>JAJQWJ010000002.1:141162458-146914958 GCA_023637945.1 Phaethornis superciliosus | reverse complement strand
TGCCAAGGAACAGGGGACATGGGAACTGGCACCTGGGTGGCCCTGCCAGTGGGAAGTAAGGATTTTTTTCAGAAGCCTTTAAATAATACTTAGTGTTGGATTTGCTGGCACGTTTTTGATTATTTTTTTTTTTTTCACGCAGAGTATTTCTTTCTTGGCACTCAAGAGGCATCAAATCTATTACTTAATCCAGCAGATCTGCATCAGTAAATCACCCAGGTGGATTGGCCAAAAGGGGTGGGGAAGAAAAAAGGGGGAAAAAAAAATAAAAAAACAGCTCCTAGGATTTCAGGTCTAGATAAGCATCACTCAACAGCTCCAAGAGGGGACTTGCAATTCACCCATGGAGTTGGAAGCTGTGAAAATCAGCCCACACCACACCAGCTGCTGTAATATTTTTCACCCTTTCCAATGCCCACGTGGACAGGCTCTGTCTCTGCAAGCCAAAAATAAGCACAGAGACCCCAGCAAGGACCTGGAGTGTGGTCCCACCACTATTTGTTGCCACTGAAATGGGATTCATCCCACTTCCAAGGTCTGGAAGGCAGCTGGGGAACATCCAAACTGAGGTGTGGACATCTCCTGGGGCACTGAGCTCCCAGTGGAGATGCTGGGCTCCATCCAGGCTCCAAAACCTCAGAGAACTCAGTCTGATGGGCTTTTTCCATGATACTCTGAGCAAGGAGATGTTGAAAACTTCTACTTTCAAACTGGGTACCATCAGCTTCACACAATCACCTCTCCTATGAAGACAGATTGAGAGAGTTGGGGTTGTTCAGCCTGGAGAAGAGAAAGTTCCAGGGAGACCTTAGAGCATCTTCCAGTGCCTGGAGGGGCTCCAGGAAAGCTGAGGAAGGGCTTTGGATAAGGGCCTGGAGTAACAGGATGAGAGGGAATGGTTTCAAACTGAAAGAGAGGAAATTTAGATGAGAGATTAGGAAGAAATTCCTTCCTGTGAGGGTGGTGAGACACTGGAGCAGGGAAATTGTGGCTGCTCCATCCCTGGCTGCACTGAAGGTGAGGTTGGATGGGGCTTGGAGCAGGCTGGGGTGATGGGAGGTGTCCCTGCCCATGGCAAAGGGGTTGGAATTGGATGAGTCCAGGGCAGAGTTTCCAAATTGGTGAAGGGAATGGAAAATTTCCTGAGGAAAGGCTGAGGGGCTCTGCAGCTTGGAGAAGAAGAGAATGAGGGGTGAGCTCATTAATATTTATAAATATGTAAGGGGTGAGTGCCAGGAGGATGGAGCCAGGCTCTTCTCAGTGATGTCCAGTGATAGGAAAAGAGGCAATGGGTAAAAGCTGGAGCACAGAAGGTTCCACATAAATATAAGTAAAAACTTTTCCACTGTGAGGGTGAGGGAGCCCTGGCCCAGGCTGCCCAGGGAGGTTGTGGAGTCTCCTTCTCTGGAGACATTCAAACCCCACCTGGATGTGTTCTGTGTCACCTCCTGTAGGCGACTTTGCTGTGGCAGGAGGGTTGGATTTGATGATCTTTTGAGGTTCCCTTCCAACCTCTAACTTCCTGTGATTTCTGTGATCTTGAAGGTCCCTTCCAACCCAAATCATTCCATGACTCTATGGTATTGTGCACACTTACAAAGGACAGAGGGTGACAGCATCCACCATGTTTATTTTCTGACCATCATGGAACCATCTAAGGAGGTAACAACCTGTGAAAAAAATGGACCCAATCATTGCCAGAGTCAGGGATTATCTGTCTGCTTGGATTGGCTCCATACAACACAAACAGAAGCACGCTGAAAATGCCAGGAATTGCCCCATTTTGCTTCGGGGAGGCAGGGGGGGGGTAGTAATTAGATAACGTCTGCCCAGAGGTGATTGCAAGAGAAGAAACCACAGCACTGCAAAGCATTAGGAGCATTTCAGAGCCAGGTTTGTCACTCAGAGGTAAAGGATCCCAGGGAAGATGGCAGCTTGCCACAAAAATGTTCCTCATTTACACGTGGCATTTGGAGCTGAATGCTTCAGACATGTCCCAACATGGAACTGGAAGCCTGAGAATCCTTGGAAGGGTTGAACATCACATTTGAGGTTTGGAAATGTTCTGGGGTGGGCAGGTGTCCATTCAAAGGGATGGCAGCACCTCCTCAGGGAATTCCAGAGGGGAGAAACAAAATGTTTGATGAGAAAAAGGGCTCTGATGGCTCGATCCAGAACTATGGAATCATAGTATGGATGGAGCTGGAAAGGACCTTAAAGCTCAGCAAGATCCAAACCCTCTGCACGGGCAGGGACAATACTGAGAACTCCATGGACAAGGAATGACCTGGTCCCATGGAAGGACCATATTGGTTGGGACTATTGCTGCTCAGGATGGGAATATCTCCAAGAGGAAGACAAGATGATTTGTCAAGGCCAAGAAAGTCAACACCAAGGACCAAGGTGGAGCAGGGTGGTGGGTGGAGGAGAAGGATGGGGTGGGACTTGGGTTGGGGCCTATTTTGGGATCCACACTGACCCTTACCCAGGGGATGTCTCACTGTTCAACACCTCGGGTGATTTCAAAGCTTTCCTCACCCAGAAAAAAAAAACACCTCCATCTCCATTGGCATGGAGGACATCCAGAGAGCTGGAGACGCAAAACAAGAGGAACCGACAGGATCACCTTTTCTCAAATCCCAAAGAATTCAAGCCAGGCAACAGCACTTAAGAAGTTTATGCTCCAGTCTTGATGGCCCAGGTGAAGCCAAGCAGAGGTGGCACTCCCGTGGTGACCAAAACAAGGCACAAATCAAATCAAAATGGGACTTCAACACTGGCCCAGAGGAAGCAGGCTTGGAGGACTCTTCCAAACCAAAAGATGGGAAATTTACTTGTTGTACAAGTAATGTGCAGGAGGCAATGCCAAACCTTTCCCACTTCCCACCTTCCTCTTTTCCCACTCAACACCTCCTTCTTTTCCCACCCTGCTTGGTTGATGTGCTTTGGTACCAGCAGAATTCCTCAGCCCATCTGGAAAGGCCACAGCTCCTCAGTGTGTCCATGAACATGATAAAAGTACCCAGGCATTGCTCCTGCTCTCATCCCAGGAAGGAGATCTCCTCCTGTGAAGATGTGTTGGGTAAAGTCAAGGTGTAGAGGGCACCCTGGGCTCAACAGGTCGATGTGATCCTGGTCTGGGATACAATTAATTTGAATTCCATTTTGGACCAGCCCCATGAGCATCTCATGGGCAGAACCCAGGCATGGTTTGGGGACACTCCAGGTTATACCTCCAGTATGAACTGGAGAACACTTTCTGCTCTGTTCATGGCCAAGGTGAAGTCAAGGTGAACGTGGCCAAGGAGAATGCATGCAGGTCTGGACACAAAAGATGGAGCTGCCAACCCAAACTGCCACAAGCAAGATCCCTGTGGCTGTCTCAGTGCCTCAGTTTCCCTGTACACATATGATAAATCCCCAGCCTTGCCCCATTAGGAGACAGAAGGTTTCTTTCCACGTGCCTGTCTTCACCTCCAGAACTTCAGCTGAAACGTTCCTTGGGAGGATGTGATGCTAAGGCTGTTTTGCCAGTTTGAAAACCAAGAATGACAGGGAAAGGAGGAGAAATACAACTGGTTACCAGTCTTGGAAGAAAGGCAAGACATTGAGGATGTCTGTGAATTTTAACTGAAAGGTCTGGTCAGGTATGAGAGGTGTTTTTTTCCTCTAACAACCTCACAGGGACCTCTCAAAACATCGCAGCAGCTTTATTAAAATAAAATAACATAAAGAATAAAAGATGCTCTTTCAGGTCCAGGTTGAGTGTCCTCCTGGAACTGAGCAGGTCCCTCACTCTTGAGGGATGTTGCCACCCACCAGCTTTCAGGGGCCACATCTCAAGTTTTTATGGTGAGCTATCAGTAGCTCTGTGGGCTGCTCTGGAGTTTTTTGCTGTGGCTTGGACTCAGAAGCTTTTCATTGCAATCTGGGTGTGAAAAAAGGGCTGGCTGGAGACACCTGGACTTCTCCTGATGGAAACTGGACATGTCCAGAGAAGGGCCACGAGGATGATCAGAGGGCTGAGAGATTTGGGGTTGTTCAGTCTGGAGAGGAGAAGGCTCCAAGGAGACCTTAGTGTGGCCTTCCAGGATCTGAAGGGGCTACAGGAAAGCTGGGGAGGGACTTTTTAGGATGTCAGGGAGTGATAGGACATGGAGACATGGATCCAACTAAAGGTGGGGAGATTTAGATTGGGATTTGGGAAGAAATTCTTCCCCATGAGGGTGGTGAGACACTGGCACAGGTTGCTCAGAGAGGTGGTGGAAGCCCCATCCATCCCTGGAAGTTTTGAAGGGACAGGGATCTGAGCAACCTGAGCTGGTGGGAGATGTCAGGAAGGAGATGATCTTAAAGGTCCCTTCCAACCCTGAAAATTCTATGATTCTATGAAAATCATCTTGGGAATTCCCAGCTGGGGATATCCAGATGGTGCCATAGGAGACAGGTGAGGAGAGATATGGACATGACTCATAGAATCAGAAAACAGCTTGAGTTGGAAGGGACTTCTAAAGGTCATCATGAGGATGAGGGTGCTGGGCAGTGCTGGATGAAGCCCTTGTTTACCACACGCCACTTTTTGTTGGGAGTGAAAAAAGAAATTAAAGAAAAAAAAAGAAAAGAAAAGCAGCTTTTCTTCTTCACGATGATTAATATTGTTTATTATCATCATCACCAACCAACCCCCACTACCACCCCTCACACCCCTGCTGGCATCCACGCACTCTCAAAGTAAATTTGCTTTGCAAGGAGGCTTAAAGAGGTGCACTTTGAGAAGAAGGGAATAGACCCAACTCGTTTACACAAACAAGCAGGAGAACAGGCTTGTCACATTCCAGACGTGCTTCCCCCCAGCCGACGGCCCCCTCCCACTCCAGCAAAGGAAAAAAAAACTCTTTTTTTTTTTTAAATATATGTATTTATTTATTTATTTTCAAAAGAAATCCAGCAGGGAATGCTCCCCATCCCCAATAATCCAGAAGGGAATCTATTTGTACACACACAGAGGTGACATCTGAGCTCCCAGGGCACTTTTAGGTTTTTTTTTTGTCCCCATCCTTGCCTGGCTTGGTAGAGCAAAGTGGAAAGATTGAATTTTCAACCCCTCAAAGAGCAGCTGCTCAGCATATGGGGGTGGGAGATGTCATCATCTCGCTCTCTTTGTCCAGGCTGGGAAATTGTTTAGTGTCCAAAAAAAAAAAAATAATAAAAAAAAAAATCCCATAGCTGGGGAATGGTCCCAGATCTACGCTCGCTGGAGTTACCGCGGTGAAGCCCACCAGGACCTTCCTGAGGGTCTCCTGGGACATTTCAGTTTGTGAGCCTTGGGGGAAAAACCCCAGCCTCAGTTTGTAGGACTGGAAAAAAAAAGAAAAAAAAAGAAAAAAAGAAAGAAAATCCAAGAGGGAAATCAGATAAGGCACATTCCTGGGTGCACATTACTGAAATGACTTCGCAGCGCAGCGCTAATGCCCATACTTGACCGGGGAGCTGCACAAATCCACTTGATTTATGGAGAAGGAGGTGCAGGCAGAGAGAGGCACAGAAGGGTGTTTTTCCCCTTGTCTGGTAGCTCGAGGAACACTGACAATGTCCCTCTTGTGCTTGAAGTGCTGCACGAGAAGAAAAAAATTAAAGGGAAATGGCAGAGAGGGCGATGAGCGGCGTTCCAGCCAGGAGGGTGAACTTGGTGTGCACCCATTGGGTGATCCCAGCCAGCTGAGCACCCTAAATGAAGGAATTCCACCTTTTCTGGGCTTGCTACCATGAGATGGTTGATTCACCATCCCTGGATGTGTTTAAAGGTCGTTTAGATGTGGTGCTGTGGGGTATGGTTTAGGGGAGAACTTTGTAGAGTAGGGATGCTGGCTGGACTCCATGATCCCAAGGGTTTTTTCCAACCTGAAAGTTTCTATAATTCCATGGGATAAAGCCCCAACATGGATGAAGGATGGAAAAGCAGCCCATGGTTCAACTTCACACCGTGGGGTTGTCCTTGTTTTGCCCCAGAGCCACCAGACACCAGTAATGAGTGTTTTTCCCCAGTTGTCCCAGCTCTCCAGGTGTACTGGGTCTCCTCCATCCACCTCTCAAAGGACAAAATCAGTTTTCCCTCTCAGTGCTGGATATTCAGCAGAGAAAAATTCAGAATGTCACGACTATGTTGAGACCATCCCAGTGGGAGGACAGATTGAGGGGTCTCGTTTAGCACAAAGGGAAACTGAGGCACAAAAGAGAGAGAAGGTGCTCCAGCCCCAGGACTTGCAGCCATGCCTGAACATGGGCTGGAAGATCCTGGGGTGATTTCTGACCTTCCCTGGGAGAGATTTCTTTGCCCTCATACCTCAGTCTGGTGGGGGAATTCAGAGGGGTGGGATGGGAAAAGCCCTGCTGGGCTCCAGCTGAAATTTGGGGCTGTTTATTTTCCACAGAGAGAGAGAAGAGAAGAGAAACCAAGGTCATGGCAAGGGCTCAGAAACACGAGCTACCACCTCCTGCCTGCTCCCTGCCTCAGTTTCCCCACCGGAGGGCTTGAACTTTGCTTGTATTCCCCCTTCCCCCTTCATTCCCCCCATCAGAAATCCCAAGGGAATGTTGTGATTTCACACAACCAGCAGCCTGGGTGTTCCTCCGAGGTGCTGCCTCAATCTGCCCTGGCTCTGCTCACCCGAGCACAGCCCGGGGTGCTGTGATTATCAGCTAAAAAACTCCTGCCTTGGGTTTCTCTGCTATCACTCAGACATACCAAGCCACTGACTTTTCCCTTTGTCCATCTCAGCTCTGGAGTTTCCTGGCTTGCTGCTTGTTCCTGCACGTTTCCTCCTCCAGCTCCGTGACTCAAGCTTCAGGTATTTGAGTTTTTTGGTCATTCCCCCAGCAAAGTCACCTTCCCAGCAACATGGGAACAAGTTTTGAAGCCTTTAGTTAAGATGGGCACCCAAGTTTCCACCTTCCAGGGTGATGGGGTGGCTTCTTGGGTTCCATGCTTCTGCACCCCGAGCAGCCTGGAGAAACCTGCAAGGCCTGGTGGCTCAAACCTTGACCCCAAAGGAAGGGGTTTTTTGGGTGGAGGGGACAGGAGAGAGAAGCCAGATCCACAGCTGCTGTCATGGGGAGGTCCAGCTTGAGGAGAAACAAGGAGCTTCCTCTCCTCTAGGCTCTGGTGAACATCCTCTCCCTTCTGGGAGCCAAAGGCATGGGGTCTGGGGGCTCAGTTTGGGTTTGGTCCTTGTAACCCACAGTGTGGGGACAGTGGGGGACATGGCCACAAGGCCCTGCAGTTGTTAGTTTCTTGACACGTGGTAGTTTCTTCACCCCATGTGAAGACCACTCAAAGTCACTCTGGTTCCCCAGTTCCACCCCATCAAAGAGCAGGAGCTGGGTTGAGCTCTCCCAGTTGGTTGATGGACACTTCCAGGCACCTCCAGGGACCAAAGAACCCACGTCAGCTGCAGAACTCAAGGACAAATTGGAACTGAACGTAAGCACATAGCTGCCAAGGGCCCAAAATCCAAGTGGATGGATCCAAAACTGACCCAATGGGGTGAAGAGAGCTTTTGCTGCATGAGATTTGGAGCCAAACTCATGTCTTGGCCCTGGGCTTTCCAAGCTGGTGATGAAAATCCCTTCATGGGGCCATTTAGGAACCACCTGGCTCTTGGTCCTGCTCTTTTCGAGGTGGTGAGAACGATGAGCAGGGTCCTTCAGATCTACTAGAAGCCTCATGGAGGTGACAAGGACAATCTTCACCATCTGGGTCATTTTCCCTGCTGCACCATGGAGAAAAGAGTCTGTGGGTGCCAACCACATTTAGGTAGATCCCTGGGACACCACCTCCCCAAAAAATAGGATGTAAAGGCTCTGCTCTAATTGATATCAGCACATCATGCCATGGAGACAGCAACCAGGTGAGATAGAGCCCAGAGGTGGCCACAAAACAAGGAGGGAAGACACAGAGGTAGGAAGGACATCAGCCATTCTTAATACATAAATAATAATACCCCAGGGAGCTCCAAACACTTTCACAGCATGTCCTGAACCTCACAGCACCTCCAGAGAGATGGGGGATCTGCTTCAAGCTTTCATCCTCAGAGGTAGACTGAGGCACCAATGTGCAGAGAGCTCCATCCTGGAGCCTCCTGCTCACCTCCTAAAAAAAAAAAATATTTCCTAGAGACGCAACCAGGGCTGAGGGACCACAACTTGTGTGTCTCCTCACATCACTGGGGAAAAAAAACATTTCACTGGCTCAGCTGGTCCCATTGAGTCCAAAGAGAATGTCCGGAAAGATGGGAATAACTCTGAGCAGGAGGGAGATGCTGACTCCTGCTGTGAGATCCAAGGTTTTTCCTTTAGCCCTGGAGAAATCCCCCACATCTCCTGGCAGGCAGGAGCAGGGCAGACACCCAGGCACAAACACACCATGTTTGGGCCACAGATGTCCATCCATCACCTTTTAATCCCCAGCCTTTGACCTTCTGCTTTTGTCTGGCCGAGTTAAAAAAAAACCAAAAAAAAACCCAAAAAAAACAAAAAAAAACAAACCCCACACGTGTTAAGGCAACAAGGAAATGACCCAGAGTCTGATCCCCCTGATCCTGCTTCACCTCCTGGGATGGGTGATGTCCCCCAGCAGCAAGACCCTAATCCCTTGGACACCACAAAGGGACAGTCCCCACTTCAGGATATCCCCAAGGGGTGGCAACCTAAAAAAAAAAATTAAAAAAATTAAAAAAAAAAAATTAAAAAAAAATTTAAAAAAAAAAAAAAAAAAAAAAAAAAAAAAAAAAAAAAAAAAGAGTTGTTCTGCCCCAAATTCCCTTTGGGGTCGAGATGCCGGGTGTGAAAGGAATGACTTAAAGAAAAAAAATTTTTTTGCTTCTTCATGTCTAGGGACACTGCTCCATCTAGTGTTGGAAATGTCCCTTCAGCAGGGGCAGTGGCACTCCTGAGAAGGGACAGGCCAGCAGCTGGGAAGGAGGTGACTGCAGGCCTTTGGGAGGAACACAAGGTCTTTTTTTTTTTTTTTTTATTTTTTTTCCTTGCCAGAAGGAGATGTTTTGGTTTTTTTTTTTAATTTTTTAAATTTTTTTTTTAATTTTTTAAATTTTTTTTAATTTTTTTTTAATTTTTTTAATTTTTTAAAAATTTTTTTAATTTTTAATTTTTTTTAATTTTTAAAAATTTATTTTATTTTATTTATTTTTAATAGATATACATCTTGAAAGCCCTACCAGGTGACCTGCAAAAGGGCTGTGGAAGGACTGGAGTTCCTGACTGTATCTGAGCTCCCAATAAGGGAGCATTCAGTTTACTCCCACCCAGAGGACAACCCCTAGAGGAGACCCCAACACCCAAACACAGCTCCAAGGAGCACCAGGAACAACCCCTGGTGAAGAACCCTCAGGGGGACACTGCTGCCCCAGAGGGGAGGAGGTGGCAGTGGCCATGAGAAGGAGAAATGCCATCAGTAGGGTTCAGAATTAAGGTTTTGTCATCCTGAGGAGGCAGCTGTGACTGTCCCCAAGGTGTCTGAGCAGAATTCTGCTTTATTTGCTTTATTTTTATTTTTTACCATCTCTCTGTGCCCATCAAACCTTGCACTTTTGGGCCAGGCTGGGTGGCAGCTGTCTCAGACTCCCCTGAGATCAAGATTTGCTGTAGTTTTGGGGTGAAATAGAGAAAATAGGCTCCTTTTTTCTAAAATAGCCCCAAATGGCCATTTTTGGGGCCAGATGGGTCTAAAGGTCAAGCAGATCTGGGGTCCCCATCTCCACAAAAAACCCCAAGCTGTGAGAAAAGGAGGAGAAAATGTCCTCATCCAGCACCTTCATAGAGCTGGAGAGTTTTGATCCTGCTCCAGGAGAAAAAGGAGCAGGTGATTCCCCCTTTCCCATGGGGCAGAGTTGATGTTGGGAACCAAACTGTTTGTGGGGTGAGTGTTGGGGCAAAGCTGGGCACAGCTCTGGTTTGCATCCTTTGGAGAAACCTGGTCTTATGAAGCATTTCTAAAAATAAAAATTTTAAAATTAAAATTAAAAATTTTAAAATAAATTAAAAATTTAAAATTAAAATATCTCTGGAACAGTCATGCTTCTCCCTCAAAATATGGATTTTATTTTTTTTTTTTTTTAGCTTAAAAATAATACAAATGGTTTCCAAATAGTTCTGATAAAATTCCAGTGACAGGAAATGTAAACTGTGGTAGAAATTTTAAATTTTAAAAATGCTGGGGTGGGAGTGAAATTATAATTATTTCGGAAGCACCACTCACGGGTCTGGGTTGTTGCCAGACCAGGACCACCAGGATCAACTCCCAAACCTGCAGTGCTATCCCAGCTGCCAAGGGGGATCCCAAAGAGCCAGGACTGGTGGCTCTCTGCTTTGATGAAATTTTCCAGCTCTCCTGGAAACCAGAAGAGCCTCCAAACCCAGGGAGATAGGGCAGGATCAGAGCCACCTGGTGCCATCATGTTATAGGATAATTCCAATGGGAAGGGGCCTCAGGAAGCCTCTTTTCCAAAGCACTTTTGGACCAAGTTGTGCAGGGCTTCAGCTAACTGGGTCCTGAAAGCCACCAGGGATGGAGATGTCACCTTTGAGCAGGTGACTCCAGGTGACTTCACAGCTGGTGTTTGGGACACCAGTGGAAGGAAACTGGAGGTAATCTGCCCCTGGATTGCTGCTAATGAAGCACGTGGCTTAATCCCTACTAAAACTGCTGGCATTCACTGATTTTGCTGCTAATTACAGCCAACCCCACCACGGAGTCTTCTCTCCACCCATGGCTCTGAGGGATCTCCAGCAGCATCCCTCTCCTGAGATGACAGAGGAATTTCTCCTTCCCCTCTCTGCTCCAAGCAGGCTTTCCCATCCCCTCTGTACATCCCATCTCCTCACGGGTGTCCCCTCACCAAGAATTTTATCCAGCTCATACCTTAAAAATGATGAGTCCAGCCAGGCTTATAAAGCTGGATCATGGAATGGTTTTGGCTGGAAGGGACCTTAAAGATCACAGAATGGTTTGGGTTGGAAAGGAGCTCTGGGATCACCAACTCCATCCCTTCATCCACTCCCCCCGTGGGTCCCAGCCCATGGCACTCAGTGCCACATTCAGTCTCTTCTTAAAAACCTCCAGGGACGGAGAATCCACCCCCTCCCTGGGCAGCCCATTCCAATGTCTGATCACCCTCTCCATAAAGAATTTCTTCCCACTATCCAACCTAAACCTCCCCTGGCAGAAGCTCTGGCAGGGAAGGTTTAGATCAGATATTAGGAAAAAATTCTTAAGCCCATGGCCTCTTGTCTGACTGAGAGCTGCCTGGGAGCAGAGCCCGACCCCCCCCTGGCTCCAACCTCCTTTCAGGGAGTTGTAGAGAGTGATAGAATCATAGAATGGGATGGGTTGGAAGGGACCTCAGAGATCATCAACTACAACCCTTGATCCACTCCCCCTGTGGTTCCCAGCCCATGGCACTGAGTGCCACATCCAGGCTCTTTTTAAATATCTCCAGGGATGGAGAATCCACTGCTTCCCTGGGCAGCCCATCCCAATGTCTGATCAGCCTCTCTGTGAAGAAATTATTTCTAATACCCAGCCTAAACCTCCCCTGGCAGAGCTTAAGTCCATGCCCTCTTGTCTTGTTGAAAGTTGCCTGGGAGCAGAGCCCAACCCCCCCTGGCTCCAGCCTCCTTTCAGGGAGTTGTAGAGAGTGATGAGGTCTCCCCTGAGCCTCCTCTTCTCCAGGCTGAACACCCCCAGCTCCCTCAGCCTCTCCTCACAGGACTTGTGCTGGATCCCTTCACAGCCTCCTTGCTCTTCTCTGGACCTGCTCCAGGACCTCAATCTCCTTCCTGAACTGAGGGGCCCAGAACTGGACACAGGACTCGAGCTGTGGCCTCACCAGGGCTGAGTACAGGGGCAGAATCCCTTCCCTGGACCTGCTGGCCACGCTGTTCCTCATCCAGGCCATCATCTCATTCCAACCCCTCTGCATGGGCAGGGACACCTCCCACCAGCCCAGGCTGCTCCCAGCCCCATCCAACCTGACCTTCAATATTTCCAGCGATGGGACAGCTACAATTTCTCTGAGCAACCTGTTCCAGGGTCTCACCACCCTCACATTAAAGAATTTCTTCCTTATGTCCAACCCAAATCTCCCCTCTTCAAGTTTTAACCCATTTCCCCTTATCCTCTCCCTACATAATGTATATTTTTGCTTCAAAATGTGCTTTTGGCTTCACCCTCCCCAAATAAATTCCCCAGCAAATGATTCTTTTGAATGGGATGTTTACCCCCAGCATAAGACAGCCCAGCCCTAGGGTATTTATATCAACACATCACACCCTAGGAATGCTTCCAGACATAGAAAATGTCTTTTGTCCAGCAACACAATCTGGGTTTTGTTCCAAATATAAAAAAAAAAAAAAATAAAAAAATCCAAGATAATTGGAGCTGCAGAGTACTACCTTCATGTCCTTCCACCGGTCATGGAATTAATTCTGGGGAGAATAACTCCCTGCAGTTATTGCCATAAAGCAACTCAGAGATTCAGAGAAACCTTTTCAGTGGCCGAGGCTGGGGATGGGACCACCCAGGAGCTGGGAGGACAAAGCCCCCCTTGAGCCTGCTGGGAGAGGCAGATTGGACCCGTATGGGTGGGGAGGGATGGTTCTGCAATGATCCCCCCCCAAAAAAAAAAAATCTTGTAGCAGGTGTGCAGCTCAGAGCCCCTGCCTGGTGATGTGCACAACCCCTGTATCATAAAGGATGAGGCCTTTGGCCCATTGTCCCCAAGAGAGAGGGGACAGCAGCTCCCTGACCCCACCAGAAATCTAAATGAATTTTGATATTAGCTTAAAATAATTGATAGGAGCCTAAATGAACTTGGGCTGCATTCCATCATTTCCCCCATCCTGGGCTCCAGAGGACAGCTCGGCCACTGCTGTGTCACCTCTGTGGCCTTGGGCACATCCCTTATCCCTGTCATCCCTCTGCTCCTAAATCTGCCCCAGGTTAACCTATTTAACCAGCAATAGGTTAAATTGCTCCTAAATCTGCCCTTCCCAGGAGGAAAGGAAAGGAAAGGGGAAAGGAAAGGAAAGGGGAAAGGAAAGGAAAGGGGAAAGGAAAGGGGAAAGGAAAGGGGAAAGGAAAGGAAAGGAAAGGAAAGGAAAGGAAAGGAAAGGAAAGGAAAGGAAAGGAAAGGAAAGGAAAGGAAAGGAAAGGAAAGGAAAGGAAAGGAAAGGAAAGGAAAGGAAAGGAAAGGAAAGGAAAGGAAAGGAAAGGAAAGGAAAGGAAAGGAAAGGAAAGGAAAGGAAAGGAAAGGAAAGGAAAGGGGAAAGGAAAGGAAAGGAAAGGAAAGGAAAGGAAAGGAAAGGAAAGGAAAGGAAAGGAAAGGAAAGGAAAGGAAAGGAAAAGATATGGAAAAGAAAGGAAAAGAAAGGAAAAGAAAGGAAAAGAAAGGAAAAGAAAGGAAAAGAAAGGAAAAGAAAGGAAAAGAAAGGAAATTTTTTTTCTAAAAATTACTGTGTGAGGAGAGAAATGTGCCGGGCAGAGGGGAGGCTGCTCCAGCCCTGCAGCAGACACTGGAGAATCCACACAAATGAGTTTTGGTGTTTGCAGCAGAACGCAGCAGCTGGTGGTTCCTCCAGGGGGGATTTGGGGCTGATCCATCCCAACAAGGTCCTGGGTGCTCAGGGGGTGAGGGTGGGTGAGCACCAGGGGGTGAGGGTGGGTGCTGCGGAGCACCCAGCGCCTCCCGACACCTTCCCGGGGCCACTGCTGCCACCTGCTGCAAGAAACCTCCCCGGAGCCCATGGCAAAAAAAAAAAAAAAAACCAAAAGAGGAGGGAAAAAATAAAATAAAATAAAATAAAATAAAATAAAATAAAATAAAATAAAATAAAATAAAATAAAATAAAATAAAATAAAATAAAATAAAATAAAATAATAATAAAATAATAATAAAAATAATAATAAATATTATATAATAAAAATAATTTAAAATAATAAAATAAAATAAAGCAATAAAATAAAGTGAAATTAAATGAAATAAAATAAAATAAAATGAAATAAAATAAAATAAAGTAAAATATAAAATAATGAAGTAAAATAATAAAAAAAATAATAAATAAATAATAAACAAATAATAATAAATAAAATAATAATAAACAGATAATAATCAAATATTAAATAATAAAAACAATAAAAAATAATAAAGTAAAATAAAACAATAAAATAAAATAAAGTGAAATGAAATGAAATAAAATGAAATAGTAAATTAAATAATAAAATAAAGTAAAATAAAATAAAGTAAAATAAAGTAAAATAAAATAAAATAAAATTTTTTGGAACCTACACTGCCACTGTTTCAGTTTGGGCAGGCATCCGTGCCTCAGTTTACCTGTGGGGTGGTCTGTCCTGAGGAGAGCACGAATCCCACCAGGTTTTAACTTCAGCATCAGCTGCACTTCGATTTTTTTCAACCCCAATCTGCACTTTGGGTTTTCATGGAGTGCCAAGGCTGCTTTTCCCATGGGACAGAGTCCTGGGATCATCAGGGTTGGAACAGAGCTCTGAGATCACCGAGTCCAACCATCAACCCAGAAAAAAATCACCGTGCCCACAACAGCACATCCTCAAGTGCCACATCCTCGTGTTCTTTGATGACCTCCAGGGATGGTGACCCCACCACCACCTCCCTGGAAAATCCTGTGCCAGGGTCTGGCTACTCCAAGGCAAGGGAAAAGGTTTTCCCTGGAAGCTTTTCCGTGGAAAGCAAAAGGAGCAGGCAAAGGTCACGTCTGATGCTGGTTCTCCCAGAAGAGTGGTCAGAATATTCAGATATTTTTGGAGTTTTCTATTTGTTTTGCTTCTTTTCCCCTCTTTCCCCACCTTTTTTTTTATTATTATTTTTATTTTTATTTGTGGTCTTCTACTTGACCTCAAGCCAGCCCTGGCCAGAAGGTGCCAGCCGGTCTGGCATAAATCTCTGCCAGTCACTCCTACTGGGTTTCAACTTTTAATTTTCTTGGGTGCTTCACTTTTGCTTTCATTTCCTCTTGGAAAGGAGGTGGGAAAAAAAGAAAAAGAAAAAAAAAAAAAAAAGAAAAAGAAAAAGGAAAAGAAAAAGAGAAAGAAAAAGGGAAAGAAAAAAAGATGAAGAAGGAGAAGAAGAAGAAGAAGAAGAGGAAGGGGAAGAAGAAGAAGGAGAAGGAGAAGAAGAAGAAGAAGAAGAAAGAAGAAGAAGAAGAGGAAGAAAAAGAAGAAGAAGAAGAAAGAAGAAGGAGAAGAAGAAGAAGAAGAAGAAGAAGAAGAAGAAGAAGAAGAAGAAGAAGAAGAAAGAAGAAGAAGAAGAAGAAGAAGAAGAAGAAGAAGAAGAAGAAGAAGAAGAAGAAGAAGAAGAAGAAGAAGAAGAAGAAAGAAGAAGAAGAAGAAGAAGAAGAAGAAGAAGAAGAAGAAGAAGAAGAAGAAGAAGAAGAAGAAGAAGAAGAAGAAGAAGAAGAAGAAGAAGAAGAAGAAGAAGAAGAAGAAGAAGAAGAAGAAGAAGAAAAAGAAAAAGAAGAAGAAGAGGAAGAAGAAAGAAGAAGAAGAAGAAGAGGAAGAAGAAGAAGAAGAGGAAGAAGAAAGAAGAAGAAGAAGAAGAAGAGGAAGAAGAAAGAAGAAGAAGAAGAAGAAGAGGAAGAAGAAGAAGAAGAAGAAGAAGAAGAAGAAGAAGAAGAAGAAGAAGAAGAAGAAGAAGAAGAAGAAGAAGAAGAAGAAGAAGAAGAAGAAGAAGAAGAAGAAGAAGAAGAAGAAGAAGAAGAAGAAGAAGAAGAAGAAGAAGAAGAAGAAGAAGAGGAAGAGGAAGAAGAAAGAAGAAGAAGAAGAGGAAGAAGAAAGAAGAAGAAAGAAGAAGAAGAAGAAGAAGAAGAAGAAGAAGAAGAAGAAGAAGAAGAAGAAGAAGAAGAAGAAGAAGAAGAAGAAGAAGAAGAAGAAGAAGAAGAAGAAGAAGAAGAAGAAGAAGAAGAAGAAGAAGAAGAAGAAGAAGAAGAAGAAGAAGAAGAAGAAGAAGAAGAAGAAGAAGAAGAAGAAGAAGAAGAAGAAGAAGAAAAGGGAAATTAAACCTTGAAAACTTCTCACTGAAGACCAAGCCCAGCCCTTGCCCTGCTTTAATGCAAAGAGAAGTCCCAGTTGTCTCAAGGACTTAAAAACCCTTGAGGAACTTGTCAAAATCAGAGGAGCAACCAGCATCCCTCCAAGAATGGTTTCCAGTGCCCTGCAAACAGGATTAGACCCTATGGAAGCTCCAAGGTGGATTCAGAGCCACCAGGGGAGGAATCAGGATTCTGGTTTAGGAGATGCTGTGAGGAGAAGTGTTCTGGAAAGCTATTTCAGGACATCTTGGAGCAGCTGATGGAGGGATTTCAAGCCAAGAAATGTCACTGCTGTAGTTTTTTCCTTGGAAAAAAAGGATTTGGGCCCAGATTCCTCCTGGGAGGTGCTGAGTGGAGGAGCTGAAGTCAAATGTAGTCGGTCTGAGGTTTTCTGATGTGGGGTTGAGGTTCTCCCAGGGTGACTCAGGACCTCATGGATGAATGGATGCTCCTCTGATGGTGTCCTGGTTTGAGACAAGATAAGGTGATTTTCTGTCTTGGACTTTTGCTTTTAGCTAAGTCTTTTGTAAGTAGCTTCACTTGCTGTAACTAAGAGCAAGTTTCTCAGACACCATGCTGATAACACTGGAAGTTTATAGTTACAGCCAGAGACTGGGATGCAGAACCAAGGCCACTGCTCAGCTCTGAGGAACATTTTACCCTCCAGAAGGAGTAAAGAGGTCCCACCTGAACCCCTCCTTTGGGGAGGAAGGGACAAGATAGATGTCAGAATTGGACAAACAGAGTATTCCATCCCATACACCTCATACTCAGGATAAATTTGAGGGATCATGAGGGGCAAGCCTTTTTCCTGCTTCCAGGTTTCCAGCTTCCAGGTTTCTTGCCTTTCCAGCTTCCCTTCCTGCACCTGTGCCCTGCTTCCTTCAGCATCCTGGGAGGATTCCATCCATTCCTCTGCCTGTGCTCCTGATCCATCCCAGCCTGAATCTGTGTGTTCTGCCTCCAGCTCCCAACTGCTCCTGACCCCAGGATTCCAGCCTGGACTTTCCCAGGGCTGCCCTGCAGCCTCGGGGATGACGGGAGAGTTATTGGGGGGAAGGGGGGAGAAACGTTGGATCAATTTTCCTGTATATTTGCATATATTCAGTAATTGTTCCTATTTATCATTCCTGTTTCATTAAAGTTCTGTAGTTTAGTTTCCAACCCATAAGTCTCTCTCCCTTATTCTCTCTCTTTTCTTTACCAGTGAGGAGAGAGAGATTAATATATAAATCTGTTACTCAGTTTACTTGCCAGGCCAGTGTTAAACCACAACAGATGGCCGTCTGGGACTTTCCCCCACCTAAAGTCACCACCTACGCCTGAGCAGAAAGACCTTTCAGAGGAATACAGCCTTGGAAAGTTGGCATTTTACAGCCAAAGAAATTCCAGGTGATGTGTCCCAAAACTGCATCTACCTCCCCCCACAGCCAACCTTCCTGCCTAAAAAAGATCTCTCCAAGAAGCCCCATCCCAACCCAAAATTCACCTCCATGTACTACCCCAACAACTCATCCCAAAGCCACATCCTCACCACCCTCACTCCCTGCTCAAAGGCCAAGGTCAGGATGGGCTCTGCTGGATGTAATCCACCTGGCAAGTGTGTGTTCATCACTTGGTTTATAAAAACAGCTTCCAAACCTCCAGAGATGGGTGGCTTCAACCCTTGGATGCTGACTGGACATGGGTCAGGAGAGCTGCCACATCCAGCTTCTTCCCCACCAAGCACCCCAAATCTTTATGCTTTTCCCCCATCTTCCCAGGAGTGCCTCTCACACAGTGATGGGAAGAGGCTGGATGGTCCTCTCCAGCTTCTCCAGCTCACAGCACCACAAGCTAAGCCAGAACCAAGCCCCTGTGGGCAGACTTTGGGGAATAAAAGAGGGAGCCAAGCTCTATTTTCCCTGCAGAGGTGGAAGTTGATTTTCACATCAGCTCTTCTTAGGAACCAAAACGTGGCCCTCAGACCCTGGGCAGTGGTTCAGGGAAGGATGGAGGAATTTCAACAACTCCAGCATCAGGGAGAACATTATCTTCTGGGTGACCAGCTCTCACCTGAGTGAGTTTTTCAAAGGTTACAGAGTTTATTATCACAGAATCATAGCATGATTTGGGATGGAAGGGACCTCCAAAGGTCACCTAGTCCAACCCCCCATCATCCATCTAGTCCAACTCCCATTTTAATCTACCCTTATTAGAAGACTGATTCATTATATTGCTTTTGTAAGAGCATCATGGGCTCAATTATTACTTGCAATCTACTCCAGGAGGATAAATCTCAACTTTTTCCCTAGAGAGAAGCCCTGTGAATGCAGAGGAGCAATGAGAAGTAGATGGGTGTTTGGCCAAGGGACCACAGAAAGCCAGAGGAGAGGTTGCAGCACAAGGTGGGCACAGGTTTTGCCTTGCATTTTCTTGAGGAATTATAAAAAGGCAGCCTGGGATCTCAACCAGGAGCTTACACCTTGGCCAAGAATGTCCTGGGGTACCTTGTAAACCAAATCCTTCCTTTGCTTTCATGGGGTTTGGGGCAAGGAGATGTCCTTGCAGATGATGCCCTAGTTAAGAAGACCTCTCAAGGTCCTCATTTATGATGTTTGTAGGTACCACATAGAGCTACAGGTGAATGTTTTGGGTGGCCCCAGGGCAGATCTTCTCCCACTTCTGCTGGGGATGCTCAGGTATCACCCAGGGCTACCAGTGAATGTTACAGGTAGCCCCAGGGCAGATCTCCCACTTCTGCCAGGGATGCTCAAAGATTATGAGTCCTTGAGGGTTTTTTTTTTTTCTCCCATTACCTCTGGTGGAACTCTGTGAAATGTTTAGCACTGACAGCATCCTGCAGCAAGGATGTCCTCATCTGCAGTTCAATGGGAGGATGCTCAGGCTCTACTGCACCACCCAAGCCAGGCCGAATTCCACTTGATTTCCAGCAGATGGAACTTTGGGAAGAGTTGTTTGCTTGCTTGCTTCTCTGTGTTGCATCTCCAGTCCCACCACTTTTTGCCTTCAGCAGATCTTCTTCCTTAGGCTGGAGAAAGAGCTCATGAACCATCTCATGGGAGCCCACCAGGGTGTTGAGCTTCCAGCAAGTGCTGAAGGCTGGCTGTAGGAGCCCATCACACTTATTTCCTCTTGGCAGATCCTTTGCAAGAAGAGGGAAAGTTCTCAGGTTTCTGGGACAGTGCAGAAACTTTAAAACAGAGAGAGGCAGCTCGGACCCTGGGGAGAGCAAGTGGAAGATGTCAGCCCAGGAGCTTCCTCATCCCTCCAGCCTTGCTCTTTATTCTCCTGCCACAAAGAGCTGATGAAATGAAGGCAGTGAGACCCAATTGATGCTGAAAGCTCCTCTGGAGGTCTCTGGGCTGCCCCTGCTCACAGCAGGGCTGAAATCAACACTGGCACAGGTTGCTCATCTCTCAGAAGAAGCCATCTCCACAGAGCCCTGAGGAGATGCAGTCAGTCCTGCTGGTAGAGATGGAGGCTCAGCTTCTCTCACCTCTCTAGGAAAGGGTGAAATCACCCCCTCAGGTCCCTGTGTCTCTAAAGTGACTGTAGAAGGAGGCTGGATGTGCCCCCTCCCCTGGAAGCATTTCAGATCAGGTTGGAAGAGGCTCTGAGCAACCTGATGGAGTTGAAGATGTCCCTGCTCGACTAGATGACCTCTGAATATCCCTTCCAACCCAAACTGTTCCATGATTCTGTGATAAAAGGGAGCAGGGAAGGAACTTGGTGGGGGATCTCTACCTCCCAGGGATGCAAAATGAGATTAAATGATGCCACCCAGCAGTGACTTCAGCATTCATCACCTTTTTTAGCTTCTTTCAGTCCCAGACCGTTCCCCTAAACCCAGACCTCTCCCTATGGTCCTTCCTCCAGCATCCTTCTGTCCCTGACTCCCTCTGCCTTGCCAACCTTGCTGCCAACAGCCCAGGGTTCTCCTTGCACCTTGGCATTTCTCCCTCTTGCCATTACAACGTGTCCTCAAATTTCCAGGAAAAAAAAAAAAAAAAAAAAAAAAAGAGATCGAATGAGCAAAACTTCTTCAAGGTGACATTTTTCCAGCTTGGACAACCCAGAGTGGTGACAACAGTGGGCAGTGTCACAGCTGGACCTTGATAGCTGCCATCTGGGGTTGTTTGGGTGGGGTTTTGTGGTTTTTTTCTCCATGGTGCAGGTGTCCAACAAGGGTATGTGACCTGACATTGATGTTATAATTAGGTTGGTTTCCATCTTCTTCCTCACAACTCAAACAATCACCCTCATTCTTCCAGGTGGTCAAAGTTCACCATGGGCCTGGGATGGTTGGGACAGTGATTGGCAGGTCCCAGGGCAACCACTGGCTTCTCCTTTGACACAAGTTGTCAGGCTTGGGCACATCAATTAGTGGTCAGGGGACTTAATGAGGTTTTGATGATGGAGAGCAGCTGAAACTTCATTCCCATCCAGGAAGCAGCTGTGCTGATAACCTTCATCCCTCTGGTCATATATTTTCTTCTCAATCTCCCTATCCAAGTGATATTTTTTTATTATTATTTTGATTTTTTTACAGCTCATTAACTGCAAATCCTGGCTGGGAAAAAGCCAGGGGTGACAGGACACCATATTCCAGAAGTGGGATTTCAGAGCATGGTGTTGCCCGAGGTGAAATATTTCATCTGAGCATTTAAAATCCACTTGTTCAGTGCATGGTCATTAAAGGCAAAAGGATATGAGCCCCATCAAAACCTACACAGCAGACATGGTACCATGGTGATGGGCAGAGAGCTTTTATTGATGGAGCTCTGGAAAAATGCACAAAGGTCTCCAAATAGATTTTTGGGGGGGGGGTTTTAATGCTCTTATGTTTTGACTTTATATTTGGAGAGCATCTTCCCTCCAGGAGACAACTTGGGATAGCTCTGGTGATGTCTGATGGGCTTGGGGATAGGACCAGGCAAGGGAATATTCTCTGGGAATGCTGTCCTGCCCATCTCAGAGACCAGACTGGTCCCACAGACCAGACCAGACCAGACCAAATAAATTTGTCAGGGTTTAACACTGGCCCAGAAATTAAACCCAATAACAGATGCTCTCTGTTAATCCCCCTCCCTGATAAGGAAAGGAGAGAGAATAAGGGAGAGAGACTTATGGGTTGGAAACTAAACTACACAACTTTAATGAAACAGGAATGATAAATAGGAAAAATTACTAAATATATACAAATATCCAGGAAAATTGATCCCACGTTCCTCCCCCTTTCCCCCAATAACTCTCACATCACCCCCGAGGCTGCAGGGCAGCCCTGGGAAAGTCCAGGCTGGAATCCTGGGGTCAGCAGCAGTTGGGAGCTGGAGGCAGAACACACAGATTCAGGCTGGGATGGATCAGGACCACAGGCAGAGGAATGGATGGAATCCTCCCAGGATGCTGAAGCAAATAGGGAGAGGCAAAGAAAGGGAAGCAGGAAGGGGTTTGACCCTTGTGATCCCTCAAATTTATCCTGAGTCTGAGGTGTATGGGATGGAATCCTCTGTTTGGTCAATTCTGGCATCTCTCTTGTCTGCTCCTCCCCAAAGGAGGGGTTCAGGTGGGACCTCTTTACTCCTTCTGGAGGGTAAAATGTTCCTCAGAGCTGAGCAGTGTCCCTGGCTCTGCACACCCCCCAAGACTTCACTGGGAGAGGAGAGGTGCCCAGTGGGCTCAGTTGCATTCACCCAGGCTTGCCCACAAATTTAGGCTGAGCAGGCTAAGCCCAAGCTGAGCTGGATCATCAGTTCAGAGCCCTGGAAAGGATCTCAGCATCTTCTGAAGGTTTCACAACCACCAGAGGATGAGGACTAACAGCTGCCTCCAGTGCCTCAGCCTGGGCAAAAACAACTCCTGTGAGGTTGCACCTTGGTCTCCTTGGGTTGTTTTTTTTTTTAGGGACCTTGTGGTGCCTGGAGAGATGTCCCCAGCTGCAGGATCCAGTGTCCAGGTGGTGAGCATAGTGGATCAGCAGATCCCAAGACAAGCAATTTTTTTTTTTAATTGGTTGGAAACAGAAGTGCTGAGATACTAACAGGCTGGCTCCTGTTCTTACCTCTGCTGTCAGAGTGGTTCCAAAGAATGTTGATCAATATGGTGATAGGTGCTTTATAAATAAATGTAAATGTAAATGTAAATGTAACTAAATATGAATATTAATATGAATGTGAATATGAATACAAATACAAATATAAATAAATATAAATAATATAAATATAAACATAAATATAGTTATAGATATATAGATATAAATATAGATATATATATACATAACATATATATATACATAACATATATATATAAATATATATATAAAAAATATATATCCTCACCAAAAAGGAGAGGCTGTGGGACCTTTAGCTGACTTCTCAGTTGGTGGCATCTTTAATCCCCACAGCAGCTCAAAGTTATCCAGGTCACAGGAGTGAATATCTTTGTGCATGAGCCTGGAGGATCCCAGAGAGATGATGAGGAAACCCAGATATCCCTGAGGACCTGGTCCCATCAAATATTTTGTACTGTGGATAACTGCAATGCCCTGAATGAAGCCCTGGAAGGAGCAGTGAGAACTGGCTGGTGTCCTTAGGGCTTGCCCAAAGACATGGGAACAACAGGGCTTGTCCAGATCTCCATCCAGGTGGACACGAGCGCCATGGAGCTGGATATTTGGTGAAGCTGCATTTCCAGCTGCAGCTCCATCAGTGCAGGTTTGGTTCCACTGCTGCCACAGAGCAAACCCCAAACCCTGAGGAGGTGCTGGGAGAGAGACCAAGCACTCCCAGTACCAACCACCATCAGCTCACAGAATCCCAGGATCACCCGGGTTGGAAAGGAGCTCTGGGATCACCAACTCCATCCCTTCATCCACTCCCCCCGTGGGTCCCAGCCCATGGCACTCAGTGCCACATTCAGTCTCTTCTTAAAAACCTCCAGGGATGGAGAATCCACCCCCTCCCTGGGCAGCCCATTCCAATGTCTGATCACCCTCTCCATAAAGAAATTCTTTCTGATATCCAACCTAAACCTCCCCTGGCAGAAGCTCTGGCAGGGAAGGTTTAGATCAGATATTAGGAAAAAATTCTTAAGCCCATGGCCTCTTGTCTGACTGAGAGCTGCCTGGGAGCAGAGCCCGACCCCCCCCTGGCTCCAACCTCCTTTCAGGGAGTTGTAGAGAGTGATAGAATCATAGAATTGGCTGGGTTGGAAGGGACCTCAGAGATCATCAAGTCCAACCCTTGATTGACTGCTGCTGTGGTTCCCAGCCCATGGCACTGAGTGCCACATCCAGGCTCTTTTTAAATATCTCCAGGGATGGAGAATCCACTGCTTCCCTGGGCAGCCCATTCCAATGTCTGATCACCCTCTCCATGAAGAAATTCTTTCTAATATCCAACCTAAACTTCCCCTGGCAGAGCTGAAGCCCATGCCCTCTTGTCTTGTTGAAAGTTGCCTGGGAGCAGAGCCCAACCCCCCCCTGGCTCCAGCCTCCTTTCAGGGAGTTGTAGAGAGTGATGAGGTCTCCCCTGAGCCTCCTCTTCTCCAGGCTGAACACCCCCAGCTCCCTCAGCCTCTCCTCACAGGACTTGTGCTGGATCCCTTCACAGCCTCCTTGCTCTTCTCTGGACCTGCTCCAGGACCTCAATCTCCTTCCTGAACTGAGGGGCCCAGAACTGGACACAGGACTCGAGCTGTGGCCTCACCAGAGCTGAGTACAGGGGCAGAATCCCTTCCCTGGACCTGCTGGCCACGCTGTTCCTCATCCAGGCCAGGATGCCACTGGCCTTCTTGGCCACCTGGGCACACTGCTGGCTCATGGTCACCTTCCTCTCAGTCCAGGTCTTGAGCCCTGAGCTGCTCAAGTCCCCAGGGGTCAAACACTGATGTTACTGCTCACTCCTAGAAGAGGAGCAGCCTCACAGCTCTGATCCCCTGGGAGATGCTGCACTTGGGTGGCCACAGCATCTCCTCCCACCTGCAGGTGAATTTGGCTCCTCATCCCCTCCAGAAGAAGGTCTGGCTGCTTAAAAAGGAGGACTTTGTGAAGGACAAAGCAGCACTTTGTGAAGATAGCCCAGGGATGAGCTCAGGAATATATCTCTGCTACCTCTGCTGATGCCCCAAATGCCATCAAAAGTAATCAGAGCTGGGGGTAACAAATCTCAAGTGCTTGGAGGGGAAGGTGAAGCCAGAAAATGCTCCTCAGCCACAGATGTTTGAGTTTCAGGAGCAGGCTCAGCAGGTCACAGGGCATTTTGCATCCTGCTAGAGTGCACCTTCCAACCTAAATGTTGAGTAACTGAGGCTCTCAGGACTGAAAATTTTTGAGGGGCATGGCACATCTTTGCCCATTGCCCCAAGTGGGATCTTGCTGCTTGAATGGGGACATTTTCCCTCTTGCTTTCCCTCAAGAGGTGATGGAGATCTACTGGAGGTGATGTCTGGAGCAGGAATCACTCTTCTTTACCATCATCAACTTGAGGAAGAGGTGAGGGTCTCTCTCATCAGGAATATCTACCCTGTAGCAGCTGAAGAGAGGAGGGATGGTAGATGATGACCAGAAAAGCTGTGGCTGCCCCATCCCTGGAAGTGTTCAAGGGCAGGTTGGCTGGGGAGCAACCTGGTCTGGTGGGAGGAACCAACTTGTCCTTTCTAACCCCTCTTCCCCAGGTACCTAAAGGCATCTCCAAAGCATCATCCCACTGCAGGAGTGGCTGAGAGCTTCACCCAGAGGTGTCAGCAATTAGAGCTGCTGATGTTACACAAATCTCTCACCACCATGTCACTGAGTCACAAAATGCAGCTATTTCAAAAATTAATACAAAAAAAAAAAAAAAAAAAAAAAAAAAAAAGCAGGCTAAGAGAGCTGCAGCAATTTGCCCAAATTCCCTGGGGATCAATGTCATGAGCTGAGCTGCTTCGTTTGCTCTGCAGGCTTCAAACCCACAGAATCTCAGAAGATGCTCTCCAAAATGCTGCGTGGGTCCTTCTGACACCTAAGTCAGCTCTGAGTGGAGAAATCCTAGCAAAATTGAGGCTCTTGCTGCAAATATTCTTCTTTAGCTGCCTATCAAAGGAGCCATTTAGAGTTTTCCTTGCTTTTCTCCCAGTTTTCACCTCCTTTTTCCTGCCAGGGTGGTAAAATGTGGGCAGCAAGATCAGATCAGTTCACCAGTCCAGACCCATCTATAGGTGACCCCAGGACCTCAAATCCAAGAAATAATTCCTTTTTTTTTTTTTTCAATAGATAAGGTAGAAAGCAGCTGTCAAGGAGCAATTTCTTTTGCAATTCCCACCATCCCATGAGAGATTCAAAGACGAAAAATCCCCTGACCTGACAGCTCAGAGAAAAAGCTTCAGAGCAGCAGAAAGCAAAGCAGGGATTGACCCCAGTCTCCTTCAGCAAGTGGGTGTCCATCTCAGAATTGCCCCAAAATACCCCAAGATGAATTTTCCATCTCTCCCAGGATGGAATTCTGGGGTCCCCATCACAGGAAGGACATGGAGATGTTGGAGCAAGTCCAGAGGAGACCATGGAGATGATCCCAGGGCTGGAGCAGCTCTGCTCTGAAGCCAAGAGGGGTTGTTCAGCCTGGAGAAGGTTCCAAGGAGACCTTAAAGCCTTAAAGTGTCTGAAAGAGACTCTAGGAAAAGTGGAGAGGGACTTTTTCTGAAGGGTATGGAGTGATAGGAACAAGGAGGGAGAGTTTCAAACTGGAAGTGGGGAGATGGAGATGAAATACAAAGAAGAAATCCTTTCCTGTGAGGGTGGTGAGACCCTGGAACAGATTTCCAGGAGAAGCTGTGGCTGCCCCATCCCTGGAGATGATGGAGCATCCCTGGGGCTTTGAACAAGGGTATGGAGTGATAGGAAAAGGAGGGAGAGTTTCAAACTGGAAGTGGGGTGTCCTGGTTTGGGCCAAGATAAAGGTGATTTTCTGGTTTGTACTTTTGCTTTCAGCTCAGTCTCTTGTCAGTAGTTGCACTTGCTGAAATGAACAGCAAGTTTCTGTTCAGTGTCTGCTCCTGGGACTGATCCCACTCCATGGTTAGAGTTCCTGCCAGAGACTGGGATGCAGGGCCAAGGCCACTGCTCAGCTCTGAGGAACATTTTACCCTCCAGAAGGAGTAAAGAGGTCCCACCTGAACCCCTCCTTTGGGGAGGACCCGACAAGATAGATGTCAGAATTGGACAAACAGAGGATTCCATCCCATACACCTCATACTCAGGATAAATTTGAGGGATCACGAGGGTCAAACCCCTTCCTGCTTCCCTTTCTTTGCCTCTCCCTATTTGCTTCAGCATCCTGGGAGGATTCCATCCATTCCTCTGCCTGTGGTCCTGATCCATTCCAGCCTGAATCTGTGTGTTCTGCCTCCAGCTCCCAACTGCTGCTGACCCCAGGATTCCAGCCTGGACTTTCCCAGGGCTGCCCTGCAGCCTCGGGGGTGACGGGAGAGTTATTGGGGGAAAGGGGGAGGAACGTGGAATCACTTTTCCTGTATATTTGTATATATTTAGTAATTTTTCCTATTTATCATTCCTGTTTCATTAAAGTTGTGTAGTTTAGTTTCCAACCCATAAGTCTCTCTCCCTTATTCTCTCTCTTTTCTTTATCAGTGAGGAGAGAGAAATTAATATATAAATCTGTTATTTGGTTTAAATCTGTTATTCGGACAGGCCAGTGTTAAACCGTGACAGTGGGGAGATTAGGATGAGACATTAGGAAGAAATCCTTTCCTGTGAGGGTGGTGGGACCCTGGAACAGGTTTCCCAGAGGAGCTGTGGCTGCCCCATCCCTGGAAGTATTCCAGGTCAGGTTGGATGGGGCTTGGAGCATCCTGGGCTGGTGGGAGGTGTCCCTGCCCATGGCAGGAGGGATGGAACCAGACGATCTTTAAAGTTTCTCCCAACACAACCCAGTCTGTGATTCTCTAGCTCAGGGGCTGGTGTGATTGCCAGCAGCTCAGAGGGATCTGCTCTGCCCCAGCCCAGGTTACCAGACACCAGCAGATAACCATGGAGCAGCTCCTTCTCAAGGAAGGCAACTTGCCCACGCTGGGGGGGGGACAGATTGTTTATTAGGGCCCTGGTGTTAGAGGAAATCCATCCTCACGGGATTTCTTTTCCTGGTGAAGATGCAAAAGGAAAAACATCGCTCGAGCGAGTTCTGAAGTGACTCTGGGTGATATAACCCCAGAAAATCACCTGTCACAAACACTTGGGGCTCTCCTTTCTTGAAGCTGTGCCAGAGGAGATGGTGGAAATTTACTCCCCCACCTTAAAGATCATCTGGTTCCATCCCTCCTGCCACGGGCAGGGACACCTCCCACCAGCCCAGGTTGCTCCAAGCCCCATCCAACCTGGCCTGGAACACTTCCAGGGATGGGGCAGCCACAGCTTCTCTGGGAAACCTGGGCCAGGGTCTCACCACCCTCACAGGAAAGGATTTCTTCCTAATGTCTCATCCTAATCTCCCCACTTCTAGTTTGAAACTCTCCCTCCTTTTCCTATCACCCGTAGTGATACTAAAAGATGCTCTAAGGTCTCTTTGGAGCCGGATAATCCCACCTCTCCCATCTTTGCTCCAGAACAGAACTTCTCCAGCCCTGAGATCATCTCAGTGACTCCTCTGGACCCCTTCGTGTCCTTCCTCCAGTGGAAACCCCCGAGCTGCACCCATCACTTCCAGGGCTGTGCCGTGTACACATCTCACCAAACCGAATTAAAGGGAGAGAACCCCCCCCCCTCCCCTCGCCTCACACCTTTCTTTCCACGCAGACCCCTCCCCCAACAATCTCCACGCAGGTTTCACGCACACATCCACTTTCCCCCTTCCCCCAAATCCCCCCCCCCCATCCCCACACCGCCCGGCACGAAGCGATCCTGCGTGGATCCTTCAGGACCCCGTGGGGAACACATCACCCCCATGCTCTCCTCCCACCCCCCTGAGGATGGCGATAAAGGGAGGGGGGGTCTCTCCCTGTGTGTGTGTCCCCCTCCCCATGCCGCCCGGCACGGAGCGATCCTGCGTGGATCCTTCAGGACCCTGTGGGGCACACATCACCCCCATGATTTCCTCCCACCCCCCTGAGGATGGCGATAAGGGGAGGCGGGGTGGGGGGGTCTCTCCCTGTGTGTGTGTCCCCCTCCCCACGCCGCCCGGCACGGAGCGATCCTGCGTGGATCATTCAGGACCCCGCGGGGCACACATCACCCCCATGATTTCCTCCCACCCCCCTGAGGATGGCGATAAAGGGAGGGGGGGGGATCCTCTCCCTGTGTGTGTCCCCCCCCCCCAAATCACGCGTGGGGCCGGGGGGCGTGGCCTGCGGGGGTTGTGGGCGTGGCCACCCCTTCCCTTTATGGGGGTCCGGCTTAACCACGCCCCCTTTCCACCAAGCCACGCCCCCTCACCGCTACACCGCCTTCTCTCGTCGCTAAACCACGCCCCCTCGCCGCTAAACCACGCCCCTACTATATAAACCTCGGCTTCCCTCACCGCTAAGCCACGCCCCCCTTCCTCGGTTACCCGTGGTGCCGCGCGCGGGGCTGGCACTGACGTGGCCGCCGAGCGCCGCCATCTTGTGTGCCTGGGCGGAGAGCGGCCGAGAGGCGCAGGGGGCAGCGGGCTCCGAACGGGACCGTCCGAGGAGAGCCACAGACACCGCCCGCGGCACCAGCCGACCCCGGTGGGTTCACCGACATCTCCTCTTGCTTCCCCTTCCAACCTTGCCCGCTTTCCTTTCCCCGCTCGCCCGCCCACACCTCGCCAGGCGGCGGCCCCCGGGCGGCTCTGAGGCGCCGCGGCCTTGGCGCTGAGGGGAAGGAGGCGGCGGGGCGGTGGGTGAGGGGGGCTGAACGCTTTTTTTTTTATCCTTTCTTCCCTCTTTCACCCTCTTTGCCTCCAACCAGGCCTCGGTGAAAGCCCTGAGGAGCGGCGGGCCTGGCAGAGGCGCTGCCCCCTCCGTCCTCTTCTCACGTATTTGGGGTTGGGTGTCTGGGCCAGGGGGGGTGCTCAGGCTTTTTTTTCGCCTGGTGAGGAGGTGTAGGGACGGGTAAGACTTGGGGGGAAGCGTTTTTGCTGTACCGGGCCCGACGCCGCTCCCCCTACAGGAGGAATGAGAAGGGGATGAGGCGGGATGGGTTTTTCCTCCTTCCCTTCCCCAAACTCGCTCGTTCCGGCCTCTGCCCCGCCCGTGAAACGAAGGGGGGGGGGGAGGTATTTCCTCCTTTTCTTCTTCCTCCGAAAACCCTCTCATGGTAGCGGGGGCTCGAAGGTCTGGTAGGGTGGAATTCTTAGGAGGGAGGTTGTGTTTTTGGTGTGTTTTTTGGTTTTTTTTTTTAAGCTTTTGGTTGCTGAGCTCGGCTGAGAAGAGTGAGGATAAGGGCAAGAAGTTGAGCTTCAGCCTGGGAGCAAATTCTGCCATTCCCAGCTTCGTTTTGATGGCCTAGGATATCACTTTTCCTTGGTATATCAGCTCCTGCTGGGAGGATATTATACTCTGTGTGAAAATACTATATCCTATATCTCTGAGTAGTTAACATGATACTTTGAGCTGATAACCCCTGTCTGAAAGTGGAAGGCCAGCCATTCAAGCCTTTTCATGGAGGAATTACGTTTGCCCCAGCAGAGCCCAACTAAAACTCTGCTGGGTCATAAAACTGTCCAAATGTTGTGTTTGACATTGACCTTGTTGCTTTGCTGCTAGACTCTTGCCAAACCAAATTCCACAGGTTGATGAGAGCTGTATCCAGAGGTCTTGTTTTGAAACGTAGCTTTGGCAGTAACTAAAATGCCAACTATTTTCTATAATACTTTGGACTCTTGTTTTGCAAGCTGCACGGGCTTACAACACCCCTTAACACAGGGTATTCTATTAACCTTGTTTTTCAGCGAAAGAAATCGAGTCCAAGTAATCCAAGGTCATTCAGCAGCATCGTTTTTACTATTTTTGCTGCCGATTTGGAACACTTCTGTAGGAAAAGGGAACTGTAGCTGAACTGGAGGATTTCTTCCTGGCTTTTATTAGTGTGTTTTATAGTCAAATTATCAGTGTGAGTCCTCACAGGAGACAGGAAGGGCTTTTCTGAAAGTTGACAAGGTTGGTGTGATGCCATGGGACTTCCTCAGTGAAAAACACATCTGGAGAACCCTGTTGGACTGCTCTCCCTGTTGTAGTAATTACAGTGGGTGAAAGGGTGAGGAAATTCCTCACTTGAACCTCTGAAACTCAGCTGCTCTGCCAGGTTTGGCTCTTCTGCCCTGGTGGAACATCAGGAGAAAAATGGTTTGAGCAGATGTCATGCTCAGAACACCCCTTGTTGCTGCCACACACAGATTCCAGCTGCTGGATCCTGTTAAAAGGCAAACACCTGGAGGGAAATCAGTCCCCAAAGGGCTGTTTTTTTCTGATATTGTGGAGTTGTGAAATGGAGTGCAGAGGGATTGGGCAGGGGTGGTGGTTTTTTGCTCAGTTCCCTGTGTGTGTTAGTCATGGTGAGCAGATTGGGAGGGGGGCAGGTGGAGTCATTGCTTTTTCAAGGCAAACAAAGTTTATGTGGGAGTCGTGGGCTGGATTCTAGGCCTTATAATTCACCAAATTGTCTTGTGCTCTGGTTCCAGCTCTTTGAAAGCCTGCTTTAAGCAGAAGCATTCATCTCCCTGAAGCACAATTATCAGATAAGCTGTTGGTTACATTAATTGGTGAAAGGAGGCAAAGCTCTCAAGGCAGGATTCCAGATGAATTTGCAGTGGTGAAGCTTAAATCCCTTTATTTTTAAAGATCAGTTTAGAAATAAAAGCTGCTGATGTGTGAAGATGGACTTTAAAGTGAATTTTTTAATGCATTTCAACAGCCTTTGCAAGCATCTAGGTAGCCTTACAGTGGATAGATTTGGTGAACAGAAGTTAACTTTCTCTAAAAAGGAATAGTTTGGATTCTTTTTTTAAGAAATCTCTTGTCAGTTTTACTGCTGGAGTGTTATGAAGCTTGTATTAGACCTAGCACTGCCCTCAGCCATTATTCCCTTTTAACTGATGAGTAAAGAAGTTTATAATCAGCTTCCTACTACAGCAGCTCTTTTTTCTGTGTCATTCAGCATTTTTTTTTTCCTTTCTGCTTGTGTGTATCAAGAAATTTTGTTTCTTGTTTCTAACACATGCAAACACTGAAGGACTGTGGTACTGCTTGTGCTGATGTTTCAATTCTTATAAACCTGTTAATGTCTAATACAGCACTTACTCACATGTGGATCTTGTACCTCAGCACTGGCTGCCTAAGCTCTGCTTTGACATTTCCCCTAAACCAAAAGCCAGTTTCATTTCCAAAGCTCCCATGTGAGTTCTTGCTATTTCTTACATGAGTGTAAATGTTGACTTAGTGCCCAGTTACTGGGAATGAATAACAGGATATCTGGCTTTCAGTATAAAATTTTGAACTTGTGAATAGTTCAGCCTAAAAAAAAAACCCCAAAAACCCAACAACTGTGCAAGGATTGTCTAAAAAGAACTTTTTGGTAATAACTGGTTCTCACAGCAGCTACCTACTGTTTAACAGGTGAATATGAAGTGGGAATCACAGCTACATTGGAGGCACCTCTGTATTTCCTGAGCAGCTTCAGGCAGTCCAGAGAGAGGTGATGGTTGCACTTGATCTAAAAGTGAACAGTAACTCCTTCTGTACTTTTCCATGTGTCAACCTATCCTATAAATAAAAGACTTTTCAGTCCAGATATATTTTTTTCCTCTGGATTTGTTTGCATGCTGGTGATGTGTGGTACTCTATAACTGCTTAAAATAGTTTTGAGATTTTGCTGTGAAAAAGTAGTATTTTGATTCCCCTTGCTTCAAGGTGAGAATAAGGGAGTCACTCTTGATTTGGGGTTGAGTATCAAGTCAGTCTGCAGCTCTCTCTGCTGGATACTGACTTTTTTTTTTCCAGTTCTGCCCAATATTTTTAGGAGTGCGTTCTTCTTGTGCCTGAGAAATAGCCATGACCCTAAAGGAAAATTTTCCTCTTTTGCTCTTGTTTTTAATCTCGTAAGTGAAAATATTTTCTGTCTTCCTGCCATGCTGAGCCTTCTGCTCCCAGGAGAATTGTACAGCATGTGGAAAATGCACTCTCTGGGTAATGAGAATAGACAGCAAGATGTTCAGCCTACTTTGGTTGAACAGAGGTGCCACAAAAGGAGCAGCTCTGTGCTGGATTTTTCTTTCACCTTCCATCCTCCTTGCAGTTGACTTGTCCTCCATCTGCCCTGAACATGCCTTGTGCATCTGGGCACTTTTTAGTTGGTCAGAGCAAGCCTTTGGTGGCCAAATCCAGCTGTGCTTCTTTAGATAGGAGTACAGTTATACATCTCTGGTTCTTCAGTGCCCTAACATCCCTTAGAAGACTTGTGGCAAGGTCAGGATCATTTAGGACACCTTTTCCAGGATTCCTGTTCCATCTCATGCCTGGCAGGAGCACCTCCAAGGTGAAGTGAGGAAGAGTGTTACAGTGGTAGGTTTTGATCTCCACAGTTGATACTCCTCTAATTTTAAAGAGTGTAACTATAGATGAGTTGGGACTCAGAATGAATGAAGAACTCTGAGGAGATGTTCTTGAGGTGGCCTTTATTACAGTGTTGTTTCCACCCAAGATAATTCCCTGTTGAAGATAGAACCTGGCCTCCTTGTTAGCTACTCAAGTTTTGCAGATAGCACCTAGTGATGTTCACAGAATCAGCCAGGTTGGAAAGGACCTCTGGGATCATCAAGTCCAACTCTTAATCCACTACCATGGATGGTATATGATCTAAAGCCCTAGGTAACTTAAATCAGATTTATTAAAGCTAAATTCCATTGTCCTGAAGTCAAAGGGCCTGAGTGGGTACCTAGTCATCTTTCACTCAGCTTATCAGACACAGAAGGCCAGTAAACAACTTCCAAAAATAGGAATATAGCTGTACTGGAATACACAGGTACTGGGCCACCCTGGCTCTCTATAAAGAAGAGCTTTGAGCAAGAGGATTTTTCAAAATTTGCTGTACCAACACTCCAATCTGTAGATAAATCAGTTCAAGTTTGAAGGAACACAGCTTTTTTGTTTGTGCCTGCTGAGTGGTGGTGTGAAACACAGTGGCCCTAGATTGCTCCTAAATTTTAGCAGTGTTCTATTCTTGTTGGATGACTTCTCACATTCTCTAAGTCACATTTTATATTGTAAAGAGCAAGCTGCCAAGTTTGATTTGCACTTTATTTGCCAGTTGTTCTTGCATGTAGCACCAGGAACAGCTGTTTCACTTTTTTTTTTGAAGTTTCCCACCTCCTGTTTACAGATGGGTTGGTTGTTTTTAATGAATATTTTGCTTCTCTTGACATTTTAATTTGAAGCCTTCTAGAAGGGTATATAATAGAAATGTAATACAAGGTAATTATTGATAACTGACTGGATTTCAAATTAATATTTCTGTTAAGTAACAAACAGATCAATTTTTCTTCTGTGGCTGTTGTAACAAGTGTGTTAATACCAGGGTAGAAGTTGCAGGTTTGGGCTTTCCCTGTCTGTGTGAGAAGTGGAGTTAATGCTTGAGCCAATGTCAAGTAAGCTCTCCTTTAAATGAAAATGTGCTTGTGGTAGTAAATCAGTTGTCTTGATTTTACACCAGTTTTGCTTGCTGTAGGTGCCTGAGCAAATAGAACAAGGTGCAGAAAACTACTAAGAAAACAAGATCTGAATGGCTTAGGAGGATACAATAGATGCCAGAAACAACAAATGTCCTCTGTGCCTCTATCTCAGTGTGATGGGCAGAGAATTACAGTTTACTTGACTCACTGCTGCTGGTATTTTTCATCTCTAGAGAACAGTTTGCCAAAATAATTGTGCCTGGCAACTTTTGTTATTGATCACTGTTGTTGTTGTTCACTGTGGGAGGTGTGTGTGGTAAGTGCTGATACATCAGAGTGAAGGAAGTGTATTTCTGTAGTTCAGGTATGATTTCACTGGTTAAATAATGCATCTGACTCCTCCTGTCTTTAGCTTCTGATTTCATCTGCTGTGGTGTGTTTCAAGAAATGGCATAAACCTGAAAGAAACGGTGGCATTTGCCATGACACCTGGCATGAAGTGAGGTTTAATTTCTGTATGTACAAAAAGGACTTTCCTAGAGATTCCAAATTAAGGTTACAAAGAGATTTCAAGGTGTTGCTACACTTTCTTTAATGTACTGCATACCCTTATGGCCACACTTCTCTGGACTGGCTTGATAACTAACAACTCATTCAGGCAGTTTGGAGGTCAAGAAGCATATTTGATTTCTTAAGCAGCCTGAATGAAATGACATTAAAACACATTACTGTACGGTTAAGTGCACAGTGCTGCAGAAGATTCAGTGTTGAATGATCTTTGGCCTTGAGATACTCCCCAGAGCTTTTATTCTAACCACCTACAATTAATAAAAGCAAATTTTATTTCCTACTTAGGGGCCATATCACTTTAACAGACACCAGCCTGCCTGATTATTGCAGACACTCATTCATTTTTAACTCATTATTCTCAGCCTTTCTGTAAAAGCCTCTTCTCCTAATTGCTTCTCTAAAAGTATCACTAGAAAACAGGCTGCTGAAAATACCATGTTTCCTGGAACAGCACTGCAGTCTTAACCCATCTTTCTATTTACCAGTGGTACATTAAACCTTACCTGAACCTGCCCAACAGGATTTTTTACTCCTGTGAGGATCTGGAGGTGGAGTAGACTCTAGGGTAAGGTGTGCTTCAGAGCTCCCATGGGCAAGGGGAAACCAGAGCTGTACAGACTCTGGGTTTTGGGGTGATCTGGGTTTGGTGAGAGGTTTTGAGCTGCTGTTTCTAGAAGCTGAAGTCTGTCGGAGGAGAAAAGGGTTTCACAGAGCCTGCACTCTATGCTCTCCAAAAAATCTGTGCTGCTTATTCATGACTCTTCCTACTTAGCCTGCTAGATCTCTCTTTTGAAGATGTGCTCAAATACTACAAGTAGCTTGCAAGCCATAGTCTTCTATGTTTTCAAGGCATTTGATTGAACTTGGGCTTCTGAAATAATGGGTGTATTAACTACTGACACCACTTGCATGGAGGAAAAGAGAAAGTTAAGCTTCAGAATAGAAAGCAAACAAAATACTGGCAAGCCTTGATAGGCTGCAAATGTTAAAAATGTCTGAAAGGCAACAGGATTGTTTGCTTAACCTAAAAAGACCTTAAATGTCCTTAAATTTTCAGCCTGAATGTATTGTTTTTCGTGGTTTTCAACTAAGGGACTGAAATGAGAATTAAAGCAGCTTCACCTCTGAAGCACAGCAGAAGGAATCTCGTGACCCCTCAGCTGAGCTGTATTAAGGGGAAGCAGCCCTGAACTGTGGTGGCAGCTTCTGCTGTGGTCCTGTTGAAAAAGCAGAGACCTGGGGGCTGCTCTGGGTTGTGATAAGGATTTGTTTGAGGATTTTAATGACATGGAAAGAGGTGGAACTCGAGGTGCTTTTGCTTAATAATAATTAAATACAGGGACAGTGTAGGGAGGGGCATGTGACATACAGAAAGGTGGGAGTGTGATTTCCTTTTTTGTGGCAATAGATGGGTGTAATTGTAGCTGCTGATCAGAGGATGATCCCACTGACAGTGAAGTCAGAGATCCTCTCTTTTGCTCCAGCAACATCTAACAAGTAACTGGGGGAACCCACAGTGGTTTGTGGGAGTTCTGACATGGGTTTCTCCTAATATTTTTCTTTTAGACAAGCAAAGATAGTGCTGCTTTCTAGCCAGCATCTAAAGGTGCTTGTCTTGCAGGGATAGGCTGTAAACTACACTTCTCTGCTTGTAAAAATCAATGGGACTTTCTGCAATGTCACCTACCTGGAAGTACCAAATAAATTCTAGAAGTTGTTTGGATAGTAGGAATGTGGAAGAAACTATATCTCTTTATTCTTCACAGAAAGGGTGGAATGGTGTAAAAGCAGCTTCAGTGGTGGAGGACAGACTTGACCTGGAAATAGATCCTAGGAAAACAAGGATCTAACGGGGTTCACTACTCTTAGTGCCAGGTGTAAGCAACTTGTTCAGCTGACTCTGACTTCCTCAGGGTTGTAAGTGCTCAGGTTTTGCTGTGTTCCATGATTGCTGCCAGTAATTCAAGCACTAATAACACGTAAAGCTTTTTAACATGCAGAAACAAAATAAATGCATTGTTTGGGAATGCTTACCTGGATCCTCTTGTTGCCAGAGTTCTTGGTCTCGTTTTGGAGGGTTGTGTGAACTCTGGTAAAAGGTTACAGTTCAACACTGACTGTCACTTTTCAGATGAAGTGGAAGATAGAGATAGCAGGAGACCAAAGGAAAGCTTTACAGGGTGGGGAGTGAGACTTCCTGCTGGGTGAGTGCTCTGGATAAATAAGAACTCCAGCAAAACTCTTTTCTCTACTTCTGAAATTAACTTTATTTATACAGCTTTCATATGTTGAAGCCAAATATTTGTGATTGTGCTTCAGAAATAGAAGGGAAATGGTGGCATAATAGAACTTCCAAACCTTCCATTTGGTTTTAATCCACAGGCTTCCTTGTTTGGCTTACAAGGGGGGGGGGGGGGTTCAGCTCTAAAGTTTCAATTGCACTCAGTTTCAGTCATGCAAAATAAGTGAATCTTTGACTCCCAGTCAGTAGTTGAAGTGGTGATGTCATTCAGGAACTCTGGACTCTGAGCTCCACTGTGGAGCTGCTTGTGTGGAGACACCTGACTTAAATATCACAGTGCCTGACTTTGGGGTTCAAAATTGAATCCAGCAGAACTTCCTGAGAGGATCAGGACTGCCCAGACCTTTTTGGTAAGGAAGCTGGAGTCTGTATGCTCCTAGCCTAAAGCTCAACAGAGTGAAGGACTTTTTGTTCTTGGGTGCACCTTTCAGTTCAGAGCTTGTTTTAATTGTCTGAAATAGACTTTAAAGAGTGTCTGTTTCCAGTGAGAACTTCAAGGACACAGCTTCAACATGAAGCACAGTTTCTTCAAGAGATGATTCAGACTTCATGTAGTGCTTTCAATTGTGGCTTGGCTTACAGGAAGACCAGCCTTTGAGTGTTACTTGTTTTGCCTGTATGTGTTCCTCCTGTTCTAGGCTTGTTTTTTGAGTTAGGCTCCAACTAACATCTGAGAGCTGCTGGACACAGCAGCAGTAGAGGTGTGAGCTGTCACTGTGTAACATCCTTGGCTACAGCCTGCTGGAAAGCTTTCAGGCTGTTTTCTTTTCTTTCTTTTTGTAGAGTGTCTTACGTGAGCAGAAGAGTAGTCCCTGTGATTTCAAACTCACTATCAACTGTGTAGTAAAAAGCTGGGAAAGAGAGGGGAAATCTGTGGAAGAAAGGAAGAAGCAGAGATGTGGTGCCATGGATTCCATCTCAGGGGCACAGTCTCTGAGGGCAGTTTGTGGAGAGGCAGTTTCTCCAGTTCCTGGTGGTGTTAATCCTTTCGGAGTGTGCAAGCAGAAGTGTTTGCTGTGAAGGAAGAAATTTTCATTTTTAAACCCTCCTCTTTTAACGTGGTTCTTTACTTTTCAGTAGTTTAGTTTCAGTCAGTGTGGATTTGTTTCCTAGAGAAGGTTTCCTCCAATATTAATATAATAACTGCTTGTGTTTGCCTTTTTTTCACAGTCCATTTCCTTGGGGTTTGAGAGGAAGGAAACTGCTTTGAGTAGGAGAGTCTGAGCTGTGTTCTGAGTTTCCTTTCCAAAGGAAGGATCAGCTATTGGCACACTGAGCAGCAAAGAGATGAGCACATATTTAGCATTTCTTTTTTTACCTTCAGGTCAATTAGAAAACATGGGGGTTTTTTTATGGTGACACTTCAGGCTGCAGATAAATTATCCCAAAATAATGGGGGAGCAGAACACCTGGAACGGTTGAGTTGAAGGCACAATATGAATTTGTTTGAGAACAGCATTTAATAGTAAAAAAATCTCTCAAAGAACATTGGAAAGATACAAAGAGCAGTGTCTGGTACCAGTTTTGGTGTCTGTGTTGATCTTTGTGTTGCTTCAGTATGGAGAAGAATAATGTAGAGTGGTAGCTTGGGGGTATCTGAAGGATTCAGATTATCTGATACTTTCTTTTTCTGTGTAGGAGGCTGTTTACACCCTGGTTTGAACACAGTTATTGGTAACTCATGGATGATACTGTGATCTTTTTCCTCTAGACTTCACTGGCCAGTGAGAATATATCTCAAGCATGGGAAATATTTTTGCTAACCTCTTCAAAGGCCTTTTTGGCAAAAAAGAAATGCGGATTCTAATGGTTGGTCTGGACGCTGCAGGAAAGACAACTATTTTGTACAAACTTAAACTTGGTGAAATAGTAACCACTATTCCTACTATAGGTAAGATTTTTAAATTTATAAAACTGCTGGCTTGGAGGTTTGGTTCTTATTGTTTGCAGCAGGATCTTATCTCAGCTGCCACTCTGGATTTAAATGACTTAGTGCTGCACCCTGACTTGACTGTCAGAACAAACACTTGCTAAATCCAGGGTATGAAGTTGGCACAGCTGAACTTTCCAGCATGGGGAGGAAATGACATGGTTGTTTTTTTAACTGCAATCCCTCTCTATAGTCACTTGTGGAACAACCCTTTATGGGCCACAGCAGAGCAGTCACCCTGCTAAGTAGCACCAAATAAATTAGGCTGAGAAACTGAGGGTGACTCTGTTATTTTTGGAGGGAGACAGTGAGAACTGTAGGATCAGAGATGTGCCTTGTTTGCTGTCCTTAAAGCCCTGCATTTATTTGATACAACAGAGTTTGCTCTGCATTTTCTAGCTGCTTAGGTACCAATTAGAACTGTTTATAATTTAAAGTGGGAGTTGGAGTTTGGGAGAACCCACGTTTGTCTGAGGGCTTCAGTGTCAGATTCTGCTTCTTTTAACTAGTTGTAAATTTTAAGTTAAAAGTTTTTGGTGATGGCATTCAGAGTGTGACTTGGTACATACAATAGGCCCAGGGCCAACTCTGTTTCACTGAGATTTTTGCCACAATTTCTGTTTTAGGTTTCAATGTGGAAACAGTAGAATACAAGAACATCAGCTTCACAGTCTGGGATGTAGGTGGTCAGGATAAGATCAGACCTCTCTGGCGCCATTATTTCCAGAACACACAAGGTGAGTCTTAACACTTCTGTTGGAGGTTTCCAAAATCTAAAGGTTTTTGTCTTTTTAATATCCTTATTGTGATAATATTGCAAATTTCTCGAGGGGGGATGTTTATTATTACAAAAGGGTGTGTTTTGTGTGCTGCTCTGGCTCTTCTATTAAGTGCAATTTGAAAGGGGTGGAAAGAAACTTAGAAACCAGTCTTCCTTGTCCACCTGACTCACAGTGAGTTCAGAATTTTGCTGTTTGCTGTGTCACAGCTCTCTGCCTTCACTTCAAAGCAGAGTCTTTCCTACAAGCTCTTAACAGCCCCATGAGCTGAGAGTTTGTCACCTCTTTCACTGCTGCACCTTTGTAATTATCGAATCCTAGAGTGGTTTGGGTAGGAAGGGACCTTAAAGATCATCTACTTGAAATGTGCATGGATTCGAGTCTTGTCACAGGGGTTTCTGCTCAGTGGAAAATACCAAGATGTACAAGTTCCAAAAAGAAAAATGCAAACTGACTCTGAGCAAGAACAGACTTTGTGAGATGACAGTGATAGGAAAAACGTGTTTTTCTGATTTTATACTGAATTGTTTTGCATTATTTCCTCTTCAGAGCAGGATTCTGACCTCTGTAAGTATGTATCATTTGAAAATACCTTCTCCTGTCTGCTTATTCTGATTGTTTGCTTATTTCTAGGGCTGATTTTTGTGGTTGACAGTAATGACAGAGAACGAGTGAACGAGGCCAGAGAAGAGCTTATGAGAATGTTGGCAGAAGATGAGCTTAGAGATGCTGTTTTATTAGTGTTTGCTAACAAACAGGTATGCCCAAGGAAGGGTTTTGTTGGGTATTTTTTTTTGTAAGAAGTCCTGAAAGCATACAAGACATTTGAGTGTGAATTTGACATTTCTCACTTGCAGTGTAATACTCAGTAAGCTCTCAGTCAGTGTCCATTCAGTTTTGCTGAAGATAGCAAACCCTTAGATTCTGGTGTCATCTGAAAGGGACATCCTTCTAAAGAGTCTCAGCTAATAGGAATGTTTCTCAGTTGTAGGGAAGAATTCTACCAGTTGGATTGACCACCAGGTTCATCCAAAGAGAGAGGAAGGCCAGAATGCTACCACCTCCCTAAATTCTTCACTTAGGGTGGTGAGGGAGTAGTGATCACTGACTGTGATGTCAGTGGAAGCAACTGGGCTGAGTTTTTAAGGTAGCTTTGGTTTTCCAGGCCACAAAGTGAGCTGGGAGTTCTTCCTTTTAATGCTTGTAAAGACCTTGGTGGCTTAAACCCAAATGTCAAGGGTCTTAAATACAATTAGTAAATTTACAAAAGGAGTAAATTGATTGAACAGGCTCATTGTGAAGGGTAAAGAAGCCTTTGGTCTTGTGTAGGAGCAGGAAAGGTGAATTATGAGCAGCAGCAGCCTTAATTTGAGTGCTGCTTTATGAGAGAAGTTGAGCTTAAATCATAACCACAGTCCACAAAACATTTCTTGAGTGGAAAACAAAAGAAACTCACCTTGAATTTGTAAGTTTGGGTCAACACTGAGGGGCTTGATGACTTGCTCCAAATATCAGCTCTCTCACTTCTGTTTTCTGAAGAAAATTCTGAAGAAATGGTGCAGAGTGTGTGCTTTTGGTCGTGGTGTCAAACCTTTTGAGACTTGGGGGAAATAGATTGGAGAGAGAAATAATCTTGGGTCAGTCTAGGAGAAATAGCTTGGAGAGAGAAATAATCTGCTGACAGAGAAACTGAAAGAGCTCTTCACTTTCTAATTAACCAGCTTCAAGACTGCTCACAGCTGGTTCAGGGAGGCAGACACTCCTTCTCAGCAAGTAGGGGAGAAAATTAATTCTTCTTCCTTCCCCCAGGACCTGCCGAACGCGATGAATGCAGCAGAAATCACAGACAAACTGGGACTGCATTCTCTTCGTCACAGGAACTGGTACATCCAGGCAACCTGTGCCACTAGTGGGGATGGTCTCTATGAAGGACTGGACTGGTTGTCCAATCAGCTCCGAAACCAGAAATGAAACCATAAACCTTCCTTTGCCCTCTTTTTCCACCCCTTTCCCTCTTATTTCCTCCTCTTCGCCCTTCGCTTTACTCTGATGTGGCAAACTGTGCTACTTTGTGGTATTGAGTGCCAGAAGCTGTTTTCATTTCTTTTTTTTTTTTTTTGTCACAGTATATATTGCATCATGCTGTAAATGTGGCAAATACAAGCCTGAAAACAGTTAGGTTTCTTATTTAATGTAAATAGTTTTTGTTTCCAATGAGGCAGTTTCTGGTACTCCTATGCAATATTACTCAGCTTTTTTATTGTAAAGAATCAAATCACTGTTTAGTACTTGGAAGGGATTTCAGTGGGTTAACATAAGGGTTGCCAGTGGTCCTTGTGCAGTAGAGCTGAATCCTATCTTGGCTGGGTTGTGAGATCTGTGAGATCCTGGGCTTGGTGGTTGGTTTTTAACCTGAATTCTGTATTTTTTTAAAAATAGTCAAGGAAAAGTAAAAACACTTCAACACACAAACGTTTGACATCGTTTCTGCCATTCTTACCCCAGTGAGGGGACTTTGGATTTTTTTGAAATGGTGAAGCAGTGATTGACCCTCACTTAGCTTCATCAACTTAAAGAACAGTTCATAACTATCAGATCTCTGGCTCTTTCTGTAGCTCATACTTATGTGCTCCTCATATTTGTTCCTATTCATTCCAAGATTTGTCAGACTTGGTTTAGATGAGCTTGCAGACTCATGGTAAACATCTGACTTTTGGTTCAGGTCAAGATTTCTCTCTCCCATTGAACTAATTTCCAGAAGTCACATTTTTAGCTTGTCGTATTTGTCAAAAAAACCTAATAAAGTGTTTTATACTTTTCTTGTGTGTAAACCACTCCAGAAGGCAAACCTTTCCACAGAAAGCACAGCCTCTACTAGTCCTAAGCTCTGTAGGCAGAAAGTACTGTACTTAACATTAAGAATTGCCATGAAAAACACCAAACATCTATGTATAGCATCTAGGATTTAAAAAAAAAAAAAAAAAAGCATGAGAGTTTGGAGAGTCATTCCACTCTAGAAGTATTCAATCCCATTTTGGAACAATCCCATATCTGTATATGTGTGAAAACCCTTGGCATCCCTCATACTGCAAGGTTCAGATTTGCCATCAGTAAAAAAAAAAAAAAAAAAAAAAAAAAAGAAAAAAACTCTTTACTTTTCTTTTGTATTTTGATAAACACTGAAGAAGCTGGAGCTGTTAAAACTTTAACTTGAGGAACTATCAGAACTGGTTTATTTAGTGTTGTGGAAACCTTTATTGCTTTCAATACACAATTAGTAATCAACTGTTTTGTATACTTGTTTTCAGTTTTCATTTCGACAAACGAGCACTGTAATTAAGGCTATTAGAATAAAAATCTCTTAACTATATCATGTTTTTTATGCCTTGCTGTTCATTTGATCATCTTGGCAGAAATCATAATGAAATACTTGTTGAATAAAAAGTTTCATGAAACTTGCACTGGTTATCACGTTGCTTTGTATCATTGTGCAGCTGCTGTCTGTTGGATCAGTGCAAACCCAGCCAGTCCCAATTTGCATGGAAATTCCAGGATGTTTTCTGCTTTTCTCCAAATGAGCAGGTGAAGAGGTGGGCAGCAGGTTCTTTGGTCCTCTTGACTCCTTCTGGAGTCCCTTCATCACCTCAAGGCTGTCTGCTGAGCTGCTTCAAGCAGTCCCATCCTTCACACAACGATTTGTTGCTCCCTCTTGTTAACAGGACCTCTGAATTAGGGGCAAAATTATGAAGTCTGTTTTCCTAAACGCTTCATATTTATTTTTTTCCATCCCACAGTCCCCTCTGGAGCTCCTCCCACCTGCTTCTCTGAGCTGGAGATCCAGCAGATTCCAGGCTGGGAAGCTGAAGGAAGCTGAAAGGTGTAGTGCTGTGCAGGTTGGAGAGCAGACTCTCAGGTGGGGAAACCTCCATCTTCAGATGGGTTTTGGGGGTTCACAGCTGTGCTGAGAAGAGACCAGATTGGGGCTTGCTGCCCTGGCACCTCCTCACTGCCAGGTGGCTGCTGCTTTTTTGGGTGCTCCCATTTCCTCTCCAGCACCTCAGGCATCCCCTCGTGCCCCAGGATTTTTTGTTTTTTCCTCTAGAAATCCTTCCAGCAGCTGCAGAACAGCCCTCATCCCCAGCACGGGTTCATCCTGGGATTGTCCCCTCTCCTCCAGAGGCTGATCCAAGGCAGTGGGTGTCTCCTCTGCCCTGCCTTCAGCTGGCAGCTCAGGTTTAGTCAGGTTTTCCTGTTCCTTGGCACTTGTCAGTGAAGGGCAGATAGTGCTGGGCAAACAGGAGGATTGCAGAACTCCTGTAAAGCAGGTTGTGCTGCTCAAGCTGTTCACCTCACCTGGGATTTCAAGCTCTGAATCAGGATCTTTGCTCACCTGATGGGGCTGGCAGGACATTCTGTTTGTTATTTCTTCCTTCTGGGAGGGCACTGAAGGGTCAGCTCTGCTGCTGGCCTCACTGCCCTGGCTGAAACAAGCAGAGACCCCCACTCCTCTTATCCCTTCTCCCTACTCCTCTCATCCCCCCTTACTCCTCTCATCCCCCCTTACTCCTCTCATCCCCCCCTACTCCTCTGATCCCCCCCTACTCCTCTGATCCCCCCCTACTCCTCTGATCCCCCCCTACTCCTCTGATCCCCCCCTACTCCTCTGATCCCCCTTTACTCCTCTGATCCCCCTTTACTCCTCTGATCCCCCTTACTCCTCTCATCCCCCCCTTTACTCCTCTCATCCCCCCCTTTCTCCTCTCATCCCCCCCCTTACTCCTCTTATCCCCCCTTACTCCTCTGATCCCCCTTTACTCCTCTGATCCCCCCTTACTCCTCTGATGCCCCCCTTTCTCCTCTGATGCCCCCCTTTCTCCTCTCATCCCCCCCTTTCTCCTCTCATCCCCCCCTTTCTCCTCTCATCCCCCCCCTATTCCTCTCATCCCCCCCCTATTCCTCTCATCCCCCCCTATTCCTCTCATCCCCCCCCTACTCCTCTCATCCCCCCCCTTTCTCCTCTCATCCCCCCCTTACTCCTCTCATCCCCCCCTACTCCTCTGATCCCCCTTTACTCCTCTGATCCCCCCTTACTCCTCTGATGCCCCCCTTTCTCCTCTCATCCCCCCCTTTCTCCTCTCATCCCCCCCCTATTCCTCTCATCCCCCCCCTATTCCTCTCATCCCCCCCCTATTCCTCTCATCCCCCCCCCATTCCTCTCATCCCCCCCCTACTCCTCTCATCCCCCCCTTTCTCCTCTCATCCCCCCCTTTCTCCTCTCATCCCCCCCTTTCTCCTCTCATCCCCCCCTTTCTCCTCTCATCCCCCCTTACTCCTCTGATCCCCCTTTACTCCTCTGATCCCCCCTTACTCCTCTGATCCCCCCTTACTCCTCTGATCCCCCCTTACTCCTCTCATTCCCCCCTTACTCCTCTCATTCCCCCCTTACTCCTCTCATTCCCCCCTTACTCCTCTCATTCCCCCTTACTCCTCTCATCCCCCCACTCCTGTTTTTTCTGGGATCAGGGAGCTCTGTCCTGTACAGGGAGGCAGAGGGGATGTGCAGTCCTGGGGTGGGGATGGGCTCTTTCATCCCCCTCACCCTAATTTTTCTTGTTTCCTGTTTTCCAAACCTATTTTTGAGGGCAGCAAAGGCCCAGGAGGCTTCAGACAGCGTGAGGGGGGAGATCTGCTGCCTGATTCTGATGTGTGGGTTGAAAAGTGGGGACTGCAGGAGGGGACACAGGGGGGAGCCTGATCTCTGCCCCTCCATGTGCTCGTTCATCGGTCCCCTCATCCCCTGGGCTGTGCTGCTCCATCCATCCCATTTCCATGGGACAAAGCTCTCAGCATCCCATGGATGGGAGGAGGGTAGAGTTTTGGTGGAGATTTCCAAGGGGTTGAGAGGAGGAGAGGCTGAGCTGTGAATTCAACCAGCCAAGAAGCATCAGCTCCCTGTGAAAGGAGGGAGAAGCTTGGAGTCCACGGAGGATTCTGTTCCGTTTGGGTTTTTTTTTTTCCTCCAATTTTTTCTCTCAATTCTTTTTTTCTCAATTTTTTTTTTTTTTTCCCCAATGTGGTGGTTCAGGTCTCCAGTAGCTCCTTTAGCTCCTGGCACTCACTCCCCACCAAGCACAACCCTACTCCACCATCCCCACCACTGTCCCAGCAAGGACAACTCAAAACTTGAACCCACCCCCCCCCCCCCAAAAAAAAAAAAAAAAAATAATTCCTAGAGGGGTGATGATCCCCACCTTGGTCAGTGGGGCAGAACCTCCAGCCTGGGAGCTTGCTGGGCTGGTTCTGGAGGTCAGACCAAGCAAGAAGTTCTCCAGGACCCTTCCAAGAGGACAAAAACCCCTTAAAAAAAAAGAAAAAAGAAAAAAAGAAAACAACCAAAATACGAAAGATCTTGGAGTGAGGATGGCTGAAGCTGCAACTCAGCCTGTGGTGGGGGGGTTAAGCACGTGCTGGCAGGCAGGGCTGGGGAGGGGGCAGGGGGACAGAAGGGCTTTATTCCTGACCCTGCTTTCTGTGTGTCCCCCAGCCCTGGATGAATGCTGTCCTTGTCCCCCACTCCTGGTCCCACCCTGCACGGGCAGCTCTGCACCCATCAACCAACTGCTGGCAGCAGGCACTGAGCTCACTGAAACACAGAATGGGTTGGGTTGGAAGGGACCTTAAAAATCATCCAGTTCCAACCCCCTGCATGGGCAGGGACACCTCCCACCAGCCCAGGCTGATCCAAGCCCCATCCAACCTGACCTTCAACATTTCCAGGGATGGAGCAGCCACAGCTTCCCTGGGCAACCTCTTCCAGGCTCTCACCACCCTCAAATTAAAGAATTTCTTCCCCATCTCCAACCTCAATCTCCCCCCTTCAAGTTTTAACCCATTTCCCTTCCCTTGGCCCAGCCACAGCTTCCCTGGGAAACCTGTTCCAGGGTCTCACCAGCCTCAAATTAAAGAATTTCTTCCCCATCTCCAACCTCAATCTCCCCTCTCCCAGTTTTAACCCATTTCCCTTGTCCTCTCCCTACCCCCCCGTGTCCAAAGCCCTCCCCCAGCTTTCTTGGAGCCCCTTCAGATATTGGAAGGTTGCTCTGAGCTCCCCTGGGAGCCTCCTCTTCTCCAGGCTGAACAACCCCAATCCCTCAGCCTGGCTTCCCAGGGAGGTGCTCAGCCCTCTGAGCATTTCAGTGGCTCTGCTCTGGACACCTTCCAGGAGCTCTGTGTCCTTCTGAGCTTGGGGACTCCAGAACTGGACCCAGAACTCCATGTAGGGTCCCTGAAGGGCAGAGCAGAGGGGGAGAATCCCCTCCCTGTGCTTCTCCTTGTGCAAATGACAGAAGAAAGAGGTGACAGAAGCAAAGCCTCCCCTCCTACACACACACCACCACCCAAAACACTGCCAAAAAATGCAAACTGAGGCCAGTTGCCAGCCTGGGGCTTTTGTCTGCCAAGAGACACAAACCCACCCTGTCCTGAGCAGCAGAAATTGCATCATTAGTGAGACAAACGAGGCCCTTGTGCTTGGCACTGGCAGCTGGAGAGAACTCTGGAGCTGCTCAGGACAATCCTTCTCCAGTTGGATCAATATTTCTTATTTCTCCGTGTTAAAATCCAACCCCACCCAGCTCCTCCCTCTTCTCAGTGCATCCATAAATCATTTGTATTTTTATATTTTGAGGTTTTAAGTCCCGGAGTGAGATTCCCAATCCTGGATCCCTGCCCTGCTGCAGGGTGGATGTGACCCAGACATCCCAGCCCCATCCATCTCCTTCCCATCAGCTGAAGAATTACTTAAGGGGTTTGGCTTAAAACCCTTTGTTAGGACAGTTTGTTGGTTTGTTTGTTTTGTTTTTTTTTAACCCAAAAAGGCCATTTCTCAACCCAAAGGAACATCCATCACCCTCAGCCACAGCTGCTCGAGCCATCAATACAAAACCCCCTTATTTTTTCCTCAAATTTGGGCTAGGAATGCATTCATCCCTGGGAAATGAGCTGCTCCATCCTCATGCAGGGGACATGTGGGGCCAGGCACCCCATAACATGGACATCCCTGGGGTGATTTATTCCACCCCCATGGAAGTTTGGGAGATGCTGGAGCCACCTCTGCTTCGTGTCCCACCAGGGATACAGCAGCTCCTGCTTCAGACTCCCTGAAAATTAAAAGCTTTTTGGGGACAGGGAGGGGGAATGGCACCTGGAGGCAGATCAGGCCCAGACTCTGCCCTCTCCTGAGGGTCCCAGGGGGGTTGTGCTGTGTGCTATGGGGTTTGTGATGTCCTGCCACCCCTTCACCCTATAGAGAGTACCTGTCACCCCTTGGAGAAAACCTGTGATCCTTGGAAAGCACCCACAGAGCACGTGTGGCTTCCTGGGGATTTAACCATCACCCCCCAGAGAGCAGAGGGGGCCCTGGGGAGAACCTCAGGAAACCATCACAAAACCATCAGATCCAAAATGCAAAACCCTCCCAGCAATGTGAAAGCTCCGGGTTTTATTTTGCAGCTGATAAAAATCAGGGAAGTTCTAAGGAAAACTGTGGCTGCCCCATCCCTGGAAGTGTTCCAGGTCAGGTTGGATGGGGTTTGGAGCAGCCTGGGCTGGTGGGAGGTGTCCCTGCCCATGCAGGGGGGTTGGAATGAGATGAGCTTTAAGGTCCCTTCCAACCCAAAGCAGTGTGAAGTCATTTTAACAAAGAAACTCTCCTCCAGCTGAAGAAATAAAAACTTCCTAACAAAGAAACTCAGCTGGCGGTTGCTTGAGAGCACTGAAAAAAGGTATTAAAAACCCCTTTATTATAACAATCTTAATAATAACTGCATCCAAAGTCTTTTGACACAAACACCCCCAAAATCCACCCCACTGTGTCCCCTGAGCTCAATCTCCTCCAGGCTGAGATCCCTGTGGGCAGGGAAGGGACAACCAAGCATGGCCCTTCCCCAGCCCCTGGCAACTCTGACTTTTCATTTAATTTAATAAAAAATATATCTATAACCTCTGCAAGATCTCCCTGAAAAAAAAAACAAAACCAAACACCCCCAAATAAACCCCCAAAACAAAACCCCCCCAAGCTTCTGCTCAGTCCTCCGAATCTGTGTCGTGGCGTTGCCTGACCCCACGGGATGAAGGGGATCGACTCCTGCTCCTCTTCCTCCCCTTGTGCACACCCCGACCATCCCGGTTCTGGTTCCGGTTCTGGCTCTGCCTCCGGGCTGGAGGTTTTGAGGAGCTCCTGCCCGAATCCCTGCTGCTGGCAGAGGAATCCGAGCGGTTCCGACGCCGACCCAAAGGCTCCGGGCGCTGCTGGGTTTTCCTGCGGTGATGCCTACAGGGATGGAGGGGAAAGTGAGCCACTGGGGAGGCCACCAAGCTGATTTTGGGGATGAAAAAAGGGATTTTGGAAAGGCAGCCGCGAGCACGTGGTTCTCCTAAATCCTCCCATGATGTCCCCACCTCCAGGACTTTATCCCAACCCATCCCACCTCTCATCCCGGTCTGGAGATGAATCAGAGGATGATGGAGAAGCATCCCTCTTGTGATGTTTGTCCTTCTTCTTCTCCTTCTTATGTTTCTTTTTTTTCTTCTTCTTTTTCTCCTTTTTGGATTTCTTGCTGGTCTCTGGTCTGCAAGGAAGAGATCAAGGAGTCAGGATCCCTGCTCCCTGCATCCCACCTGCTCCTCAGGATGCTCAGCCCCATCCTGCCCTCCACCTGCATCCCGCCAGACAAGGAGAAGCCTCCAGCAAAACCAAAACTTTTGAGGACAAAGCAGAGGTTTTGGGGGTGATTCAGGCAGATGCAGAACAAGCCCAATGCCAAAGGGAGACAGAGAAGCATTTTGCACAACATTCCTCCCCCCAAAAAAGGCCATTTCTGGTGGTTTCCCACCAAAGGTTCCTGTCCTTACCGTTTCTCCTCCACCTTCTCCTCCTTCTCCTGCTTTTTCTTGAAGCCAGACATATCAGGGCTGCTGGAGACTTTCTGGTGCTAGGGAAGAGAAGGAAAAACATGGAGTGAGTCTATGAGCCTGTAGCTTTGACTCAGAAGAAAAAGGGACTTTCTCACTTTAAAACGTAAATTTAATTTGGAAATGAAAGTAAAAATTAAATTTAATTTGGAAAAGAATTACAAATAAGCACAAATTAGGTTGGGAAAAAAAAAAACGAAAATTAAGTAAAAACTAAATTTCATTTGGAGAAAAATTTCAAACTAAATGGAAATTAAATTTGGAAATCAAATTAAAATACCCCCAAGAGCTCCTTCCAAATTAAAACCCCACAAATTAATGCTGTGCCAACAGGGCACTTGGGAGCTCCTGCAGATCTCAGGGCTACAACCGCTGCCTTTGCTTTTAGCTAAAGATTTTAACTAAATTTGGAGGAGAAAAGGCTGAGGGCAGCCCTTAAGAGAAGGACTTGGGGGTGGTGGTGAACCAGAAGCTCAACATGAGGCATCAGTGTGTGCCTGCAGCCCAGAAAACAACCAGGTCCTGGGCTGCATCAGCAGAAGCACAGAGAGCAGCACAGGGAGGGGATTCTCCCCCTCTGCTCTGCCCTTCAGGGACCCTACATGGAGTTCTGGGTCCAGTTCTGGAGTCCCCAAGCTCAGAAGGACACAGAGCTCCTGGAAGGTGTCCAGAGCAGAGCCACTGAAATGCTCAGAGGGCTGAGCACCTCCCTGGGAAGCCAGGCTGAGGGATTGGGGTTGTTCAGCCTGGAGAAGAGGAGGCTCCCAGGGGAGCTCAGAGCAACCTTCCAATATCTGAAGGGGCTACAAGAAAGCTGGGGGAGGGCTTTGGACATGGGGGGGTAGGGAGAGGACAAGGGCAATGGGTTAAAATTTGGAGAGGGGAGATTGAGGTTGGAGATGAGGAAGAAATTCTTTAATTTGAGGGTGGTGAGACCCTGGAACAGGTTTCCCAGTGAAGCTGTGGCTGGGCCAAGGGAAGGGAAATGGGTTAAAACTTGAAGAGGGGAGATTGAGGTTGGAGATGAGGAAGAAATTCTTTAATTTGAGGGTGGTGAGAGCCTGGAACAGGTTGCCCAGGGAAGTTGTGGCTGCTCCATCCCTGGAAATGTTGAAGGTCAGGTTGGATGGGGCTTGGAGCAGCCTGGGCTGGTGGGAGGTGTCCCTGCCCATGCAGGGGGTTGGAACTTGGTGATCTTTAAGTTCCCTTCCAACCCAACCCATTCTGTGTTTCTATGAAATTTTCTTTTTTTTCCATCTTTTTTTTTTTGAAACCTCAAGAGGAAAAGTTCATACCGTGAAGACAGAGAGCCCCAACTTGGCCACCTCCTTGTCCTCCTTGGAGAGGATCACGCGTCCAGCGCTGCCACTGGGGAGAGAGACACGATCACGAGTCAGGTAATTAAATAAAAACACAGACAAAAAAAAAGGTAAAAGAATAATAAGAAACATCTAATTGCCCCCAAATGGGGTGCTGAGGTGTAGGACACCCCACCCTGCAGTACCTGGAGCAGCCCAACCCCACCACTCGATCCACATCCTTCTCATCCCGCTCGGTGCCGTCACGCTTGCACACCTCAGCCAGGTCCTGGGGGGACACAAGGAGCATCCTGCCTCTGTGTCCCCAAAAAATAAAGGGGACACCCCCCAGACACACACATCTGCGTGGGTCGGTGGTGTGGGAACACGTGGTGCCCCCCTCTTACCTCCTTGCTGAGGGCTGTGGGCTGCCTCTTCACGTTCTTGTAGCCGCTATAAAAACAGAAGAAGTCGCTGGGTCAGTTTGGAGATGACACCAAGTTGGGTGGGAATGGGTCTAGAGAGGGATCTGGAGGGGTTGGAGTGATGGGATGAGGCTCTAGAGAGATCCGGAGAGGTTGGATTCATGGGATGAGGCTCTACAGAAGGATTTGGACAGGTTGGAGTGATGGGATAAGGATTTACAGAAGGACGTGGACAAATTGGAATGATGGGATAAGGAGAAGGACCTGGAGGGGTTGGATTCATGGGATGAGGAACTACAGAAGGATTTGGACAGGATGGATTCATGGGATAAGGCTCTACAGAGGGATCTGGATAGGTTGGATTCATGGGATGAGGCTCTACAGAAGGATTTGGACAGTTTGGAGTGATGGGATAAGGATTTAGAGAAGGACCTGGAGGGGTTGGACTGATGGGATGGGGCTCTAGAGAGATCTGGAGGGGTTGGATTCATGGGATGAGGCTGGACAGGTTGGAGTGATGGGATGAGGTTGGACAGGTTGGAGTGATGGGATAAGGATTTACAGAAGGACCTGGACAAGTTGGAATGATGGGATGAGGCTGTAGAGAGATCTGGATAGGTTGGATTCATGGGACGAGGCTCTACAGAAGGATTTGGCCAGGTTGGAGTGATGGGATGAGGCTCTACAGAAGGGTCTGGACAGGTTGGAGGGATGGGATGAGGCTCTAGAGAGATCTGGACAGGTTGGATTCATGGGATGAGGCTCTACAGAGGGATCTGGACAGGTTGGAGGGATGGGATGAAGCCAACTGTATGACATTCAACAAAGTCAATTATTGGGGTCCTGCACTTGGGTCACACCAACCCCGGGCAATGCTCCAGGATTGGGACAGAGCAGCTGGGAAGTGCCCCATGGGAAAGGAGCCATGGGGGTGTTGGCCACCAGCAGCTGAACATCAGCCAGGCTGTGCCCAGGTGGCCAAGAAGGCCACCAGCATGCTGGCTTGTGTCAGCACTGCTGTGGCCAGCAGGAGCAGGGCAGGGATTGTCCCCTTGTGCTGGGCACTGGGGAGGCTGCATCTCAAATCCTGGGGTCAGTTCTGGGTCCCTCAGGAGCAGAAGGACATTGAGGGGATGGATGGAGAGTGTCCAGAGAAGGGAATGGAGCTGGGGAAGGGGCTGGAGCAGAAATCAGGAGCAGCTGAGGGAGCTGGGGGTGTTGATCCTGGAGCAGAGGAGGCTGAGGGGAGACCTTCTGGCTCTCTGACACCCCCTGAGAGGAGGTTGGAGCCAGGGGGGGTTTGGTCTCTTCTTCTCCCAAGGAAGAAGTGATGGGACAAGAGGAATTTCCTCAAGTTGTGCCATGGGAGGTTTAGGTTGGAGCCGGGGAACAATTTCTCCCTGGAAAGGGTTCTGAGGGATGAGTCCCCACCATCCCTGGAGGGGTCTCCAAGCTGAGGGACACGGGGCAGCAGTGTCCTTGGCTGGGTGAACACTTGGGACTCCATCATCCTAAAGCTTCTTTTCCCACCCAGGAGGATTCCAGGGATCTGTGATTTGGGGGTAGATGTTTTATAAACCCCTCCTCCCCCTTCCTTTTTCCTGGGCTGGGGGGTGCAGACTCACAGTGCTGCCATCATGGCCTCCTGCTCAGCCAGACGGACAGCAGCCAGCTCCTCCTCACGGGATAAATTTGGGGTCATCTCCTTCTTGCCCTTGGCATACCAGGTCAGGTCCTTCCCCTTCTGCCACCGTCCCACGGGTGCCATCAAGGAGTTCCCTGGAGGAAGCCAGAAAAACACCCCCACCCCCCAAAAAAAAACCCAAAAAACCAAAAACTAAATTGTAATCCTCCTCGCACCCCAAAAATTCTCCATTTTCACCCCAAAACGGGGATGGGGAGGAGAGGGGTGAGGGGGTACTCAGCTCTTACCCAGGTAGTTCTCACGTTGTTTGTCTGTCTTGACATCCTCCCAGTTGAACTGGTCCTGGCCCCCCCGGACCCCCCCTCGGGATGACCCGAACATGGTGCTGAACCCCAGGGTGGTGTCGAGGGGGGGGAGTTGGTACCAGCTGCAAAGGGATCAAACATGGGGATAACTGCACCATCACCATCATCATCATCACCTTCATCACCATCATCACCATCATCACCTTCATCACCATCATCACCTTCATCATCACCACCAATATCACCATCATCACCTTCATCACCATCACCATCATCACCTTCATCATCACCACCAATATCACCATCATCACCTTCATCACCATCATCACCATCATCACCATCATCACCACCAATATCACCACCATCACCTTCATCACCATCACCATCATCACCTTCATCACCATCATCACCATCACCTTCATCACCATCACCACCATCACCATCATCACTACCATCATCATCACCATCACCTTCATCACCATCACCTTCATCACCATCACCATCATCATCACCATCACCACCACTATCACCATCATCACCATCACCTTCATCACCATCACCTTCATCACCATCACCATCATCATCACCATCACCACCACTATCACCATCATCACCATCACCTTCATCACCATCACCTTCATCACCATCACCATCATCATCACCATCACCACCACTATCACCATCATCACCATCACCATCATCACCATCACCTTCATCACCATCACCTTCATCACCATCACCACCATCACCATCACCTTCATCACCATCACCTTCATCACCATCACCATCATCATCACCATCACCACCACTATCACCATCACCATCATCACCTTCATCACCATCACCACCAATATCACCATCACCACCACCACTATCACCATCATCACCATCACCTTCATCACCATCACCTTCATCACCATCACCTTCATCACCATCACCACCATCATCATCACCATCACCACCACTATCACCATCACCACCATCACTAGCATCATCATCACCACCACTATCACCACCACTATCACCATCACCACCACCACCAGGCTTCTCACTCTGGGACGGGTGGAGGAGCCCCTGGAGGTGTGGGGGAACCAAACGTAGCAGTGGGAGGAGTGTCCCCCAAAATCTGGGAGGGGGGTGGGGGGTGTGAACAGGGGCATAGTGATGTCTGAGGGGGGTGCAAAGCCTGGGGAGGGTGGGGGTGTTGCACAATTTGGGGGGGCAGCAGAGTTTGGGGGGGATGAACAGTTAGGGGAGGGGGTGGCAGAGTTTTCAGGGTGGGGTTGAACACGTTGGGGGGGTGGGGATGGCACAGTTGGGGGGGGTTACAGAATTTGGGGGGGGCACAACAATTTTTTGGGGTGAGGGGGTAGCACAGTGTGTGTGTGTGGGGGAGCAAACAGTTTGGGGCGGGTGTAGCACAATATGGGGGGGTGAACAATTTTTTTTTTTGGGGGGGGGGTGTTGCCGTTTGGGGGGGGTGTTGCACGGCCTGGAACGGGGTGGGGGGGTGTCAAAAAAGGGGGGGGGGAGGCCTTGTAAAAGTTTAGGGGGGGTGCATGGGCTGGAGAAGGGATTGAATTAATTTGGGGTGGGGGGGACGGCCCGGGGGGGGTTGTAGGGATCGGGGGGGGGGGGGTGACACAGCCCAGGGGGGGGTGACACAGCCCAGGGGGGGGGGGTGACACGGCCCGGGGGGGGGTTGTAGGGATCGGGGGGGGGTGGATGAACCTTTCTGAGGGGTTAGCAGAGCCCTGAGGGGAGGAGGAAGCGGCTGTGAAGCGGGGGGGGACACAGAGGACCCCGCACCCCCCCGCACCCCCCCCCATGTCCCCTCACGCACCTCCCGCTCCGCCCGCACCGCTCCGGGCCCCGCGCGCACACTCGCCCCGCCCCGGGCGCTACCACTGAGGGGGAAAGGGGGGGGGTGAGGCGGGCGGTACCACCGGGAAGTGAGGAAAAGGGGGACGGGAAGGGGAGAAAAAAGGGAATGGAAAATTTGTGATGGTCGGAAAAAAAGGTTGAAGGTGAGGGAGACCCCCTGTGCACCCAGCCAAGGACAGCGCTGCCCCGTGTCCCTCAGCTTGGAGACCCCTCCAGGGATGGTGGGGACTCATCCCTCAGAACCCTTTCCAGGGAGAAATTGTTCCCCGGCTCCAACCTAAACCTCCCCTGGCACAACTTGAGGAAATTTCTCTTGCTCCATCACTTCTTCCTTGGGAGAAGAAGAGACCAAACCCCCCCTGGCTCCAACCTCCTCTCAGGGGGTGTCAGAGAGCCAGAAGGTCTCCCCTCAGCCTCCTCTGCTCCAGGAGCAACACCCCCAGCTCCCTCAGCTGCTCCTGATTTCTGCTCCAGCCCCTTCCCCAGCTCCATTCCCTTCTCTGGACACTCTCCATCCATCCCCTCAATGTCCTTCTGCTCCTGAGGGACCCAGAACTGACCCCAGGATTTGAGATGGAGCCTCCCCAGTGCCCAGCACAAGGGGACAATCCCTGCCCTGCTCCTGCTGGCCACAGCAGTGCTGACACAAGCCAGGATGCTGGTGGCCTTCTTGGCCACCTGGGCACAGCCTGGCTGATGTTCAGCTGCTGGTGGCCAACACCCCCATGGCTCCTTTCCCATGGGGCACTTCCCAGCTGCTCTGTCCCAATCCTGGAGCATTGTCCGGGGTTGGTGTGACCCAAGTGCAGAGCTCCCAGCATTGCCACCTCAGCCACACACAAAAAAAAAAAAAAACCCAAACCACCAAAGAACCAGCACAGCAGGTTGACAAACTCAGTAATTTTTTTATTTCAAGCCTTCACTTCTTCCAGAACTTCTTGTAGGTGCCCATGTCAATGGTGTCGAAGGTCTCCTCCTCCTCAGCCTTCATCTTGCTGGGGAAGTGCCTCCTCAGCCGTGCTTTGCGCTCCTCCTCGGGCAGAGTGCTGCTGTCCAGGGGCAGCTGGAACACAGGATCATCCGGGTTGGAAAGGAGCTCTGGGATCCCCAACTCCATCCCTTCATCCACTCCCCCCGTGGGTCCCAGCCCATGGCACTCAATGCCACATTCAGTCTCTTCTTAAAAACCTCCAGGGACAGAGAATCCACCCCCTCCCTGGGCAGCCCATTCCAATGCCTGATCACTCTCTCCGTGAAGAAATTCTTTCTGATATCCAACCTAAACCTCCCCTGGCAGAGCTTAAGCCCATGGCCTCTTGTCTGACTGAGAGCTGCCTGGGAGCAGAGCCCAACCCCCCCTGGCTCCAGCCTCCTTTCAGGGAGTTGTAGAGAGTGATAGAATCATAGAATTGGCTGGGTTGGAAGGGACCTCAGAGATCATCAAGTCCAACCCTTGATTGACTGCTGCTGTGGTTCCCAGCCCATGGCACTGAGTGCCACATCCAGGCTCTTTTTAAATATCTCCAGGGATGGAGAATCCACTGCTTCCCTGGGCAGCCCATTCCAATGTCTGATCACCCTCTCCATAAAGAAATTCTTTCTAATAACCAACCTAAACTTCCCCTGGCACAACTTAAGTCCATGCCCTCTTGTCTTGTTGAAAGTTGCCTGGGAGCAGAGCCCAACCCCCCCTGGCTCCAGCCTCCTTTCAGGGAGTTGTAGAGAGTGATGAGGTCTCCCCTGAGCCTCCTCTTCTCCAGGCTGAACACCCCCAGCTCCCTCAGCCTCTCCTCACAGGACTTGTGCTGGATCCCTTCACAGCCTCCTTGCTCTTCTCTGGACCTGCTCCAGGACCTCAATCTCCTTCCTGAACTGAGGGGCCCAGAACTGGACACAGGACTCGAGCTGTGGCCTCACCAGGGCTGAGTACAGGGGCAGAATCCCTTCCCTGGACCTGCTGGCCACGCTGTTCCTCATCCAGGCCAGGATGCCATTGGCCTTCTTGGCCACCTGGGCACACTGCTGGCTCACGTTCAAGCAATCATCCACACCAGTCCATCAGCAACCAAAGTGGTTTGGACTTTAAAGTCGTTTCAGTTAAAAACAGAGGAGCCAGAAACAACCCCAGAAAGCTCCCCACCCCCAACCACTTCACCTCTGCGTGGTTATCAGGAGTGAAGGACTCAACGTGCTTATTTTTGGCAGTAAACAAAGCAGATAAGGGGCTGTAGAGTCTGGGGAGCTAAAGACACAACGTTGGGTTGTGTTTACTCACTTGTTCAGGACACAAAACCACTACCTGTGGAGTAAAAGGGAGGTTTGGGAGATGGTTTTGAAAGCAGGGGTTGAAAAGAGTCCAAGGGACCAAACTGGCCAGGGAGGAGGAATAGGTGCTATTGCCTTGTACACAGAAGGAATCCCCACCTGCTGGCCACAAAATTCCTGATCCATCCCAGGATGGTGTTTGGGGACACCTGAGCACACTGCTGGCTCATGGTCACCTTCCTGTCAATCCAAACTCCCAGCTCCCTTCCTGCCTGGATGCTCTCCAGCCATGGAATCCCCTCACCACCTCACTGCCCTTCTCTGGATCTGCTCCAGCACCTCAAGATCCTTCCTGAACTGAGGAGCCCAGAAGGGACTCAGGGTGAGGAAAAAACCTCGAGGAAGCCACCCCTGGAGCTGCTCCTCCTCACCATCAGGATCCTTTTGGGCTCTTTGTAGCGCAGGTGGACGGTGGAGCCGTCGGTTTTCACCAGAAGGACGGGGTAGAGGCGGCCGTAGAGCTGCCGGTGGAGGTGGGAGATGGCGGCGCGGTTGGAGTTGTGGCGGGAGGAGGTGGTGAAGGATGGCAGCAGCCTGGGGACGAGGGAAAAGGGAAAGGGTCTGCCGTGCGAGAGATCCTCACGGGGGGTAAAACAAACCCCTCAGACCCTCTCTCAGAGGGTGAACGCAGCCTCCCCCCCCGCCATCCTCACCTCAGCGCCCGCCTTGCGGCCGCCATCTTAGGGCAGGTGGAGGATGGAGGAATTTCCTCAAATTCCTGGGGACAGCCTGAGGGACAAAGGGTTCTCCTGGGGTGGATGGAGAAGGGGGTGAGAGCCCCCACCACAGCATGGCCTCACAGGTTCCTTCCCCGGCATGGATCATCCCCATGAGGCATCCTTCAGTACCATGATGGCTCCCCCCACCCCTCTAATGGTGCAGCCCCACCATGACATCCCCCCACACACACCCTGTGTCTTGGTTCAGCCCCACAACCCCTCCCTCATTGTGTGTCCCCCCCCCACCCATGACATGGTTCAGTCCTACCACGGTGTGTCCCCCCCCACCCATGACATGGTTCAGCCCCATCATGCCCACCCCCCCAACCCATGATATGGTTCAGTCCTGCCATGGTGTGTCCCCCCCCACCCATGACATGGTTCAGCCCCATCATGCCCACCCCCCCCACCCATGACATGGTTCAGTCCTACCACGGTGTGTCCCCCCCCACCCATGACATGGTTCAGCCCCATCATGCCCACCCCCCCAACCCATGATATGGTTCAGTCCTACCGTGGTGTGTCCCCCCCACCCATGACATGGTACAGTCCTACCATGCTGTCCCTCCCCCCATCCCCATGACATGGTTCAGCCCCACCATGTCTACTCCCCCCTACCTATGCCATGGTTCAGCCCTAATATGGTGTCCCCCCCACCCATGCCATGGCTCAGCCCCATCATGTCCACCCCCCCACAGTGCCATGGTTCAACCCTATGGTGGCTCCCCCCTCGTCCACGCCATGGTTCAGTCCCACCATGCTGTCCCTCCCCCCATCCCCATGACATGGTTCAGTCCTACCATGGTGTGTCCCCCCCCAACCCATGACATGGTTCAGCCCCTTCATGCCCACCCCCCCACCCATGACATGGTTCAGTCCTACCATACTGTCCCCCCATGACATGGTTCATCCCTACCATGGTGTGTGTCCCCCCCACCCATGACATGGTACAGTCCTACCACGGTATGTCCCCCACCCATGACATGGTTCAGTCCCATCATGTCCACCCCCCCGCAGTGCCATGGTTCAACCCTACGGTGTCTCCCCCCTCTTCCATGCCATGGTTCATCCCCATCATGTCCACCCCCCCCATGACATGGTTTATCCCTACCATATTGTGCCCCCCCCCCCCCCAACCCGTGCCATGGTTCATCCCTCTGCAGTCTCCCCCTTCTCCCCCGCCATGGTTCAGCCCCCTCCTCACTCCATGCCTCCCCTCCCCCCATCATGGGCCGAGCCACCACATCCCCCCCCCCCCCCCCGCCGCCCCGCAATGGTACAACCCGGGGTGATTCTCTCTCCCCTCACGGGGTTTTGCCGCTTCTCCCATCATGGCGCTGAGTCCCTCCCCACCTCCACCAGATCCCTCAGCACCCTCACAGCACCCCCAGATCCCTCAGCACCCCCAGATCCCTCAGCACCCCCAGATCCCTTCCTTCCCCCCCCCCCCCCCCTCAACTCTCGGTGCTGCCGCCCCCTCCCTGACCGCTCCCCCCCCCCCCTCCCCTCTCCCGTGGTTCAGTCCCACGCCCTCCGCTCACGTGACCCGCGCCCTCTTCGCTCCGCCCCCTCCCCGTGACGTCACGGCGCGCGGCGGCGGCGGGAGCGCGGGTGCTGCTGGGAACGGCTCCTCCCTCCCTCTCCCTTTCCCCTCCCCCCCCCCCCCCCAAAAAAAAATAACCCAAATCCCCCCCAAATAACCCCAAATCCCCCCCCCTAAACCCCCGCCCCTATCCCCCCCCTCCCCATGAGCGGGTGGCGGCTGCGCGGAGCCATCGTTTGGGCGGCGGGTGAGCGGGGGGGGCCGGGCCGGGCCGGGGTCCCTCCCTGAGGGGGCAGGTATGGCTGGGGGGGGGGGGTGAGACCCTCACAGGGACCCTCGGCTGGGGCAGGCCCAGGTGGCTGAGCCCCTCAGGGGGTTTAAGCCTCTCGTAGGGATTTTTGGTTGGTTGGAGGGGGGGCTGAGCCTCTCATAGGGATTTTTGGCTGAGGGGGGGGAGGCTCAGGTGAACCCAGGGGTCTGAACCCTTCACAAGGACTCTCAGCTGGTGGTCCCAGGGGTCTGAGCCCCTCACAGGGGTTTTTGGCTGGGGGTGGGGCAGGTGACCCTAGGGGTTTGAGCCTTTCACAGGGATTTTTTGGCTTGGGGGTTGGGGGGGGGCTGAGTCCCTCACTGGGAATTTTGGCTGGGGGGGGGAGGCTCAGGTGAACCCAGGGGTCTGAACCCTTCACAAGGACTCTCAGCTGATGGTCTCAGGGGTCTGAGCCCCTCACAGGGGTTTTTGGCTGGGGGGGGGGGGGGTCGGGTCTGAGCCCCTCACAGGGATTTTGGGGTTTTTGGGGTGGGGTAGGTGACCCCAGGGGTTTAAGCCTCTCATGGGGGTTTTTGGCTTGGGGGGGGAAGGCCCAGGTGACCCTGGGGGTCTGAACCCCTCACAGGAATTTTGGGGTGGGGGTGGGTCTGGGGGTCTGAGCCCCTCACAGGGATTTTTGGGGTGGGGGTGGGGCAGGTGACCCCAGGGGTTTAAGCCTTTCACAGGAATTTTTGGTTGGGGGGGGGGAGGCCCAGGTGACCCTGGAGGTCTGAACCCCTCATAGGGTTTTGGGGTGGGGGTGGGTCTGGGGGTCTGAGCCCCCTACAGGGATTTTTGGCTGGGGGTGGGGCAGGTAACCCCAGGGTTTTAAACCTCTCATAGGGATTTTTGCCTTGTGGGGGGGGGGTCCAGGTGGCCCCAGGGGTCTGAGCCCCTCACAAGGACCCTCAGCTGAGGGGGGGTCTGGGGTGCTCAGCCCCTCACAGGGATTTTTGGCTGGGGAGGGGGGGAGAAGACCCAGGTGACCTTGAGGGTCTGAACCCTTCCCAGGGATTTTGGGGTGGGAGGGGGGGGCAGGGGGGGACTAGGTGACCCCAGGACCCTCAGTTAGGGGGTGGGGGGTTGGGCAGGGGACAGCCAGCTCTGGGTGCTGAGCCCCTCAGAGGGATTTTAGTTTGGGGGGGGGGGGCCCTGCCAGCCCTGGGGTGTGCAGCCCCTCATAGGGACCCCCTCTTTAGGGGGTGCTGAGCTAGGGGGGTCCTGGTCCCCCCCAAGCAGCCTGAGGATGCTGAGCTCCCCATCACAGCTTGGGGAGGGGGCTCTGAGGTGTTCCCCCTGCCTGGTTTTTTTAAGGGGGGGGGGGGAGGTTCTGGCTGATTGGGATTTTTTGGGGTACCCTGTGAGATGGTGAGGGTAAAACCGGAGGTTTGGGGTAAAAACCTCCAGAAAGAAAAGCTCTGGTGTGGGGAAATGCAGAGCACAGGGGGGTGGGGGGGGGAAGCCACAGCTCCCTGAGCTTCAATGGGCTGAAACCAATTGGCTAACTGGTTAAACTGGTCCAGTTTTGCAGTGGGACACAGCTCCTGGAGTGACTCCTGGACCTCGGTTTCTGCAGTGACCTTGAGCAAGTGGTTCTGCCCTGCAAAGAGAGCACCAGCAATCAGTGCAAGCAGCTAATTAGTGCTTTGTAGCTAATTGTTGCCAGGAGAAAAGTGGCCGAGTGGTCCCGACAGCTCTGGGTACTGTGGTGGGGATGCTCTGCTCCTCTTTTTGGTCTGTTACAAATAATAATTCCTTTTTATTTAAGCAACCCTCTGGCTCTTGGGGCAGAATCTCTGCTGGGAAACCACCCTGCAAGCCCTGGAGCTTTGAGATCCTGAGGGTTTGGCCTGATAAAATGTGTTGCTGGAGCTGGCTGGGATTTCAGAAAGTGACCTGAAACTTCGGTGTGAGCAGCAGCATGGGAACAAACCTCCTAAAAATAGGGGCTGGGATTATCATCCTAATTCAGGAGCCTTGGGGGAAACTGTCCTTTAAGCTTCTTTTCTACTTTGCTAAGGCCTCCTCTGCAAAGCCTCTCTGTTAATCAGCATTAATTGTGTTTTAACTCTTTTGATGTCTGTCCTTTCAGTGGTTTCCTCCCAGTTAAACCCCCAGGGGAGCTGAGCAGGGCAGAGCAGACCAAGAGTTTTACTTCAGCAAAGTCTTTGACACCGTTTCCCACAGCATTCTCCTGAAAAAGCTGTCAGCCCCCAGCTTGGCCAGGAGCACCCTGTGCTGGGTTAGGAACTGGCTGGAGGGCCAGGCCCAGAGAGTGGTGCTGAACGGTGCTGATCCAGTTGGTGGCTGGTCACCAGTGGTGTCCCCCAGGGATCAGTGTTGGGCCCAGTTCTGTTTAATATCTTCACTGATGATTTAGATGAAGGGATTGAGTCCATCATCAGCAAATTCACAGATGACACTAAGCTGGGGGGGAGTGTGGATCAGCTGGAAGGCAGGAGGGCTCTGCAGAGGGACCTGGACAGGTTGGAGAGTTGGGCTGATTCCAATGGGATGAGGTTCAACACAACAACCCCATGGGGAGCTCCAGGCTGGGCACAGAGGGGCTGAGAGCAGCCAGGCAGAGAGGGACCTGGGAGTCTGGATTGACAGGAAGGTGACCATGAGCCAGCAGTGTGCCCAGGTGGCCAAGAAGGCCAATGGCATCCTGGCCTGGATGAGGAACAGCGTGGCCAGCAGGTCCAGGGAAGGGATTCTGCCCCTGTACTCAGCCCTGGTGAGGCCACAGCTCGAGTCCTGTGTCCAGTTCTGGGCCCCTCAGTTCAGGAAGGAGATTGAGGTCCTGGAGCAGGTCCAGAGAAGAGCAAGGAGGCTGTGAAGGGATCCAGCACAAGTCCTGTGAGGAGAGGCTGAGGGAGCTGGGGGTGTTCAGCCTGGAGAAGAGGAGGCTCAGGGGAGACCTCATCACTCTCTACAACTCCCTGAAAGGAGGCTGGAGCCAGGGGGGGTTGGGCTCTGCTCCCAGGCAACTTTCAACAAGACAAGAGGGCATGGTCTCAAGTTGTGCCAGGGGAAGTTTAGGTTGGATATTAGAAAGGATTTCTTTATGGAGAGGGTGATCAGACATTGGAATGGGCTGCCCAGGGAAGCAGTGGATTCTCCATCCCTGGAGATATTTAAAAAGAGCCTGGATGTGGCACTCAGTGCCATGGGCTGGGAACCACAGGGGGAGTGGATCAAGGGTTGGACTTGATGATCTCTGAGGTTCCTTCCAACCCAGCCCATTCTATGATTCTATGAAATGTTCCTCACCTTGAGTCACCAAACCTTTTTTGGTGGCCACCTCCTCTTTGCACAGCCCAGCAGGGTCCTGCCTTGCTGCTTTGTCCCCAGCTTCAGGTGTGCCACCTCCCCAGACACAAGGAGCTTTCTGAAATAACTCTGCTGCTTTTGCTGGCTGACTCCAGCCCCCTGGGATTTTGGTGCTGAGGGAACCAAAACCATTTTAGGTGTAACCCAGGAGACCCTCTCTGCCAGGTATTTGCAGATTGCCTGCCCTGGAAATGCCAAAATCTGAGCAAATGGGGAAATAAAATCGAGTTTCTGCTCAAAATAAAGCAGTGATTGTAAGGCTGCTGCTGCAGACAGCTTGAAAATGTGATGTGCAGGTGCTTTACTGGGCTGGGAACCACAGAGGAGATTTTGAAAGTATCCACCAGTATCCCTGTATCCACCAGATCTCTTTCCTTGGGCTTTTTTTTGGTGCTTTACTTGTGGTTTTTGAGGTTGCTGAAGGGCAAGGAGCTGCATTTGAGAGGGATGAGGAGGCAGAGGAGGGCAGTGGTGCTTGGGGTGCAGCCCAGCTCATCATTTGGAGCCATCCCTTGAGGTCAGGTTACCCAAATCTGATGCCTGTGAGGACACCCCCCTCCCACTCAGCTCTTCACCCCCTCAGGACATCTTCATCCTTCACCTCTCCTGCAGAAAAATCCCACAGTGTGCCAGCTGCTGGGCACCTCCAGATGCTCCATGGGAGATGGTTTTGTTCTGGCACAGATTCCCAGTTTTCCAGCCCTTTCATCAATCAGTGGAAACTGGTTTTTTGGGTTTTTTTCCCCCCCTCTCTCCTAACTGACATCTGGTTTTCCTCTGCAGATCTCCAGAAGAAAAGGGGGATACCTCTGGAGGGAGGAAACACCTTTGAGTCTCTTGGCTCCTTTTTAGCCTGTTTCCCAAAGAAGTGGGACCTGTGATCACAACTCCTCTGTCTGTTCTCACTTGAGCTCTCAGTATTTTTAGGAAAAAAAGGGGGGAGGAAGGTAAAGGAGATGATTTCCAGCTTCCCAACACAGCCCAGCAGGAAGGCAGCACAGACCCTGCAGGGTCCCACCCTGGTGGTGGCTTTTGTGGCATCACCTAAAAGTGAGGTTAAGTGGTGGCTGGAGGCAACAACCATGCAGGTTACAGTCTGAAAAGAGAGGGGTGTTGTCTGTGGGAGGTGAAATCCAGGGTAAAACCCAAACTGAGGGATGTTCTGGAAGAGTTTTTGTCCAGCACCCAACTGTTGGGTGCTTGATGGGAGTGGAGCAGCTTTGTAGCCTGAGTTTTATGCCATCTGAGAACCCACCCATCCTTGTGGGGTCTGTGGGCACCACTGCTCTGATCACATTTGATGTGTAGATCATCAAATCTCACTTGGTGAGGAGGTGGTACATTTGAAAAGGTGTTCTGGACACCCCTTGAGGCCCTTCCCAACAGTCCTCCTGGGGGGCTGACAACACCAGACCTGCATCTGCCCCCTTGGGCTGCATTTTGTCTCTGTCTTTAGGAGCCAGGAGAGCAGGGGAGTGGAGAAAAAAACCCCAGGAGGAGATTAAAGGGCAGCAAGGACTTTTCATTGGCCATCTTCAAATTGCAGCTGGGTAATTAAAGCTTTAGGCAGCTCACAAATAGCCCAGCTTCCTGCTGCCAGGAGCTGGATTTCATTCCTTGTCTGTCAGGGAAGAAAAGCAAAAGGTAAGGATAGGATGGAGCCTTCCTCCTGTGGCTTTGCCCCTTCCTCTTCCCCCTTTCCCACTTTGTTTGGGTTGAAATGGTTGTAAATGATTGGGGCAGCTTTAATTTTTTTTTTTTTGTTGAGGGAAAGGTGGGAGAGGAAAGCTCTTTAGTGAGGATGTGAACATCCTGCAGGCAGAGGGGCTGGGATTTGTGCATCTGGAGCAGTTCTTGTTGGCAGAACCAGATGGTGGTGGAGGGAAAAGAGGCAAAACCCCCAGCCAGGACCCAAATTTCCACCTGCAGGGAGCTGCAGTGGGGTTTTGAGGGAGCTGGAGGAACATGGTTGAGGAGAAGCCATGTGCTGGGGTGGCTGCAGGGTGACAAAATTTCCTGCAGCTCTTCTGGAGGGGTTTGCAAGGAAGGGTCAGGGCTCACCAGAGTTCTGGCACTTGATTTATATGGATGAGAGGAGTTGGCAGGGGGAGAAAAGAGGGGAAAATGGTTTGGGCAAGTCAGCAGGAGGCTCTCTGCTTCCTGGCTGCAATTGTTGAGAAGTTTTGCTGGTGAGGAGGTGCAGGAGGGTTGTGCTTCCCTCTCCAGGTGTGGAACATTGAGGGAAAAACTCTGGAAATCATCAAAGGCTGAGGGAAAGGTAGGACAGGTCCTTCCCTCAAGGGACTTGAGCCTTGGGGGGGTTTGGATGCTGGAGCCCAATTGTGGCTGTGCATGGAGCATGGGACCAGTTGTTTCAGGAGATTCATGGAATGGTTTAGGTTGGAAAAGACCCTGGAGATCATCTCCAAGCTCTGCCATGGGCAGGGACACCTCTCATCCAGGGTGGGGGCAGCCACAACTTCTCTGGGCAATCTGTTCCAGAGGCTCAGCACCCTCCTGCTGAAGAACTTCTTCCTAAGCTCCAGCCTGAACCTCTTCTCCTTCAGTTTCAATCCATTGCCCCTTGTCCTCTGGCTGGACACTCTGAGGAAAAGTCCCTCTGCAGCCTTCCTGGAGGTTCCCTTCAGGGATTGGAATTCCCCCGGAGTTTTCTCCAGCTCCTCAGTTTCTCCAGGGAGCAGAAGTTCTCCAGCTCTTGGATCATTTTTGTGGCCTCTTCTGGACTTGTTCCAACAGACTGAATCTCTTCAGTCTCTGGAGCTGCAGCACCCAGGGAACATTAACAGCAAAAAAAAAAAAAAAAAAACAAAAAACCAAATCCCCAAAGAAGACACTTTTCTTTTGGAAGGGGATTGAATGTATTTTAGGGTGTTTTTACTCTGCTGCTGGCATCTCCTTAGACTCTGTGTGTTAATACCCTCTCCTTTTTTACAGCCTTTGATAAACTGGTCAGACAGCACCCCGGGGGAAAGGAAAGAAGGGAAAACTCAGAGAATTTGTCTAATTTGCAGCTGAATTTATATAATTTGTATCTGTGGTGGTGCGTGATGGCAGAGCTGTGCAGGAAGGAGGGATTTAGGGATAAGGAGGTATCCAGGTCCCTGCAGCTGGGGTTCAGGGAGGCAGCTGGGCTGGATTAGGCTGCTGCAGGATCCCCAGCCCAGTCTGTAAGACGTGGCATTTGGCTTAAGGCTGTTTAAAAAAGTGATTGGTAAGCTCAGGGTGACATTGCTGATGATCTCATTTCAAATGGAAAGGTCTGCTGAGGCCACACCCAGGCCCTTTGGTTCCAAAATGTATTTCCAAGGGTTTTTCTGCTTGCTTCCAGAGTGTAATTGTTATTAAAGGGGAAAGAAGCAGCTTGTTTGATTTGTCCTGCTCATGTCAGCACCTCTGCTTCAGAAGTTGCTGTTGCTGGATGAGGGTCCCCAGTGGTACCCCCTGCACTATCCTACAGGATTTGCTTCTTTATTCACATGTTAATAATTAATTTTTCTTCCACCTGAGAGAGGCAGGCATGCAAAACCACCCAGTTGCTTGCTTTCTGGCTGAAGTAGCAACTGCAGAAAAAGTCTGTGTGGCCCCAGGCTGCCTTAAGTTATTTTTTTTTTCCTGTACCAGGGACCAAACACTTCTCCCTTGCCAGGAGAGCTGGAGTTGGTGCTCCAGGAAAGATGGAAATAAACCCCAAAGCAGGTTTGCATCCCAGATCCCACCTGTGCTGGGGACTTTGTTGCAGTTTTGGGGTTTAGTGCTGGAGGGCACTGGGTCTCAGCTTCAGGCTGCTTATGGAAAAGGCTTTCCCTGGGGATATTTATCCTGGGAATGCCAGGAAACATTCAGGTGTCCCTCACAGGCTGCTGGGTTGTACTTGTTAGGATGTGAGCAAGCAGCATAAGAGGTGTGATGTTCTCACAGACATCCCACCCCTCACTTGAAGCTGTGGATCTGATTTCTGCCCTTTTTTGTTTGTTTGTTTTTCCTGCCAGCTTCTCCTGGAGGCCTCTCCCCATGTGAGGGAGGTGGCTGTGACCCCACAAGTGGTAACCTGGCATTTCCCTGCAGATCCCCTGGTGTTTCCAGGTGCCAGCAGGCACAGGCAGGTTTATCTCCTCCTAGAGAAAGTCTTCCCTGGGATTTGGGTCTCAGAGGGACCCAGCCCTGGTGACAGAACTCCTTTAGTGGCATCTGGAACCCAGTTTCCTCCTCTTTTGGGTTTAACCTCAGTCCTTCAGAACCACCCTGCAGTCACACAGCTGCTTTCATGCCTGAGATATTTCTTCCCTGGTAAGAACTGGGCACAGCAAGGGGAAGCTCTCCTGCTGCACTGCTGTTGTCTGCTTTCCAAAATGATATCCCCAGTCCTTCAGGGCTCCCAACCTAATTCTCTAATTTAGGGAATGAATTAATTAACCCACGCTCCCTAATTAAAGAGCTCTTTGAATTTCCCTGGAATTTCCTGCACTCTCTGTTCCTTCCTATCAGCTCCAGGTTTGCCATTTCTCATCATTTCAGGCTTTCCTGCAAAAACTGCAATCAGAGGGCAAAGCTTGGGTGCTTTTGTAGGTTCAGGCACTCCTTCATGTGGGGTTTTTCTTTTTTCTCTTTTTTTTTTTTTTTTCTCTTTTTCCAGCCATGCAGGGACCAAGACCCGTGGTTCTGAGCGGCCCCTCGGGTGCAGGGAAGAGCACTTTGTTAAAGAAATTACTTAAAGATTATGAGAATGTCTTTGGCTTCAGTGTCTCCCGTGAGTATCTGAGTGTCTCTGGGGTGAGGACAAGGTAAGAGGAGGAGGAATTACCTGGGATGGTTCCCTCTGAGGTGAAAATAACCCTGGCTGGCATGCTCTGCAGGCAGTGCTGGAATCCTCCAGCATCCACATCACCATCAGGACAAGGAATTTTCCTCAGGCAGCTTGCCTGCTGGAATATTTATTTTGTTGCCTTTTTCTTGAGTGACACCCTAAAGCTTTCCCTCAGAGTCTGGGCAGTGCCTAAAGCTCATTTGCCTGATCTTTCCCTGGAGTTCTGCAAGGTGTTTTGAAGTACATTACCAAAAATGTTTGGGGTTTTTTGCTGTCCTAACATTTTGGATCCTGCAGGTGAAATCCTAGCTTTGAGATCTGTGAGATCCATATTTGTTCTGCTAGGAAAGGGTAAATACTGCCTGTTTAAAAATTTAATGTTACTGGAGAGGAAAATAAATTATCTTTCCTTTTGTGTGTTTGAACCCATGTTCCTCATCTCACTTCAAACTAAATCTTACCCTTTCCTCCAGAGTTGCCTCTTGGTAGGTATTTTTCTTCCTAATTCTCCTTAGGTCCTCGTAGACCTTGGCAGGTGCAGCTTTTTGAAAACTTGGGGGTGATCAGAGCCTTCTTGCCTTACAATAACTCCTACCAGTGCTAAATGAAATAACAATCAGTGTTGCTTGCTGTGATGTTGCAGCTTCTTTCTGGTTTGTAGAGCTTTGGCTTGAAATAATATCATTTTGAACAACTTCCAGCCAGTTTCAAAGACTGATTTATTCACCTACCTGCATTCATCTAAACCTGGCTGGTTTTAGCACCCACGTGGGTGCTTCTTGAGCTTTTAAAATGAAGATAACTCAGGGCAGTGCTAATTCCCCTGAGGAGAGGCAGAGGGCTGAGTAATGTGTCTGGAGTTACACATCACAGAGCTGAACACAAAGTTCCACTCTTGTCTCCTGAGCCAACAACAACCTGAATCAGTTGTTTGTGGATTTTCTGGGATTCCTGGATGAAAGGCCAATCCTGCATGCTGCTAGGTGCCACACTGATTCCAGAAGCTTGGATCATTTTAAAGAGAGGATCCATCTTAGTTGGGTTAATCTGCTCTGTGTGTGGTTTTATTTCTTTGATACTCTTGCTTCCTACAATATTTACAAGGCTGTTTTTTTGAGTGGTTACTGGTTTTTGGTTTTGCTTACAGATACCACGAGGCAGCCAAGGCCTGGAGAAGTAAATGGCAAAGGTGAGTGTGTTGCAGTTGGGCCTCTCTTGGGCTCAGCAAACAATTCCTCTGAAAAAAAAAAAATTTTTTTAGGTGAAGTGCATGCACAAAACCCCACTGGCAGATAATTTAGTCCTGCAGTGATATTTAGAGGAGCAGACATTTCATAATGTTGTAAATATGCAGACAGACACCCACTTCAGTTCTTTATCTCCATGGCAATGAGACCATAACCATTTACTCCTGCTCCATGAGTTGGAGAGAAGATATCAGAGGGATGGACTTGGCAGAAAAAAACCAAAATATATTTAAATGATGAAATTAAGTCATGAAATGAAAGCATGTGCTGCCAGTTCTCTTTTCTGGCCTGTCTGTGACTCACTGGCCAAGGTTTGTGCACCCTGCTCCATACTTGGGCAGTGAGAGATTTTTCCAAAAAGGGACAGAAAGCTCTGGTGAGAGCCCTTAAACACACCCTGTTCTGGGAAATGCAGCTTCATGAGGTGTTTCTCTATGCAGAGCTTGTGTTCAGCTGCTTTTCTCTTTTCTGCTTTGTTTGCATACTTCAGAAAGAATCAAATGAGCTTTGTGCTTTATTTCCACTGGCACTTTTCACCCTGAAGTGAAAGGGAGGAATTTTAACAGAAGATAAGAGAAACATTCCTTTTTAGTTCCTTTTTATTTTGATGTTCCCTTTTATCTCTCTCACTCCATTCTAGTCTTTAATCATAAATGCTTTCAAATTAAGGGCCTCCTTGGTCCTGCTGTAATGGGGAGGAAGTTTCTCAACTGCACCAGAAAGAGGAAAAGGGGATGGAAAAGGGGATGCAGGAGCATTTTTGGCTACACAGAGAGCTCCAAAAGATTTTAAGCAGGTGCCTGGGCAATTGGCATGGAGCCAGTTAGGGAGCAGTTACCTGCAGTCTGAAATTACCTCTCCCCCTCATTACCCATGGGTGTTATTTTGACCATGAAATTTCCCTTCAAAGCTATTAATTTCTGACTTTTTTTTTTTTTTTCCCTTTTCTTTTTGTTTCTGTTTTTTTTCCCCTCTCCAGATTACCACTTTGTGACCAGAGAAGAAATGAAGAAAGAAATTGATGCTGGTGAATTCATTGAGCATGCAGAATTCTCTGGAAATATGTATGGGACAAGGTATGGAGCTCAGGCACCCTCACTGCTCAGCCCAGGTGGTGCTGGGAGCTGGCATGGTGGCAAAGGCAAAAAATACTTGAGCTTAACAACACTCTTTTCCCCCCAGACACACAGATTCTTGCCACAAGCAGAGCTTTTCACTGATAGCAGGGTCCATGTCAGCTTTATTGAGATGAAAATGCAGAGAGTTAGCTCACTGTAATTGAATCATCACTGAGTTGTGAGGATCTCTGTAGCCTCCAGTGTCTGAGGGCTGCTGAAGTTGTTCAAATCCTTACAGCTTTTCTTGCACAGAGGTGATTTTCACAGACTATTTGTGCTCCTTTATATTTTCTTGCATTATATATGCTTGCAGGGAGCAGTGTGGAGACTTCTGCACATTCTCCCTTTGTTACCTGATGGTCTGGGTACAATGGATTTAGGAGCAGAAGTGGTGATCAGAGGGCTGGGGCAGCTCTGCTGTGAGAACAGAGAGTTGGGATGGTTCAGCCTGGAGAAGAGAAAGCTCCAGGGAGACCTTAGAGCATCTTCCAGTGCCTGGAGGGGCTCCAGGAAAGCTGGGGAGGGAGTTTTTACAAGGAATGGAGGCACAGGATGAAGGGGAATGGTTTGAAACTGGAAGAGGGGAGATGTAGGTTGGACATTAGGAAGAAATTTTTTCCTGTGAGGGTGGTGAGACCCTGGAACAGGTTGCCCAGGGAAGCTGTGGCTGCCCCATCCCTGGAAGTGTTCCAGGCCAGGTTGGATGGGGCTTGGAGCAGCCTGGGCTGGTGGGAGGTGTCCCTGCCCATGGCAAGGGGGATTGGAATGAGATGAGCTTTGAGGTCTCTTCCAACCCAAACCATTCCATGATTCTGTTCTGGCTGTTTTGAAACGAGGGTTCTGCTGCTCTGGTAAAGTGGCAGCTTATGAGCAGATCAATTGCACAGCACCCCTGGCTGGGGTTAAAGAGTGAGGTGGATTTTAAAATAGCATTGCCCTCAGCTCTGGGTCTGCTGATCAATAAAACAAGCTGCAATGTTAATTAGAAGTCTGTTATCTTACACAATTATTGTGAGAAAATTATGGCACTGTAGTAAAGGACCCGCTAAGCAGGAAAGGTCAATGTTCCTTGAGATATTAGTTGAAATTAGTTAGAAATTTGCCTGAAATGCCTTTCAGGAAGACTTAGGTTGTTGAAAAGAGCTGAGGGTGTCTTTCTGAAGACTTTTTGGAGGTGGCCAAGTCTCCTTCTGAGGGTGGTTTCCTTCTGAGGGTGGTTTCCTTCTGGGAGGTGCCAACATAAGGTCCCTAAAGTGAACATGCTGTAGCTCTACAGCTCTGAAGGAACAGCTGGTGACTTTGGCATTTCAGTACTGTGGCTGTTCCAGTGTGACATGCAGAGGTGACACTGCTGTCACCACAGCTCAGGGCAGCCTCTCAGGGGTCTGGTTTTGCTGGCAGGACAATCCCCTGCCCTGGCCTTGATATTTCCAGTGTCAAGAAGAGAAACCTGATGGCTCATCTTCCAAATCCCCAGCACCAAGGAGAAACTGAGTTCAAGCTCCTTAATCCCTGGCTTCATCCTCCTTAATCCAGGCAGCCACAGGGTGGAGGTGTCTGCCTTCTGATGCCTGATACATAGGTGGAGTTGATTTTAGTGCCTTTTCCTCAGGGTGGGGGTTGAGAAGACATTCCAGCTCAGCCAATTTTCTTGAAAAACCTGCAGGGATTCAGGATTTTAACCAAATGATGTACTTGAGTTTGCTTCTGAGCTGCTTTTCTCCCTGACCCTCACTTTCACCTGGGTTCCCCTCTGCATCTTCACCCTCCCTGTGGTGGTGGGAGGCTGAAACTAACCCCGACCCTCTCAACAATAAATACCTCTTTGCAAGGAAAAGAAATACAGAGACTCCAAGCTCAGGCTACCTTGCCTAAGGATGTTTCTAATCAAAATGTGTGACAAAATGGAGAGTCCTCCATGCCTATCAGAATAATCAGAAAGTTTTCTCCCATCCTTTTTGTTCCCTAAATCTCACCAGCTAATGAGAATGAGTAACTATAAATTAATTGCTTAATGTAAGAGCCCTGAAAGGGCACTGTCTGTGTCCTGCCCAGAGAAATTTCTTTGAAGCCACCTTAAATTGGAGACTGAAATCAGAGTGCAGCCATGGAGTCTCTTTCTAAGGGCTGTGAAAGCTGCTGGCTTGTTAGAGGTGAGTTGTAGCTGGAGTTGGCTGATGCCTGGTGGTACCTGATGAAACCTGCAGCTTTCACATGGCAAACCAAGGCACTCTGGGGAGTTTTTGGGGAATTTCTGGTGGATGAGGCTCAGATCTCTATTTGTACAGGGCACAGTGCTGGTCTTGGAGTTTGCTGCTTCCTCTTGGGGTTTGTAACCTGTGTTGTGGGACTGCCAGGTCAGGGAGAAGGCCACCAACCACCTCAAGATCTCCTCTAAATCTCTTCTGCCACTGCCTAACAAGAGGAAACAGCCTCAAGTTGTGCCAGGGGAGGTTTAGGTTTGATAACAGCAAAAATTTCTTTATGGAAAGGGTTGTGAAGCATAGGAAAAGGCTGCCTGGGGGGGGGTGGTGGTGGAGACACCATTGCTGAAGGTATTTCAAAGCCCTGGAGATGTGGTGCTGAGGGACATGGGTTAGTGGTGGCCTTGGCAGTGCTGAGGTAATGCTTGGACTTGGTGACTTTGGTCTTTTCCAACAAAAAACATTACCTGGTTCTGTGAGGTTCCTGACTTCACCACCTCAAAAACTGCAGTGCCACCCCTGAGCTCCTGGCAGAGCTTCCCTCTGCTCTCTCTTGTGCCATGGAGCCCTGGCTTGAAGGAGAACCTGTGCCCAGCACTTTGCAGATGCCAACAAAAAAATTCCCTGAGAGGACTGCTTCCCAGTAACCCCTCCAGGTACCTCCAGTGCACCAGGAGAGAGTTGGAACTGCTGCTCCTCCAGGGAAAATTGTGTTCAGGAGCAACCTCGAGGCAATTCCCCTGTGTTGGAGAAGAGTCTGCAACAACATAAAAGAACCACCACTCTAAAAATGCCTTCTTAATTCTGCATCTTCTGGCCCAGGTAGGAGCATCTCCATCAGGCAGCCTTCAGGAGAGTGTCTGGATACAGGAATTGTTGGATCTCTGGAGAAGGGAAGTTCCCAGTGGTTTTGGTGAAGGTTGCTCCTGTGTTTGGGGCTTCACAGGCTGGACCTGAGCCACGCTGCACATTTCCACACCTTCCATCATGGGTTTGCTGGCCTCTTGTAGGAGACAGCAAGTCCTTGCTCTGCCTCAGGGGACACTTGCGGCAAGAGAAACTTCAGCAAAAGCAGAGCAGGATCTCCCTTCTCTCCTGCCACATTTTTTGGGCACAGGGGAGCCCTGTGAGGTGAAAACCCTGCTGGAGGGGGAGACACTGCCCTGCCTGGACACCCTGACCCCTTCCCTCTTTGCTTTGTCCCCAGTAAAGGTGCAGTGCAGGCTGTCCAGGCCCAGAACCAGATCTGTGTCCTTGACATTGACATCCAGGGTGTGAAGAACATCAAGAAGACAAACCTGAACCCCATCTACATCTCTGTGCAGCCCCCATCTTTAGAGATCCTGGTGAGTGCCCGCCTTCCTTTGCCGTTAGGCACTTAGAGGTAATCAGCACCTTGCTGGGGGGTTCTCCTCCCCTTCATCAGCTCCAGGTTTCTAAGGGTGGGGAGAACAATCTCAGGATGTTTCTGAGCACCCCTCTGCCCAGTCTTAACTCCTCAACCTCTTGCTCCCAGGGATCAATCTTCTCTGCCCTGTTTTTCAGGTTCCCTCCTATCCAGTTTCCACATTGGGTCACCAGTCCCCTTTGCAGCCTGGTCAGCCTTTAAATGCTTATTTTGTGCTTAACACTGGGGAGAGAAGGAGGTTTTTTTGTGCTGAGGCTTGCCTCCATATCATAAAAATTAAACTCGGGTTGATTCTCTGCAGCACCCCAGATCCTACACCCCTCTTATGGGGCCCTGTACAATTAATGATCTCCTTGTGCTTCTGGGAGAAGTGAAATCACTGCCAGGATTCAGAGAAGGGATGTGGATTAATTGGTGGGTATGGGACTTCCAGAAGCCATGCAAGAAATCCTGGCTCTCTGCCCTCGTGCTCTCAGTAGGTCAGGCAGCCTGATTCTCATTGAGTTTTTGGAGGAGGAAGCCAACAGCACCAGAGCCCAGCAGAGAAATTTCATCCCCCAGCATCACCTGCAAAAAAACTACAAATTAAAAAAAACAGGGAGTGAAAAAGCAACTGGGAAGCTGAGCCTTGGGTAGAAGATCCTCGAGGCCAGGTTGGATGAGGCCTTGAGTCACCTTTTCTAGAAGAGAGGCATCTCTGCCCATGGCAGGGGGGTTGGAGCAGATGATCTCTCAGGTCCCTTCTTCACCCAAACCCTGCTGGGTCACTGGTTTGCTCTGGGCTGTGGATGAAGCTCCTCACCCTTTGCAGAGTGTTCTCTGACATGCACAGTAGCAAATGGTGAACCAGGGGGGACTTCTGGGGTGGTTTCATGCCTGCAGCATTTGGGACAAGTGTTCCTTCAATGTGTTGTTTGGGTTTTTTTTTGGTTGGGTTTAGGAAAAACGACTCCGGGACAGGAAGACTGAGACAGAAGAAAGTTTAACGAAGCGTTTGAATGCAGCCCGGGTAGATTTGGAACTCAGTGAGTCCTGGGGTCTTCAAGTGGTGTGCCAAGGGGGGGGTGGGGGTGTTTTGGGGATTGAGGAGATGGTTTCTGCACGTGGGAAGTTCTCCTCTCCCTCTACACTGCCCTGGTGAGGCCCCATCTCCAGTGCTGTGTCCTTGGCTCCAGGAGGGAACTGGTGGAGAAGGTTCAGCAAAAGTTTGTGGAGGTGTTTGGGGGATTTCATCTGATGAGAGAAGGCTGAGGGACTTGGGTCTTTTTCCTCTGGAGAAGGCTGAGGGAGGATCTTGCCCCTGCTCATAAATACTCAGAGGGGGGGGGGTGGTGGTTTTTTTCCAATGTTGCCCAGGGACATGGGGACAAACTTGATCCATAGGAAGTTCCATCTAAAGACAAGGAAGAACTCATTTACTCTGAGTGTGGCAGAGCACTGGAGCTGCCCAGAGAGGTGATGGAGTCTCAGTCTCTGGGGATATTTAAATCCCACTTGGACACCATCCTGTGCAACCTGCTTTGGGTCAGCCTGCCCAGGACAAGGTGATCTCCAGAACTCCCTCCCAACCCCTCACATTCTCTGGTTCTGGGGTCCCCCAAGAAGAGTTGTCATGGGCACCTGCAGAAAAACCACCTTCTCAGTGGCTGAAATAACATGGATGTTAAAATACCACAGGAACTTGGGTCATTTATGTGAGAGATGACACAGGGAAGGAACATGCTCTCCTCTTAACTCCTCTGTTCTCTTCTCCTTCCCTAGGTAAAGAGCCTGGCCTCTTTGACTTGGTCATTATTAATGATGATTTAGAAAAAGCCTATTCTGAACTGAAGGAGGTGCTGCTGGAGGTGAGCAGGTTGGGGTTTTTCTGCCTTGCTCCTTCAGGCAGGGGTGACCTCCAGCCTGAGGAGATAAGGGTTTGTCTACAGGCAGCCAAAGAGTGTGACCTCCTGGCCACACTTGATCTGTGTTGAGCTGCTGAGTGACATAGTTGAGAAGAGAGCACAGGCAGGTGATGATGGATCAGTGGCCTCAGAGTGGGAAATGGATCCAGCACTGTCCTGGATTAAGCACAAAATAAAACCAACAGCCTTGGACACTGTGGGAGAGTTGAATTTTGAAGAGCCTCAAAGGCAATCCTTGTCTTGTGATGTTTGGTCCTGTGAAAGTGTGTGGAGCTCAGCAGAGTGAGGCAGTTGTGGTCTCCAGAGCTGTGAAACTCTGAGTTGTTCTTCTGGAGCCAGGCTGAGAGAGTTGGGATGGTTCAGCCTGGAGAAGAGAAGGTTCCAGGGAGACCTTAGAGCATCTTCCAGTGCCTGGAGGGGCTCCGGGAAAGCTGGGGAGGGACTTGGGATAAGGGAATGAGGTGACAGGAGGGGAGAGGGAGTGGTTTCAAACTGTAAGAGGGGAGGTTGAGATGAGATATCAGGAAGAAATTTTTCCCTCTGAGGGTGGTGAGACACTGGGCTGGGTTTCCCAGGGAAGCTGTGGCTGCCCCATCCCTGGAAGTGTTCCAGGCCAGGATGGATGGGGCTTGGAGCAACCTGGGCTGGTGGGAGGTGTCCCTGCCCATGCAGGAGGGATGGAACCTGATGATCTTTAAGGTCCCTTGAAATTCAAACCATTTTATGATTCTATGGCTTCTCCAGCTTGGTCTGGTGGGAAATGTCTCTGCCTATGGCAGGGGGTTAGAACTAGGTGAACTTTAAGGTCCCTTCCAACCCAAAGCAGTCTATAATTCCATGATTCTATGATTTCCCTGGTCTCCTTGCAGGAAATCAAGAAGACTCAAGAATCCAAGAAGTCCTGAGCTGAGCCTGCCAGCCCCTTTTAACTTTGCACATCATTCCCAAAGCGTGTTGCACCGGTTTATTCCAAGAGACATTCCCTTTAGCCTCATCCTCTCCCCACTTTGCTCTAGGATGTTTCTATTAAAAGGAAAGAAAACCAAACCTGGTCACACTGGTGTTTCTGTTCTCCGTGGGCTCAGCCAGGTTTGTACCTCAGCTGGATGCTTCAGAAGAACTCCCATGGGTTTGTGAGGCTGTAGAGGAGCAGCTGCAGCCCCAAGGATGTGAGTTAGGATCCCACTGGAGTATTTCTGGAGTAACTCCACTCACTAGAGGGTGTGACCTCTTCCTTTGGTGTGACCCCCACCACCACCCCACCTGCAGAGGGTTCCCACCCTTACTGGCACCTGAAGGTTGGCTTCATCCTGGTTCCTGCTTCCTTTGGCAGAGCTGGGAAACAGCTCCAGGTTATCCCACCCTCTGTGCCTGCTCTCCTGGCATCTTGTGTCCCTGAGGGGACCTCAGTCTGTGTCAGCCCGTGGGTTTGGTTCATCAGCCAAGAGCAGGGAATGGTTGGAGGATGTGATCAGTCCACTGCCTTTTTTTCTGGGGGGGAAAAGTGCTGTGAGCTTCTCCTTCTCTCTGACACCCATGCAGCCATTTTGTCATTCATGTTGTTCCACCTGAATTTAGGTGCAGGTACATTTTTTTTTTTTTTTTTAATGCTCTTACACCTACAAATTGAGGGAGAAACCATTTCCCTCCCAAGCCATGCAGTCTTTTTGGATGGTGTGCCTGAGGGCAGCAATAAATCCCTTTTCCTCAGAGGGATCCATTCCATCCAGCCACTCCTCCCACACACCAGTCTCTTTCTTTAGACCTGGAGAGCTTTGCTGGGAAGATGCATTTTGCTTCTTCAGCCTTAATCTTGATGCTTTCACCTAACTTCTCAGCCCTTTGCTCCCTCCAGCAAGTTGTATTCCGAGCCTCCTCAGAGAGGGGTTGGTTTTTCAGAGCACCCCAAACTTCACCAGAAGGAAGCAGAGGAGAGAGACCAGCACCTTGCATCTGGTACCTCCTGGTTCTGGGCTGCAGGGGAGAAAAAATTGCTGCAAACAGCCATGAAGCACAAGGTTGCTGATCCCAGAGCATTTATCCTGGAGGATAAACATGGTTTGTGATTGATCCTTAAGAAATGAGGAGTCCAGGAGAGCTGCCCTCCTCCAGGTGCTACTTCCACTTCCAACTCAACTTTTAGGTTTCCTTCTCTTCATATCCCATCTCCCCACTTTACCCAGCAGCTCCAGTCCCTCTCCACACCCCCAGTCCAACTCCACTCTAATTTTCCAAGATCAGAACCAGACCTTGGGCAACCCTTTGACCACCTGGCTTGCATTTAGGAGGATTATTGGGTGGGAAGAGGTTTCCCAGAGATTCCCCATCCCTGGAGCCATTTAGGGCCAGGTTGGATGCAGCTCTCAGGCCCAAAGGACCTTTAATGACCCAAACTAATCTGTGGGTTTGTGGTTATTTTGATCCTTGGGATGGTTTAAATCCATCTTTCATAGCTGATCCTCTGTGAAATCCTCCTGCCTGCTCTTCTACATTTGGTCAAACCACCAGGAAAACGCTTCCCAAGGATTTTTCCAGGGGAAAAAAAAAATCCAGGGGATTTTTCCTGGCTTCCCCCTCCTCGATGCTCTGGGATCTCTTCCTGGGGTGGTGAGAAGTGATGGGTTAGGATCTTTTTTTTGAGAGGCGACGTCTGCAATGGGGAAACGTCCCCTCTAGATGGCAGGAATGACACCAGGAAAGCTCCGGGATTCTCTGGGAAGCCAGGAGGTGGAAGGGACACGGTGCTGGCATCAGCCGGGTGGTCTCCAGCCACCCCTGTCAGAAGGGACCTGGGGTGTTGTCACCCCCCCCGGATGGACATTCCCAAACCTGCCAGAAACTCCGGAATTTCCCGGCCCCCAACCTCCGGGAGAGGTGAGTGATTCCCAGGAATGGGAAGGGATGATGCTGCAGCTCATCCCGCTTGGAAAAACAGGATGGTGGGGGGGGGGGAGGAGGGTAATTTATCTCCTTCGTGTCCCCTTTCCCTGGGGGTGACAGAGAGGGGACAACCAGCCCATGGAGGGGTGACCTCTTTTTGGGGGGCTGCCTCTGTGTCTGAGGGACCAAAGCAGGGAATGTTTGGGTGCCTGGAGGTGGCCACCAAGGTGGTGGGATGGAAGGAGGAGGAATTGGGGTTTCTGGAGCCAGGTTGGTCACCCAGGAGGTGCTGCAGCTCTGGGGCATTTCTCCTGAATTGTTTTTTTGGGTGCTGTTGGCAGTGTCCTCCCCCTCTGTGGTTGGGGTTTTGGATTGGGGGGGGGGGGGAGTGTGGACATCGAGTGGGAAGGGGGTGGGTGAAGGCACCTGTTGAACTGGGGTTCATTCCTCTCTCCTCTGGGATGGCTGATTTATTCATTTTATTTGTAAATAGAAAGTTCTGCCTGGATCCAGGGTTTCAGTACCAGCTCCTTGGGGATGCATCCATCCTGGGGGTGAGGAGACCCTATCTCTCACTTAGGAGATTTTTCCAGGCAGGAAAAACAGGATTTAGGGTGTTTTGGGGTGTAAATGGACAAGGTGAGGGAAGAGAGGGAGTTAATACTGTCAAATGTATGTCAAATGTACACCCAAACCTCCTCACCTGGTACCATGGGGTTGGATTTCTTCCCCTGAGCAAGGCTGGGACTCCAACTGAGATGTTGGTTGCTCCATCTTGAGGTGCACCCAAATGATAAAGTGGACTTGCTCCTGGCTTGCTTGCAGAAATGTCAGAAAAAGGGCATTTTTATATAAATATTTTTCCACTGTTCCATCAGACTGGAATAAATCTGGGTGGATTTCAGCTATTTTCAGCTCTGCACGATGCTTTGGGCTGATCTCTTTTCCCATCCTCCTGTTCATTCAAGTTCTTTTGCCACTAGAAATAACCCTTCAAGGGGTGAACATGAGGGTGGTGGCTTTAGCTGACTTCTGCTCTGACCCAACAGCACCAAGATGCTTCCTGGGAAGGATGTCATGCAGGGGACACATGAGGACAGGCAGTCCCCAAAGCCAGTGCCCAGATCATCCTGGGGGATGAAGCCAAGAAAAGCTGGAGCCCCACTCCAGTATGGCTTCAAACAGCCAAAATTAACCCAAACCCCATCCCCCCGTGGCTCCTTCCATCATCTTACATCCTCAAAGATCCCACAATCCAAGGATTTATTCTTGCCATGGCTTTTCTTGACATCTCAGTGCTTTTGGAGGCAGCCCTGATCTTTCAAGCTTCCTTCCACCTGACTGCAAAAAGGTGCCTGAGGGCAGAGCTGGCCTGGGAAATAATTGGGTGGCTGGAGTATAAATGAAGCAAGGAGGAGTAAATGCTGCAGGAATAACCCTGGTTTCCTTGCTTGCCTGTCCTCCTCCCACTGCCTCCCAACTTCTGATGGGGATTTAGCATCCTGCCTGCCAAGGTGTGATGGGGCACTCTCACCTGGGTGCCCAGGGATGGTGTGGGATGGGTAGGGCTGTGGCTACCAAGTTATCAGGAGGGGTGGGGGGAGAAAAACCTTGTTGCAAACCAGCCTGAGCTCCTCACATGGATTTAGGACTTTCTGGGGAGGTTGTTCAGCAAATCAGTGGTAGTGCTGCCTGGCCCTGGTGTGGTCTGAGTTAGCAGTTTTGTTGCCAAGACCCTATTTTATTTTATTTTATTTTATTTTATTTTATTTTATTTTATTTTATTTTTTATTTATTTTATTTTATTTTATTTCCTGCTCTCTTAGTGCCTACCTTCCCATGGGTGTGCAGCAAACCTTTTCTAGGAAATCCTCTGGCAGCCTGGTGGTTTCAAACAGAAGCTGAGAGCCTTACTGTGAGGGTTTGGGGGTGTCAGCCCTCTCCTTGGGGTTACCTATCCACAGCACTGCTGTAAGGTGGGACCTGCTGGCCCTCCCCACCCCTGGAAATGTTCAAGGCCAGGCTGGCTGGCCCTCCACCATCCCAAATGTGACTTTCTGTTGGGGCAGATGAGGAGGAAGGCTTGATGGGTTGGGAATGGATTTCCTTGGCCAAGGAATGTCTATGCTGGATTCTGGGCTTTATTTTTACTTTTTAGGTGCTGGCTGCTGCTGAGATTGATTTTATGGTCCCTGCCCTGGGATGCTGATGCCCTCTTTGTGCTCTCCCATAGGATGCTGAAGTGACCACCACATGCCAGCTGCTACTGCCACACCTTGAGGCACCCACCAACACTGACAACAGGTAGGTCCCAAAAACCCACAATGGTTCCTAACCCTCACTGGGGCTCATTGACCCCAAAGGGACCTGACCCAACACACACCAGCACCCCTTGAACAAGACCTTGCTCCTCCAGGGCTCGTTTTTCCTGACCATGCTGCTGCTGGGAAACAAATCTCAGGGTCCCTCAGGATATTGAGGGGCTGGAGCCTGTCCAGAGAAGGGCAACAGAGCTGGGGGAGGGGTCTGGAGCAAAAATCTTATGAGGAGGGGCTGGGGATGTTCAACCTGGAGAAAAGTAGACTGAGGAGAGACCTTCTGACTGTCTACAACTCCCTAAAAGGAGGTTGGAGTGGGGTGGGTATTGCTCTCTTCTCCCAAGGAATAAATGATAGAACAAGAGTAAGCCACCTCAGCTTGTGCCAGGAGAGACAATACAATTTCCAGCCTTCCAGCTGAAGGTTAAGATTGGATATTAGGAAAAATGTCTTTACTTAAAAGAAGTGGTCAAGCATTGTAAGAGGCTGCCCAGGGCAGTGGTGGTGGAGTCACCATCCCTGGAGGTGTTTAGAAAAAGTGTGGACGTGGCACTTGAAGGCATGGTTTAGTTGGTATGGTGGTGTTGGGTTTCAGCTGGACTTGGTGATCCCTGGAAGTGTTTCCCAACGTTTGATTAGGGTGAGAATCAAGTTTTATTTTCTAGCCCAGGCAATTGGGGAGCATCCCACCCATACATGATGCTCCAAGGTGCTGAGAGGAGTCATGTTGTCATAGAATCATGGAATGGTTTAGGTTGGAAAGGACCCTGGAGATCATCTCCAAGCTCTGCCATGGGCAGGGACACCTCTCCTCCAGCCCAGGTTGCTCCAAGCCTCATCCAACCTGGCCTTGAACACCTCCAGGGAGGGGGCAGCCACAACTTCTCTGGGCAATCTGTTCCAGAGGCTCAGCACCCTCCTGCTGAAGAACTTCTTCCTAAGCTCCAGCCTGAACCTCTTCTCCTTCAGTTTCAATCCATTGCCCCTTGTCCTCTGGCTGGACACTGAGGAAAAGTCCCTCTGCAGCCTTCCTGGAGGTTCCCTTCAGGGATTGGGGGGCAGCTCTAAGGTCCCCCTGGAGTCTTCTCTTCTCCAGGCTGAACAGCTCTTCCAGCTTCTCCTCATAGCAGAGATTCTCCAGCCTCTGGATCCTCTTTGTTGTCCCTCCTCTGGACACATTCCAACAGATCCACGTCCTCCTTTTGGTGGGGACACCAGAACTGGAGGTGTTATTCCAGGTGGGACGGTCTGACACGTGCAGAGCAGAAGGGAAAATTGTCCTCAGCTCCTTTGGTTCTTGTCAGAAGAACCACCCAGACAGCCAGACAGGGGGAGCAGGGCTGTGCCTGCCTTGCTGGGTGGTGTATTTGGGTCAGCCTCATCGATTGGATCTGCAACTGTGTCATCCCTGGAGAGCATGGAGGGGACAATCCATAAACCTGACCGGCTCTGGCTGGGTTTGGCACGCAGCTCCAGGAGCCCTGGCTGAGACCAAACACCACCACTCTTCCTTCCTTTTTCCAGCTCAGACCAAGCTCCAAAAATGGGCAAAAAACCCCAGTACAGGCTCAGCTTTTTTCCCCTCACAATAGGAGCTGTGATTTCTGCTTGCCCAGGCTCCAGAAGCCCATCTGCAATGCAGATTGCCCGGGTCAGCAACTGGTACAACCCCAGGCTTGTGAAGTGGGGGATGCATCCTCCTCCTGGCACCTGACTTCTCTCTTTCCAGGCATTAAAAGAGGGAGGAACAGGATGTTTTCCCCAACTTTTTCTTTCCCCATCTGGGCTGCCAGAGATGCGAGGAGATAATAAAAGGAAAGGAGGCAGAGAAAGCAAAATGCCAGTGCCCAGGTCAAGCTCCAAAAAAGACCTATGTTTTATTTCACTGACCCACAAGGGTGCATTATTTTGGTGAACCCACACTTTGGGGACATTCCTAGGAGCAGGGACCAATGTAGGGACAGACAGGGTGAGCATCTCCTCACCACCAGGCCCTCAGTCCAGCATTAAGCTGCAGATATTCCCTTGAAGCACTGGGATTTCTGCTCCTCTTTGCAAATTTCTCCTCTTTGCTCTCAAACAAATCCTGCTGATGGGAAGCAAAGTGCCTCCAAGGGGGGCATCCAGGCCCAGGAGTGTCCTTGGCTCCTGATCAAAGCCAGAACACAGAGGTGATGGGGACTGAGCCCTGCTCTCCCAAAACACAAATGCCATGCTCCCATCCCCCTCTTACAACCAGCAATGTGCTGACCTGGATAGACAGGGTACAGCCTGAGGAAAAAAGGGGAAACTTGGAAGTTTTTCTGGTTGGAAGTGCAGGATAATCAAGCTGCATCCCTTTGTCCCTTGCTTTTGAACCTGGTGATGGCCCCAGGGGTGTCTCTTGGACATGGTGGATAGGTACAGGTGAAAAGGGGACACTGGTGTCACTGGTGGGGTACCACCCTCCCCAGGGGGGTGAGAGCCTGACAGGCTGAGAGGGTTGGGGTTGTTCAGCCTGGAGAAGAGAAGCTTCCAGGGAGACCTTAGAGCACCTCCCAGTACCTGAAGGGACTCCAGGAAAGCTGGGGAGGGACTTGGGACAAGGATGTGGAATGATAGGATGAGGGCGAATGGTTTCAAACCAAATGGTTTTAGGTTGGGTATTAGAAAGAATGTGATCAGCCATTGGAATGGGCTGCCCAGGGAAGCAGTGGATTCTCCATCCCTGGAGATATTTAAAAAGAGCCTGGATGTGGCACTCAGTGCCATGGGTTGGGAACCACAGGGGGAGTGGATCAAGGGTTGGACTTGATGACCTCTGAGGTCCCTTCCAACCCAGCCAATTCTATGATGATTCTATGAAACTAAAGAGGAGAGATTTAGATGAGATTAGGAGGAAATTTTTCACTATAAGGGTGGTGAGACACTGGCCCAGGTTGTCCAGAGAAGCTGTGGCAGCCCCCTCCCTGGAAGTGTTTAAATCCAGGTTGGATGGGGCTTGGAGCAACCTGGGCTGGTGGGAGGTGTCCCTGCCCATGCAGGGGGTTGGAACCAGATGATTTTTAAGGTCCCTTCCAACCTAAACCAATCTGTGATTCTGTTGCTGAAATCCAGCCTAATCCTCCTTGCCTTATCCATCGTTGTAATAGGGAAGAAATTCCACTTTTTTTCTTGCAGCAGCTCCTGTTTTTTCTAAAGGCAGGCAGGATCTCCCTTCATGCCTTCTTATCTTGGCTGCTGCCTCTCTGATCCCTGGGTGCCTCTGAGGAGAATTAGGCTTCATCTTCTCACCACCTTTCCATTTAATAGTTTCATTTATCAATAAGGTCTCCCCTGCTCTTCTCCAGCCTGACCAGACCCAGCTCACCCATCCTCCAGCCCTGACCATCTTGGTGAACACCACTGGGCCATCTCCAGCTCCTACACACCCAGAACATCCCTCCATCTTATCAGTCAGCTTTTTAACCCCTTTGATCACCTATGTATTTTATCCAAGATCCCATTTCCTTCCTTTTTTGTAGGAACCTCACACCAGGCAGTAACGTGACAACGTTGGCAAAGCAAAACTCATCTCTCTCCTGTCCCCCAGGTCTGGTGGGAGGAAAACAAAGCCTCTTGGTCCTCTCCAGTGACAGGATGAAGCCTTGGGGAGCTCGCAGAGGAACAGAAACTTCACCCTGTGCCACCACACAGAGGATGAGGGACAATAACAGCATTGAGCACGGGTGCTGAAACGCTGCCCTATTGTGCCTGGCAGAGAGATGCCCCGGGAATAATCGCCTCCTCCTTGGTTTTATTGCAGGGCTGTGCCTGGGTCGTGCTCTTGCAGGGCTTTTCCTCCCTCCCCTGAAGGTCTCTGGTGATGTGGTGAAGAGCTGCAGCTCAGACCAACTCTTGTATTTTTTTCTCCAGCTGTGAAAGGTAAGGCTCATCCCATCACCTCCGGGCAGAGGGGAGATGCTGGGGGTGGCACTGAGGGGGAGAAAATGTGGGGTTGGGGACAAAAAGAGGCTCTGTCCCTCTTCCCGGGGGCAGCACCACTCCTTCATTGATCCTTGTGCTATGTTTTGTATATATTCTATGGTATATTTAATATATATAGTGTATTTTTTACATATCATGGCTATATATAAAGTCAGCATGGAGAGCCATCAAAATTTTCTCATTCTTTTATACCTATAAAATATTTAATATTAAATACGTGCTTAAGCTATAGAAATCCAACTCCACTCAGGGGCCGGGCTGTCCTTTAAAATTTGGATCCAGGTTTTTGCTTGAAAATGGTTTAAACTTGGCTGAAAATTGAGGCTTTGTTCCAAAACGGAGCGAGACTGAGATATTTGGTGTTTGGTTTTTTTTTTAATTTTATTTTGAGAAGCCTATTAAAGGTTATTTTCAAGCTGGGCGCCTACAAAAAGGATTTCCTGAAACAGTTTCTGCTGAGGGCGTTTTCCTCACCCAAAATCTACTTGAAAAACTTAAATCTGGGCTGGAGTATCAGCTTGTGACTGTGTCAAGGGCAGCAGCAGCTGCAGGATCAAGTGCTGGGGGTTTCATCTCTTCTCCGTTCCTCCTCCTCCTTCCCTGGCACATCCTATGAGTTAATTTCCTCCTATAAAAACCCTTTCTGGGAATATTTCCCCCCCCCCATCCTACACACTCAGGCTGTTTCCCAGCTCTTTTCTCCCTGAGAGCAGCTGGAGAGAAGAAATGCACTTGAAAAATTAAATGGGGGGATGAAAACTTGGCTGCCTCATCCCAACTGTGCCGGCGAGCAGCAAGGACATCCCTTCTCCTTAAAACTGGGGAAAAAAAACCCCAAACCAGTTACTTTTGAGTGGTTTCACATGGTGGGTGCTACTAAAGAAACGCCGTGGGACATGCACTGGGTCCTGGGAGGATTAGGAGACTGAAGAACCAGCAGATTTTTAAAGGTTGAGAGATCCCTTCCGCTTGGATTTGCTAAGTTTTGGGGGAGGTTTCTTTAATGGCAGGGAGTGAAACCTCAGTGATTTGGGACCTCTGGAAGCCAAAGCTCACCCTGCAGCACGGGGCCTTTAAGGAAAACATCAATTTTTGTGAGCTCAGCCAGAAAATCATGCGAGCTGGCAAAGCAAAGGAGCAGATAATGCACCAAAGGTCACAGCCTGGGTTGGTGGCAATTATTTAATCCCTGCTCCATGTGTAAGGTAACATCAACCCCCCCCTTCAACTGGAGACCTTCACGGGGGGCAAAACCCTTTGGCTGAGAGCAGGAGGGGCTGGAGGAGGAGGGAAATGTCCCCCCTTGTCCCCTTCCAGCTGTTTTCCAGCTGTTATTCCAGCCCTCCTCCTCCTCTTGCAAAAAACGGGTGGGAAGAGGAGCAGAGGGATGAAGAGGGTTTGGGATGGGGAGAGACTGGCAGGGAGCTCCCAGCCACCCGAAAATACTAAAAATGCAGAGTCTGAGCAAAAAGGGCTGCTTGGGGGTCATTTAGACATGAAAATTGGGGTGGGGGAAGAGGGTTTGGATGCTGCTGTAGCTGTAAGGGCAGGGTGAGTTTGGAGCTGGCTTCCCTTTCTGTTTGAATAGGGGAAAAAAAAAAAAAAAATGGAAATCCAGCTCTGCTTCCCACCTCTCCTGCTCCAAGGACCTCTCTCTTGGCTATTATTAGCTCTAAACCCTCAGACAATTTGAATTATTTGATTTTTTTTCCCTTTGCATTGCTCGTGGGTCCTGAAACCATCACTGCCTTCTCGTTTGGTTTTTTTCCTGGACTTTTTTCAGTGGGTGCTTATAAGGAAATAAAAAATTAAAAATTAAAAAAAAATTAAAAAGAAAAAAAAGGAAATCCAGCTCTGCTTCCCACCTCTCCTTCTCCAAGGACCTCTCTCTTGGCTCTAAACTCTTAGACAATTTGAATTATTTGATTTTTTTTCCCTTTGCGTTGCTCGTGGGTCCTGAAACCATCACTGCCTTCTCGTTTGGTTTTTTTTTTTTCTGGACTTTTTTTGGTGGGTCCAAGGACTTCTCTCTTGGCTATTATTAGCTCTAAACCCTTAGACAATTTGAATTATTTGATTTTTTTCCCTTTGCATTGCTCGTGGGTCCTGAAACCATCACCACCTTCTCGTTTGTTTTTTTTTTTCCGGACTTTTTTTGGTGGGTGCTTATAAGGAAATAAAAAAAAAAAAAAAAAAAAAGAAAACCCAACAACCAAAATAAAGCAAAGGAAAAGAAAACAAGCCTGGGTGTCCCGGGGAGCCATGGGCTGCTGATTCCTTGGAGGAGCTTCCCCCGTGGAGGTCTCCACGTCACGGGTGCTGGGAAGGGAGCGGAGTCCGGAGGGGTGGGAAGGGAGGAAAGGATTTTCCAGGAGCAATACCTGCAGGAGAAGGATGGGACCTTTCTGCAAAGGACTGAGCCCACCCAGAGCTTCTCTGTATGTTACTTTTATTTTTTTTTGGTTGGTTTGTTGGGAGTTTTTGTGTTGTGGTTTGTTTTGGTTTGGTTTTTTTTTTTCCCTCCCCTCTGTTTTATTTTGCTGGGTGCCTGTGTCCCAGTGCTTTGCAGACCCCCTTCCTCTGCTCCTGTTCTTCCCTGCTCTTAATTTTCTGCCTTTTCCCCATCTCTGGGTGGGGAACGCTTTCTTTTTTTTCTTTTTTTTTTTTTTTTTTGGCTTTTCTCATGACTTTTCTGCTGTCGCAGAGCTCCCTATTTGGAGCCAGTTGGTGCACACACTTTGTCAGGGCATAAATCATCCCCCGTGGTGCCAGGCAGCACAGATCCAGCTCCAGGGAGTTTGGGATTAAACTCTCAGTTTAATCTTTGTTTTTTTTTTTTTTTTCCTGGTGGAAATCCCTCAGTGCTCTGGGACTTTCTGGCCCAGCTCCATCCCATCTCCGAGATGGAAGATGCTTCAGGGTCTGGTTTTTTCTCGGGTTGTGTTTCTGAAGCTTCTGCTCCCGGGGAAAATTTGGGGCTCTGCAGTGTGTTGGCTTTCAAAGCATGAATTTAGGGGTCATCACAAACTGGGCTGGGAAGGCCAGGCAGAGACCAGCACCCCTAGGAGCTCAGCCCAGCAGAAGATGTGGGGTTTGCAGCTGGTGTCTCCAAGCCCAGGACAAAAGGGCCATTGAGCAGTTTGTGTTCTCTCTAAGGTGCTTTTGTGTTGCTTTTACAAACAATACCCAAGGATGTGAGCAAACTTCTCATCCTTGCATCTCCAAGCACCTCCCAAAGGGTGTTTTCCCTCCTGCACTGCTTGGGAAACTGAGGCACGGGGCTCAGCAGCAGCAGCACCAGCAAGAATCCTGAAGATGCTGAGCAGCACGAAGCCTTCCTTGAGAGAAACCTCTCCTGTTGGCTACCAAACCCTTCTGGAGTGGGATTTCCTTCTCCAGCTTATGTCCCCCATCAGCTTCTCCAAGTCCCTTAGCTGAATCTTCTTTAGATCTGCTGCTGCATTTCTGGGGCCTTTATTGGTTCCATCCTCATTAAACCCCTAAAATTACCCTTATGGTTGGGGGGTGACCCTCAGCTACACCCACCCTGCTTCCATGTTGCTGGTAGAGTCACAGTAAATTTGCTTGCAACCAGCATTTATCCAGAGATCCCCTGAGAGTGGAGGCTCCCAAGAAGAACCTCCTGACCCCTTCTGCTCCAGGCTGTGCCTCTTGGGGCTTCCAGCTCCTCCCATCCCAAAATACTCCTTCCATCTATACCCAGCACCTTTATCCTGGCCCAAACCAGGACACTTATTTCCTGGAATCTGTGCCTAAGGGGTGAGATCCATTCTCCCAGGTCCCAGTCAGTGGGAAGCAGAGTGCCCTGAGCCTTAGGAAGCCATAGGCACCTTCTCCTTTCCCCCAAATTACCTAAAAAAACCCCAGGAGGGCAACTTCTCCTCCTTAGGAAGTTGGAGGAAGGAAACCCCCAGCTCAGATGTGTCACAGGCATGTGAGAATGGGGGGAAAGGGACATGGGGCTGGGGGGGAAGCTGTGTCCTGTGCTCCTGCAAGCTATTTCTGAGACAATCCTTGGGTGTTGGCCAAGATTTGAAATACCAGAAATTTTTTTTTTGGGTTTGCGTCATAAGGAAACCCCTCCATCCCCTGTAAGGCACTGAGGAGGTGGACCACAGCATGCAACATTCCCTGGATTTCTGCAGGTCCAAACACTGCAGAGGGCTCTTTCCTCATTTATGGCTTGTTTGGAGCTCTTCCACCCAAAGTTTATCCACCCAAAGTTTATCCAGCCAGCCCAAGGGGAATTTCTAAGGCTGTGCAGCTCCCTTTGACCCACTCCCTTTCTTGGAGATCTGGGTGAGTGGTACTGCCTTGCTTTCTGCTCCTGGCTGCCAGGAAAAGAATTAAAAAAAAAAAAAAAAAAAAGGATTTTGTGCAGGGTTGCTGCCTGCCACTGGCAGCTGTAGGGGACAGGGGAAATGGGTGGAAAACGAAGTGCCCCCTCCTATAAATTAATGAAGGTGCAGGAGGTTAATTGGTGTTTTGCTCCTAACTTCAACTCTTTCACCTTTAACTTTGCTAAAGCAATTTGTTCCTCTCTTATTTTTGTCTCTGTAGAAGGGCCTGGTGGTGGGTTTGGGTGCTGTGGGATGTCCTTCCCAAAAGGTGGGGACCCTGGGGCTGCTTGCCAGGTGCTCTGGGATGTCCCCAAGGGGTGAGGGGGTGCTGTACAGGGTGCTTTGAAATCCCAGGAGACCTTCACACCCTCTTCTGTGCTCAGTCTTTTTGCTCACCCAGGGGTCCTGGGGAGGATCCCAACTTCTCCAGGTCACTGGTGGGTGCAGAGATGAAGGGGATGCTGAGGAAGGGGGGACAGATGGGAATCTTGAGGTTGAGTTGTACAACTGCAGGACAACAGAGGCTGAAAGTACCTCAGAAGGTCATGGAGCAGAGCCTATTTTTCCTCTTGGATGAAGCTGCCCAAGGCCCTGTCCAGTCGAGTTATCTCCAAAGGTGGAGATCTCAGGAGCTCCCTGTGCCAGTGTTTGTCATGGAGACTTTGATTTCATATCCAGTTGAAGTTTTTCTGGCTGCAGCTTTGCCCATCACTGTGCACTTTTGAGAAGCATCTGGACCATCCTTCTCTGCACCCTCCCACCAGGCAGCTGCACAACACCTGTAAGATCTTTTCTCCAACCTCTTGGACATCCCATTCTCCAGGAAAGACTTTGGAAGCCTCTGCAGGACTCACTCCAGTTCCCTTCTTGGACTGGGGAGCCCCAGACTGGACACAGATCTGGTTGGGGTCTTAGAGGAGCAGAAGAGAGAGGATCAGAGCAGCCCTCACACCACTGCTCTTGCTGAGACAGCTCAGTCTGGGGGTGGCTTTGCTGCTGACTGACATCCAACCTGACCACCAGGACTCTTCTTCCTTGTCTGCAGAGCTGACTCTCCACTTTCCTGTGTCCTTTCCCTCCACCATTCTGCCTTGGCCTCTGTAGGATTTCACCAGCCCATTTCCCCATCCTCCTGAGGTCCCCCAGCTCAGCAGTGCTGCCCCATCCCACCCATCTCCTGCTCCCCCCCCAAAAAAAAAACAACCTGGGGCTGGCCCCAGACTGGTTCCCGTCACCTGGATCATCAATGACACTCAGCAGCCTTGGCCTCAGCCACCACCCCTGGGAGATGCCACCACCATGGGTCATGTCACCATGGAAGGAAGGGGTGCACCATGGAGGGAACCCAGCTCTTCCATGGAGACCAGGAAGGTGTTGGTGCTCAGGGGACTCTACATTTGGAGTGATTTTTACATCCAGCATCCCCACTTCAACCAAGATCAGACCCTTTTGGACCCAGCAAAGGCTGAGGGGTCGCGGTGCCTCCTGAGGCTGCGTATCTGCTTTGCTTCCTTCTTTCTGGCCACAACTTTTCTAACTTTCTTAACCAGACCCTGGGCCAAGAGCTTTACAGGTGTCTGCAGAGCACCTTTCAAACACCAGCTGGAGGCCAGCAAGCTGCAGGTGACACGAGTAAGATGGAAATGGCCCAAACCCCTGGAAACCAGCCCAGAAATGCTGCCAGCATGCTGAAGCATCACTGCCAGCTCCTGCCTGGCCCTGAGGACCTTTGGGTGCAGAGTTAATCCACCCTACCACCCCCAGTGACATTCCCCAGGGGTTTCAGCCCTGGAGAACATATCCTTCTGTCCATCCATCCCAGAAGCTTCTGCTCTGGAAACCTGATGCTGATTCAAACGTGAGCCTGAGCCAAATTCTTCCCAGCACGTTTTTATCATATTTTTTTTTTTCTTTTGTTGTTTGTTTTTTATTTTCCTGCTTGGGGGGGACAATGACATTCCTCTGCCCAACCCTTTCCTCCCTGCTCCCAGACAGAAATAGTTAAGCAGCATCACTGGGAGATGGATGGCCTCCAGATGAATGTCCTCTGTTTCCTTTCCAGGGCAGGCAGCTCCCCCCTTGCCAAGCCCTGGGGAGCAGCAGCAGCTATCTAGTGACATGATGCAAGAGCAGACATTGTCTCCCTCCCTTCCAGTGACCTGGGGGCCTCTGCAAATGATGCCAAGGTCCCTGGAGGCTTTCTGCAGCAGGAGAGAAGCCTTTTGCTCTTTTATTTGTGATGGGTGGGATGGGAACACCCCGTGGTCTCCAGGGAAGATGTGAGGCAGGTCAGGCTCTGGAGAGCATCAAATAAAAACAGATCAAAGTAATCAAAAAGAAGTGATGATGGAGGAGAGGAAAGAAAGAAGAGAAAAAGGAGCCGTGGAAGAACCTCATTTGATAGTCTGGTTTCTCCTGGAAAGGGGAAACCACCCCAGCACCCAAACTGCAGCTGGGCCACCCCAGGCTGGTTTTGGTTTGCCCACGTTTGGGTCATTGGAGATGCCACAAAACATTGAAGGGATCCAGCACAAGTCCTGTGAGGAGAGGCTGAGGGAGCTGGGGGTGTTCAGCCTGGAGAAGAGGAGGCTCAGGGGAGACCTCATCACTCTCTACAACTCCCTGAAAGGAGGCTGGAGCCAGGGGGGGTTGGGCTCTGCTCCCAGGCAACTTTCAACAAGACAAGAGGGCATGGACTTAAGCTCTGCCAGGGGAGGTTGAGGTTGGAGATTAGGAAGAAATTCTTTCCAGAGAGGGTGATCAGACATTGGAATGGGCTGCCCAGGGAGGGGGTGGATTCTCCATCCCTGGAGGTTTTTAAGAAGAGACTGAATGTGGCACTGAGTGCCATGGGCTGGGAACCACGGGGGGAGTGGATGAAGGGTTGGAGTTGGGGATCCCAGAGCTCCTTTCCAACCCAAATGATTCTGTGTTTAGTTATTCCTGGGGTGGGCTGCTGGCTTCTGGAGCAGCCATAGGGAGGTGAGGAGGAGCTGCTTGGAACTCCTGTAGCCACTTCCCCAAGGGCACCCCAGGGAAGGCTGCCTTGGTTGTGTTCTTGGCTTGTCTTTGCAGACTGCAAACTGCCCAGAAAAAGCACGTTTTAAAGTGGCAGAGCTGGATGGAGAGAGGCAAGAAAGTCTTTGCTGAAGGGATGAGCCATAGCTCCAGCTCCTGGTTGAACAGATCCAGAGGTTTGCATGGGATGGATGTGGTGTTCATAAGGAACAAGGATTTGGTGGAGCTTGAGGTGCATGGAGACCTTCCCAGTGTCTCCATGGAAGCAGAGGTGAAGAGCTCCAATGGAGCAAAGCTTCCTAGGACATCCTTTGCCCAGAGAGGTTGTGGCTGCCCCATCCCTGGAGGTGTTCAGGACCAGGTTGGATGAGGCTTGGAGCAACCTGGGCTGGTGGGAGGTGTCCCTGCCCATGCAGGGGATTTGGAACTGGATGAGCTTTAAGGTTACCCCTAGAACCCAAACCATTGTGTGCCTGTTGTCCTGGGGTTGATTTCAGAAGAAGGGGTGGATGGTTGTGTCTTCTCCTTTGGTTCCAGCCTGGGAGATGGCCTGGGGCTAATGATGGCCATTCTCCAGTGCTCCTGGTCTTTTGGCAGGTGGGATCCATGGCAAAGAGACCAGAAGTGGAGCTGGTCCCTTCCTGGGGGCTCCTCCAGACCCTTCCCATCTCACCCCCCCCTTCCCAACTCACCAGGTTGCTGCAGGGTTTGATCAAGGCTGAAGATCCAGGGGTAAATGCAGGAGGTTTTGCTCTTCTCCTTCAATCCTCAAGGTCAGCATGAGCTGTGGGGGTGGAGTGGGGCACTTCTGAAGCTGGTTTGCAGGACAACCTTACTTCTGGGTGTTCCAACAGAGAGGGATGCCCTGGAAAACAGGAGGAGATGGATGCAGCCAGGTCAGGAGAGCAAGAGGCTTTCTGCAAGAAATCCTGTGTCTAACAGCAAACACATGCAAGGTTTCACCACCAAGGTGTTGCCTGGAGCTCATTTATTTACCCTGGAGTCCTTTTGATTTATTTATTTAGGACCAGAGATCCCAAGGTGGGAGGATGAGGGGGAAGCTCTGCTCCCAGCAGCTGCTTTCTCACAAACTTTTTGCACCAATTTGCCTCCCAGCCCTCCTGGCTGCAAATCCCTTCCTGGCAGCTTTTTTAGCCAGTCCAGAATTATGGTTTTTTTAATAGTTCTGCTGAGGGTGAGCTCCAAGCCATGATTTACAGGGAGGTTTTCCACAGTGTTTATCTTGGAAGCCTGGGGTTTGTGTAAAGTTTGGAATATTCTCTGCAGCCTCTTATCACCAGAGCTTCAAAACAAGGGAGCCCTTGATGAAAGTCCTCAGCTAATTAAAGCAAAGGGTTGATTTTGGGCCATGCAAAGTGCCTGAGGCCTCCTGCCTGGCTCTGAGAGGTTGCTGCAGCCCGTGGGCCCCATGTGAGAAGGAGAAACCCTCATCCCACCCATCATCCTGCTGGGAATCCATCGGGATCGAGCCATAGCACTCCTGGAGGCTGTGCCTGGTACCCAGAGGGCCAGGGGGAGATGCTTGGAGCTGCTGGCCATGCTCAGAGCCTCCCTGAACTGGCAGAATGAGGTGATCAGATGGTGATGGATCAGAGATGGAGAGCTTGGGAGACCTCCAGCAGTGAGTGCCTCAACGTGCTGATTTTACAGCCCAAAGCCAGCTCATCCATGTGCTCAGATCCCTCGTGCTGGTTGTAGGATGGAGCTCATCTCATCCCACTCCCATCCCTCCTCCTCTTAGGCTTTTGCTAGGATCTCAGTGGCACAGCTCCTGGGTTGGTAAAAGCAGAGACTTGGGTGAGATCCCATCCCACTAATGGTGGAGAGTGTCCAGAGAGGGGAATGGAGCTGGGGAAGGGGCTGGAGCAGAAATCAGGAGCAGCTGAGGGAGCTGGGGGTGTTGATCCTGGAGCAGAGGAGGCTGAGGGGAGACCTTCTGGCTCTCTGACACCCCCTGAGAGGAGGTTGGAGCCAGGGGGGCTTTGGTCTCTTCTTCTCCCAAGGAAGAAGTGATGGGACAAGAGGAATTTCCTCAAGTTGTGCCAGGAGAGGTTTAGGTTGGAGCTGGGGAACAATTTCTCCCTGGAAAGGGTTCTCAGGGACTCCAGGGATGAGTCCCTACCATCTCTGGAGGGGTTTCAGAGCCCTGGGGATGTGATGCTGAGGGACATGGAGTGGTGGTGGCCTTGGCAGTGCTGGGTGAAGAGTTGGACTCCATCATCTTCAAGCTCTTTCCCAAGCAGAATTCTTCTGTGAGCTGTGGGATTCAGAGTAATCCAACCACACAAACCTCTCACCCCAAACCACCCCTTCTGCTCTTTTACCATTTTGTGACTGAAGGGCAGAACCTGCAGCTGAGGTCTGAAAGAATGGAAAAAAGTCAGCTTGGAGTGTCAGGAAGCAGTTTATCCTTCTGCTCTAAGACCCCTCTGGCTCTGTCCTCCTCCAGCATCCTGGGTGCTAAGGGTGAACAGTGGAGAGGCAGCAGCTGCATTTGGTGGGGGATGGGTATTTTTTAAGGGTAGTTAAGTATGTAAACAAGCAGGGAAGAGCTGCAGGAGGGTACCACAGCTTGGACAGGCTGTGCTTCTGCTCTCTTGGGTCCTGAAAGCCTGTTGTGAAATTCAGAGGAGGAGAGAGAAGAGCTGGAAACTGAGTCCTATCCCAGCCCATCCCTCAGGGGCCAGGTGGACATTGAGCTCAGCTCCAAGAAGTGTTGAACACTCAGCTAAATCCCACCCAAGTGCCTAAAAACAGTCGTGGAGGAGACAATGAGGGATCTTTCCCTTTGGAAGAGAAGCCACCATGCTGCATGTGGTCCTCTACATCACTCACCCATACTCCTGCAACATTTTTCCAAGAAACATCTCCTGGGGCTTCCTGGGAAAAGGGCAATTTATCCCAGACCTGTTGCTTGGGAAAGATCCTGACTTGCTTTAGGCAACCTACTTGATATATCCTAATAAGTGTATCCTACTAAGTGTATCCTACTGGAAAGGGAGGGAGAGAAATCCACAGCATTAGGGGCATCTCTACGTGCCTCCAATTTAGATGTATGTACTAGAAATCTGAGCAAATTTGCGTAAAACTGGTTTACTGGAGCAGGTATACTTCCATTTTAAGAGACTTCTGATATCTCTGAGTCTCCACTGTGCCACAGATTTAAAAACAACCCCCAAAAAAATCCACCCTGCTCCTGGTTGTAAAATTTTGTTTGATGTGAACCTCTATTAACCTGTGGCCCGTGCTGGTACTGAGACAAACCTTACAGTAGGAGAGTCCATCCTGCTGTTATTCCTTCTAATGGGAAGCTTCCCAAAACCAAGCCAAAATAAATATTTGTAGGAAAGGCAGGGGCTGCCTGGAGGGAGGCAGGGTGGGCAGGAATGCTGCTGCCACCAGGCAGGAGGTGACATCACCCAGATTCCTGTGCTGAGGAATGCAGGATTTGTCCCTCTTCCACAATGGCTTTTCACAAACAGACCTGCCCAGGGATGCAGGTTTCACCCCTCCTCTTCCCTCCCACAGCAGAGAGGCCAAATGTCCCCCCAGGTCCCCCCATATCCCCACCAGAGCTGTTGCATGAACGTGAAAAAGGAGGAAATTGGTGATTCCCCAAATGGCAGATAAAAACAGTCAGGATTTTATAAGATGCTCGAAGCTGGTGGAGAAGTGATCACTTGGGAGGAGATTCTCCCCATCTCCTGACTCCAAGAGCTCCACTTTCCAGAGGCCAGAGGAGGCCATGAGGATGATCCGAAGCTGGAGCAGCTCTGCTCTGGAACCAGGCTGAGAAAGTTGGGATTGTTCAGCCTGGAGAAGAGAAAGCTCCAGGGAGACCTTAGAGCATCTCCCAGTGCCTGAAGGGGCTTCAGGAAAGCTGGGGAGGGATTTTTTTTGCAAGAGCATGGAGTGATGGGATGAGGGATTATGGCCCTACACTATGGAAGAGGGGAGATTTAGGTTGGACATCAGGAAGAAATTCTTCACCATGAGGGTGCTGAGCCCCTGGCCCAGGTTTCCCAGAGAAGCTGTGGCTGCCCCATCCCTGGAAGTGTTCCAGGCCAGGTTGGATGGGGCTTGGAGCAACCTGGGCTGGTGGGAGGTGTCCCTGCCCATGGCAGGGGGTTGGAATGAGATGAGCTTTAAGGTTTCTTCCATTCCCAAACCATTCCATGTTTCTATGACTTGTCCTTGGGGCTTGGCTAGGATGGGGCTGAGTGTGTGGAGGTGCAAGAGGAGGCCATGTCCCCTGTCCCATGATGTCCCCATTTCTTGTTCCTATGAACTGACCACATCATCTGTGCTATGACTGAAGTGTGTTGGACTCCACGGTCCTTAAAGGTTCTTTGAACTTGAGATATTTTGTGATTCTGTGACTAGAACAGATACCCTGGACATGCAGAGCATCCTGGATAACCATCCCATACCCTCCTGAGTCTGGTGGGGCTGACTCTCAAGCCAAGCCACAATCCAACAATACAACCCTGAGCATCTCCACAGCCCATCTCCAGTCCCTTGAGCTTACACCTTTCCACCTCTGACTCTGCATTGGCTCCAACTCCAGCAAACACCCCTGGAAACTCCCAGTCACTGATGTGCAGATGTCACCAGCACTTCCAGCAGCAGGGAAAGGGTCAGTTCCTGTGGGCTGGAGGCTGTGGCCCTCATTTCAATAGCTGGAACTAGGTGTAGTTCAGCTGCCCCCCCTCCTTTACGAGTCCAAAGGGGTGATTTAGTGGTTGGAAAGACCCAAAGTGGGGTTTTTTTATTTTTTTTTCTTTTTGCTCTCAGTGCTAGAAAAAGGATGGCTGGCAGGAAACAAAACGCTGCTCTCCAAGGCAGAGAGGTGGAGTTTGCTTTAATTTTCCACCAGGTTTGGGAAATTCTTGGCTGTTACAACTGGACAATTCAATCCTCTGGCCAAAGGAGAAAAACCCACTTGGTCAGCTGGATTTTTGAATCTGGGGTGGAGTGAGGAGCTTTGGACAGAGTCGGGTTCCTCTGGATCTGCAGGTGGTGAGAAGGGCCAGCAAGTGTGCCAGGAGAAGCTCTGCTCATTTTTTGGAGCCAGCAGAATAGATAAAAATAATTGGGATGGACACAAAGAAGAGCTGGGATCACATCAGGGTGATGCAATGATATTTGCTTGTGGGTGTAGGCAGGAGAGACAACATCTAAGCAGTGATGTAGCTGGGTAGGGTGAAGTCCCACAGGGAACAGGGTGACAACACCATGGGGGAGATGTGGGATTTGATGGCCTTGGTTTGGATATTCCAGCAGGATAATCCCTTTCCCTCACCACATCTTTGCATCCCAGGGCTGTGCCTGGAGCTACTGGATGGAGCTCCTGGTTTGCAGGGCTGGAATGGGCTCCAGAGGGTGGAGGCTCCCAAGCTTTGAGGACCCAAAAACCACGATGACTGATGAAAAGCTTCTCTCAGATGACTCAAGGAAGCTCACAGGCTCTGTGTTCATCACAGCTCAGGGAGTTGGGTGCCACCAAATCAGCTCAGTGGGACTCTGCTCCTCATGGCTTCAGCTCCTCACGACTCTCTCCATCTGTGTGCAAACAAACCAACCTTACAGTGATGCTGCAGAACAGAATTTGGGGCTTTGGTTCGTATCCCTTAAGTTGTTGCTCCTTAATCTTTCCTGGAAGCACAGATGGAGTTGTGGTTTCTGACTTATTTCAGTCTGGAGGCTAAAGGGAAGATGACTTGGAGAGGAAAGGAGAGAAAAACCAGAGATGGAAAGTGTGAATTTTCAAGGAGAACCTCCCACAACTTCTTTGCCCAGCTTCTGGTAATGGCCTGCTCCCTGACTGCAGCTATTCACTCCAGAAAATTTCCAGAGGGTTTCCTGGAATACCAAAATGTGGTGGGCTGGGTGCCCAGGCAGTGATCACCAGCAGAGCCACAGCAAAGAGGTTGGACCTCGCTTGAGCAGCAGCAAACCTAAATGTGTCCCAGGAGGTGCCTGTGGGTCAGAAACCCAGACTTGTCATTTCTGAGGGCTTTTACTGCAAAGTGGAGGAGGATCAGATTTTTGGTTTGGAGGATCAGTGGGTTTTGGTTTCTTTTGCACCCCCTTTCCACAGCATTGCCCATCCTCTTTGAACTTAATCACAGAATCACCAAATGGTTTGGGTTGGAAGGAACCTTGAAGATCATCAAGATCCAACTCCCCTCACCCCCTGCCATGAGCAGGGACACCTCCCACCCTTAAAAAACTGAGCAATGTTCAAATTATCAGAGAAGCCTGAACCAGCTCTGATGCTTGGTCCTCTCTTGGAAAGATTGGCACCTTCCCACCCTTAAAAAACTGAACAATGTTCAAACTATCAGAGATGCCTGAACCAGCTCTGGTGCTTGGTCCTCTCTTGGAAAGATTGGCACCTTCAAGACCATCCTGTTGTATAAGCAAAGAGAAAAAAAAACCTCTTCCAGCTCTCCACTTCTTTTGGGTCCTGGATCAGCCCCAAACACTGGAGCATCATCAGCTCAACCTCAGGTTCCTGGCCCTCCATCAACTGCAGAGGTTCCCTCCCCTGTGTAAAAGGCATGGAAGGGCTGTCCACCTCCTCTTCCCGTGGCCTCTCCCCCCATTCCCTTTCCTCCTCAACGTGCTCATTCATGAAAAAATATCTGTTGGATGGAGGTGAGGAAGAGGAATTAATGTTGGCTCGTTTTTTCCCGCGCGGCGGCCAAGGGAGGCTGGAGGCTCCGAGGGTTTTCATCTTTGTTTTCACAGCTGGATTTGATATTCCCCTTTCCTCTCTCCAGCTTTTTATTGCTCTTCACTCCCTGGAGCAAACCTGTTGCATAGCAGTGGTGTTGGAGCAGAACCTGGTGCTGACATCCCGTGGGGTGGAGACCGTGGGTGCCCACCTTGGGAACAAGGACCTGCACAGCCCCTCGTGTTCCTGAAGGACTGAGACCCTAAAAGGTCCTGCTCTCCTTCAGAGAGACCCCCTGAATATGGGGCCTGTGGCCAGGAGGGGAATCCTGCAGTCAGGAAGGTGCCATCCCATGATGGTCCTCAGCACCTGCCTGCAGCCCAGCTCTCCTGGATCCTTCCCACATGGACTGAAGGCTGAGGGGCAGCAGGGACCAGTGTGGTCCATGCTCTGGTAGCCAGATCTGGATCCTTCCCAGCTGGATTGAAGGCTGGTGGGCTGAAGGGACCAGTGTGATCCATCCTATGGTAGCCAGCTCTGGAACCTTCCCAGCTGGACTGAAGGCTGATGGGCAGCAGGGACCAGCTTGATCCTTGCTCTGGTAGCCAGATCTGGATCCTTCCCAGATAGAATGAAGGCTGAGGGACAGCAGGGATCAAAGTGGTTCATCCTATGGTATCCAGGTCTGGATCCTTCCCAGATGGACTGAAGGCTGAGGGGCAGCAGGGACCAGTGTGGTCCATGCTCTGGTAGCCAGATCTGGATCCTTCCCAGATGGAGTGAAGGCTGGTGGGCTTAAGGGACCAGTGTGGTCCATCCTATGGTAGCCAGATCTCCTGGATGCTTCCCAGCTGGACTGAAGGCTGATGTGCTGACAGGACCAGTGTGGTCCATCCTCTGGTAGCCAGATCTGGATCCTTCCCAGATATAGTGAAGGCTGGTGGGATGAAGGGACCAGCTTGATCCTTGCTCTGGTAGGACAGGTCAGGAAGCAGGGCTGGGGACAGTGTCTGTCCTGGCCTGGTGGAGGTGGTGTAGGGTTTGGTGGTGCTCATATAAGGGCTGATGGTGTTGGGGTAAGGTTCAGTGGTGCTGGTATAAGAGTGGTACTGAGAGAGAGTCTGGTTGTTCTGGTTTAGGATTTGGTAGTGCTGGTTTAGGATTTGGTGGTTCTGGTGTAGAGCTTGGGGGTGCTGGTGTAGGGTTTGGTTAATTGGATGCTGGTGTAGGGTTTGGTGGTTCTGGTGTAGAGTTTGGGGGTGCTAGGATAGTTTGGTGGTGCTGGTGTAGGGTATGGTGGTGCTGGTATAAAGTTTGGTGGTTCTGGTGTAGGGTTTGGTGGTACTGGTGTAGGGTTTGGTGGTACTGGTACAGAGTTTGGTGGTACTGGTACAGAGTTTGGTGGTGTGGGTGTAGGGTTTGGTTAATTGGGTGCTGGTGTGGGGTTTGGTGGTTCTGGTGTAGAGTTTGGTGGTGCTGCTGCAGAGTTTGGTGGTTCTGGTGTAGGGTTTGGTGGTTCTGGTGTAGGGTTTGGTTAATTGGGTGCTGGTGTAGGGTTTGCTGGAGCTGGTGTAGAGTTTAGGGGTGCTAAGATAGAGTTTGGTGGTGCTGGTGTAGGGTATGGTGGTGCTGGTATAAAGTTTGGTGGTGCTGGTGTAGGGTTTGGTGGTACTGGTGTAGGGTTTGGTTAATTGGGTGCTGGTGTGGGGTTTGGTGGTTCTGGTGTAGGGTTTGGTGGTGCTGGTATAAAGTTTGGTGGTGCTGGTGTAGGGTTTGGTGGTACTGGTGTAGGGTTTGGTTAATTGGGTGCTGGTGTAGGGTTTGGTGGTACTGGTATAAAGTTTGGTGGTGCTGGTGTAGGGTTTGGTTAACTGTGTGCTGGTGTGGGGTTTGGTGGTTCTGGTGTAGGGTTTGGTTAATTGGGTGCTGGTGTAGGGTTTGGTGGTACTGGTATAAGGTTTGGTTAACTGGGTGCCCAGCACAGCAAAAACTGGAAGTGTGTGTGTTTATGGCCAGAGTGGTGGAGGGGATGGAGAAGGTGCTGACGTGCCAGGTGGGCACTTGGACCTCAGAGTCACCCTTTGCTTCAGGCCTCAGCACCACCCAGGACTCATTCTGCTCCCACCCAACCTGAGGGCACCTCCTGCCTCCCCCTGGGAGGGAAAGGATTTCCCTGATCCCAACCCCCTCCATCCCAATGAGCTTTGGGGAACACGTGGTGTCCCTCCTTGGCACGGGACACCCAGGGGTGTCCAGATGTGAGCCAGGACCTGCTGACCCCTCTGTCATCAGGGGGTGGGGACCAACCTATGTAAACACCATCCAGGAAAGCTCTGCTCCCTGTTCCCATCCCACATTTGCCTTCGGGTCAGACCTAACAACCCTCACTGATGCTCAGAGCTCCCAGGGAAGGTACTGTACTGCTCACCCAGCACTGGGTATTTCTCTTCCATCTTTCTCTTCTCTGCATGAAAAGGTGAGCATAGAATTAGCTCTGCATTTAATTACCTAAGTAATTGATTGAAATATTTCATGGTGAGGCACTTAAGACTCAGTGGGCAGAGTAGAAACCTGCTCTGGTCATGCTGGGAACCCAGCCAGAAGGATAGGAAAGCACTTGTAGTAATAATATTTCCTTTTTTCTTTTTTTCTTTTTTTTCTTTTTTACTTTATTTCTGTTTTGTTTGTTCTCTGGGAACTCCAGCCCTTTGGTTTCCTCATTTATCACAGTCAAGCCTCTCTCCCTCTCCCTTTTTATCTACTTTTAGCTCTCATTAATAATAGAAAAAATGGGCCATGAGGTTGCACCCATATGTCTGGCATTTCCACACTGTCTTTCTTGTCATCAATATCTTATTTAGTTGAGCTCAGGAGGATGTTTTGGGTGTCAAGCCCAGGGTCTGAGTGTCAGCAGGGTTTTTTTTTGGGGGGGAAGGAGCAAGGATGGGTTGATAGGCTTTGCTGTCCCCATCCCTTTTCTTCATTTGCACAACATTTGGGCCATGGAGTGGCCTCACTCTCATGGTTCTGTCTGCTCTGGCAAGTCAGAAACTTTTCCAAACCCAAGGGGTTGAGAAATAGTTGCTCCAACAGTGAGTATTGGGACACTGGGAGAGGTTTGGGGTCTTGGATGCACGTCCCAGTTCAGATAAGACTTTGCCTCATCTTGTAATTCCTGTTGCCTGATCCTCAGCCCATCCTCCTGGATGCTGGGATTAGGATGGGGATAATCTGCATAATTTTGTTCTTGGTGGAGCAGCATGCAGGGTGGGACTCAGCACCCTGAGCAGATGCCACATGGAAGCAAAAGAACCTAAAATCTCCTCCAAATGACCCACTTGTGGTCTTTACCCACCAGATTATTTAAAGAAGTAAGGAGTAAGTGTAAGGACAGGGCAATTCCTCAGGAATTCTGATGGATGGCCAAGGCTGGATGAGGGATCACCAGGTGAAGGTGCATAAAGCTTGGTTCCCATGGCTGAACTGGTTTCTCTGGGTTCCTGCACCCATTTTTGGCACACTTGCTCACTACAAGCTCCTGTCCTTGACGTGGTTGAGACACAGTTCCTCTCACCTACACTCTGGTTGGCAAATTACAGATATTTTGGGTGTAGTAAGGCAACAAAAATAACTTTAGACCTAATTCTCATGCTGGGCTTCTCCTGGAAGTCAAGGGTGAAAGGAAACTCCACCACATCCTTAGTCCAGAGTCTCTCAGATTGCCCTTGGGGTTTGGGCAGGTGACTGTAAAGGATGAAACTTGATATATAATATAATATAGATTATAAAATAATATAAGTGAAGCTAAGTCTCCACTTTGGAAAATGGGACCATGCTTTGTGGTGGGTCACACTGTCCTTTCCAAGGGACCAAAAACTGCCCTTCAGCCAGACCCAAGGGAAGTGGCAGTGTCTCCTTGGCTTGCTCCAACCCATATGAACCTGGTCCAGATCCTGGTGGGACAGTCTGTACCTGAAGGTTTCCATGTGTAATGGGGTTGGTTGAACATCACCATCCTGGCCAGGTGTGTAGGGATCCTCCAGCATGTGGTGGTGGCTCTCCCCATGAGGGACACACGAAAAAAAAGAGTTAAAATCTCAGTGTCAGCAGCCCACCTGGGTGGCTGCAAAGAATTTTCCACAAGAAAACCAAACCTGATCTGTATTTGCAGGAAGGGTTTGGGGAGGAAACCTTAGAGGAGGTCTTGAGCATGTCCTTTGTGTGTGGATCTGGATCTCTACCTGGATCTGTAGTGCTGGGACAAGTGGGAATGGCTTTAAACTGGAGGAGGGGAGATTTAGATGAGATCTGGGGATGAAATTGCTGTGAGGCTGGTGAGACCCTGGCCCAGGCTGCTCAGAGCTGTGGATCTGTAGCCTCCAGTGTCTGAGGGCTGCTGAAGTTGTTCAAATCCTTACAGATTTTCTTGCACAGAGGTGATTTTCACAGACTATTTGTGCTCCTTGATATTTTCCAAGTGCTTGCAGGGAGCAGTGTGGAGACTTCTGCACATTCTCCCTTTGTTACCTGATGGTCTGGGTACAATGGATTTAGGAGCAGAAGTGGTGATCAGAGGGCTGGGGCAGCTCTGCTGTGAGAACAGAGAGTTGGGATGGTTCAGCCTGGAGAAGAAAAAGCTCCAGGGAGACCTTAGAGCATCTTCCAGTGCCTGGAGGGGCTCCAGGAAAGCTGGGGAGGGAGTTTTAACAAGGGATGGAGGCACAGGATGAAAGGGAATGGTTTGAAACTGGAAGAGGGGAGATGTAGGTTGGACATTAGGGAGAAATTCTTTCCTGTGAGGGTGGTGAGACCCTGGAACAGGTTTCCCAGGGAAGCTGTGGCTGCCCCATCCCTGGAAGTGTTCCAGGTCAGGTTGGATGGGGCTTGGAGCAACCTGGGCTGGTGGGAGGTGTCCCTGCCCATGCAGGGGGTTGGAATGAGATGAGCTTTAAGGTCCCTTCCAACCCAACCCAGACTGGGATTGTATGATCTGCAGAGGCCACAGCTTTGCTTTGGGGGAGTGCTCTTTCCCCTCAAGCTGTGTCTGAGCTGCTCATCCCTGTGCAGAGTTGTTTGCTCCTCCTGTCCCCTTCCCTCTCCCCCCATGGCCAATGTGCTGAGTGGTTTCCAGGCAGCTGGAAATCAGGGAAACCATTCCTGTGGTGAGCCAGGGACCTCACCCAACAGCTCTTGAATGGAGCCCAGAAATCATGGCTGAGCTTCCAGCCTCTCCCCATTCCCCCATCCCCTTTTCCTGGGGCTTTTCCAAGCTCCCTCCTAACAAACCATCTCTGTCCAGCCACAGGTGTTAGGAAAAAAGTGTTAAAAAAACCCAAAACAACCAACAACCTCCCACCTTTCTGGAGCAGGCAGAAATGTGGCTGTTTGACTTTTTGTTCCAGCTCTCCCTGAAGCTTTCCCATGCATCCTGACCTTATTCCCCTGCCCATGGCTGCTCCATGAACCACAGATGGAGGAGCACTGGTGAGAGAAGCTGATGTGCCCTGAACTTTTGCACAGCCCTTTTTCACCAGAGGGTGGATTTCCTCTGATTTTTATTGAGCGTTTTCTTTCATTTTGTATTTTTTTAAACATCCTTTTGTACAAGTGCAGGAAGGTCTACAGCAAGTCAAGCCTGGCTTGGCTTCAGAGGGCTGGGAACACTGGCTGGAAAGTTTATTGCTTCCTGTTATGAGAGCTCAGAGAATCCTGGTGGGTTTGCAGGAGAGAGGTGGGTGACCCTAACACTGGGTATGACCCCATCGGGTGTGGTTGGAGATGGGGTTTGGGCTTTTTTTTTTTTTTTCTATTCCCATTCCAGCTACTTTAGGAAAGGGAAGCAAATAGAGAAGGGAATAATTGCTGGCCCTGACCTCTGGCTGTTGAGACAGATGCTTTCTTTGGAGCAGGAACAGAAAAAAAAAATGTTATCAAGGGTTTTGCTGAGTGATGTCCCCAGGGCTCTCCATGAGTCCCTCCTTGCCACCTTTTGGTAGATCTGCCCATGTTATCCCTCCAGGCTTGAAAACTTGAAAGAAAAGTTTGGTCTCAGGAAAAAAAAATTATGAAATAAAATGCAGGTTTGTCAAGACTGAAATTTATCTCCAGAATGTGTCCATCACGTGGAAGTTTTCAGCTGAGGAGGGCTGGAATAAATGGCTTCTGGGCTTAAACACTTCCTCTGGCTTTTTGTACTTTGGGATTTAAAGCTTGTTGTTATTTGAGCATATCAGATTCTTTTTTGGTCATTTTCAAAGTGAAGTGCTTTTACCTTTCCACCATCATCAGTCAGTGGCAGCCAAAGGAAACAGTGCCCTGTTTTTCAGCAGAAATATTCATCCTGCCAACAGCACTGGCCTTTTGCTCCAGTCCCAAACCCGTGCAAACTGCACAAGAAATTCTGTTTTCTGACCTATCTTCTGGGCTAACTGAGGCACAACCATGGCCCAAATTTCATAGCAATTCAGAGCCAGAAATTGTGTTTCCAGAGCAGATGAAAGAAAACAGCCATCACCTCCTGTTCAAACATCCTTACCTTATGCAGCCAAAATTCCCACCAGGTTTGGAGAAACGTGTGAGACCTGATTCTCTCCATTTGGTCCTTGCAAGAGCCAGAGACCAACCATGTCCTGATCCAGATCAAAAGCTTTCTGGGATTCATCCAGGAAGCAGAGCTGGGTGGAGAAGAAGAAATGAATCTGTTGGGGAATTGGTGGAGACCTCATCTCTCAGTCGTTTAAGTGACAAATTTGTCACCACCACTGTCCTGGAAAGTCCACACAGGGGTTTGGGATGAAGCAGATTTTTATCAACAAACACTCTCCAGCTTTTTCTGACGCCTGAAAATTCTTTTTTTATTTTTTTTTATTTTTTTTTTTAAGAGAGTTGAGGTTTTTGGCAGAGTTCTTACGCTACGAGCCCTGATTAGTCCTAAATCTTGGAGACCTCCCAAAGTTTTGGGTGAAGGAGGGAAGTTTGCACGACTGAGGGTTTTTGGGTTGGGTTTTTTTTTTTTATTGTTTTTTAGTTTTCTTAGCTAGGAAGCATGGTGGGACTGGAAGGGAGCCCAAGGCTTCTTGGCCAGGGTGGTTGGGTTGAGTTGTTCTGCTGCCATTCCCAGCCACCTCCTCCTGCCTCTCCATTGCAGCTCCTGAAGAGGTCCCCAGGATATCCAGGGTTGGTCTTGATCCCATCAGCCATAAACAGGGATGTTGGGTCAGTTACTGAGTGAAGGGGCTCTTCCAGTGGCTGGGAAGAGGGGCATGGTCCCAAGGCATGGTCTTTCCACCCATAAACCCAAGTCCTACTCCAGTCCATTGCTTCTGCCCTTGCTGGGAGGGACTGGTCTGTCCCAAAACACCAGAATTCAAGAGACATTTTTCTCTGTCCCAGAAGAAGTCCCCAGCTCACCAACATGGCACAGAGCAATGACTTCAACTTGGGTCCTTGGCTTGCTGAAGGCTCTGAAGGCTCCAGGCATGAAGCAGGAGCTCCAGATTGCCTCTTTCTCACCAGGAAATGGAAAGCAGCCTTGGAAATACCCCAGTGAGATGGAGACACTTGGACCTCTTTGCAGTGCTCAGTTTTCCTGGTCCTCTCAACCCGGGAGGTGCCTGTGGATGAGCCATTAGGAATGTCAGAGCTACAATGCTGACTTGAACCAAACTTGTCAAACCCTCCCCAAAACCCATCAATCACCCCCTAACCCATGCACTCAAGGACCTAAAACTCTTGAAACAAAGGCAGGATGAGGAGGATGGAGGGAAGGAGGATGCATTGAGCAAGGAGCTTGCCACTTCCTGAAGCACATCTTGCCATCTGGGGAATAAAACCTGAGTTGAAAGCCATTTCCAGGGCTCTGGTTCTCCTCCAAGGGCTTGGGGCTACAGGGAACAGTTCAGCCACACCAAAGGCACTGATGGAATTAAAACCTGGATTTTTTTAATTTTTTTTTTTTCAATGTAGCTGCAATCTTTTAAAGTGCCACCTTGGCTTGCAAAGATGAGACCTCAGCATCCCTTTCTGTGAGGCTGGCAAAGCTCTAACCCCCCAGATCCCTTCCCCTCTTTAACTGCCACCAAATGACTGAATAATAAGAATAAAATAAAATTCAGCAGTTCTGCAGTGGACCTTCAGGCTCCACAAAATGGAGAATTTTTTCTGAATCCCAAATTTCCTTTCAAGCAGTGCTTTTGCCACCCTTTCCATCACGAAACTTCTTCAAAGTGGATGCCCCACCAAGGGGGAAGATGTGTCCCACATCTCATATCTGAGAAAGAGATGAGAAAAAAGAGAAAGAGGAGAAAAAAAAGGCAAGGGAAATTAGTTGAAGAAGAAATGATAGGAATTAAACCAGCTGCCCTCACTAATAAAAGAAATAAACCAATCTTTGCCTTCACTTGTAGTATTCACAGAATTATGGATTGGTTTGGGTTGGAAGGGACCTTAAACATCATTTCATCCCAACCCCCTGCATGGGCAGGGAGATTTCCCACCATCCCAGGTTGCTCCAAGCCCCATCCAACCTGGATTTAAACACTTCCAGGGATGGGGCAGCCACAGTTTCTCTGGGCAAACATTTTTGCTTTTCCAATACTAAGTTCTGCAGTCTCCTAATTTGAACTCAACAATTTCCAAGAAGGTGAGAAATGGAAGTTCTTCATATATTTCCATTTTGTGGTGTTTGTCTCCACACAGTAATGATGCCTCCTGGGTCCTGATTGAAAAAGTGAGCTGATTGTTTGAGCAAAGACACTTTTCTTGATACCATTTAGTTTTAAAACAGGTGGAATGGAAAGCCAGAAGGTGAAGATTAGAGAAGAAAATGACCTCTCAGCACGACACAGCATAAAACATCAGACATTTTGTGGCCAGAGTGGATAATTCTGGCTGCTGCTCATTATGGGCACAGCAGGGAGATGTTACACCAGACCTTGTTCTCATTACTGACAGCATTTACTGATTTCAGGAGGACATCTAAGAGGAACAGAGATAGATCTGCATCACCAGCTGTGCCTGAGTGGAGAGGTGACCTGGGAGGTGACTCCCAGAACCAGAGGATCAGAGAGCACCAGGTTGGAAGGGGCCTGAAGGATCACCTGAACCAACTTGGCAAAAGCAATGTCTGGACAAGGATGGCTCAGCACCTTGTCCAGCTGAATCCTAAAAATATCCAACACTGGAGAAGATCTCAGAAGGCTGGAGGAAGAGCAGCAGATGGTCCTCAGCTCTCCTGAAGCTTCTCCCCCTAAAAATTCTTCCACCAGAAGAGATTGCTGTGTGTATAAATAACCCATGCAGTTAGAAAGCAAAAGGCCTGGAGAGGCTTCATGACCCATGGGACAGGGACCATGCTGAGCTGCCTTTTATCTCTAAGTTGCTGCCCATAGTCCTGGAAGTTGTTCTCAGCTTGTTATTTTTAAATAACTAATAATACTTCCTCTCCAGCTCCATCCTGCACCAGCTGGAGAGAGTGGAAGGTTCACCACGTTGTGTATTTTTTTGTTTTGGTTTGGTTTGGTTTGGGTTTTTTGTGGGAATGAGGTCTTGGACGCCATCCCTTAGGATCGCTTTTAGAAGGAAAAAGCATGACGTGCTGGAAGCTGCAGGGTCCTCACCTGGGAGGATGCACCCAAGGACCACACCATGGGTGGAGATATCCACAAAGTGACCCATCACTGTCCCCAGAGATGAGGGACCAGGAGGTCACTGTCCCAGCATTCTGGGGACCAAACCCAGCTCTAGGAACACACAAGGGTGATGTGGCCTCAGCTTGCTGCAATTTTATTTTTTTTTTTTCTCTCTCAGCAGCATCCCAATGGGAGATCTCCAGGGAGGATGGGGTGTTGCTGGAGCAGATCTCCAGCCCTGATGTTCTCCTCTGAACCTCCTGGTTTCCCTGGGGTGACAGATTCCACCACTACTCCTAACCTGGATGATATATTAGGTGGGGGATTGGTCTGGTCAAGGAAGCAACAAGTGACAGGAGAAGAGGTAAAGGCCTCAGGTTGTGCCAGGGGAGGTTTAGATTATTGGGAAAAATTTCTTCACTGGAAGGGTTATCAGACTTTGGAACAGACTGCCCAGGGCAGTGGTGGAGTTATCATCCCAGGAGGTATTTAAGAGTTGTCTAGACGCAGTACTTTGGGATATGGCTTAGTTAAGGAGTTGTGTTGTCAGTTAATGATCTTGAACATCTTTTCCAGTCAGTGCTGTGATTACAAGGCTTTTTCCAGCTGCCTATCACAGACAGCTCCTTCTGAATTAACATCACCAGGTAGGAGTAATTAGTTTATAACTCAAAACCTCCTGGAAAGCCACTGCAGTGTGTCCAGAAATTCCTCCATATACCCTGGAGAGCCCCTGGGCTGCAGTGGGGTTGTGTCATGTAACTGAGCTCTGGTGTCACCAGAGCCTCTTGGGCTCTTGCAGAGCAACTTGCAGTGGTCCAGCCAAAGCATCAGCCACCGTGGAGGGGTGCAGGGGATGCTGCTACTCACAAAAACATTGCTGCAAGATGCTCCAGTCAGCAGGAATTGCCCCGCCACATCCCTTTGGGGTTTTTTTTTGGGGGGGAGACCTGAAGTCTGACAGCAGAGTGAGCATCTTGCTTTGTCAGGACCAGAGATGACACTTCCCAAAAACCATCTGGTTTCCAGTGTGCCCCTGGATCAAAGGCTGGGTCTCATCCTTTCCATGCCTTGTTGGCTGCTGCTGTCTCTTCCCTTCTCCTCCTCACTGAGGGATGGCTCTTAGACCAGCAGGGTGGAGGTTTTCTTCTCTGTTTGCCTTAGGCTTCATGTACATCCCCAGCCACCTTCTTCCTTCTCCAAAGAAGCCAAAATCCCCCGTGGGTGCTCAAACCCCTTCCCCATCCTTCACCTCCTCTCTGCTCCCACCCACCAGCTTGGAAAGAGATACAAAACCTCTTTGGGAGAAATCCTCACCCCAAGGGGTGCAGCAAGGTGGGACCTATATATATATTTATATATTTTTTTTCCCTAATGAGCCTTGCTTCTTTTTTATTTTTTTTTTTAATTTTTTTTTTTTCCCTCCTCCAGCAACCAAGGAGCTTGTGTTGCCAAAATGTGTTTCCCACATGTTCCCTATTAGTCATGCTCTCTGTCTTACAAATCAGTTCCCAGTGCCACGAGCTGATGCTGTTCAGTTCCCTTCCAACCCATTCCAGAGCTCGGCAGCAAAATTCCAGGCGGCATTCCCAAAACCAGACCCGGAGGCTTCTTTGGGTTCATTCCCCACAGTATATATATATATTTATAAATACAGAGCACCTTCTCTCTTTCTCCCAAGGCTTAGGGGGGGAAAGAGGAGCTGTGGTGGGAGCAGCAGTGGTGTTGGGACAGGAAAGCTGCTGGCAGAGGCGGGGTTTGACAGAACATTAAATACTTCTCTGGAGCTCAGATTTCCAACCACTGGGGCATGGCTGGACCCAGAGAGTTTATCTAGGGCAGGGCAGAGGGGCTGGAGGCACAGGAATGTCGATGGAGGAGGGAAAGCCACCTCGGGAAGCACCATGTCTCCGTAAGTAGATTTTTTTTTCCACCCCTTCCTCCACTTTTTTAAAATATTTTTCCCCCCACCCGGTTTAGGCAACGGTGCAGGAGCCGTGCAGGGAGGATGGGCACGCAGCTAAAGCAGATCTTTTTATTTATTTATTTTTAAATTTATTTTCTATTTTTAAATTTGTTTTCTATTTTAAAGATATTTTTTTTCTATTTCTTTTTTTTTTTCCCTTCCTGCTCGTTTGAGACTCAGGTTTCCAAGTTCTCCCACTCCCAACCCTTGTGCTCCCGACTGTGCTGAGGGGTCGGAGACTTTTGGGAAGTAACCCTGCTGGCTACACCCAACTTCTACTAATTTAAGTGCTTCTAAGTGGTCCAACTCTTCCTTTTCAACTGTTTTCATGTTCACTTTGTACCCCACATGCATTCCATACGTGGCGTGTCAGATAGTTTGGGGCAAACCAAAAAATAGATGACTGAATAAATGGATTTCAAAGCCAAAGGGATGGTTGGTTCCCTTGGGTGCTGGCTCTGGCAGGTGATTTAGCCTCAGGAACCATCCTCTTCCTCAGCAAAAGCAATGTGACCAAATCTTCTTCCTTGGAAGCTTGTTTGCCTTATAATTGATTCCAAAATAGAATGGTGTGCTAACCCCTTCCCAAGCAATCAAAGGAATTAAAATCTCACAGCATTGTCTTTCTCTCCAGCCAGATGCCAAAAAAAAAAAAAACACAACAAACCCAAAAACCAAACAACAAAAGACAAAAAAAACCAAAACCAAAACAAAAAAACCCTGGAAATTTTATCTGCCCTGACTGTAGAATTTTAAAATTAATTTTAATTTCAAATGCAGTGTCAGGAGAGTGGGTGGCCATGCAGGAGTGGAAGATCAAGGTGTGATCATGCCCAGAGGCAACAGCAGGGTGCTGGGGGGACAGGAACAGCCTGAGGTTGTTTCCTGTTTCCTGCAGATGTTCCTGCAGATCCAGATGTGCACATCTGGGTTGGACTGCACTGTCAGTGGCAGGACCAACAGCTCAGGCTGGTGGCTGGCAACCAGAGGTGTTTTTCTCAAAGCAACAATTCATCACTTCCATTATTTGGCATTTTTCTTCCTTCTGGCTGACTTGGGGGGGGGGGGAATTTGTGAATGTTTTGATCCAACTTTATTGGTTACTCCTTCCTAAAATGTGTTTCCCAGAGGACACAGTGGGTGCTTTGCTAACAACCCTGACTAATATCACATCAAAACTTGATTATCATCCAACCCACACCTTTCTGTGTTTCTATTTACTCCAAAAACCACCACGAGCTTTGTCAGACCCTCCCTGATCCAGCAAAATTTGTTGGGATGTGCCTCCAAGCTTTGGGAACCCTGTCCTTGAGTATCACTTGCAAAATGGTAAATTATCCCCCGTGTAGACCTCAGAAACCCTGCCATGATAAATGAACTGCTCTGCAGGACATCTGAAGCCCATGTTTTAGAACAATCTGGAGCAGATGGGAGCCAGGAGGGGGCTGAATGCCCCCATGGAACCATCCAAACTGGGGCTGATGTGTTCTCAATCCAAGCCCCAGCTCTGCCTTGGCCAGACCTGGATGCTCCAGGGACCATGTCCCACAGTGGGACATTGCTGCACCCAATGGGGTCTTCCCTTCCCAGCCCCCTGTCAGCTGGAGCTTGGCCTGGATTCATCCTGTAAATCCTTTAACACTGTTTTACCCACATCTGAGCAGGGACAGAAATCAGAGGGAGGGTTAAAGACACTGCAGAGTGTATCTACTAAAGCTAAAGAAGCAAAAAAGTCACCCAGAAGGGATGCTCTCCCATCTCACTCCTGAATAAATCCTTTTTCCTCACTAAATAAAGAACAGGAGGTGACTGCTTTCCACGTTCTTCTGCAGTGGATGAATTGTCCTACCTGCAGCACCATTTCTGTACTGACCACGGGGTCCAAGGCATCACTTTTGGGGCAGCAGATGAGAATTCAGGTCCCAGCAACGTTGAGGATTGTTGTTCTTCAGGTTGAAGGCAGAGTTGAGACCTTCCCCACTTCTTCTGGCTCATGGAGAGACTTTGCTCTCTGCAGCTCCCTGTGAAAGGAGGGTGTAGGGAGGTGGGTGCTGGGCTCCTCTCCCAAGTGAAAAATGATAGGATCAGAGGGAATGGCCTGAGGATGCTCCAGGGGAGGTTTACAGCAGATCTAAGACAGAATTTCTTTACTGAGAGAGCAGTCAGGTGTTGGAATGGGCTGCCCAGGGAGGTGGTGGAGTCCCCATCCCTGAAGGTATTTAAAAGCTGGGTAGATGAGTGATGGGTGATAGAGATATTGATGTCTGTGCTTTATTTTGGGGGCAATGTTGACACTTGGACACGGTGCTCTTAAAGGTCTTTTCCAGCTGTGACAATCCTGTGATTACCCATCCTGGAGTGAGCTGTTTCCCTATTCCCTGCCTCAGTTTCTCCATCTCCAGGACAAGAATAACACCATCTGCAGAGTGCAGAGCCCTGGTCTGGCGTGTGAAGATTTGGAGCTTTGAGTTCACAGAGGATTTGTTTGATCTAGAAATAGCAGGGTTAGAAAATTCCATCTGCCAGCTCTTGAGAGCCCTCGAGAGTGGAAGAATTTCACTGCATCTTGAGCCTGCTCCTTCCTGGGGCAGTGGGGAGGTGAGGGCTGAGCCATCCACTGCTGCTTGGTTCCAGTCCTGAGAAGCAGCAGGAGTCAAAAAAAAAAAACCAACATAAAAAAAAACCCCAAAAAATCACATTCCAGAAAGGCTTAATATGGAGAGCAGAGCAAGGCACATTCCCTGCTCCTGCTCCATGGCTGCTCCCACCCTGGGATGGGAGAGGAGCTCAAAGCCCACCTTGTGCCATGGAAATCTTTTTGGGTTTCCATGACAAAGTGGTGGAAAGGCAGGTTAGGACCAGGCTCAGGTCTCAAAGCCAGGTTAGGACCAGGCTCAGGTCTCACAGCATCATTTTTCCTCCTGGATATTTTACCTTCAGCCAGCGTGGAGGGGTAGTTTCAGTGCCCATAATCTACCAATGTATGGACACCATCTCCTTTCTCTTCCTCTTCTTGGTCGTGGAGAACCACAAAGGTGCTGGGGCAGCAGTGGTGGGGGTCAATTTATGGGTGGGATTGGGCTTGCAGACAATTTACCACCTGCCATCAGGTGTCTTCATGCAAACAAGGTTGGCAAACAGGAGGCTGGTTCAGAAGAGAGATGCAGTGGGGCAGAAAGGATGAACCCATCCTCTGCTGCTGTGGGGTGAGAGTCCACACTACAGTGTCCTTTGGGTCTGGGAGCTTTTCCTATTGCTCAGGTATATTTTCCTATATCCCAGGTATCTACCAGGGCTTTGGCTAGCCAAGCAGTAAAATGGTCACTTGCCTCCAGGGGTGGCTGGGGTCCCGTTGCCAGTTCAGCTGAACACAACCTGATTATCACAAGCTTTTCCTCCCCAGATGTCCAGGACTTCTAATGAATGCATGGTTTTCTCTGAGAAGTTTGGGAAGGTTTATTTTTCAAGCAATCTGCATTTGATTAAATTTGTTTTGGTTGTTTTTCAAAAGGAACTTCAAAGGGCCATCGGCCTGTAAACATAAATATTCCCATTCTTTTGCTAATTCTTTGCATTTTTCTGGCTTTCCTAATGAAAGATATTTCAGCAGAACAAGGCTCTGTGATGTGGGCAACATCCTTTGCTCCCTCTTTCAGCTCAGACACTTGAGCTCCTGGTGTGCAAGCAAGAGCTTAGCACAGGTTCAGCACCTTTTTGATGCCTTAAGTGGCTTCCATGGTGCCTCGTGTCCACTTTTACAGTCACCCAGCTGAGCAGTGTCTTAAATTAGGCCAAAAAGCAGGTAATGGTGAGTCTTGTAGGTGTTGTGGCTTCTTGTGCCACCAACCTCTGTTTATCTCATAACTCCAGGATAGGATGAGAGGCAACGGTTTCAAACTGGAAAGGGGGAGATTTAATTCAGATCTTGGGAAGAAATTATTTCCTGTGAAGGTGGTGAAACCTTGGCCCAGGTTTCCCAGAGAAGCTGTGGCTGCCCCATCCCTGGAAGTGTTCCAGGTCAGGTTGGATGGGGCTTGGAGCAACCTGGGCTGGTGGGAGGTGTCCCTGCCCATGGCAGGGGGGTTGGAATGAGATGATCTTTAAGATCCCTTCCATCCCAACCCGTTCTATGATCCCATGATCCCTACACCTCCAGCTATGTTGGTGCAACGTGTCCCCACACTGACCCTGACCTCATCCCTGATGTTGAGCTCATATGGGCAGCCCCATGTGCTGGTCCCTCACCAATTCTGGCGAGGTGGCAGTGAAAGGTGTTTCTCTGAGATGATAAAATGACTTCATCTGTCACCAATGTGGGGACGTCACAGCCACATCGCTCAGCTGCATCCTCACAGCTTTGTTTTTATTTTCTTTGGTTGGTTTTTATTTCATTCCTCCCTCTCCCTGCAGGTTATAACTGAGCAGCCCTTATGACCAACATGAGCTGGAGCTTTCTCACCCGCCTGCTAGAAGAGATTCACAATCACTCCACCTTCGTGGGGAAGGTCTGGCTCACCGTCCTCATCGTCTTCCGCATCGTCCTGACAGCAGTTGGGGGGGAATCCATCTACTCTGATGAGCAGAGCAAATTCACCTGTAACACCAAGCAGCCCGGCTGTGACAACGTCTGTTACGATGCCTTTGCCCCCCTCTCCCACGTCAGGTTCTGGGTCTTCCAGATCATCATGATCTCCACCCCTTCAGTCATGTACCTGGGCTATGCCATCCACAGGATCGCCCGCTCGGCAGAGGAGGAGAAGAAATTCAAGGGGTTCAGGAAGAAGAAGAGGAAGAAGCAGCAGCAGTTTGCCTTGAACTGGCAGACGGGGCCCAACGTGGAGGACCCCATGGAGGCCGATGAAGAGGACCCCATGATCTCTGACGAGGCAGCAGAAAGTGAGAAAGCCAAAGCCAAGCCTCAAAGCAAAGAGCCACAAAAGCACGATGGAAGGAGGAGGATCCAAGAAGAAGGGCTGATGAAGATCTACGTCTTCCAGCTTCTAACCAGGGCTTCGTTTGAGGTTTGCTTTTTGGTAGGGCAGTATTTGCTTTACGGTTTTGAGGTGGAAGCCTACTATGTCTGCAACAGGGTCCCTTGCCCTCACACCGTGGACTGTTTCGTGTCCAGGCCCACTGAGAAAACCATCTTTCTCCTGGTGATGTACGTGGTGAGCTTCCTCTGCCTGTTGCTCAACATGTGTGAGATGTTTCACCTGGGTTTTGGGACCATCCGAGATGCCATTCGCAACCGGAAAATGAACAGCTTTAGGCAGCCTCCCTACAACTATGCCTACCCCAAAAACATCTCCTGCCCTCCTGAGTACAACCTGGTGGTGAAATCAGAGAAATCCACCAAGATCCCCAACAGCTTGATGGCTCACGAGCAGAACTTGGCTAACGTTGCTCAGGAACAGCAATGCACCAGCCCGGATGAGAACCTCCCAGCAGACTTGTCCACCCTCCACAAACATTTACGGGTAGCCCAGGAACAGTTGGACATTGCCTTTCAGAGCTACAGCAGCACCCAAGCCAACACCCAACCTTCTCGAACCAGCAGTCCTGCCTCAGGTGGTACCGTGGTAGAGCAGAACAGGGCCAACACAGCCCAGGAGAAACAAGGTGCTAAACCCAAGGCCTCCTTGGAGAAAGGGAGCTCCAGCAGTAAAGATGGAAAGACCTCCGTATGGATTTAGGTTGGGCTCAAAGGAGAGAAGGCAATGTGAGAGGGGGTTTTCATTTTGGTTTGTTTCTGGGTTTTGGGGGTTTTTTTTTGGTGTTGTGTTCAGTTCACGGGGCACAGGCACGATTTTTAGATGGAAGTCAAGAGAGAAAAGGAGTTTCAGACCAATTTAGTGCTGTCTTCCATCGTTTTGTTTTTGTTTTTTTTTTTAAAAAAAGACATTTCTTTCCCATTTCTAACACGTTCTCCAGTTGGGAACCTCCAGTGAGCAACAGCAAAAGCCCCTGAATCTCCCACCCTTTTTGGTCACCACTGGAGTCCCCAAGAAAAACTGGACAGTGTGCTGGGATGGGTCAGAAGAGACAAGAGCCCAGCAGTGAGCAGCTCTGGAGTGCTCACTGGTTGGTTCCCAACCAACTGGCTGGAGTGCTGTGGGTCAGGCAGCATTTAATTACTAAATATCCTTAATCAAAAATTAATTTCTGATCCCTTGATAAAGGAAACAAGTGACATATTGCACAAACCTTCATGACACTCTTGCAGCTGATGTCCTGCCTGAATCCTCAGCTGCTCCAGAAGACCTCCAGAAGGTGTCATTGGATGCTCCAAGCCACCAGGTGACACCTACACCAGGTTATGGGGCAGAAACACAGCGACTGTGCTACACAGGGAGGCAGAAAACAGTAGCACGGTGCTGAAGGGTGGGTTTTGTGGGGGTTTTTTTGTCTTTTATTCCTCTGCACTGAAGCAAAAAGCAACCACAACCCAACACCAGGCAATGGGAGTGAGCAGTGAGCCAGTGTCCCACCAGTGCCTGTGTAGGTGTGATGGGATTCAGTGCAGTTAGGGAGTTTTTAACAAACTTGCTGCTTTCACATCATCAGAAAGTGCCTTTATGCAACCAGGAAAACAAAACCATGAAGGGTTTAGACTTTTTTTTTTTTTTCTATTTGCTTTTTTTTTTTTTCTCTTTGGAGGCAAATTTATTTTTCTGTTCCATCAAACCCTTAGAAGGAGTGGCAGAAGTGTAACGTGTGTGTGTGTGTGTGCAGGTGTACATCAAGATACAGCCACATGAACAGGGGTGTGTGTGTGAATACAGACCTAGAGAGATGGTATGGAAATGTAATATCAACCCTCTGGTAATTTTACAGCCTTCCACCTCCCCTGGGACAACTCAGCTTGGTCAGGACTAGGGCTGAGCTCAGCCTTGGAACTCGATTATCTTGAAGATCCCTTCCAACCTTATCCATCCTTTGATTCCATCCTGGAGGTGTCTTTGGGCTTCCAGCCTCACCTGGAGAACTGTCAGGTTTCACAGACTTTCTTGGAGGGCTTAGCAGAAGCTCTGGCTCCAGTGGGGAAGTCACAGGAATTTTTTTTTTACTTGTTTACGGGGAGTTTTTTCAGCTTGGCTTGGTTTTAGGGTAGGTTTCATGCAGCTCCAGGAAGCTGGGGACATGTTAAAGCCAAGCTGCTGAGCTCCAAGCCTCCTGCTAGTGCTGAGGATGTGCTTTGTCAGGGTGGTTTCATCCCATCTCTCCTGCACAGCTGCAGGGCTGTAGCTTTGTGCCCCTCCAGTAACACAGACACAACAAAAATATTCATAAAATCAAAAGAAATGCTCATCCCTGGAAGCACAAGGAGCATCTCCTGCCAAATGGTAGAGGCTGAAATGCCTTTTTCTGCCACATCCCAGGCTGAGTCTCATCCCTGAGATGTTCTCATGATGCCCATGGCTCAGCAGAAGCTCTCACAACCAGAATCAGTGTTTGATTCAGCACCCTGGAGAATCCAAAGAGGCAGAGCTTTCCAGAGCAAACCTAACCTGAAAGAAGCAAATCCTCACCAAACACCATCCCTGTGCCAAGCTGTTCCCTCAGGGCCATCCCAGCCACCTGAAGCTGTATTGCAGGTCCTTGTGCCAGTGTTTGCCATCCAGTGGGGCTGTGTGATTTCTTGCTGAGCATTTTTCTTTTGTCTTTGAGATAGGGCAAGGACAAAGCCTTGAGGGCACCTTTCTGCCAGGTGGCCAGGTCTTGGGAACAGGCAGAGAACTTGAGTCTTCAGCTCCTGGGAACTTTGGCTGAGCTGTGTTTAGAAGTTTAGAAGGAAAGCAAAGAAACTTCCTATGAGGTATCCAGCTGCAAATATTCAGTGAGGCTTTTTGTAAGAGTCTGGGGAAGATTTTTGGGTTTGTTTCTGGTCCTGCTGGAGGCATTGGTTAGATGCTTGCTCTGGCTGCTGGAGACCTTCCCTTGGATAATGGAAAATTTCCTCCAGGAAGAGCAGTGCCTCCCCCCAGCAGCAAGAGGCAGGAGAAACACAGATTGGTTACATGGAGAGATGATGGCCCTTCCTACCATGAATTTTGCAGAAAAAGTTCCAAAAGTTCACACCATGGGGGAGACAAACACATCCAACCATGCTGGGGGGTTTTGTCCCACCTCTCCTCCTGGGCTGGATGATGCAGGAGAGGTTGATTGCTGCTGGTGATGCTATCAGGAAGATAAATGCATGCAGGACCCCAGTTTGGGGCTGGTGGACATTTGGTCCCTGGTAATCAGAGCTGTCCATGCCACAAACTTGTCCTGCACATCATTGGAACTTCTCCTTTACCACCAGCCCTGCATCCCATGGGAAACAGCTTCTATTTAAAGTCCTGATCCCCAGGGAAGGATGGAAACTCTTGAGGAGAGGGGTGGTTGGATGCTGCCTAAGTTTTTCTGATTCCTTTGAGATGAGCAGCAATGCCACAGCATCGGATAAACCTCTTCCTCCTTCCCACGCAGTGCTGGAAGGCTCTGCAGGAATCTGAATTTTTGGATTTCTCCCAAAAAAAAGACACCTCCCTCAGCCCTAGACAGGGTTTGAGCATTTCCTGGTGATTTGGTTCAATCCTGGGGACCAGCAGATTCACCAGCAAGTCACCAAAGGCAGGAACAGGCCTGTGCCTCCCTTGCTCTTGCTGGGAAACCCTCCCAGCAAAAACCTCACCAAGGGGAAAGAAGGGGGCAGTTTTTAAACCAAAAACCCCAGAATCTGATCAGGGGGACCTGGCTGACTCATTAAACCCATTTTCTGCAGCAGGACTCTCCCATCCCTGCCAATAGAGCTGCTCAGTGCCTGATGGGGGTGATCCCAGGGCTCCACAGGTGCAGGGTCAGAGATGCTCTGAGCAAGAGGGTTGGAAAGGACCATGGATCTTCTCAGAACCTTGACACCATCAAATGGTTCTTTAATTGCTAACACAACCCCCCCTCACCTCATCCCCTGGCATCTCCTCAGCAGACAGGGAGAGCTTCTCCTGCCTTTAAGGTCTGCAGAAGCTTTTGGGTGTCTGAAGCCTCTTTTCATCTCCTTCGAGTCTTCTCTAAGTTAAACAACTCCTGTCTCATTAGCCTTTCTCCAAGGGCTACTTTTCCAGCACAGTCTTCCTGGGTGTCTTTGAGCCACCACCACTTAGTCCATGTCTTCCCAGCAGTGCAGCACCACTGGCCCTTGGGCCACCTTTTCACTCTTCTCCTCCTCATGCACCCATCCAGCACCCTGGTCCTCTCCAAACCCCCATCTTCTGCAGGCAGGGGGATTGCTCTTCCCTGCAGATGTCTGTTTGTACAGCCAGGACCTTCCTACCTTCCTCCAGATGGCCTTTTTCTTATTGTCACAGCACAGACACAGTGCACCAAGGGAGCTTTTGATGAGCCTGCAGCAGATTTGCAGCCTCCTCTTGCCTGGTGTCACCAACACATTGAATACACACGCTCTGTTTTCCATAGTCAGAGGCAATCATTGCAATATTGACAAGTGCCAGAGCCAGGGCAGACTCTTGGGTGATCAATACAACCTCCTGGTTGGGCAGAGAGACAGGGTAACCACTTTTTCAGCCATCCTTCCAGCCAGCCCTGATCATCTGTCAGGCTTGAAACACTGCCTTCCATAGAAGGCTTCGTGAAGGGGAGCTGATTCTGTTTTCTCAAGTTTTCCAAGGGTTTTGACAGGGACAGAAACACAAAAGCAAGTTCCCAGCAGGACTGCTCCAGTGTCCTGGGCTGCCTGGGTGAGATGCAAAGTCCCAGCCAGCCTGGAGGACACTGCTGACTCCTCTGACCCTGAGACATCCCAGTTCTCCCACATCCCACCTGAGTCATCCACAGGAGCCAGCAGGAGTCAGGCAGCCCTGGAAATATAAATGCTTATTATTACATCCACCAAATTGCTCATTTCCCCCCTTCCTCCTCCACTCCTTGGCCTCTAAAGCCTTTAGGATATTGTGGTTTTCCACTGAGTCACTGCCCCAGAGGTGACCAACACACATCAACATCTCCATCCATGGTGGAGGGCTCTTTTCAGGGGCAGGAGCAAAAAGTCCCCTTTTATTCTGGCAGATTGGGAAAGAAAAGGCTAAAATGAGAACAACCATAAGCCAAATGCCCATCACAACTCTCACAAAGTCGACCCTCCAAGAATTTCATTTGGGTGACAGGCAGTGTCAGAAATTCCAGTAATATGGTGAATGCTTTGCTTTTTTTTTTTTTTCTTTGGCAGGTTAGGAGTTTTGTTCACACACAAGACAGGTTTAGCTTTGCAGCTGAACTAAAATTCTGACTCTCTCTTGCTAAACTTGGCTGGATAAAGTGCCCACACTTCTATTTCTATTCTTACCATTCAGGGCCAGGAATGTCCCACGTAACAGCCAGATTACCTTGTTGCTTGTGTTGCATTCCACTGGGAAATACTTGAACTTAACTCAAGGCCATAACCAGTCTGTGCTGTTATGAAGTTTCTGGGATCTTAATTTTTTTGTCGCTGTTGTTGTTTGGGGGTTTTTTATGTACTAACTGTATTTGTACTGGACATTTTTTTGAGTATGAGGTTGAATCTGTGAGTATTTTTCAGTGTAAATGTTACATCTGGACTGCAGTTAGAATATTAAACACTGGTCAAAGGAGGGAGATACATCAGTCCAACTCTTCAGCTGGTTATTCGACATCCATTACTAATAAAATGGAATAAAACTTACATTTTGTTACCTTATGTAAAGCATGTGCTGTTTCCCTGAGAGGGGCACTGAGTGTTGATGAGAAGAAATTCTTCTCTACCTTGTATTTGCCTCTTTTAGCCATGCTAGGAGCTCTATTTTCCCAGATATGGCTATAAATCACTGCAAAATATTTTTGCCTTAAGAAGCAGTTGACCTTCTAGTTGTTTGGGATGTGTTGTCTCTCTGATGAATCACTGCCTCCAGTTCCTTCAGGCAGGGAGCTGAAACTGCTGAGGGAAGTCTTTAGTCTCAGAAGCAGGAAATCTGTACAAAATTTGGGAGGAACTGATGGTTCCAATCAGCAAATGATGGGAAAGCACTTGGGAGAAAACCCACCTCAGTCATTGCTCCTCCCAGAACAGGCACAGTCACACAGCTTTCAGGAAAAATTTAAGGACAGAACCAAGCTTTTTCTCTTTTTCTGGGAGCTGTGGTATCTTTACATCCTCTTTGGCACCAGCAGCTTCCACCAAGATACAGAGAAGATCAGGATCCTCTTCAGAAGCCCACAAGAAAAGTCAGTAGTCAGAAGGACTTTGGGCCTGTAGGTCACCTCCTTTGCAGTGATAAAAAAAAAAATACCCACAAGAAAGAAAAGAAATTTACTAAAAAACAAGGTGGGCTTCAAATCAGCAAGGTCTGAGGAAGGAGGTGAACTCATCCATGCTGCTTTGTTGGTCCCAGACTTAATCAGATGTAGATGATCATCCATGGATGGCTGAGCTGGTGCTGGCCACAGTCATAGAACCATAGAATAATTTGGGGTGGAATTGACCTCTAAAGGTCATCCAGTCCAACCCTCTGGATACAGGGACACCCTCACTCAGATCAGGGTGCTCAGAGCTTCCTCAGGCCTCACCTTGAACATCTCAACCACCTCCCTGGGCAACCTCAGGCAGGAGCAAACCTGGTGGTGAGTTTTCCTCACGAGCAGCTTTCATCCCAGCTTTCCATCCCTCCCTGCCATCCATCCCTCCCTGCCATCCATCCCTTCCTTCCATCCCTCCCTCCCTCCCTCCCTACCATCCATCCCTCCCTTCTATTTATCCCTCCCTGCCATCCATCCCTCCCTCCCTTCCATCCATTCCTCCCTTCCATCCATCCCTCCCTGCCATCCCTCCCTTCTATTTATCCCTCCCTTCTATTTATCCCTCCCTTCCATCCACCCCTCCCTTCCATCCATCCCTCCCTCCCTTCCATGCATCCCTCCCTTCCATCCATCCCTCCCTGCCATCCCTCCTTTCTATTTATCCCTCCCTTCTATTTATCCCTCCCTTCCATCCATCCCTCCCTCCCTTCCATGCATCCCTCCCTGCCATCCATCCCTCCCTGCCAGGCTCTCTTGAGGTCTCTTTGCCCCAACCCCCAGGCAGCCAGGTCCTGCTCTGATGGCTCAGGTGACTGTCACCAGTGTCAGTGAGTGAGGAGCAGCTTCATCCCTTGTCCCCAGGTCACCTCCAAATTGCTGAGAGCAAGGTGGGGACAGTGTCCAGGGAGGGAGGGCAGAGCCAGAGGGTGATGAGGCCTTGGAGTTTGATGCTCAGTAGAAGGATGAATGGCAAAAGCAACCTCCACCTCCCTGTACTGTGAGAAAACACAGAATTGCAAAAAAAAAAAACCAAAAAACCACCTCATTTTTTTAGTCAGTCAGGCTGTAGAACACTCTGGGATCACAAGCTTCATCTGTTTCATTAGCTGCTCCAGGCTGCAGACAGAATTCCTTCTCAGCAGCATCTCACTGGCTCTTAATGACTCCCTCCAGGGCAATGCTAATTAATTAACAGCTTTACCTTCATTTGCTGCCCTGCTCACCCACATCAGCCCCTTTCTGGTGCACAGACTCGTACCTTGCAAATTCAGCTCCCACTTTACTGCTCCCTCCAGCCTCTTGTCCTTGCAATTCCCCCCCCCCCCCCATCGCCCCTGGTTTTTGCATCATCCAGGCCAATCCCAAGCCCTCTTTTCCTTTCCAAAACCTGTGGGATATTGTCCCCTGTGGGACTGCAGCCTCTGACTGACCTCCTGGAGCTCATCCCAGGGAGAATTTCATGCATGGGGTTGGGGTGGGATAATTGCAGCTCATGTGGGCTCCTGGATGAGAGGTCATGCTCAGCAACCCGAGGAAAAAAAAATGATGGAGAAAATGAGTTTATTATAACAATGTTAACCCAGAGGGATAGCTGCACAGCTGGGCCTGCTTGATGCAGGTGAGTTCATAGTGTCATAGAATCAGAAAATGGGTTGGGTTGGAAGGGAACTTAAAGATCACCCAGTTCCAACCCCCTGCATGGGCAGGGACACCTCCCACCAGCCCAGGCTGCTCCAAGCCCCATCCAACCTGGCCTGGAACACTTCCAGGGATGGGGCAGCCACAGCTTCCCTGGGCAAACTGTTCCAGGGTCTCACCAGCCTCAAATTAAAGAATTTCTTCCCCATATCCAACCTCAATCTCCCCTCTCCAAGTTTTAACCCATTTCCCTTGTCCTCTCCCTACCCCCCCATGTCCAAAGCCCTCCCCCAGCTTTCTTGTAGCCCCTTCAGATATTGGAAGGTTGCTCTGAGCTCCCCTGGGAGCCTCCTCTTCTCCAGGCTGAACAACCCCAATCCCTCAGCCTGGCTTCCCAGGGAGGTGCTCAGCCCTCTGAGCATTTCAGTGGCTCTGCTCTGGACACCTTCCAGGAGCTCTGTGTCCTTCTGAGGTTGGGGACTCCAGAACTGGACCCAGAACTCCATGTAGGGTCCCTGAAGGGCAGAGCAGAGGGGGAGAAACCCCTCCCTGTGCTGCTCTCTGTGCTTGTTTGATGCAGCCCAGGATTCCTGGGTGAATAAATGCCAAGAAGGGAAGAGGCATTTCTTAGGTGCAGCTGATGTGATTCATTTTACACTGAGGCCTCAGGGTGAAATAAAACATCCCGAAAGTGTTGTTTTATTTTTCATCTCCACCACCTACAAAGGTGGACAGTGGGATGTCCACATCTGGTAGATAAATTCCATATAGGAGAGGGTTGCTTTCCCACTGGGGCTTATAGGTAATTTATCTCACAGACTCTGGCAGGAGTCAGCTTAGCATCTCAGAGAATTTGCTTTACAAAATCCGCCCCCCCCGCCAACCCTGCTGAGCACTGAGGTGTTTTGATGCTCCTAAATGTCCTTCAAAGCACAGAGAAATGAGGACACAGGTTCCTTTTATCACGTTTTTCTTTCTGTTCAGCTTCTGAGCTGAGACTGTGGCTTCAGGGGGGAGGAAGGAGAGGATCCAGGAGGATATCTGAGAGCTTTAAACACAGCAAGGTCCAGGTAATGCCATGCAGCTCAGCCCCAAACTCTGCTCCAAATGTGGATAGCAAGAAGGGAGGTGACATTGCTCACTCCCCATGGTATTAATCCTATGGGAAAGGATCATCCAAGTGCAATATTGCTCTGATGAGCAGAGGGTTGGATCCTGCTGGAGACAGGAGGTGGTGTGCTGGGGAATTTTAAATTCACTCCAACTTCATCTAAAGAGTGTAGATGTGGAGGAGAGAAAAGAATCCTCCAGTGTCAACCAAATTAATTTCTTGGAAAGCTCTGGGAATCACCTTGTGCTTCCAAAGAGGTTCAAGGTCCCCAGCTTTTAGGAAAAACAGTGAGGAACTTTTAGGTAAAACTGGGGAATTTTTAGGTAAAACAGTGAGGAATTTTTAGGTAAAACCATGAGGAACTTTTAGGTAAAACCGTGAGGAATTTTTAGGTAAAACAGTGAGGAACTTTTAGGTAAAACCATGAGGAATTTTTAGGTAAAACAATGAGGAATTTTTAGGTAAAACAGTGAGGAACTTTTAGGTAAAACCGTGAGGAATTTTTAGGTAAAACAGTGAAGAATTTTTAGGTAAAACAGTGAGGAACTTTTAGGTAAAACCGTGAGGAATTTTTAGGTAAAACCGTGAGGAATTTTTAGGTAAAACAGTGAGGAACTTTTAGGTAAAACAATGAGGGCTCCACAGACCTTCTCCAGGCTCAGCATTGAAGACTTTGACCACACTGGGGCTTTCCTCAAAACCATCCCCTGGGACAGTTTAATCCACTGGACTGTCAGAGTTCTCCTTTCTGACCACTGGAATGTTTAAATATTACTTTAATGGCAGCATAGCTTAAAGAAAAGAAAATCCAGGGGGGGAAAAAAAAAAAAGCAAGCTGTCGGAAGTGGAAAAAACAATAACAACAACAACAGCAATAATAATAATAATAATAATAATAATTTTTAAAAGGCTCAAATTGGCTTCCTGGTTCTTTTCCATTTTCACTTCTGGGTGTCACCCTTTTAGATTTGCTCTGGGGTTTGAGGGGTTTGAGGTTTGCTGCCTCTTCTGCTGGACATCAGTGGCTCTTTTTTGGTTGTTTTTTAATTATTTTCTGCAGGGTTCCTGTGGTGTCAGCCCCCTCCTCGCAGAGCTGTGACATCCAAGGGGCAGAATGGCCTCAAAGCCGAGGGCAGAGCCGGGGAGGAGCAATCCCAAATGGCAGCGCTGACTCAGGGCCGTTCCTTGAGCTCTGGGCAGAATTCCAGGGAAATGAGTAAACAGCCAGGGCTGCCCGAGCCCTTCCCAGGTCACTGCCCCCACTAAGGAGAGGTTTAAAAGGCACCTGCAGCTCCAGGCTTTGACTTCCCGTGGGGTTCTGCTTGGTAGGGATTCCCGTTATCAAATGCTGCCATTTATTCTAAAAACAGAGGGTCTTTTTGGTTTGGTTTGGTTTTTCTGTTTCCTTTTTCTCTCTTCTTCTCTTCTCTTCTCTTCTCTTCTCTTCTCTTCTCTTCTCTTCTCTTCTCTTCTCTTCTCTTCTCTTCTCTTCTCTTCTCTTCTCTTCTCTTCTCTTCTCTTCTCTTTTTTTCCCTTCCCTTCCTTTCCCTTCCCTTTTCCCCTTCCTTTTTTCTTTTTCCTGTTTCCTCTCCTTTTTCCTCTCCTTTTTCCTTTTCTTTCCTCTCCTTTTCTCTCTCCCCTTTCCTCTCCCCTTTCCCCTTCTTCCTTTCCTTTCCTTTCCTTTCCTTTCCTTTCCTTTCCTTTCCTTTCCTTTCCTTTCCTTTCCTTTCCTTTCCTTTCCTTTCCTTTCCTTTCCTTTCCTTTCCTCTCCTTCCCTTCCCTTCCCTTCCCTTCCCTTCCCTTCCCTTCCCTTCCCTTCCCTTCCCTTCCCTTCCCTTCCCTTCCCTTCCCTTCCCTTCCCTTCCCTTCCCTTCCCTTCCCTTCCCTTCCCTTCCCTTCCCTTCCCTTCCCTTCCCTTCCCTTCCCTTCCCTTCCCTTCCCTTCCCTTCCCTTCCCTTCCCTTCCCTTCCCTTTTTTCTTTTTCCTGTTTCCTCTCCTTTCCTTTCTCCTTTTTTTTTTTCCTCTCCTTTTTCATTTTCTTTCCTCTCCTTTTCCCTCTCCCCTTTCCCCTTTCCTTTCCTTTCTTTTCCTTTCCTTTTCCTTCCCTTCCCTTCCCAATGAGGACTGGGACAGCTGTTGGGTCCTACAGAAACAGAGGTAACAGAGTTTTCAAATAAAAGTGGGAAAAAAAAAACCCAAACCAAACCAACCTTGGGAGCAGCAGTGTTTTCCAGCATTCCAACTCCGTGTTCCTGGAGGACACCGGGGATGTTCCCCATCTGTCCGTGATTTCCAGGGCAGGGGAAGGAATGCTGAAGGGAAGAGAACTCTGAAAGCAGCCAGAACAGGGGAGAAAGGATCCAGGGGAGAAAGGATCCAGGGGAGAAGGAATCTAGGGAAGAAGAGATCCAGGGAAGAAGGGATCCAGGGGAAAAGGGATCCAGGGAGAAGGAATCCAGGGGAGAAGGAATCTAGGGAACAAGGGATCCAGGGGAAAAGGGACCCAGGGAAGAAGGGATCCAGGGGAAAAGGAATCCAGGGGAGAAGGGATCTAGGGGAGAAGGGATCTAGGGGAGAAGGGATCTAGGGGAGAAGGGATCCAGGGGAAAAGGGATCTAGGGGAGAAGGGATCTAGGGGAGAAGGGATCCAGGGGAGAAGGGATCTAGGGGAGAAGGGATCCAGGGGAGAAGGGATCCAGGGGAGAAGGGATCCAGGGGAGAAGGGATCCAGGCAGGCACAGAGGTCTCACACCCCAAACCCGCAGTATGATTTATTTATTTAGGGATGATTCCAAGAACCGTGAAACAGTTTGGGATGGAAGGGACATTACAGATTAGTTCCAAAATCCCTGGAATGGGCAGGGACACCTCCCACCAGCTCAGGCTGCTCCAAGCCCCATCCAACCTGACCTGGAACACTTCCAGGGATGGGGCAGCCACAGCTTCCTGGGAAACCTGTGCCAGGGGCTCAGCACCCTCACAGGAAAGGATTCCCTCCCCATCTCCATTCCCCTCTTCCAGTTCCCAACTCTTCCCCTCATCCCATCCCCTTCTCCCAAGTCCCTCCCCTCTTTTCCTGCAGCCCCTCAGAGGGGACCCCGGGTGACACCCATGGGTGCAGGGGGTGGGTTCAGGGGGTGGGTGCCATGGGGTGGGTGCCATGGGGTGGGTCCATGGGGTGGGTCCATGGGGTGGGTTCATGGGGTGGGTCCATGGAGTGGGTCCATGGGGTGGGTTCATGGGGTGGGTTCATGGGGTGGGTGCCATGGGGTGGGTGCCATGGGGTAGGCTCAGTGGGTGGGTTCATGGGGTGGGTGCAGTGGGTGGGTCCCATGGAGTGGGTGCCATGGGTTGGGTCCATGGGGTGGGTGCAGTGGGTGGGTTCATGGGGTGGGTGCAGTGGGTGGGTTCGTGGGGTGGGTGCAGTGGGTGGTTCATGGGGTGGGTACCATGGGGTGGGTTCATGGGGTGGGTGCCATGGGTTGGGTTCATGGGGTGGGTTCGTGGGGTGGGTGCAGTGGGTGGTTCATGGGGTGGGTGCCATGGAGTGGGCGCCATGGGGTGGGTGCCATGGGGTGGGTCCATGGGGTGGGTTCATAGGGTGGGTGCCATGGGGTGGGTGCCATGGGATGGGTCCATGGGGTGGGTGCAGTGGGTGGGTTCGTGGGGTGGGTGCAGTGGGTGGTTCATAGGGTGGGTACCATGGGGTGGGTCCATGGGGTGGGTTCATAGGGTGGGTACCATGGGGTGGGTTCATAGGGTGGGTGCCATGGGGTGGGTGCCCCCCCCTCAGCCCCCGCCCTCTCCCCGTTCCCCTCCCCCCCCCCCGATCGCTGCCGCTGGGGAAGGGGCGGAGCCGCCGGCGCCCCTCCCGGCCGGTAGGTGTCGCTGTCCCCGCCGACACACACAAGATGGCGGCGGCAGCGGCGGCGGCAGCGCGCGGCGGCACCTCCTGACAGCGCCGCCGCCATGTTGGTGAGGGCGGGAGCGGCGGCGGTAACGACAACAACGACCCTGCCCTTGCCCGGGCTGCGGCGGCTGGGGCGGGGCGGGGTCGGGGGCAGCGGTTCCGCCGCCTGCTTCCCGGTGAGGCGGTCGGTGCTGGAGGTGCGCGGGGCCGAGGCCGCCGTTTTCCTGCAGGGCCTGCTCACCAATGACGTCACGCGGCTGCTGCCCGGGGACGCCGCCTCCGCCCCGGCCCCGCCGCGGGCGCTCTACGCGCATGCGCTGAACGTCCAGGGCCGCTGTCTCTATGACGTCATCGCGTACAGGTGAGACCAAGCGGAGGTTGGGGGGGGGGGGGGGGGGAATGGGCGAGACCACTGGGGAGGAGGGAAGGGGGGGGATGTTGCCATGGAAACGGAGGCGCGCGGGCTTGGCGGGCTCCTCGGTGCGCGCGAGGCGTTCCTGTCAGCGGCGGCGTCGCGCACCGCGCTGTGAATGAGACAAAAAAGTAGAGGAATAGAAATTTTTTTTTTAAATTTTTTGTTATTGTTGTTGTAAAAAAGCTTTTATATAATCGCAGAGTTTTCAGGGTTGGAAGGGACCTTTAAGATAATTTCGCTGCAGCCCCCCTGCCATGGGCAGGGACACCTCCCACCAGCTCAGGTTGCTCAGAGCCCTGTCCAACCTGGCCTTAAAAATTTCCAGGGATGGATGGGGCTTCCAGCACCTCTCTGGCCAACCTGTGCCAGTGTCTCACCACCCTCATGGGGAAGAACTTGTTCCTAATATCTAATCTAAATTCCCTCCTTTAGTTTGAAACCGTTTCCCCATGTCCTGTCACCACTTGACATCTTAAAAAGTCCATTGCCAGCTTTCTTGTAGGCAAAGATCATGGAGTCCAACTGTTCTCCCAGCACTGCCAAAGCCACCACCGCCCCGTGTCCCTCAGCATCACATCCATGTTTAAGCTGACCATGAGCCAGCAGTGTGCCCAGGTGGCCAAGAAGGCCAATGGCATCCTGGGCTGGATGAGGAACAGCGTGGCCAGCAGGTCCAGGGAAGGGATTCTGCCCCTGTACTCAGCCCTGGTGAGGCCACAGCTCGAGTCCTGTGTCCAGTTCTGGGCCCCTCAGTTCAGGAAGGAGATTGAGGTGCTGGAGCAGGTCCAGAGAAGAGCAAGGAGGCTGTGAAGGGATCCAGCACAAGTCCTGTGAGGAGAGGCTGAGGGAGCTGGGGGTGTTCAGCCTGGAGAAGAGGAGGCTCAGGGGAGACCTCATCACTCTCTACAACTCCCTGAAAGGAGGCTGGAGCCAGGGGGGGTTGGGCTCTGCTCCCAGGCAACTTTCAACAAGACAAGAGGACGTGGTTTTAAGTTGTGCCCGGGGAAGTTTAGGTTGAATATTAGAAAGAATTTCTTCACGGAGAGGGTGGTCAGGCATTGGAATGGACTTTCCAGTGAAGTGGTGGATTCTCCATCCCTGGAGATATTTAAAAAGAGCCTGGATGTGGCACTCAGTGCCATGGTCTAGCAACTGCAGCAGTGGGTCAAGGGTTGGACATGATGATCTCTGAGGTCCCTTCCAACCCAGACAATTCTATGATTCTATGATTCTATGATCCCCAGGGCTCTGAAACCCCTCCAGGGATGGTGGGGACTCATCCCTGAGAACCCTTTCCAGGGAGAAATTATTCCCTGGCTCCAACCTAAACCTCCCCTGGCACAACTTGAGGAAATTCCTCTTGTCCCATCACTTCTTCCTTGGGAGAAGAAGAGACCAAACCCCCCCTGGCTCCAACCTCCTCTCAGGGGGTGTCAGAGAGCCAGAAGGTCTCCCCTCAGCCTCCTCTGCTCCAGGATCAACACCCCCAGCTCCCTCAGCTGCTCCTGATTTCTGCTCCAGCCCCTTCCCCAGCTCCATTCCCTTCTCTGGACACTCTCCATCCATCCCCTCAATGTCCTTCTTGTAATGCACGACCCAAAACTGCCCCTAGGATTCAAGGTACAGCCTCACCAGTGCTGAAAAAGCAGAAAATCATTACGATAATATTTTTTAAGCGGATCTCAGGGTGAATTTGAACCATACCTGAGACAAACATACAGTCCAACCCCCCTGCCAAAGCAGGAGCACCCAGGGCAGGGCACACAGGAACACATCCAGGTGGGTTTGGAAATTCTCCAGAAAAGGAGACTCCACAACCTCTCTGAACAGCCTGGGACAGGACTCCCTCGCCCTCACAGTCAAGAAGCTTCTCCTCATGTTAAGCTGGACCTTCTTATGTTCTTGTTTCAACCTATTATTCCTTGTCCTGTCACTGGGCACCACTGAAAAGAGATTGGCCTCTTGCCCCCCACCCCTCAGATATTTATAGACATTTATAAGATCCCCTCTGAGCCTCCTTTTCTCAAAGCTAAGCAGCTCCAGGTCTCAGTCTTTCAGGTGGCTGAAAAAGTTCAGGTCTGTCCCTACAGGGGAGTGAGTTCTGCTCCTGTGTGCACCAGCAGTTTTTGGTGAAATTCCCCAGATCTCTGGACCCTCACCAGGATCAAGATAAAAACGTGTCGGCTTCTGCTGCTGCGGGAGTTTGTTTTTTTCTGACCTTAGAGGTGTTGCTTTTTTTAGGCTTCACGAGAGGGCAGATGAAGAGCCACACATCCTGCTGGAGTGTGACAGCGGTGTGCTGGATGCCATACAAAAACATCTGAAGCTCTACAAGATCCGGAGGAAAGTAAATGTTGCCCCTTGCCTTGACCTCTCTTTGTGGGCTGTCTTCCCCGGGGAGCAGGCTGGAGACATTGCTGCTTCTCTCACTAAATGTGCAGACCAAGCACTGATCTTAACTCCTGACCCCAGAACAGAAATCATGGGCTGGAGACTGATTACAAGGAAAGGAGCAAATCTCTCAGAAATTATCCCCGGGAGTCATATTGGAAATATTCAGGATTATCACAGGCACAGGTATAAGCAAGGTAAAGCCAAATCTTCTCCTTACACTGTTGTGGATTTTGGAAAGTTTATTTATGTGTTAACACAGTTCAATCTTATTATCAGTGTCCATATGCTGATATAAGATAGAGGAATAAATTATAAAAGATTGGTATGTCTCAGTGTGTATAACCTGTTAATAAGTACAGGTGTTGTTTGCTGCTTTGAGGGTAAAAATGATCTGGTATTTATCATTCTGTCTGGTGGCAGCATCAGTATTTGGGTACAGTTTCCTATTACTCAGATTATAGGGCAGTGGGTCAGGAACAGCAAAAGAAAACAAGAATTATTCATTTTCTTAGAGAGAAATTTCTGTGGTTTGAGTAATTTTGATTTTTGAGGGATTACACACAGCCTGTTTTCCTTGTTGCTAAGGAAGGAAGAGGAAACACCCTCATGTCCTAAAAATGTCTGACTAGATTTGCAGAGTTAACTCAGAGGCCAAGGGTGGATGATTGATCTGAGAGGGGTTTCAACCCTGTGCCTGCTCACAGCTCCATAGATTTTACCTTGTCCATGCACACAGTGGATTAAATTAATTGTCAGCCTGCAAGAGGATGGTCCTCTGCTTTGGAAAAGCACCTTGGTCATGAGTCAGACCGTGCTGTCCTGTGGAGGAATATTCAGGAAATCTTAAATAGTGAAGATCTTACCACATTTACCTGTTGTTTTTACGTTGTTTTCCTAGGAATTCCTGAAGGTGTGAAAGATCTCCCTCCTGGAGTAGCCCTCCCCTTGGAATCAAACCTGGCTTACATGAATGGCATCAGCTTTACCAAAGGCTGTTACATTGGGCAGGAGCTGACAGCCAGGACACACCACATGGGTGTCATCCGTAAACGTCTGCTGCCAGTCCATTTTCCAGCTCCTCTTCCCAAGGACAGCATTCCCGAGGGTGCTGAGATCTTAACTGAAGCTGGAAAGTCAGCTGGCAAATTCCGGGCTGGAGAAGGTGAACTTGGTATAGCTTTGCTGAGGTTAGCTAATATCACTGAACCACTCTGCCTAAATATAGCAGGTGATAAAGTGAAGCTTACTGCAAGCACACCCGAGTGGTGGCCAAAAAATGCCAGTAAATAAATGAGGAACCAGTGGCACATTTGCCTTATTAAGGATTTATTTTGTGTGATAATGTTGAGAAGGAGACTCTGCCTTCAGCTGTTGTTTGTGGTGTCTGATGGGCTGGGGGTGTTACAAGCTTCTTCATGACTACAACAGCAGGAACAGCGGTGGATAGCCAGGAGGATGATCTGCTAAGCCTGGAGAGAGCTGCACTGCAGGGATGTGCACCTTTTCCTGAGGGAAATTCCCGGGATTTATTTCAGAAGAGGCTCTGTGTTAGGTGGGGTGTGTGTTTGGAGTGTTGTGAGCAATGGGAGCAGGAGTTTCCCTGTGGTGTGCACTGAATATTTCTGTTCAGAATAATCATTCTGTGGTATTGGAATGTGGTGGGGGTTTTTTTCTTCTTCTTTTTTTTTTTTTTTTTTTTTTTTTTAATTTAATTTAATTTTATTTTATTTTAATGGAGAGTGTGCTGCTCTTCCTCTGCATAGGACATACCCAGGCTTGAAGTGTTCACTGCAAATTTCATTCAGCTTCTTAAACTTGCTGCTTGGGCGAGTGTTGCTTTTTCCCCCACCACTCTGAGTGCTAATTGTGTTCAGGAAGAGGAATTCCCTGTAATCCACACTTCAGGCCTTATTTTAATAAGCAATCCCCGGTGGGAAAGCTCTCCAACATCCCAGTCCCCTGGTTCAGCATCCACAGAGGGAGTACAACCAGCTTCTCTGCCACTCCTGACCTCGGTCATGCATGCTTCCATCCCTCAAGTGATTCTTTCAGAGAGGAAAGGGTTATTTTGCAGAAAGAAAAGTGCACAATTTCATGCCCTGAGGGTGACTGTTGTATTGACTTTCCGATGCTTGTCAGAATAATCTCTTACCAGAAGCACTCTCCCTCCAGTTGCCAACAACAGTTGAAGGGTGGATTTAATATATATTTTTTTTAATTATTATTATTTTTGGCATCAACATTTTTGCTGTCTCGTCTTGTAGGAAATTTCTGGGTGCTTTCCCGAAGCCTTTGGCAGGGGTTACCTCGATCTTTCCACAGAGGTGGTGAAAGGAGAGCACCTCTGGATTTCAGACCATTGCTCCTCAGCGTTTTAAGCTGCAGTCCCTGGAGAAGGGGGTTAAGTCTGCACTTGGCTTATCCCGGTGTTCCTGAGGGAGGATTTTCACCACATTTCTCTCGGGATGCTTCCTCAGGAGCTTGTTCTGAGAGCTCTCTGTACCCCTCCTACAAAAACCATCCCTAAGCTGCCAGTTCCTCCATCCACCACCCCCTGGGTTGGGGTTTCAGCTTTTCTTCACTGCTATTTTGTGGCTCCTGCTGCTATTCTGTCTTCACACTTTTTCTTGCTCCTGGGGTATTTTTCTTTGCACCTCCAAGGCCATCCAGCTGTGTTCCTCCTCACCCTGTCAGCCTGCAGCATTTGACATGGATTTTTGTGTTGAGATAAATCCATCGCACCCCTGCTCTTGAATGATGTGTGTGGGAGATGAGACAGATCCTGTTCTGAAAAAAAAACCAAACCCAACCAACCTCTGGCATTAATATTTGTAAAAAAACCCGTCCAAAGCACATTCTGCTACTGTTTCAGTGTTGCTGTGAAAGTAATTTATCTGTGAAAAATGCTCAGGTTGGTTAAAACGCTTTATGCTTGCTGCAAAATCAGCTTGTGGGATATGTCATTAAAAGTTTCTTGTATCAGTAACTTAAATGTGGCTTGTCTGAAGGAGATGCTGCTCTTTATTTACCTTGCTTGAAGATGCACAACAGAACATTTTTTTTCAGGCAGCTCACTAGCAAGAAACTCATCTTGTCACCTTCTGTGTCAGGTTGGAGATCACTAATGAAGGCTTTCTGCTGGAAAAAAATAAATGGAACTGCAGTGCTTTGCCCTTTCTGGATCCTCCAAATGTGACAAAGGCAGAACTGTGCTGCCTGTGTTGGTGCTGCTTTTCAAGAAGCAGCTTTTCCTCTGCCACTCATTGTGCAAAGTCTCCTCAGAATAATTATATTGTACTGGTAGGCACACAGCCTGAATAAACACATTTTTTTCTGTTTGAGGAAGCAGTTTGGGTTTTTTTTTAGGCTCGCACACTTTCCTTTTGTCTTCTGAACATTATGTGAAAGGCTTTTTCTGTTGCCAACACCTGCAGGTTACAAACGCGGGTGCTTAGACACAAAGTACACACTCAGAGGTTGATTTTTCAGATCACTTCTGGAGGAAGGATGTGGCAGAAACTGGAGAAGGCAGCCCCAATCCATGCTGCCTTGTGTCTCCCTTCTCCTTCACAGCCTGCTCTATCTTTAAGGGCTGTTGCTGGGTGAGCTGGGGCTGGAGGGCCAGGCTGTGGGTTGTTTTTTTCAGGGTGTTTTCAGGGATTCTGTCAGGTTTTCGAGCTCTCCTCAGCACAGGAGCCGTCAGGTCACCTGCTCAGGTGGTTGCCTCAGAACAAACACAGATGGAAAATGGGGGCTCTGCTCTCTGAGGGGAGATCCCCATCCTGATCCCCTTTCTCTGAGTGTTCCCCTTCACTGCCTCAGTTTCCCCTCGCTTCCTCAGTTTCCCCTCACTGCCTCTGTCCCCCCTCACTGCCTCTGTCTCCCCTCACTTCCTTCCTGCTGCCTCAGTTTCCCCTCACTGCTTCCATCCCCCCCCTCTCAGTTCCCTCTTACTGCCTCAGTTTCCCTGTCTCAGTTCCCTCTCGTTGCCTCAGTTTCCCCTTACTGCCTCAATTTCTCCTCACTGCCTCAATTTCCCCTCACTGCCTCAATTTCCCCTCACTGCCTCCATCCCCCTTCATTGCTGTTCCCCCTCACTGCCCCAGCTCCTTCTTGCTGCCTCAGTTTCCCCTTGCCAACTGAGTTCCCCCTCACTGCCTCAGTTTCCCCTCACATCCTCAGTTCCCCCTCGTTTCCTCAGTTTCCCCTCACTGCCTCAGTTTCCCCTCAGTGCCTCAGTTCCCCCTCGTTTCCTCAGTTCCCCCTCGTTTCCTCAGTTCCCCCTCACTTCCTCAGTTCCCCCTCGTTTCCTCAGTTCCCCCTCACTTCCTCAGTTCCCCCTCGTTTCCTCAGTTCCCCCTCACTTCCTCAGTTCCCCCTCGTTTCCTCAGTTCCCCCTCGTTTCCTCAGTTTCCCCTCACTTCCTCAGTTCTCCCTCACCGCCTCAGTTTCCCCTCACTTCCTCAGTTCCCCCTCGTTTCCTCAGTTTCCCCCCTCGCCGCCTCAGTTCCCCCTCAGTTCTCCCTCACTGCCTCAGTTTCCCCCCTCGCCGTCTCAGTTCCCCCTCACTGCCTCAGTTTCCCCCCTCGCCGCCTCAGTTCCCCCTCAGTTCTCCCTCACTGCCTCAGTTTCCCCCCTCGCCGCCTCAGTTCCCCCTCAGTTCTCCCTCACTGCCTCAGTTTCCCCCCTCGCCGCCTCAGTTTCCCGCTCTCACCCCCCCCCTTTCTTCCCCCGCAGTGGTTTCTCCCACCCGCCCTCCCGTTCACCCCGCACTCCTTCCCGCCTCGGCTACCGCGAACGCGGCGGTTGGGGCGGTTCCAACGGCCGCCCGGGGGGGGATGTGTGTGTGTCCCGCCCCATCCCCTCACAGCCATAAGATGGTGGCGGGCACCCCTCAGCCTCCGGCCCTTCGGCCTGAGGAGGCTCCCCGGGCAGAGGTGAGGCGTCAGAGCTGCCGCCCCGTTTCGCAGGAATGCCAGCGGCCCCCGGAGCTGAGGGGGGTGAGCGGTGGGAGGTGGTTGTGAGGCGCTTGGCTCCTCTGGAAGGGAAGGAGGAAGCGGCCTCCGGGGCTCCAGCGGGTTTTTGGGGATCTCTGGGAGAAAAGGGAACCCCGGTGGTTGCTGGTAGAGCAGGGCCGTGTAAAATAAAGGACGTGTCTGCGAAAGTACAAGGTTATCTTCCTCTTCCACTTGTCATACGCGCTCTGTCAGAGATCTGTGCGCTCCGAAGTTAAGAGATACCAAAAATAAGGTTTAGATACCAAAAATAAGGGATGTTTCTGCACGGAGAGATAGCAGAAAAAACCTGTGAAGTGAAGGCTATAGACTGAAATACCAGTAGAGTAAGCCAGGAGTTAGTCAGGGGCTGTGGAGGGGAAAAGAGGGAAATGTTTGGTTTCAGGAAAAAGGTGTGTGTGTGTGTCCCCCCCCCCTTTTTTTTTTTTTTTCCTTCTTTCTCCTCCTGGAAGCAATCTTTGAGTTTATTGTTATGGTTTCTACATTTCCTGTCATAGTAAAAAGCAAAAAAAAAAAAAAAAAAAAAAAAAAAAAAAGAAGGTTGTCTTGGTGTGGTGAGTAGTCCAGAAGAGTGACTACTGATGCTTCAATTTATTGTATAAGCAGATGTGCTACTGAGTTATTAAAATCCCTGCAACCTGCTATTTTAAAGGTATTGTTCCTCAAATGAATTCACAGTGCGGTCTGTGGCCAGGAGGTTGTGTCTGAGCATGTTCACACTGAGTTACTTGAAGTTAGCAAGTTTTCAAACTCCTTACAAATATTTCTAGCTTTGTATTTATATTTTGAGCATCTTTGCCCCCTCTTAACGTGTTGAAACCTTTGAAATCTTCAGGGGGGCGTCTGAATACTGCAGAGGTGAGAGTCACAGTGTTATTGGCAGACAGTGGTGGTTCTGCTTTTCCTACAAACACTTTCAGGGCAAGAGGAGGATTTGGCAGCTTTGGTCCCCTTGTTGACAGCGGTTCTTGTGCCTGAAGCCACACTCTGTTCACACGTTTTACACAGGCACTGGTCCTTGCAGAGCAGGGTGTAGTAGCTATTGCTACTTCCAGCTCCAAGAATATTCTTGGGATCAGCTTTTGCTGGCTAGTAGCAATGAGAAATGCTACATTTTTTTAGCTTAAACTTCTTTCAACCTTTTGCCTGTGCAGTATTTTGCTTTAACATAAACTCTGAGCCCTTCAGAGGAGTCTGTCTTGTTTTTTTCTGTAACACACTGTTCTCAAGCTAGCAGAAATAATTCATGCCTGAACTATTTTCATGGATTCGTGTCTGGATTTCTTCTCTTTCCCTCTCTCTTCCCCAAGCCAAACAAGTGTGAAATTCTGTTCCTGGTCTTTATTTGACACCGTTGTGTTCTACTCATATCACTAAAATTAGTTGCATGTACTTTAGTCATGTGCTGCCTGAACACTGGAAATGCTTGGGCTTTTTGAGCTTCTTTAATATCTCCTCAGAGCATGGTTTCATATCTTAAATGTTTTGGGGTTTGGTAGTTTGTTTTTTCTTGAAACACTTGAATTCAGTCCATCCTATTGGCAGTACTGGTGCAAACAGGTTGTTCCAACAACCTAAATGTGGAAGTGGGTGTAAAAGCTTTGGTGTCAGGTTTATATACGTTGTAATACCCAAATTGTGCTTATATCAGATTGTTGAGCTGGAGGAGGACAATCACTGTTTCTGAATGCCATGACAGCCTTGTGGAGAGAAACTGGGGGAGGGGAAATTAAATATACCTATTAACAATGTAAATACAATTAGGAACAGTAGAAAACTTTCGAGAAAGTTGTTTTTTTTTTTGCCCCCCACTCCTTTCTTAAGTTTGTTTTGGTTTTCTGTAGTCTGCATCACTGAATCACTTAAGACCAAATGTTTTCTGATTTCCACTCTAACACTTCTAGCTGTTAAAGGAGTTTTCTCATACTCTGAAAGATGGATTTGGGGACAATTTAATGTTCAGAGTGAACAGCACAATTTTAGGTTTAACCCGGATGACTTAAGTGTATGTTGAAGGGGAACTTGAGGGTTTGGGTTTTGTTTTGGTTTTTTGGAAAAAAATTAGTTGAAACATGTTAGCACACTCTTTCTTTTCTCATCTCAAGAGTGTAATAACAGTTGGCTGATGATGAGCTATATTTCCTAGCAACTAAATTGTATTATATCTGGTGATGGTTTTTTGTGTTTTTTTGTTTTTCGTTTTGCTTTTGATTTTTTTTTTCCTCCAAAAGATGAAAATGCCTCTGTTCCATTTTCTCTGAATTTCTTAATCTCTTTAATAATATAATTAATTATATTTTTTCATTCTTTTTGTAGCATTAAAAATATGGCAGTGTGAGGGACAGATCAGGGTTCGTCATCAGAGTTAGGGTAAAGAGTTGTGGGAAAATAATAGGGAACAATGTGTAAAAGGTGATGGAATGTAACAGATACTTGACTCAAGTGTAAGGTAAGACAGATACTGCACTTTAGCATGCTCTAAAGCCTTTAAATAAAGTTATTTTGAATTCTTGCTACAGGAAACAGAGGGTTTGATTTGTTCACTGCAAGTCTGTCATAGGTGCTCAGCTGATGGCTTTGAGTGAGGAGAAGGAATAAGTGGCAGGTACACCATCCCTACTGACAAAAAACAATAAAAAGTATAAAGTATTTTTCACATGGTGATAGCAGTACTCCAGAGGTACAAGAGATGATGAGCTTGTCATAAAACCCCTTGTGCTGTTCAATGTTATACATATATTTTTTTATTATAAAGATTAACATTTCCTCATTGGGTTGTGTTTCCTGATTCAGTGGCTTTGGAGGTGTATGGTCACCCGAGAATCATCACTTGGAAATTACTCCTTGCATGAGAAGCAGTGGAAAGTGCATTTCAAAACTTTCCCCATGCTTCTTTCCCACCTGAGCAGAATTTTTCTGCCTAAATAAAGCAGCTCAGCTGTATTCTCAGACATTCCCTGCGATGGAAACAGTTCCCAGAGCTCAGGGTTGCAGTCCTACATCCCTGGGGTGCTCGGTAGCTGTTGCACAACGGAGGAAAAACTACAATTCCCAGAGTCCTTCCACATACTGGTACTCGGGTGACATCAGACATTACATGGCTGAGACTGGTTGTAAAGCAAGAAGACCCAAAATGTAAGCTTGGTCTTTCTTTCACTTCTGTAGCAGGGCCTTTGGCAGGGCGAAATTTCTGCTTACTAGGGGAGGACTCGAATTGCTGCAGAGTTATTGGAAGGGTGTGTAGCTGAAAAAAAAACTTGAGGTGACATTTAAGGGCAAGCAATAATTCCTACTGTCTGTGTGTGGCTTAACGCCAGCACCCAGAGTTTGTCTGGAGGGGCCCCAAATCTGCTTGCTGCTTTTCTGCTTTTTGTTTGGTTGGTTGGTTTGGTTTGGTTTTTCTTTTTTTTTTTCTGTCCTGCAGCTTCAATGGGTGGAGGAGAGACGCTCCCCATAACCTGGCAACAGTTTCTGTGTGCCTGTAGTAACGGAGGTGTGCAGGCTGTGTCCCGTGGCAGCGATGTTAAGGCAGGGAACAGTCTGCCAGGCTGGAAAATCCCAGGAATCATCTGCTGCTGCAGTGCTGTGGTGGCTACAGCCGGCCTGTCCCAGTGCCTCTGCTGCCTTGGTTCCCCTCTGGCTGCAGGTTTGCCTCGGTGGAAGTGGATTCTCTCAGTGGAATGAGGTTTAGGTGGGTTTTGTTGTTGGTCTTGAGTGTTTGGAGGAATGCTTTAAGAAGATGGGGGAAAAAAAAAAAAAAAATCGAGGGAAAGCAATTTTTGCAGTGTAATATTTGCTTAGGTTGCTGTGATGCTGTTGTGTAAAGTAAGTGTAGTGATTTACGCACTGGCAGTGAGGTTGCTGTGATGCTGTTGTGTAAAGTAAGTGTAGTGATTTACGCACTGGCAGTGAGGTTGCTGTGATGCTGTTGTGTAAAGTAAGTGTAGTGATTTACTCACTGGCAGTGAGGTTGCTGTGATGCTGTTGTGTAAAGTAAGTGTAGTGATTTACTCACTGGCAGTGCCCAGCTTTTGAAGTGAGCACATCTTGTGAGCACCTGAGAAAAACATAAATTCTCCAAAAGTCACTCTCTCTTCGTGTTGACCACCAGAGTTCTGATAGTGACGATGAGGAGAGGTTGTGTAGGGGGTGGGAAACCCAGGAATACTTGCTGAGAAATGTAACACCTTTTCAAGCAGGTAATAGATCACCTTTTATTTCTCTTTAGTAACCGTTCAGATCTGTGGCAGTGTTTGCTCAAGTCTGCAGCCTTAAAAATGTCTGCTTAGTATTTTGGTTTCACAAAGTGAGCAACTGGTCAAGTGGGAAAAGTAGCTTTATATCTAATCTTGCTAGTCTGAAGAAATTATTGTCAGTCTGTAGAATGGTATATAATGTATAGACATCCTTGTGCATCTGATTTTAAAAAATCTATTTATTTGGCCACATGACTGACTGTAACTTCAAAAAGTTTGGTTTTACACATTCAGTAATTCATATTTTTTTAAAAAAATATATATTTTGTTTTATTGGCATACAAATTGTGCTGGCTATTTTATGTTCCAAACTGAATCTGGGAAAAAGTTTTGCAACTTCAGTCAGAATTTATATTCAACAAAAAGGTTTATACTGAAAGTGTATTGATGCCAATAATCTTATTTTCCAGCAGTGTGTATTCGAGTAGAGAGTCTACAAATCATGCACTTAAACTGCCTTTTCATTGGTTTTCTCTAAAGTGAGTGGGAATCCAGTTCAAAACTCTGTGCCCTGGTCTACCAGGAGATAGTGGAATGTGACACATGATAAGAATTGTAAGTGAAGGTGACCACATAGAGGTACCTGGTGTTAAGTTCACTCATATTTCCATGGAACCTGCAGTGCACTTGAATTACATGACTCAAATTCTTCAACATTTATTTGCTGAGCAGGTATTTTGAGCCTTGTGGACTGCTTAGTGATGTATTAAAGTAGCTGTCTGCTGCCACCTTTGTAAAACTTCCCCTTAGGAGTCCTAAATTTGAACTTCTGGATAATGACACATTGCAGCTGATTTGTGTTTGCTGTTTTTAAAACTATCTTCATATCAATATTTCATGAAGGATGTTTTTACTTTTTCAGTGGGGTCTTATGGCTTTTATAGACAAAAACCATCCTCTGAAACGTGAAAGTCAAAACAGTGTCACTTTTTTTAAAATTAGTTTCAACACAGGGCTTTGTTTCTAAGATACTCCTTAAATTCCTTTTTTTTTCCAATTAATAAAGCAAGAATTGCAGTTATTAGAGAGTTTACAAAGTTGAATATCAGAAATTACTAACTGGGATGGTTGAAGTTACAAAAATTGCACATTCCAGCCACAGTTCCTGGGGGATTAATCCGTATCACATGGTTTCCCAGGTGCTGACTGTGCTTGGTTTCTCATCACTGCCATTCTAAGTTGGAATATAAATATTGCAGAAATGTTCTGTGTGTTTGGGGTTGATTTTTGACTGAGTAAAAAGCACCTCACAGAGCTATTGGTGTGCATTTTCAAGGGTAATTAAAGGTGGATCTGAGGAGCAGATTGGGATTTCTTTGGCCACAAACTTTCTGTGGTGTAGCTTTGTAAAGCAGATAGGACTAAACAGAAAAGAAGTTCAAAGCTGACATGTCAAAAGAGAAGAGAGGGTCTTTAGTTTTGATAGCAATTTGCCCATATAACTAAATTCTGCAACTTTTAAACCCTCAGGCAGTGTAGGTGGAAGTTTTTAGGCTTTCCTCATCATCTCCCTAAAATATTAAGGTAATGTTTGAAATCAACATTTTTTTCTGGGGGATTAGGTGTACCATAGCATGCAGAACTGTAAAACCTGTGGCTTTTCCATGATGGCATCAGTGTGTGTACATATGCATGGTGCATTGCTCTGGAATTACAATATAAATCCACCTGAAGATACTATTTGTATTACTCTGAAAAGCAGGCATTCAGGTTGGCAAAATTCACATTATTCAGTGAGGAATAATTCAAAGTGAAGTGTTATGTCTACTCTAGCTTCTGTTTGATCAGCAGGAGGAGATTGTGGTCTGTGTGTGTGTGTGTGTGTGTGTGTCCATATGTATCCATATGGAAAACATTATCCCTGTCTTCACCCACATGCTGAGAGGGCTCACCAGCTGCAAGATTCATTTAAAGTTTCTAGTGCTAACTTTTAAAAGTGTTCATAGATGGGAAGAAGAGTAGATATTACACTCTTAAGAAAGACCAGGGGGATTGTGCTGGCTTTTGGGTTTGTTTGGTTTTTGTTTTTGTTTTTTTTTTTTTTTGCATACTGAATAAGTGACCTTGCTGAGGTGTCTCTTACTCCTTTGGTAAGCTTTGAACTATCTGGAATTGACTGAAACTGGGAGAGAAAGGGATGGATGTTTCTGGGGTGATATTTCTGTAAATGCTGTGGAACCTGACAGCCTCCCAGAGGACAGATCTGGGTTAGTGTCACTGCAGGGATGAAGACTTCTGTATGATTTGGGGCATTTGGTGGGGCCTGCTCATCCATTCCCCTACAGGGGCTCTTAGCTGTAAGGATAGGAGTGAGGAGATGGAGAGGACATGGTAGGGAAACTCCTGCTGTCAGGATGAGCTTGGGATAGGGCAGGAATGTGGAGGAAGCCTGGCATCAGTCTTCCCTGCTGATGGAACAACTTGTTTCCTTCTCCTGATGGGCTGTGATTTGTTTTTGGTTTTGTTTTTTTTTTTTCTTAGAATTCTTTTCTGAATAAAGTTGGAAGTATTTACAAATCCCCAAATTAAGTACTCACTGAGAACCTTTTTTAAAAAATTTTCTTTATCAATCTAATGCAATGCAAGCTGGCAATTCTTGACCAAAAACATTGCCTTCTACCAAAGCTCTAATAGATCACCCTCATATCCTGAAAATTTCTCAAAAGATCTTTCTAGGAATGAATTATTTACCAGCAGTGCAGTCAGCGTGTGTTTATTACAACCCCTAAAAGCTAAGTAACAGCCACAGAAAGCAGCTATTGAAAAGGGAAGGTGTGTTGGCTGGAGCTCAGAGGTAGCACTCATTTTTTTTTAACAGCTGTGTAAATGTTAAGCTTTGGTTGTACTCTCATACAGGTTATGAAGCTCAGTGCAGCACCTGCAGTGCTTTGAATGCTTCCCATCATTTGAAGTCATTTCCTCTTTGCTATTTTTTGGGGTTTGGTCACCAGCTGATGATTTGTGAAACCCATTCTTAAAGTTGTGGATAGTTTCATTGATCACAGAGGCTGTGATGAGCCAAATTATCAGTGGGTTCATTAAAACTATGTCAGATAGTTAAAGATCAGTAAAGGTTGGCAGTTTAGACATGCATTGACTGAACAAAACATTTGGTGGTACAAAGATGTTCTTAGTCATCCCTTCTGAAAGGAAACTGTTGTAAAATGAGCACCTAGGAGCAGTGGTGTGCACCCAAGTCATGGCATGGCAGAGCCCCCTGCTTTTTTAGCTGAAATCCAAGGAGCCCAATGCTCCCTTTTGTGTGGGCCATGGAGCTTCCTGTAATGTCAGGGGTTGTACTGCTGCCTCTCTCCCCTTGCAGTTTGTGCAGGGGTGCTTTGTGCATGCTCTGAAGGCCAACTGGAGCAAGAGCAGCAAGCTCAGCACTTCTCAGAAGTATTGACATGTCTACACGGACCTTTTACTAAACTGTTCTGCACCCTATTCCTTGCTGCAGGTTTTCCTGGTGGTCTGAGCATGTTTCTCTGCTGCATGGTGCTGGGAATGCTATGGGAAACCCAAGAAAAGTGGTATCAGAAAGGGGTCAGCTAATGGATCTGACTCTTAGCCTGCTTCCAGTCCTTGGAAAAGAGAAGAGCAGGGGCTTGACTGTGGGTTGGACAAATCAGTGTAGCTGAATTCAGGTTGAACCTCAGGTAAATCCTTAGTTCTATCACTCAGCAGCAGGTTAGAGTAGAATCACAGAGTAGTTTGGGTTAGAAGGGGCCTTAAAGCTCATCTCATTCCAACCCCCTGCATGGGCAGGGACACCTCCCACCAGCTCAGGCTGCTCCAAGCCCCATCCAACCTGGGCTGGAACACTTCCAGGGATGGGGCAGCCACAGCTTCTCTGAGTAACCTGTGCCAGGGTCTCACCACTCTCACAGGAAAGAATTTTTTCATAATGTCCAACCTCAACCTCCTCTCTTAAAATTTTAAACATTTTCCACTTGTCCTCTCCCTACCCCCCTTGTGTCCAAAGCCCTCCCCCAGCTTTCTTGTAGCCCCTTCAGATATTGGAAGGTTGCTCTGAGCTCCCCTGGGAGCCTCCTCTTCTCCAAGCTGAACAACACAAGTAGGTCAGCCACAGCTGGATGTGCATTCTGACATCATCTTTTTACTGTAAAAGAGCAGAATCTTTAAGTTTTAAGAATTTATCTTCGTATGACTGTTGCAAACTTCATCTTGATTTATCTTCACTACCAATACAGCCCTTCCTCCATTCATCCCTTCCCCCAAGGAAAGCTTTGTGTCAGTGGAAATGAAACCTTACATATGTGCACTAACCTCTGCTGTGTCACCTTGTGCAAATGGCTAAAGTTGGAGAACTGGGACATCAGCAAATGCAGGTGTGACAGTAGGCAGCAACTTGATTTTCTCTTGAAAAGCAGGTTAAGTAGAGGAGGTTTTACTGTAATGGGCTGAAATGGATATTCAGAAAGCATAGGAAAGGGTTTTAAGATAGGCTTGTTATACTTTGAGTGCTCTTGGGAACAAATTTTTGTCACACTTGGTTTTGGGTAGCACTGTGTGGCAGGAACCAGCTTTGATTTTGTTGGCAGAAGCTGTAAGTCTGGAGATGGAGTGGAACCTTTCAGTGGGTGCAGTGCCAGATACTTGAGGATGGTTTATTCTGTCATGTGGTAGGGATGGATGCATTCTGTGTCACTGAGCAGGACTAAAGGGTGAATGAAAAAAAATAAAGCAACAAGATAATGTGTGAGACATGGGTGGTACTGAAGGAGTACACTATTATCGTGTTTTGGTTTATTTTTCTTGTTAATTGCTTTTAAATAGGCTAAGTCTGTCCTTAAGAATCTAAAATTCTGCTTGCACGGCAACACTGCATACATCAATGAAGAGAACTTGTACACTGATAACAAGGACATGGTCAAACAAAGTGCCACCCCTCATCTTTACAAGTCACAGGTGAGTCCAAAAGTTAATTTGATTAGGTAAACAGAACTAAATATTTCTATTATATCTTGTTTTTTCTAACTAAATGTATTTTATAAGCACATAACAAAAAACCCCATCACCTGAAGACAATGCAGCACCAGAGATGAAGTAGCTCTCAGTTTGTGTCAGTACAGGAGAGTAAACCTCTAGTTAGGGATGGAAGTCACTAGTTTCTCATTCAGTCTTGCTTGAGTGCCTCTTGTCAAAGACATTTGTGAGATTTACCACAAAAACTTCTAAAGAACAACTGCTGGAAGTCACTGTGGACAAAAAAGCAAACAAAAAAACAAACAAAAAAATTTTGATTGTATTAAATTAATTATTTGGATGTTAATGTTTAAAACAAAAGAGATGGCTCAGTAGCCCACGAGTGTTCTTGATGGTAATTGATCTGTGGATCCCATATATTAAGCAAGAATCTCATAAATGTTCTTCTTCTCCCCAACACCTCTTCAGTGATGTTTTTTACATGATTTTGACCCAGCTGCCTCAGGGAGGTCTGACAGACTCCATTCCTTTGTCTCAGAAACAAAGTTTAACTCTTTGCTGAAAAGGAACACTGCCCTTTCAGTGATATGAAACCAGGATTTAGAAAGAAGTCTCCAGTAATCTGTAAATAATTGACCTATTTTTCTCACTGCTTATAGTTTTTGACATATCCCTTCCTCTTCTACTGGTTAGTTTCCCAGGTAACCCAAGAAGGCAATTTATAGATTGCTGCTTGCTTTCTTTTCCCCTTTCCCCCCCTTTCCCCCCCCTTTTCCCCCTTTTTAGAAAGTTATTCGCAGTGCATCCAGAAGGGGTTAACCAAGTGTGCTATAGATTAAGATGGCTGTAGCTGTGAGCTATCAAAAGTCAAGAAAACAAAACAATGCTTTTTCTTACCTTTATCTTGCAAAAAAGAACCCCAAGAAATAAACAGGAAATACTTATCCTGACAAGAATCAGGGGAAAATACACTCAGTATAGAAGCACTAATCCTGTGTGATGATGTCACTTACTGCTGTTCTGACAGATGTTTGATAAAAGCATCTGGGAGCAATCCTCTGTAGCAGTGAGCTCCTGCAGGTTTAGGATAACTGATTGGAAAAGGCTTTCTCCTAATTTAGCTCAAGTGCTTTTTGGAAAATAAAGATCTTTCTGACAGATGGGGCTTTATGTGTATGTCAATAAAAGTCATTCCCTTTAAATATATAAATAATCAAATATTTAGCTCTGATATACATTATTTTTTAAGCTTATATTCTTCTAGAGAGCTGTTAGTCTGGTGTAAGCCATAGACTTTTCTCACCTCCAAACAGGAGGAGAGTTGAAGCCCTGTTGAATTTATTGTTAATTTGTGTCCTCTAATTCTGTAGTTCAGCAAAGTACCCCAGATACCCAGAACATCACTGCAAACATTTCATAGAGTTGGCAGAATGCAGTGGTCTCTCTGAAAATCCCTAAAACTCTTTCAAGCTCAACTCTTTCAAAACTTTCAAGCTCTCATGAGGGACCTTCACTGCTCTGTCAGCAGTTACTAGCACCTCAGAATAAATAGATGGTTACAGTTGTGTTAGCTGGACAGCACACAAAGCAAAACATTTCCAGTAATGAGAAATCATTGCTGGGTCTTCTGTATTCACAGTGCTGTTAAATCCTTGGGAAAAGGTTTTTCAGAGGCTCCTAGAGCTGCCTCATCTCAAGCAGTGGTGGTGAGACAGAAACCTCTGGGATAAATCAAGCAGGGGCCTTGATTCCAAAGATCCCTTCCAACCTTCAGCTGTTTTGTGATCTCTGCCATGCTGGATCCTCTGTTCCCAAAACAACTTAGTGCTTATCAAGCCCTGGACCAAGATTTTTAGATTTCATCTGACTCTCCATGCCTGGCAGCTCTGCTAACTTGGCACTGAGTGGGGAATGGGGAGGACAGCAGGGAGAGGAGCCAGGGAATAGCAGTTTTCCTCAAGGTCTTTGCCCTCACTGCTGGCGCAGTGAAACCATCTATGTAATAACAGCCAATTTTTAGCAACCAGCCTGGACAAAGCAGAAACACAGAGGGCAAGGCAGCAAAAAGTGAGTCGGTGTGTAGAGGAGCACAGCACTCATGTCCCAGCTCCAACAAGGCCTAAGAGCTGTGATACTCTTTAGTTTCATGTGTGGAGTTGAAATGTTACCACTGCACTGATTAACTTCTATTCCTTTATTTCTCCTCAAATAAAAAAAAACTGGAAGAGCTGTCTGAAGCTTTTTAGGGAGTGTTCTTGGTGAATGCTTCAGCTTGCCTACTCCTCAGCTGTGGTGGGCTTCTTGCAGGAGTTAAAGGCCCTCCTTGTGCATCTGAAAAAATGACAATAACAGTGTCAGGTGTCCTTGAAAAAAGTGTCTTTTTGTCTGCAGGTAAAGAGTTTAGTACTTGCACATTTCCATTTTACAGGAAAGGACAGAAGCTGTGACTTGTTATACTTTGAAAGAAAAAAAAAATCATTGAGATAATGGATCTAGGTTTTAGATTTAAGTTTGTTGTTGTTTTGAGAGGTAATTCAGTGAGAGTAGTGATGTGCAGAGTGGAAGGAATGAGATAAAAGCTCTTCTGGAGGCTGTAGGAGTTGTCCTGCTTCTCTCTCTCTCTCTCTCTTTTTTTTTTTTTTAACAGCATTATTCATTCGTTGACTTTTGAGGTTGGAATTCTGAGTGAAACACATCTGTGCCTCTGCAGGCAATCCTTGCTTTGCAAACCCAAATATGACTCTGAAATTCACTGAGGAATTTTGAAACTAAAGCAAGCTGCAGGAAACAACACTCTACCCCTTTTCCTTTTTTGTGTAACTTGTTACTAGCTCGTGTCTAAAGCACAGGTGAGAGTTTCTCAGTTATTTTGAAATTCTGAGGAACTTATAGAATGGGAGTCCTCCCATGTTTTGGAAGTGCTGAGGGACAAGCCTGTATCTAGGGTACATGAAGTGCCTTCTCTACTAATCTTCAGTCACACTGTCCTGCACAACTCCCATCAGCAGTGATTAATGGCTCTGAAAATAAAAGATAAATCCATTAGTTACAGATCCTATTTTTAATCTATGCAAAAGTACTTTATACTTTAGCCAAGGACTGTAATTTATCTCCTTGTGTTGCTTCCTAGTCAGCTAAACAAGCCCAGGGCCCAGGCCTTTGGCATGTGCTTGCTGATAAATTGTTGCAAAAATTTTGGCTTTGGTTGGCTACTGCTTTCCTAAAGCATACTTGGGTGGTTCAGGAGTTCATTTGCAGCAGGCTGTACCACTCATCTCCCTTTCTGCAAGTTACTTGCAGCAAACCAGCACTGTGGTGACATTTAGTCCTTGGGCCAGGAAATTTTTCTCCTCTCTTATTAATGGTGCAGATCCTGACAGTGTGTTTAGAAGGAGCACTACAGAATATGTGCTTGGCCCCTGTAGGGTGAGAGTACCTCTGATTCTGCTGTTTAATTGGGGTTTGTTTGGATGTGTGAGACATTTATAGCAACTGATAAGCCCTCAGTGTAAACTTCTTTGTTTTTATTCAGAAAGTTCACTAAAAGGTTGTTCTGTCCTGCTTGTGGTAGGAGGATGCTTGTCCAGGTAATATTTCTTTCCTACTTTTTCAGACAAGACCCAGGAAGGCAGCTCTGAGGCTGACAGCTTTCACTAAGCCAAATTCCAGCTGAGGATTTAGAGTAAGCAAGGTGTTACTGCTCTACTTTTGAGAAGAGAGAAGAAATAAAAATTAAATTCACTTAGCATTTTCTTTCTTTTTTAAAAGAACAAAGCATGAGAGGGTGGAATGTTCAATATTAATGTTTTGTCCTTTAAGTTTATTTAGTTGTAAATAACTTTAAAGCTTTTTCTAGCTAGAGCTCTTTAAAGTGACTGTAGTCAGACTGAATCCATCAGGCTGCATTCAGAAAGTGGAAATTTCCTTGAAACCCTCCTTTTTCTTGTCCAGGACCTCAGAGATATTTCTCCAGTCACCAGTCTCACTGAGCTGACAATATGGTTCCTAGTGACAATGCAGTTTTTATCTGAGAAGCAGTAAAATGGGAGTTGAGTAGGTCAGCTGAAATGTTTTCTGGTTTGTTTTGCTTTTGTTTTGTGTGGTTTTTTGCTTGGTTGGTTTTTGGTTTTTTTTTTTGTTTTTTTTTTTTTTAGGATGAGGACCCAGTTATCACTACAGCATTACTTCTTCCTTTCATGCTGTTTTTGTTTAGCCTCTCAGGAATTAAGTGCATGGTTGAGAGCTTTCTGCAGTTATTCAACAAGGATTTAAAAGATTGTTTCATTTGTTGGATCCAAGGATAGTTTGATCATCCTAATGAATGTGCCTCTCTTTGTTTTTGCTGGCTTTTTGTAGCTATTCCAGCTGTATTTACAATGAACAATGTGACAGAAGTTAGTTTTATCCTCATAGTCCTATAAAATATTCTGGCTTTCCTTCCTTAGCAGCCAGGTATGAAGAACTGAGCATGTTAGAGCAAGAGAAATATGGGTTTTTTTGCACTAAATTCAAAATTTAATTCAATTTTCCTGCTGCCAGCTTGCACACAGGACATCCACCAGCAGCTTCTTTTAAAATTCCTGTTTATTAACATTCTAGCACTGAGTCTTCTGTCTGTTAGTAATAGACCTGGAAAGATGGACAAACTTGCTTAACAGGAGGGGTTTGCTGGAGGGGAGACCTGCAGGACATAAACTTTTTTTAACCTTTTTGATTAACACACCCAAGTGAAGCTGGGGACAGTCAGACATCCCCAGATTCTCTTGTGGCCTTGGAAGAGATCTTAATTATGTGTAAATATGTTGGAACTTCCAACTGTTTGATCTGCAGCTTCTTTCCATTCTCCCAGGCATTGCTGTCCATAATTAATAGACAGTGTGATGGCAAATTAATGCTCCCTTTGAGAGATGAAAATGAAATATGCTAATATTTGTAAGGAAGCAATTAATTTTTTCCTTTTTTCTCCCCCCCCCCCCACAAAAAAAAAAAAAAAAGTTTATACTTCCAGTTGGTCTTCTGACCCTTTTTTTTGCCTAGAACACCAAAGAAATTCAGGAATTGTTTCAGGAAGATTAATTGAAATACTTAAAGAGATGGGAAATCATAATCTTCAGTGCAATATGTTTTGAAAATAGGAAATTCCCTCAATAGATTCTTTTAAACTCATATGGTGGTTTCTTTGTGCTTATAAGAACTTCACTAATAAATGCTTCTGGAACTGAGTGGGAACAGATGCTGATAAATGTTCTACTTAGGGAATTTTTTTTAGTTACTGGCCTCAGGAAAGCATAAAAAATGGGTCTGGATGCTACAGGTGGCTCCAGACTGCATCTGATCCTATGGCCTCTTGCAACAGCTGATCCATCTGAGGTCTGGGGGAGTTTGGATATTTTTTGGTTGGGGGTTTTAATTGATTTGGGGTTTTTTTGGTGATTTTTCTCTTTCTAGAGGCTCCCAAATGTTATTTTCAGAACCACAAGCACTCCATCTGAAGTGTTTTCACTTCTGAGAATTCAAGGGCAGCTACTTCAGTTTTCTATGGTGAATGGTTTTATTTTGAGAACGTTTGAGGTTTTTACTTTGGGAATAAAAGCTTGCAAAAGTGAATTGTCAAGAATCAAGAGTCCTGGTGGCCAAGTTGGATGTCACTCACCAGTGTGACCCTGCAGCAAAGCCACCCCCAGACTGAGCTGTCTCAGGAAGAGCAGAATCAGTGGTGTGAGGGCTGCTCTGATCCTCTCTCTTCTGCTCCTCTAAGACCCCAACCAGATCTGTGTCCAGTCTGGGGCTCCCCAGTCCAAGAAGGAAACTGGAGTGAGTCCTGCAGAAACTTCCAAAGTCTTTCCTGGAGAATGGGATGTCCAAGAAAGAGGCAAAAAGAGCTGGGTCTGATCAGCCTGGAGATGAGAAAGGGATCTTGTGTGTGTGTGTGTGTGCAGCTGGAGAGAATGTGGTCCAGATTGTTTTCAATACCTTGTTTTAAGAAACAAAACAAACCAGACCCAAACTGTCAGATATGAGGAAAAATTGCCCAGAGAGGAGGTGGTGGGATCTCAAAACTCAACTGGCCAAGTTTCTGAGTGACCTGATCTAACTGGGTCTGCTCTGAGCAGGAAATTAGGCTACCTGACCCCAGAGGTCCCTCCCAGCTCAAAGTAGGTTTCTGATATCTGCTTAAACCTTTGTCCATCTCAGATTTTGTTGCTGGATGAGATACCTCATGAAGTACAGCTCCCCATGTCACTTAAATCTCCTATTATTTATTATTTGAATAAATAATTTATGCATATTAGTGTTTTCTGGACCAGTACTTAAAGGCAAATACTTTCCTTACCCACATTTTCCTTTGTGAAACTTGGAGTTGTCATTCCCTGAGTAGTTTGGGCTCTGCTGGAATATTTTGTCTTTCCAGGGACATAGCAGGGATAATTGCTCTTCCCTTTATCTTCTCAGGTGGGGTGTGTTTGCCTGTGACATGAAAATTTCCAGTCACATAGGCTAGAAGATTCTGAGCTTGTGAACGTGGCACACAAACACCTACAATGTGAAATCTGTAGAGAATTCCTCTTATTGTACAGTAAGTAGTTGTCTTTTTTTTTTTATTTTTTTTTTTTTTAAGAAGAAGCATACCTCTGTCAGATTTGGACTACTTTAAAGCAGGGGAGGAAAAAAGTTTTTGACTGCATCTTTTTGTCAGAGCTTTCATTTTCCTGAAAAAATTATTTAGATCTAGACATAAAAAGAATAAATTGCTTTATTGCTCTTACTGCTCATTTACCTCACCTTCTAACATTAAACATTTCCTTCTCTTTTCAACACAGGTAAATATCAAGACACAAAAAAATGGACACTCAATTATTTTCCCCATTATTAGGAGCAATTACTACCACACCCCCTGCCCTTGAATCTTCCCCTCTGTTCAGTGAGTGGTCAGCATGTGGAGAGGAGATTGGCTCAAAAACTTCATTTCCAGACTGCACAAAGAAAAGGTATGAGCAGTCTTGGTATAATCTTCTGGTGGGGGTCTAGAATTGAGCAGAAGAAATGGGGTTCCAGAACCTTTTAGGACTTTATAGGATATATAGAAGCTCAATAAATATTCTTTGAGGTGTAATATTTATTATAGGGACTGTGGAAAAAACAAAAGGTAGGGCGTGTGTTTACAACTAAAAATATTTTCAAACATTTAGGGCATAAAATGCAAAACTGATATATGGAATTAAACTCCTAAGGAAAAAAAAACAAACACCACTCTCCTGTGAGGCCCATCTCTCTGTATCCAAAGCTCATAATGATCCTGTTTGACACCAGAGAATTTCCTGGAATATGAACAGTGCAGAGAGTTTTAGACACAGGTAGAGTGTAAGTGGTACTTCTGCTGAAAGCAGAATATCAATATCTACTCTTGAAGATGTGCCAGCCTGCTGTGCCCTTAAGATAATGCACTTAAGTTTGATTTTTCTACTAAAACAAAATGAATTTTTGCAGCTTTAGATGCTGAATGAGTGCAAAAGATCTTTGTTACTCGAGTCACAAAGCATTTCTGTTCATCCTCTTAATCATGTAAAATTATTCAAGTTACAGAGAGGGACAATGAGGCTGAACAGGGGTTTGAAAGCTTCCATGTCACTGGAAAGTAAATACTTCAGTTTTTATCAGTCAGCTCTGCAGAGGAGTGATTTCTATAAAATCATGAATGACAGGAGGGCTGTGAGGAACAGGGAATGAGTATTTCATGGTCTGGATACTAGAGAGTACCTGCTGAAACAATTGGTTCTGCCTTTCACATGGATAATTTTATAGCTTGTGTACAGGAATGGAAAAGGTAAGGCTCTATTCCAGCCTAAAAAATATAAGGAAATATAAGAAATATAATATAAATAATTACTAGCTTTCCTACTCTCCTCTTGCCATCTTAACACCAAAGGATTTTATGATAGAAGTTGCTTCCTAATATATTATATTACCAAGGATTTTCAGATGGCTGGCAGTGAACAGCACTGGCTTGAGACAAGGGCATCTGTGATCTCCAGTTGTTTATAGAAATTGGAAATAAATAGGCCTCCTTTAGGAAAAAAAATTATAAAAATTGCCATCTGAGAAAGACATGGAAAAGGTTCAGTTACGAAGTGTTAGTTACAGTCCTATATTCCAATAACATTTTCAAGAATCTCTGCACTTTTGTATATCCTCAACAAAATGATAGAGAGCAGATGAGTGGTGATAAAGTCACTAACAGATTTAGGTAGAAGACAAAATGTAGCGAGGCTGTAAAAGCCAGGAAGGCATTAGCAGCTAATTTACATTGTGGTGAGACATTAACAAGATGATTGTTTTAATAGTTTTGCCTAGATTTATAGTTTTGTTAGTCTGCAAAATCATCAGGAGCAGTTGTGGAGCAGCATTAGCAGGTGATGTAACTTTGCATAAGCTGACACCAGGGAAAACCAAGAGATCTTGAGGGAGACAGAAACAAATCAGCTGAATGAGAAGAGGGTGAGGAGTGAATTTTATTAAAGCAAAATAATGCATCTTGGAGGGAAGGAGATCTTAACAGTGTTGTTTTAATGAACTTCTGAGTCAGAGGTGGGTGTCATTACAGAGAGCTCAGTAAAGGTCTTATCTTGCACCTGAAGAAAAAGATAAAAAAGTTGAGCTTGTGTAAGAGTAGTGGTTGAATGCCTTTTTAAAATATTCCTGAGAAATAGCAAAGTTGTGACCAACTCCTTTCTAAAAGGGGATTAAAAAGTGGTTTGACTTAAGTAAAACTTAAGGTATTGATCTTCTGACATAAAAATAGTTCTTGAATTATGCGTGTAGATAAATTAGAATCCTCCAGATTTTGAGAAGATCCTATTTACCTTCTAAAGGAGACTGTCAAGATTTGAAGAAATATCTGTAAAATAATGATGTTGATTGAAAAGAGAGGAAAACCTTTCATTTCTCCTGTCTTCACGTGACAGAGAGAAATCTCAGGTTAAGTAAGAAGTGAGGAAAAAATGCTCTCCTTTCTTTAGGCTGTAGAATTATTGAATGCATGAAGAGATTTCTATACATGTGTGCTGAAAATTCATTAAATTCAGAACACTTAGCAGGTACTACTAAAATAAATGAATTTTATTGCTTTTATTTTCATTTTGCCTGCTCTGTTGATGCAAAAGAAAGATTTTTGTTAAGTTTTTATTTTATTTTCAGGGCACCGATAAATCTTTCTTATTCTGGCAATGGCCCTGATATGTTTGGGCTAGTGTCAAGCATTTTAGAGGAGCCAAGCAAGCCAGAAGGAGTTACAGATTGGTAAGTTTGGTTTGAATGTTCTTATATCTTGCATAATGTTGGTTTTTTTCGTCATACAGGTGAGATTCACATTTTCAATTATTTCACAGAGTTGAGTAAGGTCTCATAAATCCCTGTGAAATGTAGAAGTGTTTTTCTTTACTTCAGTTAAAAAATGCAAATTTCCTAAAATATTCCATCAATGTACAGCATTCTGGGGGAAAAAATAATCTGATTTTAACAAGTCCAGAGTTGACTGACTCTAAAATATTTAATAAATCCAAATGAAATTCTGTTGTTCTGAGTGTGTGTGTTTAAAACAGTAGAGATCAGTATTGGTAGTCAGATTTCACAACAGCCTTTACTGAGCTGCAGTGGGAATATTTTTTCCCTCCCCTTATATTTTGGAGAAATGTTCCATGTTCAGGCAAGAATGTAAGAGGGGAAATGTCCATGGGTATAGTCACAGAATCATAAAATGGTCTGGGTTGGAGGGCTCTGCAAGGTGTGAACTGATTTAATATGAGGGGTGTTTCAAATCATTACAGGAGTCTTTTTTTAAACTTTGTTGCAGGAATTCCCTTTCAAGATTGTTTCCACCTCTGTGGACACCTGATCTTGGAAGCAATGGTGAATTCTTAGGGCTCTCATCTAAGCATTCTGTTGAAAATAAGGATTTTTCAGACCTGTTGGGCACACAGAACTGCTACCAGCAAAAGTCCCATGATGTGGAGATGTTACACAGAGGTTTGGAAGATCTTAATTTCATAGAGTCTTGGCTTTCTCCATCTGGCCCTTGCACTCAGCCTGACAATATTCTGAAGAACAGTTATCCTGAAAATTCCTCTTTCCAAAATAATAATGCAATTCTCCAAGAAGGGTTTTCATTTCAAAATGTAGACTATAATCAGCACTTGGGCACTTATGACCATGTGAGGTTAAATGGAGGCTATGAAACAATTAGTCCCAATTTTAGCACTTTTTCTTCTCAAAACAGAACAAAAGAAGGCATCAGCATTCAGAAGGAGTATTGGAAAGCTGAAAGAGCAAGAGGCAAGGTTATGAAAAATAATGCTCAGGAACAAGCTAAGTATTCCCCTGATCTTTCCAGTCAGCCTCGTGATGATTCCTGGGATAAAGTGTCCCAGGAAAGCCAGTTGTTTTCTAAAAGACACGAAAGCTTCACAGCTCCTCAGAAATTGCAGTCATCTCATCATCCATCTCTTTATTTTTTCAATCAACCAAAAAGAGAAAATAATTTTTCTGGAGGGACAAACAGAAAACCACAGGAAACCCATATGCAAAATGGTCATCACAGCTTTCCTTTGGGGGATGCATTTAATAATAATGAATGTAAGGTCCATATTCATCCTAAAGAATGCTCTCAGAAAGTTCCTGAGTGTGATTTATTCTTGAAAAGTGTTATGCAAAATGGGAATTATCCATTTCACCATGGACGGACGTGGCTGGATGAGAAAATTGCAAATCCCTTGGATCTCACCTGTGGAAAGCAAGGAGTAACAAGTCCACAGTCATCTTCAGGAGTTTCCACCACGTCCAATGGTTCTCCCACCCATCAGTCTGTAACACAATCTTACTACTCACAGATCTCTCCTGTCTTCCCTTCCCGGAAAGATGGAAGGTTACAAATCTCAAACGGCATTCCCAATAATTTGGGAGTTTCTAATTTCCTCTCAGAAAATCAGAAGCAAATGAAACCCATTGGAAGATCACAGCACGATTCCCTGGCTCATAAGGAAGGACAATACCATAAATTCCCCATTCATTTTCCAGCTGACTGGTTAATGCAGCAGAGTGCTCTAAGTGAAGATCCTGAAAAATACCACAGATTTCCAAAAAAACAAACCCAAGGAAATGGTAATAAAGATGACAGAAGAGGCAGGAGGAGCTGGATTCCTCATTTTGGGTGTGCAACCCCAAACCGCCAGCAGTTCAGTGCGTTCCGAAAAAACCAGGAGCAGAGTGGTGGTGGTGTCTCAGATTTCATCAGTCCTTCTTTTCATCCTTCTTTCCCACTGATGTCTGATTTTAAACAAAATCCCAGCTTTCCTCCATTCAACCACCACTTCTTTTCATCAGGAAATAATTTCAGTTTCCCTCCCTCACCGTTTCCATTCTCAGAACTTGTCGATCTTTTTCATTACGACGATTTGAGCCATTTTAATCCCTTCCTCAATGACCTCTTGTGTGGGGAAATTGCTGCTCCCTGCTTTGCCTTCCCACCACCATTTAACAAGTACAGACCTCCAAGAAACCGAAGTGGACCTGCTAATGAGCTTCACATCCGACTGGAGGAGTGTTCTGAGCAGTGGAGAGCTCTGGAGAAAGAGAGAAAAAAGGTAAAACACAACTGGGTGTAACTTTCTAGCAAAGCTGGGGATTGCAGGAAACAATTTATAGAGTAGACACTTTGGGTTGTTACTCCTGAGAAGGTGAGACTTCTGTTGTGGTATTGTTGGTTTTAAATATTTCAAGCATCATCCACTATGTATACAGAATATTGTATGAATATCATGCTGGAAGTGTTTGGCCTCTCTGGTTTTAAGTGATGTGTGGTGTTAAGCTTCAGTTTCTAAGACACATTCCCCTCAGACCGGGCTGCTAGCAAAACACTTCTCTCTATTAACCTACAACATTTGCTGCATTGATGTCAGTGGTCAAAATACTGAATTATCATTAACTTGAATGTTTTTTCCCTTATATGGTCAATAAAAGATGATTAGTTGGTTGTTGTTAATTCAGTAGGTCTTTGTTACCATTTTAGAACCATCAGCCATATATGATGATAGAGCAGGGTCCTCACTTGCCACAGGTAGTGTTTAAAGTACTGATATTTTATGTGCCTTAGTGCTCTAAATGTTCATTTTGCAGAGGATGGATCTCTTTTTGGTTTTGGGGTTTTTTTTGTGTGTGTGTCTGTTTCACCTTTGTGCAGCTTCCCAATGTATTCATAGCTCACCTGCATGTAGGAATGGACTTTTTCTGCTGTTTTCACATTTTTGATATTCTCTCCCTATGTGAATTCTTCAAAATGTAGACAGCAACTCCCCCCAGCAGGACTTGGATTTAATTCTAGTTTATCTGATCAGTCAACCCTTTCAGGAAACCTGCTCATTGCAACTTCATTGGGGTTCTCAGTGACACTGAGCTTACCTGCTTCCTTTCATAAATCTCATTTTTCCATGGATCTCTTAAAAAAAAAAATTCTGTGAATTCTGTTTAGAATTTCCTACAGTGTTAAATGTGCAATTGGATTAGTACTGCAAATTGCTTGTTGTAATTCTTAAATACTTGGTCTCTTCATATGAGTTCATGACCCTTTTCCCATCCATTTTTTTTTCCCCTGAATGTCTTTTTAAGCTTCTGAGTATGAGTGGAGTCAGTCAGATCTTGTAATAAATGTTAGATGAGGGCAGAGATTAAATAATGCCTCGTGTCAGTAAAGCAAAAGGAAAAGAACTTCAGCACATGTTTTCAGTACCAAGGTGCAGAGTATGAATGTGGACTTAATGTCACCTTGAACTGCAGTGTGGTACCTGATCTTTCCCTAAATCCATTTTGCACTTGAAAAAGGAACAACAAAGGGAATGAACTGCTGATTTTTTTAATTCCACATGGATTCCAGATACAGCTCCTGCTGCTGTGCTCACCTGTAGCTATTGCTTGTAATCACAATAGGTAACATTTGAGCACCCAGGTTAAATTCCTAGGATTTCATTGCTTAGGCCTGGGTCTGGGATTGCTTACAATAAAATTCTACAGCTTTGGGTCTAAAAGCTGAGACTGAGCTGAATTAGAGAAATATTCTTACAGCAGCTGCTTGTACCTCTAGCCTGATCTTTGCAAACAGTTTTGGGGAAACATCAGAAATAAAGACAGGAAGTACATTTCTAATTTATTTCTAGTCAAAAATTCTACATTTTTCAAAAATGCAGATTGTAATACTGTACTCATTTCAGACACTTTTTCTTGGCTGTTTTTTTTTTTTTCCCCTCCAGACTGAGGTTGACCTTGCAAGAAACTTCCCAGGGAAGCGAATTTCCAGCTCCACCACCACCCCTGTGTCCCGACTCCCTCCCAACCCTTCCAGAGTTGATCGTTTGATTGTTGACCAATTAAGAGAACAAGCCAGGGTAAATTGTTTTTTTGAGCTGTAATTCCTGCATTTCTTTTTTTATTTAACTTTTTGTTGCTGTTGTTTTTTCTGCTCGCTCTTTGTTGTTTCGTTGATTTTTGTTTTTTTTTTTTTTTCGTGTTGTTTAATGAAGATTTCTACTTAGCAGCTCTGGTGTTTGTAATCTATCTGGCAGGTACTCACATTAATAGGAAAAATGGAACAGCTTCATGGTACTCCTCTGCACAGTAACATATCCACTGCTTTGGAACAGCATTTGGAAGCCATCCGTGTAACACAGGCGAGGCGTAAGGATGAGATTATTAATGCTGCCAACCCCCAGAGACAAGGAGCACCACGGTTTAATAATGAGAAAGGTACCTGCTTTCCATTCCTCCAGTTTTAAAAGCTTTTTCAGAGATCTACCTGGGAAACACTGCCTTTTGCGAGATGCAAATTTGAAATACACAGCAATTATTGCAAGTTTGGCAAAAAAAAAAAAAAAAAAAAGTTTGTAAATCTAAACTTGGAATATTTAACAGACTTAAGAGAATTTTTTTCTCTTCTGGTTTTACTACCTTAAACACTTTGAAACATTCTCCTCTTGACTAAAAGAGAACCATAAAAACTGTTCAGTGAAGTCAAGCAGATAACAATAAGTAATTTTACAAAATAAAAAATATTCTTGTTTTTAAACAAGTTGGAGAGGGGCTTTTTTTTTTCCTTAGGAAAAGGAAGAATGGATTTAAGCTGATAGAAGGGAGATTTAGATGAGATCTCAGGAAGAAATTCTGCAGTGCAGGGTCTGCATCTGCTGGTGAGGCTGAAATCACAGAATCATAGAGTGGTTTGGGTTGGAAGGGACCTTAAAGATCATCTCATTCCAACCCCCCAGCATGGGCAGGGACACCTCCCACCAGCCCAGGTTTCTCCAAGCCCCATCCAACCTGGTGTGGAACATTTCCAGGGATGGGGCAGTCACAACTTCCTTGGGCAACCTGTTCCAGGGTCTCACCACCCTCAAATTAAAGAATTTCTTCCTCATCTCCAACCTCAATCTCCCCTCTCCAAGTTTTAACCCATCTCCCTTGTCCTCTCCCTACCCCCCCATGTCCAAAGCCCTCCCCCAGCTTTCTTGTAGCCCCTTCAGATATTGGAAGGTTGCTCTGAGCTCCCCTGGGAGCCTCCTCTTCTCCAGGCTGAACAACCCCAATCCCTCAGCCTGGCTTCCCAGGGAGGTGCTCAGCCCTCTGAGCATTTCAGTGGCTCTGCTCTGGACACCTTCCAGGAGCTCTGTGTCCTTCTGAGGTTGGGGACTCCAGAACTGGACCCAGAACCCCAGGTTTTGGTCCATTTGCTGCTGTGAAATAGATGTTTCTTTGAGTTCTGCTGGTGGAGAGGCCGGGTGGGTGTCAGTGCCACTGAAATGAAGACAAAAAGAGGAAAAAAATACTGCAGTGAGCTCATGTGCCTGGAACTGAGTAGGTGATTTAGTAATCATACTTTGTAATATCACTGTAGGTAGTCCCCTCTGATACATTATTAAATGGGCTTAATTATTATATCACAGGCATGATGCCACTGAATTTTAGGCATAAATTATGGTTAATGTGAGATGGGGGAGCTGCCATTTGCTCCCTGAAATTCAATCAGTGTAGGACCAGAGCAGAATGTTAGCTGTTTGCTGTGTCGACTTTTTGTGCTGGTGATGGCTTGAACAAATGAACAGGGTTTGTTTTTTTTTTCTTTACAATAATATTACTGGCCTTATATATTAATTTCACCTCTCCCATGGTTTTCTCTTGCAGATGTCCTGGCTCTGGCAGCTGCCATTAGAGAGCTGGCTGCTTCCACACGTAGGGCTCGCACTGCTCTGTGGTGTGCTTTCCAGATGACTTTGCCAAAACCCTCTGCAAGCAATCCAGTCAAACAAGAAGCTGTTGAAAAGACATTGCAAGGCCTTTGTCCTCCAGGCACAAGCACAAAAGAAAAAAACAGCTTGGAACCCGAAAACAAAGGAAGCAAAAAAGAAAAACCCGTGGAAACCTTGAGGATTCTGGAATAAGAGCAGAAAATAAGAAGAATGATAAAGGCAGGCAGAAGGCTGAGGATGGGGGAAGGGCAGAGAACCCTGCATAGTGCCATGGAAGGGGTTTTGATGGGTTATCAAAAAGCAAAGGGGTTGATTTAACTGATCAATGCTGCAATTCTGTGACTGTGATTTGGGTGTTGAGAGACAAATCTTGTAATAGTGTTAATGCAGTTTTAATATTGCTGGGATTGCAATGTCTTCTGCATAAGAATTTTATTGTTAAGGGGAACTAAACACTAGCTGAGCATTTCCTTGTGTGTTTTTTATCCAGAGCTCTGTATCATCTGTCTAGTCAAGCCATGGCCTGAGAAACCAGAGCATGGTGTAAATTAATTTTTTTTTTTTTCGTTAGTGATACAATTTAGCATACTTGAAAAAAAAAATCAATTTGCAAAATATTTCCTAAATGTTCAGGGTTTTTTTGCACCATTGGATATTTCCTTTTAGTGCCAAAGTTATCACTAAGTCATTTGCATCTCATCACTCTGTACAGAGCAGTGCACACTCCTGTATTATTTTGGTGACAGGGAGTCAGGATGTCCAGGTTATCTCTAACAGTTTGACAAGAATAATCAGTATTTAGTGTTGATTGCCTGAGCTGGTTCAGCAGTCGTGCTGCCAGTTCAGTTTCCAGCTAAACCAATGTAAATTGAGCTTTTGTAGAGCATAGCCCATTTAAAATTTTGCAGCTAAATTAAAAAAAAAAACACACAAAACAAACAAAACCCCAGAAGTTTGTAGATTTGCAGGAAGTACTGCACTGAAGTGCATGTTAGCAGGTGATATAAAATTGTCACTCAGGATTAGAAATCAGAATTATTGATTCCTCAGTGGGTGAAAAAACAACTATGGAGCACTTAATTAAAAATATTGTTTGTTATTAATATAAGTACACAGTACTATAGTTTTCAGAAACATTCCATATTTATTATGTTTATTGAATGTTTATTTAAAAGTCTATTTTAGTAATATAAAGTTGGATATTTTGCCAAATCTTCCAAATAATCAGATTTAACGATTTACTCAGGAAATATGTATATTATATAAATACACAGGTGGTATATAGGGGTTTTTTTGGGGGGGAAGGGATGTTTGCAAAGTATTTACACAAAGCTAACTATATACTAGGTTACCAAAGCTGTTTAACTGATTAATTTTTCGCATGGAATATTTAATATATTGAACTGCTGTTAACTAGTCTCTCCATACTGTGGCTTAGACAATCAGAAGTGTTATGTGTTGGTGTGAATGTTTAGGGTGAGAATTAGAAAAGAATGAGTAATTCAAGTTTTGTTCTTCAGGCACTTACAAATATTTTAATGCTTTACCAACTGTGTTACTGTTAGATGATCTCTTAACACGTGCTAATAACCAACTAAGGTTCATAGGTATCAGTATAGTAATGAATGGCTTTGGAGAGCAGTTCTTACCTTAAAAGTGAATTAAATTATGGGATATAAGCAAAGTCTGAAACACAATAATGAAGATTTTTATGTTCCATAGTGTTCAATGTTGAATTTGACACCTGGTGGGTAGGTAGCTAATTATTTCCATATATATGTACTTGCAAAATGTTCCAAATGCAGTTCTGTAGTTTTGGGTCTGTGGATGCTTCTAGAGCAGCTGTAAGTTTCAGTAGTATCATTGTTATCTCTCATGAGGCACAAGCTACATAACTTCTATAGGAAAAAGTTACAGAAGCCTCATTGTAATCCACTGACTAAAGTTTAAACCAAGAGTCAATAGAAATCAGAATCTTAGCAAGATTGGTGTTTTGTTTTTTTTTTTTTTCTCCATAGAAAAGTGAATTCAGATTAATATTTTCAGCCTTAGCCTAAATAACAAGTACTGGAGAGAGTTACTTAGGGGTTTTCTTTGTGTGCATGTGCAATATATTTGCACAAGCTCCTTGAGGAAGGTTAAATTTCTGCTTTTGAATCTAGTTAACTCCGTGGTTTAGGAAGTGGAGTCTGCAGTATTTCAGTTACTGAATGATTTTGTTTTTATGATCAGTGTGTTGACAGAAAATCAGGCTCTGAAAATCTTGATCATCTTTTGTGTTCACAGAACACTTGTAGTCCTGCAGGAATGTTTTGTAGTGGTGAATGTTTAGGGCTTCGTGGGTCCTTATTGTGTTGTTTGAGTTAATTATTAATGTGAGAGAACGTGGTCTTTATCAGTTCATGATATGGGTAATGTGCCTTTAACAGTCTCAATTTTCAAAACTGGTAAATAGGCTCAATTCTGTTTTCAGTTGCAGTTTAAAAATGCATTTTAATAGGGTTACAGTGTGACTCCAGCTGACCATTACCATACTCTGTGGATGTTCTTGCACACTTGTAGACTTCTTGCACACCCCAGCACGGGCTCTTTAACAAGTGTAAAGCACTGGAGCTGTGAAGAGTCACCACAGGTCAGATGTGTCAGGATCAGATGTCCCTTGTCATGCCCTACAAATGCCACCAGCATGCACTCATGTTTCCTTTTGCCTTGCTCATGTTTTCTTCATAAATACTCTGGGGCTTCAAAATGATTTGGTGCCTGTTTCTTTAAAACATTTCCTTACAGTGTTAGAGCTCTAAAGGCAAAAATCCTTTCAGGATGCTTCAGGTTTTTTTGATTATTACACACCCTTTTTATATTTCAGGGGGAGAAGCACCATGTTTTGTAAAACACCTGGAGTTGAAGCAGCTCCATGACAGTAATTTATTTTTTCTTCTACTTAGTGTTTAATTTGGCAACAATGCACAAATTCTGTAAGTATTGCACTGAAATTTTTGGTATGAATAAGCCTGAGTAGAATGCTTCTGTTTTAGGGACTAATATTCATATTTTACTGACCAGTGGAAGCAGGGTTAGGATATTAGGTCACACTTAAGCCAGAGAGGTGTTTTTTGGTTTGGGATTTGATTTGTGAAATCCACACCCTTCTCCATTTGTGGAGCCATCAGGTAAAATTTAGTTTATTCTCTCCTCCTTGCTCCCCACATCTCAGCTTTGTTGAGCTTCTGTTTTTCTTTGTTTTTTGTTTATTTTGTTCTGATTCATGCAGTTTAAGTTTTTGAATGAGGTGAGCAAGACAGCAGAGTTCCAGCTGCTTCATGGCAGCAGTGACACGAGATGACTCCAGTTTAAGAAAATGGGACACTCAAAGTTCCTTCTCAGGTCTAGGTTATTATCAGGTGTATGTTTTGATAGTTGCTGGTGAATCTTGAGTATTTTAAAATCCCAAGATGATTGTTCCATACAGCACAAATTTAGGATTAGTAATTCTGTATAAATAAAAGGAGGCTTCTGGTGGTTCAGTATTCTGATTCTCAGAAGATAGGACAGCAACAGAGTAAGAATTTATTTTTTTTTTTATTCTAGGAGTGGCATCTCTGCTCTACAGGACTCTCATTGGCATTTTAGTTGGTCTGATGGTATCTATACAAACTAAAACTAAGGGACTGGTATTAGCTTGTCATTATTTTTACTGGAACAGTTTACAAGGAGGCTGTCTAGGTTCAGGATGCTTGTTTTGCTGGGGACTTCTCAGGAGTGTAAAACCATGAGTTCCCAAACTACTGCTATTTTTTTGATGTTTTTCCAGACTGAATATTCTTTGCTCTTGATGTTTACCATCTCTACTAATCTTTTGTCTGTACCTTGATACGTAGAGTTTGGAAATAATTTGCCTTACAGCTTGTAAACTGGTGTTCCTGTCTTCAAAATGTGTCTTTTATTGTTTCTGGTACCTTTTCTCTTTGGTGTTTGAGTAAATAGCAGAAGATGGGGATGGTGTGAGTGGGAGGCTCTGCTGAGGTACTTGAATCTTCAGGGATGTGTGCAGATACTCCAAAATGTTCTTAAAAGCTTCCTGGCTTTCCTGTGTACTTTTCCAGAACTGACCATGCTCACAACTTCCTAAAATTGTTTGGTTTGCTACCCAAGCCTTCTCCCATTCTTTTTGGGGAAACAAAGAAGGAAAGAGGGAGCTACAAGAAGGAAGGAAACAATGAGCCAGAGAAAACCTTACACCCAGTGGGCAGCATCACTCCCCTTGTGTCTCCTGTGCCCAGAAACACCTGAGCCTCTGGGGTCAGGAATCTTTTCTCTCCTTAAAATGTGTTTCCCTCTATCTCAGTGGCTCCTCACAGATGCTGTCAGGATTCAGCTGCTGAGCTTTGTGACAGAGTTCTTGTCCTTCCAGCCTGGGATGTTTTAATCAGCAGGAATAAGCTGGAGGGGTGAGAAGAGGGCTTGTGAAGAACTTTTGGAACCAAGGTGGTGCAGTCTTCCTTCTTGGGTTGAGATCACCACCTTTTGCCTCTCAACTGAAAGGGAAGAGAATGAAGTAGAACTTCAGCTGAGTTTTTCTAGACTTAAAAAAGTGAGAAATGGCAGGGAGTACTCCTGTAAAACTTCATGGAGCTGTTTGGTTCTGAATTTGCTCTTCTGCAAGTGACAGCATTCAGCTTTGCTGGGTGTGGTATTCTCAGATACACAATTTATAATATTTCCTAGCTCTAATGCTGAGGGTTGTGTGGGGTTTTTGTGTGTGTGTGTTTGGTTTTTTTGTTTGTTTGTTTGTCTAAATGCTTTCAAGATTATGCAACAAAGAGACCTTAAGCCTATAGAGATATATTTTTAAAAACTACACTTACCTGCTTTAAAAGCTGATTTTTCTACCCTCCTTCTCCTGCTTGGGAGCAGTGATGTCAAACCAGAGCAACCCAGAGCAGTGAGATTTGGGTTTTTTTGTTCTTTGTATATTGCTATGACAGTGTGCATGATCTTAATATGAAATTTAATTTTACAATTCTGTTTATAACCAGTCTTCTATAGGTGGTGGTGGGTTTTTTGTGTTTGGGGGTTTTTTTTTTGTTTTTGTTTTGTTTCGTGGTTTTTTGTTGGTTTGGTTTGGTTTTTTTGTTTGGTTGTTTTTTTTAAACATTCATTATGAAAAAAATGAGTTTCCAATTATGTAGCTCACCAAGATTGTCCATTTTATTAAACAAGAACAGGGGATACCACACAGCAGTGAGTTTATGAGAGCAATCAACCTTTCAATACAACTTTTTCATCTTTATTATTGTTTTTAAGTAGATGCATTTACAATTAGGTTACTGAGGGGATGGGTATGGTCCTGCTTCCATTGAAGCAAGCAGCTTTAACAGATTTTTTTGGTTTTTTGTTGCTTTTCTGCTGTGATGTACCAAGTTAGGTTGGCCCTTAGTTCACCTTGAATGTTTGTTATCAAAAAACTCCAGAAGGATGGATGTGTTCCCAACCTTTTTTGTAAGGTTGCTCACTGACAACTTGGAATTACTGGGATGATTTTTGCTTGCTTTTCAAGTTGAGGAATGTATTTACTGCAGAAACTGGCTGAATTTGTGAGTTTCTGAGAATTTTGCACCTTGTTTTATCCTGATCTGCTTCTATGGAAATACAGCCTTAACTGCATGAAGTCCTTGGGATGTTTCCTGTGCTATTTAGCCATTTTTATCACCAGCACTTTTTTTTTTTTTTGTAGAATATTATATTAAAAAAAAAAATCAAACTTTTTTTGGTAGATATTGCTTTATTGTTTGGTTTTTTTTGTTGTTTTTTCCTTGTTCTTTTTTGTTTGTTTTGGTTTTGCTGTTAAATAATAACTTTGCCAAACAATTCGAGCAGTTCCATAGAGTCCTTATTGTTCTTTGTTAGCAATACTATAATCAAAGGTGCAAAAAAAAAAAAAAAAATTGCATTTAATGTATGTACTGTGTGCTGTTAGAGACTGAAAACTTACCAGGTTAGGAGGAATTTTTAAAAACATTGAGGAACTGGAGCTATAAATCCTCTTTGCTTGTTTGCCAGATGAGCTTTAAAAAGGAAAATATTTGCATATGGTGTATAAAAAGCTTGTTAGAATAAATCAGAGTCAAAATCATTGCCAGACAAAGATTGCTTTACATTTTTTTACTGTTTAAAATGCAACCAGTTTAAAACCTGTTTATGCACAGCTATAACTTAATGAGCATATTTTTTTCCACAGAATTAGGCTATTTCTGATATAGATGGGGAAAAATAAGTTTCCTTTTATTTTTTATGACGGGTGTACAAAGATTAATAGTGTCTATATTTTAATATACTGTTTGGTGTCTGAATTATCTTTTACATGTTTGTTGGTCAAACTCATTTACTTAAAATAGCAAATTTTACACTTCTGGTGAAATATTGCTGAAGGAGGATGTTGTGAGTTGATGGATTCAGGAGGCCCAACAGAAATATGTGCAAAAAAAAAAAAAAGAGAAAAAAGTCAATATTTGCTTATACAATTTTTTAATAATTAATAATTTTAGGTTTACTTAAGTCTTTCTGCAAACCAAGTGTGGATGTCTGAATGAACGCTGCAAAAATCTTAATTCTACCTCTTGTGTGACATTCTTAGAATTATTCTTCACACTTCTCCTTGGGATGTGCTTTGATTGTTGTTTTTTTGGTTTTTTTTTTTGATGGCACACCTTAGCTTCACCTTCTTTTTCCTTTTTTTTTTTGCTTTTTGTTGGTCATTTTCTGTGGAACACCAGGATGCCTTGGGGCTGGGGAATCTTCACTTGTGTCAAGAAGCAAAAGGTACAATGGTTAAAAGGGATTCTGAGGCTTGGGTTACATGTGTGAAAGTCTCAGAAATACAAGAATCCTGTAATAAATCATGGCCAGTGTAAGTTCCTAGTGTGTATGTGATTTGATTTATTTTGGTTAAATAACTGTATGTCCGTAATAAATAATTACAGCTCCTTGTTTAGTTTGACTCACACTATTTATCAGCTGCTCTTCTCCACGGGAGATGAATTTGATTTTGGTAATTCTGCCTTGAAAGAAGATGCTCCACCTTTTGCTTCAAAGCAGTTACAACAATTAAAATTTTCCATTTTTTTTTTTTATATGAGTGGCTTTGTTACTTCAGCAAATTCCGTGGAAAAACAAGGAGCAGTTTGGGTTCTGCTGAGGAATATCTTTTGATCTGGATGCAAGGTCACACATAGAGACAACTTCTGAAAACATAGGATTGCATCAAAGAATTGAAAGTAAAAGATAATTTAAAAGCAGTTTCACAAAGTTGTGCCCATCAGCTCACACTGGGGAGAAAAGTCTTGATGAATTTGCCCTGTTTCTCAAACTGAATTATTTTTCCACATTTCACACATCTTTTTTTGTTTGGAAGCTCCAGGCAGGAGAACTTCACGCTGATGATCTCAAAGACACTGAAAGATCTCAAATCTCAGAGAGATGGATTTAAGGAAATCTCAGGTATATGGAAACATTTTATTTTAGCACATATTGTGTCTGTTTGTGCACACCAGCCAAAGAATGAAATGTACCACTGATCCACTTTTTTCCCCCTCTTTTTTCTCCCCCTCTTTTTTCCCCCCCCTCTTTTTTCCCCCCCCCTCTTTTTTCCCCCCCCTCTTTTTTCCCCCCCCCTCTTTTTTCCCCCCCCCTCTTTTTTCCCCCCCCTCTTTTTTCCCCCCCCTCTTTTTTCCCCCCCCTCTTTTTCCCCTCCCTTTTTTTCCCCCCCCTTTTTTTCCCCCCCCTTTTTTCCCCCCTCTCTTTTTCCCCCCCTCTCTTTTTCCCTCCCTCTCTTTTTCCCCCCCCCTCTTTTTCCCCCCCCCCCTCTTTTTTCCCCCCCCCTCTTTTTTCCCCCCCCCTCTTTTTTCCCCCCTCTTTTTTTTTTCCCCCCTCTTTTTTTTTCCCCCCTCTTTTTTTTTTCCCCCCTCTTTTTTTTTTTCCCCCCTCTTTTTTTTTTTCCCCCCTCTTTTTTTTTTTTTGTCCCCTCTTTTTTTTTTTTTCCCCCCCTCTTTTTTTTCCCTGTCAGCTGCTTGCCATGGGCTTTTGAGGGAGATTCCTTTTCCTAACACATATTCCAGCAGCTCCCACAGGCCGGAGTTACCCTTGGTTTTTTTGCAGGTGGAGCAGAAGCTGAGCATCTCTGTTGTTCCTCCCATTCTCCAGGGGATTAATGCCCCCCTCATCTTTAGTGAGAGTCTCACTGCTGGCAAGTTAAGGGCTGCACAGCTCCTGGAGGAGTTCAGCTTTGTCTTGTGGAGCTGTGTGTGAAATTTCAAACCTCAAATGAAGAAAAAAAACCCCACCAAAAACTGTTCCTCAAGTTGCTGACATGCAGACAAAATAATCTATAAAATTGTGAATTTTTTTTTTTTTTGATGTGATGATGGAGTCACCATCCCTGGAGGCATTGAAAAGGTGTTGGGTCCTTAAGGACATGGTTTAGAAGTTAGATGATGGTGTTGCTCAAAGGTTGGACTGGATGATCTCTAAACATTCTGTGATGCTGCTTTATCAATTTTCACATCATTTAAATACGTGATTTGGAGCAGGATGTTTCCAGGTTCCACTCACATCCCTCTCAGACCTCTCACTGGGAACCTCTTCGAGCTCTTTTTCTGTAGCTGACTTCTGAAAACCCTTCCCAATCAATGCCCCACAGACACTTGTGGTTCCCTTTTCCCTTTACTCCCATCCCAAATCCCCAATTTTTACATTCTCCACATCGTGTAGATGACTGAGGAGGAACCTCCTGAGGTTCTCGTGTGGCACCCCAGGGCACGTAGCTAAAACCCATGGAGACGTGAGAGGGAAATTGAGGGGTTTGGAGTAGGGAGGTTGTAGTGATCCCCGAAATCTCCATCCCACTGCTCCTCTCTGGGTGCTTTTTGGGCTGGGAATGATCACTTTTGGCAAGCCCCAGGAATTCTGATTATCTTCTGGATATGTTGCAGGGTCACATCAGAACCAAATTTGAAGTCTTCCTCTGAAATACTCTTAACCAGGACAATGGAAACTGATTTTTTTTTGTTGTTTTTTTTGTTTGTTTCTATAAACTGTCTTAATATACTCTTAGCAGTTTTCTGTTGTCATTGCTGTTTTTTTTTTTACAAGTTAATTTTAGGGGCACTACAAGAAACCTCCTTTTAAAATTCATTTTTCATGTAGAGAAGAGGATTTCCAAAGCCTTGTTAAGTATCAAATCATCAGAGAAACATCCCTCCACAGTGGGCATCTCTGCTTTTTATTTAAACACAGCTTGGTTGCTTTGATACTTGTTCCAAAACACCTGTAATGGAATAGTTGCAACTATTTTGGTAGAACTATGCTGGCAGCTTGCCTGGGAAGAGACTTTGGAAAACAGTCACAGCAAAATGTTTTCCTCCTAACCTGTCAGCCCTGAATTAGTCTGATAACATTTGCACTCTTAATTACCCTGGTTTTTACAGAAAGTTAACCAGGAGGTTTGGAAAGAATTTTTTTGCTTGATAGGCTGGACTTTGTGAGGCTGTGAATTGGGTTCTGCTGTTCTGATCTGAATCATAGTGCCACCTAAAAAGGAAAATGCTGTTTCCACACATAGCATTCAGTTTATGCTGAGAACTTTGCTTTCTAGCTGAAAAATCCCTCTGTTTATGGACATATATATATATATATATATAATTGAAGAGCACTGGGTTGCAAAAGATGCACAGCCCCAAAGTAGTGAATCCAGTTAAATATTCTGGAATTAGCAATCCTAAAAGAAGCAGCAATTTTTTTTTAAATTTTTTTTTTTTTTGCATTGTTTAAAGAATAAATTTTGCTGCACTCTATCTGAAAAAACTCGACGTTCCTGCAAGTGGATTCTAAAGAAAGGTGAAACTGAGATGTTGTATTTGTTTAGGATCAGTGGGTGAAATGGAGAAGAAGGATGCTGGAAGTGGAGGAAAGAGATTAAGTAGGAAGCTCTTAGCCTGGCTGTTAGGAGAAAGAATCAACTCAAAGTCACAATGTTTATTTGGCATCTTCATTTCCTCACTTCTGTCTTGTCCTGGCAATGGATTTCTCTCACACTGGTGATAGGGACCACGACCTCACCAAAACATTCATAATAGCAGTGTGATATTTCATAGTAGCTTTTATTAATTTATATATATATATATTTTTTTTTTCTTTTTTTTTTTTTCCCCACAGAACTTCATACAAATCAGGACCCAGTGCAGTTTCTGCTGATTTCAAGAGCAGTAGCAGGGAGATGGTGGGGTCCCTGGGTTCTAATTGTAAAATCACTGCTGAGAAAAATCCAGCTAAAATGCTTTGAAATTGGTGTGGGGTTTAGAAAATCCATAAATTCACCCTAAATCTCTCTTTCTCTCTCTTTCTCTCTCTTTCTCTCTCTTTCTCTCTCTTTCTCTCTCTTTCTCTCTCTTTCTCTCTCTTTCTCTCTCTTTCTCTCTCTTTCTCTCTCTTTCTCTCTCTTTCTCTCTCTTTCTCTCTTTCTCTCTCTTTCTCTCTCTTTCTCTCTCTTTCTCTCTCTTTCTCTCTCTTTCTCTCTTTCTCTCTTTCTCTCTTTCTCTCTTTCTCTCTTTCTCTCTTTCTCTCTTTCTCTCTTTCTCTCTTTCTCTCTTTCTTCTCTTTCTCTCTTTCTCTCTTTCTCTCTTTCTCTCTTTCTCTCTTTCTCTCTCTCTCTCCTCTCTTTTCTCCTCTCTTTTCTCCTCTCTTTTCTCCTCTCTTTTCTCCTCTCTTTTCTCCTCTCTTTTCTCCTCTCTTTTCTCCTCTCTTTTCTCCTCTCTTTTCTCCTCTCTTTTCTCCTCTCTTTTCTCCTCTCTTTTCTCCTCTCTTTTCTCCTCTCTATTTTCCTCTCTATTTTCCTCTCTATTTTCCTCTCTATTTTCCTCTCTATTTTCCTCTCTATTTTCCTCTCTATTTTTTTCCTCTCTTTTTTTCTCTTTTTTTCTCTTTTTTCTCTTTTTTCTCTTTTTTTTCTTTTTTTCTCTTTTTCTCTCTTTTTCTCTCTTTTTTTTCTCTCTTTTTTTCTCCCTTTTTCTCCTTTTTCTCCTTTTTCTCCTTTTTCTCCTTTTTCTCCTTTTTCTCCTTTTTTCTCCTTTTTTCTCCTTTTTCTCCTTTTTCTCCTTTTTCTCCTTTTTCTCCCTTTTCTCCTTTTTCTCCTTTTTCTCTTTTTCTCTTTTTCTCTTTTTCTCTTTTTCTCTTTTTCTCTTTTTCTCTTTTTCTCTTTTTCTCTTTTTCTCTTTTTCTCTTTTTTTCTCTTTTTCTCTTTTTCTCTTTTTCTCTTTTTCTCTTTTTCTCTTTTTCTCTTTTTCTCTTTGTCCCTCTCTTTGTCCCTCTCTTTGTCCCTCTTTTTCGTCCCCTCTTTTTCCCCCCCCTTTCTTTTCCCCCCCTCTTTCTTTTCCCCCCTTTCTTTTCCCCCCTTTCTTTCCCCCCCTTTCTTTCCCCCCCTTTCTTTCCCCCCCTTTCTTTTCCCCCCCTTTCATTTCCCCCCCCTTTCATTCCCCCCCCCCTTTCATTCGCCCCCCCTTTCATTCGCCCCCCCTTTCATTCCCCCCCCCCTTTCATTTCCCCCCCTTTCATTTCCCCCCTTTCATTTCCCCCCCTTTCATTTCCCCTCCTTTCTTTCCCCCCCTTCTTCTTTTTTCCCCCCCTTCTTCTTTTTTCCCCCCCTTCTTCTTTTTTCCCCCCCTTCTTCTTTTTTCCCCCCCTTCTTTTTTTTCCCCCCCTTCTTTTTTCCCCCCCTTCTTCTTTTTTCCCCCCCTTCTTCTTTTTTCCCCCCCTTCTTCTTTTTTCCCCCCCTTCTTCTTTTTTCCCCCCCTCTTCTTTTTATTTTTACCTCCCACAAAGCAGGCTGCATCTGGGTGAGCAGCACAACAAAAGCCAGGACGGAAGAAGTCAGTACCCCTGTGTCTAACAGGTAAGGAAACACTTAGGAAGTGCAGAAAAAGGGAAGGTTTTTGGAAATGTGCTGTACCCTTCTGTCTGAAAAATGGAAAAAAAAATATTAAATGAAGATAAAAGATAACTCTAGACTAGGTGTTTGAACCTTAAGTCCCAAATACTGGGAAAAAAAACCCCAAACCCTTTTTTGTGAACACTGAAATGATGCTAAAGGGAGAAGTTGCCATTACCCAAGGTGGTTTGTCAGTCCAAGCTAATTCCCCAGAATTTTCCCACTCTTAGAGATAAAAAGGAGACAAAGTGATGTAAATTGACTTTAAAAATAAACTTGGCACTGTTTTCCATGGCAGTCCTGTAAACAGTTTGGGAATGGGATCTGGAAAAAGTACTTTAGAGCAGGTATAGAGCTGGATTCTGTGTGGACTTACTGAAGATTTAATGGCAAAATTGGTTGAGTAGAACTGAGGAGTCTGTGCAGTGAGTGCACTGCTGAGGTTTTTTTTTTTTTTTACCAAAAAATTTGATTTCACAGGGTGTCTTGAGACTTTGGGAAGCCAGGTTTAGAGCTCCACAAGCACAAATTCACGAATAAAATAAATAAATAATAATAATAATAATAAACAACCCTAAAGAATGTGAAGTTCTTTGAAAGGATTAAATAAAAAATTTAGTGCTAGGAGAATGGTGCTCGAGCCCAGTTCCATGAAAGATTTGGGGGCACAAGTGGGAAAAATAACATTGCCTGTGTGTTTGGAAAGAGGCAAAGAAATCCCTAAGGGGATGTAGAGAGACAACAGCAGATCCAGAATAATCCTTCTGCTCTCCCCTGCTAAGGCAGCAGCCAGAGGGCTCTGCTTCCCTTTGCTCCTCACTCTTAAATCCATCTGGAATTGATCCATCCGGGAGAGCTGGAGATGATCAGAAGGTCAGAAAGGAGTTTGGGGGCATTTGGGCCAGAAAAGAGAAGAGTGGAGAGCCTGGTCCTGAAATTCTGCCAGAATGGGAGGGCACTGAGGGTGTCTTTGCTGTTGGGATTAAATTTCAGGAGGAATTTTTAAATTTAGGAATTTAGAATAGCTATGGAAGGAAAGATTTGATGTTGAGAGCAGGGAAGGACTGAAAAAGGTGTAGGAATCTTCATCAGCTTTCTTGGCAGCCTTTAGCCAGGCAATTGTGTCTCACTTTTGTCCTTTCATAATTCTCTGCCCATTTTTTGTCACTTTTGTCCTTTCATAACTCTCTGTCCTCCCATCAGTTTTTCTTAAAATTCTAAAATTCTGCCTTTCAGAAAAAATTAATCCAGCACTTTTTTTTTTTTAAACTTAATACTTCAATTTGCTTTTGTAATATTATAATATTTTTCTGTCCTCAATGACTATCAGTTAGCATTTCCAGGTGTACAGAAACTTTTTTAAAGGATAATTTGGTCCTTTAATTTGGGAGCATTTCAGGGAACTGCGAGTGATGTCGTGATGTTTAACACTAAATTGTGTGATTTCCACCTATCAAAATCAGGTGTGGAAGGAAAAATATGTAGTCTGGGGGTTGTTTGGGAGTAAATTTTTATTAGCATTGATTTTTCTATTTTTCTTTTTTTTTTTTTTTCCTGCCCCCCAATTTATTCTCAGTGTTAGATGGTAGTATGAAACAGCAAGATAGTTTTTAGTTTTCTGTAAAATCTGGAGAAATAATACTGTCAGTTTTTAATTTTTTGTGCAATAACCCACAGGGGAGAAAAAATCAAATTCTCCTGTGGAGAGAAGAAAGAAGAATATTTTTTTTTCCTTTATGAAATCTTGCCTTTTATGCGAAAGAAAAAAAAAAAGGAAACTTAGAATATTGAAATAAGACCTGATGCCCCAGGCTTTTCTAGTTGTAATAATTCAAAGATTTGCATTGATGTATTGGAGGAGAACCAGGTTGGTTTCACTGTCTGCAGTGTGGTTAATTTGTCCTCCTTTTATTTTTGGATTCAGAGTCTAGATGAGCAGTTTAGGAGCTCAAGCTTCTTGTTTTCAAGCACAAGGAAAGATTTTGCTGTATTTTAAAATAATTTATGGTCATTTTTGACCCCCTCTGGGTAAATTCTGCCCATGTTTTAATCAGGCTGTAGTGTGCCACCTCTCTGCAGTGTCCCAGCTCTGGTCACTGGTGGGCAGCATCCTTGCATATGGTAAAATTTGAGAGGTTGGTCCTTCCATCTCACTCATCAGGGAGTCAATAGTCAATATTATCCCTTTGGAAGGGATATTATTATTCCCCTTTGGAAGATGATGGTGGATCTTCCACTTCATGTGGCTTTTTATCCTTAAAAAAAGTTTCTGTACACCTGGAAATGCTACTTGATAGTCACTGAGGACAGAAAAATATTATAATGTTACAAAAGCAAATTGAAGTATTAAGTTTAAAAAAAAAAAAAAGTGCTGGATTAATTTTTTCTGAAAGGTAGAGTTTTAGAATTTTAAGAAAAACTGATGGGAGGGCAGAGAATTTTGAAAGGACAAAAGTGACAAAAATGGGCAGAGAATTATGAAAGGACAAAAGTGAGACACAATTGCCTGGCTTGGTACTAAAGGCTGCCAAAAAAGCTGATGAAGATTCCTACACCTTTTTCAGCCCTTCCCTGCTCTTAACATCAAATCTTTCCCTCCATAGCTATTCTAAATTCCTAAATTTTAAAATTCCTCCTGAAATTATCTTTTACCTTCCATCCTTGGGGCAGTTCTTCAGGACGTGACAGCCTTGCTCTGAGGTCACTGCATGGGATGAAGCAGGATCTCCTTCTAGAAGAAAGAAGTTTCCAGCTTCTTCCCTGTTGGGAAGAACTTCAACACCTCTAGGACACCTTCCCTGTCTCCTCCTGCCAGCATCCTTGCCTTTGCTCACCCCACTGCAATAAGTTAATGGACTCCACCTCCTTTTCTCTCTTCTCATCCTTGAGCTCTCCTTCCAAGGAGATCCCACGAGCACTCAGATGAGGCTGGATCTTATCCACGTTTTTTATTTTTCAGTAGCCAAATGCAAGGCTTCAAACAAAGGTGGGGATTCCTTCTGTGTACAAGGCAATAGCACCTATTCCTCCTCCCTGGCCAGTTTGGTCCCTTGGACTCTTTTCAACCCCTGCTTTCAAAACCATCTCCCAAACCTCCCTTTTACTCCACAGGTAGTGGTTTTGTGTCCTGAACAAGTGAGTAAACACAACCCAACATTGTGTCTTTAGCTCCCCAGACTCTACAGCCCCTTATCTGCTTTGTTTACTGCCAAAAATAAGCACGTGGAGTCCTTCACTCCTGATAACCACGCAGAGGTGAAGTGGTTGGGGGTGGGGAGCTTTCTGGGGTTGTTTCTGGCTCCTCTGTTTTTAACTGAAACGACTTTAAAGTCCAAACCACTTTGGTTGCTGATGGACTGGTGTGGATGATTGCTTGAACGTGAGCCAGCAGTGTGCCCAGGTGGCCAAGAAGGCCAATGGCATCCTGGCCTGGATGAGGAACAGCGTGGCCAGCAGGTCCAGGGAAGGGATTCTGCCCCTGTACTCAGCCCTGGTGAGGCCACAGCTCGAGTCCTGTGTCCAGTTCTGGGCCCCTCAGTTCAGGAAGGAGATTGAGGTCCTGGAGCAGGTCCAAAGGAGGGCAACCAGGCTGGTGAAGGGATCCAGCACAAGTCCTGTGAGGAGAGGCTGAGGGAGCTGGGGGTGTTCAGCCTGGAGAAGAGGAGGCTCAGGGGAGACCTCATCACTCTCTACAACTCCCTGAAAGGAGGCTGGAGCCAGGGGGGGGTTGGGCTCTGCTCCCAGGCAACTTTCAACAAGACAAGAGGGCATGGTCTCAAGTTGTGCCAGAGGAAGTTTAGGTTGGAGATTAGAAAGAATTTCTTTAGGGAGAGGGTGATCAGACATTGGAATGGGCTGCCCAGGGAAGCAGTGGATTCTCCATCCCTGGAGATATTTAAAAAGAGCCTGGATGTGGCACTCAGTGCCATGGGCTGGGAACCACAGCAGCAGTCAATCAAGGGTTGGAGTTGATGATCTCTGAGGTCCCTTCCAACCCAGCCAATTCTATGATTCTATCACTCTCTACAACTCCCTGAAAGGAGGTTGGAGCCAGGGGGGGGTCGGGCTCTGCTCCCAGGCAGCTCTCAGTCAGACAAGAGGCCATGGGCTTAAGCTCTGCCAGGGGAGGTTTAGGTTGTAGATTAGGAAAAAAATTCTTTCAAGAGAGGGTGATCAGACATTGGAATGGGCTGCCCAGGGAGGGGGTGGATTCTCCATCCCTGGAGGTTTTTAAGAAGAGACTGAATGTGGCACTGAGTGCCATGGTTTATCAGATGTGGTGGGGCTGGGTCATGGGATGGACTTGATGATCTCTTCCAGCCTCAGTAATTCTGTGAACTGTGTTTTTAGGAAACTGTTAAAAAAAAAATTAGCCACTTTACTATGGAAAATGCCACCTTGAGATGCAGCTCATGGTGTTTTTGTAAACTCCTTCAGAGGCACAGAAGGACACATTTAAGAAAGGGAGGGTTACACCTCATTTAAGAAAAGCAGAGATTGGCTCAGATTTATTACCTTGCCTTTTACTTGCCATTCCATCTGCCCGGGAGGTTATAAATAACCCTCTTATTGATCTGATGCCTTTGGAAAAAAAGAATTCCTGGAATGCTGATGAGTTGGCAGCTGCCTACCCCCCAAGTCCCCAGCTCCCATTTATCACTTGGCTTTGGGATGGACTCTTGAGGAGAACTTCTGACCCACCTTGTCCCCCAAACCACCAGACATCTCTGAGGGGTATTTTTCTCTTGCTGGCCTGTCCCTAAAACGATGCCCTTTTGCCTGTCTCCTGCAGGAAACTTAATCTCCTGGGTAAATGACACCCAGAGCTATTTTGGAGCTGGGTTGCAGAGGGAAAGCAAAGCACGTCAGCAATTTGCCTGGAGGAGGAGAAGCCAGAGGAGGGGTGGGGAGGTGGCAGAGCCTGACCCTGAGCACCAAAGCCACTGCTGAGGGACTCAGGGGGGGACCTTCTGCTGCACATCCCTTCCCCATCACTGAGGTTTCTGTTTTATTTTCCTGGAGGGGAAAGGAAAGGAGGGGTGTGAGGGGGAGAAACCAAATCCAAGATGGTCTCCCCATGTCCTCTGTCCCCTTTTTCCCCCTGCCCCCTTCTGTCACCTCAGTAGGAATCAGCTTTTTCTTACCCTGCCCAGAGGTTTGCTTCTCCTCAACCTCTTGAGAAGACTCCAGGTAAGACCTAAGCCTTCATCTAAAGAGAAATGGACTTGGAGATGCTGATAGCCAGGAAAAAAAGGGGAGAATGTTGCTTGTAGCTAAGGGAGGGGTGAGGTTATCAGTGTGTCAGTGTTACTCTGCTGCTTTGTGTAGGGATGTCCTGCTTTATGAAAAGTCTTTGGAGATGGAGCCAAAGGTGTAGGTCCTAAATCCATCCATCTTCTGGTCTGAACAGAATATGGATTGCTTTGCTGAATTATTTCTGGTTGTGTCATCAAAAGATCAAAGATCAATCTCCAAAGAAAGAGAGGTTTTTTTTTTTTTCAAAGTTTTATTTCCAGGGCACAACCTCAAGGCTGCTTTTCTCTTCAGCAAGGTGGTTTTTTTTTTTTCTTTTTCTAAAATTTATTTATTTTTCTTTTTTTCTTTTTTAATCTCTCCTCTGAACTTCTCAATACCAACCCCCCCCTCCCTCCCTGCCCCCCAACCTCCTCCCATTCCTACAAATGGTTCTGACTGGAGATGGAGAGAGATGGAGCTCGACAGCTGAGGCTATTTTGGGCCCTCCAGCTCAATGGGGTGGAGTGGCTGTAATGACAGTGACGTCCTCTTGTTAAAATACAAGGGCTTAGGTTGGAGCCCCTCTTGCTGATTGTCACCAAGGGAATTCTTCATCCCTGGGGGAGCTGGGATCCTGCATCCCCCCCACGTAAGGAACCATCCATGCTGAAAGAGGAGGTTGTGCTTCCAGCTTAATAAGAGCAAGGTTATTTTCCTGTGAACGCAAGGGGTTGAAAAGGTGGGATTGTTTGCTTCAGAGCTGGTTTTATTGGTGCAAGGAATGTGGAGAGGACAGAGGCCTCAGTGCAGCTCTAACATTGCTGCCAACTTCAGCCATGGAGAGGTCCTGCTAAACCCTGAGAGCAATTCAGTAAAATAAATCAGTGGGAATTTACTGCATCTCTGGATCTCTCAAACTCTCCAGCCCTGCCCAGAAGATGCTGGAGTGCACCTGGAGGTGGGATTCCACCAGAGCTGCTTCTCTCCAGGGGCTGTGTCTGAAACAAAATACACTTGGGGGACATTTGTGATGAAACTGCTAGATTTCCCATCACCCCTTTTCTCTCCCCAGTTCTGCAAACCCAGGATTTCTGTCTTCTCCCTGCATCCCTGCCATGCCTTCTCACCACCATGGAGCAGGAATGAGCATCCCTGAGACCTCCCTGGTGCTGTGGCCTTTCCTTCCTTAGTATCAGAGCAGCTTTGGGTGCCTTGAGGCTCAGGAAAACAAAAGGAAAAGATGATGCCATGAAGTCCTTAGGGGCTGATTTGGTGTTTTTGGTGCAGTTTTAGTCCTTTGGAAGCTTCTGGGGTTGTTTTTTAGCTCCATCAAGGGGTAGAATCCAAAGTGGAGCCTCTCTACTGTAGCAACGGCCAAGCAGGAAGATGCTCTTCCTTTGCATGGATTTTCTTGAAGCTGTTGGTGTATTGATGGAAAGTAATCACTGGCTGTATGGTTGACAGAGGGATGAGAAAGAAATCTTCCTGTCTCTGAAAGAGGCAAGATAAACATCTTCTTTAAGCACAGAGATGCTGGAGGTGGCTTCAGTCTCCCATGGTTTACACCAAGTGTAGGTTTGGTTGTGTGCCTGGAAGGTGATCTGAATGCTTTGCCTGGCAGTGTGTACAAACCATGCTCTTTGTTCTTCTTTCTTGATGGAGATTTCTAAGGGATTGTTTGATTCTCTTGTTTCTTACCAGCCCTAGGAAATACTCAGCTTATTGATGATGAATTCATAGTGGCAGCAGGAGGTGATGCAGGTCCCTTTGTAGACAGCTGGTGCATGGTTGGAAGAAGTTGTTGAGATAAATTGTGGCTGCTGAATCCCTGGAAGTGTTCCAGTCCAGGTTGGATGGAGCTTGGAGCAACCTGGGCTGGTGGGAGGTGTCCCTGCCCATGGCAGGGGGTTGGAACTGGGTGATCTTTAAGGTCCCTTCCAACCCAAACCATTCTGTGATTTAGCCTTACCCTGAAGGTGAGAAATGTAAGATTGTCTTGCCTTGAGTGCAGCCTTCTTTTTTGCTGAGGGCTTCTTACCATTTTTAACAGCATCTTGGCTCCCAACCTGCTGTGAAATTTCCCTTCACATCTCCTGTGGGCCTTGGCTTCCCATGGAGGTAACAGAGGACAGGGAATGCAGATGAGCCTGAGCTGAGCTGGAAGCTCACTGGGACAGGCTCAGTTTATTGCAGGTTTACTGTGCCCACAGTGCTTGGAGCCTGATCCTCCAAACCACCTCAGAAAACTCTCCCATCAGCTCATCAAATGACCTTTGGACACGCCAGAATCTCTTGTCCCTCACTGAAGTGGAATTTAGAGTAGCCCAGGCTGAGCTCTGAGTCCAGCTCCTCAGTGGCAGATCCCATTCCTGCTCTGATGGAATGGCCCTGGGAGAAATTCTGCCATCTCAGATCAGTGCAAATCTCTGCTTACACCTGATTTAGAGATGAAATGGTCATGTAGCACTGGGTGTGCTGGGTGTGCATTTCACCCTGAAAGCACCCTGCCTGCTGTGATGGCTTGGAGGCATCCATCAGCACCCATCTGATGTCACTGAGCTTGCAGCTGACACCCAATACTTGTGTTATTCCACAGTTGTCCATTCCCTGGGAGGTTGTTAGAAGTAACAGGGCAGCTGAGCTACTGCTGTTTTCCCTCAGCAGGACTTCAAACAGCAGAGGAAATCCACAGTCCCCATTTTATGTCCCATTGACTTCCCCTCCCACCCACAGACTCCGTTTCCTTGATGGTTTGAGGTGGAAGAGCAGACAGGGAAGTCACAGAAACTACAGTCATACCAGCACTGCTTTGATTTTTGTCGGGAATTTCTGGTTTAGTGGTATTCTTGGAAAGCTCCAAGAGGTGGGAGGTTTCCTGTGAATTGGGCCTTTCTCATCAGGAGAGCATAGAGGGCAAAGCTGGGCAGTTGGCACTGAAGAAAAAGTCCAGGAAATATGAACTCTAAAAGCAAGAAAAAGACCCTAGGACAACAGTTTGCTGCTTGGGAAGAGAAAAGAGGGTTGAGAAAATGAGCAAGCAGGCATGGGCTGAGTCTTTAAGTGGTGTCAAGGAGAACTTCCATGCTCCTGACCTGGATCCAGGGTTCAGTGGTCTCCTAGAGTTTGGTGTTTGTCCTCACCTGAGCTTTCCATCCCCCAAGACTTTGATTATGCCTACATGTTACTTATGACTGCATTCATCTTGGCAACGTTTTAGGAGGTGCACTGGATGATGCTCTTTGTCCAGGGTCATGGTGGAGAGGATTCCTTTTCTAGCCACTGAATTGAAAGGCTTTGCCAGAGAATAATTTGCCACCTCTGTCACTCTGGAGAGCATCACCACAGCCAGGGGGTAGGGGACAGGCATGGTGTGGGACCTCTGTCTTCTCAGAGGTTGTTGAACCCCCCCCCAAACGTAGCTCAACATTGGTGACACAACCTGGCCCATCAGCCAGTAGCACATGGGATGTCTGGAGAGTGATGGCATCACCATCAGGAATCTCCATCTCCTGATGGGCACAGCCTCAGGTTATTCCAGCAGGAATGGGAGCAGCCAGAGGTTGTTCCCCCTGCCAGGGCCTTGCTCAGTGGTCCATGGGGATGCAGGTGTGGGGCAGAGATAGAAAGGAGGGGAGGAGGAGGAGGCTGTAATGAGGTTGGTGTTGGTCTCTTCTCCCAGGTAACAAGTGATAGAAGAAGAGGAAAAGGCAACATGTTGTGGAAAGGGAGGTTTAGGTTGGGAACAATCTCCAGTCTCAGGCTGGACTTGATTATTTCAGAGGTTTTTTCCAGCCTGGTTGGTTCTATGAGTCTGTGATGAATTTCTCCCTGGAAAGGGTTCTCAGGGACTCCAGGGATGAGTCCCCATCATCCCTGGAGGGGTTTCCAAGCCCTGGAGATGTGGTGCTGAGGGACATGGGGTGGTGGTGGCCTTGGCAGTGCTGGGTGAAGAGTTGGACTCCATCATCTTCAAGCTCTTTCCCAAGCAGAATTCTTCTGTGAGCTGTGGGATTCAGAGTAATCCAACCACACAAACCTCTCACCCCAAACCACCCCTTCTGCTCTTTTACCATTTTTTTCACTGAAGGGCAGGACCTGCAGCTGAGGTCTGAGAGAATGGAAAAAAGTCAGCTTGGAGTGTCAGGAAGCAGTTTATCCTTCTGCTCTAAGACCCCTCTGGCTCTGTCCTTGAGGGGCATGGTTGGCAGCACTCAATGACCTCAAAGGTCTTTTCCAACCAAAATAATCCTGTGATTCTAAGAGAAGGGGTGGGAGGCCCTGACTGGTTGATTGGCCACGTGTTCCCGGGCAGTGATTTGATGTGTTTCCCCCCCCACCAAAAAAAAAGCAAACCAGGGAAAATCTGAATGAGCAGGGCCAGAAGTGAAATTACAAACGCTGCTGCTTTGCCTTCGGCGTGCTCAGAAATACCCAGATGGGAATGTGATCTCTGCTCCAAATGATTAATCACAGAGGGATTACGAGGAGAAATGTGACACTGGTAAATGGCTGAGATAAACTGGAAAGGGCATCTGCACTGACTGGCTTTATTCATGCTTTGTTGCAGTTCCATCCCTCCCAAGGAAGCTCTCCTGGCACTTGTGGAGAGTTACTATTTTTATTTAGGTTTTTTTGGTGATTTTTTGTTTTTTGGTGTTGTTTGTTTTTTTTTTTTTTTAAAGTTTGAATGTACATATAAAGCATCTGAATCATACTTAATATTTCTACAGTATCAATGTTCATTAAATCTTTTCTTTTGGATGTGCTCACAGGGTGACCCTCTCCCTCTTAAGCCTCTTGATCAGCCTGATCTAACGTGATGCATTCTATCCCATTTAAATGGGATAAAATATGGGATAAAACCCTCAAAATATGGTTTACTTAGCACAGCCTATCTACCTGGCTTGAACTGTCTGAATGTTAGATACTCCTTGCAGCTTCATCCTTCTTGCAGGTGAGGGCTTAATGCTTGTTGCTGGAGTTCATGCCCTCAGCACCCATAGGACAAGGTTTTTTATAGAATCATGGAGTGGTTTGGGTTGGAAGGGACATTAATGATCATCCAGTCCCAGGGATAGGGACAATTCCCACCAGCCCAGGTTGTTCCAAGCCCCATCCAACCTGGCCTGGAATAATTCCAGGGATGGGGCAGCCACAGCTTCTCTGGGCAACCTGGACCAGGGGCTCAGAATTTTCATGGTGTTTCACTTCTGTCATCTTGAGGCTACCACCACTGGAAAGGAAACTCTTGGATGGATTTTCTGCACCAGTCTGGACCAGGAGCAAGAGCAGCAGAGCTCTGATGTAGCAGCTCCACTGTGTTTAAATGTTCTTGACTATCAAAGTTACCAACCAGGAGCTGGAGCTTGTTTGAGCAGGGGAGAAGGACCCAGAGCTTTAGGAAGTGAGCAGCAGAGCTCTTCTCCAGGTGTGGAGATATCTTTTTGGGGACCAGACAAGGAGAACAGCAAGCAGGTGGGTTTGAGGGAAGCCACAATCTGCTGAAAGGTCACTGGATGGCTCCCCAAAGCATCTCCTGTGTCTGAAGCTCTCTGTGCTCCATAGAATCAAAAATTTTCAGGGCTGGAAGGGACCTTTAAGATCATCTAGTTCCATGTTACACAGAGCCCTCTTCAAAAGAGAAGTGAATCAGCTCTGGTTTTTTTATTCTTTTTGATGAATTTGAAGCTGGGAGTGAATGGGGGTGACACATCTGTCAGGATGTGTTTATACATTTAATTATAACAATTAGGGAGCTGGGAAGGAGGAGACATAGCAACATCTTCTGAAGATGGATCCAAGCACCTTGAGGACACAGTGCAGCCCCCAATTCCATCTGATGCCTGGGAAAGGTTCAGATGTGAGCTCTGAGCCTCTGTTTTGATGGTTAATTCTGATAAAATGTAGTGAGTTTTACTGCTGGGTGGCCTTGAACCCCAGCATCCTCCTCTGAACATTGAAATGGTCCTTCCCCAAATTAGCAGAAGACTCTGATTGTCAGTCAATTGGACTTCAGTGGAAATTTCCACACACTTCAATGTATTTTGGCTCAAGCCCAGGACTGCTCCTAGCTGGGTCTTCCAACCATTCCTGCAGCTTCTCTGCTTGCAGCTTTGAAAGTGTTTGTGGAAAACATCTTTGAAAGCTCAAGTGAGGCTGATGGGGGAGGGATGGAGGGGTAGGAGGGACTAAAGAAGTGTTTACTAGTTCACAGATTCATAATTCCCAGGGGGAGATCCAGGGAAAACCAGCTCTGTATCCTCATTGGAATGAGCAGTGAAGGTGCCCACCCTGCAGGACATCACTTGGTCCTTAGCACTCATGGCTGGAGGTCAAACATTCCTGGGTGAGAAGAAGTCAGAGGAGGAGCAGCTGAGGGAATTGGGAATGTTTAGTTGGGAGGAGGCTGAAGGGAAACCTCACTGTCCTCTCCAGCTCCCTGGAAGGAGGTTGATTCTGTCATTCCTTGCACTCCTGGTGTTTACCAAGAAGGATTTTTTTTTTCTCTTCTCCCCATTACTTTTATTTTTATCTTTTTCCCATCCAGATTTAAGCTTTGAGAGCATTTTCTTTACTTTCTGAAACTTTTTTGTGAAATGATGAAACCTGCTTGATACCAGGAAACAAAATCAACCAAAACTTAGTTTTGTTTAGAAAACAATTTTTTTTTTCTAAAGTCTTCACATGCTTCTGAACAGCTTTGTGTGTTCTTTGGAGAGGGAGAGAGAGGATAGAGTAGGACTCAGACTATTATTTTCCTTGTTAAATATAGAAAGAAGACAACATTAATTTTTTTTTTCCTCAAATCTGTGGCCCAAATGCAATGTGAAGGTTATCTCAGCCATGCCATCTTCAATGGTAATAGTGATTATAACAAGCACCAGTTTGTATTTTTAGGCTACCACCTTCCCAATATTTAGTTTAGATGATAATTCCTCTCTTTCAGCCCCTGGCAGAGTAAATGGAATGAAAAATTGGAATTGTTAATTTTCACCCATGATTTGTCATATCCTCCAGCACCTCCATGGTGATATGCACACTGTGCACAGAATTATTTGCAAGACCATCCCTGTCTTAGCATGAAGATAAAATGGAAGGGGACCCCAGACAGAGTGAAAATAAGCAATTTCCCTCAGGTGGTGCAGCAACCTATGGTACCCTATAGAATCTATGGGTCCCCCTCAGGTACCTCCCATGGCACCCTATGGTATCCCTATATCATCCCCTTGGCACCCCATGGCACCCTATAGTATCCCTATAGCATCCCTATGGCATCCTATAGCATCTATGGATCCCTCTCAGGTACCCTCCATGGCACTCCCTATCCCCCTATGATACCCTATAGTATCCCTATGGCATCCTATGGTATCCTATAACATCTATGTATTCCCTTGAGATGCACCCTAAGGCAGCCTATAGCATCCCATGGCACTCTGTAGTATCCCTATAGCATCCCTAGGGCATCCTATAGTATCCCATGGCACCCTGTAGTATCCCTATAACATCCCTATGGTACCCTATAGCATCCCTATGGCACCCTATGACACCCTATAGTACCCCTACAGCATCCCTATGGTACGCTATAGCATCCCCATGGCATCCTATAGCATCCCATGGCACTCTGTAGTATCCCTTTAACATCCCTGTGGTACCCTATAGCATCCCTATGGCACCCTATGGCACCCTATTGTACCCCTATAGCATCCCTATGGTACCCTATAACATCCCTACGGCATCCTATAGCATCCCATGGGACCCTACAGTATCCCTATAAGATCCTATGACATCCTATGGTACCCTATAGCATCTATGGATCAATCCAGAGCCCCTGCATTGCAACAGGAGCTGGAGGAGGAAGGAGAAAAGCAAAGGAACCTCTGCTCCATTGGGGGCAGGAGAAAGGGAAAGAGGAATTTTGGGTCTGCTGGAGGTGATGGTGGGGTGAGAGGATCTGCCAGGGGGTGAGGGAGGAGGGAGTGGGATTGCCAAAGCCATGAGTGGGTGGAGGAGCCAAAGGGCTGCAGGATTCTGAAGGATATTTCAGTCGTGGTGACTGAGAGGGAGAGCCCTGGAGGTGTGGTGTGGTTTGGTTGGGTTTGGTTTGGTTTGGTTGGGTTTGGTTGGGTTGGGTTTGGTTGGGTTGGGTTTGGTGTGGTGTGGTTTGGTTTGGTGTGGATCTTTGAAGGTGAAAAAGTGAAGATGTGAGAGCAACACCACAGCCACCTCTGAGAGGAGACCATTGGTGTAGATCAGGCAGGAGCTGCAGGAGCTTGTGGGGACAGGGCAGGGCCATCAGGAGAGATCACAGAATCATTTGGGTTGGAAAGGAGCTCTGGGATCCCCAACTCCAACCCTTCATCCACTCCCCCCGTGGGTCCCAGCCCATGGCACTCAGTGCCACATTCAGTCTCTTCTTAAAAACCTCCAGGGATGGAGAATCCACCCCCTCCCTGGGCAGCCCATTCCAATGTCTCTCTGGAACCTCTCTGGAAAGAATTTCTTCCTAATCTCCAACCTAAACCTCCCCTGGCAGAGCTTAAGCCCATGGCCTCTTGTCTGATTGAAAGTTGCCTGGGAGCAGAGCCCAACCCCCCCCTGGCTCCAGCCTCCTTTCAGGGAGTTGTAGAGAGCGATGAGGTCTCCCCTGAGCCAGATGCAGCAGTCTGGAGGGAAATGATGCTCTCAGGTCTTCCGAGCAGGATTCCCAGGTTTGGAGCTGCTGGGAATCTGGCTTTTCTTCCAGAGCACTCTTGTCAAGTGTCATCTGCTCCACATTTGCTCTTTCTTGACGTATTTAGGTTGGATATTAGAAAGAATTTCTTCACAGAGAGGGTGATCAGACATTGGGATGGGCTGCCCAGGGAAGCAGTGGATTCTCCATCCCTGGAGATATTTAAAAAGAGCCTGGATGTGGCACTCAGTGCCATGGGCTGGGAACTGCAGTGGGAGTGGATCAAGGGTTGGACTTGATGATCTCAGAGGTCCCTTCCAACCCAGCCGATTCTATGATTCTGATTCTATGATTTCTTTCTCACCCTTTAGGAAGGAAACCAAGATGGATTATAGCTCCTTCAGTGGTGTCCCCAGATTCCTGACCCGGCCGAAGGCGTTTATGGTGTCTGTGGGGAAGGATGCCACCTTGAGCTGCCAGATCATTGGAAACCCCATCCCAGTCGTCAGCTGGGAAAAGGATAAACTTCCAATCGAGTCTGGAGGGAGGTTTAAGACCACAGAAGATGGGGATCTCTATCGTCTGACCATCTATGATCTGAGCCTGGAGGACAGTGGGCAATACATCTGCAGGGCCAGGAACACCATCGGCGAAGCTTTCGCAGCCGTCAGCATCAAAGTGGGAGAGGAGACCACGGTGACAGAGTCAGCCCCGTACTTCATCCAGAAACCCTCCTCCATCAGAGTAACTTTGGGAGAAGATGCCATGTTCAAATGCAAAGTCCAAGGCAGCCCTCCCCTCTCGGTCAACTGGGAGAAGGATGGGAGATACCTGAGGAACCGGGCCGATGCCGGACGCGTCCAGATCGAGTCTGCCGGGGAGTCGAACGCTCTCACCATCCAGTGTGCCCGTCTGGGGGACAGTGGCACCTACACCTGCCGGGCAGAGAACCTCCTTGGCTCTGCCAGTGCTTCTGCTGCACTGGTGGTGGAAACTCAGGGTTCTTCCAACCCTGGCAGCGGCCACTTCAACCCCGGTTATGGGAAGACGACCTCCTTGCTGTCCCACTTGCAAAAGAGGCGAGAGGAGATGAGGAAGGTGGACATCTCCCACGGGGCTCTGGATTCGACGTCTCCCCAGCCTTACTCCCTGGCTGAAGGGTTGTCTGGCAGCAGCTACAACCTCTCCAGGGATTACGAGAGGGGGGCTGGACTGGCCACCAAAGGTCCCCGTAATGCCACTTTTGGGGTGCTGACCCGCACCTGCAGTGTGACAGAGGGCAAGCACGCCAAGCTGAGCTGCTATGTGACAGGAGAGCCCAAACCAGAGATTGTGTGGAAGAAGGACAACGAGGTCATTTTGGAAGGGAGGAGGCACGTCATCTATGAGGACGACCAGGAGAACTTCGTGCTGAAGATCCTCTTCTGCAAGCAGGTGGACAACGGGCTGTACACCTGCACGGCTTCCAACCTGGCAGGAGAGACCTACAGCTCTGTGCTGGTCACTGTCAAAGGTGGGTGCTGATGGTGGTCATCTCTGCAAGGAGACAGCCAATGTATTCCTGAGTTGGGGTTGGGAGCTTGAGCAACGTTTCTGCCACCAAATTGTGGGTTAGAGATGGATAAAGACCTCTTGTTGTGGAGGAGGTGAAGCATTGGAAGAGATGACCTGGGGGGAGAGTCTCATCATGGGGGGGATTAGGAAAGGCAATAAATGGGCACTGGTCAGGGATGGATGATGTAGAACTGGTTGGTTGTGGGGCAATTGGGATGATGCAGATCTTTAAAGCTCCCAAGTGTCCTGGTTCTATAGTAATCTAAGAGGTCTGGTTCCATCCTCCTGGTCAATGACTGCTAAAGCCCCATCATGTATGCTCCAGGCTATAATCACATTACATTCACCGCAGGGTTTAGTTGAGCTGCTCACCACGTGCCATTTAAGTTGTAGTAGAGGAAACCCTAAATGTGTCAGGCTGCCTTGGATCCCTTGGGAGACCCACTCCAACTCTAATTACAGTCCCTCTTAGTTTTCCTGCACAGAAGAACCCACCAGCAGCCTCGTTCTTACCAGGTTCTTCAGTCTTTTCCCAGCTTGTATGACTGTGGCCTGTGGTCCTTCTACTCTACGAGGCCCAGGATGCCTCTGTTATGGTCAGTGGTGAAAAATTGCCTTCAGATTGTCCCTCAGCACTGCTGGAGGTCAGACCAAGTTCTTCAGAGTGGTGCCAAAGGTGTGACACATGGATTTTCACAAAGGCAGCTCCAAGTTTCCAAGCTGGTCTCCCACTTGGCAAGGTTACAGTAGGCAGTTTGCAGACCCAGAGAGCAGCCATAAATCATCTCCTAGAGAGAAAATGCTTTACCAATTGAATGGCAAAATAGATGGGTTTGAGTGGCAGCAAAATAAATCAGATATCCAACTGAGCAGGTATGGTCAGGGCTTCATAGCATTCTTGAAGACTCCCAACCTTCATTTGGTTTTCTACTTTCCCTTTTCTGGACTTCTTTCACACTCAGTGGCTTTCCCATCAGTGTCAATCAGTGACACCAGATCCATGGAACTCGCTGGCTCTTGTCCCACTCATTTCTAACCCTTGGAGGTGCTGAGTGGTGTTGGGAAGGGAGTTTGTCCTCTTCCATAAATCCACGATTACCTCATGAGCTGGGATTCGGAGTTGAAGACCAAGCCTGGCCCTTGGCTGGGTGTTCACTTTTAGGGTGGCCCAAGCTCTGTCACTTGCCCAAAATTTGTCTTGCAAAGACAAATGCCCTCCCCCTGGCCCACGATAATTTGATTTTTCTCAGTGGGTGCAACCAGTTCAAAGCAGGTGGGGAAAGCATGTGAAGCTGCAGGTTTGGGAGCAAACACCATGGAAAAAAGGGTATTGATCAATGTCCATTGTCAAGAGACACCTGTGAGTCAGAGGGCTTAGGTGGAAATGTTTATGGGATGTTGCTTCGTTACCCTAAATCATGTTGGACTTTCTGACCAGGCCAAAGCTGCCATGGAAAATCTACATCTGTTGGTTATAATTAGGCTCTGAATAATGACTCTTTGTGTCACCAGAAGTCCTTCTCAGGCTTCCAAAGACAACTGAGAATAATTCAGCAGTGAGGGGAGCTTTTAATTCTGCTGTTTATGCCAGAGGTGATGCCATTAGCTCATCTGCCATTGGCTTTGGGGAGGTCATCTTGGAACACAACCTTCAGTTTGCTCAGTCATGGAGAAACAGCTAAATTGGCCAAGCTGTCACTCTTGGAGAGCACCAAGATGCTGTGTTGGTCTTTCTGGAGGTAACAGCATATTTCTGGAGCCCGTGGTGCTGTACCCACAATGTGTGTCCACAGACATGGGTGCCAGAAAGGACAAACTTCGTGGGTGTCAAGATTTTAGCCACTAACCAAGTGACAGATGCTCTGGGTGATCACCCCACTACACTCCCAGGAAAGATAAAAAGGGGAATAAGGGAGACTTTAAGGTTGGAGGAAAAGAACTAGAATAGGCTTAACAAAATAATAATCAATCGTGATGATGGTGAACGACAGGCAAATCTATAGAAATATGCAACCCATGCTCCACAGGTGGTAATTATTTCCCAACCAGAAAAGTCCCAAACTGGACTCAGCAGCAGATGGGCTGCCTGTGGCCCAGGTCCCAGTGACACAAGTCTTGGAGGAGTTAGGCTGGTCCTGCTCAGGGAGGCAGGAGAAGGTGATCTGTCCTGATGAATGATGCTCTTCTCTGGTGAGAAAACAGGATACAGGGGCAGCACAGGGAGAGATGCCAAAACAAACCAACCCCAACCCAACCAGCACATCATCCAGAGGGAGCTTCTCTTAGGAGCCATTTTATACTGAGCACCATGGAAGGAACACTGTCATTGGTCTATTTGGGTCACCTGAACCATCCTCTCCTCCCTGGAGGCACAGATGCTCCTCCTCTCCACCCCGTTCCAACATCAACACTCTGCTGGTAGGGTTCCAGGAGGTCTCATTACAGCTGGGTTACATTTTTAGCCTGGTTCTCTCAAGCCAGGATGATGGGTTTAAATTCTCTCTGGTGTTTTGGTTTGCAGAATTTCAAATCAAGCAGCTGAAAGATAATTTTGGTGGGTCTTTTAAAGGTAATAATAACGAAAAAGATGATCCCAACTTTCTGTCTCAGGTGGCTTTTAGGAGTCTCTAAGGGCACAGGATTGGGCACAGGTCAAACCTCCTCATGCAAGGCACCTATATTCCACCAATTTAGATCCTAGATCCACGGAACCAACACATTTGTAAGCTCATGAGCCCATGCCTTAAAGATCATTGAGCTTAAAAAAAAAAAAGAGATTTTTTATCTCTTCTCAAACAAGAGGTAGTAAATCTCTGGGGGTGGTGGTGGTGCTACAGTTCAGAGACTTACTCTGACACCTAAGGAAAACCAAGAGCTGATTAGCCCAATTCAGAAATGTGTCCAGGGCAGGGGTAAAAATCACAAAATGTAAGCTGCAAGGTGAGCTGTGAAAGAACCTGGAAAATGTTTCCCAAGAGTAAACCTCATTGGTAAGATCAAAATGTGGAGAGGATGGGAAGAACACAAATAACACCACTCAGGTCTCCATCCTTGGCCCTGGCCCAAGAAATGTTCATCTGGGTCCCTGAATACAGAAATCAGATACTGTAGGAAAAGGTTAAAGGTTGCAAAGAGGATAGAGACTGAATAAACAGACTGGGGCTGAGGCCACTTTGTTCTCCCTCTGACCTGAAATGATTTTGGATGACCATTGGTCATGGTAGTCAAGTTTCAGGTCTGAAAGAGAACTTTAGAACTGTGGAGATAGAAAGGAAAGTTGGAAAGCACAGAAAGTAGGAAGATGACCAAAGGCACAAGGTGGTGGAAACATGGCTGTGAAACTTTAGATGGTTTCCTTGGGAATGATTCTCCATAGTCTTACTGTCACTGGGCCATTTTTCTTAGGCAGAGGGAAAAGTTGTCTTTGGAATAATAAATAAATTATTTGGAATAATAAATAAATAATAATAAATAAATGGTGAGCCTCTGAGAAGGCCAGGAATAGACAGGAGGAAATGTAGACAGGAGAGAAGATCATGTCAAGCAGACAGATATTCCTTGAGAGGGTGAAGGAAACTTTGACTTCTTTGTAGGCTGCACCTATTCTTAGCAAAATGCATGTTAGCAGGACCTGCTTTTAAAAAATAACATCATCTCATTGCTAGTTTGGTTGGTGTGAACCAAACCAAAGCCTATGACACCATGTCACATGTGCCATTTAGAAATGAGCAGTCAGTATTTATGGAGTTTATCAGATCAAATATAAGGTTGCTATCTGCTGCAGCTCTTCCTGATGGGCCCATGGTAGTCACACCACAGAATAATTCTGATTTGTGCTGGGTGCTGTACAAATAGGTAAGAAAGGATCCCTGTGTTAGAGGATTTGCAATGCAAATGTCAAAATCTGACAGAGTGGGGTCTGTCAAACCAAGGTGGGGGGAAAAGAGAGTGAGAGATGTCTCTGCTTGACTCACCATGCTGATCAATGGCAGAATTAGTGTATTTATTTGTTTTATCTATTTAGTCAGTTAAAATATACTGAAAGGCTGGTGTGAAGCCTAACATTTCCATCCTTAGAAGTCCTCTTCATGTAAACATTATCTGGTCATACAGTCAGACTCTGTTGATTAGTTTATTAATGAGGAAGATGAGGCACCTGCCTTTCATAGACCTTTCCTGGAGAGCTGGGTTGTCTGTTGAGCAGCTGGAGACACTGTTCCTTCCTGGCCACCACTCTGAGCACCAATCTGACCTGGAAATGGCTGGTTATAGACCAGATTAATTATTTGGGATGCCTACTCTCAAGAAGCCTATGGTTCTTTTGTAGTTCCTTACCAAAATTAACCCACTTTATCTGACCAGGTACGTGCTAGACCATGTAAAGAGCATGAAGGCATCTTCGGGAAGGAGGAGGCTGGTGGGTTTTTCAGCCTCTGTCATGTCCCCAAAGCAGAAAAAGCAGGGGGCTGGGTGAATCCTAGGCTTTGATTTGGTTTATCAGCTGCTGTCTCTCTAAGCCCCATCCAGAGTGAGATGAGGATGTGTGGGCACATCTCAGAAGGATGAAAGCAGAGTTGTTTTCAAAGGATATCTGTGATCCTAGACTGGCAAGGACACATTTGCACCTTATTCCCTTGTCTTGAAAAAAGTAATGTTCTTGCTGCAACAAATATGAAAGAATCAACCAACTCTTTTGTGCTTGTACATTCAAGAGCTTTTTCCTAGAGTAGCTTTTCTCTGTTTTTAGCCTTAGGTGCTGCTTGGTAACTGCAAATGGAGAGGGGTTAGTGGCCTGGCAAGTTGTTCCAACTATGAGAATACACTTGAGTGCAAAACTGAACCTATGAGTTTCTAATATTTGAGCTCAGAAAAGAGCAAATCAGATCCAAGGCAGAACTCCTTCTGTAGGAGCTCCTGTCCTGGTGATGGAGCAGGAGGGGACAGATAATGGAGTCAATTATATCCTGAGTTACCAGATCTGTACCTTACATCATGGAGGCTCCTGGACATCAAAGTTTGGATGTCCAGGCTATTTGAGGGCCTCAGTTTGTGTTTCTCCAGCCTGTAGATCATGGAGACTCTGAGTAGGATGTGTCACCATGGGAATGGACTTCTAAATCTACAAGTCTACTCATGTTTGACTCTTAGGCTAAGCTTAGGAATTATGGACTGGTAGTGACCACATGAAACTGCCATCCTAGGAGTGCATGTGTGGTCAGAGAGAGAGAGAGAACAGAGTCACAAAAAAAAAAAACCAAAAATAAACCAAACCAAAAACCAGTCTGGGAGCTGGTGCAGTTATTAGAAGATGAAAGCTCTCACAAAGCATGAGTGGGGATGCCTCAACACTGTCTGATTCCAATTTGTGACATGACTGTGGCACCAGCCCCATGGCTGTGACCACACTGTCCTCTTCAGTCCATCTCCCTGTGCTCCATTTCAGTGCTGGGGTATCAGGATGATTTCACAGTGCAGCTGTCACTGGAATTAAACACTCTTCTGTTCATAACATGTCCTTCCCCTCTGCCCTGCAGCTCTTTTCCATGTTTGATCCACCTTCTGCTTTCTCCCCCAGATGGAGCACTTGGATCCACTGCTGGAGGAAAGCAGAGGCAGCTGGGAGACTTGGGCTCTTTCTCTTTTTTTTTTCTCTGTTCTTTTATTGTTTTCTTTTTAATCTACAATTAATTTAAGGGCTTTTACTCTGACCTGGAGTGGCTGTTGCCATCTCTAGGGTCAGGATGGGTGGGCCTGGTTGTCATCACTAAGTGACAAGGGGCAACACAGAGATTTTCACTCCAGAGGACAAGCAGGCCACAAGAGCAGAGGTGGCTGACCTGGTGTTTCACCAACTTTTTGACATTATTGTGAGTTAGAGCAGAGTCCTCTGTGTGGTGTGGTGGGACAGGCACTGCAGGTCGGGCTGATACTAATTCATTTTTGTACAAAATCCTTCTGCTGGGATCTAAGGTGTCTTTTTTTGTGTGTGCTAGAGCAGCACTCCTACAGCAGTAGGGCTTGATTTTATGTTGGATGGCTGCTCAGGAAAAATGTAATTAATAAAGAGTGTTATTGTTGAATTATTTTTTTTTCTATTACCTCATTTATTCACACACCTCTTACCCCAGACCACCCTAAACTCTTACTTCTTCTTTTTTGTTTTTATCCTCTTAAGAACCCTCGGTACCCTTCAAGGAGAAACTGAAGGATCTGGAAGTGAGGGAGAAGGAATCTGCCACCTTCCAGTGTGAAGTGCCTGTTCCTAGCACAGAGACAGCTTGGTTCAAGGAGGAAACCAAACTCAGGCAGAGCACTAAGTACAACATCGAAGAGGAGGGCACGTACCGCCGGCTCACTGTCCAAAATGTCACAGCAGATGATGATGCTGTTTATATCTGTGAGATGAAAGAAGGGAGCAGGACCATTGCAGAGCTGTCTGTCCAAGGTAAGAAAGGTTTGGTCTATTTCGGATCCCCCTAAGTCTCCCCTATCAAGTGTAAGATTGGTGGAGGAGTGTCAGGTCCCACAAGGTGGGGGTACGGCACTGTCACCTCTCACAGAGCGGGCACGGCTCTACACCCCAAAAAGTGAACACAGGGAGGGTTCCCCAGGGTGGGGGTTGACCCAGGGAGATTTGGACTGGAGCCCCCCTCAGAGAGGAGCCTATGTGTGGCAGGGCCCAATCCTCCTCCTCTAATTAATCTCTTTTAACGACCTATTTGGTGAGATTTAAATTCAGGAATTCTCTACGTGGTACTCAGGAGTAAGGTTATTGCCCGGGAGGTTTGTATAAAAACACAACTTTAGTTAAAGTAAGATTACAAATCCTGTGAGATTACAGCTAGGAGAATTATAAAGGAAGGTACTTCCAAAGCAATGGATTACAATTTAGCAAAACTTGAAGTTGTCAAAAAACAGGTTACCTCTAACAAAACTTAACAAGGCAACGGGGAGTAAAACTTCACAAAGTTAGAAACTACGTTACCCTCATGTGCTGAGATAAGGTTAGAAACAGAGAGACAGAGAGACAAAGATAAGGAAGAAGTAGAGAAGATAGCACCTTTGGATCACCTTTGGATCCAGTGATGATCTTGGTAGGAAGTTCAGGTCCTTGGATGGTGGGCGCACATCCAGCATTTTGAGTGTGCCTCTTCTATGCCCCCTGACCCCCCCCATTTTGGGGAGGGCTTTGACATATCTTGCAAAGCCAGGTGTTCACTTGGACCCCTCCAGATGGGATGACACAGCAATAACCTTTATTTCTGTGCATGTGCCATCTCCAGAGGCTTTACCCGGGGCACACACAAGATGTCACTCTGTTTCCTTATGGAACAGGGACAGTGTCCTGCCTGTCAGGGTGGCCATCAAACAGAGTTCCCCTTGCCAGGACAGTGTTCAGTTTATCAGGATGGCAACTAAAGGAGGGGCTGTTTTTGACAGAATAGGGCCCTGTTTATCAGGGTGGTTACCCAAATGGGGGTCTCTCCTTGAGAGAACAGAGTCCAGATGGCTATTGAATGAGGCTTCCACCCCAGCAGTGTCCACTTTGTCAGGATGGCTGGTTTGGGGACAAATATTCTTCTCGGGATTCTACAAGGAGACTCTAGACTTGACCTTGGGAATGGTATTTCCCTGATGGAAGTGTGCAGTGAAGGAGAGCAGAAGCCCTGGTGATGTGAGAGGAGAGCTATGTGTGGTCAATGGGACACTTTGGGTCTCCTACCAGGAATATAGGGGCAGAAAGTGGGGATAGATTGTGTTGCACAAGGTATGTCACCCAGTGGGGACCTATGCTTAAAGGGGCTTCTTAGAAGGTGATGTCCTTGAACTGTATCCCAGAGCTTCCCTTAATGTGATCCCAAGCATTGGACCTGTCCCCTGGCATCTCTTGTCTGGTGCTTGGAGAATACAAGGATGAGTCTTGTCTGAAGATGGTGGTGACCTTGCTGGGAAGTTGGCTTGGCAGCTGAGGTTTATGGTCCACGTGTGATGCAGGATGTGGTCAGCACCAGTATGATTTGGGATTGGAAACCAGACCCATGCTCTGACATCTAGAAATGTTCCCAGGAGTTTGGAAAGCTGATGAGAAAAGTGTGAACTGTGGATGTAGATCAATAGTCAAGTCTTCTGAGTCTGGTGGTTTCAGGCTGATGTACAAGTAGGTGTAGAGCCTGGTGTAGTTGTCTCACAGCAGGTAGACACACACATCAGAGAGGTAGTCATGTCTGCAGAAGGGACCATCAGTATGAGCTTCCTGACTTGCTGGATGAGCAAGATCTTCTCCATACAACTCCAGGACCTACAGTGTTGATGGAAGGGACCTTTAAAGGTCATCAAGTCCAACTATCCAAGAATGAGAGGGGACATCTTCAACTAGATCAGGTATGCTGCTCAAAGCCCTGTCCAACCTGACCTGGAATGTTTCAAGGTAGCTACCACCTCTGTGGGAAACCTGTGCCAGTGTTTCACCACCCTTGGCATTAAAAATTCCTCCCTTGTCTGAATCTTCTCCTGGTATCACCGACCCATCTCCTGTTGCATGGATTGGAGACCTCTTGTAGCTACAGGACTGCACTTGTCCTGACTAATTTGAAGAATTTCTTTGCTCCATAAAGTGGTGCAACCCTTGCACAAGTTCCTTTTTGTATTATTGGAGAAGCTGAGAGTGCACAAGGGTGGAGGCAGAAGGGAAAATTTAGTCCAGAGATATGGGAGAGTTCAGACAGACACCTTTGTGTTTCACCTTCTCTTAGGGCTGGAATTTTAATGTTCCATTAGAAAGAGAATGACTGAGCCAGGTGGAGCTCTCAGGAGGAAACAGAGGCAGACCCTTCCTGGGGGAGAATGTGTCTGGGCTGGGGGGAGAAGACGGGAGAGAGCAGGGTGAGGTTGGACAAGTGTGAGAGCTCAGCAGAATGGAAAGGGCTCCAGGGAAGGGGAGGGCAGCAAGGAGTAGATGTGCAGCCAAGCTCTGGGGAGGATGAGAAGAAAACTGAGCCCTTGAATGCTACTGATGAAACATGTGCTTGATCTGCTGCTCCATGAAGGAGTTCAGCACTGATCCTCATCACATAGCTCTAGGTATTTACCTGTGTGGGGGATATTTTGCCTCACAGAGACCGTTCCAGGCTTGGAGCCAGTCACCATTTGTCCACAGGAGTGGTCTCCTGATGCTTTGTCCATGCTTTCCTGGGAGGTGTCACACCTGAGTGCTTTGGAATTATTCTAGTCAGTGATAATCATCACAGTCACTTGCAAAGGACACAAATAAATGAAGTTCATTCAGTGTGAATTCTTGGCTTGATTCTAAGAAGAAATCTGAGGGTTTCTTCTTAGTCTATTTTCTATCAATTCAGGTGGCTCGTGTGTTTGCCAGCTTGGGTGTGTAAATTACTGGCAACTTGGTGGAGGCAGAAGCCCAAAGATAGATGAGAGACCTGTCTGCTTTCAGACTGACTTACTTTAGCAAAGTTTTAATTTCAATTCCCACCATATGTGGGCAATGAGATCTGTATCTCTGCCCAATCTATTCTTGGCAAGGCCACGTGCCTTCATTTTTTTTTTTTTTTTTTTTTTTTTTTAACTCAACAGCAGATTCGCCATGGTGGGGTAGAAACAGGAGCAACTGTAGTAGAACAAGATTGCTTTTCTCTCTTTAAAGGCCAAAATGAATCCTTGGGATTATCTGTTCTGCATAACTCAGAGCCTAGGAATTAATTTAGGGATGTCTGCATAGTGTCTACAATGTTTTGATTAGGTGAGAGCTGTTGGCTGGTCCTGTTGTAGTCTGGATGGTCTAATGCTGCCAGAGACTTTAATAAACTGCTGTTTGCTGATCGTAATTAATTTCTCATTTAAAGGAAACATCATTAAAAAGCTTCCAAGAAAGACTGCAGTCTTCACAAATGATACAGCCATCTTCTGCGTGGAGCTGGACAATGAATGCCAGAACATCCAATGGCTGAAAAATAAAGAAGAAGTGAAACCCAGTGACCGCATCTCCATCACATGCTCTGGCAGACAACATACCATGATCATCCGAGAGTGTAAGATGGAAGATGCTGGTGAAATTGCCTTCCTGGCTGATGAGAGCAGGACTTCTACCCAGTTCACTGTGACCAGTAAGCTTTGGTTTTGTTTGGTCTTGGTGTTGGGTCTTCTGTAGCACTTAGGTACTCCCATGCTAGCACTGATCCTGTAGGTATAGGGGAAGTAATATTGTACAGGTAGGGGAAGTTTGTTGTCCTAGGACAAGAGAGGGTTTGATGTCTGCCACAGAAGGTCAACAGCCTGAATGGTAGTGTTCCAAAATGTTAATGGAGAGATCAAAACAGAGAGAGGAGAGTCCTGGGGAAAGGGCAGGGCACAAACTTGTGTCTTCTCTGCAACCCCCCTTTCACGGTGAAGCAAATGTAAACCTGATAACTGAGCAAACCATGGGGTAAGGGACATTCATGTTCTCCTCATCAAGAAATGCTCAGAATCACAGAAATTTAGGGGTTGGAAGGCACATCAAAAGTTCCTCTAGGCCAACCCCTGCCAGAGCAGGGTCACCTAGAGAAGGTCAGACAGGAACACATCCAGATGAGTTTGGAATATCTCCAGAGAAGGAGATTCCACAACCTCCCTGGGCATCCTGGGCCAGGGTTGTCACCCTCACAGTAAAAAAATTTATCCTCATGCTTATATGGAGCCTTCTATGCTCATAGGTAGAAGAATGCTTATATCCATTGCCTTTTGTCCTATCATTGGGCATAACTGAGGAGAGCCTGGCTGCATCCTCCTGGCTCTCCCTTTACATTAATAAACATTAATGAGGTCGCTCCTCATTCTCATCCAAACTGCAGAGCCCCTCAGCTCCCTCAGCCTTTCATCATAAGGGAGATGTTCCACTCCTTCAGCATCTTGGAGGCTCTGCCCTGAGCTCTTTCAGGCAGTTAAAAACATCACATAAATTGCATGTCAGGCACTTCATTATACACAGGGCCCTGCAGGTGCTCTACCTACTTGCTGACCTCTATTTCCAAAATCCTTAGTTTTTCTGGGGAGTATTTTATTAATTCTTGCTATGGGGATAGTTCTTCTATCAAACAGGTGCCACATACCTATCCCTCTCTAACTTAGCTGAGAATTTTCTCTAGTTCTTCAGTCTACAGAGATATGAAGGTAGCCTGAGGGTACACTGGCTATGACAGGGAAGTAGATAGGTGCCCTGAACATTTTTGGCAGAGTATTTCCATTCTAGGAAGCAAAAACATCTCTGAAGGAACAGCTATCTACAGGCACATGAAGCTTTTGAGGAGTAGGCAAGGGTTCACCACACCTGAAACATCTCACTTGGACTTTAGCTTCTTAAGCTTTTGCATTCAAGTCAATCCTGCATCCAGGTGGGTTTGGAATATCTCCAGAGGAGACACCACAACCTCCCTGGGCAGCAAAGATGATGAATTGGTGCCATCCTGAAGGAAGGGACCTTTGTCTTGATCAGTTCTGCTTGGGGACACTGATATCACATGCAGGCTGGAGAATTTCTTCACTTGGCCCATCTGGTCTGGCAAGGTTTTCCATGGACAGAGTAGTCACAGCAGGTGCAATGTCAGTGAGATTGGACCCAAAATGAAATTCTGGGGAAGCTGCTTGATGTTATGAAGTTTCATTTTGATGGCATTCCACTTCCTAGGCAAGAGCTGCAAAGGACTTTATGTGGGTTCTGGCTTCCTGCAGTTTTGATTCCCATGTGAACCATGCCACCAGGTCTACTCCCCTTTTGGGAAGAATGAAGAAGCTTTTCTCCCATCACCACCTCCAAATTGCAGTTATTGAGAGGAAATTTAAAGGTTTATAACTGCCGTGTTATCTCAGCTTGGTTGGGGCATTCTGGTGCTGGTGAGCTGAAAATAAGGTCCATGTCACACTTGGAATGGAGAGAGTTTCTAACTGGAATTTAGACACTGGATTTGGAAACCTTGAGCATCCAACCACACACCTATTCAATGGGAAAGGCAAAGTTCACTTTGATTTTTGGTCTCTGCTGTTCAATTTATGAAACGAGTCTTGATTCATAGAATAGAAAAAGAGAGGAGGCTGCCTGCCCACAACCAGAAATCCTGAACAAAATATTGTATTACAGTTTCTGATGGTAAGGTCAAGAGATCTGATCCCAGGGTCTGGTGTTCAGCTTAATTCTACACTCATGGGCCCTTTGGAATCCAGCTCTGACCAGCAGTAACCGTGCACCCCAAAACCCTTCTGTGTCTATTTGTGTACTGAAGGAAGCATTTATCACGTTGAGGTTTCCTATTTTTACACTTTGTGGATGTCTGATTGGCTGCTTGAAAGATCTTGGGTATTATGTCCACATCTTCTTCAATTAACTGGACAAAGAGCAGTGTTGGTTGTTTTAGTGGCAGTTGTCAGGCAAACAATGTTTATGTATTAATTGCTAAGTATCTTGCATTGCTCCTACACCCATTTTACAGGTGGGTAAACTGAGGCAGAGAGAGATCTGTCATCTCAGAGTTTGGTTTTACCTCTAGGCTCCCTCTGTAGTCATGAATTCTTGAGTATCAACAACATGCAATTCATTTCCCCTGCCTCACACACCTTCAAGCTGGGATGAATTGCTCCTGAGTGTGGTCCCTGTGGGATTACAGCTGGAGTCTGGATGACTGACTTAAGCCAGACACCTCTCAGACAGCCAAAATTAAATGAAATTAATCCTTTGCTGGGTCAGAAGATGTGTAACTGGAGCATATCAGATAATTCCTCACTTCTTGACCGTGTCGGTGGCAGCACAAAATTAATTATCCTGATGGAACTTGAGTCTTCCCTAAAGGAGTTCAAGAGAAATGAGAGGCTGAAAGTAAATATTCATGGTGCAAAAACTTGCAGGGATCCATTAGTGACCTCAGGTACTGTAACCCAGCCACATTTCCATCAGAAAGTCTGACGTGGGAAGGTTTCTTTATCATTTCCTTTTGAAGTTAATTCCCCAACCCTACAAGCAGGGTCTGCCCAGAGCACAGAACCAGAGGTCCCCAGTGATGGCTGTCACTCTTGGGACATGAAATGACAACACTTCCTTCTGAGTGGGGGCAGCAGAAAAATCAGAGGCAGGACAGAGGGCAGATACCCAGAGGAAATTGGCGTCAGAGAAGAGTAACAGCCTCAGATCTCCACAGCCCTAAATTTGGCACCATTAGTTCATGTCTATCATTTATCTCTGGAATCATAGAATTGTTTTGGTTGGAAAAGACCTTGGAGATCATAGAATCATAGAATTTTCAGGGTTGGGAGGGACCTTTAGGATCACCTAGTTCCAACCCCCCTGCCATGGCCAGGGACACCTCCCACCAGCTCAGGTTGCTCAGAGCCTTGTCCAGCCTGGCCTTAAAATTTCCTGTGCCAGTGTCTCACCACCCTCATGGGGGAGAACTTCTTCCAAATATCTAATCTAAATCTATTCTCCTCTAATTTGAATAAATTTCCCCTGGTCCTATCACTACCTGACATCCTAGATCATGGAGTCCAACTGTTCCCCCATCACCCCCACCCCATGTCCCTCAGCACCAAATCTCCAGGGCTTGGAAACCTCTCCAGGGATGATGGGGACTCCAGGTCCTGAGTACTTTTTCCAGGGAGAAAAGTTTTTCCTCCCAGTTGTGCAACATTTCACTGCTCTGTGTTGAGGATCTGGTCTGAAATGTTTTCAGTGTGTGGTTGGGAGCAGGTTCTCGAGAAGAAAAGGAGTACATGGACTCTTGGTTCAGGCTGCTTTTCCTCAAGAGGATCACTGCTATCTGCCAAAAATTGTAAAATATCAAAATATCACCATTCCTTTACATGACAAATCCCATATTTTCATTTTATAATTTGTTGGTATGGTGGTTTTGCACTGCTATCTGCCAAAAATTGTAAAATATCAAAATATCACCATTCCTTTACACGGCAAATCCCATATTTTCATTTTATAATTTGTTGGTATGGTGGTTTTGCACTGCTATCTGCCCAAAATTGTAAAATATCAAAATATCACCATTCCTTTACACGGCAAATCCCATATTTTCATTTTATAATTTGTTGGTATGGTGGTTTTGCACTGCTATCTGCCCAAAATTGTAAAATATCAAAATATCACCATTCCTTTACACGACAAATCCCATATTTTCATTTTATAATTTGTTGGTATGGTGGTTTCGCACTGCTATGTGCCCAAAATTGTAAAATATCAAAATATCACCATTCCTTTACACGACAAATCCCATATTTTAATTTTATAATTTGTTGGTATGGTGGTTTTGTTTTGTTTTATTTGGTTGTTTTTTTTTTTTAAGCCTGGGTTCACACCAAGGAAGTGAACCAGGGGTTTGGTGCAGAGGATTTTGGACAATCTTTGGGATTTTTACCCATCTTCTGAGTGAAAATAACAAGTTGGCTGTTAGTCAGCTTCCCCAGGGGCTCCACAGGACGTGGTTTGTCCAGCACTGAAAATTTAAGCCCATGAATTGTTGGCTGTAAACTCCAGGTCTGTGCAAGGCAATTGCAAGCTTGTGTAGAGATCAGGTATGTTTAGCTGGGGAGGTGGGTGTATGGTAGGTGTATTCTACAAAATGTGTCCAAAGGCATCTCCCATCCATTCCTTTTTCCATCTCACATCAATGTTTTATGGAACTTTATGAAGCAAAGGTAGATTTTAGGCTGGTGTAAGCTGTCTTCACTAGGCACAGTGGCTTTTCCATTTAGGTATACAATTCTTGCTATTTAATTTAATATTGTTATATTTTATTTCATTTAATATTTTAATTCATATCTTTGTTTCATCTTTTATTTTTTAGATTTTGTATATTATATTTTATGTTTTATGTTTTTATTTTATGTTTTTATTTTATGTTTTTATTTTATGTTTTTATTTTGTTTTTATTTTATGTTTTTATTTTTTGTTTTTTATTATCTTATTATCTTTTTATTATCTTTTTATTTTATACTTATCTCATCTTATACTTTATATCTTTTATTTTATACCTTATACTCTATAGTTATTCTATATTTTATATTTTTTCTATTTCTTTCTATCTTGTTTTCTACTTTGTCTTCTATTTTATGTTTTCTATTACTTTCTATTTTATATTTGCTAATTTGTTTTCTGTTTTGTTTTCTATTTCGTTTTCTAATTTTTTTCTATTTTTGTTTTCTATTTTTTTCTATTTTTTCTATTTTTTTCTACTTTTTTCTACTTTTTTCTACTTTTTTCTACTTTTTTCTACTTTTTTCTATTTTTTCTACTTTTTTCTATTTTTTCTACTTTTTTCTACTTTTTTTCTACTTTTTTCTACTTTTTTTCTACTTTTTTCTACTTTTTTCTATTTTTGTTTTCTATTTTTTTCTATTTTTTCTACTTTTTTTCTACTTTTTTTCTATTTTTGTTTTCTGTTTTTGTTTTCTGTTTTTTTCTGGTTTTGTTTTCTATTTTTGTTTTCTATTTTTGTTTCCTATTTTTGTTTTCTATTTTTGTTTCCTATTTTTGTTTTCTATTTTTTATGTTTTCTATTTTTATGTTTCCTATTTCTTGTGTTCTCTTTATTTTATGTTCGTTACTTTTTATGTTCTCTACTTTTTTATGTTCTCTACTTTTCCCCCCGTTCTCTATTTCTCCTTCTCTATTTTTCATCCTCCATTCCCCACTCCCCATTCCCCATTTCTCATCCTCCATCTTTTATTTCCTTTAACCTCACCCTTTACCGTTCCAACTCCTGCAGCTCCCAAAAAACCTCCCACCCAACCCCCAGCGGACCCGGTGGTGAAAAATAAAACAGAAACCTCAGTGACTCTGGGCTGGTCCCCTCCCCGGACCAACCGCCCCGTCCCCATCGATGGCTACGTCGTGGAACGCAAGAAACTCTCTGGCTTCACCTGGGTGAGATGCCACCAGTCCCATGTCCCTGGCCTAGAATTCACGGTGACAAATGTCTCCGAAGAAGCTGACTACCAGTTCCGAGTGTCTGCAGTCAACACCCACGGGCAGAGCCCTTACCTGGAGTTCCCGGGGACCCTGCGCCTTGGTGAGCCCCACAGGGGTTGGGTTGGGATGATCTCTGTCAGGGTTTGACACTGAAAATTAAACCTAATTACAGATTGCTCTCTGTTAATCCCCTGCCCTGATAAAGGAAAGAGAGAGAATAAGGGAGAGAGACTTATGGGTTGGGAGCTACACAGCTCGACTGAAAAAATAATAGGAAAAATTACTAAATGTATACAAATATACAGGAAAATTGATCCCACGTTCCTCCCCCTTTCCCCCAATAACTCTCCCGTCACCCCCGAGGCTGCAGGGCAGCCCTGGGAAAGTCCAGGCTGGAATCCTGGGGTCAGCAGCAGTTGGGAGCTGGAGGCAGAACACACAGATTCAGGCTGGGATGGATCAGGAGCACAGGCAGAGGAATGGATGGAATCCTCCCAGGATGCTGAAGCAAAACAGGGACAGGGGAAGAAAGGGAAAGGCAGGAAGGGGTTTGACCCTCGTGATCCCTCAAATTTATCCTGAGTATGAGGTGTATGGGATGGAATACTCTGTTTGGTCAATTCTGGCATCTCTCTTGTCTGTTCCTCCCCAAAGGAGGGGTTCAGGTGGGACCTCTTTACTCCTTCCAGAGGGTAAAATGTTCCTCAGAGCTGAGCAGTGTCCCTGGTTCTGCAGCCCATCCTCCAGCTGTAACTATAAACATCAGTGCTATCAGTCCCAGAAGCAGACACTGAACAGAAACTTGCTGTTAATTTCAGCAAGTGCAGCTACTTACAAGAGACTTAGCTGAAAACAAAAATACAAGACAGAAAATCACCTTTATCCTGACCCAAACCAGGACAATCTGCCATGTGGGTGCTCCAACACCTTCCTCATGGCTTTGAGGAGGGGAGATCTGGCTGTGGAGCTGATGGAGAAGCTCCAGAGGAGGACTATGAAAATGGTCAGGAACAACTCTCCTACAGAGAAAGGCTGAGGGAGCTGGGGTTGTGCAGTCTGGAGAAGAGAGGAGATACCTAAAAGTGACCTTCCAGTATCTGAAGGGGCTACAGGAAGGCTGGAGAGAGACTGTGTGCAAGGGCCTGGACTGATGGGATGAGGGGCAGTGGTTTGAAATTGAAGAGTACATTTAGAGTGGATGTTAGGAAAAAGTTCTTTCCCATGAGGGCAGTGGGAAAATGGCAGAGGTTGCCCAGGGAGGTGGTTGAGGCCTCATCCCTGGAGATGTTCAAGGTGAGGCTTGAGGATGCTCTGAGCACCCTGATCTGGGTGAGGGTGTCCCTGCTGACTGCAGGGCTTGGACTGGGTGACCTTTGGAGGTCCCTTCCACCCCAAATGGTTCTATGATTCTATTTGTACAGCAACCAACTTTTCCTTTCTCTGCTGCTTTTCCTGGCTTATTTCAGCCTGGAGAAGAGAAGGCTCTGGGGAGACCTTGGAGCACCCTCAGGTACTTGAAGGTGGTGTTTAAGAAAGCTGGGGAGAGGTTTTTTTATAAGGGTATGACATGGAGTGACAGGATGAGGGGGAAAAGTTTCAAAGTGAGAGAGAGGAGATTGACTTCACACATTACAAAGAAATTCTTTCCTGGGAGGGTGGTGAGACCCTGGCCAAGGTTGCCCCATCCCTGGAAGTGTTGAAGGTTGGATGGGGCTTGGAGCAACCTGGGCTGGTGGGAGGTGTCCCTGCCCATGGCAGTGGGATTGGAATGAGATGATCTTTAAGGTCCCTTCCAAGTCAAACCATTCCATGATTCTATGATTTCAGCCACTGACCATCACCAGAGCAATGGGGGTTGGGTTGCTGTGGTAGGTCTGTAGAGTATGCTCATGGTCCAATGTCTCACCTCAGTCTGTGTGGGAGGTAGAGCTCCATGCAGTGGACCAGAAGCTTGTATGTGCTTCTTCTAGACCTGGTATGAAAAATTGAGGTGGGCATATATGGAAAATTGTTGTGATATCAAACAAGCGTGATATCAAACATGTATCTTGAAAATAGTCATGAGGCGACATACTGTCAGGAAAACCAGGTTCTAGTCCCTTTAATCTTAGAGTTACTGGGAGAAATATGGGATCTTCATTTCATTTCTAAGGTGCTAATGTGTCCATGGGATCACTGTGAGCAATGAAATTGCTGCTTCTTTTGATTCCTTGCCCTGGACACTATCTGTATAGACTTTAATCATAGAGTGACTCATTATGGTGTCATCCTTTTAATTTGGTGCCTGAGCATTCCTGTGTTTTCCTAGAACATCTAGAAGTGACTAGCAGGCTGGGTGGCCTCTTTAGGATCCTTCTGAAATCTACAAATACTACTGGATATTAAATAAAAATGACAGTTGTTGGGGAACCCAGGTGTTTCAGGCTTTTTATGCCTATAATAGCCTAGGGAAAACAAATAATAAAATGTGCCAGTTGTTCTTTCCCTGCAAAAGAGGACTCACCCTAGTTCTAGAGGTCACCTGCAGCTGTAGAAATCACAACCATCCATTGCCTCCAGTGCATGCAAACTGTATGAGACTGCAGGTTTTTATTCTCGTGTCTTGTTTAGCCCCAAAGCTTTCACAGAATCATAGAATGAAGGTTAGAAAGGACCTCAAGGATCCAACCTTTCTAGGTAGGAGCGTGGTTTAGATGAGATGGTCCAAGACCCTGTTGGGCTGCACCATGTGTATGTGTCCAGTCTGTTGGGAAATCCACCACTTCCCTGGGGAGATTAGTCCCATGTCCAACTGTTCTCATGGTGAAAATTTTTTTTCTGGCATCTGCTTTGTCCTTAAGAAGAACTGCTCTCCAACGTGGCAGTCTTGTGTCCTTGATCTCAGAGAGATATTTTATTCTTCTTCCCTAGAACCAGTCCTGGCTGTGAAAATCCCCCTGACAACAGTTGAAGCTGTACCTGGAGGGGATGCTCTGTTTACTGTTGACCTCACGAAGATGTGTTCTGGCACTTGGTACCTTAATGGGAAAGTCTTAGAGGAAAGTGAGACTTACACCATGAAGAGAACTCAAACTACTCACACCCTAATCATAAAGAACGTCACCAAAAGCCATGATGGAGCAGAGGTGAAATTTGTTGCCAATAATGTTGACACCAGCACCAAGATGAGAGTGAAAGGTATTTACTCTGATCATTTTCCTCTTTCCTTCCAGTCAAGGGGCAGTTGTTGTGATCTGATGATTAGAACTGGGGCTGGAGGCTTTTCCTGAGGCCTGGGCTGAAGGAAATACCTGAAATGGCATCATGTGAACTAAAGTGGGTCCTGGTAATGATAGCACAGAGTTCAGAGCAAGTCAGTCCAGCCAGCTGGTTGGTATCTGACCCATCTCATCAATTTCAGTTGTGGTAACTCCCCATCATCATCTATCCTTGACAGTGTCTGTGGTCCCAGAGTAAGGAAAAATAGGAGCGAACACAAGACCTAACGTGGTCTCAGTGGCAGGAGCTGTGTTTCCACTCAAGTTGATATTCCACAGGATCTTTGTGTTATTTCCTGAGGATGAATGGTTGGTGGTGACAAGGTGTTCTGGCAATGAAAAAATTCAATCAGAGGGGAAGGACATGTGGCTCATGATCCCCTGCCTGCCCTACACTTGCTATGTGATGTTGAGCAGGTTACTGAGCAGTTTGTTCAGCTCTGATGAAAGTTCTGATGGACCAAGATAATCTCAGCATTGTGGGATTTTTTTTCTTTATTGCCTTTTTTCTTTTTCTTTTTTTTTTTTTTTCTTTTTTTTTTTTCCTGTCAATAAAGGGGGCCCTCCAGGAAATCTGGAGAGGTCATGGAGTGATAGGATGAGAGGGAACAGTTTCAAACTGGAAGAAGGGAGATTTAGCTTAGACATTAGGAAGAAATTCTTTCCTGTGAGGACAGTGTGACACTGGCCCAGGTTGCCCAGAGAAGCTGTGGTTGCCCCATCCCTGGAAGGCCAGGTTGGATGGGACTTGGAGCAACCTGGTCCTGGGAACAACCAGGCTGGAAAACCCAGTTTTCTAAAGCCCAGTTTTATCTGGAAAACCCCAGTGTGTTCCCAGATGTCCCATGGATATCATGCAGATGTCTACTGAAGTTCAGAGGATACAACCTGACTCCAAGGCAGTCTAGCTTCTTGTCAGACACTGTCAGGGGTGCAGCTTTTTTTTTTATGTTTTGAACTGTCAAATCCACTTTGTGAAGCCATTTGATTTCTGTGTTCTGTCCCATAACTCACCCCTCACCTTCTTTCCCAGCAATGATCACACTGTTTCTACACTGAATACCTACAAACTGCTGCACCAACCTGTTCCGCTGGCTTCTTGCACTCCTTGGTTTTTGTAGAAACAACAAAGCCCCAGATTAATGTGTATTTTACATTTGATGACCAACTGGCTTGGTTATTCTTAAAGAGTGAACACACCAAAATAGCTGAAAAAGATTAATTTAAAATGGGGATGAATCTATGGAGAGAGGAACTGCTGTCTACAATTAGCAACTGCTCTTAATTTTGATATTCTGCCTCTCTCTGCTGCCTCCTCAGCATCATTTTTCACCCTGGCAGCTCTACCCAGAGATATGTTTGAATTAATTGATGGGCATTTCCATGTGCTTTTCAGCATAATGGGACTAACAAATAAGTAATTATGCTATTATTTGAAAATCCGTGTTGACCACTTAAACATCTGCTGTTTGCAGCTTGATACCCGGAAAATCAGCTTTGCTGCATCTCATCCTTGTAGGACAAGGGTCTTAAATACCATCCCAAAGCATTTTGCCTTTCACCACCTTTTGATCTGTTGCTCCAGTAGCTCAGGCACAGCTCACTGGTTGGGTCATCTGATGTGCAGGTCAGCTGTGCCTGGCACATGGGTATCATCACGTGGGTGCCAGTGATGCCATGGCCCTGCTGAGCCATGCCAAATCTCTGTCACTCACTGGGCCTCCTGCCCAACACAGCCCAGCTAGAAAATACCCTTGGCTTTGGTCACCCTCTTGCCATGAGACCTCACGTGCCAGGGAGTCCTCTGACACATGACCTCCTGCGATGGAACAGGACATTTGAGGAGCCTCCTCCTGCCTGCCCTTGTTGGATTTGTCACATTGGGTTTTCTAAGGAAGGAGAAGGTCCACGGATGAGCCCCTCTCCCTCTTTTTCCTCCCAGAACTTTGAAGCTGTGGGATGAGCGTCTGGGGTGCTGATGGAGACACGGAGGTGGCTGCAGAGTTCAGTCCCCGTGGGCTTCACGGGTCTGGGTGGTCTGGGAAGAAAGTTCCACATTTGTGAGCTATTGGAGAAGCTAGGGGAAAGAAAGGCCTTAGGAAAAAGCCATCAAAAAAGGAGGTTTTTCCCTGGTTTAAGTGATTCTGATGTGACTTCCGTGCCCCAAGAAAAAGTAGCTAAAGAAAGAGGTTTTCCCTGGTTTGAGTGCTTCTGGGATGACTTTTTTACCGATAGGTATTACTTTGGATAAGCAGATGGAGTAAATCCTGAAAACAGGGCTGGTAGGGACCTGGAGAGGTCACATACAAGCTCCCGTCCCTGTTTCTTCCCTGTTTACTGCTTTGCATGTCAATTCACTCTTCATCTTTAGGTCTTCAGGCCATGCTATACTGCCAGCTGATGAATATTGGTTCCCTTCCAAATATTTATCTGTAATTAAAAACACTTCTGTAGACTTGAAGAAATCTAATGTACTTAAAAGCAAGAAAGCTACAGGCAAAACCCATCCTTGTGTAGGGTGTTTGAGCTATAGGAGAAGCCCCATGTGTTCCACCCAGACATAGCATGGATTGCAGTCCCTTGGGAGCAGAAATCTGACAGAGTCACCCTGAGCTGATCCAGACCATGGATTACAGTGCTGAGAGCTAATTATTGCCTTTGCCAGGCCTCTGCAGAGTTGTTAATTTTTATTGTGCAAACATGTTCTTGAAATTAAGGAAAAATACATAGTCAAAGCTTTGGTTTTAGTAGCTTTGACTGCACAGTCCAGAGTGACTTGATTGTGTGTGTTGGTATAAATATGTTAAGGGGATGTTAGTGATGAATTCCATCACCTAAAATTAGGTGGGATTATGGTTCTAAGATCATGTTTTTAACTAGGGTATTGGTGGCGTTTTGAATCTTTGCTTTGAGGCAATTGTTGAATTAATTATTCTAGCACATCTTAATATGGTGCTGGATTTATTGTTTATTTTCTATGCTCCAGCTACATGGCAGGAAAAAAAAATGTATTTTCATTTCCTATGTGTCACCTGTATGGATTTTTAATTTAATATAATTTAATTTACCTAAATTGCATTCTAACCTCTTTTAGAGTCAATATTTTGGCCAATATTGGTCAATATTTTATAATGGTTGAAAAACCTTCATTGCCTTCCCTCCAGTTTCCTTGTGCCTTTTTTTTTCCCCCCCCTCAACTCTCCTGGATATTTTCTTAAAGCTTTATTGCCCAGAGCTTCCTTCCCACCTTGACTGAGCCTCCTGTGTATGTGCTCTGGGTTTTGGACATTTGATAATTCAGCTACATGGTTTATAAAGGTTGGAGGTTTGATTGCTTCTGCATTAGAATCTAGTGATTAGATCCCTAATTAAACATGCATTTATGATACCAAATGTAGATGTAGGTTTTATGATAGATACCAAATGTAGATGTAAGTGTACATATTTAAAGATGTCCACAGAACTCTTTACCAGAGCTGTGTATCTATATTTTGTTTCAGCACTTCCAAACTTCATAAACAAAGAGAAAAGTGGAGGAGTTATCACAGCCACTGCTGGAAAACAGGCTGAATTTGTTTCTGAGACCTCTGAGGCCAACAGCATGGTTAAGTGGTACAAAGATGGCAAAGAAATCACTGCCAGTAAGAAATTCACCATGGAAGATAAAGGAAAACTGCATAAACTTGTGGCTTCAGCTGTGACAAAAGAAGATGAAGGAACGTACACATGCAAAATTGGAGATGACACTCTGAGTTTTGATTTAAAAGTCTCAGGTAAGTTTGTGATGCGAGTATGGGATCAGAATCAGTGTCAGGAACTTGGGACTTTGTTATATTTGTCTTGTCCTGCAGTTCACCAGATTTTGGAGACAAGATTTCCCGGTCCTATTGCAGAGACTCTGTCCCTCATTGTTGTCCTTATTCAAATCCAAATAGAATAATAGATGGAAAATATATTTTAAAAAATGTATTAAAGTCAGCAGCAGCTTTTAACAGTGCTGGAATCATGACACCAAGCTGGCTGAGAGCCACATTTGGCCTTTATTCTCTTAGCTCAGCTTCAACATTGCCTTTGAACCTTTGATGGAGGTGGTCCGAGAGCTTTACTGTGAAAGCCTGTGTCCTTCTTTGAGAAGTTTAAGTCCTGACTGAGAGTTAAAACTGTTCCCAAAGGACACTGTGATCCCTGAGACCTCTCCCTGCAGTACTGGAAGTGAATCCATTCATCCATGGCAATTTCACCAGCACAAAGCACGTGGCTGTCAGGCCATTCCCAGTGCTCCTCACTGGTGCATTCCAGTCCAGGATGGAGCCAGAGTATCAAATGACACAAGAATTTATCTGTGAAATTCAATATCTGTGAAACTCAACTGATTCAGTTTGCGTGGCCTGGTGGGAACATTTCTTCTTCTAAAAGGGGTTTTCTGGCTTACGTCTTGAGCCTAATTTATTAACCCAATTTTAAGTTAGAAACTTAAACTCTTGAAACTCTACCAATAGCTTCTCATGGTGTGTCTACAGGCTGCAGTACAATGCAATTTAAGAGAAGTAACAACCAAGTTGTTCTCACCTGTAAAAGCACATGAATGTGAGTATGAGGCTGCCCATCAGGTAACCCAAATCAGCAGAACTGATGGGTCTGGCACAGCACTGGACTTGAGGGATTGCTACAGGATTTACTGAGTTAGAGGGATTACTTCCAGCTTACAACCAGTGTTTGCTCAGACTGCATCCTGCCTCCTCTTTGGCTGAGAATCCAACAGAATTCAACTTCATGTTGGGTGTCACTTTACGCCTTGAAAAACTGATCTTAAAGAGCCAAACAGGCTTTGTCTGAACTGCCACCCAAAAGACAGTTTATATCATCTTGATTTATACTGTCTGATGAGATTTTAAAAGTTTTCTGGAGCTGCTTTTCTCTGAACATGAACTACAAAGAAAGATTTCAACATCACCTGAGGCTGGGAACCTAAATTTTCTATGACATTTTTTGGGTGAATCCCACCTATATCTCCTACTACAAAACATAACAAAGAAAGCTGTTATCTGCTAAGTAACTGTCTGTCCCTGTGAACCTTCTGATGAACAGGGATTGAGTTGCACCCTTTAAACAAAACTTGGGTGAGGGCAATTTCCTCCTTGTTTCACATGAAAAGTTTCCAGAGTGCTCAGAAGCAGCACTGCACAGTTGGGGAATTGTCAGTTTGGGAAGGAATTTGTCTTTATGATAATGAGTTACTTCGTTAATCTTGAAATTCAGGACCCTGGAGGGCCAATCCTTCCTTTGTCATCTAATTAAAAAAAAAAAAATTCAGCAGGAAGATGTGGCACTGTTGCCTCACATATCAGCTTAATCCTCTTGGAGGTGAAGGATACCTTATCAGTGAGTTTATCTCACATGTACTCTGATCTGGGGGAGAATTAGTCCTGTGGGACTGATATTATGATATTATGGGGCTGCAGGAATGGCCACAGAAACATCTACAAGAGGGATCCTCATCACTTCCAATAAGATTTTCTGAGGCTTCTTAGATCTTTTCAAAGCTCTTTGTGGACTCAGGCATCAATAGTTATTCCACAGAGTCTGTCTGAAACCAGAAATAAGGAGCAGTGGTTAAACTGTCAGCAACTTGAGGTCCTCTTAGTTTGATTTATAAGATCCAGAAGGATGTAAGAGAGACGAATGTGATTGCACTGTAACTGAGAGCAATTATCTGGAGATCAGAGGGCTTTGCTCCACCTGTCAGACAGTCAAGCATCAGCATTCATGTGTGTGATGGGACAGGAGCTGTGAATTGAAGCAATTGAATGACAATGGGGAAAGTTCTACTCCTTCCTTTGGGTACATAGAAACCCCCATGTCTGTGATCCAGAGCAAGTTTCATGCCTGACTTCTGAAAGGAACGGGTTCACATCAGACAGATTTTGATTATGAACACAGAACTTAATAAGGTGGTCTTAATGTCACAATGTAGACCTGACAGGCTAATGTAGTATAAGGGATTCATCAACAAGCAGCTCCGTTCTCTATGAGCTCTCCAGGTGACTCAAAACTTGAGCAATGAGTTCCTTGGTGGAGATGAAGCTGCTGGATCTCAGAAGAACCATTTCTGACCCATAGGCACAGCTCATGGCCTTCACTTTAACACTGCCATGGTTCCACTGCAGTGGTCCCATGCACACGTGTACATTTACACCTCCACAGGTGAATCCTGCTCACCTAAAGTGCAACCAACAGTGAGATACTGAGCAACAAGTACTGTATCCCAGCTTTGTTCTGATCAGCTTGAATCAAAGCATCAACTCCTTTCTCTTCTAGATGAAGCGGTTTGTTTTATCAACAAGCCCCAGACCACTCCAGAAATATCAGTCAGGTCTTCTGAAACCCTTGAGCTGGTGTGCGAGGTGTCAGCTGCAAGTGGTGCTGTGGTATGGAAGAAGGATCAAAGTGAGGTGAAGCAGGACCAGAGGACAATGGTCACCTCCCAGGGGACACAGCGCAAGCTCATCATCAAGAAGGTGACACAGCAAGACCAAGGAAGCTATACCTGTGAAACAAAGGATGACAGAACAACATTCCAAGTCAAAGTCAGAGGTGAGAAAACACTAGGAATGCCAAAGATAAAGGATTATTCAGTTCTGAGTGGCATCTTGCAGCTGGATGATCATCTTGCACTTTTCCTGTGCAGACAGACTGAGAGAGTTGGGGTTGTTCAGTCTGGAGAGGAGAAGGCTCCAAGGAGACCTTAGCGTGGCCTTCCAGTGTCTGAAGGGGCTACAGGAAAGCTGGGGAGGGACTTTTTAGGATGTCAGGGAGTGATAGGACATGGGGGAATGGTTTCAAACTAGAGGAGAATAAATTAAGACGGGCTGTTAGGAAGAAGTTCTCCCCCATGAGGGTGGTGAGACACTGGCACCGGTTGCCCAGAGAGGTGGTGGAAGCCCCATCCATCCCTGGAAGTTTTTAAGGCCAGGTTGGACAGGGCTCTGAGCAACCTGAGCTGGTGAGAGGTGTCCCTGCCCATGGCAGGGGGGTTGGAACTGTGTGATCTTAAAGGTCCCTTCCAACCGTGAAAATCTGGTGATTCTATAAAATATTTCATCCCTTTAACTTGATTTTCAGCCAACTGTCATGTCAACAATTTATGCCCATACTTTTGCATCCATGATAAGTTGTAACCACAAAAAACTGGGGGGCAAGAATGATAATTCTGCACCTCTGACAATTAGCTGTGTCAACAGAAACCCTCTGCAGAATCAATGTGGGGCCATAGCAGAGGTGCAGGGGCAGAGGCAAGAGGTGCTTGATGTGTTCTGATTAGATGGAGAATGACTGAATCTGGGATATGGGGGTTCCTCCCTTCTCATTCACTGGAAGCTTGGAGATGCAAAGGAAGAAAAAAAGAGAGAAGAGGGAGGAAGGTTCAGGCAGTGGGTGTTCTTATGGATCTTAAGTCCATGGGTCAAATGTGTGCTCAAATTGTAAGGTAGTTTTGTGGTCTTTTTTTTTTCTTTTTCAAATTTGTCACCCAATTATCACATGACTCTTCACCCAAAATAGAGATGAAGGTTTTTTGTGTCTTAATGGGCTGTCAGGGGCAAGTGCAGTGACACAGGTGGAACTTGAGTAAGGAACTTGTTTGAGAAGACAACTGCAAAAAAAATCTCTATGTGACTACTGTGGCTTTCTTACAGAGACAGAAGATGTGTTTACAAACAAGGAGAAGGTGAAGAAAGAGGTGAAAGCTGCACTATCAGAAAATGCCACACTGAGCTGTGAGGTGGCCCAGGAGAAGACTGAAGTGAAGTGGTACAAGGAGGGGAAACTGATCACCTCGAGCAAGAAATTCAAGGTGGAATCAGAGGGCAAATCCCGTCGGCTGGTGGTGGGTCAGCTGGAGAAGAAAGATGCTGGGGAATACACCTGTGAGGCTGCTGGCCAGAAAATCACCTTCAGGATTGATGTCACAGGTAGGAGACACGTTTTGGTTCACATTTCACTGTCTTGTCTTTGTGCCTGAGTGTCTCCTCCTGTTGTCTCTGTCAAAAGTGTTAGAAATGCCTCTAAAGTACTTTCTGATGTTGAGCTCAGCTACTCGGTGAGGTTGTGTAGGACTGGGCTGATCTGTTTGTGTCTAGACATCCTGATATCAGCTCCTCAACTCCCTCTGTATCTCCTTAGGCTCAGAGGGTGAACAAAGACTTTTCATTAGCAAGCTCAGTGCTAAAAACCTCTTCCAATTTGATGGTCAGTGGTGTTGTCCCTCCCCTTAATGTTGGTCATGCACAAAAGTCTTGGGTTTCTTTCCTTTTCATTTCATCTTTCCTCCACATATCCTTTCTCACATACCAGAGGATTACTTTAATTATTCCACAGCCTGGCTGTGCAAACACATATATGAATATGGCCTCATAAATCTATGCACTATGAAAAATTTGTGGATGATGAACAGGAAGGGATAGAGATCTGTGCAATTTGAATTATGAGCTTCATCTGACAACCTTCCATCCAGCTCTTCCCCCACCACTTCTTCAATCTGTCCCTGGTGTGATTTGTAAAGCTGTGAGAAGTGGTGTAAATACTTGTCTACCAAATGAGATGGAAGCAGTAATGTTTAAAAGATCCCTGCTTTGTTGTGGCTGCATTGAGAAGGTTTGGGAGCTGATGGCACCACAAAAATCTGGATTGGCTGCAGTGCAGATATCTGCCACCTGCTAAATCCAAAGGGTAGTGACTTTGTGAGCTCTATATCTCTAAGGACAGTCATGTGTCCAGGAATGTTTATTTATGGTCACACTTTTTACCTCAACAGCATGGTTTGGAGCCTGAGGATTTAATACTGAGGTGGTTCTTTCACTCTGGCTACACTAGAGAGGTCTTTGCTCTCAGTATATTTTGTGAGAGGCCCAGTAAAGTTTATCTTAGGCTCCAGGGGGCTATGGACATGACAGTTGCATCCTGAGTGATTGTTACTGAATTGGATGATAAGAAGAGGTTTGTTTTTGTGGGTTTTCTTTTGTTTTTGTTTTTTTCTATATGCCCTCTGCTGTCTTCATAACAAAGGGCTATGCAGATGCTTAGAGAACCAGGACATCTCTTATGAGGAAAGGCTGAAGGACTTAGGGGTCTTTTTAATGTGGAGAAGACTGAGAGGGGGATGTTATCAGTTCTTAGAAATACTCAAAGGGTGGGAGTCAGGAGGATGGGGCTGCTTTGTTTTTTTATGGTACCCAGACTGGGCAAGAGTAACAGGCACAAACTTGATCCATAGGAAGTTTCATCTAAACACGAGGAGGAACTTGGTTACTTTGAAGGTGGCAGAGCACTGGAGCTGCCCAGAGAGGTGGTAGAGTCTCAGGCTCTGGGGATATTCAAATCCCACCTGGACACCATCCTGTGCAACCTGCCCTGGGTCAGCCTGCCCAGGACAAGGTGATCTCCAGAACTCCCTCCCAACCCCTCACATTTTGTGGTTCTGTCTTCGCACCCAAATTCCTCTGTGTTAACATTGCACTTCTTGTCTCATATTTTGAGCTGAGCAAAAGGGGGAATCTATTTTCTCCTCTGCTTTCTTACGGTATCAAACACCCTGGGACCAGAATGCTGGCAGAGCTCTGGCATTTTATCAGCTATGTGGCAGAGCAACTGGGAATCTGTTGACTCTCCTGCTCACAGCCATGCTGGAAACCTAAAGTCCTTGCAGGGCATAGCTGGCATGCTGTTCCCTTCCAAAGGTTGCAGACTTTACTCCTGCCTTAGGGCATCCTGCTCCCTCCATCTCCTACATGGGATGTGCAGCAGCTCCTGTAGCATCAAGTTTTGCTCCGTCCCATAGCACCAGTTGTAACTTGGGTCCCCAGTGTGTATGTGGGTGTGAGTTGGGGCACTTTGGTTCTTTTTCCTGAATCCTGTAGCTCGGGGTTTTTTTTGAGCTGCCAGTTTCAGCAAAGGATGGATTACAGATCTGAGAGACATCTTCCAGAGAAAATGCAGCATGGGCATCAAGAGACCATGGGTATAAACCAAGCCCACGCTTGACTGCTGAACCCCTCTCAGGCATTAATGCAGAAGTGTGGGCAGAAAACACAGAAATCTGGTGCTTTCACACTTGAGTGTCTCTAGCTGAGGGCTTTTTTTAGCTGCCTGCCTCAGAAACCAAAGATTTTCAGTCCTTTTTCAAACAGGATGACCTCATGGATGCCCAGGGTAACCTAATACCTTTCCTGACCACTGGAGTCCTTGCCTAGCTACTGTTGCTGTATTGCTCATGTGTACAACTGTAATACCACATGCAAATCCAGAGCTCACTGGAAAATGATCCAGTGTGAAATTCAGGAGGGATTATGAGTACTCTAAGTGGCTCTTTTGCTGGAGAAATCCTCATCTTACTTAATTATCCCCAAGTGCGGTGGATTTCTGGGTCTCAATTAATCCCCTTGCTGTTGCTCTCAGAAAGGTTTGAAAGGGTTCCTGTGCTCTAGGGATTCATTGGTACCACAAAAGCATCCCTATTTCAAGGGCAGCTTGAAGGTGAGATCCTCAGTGATAACTATTGGGATGCAGCTGTAGATTTTTAGCTAAATATAAAAAGAAGAAGGTGCTGCACACCTTGGGACAGAAGCAGCTGATCCTGAAAGCCCAGTATTTCAAGATTCACAAAATGGAGTAAAATCCTTATTTAAAGTTGGCAAAAGCTCCACGTCCTGAAAATGGTTTTCCTGTTCCAGTGGAACTTCACTAGTTTCAGCTGAGGGTGGAAATGTCATCTGCTCTGGATACTTGTTGAACTTCACCCAGCAATTTTCCTTAAAAATTTCTTGTAATATCAATCATTTCATAGGCTGATTTTGGTCACCTTTCCTGTCACTATGAAAATGTTTTATATTAAATGCCAAGAATGCAGAGGACAATTGAACAACCCACCTGGAATATTCCTGCCCTGCTAACTTAGGATTTTAAATGCTGCACCCACTGACCCCAGCTGGGTTGTGACTCCTTTCTTTAGAGCACTCTGTGAATTCTCATCTGTAGATGGAAGTTGAAATGTTTGTATTTTTGGGATCAGTTTTGAAAGTAAATTGTGGTGTCTGCTCCAGCTTTTTTAGATGTTGAAATGCTGCTTAATCTGCAGTGGGCAGGCTGTGCAATATTGATGTCAAGCCTGGGGATTGCATGTAGTGCCATGGTCAGCAATGTAGGAACCTGACCTGAGCTTACCCCTGCTCCTGAGCCTCCCAGGCAGCTGCTACCACTCAGAGTACAGACATGAAAGAGATGGTATGCAGAGGAAAAAGTCATCAAAGAGGAGGAAAAGGTGGCACTAGGAGGCTGCTGGGAGGTTATGGAAAAAGAGGGCTGCCCCATCCTTGGAAGTGTTCCAGGCCAGGTTGGATGGGGCTTGGAGCAAGCTGGGCTGGTGGGAGGTGTCCCTGCCCATGCAGAGGGGTTGGAACTGGATGAGCTTTAAGGTCCCTTCCAACCCAAGCCAACCCATGATTCTATACAAAGAAATCCAAACCAATGTTACTAACAATAAGAGATCCTGCAGAGCACCTACACAAAATACATGCAATATTTTATTCTCCCAAGCTATTTCTATGGTACCAATTTTTCCTGTTTCCCTATTTCAGAGGCAGAAGATGCATTTGTCAACAAGGAGAAAGTGCAGAAGGAGGTGAAAGCTGCACTATCAGAAAATGCCTCATTGAGCTGTGAGGTGGCCCAGGAGAAGACTGAAGTGAAGTGGTACAAGGAGGGGAAACTGATCACCTCGAGCAAGAAATTCAAGGTGGAATCAGAGGGCAAATCCCGTCGGCTGGTGGTGGGTCAGCTGGAGAAGAAAGATGCTGGGGAATACACCTGTGAGGCTGCTGGCCAGAAAATCACCTTCAGGATTGATGTCACAGGTAGGAGATACTTTGGTGCTCATATCAGAAAACTCCATCAGTTCCTTTTACTACAGAGGAAAATAAAACATTTTCTGAGCTCCAGGGTCCAGGTGGCCTAAACCTTCAGTGTGAATTGATCAGAGAAGCAGATTGTGTGGACTGTTGCTGCCTATAGGCACTTCCCTTGATCTGTGTGATGGATCCTACTCAGCATTTTTTGCTGTTATTTAATTTCAGAGTAAGAAAGTCTTGAAGAGCTTCACATATTCCATTGTGATTCATAGATAGAAAGTTAGGGTCAGCTCCCAGATTTGTAGGAAAATGGGTCTGGAATCATGCTTATGAAGTATCTGGAGTGGGCAAGGCTTACCCTGGAGTTGCAGGGGTGAAGGAGATTGGGTTCATATATGCATTACATTAAGGAAGAAAAAGTTGGATTTCTTGCAGATCTATGGGGATTTGAAGAGCAGTAATTCCTGGAGCACTGCTTAATTTTGGTCAGAAATGGCTGATGTGTTGTTTGTTTTCAGGCTGAACAAAGAAATATTTCTTAAGTGTGGGTGGGACTGATCCAAATAGAACAGACCTATGGGAAGGTCTTGGAACCAGGATCTCAGACGTGGTTGTGAACATTTTGTCCACCATGAACATATGGATTATTTTTAAATTGCTTCTCTCATCCAACAGAAGCAGAGGAAGCTTTCACCAACAAGGAGAAGGTGCAGAAGGAGGTGAAAGCTGAATTATCAGAAAATGCCACACTGAGCTGTGAGGTGGCCCAGGAGAAGACTGAGGTGAAATGGTACAAGGAGGGGAAACTGATCACCTCGAGCAAGAAATTCAAGGTGGAATCAGAGGGCAAATCCCGTCGGCTGGTGGTGGGTCAGCTGGAGAAGAAAGATGCTGGGGAATACACCTGTGAGGCTGCTGGCCAGAAAATCACCTTCAGGATTGATGTCACAGGTGGGAAAACTCTTTGTCCCACCCTTCTTATTCCTGGAGCATTTAGAAGATTGAATATAATAGTTATCATGCATATTCTATGCAAAAAATCTTATAAACAAAAAGTAAAATAAAAAAAATTAAAATCTTTAAGAAGGATGGAGTTCCATCCTTGAAAATCTTTGGGAACCACTCATCTCTGTTGGAAGAGGGCCCTGAAAAGAAGAGCACTGACTGCACCTCTCCAACCCCAAATGTTGGTGTAACCAAACAGGTCCACAACACAGTTGGTTCTCAGTGCAATTCAAAGCAGGGTCATGGTGGAGAGTGGGAGGGTGTCTGCTCAGTCTCTGCACTCAAAACACACCAAAACCCCACAACTTCACCCCAAAGCAGTTTGAATGTTCTACCAATGGTTTTAGGTGTGTGTTGTCAAGTCAGGGGCCTGGTTGGAGTTATTTGTTACTTGTTTTATATATTTTTTTTACATATTTTCTATATTTGCTTTTATATATTGTATTATGTTGTTATTTGTTATCCATGAAAGGGGACTGGGCATCATATCTTGGAGACACTGAAATTCTCTCTTTTCAGAGCCAGAAGTGGTGTTCACAAACAAGGAGAAAGTGCAGAAGGAGGTGAAAGCTGAATTATCAGAAAATGCCACACTGAGCTGTGAGGTGGCCCAGGAGAAGACCGAGGTGAAATGGTACAAGGAGGGGAAACTGATCACCTCGAGCAAGAAATTCAAGGTGGAGTCAGAGGGCAAATCCCGTCGGCTGGTGGTGGGTCAGCTGGAGAAGAAAGATGCTGGGGAATACACCTGTGAGGCTGCTGGCCAGAAAATCACCTTCAAATTAGACATCCCAGGTGAGTGATTCCCTCATTATAAGCCTTTTTGATATAGCTATAAAGAAAGTTTCCTACTGACATAGATTTACTTCTAGCCCTGCTCTTTATAGGTCTGCAAGAAAACTGATGTGGTTATTCTTGAAGTTCAGTACTCAGGGCATGTTTTTTGGATGCTAAAATTCCACTTAGGAGACTATTCTGTCCTGAATTTTGACCAGGACAGAGGATCTAAGAACAAGTTGAACATGCATCAATCCATCCACCCTTTAGCAGTCTGTAGCTCCACCCTGAGAATCTGTAGTGTCCATCTCTGCTGGGACAGAGTCTCTGTGCCACACCAATACAAGACATGGCTTTGCTGAGTAAATTTGCCAGTATGACTGCAAGTGGAACTGCACAACACATCTGATTTGGTGTGTGAGTGCAGATCACTCTCCAGTTGCTTTTGTATATTGGTCAATCTACTCTCTCCTTCCTGCTAGTTATTTTCGTGGAAAAATTACTCATTACTTCCTCTCTCACCTGCCTTGCTTCTGTCTTGCTTGAAAGGAAGAGGGAAGAATACCTGTATTTGATGTGTAGATGTTTCTTTTCTGATTGTGGACCAGAATAAAAACTTAAAGATGCATCAAACCAAAAGCACCTCCCAGGAAGGGATGTGAGACAATGCAATTGGCTTTAGAGAAAAGATTTGCTCTTTCCTTCTTTCAGTGGATTCATCCAAAGCTAGAATCTAACCATAACTATTTAGAAGTGTCCATCTGCACATTCTTGTGCACCACTCACCCCTCTGAGCTTTTATTTTGGAGCCAGCTATGAATACAGGCTTGGGGAGGTGCCCAAAGAGAGGGACCTGGGGGTGCTGACTGGCAGCCAGTAGAACATGAGCAACCAGTCTGCCCAGGTAGCCAGGAAGACAAATGGCATCCTGGCCTGCACCAGGACCAGTGTGACCAGCAGGACCAGGGAAGTGATCTGCCCTTGTACTCAGCCTTGGTAAGGCTGCACCTTGAGTGCTGTGCACAGTTTTGGGCATCACAGTATAGGAAGGAGGTGCTGGAGGTGGTGCAGAGAAGGGCAACTGGGCTGATTTAGGGGTCTGGAGAACAGGTCTGACATGAGGAGAGGCTGAAGGAGCTGGGGCTGTTCAACCTGGAGAAGAGGAGGCTGAGGGGAGACCTTATTGCCCTCTACAACTCCCTGAAGGAGGATGTAGTGATGCTGGTGTTGGCCTCTTCTCCCCAGGGACAGATGACAGGACAAGAGGAAATGGGTTCAAGTTGCACCAGAGGAGGTTCAGGCTGGATATTACAAAAAATTTCTTCCCTGAAAGAGTGGGGAAACATTGGAACAGGTTGGCCAGGGAGGTGGTGGAGTCATCATCCCTGGAGATATTAAAAAAACTCGAGGTAGATGTGGCACTTCAGATGATTGAGTGGTTAAGGTGGTGTAGGGCTGACAGCTGGACTTGATGATCTTGAAGGCCCTTTGCAACCATGATGGTTCTATGTGGTCATGTATCTTATGCACTGGAGATGGTTTCTGGCTGGTCTTGCACCCAGTGTGGCCCAAGTGACATGTCATGGTGTCACTCTGAGATTCCTGTGACTGGGGTCTTGCTGAGGGACACAATTGTTGGGGTTCATTCTGCTTGCCCTGCCACCTCTGCATCCACCTTTGCTGGGGAGGGACCCTACAAGGGAACTGGAGAGAAATCTGCTGCATTCTCCTTTGTGTTTGGCAGCTCTTCCTTGTGCCAAAAAAAACATGGTAATACTCATTTCATGGTTTAGTTACTTGACTTTTTAGTGACTAGTTAGTGCCTTTTTTTATTCTCTAGCTCTCTGCAGGTTCTGGGAACCATACAGGGTAAGACTGAGATCATTAATTGATTTCAAACACAGAATGCCTTAGAAAGCAGAAGTTGTTGGGAAAATTATTGCAGATTATAAATGGAACTGTGCAAAACAGAAATTAAAAAAGGATCTTCCCAGGCTGTTTGGAGGAATAACTCTTCTTTGCTTCCCATGGAAGGATCTTCTCACCCAGGCCCAGGAGATCTTTATCCTCTGCTGGATGCATCAAGGCACTGAAGTGTTCTCAGCAGTGGTTTGTCCTTGCAACTTAACCCAAAGTTCTTCCTCTGAGGAAGGAGAGCTGTTGGCAGAAATAAGGGAGGGTTATGATAGTTTTTTGGACAAAAATACAAAGACTAGCCTGTTTTTAGGGCATCTGAGCAACAGTCATCCTCATAAGAGAAAATCCCATGGTTTGCACAGTGGTAGTTCACTTCTTTGGAAATAGCACCAACCTCCCCAGGGTGACATGGAGGGGACCTCACTGTCACCAGCCTTCGTTGCATTTCACATCCTCTCCATAAACAGGGATAAAGAAGAGTGTCTTACCCACTGGAAGTGTTTTTCATGTCACAGGCTTTGAGGTACTTGGCTCCCATGGAAAGGGGGACAGGCATTTTGTCTGCAAGATACAGGTGAGTGTTATCCAGGCCCATTGCTGCTGAAGAAAAGGGCAGTACTCAGATTTTGCAGATGGATAAATACGAGAATTTGAGAGGAATAGGCTCCATCTTGCCACCAAGACATTTACTGGTCACCTTCCATGAAAACTGGGACTCATTTGAGTTTTCTTCAAGACTGATGAGGTAGAGAACCAGAACTGAAAGATGGGTTAAATAAACCTCTGTGCTTTACACTAGATCACCTTTATTTCTTTTTTTTCTTTTCCCCCTTTCTTTGGATTTAAGATTGAACAGAACAGGAGCACCCTTCAGGCTTTGTACCATTCCCCTGAGAAAAACTCAAACACCTGAAATCTCTCACAGAAAAGCATTGTCTAAGATGGAATATAACCTGTGAGATAAGGAGTCCCTCACTTGGCCTCCTCATGTAACCTCCACTGCTTTGTATTGAAGGGCAAAACTTCTGCTGAGAGAAGGCAAGAGCCAAAGGGAACAAATGAGCCTGTTCACTTTCTAAGATCATTGGCTTTCTTTCTTCACAAGTGTGATATGAAGAGATCTGAAACATGAAATCCACCTTCTTTGCATCATGGTCTCACTTTCTCCCTTGTCTATGTGTATTTCTGCTGCTAGTGTCCTTTGTTACATGTCTTAATCTCCTTTATGAACATGGGTCCAGCCTGACTTGGCAAATTTTGCTTAATTCCTACAGTTCCTGACTCCATAACCACAACTTTCCAGCAGATTTGCCCTTCTCTGTTTTGTTTTGTGTTTTTTTTTTCCCATTTCTTATTTGTGCTTTGCCTTTCAATGGATTTGGAAGAGTAGTTATCTATTTTTTAGATGGCTTTGCTTACCTTTTCCTTTCTGCTTTTCCAGTGGGTAATATGTAGATTCTAAACAATTGAGTATGAAGATACCAGGTTTTACACTGACTCTTGAACAAATTGTTATTTTCTTCCTTAAACCTTCTCTTCCTTAAACCTTTTCTTCCTTAAACCTTTTCTTCCTTAAACCTTTTCTTCCTTAAACCTTTTCTTCCTTAAACTTTCTCTTCCTTAAACCTTTTCTTCCTTAAACCTTTTCTTCCTTAAACCTTTTCTTCCTTAAACCTTTTCTTCCTTAAGCCTTTTCTTCCTTAATTAGTTCTTATAATTAACAAAGCTTTCCTAGTTCTAAATAAGTGTGTTAGAGAAATTTTTGTTTATTCCTCTATTTAATTTAGACTAGACCATCTTACAACCCCTATATACAGGATTATTTCCTATTCCCAGCTTCTAAAATGATATTCCTGGAACTTACCAAAACCAAGTCTAAAATCAAGTTACTCTTTTTGCTTCAATGTCTGCCTGACTGGAGACTTTGGCATCTATTACATCTGGAAAGCCAAGATGCTACTGGCACAGCTCCAACAGAGACAACCAAGATGATCAGGGGGTTGGAGCACATTTTTTCAGGCTGATGAGGAGAAGAGAAAAGGGAGATTTTATTGCAACCTGCATCTATTTAATGGGATGATACAGAATTCAAAGCTCCAGGTTGTTCTCAGAGATGTGTGGTGATGGGAGAACAGTCCAATTTGGAACACGGGAGGTTCGGAAAAGCTGCTAAGAAAAATTTGCAGCAGGAGGATGCTCAAGCTCTGGAACAGGAACCTTGAAGGTGCAAGGTGTCCAATGATGGAGGTGTTCAGAACTCAAAGGGACAGGGCCATTTGTTAATTGATGTAATTTTATCTGCTGTCAGTGGGGAAGTAGGACTGGATGACCTCCAGAGATCACTCCTAACCCAAGTGATTTTATGACTGGGGTTTTGTACTATTATGGCACAACAATGATGTTCCATAAGGACACAACCCCATATAAATCTTCAGGAAGGTATTCCAGTGCTTAGGCATCTATTGCATAACCCTTATAATTTTTTTCCTAAAAATTCATTGTGCCCAAATATGGGGACAGTGCAGGAAAACAAAAGGTCCTGCCTGGAGGACATCCTATTTTCTGCTAATAGACAACCAAGCCCTTTCTGTGAGTGGACAGAACATATCCTTCTTCCCCAAGGGACTCCATCCTACTTGCCCTGCCAAGAGTGACCACACAGAGCAGGTGTAGAAGGAAAGCTGGTGAAAGGCTGAAGATGAGGCATTACAGTTCTTCTTGCTGAATAAAGCAGCAGCAGACAGAAACTCTGCTGTTTGGAATCAAGCTCTTCCTGCCAGTGCTCTTCAAGCATTTGCTTGACTCTGACACCATTAACCTTTTAATTTTTATGGATGCTTAATTTAAACTAACATCTACCAGGTGGTCTCCCATTGAAAAACCAATAGGTTCTTGGAAGCAAAACTTTATTTTTTAATGGGCTTTTTCCCCCTAGATTTTTCCTTCATTCTCATCTTGCAGATGATGTGTTTGAACACAAAGATAAAGTGCAGAAGGAGGTGAAGACAATGCTGGAGGAGAACATCACACTGAGCTGTGAGGTGGCCCAGGAGAAGACCGAGGTGAAATGGTACAAGGAGGGGAAACTGATCACCTCGAGCAAGAAATTCAAGGTGGAATCAGAGGGCAAATCCCGTCGGCTGGTGGTGGGTCAGCTGGAGAAGAAAGATGCTGGGGAATACACCTGTGAGGCTGCTGGCCAGAAAATCACCTTCAGGATTGATGTCACAGGTGGGAAAACTCTTTGTCCCACCCTTCTTATTCCTGGAGCATTTAGAAGATTGAATATAATAGTTATCATGCATATTCTATACCAAAAATCTTGTAAACAAAAAGTAAAATAAAAAAAATTAAAATCTTTAACAAGGATGGAGTTCCATCCTTGCAAATCTTTGGGAACCACCCATCTCTGTTGGAAGAGGGCACTGAAAAGAAGAGCACTGACTGCACCTCTCCAACCCCAAATGTTGGTGTAACCAAACAGGTACACAACACAGTTGGTTCTCAGTGCAATTCAAAGCAGGGTCATGGTGGAGAGTGGGAGGGTGTCTGCTCAGTCTCTGCACTCAAAACACACCAAAACCCCACAAACTCACCCCAAAGCAGTTTGAATGTTCTACCAATGGTTCTAGTTGTGTGTTGTCAAGTCACAGGCTTGGTTGGGCTTATTTGTTACTTGTTTTATGTATTTGTTATTATATATTGTATTATGGTGTTATTTGTTACTTATTTTATATATTTTTATGTATTTTCTATATTTGCTTTTGTATTGTATTATGGTGTTATTTGTTATCCATGAAAGGGGGCTGGGCATCATATCTTGGAGACACTGAAATTCTCTCTTTTCAGAGCCAGAAGTGGTGTTCACAAACAAGGAGAAAGTGCAGAAGGAGGTGAAAGCTGAATTATCAGAAAATGCCACACTGAGCTGTGAGGTGGCCCAGGAGAAGACTGAAGTGAAGTGGTACAAGGAGGGGAAACTGATCACCTCGAGCAAGAAATTCAAGGTGGAGTCAGAGGGCAAATCCCGTCGGCTGGTGGTGGGTCAGCTGGAGAAGAAAGATGCTGGGGAATACACCTGTGAGGCTGCTGGCCAGAAAATCACCTTCAGGATTGATGTCACAGGTGAGTGACATACCTTGTCCAGATTAAAGTTAAGGTTAATAAAGTAATAACTGTAATAACAATTACACAATGAGTCAGATGCTGTAGTCTGCTCTTCCTTGTACCCTGGAGGCTTCACCTGATTTTCTGTTCCTGGTTGCCTGGGCTGATAGGAATGGGAATGTTTAGCTCTAGCATGGTGCAAAAACCTGTCTCATTCTTATTCTCTTTATGTAGTAATTGAAGATATAAATATAGTAGAAATAATAATCAAGATATAATTTGGATCCCTCCCATTGCTTGGATCTCAGAGGTTGATTGTTGAGCACTGAGCCTCTTGAAAGGGAAGGGCTATTCAAACATCCATTCCTCATAACATTTATGATCCCATTTATGAAAAGTGAGAGGCTGGAATGGGCTTTGGCATTTGAGTGGCACTTGTGGAGACGGGCTGAAAACTCAGCACTTTTCCTGATTTTGTGGTGTTGCATTTGAGATCTCAGCCTTCTAAGGTGGGTTACTGCTTCTGACAAGTGGTAAATGTCCCTTTGTCATGAAAGATTCCCAGAAACGGCTCTTTTGAAACTGGATTAACAAGATGTCGAACACCTTTACACATGGGATGATGCTAAAGGGAGTATTGATGCTGCAAAGAACTTTGGGTACCTTGCGAGCCATAATCCTGGCCTACCTGAACACTACAGGGACATCTTTGTCCCTTTGAAAGTCACATTTATAATAGTGGAAGAGACCATGCAGAATCTGTTCCAGAAGCTCACAGTGCTCTCTTGTCATTACACTGTAGGTTTTAAGCACAAGAAGTTTTCCAACTTTTGGTGATATGCAGGACAAGATGTTCTTTTGGAATGTTTGAATGAAATGTTTTTCATGTGGTGGCTTTGGTCCTCTCCATTCTTTGGCTTTTGCTTTCCTTGTTCCCACACTGTGATTTGGTGACACAGAAGGATAGATGTTGTCCAGTGAAAACAAATGGTTTAGGCAAGGAGCAACCTAATTTTTCTTCTTTTAATTTTTTTTGTCAATTTTCTTTTTTCTTTTTTTTTCTTTCCTTTCGTTCTTCAACACTTAGAGCCAAAAGCTGCATTTATAAACCAGGAAAAAGTCCAGAGGGAGGTGAAGGCTGTCCTGACAGAAAGTGCCACCCTCAGCTGTGAGGTGGCACAGGATGAAACCCAAGTGAAATGGTACAAGGAGGGGAGACTGCTTGCTTCTTCTAGAAAATTCAAAATAGAGACGGTGGGCAAAACCCGGCGCTTGGTTATAGACCAACTGGAGAAGAAAGATGCTGGAGAATATACTTGTGAGGCTGCAGGCCAGAAGATAGCCTTCAAATTGGAACCAACTGGTGAGGGCTCACCTAAGCAGCTCTTTTTGGGGCTTAGAGGAGAACTGGATACTCCCAGTGGCCGCGGTGCAGACATTTCCCAGAGAGAATTAGTGAACCCCAACATGCATTGATTTGACCTTTTTAATCAAGCAGGGTGGGACTGGGAAATCTGGCTGAAGAGGGTTGGTTTTTTATGGAAATTCTATGTAATTTCTTGTTTAGCATCTCCTTTGCACAGTCTATCACCTGAACCTTTTTTCACCCAAAATTCTCACTTCTGAAAGCAGAAGTGGGAAGTTCTGAAGTGTAGAAATAGGGAGAGGTGGATAAGAAATGCTGATCTGCCGCTGTGTGTGTCCCCAGATTGCCCAGTTTTTTGGCAAAGTATTGCACAAAGTAGAGAAAAAGACAAAATACAGGGAATACAGCAAACAAAAAGAAAATAGGCCACACATTCTGGTTTAGCGGATTAATATTTCTTCTTAATTAGATCTAAAATACAAAATAGGGGAAAGGAAATAATTATACAAGTAATTTTACTTCTAAGAAATGAGCTTTTGGGGGACAGCAAATAAAATGTATCTTTGCATTTCCTTTCCTTTGCTCCTCTTCCAAACAGAAGTTCTGGGTGGCCTGGCAGATAATTTTGTTTTTCTTCCTGGCTCAGTAGATTACAGCAGTCACAATTATTCTGTCATATTCCTTGGATTTTTACACATTGCTGAAGAGCTGTTGTGAATCATGGAGAATAATAGAAAGTTGTTGTGTTAAGGATTTGAGATTGAAGTTCTTAGTTTTCTTATTTTAACCTCTTTCATAGAACCAGAAGCTAAATTTGAAAACAAAATTATCCAGAAAGAACCTCTCATTGTTCAAGAACATGAAAGCATCACGCTAACTACTTCAGTAACACCTGAAACTGCTGCAGTGAAGTGGCTCAAGGATGGAATAGAAATCAAGGCGAGCAAAAAATATGAGATCAAGAGTGAGGGGGCATCCAGGACCCTGACAGTGAAGCTGTCTGAGAGCACAGACACTGCTGTCTACACTTGCCAGACAAAGAATGACAAGCAGGAATTCAAAGTGCAAGTGAAAGGTGAGCAGGGAGGAGCACACAGGTCATGTCCCAACTCGAGAACTATGTTTCCCTCTTTGCAGGACCACAGAATCAAAGAACCCCAGGTTGGAAGGGACCTCAAAGGTCATCTGGTCCAACCTGTCTTAGCAAAAGCAATGTCTGGACAAAGATGGCCAAGTGCCCTCTCCAGGTGAATCTTAGAAGTGTCCAGTGGTGGGAAATCCATGACTTCTTGGGGAGATGATTCCAATGGCTGATGCTTCTCACTTTGAAAAATTTCAGTGAGATGGGTAGGATGGAGATGAAGCCCAAAGTCTCCCTAGAGCCATCCCAACATCAAGGCTTGAGTTGCTGTTGCAGCTGTGGTGGCTGTGCCACCCAGGACCAGCAAATTTCTCCACCTTCCAAATCCCCAGCTGTCCTTTGCTGGCCTCCCATGGGATTTAGGAGGGATACAAGGGGTGCTTGTCCTGCTGTCTGCTCCCCACTACCATCCCTGTTTCTGTCTCCTCCTCACCCTGGGGCATGGCAAAGCCTTTGCTCTTCCTTCTCACCAGCAAGACAAAGCTGATGAGGATAAAGAGAGGGAGGAGAAGAATTGGGAGTTAATACCATGGTGAAACAGGACCTGAATTGTATCCTCCTCTGTTTCTGGGGCAGTGCACCAGGGAGGCTGTACCCTGGTCAAGGCTGCGGGTACAAAAGGACAGGAAGGATGAAGAAGAGTTGGTCCACAGATGGAGATGAGAGGGGTGATGTCCCAGAACAAAGATCTGCCCATTTCTCTTCAGACACTCAAACCGGAGATGTCTGCAGCTGAAATGCACCTTCCCAGCTCCCTTTGGAGTTATTGCAGAGGAGTGGTCACTTATAGGTCACAAAACACCCTCTTTATCAAAAGATGTCCTCCAAGATGAAAGAAATCAAATCCTGGATTTCTCTGACTCTGTTGGCTGTGCATCCAGTTGCAGAAGAGACAAAGGTGGCTGGAGCTTGTGCATCCACATGGGTTTATACATTCAGTCAGGCAAATCAGGCTCTGATGTATAAATACTCCATGGTCTCATTGGTTATGAAATTAGAAAGAAAGGAAAGCAAAGCTCACCCCTGTCTAAAAGTATGTGTTCTTGTTGCACTGAATGACAATGATATTAAAATTTCATGTCAAATGAATCTCTCTAAATTCCCACCATTCTGATTTGTCTCTCTCTACTCTGATCCCCAAACCTGTTTGGTTTCTGATTTTACATTTCTTTTCAAATTGACCAGAAAGGTTTGATTTTTAATTTTTTTTTTTTTTTTTTTTAAGAACAAGTTTCTCATCTTTTCCTTTCTCATAATTTTTCCTTCTTCTGCTTCTCAGAAATCCCAGTGAAGTTTGTCAAAAAACTTGAAGCTGGTAATGCTGAGATTGGGGGCAGCATCTCTTTGACCTGCGAGGTGAGCCATGCCAAAGGGCAGGTGGTGTGGTGCAGGAATGGTGTTCAGATCAAGCCCAGCAAACGCTTTCAGATTCACGAGGAAGGGGTCAAGAGGACACTGACAATAACAGGGATCCGGGCTGAGGATGAAGGAGAATACTCCTGTGAGTCCAGAGATGACAAGACCAACATTACCATCACCCCTAAAGGTATGGACTCGAGAACTCCATGGAGACAAAGTTGAGTTTGTTTGCATGTTTCTGTGCAAAATTCAGCACTCCCCTTCCTCTCTTGGAACTCTTTTTGAGAAGAACATAATGAATTCTTTCCTGGGAGGATGGTTGAGACATTGGGCCAGTTTTCCCAGTTGCTGCCTCATCCCTGGAAGTGTTCAAAGCCAGGTTGGATGGGGTTTGGAGCAATCTGGGCTGGTGGGAGATGTTCCTGTCCTTGGGAGGGGCTGGAACTAAATGATCTTAAAGGTTCCTTCCAACACAAACCATTCTATGATTTGGAGATCTGTTGAGCTCAGACCTCTTGATATCTGGGCAAATTTTCCTTCATAGTGAAATTGAGACTGGAATTAAGTATCTCAAATCTAAGGTGGGAATTTTCCTTCCTCTTTATTTGCCTCTTTGTTTCTGGCATCTTTGTTCACAAAACTTACTCGGACGTGGGAAAGGTGATGACCCATTATTGTCATCACTTACTGTAAGTAATAAAAATTGATGATTCCAATGACATTTTCAAAGCTGTTGGCTCTTTGAAGGTGTTTATGCCACATAGATGAAGCACTTCAGGACATTCTCTGGTGGGTGATAAAGATATTGAGATATATATTTATAAATTATTCATCTGGGGGGGGGGGTTGGTTGGTGTTGGCAGTTGGACACGGTGACTTGAGAAGTCTTTTCCAGTTGTGACAGTTCTGTGATTCTGTGATCCCAGATGTTTTCTTTTTATCCATCAGCTCCCAGAGTGGTGAAATTTATTACGAGCCTCAACAGTGTGGTCTCTGAGGAAGGAAAAGAGGCTGTGTTCAGGTGCACTGTCTCTCCCAGTGATGCTGTGGTCACCTGGTTCAGGAACGGAACCAAGATTGAAGGCAGCAAGAAGTACCTGGTCTCACAGCAGGACACCAACCACAGCCTCACCATCACTGATCTGACATTGGAAGATGCAGCTGAAATCTCTGCCAATGCTGAAGGTGTAGAAAGCACAGCCAACCTCCGAGTCCGAGGTAGGAAGCCATCATGTCCCTTGGAGTGGCTGTCATTGATGCTGGGACCTGTGATGTTTCATGTGGCCTTCCCTCTGACTGATTACATTAACAAGAGGGAAATCCTGCTTTTGCATCATTAAATATGGATGCCCAGAATGCATTGGGACTGGAGATACAGAAGCCACCATTTTAATTCTCTCTGAAAGCTTGGTTTCTGCAACCTCTACGTTGTTACTAATATCTCTTCTCCTTTGACAGAGGCCTCAATCTCATTCAAGAAAAAACTGGAGCCCAGGACAGTTGAAGAGAGGGACACAGTGACCTTGGAGGTCGAGCTGACCAAACCTGCAGAGGTGAAGTGGATGAGGAACAGCATTGTATTGAAACCCAGTGAAAAAATAGAGATTAAAGCTGAAGGAGCAAAGCACACCTTGGTGGTGAAGGACATCTCCTTTGCAGACAGGGGTTTCTACTGCTGTGAGAGTCCTGATGACAAAACCCAAGCCAAGATCAATGTGGAAAGTAAGTTGAATGATCTCCAGTTCTGTAAATACCCTGGGTAGGGTTTGGAGGTGAACTCTGGTCCTTTCCAATATCATAATGGGCACTGCCACCCCTACCTTCCATTGGGACACAACCATGGGCTTGGCCACCAGTCAAGGGGGAAAAAAAAGCAGTAAAAAGAGAACAGTTGGCTCATTATTGTTGTCTCCATCTTGTCCCACTAGCTTTCAGTCATGCTGTTGACCATTTAGCTTCCTACCCACTTTTTTGAAATTTCTCTCTGTCTGGTAGACACTGTTTTTTCCATTCCCTCCAGCCATCCATTGCCCTAATTCTCTGCAAATGACCTCTTTCAGAATGTCTCTTTATGTTCAATCAAGGTTAAAAATGCTACAAAAGCAAATCCTCTATCTGAAGATGCTGTCCTTTCATGTAAGCCAGTGGTGTCTCTGTTTTTTTTCCAACATCTTTTTGTCATGATCGTTACAGGGTAGATGAAGACAGGACTTAAGCACTTAAGGACAATCTAATTTTGTCTGTGAAATCCCTGCCACCAAATGGTGCTCTGTAAGTCATAAATAGAAAGTAAGGATGGACTTGATAACAGACATCAAGTACATAAAAGGCTGCTATAAAGGGGAAGGGAACAATCAGTTCTCCAGGTGGAAATAACAACAGGAAATAATGGACTTTGAATGCAATGAGAAAAATCCAGGTTATACACTCAAAAAGCTTTTAAGTGTTTGGAGGGCAGAATAGGCTGTCTGGAGAGGTTTCAGAGCCTCCATCATGGGTTTGAGAACAGGTTAGTGAAATCTCTGTCTGGGATCATGTAAAGAGCTGAGCACATCCTAGAGCAGGAGAGAAAGGCTGGATGATTTTTCTGGGTCGTTCCAGCTTTATAATATTGAGGTCTTCTGATGCTATCAGAGATACATAAACAAATAATGACAAACTTCATGGACTGCTAAGACAGCTTCATCTTCAGAGCTGCTTTAGCATCCTCATACAGGGCAGGTACCATTTCTGCTGGCAGATATTCATTTTTATTTATTTTTTTTTTCCAAGCTGCATAGCTCTAGAAAAAGATATTACCAGTGATTCACAGCTGGTAGATTAGGCTTGGATTCATGCAGCCTAAATCTAGCATAGAATCATAGAATATGCTGAGTTGGAAGGGACCCATTAGGATCCAACTCCTGTCCCTGTGCAGGGCACCCCCAGAATCACACCAGGTGCCTGAGAGCATCATCCAAATGCTTCTTTCTTGATCTCAGGCAGGTTTGGTGCTGCGACCACTTCCCTGGGGAGCTTATTGGTTAAGGTGGTGTAGGACTGGTGGTTGTATTTAAGCTTGAAGGTCCTTTCTAACCAGGATGATTCTCTGAGTCAATAATTCCATAAATAAATGCACCACTTCCACTGCTATAAATAAGTATAGCCATGTATGGTGAAAATAAATAAATAAATAAAAAAAAATATATTAATAATATAATAAATACATATAAATAAATTAAATATATATATTAAATATATATAAATAATTAAATAAGTATATATAATACATATATATATTTATATTATATATAAATAAATAAATACATCACTTCCACTTCTATAAATAAATATAGCTATGTATGGTGAAAATATGCTTGGAAGAGTGTGGTGCAGAATGGGGCAATTTCTTGCTCCTCCTGTCTCACCAGGACATGTTTTTTTCAGGTTGGGTGATACTCAGTTTCCATCCAGCCAAGATCTTTGAGCAGTTGCCTGTAAATTCAGCCATCTCTGATTTTAGGCATGGGCTGTTGCTATAACCAGGAAATCTAAACAGAAAATGATGGAATGGTGTTTTTTTAGGAAGTAATTGGGTAGCCTTGATAGATGGCAACAGTGCTTTGTGAAAGGTGGGTCAGGCAAGCATCAGTTTATGTCTCTGGTTTATAAACTTCCTATTTGGATGGAGAAGGAGGAATTTGTTTTGTTCTCCCCAGGCACCCAGCTGCATTCTTGTTAGTGTCACTGTAAGAAGTCAATTTTCTGTTGATGGGGTGAGACAGTTTCAAGGAGTGATGGGAACTCAAGGTGATCTGGGGATCAAAATGGGAATTGTCCACTGTAGCAGGAAACCTTTTTGTGTGTGATCATCCAAACTTTAGTTGTGAGTTGAAACACACAAGAATCTCCCAAGACTACCTGAGTAGTCATAGTCAACTCATATCACCTCTGTGGTGAGCACCTGATCTTACTGCAGGAACTTGGATTAATTGACATTTAAAGGTCCCTTCCAACCCAAATCATTCCATCATCTCTCTTGTGGCACAGGAATCCTGGTCCCAGTGGAAATAACAACAGCCTTGTCTTCTTCTGGGGTGTTTCTTCCTGATGGGTGACCACCTCACTCATGTACAATCCCTCTACTCTTGCACGAGTGGGAACAACTCCAAACCTTTTTTTCTGGCCCAGATAGTGATTTTGCTGAGCCTACCCAGAAAAAAGACCAGTTTCCCCTTTTTCTGCAATATTTGGTTGACTTCTTGGTCCCAGCTGAAAGCATCCATTTGAAGAACACCAGCCCTGCCAGCACTGTGGTTGTGAAGAGGTTTTATTGCCTGCAAAGGTGGTTGTTTGATTGACAGATATGAATTAATTGGCAGGTACCTGCATGAGAAGTAGGGAAATAATCTATTTTGGAAGTCCTCAGGCTGTTTCCCAGCTGTCAGTGTGAGATCTCCAACTTTTCTTTTCTTTGTTTTTCAGTGAGGCAGATCAAGCTGGTGAAAGGTCTTCAGCCTCTCGAAGTCTCTGAGAAAGGGACTGTCACCTTCGAGGTGGAGGTGTCACATGAAGAGGTGGAAGGGACCTGGCAGAGGGATGGTGTTAGGTTGAAGCCTTCACCCAACATCAGTTTTGGTGTCCTGGGGAAGAAACATTCCCTGACTCTTTCTTCAGTGACTCTTGAGGATGCAGGACTCATCTCCTTCAAAGCAGGTGGCATTCACTCCTCAGGGAAGCTCACTGTGACAGGTATCCAGCCCTAAAATCTCTGGTCCTGGTTGAGATGGGAGATGGTTGTCTTCTCCTGACTCAGAGAGTGAACTTTTATGGGGGGAACAAGCTTTCCTTGTAACTGCAAAGAATGTTTTAAGCAGTGGACCATCATCAGTAACAGTTTTAATGTCAACAGGATAATTGTGACATTGTCCACAGAACAACTCGTGATAATGTTCTCAAAACAATGCAGTTTTTCAGATGAACCTGGATCCCCACTAACTGGACCTTCTCTCTCTTTATTTTTTATTTCATATTTTTTAGTTTTTAATTTTTATTTTATATTTTTTCATTTTTAGTTTTTAGGTTTATTATTTATTTATTTATTTTTCTTATTTATTTTTTATTCTTTTTTTATTTTTATTTTTTATTTTAATTTTTTTTAACTTATTTATTTATTTATTTATTTTTAGAATTGCCTGCAAGAATCAGCAAACCTTTGGGAGATGTCAGTGTGGCTCAGAAGGACAAGGTCACATTTGAGTGTGAGCTCTCCAGGCCCAACGTGGATGTTAAGTGGTTCAAGGTACTGCACTTAAGTGGTAGCAGTATTTTAATTTCCAGCTTCTCTCGAAGGGAATGAGAGTCTTTAATTTCAGGAGAGGTGAGGCTGAGCCTTTGCTCTACAGCTTTAGCACTGCTCTTGTGTCCTTATGTTTGTCTACTTGACCACTTCATCACTCACTGTTATTTATTGTTTATTGGGTTGAAAATTCAATTTCTCTATTCTTGCACAGAACCTGAGCTCTGCTGTTGGTAGCAATGCAGCCTCGAGCTTCACTTCATGCCTTTTGCTTTCACCCAGGATTTTTAGCCTGGATGAGAACTGGGATTTAAGATGAAGCTTTCAATTCCCTTGGCACCTGACAGTCATTCTGGGGACCACCTCAGACACTTCAAGTGCCTTCCCTGACACTTTTCTTATACTGGGATATCAGCATTTCTTCAAGATAATTCCTGAAGGGGCTTATTTTCAACCCTGTACAGCACCTTAGGCTTTCAAATAGGTGTCCAAGGTCAAGCAAAAGTTATGTGTGTTCTTCTGTCATTCCTGCATCTTGGAAACTTTGCACTGTGCTAAAGTTTCAGCATCTGTTCCAGTAAGAAAAGAGCCATTAAGTCCAATGAGAGAGGTGAATGTAGAACAAATCTGGGTGCTGGTTTTTTTCAGTGCACATAGAGGAGTTGGTGGTGATTTGGTTTGGCCTTTTTCCTTCTAGGATGGAAAGGAGATCCAACAAAGCCAAAAAGTGGGGATTATTTCCCAGGGAAATAAGAGAAGCCTCATTATTCACAAGTGTGAATATGAAGACCAGGGGACCTATACATGTGAAGCAGCTGGAGACAAGACATCAGCTACCCTAAAAGTTCATGGTAGGTTTGATTGAAGTAGGTAATTACATCCACTGCAGGATTTTTGACTACACAGCAAGAAACATTTGTGGACAATATGTGTATTTCTCAATTATTCATTTCAGACAATTTTCTCTTCCTGGCAGAGCTGTCAAGGCTGATCCATCCTTAGAGGAGTAATTTGGGAAAAGATATCAACTTAGTTTTTGACTTATAAATGAAATGGTGTTTCTAGATTCACAAGGGAGCAACCAGTGGGCAGCCTGGCACACAGCAGAGATTCAGTGATGGGGGTTGAAATAGGTTTGGTTTATCTTCTGCCATTGCCACCAGGGGACTTAGCCTGAGTAGGGAGTGGACAAACCTTTGGGTACCATCTCAAGAAGTGGCCTACTTTTTTGTGTTGTAAATGCTAAGGAAAGAGTCTTGTTTTCTGGCTGCACCTCTCTTTTATGCTCAAGACACTTTTTCCATCCATGTGATGCATGGTCAAGCACCAGATGTGTTTTGTCACCAGGCTCTGAAGCACCAGGGACAAGTTAGTGCTAGAGGCCAGGGATTGAATGGACAAATCTGCTGTGCCCTGGCAGATGTTATTTTCCAGAAGGATAGCTGAAAAGACAGATCAGCCCTTTCTTATTGCTTACTAGATGCTGTCCTCATGTGGCCACTTGGGTTCAGCAAGATCTTCGTGCACATCTGCCCTGTTCCAGTGCTCTGTTGAGCTCCCCTTTTTCTCCTCGACTTTGTGAGGGGGTTTGGGTTGCTATTTGAATGGGTCTCTGTTTGAGCTCTGCTCCTGTGGCTCATCCCAGGTATATCAAGGTCTTCTCTTTCAAAAGCAAAGGGCTGCAGTAGTGCAGAGATATGGATCAGTTCTGACATTAAATAGTGAAAAGCTGCAGAGTTCAGGGGGATTACACTGAGTCCAGGGGCCCCCAAAGGAAAATGTATCTCCTGGGTAAAACTTGTGGCTGAGATCCCTGTGGACGATACAGCCCAGACACAAAAGCAAAAGGGAATGAGTAGAGACCAAGGAGAGAAGTGTGTCTGTGAGACACAAGAAACTGCAGACTTGTGTTCAGTATTCCTTGGCAGGTTTTCTTTCATTCCTGTGTTTAAAACCTGTGTAAAGTTCCAGCAACCACAAAATCCTCTTGCAGTGGGCTCCACTGTAGCTGGTAATTCTGCCTGGAAGTTCAAGAATAAAATATAATTACTGTGTTGAGGAGAGAAATGACCTAGGAAGGGAGGCTGGTGTAGAATAAAACAATTCCCATTTTTTCCCCATCCAATTACACAGAAGGTAAACACACAACTCAGCTTTTTACACAGGTGTGTAGAGAGAGGACAAGGGGAAATGGTTTAAAACTTGAAGAGGGGAGATTTAGGTTAGACATTAGGAAGAAATTCTTTCCTGTGAGGGTGGTGAGACCCTGGAACAGGTTGCCCAGGGAAGTTGTGGCTGCCCCATCCCTGGAAGTGTTCCAGGTCAGGTTGGATGGGGCTTGGAGCAACCTGGGCTGGTGGGAGGTGTCCCTGACCATTCAGTGGGGTTGGAACTGGATGAGCTTTAAGGTCCCTTCCAATCCAAACCATTCTATGAAGTCCGGGTTCTGAAGAAACCTCAAATAAATATTTCTCTCTGTGTGTTTTCACAGCCCGAGATATCAGGATTGTTAAACCACTGGAAGATGTGGAAGTGAATGAGTATGAGAATGCTTCTTTTGTCTGCGAGATTTCACATGATGAGGTCCAAACCCAGTGGTACAAAAACGACAACAAACTGAAGGCTGCTGACAATATCAGAATGCATCAAGATGGTATGATGGAAATGGGGGGAATCTCCTTTTTGAAGGGTGAGATGGGTTGGGGTAGGTGCTGATATTGGAGTCTAGGGAGAAGGGTCTGACTTTCAAAATCAAGAAGATGTAGCAGAAAGTTTCTGTTTTGGGGCTGCAACTAAGCTGGGACAGTGACATGATGGAAACTTTAAGAAGGCCAATCCCACCAACCCATGCTGCCAGCAGTGGGTAGGAACTTGTATCATCTGCCAACGGGTGGGATCCTTTTGTTTCAAGTACTTTCCAGATGGTGGGGAACCACATTTGATCAGTTGTTGGAGGGGCTGAGGTTAGGTTATCCTTTGATCCTGGGACATAGACGTGGGGGAATGGTCACGAGAGCTGGTGGTGATGCAGAGAAGCCAGCAGAATGATTCTCAACCTGGCAGCATGCCTTAGAGATTGAAGTTATCTGCTCAGGGCAAGCTGTGTGTCTGTTCTCAGGAAAAACCTATTCCCTGACTTACACGCGCGTCCGCGTCGAAGACGCAGCTGAGATCAAGTTTGTGGCAGAAAAGGCAGAATCTCGTGCCCACCTGACTGTGAAAGGTAATGGTGCACTTCATGCCAACACTGCTGAAGCTCTTTCATGTTACAAACCAGCCAGCATCCCTCCCTTTTAATGGGAAGGAGGTTAAACACCACCTAAAGCTTTCGGAGGGGAGGAAAACCCTTCCCTACCTTACTGCATGTGGAATGTCAGCCTGGGATTTACTTCTCCTGACTAACACAGAATCACAGAATGTCAGGGGTTGGAAGGGACCTCTGAAGATCATTAAGTCCAACAAACCTTCCCCCCCCAGCAGAGGAGGACCAAAACTAAGGCAGGTCACTCAGAAATGCATCCAGGAGGTTGATTTATACCTCCAGACATTACAAGTCGTGTTTGAATTGGAGGGTTAAAAAGCTGTAGCATGACATTCTCCTGCATTTTGTCTTTCTGGTATATATTTGAAAAGAATACAGCTTTTTTCTGTGGGGGGATTCAACTTAAGCAGCATGATAGAGAGAAGGCAGACATTTGAATTAACACACTGATGAGAAGCTCAGTAAATCCCAGTCCAGTGCCTGGCTTTGCCATAGCACTTCTGTGTAGTGTTGAGTAAATTACCAATTATCTCTGCAGTTCAGCCATCTGAGTGGTAAATTAGTTTTCCTTTCATTAGCTCTTCACTTGCCATGTTGAGTGATTAGCACAGTGAGGATTCCAAGCAAGAGAACCTAAAAGAAATATTCTTAATAAGGTTTTAATTGGCACTTTTCATGGCTACCACGCAGATTATTCAGATTTTTCCTTTTTTTTTTTTTTTTTTTTTAGAACTGCCTGTGAAAATCGTGAAGCCATTGAGAGATAAGATTGCCCTCGAAAAACATCGGGGATTCCTGGAGTGCCAGGTGTCTCGTGCCAATGCCAAAGTGAGGTGGTACAAAAAGAATGTTGAAATCCACCCCAGTGACAAATACGAAATCGTGAGCGAAGGTGTCTATCGGAAGCTCATCATCAACGATGCAGATTATGAAGATGAGGACACCTACACTTGTGATGCCTTTGATGACAAAAGCAGTGCTAATTTCTTTGTTGAAGGTAGTAAATGTGTAATTTTTTTTTCCCTCTCTAGGCTGGTCTGGATGAAAGACTGGCTGATTTGAACAGCCTTTGTTGCTTGCTTTGAAAACACAGTATCACTTAAAGTATTTTAATCCTGATTGATTTTTTTTTAAAGTCCATTGATATTGATTCCTTTTAGGATAATAAAAGCAGGAACATCCCATAAAATGACTATATATTATGTTTTCCTAAGGAAAGTAATGAAATTCTCATTCCAGACAAGCTGATCTGGTGTGCTGAGGAAAGTTTGTTGTTCAGAGAGAAATTGTTGTAACCAACCTAAATCTTTCCTTTTATCAACATCTGCATTTCCATGAACCTACTTTTCTGTTTTATAGTGCCAAGTGTTTGGTCTCAGGATAGGAGATCTCAGGTCTCAGGCTGTAGAAATAGGACTGGGAAGCAGATGATTTGGTTTCTCTTGAGGCTGTGTCCCAGCCTTACTGTCTGAGCTGCGACCAGCAATAGATGTTTTTTATAGAAAAGAAGAAAAATAGAAGGATATTTTAAGGCCTTCTGAGCTATTAAGTTCAGAATTCACACATACAGAAGATGGCATGAAATTTCATGGCTCCTAAATCCCTGCTTTCTCATTCCATCCTTCCCCCAGAGCAATCCATTAATATCGTAAAGGAGTTGTGTGACGAGGATGTGACTGAGCCTGAAGAAGCCAACTTTGAATGTGAGACCTCCATTCCAGCTGTGAAACCACCCAAATGGTCTCTACGTGGAGAATTCCTGCAGGCTGGCAGGAACATTGTCATACAGCAAGAAGGCACCATCCACCGACTGACAATACTGAAAACCAAAGCTGATATGACAGGCACCATCCAGTTCTCCATTGGCAAATCAAAATCCACAGCACACCTGCTTGTCAGAGGTAATGTGATGGCTTCTGGGTTGAATTAGATCACAAAAGACCCTGGGAAGTAATTTTTTCAGACAAACTGCTGTGCAGGTTCTGCTGGGTGGGAGCTGGGGTATGTATGTGTGCCTGGAAGATCTGCTTGGTTCCCAGTTGCAAGTTGTTGGGCTCAATGTTGGTTGCATGAGATGGAGCAGCAGTGTTTCAGGAAGAGATTCAATAATAGGGATCCAGGATCTCCAAGTTTGGAGTTTCTGATATTCAAATCCATTGGGCTAAGACCGGCTTGTTTTGTTTTCTGGTTTTTGTTTGTGTTTGATTTTTTATTTATTTTAATTATTATTATTTTATTTACTCTGCCAAAGAGGACAAAGCAGATTAAATTTTCCAGGAGAGTTTATTTTGTCCTATTTCTGAACAAGACAAGTTTGAAAGCTCATTTGCTTAATCCATTTTGTCATTGACTTGATCTGGGACAAAGCTTCAAGGCTTTTTATGTTCTGCTGTCAGCACAGTAAATATCCCCAGTCACATCCTGAAGTTCTTATTTTGTCTTTAATTTGCTCTTCAAAAACTTCAATTAGGGAGGAATTCGGGAAGCACTGAACCAGAACTGGACCATGCAGCTGGTCCAGTTGATGTATAGTATTATCTTATAGAAACCAGCATTCCCTACAGGTCATCATGTTGGTTTAGCTTTAAAGCATCTGTAGCATCGTGTGAGCACTTCACATAACTGTGGAGAAGGACATGAGTGAAATTAAATGGCATGAAGTACAGATTAGAACTTTACTCTTCTCCAGATTGATCCCTTATTCTTTCCCAACCCTGCTTTGCAGATTGCCACATCCAGATCACCAGGAAGATGGAGGACAAGACAGCCCTGGAATGCCATTCAGTCATCCTGTCCTGTGACTTCAGGCCTTCTCCAAAAGTTGTGAAGTGGTTCAAGGGCCAAACACCCATCGAGCCCTCTGAGAAGTACAAGATCAAGAGGGATGAGCATTCAGCAGAGCTCAAGATTTTGAAGGTGAAGCCTCAGGATGCTGGTGTGTACCAGTGCAGGGCTGGAAATGCTGAGACAGAAGCTACACTGACTGTGGAAGGTATGAGAGGTTTGCAGCAGGGAGATTTGGCTGTTAAATAGATATAAGGAAGATATTTTTTATGGGGAAGGTGGGGGAAGCATTGAAGGTAAGGGTAGACAGGGCTCTGAGCAATCTGACCTAGCTGACAATCTCTCAGTTCATGGCAGGGGGGGTTGGTTTAGATGATCTCAGCCCAAACCATTCTGTGATTCTATGATATCTTTATGGTGAAGTATTTAATTCTGGATTTCTCTTCTTGACTGGAGATGGATTCCAACACTTCTCTAGTGCTGATTTTATACAAATGCAATATCTTAAGTGAACTGACTGTACCAGTATTCCAGGACACTGAAATTCAGTGCTTACCATGGAGCAGGTAATGCCCATGGAGGGCCTTGCACCATCTGGATGAGACAGAAGTTAATGTGTTTTACTTGAGGTACATTACTTTTTATTTCATCCAAAGAACTAGAACTTTTTGGGTCCTGCTAAAAATGTCCTTGATGTTAAACTGCTGCAGGCCTCTGATTCTGGTGATCAGAGTTTGGTTTTCATTTCCTGGCCACTGTCTTGACTTTTATATCTGCCATACATGTAATATTCATAATGATGTTCTACCTCATCCTGACATGACATTGGGTTTTAGCCATTTCTTCACCTCTGGTGAAACTGTAAGAAAAGATGATCACTGTCACTTTGAGCAAGACATGGAGGTGAGCCCTAGAATTACTTTCAGAAGACCAGAAAGCAGCTCCTGGTAACAGTTTTGCTTTGATGAAGAGGTTTATCCAAACAAAACTATTTAATATTCCCCAAATCCTCTTCTGAGTAAGCTAGTCCTTGAGAAATGGGATTGCAGGGGGAAGAAGCTGCAAAGACAAACCTGTGGCAGAGGACTGGGAAAAAATTAAATTCTTGTTGCTCCCTAAGCCTGAGCAAGTTGCTTAATCTTTTTGTACTTGCTGCTTGTGACCAAATTTGTTGTGTTCATCTCATCCTCTGTATTTGCCAGTGAGCCAGGGATTATTTAGTTATAATGTATTTGTGTGTGTGCAGTGACAAACACACAGGGAGTGGAGCTCCATGGGGTATGTAAAGCCTCATTGTGATGTCATTAGCAGTTGGGGAAGAATTATTTGTTTTAAAATTCAAAAATTAAAAAAAAAAAAAAGCAAAACATTTCTATATGTTCAAAGGGAGTAGTAAAAGTGTTAAAAGGAGTTTGGACAACATAATATTTTTAATAGATGGGGTTTTCTGGACCAAAGCAGAACCAAGTAAATGAAGTGAAATGACCCATGGTGTACAGGTGACCAGACTCCATCATCTAAGAAACCTTAAGCACTGTGAAATGTCTTTGTGGTAACTCCTGTCTGATGGTAACAGTGGTGATGGTGTACCTTGGTTTCCTACAGCCCGCAATGTAGAGGTCCTCAAACCCCTGCAGGACGTGGAAATTGAGGAAGAGAGTTCTGCTGTCTTCTCCTGCCAGTTGTCCCACGATGATGAGGATGTGGAATGGTTCCTCAACGGCACCCTCCTTTACACCAACAATTTCAATGACATCAGGAATGTTGGCAATTGCTACATGCTGACCATGAAGCAGGTGAAGCCTGAGGATGCAGGCACAGTGACAATGAAGTCAGACAAAGTGTCGGAGAGCGCGCGTCTGAGGGTGATAGGTGGGTGGTGAGCACATTCCTCCTGAATGGAAACCATATCCATATCCATATCCATGCAGTTATCCTGCTGGTAAGCCTCACTTTTCTGAGGCTGAGTAATAGGTGTGCAGGGGTTATCTTCCAGTTTCTGCTGTAGCTGGTGATTTTTCTAAGGAAGATTGTTTTGTCGTCTTGACAAAATTTTATTTATCAGAATAGCCCCAAGAGCAATTTCCTTGCCTTCTTCCCAGAATCATCCGGGTTGGAAAGGAGCTCTGGGATCACCAACTCCACCAATCCACTCCCCCTGTGGGTTCCCAGCCCATGGCACTCAGTGCCACATTCAGTCTCTTCTTAAAAACCTCCAGGGATGGAGAATCCACCCCCTCCCTGGGCAGCCCATTCCAATGCCTCTCTGGAAAGAATTTCTTCCTAATCTCCAACCTAAACCTCCCCTGGCAGAGCTGAAGCCCATGGCCTCTTGTCTGACTGAGAGCTGCCTGGGAGCAGAGCCCGACCCCCCCCTGGCTCCAGCCTCCTTTCAGGGAGTTGTAGAGAGTGATGGGGTTTCAATAGTATATAGTCTCCAAGCTGCTGTTTCTAAGGATTTTTGTCTGAAAGGAGCTGAGCTTCAGTGTACCTCCAAGGGTGGGACACATCTTTAGTACACCAGCTCTGAAGCTGGGCTGAATCAGCAAAGAGAAGGCAGTTTGCTTCTGTCCTTCATCTCTCTTGAAGTTTGGTCACACCTCTGAGTGGCTGTGGTTTAATATCTGCTTGTGCATCAGCTAAGCCACAGTAGGGTGCAGGAATTATTTTAGGCATGTTGGAAACAGGAGGTAAAACTCTCATCAAAAATTCAGAATCACACACTTTCTTTAGCAGAACATCTGTACATGTTCAGGTAAATCCTAGTGATGTGTTACCCTGAGTTAACTCCATCATGTATCTGGATGCATAAGTAGGAAATGTTCTGAGCATTTCTCTCTGAAAGTCACAGCTTGATATCCTTCATACCCTCTTAAGTAATCAGAGAGATGATTCTCCTTGAATTTTGCCTCCTGACTGTGACACATTTGTTCTTCCCAGAGCATATGAATAATTTAACTCTCCTACTCTATCCACTCAGAGAGTTAAGGAATTCCTCTTTCTCCTTTCTTTTATATCTGGTCATAAAATTCCCCTGTGTAAATATCTTCTGGGTCGAATATGCTTCAAAATGGATAAAAGGAAGAACAAAAATGTTCAGGAGTGAGGGGAGGGTGCAGAATATCCTTTTATTGCTGCTCCTACTACATGAATCCTGCTTCATGAAAAGGCAGTGCCAGCTCTCTGGCTTTAGAAGACCTACATCCCAGTTACTTCTCTTTACACTTTTTTTATTTTAACCACCTTTTAATCTCTCCACTTGTAGACTGCTGCAATGAGAAAGGTCTTTCCCACAGAATATTTTCTGTTCCTCCACAAAGCAGGGAAAGGCTTTTTTAAACTTGGTCTATCTTGTTGAGTTGCTGTTCCAAAAAAGTGTGCAGCTCTTTGGTCTTCACTGAGGCCTCCTCCAAGATTTTCACTCCCTGTGAAAAAATCTCTCATGGGTTTACCCAGGTGCCCCAAAACTGAGACAAATGAATCCTTGCAGTGTCATAGATGTTCAGTCTTGAGAAAGACCATGGTCACTCCCCATGCACAGCAACACAGACTGCCTCCATCCTCCCCTTCATTTGCCCATTAATAAATTCTGATTTCCCTAAAACTCATTCCAATCATGAAGTGTGAGACTCTTAAGTTCTGCATTGGTATTATCAGCCTTGCCAAGGTTTCACTTAATCTCTCTTTAAATTTTTTGTAGCAACTGGAAATGCCTCCACTTAAATACCCTGGTTCTTCTCTGTTTTACCCCTTGTCCTTCAGAGAAGCCTGCTGTCTTCCTGAAGTCCTTGGATGATGTTTTTGGTGAGGAGCGAAGTGTGGTTAAACTGGAATGTGAAGTCTCCAAGGAGAAGGTCACTCCTGTTTGGCAAAAGGATGGTGTGAAGCTTACTTCTAGTAAAAAGTATGAGCAAATACAGTGTGGGAAGACCCTGTGTCTCCATATCCATGACCTTGAAAAGTCAGATGCAGGTTTATACACGTGTGATATTGGCACTGATGTTGCCAAGTCAAAGGTCAGCGTCCAGGGTAAGTATAGAAAATGGGTGCTGTGAAGATGGGTGGGCTTGGTTGCTTTGTCTCACACTTATTTTTCCATGACCATCAATGCCTCCACTCTTGAATAGTTCAAAGAGAATTTGGCACACAACGTGGAGGTGTTTGAACAATCCTCATAGCTCTTTAATGTTAAAGTACCCCTGGTGTTTCAGGGAAATTCATGTATTGACGTTTGACAATGTTCCCTTCCTGAAAGGGGAAAAATCCTCCCAGAAGTACAGCGCATTTCTTCCTCAAAAATAAATAAAACAAACAAAAAGGCAGCTTGCTTCCCATTTTTTAGCTATTAATCCAGAAAGCAAGAGTGGGACAGCATTGTCAGTTGTCAGAACACCCAGAAATTCAGTGTGTTCTATCATCCTTGGGACTGCTTGGAGGGAATAGGAGTGTCCATGGCTTTCAAACTCACGTTGATAATCAGACAAATTCAAAATTTGCCTTTTGAACTGATTCTGCCTGATTTGAACACCAGGGAAGGAGAAAATGGTGACAAGTTAACAAATGCAAACATCCCATTTCTAGCATTAGCATGGAGAAAAACCTCACACAACACCCCAGAGACTGCCTACCTGACAATTTTTCCTCCCTTTTGTTCAAGGAATTTTCACTTTTCTCCATGGACTAAGCTGTTCTCCATGCTGTCCTTCCACAGCAAAGCCAGGGAGTTCACACGTCCCTTTTTTCTGTAGCTTTGTGATGATTCTGAGTGCATAAGGTCTGAGAAAACCTTCCCATGTTAAAAACACCTGTAATGAATGCACTGCTGTCCTTCCAGTACTTTAGATAAACCAGTTTGATGAGCTAAAGATGTCAATACTACTACTCAGTTCAATCATAAACCCTTTTTTAATTCTTGCTGTTAACCAGGAGAATTAATCACATTGATTAAAAAATAACCTTTTACTTTCCAGAACTGAACATTGGCATCACCAAACGGCTGAAGAACACTGAAATCCATGAAGGAGAAGATTGCACTTTTGAGTGTGTTTTGTCCCATGAAAGCATTGATGACTTCAGCTGGACACTGAAAGGGAGAAAAGTGGAAAGTGGAGGGCGATTTAAAGCTTCTAACATGGGTCGGAAATATACTCTCACTATCAGAAATGCCATCCTTGATGATACTGGGGAAGTCATTTTCACTGCCCGTGGCCTTACCTCCAAGGCTTCCCTCCTTGTGAAAGGTAATGAGGTCAGGAAGGTTCTGGGGTTTGATTCTTTGTGTGTTTTTCCATATGGCATGTCAGTAATCCATGAAGGCAAACTCTTGTTCTGATCAAACTGAAGAGCAGCCATCTCTGGGAGCCCTGAGGCACTGAGATTTTTTTTTTTCCCCTTAAAAACAAGTGAGAGGCTGAAAATTCAAGTGGATCCTTGAGAACTGCAGAACAGAAGGTGCAGTGTAACTGTGCAGCCAGTTACTACCCAGACTGTGTGCACCTGAGATGATCACCCAAAGCTCAGTGAGAATAAATAAGTAGTTTTCAGATGTGGTTCATCATCCAATTGGACCTTTTTAGGACAAACCAAATTGTTCCTTGAAGTCTACTGCCTGTGCTTAGACCACTGCTGGCTGTAGAGCAGCCCTGGAGTGAGTTCCTCTGCTGTGTATCTGTGTAGTATTGTAGTGTTGTAGATGTCTGTACTTAATGAGATAGATCCCATAGATCCCATCACAGGTTCAAGTTACTCCCAGGGAGGTCCTGACTTGGGTACACAAGGAAAAATTTTTTGCAATCAGAACAATCAACCATTGGAAAAATCTCCCCAGGCAAGTGGTGGATTCCCCAACACTGGACACTTTTAAAACTGGGTGCTGAGCCATCTTGTTTAGGTTGTGCTTTTGCCAAGAAAGGTTGGAACAGATGATCCTTGGGGTTTCTTCCAAGCTGGTGTTCTATGATTCTATGACTGCACGACACCAGATGACAAAATGAGAACCCCTGAAATAGGTGCCAGCAGGATCAGTCCCAAGTTCCTGCAAGCAATCATTATTATTCACAGAGAGCCCATAACTGTAATTAACAGGTAATAAAGATCAGGACTGCTTTTCCCTCCCTTTCCTGGCATAAAATAAATGATTCACTGGGAAGTGTGAAAACTTACTGGATATTGGAATTCCAAATCCACCAACCTTATAGTGATCATGAAGTGTATTGAAAATTCCCCTTTTTATCTCCCCCTTCTCTTCAGAAAAACCTACTGAGGTGACAAAACAGCTGGAGGATAAAATATCATCAGCAGGGCAGGACATCACCCTGACCTGTGAATTGTCCAAAGCTGATGTGAGCATCAGGTGGTACAAGGATGGCAAAGCAATTCGAAAAAGCCAGAAATATGACTTGCACCAAGAAGGAACAAGGGCCATCCTGATCATCCATGACTCCACGGTCAAAGACAGTGGGGAGTACACCTGTGAGACAGAGTTCTCTAAAACAAAAGCCACAGTCACTGTGCAAGGTCAGTGGAAGCATGCACACAGGCTGGCAGGGAAGAAGTTGGGGTAAATGTCTACAACCTGTAGATGTTCTTCTGTCTCCCAAAACAGGATCAGTTTTCAGTTTTCATAAAAGTTTTATGGATTAAAAGCTTTTAGGAAGATGTTTGGGGGAAAAAAACACCTTTTAGGTACTGAAGAATCTTATGTGCTATCTAATGAACCAATCAAAATTGTAAATTTGAATTATTTTTATTTAATATTGTTGACCAAAACTGTATGTGGTCTTCAGGATGAGACCTGGGCAATGGCATTAATATTGCCTGGAAATGCTTCACCAGGAAGACATCTTGATTTTCTTAGATCCATTCCATTTCATAGGATGAGAAGAAATAGCTTCAAGTTGTGCCAGGGGAGGTTTAGATTGGATATTAGAAAAAAATTTCTTCTTTGAACAGGTTGTCAGGACCTGGCACAGGCTGCCACAGGAATTTCAAAGCCATGTAGATGTGGTTTAGTGATGGCCTTTGCAGTGCTGAGTTAATGGTTGGATTTGATGATCTTAAATGTCTTCTCCAACCTAAATGACTCTTTAAGTCTGTATTCTGTCATTCTACAAGTGAGGTCAGAGGAGATTCAAGACCACCCTGTATCTCAGGACTTTGTTATCCAAACCTGCCATTTTTTTAATTATTTTTTTTTCCAGAAAAACCTAATTATTTTGTCAAGGAACTTTCAGACCTTAAAGTCAATGAAAGTGGAACTGCAGTTTTTATGTGCCAGAGTGAGAAAGCTGCATCCTCTGTGGTCTGGAGGAAAGGCATAGCTGAACTCCGAGCTAGCAAAAAATATGAGATCACCCAGAAAGGACAAGTCCTTCAGCTGACCATAAATAACCTGGAGAAAAGTGACAGTGACACTTACACCTGTGACATTGGAGATGCCCAGTCCAGAGCCAAGTTAGTTGTTCAAGGTATGTATGAGAGGAATATGATAGTACATCCAGTTTCTCCACCAGGAAACTTTATGTGGAGAGGGAGATCTGGTTCTCATCCATGGGTTGAAGATCCCCTGGTTTCTGACTCTCATTCAGGGTCTATATACACTGCATAGGTCATGGGGACAAAAATACAGCAGCATGGAGCTGGCCATGTAGAGCAATTTGTTGATTTGGAACAATGACACCTGGATCACTTTGGATATGATTTGGTTCCCCAGGAAGATGATTCCAGTGCTGGAGCAGCTCTGCTCTGGAGCCAGGATGAGATTTGGGGTTGTTCAGCCTGAAGAAGGATGCAGGGAGACTTTAGAGCATCTTCCAGTGCCTGAAGGGGCTCCAGGAAAGCTGGGGAAAGATTTTTTACAAGGGCATGGAGTGATGGGATGAGGGGGGGACAATTTCAAATTTCAAGAAAGGAGATTGAGATGAGACATCAGGAAGAAATTTTTTTTCCTGTGAGGTTGGTGAGACACTGACCCAGGCTGCTCAGAGAAGTTGTGGCTGTCCCATCCCTGGAAGTGTTGAAGACCATGTTAGATGGGGCCTTGAGCAACCTGGTCTGGTGGAGGTGTCCCTGCCCATGGGATTGGGGTTGGAAATAGATGATCTTTAAAGTCACTTCCAACCCAAACCATTCTATGATTCTGTGCTATGATTAAGAACTGCAGATGCTGCTGGTTGGAGCAGCTGGTGTTCCTGTGTGAACATATGGTGGGTATCATTCATGGTGTCTGCCCACATGAAGGGAATAATTATTCTGCCTCCAGGATTTCCCCCACATCCCTTGGTGCCTCTTTCCAGTAATGGTTGTTAAGAGGGGATGGGTGAATGAGCGGTCCAGAGATCTTTGAGTGCTTTATGTCCCTTTAAGTGCTTTATGTCCCTCTGGGCCTTAGACATGAGTTGCACCCTCCAGCTGAAGGATGCAACCCAAGCCATGGGCAGAAAATGAGCTGTGGTGGTCAGTTCAAAGGGTAGGGTTTTATGGGAAGAAGGAAGGTCTGGTTGTTACTGCTCCTCATGTTTCCCTCACTGGAGCCCCACCTGGGAGAAATTCTTCAGCTGAAATAGATGAAGTGATGAGGAGATTAGGAGGAACAGTCCCATAGAGGTGCAGTGGCACTGTCCACTTAGTTATTAAATACCAAGAGGATGAACCCAGACTCCTCCACCTCTGACCATCTGGCTTGAGAAGCAAAATCTGGTTTATTCCCATCGTGGCTTTGGGGTCTGAGCTACCTGAGCTCTCTGTGAAGTTTCTAACATCAACTTTTCTTCTCTGCCCCAAAGCTCAAGAGAAACAAATAAAAATTCCCTCTGCTGGTTTTGTAAGTAGGAACACCTCGAGCTGTACCTTTGTATACAGTGACAATCTTATTAACTTATATGAATAAGTGTATCTCTATTTATATCTGTACAGACAGGTTTTGAGGGCTAGTTTTTTTGGTTCTTTTTTTCTTTTCATTAAAAATGCAGTTGGGCACTTTCTCCTCCTCTCACCGTGTTTATGTTTGGACTAAGCTCAAAGAAGTCAGGGGTTGGGTGGTCCTAACCTGTAGAAAGCAAGTTGTATTTGCTCGAGAAGACCAGAGGGGTTGTCAGGGGGGATGACATGGGGTTGTCAATCGTGCTGTCAGGGTTAAAACCTTTCAGCCTTTCCAGGTAGTTCCACTAAGGAGAAACTTTCTAAGATGGGATTTGCACTGTACTGGGTACTTCTTGTGCTCTATGTGTTTTGGTGCTTTGAAATTGTCTTCATCCTCTTTTAGTGTGTGTCCTGTGTATATGATCTTCCTATTGAATGGGATTTTTTGTGTGTGTTCAGTAACAGGGGGATTGTGTTTCTGTTTTCTGTTATCATGAACTTATTCCTTTCTTGAAATGTTCGCATGGGAAATCTTGGAGTTTTCCATATCAGTTTTCATGCTAGAAACTGAAGATTCCAGTAATTGATGTATCTATGTTCCTTTCAGGCCATAAAGTGCTAATAACAGAAGACCTGGAGGATGTCACTGTGTTAGAAGGAGAATCTGCCATGTTCAAGTGCAGAATCTCTCCTGTAGACTATAGCAAAGTGCAGTGGTTTTTGGATAAAACCCCTCTCCATACCAATGAACTTAATGACATCCAGTCTCAGCCTGGTGGATATCACTTGCTAACGTTGAAAAAACTCTCACTGAAGGACTCGGGGGTCATTACCTTTGAAGCTGGTGATAAGAAAACTTCTGCCAGTTTGGTTGTGAAAGGTAATTCAATCCTAAAAACTGCAGGAGAGGAAAGAATGTTGTAGAAATAAGTATGGGTGAATGTGGGTAGGTGGTGGAAAAAAAGAAAAATGCTACAAATTTGGCCCAATCATATGGAGATTTGTGTATGCTCAATAAAAGCATTACCTAGATACTGAAGCCAGGGCTTGGGAATTAACATTTGGTAATTCTGGATCACCCTCAGTGTGTTTATTGGACCTTAGGTGGGAATGGATTGGACTTAGTTGGGAATGTTATGCTGTAGTGATGGGACAGTGGATGCCTTGTCCAGTTTTCTTTGAGCAGAGCTGGTAGAAAAATGAGGAGAAATCAATTAATTAAAGAGGGGGGCGAAAATGAAGTGGAACCAGTAAGTTTATAACTTAGCTTTCATTGCTTGTAAGGCAATATTATGTGTGTTCTGGCCTATTGATTGTTGACCATGAATTGTTTTGTCTGGAAAGGTGAAACTGAGTTGGAAGTGCAGTATTAGTCTACTTCAAGAAAAAAAAAAAAACAATCTAAATTTTCTTTCTAAATTTGGCCATGGGACAGAAAAACACCCAGATTTTTTTCTGAAGGTGAATGAAAGGGCTTTGTTTGCAGAAGGCTGATTCCTTTTGGTGACACTAATATATGATGTTATGGTCCCAAACCCAGGATTTGGTCTCCTGATTGATTGGATTTTTATAAATTAAAAAATCATTAAGCTAGAGGGAGTAAGAGCTACCTTGGCCAGTTCAAGTTCAAATACCACCAGTATTTGGTGTCTGGCTTAGGCTGGTTCTGTAAGCTGTGTAGAAAGACAAGCACTTCCACAGAACAGTTCATCTTCTCTGTCTTAATGACCTATTTTGGGAGTATTTGGTCTCTGGAGGTGTCATCTTTCAGTGGCTATAGAAACACTGAATATGACCACTCTGGGCTACTTGCCTGGTTTTTAGAGGACTTGTATAGGTGAGATGAGACCTGCTTTAGGTGGCTGGGTTTGAGAAACCAGTATTGCACCTCACTTGATAGAGAATTAGCTTTTCCACGTTCAGTTAGAAGGTTCAAACTACTCAGCTCAGATGGAAAAGGTTTTAGGAAAAAATGTGTCTCTGTCTTGCTTGTATTAATGAGATGTGAAAACCATTTGTATTCTTCAACAGGGATGCTGTCTGCTTGGTTTCTCTCAGATGACATTATTACCAGATAATACTTTATGGCATGACTGGTGCCTTCCTGAGGGCTTCATAGCCACAAACACCAAATTATTTGTTACTAATCTTGACCTGTAATTTTGCTCCAAGTAATCTTGGATGTAAATCTGACAGATGACTTGTGATCTGAAAATCCACGCGTCTTCTGAAACATCTCAAGATGGTTTTTATGTGATTCTAGAGAAGCCCTGCATCTTCACAAGGGAGCTGGTTGATACTGAAGTCACTGAGGGAGAGGATGTGATCCTTGACTGTGAAACCTCCAAATCAGACATCCCTGTAAAGTGGTGCAAAGATGGGAAGAGCCTTAGGAATTCTTCCAAGTATAACATCAGCCGGTCGGGATTTGAAGCCAAGGTTGTCATTCACAGGGCAGAAGAAAGAGATAGTGGCAGATATGAGTGTGAGGCTGGAGCAGCTAAAAGTAGTGCAGTTATTACTGTCAAGGGTAAGAACACCTGGAATGATGGTTGGGGTTCTAACTTGTCACCCAGTGCTGAGGTCAGAGTAATAAATTGAAGTTATGAAATGTGAAACTGCACTGGAAGGGAACCTCTTGTCTTTGCATCATGGGGAAGGAGAGATTTTCATCAAGTCACATGGGACAGAATGTGAGCTAGGAAAATCTTTCATCTTACCTGATTTGAGCTCTGTGAAAGCTGGAACAGCTCTGCTCTGGAGCCAGGCTGAGAGAGTTGGGGGTGCTCAGCCTGGAGAAGAGAAGGCTGCAATGGGGAGACCTTAGAGCCCCTTCCAGTGTCTGGAGGAGCTCCAGGAAAGCTGGGGAGGGACTTGGGACAAGGACCTGGACTAATAGGATGAGGGAGAACAGTTTCAAACTGCAAGAAGGGAGATTGAGATGAAAGCTTAGGAAGAAATTTTTTCCTGTGAGGGTGGTGAGACCCTGACTCAGGTTGCCCAAAGAACCTGCAGCTTGCCCCATCCCTGGACATGTTCAAGGTCAGGTTGGATGGGGCTTGGAGCAACCTGGCCTGGTGGGGGTGTCCCTGCCCATGGCAGGGAGTTGGAACAAGATGATCTTTAAAGTTTCTTCCAACCCAAAGCAGATTGTGATTTTTGATTTTTTTGATTCTTTGCTATCCATGTTATAATGACTTCAGCCTTTCCTGAGTCACTGCTCCAGCCTGAGGAGCAGTTCAGGTCCTGGGAGTAAAATTGCTCATTCATATGGGCAGGTTTGGGCAGATATAGGGAGACTGTTAATAGCACAGGATGGGTTTAGCCTGGCCAGAAGATCTCCTCTTGGACATCTCATTCTTCTTGCCATGCTCCAGAGGGGCTGGTCAGAAGCTGCACCTGGATTAGTGAAGTCAGTGTGAACAAAAATCATTTGGGTTGTTGGACTAATCATCCTGACCCTCAGAGCATGAAGAGGGAAGGCAGGATGCTCGTGGTGTTTATCTAGGGCACAAAAACCCAAATCAACCAAAGGCTGAGACGAGAAGAGCTTGAAGATGTAATGAAAGAAATAGGTGATGGAGAATGGTCCAGATTTGCCAAGTCTTTCATGAGCATTTGGATGCTTTTTTGCATAAAAGAAAAGGATCTGTGTTGACTTGAGCAGGACCTGGATCTCACTCAGGATGAAGAGGGAATTTTCTCTCAGGAAAAACCCCACTCATAATGAGTGTTATACAACAGCTCCATTTTTTTCCTTTCCTGAAGAAGGGTGTGGATGGATGCAGGATGCAAACACCTGGATTCAGATCACACCAATAGACATGAAAGAGTTGTGAGGATGATGACAACAAATTATGCTGTGGGAGATTTCCTCAGTCTATGGAGGGTCACAGCATGAGAGCAGACTGCAAAAATAGTAGAAAAAAATAGAAAATTCACTAGCCATGTGGCACTGTGTATCCCATGTTAGAGGTAAAAGGGGAACAGGAGAACTTTCTTAGTTTTTCAACACCCACAGGACAACTGCATCATAGATCAGGAGTTGACTTGCATGTTGATAAGGTAGCAGAAACCAGGAAGGAATTGAATTTTTTTTTCGTGATCTGAAGGGAAAACACTTCAGTTGAGTTTTTTGGTTTTTTTTTCCCCAAGAAGTGCCTTCTTTAAACTAGTTCACATTAAAGCCTTGTGACAGAGCCTGCACAGGACTCTCCACAGGGGCCCTCTCATGTAGAGCTGTGCTTCCCACTCTGTGCTCACTCTGTGTTGGTTTTCAGTCTGTATTCATGTCAGATCAAAATTTGTTATGGGTTTTTTGTATGAGAAATCAACACTGCTGGTCATGAAAGTGCTCTGTGTCCTCTGTGTAACGTGCCAGCTGATCTCAGGAAAGTTATCAGGTTTTTTGTGACCTTGGTCCAGCTCTGCCCACCCATCTGCAACACACTCTGTGTCATCATTATCAGGGCAGCATCTGCCACTGATGTTAATAATGAGAGCAGTGATAGTGGCAATATCTTCAATAGTAGAGATAGTGGTTAAAAGGAAATAAAAATCATTTGGTCTCAAAAAATTTTTTTTTCCCTCCTGGCAGCCAGATGTGAGCTGTGTGAATCTGTTCACTGCTTGTGAGTGCTTTTCTGTTCCTGTGGTTTTCTACCTGAATAGAGTAGGCTGAAACAAAAAAAAGTGATTTCTTGTGTGTTCTTTTTTCAGAAGCTCCAGTTCTTTTCAAGAAAGAGCTCCAAAATGAAGAAGCAAAAGAAGGCAAACAAGTCAAGCTGACCTGTGAGCTCAGCAAACCTGATACCCCAGTGAAATGGATGAAAGGAGACACAGTCCTCTATGCCAGTGATAAATATGAGTTTAAGCAGCGTGGCACCGTGGCAGAGCTCATTATTCGAGATGTCACAGCAACAGACTCTGGGGAATATACCTGCAGCTCTGGGGAGCAAAAAACCACTGCTCAGGTGAAAGTAAATGGTAAGCATTAATTAATTAATGCATTAAACAATAGAACTTCTATTAAAAAACAAATAAAAAAAAAACAAACCCCAAAACCCCCCAAAACCAAGCAAGATCACAACACAGCACTTTGTGGTGGTGCCACCATTGAATTCATACATCAAATTTAACAATGTTACATACTTATAAGAACCTTGCATATATTTTATTCATGTAATCTCATGTTATGCATCTGGGATTTTAAATCTGTAACTTGCCACTGAGTGGAAAATAAGTGCAAAGGATTAATTTTGTGTACCCTACATGCCATGGTTCCTGACCTGTCAGCTATTTTATGTGCCTGGGATTAGGATTGGAGGTAAAGATGGAAACCAGGAACACATGAACAACGTGAAAACATAAGCCAGATCCAGTCTCTGATTAATGCTTAGGCCCCAATTTCCCCAAAGTTTCCATTTTTAAAGACTCTCAGATGCCACCTGCACTCCCCAATACCCTTCAGAAATCACAGAAAACAGGAGAGAGAGGGAATTCTGGGTGAGGATACCCAGAGGACTCCAATGGAGTCCTCAGTAAGGATGAAAGCAACTTCCCCCATGCCTCAAGGAATTCCCAGTGAGATGATGCTACCTGGGAGAAAAATTTCTTCCTGCTTCCCAGCAGAGTCACTTTGAAGCTCTGTAGTCAAGGGAAGGTTTAGGGCTCCTCTGCTGATCCCTGGCTCTGTTTTCCAGCTGTGCCTGTCCTTTTCAAACAAACCCTGGAGAACACGGAGATGGAAGAGGGGAAATCAGTCTCCCTGCGCTGCGAACTGACAAAAGCTGATGCCACAGTGGTGTGGAAGAAGGGAGAAACCACTCTCCAGGCAAGTGCCAAATATGAAATGAAGCAGAAGGGGACAGTGGCAGAGCTGGTGATTCATAATGCAGAGCCAGAAGATGCGGGAAGATACACCTGTGACACTGGAGACCAGCAGACCACAGCCCAAGTGAAAATCCATGGTAGGAATAACACACCTGCTTGTGATCATTTCTTGTTGTTTTAGCTCCTGCACCTTTAGAGTGAGCATTCAGGAAAAAAAAAAAAAAGGATCAGTAAATACAACAGGCAGCTCTGGATGGGTCCGTTATGTTCTCTGGGTTTTTTTAGGATGATAACTTAATGTTAGAACATAGCAGTCAAGTATCCTGCATAACAAAATATCTTTATTTTCCTCTGAAGTAAATTTTCTGCTTTCTGCTCTGGACAGAGGTGCTCGACTGAGCAATAAGCCCGCAGGTAAGAAGGGTCACACATTTTGTTATGAAATATGCAGGTCTCTTCTGAGTTTACTCAAAGATCTTCACTCGTCAGTGACCAACAGCATTTGAGCAGCAGAAGGGTAATTACTGCCATGCTCTAATTATTGGGGAATAAAATTGTTTCAGCTTTATTTCCACCCAAAGTCATGATGTGTAAACACATATAGAAGCCTAGGAATGCAGGTAGGTCTGAGCTTCTTATTAGCTGTGCCAAGAGAATTTGCTTTGGGTTTAAGGCCCATCTGAGGTCACCAGTTGGTAACCATGGTCCTGAAGTAAAATGAGAACGCTTCATTCCTCAGCCATCTCTGCCCTCATCCAAGAAGAGCTGAAGAGTATGGAAGCTGTGGAAGGTGGAACAGCCACTCTGCAATGCCAGCTGAGCAAAGAGGCCTCTGTGGAATGGAAAAAGGGGCATTCTCTTCTCCGTCCAAGTAACAAGTACAGAATGAGGCAGGAGGGCAGAGTGGCTGAGCTGCTGATCCATGATCTGGACCCAAAGGATGCTGGAGACTATACATGTGTTGTGGGGAACCAAAAAACCACAGCAGCCTTAACAGTCAATGGTAAAAAGTCAGAAATAACCCATGAAACACTGGGATGTTTTTGTTCACCTCTTCCTTCCTCCTCTCTGCACACTCCCTCACAACCACCTGCCTCGTGTCCTGCTTCTGATTTTTACACTTTCCACTTTTCTATGTTGCCATGTCCTTGCTTTCATCATGGCCAATGCTCCGTGTGTGTGTGTTGTATTGTCTTCTCACCTTCTCTCAAGTGAAGGGTGCTCGTGTCTGTCCCCAAATTAGTATGGAAACATGAGAGTCCTTGGGATTTTCTCTTTAGGAGGGTTCATCACCTTTAATGATGAGGATGAGATTGTCATTAACATGCATGGCCCCAGTTGAGATCACGCGTAATTTGTTTGCCACAGAACAATTCATTAGAGAATCTCTTTCATCAGACACAAAAAAAAAAACCCAAAACCAAAAGAAAAAAACCCCAAACCAAAAAAACAACCCCCCCCAAAAAAAAGCAGTATATGTGGATATGCTTAAGGATAAAGGGAGTTGGGGTGAGGTTTCAGTAGTCGTGTGATAAATCACGCATACTTTGCCACAGAACAATTTATTAGAGAATCTCTTTCATCAGACACACAAAAAAACCCCCAAAACCCCAAAAGAAAACAAAACCCAAACCAAATCAACAATAAAAAACTCCCCCAAAAGCAGTATATGTGGGTATGTTTAAGCATAAAGGGAGTTGGGATGAGGTTTCAGTAGTCGTGTGATAAATCACGACTCAGCTTTTGACCAGAGATGCTGGGCAGGTCCTTGGGTTGCAACCCCTTTTTATTCTGCATCTCTTAGCCCTGCCAATCCATTTCAAAAAAGAACTGAAGAACGAGGAGGCCACCGAGAGTGGGACAGCCACACTGCAGTGTGAGCTGAGCCGGGCTGTGGGCTCAGTCCAGTGGAGGAAGGATGGGAAGGTGCTGGTGCCCAATGGGAAGTACAAAATGAGACAAGAAGGACGTTTTGTTGAGCTGGTCATCCAAGACCTGGACTTGACAGATGCTGGGAGCTATACGTGTGTGTGTGGAGACCAGAAGACAACAGCTGCTTTGAGAGTGAATGGTAACCATTCTACCTGTATTTGTCATTAAGCCCCAAATTTAACATGTTTAAAAGCACTTTTTTTTTTTTTGGGTCACCCATAGCTTGGTCAGAAAAACTCTCTAGAGGTTTTGTGTTTTCTCTGCCAAAGTTACCTGATTAGAGAATATTCCTCATGCTTTTTTTTTGTTTGGTTTTATTTTTTTAGACAGCACAGCTGTGTTGTATGGCTTCTCTATTTCCTACTCTCGGAGGTTTTACCCCCCACCACCACCTTTTAACTGTGCATTTTTTGGCTAAATGTGTACATCACAGCCCCAAAACTCACAGCAGAGTCTGGTTCATATCCACCCAGTGCTGATTCCTTTTCTGTTGGTATTGCATCCTTCAGCCTTGCCTATCCTCTTCCAAGAAGAACTCTTGAAGAAGGAAGCCACAGAGGGGGAGGCAGTCACTTTTCATTGTAAACTGAGCAAATCAGCTCCCGTCGAGTGGAGAAAGGGCAATAAGGTCCTCAAGCCAAGTGAAAAATACAAAATAGAGCAGGAAGGTCCCTTTGTGGAGCTGAGGATCCAGGATTTGGATTTGGCAGATGCTGGTGATTACAGCTGTGTGTGTGGAGATCAACAGACTACGGCTGCCTTGACAGTAAATGGTAAAAAGAAATTTTCAGCACGTGCCCCACGTTAAACCTGTGTGATTCCAACTACTCTTCCTCTTTTTTTCCCCCTCCTTCTTTCATCTGGTCTTCTTAAACTTTCCATCCTCCCTCCTGATTAATTTTTCTCTCCTGTTTTCCTCATCTCTCTCTTTTTCCTTTCACCTGATGCCCTCTTGATCTGTTTTCCCAGGTGCTAGGTTTGGCTGATGAGTGGAGCACAGGTCCTCAACTCAACATAGTTTCTTGTTTAAAAGCTTTCCCCTAGGGGGTGACCTAAATATGGGAATAATATTTACTTTCTGTAGCTTAGGCTGTTACACTTGTTATTCCTAAGAGGGAGAAGTTTTCCTCAACATGTGATGCTACAGAATGACTTTCTTGATGAAAAATTGCCTTTTAATGCTCCTGCTTTTCCCGTCCCTTTTTTACTAATTCTGGTTTAACTCTTCCAAAGCATGTACTTTATCTCTGCAGAAAGCTGACAGCACGTATGTAACTGTTCAGTTTTAAGGGGCTTTCTTCTTTTTGCCATGAATCAGGCACTCTTGTGGAGCTGCTGTGTTTTCTGAAGGGAAACACGATGCTCCGGGTCTTGTATTTAAATATCTCTAATTTTACCTCTTGGATTTTATGTCATATAAAATAAGGGACAGACAGGTTTGTCAGCTAAGTGTGCAGATAGGCTGACTTGTTTTTCAAGCAAATTTTAAAGCATGACCAAAAAAAAAAAAAAAAAAATGAAGATCAGGCTGAAATCTCTTTTGAAATGGTAAAAGTGGGAACAAAATCCTGGACTGTGAAGGTGGTCTTGTGGCTTCTGAGACAGGGAGATAAGAGGAGTGAGGGAGTAGATCATGGGTCAGATTTTCTCAGCTTTGATGATGTGTCCGTGTTGCATTTACTCTGCAGTCCTTCCTGCTCTTTTCACCAAAGAACTGAGAGATGAAGATGCCACAGAAGGTAAAAGTGTCTGTCTGAGCTGTGAGCTGAACAAGGCTGTGGCTAGCGTGGAGTGGAAGAAGGGCTTCAAGACCCTCAAATCAAGTGAAAAGTATAAAATGAAACGGGAAGGAGTCGTTGCTGAGCTTATAATCCAAAATCTAGACATGAAGGATGCCGGGAATTATTCCTGTGTGTGTGGAGATCAGCAGACTATGGCAGTTTTAACAGTCCATGGTAAACCAAACAAAACAAGACTTTTACTAAAAGTAACTTTCCTGTTTCCTCTGTTCATTTGGGCAGGTAGCCTGGATGCCCTACCATCTCCTTCCATCTGCCAGACCCTTATCCACACCTCACTGGTGTTGGTGGTGCTCCCACTGGCATCCCACAAGGAGATCCATCAAGGTCCATCACCTAAAGGACCTTGAAATTTCCTGTATTAGGCTCCCTGTTGTGCCCAAGCCCAATAAAATGTGTTGTCTTGAAGGGACTATGACTTAGGGATTTTAAAGTTTCAGAAAGTACCCAAATCTTAGGTTACACCTTGCAATCTTATTGCCATACTCCACCCCTGGCACATTAGGGTTTTTTTTATACACATGGGGCAGTTATCATTGCATTCAGTTACTCTTCTGTGTAAAGCAAGGCCAAACCTTCTGATGAATGATGGTTCCTAGGGAGAACTCTGATTTTTACTGTAACTGGCATGTTTGAAAGAATATGTCAGTTCAGGTAAAAATGGTTATTTTCCCACCACGTATTGAAATGAGCCATTTCATTTCAAACCAGTGGAGCACTGGTTTACAATTTTCATTGTAAACAAAATGATGTTTACAATGAAACCCCAGCATTTCAGTTTTGATTGACAATGTCTTTCCATTTGCTTAAGTGTGTGAATACATAGCAAACATCCTCCTGTTATAGATAAAAAAGAAGTTGCATAAAGAAACCGATTTTTTTTCCAGAAATTTCAAATTATTCTTTTCTTGCTTGAAATTTCCCAGAAAAAAAAAAAAAAAAAAAAAGGTTTTTCTTCCTTTGTCTGTGTTGGTTTGCTACTCTGAATACTTGTAAAATCTCTATCATTACTTCAAGCATTGAATCCTTTCCTGGTGGCAACCTTTCTTCATACTGATTCAGAGAGACTATTGAGAATTTAAGTTCTTACGTTGATTATTCAGGTCAGGATAAGAGGGAAAAGGAAGATGAAGTATCCTTGTGTATTTTTAACTCTTGGGAGCATTGCATCTCACTGCTCATGTTGCTGTCCTTCAGCTTTGCCTGCATTTTTCAAAGAGGGACTGAAGAACAGAGAAGCCACAGATGGGGCAACAGCCACTCTGCACTGTGAGCTCAGCAAGGTTGGTGTCCCCGTGGAGTGGAAAAAAGGGGACAAGGCACTGAAACCAAGTGATAAGTATAGGATGAGACAAGAAGATACCTCTGCTGAGCTGGTGATCCGAGATCTGGTGGTAGAAGATACAGGAGAATATACCTGTGTGTGTGGAGATCAGAAGACCTCAGCTGTCTTGACAGTCCATGGTAAAAAAGTTGTTCTCTGCTCTGATAGCAGTGTCTCAGGGAGTTCCCTTTTCTCTCAGAGGTCTCTTTCCCACTTTTCTTTGATGTTTTAGGTTCTGCAGTGTTTTCTGGCTTTGCTGTCTGCGTTTCATCCCATCTCCCAGTTAGTTTGACTCCCATCTCTCCACCAGTTGCAGCCCAGTAGCTTTGTAGGAAAGTCAAGAGAGAATTTCTCATCTTAGCCTTTACTTTTGAGAAGTGAGAAAGGCACCTGTATGGAAGGCCAAAACTGAGCAGAGCTCCAGTACCAAGCTTGTTCTCAGAGGCTTTGTCCTTCTACCCCATTGGTCTCAGCAGATCTTGGTGCTTAACTTGAAGGAATGATTTTTAAAAACACTGAGTTGGGTTAGTGCGGGATTTTCCCATTCAGGGATGAAAAACTGTCCTCCACCCTTGTGGGACTGTGATATATTCTGCTGAAGAAATAGTACTTTCCAATAAAAACCCCAAAACCTTATTCTGCAGGTGATGATTTAGGGAGCAGTGAGAGAGCTTTTGTCCCTCTCTCTGCCAGAGTGAATAGTGACAAGCTTTAGTTGTCCCTCATATATAGCTGCAATAGATGAAAGAATAGTTTTTATCTGAGATATATCTTAAGGATAAGATGCTTGTAGGTAGACAGGCAAAACTCTGGAGGCCAAACTCTCTTCTCAGATTTTCTGATGCTTTTGCTTCCTCTTCTTTCTCCCAGCTGGAGGTTCCTCCTCTCCTCTGGCCTTTTCCTCCTCGTGCAGGTCTCTTGCTTTTTATGTTGGTGGCACAGCACAATAGAGTTTGTTGAATGCTATATTAAAAAAAAAAAAAGCAAACTGTATTTAATATATTAGAGCCATTATGTCATTGGAAACTGGGGCTTAGAGGTGCACCTGAAGTTATCATTTTTTTTTTTTTTTCTTTTATGAATGAGAAAGATAAATTATGGTGTCGGGAAAGTTAGAGATCTCCAGCTAGCAGTGCCATCATTTGGGACTATGACTTTAGATCAAAAATCAGGTCATTAATGTCCAAGGCAGATGATTTCAGACTGAAATAGGTAGAGAGAAAACAATGCTCTGCTGAGAAACAATGAGGATGCTGCATAAGTGAGTCTCAGATGTAGATGGTGGCAACTGGGAGATCCTGCAATAGATTTCTGATAGATGCACTTTTCCAAACTATATGGTTTGTTTTCCTCTAATAGAGAAGGACTGGCCTCAGGACCTAGTCCTTCATTTCCTCAGGGTCTGGTTTTGATGTACTCTCTGTTTATATTACATCCTGTAGCTTTGCCTGCCCTGTTCCAAAAAGAACTTCTCAATGTGGAAGCCACAGAAAATGGGACGGCTGTTCTGCAGTGTGAGCTCACAAAACCTGCTCAGGTGGGGTGGAAAAAAGGGCAGAAGGTGCTCGAGCCAAGTGAGAAGTACAAAATGAGGCTGAAGGATACCATTGCTGAGCTGACAATCCATAGCCTGGAGGAAGAAGATACAGGAGATTACACATGTGTGTGTGGGGACAAGATGTCTACTGCATCCCTGACGGTGCATGGTAAAATATTTCAGTTTAATAGGGATTTCTTGCTTTGTTCATCTGTCATCTCCTAGGGGATCTGTAACTGGTCTTGATCCCATCTAATATTTTGAATTGCTATGACAGCTGTATCTGGGAATATCTTTTACTTGCAAGTCCTTTTAGGGATGAGAAGTAACACCATACAATCTTTTCTGTCCCTGTTCTTTCATGGAAATGGCCTCTGGAAGCAGATGGTGAAGACCTCAGTGAAGTCATAGGTAGCACTATCAATATTCTATTAATTAATTTCTCAAGCCATATCACTGAGATTTCACTTGCTTTTCTTGAATAGAATTGAAAGTTCTCCTTTTATGGTGTTAGCTGAGGAAAACAGGTGAGACTGATCCATTGCAACCCAGAATTTTAAAGAACATTGCTCATTTTAATTGTTCATCTGGTCTTAAGACAGCGTTATGCAGAGTTCCTTGAAATCTTGGGATCAGCTTACACTTACTATATCTACAAATGCTTTTAAAGCACACCTTCCAGTGTTGAAATTATAGTTTTAAACCACTGGTTTCCAAATAATTTGTGACATACTGAGTGGTTGCATAGCATAAGGCAGGGATGCCCCAGGAATCATCATTGCCTCTTCAATACTGTATAGTCTAAAATCATTGGAGATTAAAGGGTTTTATTCCAGTGGAGCAGTCAAGACACACTATTTCTCTCTTCACCTGTGATCTTCAGCCCTTCCTCCACATTTTAAAAAAGAGCTGAAGGATGTGGAAGCCACAGAAAAGGGCACAGCCACTTTCTGCTGTGAACTGAACAAGCCCTCAGCTGCCGTGGAATGGAGGAGAGGAGACAAAACCCTGGAGCCAAATGACAAATTCACCATGAGATGTGAGGGCACAGTCACTGAGTTGGTGATCCAAGATTTAGAGCTGACAGATGCTGGAGATTACACTTGCTGTTACGGAGAGCAGAAAACCACCGCTACGCTTAGAGTGAATGGTAAAAAAAATAAATATATTTATATAAAAAAGAAAAGTATTACAAATTAAGGGGATTCTTTTTTTTTTTTCAAACAGCTTTATTTAACGTAATGAATGTCTTAGCTTTGCAATTGTGGCCCCATTTCTGGTGAGTTTAGAAAACTTTGACACAAATGCCTGAATGCCCTGGTCAGTATCAGGATCAGATTAACTGTTTGTTGCAAAAGTTTCACACTCCAAAGTTTCATCTTGGCTCCAACTCATTTCTTTGATGCTTATGTTCAGTAGTAATTCCTAAAAAAAGGGAAATGGTATTGTTGTGTTATTGGTTGTAATGATGTTACAAACTTGGAGTTGAGAATATTTCCATTTGGAAATGAGATGGTTTTAATACGGTTTTCAGTGTTTCAGAATAATTTGATGGTCAGCTCTTTGTAGACCACTATCTGAGGAGGAATCTTACGGAAAAGTAAGATTGATGCTTCAGATATGGTTTCATTTATGGACTTTTAAAGTAATTATTTGCTTTACATTAGAACTTAGACTCTCTAGTTAGGCTTTATTTTCCATTGTGGTAGGCAATACCCAAAGTAAGGAGGGCTCAGTCTTGCAGAGCCTGAAAAAGTTGACATTGGTGTGGTGCTCCACGTCGTGCCATAGACAACATCATAAAAAAAAAGCTCCAACTTAGGAATGAGTTGATTTCCATCTTTCCAAAGTCACTCTTTAAAGGGACTTGATTAGGGAAGGCTTTGCTTGTCATGTATGCTTGACAGACCACAGAGAAATTGTTACTTGAATAGCTGCCATGGTCATATCTTCTGCTCATTTTGAACTCCTCAGCCTTGCCTGCACACTTCAAGGAGGAGATGAAGAATGAAGAAGCCACAGAAGGTGGAACAGCCATGCTCCAGTGTGAGCTTTCTAGGGCTGCCTCCGTGGAGTGGAAAAAGAAACACAAAGTGCTCAAATCAAGTGAAAAATATACCATGAGGCAGGAAGGTACTACAGCACAGCTGCTGATCCATACTTTAGAAGTCAAGGATGCTGGGGAGTATACCTGTGTGTGTGGAGATGAGAGGACTACAGCAGCACTGACTGTGCATGGTAAAGAAAAGAGAAATGAGACATTTCTGTGTGATGTTTCTTCTGTTTCCTCTGAAAACCTCAGTACTGACACACGACAAGTTCTTTCTCTGATTAGTTCTGTCACTAGTGGATTTTCTTGGTTTTACTGTCATTTTTATCTAACCAGAATTGTAGCTCCATTCATGACACTAACATTTTCCCTGTGTTCTTGTCCATTTCTCTCCTTGGTGCATGGCTGTACTTCTTTACACTACACTGAAAGCTGGAGGATTCCATGTGTTTCCATTTCTTTCTTTTTCTTTTTCTTTTTTTTTTTTTTTTTTTTTTTTTATTTGTCCTGTTTTACTTATTTTTCACTACAAGCTAGAGCAATGGAGCAGCAGGAAAATTCAGACTTCTGCACACAAAACTTCACTGAATGCAATTTTTTAATATAACTGTGACCAAGGATCATGTAGTTTGTACTCTGGTATTGCAGAGTACTCAGCAGTATGGTGTGAGGGTACTTCCCAGTCCTCAGCCACATTCATTCACAAGCTCTCCTTGAGAGGAAAAATTTATTTCCATTATTAATATAGCCCAATAACAAAGTTTCATCATCTTTCTCACCTGGGAATTCAGTAGGTCAAAGAGCTGATTTCTTATTGCTACCTAGACTTTTACATCTTGATATTTTCTAATAAAACAAGATGGCTTCAGTCTTGACCTTCCAATTTAATAATGGGAAATAGACTTGGAATGGATCTCTACTGGTCATCTAGTCCATCCTTGAGCCCCAACACTTACCTAGCCTCACCCCAGTGCTGAAGAACTTACATTTTCCCTGGACACTCATTCCATTGCCTAGCCATCAATATTTCCAGAAAGTTCTGCCTAATTTCAAGAGAAGTCTTTCTAGAGCTGGTTCAAGTCCTTACTTCTTGTGCCATGTCCTGTAGGTATGAGGACATATTTGCTGCTTTCCCTCTTGTGAAAGATTTGAGAACTTATCCTGTCTTCTTTCTGTCTTCTCTTTTCTGAAGTAGGCACTTTCAGTCCTTTCACCATTTCTTCACAGGGCATGTTTTGTAGACTTCAGCTTATCTTTGTTACTTTCTGGACCATTTTACAGTTAATCCACATCTTTTTTAAGTGTTCCAAAAGCAGCCTACAGTGCTCCATCCGAGGATTTGCCAGACTGAAGTGGGATGAAGGGGCAATTTTTCATATAATTAAAGCTAAGCTGAAGTGGCCACAATTCCTTGGATTGTCTCTCTGCTACCCACCTCTCCTCCTTTTTTCCAAGGCAAGGACTGTAAATCTTATATAAAAATTTATATAGACTGTACATCTTAAATATAAGTGTAAACAGACTGTAAATCTATACCTGATCTTGTAGATCAAGACTGGTGAGTTTTCCTAAATTCCTGTTGTTGCCAGTGGAGGTCTAATGCATGGAAACCAGGGATGCTGACTGTACAGCACTTGCTCAGCAGGCAGTTCTGTTGGGTCCATTGACTTTGTCTGGCTCTTCTTCACTTTCTGGGAACTTAGACTTTTAGTTTACATAGTGAGAACTAAATGAGTGCATTTGCAATCTGTGAGATCTGTTCCACCTGAGTTTCCATTTTTTTTCCCCCATATTTGTGGAGCATCACCTATTATCTTTGATTTCTTCAGTGTAACTGCTAATGTCTGATACTGGTTGAGGATGTACTTTAAGTATTCCAGGACAAATTTCATCACACCAACATCCATTGGAAAGATTCAGCTTACTTAAATTTTCTCTAATTTATAGTTTTCTTATCCTTGTTAGAATTCTTATTTTTTTCTTGGCTATAATTACCTTTTAAAATTAAAGAAGAAAAAGGAACTAAGCACTTAATCTTTCCCCATGTTACCTATCACCACTTTATGTTCCAGAAAGCTGGTAGTACAACTTCTCCCTTGTCTTTTCTCTTCCTTCTAATCTGCCTAAAGAATGTCATTATATTATTTTTGCTTCTTTCTGGCTCAGGCTGGCCAAGTGTCCTGGGTTTTGTATGCTGATGTTCTGATACAGCCAGGAGCCTCAAGTCAAACTGGGAACCAAGGACATGGAAAGATCCTGGAGCAGTGATTTCACCACCCAGTTGTTCTAACAAATACAGCATACAGCTGTGTCTGGAAACATTTGATATCAGCATCATTTTGCCCCTTGTAGCCCCTCTTTCATTTTTGGTCTCTTTGTCCATGAGGTAGCAGAGTTCAGGAATGGGAAACTGCCCTGGACCTTCTTGAGATACCCAAGGAACCTGGCCCACCTGGTTCTGTATTCTGTAGCATTTCTTTTATGCTCAGCTAAACCTCCCACATTTTCTAGATCTCTAGGATTTAAGGACATTGAAGAAATAAAAAAAATTAGGCAAGTTTTTCCTGATGATCCTTGGAGTGAGATAGTCTCTGTAATTATTCCCACATTATTGTGTATTTGAGAAGTTTTCTACTTTCTTAAACCACCTTGTCCTTCAAGCTTGTTTCTGCTTAATCATTAGTAACAGCTCTTGAAAGATTGAAGCCTTCCTTTTTATTGCCTGCAGAATTTCCTTTTGCTCATCTGCATCATTTTCTGTAAAAAAAAAACAAACAGGAGCTCTCCTGCTTCATTATCTTCATTATTCATTATCATCTGCCCAAACATCCTCCACATTTGAATTCTCAAGTATTTATTTCTATCTGTTCAGAGTCAGGAACTGGAAATCCTCCTCTTTTATGTCTAGTCTATATCTAAAAGTTGTTTCCATCCCATTCCAAAGACTTAGCAGACAAAGTCCCATCCTACTGTTCCCACAATACAGATTATCACATTCCTGTGCTCTGAATGAGTCTATCAGTTGTTCCAAAAGGGATGATGAGGTGTGGGGGTGGAGATGGACATCCTGGTGTGAAGGTCTTATAGCAGATTTACACAATGGAGATGTTGGCCTTTTTCCTTTTTATTGTTACCCAAGCACTTTCACGTCTCTCTCATGCTGCTTTTCATCCTTCTAAGACTTGGGCTAGGTCTGTAGGCATCCTTAACATGTAAGGTAAATTTTTTTCATTTTTTCCTTTACCTCTTTTCCTGATCATGGTGGAGCCTTTTTTTTTTCCAATTTCCTGGGCTGATAATGTTTCAGTTTTGACCATACATGATATTTTCTCATTCCTGCTGTTTATTCTCACTACATCTGTAACCCAGTCAATAAGTTTACCCACTGTATAAGATTCTTTTGTATCTATGACACAAATTCGTATCCCCTTTCTGTGGGATGATCTTCTTATCAATATATAAGCATGGATAAATATTGGTAAAAAAATTTTTTTTTTTATTTTGGTGGCCAAGAACTGCTTGCCATGAAAATATTTGCTCCTCTATTCCTCAGCCCTTCCTGCTCTTTTCAAAGAAGAGTTAAGAAATGAGGAGGCCATGGAGGGTGAAGCAGTCACTCTGCGTTGTGAGCTGACCAAGACTGCTTCAGTGGAGTGGAAAAAAGGACACAGAGTACTCAGACCTAGTGAGAAATACAAAATGAGGCAGAAGGATGTCACTGCAGAGCTGGTGATCCACGATCTAGATGAGAGTGATGCTGGTGACTATACCTGTGTCTGTGGGGAGAAGCAGTCCACAGCTTCCTTAGCTGTACATGGTAATAACCAACTTCACCTCCCCAGCCTCATTGTTGAGCTGATGGTTTTAGTATTTCTTTCTTTCTTCATGTTCATTCTTATCTCTGCATAGCTCCTCTGAGCCTGACTCTGAGAGGCAGGAGAATTAACTTGCATTTTGTGATTTAAGGGAAACCCCATTGCCCCTATCCCATATACAAAGTGGTTTTAGGACCTGATCCCCAACGTAGATGTGAGATCAGGCCTGAGGACCACTCCCCACTGTTATCTTTGTTTCTCCTTCTCCTACCCCATACCTGGAGGCTGCTTTTGCTGCTCTGTGTTAACCCTCTGCTTGTTGCATCCTCAGTGCTGCCCGTAGGCATCAAAGAAATCTTGAGGGACCAGGAGGTGACAGAAGGTCAAACAGCTGCTCTGCACTGTGAATTGACCAAGGTTGCCCCAGTAGAGTGGAGAAAGGGGAGCAGCTTGCTCCAAGCCAGCCACAAGTACAAAATGAGGCAGGAGGGCACAGTCATGAAGCTGCTGATCCATGAAGTAGAAATGAAAGATGCTGGAGAATACACTTGTGTGTGTGGAGAACAGGAGACAACAGCTGCCTTGACAGTGCATGGTAAAAAGCATGTGCATGTGTCTGTATTATTGTGTTTTCTCTCTACCAGCTCCTCACTATTGTGTGTGGATGAATTTGTTGGGATATTTTTAAATCTGTGGTCTGGTTGCATCCAGGTCTTCTGTTTCTGTCTATCCATTTGTCCCACGTCCCAGAATTATGAGGCAACAAACCTCCTTCCACCCTAAAATGTTCTCTGTTTCTGTGCTTTCACCTGTGTGCCGCGTGTCATTTTTAATGTCCTCTGTCCATTTTGTCACCTTCAGCCCTGCCTGCACTTTTCAAAGAAGAATTGAAGGACCTGCAAGCCATGGAAAGCCAAGCAGCCACTCTGCGCTGCGAGCTCACCAAGGCTGCAGCTGTCTCATGGAAGAAAGGGAACAAAATACTCAGGGCGAGTGAAAAATACATCATGAGGCAGGATAATGCCCTTGCTGAGCTGGAAATTTGTGGTCTAGAGCTGCAGGATGCAGGAGATTACACCTGTGTCTGTGGAGACCAGCACACCACAGCTTCTCTGACAGTGCATGGTAAATTCATCTTGCAGATGATCTTTTTTTTTTTAATTTTTTCTTCTCTGAAACATCCCTTTGCTGCACAAAGTGTTCACCTCTCAGCTTTAGCTTTTTTCCTAGGAATTAATTTGTGGTCAGGAATGGAGAACATCTTGTTCCGATGTTTAATTTTGGTCTGATGTTTCTAAAAAGGGAGATGAGGATAGGGCTGTTCCTCCATGCAGACAAACTGCTCTGCAGGGCAGAGTGCCTCAGGTCTGCTCCTGTCAGACCAGACATCCTGTCCCCATAGAGGATGTCCTTGGGATAAATCCTTTAGGCTGCTTCTTGAATCCATCCAGCCTGTTCTACTGTGACCTGTCAGCTCAGCATTTCTTTTCCTACTGTTGGTGCTGGGTTTATTTTTCCAGATCATTGTAGTGACAGCCCCAACCTCAACAGCTGAAGCCCCTGGCTTGGCCAGGTTTGAACTTTGAGGATTCATGATGCTGATGGCAAATGCAGAGTTCTTAGGTTAAATACACTATCTATTGACTTTCCATTCCCAGCCCTGCCAGTGATTTTCAAGGAAGAACTAAAGAATGAAGAGGTCCAAGAAGGAGCATCAGTTTCTCTACATTGTGAATTAAGCAAAGAAGCTCCAGTGCAGTGGAAAAAAGGGTACAAAGTGCTCAAAGAAGGTGAAAAATATCAAATGAGACAGACTGGCACCACTGCAGAGCTTCTTATTCGTGACCTAGAAGTAAAAGATGCTGGAGATTACACCTGTGTGTGTGGTGACAAGAAGACAACAGCAAACTTAACAGTCCATGGTAAAAAGTCCTTATTAAATTTATTAAATAGCTCTATAGATAGACATCAGTCTAAAATTCAGCCGTCTCTGCCCTGGGTCAGTAACTTGTCATTGTTTTTCCCCTTTCTCTTCATTCTTACTGAGAAAGACTAACACAGGGCAAATTTTGGAGCCATTATTAATCTGTCCCTCTTTAAAAGGAGAAAATGAGACGTTTCTTTCAGTCCAAGTCACCTCTTCCTGGACATTTACATTTTTTAGCTCTTTTCCCTTTTCAGCCCCATGGTTCACTGCAGCCAGCCAGAGTTTTCCCCAAAACACACACAAATATGGTCTGTCAGGCCCTCTGCTCTCCAAGCATTACCCAAAGGAGAAGGGAGGGTTGGGGCAGGAGAAGGAGGAGATGTTGCTGTGCTGGCCACAGCTGCTATTGGAGACACCAGATTCTTTAAACAAGACATGCAGAATGAGGTCAGAGCTACCATTTCAGAGTAAGATCCTTCTTGAAGGATCTACACCTTGAGATGTGGGGATCAGGACTACCTTGACAGGTATTAAAGAAAAAAAAAAACCAACCCAGAAATATTGGTTATCCCCAGTTTTACTCTTTATGATAACAGCACCTCAGACAGCAAATCAGTCATAAATCCTTGTATTACATTTTTAACCTCTTTCCCAGATGTTCTGCTCTCCCATCATCAATGAGTAACTTTTTTTTTTTAATGGAGGAACAGTTCTTGGCTCTGAGCAACTTGGTCAAAGAGACCCAGTTTTGTCCCCCCTATTTCTTCTCAAATATTTCTGACCCTCCTCTCAGGCTTTCGTGAGACATGGACTTTTTCTGACACATTTATGGAGAAAGGTTAATAATTAGTTTTATTGAAGGTTATTTTCTGTAGGTTGCTCTTGCCTTTGGGTTTGGATTTCCAAAATGGGAAATGGGGAGAAACTGAAATTCTTATTACATGTGATCACCCTCCAAACTTCTGTTTAAAACTAGAAATAGCTTTATTTCAAAATCTGGCTGACCTCATGGAGGTGGGGCATAACCAAAAGCAAAACAAAACAACAATACCAACCTCCAAAAATCATAGCTGTGTAGGTAAAATAGCACTGTATCCAGCAATGTTGGTTTGGAGTTGTGTTGAGCCATGATCTAAACTTTCCTGTATTGTTCTTTCACTGTGAAAACCAGCAGACACCCAGGGAACTGATCCCTTCTGGTAAGTGAAACCCCATCACTCTTGAAGAAGGATGCTCAAAGTTTTTGAACTTGGCTGTAGTTAAGCATGTTTATAAGAGGCTGGAAAAGGGAGGCATGCTGGGGAACAATCCCAAGCATGAATATGAAATTAGAACTTTAATTCTGGTTTTCTGATGACCACCTGTCCCTGTTGCATCCTTCAGCTCTGCCACCACTCTTTAAGGAAGAGCTGAAGAACAAGGAAGCAGAAGAAGGTGGAGATGTCACCTTGCACTGTGAGCTCACCCAGGCTGCTCAAGTGGAGTGGTGGAAGGACCAGAAGATGCTCAAAATGAATGAAAAATACACAATGAGGCAGGAAGGGCCCAAGGCAGAGCTGGTGATTCATGAAGTAGCTGAGGAGGATGCAGGAGACTACACCTGTGTGTGTGGAGAGCATCAGACTACAGCTGTCTTAACAGTACAGGGTAAAAACTATTTGACCTCCTATTTCCTAATAACTGGAGAATTCTGTCCTCTTCTGTAAGGTGTTCACTTTTCCATGGCTGTTTGTTCAACCTTATTAACTGAAGTTCCATTCACTTGAAAGCACTCCCTGGTTTTGATGACTTGCAGGCTGAGTTTTTGTCTTTCCCTTTCCTTAAACATAAACCTGCTATCCTTTCACCTTTCCCCTCTGGCACTCTTTTCCTAACACATAACCTCCCTATTCTTTTTCCTTTTCTGCATTTCTTCCCCAAAACACAAACCTGTTCATTCTTTGCCATATATTTCTAGCATCCTCAATAGCTACCATGTTATTGTATATAGGGGACAAAAAACAGTATCTAGAACAAGACTCTTAGTTCTAATTTCTTTTCTCCTGAGTTATATTATTCTTGGGTTTTGTGCCCATAACCTCTGTCCTAATTGACAAAGATATGCACTGGATGACAGATTTTCTAATCAGGAAAGAATAAATTCTTTCTGCAACCTTCTCCTGCTCTTATTTTGTGGCAAGAAGCAGTTCCTGTTTCAGCTTAGCGCTGCTGGAGATGGGAAATGTGCCAAATCCAGGAGGCTAAACCTGGTTTCTAGTCTGGATTTAGCTGCACTCTCATCTTAGCTGCACTACTATGCAGTGAAGACACTAAATTTGAGACCTAAGGTATCTAACCTTGTAAACCAGGTGGAATATTCCATCATCCCACTTAGTTAATAGAGGGGCATGCATTAGGGTCAACCAAGTTTCTTTCAAGGACACAACTTGAAATGGTTGCTAGTGGAGAAAGTCTGAGACAAGAAGACTCAGTTGGGAACCAGCACCTGGGGAGTTTTCTTTGGGGTAAAGAAGAATCTGTGAGCCTTGGTTGCATCTTTCCAAGGGTATCTCAAGGAAGAAATAATGATGATGAATAAGGAGCTGTGCCATCAGTCAGAGCTCAGCAGGGGTGGTCTGTAAGTAGGAAAAGACTACCAAAGCCTGAAATTTGTAGAAGACACCAACTTCTGTGTAAACTAAGGAGCTCAGAGATTATAGTCTCACTTTTAGATGGAAGCTTGCAGAAAGCAGATGGAAATCTCTCAAGGAGGGTTTTTGCTAGTAGGAAGCCAGCATAAAGCCAAAAGGATTTGGGAATCTACTCCCACTAGGATGTTTTCATTTCTCTTTCCTCTCTGCTTCTGATGCTCACCTTTCCATAACCTTCTCACAACTTTCTTCTGTCACTTCCTACTCTCACCCATCCCTGGAGATATCCTCAGTTGGTAACACTTTTTACCTGCATCCTTCAGCTGTGCCTCCGTTTTTCCAAGAAGAAATGACCAGCAGGGAAGAGGCAGAAGGTGGAATGGCCACTTTGCACTGTGAGCTCAGCAAAGCATCTGCTCATGTTCAGTGGAAGAAGGGCCACCATGTCCTCACCCCAGGCAACAAGTACAGCATGAGACAGGAAGGCTGTGTTGTGGAGCTGGTAGTTCATGATTTAGACTTGAATGATGCTGGAGACTATACCTGTGTGTGTGGAGAGAAAAGCACCACAGCTTCCTTAACAGTGCATGGTAAAGTATTCTTTGGGACTAAAGTCCTCCCAACCCTAGACATGCCCAAGTCTTTGTTCCTATGGTGTGTTCCCATTATTCCCTTTGTTTTCTTGTGCTTTTGTGTTCCTTTGGACTTTGTTTATGTGCTTCCTTCTCTTTGATTTGGGAAAAAAAATTGCCTGTTGGTTTTTAACCTCCTCTGCTGTGTTGGTCCTTCTCACTTGCCTTGCCTTAATGCAAAGTCCAGGGAAGCTGGGGGAGATTTTTCCATCTTGTCCCACTAACGTGGATCAGGAACCAGCAGCACATCATGCATCCTCTCATCCAGCTGATTTTAAGGAATAATCACTCTCTCTATGGTAATTCTTTTGCTCTTCAGCACTGCCTCCAGAATTCAAAAAAGACCTGAAGGATCTAGAAGCTGTAGAAAATGGGACAGCTGCTCTGCACTGTGAGCTGACTAAACCTGCTGTGGTGGAGTGGAAGAAAGGGCAGGAGATGCTCAAAGCCAGCAGGAAATATAAAATGAGTCAAGATGGTGCTGTTGCAAAACTGATAATCCATGAGCTGGATGTGGAGGACACTGGAGATTATACCTGTGTGTGTGGAGATCAGCAGACAACTGCCACTTTGACAGTCAATGGTAAAAAAAAAAATTAAAAAAATTAAAAATAGAAACAAGAAGGGAAAAGGTTGCAATATATTTTTTGAAAGTAAAAACTCTATGTTAGTTTCACTTATGGAGAAGTCTTGGCTAGGTTCAAGGAGCAGGGAATAACAGGGAGCATGGTCTATACAGTGACCAGGTAGGAAATGGGATTTGCAGTACAGAACTAAATGTATTTTGTCTCTATGTTACTGTCAGGATGATTGTGATCTCTCCTGCAAGTGGCCTGCCTATGAAGGTATCTGAACTCTTACAGCTCCCTGCTGACTTTTCAGTGATCAGGGCAATGTGTTGGCTGCTCTTATAGAAGGAAAAATATTCTGCAATTTAAGATCGCAGATTAGATTAAAATTCTATATTCTTCAAAGCAAAGGTACCTTCTTAAAATGAATTTCTTCTCATTCTGCAGATATCCCTATTATTTCTTCAGGGAAATAGCCTTGTACCTTGAATATAGAGCATTCAGGTTACAAGACATCTGCCAAAAAAGCTCTTTTGGTGTTTTCATTTTCTTTCTCCTTTCTCTTTCCCAAACCTCAACAGTGGTATGTTGCAAATTACATTTCTATTTTATAGCCCTACCAGCACTTTTTAAACAAGAACTTCAGAATACCGAGGCAGAAGAAGGTGGCACAGCAACACTGAGATGTGAGCTTACCAAACCCAAGGCCCTGGTAGAGTGGAGGAAAGGAGATACTACACTCTACCCTGGTCTGAAATATGAGATGAACCAGCAGGGCTCCACTGCTGAACTGGTCATTTATGACTTAGAGATGGATGATACAGGAAAGTACACCTGTGACTCTGGACATCAGCAAACAACAGCTGTGGTCACCGTACATGGTAGGCAGAGTATTGACCCTTGGCTCAGTAGAGATGAAGTGAAAGGAGCATCTTCCAGTGTTCCCTGAAACCATTTCTTTGTTTTGCTGCATACGTGCTCCACTTGAGCATGACACCTGGTCAAGTTTAAAGAGATTCTGCTTGCAGTATCTGGAGTGGTTAATCAGCATCAAAGCAATTAAATTTTTCCATGATGGCAAAACATGATGAACCCTCCTGCCCACTGAGTGCAGGGAATGTGGCTGCATGTGGGAATGGATAACAGAAAGCAAGCCAAGCAGGCTACTGGTTATTTTGGGTTGCTGATTGCTTCAGTAGGCATATCAGTGGATGTAACAACAGCTTGGGATAGTAAGAGATGCAGAAATTGCTGGATAGAGGATTTTTATAAAGTGTGAAAGTGCTGCATTATTACTTGAGGCTTCGAGCCCCAGGCGTAACCTCTGAGTGCATCTCTGCCCCTTCTACCATCCTGAGCAAGATCTTGTTAGGAATCTGAATTTCCTCTCCCATTTATCACTTTATCATCATCTCTGTGTTGCTCCATGTTTTGAATGTTGAATTGGTCTTTAAAACGTTGATGGAAGCTTGACTTGAAGGGGAAAAAACACTCTTGGCTTAACATATAGCATAAGGAACAAGGGTTTGTGTCCCAGTGGTCTTTGACTAAAGCATCCCCAGTTATTGTGGAGACATTTCTGTACATGTCTGACTCCTTCAGATCATGAACCAGGCCACTCTTTGGTCCACTCCCTAAAACCATTTCTCACCATCTGTTCATGTAACAGCTCAGGAAATGTTCTGTCAAGACAGAGAGCTGCAGCCCAAGGATTGTGGAATCAGCAGAATAGGCCATTTCTGAAGAATGGTGGTAGGATTGGGTCCTTGCTGGACTAAAACACTCTGAAAACGTTTCCTTCTCAAATTTTGCAGCACTGCCTGTCACATTTAAGCAACCCCTTCAAAATAAGGAGTCAGAGGAAGGAAGTACAGCCACATTCTTCTGTGAGCTGTCAAAACCCAATGCTGCAGTAGAATGGAAGAAAGGAGGAGTGGAGCTGCAGCCCAGCCAGAAGTATGAAATGAGGCAGAGAGAATGCTGGGTAGAGCTTTTAATACATAATCTCAAATTAGAAGATACAGGAGAATACAGCTGTGATACTGGGGATCAGGAAAGCAAGGCATCTTTAAATGTGAAAGGTAGGTGGTGTGAGCTGGGCCCTAAAGCTGTATATTCCCCCCAGAATGCAAAGAAACAGACTAAACACAAATATCTTGAAGAACATGATTTTTCCTCCTGTAAGTGTTTTCTTTTTCCTCTGATCTCCTGGGATATTTATTATTTTTTTAAATGAGAATGGGAGAGGATGATACTTTGATCTTCCAGTGCCACTTCATAGCCTTGGGTTCTAAGAAGAAATACTTTCTAGCTTTATGGCTGGGGAGAAGTTATAGAAAGAGCAATGCTTTAGCATAAAATCTGGACACTTCACATGATATGTGGTCTAAATATTTTTAAAAATATTTTCGTCCAAATCTTGGAAGAACACTGACAGTGACCTTCCTGATCCATCTCTCTGTGGCATTTTCAACTTCTTTACTCTTCAGATCTTTGTTAGATCAACTGAAGGATAAATTCATTCAAAGAATCCAGCCCTGGGAAGGATCTAAGTCAAGGATTAAAGGAAATTCACCTGGTAGGTGCTGTCTGTTTCTGAAGCAGCAAATTCTCCTGGTAGCTGAAGGCAAATTAAGAAAGATGGATCCTACCCAGGACTAGAGCACTTGAAAAGCACAGCACCTTGTTCCTCAAAGTGTCATTCTAACAGTGTTCACCAGAACATGACTCAAGCTTCAATAAAAGCTCCTGTTCCTTCTTTTTTTGTTTTTTCTTCCCCTTTAGCTCTGCCAGTTCTTTTCAAAAAGGAGCTGAAGGACAAGGAGGCAGAGGAAGGAGCAGCAGTGAAGTTCCAGTGTGAGCTGACAAAGGATAATGCAACAGTGGAGTGGAGGAAAGGCACCATGGAGCTCTTCCCATGTGCCAAATATGAAATTAAATTAAGTGGTCGCACAGCTGAGCTCGTGATTCATAACATAGAACCAGAAGATGCTTCTGATTACACTTGTGACACAGGAGACCAGCAGAGCACAGCAGTCCTCAGAGTGAATGGTCAGCATTGTGTCCAAATGGAACAGAGGATAGAAGGGATTTGTCAAATTGTGTGCATGATTATATTTTTTATTCCTTGGTAGGTGACTGGACCCCAAAAGTTAAGATGAAAGCAGGTGCCCAGGCATAAATGAGAATACAGAAAAGTGGATCTGGTGGAGCAGGATTTGTAGAATGGTTATTTAAACCTGGAAAGCACAACATACAGTGTGTTGACCCTGGTGTGATAAAAGAAAGAAAATCTGCATCATGAGAATCTGAAAGTTCTAACAGATCTTTGCGCTTTGCATTCATTGCTAGTTCAGTTGAACCAACAACTAAACATAAGCAATTTATGTTTATTAAGTGTTTTTAAAAATCTACCATTTCCAATTTTTGTAATGCCCCCCCCCGTGAAGATCCTAAAATGCTGAGTTTAGACAAGCCAGGAATGATGTTTGTGGTTAATCACCATACATGAAATGCTTGTGATGAAATGCTCTATACATTTAGACTGGACACTAGGAAAAAAAATTTCATAGAAAAAGTGGCCAGACACTGGAATAGGCTGCCCAGGGAGGTGGTGGAGCCACCACCCCTTGGTGTGTTTAAGGGTTGTTCAGATGTGGTGTTGGGGGATATGGTTTAGGGGAGAAATTTGCAGAGTAGGGATGATGGTTGGACTCAATGATTCCAAGGGTCTTTTCCAACCTGAAAAATTCTATGATTCAATTAAAAACATCAACATAGAATGTATCTCTGAGAAAGGGCCAGCAATCAAACCACCATCTGAAAAATGCCAGCCACATTACCAAGTACTCTGAAAATAGTGAAGCAACAGAGTTTGAAACAGATGATTTGAGAGGGTGTGCTATTTCCATCCTTGGAGATAAAAAAGCTCCACTGGGTAACTTGCTGTAAGCTGGCCTTGATTTGAGCTGTAGCTGGACCAGATGACCTGATCTGTTAGAGAGCAGCATAGAGGAAAGGGATCTGGGAGGTCCTGGTGGACAGAAGGAAAACCATGAGCCAAGAATATGCTCTTGTGGCCACGAAGGCCAATGGCATCCTGGGGTGTATTAGTAACTGTGTGGTCAGTAGGTTGAGAGAGGTTCTCCTCCCCCTCTACTCTGCCCTGGTGAGGCCACATCTGGAATATTGTGTCCAGTTCTGTGCCCCTCAGTTCCAAAAGGACAAGGAACTGCTGGAGAGAGTCCAGCACAGAGCCATGAAGATGATGGAGTGGAACATCTCCCTTATGAGGAAAGGATGGAGAAGGGAGCCAGGCTCTTCTCAGTGATGACCAATGATAGGACAAGGGGTAACGGGTGCAAGCTGGAGCATAGGAGGATCCCTGTAAACATAAGAAAAAAAAATTCACCATGAGGGTGACAGAGCACTGGCACAGGCTGCCCAGTGAGGCTATGGAGTCTTCTCTTGGCAAGGTTTAACACTGGCCTGGCAATTAAACCCAAAGGCAGATGCTCTTTATTAATCCCCCTCTCCTCCCTGATAAGGAAAGGAGAGAGAATAAGGGAAAGAGACTTATGGGTTTAATGAAAAAGCTTTAATGAAACAGTAATGATAAATAGGAAAAATTACTGAATATATACAAATATACAGGAAAATTGATCCCACGTTCCTCCCCCTTTCCCCCAATAACTCTCCCGTCACCCCCGAGGCTGCAGGGCAGCCCTGGGAAAGTCCAGGCTGGAATCCTGGGGTCAGCAGCAGTTGGGAGCTGGAGGCAGAACACACAGATTCAGGCTGGGATGGATCAGGACCACAGGCAGAGGAATGGATGGAATCCTCCCAGGATGCTGAAGCAAAACAGGGACAGGGGAAGGAAGGGAAACAGGAAGGGGTTTGACCTTTGTGATCCCTCAAATTTATACTGAGCATGAGGTGTATGGGATGGAATACTCTGTTTGGTCAATTCTGGCATCTCTCTTGTATGGTCCTCCCCAAAGGAGGGGTTCAGGTGGGACCTCTTTACTCCTTTTTCTCCTTCTGGAGGGTAAAATGTTCCTCAGAGCTGAGCAGTGTCCCTGGTTCTGCAGCCCATTCTCCAGCTGTAACTATAAACATCAGTGCTATCAGTCCCAGAAGCAGACACTGAACAGAAACTTGCTGTTAATTTCAGCAAGTGCAGCTACTTACAAGAGACTTAGCTGAAAGCAAAAGTACAAGACAGAAAATTATCTTTTTCCTGGCCCAAACCAGGACACCTCTGGAGACATTCAAACCCCATCTGGATGTGTCTCCATGTCACCTACACTGGGTTGTCCTGCCCTGGCAGTGGGGTTGGACTCGATGATCTCTTGAGGTTTCTTCCAACCCCAAACATTCTGCAATTCCATGACCTCCAGAAGTGCACTCCAACTCATGTCATCCAATGAGTCTGTGATTTGATCCTTGTTTTCCCTTTCATGGCTTGACTATTGGTGGCCTCTTTGCAGAGCCTGATGTGACCATTGTGAGTGGCCTGAAGGACATGGTGGTGTTTGAAGGGGACGATGTCACGTTTCGGTGCCAGGTTTCTCACGAGAACGCCAGGGATGTGGAATGGAGGCTGCAGGATGTGGCTCTGCAAAACAATGAGATGAATGAGATCGCAGTGGAGAAAGGGAAGATTCACACCCTGACATTAAGGAAAGTGACTGAGCAGGACATTGGCACCGTCACTTTCCGAGTGGGACCCCACACGTCGACAGCAGAGCTCACAGTAAAAGGTAAGGGCTGTCTGTCCTATCATGTCCTATCAATCATCTCCTATCAATCATGTCCTGGGCACTCCATCTCAATGCCTGATCACCCTCTCCATGAGGAAATGCTTCCTGATATCCAACCTAAACCTCCCCTGGGGCAGCTTCAGGCCATGTCCTCTTGCCCTATCATTAGTTGTCTGGGAGAAGAGCCCAACTCTCACCTGGCTCCAACCTCCCTTCAGGGAATTGTAGGGTGTGATAAGGTCACCCCTTAGCCTCCTCTTCTCCAGACTAAACATCCCCAGCTCCCTCAGCCTCTCTCATATAACTTTTCTCCTGATCCCTTCACATCCTCATTGCTCTCCTCTGCTCCAGCACCAAAATGTCTTTCTTGAAGTGAGGAGCCCAGAACTGGACACAGTATTCCAGGTGAGGTCTCACCAGTGCTGGAAGGGAGAATTACATCCCTGGTCCTGCTGGCCACACTATAAGCACAGATCCTATGAGGAGAGGCTGAGGGAGCTGGGGGTGTTCAGCCTGGAGAAGAGGAGGCTCAGGGGAGACCTCATCGCTCTCTACAACTCCCTGAAAGGAGGCTGGAGCCAGGGGGGGTTGGGCTCTGCTCCCAGGCAGCTATCAGCAAGACAAGAGGGCATGGTCTCAAGTTGTGCCAGGGGAGGTTTAGGTTGGATATTAGAAAGAATTTCTTTACAGAGAGGCTGATCAGACATTGGAATGGGCTGCCCAGGGAAGCAGTGGATTCTCCATCCCTGGAGATATTTAAAAAGAGCCTGGATGTGGCACTCAGTGCCATGGGCTGGGAACCACGGGGGGAGTGGATCAAGGGTTGGAGTTGATGATCTCTGAGGTCCCTTCCAACCCAGCCAATTCTATGATAAGAAGGCTTCAGGGGTTACAAGAAGGCTTCAGGGAGACTTCAGAGCACCTTCCAGTGCCTGAAAGAGCACGAGGAAAGCTGGGGAGGGACTTTTTGCATAGGCATGGAGTGATAGGACAAGAGTTTGAAGCTGGAGGAGGGGAGATTGAGATGAGATATTAAGAAGAAATTCTTTGGTCTGAGGATGCTGAGACACTGACCCAGCTTACACAGAGAAGCTGTGACTGCCCCATCCCTGGAAGTGTTCCAGGCCAGGTTGGATGGGGCTTGGAATAACCTGGTTTAGTGGGTTTGGAACCCCATGGCAGGGGGTTTGGAACCAGAGAGCCTTTACATTCCCTTCCAACCCAAACCAGTCTTGGATTGTATGATGTGTGAGTAGTTTTAATCCCAAATTTCACAGGATGGAAATATTTAATGCTCACCTGTTCTGCTGCAAGGGAAGAAGATGAAGGTGACACTAAACACCTTGGCTGTGTTTGTAATTTCAGTGCCACCTCCAGTCTTTAAGGAGAAATTGCAGAGCACAGAGCTTCAGGAAGAAGACACAGCCACCTTCTGCTGTGAGGTCTCCCAGCCTAACATTGCAGTGGAATGGAAGAAAGGCACCCAGGTCATTTCCCCCAGCTCCAAGTATGAAATCCAGCAGGAGGGGACAATCCATACTCTAAAGATTTATCATTTAAAAGAAGAAGATTCTGGCAAATACACCTGTGATAATGGAAACGAAACAACAACAGCCACTCTGACTGTTAAAGGTAGGTTATTTTGCACTGGGGGTTTTGGAGGCTTTTTTTCCACCTCCTCAGCTCAGTACTAGTTAGAGGGTGATATCTTCTGTCCTTGACTTCAGAAGCCCTTTGCTTACATAAGGCAGCTGAGTCCTTTTGCTCTCAGAAGTTTCATTAAGCCCTGTGGTGTCTTGAACAATGAACAGAGAAGGACCCAAGTGCAGTAACCACTTCCACAATCTACACCCAAGGGCATCTTTCTGGTCACACAGAAAAACAAGGCTGAAACTCCATGAAACTGAGACCATTTTGATTCTCAACCACTCCCCAGTCCTTTGAGCTGTTGTCCCACCTGGGCACATGGTGCTCAAGAGTCCAAGTGTCCAAACTGAGCAGGATGCTGAAGATTAAGGCACCTACATGCTTCTAGTGCCTTAGAAAGAGGTGCAGTGTCCCAAGACATCCAATTTTTAAAAATCCACTATGGTACAAATAAAATATTCGTGTGGCTTGTTCTGAGACATAAGATCAGCTCAAATAAAGGAGATTTTTTATGAAATCTTTTTTGAACCATCCCTTTTGAGGGTTCTCCAATGAAGGGCACACTGATATCACACTGATTTCAGTACCCAGTGATACCAGAAGATGTGTACTGCAAGCAGATCTTCTGATGGAAGCTGTCCATTTGGGTCTCTTTGTGTGGTTCCAGCCATTCAAGTAATTTTGGAAAAATAATAATAAAAAAACCCCTCATGATCTCATGACTCTATGGTCACCCTTCATGCTGAGCTCTCCAAACATGAAACACCAGTGAGGTGGAATAAAGGGTAAGGTGGAATAAAGGTCTTGCTCCAAGCCAGGAACAAGTATGAGATGCAGCAGGTGGGCTCTGCTGTGGAGCTATTCATCCACAACCTTCAGCTGAGGAATGCTGGAGATTACATCTGTGATTCTGGCAATGAGAAACTATGGCATCCTTGGTAGTGAAAGGAGCCAAAAAGCATTCACTTCATCTTTTAGGTAGTTTAGATGTTCAGTGTGTAAGACTTGGGGACACTGAGGCAGAGAGTCTGGACTTCTGTGATAAGAATTTCTTTCTCAGTGATGATACAGTGGGTCCTCACAAAGCTTATTTGTCAAGACATTATTTCTGTCTCCTACTTATTCCAAAACTCCACTTGGACCCATCAGTGATACACATCAGTGTGGAGACATCCAGAGGTCATCTCTCTTCCAGGTCCATTTTCAAATGAGGAGCACTGTATAGTGATTTTTTCCCTTGTAACCTCCTAAATACGCAAGAAATTAGATTATTAGGGGAAAACTTTTGAGTTGTGACTTTGGTACCCCTTTGGAAAAACACACAGTTAAATGCTCTGGAGTCTATATCCATGACCATTCTTGTGGAAGAAGGAATGTATTCCCAGAGGTAGTTTGTATGTGCAGTGTCCAGTGACCCATGAGTGCAGAGTGCTCAGTGCTTCTGGACATCCAGCACTTTCTGTCATTCCATTTTTGGGGTTTGAAAGTAATTTTGAAGTTGATTTTGAACCACATCTGGAATGGCACAAGAGTTTCATTGAACAGGAGACTTGGTGACAACACAGTGAGCAGTGAAATATAATTTTTTTTTCCCCCCTCTTTCATTTTTTCTTGGTTTAGCTTTGCCAGCAAGCTTTACACAACCACTCCAGAACCAGCAAGCTGAAGAAGGTGGCAGCATCACTCTGAGCTGTGAAATCTCAAAATCAAACACCTCTGTGCAGTGGAAGAAGGCTGGGATGGTGCTGAGACCAAGTGACAAATACAAGATGCACCAAGTGGGGTCAGTGGCTGAGCTGACAATTCACAACCTGAGTGGAGCTGACGCTGGGGAATACACCTGTGAGACAGGGGACCAGAAAACCACTGCGACTGTGCTGGTGAAAGGTGGGGATTTGCATGGGGAAGAGCTGAGCAGAGATTGGTACCATGGCAGGGGCATGTGGTTAAGTGATTTGACAGGCAGATGTTGTCCTGTGCCCAACCTGAATCATGGGATCTTGGAGAAGAGAGGGATTTCAGAGGGATAAGAACAGGCTCAGGTATCTCTGGGGAATGAGAAGTGGGTTTGTCTTCATCAGTTCTCTGGTTGATGTCACCCACTGAAATCTGTTGGCCAAGTTATCCCAGTACATAGATTGCATTATAAATAAATATTATGTAGTTAGTATGCACACTAACACTCATACTTCATAGACTATCATATATGTGTGGAAATATACATACATTAAGCATGTGTAGGCATGGGACATGTTACTATGTGCCTGTGTACCTGTACCTCCATGCATTTAGTGCTTCCTGGTTGTTCTTTCAAATAATATAATACTCTTGGGAAGGAGCATGATGAAATGTTTAACCCTGGAAGCATCACTGGGAAGTAGGTCTCAAGCTCTGTTAACCTTTCCCTAAAGAACCAGCAGCAACCATAGTGGAGATGCTGAAGGACATCACTTCCTATGAAGGAGAAGATGCTGTCTTCAAATGCAGTCTGTCCCAGGAAACAACTCAAGATGTCCAGTGGTTCCTGGGGGATGTTCCCCTGCAATCCAACGAAATGAATGAGATCAGAGTCCAAGGGACATGTCACACTTTGATCCTGAGGAAGGTGACACTAGAAGACTGTGGTCCCATCAGTTTTAAAGTTGGGCAGCATACCTCAACAGCAGAGCTCACTGTCCAAGGTGAGAAAACTTCAAGGGGAGCTGAGGAGGTACTGAAAAGAATTGTCAACATAACTTTAGTTTCTGGTGAGGGGGTATCTGGGAGGAGAAGTCCTTGGAAATCTGGGAATTTCTGCTAAGTTACTTGGGACATTTAAGAGTTAGCTATGTAGATCTGAGTTAGTCATTTGAGTCCTTCTGTATATTTCATGGAAGAAAGCAGATATACTTGGAAAAACATTCAACTTCTACTGAAACCAGATGCTAAGCTATGTGAGAACCAATGCTGAAGAAATTAAGATGTGTTCTGAATGAATCTTCTATTTATGATGGTTTTACATCATATTGAAAAAAAAGCATCCAAAACCTCTGAAAATCCTTTCCATCAAGTTTTATAGAACAATTTTGAAAAAAGGGCCGTGTCAGTATTTTTTCTTGTTTGTTCCTCTTTCATCTGGTTCATGATGTAGCTATGAGCCCCCACCTCCCAGCTGGGCCAAGGCTGGATGAGGTGGTTGCATCACTGTTGGTCCTCTCGTCTCCGCAGTTGCTCCGATCACCTTTGTAAAGCCTCTCCACAACCTGGAGCTGCAGGAAGGTGGCACAGCTCACTTCTCCTGCGAGGTCTCCAAACCTGATGTCCCAGTGGAGTGGAAGAAAGGCACCTCTGTGATCCAGCCCAGCCAGAAGTGCAGCATCAAGCAGGAGGGGAAGGTGCACACTTTGGTCGTTCACGATTTGAACCGCGCCGACGCCGGGGACTACAGCTGCCACGCAGGTGGAGGGAAGACCACTGCCAGGCTAGAGGTGAAAGGTATGATTCCCTCTTTCCTCAGCAGTCCTGAGAGGTGGCCCTGTCAATTCTTGGAGCTTCCCAGGCCATGGAAGGTGTTGAAGGTAGTGGAGGCCATCAGGTTTGCCAAGGGAGGAGAAGATGGAGAGGAGAGGAGACTGATGTTAGCAGCAACCTGAGGAGGGTGTAGAGAGGTCAGAGAGACTTCCTTGAGGTGCTCAGTAAACAGGCTGAGGACAAGAAGTGCAACCTATAGCAAGAGAAATTTATGTTAGGAAAAGCAAAAAAAAAACCTTTCACCACGAAAGGATGATCAGACACTGGAAACAGGACCCAGAATAGCAGAATCTCCATCCATGGGAGACCTCCAGAGGTCCCTTCAACCTTTCTGATTCTGAAATTGATCCCTGTCTCTGTGTTTTCAATTTGCTCTTAAAATGATGCAGCTTCAAGTCTGTAAATGTGTGTTCTTTAAGTGCTTTTACTTTGTTCTGTGGCTTCATTTTGGGGATAAAAAACCCTCTGGGCTTCAGAAATTATTATTTAAGTTGGCTGGGAATTTTTTGTGAAAAGAATATGAGGAGAGAAAGGCAGCTCCTGTAGAACTTGAACTGTTTGCTGCTGGTTAACTCATCTCCCTTCTCCTTGGTCTGCTCAGACCTACACATCCCCACCTCTGGCAAATCTCCTTACATAAATGCTGCCAGAATTGTGCATGAACTTCATGAATGGCCTCATCATGATCAAGGGGCTGGAGCAGCTCTGCTCTGGAACCAGGCTGAGAGAGTTGGGGTTGTTCAGCCTGGAGAAGAGAAGGCTGCAGGGAGAACTTAGGGCACCTTTCACTAGTTGAAGGTGCTAAAGCTGGGAAGGGAATTTTTACAAGAGCATGGAGTCATAGGATGAGGAAGAGTTATACACTGGAAGAGGGGAGATTTCGATGAGATATTAGGAAGAAATTCTTTGCTGTGAGGGTGCTGAGACTCTGTGACAGGTTGTGCAGAGAAGCTGTAGCTACCTCATCCCTGTGAGTGTTCCAGGCCAGGTTGGATGAGGCTTGGAGAAACCTGGGCTGGTGGGAGATGTCCTTGCCCATGGCAAGGGTTTGGAACTGGATGATCATTAAGGTCCCTCCCAACCCAAACTGGTCTGTGACGCTGATTATTAGGACCTTAAAAATAAAGCATTCCTCCATTTTCCATTTTTCCTTTGTCCATTTTCTCTCTCTGCCCATCTCAAGCCCTGCCAGTGCATTTCAAACACCATCTGGAAAACCAGGAGGTGGAGGAAGGGCATGTGGCCCTCCTGCACTGCGAGCTGACAAAACCCAATGCTCCTGTGAAGTGGAGGAAAGGAAGCACAGTCCTGCAGCCTAGTGACAAGTATGAGATCCGACAAGAGGGGACACATGTTGAGCTCCTCATCTATGAAGCAGAGGCTCAGGATGCTGGGGAGTACACGTGTGACTCAGGGGATCAGCAAACCACAGCATCACTGCAAGTCAAAGGTAGGAGAAGCCTTGCTCGAAGGCAGAGAAGTTCTGGCTGTGGCTGCCCTACACAGGGGTGATAAGGAAGTTTGGTCATAGATCATGTTGAGTTGGTAGGGACCCACCAGGGTCACCAAGTCCAATTCCATTCCTTGTATAGGGCACCCCCAGAATCACACCAGGTGCCTGAGAGCATCATCCAAATGCTTCTTGAACTCAGGCAGCTTTGGTGCTGTGACCACTTCCCTGGGGAGCTTTTTCCAGTGCTCAACCACCCTCTAGGTGAAAAATCTTTTAGGGGTGTCTAACCTAAACCTCCCCTGATTCAGCTTTCTGCCACTTCCCTGAGTCCTGCCTGCAGTCACAGGGCTGAAGCAACCAGAACCTGCCCCATCTCTTCCCCTCCTGAGGAAGCCACTGTCAACTGAATTATTGTTGCCACTCCCTATCTGTGAATTACAGCTGCAGGAAAGGGGTTGATCTGGGTGCCTTGTAAACCCAATTTGATTTCTGCTGTTGCAATTTTGATTTCACTGTGAGATCTGGGAGCAAAGCTGCAGCTGCTGCTAATGGAAGGGATGTGCAAGAGCATTTAGAAAACTTGCCTGCTGCCTGATGAGAAGAGACTGGAGTATTTCACCATGCCCAACATTTTTTGCCCTTTTTTTCTTACCAGGGACTAATTTTAGAGTTTCATTCATATTATACTTTTATATATTGTTCTTATAGATTTATTACTTTTACAGAAACAAGGTTATTCTTTTAGATCCCGAGTTTACTCCCATAACCATCTCCAGCTCAGTGTGTGGTTTCAGCAATTAAATATCCAAATGCTTTGATTGGTACTACTGTGCTTCTAATTGCTTATACCAGAAATTCTGTATATGGCCACATGAAGCCTTCTAGAGGTCCTGTGAGCTGTGGGAATCTTTATGGAGCATCTGATCCCCCTGAGCTATAGCATAACTCAAAGTCCTGCTCTTAGCCTGACAATCATAGAATCACAGACTGGTTTGGGTTGGGAGGGACCTTAAAGATCATCCAGTTCCAACCCCCTGCCATGGGCAGGGACACTTCCCACCAGCCCAGGCTGCTCCAAGCCCCATCCAACCTGAATTCAATGATTTGTTGCCAGCAGGCAAGTTGTGGTTCAAAAAGATGAGAGCTTCCAAGTTGCAAGCAAGTTTCTTACCTCTAGGCACTGTCACTGATGCAGTTGTTTTTTCACCACAGTGCTACCTGTGCTGTTTAAAGAAGAACTCAAAAATGTAGAGTCTGAAGAAGGGGGAACAGCTGTCTTGCACTGTGAGATCTCCAAGCCAGATTCCCCAGTTGAGTGGAGAAAAGGAGGGGTGGTCATTCAGCCCAGTGAGAAGTATGAGATGAAGAAGAAGGGCAGCATTGCTGAGCTGATCATCCACGGGGTAGAACCTGATGACTGTGGGGATTATACCTGTAGCACTGGATATGAGATCACCACATGTTCTGTGTATGTGCAAGGTAAGGTGGAAACGTGGTGGAAACGCTCTGATTTTGCTGTTTGGATTTCTTCTTCCAAAAGTTCTGATGGCAGCTGGCCAAAGTTGTCGCAGATGTAAACAGCTGAAAATCCATTTATTTCTTTCCTGATTTCAGTGAAGATGTAGACATGCTGAGGTTGGACCAATGCTTATAACTTAAGATAGAGTGTACCACAGCAGGTGGTGGTTCTGATGAAAAACTATTTGCTTGGAGTAAGAATCACCAGAAAAAAAAAAAAAAAAAAAAAAAAAAAAAAGGAAGAAAAAAGAACCTGAAATAATTCTTATTAATGATTACAGCGGATATAAGTCTTGATATTCTTTTATTCTTTTTACTTTTTTTCAAGCACTGTAAGAAACATCCCATTTACATTTTAAGCTACCTCTCAGCCTCCCACCTCATATGATCTCAGTGCAGATGGCTACAACCCACAGGAGAGCCAGGCATGGCCTGGCCACAAAGTAGAGCTTCCTCTTGGTGAAGCAGCTTTTGTAGTCACACACTCCATGTCTGCAAGACAGTGAAGGATGGAAAGGGGTGTCCCCATCCTTCAAAAAAAAAATTAAAAAAAATTAAACTTTTTCACTGGAGCAGCGTTATGTCTTTTGGACAACTTGTGCTGTCTCTGGGGGTAGTTCTGCAGGCAGGGTCGTGTATGTGTTTATGCTTTTTGTTTTCCTTTGGCACCTTCTCTCACTCTGTTATGCAGAAGAGGCAGCAGTCATAGTTTCTGGTTTAAGGAACAGAGATGTCTTTGTGGGCGAGTCGGCCACCTTCACCTGTGAGCTCTCACCCCCGGGCGTGAAGAACGTGCAGTGGTGGCTCGATGGATCTCCCCTCCACAACAACTCTGTGACTGAAATCTCTGAGCAGGATGGGATGATCCACACTTTAACCCTAAATGACGTGGCGTGCCACGACTCTGGCACTGTTACCTTCAGAGCTGGGTCCCTAATATCTTCAGCTAAATTATTAGTCAAAGGTATTTTGTTGTTAGAAAGACAGAGATGGCCACCTCTGGACTTGCTCAGTGTGCTAGTGCTTCTGCCTTCCTGGCTACCCTTACTAAATCCCTTCACAGTTCTTCTGTTTTCTCCACTTTTCCAAGTCACCCATGCTCCTGGCAGCAATCTTTTGCAACCACGCTGATTTTTTGGAGTGGTTCAGGAGAGAAAAGGTTGAGGTGTCAGGGCTGCTGCTTTCACCTGATGCCTCGGTGGAGACAAACCACTGTGGCAGCACTGGATTCTTTTATCCTCTCCAACTCTTTTTATAATGCCACAAAATACCACGTAGCTGGAAATTCACAGAATTACAAAATCTCAGCACCACTGTCCTGCTGTTCCATGGTGCTGAGCTCAGCCTGTTCCCAAGACAAGATTTCAGCCAGTTCTATTGCTGGTTCCAGAACAATTCCTGGAGACCAAAGGGTATGTGACATTGGGGTAACAGAGAGAACATGAGCTTCATTTGGTGACTTCCAGGATAGTAATGGCCATACCTGTGCTAGCAAAGTTTTCTGGCCTGTTGAATAAATATTGATGTCATTTGGTAAGGGTAGCCACAAGCTGCCAATAACACTGAGCTCCAGACTTGACAAAGCAAGCTCCTTCACCTTCTGTCCTTTTATAGCCATTGGGAAAAATTGTTTTTTTTTTCAGACAAAAGTAAAGCTTTTCATCACTTGGAAAAGGGATTTGTAGATTGGAGATATAAAGGGCCAAGAATTCTTTAGTAAAATCAACTTCCATGCTCTGTCTGCTGTAACAGGACCAAACCAATATGGGATTGTAGCTGATGGTTGATGTCTCCTTCTCTGTATAATGTGTTCCTTGTACATTTAGAAAATTTAACTCTCTGCAAAGATAAAATTCCAGGTCACTTCCTAATGTCAGCACAGTGCAGCAACAAAATAGTGTGCAAACACTACATCCATTTGTATCAATTTTGAGTTTCATATTTTTAGAGCCAGAACTTGGTTCTGATATCTCCAGGCAAACAGCTCTAGCTCAGTCTAAAACATAAATTTAAAATAAATGTATCAATAGGTATTCTACTCAGTCAAGTAAAGGGCTCCTGGAGGGTGGGGTTTTAATTCACAGAATCTCAGCATCACTGATTTTGGAAAAGGTCTCTGGACATCATCTAGCCCAATCCCACAGCTCAGGCTCATACACATATATATGTAGATATTTTGTGCTTCTATTAAAGCAAGGTTTCTTTAATGTGAACCTGAATCACAGTAGTAAATTACTGTAATTGGATTTGGATAAGATATTTATAAAAAGAACCCTGGTCATGCTGTGCTCAATAACACTTCATTTAACAGGGAAAGAAAACACTAGTAAAATTCTAATTGTGTTTGTAGTAACAACAAATTTCATGCACTTTGCTTTTTTTAGCAATTTAAAAATAGATTTGTGTTTGAACTAGGCACATTTCAGTCTGGGAAGCTATCCAGAGTTGTTCTTCATCAAGGAACAATTTCTTTCCCTCTCTTCCATGTGTTCCATTCTCACGTTTTAAAGCCATCTTGTAACCTGACCTAATCTAGAATAAGTGAGATCTCAGGACAGTTTTTTTTCTTGTGCCTTCTTAATATCACTTCATAAAGCAATGTTTGCTTCCCAGGCTCTGCCAGTAGTATCCCAAATCCTCAACCCTATGCACCAGTTTCAGGAGGAGCATTCCAGACAGAGGTCCAGTGTAGATAATTCTAGTTCATCTGTGATCAGAACAACCATTTAAAGGATAAGACCATCTACCAGCTTTCTCTGCATGTTATCTTCTTATGTTCTATTGCAGATCTACAAATTCTGGGGGGGAGTTTAGGACCTGACATAGTCCATCTGAGAAGGATGTTGCAGGGAGACTTCTGTTTTCAGACTTCATTGAGATTTTTCTTTTCAGCACATGCTTTGCACTTGTGGTCCACTTGGACATCTCAGGAGGGACTCTTTGGCTCTTTGGGAAGCTCAGAGTATTTTGAGGTTTGGTTCATCTGCTCTGCCCTGCAGCTGCCTCCCAGTAGGCTTTTAAAAGCCTGGATACTTAAAAGCAGCCTCATAGATCTTATCTTCTTCAGAGGATCTGCACATCCAACTGCTCCCAGCACCTGCTGGACTATCAATCTGAAATTGCAATGCTTCATACTGCAGCTCCAGATCAGCTACTGTAGAGGAAATATTGTTTTTCCCCAGTTGAATCTCTGGTGCAGAGTAACACACGTTACTCAAAACATTAATTAGATATTTGCTGTGAAGCACCCTTTTTTCTTACATTTGTCCTGGATCTGTGCTGCCAATGACTCCTGATGTAGAGCCACCACCACCAGAGGACAGGAATGAGTATTTGCACTGGAGTATTGCATTTCTTTCTGAGTTTGTTCATGCAAGGAGCTTCTGGTAGAGTCTGTGACATTTTCCTAGTGCTACAGGGAACTACTCCCAGCAGTTCATCCATTCCAGTCCTCCAGCTCACACTTGCTCTTCTGCCTTTTCTGGGCAGGACAAATGGTTTGCATCCAGTTCTTCCTAATCTAGAGGATTTCAGCCACTCTGGGAGAAAAACTATGTCCAGAGGGAAGGTCATATGCAGGACTGTTAAATCACAAGCCTTTTAGCTGCTGGTGGCCCATTTTCCAGTGTGACACTTCTTTTCTAATGTACCAGTTTTGCTTCAAGCCTGCTTGATGCTGACACCAGCACAGACTAAACTGCTAATCCCCAGTGTGCTCAGGCAGCTTGCTGCTTGCACTCTCACTCTGCTTGCACCCTGCAGGCTCTGTGCTTGTCAAAAAACAAAAAAAAAAAAAAAAAAAAAAATTCTCTTAAATTGCCATTTCCATGAGGATCCACTAATGCATGTCCTTCCTGACGTGTTGGTTAACAGATCCAACCATTGAAGTGGTCAGTCCCATGCAGGATATAACTGTTGATGAAGATGGCACAGCAGAGTTCATATGCCAATATTCTAGGCCAGTACACGCCACATGGAAGAAAAATGATCAGGAAATACATGCAGATGGGCAGCGAGTGATTATCGTTCAGGACTGGAATGTAAGCATGCTAAAAATTAAACCTACGGTCCCAGAAGACACTGGCATCTATTCTTGTGAAGCTGAAGGCATTAAAGTGATGGCTGCACTTGATGTTCAAGGTGAGGTCTTCCAGCCAAAGAGGAAGACTATCATGGGTTCCAAATAAACGAGGTGGAAAAAGTCATGGCAGCACCTCAGATGTGACACACCATCCTTTGGTGTTCACTCCACTACTGATAACAATGATAAAAGTAGGTGGGAGATAATGGGAACTGAATATGATACTGCAGCACTTCACTGGAGCTTAGTTCTAATTAACATTCTCTTATTATCATTATTAACACACCTCATCCCTCTTCTACCATGAGCTGGAACATCAGTGCAATGGGATGTGCCTGCTGAGTTATTGCAAAATCACAGACCTGATATTCATCCAAAGCAAGAATTAGTGATATTTTTTTGCTGTGACAGAGTGCTTTTTGATGCACAATGTGTCTTAAAACCAGTACCTATTGGGCAGTGTGGCATTTCATTTTATTTTCACCTAGAATAAGGTAGTTTGGTATTTTCCATATTTGAAATATCAATCACTCACAAGTTACCTTCCCATTTGGCATCAGCAGTTTTGAGGGCCCTGAGAAACAGTAATTAAAAAGGTTGACCATAGGTTTAGTGTTTTATATTGATGTTTCTTTTTTTTTTTCTGCTGCATATAGTATTATTGCTTTCACTCTCGAATTAGTGTAACCAGCAAGGGCAATGGGTCTCATGAGATTTCTTTATATTAGTGTTTTTGTGAGGCAATGATGCCTCTGTTTAACCAGAGCTGTGAGTACAGAGAAGCATGTATTATTTATTACAATACTTCCTACACTAATAAGCACTTTCCATTTTAGGGATTTAAAAGTTGTTAGTTAACATATTCTAAAAGCATCCCAGAGGAGGCAGGATTTGCAATTGGATGTTTTTTGTAGTTAGCAAAACTAACGCTCCAGAAGTGCACAAGTAAACAGCTTGGATTTTTTCTAACAAAATTATATATTCTCTAAGGACTTACAAAGTCCTAATTGTTCTCCACAAGTAGGAATTTTATAAAATGCAGATTTTTTTTTTAGCAACGTATGGTTTTTGTTTTTTTTTTCTTGTTTATAAATTGTTCTCAGTACTGTTCCAGATATTGGTTCTAGAGATCTATACAGAAAAGCCTCAGGGTGTTGGCTTATATTATGGATCATGGTACTTGTGTAAACTGTATTTACTCAACTATATGTTCCCACAGTTGTGCATGTAATTTGTCCATGTAGAGGGGTTTAAACCCAATTCTATTCACAGGCACCAGCCCACATCTTCTTTTGCAACAGGCTGGTTGTTTCTGTAAAATGCCAACTGATGCATGATTCTCTGGTCAAAAGGAGTGTGTAGATATCTGCATGTTTCTGACCACATGTTTAACCACACGTACATATGAAGAAATAAATTATCAGAGAGCTTTTGTTAGAATTCCAAAATTTACTTTTCAAAGTTCAATTAATACAAAATTTGATTTCTGTGTGTTTCCCAGAGGCAAACTTATTAACTCAGGTGACAGTTGCTATAGCTTCACCAGCTATAATATTCTCATATTTGCTTTGCATGAAAAGTATTAAGTTTTTATCATGGGCTGTCAGTGGACTCCCATTTCCCCAGTTATGACAATAATTGTTCTACCTGGGACATCTGTGGGAAATGTTTCCTGCTATGAAACAGAAGGGAATTGGTTAAAGTTCTTTATCATGAAGGTGACGGAAAAATGGAACAGATTTCCCAGGGAGGTAGCTGAGACCTCATCCCTGGAGATATTCAAGTTGAGGTTTGATGAAGCTCTGAACAACCTGATCTAGGTGAGGGTGTCCCTGCTTACTGCAGGGGTTTGAACTACATGACCTGTAGAGGTCCCTTCCAACCCAAATTATTCTATGATTAGATTTTATTATCCTGAGCTATCCTTTCCTATCAACTATTGGCCTGACTCATATGAACAACATTTTTTTTTCTCAGTAAAAACAGAAGTCAGGTTTCTGGAGGAAGTCTAACTGAATTTCTAGAGGTCCTAGAGGTTTATCATTGGCTTGGAACTCTCTCCTTACTTGAATGTTTTTAAATATAGTATTGTATTAGAGCATCGTTGAAATCCTTTTCATCAGCTTTCTAGCAGTGGGAATCATCCAGTATTCCAAGGCTTATCTATTCAGATATACATGACCAAACAGTCAATACTGTTTGTTATCCTTCTTTGCCAGCCAAGAACAGCATTGTCCAGGGCTTGGAGAATGTGGAAACCGTGGAAGGAGGGGAAGCCCTGTTTGAATGTTATCTTTCCAAGCCCGAGTGCTACAATTACAACTGGCTGATTGACGATGAACCTGCCAAAACTACAGAAAACACTGAGATGGTTTATTTTGAAAATGGACGCAGGCATGTTCTGCTGCTGAAGAACCTAAGTCCCCAGGACAGCTGCAGGGTGACTTTTATGTGCAGTGATGCGGTGACCTCCGCCTTCCTGACGGTCAAAGGTAACTGAAGCACTTGTGCACTGGGAGTCTTCAGTTTCTGGGTGGCAAGGACAAAGGAAGCAGGAAAAATAGGATGCAGGGAAAACTGCATTTGTTGCTTGGTTCTTCCCTAAATCTTCTTCACACGTAGTAAATGGATGATGTGTTACAATTTCCTTTTTTCTCTTCCTCCGTATGCTCAGGGCAGACCTTCTTGCTCTCTACAGCTCCGTGAAAGAAGGTTGTAGTGGGAGTGTTTATGTTAGTCTCTTCTTCCAAGTAACAAATCAAAGCACAAGAGATGGCCTCTAGTTGAGTCAGGGAAGGTTTAGAGTGAATATTAGGAGCAATTTCTTCCATGAAATTGTTGTCCTCATCCCTGGAGGCGTTTCAGAGATGTGCTGAGGGACAAGAGTTAGTGGTGGCCTTGGCAGTGCTGGGTTAACAGTTGGACTCAATGATCTTAAAGCTCTTTTCCAACCAAAATGATTCTATGATTCTATTATAGATAAATGATAACCAGCACATGCTGGCAGCACCATCTGGCAAGGAGTTAGGAGCAAATTGCTGTCTTACAATTGTCATTATGAAGAGCTGGGTTGTTGATTATAGGTACTTCAAAGCTTTAATGTTGAGAGTTGTATCAGCACCAGTGTTATACCTACATCCTTGTATTTAATGCTGTCACTGGAGACAACTTTGAGGATCAGAAACCCTTTCAGAGTAAAAGATCAACATCTCTCAGTCACAGCAGAGCATCTCCATTAAGCTTCTTTGCTGCTTGGGGAAGAAAGAAATTGCTAGGTTGTTTTTTACTCCAGAAAGTTTTGGAATGTTTCAGTCTCCATTTACACCTTCTGTTACCTCCCTTTTAAGGATCTCCTTGGTCTCTAAGGCCTCACTGTCCAGAGTTTCTGCATAAATATTCACAGAATCTCTTGCCTGTATTTGTTTCTGTAACTGAGGGCTTGGTTACCTATTTTTATCTCCAGGATGGCGCCTACAGATCTTACAGCCTCTCACAGATGTGGAGGTCTCTTCAGGGGAGAAAGCCACATTCAGCTGCATTCTAAGTGAAGCTGTGCCAGTAAATGAAGTCTCCTGGTATAGTAATGATGTGGAGATCCAGTCAGATGAGGACTGGGAGGTACAAGCAGATGGAAACAAATACAAACTTACACTCAAAAAAGCCCAACCGCATCATTCTGGAGAGGTGACCTTTGCTTCCAGGGAAGCAATTACATCAGCCAAATTATCTGTGATAGGTAAGTGTCTGGAGTTCTAGCCCAGTGGCACTTGAAAACTCAGACTTTGGCCTTGAAAATACTGAAATTTCTAATCTTTGTGCTGGTTCTTTTCTCTTTGCCTTGAGTGTCCCAGGCTAGTGGTCTTTGTCTGAGAAGATGCTGCTGGGCAACTTGTGCCTTGACCAGAAACAGTTCACCTTGTGAGAAGAAAAATATATCAGGCTAGAGATGGTAGAGATGTTCACCAGCTTTCTTTAGCTGCAATCTTTTGTTAATTGTAACATAGAGTCAAACAGAAATTATTCAGATTTCAATGTCACCTTCAGCAAACATTGACATGGGAGAGAACTGAACACAAAGAAATCATACAAGGCAGCAGGGAAGCCTTGGAAATCTGCTAATCTACTCAAGTACAGGGCTACCAGCTTTACTGATTAATTAATTACATATTAACATCTTCCTGTGCATGAGATCTATGAAACACACACCTTGAACTTCAGATATACCAGAGTCAATAGCTCTTGGAGTACTTCACAAATTGAGAAGATTATAGTTACCAAATTCCTTCATGGACCAGATTAGGTCAGTGATTCATCAATTTCCATTCCAGCACTCAAGGTCTTTCTTGTTCCCCCAGTGGGTCACACAGCAATGGTTCTGCCAGTACAACATGCCATGAGATAATAGCAGTGTGGTTTAGCTGTACTCTGGAGTTGTGATGTTCATGAGCCACTCAATGACCACCCATTCTTTACCTAATTAGTAGGTAGCATGTATAATTATTTCTGAGGCTTGAGGGGTCTGTGGTATGTTCCAATCACTTCCACAAAAGAAAAAAAAGGTTGTTGATGGATTTAAAACAAGGTTATCTTATTCTAAGCACCTCCCTTTTAGGAACTGCAGAACACTGTTCTCATAATCTCCTCATTTTGACAGGTTTTCTGTATGCACTTTGGCTGACACAACAGAGAAAAGAAACTTTTGTTTTATTTTTGATATCCAAAATTAATGAGCTGGCTGCTGACCTCATTTACCTTTAATTTGTTGTACTGATACATCATGGCAGGCCATTTATTCAGGAAATGCCTTGAACTTGAGGATGAAAATAATTGTTTCTGTCTTCAAATCAAAGTGCAAATTAAGTGTGGAACATTTTCTGATGTACTGAATATGATTTTCCATGGCCAGCCTGACAGGACACCAGACCATACTCATTAGGTATTCCTTTGTTATTGCCTGATGCAGTGACATAGATGACAATCACACAGAAGCTGAGTGACTTGCTGTTAAATGTATGGAGTTACTCTAGTCCAACAATAACTCTGATTTCCATTAAGTCCAGGCATGAAAAACTATGCTCAAGGCTCAAACACACTTGACATTTTCAGCTAAGCACATAATCCTGTCATAATAAGGACAGTGTAGGGTCATTTTTATTTCAAGCTGGGTGGGGCAAAGCAGCAGGAAAAAACACAATAAGATATGACATTAAGTATGTGAGTAAAATTGAGAATATTTCCATTACAATGAGATAATTGAATCTGTTGCACTTCTTGCTGATTGTAGAACGCTCTTGGTTGTTTTAGTAGAAAGTAATCAGTACAAAGCATTATTGCTCATGTCTTACATCATGGGACCTCTGTTGTGCCTTCAGCCTGCCCCTACCCACCTGAAGAACCAAAAATTTTAAGTGAGAGCAGTCACTCTGTAACTCTGTCTTGGTACAAACCACTGAGCAATGGCAAATGTGGAATCCTAGGCTGCAAGGTGGAGAGGAAAATCCCAGGTGCTGGCTGGCAGTCATGCAGCAAGGGCATTATTCCCAACACAGAGTTTATGGTGGGTGATCTCACCCCAGGTGAACCCTACAGATTCTGAGTCTCAGCTATAAACAAAGTTGGGGCCAGGGAGCCAGTGCACTTCCCTCAGATGGTGAGGATGGAGAGATGTCCCCAAGATGTCCCCACGAAGGACTGAAAGCTGCTGTAGAGCTTGTGTTTCACACGGCTTTACTCATTCCTGGCATCCTCTGGAAGGGTTTGCTCTGAAACCTCTTCCAGTGCTTTGCTGCCAACATAGAAGAGAAAGAGCTTGGAAAAGTTGTTTTGGGCTGCAGAAAAAAAAAAAAAAAAAAAAAAAAAGCCAACAACAACCTTCTGCATTGTTAGTGCTCAGCTTCTTTAGTCTGGAGAAGAGGAGGCTCAGGGTAGACCTCATCACTCTCTAGAACTCCCTGAAAGGAGGCTGGAGCCAGGGGGGGTTGGGCTCTGCTCCCAGGCAGCTCTCAGTCAGACAAGAGGGCATGGACTTAAGTTGTGCCAGGGGAGGTTGAGGTTGGATATTAGAAAGAATTTCTTTCCAGAGAGGGTGATCAGGCATTGGAATGGGCTGCCCAAGGAGGGGCAGAATCCACAGGGGATGGAGAACCCACATTCTTCATCCCTGGAGGTTTTTAAGAAGAGACTGAATGTGGCACTGAGTGCCAGGGGCTGGGACCCAATGGGGGGAGTGGATCAAGGGTTGAACTTGGTGATCCCAGAGCTCCTTTCCAACCTGGCTGATTTGATTTGATTCACTTCTTTTCCCCAGACTGCATCAAGCTGTCTTGCAGCCTGCACTGCATCCATGAGTTTCCTTTTCTGTGGAGTTAGGATGGCATGAGTTAAAAGGAGCATGCTGGAATGCATCTGGGGAAACCAAGACCCTGGTATCAATGCAGTGGGTGGGCAGTGTTGACTTCTTCACCCATCTTTCTCTTTCTTTCTATTTTTCGTGCACCTTTTTCAATAACCCCCATATAGAAATGCTGAGGGACACAATTCCTTCGCTGTTGCTCAGTGAAACTTCGGAAGCTCCAGCAGGATGGAGAGACATTCCCTCAGTCTTTCTTCTCCTGAAGCTCTTTCTGTGATAGCCAAGAGCACCAAAAAAAGTCCATAAAGTGAGAATAATAAAATCAGCTCCTTTTTTCTTAAAGCTCAGGCACTTAATGATGATTTTGGAACATAACCGCTGCAAATGCTGGACCCTGATACCTGCATTTGCTGACTTTGTCCACAACAAATCCAAGGCATTTTGGGTGCTGGACTCTTCACCTCAGAGGACTCTTCCCTCTCAGGAGTGATCCCTCTCTTTGTGAACTCATCTGTGGGCTTTACATCCCATCAGCATCTCCATGTTTAATGCTTTTGTCTTCATTTTGAGGATCTCTGTGGTACAAAGGACATGGCATTGGCAGGCTCCCTCCAAAGTAAAGATGATACGGAGAAGCTTTATTTTAACCCTCTTTATGCTTTTTGAGATTTTTTACTCTTCCTAAGCTAGTATAAATCACGGAATGCCTTTGGTTGGAAGAGAAATTCAAGATCATCCAGTCAAACCTTTGATCAACACTTCAAGTTCACCACTAAGCCATGTTCCAAAGAACCAGGTCCACAGGCCATTTAAATACTTCCAGGGTTGGTGACTCCACCACTGCCCTGGGCATTCCAATGTCTGACAACCCTACGACAGAAAAAATGTTTCCTATATTCAGTCTAAACCTCCCCTGGCCTAGCTTGCATCCATTTCCTCTGGTCCTGTCACATTCCAAAAAGGAGAAGAGGCTTTCTCCCTCCTTGCTCCACACTCCTTTGAGATAGTTGAAGAGAGTGAGGTCTCTAAATATATATAAACATATAAAAATACACATACACACATATAAATAATATAAATAAAGAAAAATAATAAATATAATAAATATAAATATACACACATATTTAAGTGTTTGCTCTCAAGACTGGGATAAATGATGTTTTTTAAATAATATCTTCTTTTTAAAAAATCCTTTCTATTTCTTTCTTGTGTCTCTTCAGATCTGCTTCATTTCTAAACGTTCAGATCTTCTAGAATCTGTAGGGCTGTTTGAATACTATTGATGGGTAAATGAAGATCAGCAAATAAGCACAGGAATGTTAAAAATGCAACCCCCTCTTGCATGTATATATTTAAATGGATCTGGTCTGACTGCTGGGAGAGCTTCTAAAGTGATTTTTGGTGTTACCTATGGAAGAGCAAACTTTGAATGCCAAAATTATTGTGGTTTTTTGATTCTTCTTCTTTTGTTTTCTACAAAACCTACAAAAGACTCTATAAAGGGAAAATGTGATGCTTGGATATTTTATAGAGTGAGCTCTTGTGCCTTAAAGCCAGATTATGATATATTCTGTGTATTAATTCACTTTTTTATAATTACAGAGCCCCAGGTTACAGTCACCCAACCTTTGGTGGGAGGATCAGTCTCAGAAGGGCAGGTGGCTCGTTTGGAGTGCAAGTTATCAAGTGAAACTGAAGAGGGAGTGACGTGGTTCAAAGGAAAAGAACAAATACAAGCTGGAGGGAGATATGAGATCCACTCTGATGGGAAAACCCAAATACTGATTATTCATTCATTTAAAGCTGAAGATCAGGACACGTACACCTGCATGGTTTCTCCAGAAGTCAAATCTGTTGCCAGCTTGTGCCTTGATGGTAAGGAGGACACATTCCTGTGAGGTTAAATCAGTTCTGGCTATGGAGACATTCACCTGTGGCATCTCCATAGCTTGGCCTTGAATTAATTTTCTCTGAAAAGCTGTGATAACAAGCCACAAAGAATTGTTATCTTCCTGTTTGATGTTGCCCAGCATTTCTCCAAGTCTAACAGCACTGAGCTGCTCAGATAAGATTATCCTCTGCCAGATATGTAGGGTGTGATGCAGTTGTCTCTACATGGATTTCTGGTGCTCTTTGAGATGTCTCCAGGGTATCTTCCTGGGCCTCCAGCTATTTTTCATAAAGTGAGGGCTTTTTCATGTGTTCTGCATGGTATCATCCAGGCCCCTCTCATAGACATCACAAATGGCTTTGGTCCATAGTGCTCAGGAAGCTGAATTGTGTCCCTGCAGTGGGATTCAGTGGTTCACACACAAGCATTTAATGCCACTGTGGTACTTAAGGATGTCACCCTCAGCATCCATCTCCTTCTCCAGACGGATTCAGAGCACTCATAGGTCCTGTGTTGGATCTGAGAGGTATGTGTGGATGTCCCAGGCAGCCTGGAGCATCTCAAATGGCACTGGGCACTATGCAGAGAGAAGTCAATGTGTTCTAGGTGGTGAGTCTCAACCTTCATACTTAGACACACAAAACCCAAGTATCTATGGGCAGATATTTCATTATGAGGTAGGAATTCTGGCTGCTGTTACAACCACTGGAGAACTATTCCAGTGAAGCTGTGTCTAGCTGTGAAATAGGATGAGCCTGGAACACCTTTCCGTGATCTGGTCTTAACCAGATATTCATTGACTGCAATGTGCAAAAAGGGAAGATATTTACAAATTGAGTCCAGATGTGTGAGAAACAAAAATTAAAAATTTGTTTGGCTGTGATTTATGTGTATGCCTAGAATCACAAGACAGTGGAGTTTGGAAAGGACTTCGAGAAATAGTGTAAGCCACCCCCTACTCAAAGCAGAGTCAGCTAGAAAAATCTGCCCAGGAACATGTCCAGTTATTTCACCTTTTTTTTTACATTTAACTTTTGAGAACAAAATTTCTCATTCTTTTCTCAACAGAACATTTATTTTGATGCTACTGATAGATTATTCGGTTATTGTTTCTGCACGATTTCTCATATTGATTTCATATTGTTTTCTGCATGATTTCTGCATTTATTCATAGGCTTTTAACATCTTCTCAATTTAACTCTCCTCAGTTCCCACCGTGACAATGCTAAAAGAGATCTCCAGGGAAGAACCACTTGCAAGAGAATCAGAAGAGCTGGTGGATGGCCATATCCAGCCCAGCTTGCCCCCTGAAGCTGCTCAGGAGGGAGACCTTCACCTCTTGTGGGAAGCCTTGGCCAAGAAACGGCGGATGAGCCGGGAGCCCACCTTGGATTCCATCAGCGAGGTGCCTGAAGAGGAAGAGAAGCTTCAGAAGTTGAGGAAGGAGGAAGCAGAGATGTCTCATTATTACTCAGAGGAATATTCCACCTGTGATGAGCTGGCTAGGACAGGAGAAGCAGATTTCTCTTTCACAAGCTCGGATGATGAGTCTAGAGCTGGGACTCCTTCCCTGGTGACCTACCTCAAGAAAGCTGGGAAGAAAAGCATCACTGTTACTAGCAAGATTCAGTCCACCTCCACAGGCAAATTATGGAAACAGTGGGAGAAATCCAGCTTGGAGACCGTTGTGGCCACCCCACCTGCTAAACCAGCTGAACCAGAAATGCCAGATTTAGATGACCCTTCCATGACCAAAGCTGCTGTGAAGATCCAGGCTGCTTTCAAAGGTTACAAAGTCAGGAAAGAGATCAAGCAACAAGAGTGCCCGGTGTTTATTGAGACCTTCAAAGATTTTTCTGGTGAGCCTGGAAGTACTCTGCACCTGGAGTGTGTGGCCCAGAGCAAAAGTGACATGAAAGTTCGTTGGCTGAAGGATGGGGAAGAGCTTTCAGATGGTCGCTACTATCACATAGACAATTACAGTGATGGGACCTGCTCTTTGATTATTGCTGGCCTGGACAGGAAAGATGCAGGTAAATACACCTGTGAGGCCTCCAATAAATTTGGGAAGATTTCCCACAGTGCTAAGGTGGTCATCGGCGCTCAGGAAGCTCAAGTTCTTCGTCAGGAGAAGCAGATGAAACAGAGCACTGACAGTGAGACAGAGAGCTCATCTGGCAGTGAGCTGGATGATGCTTTCCGTAAAGCTGGGAGGAGACTTCACAGACTCTTCAGGGCCAGGATCTCAACGGAGATATCTGATGTGGAGGAAGAGCTTTTTGTCAGTGCAGATGAAGGGGACATAGAGATGGTTGACCATCAAACGTACCGTGAGGATGACAGGTACATCTACATCAAGTTTGAAATCGTGTCTGAGGCAAAAGCTGCTGCCACTCGATTCCGAGAGATGTTTGGTGCTCTGGGGATTCCTGTGGAGATTGACATTTTGGAACAAGGCCCTAAAAAAATTGAACTGCGGATTGGGAAAGCAACACCACCTGCCCATGGGAAGTTTGGACCACTGATAGCAAGACCTCCACCACCTTTGCTGACTTCTGATACAGGTAGGTAGGGCAGCCCATCCCTAGAAGTGTTCCAAGCCAGGTTGGATGGGGCTTGGAGCAACCTGGGCTGGTGGGAGGTGTCCCTGCCCATGCAGGGGGCTGGAATGAGATGAGATCTTTAAGGTCCCTTCTAACTCAAAGCAATCTATGAATCTGTGATTCTGTGATTCTTTGGAAAAGACAGTTGGAGTAGATTAGAATGTTATCTTTTTACTGATGAAATATTTGAAATATTTTTTAAAGAAAACTTTTTTTTTTTTTTTTTTTTTGTACTGATATTTTTCTGAACATTTTTCAAATTTGGAAAAAGTGGTTAAATTTGTCTTTTTTGTTTTGAGGGAAAGGAGGGAGGTTAGTGATGAAGGGCGGGAGCTGCAAAGTATTGACTTACCTACAAAGCTGCTTTTCACCATAAATGTCTCTACTAGAATAATACAGCCAACCCATAGAGGCTATAATTATTATACTTAAATAAATGAAAACATTTTCAGAACAAGACTTTTCAGCAAGGAGAGAAACAGAGGCAGTGTCTAGTTTGGAGCTGTGGTGTATGGAATATCTTGCTCATGTCTGCCAGGGAGCTTCTTCTTGATAGTTTTCATGATGATATCACTCTGCAATCGAAAAACCAAGAAACCAGAAGTTTTCAGGCACTGGGCAGCCATGCTCTTAGGAGACATCTTTTAACACAACTGAGTTTTCCCTTTCTTCTCTCCTAACTCCCACGATTTCAGCTCCCATGTTCATGACTGAACTCCAAAACCAAGAGGTACAAGATGGATACCCAGTCAGCTTTGACTGCATCGTTGTTGGCAAACCTCTTCCCACGGTTCGCTGGTTCAAGGATGGAAAAGCTATTGAAGAAAATGATCACTACATGATCAACGAGGACCAGGAAGGGTGTCACCAGCTGATCATCACAGCTGTGGTCCCCACTGACATGGGTGTTTATCGTTGCCTTGCTGAAAACAACATGGGAGTTGCCTCAACCAAGGCTGAGCTTCGCGTGGACTGTAAGTTTTCAAGTCATTGAGGTAAAGCCGAGGGAAAGGTCCCTGCTGGGAGATGGACACATTTTATTTATTTATTTATAAAAACCACCACCAAACACAAAAAACCACAACAAAACCATCATTTACATTAAAAAAAAATGCATGTTTTGCCCACAAAATATTTCTCTAGCGAACCTCTTGAGTTTAATGGTTGTTTTTTCTCAACTCCAAGGCAAAGCTCAGAGCAAATATTTTCAGATAAACAGAGGTGTTTTCCGTAATCCATGGTGGGGTTCTGCTGCAGTGACAGTGTGTGAAATCCACCTGACAGTCACTCAAATCAGTATGGAAATTGTAATTATGGTAAGAAAAACAGTTTCAAAGCTCAGAATGAAACTGGAGAGGGACTTTTCTCAAAGGCATGGAGTGATAGGACAAAGGGTAATGGTTCCAAGGTGAAAGAGGGGAGATTTAAATGAGATCTTAGGAAGAAATATTTTCTTATGAGCCCCTGGCACAAGTTGCCCAGGGAAGCTGTGGCTGCCCCATCCCTGGAAGGGTTCCAGGTCAGGTTGGATGGGGCTTGGAGCAACCTGGGCTGGTGGGAGGTGTCCCTGCCCATAGCAAGGGGAGTTAGGGCTAAATCATCTTTAAGGTCCTTTGCCACTCAAATCAGTCTGGGCTTCTATGGATTCCTTTTCCATTTAACAGTGACCAGCACTGACTATGAGACAGCAGCAGATGCAACAGAGACATCTTCCTACTACAGTGCCAAAGAATATATTTCAAGGTAAAATAATGAATTCTAGCTCTAACGTCTCCTTGATAAGATCAATATATATATTTATGTGAAAATGTTTTCTTTTATTTCTAGCAGGGCCTATTTTATGCCCGAAAGGAACAACCAGGCCAGCTGAGATGCAATAACTGAAATAGTTTGACATTTATCTTGTGCAAACTTGCTCTGCCTGCCTTCAGGCTAGTCTGGATATCACTCCATTTCTCTTAATGTCACATAGAGCTAAATTTGTCATGATGACAAAACCCACAGACTGAAACAATGTAAAAATAGGTCATTCTGATTCCTAACTCATTTCTGGCTTGCTGACTTTCTTCTTTCTAATTGAAATTGCTTCTTAGTCGAGAACAAGAGGAATCTACTACTGAGGAGGAACAATTGCCCCAGATCTTTGATGAGCTTCATGATATCCACGTGGCACCAGGAGCATCACTGGCTAAATTTCACCTGAAAGTGAAAGGTGAGAGGAGCACACAGCCCTGTCAGTTCTTCCAGCTTTCGAAGTGCTGGACAAGTTTTTCCAATGTGTTCTTCTGTGACCCGAGTCCATGCATCTTCCACCATGTTTGCCCAAAACAGCTAAAAAAATGTGTTCACGCTGATGAACCTTGACCTTTGCAGCAGATCCTGTCAGATTAAGTGTCTTATTCTGTTTCCATGTCTCCAGGAGTGATTATAGGTATAAGCTTTAGAAAACTGAGGCCTGCAGTTCTATGACCACATTAGTTATGGAGGAGTAATAAAGAATTTAAAAAAGAGCAATAATAAGGAATAATAAAAAGATAGTAAGGATGACCTTTATTCTCTTTTGAAAATAAGCTGTCCTGGACTTGAATTGCTCAATAAGGAGGTTGCTGCTACAACTTAAAAACTGCAAAAGCATCCTCCTTGCGTTGATTGCCTCTGGTAGGGAGAGGTAGAGATTCTCCTGTTCTTTCTATAAAAGTGATGAGAACTATTTTGGCTTCAGCTTTTCTCTTCGTGTACTTCACAAAGCAGATCTGTTACCTTTCCAACCTGGAAGGCATTTGCAGATGCATGGAGAGTGCCAGAAACTGAAGAGACAGGAAAGAACTTCAACAGATAAATAGAATTTCACGAATTTGCAGCCAACCCTAATTGGGTAAATCTGTGAAACTCCAGCCCTGGGCAGAACCGAGGATCCCTTTGCTCCTGTTCAGAAGGATCTCTCTGTTTGGAGATGCTCTCAAATTAATATTGCCAACTTGTTCTCCATGTCTGTAACTGCTCCTGCCAGGGTACCCACAGCCTCGTCTCTACTGGTTCAAGAATGGGCAACCACTAAAAGCCTCGGATCGCATCCTGAAGACAGATAAACTGGAATTCCACTCACTGGAAATTCGTGATGTCACTAAGGCAGATGCTGGGCAGTACTCAATATTTGCCATCAACTCTGCTGGTTCTGCGTTTTCATCAGCCAGGCTGGTTGTCAAAGGTTGGTTTTGGACTATTTTTTGGTACCTGGTTTTTTTTTTGGTTTTTTTTGTTTTTTTTTTTTTGGCCCAGTGTCTCTTTCCTTTTTATAAAGTTATTTTTCTTGAGAAAGTTAAATCAAGGGAGGTGGGGAAGTCTGTAGATAGAAGGTGACATCCTTTATTCTTAGTGCACCCATAAATTGATGTTGTGCCCCAAAGATGGAACATGTTACTACTCTAGGGTCATATATCTCATTTCTTCCTGCCCAACCTCATTAACTTTAATAGCTCATTTTATTAAAACTGAGGGCCTTTCACAGATTACACAAACCCTGTTTTGGTACTCTCTTCAGCAATAAGTAATCTGCTGGAGATACTTCTATTTTCTTCAATTCCTGGCTGGGAAGTTATTTGGATTTTCCATTTTGTTTGTTCTCCTTGTGTTACAGATCCTTATGAGATAGAAGAGCCATCAGAAACAGGTGAGAGAAGTCATAGTGGATGATAACCTCTAGGAATTTTTCAGGGGTTGAAACTCATCCTGAAGGTGTCACCATGTTTCACCAATAATGTCATTTTCAGATTCCTATGAGCAGCTGATACCACCAAGGTTCCTAGAAAGATTCACTAGCAAAAAGGTGAAAAAGGGTGCAAGCATCACGTTATCTGTAAAAGTTGAAGGTAAGTGGATAGACACTTTGCCTCTCTGCATAACTCTTAAATTGTGTAGTTCCATGACATGTTCTAGACTCTCCCTGACCCAAGTAATTGTAACATTATCTTCTCTATCTGAAGTCTGGGACTCCCAGCTTTGGAAGAGAATTTATGTACTTTACAGAAAAGCATCTTACTCATCTTGCCCTCCATTTTCCTGGATGTAAAACCAGGGATAAAAACTTTTTAATTTTCTGAAAATGAGTCAATTAATGGGTTTGTGTTTACAAAAATATTTAATACCCTTATGTGTGTGCTATAGAAAGACTGATATTCCTTTAGAATATATTATGCCTGCTACTGCTTGACAAATATCAGAAAACCAGATCAAAATATCACTTATTCACAGCATTCACAGCTCAGATTTTCAAGGAAGAAACATCATTAGCAAAATTAAAGTTCATTGCATTGATTTTCCTTGCCTTTAGGACATCCACCACCAACTATTACTTGGCTGAAAGAACATTCTCGGGAAGGCATCCTGTGGATCAAACCAGAAACTCCTGGGTATAAACTTGCCAGTTCAAATATGCATCACAGTCTAATCCTGTTGGATGTTAAGAAGAAATACAGTGGAGCTTATACATGCATTGCTACCAACAAGGCTGGCCAGTCCATCTGCACTGCCACCCTGGAAGTTGCAGATGGTAAATATTCATTACAATTCACTCACATTCTCTGTGTTACTTCCAGATAGTGCCTAAGAGAAAAGCAAATGAGTCTGATAAGGAAATTAAGAAAATAACAGAAAAAAATTGCATTTACTCAAGATTTAGCCATACTTCTCTAATATTTTAGTTTTCTGACCCTGTCTTGGCTTAACAGCCTTGTCGTTTCTGGATAAACAGAAGGCAAGTCTAAGAAAGAACACACTAATGTACAAAGAAAAAAGAAGAAAAGTGATGTAAAGTAACTAGAAAAAGTCAACATTTAAACAATTATTTTCAATATTTCACTCTTAAGGGATTTTGCTTTGCAGAATTGCTCAAGGCAGCTGGAATTATTTGGGTCCCCTTTTACAAAGCCTTCCATCAGTAAGAGGTGGGGCAGGGAAATACAGGCTGGCAGTAGGGACAACACTGTGAAGGACTAAGTTTTCCTGTTATCCCTCCTTGCATCCCACATTTTTTACTTGCTCCAGGAGCATAGCTTGGCCACTGTAGAGAAATGAGGCAATCATACAGCTACAGCAATGGGGAGAGGAGCAAACTGTTTGCATCCTATGAAGGAATGATGTGTCCCAGGTCAGGAGGTGCCAACAGGACAGATCCAGTGTTCCAGTCTTCCCAGAAATCCACGTCTAGAAAATGTGCCTACTATAAAACATATAAAAAAGAGCATCCTCTGCCTTCTGTGTTCTAATGATAAATCTTAATCCTGCAGTGAAAGAGGCTGAAGTTCTGACCCAGGAGCGTGTGATGGTGTCAGAAGCCATCATGACCACACTGGGGTAAGTGGTTTGCCCACTTGTGTTGGAGTGGAGCAGTGTAGGAACCATCCTGTAGAAGTCCCCAGGAGTCACTTGTAGGCAGTGTTCACTTTGGATATCTTATATTCATTTTCGTAGCACCAGAGTTAAAATAGTTTGAGATCCTAGGATGGAAAGTGTTATACTCTCATACCAACATCAACCGTTTATGCTTGATTTACAGGAAAGACAAAAACAAGGACCAAAAAAAAAAAAAAAAAAAAAGAAAAGTAGTTTATATAAAACTCTTGCTACTTTATCATCTTCTAAGCAAAATTCCAAAATTCACAGGGTTAAATTGAGACTGTTACATGTAAATACTGAAAAATACCAATGCTCCACAGGAAAAGAAGTAGGTGGAAAGGATCTGTTCACAAACTTCTTGCTTACAAATGCACCTGAAGAGTAACCTCCTCATTTCACCATTCTTGTCTTGGATACTGGGCAGATACAACCTGAAAGGTGGTGTCCACCTGAAAACACATCAGCTTCTAGAACATTCCAGTCTTAAATGCCTTGACCAGTTTTCCTCTGAAGTGTGAAGAAAGCTGCAGGGTGAATTCAGCTATTTCACTGCAGCTTCTCCCAGGGATGTGCCCAGGCTCTGCTAAACACACCTGGGGACACCTGGGTGAGCAGATATCAGGAGAATGAGATTCCTCCTGCCTCCTACATGCTAATTGAGAATTAGAGCAGATCAGTTTGTGCAATGACTGTCTCACCTCCAAAAAGTACAGGTATAGCAGGTTCACTTCAGGATATTAGTATTTTGACAGACCTTTAACCTTTGGGAAATGACTACAAATGCTCTTCAGGAGATGCAAGCAAATGCTGGTAGTTCTTCACATCTACGAAGTTATTTTAAGTCAGTATTGATAACACCACCTCCTGCCCCTTTCCTGCTGGAATCAGTGAATTTGGTGCTGATGAAAGCTGTCAGTGTAGTAAAAGCCTCTTTGGACCTTAAAATCAGTGTAGTAAAAGTCTCTTTGGACCTTAGAACCACTGCAGAACCATTAGTCAGCTCACCTCCCCCATGCAATAGGATGTGATGGGAACACATCTCTTGGCAGGACCACAGCAGCTGCTGGTTCTCCAGTCCCTGCTTTCCTGATTGATGCAGTAGAGGTTTTTGAGCAGTAGTTCACTGAAAACTGACTGAGACTACAGATCCCCACATGACATAATGTGTGTGATAGTTTTATTTCAGTGCTAGATGAGAATAAAATCCCAGCAGCACCAGGGAGCTGGAGGTTACTCTGTTCTGCAACTCACCCTCTTGAGCAGCCAGTTCTCTAAATTATAGTAAGGAAAATAAAAATAAAGGATAAAGTATTCTCAGATGTGATTTGGCTCAAAGATTAAGACACTCAAATGTTTCTGTGCCCATATGAGCCATCTGGGCATCATTTCTCATATTGGCCCTGGTAAGCATTGCCTCCCATCACCTGCAGACCAAAGAGTCCTAACTTTGGTATTCCCAACTTTCATGTACAAGGTATGAGGAGGAGGGAATGTTTCTCCTTTAGTTGTCTTTACTACACGTATTATTTTGATTTTTAACTCTACTATTTTTTTTTTCAGATCTATTCACCCCTCTGAAGGTAAGATAAACTATTTTTTCCTCTCCTACTCCTGCCCATCACATCTACAGCTGAGATTGTCTATAAATTTCATGATTACTACCTACTCTTGTCCTGTTTTCTTGAAACTGTCTGAAGCACTGAAATTTTGCAGAACTGGTCTCTGTTCAAGGGTAAATTATTCAGCTGAAACATCAGAAAGCACAGTTTTAAAAGTGGGGAGAAGTAAAGAAAATGAGAGTTTCCTTCCACAGAGGATTTTGTTACTCAAGAGCTGACTTTCCAATGACACTGCATCCTTTCTAGAAAATTCTCTTTTTTTCCCCAGGAGACCTTGAAGGTGGTAGAGGTGGAGTACCCAAAAGCCCCATTTCATTAGCTGATGTTGGCTCAGAAGAGTTCTTCCAGAAACTCACCTCCCGTATCTCAGAAATGGTGTCTGCAAAAATAAGTCAGGGTAAGGAACCTGGAAAACACAGTTTAATTGGTGCAGAAAAACGCACAGATTTTCTTTCAGGTATCATTTGGACTTTAAATATCAGTGAAACTTACGCAGCAGCTTGTGAGACAGTCATCCCACGTAAGCCTATAAACTGAAAATGCATAGGACTAAGAATTTTTAGGGAAGTCCACCAAAACTGCATGTCAGTCTACGACTTTGAACTAGGGTCAAGGCTACTAGAGTAAATTATAATAAATAATGTCCATTGTATTAAACATAACTGGCTTATTTAAATAAGTAGGAGTAACTGCAAGCTTTAGAAAGGAAGGCCATTTATGTAAATGGAAATGTGTTTTGAACAACTTAGTTACTTCGTGTTCCTCAGATATTCATCACTCCTGAAAGCAAACCTGTCTGGAAGAATTCCCACATCTTCAAGTTCTAACCCATAAAGGGATTTTAAAATCAAGCTGAGGCTGAAAACTATGTGCATAGCTGTGCAGTAATCTGGTGATTTGTTGAATTAAGTAAAAAATCTTGGTTTATCCTTTTTTTATCTTGAGGCAAAGAGAAGTATCACCTCTCCTAAAAATATTCTTGTGGTCCAGGGGCAACACATGCAGTAGACATGCAACCTCGTATATTAAATCATCCCAAATATCAGTGGGAAATCACACTCAGTGCTATGAATTCTCTTCCTACAGAATATTTGTTTACATGACATTGGAAATTACAGATTTGGTTCACTCTGGAGGTGTTTGTTTCACACTTTGGTGTTGCTTTGTAGCTACACTTCGAGTGCCAGGGGGAGAAAGTGATGATGAATCAAGAACTCCATCTGCATCTCCTCGACATGGGAGATCCAGACCTTCATCCATTGCTCAGGAATCCTCCTCTGAATCTGAAGATGGGGATTCCAGAGGAGAGGTATGATAACTTTCATGAACAACTTTGACACAAGGAGAAAACTTTACTTAAAATGGCCCATCTCCAACAATTTAAGGATCTCCATCCCCTTTAGGGATGTGCTTCACTTTAATGGGTATAATTAGTAGGTAATTATTGAGTGTGTGACAGAGAGCAGACAGAGTCAAATTCTAATGCTCATAGGGATGTAGAATAAGCTGTTCAAGTTAATGCTGTTAAAACATATCCATTATTTGGTACTTTTTTCTCTCATGACTGAGCTTCAGCAAAACAGGCCTTGATTTTCTGTGGCCTTGGATAAAGTTGGTCAGAAAAATTTTGTTGAGGGGCTTTTCATGAGAAAAATGAGAATTTTGTGAGAAGGAAATTGAAAATTTTAGGGTGTTAATTTCAAACATTTCCTAAAAAAAATAAAAAAATAAAAAAATTAAACTTTGCAGATGTTAAGCTATTTTGACAATTTTAAGATCCCTGTTTGTTTTGCCTTGGGAGAAAAATCTACTGCTTCCTGGTGTAAATCCAAAGCACCTCAGCTGGTTTTGACAATAAGGCTTGAGCCTCCTGGAGATTTAGTCTTCTCCTTGCCAACAGCAAACAGAGATTCTCTTTGCAGTCCAAGGGCTGGAAAAATAAAACATGAAAGACAGATGAACACATGCTGGTGTTACTGCCTTTAGTTTTCAGAGCAGATCATGACTCTCATTTCACACCTGCAGGTCTTTGATGTCTACATGGTCACCGCTGACTACGCTCCTGCTGCTCCTGACAGGGAGACCATCACTTTGAAGGAAGGTCAATATGTGGAAGTCCTGGATTCAGCTCATCCTCTGAAATGGCTGGTCAGGACTAAACCCACTAAATCCAGTCCCTCTCGACAGGGTTGGGTATCTCCAGCTTACCTGGACAAGAAGTTAAAGGTGAGCGATCACGCCGTGTTTATTTTTTCGTGGAAAATTTGCGCCTCCTGTTGCAGTTTGGAGCCATTCCTTTTGCAGGGAGGAGTGGATTATGATTTGGTTTCTCTATTATGAATTGGCTTTTTCATGAGCTTATTAGACAATATTTCTCTCTGTGTGCAGGGATTTGAAAGACCTCATCCTGCTCCAGCAAAAAAAGAACTGTCACAGTGGATTAGGCACTATTGAAAGGGATTGTGAGCACACAGAGATATTCCTCAGTGTGCATTGATAAAAGGACTTAAAGGAATATTTCTTCTTCTTCACTTAAAAGAATATTTCTTTTTTCCTTGTACTTCAGTTGTCACCAGAGTGGGGAACAACAGAAGCTCCCGAGTTCCCTGGAGTGTTTGTTTCTGAAGATGAGTACAAAAGGAAGCTCAGGTGAGCTCGTGTCACTTGATATTTGGACCTTTGAATTTTCCTGACTTTTGCAGTAACACGAGAATTGGCATTTAGGTCCCTCCTGTCAGAGTCACTATTTTTCTTCTGCTGAGTCCTGCCAAGTCCCTTTTTCCAGATTCAAGCAAGCTCTTCATTCTCTCAGACTTGTAATTTGTGATTTTTGAGTTTTGCCATTGATGTCAGCTTAGGAAAAATCCAAATAAATTAAATCATATAATAGTTTGAGTTGGAAGGGACCTTAAAGATCATCTTGTTCCAACCCCCTTGCATGGGCAGGGACACCTCCCACCAGGTTGCTCCAAGCCCCATCCAACCTTCTACACTTCCAGGGAGATGGAACAGCCACAGCCTCTTGGGACAACCTGTTCCAGGGTCTCACCACCCTCAAATTAAACAATTTCTTCCTCATCTCCAACCTCTATCTCCCCTCTCCAAGTTTTAGCCCTTTTCCCTTGTCCTCTCCCTACCCCCCCGTGTCCAAAGCCCTCCCCCAGCTTTCTTGTAGCCCCTTCAGATATTGGAAGGTTGCTCTGAGCTCCCCTAGGAGCCTCCTCTTCTCCAGGCTGAACAACCCCAATCCCTCAGCCTGGCTTCCCAGGGAGGTGCTCAGCCCTCTGAGCATTTCAGTGGCTCTGCTCTGGACACCTTCCAGGAGCTCTGTGTCCTTCTGAGCTTGGGGACTCCAGAACTGGACACAGTTATACTGGATGAGTTGAAAGAAAGGCTTTGCATGATGTAATTCTGGAAGGTTTCTGATTTCACAAAATCCCAAACCACAGTACCTCTGTACTTTGTGGTGCCCCATACCTGAGGATGATCCTAAAGAGGAAGTGAAAGCTCAAGTGAGTGAAAACTCAACCTTGTTGAGTTACTGAGAGTGTAGTGTGATCCATTTTCTTTCTTGATTGCATAAAGTGGCACTGAAATTGCTCCTGTCTAATTTACAGAGATCCCTTTGTTGCTCATGCTCTGTTTTATCTGCCCTAACAGCAGATGCCTGTAAGATAGGGGTAGGTGTCACTTCATGAGCAGTTCCTGACCTAAGTTCTTATGGTCAGAGAGAATTTAGTCAGCACACCCCAAGGAGTCTATTGCTCTGGTCATGTATCTCTACTTTAGAACTTAAAAGGGTAATTTTAAGGGTAATTGTCCTGACAGTTCTGTGCTTTGTTTTTTTTTTTTTTTCCCTTGCCTATTCATTTTCTCCTCAGTGTTCTTATTCAAGAGCTGCTGATCTCAGAAGAGGATTACATTCAGGATCTACAGTTCCTCCAGACTCATCACCTTAGGTACACTGAGACCTGTTCCAACATCCCAGGAGCTGTTGCCAGTCAGAAATCCACCATCTTCAGGAATATTGATGACATTGCTTACTTCCATTCCAGGTGGGCAATCCCAGGTGCCTTTGTTTGAGACCAAAGATTGGTTCACACATTTGGGGTCAGAACCACAGGAACAATTATTAATATGAAGCACTGGGGAGTAGTGGCAGTGCTGAGGTGAAAAGGAACTGGTGACCTTTTTGGGGTTAGAGATGATGGCATAGCTCAAGTCAGGACCCAGGTTTGGGACTCCCATAATACCCTTCAGAGCTTCAAGGTTTCATAGGTCCAGCCTGTTTCTCACCCTTTCAAGTGAATTTGATTGAGAAACAGCAGATCAATAGAAAAAGGCAGCATGGCAACACAGGCAGAACAGATCTGCTGTTCAAAGAGTCCAGGCTGAAAGGTCCAGGTTTAAAGTCCAAGCTGAAACACCTTCACTTTTCAGGGAGAGGAGGTGTTTTCCAATGTTTTTCTTACATGCCTTAAGCTTTCCATTGCTAAGGCACCTCCTTCTGCACCTCGATGCCCTTATCTGCCCAGGAAATGATGGTTCTCATGGGAAGTCCCTGCCAGCAGCATGAAAATCACCCTTTCTTCTTTGTTTTCCTACCCTGTGGTCCTAGTTTTTGGTTTACTTTAGGAGGGAGGTCAATAATATGCATGCACAAAGCTCAACTACCAGTGAGCCTGCAGCATCTTCCCCACCCAAAATGTGCTCCATTGGTTGACTTCCCAGCCTTTGAAAGTTATCCCTACTTGTGGGGCATATCCTAGACTCAAGGTTGGAAAGGACCTTCAAGATCATTGATTCCAACCATCAGTCCTACACCACCTTAAACACTAAATCACTTCCCAAAGTGCCACATCTACCCATTTTTTTAATACCTCCAGGGATGGTGACTCCACCACCTCCCCCTGGGCAACCTGTTCCAATGCTTCCGCACTCTTTCTTTGAAGAAATTTTTCCTAATATCTAATCTAATCCTCCCCTGGTGCAACTTGAATTCATTTCCTCTTCTCCCATCACAGTCACTGGGGAGAAGAGGCCAACACCCACCTCACTCCAAGCTCCTTTCAGGTAGTTGTAGAGAGACAAGAAAAGAGGGACAGCATCATACTGGATGAAGAGGCAATGAGAAGTTTAATGTTAATGTGGCAATATCTCTCCTTCCTTCCCAGTATTTCCTTTAATCTGTGTTACCCTGAAATTCCCTGATCTAAAAGTCTGGGGGCTGTGTCCCAGGCTCATTCCATCACCTTCTCCTCAAGATGTCTTTTTTTTTTGTCTTTTTTTTTTTTTGTCTTGTCCTCCACAGTATCTTCCTCCAAGGCTTGCAGAAATGTGACACTGATGATGATGTGGCTATGTGCTTTATTAAGAATGAAGCAGAGTTTAATAGGTACATCCAGTACCTGGTGGGGAGGGTCCAGGCTGAGTCAATTGTTGTCAGCAAAGCTGTCCAGGATTTCTACAAGGTAAAAACAGTAACCAAAGTACCTGAGGACCATACAACCTATGACCCCCTGCATCAGGAAAAGTAGTTATTAATCACACCTGTGATGCTGAAATGAATTATTAAACAATTTTGTGTGAAAATTTTGCTAAAGATAATAGCATCACTGTCTAGCTCACCCCAGGAGGTACAATCACTATGGGAACATCTTTACATATACTTATGCATTTATGACTATTATACAAATTATACAGAAATGGATGTGTCTGTGATGATGTAATTGTAATTAAAGGATTTTTTTTAAAGGGCCACCACATTTTAAGACCAAGCAAACTCACATAACCCTTAAGTACAGATGGGGAAATCCTGTTTCTCTGCTCCAGCTCCTCAGGATATAAGCTCACTAGTGAAAACACCCACCCAGCACTCCAGGTCCATGAGCACGTGCATATTTGTGGATCCCTTAAGCAGCAAGCATTGACTCTCTGTCCATCCAATACCTATGCCCAGTTCCTGAGGTCTTTTGCCCTCTCCATAAGCCTCCTGCCCAGCACCTAGTCTAGCTTGACACTCACTAGAAAACAAATGCACATTTTCCCACCCATCACAGCTTCACAGATCCTTTAAATTACCTCTAGAAGCTTGGAGCCTCCCTGGTGTCCATCCTAAGTCTCCTACTGGCATCTATTCCAGCTTGAAGTTTGCTGGTGAATTCCAAGGGGGTGGTAGGGTCCAGTAGAGGTGTCCAACCTTGACTGAGTTAGGTGTATGAACCAGCATCATAAGAGCATTTTCCAGGGGGTCATCTTTCCCACTGTTCAATATTATAATTTTTCTTTATCCCTTTGTGTATTTTTTCAGAGATACACAGATGAAATTTTAACTAATGAAGACCCTTCCCAGCCACTCATCCCACCACTGCAGCACTACCTGGAAAAACCCATAAACAGGATCCAGCAATATCAGACTATAATCAAGGTGAAGAGCTTTTGTTATGCACTTATATATCTTATGTTCTGCTTTGGGCAGTTTGGTTTGAAAAATATTTTATTGTTATTTCCTGTTTCTTGGCTTCCTTCTGGTGCAACTCCAATTGAAAGCTGATTGAGTAGGACAGTAATCTTCAGCAGTGAAGGTGGTCTCTAAATAGTTTTGTAAATGGAAATCCAGGTAGAGGTTCACAGTCTCCAACCCCATGAAGAGCAGCAAGGTTTATCTGAGAGAACATTGAATTATATGCATAAATATATATATATTAAAAATATATCTTTATATACATACACGTATGAATATATCCATGACAAATATGAATTTGCTTCACACTCAGCAACAGGTGTGCTCTAAAAATAAGCAGTTCCCAATGTGCAAGATACTGACTTTCTACTTTCTCTCCTTGTCTTTTATACTGACATTATAGTAAGACAGAATTTTAGTTTTCTGAAAAGCTTTCCCCCATTCTACCATCCAAAAAATATTTCATCATTCAAGCTTTCACCTGTCCCACTCTCTCAGGTTCTAACCCAGATCACAAACATTTCAAAGTAGCATTTTAAGTAGTATTTTTCATGGGAGAGAACACTTGCATATCCAGGAAGAAGAGTCATGCCAAAATATTTCTGATATTCCAGTGGTACAGTGAGCAGTTTGAGCAGTTTGAAGAGCATGAGCTTTCTAATTTTGGACACAGGTCTGCACACAAACACCAATCCTTGTAAGGGTCTCGTGGAAGAGAGAGCAAGCATGGACATTTGCCATGCTTTCCGTGCTAAAAGAGAGGAAGAGGAACAAATGTAATAGCAAGATAACTCTTGTTTTATATTTTTTTCCAGCTTCTCTTTTTATTAATCCAATACTCACTCTTAGTCCAGCACTGCCACATAAATTGCTTGCCTCATGGTACTGTCAGAGTGAGCACAAGAGAAACACAGTGGATACATTTATGACTCCTTTGGGACTTTTGTTTTTTGGTTCAGTCATGGAAGCATATCTGGTATTTGCTTCAGCTTTGTTTAATATCCACTGATGTAAGGAAAAGCCAGACTTTATAGTCAGTAAGGCTGCAGAATGGGTAAGGAAGAAGAGTATTTAGTAGCTAAGCAGCACATGGTGAAAGAATGGGATAAAAGCTGCTAAGAAGAAGGAACTGCAACAGATATTGAGAAACCCTTCAGCTATCAAGAATTTTCCCTTTTCCTTTCCTTTCCTTTCCTTTCCTTTCCTTTCCTTTCCTTTCCTTTCCTTTCCTTTCCTTTCCTTTCCTTTCCTTTCCTTTCCTTTCCTTTCCTTTCCTTTCCTTTCCTTTCCTTTCCTTTCCTTTCCTTCCCTTCCCTTCCCTTCCCTTCCCTTCCCTTCCCTTCCCTTCCCTTCCCTTCCCTTCCCTTCCCTTCCCTTCCCTTCCCTTCCCTTCCCTTCCCTTCCCTTCCCTTCCCTTCCCTTCCCTTCCCTTCCCTTCCCTTCCCTTCCCTTCCCTTCCCTTCCCTTCCCTTCCCTTCCCTTCCCTTCCCTTCCCTTCCCTTCCCTTCCCTTCCCTTCCCTTCCCTTCCCTTCCCTTCCCTTCCCTTCCCTCCCCTCCCCTCCCCTCCCCTCCCCTCCCCTCCCCTCCCCTCCCCTCCCCTCCCCTCCCCTCCCCTCCCCTCCCCTCCCCTCCCCTCCCCTCCCCTCCCCTTCCTCTTCCCCTTCCCCTTCCCCTTCCCCTTCCCCTTCCCCTTCCCCTTCCCCTTCCCCTTCCCCTTCCCCTTCCCCTTCCCCTTCCCCTTCCCCTTCCCCTTCCCCTTCCCCTTCCCCTTCCCCTTCCCCTTCCCCTTCCCATTTCCCCTTCCCCTTCTCCTTCCCTTTTCCCCTTCCCCTTCCCCTTCCCCTTTCCCCTTCTCTTTTCCCCTTCCCCTTCCCCTTTCCCCTTCTCTTTTCCCCTTCCCCTTCCCCTTCCCCTTCTCCTTCCCTTTTCCCCTTCCCCTTCCCCTTTCCCCTTCCCCTTCCTTTTTCCCCTTCCCCTTTCCCTTCCCCTTTCCCTTTCCCTTTCCCTTTCCCTTTCGCTTTCCCCTTCCCCTTCCCCTTCCCCTTTCCCCTTCCCCTTCCCCTTTCCCCTTCCCCTTTCCCCTTTTTCCCTTTTTCCCTTTTTCCCTTTTTCCCTTTTTCCCTTTTTCCCTTTTCCCTTTTCCCTTTTCCCTTTTCCCTTTTCCCTTTCCCCTTTCCCTTTCCCTTTCCCTTTTCCTTTTCCTTTTCCTTTTCCTTTTCCTTTCTTTTTTTTTTTTTCCCCTGACTGCCTAGTAACCTTTTCTTCATCCATCTATAGGAATTAATCCGAAACAAAGCAAGAAACAGCCAAAACTGCACTTTACTGGAACAGGCTTATGCCATTGTGTCTGCTCTCACCCGAAGAGCAGAAAACGACCTCCACGTCTCACTCATTGAGAATTATCCAGGGACTTTGGAAAGCCTTGGGGAACCCATCCGACAGGTAACTGGAATTTCTCAGGTAGCTCTATGTGTGCCTTTGCTACGTTCTCACCTAGCCTTAGGTCCTACAAGGATCTCCTCTAAAAATAATATCTGAGAGGATTTGCTCGTTCCTTGTGTTACTGTTCATAGATGGCTCTCCTGGCTTGGTTGGGGTTTGAAGCACCAGCACAGAGATACACATAATGTAGTTGTTTGTCTTGCCAACTCACTCATCAAACAGGAACAGATTTGTTCTGGGCCCACACGTGATTTTAAAGCATTTTATTTTTGGCTTCTCTTGTTACTGGCAAGCTGCATGGGCCAGGTCCTGAACTTCATGGTATCAACAGATTTTTTTCCTGTTGATTCCCCCGGTGTCAGGAGCTCACTGAGCTTTCTCAGTCTGCCTGGTTTGGGATTTACACAGCTCTTTGGAATAGTCTAATGGTCTGGGCAGCTCAGTAGAAGGTAGCACAGCAGATGTTGCATGTGCAAACATGAGATCTGTTATGGATGTTCTCCTGCAGCTCCTCATATATCTTCAAAAGATCAGTGTGGTCCTCCAGGTCTCTCTCATGAAACAGAACTGTGGTTTAGGAGCACAGAAGAAAGATGACACAGCTATTAGACTATTAGAGTTTCAACACCCTTACTCAAATTCCTGTTTCTTTGTAGACTTCCTGAGTCATGCTGGGAAAATACTTGACTCTGCCCATTTGTATCCCATGAGATAGGATGGGAATCACAATGAGTGGAGTTGTAAAGCTAAATTACAGAGGTGTTCTGTTGGGCATTCATCTGTCCACAATGAGACTGAGAGAGTCTCATCACACCCCAGAAGTCTGCAGAACACACAGAATACATTTTTCCATTATTATTTCCAGGAGTCAGCCTACCTGACAACAACACTTTATTTTTCTGGCAACAAATAATGCCATTTAAAGGTCAGTGTAATGACAGCCACTGTTGGTGCTGTCAGTTTGATTCATTACCCTTAGCATTAGAAGCAATCTGTTGGGCTGTAATAAAAGAGCAACACAGGAGGAGATGATGTAACAGTAAACATTTGTTGCTTGTTCACTGAGAAATGATGGTGAGACATCACTGTGGTAATTTTTCCAGCTTTATCACTTTGTGCTCTTCCTTCTTTTTCCCATCAGGGCCACTTCATTGTGTGGGAAGGAGCTCCAGGAGCTCGGATGGCATGGAAAGGACACAAAAGACATGTCTTCCTCTTCAAAAATTATATTGTCATCTGCAAACCAAAGCGAGACACCAAGACAGACACTTACAGTTACATCTTCAAGAACATCATGAAGGTCTGATCATTATATCCTCACCTAGAGCACTTCTCTGATGTTCAGAACTTCATGTTTATATCCAGCTTGGACATTTCAGTAATTCTTTTGAGCAATTTCTTTGTTTCCAGAAGTCTTCGAAGCACAAGGGGAATCTGTATCTATCCCCATGTCAGGGTTTAACACTGACCCAGCAATTAAACCCAATAACAGATGCTCTCTATTAATCCCCCTCTCCTCCCTGATAAAGGAAGGAGAGAGAATAAGGGAGAGAGACTTATGGGTTGGAAACTAAACTACACAGCTTTAATGAAACACTAATAATAAATAGGAAAAATTGCTAAATATATAGAAATATACAGGAAAATTGATCCCATGTTCCTCCCCCCTTTCTCCCAATAATTCTCACGTCACCCCTGAGGCTGCAGGGCAGCCCTGGGAAAGTCCAGGCTGGAATCCTGGGGTCAGGAGCAGTTGGGAGCGGGAGGCAGAACACACAGATTCAGGCTGGAATGGATTCAGGGGAGCATCAGGTCTCCCAGTGCTACCCTCTGGATCATGGCTTCCTCTGGATCCCCTCCAACATCTCCACATCCTTCTTGTGCTAGAGAACCCAGAACTGGACACATTACTCATAATGTCCCAAATCATGTCTACTGAAGATAGCTGTTTCTATTTCACACTTTGGTTGAAGACAGTTTTGGCTCACAAAAGTTCCAAACCTGAACTATCCTAAACTCTGGAATTTCAATTGTAGGAGAGGTTCTGGCTGAAAATTAGCCCTAAGAACACAAGATGGGTGTTGACTTTCTTGGTCCTTCTTTCCTTCAGCTGAACAACATAGATGTGAACGACCTTGTGGAAGGGGATGACCGAGCATTTGAGATCTGGCATGAACGAGAAGATTTGGTCCGCAAGTACCTGCTCCAGGCACGTACAGTCAATATCAAGAACTCCTGGGTGAAGGAGATCTGTGGCATACAGCAGAGGATCAGCGAGCCTGTCTGGAGTGAGTATGGCTTGGGATAGCCCAGACTTCTGTGGTTTTCTTGGGTCATCTTCCCGCTATAAGAAGGAGGTTGGAAAAAGAGGAAGAGAAATCGTTTAGAGGCATCCGACACCTTGGGAACTGAGCCAGGGTTGGAGGTTTTGGTTTAATCTCAGTTAAATAACTCAGATGATGTGGCAACAAGCAGTAAGCTTTAACTTAGGAGCACCTCTCCCACGCAGAGAGACTGAGAGAGTTGGGGTTGTTCAGTCTGGAGAGGAGAAGGCTCCAAGGAGACCTTAGTGTGGCCTTCCAGTGTCTGAAGGGGCTACAGGAAAGCTGGGGAGGGACTTTTTAGGATGTCAGGTAGGGATAGGACATGAGGGAATGGGTTCAAACTGAAGGAGGGGAGATTTAGGTTGGATGTTAGAAAGAAGTTGTTCCCCATGAGGGTGGTGAGACCCTGGCACAGGTTGCCCAGAGAGGTGGTGGAAGCCCCATCCATCCCTGGAAGATTTTAAGGCCAGGCAGGACAGGGCTCTGAGGAACTGGGGGTTGGAACTGGATGATCTTAAAGTCCCTTCCAACCCTGAAAATTCAGTGATTCTGTGATTAACTGTAAATATTACAGCAGTGTTAGGTCCTCCACCTGAGCTGGAGAAGACACGAAGACACTTCTACAGGGTGGGACAGTGATTTATGGCTGCCCCCACTCACCAGTAAGAGATTTCAGACTGGATATCACTGAAGTGATTCAATTTACACAACAGAGGTCCCACAGGACCTGTGTAGGTTTTCAGAGAACAGCAGAACAGATAATTAACTTTCTAATTACTCTTCAATGTCTGTTTCCTGTGAAAAATGCAACCTGGTGGCCTGAGAAGAGCTGGCTATCCCTGGCTGTTTCAAGTGATGTGGTTTGCCTTTGATGGAGAATCTAAGTCAGACACTGAAGTGGTTCCTCAATTTCTTGTCATCATATTCATGCAATTTTATCAATAAATAGAGAATGTAATTTTCCAGCAAAATAGCCCAGAAAATGTGGGTCACTGGAGAAGAGGAACATGTTTTTGAAACATCTAAAAGGCAAATTGCAGAGCTGGCACTGGAGATTGATTTGATCTGACAGGGATTGCAGAATTGTAGATGAACACAGAATTTGGTGGCTAAGCCTCTGGCCTGCTGCATGAAGAACATCAGACTCCAGTGAGAAAAGAGGTTTCAGGACTTGACCCAGAGATCCTATTGATACCAGTACCCTGTTGGCTATCAAATCCCCCACTCCAAATATCAAATCCCTCACTCCAAACTTCTGGCTTGCACTGCTGTCTCTGGGCATGTGGGTTTGCTTTGGAATTTTTTTTTTAATTCAGGATTTTTCATCCTCACTGCCACGTGAGATTTCACTGATTTTCTATCCACAAAGTTTATCAGCAGGGATATTAGATATTTATTGTCCAGATGTAAGCTAGAAATGGTGTCCTTTATACTTCTTTACACGTAAGGAAAACTGGCATCTTAAAATATCCGGACAAAGTTGGGTTTATTGTATATATCCTGAAAACAAGTCTGGACATTTTATATTTGTAGCTTTCATGAGATTTTCTAATGAGGAAGATTATCAGAATAATTTTGCATAGTTTAATATGGTGCTAATAAGTTAAAATAAAAGTCCCTTAAGAAAGCATAATTTTTATTGTATGGAGACCAACAGAATACCACTTTGAATACCAAGGGTGCATTTTAACAGAGGAATTATAATAACAGTGATAGCTGTGTGGTGTCTGAATAATGGATGTGCTTATTGGATGTGCTTATTAAAATCATGGTTTAAAATGTTTCCAGGAAAAATATTTTTATATGGCGCACGTTTATAGCAACCAGCAGATATTTGACAAACTTAATTTAGTCTTAGACAAGCAAGGGCTACATGTCACCTAAAAAATCCTTAGCTTCTAAATACATCTGTTCAACTTTCCATTCTGAACCTTATGGATTTGCGTGAATTCTGCTTATCTTATTTTTCAGCAGCCATCCTCTGAACAAAGCACCTCTCCTCTAGACTAACACACTTATTGTGATGTTTCAGTACCTCCAGATTTTGAGGAAGAACTGGCAGATTGTACAGCTGAGCTGGGAGAGACAGTCAAGCTGGCCTGCAAAGTCATGGGAGCTCCCAAGCCATCTGTCAGCTGGTACAAAGGTAGGAGCAGCAAGTCATGAAATGTACCCTCCAGATGTCTTCTCTGCCTACATTGCTTTGTGCTAATTGGTTAGTAGGTAATCTAACTACTGACCACCTAGAACTACCCAAGTCAGCTTGAAGTTAGCTACTAAACCACCCAAGCAATGCAGATCTTCCTGTGAGCTGATATACCCAAATTTTTCAGGTGTGCCTCTTAGGCTGTAGGAATCCACATCTTGTGGCAGTGAGGCAGCTTCTAGGAAATAAATAACTTGCTTGAACTAGCTCAGTTTCCACATCACAGCACCAAAGCTGTGTGGACACACTTTTTTCCCCCCCAGAACTGTTTTGATGCAGAGGAAACAGCTTTGCTACAAATTCATGCCTTGTAAAGATGTGTTCTGCAGGTTCACAGGCTCTTTGGGTTCCTTTGGGTAGCAAATCAGAGCTCTACCTTCACATGATGTAATCGGGGAGAATTTAACTTTTAAATAATGATTGGTGGTGTATGAGGTCCCTCCAAAGTGCTTTCCCAGAGCACTTTCTTTTGGAGAGAGCTGGAGGACAACGAAGAGCTCATTCCTCAAGTACCAACATCATCTGCAATAAAGCAAACACCATCTCAGAACTTCCCTCAGGCTGAAGTTCCCAAGGAGAAAACATATTTGGTACTAAACTCTTTACTGTGACTTTTTTCCCCTTTAAGATGGAAAGCCTGTGGAGGTGGATCCCCACCACATTATAATAGAAGATCCCGACGGTTCCTGCACATTGATCTTGGACAACCTAACAGGTCTTGACTCAGGACAGTACATGTGCTTTGCTTCCAGTCCTGCTGGAAATGCCAGTACCTTAGGAAAGATCCTTGTCCAAGGTAAAGCCCTGCACAGATCCATTGGTTTAGAGAAGTCTGCCATGTATTACCTTAAACACCAGTATTAAGATATTTCAGATGTTCTGTATAACATCCACTGAATAATACCATAAAAATGATTTTTCTGATGAACAGATGTAGCCAATTGTTCTTAGGTCAAAAAAATATTGGTCTTTAGTGTCTTGTTTACATATATACTAACAATTATGCAGCCAGGGACACATCCTTGGTACCTGATTATATTTCTTGTTTTGCAGTGCCACCAAGGTTTGTCAACAAGGTCAGAAATGCTTACCTTGTGGAGGGTGAAGATGTTCAGTTTACCTGTACTATTGAAGGAGCACCAAGGCCTCAGATCAGGTCAGTTCTTCCAGTCACACTGAAACAAATCCTGTCTTCTTTTGCATGGGCAGAAGAGTCTCCAGCCCTTTGTTTCAAGGTTATGATCCTTTCTTCTCTGTGTATTCCACTTTCACTCCACCCCAATGTAGTCTCTTCCCAATCCCAACAATCCTGAGATTCTCAGCTGTTTATTCTAGCTGGCATCTGAAAATACCTACAGAAGATACCTGCCACAGGACTGTATCAGGTCAAATGCCTTGACAATAATTTATCATTTATTTATCTTCCCTTCCTTATCGTTTGAATTTATTTTATCATCAGCCAGCCTGGTGTATTCAAACAAAAAGTTCAGCAGAGCTTCACAATGATGAGAAGTCCTTTTCCCTGCATGGCTGATGCAACTTCTTGAGAAGCATCTCATAAACCTGTGCAGTTTATTATCCACGTGATCTGCCCACCTGTAGACCCATTTTCCAGGCTCCAAACCTTTGTCTGATGATTAGCTCTGGAGTTTTTCACCCACTGCTCTGATAGATGGATGGGTGAGCTGGGAACTTCTTGACCCTGCATAATTTTTCCTGGCTTACACTCAGTGTTTTCCACATGCAGGTGGTACAAAGATGGTGTAATGTTGAAGGACTCAAGTAAATACCAGACTTTCAGTGAACCACGGAGTGGTATAGTAGTCCTGGTGGTCAAGAACCCTTCCAATGAAGATATGGGACATTATGAATGTGAGGTAAGTTCAGATAAATTTAATGATCTGTTGTCTGACATGCCATAAGTAGGAGAATACATTTTACTCTCAGCTTCTCCTGAGCTAGATCTGGATGGGGAACATCCGAAGGCTTCAGAATATTCTAATCTGAGAGTCTGGTTGTTCAAATAACAGCTAAGTGAGCTTTTATCTAGAGCTCAAATTCAGATCCAGATTTCTAGCAGTACCTCTTACAAAGTTTAGGACCATTTTGATGTAACATGTTGTTTCTGGACTGTCTTTAAATCAGACAGATTCATGCCACTACAAAGAAACCATCCAAACCCAAAGTAAAGATATTAAATCTAACTAGAAGTGTAAACCACTGAAATTTATGTTTATTTAGCAAGCATGCAGGGAGGTGTCTTATGAACTAAAATAAATGTGGTGTAAAATATTTTCTAAAATACAGCCACAGTCTATGCATTCATGGTAATAAAGTAGCAATAAGCTTTCAGGGCTCAGCAATAAAAACAATTGACCATGATTTAGGAAATCAACACAGATCCCAGCAACTTCACAGTGACTCCACAGATATTTTTACTAAGTCTGATATAATTTAAAGACTTGCACTAGAATTTTAGTAAGATCGTTTGATTAATGGATGATAAATAAATAAGTAAATCCAATACTCTTTAACTCTCACTTAAATGCCATATGGCAGGAATCTGGGCCTTTTGGTAGAGATGGAGCTGTCTCAGGAGTAAGTCAGAGGCTGCAGAGCAAGCTGCAAATGTTTAAGTTATCTGATGTGCTGTAACTTGTCTGTGAGAGTCATTTGTGGCAGAGCATTCTCATGAGGTGTTCACTCCAAGTCTGTCTTTGGTTTGGGGTCTCACCTTCACCCATGTCTATTGCCATGTAATCCCAAGGAATTTGGAATGTAGTGTAGGAAGGTTTTATCATACAAAACCATCCCACGTTTCATTTGGTGCTGCATGATTCTCTTCAGCTGGTGAACAGATTAGGGTCTGCAAAAAGTGGAGCAGAACTTTACCACCACAGTGCTGCAGCCCTGACCCAGGACAGGAGAGGAGACCAAGCTATTACCATAGAAGGTATGAACCTTGACCAGCTCTGTAAGTATGTCCATGAATCACTCTAAAACCATCTCATTGAAGATTGAATCTATTTGCCATCTTATCCATGTTGATTGTTGGTGTCCACCTATCTGTATGTCTATGGAGATGTGCATGGGTATACTGCAGCTCAGCTCTATACCCATCACCATCTGTTGATTTCCAAACCTGGCAAATCAGCTTCATCATATAATGCTCATAAATGCATTATATGGAAAAGGATGAGCAAATGAAGGGTTTGTCGCAGCACCACTGGTGTTAAAAAAAAACAAAAAAAGTTTCTGTTCCTGTTGGAATACTTCAAAATATGTGTCAGCCTGGCAGAACATGAGTTACACACTGCTGAAAACCAAACAGGGGCCAGCAAGTAGAGCTGTAGGCATCCCATGGTTTCTGAAATAAATACCACTGAAGACCATTTGGAATGACTGAGAAAGCAGAACTGACAGCAGTGTGTCCTGAGCAATATTACTTCATCCATTATCTAGGACTGTTCAGGTTTTACACACCACGTAGTCACAGACTCTATTCCTTTATTTTTCTGCTCATTTTACCTGAATTGGTTGGGTGTGGTGGGCTGAGTTTACAACAGGGCATCTCTTTCTTAACAACTTTAGGATGCAACTGCTCAAAGTTACCTTCTTATCAAAGAACAGTTCTCTCAAACAATTCTCAGCATGGGTTCAGGAGATAATTCTGACAAAGGACCATTTATAATAGATGGCTTCCTGTTTTGAGGGATAAGACAGAAGACTAAGATAGACATAGCCCATTCCATGGTAGTGAACCTTTGGTGTCAAATGTGGTTAAGGGAGTCATGGCCAACAAAAAACAGTGGTATGTCAGCATCTTTAGGACACCTTCTTTCCTCATCTTCAGTGTTTTCACATTGTCTTGTGATAATAAGAGGGGTTCAGCTGTGCTTTTAGAAGGGGATAATTGTTGTTATTATCATCATTTAAGTAAAAACCTTCAAATGCAAAAGTCCTCTGTATCAAGAGGCTTCTAGAGGTAGAGCCCAGAGATATATTCAAGGAAAATGGTGGTACTCTTGTATCTTTTTCATAATTTCCCATAAGTATCTTCTGCTGTCCCTGTCTAAGACAGGCTCCTGGTCTGGATGGACTTTTGGGACAGTTCTCAGTAGACGCTGATGTTGTATCATTACATTAAGAGGACTCTAAGAGTACCTTAAGAGTACTGATCTATGTATTTGCTTGTCTTGTTTTTCTGCTTGCTTTCCTTGTAGTCCTTTCCCAGAGTCCCATCAAATCATTCAGAACACATCACAGGGAGGATGGTCTTAGTCCAGCAAGACTGTAATTCTTTCAGCAGAATAATCCTTGAAGTACTTGAATGCTTTGTCCTTCCTATGCTCTAATGAGAGAAAAACAAGTTGAATGCAGGTTATAAAGGAACACAAACAAACCAAGGTTAGGGTGGCATTCTTGATGATATTCCCTTGAACCAAAGCAGAACATGTTATAAAAGCAAACAAGGGCTGTAAAAGAGTAGTAGGAGCATTGTTCAGCTCTAGGGGTTGCCAATGTTCAGCCCCAAATTAGTCATCTGCTGTTACTCTTGCAGTCATAAATTAGAAATTTCATCAGCTTGGTTGAAGAAATATAATTGGAGTTTGCCTGGAAGCTTCAGAAATGTTACGAAAGAGTTTTTGATCCGTGATGTGCAATTGCTTGAGTTTGATAATAGGGAAAGAAATAGATTTCTGAGTCATCTTCAGGGAGAAAGAGAGGGGGATCTGCTTCAGGCCAGTGGAGCAAAAAGCAGGCTCATCCATGAAGCAAGAGGATTGCTCTGAAAAGATTGGCATCAGGGATGCATTTGAAAGGATGCACTTGACTGAGGAAGGGATTTGTTGTTTTCCTGAAAATCAGTTATCAGCTTTGATCTACCTGTGGAAAAACGAGGTGCATCTGGCCAAGAACTGGAGGGTGGATGGATCTCATGAAGGCTTTGTCTTTCCATCCTTACAGTCCTTTTTGTTGGTGAAAATGGGATTGTTTGTAACTTCACCAAGAGGACAACACTACTGCTGTGTGATACTTGTACAACAGAAAATAGATACTCTGTCTGTTGCCTAGCTCACCTTCACAGTGGGTCCAAGTCTGTGAACATTGGTTCTGTGAATAACTATTTTCAGAGTCTCCTGAGGCACCCAAAGGGCTTTAGTTGCAAATGTTTTAGTTTTTCTCCTCCTGCTTTTCTGGACTGTTTATTATACTGAACCAAACCTCCTATCACCATGGGGGACACCATTAATGCAGTGGTTTCCAAGCCCTGACCTAGTCCACAGTCCAGCACCACAAGTCTCAAAACCAATATTCTTGTCACTCGTTTTAAATTCAAAACATGGGGATTTGATGATCCATTGGAAAGAACAAATCCAAAAAGGCTGGAAACCACTGGACTAAGGTTGTGAACACCCATGGCTTGGGCTGTGAGCATGAAATGCTGAATTCTGCCTTCAGCTACACCTGGTTGCTGCACTGAAGTCAATGGAGAGTTGCTTTTAAAATGCTGTTTTCTGTGGATATTGGAAGAATTTTAGATTCTAAAAAAACCAAACAAGGAAAAAAAAATAAAAAAAACCCCTTCTCTTTGACTTCAAGTTGACTGCTTTGCACTTTGCTGCTTAACCTACACATGATCTGGGCTGATGTGCTCTGCCATCCCTTTTTACCATGTTACTATTGCAATGCACTCATCCCAGGCTCACTAACTCACTCCTTTTTTAAGAAAACACAAAGCCCACTAGTTTTAAAAGACATTTCATCTTCACCTGGGCAGACAGGCCCGGGATGTATCAGGAGAAAGTTGATTTCAGGGGAAGGAATCAGCCACACGAGTGGAGACAACCAAAACCATAAATACTCACCATGGTTAGAGTCCAGCAACAGGAATATCTTCATAGTCTTGCATTAGATCTCATGCAGAGTTTGGGACAAGTTATGTAGTTGCCTTGTTTGTTGATACCATCTTCCAGGGAAAAGCTAAAAATGGAGATGGAAAATTGCTTCAAAATTCAGGGGAGCATCAGGTCTCCCAGTGCTACCCTTTTATTGAAGGAATAGGGTATAGAAGTTTGTCCCCTGACCTTTTTAAAGTTCCCTGGTGGTCAGGATTTTCCCTTGTTATATTTGTTCTGTTTCCATTGTGGATCAGTCTTATTTTGGGGCTGGCCATGTGATTTTCAGTTTAAATTCAGGAGAGCCTTTAAAACCATCTCAGTCACTGGAGAAATATATATATATATATTTTTTTTATTTTATTATTTTTATTTTTTAGAGAGAGAGAGCACAAGACACTTTGCATTTCACTCCCACAATTTAGGAATTTAGCTTTAGCAGCTCATTTCAGATCTGTGCATCCCCTGCAGCAGATTCATCACCTGAGTGCAGCAGCAGCAGGATGGGTGCAGAGCAATTCTCCTGTGGTTTACCCCAGCAGCTTGTGCTGTGCAGGAAAAAAAATAAGTTTATGCTTCTGTGAGTTAAAAGAGATCAATTTAAAATTTGCAAGAATGGCCCATAAATCACTTTTCGCCTGTTCAGAGCAACAAGAGGAGACTTACCCTAAATGTTACATCACTTATAAGTCAATGGTTTAATGTATTGATTCCTCAAGAGGAGTCTAGTCCTGTAGAAACACTGGCTGATCCTAATGCTTATAGCTTTTAACCTGCTTACCAAGGGCTCCTGCTTTGCAAAACTGTTTTCCTAAAGTGCTTTTGAACAAGTTGAAATGATAAATCTGGTGCTAAAACGGATGCAGAATATTTTCCTCTCGGGGAAAAAAACCAAACAAAACAAACCAAAAAAAAAAAACCAAACAAAAAAAAAAAACCAAAACACCAAGAAACCCAAATTCTCTCATCCTACTTTCATGTGGTTCTATCCTTCAGATAGGATTCCTTAAATCCTCCCTCACACCTTGGATAGCACATATAAAAATTGATCTGTCATGCACTAAACTGCAAGTCATCAGGATTCATGGACTGTTTGCCATTTACAGCTTCCTCATCCCTGCTCAACTCTGGAATACTGAAGCCCTTTGACATCTGCTCCATCTACAAATGTTGCAGTTTATGTCATTTGGGAGGACTGCAAGAAAAAACATTAACAAAATAAACATTTAAGAGGCTCCCTCTTACAAACATTGGGGATCTCATGAAATATGTATTTAATTATCACCTAAATGCAGTTCCTGTTAATTGTATAAAACACCTATGCTTAGGTGTATAATCAACTGAATTAATTCCACTTTACATCAGAATTAGTGCTCTTGCTGCTTATGGATTAATCTCATTGTATTATTTGATAAGATTTTCTAAAAGTTGTGTTAAAATTGCACAATACTGATTTAAGGGCTTAAAAATTCAGTGAAAATTCCTAAGCTGGGTGCAGTAAATTGTTGCAGCCTTGGGTTCATCTTCCATCATTGTAGAATTATCACTCCACCATTTAGGAAAAGGCTTGGAATCATTGGAAAATATTAAATAAGGATTAATTAATTACAGTTATGCTGTAATTGTGTACAGAGATAAAGGTTTGAAAACAATTTTCCCCTTAAGTGACCCAATAAGCTATAGGCTCTAATTTCCAAACAGTTTTTGTTTAAGCCCACTTAATTCTGCAGTAGCTCCCTTGACTCTATTGGAAATTATTCCAGATTTTTACACACACAAATGAGGTGAGGCTCTGCAAAGAAAACATAGACCTTTAGCTCAGATATTAACACCAGCACATGCACAAAATTCTTTTTCATTATAGTGGGATTGTTGTTTTACCCAGGGGCAGGACAGAGCCCTTGGAAGTTAAGTGGAAGGAAAATCAGATTAAACTATTCTATCTAATATAGTAAATGTAGTGCAGTTGCACTAATCATAAGTTATTTAACAAATAAAACAGACACTATAGGTTTCCTGGGAAAGAACCATGTGATTTCATAGATATATTTTTAAGTTGCAGTTCACTTTCAATTGTATCAACTGAAAATTGCCAGAACTTATTTATTATAGGCTGGCAGGAAGATTGCAAACCAATTGCTGGAAAGATTACTTAGATTTAGTTAATGGGAGGTTGGGTTATTTTTTTCTTTTTTTTTTCTTTTTTTTTTTTTTTTTTAAAGTTTAGACTTTATTGACTAAAAAGTAGGGCTTGATGTTGTATTTTCTAGACCTCAAATAGGTTCAGCAATTCAGAGTGTGCTTAAAACAGTCTGCTTCAAACAGTGTCTTAATTTTATTCCAGCAGATAGGATGGGAACCTGCCAAAAATCTCTATTAGCTCCTCGAATGGTATCTTCCTTATTTTAAAAAATGTCAATTTTAAGAACTTGCAAAAGCATTAAATCACTGCTTTTCTTCATATTCATCAATAGCTTCTAGTTTGTTATGGGACAAAGGTCAGTAAAAATGGCAAATTCTAGTAAAAAAAGGTGAAGTAGGCATAGGTATTTTAGAAGGCTCTTCTGGTTTTTGCTAGGGGGGGGATTTTTGATGATGATTTTCTTTACTAATGAGAATGACTTTAGTTTTCATTACTATCACCTTGGATTTTGCACCTAGTTTACCAAAGGTGGGGAACCTTTCAGTGTTTGGGGAAACTTTTTTTCTAGGAAGTAAAATCACAGTTTAAAGAATTTCATCTCTCCAGGATTTTCCAGCTCAGGGCATTTTCAGGTTTCTCACACCATCACTACCTTATTATAGGGGAAAAAATAATTTTAAAAAATAAGACCTTGTTTTCTAGCTTTGGCCTGCCAAAAAAAAAAAAAAAAAAAAAAAAAAGTCAGAATCTCACGACAGAATAAACAGATTTTGCAATATTGTTCTCCACAAACTATTTAGTTTCAAAGCTAAACCATTTAATATTCAGAGAGCACTCTGGATTCTCATTCTTGGTCAGAAACAGTAAATATGATGCTGGAAATAACCACAGAAAGCATGGATGGGATGGTACAGTTTCCACTCCAGTTTATTTTGATCAACTGAGCAAAGTTAATTTACTCATTTCAGCTTTTGCCTTTCTTTAACCCCATGCTGTTCATACTGTTTCCTTTGTAGTCACTGAACAAGAGACTAAAGTGCCCAAGAAAACCATCATCATGTAAGTGCTGATTTTTTTTTTTTTTTTTTGGTAACATTTGTGTTTTGTCTTGCTGCCTCTGCATGATCCAATAACAAGCTTGTGTTTATTGGCCATGCAAGTGTGTTCATTCCCATCCCACCAGTTCTCATGGTATTCTGTGCTATGCAAAGTGACCACCTGAAAAAAAAATAATCTTACTATTCCTTTCAAAAATAGCAGCACTGGGGTTAGATTCAGACTGAGTCAGGGTTTTTTTTAATGATATTACATGTGAAAAAAATTCACTGACTAATGTTGAAGTTGCACAACAGTTCAAGAAGGTAGATTCAGGCTGTTGGTGTTGAAAAGAAACCAGATCTGACAACTGGCTACTTGAAAAAATGTCCAAATTTAACAAGTAGATCTTAGCTTAGAGTGATTTCTTCTGCCTTTCTGTTTTAAATTATTCAAAAAACCTTTTATGATGAAGCAGGAGGAAGATGAACATTTTTATCCCCTTCTCTCTCTTTTTTTTCTAAAATAAATTCCCTCCTGATAGAGACTTGATACTTTGAGCCTGGTTTTTACTGAGTGTATATAATGTATCTGAATTAATTGGAGGAAAAAATGGTGCTTTGTCAGTTGTATGGAGGCCTGAAACCCATCAGCCATTAAAATCTTCATGTAATTTCTTGGTTTTAAGTATCATTAAATACATAATAGAATTATTTCATGTGCTGGAAGGGAGCACATTGTCCTGTGATGGGCCTCCAGAGCACCTCCAAGGCAATCAAACCATGTTCTAATGGTAGTAGGTGACCATACAATGGTTTGTTTGGGGGCAATACCTTCCCTTAACATTTCTGTTAATGATGAAATCAGTCCTTGCCTGGGATATGATGCTAAAGGTGACTTCTTTTACTTCTATTAGATGGTTAGATGTGCAAAATGACAACTGAAATACAGTTCAGAGTTGCTTTCCTTTTATCTCCTATTTTCTGTGATGACTATTTCTTATGACCCATGAAAACTTAAACCCTTAAATCATTTGGATACAGGGGCTCATAAGAAGACATTTCCCACTTCCTGATGGCTTCCACCTTGAGCAGACAAAGAGCAGACAGGAGAGGCAGGAAAAGTTTCTGCCCCTACCCCTTTCTCTTGAACAGTTGGCATCTCCAGTCATTAGACTTTTTTTACCCTGCAAAGACCAGAAAATGAAGGTGTTTCTGCCTGTACTATCTCAAGGACCAGGGCTCAGATAGCAATGTGATAGTTAAATGGAAAATTATTATTTAATACCACGTTCAGAATTATGACAAGAAAGTAACATGCAGAAAGGAACCACTCAGAGCCAGACCATGGGTAAGGCTTAGGAAATCTTATCTGTCTAGAGCTCTGTGCCTGTAAATTACCTGGAGAGATGCTTTTATTTTACAGCTCTCCTCAGCTCATGGTCCTCCTTTTCCTTTCATGATTTCACATCACAAGCAGCAGTGTTTCTATTGGTTGTTTAATTAATATTAGAATATTAATTAAAAAGGCAAAATACCACTAAATACCATAAAATACCATTAAATCTTAATGCAAAATACCATTAGGTTTATTTCCAAATTTCCGATTTGTTAATTTATAGAATCATAGCTTTATTTTCACTGGGAAAGACCTTAAAGATCATCAAATCCAACCATTACCCTGCCCTGACAAGGTCTCCCCTCAGCCTCCTCTGCTCCAGGATCAACACCCCCAGCTCCCTCAGCTGCTCCTGATTTCTGCTCCAGCCCCTTCGCCAGCTCCATTCCCTTCTCTGGACACTCTCCATCCATCCCCTCAATGTCCTTCTGCTCCTGAGGGACCCAGAACTGACCCCAGGATTTGAGATGCAGCCTCCCCAGTGCCCAGCACAAGGGGACAATCCCTGCCCTGCTCCTGCTGGCCACAGCAGTGCTGACACAAGCCAGGATGCTGGTGGCCAGGGTGGGCACAGCCTGGTTCATATTCAGCTGCTGTCATCCAGTACCCCCAGATCCTTTTCCTCCGGGCATTTTCCATCCACTCTTCCCCAAACTCTAGACTATTGCTCTGGAGAGCTGAGGAAGCAATACCTAAGTTAAGGGCTGCAGCCCTGAAGGAGTGAGATCACAGGAATTTATCCTTATCATAATCCCACATTTATGAGTGGGATCACAGGAAAACAGAAATTCCCCTCCTTTTACTACTCTGTGGGGTCATCAGCTCATTTAAATGGACCCCACCTGGAAGGGAGATAATGGTGAAAGATTGGGAACAATTCCCCGAGGGGACATCCCAGTGCTCCTTAATTTGTAGTGAGCTGAGGAGCAGAAGCAGCTTTGAAACTCCTAGCAGAAAATATCAGATATTTCAGGGACAGGGTTGAACAGTGTCTGTGTAAGCATTTTAACTTGCAGTGTAGTGCAAAGTCTGGTGCAAACACACACAGATTAATTCTCGTCCTCATCCCAAATGATTTACTTTTGTGTAATTCAGAGAAGGTACCATGGCCATTATGAAGGTTTTGCATAGACCTCAAAGATTTATAGCAGTGTCAGAGAGCAGAAAAGCCCAAGGAGGGACAGAGGATCAGAAACAAGCTGATAAACCTGGGAAAAAGAGTAAAGGAGTTTTCCTTTTCCAGAAGGAAAGAAATTACAACACTGTGGCTGGTCCAGTCCTGGACTTCACCACACCCTCAAAGAGAGAGATTGATGGTGGAAAGAAATCTGATTTCCAGGGAAAAAAGCAATACCAGTCTCCAAAAGTGAGACCAATAGATGAGAAAAGCTACAAGATACCTAAGAGGATTAGTATTACGTGATGGTTAGATAAAGGCATGAGGAGAAACAGGTTCTCCCTTCTCCAGGACTCCCTCCATCCTTCTCTGTATCTGAAGAGCCAGAACAGAGAGAGCTGAGGAGCAGAGCTGGTGACTTTCAGCCACATCTGGCTTTGAATAAAAGCTGGTGAGGAGAAAGAAATTAAAATTATATTATCTTAATTCATAATAATTCCACCTCACTTTAAGCCTTGGTCTATACCCTACAGTTCTTCTTTTGTCTCATTGCTTGGAGGTAGGACAGAATCTCAAGAAAGAAAACTAGTTTTGCCTGTTAGCTTCAGTGAACCAGCATCAGCTTCCTTGTGCTTGCAAGGACACCACTCTCTTTATTTTCAAGTTTTTCCATGTAAGATATGCCACTGAAAAATTTACAGGAAAAAATATGTGTTAAATACACAGAATAAGACCACAGAAGTTTGAGTTTAGGTGTTCCTGTTCCCAGCTTTTAAAGCTATTTGATTCAACTTCACCTGCACCTCATTTAAAGTTTGTCCTGGAATGGGAGCAGAAGATTATTTTGCCACAAGCTGTGTATTTAAGCAGGAATGCTGAGAAGTCTTGAAAGCTTTGGAGACCTCAAAAAATCTAAAGGCAGGCCAGCAGAAATATGCTGAGAAATTGTAATCATAGTTTCATAAAATAATTTTGGTTGGAAAAGACCTTTAAGATCATCAGGTCCAACTGTTCTCCCAGCACTGCCAAGGCCACCACTAAGGTCCCTCAGCACCACATTTACAGAACTTTTAAATCCCTCCAGGGATGGGGATTCTACCCCTGCCCTGGGCAGCCTGGGCCATGGCCTTAAAACCCTTTCCACAAAGAAATTGTTCCCAATCTCCAACCTGGAACAACTTGAGGCTGTTCCTCTTGCTTGGCACTCCTGTGTCTCTTGGTGGCTGTAGGATCAGGCTGTGCCTGCAGTAATTCTGAGTTTGCCACCCACATCCTGGGCTGCATCAAAAGAAATGTCACCAGCAAGTCCAGGGAGGTTTTTCTTCTTCTCTACTCTGCTCTTGTAAAACCCTTACTTGGAGGACTGTGTCCATAGAGGAAGGACATGGAACTGTTGGAGCAAGTCCAGAGGAGGCCACGAAGATGATCAGAGGGCTGGAGCAGCTCTGCTCTGGAGCCAGGCTGAGGGAGTTGGGATTGCTCATCCTGGAGAAGAAAAGGCTCTGGGGAGCACCTTCCAGTACAGGAAAGCTGGGGAGGGACTTTGGACAAGGGCCTGGAGTGATAGAATGAGGAAGAATGGCTTTAAACTGGAAGAGAGGAGATTGAGGTCAGATTAGGGTAAAAAGTGAGATTCTGGGACAGGTTGCCCATCCTTGGAAGCTGTCAATGTCCTCTCCCTGGCAGTGTTCCAGGTCAGGTTGGATGGGGCTTGGAGCAACCTGGTCTAGTGGGAATGTCCCTGCCCGTAGCAGGGGGTTGGAACTAAATGATCTTTAAAGTCCCTTCCAACCCAAACCAGTCTGTAATTCTGGGATTCCGTGGAGAGTAAAAATAAGTACATTTTTGCATGGATAACTTCTGCAGGAAATGTTGTAACTTTCTTTTCCTGGCCTCCAAATGCTTAATGCCCTTTTAATAGAACTGCTCTGCATGTGAAAATGCAGATCTCTGGTATCAAAAGTAACAAAAAAAAAAGTTAGAGATGTCGTACATTTATTAAAGAAGAAGAAACCACTGACTCTGCTGTAATGAAGGGTATTTTCTTATTGAGTTTGATAAAGCCAAGATTTGAGCTAGAGACATTCAGGAAAAAAGATTAAACTCCCTGAGTGTTTAAAATCTTTGGGTGAAACTACTCTATAGGTCCAAACTAGCATAGTAGGTGGTCAACACAAGCACATGAAATACAGCAGGATCCAGAGGACATTTCTCAGCTGGGTGCGCTCCTTGTGTGTTCATGCACTCAAGGAAGTTCAGGAAGCTAGGATCCACCTGAGGGAAAGAGCACTGAGGTTTCCTCTGGATCAGAAAGTAAGTGGAGATGGGCATGTGGGTGTGTGTGTTGCCTGTGCACCCCTTCCAAAAAATGACACGCTTCACCAGCAGCTGGAGTGCTCACAAAACTAACCCCACTGTAGCTCCTTGACCAGCAATGGCATGTGCTGATGGAGTGTGGCTCCTCCAAAAAAAAAGTCTCATCTTCCTGCCAACTCCATTTCAACCCTTTCTGTCATCAGAGAGGAAACCATAACCACTGTGGTGAAGAACCCAAGACAAAGGGGAAGGGTTTCTCCTGCACGTTCTCCAGGTCATTCGCCGTCCCGTTCCCCAAGAGCAGAGCCATCTCCAGAGCCAGTTTATGTTTCAAAGATCAGGCAGCCAGTCCACAGGCACGAGCAGGAGGCAACACCCAAGTCTGCTGTCCCCATGCTTTTTGTCACAGAACCAGAGGACAGGCAAGGAGCGGCAGCTAAAGATGTCGTAGAGACCCAGGTGGAAGAGAAAAAGCCCAAATGGGTTGAAGTGGAAGAAATTATCGAATTCAAGGTGAAAAAATCACCAAAACCTGTAAGGAAAAGAGGATCTTCCCCAGCAAAACAAGAAAAAGATGACTCAGGAGTGTTAACATTCATGTTGCCCAGCTCAAGGCCCAGGCGCTCCCCAGAGGATGATCCCAACACAAACAACTCAAACAATAAATTGGTGGAACAGTCAAAATCTTTGCCTGATGACAGTCTCTCTGAAGCCAATATCCAGCTCCTGGTGTATGCATCTGAGCAGGAAGGATCCCAGGTCAGCAACGAAGACAGCAGCTTCCCATGTGGGGCTGAACAACCAGGAAATAATTTGTTTGTGGATTATGGAACTGAAGGAAAGAACATCCCCCAGGAAACAAGTGGTCACTCAGGGTCAGATGCCACTTCCCCTCTGCTTGCCTGTGGGGGGGAGCCTTTGATCTTCAGTTTTGAGGCAACTGCTGCCCAGCACAAATTTCTGTTCTCCCCAGTTTGCCCAGAGGTTGCAGAGGAGGCTGATGCCTTCGATGTTTCTTGGTCTGTTGGAGACGAGGTACCTGAGGTTGTACAAGACGTCCTTCCAGAAGAGGATAATGTCATTATAGTTGATGAACCAGAGGAACTACAGGCAGATGACATGAGCAATCGGGACCTCAAAATCTTAACCCACAATGGCAAAGTATTAACTCTGGAGGATCTGGAAGATTATGTTCCTGAAGAAGGCGAGACCTACGGGTGCGATGATCAGAAGCGGAAAGCGGACAAACCCTGCGAGATCTCTGTGCTCCAGACAGAGATTAATGACCCAATGATTGGGAAGCCAGTGCTGCTGAATCTGGGGAGACCTGTGCTTTCTAAGCCCAGACAAAGATTTTTCAGCCAGCTTGAGGAGCACATTCCCAGGAGCATGTTCATGTCAGCAGCTAGAGTAACCGGTGTGCCGTCTGTAAGCCCCTCAAACATCTCCTTCCACGTGAGTGATGCCCACGTGGAGGTGATGCCTGGAGTGCATGCAGCAACAGCAGCTTCTCCTGCTCCCTCCTTCACAGTGAAACCATCTTTCTGCACTGAAGTCCAGCTCTCAGCAGACAATGGACAGTCAAGCTATAAAACTGAAGTTTCCACAAGAACCCTCAGCTACGGGACTGTCGGCGAGCCTGTGACCTTGCACATCAGCACAGAAGATCTCTCCCAAAGCTGAGCAGATGGAAGCATGGTTTTCCAAGCAAACGAAAGCACTGTTTTAGAAAATAAATAAATAAATAAAATTAAGTAACCAAAATTGTTGTAGGTGAGGGGAATTGGTGGCAAGGTAGCATGTACGAGGGAATACCTGTGAGGAAAATATATTTAAATAGGATATGTCGAGCTTTTCCAGTCTTAAAGGGAACATGTCTGTAAGAACAGTTTGTCATTTTAGAAGCTTTGATCGAGGTGAACATATATCATTCCATAGGGGAGCACTGATGGTAGCTTTAGGAAAAGCCTAATTCTCCTGCCTATGACAGAAATATGAACAAAGATGTGTGGTTTTGTCCAGGAACTTAAGAATTATTTCAAGCACCAATTTATAAATTACGGTGTGGCAAGAAGGTGAAAGCACCCAAGCTTTTCAGCATCCTTCTGCAGCCCAGGATAGGAGGACTCTTTCCAACTAAAGCAATCTCCTGTCACTTTGTGCACAAGAACCATGAAAATTGAGATTGCTTCAACTCTGACGTACACTTCTGACACAAATTAGCTCTCTCAAAGCATCTTCAGAAACATTTCAGCAGTGACAGCCTGGTTATATTATTTAAATCTCTGCCATGGAATGAAACACGTAGAAAATATTGTGTTTACTAAGACTTCAAAGGGCTACTCAGACCCTTTGGTTGAAATCCTAATTTAACTGAAGTCAACAGCAAAATTCCTGCTCATTTGAGGAAGCAAGGATTTCCTTGTTGTCTTCTCCTTTAAGTAAAACAAAAAAACAAAACAAAACAAAACAGAACAAAACAAGAAGTCCATCTTTTTTAAATGACTGCATTTTCAAGTCCACTTCCTAGCTGTCTAAAGATGTAGCTCTCATTATTCCACATTCTATTGTAGTGGACTTACTAACTCTATCTTGTAAAACATAATTTACCTAATGTGCACCAGCAGACTAAAGTGCTGCACTGCTGCATCTATAATCTAATGCTAAATGTATAAAGAACCACAAATGTGGTCTTTGTCAATAAATATTACTGGAAGAACATTTGGTCTCCTGTACAGGCCAGTGGTAACTGATTAACATCAGTTTTACAGATTGATGGATAAAGTCTCTGGTATGTGCTAAGAGGAATTCACCACTGAGCTACAGCAAAGCAGCAGGAGCACAAAGACAGCTGAAAAAAAAAAATTAAAAATAAAGGAAGATTTTTTGCCATAATTGCCTGGTTTAAAAATACATCTCCCCAAGGTGATGTATTGGCTGCTTGGAAGCACTGTCAGTTGCAATTGCATCAGAGTACAGTAGCCAGCTATGTTGAGGTGTACTGCCTTCTGGGTAGTTTCTCTGGAGTTTTTGCAGCTCAGCAAATAGGTAACCACCTATGATGAGGTGTATTGCCTTCTGGGGAGTTTCTCTGGAGCTTTTGCAGCTCATCGGGAGCACTGGTTAAGAGGAAGGCTAAGTTGCACTGAGAGTGGCCCATTCCTGTTGGCTTCATTGAAAAAGGATGTTGCACAGACCTTCAACAAATTGTTCAGCTCTGGAAAGCTTAAGGGCCCATAAATTGGTCCCAGTTGAAGCCTGGTGGAATTTGTCATTGATCTCAGTAGGACCAAGCACTGGCCCTCTCTCTCTGACAGTGCTGGGGGGTGAAAAATCCCCACACCTCTTCCCAGCTGAGTTGTGCAGCACCAGCCCGATAGAAAAGGTTCTCATTTACATGGTGCAGGGAAACCTTGAAATGCTCAGACCCAGGTGAATTTACTAACAAGAGCATGAGGAGAGAGGACTGAGTGAGATTTTGCTTTGGGAATGTTGATGTGTGATGTGGCTTCAGTGTTTCCCAACCAGGTAAAATTGTGCAAGTTATTTCTGGAGTCCTCCAGGCAATATTCCTGCTAACAGGGATTGAATTCACAAAAGGTGCTTGTAGAAAAGAAGGCAGTGGGGTTGTTTTTTTCTTTTTCCTTCTGTGACTGCACCTTGTTCATGCACTGACTAAAATGAACATGTTGATTTCACAGCCTTTTACTTTCAACATCCAAACAGGTTGTTATGTGTAATACCCTGTGCACTACCCTGATGATACAGGATGCTTTTCCAGTGATTATGTGTGGTGAAAGAAATCAAGCCTCTTTTATGCTACTCTCCCATTTTTTATAACATCTCCTTGGTTTATACTCTTTGTTTTATAGTTAAGCAATATGCTGGATATATATTAGTGCTTTTTTCATATATTGCACTGTACGTTGGAAAGTAACAGACCTACAACAGAGAAATACTTTTGAAACTGATTTATTTTTTTTTTATTGGGCTTGATTCTGACCTCAATTATTGCAGTATCAAGCTAGAATAACACCACATGAGGAATTGGGCTTGATACTGCTGAGAACAGAATTTGCCCTATGATAATCTTTGAAACTATTTATCAAAAAAATACTAAAAATGTGTAAAGGGATGATGTGGAGGTTATCTTCTGTCATGGTTAATGCTCAGGTTTTTCTAAAGAAGCTGAAAGCTTGCAGTTCAGTTGGTCATAGAAGAAGTAACTATGCTTTTATTTGTTAGCCCAAAGTGATTAACATCTGTTTACATTTTCTTGTCAATTTTAAGCAAAAGAGAATAAATTCAAAAGACTTTTTAAATTTCATGCAGGACTCTTCAAAAAGTGAATGGTTTATGAAAAGTTCATTACATATAATTTCAAAATATTTTCCTAGAGGTTAAAAATAATGCTTGTAAGTGATTAAACTGTGTAGTTAAGTAATGAGATGTGTGGGGATTTCTTTCTTGTAGATTAAAACATGGAGCTGTATTACAAATACAGAGAATGTTTTACTAAAATTCCTGCAGGTAGATGGGTATTAATAAAGTGGAAACTTCAGTTTGCTTGAGATAAAAAATGAAAAAAAACACACACCAAAAAAAACCCACAAAAAACAAACCAACAAAAAGCCGCACAACAAAACCCAAATCAAAAACATCAAATGCAAGATATCCTGTTAGATGTTGAGTTCATAAAAATAAATGTCTTGCATCAGCTGTCACTGAACTCCCTGGGTTTTTGTTCTCTGTTCATAGCACTCAATAGTCCATCAGCTTCTCCTCTTTTACCACCAACTTCAGCAGGAGCTGGGTTGCAAGTGCAAGAACTTTTTTCAGCAAGAACTTCTTGCTGAAGTGCAAGAACTTTTCTTTTAGGTTAAACATCCAACCCAGAGATATGAACCAATAATTCTGAATGATGTTTATCATCTTGGCTTCTTCTTTGAGGCTGAACAGGGAATTCCAAATATAAGTCAGTCTTGTCTTCTTGGTTCCTGGACATGTGGGATGAAAATGTTGAGATTTTGGAACTGGGAAACTGCCTGTTCCTCACAGTTTGTAACATCCCTAAAGAGGGTGGAAACAGGGATGAAAGTGTTGGTATGAGCAGCACCTGTGGTTATATCCAACCTGGGAATATATTTGCTCACTGGGAGATGCTGAGTGTGTTCCATGCCTCTCCAGGCATTGCAGTTGTTGGCAGCTGCCCAGCTTGTAGGACAGAACCAGCTGATGGCAAGCACAGAAGAAACACCAGGGGATGAAAATGTTTATCTGGGGAAATATTTAAAGCTCTGCCACTCAGCCCATGGATGCTGATGGGCAGTCAAAAAGCAAAACTTGCTTTTTTTACATGAACAAACCCAGAACTGAAATCCTTCATAAGCACTGTGCTCATGGGGAGGACACTGAAAACAAAACCCAAGTGAGATGCTGATCCAAACACAGCTTTTTTCAGCTTTCCCTGCCGAGGGCTATCTATGGGAATTTACTTTCTTAAGGCCAGGAAAAGAGTAGAATCAAACCAGCTACAGGATACGTTCCTGTGTCAGTGACATCAAACACATCAGAGCCACTTGCATGAAAGTGCTCTTCTTTTTTTCTTGGACCACAGGATGGTTTGGGTTTGCACTCCTGCTTGGCAAGCAATCAAATCATGAACCTGATGAATTAGCTTAATCTGACACACATCTTGCCTGTCTTCATGGTTACTTGAGGGCTTCCCTAGGTGTCTTCTGTCCCTTTTTTCTGCCTCTTCACAATTTGCAATGGGAGATCAGATGAGGTGAGCTCCTGAGGTTCCTATGATCCCACCCTATCCTAACTTCTTCTGCCAGTGCTGACTGGGGGTGAAGCTGTGGACTTTTTCTCCTGGCTGGCTGTTTTGCAAAGATGTGTGCTTGAAAATCTATTTTTCTCTGTGGGAAACTGTAGTCTTCTCTCTGCTTCCAAGACCATAAGTTTCTTGAGACAGGAGCTGTATCTTCTCTCTGTGTAGTGTACAGGCCAGCTGACCTCACTTCTAGACTATCTTGCACAGGACAAATTTAAAAATCTCAGGTGCCTTCTAGTCCAAATCCCAGCAAAAAATATTCAAGTATTGTAAAGCAGGATGAATACATTACTCTAGAGCAAGGAATAGCTTTCCTGTCATCTTCTTAGACTTACAGTGTCACAAAGCAGAGCATCCCTCCCTCCCTTCCTTCTTCTGCCCTTCTCCAAAGTCACCAATGAGGCAGGTACCTGCTCAGCTCCTTCTTCCCTGTGAGAATTTCATCCTCCTTGCACACAGGGTCTGTAGCAGTGCACTGAGTCACTGCTGGGCTCACCTCTCTGATAAATAAAGGTATTTTTGGCAGAGCAGCCAAGGTGGGGTTGAGGTGGGAGATGGACCCTTTGTTCTGCTCTCTGGGGAGAGGTTGTGGGGGGGGTGCAGTGTGACACGGTGTCCTCAGCCTGGTGAGATCTGTCTTCCTGAAGCTTGTGTTGCCAACATTCCTATTTTCAGTCTTAGCTACATTCCTTCTTGCTGAAATAAGCATTTCTGCATCAGCTCCCCTGTCTAGGAAGGGGAAACAATACAATTGCAGGTATTTCCATGGGTTGGATGATGCCGCTGTTTTCTGTTTTTTACCCTGAAGAGAGAAAAGTTGTTCTTCTTGTCTGTAGGAATGACTTCCCCACAGCCAGAGATGAAGACTACTGTCCAGGCCTCACTTCAACGTGCTGATCAGGAGATCAAGACAGCCCTAAAGAAACTCATGGATTCAGCATCAATGTTGGTGACTCTTCCCCTGGGCATGCAAGAAGGAGCTGGTGGCCTTGGTCTTCCTGGCTCTGTTCCTTCAGATCACTCAGAAACAGCAGCCAGGCCCCCTGTGTTGCTTCACGAAGCCAGTACCCAAACCCAGGCTGATGGAGGGCATGGTAGGTTTGGGATGAATGTGGAAAATGTCCCATGGGAGTCAAGAGAGAGACAAACAATATTGAACATGCCAATAATAATATTTTTCCCCTCGTTTTTCGGCTTCGTTGTTTTGAGCGGTTGAAGGTTAAGAGACAAAACCCAAAGAAACACAGGGCTGTGGGTTGGGGTTAGCTTAGACACAAGTTTCGAGCATATTTTTGTGGGAAAAGATGTTAGAAAACTTTGTCTGAAGTAGTTTGGTTCATCACCTGCCCAAAATGGAGAGATTGGGGATTTTTCCAACTTTGGCCTTTTGATCCTGGACTTGCTTCAAAATTTTTGTGGGGTGAAGGTGGGGTGGGATCCCTTCTTTGTATTTATAGAAATATTTTGGGGGGTTATTTGGTAGGGTGGGCACGGAGGTTGCTTTTCTTTTACTGTTTGCCATGACCAAGCTGGAGTTGTGTTTAAAACTCCTGTCTGAACAGCTGGAGGCTTTCTAGGATGATGGGTGCATCAGGTTCACCTACATTTCTCTGGCCCTGAAGCCTTGGTAGATTCCTCAACAATTTCCATGTGATTAAAACCATTTATGTGTGTGACTGTGCCTTCTCAGGACAAATCTTTTGTCTTTGCAACACAAAACCAAAGAAATAAGCTTCAACCCTTCCTCTCTTCCTTCTGCTTCTGCCATAACACGTTGTCTAAGCTGCTTCTGTGTCAAGTCAGAGTAATTGTCCTCTGGTGTCTGCTTAAAAAGGACAATGTCAAGTATGCTTCAGCTCCCAAACTTCAGATATTGTTTAAAAAGCAAGATATTATTGCCTAAAACTTAACAAAGATAGAAGCATTTAATGGAATCAGACCCAAAATCACTGCATTAATAAATGACAGGTCTTTAAAACCTTATTTTTTTCTTTCTAAGAGGACATAATCTATCAAAATAATCCTCTGGTGAAGTAGTATGACTCAAGAATCATAAGTGTCAGCTAGTAGATGATTTCCTTGCTAATAAGTACAGAGAGAGTACAAGAGTGAATGAGATGATTTCACAGGACTTTCATGTGAGAAAACTAAACCTGTTATTCATTTGGGGAATTATTTAATAGGATGGAGACTTGACAGCTGTCCCTGTCATCATATGCTTTGGATAAAATGAAGACAAATATTTCAGTAGTGCCAGCAATAGGAAAGCACAATCCCCCAAGCCTGGGATCTCTGACCAGTCAGTAATGCCTTGAATAACCATGTTTTGCATCCCAAAAGAGCTGCTCTAGGTGCTTTCTAGAAACTGGTGCTTTTTTTCCAAAACCAGTCAGCACCAAACATCCCTAGGATGCTCCCCAAAAAGGCTTTTCCTTCTGAGGAGAAGATTCCTCTGTATTTAACCTTTCCTCCTCAGATGAAAAAGGTGATGATGCACTTTACCTTATGGGGTAACTCCAGTGCTTCAATTAAAAGACTTTTATAATTAAGGTGCTTTTATAATGAAGGAACAAACCAGTTCATGAAGATGTGTCTGGTAAAATAATTATTAGTCCAAGAAGAACAAGACCTGAACTGTTGTCAAGCTCGAGCATCCTTTTATTTCTCTTGTTTCTCAAAGCCCCAGATGCCAAACCTTGTTCTGGAGTAACAGAGAGTTCTGGAAGGACATTTTCAAAGAACCCCCTGAAGGTGCACCAATATTTTCACATCACCAGCTCCTTCCTATTACCACACCTCCATCCTACCCTCATATTAGTTGTACTCCCAGCCAAGGTCTGCCTTCACCACCACTTTTACACTGATGTGAGCTTCCTCATTGCACTGTGCTTGCACCAGTGAGTCAGGAGCTGCTCTCATAATGCAAAATTTAATTGAAGCATTCATGTGTCTGGAGCTAATGCAGGACATCCCTGGGGGTATTTAAAAGACATGAAGACATGGGACCTAGTGGTGGAGCTGGCAGTGCTTGGTTAACAGTTGGGCTTAATCATCTGAAGGGCCTTTTCCAACCTAAATGATTCTGTGATTTCATCATAGCCATCAGCTGGAACTCAAGCACAGTTGGGTTATCTCCTATAAAAGAGGCATTGAACTCATGTTCTCCTTCCAGCCATCCTCTTTCTTCCTGTCTCTACTGTCTGCTTTTCCTGCTTTTGTCTCTGTGTGTTTCCCAACAGAAAAGTTGGGTTTTCCCAGGCAGCAATGTGCCCCCATTCAGTCTCTCTGATGTTATTCAATCCCTTTGCTCCATCAGGGTCTTCTCAGAAGGGCCAAATTCTCCTCTTAGCTCCAGTGCTGAGGATGGAGGGACTCAGTTCTGACACAGAGCAGACTAGAGATGGCTCCAAAGTTTTGCTCTGGGTTTCAGGTGTGCTGTCGTAGGTGTCATGTCTAACTTGCCCTACTTCTGCTGCCAGACAAAGCCCAAAGGCAGATTCCAGCTGAAGAACCAAGTGTGCCAAAGCCCAGCCCTGGTCCTTCTCCTGAAGAGGCAGCTGCTGGAGGTGAAATCCCCCAGGAACGCAGTGTTCCCATTAACAGGTAAATCCTCATCCCAGTACACAGATTTCTGAACGTGGCAGACTTTCTTACAAGAAAACTACATTTTCTGTGGTGGAAGAAGCAGGTGGTGACTCGAACTGATTATTTTAGCTTTGCTATTATTTATAAAATCCTGGTGACGCGTAGATTGCACAAGAAGGATAGAAAAGGTTGGAGAGAAATTAATTCCCCTTGAGTCCAAATCCTTCTCATGGTAATATTAAGTAAGTAATTATTTGTCTGGTGGTTAAACACATAGATCAGGGGCAGGGTGTAATTCTGGATCTCTGTAGTTGTATGTGACTGTGTAATGATCTTTTTCTCTTGGGCTTCGTGGAAGAACATCACCAGCTGCAGGAGACTGGTACAGAAGGGAAGGAGATGTGGTCTGGGATGTGCACAGTGAAGTTTATATTGAGACCACAGAAAGAACTTGTGTGTATAAGACTCAGGAGAAGACCCCAACAAGTAAGGAAGAGTCTTGTTTGCCTCTCCCACATCCCATGATTCTTATTGTCTTTTCTTTCAGGGTGACTGGGATTTTTTGGGCTTGTTTTGTTTTGGTTTTTTTTTAATCCTTCCATTTCCTGAGTACTTAATGTTTACTAAGCAAAAAGTCACAAGTAAGCATGAAGCTACAAAGCCTAAAAGTAATGCCAGTATAAAGAAAACCAAATATATTGCTGTGATATCTCTTGCTTTGCCATCAATCTAAAGTTACATCCTAGATGGCCAGTCCTGTAGGACCCATTTGAGCAACACATCCTGCACAGGGTTAGGGTGTTGTGCCTGCAGAAAACCCTTGTGTCTCACCAGGTCCTCCCTACATGCAAGTGACAATAGAGGATGTGCAGGTCAATTCTGGGGAATCTGCCAAATTTCAGGCAGTCATCGAAGGAACCCCTGAGCCAACTGTTCTCTGGTTTAAGGTGAGTGCAGATTTTTTTTTCTCTGCCTGAGAGGGAGGACTGAAGAAAGGAGAGATGGCACAAAACTGGGGAGGGGTGGCTGGCACACCAGAGGGCTGTGCTGCCATCCAGAGGGACCTGGAGAGGATGGAGAACATGGGCAGAGAGCAACCTTGTGAAATTCAACAAGGACAAGTGTTGAATTCCTTCACCTAGGGTGGAATAACCCCTTGCACCAGGACGGGTTTGAGGATGACCTGGTGGAAAACAGCTCTGTGGATAAAAACCTGGGAGTCCTGGTAAACAACAGGATGCCCATAAGCCAGCAATGAGACCTTATGGCCAAGAAGGCCAATGTCACCCTGGGGTGCAGGCAGAAGAATGTCACCAGCAGGTTGAGGGGGGGTCTCCTCCCTCTCTCCTCTGCCCTGGTGAGGCCCCATCTCCAGTGCTGTGTCCAGTTCTGGGCTGCCTGGGTCAGGAAGGACAGGGAATTTCTGGAGATGGGACAGCAAAGGGCTGAGAAGATGATTAGAGGACTAGGACATCTTTCTTATGAGGAAATCCTGGGGGATTTGGGTATTTTAAGTCTGGAGAAGAGAAGACTGAGGGGGAATGTTATCAATGCCTGTAAATACTCAGAGGGTGGGTGTCAGGAGGAGGGCTCTTTTCTCAGTGGTGCCCAGGGACAGGACAAGATGTAATGGGGATAAACTTCATCCATAGGAAGTTCCTCCTAAAGATAAGGAGGAATTTTGTTACTTTGAGGGTGGCAGAGCACTGGAACTGCCCAGAGAGGTGGTGGAGTCTCAATCTCTGGAAATATTCAAAACCCACCTGGACACCATCCTGTGCAACCTGCTCTGGGTCAGCCTGCCCTGGCAGGGGCTTGGACAAGGTGATCTCCACAACTCTCTCACAACCCGTACCATTCTATAATTCTATGACTCTCCATAGAGATCCACCAAGATGATTTTGAGGTCCAAGATGAGCAGGAAGGGATATTTGTTTCTGCCCAAGAGCCATCAAGATGTGTGCTATAGTTTTGTGGTCAGGGATGGGATTAAGAGTGGATTATTCCAGTTTTCAGTATGACTTCAGTATCTGCTTTGGTAAAATGACTGTGATGAAGGACAATGAGTATCCCACAGAAGAGAAGGAGAAATAATTTATTATTCCTCAAAATTTTTCCATGCCCCTGAAATAAGCCACTGTTGATCTATACTGGTTGTAATTCCCCTGGCCTACTGAGTGTTTGGCACACACAAGTTTTATTCAATTTTTTTTTTTCTGTATAGGATGTTCAAGGATGAGCTACTCAGATGAATAAAGTAACTGTAAAAAAAACCAAGGAGAACACATAGAACTCCTTCCCACACACATGCCCCCATGCACACACCTCAATACCCAGAGAAGAATAAGAACAAGAACATCTGCTACACCATTAATATTTTCCAAATCTGACATTTTCAGCTCAAAGTTTTACTGAGCTAGGTGAACTATTAACTATTTACTAACCAGTAGGAAATCTCTCCAGTCTTAACTAGTCCCCCCTTGCCCTCAGGCAAACATCTTGCATGTACAATGTCCTTTGTCAAGGAGTTCAGCCCCATGCCTGTAGTGCCACCTTCTTTTGGCTGCTCTGTACCTATTTATCACAAGCATCATGTGCTGGCTCTTACATCTTGTACCAAGAAAAGTTAATCCCTGTTGACTCACTAAAAGAATTCTGTACAGCTCTATTGGGTTGTATTCCTAGAGCTTTCCTCCCAGGCTAAAGAGCCCCAGCTTGCTCTGTCAAGCCTCATCTGGAAGCTGTTAGAGAAAGAACATTGCTGCAACAGTTCCCCACCCTGGCCAAACAGAGGATTTATTTCTTATTCTTCATTTATTCCAGAATAATTTCTAATATCTGGTACTTTTTGACTTCTGCCAGGCACTCAGTAGGTGCTGCCATGGAGTGATCTACTGTAACTCCAAGTTTTGCTCTGGTATAATAAGGAGCAGCTCAGAGACTGACATTTCATGTAGGGGAATAAGGTTGCAGCACTACATTTATCTGCATCACGCACACTTAGCTGGCATTTCACTTCCCAGTCAGGTGGTCCTATAAGTTCCTTTTTCAAATCTTCACATGCTGTCTCCTTTCATAGCACTGAGGAATGAGTTAGGCAGCAAAAGTGCCAGCACAAGCTGGAGAGTGGGCAGGAGCAAAGTAGCTGATGCTCATGGTCCCTGGGCTGGTTTCCCAGGCATGATGCACTGGAAAAGCTAAAAAATAAACTGCACAGCCTTGGTGAACCCTTCCAAGCCTGTCCCCCATGAAGGTGGCACAAAAATGTTATGGGGTAACATGGAAACAGTCAGCCAGGGGGATCTTCTCCAGCCAGGGTTTTGCTGGTGAGATTTGTTTAACTTAAAAGCTCATAGGTCTGCTTCTGTATCTTATTTCCTGAAAAGAAGATACGTCTGCTTCTTTCTCATTTTTCCCAGAGCCAAAATGTCATTTCATTCTTTTCAGGGCACATCACTGCTGACAGACAGCAACAGGCTCCATCAAGGGAAGGAAGGAACAACATATTTCTTAGTGGTGGACAATGCTGCCTTGGAAGATGGTGGTGTTTATACCTGTGTTGCCAAAAATGCAGGAGGGGAGGTGTTGTGCAAAGCAGAGCTTATCATCCATGAAGGTAAAGTCATTCCTTCAGCTGCTGGAGTTCCTCCCATGGCCACTGCAATGTGGATTCTGTTGCAGTCATCTTCTGGTATCCCATATTCTGCCCTGTATTCCTCAGTAGCACTTGTCTAGACCTTGATTTACCAAGGTGATGCTTGGGGTCCCTTCCAGCCTGGTCTTCCAGGATTCTGTGATTCTGTCACCATGATGGCAAGACTCAGTGTGAGGCCAAATGATCCAGTGAGCTATTTACAAATTTTATTTATTATTAAATGAGATTTAATTTTTTTTTCTGCTTCAGACTAGATGACAAACTGATCCAATGGGCCACAGATCTATGTGGGCCCATGTCTCTGGTGGTGTTCTGAGGTTTAGCCTGGCTCTTCTGCTTTATGGCAGATGAAAACTGGAGGTGTGATGCTAAGGGACATGGTTTAGTGGTAGACTTGGCAGTGCTGGGTCTATGGTTGGACTAGATGATCTTAAAGGTCTTTTCCAACCAAAACAATTCTGTGATTCTATAAGATGCAGCTCCAGTGTTAACATTAGTAGGTTCTGTTATGGAACAACTCCATTTAATTCTGTAGAGAAGTTTAGAGTACCCGTGTTACCTTTCCAGCCTTAAATTGCCCTATAATAACTTTGTGCTCTATTAGCAAAGCATTCTTGTGTGAATACTAACACTTATACTTTCCTTCTTTTCCAAAGCTAAGAAAGACAAAGCAGAAAAGAAAGTGGCCACCAGGAGAAAGCTTCATTCCCTTTATGAGGTTAAGCAAGAAATTGGAAGGTAAATGATTTTTCCAGTTTCATAGGATGACTAATGGAGAATATCTACTTGTCCACCTCAGCTGCTGAGCATGTGTAACCAGAGGCAGAGGTGGACCCAGCTGTGAAAAAGTCTGAAAAGGTGAAAATACTTTTCAGGGGTGGAAGGTCACCTCATTGCCAGGCTGCTGGAAACACTTTCCTGAGGTTTCTAATGGAGAGTCCATACAACCCATAGGTCCAGGTAGCTCCAACCAGAAAAAATATCAGCCATTGGCTGTCAGGATAGATGCTCAGGAGTGGCTCCTTGGCAATGATAACATCACAAGCCCATAGAGATGTACATCCAAAGGAACCAAGTGCATCAACCTTTGTCAGAGCCAAGGCTTTATCACCTGGCACAGCTTTTCCTTTGATGCGAGCTTCTTGCTGAATTTCGGTGACAACCAGAAGAGGGCAACAACACCTCACATACAGGAAAATTAGTTTTGTTTTTATTATTTTTTTCCATCTTGGAGATTTTAAGCCACAGGGAGCTGTCAAAGGCTGGGACATGGAAAGGTCCACACCTGCTGTGCCCAGTCTGAGCAGGGCTTGCTCTTTGATTTTCACACAGGGGCTGCTTCAGCTTCGTGAAACGAGTCGTGCACAAAGGCACCAGAGTGTCTTGTGCTGCCAAATTCATCCCTCTGCGCAGCAAAACCAAGGCTCGAGCTCATCAGGAGAGGGACATTCTCACCTCTCTGTCCCACGACAGAATCACCCGGCTCCTGGATCACTTCGAAACACGGAAAACGCTGATTTTGATCCTGGAGTTGTATCCTTTCCTCTGCACCTTCCCCGAGGAGGCTGGGGAAGCACTGAGCAGAACTCAATTTCTGAACTAACCAAGCAATTAACCACTTCTAGGTTTTGTCTTGGATGGAAGGACAAGCACAATCTTTCCTTGCACCGACGGAGTTTTTTGAGTTCTTCCAAATCTCTGTTCTGGAAAGTCTGCAAGTCCAGGACTCTGATCCTGGGGGATCCAGTCTGGGAGAACAGCAGGACAATGCAGTGCTGAGCAGAAAAACTCATATCCAACGTGTAGATTTTAGCCCCAGTAATACCATAGTCCTGTGTGTAGGGAGAAGAGCTTTGGAACAGCCCAACTGGATCACACTGCTGCAACAAGGACACTTCTGCAATTATTTAAATTAATTGTGTGCACAACATGTTGGATCATAGAATGGTTTGGGTTGGAAGGGACCTTAAAGATCACCTATTTCCAGCCCCCTGCCATGGTCAGAGACAGCTCCCACCAGCCCAGGTTGCTCCAAGCCCCATCCAACCTGGTCTGGAGCACTTCCAGGGATGGGACAGCCACAGCTTCCATCCCGTTGCAGTGTCTGAGATCACCTTGTGAATTCTGCTCTGCTAGCTGGATAGAGCTATTTAAAAAGAAAATAAAAGGGAAAAAAGAAAAAAAAGAAAAAAAAAAAAAAAGCTTTTTACTGTAGTTCTGTTTTCCCTCAATGTTGTTGTCAGATGCTCCAACGAGGAGCTCCTCGACCGCTTATTCAAGAAGAGCGTTGTCACTGAAGCAGAGGTAAAGTTCCCATTCTCAGTTGAAAGCCCAGGATTTGTAGGTACCACCAGAATAGCTTCCAGCTGCATTTTTCTTTCTGAATATCTTTGAGCCCGTGATAGTCTGATAAAACAAAATCAGCATTTAAAATGGGTTCCCAGCAGTTCGCATTACAAACTTGAATTTCTTCAGGGAATAACTAGAAACAGCCAGTGGTTTTGACCCCCTGTGTTGTATTCAGACTAATACAGATTATATTTGATCTATTATCACCATTTCTTTGTTATTTGTCACCTGGTGCTACTGTCTTATCACTTGCTTAATACTCCTTTATTCCTTTGCAACTGTACTTCTATCCATTTCCTTTCAGACTCTAAGCCAAAGGTTGAAATTACAGTTTCCAAAGCTGTTTAAATCCTTTGTGCTCACTTCAAGATGTTTCCCATCTCCCATCTAGTAGCCAGTTGTCACATATTTATTGTAAAATTGATTTTTCTTTGAGGTACTCGGAGAGAAACCTAGAATCATAGAATGCTTTGAGTTGATGGCACCTTTAAAGATCAGGTGTCAGCTAACACATGTCAAAGGCAGAGGACCTGCAGAGCTGTAAACCTTTACTCCTTTTTTGTCATAGTCAGATTGGATCAACACATGGTCAAGAAACGAAGTTAACAACCTAATTTTGAAATATATTTGTGTTTTAAGTATGTTTGCCTGATTTACACCAAGCCAGAGCTGAGTCTGAGTTTGATAAATTAGGTCGCTGATAAAGTTCATTGAACCTGGGAATTTCTTTATCTCTTTTTTTTGCATGTTTGTAGGGTTGAGGTTTTTTAAGTAAGGGCTTTTTCACAAATAGAAGGCACCAGGAGAGCACACAAAAGGCACAGCTTACACAGGGTAATGGTCAGCTCGTATCTTGTTTCAAATGCAAGACTAATACAAGAAGTTAATTCTACTTTTAACAGTGTTTCTCGTTCAATCTCTCCCTCTCTCACATATTAAAAATACTGGTGGAAGCAGGGACACTCTTACTTACCACTAATTTTTAATAATTATTTCATAATCTATTTAATTTTTAGGTCAAATTGTATATCAAGCAAATTTTGGAAGGAGTCAAATATCTTCATGACAACAACATCCTCCATTTGGACATTAAGGTAGTGTGCAATGGCAGGTCAAGCTTATTATAACTTTTTGTTGATCAGAGAACAGGCATTCTCTATTTAAATTATTCTTACTTCCAACTGAAAATCTTGCCTGCTTTCAGGAAAAGTTTCTCCTTTTTTTTTTTTTTTTTTTATTCCATTTCCCAGCCACTGAATATCCTCATGGTTTATCCTGGAAGGGAAGACCTTAAGCTCTGTGACTTTGGATTTGCTCAGAAGATCATGCCCTTTGAGTCTCAGTTCAGCAAATATGGGTCTCCCGAGTTTGTTGCCCCAGAAATTGTTTCTCAATCACCGGTGTCAAAAGCAACTGATATTTGGTAATATGTCCTCTTTTCTACAAAGTTTTTATCCTAGTGGCAAAATTTCCATTTATTGTTAATAAGTAAATGGAGGAGTGATAATAAAACAGGCAACTGAAAGGGAATTCTGTGAATCCAAAACCATCAGGGCTTTTTAAACCTCCTTCTGTCCATTTTATTCATCTATAATGGAACTCTGATGGCTAATTAATGCAAAGGAACATCTTAGAGAAGATGATTGCTCTTGGAGGCAGCAAATAGGGAGGATGATGCTAAGGAGCTTTTTGAAAAGGCAAACAAGTTCCAAAAAAAAATAAAAAAAAAATTTGTGGTTTTTAAGTCTATCTATGCTTTAAAACTGGAGTATAAATTGAGAATTTTAAAAAATACTTAAAAGAAAAAATAGTGAAGAGGGAAAGAAATAGCTTTTGGGATTTATTTCCCTTGGAAAGGTTGGGAGAAGATTGTGACCTTACTGTTCCAGGTTGTCTAGTGTCAGGATAAGGGGCTGTGTGCTTGCAAATTAGGGAGAAATAGTGATGAATCCCTGACATTTGTGTTTCCTCTCTCCTCAGGGCTGTGGGAGTCATCACATATTTAAGGTAAATACATTCTCTTGGAGACATTCATTCACTATCCCCTTGAGAGTTAGAGCCCTCCAGCTCCCTCAAGTGAGAGATCTGAGGGAAACATTGAGTCTTCCTATAAGGAGGGAAGATTCTCTTGTAGTTTTCTGCTTTAATCCCTTTTTCCTGGTCACCCAGGGCTTTGGTGACTGTTCTTGCTTGAAGACCTCCCAGCTGCTCCCTTTGCAGTTAGTGATGAGAGAGATGGATGAGGTTCAGTCTTCCTCTTGCCTGTTTTAGCCAACACCCTCCTGTAGCTGTGTGAAACCAAACCCTTAATTCCTTCTCTGTGAAATCCTTCTCTATGAATAAACAACCCAGTTCAGCACTAGGTAGTGATGGGGTGAAGGTGCTGCTCGTGGCCACGCTCCTCACAAGCATCACGAGTCCCATGCGTGGAGTCTCCCAAGTTTTTTCAAGCCCCATGTCAGCATTTGTGCTTCTGTCATTTGAACAGCAAAGAAAAGTCTAGACAAAACAGAACAGCAGACAAAAGTCTAAAGTCTGTCTCCTTTTATTTCATGGGGTGGTCACTAAATAAGCCTGACATGCAAATCTCCGTTCGCTGGGGAGAACGACAGAGGAACCCTCCTAAATATCCAGAATGGGAAAATTTCATGGACCATTCCTGACTTTGTTCACTTGAGTGAAGATGCAAAGGACTTTATAAAAGGGATCCTACAGCAGCACCCCACGTGAGTGAACTTTTGGTCTTCCCACAGCCAGGGTACAAAGATGTTTGGTGCCTCAGCTCCTCAGAGCTGTGGTTGTATTGAGGAGTGGAAAGAAGAGTGAGATGTGGTGTGTTATGCCCTAATTCTTCTTTAGTATTCCCCATTACCCAAATGACAATTTGGCAATTTACCTAATAATTCAAAGACTACCTATTGGCTTGTTTCTGGTGTGGTGATGTCCTTACTCCCTCCAGGCAGATGAATTTCTGCAATGACACAGAGAAGTGGGAAGGGCAAGGACTGGTATAGAAGGAGTTAGGAGAGAATTAAATAAAATTAACCACATTCATTAAGCAATTCCAAGCACAAAGGGTGGCTTGAAGGCACGTTTGCAGACACTTGCTTTTTAATTTCATTTCTATTTAATCTGTCTACTGGCAAAGCTACTTGTGCCCTGGCCACCAAAAGAGTCAAAGCCACTCTTAAGGCTTCTCTCAAAGCCCTTGAACAGGCTCCCTGAGGAGTCCCAGGGGATTTTCCTGAGGACCTGCTGGGAGTCTCAGACTGGAAGAGGAGGATCCTCAAGGAAAGGAAGGGAAACCTTGGGTTGAAAGCTCCCGTCTGCCTGTTTGGCTTCTTGACTGTAAAACAGCAGCCTGAGGATGTGCACAAAGTGTATGTGTGTGTCCACATGAAGGAAGCACCTTCAGGAAGGTTTCTGTGGTTCCTGTTGGCATTGACTTGCTTCTAAAATAGTGATCTTTTCTCTTATCAGAGCCAGGCCAAGTGCTTTGGACTGTCTTTCCCACAGGTGGTTCATGGTAAGTTTGTCCTGGTCTTTTATTAAAATTTTGAGGTTGGAAGAAACCTTCAGAGAGGCAGCTCTTAAAGCTGCTTGAAATAATTTTGCTGGTTAATTTTTTCTCCTGGTTTCCTACTTTCTGTCCTACAACCAAGTCCAGGCATGGCTCTCCAGAAAGAGGAGCCTCACTGGTGTTTACGTGTCAAGATATCTTTATTTTTAAAAGATAAAGATTACTACTGATGATCTGCTATAGTATCTGAATAGAAATGAAAACTGTGGCTTTGCAGAGAAAGATTATGGTTTATATTCCAGTGCCTTTAATCACTAAGGATAAGAGCTAAAAATTAACAAATCAAAACAAACCAAAAAATAATTTTATTACATGCACTGAACAGGGCTTGATTTTATAATTGAAAATCTAAGATTGTCTAAAATTTAACCATTAGGGGAAATAAAAAAAAACAAACCACAAAGCCTTCTGGGGAAATTCAATCAGGAATGCTTAACCAATGCTTTTCTTCTTATTCCCCCTGGCAGCATAATCTCCCCATTGAAGAGGCTCATTTCATTAATACCAAGCAGCTCAAATTCATTGTGGCTCGGAGCAAGTGGCAGGTGAGTTGCCATCAATCTACATTGGTCCTTTTTTGTTACATACATTTTTAATTGCATTTGCACCTTTTAACATCTGTTGGGCTAGGACAGCAAGTACAGCAGAGATTTCAGAGTGGTTATGAATGGGGAATAAGCCCAGGAGAGAGATGGATGTGGCAGAAATAAATTATCTAGGCTTTCACTGCCTGGAAATCATCTGGTATAATGCAGGTGCTTGGAAGACACATGGTTATATCTAAGTTAGGTACCTTCAGCTGCCTTTGAAATTGGTACACAGTTATAGACAGGTCTCAAGAAGACTGCACTTTTCCTGATATTCTCTAAAATAATCAGGTTGGTTGCTTTCTGAAGATACCTGTTTGTCTCTGTTGGCTGTAAGAGGAGGCCAGGTGTTCCACTTCAACAGAGATGTCTCACACGGCAGAAATTAGAGCAGATAAATCCTCCCTGCTACAGTTTGGCAGGTCTTCTGTAGACCTAAATCACAGCAGGTTGTACAGCAGCCATAGCATCATAGAATCATTGCATGGTTTGGATTGGAAGGGGTGGATTGGATGAAAAGATCATTTTGTTCCAAAAACCCTGCCATGGGCAGGGACACCTCCCATTAGACCAGGTAGTTCCAAGCCCCATCCAACCTGGCCTTGGATATTTCCAGGGATGAGGCAGTCAATGGATTTAAGGCCATTTATTCCAGCTCACATCTCATCTGATGTATTCCATTAAAAACTCCTTTTTTCATCTGCTTTGAATGGGCAGTTAGTCTTTGAAAATCTCAAGCAGGGTCTTGCTACCCCATTCCCAACAGCAAATACATCCCCTGGAGTCACTATGGCTTCACCTCTCTGAATGAGAGAAGGGGAAGACTTGGATAGCAGATGAAGCCTGGATTGATGACGTACCAAAGGGCTGCAGTGTGTTATTAAACTCACGTGGGTGGTATTTAAGAGTGCAGAAGTCCATTTTGCCACACTTGCTTCACCATCTTCCCACCGTGTTTCCGTCCAACTGTGCTGTATTTTGTTTCGCTTTTCAGCGGTCCCTCATGTGCTACAAATCCATCCTGGTAATGAGGTCTATCCCAGAAATCCTAGAAAGGACTCATGACAACACCTCCCTGGCCATCTCCCGACATCTTATTGAAGAAAGCACTTCATCCAGCACCAGTGGCTCCTCTTCAGACAACGAGAACTCCCACTTCCCCAAGAAGAGGCACTTTGGTTCCACACCCGAACTCCACGTGCCCGTGTTTGATGCACCAAGCCACCAGGAGCCTCCAAAATATACAAGTGAAGAGAAGCACTCCAAAATCTCAGGCCCTCCAGTGAAACCCATGAGGAGGAAGTATTCTTCCATGAAAGTTGGGGAGGGGGTGAAATCTCCTTCAGAAACCAAGGAGCTCATGGCAAATATCTTAAAGGAGAAAGAGGAAGGTCTCCATCCCAAGCTTCAAGATGAAAGAGAAGAGCAACCCCAAAGAAGCAGTGCTGCTGAGCCACCATCACATCTGTATCAGAAAGAAAAAACAGACATATCTTTACCTGATAAGGACAGAATTGAAAGGCCTGAGGATGGGACAGAAAAGCCCTCTGTCTGTGTTCCTAGACAAAGTGTTATCAAAAGCACTTTCTACAGCCAAGCAGCTGAGCTACCTGCAAAGGGACCTTCCTCACCAGGTAGGGAGTTCAGAAGGCACCTGGACAGAGCCCGAAGAACTTTCCGGAAAGCTGGATATTCAAAGGTTCCACTCAGTGGTCTCCGTGAGCCCCTTTTAGAGCAGTTTGAACTGGAAGAAGAAGAAGAAGAAGAAGGAGGAGGAGGAGATGATCGCAGAGAAAGTCTTCTTGGTTCCTTGACCAAATCTGCTTCATTTGACAGTGCAAGGAAACCACCCCATCCTGCCATTGCTGGTGCCACCCGGAGCCGTTCCCTGGATGACTACAGATTGAGACCCTCCAGGTCCTTGAGGGAAGAAGATATTTTGGAAGAAGACTGTGATGTCTTGTCACAGGAAAGCTGCCCAGAAGGCAGTGAGCACTGCGAGGTTTCCGTGGGGCCTGGCAAGGGATGTTCCATAGGCACTTGGAAGCAAGAGGACTTTAGGAGAGGCAGAAAGGATTGTTCAGGAGAGCAGCTCCCTCCTTCTGCACAATGTGAGGGCAATGGGTGCCCAGATGTGTTTGTGCAACAGCTGGAGACACCTCCAGTGTCACCTTGTAAGAGCGAGAAGAAAAAACCTTTACTGAAGAAGTCAAAAGCCACTTACATTGAGGAGGAAGCTGAAGATTTGGAAAGCAAAACACCGGTTCTAACTCACTTCTCAGAGGTAACAGCATCATCAGCTCAAAAACATGAAAGCAAGGAGGATAAATCTTCCCTTGGACATGTCTCTGACCCTGTTTTTCAGGAGGACCAACAGGCCATTTCAACTCTCCCACAGTCAGAGGCCACCTCCAAGCCATCCCCAACAAGGGTGGGAGACATGGGTCTGCCCCAGGAATCTGCTCCAGGTACTGACATCCCTCCAGATCTAAAAGGTGGAAGCTTGCTTATCAAGAGGACAGCCCCAGTTCCACCTTGGAAAGACAAAAGGCAGAAACAGTCACATGAGAAGACTTCTCCCCAATCTGACCTCGTCGAGCAGGGAAGTTCTGCTGTTTCAACAGGCCCTCAGACAGAAAGGGGTTCACTTCCAGTATGGAAAGACAAAAGTCAGGAACCATCCAGTCAAAGTGTTCCAGCAACTATTGACTGGGTGGGCAAGCAGCCAGGTACCCTAAGTGCTCTGCACACAGCTGATGAAGATGCTCCTCAGCTGAAGACATATAAAGAGGTGAGAGGTGCTGTCCTGGAAGATGAAGGACCAGATGTTACAGGAATCACAGCATTTTCAGCCCATGGTGGTGAAAACCAAGCCCACAAGAGGGTTCCTGTTCAAGTAGACACAGCGACAGCCATCCTGAAGGGAGAGCAGCTTGCTTCAAAAATCCCACCACCAAAATTGATGTTCTCTTCAGTCTCTGATGGAGCTGAAAGAGAACAGCCAGCTCATGGCAAGGAGGAGCCTGTTGCTCTGAGGAGTGAAAGCTCAGCTGTCACAGAGGTTGTTTCCAGTTTAGCCCATGAAACAGAAGGATCTGAACCTCGACAAGGCTTGGAAGGCAGTGTCATGGTATCTGCTGTTCTGGAGAGCAGAGACTCAGCCAGAACTGTGTCCTCTCAGGATACCACCCTCCCTTCCATCTGTGAGAGTGAAAAGCAAGAACACCCCAAGGAATCAATTTGCAGTGAGGTGAGAGCTGTGGTGACAGCAAGTGGAAGCCAAGCAGCAGGACAGCCCGTGCTTGTTTCTTTCCCCAAGGCTGGAGGTCTGGAGCATCAGGTCATGGAGCATCACAGAGCTGCCCATCCCAGTGGAAGAGCTTCTGCTGAGCTGGAGGGTGAAGCTCCAAGTGTTTCAACTGCTTCACAAGCAGAAGTTGCTCCAGCTTCAGTCTACAAGTTAGAACATGAGGAACAGCCAAAGGTTTATGGTGAAGGTAGAGGTGTTACCTCAGAAAGTGGAAAGAGTGATGCTGGAAAACCTGTCCCACCATTGCTTCACAGGGAAGGAAGCCAGGAGCTCTCACAGCACACGTCTTCTTTTTACAGTGATGAGGAGTCTGCTGCTTTGGAGGGCTTAGTGGATGAGATGGTTTCCCTCTCTGAAGAGATGAATGTTTGGGCAGATTCAGTTTCGGGCAAGAAGGAATACAGAAAGCACATTTCCCCTTCCACAGAGATGTTCTACAAAGGCCTGGGTAGCCAAGCACCCCCAGGCACCTCCTTCCCTTCTGCACAAGGGGGTAAAAGAGAAATGTCTGAACTGGATGACCTTGCAGAACCCTGTCTTGTCAGGAGTGAGGAGTCAGTGGTACAGGAAAAACAGAGTGCACAGACAGCTCCTCATGAATGTGAGCAGCTGGAGGACTTAGCATTTGAGAGTGCCACTTCCAGCATTTCCTCAACAGAAAGCTTGGACACTGGGAAAAGACCCAGCCAGGTGTCATGGAGCAAGGACACTGGTAAACACCCAGAAGTTTCTTTAGTGAAAATCAAAGACTTGTCAGATGAAACACCCACTCTGGGCAGTGGACCTCCAAAATTTGACATCTCCGAGGTAGAACCTGCCTATTTGAATTTCTCTGACTTGTATGACATTGTCTACTTTCCCTTTGAGTTTCTGAACTATAGGAAGCCTCCACCCAAACCAACTGGCAGGAGGTTCCCAGCTTTTGGTGAAAGGGCAAGGTCACCTCCTGCAGGACACTTCCATAAGGACAAGAGACTCTGCATCAGAGAAGAGACAGAGGACAAGAGCAGGAAGAACCATTTGGAAATACCTGAAGACTCAAAGGCAACTGATTTATTAGCCATGGGGAAAGGGGCAGAGAGTCATAAGGAAATGTATGGCCCCCAAAAGGACTCAAGTGGGAAGCAGAAAAGCTCCTTCTACAATAAACCAGGACTCTTTAAGCCATATGCAAGGTCTCATTCAGTAGAGCAGTCAGCAGAGCAGAGTCTGAAGCAGAAGGTAAAAGCTTCTGTTGCCCATATTTCAAGAATCCTGAAAGGAAAGATATCTCCTGAGCCAGAGGTGGAGGAAGGTAAATATTTTTCTCTGTGCCTTCATAGATTTGTTGATATGTCTGAGCTCTGCTAAACCTGCCTTTTCCTTTTCCTCCAACAAATCTGAGGCCATGGTCGTTGCAGAACTGGTTGAGGCAGGGTATGAAATTTGCTGTCTTCTCCACTAGCCCTCTGTTATGGGCTCACTTTGGTGCAGAGTGAACCTGCTGATGGAAGTGGCTTAAATTCCCCTGTCTGAGTTGGCCCCAGGGCAGATCAGGGCTGGGTGGTGCTTTCTGTGCTGCAGTTTCTTCTGCAGTTCTCATCTGACCATGGCAAACCTTTAAAACTAAAGTGACAGGGAGAAGTTGGTGAAGTCACCCTGGCCACCCAAGTCACTGGGCAGCAGAATTTGTCCTTCCTTCACTTCCATCCCTAGATATGCCCTGTTCATAGGGAGCAGGACAGCCTTGGATGACTTCTCATCCTTTCTTCCAAGCAGAGTTTGGTGAGCTGGGAAGAGAGGAAGTAGAAAAAGAGGTGTTAGAAGGATCCCTGAAGAGGAAATCAGGACTCTCTTCATTCAAGTTTTCAAGCCTCATGCCAAAGGAGAAAGGTATTGCTCTCACATCAGTTTTATCATGAAGCATCACTAGTGAATATGGCAGTGCTTGGTTGGGGGTGGTTTCTAAGGATGGAACTGAAATAATTGTCTTGAGAAGATCTGGACTAACTCATGCAATATGAGCCAGCTTGCTCTGTTTACTTCATAACACTACCAACTTCATAACAGTTTAACCAAAACTGCCTTGTCTTGGCCTTGCTTGCTAATTGGAGCTATTCTAGGAAGCCCCAGAAAAGAAATCAATTCTATGTGCATACCACAAAGAGAACACATGGAGTATCCCAGAGCTGGGATGGCAGAAGCAGGGAATTATGAATTTCTCTGCTCCAGTCCTGCCTGCACGTGCAAGGGACATGAAAACCACTGGGGCAGCCTCAAATGGGATGGCAGCAAAGCTGTGAATTTGCTTCACTTCAGGCAAGTTTCCCTTTGAGTAGAGAAGGAGCATTTTGGGAGCTCAGGTTAATGCCCCAGGATCCAGCAGAGCCCAACCAAGCACTGGGAAGGGAAGATGTATGGGGCTGGCAGCTCCTGGGCACTGCTGAGGAAAAACCTGGAGAGTCATAGGGCTGTTTTGATTGGAAAAGAGTTTTAAGATCATGGAGTCCAACTGTTAACCCAGCACTGCCAAGGCCACCACTGCCCCATGTCCCTCAGCACCACATCTCCAGAGCTTGGAAACCCCTCCAGGGATGGAAATTCAACCACTGCTCTGGGCAACCTGGGCCAGGGACTGACAAATCTTTGCAGGAAGAAATTGTTCCTAATATTGAAACAAAACCTTCCCTGGCATAACTTCAGGTTGGATGATTATGTGTAACTTGTGAGAAGAGACCAAACCCCAGCTCACTCCAGCCTCCTCTCAGGGATTTGCAGAGAGCCAGAAGGTCTCTCCTCAGCCTCATTTTCTCCAGGCTAAACAAACCCTCAGGTCCCTCAGCCACTCCTGTTCAGATCTGGGCTCCAGACCCTTCCCCAGCTCCATTCCCTTCTCTGGACACTCTCCATCCATCCCCTCAATGTCCTTCTGCTCCTGAGGGACCCAGAACTGACCCCAGGATTTGAGATGCAGCCTCCCCAGTGCCCAGCACAAGGGGACAATCCCTGCCCTGCTCCTGCTGGCCACAGCAGTGCTGACACAAGCCAGGATGCTGGTGGCCTTCTTGGCCAGCTGGGCACACAGAAGGAAACCTGAGCTCCTATGAATCCATCAGCAGATTTGATGCTCTATGTTTTCATTTCCTCCTTCCATATGTAATTTTTAACACTTCTCTCTTTGTGTCACAGAATCCCAGGATCATCTGGGTTGGAAAGGAGCTCTGGGATCACCAACTCCATCCCTTGATCCACCCCCCCCCTGGTTCCCAGCCCATGGCACTCAGTGCCACATTCAGTCTCTTCTTAAAAACCTCCAGGGATGGAGAATCCACCCCCTCCCTGAGCAGCCCATTCCAATGTCTGATCACCCACTCTGGAAAGAAATTTTTCCTAATATCCAACCTAAACCTAAAGCTTCAGTTCTGCCGGGGGAGGTTTAGGTTGGATATTAGGAAAAAATTCATAATCCCATGGCCTCTTGTCTGACTGAGAGCTGCCTGGGAGCAGAGCCCAACCCCCCCCTGGCTCCAGCCTCCTTTCAGGGAGTTGTAGAGAGTGATGAGGTCTCCCCTGAGCCTCCTCTTCTCCAGGCTGAACACCCCCAGCTCCCTCAGCCTCTCCTCACAGGACTTGTGCTGGATCCCTTCACAGCCTCCTTGCTCTCGTTGTGTTGTCTTCTCTGATCCCTCTCCCATGAAAAACCATCAGTTAGGTTTGCCCCCATGTTTCACCTAAACCAGAAGAAATCTCCTGTCCCAGCAGGGAAGGGGAAATGCAGATGTTCCCCATGGACCTTCCAAGATCCCTCTTGGTTACCACATAGGAGCACTCACACTGTGTCCATGGGTCTGAATGGGACTTCTGGACCTGCATGTCCAATGCTCAGGGGGTTCTCCAACCAGTGGTCAAAGAAAAGCTTGAGCATGAACCAGAAATATTTCTGAACCATTTAAAAATGCCTTGTGCTGTCCTGAATGCACTGATTTGGGGGCTGAGCTGTTGGAGAGCAGCACAGGAGAAAGGGACCTGGGGGTTCTGGTGGATGGAAAGATGACCATGAGCCAACAACATGTCCTGGTGGCCAAGAAGGCCAATGGCACCTGGGCTGGATTGGAAGGGAGGTGGTTAGTAGGTAGAAAGAGGTTCTCCTCTCCCTTTACTCTGCCCCGGTGAGGCCACATCTGGAATATTGTGTCCAGTTTTGGGCCCCTCAGTTCCAGCAGGACAGGGAACTGCTGGAGAGAGTCCAGAGCTGAGTGACCAAGATGCTGAAAGGAGTGGAACATCTCCTGGGGAGGAAAGGCTGAGGGAGCTGAGGGGTTCTGCAGCTTGGAGAAGAGGAGAATGAGGGGTGACCTCTTAATATCTATAAATATGTAAGGGCTGAGTGCCAGGAGGATGGAGTAAAGCTTTTCTCAGGGGTGACCAACAATAGGACAAGGGGCAATGGTAATAAACTGGAGCATAGGTGGTCCTGTGTAAATATTAGGAAGAATGTTTTCACTGTGAGGCTGACAGGGCACTGGCACAGGCTGCCCAGGGGGGTTGTGGAGTCTCCTTCCCTGCAGACATTCAAATCCCACCTGGATGCATTCCTGTGTGACCTGCTAGAGGTGACCCTACTCTGGCAGAGGGGGTTGGACTAAATGATCTTTCAAGATGATCCCTTCCAACCCCTGACTTTCTATGGTTCTATTTTCCACAGACCACTCAGCTGCTTTTCCTCTTCTTTGCAGCACCTTCCTTCACTGAGGACCTCATTGATCAGGCAGCTGCCGTGGGGCAGTGTGTGACCCTCTCCTGCAGGACAGCAGCTCACTCCTCCCTCCACATCAGCTGGTTCCGAGGTGACATTGGCATCCCCTTAGGGAGTCCCCAACCCCAGGGAGAGGGGTGCAGGGGGGGTTTAGACACCTCGGGATAAATTTGCAGGGTGCTGATCTCTCCTACCTTCTGCTTTTCAGATGGGATAACTGTCCACAGCAGCATCCCATCATTCCATGCCCTTGCCCAAAGTCCCTCCCCAGCTTTCCTGGAGCCCCATCAGGCACTGGAAGGTGCTCTAAGGTCTCCCCATTGCATCCTTCTCTTCTCCAGGATGAAAAACCCCAAATCTCTCAGCCTGGCTCCATTGATGAGGTGCTCCAGCCCTCCCAGCATCTTTGTCACCTCCTCTGGACTCAGTCCAACCACTCCTACATTGGGGGCCCCATAATCAGATACAGGAGGAATGGTTATTAAATGGTGACATTGGCATCCCTCTAGGGAGTCCCCAACCCCAGGGAGAGGGGTGCAGGGAGGGGTTTAGACACCTCGGGATAAATTCACAGGGTGCTGAACTCTCCTACCTTCTGCTTGTCAGATGGGATACCTGTCCACAGCAGCAGCCAGATCCTCATCTCATCCACTCTGAAAAGCTTCCAGCTCCTAACAATTCTCTCTGTGACTGCTGATGATTTTGGTATTTACACCTGCGTGGCCACAAACTCCCTGGGCTCAGCATCCACCTCTTGCGTCATAAGAAAAGCAGGTAAGAGAAGGAGTAGCTACAAAAGTAGCTACCGTGAGTACTTCTGCCCCCAAATTGACGTGTAAATACCTGTGAGGTGAGAATTCTGCAGATTGGTTCAGAGGACAATCTCTTCCTGACCAGCTGTAGTCCATAGCCCTTGCTCTCTTATAGCACAGCACATTTTGTAGGGTTAATTCTCTCTTCTTCAGTCTTTATCCTGCTTCCTACATTTAGAGCCACTGCAGTAGCCACCTGATTCCAGAACCAGACTTCAAAATCTTGAATGTAAATTGAGCACAATTAAATTGTTATTACACTAGAGACAGCATAGCTACATACGAAGAATTTCAATGACAGCTGCTGGGTGCATGGGTATGTATGGCAGCAGAGATACTGTGAACAGTCACTGGGGTTTTGTGCCTCCTCCCCACAGAGATTCCTCCCAGCCCTCCACCCCCTGACATTGTGGAAGTCCATGAGGATGGAGTGCAAGTGGTCTGGAAGCCTGTGGAGACCAACATCCCTGTCCATTACAGCATCCAGTGCAAGAGTGAAGGTAAAGTTGAGTGCTGTCCTTGTGCTTGAAAGGAACAGAGAATCATGGAATGGTTTGGGTTGGAAGGAACCTTAAAAAATATCTCATCCCAACCCCCTGCCATGGGCAGGGTCACCTCCCACCAGCCCAGGTTGCTCCAAGCCCCATCCAACCTGGCCTGGAACACTTCCAGGGATGAAGCAGCCACAGTTTCTCTGAGTAACCTGTGCCAGTGTCTTCTCACCACCCATCTCGATGTGTATCACCTCTTCACCAACTGGATATTTTCTTTTTATTCAGCAGCAGCCTGATTTTAGCTCCCTAGCTTGAAGTAAGGAATGAAATTCATCCAGCCATCATTTAGCCATCTAAAAGTTAGACGTTGTGCTTGGAACATGCATACTCAGGCAAAGGCTTTGCTAAGGGGTGAATGAAACCATCTCATGTGGAAGCTGTGAGCAAAACAAGTGAACAGCTCCAGAAGGATGTGCCTGGATGGTGCCAGGCACACAGCCCTTCAAATTACAGTTCTGGCAAGGTTACACACTAATAATGCCCAGGAACCATGTTCAGCAGAAAATATCATCCTATACCCAGACTTTCTGTACAATCTGTGGAGAAAGATGGTGTCTCAGAAAGGCAATTCATCCCATGTTAAGCATCCATGATTCCTTTTTCCTTTGATTGTGCAGAAAGCTTAGGACAAGGAGCAAGGGAAAAATGACACAAGTTTGGCAACACCTCATTGTCCCTTTGATGTCACCCTTCCAAAGCTTTTTCCAGATGCTGGCAAAGTCAGTGGATGTTTTCTTCTTTAATTCCACAAACTTTGGGAAAAAAAAAATAATAATCCCCGAGAGTGTTCCATCTCTCTTGGGACTGTTTTTGGTGTTATTATTCAGAATGGTTTGTTTGATAGCAATTTCCACTGCAGTCACACAGACACCACCCTTTGGCTTCAACTGGTCCTCGTTGCCTCTTGGAATTCTCCAGGCATCCCTGAGCTCCTTTCTGGTTTGCCATGAGCATGGGCAGCAGTTTTCTGCCTTTTCACTCTAGAGCTGGGGCAGTCACTTGTCCTCCAGCACTGCTTGCTTCCTTGCTATTCCTCCTGACACAGCTGTGGAGGAGGCTTTGGGAAGGATACAAACCCAAGCTGTTCCAAATAGGAAGAGAAACAGGAAACAGCATCTAAAACCTTCCATTGCGTTCTGTATATTTGGCAGGAACATGTGAAATCCTGCTCTTCTGAGCACGGGAGGATTAAGATAAACATAAAAAAAAAATCCTGTTTTATCCATTATTTGACAGAAGGCTTTTTGCACTCTGCTTCTGCAGACACTTCTCTCTGTTTCTAAGCTGTACCTGCTCCTTACACACACACACAGCCCCTCATTAAGCCAGCACCCTGAAAAATCCTTGACACCTTTGGTTTGGGTGGCAAATTATTGCTCGTCCTGTGGTTTGTGGCTTTCTTCCAGTGTTGATTTGAATGAAAGGATGGGTTTCATCTCAGGTGGACACAGGTTCAGCCTGGAGCACAGCAGCAGTGGCAAAGTATGGGACATTTCATCATGTGAAATCCCAGACTGGTTTGGGCTGGAAGTGACCTTAATGATCATCCAGGTCCAACCACTTCCCACTGGACCAGTTGGGGTTGTTCCACATCCCAACCAATCTGACCTCGAACACTTCCAGGGATGGAGCAGCCACCTTTTTCTTGTCAACCTGGACCAACATCTCACCACCTTCACAGGAAAGAATTTCTTCCTAACATCTCCCCTTAATCCCCCCTCTTCCAGATTAAAGCAATTTTTCCTCATCCCAGCACTCCAGGCCCTTGCCAAAAATCCCTCCCCAGCTTTCCTGGAGCCCCTTCAGGCACTGGAAAGTTCTCTAAGGTCTCCCCATTGCATCCTTCTCTTCTCCAGGATGAAAAACCCCAAATCTCTCAGCCTGGCTCCAATGATGAGGTGCTCCAGCCCTCCCAGCATCTTTGTCACCTCCTCTGGACTCAGTCCAACCATTCCTACATTGGGGGTCCCATAATCAGACACAGGAGAAGTGATTATTAAATGTTTGCTGCTGATTTTCTGCTTCATTCCTTAGTCCCATGGAGAATGACTCCAGAGCATAACTACAGTTTCAGGTCTCTGAGAAACCATCCAAATTTCCTAAAAGCTGAGTAGACCTGCCCAAGTGTGCTAGGAGGGTGGTAGTGGATAGTTCTGTCCTGGAATCCTGCACCTCATGGTTTCAGTTGGCTGCAAAATATCACCAAAGGGAAAACCAAAACCAAACAAAAAAAAAAACCAAAAAAAGCCAAACAAACAACAAAAAAAAAAAACCACAAAAAAACCACCGAAAACAAAACAAACAAAAAACCCCAAAAAAACCACAAAAAATTCCCCAACCAACCAACCAAAAAAATAAAACCAAAAACAAACAAACAAAAAAAAACACCAAAAAAACCCCCCAAACATTAATTTGGTGGGCTTATTTTTGGAGATCATGATTTCTTGTTTGTATCTCTTCCTTAGAGATTGGTGGCATGAATTAGACAACCAGAATTTATAGAGGAAATTTTCACTATTCCTCTGAAAAAATGTTGCCACGGCTTGGGTTGATCTGAAACAGAACAGCTGATTTCAGAAAAGATGAGTTTGGCACATGCAGAACGACCAGCACCATGCACAAAATATGGCCATAGCAAGTAATTTTTTTTCCCTCACTCTACAAGATTCCCCTGTTTCTCCATATTCTCAGCACATGAGTTAAAATGACAAAATAAAACCCTAACAAACCCCCAAAAGTAAAAATCAACAGAAAAAAAACAGAAAAAGACAAAACAAAACCAAACAAAAAATAAATTAAAGTTTTAACATAAAATAAAATTATAAAATAAAATAAATAAAAATAAAAAAAATAAAAATACTACTAATAAAAATAAAATAAAATAAAATAAAATAAAATAAAATAAAATAAAATACAGGGTGTGACTTTCTGAGTCCTAATCTCTTTTCTGTCTTTCCTTGGTTAAGATGGGGACTGGACAAGTCTTGCTTCTGACCTCACTGACTGCTGCTACCATGCTAAAAATCTCTCCCAGGGGTTTACCTACTCCTTCAGGATAGCCTGCACCAGCAAAGCAGGAATGGGCCCTTACAGCCACCCATCTGCCAATGTGAAAATCACTGGGAAGGACCAAATGGGTAAGATCAAGTGCCTGGAAAACATTGGGGTCTTCCTGTATCAGAATAATTTTAGTCTTTTGGATGAGGGTCCAGAAGATAAGAGCTACTGAATAAAGATCAACCCCATTTGACTCTGGGTGGTTTAGGGCTTTGTCCTCAAGCTTTATTATTTAAAAGTAAATTATTTTCTAATTCTGGAGATAGGGGAATCTATGTAAATATATAACAAATCAATAGTAACATTATGTCAAGAGAAACAATATATAAGTACATATAAAATATAATAATAAACTAAAATATAGAAATTGTAGATTAGTCATGGGAGGGACACTTGGTTTTTGGTGTGAAATCATGAGAGAAGAGGTCTGGAAGAATCAATGTGCTACTGAGGGTATAGATCAACCACCAGTGAAAGCCCTGGACCTGGTTTTTGTTGTGGACACTGCCTTGAATTCTGCAGTTAATTTCTGTGTTCTGGTGTTCGCTGCTGGGAATTATCACCCTACTTTGGCATGGTTTTCAGATGTATTTTGGCTCTGAAATGGAGAAAGATTTACTCTCTTTCCCACCTGTTTGGATATTTTGTACTGTTTTGTACTATTCACATGTTTTTAAAATTAAGAAATCCGTGACCTTACAGCAAATATCTCCTTGCAGTAAGGAAAAATCCTTCCTGCCAAGAAGTGGAAGGATGGACTAACTGGAATTTCCTCCCAGTGGAGAGGAATATTCTGAAGAAATCAGTTCACAGAGATATTTTTAACTCACCCTAAATCCCCTGCTTTCCCTTGGCACAGGATTCATTAACAAATCTCAACGTGCCCAGTATTTCCAAGAAGATGCTTTAACGTGTCAAGAGATGCTTTAATATTTTGTGGAGCTCAGAGACACAACCAGAACAACAAGCTGGTGCCTTGAAGTATTCAGTTAAAAGAAGTTTCTAATTTTTTGTCAGTGTCTTACCATGTCCTGCTGACTTGTTATGTGTGAAGATGAGAACCAGTGACTGAGATGTTTGATATCCTAGCATTCAACATATAATTGGCTTCATAGGCTGGAGTGGAGGGAATTACACCGTGGCCATTCCAGAATCTGTTGCATTCAAATAAAATCATCTGGGAGTCAACTTGCAGACTTCTTTGAGAGGGCTTTCTCATTGCTCACAGTTGGAGGATGGCTCAGAGATGCTCCAATTTCCAGTCAGAGGTGTTTTTCCTTGTTATCCCTGTCTCTTGTTCTCTGCAGAGCTTTGTGCTGAAACACAGAAATTCCCATCAGCTGCTACTGAAGAAGAGAGTGAAATCATTGCACCATCTGAGCCTTTCCCAACCTACCAAACCTATGCCTTCCAGACAGAGATCAAAAGGTAAGGAATCCAGATGGCCACTCAACCCACCAAATGGCTGGAGTTTAGAAAAACCACCTAGAAATGAGCTGCTCACCTGGTGTCACAGAGATTTATTGAAAACCCCTCTGCAGCACTACACATGAACCTCAGATCCCTGGCTGAGTGATCTCCAGCTGGGTTTAGGAGGGTTCAGGTGTGGATTTTCTGCTTTAGCAAAAGGACAGCCCCTCAGGACACTGTGAAGTGAGCCCAGGGCTAAGAAAGGCTCCTCCTCTCCCTGCTGCATCCAGGGATGGGTTTGGGATTTGGAAACCCAACCCAGCTTCAGGGATGGGTTTGGGATTCACCTTTCTGTGCCTAGAAGGTAGGCACCAACTCCTGTTGCCAACAGAAGTTCTCTTGCTCGATGAGCCAAATTTTTTCTCTCCAAAGGGGTTAAGCCCTCACTCCTGCAGGACTTTAACTCCATGGATGAAAAACACAGAGTGGGATCCCAGGAATTTTTAAAGAAAATAAGCTCTTGGTTCTTCCAGGGGTAGCAGAGAAGCTTAAAGTCTCTTTCTGCTCCTTTGCATCAGGGGACGTTTCAGCATCGTCCGGCAGTGCAGGGAGAAAGGAAGTGGCAAGACTTTAGCTGCCAAAATTATCCCTTACTGGCAAGAGGACAAGCTGACCGTGCTCCTGGAGTACCAAGTCCTGAGGAAGCTTCACCACACAAACATAGCACAGCTGAAGGGAGCCTACGTCAGCCCAAGGCACTTGGTGCTGATCCAGGAGATGTGTGTGGGACCAGAACTGCTCCACTCTTTGGCATTAAGGTAATGACAAGTGGGAAGGAAGGGGTTTCCAGCCAGAACTGGTGTTGGGAGCAGAAGGCCTGTTGCTTTCTGGACCACCTCTCTCCATCTGCTCCAGTGGGCTAGCATGGCACGTGGGATTTTGGATGCATTTGTTCTGCAACTTCTTGTGACGTAAAAAAAAAAAAAAAACCAACAAAATTTACTAAAGTTCTCTGTGGGGTTGGGGTAGGGGACAATTCAGGGACATCCAGATGAGATGTGGTGAGCAGTCTACAGTAGTTGGCTAGAGGAGAGCCCCAAGGGCTGGAGCACCTCTCAGGCTCATAGAGTTGGGGTTGTTCAGCCTGGAGAAGAGAAGGCTCCATGGGGACCTTAGAGCATCTTCCAGTGCCTGAAGGGGCTCCAGGAAAGCTGAGGAGAGAGTTTGGGACAAGGACATGGAGTGATAGAACAAGGGAGGGGGAATCATTTCAGAATGAAAGAGGGGAGATTTAGATGAGATATTATGAAGTGTGAGATATTATTTAGTGTGAGGATGGTGAGACCCTGCCACAGGTTGTCCAAGGACATTGTGGCTGCCCCATCCTTGGAAGTATTGAAGGCCAGGTTGGATAGGGCTTGGAACATTGTAGTCTAGTGGGAGGTTTCCCATGTCCATGGCAGGGGGGTGGGAACTGTGTGATCTTTAAGGTCCTTTCCAACCCAAGCATTCTATGATTCTATGATATGAAACACCCTCTCCCAGACACAGAGATTTTTGTGGCTCAGGAAGCCTCATTTCTCCTCCATGTTGTTTCTCACCGTGGCTGAAAATGAATCTGCTGCAATCCACTGATTAAGAAAGAGAGAATGGTGGGCATTTTGATTTTGGCAATGAGATGTGGTGAGCAGTCTACAGTAGTTGGCTAGAGGAGAGCCCCAAGGGCTGGAGCACCTCTCAGGCTCATAGAGTTGGGGTTGTTCAGCCTGGAAAAGAGAAGACTCCATGGGGACCTTAGAGCATCTTCCAGTGCCTGAAGGGGCTCCAGGAAAGCTGGGGAGGGAGTAATCTGCATTTTGATTTCTGCACAGACACTGCTGACGTGCAGCTCTACAATCTCCTGAACCTCTTGCATCTGTAAACTTGACTCAGCCTAGACCAGATCCTCCATATACAGTAGACTTCCTTAATGTGTAGAGTTCTTTTTTCTTGACTCCCAAGGGTCTCACAGGATTAGAGGGCAACAGTAGGTGTAGAATGGTGCTTGTGGGCTCACAGATAGGACACCTCTGGTTTCTATCCCCTTTCTTCTGCCAGGACATCATATTCAGAAGTGGAAGTCCGGGATTTCCTGTGGCAGATCCTCAGTGCTGTTGAGTACCTCCATGCACACAGCATCCTGCACTTGGACCTCAGGTCTGAAAACATGATCATCACTGAGCCTAACCTGCTGAAACTCCTGGATTTTGGCAATGCACAGTTCTACACACAAGACACAGTTATCACCATGGACAAGTGCATGGACTATGTTGAAACCATGGGTGAGTAGAGAGTTCAGGCACAGCAGCCTTGGCCTTGTATGCCTTGAAAACAGAAAGACAGCCACAGGTCAGAGCAGCAGCTGACCCCAGCAAGTCTCCCAAGTTCTGTCCTCCAGTGACAGTGTGAGTTGAGGGGAGCAGCTAATGCTGGCAGCCATCCCATTTGCAGACCATGGAAGACAAAACCTAGAGGTCATGGCCAACATGGCTCTTGGCTGGCACCCACATGTCCAGAGATATAGTATTAGTGCCTGATTTTCTCAAGGTTTCATTGCAGTCATCACCCACAAGGCTGTCTCACCTCAACAATCTCCTGAACCTCTTGCATCTGTAAACTTGACTCAGTCTAGACTAGACCCTCATATACAGTAGACTTCCTAAATGTGTAGAGTTCCCTCTACCAGAAGCTTTTTCTTTTTTACCCTTGGGAGGGTAGCCAAGCATGAACATACCCACAGATTTCATGCTGGTTTGGAGCTTGGCTCACACTGCTTTGCTTTTCCAGCTCCAGAACTGCTGACAGAGCAAGGAGCTCTCCCACAGACTGATATTTGGTCCATCGGAATCACAGCCTTCATCATGTAAGTCAGACTGTCCTTCCCCTCTAGGAGAAAATTTAAAAGTGAAATTTCAGACTCATCAGCCGGGGGAGATGAGCTGAGCTGAGCTGACTCTTTCCAGTTTTCCCCACCCCACCCACTGGGGCTACCAGCCCCAATGCTCCAGAATTCCCTGTGATGGAGAGTATGGAGCTGGCAGCATCGTGACAGGATGCCCAATCCCAGAGATGTCTCCACATGGAGTAAGGAGGCTGTTTCACAATACAGAAGGTGCTGGGATTTCTCACTCAGCCTCACCTGAAAAGCCTCACCTTTACCCATTCAAATTACACCAAGTGGAAAAGCAGCCAAAGTCATGAAACTCGCTGCAGAACTGCAGCCTTTCCTATACCACGTTTCTGTGGATAATTGTGATCCTCCTCACACTGCTGGGTGGGAATTCCTGGGAGAAGGAGTACGTTGAGTGTTCTCCGTGCATGAAAATCAAGAGAATTGATGTTCTCTTCTTTTGGGGCAGGTTGAGTGCCAGCTACCCTGTCAGCTCCGACGTACCCTGCGAATTTCTGAGAACCACCAGGAAAGGGAAAGTGAAGCTCACCCGGTGCTACGCGGGTCTCTCCGGGGGAGCAGTTTCCTTTCTCCAGAGCACTCTGTGTGCAAACCCCTGGTAAGATGGTGTGTTATAAAATGACCTGAGACTCAATATTCTCTTTAGAAGCTCGATTTAATTAATAAATTGCAGTAAGCAAGGCAGCGCTGGGTGCGGGGGACAAGCAGAATCCCAATCCCTTACGCACACCGATCAAAGCTCTGGCACTATCTTATATTGAGTACAATTCTATAGATATTCAAAAGAAGGTGGGTTTACATACATCCTCATGAGATTACATCATTTCATGATAATATTCATGATAGGTGGAGTCTGGGCAGAGTCTTCTTTTGGAGTGATGTATCGGGGTCTTCAGGGGGTCTTAGGAGGAAGTAAGGAGTCTTCATCAGGCTTGAACTTTTCTTGGTTCTGCTGACTCCACTATGTTGTTGCAAGAGATATCAGACTTTCAGCATAACCATTGTCTCTTATCTGTTCATTGTGACATCTTTGTGTTCTTTGGTGTCTGCATTCCTTTGGTGCCTAGTTAGTAATTATCTTCGAGACAGGAGTTAGTATTATTAGGGGTTTGCTCTGTTTCATTACAGAAGTTAAGTCTTTACTTCATACTACCTCAGTGGAACAATTACATGTCCCAGCTGCTTTGTTTAACCCCACATTCACTTCTTACTCATTTAATTCTTTTCCTGAATTTTACTTGGTTAAGCATACAAATTCATCAACACACATTACATGGTGTGATGTGGACACATTGGAAATAGGAAAATTTTTTGTCTCTAGAATCAGCATTTCCTCTGGCTAGGCACCTGAGTTTATTCTTTTGAAATGTATCAGTCAGAAGAGCCTTGGCTCCACTGGGCAAAATCTCATCAGAACTAAGAAGGTAAAATGTTAATCAGAATGAGTCCTGATCAAGCTGCCAGCCAGGTGATGCAAATTGGCTTCAGGTACAAGGACTAAAGAATTCCAGGAAAGACCCGAAAATCAAAAGGAAGACCCCAAGTCACCAATTGCAACCCTCTAACAATAATTAATGGAAAGAACCTTTTACTCTATAAAAAGCTGGAAGAAAAAGGGAAAATTAGCAGCAGCATCTGCAGCATCAGAAGCAGTAGGAAGATGGAGCAGCATGCCAAAAGCCTGAGGAGAAGCAGACAGAAGCAGAGTCAGCAGCATCCCCACCAGGGGCTTTCCTTCAGAGGATGAAAAAGCTTAATCATTTTCTTTTCTTCCCTTAATCGCCTTTCCCTGGAGTGATTTTGTTTAGAAACCTCTCCTCTTGCAAACTTGCCTCCGATCCGAGCTATTATTTTATATTTTGATTGTGAGGAAAAATCAGCTGCTACTCATAGACCTCACACGACTTCACAAAAATAACAGGCTTGATGGTTGAAGAGAATTACAAAGATTTATTTCATGGAAAGGAGACAATAACACCACCTTTAAAAAAAAAAAAACCAAAAAAAAACCCCACCAAGTTTATGAGAGGTGAGATTTTATCTAAATCAGGAGAGAGCTGTTAGGAAAAGGAAAAAAAACAAGAGAGCAATTAAGTTTTAACACCATCCTGGCCTCTGGCTGGAGGGGAAGGGGGTGTAGGACCCCCCCTGTTCCTACTCAGATGATGTTCTCTGCTTTTTTTGTCTCTGCTGGTGCTGTCCCGTAGCTGAAGCCGAAGTGGTGAGAGGAGAAGGGGGAAGAGAGAGCAGCATCTTCTCCTTTTCTCTTGGAGTTTTTATACAGCAAAAAGGGGGTCTGTCTTTTCATAAATCCCTGGCACAGAGACGTGCCAAAGATGACACACAGATTTGCCATCCTAAGAACTTCTCTTTTAATTATTGTAATCTCTCAGTCCTTGTTAGCTTGCAGAATTTATTATCTTTGTCTCAACAGCATACCAGGAGGTGACCTGATTATCGGACTTATCTTGAGGTGCCTGGCAGGCGTGATACAAAACAGAAGCTAGTTCAGTTTGGGGTGAAAATCTCTTAATTGAGAATATGTTTGATATATTTTTTAAAAAGAGAAGAAAAAATACTGATTCGAGAGACATATTTCGTATTTTCAAAGTTTTTACATCACCTCCCATTGGAAATCTCTCTCTTTTCAGCGTGGTGTCACATTTTCCCCCCTGAAATAAATAAGGGGGGGTTGCTTAAATCTTAAAACCATCTACCTTTTGCAGTGCCCTTTAGTGTGCAAATCCCTAGGAAGATGGGTTGTCTCTCCCAGCATCACAGTCGCTGCAGATGCCTTCATGTCCCTTCTTCATCTGCATTTTCAAGGAGCCTTCCGATTTGGGGGCAGATCCTTGGCTGACCTTCTGGCTTTTCTTTTCCAGGGGAAGGCCATCAGCCTCCGAGTGCCTTCAGAACCCGTGGCTCCAGGAGACAGGTTTGGACAACAGGCAGCAAGCCCTGGTTACCTTCCCCACCACCAAACTGAGGAACTTCCTCACTGAACGGGAAAAGAAGAGGGGGATGCTCTGCTCCAAGTACGGCCTCATGGTTGCACAGTGATGGGGGATGTCACCAAAGAAGTCAAGTTGTCTCCCTCCTCCCCTTCCACGCTTAGTGTTTGGTACCAAAAAGTCCTGCCAAGTTGCTGTGCATCAGCTGAGCTTGCTGGAGCTGCTCTTCGGGCATGCAGTTAGCATAATTCAGCAAATTAATACCCATTACATGCATTGCCACGAGGTTAGAAGAGAAATAGAGACATAACAGGGCTCAGCTGACTGATGGGAACTTGGCAGTGTGTGTATCCTTTGGTTGCATGCTCCCTGGAATAACCAGGAAAGATTTCGGAGTGGGACTAGCACCCAGCACCAAGCAGCTTTGCACATCCTTCCCTGTGGTCAGAAAGATTCCACCTGTGCAAATTTGGGCACTGATTTCTTCCCCTGGCCCCAAGCTGTGGTAACCAGAGATGATTTCAGATGTTACTTCACTGCTCATCCCACACTGACCACCACAGCAAGGGTTGAGTGGCTGGTGGGTTTTCTGCTTGCCTCCAGACCAAAAAGAAACAAACAAACAAAAAAATAATCCATGAGCAGTAAAGATGGGGAAAAAAGGGAAAAGTGGAGCACTTTTTTTGGACCGACGTTAGTCAGCAATATATCTTCAGGCTTTGGGAACTGGGAAAAGTCATGAGTAACTTGGCCTGAGATGATAGCTGACCTCGATTGGAGCAGAAAGTTGGTTTAGAGACCTCCTGAGCTCTCTCCCAACCTTCCTTGTCCTGTGATCCCATGCCTTTGCCAAGTGCCAGACACGAGGCTGGTGTGATGGGACTCTGCAAGCATCCATTGGCAGCCAGGCTCAGCAGGACACTGACCAAGCCAAGTTCTCCACCATCCTCATGGCCTGACAGAAGATTAAGCATGGGTCCAGAGGAGAAATCTTCCAATGGTAAAGCAAGAAGAGGCTTCAAAGGAAGGAGTTGTGTGTAACCTGTGTGACAATGGTACCACAGAGATCTTAACCTTGGCTTTTCGTGTCCTCTGAGGAAACTCCTTCCCACCCAAGTCCCAAGAAACAAGCAGAGTCTCCATACAAGCAGCCTTGTAGCTCAACCCAGTAGCACAAGGTGTGTGTGGGGAAAGCTACATCACGGAGGTTTTCCAGCAACTGATGATTTTACATCCTGCTTCTGCAAGAGGCCAGAGCTTGCTTGGCTTTGAAAACAGTCACTGCTCTCCCTGGGGTCCAGGTGGACCCTCTGGATGCTGGGGCAGCCCAGGTCCTGCTCTCTTAGAGCCCAGGCTACTGCTGTGTGGCTTCAGGAAGGGTCACCAGCTTACCAGGTGCACATGCACTGTCATGTCTGGAGAGCTGACCAAGCTCCTAAAAGGTTTCAAAGCTTGAAAACACCCCAAAATCTGTTTTTTGGGGGCTGCATGTGTTTGAGGCCTCCCAGTAGACCTGGATGTCAGACTTACCCATCACATAGGATCTTACAGCAACTCCTCACCTGTCTGACTCTTATCTTCATTGAATTATCTTAATAACATGTTACAGAACAAACCCCAGCTGCAATTCTTGAAGAAACCAAGCTGTGTTTGGGTGTATGAGCATCTCTGGGACAGATGATCCCTATATGGCCAGGATGCTGACACACAAAGCATTCAGCTCTATGGCTTTGCCCATGAGCAGGGCTAAGATAGGCTTGTGCAGAAAGCCTTTCCTGAGCACACCCAAGCTGCCAGGTAGTGGTGGCAGTGGCTCATTCCAGCCTTGCTTTGTTCCCTATCAGAAATGCTCCCCAGATTTGCCTGGTTTCCCTGGGTTTGCATCCATGGGTATTGCCTGCCACATTCCCACAGGTGTTGGGGACTTGTGGGATTCACCTGGCCACCAGAAAGTAAAGGCAGCCAGCACAAAAAGCAGCCATGACCTTGTCACAAGCAGATGATGTACCACTGAGAGACATTTACCACTCTGAACCTGGGTTGCTCTTCTCTGGGGAGTGCCCAGACACATCTGCCAGGAGATGTGGTACCAGCAGTGGCACTGACAAATGCCACGTGTATTAATTTCTCCAAAAAAAAAAAAAGGAAAAAAAAATCCTGAACTTTCATGTTCCTCTTTCTCCTTCAAAATCTGCCTTCCTTCACACTGGATGGCATTAGCTGTGTCACTGCTTTGCACTTATAACCTCCACCTGCCTTTGAGCTTCTCTGAAGTGTATGTTGTATTTTTTGGTGTCGTTGAGTTTCTCCTGGTTTCCTTCCAGGCAACAGTAAGCACAGGATTTCTTAGTGCTGTATCTGGCTGCATTTAGAAGGACAGGGAGAGGAAAGCAGTTGCTAACACATTACATTTTTAATACTAGAAGTGATGCTGTTTAGTCATGGGGTGGTCTTTGGTTTCACACCTTTAACCTGTGTTTTTCCAAACCCGAAGCATTCGGCATCACAACTCCTTCCCTTGCACAGTGTGCAGAGCAGGAATCACAGCTGAGAATGGAGATTTCACTCTGCTGTGGAGGACAGACACTAAAGCTTTGAACATCATTGTCCTCACTAAGCACTACAGAAACAAAACCTGAGGGTTTAGGGACAAATTCCATGCTCAGTTCTCTTGGGTGACAGAGGACTGACACAGGACAGACACTGCGATGACATCTGCCCCCTTCCAAAATTATTCAAAGCCCTGGATTCCATCCAGTGTAACTTCTTTTATAAATACAATAGGTTTTCTGTTTGTGTTGCTTCACACATTGGGATGGAAAGCTCAGTGCCAGGGGACAGCCCATCTAGGCATAAAAGTGAATCACAGATTAACTCATTCGGAGCTTTCACACTCTTCAATATATGACTCAAATGAAGTGATTTTTATTTTATTTTTGCTTTTCCCAACTGCATGCACTTGAGCATGTCTGAAGTCTTTTATAGACTTAACATTGTTTGGTTAAATAAACCATTCTGACAAGGAAGTAAAGACAGTTTTTTTCTGCTGAATCATTGTCAGTGTCCTTATTTCTATATCCCTTTCCCAAGTGCAGCCCATGTTTGGACCCAGATCTGACCTGGGATCCCTACAAGTGATAACCACAAATACCTCATTGTGCATTTGCAGTGAAAAACCTTCATGCAAACCATCCACACAAAAATTTTTCTTGTTAGAGAGTAAGGACAACACTTGGCCAGGTTGTTACTATGGCTCTGACCTGCCTGACTGTCCCAAGGAATTACTGGACATGGTTTGGAGCTTGCAAAGATCAAACCATTGCCCAGGATGCAGGAAGAGCTCCAGCATCATTCTTGATAGCAGAGAAAAGAAATGAACCTATGGGTGATCAAAAAAAAAAGTGAGAACTGTGGAGGGAACGTGGAAGTCATGAAAAGGAGATGGAACTGTTAATGGGAATATTTACTGTGACAGTCAAGCATTGTGCAGTTGCAGGTAAGTTTGGTTTTTCCTCTTGGCTCTGCCACAACTTTTTGATGGTTTCTGCCCGAATTTCTACCACTGCAAGGTCTGGGCTAATATCAGTGTGGCAATATGGGACAGTTTGCCCTTGACATGCAGTTGCAACATAAACCTGTCCTTTGCAGAAGCTGGCTTTGATGTTTAGACATATGTGAAAATGTTTGAGTTTCAGTCCTTGATCATACATGATCTCCAAAGTCCAAGGTTAGAGTCAGTGTTAAAATCAATCCCCTGTCCTCTGCACAGTTAAGGCTGAGGTTTAATTTCTGTAAGGACTGGGGTGGTCAGAGCCCCCATTATTGAAGTAAAAAAAAAAAAAAAAAAGCAAAGCAGGCCTTGTAGAACAAAGTTCTATCCTGCATTGAATCCAGTGGATAAACCAGAGGTATCTGGGGACTCATAAGGCACAGAGATTGATTTCCCATGCCCCACTTTAGTTTTCCAGCCCCTTATAGACTCTTTGCAGAGGATGGGGTCTAAGTTTGGAGGGAGGCTGGCACTTTCCAAGAGGCATCTTCTGGAAACACTATCAGCCTGTGGGACTCAAGGTGAAGGACCGTCAAGATCCTGATCAGGCTCAAGCACCAGCTGGATGCTAGGAGCTCACACCCCAGCAAGGCAGCTTGGACAATCACCCCCCTGAAAGGAGGGCATCCTGTTCCTGGCCAGCATGTAAATCCCAAAGTTTTAGGCTTGGGCAACGATTTGGGTCGAAGAAGGGAGGTAGTTTGGTGCTGGGGGGGATCCTTGCTCAGATGGACGCAGCCGTAGTTCAGCTGTGTTGGGGTTGGTGGGATTGGTGTCCAGATGCACACAGAATGAGTTGTGTTTTTTTTCATCACCCCAAACTGTACACAAGATGCAGGGTTTGGAGGCACAGCTTCCTGCATCCCTGGAAAGTCACGTGGCCACATGCATCCCTGACCCAAGGAGGTTGATAAAAATGGTTCCTTAGGTTATCAGTGATGTCTGCAACTCCTTTCTCCTCTCATCAGTGTTGTAAATAAGATTGGCAAGAAGTCTCCTTTTCTTAAACATGAACTGGGAAGGAACTGGCAGTGTGTCCTTGCTCAGTACCTTCCACTTCTGCTCCCATCAGGGATCTCAGCAGATACAAAAAGGAGGCTATAGACAAGGCAATTTGAAAAGCCCCAAGGAAAATCTTGTGTGTATGGAGAGGGTATTTGTTCTTCTTTGACCTCCCTTAACTAACTACAAGCTTGAATTTAAGGAAAGGAATTTAATAAGACAATAGGACTTGCTGAGCAGGTGCAGGGTGCGATCAGAAAAGTGTATGGACGAGAACCATCCATCTTTTTACACACAAACAGCCTTTTTTTGTCCTCTTACCCCTCTATTTTCCTCCCCAAGTCACCCAAATCCCTCCTTTCCCTGACCATTGGTTCTCTCCTAAACAGCCCACAAGTCTGCAATGCCAAAATGCTCTTCCCCTAGACTCCATAAGATGTCCCCAATCTCTTGACAGCAATCCCCTCTTAGTCCAGATAGTGATCCCAATGACACATCTTGATGGGGCTCAGCTGGGACAGCCCTTTGAAGGAGATGGACAAAATATTTGCTCCTTGGAAGTCTTTTGTTTGGGTTCCCATCTGCCAATATGTTCATGTGAGCCTCTGAGCTTGTGTAGATGGTCTTTTGGTGGGCTTATGGTCCCCAAGATGTGTCTGGGAGTAGCCTGGCAGGGTGTTACTTGTCTCTCTGTGCTCCCCTCCGTGATAAAGAAAGGAGAGAGAATAAGAGAGAGACTTATGGGTTGGAAACTACACAGCTGTAATGAAACAGTAATGAGAGTAAAAGGAAAATTTATTAAATATATAAAAAAAATATCAGAAAACTGATACCACATTCCTCCCCCTTTTCACCCCAATAATGTTCAAATCTCCACCAAGGCTGCAGGGCAGCCCTGGGAAAGTCCAGGCTGGAATCCTGGGGTCAGCAGCAGTTGGGAACTGGAGGCAGAACACACAGATTCAGGCTGGAATGGATCAGGACCACAGGCAGAGGAATGGATGGAATCCTCCCAGGATGCTGAAGCAAACAGGGACAGGTAAAGAAGGCAAAAAAAAAAAAAAAAAAAGGGTGAAAGGGAAGGGGCTTGACCTTTAGGATCCCCCAGATTTACATCGAGTATGATGCATATGGGATGCAACACTCCAGTTGGTCAATTTTGGTCACTTCTCTTGTCCACTCCTCTCTAAAGGAGGTTTGCAGGTGTGACCCCTTTACTCCTTTTCTCTTTCCAGAGCATAAGATATTCCTCAGCACCACGCAGTGGCCTTGGTTCTGCAGCCCATTCTCCACCCATCACTATAAACATCCAGAGTTACCAGAACTAGAAGCAGACACTGACTGAGACACTTTGCTGTTCATTTCAGCAAGTGCAGCTACTTAGAAGAGGCTCAGCTGAAAGTAAAATTACAAGACAGAAAATGAATTCTATCCTGTCCCAAACCAGGACAGAGATGTAGAGCAGTGATACACGTGGAGGAATGAAGAAAACCCACCACAAGCGTTCAGCAAACAAGATCCTACCAGTGTTGGCTCTGCGTGGATCTGATAACCATGGGCTCCTGCAACTGAGTTGGCAGAGAATACCAGAACACAGCAATGCCAAAGGGACTTCCCAAATTAAAAGCGTATCCGGAATCTGAACCGAACATCCCGGATGGGCTGCATGGTCCCAAATCCCCAGCGGCTGCTGTCGATTTCTGGGATCTCCTCTTCTCTGTTGACCAGTTCCAGGTCATAGTGGCTCAGCATCAAGAAGACAAACATTTTAATTTCAGCAGCAGCAAAGAACCGCCCAGGACAGATGGATACTCCTGCCCCCCAAGGCATGTTGAAGTATTTCAGCCTTTTGCCATTTTTGTAGAAATCTTTCTTGGTGCCATCTGGGTTTATGAAGCGGTCGTACTTAAATTCATGAGGCTCGGGGTGAATTTCTGGATTCATCTGCACGGACATGTGTGGGAACAGAGCCACTCTGTCCCCTCTACGGAGAGTGTACTCTGTCCCACTGCTCATCTTAAGGCTGACATCCTGGAGGACAGCTCTGACCAGGACTGGGGCTGCAACCAGCCTTAGGGTCTCTTCCAAAGCACTGTCCAGAATAGGAGTCTGGTTTAACATGTCCCTGGTGATGTTAATCGGTGGGCTTCCTGGCTTCATTTCCTGGCCGTTCTCTCTTGACACTTTATCTACCTCATCCTTCACAGCTTTCATAGCTTCTGGATGTTTCATCAGATACAGGAGGATCCAGAAGGCAGTAGGGCCAGTGTTGCCTTGGGATGCCCAGAGCAGCATAAACATGAAACGATCCCGCATGTACTCGGGAACTCCGTTCTCTGCCAGAAGCTGCTCCTGGTCACTTATCCACCCACTGATATTGTCCTTCTGCCTGCTCTTCTTCACAGACAGCATGCTCCAGAAGAGCCTCTTCAGCCTTTCAGCTTCTAATTTGTCCTTGGGAGGCAACACGGCGTAGGCCAGGCGAGGGAAGAGGTGATCATACTTCCGAAATTCATGGAAGAGTTGGTTGGAGTGGATGAGATCTTGCTCGTTAGCTTTCTCCTTGCTGTCTGCCCCTTGGTGAGGCTCAGTGCCATACAGAGCCAGGTACCCAGCCCTGAAGACAATGTTGTAGCAGTAGTGGAAGAGGCTTTCCTCCTGCCACACTCTCTTCTCCTCTCCTGAGCCCAAATTGAAGTGCATCAGCTTCTGAAAGTTCTCCATGGTGGATTGGGTCATGACCACGAGTCCATCCCCCATCAGATGTTTTGTGCTTGCTGCATGAATTATATTCTGGCTGCCTTCAGTGGCTTTGTAGCCAAAAACTCGCAGCACCAGTTTAGCTGCAAAAGTCCTAAAGTCCAGTTTAGACCGTGATGCCTTCACGATGGCTCCAAAGCAGAAGGGATCCATCACGAAGGTGAAGTAATAACCCCCGAGCAGCACCGTGAAAATATCCCCGTGCTTTCTCTGCATCCTTTTTAGAAACTTTGAGCTGTCCCTTCTGAAATCCAGTGCATAACCCAGCCAGGGAATGAAACCTTTGTCCAGAGGAGGTTCATGGGGTCTCTGTCTCCGAAAGACACCCAGGAGGTAGAGCCCACCAAGCAGTGATGCTGCCAGGGTACAGAGGAGAATCAGCCAGAGTGCCATGAAAGCCCAGCCAGGACTTTGGCCCCAGAGCTAGACTGGGGCAGGAACATGGATTTTATTCCCATCCAGCAGCTGATGTGCAGATGCCCACCTGACAGCCTCTGTCCCCATTGGCAGCAAGTGTTTGCTTTTTCCCTGTGGAGCAAGCCCGTGTGGACTTCTCCCTTGGAGGGCAGAGATTTTTTAAGGGGGGAGGAAGGCTGCAATCAAGTTGGAGTTATCTAGTTTTGGCATGTGCTTTGCTGCAGCTTAAGTAAATTCCCTTTTCTGGGCTGTGTGGAGCCCAGTTTTTGAAAAAGAGGGTGCAGAGAATTACACCCAGTGATTTCTGCCTTTAAGAGCAGGCTGTGAACATGTGCTGAGGGCTGAAAAAAACCCCAAAAACCGAGACAAAGAGGGAATGATGGAAATGCTGCTGAAAATGAGCTCAGGACTGAGGGAATGGGGTTGCAGCTGGACTGATTTAATCTTAGAAGCTAAGAGAAGGAAAGGTCTCCAACATTTTGATGTTCTCCACCAGAGAGTGCTCCATAAGTGCTTTGTCAATGAGCACTGCAATCCCTAATAACACATTCAAGGGGAAAGCAAAGCAGGTCTGCTTCTCCCAGGAGGGGTGAGGGCTCAGATCAATTGCATTTGTTTTGCACCAGATGAGTCTGGGGTCTGCAAATGGCCAAGGCCACCTCCTGGTTGGAGAGCAGCAGCACCCAGCTGGACACAGCCCTTTCTCCTGTGCACACCCAGCATCACAGAATGGTTTGGGTTGGAAGGGACCTTAAAGATCATCCTGTTCCAACCTCCCTGCATGGACAGGGACACCTCCCACTAAATCAGGTTGCTCAAAGGCCCATCCCACCTGGCCTTCAATATTTGCATGGAGGGGACACCCACAGCATCCTGTGTGTGACATCAGTTGTGTCCCCTCCAGCCAGCAGAACCCCCCTAACCCTCTGCTCTCCTGCTCCCACCCCTACACTTGGAATTTGATCCATTTGCATTTCTGCCTCTCTATATCCCCTGCTCCTCACTCTTTGGATGGGGTTGGGGGGATGGATGGAGCCAGGAACCCTGTATCCCACCCATTGCTGTGTCCCTGGGTGCTGCCACCCTGATCTGTGCCCCAACCACTGGCATTTGGACCCTGCAGCACCTTCACCCTAGGACAGGGAGTGACACTGGGTGGAAGGAGAGGTTTTTTTAAAAAAGATTCAAGAAGATGATGGGAGAGACTGTGGTGAGCAGGAGCACTGCTTACAAGCAAGCAGCTCCTTTTATCCCCTCTCTCTGTTCCCTCCACAATTTTGCTTTTCCCCTGAGCACATCCCATCATGTTTCACACAGTCCTTCTCTGTATGGGATCACAACCTCCATCCTGGCTTTTGCTTTCCCAGCTGCTCTCCCTTTCCACATTGCCTCCCAGTGACCTGACCCATGGAGTGAAGGCCACATAATCAGCTAAATATTTATTCAGGCATTTATTAATTTATTTATTTAGGGAAAGCTCCCAGGATTTAAATTTGGGGAACATGCTGTAGCAATGTTAGCAGGAAAAGCAACAGCAGTGGAAACAAATCCACCTTTCTAGATCAACTCAGAACCCTTCTCAGAACAGTAACCCTCCCCAGCAATAAAATTAAGGTGATGAGCACTTTCTCTTAGATTATAAATTGTATTTGTACTATTGAAGACAACTCCCATGCTCAGTAGGTTTCCAGGTGCAAAAGGGACTATTTAAGGGTCAGGTGTATTTGGGGTAAATAGTACCTGCAGATAGAGGTGAACAAACCTTCTCCCTCTCCTTCTTCACTGACCTTGGTGTCTTTGCTCTGGCATTGCTCTCACCTCCTCTCCTCTGCTCTGCAGGTCTTTTTTTTTTCCATTTCTTTTTCTCTTTCTTGAATCTGTTCATGGCACATCCACCTTCCCATATCTTCTCAGACTTGGGCAGAAGCAGGGCAGGGATTGGAACCAGGGGAGCTTCCAGCAGCTTCTCACAGGAGCCACCCCTATGACCTCTCCACTTCCAAAACACCCCTGCCACTGACCCAAGCCACCTTTTCTCCACCCCGTCTCTTCCCAAACCACCATTCTGTCCCTAATTCTTTTTCCCCTGTTGGTCCTGGGCTTGCTGCGTTCCAGCCCCAGATCTGACAATGAGCTCCCTCTTGTTACTGTGTTTTCTAAAAGCTTTAATGAGCAGAAGCACCTGCTGTTTCCTGAGGGATAGATATTGAGATGATTTCCAACTCCCAGCTCCCCTAGGCAGGACTGGAGCTTCTTGGTCTCTGCACCAAGAGGCTCCTGGAGCTGTGACTCTGATGTAGAAATCAGCATTTTATTTTTTTTCCCCCAGTAAATCCAAATGAATCACCTCCTGCTTGGATGCTGCAGGATCCTTATCCCAATGAGGACACAGCAAGGGCTGGTGGCTCCATGGGGACAATGAGATGTCTCTACAGGCAGTGATGAAGACTTGAGAGTGGTACTGGACTAAAATATTTCTTACTCTGGTTGCAGCTGCCAGGGTCCTGGAATTACCACGGGGAATTTTGGGAACAGCTTGATGGCATGACCCATCACTCATTTGTCAAAGGTGCCTCTGATAAAGTGGTTTATTGGGATAAAGTGGTTTATTGGGATAAAGTGGTTTATTGGAGCCATTTTAGAGCACCACCATCAGTGAATTGGCACCCTCCAGATTATTTCCCTCATCTCAGCACCAAAGGAAGCCATGGGGAACACCCTGATCATGCCAAGGCCATTCCCCACCCCAACCCTGGTTACCCTTTTAGAAGTGCCCAGTTGCCCCAGTAAAAATAGAGGAATGGAGCATCAGTGATGGTCACAGCTCTGCACCCAGCCTGCCCCGTGGCAGGGGGATCTAAATGTGTTCATTTCCCCCATTTCCAGGTTCTCCACCACCACCTGGTCTGCACGTGTACATGAGATATCCTAAATATAAACGAGGATTGAAGAGATATCCTATAATAAACATACAGAGAGTCGTGGAATTGCTTTGGTTGGAAAAGACCTTTAAGATCATGGAGCCCAACCATTCACCCAGCACTGCCAAGGCCACCAGTGCCCCGTGTCCCTCAGAAAACATCTCCGGAGCTTGGAAACCCCTCCAGGGATGATGGGGACTCCACCACTCCCCTGGCCCAGATCCTGACAATTTTTTCCAAGCAGAAGTCACTGGCAAGATCCAATCTTAACCTCCCTTGGCACAACTTGAGGCTGTTCCCTCTCATCCCATCACTTACTCCTCAGGAGCCCAACCTTGCTACAACCTCTTGCAAGGTAGTTGTAAAATATAAGCAAGACACACAACAGGAGAGAGCAGGAGCTGCTTGCAAAGCTGAGGGTGCTGGACTCGCACCTGGAGGAGGCTACAAGTGACAGTAGTTTCATTAGCCCAGCAATTAAAATGAAATAAGTTTATGTTTTTAATTGAGTTTCTTCCCGCTGAAGCACATATTGCACAGAGCTGCAGGGAATTAAATGAGAGTCGCTGGAGGAAATAGCCTTCCCTCTTATTTATTACAAGATTTTAACTCAATTTAGGGACTGGTAATTGCACTTTTTTTTTTCTTTTCAGACTCCACAGAGCCCTAATGGCTTCGGCAATTAAAGTAACCAGATTACCCCTAATGGGAAGCACATTTAGGGAGGCACAGCGGCACCACCAAACGTTTTTCTCAGCCACTTTTTTTTTTGGTTTTTTTTTTTGTTTTTTTGATGCTGCCAAAAGTCCGGCACGGGAGCAAAATCTGCGGGATTTCTGCTTTCCCTTTCTTTGGGAAACAGGGAAACAGCAAAATCCCAGCAGAGCACCGCCAAACCGGGCAAGGCTTTTGGAAAAACAACCAACCAAAAAGAAAAAGCCTTTCCTTTGCTGTTTTTCTCCCAAAGAGCTGCCCCAGCCCTGGGGTTAGGGAAGGGCTTTAGGTATCTTCAGGATCCCAGGGGATTTTCTTTCCTGCTCCAAGGAGTTAAAAGTCAGGAACAATTTCTAAGTTGTCTTTGGCCTCCCAACCCCACTGCCTGGCTCTGCTTGGAGGCTGAAATTCAAGGGGAAAAAAAAAAAAAGTCAATTAAGTTTCTTTCACTGATAGAAACACGGTGGTTCCAGGTGTGGGTTGGGAGTGCGGGAAGGGGGTGCAGGAAGGGGGTGTGGACAGGAATCACAGAATCATAGAATCATAGAATCATAGAATCATAGAATCAGCTGGGTTGGAAGGGACCTCAGAGATCATCAAGTCCAACCCTTCCCAACTCTCCAACCTGTCCAGGTCCCTCTGCAGAGCCCTCCTGCCTTCCAGCTGATCCACACTCCCCCCCAGCTTAGTGTCATCTGTGAATTTGCTGATGATGGACTCAACCCCTTCATCTAAATCATCAGTGAAGATATTAAACAGAACTGGGCCCAACACTGATCCCTGGGGGACACCACTGGTGACCAGCCACCAACTGGATCAGCACCGTTCAGCACCACTCTCTGGGCCTGGCCCTCCAGCCAGTTCCTAACCCAGCACAGAGTGCTCCTGGCCAAGCTGGGGGCTGACAGCTTTTTCAGAAGAATGCTGTGGGAAACGTTGTCAAAGGCTTTGCTGAAATCAGGTAGGCCACATCCACAGCCTTCCCCTCATCCACCAGGCGGGTCAGGAGATCAGGTTGGTCAGGCAGGACCTGCCCTTCCTGAACCCGTGCTGGCTGGGTCTGATCCCTTGCCCATCCTGCAGGTGTTGTGTGATTGAATCATAGAATCATAGAATCATAGAATTGGGGTTGGAAGGGACCTCAGAGATCATCAAGTCCAACCCTTGACCACTACCGCTGCAGTTCCCAGCCCATGGCACTGAGTGCCACATCCAGGCTCTTTTTAAATATCTCCAGGGATGGAGAATCCACTGCTTCCCTGGGCAGCCCATTCCAATGTCTGATCACCCTCTCCGTAAAGAAATTCTTTCCAATATCCAACCTAAACTTCCCCTGGCACAACTTGAGACCATGCCCTCTTGTCTTGTTGAAAGTTGCCTGGGAGCAGAGCCCGACCCCCCCCTGGCTCCAACCTCATAGAATCATAGAATCATAGAATTGTCTGGGTTGGAAGGGACCTCAGAGATCATCAAGTCCAACCCTTGACCACTACCGCTGCAGTTCCCAGCCCATGGCACTGAGTGCCACATCCAGGCTCTTTTTAAATATCTCCAGGGACGGAGAATCCACCACTTCACTGGAAAGTCCATTCCAATGCCTGACCACCCTCTCTGTGAAGAAATTCTTTCTAATATTCAACCTAAACTTCCCCTGGCACAACTTAAGTCCATGTCCTCTTGTCTTGTTGAAAGTTGCCTGGGAGCAGAGCCCAACCCCCCCCTGGCTCCAGCCTCCTTTCAGGGAGTTGTAGAGAGTGATGAGGTCTCCCCTGAGCCTCCTCTTCTCCAGGCTGAACACCCCCAGCTCCCTCAGCCTCTCCTCACAGGACTTGTGCTGGATCCCTTCACAGCCTCCTTGCTCTTCTCTGGACCTGCTCCAGGACCTCAATCTCCTTCCTGAACTGAGGGGCCCAGAACTGGACACAGGACTCGAGCTGTGGCCTCACCAGGGCTGAGTACAGGGGCACTGAGGATGAGCTGCTCCATGACCAGGCACTGAGGTCAGGCTGACGGGCCTGGAGTTTTCCGGATCCTCCTTCCGTCCCTTTTTGTGGATTGGCGTGACATTCGCCAACTTCCAATCATCTGGGATGTCCCCAGTGAGCCAGGAGTGTTGGTAGATGGTGCGGGCAGGGCAGGGGGTATGGGCAGGAGGTGGGGACAGGACAGGGCAGGAGGTGCGGGAAGGGCAGGGAGTGAGGGGGTGCGGGCAGGAGGTGCGGGCAGAGCCGGGTATGGGCAGGTGGTGGGGAGAGGAGGTGCGGGCAGGGCAGGGGATGCGGGCAGAGCAGCGGGTGCTGACAGTAGGTGCGGGCAGGAGTTGAGGGCAGGAGGTGCGGGTGCTGACAGGAGTTGAGGGCAGGAGTTGCGGGCAGGAGTTGCGGGTACTGAGAGGAGGTGCGGGCACTGACAGGAGGTGCGGGCAGGAGGTGCGGGTGCTGACAGGGGGTGCTGACAGGAGTTGCGGGCAGGGCAGGGGGTGCTGACAGGAGGTGCTGACAGGAATTGAGGGCAGGAGGTGCGGGTGCTGACAGGGGGTGCAGGCAGGACGTGCGGGCAGGAGGTGCGGGTGCTGACAGGGGGTGCTGACAGGAGTTGCGGGCAGGAGTTGCGGGTACTGGCAGATGTGGGCAGGAGTTGCGGGCAGGAGTTGAGGGTACTGAGAGGAGGTGCGGGCACTGACAGGAAGTGCGGGCAGGAGGTGCGGGTGCTGACAGGAAGTGCGGGCAGGAGGTGCGGGTGCTGACAGGAGGTGCCCGTGCTGACAGGAGTTGCGGGCAGGAGGTGCAGGGGCTGACAGGGGGTGCTGACAGGAGGTGCGGGGAGGAGGTGCGGGTACTGGCAGGAGTTGCTGACAGGAGGTGGCCTCAGCCCCCTCCTCACCCCCCCCCCCCTTTCCCCCCCCTCCCCAGCCCCCCCTCATCTCCCCCTCCCCCCACAGCGCCCCCTAGCGGCGGTCCAGGTGCCCTCCACCTCCCCGCTCCCTCCGCAATGCGGCGAGCCCCTCGCGGTGACGTCACACACGCTCCCTCCCCTCCCCTTTTCCCCCCCTCCCCTGCAGCGGCCGCGCTCCCGATTGGCTGGCGGCCGGAAGCCTTGCCGCAGGGCACGCTGGGAGTTGTAGTTTTCTTCCTTCCCTCCCCTTCTCCCGGCTGGAGGGGGCGGGGCCGAAGGGGCCAATAAGAAGCGGGGGGCGGGGCCAGGCCTGGCAGAGGCGGCGGCGGAAGCGGAGGCGCTGAGGGGAGGTGCGGGGAGGTGCGGGGCAGGGGACTGAAGGGCGAAGGGCGGGGGGTGGCCTTGTGTATGTGGAGGAGCCTGGGCTTTGAGTAGGGCAGGACTCGGTGCGGGGAGCCGCGGTAGAGCAGGGTGCGGCGTGGGGGTGCGGGGTGGAGCGTGAGCCCGGAGTGGGGTGCGGGGCTGCGGGGCTGCAAGGTCCCGGTGTGGGTCCGGGAAAAGGGGGAGGCAGCTTGAGGGCGGGAGGAGCGCTGGGAGCTGTCGCTTTCTGCCCCGTCCACCCGTGGCAGAGGTGTCCCCCGTGGGTGGCCCCGCAAGGGTCCCCGCGTGTCCCCGCCGTGGGTGGCACCGGGTGGCACCACCGGGGACGTGTGTGCTGCTCGGTGCCTCTGCCCCGGTGCCCCCCTCGGTGAAGGTCACGGCAGCTTCTTGCAGTGAGCACACGGATCGATTTCTAGGGAATTTTTTTCGCGTGGAAATCTGGGCTCTGGCTGTTGGCACTTGTCCCGAGGGACAGGGGACTCTGGTGGCTCTGCCTCTGAATGAATCAGGCTGAAATAAAACTTCTACAAGAAGGTGTAAGTTCACAGAGAGGCCAAATCCTGCAGGTGAAATGCTTTGCAGATTGAGTTTACCAAAAAAAAAACCAAAAAAAGTCGCTCTGCCCAAGTGGATGTGTGCAAAATGCTGCTTACCCCGGGGATGCAGCCACGTTGGGAATGTGTTTTTTATATGTGTAGCCCGTGCTTAAATTAAATTCCCTTCTTTCAAGAGTTAAAAAATCCTTTGACATGAGGCAGAACTGGAACAACCCCCGGAGTGATTTTTCTGCCAGTGCCCATTGGGATGTTGCTGACAAAAATAAGCAGGAATTGAAGAATGGTGTTGATGCTGAGCAGTGAAGAGGGCACAGGTTTTGGTGGAACAGGTTAAAGGGAATGTTTTGGTGTAGAGGGAACAGGTTAAAGGGAATGTTTTGGTGTAGAGGGCACAGGTTTTGGTGGAACAGGTTAAAGGGAATGGTGTAGAGGGCACAGGTTCTGGTGGAACAGGTTAAAGGGAATGGTGTAGAGGGAACAGGTTCTGGTGGAACAGGTTAAAGGGAATGTTTTGGTGTAGAGGGCACAGGTTTTGGTGGAACAGGTTAAAGGGAATGGTGTAGAGGGCACAGGTTTTGGTGGAACAGGTTAAAGGGAATGGTGTAGAGGGCACAGGTTTTGGTGGAACAGGTTAAAGGGAATGTTTTGGTGTAGAGGGCACAGGTTTTGGTGGAACAGGTTAAAGGGAATGTTTTGGTGTAGAGGGCACAGGTTTTGGTGGAACAGGTTAAAGGGAATGTTTTGGTGTAGAGGGCACAGGTTTTGGTGGAACAGGTTAAAGGGAATGGTGTAGAGGGCACAGGTTTTGGTGGAACAGGTTAAAGGGAATGGTGTAGAGGGCACAGGTTTAGGTGGAACAGGTTAAAGGGAATGGTGTAGAGGGCACAGGTTTTGGTGGAACAGGTTAAAGGGAATGGTGTAGAGGGCACAGGTTTTGGTGGAACAGGTTAAAGGGAATGGTGTAGAGGGCACAGGTTTTGGTGGAACAGGTTAAAGGGAATGGTGTAGAGGGCACAGGTTTTGGTGGAACAGGTTAAAGGGAATGGTGTAGAGGGCACAGGTTTTGGTGGAACAGGTTAAAGGGAATGGTGTAGAGGGCACAGGTTTTGGTGGAACAGGTTAAAGGGAATGTTTTGGTGTAGTCCATGGCAGAGCACAACAGGTTGGCAGGTTGTGGTGGGTGGTGATGGCTCAGGAATTGGAGCCCTTCTCAGGGCTGTTGCTGGGTGATTTTTCCTTGGAGGCAAAGTGAGGAATCACCTGGAACTCCCACTTGTATTCCTGATGGGTCCCCACATGGGTCTGGAGCCCAAGAGGGGCTTCAAGGCTCACTCTGGCTCCTGAGCAGCTGCCATTTTACACTCTCTTCTCTCCAACAGGAGTTTGAAACTCTCTCAAGTGGTGAAGGAGGTGGGAGAGGCTGTAGTAGTGACTGAGGAACTGCCAGGTAGGGCTGAGCTGCAGCAGCTCAGGGTTTCCACCCGGAGCACTTGGGGTTTGCCTTTCTTGGCAGGGAGTGGAAAGGAAGGAATGAACTTTGCTGAGGTCAGAGCTGCTATTAAGGAACAGCCTGGGAAAGCAGAGCAGTGTGGTGGAGGATGGAAGTCCTAAAGGAAAACTTGTAGTGTCTGCTTGCTGCCTGGGAGCAGTGTGTGGGGGGGGCACTGGGATCTGTCCTGGTGTGAAAAGGGATAGCAGAAATTTGTTGCTTCACTGGACTGGTTTGGCTTTTTGAGGGTTTTTTGTGCTGTTCTAGCATGCAGTGATCTTGCTTCTCAAGATTTTGCTTGAATTAAATCATCTGTGTGTAGCTCATCAGTTTGGGTCTAGCTCTTGTGCTTGTACCTCATTGCCTGGACATATGTGACTGGTGGAAGACTCCTTTTTTTTTTCTTTTTCTCAACTTTCTCTTGATGTAAAACCTGAAGAGAGACTCTTTGTGTTTGCAGCTACCATGTCACGTGGTCAGGAGCCCATTTACTCAGAGTATGAGACTGACACCAGCCAGACATCAAAGCTGATAAGAAAATTTAAAGAGACCCCATTTGTACCCATTGGTAAGTTTAAAGATGAAGAAATGTGGTTACACAATTCTTTCTCTTCAGGAGCAATCCCTGAGGTGAACACTGTAGCTCACTGGTTTTCTGTTAACAGGAAATTACTTTGCAATTACTTCCTTGTGTAGGCTTGTTGTGTGGTGACAGCAGCCCTCCTGCCCAGGATGGTGTTTGTTCTACAAGAAACAGGGAAGTTAATGAGGTTTTTTATCTTAAATAGGAAGCTCAGAACCTACAGTTACTAGGAAAAAAAAAACCCAAACCAACAAACCCTGAAGGACTGTTTAGGGGAGCTTAAAAAAAACCATGTTCAGGTGATGGTGTTAGGTGGTAAGGAGTGAGTTGTAGAGCTGCTCTCTGGAGTGTGGTTTCTGGGAACTGTGATCACTACTGATTGGCTTTAATGTTAACAAAACAAACCAGAAATATTGGAAATGCAGCCCCTCTGCTAAACATTTTCCCCTTCTCTGCTGCCATCCCTTAATTTAAAATGCTTTTTCTTAGTAGGTTTTGTGGTGCCCAAGCTTGAGGCCTTTGTTAAAATTCTCAACCTTGCCGCTGAGACCCTGAAAAAGCTTCTGGGGAGAGAAAGGATCAGTGGTGCTCATCCTGAGAACTCTCCTCCCATCAGGAACTGCCTCTGACATGAGGCACATTTTGATTTCCAGCCACCTTAAACTGAGAGCAGTCAGGTCATTTGGGGTGAACTGTTCCAAGCCTTTGCCAAGAGATATTCATCACTGGCTTCTCTGGTCACAGGACTTTGCTCTTCAGCTTGCTGGAGTGTACTGTGAACTCCAGGAGACTGGTTTCTCCCAAGCAGTTGAGCAGAATTTCCCTTTAACCTGTGGAGGAGCCAGTCTTGAAGGCCCTAATACTCTTAATTGTTATTTAATGAAGCTGCCACATGGATGATGCACCAGTGAAGTGATGGTGTACAGCCTGAAAAGTGGAAGTGGTAAGATTCCTGTTCAGAGAGCCAAGCTGTCTGGGCTCTGGGTAGTAAAATATACACAACACTTAAAACTTGGTAGCCTCCTTCAGACTGTATAAATAATCATCCTAGATACGGAATAAAGTGGATGGAATTGGGAAATTTGGGGCATTGCTGCTCTGTATTTGGTGACAGCATTTGCAGGCAGGTTGGTGTTGGCACAGCCGGGGCAGTGTTTGATCTGGTGAAGGATTAAAAGTGAACTCTGGCCCTGGGAACTTCTCTCCCCACAGCATGGGACAAGTCGTACATGATTGTCCCAGTGAAATGCAGCCAAACATCACAGCACCCAAAATAGAAACCTCAGCAGGCTGGTGGGTACATCAGGGTGGTTCCAGACACCGAGTGTTGTCCCAGCTGCAGCCATGCAGTGTTCCAGAGTGTGAGCTTCCCTCCAGGGAAAAGGTTGCAAGCAGCACATGTGCTTCCTGAAAAATATTCAAGAAACCGACACCTTGAGCTACAGCTGTGTCACTTTAATATCAATGGAATCATAGAATGTCATTAAAATATCATTATCATAGAATAACTTGGGATCTCTAAAGGTCACCCAGTCCAAGCCCTGCAGTCAGCAGGGACACCCTCACCCAGATCAGGGTGCTCAGAGCCTCCTCAAGCCTCACCTTGAACATCTCCAGGGATGAGGCCTCAACCACCCCTCTGGGCAACCTCTGCCATTTTTCCACTAGCCTCATGGGAAAGAACATTTTCCTATATCCAATCTAAACCTTCTCTAATTTCAAACCACTGCCCCTCATCCTATCACTCCAAGTCCTTTCAAAGAGTCCCTCTCCAGCCTTCCTGTAGCTCCTTCAGATACTGGAAGGTCACTTTTAGGATTCCCTGGAGCTTTCTCTTCTCCAGGCTGCCCAACCCCAGCTCTCTCAGCCTGGCTTTGTAGGAGAGGTGTTCCAGCCTCCTGATGATTTTCATCACCTTCCTCTGGACCCTCTCCACCAGATCCACTTCTCTCTCTTCACTGATTTGTGCACTGAAGGGAAATGGAACTGGAGTGATAAGAGAGCAGGACTTAACCACCTACCCAAAAAGCAGCGTGATGAGACAGAAACGTGATTATTCCCCGAGTCTCTTGTCAAGGTGAGGCCATTTCCTGCATCTCCATGACTTGGATCTCAACTTGGCTCTCCCTCTCCTTGCCTTGCAGGGATGGCTGGCTTCGTGGCAGTGGTTGGCTATGGGCTGTACAAACTGAAGCACAGAGGGAACTTGAAGCTGTCCCTGCACCTGATCCACATGCGTGTGGCAGCCCAGGGCTTCGTCGTGGGAGCGATAACGTGCGGTACGTGGGGGGACCACGGGAGAACCTCTCCCACCTCTTCTCCTGCTGGATAATACAGTGGGGAATGAAATATCCTCAGGGTGGAAGTGTCCAGGCCATCCTGATTCCAGGATGTTTCTGCTCATCGGTGCTGTTTGCTCAGCTTTCCAAAGTGAGTGTGCTTAATATGCAGCTGAGTGGAAGTTTTGCTTGGTTTTACGTGTGGGAAGTATGGGTGGTTCTGCAGGTGCTGGAATCAGAAGGAAAAAACCCTCCCCAGAACAACACACCTTAATATTTTCCCTGATAATTCTGTTGGTGTTTCTGAATTGAATACAGTTGTGTAGACTGTAGGACTGTAAATTACATTTTTTTTTTTTTTTTTGAGAACTGGAATTGTGAACATACTGAGTGATCTGTATGTCTCGGGTCCCATCTAAACTTTGCAGCTATGGAACTTTGTGAATGTACAAACACTGTTTGCCTGTACTGTATTCCCAAAAGGTACAACAGAAAAGCTTGACTTTGGCTGCAAAGCAAATCAGAATGGGATGAAAATCTACATTTTGATATCCATTATATTTTTGTAACCGTTATATTTTTGTATCCATTATATTTTCATACCCAGTTTGTCTCTATATCAAGAATTTTATAGGGTTCATCACTGCTATTAAAAAAAAAGTGCAGAAAAGCAAGGGAAGCATTGTTTCTGTTGCTGAGAATATCAGTTACTCTTCAGGTTTTGAAATCCACAGTATAGACAGATGGGCCAGGGAGGGGATTCTCCCCCTCTGCTCTGCTCTGCTGAGCCCCCCCCTGCAGTGCTGGGTCCAGTTCTGGAGTCCCCAAGCTCAGAAGGACACAGAGCTCCTGGAAGGTGTCCAGAGCAGAGCCACTGAAATGCTCAGAGGGCTGAGCACCTCCCTGGGAAGCCAGGCTGAGGGATTGGGGTTGTTCAGCCTGGAGAAGAGGAGGCTCCCAGGGGAGCTCAGAGCAACCTTCCAATATCTGAAGGGGCTACAAGAAAGCTGGGGGAGGGCTTTGGACATGGGGGGGTAGGGAGAGGACAAGGGAAATGGGTTAAAACTTGGAGAGGGGAGATTGAGGTTGGAGATGAGGAAGAAATTCTTTAATTTGAGGGTGGTGAGACCCTGGAACAGGTTGCCCAGGGAAGTTGTGGCTGCCCCATCCCTGGAAGTGTTCCAGGTCAGGTTGGATGGGGCTTGGAGCAGCCTGGGCTGGTGGGAGGTGTCCCTGCCCATGCAGGGGGTTTGGAACAAGATGATCTTTAAGGTCTCTTCTAACCCAAACCATTCTGTAATTCTATGATTATTTCTTATCTAACCCAGCTCTCTAATTATGCTTGCATTTCTGTCTTGTAGGTGTATTGTATTCAGTGTTGCAGGAGTATGTGTTGAAGCCCAAGGAGTAGTGGCAAGCTGTCTGGTCTCTCTTTCCTGGTGGTAGCCTGTGTACTGCAGCAACAATCCTCATATTGAGGGGTTCTTGAGGAAAAAAAAAACAAAACACATAAAACATGGTATTGGAGAATTGCCCTGGATCTATTTTGTGTATGGTGCAGTGTCTTGAAAGTGGCAGCCTAAACGATTGCACTCTGGGGGAGCAGGTATTAGGGTCTGGTTCTTTCAGATTGACACTACCATCAAGGTTAATTTAGGGGCTATAGTAGAGTACAATCCTTTTACTTTCCCCTATCTGCTCAGTCCTAAAACTGGTGACCCCTTTTTGCTGCCATTGCCCAAACCCACAAAATCTGACACAGCTTCTGTGAGGCCTCGGGCAGAAGGTGGAGGCTGTGGCTCTAGGATGCTTTGCTGTCAGTTTTTATCCAGTGGATCTCTTTGTAACTTAAAAGCTTCCAGTAGCACTGTCTTCTAAAATACTGAGATATAAACATCTATTTTTTTTATTTAAGGTATAAGTATTTGGTATATTGCAGCTATTTAAATGTTATATTTATTAATTGTTAATGAAGACAGGCTCCCTATTTTCGCTATAGATTTTCAGACTCTTGGATTACTGTATTTTTATCTTTATTTGGTGTTCTTCTGAATAACATTTAAATGTAACATTTAAACTATTGTGAAAACAAAACCGTGATTTGGTGTTTTAATTTCAAGTCTATAATTTATCTCTGCTTTCTGCAGCATCATTCCCTACAGAATTTTAAAACATTTTGCCTGAAAAGCCCCCATCATCTTCCATGAGGTGTTGAAAGCCTTCTCTGTAGATTGCCACTGTTATTTTTCCACTCGAACCCCTTGTACCTCCAACAGCAGTCACAAAAATAAATGTGTTGATAAAGCCAATTTGTAAAAACCTCATTTTCTCCTCTTAGCTTACATTCCATGGTGACAGTATGATGTCTGTTTGTAGTAACTACCACAAGGTACATGCTGCACCTCTGTCTGTAACTGTACAGAGCAGTAGATCAAATATGAATAAATATGTGGAGATAAAAAGTTTTTGGTTATGGATTTGTTGGGGGGGGGGGGCTATGATGAGATTATTATTATGCCATATGCATACAGCCTCCTGCAGGAGGATGGGGCGAGCTTGTATACATCACTAAAAATAAAAATCACCTCAGAAGAAGGCGCAAGGGTGGGGGAAAGGGACCATTCCTGCTGTCCTTGCCCGCTTCTTCTCACAGACCCTCGACCTCTTCCTTCTTTCCCCTCACAGGGGTGGAGCTGGGGAGGGCGCGGGGGCCCCTGCACCGCGTTGAAACGGTTTTTTTTTGTTTGTTTTTTGTTTTTTCCCTTAACGTTGCTGCTCTTCCCCTTCCTCCTCACCCTCCCCTGCAGGGGTTAGGGATAAGGAACAAGCTCCATGGTCCCGCTCTGAGGTGCAGCTCTGGGCTCTGTCATGGCGGCCGCGCTGAGGAGAGCGCCGAGCGGCGCATGCGCGGAGCCGTTGCCATGGAAACCGCGTGGGGCCTTGGCCCGGGCGGCAGCGGGAACCGGAGCAGCAACCGGGACCCGGTTCGGCCCGGCCCGACTTAACCGGAGAACCGACGGGAGAGGGTGGCCGGGAGAACCCTCCCGCTGCCTTCGGGGTCGGGGAAGGCGGTTTCGGTAGGCAAGAGAGGGGTGAGGCGGCCTGGCAGGCCCGGTCAGGAGGTAGAACATGGAGTATGGGGGGGGGGGTGCGGGGAAGAGTCATAGAATCATCCCAAAATGGTGTTGGTTGGAAGGGAACTTAAAAATCATCTTGCTCCTGTTATAAAAAAATAACCGAGACTCAATATTCTCTTTAGTAGCTCGATTTAATTAATAAATTGCAGTAAGCAAGGCAGCGCTGGGTGCGGGGGATGAGCAGAATCCCAGTCCCTTACGCACACCAGCCAAAACTTTGGCCTTGCCTTTTATTAATACAATCCCTGCATATTAAAAAGGAAGGTGGGTTTATGTTAATCGTCTTCTGGAAAAACTCCAACCCGTATTACACATGGGGTTGTCATTTTCGGGGGTCTTCAAGGGTCTTTTTTCCCATCTGGTGGTCATGAGATCCTTAGCTCTGCATTTTCCCAGCCAACCCCCCCAGTCCAGCATGTACACACTTCTTGAGAAATGCTGTGAAATGCTAACTTAAAAGAGCTTAGTACAGAGCTTTGCAATGAATTTGTTAGAAATGTTACATTGTAGTTAGTGCATCCTGAGAAAACAGTACAGTATTGTTCAGTCAATATGAAGAAGCTTTTGATTTACTGCTTGCTTCACACTACTTCAGGGAGAAAAAAAAATAAATAAAAAGAATTACAGGTCTCAGCTGCTTTGTTTAACCCCACATTCACATCTTACCCTGTTAATCCTCATGAATTTTATTTTGTTAGGAATACAAATTCATAAACATAGGGACACCTCCCACTAGATCAGGTTGCTCCAAGCCCCATCCAACCTGTCCTTGAAGACTTTTAGGGATGGGGCAGCCACAATTCCAGTGTTTCACCACCCTCAAATTATCGAATTTCTTCCAAACGTCCAACCTAAATCTCCCCTCTTCCAGTTTCAAGCTATTACCCCTTGTCCTGTTGCTACATGCCCTATTCAAATGTCCCTCCCCAGTTTCCTTGTGGGTGCTCATCAGGTACTGGAACCCCATCTCCCCACACAGCATCTCTGGCAGATCCCTCCCTGCCAGGTTTGGAGTTGGTTCCCAGGTGGACAGGAGGGCTGAAGTTTTCCCTCAGATTCTCCCTCATGCCCACGAGGTCTGTGGGATGTGCAGAGGAACCAAACCCCACTCCTGTCAATCCTTAATCCACCTTTTCCACCCTGGGATCTGGAGGCAAAGCTGCCTGCAGTGTCTTCCTGCCCTACACAGAACCTACAGGCACCCAGGGACATAGTTTGGGATTTTTATCAGGGTGAATGCTGCCTTGGTGTGAGTAATCACCCGCGTTAATTACTCAGTAATTAATTACTTGAGCTCCTGCCTTTGGAAGTCTTCACCGGTTGCTTTGCTTGGACCAAAGGATGGCTCAATTTTTTTTTTACTGATGGTAAATGTCAGGCAGGAGGGAAGTGGGTTGGAATACTTCAGAAAACTAATTGTCTTTAGTCATGCTAATTAAAGCTCTGTGCATTTAAATGGGTAGCAATATGATTGCCTTAATGTTTTCACTTAATTGCTTGGAAATCTGGGGGAAAGATATAAGTCCAGTGCCCAAAGGGAGCATTGGGATAAGCAGAGATCTTTCTTCCTCTGCCAGGTCCACATTAATCCCAGGAAGGGGGGGATCTGCACCTTTCTTTGAAAGGAAGGAAGGAATGGATGGACCTGGATCACAATCTTTCTTCCTTTTTAGTCAGTATAACAGGGTTTCCACGTTTGCTTGGATTTGATCCCACCTTGCTCTTCTGTACAAAATGTTTCTTTAAACAGATCTGTTGAAAAGCATTTAAAAACACTGGGTTTTGAATGCTGGGGTGAAAAAGACCTGAAGTCTTTTTTGAAGACTCTTTGAAAGCTGTTTATGGAAAAAGGCACTTGGAGCAAGGGGCAGTGGGGCTGAAGAGCTGTGCAGAGGTCAGTGAGGAAAAACTGTGAAGCAGCTGCTAGAAGAGGATGTTTTGCAAAGGGATGTTGATCTCTGTTCTCTGTCACTTTTGATTTTCTTCTTATTATGCTTTTAGTAAACAATGGAGCCAGACATAAAAGTGAGTGAACATCTTAAAAGCCAGTTTAAGGCTTATCAAGGACAACAGCAAAAGCGGCTGCAAAAAATAATGGAGAAGAAGAAGGAAAAGCAAAATGGTCAGAAGGATGATGATGGCAATGCAAAGGAGACTTTCAGAATCCCAAATGATCTCGACCTGTTTGAAACAGGACAACCTGTGGATGAAGGTGACAGCAAAAGGTAAAGGCATAGCAGCACTGGTCCTTCAAGGAAGTCACCCAAGTATATTTTGCATATAATCTTGTGAAACTTGTTTTAAGTTGGTAGAGCACATTCTGTCTTCACATATTCATTATCCCCAAAACTCTCTCTCTCTCTCCAATGTGCTTATCCTCAGAGCACTGAGATGTGCTCTTTATTACCAGTGTCTTGCAAATGAAGAGTGAAAGGACAGAGGGGTTAAGGGTGGCATTCTCTGGGCAGCTATATACTATCTGACAAAATACAATCATTCAGGATCACCAGCCTCCTTGGAACTGTTGTCTGGGTCCTGCTTAGCCCTGTAAATAAACAGGCAGTTTACATGAATAATTTCACAAGAAAGATAAGGGTAAAGCAGCTGTAGGTGCAAGCCAGAGGCCTGCAGCACTGAAAAGTGTTCCCCTGTCTATGCAATATAACCTGATTTAGTAAATCAAACAACAGCCAGATATATAGGAGGGTCTCACAGACAATTTCCTCCTGCTTAAGGCTCTTGACAGGGTTATACAAGGTAGGGTTTTAAATCTAACTGGGGACAGAGGTCTTATCTCAGCCATTGGGGTAGTGTTTGGATTACCAGGACATTCTGGTGTGGATCTCCCTTGATCTTTTTGAAGCTGAGTGCATAATTCAATTTACTGGAGCAGAGACTCAAAACCCCAGCTCAGATCCTTCATCTTCCTCCTAGTATCTAGTCAATCTATCCTCCTGAAGCAATTATTTTGTTTGGGTTTTTTTTAACAAACTAGAACGTGTGCAGATGGACACATCCTCAAGCTGTCTGCAGTTACCACAGCAGTGGATATTCAGGGATTTGCTCCCTCTTAGTAGGAAAGCCAGCTGAAGAAATTCCTGATTTTGCTCCCCTCTTTCAACTGATCCAGCTGTCTGTTGGAAACTGGACTCACTTTCTGTGGCAAGGGTACTTTTATCTCAACTCATTTCAGTGATCCAGTTTAAAGCTTAAGCCCCCCAGGCTGTTTTACTGACACCACGATGGGGGTGATACTGGGGCAGAAAGGAGGAGCTGGCAGTTTTGTCAAAACCACCAAATCATGGGTGGAAAACCACAGTTAGGCATCCATCTTTGAGATTGTTTCCCCTTCTAGAATTTGGTGTGGGGAAGGGCACCTTCACCAAAGTTTATCAAGCCACTAACTGAGTTTTCTTTGACCCTAAACACTCATCTTCCCCCTGTGTAACTCTGAGCAACTCCCTGCTCATCTTGTTTCTGAAGATTACTTCCTTAACACCCAAGTGCATAAGATGCACCAGAAGGTGCAGGGAACCCAGGAGTGAACCACTGACATGTTCAGGTGCTTTTGGGAATGTGGTGGCCAGGCTGCAATGGACATCTGTGTGGAAACAGGGAATTCACCTTCTAGAAACTAATGTTCTCACCTTCACATCATACATTGTCTTCTTCAAACATAGGTCCCTCACCATGGCCTCTCTTCTGACATCTACCAGCTTCCCTCTTCCCCTTCAGCATTTTGTTCTGATGAGGTATAGAGGCTTACTATAGAGATCTGATTTTATTATTATTTTTTTTTAATTTCTTTTTAGTGGAGAGGGTGAGTGATGCCCACAATTCAGATGTGGATTTGTCTGGCGGGGGAGAGGGGCTCAGGCTCTCCCATAGCACTGATGCAGTGTGTGTGCCCTGAGGTGCAGGAGAGTTCCAGCAGTTCTCTGCCATTTATCACAGAAATCACAGAATGTTAGGGGTTGAAAGGGACCTTGAGAGATTATTAAATCCAATCCCCCTGCCAGAGCAGGACCACCTAGTGTAAGTCACCAGGAACATGCCCAGGTGGCTTTTGAATGTCTCCAGAGAAGGAGACTCCACAGCCTCACTGGGCAGCCTGTCCCAGTGTTTGTCACCCTCACAGTGAAAAAACTTTTTTCTTATGTTTACACAAAGCCTTCTATGCTCCAACTTGCATCCATTACCCCTTGTTCTATCATTGGTCATCACTGAGAAGAACTGTGATCCAATAGTTTAATCCTGAGCAATTCAAGACCTGTCACTGACCTCAGTTTTCAGTGGCACTCACTGTTAAAAGTCCCCATTTGACATGGCAGGTGTAGCAGGTTTATCCATATTGCCCTTTGCTTATTTACCTCTGCTGTTCAGAGGTTATGAGTGTATCAAATCCAGGCAGGATTTGCTCCTGGAAGGGATTCACCAGGATATACTTTGCAGTATATTCCCATGACAATAAGTTAGAAATTTGTTCTAGAATCACAGACTCCATCTGGTTTGCAGTGGCAGTGATTTCAGCACACCAGTGATGTTTATAGCAGTGCTTGGAAAACATCCTGCTCTCAGAAGTCTCCCTTCCTCTGAGCCTTGGGAATTCAGTTTTTCCTTCCTCTCAATCTACTCCCAAATGTTGTTTAGGCAAGTGTTAAGCTGACATGTCTGTCTTTCTGTCTTGTTCATTCTCTCCCTTTATCCTTCCTGTTCTGTTTGGTGTCTTTAGGATTAAGTGATTTTCCCCATCACATGGAGAATCTCAAACAGATTTGAGGAAGACACCTGAATTTCAGTCAAAGGCCTTGCTCACAAGCTTCCCCTGGCTCTGTTTCCTTCCACTAGAGTGAAAAGGGTTATTTACCTTCCTGCAGCCTTTTTGGCTGACTTTCTGTAGCTGAGCCTCTTGGGTGGAACTTGCTGCCTCATCTGTAGGATGTAGAGGCAGTCTAGGATGGGATGGAAGAAGGTTCTCAGAGGAGACTCCATCTCTGTACAAAAGGGATTTCTATCCATCTTACTGTAAATGACTTTTGTCAAGACTTGGAAGCCAGCCCTGAGGAAGACATCACTGATCAGGTGTGTGAAGAGCTTTTTTTTTTTCAGTTTGATTCCCTAACTGTTAAAAATCTTTTTGTCCACGTGTCTCTAATTAAATCTGCATAGGTTTCTTGTTCACTTCTATGAGGGGTACACGTGGGAATAACTCAGTTTTGCCCTTTCTCTGCTCAGATTGCTTGTTTCTTTCCTCTCCTTTGTTTACAGCTGCCTTTGATCTCCCTTTGATTTGTGCTTTGAAAGGAGTGTATTGCTTAATTATGAACTGTGTAATAAGTTGACTGTGCTGTTTATGGCATTGCTCTAAGGAATCGTTTATTCTGACATGTACATATTTAAATGCTCCAATTGGAGCAAAAAAACTTGCTGAAACTTTTGAACAGAAAAGATTGAGGTGAGTATTGAGATAGCTGACTTCTCTTCCTGTGGATATGCCTATAGCCACAGGTACATACTGTACCAACTGGGCTTGATCTCTGTCATCATCCAAGCTACCTACTTCTGGCATTCTATGAGCAAAAGGGGTGGGACACTATTCCATATTAAGTCACCAAAATGTAGACACCTAGAGTCACACTGTAGATAATAAAAATTCAGCCTGGCTGGCTTAGGTGTCTTGAGCCATCTGAGATGCTGTAAGGCATCAGGAGCTTCCACTTGGGAATGATAGATAGGACACAGGAGACCCTTCAACAGCAGCAGCTGAGGGGTGGGTGGGCGGGCAGCCCAAATGTGGGCAAATGATTTGAATCTCCTCATCAGAGCACTCAGTGGCAGCTGGAGAGCCAGCAGGGTCTCTACCACAAATATATTTACCAAAGGTAGTGTCAGCACAACTTCTTTTAGCATATTTGCTTCCCTCTCTGGGGAAAGGAAATGGGTTTGTGCTCTGAAATGTTGCTGTCTGGAGGAGTCTGGCTAAAAAATATACCTGAAATTGGAGGATTTAGTAATCTGGGGGGTTGGTTGGTTCATATCCCTACACATGGGTGGCAGATGCTCTCTGAGATGCCCCAGAATTTCTCCCAAGAGCTCTGCATTGTGTCAGCAGTTCTGATAATCCTGGGGCATCTCAAATAGAGATCTGAGTGCACCCAATTGAATTGAACCCCTGAGGCCTTAGCTTCTGGTTTTTACATTTGGAGGAACCATCATGTAGGGACAGCAAAGTGATTAAAGCAATTAATGCTCTGAATGTCTCAGAAATTCATCAATGTTACTAAAGGAGAATAGGAGAAGCAAGGCTATTCCCTCCCCTGTTCAGAGGGCTTTTTGATACTCTCAGATTTTAAATGAACTCCCAAAAGCAACAGGAACAATACAAACCAATGCCAGTCCATTCTGTTGAGGTCCAAAAAAATCAGATGAGGACAGAGGGAGCTGGTCTGTTGTGAATTATTATGAAGAATTAATCTTTAAATAGAGAACCTCAGCAGCAGCTTTTAGAGCTGGTGCTCTGTTGGCTTCCATTTGCCTCAGTAAGCAGGGAAAGTAAAGCCTGAATGTCACAGGTCCTGCCTGGTGATCCTGCCTGGTTTCCTCTGAAGAATCAGAAAAGTAAGACTCAGTGAGGAGTGAGTATTGAGGAAGCTCAGGAGCTCGGAAAAGCTACCTTCTGGGATGTTTTGCCCCAGACAGCAAGAGGAAAGGCAGAAATTTTGATGAAATAAGTTAACTGAATAGATCAGATATTAGCTTGTGTTCTGATCTGAGGTTCAGGATGCTCTGCTTAACTCACTCCTGGTAAGCTCAACTGATCCAGCAGTTGTTTCATTATTTTACATCTGGAATTTGAAGCAAATTACAGTCACCTTTGCCATTCTAGCTTTTTTATTTTTTTTTCCACAGGCTGCTGGAAATTGAGAATGAGCAGCTCCAGGATCAGCTTCGAGAGGTCCGAGATGAGAACTGCAGATTGTACAAACTGGTGACAGAGAAAGATTTTGAAATAAAGCAGCTCCAGAAAAAGATACAAGAGGACAGATTTGCTTTGTCAGGTAAACAGAGTAACTTTGTATTCTCACTGTTGGTTCCAGTATTTGCTTGATGATGACAATAGAGGGAGGAGAACAGATTCATTGTGAGTTCCTGGTAGTGAAATATCCATGTGACATCTCTACCTGTTTTATGCTAAAAAGGAGTATTTTGGTCATGTTGTGGCTGTCTCTGTTTCCACTCCTCTAATAAGCTTCTGCTAGGAGGAACCAAAATTCGTCTCTCAACTGAGAGAGACTTGTTCTCTGAGCTTGCAGTAATTTGCAGAAGCACTGAAGCCACTTGGCTCTGAACTTGGAAAATAACTTGGACACTTTGGTATATCTTTAGTCAACACTTTGAGTTGCTACCCAAACTTGCAAGAGTCTAAGCTGACACTGTTTGGCATTTGCAGATTTTCCTAAAGATTAGTTTCTCCACCATGTCAAGTGTCTCCTTGCCTTATTTTTAAAGGAAATTCCTCTCAATAGTTTGACATGATAACATAGGTGGACTGGTGTGTCTGCTTGAAGATTTGGGTCTTAGCCCTCTTTCTGTTGAAAGCAAGATAGAAATACTGCTGTTCCCCACCTCAGAGAGCTATTGAAAGAACCAAATGACTTCTGGTAGTCAGACAGGTCAGATCTCAGGTATAAAATATTGTTACTGATAATTATGTGTCCCTTAAAAGAAGTATAGTGCCCTTTTGGGGTACAGAGTGATCTCCTCACAGAGCTTCTCACTTGCTACTATTGGCACAAAAGGTGAGCAGACATAGAAATGATATTTAGTAAAATATTTAGAGCAGTGTTGCACCTTTCACTGCTACATAGTGTAAATTTCTTTATTCGGGCTCCTTTAGTTTGAATGCCTGAAGAGCTTCAGATGAAGGATGCTGGCTGAAGGCAGAATCCAGTTCCAAAGTCTCTTGGGTATCCTTCAAAAACTGAACTGTGCAGGCTGCACCTTCTCCACTGGGTGCCACTGTTGTTCAGGACAGCAGCAATGGCCTGGTTAGTGCAGAAGGGGAAAGCCAGCAATAAGAACTAAATAACACTTAAATTACACCTTAATTACTAAAAAAACCCCCAATCTGTAGCTTTTATTTAGGTGAGATGATAAACTATTCCTGGGTCAAGAGCAGGAGCCAGATGTGCTGTCTCACATGCCAGCTTGTGGCAGTTTGCCCCATGGCTGTGACTTCTTTATCTATTTTGTGGCAAGAGACTGACCCCCATTGTGTGGGAATGGAAAACTTTGATGAAATCTGTGCAGTGTGTTTGAAGATCATCACATGGAAGCACCAACCTGGCTTTGGGTTAGTTTAGCATTTCCTTTGATTCATAGAAACCATTATTTATTATGAAAAGTGAGGAGAAAAATCAGCTTCTACGTGAGAGGGAAAATATATACCAAATAAAGGAGTAAGAACAGCAGAAATGCTTTTTAAAGTAATCAATTTATTATTTTATCTACAGTGTTTTTAAATAGTGGTGTGGGGTCATAGTCTCTTTTCACCTATATTCTGCATAGCCCCTTTTATGCCTCTGAGGGTTTTAGGGGACTCAGAACTTACTTAAAAGTGATCTTGTCACCCTAGCATTTCACCCCAGTTCTTGAATATAATCTTCAGGGATGGCAGTAGAAAAGTCTTCACTCTAGAGCACTGAAAGAGGATGAAAGAGTTTAAAAGAGTTAAAAAGATCGATCTTTCTATGTCTCTGTAAAGATTTGTTGCAGGCTGACATTCAGTGCTGAGCTAGAGGTTTCCATGGACATTTTATGCAACTATATTGATTTTTGCACTCATGTGACAACTTTCTCCACCTTGCTCCATGAAAGCCAGGTGACACACAAGCCAGTCCTGGGGATTACTTTATATGTGACACTAATTGAACCCTCTCTGATGAGGAGGTGAATGAAGTGTCTGTTTAAAAGAGTAATTAAGAGAGTAATATAGTAGGGCTCCATATATAATCTCAAGGGACATAAATAGGCACAATGAAATTTCCTGGATGTTATCCAGGACCCAACTGTAAGAGTGTCCCTGACCTTTTAGGACAGATGTCTAGAAAAGTTTGCATCTCTGCTTCAACAGCTCCTCTAATAGTAAACAACCAGAGCAAAACAGTGGTCTCTTTTTCTGCAATTTGCTGCAAAAAAAAAGCAAACCAAAACAAAAACAAGTTTATAATTGTCCTTTGCAGCAGTGGTCAGAAAACACCTTTACACTTTTCATGTAGGACCACTGTTGTGGCCTTCTGAAGTGTGAAATGTGGCTTTGCCAGCCACAATGTGATGCTGACTCAAAAGCCCAAGCAATCCAGCTGGATCACTGACTCCTCTTTTCCTTTCTTTGTTCCTTTAAGTGCCTGGTACAGCTCTGAGAGAAATGGGTTAGACAATAAAAGTGCATTGTGCACTGGACAGAGAACAAAAGCATCATCTATTCTGAATCTTGCCTGCAAGATATGTCATTTGCTTTTCTGAATCTTGCCTGTAAGATATGTCATTTGCTTTTCTGTCTGCTTTTCAGGGGCACCTGGTTTAGCTGGAGATGTTGCTGCCACTAAAATTGTTGAACTGGCCAAAAAGAATCGTGAGATAACTGCGGAGGCTGAGAGTGAGAAAGCCAAAGTGAAACAACTGAATAACAAAGTCAAAGAACTGGAGAAAGAAGTGAGGCATTTTTCTTGCTCTCTTTCTGCATAAGAAAGAACTATAGAAATCCATTTCTTGCTCTCTTTCTGCATAAGAACCATAGAAATCCAGTTTGTGGGACAGAGGAGCTGCAGAAGCTGGGTTTAATTCATGTCCCTGTTTTGGATTTGCTCTTCCATCCATCCTTGCTTTGAGTTCTTGTAATTTCATGCCATGCTGGGAGAGAGGGGGGTGTACCCTCAGGTGTTTCCACCTTTGCAGAAAGGAGGAGTTGGCCAAGTTTTTCCAGAAGTTATAATGAGAAAAAGATTTATGAAATAGCAACTAGGAATGTTCACTTGTGTTTGAAGCACCTGGGCCTTTCTAGCACTGTGGCAAAGGTATTTTTCTGAATTTTTTTCTCTGTGAGGAGAACCAAACCATTACATATACTCCCACCTTCTTAATACCAGCCATGAATTAGTTCTCTATTATTCTAAGCTTTATTCATCCCCATAATGAAAGCTGTTTTCTGCCATAAGTACTTCCAGAACTGAGACAGTTGCAAACTTAATACACCACTCAGTCAAATTAATTTTTCTGATTTAGTAAAACTTTTTCATATGTGCTAACCTTTTACAGGAATAATTTCCTTCAGGTGACTGCTGAACTGAAAATTAAATGCCCTGATGTCAACGTTTACTTTGTTAAGTGGCTATGTGCACTCCTTTGCACAATACTTGTAAGAGTTTGGATAATTTAAAATTATTTGCTTCCTTAAAAGACATCTTTTAAACAGATCAATATTGTTTATTGTGCTACCTGATAAATGGCATCTGACAGTTTTAGTCCATCTTTCATGATCAGTATTAATATGAATGATGCCAATATTCAAATGAAGTGACCTGAAAGATCAAGAAATGGTAGATTAAGTTTTTGAGAACTGCTACATAAATTCAGAATAATCATGTCAATCCAGAGGGCTCTTCTCAAACAGTTGTCAGGCTGGCTAAGAAAAATCAGGTTGCTGTGGACACAGGAAATCATGTAAGTAGGGGAGAGAGCTATGAATAATTTCAAGAAAAATCAACTTGGTTGTAATTCCCTACTGCAAAAGTATAATGACCATTATTCAAACAGAAACTCAAAGTGTTCTCAGACATTGACCCAAAAGAAAGGACCACAGATATTTCAGGAAGGGAGATCAAACTCAAAACAAACAGAAATTTTCAAGAAAAAGCAATTGCTGGTCAAAGCAAAGATGGACATTTTAATGTGAATTAATCTGGCTGTGGACACCAGCTCCATCAAAATCAAAACTAAACACTGCAACCTGGCTTATCTGAGGTGAAGATGAGCTATGTTGTGAACCCCACTGGAACCATGCCCTGGTTACTGGTCTGTAGGTTCTTCCTATCTTACTGGAGATGACTCTGCTCTAAACTCATGGTCACTGGTTGAATCTGTGGATTTTACTTTTTCAGTGGAACCATGTAAAGATGTAAAATGGGTAAAATTAAAGCAACATTTGACAGTGGGAGGTATCTGAGAAAAAGGAGTGATGAAAGAGAAGAGGTGCCACAGAGAAGAACCTACAGTTGTTCACATCTCTTTAGTTACTTTTAAGCTAAGCTGGATCACTGTCTGGACACTCATCTGTTTCTGTTGATTAGAAAAAGAACCAGGACAACTCAAGTACAATTCAGTAACCCACACAGAAGCATCAAAGTACAATCTGAGATGCCACTTGACCTCTCAGGCATCCCTACAAGGCTGTTAGACATGGCAGGACTTGCAATCCTGATGTAGCAGCTGAAGACCTTCCAGATACCCTCAGATGCTTCAAATTCTGCTAAATGAGTTGTGGTGATGGTACCTTGTAAATCCATCACAATATATCTTTTCACTGCTGTAAAACACAGTTATTTGACATAATTGTTAGCTCTTTGCTTGTATGAAAACTGGAAAATATGTAAATCATTAGTGATTTAACATGACTACATTCCCACAGACAAAATGGAAGGTGTGGCCCTTGAATAATTGAGCAATCACTTAGCAAAGGGTGGTACATGTAAACAAAGGCTGCAAAAGGATGTTTGTCAGCTATTTTTCTTTGAATTTGACCTAGGAGCTGCCAACACTGGCTGGAATTTCTCATTCTCAGTCCATTGAGTGAGAGAGTTCATGAACTACACAGAAGGAGTGGCCTTAAACATTGATCTCCTTGCAAAGAATGGGGAACTTTAGAGCTGGGTCTGAGTTACACTGTTTCCCCAAATATCACTTTAGTGAAGAAGCTCTTCCTTTGAGCCTTCTTTCATTCAAGCAAAGAATCAAGATTTTCTGCCCATCCCAAAAAAGGAAATTTCATCCCTTTGCAGCACTGCTACCCAGTCTTTCCAGCTCCAAATTCACTCCAGACCAGTAACAAATCTGCAACCTCAACACAGGACCTGATGCAGAGATGAAGGGGTTATGTGCTTACCTTCCTAAATTGTTGCAAGTAATAAGACATTTTCATCCCAGATTGAGAAATGCTACCTTAGAGTTACCCCAGCTAAAGAAAAAGAGCCTTGACATCATTACTGTATACTCATTTCTCTTTTTAAATTCATCTGGTAAACAGAGCTATGTGCTTTTTATCATTTATGCTATGATTTTCCTGAAGAGTGGGTGAACTGGCATCCAAAACCCAGGACAACATCCTGATCTGTACATCCTGTCTGTTCTATACTGGATTTGCTTTTATGTATATTAACACTTACTTTATGAACCTGTGGTGATAAAATCTGACAGAAGTCTCTATACTTGATAATTGATCCCAGCTTAGCAAGTCAGAGACACTTTCACTGAAAGTTGTTCCACAGTAAAGTAACACATGCTTCTTCAGAAAGTATTTCAGGAAAAGTTGCATGCTTTCCTACTGATAAGATTTTAAAAACAAGGAGAAATTAAGTTGTGGGGCTTTTTCCTGAAGTAAATTAACATTCAGGATCATAAAAATGGCATTTGTCCTTTTTTTTTTTTTACTTTTTTTTTTTTTTAATTTTTCTTCCATGGAGGTGATCTCTTCGGTGTAGCTACTCTATAACAACAATGTTTATTCTTTTTTCCAGCTACAAACAGCTGTAGAAAAAATACATTATCTTGGTGGTGGTGATGCAGGAACCAAGCAATCAGCTCTGAAGATGATAGAAGGAAACCTGGTATGAATTGAAGAGAGGAAATCAGAAGCTGATACTTAGTTACTCCCTTCCATTGTAAAGTCCTTTCCTTATGACAAAGATGTATCTGGGTCACTAATTTTGTGACCAATATTCTCTGTTTGTGTGTTCTCTATGACCCACAAAATTAGGGAGGGCATTTGCATGGGTCTGTCAAAAAATAATAATAATAAAAAAAAATCTGTGATCCTGAAGGATCTGTGGATCTTAATCACTTCTTTTTTCCCCTGAGGCTTCTGTTCTTTCTGAGTATGTTCTTCTCTTCAAAGGCTGAAAGCCCAGAGGTGAAAGCATTGCAAGAAAAATTAACCACAGCCAACTTTAAAGTGATGGAGTATCGGAACCAACTCCAGTCTGCAAAACAGGAACTGAAGATGACCCAAAAGGTACTGTTCTACTGTTACAGAGTGAATTCTGTGCCTGTGACCCTGTGCAGGAGGTATCTTCTTGTGAAATCAGAAGGAGGCTTCTTTTCTTTTCAGCTTCCATGAAGTATTCCAGGGAACTGTAAGGAGGTAAGAAAAGACATGGGTGTAGTTGTTGTACTGAAAAAAAATTCAAATTGACACAGACATTCCATGCTCTGACACCACAGCTGGATGACTGTGTCCATTATCTCTGTTTCTATGATGGGTAGAGATTGTTTAAGGTTTGAAAGTCCCAGTTCAGCAAAATAAGTTTGTGACTGACTTGAAGCATACATTCAGGCCCATTCCTCCTGTCCAAAACATTTAATTATGTATTTATTTCAATGTAGGCTTCAATGCCATGGAAGTCAATGAGATTAAAGACCAAGCTTGCACTAAAGCACATACTTAAACAGTTTATTGAAGTGACATCCAGAGTAACCTTTTCCTCTTCAATTCATGATGGATTTTAATGCATAACTGTGTGTTCTGTTTCCTTTGGCTTCATTACTTCACGTAAGAGACCTGCAATGCAGATCAGAGTAGAGAATATGATCCTAAGAATAGAATTCTCCTGACCTTTTTATAAATAATTTAAATGCTCTTCATACTAACTTTAGCTCTCGTTAGTGTGGTTGGACTGGAATTGTGCAAGAGAGATTGGCTTGATTCCTGATTGCAGGGGTGTGTATTAAGACAGTATCTGCACCCTGTTCCTGTTTAGTGCTGCTTTTCATTATATCAAAACTAATTATTTAGATTAAAAACTGTTAGTAATGCTTAGTAAACCTTGGTGATGAAGTTAAAATCCTCTTTTTTTACTAAACTAGCACAGTTACAGCTAGATGGTACAATTTGACATCCTCCATAGGCAGGCAGGAGAGACAGATTGACATGATTAAAAAAGCAAAGAATAATTCTCATGCTTTTCAAAATACTGAATTACCCACCCACCTCAGCAAGTAAAATCTAACTCCTCACAACCACTGACACTCAGTATTGTAATAAGGATCCAAAAGAGCTTACATCACATGGGATACAGGATATCAGATACCATGTACAGATACAGTATTTTGTGTTTACTGACAGAGAAACCAGCTTTTTCTCCCCTCTCCCCAGCACATATATTTAAGCCCAGCCTTGCTGATGCTGTTAATCCCTTTTTCCTAGCTTTTAGCAAATGAAGTTGGTGAAAATGTGAATATTCAGAGTCTCTTGGTCAATTCTGGCAGCTGGCGTGGACGAGCCCAGCAAATTCTTGTTCTCCAGAACAAGGTGAGTTGAGACACCCCCCCCAGTGCCATATAAACTGGGTGCTGGGATGCTCTAAGTTCAGATATTACCTCAGTTTAAGGTAAATACACTGTTAGCTCTCCATTAAGTAATTCTTTACATCCAGAGCTGCTTATAAAGTGCATCCCAGTACCCAGTACCTACAACTACTTGGCCAGTCTTTTCTGTGTTGAAGAAAACAACTGTTAGAATAAAACATTCTCTGGTAACTTTTTGAATTTTGGGGGGGGTAAGTTTGTGTGTGTATATGTGTGCATGGTGGGGGTGTGTGTTAGTTTTTAATTATGTGTTGATGTGTACAGAGTCATTCAGAGCTCCTGCAAGCAATATTAATTAGGCTCTTGCAAACATGCAAGTGTCAGTATTTGAGCTGGAAATTCTTCACATCTGTGTCAAAGGATGGAGTTCAGTGACCTTAGAGAGCTGTGGCTGCTTAGTTAAGATCTCAGGATGTTTTGGAGGTGCTTCTTTCCACTGAGTACAGAAGGAGCCCTGTCAGTAGCTGTGCTCTGACTTCAACTCTTTTGTTCAGTGCCTAAAGTCAGCTGGGGAGAATTGAGGGCAGATAAAATTTTCAAGTTGTTCCCCCAGGAACTTCAGTAGAATCTTTAACTCTTGAGCCTTCTGAAAGCCACAGTACCACAGTTCTGAAATGTCAGCTTGAGACAGGGAGCCAGCTTTGTCTGCATCTTAAATAGAACTTCTCTCAGGCAATTTGATACATATTTTTCTGCTGTTTAATTATGTTCCAGCTAACTGGGATTTTTGCACTCTGACTGACTAAAATTGTTAACCTCTACTTTCCCTTGAGCAAATGACATTTTCCTTCTGTTAGTCTGCCTGGCTGGGATTAGTCTGAAGACTGTCTGAAGTCTCTTATCACAGAAATTTCTTTTCCAAGCCAGTCTCCTCAGGCCCCTTCTGTAGTCAGTGGGGATCTTGCAAACAAGTCACTGGATCAAAAGTAGGTAGGTCCACCTGATCCTAGAAGACACCTCCAGAACAGGGCAGAGAAACTGTGCTGCAGCACTGCCTGTTTCCTTCCACTGACTATAAAAGAAGTTCACTTGACCACACTTAGGTGTCTGATGCCACCCGAGGTGCCATAAGGGTGTCCCTCTGATCTCTGGTCATCTCTCCAGAGGAGTATGGATGTATGGTAAATCCTGTGTTATATATGTCCCCAGTATCCCAGGACATCTCAGACACCTGTAGCTGGGCTTAGGAACTGTGCCTTATGTTAAAATTGAGGACATCCTGGATGGTGCTTCTGCTAAAGACCAAGATGTCTAAATTTATATGAATGGGTGGATGTCTGCACTGCTAGAGGAGAGCTGAGGCATTATTCTGTTGCCACATGTGTGCTTAGTGGGATTCAAGATGCTTTGGAGCATCTTCCTGGCCTCCAGATGTGCTTCTAATAAGGTACATGTGTCCTGAGTCTCCTGTAGGTCTGGTGTCATTTCTCCTCCCTGCACAGATGCCCTAGACATCTGCATGTTTGTTAGCAGCTCATAAATTTAAATTTGAAAGAACACACACTGCTCTGTGTTAGTTAACCATGTAAATGCCAAAAAGTAACATGCTGCTACACTTGAAGTTCCCTTTGGTTATGTCCTCTTTGATGCTGGACTGCATCATAAAAGTTGTTGTTACTGCCCTCTAGGTTCGAGAGCTGGAGAATCAGCTGGGTCAAAACAGGACCAGACCATCACTGAATGAGACTGATGAGGAATTGCTGGTACTTACTGATCCAAGGAAACTGTCAACCCAAGAGAAGAACTTGTTGAAGATTCGTAGCTTGGAAAAAGAAAAGAAAGAAGCCTTGGAGGTAAAAACTTGTATGATGAGAGGGTGCTGTTTGGGTATAGTGTGTAATAACTTGCCTTACCTTCAAGGTGGATGTTACACCTTACCATTTCAGAAAGAGACCATTTCAGAAACACACATGGTATGCTGTAGGAAGTCCAGCCACAGCTCACAGAATGAGCAAAAAGCTTCCAGACTTGTTTTCTGTATTGCACTCTTGCATGACCAGGCATTTTTTTGCATTACAAGATTTAGTCTTCCCCTCCTCTGCTGCATGATTCATATGTCAAATGCATCTACTTGACCTGAAATGTGGCCACTTGATAACTGTGCTTGATATTTGATGTTAGAAAGAGGGAGAGAGGGCCTGGGCTGCAAGGCAGCTGCTACTGGCCTTATACTGAGGGCACATGCAGAAATAAACCTTGCTACAGCTGCATCCAAACTATGAAGCCAGGCTGAGGGAGTTGGGGTTGTACAGCCTGGAGAAGAGAAAGTTCTGAGGAGACCTTAGAGCAGCTTTCCAGTGCCTGAAGGGGCTCCAGGGAAACTGGTGAGGTACTTTTTACAAGGCATGGAGTGATAGGACAAGGGGTAATGGTTTTAAGCTGGAAGAAAGGAGATTTAGGTTAGATATTAGTGAGAAAATCTCTCCCGTGAGGGTGGTGAGACACTGGAACAGACTGCTCAGCAGGGTTATGGATATACTTCCCTGGAAGTCTTCAAGGCCAGGTTGGATGGGGTTTGGAGCAATCTGGGCTGGTGGGAGGTGTCCCTGCCCATGGCAGGGGGTTGGAACAAGATGATCTTTAAGGTCCCTTCCAACCCAAACCATTCTGTGATTTTATGAAACTGTCCAGGGAGCATCCAGCAGTTAAGCAGTCGTGGACAACTAGAGGGGAAATTACTGTGAATGGAGCTTGAAATACAAAGGCAGAAGTGGAACTCTGCAGATGACAGTAATTGAGGAAAACCTTCCCTGTGCTGTGTGCTTGCAGCTATAAATCTTCTCTTTCATTCTCATGGCCAAGAGTGAAAGGTGGGCACCACCTCATTGCTCATTTTTGTTGGACAGTTAAATTGCAGTGAGAAAAGCAGCAGCTAATCAAGCTCTGGGATGGTGCCAGATGGCCTCTCCAGAAGTGAACACAGGGAAGGAGCACAGGGAGGTATGCTTTGCTAACCTCACTCTGTGTAACTGACTCCTACCCCCCCTTTTTCTTGTGCACACAGGCACAGAGATCCTTTCCACCTGAGCATTTACTACAGGTACTACTAGCTATAGCCTCATTCTTCCCCTAAACCTCTTTATTTTTGTAGCAACCACATGTGACAGATGATGGGTAAGACCCAGTGTCTCACCACCCTCATAGGAAAGAATTTCATCCTAATATCTCATCTAAATCTCCCCTCTTTCAATTTGATATTGTTGCCCTTTGCCCTGTCATTCCATGACATAAAAAGTCCCTCCCCAGCTTTCCTGTAGCCCCTTCAGGCATTGGAAGGTGCTCTAAGCTTTCCCTGGAGCCTTCTTTTCTCCAGGTTGAACAACCCCAACTCTCATCCTGCTCCAACCCTCTGATCCTCTTTGAGGAACTGAACCCAGTGGGGGTCTCACAACAGCCAAGCAGAGAGGAAGAGTCACCTCTCTTGACCTGCCTTCATCTAGGTGAGGGCATGGCTCAGGGGGCAGCATGTATCAAGGAGAGCTTCTGCTGGATAGTTTGGCATCACTACCCTGTGTCTAGAAGGAAGAGAGTTTCCCCAAGGAGGATGATGAGGCAAAATAAAAAGCAGAAGCAGACAGAATTGGATTTTAACAAAAAATTATTGCTTGCTTCTTGGCACATAACAAATCAACCTAGTCCACTTGCATTCCTGAGCAGACAGAGACTTTTTTTGATGCTGACAAGCAAGTAGTAGCATTTATAATTTCTTCTTAGTTAGGAATGATTTGGTATGCCAGTTCCACTTTTTTTTTTTTGATTCTGCCAAACCATGTGTGATCTCTGGAGCTGTCTGAAGCACCTGGGGTTTGGTGATGGGCTCTAACTGTCACTTCTTTGATGTGTTTGCATCACTGCAGAAACTCACTGGGGAACATGATGCTCTCCAAAAAAGTCACGAGGAACTGAAAAAAAAATTTGAGGCATCAAAAGCCAGGAACAAAGTACTGTGCAACGAAGTGAAAGCCCTGAAGGGACAGATTGTGACCTTGCTGGAGAAAGGAAAACACGACGATGAGCTCATAGACGCCTTAATGGTACAGTCTGACTGGTCCTGTTGGTCCCAGCCCCTGCAGAGCAGCCCTTTTGCTAGAAGTGATGAAACATGATGTCATTTAATGGCACAGACAACCTGAGGGGATGCAGGGGCCTGATGAATCACACTCTGACAGCCAGAGGTCTCATAGTCAGCTAAAACCCTTCATTTGGGATCAGATCATGCAAAAGCTGCAAGACAGCACCAGGAGTGACACTGGTGCAGACAAGAAGCTCTGGGCTGCAAGTGCTGTTAAGAAATATTGTAAGAAATAAGGCCAGGTTGGATGAAGCCTTTTGCAACCTGGTCTAGGTAGAGGTGTTTTGGATCTTGATGATCTTTAAGGTCCCTTCCAACCCTGCCCATTCTATGATTCTGTGAAATGTGATGCAGAAGGACTGAAAGAAGATTGACTGGTAGGTAGAGGAAGGGCTTGAAGCTGGTCTGTATTCTCTGTTCTGCTTTCAGTTCCATTGGTTGATAATTCTTTTTCTGAGAATGACTAAAATCTTGCACTTTAGTTTGTTGTGTTACACAGCCCAAAACTCACAAGCTGAGTAGTGAACTCTGTGGACATTCACATGCAGTAGGTGGAGCTGAGAGGACTCAGTCCCCTTCAAAACCAAGAGTGTTAGTGGAGAGTTTCAAGTTATACTTGAAATAAGTGGCTGCTTGAATGGTCTTGCAGGATCCTTTTGTCCTGCCATCATTCTAAATCCTCTTCCCCAATTATGGTAGTGAAAGAAAAAAAATAATATTAGAAAATCTGCCGCTGCTTAGTAAGGTTTTTCCTGATGCAGCTCCTCACAAGTTTCAAATCACTTATACCTCATTGCTTCTGTACATAGGTCTTAGCTAAGACTAAGCTGGCATTCTCCCTTCTGCACACTGAATATTGGTACTGACCAGCAGATCAGGCAGATTACAGAGGAGCCAAATAACAGTTGTCACTTTTGCTAAGTCTGAACATTCTCACTACAATTATTTTGGAATGGTGTGTGTTTATTTGATATGAAATTCTTAACCTGTTTTATCCCTTACATCAAAGAATCTCCTTGCTTTGCTATTTGTTGGCCTGACAGAACAAACTATCCAATGAATATTAGATTTGTCAGTGTGAGAAAAACTCCAAACCCCACTGGTAAAACAGCCTAACCTCATATCTGTCATCTTCTACAACATTCATCTTTTAATGTCAGTATCACACAATCTGATCATGTTCTAATTTCCTACAGGAAAAACCCACAAATCAAAATATTTACTTTTATCCAGTTTATGAAAAAGTCACCTTCTTTGCCAAAGACCAACCTTTTCTGCTACACTCAGGAGCAAAGCTGCTGGCAAACTGAAGCTCTCTGTTGCTCAGGTCTTTTCTACTTATCCCATCCAGTCACTAAAGTGATCTTACACTTAAAACATAATTGGAGAAGCACTAGTGACATCAGTGTGCTTACACCAAGGAGCAGGTTTGGCAGGGCAATGGCTTGCCCCCAGCATTCCTAAATGGGTGTTTGTCTTGGAGGCTATAAACACACAGGGAGTCTTAATCATTGGGTGCAGAAGTGAAGAGCTCACTCCTTGTTTCTGTTTTATCAGAGCCAACAGAAGCAAATGCAGGAGATCTTACAGCACCTGAGCCAGAAGGATGAGAAGAACAGGGAGTCCCAGCAGCTGCTAGGGTTACACTTGAACAGTGACATTCAGCAGGAAAACTGTCTCCTAAAGCAGCTCAGACAGAGGGTGGCTGAACGAGAAGCAAAGGTTAAAGAGCTGGAAGAGGTGATTGAGCAACTCAGACTTCAGGTAGGCAGTCAGAAGGAATTAACTGGAGGAACACACTTTGTAATCATTTTGGATCTGCTCTTCCACTTCCTTCTCCCTTGTTATTTGAGTTGTTTATCAGAGACACTACTACCTGTCCTACTGACAGTCCTTCCTGATGGAATGATAAAGCAGGAATCCTCACTTGTCATTCTTAAGTTTCTTTCCTGTTCTTACATAACTTTTCTTCAAGCTGTTCAAGCAGCAGGAAACATGGAAATATCAGTCAAGTCCACATGTGGCTCCATGCTAAGGCTGTCACATGGCTGACAGGAAGGATGGGAAGTCCTGCAATGGGGACTTCTCAGTATTTAGCATCCTTGGCTGATAAAGGAAGCAAACATACATAGGTGAGGCCAACATCAGCAAGCTGCCATGGTACCCAGCTACATCCCCTCACTGAGTGATGGGACCCCTGGTCAGTTATCCTCATCTCTCACTGTAAATCCCTTTAAAGTATTCCTCTTTCTCAGAGCTCCAAGCTATTGAGATGAGTCCACTGGGTGGAATGTGGAAATTTTATTGTACTGATGAAGCAATTGGCAATGTTTGCCCCTTATGGACTAGTATCTTAAAAATGTTTCCAACCTTTATGTTCTGGTGTTGCAAACTGATACAAGCAAAGAGGTGTTGTTGCCAGAGCACAGTCATAGGAGTTGAGAGGCAGTCCAGTAACCTGGCAAAGACTTCTCCTGTGGCCTTGTATCTTACAATCATGTTTAATTTGAGAGTATTTAGACATCCAATTCCCACTGATATAAAACCCTTGTAAGGGTTATGGTAAGAGTGAATCTGTCAGATCCTTCAGTACTGAGGCCTAGACCACTGAGCCCATGATAAAACCAACTGTGCTGACACTGGCAGTGATGGTTCTGTGCTTTGGGTTCTCCACCACCACTGTGTCCACCCTATGATTTCACATGAAACTGCACTTTTTAGTGACTTTTGCTTCGTTTCCATCCTGCAATGGGTGGAAAAGGTTCTGAGGAGGTCCCTTAAATCAAAAGTTCTGGCATGCTTGTAGCAGTAATTGTAAGCTGCTGATTAGGCCATGATGCCATAATTTTCCTTTGAACTGTGTAATTGGTTTTATAACAGCAGAAATCTGCCTGTCAAGGGGATGGTTCAGGAGCTGCTGATCCACCATCTGAGCACTCAGAGGAGCCAGGTTTTTCTCTGCTTAAGCCTCTGGCATCAGGCAGCAATCAGATTGCAAGGATTGGATCTGCTCGGTAAGAAGACCCTAATATCAAGGTTTAAAATTCTTGTGAGTTATTCAGAAACCTGTTTTTCCCAGAGAACTGTAGAAAACCACAAGTGGTGTGTGCCAGCAGCTGTGGCTGCCTGTTTACAGTAGATGGGAATCTCTGATCACATTATCTCTTGGACTTTTCATTTTGAAACACAGAAAGATATACAGATTTGCAGACATTACTACATTTGGCATGATGGCAGGGCAGGTAATTCTGTTTCTCCAGCTCAAATAATGTTTATGTGGTTGGCTTAAGTGCCTGTGATTCTTCTCTCTTATGAGAAATGGGGCTTCTCATGAGCAGACTTCTGAAAGCAGGGTGGTGAATTGATCCATGATGCCATTTTAGGTAAGCACTAAATCACAGGTGCATTATTTAAATCAATAACTAGACTTTGAGTAGGATTTACTTGCAGAAATGTTGAAAATACACCACATCAGTTGTTCTTAACAAACACCCTTTTTAAAACCTCACTGAGGACCATGGGAATTACACTAATCTTAATACAGCAGCAAATCTCATTTTTGTTTACACTGATGTGACTGTGGGTCACTCTGGCTGTGGAAAGGAACCATAGTACCAAGGAAAATTGTATCCTTTCCTGTCAAAATGCTGGTAGTGTTGCTAAGGAGTGGATGGTCTAATTGGCAACAAGGATTTCAGGCTGAGGAAGAAGGACATTTTGCATCAAGTTGAATTTGCAACTGATTTCTTATGTTAAATTTTAACACACGTACCACATTCCTTTAAACACTGAATTCAGCTTTAAATTGTCAGATGTGTCTCTGAGCCTAAGTAGAGCATTACTACAAAATTTAAGAAAAGTTAAGAGTTAAAACACCCTTAATTTGAAAGTTTCCCCATCTCCATTGTTAAGCTCTTTTAACTTTATTTTCTCACTTCGTACTCTGCAGGAATTGTGGTTTCACAGATAAAATAATTATTTTTTATGCTTTTTTACTTCATTTATCTGCTGATTGCAAGCAGGAAAGAAGTAGGAAAACAAGGCTGGGTTATAGTAGAAGCCACTAAGTGCAATGCATAAATTATTGCTTGTATACATGGCTGGCACAGCTCTGGCATGGAAATAGCTGCTATGTCGAGTGGGCAATGGATGAGCCTGAAAAGTGTAAGAGCCATTAATAACTTGGTCAGCAGGGCTCACTCACTCTATTAAATTTAATATGCTGATGAATTTCTATTCCATTTTACTTTAGTGAATCATCTTTTCCTATCAGGAAGGATGAAATGAAAAATGCTATAAATAGGAACAAAAGCCCCTTGGAGATGTTGAAGTGAAAATCTGCATTCTTAGGCTGGGCCACTTCTATCATTATCCACCTTAACTTGGTTTTAGGATTAACCACTCCTAGCCTAGAAGGCAGCTCTGACTTTAGCCTCTGTTAGTTGCTGCCAACAGACAAGCAGGGGCTAAGTCTAGAGGGACTTTGCTTTACACAGCTGTGCTCAAGTTTGGAAAGCAATCACATGCTAGAATTTTATCTCCCAAGCACACATATGCATAGAACTCATCCAGACTGGGAGTGATACTCTAGTCTTACCGCTTGACTTCTCCTCTTACACTTTTGAGCCTGACCCATCTTCCTGAGGATCTCCACAATGTAGAGAAGGCTTCAGAAAACTATATAAGGTATGTTTTTAAAAGGTGTTTGGAAATAGAAGTTGTGCACCTTGCTTCAGGGCAGAGGTTCCATCGGTTATGGAAGTGTGCAACATATCAATGCCATCACAAACAGTGCTTGTGTTGGATCACATCAAACCTGTGCTTATCCCTCATCCTCTTGGGTGAAGGTGTATGATGAGAGTGCTCTCTGAAAGGGTCCAAGGCTGTTCCTGAGAGCAAACAGAGCAGCACTGGCTGTTCTTGTGGCTTTGTGCTCAGCTTGAGCCAAGCAGGGTCAAGAGCTCTTCTTGCTCTCATTTTAGAATTCTACGATCATTGAGGCTGGAAAAGACCTCTAAGATCATTAAGCCCAACTGTCAACCCAAAATCGCTATACCAACTAAAAAACCATTTCACAAAGTCCTACATCTGCATGGGTTTTGTACACCTCCAGGGGTGGTGACTCCACCACTTCCCTGAGCAACCTGTTCCAATGCTAGACCACTCTTTCAGTAAATATTTTTTTCCTAATATCCAGTCTGAACCTTTCCAGTTGTTGTGGGGATGCTCCGTGACATGGAACTCCATGCTGCTGGCCAGGAGTGCCAGCCAAGTATTCCCAGAAGAACAGACATCAAACACTGAGCTATACTTTTTGAATAATGGAGGCACAAGGTGTTTTTACAGCCTGTTTTGGAGTCAGGGAGCAAACTGAGTTACTGTCTTTGCAGAGCCCGTGTGATGCCAATTTAGGAGGCTCTGGGAGGCTTTTCCCAACAAGGCAGCAATAAACACAGACACTGGAAAATGAGCTGAGTTCTTGGAGCTCTTTGTCAGAGCTGACAAAACTTTCTTCTTCTCAGCACAGTGTCCAAGATGGGCCATACCCTTGTAGAGTCAGCAGCTACTAAGCCTTTCCTTCTCAACATGAACATCACACCTGGAAGGTATGTATGTAAACTTCATCCTAAAAAAGGGAGGTTTCCTGCCATGCTCCACAAGCTGCTGGCAAACCTTCTCCTTCTCTGCCTTGTTTCTGTAACAAACAGCTTTCACCATCCCTTCTTTCATCATCCCTATGACCTGATAGTGCCAAAGAGCTCTGACACAGGCTCCAGTGTCCTCTTGCTATCTTAAGTTTTTAATTGACTGCTAGTTTTTATGCCCCATAAATCCAATTTTTCCCGTTTCATCCCCAATCACCAAGATTTCTTCTGCTTTTTATCTCTAAAGGAGGTACTCCAGAATACTCCTGTGCAGAGAGGTCAGAGAAGGAATGAAGGCCATAATAATGACATAGATGGGAAAACTGCCTCTTCCTTTCATCACAGATTAGGCACAAGAACATCCATTGTACTGATGCTGCCTGAAGTCTTTCAGAGGGAGAAAATCAATAGGGTGCCATTGATTAACTTGTAGCACTTTGGAGTCCACATGCAGGCTGCTCTTACTTGGGCAGGTAGCAGTAGGAGAGGAGTCAGTGGCAGTGGATTGCTCAGAGGTGGAAGTTTATTTCCAGGGGTGATGGAAAGGAAAAGACCTTTCTTATGAAACCCAACAGTGAATGAATTCCCAAAGATTTCCTTCCTGTTTATTGCAGTACAGAGAAGGATGCTGGGGGGAGGGAGTGAGTCTGGCTCTGCCTTCTAGCTTAGTCTTCAGACAACTGTATTTTTGAGACATTTTTCAAATCCTGTCTTTGTTTTGTTTCTTTTCTTTGTGAAATGGGAAACAGACTCTCTGTGCTTCTGCTGTTTTCAGGCTTGCTGGCACTGAGAGCCCAGATTTGAAAATGCTGCAGACACAGCTCATAGAGCACAAGGCTCTCTGCCAGGCTGCTGAAGTGGAGAGAGACAGGCTCCTGGAACTGGTCACTGTGCTGCAGAAAAGGTAGAGGCTGTTTCTGCCAGGATCCTTTGTGGGATGCTGCAATTATGGAGCACAGGAGATGTGGGAGAGTCAGTAGCCTGCAGTACAGTGTGCTGCCAATGTCATCCCTTCCTTTAATAGGGGCTTTTTCAAATTTTTTTTCTGCTCAAATTCATTGCCCAGCTGATGATACTGGTTTTCTTTTTATTATTTTAGAACAAAGCAGAAAAAAATAAAGTGATCTCCAAGCTTGCTGCACCCAGATAAAACTTGAATGGGGGTATTTCTGTATGTGAGGTGTTATTTAGGCAGCAAGATTATTAATCAGTAGTAAATACTGTAATTGTAGTTATAATCTAACTTCTCTTCCAAAAGTGTTTCGCATTCTTTGAAGTTTCATTGTATCCTCTTCTAAATTAATTTCTTCTGTTTTAACTGAAGCATAATGGTGATTTTTTTTTTATGTTTTTTCTCTTTGTTTCAATTTAAGATAATGTTAAAAGCAAACCATGTTTTAGGAGGACAGGGAAAGCAAAGTCTTTTCTCTTTGAACAACTTCCATCTACTGCTTTTTGTCCTGGGTAAAGAATGTGTAATATTTGATTCCCAAATCTGTATTACAGGTTGTAGAAAGATATACTTTTGACTGCATGCTTTTGAATACATTAGGCATGATTTGCTTGCTTGTTTTGTTTTTTTTTATTTTACAACAGTTTTAATTTATTTTACTTAACTTTTGTCTTGTGCAATTAATCACAGTCAGAAAAGCATGGGGCTTTTTGTAACTGCATTAAAGGTGCTTTTAAGGACAAAATCCTGGAACTCCAACCTAGGAGAAACACATCCCTGTTTGTAAGCCCAGTGACTTTAATAGAGCTGTGCAATTAGCTGAGGATGGAGGTGTGAGTGATAGCAGAACTGGGGCCATTGCTAATACAGCATGATGAAGAACACAGAGTCAATGAAATGCACAGTTGCTTGTAAAATATACCATAGCCTGGTGATTCAGCAGCTTCACAACACAGATTTTTCAAGAGCTCCTGCAGGTAAAGTAAATTTTCTGAGATTGTCTGCAATAACTCTTGGAAGACCTCAGGACAATATAGCATCCAGTAATATTGCAATATTAATATTTGTAAAAAAAAAATCATGCATTCCTCCTCTTCCCTGCTGGAGTGTGGGTCAACCAAGCTATATAATATATTATATATATATAAAACATATATGATGCTTCAGTCAGGAGAGGAGCAGTGGGAATGATTACACAAGTGGGATCTTTTTCTCTATATGAGCTGCCACAATTTAGGACTCTTTCTCACAACCCCTTACTGCAGAGCAGAATAACCCTGTCAGGAGATACTCCATCCTAAACCATTTGTAGGACTGGGCCCTGCTGGGAGAAGGGAAAGAGCTAGAGGAACATTTTAGTTGAATTTGCTCACCTTGGCAGAAGATTTAATAAAAACCGACCAGGCTTGCCATTTTTCCTCCACTATTTGTCTAATGTGGATGCTGGGTGACCACCTGGTCAAATGAAAGTTTAGTGAATTCAGAACCACTGGGAGGAATCTAATTTCTCATAGCATGTCACCAGCTTGGTAATTCACTACCACAGGAGGTCAGAGTCTTGCCTGGAGCTAGTTTTTTAAGACAGTGATATAATTATGGTTGTAATTTCTTTTTTCTTTTTAGTTATGCCAGCTAGGAGGGAAATAAGACTCATCAAGTCTCTTGCTTCAGGGATTAATCAGCTCTCACCCAAAAGGTCAAAAGGAAATTCTTTTATTCTGCAGTATACAGCAAATCCATTTGAGTTTCTCTCTAGATTTAAACTCCTTTAAATCATTTGGTATCAGGTGCTACCCCCCACAAGATGCACGACTGACTGCATCCATGGGCACACATTACATTTTCATAGAATCACAGAATGGTTTGGGTTAGAAGGGATCTTAAAGATCATCTTGTCCCAACCCCTGCATGGGCAGGGACACCTCCCAGCAGCCCAGGCTGATCCAAGCCCCATCCAACCTGACCTTCAACATTTCCAGGGATGGGGCAGCCACAACTTCCCTGGGCAACCTGTTCCAGGGTCTCACCACCCTTAAATTAAAGAATTTTTTCCCCATCTCCAACCTCAATCTCCCCTCTCCAAGTTTTAACCCATTTCCCTTGTCCTCTCCCTACCCCCCCGTGTCCAAAGCCCTCCCCCAGCTTTCTTGTAGCCCCTTCAGATATTGGAAGGTTGCTCTGAGCTCCCCTGGGAGCCTCCTCTTCTCCAGGCTGAACAACCCCAATCCCTCAGCCTGGCTTCCCAGGGAGGTGCTCAGCCCTCTGAGCATTTCAGTGGCTCTGCTCTGGACACCTTCCAGGAGCTCTGTGTCCTTCTGAGGTTGGGGACTCCAGAACTGGACCCAGAACTCCATGTAGGGTCCCTGAAGGGCAGAGCAGAGGGGGAGAATCCCCTCCCTGTGCTGCTCTCTGTGCTTCTGCTGATGCAGCCCAGGACCTGGTTGGCTTTTTCATGTTGAACTTCTGGTTAACCACCACTCCCTACTCCTTTTTGTTGTTCACTTTCTCAGGTGGTGTGTGGGGTAAACAGTGGCCATTTGCTCTTCCATCCTGCAGACTGAACCCTCAGTTTATTTTCCACCCTTCCCCATTAGTGTCAAAATATTAAAAGCAGCATCAAGTTTCTTTTCCTACCTGCAGGTAACTGATGCTAAACCAGCTAAATGCTAGGAAGTGTTTTTATAAACTATTTTCCTTCCAAATTCCCTCAGCATGTTTACAAAAAACACCAAAAAAGCACTTTATTATTCCTGTGATAAACAAATCTCTCTGCAAGAATCTGCAGCTTGCCTGCTTATCTGAGTGGTAAATTCACACAAGTGCAAGTGTTAAGGGACCTAGGCAGCCTCTTTTTATGAACCCATTATTTCCAACTCTACCCATTAGTTAATTCTTTTTTGCAAAACTGGGGGATATCATCTGGAACAATTTCACTGGGATTTCAGCCTTTGGATGTGTGACAAATTCTCCTTTTCCCTCTGCTGAGAGCTATGCAGCATGGGTGCAGGATGGAGACTGATAGTCATAGCAAAAATAAGCAGCTGAACTACTTTTTTTGTTTTTTGTTGTTTTGTTGGTTTTTTTTTTTTGCACATCAGGGTGGAGGAAGGCAATGAAAAAATCTTGGAAGCTGAGAAGAGGCTTCAGGTGGAGCGTCGGCACGGTGTTATTTTGGAACAGCAGCTTGAAAAACTACAAATGGATCCAGAGAGTAACAGAGGAGAACACAAACTTCCCCTGAGGAGCAAACCAGGTGAGGTGGAGCACTTACCTACTACTATGTCACCAGTTAACCTGACACCCCCAACCAGTACAGATCAGGGGACATCCTACTGGAAAGCAGCTCCATGGAGAAAGACTTTGGAGCCCCAGACAATAAATTTTCCATATGTCAACAATGTGCCCTTGTGGCCAAGAGGGCATCAGGAAAAGTGTGTCCAGCAGATCTAGGGAGGTTCTCCTCCCCCTCTACTCTGCCCTGGTGAGACCACAGCTGGAATACTGGATCCAGTTTGGGGCTCCCCCGTTCAAGAGAGAAAGGGATCTACTGGAGAGAGGCCAAGGGAGAGCTATGAGGATGGTAAAGGGACTTGAGAATCTCTCCTATAAAGAAGGACTGAGAGACCTGGGGCTGTTTAGCTATGAGGAAAGAAAGCTGAGAAGGGATCTTACAAAAGTCTATAAATGTGTGAGAGGTGGATGTCAAGAGGAAGAAGACAATCTCTTTTCAGTGGTGCATAGGAATAGGACAAGGAATAATGAGGTTTAAGCTAGAACATAGGAAGTTCCACCTCAACATGAGGAGAAACTTCTTGGCTGTGAGGGTGAGGGAGCCCAGGCTGCCCAGAGAGGTTGTGGAGTCTCCTTCTCTGGAGAATTTCCAACCCCCCCTGGATGTGTTCCTGTGTGCCCTGCCCTGGCTGATCCTGCTTTGGCAGGGGTGTTGGACTGAATGATCTCTGGAGGTCCTTCCAACACCTAAAATTCTGTGAATCTATGATTCTATGTCCCTGTTCCCACCTCTGTGCTTAATAGACAGGACCAGCACTGAGCTCTTCTCTATCAAACCTACACAGGTGTTTGACCTTTCACAGGGCTATCTGGACCTGCTCACACCACTGGAGCAATACAGAAGGGAAAATCCTGGTCCCACTTCACTCAAGAGGATTTGGCCACAAATTTAAGTGGGACCAGGACTTTTGCAGTATGTTGTTCTCATGGCATGAGAGTCTACAGGGAAAACTTGACCCAGCTCTTTGTTGCCACCATACCCACTGCCACGTTCTTTCCACTTCTGCCTGAGAGATTCAGCTGAAGGTTAAGAGCAGAATTAAAGGACGCATCCCAATTTAAGGCCTGTCAGTGTCTATGAAAAACTATTGCTGGTGATGAAGTAATTAGATCTGGTGTAATTTATTATCCCATGAACGTGATAATCTCCTGCTATAAATATGAAAGCCTCACTCGCATAGTTAAAGGGGAAGAATTCATGGTGGATGTTAATTTTTTATTCCCCTGATCAGATCCTTTTATTGCTTAAGGACTCTGATTCTGTAAAGTGTCGACACCAATAAAATGGCACATATTCTTAAGGAAACTTTTCCAGTGGTTTCCCTTTATAAATGTGTTTTCATAAAGTAAAAAGACTTTTAATGCCAGGGTCCAAACAGTAGGAACAGGAATTCCAATTTGGGAGATAGTAGGATGCCATCAGGCTGAGTTACAATGATTAGAGCAGTTGCAAGCCTCATCAGAGACCTTCTACAAGCTCTTGGCCTGCTCCATGCTGAAACTCAGGATCTTGGGTTAGTGGGAAACTGCCCAGCAGCTCAGCAGATGCAAGGTGTGGCTTTCCATCATGACTCCATCCAGCACTGTGGTATTAATGAGATCTCATCACCTTAGAGCTAACTACTGATGATCTGTGTAACCTTCTTTTCCACCTGCACTGGTGTTTTGTTTCTCCTTAGGTGTGGGTCAGACTGAGGTAAGAAATTGGTGCTGGAACTGCATTACATTTCTTTGCAGCTCCCTTGTAGTGCTCTTGGTGACGTGCATGGGTGACATTAAGTTCTCTCTGGAGCAGGACCATGATGCAAGGAAAAAGAAACACCCTGGAAGTGTTGAAGGCCAGGCTGGATGAAGCCTTGTGCAACCTGATCTAATGGGAGGTGTCCATGCCCATGCTGGAAGGATGGATATTGATGATCTTTAAGGTCCCTTCCAAGCCAAGCCATTCTGTGATTCTATGAAATCCCATGGTTGTGTTCACTGGCATCTTAATTCATACAGGAGAACTGGAGTCTCTATTTGAACATCTACATGGTGTCCAGGACCTCAAGTGAAGCATTCACCCATCCAGCATGCAGAGAGAATTAGGAATGTGGGAACAGGATCCAGAGGAGTTTTTATCCTGAGTGGAGACTGAACAATTGTTTCAAAACCAACTCCCCACTGTAAAATACAAATCTGTCCCTTAGAGCATAACTGTTGTGTCTTTGCCAAGAAAGGGTGGGCCAGATGATCCTTGAGGTCCCTTCCAACCTGGTGTTCCATGACTGGGTGATAGGGCTGCAGCCAAGACTGCCTCATTCTCCTGTGTTTTTCTGTAAGCACTGATATTTAGGGCTCTCTTACCTGGGTTACCAAGAGCCTAGCAGCAGGGAAAATAGTGCAGAAAAACGTAGATCTTAATAGAAATCTCATACTTAGAAACAAAGTCCTGAAGCCTTTAGGATGTGGGAAATTTATCCTGATAGGAGAGCAGTGCTGAGCCTCACAGATGTGGTATTGTGGGATGATCTTTGTGATTCCCAGGAGGGGTTTTGGAGCCCTCATAGGGTTCTGCAGATACCCAGGGGAAGAAATTGAGGTGTGTGCAGGGAAAGGTAGTAGCCAGGTAAAAGTTGTGGGAATACAGCTCTCAATGGTACACTTTTTATTGACTCCATGGGCTCATCTTGGTGCTGTCTTCTAGAGGAGAATGCAACTGAATTTTTGAGTGCTCAGACTTTGATAGTCAAGTGTCAATATGTTGTCCTGGCATCACACATGTGCTCCGTGTAACACAGTGATAAACTCTCCAGGTTCTGAGGCATTTTGGTCAAGTTGTTGTGCTGTAGTAACACTTTGGTATCTCACCTCTTCTAGATTGCCATTTCCTAGCCAGGAGAAGCAGTCTCCTTCTTTGTGGCAGGTTCCCTCTTACTAAATATTTCCTTGTCTGAATAAGGACTAAAAGCAAACGTAGAAAAGGATGGGCAGTAAGACTAATAAAAAGAAATCTCTCAAAGTCTAGAAGGTGAGTAGGTAAAAATCTATTTCACCAGCCTCCTTTTGAGAGATCTCAGCCTCTTGTAATGTGCCAAAACTCTGGAGTTAGTCCAAGAAACAAGTCAGTAATACACCTCTTCAGAACATGTAGGGTTATCTACATGCTTTCATGCCAGATAGTTGAGGAAATAAGAACAAATGAAAAGCTTGAATATAAAATAGAGACTAGACAACCTGCTAATTAACATAATATTTTCTTTCTCAAAGTGTAAAATTGGAGAGAGCTGATCTAATTGCTAATCTGATGTTTCTAGTCTCTCCAATTCAAGAGAAGTAGATAATGATGCCGTGGAGCTAGGAGCGACCCGGTTGTGCTTTAAAATTATTCATGCTGTTCAGTTTTTTTTGCTCTTTCCCAAATTTATAATTAGCAAAGAACAATCCCCGAGGAGAATAGGTAAGGAACAGCAGGTTTTCCTCAGTCCTGTAAAGCACAACTTCAAGATCAAAAGCATTCTGTGATTATACAACACAGCCTTTTGTTCTCCTACATTTGTGTCGGAGTCCAGTACTCTCTGACCAGGTTTATTCCACCCAAGGAGGATTTAGTGTTTTAATACCAGATTTCCTTATCTGAAGATACTTGACATGATGTGAGAATTTTTATTTTTTTTTTTTTAAAAGTGAGACAGCAATATAGTGAAATCAGAATACAAATATTTTTTCTATTACCAGCCAAGATGTTCACTGTCACAGTGCTGGGTGTCCTCAGCTGCCAGAAAGGAATCCATGGGTTGAAGCCAGGTCAAACCTCTTTCCTTCAGAGTTCATTTTGCTGTTTTTTTGATTTTTATACTCCATGTTAGGCTGAACCACATATAGACTTCCCTCATGTGTTGCTCTGGCTGGTTCAAGGTAGGCAGCACTTTCTATCAATTATTTTAGAGAAAGCCATTTACAATTATTCAGCTGTTTATCTACAACAAAGACCATTCTCCAGTCCTCTTGGTGTTGGAATAAGTTCAGCATCCTCTGCAATACCTGTGAACACTTCCTACCTTCCTTTCTGAGCTTCTTAAACACATCATCCTTGCCTCTCTTCTCTGATCCTTCTTTCATTGAGGGGTTAACTGGTCAACCACAGCTTTTTCCTTTTCCAGTCTCAGTAGTACATTTGTATTATCCTTCCTCTGATATAAACCTGATATAAACCCTGAGTAAAAGTTTTTGTGTCTGACAGAAGCAGTGCTGGGGGTTTTGGGTATGTTCCTTTAATTAGAAAAGCCTTTCTGAGTTAGAACCTTTGTTAGAAGAACACATTTAAGATCTTTATTGCATTTAACCTATGTTGAGTATATGCTGAGGATCACAGTGCTTTACAAAAGTTGTTTTGGTGTGTGCCACACAGAAATGTTATCACAGGCATTCAGGAACCAACAGTTGCCATCATCTTAAGTGGAACAGAATGGCAAGATAAATATCAAAATAATTCTTTTCACCTGTTTCTGTGTCACCTATTGTTTTGGCCACTTAAATATTTTGGATGATTTTTTTTTCCTCTCTAAATGGGTAGGCACACATATTACTGTGTTTAGCCCCAAAATGCAATCTTAATTTAAATGCAATCTTAATTAAAACACAATTAATGTGTTCTAATTGTGCTGAAAGGAGATTAAAATAAAAGCTTGTCCTATATTGTTACAGTATCTCCATGGATATACACAGAACTAAACAGATTCCTCAGTAATTATTCAGTTTCCTAAGATTTGTTCAGTGTGCTACCAAGTGGAAATGGTGGCTTGTTTAACTAAAACTCCATTTTGTGATTAAATCTACAGCCCAGTCTGGAAATCACTCAGGACTCACCTTGAATGTGAGTGATAGGCAGGAGCTCTCTGCAGCTCAGCTCTCCAAGTTGCCTCTGGAATCACAGATAGAGGAGCTGAGCACAAGGTATGATTTCCCTTCCTCCCTGCTGTGTTACTCATAGTAGCTCAAATTCATTACAGTCCTCTGAGCAGAGATATTATCTGCACCCACTCCTCAGAAGATAAAATGCTGCAGAAATCACAGAGCCTCTGGTTTGAGCTTTTCTGTGCAATTTTTACACAGATCTCCCAATAAATATACAGATACCTAGAAAAGTTAAGCTAATGCAAACAGCAAGCAGCAAAACAAGTGTGAGGAGCACAATTTTTTTTTTTTTTTGTCTTTTTCTTTCCTTATGCATTGATTGCAAGCTTATTAGTGAAAATCAAATTATAAACTTTATCAAAACAGATCTAGCAAAGTATCGTGGTCATCTGATACACTTTTCTACCTCAAAGAGAGAAATCCTAAGTGTTAAATGTGGCCTTTCTCATGCCTGACATAAAATTACCAGATCAGTGTGCTCTTCCCTAGAGCTGAAGCAGTGTTCTGATTTGCTCTGGAGCCCCAGAGCTGGCATGAAAGTTTCTTTTTGTTTCCTCACAGGCTTGTGATGCAGCTGAATGAGAACGAAGTTCTGAAATCCACTCTGGAAACTACTGTGAGAAAGAACAAGGAAGACTTTAAACAGTATCAGGACACAATGGACCAAGTGAAGGCTATCTTTCTACAGGCCATTCAGCAGAAACAAGAGAAGAGTTAAACAAGATATTCAGAGTTCTTTGGACTCCAGAGCAGAAAAGGAGCTCAGGCATCATGCCCAGGAATTGAAATGCAGTGGCACTGCATCTTTGCAGCCTCAGATCTTTAGCATTAGCAGAAGAGGATGGGAAATGGAGATGAAATACAAAAAGGCTGAAGGTTTTGTATGGCAGGAAATTCTATCTGTGAGGGTTAGCAAGCAGCTGGCTCTCAGATTCCATGTGCCTTAGGTTGGTTCTGTTTAGGAAGCTGCAATTCTGCAGTGTGATTCTGGGCAAAACCTCCCTAATTTCCACAACATTTTCCTCAAGAGGGCTTGTTATTCAATATGCTTCTACCTTTATCAGCTCATAAAGGAATTTGCTGTACAAAAGTTATGCCAGCTCCCTTCCAAAGTCATGCCAGGAAGAAACAGAGTTGTCTTTTTATCAGCACACTGATACCTGTCTGTTTTAGGCTTTCCATAGTATTTAAGTGCTGAGGGAGTAGGTTAGAGTGTGAATATCTGCCAGGGAATTTTGGGGGGCTCCCCTCACCCTTCCAATCTGTTTATTTGCTTGAATGTATTTGCAGCAGAGTTTCCATTGAAGAAGTAAGACTGTGCAGACCATGCAGAAATTCAGCTCATTCCCTACAAAATTTGCCATCCAGGTTCAGAATTCCCTGTTTCTGAGTCTCTGCACTCATCCATCAGGCAGCTCTTGTTCTTGCTAGGAAGAAATGCTCACAAAATGCTGGCAGCTCCTTGCTGCAGTAGCAGAGGGACTTTAGGAGGTGCTTGAAAACCCTTCCATCTCTGTCCTTCTCTCTTGCAGCATGGTGAGAACACCAAGTGCAAGCTAATGAGGCATTAACATGCAGCCTGCCAGCAGCAAGCTGGCCTTGGGGATTACAAGCAAATGGAGAGCCAGTCATTTCTGTACAGTGCAGCTTTGTTTCTCAGTTGAAAGTCTTGAAAGCTCTTCTTTTTTCATTTGTCAGCCTCTTCTTGTGAGTGTGAAGTTTGTCCAGACATTAACCCCAGACACCACCAGTGCAAAGTGGGTTTATGGACCAGCAAAATCTCTGCTCCCTTTCCCAACCCCAGGATCAGGTCCTGACTCTGAGACGAGGCAGAGTGAAAAAAAAGAGAGCAGATAAAAAGTTCCTCCAGAGGCTGGTGTCGTGCCTGTCTTTTTCTCTAGGTTCAGGGCTGTCTCTCTTCAAACAGTTGATGGAATTCCTGATGGAGGAGGTTGGAGCTGAGGATAAGTTTAGCCCCTGAGAGTTAAACCCTCCCTGCACTTTAAAGCCACTCTCTGCTCCCCCAGCTCTGGCCTGGAGCTCAGCAAAGCCCTCCTGTGTCAGTCTCACACAAAAGCAGGACCAAAACAGCTCATTGCCACATTCCTGCTCCTCACCCTGCCAGAAGCATAAAGGAAAAGGCATCCTACAACCTGCAATTCTCTTCATCCAGCAACTGGAAGAATCATAACTCCTGGATGGAGAGCAGAGTCTCACCCAAGCCAGCTGTCAGCTCCATCCCATGATGGGGTCGAGTGAGCAAAGAGAAGAAATCAGCCCACCCTGGCAGGTATTTTAAGGACCTGAAGTAGTGAAGGGGGATCCCTTTAAAAAGCTGCCTGAGCTGTGGCAGGGGTGTGGAGATTTTGCTAGGAAGTGGCTGCTAAATTCAGGCTTGGGAGCTTGCGGCTGGCAGATTCTGATTTCACTTCATGCAGGAGTGTGAAATCAATAATATTTTCACTGTAAGTACAGGCCAGGCAATCTGCTGCCCTTTCCAATACACACAAATCAACGTTTGTCTCCTGTCCTGTGATGAAGCAGTGAAGATTCCACCGTTCTCCAGCAAATGGCTGTGAATCAACCCCTGAAACACTGATAAGAAACTGGGAGCGCTGCACACTACAGGACACATATGGCTTGCTAGGACGTGGTACAAAACTCTTCTCAAGTGCTGCAACACTCATATCTTTAAACATATGCTTGTTTGGGGTTGCCTAGAAGCATTTTCTCTTTCTTTTTTTTTTTTTCCCCTGCACCAACACACACAGAGCACCACCAGCTGCCTTGCCGAAAAGGAACTAAGATACTGTAAAAGTTTGTTTCAAGAGTTTGTATCTGTAAGTAACTGTTTCTCATGGAAATGTGTGGTCTGTTTCCCATCACAGAACAGGAAGGAGGTGGCCACCTTAGTTTTTTCACCTTAGTTTTGAAATAAATTCTCTCTGCATTTCCACAGAATGACCTGCCTTTGGTTTCTCCCTGTGCTGACTCTTGTAGCAACTGATTCCCAGTTTTCAAGGTGATTTCAAGGTATGAAACCCATTTTCCTGCAGTACCTGTTGTTTTGACACTGAACAGAAGAAAACCTATCAGATCTTGGAAGCAGCAGCCCTGGTTCAGCTGCCTGCAGCATTCTCAAGACCCTCAACCCATAAAACCTCAGTTTTCTTACTGCCTACAAAAATTCATACAAGCTCCACAATCTCTCCAGCATGCTTGATGTGCTATTTCAGCTAAAACATTTCTTTTAGGGAGCATGATTTGAAGCCTCCACAACCCCCTGCTTTCCTTGGATATTTGTCCTCCTGGATAATTACCAGCCCCTAAAAACCCCTTGTTTCAAATTCTCATTTGAATTTCCCTGGCTTCATTTTGCAGCAAGTTCTTATTCTGCCTTTTTTCACTAGATAAAAGCCTTTCCTCTCCAGGACAGCTTTTGTCCAGCTTGAAGTCATTTTTTTATAAGCTCTGAGTTTTTTTCAGTCTCTCATAGTAGCTAATGGTGGTGACAAGGTAGTGGTGACAATGCTCAGCTCTGCTGGCACAGGCTGGTGGCTACAGCTCGGCTGTGAAGAGCAGCATAAGGTTAATTTTCTGCAAGTGTTTGAGGCCATGGACGCTCCTTGTTAGGATTTGGCCAATGTATGCAAGGAATATGAGTCCTCCAAAACACTTGTGCTGAGCCAAATGTTGTCTCCTGTCCCTGGGGTGTAGCAGAACACTTCCACAAAGCAGCCAGAAAGTGCCTGATGGATGGATCTGATTTTTAAAAGTGCAGCTGAACCTCTGGGGATAAATAACTATTGATGAATTGTCACTGGTTTCCTTTCAACCCTCTTTTGAGGCATCTACCAGCAAAAGAGCAGGCATGGTGGGGGTGTAGCTTTCCAAACTGGCCTTAACATGAATTAACCTGCAGTTAAATATAGATGGTATTGACACAGGCGAGTTCTCCCTGCCCTGGGCCAAAGCCAAATCCCACTGTGATGCCTCCAATTTCAAGCTGTAGCTTGGTGGCTTGTGTGCCCTCCTGAAGCTCCAAAGCATGATGGAAAGTGTGGGGAGGAGACAACTTCCAGCCCTTCCTGGGGGTGAAATGGGGTGGAAGCTGGTGGCAAGGGGGAACTAAGTTGGAAATTTCCTTGCTAAGCCCCTCCAGCAGCCACAGCCAGCAGCTGCTCCCACCCTGCCAGCCACAGGGCCCTCGCCCCGTGCCTGAAAAAAAAAAAGGAATGAGGTTCAACTTTAAATGGAAAAATACCCCAGCAAAGTCTCCGTGTTCTAAATAAAGCCATGACTGAGCTGAGAGGGGTATTGGGTTTCTCCTCTCACCCTCTCCCCTCCAAGCCCAGCTCTGAGCTGGCTGCTCCCATGGGACAGGGTGGCCTCGTTCAACAAATGCCACCTCAGTCCCCACGCCTCTCCACTTACAGCTCTGAAACCCATCTGCAAGCAGGGGGTGAAGCCCTGGGCTCATTTCTCAAGCAGAATTGTTATCTGCAGGGTGCAGGGTGGAGAGGAGGAGGCCTTGACCTAATGGGGGCATTTTCTCAGGGACAATTGGGATATTTGCTCAGGGATGGGAGGAGACAGTGAGGAAGGGAGCTGAAGGGTTTGACAATGATGCTCTTATCCCTGCCAGGGGGTAGGAGATTTCTTCCGAATTCTTCCCCAGGGGCAACTGGAGGTCTTGGGAGCTGTGATGGGGGGGTTGGTGTGTGTCACAAGGGACAGACAGAGGTGTTCTGGGGGTGCTGATCACCTGGGAGGGATGATGGGTGGATGGATGGATGGATGGATGAATGGATGAATAGATGGATGGATGGATGAATAGATGGATGGATGGATGGATGGATGGATGGATGGATAGATGGATGGATGAATGGATGGATGGATGGATGGATGGATGGATGGATGGATGGATGGATGGATGGATGGATGAATGGATGAATGGATGAATAGATGGATGGATGGATGGATGGATGGATGGATGGATGGATGGATGGATGGATAGATGGATGAATGGATGAATAGATGGATGGATGGATGGATGGATGGATGGATGGATAGATGGATGGATGGATGGATGGATGGATAGATGGATGAATGGATGAATAGATGGATGGATGGATGGATGGAGGACACATCCATCCTCACACATCCTCAACAGGGAGGTGCCTGCTGAGGTCCTGGTGGGCTTCCCGTGTTTCCAGTGACACATTTAGATGGCAAACCTGATGGAGCAATTTAAGGCAATATAAAACAACTCCTGTGGGGCTTTATAACCCCCTCTCCTCCCAGTTCACCCCATAAAGAGCTGCTCCACCAGCAGGCTAAGACAAGAGGGGGCTCCTTTGATGTCCCCATCAAACATTTCCAATTTTTGCTGTGCTTCTCTAGGGCAGAGTCAAGAGCCTTTCCTTGAAGCCTACCAACTTCCCACTCACTTTCTCCAACCCTAAAGAGGTGCCTGGCCTCGGTTTGTGTGCCACAACTCCCAGTAACATGACAGATGTTTGAAAAAACTGAATAAAATCAGCTCAAAGCCATCAAGCAGCAGCACTGGGGCAATAAAACACAGAGGCGTCCCCTGTGCTGAGGAAGGAACAGTGGTGACATTAAAAATGAATCTTATTATATTAGAAATCAAGAAGGGGGGGTTGTCATTTTTTTTTATATTATCTGTAAATTAAAGCTAAGTGATTTTTTGATCACTGCTGTTCCTGAGCATCATGAAAAGCCCTTGCCCAGCCTCTCCACCTGCATTGCATTTTTCAGCCCAGCAAGATCACAATTTACCCAGGATTAAAAAAAAGAAAAAAAAAAGAAAAAAAAAAAAAAGAAAAAAAAAAGAACTTATCTATTTACTTACTGTTTATTTGTTTATTAAAATCTATTTCTTTTCTGGCCACAACTCTTGTTATCATTGTCCCTAGCACTCCTTGCATCCCCAGAAGTGAGCTCCCCATTGCCAGATGATGGGGTCCCTTGGTCTTCCAACTCAGCAAATGTTTGGAGAGAGTGGTTTGGGGGCTGGATTTGGTTTCTGCTTGGAGCAGAAAGGGGGTGAGCAGGTTTGGGAGCCTGGAGGGTGACAGGGAGCTGCCTGCACCCACTGGTGATGCTCTTCCCTCCTGCTGGGGATGAACCTCTGCCCTCCAAAGGGATGGAGCATGAAGAATTGTGCCTGTGCTTCTCTGCACCCATCTCTTAATTACTTCTCCTCTAAGCACCCAGTCAGTTATGCCCAGGGCTGAAGATCTGAAGTCCCTGGGCAGCAGGATGAAGGCTGTGGGCAGGCAGCCAAAATTCTGCTGCAAATTCAGGTGCCTCATTAGGTGCTGGAAGTGTTGGCCATGCAGCCAGCACCAGTGCTCTCTGTGGAGCCTCTCCCCATGCACACCAAGTTAAAAGTGATGCTAAAAACCTTTTTTTTTTTTTTTTTTTTTTGTGTGTGGTCAATGCAACGGCAAAGCTGAGCTGACCCATGTGGTGCCCATCCTGGAGATCCTCCTGCCTAAGCCCAAAATGTGACTTTTTCCACCCCAAAAGTGGGATGAGACAAAGATCATAGAATCATAGAATTGGCTGGGTTGGAAGGGACCTCAGAGATCATCAAGTCCAACCCTTGATTGACTGCTGCTGTGCTTCCCAGCCCATGGCACTGAATGCCACATCCAGGCTCTTTTTAAATATCTCCAGGGACGGAGAATCCACTGCTTCCCTGGGCAGCCCATTCCAATGTCTGACAACCCTCTCTGTAAAGAAATTCTTTCTAATATCCAACTCAAAGATGGGGCTTTGAACAACCTGGCCTGGTGGGAAGTGTCCCTGGGGTTGGAACAAAATGATCTTTAGGATCTCTTCCAACCCAAACCCCCTGTGATTCTATGAAAACAGACAACCCAGGGAGGTATTTATAAAATTCAGGGGGTTCTACCTTCTTTCTCTCCCCTGACCCTACAGGCAGCCCAAGGAGATGCTGGGGGACATCAGCCCAAGCCTGAACTCCCCCTGGATCTCATCGGGATTTGGTAGAAAGAGCTTGGAGCAGGAGGTGGAGATGAGCCTGAGGATGAATTCACTTTTTCTTGGCTGATTCATACTTTCCCACCTAGTGATAGCAGAGACCACATAACCCAACCCAGCCCCTTCCCACCCCCTGGTTTGGGCTGCAGACGCCCAAAACTGAGGAGTCCCCAAGCATAGTTTGCAGATCTGTTGCAACTTCTGAGCCGCCAGCCTGAGCCAGGGAGGAATTCCATTTTTTTTTTTATTTTTATTTTTTTTTACCTCCGTGCCTCAGTTTCCCCATCCCCATCCAATGATAGCTGCCTCCCCCCTCACACAAAGTGATGGGAGCTTCAAAGCAGGACACCAAAACACCCTTGGGAAGTCACCTGGTCCCTTTGCAGTGGGACCTGTCCCCTTGGCCACCCCCAAGCTGTGTTCCCTGGCCCAGGGACAGCTTTGGCAGCCAGCACAGGTCCTCTCCAGCAGCTGCTGTGACAGACAGCTCCTGAACCAGCCCCCCTCTGCAGTGCTGCTCTAAAATAAAAATACCTCCTGCCTGCTCCTCTCCACTCCCAGCCAAACTTCCTCCAGGGGCAAAGTGTGTGTGTGGAGGGAGGGAGGGAAAGGAAAAAGGGAAAGAAGTGGGGAGGGGGGCAAAAAATACACTCGATCCCCCCCATTCCCACCCCAAGCCGGGCTGGGAGATGCTGTAGGACAAGTTAAGAGCCCCCAGCAAAAAAAAAAAAAAATACAAAAAACCAAAAAACAATTCTCCACTTCTTTTATACCCACCCCTCCCACACCAGAACCGCTTTGCCCTTTCCTACCGGATCCCCCCCCCCCTCCGTCGCGGTACCGGACCCCGGCCCGGCCCAAGGTCAGTAGCGGGGAGAGATATGGGGCTGGGGGAGGTGACATTGGGGGGGGGGGGGGTGTGACATTGGGGGTGGGGACACTCTGTCCCAGCGCTCCCGGGGCTTTTTGTCACCTTTGCTTTCTCCCACATTGCCCGGGCCGGGGGTCCAGAAGGAAGAAGGGGGATGGGGGGGGGGGGAGGTTGGGATGCTCTGCTCTGCTGCAGCACGGAGCTGAGGAGGGGGGGTGGGGGTGGCTGTGCTTGGGGACACCTCACACCCCCTCACACCCCCCCCCCCATGCACCTGATTTTGCCACCCGGGAGTGATTAGGAGTTAAAATTGTTCCAGGGGTCCCCCTGCCACCACCCTCAGAGGGTCCCAAGAGCCCCCCGGGGGCTGGTAAAAGCTCCCTCCCCAAATCAGTTGTCGCCTTACACATCCCCCCCCCCCAAAAAAAAAAGAAAACAAAAAAAGACCTTAGCGTGGAAAGGAGGGGGGGAAAACCCTTCAAAGGCACCTCCGGGGGTGCCCTAATGCTGTGGGGGGACCCGCAGGGAGGTGACAGCAAAACCCCTGAACCACCTCCCCCTCCCCATCAAGAGCCCAGGGATGAGCCCTTCCCGCCTGGGAAAGATGGGGTCAACCCAGCCCCCCCCTTCCCAGCTCTTGAAGAACTCGGTGACCTAAAAAATATTTAAAAAAAAAAAAAAATTAAAAAAAAAACAGGAATGAAATAACCTCCCGCGGCGGAAGCTTTGCGGTGCAGATGCCAAAGCAGAGGGTGAGCGGGTCGTGCTTTTTATCTTGATTTATTTTATTTTTTTTTCACTCCTTAGCCCCTTCAGAGCACCCAGCACCCACTCAGGGGCTGTGGGTGGGGGGGTGGGTGATAGTCCCAGAGGAGGATGCTCTCTGCCATCCCCCCCCTCCCCACTCCCGCACACACCCTGAAAGTTGCGGGGTTTTTTTCGCAGCTGTCGAGAGGCTGCGGAGGTCAATTAGCCTCGGGGGAAGTAATTAGCAATTAGTAATTGCGGGCTTGAACTGCAGCATCCCCCGGGTGGAGAAGGCAGGGTGGCTGGGAGCACTTTGGGACCAGGATTTTAGGAGTCACCCCCCCCCCCCCAAACACACATCCCAAGAGCTGGAGGTTGGGCAAAACCCCAATATAAGGTGAGCAGGGAGCCAGGGACATCCCATGGCATTCCCTGCAGTGAGGGCATCTTGGTGCTCCATCCTGAATCCCTTCCAAGGATCCAAACTGGAATTAGGGGAGCCATCAGGGCCAGGCTGCTGGAGGAACCCCCATCCTGGGTGGGTCATCCCAGAGGATCTGGGAACACTGAGATGGACACAAAAAGCCCTTTACCAGGACAACCTGGCTGGGGGAAGGGGGGGGTGGTCCTGCTAAGACCCAGCACCACCCCAAAACCTTGGTCTTTTGGGGTGGGTTTTGCAGCAGGGGTCAGCAACACCCTCACCCCCCTACACCTGAGCTCTGTGTCCCAGGGGACAGCCCCAGGTGATGCCACCTTCTCCTTCCAGCTTCAAGGAATCCCCAAAATCCCCAGGTTAAGGTGTTTTGGGGGGGTGGATGGGAGGGCAGGTGAGTTCTCATCACTTATTTTCTTCCTTTTCCTCCTTCCCCTCTCCCAGGTCTCGACTTCCCCACCAGGGGCTGGGGAGGGGGTAACCTGTCCCCATGGGGGTTAAATCGATGCTCCCCAAATACGAGTTGGGGTTTTATGCTCTGGTGGTCACCTGTGCCGTGGTCTACAGTGGCAGTGACATCTTCCAAGCATCCCGAGGTAACGCTCCCCATCCTGTTCTCCAGAGGGACCCTGGGAGGGAGAGAGGGATGGGGGGGTGGGACATACACCTGGTGGCTGCTTTTGCAGCTGTCCATACTCTAGCTTTTATTTTTACAACTTGGGAATCTTTTACAGGGAGCAAAAAGGTTTGGTTTGGGGCTTGGTGTTGTTTTTTTGTTTTGTTTTTTTTTTTTTTTCCTGGTTGTCTTCTTGTCCCCATCCCAGTGGCTCAGGGCAAGAGGATGTGGCACCTCTCAGCTCTGCCTGGAAGAGGCAACCTTAAGGAGGGAATTCTTTACTTTTGAGGGTGTCAGAGCACTGGAGCTGCCCAGAGAGGTGGGGGAGTCTCAGTCTCTGGGAATATTCAAATCCCACCTGGACACCAGCCTGTGCATCCTGCTCTGGGTGCTCCTGCCCTGGCAGGGGGGGGTTAGGACTAGATTGTTCCCTTCCAACCTTCCCCTTCATGCTGTGATTCTGTTCTCCTCACCTCTACGGAGCTGCTTCCCACATTTTTTGTCTGGAAGCCCAAAAACCTGAAAATATTACGGGATCAGCTGGGGGGGGGGGCGTGGGATGCCTGCTTCAAACAAAATCTTTGATGGAAGTTCTTGCAGATGTTCCTGACTCCTCATTTTGTCCCTGTGAATGGGGAGCACTGGGGGTGGGGTTCATCAGGGTGGGGAGGAAGGCTTCCTGCCTTGCCAAAAACTCAGCCCCTCTTTCCCAAAGCTGTTCCTGTCCCCATAACTCTGGTTCTTCTGCAGACAGCATGAACAGGAAAGCCTTTCGGGATGGCATAAAGCCAGGCTGGCACTACTTTGGCAGGAAGATGGTAAGTGGAGGAAGGACTAAGACTGGAAAAGAGAAGGCTCTAGGGAGACCTTAGAGCACTTTCCAATACCTGAAGGGGCTCCAGGAAAGCCAAAGAAGGAGTTTGGATAAGGAGATGGAGTGATGGGATGGAGGGGAAAGGTTTGAAACTTGTAGAGGGGAGATTTAGGTGAGATCTCGGGGAGAAATTCTTTTCTATGAAGGTGGTGAGACACTGACCCAGGTTTCCCAGAGAAGCTGTGGCTGCCCCATCCCTGAAAGTGTTCCAGGTCAGGCTGGATGGGGCTTGGAGCATCCTGGGCTGGTGGGAGGTGTCCCTGCCCATGGCAGAGGGGTTGGAACAAGATGATCTTTAAGGTCCCTTCCAGCCCAAACTGTTCTGTCATTCTCTAACATGACTGAGGCTTTTCTAGCTACCAGTGACATGGTCAGTGCTGGCCCCTGGAGAAGCAGAGATGGTTTGGTTGTTTTTTTTTTCAGAGCTGCTGACACACTTTTGCCAAGTCCACGTGACTCCTATTATTTTCTCCCTAAAGAAGCAGCCAGGAAAACATCAGCCCTGCAGCACAGGGGATGCTCAGCTTTGTGTGCACCAAGACAAACAAACTTCTGCACATCTCCCCTGGGGGTTTGGTGGCCAAACTAAAGTGTTCAGGAGCCTTTGGGTGGAAAATGGGAAGAAATGAGTTTGGGACTGGTGTTGGGGTGGGGTGCAAGGCTTTGGCACAATAAATCACTCTGTGCTGCTTCTGCAGGACGTGGCTGATTTCGAGTGGATGATGTGGTTCACCTCCTTCAGGAATGTCATCATCTTTGCCCTCTCAGGACACGTCCTTTTTGCCAAGCTCTGCTCCATGGTTGTGCCCCAGGTGAGGCAGGGATGTGGTGGGATGGATTTGAAAGCACCAAGGTGACCTGGCATCTCCTGGGGGATGTTTTGGGATGGTGAGAGTTATTCTAGCTTGGGGGAATGTTTCTGGGAGGCTTGCACCAGACTGACCATGGCTTGGCACCACTGTCTTCTCCCAGCACCGGGCTGTGATGTACATGCTGTATGGGGCCCTGGCTGTGCTGGAAAGCATGGGAATTGTCTACTTGATGATCATCCTCTCCCACTGCGTTGTCTTCTACTCCATTGCACTGAGCAAGCAGAAGTGGCTCTGTTACGTGGCTGGGTTTTGCTGTCTTGCCTCCTTGAAGGTGGAGCCATTCAGCTCCTGGCAGGTAGGTGCTCTCTTGGACCACCCATCTGCCCACTTGTGTCCCTCTCCTTGGGTTTGCCTCCAGAGAAAGTTCCTGGGACATCCCCCAAACTCTGGGAACTTCTCAGGATTGGGACAGGAAGGGACTGTTGTGCCCCTAAGCTTGGGAAGTAATCCCAACAGGGGTTCTGTCAGGTTTTTGGTGGCCTCGTGCTCAGGATGACTCCTTCTTGCTGCTTTCAGGCAACAGCTTGGCAGCCAGGCAAGACCTGTTCCTGCCCCGTGCCTCAGTTTCTCCACCTGTAACACAGTGCTGGGATGGGTGACACCTCTCCCTACCTCATAGGTCTCTTCCCAGTTCAGAGTTTGTTTTACTGGTAGGTGAAGAGAAGCCCAGGAAGGACCTTGCAAAGCTAGCCAGTCCTTCTGCAGGACACTGCTGTCTGTCCCTGCCTGCTGCTCACCTCCTGAAGAACATCCCTCCTTCTCCATTGGGCTTTGTGTGGGTTTTCCTTCATCCCCTAGGGATGTGTCACAGTTTAACACTGGCCCGGCCAAATAACAGATTTAAACCATTAAACTGAATAACAGATTAATATATAATTATTTATATATTAATCTCTCTCTCCTCACTGATAAAGAAAAGAGAGAGAATAAGGGAGAGAAACTTATGGGTTGGAAACTAAACTACACAACTTTAATGAAACGGGAATGATAAATAGGAAAAAATTACTAAATATATACAAATATACAGTAAAATTGATCCCACCTTCCTTCCTTTCCCCCAATAACTCTCACATCCCCACCGAGGCTGCAGGGCAGCCCTGGGAAAGTCCAGGCTGGAATCCTGGGGTCAGCAGCAGTGGGGAGCTGGAGGCAGAACACACAGATTCAGGCTGGGATGGATCAGGACCACAGGCAGAGGAATGGATGGAATCCTCCCAGGATGCTGAAGCAAACAGGGAGGGTAGGAAGAAGAAGGAAGCAGGAAGGGCAGAAAGGGGTTTGACCCTTGTGATCCCTCAAATTTATCCTGAGTATGAGGTATATGGGATGGAATACTCTGTTTGGTCAGTTCTGGCATCTATCTTGTCCATTCCTTCTCAAAGGAGGGGTTCAGGTGGGACCTCTTTACTCCTTCTGGAGGGTAAAATGTTCCTCAGAGCTGAGCAGTGGCCTTGGCTCTGCATCCCAGTCTCTGGCAGTAACTATAAACATGGAGTGGGATCAGTCCTAGAAGCAGACACTGACTGAGAAACTTGCTGTTCATTTCAGCAAGTGCAACTACTGACAAGAGACTGAGCTGAAAGCAAAAGTACAAACCAGAAAATCACCTTTATCCTGGCCCAAACCAGGACAGAATGGTTCTGTCCCTGCTCCAGGGTGATCTTCCCACCCCAGACCAAATCCCACAGCTGCTTGGTGAAAGCCATGGCCAAGAGGATCTTCCACTTCCCAGCTCCTCCAAGGTGCGGGAGGCAGCCAGGAAATGGTGCCTCAGTTTTTTCTCCTTCCACCAGCCAAGCTCATTAGCTCCAGGGACAATTAATTGCTTTGGGACCATAAATAGAGTGGTGTGTCTCTCTCAAAACAAGGGAGCAGAGAGGTAACACCCCATTCCTGGCAGTAACTCTTGATTTCTCATCCAGAGTGGGTTTGTAACGGGAGCTTTTGATCTTCAAGATGTCCTCTTCTATGGAGGAAGCAGCTTCACCATCATGCGCTGCATGAGCTTTGCACTTGAGAGTTCTGAGAAGAAAGAGGGCATCTACTCCATCTTTGACCTCCTCAAATACAACTTCTACCTCCCCTTCTTCTTCTTTGGGCCTGTCATGACGTTTGACCAGTTCCATGCCCAGGTGAGTGCTCCCGAGGCTGGGCTGGGCTGAAGGACCTATCCCTGTGTTTATTTGCTTGGGTTTAGTTCCTAGAGAACCCCACAATGAAGGTGTAAATGGTTTATTGAGCTCCTCGTGGTCACAGGGAGTCTGTGGTTGTCAGAGGTGCTGTGATTCTGGGGAATCACTGGTGGTACACTGATGGTTGTCATTCCTTTGGGGGTTTTTGGCCACTTCCAGTGCTCACTTCAGTAGGGAAGACATTGCTGTGGGGAAAGCATCATGCTGGGATGAGGAGAGAAGAGTTTGGCTCGTGTCCTTGCTCATAATTCCCATGCTGCCCCATTTTGTGGTGCCAGGAGGCCATGGTGAGGGCCAGACACGTGGTGGCTTTCCATGGGACCTCTGCATGCTGGTGGCTCTGAGAGCAAGGGAAATCCCATGTTTCCATCCCAGCTGGTTCACCCAAGGAGCATGAGTATCTGGTGATGGTGTGTGTGTGTCTTTAGATGAAATTATTCCTCTAGAAATAAGTAAGATGGGCTGGAAGGTTGTGTTTGAGCAACCAGGGGCTTCCTCTGCTCCCCATGAAATACCCTGGTGCCCCAAGGCTTTGTCTGTATCACATGCAACCAAGGTCACTTTTTGAAGAGCAGACTCCAAACATCATCATCTGAGACCAGCCAACCTCTGGAGCTGTTTCATACCCAAAGATGAAGCCAAATGTCAGGACTCTCTCCCTCCTCACTGCTTGCTAAGGGAGGGAACTCTTGCTCGGTCAGCACCAGAGCTGGGAAGGATTGCCACCACCCCTTTATCTCCTTTTAAAGAAAAACTGTGTTGAATTTTTTTGAACCTTATTTGATGCCTGGAATTTTGAGAAAATCTTCTGTTTATTCAGAAGAACAAACCAGCCCAGAGCAGAGAAGAGCAGGAGGTGAGGAGGAGAAAACCAAAGACCCACCCAGCTCAGCAGCTTTTCTCCAACACTGGGCTGGCAATGGCTGCCTAGGAAAGGGTCTGCAGTGCTTTTTGTTTCCTCCAGTGCTTTTTGTTTCCTCCAGTGCTTTTGTTTCCTCCAGTGAGTAGGATGAGCCCTCCTCCACATCCTACTCCATGCTCCTTGGTACACCTGGACCATTAACAGCTTCTTGCTGCAGGGTGGGAGGATGAGAGCACGGGGCTGAGATCCCTTGGGTCTTGCACGATCTCTTTAAAAGGACTTTTGTAGTGTTTGACCCTAAAGATCAGAAAGTCAGGGCTGGTGTCCCCCATTCTCACTGTGTACTGAGTCCACCAGAAAACCTTTCTCAGCAGACAAGGGTGCCCAGGTCCCTGCCAGGCTTTTCTCCCCAGGCTGCTGGAAGAAATTTTTCATCCTTAGGCTTCATCCTTCTGATCTCTCAGGCTGAGGTCCAGGTGAGCATGGCTCCTCACCCTCCAGAAGGGCTGCAATGTCCTCCTCACCCCACGTCCCTCTTCCTTCCCCACTTCCCATCAGGTTTTCCAATGAGTTGGGCAGCCCTGGTTTCTTCTAGCACTGCAGTTTATAATTCAGGGCATTAAATTATTGGTGTCTCCAAGACCTGAACTCCCACCACCCCTCCAAGGCTTCATCTGGAGGCTCCAATTCCTTTTGCCCAGCCCCAAACCAGCACGTTGCTACCCACTTCATGAGCAATTCCTCCCTCCACTCCTTAAAACACCCCAAAGGTCCAAGGAATAAGTCCCCAACCCCTTTCCCATGCCCCAGCCAGGGGTCCTGGCTTGGCTTGGCCACCACTGCCATCTCCTGGATAGATACCCCCCTGCATTGCAGCTAATTGTGGAGTCCAATTCCTGATTACCCAACAGCCATTATGAGGGCAAGAGGATGAAAACTCTTCCCCTGGGCTGGGAGGTATGGCCCAGTTAGGGAACAGCCCCATCCTTTTCTCTCCTTACTGGTGCTGTGACCCGGTGGAGCCTTTGCAGCCCCCATGTCTGGTGGGAACCCATCTGTACCAGGGCTTGGCCAGCCCCATTCCAGCTGAGAAGCATCTCCTTTAGTGGGATTAGTGGAACAAATCCAGTTCTGGAGGGCTGGAAGTCTGGGGAACACAACCCTGACCCCAAGGAGATGGTGGCAAACGATGGGTGGGGAATGGTTGGCCTCATGTCCTCTTCCCATGCAAGACTCTGTCCTCCCTCAGATTTTCCTCCTTTTTTATCCTGAAAACAATTGGTGTGTCACAGACAGGGGGAAACCTGGCAGAAGCTTTAATGCTGGGGAATCATCTGGATTTGAGGATGGGGTTGGCACAGTGACCCGGGGATTACGTGGGAAGAGGTCCCACCTCTCATGGGGATCATGGGGAGAGGAGGAAACGTAAGAGGATTTGGAACACAGCAGCAATTTTGAGGGCAGTGCTGGGGACCAAGGGCATCTGCCTGCCCATGCTAATCCCCAGAGCTTCTGGGGATGATTTGTACAGCACAGCAGCCAGAACCAGGAGAGCTTCTGCCCCTGTTTGTAGGACACAGCAGAGAGGAATTCCCCACTCATCAGTTCCCAGGTGGTTTGGGATGGCCCCTCAAGCAGAAGTCCCACTTGGTTCCAGCAGCAGAAGACCCAGAGGTCATCAGAGTCACCCTCCTCTTCTTTCTGCTCCTCCCAAAGGATCCAGGCCACAGAAAAATGTGTGTCTGACCCTAACAGAGCTCTCAGGTGGGATTCCAGCTCTCCTCCCAGACTCTCCTGGCCATGCAGGTGTCCATCCCTGGCTGTGGCATCTCACAGATGTGATGGGTCTGAGCATTTGCTCCCCCTTAGTGACCTCTGCAAGAGGCCACCCTAAAACCACCTCGACTTTCTCAATATATCCCTGCAGGAGAAGAGGAGGATGAGAGGAGACCTTATGGCTCTCTTCAACTACCCCAAGAGAGGTTGGAACAAGGAGGGAAAAAACCTTTTCTCCTTAGTCAGCTGTGATAGGACCAGAGGGAATGGATGGAAGCTGCACCAGGGGAGGGTTAGGCTGGATGTTAGGAAATATTTTTTCACAGAGAGGGTTGTCAGGCATTGGAATGGCCCAGGACAGTGGTGGAGTCGCCATCCCTGGAGGCATTTAAAAGGCATTTGGACCTGATCCTTAAGGGCATGGTTTAATAGTTGGCTGTGGTGTTAGTCGAAGGTTGGACTGGATGATCTTGGAAGTCTCTTCCAACCTAAACATTTTGTGATTCTGTAGAAAGACCACAAAGCCCAGCTCCATGGTTGCTGTGTTTTCAGCCCTGTCCCCGCTGTGTCACACCATGTGCCTGCTCTGCTGGGAACCCCAGTGATGGGAATTGCCTTTGGAGCAGACACACTGCCCAGCACTGAGGTGAGGTGGTCAGAAGGATGCTGTAGGTGGGACATGTCCAGCTCCTTGTGGATGTGTTCACCTGAGCCAGTCCTTTAGGTCTTCCTTAATAAATAGAGACTTGGGCAAGGACATCCATGGTGTGGTTTCTAAAGGAGAGCACTGAGTCCGCATGCGGCCCTTGGCCATTTCTTCAGATGTTGCCTCTTCAGCTCAGCCCTTTTCCTGGCTTCTCATCCCGGCAGGTGAGCACCCGAGAGCTGAGACGCAAAGATGAGGAGATGAGGAACATCAGGATCCAAGCCCTGCTCCACGTGGGGGCCATCATTGCTGTGGACATCTTCTTCCACTTCTTCTACATCCTCACCCTTCCTTCTGACCTGAAATTTGTGAACCGCCTCTCGGATTGGGCCTTGGGTGAGTGGCCATGCTTGGGCACAAGCACAGAATTTTAGTGGCTGAAAGAATCAATCACAGAATTTTAGTGCTTGAAAGAATCAATCACAGAAATTTGGTGCTTGAAAGAATCAATCACAGAATTTTAGTGGCTGAAAGAATCAATCACAGAACTTTAGTGATTGAAAGAATCAATCACAGAATCTTAGTGATTGAAAGAATCAATCACAGAATCTTAGTGATTGAAAGAATCAATCGCAGATTTTTAGTGTCTGAAAGAATCAATTGCAGATTTTTAGTGATTGAAAGAATCAATCACCGAATTTTAGTGATTGAAAGAATCAAGCACAGAAGTGTAGTGGCTGAAAGAATCAAGCACAGAATTTCAGTGGCTGAAAGAATCAATCACAGATTTTTAGTGGCTGAAAGAATCAATCACAGAATTTCAGTGGCTGAAAGAATCAATCACAGATTTTTAGTGGCTGAAAGAACCAGTCACAGATTTTCAGTGGCTGAGAGAATCAATCACAAAATTTTAGTGGTTGAAAGAATCAATCACAAGATTTTAGTGATTGAAAGAATCAATCACAGAATTTCAGTGGTTGAAAGGGAGATCTTCAACCCCCTTGTCTCCTCAGCTTCAAGGCAGTGGTTGAGTGAGTCAGAACTCCATCCACCTCCATGGAAATGCCTCACCAATGCCCAAGTTGGACAGGTTTTGGGGGGAGACCCCCATCTTCCCATGCACAGAGCTGGGTTCTGGCAGGTGGTGTTGGTTTAACACCTTCACTGGGTCCTGGAATAAATTGTTTGGCTTGAAGTTTGAGAGGCTGAGCACCAAGCTGCTCCAATTGCTTTTGTCTGGGCTGAAAGAGAGCTTGGAGCCTCCAAAAAACATCCCCATGCTATTGCAAGAGGCAGATCTGGGGTCTCAGGTGCCTTGCTGGGGGGGTCACCCATTATGTTTGCTTGTGAGCCACTGAAATGGTGTAGGTTGTACAGAGAGCAGCTCAGGGGAGTTGTATTTGCTGCCTTCAACACCCTAAAGGAAGGTTGTAGAGGAGATGGACTCATCTTGGAGCAGGGAAGAAGCAGAGCACAATGAGCAAGGTGCAGCAAAGACAAAGGCTGATTGCATGTCAGGATTTTTTTCTTCAGGAGGTCAACCATCCAAAGAGAGGCCCAGAGAGGTTATAAAAGTTCTCCAAGACTGGATATATTCACTGCTTAGATGGACAAGGTCCAGCACAAGCTGGTCTCCACTTGACATTGGCTGTGCTCTCAGCAGAACTGGACCAGGAACCTCCAGAAGCCAAAATCCTGTGATGAGTTGTGGTGACAGCTCTGGAATTCAGCTGGATGGAGGATTTCAGCTGGCCAGATTTACATCTGATGGAAACATCTGAGATGCCATAGGGTATCTGACAGCCACATGGGGCTGGCATAGGGCAAACAGGGTCTGGAGAAGACACAGCTCTCTCCAGAGAGATGGGATGCTGGGATGGCACTGGCATTGATTTAGGGTGTCCTAGGAGACCTGAGTGGGCTCACCAAACATAGGTGTTACTCCAGAGGGAGCTGAGCTCCACTGCAAGCTCTGGTGATTGTATTGAGCAGAGCTGCCATGTCCACTGTGGGAGTTCATACCAAGGCCACGTGGCCCTTAATCCATGAGTTGAATCCCACCAAGATGGGGGCATTTTAGCTTCTGTTTGCAGAGAGATTTAGAATGTTGAGTGTTTGTTCCTCCAGGGATCCTCTTCCAGTGTCAGCTGTATCTCCAAGACAGAGGTTCTGGCCCTGGTACATCAACATCTATAGCCTGACAGAGCTGGGGTGGGGGGAATATTGATGAAAGGGTCAATAAAAACCTCAGAGGTCAGAGTCCAGAACTGTGATGGATTTCTCATAGGTTGAGAAGCCTTAGAGGGAAGGAAAGATCTTATGCTGGAAGAAATCAGATTTGCAGGAGTCTCTTAGGAGCTTCTTGGCCTACCAGACCAACAAACAATTTGCTACCAAATACTCCATTGAGTCATTTGGTTTAAGCTTCTTATAAAAGCTACTGAGTTTTAAAAGTCTTGCAGGTCCAAGACAGCATTAGAGTGTCCTCTTGATGTTATATGTGTTGAGACAGACCTTGGGGTCCCAATGGACAAAGGTGTCCCCATAGTCCTGGAGGTGACAGACCCCATCCATGCTCCTCTTCACATGTTGGGCTCTCATTTTTCCTCCAGCTGGCTTGGCTTACTCCAATTTGGTGTACGACTGGGTGAAAGCTGCTGTCATGTTTGGGGTCACCAACACCATTGCCAGACTGGACCACTTGGACCCACCTCAGCCCCCCAAATGCATCACCATGCTCTACCTCTTTGCAGAAACGTGAGTACCCCGTGCCCACTGATGTTCAACCTGAAGGAAGTCTTCATGGTGGGGAGGAGGTCTGGGCTTTTGAGCAGCTGGTCTCTAAGTTGGAAATGAACCTCCTGTCTGTACTGAACCCATAGCCCAGACCTAGCTGTAGCCCAGAGAAATCTTCTTGGGCAGGAAGGAATGGATGAGAGGTTCCAACCACCTCAGGAGTGGGACCAGCTCAAGGAAGGAGCATGGAGAACAAGGTTCAAGATGTACCTTGCCAAGGAAACCAGTGTCCTTGATGGCTGATTGCTGAGTGGAAGGGTCTTGTCAGACTGAGTGTCTTAATATGTTTTTTATCATCTGTGTTTCAGGCATTTTGACAGAGGGATTAATGATTGGTTATGCAAGTAAGTGTCTGAGCAACCATCTCTACTCTGGTTCAGGGTCTTCTCCTTCATCATGGAGCAATGAAGTATTAAATGCTGTTCATCCCAAAGCTGAGGTGTCCTCTCCTCCTGGTGAATCCCACTGTGGCACAAAGTTTTCTTTGGTCTGTGTATCCCAAAGACCAACAAAATAATCACCACAAAGTGTGACAGCCATCTCCCAAAGTTGGGAATACAAGAGTCCTGTCCCAGAAACCCACCTCTTAATTCTGGTGGGTTTAGTGTTCCCTCAGAGAAGTAAAAGCCAGGTTCATATTCCACCAGGAGGAAAGGAGAAATGAGCCCAGATCAGAGGGGTGGAAAAGAGTTTGAGAGAGTTGGGGTTGTTCATCCTGGAGAAGCTCTAAGAGAACCTTACAATCACCTTCCAGTACCTGAAAGGGATCTACAAAAAGCTGGGGAGGAACTTTCCACAAGGGTCTGTAGGGAAAAGACATGGGGAGATGTTTTGAAACTGGAAGAGAGGAGATTTAGGTTCAACATTGAGAACAAATTATTTAGTTTGAGAGTGGTGAGACCCTGGCCCAGGCTGCCCAAGGAAACTGTGGCTGCCCCATCCCTGGAAGTGTTGAAGGTTGGATGGGGCTTGGAGCAACCTGGTCAAGGGAGATGTCCCTGCCCATGGCAGAGGGGTTGGAACTGGATGAGCTTCAAGGTCCCTTCCAACCCAAACCATGCTATGATGAGCTCCATCTACATCTCCCTCAGCTCCTTCCAGCTACAGATACACCGCACGAGAGAGCCTGCAGCTCTACAGATCCCCACATTTATCTCCCCTTCACTGGCAAGAGGGCAAAAGGGAGGTTTGTTTTTTTTTAAAGGAGTTTTCTGTTTGTGAGGGAAACAAGCCATGTGTTGCTGGGCTGTGGTGAAAAGCAGTTTCTTGCTAGAACATGTCAGCCAGAACATCTTCCCACTCTCATAAGAATACTCTACACTGATAGTTGGTGAGAAGCTTGTGGTGGGCAAGTGTGGTAGAAGAGGCTCCAGAGGGGTCTCCTTCCCCATGGGGAGCACTGACCACTTTTCTTGGCCATTAGGTATGTGTATGACCACCTTGGAGAGAACCATGACAACATCCTAAAAGAGCTGGTGGCCACGATTGCCACCTTTGCTGTCACCACCCTGTGGCTGGGGCCCTCTGAGGTTGTTTACATCTGGTCTGTCTTGAACTGCTTTGGTCTCAACTTTGAGCTCTGGGTGCAGAAGTTCTTCCAGCAGAAGCTCTTTGCCAAACTGGAGGTGAGGAGATGGGATGTGAGTGGGTGGGAGAAGGTCAGTGGGTCTGGGGCCAAACTCTAGTGCTGGAAAATACCCATGAGAGTAAGAACCTCACATTTGTATGTAGATATCAGATCCATTTTTAGCTGAGGTTGAAGAGTAACATCCTTGATGATGCTGTGCAACTCCTTGTCCAAACCTCCTGCCTGGAGACCTGAAGGTGTCCCCTGTGGCCTTCGACATCCTTGTGATCAAATATTGTGCAAGGGAAACACAGTCCTGGTGCTCTGTCTCCCCCCATCTCATGGACTGTGTCACCACCACCACCCCCAGAGCAAAATCCCACCTGCCCTTATGATGCTTCACAGGAAACTTTGGTTGGGTGGGGAGGTTTCAGAGGGAAAAAGGAGGTCCAAGAGAACCAGAAATGCAGCCCCAGTGAGGTTTCAAAGTACCACAGATGGACACAGAATCTGAGGTCCACCCTTGGGGAAATGCTTGGATTTTTCCATGTGGAAACCACTTGTACTCCTTGTTCTGCAAAGCCCCTTGGCAGCTGGAGTGGTTTTGAGCTGATTTCTGATAAAAGCAAATGTTCAGGTAGCAGAATGAGTTATTTTCATAGAATCACTAAGGTTGGAAAAGACCTCTGAGACCATCAGGTCCAACCATCAGCCCAGCACCACCCACCAAGTCCTCAAGTGCTTGGGCTACAGTTGTGGGGTTTTTTTAAGACCTCCAGGGATGGTGACTCCACCACTTCCCTGGGCACTCCAAAGTTTAGTTCCCCACTTCTGTTAGGGACCAAGGGGATGTGTTGGAAGTAAAACTTCAACTTTTACTTGGTTTTGCATCCAGAGGTCCTAAACCACTCCTGCAAAAGACCCTTTTTAAAAAAAAAAAATTAAAAAAAACTTTTGGAGAGCAATCTTCCCATCTCTCTTGAACTCCTAATCAGATCACAGCCCTCACAAGCAGTAAGATTTTCCCTCCAGCATCATGATCTAAAGCTTTAAGTGGTTTAGGGATTCATCCTGCTCTTTGAAGATTGCTACAAACCACTTCCCAGCAGCTGCTCCTGAGGATTATGTACCAGTGACAATTTCACTCTGCTGTCGTCACTACTTTTAAAGTATTATTATTATTATTATTATTGCAATTCCTAAGAAACAATTTCTCCCAGGAGTTGGGAGTGATTTACATGTAGGGCTAATAACAACCCTGGTGCACACAGCATCCCTCTGCCTTGAGGAATGGCATGCCCAAGGCAACAGATGAAGAAGGTGGCACTCAGACATCACAATTAATATGGCACTATGTATGGCATCTTTCCCCCACCCCTGAGGCCCTGAAACACCAGCCCAGGGTCCCAAATGCATCCAAGTCCAGAAGCAGAAGGGAAATTTTCCTTTTTCCTGATGTGGTTTCATGCTAGAGACACTGAAGGCTTTTTGTTTGTTTGTTTGTTTTTGGGTTTTTTGTTTTGTTTTTTGGTTGTGGGTTGTTTTGTTTTGGTTGGTTGGTTTTGGTTTTGGTTTTTGGGTTTTTTTGGTGTGTTTTATTTTTTTTTTTTGTGATTCCATTGGGACCACTTCATCCCCTTCCATGGAATTATAGGATCATAGGGGTAGGAAGGAACCTTGAAAGATCATCTGGTCCAACCCCATCTGCCAGAGCAGGGTCACCTCCTCCAGGTGGGCTTTGAATATCTCCAGGGAAGGAGACTCCACTTTCCCTCACCTTCCACTCCTCTCCCCTTCACAGAGCAAAATACCAGGGTCCATGTCTCGACGGATTCGGGCACTTTTTGGGGCTGTAAATTTCTGGGCCATCGTCCTCTACAACATCCTTGCCCTCAACAGCCTGGAGTTTGCACTGCTGGTCACCAAGAGACTCTTGCTGACAGGTAAGATGCCATCAGCATTGCTCCCTTCCAGTGTCCTGATGGAGAAACACTGCTGGGGAAGCTGAGGATGGGGACTTCTAAGTTCTGGGGATGCTCTCAGATTGCTTAATTGTTGTTCAAAAGGTGCAGGAAGAGGTTTCTTAGCTCCCAGCCTTCTCATGGGGTAGGAACCACCTTCCAGGTGTGCTTGAACACCTCCCAGCACAGCCCAGTGCTGGGTTTTAGATTCCTTGAAGCAACACAAAGGTGAGATTTACCCCACCAAAGTGGGCTGCAAAATGATCCCCTTGCTGGAGAAAGGGATTTTTCTTGTCCTACCTCCTCTCCTTTTGCCATCTGAAGGTGGCTGGTACAAATCCTCCCTCCTCACTCTTATCTGGACTATTTTTAAGTCTTCTTGAGGAGCCCAGGGTATAAATAGCCATTGGGAGCCTCTCTGGGATGGGCTGGCACAGGGAATGGATAATGTGACGTTCTGGGTTCCATGTGCCAGAAGTTCCTGCCCTCTGAGCTCTCTGCCTTTTGCTGCTTGCATTATTCATTTCAGAGGTCCTGTTTTAGCAGGTACAAAGCCTGTGTCTGCCCTCTGCTGTGGATACCAGACACATGGTTACAAATATTGTCAGCTCCCAGCTCTCGGTCACTCACTTGGGTGACAAATCCCTGGATGCACATTGTGTCCCCTCTAGGTACAGGCCAAGGATGGGGTTGGTCCTCCAAGGTTCCCAGATGATGGTGCTGAACAGTGATGGACATGGGCAGGTTGAATGGGCAGAAGGTCAACCACTGAGTCTGAACTTGGGGGGCTAGGGGGAGGTTTGGGGCTAAGGGAGTCTTCAAAGCCACTCCAGCACTTACTGTGGTCCATGGTGCTTTGGTGGACTTGGGCACAGCTTCATCTAAAAGCTGATCCTGGGGATTTCTTTCCTCTCAGTGAAGCCAGAAGGTTGGATCCACCATGGAAAACATTGTTGGCTCTCATGAACTGGGACCTCTCAAAGCCACTTGAGAGGCAGCAGTGCTGGGAAAGAGTCAGCCCCATGAGGCAAGCAGCTACACCAAGATGACCATGTCTTCCCCCATCTTCTGGGTTACCAAGATGACCACATCTCCCCCCATCTTCTAGGTTACCAAGATGACCATGTCTCCCTCTATCTTTTAGGCGACCAAGACGACCACATCTCCCCCCATCTTCTAGGTTACCAAGATGACCATGTCTCCCTCTATCTTTTAGGCTACCAATATGACCATGTCTTCCTCCATCTTCTGGGTTACCAAGATGACCACATCTCCCTCCATCTTCTAGGTTACCAAGGTGACCATGTCTCCCTCCATCTTTTAGGCTACCAAGATGACCATGTCTCCCTCCATCTTCTAGCTTACCAAAGTGACCATGTCTCCCTCCATCTTCTAGGTTTCCCTGTCAGCACCTTGTCCATCTGGTTCATCACCTACTGTGGGGTGCAGCTGATCAAAGAGCATGAGCGCATCCAGGCCCTCAAGGAGGAGGAGTGTGACAAAGCAAAGGTGGAGTAGAAGAAGGCATCAATGGACTTGTCCCAAAGCCTCATATCTCCCTTCCAGCCACTGCTGCTGGGCTGGCCACTGGCAGGGGCTTTCCAAGCACTCCTGGCAATCAGACTGCTGTAGCTCATCCACGTAGAAGTCACCTGGAAGGCACAGGTCACCCCCTTGCTGCAGGGAAGTTTTTCTGTAAGACCCAGTGGATGTTTCTCAGGCTCCCCACGGGTGGCAGACTGCTGAGGTAGGCTCCCAGGACATTTCTTGAATGCCAGAAAGAGCCATTCCCATCATTTTCCTGACCCTCTGATATTGTGCAGGCTTAAAGCTTTCACCCCCTGCTTCCCATAATCCTTGATCTACCAGAGCTTGGCTCTCCCACAGGACTTGTAGGCCAACTCTCCCAGAGGAGACACATCAAGTCCAGTGGCTGGAGTTTTTATGGTGTGCCAGACACACAGCTCTGAGAAAAAGATGCTGGAGCAGAACCTGCTCTGAGCAGACCATCTCCAGGTCATTTCCAGCCCAAGCATCCCACGTATCCTTATCTACAAGAAATGGTCAGGGTTTACAGTCAAGTGTTTGGCATCCAGAGCTGTGCAGTGAGGATTGTGAAATGGCTCAACCTGATCTACACCTCCCAAGGGGCTGCAGAACAAACAGCACAGCCTTTCCAGCCAAGGGAAGGAGGACCAGGAAGGATGCCTTGAAGGGTCATTATCTCCCCAGCAGTGTCAGTGGTGCAGAGAGATGGCTGTTGCCATCTTAAGCCCTCTGCAAAGCAGGTCCCCTCAGAGCTAAATGTCTTGAAAATAAATTATTTAGTGCCAACATCAGGCACAGTTAATGAGTGCAGGAGCCATGACTGCTTTGCAGCCACCATGCATCACGTAGAGGTCACCTGGGGAGCAGGAGAAACACAACCCATGGCTCACAACTACTTCCCAACTCAGGCCTGAGACCCACCACAACAATCCCACTGTGATGTGTGTCCTGGGACTCCAACCAAATCTCACTTGGTGTTTTTTACACCCCACGGACAAAGGTTTAAGCTCACATTCCTGCCCATGGCTGAGGAACAGAAGATGCTGTGGCCAACTTTTGCTCCTCTCCATCCATCCATCCATCCATCCATCCACCCACCCCTTGACTCAACTGACTTGGGTGCACACAGTCTAAACCCTGTGCCTGCATGGCTGAAGGAGCACATGCACAGCTGTACAACCAAAGGAGGAAGAGCCCAGTTAAAGGGCAGTGGTTTGGGACTTGGTGGCAGAAGGGGAAGCCGTGGGAGATTCCTTGGAGAAGCAGACTTTGGGACACTGCACAGTGAGTGCTTTGAGCAAACATCCAAGTGTGAAACATGGTGCCTTGGGGGAAAGGTGGGTTTGTAATTCAAACAATAGCTCTCTTGCCCTTGCTCTCTGGCTCTCTTGCACTTTAGAGTAACTTCCAGTGGCCTTATATCTGAGTTCCATCAACATTTGGTGAGGGCAGAAGCTGGACCAGTTTGCAACGTGGGTTGAGCTGCTTGGTGCTGGTGTGTTCTGGCTTCCCTATGGATGAAACAGGATCAGTTCCTAGCCAGCTTTTAGCTCTGCCAAAGTCATTTGTGAACTCACAATGTCTTTTATTTATGTAGTAAATAAATGTTGGAGATCTCTGGTGCCTGCTGCTCATCTCTGTCACGCTGCTGGGATGCAGGTGACACCCCGGGCAATAATTTGCCCCCAGAGCTGAGAGACACAAGGATCAGTTTGCAATTCCTCACCTCCCACCCCTACCTGTGACAGGAGATAAGACATTGTTGGCTTTCAGACAAACCCACCTTGGTGGCATCACCAGACTGGAGGTTTGGCTGCAGCTTGATTCATCTTCACTACTTTATTTTTGGTGGGGTTTTTTGGACTTTATTTTGACCCCACCTTCCTACTGGTGAAACACCATGGGCCCCCTGCCATCAAACTGTCACCCGTGCAGTTTTTGAGCTAGAAGCCCTCTTGGTTTTATTTCTGGGAGCCCAACCCCTAGTGCTGGAAGTAAGGGCAGGTACAGTGCAGTGTTGGGACCCCTTGTTACATCCCCCAAACCCCTTCAGCTGCCAGGCACATCCCATTTTAGCACAGATCTGCTGCTAGATGGTTTTTGCCCTCTCCATTAGCTCAGATTTACTCTTTACCACCAAAACAACTATGGTGTGTTTTTTCCCAGTGTAAAATTCAGCTCTCCTCTATATGGGTGCCCTTGCACCACTGAAACCACCCCAAGGTGCTGAGACCAAGGGCTCTATGTCTCTGGAGGTGGCTCAGCTCAGGTCCCCGGCTGCCTGGGAGGACAAACAGAGTCACCCCCCTCCTGGTATCCAAGTGGGTGACTCACGTGGCAAAGCCCAGTGACTCTGCACTTCCCTCCTGACTTGGCTACTCCAGGAGAGAAAATAACCCATTCACTAAGGAGCTAAGTTTATCCAGCAGCTGCATCTGCTGGAGCTGCCAAAGGAGTTAATCTTCAGCACCGAGTGAGTGATTTGTCAGAGAGCCTGTTCATAGGAGAACTTAGGCTTTGCCCCTCATTGCCTGAAGTTTTTCCCTTTATTGAACACTGCCGTTAGAAAATCAAGGGGTGTGATGGGCCAGGAGACACCAAGTGATGCTCTCTCAACCATATCTCACTTTTCAGTGTTGTGCAGGAGACCCTCACCCTCAGCACGTGTCTCCATGAAGAGGGATTTCTCAACTGCTTATCTCTCTCCTGGAGGAGCATCACATCTGATCGGGCTCCTTCTTGCCCATTAAGAGAAGCTCTTGGCCTGAGATGCCAAGAAAAGTAATTCTTGATTGCAACTACAAAGATGATCCAAGGTCTGGAGCAGCTCTGCTCTGGAGCCAGGCTGAGAGTTGTGATTGTAGAGAAGGATCTGGTGGGACCTTAGAGCACCTTCCAGTCCCTGATGGGGATCTCTAAGGTAGATGGGGACAGTTTTTTTAGTAGGGCCTATAGTGACAAAAAAAAAAGCCTTATGATTTTAAATTGAAAGAGGGGAGATTCAGACTAGATATCAGGAAGAAATTTTTTATAGTGAGTGTGGTGAGACCCTGGTGCAGGTTTCCAAGGGGTCATAGCTGCTCTATCCCTGGCCAGCCTGAAGGCTAGGTTGGATTGGAGCAACCTGGTCTGGTGGGAGGTGTATTGGACCTGGAGGATCTTCCTTCCACCCAAACCAGTCTGGGATTCTGTTGGGAGTGCTGGGAGAAGCTGGGAGCTCCTAGAAGGGATGGGCTGTAGCTGCATTTTAGCACTGTCACCTTGGGACGTGGGGAATGTGGAAGCAAACCTATGATGGCATCAGGTACCCAGCAACCCAGAGAAAAGAAAAAAAAGCCAGGGCTCAAGGGAGATTAAAGGCAGAGGGAAAAAAAAAAAAAGTCTCAGCTGGCAGCACAACAACACAGGATTAAACTTGGGAAAGTGCAGAGCTAATGCAGAGGGAGGGGAGGATGGGGTCATCCAGATCCAGATGTCTGGGAGCAGAGGAACATTTCTGAAGTTTGACCTGGTTCAAAGATCAGCACTTGCTGCCTGATCCTGCCAGATCATCATCCTAGATGAGCAGCACAGCAGAAGAGATTATGATGTGAGCTCCAAAACCAGCTTATGATTATTTCCCTGCTATTCTGGAACCTCCCAGATGCTTCTGGAACCTCACCAGTACAAAAAGGCTCCGTCCCAGTATAGTTCCCTCCCTCTCCCCACTTCTCTAGATAACCATGGTCACACAAAGCCCTTTTATAAAGACATCCATGCCAGGGCAAGGGGTTATGTGGCTTTAAAAACACCAAGAAGAGTGGCTCATATCTTTGCCTAGACTTAATTAAATTGTTAATTAAATCTGTGCCATCTCTGAGTGTCAGGCAGCCCAGAGGGTCCATAGTAGTGGAGATAAAATAAAACAGACTCATATATAAATTTTACCATAGGTATAAATAATTACAGCTTGTCTGCTCCCCCACATCTGTCAAAACTAATTAGTTTCTTCGTGGGATCCATGGGAAGGGCTGGACCTGGACTGGCCATTTGAGATCCCATGGGGCTTCCCAGACATCCATGGGAATACAAGCAGTGAACAAGACCTGCTGGAGACCTTGACCTTTCTGGAGCATCAGCTCAAGACCAGCTGAGGCTCTAGATTTCAACATGGGGTTGCTGGATCTCAGTAGACTTTAGCAGGAGACCCTCAAATCACCAGAAAACACCTGTGTTTAGGTGTCCTAATCTGTGAGTTGAAGCCCACTGCCATGTTCTCTCTTTATATCTGTTCTGCCTCAGACTCCCCCTCTGGATATGGAGAAGATGGATTTATTACTGATGAGGTATCCAGACAATGAACAAAGCAGAGCCACCCCTCTCCCAGGCTCCTTGAATCTCATAGAATCATAGAATAATTTGGGTTGGAAGGAACCTGTAGAGGTCACCTACCTATTCTAACCCCCTCTGGAGTAAGCAGGGACATCCTCAACTAGATGAGGATGCTCAGAACCCCATTCTTGGCCCTAAGTCTCCTCCTTTAGTGAGATTTCTTAAGGAACTTCCAGCGTAGGTCTCATAATTCATAGGAGGGTATAAATAAATAAATAGCTCTGTCCTTATTTTCCATCCCCTTCCAGACCTCTGAAAACTTATTCCAGTGGAGAATAAAGGAGAAACCTGTGCTGAAAAGCAGCCCTGGGAGAGAGCTGGCTGGCATTAGGGATGCCACAAAGCCCACATAGAATCACAGAATCATCATGGTTGGAAAGGACCTTCAAGATCACTGAGTCCAACCATCAGTCCTACACCTCTTTAACCACTAAATCACCTCCTAAATTGCCACATCTACCCATTTTTGAGCATCCCCCAGGGATGGCAACTTCACCACCTCCCTGGGCAACCTGTCCCAATCCTTCACCACTCTTTTGGTGAAGAAATTTTTCCTAATATCCAATCTGAACCTCCTTGGTGCAACTTGAACCCATTTCCTCTTGTCCTACATCTAGTCACTGGGAAGCAGAGGCCATAAGATACTCCCTTACTGCATCTTCCCATTTTTGACTTCACCTTTTATTTTTAGCACAGGGGAAGATTTAAGAGTTTCAGAGCACTCAGTTTAGATTGTCAGGAGAAAGGTCCCAGCCCTGCCACCCATGACCTAGGAGGCCGATTTGGATCTTTGATTCATCTGGAAGCTTTTTCCCAAGTGTGGTGGCCGAGCCAACGGGTCACACGTGTCTCCCATCATGGGATGGCAGGAAAATCTCCTGCCCACCCTCCGTGGTGACTCAAGGGGTTGCCAGACCCTTTCCTGAAGCAGCAGGGCTGGAAGTACAGCTGTTCCCCCATCCCCCTCCCTCCCTCCTTACCCAGTGTGTCATATTAAAGGGTGATCAGCTTACACATGCTCCAGGGTGGATTCCTCAAGCTTTGTAAGGCTGTGGCTATATATAAAGCCCTACGTTGGAAACTGAAGCACCCAGACAGCTGCGATGGGAGCAAGTGTTTCACATTCCCAGTGTGCTGAAGGTCTGGAAGCAAGGGAGACCCACCAGCCCTGCTTTGAGTGAGTTTCTTTACCAGTGAGAGATCTATTCATAAATATCTAGATATTTATTTAAAGAAGGATTGGGAAAATAAAAAAAAAGGGGGGAAAAAAAGAGGAGTGGTTACTCTTCACGATGGGTTTGCCTTTCGATCAAGCGGAAGAACTGCGCCTCTACCAACAAACTCTCCTCCAGGATGGACTCAAAGACATGTTGGACCACAATAAGTTTCTGGATTGTGTCTTAAAAGTCAAGGGGAAGGAATTTCCTTGCCACCGGCTGGTGCTGGCAGCTTGCAGTCCCTATTTTCGAGCTATGTTCCTCTCAGACATGGAAGAGAGCAAGAAGAGGGAGGTCAGTTTGGAAGATGTTGACCCAGACGTCATGGGCAAGATCCTCCATTATATCTACACCTCCGAGCTAGAGATCACCGAGCAGAACGTGCAGGACATCTTCTCTGTGGCCAACATGTTCCAGATCCCTTCCATCTTCACTGTCTGTGTGTCCTTCTTGCAGAAGAGGCTCTGTCTCAGCAACTGCTTGGCTATCTTCAGGCTGGGCTTGATGCTGGATTGTGCCCGGCTGGCGGTGGCCGCTCGGGATTTCATCTGCGACCGCTTCGCTTTGGTTTCCCGGGATGAGGAATTCTACCAGCTCTCCCCCGATGAGCTGATTGCAATCATCTCCAGTGACTCCCTCAACGTTGAGAAGGAGGAGACAGTCTTTGAAGTAGTGATGAGATGGGCGGGGACCAAGGACCACGACAGCCGGCGGAAGGCCCTGCCTGTCATCTTTGAAAGCATCCGCTTCCGCCTGATGCCCAACGAGTACCTCAAGGACCACGTGGAGAAGCACTCCATGATCAAGTCCAGCCCGGAGCTGCTAAAGAAACTGCAGATGGTGAAGGATGCTCAGAAAGGTAAAATCACCGTGGTGAAGAAGAAGAAGGTGAAGAAAAGCAGTGAAAAGCAAGGGAACGACAACGTTGTCAATGGAGCAGTAGATGAGGAGGAAGATACAGAGGAGGATGCTCTCCCAGGGATCTTAAATGACACAATGCGCTTTGGGATGTTCCTCCAGGACCTTATTTTCATGGTGAGTGAGAGTGGAGCAGTGGCCTATGATCCCACTGCCAACGAGTGCTATTTTGCCTCCCTGTCCACTCAAATCCCAAAGAACCACGTCAGTCTGGTGACCAAAGAGAATCAGATCTTCATTGTCGGAGGACTGTACTACAACGAGGACAACAAAGAGGATCCCATGAGTTCCTACTTCCTCCAGGTACTAACTTTATCTTTCTTTTGTGTCTTTGACCATTCTGGAGCACCACCAGCCTTTAGCTTCCTTTAGGGATGCCTGTAGTGTACGTTGTCATAGAACAGAGGTTAAAAAGAATGTTGTAAATGAAGGTGAAACATCTGAGCTGTTTTACTAGAGGTTATTTTCCCTGTATTTTTAAGGCAGATCCTATTAAGGGGGTTGGTTCTAGTCACTGAGGAACACTTGGTGATCCAAGTCATGAGGAGGGAACCCCACTGAACAGTGTATTGAGTCCATCCCTGGCTGCCACAGGGCACATTAACTGGAAGGTTTGTGGTATCAGGGCTGGCTTCAACTTTGTATCACTTGTGTTCCCCTTTTATGAAAAGAGGAAACCTCAGTATGTCAGGATTCAAATTTATGAAACCTCAGTAAAACCCAAGGGTGACTCTGTTGGGTGCCAGCAAAGGCCCCAGCAGCAGCTACAGCCACAGAGCAAACACCCCAAGGACACAGGGTATGTCCCTACCTATCAGTAGGTGCCTTGTTTTGTGCTGTGTTCTTGCCCCTGGAGGTGCCTTTAGGTCCAGCTCAGAGCTTTTGGTCATTTCTGTCATGGGCAGGGGGAAACCTTGGTGTGATGGCTTTTGGGATCCTCCATGAGAAAAGTGACTGCTCTAACTCAGCAGGAACCAAAGCTGAGGTCAGGTAGAGCTGTTGCACAGGCAATCTGAGCCCTGGCCTGGGCTGTGACCCAAGAGCACTTTTTCTGTAGACAGCTAAAGCAAGTTTCCTTCCTTTCCTGCTGTCCCTGGAGGAATGCAGTAAACCCTCCATCCTTCCTCCATCTCCAGAAATCCTTTTGTTCTTTAAACTGGAAGATTTATGTTAGACATTAGGAAGAAATTTTTCCCTGTGAGAGTGGTGACACACTGGAAAAGATTGCCCAGGGAAGTTGTGGGTGCCTCATTCCTGGAAGTGTTCCAGGTCAGGTTGGATGGGGTTTGGAGAAACCTGGGCTGGTGGGAGGTGTCCCTGCCCATGGCAGGGGGATGGAACCAGGTGGCCTTTAAGGTCCCTTCCAACTCAAACCATTCCAGGATTCCTCTCTCATGGCTAACGATCTGCTGGGAGGAAACAACAGCATGTCCAGGCTGAAAGGATAAATTAAGGGTAGTTCCCAAGCTGGACCATACAGCCTGGATCCCTCCATGGCCTCATTGCTTGGGTAGGTCTGGACACCTGCACCATGTGTACAGGGACCATGCTTGACCTCACCTGGAAAGGCTTCCATGGAACCCATGTAATGCTCATGAAAGGAGAAGTCAGGAGGAAGAAACCACAGCCCTAGAGCATGGGATGGATGGCAAAGGCAGCAGAGGTGGGGGGGGAAATGCTGTTTGAGATCCAGCCTTTCACACTGGACAGCAGATGACAACAGCAGCTGTGGCCACATCTCCATCACTCCCTGGGCTGTTTGTGTTCAGCTGAAACCTATGTCTGAAGATCAGTGCTCCCTCAGCCTGGTTTCTGGCCAGGGAAAATAATTCCATGAGTGGCAGTGAAGGTCCACCATGTCCTGGGCTGTTTCAGCATGAAGGTCAAGGGAAGTGACTTGGGTTTTTTCCCTTGGGTTATACACTTGTAAGGCCACATTTGGGTGCTGTGTTCAGTCTGGGACTCCCCAGTAGAAAAGGGGCATTGAGGCACTGGAATGGATCTAGAAAAAGTCACCAAGCTGGTCAGGGATGGAGTATGGGAGGTGGAAAGAGATGGTGAGCTGGTGTCTGCAGCTCCCTTACAGGAGTGGACACAGAGCAGAAATTCAGAGTCTTGGATTTGCAAGAAGATGGGACAAGAAGCAATGGCCGGGAGATGCAAAAAAAAGAAATTTCAGATAGCTGTGAGGAAAACTTTCCCAAAAAAGATGGTGGAGTACTGAAGCAGAGGTCCAGAGAGGTCACAAAACCTCCATTCTTGGAGCCATGTAATATTTGACTGCACAAAGCCCTGGCAAACTGCTCTAACTCCAGAGCTGCAACCCACCTGGGCATGGAGATTGGATGAAAGAGCTTTGCAGGTGCCTTCCACCTAAATTGTTCTGTGATCTTAAGCAACATTTCCATCAGCAGCTCCCAGTTTCCCACCTACTCAGCAGCATCCTGTGGCCTTTTTCAGCTCCTTCCTCACAAGAAGGGGACAGTGGAAGAGACAAGTCCCCAGGTGCCCCAAGTTTGCCAAGGGGTAATTTCTTCCTGTCAGTGCCATCGTGTAGCTCAGGGCCTCTGTATGGTCTTTTGAGCCTTGTTTTTTTGTTTGTTTGGTTGGTTTGTGTGTGTGTGTGTGTGTGTGTGGTTTTTTGTGTGTGTGAGTGTGGTTTTTTGTGGTGTTTTGTTTTGTTTTGTTTTTTTTAAATGACATTTCTTCACACAAATGCAGACAACCAGCTGCATGATGGACCCTTGAATCCCTCTGTCAGTGCAGCAGCATCTTACACCTCCTGGCTCTGATCCTGGCCTCCCTGGTTTCACATTCTCCTGCTGAAACCAGCAGAGTTAGGTCAGGGATGGTTTAGATTTAAGGACAGGCACCAACCTATGAAAACACTGATCAGTCCCTGAGGCCTTGCAAGTTTTGTCAGGAACAAACTGATTCTATTGACATTTCAGCTGGAAAAGGGTATCCTTTCTGTGTCACTTGCAAGATGGATGACTTGAAAACAATGCTGAAATGTTCAAGGAGCAGGAACTATGCTGGTGATTGAGCTGCTCAGGCTTGCACTATAAATAACACGTATGTGGACTGCAGCTTACAAAGAGACAAAAACCACAGGCACCCAGCTGAGGCCCAGGCTTTGGAGGCAACCCAGCAAGCTGGAGCTCTTTGGCTCCAGCCCATAGCAAACACTGCTTCAGGCAGTGATGCATCCCAGCTTTATCTTGCAGAGTCCCACCAAACCAGCAGCAAAACATCACTCCTGAATTAACCCACAAAGCCTTTCCTCTGCTACCAAGCTAGATTAAAAATTGTTGATTTGGTTTACAGTTCCTTGATGCCCAGAGAGCCCCAGTGTTGTAAACTCTTTGGGTTTGGGGGTTTTTGGTTGGTGTTTTGGTTTGGTTTGGTTTTTTTCTGGTGGGAGATGAGGCAGTGCCTTGATCTACAGATGTCCAAGGATCTCCAAGGATCTGTCCATCTCATCTAGTTTTCCCATCAGATGGATCTGGCACATTTTGGTCAGCAAGAGGAGCTCTGGGCTTTGCAGAAAAATTGGGTTGTAGCTTAATGGGTAGACAGGTATCCTGTAAAGAGCCTTTGTGCAGATAAACACACACAACTATTTCATCTCATGAACCCTCACAACACACCGAGGTGGTAGGGCACACCATCAGTATCTGGAGATGCACAGGATACAGATGGTAAGAAGACTTTAAGGAGACTTGGTGGGGGAAGAAGGGGGTCAGAGGAGTGAGCTGTGCAGCCAAGATTGCCAACACCACACTCTTGCCTGGCAGAGATGGAAAAGGCCAGGATCAAATGCTGTGGTGTGTGCTACAGCTGAGGAAATTCAGGCAAAATTCTAAGAAATTTAGTGTCATCTACACCAGTCCCAGGAAATACCCATTTTAAATCCAACAATGGACTCTGCCACCCCAAGATGACAAAGTCAAGGCTTTGGTCCAGCTCTGCTCTTATTCCTCATCATTCAACTTATGTCACATGATACTTGGGTTTGCCCCAAGATCCCCCCCATCCTGCAGCAGATAGTGGGGCAGAGGCTGACAGGGCAGAAAAATGCCTGCTGGGGTGACCAAGTTGCAGGTGGGAATAATCCTTGCCCTCAGGCTCTGGACCCTCATTTTATCCAAGCCAAACGGGCTGGGGGGAGGAGATATTTACAACCATATGTTGCCTTCCAGTACGACCATCTGGATGCAGACTGGCTGGGGATGCCCCCCCTGCCTTCCCCTCGCTGCCTCTTTGGCTTGGGAGAGGCTGAAAACTCCATTTTTGTGGTCGGAGGGAAGGAGTTGAAAGAAGGAGAGAAGACTTTGGATTCGGTCCTGTGCTACGACCGCCTGTGAGTGTTCCCCTGCCAGCTTGGGGTGGGAGGTGGGTGACAGGAGGTGAAGCAGCTGTCCTGCAAAATGATTCCAGCACTCCAGGGACTTAAAAAAAAAATGCTGAAGGTAGGGCTTGGATTCTGCAGCTAGACTCTGAGACCACTGGGACTCTCCCAGGCTCCACCCTGGGTCTCTGAGCTGTCCCTCTCCAGCTGCTTCCTTGGTTGGAATTGAACCTCCTGGAGATGGAAGCTGTGATGGGGATATGAGGTTATCAGGGACCAAAATTAGCAGAGAACTGAAAATTAGGGAGAACTGTACAGAGCAGCAAGAAGAGTGGTTTTTTCCCTTCTGCTCTTGCCCATTGGTTGGTTGGAGGTTTGGTGACTTCCACCGTGGTCTCACCAGGATTGGTTTTGAAGGGGAAAGATTATTTTGAAAACTGCAATCAATCAAAATTGGTTGATACCTGATTGATATCAGGCTTAATTTTTAATTACCAATTTATTGTTAATTAATACCAATTTAATTACCAATTTTTTTTGGACAAGGAGCTCTGACTCATGAGCTGTATTAATATGCACCATCCTGTTCTGCTGGCAGGAGACAGAAGCATCCAAAGACTGCTCCTCTCTGCCCCAAAGAGGCAGAGCAGGAGGTGTCACCAGTCTATATTTAGATGGGTGTGCTTCAAAGTCAGTTTTAGAGGCAGAGATTTGAAACCAGTTTCATCCTCACAGAATGGGGCATTTATCTGTCCTTGCAGACTCCAGGAAAGGATGGGTCTACCCCTGCTAGATGCTCAGAGGTGATCTGAATCCCATTTTAAAGGTGTGATCAGCACCACTTGATTTTCTAGCAGTATTTCTGTCAAGATTTCAACTGTAACAAACAGGGAGAGGGGAAATGATAGACCATGGGATGAAAAGTTTGCTCAGAGAGGTTGGGAAATTAGAAAACATTCAGCACCCAGGCAGCTCAGCTCACAGGCAAAACAAAGGGCAGATCCTGGGAGCTACATCCTACATGTGTGAAAACTGGGGATGAGCCTGAACTACATGGACAGACACCTCTTTCAGATGTGGTAGATATTTCCCAGGTTCAGGATCTTGCAATCTGGATACCAGATTGGGGTTTTCAAAGCCTTATTGCTACATTCCCTGCTCAGCTGCCCAGCAAAATGTGGACATACCCACCCTTGTGGGGCCTTTCTGAGTGTTGGCCAACCAAAGAACCTCTGAGTGGAAGTCAATGGCCAAAAAATAAATTTGTCCTCAGGATCTTGTACCCCTGAGTCTCATTGGTTTTAATTTTTTTTTTCCCCATCATACAGAAATCTTGGTCTCATTTGCTTCCAGCTGGTCACACTTGTAAAGGAGGTGAGATCCTGAGAGAAGTGAGGATGTGTGTCCACAAAGCCTAAGAGTAGAGGATGCCAGAGAAAACAATTAATATTAGCATAACCTTTCTAAGTGTTCTATTTTGCCCTTTTTTTTTTTTTTAACAAAATTCACTGGATGGTCCCCACCTCACTGAAAACCTCATTACTTGTGAGACTGGGTCAGGATCTGTGATCACCTCCAGGTCTGGGAAGTGTCATGTACCTGGGGCCTCACCCAGCAAGCTACAAACCCTTTTGTTTCCCATCTTTCTCTGATCCAGGTCCTTCAAATGGGGTGAAGCTGATTCCCTCCCCTATGCAGTCTATGGCCATGGGGTGGTGTCACACAAGGAACTTGTCTACGTCATTGGTGGCAAAGGAAGTGACAAGTAAGTCCAAATTCAAGAGAAATTCAGGAGTCACCCATCATGCAGAGCATGAGTTGGTACCACCCCAACCTGGATGTTGTTTAGGAGGGTTGGACAGGGTGGGGGATGTGGATCCTTCTCTCTTGGCTCACTTCTGTGACTGCAGCCCTTCCCAAGCCCTTAGAAGTTCCCATAGGGACATCAGGGAAATGCCACCATCCTTGCAGGAGAGGGAACTTACCACCCTTTTTGCTCACAACAAACTGGGAAAGGTGCTGAAGAGCAAGAATTCCCTTCACATTAAGGGTTTTCTGGACTTCTTGTGGAGCAGCATGGTCCTAGTCAAATCCAGATGGTATTTGAAATAGGGTGAAAATAGGATTTGAAAACTCAACACACCTGACCCCCATCCTGCCCTCCTCCCGCGGGAGATAGGATCAGCAGAAAAGGCTTCTCCCAGGCACTATTGCAGAACTGCTTTGCAAGGAAGAAGTGTGATTGCTGGCAGAGCAAACGTGCCATAACCCAGCCAAGACAGGTCCTGCTCTGAAAGGATTCTTGTCTGAAAAGTGTGAGCATGCACACATTCCCACACCTTCTATTGCCCACCTGGGGGACTGGGATGTTACTGGGGAAATTTCACAGATTCACAGAATGGTTTGGATTGGAAGGGACCTTAAAGATCATCTCATTCCATACCCCCCCAACCCCTGCACCTCCCACTAGATCAGGTTGCTCAAAGTCCCATCCAACCTGACCCTGAATGTTTCCAGGGATGGGGCATCTACCACCTCTCTGGGCAACCTGGGTCTGTGTCTCACCAGCCTCATAGTAAAGAATTTCTTCCTAATATCCACCCAAAATATCCCTACTTTTATTTTAAAACCATCACCCCTTCTCCTGTCTCAACAGGTCCCCATCTTTCTTAGAAGACCCCTTTGAGTATTGAAAGGCTGCAATAAGGTCTCTCTGGAGCTTCTCCAGACTGAACAACCCCAATTCCCTCAGCCTGTCTCCAGAGCAGAGCTGTTCCAGCCCTCTGATCATTTTTATGGCTTTCCTCTGGACTCACTCCAACATGTCCATGTCCTTGTGCTGAGGAAAGTTGGATCAGGAGCACTGAATCACTGAATTCCTGAGAGGCAGTTAGCTACCTGGACCCACATCCAGATGTGTGATGCTTTTAAGCCTCCTACCCAAAGCAAGCACAGCAGGAGGAGATGTTGTGCACACAGATGATGTCTCCAGGCATGGGCATCTTTGGGTGTATGCCCAAACAAATGTCATTGTGTAGAAGTCAAATCCTTTCCAGAGACCCCAGAGATCTCAGCAGAAGACTGTAGTGCCAAGCTGCTCCTCTGCAGGTGATTGAGGCTCCTTTTCTCTCCCATCTCTCTCTAGGAAGTGCCTGAAGAAGATGTGTGTCTACAACCCATCCAAGTTTGAGTGGAAGGAGCTGGCTCCCATGAAAACTGCCCGCTCCTTGTTTGGAGCCACCGTGCACAAGGACAAAATCTATGTAGCAGCCGGCGTGACCGACTCTGGCTTGACCAACACGGTGGAAGTCTATGACATTGCCACCAACACGTATGTACCTGAGCACACCTCCAGGGTGTAATTAAGGAGCAGCTGTAGGTATGCATTAAGCAACTTCCAAACCATTCTGGAGTTTTCTTGCAGTTCCCAGTACCAGTTCCTCCCAGTCTGGAGAGTTGGGCATCACCAGTGCCGACACAGTTGGGTTGTGGATCATCTCAGGTTCACCTCCAAAAGCAGTTTCACCACCTGGTGCAGCCCTTGGGTTCCCTGCAGAGCTGTAGCTTCATCTTGGCAGTTTCATCCAACACAATTCTCTGACTTTGGGTGGGCTGCATGTCCCACCATTGGGACCTGCATGGAAGCTCATGCTTCACAGCTCATATACTCAGTGCAAAATGAAGTCAAACTTCCATGTTTCCATCATGATGGAAGGGATGGAGAGGTGGTGGATTCTCCATCCCTGGAGGTTTTTAAGAAGAGACTGAATGTGGCACTCAGTGCCATGGGCTGGGAACCACAGGGGGAGTGGATCAAGGGTTGGACTTAGTGACCCCAGAGGTCCTTTCCAACCCAAATGATTCTGTGATTCTCTGGCGGTCAACGCGTGCTCCCAACCCACGCAGACCTACCCAAGTTAAACTGTCACTAGTTAATTCAGTGGCTCATTCCTGATTTGGGGCCAGCCTCAGGGTGGGGGGGTATCCAGGGGGCCCTAACCTCTCTCCTCTCTCTCAACGTGGCAGGTGGGACACCTTCACTGAGTTCCCTCAGGAGCGCAGCTCGGTCAGCCTGGTGAGCTTGGCTGGGGTGCTCTACCTGCTCGGAGGGTTTGCCACGGTGGAGACAGAGTCAGGAGAGCTGGTGCCAACAGAGCTGAATGACGTTTGGAGGTGATGAGCTTCCCCAGGGCTGTCCAAGGGAGCATGGGAGGGTTGTTCTTGAGAGCCACTTGGGGAGAGGAAGAGTTTCTTTCTTTCTCGATGCCTTACGGCTGTGGTTAACCCAGCACAAAGCTGAAGGGTGTCTGGGTGAGAAGTTTGAGGGCACATTAGGTGATTCAGTCATCTCTCCCAGCCTCATATATAGCAATGTAGCAGGGAAAATCTGTAGCCTTGTTGCTGCAGTGAGATTTTGCCTGGAGGTGGCTCCAGACCTCCCCTTCTGGTGTGAAGCAGAGTCTGTGCAATGCATCCTTTCCCAGTGCTCGGGCTGGAAACCAGACAGGCGTAAGTGGGAGCAGGGAAGTGGGCAGAAAGCACCTTCTGATGGTTGCTTGCACATAGTTCACATCTGTGGCTCTAGAGCACCCTCAGCAGGCACCTGCTGGGCTTCACTGTGGATGTTCAGTCTTGGTGCCATCAGCCCATTTCCCCAGGGCAAAAATACACCCTCCCCTGGGAGACCAAATGCTGGTAACAGCTGGACTTGATGATCTTAAAGGTCTTTTCCAGCCAAAATGACTCTGATATCCATGTCTCCTAGCCCAGAGCTGCAAACCAGGGCACATGTGGGCAGAATTCCCCCTCCACAGCTCCCACAAATATCTTGTGGGCAAATAATGTTTGTGGGACATCACACCCCACACCAGGGCTCCAACCACTATGGAGAGAAGCTGGAAAGAGTCTGTCTGTCTCTCCCCAGGTATGATGAAGAGCAGAAGAAATGGGAAGGTGTTCTCAGGGAGATCCAATATGCCTCTGGTGCCACTTTCCTCCCCGTGCGCCTCAACATTTTGCGCCTAACGAAGATGTAGCAAAGAGTGATTGGTTTATTTAATCTTTTTTTTTTTTTTTCTTTTTTTTTTTGTTCCATGGGGGCCTGGGGCAAGGAGGGAAGGGAAGGGAATCCATGTTGATCAGCAGAGAGATGTGACATCTGCATATTTGTAGGACATTGCATCTGTGATTGGGATTTACTCAGGAAAATAGGAAAAGGGAGAAATGGTCTGGAAGCCCAACGGGAATTTCAAGATGTTGACAAAAGAGCTGGAGAAGGGACCTGGAGCTGGGGTAGACTGAGATGCCCTGAGAAAACTGAGGAGCAATGAGCTGTTCCAGTCTCAGTAGACAGAAGAAAAAGATCACATCCATGTTCCACTTCTTTCTCTCTTTTTTTCCCCCCGTCTTCTCAACTTGTTAAACCTCTCCAGCCAACAGTGGAGGTAGAGGGTGGGTTCCAAGGGATATTTTCCAGGGAAGAGGGGCTACAATGTAGTTCCCCACCTAAGGTCCTTGTGAGCATGGTGCTGGGAACTGCCTGAGAGAGGAGAAGGAAGGATCAGAGTCAAGGAGTAAAGGAGAGCCCTGGGGGACTTTGATGAGCTCCCAAGTGGTGAGGGCTGTTGGGATGTGTCAGGTAAAAGAAAAGAGCATGCAGGAGCAGAAATGCTTTGGAAGTTGCAATGGACAGAAAATAGTCTTGGTTCTTTGCTTTGGCTTTGGCCTAAGGAGAAGCCAGGAGCTAAGGTCTACGGGAAGGCAAGAGTCATGTGAGGAGAAGGGTAGGAAAGGGGGGAAGAGATGGGCACTGGGGTGTATTCATCTTTTGGGCTCCTCAGCTTCAATCACAGACGGTTATCTCCTCACCTGTTGTTGGACAAGTGCTGTTTTTCAGGGAAAGGTTTTATATTTATGCTGTTTCTCTTATTTTTAATGTTCTGAGGGTTTTTTTTATTTTTATTTTTTTTAAAGAGTATTCTAGTTTGCTAAGTACACAGAGATCTCAGATGTGGTTGGCTCCAAGAGAGCTTCCCAATGAGGAAAAATATAATTTGTTTTGTGGGTTGTTTTGTTGTTTTTTTTTTTAAGTTATCCATAATGATGTTTTGATAGAAACACAACTGTACTGGCAGCAGGGCAGAGAGCTGCTAGGGCAAAAAATCACCTGATGTCCACACCATCTGACCAGTGGTTAATTTGAAAATAAACCATTAGGTTACTTCAAAAGAAATCCCCTGTGTTTGCATGGTGATTGAGCTGCAACCCAACAAAAGGACCACGCCAGAGCTGAGATGAACACATGCAGCAAATGAGCTCCATGGGGAACCCTGGCACAACCCCAGCTTTTATTCTTATTTTTCCCCCATTTGGGAGCTGAAACTTTAGCATTCAGGTCCTTACAGATGTTCTCTAGAGATGGGAGGACTAGAAGCTTACCTAGACCTTGAAGGAAGACAGATTCCTACATGACCTCATGATGCCATGAACAGGGGTGATAATAATAAAAATGAACAATTACAGGCCTTGCAAAATTATACCCTCAAAGTGGCATGAAAATGATGGCATTAAAAATTGTGTCTGGCTGAAAACACAGTCATGGGGAAAGTAAAAACATTTGGCATGAGTGAAGGAACCAGAGTCTCATCCTGGTTTCATTTTAAGGATTTAAAAAGTTCCAGGATAATCTTCTTAGAGGACAATCACATCAGAACAGTAATGGAACATTTGTCACAAGAAAAATAAATCTGAGGTGACTGGCTGGCACAAAACAGCTTTGGAAACCAACCAACCAACAGAAAAAAAAACAAAACAAAACAAAAAAAAAAAAAAAAAAGCAACACAAACCTTTGAAAAGATCAAATGTGTGAAAAAATGCACTGAAAAACAAAATAATTAAAAAAAAATCACCTCCTACCCACTTCTGCAGAAATTTCTGTGGATGTCTGCCAGGCTAACTAAAGACAAGTCTACCAACTGCAGAATAGCTTGGGGCAGAAAAGAAAAATTAAGAAGAAGAAAAAGAAATGATTCATCCATAGAATAACCATCTCTTGAAAGCCATTCACTGTGGTGGTAGGATCCCACAACCTGCCTGAGATTGGGCACCAACACCTTTGCTTCAGCTCTTCTTGCTGGACACAGGATGGAAAACTCTTGAGACCTTGGAAGGTTGAACCCCATCCACCTGCTGCCACGTTGTCTGGCTCTCCTGAGGGGAAGTCTGGGCCCTTCCAAGTCAACAGGAATGTTGTTGAGTTGTTATGGGGTGGTCCCCATCCTCAGCCATTCACCTCACAACTGTCCAGGGGGGAACACAGTTAATGGGGCTTTGAGCTCCCACAGGATTCCTATCCCTCCTAAAGCTGTGGGAGATGCCACCACTGGCACAGGGCAAGAAAGCCCTAAAGGAAAAACAGCTGTTGTAGAAAAGGACACAAAAGAGCTTGAAATATCCCCTCACAGGGCGCTTGCAAGCCAGCACTGGCTCCAGGAAGGAAGCCAAGCTGCACATTGCCAAGCCAAGGTCTGGCCCAGAGATGTTCACCACCACTATGCCAAGAGGCAGGCAAGCACCTGCTCCATTGCAAAAGCACTCACAGATAGCAAATGCCAGCTTGAATACTCAGAGCCAGCTCTCTTGGCTGCTGCCTCCTGTTTTCCCAGCTCAGATGTACCCAAGTCCACCAGCACGGGTCCCCCTGTGAGCACCTTCAGAAGGCAATGGAGAAGGAACATCCCAAGGGTGGGGCAAAAATCATCTCTTCTCCCATTAGTTTTCCACTCTCAGTGCTGGCAAGGTTTCCACCACTCCATTTGATGTCAATAAAAGCACTGGGGGCTTTTGGATGGGCTCCTTGTTTTTTCCTTGGCTGCTTTTAAAGGAGCTCAAGGAGCTCCAGCTCATAGTTCCCATAAATCCCATGGAGTCAGAAGGCCTCAGGAGCTGAACCCTCACCAAGCACCTACTCATCACCCTTCCCTGAAAAGCTTTTTGTTGTTGTTGTTGTCCCCACAGGAGTCCAGTTGTCTCACACAGATCTCCCACCAAACCCAAGGCAAAGTCTAGACGTGTGAAGCAATGGCAGTGGTCAACATGTCATGGGAAAGCTCATCCTGCTGGGCCTGACCCCTCACCCAATTGCCCAAAAAGAGACTTTCTTTAGAAAAAAAAACCAAAACAAACACAACAACTAAAAAAAAAACAAAAAAAACCACCAGAACTCAGGTAACAAAGAAAATGGTGGAGCTTTAGGTTTTCTTTTATAAAAGACAAATCGTTTATTGATTCGGTCCTTCCACTTGCAACCTCTTTGGTAACAGTCAGAATACTTCCAGACTGGGAGAACGCAGTGGAAAGGCCCAATTCTGACCTCTCACCAATTTCAGGGCTCTGAGACCCCTGATGTGCCTTGGTGAGAAGCCAAAAGCAGGTTTCAAAGCATGGCCAAGGACTTGGTCTCTGAGGACAACCCAAACCAGCCTCCTGGGACTCGTCTGGTGGCCCAGAGAGCAGCCCCAGCACCTCCAGGGAGAAGATGGCCCAGGATTGGGATGCAGGCTGGTGCTAAGGATAACTGTGAGCTGTGCCCTAGAAGGCAGCTTTGATGCACCTCTTAGGACCTCCTGGACGTTGGCCAATGGGGCCATCACCAAAGCCAAACTCCCCTTTTCCTGCAGGAGACAAGGACTTGCCCCATTTGGCCCCGTGCTGATGGACTGACCCCCCCCCTCCTTTCAGCCTCCCCCTCACCACACCATCCCAAAGAGAGTAACTGCTGTACTTGGAGTTAAAGATAAACATATATTGATTACACATGGTCATAAAAAAAAAAAAAAAAAAAAAAAAAAAAAGTAATAATAATAATAATTAATAATAATACATTTCCTAGAACATGACTTAAGACGCTTCCGAAAAGCATCCAAGCTTTCCCTCCCCATCTCCCCTTACCTATACAGAATAAAGTGCTTCATTTTAGTTTGTCCACACCAGCAGAGCCACCAACACACTCTGAACTTGGTGGTTTGGGGGCAACCGATACCGAATGCCGTCAAATAATCCAGAGCAGGACTCCAGGCATGAGAACCCAGTTTTGAGGCAAGTGCTTGGGGTTTTCATTCATTTCCTTCAAGTTCCACCACACGACTGATGTTGATCTTACTCCTCCTTTTTTTTTTTCGTTTTTTTTTTTTTAATTTCTTTTTTTTGTTTTGTTTTTTTAGTTTTGTTTTTTTTTTTCTTCCTGTGCAAGTTCAACCCAACTCCTATCGTGGTTTGGTGTCACCAGGCAGGGTTGCCCATGGGGAAGATCTCTCCATCCATGTGAACAAAGGGTGTCTGTCCATCCATCCATCCATTCATCCATCCATCGTTCCCTCTTGACTTCAGGCAAACCAAGAGTTCCACCAGTGGAGTTGTCTAGCAGCGGATGCTCATCTCTATTGCACTGTCACAGCCGTCCCCACCCGCCGGCTGTCCATCCATCCATCCATCCATCCACCCACCCACCCATCCATCCATCCATCCATCCATCACCTTCCCACCATGCTGGGGTTATGGCTGTGGTCCGAAGGGGCCAGCCATGCCTCATGGACATTATGAGGCTAACTGGTCTGTGCTACCAGGCTCCTGGGATATCTAAATCAAACAACGACCCTTCCTTCCCACATGACTCCCTCCCTCCCTCCCTCCCTCCCTCCCCAGAGTTCAAACGAAGCAGGGGTGGTGGTTGTTGGTGGTGGGGGGGTTGTGGAGAAATAAAATTCAAACCCGGAGAGGTCTGGGGTTGGGCTAAGTTGTCAGCTCAACGTTGAGTCGTGGCCTAGTGATGAACTGAGTCATGGAAACCAAGCCCGTTGAGGAAGGGACGTGAGAGATTAAGGTGCAAGAGTTAAACCAACTAACAACGATGAAAAAAAAAAAAATATTAAAAAAAAAAAACATTAAAAAAAAAAACAAAAAAAAGCTTGAAAACAACAGACCCAACACCCCTGACCTCCTGCCTTGTCTGACCCAACATGGTCTGGATGGGATGGAGGTGGGAGAAGACACTGGGGGTGTGACTCCTTTGAGCTCTTAGTACATCCATGAAAACCAGACATGAAGAGACACATGGGGGCCAAATCAGGGGGTAGACAAAAGGGCTCAGAGGTCCATGTAGGACTCCTGGGTACTGCTCAGGCCTTGGAGAGGGGAGGGAGCAGCAGGGATCTGGTTCTCCAAAGTGCTGTGTGCATGGTCACATCTCGATGCCTCCATGTGGCTCTCCGAGCAGACTCTCCAAGGGGATCAGACGTGGTTGGGATGAGTTGCTGGGCTTTCTGCTGGGCTTCTAGATTCAAAGAGGAGTTCTTGTCATGCAGTGAGGTCCAAGTGGGACAGGTCCTCACCAGAAGTAGGACAGGAAAAGCCACCAACATGGGAGAACATGTTGGTGCAGGGGTTTCCTTGGGGAGGAGAAGTCTACCAGCCAGGCAGGCTGACAGGATCCATCACAGAAGATCCTAAAAGCAAGGTGAGTCCTCCTCGAGTGCAGCACTCCAATCCCATGTCGAGGCTGTGTGAGGGGAAAGAAGTGCAAGGGAGCCCGAGGGGATGGGGTGTAGGAGGCAGCAGAGGAGGAAATGGCATGGACCACTCTACTGAGGCCCTCCAACAACTCCAAGAGTATCACTAAAGGTTTTTTCTAAAGCAATTTCTTTTAGTTTGGGTCACGGTCCCTTCAGAAAGCCAATGGCCCCAAGAGCTGAGTGCCCAGATCCCTCCCAGGTGTGTGTTTGAGAAGGTTTTGCACCATCCCAATAAGCTTCAGGGTCATAGAGGAAAGAGGGCAGAGAAGCCTTTGGTACCTATCTAAGAAGATCAAAATAGCAAGGCAGCTCTGCCACAGCATCCTCCCACTGCTCAAAGCAGCTGGAGATGATGGTGAGCCCACTGGTACTGACTGGGATGCTGGGGGTTCACAGGATCCCATCCAACATGAGGATAAGAAGCAGTTTGTTTCTCCAATGTGCTAAAACCCACAAGAGCAGCCAGTTTTCCAAGAGACATCAGGCATGAAGGGCACCACTCAGCAGAAGGGGACATCAGTCACCCAACCCATCACCTCTAACAGGGCCTAGGAGAACAGTGGGTGCTCCCCCATCCCATCCCATCCCATCCCATCCCATCCCATCCCATCCCATCCCATCCCATCCCTCTCAGGCTCCTCCATGTCCCCACTCAGCAAAGCTCCTGAGCAGGTGGCTGAATCCTCCCAGCTCTGCAGGGACAGCCTCAACATTGCCCAAGTGTTTTGCTGCTTTGATCCACGAGACCAAAACACCAAGACCATCTTGCAGAGCCAGAGGTGGCTCCCTGTCCCCAGCACCCCAATATTGCCCAGACCAAAGTGCAAATGGGAATGGGCTCCTACAGCTGCTCAAGGTCCTCTCTTCCTTCCTGACCACCAACAGCCCTGCTCTCCACCTCTTCTGTGATGACCCACGTCAGCAAACATCCAGAGTGCTGGCCCTGGGAGGAAGCCATCAAGACCCCAGTTATTGGCCAGCACTTTTCTGCCTGTGCTGGATGTCTTGCAGTGCTCCCAGCTCTCCTTGACCTCTAAGGGGACACTTCTCTAGGCAGGGTGACCATACAGCCATGGTCAGGCCACCCCAGGGCAGAGCAAAGCAGTGAGAAACCCAGCTTGGACCCCAGTGTCCAACAAAATGGTAATGGTGAAGGCTTTCTCTCCTCCTCCTCCTCTGAAGCATGAAACCAGCCTGAATAACTGAAGCCAAAGACCAGCTCAACTTCAACAAGCACAACATGGTCAGAGAAGTGCTAACCAACAACATGGGGCATCACCAGACCAACAGATGTCCCCATTGGGCTCCTCTGGTCCCACCAGGCCAAGAGCTGCCAACCCCATAGAGAGGGATAAAGCTTGGGAAAGCAAAGCAGTCAACAAGATGGAGGGTGGCTCTTGCTTTAGCTCTAAACTTTGCAGTGGGACCCAACTTGGAGCTCACCCATCGGTCAGGGGTTTATTCGAATTGTTAAGGCACTATTTGGGGCTGATTCTGCCAAGAAATGGCATTGTCCAGCTCCTCCATCCCAGCCTGCCATGGAGCCACCCTCCCACCAGCCCTCAGGCCATCTGAGCTCTCCCAGAGCCACCCTACCAACTTCAGAGCATCTGCAGGAGCCCAGCTCCTGCTAGGATGCATAGAAAGGTCACAGCAGATCCCACTTCCCTTAGGACACCCCAAAAATGAACTGGTAGTGGGCTACCAATGCCCTAAGCCACGATGCCACCAGTGGTTGTGCTTTCACCCAGCCAGGAGGAAAGGGGAAGGGAGACGTGGCGAGGGCTGCTGAGGAGAGCAGGATGATGACTTTCCAATGGGGACAACTACTTGCTTGTCATGGGCCACCAGGGCCAGCAGAGAGGGGGGGGTAGAGGCTCCTGCATGGTGCCCACCTCAACCTCTTGGGGAAAAAAAAAAAAAAAAGAGCCTGAATGGAAAGAGCTTTACAGTACAGGGATTCGAGCACCACTAGCTGGGTTTGGGGCTTGTTATAAATATTGAGGTGCTGTTGGGCATCTGTCCAGCTTGGGAGGGGGGACACAATGCCAGTGAGCTCAGCCCCAGGCGGTGTGGTCCTCCTGCTCCTCTGAGCCTCATGAAGATGCAGCTGATGTAGGAGATGATCCCTTCTACCTCCACCCTTAGGGACGGACGGCGGTTCCCCCCCCCAACCCCAACATCCACGCTCTTCGAATTAAGAAGGCGGGAAAAAAACCTTCAAGGTTTTTTCCCAGGGCAGGAGGTGTTTCCTCCTGTTCCCCCTCTCCGTGGAGAACGACGGGTGAGGGGGGAAAAAAACCAAAAAAAAAAAAAAATTCAAAACGAATCTCCCAAAACAACCCCAAAACCAAAGAGAAATGGGGCTGGGGGGGGTATGGGGGTGGGGTAGAGAGCAAGCGAAGCTTTGGCTCCCCGAGGGTGGGGGAGATGTTGCCCAAGGGCAGAGCAGTCCGTGCGGGCACCTAGGCCGGGGTGGAGGGGGTCACCTAATTGTTGTTTGAATTTATCCTCCCCGCGGGAAAGAGGGGAGGAGGCGGCGGTAGGTGAGGAGGAGGAGGGAGGCTCTGTGGAAGGGGATGAAGCAGCGGCAAAGGCAAAGGGGAAACGCCGGGGCCGGGAGGTAAAGGAGTTGGGTTGGCAGCAGGTTGTGGGTTGGCCGTGTCCGATGCCAATGGATTGCTGACTCGGAAACATTTCTCCTTGTGAGCTTTGAGCATGTTGGAGAAGCGGAAGCGTTGGCCGCAGACGTCGCAGGGATAGGGCTTCTCCCCGGTGTGGGTCCGGCGGTGCCGCTTCATGTTGGGCCGACTGGTGAAGCTCTTCCCACAGATCTCGCAGATGTAGGGCTTCTCTCCTGGAAAGGGGGGAAGAAGAGAGGTGAGAAAAGCTGCCGGGGAGGCTGCGTCTGGAGGGCTGCGTTCAGTTCCTCGCTCTAAGAGGGATGGAGAAATGCTGGAGAGTGACAAAGGGCATGAAGGGTCTGGAGCATAAATCCTCTGAGGAAGGGCTGAGGGAGCTGGGGGTGTTCAGTCTGGAGAAGAGGAGGATGAGAGGAGACTTTATGGCTCTCTCCAACTACCTCAGGGGAGGTTGGAGCCAGGAGGGAAAAAGCCTCTTCACCTTAATGAACTGTGAAAGGACCAGAGGGAATGGATGGAAGCTGCACCAGGGGAGGTTTAGGCTGAATGTTAAGAAATATGTTTTCCCCAAGAGGGTTGTCAGGCACTGGAATGGCCCAGGGCAGTAGTGGAGTCACCATCCCTGGAGGTATTTAAAAGGCATCTGGACCTGATCCTTAAGGGCATGTTTTAGAAATTGACTGTGGTGTTAGTCGAAGGTTGTACTGGATGAGCTTGGAAGTCTCTTCCAACCTAAACATTCTGTAAACATTCTGTAAAAGCTGGAGGCCCAACCGTTCCAGCCTCCAAAACCTCAACTTGCCACCCCCCTAAGATCATAGGATTAGAGAGAGGTTTGGGTTGGAAGGGATCTTGGAGATCATCTTGGTCTAACTCTTCTGCATGGGCAGGGACACGTCCCACCAGCCCAGGTTGCTCCATGCCCCATCCAACCTGGCCTGAGACACTTCCAGGGATGGGGCAGCCACAACTCTTCTGAGCAACATGGACTATGATCTCACCATCCTCACACTTCAGAAATTCTTCCTCAGATCTCATATAAATCTCCCCTCTTCCAGTTTAAAACCATTCCCCCTCAGCCTATCACTCCAGACCCTCTTCAGCTTTACCATAGCCCCACTGGAAGGTGCTATAAGGTCTCCCAGGAACCTGCTCTTAAGCTCTTAAGCTCTGCCAGGGGAGGTTTAGGTTGGACATTAGGAAGAAATTCTTTCCAGAGAGGGTGATCAGGCACTGGAATGGGCTGCCCAGGGAGGGGGTGGATTCTCCATCCCTGGAGGTTTTTAAGAAGAGACTGAATGTGGCACTGAGTGCCATGGGCTGGGACCCACAGGGGGAGTGGATCAAGGGTTGGACTTGGTGATTCCAGAGCTCCTTTCCAACCCAAATGATTCTGTGATTCTCTTCTCCAGCCTGGACCTGGAGCCTTTCCCCATAGATGTGCTCCAGCCCTCTGATCATCTTTGTGGCCTCCTCTGGACTAACACCAAGCTGTCACCTCTGTCCCCAAGGGCTGGGGGCAAGGGGAGGAGCTCTCACCTGTGTGTGTCTTCATGTGCTCATCGAAGTACTGCTTCATGTTGAAGTCCTTGCCACACCACTGGCACATGAACTGCTTGTGGCCAATGTGGATGCTCATGTGGGAACGCAGCTGGTACTTGTATTGGAAGCGCTCATTGCAGTTCTGCAGGGGTGGTTGGGGGATGAGATGCTGATGAGCACCCAAAACACCTCCCATATTCCACCCCCCAAACACCAGCATGTCAGAAATCACATTCCCCCTGCAAAAGTACCCAAATTGTTGGGGAAGTGTTGGGGAAGATGCTCAAAGTGCTGGGGAAGATGCTCAGTTTGCAAGTGGGCTTGGGGGAGGATGCAAGGTGCAGGCACTGGATAGAGAGATCCTGGTGTTGGTCACCAGTTTCATCATAGGTTTGGTGGAACCTTCAAACCAGGAGGATATACAAAGTTTGGGAGAAGGGGGAGCATCCCTACAGCTGCACTGGTAAAAAGCACAGGGGAGGCCCCAAGAAGTAGAGGATCTTTCCCCAAATCAGTGTCTCTGTGCCAGTTTGAGAGGACACAGGGTGGTGGAACCCACTAGATCTTACCTCACATTTAAAAGGCTTTTCCCCAGAGTGCTGGAGAGAATGGACCTTGAGGGACATGCTGCGTTTGAAGGACTTCCCACAGGTCTCACAGGTGAAGGGCATGTCCTTGGTGTGAGCTAAATAGCAGAGAAGGATGGTCAGGTGCTCTCCCCACACACCAAGCACCCATCTCCCCAAGACCCAGCTGCCACTCCAAACGCTGGGACCCAACCCCAGATAATCCAAAGCCATCTTGAGATGATGTGCTGCAGCCACGTGTGAGGTACCCCCCCTAATTATTTGCCCCAAATCCCCTTTATTTCAATTTTTTTGGTGCCTTCAAGTCCCAGGGACACAGCAGATGGCTGATGGCTGCCGTTGCCATCTGCAATTTGCTTTTCAAAGGCTGGCTTTGTCTTCTAAAAGGCAAGGATGGTTATATTTCAAACCCTCCTTTGATCACTTCTGAGGTCTTTTTTATTTCTTCTGGTTAAATAAAATAAATGAGCTTCCCCAGCAGCACGTCTGATTGCTTCAAACCCAGCACTGAGCAGACAGACATCCAGCATTAAAAACCGGGCCAAATTTCAAGGTTGACGTTAGAAAGTTCAGCTAAAAACTAAATCCAGCCCTGAACTCCTAACACAACTGAAAAAAAAAAAAAACAAAACCCAAACCCAAAACACTCTTCATGGTCAAAACAATGGGTGAAGACCCCAAACAAGACCTCCCAGTGGCCCTGGTGCTTCCTGCACTCACCAACCATGTGTTTGCGCACGTGAGCCATGGTGTAGAACTTCTTCTCACAGATCTCACAGGAGAACTTCTTCTCAGCATAGCCATGGACAATCTTGTTGTGTTCATGAAGGGACCACAGCTTCTTGAACCCTTTCCCACAGGTGACACACTGCAAGGAGAGAAAAGATGGGCAGGGAAGGAGGAGAAGTTGGGAACCCAGCAGTCGGGTTTTGCTCTTGGAAGGTCATTATGAAACCTACAGCTAAAGGTATCAAAAATCAGAGTGACCATCAAGTCTGCTGCAGACCTCACCACTTCAAACCCTTCAGAACTCAAATTTCCACCCATTGGATGGGGGGGGGGGAGATGTCTTTCCAGGCAAGGCTGTGGCCTCTCCACCAAAAGGTGTAGTAGGACTTGCACAAACAGCAGCTCATGCACCAAGGTCCTATTTCCACTTGGGAAATTTCTTTTTCCAAACAATGAAGCACACACACACACACAAAAAAACCAAAACCAAAAACAAAACGACAACCCAACCCTCTGTGCATTAGAAGATCACAAGGAACACAGGAACAAGGAGAAGGCCAAGGCAGGGCAGCACATCAGTCTTCGGCAGACATTATGGATACTTTACCACCAAGTGAACTTTCCAAACATATCCAAATGGTTCAAAACCGACCCAAAAAAAAAAGTTCACCAGCACAAGCAGAACAGGACATGCAAAGTCTCCTCTAAGAAGTTCTGGTAAAGATTTGTTTCAGCTTCTTCTTGGAAAGTTCCCAGGAAAAGGTTCAATTTCATCATGAGATCAGTTTGGTGCTCAGGGAAAGATGGGAGAGAGAGATCCTCAAGGAAACCATTGCTGGAGAATGGATACAGTGGGCAGAACCCAACTGAGGACCCTGCCAGGAGCCATGGGACCCTCCTTCACATTCACCTCTCCATGACTCCTCTTCCTCTCGGCCAAGAGGGATAAAAGCATCTCCTATTTTCACAGCTGCATTGAGAAAATTATTCCAGTGGTACCAGTAAACCCAGGGTAGATTTCCCAGTAGAGCTTGAAGCAGTGCAGACTCCATCTCCCTCCTGCCCAGAGGAACAGATGCTCATTGATGGGCTCCAATCAAATTTTACACTAAATGAGGAGGTGACACCGTGGAAAATACATCATTATGCCGTGAAGTCACAGTATATATTTATATTTAGGTGTTTGAAAGACAAAAATTTGGGTCAGAGAGGCATCTTCAACACTTTTCATCTCATCAGGCCTGGGTATCAAGAGGAGTAGGTCCTCTGATTTTCACTGTTTGAAGTAACCACCTCCCCAGATCAGAACAGTTTTATTTCTGCTTGAAGAGACATTTCAGGACCAATTCAGGACCTGAACCTGTCACCAAAGACACATCAATATCCATTTTCTCCACTTAAAATGGAATAGACTGCAGAGAATTGTAAAATGAAAGGTAGAGGGAAAGCAGCTGATGAAGGAAAGTCCCCAGGCTGGGACCAAATACCCTGGAGAGCTGAGCTCTGTGTCCTCAAGTAGCTGCAAAAATAAAAGCATCACTCAAAAATGTGGAAGTAACATCCAAACAAACAAGGAGAGGGGAAAAAAAAAAAAAAAAAAAGAAAAAACAAAAGAAACAAAAAACAAACAAACAAACAAAAAAACAAAAAAAAAAAAAAAAAGAGAAGAAAAATTCTTGAAGGTTAAAAGGAAAACCTTGCTGAAAGGCAAAAAAAAAAATTTTGAGAAAGAAAAAATTTTGCTTTATCCTTTGATAAAGCAAAGGATGGAAGGTTTTTTCAGGTGGAGGCAGGATGCCTGCTATGGGATTGTGATGGGAAATGACCACAGCAAGGAAATTGTGTCCTGACACCTAAAGCATCATGGATGAAATCTGGGGACAAAACAGGGAGAGAGAGACCAGAAAGAGATAGGATGAATGGTCCCTCCACAGATCTGTTTAAAAACCAAGAAATAAAGACTGCCTGTTATAGAAACAGAGTTTAGAAAATTCCTTTTCCATCCAGCTATCATTCCATGGTACAATAATAAAGTTATTTAAGGTTATCAGAGCAAAGGGGGTGACTTTGGCTATTTCATTGAATGGGTTGGGTTGGAAAGGATCTGAAAGCTCATCTTGTTCCAACTGCCCCTGCCATGGGCAGGGACACCTCCCACCAGCCCAGGTTGCTCCAAGCCCCATCCAACCTGACCTGGAACAATTCCAGGGATGGGGCAGCCACAACCTCCCTGGGCAACCTGTGCCAGGGTCTCACCACCCTCACAGGCAAGAATTTCTTCTTAATGTCCAACCTAAATCTCCCCTCTTCAAGTTTAAAGCCACTGCTCCTTGTCCTGTCACTCCAAGACTCCTTCCCCAGCTTTCCTGTAGCCCTTTCAGGCACTGGAAGATGCTCTAAGGTCTCCTCAGAGCCTTTTCTTCTCCAGGCTGAACAACCTCAACTCTCTCATCCTGTCCTCATAGCAGAGGTGTTCCAGAAGTGTTATTTGTGAAATAAAAAAACCTCAGCTAAGTAAGAAGCAATGATCCAGGTGTTCTGCAGAAGGTCACTGCATGGGCAGTTGTGATTCAGCCTATTCAGAAGTGACTGGAAAAGGGATAAAAAGGAAAGGAAAAAAACCCAAACCCAAACAAACAATGAGGTGACGGCCCCATGTTACCCATCAGGAAAGCAGATGAGGCTGAAGCATCATTCCAGGAAATCCCATTTTCAATCACACAGACTTAATGATGGGTTCAAAACCAGCCAGCAGCAGGCAGGTATCTGAGCTGCACTCATCCATTCCAGGAAAAAGCATCCAAAAAAAAAAAAACAACCTCAGGGCTGCGGATTTTTCAAGGAGATGCACCAAAGATGCTCTTCCACTCACTCAAGCCAAGATGACTCCTAAGAGTATTCCCCACATGCCCCAACACCAAGATCTGCTTCATGACCCATTTTATCCCAGGTGCCATCAGCAACGGGGTCCAGGAGCATTTGGGTTTTGTTACCTTCATGGAATCATGTTAGAGGTTGGAAGGGACCTCCAACCTCCCTGCCAGAGCAGGATCACCTAGTGTAGGTCACACAGGAACATGTCCAGGTGGGTTTTGAATGTCTCCAGAGAAGGAGAGTCCACAACTCCATTGGGCAGCCTTCACCTAGGAGAGCTACAAGATCATTTAAAATCCAGTCGTGGTAGGAAGGACGATGGGCAAAGTTCTCCCTGTTGGTGTATTTTTAATTAGCAGCAGCAGCTTGACATGAAAGAGCCCATTGGGAAGCAGGAGATGGGTTGGAGAGGTCTGCAGGAATGCAGATGTTTGCTGCTTTGATGGGATTCTTACCAATTCCCCCCCAAACTGAAATAGTTTGGCCGAGTCAATGTGAAAAGCAGATCTCATTAACATTAGGTGAAGGACACCCCAAGCCCAAGCCATGCATGGGTGTCAAATGTGTTCAGCAATTCCTGAATACATGAGCTGAAGAGCACAAAAGGCAGACTAAAACCATTTGAACTTGTGTCAGCAAATCTTTGAATTAAGCTAAATTGGTTTCAGCCTGGGTGGGAAGGGCTGGAGTGTGTTTCCACCAGGGGCTCGTGATGTTTTATCCAGATTAACTGAATAAAGTCAAAAGAAAAATGACTCTTCAGAAATGACTCCACGTTTCCACCCGGCCAGCCAAGGGGAAGCCACAGTCCTCTGACAAAAATCCTCCAGTCCCAAGTCACCATGAGACCTTCTTGAGCCTGAATACAAGTCAAGGGTGGAGCAAGGTTCCTTCCCATCTGCAATGTGCCACCCACAACATCAAAAACACCATTTGAGCATGAGCCCATTCCTGGTGTAGCTGGGTGGGATGTCCTCCCTGGTGGGTGGAACACCCTCCCCCATTGGGATATCCCATCGTGATACCTCTTCCTCCCATGGAGTACATACTCTTCCTCCCAAAGAAGGAGTACGAGCTCCTCCTTTGGTGGGAAGTCCCCACCTTGTTGGGATGCCTATCCCCAGTGGGATGCCCCACCACATGATGGGATGTCATTCCTCACTGGCATGTCCCATCATGGTGGGATGCTCCTCCTTTGCTGGGAAGTCCCCATCTTGTTGGGATGCCCCACCACATGATGGGATGTCATTCCCCACTGGCCTGTCCCATCATGGTGGGATGCTCCTCCTTTCATGAGATGTCTCCACCTTGTTGGGATGCCCATCCCCAGTGGGATGCCCCACCACATGATGGGATGTCATTCCTCACTGGCATGTCCCATCATGGTGGGATGCTCCTCCTTTGCTGGGAAGTCCCCACCTTGTTGGGATGCCCCACCACATGATGGGATGTCATTCCCCACTGGCCTGTCCTACCATGGTGGGATGCTCTTCCTTTCATGAGATGTCCCCACCTTGCAGGGACATCCATCGCCAGCGGGATGTTTCACCCCTGGGTGGGATGTTCACCCCCTGGTGGGACACTTCTGGGTCTGGCTCACCTGGATGTTCTTCTCACAGTCAGTCTGGTGGTGCAGCAGCAGCTCACTCTCCAGCAGGAAGCGTTTGCCACACTTGTCACAGATCTGCATCCGGCTGTGTGTGACATTCATGTGCTTCTCCAGGTACCAGCGGTTGTTGAAGACCCGGGGACACTTCTTGCAGGGGTAGTGCTGCTTCTCCTCCAGCTTCACCTTCTGCCCTAACCCGTCCTGCTCCTTTTTCCTCTTCCTCCCTCGCTGACCTTCCTCTTCTTCCTCTTCCTCCTCCTCCACTTTGGCCATCTCCTGGGACCTGGTGGCCATGGCAGGTTTGGTGGCTCTGGATGCCCGGCTGCCTCTGCGGGACCCCCCCTTTTCTCTTTTCATCTCCAAGGCGTCTTCATCGTCATCATCGTCATCCTCTTCTTCCGTTGTCTCCTCCAGGTCTTCCTCCTCACTGTGCTCCTCCTCTTCCTCCTCCCCCACCTCCGCATCCTCCTCCTCTTCCTCCTCCTCCTCCCCTTCCTCATTTTCCTCCTCCCCATCCTCCTCCGTCTCACGTCCGTCGCCATCAGCCCGCCCCATCGCGGAGGCCTCGCCGGCAGCCGCCTTCCCCTCCGTGCCCTTGGAGACGTTGAGGGTTTGGTTGTTGAGGTTCACCTCCACAATAATCTGCTCCCGGTTGTACGAGCCCTGGCTGTCCAAGTCCTCTTCGGACTCTTCACCTTCCATCTTACAGACAGTAACAGCACCACCATCCTTCTCCTCCTTGTAGTACTGCTTGGCAGGACCGGGAGGGAGCGTTCCACCGCCCGCTCCGTCCTCGACCCGCACCGAGTAAGGGTCGTTGCCTTCCCGAGCGTAGATCTTGGGGTGAGGAGCATCCACCTCCTGCTTGATCTCGCAGTAGTAGGGTGGGGGTCCGGCACAACCCTCAGCGGGCAGGGCCATGTCAGCAGCCAGGCTGAGGGAGCGGGTGTCGAGGAGATCCTGGCAGGAGGAGGCGATGTTGTTCATCTGCAGCACGGCGGCCGCGTTCAAGACGTCCTGCACATTGCAGGAGTTGACGAGGAGCTTGGAGGTGTAGATGAAGTTGAGGATCTGCTGGAGGCCTTGAGAGGTGAGAGCCTCCAGCGAGAGCTCCACGCGTTGCAACTGTTTGTTTTGGGTGAAGAGGGAGTGGAAGAACTGGCTGTAGGCTGCCAGGACCCCCTTGTGCGCCGGGAAGATGCTCTTGTGCTGCACCAGCACGATGTCCACGTCGCACAGGTCCGGCTGAAAGAGGCGCTGCTCGTTCAGTCTGTCCATCAAACACGTGAAGTGGAGGGCTACATCCTCCACCAGGGAGTACTCAGCTGAAGGGTAGTCAGTCGTTTTTTCTACTATCAGCTGTGGGGAGGAAGGAAATATAATAGTTCAAGAAAGCGTCTTATTTCTTTTAATTTATTTCTTTTTTTCCCCATGCCCAGCCATGCCAGCCATCCCTGTCCACGCATCCCAAATCAGAGGTGACAACTGAGAAATTTCACTGTCCTAGCCCCAGCCTGGAGAAGCCAAACAAAAAGCCCCAGCACCAGACCCAGCTTTGAAACACCAAGCTGTACCACTAGGCCCATCTTCAAGGGGCAAATCAAAAACTTCATCGCCAGCTTGGAGACATCAAACAAGCTCCACCATCCACTTGAGTCTGGGAGACTCAACCAAGGAGGATAAAGCCCAATTAAAGGATAGGACAAGGCCATCTGAGCACCTAGTGACATCCCTTCAGCCCGGGTAGGAACCCCATGGCCACCTTAGCACCAAAGACCTCCAAAGCCTGGCTCAGCTGTCCATAATTGTAGGGAGGAGATGTCATGCAGAGGAGAAGACACCTCAACACAACCTTGACCTCCTGAACCAGGCAAGGGCCCTTAGGGGATATATGACCCATATGGGAAGACAATTTTAGGCAGCAGCTGAGATTGAAGCACCTAACTAGATGGAAATTAGGATTTTAAACCTCCCTCCTTCTACACCATCATTACATAAAACCCAATATCCTCAAACATTTACGACGTTACACCACGTGCTCTGACTCACATTAGCAGTGAACTCACCTGATGGATTCATTGGGTCCAATTATGACCATTTTAAAATGCCCATTTTAAATTGCCCAGGGAAAAGAAACCACTTGGAAAAATTCAAGTGAAGGAGAAGCAGCCCCAGCTGTGTCTGCTGGATATTTATTGTAGCTCCCATGTCTTTTGCATGGAGAAACCACCCCTGGACATTCATCATCAATCCTAGGGAAACCTGAGCCCCAAGGATGGGTTTGAAAGTTGGGGTTGCTCATCCTGGAGAAGGCTCTGGGGAGAACTTAAGAGCATTTTCCAGTGCCTGAATGGGCTCCAGGAAAGCTCCAGGAAAGCTAGGGAGGGACTTTTGATGTGAGCCTGGAGGGATGGGATGAGGGGGGACACTTTCAAACTGGAAGAGGGGAGATTTAGGTTAGACATTAGGAAGAAATTCTTGCCTGTGAGGGTGGTGAGACACTGGCACAAGTCTCCCAAGGAGGTTATGGCTGCCCCATCCCTGGAAGTGTTCCAGGTCAGGTTGGATGGGGCTTGGAGCAACCTGGTCTGGTGGGAGTTCATCTTTCAGGTCCCTTTCAACCCAAATCTTCCCACGATTCTGTGATCCCAAGCACCAGAGATGTCCCACACCCTAAATCCCACACCCTGTAGTAAAGGTAGGTCAGATATTGCCTCCTTCCCCTCTGCTTCCCTTTGGTTTTCCATGCTGAACACCCAGCTCCTGGCCAGAGACAGACCCAGCCACATTAACACCCCCCTGCCCCACTCTTGAGGGATGTGACCAAGGACTCACTGCAAAGCAGTGGCAGGGATGGAAAGCTCAACCTGCCAGGTTTGCCCTGCACCTCCTGCTGCAAAAACAGCTTCTCAGCTCCCATATTTTCTGGGACAAACGGCAGCTCTTGGTCAACAGACAAAATTCCAACAAGGAATTTTTTTCCCTGTGAGCCAAAGGCAAAAGCATACACAGACAAAACTGTTTAAATAATAAAAAAAGGGTGTTTGTTTTCTCAACAAGAAAAAGAAAAAACACCCAAACTTTTGCCCTCCATGCCAAAATTTTTCATTTTCACTGAATTTCTGCTCTGCAACCAACGGGGTTGCCTGGTGAGGCCCAGCAAATGCTGGAAAAAGGGGTGAAAATGGGGTAAAACCCAGCTTTTTTCCAACGTCTTTGCTCTGCAAGGTGGAGTAAGGCAAAGAGGTTGTAAAAGAACTGGCTAAAATACATATATTTATATATATATAGTATATATGCCATGTATACCATATAGAGAAATATATATTAATATATTTAATTTCAATTCTTTTATTTATAGATACATAAAAATATTTTTTAAAGTAGACTCTTTACATATATTTGTTAAAAAACTGCTGCATCCCAGCTGGAACATCCCTCCACCTCCCCCCATTTTCAAAGCCTCGTGACTGCCAAGGACATTTTGATGAGAGGAACTTGGATGGCTCAGCCCCCCTCTAAGCTCATAGAAAACAAATTATGATATAATAAATATCAAACGCCGAAGAGACAGCAAGAAGTTTGCTGTTTGCCAGGGACTCTCCTGCTTTGCTTTCACTATGAAAAAAACCAACCTCAAATTCAGGTTTTTCCTCCTGGGATCCATCCTATATAGAACCATGCTCCCTATATAAAACCATAGACTCATAGAATGGGTTGGGTTGGAAGGGACCTTAAAAATCATCTTGTTCCAACCTCCTGCATGGGCAGGGACACCTCCCACCAGCCCAGGCTGATCCAAGCCCCATCTAACCTGGCTTTGAACATTTCCAGGGATGGGGCAGCCACAGCTTCCCTGGGCAACCTGTTCCAGGGTCTCACCACCCTTAAATTAAAGAATTTCTTCCTAATGTCCAACCTCAATCTCCCCTCTCCAAGTTTTAACCCATTTCCCTTGTCCTCTCCCTACCCCCCCGTGTCCAAAGCCCTCCCCCAGCTTTCTTGTAGCCCCTTCAGATATTGGAAGGTTGCTCTGAGCTCCCCTGGGAGCCTCCTCTTCTCCAGGCTGAACAACCCCAATCCCTCAGCCTGGCTTCCCAGGGAGGTGCTCAGCCCTCTGAGCATTTCAGTGGCTCTGCTCTGGACACCTTCCAGGAGCTCTGTGTCCTTCTGAGCTTGGGGACTCCAGACCAGGACATGGTAGTCCAGGGAAATGGGTGCAAAACAAGGGGAATCGGGTCTGCCGGGTGGCATCGCCTCTTCACAGCCCAGCCTGGAAAAATCTATGCTGGAGTTTTTGTTTTGTTTGGTTTGGTTTTTCTCTGGATCAAGGTTTTTTTGGCAAAAGGGGATGACTCCTCACCCAGCTCCAGGGCTTGCCAGGCAGCTTTAATCAGTCCCAGCAGCAGTGAGGACAATGCGTGTCTTGGCCACGTCCTGTCGGTGACTTCAGCCCGGGCTTGTCAGCAGGAGGTTTTTTTGCTCTTTATTGCTATCAGATGCTTTTCATGAGTTTGCCTCAAGCTAGAACCCCAGCCAAGACGAGAGGCACCCGGTGGGGTGAGAGCCTGAGAAAGACCCCAACTTGCCCCAAAATACCCCTCCAGCATCTCCTGTCCCTGCAACCACATGGGGGTTAGAAAAGCCTAATTGATTGGATTCATAGGAGAGTTGAACCCAGTACCCCTTCCTCTGGGACAACACAATTTTAAAGGAAATACATACATTTTTTTAAATTATCCATTTTTTAATTATCCATAATTTTTAAATTATCCATTATATTATTACCATTTTTATAATGTGCTTTTAAAGATTTTTTAATTTTTTTTTTTTTAAATAAAATAAAATAAATCACAGTTTTGCTCTTTTCCACCAGCACCACCATGTCCTACTGCACTGGTTTAGCCTCAACACAGCATGGCAGGTCACCCATCCCACTTCCACCCCAAGCCTGGCCTTGGGGTGCTCACTAGGTGCCCCCAGGTATCCAAACTGGAGCAAACCCCAAAAGTACCCCACCAACCACCCCTCCCAGACACCCCGGACCTCCAGGCAGAGTCCTGACATTGTCAGCATTGAAAAAAAACAAAACCAACATAAAATTATTCGAAAGCAGCACGGCCACAGAAATCCCCACCCTGAGGGGATGGTGGTGCCTCCAGCCAGCCCTCCGCATCCTGATCTTGTCCTGCAGCTCTATTTTAAGTGTTTTTCCAACTGGTGATGCCCAAGTCCCATCCCAAATCATCTGGTGGGGTGGGAGGGTGACTGGAGGACTGGGAGGATGCCAGGGGGGATGAAGGGCTGAGGGTTGGATGAGCCCTGGTAGTGCAAGGAAGAGATAAGGTTGATAAAGGAGCAACTGCTGATGCTCATTGGACCAGGAAAACCTCTCCCTGGAGAATCCACCAAAAATCCCTCTAGAGGAGACAAACCCTGAACACAGCCCCACTCCTCCACCACCCACATCCCCTCACGTGCCTCAGTTTCCCCCACTAGCACCCCATCACCTCCCCTGACAGGAGTCTGCTGTCTGGTGCTTAAATCACCATGCTAAGATAAAACGCTGACTTATCTTAGTAAATATTGAGAAGCAGATCCCAAAATGCTTCTGCAGCAATAAAACACCCCCCAAGGGACCAGTACATTGGGTCACCCTGGATATTTTTAACTATTCACATCTGTGGCCACCCAGAAGATCACCTCTGACATTCACCAGCCTCTCCATTAATTTATAACCACATCCATTGCCCTCATCCCTGGAGCACTTGAGAACCACGAAGAATTCTCTATCAGCACAAGGACAGAGGTTTGGGGGCAAAAAAAGCACATTTAACTCCCTATTCCATGCCAGGCAGAGCAGTCAGACCCATAAACCAGTTTCTGTCAGGCAGAAAATCTGGAGATTTCCTTTAATTATATTTTTTTCCCTACCTCACAACTCCCCTGGAAAGAGCAATCTGCTTCTCCATACCACTCCCAACCACCAAAACGTTCACCACTGACCTTCAGGATTAAATTGCATTAAGGGAAAGTGCTTTAATAAGTAGTTGCATACAATGTCTGCACTTGCTCCCCCCACGTCCCAGTCTCAATCTGAACACTGCTGCATTTCAGGGAGAAAAGAACTCGGCAGAAAGTATCAAATGTGGCTTTTGCTGAAGAAACAGTTTTTTAAAAAATCATTTTCACCGATTAATTCAAACGATATGAAGGCGTCTCGCCAGAAAATCCCAAATCACCCAGGCTTTGGGCTTTAATCCTCAGTCCCCTATCATTTGCCCTCTGCTTTCAAAGAGCTTGGGCGAGACCATTTTCTCCATAGTTTTGAGCCCAGATAGGTTGTTGGGTTTTTTTTTTTTTGGTTTTAAGGGCGACGTGATGCTCGCAACTTCCCACGACTCCCAAAGCTGGGATGCAGCTGCCCCAGAACCAAAAGCACTGCCCAGACCATACCCATCACCCCAAATCCTCCTGCTTTTGGACCACGGCCACACATGGAAACTTGATCCACAGGCTCAAACACATCCCAACCCCCCTTCCCTTGGCCCATCTCCTACCTTCACCGCTCCGCTCGCCCATCACTCCCCTCCCCGGGGACCTCTCCTGTGGGTGCTTCACCCTCCCCATGCCATGGGACTGTGCTGGAGGGGACGGGGGGGGGGGTAGTGGGGGTGGTTTGTTCGTTTCTCCTGATGGGTGTTTTTATTTAATTAGGAGAGGGTTGTCCGGAAAAACAAGCAGGAAGGGAAAACAATAGCTCGGCCGCAGCCCCGCCTGGCGAGGCGCCGGACGAAACGGCCCCAAGCGCCCACCACCGGCATCCTGCCCAGGGGATGCTGCTGGGGCTGGACCAGGAGCTGGCTGGGAATGGTCCCAAGGATGGCCATGTCCTTTAAGATCATCTAAAGGGATTTTTTTTTCCTCCCCCTCGTGTTGGCTAAAAAGACTTGAGGGTGCCCAAAACAGAACCGTATGCGGGCGGCAGGAAGGGGAAGGGGCTGAGCGATGCTCCCAAAGCCTGTCCTACTCCAGAGGTGTCAAAAAACACCAGGATTTGGGTTTTTCCTCCCCGTTTGTTTGTTTGTTTGTTTGTTTTTAATAGCATCTATCACTTAGAGGCTTCAGTTTTTCTAAGGAGCAGGCTGGGAAGCCAGCAGCAGCACCAGGCCCAGCAGGACCATCCTCAGCACAAGGGAAGAGGGACAAATCCTTCCTCCACCCCAAGCCAAGAAGCTACCTCTGCAAACGGAGAAAAAGATTGGTTTGGGTTTTCCTTGTAAGCACCACAAATATCCATGGCTTGGAGAGAGCAGGGGGATGAGGTGGGATGAACAACATGAGGCTTTGCTCCATTGGGAGTGGGCACTGGCTTCCCAGCAACACAGCCTGCAGAGGGTTAATGGCTTCTTGCTTTCTGATTTGTTTTATATTTTTTAATATATATATATATTAAGCCCTGCCAGCTACTCTGGGCATCTTTCTCCTTTTCTTTCAGGCACAGAGCTGCAAAGCCACAACAACACTTCACAAAGGTCAATGCCACCACCACTCCCTGTCCCCAAACCAGTCCAGAGAAGCAACGGCTGCAAAGCTGCTCCTGGGAGATGTTGCCATCACCACCACTGTGATGACACAGGGGACACCATCCCCTCTGTCCCAACAGCTCCAGGATCTGCTTGGTAACCTCAGCGTCCATCCCAACACACACACAAGTGCACAAATAAAATACCAAAAAAATACTGAGGCCTCAGCCCGGCACCACGTTATTTTCAGCCCAGCACAAATCCCAGTCCTAGTGCTCCAGTGGGAGAGTGAAGGCACCAATGCACCCATCCACCTGTCCATGCCCCCTCGGCTGAGGCAAAAATTTTGGTTTATTTGGGTGCAACACAGCCGGACCCAACAGGGGATGCAAAAGTTCCATTAGGATCTGCTCTAAGACCACAGCAAGATCTGGGGTTAAACCCTGAGTGGCCGCAGCTGGCTTTGGGCAGGGCCAGCATCCTCCTGGCAAATGCCAAACAAAGCCAGGGCAACCAAGCCACGGGGTCCCCTCCAGTGCCTGGCACAGCGAGTGACACTCAGCTGATAGAGATGTCCCCAGCCCTGGCACGGGAGCAGGCAGTGGGATGTGATGTTGCTCTCCTGTCCAAAGGATGCGGGATGTCCCACCGAGCCACTGCTGGGGTGGAAGCACCCAGGGGGACACAGGCACACATGTAAAGCCACTGTCCCCCCCCCTCCTTCTGCCGGAGAGAACAAAAAAAAAGAAAAAGAAAAAAAAAAAACCAAAAACAAGCAGAGGAAAGATCAAGGGAGGATATGAGGACAAAACCCAAGGCTGACCTCCCCAGCCGGGATGTCGGCCAAGCGGCTGCGCCAGGGGCCGAGTCCGGACCGCTGCCCAGCCTGGCGTGAGGCTGGGGAGGAGGTGAGCACCATCCCCTGGGACATTGGGTGTCCCCAGTGTCACCTAGTGAAAGGATGGATGTAGCAGGATTGAGCCCCCCGTGGCTCACGGGACCCCCAAGGGCCTCATATTGGGTGCAGCGTGGCAGACATCGTGCTGGTTGCAAAGAGCTTGAAGCCATCGGGTCCCCAAGCCAGCCCCCAGACCCACATGCTGCCAGGTAATGGCTGGGAAGAGGCTGAGATCCCCGGAAAAACAGGAGGGATGGATGCACAAAGTCTCCTCTCACGTGCTGCTGAATTAGGCTGGCACCAGACAGCAGCATCCCCATCCTCGGGGAAGCCTCTGTGATCTTCCAGATGGGTTTAACAGCAAGATGGGATAAGACACCTTCAAGGTTTACCTCACACCCAGCTCCCACCAGATCCTAACCCAACTTGAGACGACCAAATTGCCAGAGAGGTCCAAGATTGGGCCTTTCCCAGCATCCTGGGCAGTGCTTTCCATTCCAGAGCATTCCCCCCAGACCCTGGCACTGCCTCCCAGGGATGGTCTCCACACAGAGCAATAGAATGGTTTGGAAGGGACCTGAAAGATCATCTTGTTCCAACCCCCTGCCATGGGCAGGGACACCTCCCACTAGACCAGGTTGCTCCAAGCCCCATCCAACCTGGCCTGGAACACTTCCAGGGAGGGAGCATCCACAACACATCCACATCCAGCTCCACCTGAAACTCAAAGTTGAATGTAGCTCTTTGGGGAGCACCAGCTGTTCTCCTGCTGGCTCTCTCCCTGCCCAGTTCTTGAATATTTCTATAAAAATTCATTAAAATGGCTTATTTTCACCATGGCTGTCCAGCAAATTCACCAGCTTTAACTCAGAAGGGGTGCTAGTAGCTGTGGCTCCAGGCAAAAGATATAATCATAAAAATATTAATTAAAAAAAAAAAGATGACTTATTGTAATTAAGACCTCTACCCACTGTATCTGCACCACCAGGAACAGCCAGTCACCATCAAAAGCCATCCCAGGATTCACCATCTGGAGAGGCAGTCGAAGCACCAAGGTTGGCTAAAGAGGGTACAACAGCCCTGAAGGACACAGGGACAAGTCCCAAGATGTCCCCAAAAGGGAAACCCAACGGGGCCAACCCTGCCCTGCAAATACCACTCCGATGCAACACAAAGTGTATCCTTTAGAAATAAAAGAGGAAAAATGAGGGGCAGGTGGCCCTGAGCTCATCCTCCCCACAGGCACCCCCTCCTCCTCCACAGATCCCACACGGGGGACAAGGAATCCTATTTTTTTTTTTTTTTTTTTTTGGAGGTGATGCAAATGTAGCAGCAAAATAAAAACTTCATCTCTTGCTCTTCCTGGAGAGCACTTTGTCCTGGTCACCCTCACATCCCCATCTAGGAAGGCTGAAACCCAGCAGATCCCTCAGTTTTCTCCTCCAGCTGGAGCCTGGAGGGAGGACTGGGAATATCAGCTATTCCCCCGAAAGCTTCCAAACCCCTCTGAATGTTTTGACACATCCAGTTCATCCGCAAAAGGTTTCTCCCTGTTTTTTTTTCTTTTTCCCACAGCAAGAAAAACAAAACCAAACCAAACCAAAAAGAAAAATATCCGCGTCTTAAAAATAACCAATATTTAATCAACTCGCACGGCAACCTCCCCCTGCCCTCTTACAAAGGAGATATCTCCAAAGGCAGCAGCGGGTTATTTTTATTTTGGGGGGATGACATGCCTCTCCCCCAGACATGAGACAGAAATACAAGGCCATTTATCTCACCCGACTCCAGGGTTTGCCTGGTAATAACCCAACGCGTCGTTAATTCCTTGCAGGGAGAACAAAGCTCCACCGTGAAGCCAAGCTGGGTGGTGAAGAGGACCCTCCAAAGCCCCAGAGCAGCATTTAACCCAGCCAGCATCCTCAGAGAAACTCCACCCCCAGAGCCCAAAATGTTTGCCACCAGACAGGTTTCACCCCAGAACCAGAAAAAAAGAAAAGGAAAAAAAAAATAAAATAATAAGTTGTCTTTCAATATCTCTCCAAGGAGGATTTTTTGCTCTGCAAAGCAATTTTTTCCTCTGGTTCTTGCTGAGGTCAGGCATGGAGGAAAAGGTTTTAATTCCCAACTTTTCCCTTTCTTTGCAGGGCTGTCCTCATGGGTGGGTTCCGGGCATCTCCATCCCCACCTTGGGATATGAAATGCTCCCAAAGCCCACCCTGGTGCATCAGCATCTCCCTCCGGAGGGGATGCAGGGGTGGATTCTCAGACACTGATTTGCTGCCAGCAGGAATGTCACAGGCCAGTACAAACCCAAACCCAGCACTGGTTACCCCCAAACTGGGGGTCTGGGGGTGCCGAGCCCCAAACCAGCATCCCAGACATCACCCAGCAGCGTGTCTTTTATTTTTTTTTTTTCCCCAAAGCTTCCACTTTCTTCCCCTTTCCTAAAAACCACCCCAACACCTCCTGGAGGGTTCTTAGGTGCAGGGGGGGGGGAATCACCACCCAAGACTTTTAGGGATGGGGAAGGCACCAGGGTAGTGGGAATGGCACCTGACACATCCCAAGGGATTTCACCCATCCCAAAGGATTTCCCCTGCATCTTCCCAGCTCAGGCCTGCTCTCTGCAAGTCAAACTAACCTTCCCCCCCCCCCCTCCAAAAAAAAAAAATTAATAAAACTCTGCTGGTTGCTAAAATAGGTCAGTGCTGCAGGCTGTGAGGCTCCCCTGGTGCCAACAGTCACCCTCCCTTATAATTGTCATTATTATTATTTATTTATTTTGCTTTTTTTTTTTTTTAATGCACAGAAAATCCCTTTTCAACCCTCGAAGGGGTTGATGGGTCCCACCCCATCAGTCCTCGGGGCTATAGGGGTGAGCTGAGCATCCTTCCCCTAAGCCCCCCCCTAGGGAAAAGGGGTCCCTGTAGAAGGGCAGGAGCAAACCCTTGGAGGGAGGGGGGGGGAGGGACACGAAAAGGAGGAATTATCAAAATGAAGGAGTCATCCGGGGAACAAAAAAAAAAAAAAAAAGAGCTAAGGAAGAGGCAAGGCTGCTCCTGCGCCAGCAAACCCTCCGGCCTGCTCGGCTCCAAAAGTTTCCCCCCCCCCTTACACCTTTTCCCACTCCCCACATTTTTCCCATTCACCTCCAAGCTGGAGCCCGGAGGTGGGGTGAGGGCCCCCCCACAACCCTGGGCCACACATCCCTTTTTTTTGTTGTTGTTTTTTTAGGGGGGGGACACTATCAAACCCTGCTGCATCCTTCCCCTCCCTGCCCCCCCCCCAAGCAGCCCCCTCACAGCACCCCAAGGGCGAACCCCCCCCCCCCCCCAAGCCCCTCACCCCATGCAGGGAGAGGGGGGGGGAGAAGGAAAGAAGGGGGGTGGAGGTTGTTAGCCATTTTTATGCGATTTCAACCCAATACAAAACGTTCTCCCCCCCTCCCCTTTACAAGAAGGGGGGGCACGCATGCAGCACCCCCCCTCAAAAAAAAAAAAAAAAATATATATATATATAGGCTTGCAATGAAACATTGTACACATCCCATTGTACACATCCCCCCCCCCACAAGGATGCCGCAAGCTGCCAGCTCCTCCATGCACCCCCCCCCATGCCCCCCATCCCCTCCTCATCCCCCCCCCCACCTCTTTCCACCGCCCTTGCAAGGATTTGGGGCAAGTTTCGGGGCCTTTTGCAAAGTCAGCAAAGCCGCGAGGAAGCAGAGAAAGGGAGGAGGGGGGGGTGGGAAGGGGGAAATAAATTAAAAGAATAAAAGCAAAAGAGGGAAGGGGGGGGTGAAGGGGGGGGGGGGGTTTGCAAGCTCTACCATTTTGATGCAAAGGTCTCCGCGCAAAGGAGTCCCGGTCCTCCTCCGCTTGCCGGGGGTTTTTGCTCTCCATGAAAAAAAAAGAAATGTTGGGTTGGGTGGTTTGCTGGGTTGGTTGTTTTTTTTTTTTCTTTTTTTTTTTTTTCTTTTCTTTCTTTTTTTTTTCTTCTTCTCTTCTTCTTTTTTTTTTTTTTTTCTCTTTTTTTTTTTTTTTCCCTTTTTTTTGGAGGACGGGAAGCAGGAGCGGGGTGGGGGGGGGAGAAGTGGGGGGGAAGGAAATTACCGCGCCGCCGCTGCCAGCTTTGCTTGCATCCCCCGTCCCGTATTTTTATTATTATTTTTTTTCCTTTTTTTTTTTCTCCTCCTTTTTTTTTTTTTTTAATTTTTTTTTTCCTTTTTTTTTTTTTTTTTTTTTTTTTTTTTCCCCCTTCCTCTCTCCTTTTCTTCACCTCATCCTGCCCATCGCCATGTTCTCCCCTTTTAGGAAGCCGGAGGAATGCGGAGCAGCTCCGGCTCCGGCTGCCAAGAGAGCCCCGGGGCCTCTGATTGGAGCCGCAGCATCAGATGGGGCCGTGGCTGCCCCTTTAAAGGGACAGGATCCCACACCGCCCACCTCTGCCCCCCACCCCATCCCCTTTCCCTCCCCCCCTCCCCGGGTTAGAGCCGCCTCTGCATCACAGCATCCCCCCGGGAGCATCCTTGGGACCCCCTGGGGGATGGGGAAACTGAGGCACGGGGAGAGAGATCACAGCAGCGACACCCCTCACCCTCCCCCGAAATTTAAAAAAAAAAAAAAAAAATTAGAAAAAAAAAATAAAAATCCGCAAGGCTTCTTTTCAGGCATCGGGAGGGTTAACGGCGATTTTATTTTTTAAAGTATTTTTTGGCTGGGTTCTCCCACTGTGGGGACTAAATAGGGATTCAACACAAGTAGATGGAGGAGTGGGTTAAAGGACATTTGGTTTTAGGAGGGGGGGTCTGGGCATGCTGGGGCTCCTCACAAACCACCCCCCCAACCCCCTCCCCCCAAACCCCAGGCTGTGAAGTGTGGGGTGCAGCCAGTCCCCAGCCCCCCCAAATAAAGCTGAGCTTCATTATTTTGTCCCCAGCTCTGCTTGGATCTCACCACTGGTCAGCAAGGGGGGGTCTTAGCATCCCACACCCCCCCCCAACCATCCCCCAGCCCCAACCTGGAGCCAGGTCCCCCCAGAACCCTCCTTCTGGAGACCAAGATGGAGAAGCCCCAAGGTGTCCAAGGTACCACCATGCATTAGCCCATGGAGCTCCCATCATTCCAGCACTTGGACAACCTCTGCCTCTTGGTGCTGGGGGCAGGAGAAGACCCTCGAGGTGCTCAACTGAGGCTCATCAAGATGCTGACCACCTCCAAGACCCAATTCTGCCCCCACCACTCACTCAGGTATCATCCCAAACGTCAAAGGAAATAAAATTTCCTTCCACCACCCTAAAAGCAGAGCAAGGTGATGGCTCTGAAGGACATCAACCACATAACAACACGGAGAGTGGTCCCCAGAGGGCCCCCCAGGCTGCTCCATCCCCATCCCACCTTCCTTTCCCTCACTGCTCCCTTTTGCAGACAGAAATGTGGTAACGTCTTGCACTTGTTTAGACTCTGCTTTGGTTGCTGTGCACAGTAACTTCTTCCAGATGTGGACAACTCTTTGCATAATATCACCGTGGCCACGTCCTGACTGCACTGGATTTATTTAATATCTTTTTTTTTTTTTTTTTTTTCACGCCCATTCTTGCTCTCAGCCCTGCTCTGTTCTATAGGAAAAAAAAAACCAAAAAAACCAAACCATCCTGGCCAACACCACCAGCACTTCTCCCCTATCAGAAAGGTTTCTTGTGAGATGAGTGTTTGGCCCATCCAATGTGTTTTCTACCCTGGAAACTATTCCAGAAGCCACGTGGACCTTTGGAAAAAACCCAGTGGACACACAGCTGGAGTGGAGTGAGGGTGAGATAAGGCCAGAGGTGGGAGATGGAGATGTGAGCGCTGTCTCAGAGCCCAAATCCCTGCAGCATCTTCAGGAACGTGGCAGAGGAAGAGAGATTAGGAAGCTCCAGAGCTTGGAGCCCTCATAGCTCTGAAGCATTCAGATCTCCAGGGTAGAGGTGGCCAAACTGCTGCCCTCTGGTGAGCTCACCATGAGGTTTTTGGGGGCTTTTGGGGGAGATGCTGAACCCACCTCTGACATGGAGTCCTGGTCTTTGCCAGGGGTGGTTTTTTCCTTCCTGTTAGGGGAGAAAGTTGTTACCACAATGTGTTGCCACCAACCCAAGGGGGAATGTCCTGGAAGGGTCACAACCAATGCCACATTTGAGTGGAACATTTTATCTGACAAGGTTTGCTGGCTACAACTACCCAGGGGCTCGTGGACTTGGCTGAAACAACTTCCTGAAGCTCTCAGCAAATCCCACCCCACTGTGTGGACAACTGATCTCCTGATGGGGGTAAACTCCAAGCTCTGAGTGCCTTCATGTAAAGATCTGGAAGGTCTGGAGTCTTCCTAGGAGATGGCTCTCCCATATCTTGCATGGATGCATCTTTGGGGAGAATAACCAATAAAAGGGTAACGGGGGTCCAGCTCACCACAGAGGGACCTGGGGGGCTGGGTTTTAGCTCAGTTGTTGTTAGGGAAGAGGTTTTCCAGCAAAAGGGAAGCTCTGGAGAAATTGTCAATGAGGACCTAATGGGAGGAGGCCCTGGTGACACAGGAGAAGTGTTATGTCTTTTCCTTGTCTCTTTCCAGAAATGTGGTGCCCACAAAAGGGACATCTCCTGTAGCTTTCCCTTTTCTCTCACTGGGCCATGAGATAGAACTCCACAAGGTCATAAAGGGTCTTAAAATGAAGGACCAGCCACAACAATACTGGGACTGGAAAACATTTAGGGAAACCAAGGCTTCATATTTCCTTGGTATCACTCATCCTTGATAGTTCAGTTTCCATTTCCAGGAGAAGGTCAGCAAGGAAAAGGGACAAGAAGAAAGCTGATATCTTGTAATAGCACAGAGAGCTTTGGGTTTTTGAGGAACCACTCAAAATCTTGGGGCCATTTAAGATGTGTGGATGTGGTCCTTAGGGACATGGCTTAATGGTGGACTTGGTAGTGTTAGGTTCATGGTGATCCTAAGGCTCTTTTCCAACCTAAATCATTCTATAAAGAACCAAGTGGACCTGGAAGAGCATCTCCAAGGTGGTACCATATCCACTTGCTGTCTCTGCCCACCTGGGGGGCTGGATTTACTGCTTCAAGGGCAACAATCATGCTCTGCTGAGCATCTTCTCTAGGCTGGAAGTCCCATGGATTGATGGTCCAGGAGGTGTTGAGGTGTCCACCCTTCCTGGGTCAGTGTTGAGGCCCCTGACATGTCAGGACTTAGGGGAAACAGGAGGTGGAAGAGGCCTCCTGATTGCCACAACCTCACTTGTGGGACATAGGATGGAGGCTGGGGACATGATCAACCCTTTGGGGAGGTATTGGTGGGCTTGGCAACTGGTTCCCACTCAGCAGCTGGATTTCTGAGCAAGCACACGGATCATGGAAAAGAAGGGATCAAATCAGGCCAAGAGGGAGAGAAGGACCAAAATAAAATAAATAAAATAAAATAGGGAAAGCAGGAACATTCCTGGAGGCTCTCTGGCCTCTCTCCCTCCAGCCTCCTGAGACGAGGAGGAGAGAGACAGAACAAAAGGCACCAGAAAAGAATTGAGCCAAAGCAGCATTAACGTGAGGGTTGCAAGGTCCAAAGGCAGCAGGACAGGCCTCTTCCCAAAATCTGCCCAGCTCTGGGAGGACCTGGGGGTCCTGCAGAAGACACTGCCCTTTTATGGCCAAGCAAGGAGGGCTGTGGCACAGGAATCTGCCCTACTAAGGGAAAACGTCTCCCACTTCGTGTTTGGAAGGAGAACACCCACAGCGTGAGTACAGACAAACTCTGAGAGGGTGACTGAAATACAGCTGCTTCATGGTGACCCCAGTTCTTGTTCTTTTTCTTTTCTTTTTTCTTTTCTTTTCTCTTTTCTTTTTCCTTTCCTTTCCTTTCCTTTCCTTTCCTTTCCTTTCCTTTCCTTTCCTTTCCTTTCCTTCTATTTCTTTTCCTTTCCTTTCTTTTTTCTTTTCCTTTCTTTTCCTTTCCTTTTCTTTTCCATTCTTTTTCTTCTTTCTCTTCTCCTCTTTTCTTCTCTTTTCTCTTCTTTCTTTTATCCTCTTTTTCTTTTCTTTTTTCTCTTTTCTTTTTTTCTCTTCTATTTCTTTTCTTTTCCTTTCTTTTTTCTTTTCATTTTCTTTTCTTTTTTCTTTTCTTATTCATTCTTTTTGCTTATTTCTCTTCTCTTTTTTCTTCTCTTTTCTCTTCTTTCTTTTATCTTCTTTTTCTTTTCTTTTTCCTTTTTCTCTCTTCTCTTCTCTTCTCTTCTCTTCTCTTCTCTTCTCTTCTCTTCTCTTCTCTTCTCTTCTCTTCTCTTCTCTTCTCGTTTTCTCTTATCTTCCCTTCCTTTGTCTTTTCTCTTATTTTCCTTTCCTTTCCTTTCCTTTCCTTTCCTTTCCTTTCCTTTCCTTTCCTTTCCTTTCCTTTCCTTTCCTCTCCTCTCCTCTCCTCTCCTCTCCTCTCCTCTCCTCTCCTCTCCTCTCCTCTCCTCTTCTCTTTCCATCTTCTATTTTATTTTCCTATATTTTCCCCCCCTCTTTGATTTCTCACTCCTGCCTCCAAACTGGGAAAAAAAGTCCTACAATAATAAATTACAACCAAAAATGAACTGGGATTATTCAGGCAGGCTTGGCTGACTTTTTGGGTGCCACCCTCCCATCCCAGAGTGGGGATCAGGTTCAGAAGGGTCACCCAAGGACACGGGTGAAGCCTCCCTTGTGAGCATCAAGCTGAGGTTGGTTTCCTTCCTCAGGGCACCCCATCCCTACTCAAGTGGGATTTTCCCTTTGGGGAGCCACAGTTCCACCAGGAATAACTTTTTCCCTTTGCTTGGCAGAGGCAGGGAGGAAATCCCACCTTAAAAAGAAGACCCTGGCCCCATCAGTTGCTCCAGTGAAGCTCCAGAATTTTCATATTTCTCATGCACCCAGTAAGTTACCCACAAGCAGGTACCTGCTGGAACCAGGTTTTAATTTCTAGAGGAGCTCTCATTGGCTTCCAGGTCCTGTTTTCTACAATTTTGTAATAATCATCTTTAATTTGATATGTGGTATTGCCAACTTGACTGATGACAGTAATGAGAAGATCCAAATATTAAAGAAAAACTGTTTGGAGGAGAAAGGTGGAGACTTCCCATACACATTTCCAGATATCCTGCAAAATACTTAGCCTATTTTAAGCCTAGAAAAGAAATTGTGGAATCATGGATTTACTCATATGGTTGTCTCTCCCTCAAAGCAGGGGCTTTCCCATCATTTTAGATCCCCACTGCTCGCTCAGTCCTCCATCCAAGGCTCCAAAGAGGAGCCTTAACCCATATCCTTCCCAAGCCAAACATCAGCTCTGCTGCTGAGCATCCAGAAATCCTTATTTGTAACCAAAACCCATTGCCAGGTGGGGCTGCAAAGTGGCACACTGCCTGGCTTCTGGTGGCTTTAGTACCTTTGCAGCCCTTGTGAGATGTTGGTGTTGATGGAGACCAAGTGGGGACTTGTAAGAACAAGAGCACAGCAGCAGAACTGGTGCCTTGGGTTATTTTTTTTATATTGGGTTATTTTTTTCCAGGTGGCTCACAGAACCACAGGATCATTAAGGTTGGAAAAGATCATCAGGTCCAATTATCAACACACCCATGCCCACCAAACCTTGTCCCAAAGTGGAGCACCTAAATGCACTGTAAGAGAGAAAACTAAGGTGCAGCTGACCCTGCTTGGGATGAGTTAGAGCAGAGGAACAGAGTATTGTCCAGTCTCCATTTTGGGGGAAAAAAAGGGCTTATTTTAAGTGTTACTTAACTGCATGTTTTACAACCAAGGCCTCTGCACTGGATGCATCAAGCAAGCCAAGGCAAGCAAGCCAAGCCAAGTTGTCCTCGCTGCAGTTGCATTGGAGAAATGATCTCTGTGAACAACTTCACTTGGCAGTTTCAACATTTTAGGGAAAGAAATATTTTTATTCTCCCACCAGGCCTTTCTCCAGCCATTATTGGCTACTGCTTTCCTGCAGGAGCAATTTAACTCCTCTTATGTTCAGGGAGCTGGGAAAAAAATGTAAATGCGATAAAATCCCATAAATTTTCACCTGGATTCTATGTTCTAGGTAGGAAAGCCACAGGATGTTATCGGTATTTGTGGTGGGTTTTTTGTTGTGGTGGGTTTTGTTTTGGGTTTGTTGTTTTCCCTTTTCCTGTTTTTTCCTGTTTTTTTTTAAGCCCTTGACAAGGCTATTAAAGCAATGAAGCTGCCTCTGTAGGAAAGGTGCTTGTATTGCTTGAAATCTGGTGAAGAGACTGAAAGCTGGTTAAAAGACAAAAAGGAAAAGGCAGGGCCCTTATGGTCACTTTTCAGGATGGAAAAGAGTCCACACTGTGGTCTCCCATAGAAAGTCTGGGGTTTTTCAAAAATTGTCAGTCTGGAGGAGTGAGAGCAGCTCCATGTTCTCAGGTGAGGTCTTCCAAGGTCATCAAGAGAAAAAGAAAAAAAAATATATAATAAAAAAAATTAAAAAAAAAAAAAAAAAAAAAGGAAAAAGCAGAGGTGAAAGTTTCAGGTAAGTTTTGGTACAGGAACACAAAAAGGTTTAAACTCCTCATGTGTAATGCTGAGGTTGGAACCAGCACCTAGAGCTGAAGTCTTAGATGGTCTCCAGGAGGTGTGTGAAATCACTGGCTCACCACACAGCCAAGGTGTGTTCAAGGTAGTGGCCAAAAAAAGCCAAGAAACTGGTATTTCTCTGCCTTCTCTGAGCATGTCCCATGCTCAGGGCATCACTTTGCTGCTGCAGCAAACCCTGAGGCATCTCCCTTTCAGCTGTGATCTCCAAGAGGAGCACGGTGGTGTTGGAGAAACAGGAAAAAAACCCAACTAAAATGACTAATGGGATGGGGCAGTTGCTTCTCAAGGAGAGATGAAAAGCTCAGGAACCTTCAACCAGGAGAAGGAAAGGCTGTTGGGAGCTTACAAGCAAAGTGCAGCAAACCATGAAGGCAGCAAAGACAGAGAATGCCAAATTATTACTCAAGGGAGCAGCAGATCAGTTTAAAACAAATAACAAAGTCCTCATTTAGAGAGTAGGTTGTCAGAGGAGCCAAATATATTCATGGATTCAAAGAAAGGGTGAAGAAATTCACAGGCAATGGGTCTGCCAACAGATTTTAGAGGCAATGTGTCCAGTCCTGGAGCCCCCAATTCAGGAAGGACCTGGAGCTGTTGGGAGTGAGTCCAGAGGAGGCCACAAAGATGATCAGAGGGCTGGAGAACTTCTGCTATGAAGCCAGGCTGGGAATGTTGGGATTATTCAGGCTGGAGAAGGTTCCTGGGAGACCTTAGAGCACCTTCCAGTACCTGAAGGGGCTCCAGGAAAGCTGGGGAGGGACTTGGGACAAGGGTGTGGAGTGATAGAGTGAGGAAAAATGGCTTTAATCTGGAAGTGTGTGATATTAGGTGTGATACTAGGAAGAATTTATCTCCTGTGAGAGTGGTGAGACCCTGGCACAGGTTTCCCAGAGGAGTTGTGGCTGCCCCATCCCTGGAAATGTTCATTGTCAGGTTGGATGGGGCTTGGAGCAGCCTGGGCTGGTGGGAGGTGTCCCTGCCCATGCAGGGGTTGGAACTGGATGACCTTTAAGGTCCTTTTCAACTCAAACCTTTGTGAATGGTCACTGCTGGAAAAGAATTATTAGTTTAAAGAAACTTACAGGAAAATGAGGCATTTTTCTGGACTGGATTCTCCCAAAGCCCATGAGATGTGCTTAGATTACTACTTCCCACTTCTCATCTTCCTCAAAAAGAAGCTTCAGTCCTCACCCAACCCATAACGTAGGTTTTAGTCAAGTGGTTCCTGCATGGCATGGTGCAGAGCTAAGGGACCAGACTCCTGCAGCAGCTCAGAAATGCTTGGGTGTCACCTGCAAGTCACCTTGGCAGCAAGTGATGGGTTTGCTTGGTGAGGAACCAGGTGTGAAAGCTGCATGGATCTTCCCAGCATGGGGCATGCAGTTCAAAGGCATCTTTACATATCAAAGGATAAGATGGTAAGCAACAGCATTTCATTAGTCAGGAAGTTCTAAATTGATACCTTGATTGAAATAATTATCAAGAGCTACAGGAAATACCCGAAGATGCATTTAGATTCAAGAGACTCTCAGGGGAATAGGGGAAATTTGCCCCAGCTAAGGAGTTTCTGCTCAGGGGTGGGATGCAGCACCTCAAAATGAAGTCTCAGACCCACCACATCAGGTCCTGCCTGATGGCTTTGGTTCTCCTTTTTGAGAGCTCAGTGGGACCCAGGAGAGTTGAGACTAATTAAGTGCTAGATATTAATGGTTTCTATTGCAAATTCCAAGTTCACTCCCAACTTTTACCTTTTTTTTTTTTTTTTCTTTTTTCTATTTTTAAGAAATAACATACTATTATTTTTTTCTTTAGATAATCTCAGGTCTGAAGTAACTTTTAAGACTGGTGTTTGGTGGAGTGGCAAAGCAGATACCTGAGAAATGCATTCCTTTCAAAACCCTTTCACTCCCCCCTGGCTTTTATGTCCCTGGAACCCAAGAGGAACTTTTCCCTTGTGCTAGGGGTGTAAATTGGTAAAGTGAAAGACAAGAAACCATTTCATCCAGGAAATACTCAGAGGAAAAATACCATGAATTTTCCTCTCCAGCCTAAGCCAGAGAAAATAATTCTCCCCCCAGCAACAACAAAAAAAAATCTCCAGGGTGAAGATCCCCCAGAAATAGTCTGGTTTATCTTAGCAATAAAGAAAAATATTAAGCACTGGTGTCCTCCACTCAAGGAGGATGCTGAAAGACATTCAGTAGAGAAGGTCACAGGGGTGGAGATGTTTTGGGGTGGCAACATTTGGAAATGACGTTTTGGGGTGAGAAGCTCAGAAAGTGTGCACCATCACTCAGTTTTTTAGAGTTACAGGGGGACTGGAAACACAGTCTCCAAGGACAGCTATGGAAAATGGGTAATGAGCACCTTCAGCCAAGGTTTTCTAAGACCCAGCATCCAGAAGCTCAAGTCAGACAAGCTGAAGTTCAAATTAAATTAAGACTTCATCCCCTCCACACATCCTGGTGTTCCCAATGTGGCTGGAAGAGGAAGGATGGCAGGGACAGATGACACAAAGCCAGAGGAAAGTAGGGCTGGAAGGAGGGAACATTGCTTGGAGGAGTTATTTATGATCTGTCAGAGAAACCAAAGAGATACACAGCCTGGGAGTCCCTGGGGATGTGTCCCAGGCCTGGTACTGCTCAAAATATTTTTTTAATAATTACTTGCATGAATAGAAAATTTGCTTCTTACAGCTGCAAATGATACCAAGAAGCCGGGAGGGACTTCAAGTACTTTGGAGGATGGGCTGGAACTTCAAAACAATCTTGACACATTAGAGAAATAGCTTGGGAAAAAAAAATTTAAAAAGAAAAAAAAAAAAAGGCTGCAATTCAGTGGAAACAAAGGAAAAACTTGCTGTTTGTGTAAGAAGAGGGGAGCTGCAGAGCAGGGAGTGGGTAAGCAGGGATGTGGCAGCAGCAGATGCCTGTCTGGATCTGAGCATCCCTCCTCATGCTGTTGCAAAAAGCAGCAAACCACAGGCAGGGCCACGTCAACGTTGGCTGCAGGACACAGGGAGCAAGGCTTTAGATCCACAAAGCCTGGGCTAAAGCACGTTGTCCACTTGGGAATGAGGATTTGGGGAGGTTATGGGCTGGTGGCAGAGCCCAGGAGATGGTGAGATCTAAGAAGTTGCAAGAAAACCACAAAAAACCCCACAAAGGAACCCAACAGCCCCTAAAAAGCCAAAGGACCTGGAGCTATGTAGTCCAGAGAAGACCAGATTGGGGCAAGAGCTGGTACAACCCTTTTCCAAATAATTGAAGTGTCCTTCTACTTAAACATTGAATAAGAGGGAAGGAGGTCATTCTTTTCCCCTCTACCTGAGGGAACTAGTGATGGGCTTAACAGGCAGCAAAGGAGCTTTAGTTCAACCATCAGAAAATGTATTGATTTTTTTTTTCTTTATATAATGTGGGTAGTTTAGACAATTTTGGTTTTGGCACTTCAACTGCTGAATCTCAGGGCTGGCAATTTTTTACAGCTCCATCAGATAAGAATTATTGTGATTTATTTGGATGGAGTTGATCCTGCCCCTCAGGTGACTCCACCACTGCCCTGGGAAGCCTGTTCCAATGCCTTATAACCCTTTTGGTGAGGAAATTCTTCCTCACATCCAATCTAAACTTCCCCTGGAGCAACTTGAGCCCATTACTTCTTGTCATTGAATCTTTCAGGCTGGAAAAGACCCTTGGGACCAGAGTCCAACCATCATCCCTACTCTACAAAGTTCTCCCCTAAACCATATCCCCCAACACCACCCCATCTAAATGACCCTTAAACACATCCAGGGATGGTGACTCCACCACCTCCCTGTCTGAACAGTCTCTGAATGCCCTATCACTTGGAACTATGTTGAACAGACTGATTCCCACCTCTTTACAACCACCTTTGAAGTAGTTGTAGAGAGAAACTCCCAACTCTCCAGAGCAAATTTCTGCAGATGGGAAGATCATCTTGATATCTTCCCACCCTCTCCATCCTTTTTTCTTTTTTTTTTTTTACTCCTTAAAATGAACAGCTGGTCACAAAAAAGAGATCTAATTTTTGAAGAAGAGAGAGGTAAGGTCCAAGGTCAAGAGAGTTTCAGGGCATGAGCTGAAGGCTGTTGCTATTCAGCAGGAGTTGCAGGTCCAAGCAAAGTGGAGTATGAGAGACCCAGCTGTGAAAGATGCTCTCAAACCCCTTTACCCAAACCAGCAGGAGTTTGGTACAGGCTCCCAAAGCATCATAGAATCACAGATTAGTTTGTGTTGGAAGGGAATTTCAAGGTGATCAGGTTGCTCCAAGCCTCATCCAACCTGGCTTGGAACACTTCCAGGGATGGAGCAGCCACAACTTCTCTGGGAAACCTGGACCAGGGTCTCACCACTCTCACAGGAAAGAAATTTTTCCTAATATCTCATTCTAAATCTCCCTGCCAGTTCACAGCCATTCCCCCTTGTCCTATCACTACCTCCCCTTGGAAGAAGTCCCTCTCCAGGAAGGATGTAAAAGCCAAGCCCTGGCTGGGCCAAGAACTCCTCCAAGAAACCCAGAAATGAGCGGAGTGACCCGGGGAGCAGCACCAAGTTCTGGGTACAAGGATTTTCCTGTGTACACCTCCCACTGACTGTGGTTTGATCACAAGCCAACCTCTTGATCCCATAAATCCAGCTGCCTCAGCAAGCCTTCTCCAAGTCAAAACAAAACCTCCTAAAGCAGAAGATATGGAGCCTTCAAGGCTACAACCATCAACAGCAGCTGCAATTAGAGGGATTAACAATGAACAGCCTGGCTGAAAGCACTGAAGGAATCCAGGGAGAAACAAAACCTCAGAGTTATGACTGGGCTGAACAAACTCCTACCTGAGGGGCAGGTGAAGAGTCTGGGAAGGTTGAAGTGCCCAGGGATTGTTCTGTTTGGGTCAGCCCCTCTCTGGGGCACCCATCTCGAGCTGACCCTGCTGGGGTACCACTCCATTAAATTATTTATTGTTATCAAAGCCAACACCAGAGTCCTGCTCCTGGAAACCTCAGGTTCAAACTTTGGAGTCAACCAACACGGGATGCCCAGACAGAAGGTAGAAAATTACAGAAGCAGCTGGGTTGGAAAGGATCTCTCTGAGATCATCAAGTCCAATCCTTCATCCAGGATCCTTGAAAGACATTTGGGGGTGAGCAGGATGAAAGAGGAATTTTAGCAAAATGGTTGTGAAGGCTGAGGTGTGCACAGGTAACTCCTGGGGCTTGTGAGCAGAGGCTCCCTTGGCCACAAACCATTGCCCATGGCTGAGACTAAGAGTGGATCCACCACAGATTCCTCTCTGAGAAGTTTAGAAAGCAAAAGGCTTCACTCTGAACCTCCTGACTCAACAAAAGGGTCTCCCTTACCTTTTTGCATCTCCTTGAAGAACATTCTAACCCCTTTTTCCCCACTGTATTTTTCCTCCATGTAGGAAGACACACAATGAACCTTTTACCTGAACACCCATTTAAGAGATTTAGGAGGTTCAAGAAAACTTCAGGGCATGGGGTGAAGGTTCTGGTGCTGTCCTGGCAGAGTTGGGAGGTCCAAGCAGAGTGAGTAGAACAGGAAGTTTTCCCCCAAATTACATCTAAGCAGCAGCCACTGCTCTGTGCTAGTGACACAGGTGACATCAGAGCTGATATGGAGCAGCCCTAGTTATGGACATGTAAGGATTAATTGGTCCCTAGAGGGAAGACAATGAAAACAAATGAAATGAAGTGGCCATTTCACTTGCTATTTCTCTCAAAATGAGAGCTTAGACACTTCATGCAATTACAAATCACAGTAGAAAAAAAATCAATTCCCTACCCTCAGTGTTACTTCTTTAAAAGGTGGAAGCCATCACTAGAGAAAGTCAACTTATGTTGGACATTAGGAAGAAATTCTTTCCTGTTAGGGTGGTGAGACCCTGGCCCAGGTTGCCCAGAGAAGCTGTGGCTGCCCCATCCCTGGAAGTGTTCCAGGCCAGGTTGGATGGGGCTTGGAGCAACCTGGGCTGGTGGGAGGTTGGAACTGGCACAAAGTTGGAGCTGGATGAGCTTTAAGGTCCTTTCCAACCCAAGCCAGTCTGTGATTCTGACCTCAGAAGCCCAAAGTGATTAAAAAAGCCAAAACCTCCCCAGCTGCTTCATCCAGTCACTATTAAGTGCAGCGAGTGGGTCAGACCCAGATGTTGCAACAAAACCTTCTAACTTGCCTGAGAAAGGATCCTGTATTTGTCCTCTTGCTTTTTCTTTCCTTGATGCACCTGCAGCTTGGTTACAACCACTGCCAGGAGGTTTAATTCCAGGACCTCCCCTCCAGAGCAGGAGCTCTGCCAGAGCCTGCTGAGTACCTGGAACAAGAGGATTTGAGGCTGCTCCTCAACTTGAGTTTATTTCCTTTATTTTCTGCCATGCCAGGCAGCCAAATGCTTGAGTCTGAAACCAGTGGGATTTGGTTCAGCCACACCAAGAGGACTTTGAGGGGGGGGGGGGGAGGTTTGCCAGGGAAGCCCTTGCTTCCCTTTTCCTTGGAGAGAGTGAGGGTCAACACAAAACTGCCAGAGCTATGCTGGTTGAAACAAAGGAAAAAAGCTTTCCTTACACCAAATACTCAGCCTTCTCACTAGGGGGGGGTTTGCTTTTCCCATTTTTCCCTTAAAACACACTCTCCAACCAGCACTTGGAAGACCCAAAAGCCTCTGTTGACTGCTTCATCTCAGCAGGATGTTCCAGAGTGAGGGATGTTTCTCCTGGAAGCACAGCCTTTTTACCCACTCCCATTCCTGAGGACCTTCCCAATCCTCCTCCCCCTATCCATGGCTCATTTTCCAAAATGCATCAGGGAGAAGTCAGGCAGATGGTGCCCAAGTGGTGGAAGGGGAGGCTGAGGCAGTAGGAGATGGAGAGAACTTGGCCTTGCCCTCCAAAGAGATGGAAGAAAGGCCCAGGAAAAGGTCAACTTCTTCCTGCCCCAATTAAGGAATCGATGAAGAAGGAATTAATTTTGCAACTTAGGACTAGGAAATGATGCCAGGGTGGGAGCTACAAGTGCTCCCCAGCTCTGTTGAGCTCAGCACGTTCTCCTTTGGGGCAGGAGATGGGTTTTCTGGGGCTGCACCATCCCTCTTTCAAGGACAGACACACATCACAGCAGAAATATAAATTAATACCAAATTAATGCCCACTCACTCCCTCTTTGTGCATCCACGGTGCTCTGAAATATTATTAAAAAAAACAAACCAAAAAACCCCACCCAAAACTGCCACAGATTTCATGCATGCACCCCCATCTACTTCAGAGGGATTACATGGAAATTATTAATTCAAGACTGGGTCCCTTTAATTGTTGATATAATTTGCAAACAGTTGCAACTTACCCCAGTTAAGCATCCAGAGCAGTTTAAAACCAGGTGGAAAATCATTGCTGTTTTTCCCCAACCATCTAATAAACATTATTTATATGGATGTTAAGTAGGGGTGGAGCATGCAAAGCTTTATCTTCTCCTGATTTAATTCCCAGGCAGTTTGGAAATCACACCAGATGGATTCCAGGGTGCAGCTCAAGGTCACCTCCATGCTGTGTTCTGCTCCCAACTTTAAGTGTGATCATCACAAACCATGCAAAGCCATCAACAGAAATTTAATACACTGTCAGATACTTGGTGAGCTCCTGAAAGAGCACTTGGCATGCTCTGTCCCTCTGAGTGCAAGGACACAAACAGTCCCTGGTTAAAAAAAAGAGAGGAGGAAAGGAAATCCCTCTCTGGACATTGATAAAATAGGAAAAGCACATTTAAGCTGTTGCTTTGTAAGAAGTTGAGTTGTTTGACAGTCAGATGGTTCATTTAAAATTATTCTAGACAAGTTCAGTCACTCACCTGTAACTGGAGACAGAAAGCTCATGGTTACCCACCTGCACCCCAATATTCTGTGCACTAGGCAGTGGACAATCTATTGCCAAAACCAAAGACCACACTAAGCTTATTCAGAACCTCCCCCTATCCCCTTTTTTCTTTAATTAAACCAGTTATACTTGAGTAGTAATTTCACCACACTGCAGGATTTTTAATAGAAAAATGTCCCTATTGAGTACTACCTAAGCAGGTGTCAGCCACCATTTTAATGCTGAGTTACCCAGCTTCCTCCCATCACCTCCCCTCAAGGTTTGACCTCCACAGCACCAGGGCCACAGCACCTCAGAGCAGTCCCATTGCCCTGACGTTTTGCACAGAGTAGAGCTTTTTTTATGAAAAAAACCCAAACCCAGACCCCACAGTATTAAGCATTTAAAAGAAAGGTTAAGTGCATCTCCTGAACAAGCCTCTTTCACACTGCACTGACAGCATCTGGCAGTTCTGGTTTTGGCTGTTCCCCCTTCCTCTACCTTAAATTACTGCTTTATTTTTCATGATAGCTTCTGTCACCTAGAATCCATGTTTTTCTTGTGCTTCCTCTTTGCAAGCAGTGCTCCAAAGTTTGGGAAATGCCAAGTGAAGAGGCTGACGCTGAAGACTCAACTGAACCTGGAAACACTTCCACTTGTCCTTTTCACCTCAGACCAAAGCCTTTCCATTAGGGAAAAGCTGTTTTTTTTCCAATGAAATCTAGGTTTTGTTTTTTTTTCCTGTGACAGAAGGTCTAAGAGACTAATGGATTAGAATGCTAAGCCATTACATCTGCTGATTTGATCTCAATATCACATTTTCCAATATGTTACGGAAACGATGCAGGAATGTGTATTTGGGAAATAATATTTAGCAAAGTAGTTAAATTCAGAACATTTAGAGATTTCCAAGTGGATCTGTTAAGTGTATCTTTTCACAAAGGAGAGGAACTTTTTTTTTTTTTCTTATGTATCTCGAGGAAATGGTGAGAGCTCAAATCACTTGGAAATTTCAAAATATTTGTTCCTCCAATGACTGTTATGTAAACCCAGCACAGAGTCTTGCTGAGGAATCAGTTCTCTATGTAGGTCAGGAAAAAGAAAGGCAACTTGCATGTAGTCTTGAAAGGGATAAAAGCAGATCCATAAATTGCAGATTTCATTTTCCTGCCTTTTTCTCCTCCAGCAGCAATAGATTTTTTTTCCAGATGCAGAGAACACAGCGTTTGCAGATCTGTACAAAAGTTTATTTTACAAACAGCAACTACTTTTGAATAACAAAATTGCAAAAACAGAGACCAACGTTAGAAAACAAGCTCAGGGGTATATTTCCTATCTGAAGCACAATTTAATAGACTTCACTAAGTAAAAATATTCCCCTGCCCCACCCCCATCCTCCCTTCACATCCCTCCCCAACCATCTCATAGAATTTCTTTCTAAAGCTGGAATTCATAGTATGAAATCAGCATTGGTGCCATGGCAGTAATTTCAGACAACTCTAATTAACTGATTCTATTACTTTTACCTTAAAAAGTCAACTCAAACCTGAAATATGAACAAGTTTGATTCTGGGGAAAAAAAAATCTCTAATAAGTATTAAATACCCATATTTATTTTTGTATATTTTGTTACACTGCTAGCCCTCTAGTTCTATTTTCTCAGCAAGGGGAAAACCAAAAGTTACATTTGTATTTCCAACTGAAACTGCAACTTTACCTTGAGTTAGCAGTGAAATATTTGTTCAGGACTCTGAAATGGCTGCTACTGTAAGAAATCTGTCTGTAAGTATATATTGACTTGAGTAATAAAAGTACTTAATGTTAAAAAGCCTAAGAAGCTTACAAAATATTGATTCCAAAGTATTACATGCACACACTTTTTCATTAAACTACAAGAGTAGGAAGTCCAGAATTTTGTAGAAAGTGAAAAAACTGTATGATCAATTCAAAGTTTTAGGAACCTGTGTACAAATGTATCATTCAGCTGTTCACGGACAGAAATGGAGTCACTGAAAGTCTTCAAACTTCACTTTGAACTTTCTTTTCATGTTTCAGAAGTGTACCAAAAGCTAACTTTGGGTAGCTTAATTCAAAGAGACGTGAAGTATGAACTGAGACCTCAAGCAAGAAATTGTCACTTTCAATTTGCAGAGTTGTTTCCTGATAAGATTTAAAAAAAAAAAACAAAAAGCAACCACTTTCCATATTGGAAAACATTTGAGAAAATGAAAGCATCTCAGGATATTACAGAAACTCAGTGATGAAAACTATTATAATACAACTATATGCATTAGCTCTATTAAAGGTCTGTTAGTCTGTTTTTTTTCAGCACAGACTCCACATTTCAGGTTACATTATGCCCTTAAAAACTGTTACTTAGTACACAACTTTCTAAACACTGAAAAACTTTACAAATTGGTTTAAAGTCAACTCAATCAGAATGCTGCAAAAAATAACTCGCTGCTCTTTAGCTTAATGGTTTTGTTGGGGGTTTTTTTGCTAACCTTTTACCTCTAACATGGAGTAATTTTTGGTATTACACTTCACTTTGAAAGTATTGTCCATGCTTTTTATCAAGCATCCAGTGTTTCTGTAATCATATTACTTTAGCACTATATAGTTCAAATATCTGCAATATCAACATCTGATATTCCCTATGGCAAATGGGACACAGCTACAGGAATTTTACAAAGGAAACACTATGGTTTGGTGTCTCAAAAATTTTTTTTTAAAAGTATTTAGAACAAACTCATGTTATACTCAACAGTTTAAAACATTCAGCTTCAAAAAAATGTGTTGAAGTATGCCAAACACTGTAATGGGAACCAAAATTCAATTCAAGATGTGTTTAGAAACCCTTTTTTAGACTCTCCAGAACTTTGCTGTTCATCCCCAAATTCGGTTTGAAACATAAAAGCTTAAACAAGTTGGATATCAAGACCTCCTTCACCACACTTTTGCTCACTGCTTGTCAGTTTGGTAATTTCCACTGGGTAGGATATTCCACCTTTTTCAGCAGCTTTCTGTCATGTCACAGTACAGTCAGGATGAAGACAGAGAGGCAGTTTTTATTCTCATCATGTATATACTGCAGATATGCAATGACCAACAAACAAGACAGCATGGAACCCATCTTCCAGCACTTATAAAACAAAAAAAAAAAGCTTTTCAATAAATTTGAAATGGCTGCCTTTGGAAGAGGTTTTCTTCAGTTTTGTAGTTGCTAGCATGTATTTAGCATTAACAGGCAGAAAGCCCTAAGGTGTTGAGAAACATACTTCAAGTCAGTCCTGATTGCTGCATGTGGAGAGCTGGTGGCAGCAAATTCACCAGTGTGTCAGTCATGGCTTGGAAAATCCAACTCAAGGGCATAAAACTGGTGGTTGTTTCATTTCTCTTTGACCAAAAAAGAAGAAAAAAAATTTAAAATCAGTTGAGCTCAGTACTTCTCCCCACAAGTTGAGTTTACTGGTAAACAGTGAAGTTTCAGCTAACTCAGTGGACACCCTTCAACTTCACTTCTGCTGCTGTCAAAACAGTTGGGTTTTTTTTTCAATGTAACACTGAAAAAATTATTAAATATGGTTTCCATCACCAAGGAAATGTTTTCAGCTATATCTGCTGCTTTCACTGGGACTTCGATTGTTGGAGTAACTGCGATCACTTTCACTGTCAGAGCCATAAGATCTACAAAGAAAAGATTAAAAGCCTCAGAGTTCTAGTTTGAGCTTCAAATTGAAAATTGCATCGTGTAAAAACATTGCCTAGACAGACACACACGAGACAAGAAGAAAACATACACAGGATCATGTTGCACATAACTGAAGTATTCATTAAGGGATATTCAAAATTCAAATAATCGTTAAATTTGTGATGAAAACCCTGCACAACTCACATCAAACTGTTGGTCACTATAGGTGTTCTTTCCTTCTCTGAAAGGGCTAAGAAATCACCCAGACTTGTTTTTGTAAATGCTACTATCTGAGAAGTCTATTCTAACAAATACTATTTTATGTTGCAAGTCTCAACTCGGATCATTTCGCAAATCCTTGCCTTCTATATTGCACAGTTTTTGGTTTGAAGAAGGGTCTGAAAAATTAGGCCATGTAACAGCAACAGGAGTAAGTGTCTGCAGAGTGGAAGTTGTAGATTAAAATGTTTTGGCTTATTCCAGGAGAATTTCAAGCTCAGCACGTGGCCAAGTGTGAAGAAAGAGTCCAGATGGCTTCAGACAAGCCACAGGACAAACTCAAATCAGACAGAATAAACTTGCATTACAGCTTTTTTAGCTTTGTGCCAGTAAGAAAAGCTTTCTAAATGGAAGTTGAGTACATCCTAATCTAGCCCTTGTTTCTCTGAAGCTTCCCTACATCCTACACCAATAATTTGGCAAATCTACTTCCGAGCTTTTAGTTAATCTCAGTAATTTCCCCTTAAACACAGGATGAAAGTTGTCTTCCTGTCAGAACTAGATGGGGAAAGGTGAGAGTAAAATCCATTTAGAATTGCTACAAAGCTGGGAAAAAAATGAGTATGAGGACACCAGAGGATGACAATTTAAAGCAGTCTTAGAGATCTTTTGGGACTTTGAGCACAAAACAAATTATCACTGATATTCATGATATACACCTGTCCCTTGTTCCATTTTTGGTCTTTGGGAAATGTTCTCACACCTACATAATTCCCCTGGAGTGAGTAGAATAAAATTACTCCTAAATTCACACTTGATTTGAGGGTAAAATGTTCTTTCAAAACATCTTCTATGAAGCTAAAAAATAATTCTGGAGAGCATTTTTAATATCCCTTCCAGATTATTTTTTTAGATCCACTTTTGCAGTCTAACCAAAAAGAATTTAGCATTCCAATGGAATTCTTTGCATACCAGGTTTTATATCCATAACAGGGAACTGGATTTAAGTCTTGAGAGCTAGTCCACTGTGGTTTTTAAGAAACATTTAAAATCATTTTAAAAAACCACAAACATGCTTGTATTAAATGCATACATACAGTGAACTCCCCCATCCTCAAATTTAGCATGTCAGAAATTCTCATTTCCTCACTCACACACTTGCTGTAATTATTTTTAATTATTACCTTTGCTAACAACAGAAGGGTGGATGGTTAATGCTTGGTCAAAACAAACCCAACATGAGCATCCTAAGTATGTATTTAGCAAATTCTTTTGCATAAATACAGTGCCAAAGTCATGCAAGCAAAACCATACCTGGATCTCCTGTCATAACTTCTAGATCTTCTGTAGCTGTCACTCCTTTTACTTCTACTGCGACTTCTGCTGTAGTAACTGTCATATGTGTATGACCTGCTGTAAAGGGAAAGGAAAGTAATTGTAAACTTCCAATTTCTTGTCTAAAATGCTATTTTAATTGCATGTTTTAAAGACACTTATACACAGCCCTAAGTGGCTACACTGAAATAACTTTTCAAGGATATGGCAAATGGAATCACTCAATGTTTTATGAAATTTTAAATACAAGTATTCTCAAAACAACAGTAAAAGCCTCCATTTTATTCATCTGGAAAAGCAAGTGATTAGTAAGTAGAAGTTCTGTGTTTTCTCTCCCAATGGTAGATGCAGTAAAAATCTTGTTTGCCTGCACTTCTGTAAACAAGTAAAGTGATTCAGTTTGTAACTTGATTTTATTTTAACAATGAAGAGAAATTGTTCATTATTCCTTCTCTCTGTAATTCCAGAATGATTTGGTTACTTTCAGCTTTTAAATATCTTACACTGATTTTACTCTGATTCAAGTCACTATAAGATTACTACATTTTTGAGCCCCATAAAGGGATATTCTTGTACCAAGATATTTTTTATAGTAAGCATGTTTATTGCAGTCTGTGCAAAATTAAAACCCATACCTGGATCGACTGTGATGACCATAAGAACTACTTCTGGATCTACTTCTACTGTAGGTTCGACTGACAAAAACAGAAACAGACACATTTAAAGTTAAACAAACACTGGAGAGAAATGGGAGAGGGGGGGGTGAGAGGAGAGGAACATGTTTTGCTCAGAATTCCTTATCCCCACTACAAAACCGTAAAGAAAACTATTTTTCAGTAGCAGGCAATTTAGAAACCTGACTATTTTAACTTCCACATTTTGAGCAGATGATGAATGCAGGCTGCAACCTGAAGTGCTAAGCACATTTTCAACTCACTCAGTCCCTGTGGCATCGAGCTGCTGTGCCTGATGTGCTGGTTTTGTAACAGACCCCAACAGGATCCCCAAAATTAGAGGAACTTACCTACGACTCTTGTAACTGTGGTAAGAGCTACTTCGACTTCGTGACCGATCTCTACTGTACCATCCTCTGCTTCTGCTTCTTGTGTAACTTCTTGACCTACAGAAGCAATGAAAAGCAAAGAAATAAACTGAAAAGTGGCAGAAAACAGGAAACAAAGGCATCAAATAGAACAGAAGAGAAAGGTGGCAGAAAACAAGAAGCAAAAGCATAATAAAACTTCATCTTTTCAGGTCGATATCCATTCCATACTGTTTGAAAAGAAATACACAAGTTGAAAAAGAAAAACATGCCTTCAAAGTGTAAGAGCTTTCCAGTTATCATGGTAGTCTGTGGGAACAGCACAAAGTTCTTACCTATAGGAGTATGTAGAACTTCGGGATCGACTTCTGGAGTGACTGTAAGACAGGGACCTTGTTCTGTGTCTGGATTTTGATCCAGATTTACTTCGGGACCTACTGAGACTCCTGGATGGGCTGTTGTCTCTGCTTGGAGATTCCTCCTCACTGGAACTTTCTTGATTCCTTGGCCTTCGATTTAGCCGTGCTGTTTTTCTAACTTCATCAAACAGAGATCCAGGCCTTACCTTATTTTTAGTTTTTATTTCAATTCTTAAACCTGCTGGTTTAGGCTCTGGTGCTAAAGCTACATTTTTAACTTCCGTGGCAGCACTAATTGTTGCTGGTTGTAAATTCCCAACACCTTGCAATGGCTTCCATTTGTTATCTATCATATTGCTTTGTGTATTTTCAGTAATTTCACTTTTTAAACTACAGTCTTTAGCACTAGACAAGGGGACAGAGTTATTTTCTTGCCTTCCCATTTCCTGTTCTTTAATATTTATGAAGTCCACAATATTGTTTCCTAGTCTGACAGCATCTTGTTCAGGGGTTTCAACCTGTAAATCTTTGCTGACACTAGCACTTAAAGCCTGAGGTTTAGTGGTGAGAATGACAGGAGACAAAACGTCCTCATCAACCTTCCCTGGTGAGTTACGATCCGGAGTACAAATCTCCATGTTGTCATCTGTCTGAATGACATCTTCCAACCCATTCTGGTTATTTTCTTCAGCTTGCTCCACCTCATTCTTGCAAGGGGTCACATTTATTCCTGAGTTTAAAATACTGGTTGAAGCAGTTACTTCAACACTATCTTTATTAAGGTTACTGCAATCTGGTGAGGCACCACATGTAGTATTTTTACTTAAAAGGCTTTCATCAACACAAGACTTTTCACCATTTCCCATTTTATCTTTGACTGTTTCATCCTTTTCATTAACTTGTTTGTCCTTTACATCCTTGGTAAACTCCTTTTCTTTCTTATCATCCTTGATAACTGGCTTTTCATTTAGCTCATCATCATCTTCGTCACCAAATTCCAGGGGGGGCTGCCAATGAAACACCTCTTTTCTTTTCTGAACTTTCTGCTTCTTTTCATTTTTCCCTTTTGATTTTTCTTTTGCTTTTTTGGGGTGACATTTTTTAAGAGTTTTTTTCGAGCCATGCTTGTGTTTTTTGGACTTTCCCCTAACGTTTGCTGAGCTGGAACGAGAACTCTCAGACTCTGAAGATGATAACTGTTTGCTAGTCTTCCAGGTACAATCAGAATCCAGAAAGCCTTCTGAAGAATTGGATTGTTTTTTTACCCTTTTGGTAACACTAAGCTCTGTATCAGATCCTGATGTGGCTTCTCCTTCTTCTTTACTGGAGGAAGGTCTGGAATCTCCCCTATTATGCCTCACCTCTCTTTCAGAATTTGACTCGGAGTCCCATTTACTACCTGAATAGGATTTTCGTTTTGTTTTTACACCACCTCTAGGCTGCTCAGAAGATTTCTCCTTAGCTGCTTTCTTTTTAGCCTGATCGGAATCCCGCTCACACTTGGATTTCTCCTCCCCTCTCTCAGAACTGAAGCTATTTTTATCCTGTTTCTGAGCATCTCCTTCCAGTTGAAAACATCCTTCTTTTTCTTGGGCTACTTTTGCTTTGGCAGAATGTTCGCTGTCAGTGGAGAAGTCGGAAGATGATAAACTGTCACTCTCTTTCAATCCCTGAGAGGACTCATCATAGTCTTTTGCACACGTGTAAGGGAGAGTGCTTTCAGAGCTCGTTTCTTGCCTCAGCTTAAGAGATCGAGTTTTCTGGTCACTTGATGCTGATTTCCTTTTGCTTCTGTGCCTCCCATCATCACTAAGGGAGTAGTAAGACGTTGACTCACTATAACCTGACCTGTCGCTGTGGTATTTACTCAGCGACGGTGATCGGTCAGAAGAATGAGATTTTGTCCTAGAGCTAGATGGACTTCTAGACCTTGTGTAAGATCTTGAGTATGATCTACTTCGAGAAGACCTGCTCCTGGACCTCGGCCAGCTATCTGAGCTTCTGTCACTACGGTACTTGGAATAACCGCTTCGGTCGCTATCGGAACTCCTCTGGCGCTTCCGATACGAGGAAGAAGTGTTTGCCTCTTTAATGACTACCAAATTGTAATTGGTTTGTGGGGGTATTAAATGGGTTGCTTTAGCCTTCATTTCCTGAATCCGTTCGTAAGATGGCTTCCATGGTTTCTGTCCAGGTTTCCACCTGGAGGGTGGTGGACTATCACTTAAGGGTATAACAGGGAGGTTTTCCGGGACAACTGGTGGTATGACAACTTTATCACTTGGGAGTATAACTGCTCTCACAGGCTCGACAGTCTTGTTCAACTTATTTTCATTTAATCGTGTTGAAATGTTGCATGGAGAACTGGGAACTGTCTTTCGACGCCCAGGGTTGGAACTTGACCTTGACCGACTTCGAGAACGCGATGATTTAGAAGCTGATCTTGATCTAGAACTTCTTCGGGAATACGATCTTGATTTAGACCTAGATCTGGATCTGGACCTGGACCTGTAGTGTGATCGAGTACCTCTGCTTGATAAAGTTGATGAGCTCTGGTCTTCCTTATCAGATTTAGACCAGTCTCTTCTGGATGAGTGTCTGGAAGACAATGAAGAAGAACGAGATTTCCTCTCACGATCACAAGATGATTTTGTCCTCCTACGGAAGGAACGAGAGGACTCTACATCTGATGAAGCTGATGTTTTCTTTTTTTTCATTTGCTTGTGCTTCTTGAAATGTTTCTGCTTCTTAGATTTCTTTTTGTGTTTCACCTTCTTCTTCTCTTTCCTGTGCTTTTTGTGATGGCTTGAGTATCTCACAGTACTTAGATCAGAATAACCGTTGTGTGACCAAGACCTTGATCTCCGGGATGCACTCCTTTCATCCCATCTGCTTGTACATGGGTCACTCAGCCTAGAACATAAACAAATAAGCCCCACACTTAAGTGGAAATTCTTTAAAAACTTCAGACAAACAATTTGACAATTGCATTGTCAAATTCAATTAAGTTTAAAAAACTTAACACACACTCTTACTAGCAGAGAACTGTTTTGACTGAGCTTTTTGCACTCATTTTAATATATTGAATTATATCACTATCAAGAGAGCTACTCTTCTCTAAGAAATTCATCTGCCAACACCAGCAAGTTTTGCATACTGCAGAACCTGTGTAAAGAGATTTAATGTTTTAATTACCCTACTCCACAGGACTTTGACCTCTGCACCTGCAGGTTTTTTAAATACTTTTAAATACAAATTTTAAAACTTTATAATTTAGCTGGTACAGTGCAATACAGCAATACATTGAACACACTCAAAATATAAAAAAGAACTGTCAGAAGCATTCACAATTACTGAATAATTATTATATATAATATTCTTCAGTTTTCCTTTTGAAGTGTAACTATCATAACATTATAGAAGCTCAGATTTAGTGTCAAGTCATCAGAAATCCTGGAGACCTGGATTCCATCACAGAGCTTGAGATTGCTGAAAAACTGCAGAAAGAACATTTATCTAAAATAATGTAGAACTGGTGGATTCAATTGTCTTATTTGCTATCCAAAGAAACCATATAGCCAATCCAAAGGCTAAGGGAAATCTGCCATGACTAGCTCTATGGAAAGAACAGGAAATGGACTTTAAGAAGTAACAAGATGGCACCATCCAAAACAACTCTTCTGACACTTTTCAGTGTGTGTTCACATGGTGTCACATTTGCAAAGCAGAAAGGTTTTAAGAAAGCTTTCCCCTTTAAGGTTTGGAATTTAGATGGAATGCATTAACCATAAAGATATTTACTTCTTTTATTCAAACATGAATGACATAGTTTATCTACACATGCTATTCAAGTTTGAGTAAAAACCCAAGACATTTTAAATTTGTGGTGAGGATCTTACTTATCTCCTTTACTCCACTTTTCTCCACTAGGTGGTCTGTATGTTCGTAATCTCTGCATTTCCTCTTTCCAGTGAGGTGGGGTCTCACTGCTCTCCTCATCATCAGATTCTGAACACGACCGTGACCGAGGTGGGGTGTGGTATCTCTAAGAAAGCAAAGGGAGAGTCAAGGGAAAAAAAATCTTATGCTAAAATGGCTGGATAATATAGAAAACCTGGTGTCTTGTAGATTTTGTGTTCATAACAGAAGGCAAGACAACATTACCCAACCAAGGGGCATGAAGAAAACATAAATTCTACATTTCCTGCCCAAAATGCCCTCTTTTGGTGGGTATATATGCATATATCCTGCAAGTGAGACTGGATTACCTCACTAACTGAATCTTATCCTCTGAGAGCACTTCACAAAGGTTGAGAGGGGCCAGCAGCTAACTCATTTTTTCAGAATGTAGAAGGAAAAAAAATCAAGGAGGCAGATCACAGATTCCTTTTACACAGCACATTTTAGAGTAACTGTTACTGCAGTTAACCAACTGTTTTGGTTTTTTTTTTTCAGGGTGCTGAAGAACAGATGTTTCACTTCAGTTAGCAGACACTTAACTGCTTGTGTAAGTAAAGACAAGCCCTATTTGAAAAGTGATTGCTATTCAGCTCTTCAGAAATGGGAATCCAGTTTCAGACCCCCTCCCAAGCAAAAGAAAACAAACAAATCTTGCACAGAAGTACAGTGAAGCTTCATAATTTAAAAAAATTATGCTGAGGAACAGAATTTAAACAGGCAATAAGAGCTACTTGTGCAGCAGGGTAAAAAACTAATATTGCTAGATTACTTTCCACCCCAGTTGGAGACACACTTATGTGAATGCTATGAGGAAATTAGGTGCTCCTTGACTCAGTAACAAAAAACACCTGGATTTTACTCAATCACTTACTAACACACTTATAAAGATAAGCAACATGTGAAAAAAAAAGATAGTGTCCCTCCCAAAATAAAACCAGAAAGATTTATGTATTGGCTTACTCAGAAGTCTTCAAGACATTCTGTTTTGTATTAAACAAAAAAAAAAAAAAAAAAAAAAAGAAAAAAAAAGACAACCTGTTGTGAAGATTGATTTGGGGCTTTCTTTGAGCTGAAGCAATGACTTCTTAAAAAGCCAGAAATTTTTTACAGATGAGTGGCATGCAATAGGTTGTGAAAATTTTATGGACTGCTCTACTTCTCTCATAGCATACTTGGTTATCTCTCAGAACCTATTAGAAGTCAAAATTGCAGAGGAATATTTTGTAAAACATGTACAGAATCACCCAGGTTGGAGAGGATCTCTGAGATCAAGTCCAAACCTTAATCCACTACCACTGTGGTTATCAGACCATGGCACTGAGTGCCACATTCAGTCTCTTTTTAAAAACACCCATGGAGAGAAACCATTGCTATTACAGATGGCAGAAATAAGTGTTCCTCCTACTAACTGCAAACCCTAAATTATTTCTGCCATTAGTTACTTTTTTTCAGTCTCAATTTTGCCAAGAGGGTGCCAAAATTATGAAAAATAAGATGGACAGCCAAATCCCTGGCAAAAGCCAATTCCATTCAGCATTAAGCTGGGTTTCCAAATGTCTTTATTTACAGAAATATTTCAGAGCATTCCTTTGAAAAGGCTTCCTCTAGTGAGCATCACAAACATCAGATATGAATGAAAGCTATCAGAGTTAATGTCAAGGCTGGTAAACAAGGGGTGGTCAGGTAAGGCTCAAAGACTTCATCACATACCCTGGTCCACCCCACAGCTATTTAAGCTCTTACTTTTGTGGCTTAACTGCATCATGGGGATCAGCAGGAAAGTACTTCTCAAATCCAGTGTCTATCACATGAAAAAAAAAAATCATGCTCAGGAGTCCCAGTTAAGACCATTCTAATGAGAAGTGTCTTCAGCTGCTCAGGTCTTGATCTTTATATAAACTTTTTTCCATTTTTTTCCACGGACTTCCACTTGCAAACAAAATATGTGCAGGACCAAATCTTGGGTTTATGGTTACCCAAAAGCTGCCTGCTAAGTTGACACAGGAAAACATTCTGCACAGGAAGAATATCCTCAGTCATTGTATGTTACATTTTGAAATACAGCAGAATCAAACACATAGCTACAAAAAGCTTTTCTTACTTTCTCTTCCACTGACTGAAAAACACCAGTGTAGCTGTGCAGCACTTTGGGCCTTGGACTCTGGGTTATTTGAGAAGGGACAAGAAAACTTTTGCTTGAGTACAGTGGAACTAAGGAAAAGCAAAGGTCTTCAGAATACCAAGGATTTGAAGGAGAATTAAAATTTGCATAAACAGTGGCAGTTTTCAGAGAGGAAAGCAGGGGAAAAAAAGGAAAAAAAAAAGGACAAAGTCTGTGCCTCTGTAAAAAATATTTCCCTACCAGCACTGAAAAGTAGTAACTTCTTACCCATGCAGTGCCATCTGAAATTACAGACTTAATCTCAGCTAGGAGAGGTGATAAATTTGACAAACTACATTAGGTATCTAAAAAAAAGGAAACAAAAGGCTTAAAATGTAAAAAAAAGCCAACAAACAATGCAAGTGATTCTGCCAAAGTTGCCCCAAAACTGATTGTTTCTCAGAAACAGGCACAGCCATCAGAAGCTGCAAATACCAGAGCTTGGGAGGACAAGCAATGGACATCAAAAAGGAAATCCAGAAGTGGAGAAGAGTAAAAGCTCTTGTCACTTCTCAACACTTTAGATCTTGGGGTTCATGTGGGACAAATCTGGCTAAATTAACTTTGGTCTTTAAAATGAAATAATTTTATTCTTATGTTTCTCGTAGCTGAAGAGTAAGCATTTGTTTTCCCAAGCAATCCTGAAGTAAGACAGTAACAAGAAGGATGGGGGGAAAAGAAGTCTTACAAAATGAACTACCTGACAAACTACAACATGGACTTGACAAACCTTCCAATGAACTTCAAAGCTTAAGGTCAGAGAGGGGTGAGAGGAAAGAAAAGAAAGAAGTTGTCACATACTATTGTGCCTCTTCCTTTAATTTTTCGTCCAGATTTAGAGACTGATGGTTTCTGGTTGGTCAGAACTGGTGTAGCATCAAGAATCTTCCTACATAAATCAATATAATATAAGCTTACACAGAAAACCCAAGCAAAACTTAAAACTATTTTTAATCTAGTCCTGTAAAATATCTATTATTTTGTGAGACAGCAGAACTAAGAAGCCAGTGAATTCACCAAGAAATAAAGCAAGATACACATTTTGCAATCAAAAACAAATCAACCTGTGCTTGTCTTTAACACATGTAGCCTATCTGCTGCCTCTACCTATAAATGTTATCAATAAACTTACAAAGCACTCTGCTTATAGTGTTATGTGGCTTTTCTAAAGAGGTTAACTTGGGTTTGGTGCACAAACCACAAAGACAACAAGGACAGAGGAGTTTCAGGATGTCAGCAGTTACACAATAGGGCAGGGAATGGTAATTCACCAGAGTCCACAGGTTCTAAAGCCTTGCTTCTTTCCTAAGAAAAAGAGGTAATTCAGAACTCCTTTTTACAGATCAACTAATATGCTTGAAAGAAGCAGTTCCTAAGGCTTTGAAAAAAATGAGTGAATTACTTACTCAAGAAAAGGCTTACAGGAGACTATGCCATTAACTGAAATTAAAAAAAAAAAAAGTCCTCAACAAAATTATTTTAGAGATATCTGGCAATGTCATGTATTAGCTGAGTCCAAAAGCAGAGTAATTTGATAAAAAAAAAGAACCTAATTGTCATTTAGTAGAGGTGCAAAATACAGAGTTGCTTGTGAACTCATGACTTCCTTAGTACCAAAATCACACAGGTCACAACTCTGTTTCACTTCAGTCTAACAGAGATGAAAAATCACCTCTCTTAATCAGTCAAATCTTGAATACTTAATCTTCAATACTTGAAATCAAGTATTTGATGTGGTTTACATGACAAAATTTCCTCTGGAATTAACTTTTTTTTTTTCTTTTTTGCATCATCTGTAATTCAGTTTAAGGCCACAACGTGCATGACTCTTAAGGACCATTAAACTAACTCACTAGATTTCCCTGCAAAACCCTGACACAGGTTGTAAGATATTACAAAGATGACTGTAAAAAGGACAATTAAATTACCTCATTTCAATAATTCTGACACTACCTCCATCAGCTGCTATCCCTGCCAGTAATACAATGTTAACAAGACAATTTTATTCACAGTCAACATGAAAAGAAAGTTCAGTGATTCTTACGGTTCAGGCTCTACATTGACAACAGGCACATCTCTTCTCAGCAAAAATCTATTTTCAGGCACTGGAGGAATTTCTTCAGGACGTACCACAGGTTTGTCCCTCTTTGTGCTAATGTCAACTGCTTTTTCTGTTACATCACTCTTGTCAGATAGGCTGCTGGGGGGAAAAGTTGATAAATCAAAACCAACAAGCAACTGATAAACACCACTTTTCAAAGCAAATTCCAAAACTGAGCCTTTAAGGTGACTTAAAAACCAAAATATTATTTAACACTAATGTCTCATCTTATGCTAAAGGAAGGATGGTGAACTGCTAGTAGAAAGAAGGCTCAGTTCTTGCTTTGGAGCAAATAATTTTCCTTTTACATTTGCTGCCTGTCACGAAATCTTTTGCAAAAATAAAATATAAATCAAAGATGTTTCTAATGTCTCCCTGAGACACAGGCACAGTAAGTCCTAAATACTACAACATGCAGAGGCTTCCTTCAAAATTGCTCCAGCTCCTATCTGCCACGACCAAACAAACTGTTTCATTAGAAAGCTACCCAACAGGCTCAGTTGGTGGTGGTGGTTTGTTTGTAAAAATCAACAATCAAAATCCAAATGTGTAGAATAAAAGCCCCTTCATCTTAATTGCTTGAGTGCTTCATTAAAAAAACATAAGCCACAAACAAGTAGAATGGCTCAGATTTTTCCAAAATTCTGAATTTAAGACACTAATCACCGTCTTTGGTTTGAGATTCTCTTGCACCTTGAATCCTCCTTCTTTCTCTCCTCCTTTCTTCGTTTTCTGGATGGTTTGGTTTTAGTTCTTCTTTTACGTTTTCTCCTTCTGCTTCTTTCATTTTCAGCTTCACTTTCAGATGAAGTTTCTGAAGAGCTCGATGCACTGGAGGAGGAGTCTGATGAAGCTTCTGATTCAGAACACACTTTCTTTTTCTTCTCCAAAGCTTAACACAGATATTTAAAAATTCAGTGTAGAAATACACATATACTCCTTCAGAGGACCTCTGTGAACATTTTTCAGACTGAGTTGCAATAGAACACAAGAAAAGTTATGCAGTTGTGTCCAGTCTAAATGCATCCCAGCATAAGAATACAAATATTTTCCAAACAAAGCAAAGGATTTTTTTTTTTTTTTTACAACTATGAATTAAGCTGTAAGAGCTTCCATGCACAGCTTCCACTACATGAGATCGCACTGCAAAGCCAAAATGTTTTAAAATTAATACGTGGCAAGTTGAAAATTGTAGTTAGATAATACTTTGTGTCAAGCTAACATAAAAAAAACCAAAGCTGATATGCAAGTAGAATTTTAAGAATAGGGGGTCCCCTCATTTTCTTCTTTGAAAATATATTTTAGGTTATAATACTGAATTCACACCTTTGCTTATCTGTGTATTCTATTCCAAAGACCATTTGTAATTATCTAAAAAAAAAAAATAGCTGCCTTTAGAAAGCAATCCAGGGGTTACAAAAGAAAATTTAAGAGTTAGTTTCAGCCTCAAGTATATATGTTTGTTTCTACATCTTTGTCATTCTCTCCTTTCTTCATCCTCATTCCCTTACATTATCAATCCCCTCTTGACTTTCAGTTAAGGACATAAAGAATCACATTATCCTTCAGGAAAGTTGAAAGCAAAGTAGAAAACTCAAAATGAAAACATTCCATTACTTTACAGCAAGTGTAAAGGTATATTTGAGATAATTTATTCCCTATGAATTCTCCTGAAGAAGAAAGTTATGTTCACTGTTGATACTGCACATAGGAATGCTACATGATCTTAAACTTTTGGAAGCTGCATAGAATTCAGCTTCCATAAAAGTTTGTTAGTGTCTTCAAACTCAGAAAAATAAGTTCTAATTAATTTTTTAATATTTCACAAAGACCTCAAACATTAATGAGGGAAAACAGGAAGCAGCCATACATTTTCCAACACACAGAAGTTTAGGGAACCTTTTTTCTCGCTGCTTTCACCTACACCAAGATTGAAGTTTTAAAGGTTTGTAAGAATGATGATCCTAGACATTGACCATATGGATTACTAGATCTTTACATTGGTTTTATACTCTCTACACAATGTCAATATTCAATGAACTTTAGGTCTACATTTGCTTACCATCTTTTGCTGATTTTGTAACAAGCACCCCACAGTCAATAACTCGTACGTCTGCATAGGGTCTACTTGCAGTATCAGTTTTCAGATTTTCTATTTGTTCTATTACTTCAAAACCAGAAATAACCAGTCCAAAGACAACGTGTACACTGCAGAAATAAAACATTTGGAAAAGTACAAACATTTATATATTGCTGTAATTATTTTCCAATTAGAGTCAGATTTAAAACATACTGAAACACTCTGCTTCACTGACATCATCTGGCTCTTAAAATGCATTAAACTTAAAAATAAGAGTTGATTACTTGTACATTTAAAGCAATGCTAGGATTTCATGCAATGTGAAACAGTGGTTTACTCAAGTTCAGTCTAGAAAAAATACTTGGTGTCACTCTGCTCAGTTCTACATGGACAGGGTAAACAGCTCATCACTTCCAATCCATCCTATTTTCAGAATTTTGTGCAATAGAGATCTAGAACTCATAAACAGAGATGAAAAAGTGCAGTTTTCTCCAGAGAAGCAGCATTTATGTCTTTACAAACTCAGCATACAAATTTCCACTGGCAGATATAATTAAGAAATCCCCAGTTTTATTCTACCATGCCACATTTCTCTGTCCTTCTTCCAGTTGCCCTATAACGTAAGACTTCCAGGAACAAATATATTTTGGGGATAAAAACATGCCACACACACAAAGAATACTGTCCAAATGTATTAAACTTAATATTTCAACTCACTGATTTATGGATTTATGGACTGTACTTTCAAGGAAATTAGTGTTAAGATTTCTGACCTATGTTTTTGACCAGCTTTAGGAAATAAGTTGCAACATGACATTTTTATAGAACTAAAGATTGTTTTCCATCTTGTTCTAGTGTATAATCTTTCACAGAGCTAAGAATTTGTTCCCCATTGTTGTCTACTTTCAATATAACAAAGATTTCCAACATTTACATTTTAACCATCATGAGAGAAACTGTAAGGACTCTTACCCATCAAGATGAGGAGCAGGTTTTGTTGTTCTGTTTGACAAACAGCAAGATGGTAAGATGATAAAAAAAATAAATCAGGGATTCAGATGAAGTAAAGAAGAGAATGGCACAGAGAAAAAAAAAAAAAAGAGGTGAAGGTAAGACAAAAAAATAGTGAAAAAATCCAGTTACATACATGGAATCAAAAAACTTTACATATTATACACAGGCTTTTTAAAACTTTTACATGGAGTAAATTTAGCTAACTCTGCATACTTTAAGGTTGTACCAAGTATTTTATGCATGCAATAAACAATCTTCAAATAAATGTCATTAAATACACATTCAAATATAAGTCATTAACATTTTTAATCACAGACAAATTACAATTTGGAAATAAATACTGGGCAACTAGTGGAATTTAAATGTTTCTGGAACTGCTAGGTTCTTACAAAGTAATTTTAAAGTCAATTTATTTAAAGAAAAAAAAAAAAAAAAGGAGAGAACTATGTGATAAATTCTTTGCTCCCCCCCCTTCTACTTTCTTATTCTTTATTTACTTGACTGTCCTCATGACTGGGAATACAAAGCAATCCTTCTGTCTTTAAACATCAAGACTACAGCACTTCAGCCCACAAGCTCCCAGCTTCCCAAAAGCAGCAGCAGCTCAGTGCAAGCAGACTCAATACCTAACCCTGTGGGTTACTTCTGGGATAAATGCACAACTTCCTCCCTCTTTTTCACCTTCCCACCTCTGGCTGTTTCTAGCCTGATGGAGAAATGTAACAGCACTGTCTTTTGTCCACTAGCCTGATAAAAGTCATTTGGAGTGATGCCCAATTGCTGAGTTGACTTCAAAGTGGAATATTCAAGGCTGTGTAGATGTAATTCTATGTTGAGCTTCACCTTCTTGATGATAATGCTACAGATATGGGATCTCTCTTTTTTTTTCCAGAAAAAAAAAGAAAGGAAATTACTTTTTTCAGTGGAGCCTGCATAATGTTGCACAGGGAACCTTGCTATGCAGATAAATTCAGGAAGGAACATCAGAACTTGCATTAATCTTGTATATTGAGGAAGCAAAACAGAAGTCAAGATAAAGTGCATTTTAAGTTGCTTAATATTTGAAAAAACCTCTTCCTCTCTCTTCCCCAGGCTCTATTTTGCCTTTCCAACCTTCTTCCAGTGACTTCCCCTCTCTCAAAGTAAATAATCAATCACAGATTTTTTTTTTTTTTTCTAAATTTACAATAACACAAGATGTGGCACAATTGAAGTCAGTTTTTCACTGCTATAATAAAATACTACTTTCTAAGCCTGTATCTTCAGTTGACTTTTGAACTAGTAAGTCACAAAACACTGCAGTGCTGGGATGCATGCCAAAGAGTGTTTACACTCTGGATTTTTGTTTTTTCTTAAGCTCCAAATACCAACCAGACCTTTCACTGCTGCAACACTAAATAAAGAAAATTTCTTTTGTTTAACACAGGAAAAGAAATGCTACCCAGACAATGTTTTATTTCTCACTAGTATTGGGTGGGCTTTGGTTTTCCCTTGCTAATACAACATATTTTACAAAGAGCAAAATGCTTACAGCTTTTGCAGTTTTTTAAGCAAGAGGTAACTGCATTAAGAACCCACTGTTAAGGAAACAGTTTAAATGGGCTTAATTATAAAGCTGATTTAAAGGAGTGAAGAAAAAAAACAAAACAAAACCACAACTGGATTACTTCAGTGAAATCAATAATAAACAAGACTTGGGGATTAGAATTAGCTTGAAACAGCAACAGGTTCAGAGACACTTGATAGGAATGCTGTGGTGATGTGCTCCTGCCATGAAGCAGCACTTGAAGACCAACAGAGCAAATTACCAAAGCATTTAATTCCTTAATTCCTTTAGAGTTGTCTTCAATAAGCAAACAAAGGGATAGTTGGCACATTAAAACTCACAAAGAGGTTTCTTCCATTACACTGGCAATTTGAGAGATAAAATGGATAGGACTTTCTTATTTTCTTGTTCATGAAGTGAAAACACAAGGGAAAGAATTATCCAAAAAGAAAACTTCTCAGATGCAGGACAAGGAGCTGGGTGATTTAAGACTTCTCTTGGGAAGCAGAAACCCAACTCCTCGTTGTGCTTTTGAAAGTTTTCTCCTCTCAGTGTTAAAGAGTTGTAACAGGACATTTATTCTGCAAATGGGCACTTCAAGAGACCACTTCGCTGCCCAAATTCTGCCTTTCAAGTCTTGCACTTTTTCTTAGGCTTCAAAACAATCAGGACAAAAACTACTTACTGCTTTTGTGCTATAGATACCTAGAGCCTCGATCAGTTTCTCCCCCCAAAATATTTTCTTAAAGCATTTGCCTACAGAACTTTTATAATTGAAAACATTTAGAAGCTGCCTTATCATACATACTATCATTCAAGTTATTTACAGGACAAATACTTCACTCAAATTTAAAATCAATTGGCTTAAGATACTGCTGAAGAGAAAAGCATCTTTTTGATAAGAACATGTTAGCACCCACCCACCCCCCAAGAACTTCAGTCCTAACAAAGGATTCAATGCACATAACAATGTTCAGAAAGCAAGGAAAAGATTAAAAACAGAAAGAAGAAAAGGAAAGGACACAGCCTTAGAGGAATAAGACATTACCTTTGGAGCGCACGATGTAACACTGTTTCTGTAAATTTTACACAAAAATGGCAGAAATAAATTGTAATACACTTTCAGACAAAACTGAGTCTATGTTTTATTAAATACAAGTTCAAAAAATCAATATTAATCAAGTTGTATGCAGAACAAGGATGCCTAAAAGAGGGCTCTAAATTTTCTTTAGAATACAGTACTTTGAAAACTACAGCAAGTTCTCCTTGAAAACAAAAAGAAAGCTACAGACATAACCTGCTTGCATACACTATCCAAACATAAATGGTTAGAAAAGAGAATCCTCCCACTCCCCTCCAGGTCTCAATCCAGGAAAAAAACAGTGTTAGAACACAGGCACAACTTTCAGCAGCTGAATAACTGATTTCTATGGGTTTATTCACATGCTTGCAGTTCCACAGGCCTTCAGATGCTCTACTGAATCCAGTCCTAAGTCTATATACCCCACAGGATCTCACACCATAGCTTTAAAGTTTTAATTTACAAATTAAAATGTGTCAAGTCACTAAGTCTACAATTTTAGACATTTCATAATTAGCTGCCATCTTCCTTGTATTATGAAGCTTTTCTAAAACTAAGAAAAATAAGTGTTTTCTCTAAAATACTTGCATTGCTATTAGATTGCTCATGTTCAGCATTATCAAAAATCAAACACATTGCAAGTGTAAAAAAGACAAAACATGCACCAACTATTACCATACTTTTCCTCTGTATAATTCTGAACAGCAGCAATGGTTTAACACTGCACAGTTCGTTGAGCATAACCATGTTTTTTTCTCCTAAACAACTTTTTAGTTCTTAATTATGTCCCTGCCTATCCAACCATTGAAATGATCCATTTGTTACTTACTCCAGATAAAAGCATCCTGTGAATGCTTTCACAGGGACTGTGATTTTATGTGAACCTTTGATCAAGCCAGTGGGACCTGCTTGGGTGATAAGTGCATTGATACCACTTTTGCTCAGAGATAATGCAACATCAGCCCCTTGGATTTTAAACATCAGGTTTTCCTGTTACTGTCAACTGTTCACAAATCAGCTTAAAGGTATTTCACTCACCCCCTGAAACCATGTTGATTAGAAAAATATCTGTTTTGGGACATCTAAAAGGCTTACAAATGAACTACTTTTAATAAGCCAGTAACATTCAGAAATAATTTGTAAAATCAAAACAAAAAGGTCCTCACAATTTAATTTATCCTTCATTTAGCAGCTCAAAGTAGTTAGTTTGTTTGAATTCAGTAACTAGGCATGGCACCACACATTAGAAACATTTTAAAAAACAAAGCTATTTAGTTTCCAGCAAGCAAGCAGAGCTTGAGACACACATTAAACCAATAATACCCCCAGTATGAAAAAAAAAAACAAAACAAAACTAGTAGTGATATCACACCAGCCTCAGGTTTTATATACCTCTTGAACACAGAGGCAAGAGCTCCAAGTATTTGAACTGATGAGGAACAAATTGGAGGCCTCCTCTTTAAACTGCAGTAAGGACATAATATTCAGGAAACTACACAGCTAAATAACAAGATGGTAAATTAATTATTACACAAAACTTCCTGATGACAAAAGAGGTTGGGGTAATTTGCCTCCTATTGTGTTGTGTGTGGTTTTTTTTTTTTCTTATGCTTCATTCTGCAGTCACTTGTATTTTTCTCCTAAGTGTAGCTTGACAGATTTTGGATGCCCAGGGAAGCAAAGTGCCCGTGCAAGACTTAAAGGGGAGTCAGGTTAATTTTATAGTATTTTTATCTCCTCCTTTTCACAAGAGTTGCACAGATTTTGTATTGCAGCTTTCCTCACTAGCAGGCTGGCTATGGCCACAGGCATGATGGAGTTTCTCTGGGGACACCAGGAGCAGCAGAACACATTTATTGCTCCAGAAGAACATCCCCCAAGAAGGAGCAACATCCAAGCCCTGGCCAACTATCCCTTCCCTGCTCTAAATCAGGGACCTAAAGCCATGGGCTCTGCTTGTGCAATGCTCCAGATGCACTCCACAATAACTGCACTTAATTCAGCTTTTCAGCAGCAGTTCAAAACAGGGGGGGGTATGGAAAAGAAAATGATTCTAGAGTGGTTCCTGTCAACCCCTACCCCATCCTAGGGATTTTATCTCTGAGTACCAAGATGCTAACAGGACAGTGCAAAGGAAGATTAAACACTCAGGTGGTGCTTAGAACACTTGCTAAGTAACTGATGGTTCTAAAAAGTTATTCACAGAAAGGAAGAAAATGAATACTGGTGCTCTCTGAAAGCAGAAATTACTAATTTACAAACTGGTACCTTCTGTCTCCAACACCAGTCTGCAAGAAAATGCTACAACAGGTCCCCCTTTGGGTACAGAAAATTGAAATTCCAGTAGCTATCAAATTTGAACATTATAAAGGGATAATCTTTGTATTCTTTCTGCTGGATATCCCCAAGATGCATTTCTTCAGCCTAGGTAATGTTTCTTAAGACACATGTAGTAATGGGCTTGATGTCCTATTTAAAGTACACATGCATGAAAAACAATCCTTCCCTACCTGAACATTTTCCTTTAAACCCAACTGCTGCTCTTACTCAAGCAAGAAAAAATATAAGAAGTGGGAAAAACTAGTCGATGAGCACTAATCACAGCAATTCTGACATTAAATATGTAGACTTCAAACTCCTAATTCTACTTTTGCATCTTGCCAGCTTCTACCAGTGCTTAAAATTATATTGATTCTTTTTACACTGGCCTCACTGGAGCTCCCTAACAATACTCCCACTGTCTTTTCCCTGCCCAGTTCTCTATTGTTGTTCAGAAATGCTTTAGACTCAATTCATGCCAGAGAAATCCCTGATGAATCAAAGCAAGCTGGTGATGCTTTAGGATCACTCAGATCCTTGTTTACACCAAGATTCAGCTGGAGCTTTTATTTCAAGTAAAAGTGAAGTGTTTCAAGTGTTGCTCAACTTTTAACCATTTTGAGGTTTTAGATTCTTGCTCTGACCAGTTTGTTAGTGCAGTCTGTCCAAGGGGTGTCTGCTGCCTAATTACTTCCCATGAAGACTCTTTATTCCAAATAACACTTCTGTGGCAAGGAGGGACAGCACTTCTGATGAGCAAGCAAGTCTGTTATGAGCCAGAATTCTTCCTATTATTTAGCCCTACTGGGACAAATACTTACATAAAAGAAAAACAAAAATTGCACTTATCTGCTACATTGGACACATTTATGAGAGAGAAACAGAGAGTTCTAATCTCTGATGTTATCTATGAAAAAAATGCAAACACCTAAGGAAGTTTAGATTTATAGAAATTTTCAAATAGTTCATCTGGTCAATAAAATTAAAAATGTTCAAAACGAACAAAGAAAGAAAAAAATCTAGACTGCCACTGAAGACTGCCTTGCACAAAATCTTCAGGTCACACATCTGAAAAAGATTCTTCCTAATATTAAACTACTGAGCATTCATACTGTATAAGAAACACATTTTAATTTCAGCTCAAAGTATATTGCTAAGTGAAACAAACATATTTTAATAAAGGAAAATCTTTATAGATGCACAGTACATTCCCTGAAGTAATCAGACAAATGGCACCAATAAGACTGCTGTAATATATTGCATTTAAAAGCTTAGACGGAAACTGACTAAATAAAAAGCCTTTGAAAGTGAGAAACAACTGCTAATCCTGAAATTCCAACTCTCCATGCTACGAAGTAGAAACCAAGTTCCACCATTAAAAAAACTACCTAAAAGGGCAGATAGTTGAATGATGTGTTTCACCATCTACCCTGGCAATCTGTAAACACTCAGTTGCCAACACATCAGCATCTTCAGCTGCCTTGCTGTCTCTTGCCTGGCTCCCAGATGCTATGGCAGGAGCACAGGGTGTCTGCCAAGATGCTACATCATATTTACACACCCCACCTTGGAGCTGCCAGCTGTGTCTCAAACACCACTAAATGTCTGCATCTGGTAAAATTTAAAAAAAAACCCAATCGAGAGGGTCCTGAAAGTCTAGAGCATGCTGTGAAGACTTCAGAAAGCTGCTCACCTAAATTTCATCAGTTTTAGAACTGGAGGTTTAGTCCTGGGCTTGATTCACTTGCCTAACTCTGTTACAAGCTGGTGGCATTTAAGACATCAGAGGATAAATCAATTAAGACATTAGAGGATAAATCAATTTGCAGAGGGCAGGCAGGTAATGCATAAAAACGTCAGGATATCCACATCCTTCTCTCCCAGCAGCTGAAGGGCAGGCAGGACACCCCAGCACCCTAAAAATGGCTTTTTGGTTCCTACAGGCAGCTGAAGTTAATCTATTTTACACTGAGACTGCATGTTTAGGCATCTTACTCTGCTAGAACTCCCCCCAGACTAAACACGTGCACTTTACACTGATTTCACAAAAATACCCACACAACCCAAAACCCAACAATTTTTTTCAAGAACTCTACCTTTTTCAAAATAAATCTGTATTTGATTAAAGTGCTCTTAATTACTGTTCATTTAATTGTCCCCTGAAAATCATAATTTAGCATCCAACACAACCCTAGGTTGCTTTGGTGTGGGGAAAAGACAAGGTGTTAAATCTAACTGAATGAGCAAGCTGAGTCTATTAAGCATAAGAGAAAGAAGATGACTTCTGAACCAAATGCAAGGGGAAAAGAAACTTTAGAGCCCTCAAGTGACAGTTTCTTGACTGATGTGGCATCATTAAATTTTCATGTATATTGTTCAGATAAGCTTAAAAATGGAAAATTATGCCAAGTACCAAAAGGTAAGTCACCAAATAAGAAAGAGCAAACCTATGTCTGGCAGAGAGCTTATTAAATCACAAGATGAATTTTTGTGGGTTGTTTTTTTTTTTTTTACATATAGATTGTTTTCCATATTCATGTGCATATCTGTCCATTCAGATTCACTCCACAGATGTACAACACTTAAAATATGGTTTGAAAGTAACAGAAAACAAGGGATTTATTTTTTTTTCACGCACTTTCTTTACAGAAAGTCAGAACAGTGGTAACTGAAAGATTTCCTCTTCGGGTTCATATTAATTTTCCATTTTTAGGACATTCTTTAGGAAGAGACCTAAAAATGTCTCTTATCTGAACTCCACTGTATCATACTGAAGATCTTTTACAGGCAAAGAGAAAAAGATTCTTGAGGACAATTTACTCCTTTATTGAAGACAGTGAAGCGCCATTCATTCTTAGCCCCCAAGAAAGATGGCAAAGAAAAAATAGTTTTTCTAGGTAAGTAACTACACCAGAATTTACTTTTTTTTTAAAAAAAGTGTTATTTCACAAAGTTCTCAGCACAAGCCCAAAGTTATAATCCAAATACAAACCTTTTACATTAATACAAGGCAATTTCTCAGAGGGAATTAACAGGGCAAATCATCACATACAATTTACAAGTTTAAAAATATTAATACTGAACCTAGGCTACAACTACTTTAATGAGAAGATCCTGACATATCAGACCTGAGTACTTATTGATGGTAGTCTCGTGTATTTTCTATAATTTAACAGAATATGGCTACATACAGGAATGGATTTTTATTTTAAGATAATGAAGGAAAAATCTGATTATCAGCACATAATTTTACATAGTGTTGGTACAAAAGTAGCTGGTATTTGCACAAGTAAACAGAACTATGCATCAATAGAGAAGAAAAGCATCTCAGGAACAAACACTCCAAATCAAAACCAAATAAAATTAAAATTAAACAAAAGCCTCATCTTCTTCCTTTAAAAAAAACCCAAAACAACCCAAAACTAAATCATAAATGTTCACATTTGAAAGAGCACATGCAAACCCATACAAACCATCTGTAGATCTCTCTGTTTCATATACAATGCTCAACACTGTAATTTGCAGGTAATCTGTTAAGATTTGGTTGGTGCACACACAAAGCCAAAGAATCTATTTCCTAGACTTATAACACAAGGTGAATTTTTAGGGTAAAAAAAGAACAAGAAACATTAATGTAGCACCAGCTTCCAATCCCACTGAACGCCCCAGGGAAATTGTAGTCACTAATGTTCCCTGCTCTTGCTCATGCTGCAGGTACCCAACTCAACCCTCCTTAAAATCAGGTGGATAACATTGTCAGAGAGAATTTAGCAATACCATCTTTCTCATGAACAGCGCTTCTCTGTGTCAGAAAAGCTCATCTGGCACATTCCATCTACTCACATGAAAAATTGGGAACCATTGGTATGTTTCCCTCGGTTTGCCATTGACAAAAGGAACGCTCTGTCATGTTTGAGAATAAAGTTTTCATCTGTTTGAAGAAAAAATATGTTTGTCAGATTTTCCCTGACGAGGAACGCAAGTCTACTTTTCTACAGTAACTTATGGGTGCTCTACAGAGAAATTCTGCTGCTGCTGAAGAAACATGAACAGGTGGGAGGAAACAGAACCCAAGGTGAAAGAAGGCTCTAAGAAATCACAGTAAAAGCAGGTATGAGACAGAAAGCATTCTTTTTTAAAGAACAACTTGCAGATAGAGTGCAAACAATTCTAATGAAAAATAAAGTCATGATCCGTGTCTTCAATAAGCATAGATTTGGATTTAAATCCAGGATTTTCCAAATAAGGACAAGGCTGGCAGACTTACTGACATCCTAAAACACAGCTTAATACATACAATACTGTCATTTACACAGCATGAACCTCAGGCAGAAAGATCTAGAGAATAACCCAGCTCCCTCACACAGCAGGTTAACAGATAACCACCTATCAACTTGAAGTTTCAAAACCTACAAGGGGGAAAAAATCAAACACCAAGATACATGAATGAGAAATTAAAAAATGCATTCTTCCTGTAGCTGAACTATAAAATCAACTAAAACTAAAGGAAACATGGATTTTGTGTTTAAAAAGAGGAATTTTGGTTGCCGAATATAATAGAAAAACAGATCTTCTGAAGTTCATTTTCAAAGCTAAAACCAGAAAATTGAGTGTCCAAAGGCATTGTTTTAAAGATTACACACCAAAACACAATGCTGTCTGTTTAGCACTCGCCGCCTTTAGAAACAAACCCTAGGAACTTCTTCACAAATGTAACTGTTCCAGAGTTCCCTTTGTCTAAAGGCTTTAACACTTCAGCACCAAGCTATGTCTCAGTTTTAAGACAACCTCAATGGCTCACTTAACCAGGCAGAGCTACTTGTAAAATACACAGAACCAGGGGTTGTTACACAAATACATACAGGGCCTTATTAACACCAAAAAATCTATATATATATTTTTTTTTTTAAGAAAGCATTATGTCTTTACATGAACACTTCAAAAACTCACCATTTTCCTTCTAACAACACATTTGAACAGGAGGGAAATGTACATTTATTTATAAATTCCTTACAAAGTAACTTCTGTAGCATGTAAGCAAAGCCAAACAAACACTAAGCATACATTCCCTTGAAGAGGGAAGGGGAGGAAAGGGACATTAACAGAAGAAGAGATAATTTTTTAGAGCTGGAAATTATGCCAGTATTCTCTCTCAGAATAAGTCATTAACCCTCAGAAAGGTTAGACACAGAACTCTTCAGTTCTCCAAGCAACACAGATATCCATCTACAAACGGATGTATCAGTTGTCTATATATTTACTAGGGAGGGTACAAGGGAACAGAATTTGAACTTGTGTTACTGAGCTTTTGTCTCTTACCTTTTCATTTTGCAAAAGACCACATTCTCTATAAACAAAAGAATATGTTGACAGTTTTAGGCAGGAAGATAGGAGTTTATTCATGAATAAAGTTGCCTAACCTCCATGCTGAAAGTCATGTTTAAACAATAATGTTAGCCTTAATTAATTGTCAGTTAAAGTTAAATATTACAAAAAAAATTATCTGAAAGTCATGCATATAAAAATAATTCCCATGCAACATTAGTTTCATGCAAAAGGTGATCTATAAGTAGACCTGTTTTCATTAAGTAGCTTGGGAATCAAGACTTGTTTATCTCAGAACTGAATAAAGAATCTGCAAAGACATGTTCCCTCTTACCTTTAAAATAGCCTCCGTAAATTGATTCACCTCCTTTTCCATTACCTACACATTAAAAAAGCATGAATTAAACCTTTTGTTTCACTTAGGAAAAGACCAGTAACATTCCACCAGTTTATAACAAACCAGGACATTCTATCCAGTTACCAGTTCCTGACCATTAGCTCCTTAATTATAAGTCACAGCCCTGCCTTATCCTGTTGACACTCAGAACATTGAGAATGAAGACTCCTGAACACTGGAAAATCTGAGCCAGGGCTCCAAAGGCTAATAATCCTCACTGGTATTTTCTGCAGACAGCAAAACAACAACAGCAGGCTAAAAAAAAAGACAACAGGAGGTATGACCAACAATCTTGCTTGGCTCAAAGCAGCTGAGAGACCACAGGAATGGCTAAGAATGTAACTAAGAGTTTTTAAGGCATCCTTACTTTCATGTGACTATGAAAAAAAAAGATATTCCCTTGCTTTGCCCATTGTATCAAATACAAGATTTGAGTGCAGAGGGAAGGAGATAACACACTTGGGTAAGGGCAACAGGATAAAAGGTACATGGTGTGGGGAGGGAAATAAAGAAACTCCTGGAAAATCCCCAAAAGGAGACTTACTCATTAAACACTTCTAGTTTGTTTACTAAAAATAATTTCAAAACTCAGCTTATTCAAAGAGTTAGGTCCCTGTATCAATAGAGCATTACTACTAGTGTTGCCTCTATTGACAACACAAAAGTGAAAAGCACTAAGGATGCATTTTAGATTTGAATGTTATTTTAGTAAGATAGAAGTTTAACTCCAGCAAGGGGTTTTTTTTTAGGTTTGTTTGGCTTTTGTTTTTTGGGTTTTGTTTTCTTTTTTGCTTTTTTGTGGTTTGTTTTGTTTTTTTTTTGCGGGGGGGGGTGGTGGTTTGTTTGTTTGGTTTGGTTTTTTGCTTTTTTTTTCTTCTTTAACTTAAAACATTTTCTAAATAACCATTACTTCAGTTGAAACGCTTTAGAATTTCAAAGATTATCAAGAGAATAGGTGATCTAGGTTATATTTTTGTGGTATTTTAATGCTTCTGTGCCATTTTGTAAAGTTACATAGTTATAATATAAGCTGTAACATTTCTGTTCTGTGTTTTACCTTCACTGAAGTCCCCACCCTGAATCATGAAGTTTTTAACCACACGATGGAATGTGGTGCCTTTGTAACACAGCTTCTTTCCAGTTGTTTTCCCAATTCCTTTTTCACCTGCAAGAAGGTTAAACAAAAAAAAGAATCTACAGATCTTCCCTGATCAAATTCCAAGGGTTTTACCTGCCCAATGCTAATGGATGTGGTGACAGCCTTCAGAACAGCAAGGTATAAAAGATAGCAGTCCTAACTTTTGCCTTTTCACTGCCCATTAATAAGCAAAGATGCATTTACAAGGGGACTCTGAAGTGAAAATCTCATTTCTTCTTAATAAAAGATTACCCTCCTTTTCAAAGAAGGAGGGAAGTTATTAGCAAATCTCTCAGAACCATTTATAAGAAAGCAAGAGTTGATGATAACAATGGGTTAATTATTTTTGGTGGTTACAGCTACAGTGCTGAAGCTTACACCAGAGTCCTCTGCATCCACTTACAGATCTGGATGTGTCCCAGGACAGATATTTAAGCTCAAAACAGGCTTCAACTTGATCCAACTCTTGGAAAATTAGAATTGAGGGTCAAACATACATCAGATCTTCACCAATTCAAGCAAGAGTGTCAGGCCACCCCTTAATGCCAACCTTGCAAAAAAACCTCCCATTTCTGAACAGACTGACAGAACAGGGGAACAGAAATGTGGACACAAGAACCAATCAAGGGTGAGCTGAATGAGAATCACAAAGAAAAAAAAAAAAAAAACCTCCCCCTGAAAACCTGCACTGGTACCAGGGCCATTCTTACCCAGCAGCAGAAGCTGAGCCAGGCCATGGTACTTTTTCATCCTTTGAGGCCAAAAAGTGGAACTCACAGAACACCTGGTGAAGCTGTAAGCTCAAGCCCACTGGTGATTTTTGAGAAAGAATTAATATTTCTTCCAAATTCCAGAAGAAAAACTCTGTTGGGGGGGTGTGGGTGAGGGTACTATGGCTGGCAGAGGTCCTGCACTGAGGGAATTCATGTGGGATTTATCCTGGTCCAGTCAGGGATGATCTAAAAGACTCCCAAGCTTCTAAGAAGGGGGAGCTGGAAGTACACAGCAGTTAAGAGAAACAGGTATGAACCTGCACGTGTTCACCCTGAGCCAGCACTCTAGTCCTTCACCCAGAATTAACTGATGGCCAAATTGTCCCCAATTTGCCACTCCAAACAGCCCACTGCTCCCAGGATGTCTGTGGCACCAAACCCACTCGTGGCACTGCTGTTTGTAGAAGCCTTCACTTGGAGAACACAAATAATTTTCCATACCTCTGACTCTCCCTCCCCCAAACCTCCTACCCTACCCCATTTTTTATTTTCCACAGAAGTTATCCAAGCAGTGCTGTTTATTTACAGGAATGGACACACAACCTTTCCACCCAAAACATGTCTCCCTCTGCTATAGCACTGGCAATGCCCCATCAGTCAGTACCAAGGAGTATCTTCTGCCTACATTTTTGGTCATGTTTCAGCCTTTCCCTCAAGCTATGGATAATCTTACAGAATGGGATCCTGCACTGCACTTCACCACATAATTAAGCATTTAGAGGAGCTTTAGACCATGTCCAGTTAGTCCTTTTTTTTTTTTTTTTCCCCTCTTTTTTACAGTGTCACTAAGAGAGCACAGTCTCTACCATAATAAATGGCAATGCTTGTGATGTTCTCTTCGAGTACAATACAACTGTGGGTAAAATAATAGAATTTAACTACTTCCCTGTAAGCCAAAGACATTTGAAACAATAAACTTAAGCTGCTGGCCAAATGTTGGAGGGCTAAGTTCCTGCAAAAGCTGTGCTACATCACTCTGATTTTCAAAACCAATTGTTGAACTCAACAAAAAGGCAAAAGAGAGAGACCAATTCCACTGCTTAGAGCTGCAGCACCTCCTTAAGCTCAGACACTTTCCTGCAGCAGACAGGGCAAAGCCCATAGGCTGGGCTTTTTTTTGTTTATAGCCAAATACTAGCTTTATTCTTTTTGCAATAAATAAGCCTGAGTTTTGTCTGAAAAAGGAAAAAAAAAATGCCTGAGCTCCATCTGCTTGTACCCTTTCAGGCCAAGATGTTCTCTCCCTGTGCTGCCAATCACGTGGAAATGAGATGGTGACAAGAATTGCAAGGGACAGCCTCTTGGCTGAGAAGGGCACAACCCAAAAGCCTTTACTGAGCTGCCCTTCTCTCTTTGCCAGCTAAACTTTGCTCTTGTTCTTTCCTAACACCCTGCACTGCCAACCCAAAGTTGATTTTGGTGCTCAATGTTGGTCTCTTGTTGAGGTTATGAGAAGGGAAGTTCCTGAGAAAGCACCAGAGAGCAGATGGGTTTGTGCTTAGTCAATAAGTGGAATGACTGAAAGACCTGAAAATGGCACTTTACAAGCCCAAATGTTCTCATTTCAATGCAAGGAGCTTCTCATTGCTGAGGCTGACAGCATTCTGCTCCAGCAGCCAGGTCTATTTCTGACAACAATGTCAGGCTGCAGGAAGGCAGCCAGAATCACCCTGTCCTCCCCCATCTGTTTCTGACAAAAACATCCTGGCTTGCTTCAGAGATTATGGAGGGAGCAGCAGGCCTGGTGATGGGCACAGCACCTCAGACATTGGTCACCTTGGCTTGAGACAAGTGAAACCACTCTTCCCAATGACAAAAAGGGATGTGCAGAGGCCAAATTTAAGTTGCTTCAAGGTCTGTCACAGCTTAAGAGAGGACAGACTGCAGCTGTGGTGCTTTGAGCAGCTACAATGCAGGTGGGTCCCCACATGTGTAAGGAAAAAACATGATGGATTGGTCCAGCATGCAGAATCCTGGATTTCTGTAGTACACAAGTATCTGATGGTCACAGTCTGCTGCCAAAAAATTCGTTTATGTAGACTATATGGTCCAAAAAGGGACAGCTTCCCTTCTCTCTTACACAGCTACATACCTCCTTAGATGGACACAGAGCTCACAGATAGCTACAAGAAGACACCCATGCCAGAAAGTGATGCTGTACTGAGTAAACCTCCAGTGATCCAAAGATTTCTCACAAAGACCCAAAGATGAGGACTAAGATTCCCAATGGGGACTCACACTTCTGTGCTGACTCAAGTTCTACCAATGGATCTTGCTGTGAAAAGTGGGAGCCTGACTTCTGGAAGCAAATGACTTATTTGGTCTCTCAAGGTGTAGAGGAGCTCACAACTCTTAAAAATTCAAAGCAGCTCTTCCTCTCTCTGTTCTGGTTGCCAGAGGTTCACCTGCTGCTCTCCTGTAGATGGGCTTTAAAGCTCCTTTAACACAAGCCAGGCAAACAAAGCAGCAGTAGCCAACTGGACTGCTATGTCAGTCCATGATGAGAGGAGAAAAGTATGTATTGGATGCTTCTGTCAAGAGTGTGGATGACTCTAAACCTTGCCTGCCACTCACTCCTGGCTCCAGTCCTCATCTGTGGAGAAGGAATCCTTGAATAGTGGTCAAGTTTAGATCCTGAGGTAATGAAGATCCTGGCAGCACAAGGCAGGAGTGCAGGGAGAATGGCATTTGTAATGCAGAGAACTCTTCAAGGAGAGGCAGAAAGGCAAACAGAACAGCTGATAGAAAAAAAACATCAGGTGAACTGAACTTAAGACAGGTTAATTAGTGCAAATATATAAAGAATTAAAAATTAGCAGTGTGACCCTCCAAGCTCAGTCATTCTGGAGCCTGAGAACTACAACAGAAATGAGATGGCTTTTAACAGCAAAAGAAATAAGTATAATTTTATCCTCTGACACACTACATTCACCAAAGAAGTGAAATTACTTCAGGTTCTTCTACATGATTTTACCTCCCCTGAAAAATGTAATTATCAGTTTTTATTACTAATTTTTTTAAAGATAACATAGCTCTATTCTCTGAGTATGCCACAGAAAACACAATTTGCAAGCATTAAACAAATATTTCAGGCAGCTTTTAAGCCTGCAAGTTTGATCTCAGGGGCAGACCTCCTAACCATGTGCTTAGTTTCAAAAGTTCTTTGAATTAAAGTTCCATTTGAAGGCATCAATGCAACCTGTACAGCCAGCTGAAGACCAGAATACAGAGATGCAGTACAAAGTCAGACTTCTTTTTTTTGAATAAAAGTTCTTTAGTCTGCTCATTTCATTCCTCATTATCTCCAACACCTTTACCTTCCTTTACATCCACCTCAGGTTTTTATAGCAACATTGCTGTAAGGATTTAAACAACCCTTCAGAGCTACAAAAAGCAAGGCTCAGACATTATGCTGGTTAAGCTGCTACTGCATCTTATCTTTTGTAATCCATTCTGATGAAGATAAACTTCAATCAAGTTCTCTTTTTTCTGGAATAGTATTACTCTTTGCTATGCAAAGTCTCTATCTAGATTTCTCTAATAAGTGTGATTTTGGAAAAAAAAAACCAAAACGTGGAATAAAGAGGGGGGGGCATCACCACACAGACCTTAAAAAGTAAGAAAAGAAACCTGCAGTCTACCTTCCACATGTTATAAAGCTCATCTAACTCTTCAGAGATTATCTAGAACCCATCATATCCTGGGATTTGAGCTTTGTTCACTAAAGCCAGATGATAAAATGCTGCCTGGGAAGTCTTGCTGGAGCATTTTAGTGATTTGGAAAAGAGTTACTTCATATACAAAGTAGAGGCTTCACTGGTGCAGTTAATTCAAGGTATTGCAAGCCACTGAGCAGTCAAGTATGAAGAGCAGGAGATCACCAGGAGACTCAGAATGCATTCTTCATGTAAGACACTCCAATTCCTGGAAGAACTTAATCAAAATTAATCTTCAGCTAATCCCTGAGGACCAGTGCAGAGCAGAAAACCCCACCAAGTCCTGACTACCATTACTCTTCCATTCATGAGAAACCATTTAAAAAACAGTAAAAGCCTGCTTCAAAAAATGAGTTGGGGGATGCTACATTATACCCAGACATTCTTTTGCCAGTGCTGTCCCTTTGGTTCCATAGATCTCTTTTCTCTCAAACAACCCCAGGATTTCTATGGGACCATCATATTCTTTTTTTTAGTCCTAGCTAAAAATAAAAACATTCTTCTCATTTTTAAATAGATGTTCCCATTCTCTGATCCCTGTGTAGCACTTCTATGAACCTGAAATACATGCAACGTTTTATTACACATAACCAACATTTTATGTAAGAAAAAATTTATATATATTCAAGGTTTTAAGCAGTACCCCAAGTCAGAAGTCACCATTATAGTGTGGAATGACATCATATATATATATACAGTACAGTAATATTAATAAAGTCTCCTCTGAAAGGCAAAACAATTCCTTATCACATCCATGCAACTTCAGTGATCAATAATTCCACCACAGTCTCAGCCTTGTCAATTACTTTCACCTACAAGAGTCCCACATTAGGGACAAAGAAATACACTTTTCTTCCATAAATTCAGAGTTTTGCATTCTGTACTCATACATTATCTCCACCACTCTAATTGAGTCACAGAATACCACACCATTTCCTGCTATGCATTATTCAAATTCTGCTCAGCACTGACAACTCTCAGATTTGTTTTTCCCAGAAAAAAAAATGTATCAGCACTCTGCTGTGGTTTATACTTGCATAAACAAATAATAATTCTAAGAAGCACTAAAAAAATCTTAAATATAATTATGTTACTTACCTGAGCATAAGCAAAGGAAATTTTTGCAAGTCTTCGGACATATGTCTGAGAAGAGCTGAAACATAATCCGACCAACTGGAAGATTAAGAAATAAAAATTAAGAGTTTCAGAACTTATTTCATTGGTATTAAAACAACTGTGTATAAATAAACAGGATACTTTGAAAATACATTCTGAAAAAAAGTTATTTTATCAAGCAGAATTTAAAAAAAACCCTCAAATATTCATATATGAAACTAAGGAGCAGGAAAGAACAGTACCTTGAGTGTAAAAAAAAATATGAAGATTAAGTAACATCTTTACACCTAACTTACTAAAAAGCTTAATGACTCTATTTTGATTTGAACCTGGGAAGCCAAAGTTATTCACTAGATTAGTTTATCCTGTCAATTAATTTCTGTTTTGAAAAAGATGTGCCATAAATGCAGGTCCTCAGAGAGCTGGAGTAACTCCCTCCCTCCCCTAGCAGTATATTTACACAAATACATTAATAATTACATTTCCACAGCTCCCCCTGTGATAACTAAAAGTTCAACACTCATAGTGTGTTAAGGTTTATAGATTTATTTCCATCCTTGCCCTAATATCCATCAGTTTTTCTAAAAAAAAAAAAATAAAATTTATAATGAACCAAAAAGAAGACATATGAGCAATTTCAGGACTCTCACTCCACTTGCCAGATACCATGGTGAAATTACTACTTTCTCTCTATGCAAAGTGAAGAGATGAATCCTCACCCTCAGTACAGCTCCCCCCATGCTGGTGGTGGTAGTTATGCCATGTACCCTGGGAAACTCTTAAAATCCTGCTGAAGAGTGGTTTCATATAAAGTAAAACTATTTTTGAAGTGATTCACATTTCCTGTTTTATTTTCCAAGACACTGGGGCTTAGATTACTGAAGTAAAAAACACCAAAACCTCCCAAATGCACGAAACCTTAAAACCCCACGTACTTATCACAGAAAAAGATGTTATTTCTATAATTTGGGCAACAAGCAATAAAACCCACACTGCTGGCAATAATCTGTCAATGAGCACTACCCTCTAGTGGTCTCTATTGGTAAGACTTAAAAATAATGTAAAAAAATAACTACTCCAGGAATTATTCCTCTTAAAGAAAAAAAAAAAAATTGTGATGTATTTTATTCAATCCTTCATCACTAAGAAAAGTTCTGAAAGGCTTCCAAGAAATTGCACTGAATTTTAGGGCTCTCTCCAGAGGTGTACAGTTGCCAGCAAAGTGAATTGTTGGTTCAAAAAGGGGAGAAATTAAAAAAAGAGACCACCTGTATTTTCTACTCTTAGATAAGAATTCAAGACGCCTTCAGCTCTTGAAATGTCTGCACTTCCTTAGCTGCAAAAAGAATGCTCTGAGCATTCCTCATTGTAGCAGGAAAATCTAAAGAAAATGGGTAGAGACAGCCTCAAAAGAATGAGGAAATAGCAAATATTAAAAAAAAAAAAAAAACAACCCAAAAAAACCCCCACATTAAATGGTGGTAGCTGTAAACTGCCACTCTGAAAAGCAATTTTCAAGTGAAGAAGCCATTATGAAGTATTATAAAATACACAGATTGAAGATTCATGCAGGGAACACAATAGAGAAGACAGTTCTGTAAGAGTTACCAATTTTCACTATAAACACAGTAATTCAGGGGAGCAGGAACCTGATGCCTCTGCTTGCAAAACCACAGAGCTGAACCAGGTGCTTCAGAAAGCCACACTGAGATTTCACAGCATTTGCTCCCTGAAATAACACACTGAGACTTTCAGAACAAAAGCTGCCACTATCCCCATTCCACTAAAAGGAAGAGAAACCCAGACCAGCTGCTGATTTACCAAGGTGACAGCAGCCAAATAATTTATAGGTCACTGCCTGTGAGCTCCAGAAGGGACTTTTCCCTCAGGCACAGAATATCAGGTTGGAAGGGACCTCAAGGATCATCTGGTCCAGCCCTTCTAATATTATTCTTTATGAGATGTCTCAGCACCCCATGGAGCTGAGACTTCAAACTTTCCAAAGTAGGGGAATCCACCACTTCCCCAGGGAAATCCCAGGGAAATCTGGATGCAGGTCCCTGTCCTACAAACCCCACCATATTTAGCACCTTAAGCAGCAGGCACCACCACCTCCTTCCTGGTGGAAGAGGATCACCTCAAATCCTTGAAGACTGCAAGGCAGAACATGGGAAAAAGTGACAAATAGATCAGGTATCACAATTCTAACAGCATTTTCACTAGTGCTGTGTCAATAATAATAATGTCTGCTGGCTTCCAGCCCCTACAAACTGCTTGTCATGCACATCTCCAACACCAAAAGACTGCAGAGCCAGTTTAAAAGGACATTTCCCCTCCATACAACCTCAGGTACTGCTTGCCCAGCTGTGTTCAGCTACAGCAAATGTTGCTGTGTGCTCACAAAATCCACAGATCACCTTCTCTGTGTCCATCTGCTGGGTTACTACCTGTATTTTACCTCACCATCTTCACTGAAAGGTTTTATTTGCCACTGACAAACAGGAAATGTGCCAGAGAAAGATCAAACACATCTTGACACCTTGATCAACTGCTTAGGAAATAACAGCTGTTAATAAAAGAAAGAGAAAACTGTATAAAAAGTAGGCTTAGAACACACAATTTTTTCTCCTCTTTCCTCAAAAAAAAAAAACCCAAAACAAAAAATAAACAAACAAACAAAAAAACAAAAAATCCCAACCCAAAACAACACATTCAGTTTTAAACTTGGAGCTGAGATGTATGCTGACATAACACGGATTTTTAAAAAAGCATTTGAAATGTTAATAATTTCTTCAGATTTATACACCTCTTCTCTTAAATGATCCAACTTTATAGAGAAAATTCCCAATACTTCCTTCAGCTTCATTTCCCTGATGCAGAGGTTAAGTTACCTGCCTGAGGAATAAGCTGCCTGGGACTGTAAAGCTGGAATAGTAAAACCAAACAAAAAGTAGCTAGAAAGTGTTATTTAAACAGGTGAAATCTGCTCACAAACCTACCCAGCCTTCTCAGGTGGCTTTAGCCAAGACATGAACCTGAACCTCACTTCCAGATAAAACATTGGGATTGTATTTTTCACAATGAAGCTCTCACCTAACTTCAGATGCAAATCTTTCAGTACCAGAAGGAAGGTATGAAACTATCAAATTCTGTAATACATCAGCAGGCAGGACATTTCTGTAATTCAGTGTTATTCTCAACAGAAGACTGATCCTTACCAGCTCATAGCTGAGGATGTGTCTGTACCACAATGTAGGTTTTGCAGTACATTACTGCACTTTTTTGTGTTAACATCATAAAGTTATCCAACCATGACCTAACATTTTATTGTTACTTGTAAAACAGCACTTTGCAAAAGTATGCTTTTTTTGTTTGCAGGCTTTTAACTTATTTTTTCAATATTTTTTTTGCTACGCATAAGAGTAAGTGGTGAAAGTAGTATTGACATTACTTGAAATTCCAGTGATATATATATAAATCCAGTTCAAGAGGTCTTGAAGTTTGATTTCATGAAGTGATATCTGTAGCTAATCATCTATACAAAGCAGAAGGCAAAATGACCAAAATTAATCTGATTTCAGGACTCTGTTTTCCAATAGAAAGATGACTACTTTTTTTCCTTTTCTTTTGGAGCCTGTGATCATTTTTTCAGCTAAGGAAGAACTATGACTTGATTCCAATTAGGTGGTAAAAATTCAAGGAAAGAATATCCATGCTATGTTGCAATAAGGGCCCCTACAAGCAAAGTTTATTAAAACAGCCATTGATTTCAAGTGTTTATCCAGTAATACCCTGTAATTTAGCTGCTTAACTCATTAGAAACAACCTTGGGAGCCAAACACATACTGCTTGAAAGTAGTTTCCACACAATACAAACTATTTTGCCACATTATTCCATAAAGGTGTCGATACTCCCAGAATAAACCTAGTTTTTCAAAATTAAATTTAGATATATTTGGTTTGTCTCATAACAATTTGTTAGAGCAAACCAAGTTAGAAGCCACTGCAGCACTTTTACTATAAATCTACAGGGATATATCCTGCTGAAGGAGAAAGCAGGGCTTGAAAGCATGAAGACAGTGATGCACATCCCTAAGAGAGTGAGGCCAGGAGGTTTGCCAGAGGCCTAAGGGCTTAGTAGATTTGCATACAAATTTAAATAACAGCTCACTAAAAGGACCGTATTTTAATTTTATTAATTACACATCCCTAGATTTGGGAACACTGAGTCATATAAATCAAAAAGAAGACTGCTTTAAAGAAGAAATGTGGCTGCAGTTTTCAGAAAACTACAAGCTACTGTGGAAAAAGATTATTTTATTTAAAACATCTGTTAAAACAACAGCTGTCCCATTTTCCTGACACAGGGATCTATATTCCTGATCCATGAACACTTTGTTAATGCTTCCTTACCCCACCTCACACTCTTTGCAAGGCAAACCTCCAGAAACTTCTTTCCCCAAACCCAGTCCCCTCCACATACTCCCTGAAGCTCCCTCTCTTCCAATCTTTCACAGTCTCCACGAAAGGAAATCTATTCCAGGACTGCACACACCACAAATTTTCTGTCTGCAGTTTCCCAGAGAAATGCAAGTGAGAGACTCCACTTTATCTTCTCCTAGCAGGTCGATCACTTTGGTCTTCCATTTACTAATCCAATTTGTCCCAGACCTTAAGGTAAATCTCCGGGGAACTTTCAGCCTGCACCAAACAAAAACATCCCTGTGTGATGCCTGGATTACAATTTTTATTAAACCAGTTGCCTGGGACTCTCCCTCCTATCTCATGTAGAGGTGTTACATGCCCTCTCTTCCTTTGTACTGCACTCCATTGGACTGACACTCAGTTTCTGGCCTGAGTCAAAGTGCTGATCTATTTTCTGCCCATCCACAACTTTTTGCCTTCAAAGGAATTAAAAGTTAACAGGAAGCTGTTTCTGTCTTCAGGAAGGGTGGCAAAAACCCTGTAAGGCTCCCCCTCTGATTCTACTAACACAGGCACAGCACTACCATGATAAATACAGAAGAGCTTTTTTCACATGAATTCACAGCAGCTAAAAGCCCAAAATATACCAAACCTGAGGCAAGAGTGACTAGAAGGAAGGAAGCCATAAAAGAACAGACTGACTGATAAGAAGACATATCCCAGGATGGAAAAAAAAAAACCTGAATTGGAATTAAAAAGTGAGCATGGGGTCAAATAATAATAGAAAGACACAGGGCAAAAATAAACAAATAAAAAGTAATACAAAGATAAGAAGGAAAATTCTTCTGTGAATATAATAAAGCCCAAAACAGTAAATATAAAACCAGTGGGGGGAAGGAAGGGTGGAGAGGTGTTTGAAAAAATATTTTGGATGGCCACAAGAACTGCTACAGCAGCAGACAAGGTATGTGACATTGCTGTCAAATCTGTTCTGATTAACACAGCACCTGTAAGACTGTAGATCCACACTGATTTCACATCACAAAGACAGAATTATTAAAGAGACATCTGCTGCCACCCCAAAATTCTTGGTGCACTGTATTGTACTCCTATGTGTAAGAGGCAAGTGTCCAAATCTATTGAGGGGGATGTACTCAGAAGGGAGAGATGTTGTCCATGCTAGTATGAAATTAAGTAGTTATTCCTAATTTATTTTCCATTTGTTCTTTAAAAATTATCAACCATAATGTGTACTTGTTAAAAAAAAAAAAAAAAAAAAAAAAAAAGAGCTTAACAGGCAACTTACTTGAAGCAGCCTAAATTTAGACTTAAATCCCACCAATACTGAGCCTAACAAGTTTGCAAAACCACAAGAGGCAGATATAAGCAGGCACCAAGTTTTTTTTTCCAAGATTCTGTAGCTAAAATTAAAATCTGGACACAAAATCTGCAACGCTGCTTCTGAAAGCACAACCACAGCTACACTTTTCACTCCTGTAATTTCTAAGGGAACCAGTTAAACACTAATCCCAACTCTGCTCTTCCTTCCCCTCTCAGATAGGCACCCAGACATCACCTTCTGGAGCTCCTTCTCATCTAGGCTGAGCACTCTGCTCTTAGTTTTAATTGCTACAGGTATCTGTACAAGCACTGAGTACACAAAACCTGGAAGGGGAAAGCAAAGAGTTGGCAGCTGTACTGGGGGACATTTTTGGACTCCAAGCAATCTAGAGTGTTAAAAGTGACATGGTTTGTATTCTGCAGGCAGGGAGATGCTTTCAGTGCTGAGAAGCACATGGTCCTCTGCATTTTGTGGAGATGTTGGGTCAGGTTTTCAGTGTAGATTGGGGGAGGAAGAGCAACGTCTTATTTCTTGGCTAGAAAAAAAATGAAGAGTTCTTCTTTTCATTGCAATGCTCTTTTCCCCTGTTCCTTCTCCCTACTTCTAAGAAAAATGAACAAGCTGATTGGTCTGTTGCACTGAAGTCAAATGAGCAAAATGTTAATTTGGAAACATGCTGGCAGTTTAGAAGTTAAAATTAGTATCTCACTGGGATAAGAAAGTCTCAAGAATTAGTGCTTCATGTCATCTGGAAACACTGCTTTATCATTCACACTTGATTCAGCTTTTGAAGGTCATCTACCAGCTAAAAGGGCAGTGTTTAAGCTTTTTAATGCCCAAGACATAGTTGCATAGTGAATTACTAAACAAACACTAGAATAAAGTGGCATAACACAAGTCCACAGTAACAACAGTGTACACATTAGTTTTCCTGCAAAAAAAAACAAACACAAAAATCCCCCACCAAACACAACAACAAATAAGTTGTTAGGTACAATAAAAAACCAGCAAGGCTCTGAATTTGATACACAGATGGGAAATTCCTGTTACTTTAAGGAGACAATAAACACTGCCAGCCACAAAGAGAGCCAAAGCCCCTGTGTCTATTCCAGGTAAGGAAAGCTCTGCACCACCAGGACACTAATGCTGCATCTCCTCTCTGACACCCTTATCAGTCATCCAACTCAAGTAGATGCCAGGGAAAACAAGGTAATCCACTTTCAGAAGGCTGAGGAGGGGGCAAGGCAGGCAAGGAGAAGAATTATGAAATGGGAGCAGGAGTGTGGGCAGGGAGAGGAAAACAACGCTGGGAGAGATTCTTCAGAGCAAGAGTCAAAACATCACCATCAGCAACAAAAAACCTAAAGCAAGAGATGCAGGATAAATTATCTTTGCTATAAATCAATCCCATCCAATTGCTATTCCTAAACTGGAATTCTAGCCAACCTAAAACGTTTTTAATGGTCTCATTGCATACACTGCAAGTCTGAATTTAAAGCAACGGAAAATGTTGAAGAACCATTTAAACATTTTTCTCTTCAGAGCCTGTTAATTGAAATAACTTGATTGGAGTTACAAGAGCAACAGATTTATAGATACACCCTGTCAGATTACTGAAGTAAGAAACAAATTTTTCTTTTGAAATTTTGTTAGAAATTGGGTTATGGTTAAATTTGAACACACCTGAATTTAGAAAATGCAGACACAAGCTATTATTTCAAGGGCTGTCAGAAACACTGAAGCAAAAAACTGAAAGTGAAAGCACAGTGAAGCCATCACATTTATTAATTTTTCTGAGAGACAAATAGTAGCAATATAAAGCATTGAGTACATGTGAGGCAATCAGCATGCACAGAATAATTCATGTTCCAGAAGATGGGTGAGTAAATCTATATGACCATTTTTACAGAGTGGTAAAATTATAGGAGGGAATCAAGTAGGATTAAAAGCCACAGGCTACCACTTACAGGCGATTACACTTCCCACGGGGAAAATGTGAGTCAAGAGAGGGATTGGTTTTTGCTATTTATTTTTCTTTTTTAAACAAGACACTTGGTCAATGCTTCACTCACATTCAGAAAATTCAATTCGAGCAGGAGAAGGACAGGTTTAGATCAGATGATCTCCTCAGGTCACTTTTTAATTTTAATTACTCTATGACTAAAAATACTTCTCAGGAGAAGCTCTCCAGTTTCTTTACGGCTTGTCACAATTTTCCAACTGTATACAGAACAGTAAATGTACAATATATAACCAGAGAGCACTCCCAACACATTTTTATGTTCAGAATAGCGTGTGTTACAGCCTTACGGAATAAAAACCCCTCTGAAGGGAGATTAAAAGGCGAAGGAGAACAAAAACCACCCAGCGCTCCAGCAAACATCATAAGTTTGCTAAAAACTCGCTCAGAAATAACCCGTGGATGCTAGCGGCTCGACAAAAACGAGGTTTAAAAAAAAAACAAAAAAAGAAAAAAATAAGAAAAAAAAAAAAAAAAAAAAAAAAGAAAACCACCTCTCAAACCTTACCTGGTTCGCGGTTGATTTCGATCTCGAAGAAGCACTGGGGTCTGTCCTGCACCCCCATGGCCCCCGGGGCAACCCCACTGCTCGCCACCTGGCCACAAAGAAAGAAGCAAAGCTCTGGGGAGCAGCCGGATCCCTCCCGCCCCTCACCCTCCCAGCACCTCACGGCTTCCCCTCCCCTCCGAGGGGTAAAATGACACCGCCACGACGCTGCCAGAACTCCCCGAACCGGCACCTTCCTCCCCTTCCCTCAGAGGAGCCGCGGGAAGGGCGGGAAGGAGGGGAAGGGAAGGGAGCGGAGCTGCCGGGCGGCAAAATTCACCCTGAGGAGAAAATTCACCCAGAGGAGAAAATTCACCCCGAGGAGGATTTCGTTCCTCTCACCAACCCCCGATCCGGCGAAGCGAAAGGAAGGGATGAGGAACCCCGTCAGCACTACCCGCCCCCTTCCCATCCTTTTTTTTTTTTTTTTTTTTTTTATTTTTTTATTTCCCCCCCCCTCCTCGGAAAAGCCAACAACCGCGGCCTTACCTGGCAGCTCTGGTGCTTTGTTCCTTCTCCGCGCCTCACACCCCTCTCCCCTTATACCTCCCCTCACCCCCCCCCCCCCCTTTTCCCCCTGCCACAAGGCACCTCCGGAGCCGCCGGCTCCCAGCGCCATTAAGCCAGGGACTCCATGGCCCCTCCGTCCTCCCGCCCCGCTACGGCACAGCGCGGCCACGCCCACCCGCGCGCTTGGCCACGCCCACGCCGCGCCTTCCCGTGAGGGGAGGACGAGGGGGAAGGAAAAGGGGGAGAAAAGGGGAGAGTGGCTGAGGGGGTTTGGGTCCTCGCTGTCTCCTGAGAGCGGAGGGACCCATCTCAAAAGAATGGTGGAATGGTTTGGGTTGGAAAGGATCTTAAGGAGCATCCGGTTCCAACCTCACAACAACCCCCATGGGGAGCTCCGGGCTGGGCACAGAGGGGCTGAGAGCAAACAGGGAGGAAGGGAGCTGGGAGTTTGGAGGGAGAGGAAGGTGACCATGAGCCAGCAGTGTGCTCAGGTGGCCCAAAAAAGGCATCCAGGGCTGGATGAGGAACAGCGTGGCCAGCAGGTCCAGGGAAGGGATTCTGCCCCTGTACTCAGCTCTGGTGAGGCCACAGCTCGAGTCCTGTGTCCAGTTCTGGGCCCCTCAGTTCAGGAAGGAGATTGAGGTCCTGGAGCAGGTCCAGAGAAGAGCAAGGAGGCTGTGAAGGGATCCAGCACAAGTCCTGTGAGGAGAGGCTGAGGGAGCTGGGGGTGTTCAGCCTGGAGAAGAGGAGGCTCAGGGGAGACCTCATCACTCTCTACAACTCCCTGAAAGGAGGCTGGAGCCAGGGGGGGGTTGGGCTCTGCTCCCAGGCAGCTCTCAGTCAGACAAGAGGCCATGGGCTTAAGCTCTGCCAGGGGAAGTTTAGGTTGGATATCAGGAAGAATTTCTTTATGGAGAGGGTGATCAGACATTGGAATGGGCTGCCCAGGGAGGGGGTGGATTCTCCATCCCTGGAGGTTTTTAAGAAGAGACTGAATGTGGCACTGAGTGCCATGGGCTGGGAACCCACGGGGGGAGTGGATCAAGGGTTGGAGCTGGTGATCCCAGAGGTCCTTTCCAACCTGGATGAATCTGTGATTCTGTGTGAGTGAGTGGGCAGGGACACCTCCCACCAGCCCAGGTTGCTCCAAGCCCCATCCAACCTGGCCTGGAACACTGCCAGGGATGGGGCAGCCCCAGCTTCTCTGGGCAACCTGGGACAGGGTCTCACCATCCTCACAGGAAAGAATTTCCTCCTAATATCTTACCTTAATCTCTCCTCTTCCAGTATGAAACCCTTCCCTCTCATCCCATCCCTCCCTGCCCTTGTCCCAAGTCCCTCCTCAGCTTTCCTGGAGCCCCTTCAGGCACTGGAAGATGCTCTAAGGTCTCCCCACAGCTTTCTTCAGGCTGAACAACCCCAACTCTCAGCCTTGCTCCAGAACAGAGCTACTTCAGCATCTTGATCATCTCCACAGCTTTTTCTGGTCTTGTTCCAAGAAACCTTCCCCATCCATCCCCTTGCCATGGTGGGGGGAATGGACACAAGGAGAGGGAAGACCCTTTATTGACTAAATAACATGAGGAGCCCCCATAAGAAGAGTCATCTCCCCTCACCACCCTGACCCCAAAATCCTCATACTCATGCAGGGCCTTGGACCTGAGGGATCTCCCCTGATGTTTCACCCCTTTTATCTGAGAAGCCTGAGCAGTTTTGCAGAGATGCCTCCTGCTGAAAGGAAAATATTTTTGCAAGCACAAAAAACCCACAAACCCAAACCAACCCAAACCTCTGCAGATTTTGTATGGGGAAATGCTCTCATCAGGGCTGTGGTAGGATGGCTCTTGTTCTTCAGCATTAAAACAAGGCTGTTCCAACTGTAAACTTATCCAGCTGTGGCTTAGGAGACAAAAAAAATTTAAACCAAAGAAAATGTAATGGTTTGTTTAGTTTAATGGGTTCTTTTCTTCTGAGTTTGGGGTGTTCAACCATCCTAGAGTGTGAAAGTGGTGGCTTCAGCAATTCCATTCAGGAAGGAGTATTGCATCTATAAATACTCAGCCTACTACATCCTTCAGGCCAAGTTGACATTGAGAATGTCCAGCAGCTTAAAACAGCTTTTTGTGCAGCCCTTTCATATTCAGTTAATTTGTGTAATTACTTCTCTCACAGTAACTTTTTTCTCATCCTTACAGAGATGTGTTCTCTAGGAAGGCAGCACCTCCTAGCATGGATAAACACTCTGTGTGTATATACACACACTGTTCTTACAGATTCTGAACCACAGCCTCACCACTTTGTGTGAAAAAATGTCTTTTGTAATGTTCAGGAAGAAATTTTGTCACTTTCCAAGCAGTGAGGACACTCATATTAAGTCCTCAACACCCAAGAATCAAAACATTTCCAAATCCTTTCCAAAAGTTTTACAAGCCAGAGCTCTCTGCAGAGATTTTCCCTGGCAGCAGCATCTGCAGTTCAGTCCTTGTCTGAGGAGAAATTCACAGGTCTTCAGTTAAAAAAAAAAAAGAAAAATATGCTAAGGATAAAGAGTAGTAATACTGAAATGGAAGGATATTTTAGAAGGTAGGAATGCAGCAACGTGGGATTGCTTTAGATGTAATTTATCTATAGATTTAGTGCCTGCTGTCACTCCAGTATTTGAGCATCTCATGAAGCTTTAGCAGCTGGATTCTGTCATTTCTTACTATGTCTAATAACAGGCAGCTGGGAAAGTGGTCCCCAAGGAAGCCTCTCTTTAGACTTGTCACAGAGGTTTGCTGGTCCTTTGGGGATACTTGCATGGTAAGCTATCACACAACGTGAAAAAAATGTCTCACAGTCTGTCCCTGAATAATTTAGCTAGGAAATACTTGTATAAAGTAGAAGGGTATTGTTCTCCTCACTTTAAAAAGGTAAACTGAGAAAGAAAGCTACTGAGGAACAGGAACAGTAGTGCCTCAGGAATTCCTTCCCAAAATGAAAATTTGAAAAGACATCTTCTTGATTTTCCTAATCTTTCCAAACAATAAATATCATGTGTTTGGGATTTTTATGGTTTTGGATTCTCCCTCCCCTCCCAAAGCTAAAATAAGCCATTCATTGCCTTTTATCTGCAGTTTTTTGCTTGTCTGTTTTCAGAATATTAACTTGCTAAAGGCAGATGAGAAGGAAATAAGCAAAGTCTCAAAAACAAAACCATGGAAATGTGCTACTCATTTTTCATTCAAGTAGCAGAGATTGTGAGCAATAAGAAAAAGTTATTTCCAAGCCCTGATTATTTTAGTAAAGAAGCAAATTAGAAGGCAGTTCTGATCCCCTGGGAGATAAACTCTTAAAGTGGTCTCTAGAATGAGAGCTGATAAATATGCAGCTTGGTGGAAAAAAGATATTTCCCCCCCCCCAGAAAAAAAAAAAAAAAAAAAAAAGGTTCCTAAAGAATATCTGAGCCCATTCAATTGAAAGATGAAATATTTAAGTACAATTGTAGGTTTGTCCTTGTGTTCTTTTCTGGGACCTGCTGCAGATGCTGTAACATCCTGTTCTTATTGAAATATAGAAGTTCTTAAAGTGGGATAAAGGTTTGTGTGGCAAAGCATTACTGTTATGAAGAATTCCTTCTGTTTACTACTAGTTTGTGATAAATTTTGCGATGGATTTGCAAAACTCCCTCTTTTTTATAGGCTAAAATTTTCCTGGCTGTGTTCTGATCCTATACACAACTTTTGCATTCATCAGGATCAGTGGACCCAACTTTATTCTACTCCACAGAATCACAGGATCTTTTGGGTTGGAAAGGACCTCTGAGATCATCAAGTCCAGCCCTTGATCCACTACCATTGTGCTTACTTCAAATCAACTTCAGAGTTGTCTTTGTGGTACATTTTATGCCCAACAATTCAAGTTGACAAATCTTGGTGAAAAGTTGCATTCTTTTCTGAGATGGAGTGTGCTTGGCTACAGGAGTTTGGAAAGCAGGAGGGTGCAAAAGCCCCTGTTCAGCAGTTATGCAACCCATGTGCACATCAGGGTAAGACTGCTTAAATGAGGACACAGCTTTTATTGTCCAAAATGTCTTTGATTGCACAAATAATTCCTAGTGGCAATGTGGCCATGAGAGCTCAAACCAAACAGCTTTTGGTTTGGTGTTTATAGCAGCTTTTCCTTATCTTCATGCAAATTCCATATCTGGAACTGAAGACTGAAACAAAAAACCAACCTTTTTTTTTTTTTTATGAGCAACAAATTGGTGGTCAGTTCTTTCTCATGCTATTTTAGATATTGCTGTTGCAGTTACATTTTATTTGTCAAATGCAATACAATAGAGAACCTATATGTTCAAAAAAAACCTCTGGTGTACTCCTCAGGTGCAGAATGTTTTCCTACCTGATTTATGATTTGCACACATGAGGAGCGGAAGGAATTTCCAACATTTTTATTATCTGGGGCATTTGGGTTGGGGGTGGTGGTGCTTGAAATACATCTGTATGACAGATTCATGGCTGCTTGTTTGAGATCTCACCCTGAAACTGCTCTGTGCAAATTCAGATTTAACATGAATGGATGTGAAGTGTTGACACCAGGAGAAGAAGTGACTCAGAGCAGTTCATGATGGTTCATTGAAGACTTGAACATTGAGAGATGGTGGATAAAAGAGCCAGAAGATTCTACAATTAAATTAAAGAACTCCTGTTTCTTACTGATGAAGAGACAAGCACCTAAGGTGTTTCTTTCAAGCCATGCAAAACCATTTTTTCAGTGTTTTTTTTTTTCTGAAGGATCAACATTGCAGACTGGAATAAATAAAAAAAAAGGTATTTAATTACAAAAAGCCTTACTGCTGAGCAAACAAGAAGTTAAAAGTGAAAAGCTGACAGGCAGTTATCTGTTAAGCAAACCTAAACAGGGAAAAGGTGCCTAATTAAAAAATACCCATGTCAGCACTCAAGTGTGGAGTTTAGAGTGTTAAAGGGATGTAAATAGCTTGGGGATAAGTCATCAACAGTAAAATCTGTCAGTTCTAGGCTGCTGATCAAAATTCACACCGTGGCAGTAACATCTGACATTATTTCCTCACGTTGAATCCCAAGGTGTTGAGGACCTTAAGGTTCCTTCCAATCCAAACCATTCAATGATTTTCTGATATGGGGACACGTGTATCCTCGAGAGGTTATAGTGATATTTGTAACCACACACATCCAAACACTCCATTCATGCTTCCCTTTCCCCAGGGATTTCCTGTGGACCAGAACCCAATTAATACCTGAACTATTAACACACTTCCCTAAAGCATCACTGAGCTTTCCCTCATCCTGCCCTAAAGCTTTAGGAGTGTCTCCATCCCTGGCATGAGTCAGTGGAGCTATCTCTGATCCAGGCAGCAAGCAGGATTTGCTAGTGACTGTCCCAGTATGACAGAAATACAGGCAAACCATGAATCCATTCTCTGGGAAATGGGGCAGGATACATTCCTGCAGGTAGAGATTCTTAGTACAGGGGACTGGAAATGGACACAGAATCAGAGAATCATAGAATGGTTTGGGTTGGAAGGGACCTTAAAGATCATCTCAAGAGCTGCTCCAACGTCTTGTAGGGGCTGAGTTCTTAACACCAGTGGCACTCAGACTCTTGTTTGTGCTCCACTGGAATCACTTCCACATAACTTGCAGGATCTGTCCCTTTGTCAGAGGTGACTGCAGTTTGTCAGCATTTTAAAGCAACTGACAATTAGCAGAGGACTTGACAGAAATTAGGGAATGAATCATAGAATGGGTTGGGTTGGAAGGGACCTTAAAGATCATCTTGTTCCAACCCCCTGCATGGGCAGGGACACCTCCCACCAGCCCAGGCTGATCCAAGCCCCATCCAACCTGGCCTTGAAGACTTCCAGGGAAGTACATCCATAACCTTGCTGAGCAGTCTGTTCCAGTGTCTCACCACCCTCACAGGAGAGATTTTCTCACTAATATCTAACCTAAATCTCCTTTCTTCCAGCTTAAAACCATTACCCCTTGTCCTATCACTCCATGCCTTGTAAAAAGTACCTCACCAGTTTCCCTGGAGCCCCTTCAGGCACTGGAAAGCTGCTCTAAGGTCTCCTCAGAACTTTCTCTTCTCCAGCCTGTACAACCCCAACTCCCTCAGCCTGGCTTCATAGTTTGGATGCAGCTGTAGCAAGGTTTATTTCTGCATGTGCCCTCAGTATAAGGCCAGTAGCAGCCGCCTTGCAGCCCAGGCCCAGGCTGATCCAAGCCCCATCCAACCTGGCTTTGCACATTTCCAGGGATGGGGCAGCCACAGCTTCCCTGGGCAAACTGTTCCAGGGTCTCACCACCCTTAAATTAAAGAATTTCTTCCCTTCTCCAACCTCAATCTCCCCTCTCCAAGTTTTAACCCATTTCCCTTGTCCTCTCCCTACCCCCCCGTGTCCAAAGCCCTCCCCCAGCTTTCTTGGAGCCCCTTCAGATATTGGAAGGTTGCTCTGAGCTCCCCTGGGAGCCTCCTCTTCTCCAGGCTGAACAACCCCAATCCCTCAGCCTGGCTTCCCAGGGAGGTGCTCAGCCCTCTGAGCATTTCAGTGGCTCTGCTCTGGACACCTTCCAGGACATGGTGCACATAGATCATTAGCAGCAGGCTGCTGCGACCAGAAATAGAGCCAGGCAGTTGCTGACAGGCAGGTCAGGTTTAGGAGACAAGGTCTGTCTCCTCCAGCTGCCTGTGTTCTCCCTGGATGAACAAATAGCTTCAGTCTCTCTGGTTTGATACAGCATAAATCTCCAAAAATGCCAACATCTCATCCAGAAAACATTCAAAAGCAAATGCTGTCAAGAAACCTGACTATGAGCGAGTTCAGGAGCTGGAACATCATTTATTGTAGTGTTCTATATCATTCTGCCAGCTGCTTCAGATTGATTCCTACCTCTACAGCATTCCCATCTACCTAGCTGTTTATTTCCTCCCTTTCATTAGTATCTGACTGCTCCCCAAATAATTTCACAAAAATATCTCCATTCTGCTCTTTTTTTCACTGCTTGCAGAGGAAGAGGTTGATGATTTTATATTTCCTTAACCAATAAATGCCAGATATCTGACGTGTGGGTTGGTGCATTATGTAGGTCTCACAATCACATTTGGTCCCATCCAAACAGCAATTCAATTGTTGGTTTTTTAAATTTGCTTCAGGGGGTTTATAACTCAGGAAATCTGAAAGAAATGGAAGTCTTCCTAGTAATCAAAACTACTTTTTATCCAAAGGGTGAAGCCTACTTCATATCCAACTTGATTTACCCATTCAATAACACTGATATGAGGTCAAAAGAAGAGATCCTTTGTGCAACATAGAATTAAATGGTGAAACTTGAGGCTACAGGGAACTGCAGAGGTTAATGGGACCACGTTTGGTTTTGCACGTGGAGTCTTGCACGGAAAACCAACAAGTAGGCCGTGCTACATAACAGCAAGGCATGTGAGTTTTTACCTTCACAATAAAATTAGACTGTGTTACTGTGTTCCTGCAATCTCCCATCTGTTTCTCTGTGCCTGTTGTCTCTTGTATTAAATTATGAGCTCTTGGAATGGATGACAACAAAGGTCTTTTGGTAAGTGCTTTGACAGTCTATATCGGTCTTATGCCAGGAAAGGAGTAAGGTAGTTCTACCTAAAAGCCTACCCTTATTCAGAAGTGACACTGAGGTAGTGATTAGAAATAAAAAAATGGTACTGAACTACAAGAAAAAAAAAAAAAAGGAAAAAAAAAGAAAAAAACCACATACTGCTGAAAGCAGCTATTAGACCCTGTACGAAACTTGGTATGCAGTGGCATCTCCCTGGGATCACTGATTCAAAATAATATATATTAATAGCTTTTTGAGGGGAAAGTGGCATGATTATTCCTTTTCCCTATTTTTTTCCCCTCTGAAGTTCAGTTTACCTTTTACCTTTGCATTAAAGATGTATAAACCCCAGGTCAGATGCCCCCTAATCACCAGAGAACACTCTCATATGCTCCAAATGTTTGAAACTGGGTCAGCTGAGGTACTGCAGAGGTTGTTGGTCATAGCTCAGACAGTTTGGATCTTTCTGCAGCAGGAATTCCAGCACTGTGGCTTGCAGGAGAGGTTTTTAAAATTCATCTGCTGTGCAAATGTGTGGTTGAGGGCAGTGCCCATATTGGGGACCATGGAGCAGAGACATCCAAGTAGCTCAGCTCTGCTCCCAGTAGAGATTCCTCAGAGACAATTTGCTGTCATGAGCTCCAAACAACTTTGTCCAGCACCTTCTCACTCTCCTCCCAAAGTCACTGTTTCCAGGAGTGTGTGACATGTGGCACTGAGATGCTTAAGCTAGTTCCAGGCAAAACCAGCTGAGCCCTGGCTAGAAGTTTACTAGCCCAGGCTCAGCACTGTTTCAAGGCAACTGCATCACCCCTAGACCCAAACTGGCCCCAGAACAAGTTCCAGCTCCATTTGTATGCATTGCTGTTCCCAAACCAGGGAATTCTGTTGAAGCCAAGCTGACTCTGCACAAAGCCATCTCAGGTACATATAAATCCAGACAGCTGGCTGTGCTTTAAAACTAAAGAATTCAAGTCACAACAGAAAGGTAATTGGGTGGAATGCAGTGGTCCCTGGGAGGTCAGACTAATTGATACAGCACTTTGTTCTGATGTTAAATTTGTGAAGCTGCAGCTGAGGCTCTGAAGCAGGATGATAATAATAGCAAGAACAAGGAAAAAGCTGAGTGGCTGGCAGAGCCCTGGCTGCAGTGAGGTGGGTAATCCAAAGAGACAAAGGGGAACAGTTACCTGCCCCTGAAACTGGGGGAAGAATGGAGAATCCTGGTAAAAAAGAGGAGGAGGAAGAGAAATTCTGGTTTGTGGATATGGGGAGAATTGTTGGGGGGAGGGAGAAGGATGGGTTCATGCAGGGAGTCCCTGCAAAGAAGTGGGAGGTTTCCCCCCTGAAACAGGGGGAAGAATGGAGAATCCTGGTAAAAAAGAGGAGGAGGAAGAGAAATTCTGGTTTGTGGATATGGGGAGAATTGTTGGGGGGAGGGAGAAGGATGGGCTCATGCAGGGAGTCCCTGCAAAGAAGTGGGAGGTTTCTTGAGGAGGAACTTGCTGGGGAGTGAAGGATTGCCAGAAGTCCTCAATGGGCACAGTGACTTTGCAGAAGAATATTAATAAAATCTGGAATGCCTTCTGGTAATAGCATTAGTAGTAAAGATTAATGTCAATGTTGACACAAAGAATGCTATATGCAATTACCATCAGCTGAGGTCAGGAAGATGTTATTTTTCTGGATCGAAGAATTAAGTGCCTGCTATGCACTTCTGGAGAGGGGAGGTTGGAAAGGGAGGATTTATAATCATCTCCTGAAAGATTCAACACTGACCACTGTCAGAGACAGGATACTGCATCGATCTGTTTGGGAATGACAATATCTCCTTCCAGCCACAGCTGCAAAATATTTGTGCTGGGGATTCAAAGCTTTGGCCTCACTTTATTTGATACTGAAAAACTTGGTGGACAGAGATATATAAAACTGCCAGTGTGATCTGCTGAGAATCTTGTTTATGCCTCTCTGTAGGAAGAGTTTTATCTTATCTTAGCTTATGATAAGGCAGGAGCTTAAAGTAAAACCTGATGTAAAGATATAAATAAAATGCTTTGCTGTTTACTTGACAGTCTAAATTCTAGCACACAGAATATAGAAAAAATACCTTGGTATTTACCCTAGCTCCTACTCAAAATGCAGGCCACAACTCCTTGGGTTTGTTCTAGTTAAGCTGCATGCTAGGAGTTGCAGATGAACTGTGCTGGCAGATTAATTTAACAGATTGCAATTGTTGCTATAGACAAATGGTAAATTTGGGGGCTTTAAAATACCCTGTAACTGCACTTCCAACATTGAACTTCTGTGATATAAAAACTGTAATAGCAGCACCTTTCTGTTTAAAATCCAGCGCCAGGGTAGGTTTGCAATGAAGACCAAAAGAAATAGGAGAATGAATGCATCAAGTCGGGGAGCTTCCAGTCCTGCTCCCCTTCCACTGAATCATGAGATTTCCTTCCCAGTGCAAGAAATCAGGATGAACCCACACAGAGATTTGCAAACTGGAGCCTTCAGGCTGAGAAATCAAGACTTCTCTTGTTATAACCCAAGTGGATTTACTGCCAGGAGGGGAAAAGGAAGAGGAGAAGGCTGTCAATCTTGATGTCAAGTTTGCCTGATGGGAGCCTGGGGGAGGCTGCCAACCCCATCCCATCCCCTGGCTCCAGCTGCAGCAAAAGTCCAGGCAGAAATCTCCCCAAGCACTGAACTGCCATTGCTCAGCCTGGGTTTTATGTGAATAAAGAGCCTTTGCCTTTTCTTCTGATACATTTAAGAGTCCATTTTCCCAACTTTATGGGCTGAACTGAACTCACAGGGAGGTTTCCTAAAACAAGGGAGCCCAAGTATTGATTCTTTGTCTTTCACAACCACTATCCCCCTGTCCCAGCCTCCCACCACTTCTGCTGCTCTACCTGAGGCACTTACCTGACCCTGACCAAACAACCTAAACCAGCAGAAAACTTCCCCAACTGAAAAAAAAAGGAAAAAAAAAAAGAAAAAAAAAAGGGGGGGGGGGAGGAAAAAAAAACAAAACCACGAAAGACTAAGACCAAACAAATATTTTTTCATTTTTTTGCCAATCTTACAAGCTGGGAATGAAGGAGGAGGGAGCAGGAGCAGCAGGAGTTTTGGCAGCAGGAGGCTCAGGAATTTCAACAGGACTTCAACTCTAAATCCATCAGGAGGAACCTGAGCCCCAGAGGTGTTATCCAGGTGAGGTACCCAGTGCCTACAGCTCGGCAAAGGCATCCTGATGGACTGGTGTGCATCTGTCAGTCACACACAAATAAATGTTGCTGTTCTGATGGCAGATTTACAGATCAGCTGGGAAATCAGTTGTGTTACATTCTGCTGCACTCTATCAGTTTTAGTCTTGGTGCTCCAATCTGTCAAGCACTTATCTAGAGTGAGTGCCTGGCTTTTGTGAGAGTGAAAATGAATAACTGAGCTTGTTACTGTCACACTAATGTTGAAATACTAATGGTTAATGAAGAAACAGAATGAGAGAAAAAAACAGCCATGCAGCCATTGCTGCCAGTTAGCATCTAACTGGACAGTCAGATGTTGGAAGCATTAATGTATCTGGGTAAATGAAGGGCTGATATAATCATACAGGATCTATAAACATAAATCAAGATCAACAGAAACTCTGGCTGCAAACATTCTGAGGGTGGATTCAGCAGCTCTAGGTCTACAGAACTTAATTTTCTCATCACCTATACCTTTAGCAATCTGCTTGTACATCCTCAAATGCTCTACAAAACTTAATTTTCTCATCACCTGTACCTTTAGCAACCTGCTTGTACATCCTCAAATGCTTCAATACCTTCCTGTGCCAGGTGTTGCAGGGAATTCCTGAAAGTACACACATGAGCTAGGAGAAGTAACATTAAACTGCATCAGAGATGGAGTAGGAAAGAAAAAAAAAAGAAGGAAAACCCCAGACTTTACAAACAGATTTAGAATCATGTAATTGATGTTAAATTTACAGAGAAAAGCCACAAAAAAAAAATAATCTGTAAATATAGTTGCTATAAGCTCATCTAGAGACATCTCTAAACCTATATTCCTGGACTTTTAGGTCTTGGCTGCACTAGAAAATGTTTCTTCCACATTCTGCAAAGTTGACCTTCAGTGAAACTGGCCAACATCTGCAGAGCTGGCCAAATGGAAGCCCACACAGTAGAAAAAAGTCTTGAATATAATTTCTAACCTAAGCACTGGATACCCTTGGGTCTGGTTAAAACATATGAGTCAAGTAAAATGATCAGAAAACTTAATTAGAGGGGATTTAATCACATCTTACAAACGTGGCCAGGTTTTCTTGTGCGTGCCCTTCTGGCATTGACAAGATGCAGCTGAGTCAAATCCTCCTGGCACTATAAAAACTTGTAAGAAAGATGAGAGCAGACATTTCAGTAGGGTTTGTTGCATCAGGGCAAGGAGGAAGGGTTTAAATTAGAAGGCAAAAGAGGAAGTTAAGATGCAAAGAATAAAATTTTTATGATGAGGCTGGTGAAACACTGGTAGAGGTTGCCCAGAGAGGTGGTGGATGCCCCATCCCTGGAAACATTCAGGTTGGAGGGGGCTCTGAGCAAACTGGTTTAGTTGAAGATGTCTCTGCTCATTGTAGAAGAGCTGAATTAAATGACATTTAAAGGTCCCTTCCAGTGCAAACTATTCTAGGATTCTAAATGGTTGAAAAATACATCCAGTAATTCTCAGGGGAAAACAATTTCCCCAAACAAAACTGTGCCTGTCCCTGCCTCCAGCTCAGACCATCTTCTTCATTTTCCTCCTATATCACCTCCTTCAGAGCACTACATCAGTAATTTTCCTTCACTGAAGATAACTTCTGCTATTGACTTCTCTCAAACAATTGTTGGATGAACTCACTGTCAGCAAACACCTTCTGATGTTTGGCTTGGCTGTACATTCACTGATCATTCACAAGGACTCACTCACACCCTCTCTTTACACTTTTCTTTTTTCTTTTTTTTTCTTTTTTTTTTTTTTTTTTTTTTTTTGTTTTGTTTTGTTTTTGTCCTGCTTTTTGGGAAATGAAGCAGAAAAGCAGAAAAATAATGAGCATGTAAGCAACAGTGCTTGGTGAACAAACAGCTCAGAGGAAGAGCAGTGAAAAATCTGTGAAAAAAGTCTCCTGAGATAAATGCAAAGATTTAGGGCAGCCAGACAGTAATTGCAGTGTTTGCAAAAGTCACTGTGGATGCACTATTTACAGCAAACACCTTCAGTCAACACAGCCCATTCTCTGCTCCTGAGGCTGGTGATTTGCTTTTTGTTTTGTTCTCTCTCCATTTCATCAGACTTTCCAAATCATTTGTCTGATGAGTTGGCCTCTCACTTGTGGTTTTTGTAGGCTCAATGACTGATATCTGATGTTCTAAAATTGAGACAAGTTAGGTAATATGGATTAAGACACAGGAGTGTTGGAGTTTCTTTGTTGGCCAAGCTTTGCCCTAGGAGGCAGATTTCTAGGAGAAGCATTATTTATCAGCATCAGCTCCTGAGGGCAGTGAAATGTGAGTTTTTTGGAGGAAGATGAAAAAAAAAAACCAAGAACGCAAACTGAAACCATTTCTGAGCCTGGCTCTCTGATTTTGGGGGTTTGTATATACCAAATGGTCCATCACCATTTTCTACATCCATCCCTGCTTAATACCCATCAAATCTCCTCCTGTTTGGCCAGTATTTGTTGTGCAGGGTGCAAATGCTGTGTGGGTATCACTTGGGAAGCAGCCCTCTGGATTAGACCACACAGAGGTCTTCATGATGCAGGAGGAAGATCTGAAAGTTTCACCCTCTCTTTATATTCAGATTTTGGGTTGCAGAAGCAAGCTTAGGCAGAAAAGAGACAGTGAAATATTGAAGTGAAATAAAAGCACGCTTGCAGGAAACCAAGTGTCTGGTATAGCTGCTGTACTATTTTTCTCCCAGGAAATCTATTTGTGAGTGGTCATCTCATCATTCAGGGGATACCCCTTGAGCATTCTTTTGCATGTCTTTTTTAAGATGAGTCAATCCATAGATGCCAGGCTGCTCCTTTTCCCCATCAGCCAAGGTGTTAACTGGGGAGCAGAGAACTCACCTTCTCCTGATCCACCACCTCCAGTGTAGATCTGTGCTTCCATCATCACTAGATGCTTCATCTCCTGACTCCAGTCCCAAGTAATCCTAAAATTAAAATAGTGCCTGTTTTTTTAAATTAAAGAAGGTTGAGTTACTTTTCTTTTATGCTTTTAAGGACTCGTATTTTTGCTCTTCTCTCCCACTGTGAGCTACAGAAATTACCTTTGTTTTAGAAAGCAAGCTGGGATTTCCCCAGGTTCCCCATTATTTCAGAATTGTGAACAGGAAAACCTCAGATATTTCACAGGTCATGGTAAAACTGATGAAGATGATCACAGTGCTCAGAATAAGCTGTGTGAGCTCTTTTCTTCTCTCTAGATATTGGATGAATCACAGAATGGTTTGGGTTGGAAGGGATCTTAAAGCTCATCTTGTTCCAACCCCCCTGCATGGGCAGGGACACCTCCCACCAGCCCAGGCTGCTCCAAGCCCCATCCAACCTGGCCTGGAACACTTCCAGGGATGGGGCAGCCACAAATTTCTTGGGCAACCTGTTCCAGGGTCTCACCACCCTCACAAGAAAGAATTTCCTCCTCATGTCCAACCAAAATCTCCTCTCTTCAAGTTTTAACCCATTTCCCTTGTCCTCTCCCTACCCCCCCCATGTCCAAAGCCCTCCCCCAGCTTTCTTGTAGCCCCTTCAGATATTGGAAGGTTGCTCTGAGCTCACCTTGCAGCATTTCAGATCACCTCTCCTGTAACTGGAGAGGAAAAACCAAATGCCTGTTTGATGGGATGGATTTCTCTGATATGGACCTCTTGGGACTTTGGTTTTGGATGCATTGGGCTGTGTGGACAACATGCCAGCTGGGGGGAGGGCATAGCTGGAAAGGGATGCTGGTGGAGACAAGGCAGTCTGTTCACCTCTCAGCCTTCACCCCCCCATAAACTCTGCTTGGGGTTTGTGTCCATCACTCTGTGCTCCCTCACAGGGACCTGTAGGGACACTTCTTACAGAGAAGCACCCCATGGACACTCAGAAGCTGCTGTTTTCTCTGCCTCCTCAGTGAAGGCTTGTGGGTCCTTGCAAATGGACTTGTGCCTGGACTTGCAGGTGTGCTTGGGGCAGGGTTGGTGGAACAGCCTTTTGGTGCCATCATGCAGCAACTGGAGAATTCACCCCAAGTCCCTGCTGGGTTTTTGTCATTCATTCTGAAGGCAGCATCACTCTGCTCCCAGGAAGCTGTGATGGAAGGTACAGACTTCACCTGCATGTGTGGTGCCCCATCCTCTCAGTGCCACAAAGCCACAATCTGGGGATGCACTGAAGGCCCCAACAAGCTCTCCGTGCTGTCAGTCTGGTGATGTGATGCTGTTTGCCAGGAGGAGGAGATTACATTTCATAGACAAATATTCCATAGAAATATTTTGCTTGCAAAAAGACCCTGAAGATCATTGAGCCCCAACTGTTAACCCAACCCTGCCAAAGGGGTGGACTTGGCCCATTGGACCTGACAGAACCATGCCCTGCAGTGCCAGCTCTGCAAGGCTTTGAAATGCCTCTGAGGATGGTGACTCAACCACTTCCCCAACAGCTTTGCCAGGGCTTGACAACCCTTTCAGTGAAGGAATTACTCCTAATATCCAAGCTAAGCCTCCCCTGGCACAACTTAAGGCCATTTCTTCTTGTTCTATCACTTCTTCCTTGGGAGAAGAGACTAATCCTCTCTTGCTCCAACCTCCTCTCAGGGACTTGTAGGGAGTGAGGTCTTCCCTGAACCTCCTTTTCTCCAGGCTGAACACCCCCAGCTCCCTCAGCTGTTCCTGATTTCTGTTCCAGCCCCTTCCCCAGCTCCATTCCCTTCTCTGGACACTCTCCATCCATCCCCTCAATGTCCTTCTGCTCCTGAGGGACCCAGAACTGACCCCAGGATTTGAGATGCAGCCTCCCCAGTGCCCAGCACAAGGGGACAATCCCTGCTGCCCTCATCACTGCTGCTATTTGGAAGCTTTACATCCCTCAGGATTGAATCCAGGAGCATGAGGCAGAGGTGGGGGGTGCTGTGCCACCACTGAGTCTCTCTCGTTGGGTGTGACCACCCCAGGGAATAGCAGTGTAGGTGCCACAATCTCCCCTCCTGTGTCAAACATGTCCCTAGGACTCATGAAGGAGTGGCACAATAAGGCTCTGATGTCCCTTGATGTTGTTTTCAGATTTAAATTCCCCTGGTAATTATATTGAGGGGAAAATGGGGAATGATTTAAAGCTTGAAGAGGGGAGATTGAGGTTGGACTTGAGGAAGAAATTCTTTCTTTTGAGGGTGGTGAGACCCTGGAACAGGTTTCCCAGAGAAGTTGTGGCTGCCCCATCCCTGGAAGTGTTCCAGGCCAGGTTGGATGGGGCTTGGAGCAGCCTGGGCTGGTGGGAGGTGTCCCTGCCCATGGCAAGGGGGATTGGAATTGGATGAGCTTTAAGGTCCCTTCCAACCCAAACCATTCTATAATTTTATGATTCTATAACTGGCCACTTCTGATATGTTTGGTTTTGTGTTTGTTTCTGTTTTCTTTTGTGTGTGTTTTGTTTTGTTTTTTAATTTATTTTGGTTTTGTTTTTAATTTGCAGTTCTTCACCCCTGTGCATTCAGCAGGGTTATTCTACAAGCAGGGTGTATTTATGTGATGGATGATTTTTTTATTTTTTTTTTTCCCTAAAAGGCTAATCCTAGAGATCCTCAGGGGAAAAAGGTTCTTTGAAAACCATGTATTTTTAAAACTGTGCATTTACCTGCAGCTCATTAGGTAAAAATAACCTCCAGTTTGAATCTTCTCAGAGACTGGAAAGAATAAAACCACCTTGAAAGTAGGTTAGGAAGTGTTCTTAAAAACTGGGAAGAAGAAAAAAATACCCTGAAAATAGGTTGGGAAGGGTTAACAAAGGAAAGGAAGGCTGTGAAACTGAAGTATTCTTTCTGGCAAAAGCTCTCATCAGGCACAAAGTCTCTTTATCTTCGATCTGACAGTGCCACAGGGGACAGCAGCAGCCTGCAAGCCAAGGTCATTGCCTCCCTCTTTGAAGTAATGAAATTCTACATGCTGGCACAGAAGGAAAAGCTGGACCTCCAGCACAGGCAAATGGATCCAGTGACCCAAGTCAGGCCAAAAAAAAAAACCAAAAAAACAAAAACAAACCCAAAAAAACCCCATAGAGTGGAGAAAGGCAGAAATATCAGCACTCAGATCCTTGGATCCTAAGAGCTAAAAGGGATGAGGGAATTATCCAGCCTGACCCCACCTGTGACTGGGCTTTTCCCCAGTTATTTCTCCACTGAGTCTGATAAATTGGCACTTGAAGGGGAACTAAAGTCAGTAATCTATGGATGCTGGGTAAATTAAAGCCAAATTCTGCAAAGAACTGAGCACTTACTTACCCAAAGGACTATCTGGACACATCCAACCCAGCAGAGAGGGGAGGACACTGCCATGACCACTTGTTTTTGGGTGTCTTTACTGTTCAGTTTGCTCTTGGTACAGTGTTGGCTTCTCCTGACTGACCCAGAAATGGTCTGAGGAGGTCATGGGCCAGCAGCAAGTCCTGGTCCTGGGAAGGGAGAAGAGGAACTCAGCTCTAGCAGCAGCAGCCTTGACATGCTGTGTGATTTCAGATCAGTGGATGAGCCCTGACCATTTGTATTGACAAGTATAGATGTAGTCATTTACCTTATCTGTGGGCTAAAAAAATGCCCAAGTTTTTAAACTGCCTCCTGTCAATGCTTCTGAGATGCCACAGCATTGACTGAGGAGGAGGAGCAGTGATGTCTCTCTGGAGGAAGGACTGTCACAACATTTATCCAGAGATGAGTGTCCTATTGGTTCCCAAGATAGATCAAAACTCCCCAATATTAAGCAGATGTTGTCTTTTAAAATCTGGAGATGCTGTCACTGACCATGAGCTGCTGGAGATGGTGCAGTGAAGGGAAAATGGGTTATTAGAGGTCTGGAGAACAGGTCTGACATGAGGAGAGGCTGAAGGAGCTGGGGCTGTGCAGCCTGGGGAAGAGGAGGCTCAGGGGAGACCTTATTGCCCTCTACAACTCCCTGAAAAGAGGCTGTAGTGATGCTGGTGTTGGCCTCTCCTCCCCAGTGACAAGTGGTAGGACAAGAGGAAATGGGTTCAGGTTGCCCCAGGGGAGGTTCAGATTGGATATTAGGAAAAATTTCTTCGCTGAAAGAGTGGGGAAGCATTGGAACAGGTTGGCCAGGGAGGTGGTGGAGTCACCATGCTTGGAGGTATTAAAAAAACCCCAGGTAGATGTGGCTTTTTGGTAGATGAATGGTTAAGGTGGTGTAGGACTGATGGTTGGAGTTGATCTTAAAGGTTCTTTCCAAGCATGATAATTCTATGATTCTAACAGGCAGGGTATCCGTGGGAGAAGAACCCAACCCACAAGACAATTCCCCTCCAGATCACTGCAGCACCTGAATATTCAACTTTATCCTGCCCTGGCACAGGATCCCTTCCTCAGCTACAATCCCACTGGCTGAAAACATCTTTGATGGGGACAAAAAATATCCTGCCACCTGACTGTCCATATGGCTGTCCCATTTGGTTTGATTCCAGCAAAGGAAGAGTCTGTTGGGAGCATGGACACAGTGCTGGATCCTCTGCCACACCTGGAGGTGAAGCTGGCATGTGAGGGATGATTTCTCCACACTGGGCATTTCACAACATTTGCCTCTCCAAAGCTGGAGGTTTAGAACACACACAGGGACAAAAAAGTGGTGGGGAGGGAGGTGGCTGTCTCAGCACTGAGTGCACCAACAAGTTCTGCAACCTCTTCCCTGCCCCTCCTTGGATTTGAGCTGCTGGTGCTCAGGGTCAGCCCTGATGTAGGGCAGCTGCAACCTTGGATCAGGTTGCTGATTGGAAAAAAGTTGGAAGATTTCCAGCCAAGTTGGAAAAACAAGCCGTGGGAAGTCCTCTCTGGTGTCTTTGCCCATCAATCCTCCAAGCCTGGGCTTGAGAGTTGCATTTCCACACAAAGCCCTTGTCCTCAGTCCTTACCTGAGCTGGGATGCAGGGATGCCCTGCCCTTTTTTCAGCTTCCTCCCTGGCAGAGGGAAGGAGGAAGAAAGAGGTCAGAGAAATATAGCAAAAAAATTCCTACTCGTCTCATTTAAATTGGTATTAAGATGGTGGGATTCTTTGTTGATTTAAATGCATAACTGATTATTAATTAATCCCCTTTGCCCAGAGGCATCGTGTCCTTTAGTCCCTCCCCCACGTGGACCACAAATGGAGGATGAAACCAGGTTTGCTGGGGCTCCACTCAGCAGAAAGCACAGCTGGCTTATTGCTTATGCTGTTCAGGCATTTAAAAGTCAAAGCAGTAGGGTTCCCTGCTGGTAAAAATATTCCAAAATTGCTGCTTGGCTCAAGGGTGAGGGCAACGTGAAACCTCCTCAAAGCCTTCACTGATACCAACTTCAAACCTTCTCCCCACCTCCTGCACTGCAGCTTTGGTTGCACCCATGTGCCTGGGAGGGATTCTGGTCTAAACTGGAGCAAGGATTGATGGAGCTTTTCCAGAGGAGGATTAGATGCATCACCTTTTTGCTCTGATCTTTCTCATGGCTCTCCTCACCACCCCCATCACATCAGGGCAGGGGGAGGGAAGACTTTGAGGCAGTTGTGTCACTTTTACAGGCAGCATGTTGCAAGGTGCTGGGAGCAGCCTCCAGGATTAAGCTGCTTGCTCTGTCCTTGGAGAAGCAGCTGGGGAATGGAAGAAGAGGGAGCAGAGAGCATCCAGCCTTGCTCAGGGAGCAGGTGGTGGCAGGGAGACATTCCACCAAGTTTGTGTCTTCATGTTACAGAATAGAATAATTGGGGTTGGAAGAGACCTCCAAAGGTCACCCAGTCCAAGCCCTGCAGTCAGCAGGGACACCCTCACCCAGATCAGGGTGCTCAGAGCATCCTCAAGCCTCACCTTGAACATCTCCAGGGATGAGGCCTCAACCACCTCCCTGGGCAACCTCTGCCATTTTTCCACTAGCCTCATAGTAAATAATTTCAATTTCTCTAATTTCAAACCATTGCCCCCCATCCCATCACTCCTTGCACACAGTCCCTCTCCAGCCTTCCTGTAGCTCCTTCAGACACTGGAAGGTCACTTTTAGGTTTCCCTGGAGCTTTCTCTTCCCCAGGCTGCACACCCCCAGCTCCCTCAGCCTGTTTTCACAGGAGAGGTGTTCCAGCCCCCTGAGCATTTTCCTGCCCCTCCTCTGGACCCTCTCCATCAGCTCCATGTCCTGCCTGTGTTGCTGGATGCAGCACTCCAGGTGAGGTCTCACCAGAGCCAAGAGGCAGAATCCCCTCTCTCCAGCTGCTGCCCACACTTCTTTGGATACAGCCCAGGATGGGATTTGCCTTCTGGGCTGTATGTGGGTACCATGTCCAGCTTTTCATCCACCAGCACCCCCAGCTCCTTTTCTGCAGGGCTGCTTTCTAAAACCTCATCCTCAAGCCTGTACTGAGAGTGCAGATTGTTCTGACCCAGATGCACTTGGTCTTGTTGAACCTGTATCTGTTCAGCCTTCTGGCCCCAGGAGCACCTTAAAGATTGAAGAGCAAAGGCTGCAGTCTCTGCTGCTTCCAAAGGATGGATGTCTTGGGCTGAGAAATCCACCAGCTTCCTAACAAATGCCTAAAAACTGGAGGAAAAATCCTACCAAGCAACAACCCCCCATTTCTTATGGTGCTGCTGGTGATCAGAGAGGAATGAGATCAAAATCCACCACACTCTGGGAAGTGGGCAAACAACTCCCTTGGGTGGGTGACCAGAGTGTTTGGAATTAAGCTCATCTATTGCAGTTCCACAGAACTTCTTTTTTTTTCCCTCCTAAAGCAGCATATTTTTCACCAAGAGGAAGAATCCAAAGCAGCAGCTCTCAGAGGGGATGGAAATCAGACTGTGAAACAAGCTGGACCTGTACCAGCAGGATGAAACATTTTGTTAAGTGGTGGAAACTGTCAGAACAACTGCAGAACATCAGTGGTTATTCCCTGCAGTGGTGCTGAGCAGTGCTGCTCTCCCTTAGAAGCATCAACAATTTGATTACACCACGTCAAGATTTGTGGATTCAGGGCTCCCATGTTGAATAACTGATTTTTTTTTTTTTTTTTTAATTTTTCTTTTAAAATTCCTTTTCTTCTGCTGCCTTTTTACCTGAGCATCCTGTGACCAACCAGCTTGTGAGGAGTTATGACCACAATGCCTGTAATGAGGCATGGGCATCATTCCAGATACAGAGCCTGAGCTTTTCCATGCCTGGCACCAGGGGAAGAAAGGAAGGAAAAAGATAATCTATTGGGAATCACAGTTTGCTCCATGGTTGACTTGGCTTCCAAGTGCATGTGCATTGCATCACCTTGAAAATCTGTTTTCCTCAGCGTTGGACACTTTGAAAAATCAGAAAAATTAGAAAGAAAGGACTCCCCCTCTACTTGGCTCTCATCACCTGGAGTATCATGGCCAGTTTTGGGGTCCCCAATAGGGGAAGGACATGGAGTTGTTGAAGGGGGTCCAGAGGAGGCCAGGAAGATGACCAAGAGGGCTTGAGGCAGACTGAGAGAATTTGGGTTGTTCAGAAGAAGAGAAGGCTCTGGGGAGACCCTAGAGCTCCTTCAAGCAGATTATAGTCACAAAAAAAAAAAAAAAATCCAACCAAACCAGATCATAGTCACCAGTGTGCTGAGTGAATGAATTTCCAGTGAAATTCCCACTCATTTGCTCCCTGAAAAACTCTTAGGATGCTTACACAGTTGTCCCAGAGCTGAAATTCATGTCTCAAGCAAAACCTCTGTCCAAGGACTTGCTTTAGCTGGAAAGGAGCATTGATAATTCCTCTCCCAGGACAGGCTGAGAGAGTGTCCTGGTTTGGGCCAGGATAAAGATAATTTTCTGTCTTGTACTTTTGCTTTCAGCTAAGGTTCTTGTAAGTGGCTGCACTTGCTGAAATTAACAGCAAGTTTCTGTTCAGTGTCTGCTTCTGGGACTGATAGCACTGATGTTTATAGTTACAGCTGGAGAATGGGCTGCAGAACCAGGGACACTGCTCAGCTCTGAGGAACATTTTACCCTCTGGAAGGAGTAAAGAGGTCCCACCTGAACCCCTCCTTTGGGGAGGAAGGGACAAGACAGATGGACAAAACTGACCAAACAGAGTATTCCATCCCATACACCTCATACTCAGGATAAATTTGAGGGATCACAAGGGTCAAACCCCTTCCTCTCCCCTTATTGATTCCTTTTCTTCCCCTCTCCCTGTTTGCTTCAGCATCCTGGGAGGATTCCATCCATTCCTCTGCCTGTGCTCCTGATCCATCCCAGCCTGAATCTGTGTGTTCTGCCTCCAGCTCCCAACTGCTGCTGACCCCAGGATTCCAGCCTGGACTTTCCCAGGGCTGCCCTGCAGCCTCGGTGGAGATTTGAACATTATTGGAGTGAAAAGGGAGAGGAATGTGGTATCAGTTTTCTGTATATTTTTAATATATTTAATAAATTTTCCTTTTAATATCATTCCTGTTTCATTAAAGCTGTGTAGTTTAGTTTCCAACCCATAAGTCTCTCTTCTTTATTCTCTCTCCTTTCTTTATTAGGGAGAGGGATGAATAGAGAGCATCGGTTATTTGGTTTAATTTTCAGTGTTACACCCTGACAGAGTTGGGGTTGTTCAGCCCAGAGAAGGCTCTGGGGACACCTTAGAGCACCCTCCAGTGCCTGACAGGGCTCTAGGAAAGCTGGGGAGGGATTTTTCATAAGGGTGTGGTGTGATGGGATGAGAGGCAAGGGATTCATACTGGAAGAGAGGAGATTTAGATCAGACACAAGGAAGAAATTCTTCCCTATGAGGGTGCTGAGATGCTGGCCCAGGTTTCCTGGGGAAGCTGTGGCTGCCTCATCCCTGGAAGTGTTCCAGGCCAGCTTGGATGGGACTTGGAGCAACCTGGGCTGGTGGGAGGTGTCCCTGCCCATGGCAGGAGTTTGAAACATGACCTTTAATGTCTATTCCAACCCACCTCACTCTTCCATCCTATGAAATTTCTCCCTGGAAAGGGTTCTCAGGGCCAGGCTTGGGCTGCCCAGCCCAGGATTGGATTCCCCATCCCTGGAGAGGTTTCCAAGCTCCGGAACCGTGGTGCTGAGGGACAAGGAGTTTTGGTGGCCTGATGTGTGTGTGTGTTTTCCCCCCATCACCACGTTGGCCTCCGTCATGGCCAATGGCATCCTGGGCTGGATGAGGAACAGCGTGGCCAGCAGGTCCAGGGAAGGGATTCTGCCCCTGTACTCAGTGCTGGTGAGGCCACAGCTCGAGTCCTGTGTCCAGTTCTGGGCCCCTCAGTTCAGGAAGGAGATTGAGGTCCTGGAGCAGGTCCAGAGAAGAGCAAGGAGGCTGTGAAGGGATCCAGCACAAGTCCTGTGAGGAGAGGCTGAGGGAGCTGGGGGTGTTCAGCCTGGAGAAGAGGAGGCTCAGGGGAGACCTCATCACTCTCTACAACTCCCTGAAAGGAGGCTGGAGCCAGGGGGGGGTTGGGCTCTGCTCCCAGGCAACTTTTAACAAGACAAGAGGGCATGGTCTCAAGTTGTGCCAGGGGAGGTTTAGGTTGGATATTAGAAAGAATTTCTTCACAGAGAGGGTGATCAGCCATTGGAATGGGCTGCCCAGGGAAGCAGTGGATTCTCCATCCCTGGAGATATTTAAAAAGAGCCTGGATGTGGCACTCAGTGCCATGGGCTGGGAACCACAGCAGCAGTCAATCAAGGGTTGGAGTTGATGATCTCTGAGGTCCCTTCCAACCCAGCCAATTCTATGATTCTATCACTCTCTACAACTCCCTGAAAGGAGGTTGGAGCCAGGGGGGGTCGGGCTCTGCTCCCAGGCAGCTCTCAGTCAGAGAAGAGGCCATGGGCTTAAGCTCTGCCAGGGGAGGTTTAGGTTGGAGATTAGAAAGAATTTCTTCACGGGGAGAGTGATCAGACATTGGAATGGGCTGCCCAGGGAAGCAGTGGATTCTCCGTCCCTGGAGATATTTAAAAAGAGCCTGGATGTGGCACTCAGTGCCATGGGCTGGGAACCACAGGGGGAGTGGATCAAGGGTTGGACTTGATGAACTTTGAGGTCCCTTCCAACCCCAATTCTATGATTCTATGATTCTATGATTTTATGATTCTATGATTCTATGAGCTGAAGCCTCAGTCCTCCCACCCCTCACGACTCTATGGTCTCTCCCCGGCCTCCCCCATCCCGGCATGCCCCGCGCTGCCGCTCTACCCCCCGCGCCTCGCTGGGCGAAAGGGGAGCGGGGCCGGGCCTGGGGCTGCGGTGAGGGGCGGGGGGAAGGTGAGCGATGGAAGTGGGGGGTGTGTGGTGGTTCATGGGGGGGTAAAGGGCGGCTCTTCTCTCCATCTCATCTCCTGTCCCCTTCTGTGTGCCCGGGGGCCGCTTCGTGGTTCTGCGGGGTGTGTGTGGTGCTTGGAGGGGGATGTGAGGGGAGGGCTGGGCTCTGAGGGGTTGAGAGGGGGTGATGAGGGGGGTATGGGGCCTGCTGGGAGAGGAGGAGGGTTTGGGGTGCTTAGGGGGCGATGTGAGGGGTATGGGGGCTGCTGGGAGAGGAGGGGGTTTGGGGTGGCTGAGGGGTGTTGGGGGGGTATGAGGCTTGCTAGGAGAGGAGGAGGGTTTGGGGTGTTTGAGGGGTGATGGGGTTATGGGGGCTGATGGGAAAGGAGGGGGGTTTGGGGTGCTTAGGGGGCGAGGTGAGGGGTATGGGGGCTGCTGGGAGAGGAGGGGGGTTTGGGGTGCTTAGGGGGCGAGGTGAGGGGTATGGGGGCTGCTGGAGAGGAGGGGGTTTGGGGTGGCTAAGGGGTGTTGGGGGGGTATGAGGCTTGCTAGGAGAGAAGGAGGGTTTGGGGTGTTTGAGGGGTGAGGTGAGGGGTGTGGGGCCTGCTGGGAGAGGAGGAGGGTTTGGGGTGCTTGAGGGGTGATGGGGTTATGGGGGCTGCTGGGAGAGGAGGAGGGTTTGGGGTGCTTGAGGGGTGATGGGGTTATGGGGGCTGCTGGGAGAGGAGGGGGGTTTGGGGTGCTTAGGGGGTGAGGTGAGGGGTGTGGGGCCTTCTGTGGGAGGGGGAGGGTTTGGGGTGGTTGAGGAGGGTGTGGGGAGGCGATGGAGGGGGTTTGGGGGATGAGGTGAGGTTGTGGGTTGGGGAAGGGGAAAGGGGGGATCCTGTGGTGTGTGGCTGTAGGATTAGAGGGGGGCTCCTTGGAGGGGTGCAGGGGGAGGAGGGCTTGGGGCTCTAAGGGAGGGGTTGGGTTGGGCTGGGGGTGTCATGTGGGATAACATGAGGGTTTGGGGCAAAGATTTGGGGGTGCTTTGGGGTGTCTAGGGTGCTTGCTGGGGTATATGTTGAGCCTTGTCAGTACAAGGTGGGGGGGGTTGGGCTTTCCAGGTGTCTGGGTTTCTTGAAAAGGGTGGGGAAGGGGTTTATACTTGGGGGTTTTGGGACACTTAATGTCGGGGAGAAGGAAGGTGAACAGAGGCTGTGAGTGTGTAAATGCTGAGTGCAAGAGGATGGGTATGGAAAGGATCCTTGGTTATGTTGGCTGGGGAAGGAGTGGAGATGAACTGGTGGGCTCCTAGAAGGGTTCAGGGTAGAGTTTGGTGGGGCTGGGGGCATATTCAGGAGCAGATGAGCTGCCTGATGTTTCTGGGAGAGGGGGAACAGTTTCAGATGTTTTAGTGAGTTGCTGCAGTGTGGTTTGGGCAAGGGCTGAGGGAATTGTCCATCAAGGCAGTGAGGTTGATGGGGAAGGTGGATGTTGGGGGTCGAGTTTGGTGAAACACACTTTATGTGTGCTGGTTTGCAGCAGTCCACGTGGGCAAGAAATCTGTGGTGGCCAAGATTTTCTTCCCTTTGGGGATAAGGATGAAACCTTCAGGGTTGGTGGGAGCTCCTGATATCCATGAATCCTGTTTTTTTAAAGCTGAGCTAGCATCATGCTTCCAAATTGATTTTATCCACTGCTAAATCATGGAGAGTTGTTGCCCTGTTGGTATCAGCAGCTTGGGCAGTGAGGATGTTGAGGGAGGGCAGCTGGGTACAGGTACTGCAGTCTCAGAAGATGAGAACTTGATCAGCATTTCAGATTTGCCTTTATTTTTTTTTTTTTTTTTTATCTGTGAGAAGAGAGTAACATCCACCTCGTGATCCTGCAGAGAAGTCACAACTCTCCCTCCTGAACCATGGGTCAGTTCCTTTCCTCTTCTTATTGCTTGGGGCTGAAACCAACCCTTGAGCTGCAGCTCTGTTAAATGATTCCTTGTGGGATTGTGCCAGCCTGAATCTCTCTTGTGTTCTGCCAGCCCTCTCTGGGACTTAACCCCCCCTGAGGAAAGATGCATCAGGTGCAATAGTTCCAATCAAGTCCAAAAAACTTCACAGGCTCTTCAGGAGCCTCCTGGACTATGGAACATTCACTTCCTTCCTTCAGGAGGGAGAGCAGGACCTAACAAAATAATTGGAGGGTGTTGGCTAGGAAACATCCCACCTGCCACCTCTAGAAAGAAGGGAACTATGAGAAGAAGAATTCTTGAGGGGTTCCTGGTAAGAAGCAGCTGTTCCCTGTTAAAGAGTGAAGCCATGCTAAGCAGGAAGCTTTTGATGGGTGGATAAAATCATTTCACAGTGTTTTAAAAATAATTCCCTCCATGAGGTGTGTGCTGCTTTGCCTTTGCTTTCATAGCTTTTGGAGTGGATTCTTTTCTAAGTACAGAGAGTGAGGTCTGCCTGGAGAAAAGTGGCACTTCTGACCCAAGTTTAATCCTATTTGCAGGAGCTTTTGTCACAGTGCAGCAAAGGGCTGGAGGTCTCCTTGGGGCTGCCTTAGTAATCCTTGTGTAGCCACTGGAGAGAGTTGCCTGCTGCTCCTGGAGGGAGGGAAGGATGGAGGAACAGTGGAGTGAGTTCAGAGAAAGGCAACCAAGGGGTCTGGAGAAAAAACCCTTTGAGGAGAGGCTGAAGGGATTGGGAATGTTTAATTGGGAGAAGAGACCTTATTGCTCTCTCCAACTCCCTGAAAGGAGGTTGTAGGGAAGTGGGTCTTGGCCTCTTCTCCCCAGGGAACAATGATAGGAGCAGAGGGAATGGGCTGAAGTTGCAGCAGGGGAGGTTTAGAGTAGATCTGAGGAAGAATTTCTTTGTTGAGAGAGCAGTCAGGGATTGGAATGGGCTGCCCAGAGAGGTGGTGGAGTCACTATCCCTGGAGGTATTTAAAACCCATGGAGATGAGGCACTTCAGGACGTGCTCCAGTGGTTATTATACAGACAGTGATATTTTAGAATTATTATTAATTTATTTTATTAGGGGTGGGTGCTGATGCCTGGATGTGGTGATCTCAAAGGTCTTTTCCAACCTTGACAATTCTGTGATTCTGTGAACTGCACTTCAAACAACTTTTAAGATTCCAGCTGTGGGAATACCTGGGAGAGTCTTGTTTGTTCCTGGGAAATACTTGCTGTTTCTGTGGCTCTTACACTAAACAGTTTTTATTTAGTGTAGTGTAGTATAGAGATGCTTCCCATAATTCAAAACCAAGCTTAGTTTACTTCAGCTAAAAATTGTAACTTGCTCTTCTGAAACAATTTATTCTTTTTTTTTTTTCTCAAGGTTTTGTTTGCTTTGTGCCAATAAAATAGCTGACATGATGTCACTGATTCTGAATCCCCCAGGGTTTGATATCTGCCTGGTTTGATATCAAAAAACAGTGGCAAAGTTCAGAACCTGAGTTCAAAGGCCTGCCACGTATCAGCAGCTCCAGATACTTTGGGCTACAAATCATTTCCAAATAGGAGGAAGCTGGAGGAGGAGCAGGTAAGCCTGTCTGAAACAGCAGGATCCCAGTTTCACTTCCTTAGGTCACTAAATTGGGATGGATGTGTTCCCTGAGGGCAAAATTAGCTTGCAAGTAATTAAACTTTCAAGGGAAGGGGTAAGAAAACCCAGAGCCTCTTTGAGATGCTGCTGGAGTGGGTGAGCTGGGGGGATGTGGGAAGGGGAAGCTGGATGAGGTCTAGGGATGGGTGGTGGGTGGTAGGAGTTAGGTAAAAGACAGGTGAAACAGTTGCACTGATTTATTTTTCAGCTTTCCCCTCTTCTGCAAGGTGATGTTGGCTCTTGGCTCTTTTACCTGAGCTTGTGCTACATTTCATAATCCCTGAAGTATGCAAAATGTGTATAAATATATATATATATATATTTTAACTCCTCAGCAGTCTTTACAGGTGCTGTTCTCAAATCTCACCCCTTTTCCCTTCCCTGGAGAGCTGCATGTGGTACCTCCACAAACATTTCCTGTAGACAGTGGGAGCTCTGGAAGAAGCAGTGAACACTTTCCCAGTTGTTTTACCCTGAGCTTGTGCTCACCTGCTCTCTGTAAAGATTTCTTTCACTGCCTCAGCCTTTCTCTTTGCTGGGAGCTGTGCCTTTCTTTTATACACATTTTTCTATTTTCACAAAACCAAAAAGTATGGGACAGGAGGTGGGCAAAGCCCCATCCCTGGGAAGTTTTTATGGCCAGGCTGGAGGAGGCTCTGAGGAACCTGATCTAGGAGGAGCAGGGGGATGGAACTCCATGATCTTTAATGTCCCTTCCAACCCTTACAATTCTGTGATTCCATGTTAAATATTTATCCCACTTGCACTTACAGCTGGGTTGCACTAAGCCTCATCTCCTGAGGCAGCAACACTAAAAATTCACAGGTAGGTAGATTAAAAAAAAAAACAGACAACCCAATAAAAATAAACCCTTTGGGATGAATACAGCAAGCAAGGACTTTGCAGCAGGTGTGTTCTCCAGGGAAGGAGCATTGACTCATTTCTCCAGTGAAGTCTGGCATTTAATTTGGAAGTCTGCCTGCTGGTGACTGATACCAGGTCTTTCACAGCAGAACAGAGAATCCCTCTGATGGGCAGCTGCTGTTTCCTTATTCCCTGAGGCATGACAGTTTGTATGTCTTGGAAAGTAGGACATCTTCTTATATGCAGTTGGTTAACTGTAGGTGATCTACTAGTGATGAATGTATATATACATAAAAATACATATACACATTTTAAACTCCTGCTGCTGGTGGTGAAGTGATTTGAATAGATTTCATAGGCTGGATATGTTTAAGAAAATGTATTTGGTTTCTTGGTTTGCTGCCTTTCCATTCTCCTGGCCATCTTGGGGCTGTTTCTGAAAGTTAGAGAGGAGTGTCCAGTGTCTTGCCTCCAGTGTTTGTCACGGGGGATATTTTGGAGTTCCAGGGCACCAGCACCACCAACCACTGGCCATAAATCTGGGTTGTACTGAGCAACCATGCTTAAAAGTTGACTGGTTTAAAGTTGGCATTTCTGAGTGGGCAATTTCCTCTTTTGTTTTCATTTCACTTTTATGTTAAAGCTGAAGCAGCTTTCTGCACTGTTTCTTTTGTGGCTCCTAGCACACCACACTGAGGACTGATGTGATGTTTCAAGTTGACATGCAGTCATTTTGATTGTTGTTGAAATTCCCTTTGATGCTTGCTGAAACAAGATGAGTGAGCTTAGTGTGGTTTTTACATCTCAAGTGGCTGCTGTGAGATGGAGAGTGAAAAAAAAAAGAACAGCTAATTCTTCTTTAATCTCTATGTTAAAAATTCAAAATAGCACTTTTCAAGTGATGTGTGATATTCTGTAGCTTTGATTGCTATTTCCAAGGAGAGAAGTTGTGTGCAGCTATGCTTTTCCATGAAGCACAAGAAGCTGTCTTCAGAGGAGGACTCGTGCAAACTGCATGGAGTTCAACAAAGCCAAGTGTGAGGTTCTGCACCTGGGTGGAGGGAATTCCATGCAATTCCATGCAGATACAAGCTGGGAGGAGAAATGATTGTGGACAGCCCTGAGGAAAAGAACTTGGGGGTGGTGGTGAACCAGAAGCTCAACATGAGGCATCAGTGTGTGCCTGCAGCCCAGAAACCAACCAGGTCCTGGGCTGCATCAGCAGAAGCACAGAGAGCAGCACAGGGAGGGGATTCTCCCCCTCTGCTCTGCCCTTCAGGGACCCTACATGGAGTTCTGGGTCCAGTTCTGGAGTCCCCAAGCTCAGAAGGACACAGAGCTCCTGGAAGGTGTCCAGAGCAGAGCCACTGAAATGCTCAGAGGGCTGAGCACCTCCCTGGGAAGCCAGGCTGAGGGATTGGGGTTGTTCAGCCTGGAGAAGAGGAGGCTCCCAGGGGAGCTCAGAGCAACCTTCCAATATCTGAAGGGGCTCCAAGAAAGCTGGGGGAGGGCTTTGGACACGGGGGGGTAGGGAGAGGACAAGGGAAATGGGTTAAAACTTGGAGAGGGGAGATTGAGGTTGGACTTGAGGAAGAAATTCTTTAATTTGGGGGTGGTGAGACCCTGGAACAGGTTGCCCAAGGAATTTTTGGCTGCCCCATCCCTGGAAATGTTCAAAGCCAGGTTGGATGAGGTCTTGAGCAACCTGGGCTGGTGGGAGGTTTGGAACAAGATGATCTTTAAGGTCCCTTCCACCCCAACCCATTCTATGATTCATTCTCTGATTTCTATCAAATCCTCTGCTAATTGTCAGTTGCTTTAAAATGCTGACAAACTGCAGTCACCTCTGACAAAGGGACAGATCCTGCAAGTTATGTGGAAGTGATTCCAGTGGAGCACAAACAAGAGTCTGAGTGCCACTGGTGTTAAGAACTCAGCCCCTACGAGACATTGGAGCAGCTCTGCAGGCAAGAGGTGATCTTTACGAATGCCTGAACTCAAAGAGGCTTTGCTCTCTTACCCTCTTAGGCAAGAAAAACATTTGATGATGAGGATGAGACATGTTTCAAAGGAACTTTGAGCTTTGAAATAAGCTGTTTGATACAGTGTATTAAAAGCAGTCATTCATTCTATCAAAAGTTTGAGTTCCTAGTGTTGTTTTCTCTTTTTTTTTCTTTTTTTCCCCTAATGCTTCATTTATGTATCTTGCCTGAAGCAGAGTACATGCTTTTTTTTTTTTTTTCCATGTTTGTGGTAATCAGTTCGAATCTGCTGATTTCTAGCTCTGTTCTTTTACAGGAAGCTAAGATAACTTAAAAACAATGATTAGGGGCATCAGAAAGACTTTGTATACATTTTTATAGTATCTTGGAATGCACCTAGGAATTGATATATTGGATAAGGAAACGAGCTGCTTGTTTTTCTTTAGGCAAAATACTTTCTAGGCTATGTTTACCCACTGCATGGGAGGTTTTACACTGCAGGTATCTTCACACATAGAGGTCTTTAATTTTCTGAAGTGTTCATTATGATTATCTTTCAGAGATTATGTGAGCTGCTGCATTAGTCTCCTAAAATCTTGCACTGAGTACTCATGGTATGTCTGAAGGACAGATCTCCTGTGTGTTCTGAATGTACCAGGTAAATCCCAATAATAACTTTTCCTGGGAGACTGTGACCTGTTGAAGATTAATAAGTCAAGAGAGGGCAACTTTTATTCTATACTTAGTCCTAGGTGATTCTGTAAAGAGAGCCTGATGAGCTTTAGTGTAATATTTCTTTTTATAATTGTGTTCTACTAGAAAATCAGACACCAGCAACACTAATGCAGCTGTTCCCAGCACTGGGAAGATGCAGCCACTTTCCAGAAATGCCTTTTAAGAGCTTTACTCAGCATTTCTGATGAGTGAAGTGAAGCAGGAGGGAAAACAGTGATAGTTTCCAGGTAGATAATTCCCCTGTCATATCCCCTGATTCACCTTTTTGTCTGAGGGAGGTAAAAAAGCAGACAAAGCTGTGACCTTTGAGGACAGATTGATTGCCTCTCAATTTCAGAGGTGTTAAAAGAGCTGTTCAGTCGATGTGGTGAATAAAATCCTTTCTTCCCTTGACATATTTCTGGCTGGCAGATTGGATTGGAAGTAACTAAAATCCCAGCCACTGCTGTGCCATTAACCTCATCCAACATTGCATTTTCAGGTTGTCCTCATGAATACTCCAGTGGAGAATGTCCATGATCTTCTTTGCTTGTGTGGTGCGGGTGAGGGATGGACTTCCCCTCTCAGCTTCCACAGATTTTCATTTCAACCAGGACTTTCTGGAATGCAGAAAGAGATTAAAAGCATTATCCTCAATTCTGGCTCAGTATCCAAGTCGAGGCACAGCAAAAGGACGTGACCTTAGCATACAGTAAGTCCCTGGGTTTGTTTGTTTGGTGTTTTGTTTTGTTTTGTTTTTTTTTAATTTTTGAAATGCTTGTTCTGGGGATTGAAGTTGAATTTTTCAGGATTAGGGATGTTCTGTACTGCTTTAACTCCAATCTGAAATCCTATAATGCATTTTGAGATTGTAATCTCCAAGCAGAATTTTGCAACCTTATTTCTCAGCACCACAGCTACACAGCTCCTACTTAGTTAGTAAGCTTGTATTAAGAATTGCTTCTTATATTGTGATTTTTTGTAACAGTGTTTTGTACTGGATGGGCAGTACTTGTTACTATGAGCAATTGGAGTATCTTGGACTCTTACAAATACCTTTCAAGGTGACATCCTAGTGCCTAGGAATTAATTAGTTTAGCCTAAACCCCAAGCCCTTTTCTTCAGTGTCTGTCAAGTCTTGCTGATGCTTTCCCCCAGGCCCCTGCAGCTGTAATTCTGGCTGGAACTGCCCTGACTCCCTCATTCCTGCTGCCCACCCCATTTTCTGAATACCAGCAGGGTTCAAGTCTCTTAAAGCTTTGGTTGATGGATGTGTCTTGTGGAGGCCTGAAGGACACCCACAACAGCCAGTATGGACAAATTATAAATCTTTGGATTTGGATCTTCTCAATTTTTAATAAAGTTCTCATTCAGAGAAGAGGTTTTTCATTTACCACTGATTTTAATTTAGTTCTAAAAATGGGGTTTAGCTTGTGAGTGCATTTCTGCTTAGCAAGTGCAGAAAGACTTAAAGTGACTTTGAGCTAAAACTAAGTCTCCCTTTTTGCAGGACTGTTTGGAGTAGGAAGGTACATGAATTTACAAAGAATCAATTGGAAAAGCAGAGATTAGCATTTTAATTCCTTTTCCCTCAAAGTAAACTTGTGCCCTTTAATGCTAACATGTTCTGCTGCTTTTAATCTTCTGGAGTCTCTACAGAAGGAGCTATGTGCCTGGCTCTGAAATGAGAAGAGTGCAAACAGATACTTAGCAAAAGGGCTATAAATTATTGACAACTGAGGAAAGGTAGTTTCACTGAGGCATTTACAGCTCCTCAGCTGTGAGCTGGGGAGAAAAGAAATTTAGGGAATGCACTCTGTGTAACTAGGCTGTCCCAGGGGTAATCAAAACCTTAAAACCCAAGTAGATAATCTAGCAAAATGGGATAAAATAGAAACCACCACTATTTCTGTATGAGAGAAATGTAGTATATAAATAGTAGAAAGAGAAAACAGAGTAATAATCCAGCTTCAAAACTCAGGTTTTATACTGAAATGCTGCTAACCTGTAAGGGAAGATTCCCTCAGTCTTCATTCAGAGGTAATTACAAATCTTAATTATTTTGAGGACAGTGGGAGTTTAGATGTGAAGGGTGATGCCATCTGGACAGGATTCCCATCTTTTTTAATGAAGTGAGGGTGATTCCTTTCATCCTTAAGTACCTGCCTGCATTTTGGAGAGATGAAGTTTCCTTGAAGGTTTTGGGGCTCTCTCTGAGTGGAAACTTGTGCACAAATATTGCTTCAGTGTTAGAGGGAGTAGAATTTTTATTGTGCTGTGTCTGATCCAAGGTCATCTTTTTTCATTACAGATGACTTAGCTGTAGCAGTCTTTGAATATCTTGGTTTGTGCAAATTAAGAAGCTGTTAATATGAAGTTGCCAAATGCAAGGGAAGCAAGGAATACATCTGCTTGCTTCCTGCAAACAAACTTGCTTGTTTTTACTGTTGTTTGTGGGAAACCAATGTTTTTTTTTCCAAAATCTTCTTGCCTATTATATTTTCTGGCTTTTTTTTTTTTTTTTTATTACCCTGATTTAAAGCCAGCCTAGGAAAATAATGTCCTCAGTTTTTACTGTTGTAGCAATTTAGTAAAATCTTGTGGTCTTTAGTATGGCAAGGCACACTGAATGACTTAAGAATAACTGTTAGATTTATAGGACCTGCAGGACTATTACAGTAAAAATACTGTGAACAGGATTTTTTGCAGTCTGCTCTTACAGTGCAGTCTGTACATTATGTTTTGACAGAAAGCACACTTAGTGTTCTGTGTGACCCTCTTACCATTTTATGTTAATATTACAGATATATTTATGTTTTTTCTATTACAGTTTCCTATCTTCTGGGGATATTGCCTGCATGGCAATCTGTTCCAGCAATTACCCAACCATCATGGCATTTTGCTTCCTAGAAGAGCTTCAGTGGGAATTTGCTGCTTCCTATGATACAACAAGCATCAGTTTGGCTTCCAGACCATATGCTTTTCTTGACTTTGGTTTGTAACTTTGTTCTCTAATAGCAAAAATTCTGTGCCTGCTACTTTTATGATGTTAAATAATGTCATAAAATCATAAAAATGAATCTGTGTCTGTGTGCCTTTGCAGGCACATGGAGGAGGAGGGGGAGGTCTTGTAACTTCATTAAGCTGTTAAGATTATTGGTTTTGGAGTTCCTGAGAGCCCCTGTAGTAGATCAACAAAATGCTGTGGTGATTAATAAACACACACAGAAGAAAAAGAAATCCACATCTCAAACACTTTCTAACTTAATTGAAAAAAATCTGACAGGTGGAGACAGATGGGTAGGGGAAAAAAGGGAGACAGGATAGATTACTATGGGCAGCTTTACTTCTGGCATGATTTTGATTCATATAATACTTCATAATCACATCTGGTGTTTCTTTATTAACCTGATGCAAATGGTATTCTTGCCAATTAACATCTCTACTGAACCTCACACCTCTGAAAAACAATTCCCTTGAAGTGAGAAGCTCTTTTCTGGGAAAAGATGAGATACTGCAGCGGGTTAGCAGCAATCTTGAATCTAGATTTTGGTAAGAGTGTTAAGCTCATCTTAAAAGAGTGAGAAATCCACAAGGATAGCATATTATACAGCCATCTTCTATTTTGGGTGGCTTCCCTGCAGGATACAATCAGGCACAAGGTAATTTTATGCTAAGATCCAAATTACTCCTTGTCTTGAGTAGGAATTTGGGATTTTCTAGCCCTTTAAAAAAAGAGACTTTACTTTTTTTTATTATTATGCAAAATATTGCTGCTGAGTCTGCCTAATGTTGCTGTATTGGTTTTTTTTCATTTTCTTCTTTTCTGCATTTGGATCTAAGCTGCACTTGTTGCCTGAGATCTTAGCCTTTTGCCTGGTAGTTACGGATAATTCTGGCAGGCTGACTTCAGGTAAAATACAGGATTTTTCACTAAGGAGCACTGTATATTTTAGCACAACATCAAATCATAGTATCATAGAATAATTTGGGTTGGAAAGGACCTCTAGAGGTCATCCAATCCAACACACCTGCAGTAAGGAGGGACACCCTCAACCAGATCAGGTTGCTCAGAGCCTTGCCAAGCCTCACCTGGAATCCCTGGAATATCTCCAGGAATATCCTCAGAAGTATCCCTAGAATATCTCCAGGGATGAGGCCTCAGCTGCTTCTCTGGGCTCGTGTGGCCTCAAAACTCCTGCTCAAGCTATTGCACACATCTCATATGCAGTAGCTGTGGTCAGCCTATACCAAATCTTCCAGCACAACCATATCATAAGGATATGGATTTTACTTAGAGCATATTTTAGCAAAATAAATGTTTCTGCATTTTATTTCCCCTAAGGATTTGAACTGGTTTGAAACTGACACTATCTTTGCACAATTAAATAGGAAGCAGCAGTATCCACAGGGTGATACTTCAGCTCTGGAGGTGTGAGAATTCTTACTCAGTTCTCTCCTTAGTCTGAGTGCAGCTCCTGTCAAACCAGCAGCCACCCTGGTGGGAAGGGATTTGCTTGGAAATGGTGTGAAGTTTAAAATGTGAGGAGTGAAGCAGGATGAGCTGTGTATACATCTGTGGCTTGGACTTCCAAATCACTCTGGAATTGCCTTTGCTAGTCAGAGTTGCTGCATGGCTCAAATGTAGGTTGAATTAATTTAAATTTATCTCTGTGCTGGAAAAAAAAAATCTGATCCTTGGCATTGTTAAAAGGCAATGTGGAATTGTGGAATTGCTTCTCATGGTAGTTTATGGGGAGTTTAAGATATGTGTTAACATCTTCCCTGCAATGTGAAAGCTTTTTTCTTGGTTTTTTTTTTCGCAGTCCACTGGCAGGATATTGAGGCTTAAAGGAACCAGGGAGTGGGTGTGATATAAAACACCTGGGAGAGGTATTTTTGTTCCCTAACCAGCAGCAGAATTTAACACCTGAAACTAAAATGAAAAGACCTGAAGAAGACATTAAGAGCAGTCAAAAAAAAAACCAAACCCCAATCAGAAAGAATGCCATGGTTTGATTAATAATTACCTAAAGCACTTAATTTTTGCAGAAGTATTTGAAACATGGTTTTATATTGTTTCAGATAATGTTATCCAGAAAGTCAAACATCACTTTAACTTCTCAAGAGGGGCTCAAATGAAGGCAAACCGGGAACAGATTGAGGAGGAGCTGAAGTTCCAGCCCCCAATTCAGCTGAAATTGGAGGATACAGAGCTGATGAATGGGATGACCAATGGTGGGCATGCAGATGTTCATGTGGAGGTTGGTAAGTTACTACTACACCCAGGTGACAGGAGACTTCCTGCTCTTAACTTTGAAAAACATGCAACAGCAATGGTTCTGTTTGTACTTGGAAACAGATAAATCATCTGTATGAAACCCAAGACAAAATTGCCTATCATAGTAAACAACTTAGGGTTTTTAGAATCATGGAATGTTAGGGGTTGGAATAGATTTCTAGAGATCATCCAGTCCAACTTCCCTGCCAAAGCAGGATCAGCCAGGGCAGGGCACACAGGAACACATCCAGGGGGGTTTGGAAATTCTCCAGAGAAGGAGACTCCACAACCTCTCTGGGCAGCCTGGGCTCCCTCACCCTAACAGCCAAGAAGTTTCTCCTCCTGTTGAGGTGGGACTTCCTATGTTCTAGCTTAAACATTGTTCCTTCTTCTGTTCCTCAGACCCACTGGAAAGAGATTGTCCTCTTCCTCTTGCCCCCCACCTCTCAGATAATTACAGACATTCAGAAGATCCCCTTTCAGCCTTCTTTTCTCAAGGCTAAACAGCCCCAGGTCTCTCAGTCCTTCTTCATAGGAGAGATGCTCAAGTCCCTTCATCATCCTCATAGCTCTCTCCTGGACTCTTTCCAGTAGATCCCTTTCTCTCTTGAACTGGGAGGCCCAAAACTGGATCCAATATTTCAGGTGTGGAATTATATTCCAGTTGTGGAATTATTGTGCTTTAGGTGATAGCAGGAATGCATCAGAGCCTTTAAGGACTCGTGGCATTGCCTTCTTTTTTTCCAGCCTAACATCAGATTCTCCACGTGGACAATTGGTTGTAACTGGAGTTGACATTTCCCATGTCAGATTCTCCCACTTTTAAAATAGGTTTCTGTTAGATTTTCTATAGAAAAGAAGCTCAACAAATTCATGGCTTGTTGTGAACTTTAACAGAAGCTGCATAATCACAGTCTGAATGAGTCTTTTTCAGCCTTGAGGAAAGAAGAGAACAATTATAGAATCAATTAAGTTGGAAAAAACCTTTAAGATCATCAAGTCCAACTGTAGACCTATCTACAGATCCAGCCACTAAACTACCAGATCCACCACTAAACCATGTCCCTGTTGGCATGGTGCTTGACATGCAGCTGAGGTGCCATGAACTTCTATTTTCTCTGTTTCTGTTGTTCTTGGCTTGTGAAGCACTAGTAAAATGAAGTTGTTCTTGCTCAAGCTTATTGTTTCTGCTGGATGAACTGGAATCTCATTTCACAGAGGTATTTTAATTTAAAATATAGAGGGCAGAAAAAAAAAATAGAATTGAAAACATGTTATTTGCCAGTTGAATTTGTGAGTGCTCCTCAGAACTGTGCTTGAAGGTTAAATATTTTTGTGATGTGAAGCTGTTGGCACTAGTGTGAACAGTTCCAGTGCCAGTAAATGTTTGCAAGCTAGGCTGTGTCCACACATCAGAAATACATTTTCAGTTCCCCCATATTCTTAATTGCTTTCTTCTACTTTCCATCTGGTTTTGTATTTCTGGCTGTTCTCTCTGGTCTAACCCAAACACTCTTACAGATTGTTCTGCTTTTATTTTAAGGATCATGTTTATGATCATCTGTTTCCCTCAGCTGGAGTCAGCTTTCCTGCCTTATATCTCTCTCTCCTCATCCTTACCCACCAGCTGAATCCCACTTTGCTGCTCTAAGTTTAGCTGTGTGGATAATGTTTGTTCCCATATTAATGTTATTTATATTGTGGCTCTGCTGTACAGGAGCCTTCTTGAGCATATCTTGAAGTGCTGCAGTTGCAGGAGAGCAGAATTTGATTGTTTCTGCATTCTGTAGTGAAGGTGGATCAATCAAATGAGCAAAATATCAGTCTCCTTACATGGCTGTAGCTGCTCCTGTCTTCTTTTGAGCTGGGTGATCACATTCCTTGGCTTTCCATTTCAGTGTGAAAAGTCAGGGCAGCTTTGACCTTGTTAGGACGTGTGAGCATGAGAGGGTTTCTTTTTTTTCCCCCTTCCTTTTTCCTCTGTTTGTTCTTTCCTTTGTTAAATAAACCCAGTCCAGCCCTTGCCAGCAAGACACAAGCATTCATTGTATCCTTGATCAACACCTCCACAACCTCAGCTGTTGTTGCCAAAGCTTCACCCTGCATACCTTGCACCTTGGGTAGAGGCACAGCAGATAAAGCTCTGAAGGAGAGTGGGGTATGTAGGGAGAAGAAAAGTGAAGTGTAAGGAGCTTTCTGGGAAAGGGGAGAGTCTTCACATCAGAACTGCCTTTAACAAGTGGAAGAACAACTTGTGCTGTTCATCTAGTAAGCATGCTGTTAAATTATGCAGCCTTGTGCTCCCCTTGATGAATATTCTTATTCTTTTGTAGGCACACAGGGAGTCCTTTGCTGTGTCCTTTTCAAGGTGTTTTGTGAAGATGTCTCATGTCTGTCTTTTGTATGCTTGTATTTATATTCAGTTGTTTGAGTCTGATTTCATTTTTCACTCCTGATGCTGTCTTTTTCTGGAGCTTTGAGGATGTGACTCATTGCTAACCCCTTGTGCTGTGCCTTGAGGAGACAGAGAGGAGTGTGGTACAGACATTTGTGTCAGTTTGCCAGAGGCCTCTGCTCATAAAATCTTACATAGGCAGAAGTTGCAGTTACTTCATTGTGTGAGGGTGTTTTCACTGGATTTTTTTGTACATGTCCAAACCTGCAGATGAATTTTTCCTGGGTGCTGTGCTATCTTCTATGTAGTTCTTGTACTCTGAAGTGCACAACGTTTCTGCTTGAAGAGTCAGATCAGTTTGAAACCCAATTAGCATTTAATTGTGTTTGTGCAAAAGGGTGCTGCTTTGGACTAAAAGTACTTGTACTCTCTTTTTCCCTTATTTAATATAGTAAGCAATTCTAGTATGAAATTATCTGTATAAAAATATGATTCAGTTCACTCAAGGAAGTATAATAATTTTTCCTCAGCAGTACCCATCTCACTTGTTCTGTGCAATTTCAGTTGGTGAATTAAACTTCAGAATGATGCAGCAAAAATAAAGCTCCACAGCAAACAATTTAAAGATCAGTTTTCACAGATCTCAACCCTGAGCAACTGGATATTATAATTTCCCCTGCAGCTGTGATAGCAATTCTTTTTATTCTACTGGAAAAAAAAAACCAACCCAAACCAAAAGAACCCCACAGTTGTGTAACTTTTACATCCTTGCTGCAGAAACAGCATACTGAGGCTTTCATTTTTCTTCCCTGAGGACTGGGAGCTCTGGACATGTATGGCTTGTGAGATCCTCTACAGTGAATGATGCTTCTGCTAGGTGATTTTTCTTTGAGAGTTTACTCTGAAGTAAACCTTAGGAAGATGGAGAAGAAGAAACACTATTAGGAAATTTCTTTGAGAAAGAGACACATAGCTCCAATGTTATTTAATTTATTGAAAATAATAAGAAACTGAATACTCAGGTCAGTAAATGAGCAAACATGCTGGTACAGATTCTGTTCCATCTGCTCTTGGGGCCTTAAATTTTACTGCTTAGAAAATAAAGCAAAATTGCCTCGAGATGATATGGTTACTTGCACCTTTTATTTGAGTATGTGTATGGCAATAGTGTGCAGTGATGTTACATAAGGTGACACACAGGAAATGGAATTAATACAATTCCTTTTTGCAGCTCCTTTGGAGATGAAATGATAGATGTATGAATCCAGGCCAGACAAATTAACAGCACAGCCACTTATAGAAGACACTTTATATCCTTACATTAATTTGGCACCAGACTTACAATCATAGAATAATTTGGGTTGGAAGGGACCTCCAAAAGTCACCCAGTCCAACCCCCTGCAGCAAGCAGGGACACCCTCACCCAGATCAGGGTGCTCAGAGCCACCTTGAACATCTCCAGGGATGAGGCCTCATCCACCTCCCTGGGCAACCTCTGCCATTTTTCCACTCCCCTCCTGTTAAACAACTTGTTCCTAACATCCAATCTAAATCTGCTTTTCTCTAATTTCAAACCATTGCCCCTCATCCTATCACTCCAGGTCCTTTCAAACAGCCTTTCTGTAGCCCCTTCAGATACTGGAAGCTTTTTTGCATCAATCCATCAAAATCTCTCCTGAAGAAGAAGACACAAATGCTTCTCTAACTTAAACCATGCACTACTGCAATATTTAAGCTTTTAGTGTTTCATTTGTCACTGAAACAAATCCAGAGATAATTTCTGCTGGGTTGGTTGGTTTATCTGCAGCTGGCTTGGCTGGACAGGAGGCAGAAGATCTTGGGAGCTGGGCAGAATTCTTGAGGGCTCATTTCTTCTCCCCTGTATCTAATGTATGATGGTATTGGAGAAGCTCTGGATTTGGTCTCTGAGGTGTAAATTACCCTTCTTATTGTTATGCTGGCAGTGTTCTAATTGTGGTGATACCAGGGCAGGGAGGAAATGTAGGTGAGTATCTGGGTGTGGTATCTGTTGTTAGTCTAACTGGTATTGTTAGAGAAAAAGAAAAAAAAAGAACAGGTGAACTTTTGGACAGCCAAACCCCTGAATTAAAAGCATCAGAGTCCAAAGTTAAATACACTTTTAAATAATTGCTTTCACCTTGTTAGATATGTATCATTAGATGGTCCTGAATAAATTACCTTTGTGGAGGTGAGTGGTTAAGTAGTAGTGAAGAAGATGAGAAAGGAAGCAGACACCTGTGAAACTTGGGCAGGTGGAAGAAAAGACATTGCAATGCACTCTGGAATGAGGCTCAAGGACCAAAAACTCTAGCATCCAGTTTAATTCCAATTTTGAGCATGTTTTGGCAATCTGAGAGGCCCAGAGCTAAGAGCAGCAGTCCTGTGATAGATGTTTCCCTGGGAGAGTTTTGGGGAGTTTTGTCCTGACAACTCCTACAGCAACTGTTCCAGCAGCAGAACATCCCAGTCCTTGGCTCCTACAGTCATTTGTGAGGGCACCAAATGCTCTGTGGGAGCCAGGCAGGTGAAACTAAATTGCTGGGGAGACAGAGTGAACCCTCAACCTGTCAGTGGGCAGAAACACATCATTACAGGTTGAAGAAGAGCTGAATCACTGCTTTGCTTTTATGGGTGTCAGAAATCTAAGCTTGTTCTCAGGCCTTTGGGTGCCTGAAGCCTCCAGCTTTTCTCCTGGCCTCTGAAAAGTGTTCATTAGGCTCATCTGCTGTGATAAACAGCTGAAAGATAGCTACCTGCACCATAAAAGAAAGCTTGAATGCCAAATAGCTCAAAACCAAATTCTGTTGCTTAGATCTGTTTCAAAAATCCTCCAGAGCTCTTGCTGACTGCTAGATGTCTGAAGAACTAACTGTAAAAGCTTTTTCTGTTCATAATTGGCCTTTGGAGCAAGCATGAAAGGTTTTGAAAATGCTGTAGGCCCAAATAAGCTAAATTGAGTGATGTTAAGATTCAAAGTAATGGTGCAAACTTTCACTAATGTATTTTTTTTTTTAATTTTTTTTTTTTTCATTTAAGTCCCAACTTACAGAATGGAGCCTGTGACTCCCCTGGGGATTCTCTCACTTGTTCTGAACATCATGTGTGGAGCTTTGAATCTCATTCGTGGGGTTCACCTAGCAGAGTATTCATTTCAGGTAACCCTGATTGAACTGCAACCTGTAACTGAGCTGAAGGGAGAGAGTTATTTAGGTAACCAGATTCAGGGTGACTGTTCTGCCTCCTAGTAGAGCATGCATAATTCCACAAGAAGTGTTTTGTTTGTGCAGGGAATGTACAGTTGATCACTCACTTGCTAGACTTCATGTTTTTTGCTGGATATCAGCATGTTGTATTTAATTCTTTTCTAGGGAGACTGAAGTTTGGAGAAAAGTTTCAGTCTTCTGGCTGGGTTTCTCCCCCCCAAACTCTCTGGATATAAAATAATTCTAAATAATAAATTCTAATAATCCTAGATACAAATGATTCTAAATGCATACTTTTTTTAAAACAAATGTGAAACTGTAAAATTTTAAAAAGGGAAAAAATACCCCGTGACCTAATTGTGTGGTGACAGTTTTATTTAGCAAGAATTGTCACACAAGCCCCAGTTCTTGGTATCTTGTTTAATGATATTGATCTTGCTGTTTGACAGTGTTACAGTCAATCAACATAAACTAGGATGAGAGACCCTTGATGACATACAGTGTTCTAAAATATCAAACAGAACTTGCTCTAAACTGTAGCTGACAAAATTGTTTATCTCTTTTCACCCAAACAGGAGGACCATGAAGGCATTGGAAATGTGATAGCTTTTTTCCTACCTTTTCTAGCCTGTGTTTTTCAGGTATGTTAACTAAATAAAATGCTATCTGATTATTTTAATATTACAATGTACAAGACAAAATGATTTTCAGCTAAGCAGAGGAACAAGTTGGTTTTTAGTATCCTCTCTAGGTTTTCCAGTGAAGTGGCACAAATACAACAGAAAGGCACAACTTGACCCTTGCAAAAAAAAAAAAAAAAAAAAAAGTTGCAAGCTTTTTCAGTGCTTTCATGTGCTAAAGGGGGTTGAGCGTGATAAATAAGTGCCATCCCGAAGTTGGTTTCTTTCCCAAAGGGGCAGGCACCATGTCTCCCTGACTTTTGTCTCCTGCTCGACTTTTGTCTTAAAAACTGCTTTTAAACTTAAGACAAATGTGGTCCCTGACTTAGATTTTTTTTTTCCAATGGATTGTTTTATTTGATTTCTTTGTGGGAAAGTTTGAGGAAAATATTATACACCCCAAAAGGGTTTTTCTTCCAAGGTTCTTCAAATGCCTAAAATTGTGGTCTGCAACTTTTAACTTGAGGGCAGTATGTTGTTTGCAAAACCTTCAATTTTTAGCTACTCATCAGAGGAAGCTGCTGTAGTTGTGCTACTACACAGTTGCCAGAAGGAATAACATGGTGCCTGCAGTGAATTCACTGAGTAGGGCTGTGGCATTTGGCTAATGGCTTGGGAACCACTGTCTGCAGCCTTCTGATTATCTGTGGTATTTAAAATCTGCAGAGAGGCTTTCAGCCTTCTTCCACCTCTGCTCATGGCAGAGCTTTAAGATGGAGATAGTAATTTGGCTCTAAATACTTGATGCAAGCCTTTCTTCACAGAGAGAGACTCTGCCCTGATTTTTTTTTTATTTTTTAATTATTTTTATATTTATATATTTATATTTCTTTTTATTTTTATCTAAAGCTAGAGAAGCAAAATAAAGAACAGTTCTCTCTTAGCCTTTTTTTGATTTATAGCAGGTCCCTTCACAAAATGCTTGTGCATAAATAAAGCTGAAATGTGAAGTGCTTTCTGACACACTGATCTCTGCTTGTGTCATCAGCACAGTTGGAAACTGGGACCTTAAGTGAGAAACCTTGATCTGTTACTGCCTGAGTTAAAAAAGTAACTCCTGTGCCAGCACTTTGTGTTTTTAGGTTTCTCCTGTAAAGTTTTTTCCTCTTCACAAACGATCAGCAAATGGGTTCTAACTGCTCTTGAATTTCAAAAGAAAAAGAGTTCAACCCCCCAACTAAACCTGTTAGCAGCAATTATGGTCTTTCTACCAAGGCAAGTCTAGAGAATAAAATCTTTTAACTTATTCCAAGAACAAATATTATAAAATTAGGTTCAGTTGTGCTGTTTTCCTGCTCCTGAGCCTTTGTCTTGCGAAGAATCCTAGGTGGGTTTTGATGTCTGACTCAGCTTTCTTTTAAACCATGCTGAGACAGGCAGGAGGGATGCCAGTTTTGGGGTTTTTTTGTGCTGCCAGACTTTGATTTCTGTGCTTCCCCAGGAGGGTCTGGGTTGGGGGGGGAGCTTTCAACACAGGAGTTAAAGACAACCTTGGAGCTTCTTAGTAATCACTGCAATGGATGTGCCAGCAATTCCCAGCTGTGTTTCTTCTCTCTATATACATAGCTTAATGCTAACCCTCTCCCTCTGATCCTTTTGCAGTGTTACTTGTACCTCTTCTACAGCTCAGCAAGGAAGGTGAAGACATTTGTACTCTTTTTCTCTGTTTGTTTTTGCAACCTTTACTTGTACGGCTTACGGAACCTCTGGCAAATTGCCTTTCACATAGGAGTGGCATCTCTTTCTTCTTATCAGATACTGACAAGGCAACTTATGGAGAAACAGCCTGACTGGGGAGTATGAAAAATAATAATAAATTAAAAAAAAAAACCAGCTTGGGGGGATACTCTATTTTTACAAAGGTTTTTTTTGGGTTTTTTTTGGTATTAAACCAGACAAAAATATCTTGGAGTATTTTTCAAGGTTTGTGACAATGGTTATTGCAAGGAAGAGATTTCAAAAGCAACTAGGAATAAAGTAGGGGACTGTAATCATGTCAGACATACAGAAAGGAATGTGGCTGGGTTGAACATGGTAATTGTACATGGTAAATCTTGTCAGGTGTCATCAACAAATGGAGGTTGTCCTTACCATAAACAGATTTTTACTCCTTGACTAATACCATCTAGGCAGCATTTTGCTATTTGTCTTACTAGCTTTGCAACAGTTTGGCAGCTCAATTTCTTGCCCTGCCAGTGCTTCTGAAAATGCTAAAATCGTTTAGCAAAAATGAAGACGAAGTGGTGGGTAACATTTCTGTCTGTGAAATTTGTTAAGCATCAATATTCTTGGTAAATGTAAGTAGAGGAGTTGTTTGCCATTGTGAGATGAGATCAGTATCAGTGGGAAAAAATTGTAAGGATAAGCTTCAGGGTAATTTTTCCTAAGTTCTGAAGGAAATGAAAAGGCTTTGGTGCTTTTAAAAAACATAAAGGCTATAAAAATCTCCTGGCTAAACAGTGCATGGTCGTTAAGTCTGTGCTCATTTGTAATTGCAAATAGGCTTGGGGCAGCATAAAATAAACCAAGTGGATGTAAGTGATCTTTCAGATCAAGTGGCCTTTATTTCCTTGGTTAAGGTCACTCTTAGTATAAAGGTAATTCCATCTTTTCTTGGTCTGTACAGCTAATAAATCTTCCAAGCCTACTTATGACAGACCACTGACTCTTTCACCTTTTTAAAAAAATTGGGTAACTGGTGAGTAGAAAGCTATTTCCAGTAATGGAAAGCAAGAGCAGGTTCTCTTTATTGTATAAAACACCTTTAGTTAATGGTGTTGAGTTCTCACACTAAGCTGAATTTATTGTTGTGCAATTTGGAATATAGTACTTAAAAGCTGAAGTTCTTAACCTCTGCTGCACTGAGCATTCTGGTATGTAATGTACTGAGCTGCACAAGGGCATATCAGAACACAGATGAAGAGTTTAGGCTGTTTGTTTTTAAAAAGTGCATAGCATTTTGATGCAGCTGTCCTTGAAAGGTTGTAGAGATTCAAACTGAGAAGATGTAGAGAAATGTAGGTGTGTTATTGTGGAACTATGGTCCTAGATTTTCTGTTTCTTTTCTTAGGAAACTTTTCTGGTCGCCCCATTTCTTACACCAGGCATCTTGCACCAAAGATTTATTTTCCTCTGACATAGTCTCTACCTCTGGTGGTTGCAAAGAGATTAACATGATGCAGAGTTGTCTGCCTGAGTTTGCAGAAACTATTAACACAATTATTTTCCTGCATCTCAGTGAAATTTTCCCAAAACCTCATGATGCAAAACATCAGATCAGTAGACTAGTAGACCAGAAGCCTGTGCTGATGTAACTTGGAAGCACTTCTGTGATGCAGCTGACTGGAGCAAGGGCATCATTAGGTAGCCCAACAACCTGAACAGTTCCTGGGATGTCAAGAGACTTGGTGCCAAGCTTTTTCTGGTAGTAAAATGTAGGTATTTCTCTTCCATCCCCTTTTAGCCCATTTATTGTAACAGTAACACAATTAAATCCTTTCAGCTCTGAGACACAGGCAAGTAGCATTGATGGAGCAATATTTTAGCCAGCCTGTTAAGAAAACAGCTTGAGCAGTGTGCCATAAGGAACAGTGGATTAAAGCTGTTTGTTATTACCCTGGTTTTCTGCCAGAGTGTAAGTGGAGAAATGAAGCCAGAATTCAGCTATTGGCCTTAAGACACCCAGATGACCCCACAGATGTGTGGGGGATTTCATACTGACAAATTTGACATTTTCGTGCTGTTCAGCCCCACTTTTACTTGGTTAGGTGCTCTAAAAGACTGCAGACAACAAGTTTCTGTTACCAGTTTTAAAACCCAATAAAAAAAATCTGAAAAAAAAAAAAAGACATTCCCCAAAATCTTATGACAGCAACATAACACTCTGTGAAAGGTGCTGGTATCTGGTGACTGTGTTTTCCAGGAGCATAAGATGGATATCAGCCCAGGAGGTGACCATGAGGAGTTAATCTATGAGGAAAGGATGAAGTATTTTACACAACAGAGTGAGAAAAGGACCGTAGTGATACAACCCAACTCCCTGCTCTTATCCTTGTGGCCTCAGTCTCACTGGAGAGTCCAAAAGAGATTTATTCTTTCTCCATAGGCTATAGCAGAGCATTTACAACAGGGGCATGAGGCCAGAGGACATTATCTGACATTTGTCATTTTGACTTTTGACATTATCTCACCTTGTATTGAGCTCTCTGGAAGAAACTGATGTTTCTGTTGCTTCCTGAGCATCTGACTCTTTGCTTTATCCCAAAACAAACAAATCCCCACACCAGGTGATGCTAACAACAGCTCTGCAATCCAGTGGTAGAACGAAGTGTTCAGGAATCTTGTGTAACTCACATAATTAGAGTGGGTAAAGGTTACATTCAGCTTCTGTTTGATATATTCTTTTTTTTTTTTCCCCTGAAAATGTTTCAGTAAAATCAAACAAAACCTATTGGTTCAGCTCTGCTTTCATGCAGATTTTAGATGGAGGATGCTCTGTTTAGCTATTAGTTTTAATCCCTTTGCAACCTTTTCCTTCCCCCCCCTCCTGTAATATGTGTAAAGCATACTAAGAAATCTGTATGGATTACATGTGTGTTAGTGTCTGCACATTTGTAGGTTTGGGTGGTGATTCAGGGCTGAGGCAGATTTTGACCTATTTTTTCCCTCTTTTATTGTATTTTGGATGGCTTCTATATCTGTATGGTATTTATATGGTTACACTTTTCTGGTGAAATAGCAAGGGGAATGGAATAATTCACATTGATCTCAGTGCTTTAAAATTTAATAAAAAAGAATGACTTGCAGTTTGAGTACATGAAATCTGATGCATAAGTGGGATTATGCCTGGGTTGAATCAAATCCCCCAACAGAAATCCATCCCTTTTTGTTTGGCTTTAAACTGTTTAATGTCGTTTGGATTGCATCTCCTTAATTCTGGCAGTTTTCAAGATAACTCTTTTGGAAACTCTTTTTCTTCACCCAGCAGCTCAGTGCAAGAAAACTGGCAAAGAATAAACGTCATTAATTTAAGGATTTGCAGTGCTAAGTCACTTTATAAAGATGATAATTTCCTTTGGGTTTTTGTGGGTGTTTTTTTCTTCCTCCCAAAGATCTCTTAAGTTTATAGAAGGTGGGCTGGTACCTTTTTAGACATTTTGCACTGTATTAATAATTGAACCTGTGTAAATGTGTATAAAATGAATTTGCATGTGTATGTATATATGTACATATATGTAATAAATGGCTTTCTTTTTTAATGGTTGTCTTTTATGGTTTTGAAATAGTTGAGTGTATTAGAAACAAGGTTGATTGACTGTTTCATTTTCATGTGCATCTTCAGTCGTTCACACTGAAGTTCTCAGTTCTTCTCTTTAACAAGGAGCTTCAAAATCAGAGGGGTCTTGGATGCTGTCATGGTGCCTGCTGGGTTACACAGGGTCTCCTGCAGAAAGAAATACCCATATGAACTCAGGATTCTGCTCTCTGAGGTAGTGTGCTCTCTGAGATCTGATCTCCCTGAGTTTACACTGATGTGTTTTGTTCAGAGGGATTAAGGAAGGATTTTGATTCCATCATCTACAGGCTGAGGAGTCACAAATTTATCTTCTGAACTGTAAATTTATAAATATATGTATAGAAACACAGAATGCTTTGGGTTGGAAGGGACCTGGAAGATCATCAAGATCCAATCCCTCTGCATGGGCAGGGACACCTCCCACCAGCCCAGCTTGCTCCAAGCCCCATCCAACCTGGCCTGGAACACTTCCAGGGATGGGGCAGCCACAGCTTCTCTGAGTAACCTGTGCCAGGGTCTGACCACCCTCAAATTAAAGAATTTCTTCCTAATATCTCCTCTAAATCTCCCCTCTTCCAGTTGGAAGCCATTACCCTTGATCATGTCACTCCATGACCTTGTAAAAAAAGTCCCTCAGCTTTCCTGTAGCTTCTTCAGGCACTGGAAGATGCTCTTAAGTCTCCCTGGAGCCTTCTCCAGGCTGAACCACCCCACCTCTCAGCTGTCTCCATAGCAGAAGTGCTTCAGCCTCCTGATCATCTTTGTGACCTCTGAACTCTCTCCAGAAGGTCCATAATTTGGACCCAGGACTTCAGGTGAGGTCTCAGAAGAGTGGAATAGAAGCACCCCCACCTGGAGTACTGTGTCCAGTTCTGAAGCCTTCATGGAAGCTTGCTTATTACCAAGCCACAGGCTGCAGTCAGCTGTGACATTATCTCTTTGTAGCTTTAAAAGTCTTTTCAGCATCATGTTTTATGGCTTTTCTTGCAAAACTTGCATTTTGGAGTGCTGAAGTAAGATGCAGCATGGTCCCAGAGGTTCTCTCCCAGCTGCCTGGCAGTAAGGAAGATTTTGTAGATTGCTGTTAAAATTTCAGCCTAATCTCTTACTGGAACTAAGCTAGTTAATGGAATTAGTTAGTCCTACCTGCCAGTCCCAACTAGGAGCTTGTAGACTTTTCTTTGGCTAATTTTAGACACTTTTGGCTAAAGGTTCTGAAGATGCTGAGTCAGTGGACTCCATAGGAATGAATGCCTTGATGTGACAAAATTCAGCTTGCCCACCAGCTGGATGTGATGGTTTCAGGTGGTGGGAAATGTGCTTTGGGAGAGGGACACTTCAGAGGACCCTCCTTAATGAGGAACCAAAGAATCTGGTAAAAACCCAACACCTTTGAACAAACTGGCCTTGTGGGATGCTTATAAATCCTGGAAGGGTGGGTGTCAGGAGAAGGGGTCTTTATCCAGTGGTGCCCAGGGACAGGGCAAGGTGTACTGGGCACAAACTTGATCCATAGGAAGTTCCATCTAAACATGAGGAGGAATTTGGTTACTTTGGAACTGCTCAGAGAGGTGGTGGGGTCTCAATCTCTGGAAATACTCAAAACCCACCTGGACACCATCCTGTGCCACTTGCTCTGGGTCAGCCTGCCCTGAATCCACAGTTCTCTTCCTTCCCTTCCCATTCTGTGAGTCTGATTTTTTTGTTGTTGTTTTTTTTTTTCTCCCCAGGCAATGATACCCGCAGCAAAAGCAAAACATGATGGGTAAAGCTCTGGATCTTTCCACTCATTTCTAATGTGTCAAAAGTGAAATATTTCCTAATCTCTGAGGCTTCATTTTTCTCAGGGTGTAAGTTGTGGGGAAAGAAGCTCTGGGAGAGCTTCAAATTCTTTAGCATGATTCCTCTGCTGGAAAGGCAGATCCCACTCTTTGCCTTTTGGCCTTTTAGCTTTGGAGCTTGCTGAGATGCTGGCTGGGGGCACAGAAATGTCAGCAGGAGGTGAGGGATGGTTACAGGGCTGCAGCACTCATCACTGGGCTTGGCAGAAGCAGCAGAAGCCCCCGTGTGCCCCTGGCAGGAGGAGAGAGGCAAAAAAGAAGGTTGGGCAGGCAGTAGGTAATGAGCAAAAGCTGATGGCTAGGGAGGGAGGAGAGAGCATCTTGTTCTTCAGCCCTTTGAAATCTAGATGTTATTTTTATTCTGTAAATGTTGCTCAAAGGATGTTTCCTCTCAAGGTGCCAACAGAGAAGAGCAGCAGCCTTTCCTTTATTTTTTTTTTTTCCTAAGGTGAGTTGGAAAAAGCAATTATAACTCCCTGCTTCTTTTGAAGATGCTGATAAAAGGAGGTGGGAGGATCAGAGGGGTCCCTGTGCCAAAACGAGAACAACTCCTCAAGTGACAGAAATACATGGTTTTTATTTTTAAAACAAAGTAACTCAACTTTGGCTGCGTGCCGACTTTCAAAGGTGACCTAATTGCATGCAAAAACAGGTTGAGAAGGGGAGAAGGGGGAAAGAAACATTGGCCACAAGAAAAAAAACAGCTTCATCCTGAAAGGTGCTGTCTCCTCAGGATGCTGGCTGCCTTAGCTCTTGTATCCAAGACCCCTCTTGCAGCAAGCCCCAAACCAAGGCCAGGAGGTGTGGAAAGGTGAACAGACTCAAGCACTGGTTGCTTTGAAAAAAAAAAAAAATCAACCTACCCCTCCTGACCTCAGCTATGAGGTGCATCTGCAGGCTGGGGGGGTCACAGGGGTTATTTCACCCCACGTGGCTTTTACAGGCACCTCCTGGTTGACTGCAAATAAATCTCTGCTCAAGGAATGACCTTCTGGGGATCATTTTGGAAAGAAGCAATCTGATGTCAGCAGGAAATGAAGGTGTGCTGGAGCTCCACGTTGGGGAAGGAAGAATTAAACCCTTTCACTTTTTCTTTTCAGAAAAGCTTAACAAAGCTCTGTTTTTAAATTTCCAGCAGTGAAGTCAATTGCTCTGCAGTGCTTCTCCTCCAAAACCAGAATCACAGGAATACAGAACCATTGAGGCTGGAAAAGCTGAGATCATCAAGTCCATCCTCTGACCTAACATCAATCACATCACCACATCAGCTACACCGTGGCACTCAGTCCCACATCCAACCTTTCCTTAAACACCTCCAGGGATGGTGACTCCACCACTTCCCTGGGCACTCCATCCCAATCCCTGATCACCCTCTCCATAAGGAATTGCTTCCTGATATCCAGCCCCTGGGGCAGCTTCAGGCCATGCCCTCACATCAGGATTTTGGTAGCAGAGCTGCCAGTGCTTAATGGGATCCTGTGAGCCCTGGCCCAAGGGGGATGAAAGTGGCAGAATGTGGATCAGAAGATTTGAAAGCACAAGCCAGGCTCTGCCTCACCCTGGGTTTTTCTGTCTTCAGCTATGGCAGGACTAGAGGGAATGGCCAGAAGTTGCACCAGGAGAGCTTTAGACTAGATATTAGGAAGAATTTCTTTACTAAAAGAGAGGTCAGGCACTGGAAGAGGATGCCCAGAGAGGTGGTGGAGTCACCATCCCTGGAGGTGTTAAAATATGTGTAAAGGTGGCACTTCAGGATGGAACATAGTGGGTTTTTTCCATGTTGACAGCTGGACTCTTAGACCTTAGGTCTTTTCCAGCTGTGGCTGTGTGTGATCAGGTGTGAGCTGGATGTATGCACGGAGTCAGCCTTTTCTGCAGCACCAGGCAGAAATTGGGCTTATCTACCATGAGCAGAGCCAGGAACTGGGGCATCATCCTCCCAGAACATGGGTCTCCTCCCAAGGTAGTGCCTTCCACCTGTGCACAGGTTTCACTTGAGGAACATTCAGATGACCCAGAGGAGGAGGAATCCCTGATTCTGGAGGCATCTGAAGAGCTTGCAGTGTAGGCAAGCTGGATGACTAGTTTGGACTCACAAGCCAGAAGTGTTCCATATTGCTACTGAAACTTCTGCCAATAAAATCTGTCAGGGTTTAACACTGGCCCAGCAATTAAACCCAATAACAGATGCTCTCTATTAATCCCCCTCTCCTCCCTGACGAAGGAAGGAGAGAAAATAAGGGAGAGAGACTTATGGGTTGGAAACTAAACTACACAGCTTTAATGAAACAGGAATGATAAATAGGAAAAAATACTAAATATATACAAATATACAGGAAAAGTGATCCCACGTCCCTCCCCCCTTTCCCTCAATAACTCTCACGTCACCCCCGAGGCTGCAGGGCAGCCCTGGGAAAGTTCAGGCTGGAATCCTGGGGTCAGCAGCAGTTGGGAGCTGGAGGCAGAACACACAGATTCAGGCTGGGATGGATCAGGAGATCCTTTCTTTGAAGCTTGTGACCAGAGCTGGTTTGCTCTGCAGATCCTGGGGTTCAGAGCAAAGAGGTGAGGAGCAGTAGCAAGGTTTGTGGTCTTGTGGTTAATACACTAAACCCAGCAGGGAGAATTAGTTAACGTACTAAACCCTTGTGAGACCCTCCCCCCCCTGCAATGCTGGGTCCAGTTCTGGAGTCCCCAAGCTCAGAAGGACACAGAGCTCCTGGAAGGTGTCCAGAGCAGAGCCACTGAAATGCTCAGAGGGCTGAGCACCTCCCTGGGAAGCCAGGCTGAGGGATTGGGGTTGTTCAGCCTGGAGAAGAGGAGGCTCCCAGGGGAGCTCAGAGCAACCTTCCAATATCTGAAGGGGCTACAAGAAAGCTGGGGGAGGGCTTTGGACATGGGGGGGTAGGGAGAGGACAAGGGAAATGGGTTAAAACTTGGAGAGGGGAGACTGAGGTTGGACATGAGGAAGAAATTCTTTAATTTGAAGGTTGAGACACTGGAACAGGTTGTCCAGGGAAGCTGTGGCTGCCCCATCCCTGGAAATGTGCAAAGCCAGGTTGGATGGGGCTTGGAGCAGCCTGGGCTGGTGGGAGGTGTCCCTGCCCATGCAGGGGATTGGAACTGGATGATTTTTAAGGTCTCTTCCAACCCAAACCATTCCACGAAGCCTCCTGCCTCCAGCCCCAGGACATGCCCATCCCTGGCTGCTCCCCACCCTCCCACAAGTTTTCCACTTTCCCCCAGGTGTGAGCTTGGAGGTGGGGGGGGGGAAGAAAACCGGGAGAGTTCAGATTGAAAAGAAACATCTGATAACAACCTGCAGTGTTACTTCTCACGCTTTCTGCATCTCTCTCTTGTGAGCACTGGGAGGCACCAGTGTCCAGGCTAAAGCTGCCTGCCCAGGCTGGGATGGAAGCCAAGGAACTGAATCAGGGAACCTCCAGAATTTTTTTATCTGCTTGTATAGAATGCTGAGATTCTATTGGGATGTGGGATGAATGACACAGAGATAAAACACCCTGGAGACAGGAGCAGAACCACTTGAGGGGTTCAAATCCACTTCCTTAGCTCAGCTGATTTGTCAAAGGCAAAGTCTCTGCAGCTGCTTTTTGTTTTTTTATTTTTGCTTCCTTTCTTTTGGCTTGCTTGCTTTTCAGGAACAAAGCCTCTTTCTTTATGCTAAATATTGACACTCCAGCTCTGAGCATCAGGGTTTTGTCCTTGGCCTGAGGCATTCAGGAAGGGACTGGAGGGTTTCCAAGAGAAGAAACCAGGGGATTAATTAGCAGGAAATCTGGAAGCTTAGGTGCCTATGTTCCTGGTACTTAACCCAACTCTGCTTGGCTGCTTGGGAAGTTAAGTCAGATGGGAAGGGATCTGAGGTTTCCTAAACTCTGCTAATAAATGGGTGCTGGTGCCCTGTGCTGGGGGGTGGGCTGATGGGGGTGTTTGTTTTGAAGAAGAAGGAGTTGGGGGTAGAGGACTGTCAGGGTTTAACACTGGCACGGCAATTAAACCCAATAACAGATGCTCTCTATTAATGCCCCTCCCTGATAAAGAAAGAAGAGAGAACAAGGGAGAGAGACTTATGGGTTCGGAGCTAAACTACACAGCTTTAATGAAACAGGAATGATAAATAGGAAAAATTACTAAATATATACAAATATCCAGGAAAATTGATCCCACGTTCCTCCCCCCCTTCCCCCAATAACTCTCACATCACCCCCGAGGCTGCAGGGCAGCCCTGGGAAAGTCCAGGCTGGAATCCTGGGGTCAGCAGCAGTTGGGAGCTGGAGGCAGAACACACAGATTCAGGCTGGGATGGATCAGGAGCACAGGCAGAGGAACGGATGGAATCCTCCCAGGATGCTGAAGCAAACAGGGAGAGGGGAAGAAAAGGAATCAGGAAGGGGAGAGGAAGGGGTTTGATCCTTGTGATCCCTCAAATTTACATTGAGTATGAGGTGTATGGGATGGAATACTCTGTTTGGTCAGTTTTGTCCATCTGTCTTGTCCCTTCCTCCCCAAAGGAGGGGTTCAGGTGGGACCTCTTTACTCCTTCTGGAGGGCAAAATGTTCCTCAGAGCTGAGCAGTGTCCCTGGTTCTGCAGCCCATCCTCCAGCAGTAACTATAAACATCAGTACTATCAGTCCCAGAAGCAGACACTGAACAGAAACTTGCTGTTAGTTTCAGCAAGTGCAGCCACTTACAAGAGACTGAGCTGAAAGCAAAAGCACAAGACAGAAAATTATCTTTATCCTGGCCCAAACCAGGACACCCAGCTTGGTTGCCCTTCTCTGAATTCCCTCCAGCACCTCAAAACTTTTCTTCTAGAGAGGGGCCCAGAACAGCCCTTGAAATGTGGCACAGGAGCACCACCACTTCCCTTCTGCTGGCCACACTGGTGCTGATACAAGCCAGGATGCTGGTGGCCTTCTTGGCTACCTGCTGCCTCACATCCTTGTCCCCAAACAGAGTGGATTCCAACTGGGATGGAGTCCTCCCACCAGAAAATTTTCCTGGTCATGCTGAGGGAGGTGGCTTTGCAGCAGGGGCTGTAGCTGCTGCTGACAAATTGAAACAGCCCCATGCAGGCTTTAAAAGGCCAAACCTCAGCCCATCACTCATCCCAGACACCACCCGAGTGTGTGTAATGCTGTGACCTTTTGTCTTATTGAATGTGCTCAGTGCTACAAAAAGGATTGATTTCCTGCCCAGGCAGATGGACAGATGTGATGCTGCTTCTTAACCTGGGTCACAGGTCCTCTCAAAAACCCTTTTCTTTTTTCCAGACGTGCTCAAGAGGGTCTAAAGCAGGAGTAGGTCCCACAATTAACCAAGCAACTCCCATAATCATTCATTTCATCAATGCATTTGGGTCTATACAGCTCACCAGCCAGTAATAGTTGAGTCCCAGCCATTAATTTATTAAGTATTTCAATTTTTAAGTCTGTCTGAAGAGGCAATTGGGTCCAGAGAAGACTTAACACTGAATTCTAACTACTCCAGATTGTCAAGACAGAGGCTGAGACCCTGTCTTTAAAATCCTTATGTGATCAAACTCTGTGATCACACCTTCCTGTCATTGTCTCTAGGACATACAAGATAAAAACTGTCCTGAGTTAACCAAATATTTCATTTTCAGGATGTTTTCATTTTGACTTTTGCTGAGATCATAACTGACAGAGAAATAGAGTCTCACTTTCAATGAAAAATGCAGCATTTCAAGTGTTAAAACAAAAAACAAAATCAATTTTGGATTTTTTTCTGCTTGTGACAGAAACAACCAAATGAGTTCAGCTCATGTTTGAAAATAGTAATTTTTTTTTTCCCCTGAGTAAAATATCCAGCAAAAAGATTTCTCTTGGTCCTGGCACAGTTTAAAATACTTATCAGATGGAGGAGTGAGAAAGAATTAAGGATCATCCAAATTCAACACAACAGGCATTATGACTGAGAGGTATCCCTGTGTTTCTCTGTGCCCACTTTAATGAGCATCATTCCAGCCATGGGATCAGCTTGGGAAAGTGTCAGCAGTCAGAAACAACTCACTGAGCTTTCAAAGGACCAGAGGTGACCAAATCAAAACCTCATTTCTGTCCTAACCCAGCTTTCACCCTTCCTACGTAATGAAATGATGGAAATGTCTACATGGGGGTTTGTCAGACACCAGCCAGGAGGTGAGGAAGACTCAGCACAAGCTGGGAAGAAGCAGGGTTTGAAGAATAACCTGAAATCACAAAAAAGAAGCAGTTGCTGGGGGTGGCATCAAGCTGGGCAAGGGTTCAGTGGACAGAGGGAGAGGTGGCAGCTACATCAACACATCCATAGCTGGCAAAAACACATCCATGGCTGGGAAAAGTGCCAAGACAAGGCACGAGGCAAACTCAGACCTTTGAGTTCAAATGTGAAGTCCCCCAATAAAACCAAGAGCATCAAGAAGATGGAGGCTTGCTCTTTGCTCTCACAATTAATGCCTGAAAGGGGTTGGGAGTCCTCCAGAGTGTCCAAGCTCCCCAGAACAGGGATGAAGGTAGGGCTGATAGCATCCAGTGCTTCCATAGAAGCATCCATATGCATCCATAGTGCTTTCCATCATGGTTGGAAAGAACCTTCAAGATCATGAAGGTTGGCAATCAAAGGAGAGAGAAGTCTTGATGCAATGTTCCCCATCTATTGCTCTGGGAACATCTGAATATCACAGAATCCCAGGTTGGAAGGGATGTAAAAGATCATCTAATTCCAAGCCCTCTGCCATGGGCAGGGACACTTCCCACTAAATCAGGTTGCTCCAAACCCCACCCAGCCTGGCCTTGAACACTTCCAGGGATGAGGAATCCACAGTTTTTCTGGACAACCTGAGACAGTGTACGATTTGTTCAAAAAAACCCCAACCCCCTCACAATTCAGCTTTTTTTTTTTTTTCATTTGTTTGTATGCTTGTTTCCAGCTGTTGCTGAACAGCAATATTTCTGCAGGCACATTGAAACAACAAGGCACAACCAAACAGCTATTTCCTTCTCTTATCCTTTTCTTCTTCACTTAAATGCAGGATTTTTCATGAATGTGGTACCTACACCACCCTGCACATCCAGATCCTCTTCTCTGCAGAGCCTGCAGTTGCTGCTGCATTAAATAACTCATTTCCATCAGCAATTTCATCCCCCAAAGAGAACTTGTGGTGGCTGTGGAGCACACAAATCCAATGGAGATATTTCTCTCCATGGCTTAAGAAATTTCTTTCCTGATTTCCATCAGGTTAGGAGGTGACTGGTGGTTTAAGTAGTGAAAATCAAGTTAAACTGGAATTTCTTGAGAAAAGAATTTCACCTTTTCTTCTCCCCTTCTTAATTTCTCCTCTCCCTTTTTATTGTTTCATATAAAATGTTGCTGGGCTGTGTTTGCCACAAGCCTCCCCAGCAGAGGAGTAATTACATTTATTGGAAATGCTTCCTGATCACATATTCATTTACCAGCTGCTAAAGTAAAATGAACTGGGCAAAGTGCCACTGGAGATTTGGAGTCATAAGCTGGAGAAAGCAATGAAACAACTGCTCAGTGTGTAGTTGCTTTCCCTCTCCAGGAACCCATTCTCCTCCCATTCAGCTGATGGAGGAAGTTAAAAGGCAGTCAGGATGGCAGGATGAGATATTTCACCTGGAGGAGGTGAGATATCCAGCTGGATGGGGAAGGGTTTGCAGTGGGATGGGACAGGTGAAGTCTCTCTGGTGAGACTTTCCCATCAGCAGCAAGTCAAAAGTAGCACCAGGACTTTTCATTGCTGAAGGACTGGAAACCCAGGGAGGAATGGCTGCAAGATGCTGGCCCCAGCCAGGATCTCCTATAGCTTCTCTTGGAGGATTACAAAGTTTTTAGGGTTTTTTTCCCTCTTCAAGATCAAAAGATGCTCCAGGGATGGTGGCAGGAAGGTGTAAAAGCATTTTCTCCCTTCGTCCACACTCTTACTTGTGCTTCAGGTAGGAAAAACCCACCTGAGGCTCACCAGGAGCCAAGCATTTGCCAGAGTCTTGCAGATAAAGAGCCTCTGAGGGGGAGGTCAACATGAGTTCTTGAAAGATGTGTTTCTACACTGTGAAACTTTGCTCCTTTCTTTATCGAGTTCTTTCTTCCTTTAGGCCCATGGCCAAAATTCTGGATTTCCCAGAATAACTCTTGCTTTTAGCCCTACCATCTCCTGGAACATTTCCTCTAACCAAAGCCAAGCTCTCTGTCCTCATGCCAAGCTGAGCTGCTTCAAAGCCAACTGTGAAAGGCTCTTCTGTCTGAAGATGCTCTTTCCCCATTACCTCTGCTTGTAAGAGGTTTGGGTGGAAGGAGAGGCTTCTGTGCTGAGACAAACCCAATTGTGTTATCAGGTTCAAATAAAAGTGGTACCATTAACTCATTCAGCCTGGTTTGTGCTAATAGAAACCTCCATTTTCCTCACAGCTGTATGGCACCAAGCATCTTGTAGAAATCTGATTCCCCCCAAAGATTCCTGTAGTAATGTTAGGAGTAATTTCCCACTTTGCTTTGGACTCAAAGCTTTGAAAAGTGCTTTTGGTGCTCAAATGGCTTCACCACCACCATAAGAGGGTGAAAAATCCCACATCTTTCAGGACCTCGTGTTGACCTCACCCCCATATGTTGTTTATCTGCATGACTCTGGCAGTGTTTGTCTCTTGAGAGAAACTCAGTAAAGCATTTAGTTAAAGGTGGGAGGCCACCTCTGCTGAGGGAATCCATTAGTCAAGAAAAAAAGGCCCTCAAACGGGTATTTTTAAAGGAAACCAACAGAGGACAAAACGAAACACTCTTTCTTCAGCTTGTACAGAGGCATCCAGGTGATGGGGAGTGTTGAACCTGGCAGCTTGCACGGTTCTGTGGGTTGGAAAGAACATCAGGAGTTGAAACAACAATTCAGTTGCTTTTCTTAAAACTTCATCTCCTTCAAAATCCTGAGCTGCCTCACAAAAATGCTGAAGACCTCACTAACCACCCCCACACCTGCCTGTCACCGTGGTCTAAAGCCAGTCCAGCCCAGTCACAGTTTGTCCTCTGTAAATGAAGTTATTTCTCTAGATATTTCCTCTGGAAATATCTTCTGGATTTGTTTTACCAGGCTCAGGTTACTACTTTATAAATCAGGTCACCTGAGGCAGCTGCAGCCTGGTTTGAGGGGGAGGAGTGGGCAGCAATGGGACCACTCCTCACTCCATCCATCAGCTGTGCCAGACAGAAATCACTGGAGGTGATAAAACTTCAATGGCCTTAGCCTGCTGGCTCTTCATCCACTTACAAAAAAGTTACCACCACATTCTTCCATGATTCCAAGATCTGAAGCTTTAGAAAAACCAGGGGTGCTGCCAGATGAACATATCTTGATGGGCTGGGAGTGGTGTGAAGGTTTTTTTTGGGGGGTGGGAACTCTTTGCTCCTCTGGGAGATGTCTGAGAGATGTCACAGAATGGTTGGGGATGGAAGGGACCTCTGGAGATCACCTGACCCAACCTCCAGGTACCAGGTCTACCTAGAGCAGGTGACCAAGGACCAGGTTCCCTTTAAACGAATCGAATTTTCTTTCCAACTCCAACTTTTGCCACTAGAACTTGAGTGAATCCTTTAAAAACAGTGATGAACTCATTTATCTTTCCAGAGGGAGCTTTGCCAGGAGCACTATTGCATTAGCTTTCACAGGGGGCATTTGCTTTGTTTGAAGTTCTATCCATTATCATTTTAAAAGACTGCAAATTGACTGTAGGAAACCAAGCATTACTACACTGATGGTGCAGTAATGAAGCATCTCTCATTCTGGAGAAGTTGTATTCAGTCTCGAGTATCTCTCTCATCTATTAAGTATTGATTTGTGGGGAGAACATTTAATAAAACTGCCAACTGGTTCTGATCTCTTTGGCCAGTGTAAATCCAGAGTGACTCCGGAGGAATCGATGTCATCACTTTGATTGAGAATTCTGTAATTAAATGAGCTAAGGGCCAGGAGCTTGGGGCAGAAAGCTAAATGAGGGTGACCTGGTCAAACAGGTGACAGAAAAGAGGTGTACTCAGCAGCTTCCCATTTCACTGTGTGGCCCATGAGGGTGGGAACCCAGGAAGGAGATGGATGGATTGAATGGGAACAGTGAGATGATTTGATCTGGAAAAACTTGCCATCACAGTAAACAAAATAGACTGCAAAATAGGAAGCTCAGTGGTTGAGCTCAAGTGCTAGAGGCTGGATAATCCTCCTGTTCTTAACTTTTTGTGCATTCATAGGCTGTGCTTTTTCCAAGGCCATGGTATGGTTTTGGGAATAATTCACTACAAGGGCTATTTCCCGTGATAGTTTTTCTCTCCCTGCACTGTCTTCCAGTGCTACTCAAGCAGAATTACACCTTTTTGTCAAGGTGTAAGCAAGATTTTGTCTCCTCGTGTCCCACCCCAAGGTGTGAGCCAAAACCTCTCACCTTCGAGTCATGAAAACACTCTGCTGGGATGTAGCACAGCCCAGTGCTTTAATTTATATGAAATGAACTGAAAAAAAAATTAAATAATAATAGCAACCCTATTTTTGGGTCCCAGGAAACTCAAGGCTAACTGCTCTGTAGTGTGGATGAGCCAGTGAGAGCCAGCCCTGAGGAAAACCAAACAGTTTGCTTGTAAATCTTCAGTTCTATATCCTGTAATTTGGGGATTAGACTTGAACTGTGCCCAGGAACTGTACCCATCAGTGGTACAGGCAATTGTCAATGCTCAGAAACTGTTGAGTTCACTCGTGTGGGTGTAGCTCCAGAAGTCCTTTTGGATCCCTGAACTCTGTGGATTTATACTATAAATATACTATATGTATATATAGTATATACTATAAATCTAGCATAAATATACTATATTATATAAATATAGTATAGTATATTTGTGAAATTCCTTTTTCAATGACATCACTTGTGGTATCTGAAGCAAAAAAAAAACCCAAAGTATTTGATGTTTGAAACCTCTGGAAGGTGCTGCCTTCTTTTTGCTCTCCCACTGCACATCCCTGGAGAAGGGCACTGTGCATGCATCCTGAGGATTCACAAAGTGGCCAAGGACAGATATTTAAGGAACAAAGGAGACAAGGCAAGGTCCTGAGAATGAGGCCAAACCAAATGAGGGGCAGCTTTTCAGATCTGATGAAAATCAGAGTGGCAGAGCACTGTATGATTTATTCCATATGGAAGAAATAGACTTGTTCAGTATGGAGGAGAGAGCTGAGGGTTCTCAGTAGTCTCCAGGAAAGTAATAGGGAGCTGTAAAATTAAAGGCAAAAAACTGTTTTCCATATCCAAAGGGAAAAGGGTAGAAATTGTATGTTTATGCTACAACAAGGGAGTTTTAGTTAAATGTTAAGAAAACCTTGTTCATGGTGTGGGTAGCTCATAACACGAAGGGATTCTGGGGAAGGCTTCCATCCCTGGAGAAAGAAGGTTAGAAACATATTTTTAGGAAAATTAAATGTCACCAGGATGGTTTGGTGGATCTAATGAAGCTTTCAAGTAGAAAGTGGCCAAATGTCTCCTTGATGCCCTTTCCCATCATCTTTCAGTCTCCAGTGCTTAGGGGGATGGGTATATCTGTGACTGAGCACCGCCAAATCTTGCACCCATCCTTCCCTCTAACATCAAAGGCAGCTAAAAGGGAACCTGAGGGAAGGTGAACAATTAGGAAAGGGTGAAAAAAACAGTGGCAGAGCCAGCACCACCTCCCTCTTGCTCTCTGGAGTGTCCTTCTGCTCATGGAAGGAGATGCTCAGCTCAGAGACCATGATCCACATCTCAGCCCTTTGCCCAGAGCACAGGAGACCAGCAGAGAAAAAATCTGGTGTTGTCAGCTCATCCTTGGCCTCCAGGGTTGAATTCCCCTCCTTGCTTTGCACTATGAGTTTGGAACACCTCTCTGCCAGAGCTTCCCTTCACCAAACCCTGCTCTGAATGTTTTCCAGTGGGAGAAATCTTCCTTCTGGTTGCAGCCAGGAAAAGTCATTGCTCTGCTGGTGCCAGCACTGACCTATTCAGTCATTTTACTCCTGGTGGAAGAGAGGAGAGAAGCAGAGAGAAATCCTATTTCTAAGAGGTGTGCAGAAGAGGGTGAACTTTAAAAAAGTTGGGAGATGTGGGGTTAATTCCCTGCCCTGCTGTAGCCTTCTTGAGTTTCCTTCAAAAGTTGTTTATCCTTTTCTTGCCTTGGTTTCCCTCTCCTAGGAATGGTTTTGTAGAGCATAGTAAGGATGTAGTTGTCAAAGGAGCTCAGAGAAGGACATGAAGGCATCAGGACAGGACACTCCAGGGCAGTGGCATTGCCATCAGACTCATGCTGTTCCAGAAGAACATTCCTGAAGTCTCATGCACTATCCAGAAGGAAGTTTGTGTCTAGCAGTGAACTTCTGCATGGGAAAAATATCCAGTTTTATTGCTTGGGACCAGAGAGTTCCAATAAAGTTGTGTTCCAGAAAGAGCTTTATCTCTAGAGAGGAATGAGAATCAAGAGTTATCCTGATAATCAAACCACTCCTTGTGTCCCCTCTGAAATGAATGAGGAAGAAGAGGTAGGAAACTTGAGTGGGACACCTTCTGTGTGCTTTCTGATGTTTGATTTAGGAAACTCAGCTTGCCCTAGGATCAAGGTTCATAGAATCTTAGAGAATCTCAGGTTGGAAGGGATCCATAAGGATCATCTAGATCAGCTCCTTGCTCCCTAAAACTCAATCATATGCCTAAGAGAGCATTGTCCAGGTGCTCCTTCAGCTCTGACAGGTTGGGTGCCATGACCACTTCCCTGGGTAGCCTCTTCCAGAGACCATCCAACCCCTTCTCCTGATGTCCTAATGCTCAGAAGGTTTCTGTGGAGGGAGGGGATGGCAACATGAGCTCAGCTGTGTGACACCTGCCTGGCTGACTTAGCTGGTGTGAGGATCCCAAGGCTGGTGTGAGGATCCCAAGGACACTGGGAAGATCAGGAGCTGCCAGACAAAAACCTTACATCATCCATCCATTTCCAAAAAAAAAAAAAAAAAAATAAAAAAAAATTAGAGTAAGAACATCTTAGTTAATTCAATTAATTATCCACTGACCATTTACTTAAGGGACCTAGTTACAAATATACCCTCATCCCTCATCACAATGACAGGATATCTATCTGGCAAGTCTGCAAAAAGGCTACTAATGAAGAAAGTTTCTAATGCCTGTAAGCTGAAATATCTTTTTGCTCCTTCCACCAGTAGTTCCTGTGGGTCATTTCTGGGGTCAGCAGTGGTGTGCAGAGTAAAGACTGTCAGTGCTTTTAATATTTTAATAAAGATATAGAGCAAACTAGCAGTTGTTCCCATTTCATGGCAGTGTGTCAAGATGACTTAACATAGCAGGATGAAACATCTGGCCTGCAAAAGCTGAGGTCTGCTTCTTTGAGATGAGGTGTGATAAATATTACCTCCTCACAAAGGCAGATCTTGTAGATACGTGGTGAGCTCCCATTTCTAATCCCCAAGCCTGGCTTTTTGGGATAAGCTGGACTCCAAAATCCCAGCCCTGGCAGCAATTTAGAGAGCTTTGTAAGCATCTAAACCCCAAACTAAGTTATAAAGAAGTTGAACTAATCCTAGGAGCTCCACCAGTCCCATGCAGTTGTTAAGGGGAGGTGTAAATTTACACAGCAACACTGCAGAGAGAGCTCAAGGTCCTGAGGGGAGAGAAATTTGCATTCCATTGGCAAACAGAAGGTGATGGGTTGCTCTTGTATTTTTATTCTTGGTTATGTCTGTACAAAATGCATATAAAATATATCAGGGTGCTGGTACTTTCTTTTTGCTCTGTAATGGCAGGAGAGAACTAGGATGGGTTTTATTTGACTGAGGTAAATGTGTTGCTTGTTCTCCTCCTGTGTTCCTCACAAGGGAGGAGTAAACCCCTGGGTCAGATATCCCCCACTAGGGAAAAATTCCTCCTTCCCTGCCTGTGAAGTGCAGGGGCTGTAATTCAAAGTGCTTATGAAAAGGCAAGTAAAACTGTGGAGCTGGTGTTGGAAGAGAAGATATTTAACCTTGCTTGAGGGTGGTGGAACAGACCCCTCTGTTTTTCAAGCACGATGCAAAGAGCTGTAAATATTTTAATGGGAAAACCAAGATTTCTTTTGTTGGAGAAGTGGAGAGGGTGAAGTTAGAAGGAGGTGCCTTCCCTTGAAGGAGTGTTGAATGAAGCCACGTGTCCTCAAACACAGCTGGTTTCTTCTTCTTGCAGCAGCATCATCACTTGGGGAGCCTGAAAGGAGCAGAATTGTGATGGGAGGGTATCAACCCCAGAGCTAACAGTGCTCATCACCACATTTCACTTCCATCAGGACCTTTCTAAGGTCATGATCAACATCTTGAGTATCAAACAGGAGGAACTGAGGCAAAGTTTGTGCAAAAAGTCACAGTTTTGTGCAGTAGTGGTGGTTCCTTGAGCTACTTAATAGTACACCAAATCTCCCCAGCTTGCCTTTGCTCCCTTTCCCCCAGGATGATGGCCTTGCCAAAACCCAGAGCATCAGAAGAGTAAGACTGGAGTTTAGGATATCACCTATGTGCCCCCTGCCCTCCCACTCTGCTCCAAACTGGGAGCTCTGATTCCTTCTGATGATTCTTGATTGCCCTTCCAGCATCTTGCTGGAACTGGAGGAGTATGGAGCAGGGCACTGAGTTCCCATTTCCCACGTGTAAGACGAGTTGGGGGATGGATAATTTCCCTCTTTGGAGGTCTGGGGTAAGGCTTGGCTGTAGAAAAGCAATCTCTCTCCTCTGGCTTTCACCCTTCAAGGGACAAGACAACCTTGACATAGCACACAGCCTGATTTTTTTTCCTTACATTGCCAGTGGCTTCCAGCCCTGGCAGATCTGTCACCATCTCTTTTTATTGTGCCTGTCAGCCTCAAGCAGAGTTTTTGTTTTTAATCCAGGGAAATGTTGAAGCCTGGGTGATCTCTGGAAGGGATAAGCTTTAATTAGCTGCCATGCATGGTGAGGAAGAAGATTGATTTGCCACAAATCCTCCCCAAAAGAGCAAACCCAGGCTGCCCATCAGCCAGGCACAGAGGGATGGTGAGAAGCACCCCAGTAAAGTCTTAATCCCAAAACAGGGAAATAAATAGCTAAATCTCCAGGCAAAGTGTGTGGTTTTGTTGGATTAGAGGGTCAGGAGAGCCTGGACACAGCCTTGGCTGAACCTTTGATAAGGGACATGAGTTTGGCTTAACCTTCATTGCTAAAAAATGAATTCTTAGGCTGCTTTGTGGGGAGAAAGAGCCAAGATAGGTAACTTCTGGCTTAATTACATTTTTTTCCTGTCTGATCTGTGTCCTTGGGCAAGTCAGCCCTGCCTGGGGATTTGTGAGGCAGGAGCAATTTTGGGCTATTCTGGCAGGGGTATGAGCTTGGCCATGGGGTTTTTGTGGGAACCTGCTCCTGTCAGACTGATTGAACACAGGATTTGGCTGTTTTAACACAGGATCCAAATGCTGTTTTCTTGCATGCCAGTAGATGGTGGTGGAGGAAGCTGCACAAGACACAATCCGAGGAGTTTGAAGCTGGGGAAATAAAAAAAAAAATCAGATAAAATTCTCGTGAAGGGAATTTTCCTTTGTTGCCTGGTCAAAGAAATGAAAAAAGGATGGGGGAGGGTGATGCCACGAGTGTGTGACACACAGAGAGACCAGCAAACCATCACTACCTTGCACTTGAAAAGGGCCCTCAACATCCATGGAGAGGACACAAAACTCAGGCTTTTGGTGGGGGAATTGGGGGGGAAAAGAGCAAAATGATGAAACTCTGAAGATTTTCTCCCCAGTGCTGCTTGGGAGGATGGGGAGGGATGGGAGGCAGGGCCACCACAGCTTGAGAGCAAAATCTTCTTCCATGGAGCTGTTAAGGGCTGATACGTAAAAACTCAGTTTGAGAGGAAAGGGGGGAAAAAAAAAAAGTTAAATCGGAGTAAGCAAAAATCCCCCACAAAAAATCTTATTACTGATTTGCTTTCCATGGCTTTAATGGGCTGGAAACATGGGGGGCAAATGGGGTCTGGGCTTGGAAAATGGGGTCTGGTCTTCACTGGCTTTGTGGTGTCTCATCACCTCTCAGGGTGCCACCAGCACCCTGTAGAAACTTTGTCTTTCAGTGTACAACATTTATCATAGAATCACAAAATGGTTTGTGTTGGAAGGGAATTTTATCTAATCCAGCCCTCCTGCAGGGATCAGGGACCGTCTTCAACTTCCTCAGAGCCCTTCACCTGGAATATTTCCAGGGCATCTCCCACCTCCTGGGGCAATGTGAGCCACAATTTCACCATCCTTTTTTTTTTTTTTTTTTTTCCTTATATCTAGTCTGATCTCTCATCTTTTATTTTAAAGCCATCACTCTGCTGCTACAGGTCCTATTAAAAAGTCTGTTCCATCTTTCTTAGAAGCCTTCTTTAAGCATTGAAATGCAGATGTCCTCCTCAGGGCCAGCAGTGAGGGGATAGAGGCTGAACACCTTCATTCTTGCCACTAATCCTGTTCCAAAGCAGGAGTTAATATTTTTGTTGCTTTTCACCTTGTCTGATTTTCCATATTGGCACTGTGTATCCAGCAGGGTTAGGTTTCCCTGTCTTGCTAAACAAAATACATGGCGTGAGGGCTGAAGAGAGGGATTAGGAGCTCCAAGTCTATGACACGTGCCATTTTTTTCCTGCAAAACCCCAGCCCCCAATAGCACTTACTCTGCTAAGATGGTGGGATCAGCAGTGGCATCAAACCAGTATCACACCAGTACAGAAACTCTTTGCCTCCAGGAAAAGCCAGCACTGGAAGGTGAGAAACCCCAGCAATAAGTTTTGCTGTAGCATGTCCTGTATCATTGCCTGAGCCTCACACAATGATAAATTGAATTAAAGCTTGAAAAGTTCAAATGCTTTACTATTAAAAGCTTCTAGTCCTTTGGAGAAGACTTCTGGTTTTTCTCAACATCCAGAATCATAGAATGGTTTGGGTTGGAAGGGACCCTAAAGCTTATCTAGTTTCAACCCCCTGGCATGGACATGTACACTTCCCAGTAGACCAGGAAATATCCAGAGGGAAATATTCAGTGGTGTGGACCTCTTGTGTCTTGGGTATCAGAATTGTGTTTTCCTCCTTCTTCCCCTGCTCAGAGCTTTTATTTCTTGCTGAGGGAATAAGAGCTCTTCTTGTCTGGAGGAGCCTGTCTGCTTTCAAGCCTCCACTGAGGTGTCTGAAGATGTTCTGTACAGGAGTGAAGAGCTGGATGATGATACTTCAATCTCAAGACCAAACTCAACCAGTGAACAGAGCACAGGAGAACTGCAAGGAATAAAATACATTGCCTGAAGAAGAAGTGTTGAAAGCTTCAGCCATTGACTCTGGGTTCCTGGGCTGGAAAATGATCCCAGGAACTGCCCATATTTAATTTAAGTTTGAGTTCTGGGTCCAGTTTTGGGCCCCTCACACTAAGAAGGACATTGAGGGGCTGGAGTGTGGCCAGAGAAGAGCAACAAAGCTGGTGAAGGGCCTGGAGCACAAGCTTTAGAGGGATCAGATGAGGAAATTGGGGTTGTTTAGTCTAAAAAAAAAGGAGGCTGGGGAGAGACATTATTCCTCTCTCCAACCACCTGAAGGGAGGTGGTCTCTTCTCCCATGTAACTCCTGATAGAATGAGAGAAAATGGCCTCAAGCTGCATCAGGGGAGGTTTAGGTTGGAAATAAGGAAAAAATGTATTTACTGAGGAGTGGTCATGGATTGGAACAGGCTGCGCAGGGGGAAAGTGGAGTCACCATTCCTGGAGGGGTTCAAAAAATGTGTGGACATGGTTTAGTGGGAATGGTGGTGTTGGCTTGATGAACTGAGAGATCTTTTCTAACCATAGGGATTCTATGATTGTATAATTGCAAGGCTTCCTGTATCAAACCTGGGGCTTGGTTTTCAGACACGTGGATGTTTCTTCTTGAGCCAGGATGGATTTTTCTCCCTTACACTTCTTTGGAGAGCAATGGGAGAAACAAACATCTCACCAAATTAAACCAGGTGCTCAGGAGACCCCCAAAATCCATCCTTATTTTATTTCTGACCCAGTCTTCTTGAACTGCCCCAAAGAAAGGACACGACCCATGTGTCATCCATATGGTTATCCTCTGTATCTTCTCCACTTTTTCTCCCCAGAGGTCTTTTAAAAACAGCTGCATTTCTGTCCTCTGGCTGCAAATTGTGACCTTTGGGCCATGTAAATGACTTCTTAGAGAGATCCATGTCTCCGTTTGCATCTCTGTGTTGTTTTTTTTCCACTTTCAAGAAAAATAGAAAATATCCAAGACTACCAACATGTCCCTGAGATTACTGACATCTTTCTGACTGAGGTGGGACCTCTTAAAGATCCAACCCATGACACACTGATGAGAAAAGCCAAGATGATCTGGAGGTGCCAGGGAGCTGAAACAAACTCATTTTCCCTCTACATCAGCTGGGATACAACTCCAGGGATCCACCTTCATCTCCACAGATCTAATCCATTTCTCTTGGTAACCTGGGGGAGCTGATCTTGACTTTTGGGGGAGTTTCACAGAGTTTCATCTCTGAGTGTGACTAATAACAACCAGCAGAGTTTTTACTTAGGAGGAAACTCAGAAGCTCCCCTTGGTGTTTCTGTGGCTCTCTTGAACCAAACCAGCCCCAAAGCAAAAATCCAGGGATTTCACAGATCTGAAGTACATTGCAAATGTCCAGTTACATACACTCTAAGTGAAGAACAACTCTCATTTTTCTTTGCTCCATCACCACTGCCTGCAAAAGCCCGTCTGAGAGGTACAGCAAGATCAAGGCAATTTCCTCATGGTGTATGTGAAGGAAGGGAATGGTATCAAACTCCAGCCTGGATTGGATCTGCATGTGTGTCTGTGCTTGGCCTTGCTCCCTTCAGACCTTCAGCCAAACCAAAATTGTCATTTCTACTCAAAATATGAGGGGCAAAAAGGAGCATGAGCTCCCTAAAACCTGGGGTTGATCAACCAGAGCTTATAGCTTATGTCCAGAATATCATGGCTTGGAGGTATTTATTGCTGCTAGGGAAAAAGCAATTGTCCTCAGCACATCTGGAAATGCTTTAACCTGTCAGGCTTGGGTGAGCTGCTCTTGGGCTGAGGAGGATTTGCTGAGATTTGTAGCCCTGGAGTGAAGCCTGGATTGATGTAGGCTGTCATGACTGGGGATGCCAAAGGAAAACAAATGGGGGGCAAACAGCTTTCTGCAGGGCTCTGCTAATGATATGAAATGGATGTGGTGAAAAAAAAAAATAAATAAATGTATCTTTCTTTGCCTTCTGGAAAACTCACATCAGCATAAAGGCTTGGTTCCTTGGTTCTACCAAGTCCAGTGTTTAAACCATGTCCCTCAGCACCACACCTACATGTCTTTAAACACCTCCAATAAGAAGGATTCAACCACCTCCTTGGGCAGCCTATTCTAGTGTTTAATTACCCTTTTAATGATGAAGTTTTTTCTAATATCCAATCTAAACTTTCCCTGGTGCAACGTGAGACCTCTCCCAGCTCTCAATACTCTTGTGTTTCAAGGAGAGGTGAATAAACATCATGGGAAGTTGCAAGCCTTGATGCTGAGCTCATCTTTGGCCCTTGCAGGCTGTGGAACCAAACACTGGACATCCTGGGGGTTCTTTCTCAACACAGGGCCCAGCCAGCTACCCACAACAGTTTGGGTTTCTCCAAAGTTTCTGTCAGTCTTAGGAGCAAGAAGAGAAATGGGAAGTTTGTCAGCCTGGTCAGCATTTGCAAACTGCTCCATACCTTGGGCAGCATCAGTTGTGGTCAGATGCTACCTGCATTTTAAATGGACTATTTCTTCCCTCTCCCCATCCCAAGTCTTCAAAGTTACAGTCTCTAGATTGTAAGAGAATGCCTGCTTTCTCTTTTCAAGTCATGGTCAAAAAGGAGGAGGGAAATGGCTCCAAGACAGCTCTGAAACAGTGCAGTTACCTCATCTGATGGCTGTGCTTGGGTCTTGGTTGCATCTTTAACTCTTCAGTTCACCTTCCTCAGAGTGCTTTTCCCTTCAGAAACCAGTTTAGCTGAGCCAATTCTTCTGGTTTTGCCTTCAGTGGTTTGGGAGGGCTCACACAACCCAGAGGCCAACCATCAGAGGACTCACCCAAAGTGGAAGGGAAGACCTGATGGGTTGGATTGTGCTGTCTCACACCAGGGCAGCTGGATCTGAAAGGGTTTTTCTTTTTGGCATATACTTTTCTTTTTGTCATAAGCCTGAGGTGCTAAAAGTTTCATCACTGGAGCTTGACAGAGCAGAAATTGTGTAATGATATCACCATAGTTGTACCCATGCCAGGGATTACTCTGGTACAACAGTCCTGGTGTATTGGAAGCACAAGGAACCACCAAAATGGCTCTAACCAGGAGCAGAGAAGACTTCTTGCAGATGCTTATACCTCACTGGCCCTTCTCAAGCCACTGAACTATCTGTACTGGTCAAACTGGCACTATTCTGGCCCTTTTCCCAAAGGAAAGCTCTGGAGGACAAAATTCTGTGGAAGACATGGTCCCACTCTTGAGCTGGACTTGATGATCCTGGTGGGTCCCTTCCAACTTGGCAGATTCTCTGATTCCATCCCTGGTTCCACTTCATTCCTCAGGCCTTAGAGAACATCCCAATATTTTTTTCCTTAGCACATTTTGAAAGAGAAGAAACTTTGACTATTTTTTTTTTTTTTTTTTAAACAAACTGGTTTTCTTTCCACAGACTGAACTGATGTCACCACTCCCCTTGGTGCCCTTTAAACACAGAACCACAGAATCATTTTGGTTGAAAAAGATCTTTGAGATCATTAAGTCCAACAGTTATCCCAGCACTGCCAAGGCCAGAACTAACCCATGGTCCCTCAGCATTACATCTACACAGCTTCGAAATCTTTCCAGGGATGGGAACTCCACCTTGACAGCCTTTTCATTTTTTTTGCTGATATCCAATCTCTTCCATGCCTCTGCACACTCCTTCCCTCCTAACTTGCTACAGAGTGCAGTGATACAGAGAAAGAGATGAGGGATAAAGTCAAAAAGCCACCAAAAGTCCTGATTTTTTTTTGCATCATGCTGATCTTTCATAATTCCTGACAATATTTCATGTATATAGCACCTTCTATTCCAAAGTGTATTACAGATTCCATAAATAAATGCAACACTGTGCTAATGAGATCTTGGATCTGTCAAAGATGCAGCCTGAGGCCAGGTAACTGCAGGTATTTCTCATCAGAATCACTTTGCTCTCTCTCTAACCTTCATCCTTTATCAGAATGATTACAAGGCTGTCTCCAGCAAACGTGGTCCTTTGGCAATCAGCAGCAGGAAGGATGCTTGCTGGGGCATGGGGCTGGAGGAAAAAGGCTGAGTTGAACCATGGGATGGAGGAAAGATGTTGCAATGAGAAAGAAATGCCTCAGGAGATCCTCATGGATAAGCAGAGGTGGTGGATGCAAAAGGGACCTTTGGATCAGGGCTGGGCTGCACCCCCAGGGAGGAAATGAGAAGATGGAAGATTGGAGAAGGTGAGGGTTGGGAATAGAGGGCCAGGAGGGTGGTGATGGAAGGGATGGGCAGAAGGATTGGTTTTCTCTGTTTGGATGTAAACCAATCAGCCTCAGACCCAGAGAACAGGACCCAGAAAAATGACAGATGAAAATTATTTAGGAATATGGGCATTTTGGGTCATTGTAGGGGTCAGTGCCAGCATCCAGTGGACTACCACATATCCCAGTGATGTGACCACCTGTGGATTACCATAATTAAAGGGCAATGGGACTGAGGAATAGGAGCTGAGCCTTAGTTTTGAGAGTTCCTCATTTGAAATAAGGGCGGATTAGAAATCAAAAAGTTATTGATGCCATAAAGTCACCCAAAATGATATTGGTCCCTTGCAGCTTATTCCCCCCATTTAGAGGTGCCTTGACTAAAAGTCATAGAGGCTGTAGGGGTAACAGAAGCAGCTTCCCAGTTATTAGGAGCTCTCAGAAGGATCTCTGTGTGCCAAGCAACAGTACTTTTTATTAGCACTGATGGTAGGTGTCAGTGGTTGGCCTCTGTTTATGCTGACATTAACAAGCATGGGGAGGAAAATTGTGTTGTCAAGCTCAAGTCAAGCAGAAATAATTGTATTTGAATTCTTCCCTATGCATTCATGAAGTGATAGCAACTCTGGTCTTTAGCATCTATTTTACGGTTATGTGTGACAGCAAAAACCTTGTTTTGCAACATTGCTGCTTCCTTAGGATGAGTTTAATTTTGCCTTCTGTAAAACTGTTCTTGTTTCTAAGGTTAGGAGACCATGGTTTGCTGCCTTCACCTCCCCTCTGGGTTCAGGCTCTTTCCCAACAAGTAGAATCTGTCCTCCAAACCACACGTGGACTGCAGGACTCCAATGCAAGCTTCTGCTACCCTGCTCTTTCAGGAAAGTCCCATACTGCTAAATGAAATTCAGCTGATGTGTAGCTGCATTTTCAAAGGTATCCATGTATCTGCCCATGTTCCATGCCTGTGTGTCACAGTTTGACACTGGCCCGGCAGATAAACCGAATAACAGATTTATATATTAATCTCTCTCTCCTCACTGATAAAGAAAAGAGAGAGAATAAGGAAGAGAGACCTATGGGTTGGAAACTAAACTAAAGAACTTTAATGAAACAGTAATGATAAACAGGAGAAAATTACTAAATATATACAAATATACAAATATACAAATATCCAGGAAAAGTGATCCCACGTTCCTCCCCCTTTCCCCCAATAACTCTCACGTCACCCCCGAGGCTGCAGGGCAGCCCTGGGAAAGTCCAGGCTGGAATCCTGGGGTCAGCAGCAGTTGGGAGCTGGAGGCAGAACACACAGATTCAGGCTGGGATGGATCAGGAGCACAGGCAGAGGAATGGATGGAATCCTCCCAGGATGGTGAAGGAAGCAGGGAGGGCAGGAAGAAGGGAAGAAGCAGGGAGAAGAAGAAAGAAGCAGGAAGGGGTTTGACCCTTGTGATCCGTCAAATTTATCCTGAGTATGAGGTGTATGGGATGGAATACTCTGTTTGGTCAATTCTGACATCTCTCTTGTCTGCTCCTCCCCAAAGGAGGGGTTCAGGTGGGACCTTTTTACTCCTTCTGGAGGGTAAAATGTTCCTCAGAGCTGAGCAGTGTCCTTGGTTCTGCACACCAGTCTCCAGCTGTAACTATAAACATGGAATCTGTGCTGGCTCTCAGCAAGGACTTGGTGGCTTTGAGGCACAAAAGGACACACACCCACATAGCAGCATCCCTGCAGGTGTTGATGCTGTGGTGACTTACAGGGGAACATCTTTCAGATTGAAATTGTTGTGCCCACAGCTGACTTCTTGCCCTTATGGATAATCCCAAGAACCACAAAATTTCAATTCCTGTGATTTCACTCGGCTCCTTTTTTAACCTGAAAAGCCAAGATGTACCCAAAGCTTTCCTCAGTTATTCAACCTCTTGATGGTTTTCTGTGGAAAGTGAACACAAAGTATATCCCTCATCTCAGCTTTGAACCATAGGACTGCTTTGGGTTGGAAGGAACCTCAAAGATCACTTAGCTCTCCTCCCACTAGACCAGTTTGCTCCAAGCACCATCTACCCTGCTCTGGAACACTTCTACTCAGCTGTGCACATCTGGATTTAAAATTATCCATCCCAACCATCATGAAAGCTTATAGGAATGAGCTGGTTTGCCATCCTGAGTTCAGCCTTCAGTATCTTCAGTGGCTTCAAATGAACTGAACACTGCAACCTTTGCACTGACCATGGCCAGGTTGCATTCTGGCAGCTGAGTGATGGTGACTTGGCACAGGTGAACCTCCAGCAACAAGAAAATGTGAGAAAAGAGATATAAAACAACTCATCTTGGCAGAAGAACACCTGGATTAACCAGAAGATGATACCTTGCCCCATAACTTCTTGCCCTTTAAAATACTGTATTATTTTTCACGTGGATAGACTGATGGTCACATTAAAAACAGACTGAGGGTGTAACTGTTAGTCAGCCAGAAGAATCATTTTCATACATTTAAAAAACCCCACCACGACTGATTCCTTGGCTGGTAGGTGCCCCCAGGCAGTGTTTTGCTGGAGGTGTTAAAATAATAAAAGAAAAAAATCAAGAGAGAGATGCAGTGTTCATCAAAACCCTAAGATGTGCAGAGCCCCTTCAGCCAAGTGAGTCCCACTCAAGAGAAAGCAAATTAAAATATTGAGAGCTCCATGTGGATGCTGGGGAGATGTGGGGACAGCCAGGACACCCCTGGCAGGCAGGAGGCAAATCCAGGGGGATGCAGAATCCTCTCCCAGTGCAACCAGTTTGAGTGGTTGGAGCTGATGTGGTGCCTGCTGGGGACGCTTAGGCCAGGAAAAAAAAAAAAAGGATTTTCAGCCTCCTTTGGAGATTGTGTGTTGGGAAAGTCGTGGCAAGGAAGAAGAGAAAAAAAATGTACTTGCTTTGGGGACAAGTGGTTTCATCAATCCTTCTGTAAGAAGGCAGGAGAGAGAAGAGCTGGCTGCTGGGGGGTGACTTTCCTGAGTGTCCCTTCTGAGGCTGAGTCTGCAAGGTTTCATTAAAACAAAGCAAATAAAAAATCAGTCAGAAAAGCAGGAAGATGCTCAGCCTGTCCAAGCGGGTTGTCACATTTTCTGCTCCCCCTCTCTTTCCAGCTGCAGTCACTCTCAGCTAACACCAGATGTTCAGGAGGCAGCTGCTGGTTGGGCATCCAGGCTCTTCCTGTGTCACTCAAGGGAAAGAGGCACTTCTGGAGGACACTTCACTCTCTAATGGGATTTTTTAGGCAGCTGGGTGGGCTTCAGCATATATTGGTAGGTTTCTGACCTTCAGCTAAAATTGAGATGTTGGACCCATGAACTACATGTTGTACAGATCTCTAGAGAGGCACTCTACAAACCTTATCACTTTTCTCTTTTTTTTTTTTTTTTTAATTATTTTTTCTTCCTTTTTTAGTTTTCTTTTTTTTTTTTCTTCTTTTTTATTTTCTGTTTTCTTCCTTTTTTTTCTTGTCCCTTTTCCCCATTTTTTTTTCTTATTTATTATTCTTTCTCTTTTTTCCTTTTTTCTTTCCTTTTATTTTTCTTTTTTCTTTTCTTGCCTTTTTTCTTTTTTCCTTTCCTTTCTTTTGTTATTTTTAGTTTTTGCTTTTTGCTTTTTTCTTGTTTTTCCTCCTTTTTTATCTTTTCTTTTTCCTTTTTTCTTTTTCCTTTCTTTTTCCTTTTTTATCTTTTCTTTTTCCTTTTTTCTTTTGCCTTTCTTTTTCCTTTTTTATTTTTTATTTTTCCTTTTTTTTTCTTCCTTTTTCCTTTTTCCTTTTTTCTTATTTTTTTTTTCTTTTTTTCCCTTTTCTTTCTTTTTTCTTTTTTTTCTTTGTTTCTTTTCGTTCTTTCTTTTTCTTTTCCTTCTTTTCTTTCTTTTTTCTCTTTCATTTTTCTTTTTCCTTTCTTCTTTTTCCTTTTTTATTTTTTATTTTTCCTTTTTTCTTTTTCCTTTTTCCTTTATTCTTCCTTTTTCTTTCTTCTTTTTTCTCTTTTCTTTCTTTTTTATTTTTTCTTTGTTTCTTTTCTTTCTTTCTTTTTCTTTTCCTTCTTTTCTTTCTTTTCCCTCTTTCCTTTTTTCTTTTTTCTTTTTTCTTTTCCCTTTTTCCTTTTTTCTTTTTTCTTTTTTTTTTTTTCTTTTTTCTTTTTTCTCTTTTTTCTTTCTTATTTTTTCTCTTTTTTCTTTTTTCTTTCTTATTTTTTCTCTTTTCTCTTTTCTTTTTTCTTTCTTTGCTTCTTTTCCTTCTTTTATTTCTTTCTTTCTTTTCCTTCTTTTCTTTCTTCTTTATTTCCATATCATTATTTAATTCCCAGCAGTTATTTTCCATACCTGCTCACCCCCCTCTTGCTGAGACTGGGGGGGGGGTTCAGCTCCTTCATTTCCCTCTCCCCAGGACCTTTCTCCCCTCTGCCCTGCCCAGCTCAGCTCTGTTGGATTCCCTGAGCTGATTTCCCTCTCTGCCTCCCAGATCTCTTTGTCTCCCTCATTAACATCATGACTTCCCTGCATTAGCTGATGCCTGTAATAAAAATCTCTGTTCCTCCTCTTGGAAGCTGTAGAGCTTGATAGCAGGGTAATAAAAGTCAACAGTGTGAGCGGTTTAACAAATGACTTTGGTTTAGCAGAGCTCCCTTTCCCCAGTGTCCTTGGCATCCCAGGAACTCAGGAGCTGACGTGCTGACAGTTTTGCTCAATCCAGAAGGCTCTAAAAACTTCTGCAGAGAGTTCACCTGGCTTGTTTGCCTGTTGATAGCAAAGAGCAGATGTGGAAGAAGGGGAAACTCCTTTTGTTGCATAGGAAAAGCTCCATTTGTGAATGACATTCAGAGCTAGAAATACTTAGAAGAAGCAGAAATTGTTTTTTTTTTTTAAAAGCTTTATTGTACATTTGCAATTCTGGGTCCAGGGAATTGCATGCATTGACTGTGGATTTATTCTCTCTAAGAACCAGTTTCCATTCTTAGATTACTTTTGCCCCACTTTGTCTCCTTCTGACACCCATAGAAATTATTTCAGAACTGGAAAATAAATCTTAGAGTAAGAGCTCACTCTATCTACCCTGTTGCAGTCAATAGGAGGATTGATTGCTGTCTTTAAAAGTGAATTGCTGAGAGGAAAATACTGAATGCTGAGAGGAAAATCCTGGATACTAATGGGATCTTTACTCCAGACAAGAGTGCAATGTGGCAAGGAGAAAAATACTGAGGGTAAAACACTAAGCAAACTGCTAAGGGAATTATTGTTTTCTCTATGTCTTGAAGTTTGTGATCAGCTCTCTTCAGTTGACTAAATATATTTGTTTAGTGCCTTTTTACATGACCTGGGGGGGGGTATGTGAGACATCTGCATGGGGCTGGCAGGATCTATGAGGGAATTGAGGTCTTGTGAAGTGGGAGGACACTTTCTATAATAATATATAATGATTGTCTATATATAAAAAATATCAATAATAATAACAATAATGATGGTAATAATAATAATGGCACTAGAACCCTGCTACTAAATAAAATCCCTAGGCTCTGATTGTGGGTTTAGGGGAGAAGTTAATACTTCTAGGGAGTGATACGTTTGACCTGCTCTTTAGGATTAGGTGACTTGCCCCCTTGACTGATTTTAAATGGGGTGAAGAGCTCAGATTGAGGCATCCATGCCACCTGGAAAGCTGGAATTGAACCCTGCTTGTCATGACCATCTTCCTGTGTCACAAGAGCACCATTTACAGAATTATATTCTGCTTTTATCCCAGTTGAGAAGGCACCATGACCTGTGTGCTTCTGACTCCTGAGCCATCTGATACCTTCTGCACTAAGCAGGCAAATTGCCCTGGCTCTGCAATTAGAGTAATTAGGAAAAGAGATGTTTTGAGCTACTGGCATCTCTAAGAATAAAACATTTCATCTGAATCAAAGTGCACTGATCAAAGATAACAATAGAGCAATTAGGGAAATTTTCAAAATGAAAAGCTTGTGTGGGTGGAAGTAGTTTCTTACAGAACTGTCATCAAAACATCTGAACTCTTTAAGAATGCTCCTTTTCCTTTTGTTTTGAAATTACACATTTAGGAGAACAACACAGTAACATGGGTGTATCATCTGCTGGTGTCATCTTTCCTTTTCTACCTTTCTTCTCCCTTCTCCAGAACAAATGTTGCAAATCTCAGCAGGATGTGGGATGTGGGCAGGTCTCTTTCCCAGGCTGTGAGTCTGAGAACAAGGTCTGACTGGTGAAATTTCCATCAGCCTACACACAGAAGTGCTTAAAGCACATCTAGGGACAAATGGAAACAAACAAACAAAAAAAAACTTGTCCAGCAAGTGTTATTCTCTTAGACTGTCATTCATTTCTGAAATTAAAATGTGGCAAGATTCACAGGGAATGAAAATCCATCTAACGGGCTCCACCAGAGTGTGATGTCCCAGTCTGCAGTGCTGCCTTGTGAAAGAAAGGACCTGAGGGTGGAAAACAAAAGAAATGAAACCTGGAAAATAGTACAGATTGCACCTTGCTGCAGGCAGCAAGGAATCTGCTGTAAAACACCCTGGCTCAGGTTGATCAAAGAAGGCTCCATCTCACTGACAAGTGAAGTGATTTTCCTGGCACTGGGAAAAGGGATGAACCTTTAGCAAATGCCTCTGAGAATAAAAGAAAGTTCAGGAGCCTCTCTGACTCTGTAATGAGCCCAGCTCAGGCTGAAAGCATCTCACTGTACCCAGAGAGATCCAGACTTGTCACCACTGTGGCAAGTTCTTCTTTTAGAGGGATTCAGTCCAGAGCATCTTCTTCTGCAATTGGGATGTTCTTATAAACCTATTCATGAGGGAAGGTAAAAAAAACCCCAGACCAACAGAAGCTCTTCAGGAAACACTGGATTTCATTGTACATTCTGGGATTGAGGGCTCTGGAGGTAACACAAGTGCACGTGGCCTCAACTCACCAAGTCCAAGTTGCTTTAGTGGGGTGACCCAATGAGACAATCAGAATGAGACAAACTCTGTCTTGTTCATTTACTTTTCATAGAACCATTTTGTTTGGAAAAGACCTTTGAGATCATCAGGTCCAACTGTTCACCCAGCATTGCCAAGGCCACCAGTGCCCCTCAGCACCACATTTCCAGGGCTTGGAAATCCCTCCAGGGATGGGGATTCTACCCCTGCCCTGGGAAGTCTAGAGAAAGGACTGAAAACTCCCTTAGTAAAGAAATATGTCCTTACTGAGGACAACTGGATGTTCCTAACCCCAAGCTACCTTCACCTCTTCAAAGTTCATCCATATAACTCTTTACAGCACCAGCTTATCTTCTTTTGTGCAAGTCAAGCTGTTAATCATTTATTTGATTTCTCAGGGAAAGTCCCTCTCTTTCGGTTTTCTCTCCTGAACCTTTTGCCCCTTGAAGACTGTTTTCTGTTGGCATGATGAAAGTCAGGGGGGAGTGCCAATTATCTCTGATGTTTATTCATGATCTGCTGAGTTTCTGTGTCTGTTGCTAGCTGAAGCTATGCTGCACTGATAAATATATTACCAATACCAATGTACTCCATGCTGGTTATGGAGGAGACCTTAGCCTTGTGAGCTCTTCTCCTCCCCAGGCAAAATAAAGCCAATCTATATTTTTCCAGGTAAATTTTCACCCTTAATTGCAATGAAGAAAACCAGAATCAGTGAAAAATCAGTGAGGAAAACCGGTGTGGAGGAAGAGGCAGTGCTAGAAGATGTGGGGTTTTTTTATGGGTAGAGGCAGAGACTGAAAACCTCAAAGGTCTATGTACTGCTCATACCCAGGGATGTGGAGGGGACTTGTGGGGGTTTATTCCACACCTATACTGTTCAACCTACATCTAACAAATTGCTTTGCTGAAATTAACAGCAAGTTTCTCAGTCAGTGTCTTCTTCTAGGACTGATCACACTCCATGGTTATAGTTACAGCTGGAGATTGGTATGGAGAGCCAGGGACACTGCTCAGCTCTGAGGAACATTTTACCCTCCAGAAGGAGTAAAGAGGTCCCACCTGAACCCCTCCTTTGAGAAGGAATGGACAAGATAGATGCCAGAACTGACCAAATAGAGTATTCCATCCCATACACCTCATACTCAGGATAAATTTGAGGGATTACAAGGGTCAAACCCCTTCCTGCCCTTCCTGCTTCCCTTCCTTGCCTGTTCCCTGTTTGCTTCAGCATCCTGGGAGGATTCCATCCATTCCTTTGCCTGTGGTCCTGATCCATTCCAGCCTGGATCTGTGTGTTCTGCCTCCAGCTCCCAACTGCTGCTGACCCCAGGATTCCAGCCTGGACTTTCCCAGGGCTGCCCTGCAGCCTCGGGGGTGATGTGAGAGTTATTGGGGGAAAGGGGGAGGAACATGGGATCAATTTTCCTGTATATCTGTATATATTTAGTAATATTTCCTATTTATCATAACTGTTCCATTAAAGCTGTGTAGTTTAGTTTCCAACCCATAAGTCTCTCTCCCTTATTCTCTCTCCTTTCTTTATCAGGGAGGGGGATTAACAGAGAGCATCTGTTATTGGGTTTAATTGCTGGGCCAGTGTTAAACCCTGCCAGATTTATTGGCATTTGTTTAGCAACAGACATGAGCTAGCACAGAGTGGAGGACATGAAAAGCTTTGCAAGGCAGGTAGTACACAAGTGAGGAGTTCATCTTCACCTGGATTTGCAGAGGAACTTGACAGTGGAGCTGGGAGAAGCCTAGAGGTGTAATTTTGGGTCACTTCTCCATCCCAGGATATCACTCAAGTGATGCTCAAGGCTGGGTGCTCAGTGCTTTGTGGTAGGATGTGCTGGGAAGAGCAGGAAGGGAACCAGAGCACTGAAAAAGCAGTGTGGGCATCTAAATAAACTTCTCATCACATAATTTGCAGAGATTTTTCTTTCTCCTACTATTTCTGACACTGAAAATCTTTCCTCTTTGGACTCCACATTTTATAGCTTTATTATTTATGAGTCTCTATCAGCTGAAGAGAAGCAGATCATGTTTTATTGATGCTCTCTCAGAGTAATCACAGGCTATATATGGCACTTGGAATGTTTCCATTCCTCCACTTTGTCAGGGATTTCAAGGCTTGTAACTGCCCTCCCCACAACAAAAAGTGCTGCAGAGTTCCAAAGGAGTTTAGTTGAGAGATAGTATCATGACATTTTATTAAAAAAAAAAAAAAAAAAAGCAAGGACTTTTTTCCTCTCAATCTCTTTTTTTTTTTTTTTTTTTTTTAAATTTTTATTTTTTACTGGTTATCACGACCTGGAAAACAAAACAAAACAGAAAAAATACACACACAAAAGGAAGAAAGACAAAAGAAGAAAATAATTGAACTGACTTTATCATAGATCCCTTTTCCTCCCCAACAGATGTTCATGTGCTGCTGTAGTGCATTTGATCTTTGATTTTGTATGCCTCACCTACCTTTAATCAAGTGAGCAGTTGCCAGAATCATGGGAAAACAGCACTGGGAGGTGCCCCAGGGCATTTGGAGATTTAAGGATATTTTGTAGAAGCAGTCATAAACTCAGGACCTTGTAGATGGTCCTCATGTACCTGCTGCCCTGGCTGTGTTAGGGAATAAATGGTGAAATGTGGAAGCAATCCCACAGAGAACTGTGTGAATTTTATATGCATATGCATTATGCTTATTAATATGCAGAAAGGAAGAGCTTGGGCTTTTTTCTCTAGAGCCACGTTCTCAAAAAAACAACAAACTGAGCATGACTGCAGTGCTCCAGGCACCCAACTTACATGGGCAGGAGCAGCATGAGCTGGTGGCACATGGGGTGTTTCTGTCCTACAGATCTTGTCCTCAGGTTCAGGAACTTCCTCTAAGCCCCCAGCAATAAGAGAAGAACAGGTCCATCTCATTTTAACAGCACCAGGAACTTCCTTGTCTTTTTTTTTGGTATTTCTTTGCAGCTATCTACAGAGGCAACATGCCTGTAGGTGCCCTAGGTTTTGGCAGCAACAGAAAAAAAAAATTGGACTGGAGGAGGGCAGTGGTCCTCACCTGCACCTTGTTTTTTATCCAGACAAGGTGGGTCAGGTTGAGGGGAGGATTTCTTAGCAGCATAGGATTGCTGAGCATCAGCTGAGCTCTGGGTAGGGTCCTTGTGGTCCTTATAGGTGTGTGGAGGGGGTAAGAAATTTCTGCTCAAGCTGATTCACTGGGGAAGGTGCCAAATTAATAACAGGTCCTGTTGGCCTCAAATATCTGCTGGGCTGCAGGGCAGCACTGGAGGGTGAGTAGAGAGCTGGTGGTACCTGCAAGGAGCCCAGGAACAACCAGACATGAAACCTTCTTGCTGAGGCTCTGCCTGACCTGATAACATCAGCTTGGAGCATTGCTGTGACAAAGCAGATGGAGAGGCTCTCCAGGCAGAGCCTGACCATGAGAAACAGAACACTGCTTCAGCAGGAGAAAGCTTTCCTAAAAGCATTATCTTTCATGAGAGCTGGAGTATCTAAATCCTAGGCTGCCCCATTTTTTTCCCTACAGGATGAAGTTTTCTGGTCCTGTTGGCAGAACTATCCCACATGACTTTCCATTTTTTAAAAAAAATTTTTTTTTGTGCTGATCCTTACAGGCATGTAAATCTCTCATGTCAAAGGTGAACTGGTTCTACACTGTCCCACAACAAGGGTGGTGGCCCATCCTGTCCTTCAGTGGCCCCTTGCTGGGTCCCTGACCCATGGGCTCTGGGCAACGGAGCTGGAAGGGACAGAGGGGACCACGAGGGCAGGATTGAAGCTGTGGCATGGTGCAGCTCCTGTCAGGCCCTGGAGGTCTTGGAGAAAGCTGGGCTGGTGGAAGGTGTCCCCTTAAAAATCCTGGTGCATCTTTTGTTTCTTAAAAGCAGGAGGGTGAATGGAGCAAACCCAGTTTTAGGATTTTCCCAGATTCACCCCACACTTTTTCTAACATGATCAGCAAATAGAATTAATCTTAGGAGGTGTTTATTTCGGGTTTTTTGAGTGGGGGCTGGAATGCCTTTGGTGGGAACCATTTCTGCAAAAGGTGCTTTGGTGTGTTCCAGGGATATGGGATGGATGGCCAAGCTTCCCACCTGAAAGATTTTAAGGTTCTGCACAGTTACTACCAGGTGCAGATGCCTTCTGCTTCTCCCTCTCTCCTTTCAAAAGATGTCTGGTTCTCTGGAGCTGTTTTTAAACTATTTTGTTTCTCCGCAGATGGAGCTGGCTTAAGAACACCCTCTCATGGAAACCCTTTATTTATTTGCAGCAGTAATATTGCAGCAGAGAGAGATAGCAGGGGAGCACCATGTAGGATTTTTAGCTGAGTTCTCAAGGATCTTTTGTATCTGGAAAAAAGTATAAGCATCATGTGACTATCCACATTGTCAAGCAAGGCCAACAGAAATGTCCATTTCTCCAATCTAAAAAAGTTCCAGCTCTGGAAATGCAAATCTAAACTCCTGAAGATGTGAACTAGCACAACTCTACAAGATTTGGCAGGAGAACATCAGCTTCAGACACTGATTTGCTCTAACTGAGATATTTTAATGGAGAGATATATTAAATTTATACCAGTGAAGACCCAAGGTGACTGCCATCGAGTTACTCTGACATATCCCACTGTGACTTTGATGTGTGCAGAGCTGTGTTATCTCTGGATCATGTTGTTTTACCCTTCCCAGCTTCCCATGGCTTAATTAACCAGCTGCAGGACTCCCCTTCAGCTCCCACCTGGTGAGAGGATTCCCATTCTAGGAGGCTAATTTTTAACAGTGGGAACTATCAACCTGTGGAATAATCTCCCCAAGCAAGGAATCTGTTCCCCAGCATTGGACAATTTTACAATTCAGCTGGACAGGGTGCTGGGCCATGTTGTCCAGACAATTCTATTACCAAGAAAGGTTGGAGCAGATGATCCTTGAGGTCTCTTCCAACCTGGAATTCTCTGACTCTATAACCCTCCAGACTATAAGCCTCTCATCCACACAAAGTGCCACCATGAATTAGGTTTGCTGTGGTCATTTTGGTGGTGTCTGTGCTAAGTAGAGGCAACACTGCAAATACCTGCATGTAGAAATCTGAAGAACTTAACAATGCCACCGTATGTTCATTACAGGAGATGCTTTGATTCCACTTTTTCGGAAGGTGAAGGATGTGAAGAGTGGATGCATGTGGCAAAGGAAAGGCCTACAATCTGTGTGAAATTAACAACATAGTTGTGATCCTTCAGCCTGATGCTTTTTCTATAAGGGCAAAATGATTTTTCCACCAGTCACATATTGGTAGCTATAAGGAAAAAAAAAAACAAACCCTCATAAATCATTAATGCAAATAAAGAGCTCTGCTTGAGCATCCTTAAGGAAGCTGAGCTGCAAGCAACTGTCCTGGCTCCTCCTTTACTGTGAAATTCTCCTTTAACAGAGCTGCAGGCAAATCCCAGTGCTTTGGTTATTCTGAGCATCTGTGTGTTTGACCCAGTTACTGTACAGTGTCTGCCAGCTGAAAGCAGCATTTAATACAGATGTGCTGGTGCTGGAAGCTAATTAGTATCTCCTTTGTAACTTACTCAAGAGGAGGAGGATCAGGAGGTGGTGGGAAGAGAGGGGAGAGTTGAAGAAAGTATTTCAGGAGCTTGCAGTAGTTTAATTTCAGGTGTCATGAGGGTTCTTTCTGCCCTCAGTTTGATGCTATTTAACCTTTGCTGGACCAGCCCAGTAGCAGAAATCATAGAATAGAATCATCATGGTTGGAAAGGACCTTCAAGATCATCAAGTCCAAGCATCAGCCTTACACCACCTTAACCACCAAGTCATCTCCTGAAGCACCACATCTCCCTCTTCTTTGAACACCCCTTCTTTGAACACTCTCCCACCACCTCCCTGGTCAACCTGTTCCAATGCTTCACCACTCTTGCAGTGAAGAAATTTTCCCTCCTCTCTGATCTGAAGTTCCCCTGGTGCAAAAATCATCAATGTCTGGATGCTTTGCACTAACCAGGGAGTGAACTGGAACCTCAGGCTGGAGAACAGAGTTCTGGAAGGAGCCAGCATCTGGGAATTCCCATTATTTCAGTGACCATGCCAGGCACAGCTGGCTTGGCAGTCTGGAAGGTTTGGGGCACCCATCACCCACTTTGTACTCATTCTTGGAGACCAAAGATCTTGGTGAATCCCTGGGATGCACTGGGAAGCAGGATCTGTAGATCTGCTGTGTGGGCAGCTCTGAAAACAGAAGGGGTAATGGGTTTTATATCAACCCCCTTGGCTCTCCATTACAAAACTGATTTGCAAATGCCCAATAATCACATCATGCCCTGGAGGACCGGATTCACTCTTCCTGTCAGATGGAGCACGTGCTGCATGGAAAATGAGTCCAACAGGAGGAGGATATGTGGGACTGAACATGTATATGACATATACACAACACCCATGTGCTAAAGAAGCATTTATCCAGGATTTTTGTGCAGTTTATGTCCATGGCAGAGCCATGATGGAGGAGCTGGTACATTTGTATTTGCAGGGGATGTGTTAATTTTAATTAATTGGTGGCCTCCCTGGCAGTGATCAAAAAAGACCCAACACTGTGCAAGAGGGCACAAGCTAGGAGCAATGCTGCCTCTCAGACCAGACATCAGTCCAAAGATTTGATGTCTAATGGCCATTAAAATGAAAAAAATCCACTTCTCAGAATGATAATGTCCATTTGGCTAAATTCTCACTCAAACAATTACACTGAGGGCCATCAGAGTCTTGACTTGGACTTCTGGCTACCCTAACACTGTGGTTTAGAAATTCTCTGTTAAGTAGAGACAATATTGCAAACACCTTATTGTGGAAATTTCAAGATCTTAGTGATACCACTGTATATTTCTCTGGAGTATATTCATGCTCCATTTCCAGTCCTGAGTCATTCTGTTTGATCAGAAAACACTGATCTCCTGTAGCTCTGGATGCTGTGCAGTGAGCAAATAGTGTCTTCTCCAAAAATATTCCTAGGCAAGGAAGAGTACAATGAAAAGCAGGATGACTTTTTATGGTTAAAACTTATTTCCAGGGTGAGACATTCAGATCTAGAGGCACCTGAATGCTAATTGTTGGTACTGTCAATTTACTTGTGTAAAAATCAGAAAAACAGCAATTTTGAAAAACACTTAAATTGTTCCTTTTTCTGCTTTTCAGAATGAAAGCTCTCAGCTTTCTGATCTGAATGGAATATCAAAGTTTAAACGTGCCTTTTAAGCAAAACCTCCTTTGCTGAAGAATCCTTGAAATGTTTGAAGCTGAGAGTGAAAGTGTTATTTACTGCTGAACAACACCTTTGAACCACTGTTTACCTTTAGCATTTTTTGGGGAAAAAAAGAATTTTTAAAATCCTTATTTTTTTTCTTTCCAAATTATAAGCAAGCTGAGAAAAACACTGCTCTTGTAGCTTCTCAGTGTCATGAGAGGCTCTGGGCTGCAGCTGATGAAAAGCTGCTGAATAAGCAGAACTTCGTGTTATTCTCTGTATTTATAAAACATAAGTATTTTTCCCCCTCTTTGACTTGTGCTATTACATTTATATGGAAAAGTGGCATATTTTTGCTTCAGGTGCTATAAACTTCTATTTGATGATGCAGCTAAAAACTTGCTTTTTCCTGCCATTGAAATTAGGATGAAAATAAATAATAATCCATGGGCTTTATCTGTCCAGGCAAGTCTGCCTGATGTACCAGAGAGATTTATAACCCCTTTTTGTGATTGGTCCCTGGAGTCTCCAGGAGAAGGGACTCTAGACCTTCAAAAAAATTTTTTCTGACATCACTGGATGGATTTATAATGAGCTCTGGAATTTGTAGCCCTGATGGCAACATGGACACAGCCCTTGTTGAGGCAGCTGAGTATCTTCATTTTCTTGATGGGTCTCTCTCTAACTCTGCCTGCAGAATGGATGGGAAAGTGTTGGCTGGAAAGTTGCCCTGGGTCCAAACTGTGACCAGAGCTTTTCTAGGGGGTTCAGTGTGTGGGGGAACCTCTGCAAGTGTTTGGATGCTGGAGAGGTTTCTCCTCTGTTTGTTTTTTTTTTTTTTTAAATCAGGTCAGACTTTTCCAAGGCACCAACCTGCTCTGGATGGTTTATCTTCTTATATAAGGACACAGAGCTCCTGGAAGGTGTCCAGAGCAGAGCCACTGAAATGCTCAGAGGGCTGAGCACCTCCCTGGGAAGCCAGGCTGAGGGATTGGGGTTGTTCAGCCTGGAGAAGAGGAGGCTCCCAGGGGAGCTCAGAGCAACCTTCCAATATCTGAAGGGGCTCCAAGAAAGCTGGGGGAGGGCTTTGGACACGGGGGGGTAGGGAGAGGACAAGGGAAATGGGTTAAAAATTGAAGAAGGGATATTGAGGTTGGACATGAGGAGGAAATTGTTTGCTTTGAGGGTGGTGAGAGCCTGGAACAGGTTGCCCAAGGATGTTGTGGCTGCCCCATCCCTGGAAGTGTTCCAGGCCAGGTTGGATGGGGCTTGGAGCATCCTGGGCTGGTGGGAGGTGTCCCTGCCCATGGCACAGGGTTGGAACTGGATGATTTTTAAAGTCCTTTCCAACCCAAACCATTCAATGATTCTATGATTCTATCTTTGCAGCTTCAGAGAAAAGAGGGATCTTCTGCTAATAACAGCACAGAACAAAATCTGGAGAGCTCTGGTGTTAACAGTGACCTTGTTCAGGGCCAACATTATTGTAATTGCCACATTACCTCATTAGTCTTTCCTTCATCTGTAAATCTTTAGAATAAGAGTTTTCTTATCTTTGCTGCTTTGAGACCTTCTGAACAGTTGTCTGGAGGCATGCAAGGCATCTGCAAGAGGATGGAAGATATGCTGCAGATGCAAAGAGAAGATCTCTGTCCTCTGGAGCAATACTTGAAGCCTGGTGAGAGAGCCTGAACCATCTCAGGTGGCACTGGGCACTCCTGTGTGGACATCTGAACTAAATCTGTTCCTCCAAGGTGGTGAGGATGTCCGTAACAATGCTGACTACAGGTGAGATTCATGTATAAATTACTTCCAGGTTTTCCAAGTCTTGGATGGCTGGGCTGTCAAGCCATCAGTCCATCAACACACTGGATTATTTTGTTTTAATTCAGCTTAACCCCAGAGCATCTTAGATTGATGATTTCATCACAAAATAGACATGACAATGTATAAGCATGGACTTGAGTATATTTACAAAACCACAAAAAGATGAAACCTTTTCCAGTAAATAACAGAGGGCATGGATACTTTCAAAGTTATTCTGCCTTTCTTTAGATGTGTTCATAAAAGAATCATCTTTATCCCAGCTCCTTTAACATTCTTTTTTCCTTTTTCTTTTCCTTTTCCTTTTTCCATTTTCCTTTTTCCTTTTCCTTTTTCCTTTTCCTTTTTCCTTTTCCTTTTTCCTTTTCCTTTTTCCTTTTCTTTTCCATTTTCCTTTTCTTTTCCCCTTTCCCCCTTTCTTTTCCCTATTTCTTTCCTTTTCCTTTTCCTTTTCCTTTTCCTTTTCCTTTTCCTTTTCCTTTTCCTTGCCCTTTCCCTTTCCCTTTTCCTTTCCCTTTCGTTTTTCCTTTCCCTTTCCTTTTTCTTTTTCTTTTTCTTTTTCTTTTTCTTTTTCTTTTTCTTTTTCTTTTTCTTTTTCTTTTTCTTTTTCTTTTTCTTTTTCTTTTTCTTTTTCTTTTTCTTTTTCTTTTTCTTTTTCTTTTTCTTTTTCTTTTTCTTTTCCTTTTCCTTTTCCTTTTTCTTTTTCTTTTCCTTTTCCTTTTCCTTTTCCTTTTCCTTTTTCTTTTTCTTTTTTTTCCTTTTCCTTTTCCTTTTCCTTTCCCTTTTCCTTTTTTTCTTTCTTTTTCTTTTTTTCTTTCTTTTTCTTTTCCTTTTTCTTTTTCCTCTTCTTTTTCTTTTTCTTTTCTTAGGAGGATCAGGGTTTTGCTCAGGTTGCTTGAACAAAAAGCTGTTTCTTATAAGCCTGCATATTGATGCCTGCAGCATTGCAAATTTAATGCATGCACCTCATTTAGATGAATCATTTAAGAGCATAGCTTCATAGGGGAGCACAGAAAGATTGGCCTCTATGTTTGACCGAAATCCTAATGAGGCCAATGGAGAGACTCATTAGGTATTCTTTGTAAATCATTTCTGCCTTAGAAATGGAAAGGTCACTGCCCAGTGGCTCCTATGGTTGGACCAGGGTGCAGAAGTTGCACGTTTTATTCCTACCTTTCACCACAACCACCTTTAGCTGGTTGTGCTGCTTCTTTATGACCCCAAAGTCTCCATCTGTTGAAGAATGTTAATGAGTTCTTGGAAAATGAGTTGGTGTTTCTCGTTTGACTTTCCCTCAAACTGCGGTCATCAAAATTATCCCTCAGCTGATGCTTAAACCCTGATGGATACAGTCAAATGGTGACAAACGCCAAAGCTATTCCAAACAGAGGTGTTTTAGCTGCCACATCCAAAATACAAGTCCAGATGAGTGTCATGAAGCTCATTAGAGGGTTGTAGAACTTGTGCTCTGGAGCCAGGCTGAGAGAGTTGGGGTTGTTCTTTCTGAAGAAGTCTTCATGGAGAACTTAGAAGATCTTCCAGCACCTAGAGAGGCTTCAGAAAACCTGGGGAAGGACTTTTTAATAAAAGCATGGAGTGATAGGAGGAGGGGAGATGGTTTCAAACTGGAAGAGGAGAGATTTAGATGAGATCTTAGGGAGAAATTCTTTGCTGTGAGGGTGGTGAGACCCTGACCCAGGTTGACCAGAGAATTTGGGTCTGCCCCATCCCTGGAAGTGTTCATTGCCAGGCTGGATGGGACTTTGGGGAATCTGAGCTAGTGGAAGGTGTCCCTTCCATGGCAGTGGGGTTGGAACCAGATGATCTTTAAGGTCCTTTGCAGCCCAAACAATTCTACAAAAATTAACCCTGTTCTCTGCAGGATTTGGTATTTTGCTGTAGAAACCTTTGCCCTTGTGTGGGGTTACTACCAGGCTGACAGCTGGATGGAACAGATTGATGATAAAAAATAGTGGAGTAAAAATGTCAGGGGAGGTTTTAGGCTTTTTTTTTTTTTTCTTTTTGCTGTTTTTTTTTGTTTGTTTGTTTGTTTGGTTGGTTTTTTTTTTTTTTGAGTGAGAATCTTAATCCTTCTGTTTCTTGTTGAGAGTTCACTAATCACCCAAGAAAAAAGTGGGTGCCACTAATCCACTGAATGAAACTAGCCACAGAGGAAGAAATGTCAGAGCTAAATTTGATATCTGCATTGTCTCCCACAGCACAACTTCTGCTGATGGAGCTCAATGAGAGCTCTCACTACCCAAGGAGAGCAGCAGAGATCATGGTCTTTGTTGCATGTTGAAGAGGATGAGTAAAATTCAGGGCACGACAAGGTGTGCATCTCTACAAATGAACAGATGATGGAATGAGGGGTGCATCCAAGGGAGGAAACCCACAAAGGACGTGGCAGCCCCACAGAGGTTGAGCAATAGTGGCTGAATTGCAGTGTTGGCCACAGAGAGCACTTCTCCATTCACACAGAAGGTTTGAGAGAAGAAACTTGGACTTGGATGAAGAGTTCTGCATCTCATGAGGTGAATCACACCAGATAGTCCTGTCTGGGGTCATCTCTCTATCCAGAGAGATCTGTGGTAATACTGTGTGACAGGGTTCCCTGTTGTGACCATGCTTGGCTCAAAACAAAGCATGAGGGGTCTACTGAGAGCTTTTATGCTTCCTTTTGGCCAAAATGCTGTTTTGAGGTGCCAGTGCTGCCCTTGCCAAGTTTAGTCAGAGCTCCAATTAGTGCCATAGCTGCAGCTGACCTCCATGAACTGTCTGCTTTGCTTAAAAATCATCAAAATGAAGTCATCTGGAAGGCTTAAAATAGAGAAATTAGAGGGAAAAAAAGATGCCTGCCACCATGTAGCTCTACAGTCCAGCACTGTAATTGCTGCTAAAAGGCCATAAGATTTGCACTGAATCTGCAAGGACTCAGGAATCATAGAATTTTCATAGAATGAGGCTTGTCAGGGCTGTTATGCCTGAACTTTTCTTGACCTGCCCATAGCTTCCCCCCCTGGTCCTAGTTTAGTTGTGACAGCAATTTCCCTAACTGATCAGGTGTCTATGGCTAATTTATTTTACTTTTGTCAACACAGCTTTGCACAGACTGTAATAAGCAGGAAAAAAATCCCCACAAACCCAAGAAACATTTACATAACACTCAATTAAAAGTCCTGAGGAAACCTGTGCATCCCTTCCCGAAACCTTGCTGTGCAGCTCAGATGCAGGAGCCTGGGAAACAGCTCATAAAAGCATCTCTGGTGCCCTGAACTGTGTCCCAAAAGGCTGCAGCCTCAGTCTGGGATGCAAATCAAATAGTGCATCCCAGGACTGGATGGAGAAAGGGGAGCAGGTTGATGATTTGGGGTAGGATTTATCTACATCTGTTGAATGACCTTGTTATCTCACCCAACCTAATTCTCTAGAGCTCTAAGGTCTTGCTGCTGTCAATAAAGGTAGGGAGATGCTTCTGGAGAAGTGTTTAACCACCCCATCTGAGACCTGGTAGAGTTTATTGTGGGCTGGCAGGTCCAGAGGTGGTCTGTGAAGTCGATAGAGTTCATGTCTGTCTTTTAAAGCTGTGAAGTTAGACGAGATGGATCTCAGGTTTCAGGAACTCAACCTCTTAAGCTGGATGTCTCACCTCCTCTTTGCTTGCCCCATGATTTGTCATGGTTTGAGAGCTAAATCCAACAGCATGGTAGGTCATCTCAGCAGCAGAACAGGCTGTGTTTTGCTCTGAGCCTGCTAGAAGAGGTCTGGGATGTGGCTGCACCAACTGGAGGATGGAGTCCCACCAGCAACCAAGCTGAAACCAGCAAACCAGCAAAAAATCTGTGCTGGGGATTCAATGTCTGAGGGTCTAAGATGGCTGTCACCACTCTCAGCACTTGTAGACATTTGGTGTTGTTGCAGAAATTCACTAATTCATCAGACAGAGAGTTTGAATACAGTTCCTGATGGCAAAACATTCTACTGAGTTTTTTTGCAAGGTCTCAGCTCTGCAGAGGATCAGAGCTGCACTCAACCCCCACCTGCTCTCCCCTGGGAGCACATTTGGTTTCCCATTGCCTGGAAAATCTGTTCTGGGCATAATCTCATTGATGTTCCTGCCTTTCATGAACCCCCTGAGCCTCAGGATGGCTGCAGCCAGCTGAAGGAGCAATAACCATTTCTGCTGCTCAGATGGAAGCAAAGAGGATTTCCAAACTCAGCAATAAAAGCACAATTATCTCAGCTCCAGATCTGCCTCTCAACGGGTGGCAAAGCTGCAGCTGCTTCCAAATTTTATATATATAAAAAAAAAAACAAAAAAAACAACCAAACCAAACCAAACCAAAAAAAAAACTGGCAGAGATCTTTCTCATGTGCTCAGCACCAGCAGGGAAGAGATGTATGAACCAGTCTGTGTTTGTGTGGTTCTGCTGCCAAAGGATGGCAAAGATGGGAGATCTCCTGCAGGATGGTCAGGTGGGATGCTGGTGTTAGTCTATAATCCTTCCATGTGTGTCTTGGGACTGAAGGAAGCTTCTCTACCCTAAAATAAACTGAAGTGGTATGGAAGATAACCTGCTTTTCGGTTGAACCCAGCTTGATCTTGTTGAGCTTAAGGACAGCCTGCATAGCCAATCTGCCCATGACTTTTCCAAAGAGCAGGCTTCTCAATGGGCTGGATATTAGGAAAAAAATTCTTTACTGAAAGACCCAGGGAGGTGATGGAGTCACCATCCCTAGAGGTGTTAAAAAAAATGTCTAGATGTAGCACTTCAGGATATGTTTTATATATGTTGGTTGGTGGTGTTGGGCTGATGACTGGACTTGAGGATCTTAGACACATTTTCCAAACTTCATGATTCCATGAGAATCAGGCCAGGAACTAAATCCCAAGTGCTGGAAATAAGCCAGCAGTCCCTAAATCTAACCACTGCTTTTGTATATAATCTTGGACAATTTTTACCTTTTACCAAAAGTGCTTCCTTACAAAATAGAATGAGTTGGTGTCTCCTGGTGATAGCTCAGATCTGTGAGTTTGCCATGCCTGCTGAGGAGGAGGTAAGCACTGAGTGCTTTCACTGCCCTCATAGGATATTTTTTTGGTGGCCAACGTGGCACCTGAAGTGTTTTTTACCAAGTAGAAGTCAATGGTTTTGGTGCACCCCGCACCTTTGCAGACTTTTTTTTGCTGTGCCAAAGCTGTATTTGAACCTTGGAGCTCAGGGGGATCCACTGAGGTGATTTACTGAGGGATTGCACAAAATATGGCCATTTCACCATAGAAATGAAGAGAGCACGTTGTGAGAGGCCTCTCCTACAGGAGCTGTAGGATATTAATATGCAGAAGAGGCTGTGGTGTGTTGGCTGAGGGCCCAAAACAAGGAGGAGGCCCTGGCAGCTGGTAGAGGCACTTGAAAAGAAGATCAAAGCTTATTAAATCACTGTTCTTTCATTCTCTATTTCCAGAGCATCCAGAACGAAGGAAAAGTTTTGTTTTTGTGTTTTTTTTCTCCTCCCATGAACTATATAGCAATCATCTGTTCCTGAGTCTTTAACTCAGAGAAGTGAGACACAGTGGAGGCACAGCATGATGGACAGATCTGGATGTGGTCCAAGGTCAAGCTTCGTGTGTTGTTACATGTAGGATTGACAAAGTGACTCTTATATTTCCTTTCCTTTCCTTTCCTTTCCTTTCCTTTCCTTTCCTTTCCTTTCCTTTCCTTTCCTTTCCTTTCCTTTCCTTTCCTTTCCTTTCCTTTCCTTTCCTTTCCTTTCCTTTCCTTTCCTTTCCTTTCCTTTCCTTTCCTTTCCTTTCCTTTCCTTTCCTTTCCTTTCCTTTCCTTTCCTTTCCTTTCCTTTCCTTTCCTTTCCTTTCCTTTCCTTTCCTTTCCTTTCCTTTCCTTTCCTTTCCTTTCCTTTCCTTTCCTTTCCTTTCCTTTCCTTTCCTTTCCTTTCCTTTCCTTTCCTTTCCTTTCCTTTCCTTTCCTTTCCTTTCCTTTCCTTTCCTTTCCTTTCCTTTCCTTTCCTTTCCTTTCCTTTCCTTTCCTTTCCTTTCCTTTCCTTTCCTTTCCTTTCCTTTCCTTTCCTTTCCTTTCCTTTCCTTTCCTTTCCTTTCCTTTCCTTTCCTTTCCTTTCCTTTCCTTTCCTTTCCTTTCCTTTCCTTTCCTTTCCTTTCCTTTCCTTTCCTTTCCTTTCCTTTCCTTTCCTTTCCTTTCCTTTCCTTTCCTTTCCTTTCCTTTCCTTTCCTTTCCTTTCCTTTCCTTTCCTTTCCTTTCCTTTCCTTTCCTTTCCTTTCCTTTCCTTTCCTTTCCTTTCTCTTCAGCTATGGTCCTGCTCTTCCCACAGGGTTTTTACCCAGACTTTGAGGTGACTTTTTGTCTGTTTTGGAGCTTGGAAACCAGAGTGTGACCCTTGGACTCTACTGACTTGTTCTTTGTCTCTACCAGTAAATTGTGATTCACATTTGATTCACAATTGTGATCAATATATTCTATACCCATAAAAGAGTCTTCTGTTCATGGAGCACTTACAGTCACAATAAATCAGGATATGTGATGGTGGGTGAATTGTCCTGGCCAAGCATTGGACATTGCCACTGCTGGCATCTCCAGCTGACACAGTCCCAGTAACTCCTTGGCATCCAAGACAAAAAGCAGGCACTGTGGATGAGATTTCCAGATGCCCAAACACAGCCTTGAAGGGTCATAGTAGATGCTGTGGGGTTTCCTTCCAGGACTAGAGCTGTCCTTACTAAGTGATGTCTAAGTGATGTAAGTCCTCTGTTACATCTTTTGATCTCCTGTAGACATCTACAACACCTTGAGAATCTCACATGGCATTAGATGCAATGGTCTCTTGCTAATGTGTAATTAATCTGATGTAATTTATCTGTAGATGAAGTTATGATATTGCTGGTGCATTGCTTGTATTGACCAGGCCTTCAGTGACTGTAATGAGAGCTTCATTATTTATTTATTTGCTCAGAGCTTCATTATTTATCCATTTGCTTCAGGAGATGATGTAGTGGGTACAGCAGGGTAAGGCTGATGGTTGGACTTGATGATTTTTGAAGGTCCTTTCCAACCATGATGATCCTATGATTCCATGATTATTAAAATGAAATCTGGGACATCAAAACAACATTATTCCAGCTTCAATAGATTAATAATTAGGTTGAAATTTGGCTCTGGGAAGTTTGCCATTCTTAAGCACAGACCCTGAGCTACTTTGCCTCAGTTTTTGGTGGTCATGAAATTTGATTTTAAAAAGTCCCCCAGTAGAACTCTACATTTGAGAAGAGAAAGACACATCTCTTGTCACATGTGCAGAGATAAAATGGAGCAATCAAAGGTCTGATTTGTTGTTGCTCCCATCTGGAGGGTAAACCTGACATTTCTATCTGCCAGCAGCAATTTATTGTGAAACAGCTCTGCAGGGAAAGTTTCTCCATGCTAAATCAACCAGCAAAAGAAATGAACCTTGTGTTGCAACCAAATAAAAAACTTAATCACAATCTACATGTCTGGGTGTGTAAATAATTTAAATATATGCAGCTGCATTTTCAATAAATTAAACCCCAAACCTTGCAAACAGCCTCATGAAAAGTAAAAATTAATACACCATTAGTAAAGAAACTGAATATATGTAAGTGCAAGCTTGTTTTCATTTGATCTTTGGGGAGAGAAAGAACTTCTTATGACCTACAAGGAAAATTACTGTGCTTACAAGGAAAACTACTGAGCTAATGATCATCTGGTGGGTGTTCTATCCCATCTAATATCTTTTTTTACAGGAGCCGTGGTCAAATTAACTCTACTAAAGCCATGTTGCCCAGAGAAATTGTTATAAAGGGTACTGTCAATGAGCCAAAGTCAGAAGTTTTAGGTATATTACTGGAAGTAGCAAATGTTTCTCTACTTTTAAAAAAAGATTCTGGGTTTATATTTTACTTAGAAATAGTAACCTTCATTAAGCTCTAGCGTATGAAGCATATTTATGTTCTTAACAACAGCAATGTCCTTTCTAAGTATATTTTTGTATTGTAATACTGAAGGTTTCCATACGCAGTGGTTACCATAAGATTCTTATTACAAGAATTTGTATTCAGTATTAACAAAGGACCTAAAGAGACAATAATTGCGTGTATTTTTTAGAAAATAATATAGGATATACTGTTAGATGTGAAGGTGTGTATTTCAAGCAAAACTACAGCTGTTGCCACTTGCTTCCTCCAACTTTGAATTCAAATGAATTTGTGTAGCATTTCCCTCTTTATCATCCTAACTTTTTCTTGGCGTTTCCTCCCACAACATGAAATTTTAGTTCACAAGAGCTTCTTACTAATTTTTGTCTTCAGTGATGTGGCAGGAACCACAAATAGTTGTGCCTCAGAAGGTCAAGGACAGCTTTAGGTGTTGGTGATCCATTCACTGAACATCCAGATTCCCCATGGCATCCCCTCTGTAGTCATCACCTTAGACCTTTAGTTCACATCCACTGAGCATCTCTAAATCTCCTCTTCACTGTTTATCCTGAGAGAGGAAGGTCTTTGCATGGATGACATTTTGCTCTCTTCAAACAGAAGAATTGGTAATTCCAATGTCTGCCCTGTGTTTTAAGTCCTAAATCAGAAAATGTGGGGTTATTCAAGTACTTTTCTGCTGCCTCAGTTTATCTGCTGTGCCTGGACAGCTGAATTTCCTCCCAAACAGAATTAAGCATGTTATGAAGAGCTCCCTAGAAAGGAGTTTAAATGAGGAGCTCTGACATTAACAACTAACAGCATAATAGATACATAAAATCAAGTGAGAAGAAATTCACCCAGAAAATCAATACTGCAATAACAATTGCTCTTTGCTTGCTGTTTACAAAGCTGACAGTGGCTTTTCATGCTCCAGCTCATTTCCTCAACAAAGAAGCACCAGTGATGCAATCTGTGCAACAAAATATAGTTTTTCAGCTTCTGGTTTCCCCAAAGAGACAGCAGTTTTATGGAAAGGGAGTTTGGGTGGAAGGATTTTCTACCTTTGGTTGCTAAATTCAACCTGTGGTTGAATGAGATCTATCAGATGAATTCCTCTGGGTGGTGGTAGGAATTTGTACCTGCCCTGCTAAGATCATGTGAAGAAAACAAGTCTATTTAATTTGAGGAGGTATGAATAGGTATAAAGGGAAGTTCAGAATAAATAGGGGTTCAGAATAATGGGAATTTGCATTCTCCATCTCCCTGGGTTGCACTGTATTATTTTTAATTTGCTTTTTTTTTGGTTCACGAGAAGGAAAAGAAAAATTAGTAATGAATTTCTGCAGCCAGATTCTCTGTACAATGGTGAGGACTCTCTCATTTATCTTCATCACTGAAGTGCTTCTTAGCTGTCTGTCATGCTGCACTTCACCCATTGCAAATCTTTTGCTTTTTCAAGCACTTGTTTTCCTTCTGACAAGAGACATGTTCTATCTGAATGGCTGCGATCCACTTGGAACCCATCTCCAATGCTCCCTGGAAATTTCTTCTTGCAGGACTAATTACTGCTTTACTCTTTGACTTAATAACACCTAAAAAGCTTTCTCACTGTGAACAGGCCATAAGACTTCAGATAATATTCAAACTGGAGAATATCACTCATGTTCAAGGCTTGGGCAACTTCCAGAACTGGAATATTACTATGGATCTGAGCAGCTCTCAGAAGAATGTCCCATTAGTTTACATTCTGCAGTGTAATTAGATTGGCATTTGAATAATGAGTTGCTTAATAAAATATATCTTTCAGCAATGGTAGGAAAGGTGCCCATTGACTCTTACCACCACTTAGCTCAGTTTCTCTGTCTGAAAGATGAGTTACTGGAAGGGAGGCAGCACTGTATTTTCTTTTTTTTTTTTTTTTATTTTATTTGATGAGTACATTTGAGTTTATCTTGCTTTTTCCTTTGTCTTTTTTTTCTCCCTTTCTTAAAAAACAAAATTCAAATGTTAAAAGTAAAGCATGCCATTCCACATCACAGTTAATTTTTTTTTAAATAATTCTTCTTATGCTGCTTCTTACAAAACCAAACCAAACCAAACCAAACCAAAAAACCAAGTAACAGGAAATCACATTTTTCATAGGGTTTTTGTTAGGGTTTGGTTTGTGGGTTTTTTTGTTTTTTTGTTTTTGTTTTTTCAAATGAACCATGTTTTTTTCTCCTCCCTTTGCTCCTCAGCAGTCAAACAAATGCAATCAGGTATCCACACAAATCCTAATAATGACTCCAGCTGATGACAGCCAAGCTTTCCACCGAGATGCTAGAGCTGCTGAGAGCCCAGGAGTGAGGCATACTCTATAATTTTGATCCTAAACTTTATCCTTGCCCAGATCTGGCCAAAATTACAACAATCCTCTCAGAACCAGATGATGTTTTGCCAGTAATGAAAGCAGGAAAGGAGAAACCCATCCAGTCTTCTTCCCCAGATCAGATAAACGACTATGATTATAAATAGCTTTGGAATTTACAAACAGATCCTTGGAAATGTGACTGTTATGGGCCAAGAAAGGGATGAATTCAGACTTGGCCAAGAGGACAAGGCCAGACAAGCTTTGGCAGCAGGAGGACCAAGCACGAGAATGTGCACTCGTGATAACTGAGGGGCAGCTCTGGAATCTGGGGGACACGTGTGGACCTTTTCCCTTCCCTAGACCAACATATTGGGCATGTTCTCAAAAGCCAAAGGGAGTATATGGGACTCCAGAGAGCTGGAGTTCAGGGGAGAACCAGGTCACACAGGCACTGACTGACTTGGTGTGAAATATGTGATGGGATGCAACAAAAAGCTGCACCCAGTTCAAAGCCCAAGTCACATTGCACAGACAAATTTATGACATCTAACAAATCCCTTCATCCCTGCAGATTGAAGCTATGTTTCTATTGGTTCCCCATATTTTTTAATTTAATTTTTTATCTGGGAGGAAACAAAATATAATGAAATATTATGGCTTCTAACTGCTTTATCCCAAAGAGCTCAGAAATAAGTGGTTGGTAAGAAACAATCAGTGATTTGCCAGCACAGTGAAATAAATCTGTAAGGGCAGGGGAAGGCAGATTATTGCCATCAGTGGCCAACTCAGAACTGGGTTCTTGCTGCCAGTATTTTCCTTCCTTTGTAAAATAAGATTCATGTGTGGATTCAGGTGAAAAGTGACAACAGGGGCAACAAGTTGTCAGGACCTACACCAGAAAGGAGGGAAAGATACATGAGTATGTGGGTATTGGTATATCATGGTTCTACCCTTGTTTTCTTCACAGCTCATACTGGCATCACTGGGCTTTGAAAGCCACTTCCCAGCTCCTACCCAAACCTCAGTGTCTAAGGAATTCTGTGTCATCTTCTGGAAAAGTGGAGAACTCTCCAGAGCTAATGATGGCCTTGAAGTTGTCACTCACTTTCTGTCTTCGAACCTCACTTCAAATCTCCTTTTTCCTTGTTTTGGAGATGACACTAAGTTTCTGGATGCCTGCATGTCACCTAGGATGTCTAACTATCAAGGTATTGGAGCTTTGAGTTGACGTTATTGTCCCCTTCATGTCTGGACAACAAAGTGTGCTTTAGGGTGTTCCCCAAGCACACCAAACCCCAGGATAACAAGTCAGATGTTTTCTTTTCTTTCCCTCCCTTTCTCCCAGCCAATGTACAATAATTGTGTAGAGATGCTCTGAAAGTCAAGAGCTGGAGGGATTCTGTCTGGTTTCAGCAGACCAAGGTTGTTCCTCTACTCCTTTGATCTCAACTGAGCACAGTGGAGATAGTTCCATGGGGCAGTGTGATGGGGCAGAGGTGGACTCTTGGAGGGGTAAGGGGGAACCTAATGCCCTGTACATAAAGCTCTTCTCTTTGGTTTTGGGTTTCAAGGCCAATTTGATTGTGAGCATATCAGCCACGTGGGGAATGGCTATTTTGAGATGACATTTCAACTTACCTGGCTTTGCTCAACAAAACATGAAATGCACTGGGAATTATAGCAGTGGGAATGCTTCCTCTGTGAGCCTGTGTCAGCATGGGAAGAGGTTTTAAGGCTTTTGAAGTATTACCAGAGTGACACAGTGCCCAGGATCTTTGTGCCACACTCCCTTGTCATCCTTGGACAATCCAGAGTGTTTCTCAATGTGTCTGAGGGCAGCCAGGTTCTTTCTGCAGATTCACAATTCAAACCTCATATCCCCAGTGGGAGGGAGTGAATGTAACGGGTGACACACGGAGAGAAGATAATGCAACATCTAAAAATGATTCACTGCATGGGAAATTGCTTTGATGTCATGGAGATGAGAAAGTCCTTGTCTTGGGAAATCACAGGGGGGTCACAGGGAAAGGATGCCACTGTCCAGTTTTGATTATGGCCCTTTCTTGTAGAAAATCATGTTTTTGCAGTCATGAAAAGCCACTTCACCACCAAACTTACAGAAAAAAGCTCTAAAAACCAAGTTCCAAAATCTCCAGATTTATGTGCTTGCATGTTCTACCAAATTCAGAATAATGATGTGTGCCTAAAAAAGACCCAATCCTATCCTCAGCGTGAGGATGGACCTTGCACAGAAAACACATAATAGGGATCTAAGATGGCTGGGTTGATTTTTGCATCTGACTTCCTAGGTGACCTTCATCAAAGCCATGTACACTAATTAATTTCTGGGCAACAATTAGAGTTTCTCCTCTGGAAGACATTTTCCAGCAATATGTGATTATTATCACCTCTGTAGACACAGGATGAATGCAATTGGATGATTCTCCCTTTCCCCAGCCTTTGTAACCTGTTTTTCTGATTTTTGGCTTAATCTAGAGGGATCCAGTGAAAGGTAGTATGCAACAGTCTGGTCCAGAAATATGAGACCTTTTTTTTTTTTTAAATGAAAATGGTTAATCCACAAAGAAAGGAGGAATGTATATAGTGAAAACTTGTCATCCCCAGCTGTAGATTTGGCCTTTATCAGTCTCTGTAGACACTGAGTGTAAATCAGATGAAAAAGGGGGGGTGTGAATTGTGGAACTGGTCCTATGGACAAGAAAAAGCTCATTGACCCCCCACTGCGATCTATTTTCGCTGCTTAATATTCATGTTCATTAAATAATGTGTCTTTTATGCAAATAATTACTGCTCACTTGTAGGCATTAGTCCAACACAGAAGAAGGCTCAAGCTTTGTTCTGAGCAATAATGACTTGAAAAGACAGAGCTACCAACCCAGGCACACAGCAGGGATGAAACACAAACATGATGCAGGGGGAGATGCAGCACTCCTGAGAAAGCTGGAGTCAAAGTCAAGGTCATCATATGAAGCTCAGGAGGTATCTGGTCACCTGGTAGGGTGGGAAAGCTGTCAGAGATGACCAGACCATCCCTACAGGCTGAGCACTACCTTCTGTTCCAGGGACTATTGTACAAGATGCCAGTGCTTGGGGAGAAGGCAGAGAGAGACCCGAGCTTTGTGGTACCATGGAGGAGCAGTGGAAAGGGAAAGGAAGAATGTTAAGTGTCCTTAGAACTACTGAGTATTTCAGTATTTCACCCTGCCTGAAAGAAGGGTTGATTTACAAGGCTTGCTCATGATTTGGAATCTACAAGCAGAAATTTGGATGCTGTGCAAAATCCATGTGCAAACACCAGTCCATTTCTTAGCATGGAGAGAGCTACTTCCAGCCTGCAGAAATTGTGAAGTGATAGAAGAAGAGGAAGTGGCCTCAAGTTGTGCCAGGGCAGGCTTAGATAGGAGGCTGGGAACTATTTCTTCCCAAAAAGGGTTGTAAGGACCTGGCCCAGGCTGCCCAGGGCAATGGTGGAGTCACCACCCCTGGAGGGATTTCAAAGCTGTGTAGATGTGGTGCTGAGGGACATGGGGCAGTGGTGGCCTTGGAAGTACTGGGTTAATGGTTGAACTCCATGATCTTAAAGGTTTTTTTCCAACCAAAGCAATTCTATGATTCTGTGAAAGATTTTAAGCAGACAGATTTGTACTCCACATTGAAAAGATGCAACAAATTCTGCATTTCTCAATTTCAAACATTCCTCTTGAGGTGGATAAACAACACACTCGAGAGGACTAACTTCACCTATGTCCCAAAGGCAAACTCAAATAAAACTCAAGCAGCAAGATGCTGAACCCCAGCCCCAGCTGTTGTGCTTCCCTTTCCACCTGCAATTTGTTAATTACCCACTCATATAATTATTTCCACAGTCAGATATATGGGTTTTGCATATGCATGTAGAGTACTGAGGAGGATGAGCTGAGGTTCTAGTTTTAAGAGCTGCAAGCAGGATCAGGACCATCAGGTTCTCACCAGGGCCACAAAAATGAGCCAGGGGCTGGAGCTCCTCTGCCTGGAGGAGCTGAGATTGTTCAGCCTGAAGAAGAGGAGACTCTGGGGAGACCTTAGTGCTGCCTTCCAGTACCTGAAGGGAACCTATGGGGAGGCTGGAGAGGGACTTTTCATAATAATGTCCAGCAATAGGACAAGGGGAAATGGTTTTAAAGTAAGGAGACTAGGTTTAGACTGGATAGTAGGAAGAAGTTGTTCAGCAGGAGGGTGCTGAGACTCTGGAACAGATTGCTCAGAGAAGCTGTGGCTGCCCCCTCCCTGGAGGTGTTCAAGGCCAGGTTGGATGAGGCTTGGAGCATCCTTGTCTGGATGAGAGGTGTCCCTGCCCATGGTAAGGAGGTTGGAGGAGATGATCTCTAAGGTCCCTTCCAACCTGGGTTATTCTATAATTCTATGATCATTCACGGTGCTCAGACTCTAAACTTATACTTCCAGAGCTGTGGAATCAGCTGGTTGTGACAAGCCCAAATAAAACCACAGCCCAGAGCTGGAAGCTGCCTTGGAAGATGCCCTTGGTCGTTATCTGCACCAAGTGTTGCAGGGAGCACTGGATGGTAGCTCTGTTGTGCATCTCATGGGTCAAACATTTTGGTTTCCCCCAGCCACATGGGATTTCTGCAGGTGAAATGAGCCCACCAGTGTCTCTTCTAGAAAAGCAGCCCACAGGTTCTCCTGCCATGTGGCCCAGCTGGCCTGGCAGAGACTCCCATGTGTCCAGTCCTGAAAGGAATGAGAACAAACATGGTTTTTCACGTATTTTGGGATTTTCCTGTTCTTGTAGGGTGGTTAATGAACTACCCCAATCTGTGGTGCAGAAGAGAGACCTGAGCTTTGGTGTGTCCATCCAGGGTGCAGGGGAGTTTCTCCTGGGCATGAACCTGACCAGTACTGTGAGACAGTTGGAGGAGATTCCAGCATCCAACCCCACACTGTAACAGTCAATACACATGCATGGGTGTACATCCCAAAAATACAGGAATTATTCAGCATCTCTTGATAGTGCAAAAGAACCATAGTGTGTTTGCAACTGCAGGATTAATTCCATGCATGAGTCCTACCTCCAAAAGACATTGCATCCAGCCACCTAGCTCATGCCATGGTGTTGCCTTCATCATGGTGGTTTTGGGGGTTGCAGATGTTGGGGCTCATAGTGATTTTTCTGCTGGCACAGAGGTTTTCAAAGAAGGTCTCCCATTTTGAGAGATATTTTGTCTATCTGGCTAACCTCACAAAGTATGAGAACACTATACCTGCTCAGGAACCACCATGCCATCTCACCACCTCTTTCTCAGCCTTTCCTCTTCTTCCTGCTGTCTTCAGGACTGGGAAGAAGAAATCAAAACATCCAGAGGGACATCTTAGATAAAATGTCTCCATAATGGTTTTATTGCTTTTTTCAGCAGTGTCAACCACAGAGAAGAACCTCCTCTGAAGCAAGGAGATGAACCAAATACAAAGGAAAACAAAATTAGGCAATTCATTGCATATGTACAGTCAGAACAAAATAAATAACATCGGGCAAAAGGCCATGAAACAAGGCAGAGGTTTCACCTGTGCTGAGCCAGCAGGCCCCATTCTCACTGACATGAAGAATACATCACAAGCACCTAGGTACAGAAAAGTCCACAGACAGTGATTCTCTGTTTACAGCCAGTTTTCATCACTCTTTGCTGTCAAAGCTTATTTACAGGAGAGCAGAGGTGCTTACAGATTGAGTGAGAGGAATCAGTTGGCACCAGTTGCTGAACCATCACTTGAGGTGATGGAAACAGAATCTGATAAATGCACTTTTGAATTCAAAAGTGTCTTTTCAAACTTAATTTGTCATTGTTAGAGTATCAAAAATGTGGATTTTTTTTTTTCCAAATGTGCTATTCAGATTTCCCCTATGTACAAATTCACAATATTCACAAAATTGGGGAATAAACCACTAGTGCTCTGCTGATGTCAATTTTCTTGTCCTAAAGACCTGGCCTTCAGAACCTAAATGGGTCTTATTTCCCTTTCAGACCTGTTACCTTGTTTCCAGTCCCAATTTCTGTCTTCTGCCCTGTGATTTCACAGTATGCTAGAAATAACTTGGTTTTCAAACCCAGGGCTCTTCAGTATACAGCGTGACACCATGCAAGCAAACAAGGAGTTAGGATGTTCAGACAGTAGGAGGTGGAAGAGATGGTCCACAGGCCCAGGAAACTCCTAATTCCTCAAAAACAAAGTTTACAATTGTCCAGATCTCCAGAGGAAATAACAAGATCAGTCATTGTAATTACAGCTCATCAGACGGGTATGTAAACACTGAGTTTGGGTGAAAAGTTGACTGATTGAAAGAAAATGGATTGAAATTCATGGTGTCCTGGATTTTGGGTTATCTAACTCCACATATATAGGTCTGGGATTTAACTTCTTTTCCCTGTGACCAGTTTATGAAGCAGTTTAGTTCCAGAATGATACCAGCAGTGTCATTCCAGATTGCTGTGGGCCTACACGAAGCCAAGAGCTTGGCCTCCTCTTCTTTGAGAATCATCTGGGATCAAGAAGTGTTCTGGCCCTTGCCACCACAAGCATCAGCTTGTCCAAAGTGCAAAGTTGCATTGAGAGTCGGGGAGTTCAGGACTGAAATCCTTGTCTCCAAGAGTTTGGCACATTCCTTGGTGCAAAGATGCCTTGGGAGGAAGCACAGGGCTGTGTCAACACCCCAGTCAAGATCCTTTCTTCAGCTCAAAGCCCTACCTGGAAGCAGAGAGGCTGGGACACAGCAGAGGAAGCATTTTTTTACAAGGGGTTTGGTGTTGAACCCATCCTCACCTTCCAGAGAAGAACCATTACTTTTCAGGCTCTCTGACACCACAAGACTTTCCATATGCTATGTACCAAACCAAGCTGAACTTGTGTGGACAGGCTAAAACCAGCTCCACAAATTACTGGCATTTCCAAAATTCCCTTTTAGTTTGAAAGTATTTCATATTTCCTTCAGAAACCCACTGGGGTTTGCATTGTTTAAGCACTGGAAGGAAAGAACAGAGACAAAATAATCCCACCAAACCCCTTTAATCCCTGCCATGGAGCCAAATGATGTTTAGTCCTGAGCTTTCTTTGGAACTTTGTTTTTCTTTTTAAAACCCAGCAGGCAGTTTGTTGTTAATCAGCAGGTGCATCTTGATCTGAAAGTATTTCCATCAGATTGGAGCAGAGATTTGGATTTAATCCCTTTGCTCAGAGAGCCCTGGGACACAGCCAGCACTCTGCCTCGGTGCTTCTGAGCTGAATGGGAAGAAAGTGGGATCCTGAGAAAGCAGTAAATCTGGTGATTAGTAAATGTACAAAGAATTTGTTTTGTCCTGTAACACTTTCCTTCAGAAAAATAGAACTGCTTCTGAGATAGAAAAGTTTAAAATGATATAAAGTGAAAAAAAAAATAATGGAAAAACACACAATGAAATGAAATACAATAGAACCCCAACAAAGTGGAATAAAATGACATAAAATAAAATAAATTAAATAAAGCAAAATGAAAAAATCTAATAAAATGGGATGAAATAAATAAAACAAAACAAAATGAAAAAAAAGCCAACAAAATGAAATGAAATGAAAAGGAATGAAATGAAATGGAATGAAATGAAATGAAATAAACCAAAGTAAAATATTCAGGCATTTTGTCTCCTGGGCTGTCTAGGAATCCCTTTTTCATTCCATAACTGCAGTAGCAATGCTGCTGCACATATACCTTTTATTTTAAAAACCTGTTTCAAGTTAATGCCCCAAAATTCTTCAACAGCCTCGAATTGACTTTCTTTAAACCTACACATGGTCACATTTTCATTTCATGCTGCTTATTAGAAGGTCACAGGGCAATGCAAGTCCCATCTGAATAGAAATATCTATGGTCTCATGTTAGCATTGAACCTTCTACCTCTAGACTTTGAGATAATAATTTAATTCTTATGCTTTAATTGTTCTATGCTTATTAATAATCGTTTAATACTTAATCACTGAAATATAGAATGACTATTTTAAAAGGAGAGGTTTGATCTGTCACTGCTATGAAGAGGGAGCAGAGTTCCAGGATGAAGATAAAGGATTTATTTGAAAGGCAAAATTCCAGTTTAATGCTGGTGTAATTCAGGAGTTGCTGTAGGGAACTGACTGGTGCATGTGGGACCAGAATTTGACCTGATTTCTGCAGACAGTTTCAGAATACAGATTCATGATCCTCAAACATCTCTAAAAGCCTGTCACATCCAGATATGTCATTTGGGCTTGCAGTCAGGTCCTTGAACTCCTTTTTATTGATGTGTTGGATGAAAAACAGCATAGAGGAGGCCACGTTATGGGGCCAAATTCCTGCATGAAGCCACTTAAATGAAGGCCTGATCTGAATGTTGTTGTTCACTTGATTGCTCACATCCCCAGAGTGGAAAGCTCTGATTTCACCACTGATTCCTCTGTTCTCCAAAAATACGCAGCCAGCCCAGCTGGGCTGACATCTCCATGTTCCCTGCATCCCTCTGAGGGCTGTGCCTGTCACAGCAGGTATAGTCAGCACAATAATTTCATCTCTCAAACATCTTTGGCAGCATTAAGGGAGATGTGGTTGGATGTTTGGTGATGAAATAATTACAAGTCAGATGCCCAGGAGCCCTGGCATGCTAATATAGTCAACATTTTGTGAAGGAGCCCCTGTTGAGGTCACATCCTATCATAGAACAATAGAATCACAGAATGGTTTGGGTTGGAAAGTGATCTAGTTCCAACCTCCCTGCATGGGCAGGGACACCTCCCACCAGCCCAGGTTTCTCCAAGCCCCATCCAACCTGGCCTGGAACACTTCCAGGGATGGGGAAGCCACAAATTTCTTGGGCAACCTGGGTCAGTGTCTTATAGGAAAGAATTTCTTCCTAATGTCTAACCTAAAACTCCCCTCTTTGAGCTTAAAACCATTACCCCTTGTCTTATCACCCCTGTAAAAAGTCCCTGGAGCTTTGCTGGAGCCATTTCAGGTTGTAGAAGGTGCTCTAAGGTCTCCTCAGAGCTTTCTCTTCTCCAGGATGAACAACCCCAACTTTCTCAGCCTTTCCTCAGGCTCCTGTGCAGAATAGCCTGGTTGGCAAATCTCCTGGGCTGCAGAAGGCCCTGTGGCATAGGGAAATAACCAGCTGGATTTTTCCCTGTCACGTCTCTAAAAGGCAAATCCATTCTTGCTGCCTTTGGCATGAGGTTGATGCTGGCACAGGTCAGCAGAGGGCTGAAAGAGAAGAGAATGAAATAGAAATAGAAAGCAGAAGTTCCTTCTGAGAATGGAGGAGCACAGGGAGAGGAAAAGGAAGGTGGGGGACTGAAGGAAAATGGCTCATGTGTGTCTCATGGCTCACAGCCATGGACCTTCTACCCCAACAAGGGTGCCTAAAACAAAAGAGGTTTCCCTCACACCTCACCAGGAGGGGTTCCTGGCAGTGGTGCTCAGCAGCTCCATGCTCAAACCCTTCTGCTTGTCTGGGACTTGGGATTCAAGTCCACACCTTAGGTTCCTTGTAACAAGACTGGGAAGAGCTCCTGTCCAGCCCACTGCTTCTGATCTGCCATGACAGAGATAGAGTCAACAGCTTGCCCAGCCTGATGGATCAGATCTTTCCCAGACTTCCAAACTCTGAGCCAGTCAGAGGAAGCATTTCACACCAAATGAAACAGAAGCTGAGAGAGAGATTTCCCTCTGGGCTTCCTTGAAGCTATCTATTCACCTGGTGACATGCAGAGTTGGCTCAAATCCTTGCTTTGAACCAGGCACAGGAGAAGAATTGGTGCTCCTGGTGGGACTTCTCCAGCACCTTCTGACTGAGTCTGAATCCAGGTCTGAAAGCTCTCACCAGAGCAGCACCAGCACCAAACACAAAGAGGGTCCTGGCCTCTGAGAACCTCATGGAAGTTTCAAAGGGGAGCTTGTTCCTGGGATATCAAGGCACAAGGGCTCCAGAGGAAGCAAATGGGGGACATTTCAAGTATCCTCTTGATTTCTTTGGATTTGGGGAATTAGAGAGCTGCTAGGAGAAAATTTTGATAGTCTCATGGCATGTCAACGTTGGATTCTAACTGCTAACGATATGGTTTTGATGTGATGTAGCCAGAACAAAGAAGGTTTGCACCTGGTTAGCCTGAGGTCTGGTCAGCACTTCAATCTCAGGACCATGGAGTTCACTGGGACTATCTTCACAATATCTACCTGTCCTCTGAGGTGTTGCAGGCTGGATGGCCATGGCCACACTGTGATGGCATCTGAATTGTTCACAGAAAACTCGTGGCTGCACATCAACCCTTCCCAGCCATGGTATCAGGGACCTCATGAGCCTGACTGACTTCAGCCCTCTATGCTGTTCTCAATCTCCCATGGGAAGAAATACTTTGGAAGCATCAAACTCAGATGGTAACAGTATCTGGGGAAGGTTATGGAATGGAACAACCACCTTCTCAGAAATGAGAAAGGAACTGGATGTCCAGATCTGCAACTATCCTCCTGGGCTCAATGTGGTTTGTTGGCAGTGAAGCACTGCTTAGAGCAAGCAAAGAAGCAACCAAAACAAACCTCAAAATCACCAAGTTAAAGATCCTAGAGTCACAGAATGGTTTGGGGTGGAAGAGACCTCAAAGATCATCCAGTTCGAACCCTAACCCTAACCAAAACAAACTTCAAAATCACCAAGTTAAAGATCATAGAGACAGAATGGTTTGGGGTGGAAGGGACCTCAAAGATCACCCAGTTCTAACCCTCTGCCATGGGCAGGGACACCTCCCACCAGCCCAGGTTTCTCCAAGCCCCATCCAACCTGACCTTGAACACTTCCAGGGATGGGACAGCCAGATTCTCTGGGCAAGCTCTGCCAGTGTCTCACCATCCTCACAGGAAAGAATTTCTTCCCTTTTCCAGTTTGAAAACACTCTCCCTCATCCTGCAGGTACTGGGAGGTGCTCCAAGGTCTCCCCAGAGCTTTCTCTTCTCCAGATGCTTCCCTTCAATGAGTTACATTTCAGCATGAAGAAAAAGAAGTGGATAAGTCAAGATCTCTGAAAAGGAGCCCACTTTCCCTTCCATGTACATGCTCTGGTGACCAAGACTCTCCTTCAGGAGGACAGTGCTGTGACACAGGAGGACAGCAGCCCAACAACTAAGCATAGACACGAGCTGGGAAAGGCTTTCTCAGCCCTGATGTAAAACTGGTGCAACTCCATTCAAGGCAGTTGGGTGGGACACAAATATCAGCACCTGGACCCTTGTGCTGTCTGTCTTCTGGCTGAGTTTGGGATTGTGGGGAGGTCTCAAATGCAGGGCCTGAGAGTGAGAGCTGCATTTGATGCCATGCCAGGGGCCTGCCTGGCATCTCTGAGCAGGATTTCTTTCACAACTCTCCTTCTCTCCTTTGCCAAGAAAAGAAATGGAAAAAAAAATATCAACTGTTCCCTTGGTTTGAGTTCCTTGAATAGGGATGGACCCACCACGGAAAGAAATGGGACTTCAGAAAGGAGGTAAAATACACACATCCTAAAGATCTAACCATCATAGGATGAATGTTCCATGCCAAAGCTGAAGAAGATATTAGTTTAATAGATCCTTCACTCTTTCATGAATCCTGAAGTGCCAGTTACATGCTGAGACAACCTTCTTCTGATGCTTTTGCTTGCTGCCATGATGCTGCCATTTTTTTTTCATCCTGCAGGGTGGCTCCTTCTGGCAGGTCTGCTTCAATTAAGGATTACAGGGTTCTACATCTCCCTTTCCTGGCAGTGTGTGCTAAGCAAGTGCAAATGTATTACAGATCAATTGTTTACCCCTGATCCCTAACGATCCCATGTGTCTTAATGCACACAGATTTATGGACGAACTTAAAAAAGGATGAAAGACATCAGCCCTGCACTGCTTTTGGCATCTGTACCTGTTTTTTTATACATGCAAATTGAGTTGCCTCATCATTGAAAACAACCAACATGAGGAGCACAGGGCAGAGAAGGGCATCCACACTCTTCCTTCTCAGCAAGCTGCTTTTCCAGAGAGCACCCAAGGGTGCTTGGAGAGCTTTTGCTAGCCAAGAGGGTGGACAATGAGTAGAACACACCACAGTGCTGGGGCATCCTCTGAGGGGCTTTCCTAAGCATCCTCTTCCCACGTGTAAAACTCAGAGGCAGGGGCCAGGAGTTGGCATCTCCCCTTCCTGCTCATGTTCCTCCTGTCCCTTCTCCCTGTGTCCCCAACTCTGTCTGTGGTGCCTTATCACCACCTCATAGCAAGGGGAATTTTGGCACATTCATTTTTTGGCTTTTTTTTTTTTTTTTTTTTTTTTTTTTTTCCCCTCTTACTGGGTCTTTTTTTTAAAGAAGTGCAATTTATCTGTTTCAGAGATGTCAGTTCTGGTGAAGCCACCAGAGGCTCTCAAAGAGGCTCTCCCCTCCTTTACCCCCTTGTACTTCATTATTTATGGCACATCAGGATCTCCCAGGCTCTCCTCGAGTGTCTGGCACCTTTACTCATAGTGATCAACCCCTAAGGGCTTAAAACTTAAAGAGTGAAAGGTCTAAAAAGAGGGAGAGGAAAAATATTTCTCTGCCTCTTGACTTGTCTGGTCTTGTCCTGGATGCCAGTGGCTTTTCCAGTTTTGTGTCCTCTGTTGGCTCATGCAGAGCATCACTGATTCCTGGGGATCCTTCTGTCTCTCAGCTTCTCTGTTGGATGCTCAGTGCTCAGAGAGAGCCTCTCTCCATCACACCAGAGAGAATTCAGCCTGGAAGCCAGAGCACCGCCGTGTCTTTGGTGAGCACTTGGTCAGCATGGAGATCTGGGTGCTGAAGTTGGTGCCATTGCTGCCTAAGGAAGGATGGTGATACTTCATGTCTGAGCCCAGGAACCTCTCCATGTGCCACCTTCTCCACTTTCTCTTCAGCTCAGCTTGGACCTAGGTGGTAGAAAAACAAGCAAGTCAGGAGCAGGGAATGTTTTCCACTGCTCTGCCTTGATGGTGTGAGCAGTGATGTTGAGCACCTTCCAATGGGCCAAGAGATATTTTATGAATTCAACCTGGCCAGAACTTTTAGCCACATAGAAAAGTGAGGTCACACTCCAGCCAGTAAACTACTTGAGCAGAAATCCCTGAGCTTCAGAAGGAAGGAGAGCACAGGGAATTTTTGCTCATCTGATAGAATGATGGTGCCAGACCACTTCAGTGGTGGCATATTCTGCACTTTGGAGGTATAATGAAGGTACTGCTTTGGTTTGTTTTTTTTTTTTTACTGATCTGTTTTTGTCCAAATACAAGCATTTTCACTATAGCCTGTTTGTAAAGCTGTTTGTGCTTTTTTTTTTTTTTTTTTTTTTTTTTTTTTTAAACAATAGAAGCTGCTTGTTGTTGCTCAGGGTGTTTACATTCATCATCTGGCTTACACTGTCCAGATCCAAATCTTGACCAAATCTGGCCACCATCCCTATCCCCTCCTGCTGCTTCCCACTCCAACTTTTTTGTTTTTTTTTTTTTTTTTGATAACAGCATGAATTAGATAAAACAGCTGTGCCTGAGGGTCTCTGGGATCAGCAAGCACAGGAATAGTACAACACCAGGATGCAAACCCCAGGACTGGAGACACAGGAAAGGCAAAATCAATGCCTGTAAGGTAGTAACATGTTTACCTGGCACTGATCTGTGCCTAACAAGTCAGGTCGATGCCTGGGTCAGTTTTGGATCATTAATAAATTTGTTTGGTTCTGCCCTGCATGGCACTGTGTGAGGCAGGCACAGCATCAGCGTGGCTGAAAGCAGCATCAGAGCTGTAAGAGAGCAAATTGTGATTCTGGACACTCTTCCTCTCCCCAGGAAGCTGGAAGATGAACCCAGATCACAGCTGCTTCTTTCTTGTCCGTGCTCAGTTTATTGAGCTCCAGCTGGCAGCAGTGCCAAGTTTTTAGCTGCTCAACACCTACTTGGTAACCTTCACCCTACGGGTTTAATCAGCCTCTGCTGAATTGCTGATGGGCAGAAGGAGCAAAAATATCACTGCACTAATGAGCTTCCATCCTGGCAGTGGGTCTGATCCATCAAGGCACGAAGCACAAGCAGGGCTTTGAAGAGGGGCTTTATCCTTCCCTGCTGAGCGTGGTCCTTTTGGGGCTTCCACAAGGTCATACAGGAGTTCTGCTGGTGTTGTTTCATGAATAAAGAATGGACCCAGCAGCAGCAACACCACAGAAGTCCCAATACTTTTATTGGTTGTGCTGGAAACTCTCAAGCAAAAGGTTGAGTTCTTTCCCTGCAGTCAGCGATTTGGCCTGGATGCTTTTCCCCCTCTCAAATATGGTGACATCAGGAATGGGACACTTCTCATCCCACTCTCCATGAGCATTCAGTTTGCTTTAGTTGCAAATATCAACCAAAAACCACAGTTATCTTACCTCCCCATTGAGAAAACAGTACAGAACAGCCACCACAAAGCCCTAGGGGAGAGGAGAGAACAGAATTTTAGCACCTCCCAAACTCACTGCAGCCTTGGAGAAAGGACACACTGCTGGGGGGACTGCTAAGGTGCCCCTACGAAACCACTTGCTCACATTTTCCCTCTAAAAGGAGCAGGGAAAGATTGGTTAAGGTGACTTGCAGCAGGGTGTGAGCTCAAAGTTTGCTCCAGACTGGTGTTTAAAGCCATCAGCAGGTAGTTTGTCTCAAAGAGGTCCACTTGGTCATTCCAGCTGGGGTATTAGAGGCAGCTGGATGGGATTCTGGACCCAACTTTCCTGCCTGGTACTGTCAGCTGAAAGTGGGGAGATCTGAAGATGCTCTCTAGTTCATCACTGAGGTCAGAATGATCTTAGACATGCTATGGGGCTAAACTGCTCCTTTCCCCTCTCCCCCGAGGTGACACCTCATTTTTGAGAATCTCAGCTTTCAGTGAAAAAATTCAAACCAACTTCTCTTTCAGCCCTTATGGTTCCAAACACTAAAGAGAAGAAGTAAACAGAGATCCATTTATCTCTCCACAGAGAGATGCCAGATGTGAAGTGATGATGATGAGGATGATATAGACAGGGACACCACAGGATGAAGCATGCTCCTGACACTTGGATGGGACATGGTGACAGACAGATCCTGCTCACAGGCTCTGAGGACACAAAATGGTTGGAGCTGAGTCATGGATGGGTGCAATGGGATGGAATATATAAATAAATGCTTCTTTTCATGCAACAGCAGGACCAAGGTTGACAGCCCAGTGCTGACTGACTGGAGTGCTGGGGGAGGATCTAAGGAACAACCTTCATCAGGGCTTCTTATCCACAGAACCACAGAATGGTTTGGTTTTGGAGGGACATTAAAGATCATCTTATTCCAACCCTCCTGCATGGGCAGGGATGCCCTCCACTAGATGAGGCTGCTCCAAACCCCATCCAACCTGGTCTTGAACACTTCCAGGGATGGGGCATCCATAGCCTCACTGGGTTGCCTGTTTCAATGTCTCAGCACTCTTACAGGAAAAAATTTCTTCCTTATATCTGGTCTAAATCTCCTCTCTTCCAACTTAAAACCACTACCCCTTGTCCTGTCGCTCCATCCCCTTGTGAAAAGTCCCTCAGCTTGCTTTTAGGTCCCCTACAGATACCATAAAGTCCCCCCAGAGCCTTTTCTTCATAATAATAAATGTGCAGGACAGCCCCATCATCCATTCTGGTGGAGAACCTGCCTCCTGTGCCAATGAGCTGGATCTATAGGCAAGACCTGGGTATTAACAGAGGAGAAAGTTCATGAAAGTCAACTGGGTGAAAACAGTTTCTGGCTTCTGTTAATGACCAGAAGGAAATCTCTCCCAAATGTGATTTACCTCATCTTACACCATATTAATAATAACAATAATAAATACACTGTATTAATAAAAATATTAATATTTTAAATATTAATATTAATAAAAATAATAAGTAAACTGAAGTGAGGTGCTTATTTTTCTCCCTTAAGTACAAAAAAACCAACCCTGGGGTGCCCAATTTACAGAGGTAAATTTCCTTTTCAGGTGCCTAAAATGAGGAGAGAGAATCTCCTTCTGCAATTCCAGGAGGCCAAATGTGAAATTATCTTCCAAGCTTATTTGGCCAGAGCTGGAGTGAGGAGCTTTTCCCCCAGAGATACAGAGCAATATTAGGTCTGTCCAGGAAAAACCCAGCTCACATTTTTTGCCTCTTCTCTACCTCAAGCTCATGACATCCTCCCTGTTGACAGACCTGGCCCAAAGGGTGACTTACCTGGAATGACCCAACCACGAGCTCAAAGACCAGCTTCACTTCTGCTTTGAAATTGTCAGGGAAGAAAGCAAACATGATGTAGTGAATGCCAAAGAGAGGGATGAGCAGCAAAGTGGACTTGGCCAACCTCCTGTTGGAAAGACAAACAAAGAGTCATAATGAGGGAAGGGAGAGAAGCTGAAGTTAAGCTGATGAGAAATCCTGCTGCTGAGCTCCGTGCAACCCCAAAACTTGAATTTGTTGCAGTTGAGATTTGCTGATTACCCAGATCATGAAGGTGTAGCCTGCATCGTGCATCTTAAATGCCTTTGTTTGCCCTCAAGATGTGAGAGGGGCTACTTATCCTGAGGTCCCGGGAACATCCAGCCTTTCAAGAGCAGCCATGAGAAAGGCCCAGAGGGAAGAAGTGTCTGGGGTAGAGTGAAATGGAGGGTGTTGAGATAGCTCCTCACAGCCTAACCTCCCCAGGATGACACTGATGGGCTGGGCTGGGATGCAGTGACACATGGAGATGGACCCTCAGCTGGGCACAGTCACTGTAGGGCAGTTCAGACTCACCAAGGATCACAGAATCATAGATTCTTGTAATGGTTTAGGTTGGAAGGGGACTTGAGAGGTCATATAGTCCAATATTTTGCAATGAGCAAGGACATCTTCAACTAGATTTGCTCAAAGGTTCAGCCTGACCATGAATGTTTTCAGGGCTGGAGTTCTTGCAGTCTCTCTGGACAACTTCTTCCAGTGTCTCACCACTCTCACTGGAAAGATTTCTTCCTAATATCTGGTCTAAATCTACCCTCTTTCAGTTTAAAAACCTTGTCATATCCCTATGGCCCTGCTGGGAGCATTTCCACAGCCTTACTTTCCTTCTCATTAACAGCTCTCAGATAAATATGTCTGTGCCTCTAGGTAAGGCAGAGTGAACACCTTGGATTATTTCTCCTTGGCCTACAGACTGCAGAGGGCTGGTGATTTCAGATGTGGTGACAACATAAAATGTGACATCTTCACTTCTGGTAACTTCAATGGATGTATTTCTTTCTCCCTTCTCCCTTCCTCTCCTCCCACTGGAGATCTTTTTTAACATCTCTACAAGCTAAATCATCACCTAGTGCTGCCCTTTTTTTGCTTGGAGTTTCTGAAAATTACAGATTCTGGGGGAGAAATGGGAAGTTTAGCTCAGAGTAATGACAAGCTACTGCACAGTGAACATCTCCAAAGGAGGGGAAGGAACAGTAGTAGTGCTTAAACACCATCAGTATGGGTAATCAGAGGTCTAATTAGGAAGAGATGACAACTTATTAACTATAATCATTATTAAAATATAGATGAGAGAAATAAAATGAAATCAAGGGCTTAAGGATGCTTATGGAGGCTTTGGCTCCCTTGGTCACCCACATCCTCTTGTGTCCCCCTCTCCCAGATGCTTCTGGAAGAATTGAAAACTTGTTCTTCCATCTGCAAATCCTCCACCTCCAGAGTCCCATCAGTTTCAGTTCCCTCAGACCATTTTCATCGATTTACCATCTGCAGAAGCCCACTGGGAAGGCTGCTGTGCCAGCTTCATGCAGATGATGCTCATCACTGCATCCCCCAGCAGACCTCTCCAGCTCTCCCAGGGCTGTGGCTGGAGCTGAAAGGCAGATGGGTGCAATTCATTCCAGGCAAAACAAGTGCCTGGAGGACACTGAGGAACTTTCCAGGAATTTGCCTTTCCTGCCACATCCCTCACTAGGAGGCACAGCCCTGTTCACAGTGGGTAGATGCAGAATCTGAGTCTTGGTTGCCTTGTTCTGCCAGTGGACTGTCACTGGTGACCATCAGGGTACCATGTTCCATGCTCTTGGAAGAAATTCTGAGCAGTATGACCCACACCAGTATCATAGAATGTCAGGGAAGGTTGGAAGGGACCTCTGGAAATTATCTTCTCCAAGGTTCTCCCCAGTTTCCCCTAGAGCAGGTTCTGAGTATCTCCAGAGAAGGAGGCTCCACAACTGTTATGGAAAGCCTGTTCCAGTGTGATCCAACCCTAATTCCCTCTGGTTCTGGCATATGAGAGAGCAAGCAGATCACAGTTCAGTGAATATCAGCACTGGCTGTTTAGAGAGCTCTCTCCCCAGCTTTTACAGGAACATTCATCCTGGAGGAGATTGCTGAGATGTGATCTTTGTGCACCATATCCATAGAGACACTGTTTGCAACCTCCAGTTGATTAGAAAATATTATCTTATTATTGCAGGCACCACCAGGGCCTAATTTATAGCATTTTTCCCTCCTGGCTGGCCTGTGGCAATGAAAAGAGCACAAATGCCCAATCTGAGGAACACCCTCCTCCAGCTGGCACAACTCTCCAAACCAGTCCCTTGCTCCCAGATCCCAGAATATTGAGTGATATTTCAGATCACAGAATCACAGAGTGGTTTGGGTTGGAAGAGACCTTAAAGATCACCTAATACCAACACCCCTGTCATAGGCAGGGACACCTCCCACCAGCCCAGGTTGCTCCAAGCCCCATCCAACCTGACCTTGAAAACCTCCAGGGATGGAGCAGGCACAGCTTCTTTGGGAAACCTGGGCCAGCATCTCACCACCCTCACACTAAATATCTTAGTTTGGCTTCAAGGCAAAGTCCTATGGTGTAGCCCTGTGATATTTAAAAGACATCTCCCCCCAACCACTGAACTGAGGAAAATCATCTTCCCAAGCCATGATTTCTCCAAGGAAGGTAAAGCCAGGCTGTGCAGGAGGCAGAACTGGGTAAAGCAACCAAGGCTTCTCACAAACCTCATTACTTCCACTCCCAGCACAGAGTTCACTTCTTAGACATAGTGTTTCTGACAGATACACATGGTGACAGGTAATTTAAGGAAAACACATCTTCACTAGCCTGCACTGAGCCTACTCCTCTCCTTGGGAGTGGCAAAAGTGAACCAATGCTTTAATCATGCATAACAGAAAAGACACTCAGAAAATTTTGAAGATGATATTGATCTACGAACAGGTACAGAATTGAAAGAGATGAATTTTGCTCAAGGTCTCTGCTGCAGAAAATGCTTCCTATCTGCCTGAAATATTGCTGTCTCGTTCTTGCTCATGTCTCTGTCATTTACAGAAAACTGTTTTGGGAGCTTTGTTTTCACAGTTTCCAATACATTAAAGCTCGGTTCAGTGTCTGCAGCATTAATGAGTGAGTCAGCACCTGAACTTCCAGCCTGCAACAATACTGGAACTGGATGGAACTGAACAATCCTGTCAACATGTTATCTTGTTATAAAATAAACAATATGAAATAAACCAGAGAAAGAGAGAGAAATGCAAATGAGAGATCCTTGGTGTTGTTAACTTGAAATATATTTATCTCAGATTTGGCAGGAGGAACCTGCACATATCACTACCAGTTTTTGTTTGTTTTTTTTTTTTTAGCTTGGGTCCTGCAGGCAAAAATCCTTGAAGCTTGCAGCAGTGTTTCAGGTAAAAAGAAAATGACATGAAAAAGAAGCAAGGTACCTACAGTTTCAGATCACATGCCTAATGGCATTGGTAAAAAACTCAGGACCATACAGGGAAATCCTCTTGGTGGGATCCAACCTTCAGGTTGGGACATTTAATATTAATTCCCATAGGAAAGGGTGGTGTCTTAGGTTCCAGTACAATTAAGGCAGTCAACAGAGACTTTCAGATGCCCCAGAGAATCTGCTGCTGTATAAGGGTACAAATCTTCCATAGGACCCAGGTCCTATGTGCCAGGTCCAGGCAAGTGTCTCAAACACCCTAAAGCATCTCATACGGTTTGGACACCTGTAAGTGAGCAGCTGATCCATGTCCTGATGGACCTGAGATGTTTTTCCAGGTGGAGAAGGAAGGTGAGGAACTGGAGGTCTGAAGACCATTTGTACATCAGCAATACCTCCTGTTTGGCAGATCTGAGTGAAGAAGTCCACGTTACTGCATGGCTGTGCTACCTCTGTTTACAGAGCAAAGAGAATTTTCCTGGCACCTCTCAGTTCCTTGCAACACATGAACCCAAAGCTCTGCACTAGAACATATTTCAATATGCTGATTTAATCTGTGTACCTGGCCTAGATTGCAACCCAGGAAGGATTGCAAAAGATACAGTGCCCAACTGGACATACATAAAGAGAGGTGACAGAAAACATGGGGTCTGCTGGGATTGTGACAACAGAAAAAGAGGTGATTGGCTTTGACTGCTGCAGGGAGAAGCTAAGGTCAAATACTGGAATTTCCTTTCATGAATCTGAAAATCCCTAAGAGGGAGATGAAATGCATAATTTACCACCACTAGAGAGAAAGCCTCAGTCACGTGGCTGGCTAGCATTTAAGGACCATATTGATATAAATATTGTCTTCCTTCTTGCAGAAAATGAACTGAGTTCAGATTCTTCATTGCTCCCTCCAACAGCAAAGAAGAGTTATGAGCAGTGACTATGTAGACACTGGGCTTTTTCCTTTTCAGTTCTTTTCTAGGGATAATTTAACAAATATCTAGATTAGCTGACGTCCTAAGCCAGGACAGTGGTAAGAGTCAAAAATAAGTCTTCACTTTTATTTTATTTGTATTGAAGCCAGAATAAATCCATGCAGAGAGGAAGATTTCTTGCATTCTCAAAATACTGCAACTACATCCAGTCTTGGCCACTGGGACAGCTGCTGATATTACTTTCATGTTGTTCATTATAAACAGCCCCATTAAAATCAATCTTATAATCCTGGAATAAAAAGATGACATCAAGGAAAACTTCGGAGACAGTGGCACCTCTCAATAGTGAAGAGAAATGCATTGAATCGACCCAATCTAGGTTAAGGATTTGCTTTGGAACAAGGAAAATTTGCCAGAGATCTACTGAATGTACTGATTTTCTACACGTTTCCCTTGAAAACAGGAATTGAGGGCAACCAATGCAGAAAAAGCAGTCTATATACTGTGGACAGCTACCCTGTTAGCAATGTTCCTTGCCTTCGGAATCCAAAAAATATTAAATATACAGAGAAAAAGCCTATTTTGTTTCATGATCATAACTGTTGCTTTCACTTCATCATTAATCCCAGAAGAAAACCTTCTCACCTCTCTGTTCTGACATGAAACATTTTCAGCTGTTTTAGCAAATTCCCCATTTGCTGATTTCTGACCAGCTTTAGCTGAATAACAAATACTTGATTCTGATCAGTGCAGACAGAGGCAATCAGGAACTCACAGCCAAACGGGTGCCCCAAAACCCCACAAAATGTGGTTGGAAAAGTCTCAGACTTACGAATATTGGCTGGTTTCACTGTGTCCAACATCTGGGGAATGCAGCTTCTGGACTAAGATCCGGATGATGCAAATGAAGAGAATGAAGTTTACCTGTCGGGTGGGGGCAAAAAGGAAACAGAAAGAGAGAAATCACCCATCAGTATTGGTCTTGGGTGGAACGAGCTGATATTTGAGGGGCTTTCCTTTCACTGCCATCAATTTGCCATGGAGCAAGCTGTTGTTAAAAAAAGCCATGAGCAGAGAAACCCCCCACACACCCACCCCAAATTCGGGGAGCACAGAATAAACCGACACAGGGTGGCAGCCATCTTGGGCCTGACATCAGCCTGCTTGGGACTTCGTGTCATACATCCCAAGTATGATGATGTCAAACCCATAGAGCACAGCTATGCACGACGTCCTGCTGGGCAGGGAAGAGCCGACGACAGGGTGGGAAAAGAGCCTTGGGAGTTAGCGGAGCGACGGACGTCAAAACCCTCAGGAGACGGTGACATGGGGCTGGCTGCTGAGCATGTCAAAGGCTGAGGTGGTGAGCCAAGGAAACCAAAGGAAAACACCAAGCAGTATCCACTCGAGGGCCTCTACTCAATGCTATGGGGCACGTCTTCTCCACAGAGAAGTTGGAGACCTTGGAGAGCACGGGAAAGAGCTCATGGATGCAGCAGAAAGCATCCCCCTCCTAGGACATTAGACCACGGAATCATAGAATTTTTAGGGTTGGAAGAGACCTTTAAGATCATGAAGTTCCCTGCTGTGGGCAGGGACAGCTCTCACCAGATCAGGTTGCTCAGAGCTCCATCCAACCTGGCCTTAAAAACTTCCAGGGATGGATGGGGCTTCCACCGCCTCTCTGGGCAACCTGTGCCAGTGTCTCACCACCCTCATGGGGAAGAACTTCTTCCTAACTTGCAACCTAAATCTCCCCTCCTCTAGTTTGAACCCATTCCCCCATGTCCTATCACTCCTGACATCCTAAAAAGTCCCTCCTCAGCTTTCCTGTAGCCCATTCAGACACTGGAAGGCCACACTAAGGTCTCCTTGGAGCCTTCTCCTCTCCAGACTGAACAACCCCAACTCTTTCTGTCTGTCTGCATAGCAGAGCTGCTCCAGCCCTCTGAGCATCCTCCTGGCCCTTCTCTGGACATGCTCCAGAATATCCATGTTTTTCTTGTAATAGGGGCTGCAGAACTGGACCCAGTACTGCAGGTGGGGTCTCATGAGAGCAGAGAAGAGGAGGAGAATCCCCTCCCACGACCTGTTGGCCACGTTTCTCTTGATGCAGAGACCAGAGAAGCCTAACTAATACCTAGAGTTTAGATGGTGCTTTGCACTCAAAAAAATCTCAAGTGCTCCACCAGCACACCCAAGCACTCTTAACCTTATTTAGTAGCAAAGGAATATAGGAGTAACTTTAGTAGCAGAGACAGGAATGGCATTTTCCTAAAGGCCCCTAGGAGATGGTATGAGGCAAATCTACTTGCTTTCAAGGCTCTGTTCACTGAGTCACACTGTTAGTCAGGCACACTTACACAACAGAAAAGGGGTGACAGATTTTTGAGGACTTCATTTAGTTTTAGTTTGGCAGAAAACCTCTTTCTTTATCCTTTCATGGTCAGTGCACACACAGATGATTATGATTTTTAGAGACTCAGCGGCTGGAAGGGATTGTGTTCACCAGCCAACCTGATTTCCTGCAAAAACAGATTGTAAAAATTTCCTCCAGCAATTCCTACATTTATCACAACAACAGGTGAATAAAGTAGGCTGAAGCACATCTCTCATTTAGACACTAACTCTTTTTTCCAAGGCTGTGAGTGATTAGAAATTAATTCTTTCTTGTTTATGATGCATTGGTTAATCAGTTTATATCTCTCCCATGCCATTTATCACACTTTCCATTCATATCTATTTGCTTATAAAAATGGTTTGTGTCTGACTTGGTGACAAGTGAAATTTATCAGTTCAAAGCAGCAGCACTGAAGGGAAGATTGGAGCTGTTACATTTTGACTGTGTTGGCTTGAGGTGGTCAGGAGCAAACATGGACACAGGGCAGTGATGAGTTGGCTGGAAGATGACTTACAGGATTAAACCAGCATTGGATGGCAGAAGATATGGATATCAAGATACTGGAGAAGTTTTTTATTTTTAAACCTAGAGCATAACTAAAAGCAATCAATTCTGTTCCCAGTGCTTAATATCTTCCATCTTATATATGCTTATATCTTACATCTTATTTATGTATTTCTTCACATGTTGCATTCCTTTCTGAAGAAACCTGCTGTTCATCAGACAGTGGCTCTCGTGGCCTTCCTTTGTGCCAGATTTATATGATATTTGCAGAAGGAAAATCAGACACTGCTGGGGAAATTTCATTTGGCACTGAGGAAATAACTTATTGGGGAAAAAAAAAATACAGCCTCATTGATCCAAGGAGGACAGGGTGTTTTTCTTTACTGAAAGGTTATCTTGGGAAAGGGAGATACTACCTATAGCTTTGTATGATGATATAAATACTTTGAGATGTTTAATCAGCAGTATTATATGTCTTTTCTGTGAGGGGAATAGAGGAAGATGTACTTATTGAGACTCTTTCAGTTTGGAATCCTTGTATGACAAATGCTACAGAGTTAAAAAAAGGCTTCTTGTAAAGGTCATAATGTACACAGAATAAGAAGAATGTATGCCTAAGAAAAGATTTCTGTTTAAAAGAGATAGATTTGGTTTGATTTCTTGTACATTCTTTTTCTTCCTTGTCCACACACTTGCCTTCTTTTAAGAAAACAAAGCTAAATTTAAGTTCATTGGACTTCAAGATGGGGCTCAATACTTGACAGAGGAAACAAAATATTCAACAGGGATGGAAGGACTCAAGAGTTCCACAGAAGTCTCATGGTTTCTGTGGTCAGAACTGATGATATCCAGAGAAGAAGCCAAGCACCTCTGTTGATTTATTTGGAAATTAGCCAAGCTTCTCAAGAACTTACTTCAAAAACACATAGCTGGAATCTGACTCTGCATGGGATGCTACAGCCAGAGGCAAATACCTGGGGGAAATGAATGGAACCTCTTTGTATCTAGGTAGGAATTTATGCTAGGACTCATCCCATTTTCACTTGACAGTGGTGACATCCACAACTGAAAAAGGTCACCCTGTGCTCTTCATGTGGCCTGCTCAGACAACCAAAACATTTACAGCCCAATTCATCTGATCTAATGTAGAGATCCACTAGTTCCTTAGACAAGATGAGCTTTTCCTGGATCCCCAGCCACAATCCTCAATTTCCCCTGGCCACACACACCCAAGGCTGCTGAACCAGAGTGTTCAGGGTGCCCAGTTGGGATCAGAGTGGCCAGAGTTAAACCAAATGAGATTTACCTGGCTTGCCAAACTCTTTTTATGGCCAGAGCTTAAAGATGTTTACCCAGAGGGTGAGCTTCCTCATCCTCAGACAGACACTCAATATACAACAGGATTTTATCTGCCAACACATTTTCCATGACCATTTACAGAACACTTTTCCACATAACTTCACCTCCCCCCCCACACCCTGTATTAAAGATGGCTTTGCAGCCAGCAAAATGTGCTGATACTTTACCAAAATAGACACCAAAATAGGAGTTTTAATGATCCACCAGAATGGGGATTCCACTACTTCCTCCCAGCACCTAAAAAGAAACAAAAAACAGACTTACCACACCAAGGAACACCAGCAAGCAACTGTGTAACCTCCTCAAGCACTTGGTTTTTCTGGATGCTGAAGGCAGCTATGCCAGGTGATGTGAAGAGGACTAAACATGGTATGCATAGGGTTGGGAAGAACTAAAAACTTTCTTTGCAGTGGCTTTGAGCATTGGTGGGTACCATTTTCCCCAGATATAAGGCTGTGAGGTCTTTTTCCCTCAGTAATGGAATGGTCTGAGGATGTCATCCTGAGGTGAATGTAGAAAAGGATGGTGATTCACCTAATTTCTCCTTCACTGAGATCTGCTACAAGGAAATGCTATGAAAATCACAGATTCATGAGGCCCCCAGTGCTATCCACCATCATGGACAGGGGGGTTGGCACCACCAGGAAAAAAATCCATGTGACCTTATTAAAAAGATGCCAGGAGGCCTATGATGGGATGAATAGAACCAAATTTAGCTACCTGAGCTAAGGATCTAATCAGACAAGGCAATAGGGTCCAGGGGGTGATTCATTTCATCCTGAAGACAGAATTGGCTGCAAACCACACCAATCCTCTACATCATCTGGAACACCAAAGCCAACATGGAAATGACAGAATAAGAATGATGTGGGACTAATTAATACTGCTTGGGGCACAGTTCCCTGCAGACCTCAGGAGTCAAGTGGTGGCAGGTGCATTTGTAGGAGCACATTAATGAAAAGAGGTCTTAGAATAGATTAGTGGAACCCACTGTAGACATTTTCACCTGGATTCAACTCATCTAATACATTGACAGTGCAAATAAAAGTAGACAAAGAGAGGCCCTTGTAGGGCACAGTTCCTGAGACTTATTTTAGGCACCAACTTCAGGATGAAAAGAATTGCACTCCAGGGACTGCACTGACTAAATCTGCCCAAGCTATAAAAGGAGGTGAGAGCCAACTGCTCATATACAGATGCTTATACATAATCAGGTGCATGCTGCCCTTTCATTTAGAATTAAAGTGGCCCTAATTATGTCTAGTGCACTTCATTTTTAAAATAAATTCAGGCAGTCTGACTGAAGGTCACTTTGAATTGGAGTCAGAGTGTTTAAACAGAGGCTTAATGCTGCTTAACCAATCTTGCATAGTTAGGTTTTACTTAATCTGGATTAATTTCCCAAAATGTTTCTCTGTAGGTAATTGTAGTATGTAATAAATAAATACATAACTGTCAGGTATTAGCACAATCTGTAAATTCACACTCTGTTTTACTTGGCAGAAAATTGTAGAGCTTTAAAGCCTCCAGAAAATGTGAAGAAGTCTTTCTATTAGGAATTGCTGCAGCTGAGTAGGAATATCTAGTTAGGAGAATTGGTATCCAGACTGGAGAAATCCTTTGGTCTCTGTCTCCTTGTTGAGGCTATTTATTTATTAACAGAGTAAATAAGGCCAGTTTTATGCAGATTAAGTGAAACCATAAAAGAAGTCAGTAGCCCTCAGGAAATGTGTTGGTGTGGCTATAAATCAAAAAAAAGTAATGAGAAATCTGAGCTCTTCTCTTTCTGACATAAGGACAAACCAGGACATATTTAGAGAGAGGGAATATACAGGAGAAAATGGAGTTAACCATGTGCTGTAAATGCAAGAAGAGAGGCCATGCACAGGGAGTACATAAGTGCATGATTTTGTAACTCTCTGCAGTGTTTTCTCATCAAAATTCATTCTAATTACTACAGTTGGACTATTTGGGTAAAAGCATGAAGGGAACTGCAGGATCAGAGCCTATTTACTTGCATCTATTCTCTGATTTTTGCTCTGTTTATTTAGCTGTATTCTATCTGCTTCTTATATAAAATATCAGAGGCTGCTGCCAGATAAAAGGGGATGAAGAACAGAGCCAAAGATCCTTCTGGGGGAAAAAAATGAGTTTTTTGACTTCATCTCTGAGAAAGCTAATGGGTGCATTTAAGTATCTGTTGCACCAGCATATTTAGGGTCAATTCTGCAGGATGCAAAGCTCTGCTCTGAGCACAGGGCAGCAGCTCAGATCCTATCTTTGTTATACACAGGGTCACAGGCCCAAATGTGGCCTGATCCTAGAATGGTTTGGGTTGGAAGGAAACTTAAAAATAGTATAGTTCCAACTCCCCTGAATGGACAGGGACACCTCCCACCAGCCCAGGTTGCTCCAAGCCCCATCCAGCCTGGCCTGGAACACTTCCAGGGATGGGGCAGCCACAACTTTTTTGGGAAACCTGGGCCAGAATCTCATCACCCTCACAGGAAAGGATTTCTTCCTAATTTCTCATCTAAATCTCCCCTCTTTCAGTTTGAAACCATTCCCCTTCATCCTATCAACTCCATGTCCTTATAAAAAGTCTCTCTCTAACCTTCCTGCAGCCTCTGTTCACAGATTCCCTGAAAATATCCTTAAGAAGCAACTGGGAAACAAAGAGAGTGAGTGATGGGTCTAAGTTGATACAAAACATGGGTTTTCAGGGAGATCTTGGAACATTTACCAGCTCATGGTGGCAAGGGCCATCTCTGACACCAAGGCATGGGTCACTACAACTCCAGGGCTTTCCTTGGCCTTCCTTGGAGATAAAGGAAGGACTACAAAGGGAAAAACAATGAGTCCATGGGCTTACCCAACGTCAAAAAAGTAAATCCTGACGATAGTCCAAGCAGTGATGAAGACGGAGGGGGCACCTGACAAGAGAAGAGATGGTGTTAATGTCAGAAATCATTATGAGTGTTTTCAGAGCTGTTCTCCCCCACCCTGCAGCTCTCCTGAGTGACTGAGGTGATGCTTTCCCTCAAGAATGGGCAAATGCTTTGTGTTTTCAACCCTCACATCTCAAACAAGGAACACCCTACCTTTGTCTCCCAATGGCCATGGAAGATGAGTTTCCTGTAGCTGCTCCCTTTTAGATTTATCTTCCTGCTGCAGTGCCTACAAAACCACTTTTGATGGTGAAATGCAAGGAAGATAAATCACTTCAGATACCTTCTGTGTACACTCGTAGCTAAACCAGCCACCACAGGCCCTCTTTAGCATCAAATATCTATTTCTAACACATAGGTTGCCTGAGCAGTGTTCAGTGTTGGCTTTAGGACAAGAAATATGCCCTTGGAGTCCCTTTACTGTACCGTCTGGACCTCTGCTGACTATGACAAGAGCCTGGAGGGACAAGTTGACAAGTAGGTGTCTGCAGCTGGCTAGATGAACCTGCCTCTGCTCTTCACTCCATGATCTTCTGCCTGGCTAAGGTGGTCTCCTTCCATCCTTGTGGTGCCTCTTTTCTCTGTCTCTCATGCTGATTAGATTCAGCTTGGAAATTCTCCAGGAGGGATGTGTCACTTTGTTCTGCATTGGTCACAGGGTTGTGTGCTGTTTATTACCTGTGATCTCTGAGTGCAGGGGTAATATGAATAGTAAGAGCTGTAATGAGTCCATCCAAATTATTAATTCCTGCATGATCCATTCTGAATCCATCACTGATGCTCTTGCAAATGATGGATGAATGAAAGGCCAAAAGATCCATCAAGCACATCTCACTTTCCCAAATTGCCCTTCCCCACCCGAGCAACCTCAGAACCCATCACGGGTGCAGATTTCCTTTGATTTAAGATCATTGGCTTCAAACATTTATTTGCTGTAAATTTGCCAGCTCTGCTGTGCTGACAGAAAGGGTGTCTATGCAGAAGGCAGGTTTAAGCAAGGTCTGACTCGATTAATTGTATTTGGAACAAAGCCATCTTTTCTCATGCTCACAGCTCAGAGAATTGTCTCTCCTCTGCAGTGTGAACCCAGGCAGGAATAACTCCTGTCACTTTTGATGGAAGTTACTCCATGGCTAACTGATCAGATTCTGAGTCCAAGCATACCCCTGTATATTTGTTACTTTTCAAGATTCTTCCCCGCTCTCATTATTTCCAGCTTTCAGCTACTGAGAGCATGGTCTAGGAAGATATTTTGCTTACTTATACATAAATCTTCAGCTAAATGGCTTAAAGGGGCAAAGAGATTTCTGTTTCCTCTTTGGAGACAGAAGAATGGTTGATCTGGTAGGATTAATTTGCATAAATTAGGAATTCAGCTCTGAGTTACTCTGTGAAGACTTTAATTCTGTCTTCTTTGGCGTTTGATTGTTTTATTTTATTTTTAGCTATTTTATGTATTTTGCTTCATAGGTCTGAGACTAGGTTCATATTAAAGCTGAAGAAATCATGAATGCAGTAAGCAGAAGGTTATCAGCATTAGCACACGGGCCATGGGATCTCAGGTTATCTGGCTGGCCTGAATTCAGGCAGAGAAGGAGAGTTCTGGTTCAGTCCAGCAGTCTTTCTTTGCTGGGATTCAACCTTGCAATTTAAGGTCATTGCATGATATCAGCTCCAGGGTCCCTGGTGATGAGGAGTTTCAAGCCTAGAATCCTTAGAGCCACTGAGGTGTTCAGCTCTCCATAAACCTAGACAAACTGTGCTCTGAAATACCTTTATAGATTCAGGTTAAAGCTCCTCTGGCCATCACTTGATCTTGCTGCTGGTTGCACTACCAATTATTGCCAGCAAGGTAACACATACTACATCTCTGCCTTGCCTGAGCCCCAAGGATTGTGGATTAAATTTTAATAAAAATCATAGAACCCTAGACTAGTTTGGGTTGGAAGGGACCTTAAAAATCATCTAGTTCTAATCCCCCTGCCATGGACATCTCCCACGAGACCAGGTTGCTCCAAGCTCTACTCAGCCTGGCCTTGAACAGCTCCAGGGAGGGGAGATGACTGCCAGGATCACCTCTTGGCATTCAGTTTTGGGAGGATGCATACCCCAGCCAATCAAGATGTACCACCAAAAGTACTTCCTCTCTGAAAAGAAGGAGATGACCAGCAGGGTGTGAAGATACAATCCCTCCACCAGGAGCCAGAAGAAGTTGGCCATGATGCAGTACTGGAAGAAAACCATCATGGCTTTGCAGCCTACCTGGAAGAGAAGAAATGAACAGTGGGGAACTGCAGCATCTCTCCATAGCAAACACAGTGAATTATCCAGAAACCTTGCTCTGATGTAACTTTGGGGTTGCTTTTTGCAGCACCTTATGGAATGATCTCCATGGTAGAAAGCCAAAAACCCTACAAAACTTGATTTGGGTGGTGATTCTCACCATGTGTTAAGCAGGTACACCGTGCCTGGAGTACAGTGTGCATCCCTGAGAGAGCCAGCTCAGGTCTAGATGCTGTTTGTGTAAGCTTGGAGGTGCACTCAGGCTTGGAAACCCTACTGATATGCTGGACCATGACCCCTACCAGCATGGTGCTGCTCTCTACATTTTGGATGTACATCTGTGGGAAGGTGGCTTAGTGGCAGAGAGGATGCCACAAAGTCCTGTCCTGATGTGCAAGTCACCAGCCACTGCTCTGTCAGGGAGGCAGACAAGGGAACAAACCAACTCCTCAGGGCTATGAAAAAAGACCAACCCAAACAAGCAAAAAAAAACCCCAAAATATCTGTGTTAATTAGTCCTTAAAATTTAAACCCAATTGCAATCACTCCACACCTGGTAGATACTGCAAAAGCTGAAGGTGTTGGAGACAGAGGTTTGAAGAAAAGCAGATCTTCAAAACATTGTGAATACTCACTAAGGAAAAGAAGGCTGGGGATATATATATGTATTTTACAAAAGAATAAAAAGGAGAAGCAGGGTAAACTCTAATGAACATGGACAGATTTGATTGCATTGGAAGGGGAGAGATTCAAAAAGGGAAAGAGGTTTGTTGTTCTTCAGGAAATGAGTAATTAAAAGACTGGCTGGGTGAAGTTTTCAGTGCAGCACAGGTAATGGGAACTGGCACCTTACCAAAGAAAAAAAATAAAATGGGAGATTCCTCTCTAAGGCTCAAGGAGACAAACCCACTGCAAAACACCTGAAGGTAGAAATAAACTTCCCAAAGGAGTATGACAGCTCTGGACATTTCCCCTCATCTGTGAGTCCAGGTCCAGCCACAGCTTCACAGGACATCCTTGAGATCATCCTTGAGATGTTCCTTCAGCAATGGCCTCGTTGCCTTCAGTGAGTCTGCCTGGGTAACACCCTGCACTTTTTGGGGAGCACAAGCATGAGAATCTGGCTGCTAATACTCTCTGGTTAAAGGCTCTTCCTTGGAAGATGTTGAATTTAAAGCAATCCTTGATTTGCACCAGTGACAAGGTGACACTTGCCCTCCTCCTCCCCTCTCCTGCTGCAAACAGCTGCTGTGAAACACTCTGGTTAAAAGGAGAAGTGTGGAAAGGGATGCCACATGATGCCACATGTTTTGGAGAGGGACTTGTCCTCACTGATCACTCCAAATTAATTCAACCCTCTCCTAGCACCTGCCAGAGTGTCACACTGGGACCTCATTTCATAGAGCCATAGAATCATAGAATGGTTTGGGTTGGAAGGGACCTTAAAGGTCATCTAGTTCCAACCCCCTGCCATGGGCAGGGACACCTCCCACCAGCCCAGGTTGCTCCAAGCCCCATCCAACCTGGCCTGGAACACTTCCAGGGATGGGGCAGCCACAGCTTCTCTGGGCAGCCTGGATCAAAGTCCCACTGCAAGTGACTTTCTGAGAAAGTAGCACAGAGGAGGACATAAGGATGGGAAAAACAAGCAATAGCCCTACCAGGTGTATTCCCTGTGTCTAGCAGCACTTTATGCTTTCAGATAATGTTAGCTCTGAGAAAAACATCTTTCTCCCCAAAGTGATCCAGTGACCAGGTGACCCACCAAGAAAAATTCAGCTCAGATGCTGGAGGCAGTAATTAACTCTGAGCTGAACATGTTACTGCTTTAAATACACATATGTCTGCCCCTCAGTTATAACAACTCATTATTAACTGCTAAGGATTGTCATTGCTGAAATTCCCCAGCTTAGTTGGACAAGAGTTGGTCTGAGGTTTTGCTGGAGGTTGGGACACACCCAACCAAGACACTTGTATGAATCTGCCACCTGTAAATAGAACAGAACTCTACAAAAAAATTAAAAAAAGGTCCATCAGCTCAGAAATGCTGATGTGCACTATGGAACATCACTGCACTACCACAAGTTTCCCTTAGCTTCTTTCCTGGGGGAATGGTGGGCTACAGGTTTAGGAATCCTGGGCAATACTACAGATCCTGGCATTATTTATGAAGTTAGGACAGTTGCCCTCATTGCTTTAGTCAAAAATTTGGGTTCAGATTCACCTCCATCAATCATGGAGGCCTCAAAATCCCTGCTTAGGTACTTAGGTCCTTTTACTTGGGCTACCACCACTGATGCAGGAGGTAGAGCTTTTCACAGAGGTTTCTGCAGGCCCCTTCAACAGAAGAAAACTCATTTTCTCAGTGACAGATTTATCCAGCACTTTTCTTTTATGATGCCCAGAGGACATGGCCTATCTGAAGGGAAGCATCTGAGTGACTCACACTGAATTTGCACACAGCAAGAGCTGCTCTTCTCCTCAACCTGCTCAAGGAGGCTTCCTTGATCTTTTAAAATGCTTTTTATAGATGCCACTCATGATCCTGTTGTTGAGGAACAGGTGGAAGATGGGGTAGCACTGAACAAGCACCATCTGCATTGGAGATGTTGAAATCAGGGTGATCTTCAGGGAGAGGTTTAAATCTACATCTGCATAACTATAGTGCCATTTTATTCACTCATAATCATAAATAAATTCAAGATTCTCAGCCTTGAGCTGATTCCCACTGGCCTAAATCAAATGGAATCCCACCCCCAGCTCTTCTTCTGTTCAGATATTCACCTCAGATAAGGTATTATGTACTCTGTGATGAGGACACAATGACCAAATAATTGCTCTGGTTGTAGGATTAGACACTATGATTAATTCCCCATCTCACTGGAATTCATTCAATTGACTATCCGAGTTTCCAACCTTTTTCTAATTGAAATATTGTGAATTATGGACAGAGCTGTCTGTAGCTCTGCATTGCCCATGAAATTCTGTGCAAGTTACATGGAGATTTAGTTTCCAAAAGCATGTTTTTGTTTTTCATGGGCTACTTCTCTCTGCTTTTAGCTTCACTTGTATTTTATAAGATTGAGTACTCTCTGAGAGGAAAAAATAATGATGGGAGGAGTGGATATACTGTGCTGGTATAGAGATTACTGCCTCTGTTAAGAAAGGAAGAGGGAGGATGTTCAGTTGGATTGTGCTGCCCAAGCCAGTGTTGTTTACTGGAAACAAAAATAAAGCTTCTTTTGACCACTCAAGAGGAGATTTTTGTTTCAACTAGAGGCTAAAGCAACCTTCTTTTACAGGTCACCTTCACTGAGAGATGAGGGGTGAGCAGCAGTGACTGTCAATCCTGGCTCGGACCTTTCCTGAGAAGGTGGCTAAGACAGAAGGTTGTATCTTCAAAGCCTCAGGCTATCTTTTTCACTCATTCCCATGCTCAAAGGTTATGACTTTTACATATAATTTTTTTCACTACTTAGTTGGCTTTGACAGAAGAGCAGAAAAGCACATCCTTGGTCCTTGCAAGATAAACTGCAGTAGAGAAAACATTTCCAGAAGCTGACTTGGCAAACTGAAGATGTATAAATTTTTTTTTTTTTTTAAAATCTCAGTCTTCTGCTACTACACAGAGTCCACTGCAAAGACAATTTGGCTACACAGGGTAATGGTTTGACCCTACAGAGGCCAATGGCAAAACTTTTGCAGACTTCAGCAGTCATGCTGCAGGCCTAATTTGCAGAAATGGAGCACAGTGTCAATGGAAGACGCTGACTGAAATAAAATAGTGTCTTACTGGGCAATTGTGTTCCTCCAAAAAGAAGCTTTTAGGTTAAATCAATGTCCTGAGCCACCAAAATAAAGGGAAGAGAGAAGGGAAGGGGAAGGAAAGGGGAAGGGGTAAAGGAAGGGGAAGGGGTAAAGGAAGGGGAAGGGGAAGGGGAAGGGGAGGGAAGGGGAAGGGGAAGGGGAGGGAAGGGGAAGGGGAAGGGGAAGGGGAAGGGGAAGGGGAAGGGGAAGGGGAAGGGGAAGGGGAAGGGGAAGGGGAAGGGGAGGGAAGAGGAGGGGAGGGAAGGGAAGAGAAGGGAAGGGAAGGGAAGGGAAGGGAAGGGAAGGGAAGGGAAGGGAAGGGAAGGGAAGGGAAGGGAAGGGAAGGGAAGGGAAGGGAAGGGAAGGGAAGGAAATAGAAGAGAAGAGAAGAGAAGAGAAGAAGAGAAGAGAAGAGAAGAGAAAAAAGAAAGGAGAAAAAAAAAGAAAACGAAGGACCTTCTTAAAATGCCGTCTTGATAGGAACAAAGTAGCTTTTGACAGAGGCACATGGCCTTCGGTTTGTCAGGTCTTATGCTGTCAAGTTGAAAACCTCAGTTAAAGCATCTTCTCACCTCTCAGGAATTATAACAAAAAAAAAAGAGCTTAATGGAAATAATAATCTTACATTTTGATGATGAACCTTGCAGCTCCTGCTGCCCTTATTGGCTTCAACTGCCAGTCAGCCCCACAAAAAGTACAGCAGATGGATCAGCATAACTGGATTCATGGTCACCATCTATCTCGGGCACAAGGATGAAAGGTCTCCAACACACATTTTCCCTGTTAACATATTGCTCTGCACCAATGGTGCCCCAGAAACATTATGCAGGAGTGCTCTTAAGCCTTGGCAAAAGGAAATTAATTCAATTTATCTTAACCTGCTTCCCTCTAGGTCACAATCCATTACATTTTCCCGTGCCCATCATTGCCTAAGAGCACACACTGGAATACTTACTCCATGTCAGCTGTCACAGAGCAATTTATTAAACTATTATAACCTGGATTTGTGTCTGAGCTTGTTGATTTGTTACCACTTTCACAAAGCAGAAATGCTGTTTCTGGACTGAGGAGCTCTGCTATAGAGCACGTGAACACACACACATTACTTCAGCAAGCCAAGTCTTCCCTGCTCCTTCAAGGGTTTTAACAGATGTGTAGGGTTAGAACTTAGGGACATGGCCTAGTGGTGTCCTTGATAGTGCTGGGTTACTGGTTGGACTTGATGATCTTAAAGGTCTTTTCCAACCAAAACGATTCAAAAGAAAAAGATGGAGACAGTAGGAAGAAGCTTCTGAGCTCACTCTCCATTTCACTTTCCTGTCCCACTACTTCCACCAAAGCTGGGCCAGTAGTGAAACTGGATGGAGTATTAGTTCTATGATTGGACTATCATTTCTCTAGCAATAGCTCAATCCATATGGGCTCCAAAGCTCCATGAGATAACCTCAACCTTCATTGGTGCCTTCATCCCTTAATGCCAGCTGAAAGCAATGGCAAAGTATTTAAAAGTCTGGCTCTGCTTTTATGGAAGTTCCATGAGAAAACCTCTATTTTATGAGCTTGCAGCACAGTAAAGCATAGCAGGGTCAGGTTTTATACTTGGCAGAAACCTTGTAAACCCTCTGAAAAATAGATGGAGCTGCATCAGTTTACACCAACCTAAAAAATGCAAGCCCACGTGGCTGCCCTTCATGCCTTGCCCAGGAAAGCTTCCTCTGTCACCATCCTATCTGATGAATTCAGTCAGAAGCTCTCATGTCTGCTTTTCCTCACATCAGAAGCCAGTCTAAGCCCTGGGACTCTGACCCTCAGGGCTATTTAAGTATTTCTCTTCCACTGATTTTTACAGGGGTTATGCAACTGTTGGCCTTTGAGGGACTCAGCCTTCCTGTGTTGTCTCTTAGGAACAATCATTTGATTTTTGGAGACAGTCTTGTGAGTATTTCAAAGGTGAGTATTTCAAAGACCCTAGCTGGTCTGGCCTCTGTGTCAGATGACTCAGAGTTCAGTTTTGATGTAAAAATAGAATTATATTGGTAAATGTGGTAACTGTCCCCATTCCCTGCTCATCAACTACAGGGCAATGGCAAGACATTAACAGGACAAGAAAACCACAAAGTTGAAGCTAAAGGGAGATTCTTTCCTGTGAGGCAGTGGTCCAGGTTTCCCAGAGAAGATGAGGGTGCCCCATCCCTGGAAGTGTTCCTGACCAGGCTGGATGGAGCAACCTGGGCTGGTGGAAGGTGTCCCTGCCCATTCAGGGGGTTGAAACTGGATGATTTTTAAGGTCTTTTCCAGCCCAAACCAATCTGTGATTCTATGATAATTGCATCCCATCCATTGAGTTCAATGGGACCATCCAGGCACCAAGTGCTTTCCAGTCTGCCTTCCCATGGAAATGAGGCCCACTCTGTGATGAGGTCCACTTTGTGTCATGTGAAGGATACCCTTGTTCCTCCCACCTACTAGGTAGCAGCCACATTTGGTTTTTAGCATGAGGAGCAAAGTCAAAAAAATCCCTGCTCATGTGAAGTAGAAGTTTCTCAGTGTGCTCTTTCACTCATGGTTGACCTGAACCATCTCACGCTGTCCACAAATTCCTCTGACATACAGCCAAGTATTTCCTGTTGGCTTGAGGGGATGGATGTTGCAATGGACTGGCTTCAGTTCTCCTTTCTGAACTTTTTGACAGCTTTTAATTTCTATGGAGGATTCTGCTGAAGATCTCTCTGATGTTCCTGTCAGCACTCAAATCCAACATCCCCATCTCCTTGGTCTACATTTTTACCATTAGGTGAAAGAAAGAGACTTGCATCTGCCAAACAAGTTCTGTGGCTTATCTTCATATCTGCTGATACCTCCATGTCTACTGAACACTGCTACAATATAAGTTTTACAGTAAAACAAATGACAGAGGGGAAAGAAAGAAAAAAAAGCCCTTGAGAAAGCTCCAGAAAAAACAACAGAAAGAAAATAGAGGGAAGGAATATACACATATGCTGGTGAAGAGCTTAAAATATTTTTGTGTGGCTGGTGTGTAAAATATAATTTTATATATTCTTCTTCTATAATAATATAATTTTATATATTCTTACTACGAGAGGTAATGCCAAGATCAGCAATTTAGTCACTGTGGAATGCTGGGAGAGGTCTCTTTTTCTTTGGATTTTATAGCCTTGAATCTGTTCTGGTAGGGGGGATACATTTATCTTTTTTCTTTTGTCCTTAAAGGAGGAACTAAGTGCAGTAATTTCTCTTCTAGTAAAACCCTGTTACTGCTTTTTTTTTTCCCTCTTTAAAAAAAAAGACAGTGGTCAGAGCAAAACTGAACTGTCTGTGCAAATCTCTCCTGATCTTGAACAAGCTCAGGGCCATACAAACCCATTATACACAAAACCTTCAGTGAATTGTGGAGTAGGCTCTGGGTATGTGAACTCCTACCCAGGTCTCCCAAGTCAAAACTTCATCCTGGAAGTTTAAAGCACAAACAAACCAATTATTTAACCTAATGCAAGCCAACCTAACCCAACCAAACCCACATAAACATGATGGTTTTTATAACCATTCCTCCAAAAAGATGAATAGTATTAGGAGAGGCGTTCTGACTACTTTTAATTTAAGTATTTTTCATGGTTTAAAAATGTTGGGTCAAGAAAGGGGTAGATTTTGCAAGGGGTGATGGTCAGCTTAGTGCTTCAGAGACAGATTTGTTCCACATGTTTTTATATCCCTTGTGTATCCTTCAAGCCATTTACCCTGAGCTGGTATTTTAACATTAAAAGCATTAAATTTTAACAAAATTGTAACAAAAAACCCCAAAATTTTAACATTAACATTAAAAAACCTCTGCTGGGGAGACAGACACACACACACACAGTGGTGGCAGCCATGGGTCTGGCTCTTCCAGGAGCTGTGGATTCTGCAGGACAAAGTCCTGTTTTTATATAAAGCAGTGTTTCTGGATGGATGGTTGGAGCAAACACTTCTCACACAGTTTTCTGCAGTTGTGCCTCAGTCATGACCCAAAGCAAACTCCTGCTGGGGTAAGAGCTTGGTCAATCTCCATGGCTCACTGGGTTCTTGGCTTTTCTGCCAAGTAGCATGAGCAGTTATCTCAGGCACCAGACACCAGGCATTTGTTTATTCCAGTTTAGATGTCATTCTAACCATTCACAGTCCTTCACAATAAAAATCAGAAAGGTGATTATAACAGGAGGGACAGGACTCAGGGTAAGGATGCAGAAAAGACAGAAGGCAAGGAAGAAACTGGGTGGATGAGAGAAAGGAGAATCTTTTTCTGCTGTTGTATTACAAAAAAAAAAAAAAAACAAAACCGAAAAAACCCAACAGGTCCAGAAGGGAACTGCTGGGCAGTTGTGCCCAGTCCCTTATTACTACTGTGAAGCAGCTCATCTAATATTAATAATTTATTATGGAGAGGGGTTTTTTTGTTTGTTTTTGGGTTTGTTTGTTTTTTTTTTTTAGGTGGGGGGAGGCTGGCTTCTGATCACAGCTCTTTATTTTGGTGATTTCAATTTCCTGTCTAAAATTATTCATGACTGGTGTTCTCTTACGTCAATATGACCTTTAGCTAAACAGCTCCTCTGCCTCCCTAATGTTTGCTCCAGCTGATAACACTGAGTTGGAAAGTGAAACAAATATCCCAACTCCTTTATTCCCCTCATTTATCATCCCAGTGGGGAAATCTCAGAGTTGCAGAGAGCTAGTGTGGGATACAGATTCAGATGAAAAACAGACCATGATGTCTATACATAGATTTCCTGCTTAGAGCCCTGTAGAGAGCTGGTCACTGCAATCAGGGGAGCCCACAGACCCATCCAAATTCAGATGCCTTCTACAAGGTGATGTGAACAGCTCTCCACATTCCAGTGGAGAATGAGTAATTAAAGCTCAGCTGAGTAGGGTTGCACTTTACACACAGCTCATGTATAGGTACTCACCTCATAAGTACCTCCAAGTACCTTGTAGATACACCTGAAATTATTTATCTGGATCTGACTCTGAATTTGACTCCCAACCGCACTGAAAGGAGATTTTGTTGAATACCTAAAACACAGGAGTGCCACTCATTTGGCCAGGATATCCAATAAATTACCATGGGGCCAGGAGATGGACACAGGACTGAAATGAGCCCCAGAATCTTGTAGAGCCCCAGTTCTGGGTTTGACCTCAGAAAGGACCAGACGTCTATAAATTCTTGACCCTGCTAATTTACTTTATGCATTTCCTATACAAATAAACCTCCAGAGAACCTGGTTTTGCTTCTTTCAAGCAAGCCAAAAAAAACCAACTTCCCAACACACTGTCTCGTGTACATTTGCAAAGTAATTTCTGGTGTTATTGTTTAAGAGGGGCAATGGAATAAGGTGGAAACTTCCAGGTACATGGCTACTTACTGAACTCACAAAGCAGTGCTCAGATTCTCCACTTTCAAAGAGGATGACATCCTTTATGAAGACGGCGATGGCTCTCATGATGAAGGACATGAAGAGGTGCATGTGGATATAGTTTCGAGTACAGTGTAGCTTTCTGTGGGTAAAGCGATGAAACAACATTTCTGAATAGCAAGGCTTCTCAAAAATCATTATTTATCTATTTACTTCTTTCTTCTGCCAACATACAGACGTAAAATTAAACAGTAAAAACACCAGGACAAACTATGTCCACTTAATCCACTTAAGTGTTTTGAAACCCACAAAACATGTGGCAAGCCATACATCGGCAGCAGTGTTGTTACTTTTCTAGTTCTAGGAAAAAAAAAACCAAAAACAAACCACAACAAAACAAAACAAACAAGGTCAAAGCACAGAACGACAGAAAACAGGCCCATCACATTGCTCTCCACTGGAAAACAAATGTTTTTGACTGAGCAAACCATGCTCATGACACAGGTCTGTTTTCTGCAGAATGTTTGTGTTGCAATATTTCTTTTCAAAGTGAAATATTTCTTCAGAAAGAGAAATAAATTCTTGGCAGCTGCTGCCAAAATTAACACGTACTGCAGACTTTCTGAAGCAATAGGAACTAAATTTTTCTCTAATAGAAAAATTAATAGTGACTGATGGTACTGAGAGAACACCAGGGTTCTTCTGTTCCTTATCGACTAATATTTTGAAGCTGAATTTTGATGGTGTAGGTCTTTACATCAGCTCTAGTGTAAGATCTGATTCTCTAGGAATGGGCACCTTGTGCAGTCATCAGAACAAAAGCAGACCTCACTCAGCAACATGATTAAATTACCACCTCTTAATGAGTCACTGTGCACTGGTAGAGTTTTTGTTCCTAATCTCTGACAAGCTAAGAGGACCCAGCTGATGTTCTCCCTACTTGCAGGTAAAGGTAAATCAAATCACCCTGTTTCTCACAAATGAAGAGCAGGAACCCTGAGAATTTCCCCAGCTTGGCTGGCACCCTGCACCTTGCTGGGATGAAATAATGTCTGATTCACACTTCAGTTGGGAGAGGAGTGGAGAGAGTGTGTGTGCTGAAAAGTGCAAAGATCTTTAAGGGTGTAAGTCTTGGTGTGTGAGTGATCCTAGAACTTATGCTGCTTCCTACAGCTTTCTTTGGGGGTTATGTCTGGACCTGACTGTCATAAGTGGGACAATAATATAACACATTTCAGGGAAGCCACAGGAGAGTGGTGAGAGGAGATGGAATCACATCTAAAAGGTTCTTTCATCCAATGGAGGTCTGCTTCTTGCTCTTCTCCCAATACTTGAACAACATTTTAATATATTACCTTATATGAAGAGTTCTTCATTGGGGGCATGCAAATTTAGATGCCTCAATCTATTCTAAACAATACAGATTGAGGATTAACTTAATTTGCTGCAATCTAGAGGGTATCTGATGCCATTTGATTTGCTGCAGGGTGTTTGTCTATTAACCCATAAGGGCCTTGGTTTCCTCAAGGTCCTGCATCATATCTACTGGTCTTGTGCACATCTCAGAGGCTCCAGCATGCCTAAAATGGCTCTGGATGTATTGCCATGGAGCTCCACGGGCTATAGAAGGAAGTGACTGAAATACACTTTGGGAGGCAGTTTTGTGATTCATTTCTACCACTTTGAATAACTCAAGTGAAAATACATCATCCCATAATATCTGTATGTACCATACTGACAAGGTCTCTGCAGAATATAATAAGATCAGGAACAGGCTGCCCTGGGAACTGGTGGAGTGACTGTCCCTGGAGGTGTTAAAAAAATAAGTGGACCTAGCATTTCAGGACATGGTTTGGTTGGCTGATGGTGTTGGCTTAAAAGTTGGACTTGATGATCTTGGGGGTCTTTTCCAACCGTATTGATTCAAAGATTATGGCCTCTCATACAGAGCTTAATTATGTGACAATCTAAATTCAGTGTGACGAACCTCACCTAAATAATTAGTTTTGAGTGATAAACCTCACACACAAATCCCCTAACAAAAAAATCCCCGAGGCCACAAATCCCCTACCGAAAAGCAGTGATACCAAAAGATGGGGGAACATTCCTCCCCCTGTCCAAGCAAGAAATCTTTTCCATCCACCTCTGACACTCACAGCCTAAACAACCACTCTGCCCTTTGCATCAGCCCCATCCCTATGCATTTTCCACTCGTGATCTTACCTGAAGAGACATAAAATGATCATAGCAGCCGTGAGAGCGATGAGTGACAAGGTGTGGCCAATGGTGTAGCCCGTCTTGACTGTGCCATAGAACACTGTTTGCTGGTGTGAAGGAAAGAAAGGAAACAAGACTTTCAGAGAGCTGCCACCACACACTCCTAAACACCCCATCACTGAGCCTGTATTGACTTTCTTGCTGAGAAAGCATCCTACTCCCTTCACTTCAGCCTTTAAAATCACCATCAGAAGACATGAAGCAAATACCACTGGTGAGAATAAGAACAGCTCCAACTGCAGTAGAGCTTGGAGCACACCAAAACCATAGGTACACGTGGGAAAAGTTAATGCAGGAACTGATTTGACACTTGCAGAGACAGGTACGTGGTTAAAATCTTGTGGAACACGAATGACTAATGTTGAGTTAAACTGCAGACTGACACATGGGCTCTGAGGTGGTAGGATGAGCTTCACCTCACGTTCACTAAGGAAGTTAGAGGATAAAACTGGTCTGGAAATTGGTTTGCTTTTGTGGATGATAGGTACTGTGTTTAGACAAGTAAAAGCTCTAGATATTCTCACTGAAATCACAAATATGTTCATTCAGAAACATCTGTTAAGATGGAAATTAATTCATAGCTTTTCTCTTCAACAGCTGACTGAGGGAATCTTAGAGCATGGGGCGCCACAGGACTTAAGTCCAACAGGGAAAATTGTTCTAAATAAAATGGGGAAGTAAGGCACCAAAACTCTCAGCTATCTTAAGGTTCTCCAGCATATGATTTGCAGGTTAAAAAAAGGACAAAAGTTCCATAGGTACTTATACATTTGTTTTATCAATGAAAAATCCAAGTTTTCATTAGAATCTGATTCCACTCCTTGCCACCATTTTCTATTAAAAAACCCCAAACAAAACAACAAAAAAACCTCAAACGCCAAAGTTTAAACAGCAAATCTAAACCCAAGCTTGTTTGAGAAAACACTCATTATTAATGAGAGTTGACATTTTTATATGCTATTTTCATAGGCCTTGACAAGTAGTAGGTACTTTAGAGAACCAGTGAGGCTGCAATGAGCAGTAATCCTCTAGAATTTACACAAGACAGTTTAGAGGAGTGTTAAGACACAGTTTTCAAAGAGTGCAAAGCTTACATTGGTCATATCTATATTCCTTCTTAGACCACAGACCAGGGAGATGGCTAAAAGATGGCTAAAAATGTCTTTACAGCCCCATTCAATTAATCCACATTGCTGAGAGTTTTGGGTCAGAAACTCTGAATGTGTAATTCATATCAAGGGTTTCAGGCCAATTTATCTACCTCATCTCATCCATTTGGTGCCAGGAGATGATGGAGCCACCCAGTTCCTAAGATTCCACCTAAGGTTCCACCCTTCTACCCCATCATCCTGCAGACCCCCCCCAAATTTAGCTATAGGCTTGTTTCCAGTCTTGTTTGAGTGCTCAGGCCTCTGCCTCAAAGACAGATGAGAATTTTCCAATATAAGCAGTCAGCTTCCTTCATGTTGATTTCATCTTTCTTTTCATTATCTGATTTCTTTCTCGATGGCACCAAAGCAGAGGTGTTCCAAGCAAAGACCTGACCAGTAGAAGGAGAAATTTTCTGGGAGGGGACTGACTTTGAAGAGATTGTCCCACATTAGATTTAGGAGAGCAGAGGAAAGAAAATTAAATATATCACATGAGATGTCAGTAGTGGGGTGGTGGGTGGAAAGCCTCTGGTGTGAATACAGGTATAGACCTTTTGTTTTTTAAAGTTACTCAAAGAAGCAAGTTATGCACAGAAAGATGCAATAAGCAATTCCCTGCTTTTCTATTTTATGATGACCAATCCTTGTGTACAGAGATGGCTCTTAGACAGCTTTAAGAGCATGTGGGGTCATCTCAGAAACAGCACATAATGACTTCTCACTCTTCATTTGCACTTTCTAATGCCAATCTTTTCCTATTTTGCAGATATCAAAGCAGAGAATTTTACCCTAGAGAATAAATGGGATTGGAATTCCACTCAGCACTCAGATCACTAAAATATTCTTATCAGAAAAAAGAGGGATTTAGAAAATGAAGGAAATGCATGCCCAGGATGCCCAGGTTCTAGCTGTACACCTGGAATGACTTACAGAATGAAATGAGACAATTTCCTCATTCTCCCTGTGACTTCTAAAAGTCTCTGTTTAATGTCACAGTTATTTAAAGTAGATGCTAAACTCAGATGAACTGAGAATTAGCTTCCTCAGGTTCTGTTCAGTAACCTCTGCTTTTTCCCCTTGGTAATAGAGCTTAGAATGTGAGACATTTATTTTTGTAAGAGAAAAACTACACTTAGAATGGCCCCTCTTGTCCAGAGGCACACAAGGGACGAACTATGTTTCTGTGAAACTGTGTGTCACATCTGACAATGGGACAGCAAAAACATCTCCCCCAAACACCTGATTTTCTAATATCTGTCTTTTTCTGAGTTCATGTTGGAGAAGGATTCATTAGCACAGCAAAAGATCCTTTCGTGCCTACATCATCTGCTTCTTAGGGACTACTAGGATTCACAACTAAAATATTACACATAGCCCTTATTTATTTCTCATCCTTTTCTTGTTGTTTCTGATTTGAGACCAGCAAGTGTTAAAGGTGCATGAAGTGTTATCAGGGCAGGTTATCAGTGTGTTCAGGACCTCACATCCCACATAGCCTGCTGTTGGAATTTTTTTTTCTATTCCCTTTACTCCTTCCTGATCAAACTGACAGCCAACAATAACAATCTATTCTCCTTCACAGGCTAGTACTGCGTGTTCCCCCCCTTCAGCCACCTTCCACACCAATTAGACTTAAACAGCATGGCAAAACTGAGGAAATTGGGAGAAAATAATTAAGAAAGAATTAAAAGAACACAATGCATCTTCTCCTGGTAACGCGACACTCTGGCAACGCTGCAAATCCATTGGGTCACAAAAGAATGTCCCAGGAATTCCCAAATCCTCTTTGAAGTTGGAACATAAAGCAGAGCTCTCACTGGAGGACCTTCCTGGAGCAGCCCCATCACAAGGGTGTTTATAACCAGAAACCAGTGCCACAGAACTTGATCTGAAGAATGGGACATGTGAGGATGTGAAGTGCTGGCTGACCTCCAAGGCTGACCAAGTGCCTCCTCAGTAGGTCTGAAATCCTTTGTGCAATCTTCCTTTTCCTGTTTTCCTTACTCTTTCCCTCTTAAGGATGGCTCAGGTCTGTTTAGATTCTCCTTTAACTCTTTGAGGGCCTTGGTAGAGTGTGACCACACACAAAGCCCTCTCATCACATATATTTATGCATTATTGAGATTCCTGTGTCCAGCGTTCCCAAACACTGACATACCTCATACAACAACAAAAAATCATGGATATGGGGTTAACATAAATACATGGCTGCAGTGAAATATGATTCTTTTCTAGCATAAGCTTTTTCTTGTTGACTGTGGGACAGCTAGAGGTGACTAGTTTAGATGTTGAACTTTTAGATGAGGTGAATCTTGCTTCTAACAACATTGACTTGATCCTTCAAGCTTCAGTGTGAAGCAGACCAGTAAAAAGCTCCTCCTTGTGCAATGGCAAGCACAAAAAGCTAAATTACACCTAGGTAATTTACAACTAAAGCTAATTACACCTAGGTCAGTGATTACTAATTTACAAACAGGCAGTGTCCCAGAGAGCTGGAGAACTTCCTTATAAAAATTCAGTAACATTGGAGGAAAATGTGTGTGTTTCCTAGATTTTTCTAGATCTTTAGCTGATTGAGATCAGCAGAGCACCACAAACAGCAAGGAAGCTGTGTCCTTTTATCACTTTTGATCCTTTAATGCTTATGTTGTCCTAGAAATACAGGAATCATGTCCACTAAAGGATATATATAAATGTGGAGGGCTCGTTTCAAAGCTGAACATGAAAAAGTTATGTGTGGGCATCACAGACACACTGGTCAGATTTTCCCAGGTGCTGATTCCTGTCACCTCCCTGGAAATCAAAGGGAGGATGGGCAGTGACCTCTGCTTAGAGGGATCCTCTTAGAGGATGCTTCCTTCTTGAGGAAACAACGGGAATGGAAAAAATTGGGCATGGGAAGATCAGGTGATTCTGATCTCAGTCCCTGGTGAATCTTGCTGTTTACCCATCCAGGTGCACAAACCTCTTCCCCTGGAGTGCTGTTGGTATCATATCCACAAGCTACAGCATATGGTGCAGGGTACACATCTGTCCAGCCTTGGTTTGTACAATTCCTGCTCACATTCCCTGAAAGAAAAGAAAAAGGGGTGATTTAAAAAGGAAAATTCAGCTTGCTGTTAAACAAGCTTTTCCTTGGTTCAAATGACACAGACCTTTCAAGAAGCACTTAAGAGTAAAATTCACACACTGTTAGGAAGTGTTCATATCACACAAAACACACAAATCAGAGGGACCCCTTGGGTTATAGAGTTCAGACCTCTAACTAAGTGTAGTTTAATACTGAGGTTGTCCAAAAAACATCTAATAGTACCACAATGCCAGTTGGATCTGAACCTTTGGTTGTTGGCACTGTTTGAGAGGATTATTGTCCTATTGCCTTTGTTCCTGGAAAATTTTTAATCTAAGCAGAGCAGTGAAGTATTTACATCTTTCACTGAAGTACTGACGTCTTTCACTCTGCTTGTGAAAAGCCAAGAAAGGGATAGTGGGAGTCCTCATTTCACATTATGTAGGTAAGGTCAGAGGTTGAAAACATTCAGTTTCCAACATTCTGGAAACTGAATGTTGTCCTCAAACCTCGGACTTTGCCTACCAGGTGAACTCTATTCAAATGTGATTCCTGGGAAATCTATTGCACTCTTGTTTGAGAACCAAACACTTCAAAACTTGGCTATGAGGGGAGAAAAACCAGATGCTGACAACCTGTAATGCCTGTTTTAATAAGTATACTCAAAGGCAGGAAGATTTCCCAGACTCTTGAGCAAGTTTAGAGTTTAGAACATTCAATGGGCTAAAAAGAGCCTTTATTAAACAAAACTGACAAAGGTGTGAAGTTCAAATGCTTCTCTGTTACTTTGCCTCTCCTTGTGTATCTGGGATTGTAAGGGTGTTTTTTTTTGTTTTTTTTTTCCAATGTAAAGTATTTCTCTCCTTGTAAGCCATCACTGCCTCCTCTCCCAACTGTGCTGCAAGCACACATTGATATGGGCTGTACAGCCATTTATCAAGCAAAAGAAGGAGAGATCAACAATCTGATCTGGATAGACCTTACCCTAAAAGGTTCATAGTCTAAAAGGCCAAGATAGATGTTTTTCAGGCAGAAACAAGAAACAAGCAACAACCCAACAGTACCCTGCAGAGTCCCCCAGCACTCATTCTGACAACCATAGAATCAGAGAATCATCATGGTTGGAAAGGACCATCAAAATCATTAAGTCCAAGTTTCTGCACCACCTTCACCAATGAATCATCTCCCAGAGAGCCACGTGAGGCCACAGCTTGAGTCCTGTGTCCAGTTCTGGGCCCCTCAGTTCAGGAAGGAGATTGAGGTGCTGGAGCAGGTCCAGAGAAGAGCAAGGAGGCTGTGAAGGGATCCAGCACAAGTCCTGTGAGGAGAGGCTGAGGGAGCTGGGGGTGTTCAGCCTGGAGAAGAGGAGGCTCAGGGGAGACCTCATCACTCTCTACAACTCCCTGAAAGGAGGCTGGAGCCAGGGGGGGTTGGGCTCTGCTCCCAGGCAACTTTCAACAAGACAAGAGGGCATGGACTTAAGTTGTGCCAGGGGAAGTTTAGGTTGGATATTAGAAAGAATTTCTTCATGGAGAGGGTGATCAGACATTGGAATGGGCTGCCCAGGGAAGCAGTGGATTCTCCGTCCCTGGAGATATTTAAAAAGAGCCTGGATGTGGCACTCAGTGCCATGGGCTGGGAACCACAGGGGGAGTGGATCAAGGGTTGGACTTGATGATCTCTGAGGTCCCTTCCAACCCAGCTGATTCTATGACTCTATGATCTACCCTTTTTTCAATATCCCCAGGGACAATAACTCCACCACCTCCCCGGGCAACCTGTTCCAATGCTTCACCACACTTTTGGTGAAGAAATTTTTCCTAAGATCCAATCTGAACCTCCCCTGGTGCAACTTGAACCCATTTCCTCTTGTCCTATCACTTGTCAATGGGGAGAAGAGGACAACACCTGCCTCACCCCAACCTCCTTTCAGGGAGTTGTAGAAGGCAAGAAGGTTTCTCCTCAACCTCCTCTTCTCCAGGCTGAACAGTTCCAGCTCCTTCAGCCTCTCCTCCTAAGACCTGTTCTCCAGACCCCAAGACACCAGTCCCAACATTCTCCAGCTCACACAAACCAGATCACTGTGGCCTTTCTTTTGGTGTCACTCATCACACCAAACCTGCCTGGAAAGCTGATGCAATGAACCAGCACAAACAAACAGGAGCCCAAACTCACTTCTAAGATGAAGCATTTACATCAGTGAAACCAGAATGCTTTGCAAACATTTCCAACAATGGGGTTCTGTGCACACAGGAATATTACAACTCCTGCAAACAGGAGCAGAGCAGTGATGCAGATATGAGTCAGGAAAATATTCAAGCATCACTTGCAGGAATTTCTGAAGATTGAGTCAGCTTCTTCCTCACTTCAGTGATTCTTCCTCACCACAGACCTGCCTTGCACTGAAATCAGCGGCTGCTTACCCCCTGGTTTAATTTATTTCTCCAGTCCCTGTGACAGGTGGGTTTTAACACTAAAAATTGCCCTGTAATTTGCCTTTACAACAGACCTAGACACACAGTTTCTGGTGCCTTTGCTCCAGATGCTCTAAAAGAAGTTAACTTCAGCACATGTTGGTGGGGCTCTGCTCCCCAGACTTCTTCTGCAGGGTCACTGCATTTCTTTTCGCCAGGGTTCATATCAGGATCATAAGAGATCTTGTGCAAACAAATCAAGGACATGACTGTTCAATAAATCCTAATTTTTAATTTTTTTTTCCCCAGGTCTTATGTAATTCTTGTTATTTCTTCTTCATCACAATGGATCCCATTATCTGAACTTTTCTGCTTCCTATTTCCTGCTCATGGTTCCTCCCCTCTGTTTGGGGTTGCCTTTAGTGTTCACAGGGGTTTTGATTTTTTGCTTCTTGTTCCCACTGAACTAAGAGTTGCTTATTTCACCTTAATCTCCTCATCAATCTCCTATTTCTTCTTTTTAAGTACACTTCCTTGCACCTGTTTGATTCTTTTTTAATTCCTCCCACAGCTCTCAACAATACTTTCCAAAGTTCCCTTAATACTTTAGAAGAGTGGAAGGTGAGGTAGAGGGAAGCACAGTGATACAGAATCATTGGGATTAAACAACTATAATAAAAATGTTCCTGCTTTAGGGAAATTCATCAAGAAACTCCCAGAAAAGTTTTTTTTTTTAACCCCTTTACTGCCCATGTCGCTTTCTGATGTGCAAATTCACACAGAGAGTGGGAAACAACAAACTTTCCTAATAACTCTGATGTTCTGTACTAGATGTCTGGAGGGGGTGCAAACAATACAAGGTTAGAAGATGTAGAGTTTTACCACACCACAATTTTGTTTCAAGGGATGGATGCTGTCTCTCCTCAGAGCAAAAAACATTTCTATTTTCTGCTAATTTCTAATTGCAGATTTAGTTTCTATACTGAAACTCTACTCTCTTATTTTCTATATTGAAAATGAACATATTTGTGGAACAATGCTTCACAGGCTTAGTTCTTACTCTGAGTTTTTCAGGTAGCAAACTTTAGACTGAGTATGAAACTAAGACTTTTACATCACAAGGTCAAACTCCAGCTCTGCCACAGACTTCCAGTGAAACTGCAGCTACTTCTGGGTCCCTGGGTCCCAGTTTCCCCACCAATAGTCAGATTTTGGCAATAAATTCTGATCTTCTGACAGTGGGAAGGTAAAGTGTTCAAAGCACGAGAAGCTTTATACACTGTTTTCCAGAACCATTTCACATTAATTTGTGTTTCTCTCTACCGTGTGTGACACAAATTCTCCCTGGAACGATGCACCAATTTTTAAATTATATTGAAGCTGCAAAACAGAGATGGTAGTATCAGAAAAGACAGAGCTTCTAGCCTTGGAAATGGTATCACATTCGATAGTTCACAAGTTTCCCCAAAATTTCCCATTTAATTTCCCATTAAACCTCTCACGGCACAACTTAAAACCATTCCTCTTGTCCTATCACTAGTTACTTGGGAAAAGAGCTCAACACCAGCCTCTCTCCAACTCCCCTTCAGGTAGTTGTAGAGAGCAATAAGCTCACCCCTGAGCCTTCTCTTCCTTAGGAAATGCTGCTACTGATGCTGCAGTGATGTGGTCCTCCCCAGTTCATCCACAGGAACACTGGCCAAAAGAGGAGGTGAGGCTAAACTGTTTTCTTTGTAGTGTTAATCAGCTGAAACCTCTCTTTTTGTGTGTCTCAGACTGTGTATCTGAGCCCAGAGCAAAGCATCAGAGACACAATTAGAGGGATCTCAGCACCCCAGCTCTTTCACAGCTGTCCTCCCAGACAAAGGAGTTTAAAGATGAGGTTTTCAAGAGAAAATGGTGATGACCTTCCCATAAGGCTCCCTGCCAAGTAGGAGGTGATGGAGGTACAAAAGGAGCAAAATAACTGCAGAAATGAAAGAGGGGAATAAAGTTAGTTCTCTAGAGGTGGTAAATATAATGGCAATGCTTATACAGGCTAAAGAAACCAGAGTTACTGCTGGAGAACCAACATGGGAAAGTAGGCAGTCAGCTTTCCAAAAGTGTGCTGAGGTACAAAAGTCACTGCTCACAGAAGGGATTTACAAGTGTAAATCTGAGGCCAGACCTTTGGCCCATTTATATCAGTGTTTATGTCACTCACTGCACTACACACTGCTGAAAGGCAAGGGCTGAAGCCACATGCTTGAATAAGCAGTTTTTTGGAAATTCTATTACAATTTAAAGGATCATATGGAGTAAGGTGATAATCTTTAGATGACCTTTAAGGTCCCTTCCAACCCAAAACATTCTATGGTTCTATGATTAAACCTAGAGCAATTCCAGAGGAAATCAGTAAGATGATCAGAGCAGTACCATTCCAACAAAGACAGCCTGAGAGTTGTTCAGCCTGGAGAAAAGAAGGTTTTGGGAAGATCTTAGAGCACCTTCCAGTACCTGAAGGGGCTCCAAGAAAGCTGGGGAGGGACTTTTGACAGGGCATGGAGTGATAGGGCAAGAGGAGAATGGTTTTAAGCTGGAAGAGGGTTGATCTAGATGATATATTTGAAAGAATTTTTTGCTGTGAGGGTGATGAGACAATGGCCCAGGTTGCCCAGAAAACTGTGGAGGGTCCATCCCTGGAAGTGTTCAAGGCCAAGTTGGATGGGGCTTGGAGTAAGCTGGTCTAGTGGGAGGTGTCCCTGCCCATGCAGGAAGGTTGGAACAAAATTACCTTTTAGGTTCTTTCTAACCCAAACCAGTCTGTGATTCTATGAAACTGTAAGTATCTATGTATGTATAATATATGTGGGTCTCATAAACCACAGGTCCTCCTCATGCATGAGGCAGAGAGGGCTCTTGCCCCCTGTATTCCTCAAAAATCTGTTCACAGTGTGCCAGGGTGATTAATGATCATGTAGACAAAGCAGGAGGATAGACTGTACTTCCTCCAAACTCTTTTGCATCTCTCTAGCATCATGTCTGCTGCAGGACAAGGCTTGGCCATCTGGCCCAGCAGCTGCTCCTGGTTTAAGCAAATGCTTCTTTAGAGCTCACAAAGCCCTCTCTCATTTCTTAATCTGCCCAGTTTAATGGCATGTCTCTTATGGAAATGTCATTGATGGTTGTAAGCAATAAGCCAACTGCCCCCATCTTTCCTTCTGATTAGCTGGTGGGGTTGTACAAGGTCAGGTGTGTGGCTCACACCAATCCTAAACTGCTTTTTCCAGGAAGATTCAGAAGTTGGTCTGGACAGCGAAGACAGAAGGAAGGAAGTTCCTCTTAAAGACAACAAGTAGAATTGCCTAAATTCTGAAATAGTATTTGGTTAAAACGCCACATGTTTGCCTTTAGCTTTAAAAAAAAACCCAACACAAACCCAGCAAAATTTGAAAACCCAAAACCTGTAACCTTGTGATGGAAATCTCTGAGTCTTCCTGGTTTTAAGACAGTTTTGGGATATTCAACTTCTACTATTTTAACATTATGTTCTGACTCAAGTATTCCCCTCATCCTGTCCCACACCACTCTTACCTTTTTTTAGTTGTATTGACAAATAACAAAATGACAGTGCTGCTACTGACCAGGAGACAAGGAGAACACTTTTTATCTTTATCCCAGTGAAGAACTCAATCTTCCTAGGGAGCAGAGCAGATTAAGCAGCTAAATGAATTTAAGGCTTTACAGATGGTCTATCCTGGTGACTGTGGAAATCTCTTCTCTTCTCCCTCAGATGGAGGTTGAATATGAGCTACTGTTCCAGACATCTAACCACTGAATTTATCTTATTCCTATCATCTGAACTTTTCTCACCACTTTCTAATAATTCTGATGGCTCCTTATATTTTTGGCTTTCACTTATACCTTCCAGGTTTATCAGCCCTACCATTTCTTTAGAATTTGTATGAAAAAAGACTTCCACACACTTATTTTAGACCTGCTGATGGACAGTTTTGTTTAGAGGCCCTTCTCTCATCTGCCATGAAACAATCATCCCTCACATATTTCTCCACAATGCTCAGGACTGCATTTAACTCTGGCTTACACCTTTTCAATCCACATTTTTCTAAATGGAAGAGCACTAATCTAGCTACTCACCCAGTACAGCATCTGTCCATAGTTTTATTCATCTATTGTTTCACTGATAGCTGTCCTGTTCTCCTTGGGACATGAGCCTCCCACTCTCACCTGACCACTCTGTTCAGCTGCACCTTCCAGGAGCTCTTTTGGCTTTGGTCTTGGTCCCTCTGCTGCCCAAACCAACATCCCAAAGGACTGACTCCAAGTTCTTCTTCCTCTGCCTCCAGAATCCTCATAGCCCAGCACAAAGGAACAAACTGCTCTGCAGTGAATATTTATTTTCATCACTGCTCCTTGGGAAAACTGGAGAGATGTTCCACATCAGAACACTGCACACACAATTTATTAATTTAGGTAGATTTTCTGGAACAGGAACAAACACCTGCAAACCTTTTTTTTTTTTTTTTTTTTTTTTTAGCAAAACTAATTCAATTTCCTGATCTATAAATGTATTTGGAAATGATGTGGAAGAGATATGAATCAAAATGACTTTGCAGGTTGGGTTATGCCAACCAGTAAAGGGCCTGATAGAGAAATGTCATGATTTATTCATGACATACCGGAAGCGAGGAGTCTGTGGAACAAATACAAAACCAGAACATTTAGGGTAGATTTAGATAGTATATTAGGAAGAAATTATTCTCTGTAAGGGTGATGAAACACTGGAACAGGTTGGCCAGAGAAGCTGTGGATGCTCCATCCCTGGAAGTGTTCATGGTGAGGTTGGATGGGGCTTGGAGCAACCTGGGCTGGTGGGAGGTGTCCCTGCCCATACAGGGGGTTGGAACTATACTATCTTTAAGGTCCCTTCCAAGCCAAACCATTCTGTGATTCTGTGATTTTCTTTATAAAACATATATGATCTGGGTAGGAGTAGACTGAACAGGTGAATCAAATAAATTCAGAGAGATAATTGTATTCCAAGCAATTTGTTGCCTAACTCTTAAGGCTTTTATCTTCATTAATTTCTTTTTTTGTCTCTCATCTGTTTCAAATACACCCTTCAGGCTCAGAAACATGTCTGAAAGTTTGTGTCATAGGTGAGGTTTTAGCTTTTTGATCTTAGTGGAAGAAAACCTCTCATTGGCTTTTAACGGGAGCCTGAATTCATATGAAAAGCTATAAGGTCAGTCATTGCCAAGAGGTATTCACTTTTGTCTCCCTCTTGTCCTTTTCTGTAATAGCTTCTAAAGGAGAGGGGAAGGTCTGCTTTGGGTAGCAATTTGTCCCTCTTCCCTGTCATCATATTCTGTGGTCAGAAATCGATTTTTTTCAAGCAGCAGCTATTAAAGCAATAGCAATTCTTATAATTTATTTTTCTTGAAAGGCTGCTGAGCCCACTGGAATATCTCTAGCTCCATTTTTATTATTGATCTGTTCCACTGTTACTGGGAAACACCTGAGCCTATTAGATAGTTATAGCTTGCACTAAACTGGATGGTGAATCCTTAAACCTGGGAGGTAAGTCATGAAAAACATTCCCCAAACTTGCTTTATCTGCCTCAGTCATGGTCTCACAAGATCATTCTTCCAGTAGAATTTCTGCTTAGCACTTGATGCCATTTTGTATTTTCAGTCTTTCACACTTTCACAGAATCACTAAGGTTGGAAAAGACCTCAAAGGTCATCACCTCCAATTGTCAACCCAACACCACGAGCCAACTCAACCATGTCCTCAAGTGCTACATCCACACATTTTTGAACACCTTCTGGGATGGTGACCTCACCACTTCCCTGGAGAGCCTCTTCCAATACCTTACCACTCTTTCCTTAAAGCATTTTTTCCTAATACCCAATCTGAACCTCCCCTAGTGAAGTTGAGTCTATTTTTTCCTCATTATTTTCCCTGCAGTTATTACTACTACACCTCTGGTGCCGTGAATTTCTGCTCCCTGGATTTTGGGAAAGCCTCCATTTTTCCTTATTTTTCTTTCCCTTCCCTGCATGTTAATTCCTCAGGGCAGAGGTCTCAATCCTTAATAAATACAGATAATTCCCCCCTCTTCACAACACATTCCCTTTAATTAGACACCTTCTGCAAACTCTGTTGGTTTTCTCACACTCCAAGCAAAGCTGACAAGCCCTAGGACAAATTTTTCATTAGATCTTTTGATACTGAAATTATTGTATATCGGGAAATACTTAAAAAAAAACAAACCCAAACAAAACAACAACAACAAAAAAACCAAGCCCAGTCCTTCAGAGGAGGGGGGCACGTGCATTGTGCAAGCCATCCTCAAAGGTCTAAAGCAAAAGCAAACTAAATAAGTCCTGTATGCAGAAAGCCACCTCTTTTGTCACTTACACCCATGCACATTGCTGGAGCTGGCTAAGCTGAAAGGTGCATTCTTAAAATTAACACTGATCCATGGGAAAGGGGGCTGTTTTCTGCCTTGAACCTTCTTTTGTCCATGAAAAATGAGACAAATGAACATCAAACAGGGCTGGACATTGCCCTGAAGACCACCAGGGGTAAAAGTTTGACTTTCCTCTGACTCCAAGGGGGGCTGTACAAAATAATTGTCTGAATTCCATGCAATTCTGCCTTTGTGACACTAAGGCACACTTGGACTGAGCATCTGAGCAGGGCAAGGGCTTTCAGTAATCAAACTTCCATAATAGATATGCTCAACTTCTTTGTTTCCTTTTAAATGAGCATTTTAGTAAAAAAATAGTGAGTCTGGTTCATTTTTGTGTTCTTGATGGTACTGATAATTTCTCCTGCCAGCTGCTGACATCTGATCATCCCTTTCCCCTCATTTTATGCAGTTTTCATTCCAGTTTCAAAAGCAATATAGACAAAAGAAGGAAAAAAAAAAGAGGAAAAAGAATGTTGGCTCAAGATTAAGAGATTAAGATGTTTTCCAAGTAAATATGAATCATTTTTTTGTGGGGGAGGACATGAATGAGATTCTGCATTTTTGATTTTTTTTCATCTCCTTGTTAGAGATCTCCTTTGCATGACCAAAAGGCTGGGATCCATCTCACCCAACTTGAGATATGGAGATGTAGAGAGTCTGGTCTAAAGAAGATTTGGGTTCTCTGTAAATGCCAGTCAGACATCCAAAGGTCATCTCATCCCTTCCTAAGCAATGCCATGGGATAACCCATGTCCTGAAAATGCTGGAGGGAGAAATCAAGAAATCAGACAAGTTTAGATTACATGCTCAACATTAGTTGTTCAAAACTTAGTGGAAGAAGTTTCATCCCTATGTTTAACTAACCATAAAAAAGGGCAGAAGAGCAGCTCCCTGGAGTCCCTATCCATGTCCTTCTTACCAATTTCATTTGATTATTCCAGGGCTGGAAAGAGCTGCCCAGGGAGGTGGTAGAGTCAACATCCCTGAAAGCATTCAAATGAAGTGTAGACGTGGGACTTCAGGACATGTGAAGTGGTGGGTGGGTTTTATTTTCATTCATAGGTGTGGTGGGTTTTATTTTTATTATTTTTTCTTCTCCTGGCTGGATGGTTGGACTCAGTCATCTTAGAGGTCTTTTCCAATCATGAGGACTATGTGAAAGCCATACTGTTCTCCAAGACTCATCCTGAGCCTAGAGGGACTGAAATGTATTTGGGGGCTTGATCTGGAGCATGTGAGGACCCTGCCAGCTTGCACGTGGGATCAGAGAAATTACCTGCAGAAATCTGTTAAATCTCTTGTCTCAAGGGGCGGCTTATTCTTACAGTATTTCCTGGGGAGCTCTTCCCACTGCTCTGTGCACTTGGGTAGAGTTGTGTGGGTACCAGGACTGGAAGGGCTGAGGAGAGGAGGCAGCTCAGTATTGCTGCAGCCTGAACTGTTAGGACCTGGATGCTTACATTAAATGACATCCATCAAATGAATTTAACTTGATCACCCCTGTCCTAACGAAGTTAGGTGGTGCTACAAGAGGATTAGATTAGTCCAAGTATTTCAAAGTGAAGAGATGGAGTGAAGGTGTCATTTCCAAATCTCTCCACAAGATGATTCAGGAAAAAACAACCAAAAAAATAGAACAGAATCTTTTGCTGTCCAACATACTGAATTTGCCAAAAGGCCACCAGTCAGAGGCCAGGAATGACATGGACCATGTTTTGTGTGTAAGTGCTCACAGTAGCTGAGCTGCAGATAATATCAAACAGTAATGAAAATAACTTTGGGCAAATATCAAAGAAGAGAATGACAAATGATAACAAAAAAGCTTCTGATTTATATTTGTTCAATTGAAATTGAAATTGCAGAGAAGAAGATACCTTTTAAATTCAAATGAAAATGCTACCTGCCAGCAGAGTATGAGTGTGCAAATTCAAAATGATAGAAGACACACACACAAAAAATAATCTTAACGATGGATTATGATTAAAAACATTCATGATAACATAGTATGATCCATGACTCCTCAAGTAAATCTTGGGGCTCTGCTTATGCAGAAAAGGGCTTACTTAATGATTTGAAATTTGACTTTAATTAATGATGGCAGGTTCTGAATGCTAATGCTGGTAGAAACTTGATTTACTCCGTGTTTAAAAAATGGTAAAGCCAGAGAAGAATTAATTTCCACTTTCTTTAGATATAAAACAGTATTTGCCTAAAACTTGCAATGACACGGAACACACAAGTGATTTAGATAACTCTGACAATCTGTGTGTCTGCTGATGAACACATCTGGTTCACCTATAGCTGATATCCTGAGCATCTGTTCTGAATTACCCCATAGATTTCCCTCCATGAACAGCAGAGAAATGCCAGACTGATTCAAACCCTGGGGAAACACCTCAGGGACAAATGGGATGTGCCTCTTGATTTACTGCATGAGAAAACCCACACAGCTGACCAGATTTAATGTTCAGCTTTCATGTGGCTAACATTAGGTGATACTGCCCCTGACTACTACGTAGACAGCAGCAAGACTGAAATCAGTAGAAAACTCATCTTGATTACTTATGCTCTTGTTTAAATTGAGGAATTTATAAACCCCTTGACCAGATCACAAATCTTCCTCAGGCAGCCTAGACCAAATCACCACGCAGAAAAAGAAAAGCTCACTGAAACACTGCTGACAAATACCTTTTCCATTTCAAAAAGTCTTGTTTAAGAGAAAACACTGCAAAGCTGAACACTTAGTGTTGCTTTGAACAAATATGTACCTTGGAGGTGACAATCAATACAACTGCCAATTTTTGGAGCTGGTGGGAGCCACAGGAGTCTGGTTACGTGACTCACATCACACCCTAATTCTTGCCTGAAGAACTGCACAAAACCTTTTGAATGAGACCATGGAAATCAGCCTAACAAACTCTGGGCACACCTAAAAGCTGCCAAGAATAAGCACAGACAGCTTCATGTTTATTCAAAGACTCCAGGTAGCCAGCAAAAGCATTGCTTCCACGGAGCTCCAAAGTCAGATGAGACTTGGAGGATTTGCTTCTCAGCACATAGGATTTGGGTCACCTTTCCAGAACAAAGAACAACAGCTTGAAGCCAGGAAATGTCTTGAGACAGACAGCCAGTCAGCATACTTAGCAATGACATTCAAAGGTGGGGGCATAAATTTGCTGAAAGAGTCACCTGAAGACCAAAACTTGCAGTTTTAACTTGCTTTTATAGCTCAGAATTCACAAAGCATGTGTGAATATTCAGTGACCAGGTGCAGAACCGAGGCCCTCGTCCTTCTGACTGTCAGTGAGTGACACAGTCTGGTTTCCCTCTCTGTATCTCTGGTTCATTGCACATGAAATGTGGTGGGTCCATCAGAAAAACACAACACAGCAGCCCAGGAGATGCCCTGGATCCTTAATCTCATCATATTAAAAGCTCCATATTAAATATATCTCCAAAGTTAGTCTTTACTTCCCACACAAATCCCCACTGGAACATTCTTCCAGTTTCTCCCCGGATTCCACTCATGGCAGTTTGCACATTCTGCTTTTGTTGAAGAGTGGCTTAAACTACTCCTTCCTCTCCTTAATTTCACTTGCAACAGGAGTGTTCGTCATCAGTGTTACTAAAAAAAAACAAGTGTCACTAAGCCATGACCTTCCTGTCTCTTCTTGTGTGATTGGCTTTATTTACCAGAATCTCTCTTCCATCCATTCAATTGATCTTTGTCATTTACATTCAACAAAGGGAGACTAGAAAGCAGTGGCAACATCACTGAAAACCACTGTAGGATGACAGAAATCATCTCCTACCCTCTTGTACTCTGGAAGAACATGTCCAGCCCCTAGTTCAGTAGCTCTCAGTTTGTCTCAGAAGCCATCCACATAGGAAAGCTGGCCCATGGATTTGACTGGTACAAGGGGTGAGTGAGGTATGATGACATCCAGAATTCAAGAAGAAACTTAAGAAATGCTTCAGGTGAGGAATCAAAGTGGTATTTTCACAATCTGTGATATATCAGGCAAATTTCCACAGAAGCTTCCGACAGCTTCCTTGCATTCTCTCTTCCTTTGCATGAATGCCACTATAGCTCTCTGAGAATTTACACCTTCTCTTCTCCAGGCTGAACAACCCCAATTCTCTCAGCTCTCTGATCATCTTCATGGCCTCCTCTGGACCTGTTCCAATAGCTCCAGGTCCTTCCTGTGTTGGAGGCTCCAGAACTGGACACAGCACTCCAGGTGGACTCTCACAAGAGTGGGGTCACGGGGGAAAATCACTATCACATAACCAATATGGAAGGATTTTGAGTTGACCTATGCAAACACATGCACAAATGGGTGTGCTTGGCTCCATAAAGGGAATGTGTCCTGCCTGGGTCACTCCAGAAGTGGTACCAGCTGCCTAGAGAAGGAAAGGATCCACACAGCTCTGCTCCAGATGGCTTAAAACTAGGAATATACCATTATTTGGTGATGAGTTGAAGTCTTTGGGGTCAGTAGGTCCACAAGGCACAAGGAAAGGAAGTGGAGAAGGAAAGAGAAGTAAAACATGCTCATGAGGGAGGGGAAAGGAGAACAGAAGTAAATTTACAGCAGAAGAGGAAGAAAAGGGGTTTGACAAGTTTCAAACTCAGAAGGATCTGAAGGGGACCTGCAGGAGGGATGGAGAGGGACTGTTTGCAAGGGCCTGGGGTGATAGGATGAGGGGCAATGGTTTTAAATTAGAGTAGGTTTAGACTGGATGTTAGGAAAAAGTTCTTTGTTAGAGGGCAGTGGGAAAATGGCAGAGGTTGCCCAGGGAGGTGGTTGAGGCCTCATCCCTGGAGATGTTCAAGGTGAGGCTTGAGGATGCTCTGAGCACCCTGATCTGGATGAGGGTGTCCCTGCTGACTGCAGGGGGTTGGACTGGATGAGCTTTAGAGGTCCCTTCCAACCCAAATTATTCTATGATTCCAGAGCATTCTTATTCACCCTGCCCCCTTTAAATAAATTAATCTCACAGTTAAAGCTTAGAAACTGTCAGTAATAATTTTTACTATTTAACTTATGCACAATCGACAACTTGTTTTTAGAAAGCCTGCAGGCAACAAATCATTATTAAAAATGTCATCTTGTATGTATTTAACACTCTGGTCAAGGATAGTAAGTGTAGTTTAATGAAAGGTGGCAACAATATTTTGATCTATCTCCTTCACATGGTACTGATGAGTGTCATGAAATAATAGAAATCTTCTGGATTTGTGAATGGCATAAAATTTAATGTCAAATGACATCAGGACTATGCTAGGCATTTTCAGGTTTCTAAATGTCATGAGGTATTTTATTCTCTATTTACCATGAGTTAGAATATTAGTCACTTGAAGAGTGTATTTTCCATCAGGTAGGAAAAACACATTAACTCTTTGTGTTCCATTACTACACCTTTTTCCTGCTATAAATATAAAAGATTTTTAGCTTGCTTACAACTTTGGTGCAAGCTTTCATGTTCTTGCAAAGGGATCAAAGAGTAAGAGATAACCATTAACCAAATGATTGATTTCCTTGAAAGCTCTTGGATGATACTGCTACAAAGGAAGAGCTGCTTCACAACCCTTGATGGCATTAATTTTGCATCTAATCCTACAACACAAGAGACAATCTTAACCTCCCTTCATTTAAGACCATATCTGCTTTCCACATTTGTATATGATTGCACAAAGTGCTCAGAGAACATCAAAGCTGTTGTTTCTGCCTGGGAAACTGCATCAGTTTCTCTGTTCACAGAAGGGGATACCAGCACGGATGCTCTGCAGAGGAGGGCTTCACCTGGATTGTAAGGAATTCACATCTGCCAGAGCTGCTCTAAAATAATTTGATTGTGAATAAAATGAAGATCATGGTTTGTTGAGGGTATTCAACTCATGCTGAAGCTGGAGGCTAAAATTCAGCTGAGCTGCACCTCTGAAGAGCCTGTTTCTCACCGCTGACTGTAAAGCAGACTCAGAGAGATGTTTACATATGGAAAACTCTAAAATCACTTGATATGAATGCCAGTGCAGGTCAAAAATCTGTTCCCTAAATACAGGTATCCTTGTGCTAGCTGAGGCATCCTCATGGATTTCTTAGATTCTATCCTCACCCCAGGGGATCTCAAGTGGTTCTGGATGCTTCTGTTTAGGAACCTGAATGGACCTCTGAGTGTCCTGAGGGCAGGTGAGCCTGTGAGCTCAGTGCCTGCATTTCTATTGCAATCATCAGAAAATTTATCAGCCTAGCAAAAGGACATCTGAAGTGCTGTTCAGGTTCCTACATACTGACTGCACTTCCTATCCTCCTCTTGGTGTTCCTGAAGTCCCAAACACCCACCTCCTGCAGCAGATACTGCAGAAGCTGAGTCTCAAATCCATTTTTTCCAACAAAGCAAATTACTCTGGGATTCACCATAATAAATGAAGAGAAATAGGTATTTTCATGATCTCATTAAATGGCTAATTTATGAGGAGATGAATCATGCCCTGGCTGTCCCTGACCAAAGCAGGCAGCTCTGCAGTGACTGCAGTCCTTGGGTGACAGTCAGATGCAGAAAACTACATTTAACCAGAGGGAACTCATCCAAAACCATGAAAAATCTTGCTAGAAGGCTGCTGACCATTGCTGATGATGTTCACTGAGCTGACTCCTCACAGAGCAGCACAAATGCACACTGCAACATCTGTAAGAAAGGGTCATGGGTTGTGTTTGAGGCTCTTTCTTGGCTTGGTACATTGAAATAAGTGCACAGAGAGCCCACGTGATGCCCTGACTGCTCTTGGTAGAAGCTGGGCTTCTCTCAGAATAAGAAAGGCTGACTTGCCTAAGCATAGGTCTTTGGAGATGTCTAACAACACATGATCTGTGGAAGAACTGCACCTTTCTTCAGGCAAACCTGGAGACCAGTTGAGATGTTCCAGGACATCCCAGAGAGCAGGAGATGCCCCTGAATGGGCAAGGTTACTGAGTCTCATAAGCCTCTCCTAGCACACAAGTAAAGGCATCCCACCATAATTAGCTTAAATTCAACAAAGCCACAATGAGACACATGTCTATGATCATATATTTAACACATTATATATGATCATATATATAATTTTTATGTATATATCATAAATATATATATACTTTCCTCATTGTTCTGTTGTGGTGGGATGAAGAACCAGAAAAACTTCTTGAAAAGGGTTTTTGTTTTGTTTTTTTTCTCCTTTTTTTCAGTTTAACCAACTCTGCTGGGTCTCAAATTCAGTGAGCAAATGTGTTCAGGAGAGGAAGGGGCACAAAGCATTATCAGTGGACAACTATTCCATGTGGCTGGACTAACAAAAAGGGGGCTTGGTATAGCTGTGGTATTCCAGCAGCTCCTGTCTGCTTCCCCTCAGTGCTGACACAGTGCTGGGAAGTTTTGGAAACCAGGAGGTTACAGAGCTAGGGTAGCACTCTGGGAATTTTTAATTTCTTTTCCATGTCTTCTGTAAAGACAATTGGTGTGGCCTTGGTCAAGTCAGGTAATCAGGATGTGCTGGTTAATCAGTGCAGTGCTTTGGTCTGTTAAACAGAAACAATATTGTGTCCTTCCTCCCATTCATAATTTATCATGTCTGTTTGGATGGTAAAGCTGTAAAAGTGGACACCTATCAGCTCAGTGTATAATCTCCACGGCAAAAAAAGCTTAATTTTCAGTGCAGCTCTACTAGAATAAAAATTAGTAAATAATTACTATAAACTACCAGGAGACAGGGAGACCAGTTGTTGCCGAGACTTGAGTTTTAAATAAAAGCTTCCCAGAACACTCTGAACAGTGAAGTTAAGCAATTTTCTCCATTAACCTTCCCTGCCCATTACTTGGCACATTAATTTTTTGGCCAGATTTGTCCTTTTGGCAGAAGAACGCTCCACTGTCTGAGGTTCCACCTTGCTTATTTATTTCACTGAATGAATTTCAGTGCTAAACTCTTCCTTTTGTACAAGGAACATACTAGTACAGAAATTGATTTAATTTTCACTACAGAGCATCCATATTATTGGTTCTCACCAGGAGCCCTTTTTGCATACCTTATAATGCAGAGTAGCACGTGGTGCTTGCAAGAAGGCCAGGGAGGAGACTCCAATGCTTTGGCATTCATTAATATCTTGGAAAATTATTTTAACCTCTGCAAAGAGCTTGTTTCTCCCTCTGATGCTCCCAAGAAGCTTCTCCTGTGTTATGATGTTAAACCCCATAGGGAGTGAAGCCATAAAATCATTTCAGGTGTGAGGACTTGGCTGGGTTTGCTTACCCAAAAAAGTGGTGAGGAACCTGAAATACTTTGGGCACGGCCGGACCACGACTTCTCCCACTTCTGCTTCAGGCCAGCATGTGATGTTGTCCCATTGCCTTCTGCAACCTGGGGAAAAAGGAAAAGCAGATGGTAGGACAAGCACAAATGGTATTTGCTGGATGGAGCAGAGGAACCAGGGCAAGGCAGCTGTGCAAACATGTGTGGGGGCTGTCAGCTTGGTGTCAGCAGGCACTTTTCAGAAGGAAAGAACCAAAATAATTTTCTTTAGACGTGTAGCTTTCAGCTGTCCCAGCCCCTGAGCTTTGGCACTGGTGGTGTGTGTAGTTTTCCAGAAATTAGTGCAGAAAGCACAGCAGATCGGTGCAAGAACTGCTTGGATCACAGTTCCTAGAGAGCAGTGCCTTTTCTTAGATGAAAAAGGCAGAAATTCCTAATTAAACATCTCCCTTCCTTGCCCTTATCTCTCCCTGTTGCATTAAAACACCTGGTGGGAACAATGTGAAACTTGCTCCTCTTTGCTTCCCCCAAACTCCTGTCACCATGTTTTCCTTCCCCTTGAATTAAAATGATTGAGCAGGGGATGTGCTCAGCATGAAGGGGACACTGATGACAACCAAGGCATCCGGGGCCAAATCCCTTCTCTATAAGCAGTTTTTCACCTAAAAAAGGGTTAAAAAAAAAAAAAGAGACACAAACCACTCCTGGAGACTGAGAGCTGTCACCAGGAGATGTTCTCCATGGAAGAGTAACAATCCAAACTAGGAATGAAGGCATAACCAGTGCAGCTAACTTCAGGGAGAAAACATATTTTTTTGCTAAAATTAAAATTAATTTCTTAAGATTTTCAGATAGAATAAAACTTTTCTGGGAGGAAAAAAAAATAAAATGTCCTGCCCACAGGGTTATAACACATTGTTCTGATTTTGCTCTTTTATTTCTGCATTCTCAAAAGGCATTAAAAATACCACATAGATGCTGCACTGTTGAATAATGCAGTATAAGCACTGAAGCCAAAAGGAGTTGGCAGACCTGAATTTAAAGAAAAAAAAAAAAAAAAAAGAAAATGAAAGAAAGAAAAAAAATTAAAAGTCAGCCATGTTATTGCCTCAACATGTTATGTGTTTCAGAGTTTCTACAGGAATTTTGAAACATTCTCCTTTTCCCTTTAATTTTGGATGGACAGACAGTCCCTTCGGTTGCTGCCTGAGTTAGACAGGTTGCCAACAGACCTCACCTGTTCCATAGCACCTCTGCTCTTCTTTACTTGCCATGTCCCATTAGAATCACAGAATAGTTTGGGTTGGAAGGGACCTTAAAGATCATCTACTCCAACCTCCCACCAGCCCAAGCTGCTCCAAGCCCCATATGGCTTGGCCTGGAACACTTCCAGGGATGGGGCAGCCACAACTTCCTTAGGTAACCTGTTCCAGGGTCTCACCACCTTCAAATTAAAGAATTTCTTCCTCATCTCCAACCTCAATCTCTTCTCTTCAAGTTTTAACCCATTGCCCTTGTCCTCTCCCTACCCCCCCGTGTCCAAAGCCCTCCCCCAGCTTTCTTGTAGCCCCTTCAGATATTGGAAGGTTGCTCTGAGCTCCCCTGGGAGCCTCCTCTTCTCCAGGCTGAACAACCCCAATCCCTCAGCCTGGCTTCCCAGGGAGGTGCTCAGCCCTCTGAGCATTTCAGTGGCTCTGCTCTGGACACCTTCCAGGAGCTCTGTGTCCTTCTGAGCTTGGGGACTCAATCATTAGATTTCAACACTTCCCCAGAGGTGCCTACTGAGTTGCTATTACAGATAACAACCACACAAGAGAAACTGGAATATGAAGAAGGAAGCTTGGAGAAAATGCTTCTCATGTGGAAGCAAAGCTACAAAACTCACTGCCAAGCTGCATTTGTTGGTAATTATATCCTGAGCAGAAATTCCTCCTTTAAATCATCTTTTACTACCGGTGCCATCATCAGTCTGCTCAGACTGAGGCAGCGTGAGGCTTCAGATCAATAAGGAGAGTGCATAAAAATGTTTTGAAGCTGAAAAAGAACCCTCAGCTCTCTTTCAAAGTTATTTTTACAGGTTTGTCATGAGCTAAGAGAACTTTTAAAATGAAATCCTGAGATGAGTTTGTTGCAGCATGAAGAAGGGAACACCTGACAGCATCTCCTTTGTGAATGTACCTCTGTAGCTTTAATTAAAATTCCGTTCTCTGATTTCTAATAACAGGTGCCAAGCTCAGTCTCCACACTGTCACACTTATCTGCCACCAAACAGTCAGCAGCTCCAAAAGTATTAAGATGTTAGATATTCTGCCCACAGAAAACGGACTATTTAGTGACAAGATCTTCATGTTCTACAATCTTTTCTTCCACCAACTTCAATAAATTATGGTGCATCCATTAGCTCAGGACAGGTTATAATGCAAAATAAAATACAAAGTGATAGTATCAGATGGCTTTTGAAAATGTCCTGCATTATGCACTTTTAAAATTTGTGTCACCTGTATCTTTTCCTGTCAGCATTTCCCACCACCACCTGTGATGTGTGAAAAGAGCTTTTAGGTATTCACTTTTATAAAAAAACCCAACCCCCTCTTTGATTAAAATACACTGAAGACACACAGGACTGGCCTTGAAAGATGCACTTTAAACATTGGTGTCTCTGTAAAGATTCCTGGTATCTTCCCATTAGCTCTTCCAACACCATTATTCCCCCATGGACCTGCTGCCAATATTTGTGCAGCTGCCTGGAAGAACCCAGGTTTTAAAGGCAAGATCCATATACCTAAATTTATGTATCTACAAGTCAGATGTGTAAACCTAAAAAAGAGAAAGGAAATCAGAGCTTTGGCTTGCCATTCATGTCAGGATGTTCAGGGCAAGGGGTAATGTTTTTAATCTGAAAGAGGGTGGATTTAGATTAGATATTAGGAAGAAATTCTTCACTATGAGGGTAGGAAGACACTGGCCCAGGTTGCCTAGGGAGGTTGTTGATGCTGGAACATCCCTGGAAGTGTTCCAGGCCAGGTTGGATGGGGCTTGGAGCAAGCTGGGCTGGTGGGAGGTGTCCCTGCCCATGCAGGGGGTTTGGAACTGGATGATCTTTAAGGTCCCTTCCAATGCAAACCATTCCATTCCATGATTCTAAAGCTCAGAATATGAATCAATCATTCTTTGGAAAGCTCCTCTCTAACAGCTAGAAGAGGGCCTGCATCATTTAATTTTAATGTATCAGAACAATACAAAGGTTGATACCTGGAATATTCTTTGCATTTGCAGCCCAACGCTTGCTGCTTGCCCTGTACTCATCCCACCTCAACATCAGGCAAAAGTTTGTGCCTGTCCATCCAAACCAGGATGCAAACAACTTCTATCAAATAGCCTTCCAGAAATGGTTTTCTTTCTCCAAAATGGTAATGTTGGCAAACTGCTAGGATGAAGGGGTCAGCAGGCAATACTGGGTCATGTCAGCATGACAGAGCAATACTTTAGAAAATTATCTGAAGGCTGCAATCTGCCTTGGAAAAGGGAAATTCCTTTCTTCTCTGCAGCATCACTTGGCCTTCCTGGGTGTAATAAAGATGCCAATTTGTTTTGCCTGATTAAATCACGTTTGGTGATTGCTAAGTGCTTCCCCATTAATTAATTAGAAATGTTGCCTTCTACCTTGCACTCAGTATCTGCAGGGAGGATGCAAAGGTATTTATCAATCCTTACCCCAGGCAGCAGGTGCAAATGAGCCATGAATACACCCACCCTGCAAGCCAAAGAGCTGCTCTGCTCATTTGCTTGGTGCTGAAAGCCAAGGCTGAGACATTGCCAAGGGCTGGGAAAAGGAACACAAGTGAGCCTAGAGAGGCAGTGTGAAAACAAGCTTGTGACTTTTTCAAAACAGCAGCATTTCCCACAACCAGGTACACTCTTTAAACTCTTGTCATTATAAATATATTTATACACATAAGAGAGGATTTTTTTTTTTCCTCCCCTTTTCAATTATTTTAACTGTGACCTCCAGACACCCATCTTTGTCCTGCTGCTGCCTGGTAGATCATCAAGTGCTCCCTGGAGCCAAATATCTTATTTAGAGGGGTGGAGGGAGAAATCCTTCAACACTTTAAAGAAACTGCCTCTTAACCTTATTCAGATAAGCAGATCAAAGCTCATCATTGCACTGGAAGCCACACAATCAGGGTAATAAGGAGCAGCCACCTCTCTCCCTCTTGAAGGCTCCTGAAGTCTCTCTCAAGGAATGGGCTGGAAGCTGTTTGGCCACATCCTGGAGCTCAGATCTTGACCTCCAGCAACTCAGCTTTCCTCCAAATGCTCCAAGTACAAGGCAAGGCTTGCCCCAGACTTATCTGGGCTTTGGAAGATCATCTTCTGAGAGATTTTGACTCAGAAGTGGCTGAAGACCACTTACACAGGACATGATGCAGTGGGTTAGGAAACCTCACTGCAGCTGCAGAAAGCAGTCACCATTTCCACTGTCTCCACCTTACATAAATCAAAGCCCAGGCCTTCATTTCCCCTCCTTTTATAAGGTTAATAAACAGAAAATAGGTCAATTGTCATGAGGCACAGGTACCCAGTGGCTTGCAGAACTGACAGACTTGAGCACAAAACTCATTTATTTGAGTCCTATCTACACTTACAGCAAACATACAGCCAAAGCTTATCTAGGAAGCAGCAGAGAATAACTTTCTTTCATAAATAAACATGAATTCCAGAGCTCTGGCACAGCTCTGGGATGTGAAGAGGTTTGGCTGAGGGAGGACATGAATGGCAGCAGGTTGGTGCCAAGAACCCTCTTAACCCAGGTTGACCTCCCAGTTCAGAAAAAAACCCAACACCCTTCAGCACATCTCTCTTTTGCACCAAATTCTCCCTAATTCTGGGGTCACTCCTGGTCTCTTCTGAAGGACAATCAAACACAAGACATCTTTGAATCCATGCTCAGATGCAAAGGTTCCCTTTTGATGTCCAGGTGTCTCTTGCTATCCACGCAGAGATTACAGCAAGACAAAGGTGCAGCTTGATTAAACCAAGCTGAGCTATCACTGGGTATCCTCAAATGATGGTGTCCCTGGCATGGAAATTCACCTTCACTCCAGTTTGATTCCATCAGGAAGTTTCCAGCTTTTCTGGAGCTAGAAGTGTAAATAGCTGGTGGGTGACATTTATTCTCCCAGGGACAAGCTCGTGCAGAACAGCAACCTGGGTTTGCCCAGTCTGGCCCCATTCCAACCAGTTCCCCTTGCATCAACCTTCTTGTCCCAGCACAGCACCAAACTTCTCATGGAATCACTGAACAGTTTGGGCTGGAAGGGACCTTAAAATTCATCTCTTTCCAACCTCCTGCATGGACAGGGACACTTCCCACCAGCCCAGGTTGCTCCAAGCCCCATCCAACCTGGCCTGGAACACTTCCAGGGAGGAGTCATCCACAGCTTCCCTAGGAAACCTGTGCCAGTGTCTCACCACTCTTGCAGATAAGAATTTCTTCCTATTATCTAACCTCAAATCTCCCTTCTTCTAGTTTAAAGCCATACCCTCTCTTCCTATCACTCCATGGCTTTGTGGAAAGTCCCTCCCCAGCTTTCCTGTAGATCCTTCAGGCACTGGCAGTGTTCTAAGATCTCCCCATCTCCTCTTCAGACTGAACAACCCCAACTGTCTCAGGATGTCTTCACAGCAGAGGTGCTCCAGGGCCTTTTGCCTGGCTGAAAAAAAAACCCCTCAAGATGGTCCCTGCAGCAATCTACTCAGTTCCAGACATGCAGCTTGAATTCTGGCACACTAGAAGCTAAGAAAACCCATCACAAACCTTGAGTTACTACTACTGCCCCTGACTCCAATGAGGAGAGACTTCTTGGAAGAGGAATAGTCATCTATTTAAATCTTAAAAGTTTTATGTAATAATAAAAAAATACTTTAGATTATTTTTCCCCATAGGTTTTTCAATGAAAAATGGTTAGATCAAACGTAACTTCTGAACCCATGGACATTTTTAAAATTCACAGCCTCCTGGGACAAGGGCACAGCTCAAGCGTCCTCTGAAAGAAAAAAATACAGGTGTGTAGTGAGAGGACAAGGGGCAATGGTTTAAAACTTGCAGAGGGGAGATTTAAGTTGGACATTAGGAAGAAATTCTTTCATTTGAGGGAGGTGAGACCCTGGAACAGGTTGCCCAAGGAAGCTGTGGCTGCCCCATACCTGGAAGTGTTCCAGGCCAGGCTGGATGGAGGTTGGAGCAGCCTGGGCTGATGGGAAGTGTCCCTGCCCATGCAGGGGATGGAACAAGATGAGCTTTAAGGTCCCTTCCAACCCAAACCATTCCATGACTCTATGATTCCATGATTTTTTTTGTGAATACACTTTGAACTTGCTCATTGCTGATTTCCTTAGGAGCTGCCTAGGTGTTTTCAAGAGACAGAAGTAAGCATAACCTAACAATATCCCTTCCCCTGGAGAGAGAAAAAATCCCATAAAACCCTCTTTCATATCCCTCCTCAGGCATCTCTTCTTGCAAGCTGAGTGTCTCAGCCTGTTTAGTTGTTTCTAGCATGGAAGCAATTCCAGATCATTTCTCCCTTTCATATTTTTAATTCTACCCCACCCTGCCCAGCCCTGGACTTGCAGAACAGGGTTTTACCTTTAGATTGGATTTGAACAGGTTTCATTAAATAATACCCTCCCAAATCTTCCCCTGCAAAATTCAACCCTTTCCCTCTTCTATTGGCTGCTCTGCCCTCCTCCCCTCCAGCCCCACTCATACATTTTAAGCATCCTGTGGTCATCTCTCCTCCTCCAGCTCCATCTCACCGACTTTTAAAAATTTTTATCAAACCTGACAGTCTGCTTTGAAGCAAACCTACTCCCTCAGAGATCTCCTTCCAGCTTTCAATGACTTTGCATTTAATTTGGCTATTTTTTTGCCTCTCATGCTATCTGCTATCACTCGGGATATGACAGAGGAAAACCATAGAGCTAAAGGAAAACCACAACTCTGCCAGGTCATGCAAAGCCCCGACACTGTAGCATTTCCTTCCCACCACTGATGTTCTCTTTGTGGCACACTGATGCTCCTTTATTCACCTTTCCATTGACAATTTATATGGTCAGTTCAGCAAGAAGCCATCAAATAATAGATAATTTGGGGTGGAAGGGATCTCTAAAGTTCACCCAGTCCAAGCCCTGCAGTCAGCAGGGAGACCCTCACCCAGATCAGGGTGCTCAGAGCATCCTCAAGCCTCACCTTGAACATCTCCAGGGATGAGGCCTCAACCACCTCCCTGGGCAACCTCTGCCATTTTCCCACTGCCCTCATAGCAAAGAACTTTTTCCTAACATCCAGTCTAAATCTACTCTAATTTAAAACCATTGCCCCTCACCCTATCACCCCAGTTCCTCTCCAGCCCTCCTGTAGTGACCCTCAACATCTGAAGGGTCACCATTAGGTTTCCCTGGAGTTTTTTCTTTTCCAGGCTGCACAACCCCAGCTCCCTCAGCCTGGCTTCACAGGAGAGATGTTCCAGCCCTCTGACCATTTTTGAGGCTCTTGGAAATGGACTTGGGGAAAGAGAGCAAATGGGTTCCCCAGCCTGTGGGTGAGAGACTTCACCTCGATATCTGTGACAGAGATTGATTTCATTTTTCCCCTCTGTGTACGTGCTAGAGAGTAACCAGAACCATCTTACTTGCTGTAAAAACTGGTTTGCACTTCTGCAGAGGCTTCCTGGAGAAGCTGTTCAAGCACTCACCAAGAAATGCCAAAGATATCTTTCTTTCTAAATGTTTACTGAAATTTGACCCAAAGACTTATGAAGAAAACTTCACCTTAAGCCTCCAGACTGAGTCATTCTAAACAGTGTGAAAGAAATCTGTTTCTGGGGGATTATTTCTAAGCACAAAAATCCTATGAGGTTTTCATGCATCAGTATTTACTAGGAAACAAGTTTGAAAAAAAAAAAAAAGCCTCTAATCCTTCAGCTTTCTTTTTTTTTTTATTTAACCAAACTAAATAAACACTTCACTTTGTTCATCACTCCAGATCATCCTTTTGATAAATCAAATCTGTGAGCTGAGCCCTTCTGCCTCATTCCAGAACATGTAAACTGAAACAAAAGATCCAAGACAAAGACTTACAAAGTGGGTTACCAAAAACCTAATTTATCCCCTCTAAACAAGAGATAGATCTCCAGTGCTCTGATATGGAGCATGCTTGAAGGATTATTCCAGGGCTTCCTCGTTCCTTGCTCAAATCCCTCTGCTCTTCTGGAAGTTGTAGAGAACTGGATGTGTAGAGAACCAGATTCTGAACTTAGGTACCTGCTCTTCCTACACAGTTCTTCTCATGTTGTCACCTCCAGAGCAATTCATAGTGAAGAAGTCTGGGCTCAACATCTAGCAGTGATTTTTTTGACTGCTGGGGTGGTGAGAGTGACTGCCCTAATAATTAAAGATCTAAAGTGAATTAAATAATCAAAATTAAAATTAATAACAATTAAATAAATAATAACAATAATATAAATAAATAATATTTTAATATCGTTAAGTTTTTGATTTAATTATTTAATATTAATATTTTAAAAATATAAAATAAATAATAATAAAAATTAAAGTAAATAATTAAAGGTCTAAAGTCATAGAACACTAGGTTGGAAGAGACCTCAAGGATCATCTTGTTCAACCTTTCTTGGCAAAAACCACCATCTAGACAAGATGGCCCAGCACCCTGTCTAGTTGAGTCTTAAGCAGTGGGAAAATGGGATTCTCTCAGGTTGTAGCTCCTCCACACTCCAGAAGGAGACAAGGATGCTGTGAGGAGGAAAGCATTAGAGATTTCGGGGTCTTCCTAATAAAAAAAGTCAAGCAAGGACAGAGCATGAGTGCAGCTGAACTGTTGCTTCAACTGCTGTGAGAGTCAGGAGACTTTCCCTCAACTTTCCAACGTTTAGTCCAATCTGCATGAAACTCCTGACTTGCATATAGGAATATGGCAACTGGAATGGCAGCATCAAGAGGAGAGTTTAGCAGACCTGGCCACTCTAATGTAAAGTGCAAACCTTCCCACTGAGCAGCTCAGCTTGACATGCACATTGAAGACAAAGAAGCAAGTGACAGCCACTCTCTGTGGCTCCCTGGCTGGAACATTCTGTAGAGAGGTCTTTGATACTGCAATTATGGCATGGTGCTATTTAAACTGCAATTATTTACCTTGGTGCTATTTAAAGAATCATCCTTTACCTTCAAGACCAAATGATCTGCTTTGCAACGGGGTTGATTTTCAGCCAACACTGTGCTGCTCTTTTTCACACTAAATTTGGGGCTAAGATATGACACCTCACTGAAAAAAGGGAATTTAAAGTAGAGTTTTTCTCTACAAATTGTAGAGAAAAAAAAAGTAGAGTTTTTCTCTACAAATTCTCTACAGAGGCTGCCTGTCCTACTAAAAAGATAGGCGAGAGACAAAGCTGGAGACAACTTCACCACCTAACATCCCCATGATCTGGCTTTTATCTATTAAATTATCTCCCTTGTTTATTAAATATATAATTATTTATCTTTCTTATTAAATATACCTGGAGATATTTCAAAGCCATGTAGGTGTGGTGCTTAGGGACATGGTTTAGTGGTGGACTTGGCGATGCTGAGTTAACAGTTGGTCTTGATCACAGAAGCATTAAGGTTGGAAAAGACCTCCAAGTCCAAGCATCAACCCAGCATCACCATGCCAACTAAACCATGTCCCGAAGGGCTACATCCACAGGTTTTTTTAACACTTAAGGTCTTAAAGGTCTTTTCCAGTCAAAATGATTCTATGATTATATATGCTGGAGTTTGTGCTACAAACGTGCTTCTCACCCATAAATATAGAGGGGAAACTGAAGAGCAGGGAAGGTTGTGTGGAAATCCTTTACCTTAGCTCTGTAGGAAGGTACCACAGGGACCAGAAAGCTGGGATTTCACACAGATGCATATTTAATAGTTAGAAGAGAAGAAAAAAGAAAAGCTAAATTTGTGATAATTTAAATCTTTCTGTGATAGAAACCCTCTTAGGCCTGATGGATGTAAGCATGGTACCTCTGACCACAGCTTCTCATGTTCTCCAGTTTCATTTTCCTAGGTTGAAAGGTTTGGATATCAAGAAACAAAGGCCCCTAGATTACAGAAAGTCCAGTGCATAGTAGAATAAGGAGAAAAATCTCCATCAGCTGTGGCACATTTTGAATTTTGAGCACATAATGTAATAGGAGCTCAACATAACTTATGACACAGGTAATATTTTCCAATGTTCTTATCCTGTGTAAAAAGAGTGGATACCATTCCAAAAGTGCTCTGATACAGTCAGCAGGAAAATAAAGATAAAATACAATGATGAGGAAGAAGAGATGTCTTAATCAGAAATCTGATTAAGATGGGGGGACACAAAACCAAGTCTTTGTCAGAAACACAAGATCCACATAGATGGATTTCATCTGAGCTCTGAACTGAATTGAAGCTTTCCACTGTTTTATAGCAATGGCATTTCCCCCTGACTTTTATAACGTTTGCATAACTAAGGCTGTGAGAATTTCTTTATCATCTTAGGTACAAAGAAAGAAAAACAAACAAAAAAAAAAACCCACACCAAAACCCAACCAACCAACCAAAACCACAAAAAACCACAAAAAAACCCAACCAAACAAGAAAAACCCACAAAAACCCCAAAACCAAAAGTAACTAGAAAGTCTGCTGACATGTGAAAATGTTACAGATGCTTCAAACTAAAATGCCTTTCTCAGGATAAGCTTTCTGCCCACTAAGTGGTTGTTAATCCTGATAAGCCACCAGACAGCTGTTCCCAAGTCAAATAAACACTTCTGCTTGTTAGAAAGCTTGCAGCCAGGACATGTCAGCAAAGCAAAACAAAAGCAAAGCCTCTATCCCTACAGGGTATTAAACAGATGTTGTAATCTCTTATGTCATGATTGTGTTGTAGAAAGGTGAGGTCAAGGCAAAAATCAGCTCTTGGCTCTACATGGCAGACTCCAGTGGAAGGTGTCTGGGTTTTGGGTGATAGGGTAGAGTCAGATGGCAACAAGCAACTGAGGAGGTACCACCATTCAACTGGGAATTAACAGTCCTAGACCCCACCTGGAGAAAGGTGCCCAGCTCTGGAGTCCTCGGGACAGGAAAGATATGGACCTGTTGGAGCAGGTCTAGAGGAAGGTCTTGGAAATAATCAGAGAGATGGAAAACCCCTGCCCTGAAAAAAGGCTCAAGAGAGTTGAGGTTGTTATGCCTGGAGAAAGCTCCAGAGAGACCTTAAGATGGTCTTTGAATACTTAAAGGGGCCCTATAAGAAAGATGGGGGCAAACTTTTTAGTAGAGTGACAGAAGAAGGGGTGAGAGTTGAAATTTTAAAAGGGAAGACTCAGACTAAATATTAAGAAGACATTTTTTGCAATGAGGGTGGTGAAACAGGTGGTGAAATGGTGCAACAGGTTGTCCAAAGAGGTGGTAGAAACCCCCACCCTGGAAACATTCAAAGTCAAAGGGTTTGAGCAACCTGATCTAGTTGGAGTTGTCTTCACACACTGCAGAGGGGTTGGAGTAGATGAGTTTTAAAGCTCCCTTCCAACCCAAACTATTCTGTGAACATTCTATGATTCTATGAGCAGGGGGTTACCAAGCAAGGATGGGCACCCAAACAACAGCTCTCTAGTGAACACCTTTGGGTGCTGTTTCCTTAGAGAGAGACTCATGGCCTGGAAGGATGGCCACCTGCTTCAGACTGGGTCAAAGCAGCCAACACAAAAGTCTGGGGGCTGTTCCCATCTAAGGGATGAAGCTGGGTTTACCAACACAGCAACATATACAACTTTCTCACATTTCAGATGCCAGTTTTCCTAGAGTGTTCAAGGGAAAGTTATTCTCTGGACAAAAAAAAGGATAAATATAACTAAATAATAAAGGCAGATTTCCAGATTTCTTTCGTTTGACTTTCAGAAAAGAGGCTCCGTCACTGTGAGAGCTGCAGTATGAAGTGCTGGGGGTTGAGAAGAGTCTCAGAGGAGATAAGGGAAGTGTTAATGAAGGAAGATCATTTGGAGGCATCATGCAGTGATTTGTTGTCACAGTTTTAGACAGTAACTAGACAGAGACACATGCTCCTTGTTACTCCTCACTGCCATCCCAGGGGAAGATGAGGAAGGGAAAAAGGGAGAGAGACTTAAGGCTGGAAGAAAAAAAACTTGGTGAGGTTTAATGAGGTAGTAATAGGAAATTACAAGGGTATAAAATATATGTAAATATGGAACTCACTCTTCTCAGTTGAGGAGGTGAAGCAGAAAAGTCCTAGACTGGACTGGGCAGGAGCTGGGGGTGCCCAAGCCCAGGCTCTCAGTGATGTTCACAACAGCCTCAGAGCACCCAAGGTGGTCCTACCTGGCAAGGCAGGAGGTGACCTGTCCTGGGGAATGATGGGCTTCTCCAGGGAGGAAATGAGGAGGAACAGTGGCAAACAGACCCCAACCCAACTAACCCACCAACCAGAGGGCTCTCTTGGGAGCCATTTTATACTGAGCATCACAGGAAGGAGCACTGTGATTGGTCCATTTGGGTCACCTCACCCATCCTCACCTCCCATTGGCTCAGGTCCTCCCCATTATCACTGCTACATCAACAGCCTGGCAGCTGCTGGGGGGGGGTCGGGTCCCAGGAAGGTTCTTTCTATCCTGGTCCTCTCAAACCAAGACAGTTGTCTCTGCTGAGTCTCATGGTCACTGTCCAATAACTAAATCTCTCCTCTGGCTCCACCACTGCCACCTTACATCACTACACAGACTCCCCTTCAGATATCTGCTAAGATGAATATTCTGCCTGGAAGCTGCCACCCTTCCAAGCTGCCAGTTCAGAGGCTCATCTGAAAGCTCTCTCTGCTACTCAGTTTCAAACACTGGCTTCTTGCTGATGAAAATACTCATCCTCATCCACGTGGAGGTGTAAGGAGCACCCACACCAGAACTTGGGTCTCAGGGATCTTCCACCTCCCTGACACAGCCAGAAAATGCAGCATCTCCCCAGCCTAGGGAGAGTGGTCCATCCAACCTTTCCTTCATTCATGGGCTACCTTGAGCACTTGAGCTGCTATCAGCCACATGGGGTCTGCTCTAGTGATAGAGCACTTGGAGAGCTGCTGCTACCTGCTCTGTTGTACAAATCCAGCCAACACATCACCTATCCCAGCCTTATGCAACTGGAAGGTGAGAATTCACTTGAACTTTTGCAAGCAAGGAACTATTAATTATTTCTTATCTTACTGAACTCTAAACAGATGGTGATGAATAAGCAGACTCCTAATTTAAACTTCGTTAACGTTTTTCCAGCTTGACTTTTAATATCCGTATGTTCACTGCTTCTTTTCCCATCAAACACTACTTGGCTTCTTCAAGGGAGACTGACAAAGAACCCCAAGCTCCAATTTGGCTTTTCAAGCCAGCCTTTGCAACAGCAAAAGAAGTATCTGGAGTTTAAACAACATCCCATCTCTTTGTATGTGACAGTCCTCATTATTACAGAATCATGGAATGGTTTGGCTTGGAAGAGACTTTAAAGATCATCTCATTCCACGCTCCCCCACCATGGGCAGGGACATCTCCCACCAGCCCAGGTTGCTCAGAGCCCCATCTAACCTGGCCTGGAACACTTCCAGGGATGGGACAACCACAGCTACTCCCTGGGAAACTTGGCCAGTCTCTAACCACCCTCACACTAGAGAATTTCTTCCTAATATCTCATCTCTTCTTGTTCAGCTTCAAACTGTTCCCCTCTTGTCCTGTCAGGCCATGCCCTTGTCAAAAGTCCCTCCTCATCTTTCCTGAAGCCCCTTCGGATACTGGAAGGTTCTCTGAATTCCCCCTGGAGCCTTCCCTTCTTCAGGATGAACAACCCCAACTCTCTCAAAGTTGTCTTTGTAGGAATGGTGCTCCAGCCCTCTGCTCATTTTCTTGGCCTCCTCTGGACTCATTCCAACAGCTCCATGTCCTTCCTGTGTTGGAGGCTCCAGAACTGGACACAGCACTGCAGAAGGGGTCTCACAAGAGCAGAGTACAGGGGGAGAATCCCCTCCATCAACCTTCTGCCCATGCTGCTGGTGATGCAGCCCAGGACATGGTTGGCTTCCTGGACTGCAAGTGCACATTGCTGACTCATGTTGAGCTTTTCATCACCCAACATCACCAAATTCTGCTCTTCAGGGATGTTCTCAGTCCTGGATTTGTGTTTGGCATGAGCTTGCAGGACTCTGCTCTATTGCTCCCAAGCTTGAAGCTTGTAGAAGTTTAGCAGATGTGAACAGGCACTGGGAAGGAGGTTGGCACTATTTTCTTTCATGTTTTCCACTTCTGTTACTTTTTTATTGGGTTTCAAATCCTGCTTGCAAGCCAGGTCTGGATTGCAAATATAAAGTGGAGTGCTTGAGGTATGAGAAGCAGCTCAACTGGAGCATCTCCTTGATGGCTGTTGGAAATTTTCACAGGCACTTAAAAAATCATCTCAGAGATTTCCAGGCTACTGAACTTTGGGTCACAGACAGACAAAATGCTGGCCTGACTCTGTGAGATGATGACAGCCTCCAGCTGTCAAGGTCTGAGCTCATTTCACTTGCACTTAACTTCAAGAATTTAGGATCCAAACACAACTGAGGGTCTTCCCTTTTGGAGAAAGACAGAAAGAAAAAATGGCCTGAAAAATCACAAAATGATGGAAATTCAACAAAGGGAAATGCAAAGTCCTGCATTTAGGAAGCAATAATGCCATGCACCACTATGGGATGGAGAGTAGGTCTACAGAGAAGGCTCTGGGGGTCCTGGTGGACATGAAATTGAACAAGAACCAGCAATGTGTCCTTGCCACAAAGAAGGTGAATGATATCTTGAGCTGAATTAGGAGAAATGTTGCCAGGAGGTTAAGGCAGTTGATCCTTCTCTATGCTCAGTGTTGCTGAGACTTATCTGAAGTGTTGGGTCCAAGTCTGGAGATCTCCAGATGAGAGACATGGAAATACCAGAGAGGGAAGCAAAGGGCTGAAAAGATTAAGGGACTGGAGCATCTCACATAGGAGGAAAGGCTGAGAGACCTGGGAGATTTAACCAGGGGTTTGGACCAAGAGGTCCCTGCCCACCTCAGTGCTTTTGTGACATCAAACTGAGAAATTGTGTTAATGCAGAAAACCACATCCCACCTGCTCAGGTGTCAGAAGTCTTTTGTAGTTCAAAGGTCTGCCCTCTCTGTTCTTGAGTATCTTCTCTCATATTTCAACTGAAAGAGTATCTGATTGCAGAACAATTTGATCAGCAATAATGGGATAAACAGATCATGAGCTGAGCCAACCATCCCAGACCTGATTGCTTTCCTTGCCTTTTGATCCAAAAAAAGAGGGTTACTTTTTCTTCTATTTTTTTTTTTAATCTATTTGGTGTGCTTCAGGTTAAGTTGAACTGTAAACTACAGCCCCAGAGAGGCTGAAGCTTTCTTCAAAATAAAAATGAAACGAAACCCCTCTGTGGCCTGGGGTCTTTTCATAATAAAATCAAGTGGAAGTCAGCAAGAAGCAATGGAGTGGTGAGACCTGCCTTGCAGCAAGCCTTCAGGAGCTCAGCCACACTTCACACAGAGAGAGATTTGCCACCATCTGGGGACCTGGAAAGCAAAACCCCCTCCAGCCATCCTCTCTTCCTAACCCTTGGGAGAGCTTCCCTGCTGCTGCTAACTGAATCATCACCTACACAGTCACTGTACTGCATACAGATCACAGAATCATAGAATGGTTTGGGTTGGAAGGGACATTAAAGCTCATCCATTTCCAACCCCTCTGCATGAGCAGGGACACCTCCCACCAGCCCAGCTTGGTCCAAGCCCCATCCAGCCTGGCCTGGAACACTTCTAGGGATGTTCCAGCATCAACAACCTCCCTAAGCAACCTGTTCCATTACCTTACTACCCTCATGGTGAAGAATTTTTTCCTAATATCTAACCTAAATCTAACCTCTTCCAGTTTGAAATGTCCTGGCTGAAAGTGTTTCAGGACTAAAAGCCTGGTTTTCAGTGGGGCTGGGATGACCACCTTCACTTTTGAAATAAGCTTGTAAGCATTGTCAAAATAATGCAGAGGGCCGAGGAATTCTATTTATTATAAGCTTTTAAAACTACCAAGTGCTTTGGAGAAGCTCAGGCTGTGGAATTGCCTTATTTCTCTGTGGGAGATGCCACCAGAGAAGCAGCTCTGTATAGGCACAGAGAAAAAGAGAAAGGGAAAGAGAACAACGAAGCAGCTCATTGCAGCAGCTGCTAGAAGTGTGCAAAATGCTTTATGCAAAGCAGTGCTCAAAAACTTCTCATCACTTTTGTCCAGTGGGGTGGCAGAGAAACCTCTCACTGGAAGCATCCAGATCCTGGAATTGACTTGGCTGAACTGACCCTGTAATTGCTCAGTCAGGAATCCCATGGGCACAGGATACTGAAAATTTGGGGTGATCTGGGAACCCCTTGAACCATGCAGATGAATCTCCAAACCTGACCTGGAAGAGTTCAAGGCCAGGTTGGATGGGGTTTGGAGCAACCTGGGCTGGTGGGAGGTGTCCCTGCCCATGCAGAGGGGTGGGTGGAATGGATGATCTTTAAGGTCCCTTCCAACCCAACCTGTTTTGTGATTCTATGACATCCTCCCAGCTGCTTCCAGCTCATGGAGCTTGCAGTGAGCAGTGCTGCAGGGTGACTGGTGGTGGAACTCCACTGAGATGCTGCTGAATGAAATATCCTGGTTGTTCTGGATGATGGAGCACTGCCAGGACTTAAGCTCCTGCCTACCCATCACACTGCCACATTGCTTGGCACTGGCATGTTGGGGCAATGTGGCTTTGCATATGTTAGATATAACCTGAGCACCCCCAAGAAACTCCTCCTGGGGAAACATCATCCCCCAAAATCTGCACCCGTAGCCATTGCAGGTTGATGTACAATATGATGTAGAGATTTATTTGGGAAAGATGGAGAAAGACAAGAGGCAATCCAACCTGGATGACATATTTTTTCTCTTTTGGGCTGTTTTTTCTCCCCAGGTTCTTCACAGCTTCCTGAAAATTTAAATTCTGGGTGCTGACAAAATACTGAATTGTCTATTCCTCCGTCCTCTAATAAGGTCCCACTTGTAAAATGGGTGGACACTTTTCAGTATGTTTGCCTTTACCTTACCCCTGGACACTTTTCAGTATGTTTGTCTCTACCTTACCCCTGCTCAATAGGAAAATGTTAATGTTTCTATTTTGAAGGAGGAAAAATAAAGCCAAGAGATCCAGGAATCACTCTAACTGCAGCAACAGGTCTGCTGTAGCTGCAAGAATGTGTGGATCTCAAGTCAGGCAAAGTTTGCAGGAAGACCAACTATGAGGGCAAGATGGAACAGCATTAAAACATGTTTAGGAAGGGAAATTAAGGCATTCACAGCTAATGATTCACACGTGTATGACATAATTACAAGCAGGCATGATCTGTGTCATCCATCATAATTTACATAGTGCATCCCAGCCATGCTTGCCCATTTCTGGCAAGGAAATCCAGACATCTCATCCATAATAAACCTACAAATTTCATTAGTCCAAGACCCAGGTATGTTTGTGTGACATGCAGTCCCACAGCACTTTCTCCTTAGCTGAGTGAAAAAAGGGAGGAATGACCAAACCACATTTTCCAACATGTCAAAGCCCAGCAAACCTCTGGTTTCAGAAATGGTGCAGGCAGTGCCAGAGAGGTGGCTTTAGGAACACAGTCTCACCTGAGGTTGAGATGAGGTATTTTGCACATTGTCTCATGCACCAAGGAGGGAAGAATCCTGCCACTTGCAGAGTAACAGATTTTTCAAAAGATTTTATTCTTAGTTTTAATAAGGCTCGAATTATATCGTGAGCATGCTTTGGGGGCCAAAGGGATGGGAAATTCACTTAAAAAAATACCCAAGTGAAAGTTTAGCTTCCTGAAATTCAATTCTGTGAGATTCATCACTCCTAGTGATGGAACTGAGACTTTTAACTCATTTGGCTAAATCCCCTCCAAGGCAGGGAACATCAGGAGAGGAATCAGCTGAGATGTGTGGTTATTTCCAACACAGCTGTGCTGCTCACTAAGAATCTCCTCATCCTAAACAAATCTCACCAACAGGTAAGACAAGCTGGATGGCACTCATCACATCACCCAAAGTGATTCCCTTCCAGTGGCTGTTTGCTTGGGTGAAATAAACCAGTCCCAGTCTACCAAGCTATGATTTGAATGGTCAAGAATCTACTCCTGTATTTTATCACAATTGTCACTTTGTGTCTTTATGAGTTATTTCAGCATGGAGGTAAAATGGGTAGCATGACAGAGGACAATTCTGCTCATGAAAACCAATCCTGAGCTGCAATATGCAGCTGTATCCTACACACCCTTCAGAAATTGGAGAAGCTCTGCCAGAAAGTCAGTAAAACACTTCTTCCTGCAGATTTCCAGAAAGGCTGCTCCTAAGTATCCTCTGATGGTTACAAGCTTCCATTTAAAATCCAGACTTTGATCTCACAGCTCTTTTAATTGTCCTGGTCTTCCCTCCTGGTTTTCTCCCTAGCAGCATCTTCTGCAAACTTTCTCTTGGTGAAATGCTAAGTAAGGTCTTCTCATCAGAGGTGGTCATGCTTTTGTGTCTCTCCTGTGTCCCTGCTGAAGTCTCCTCAAATGTGGGTAACTTCACAAATACTGAATTACACTTCTAAGAGGGAAAAGAGAGACTTCCATCCTGCTAATTAATAGTAAAGAGCAGTGCCAGGACTCCTGACACCGGGAACAGCGATTGGCACCTACTCCCAGCACTGAAAACACAGAATTTTAACTTGAAAAGAAAGCAAAAGCTTCACCCATATATATACACCCACTCCCAAGGGACAAATGAGGTGTTTGAAGACAAAATAGAATTAAAAGCAAATGTTATCATTTGTTAGTAGAAATCTACCTGCTCACCCTAAGCTGGTGATCAGTCTTGGTGATACCATCAGGTGTTGTGAAGAGGTGACTAATCCATCTGACACATCAAATTACACCCATGATTAAGCCCCTGTGATCAGTACAATCAATAATGGCTTCTAAACGAAGCTTTATTACCAGACTGCACCAAAACTCTGTGTTTCCTTATTCCCACTCATTTAATTAGAAAGGATAACAAATGGGGTGTTAAACCTCGAGTGATTTTCTTCTTGCTAAAAGGATGTGGAATGAGCAGAAAGCAACACGCCTACCTGGCCATAAATCAAAGTATTTCTTTATGGATGGCTGGGGATCTCAACTGCTTTCTATTCCCCTTCTCTGAGGGACGGAACTGCACTTAAATTACATTTTTCCTGGGAGTTTTTCTAGGATGTTTTTCTTTCCAGCAACACTCACACTAAACAGTCAGCACCTTCATAGGATCTCGCATCATTGCCCTCCTAAGACTTCTCACCAGCAAACTTCCTTCTCACCCCCAACTGTCAAAGTTCAGAATTTCATCATTCTGCAGATGTGCTCAGCTTCATTTGATGAGCACAATGCCAGAAAAAAAAAATCAAACTAAAAAAAAACCCCAACATCTTTTTGGACCTACTTGTACTCACAGGCTGTGCCTTGAACATATATGGAAACACAGCCCTTTTAGACATGGTCCTGGTTTGGGTCAGGATAAAGGTGATTTTCTGTTTTGTACGTTTGCTTTCAGCTCAGTCTCTTGTAAGTAGCTGCACTTGCTGAAATGAACAGCAAGTTTCTCAGTCAGTGTCTGCTTCTGGGACTGATAGCACTGATGTTTATAATTACAGATGGAGACTGGTGTGCAGAGCCAGGGACACTGCTCAGCTCTGAGGAACATTTTACCCTCCAGAAGGAGTAAAGAGGTCCCACCTGAACCCCTCCTTTGGGGAGGAACGGACAAGATAGATGCCAGAATTGACCAAACAGAGTATTCCATCCCATACACCTCATGCACAGTATAAATTTGAGGGATCACAAGGGTCAAACCCCTTCTTCCCCTGTCCCTGTTTGCTTCAGCATCCTGGGAGGATTCCATCCATTCCTCTGCCTGTGGTCCTGATCCATCCCAGCCTGAATCTGTGTGTTCTGCCTCCAGCTCCCAACTGCTGCTGACCCCAGGATTCCAGCCTGGACTTTCCCAGGGCTGCCCTGCAGCCTCGGGGGTGACAGGAGAGTTATTGGAGGAAAAGGGGAAAGAACGTGGGATCAATTTTTCCTGGATATTTGTATATATTTAGTAATTTTTTCCTATTTATCATTCCTGTTTCATTAAAGCTGTGTAGTTTAGTTTCCAACCCATAAGCCTCTCTCCCTTTTTCTCTCTCCTTCCCTTATCAGGGAGGGGAGGGGGATTAATAGAATCTGTCATTAAATTTAATTGCTGGGCCTGTGTTAAACCCTGACAGGCATACTGAAGTAACCTGTCCACACCACTTTCAAAACAGACTTCTCCGTAAGGTGATTCACCCACAGTCACCCATTTGAGAGCCAAAGCTTTAGAGCTGCTGGATTCTTTCTGCTGATTGCCAGGGCAGCCCTGAGGGTCCAGCTAAGAGTCAGGTGTGGAGCTGTTAAATACCTGCTGATGCTCTGGGGCAAATGGATGCCAAGTGTTTTTTACACAGTTTGCATGGTTAAATTTGGTTGGATGCATCCAGTGTCCTACACACACTTATTCTACACTGAATTCATCAATGACTGTTTCTACCCAGGGCATGCAGCCATACACAAACAACATCTGACATTAACTCAAGTTAATGTAGCAGGTACTGTCTCCATGGACAAAACCCCACAATTTATAGTGCTAACAGCTGCAGTTTCTGAATCAGTTCCATATACTGGCTAGTGGTGGAAATACAAAATTATCCCAGTCAAATATTTCAGCATTTTGAAAGACATACTCCAAAGGTTTTTTTTTATACTTGTAAGTGTTTGGGCATTTAAGGCTTGCAATGTGACTGAGAGTGGTTTTACAGCAGAGATGGGTAAAATAACTTAAATTCAATAATTTCAATTCAGCAGGAAAAAAAAAAAAAGTCGTTTTGGATTAAACTTTCCCATGAGAAAAAATAATTTTGAAAAAAGCAGAAAAAATATTAACACATGAAGTATTTATTATTCCACTTTGAACGCGCTGTCTTTAATTGAATTTCTTTAAATATCCATGAAAATGAAATGAAGCATTTAGTGAGTTTTCAGATGAATGTTTTTCACTAGTCTGACTTTTTCTTTTACTGGATTCCAGGAGAACATTTCCTCAAATGGCTCCATTTAACTGCACAGGGACACTTGAAACAGTTTCCCAGTCAAAGAAAACCACATCTGAGTAGATAAAAGCAGAGGCCAAAAGCCATCCTTGCATTCAGTAAAGCTCCTTCAGGGATCAGCTGCCTGCAGGCTGCTGTTCTCTCATTAATTAGCATTGTGCAGTCTGTAACCTAACTGCAAGCATTGCCAAGGGAGAGGGGATGAGAAAACATCATCTTTCAGGTGGCTGCAGAGAATCAGAATTGTTCTGGTTGGAAAAGACCCTTAAGACCACCGAGTTCAACCATTAACTCTACTGAACCTGGTGCTTAACCATGTCCCTAAGGACCACATTTACACATCTTTTAAACATCCCCCCTCCCCTAGGGAAGAAGGGACATGACAGATGCCAAAATTAACCATACAGAGTATTCCATCCCATACACCTCATGCTCAGTATAAATTTGAGGGATCACAAGGGTCAAGCCCCTTCCTGCTTCCCTTCCTTCCCCTGTCCCTGTTTGCTTCAGCATCCTGGGAGGATTCCATCCATTCCTCTGCCTGTGGTCCTGATCCATCCCAGCCTGAATCTGTGTGTTCTGCCTCCAGCTCCCAACTGCTGCTGACCCCAGGATTCCAGCCTGGACTTTCCCAGGGCTGCCCTGCAGCCTCGGGGGTGACAGGAGAGTTATTGGGGGAAAAGGGGAAGGAACGTGGGATCAATTTTCCTGTATATTTGTATAGATTTAGTAATTTTTCCTATTTATCATTCCCGTTTCATTAAAGCTGTGTAGTTTAGTTTCCAACCCATAAGTCTCTCTCCCTTATTCTCTCTCCTTTCTTTATCAGGGAGGGGAGGAGGATTAATAGAGAGCATCTGTTATTGGGTTTAATTGCTGGGTCAGTGTGAAACCGTGACAAATATCAAGCAGGATTTGTATCTTCCCATCCCCTCCCCAGCAATGTGATCCCTTTTGGGGATGCCAGGATGTTTTGGGATCCTGGCAGCCTACCACTGGTCCCTACACCACCTTTACTCACTAAGCCAGGACCTGTAACTTTCAGAGAGACTTGGATGGGGAGAGGTCCAACTCGAGGGCTCACTCTTGGGTCTTTGACAGCACTGCTGCAGGATGGGATGGAACAGCAGCAAAACCAAAAAAGCTTTCTCTCTCTAACACACTGATCTCTACAAATGAAGACTGAGCATGGGTGAGCATGTGCTGAATGCATGGTGTGCCATGCCTGCTCCTCGAGGGGCTGCTGCCCAAGGCTGGGATGGAGAAACTTTGGGAGAGCAAAGGTGGCATCATTGACCTGGCCCCCCTCTCCTGATCACTGAAGCAGATTTTGGGTAAAGGGGACAGGACAACCTTCCAGGATGATTGCTCAGTCTGCTGTGTGTTCCATACCACGTGAACAAGGAGAGGATCTCAGCTCCTTGGCTCAACTTCATAGACACCCTTAGCCAACCTTCCCTCCCTCTTCTCTGCCACCAGCACAGGAGCAAATTTAGCATGGGAATGGGAAGATGGTTCAGATCAACAGAAGGAGAAGGTTGCCATGATTTCCACTGAAGCAAATCAAGGTCTTTGAGAACGTCAGAATTTTAGATTCCAGGGAAAAACTGATTGAGGCACTTCCAGATCAGAGAGGTGGGTGACTGGCTGCAATCAAACCCACGGAGATACCCAGCTGGGAGGCAACAACTGGTTCCCAGTGACCCATTCAAACTCTTGGATGATTGAGTTGTACTCAGAAATAGCTATTTCCCTCCCTCCTAATATAAAAGCTCAACATCAATTGGAGTGCCCAACCTGCTCCAGCAGCAGAAGGGGTGAGAAATAGCAGAGGTAAGGCAGGTTTGGGGCTGTCTCATGTTGGCTTGCAGGGCAAGGAGAGAAGATTGTGTCCCCATACCTGCAGTCTGGTTATCCCCAGGAAGCTCTGCCAAGCACTGGCTGCGTTCCTCTTCAATCTCCTGCATGATGCTGCACTCTGGAAGTGTGCTATATGCCTGCAGGAAGAGCAGAGAAGAAAAGAGTGAGAAAAAACCCATCTTCCCTGAGTTCTTGTGGGGTTTCATGGCCACCTGAACTCTCCTGGGCCGCTGCACGATCACGATGGGGACATCCATCCAGCTTTATTTTGTGTTTGGTTTAGAGAAGGGAGTCAAAGCCAGGGCTTGCTGAAAAAAAATTTCCTTAACAAAGAAACAAAAAGCAACTTTTCTCTTTTCTTAATTTATTTATTTATTTTTTTTTTTTTTTAATTTTTTTTTTTTAATTTTTTTTTTTTTATTTTTTCTGATGATCAGGAAGCAATTCTGCTTCTTTATCTTCTGGGAACCCTGTCTGCCTGACCTAACACCACCAGCTATCTAAGGCAGGAAGATGACAGTGTTAATATTCATGCCAAGAGCAGTGGGATCTGTGCTTACATGGCTTATTCCCCCCATTCTCCCATGGTCTGCCTCCTGGCTCATGTTAATTCAAAGCAAAACAAAACCCCAGATCAAATAAGAGTGACATCTCTGATGCAAATTAGGAGATCAAGGAGGTAAAAAGCAGGAAATTCCCAATGCCAAGACTTCTTCCCTCAAGTGGTTCCTCCTCAGTCAGCCCTAATTATATTGTGGGGGAAATGCAACAGTGGCTGTAAATGCTCAGGTAATTAATCAGAGACTCCTTACAACATCTAATTCATCAACTGCCTCAATCAGAAAATGTGCGAATGACAATTTTCATGCCAAAAAAGAACAGCCAGGACAAGGGGTCACATAACAGTGTACCCTGTGCTACCAAAACTTTCTGAACTTGGAGGGAACTCCTGACTTCATCGACTGCAAGCAGGAACTGAGGTCCCACTATGCACAAAACCCCCTCTTTCCCCAAAAAAGATTGGAAATGGCATTTGGAAAGGAAAAAATTTGTCCAGAAACTCAGCTGCCAAGAGACAGTGAGAGGGGGAATGATGTGAAGAGAATAAAAACCTCAGTTTGAGTTTTTACTGGCACTGTTAAAAGTGATGCAGGAAAAACCAAGAGTAGGGTGATGGGGCAGATTTTGAGGACAGGGGATGAGCCTTTGCCTGTAAGCAGTCACTGGTTCATTATTCACTCCTGCTGGGTTTTGGAAAAAGCATGTATTTTAGGCAGAGACAGGGAAAAAAAAGAAAGAAAAAACACATTTACATGTCTCACTTCAAAATGTGTGAGAAATTTACCTATCGATATATTTGCCAGATCAGTCTGTAAGACAGAAGACCCAGAAATCCTCAGAAGGAACAATTGTTTGATATAAATTGCCCTTTGGATTAAAAAAAAAAACCAAAATAATTTAGCACATTACATCTATTCTCACCATTTCTTATTAACCAAATCTGTTCTCTTCTCTCTTTCACCCCACGTCTTGTTCAGACTGTAATTACCTCTAGGTTGGGAATGAGTCTTGATTAGTGTAATATAAATACTTAATTATTTGGTTTTCTAGTCAAAATAAAAATTAAAAATCCCAAACACAAGGGTGGGGGGAAATATTTGGAGTTGTCTTGGTACTCAAGTCTTTATTTTTCCCAAAGGGAAACAGATCTTAGGAAATTTTATCTTGGCTCATCTAAAGAACCATTGATTCATTTTGTTTTGATTTACAGAGCTTCTTGCCTTTTTATTTTAACCTTAAAGTAAGCATTAGGGTAAGCGTGAGAGATTTGCTGTAAAAATTAAGACTGAAATGTTTGCAAAACATTCTGGCTTTTTCAAAGCCACGATTTAACTATCTGGACTTTAACGATTGCCAGATTCATCTCAGATCTATAAGTAACTCAATTTTTCACCTTATAAATGAATTCTCACAGCTCTAACTCTGATCAAGGTTGGCAAGGTTGGCAATGTGCAGTTTTACAACGTATTTAAAAAAAAAATAAAATTATGCAGTAAATTTTCTACCAAGCTGAATAACAAGCACATCACTGCTGCATCTTCCCTTCACTAAAAATTTGCATATTTGCCTCGACGACCTAATATTTGCTTTTGAATCAAAGTTTTATCAGCTTTCAAAACAAAAAAAATGAGGCTGATTCATTGTTTAGTATTCTGCAAAGCAGGTTTGTGATAGATAGATTCAGGCAAACTCGATTATAAATGCAATTTTTAAAATATCAGCTCTTTTTTTTTTTTTTTCTTTTTTTTCTTTTTTTTTTCCCTACATCCAATCCAAGAGGAAAGACATCTGCGCTAGGCAAACCACTGGAAAAAAGAGGACCTGGGGGTGTTGGTTGACAGGAGTTGAATATGAACCAGCATGTGCTCAGGTGGCCAAGAAGGCCACCAGCATCCTGGCTTGTGTCAGCACTGCTGTGGCCAGCAGGAGCAGGGCAGGGATTGTCCCCTTGTGCTGGGCACTGGGGAGGCTGCATCTCAAATCCTGGGGTCAGTTCTGGGTCCCTCAGGAGCAGAAGGACATTGAGGGGATGGATGGAGAGTGTCCAGAGAAGGGAATGGAGCTGGGGAAGGGGCTGGAGCAGAAATCAGGAGCAGCTGAGGGAGCTGGGGGTGTTGATCCTGGAGCAGAGGAGGCTGAGGGGAGACCTTCTGGCTCTCTGACACCCCCTGAGAGGAGGTTGGAGCCAGGGGGGGTTTGATCTCTTCATAGAATCATAGAATGGCTTAATTTGGGAGGGACCTTAGAGATTATCTACTCCAACCCCCCTGCCATGGGCAGGGACACCTCTCATCTAGGTTCTTCTCCTAAATAACCAGTGATAGGATGCAAGGCTCTCAAGTTGTGCCAGGGGAGGTTTAGGTTGGATGTTAGGAGCAATTTATTCACCAAAAAGGATGGTCAGGGATGGGCCCAAGCTTCCCAGGGCAGTGATGGTGTCTCCATCCCTGGAAGGATTTCAAAGCCATGTAGATGTGGTGCTGAGGGACAGGGTTTCATGGGGAACTTGGCAGTGCTGGGTTAATCGTCAGACTCGATCATCTTAAATATTCATTTCAACCTAAATGATTTTATGATTCCATAAACAAAACAAAACAAAAAAAACAAATAAAAAAAACCCAAAGCAAACCAAACCAAACAAACAAAAAAACACCAAACCCAACCCAAATCAAAACAAAAAAAACAGGGTGGGCTTTAGCTCACCTTCTCTCTCAGTGGGACACATCTTCCTGGATTTAGCTAAGAATTACATGTTTAGTCTGGACTGATTTTTGCCATTCCTTACAGTCCAGAGAGAGCTAGCAAGCATCAGCTCTTAATGCTTTCATCTCACTCCACTGACTATAGTTGGACCAGTTCTAACTAAAATACCTACAATTTAGCTGGAGAAAGTCAGTGGTGTGTGAATTTAAAGTCAAAAGACCTTTTAACTAAATCAGTAGGGTCAACAAACAGATTCACATTGGAGGCCTGCTAGTTTATGGTTCATTTTCCATATTAATTAAACAAGTAAATAAATAACCTAAGAAATCACAGCAACCTTTTTCCACGTCCCTAGTGATAACACGAATAACCCTCCCATATCACAGCTGTCATTACTGTGGACTAACAGAGTCAGCTGGAAAAAAAATCAGAAATAATAATAATAATAATATTTTGGGCATCATTAAGAAACAGAAAAGTGTGTCTCCTGTTGGTAGGCCACCAGTTCAGGGGGCATGATGGTGAGCAGGGCAGCAAGTTCAGCAGCCTTCATTCACCTCCTAGGTAACAAAATGCTCATGGCTACAAAGACCCCTCAAGAGCTGCAAGTTTTGCCTGTCAAAGGAGAACTTCAATGGGATGAGAGGCTAAATAACTCTCCTTCCTTGGTGTATCCTTCCAAGAAAAGCTTGGAGTCAACTTTTTAGACAGCTTGGTAAAACTCATTTTGCTTCTTCCTCATTTTTGTTTTGTTTTCCCTGTGTTTTGGGGTTGTTTGGGGTTGTTTTTTTTTTCATTATCATTTTGTTTCTTTATTTTTTCCTGGCAACTGGCCACACAGACCTTGGGCTGACAGACTAATTCCCATTTCCCATCTCAAAAGTGTAGACGAAGGAAAAGGGTGAGCAGCTTTGGCTACGTGACATTAACACCAGGTCATAAAGTCTTCCAGTCTCCTGGGCATAGCCATTGTGGGAGAAGCTAAAACTCAGCAAACCTTTCTTTGCTAAGCCCTCCCATGTAAAAAATTGTGGTGAGTTTGTCAGAGGTCATTTTTCCCCTGAAATGCCCTCTGAACCCCTGAGCAGAAAGATGAAGGATGAACACATGAAAATTTTCTGGACGTGATTTCTTGCAGCTCTGAATTCTGCAGCAACTCTCATGTGGAATTGTCCCCAAAGGCTTTATTAATCAGAGTTTTCCTTCCCACCAGACCCCACCAATTCTCAGAGGATTACTGCACAGTCTGCCACTGCAAAGAAACCCTAAATACAACTCAAAGGACTGTCGCAGGCTGAAGGAGCTGCAAAAATGTTCAGTCTTATCAATGCTGTCTACTATTAACAAGACCAGGTTAACCATGGCTTGATTCCTTTGTTCACACAAGGCAGGGGGGACTCATGGCAAAGCCACAGCTGCAGGTAAAGAGGAGTATGGGTCCACAAGAAGTGATGTGAGCCTCAGCACATCTGTCCTTCCTGATCCCAGAGTGTTCCTGGCTTCCACCACATGGAGATTCCAGAAGAGATGGGACTAAGGTGACCACAGTGAAAAGAGGATTTGGAGTCAAACAAGGAAGGAGTAGAACTGAGAAAACCTACAGGAGAGGAAATCACATCCCCCATCCATTTCTGTTCACTCTCAGGTCACACAGCAGTGACACACAGGTACAGTCATCTGAACAAAGGTGTCTCATGCCATCACTACCTTCCCAAAGCTTCTCTGGATATAGTCATTGTATCAGCCAGGAGCACCACTTGCCTTCCTATGGTTTCTATAACATGATTTCAGTCACTGCTTTAGGTTTTCTCAACCTTCTTTGTGTAGAGGCAAAGGGAAAGAAAGATTTTAAGACAGGTTCCCTTTCAAGCCTCAGTAGCATAACCCAAAGGACTTAAACTTCTGGCCAGCTGCCAGAAGAGCTCAGCATTCATTTCAACCCAAGGGCTTTCCTTTTTGCTCATTCTTTGTAGGAACACAGGACTGAAAGAACTTCCTAGGCAACAAACTTGGCTTTGATTTCTTCCATAAATTCATACAGATGTCTTAAAATTAGATTTTCAGTTTCTTTTTAGTTTCTTCCTTTTTAGAACATCCTAAGGTAGGTGCATTTTTATCCCTAAGAAACTTCAGAGTGGGAACAAAAAAACTCAAACCAAACCAAAAAATGTGTGCAAGTGCAAGAAGGAGCAAAGAGAGTGGACTAAAGGAAGACACCCATGCAGGACTTTTATCTAAAGTGAAGGGTAACACAATGTCCAACAATAACACTGTCAAACAAAAGCTGAAAAGCCTCTGGTGGCCTTGAGAAAAGAAAGAAAAAAAAGGTTATTTATGGTTTATGATAATTATTTGCTCTTCTAAAGGATTTTTGTCTAAGAATCCAAAACCATGTTACAAATTTGTCATGACAGCACTGGGAAGGAACTGTTTGAAACCAGTACTAGAGACATGAACAGAGAGCCCAAGTCCAAAACATACCAAATACCCCCTGTGGCCTTTGTAGGATCAATAAAGAAGGATTGCAAAACCAATGTTTTGAAGCAGAGGCAACTTATTTTCTGCTATGACCTCTACTCATGTTGTAAACACACTACCCTGCAGCCAGCCATTAGTAAGGGACTCTCAGAGCATGGGTAGCAGCACGTGTCCCTTGGAGACTTTTCCAAATAAAAGTGGTCCAGGCAAATGCCCAAGTATCCTGACTCTCACTTTGCTCTTGAAACCACTTTATTCTTCTGCCAAATATAATCACACCAATAACAGATCAATCATTTCACAAGGAATGCAGATGTTGTGCTGGGGTTTTTTGTTTGTTTTGTTTTTTTGGAGTTTTTGTAATCATCTAAGCAGGACCTGTTTAACAAAGGCAACTTGGCCCAATCAATCCAGCAGCTTGGAGGCATGGAGACTTCATTTAGTCTGATTGTCTCCTTTCTGTGTGAGGGGTTGGGAGATCAAGGAAACATGTGCAGAGTGTTTTGCAAAGAGCTCAGAGACCCAGAAGGAAAGGGAAGCTGAGCAGCTGTGTTGTTTAACTTCTTTGTGACAAGCTTGCATATCCCTCTGTTGGACAGCAGAGCTGAATTAGGGTCATAACAAAAAAGTGTCCTATGAAGCCAGGCTGAGAGAGTTGGGGTAGTACAAGCTGAAGAAGGCTGCTGGGAGACCTTAGAGAGCCTTCCAGTATCTGAAAGAGCTACAGAAAAAACTGGGGAAGGACTTTTTCCAAGGTCATGGAGTGATAGGACAAGGGAGAATGGCTTTAAATTGGCAGAGGGGAGATTTAGAGGAGATATTAGGAAGAAATTCTTTTCTGTGAGGGTGGTCAGACATTGGCCCAGGTTGCCCAGAGAAGCTGTGGCTGCTCCATCCCTGGAAGTGTTCCAGGCCAGGTTGGATGGGGCTTGGAAAAACCTGGGCTGGTGGGAGGTGTCCCTGCCCATGGCAGGGGGTTGGAATGAGATGATCTTTAAGGCCTATTCCAACTTAAACTGTTAAAGATTCTGTTAAAGAAAGGCTCTGTGGTGACTGCTGAGATACACCATAGATTCTTTAATGTGTATCTTTTTTCTTATGGTTTTGATTTTTTTCTGTCCCTTTATCTCCCCCTGGTTCCTCTAGGGGCAGGGGTGCAGACCTTGATAAACATGTTCTTTGACCTAATTTGCTTTTTATTATGATTGCTGGATCACAGGATTGGAAGACCCACATTCTGCAGTCATTTGCTGTCTGGTGAGCTCAAGAAAGTTTCAAACACCAATTATACTCTGACTGCTGAATGTGTCCAGTTTGGAGTGTTCATCTCAGCTGGAGATGCTAAGTCTGAGATGCTGGAGCAAGGAGAGGGTACATGGGAAATGCCAAACACCCTCTTTTGTCCACATTATTATCTGTCACTGAGCTTCAGAGTTCTTGGTCTGTGTAGGGGTCACTGACTGCCCTTCACAGCCTTTTCCTTGGCAGATAGAGAAATCAAGGCAGAAAGACTACAATCAGCAAACTAGTAGATTTAAAGAACAAACAAAAAAAAAACAACCCACAAAATTTCCACAATAAAAAGATGAGGTCAGCCTGTCTGCCCCCCCCCCCCAAAAAAAAAAACCTCCTTCCTTACACCAAAGATGAACACAAGCAGTCACAAAAACCTCTAAATGCTTCATGCTCTGCATTACCAGCATTTGCATGTTTCTGAAAGACCTTCCCATATGCCGCTGTTTGCTGATGCCCACCTAGAATGGTTTTGGTTAGAAAAGACCTTTGGGATCATCAGTTCTAACCTCAGTCAGAGATGTCCTGCTTGGTACGAAATCTTTAAGTGTTTCCCTCAAAATACACTGGCCAGCCAGCAAAGAGCCAAGAAAGAAAAAGAGAATTTGGATGGAAACAGGAGTGGGACTCAACTCTTGTTCCATGGGAACAAGAGAAAGACATCAAATCTCACTTGAAGAATATAAAATATGATATAATAATAGATTAGATACCGAGGAAGATAAAACTTGACCTGGAGATTAGGAGTGGTCAAAACACTTGGGCAATACAGCTAATAGCTGGGAAGAAAATGATGTTTAGGGCAGCACAAGGAGCAGCAACCCTCTGGACACTGCTGGAAGTCTTGCCTTTGCTGTGAAAAATCAACTCACTGAAGCAGAAAAAGTCTTTCAGGGATATAAATAAAAAGAACAACAACAGGAAAGAAAAAAAAGTGATATTTCTAGAACAAGTGCTGAAATTCAAGAGAGAACTAAACATAGCCCCATAAAAAGGAGAAGTCACATGCAGCCTCAAACTCACTTCTGCTCCTTGGCTTCTCCAAGCAATTTGGAGGTGAGAATACAATTTTACTAATACGAAGTGGAGTAGTTACACATGATGAAAATGACTTCACTGGAGTCACTGAGAACACCACCAGACAACTCTTGTTAACTGTGAAGGCAAACCAGGTACTGAAGCTGCATGTGAGGTGAAAGCTACTCAAAAGAGAAAAATATGCTCAGATTGAAGAGTGGGAGTGGCACCATCTGGCTGAAAGTCAACAAATTTAAGGGTTTTTTTTTTTATATTTATGTGGGAAAGAGAAGGAAAAAAAAAGTTCCAGACAACTACCAGCAAGTTTCCTAAGCACAAAAGTACACACAACTTCTGAACAGAATTTGATTGAAAGCCTGGCAACAGCTGGAGATTTGGATAAAACACAAAATGTGACTTATCAAAATAAATCCTAGCAATGTAACTGATGGCTGGTTTTGATAAGGTTCCTGAGGTTTGGGTTTTTTTGAGGGGAGAGAGAAAAATCAGTGGATGTAGACTTTCCTAGCTTCAATAACTAGTCTCATGGCATGTCAAAAGGAAATAATTGCCTTAACAATAGATATGGGGATTAATGAAAGAAGTGGAAGGAATCAAAGTGGCTGAGCATGAAGGCTGCAGGCTGGGATGAAGGCAGAAACACAGAGCCACAGGGAGGTCTGCAGTGATATTTGTTAAGGACCCACTGGCTTTATTAAGGATGGAATGAAATGCAGTGATAGGTAAAGGACAAGGGAAACTACCAACAAAACTACAAGAGAACTTAGAGCAGCCTTCCAACAACTGAAGGGGCTACAGGAAAGCTGGGGTTGGGCTTTGTACAAGGGATGGAGTGATAGGACAAGAGGGAATGGTTTCAAACCAGAAGAAAGGAGATGTAGGCTAGGTATTAGAAAGAAATTTTTTTCTGGGAGAACAGTGAGCCCCTGGCCCAGGTTGCCCAGAGAAGCTGTGGCTGCCCCATCCCTGGAAGTGTTCCAGGCCAGGTTGGATGGGGTTTGGAGAAACCTGGGCTGGTGGGAGGTGTCCCTGCCCATGGTAGGTGGTTGGAACTCAATGATCTGTAAGGTCCCTTCCAAGCCAAACCATTCCATTAGTCTATGAAATGAGGTCCATGTGAATCTAAAACCTCTGCTGGAAAAAAACAGAGTAGAAGGAGCTGTTAGCTGACTGAACTTGAGGGATGTTGGATCACATACATCAAAGCTGACCAACTGAAATATTACAGGTAACATACTCCTCCTGACCTGGTCTCTGTCTCCAGCAAACATCTCTTGGGGCATTTTCTGACCAACTCCATGGAAGCCAATGCTCCTTGGTGAGCAGGGTGGTGCAGAATCAACCACACATCCCTGCAAATAGCCAAGGAAGGTTTGCTTACAACTGGAGATGGGGGAAAAAAATCCGATAAAAAGAGACACGGAGTGATGATGATGATGCCTCTTCCACAGCTTAGCAGCCCCTACCTGCTCTGCACTTTCTCATCCAGAGCCTGGTGTTTCCTGGCTCCTCTCCAGCATCCCTAAAACTGCTGAATGCTTGGTCACATCAAATCAAGAGACAGAAATGATACCAGAGGGTTGCCCCAGAAACTGCAGTCCTGCAGGTTAGCTGCAGGAATGCTGGAAAGCCAGGACGAGGAGAAAAAAAAGAATCTTACAATCATAGAGTGGTTTAGTTTGGAAGGGAACTTGAAGATCATCTACTCCAACCTCCATGCCATGGGCAGAGACACCTCCCATCTAGACAAGGTTGCTCAAGACCTCATCCAACCTGGACTTGCACATTTCCTGGGATGGGGCAGCCACAACTTCCTTGGGCAACCTGTTCCAGAGTCTCACCACCCTCATACCAAAGAACTTCTTTCTAGAAAAGAAAACCAACCTGAAGGGGAGAAAGGAAGTAACACCATAGCAACAAAAAAGCAAACTTTGTTTCTGAGGAATAAAGTGGGAAACTGAGCTGAAAATAGTTCTGCTGGATCTCCATCAAACAAGTAAACTGAATTAGCAGAGATTACAAGTGGTAGCATACTGAGGAACAGAAGTATCAGTGAGGAGCACAGGGAATATCTACTTCCCCACTATTCATCTCCAGAAAGGTGAAAGAGGGGAGAAAGGGAAAGCTGCTGTTAAGGAATCAACCCTACCTGATGCTTATTCCTCCTTTGTCTCACGTGCCTTCTAAATATTAGATACAGAATCACTGAGGCTGGAAAGAACCTCTAAGATCACCAAGTCCAACCTATGACCTAACACCACCACCTTGGCTACACCATGGCACTCAGTGCCACATCCAGTCTCTCCTTAAACACCTCCAGGGATGGTGACTCCACCACTTCCCTGGGCACTCCATCCCAATGTCTGATCATTCTTTCCATGAGGAAATGCTTCCTGATATCCAACCTAAACCTCCCCTGGGGCAGCTGCAGGCCAAGTCCTCCTGTTCTGTACAGTATGGGATAACAGAAGAGGAGGTTTTCATGCATCCCTTTGATTTCACTGAGATTTTGGTTTGAAGTGATTTTGGACTGACACTCAGCTCTTCTGTGCATGCATAAAGAAATAAATCTCGGCATAAAGCCAATAATAGGAGTGAGCATTTTTGCTAACATAGGCTGAGATCCTACTGATACTCCCTCAGTGGTACTGAACAATGATTTCTGCTTTTAACAGACTAAATCTGAGACAGTCAGATTCTCTGGCAAGCTGAATGCAAGAGCCCAAGCCCTAGAAAAAGCTCAATCCTATATTAGTAACAGTGGTATAATGCCTCCAGCTAACAACATAATCATAGCCTGATTAACTCATCTTACCCACTTGCAAGCTGGTGGAATTTCATCCAATATTTTAGTAAAGTCACACTGGCTCAGAAGTAAATTTACTACAGAAACATTGCAACATTGCTCAACACCAGGATTCAGCAGAGGCATCCTGGTGTCTACAGGAGATTGGATAGTGCCTTCTGCTATGACATTAAATTACAGAAATTGTGGCTGGAAGGGGCCTCTGGAGTGCCCTGGTCCAGCCCACAGCTTGAAACCAGAACAGCACCAACACTGCTCTTGCTCAGCCAGAAATTTCTCTAATTCTTAAATTTTTCAATTCTTAAAAACCTTCATGCACAGAGACTGCACAATGACTCTAGGTGACTGTTCTGTTGCTGCACAACTCTTGTGTAAATATCTCTGTCTTATTAGTAAGAGCTTTTCAGGTACCTTTGGATACAACCTTGGGGACAATGTAACTTGAGCATAAAGAACCATAGAATTGTTTGGGTTGGGGAAAAAACCTTCAAAATCATCAAGCTTAAGTAGTTAACCTAGCTTGGTAACCTAGGACTGCCAAGAATCATAGAATAATTTGGGTTGGAAGGGACCTCCAAAGGTCACCCAGTTCAATCCCCTGCAGTCAGCAGGGACACCCTCACCCAGATCAGGGTGCTCAGAGCATCCTCAAGCCTCACCTTGAACATCTCCAGGGATGAGGCCTCAACCACCTCCCTGGGCAACCTCTGACATTTTTCCACTCCCCTCATGGGAAAGAACTTTTTCCTAACATCCAGTCTAAATCTACTCTTAATTTAGCCCCTTGTCCTATCACTCCAGGCCCTTTCCAGTCTTCCTGTAGGCCCACTTCAGATACTGGAAGGTTTCTGATTCTCCACTATTAGATCTCCAAGTCATACCAACACCTTTTACACAGCAGAAGGTCATCCACATAGGCAGGTGGATGCACCTTTAAAAATAATACCCAATAAGTTTGCATTGGGAGGTGGTAGTCTGTTTGCAGAATAAATTGTAGCACACAAACTTCAGTCAAAGAGATTTCTCTTGACTTGGAAACAGCCAGGATTTCACCTAGTTCCCATGTAGCTGACACAATACACACCCTGACTAAACAAGCTGACAGACATTGAGAATGGCTTTAAAAGAATTATTAAAGGTCTGGAAAAACCTGCTGGTGCCAAATCAAAACATCCCAGCTAAAAGTCAGCGAGAGAATAAAATAATTAAGAAAAAAAATGTAAGTAATCCCAACCAGCAGGTGCCTAAACTCTATGAAGATTTCCTACCAAGGGTAACTATGTAATGGGAAAATGAAATAAGAAAAAACAAGTAAAATTCCTGTGACTGAATTCTCCAATGTGACAATGTGGATTAAAAGCAAAGCACTGCTTGGGAATGGTTTAATACTGACTGGCATGGCTTACCAGAAGAGTCTTTTCAACTCTGTGTCTGTTTTTACCACAGATACAAAGCAGATACTAATGGCTGGGGCTGTGTACATGGTCAGACAAAATTTCACACAAACTGCTGACCTCCAGAGGTCCCTTCCAACCTCAGTCAGTCTGTGCTTCTGTTTGAAAACTATTTCAAGTTGGCCAAGACAAAAGGAAGGAGCTGAAGTTCTTGAGATTCTTCTTTTGACAATCCAGCTAACACGTTCACAGCTTGAGCACAAAGAAAAACCAGCAAAGATTAGGAAGGTCCATAAGGGACCAACTATTTTACCCCAGATGATACACAAGCAGAAAAAGTCACAGTAGTGGCTTTGGACAATGTTTTGTCCCATCCTTCTCAAGTGTCCCTAGAAAGAGATACCATAGTGTCTTTATTGTCCCTAATTCATTCTCGGGCTTCTCTGTACTGAAAGATTTTGTGCATTTTGTGAAACACTGAATTCCTGTGACTGCAATTTAAAGTCCAGATTTCTAGTTCTTTCCAGACCGGTTATAGAGAACACATTAATTTGTGTTCTTATTTTTAGTTGTCTTTTCATATATTGAATACAAGTAGTGATTTCTCCCTTCAGTGTTTTCTTTTTAAGAATAAACATCCCCAGTTCTCAAATTTTCTTCCCCTCAAAGCATTTTTCAGACCTTTCATCATTCCTCTGGCCATGCTGGGACTTTCTCCAGCTTCTTTGAGGACTTTTAGCTCCAAATGGACACATCTGCTCTAAAGACAAATCTATCAGGGATCTGATCTCTAGTTAAAACAAAAGTTTGGTTCCAGTTTGTTGTTTAGGTTATTTGTAGCTTAACATAATCAGCCAAACAAAAAAGGAGTTGCCTATGTTCTCAGCCCCTGCGCTGAACGCTTGACGTGGAAAATAGATTAAAATGGGCAAAAAAAAAGACTGAGAAGTTGTGATTTTGCAGGCAGAGAAGAGAAGGGTACCAAGCTGAAGACAAGATGTTCCAACCAGGTGTAACTCTTCCAGTTCCCTTATCTAAGTTCTGAAACAAAATCACCTTTGAGCAAATTCCAGTAGTATCAGTGGGGCAGGTGGGTGCCACACAGAGTGTATTTTGTGTTGTAGAGTCACAGCTGAGCATGAAAAATAAACTACAAGCACTAAGATTGTCCCCAAGGAGAAGCAGAAAACCTATCCGTGAAAGGAGTTCCCCTTCATAACTTCCCTAAGTGCCACAACAGGTTCATTTGGCTGGTGGTGTTGGACTTGATGATGGTTGGACTTGATGACATTAGAGGTTCTTTCTAACCTTAATGATTCTATGATTTTTTTCAGGGCAAAGCTGTATTTTTACCCTTCTGTTTCAACATGAACATATATGTATCTAAAAGCTCAATCAAGTCCAACCGTCAACCCAACACCACCAGCCAACTAAACCATGTCCTCAAGTGCGCTATCCACATGTTTTTTGAACAGCACCAGAAGCGCTTGATTAAAACAAAGAACCAAAAACCTTCTTAAAAAAAACACCAGGATTTCTTCATTTTAGTTTTTCTCCTTTGATAAAATCCCATGCACACACGTGAACCTCACTGGGAACTCCCCAGACAGGTGGGCTTCACAGAGTACCTGGGACTTCCCTTATTATCAACAAGGATCACATTGCCTTCAAACATCAGGGAGCTTCAACTAACACTGAAAGAATGGAAGGTAACCAGGGAAACTGTTCTGCAAGGGAGGCATTCTGCTGTCAGTTTACTATTTTTTTCCCTAGGGTTTCTAAAGCTGTCCAAGATCAGACCTGGTCACCATCCCCTGAACACATCATACCCTAAATACACTCACCCTTCACATCTGAACCTCTTTGTCCCTTGGGCTGGGCAAACCTGAAGGCAGCTTCTGTCTGAGGGGACACTTAACACAAGACATTACTGCTCTTAAAAAAGCTGATTTCCACCCTGACTCTGAGATTTTCTGATTTCCTCACCTGTCTCTGAGATTTCAACACCTCAAAGCATCCATGTGAGCAGAGGATGTCTCTAGGGAGCTGTCAGTGAACCTGTGTGAGATCTGCTCAGTGGCCATGGTGGACCCACAACCCCAGGACATTCCAACACACCTGCTCACCAGGTGGGTCTTAGCTCTGCCCAACACTTCCACAGTTGCAATGCTGGAGCTGCTTCCCAAATTGCTGGCAGCTTCTCCAAGCATCTGACTCCATCCGAGGTGGTTGTACATCCTCACATCACATCCCTCCCACCCAGCTACCTGGGTCCTTTTAGTTCATTTGTGATCTGAGATGACACTTTCCCCCTTTTGGCTGTGATAAACTCACATGTCAGCAATTTATTTCTTGGTATTTTAATAGCAGTTGTTGCAAGACCTTTGCCTACGACCCCCAGCTGATACCACTGTCTCCTTAGCTATCAATTCAGGATGCAACTGGAAAGATGTCACCTGCAGCCATATGCTCTTCCTCTTTCTCTGACAACTCCAGCCAAGGAGGATTAATCTCATGGCTTCAAGAAACACTGGATACATGTAGAGATGAAACTGTAGGTGCAGCTTTAAAACCCTTTAGAAATCCTTCTGCAATAGCTCAAGCTGCCCTCATAGTTCCTAGGCACAAAAAGCCTAAAGGGAAATAACCACAAACCCCAAGTTGTCTTAAGGTGCCTTAAGGTGCCTTAAAGCAATTAAGGTGCATCATTAAAAAATAAAAATAATTAAAAAACTTAAGTGCTTCTTCCCTCTGAACTTTTAAGTTGAGCAGAATTTTTTTGGCCACATGACAAACTCCTGGAAGTCAGAGGTCTCCTGCAGAAGACATTCACCACAGGAACAGTTCAAGCATGGACACAGAACAAACATATTCCAAGAGTTTTCTAAAAACATTAACTGACAAAACCCAGCCAAGTTTTTGAGCTTGCCATCCCAGTCACTTGAACAGGAATATATTCTATAAACACACACATGTCTCTAGGAGCACTGACACCAAACAGGAGATTCCCATTTGCATGTATTTGACTTACTGAAAGCTGAATTTAATATTAGGCACATTTCTTTTGCTTCTCTGGTATTATTAATTTTACTAACCAACAAATTGTTAATGAAATAGAGCTTAAATTATGCACAACAACATTAAAGCCATGCCCCCAGTGCACTGAATGAAGTTCCCCGCTCAGATTCTCTCTGGGAACTCTGGGAAATGGCATTGCACTGATTAGAATGTTTATTTTAAAAAAGGGGGTTTGAGTAAACAGCTGTAACAAATTGATTGCTGCACTTGAGTGCTCTTCTCTGGTGAGCATACATACCTTTCCAGGGAACATAACACTAGCCTTGGAGAACGAAGGCATGAAGATGATGTTAACTTTTTTTTTTTTTCATATTTTCCAGAAAGCAACTCCAGCATGTTGTGTCACCCACTTAAAATATTCCCACTGTACCCTGCATTATGCTTCTGTAATAAAATTTGTTCGTCCTTGTCCAACCCAGCACATAACCTTCTCCTCCTAATAGTCAGACACCAGCCCAAGGATAGGTACCTCCTACCCCACCTTTCCAGTTTCAAACACTGGACTGGTCTCCCAGGGGAAGTGGTGGATTCCATCACTTTGAAAAGTTTTAAGGTTCCGCTCAACAGGGTGCTGAGACATCTCATATAAACAATAATGTTGGAAGGGTTGGATCAGATGATCCTTGAGGTCCCTTTCAACCTGATACTCTCTGATTCTATGATTGATTCATCAGCCCCTGGTTGTCCTGTTTGCACCCAGTGGTGTAAGACAGGTTCTGGTTCTTCTGGAAGGACAGGCCAGGTGGCCAAAAAAGATAACTAAGCAAGCCAAGCATGATATCCCAAACCAAATTATTAATTTTGAGTAAAAGCTAATCTCAGGCCAACTACGATTTACAAGGGGAAATCAAGAGTGAAAATAAATCAGTAAAGCAATAACCCAAACCCAGTGATATTTACTAAATGGAGGAGAAATACAGATGAAGAAATATAAATGATACATCATGAAGCTTTGAAGCATTGCATGGAAACCTCAGGAAACCAAGAAAAAGTTGCAGCTGGTAAGAATAAGAGATTAAAGAGAAGTCAGGGTTTGCAGGGTTGGTTTTTTAGTTTGGTTCTTTGGGTTTTCTTTTGTTGCTGTTTTTTTGTGTGGTTATTTTTGTTTTGTTTTTTTAAACAAAAGCATTACAACAAACCAAATCTTACAGATGGTCCAGGCCAGTAGAGGAAAGTTCAAGATGTCATTTTAATCTGTGTTTGGAAAGCAGTAGGGCAACGTGCATGGCTCTGATGATGATGAAGAAGCATTTTCCAGTCCATTATTAATAAAGGCAGATGTTAAACAAGATCTACAAGAGATAAACATTTAAAATCAGCAGTTCTGGAGAGCTTGCACCTAAGAGCACTTACACTGGCTGGCCTCAGGTCTATCTGAACACAGCCAAATGCAAAAGCTGCACTCAAGAAAAGAACAGATTCAGCCCAGACTTCCAGCATGGCAGCCTGAATTCTGGAGAAGAAGTAACGTGGCAGAACATTTGGGGATTAAAAGAGGTAAATAATTCAGCACAGACTCCCAGTATGCACTGCTGAGAAAAGGCTAACTTAACTGTTTGCTGTCTAAACTGGACAGCAAGGAAAAACAAGAGGATAATACTCATTTTCTACATGATATTCATAAAATCCTGGAATGGTTTGGGTTGGAAGGGAGTTTAAAGATCATCTTGTTCCAACCACATTGCATGGGCAAGGACACCTCTGACCAGACCAGGTTGCCCAAGGTTTCATCCAGCCTGGCTGAAAATTTCCAAGGATGGGGCATCAACAACCTCCCTAGGTAACCTATTATATTCTATTGGGAAGAGCTGTGCTGTAACACTACCATCAGGCATTTTTAAAAGGCACTGAACACTAAGGGATGGTGTGGAAAGGAAATATAAAAGTAATTAAAGGAGCTCTGCATTCTTCTGGAGCAAGACCTGCATGCCCTCACTACCAGGTAGCTGGTAGACACCTTTGGGCACCTTTGTTTTGGCAAGTTAAATGGGTGCTGAATGTCATCCAAGATACTCTGCTGTAAGGAAATTCAACCTCGTAGAGAAATGCACAATGGGATGCCAGTGGAAACCTCTGCAAGTTCATAACTCTCTCCAGGATGTCTGGATGAATAGGTAGGGCAAGGGGAAACAGATGTGCTGAGATGTCCATCTTGGTTCTTGTCGAGTTCAACAAAGTGAGAGTTCTGTTTTATCAGAAACAGGTTGTTGGACTCAATTACTGGAGGTAACTGGTGAAAATTAGTTGCTTTCAAGAACTAGCCAAAGAAAATAATCTACCCTTCCCATTAGGGATTACTCCAATCTTAATTTAACTACAACTGCACAGACTTCCTGGGGTTCTGATGTCAGATCTTGGCCCAGGCATTGAGATCTTGAATTCTACTTGGATGTTCTCAAAAAGCTGCTGGCTTCCAATCATGGAAGCCCACTTGCTCTTGCTGCTGTATGTTCAAGACCAAGCACATTCAAAACTGGAGTTTTAGCAACATTCTGACCTTCAAGAGGGGGAGACACTGCTCAAAAGTCCTTAGAAACTCTACTTCAGGAGCACTACTGTTTGATTACTGCTTTTTTTTTTTTGTTAGAAAAAGCCTGATCGAGGTCTAAATATCTATGTCATGAGCAAGAAGAGGCAAAGCAAAGTCATATTGCTGCTGTTGGGGCCACCACGTGCTGCCAGTCCCCAAGGTTTCATCATGAAACTTTCAGCATTTTCCTTTTGTCCTGGAGTGGTTAATCCACCTCAGGCAACAGATGAGCCACAGCACCAGGCTTCCAGTCATCTCCATTGCCCAGAAAAGAAAGATATCAAACCTCTGTAATCCAGGAGACTAATCAATGAGAAACTCAGCATTTTTTCAGAATTATTTTGTGTTTTTTGCTCCTGGTTTTGCTTCTTTAGCTCTTAGGGTTGCCAAAAGTGACTGCTGGTATTTCACCAGTGCAGACAGGTGATGTTGAGCTGTACAGACACAAATTGACATATCACAGCTCAAGGTAGAATTCAGTCATCTGAAGTTTGCTGCTCAGTCCCAGGTGACATTCTTGAGCAGAACTGGGACAGTACTGGGCTGACTGGGACCAGAAAGGGCATGTGGGACCCCTGTGCCCTCTGCACAGTCACTTAGGAACCCTAAACTATCTGAAGTGGTGTAAGGTCCTGCCCTAGCAGGATCTAGATCAAAACACCAATTCCATGATGAAATGACTCAATTCAGACACTTCAATCTGCAAACCAGGACAAACCAGGTGGATCTGCATCCAGGTCTTACTAAGGGATGAAGGATGCTGGGAATCCAGCTGTACTGTGTACATGGTCTTCCTCCGTTCCTGTGTACAGGAGAAAGAAATCCATCTTAAAGCAGCTGTCCCACTATCCCAGGGAAGAGACACCAGTCTTACTTTTCTTTGCTGTCTCCTGGTTTTCAAGAACATCCACGTCATCAAGTTCTGGGTTTGTTGGGCCCTGAAAGCCCAGGCTTGGACTACTGAGCTGGGGACACAGTGAACTCTGGCTGCATCTGCCAGTTGCAGACTATTTGGATGTACTTGTTTTAATGAAAACAAAGGAATTGTGCAATTCCTGTGACTGCAGATGTGCCGTGGGACGGCGCTTCAACCCATTTGCTATTTTAGGTGTTCCATCCCTGCAAAGGAGGACTGTGCTGTACATGGCTTATCAGCCTCATCTGGGTGTCCTCATCTGAGAACACAGATCCAGCAGACATCTGCAGTGCTGGGATTTCACAACCCAGTTGTTTTATTCTTCCTGAGAAGAGTTGAGCCTTTTCCCTGAGGCTCATCTATGGTCAGAAGCAAAATCAGTGGCACAAGTTCATATTGCCAGGACAGAGGTTGCTCCAGTGAGGGAAGACGTTCCAGACAAAGTAGTGGAGATTACTGCCAACAGACATCACATCTGAGCACATATGAGTCTTTCAGAAGCTCTTCCCACCTCCACACCTTGCCACCAAAGCAAGTGAAAAATTTTATGTTCAGCACCCTTGTGCCTGCCCACTGCAAGGAAAAATTGTGGTCAGCCTCATCTGGTTCCTGCCATTAAGTTCCCTTCACTGGATTTCCTGCCTCGAGGGGATGAACATCCCACTCCCAGCCCTGCACACATGGATGGCTGCTGTTTGTAGATGAGGATTTATGGCACTTGGACATATCAGAAAGTTGGAATGCTTTTAAATTACAGCAAAACTGGCATTGGGATACAACTGTGCTTTGTGCACGCCTCATAGGTTTATCAAACTATAAGTATTTCTGAGAGAAAGTGGTTTCTCTAAGTGTGGAAATGTGGCTTGGTATCTTCACTCCTAAAATCCTAGGCTGAGGATCAAGGGATTCACCCAGCAGACACACCAGTGGCACAGGGAGAAAGGAAAGGGAGGAAGCAACAAAGCCTAAAACAAAGTGGTACCTTATTAAGAGGCATATTTCTACAAGAATTCCTAATATTTCAATAATCAATAGCAGCATTTACTGTCATTTGTAACTGCTGTGCTTTGTGTGCTCACAAGACAGGTGAGGAGGAAGCAGTCTTCTTCCATAGCTTTCCCAGCCTGGGTAAGGAACCATCCACTGCTGCCTGCTCCCAGCACACCTTATCCATCTGCACCTCCAAAACCCAGCCTTGCAAAGTGTTGGGATTTTCCACAAGAGCATGGAGTGATAGGACAGGGGGTTATGCTTTTAAGCTGGAAGAGAGGAGATTTAGACTTGATATAAGGAATAAATTGTTTCCTGTGAGGGTGGTGAGACATTGAAACAGGTTGACCAAGGATGCTGTGGCTGCCCCATCCCTGGAAGTGTTCCAGGCCAGGTTGGATGGGGCTTGGAGCAACCTGGGCTGGTGGGAGGTGTCCCTGAACGTGCAGAGGAATTGGAACAAGATGATCTTTAAGGTCCCTTCCAACCCAAACAATTCTATGATTTTCTATGAAACATTGCTAAACATCCCGTAGATGTAACCCAGCACCAGATCCAGTTTTTTGCCCTACAAAATTAAATGAAGCATTTGAAAGGAACAGAAAATAGAGGGATGTGCTTTTCTGCAGCACTGGAGTCCATCAGACTGTACAGCTCTTCTCTGACAAATCCTTCTTCCAAAAGCCAAAAAAGTTCCAGGTTGGCTCCCCAAGTGCAGGTGTCCCCGGGGATGGTGCAATTAACTCCTTAATTAATTAACTCCTTAATTAAAAAACACATGGAATCAAAGCAGGGATAGCTTACTGGTCCTTCTGCTGAGGAGATGGGAGAAAAAAATAATCCCAACACTTCTTCCAAAGAGCAGGGAAAGTATCCTTGTCCTGGGATCCAAGCCATTGTGGATTACAACTCTTTGGAACAAGAACACCATCTTTTTTCTTTTTTTCCTCCCACTTTTTCATACCCACAGTAATTTGCCTCTTCAATGGCATAAAAATTAAATCCAGCTGGAATGGCTTTTTAATTAAAATCATACTTTGCTTATCAGAGTGAGAACACTTAACTGATTACAAAGAAACGTGGAAACCTCTGGCATTCTGTTCCTGTTTTCCAGCCAAGATGTGCAGCAAATTCACTCTGCTAAACCATATGTAACCCTTTGGAGACCACCCCACACAAGTGCTCCTCACCCTGTTTATAGATTAGAAAAAGTCATATAGGACATACAGAGTCTATACAACAAGGTGCATAAAACAAAATCTGTTTCCTGATGAACCTGATGGTGTTTACTCTTGTTTTAATTTGCTGACTCTGGAAGATTTCCTACAGAAGCACAGCATGTCTACACATTTCATTTCAAGTTCTTGGCTGTGCTGGTGTTTCTATAGACAACTGGGAGGTCTCCCACTGTCTCAAAAGTGCCCTCAGGCCAAAGGGAAACCATACACCTGACCCATTCCTAGCAGATACACCTCAGCATCCCACTCTAATGCTTCAAGACCATTTTTTTCTACAAGCGCTATCATCCAGGCTTGTTGACAGAGTCAGGTTGAGAAGCTGGAGGCCTTTCCATAGGGTGTCAAAACCCATCACAGGTCACAGGGCAAGGTTGGGTCACACAAGCTACACCACTCATCCACCTTGAGGTATTCCTTGAGGGAACATCTCATGTGCCACAGCCTTTTGGCCTCAGGGAGAGCTGCTGTTGCCTGTGCTACAGTTGGGTTTGAGCCTTCCAGGGCTGCTCCCATAACAGTTTTCATGAGGATTAAGCTCACAGTCAGCCCCTCAGTTGGCACAGCACAGCAATGTCACCGGCACTGAAGCTAAGCTGATTTATTCTGGCTGAGGATGGTAACTGCAGGGTAGGATTTTCCCAAGCACGACTATTAGTCAAATATCTAGGGTTGGATGAATATGTGACTGAGTGCCTGCATGCTTTCATCTTTCTGGTTGCAGTTCCAGCTCCTGCTAGGGAAAAGGGATGTTCAGGCAGATGCTGGAACTGAGGTCTTGAACTCACGCTCTTTGTGTGGACGCTATGGGATTCTGCATCAGAATCTCACTGTCCCAGGAACTCAGCTGCATTCTCCTCACAGACAGAAAAAAGAACAGATAGTACTTCATTTCAGTTGGGAAAGTTACTCTATGTGTAGCTCCAGCAAGACCATTGCAGCCACAAGGATTACAAAGGGTGGCACAAGCATCTCCTGGACAAATCCAAGAACAGATAGGTTGATCTCTATGTGTCTCCCACATAAGGAAGAAAATGCAGTTTTGTCCTTGCAGCTCCACTTATCTTCTCCCTCCTGACACCCAGATGTGCTGTTTTCAGTCACACCATTTCAATGCCACCCAATACAGGAGAAGGTAACTTGGGGGGTTACTCACTGATGTACTCCATTGGAGACACCAAAACCCCAGTCTCATAGAATCATAGAACCATAGAATCACAGACTGGATTGGATTGGAAAGGAACTTCAAGATCATCTACTTCCAAACCCCCTCCATGGGCAGGGACACCTCCCACTCAGGCACCACCCAATCTGACCTTGAAGACTTCCAAGGATGGGGCAGCCACAAATTCCTTGGGCAACCTGTGCCAGTGCCTCACCCTCCCTCACAGGAAAGATTTTTTTCTAAATATCCAACCTCAGTCTCCCCTCTTCAAGTTTTAACCCATTTCCCTTGTCCTCTCCCTACCCCCCCGTGTCCAAAGCCCTCCCCCAGCTTTCTTGTAGCCCCTTCAGATATTGGAAGGTTGCTCTGAGCTCCCCTGGGAGCCTCCTCTTCTCCAGGCTGAACAACCCCAATCCCTCAGCCTGGCTTCCCAGGGAGGTGCTCAGCCCTCTGAGCATTTCAGTGGCTCTGCTCTGGACACCTTCCAGGAGCTCTGTGTCCTTCTGAGCTTGGGGACTCCAGAACTGGACAGAGTGGTCAGGACTGTCTTAGATTCATAAATACCTTTCAACTCCAACCTTAGTGCAATATTTTATCTGTTTATTTCTTCATCAATTAAACATGCTGCTGTTGAAGTGTGTTAGAGATCCCCAGCCTCCCAGTGAATTTGCTTCAAACTATTAAGTTGCGACCAAACAGCTTTCAAACTGAAACTCTTCCACTCTCTGTTCTGTGATCCAAAAGAGAGGTCATTTTCCCTTGAGTGTGTCAGTCTTCCGACATGCTGATCAGGAAGCTGAACTTTCCCTCCTTCCCAGAAATGGTTGTGCACATTCTGGCCATTTTCTGGCCTGAAAAAAGGAAGTTTAAAAACAATCCTTAAAAAGCATGTGTTTTATTTCTTCATTCTTCTGTCAAGAAAAGTAACTCAGAAGTTGCAAACCTTCTCAGTTTCTTGATGAGAAGTAAAAAAGGAAAAGCTACTTCTTTTTCACTCCCTCACAAATCAAGAAATAAATTTCCCAAGGATAATTATTCCCCTCATTCCCCACAGCTTTACAAGCAAAAAAAACCCACTCGTCTGAAAATATTACTCAAAAAATGGTCAGGGGTTTTTTGTTAAGAAAAACACATTTGAAAGATAAATGTAAAGAGTCAAGGTTCTTTATATCTTGGCCTTGAGATTAATTAATTCTCATTTCACAGTAACCCAGAGGTCAGCTGCAGGCAGCACCTGGGTGAGCTGTACAGAAATATTGTGGTTATTCCATCACTGTTCATGTATGATACTGATTTCAAATTTCTCTCCTCTCACCCAATTGCTCAACACTTGCAAGTATCTCATGTCCCTGGGCATGTGGAGCTGCTGATGGTTGGCCACATCTTTTTCTGGAGACAAACACCTTTTTTTAAACTTCCTGTTGTTATTTTAGTATGGCGTGAAGGATCTGGGAACTCCTCATTGCTAGCTGGAGAGCAATCAACAATATTAATCCCCCATTCTCTTGCCTCTGAAATAAAGGATTTAGAAGAAACAGACTGTATCTGCTCCATGAAACACCACACTGGGACTGTCAACCCAACACTGACCATATGGCCAGGGTCATCACGATGAAAACATTTCCTTGTCTCTGCTCCCCAACAAAACATTTCCATCCCTTCGTGGCCACAATCTCCATGACAGCCTGAATTATAGACACTGTTGGGTGGCACAAGTCAACTATGGATGGATCCCTCAAAAGCGGGGGTAACTGTGAGAGAGGTGACCTCTGTCACATGCAAAGCAAAGCCCTCCAGTTGGCTTTGAGTTTCTTGCAACAGGAACATGTCCTGCAGCATGCCCAAATGCACTCACAAACATTTGCCCTCAAAAAACAGAGACCAAGGAGAAGAGTGGCAAGAGAGGCATCATCAGTGGGACCTTCCCACGGGGCCACTGGTGAAGTTGCAGTACTGGGAGGATTGTGTGAAACCCTCAAGAGTTCCTGACAACCTCTCAACAAACTAACAGCTTTCCAAGGTGATCTGTTTCCAGCTCCTGCTCTCACTAGTCCAAAAACCAAACATGGATGGTGTCTCCAAGCCTGGCCAGCCTTTTACTCCTGCACTGGCAGGCAGAGCCATACTGAGCTAATGGTAGAAACCCCATCCTTAGAAACCTTTAAGGTCAGGTTGCATGGTGTTCTGAGCCACCAGATGTAGTTGAAGTTGATGATGTAGTTGAGCATCTTCAAGGGCTTGGACTGGATGATGCTCAAGGTCCCTTCCAACCCAAACCATTCATGAAAATGGTCCACGAGACTCTAAAACCTCTCTTGGGAAAAACAGAGTAGGAGGACCTGTTATCTGACTGAACTTGAGGGATGGTGGAGTTTTCTCTTCATCAGGGGGACCAGAACTGGACCACACCAACAGCTCTCCCTGCACAGCACCTGAGTAATGAACACATCATACAGGAAGGCTCCTCCTGATGCAGTCCCTGTGACAGACAACACATCCCTTGCAGAAATGGGCCAGCCTCCATCACAAAAGCAGCTGGCTTTCTGGCTCTTGGGACTGTTCTTGGCAGGTTGTGCTCACATCTCACTCCCCTCACTCCTACAAACCTTCCCATACCCTGCCAAGTGCAATCCCAGAGAGTGTCCAAACAATCCTGCATCAGCACCAGCCCTTCACTTTCCCAGATGCTTCCCTGAGGTTAGAATTTGAGTTGGGTTTTTTTGAATGAAAATATATTTGGAAGATAAATGGTCATCAAGGTTTAATATGAGAAGGACAAAAGTATATTCCAGGACCTGAAGGGGCTACAGGAAAGCTGGGGAGGGACTTTGGACAAGGACATGGGTGATAGGATGAAGGGGAATGGTTTCAAACTGAAAGAAGGGAGAGTCAGACAAGAAATCAGGGAGAAATTCTTTCCTGTGAAGGTGGTGAGATGCTGGCACAGGTTGTCCAGAGAAATCTGTCACTGCCCATCCTTGGAAGTGTTCAAGGCAAGGTTGGAGCAACACTGGCAGGTGTCCCTGCCCACAGCAAAGGGATTGGAACATGATGATCTTTAAGATCCCTTCCAACCCAAGCCATTCTAGGGTTCTATGAAATAAGTGAAGGGCAAGTAAAGGAAGTGTATTTTTCTCATTTCCAGATTGGGCTGCAAAACCAGCCCTAGAACAAAGTTCATTTACAGAGCCTGGAACTGAACTGAGAGCTTCTCAGCTTCATCCTGTGCTTGAACCATTGCTTTCTCCAGCTGTAGTTGAATTTATTGGTTCATCTCCTACTCATGCTTACCCCAGCAGATGCTGTTCCTTGCCTGTACTTCTCCCCAGGCCACTCTGCAAGGGAAATAAGCATTTATTTTTAGGTGCTCTGTACTCTGACTGGTTAGGCTCTCCTCCCAGGGTTGCAATATATATTTAATACTTGTTTCCAGAGCTGACAGCCCAGGAAGCTTGAGTGGTGAATTGGCAGAGAAGAAATAATCACAAAGCAGAGGGGCAGTAACCTGCCAAGCATTTTAATACCCTTTCTAGAAACAGAAACTTGACTTTTCAGCAGTCCCATAGTGGGGAAGAAAACAAGCCCGAATCAAAGGCACAGTTGCTGGTTTATTATGATGATGTTTTCAGTTGCACAATAACAAATCCTGTAAGAACTGCATCAGAGAGGGGAACAAGAAGAGAAATTTGCTGTTAGAGTGATATGCAGAGGAAAAAAAAAGTGCTGGGAAATCATAGAATGGTTTGGGTTGGAAGGGACCTCAAAGATCATCTCATTCCAACTCCCCTACATGGGCAGAGACACCTCCCACCAGCCCAGGTTGCTCCAAGCCCCATCCAACCTGGCCTGGAACATTTCCAGGGATGGGGCAGCCACAGCTTCCTTGGACAACATGTGCCAGGGTCTCACCACCCTCACAGGAAAGAATTTTTTCTTAGTGTCCAATCTACATCTCCCCGCTTCAAGTTTTAAACCGTGAAATGGTTTGAATTAAATTAAATGACAGGTACAAGAGAGAAAATTGGACCTGGGCTGCTCAGCATTCCCATCAGGGGTTGTCCCTAGGAGTGCTACAGCTCTGGGATGCTTCTAGACAGCAGAGATCCAAGTGGGATCAGTAGTGCCAGTGAGTGACCAGCACAGGAGACTCAGCTCCCATGTGGGATTGTTCCACAACTGATCCACCTGAAGGTTCCCAACCTCCTTGCAGCTGGAGTTCATAACTACAGCTCTCACATTTCTCTTGCACATTGCTCCTACACAGAATTACAACCTCCTTCTCCCCCTCATCCCAGTCCTCAACACATTCCCAGGCAAATACCATGCTGGGCTCACAAGTCCTGGATGGTCCCTGAGGCCTCCATCACACTTTGCAATAGCCACCTGGGCTTTTTTCCCTTCTGCATCTCTTTTTCCAAATGTGTGTGGAGCACATTAGGTGGCTTTCCTTAAGAAAACCACGACCTTTACTCAGCCCTTACTTAGCTTTTCTTCCTCAGCTGAATTTAATGCTTCTGAAAGATGCTGCTTCAATAAATCCTGGTTTTGTTTGAGCTCCATGTAACAATAAGGTGTGGGGGAAAAAAAAAAAAAAAGAAAAAAAAATGAACAAGCAACTAAACTTCAGCTTTATAGCCAGGTTTAAAAATATTTTCAGATGCTTATTAGTCCCTTATGACATTTCTGAGGCTTAGGTCAAGTAGACCCAAGGCTGTAAGCTCCAGTTTTTAATTTCCTTTCCATCTATAAAACCATGAGGATTTGGCTAACACAATTCAACCACCAGAGCTTCTCTGGCTCTGGGAACAGCTTCCCAAAAGGAGCAAAGCAAAGAAGTGAACTTTTAAGAAGGGGAAAGGAAATAACCCTAGGAATACAATAGGAACCTGATTTTGGCAGAGAGCTCAAGGAGGCAGAAAGGTTTTTCCTGCATCGTGTTGCCAAGCCTGGAGGAGCCAAATGAAAACCAAGGGCCAAGGTGTAAGTCAGAAATACACCAAGCCTATGGGTCTCTTCCTCAGGGTGTGTAAACTTCCTGATAGTTGGAGATCACACACTTTGAGAGTAACTTCAGGCACTGAGTGACAGCCAGCCTGGGGTCTGCAGAAGAACCAGGCATCAAGAGGAAGGGATCTTCAAAAAGTAACACCTCACAGCAGAGTTTTAGTACGTGCTGTTACAGTCATGACTCCTGCTGATCCATGGGACAGGTTATTGAGTTTTGTTAGACCAACTGTACAGCTAGAGAAAAAAGGAAGGGGAAAAGGGGAGAGGGGAGAAGGGAGAAGGGGAAAAGGGAGAAGGGGAAAAGGGAAAAAAAGAGAAAAAAAGAGATAAAAATAGAAAAAGAAGGGGAAAAGTGAAAAGTGGGGGAGAAAAAGTGGGGGCAGGAAAAGGGGGGGAGGAAAAGGGGGGAAGGAAAAGGGGGGAAGGAAAAGGGAGGGGAGAAAAAGGGGGGGGGAAAAACGGGGGGGAAAAAAGGGGGGGAGAAAAAGGGGGGGGAGAAAAAGGGAGGTAAGAAAAAGGGGGGAAGAAAAAGAGGGGGAGAAAAAAGGGGGGGAAAAAGGGGGGGAAAAAGGGGGAGAGAAAAAGGGGGGGAGAAAAAGAGGGGGAGAAAAAGAGGGGGAGAAAAAGTGGAAAAAGGGGGGAAAAGGGGGAAAAAGTGGAAAAAGTGGAAAAAGGGGAAAAAAGTGGGAAAAACGGGAAAAAGGGGAAAAAGGGGGAAAAAAGGGGGAAAAAAGGGGGAAAAAAGGGGGAAAAAGGGGAAAAAAGGGAAAAAAAGGGAAAAAAGGGAAAAAAGGGAAAAAAAGCAAAAAGAAAAAAAAAGGAAAAAGGAAAAAAAAAGGAAAAAGGAAGGAAGCTTTCAAAGCTTTTTACGTCTGAAACACAGTCAGGAAACTTCAGGATAGGAATAGGTCTGAAATAACCACTCTGTGTTTAGGCAAGTTAATTAATTATTGGGGGGGAAGAGTAATTAACACCTGCAGAGCAAATAAATCACTTAGCCAGGGAGGAGCTGGTTGGACCATCAGCTCTTGTGGGACTGCAGGGGTGGGTGAGAGTTATCACCTCTGTGCAGCAAGAAAGGAGTGGGAGGTGAGAGAGGAAGCAAAGTGCCACAGATCATAAAAACCGATGTTTCCAGGGAGCTGGAGGCTTTTAATGCCCAGCAGAACCTTGAATGTTAATTTGTGGGCTTGGCTTTTGGGAGCCAGGAGTGATGGTTTTGCAAAAAGGCACTTCTCACTTGTCTCCTTTCTGTCACAGTTGGGAAAGACTTCAAAAATCACTGCATCCAACTGCCAACATCACCCCTCCAAATAAAAAATATATATACTGATATATATAATATATATATACACAGTGATATATAGTGTGTGTATATATATATACTGACAAATACATATATATATATCAGAACTTGTATCACCCGCTAGAGCATGTCCTGAATTGCCTTATCTCCATGGTTTTTAAATACTTTCAGGGATGATAACTCCACCACCTCCCTGGGCAGTCCAGTCCAATGCCTGACTACTCTCTCAGTAAAGAAATTCTTCCTCAAATCTAATCTAAAACTTCCCTGGTGCAACTTCAGGCCATGTTCTCTGCTCCTATCATTGTTCACTTGAGATAAGAGGCCAACACCTACCTCCCCACAACCTTCTTTCAGGGAGTTGTAGAGTGATAAGGTCTCCTCTCAGCATCCTCCAAACTAAACATTCCCAATTCCCTATCCAAGCAGCACACTCTCCTTTCATGCTGCCCCACTGATAAACACTTTCAGGCTGTGATTACTACTCAGCTTAATTTCTCTTTCAGAGCTCAGGAAGCATCACCATGCCTGAAAATATTTTTGTATTTCTATTTTAACATATGTATATAACATATACATAAATGTATATATATGTATAAAAGACAAACAGAAAAATAAATAAAAATATATTAAAATATAAGCATATATTTCTGTTGTTCCTATCTAAGCTGTTCTTTCCCTTGACAAACTTTCCCCCATGTGCATTGAGCACAAACAGCCTGAAGAAAAGCCTTTGACATCCAGTTTGCTGACACATGAATGACTTCCCTGGGGAGGGCGGAGAGAACAGACCAAGGAGGAACCAAGTTTAACTTTGCCCCAAATGATGCGGCTGAAAAAAACTGCATGTAAGGGATGAAAGAGCAGCAATTCCTGTGCACCCAAAACCTCAGCTCATGCCCCAACTGCAAAGCAATGACTCCAGAACCTGAAAAAAACCTTTGAGAAAAAAAGAAAAAAAAAAAGAAAGCCTACAGGAATCAGCACAGAAGAACACAAAGGGTGGGAAAAGTCTTTGAGAGGATCCATTGCAGCCCTGCAAATAAGTGCATGGCATAGCTGAGCCCCACAGGGGCTGTATTTAATGTCATCCCCCAAAATATGGAAGCAGCAGTTGACACTTGAGCACATCAGTAATTCTTCCCCAAGTGTTGGGCCTCCTTTCAGAGCCCTGGGAAGCTGGGAACTAACTCATCAGCATTTTTTTTTTCTTTTGCCTTTTGAATATATCGAGCAAAAAGGAAAAAATGGGTTCTATTCTGTGGAAAAAAAAAAATCCACACAAAACCAACAAAAAACAGCTGGAGAAGCCCAATTGTGCTTAAGAAAAGTGAAAAATAACCAAATAACCCAACAGATGGATGCAGACTTTGCAGGAAACAAGCAGCTTGTTTCAACACAAGTGCTTTTATGCTCACACCTTGCTTTGAAATGACCCCAAGGCAATAGGAACCTTGCCAGGGAGAGAATCCCAAGGGGATTCCCAAGGTCCCAAAGCTGAGAGGCTGGTGACAGAGGGGCTCCCTCATCCCTTTGGGTGGCTCCCAGCACATGGCAAGACTCAATAAGGGAAAAAAAGCAATAGCATCCATCCCTTTGCATTCCTTGCTGAGTAAGTGGTCCCATATCACCAGCCCCAAATTCCAGGGGCAAAAGGAGCCAAGAAATACTGAGCAGAGCTCAGGAGGGAGCCCAGTCACTGCTGGCAAGATGGCTTTAGCAGCAGGACACATGGAAACACATCAGCTCCTGCTCCTGCAGCTCCAGAGCTGAGAGGTTTTTCCATCAAACCAGGGCTGAACAGTCCTGGGGAGGATTTAATTCCCTCCCTCCCTCTGGAAGGAAGCACATCTGCCAGGGCCCTGGGGTTTAATCTCTGCTCAGCAAACTTCCTGAGGGCTCTGGAAGGTGACTTAAAAAAAAAAAAAAAAAAAAAAAAGCAATAGATACATCCCAGGGAATGATAGAATGGGACGAATATCCTGAAGGGGAATTTTGTGAGACCACAAAAAAAAAAAAAAAAAAAATCACTACATCCCCTTAAAATAAAAGCTCTATTGGGTTACAGCAAAATAAAGGTGGAAGAGGTATAATCTCCAGCAGGATTTGGATTCTGGCTGTCTCCAAGCCGAGTGCAGAAAAATGCTGAGTGTCAGCGTGGAAGCAGTTTTTCATTTTGTTGTATCTGCACAGGGTTGTTACAGATTTCTTTTTAATAATTATTTATTTAATTATTTATTGAGGGGATGGGCTGAGCATCATCACTGGGTTTATTTCATTTTGTTCCCTTTTTGCCCTTGCAAAGGGATACCACCTTTAAAGCCTGAACTGCAGGAGCCTGGCCACTTAGGGGAGATGAATTAAAAGCTGCTTTTCAGTAATGAATAAAGCAGGCTGGAGGGAAAAGCTCAGCATGAGCAGCTTTTCTTCTTTTTTTCCTTCTTACACAACACAAGAGGAACCTGGGGAGGGATTCATCTCACAGCTTAAGACCTCTAAATAAAGGTGTCTACCCCAGGGTGACTGAACTGCAACTGTAGCCAGTGGGGGTCCAAAAAAAGGGTATAAACAGGGGTGGGTGGTGCCATTGAAGATAATTTTATTTTCTGTATTGAGAGCTTTCCATTGGGGCTGGCAGAGAGCACAGCATCTATCAGGCCTTTGCTCTCCAGCAAGGGATGATGTGGGTCAATGGGATCTTTTCCTGCATCTCCAGTGGTGTTGTCCAGCTGGGTCACCTACAGAGAAATCCCAAAATGTAGGTGTTCTAATCTACGTGGTGAATCCTACCCCAAGAAGCTCACAGGCTGATTAGGTGTGATGGACAATGACATTTATGAGGACCCTGGGGACACTGTCTGCTCAGCTGCTGGTTATGATGTTCCAGATCACCTGGTATTAATGGAAACATCTGTTAAACACAGAATCAAGGTTGGGGAGCTGAAGAATCTTCTTTTTAAAAAACACCCAATAGATTTCGGCTTTATAAAGAAGACACAAAATATTGATATTTTCCCCTGAAGGCAAGAATCGTATTTAAATAGATTTTTTTTTTCCTCCTCTCCTCTCGATGAGATGCAATTTCAGGGGGATGAAAATTAAAAAATGTGGTGCTCATACTTAACTTTCCAACTGTCCAAAGAAGGAACATTCCTGAGCCTGCTGCAAAAGCAAGGAGGGGATTGTGGCTCAGCAAACAAGAGAGTTCAAGCCTCTATATTCAGTTCCTTTGATCTCTTCTCAACTTAAAATCAATGGAGCCAAATCAGAATTTATCAAAACAGCATCACCAAGCCTGTTGCCTGGCTGGCTAGTGAAACGCATCAAAAACCAATCCCCATTTGGTTCTGAATTAGAAAATAATTCATATTCAGTTCTAAAACCTGAATTTAAATGCAAACCACAGAAGTGTGAGTCTCCATCTCCCAGAGGTGCAAAGGGTGAAAGGGGTGGGTTAGTGACTGCCCTGGGGCTGAGAAATCTGCCTGATGTGACTAATGGAGGAGTTTAACATCCACTGTTTCAGTCTGCTGGAAAAGTGACTTTGTTAATGTAAAGTACTAAAATTTAAGTACTGCTCAGAAGCTAAAATAGGTCTTTAAGTCCCGGAAATACTATATATATGCATATACCTATATATATATGTACTATTTAATAATGTAGATAAAATCTGGCACAACAAATCACCAGTAAAGCAGCACTAATGTCTGTTTTCCAGCCTTAAGCAACTCACAACACATATCCCTGGGCTCAAAAATATCTCTAAATTCACTTTATGAACCAACCATCGAAAAAAATTACTGGACTGGGTTCTGATGTCACCTCCTTTAACTTCATCCCAGGGCTGCAGTGACTTCAGGGCACCAAATCTGCTTTGAACCCATAGGACTGAGAGATGAGGGGAAAGAATATTGGAGGCCAGGACTGCAACAGCAAAAAATATCAAATCTGTTTCTGCTTCTTAACCTTACCTGTGCCATTCCAGCAGGTCAAGCCATGCTGGCACAGGCTATTTATATTTGTGCTGATTGACAATTATTAAACATAAGTGTTCCTGCTATTATAACTCTTTCCTCATTAGGGTTTATGTAGGAGTTTAAAATGATTTGTAGCAAAGTTAATAGCCAGTAGAACATATTGGTACTTTTTTTATCAACAGCCTTATCAGAAAGAAACTTTGCACTTTTGTTGACACCTCCATAAGGCTTCAGGTTTTTCTAAATACCCAAGTCTGGACAAATCTGGTGTCACCCCACTCAACAAATAAAAGGGCTGAACAACAAGGAGCATCTGGACACTGGTGGCTTCAGGGAGCCCATCTTCTTCTCAGAGCTTCCCCAGGGCACTTTCTGAACGTTACTGAATGAACTCTCCCTGACTCATGTGTCTTGAAATTCCAAAGGTGAAGCTCTGGTGGCTCAAGAGATTAATAATTCCAGAGAAATTTCTGGAGGTCAGGCACCAAGCCAAGCAAGCTGCAGGTTTCTCCAGAAGGGAATGGTGACACCAAGGCACACACAGAACCTCCCTACCATGGCATTAGCTCTGGATGGAGGCCAGGCTGATGGCTGCCACCACAACCCTACCTCTCTTGTACCAAAAAAAAAAAAAAAGTCTGATTTTTCTTCCAGTCCTCTGGGATCTTCTTTTCAGAGGCAAAGACAAGGAAGCTGTGAGAGCTCGTGACTTCTGGGAAACACCTGAGGGAATGGAAGGGAGGCAGCAGCAAAATAGCAACTGCTCAGCACTCACTAAGGAAAACCCTGCCCAGCTCCATGGGGCAGGAGGACAAACCAATGCCATGGCACAGGAAAGCTTGGCAAGTCTCAAGGAGGGAGCAGGAGCTGCCTGTCTGTCCATCCATGCTTTCCACATCCCATCTGCAGGGCCAGAAGTCCAACTCCTCCTGCTCTGGGGTCACCAAACATCTTCAACCCATGTTGCCTATGTTTTTGGCCCACAACTGAGGAATTTTTCCTCTTCTTTCCAACACAGAAGAGAGAAAGTCAAGGAGAGTAGAGAAGGGGGTTATATTTACTGACATCTCCATATCCATTTCCACCAAGCCAGAGAGATGGACCAGCAATCCCATTCAAAGCAGTGGAATGACACTGCCAACTTTGGGCTGACTTGGTCTGGAGGCAGGACATGACCTCCTGTGTTCAGAAAACCAAGCCAAGTCCTGCTCCTCATTAAAACCCAAGTAAAAGTTTTATTTTTCAGAGATACTTCGGCTCCTTCACCGAATTTGAACCACAGGTGTCACGTAGAGTGTGACAAATCTCCCAGAGTTAAAAAAAATCATCTCATCCTGGGTCTTATTCATCTACACAGTATCTGGTGCCCTTCCTCAGACTGCCAATAAATGGGATACTTGGTGCTGATCAGGGAAATAGCCTTCCTCTCCCTTTTCCCTCTCTGTTCTACTTCCAACAATCATTTGTGTCTACAAGCTAGCCCAAGCACCAGAAAACTTCCCAGTCCTACCAGACTAAGCCAGCACATGATGTGGTAAGCAGAAGATTGATTTCTCTGGGAGGGTGGTGAGAAACTAGCCCAGGCTGCCCCTAGAAGCTGTGACTGCCCCATCCCTGGAAGTTTTGAAGGCCAGGGATGGAGTTTGGAGCAACCTGGGCTGGTGGGAGGTGTCCCTGCCCATGGAAGGGAGGTTGAAGTGAGATAATCATTAGGGTCCCTCTTTACCCAAACCAGTCTGTGATTCTACAGTATGGTCCTAGAAAGACACAGCTGTTTTCACTGGAGATCATTGGTTAAAGGGGCAAAATTACACTCCCCACCACCTTTTTCACCCTTGAAAAATAACAGCAGCTCTGTATGGATGCCATCTCCTTGCAGTCAGTGCCTCAGGAGACCTCAAACACCTCTTCCATGGCACAGGTCCCATCCTTCAACCCCCCAGTTGCCCATCTGCAAGACATGCAGAGCATTTCCATGTATCCCCCAACTACCACCATCCTTCCTTGGGTATTCCAGGGAGAGGAGACCAGTCATGCCAGTGTGAAACGATGAAAACCAGAACAAAATGTCACAGCAGGCTCATGAGTCAGAATTGGATGGACTGAGCACAGAGCACAGCACACCCTGCTCTGCAATTTTATCAGCTGCAGCCCTCTGGCTGTCACACCACCACTGGTATTAAAATGGGAAGGAGTTTGAACCAGAGTATGGTTAAAAAAAAAAAGGGGGGGGGTGGAAAGGTAACAACAGCTACGTTAACACCCAAATTCTCCAGCCAAGCAGCTTTCTCTGTCCATGGTCTCATCTGCCTCCTGATGCTGAAGATCTGGCAACTATCCCACTCTTTAAAGAAAAAAAAAAGAAATAAAAAATACACCCTGGTGGATTCATCTCCTTCCATCCCACCATGATTCCTCTCCTGCCTGGTTATCCAGAGGTTTTCTGCTGGGGAGGTGTGGGAACTGTGGTGTGAATCCCCCTGCTAACAGGACGGTGGGGCTGGCACAAGACATTGCTGGAAACAGCCTGCAAATATTCCACATAGTATTCCCTCCCCCCCACACACTTCAGATACTCTGCTTTTGCCTATTTTGCTCTTTTTACCTTGTTATGCCCTACATAAAAACTACTAAAATAGAGGCATTGCTGAAAAGACATCCTGTGAAAACTTTCAGTCTCACAGGGAGGCAACCAGACTTTCCAAGCTACCCAGCTATGGGGTTGGGCAACTGGTTCTCCTAGATGGCTTTAAATAAAGTCAGTCATGCATGTAGAGGTGAATAAATTTAATAAAATAGTACACCCAGGAACACACTGAGGTTTCATGGCAAGGCCTTTGTTAAACACAAGTTCTTGTTGCTAAAGGATCTTTGTGCTGGATGCAGGAATTAGGCTAGAGGATTCTAGTGGGTCCCTTGACTCTTTGCCAAACAAAAAAAAAAAAAGGAAAAAAAATTTATTATTTTGGTTTAAATGTATTTATCTAACTGCTTGGTCAATGACAGGATGAAAGAGATGCAGATAAGGTGTAAGGGGTTGTCCCATGAGCTTAAATTTAACTGATTTCTCACAATGATCCTTTTCTTCTGCTAAAGGATCAGATTTGAATTCTTTATTCCTTTCAAGGAGACAGAACAAAACTCCAAACAAAAGCACAAATTACACCATCTGGACAGATCTGGCTAAGCCAACAAGCTTGCAGTCTCAAGGTGTGTGGACTCTACCAACTGCTTCAAATTATTCACATCTCATTTACTAGACACACACTGAAAAATAAACCTTCAACTTGTAGCTCTCTGGACCAGATTATCTCAGTTACACCCCCAAAAAGATGTAACCAACCTACTAGTGCCTAATAGGAGTTACTTGGAGTTTACACCATGCCCCAGCCACCACCAGCTTCAGCAATTTGCTTCAAAATCTTAAAACCTGACCATGTCCAGGCAGCAGAGCTCTGGTGAGCTTGGTCTGATGAACACATGAGATTTACCCCACTTCCTTTTTTCCACCTCTGCAAATCACAAGAGGAGAGGCCGAGGTGGAAGTTTACAACAGCAATTAGAAACCACACGGCTGCAACAGTTTTACAACACTGAGCTTCTCCAGCAGCCAATTGGTCTGGCTCAAAGATTTTTTCCAAGGCCATCCCAATAAAAATTATTGCAATAAATTACAAGGGGAAAAAAAAAAAAAAACAAACCAAGCAACAAACTGCAAGAAAACACCTCTGCTGAGCCATCATATGTCCCAGAGCCTTGCACATACAACCGCAAAGTTATTTTTGCTCTTAAAAACGAGCACCAAATCCCAGGTTTAAACTGAAAAGCAAAACCAACAGGGATTTTCTCTTAGCATTGAGGCACTTTAGTATTATTTAGTATTATTGCAGATCAGGGCTGATAAGGAACATGTGAATCTTTCCAACCCACTGGTATGAACCAGGTCCCAGGAACATTAACCCAATGAAGGAATGAGAAAGCAACCAATGGTGCCACTAAACCAAGGGCAGGGACGTGAGATAAAGTATGAAACAACGAGATAATACAAAGGTTGAAAAGCAACCAGTAACAGGATTACACCCAGGCTGTGCCTTGATGTTATCCCAGAGCTTTAGGAGGGGTTTGTGCTTATTGACAACAACCATCAACTCAAGCACCAGCAGAAGGGCCCGATCCTGCCACCACCTGAATGCTGAACTTCAGCAGACTGTGGGATTTAATTCCCTGGAGGATCTGGCCCCAGAGGATCTCTTTGTGCCAACAGTCTTTAAAAAAATGGGAATTTTGCCATGGGTTTCAGTGGAACCTGAAGTTGGAGCAGCTCCAGCAGCTGATGGTAGTGCTGCCCTCTTACCATCTTCTCAGCTCCAGCCCCAGACATGAGTTATTTTTGGATCTTTACTAAAGCAAAGTCTATAGAATTCCAGGAACTAACTGCCTGGTCACTTTTTAAATACTTTAATCCATTTTCCCTGCCTGTTCTTCCTTGAAGTGAATCTTTGGGGATGCAGATGGCTGGGTGGCTCTCAGTGACAGAAAAAAAAAAAAAAATTAAATAAGCCCATTTGTCTCATTTCTTAAGGGACAAGGAGAATGGGAAGGAGAGCTGAGTGATGCAGTGCCAAATCTGGGTTACCTTCCACTCTCTGAGCCTAAGCTTGGTTGGATTCTGCTTGCTGGGGGATCAGAACAGCTTTGTTTGAACTCTTGTCACCAGCTGAGTGGAGCAAACAGAAGTGACTTGGAACCAAGAACCGATGGCACAGCCCAGTTCCTACCTCACCCAACCCAACTGGATGCTGCTGAGGAGACCTCACCTCCCAAAGACCAAAAACAAGGCTGGGAGAGGATTACAAGGAAAAGGGAAACTCAGCCACAGCCAGCACCCAATCTACCCCCAAAACACCCCACCCCAAACCTGCTGAATGAAATTTGGATGGTTTCAATCCCGATCAGGATGGTGTACGGGGAAGAGCTTTCAGAAGGAAGCTTCAGTGAGCTCTGCAGAACCTCTGCTGTTTGCACAGAGAATTTGCTTCTGCCTGTGTGTGTACCCACAGCCACATTGCCAGGAGAAACAATTCCATTTGCTCATCCTACCCCTTGCTCCAAGTAATCTGAAGTGGGGGGAGAACACAGCCTTGCCCCTGCCAGGGATCCACCAGGATGGAAATGATAAGCAGCCACTGCAGCCCCAAAACTCATCCTTTGCTCCCAGTTTCTCCTCTTCCAGTGCATCCCTGTCAGGTTTTTAGTCTAAAGAGAGCAGCACTTTTGCTGAACTTCTGGGATCCCACCCCAGCTCCCCTTTCCTACCGCCGGGAATGTCATCCCGTTATCCCCAATTTTTGGGAGGGGTGGTGAGGGAAGCTTTGCACGAAACCATCAAGCTCCTGAAGAGAAGAAACTCAAGCCAGGCTGCAAATCTCAGTGACAGCAAAACCAAGAGCTCAACCCCCCAGGTGAATTCCTCCCGACGAAGAGAATCTCTCCCTCCCCACCAAGAAACCGAGGAGGGTGCTTTTTTTTTTTTAGTTTTGCTTTTATTTTTTTGCTCTTTTGATTTTTGGTTTTTTTTTTGCTTTTTTGATTTTTGCTTTGTTTTTTTTTTGCTTTTTTGATTTTTGCTTTGGTTTTCTTTTGCTTTTTTATTTTTGGTTTTTTTTTTGCTTTTTTGATTTTTGCTTTTTGGGGTTTTTTGCTTTTTTGCTTTTTTCTTTTTTGCTTTTTTGATTTTTGCTTTTTTTTGCTTTTTTATTTTTGCTTTTTGGTTTTTTCTTTGCTTTTTTGATTTTTGCTCTGTTTTTTTTTTTTGCTTTTTTGATTTTTGCTTTGTTCATTTTTGCTTTTTTGATTTTTGCTTTTTTTTGCTTTTTTTTTGCTTTTTTTTTGCTTTTTTGCTTTTTGCTTTTTTTTTTTTGCTTTTTGGATTTTTGCTTTTTTTTTTTTTTGCTTTTTTTTTTTTGCTTTTTTTTTTGTTTGTTTTGTTTTTTTTGCTTTTTTATTTTTGCTTTTTTTTTTTTTTTTTTTCTCCCCCTAAACTACCGAAAGCAAAAGGAAAGCTCAACCAAAACACACCTCCCTTCAACCAAACAGCGCTGAATTTCAAAGTTACCCAAAGTTCTCCGGAGAGCAAGCAGAAGGCACCACGGGGGGCCCCGCCGAGCTCAGCCCCGCAACCTCCACACCGCACCCGCGGAAGGACTCACCGCTGAGAAGAAGCAGCCGAGCAGCAGCCCCAGGACCAGACTCCCTAACCCGCTGGCCCCCATCCTGCCCAACCCGGGGGGCATCCCGCACCCCAAGCTGCCTGCGGGGCGGCTGCGGGCAGCGCGGAGCCGCGGAGCTGCCTCCGCCGGCTTGAGCGCATCCAGGGAGAGGGAGAGAAAGAGATGGAAGGAGGGAAAGACAGAGGATGGATGGATGGAAGGAGGGGACACAACCACCCCCGCTCCGCGACCCTCCGCCCCGCTCCGCACCGCTCCGCCGGAGCCTCCCCCCCCCCCCTCCCGCCCCCAGCCGCCTCCCTACGCGGGGCGGAACCGCACCGCCCCCCGCCCGCCCCTCCCCAGGTGCTCCCCTCCCTCCTGTTCCTTCCCCCTCTCTCCTCCCTTCTCCCTCCCCACCACTTCCACAGCGTTTTCTCCCTCCTCAGCCCTTCCACCCCTTCTGCTTTCCACCCTTCCCTTCTTTTGCCTCTTCCTCCTCTTTTCTCCTTTCATTTCCCCCGGTTTCTGGTCTTTTTTTTTTTTTTTTTTCCCCTTTTTCACTTTCTGTTTTTTTTCCTCTTCTTTTAGTTTTTTTATTTTTATTTTTTATTTCTCTTTACGTTTTGCAATTTTAATATTCTTTCCGTTTTTAATTTATTTCCCTTTTTTCCTCCCTTCCCTCTTTCTTCCACCTAGTTCCTCTAGTTCGTTCCTTTTCTCTCTTTCTCTCTTTCTTTCTCTCTCTCTTTCTCTCTCTCTTTCTCTCTCTCTTTCTCTCTCTCTCTCTTTCTTTCTTTCTCTCTTTCTTTCTCTTTCTCTCTCTTTCTCTCTTTCTCTCTCTTTCTTTCTCTCTCTTTCTCTTTCTCTTTCTCTTTCTCTTTCTCTTTCTCTTTCTCTCTTCCTTCCTTCCTTCCTTCCTTCCTTCCTTCCTTCCTTCCTTCCTTCCTTCCTTCCTTCCTTCCTTCCTTCCTTCCTTCCTTCCTTCCTTCCTTCCTTCCTTCCTTCCTTCCTTCCTTCCTTCCTTCCTTCCTTCCTTCCTTCCTTCCTTCCTTCCTTCCTTCCTTCCTTCCTCTTCCTTCCTTCCTTCCTTCCTTCCTTCCTTCCTTCCTTCCTTCCTTCCTTCCTTCCTTCCTTCCTTCCTTCCTTCCTTCCTTCCTTCCTTCCTTCCTTCCTTCCTTCCTCTTCCTTCCTTCCTTCCTTCCTTCCTTCCTTCCTTCCTTCCTTCCTTCCTTCCTTCCTTCCTTCCTTCCTTCCTTCCTTCCTTCCTTCCTTCCTTCCTTCCTTCCTATCTGTATGTCCTCTCTGTCATTTTTGCTACAGAAAGAGAGAAAAGTTTAAGAAAAGAAAAGAAAACTTTACAAAAGGTGCAGGTCAGTGACATGACCTTTCTGAATTTCTCATTTTGGAAGAAGGGCTCAAGACCATACTGCATTTTTTGATGCAAATGTGGAAATCCTTTCCCTCACCAGCATGATGAGGAGCATTTCATTTCATATTAAAGGCAATGGTAGCAATGAGAAAAATAATATCTTTCTTCCTACACTTTTCTTCCTAAATCCTGCTAGATTCTCGAGCTCAAGCAGATGCAGATTTGTTGTCTCCACCTGCTGAGGAGAGAGAAACATAATCCTGATATTTGGGAGGCCATGGAGATAGTTCCCTAATTCCAGGCTGTTCAACTTACTGACACAACCAGGAAAGCTGCCCTTTTTTGGGGAAGGGCTAAATGGGTTAAAATACTGAAGTTAAACCCAGTCTGTAGCTCTTAACAAATCACTAAATCATTCACTTTTTGAAGATAACATGCAAAGGGTGAGAAAAACCAGTTTAATGTCTCTTTTCCCCCCACCCTTAAACTCTTTACAGAAAAATCCGTGGTTTTGTTGGCATCTAACTTTTTTTTTCCCTCCCCTTTTGCATTTGACATGAAAACTCCCAGTCCTATCTCTTATTTCTCATCTGCTGGTGGCTTCTAATTGCCTGTGGAAGAAGAGGGACAAGATGTTAATTACGTCAATTACTTGTACAACAATTTGAACAGGCAGCAAAGCCCAGTTTGGATCATCAAATGACAGGGGAATGGCCGATTAGCCGGTCACTGCATCTTGCTGCTAATAATAGCCACTTTATGTTTGCTTATTTCATTTATTCATGCAGCCTGAACACTTTTAAGTAGCCTCTTAGAGACAGATTTCTCCTGGCAAGGGGTGAGGGGAGGTGGGGAAAGGTATAGGCAGATGTTGCTCTTTTTTTTTTTTTTTTTTTTTTTTTTTTTTTTTTTTTTCTTATTTTTATTTTTCTTATTTTTTTTTTCCTGGTTTCTTTGCAGTGAGAGAATCTGAAGGTTTTGTGTCTCGTGACAGAGTTTTTGACAGGGGAAAGTCTCCATCATTTTCAAATAGTCTGTTTTGCCCAGGGAACTGAGCATGGAGCCCAGGAGCATCTTTTGTGTTTGATTTGAACCCAACTCCTGCTCATTTCATCCCGTGCCCCCAAATCTCACACTGTTGGTGAACAAGCACTCCCTTCTCCACGTGAGTTAAGATTTTTTTGTACCAGTGCCTCTTTTGCAGGCTGACAAGTCCTATTCTCTCTGTGCCATACCTTGGGCATCCTTTTTGCCCTCTTCTGCACCCATTCTTGTCCCTGCATATCCTCTCTGGGACAAGGATGGCAGCCAGAAGGATTCAAAACCTTGGTGTGCTGTGGTTTTATGGAATCAGAGAATTATCAGAGTTGGAAGGCACCTCTAGAGATCATTTAACCCAACTCTCCTACTAAAGCAGGATCACCCAGAGCACATTACACAGGACTGCACCCAGCTTGGTTTTGAATATATCCAGAGAAGACTCCACAGCCTCCCTGGGCAGCCTGTGCCAGTGCCTTGTCACCCTTATTGTAAAAAAGTTTTTTCTTCTATTTAAATGGAACTTCCTATGTTCCAGCTTGTGCCTGTTGCCCCTCATACTGTCACTGAACTCCTGAGAAGATCCTGGCTCCATCTTCCTTGCACCTACCCCCACAACCCCCTCTTTAGATACTGGTAGATATTAATACAGCCTTCCCAAATCCTTCTTTACTCCAGGCCAAAGATTCCCAGCTCTCACAGCCTTCCATCATAAAAAAGATTCTCCAAACTTCCAATCATCTTTGTTGCCCTCCAGTTTATGGAGTGGCATATTGATGACCATGGTTTAAACCTTTATTTTTTATTTTTTTTTATTTTTTGCCTTGAGTGGGTGAGGACAAGAAGATTCCTAAGTATTAAGCTGACTTACTTGGTATGATAATACCAAGGTGCATTTCCCCTAAAGCTGTTTTCAGCTTATCTCTGTGTCAATCAATTAGATATGTTTTGGTGATTTTGCTCAAATGTTTCACTTCTACTTAAACTACACTGAAGTTCAGCTTCCATTTCTTCTGCTGCTGGGAGGAAGGTGCTGATCCCACTGTATTTCCATTCAATAAATCCCTGCAAAAGGTGTTGCTAGGCTTCAGGACAGCAATGTGAAGCTGGGAGGGCAGTAGTTGGTTGGTATTGAATGGCTTCTCTTCTAGTATATTGATGTAATAGACTAAAAAGCATTTTTCTTCTCATCTCACCCATGAATCATCACTTTATGGCCTCAAGGGGAGGTTTAGATTGGATGTTAGGAAGAATTTTTTCATTGAAAGTGTTATCAGACATCAGAAAAGGTTACCAAACATCAGGCTGCCCAGGGCAGTGATGGAGTCACCATCCCTGGATGTATTTAAGAGTCTTAGGCACAGTGCTTAGGGATATGGTTTAGTTAAGGTCTTGTCTTGCCAGTTAATCGTTGGGCTTAATGACTTTGAAGTCTTTTCCAACTGAGGTAATTCTGTGATTCTGTGAACAATTCAAGAAAATCTTAATTTAATTCTTCTTTGCATCAGTTGCAGCACAGTTACTTCAGTGACCACTGTCTTGGGCTTGTGTATCTTCCCTTTGGCTACCTTACCTCATTATCGTTATTTAAATCTTTTACTTAAAGATAATTAACTTTTGAGCTGAGCCATTGTAAAATGGTTTATCTTTCTGGCTATTGCTTGAGAAATATCAGACAAATATAAGAAATCGTGGCAGAGGGTAAACGTGGAGGTAAATAAAAGCAACTGGGTTGTTTCCTGTCTGGTTTTTTTCCTCTCTGCCCCTGGCAATCAGAAATACAAAGACTATAAACAGTAGTGTCTAGGAAGACAATATTTGAGAGCTGATTCATGCAACAGTTCACTGAAGGCTGGATTTGCTGTTCCGTGCCCCTGGGGTTCTGTTCCCCATTTATCTTTCTCTCCAAACCCAACACAGTGCATCTGTTCCACTTTCCACTTGGTGACTTTGTTTAAATAAGGTAATCCCATCACACGCTGTAAACAAACTGTGAAATATGTTTCTGTGTAATATTTGTATTGGGATTAGAGGCAAAAGAACATTTGCTGTGTTGCTTTGCAAACATGACAATTACATCCACTGATAGGACTTCATCAGTTGCAAAAGGTTGCATAAAAAATTGGTGATTTCCTTCATTTCAAGTCTCCTTATTTATTAATCAGTAGAGGAAGACTTTCAGGATCAGTGGATCTAAAGTGATTTTTTTTTTTTTTAATTCCAGCTCTCACCCTGGGTTTCTTTTTGTAGATCTCTCTGGATTTATCCCCCTGAGTGCATCAGATCAGATTTAACCAGCATTGTTCCACTGCAACACAGAGAGATCTCTCAAGTTACTCCAGCTATTTATCCATTGGAATCTCCTGCTCCAAGCTCATAAAAAATCTATGAACCTAGCAGCCTCCATTTTCAAAATGAAGTCCTGTTGATCTTGAATATGTATCTGTGGATATAATTTCTGCCAAGCAGTGCAAGTATCCACAGATAGCAGTGACTGATCAGATCCAGTGGTGGATCACACTCATCTTGTTCCTAACCATGATGGGACACCTAGACAAAGTTACTTTCCAATTCTTTAATTGCAGCAAGTGACATCTTAATACCTTCCTTCCATCAGAGCAAAATCCCTCCCACAGAGCAGCAACCAGGAGAGGAGAATGTGAAATATTTTATTCTCTCATTTATTAATGAAATTTGCCAGGTGACTTATTTAAATGTAAGCAATTCCACGAGGTGTTGGGTGACAACAGTTGGACTTGATGATCTTAAAAGTCTTTTCCAGCCAAAGTTATTCTATGATTCTAAAATACTAAATGACTCTTCAGGAGGAAAAAGTGGGTAGCAGAAGGCAATGGCTTCTAGTTGAGAGCAGGAAAATTTGGAAGAAGGATGAGACCTGCAGCTCAGGTTAATGGAGGTGATCCTAACAAACTCCACTCAATGTAGTGTTCTCCATCTCTGGTTTTGCATGGTGACTGAATGCTTTTTAAGGAAGATAGGCTCCAGACAGGGAAGCTGAAGAAAATAAGATTACTTCAGACATGCACAAGTATGGCCTTCATCAATCTTTTATAAGGCTAATGAATAGATACAGTTTATTTAATTGTGGGTGTTTAGAATTGAAGTGTTGTCACCTGAGTAGATTTTATCTAATCTATCTTACATCCTTTGGGCTGAAGTGACTTGTGCCCTGGACTCTGCTGATGGCAGTGACTGAATCTCTACTGACTAAAGGGATCTCTTATGACAAGCAGGAGATGAAGGTTTTCACAGGTAGACACAGCCATCCTCCTTCTAGTGGAGGGCCACAAAAATGAGCCAGGGGCTGGAGCTCCTCTGCTTTGAGGATGGTCTAAGGGAGTTGGGATCATTCAGCCTGGAGAAGAGAAAACTCCAGGGGAACCTGAGAGCTGCCTTCCAGTACCTGAAGGGAACATACAGGAAGGTTGGAGAAGGACTTTTTGTAAGTGTCCAGTGATAGGACAATGGGAAATGGTTTTAAACTGAAGGAGAGTATGGATCTGAGGAAGAAGTTCTTCAGTACAAGGATGGTGAGACTTTGAAACAGATTGCCCAGAGAAGTTGTGGCTTCCCCCTCCCTGGAGGTGTTCAAGGCCAGGTTGGATGAGACGACTAGAAATTTCCACCTGTCCAGTGGCACCTTATAAAGCTATGAGAGCAGCAGAGCTGGATAAGAGCAGGAGTGGAAAATTTTGATTGAAAGGATCTACTTGGTACAAACAGACTACAATCTTGTCCTTGGTCTCTGGTCAAGGGCAAAATGTCCAGTTCCTGTAGCTCACCTCACTCTGTAAGCTAGAGATAGTAATAATTACCTACCAAAATCCCAGGAGAGTTAAGGATTAATTGCTTCACAGTACTCAACATTTATTTTCACACAATAAATGCTACTGGGAGTATTAAAAAAAGCTTTGCAATTACTATTACATAGCCACAGGGGACCATCTACTCATGAAGTAGTTGTATAAAACAGTTTTATTAATAATAATTTTTTTTAAAAAATCATACATTCTAAATAAAAAAATTTGCATTTGAAAAAAAAAAGACTCCTCAGTCACAGGAAGAACAAACATACAAACAAATAAACAAACAAACTTTCTCTGAACTCCAATACTGCTGGAACTAAAAGGAATTAAGGTGAGTGGAAAACTATGCATTATTAAACCAGCCTGATTCACATAGGGAACACGGTAAAACTGTTCCAGGGTACATGATGTGCTAGACCCAGGGAAGACAGGGTGCTTGCCTCTCCCTCATTGCTTTCCCCTTAGAGCTTGGCAGAGCTAAGAAACAGAGAGGAGGCAGTAGTGGCAGCATGATGTGCACAGAAAGGTGATAAGCAGAATACCTGGCATCACAACAACCAAATTTCTTAACCTGAAGTGTCCAGGGGATGTAGGTTTCTTCCCAGGTTGTGGCCACCACGAGGAAATATTTTGCCTTCCCAAAGAAAAGTCTGGCAGCGGAAACCACACAGAGCAGGGCAGCCAAGGCATTGATTGACACCAGGGATTATATGGGCTAAAAGCTTTGGCTAAAACATGATGCTTGAGAAATTGAGAGAAAGGCTCCACATTATCACTAGAAGATGTGACAGAGCTGATGTTTCTGTGAAGGAGGCCGAAAATGGAACTTTTCACACAGGTTGGTTAAATGCATCACAGAGCTGCTCTGTACAGAGAATATTTGCTGCTGGTGTATGGAGATCAAGCCCCAAACTCTTTCTGATTGGGTGATGAAAACCTTTAGGGCTAATGTCAGTGATGGAATCATGGAATCATTTTGCTTGGAAAAGACCATTGAACCCAACAGTTAACACAACACCACTAAATCATGTCCCTCAGCACCACATCCACGTGGTTTTGAAATCCCTCCAGGGGTGGATTGGATGGGAGGATTTCTCCACCACTTCCCGGGGCATCCTGTTCCAGAGCCTGACAAAACCTTTCAGTGAAGAAATTGTTCCTAATATCCAACCTAAACCTCCCCTGGTGCAACTTGAGGCCATTTCCTCTTGTTCTACCACTTATTGCTAGGGAGAAGAGACCAACCCTCACCCTGCCACAACCTCCTTTCACATGGTTGGGGAGGCCAAGAAGGTCTCCCTTCATCCTCCTTTTCTCTAGGCTGAGCAACATCATTTCCCTCATTTGCTTCTTGTAAGACTTGTGCTCCAGACCCTTCTCCAGCTCCTTTGCCCTTTTCACCTGTGTTGGAGTCAGTGGCCCAGAAGGCTTTTCCCCAGCAGCCTTGGGCTACCTGAAGGCATCAGTTGGGCAAGTGGCACACAGTCTCCCAGGAGCCTGGGATTGGACCATGGAGAAAAAGGAGAGAGGAATCCAGCCACCCTCATCCCCCCAAAACTGAGGGGTCTTTTTGCAGGCAGGAAACCACCTGAGTCTGAAACTTGCTGCCTCTCTATCATCCATCTCAGAAGTCTTGTTTCCAAAGAAAAATATTAAATCCAAGGGGTTAGTGTGAAGGTACCTGCTTGGAGGACTCTCCCAGGAGCTTACTGTCTCACACCTTAAGCAAACCAATGAAAAATTGGTTTTTCAGCAGACCTCTGGGCTGTTTGTTTGGGGTTTTTTTGGCAGTTGATGGACATTCTTTGTAAAAGTATTGATTTTTCTCCCATTTGTTTAGCTGGGATATCCCTTGTTTTCAACTCAAACCTGTTATTCAAAATCCTTCTTGCAGCTAAGAAATGCAAACAGCTTTGCTTCTCCCTTTTAGCTCAGAGTTGTAATCTCCTGGAGACAAAGACTTCAACCAGGCTGAGAGCTCTTCCTCCATCCCCCCTTACTATGAATCAGATCTTAAAGACTTTCTGCCTGCTACAGATGAGCTCTCTCTGTTGAGATGCTGAGTATTACAGCTGAGGATTTATGCTGCTTGCTTGATTCTCTCATCTGATGCATTTCTTCTAGATCTGCTGCCTCCAGGATATATTTGTGCAAGCAAATTAAGCATCCTTACTATGTGTTAGAAAAACATTACATCTGCTAATGGAGAGAATTGCCATGTTCTAAGCCCCTTCAATGCATATGGAAAATAAAAAAGTTCCAGTGGGAATAACAGTTCATTGTCTTGAAAGGATGCTGTCTGGGAAGAATTTGACATAAATGTAATTTTCCAGACCATTTTATTTGGTGTTTTTTTGTCCAGAAGGCTCTCTTTTTCCTTGTAAGCAGAAAATAGTTTCATGCCCTAAACTTGCCAGACTGAATATACAAAACAGGGAAATACTCCTCTAATCCAGGAGTATACAGCCTAAATCTTGTTAGATTTAACTGGATTGACATGAACAGATTTTCCATGGTTTCTGTAATTTTTTTTTCCAGTGTAAATGTCCATGACAAAATAATATCCCATATGCAATCATGCCCCCAGAGATGTCCCATTCTCATTTTCTGTATCAAGAGGTGAGTGACAGCAAAGGAGTTAAAATTGTTTGGCATTATTTGGATGCCTGCAAAATGCAACCATCTCCAGGAGGTTTGGAACTGTGTGTTTTGGGGTTGTTTTGGGTTTTTTTTTAGGAAAAAGATATTTAAATTTTGGATGCTGCTGTAGCCATCTAGAAAATACCAGCCATATAAAGATTTGTTTCCCATGGAGATCTAAATATTACCCAAGAAGATGACATAATATATGTTGAGAGAAGTGAAACATCAGGCTCCAGAGCTTCTGAATTAAGACAATGGCATTGAATTTATTAAACTTTTCTGGTGTGTAGGCTCTGTGCTAATGTCTCCTGTATTATCTGATGACTCTGAAAGGGATTTCACAGAGAGATTACTGGACTTTTTCAGAAGAGTTTGATCCTGAATTTTACCTCCAATTGCCATACCTTGGAGTGGCTCCCCATGTATCAAGGGCTTGGTGATACATGGGAGGTGATGCCCAAGGAGGTTCACTAGAGTTCAGCAGAGTTGTATTTATTTACTCCAAAAACAACATAAAAAGACCACTCATAACATTAATCTTTCCCCTAAATGCTACCTTATGTCTCTACTTACACTCAGTCTTCTGTGCTTTCACAGTGTCCACCTCTTGGGCTTTAAACCCGAGAGCAGAACAGTTTTCCATGTTCCTGTTGCACATTTTGGTCAGCAAACAAATACTTTGGCTCCAAGTAGTGAAGAGCAATCACTCATGTTCCACAATTCCATGCAGGGTGGGAGTGACATCCAGGGACTGGTTCATTTCAGGCCAGAGAGAGCCTGAAAACAGAGCTGTATGCTTTTGCCAGAGGAACAAATATTCCACTGCAAACATGGAGAACAACCTCGAGCATTCAGGGATATGCTCATGGGAAATTTTGCTCTCAGGTACCCAAGTTTTGGGTCACAGGTAATGCAGGGGACCAACATTTTAAACATAAACCTCTGCTGACCCCACTGAGATCCTTCTATCTTCAGGCACTCACAGCACACAAGATTCCCATGAGAAAATGGGGTTGGTGAATGTTTTGTTTGGGGTTTTTTTGCATATAAAATGACCCATTGACAAGAGCAGCCAGGCTGGGAAATTTTTACTATCTTTTCTTTCTTTCACTGGTTCTCTGAGGGTGAATTCAAAGGCAGCCATAACTCATAGTGTTTGGGGAGGTGAGTGGGTTGTGCTCACTCTACAGTGAGTCAGCCTCATTTTGTTGAACTGCAGCTTATCAATTTTCATTTGTTTATGTGTGTGTTTTCCAGGCATAGCTGATCGATGATGCATACAGCTCTGGAAACTTCACTGCAGCAAGACTCCACAATTTCCATCAAAGTTTTTCAGCAGCCTGGGTGGAGACCCCAGGACACGGCATCAGATATGCAGATGAAATTTGCAGCTCTCCAGATGTTCTGATTTACCCACTTGTAAGTCCGTGCCCATGTCAAACTGAAGTTCCCTGCATCCCAAGGATGGCTATAAAAAGTGAGACTCTAATCAACTCTAAAATGAAATCCTGTCTTCCAATGTGTAGTAATGATAGTAATTTTAAACAATGGGAAGCTAACAAGGAAACTCTTAATTGAGGGTTAAAATCAGCTAAGTCTTAATTTAAAGAAATTATCCACAGCAAGGGGAAAAAAAACCCAACATAGTCTTGCTCTAAATTTTGGTTATTCAATCTGGTGGGGTTGTAGTAAGTGCTTACAGCTAAATTTCTATTTAAACCATTTCCTGCTCAGGAATTTACTCAGGACTTTCCTGAGCTGCCTCAAAAATGTCCCAGGTCGGAAGAATTAGATATCAAGGCAATCAGTCAGGCCCAGACAAGAGTCAAACATAATACCAAGAGTTAGATATCAATAGTGGCTCTCTCCCATCAGCACTTTTCTGCCAGTGAATGCCACACTCGGAAACCACAGCTGAGTTGAGGCTGCCAAACATACCCTGCAAAGGAGATGGTTGGTTCTAACTCTTCAGTGCAAGCTGGGTGAAATGTTACAACTCCAGAACATGAGCCAGCAGTGTGTCCAAGTGGCCCCAAACACCAATAGCATCCTGGCTTGTATCAGGAATTGTGTGGCCAGCAGGATCAGGGATGGGATTCTCCACCTGGACTCAGCACTGGTGAGACCTCACCTGGAGTCCTCTGTCCAGTTCTGGGTCACTCATTTGAAGAAAGAGATTGAGGTTCTGGAGTGGGTCCAGAGGAGATGTGAAGGGACCAGGGGGAAAGTCTTATGAGAGAGGCTGAGGGAGCTCAGGGGGGACCTCATCACTTTCTATCACTCTCCTGAAGGGAGGTTGGAGCCAGGTGAGAGTTGGGCTCTTCTCCCAGGCAATGAGTAACAGGGGAGGACATAGCCTGAAGCTGCCCCAGGGGATGTTTAGGTTGGATATCAGGAAGCATTTCCTCATGGAGAGGGTGATCAGGGATTGGGATGGAGTGCCCAGGGAAGTGATGGAGTCACCATCCCTGGAGGTATTTAAGGAAAGTTTGGATGTGGGACTGGGTGCCATGGTCTGTCTGATGTGGTGGGGTTAGGTCAGAGGATGGACTTGATCTCACAGGTCTTTTCTGAGTGATTCTGTGAGAAGAAGGGGGCCTACAAGAAGGCTGGAAATGGACTGTTTGCAAGGGTCTGGAGTGATAGGATGAGGGGCAATGGTTTGAAATTAAAGAAGAGTAGATTTAGACTGAATGTTAGGAAAAAATTCTTTACTACGAGGCTAGAGGAAAACTAGCAGAGGTTGCCCAGGGAGGTGGTTGAGGCCTCATCCCTGGAGATGTTCAAGGTGAGGCTTGAGGATGCTCTGAGCACCCTGACCTGGGTGAGGGTGTCCCTGCTGACTGCAGGGCTTGGACTGGGTGACCCTTGGGGGTCCCTTCCAACCCAAATGATTCCATGATTCTACAACTCCTCTGATATCCTCCCTGCAGTGATGGTCCTTGTCAAAGCCATAAAGCTGAGCCTTTCCTGAAGCACTCCCCAGCAGGATGAGTTTCACTGCAGGGAAATCTCAGTGCCACTTGCCATTGTCATTGCCATTATCATTGTCTCTCCATGGTGGGGATCCTCAGGGGTGGTCGGGGTAGCAAAACTCAGCATTGGGCATACTCTACACCAGCTGTACTTTTCATGCTGTGCAAGGTTTGGTCTATTCCTGGAGAGCAAAAGAGCCCTGCACTAAAAGTCAGTATTTACCTGTGTTTCTCTAATTGTGGCCACAAAAACAAGCACATTCCCAGTCCAAAGCCAGCCTGTAAACAATAAAGTGTTATCACAAAGCACCACAGTTTGCATCTTTAGGTCATCTTCCAGCTTCACTGTGTCTTCTGTACATAAAAAAAGAGCATTGCTTCCTTATACAACCTCTTTGTTGGGTTTTCTGGGTGGTATTTGTTTGCTTAAACATAGGCAGACAATGTTATTTGAGATGCCCCATTGTAGTCATGTGAATGTGGCAAACACCATACAGGATCTACAGGATTTGCAATACATCCAGTATTTTTCTGGCTAGGCAGCTAAGGCAAGACAAGAGGGAGGCATCATGTCAGAAGTGTTGCTCTTTCAAACAGTGGCTGCAGTTCTTGAGCTACAGAGAATCATATTAAAGATATTCAGATGTCTCCTCAGGCTTTTAACAAGAATTGGGAGTTTAATCACTTCAGTCCATGGAAGGATTTAGCTCATCCTGACACAGAAACAAGCCAGACAAATCCCCTTCAAAAAAACCTTATCTCTGGCCTTCAACAGTAAGACAGCTTCAGGTTGACAAGTTTGGGTGCAGAAGCTTAGACCATAAAGCTGGGTGACATAAATTTCACAGGGATTCTAGGTTTTCTTGCATCCAGGTGTGATTATGTTAACAGAAAACACACGTGGGACCCACTCTTCTTGGCCACAGTATAGATCTTCCTCCTTAGCAATGCTCTCATCTAGGAGTGCTTGGTCCTGCCTAGTGAAATCTCCTCCAGATGTACCCTGTGCTCTGGTTTTGGCTTCATTTTGGTCACTTCAGGCATTAAAATTGTGTACTCAGTGGAAATACTGATGCTGAAATTCTCCCAGACACTGATTTGTTGAGGGTTTAATTCAAAGAGACAGCACAAGCTGTGGAACCAGGACCCGCAACTCAAATCTGGTGCAGTTCTTCAATCCAGTTCTTTTCATCAAGCTGACACTTCTCCTGTGTATCCTTTCCTTTTACTTAGTTTTCAGGCTTATTTGTCCAATCTATAAAGTCGAAAAGTGCAATGATTATACAAACAATAACAACCCGAGTCAAAATTATCTGCTGGGAATGACTCCTGCTTTCAGTTGGGAAACAGGGAAACAGTGACCTCTGGGCTTCTTCAAAGGATGGTCACCAGCTTGAGATCCACTGCTATGAGCATGATTTTTTTAGGCTTTGGTACATAATTAAAAAGGATAAATTATCTTAAAAACTGTTGATATATTCATGTAACCCTTTTTAATGCATTCATTTCTGAGGCCTATCAAATTTAGTAATTTCTCTATTGTTTAAAGAAAGGGAGAAACAAAAGCAGATAGTTAAAACCCCATGATTTTCATTAGAAGAATTCAAAAAAATCATTTTCTTACCTAGCCAGGGGTGGGGAACCTTTTCTTTTCAGGCATATGAACTTTGCATGCCCTGCAGTGAGCTCTGTGTGTCAAAATACTTTGGCTATGCCCGTGTGACTTCCAGATTTGCTGCTTGACATTGTCACAAGGTGTGTCTGCTCAGGGCTCCATTTCTGGCTCCTGGGATGATTCATGTGGCAGGCAGGGAGTGCCAGGACTCTGCTCTCCCAGGCAATCCCACCAGGCTGGCTTCCAGCACTGCAGAGAAATTTCAAGTATTTGCAGAAAAGGAAAGGGTTTAAGGGAAGCACAATCTGGAATTCAGGAGGTGTCTTGGCTGTCATGAAGGCATCACCAACATTGAGAAGTTGGGTCTAATTAGAACACTATTTATATCTTCAGGCAATTATTCATGAGTGTGCCACATTGATAAGGTAGATCAACAGACAAAAAGATTGATTACAGTCGAGGTACCAGGTAAAACTCACAGCAGCAGCATGGGAAATGAATCCAAAGTAAACCCCAAATTTCTGATCAGACTTAAGGGAGCAACTCAAGAATCGGTTGTATTTTTCCACAATGAGCTTGAAAAGCTCCTGGAAGATGAGCATCCTGGCTTGTGCCAGGAATAGTGTTGACAACAGGACCAGGTGCTGGGTGCTGGGGAGGCTGCACCTCAAATCCTGGGTTTGGTTTTGGGCCCTTCACAACAAGAAGGACATTGAGGGTCTGGAGTGTGTCCAGAGAAAGGCAGTGGAGCTGGGCAGGGGTCTTGGATCAGAGGTCTTTTGAGGAGCATCTGAGGGAATTGAGTGTTTAACCTGGAGAAAAGAGGCTGAGTGGAGACTTTCTCTCTCTCTACAACTCCCTGAAAGGAGATTGGGATGAGATTGGTCTCCTCTCCCAAGTAATAAGCAATAGGAAAAGAGGAAATAGGCTCAAGTTGTGCCAAGCGAGGTTTAGATTGGATGCTAAGAACAATTTCTTCACTGAAAGGGTTGTCAGGCTCTGACACAGACTGTCCTGGGTGTTGTGGAGTTCCCCTCCCTGTAGGGATTTCAAAGCCATGTAGATGTGGTGTTGAGGAAGATGGTTTAGTGTTGGATTTGGCAGTGCTGCTTTAGCAATTAAACTTGATATCTTATAGTCTTTTCCAATCAAAATTATTCTATGTTCCTGTTTTGATCTGAGCACAATAGACCATGATCTCCCTTGGCTGACAAGGGGGTTTTCTTCTAGGAAATACAGAATAGAGACATTCAAAACCTGCCTAGACACATTCCTGTGTGACCTGCACTGGGTGATCCTGCTCTGGCAAAGGACTTGGACTTGATGATATTTTGAGGTCTCTTCCAACCCCTAACATTCTGTGATTCTGTGATTAAGTACACTCTCCAAAGCTACTTTGGGAAGTGGCTTCAGGTCTCTACAATGGGATCAAAACATGAGGGAAGCATGATGCTCCTGATAACTTATTAATCAATAAACAAATTGGCTGATTAACTTGAGCACATCCCCGCAACGATGGGATTAGTTTACTTCTTGTACCATACCTGGTCTGCCTCAGTTGTGAATATCTCTGTTCAGATTTTGAAAATTTTGTAAGAAGATTTTGAAATTACCATTTCAAAACATCACCGGAAGCTGTCTCAAATCCGTGAGCAGAGGTATCCATCTACAAAGTCAGCATTTTGGTAGTAATTCAGTGACAATACTCTGGAATAGCAATCTGGCATGCTGCAATTTCTTTAGCTGTAGATACATCTAAAGCCACGAGTCCTGGAGCTGTGCAGAACCATTTACCATGTGAGTATCTGGAGATTTATGAGACATAACCAATCATATTTAATTCAAATCAATCTCCAGTGAAGACATTGAAATCATAAGAGGGATGAATCTCACTCAGATGTGGTACAGAAGTGGAATAAATTGCAAAAAGAAAACAATTTTTTCATCAAAACCTCTATAAAAATCAATCTTCCACTTCAGAACATAGCCCAAAGGCTTGAAGCTCAATGAAATTACTCAAATGCAAAAAGAATGTTTAATTACATGCTCATTTGGGAGGAGAAATGTAAGACTGTGTCCCTAGATTCATTTTTTCAGGCTAATTTAATGGTCTTTGTATTGAACATTCTCTTTTGATGCCGGACTTTAAAAAAAAATATCCAGCATGGAAATTGTGAAGAAGGCTCTGTTTCAATTATAGCTGTCTGAGTAAAATTTAAATAAGATACTACTCTACTGCATCAAATTGTGATCTATCTGATCCTGTAGGCTGTCTTTGATAGTGACAAGCACGTGGCAGACCCTTGGAATTATTGGCAACCTGATGCAAGATCTGCACTGAGCTGAAGGATGGAGACAGTCAGCTGCTCATGTCCTGAGTGTGCATTTTCTCCATGGAGCCACCTGATGGAGGTCTCAGGTCTCACAGTAAAGATAAAGCCCATCATAAAAGTCCACTAGTGGGGCATGAGCTTTTTTAATGCCACGTTTCTTGCTGAGTTGCAAATCCCTGTGGTCTCTTTCTTCCAGTGAGACCTCAAATGCAAGGAAGAGTTGGCTGATCTGCTGGGAGCAGTGCCTGATGTGTGGGATTTTTCAGGTCTGGGCAGAGTTCATCATTCCGCACTCTAAGGATATTGAGCATGACTTGTAGGACTCAATATAGCCACACAACCAATCAAACTGATGGGGAATATCACCATAATCTCTTTGCTTTTATTTCCCCCACCCTTCAAAGAAAGAGAATCAGCCTGGGGAAGGACAAAGCACTGTGGATGTGTGTTGGAAAATCTCATGGATCAATAGTCTGGGAACTATCTGACTGGTAGATGAACACAGCCTGGAGGTTATGCTGTGTCACTTAGCTTGTTCTCATGAGTCTCTGGGCCCCTGACAATTTTGTTAGCCCTTTCCCCAATCCTTTTTATTTTCTTCACATCCTTCTTGAGCTAAAAGGGGTGGGGGGAGAGCAAAACTGCTTACAAGGTATCAGGGGTGACCTCACCAGAGCTGAACTGGGGAAGGACAACAGCTTGACTTGATCTGCAGGGCACACTGACCCTTGTGAGTGTTGAGATGGGCTTTGCCTTAATCCCAGTTGGAGCACGTTGTTGGTTTATATACACATAGGAGTCATCAGGCTGCTCTGGGTATTACATCTCACTCCCTATCCAAAAAGGCAGCTTGGACCAGTGATTAGGGGTAAGAACCAGGATTTAAATGCATTGTCCTTTGCAAACTACTTGGATTAATTCAGGCAAATCCTTAAAGGCTCTAAGCAGATCATCTGCTACAGGCACTCTGCATCCCAGTTATAAATCCCACAGCCTTTTTGTTCAAGAGAGCAAAACAAATGACTCAAAATTTAGGGTTCCTATTTCCATTTAACTGTGCAGCCAGTGAAAAGAGTTAGATGAGGTATCTGAATTAATTTAATTTAGGACACACAAGTGTACTCCTTACCTTTTCCATAGCTTTTCTCCATCCTTACAGCTATTTCCTACTCCAAAAAGATATAATCAAAAAGTCCCAAACATTCATTCATCCTGTAAGGTAATGTGGCAGAAAAGAATATCAGTTTCATAGGTAGGTCTATCTCAAGCACTGATCAATACTCCTTAGTTCAAAAGAAGGTATCAGTAAAAGTGCAGATCCTGCTACCTCCTTGTTCGTTTGCACCTTGTCATTACTATTAGTTTGTACTCTGAAGCATGAGTTATTTGTTCTGTTTAAGTCTGCAGAAGATCTAGCTTATTACTCACTGATTTCCAGTGGAACATGGTCATCTATAAATAACATCTAGAGGTATGTGCTCTCTCTCTCTCTCATCTTGCGTTTGTCTCTAAATATATCTGTTGGCAATTAATTCCTTGGGTTAATTATTGTCTCTGTAATTAAACAACCTTCTTCTTACTCATTTTAAGTTAATCATTCATTTGGATCAGGCTTCTTGTTTCAATATTGGACTGTGCCTGATTTTTCTCAAATATTCAATATTCTCAAATTTTCTCCATATTCACGTCATACTCTTCTATCACATCCCTTCACATTCATCTCCTCACTCCTTGCCTTTCCTCTGCCTCTTTGGAAATCTTTCCATGTCAACAAGCATTACTATCACTTATCCCTACTTAAACTTTTGGGCCATTAGACAGAAACAGGGAATGGGGCAGGAAAGCTGGGGAGAGACTTCTTGCAAGAGTGTAAAGTAATAAGACAAGGGGCGGTGGCTTTATGCTGAAAGAGGGTCGATTCAGGTTAGATGTTAGGAAGAAATTTTGTAGTGTGAGGGTGGTGAGACCCTGGAACAGGTTGGCCAGGGAAGCTGAGGCTGCCCCATCCCTAAAAGTGTTGAAGGTCATGTTGGATGGGGCTTGGAGCAACCTGGGCTGGTGGGAGGTGTCCCTGCCCATGCAGGGGGTTAGAACTAGGTGATCTTTAAGGTCCATTTCAACCCAAACCATTCTGTGGTTCTATGGATTCATCACATAAGAAGGGGCATACCCCCCCACAGGCTGCTTACCCAGGGTTGCCTTTACAGTCAATGTCAACCAAACCAGCAATACTTCTGGAGTTTGCTTTCTGATAACAGGGGTGAGAAATCAGTCACACAAGAAAGAAAAGTGTTGGATTCTCCATCTCTTGACAGTTTCAGGTACAAACTGCTCACACTCCTTGGAGCCATGTGTCAGGCAAAGACTATTGAGTGAACTTGCAGTAGGGAGTCCACAGTGCCAGTAATTGATACATCCTACTCAAAATCTATCACAAAGAAGAAAGAATTACCCTGTGCAGGGAATAGTCCTCTTCCACTGCCTATGAGTAAAGTAAAGGGAAAGAAACTCATTTCAGAGCAGGTTGTCTGTCTCTTAATTTCGAAGTTTAAATAATGGTGAGGTGAATCCCACCCATCAGGGTGGCTGAGCTGATGAGCCCACCTGGCCTCTAAATCCATGAAAATCTCTGCAATGCAAGTTGATTCAAGAGATTACTTTCCCACACAGTCAGCCAATGCAACCAATTTCTGCACTGAAGCCAGACAAGATTTTTAAAAGCATATGCAGAGTTAAATACTATGATGTAAAAATACTAGAGAACGGTTTACATTCTCTACTTTAGAGATAAAGCAACCAAGAAATGGAGATTAGGACATGACTACTCATGTGGGTAAATTTTCTGAGAGCTGGCTGTTTCAGAACTCCTTCCTGCCTTCAACCAAACCAGATCTGTCCCATTTGAAGGTGTAATCATGGAATGGTTTGGATTGGTAGAGATGTTTACAGGTCCAACCCCTCTGCAGTGAGCAGAGGCATCTTCAGCTAGATCATGTTGCTCAGACCCCCATCCAACCTGATCTAGAATGTTTCCAGTCTTCTACCAGCTCCTTGGGCAACTTGTTCTGGTGGTTTCCATAAGACACACTTTTTAAATGTTCCGTATTTACCCACTCACCCTGTCCCAGGATGTCACAGGTTTGTGAAGATCTGAGAGATCTCAGGCCTGGCATTGGCTAGCATAGAGAAGGAATAACTCAAAGTACTTCTTAAAGTCCTCTCTAGGCTTGGTTTGTGTGATTCTGCATCCTGAGCACATATCTTGACATTTTTGATTTAGCTTGGGTGTATAGACAGCAATCCCCCAGCTGTCACAGCTTGCACTATTGATTTATAAAGCTGAAGTAAATACTACTGAAACATGAAGATTCATTAGAGCAACCATCTCAGTCTCTGGACTCAATATGTTTTCAAAATGACACCTTATGGGTGTTGCTCACATTCATGGATTCACCCGTTGAGTGGCAGGAGAAGGAATGATGAGTGCACAAGATCGATCCCAGCACTGATGTCTGGTTCCTTGGGAATACAGCATTTGCCTCATCATTCTGGGATGCCAATTTGACACAGATTAATTCAATGACTACAGTGAACCTCTATCATACACGTACTGATCTATCAAACACCAAGGAAGGAAGATAAAAGATACAGGAGTCCTCCATCCCCTCTCTCTTAGGAATACAACTGCTAGTGTTGGGTTGTTCCCCTTATGCTCTAAGGCAGATAAAACTCCAATAATCTGAATATTTGTAATAATGTTCTGCTCTCTTATGATCCTTGGATAACCTAAGAGGAATTTTCTAAAAGGTAGTCACAAAGAGATTTTTTTCATTTCTTTTTAAAGAATGTATTTGCTTGCGGATACATGAGTAATGCTCTCTGATGTTGTCTGCTTCAGATCTTTTTTAGCACTGCAGTACGACAAAAGGTAAATTAAATATATCAATTTGGATGCTTTTAATTGGCAGCCAGCAGCAGTGGTTCCAGGGAGAAAATTTGGACTGAATTTAACAGAAGGGAATTGCTTAAAGGTTTATGGAGAGAACTGATGCTGTTACTTAAATGCCTCTTTCTGCTCTTCTCCTGGACAGTGGTTGTAAGAAGTTAATAAGTCAGTAAGCTGTGTCCACAGCTGATGAATTCTGGGCACTGTGATCTGCTTGTGAACATGTTTTAACTACATTCTCCCCAGAAGTGAGGTTGTAATTGTTTTGGGAAAAAAATGTTCGAATGAGATTTAAGGTGTTAGGAGCACAAAGCCATGTGGGGTTATGCTCTTAGACCATCAGGTGCACATGGGAGTTGACTCCTCTGTGTAGCTGACTCAGAAATACACACCCTATCAGGGTGTAAAGAGACATTTGGATGCTCATCAGAGTGGGAATGGAGGGTGGGTGAAGAAGCATTGGTGCCACAGAGAAGATAAAATGTGAGAACAACATAAAGATGAGATTCACTCCTCATAGCTCGAGACACCAATGTCTGACTTGGTGCAAGACCCCTTGGACTGAGGTTCAATTAGTCCTGAAACGTGCCAGATGAATCACACTCCTGTAGCATCACACCTTGACTGGCAGGAAGAATTTCTTCTGATGATGGTTTTGGGTAAGAAAAGAATGGGAGTTGGGCTGTAAACAATTAAAGTGTCAGGTTCCCATTAAATAACCAGCGTCGTTTCCATTTGAAGGACCTGGGAATCTTGCAACAGTGCCCACCCCATCACATGTGCTGGAAGGCAGACAGTGCAGTCCTGTGTTTGGGTAGCAAGGTCTCCATGTGGTGAGGAGAAAGTTGCAGGATCAGTACAAGATGGGATCATGGCTGTGAGATGGGATGAGATTCTTGGGGTCTAGGAAGTCAGAGAAACCCCACTTAGAGTCTACTTGGAATGTTACAGGGTGCTGACTACACGAAACAAGAAGTTTTTGGTTAATACTCTTAGTCCTCTCTGAGAGCTGTGGCTTTTTGGCTGGAAAGCTGCTTCTAGCTATACATTTTTTATTACCTTAGGCTTTGGATATGCTGAAATGTTCTGACTTTGGACACGAGCCAGTTCATGTATGGTTTTGTCTAACACTGGGCATAACCCACAGTAGACATTAATGCCAGTCAGCAGGAGGCTGACATCAAATTTAGAGGCAGAGCAACTTTTTATTTGCCCCCTGAAACCATCTGGGTGAATGAAATTATCTACTAAGCAGCTATGGGAACTCTGGAAGGGCACATAGACACCAGGGATGAAGGTATGCAGCTTTTTCAGCTCAGCACTAAAGTGGTCAATTTAATCCAGGAAGTTTAACTATGGTTATTAGCATGCCACACAGATTTGCTTCTTAATTATGAGAGTGATATTTTTGGATTACCATGCCTAGCTATGAAAAGCCTGCATTCTTTTTTTCCAAGGAAATCTGAGGGGGACATCAGCCCTGGTGAGCAACAGAGGGAAAAATGGAACATAAGCTGCATGAAAGCTTTGCAATTTTACAGCTGCTTTTTCTCTCTTTAAGAAAGTCTGCAATTCTAAACCATCCAGTGACTGGAGGAAACATATAAACACAAATTCATGATAAGAGGAAAAAATAATTTTGTTATCTGAGGGCAGAAAACGTGGAAAATAGGGAAGCCTGGTTCGTGGTTAACCTCCATGTAAAGATCAGCAGGGAGTGTGAGATTGAATTTTTTGGATTCAACTCTGTATTTATGTGTTATAAATAAACAATTTTGGAAAGTGAGCTGTGAAATCTCAGCCTATTCAAGCTGGTTTCTTACAGCTGCATTATTTCAAAAGTCTTTCTCTGGGTTAGAATCCAGCCCACGGAGGAGGTCAAGATATTCTGCTGGCATTTTGTCCAACCAACCTTTATTTTCTTGCATTTTCTGTACTTTCTGAGTCTCACACCATCTCTCAGTTCTGTGGATAAGCTCAATGTTATTAGAAGGTTTAGGTAAAATTCAGACACAAACTTAAAATTTTGCTTAATATTATTCTATAATTAGTACTTATTATGAGCACTCAATTACACTGGGTGTTGCACAGACTCATTATGGGAGATAATCCTGGGTTTTATTGTTTGCAATAGAGATGGAAAATTTATTTTTGCACAGATCTTCTTTCACAAAGAAATTTTTTTTTTTTACAAAATCTGTTAGTTAAAGCACTGAAGTTTCTCATGTCCAATGAAAAATCTGGGAAAAAAATTAAGGTGATATCTTTGAATAGATTTTTCCTAAATATTTTTTTCATTTCTAATTTCGAACACTAAAAAAAAAAAATTCCCCATAAAAATTAAAATAAGAGGATCAGTTGGGATTAATGGTTTGGTTGCCACAAAATTATTTCATGAAGAAATTAAAATTTTTGAGGTGACCGAAAATGTTTCTTCTCTCTTTTTTTTTTTTGTGTGTGTCTTTTTTTTGTTTTTTTTTTTCTTTTCACTGTAAAAACCTGGAAATTCAGTTACTCAGCTGTAAACAATAGAGATTGTGTGCACAAAGGACCTCCCAAAATAACCCTCTGTAGCTCTAGAGAGAAGACAGCACCCTCCTGGCTTCCAGCCCTCTGGTCCAGCCACCAGCTCACACTGCCTCCAGGAGACTTCTAGTACAAACTAATACATATATCTGTGGCTTGAATGACAAATATAATTCAGTCAATAGAATTTCATTTTATCTTCTAAGTAATACCACCATTCCTGCAAAACCTTTGCAGCTCACCAAGTCTGAAAACCACCTTTGGTAGTTTTTTTTCCCCCTGTCGTTATTTATTTGGGATGACACAGCTCTCAGGTGGTGTTCTCACACACCAAACATAGGGAAAGAGCAAACCCTCTTTGTGTTGTTTGTTTGTTTTTTTTTTTTTTTTTTTCCCCACACTTCTTATATATTTAGCAAACATGTTCTTGTACTCACCACTCTAGAGATGCTCTGTCCAGCAAACAAAGATTAAAAATCAAGGCACTGAGAAGGTAAAACCTGTAAAAACGTCCTTATGGGACCAGTCTCCAAGTCCATCTCCCTCAATATCCTGATTATGCCCAGAGCTGTTGCCCAGGGGTGAATATAAAAATAGGACAAGTTTAATTTTCCCTGGTGTATTTTCTCAGCTTTCCAGAGTAGGAGACATGGATGTGAGGTGGAAGCTTGGAAAACATCCTGAGATGAGGTGGTGTGCTTGTGCATTTCATGGGTTTGCCTTTTCTGGATATCTGATCTAGAGGGAAGTGTCCCTGCCCATGCAGGGGTATTGGAACTGGATGATTTTTTTAAGATCTCTTTCAACTCTAAACATTGATTCTATTATCTCCAATTGCTTTTTGAAGGGATGCAACTTTGAGTTGCAGATAGTTTCACAGATCAGCATCCCTTTTGTCTAACACCTCCTTTTGTTTAACATTTACTTTTAAATCTTTTAACATCTACTTCTGTTTCTTTCAAACTGGCTTCTAGTTTGATAGCTTGGTTTGATGCAGAATAATTACTGCACAGGAAAACCAGAGAATATTTGTTGTCTTTTCATCTTCTCTGCCATTGCTCACATCACTCTTGATTTCTCACTTTCTTGATTTCTCAGCTGCTTCTCATCCAGATTCCATCCATCAGTGATGGATCATCCCTTTAGTGATGGATCTTCCCTGTAACTTTTCTATGATTACAATAAGGTGACCAGAACTGCACACAATTTTCAAGGTGCCAGTGCATTATCCATAGTTTCAATGCAATTCTTTCTGTATTATCCTTTATTTCCTCAGCATTCCTAAAATTTCATTCCTTTTTTTTTTTTTTTTTTGACATAAAAGGATTGCTACCCCAAGACCTCATTCAGCATTGATAACATCTGCATCAGAGTCTGCCATCATACAAGAAAGACCTCTCAGTCTTCAAACTGTATCCTGACCTGCTGAGAACTTAAATTAAGTGAAAATCACTGCAACTCTTAAACTAAGTATGTGGGAGGCTGGAAGAAACCAAAAACCTGTCATTTGTGACAGATAGGGAGCAATATTAGCTCATTTTCTGAGTTAGATAAAGTCTTTGCATCCAACTGTACCATTCAGAAAATGTGGAAATTCAAAGCTCTTTTTGGAATCCCATGGTTAATCTCTGTGATTGACTCCATGAATGCATTTGTGGGAATTCAAGCTCTAGGAGCTCCCAAGTGTACATCAGAACCCTCTACATGATGTGCTCTTCAGACACACAGCAAAGGAACCAGTTCCAAGAGCTTTTACAACAGAAATCACAGTTTCTGCAACTCTGTGTCTGATATTAGATGGTGTGGGAGGGAGTGTGGGGCTTGTGTTGTTCAGCCCTGCTAAGAGAAAAGGGTGAATGAGAATATTTATTTAAAGATGGGGTATGCTTCTTTAGGAGACAGAAGTCTATATGTCAGAAGTCAGTTTTCTATACGTTTTGTCTCAGTAAGGTGAGGGTGGAGGAAGGCTGCCATAAAAAAAAAAAAAAAAAAAAAAAAGGAATCATCATCGAAACTAACAGCAAAATAAGCAGACATTCAGGATAAAAAAATTCTATATTTTACCTGCTCCCTTAAAAGTATAACTCTATTATTCAGTAGAGTCAATAGCAGCTACATATTCTTATGTGTAATCCACTGTTCGCTGAAGAATATAAGGGTTTCAAGATATGCTCTCATTAAAAGAAGATATGTTTTGATAAAATACTTTAAATTGTCCTTAGATTTTTATTTCTTCTAAGTAAGCTTCACTCCTTCACAGTGTATACACTGGAAGAAAAAAAGCTAAGAGGGAAATTTCCAATTTCCTGGGATTTCAAAACTCCCACTAATGAAAAGAAGTAAGGGCAGAGTTCAGTGGAAATGTCCTTCATTCTTTAGCCAGTTTACATCCCAGACCTTACACGAGATCCCTCTGTTTCTTGCCAATGCCTCAGGCTCAGCATGAGGGACAATCTCAGCAGGGCCAGCCAGGTGGAGATAGTGACAGTGATGTGGTTGCAGAGGAGCCACAGATATCTACCAAGCTTCTGGGATGGATGAGGACTCTGCAAAGCCCCATTTTATGGTTAGTTCATATATATATTTGGAAAAAACAGCTGGAGCACTGGCAAAGACAGAAAGGCTGAAACTATGAAGTCCAGCAGTAAGTGCTGAGATTTTAAAGCCAGGACTCTCAAGTTTCATCTCAAATGCTAAGAAGTCAGTTTTGCCTTTCATAAACTAAACACTTATATATTAATTGCAAAATCAACCCACCAAACAAACAAAAAGACCCCAAAATTGGCCTATGCTAAAAATACATGCAACTCTCAGACTTGTGCAATGAAGTTATTAAATTTCTGTCCTTGCCATCAGCAATGTTTACATCACTAAATCACACAAGTGATAGCCCCACAGTAAACACCAAGCCAAACACAAATCATGGATTTTTTGGCAAGAGACTGGAACACAGGCAGTGCCTTTGTTGAACACATGGGCTACTGAATGCTTCTGTGCTTGGGAAAAAAAAAAACAGTTTTGCTGTGAAACATAATTGAGGCCATGTTACTGAGATGAACATCACACACATTGTGCTGCACGGGCCTATTCAGCAGTAACGTTGGAGGGGGAATTATTTTTCTCTTGTGCAACACTGATTTAATGCTCTGTTGAGCTGATGGTCACTTAATGTCCTTAAATCATCACAGAAGTCAATGGGGGAATGCTGATTACTTCCAGTCAAGGGTCTGGCCTCACTGCTTTTCATTACAGCTTCATTTGTTTTTATTAAATAGATGGATAGTCTAGTGATCTGATAGGCATTAGGAGTTTACTCTCAGAGGACAGGCTTCAAAGCCTCCAGTACATCATAGGGAACATGACCTGAAGCCTGACCCATGATAATGGAGACTCCCACTGTGGTGTGAGCTTTGCATCCTACCCAGAAGTGATGATTTCAGCCCCCTTGTTCATTAGTCTTGTCTAATTACAATAGTGCTAAAAACTTCAACACACACCCAGGAGAGGAAAATGGTTTAGCTTAGGATGGATGAGAGCTAGCAGAGGTGCTAGGTACCTGACAATAGAGCAAAAGAAATATTGAAATCCAAAATTCAAATGAATTCACTGTCTCAGTCATTAGTCAGGGCTAGAAGAAAAGTGCAGACACACTGCAGGACTAAGACTTCAGTGGCTCAGTCAGGAGGGCAGGTGAATAAGAGGTAAAATATCAAATTTAATGATTCCAGGATCAATTTCATCCAATCCCAAATATACTAGTAACAGCCTATCCTTTTCCCAGCAGCCCTACCAAACTGAAGATTACAATGCAGCTCTTAAATCCAGCATGTAATCTGATAAATTTAGCATGAAACATCACCAGCATATTCATAACTCCTTCTTATCCCTCTGCAATTAGTGGTTGTAGTTTTGAGTCTGAGATAAATGAGGATTGAGAAACCAGGTGAAGTGAGTTCTCAGCAGCAATACCTGTCTGCTAGCCTCATAGATGAGAGAAGCAAAAATATTTATTCTTTAAGGAAGGCAGAAAAATTACACATTGTATCTTAAGTCAAATGGATTAGCTGGAGTAAGGGGATGTAGTAATTCCTGTTGTGATGGCCAATTACATTGCAATGATACTATCCATAGGTGAGCATCACATATTCCCTCCTTTCTTGGCTCCTGATCAGTGGAAAATGTGTGTGGGGGGTTATCAATGGGTTTCTAATGTGTGTACAGGCACTTCTCAGAGTGTCCCACCCCAACCTGTTCTTCCCTAAGGAGGCATCAGCCTAACTGGAAGAAAATCAATGTTATTTTATGTAATTTTGGAGAAAAACGAATGGAACTGACACATGGAAAGGGATGGCCTTGCAGATTCCTCATTTCACTGTAAACTTCCATCACTGTTTTGGGGAATCTGTGTCAGACTACATCACCAGTTGTTCTTCTGACATCCTCAAAACTTAGACACCTCCCACCCTCCTTCATTCCAAAGTCCAGCTCTGTCAGGAAGCCTCTAAATCACCTGAAAATAAGTTCATAGAATGTCTGAACATAAAAAACCTTGGAATTTAAATCCCAGTGCATCCAGGGACACTTGTCTCAGTTTCCAGACTTAATCAGTGATTCTTGCAGATAAAAATAAAAAATCTGGCATTGGAAGAGTATAGCAGCCTGGTCATTAGGTGGTTGAGGCAGACAGAGAATGGAGCAAGGTGGCACCAACCTTCACTTGCATGAAAGTCTTTATGAAACAGTTTGCTATTAGAATATATATCGATAAGTAATGAAAAATAGAGAAAAAAAAGCAGCAGCAATCTGAAATATTGTATTGGAAATTAATTTAAGAAGGGATATACAGGTTTTACATTTATAGGAGATCTCATAAGATCTCTCTGGCCAAGATGAAAATTTCAGCCCCATTTTGAGAGTTACTGAACTTCCATGTTGCCCAAGCTACATTATTCTGAAAGTCATAAATCTTTCTGAATAGTGTATTAAGGAAAAGAATGTTAAAGAATTTCCTGGCTGTGAGACTGAATCTAGTGAATTTTTTCTTTGCACAGAAAATAAAGAGTTTTCAAATGATCATTATTCTAGTTTTGTTTGAAGTTAATTTTCTATTCTGTGCTTTCATATGGAAAAAAACAGTTCCAGTTTACAACAGAGAGTTATACAACCTTTGAGTGTAAATGCTGTGGAAAAAAGACAATCACATTTATTATTGACATGCAGATCTGGGACAGAAAAGGAAAAAAAATAATATGAAATTGAAAGAATTGGGGGAAATTCTAATGTGCATTCTTGGTTTTGGAGAAAAAAAGCAGCAGACAGTGCTGTCATGCTAGACAGAAAATGTGAGCTGTCTAAGCAGGATCCACTAGCTACAGAGGGGGAGCAAAACAGTGAAGCATTTATGACAGTCAGAAACTGTAAAGTTTGCTTTCACAAAGACCATGAGTTCATGTAATTCCCCAGATTCAAATGAATATTGATGTGGACTACTTTTTAAATTTTATTTTACTTTTTAAAACCTTCTGATGTAAAAAAACTACAAGGTAAGCTATATAAGAGTACAAGCTTGTGTTCACCTCAAGTTGTGAAACCTCAAAAGACACCTGAAGTTGTGAAACCCACAAATATTGTGGAATCATTTTCAAAGATGATGGCAAATCCATACAGTGCTACTAATTGTACCCCATGGAGACAGAAAATGATACATTTCCATGTAAAAATGTTAGAGTAATTTCTATCTGGAAGATTCAGAGGGTTAATGAAAAGTGAATAGAAATTATGCAGGAAGACAAAAAAAAAAAAAAACAACAAACAAAAACAAAACACAAAAAGACAAAGAAACAGAAAAAAACCCACAACAACAACAAAAGAACTGTAAGAACAACAACAGGCCCCCAGAAAATGTTAGTCCTGACAAAGTTTGAAAGAGCATTTTGAGATGCAAGACAGTCTCTGGGACCCATTTTAAAGTGTTCAAGAAATAAACTCAGTGCATGAATAGTTGCACAAAAAAGATTGGATGAAGAATGAAGTCTAATTCCAGACAAAGAAAGGTTCTTTGGTGAAGTGTAAAACATCACAGCAGACTATAATACAGATGTTTGTAAATACATGAGCACAGCCAAATACTTTTATCAGAACACCTTTTATCTCTCCAAAGCCAGCTGAATTAATCTGACTGATGTATTTTCATTTGTAATGGAAGGTCTTAAAATAACCTAATAATTGTGGTTATTTTCTCAAGGGCTGAACAGTAATGTGCTGTGACACACGAGCCTTGTAAATTAATTACTGAGGAGCTTTCAGTGACTTTGCAATGAAAATGAGTTCCCTTTTCAAAGAGATCAAGTCAAAGGGGAAAACCAAATCTTCAGAATCAGTCATCTCTGAAGAAATTGACATGCATCCCTTAATCAGAGGCAGCTTCGTGTCACTCACAAGCAATGTTCCAGCTTGAACTTTCTGACCATATAATATTGTTGTGCTTGAAACAGCAGGGGAAAGAAAACATGAAGTTAAATTGGGAGAAGGGTTTGAAAATTATTATGCTTATGTAACTGTTAGTGAAGTAGGAGCTGATTAAAGTGCTGCAGTTTTGATTTTTAACCATAAATTTAAATTTATACAAGAGCCTTGAATATATGCTAAATGAAGCGGAGTGCTTTGTTATGGTTTGATCAAAATAATTTGGGGTGGGCAAAAATCCCATGGAAAAAAAAAGGGCTGCTCTCCTCACTAGTCTTTTTAGTTTAGCATTTATTTTTAGTTCTCCTGCTGCTTTACTTTTGGGAGTGAGGAGTGTGACTTGTTAAAGAAGTTTAAAAAAATCAATTGTGGTTGTCTCCAATTGTATCAATTCAGTTACTCAATTAGCATAAAAATTTTGGGGTACAATAGGAACATCTTAAACACAAGCAAAAAATCAAACAGCCTTCCCATGAATGTCACTAAATTGTAATAAAGGAATTTTAGGTTTCTGTTGTATGCTTCAATCTTTCTGAGTTTTGTCTTATTCCCACTGCAGTCTTTAGATACTCAGCTCTGGTCATTCAGCATCTGCCTTGCTTCTGCTGTGCTTTTTTTGGACCTATGCATATATAAGAATTATCTTGCAAATGCTGAAATTTCATAAGCTGGAATCAGATGACTACATGACATCCCTCCAAGCACAGAGCTGAATATCTTTTTGCAGAGCTGCCTTTTGGTGCCTGTTGATAGGCATCAAGCTAAAGCAATGATGCAGAAATTTATTTACTGCAGAAGGTACAGAAATTGGGACCACTTTCATTTTAAGTAACAGGACATGAGACCTGTGAAATAGATTGCATATGCACAGGCTTCCTTGAGTCATACTTAGTATTAGGTTTGAATATGTTCATCATTACATTTCATAAATAGCAGAAGAAATTATAAGGCTTTTTTGCTTTATTGTGTGTTCATTTGATCCTAATGATCTCCTCTGGTAAAACCAATGCTTGCACTCAGGCAGGAGATTATCAAGCAGATATACTGAGGTGCATAAGATAATCAGATCAAACAAATGGCCCAGAAATACAGGCAAAGCCAAAGGGGAAGGAAGGGAGTTAGTAATTTCAGACATTGGCTTTTTGTGTGTGTTTAATTTTTAACATAAATAGAACATTAGTAGTTATCCAACCTCTAATTTCATTGCAGAATGCTATGCACTGTCTGTAGGAAGGCACCATCCAACTGAGGCCCACTGTGGCACTAGATAATTCAGATATCCAGAGAAAAGCAGAAAAGAATGCTAATTAGAAGAAAGTTTATCGAAATAAGATTTTTTTTCCCTGTTTATTAACAGCCTAGAAGCTTAGAGGAGGAATATACAGAAGACCTTTAATTAATCTCTATATTTTTAAACGGTTAGAATTCATCATGGTTACTAAGACAAAAAAACACCAAGAGTGTCAAATATCTTCTTTGTCGAGAGAAAGAGGAGAAAAAACCAACCAAGCAACCAACCAAAAAAACCCCAACAAAATCCCAATTGTAATATGATTTTGAGATTTGCATTTGACAACCCATCTGGAAAATTTCTTCAGGATTATTAGAGATCATCAAGAGGCATTCCTGAAGAGATATAAGAAGCTAAGCAATTGATTCTTTGAAGAGGAAATAAGCAAGACCAAGCCTGGCATGTGAGTAGCTTACATGGGCACATAGGTCCATGGCAAAGTCACCCACAGAAGACAAATTTCTTCCAACAACAGCAATGCCAAGAAATGCTACCTTTTTCCTTTACTCCTTAGCTAACTGATGTCATCCTTTCTCTAGGGGTGGTTCATCTAACCTATACTAGAAAACTGGTTTAGTGTCACCCTCTGAATATACCCATCTCTCCAGTGACTTCTGAAGAAGCCTGAAATAACACAGGCCTGAGTAACTGTCTGCTTTACAATTTCAGTACTGGAGAGGATGAATCCCATCTTGAGTGACAGAGATTATTGCAATTTGGATTGCTTTAATGAGGGCTGGTTTTGAATGGGGTGGAATTATCTTCACGTAACAGTAGATAACTTTAGTGTAAACAGCTGCATCAGTGTGTTTTTATAAATAAAATCTTGTTTTATAAATATATATATTTATAAATAAATCTTGTTTTATAAATAAAAGAAAAACTATTATTTTGAAGTTGCTAGAGCTGACATACTCAGGCATCTTTTTTATTATTTATTAGTTATTTCTTATTATTATTTATTGTTATTATATTATTATATAATTTAATTATTATATATTATGTAATTATTATATATTATTTATTGTTATTATAATTATTTATTATTTTATTGTTATTATTATCTATTTTTAAATTTTTTTTTTTATTTTTTAATTTTTTTTTTTTAATTTTTTTTTTTAGCACTAAATTAATTCTGTTCTTAACTTTATCAACTAGGAGTCTGTTGGTTGTAAAGACAGCACTCTAGACATTCAGGTTAGATCAGAAAAATCCCTCCTTGGGCATGATAACAGGGATTCTCACACCCACAGGTCCGGATGGAAAGTTGTTGTATAAAAACCCCTTCGAGACGAGAGCTTGTCGAAGAAAATACAATTAATACTCACTTGCGTTGGCACTAATGTTATTAAAAAATGATCGGAAATCCTCGGGAAACAACTTCTATTGATTTACTTGTTTGTTTATTCCCAGAATATTGGGGAGAGGAGCCGGAGTTCCAGCCGGGTCAGCACCATGGACAGCGGCGGCTGCTCCGCTCCCCGCGGTTCCTCCGCCCCCCGCGGTTCCTCCGCTCCTCCCGCATCCCATGGAGGTGCCTGAGAGCTCTCCCCTCCTTCAGAATCACAATATCGTGGAGTCGTTTTGGGTTGGAAAAAGCCATTAAAGTCATCGAGCCCAACTCTTAAACCAGCGCTGAAAAGGTCGTCGCTAAACCATGTCCCTCAGCACCACATCTACACAGCTTGGAAATCCCTCCAGGGATGGAGAATTGTCAAGGTTTAACACTGGCCCGGCCAAATAATAGATTTAAACCGAATAACAGATTTATATATTAATCTCTCCTCACTGATAAAGAAAAGAGAGAGAATAAGGGAGAGAGACTTATGGGTTGGAAACTAAACTACACAAATTTAATGAAACAGGAATGATAAATAGGAAAAATTACTAAATATATTCAAATATACAAATATACAGGAAAATTGATCCCACGTTCCTCCCCCCTCTCCCCCAATAACTCTCCCGTCACCCCCGAGGCTGCAGGGCAGCCCTGGGAAAGTCCAGGCTGGAATCCTGGGGTCAGCAGCAGTTGGGAGCTGGAGGCAGAACACACAGATTCAGGCTGGGATGGATCAGGACCACAGGCAGAGGAATGGATGGAATCCTCCCAGGATGCCAAAGGAAGCAGGGAGGAAGTGTTTGACCCTTGTGATCCCTCAAATTTATCCTGAGTATGAGGTGTATGGGATGGAATACTCTGTTTGGTCAATTCTGACATCTCTCTTGTCTGCTCCTCCCCAAAGGAGGGGTTCAGGTGGGACCTCTTTACTCCTTCTGGAGGGTAAAATGTTCCTCAGAGCTGAGCAGTGTCCCTTGGCTCTGCACACCAGTCTCCAGCTGTAACTATAAACATGGAGTGGGATCAGTCCTAGAAGCAGACACTGTCTGAGAAACTTGCTGTTAATTTCAGCAAGTGCAGCTACTTACAAGAGACTGAGCTGAAAGCAAAAGTATAAACTAGAAAATCACCTTTATCCTGGCCCAAACCAGGACAAGACTCTACCACTGCCCTGGAAAGCCTGGGTCAGGGCCTGATAAATTTTTCAGTGAAGAAACTTTTCCTAATATCCATTTAAAACTTCCTCTTGTTCTATTGCTTGTTAATTGGGAGAAAAGACCAACACTCACCTATCTCCAACTTCTATTCAAGTAGCTGTAGAGAGTCAGAAGGTCACCCCTCAGCCTCCTTTTCTTCAGGTTAAACAACAACAATTCCTTAAGATGCTCCTCATAAGACTCCTATTCTAGACCCTTGCCCAGATCAGGTGACTTTTTGTAGTGGACACACTCCAGTAACTCAATGTCCCTCTTGTAGTGAGAGGCCCAAAAGAGATGTGACAATGAACCCTGCCCTGGCCACACTATTGCTAGTAGAATCCAGGATGCTGGTGGCTTTCTTGGATAGCTGGACACACTTACAGGTATTTCACATTGTTTTTTACAGGAAGATCTGAATGGAAATTAGAAATATGAGTTTTGACATATGTATTTTCTTACCAGGAAAGCCAATACAATCCCTGTCTTGCACAAGAAGAAAAAGGTGTACAAAAATTGCCTTTTTCAAGAAGGGCTAATTAAACAGCATCACATGAGAAAATTAGAAAAGTGATCCTTAACACATTTTGTCCTTTAAGTGGTATTATTTTTGTCTTATCTTGTTGCTCTTATGACACAAACAATGTCAGGAAATAGGATTTTTGGCACATTTCTTAGGCTGCTGTTGACATCATGTTTCCATTAAATTACAAGGTCATAGCAGGAGACTGAAGCTAATCAGATGAGCAAACTCAGGTGACTTGACAACTGACAAACTGAATTGTTTTGTTACTTTTATTAACAAATGCCTCAGGCATCATATGGCATTTGCAGAGAAAATGCCATTGTCACTTGCTTATTTTCAGAACTGCCTGTCCCCATCTTGCCTGCTAGATTATTATGAGTTCTTTTCCTCCTCATGCTGCTAATCATCAGTTTGCTCAACTTTAATTTCTACATGACAGCAACCATCTCCTGCTAAAAAAAAACCCAATGAGAAGCAAAAGGAGATGTCTGCCCACTTCCTTTTTTCTGAACACAGGACAACAGGTTTGTACATCTTCATCTCTGAGCACTACCAGAACAATGAGTCCCTTACCTCCACCCCAGTGTTGCTTGGTTTTAAAAATATCTTATAATGCATCCAAACTCTTTATAATGATCTGCACACACAAAATCACTTCTCTCAAAGCTAATGACATTCATTATATGGTGACTACTCCAAATAACTTTAGGCTATTTAAGATAATGTAGGTTTAATCAGCCTGCTAGATGATAAAGTTTCCTCGTTGCTGCGAAGTTTATTGCTTTTGCATTATCTCCTGACATTTTAAGAGAAAAGGAGTGAATTTCAGAGGGTTCCCTGAAAGCTTTCAGAGGTGATTACATTTCCAACACTTAGTGAGTCACCACACATTTGCCTGTGGCAAACACAAAGTAAAATATTGGCTATGTAAATCCCCACAACCCCTGCAAGGCCAGAAGGGAAACACGTCCCCAGAGTAACAGGACAGTCAATGCTGCTCTCACCCAGTCCTGGGTCTAACATCCCTGACAGAAAGGCAGTTGGGAAAACAGACATTCCTATCCCCCTGGTAGGAACATGGGCTGTAGAGAAAAAAACCAGATGTCTCAAACTCCACTGAATGTTTCCACCATCTGCAGGCTCTGAAGGATGCAGTGCATCTGTTTTGGAGGGGCAGAGAGAATAAGAGTTCAGATTGTTTTGTCACTTCCTGAATCCTGATGTTATGGATGTACTTCCAGGAGAAATATCTGTGACAAGCACCATCACTTAAGCAAGTCTCAGTTTATTAAACCAGCAGATGCCTGGCAGTCATTTTCATAGTCAAGTCTTGGATTATGTGTTGATGCTCAAGCCAAAATTAGCATAGGAGAACTTAGGGCATCTTAATTACAACTTCCTTTCCCCAAAAAGTGCAGGACCATCAGGACCACCTGCACCACAAGAGAAAAGTTGCGACACTTGATCAACCTCTCTCTGGCAGATGGTGCTGGAGACACCAGTATACAACAGCCATGGTGGCAGAATTGCTATTTAGCAGCACAGTGTCCAGAAGGTCTTGTGGTGGGAAATTGAGATGCAGCAGTGTGGACAGGGAGGTCCCAGGCCAGATCTGGTGAGAGCAGAGGACCTGGAGGATGAGGTGACCCAACTCTCATGGTGCTGTTGGACGCCAATAGCTGTACAGGTTTTGCATGGAAAAGTTAAAATATGTGTTTTAAAATAAAAGATTCATGAGTCTGCAGGTCAGTGCTTCTAGACATAGATCCTGGTGTTTTGTGGTGCAGTTTCATGGATTGCTGGACTGCTATTGACCTGTTGGTATCTGGACTCCTCTACTCCAGCCCCATGAATGTGGCATCACTGGAAAGACAGCAGCCTTAGCCATATATTTTCTCCCTCTTTTTCTTCAGCTCTTCTTGGATTATTAGAGCAAACTTTTGCCACGTGGGTGCTACAGGCTTGAGATGTCTTAGTGTTCTGAGCAGCAGGATGTTACATAAAAAAAACAGTCTAACATCTCTACTGGGTTCAAAAGGAAAGTAATTACCTCTGCTTGTTACCAGGTGTCAGTCAGGGGTCTACACAGGGTAGTTGGGCTCTGAACTAGCCCAGAAGATTGGGCTCAACCTTCTGCTCCAGTGGTGTGCAAACTTGTCTGTTTGTCTCTTAACCAATCCAGTCCAGCTGAAGGCATGAGAGGCTCTGCTGGTGTCTAGAAAACTTCCAGGAGGAAAAGGATGGTACTGTGGGAGTTTAAATAGGATTTGGATTCCCCTTTTCAGTGCAAACTGGTTCATGAAGAAGGGCTCAGTATCTCTTTATGCCCAAAGCAGTTATGGAAAAAAGGAGGCCACGAGGGAAGTGTTTTGTACTATTTTACTTCTTTTACCTGTTTTGCTGGGTTTATAGACCAGTTTATAGAACAGTTTCTCATTGCACCTCCTGCCCATTAGCTCCCTTCCAGTATGGGGAGACTTTCTTTCATATTTTGCATGAAATGCTGAGGCACAGATTCAAATATTATTGTCCTTTTTCTGAGTGCCTTAAGGGTCATCACAATGTTCTGACTTCACACAGTTGCACATATAAAACTTCCAGCTGCTAACATAAAACATTTAAATGTCTCTTCAGGCCACGTGTAAACCTTTAGGGTTCAGGTCAGCTGTCATATTAATTGCTAATAACAATACATTTGTCTCCTTCCATAGTGCAACTGTGACATTAATAACCAGTGCGGTCACAGGTCAGGCTCAGGCTCAGGATGCAAACCTAAAGTAATTGACCCCTTTTTTTGATAAAGCTCAATGTCTTCTTATTATTGACTCATTTAACATTACATTCAACTGTTCACCTTTTTAGCTGGACCCCTCTTTCCTCTGCATAATAAAGGGCAGCAAAATATAGCCAAGTATTATAGGAACAGAAGAGGACATATTTTAAACTAGAAAAAAACCCCACAAATACTAAAGTCCTTCAAACAAAAAGCTCTCAGAACAAAAAACAAAAACACCCACACCCCCCCCCCCCAAACCAACCAAAACCCACCCCTCCTCCTCCAAGAAAAAAACCCAAAACCACCAAAAACCCAACAAAAAACAACAACAAAACCAAACCAACCAAACAGAAAAACAAACCAAAAAATTTACCCATTCATCCAAGAGTCAGGAACTCCAAGATCCTTGAACAGTCAGTTAGAGCACTGTGAATGTGCTCAAAATGGGAAATTGGGTCTTGGAGAGATGCTGGGCACACACCACTGTTGGGTAAGTACACAAGTCTGTGTGAGTAAGGGAGTGTGTGTTGCTGGGATATATTTCCCCAGATCACCACATTTTCAAAAATCCCTGTCAATAAAATGGTATTTCACCTTTGCAGATGCAAAGATGTTGAACTTCCTGATGCTCTTAGTGTATCTCTGATCCTGTTTTTTCCTAACATCATAGGACTGTCTGGGAGGAGGTGGGAAATAATAATAGAATTTGCAGACATCTAAAAAGATGTAGTGCTTTACCACATCCCCCTTTGGAGTACATATATGTGTGTAAAAATATAACTATGTCTGTATTTACATCTATATATTTATATATACAGATTTTAATGCTTTCTTGTAGATATAAAACCCCTTTTTCTGCAAAGATAGTGCCTAATTCACTCATATCACTGCCTCTAAAATTCAAACCCCAAATCTAATGCTGAAGAGTAACACTGAACAGCAGAGTGGATGACCTGGGCCTGGGCCACTTTCTTCTGAAGAAGCTGAAAGGAATGCAGTGGGGTTTGACATGAACCTGTAATGGTCTAAGTGTAGTATTTGTGCTGCAGGATTGGCTAGAGCATGGTTTCCTTTTGTGTGTGACAGCACAACTGTTACAGGCACAAGTCTGTAATTATTTTTTTACTGTTTTTACAGGGTTTCATGCAAGCAAGTCAATGTAGCAACCACTTAATTACCAGCATTAAAAAAAGTCCACTGAAGATGAAAGCTTACTATCTCCTTCAATACTATCTCCTTAAACTGCTGGTAGATTGATTTTACGTTGCTGGGGTGAGTTTTATTTCCTAATAGTGTCATTTTCTGCTGTGTAGCCTGCAGTGTGTATTAGAACGTCCAGTTTAAACAGGAACACTCTACCTCCGCATTAGGGTTGCCTTCAGTATTTCAGTTTTTCTTCTCCTCCTACTTCACAAGTACGTGTTGAAAAGGCTCAGAGCCTCAGCTGTGTTATTGCTGCTGTGAGCTGTGCCCTTAGTGCTGGTTTTTATGGGTAGCAACACGAAGGTTGTCAAAGGAGAAACAGTTCCTTTGGCGTCACAGGGGCTGTCATGGCTTTTTTCAAACCTCTCTCTCTGCAGTGTTTCAAAATGGTGTTAATGCTGTGTTTCACCAACAGGTGAATCAACACGAGTGGGAAGTTTCAAATGCTGTAGCCTGAAAAGAGAGAAGAAAGCCTCCCCCCCAACCCTTCTCAAGGTTCCATCTGCTTTTACTATCAGGTGCAGACATAAACTGTGGTAAGGGGGTTGGATCAGCTTTTGGATGTGGAACACAAACAGCAGACAGGAAGAAAGGCACAAAGAGGTTTTTAAAATATGTCATACCTGCAGTTACAGAAAATTATAAGAGCTGGAAAAGTAAATAATCATATAGACTTCTTCTGTAGCAGGAAGTAAACAATCATTCTGAGCTCAGTCTTTGTTCTTAATACATAAACCCCAAACAGTTTTAGTGTCATGAAGAGTTCCTTTCCCTTCACTTCTCTGCCACTTTCTGTCTACTTTTAGGATAGAGAAAAGATGCCATGGCATCGTATTAATGACTGAGACTTGGCTTCATGCCAGGACTTTGTAGTATAGAAAGTAGACTTTCCCTTTCCGTGTTACTTTGCTTGATGAAGGCCTAGCTCCTGATCTCTCCATGCCTTGACCACAGAGCTTTGCTCCTAGATCCTGAGTCCATTCTACTGGTAACCATTTCAGGTTGCTGCTCACAGGCTCACAAAATCCTTGTGTCCCTGAGAGATGAGCTAGATTAAAATATATCAGTGTTTTTGTTCTTTTCCTTTACCATTAATATGCAATTATTTTCCACTTCTTTTCCTTTTCTTTTATTTTTTTTTTTTCCCTAAAGTTTTACTGAATATATGTGACTGGATACATCAATGACAACAATTTAAATAGGGTGTAAGGAGAATCTCATTAGTCTCTGCAGGAGATGTATTCTTTCAGCCTTAGTTTTGCCAGATGTGTTAGAAAATGTTATCTGCAAAGTCTTTTCAATATATAGTTGAGATTCAGTGAATTACACTAACTTATCTTCAAATGAAATTCTTGCAAACATAAGATCCATCTCACAAACATTCAACACAAACCCTTTTATTCCAGCAGAAAGCTGGCTTCCCAGCTGGTTAAAATCCTATTTCAGTATTTGCTGGGTTGAAAGACAATCAGTACGGAGTGGCAGGAGCTGTATTCAGGTGTAGTATTGTTACGATCCGTGCTATTATTTATATTTTGATTGTGAGGAAAAATCAGCCACTACTCATAGACGTTGCATGAATTTACAAAAATAACAGGCTTTATGATTTAAGCAAATTACAAAGATTTATTTTAGGGAAAGGAGACAACAATATACCTTTAAAAGAAAAAATATAAGTTTAAAAGAGGAGAGAATTTACACAAATTAGTCACTTTGGGCACAGAGTTGTTAAGTAATAAAAGGAAAACAAGAGAGCAATTAAGTTTTATCACCGTCCGCCGGCCCTGGTCTCTGGCTGGAGAAAGGATACGTAGGACCCGCAGTTCCTGCTTGGTGCTGTTCTGCTGAGGCTGTCCCGGAGCTGAAGCTGAAGTGGAGAGCAAGCAGGGGGGGAAGAGAGAGCCCACACTTCTCCTTTTCTCTTGGAGTTTTTATACAGCAAAAGGGGTTTCTGTCTTTTCATAAATTACTGGCACCCAGACTTGCTAAAGATAACACGGATTTTGCCATCCCAGGAACTTCTCTTTTATTTATTATCATCTATCAGTTCTGGTTACCTTGCTAAATTTATTGTCTTTGTCTGGACCATGTACCAGGAGGTGACTTGACTAACAGTCTTATCTTTAGGTCCCTGTCAGGCATGATACAAAACAGAAGCTAGTTAAGTTTTGGGGTAAAAATCTGCTAATTGAGAATATGTTTGGTATATTTTAAAAGAGCAGAAAAAATACTGATTCGAGAGACATATTTCGTATTTTCAGAGCGTTTACATCAAGTATGCATTCTGAAACCATAGCAAACATCATGTAGGTGCCTGTTTCTCTTAATTTCATGACTTATTGAAAGCTTTGCAAAGCTGTCCTTTAAAGAGACTTGGGGAAGCAGCAGCCTGATGTTTCTGTTGTGATTAACTCAGAATATTTCTACAGTGTCAACTCATCAATCCCCAAACTCTGCCTTGGGTTAGATTCAGAAAGATTTTTGTTTTTCATTTCAAAAGGGCAAAGATCCGAAGTCTAAAATTAATTAAAACCTTATAAAAGAAAAAAAATTGTTTTTCTCTTTCAAAATAACAGTAAGTTCAGTGTTTAAGAGGCATTTGTACAATGTCCTTAATAAAACACACTGGGACAGGTTGTCCAGGGCAGTGGTTAACTCACCATCCCTGGACGAATTAAAAAGACACGTAGATGTGGTGCTGAGGTACATGCTTTAATGGTGAACTTTCTATTTCTGGGTTAGCAGTTGGACTTGATGATCTGAAAGGTCTTTTTCACAAAAATGATTCTATGATTTTGTGATTCTGACTTTTGGTTAGCCATGAATTTTTCATGCAGTTGGACTATTGCTGTAGGTTCCTTCTAACAGAAATACTCCCATCTTGTTCTATCCTAGGCTACTCCTTAGGTCTTATTCCTTCCTGGCTAGCATTGACCTCTAGCAATATAATCCATAAAATAAAGGCAGGTGTTTGTTGAACAAATATGTGTGTGTGTAGTATGAGAAGTGGCATATTGGAGAAAAATTCAAGTCACAGGAAGTCCTGGCATGAAGCCAAGTCTCAGTCAATAATATGATGCCGTGGAATCTTTTCTCTGTCCTAAAAGTAGACAGAAAGTGGCAGACAATGTTTATCATTTCAACCCGTCCCTTGCACTCCAGAAAATGCTAATCTAGCCTATTATAAATTATTTTTTTGAAAAAGCAGAGCATATTTTACACCAGGGAATGAAAAAGTCCCCTCTGGTGTCTGCACTAATGTTTAAAGGAAGAAAAGGCAACAAAATGTTTTTGTTTAGTTGAGTAAATAAATCAAAAGCCTGGCTAGATGGAGCAGTGAACATATGAGACACAAATTCAGTGTAGTTACACCATCTGTAGCATTTTGACTCCATTTCTCATTCTGTTCTCAACAATTAGATGACAGGTGTGCTTTAAATAGATAATCTTTTGACCTCTTTTGTTCACATCTCAGTGTAAGGTGTGGAGTCATCACAACAGGACAAAACTCTCATGGGAATTCTCCAGAGTGGAGAAAAAACCAAAAAGAGAAAAGTAGAAGCTCTGCAGACAAGGGCAATGCCTTTCCACAGGCAACTATCTGTGTGTGAATAATGAGCTCAGATTCCATAAACCCTGAAATACAGAAAAGATGAAGTTTTCAGAGAATGAAATATTCCAGTAAATGTGCAATATGCCCAGGTGTGTGGCAAGAGGGAAGTGGAAATGTAAAAGGAACTTTATCAAGCTTTGACTGAGTGCCACTGGGGTCCATCCTACCACCTCTTCCAGTCATTCTGAAGGAAGAATAAACATGTTTCTGTGCAGGGTGAGATAAGAGAGGAAAGAAGGAAAAGGTGGAGACATGTTCAAATAGTGATTCTTCTCCTCTGATATCATACACAGCCACAGCTCTTTCACAAACTGATCAAGCTCCATCTTGAAAGCAGTTTACACTTTCCCTTGAAACTTGATTTTCAATGGGGTGTCCCTGAACTTCATTGCTTCCAGACTTGTTTGACCTTGATGAACAGACAAAAGGAGAAAAAGCAGTAAAACAACTTCTTGTTTCAAGAGCAGTGAATCTGAAGCAGCAATCTGAGTTCATGGTGTAGTGGTTACTCAGTCTGGAGTAGTGGTTGTCCTTTATTTCAAGAGATTGAGAGATGTGCCTCAAAATCCATTTTATATCCTCAGGATTTAAATGTGTGGGAGTTGTTTCTCTCCTTTTGTAAGAAAGCACTGCTTATATGTCACAGCCTTCTCTTTGGGTTGTGCTCATTTTTCTAATGAAGAGGGAAACGATGGAACTTATTTAGCTTAGACTTTGCCATGCAGAGTAGTGCATTAATTCAAGTGTGGGGAGCTGAAATGCAAAACCCCATTCAAATCACAGCACTTTTTTCTTTTTAACTCACTGGCCTAGCCTGTAGAACATCTCACTTACTTTTACTCCTTAGGACTGTGAACTTTTCTTTGAAATGTTTCACAGTAGTGCCTCAGCATTTTTATTGTAATATGGATATTTTGAATACATCATAAATTGTGTCCATATCTTTTATATTGCAGTACATGTAGCATATTAAGACTGAAGGCTAAAATTATCTTTGTTGAGTGCTGAATGTATAAGTCAGACAATGAATAGAAAAGGAACACAACCTTCACCCACTTTCAGTATAAAATCACCCAGCTAAAACTCAGAGATACATAAAGGAACTGAGTTTGATGGGTTACAGTACAGTCTTGATGAAAGGATTATTTCCAAAGAAAAGGAGGCTTTCAGACTTCTCTGCCTCATCTGCAGAAGGAATCCTGGCATCAAAAAGTAAACATCTGGCAAAGAGGAGGCAGAGGATCATTACCACCACACTCATTTGTGGCTATTTGCAAGGTCAAGCAGCAATACTACAACTACTCACAGTGACCAAAAGGCAGCATTAAGCATTCTGGCATCCTTCAAGCCAGTAATCAATGCCCTGCAGAACATGTCCCTTAAGCCTTAGCCTGCTTTCTGTGCTAAAAGAAAAAATCCCAACAACTTCCCTCTTGTACTTTTGAGGAGTGCAATGCACAGAGTTTGCAAGTGGCTTACTTTACTGGTTGAATGTATGTCAATCATCTAAACAAAAACATTTTAAGTTGCCCTCAATATATCATGTTTTCATCTTCTTTTCCACTTTTTAAGTGCTGTGGACTGTGCTGTCTTTTCATAATTTTTTTTCCTCTGAATAGCATCCTTCAGATACAAAATGAAGTTACAAAAGGCTTTCTAAGCATTAGTGAATAGTTTGCTTCCTGTTGGATCTCATGTATTTCTGAGGTTTCAGCTGAAAATATTTAACATAGCTGAGCTTTGCTGTTGACTTTTATAGCCCTGGTGATTTTGGTCAGGATTGAAAAATGGAAGTAGAAAAATGATCACGGAGAAGATCCCTGGGCTGAGGATGGAATGATCTCCATGCACTAGTGGCCTTCTCCTGTGTGACTATACTTGCTCCTAGGATGACACCAGCACCTCACCAACCACAAAAGGATTTTACTGTGTTACTGTATACCTTTCCCTTCTGTTTATCCCTGTTTCATGAAAACCTGAGTTTTTTCTTTCCTCTGTGCTACAGACAGAGCTTCAATCTGTCCAGAAGGAGCCACAAATTGGTCTCCTCTGGATGCATCTGACAAAACTGGTTACTCAGTCCTGAAATGGATTTACAGAACATAAATGAATCAGGGAAGGATACAAGTAAAACTCAAATATTGGTGAGAAGGAATATGAGAGGAATCTAATAAAAAAAGCAAAATTCTAGTAAAAGATTGGTGGCTTCACTAAGAGAAAGAGAATAATGACAAAGGAACAGGCTAGAGAGCAACTAATGTTGTTTTCTTTCTCATAAAGCCAGGTACAGAAGGGAGTGGAAATGATTTTTAAAAAGCACATCATTAGACTACTGACATCACTAACAACATCATAGTCGTAGATGAAATAGCACCTTTAAACCTTTGGTTGGTGGCACTGCAATATAATCTTCTGTACTGTTAAATTTTGGTCCAACTAGAACCAGTTCCGGGCCAGGGATTATTTTAATAAGTATGTCATAGATGGTCACATTATTTTGGTGGCTGAAAGAATTTAGTATTACAGATGATTACAGATGATTCTGCAGCACCCAGACACAGAACCTTGAGATATTCTTGATCATTTCAACAACATTGTACAGATGCAGTTATGGTAGCAGGGAGTTTTCAAGGTTAAATATTTAAAAGCTTTTGTGAAAGCATCAGACGCTTACATGGTGTCAAGAAGCAGAGAAAGATGACATTAACTGACAGAAGTCTTCTGCTCTCCTGCTTTAGAGTTTACAGCTGCTTAGAATGATCAGACATGAGGAGGAAAACTGGAAGTGGCTGGATGGTTGCACCCAGATAGCTGTGATCAGTAACTCAGTGTCCAAATGGAGATGTGTGATGCCTGGTGTTCCTCAAGGGTCAGTACTGGGACCAGTGCTGTTTAACATCTGTCACTGACATGGACAGTGGAATCAAATGCACCCTCAGCAAGTTTGCTGATGACACCAAACTGTGTGGTGAAGTCAACAAGCTAGGGGGAAGGAATGCCATCCAGAGGGACCTTGAGAGGGTCAAGGAGTGGGCTTGTGCAAGATGCATGAATTTCAACAAGGTCAAGTGCAAAGTCTGCACCTGGGCTGAGGCAAACCCATACACAGATACAGGCTGGGAGGAGAAAAGATGGTGGACAGCCCTGAGGAAAAGGGCTTGGGAGGGGTGGTGGACCAGAAGCTCAACGTGAGCTGTCAGTGTGCACTTGCAGCCCAGAAAGCAACCAGGTCCTGGGCTGCATCAGCAGAAGCACAGAGAGCAGCACAGGGAGGGGATTCTCCCCCTCTGCTCTGCCCTTCAGGGACCCTACATGGAGTTCTGGGTCCAGTTCTGGAGTCCCCAAGCTCAGAAGGACACAGAGCTCCTGGAAGGTGTCCAGAGCAGAGCCACTGAAATGCTCAGAGGGCTGAGCACCTCCCTGGGAAGCCAGGCTGAGGGATTGGGGTTGTTCAGCCTGGAGAAGAGGAGGCTCCCAGGGGAGCTCAGAGCAACCTTCCAATATCTGAAGGGGCTACAAGAAAGCTGGGGGAGAGCTTTGGACACAGAGGGGTAGGGACAGGACAAGGGACAATGGTTTTAAACTTGTCCCTGTCCATGCAGGGAGTTGGAACTGGATGATCTTTGAGGTCCCTTCCAACCCAAACCATTCTATGATTTCCTATTGGAATAAATTTCAGCCACAGAGTGATATGTCTTAATAGCTTTGCTTAAAATCTAGGTAAGGTTATTCTCTCAGTGAAGAAGACACAGGTACTGTCTGGCAAGTGGTGTGACCTTGTACTCCTTGAGGAAGAATTAAAATACTAAGACGAGAAAGAAGAACATTTTAAAGAATGAATAAAAAATAGGATAAAACCAGTGAAAACCTTTTAGCTGAACTGAGTTAATTTTCCTTTACATTGGCAGAGGTTATCCTTGAAGAAGAAAGAGGTGGGAACAGTCACTAGGGATATGTGTCCCTGGAAGACTCCCATTATGTCTTGAATGAAAATCGGCTTAGCTCTAACAAGATTTGAGTACTTATTCTAACCACACAGATCAGCCTTGAAGGCCTGTGATGGTTTTATTTGTAAATGATTTTGCCTAATGCTTGTTCTTTGGCAGCATTTACTTTGATTTAGTTTATTCCCCTTGATGTGATTACATATATGATCTCTGCATTGGGTGCAAGGACACTGCTAAATACCATTTACATTAAGTGTTGTTGCTCTTGTGTCATGTACAAACCCTCTTCCAGCTCCAGATACATAAATCTATTTGGTTTAATCAGTCAGAACCACATTTAATACTGTCACTGAGCAGCTACATTGGTGGCTTTACTGTTGTAGTCAGTCAAATATAACGCAAATAGATTTCCATTGACCATGACCCAGGCAGCTCAAAGTCTGCAATGAGCTCCTGGGAAGTGCTCTTCTCTGTTACCCTCCAAAATCTGGAACAACTCCTTTGTCTCCTCTTCATTCAGTTCAGATTAACAGGTGTGCAGTGGAGACCTTGGATCCACATAAGGCTCTGTCCCATGTTAAATAGTAGATTAGAAAACCCTTCTTGCTTTTCTAATCCGTGCTTAGTGTATAAAAGCCTTACTAAAGAAAACCATGGAAAATTTTGGTTTTGGGATGTGCCATGGAGCAACCTGGTGTAGTGGGAGGTGTCCCTGTCCATGGCAGAGGAACTGGGACTAGGTGATCTTTATGATCCCTTCTAACCCAAACCATTCTATGGTTCTGTGATTCTATGACTGTATGGCACACAGGTGTACACATACACTGAGCACCATGGTACAGCACCCTTTATGGTTTAGCAGAAAAGATCTGTGGCAAGAATTTCCTTTGACTGGAAGATCTCTGCCATTTTTCTGCCATCATTCCTGAAGTGGCAGTGATTCTGTATCACTCACTCCACTGAAAATCTCAACAAACTTCTGCATGAGCTGCTGTCTGATTTTCAGAGCTCCCAAATACACCGTTCTTCCTCTTCTGAATGATAATGAGCTTTTTCCTAGCTAGGTTTCATTGCCTTATTTACCCTTTCAAGGTATATCTACAACTCACTAAACATATCTGATTTTGTTTGCAGATGATTTTTAACCTCCCATGAAATGACTAAGAAAACATTTGGTTTGATTGTGTTCATTTATTTGTTTATCAGTCTGTTTGTAGCTGTAATAAGAAAGCAAATTATTCCACTGTATATTCTATTTATGCGATTTCTCTAAATAGTAAACTGCAGAGTCTGATCCAAATACTAAAAAGTTATGGAGTCATGGCATCCAACGTCCTAACTGGAAATATATATGAATGTCACTTTTTGAACATGAAGAACTAAAGAAGTAGGGTTTTTGGACTCTGAGAGGGGAAGAACTCAAAGGGAGGGATTTATTCCCTCCCATTTCCTGCCATACTCTATAAAAGATGGGAAAGTCAGAAGCTTCTCCCTCTTTTTCCTCCCACTTCCTGCTTTCTGTGCTGCTGTTCATTACCACCAGCTCACCACGAGCTATCTATCAGGTTGTGTATGTATTTAGATATTTGTATTTTTTTTTTACTTACCCTTGATGTTATTACTTTTCCCTTATGCTCATAAAATCTGTATCTAATTGTTTTCAGTATCCAACTTGAAGTCTCCAGTTTTTATTCCCTTTTTATCTTCCCTTTGTGTGTGGGGAGGGGAACAGAGAGGAATTATGTCCTAGGTTTGTTTTCTGCCCCAACAGCTAAGCCATGACAGTGGAGGATTTGCAAGCTGCAAAGCTTGTATGAAGCCTCAGAGACCCAGTCTAAACTTCCTCCTCCTCTTGCTCAGTTCAGCATTTGGAGTTGTTCAGATCCATGCAGAATGCTTTTCATAGAATCATAGAATGGTTTGGGTTGGAAGGGACCTTAAAGTTCATCCAGTTCCAAACCCCCTGCATGAGCAGGGACACCTCCCACCAGCCCAGGTTGCTCCAAGCCCCATCCAACCTGACCTGGAACACTTCCAGGGATGGGGCAGCCACAGCTTCCTTGGGTAACCTGGGCCAGGGTCTCACCACCCTCACAGGAAATATTTTCCCTACTGTCTAACCTCAATCTCCCCTCTCCAAGTTTTAACCCATTTCCCTTGTCCTCTCCCTACCCCCCCGTGTCCAAAGCCCTCCCCCAGCTTTCTTGTAGCCCCTTCAGATATTGGAAGTTTGCTCTGAGCTCCCCTGGGAGCCTCCTCTTCTCCATCCTGTCTACTATAAAACCTTCTCAACCCCAAAGCTGGTTATATAAACCAGAAATCAGCTATCTTTATGTTGTTCACTATTGTTTTTAAGAAAGTTCATAATTTTCCTGTCTCCAGAGAAGTGATGCCCCCCTTGAAGCTCATTGGAAGTGAACCAACCTTTGTTGTACATGATCTAAAGCACCTCCATCTTCAGAATCCTGGGACTGGATACCTAGGTGCCCTCCCCATGTCTTGTCACAGTTTTTTAACTGCATCATGTTCAGGAATAGCCTATTTCTGAATGTTTTCAGACCAGATATTAAAGCATATCTAAATTTATTGTGAGTAATGGCACATAGCAGGTCTTGAAATTATTTTACTCCCAGTATTTTTGAAGTGGAAGGGCCAGGTTTCCCCTCCTGTGTTACAGACTTGTAAAGCACAAGGCTGGTACCCTTGTTTTCTACATGATGGGAATACATTATGCAGGAGTGTTTAGGAACAGGTTATATCCTTCCAGAATTGGAAAAAAAATAATAAGGTTGGATGGTCATTTTAAAAGTTCTTTTAATGAGTGTTCCTAAGGATGTGAAAACAAAATCAATTTCATAATTGTTTTTGTGTCTTGTGCATGCAAGGCACTTTAAAAGGTACTTTCTTAGTATAAATGAGGCAAAAATCCTGGCTCATAGTTCACTAAAGCTCCTGTATTGATGAGTCAGTACATTCCTACTTCTTTCCACCTCCAAGCAATTATTCTGATCTATGGAACAGCACTGATGAATCAGATGGTTTCTATTGGTTATAGAGACAACATTTGCAAAGTTTCAGTGGAAACGAATGACTTGGATTTAAATTTCTTATTATATAGGGGAAAAGAAATATGGCATAATGATTCTGCCCCTCTGCTCTGCTCTTGTGAGACTACACCAGGAGCACTGCTTACAGCAAAAAAATACAGACCTGTTGGTCTATATAAAATATAGGCAGCAAAAATACAGATCTCTTGGAGAGAGTCCAGAGAAGGGCCACAAAGATGATCTGAGGGCTGGAGCAGCTCTGTTGTGAACATAGTCAGAGAGTTGGGACTGTTCAGCCTGGAAAAGAGAAGGATCTAGGGAGACCTTAAAGCACCTTCCAGTTCCTGAAGGGGCTCCAGGGAAGCTGGGAAGAGGCCTTTCACCAGAGAGGACAGGGACAGGGCAAGGGGTAATGGTTTTAAAGTTTTAAAGAGGGGAGATTTACATTCAATATTAGGAAAAAATTCTTCACCACGAGGGTAGCAGGACACTGGAATAGGTTGCCCAGGGAGGATGTTGATAGCCCATCCTTGAAAGTGTTGGATGGAGCCATCTGCAACCTGGTCTAGCAGGAGGTGTCCCTGCCCATGGAAGGGGATTGGATCTTGCTGATCTTTAAGATCCCCTCCAACCCGAACCATTTTATGATTCTATGATATGATTTTATGATGGAGAGCTGGGGAGGCGAATGTAGACAAAGGAGAAATAAGGCAGGCAGCATCACCCGAAGTGAGGATAATTAATGTGTGAAACAGGTTTTCAAAGAGTCTGGTAATCAGTGGATGAGATGAGGTGCTCAGCCCCAAGTGTGGCATTTTGATTTCAGTCTTTAAACCTGTCACCCTCCCCACTTATGAAGTTAAACCAAAGTTAATGCAAATGAGAACTGAAGTTGAACTCCAGACCTAGATATGTGATGCCACTGTGAAAAGAAATACATAGTCCAAATATTAAAATGTTATGGATGAAATTAAACTCTTGCCTGGGAGGAATTGTCAGGATCTCAGCCTTAAATTAAAGTGTTAGAATTATTATGATGTTTGGGAACAGATCATGCTCACCTTAGACACAGGTATTAAAAGCTTGTATCAGAATTTGAGGCTGGTTTATGTGGAAATTGCTTTTTTTTTTCCTACAGTTTACTTTCAGGGCCATACTTTTGTTATTCTTCTCTTGGTGGAAGGCCTCTGAGCTTAGACACCTTCTGGGAAGATGTCTGAGAGTTGGAGAGCTCCTTCTACAACAAATGGATTGAAAAAAACACAGCAATCTGCTTTGTTTTAGACACTTGTTTTAGGACTTGTAATGTCCTGCACTCTTCTGAATACCTTGATTAGATTTCAGCATCCTTGAAGACATTCTACATTTATTTTTAGTCCAATCAATCCCAAGATGTTATTGCTTCTTATTTTGGACTCTTATTTCTTATTAATTGTTACATAATTTTAATTTTTTTTAAAATAAATTCTGAGGTGTAAACAAATTGTGGTTCTAGCTTGTAACAGCACTTCAATACCAAATTAAAAATCACAGCAAACCTCTGAGTCTGGTGTCTATAGTTTGGGGACAGTTTTGGGGGCAGTTGTGCCTCTTTGGTTTCAGACTGGGTTGTCAAAGATAAAGTCTCATCCTGGTTTGTTTTGGTAACACCTCAGTGAAAGTTTTAACTAAAGGTCACACACATTCTTGTCCTGAGCTCCATGTTGTTGAGGTTGTACTGGTAGTTTCTTGCATCTTGGACAGCTGTGTAGATAAATCTTTCAACACGTGGCACTTTCTGGTGGAAGGAATGGCCTCTTGAGGTTCAGATGGAATTAAAGATAGGAGCCAGCACTGGGCATCATTCATCCATAACACATTTAATTAAACTCCTGCCTTTTGCACAGTGTAAGTTGTGTGTTTTCTAAGGGAGAAGAGCAGAACGCAAAGTGAACAGAGAAAGCTCTACCTGCTCTCTTACAATTTCTTTTTCTCCCCAGAATAGCCACAAGCATGTGTTAGAGAAGAAAATTGCTGCATCATTTACCAGACACGTTAGTCTGAAAATTCTCTCCCAGCTGCAATTTATTGCTGACAAAACAATAAATAAAAATACAAAAAAACCCCACAAACAAACAAACAAACAAAAAATCCTGAAGCTCGGGATCTTTTAGTCTGTGTGTTTGTATTTGACCTTTGTAGAACCAGAAGAAAATTTTACCCATTTTATTGGCCAGCAGGTCTACAGCTGGTCTTCTGGACAGTCTGCTGTGTGTGTCTGACAGCCCAGTGCTCCTCCACTGACATCTGCTGGCTAACACCACCCTCAGCATCCCACAGGGTGGTGGGACCAGATGGTGGGACCAACCAGACATGGTCCAAGACCAGGATGAAATGGAAAGGCAGACACTGGAGAATGGCCCCTGCTGGGAAGTTGAGCCATCTGAAGGGTTTGCTCAATTATGAAACTCTCAAACCTCTTTGACCAGCACCCACCCTGACTCATGGCCAAGTTATGAGTCTTTTCAGTACTGATTAATATTCAAAAGTGAATGATGCAGATGCCTCTGGGCACAACTGATTTGATGAATATCCAGTATGTCTGATGTAGTGATGAATGAGCAAGTGATGTTTTGGGATCAGCTTCCTCTTTAGTTCCATTGTTTTTTTCTTATCTATTCTCTGAGTAAAAAATATTATAGGGGTTGGTATTATTATGACTCCTGCAAAAGAAAAAGCTTATGGCCACTGACTTCAGCCAATGATAACCATGTAACCACAGAATGAGGAAACATCCAGCTATTCAATCACCTCTAATGGAGTATCCAAAAGGGTCACAGGGTGTGAATTTTATGCCATAGACATAGCTATGGGATCAGTAAATACCTACAGAAAAGACAAAGAATTTCTTTGAGAAGGAGAATTTCTGAATATTTGCCTTCAATGCTGTTCTATATTTGGTCTCTGGTACATACAACCGTAAGTTGAAGCTGTCATTCTTAAACTTCAGTATATTAATCACCATTAATGTTTGGTTGAATTCCCTCCTCCAAAGCAAATATGAAATAAATGACAAACATCAAGTTGAATTCTAAAGTTCAGCCTTGTTTGTGCCCTTTAGTAGTCACTGTTTGCAAACATTACTCAACATCCAGTCCCTGTTAGCCATGAATTGCTGGTTGTTTATTTGAAGCCATTGAACCATGCAAGGCAGGCAATGCTTTGTAGCCTAGCAGCCAGCCAAAACCAAACCACACAGTGTGAAACAATGACGAGCAATGGTGTTCCTACCTTTTATTCTTTAACATCTTGTCACTGGGGAAAATAGAAGTGGTGTTTAAGCAATTTGTAGAAAACATTTTTTTTTTTTATAGAATGCTTTGGGTTGGAAGGGCCCTTAAAGATCATCCAGTTCCAAATCCCCTGCATGGGCAGGGACACCTCCCACCTCCCAGGTTACCCAAGGCCCCATCCATCCTGGCCTGAGACACTTCCAAGGAGAAGGAAGCCACAGCTTCCCTGGACAACCTGTTCCAACATCTCAAAATCCTCACAGTAAAGAATTTTTTCCTCATAGCTAACCTGAATCTCCCCTCTTCAAGTTTGAAATCATTGCCCCTTGTTCTTTCACCACACTCCTGTGTCCAAAGCCCTCGCCCAGCTTTCTTGTAGCCCCTTCAGATATTGGAAAGCCACTGTAATGTCACCTGGGAGCCTCCTCTTCTCCAGGCTGAACAACCCCAATCCCTCAGCCTGGCTTCCCAGGGAGGTGCTCAGCCCTCTGAGCATATTTGGAAAACACCTTTTTACACAACTATTCCAGTGCTCAAATCCCAAAGTTTACTTTCTGTATCTACACAAGAGATACTTTCTAATGTAAATATATATATCTTGTTTTAAATAAGGTTTTTTAGCTTTCTATATGAGCTTACTATCTTTCCACCTGCATGGAGAGGACATATTTCTGCATCATTTTCCTATGAAAAACCAAAGGAACAGACTTCAGCAGTGGGGGACCTAGTGAAAAAACTAAGGTTATTTCACCTTTGTGATTTCATTGGCACAAAATCTCAGTGGAAAGCTGATCAGGTCTGTTTCTGCTAAACAGCAAAGCTCACAGTGGTCATTACAATGACCATATGCCCCCCTGTCTCACTTTGGGACATGCAATGCATTTCAGGAGTTGCAGGCTATAAAACCATTTGTCTTGTGGGCTTCCTATATTATATCAGACACTTTTAAAAGATAAAATACCTAAATACTTTAAAAAATGATGATTATTTCCTAGAGCCACAGGAACACACTACAGAGGAGACATGGATGCAATGATGTGTTAGGTGAATATGTACTCTAGAGCTTGCTAACCTTAACCAGGGCTGACATGAGGTCCACTTTATCATCTAGGCTTGAAATAAAGAAATCTCCCTGCAGTGAGTGCATCCAGCAGTGCTGGTATGGCTTAAGGCTTTCTAGAGTGTATCCTAAGGTTCTTTCAATATAGAACTGTGGGAGTTCATCTGCTCACTTCTAATATTTGCTTCCACAGTCTGACATGCTACAGACCAGCTTGAAATCCAAATGTGCTCACAGGTCAAATTATCTTGCTTCCACTTGGACATTTCTCAGTCAGTGGGCTTACAAGATGCTATTACTTGCTGAGCTCCTCTAATTCCTGAGTTGTCAGGCAACTCACGTCTGACTTGGGGTTAGTTTGGGGAATGTAAGAATTGTTCATTTATTTTCCAAAGCAGAGAATGGAATAGAAAAATTAGTTCTACCACGTGGCAATAATTTCACTGGACTTGAGCTGGTTGCAACAGAGTTAGTCACAGTACAGACTCTTAAAATAATCAGAAAAAAGAGAGTTTAGGCTAGGACTGTCTGAGATACTCTGATGTTTACTTGAGGAGGAACTGCTCCCTGAAAGGTCTGGTTTCTTTCCATTTACTAAAGATTGATTATTCACAGCTGGTTGCCTTTGGCACAGATATCCATATTTTGTTGACACACCATGATTGCTATTCTTTGGGAAGAGGTTCATCTGCTCTGAATGATGATGACTTCTGCAGTATGTCACTCCCAAGACTCAAACCCACAAGAAGGTTTGTTACTACAAGGGTGGCACAACACCTCTCAAAGAGATGCAGTCTTTTGTTTTAATTAGGTTTCTAAGCCACTCAATCTATTTAAATTCCCAATAGAAAGCCATATCTGCCTTCAAGAAGGTTTTGTCTCAGCTTACTTTGCTTTATCAAGGTAAAACACATTTTTGTGCATTTAATTAGCATTTTCATCATCCAGGTTATTAAAAGAGTCTCAAATGCAGAACAGAAGCCTATAGAATTTATGTGAGGTACAATTGCATTACTCCTGATAACTACTCCTTGAGAAGGGTATAGAGTGGCATTATTATCAGTCTGTAATAATTTCACAAAGACCAATTTTTCCTCAATTTCTCATGAAACTGCAATAAGAAATAATGTTACAAGTCCTTCCGGTCCCATAGGATATTTCAACATTTTTTTTTTAAAATTATTTTCTGTTCACAACACCCACAAGAAAAATTAGGTTTTGCTACCATGATTTCCACCTGACAAATTCAATTAGGATGACAGAGTGATGTTTTATTCCAAAGGGATGCAAGCCCCTAAGGAGCACACATTTTATTTTCAAGAGCTACTTAGTCATTTGAGAATGGAAATCCTTTTGAGTGAGACATGTGCCCCATGATCAAAGTGCCATGTGGATGAATTCTGAACACTCTTCTGGAGAGGGAAGACCTGGGGACAATTTTAAGCCTTGATATCCAGCAAACATTTCACCCTTGGAATATTTACTCTGTGAAACCACAGAGGTCCTGATGTACTGTTTACTTTCCTGAGTATTAATAATTTTAGTATCAAACTTTTCTGGAAAATGAGACTAAAGCTGTGCTGGGAGTGAATTCAAATTTACCTTGCAGCCAGTGAATGTATTTCCCAGAGAGCATTAAACTAGCTTTAGTGAAAAAGCTGAGATGCAAATATTCAGGACTTTTGAAAAGGTTTTGGAAGTTTTAATGAAAATTATTGTCCCTAAATCATGAGAAAGGCTGGTGCTGGAGAAAACTGCTTTAATATTATGCTGGATATATTTACAGGAGCTATTATCATGCCTCTGGACTGCAGGCTGGAAACAACCAAATTCATCACTTCACTTGTGTCCTTAGGTTACGGAGAAAGATCAAGTTTTTTACCTCCATACTTTCTCAGATTCACAACAGAAATCTGCAGCTACACCCCAATTTCTTTGTCATGCCCCAAAGGTAGCAAGGCAGGCCAGCCTAAAGGATTTTAATGCTCAGACTGTCTATAACAAAAGAACAGATTTCCAATCTTCTCTGACTTTACTCCAGCTTTCTGTGCATCTTCTTCAAGTTTCATGTTGGTTTCTTGCTTTGGAATGTCTTAACTTCTTCATGTGAAATAATATGAAAGAAATGGGCACCTACAGAGCAGTTGACACCATCCTATATTTAATTTATAGATTTAATAGGATTTAATCTATTTCTCTCTGCTGATGACTGCAGTAATCACATCCCACATCTAGTCTTCTGCACCTAGAGCACTTGTATTTTTCAACTAATCAAACTCTATGTTAAATTACCTAGGCTGGTTGCCCACTCTGACCTACTTAAAGGTTGGTCTGAAGTCTGTTCTGTGGTTAAAAATGTCTAGCAAAGAGTAGCCCAAACTTAATGGAGATGAGTTTAAATCCATTTGTTCTTGTACCAGAAATGTCATCCTTGTCTTTTCCCAATAATTAGGAAAAATTATTAACACAGTCAATCATTCTCAAGCTGAGAAATGGGACAGCATAAAAGCACAAAGAAACAGTGGACTGGGGGGGGTGTGCGTGTGCTAGGAAAGTTGATTTTTTTTTTTTTTGCCTTGAGATTTTCTTTGATTATGCTGAAATCAATAACAAGACCATGAAAGACAGGGGTAATCTTCCTGCTCCTTTGAAATGGTATCTTCAGTTTAGCATTTCCTATTGGTGACTATGGCTGGTTTAGTCTGTTAGCTCATTTGGGATGTTTGTCATTGCACACATGGATTAGTATCTTCTCTGAATTATGCAGATTGATAGTGGTTACCTTAACAGCACTTACCAAAATCTGTTATAAAGATACAATGAAGAAAGAGTCTTGTTCTTTCTTTATTCTGATGCCTCCACATTAATGTGGTGACAAAGTTAATTAAAGATAAGGAGTGGCAGTGTATCTTACATCTTGCTGCAATGAACAATTTATGGGAGTAGAGTTTCAGCTGATTTAAACTGTTGTAGCTCTCCTGAATAAAAAGATATGATAATGTGGGTCAGCGGGGCTCTAGGGACAGAATATGCCTTTCAACTTGTTACAGAATGTACAGTAATTAGTTTCCATGAGAAAAGAGTAAAATATATATGCAAAGAATGATAACATTTGATATCAATATTAAGGAGTCATAGAAAAGTTCCTTCTCTGTTCTTTTCTTTTCCATTTTCAGAGTTATGTCCTGAGATCATATTAACACTTCTTAATTTTTTCCATATTTTTTACATATGGGGAGACAAGTTGATAAAACCTTTAATGCATGATTTTTACAGAAGCCACATTTATTCTGAAGCAAGATATACTCTATGCTTGGAGTATTTCAGAATTTACAGAGACCTAGTGTAAACTGACCACTGGGGAAAAAAAAAAAAAAGCAGAGTATGTGAGACAGGGGAAAAGGTATCCAGTCCTTTTAATTTCCTTAGTTTGCCCTTAAATATAACCTGTTAAACATTATATTTTCTTTGGAGCTTGTTCTTTTCAAAGTTTTCATCAGACACTAATTAGGGATTGTCAATCATTAAGACTCCTGGAAGAATCCAAAGGAGACATAAGAGTTGGAGTCTTTCAAAACTAAACATGGCTTGAACTCTCACAGAGCATGTCTTGTGCTGTGGTACAGCAGGGCTTGACTTTGTCCATCAGCATTCCTTCCAAAAGATTTCCTTGCTGACATTTACTTGATGAGGTGGCATTTGCTTTTTGGGAGATGTGTTTGGTGTCATGTAGTCTTTGCAGGGACTCTTTTCTGATGGCATCTAAAGGTCAGGATGAGCAGGGGGCATTTGTAAACTTCCTGAGAAACAGATTGTGGGCATGAAGAATCTTCTGAATATTAAGTTTGCTTCTTCTCTGGAATCTGCTGCTTCCCTCCTACCTTTCTTTTTTTTTTTTTTTTTTTTTTTTTTTTTTTTTTTTAATTTTAATTTTAGTTTTATTTTGTCATCTTTTTCTATGAAGCTTACAGGAGTAAAATGATACCAAAAGTATTGTTGCGTTTTGTTGTTGCACTGTTTTTATTTCAAAAAATACAAATATATCTTCATAGAAAAATGGCAAGTTCATTTGAGTTGTGAAAAGCCTCGTTATTTTGATGGTCTGATTGTTTCCATGGCCTGTAAGGCACTCTGCCTTAATGAGATGGTGTTTTCTAATAAACAGTGCAAATTCTCTGTGACGAGCATCAGCCAAGGTTGAACTGGATGGGGTCACTACAGTGCTCTCCAGAAATCCTCCCACAGGATATAAAGGTTGGGTTTGAGTCCTTAGGCTCTGAGCTTTTAGACTTTGAGTCAGAAGGTGAGCTGAACACCCACTAAGTTCACATCCAGAGGACCCAACACTCCCAGCCAATCCTTTACATCAAAACCCTCTAGAAGCAAGCATTAATTTCCAACTCTGTGCTATTATGGCATAAGGGATGGAGAGGAGATGGTGGATGAATGAAGAGAACAAAATTCTGAAACTTCTGACTTGATTCAGTTATATTACAGGTAACCTAATCTTGTAAGATACATATCAGATAATATTTTTTCCTTATTTTTCATTGTGAAAGCAGAAAGATAAAACCAGAAGTGATGTTAAAGTTACAACAAGTAATCATTGATGTCAAAAAGTCTTTGTGCATTTATTATACTGAAAAAAATATCAGTCTCCTACAATTAGGTCATTATGGAAAATGAATCTCTGATTCTCTTTTCCCTCCAAGATGATTAAGTGATATTGGATAGTAAAAAAAGTCTTACCTACCTAGACCCTAAGGGTAATATTATCCTCCCACTTTCCAGGGTAGCTAAAAAACAACTATGCTGAGCTTTCTAAGCACATGCTGCCAGTGTGAGGGGAGTGATATTCCTGGAGTAGCTGTCATCCCCATGTGTAAACCCTCTGAAATCTGAGCTGGGAAATCTTTATGAAAAAAATCCCTGCAATCACTTGGCACTGCAGACAGAATGAATGGGGTATTCCTGCTCTGCTCCTGTCTGATTTGTGTCCCCCTGGCCTTGGTCGCTGTGGTATCTCAATATCAATTTACAGCAGAGTAACCAAAGCATGTAAAATATGTCTAGGTAAAGTCAAGTAAAACCTTCTGTTGTGGTTACAGGGACAGGATGCATGAACTGCTGGGTTACATCTGAGTGAGCATGGCTGAATGCATCCCATTTGAGATGTTCCCTTTTTCAGCTGCTTTCTCCATACAATCACTGAGGAGCACCAATCCCATGCATCATCACCAGACCAGAATGCCTCATCTCTTCCAGATCAAGATCTGATACAGCCTTTTTTGTTCACTTTGATCATGGTCCTTAAGCTCTGCAGTAGTGATGGACTCTGGTAGAAGTGGAGCAACACCTGGAGAGGTTTCTGCCTTTGGCTGAAGTCACAGAGGTGAAGCCCCAAGGAGAACCTGGGCTGTTGGTTAATGTGCTTGGCCATGTTTAAAGAAAAGAGGTGTGGTGACTGGGACAGATGTATCATGCATTTATAGAACATTCACAAACCCCACACATGAGGAAGTCTGAATTAATAAAGGGCATGAGACTCCTGTGCATGGAGATGTTGGCTGGGTTTACCATGAAGTGTGAAAATTAAAGCAGAATAATTATTAGTAATGAAATCTGTACAGAAATACTTTTCTGAAGGCATAGCTTGGAGAAAAAAAGCCCTCCTTTGTAAAGTATATTATGTTTTCAGTATTTCACATTGAAAAAAATGCAATGAACTTTTGCTTCTAATTTTAAGCTCCAACAAAAGCTGAGCAGGTATCAATGTGACTTGCTCAGACCATGTCAGATCCAAACTGGTACCCATCAGCTACAGCTGAAGCCAATTTATACAAGCTGTGGAAGAGCAAGAGAGTGTGATGGAGACAGAAATGTCAGCTACCCTTATCTGTAGGTTGATAATCTATACTACAGACCTCCAGACTTTGCTACAGGGGACCATTTTCTGGGGCTGATGTTTATTTTCCTCAGTAATCTGAGCATACAATTGCACAATGAATATGTGGATCATTTTCTTGGGGGATAAGAAAAAGAAAAAAAAAATCACAGAAATCCCCAGAACCTCCCAGATCACAGTGAGAAACAGCTCCTGAGTGAGAGGTGTGCTGAACTATGTATGAGACACACAAATCAGAGTTTTTTCATTACAGGCTGCTGCTGAGAATAAAACCTGAAGGGTCCAAGCACAAAAACCTGTCTGCTAGACCCTACTTTGTCTCTAGTGTGAGTTCAGGCTTTCCTGCTAAGGTCTACAAAACTCTTCAGGGAGGCCAAGAGTGGTTGTAGAAGTTAATAAGGAGGTAAAAGAACCCAAAGAGATGAGGAAACTGGTAAAAGATGCAATTTGTTTGCCATATGATCTCAGCAGGATTTTGGCCCTTGACTTCAATAGGAGCAAGACTTATTCCAGATTCTGCCAGATGGTTTCCAGTACCTAGGATGTCTACACCACAAAAAAGATGAGGGAAAAATAAATTATGCTGGTGGGATGAAATGGTAAAAGAAAGATAAGATAAAAGAAACTTAAACTGGAAACTTAAACTTTTCTTAAACTGGAAAATGGGAGATTTTCTAATGCCTTGTAGTTTTATCTTAACAATTATTTCAGAAGTGATGCTACTTCTTTACTTTAGTAAATTATTGGGAAATCAGAACACCAAAATTGAGGTCCCTTCCCTAAGGGAGAGCTGGTTTCACTGCTAAATTAATATATACCATATTGAAGCTGGAAGGCATAAATAATATAGAATTTTGTCCTGGTTTGGGCCAGGATAAAGGTGATTTTCTGGTTTATACTTTTGCTTTTAGCAAAGTCTCTTGTAAGTAGTTGCATTTGCTGAAATTAACAGCAAGTTTCTCAGTCAGTGTCTGCTTCTAGGACTGATCCCACTCCATGTTTATAGTTACAGCTGGAGACTGGTGTGTAGGGCCAAGGACACTGCTCAGCTCTGAGGAACATTTTACCCTCCAGAAGGAGTAAAGAGGTCCCACCTGAACCCCTCCTTTGGGGAGGACACGACAAGATAGATGCCAGAATTGACCAAACAGAGTATTCCATCCCATACACCTCATACTCAGGATAAATTTGAGGGATCACAAGGGTCAAACCCTTCTTCCTGCACTTCCTGCACTTCCTGCTTCCATCCATTCCTCTGCCTGTGCTCCTGATCCATCCCAGCCTGAATCTGTGTGTTCTGCCTCCAGCTCCCAACTGCTGCTGACCCCAGGATTCCAGCCTGGACTTTCCCAGGGCTGCCCTGCAGCCTCGGGGGTGACGGGAGAGTTATTGGGGGAAAGGGGGAGGAACGTGGGATCAATTTTCCTGTATATTTGTATATATTTAGTAATTTTTCCTATTTATCATTCCTGTTTCATTAAAGTTCTGTAGTTTAGTTTGCAACCCATAAGTCTCTCTCCCTTATTCTCTCTCCTTCCTTTATCAAGAAGGACAGGGGAATTAATAGAGAGCAACCTGTTACTTGGTTTAATTGCCGGGCCAGTGTTAACTGGCCATCCTTGTTCTGGTGCTACATGACCTCTCATGGTAGAACTCTTAGGTTGCTGGTAGGCTGAAAGGCTTCTGAATTTTTCAAGACCATTGCAAGGTTAGTCTCAAACTTCCTGAAACTGTAAAAGAAGGACTGGGAACCTGACATGAAGCATCCAGGACTTCTGGAGATGCAGTACTCCCCTCTTTTTCTACTAATTTCAACTCAGACCTGTATCTACCTATTTTTTCACCAGGTGAGCTGTTCTGTCTCTCTTTTAACAGTAGATCCACAAATTTCTGAAGGTATATGAGATAGGCACATTTATATTCTGAAACACCATCCATATTTTGATAATTATTTTTTTTGTCACATTGGATTAATTATTGGATTTATTTGTCACATTATATTAATTATTGGATTAATAATTCACTTCTGAGAGGCAGAACAGGCTGCTTTTCATTAAAGACAAATATGATCAGCACATCATTGTTTTGGTATCCTAGCAAAATTGGCTTTGTTGTACATGTCTCTGTATGACAATCTATGAGGAGAAAAATGGTGTTAGAAAAATGAAATTTGTATTAGAAATAAGGACCCAGATCTCATGAGAAGAAGACCAATTAAATTAGAAAGCTTTCAATTTGGATAGAATTGCCTCTAATATTTTTTTTTCTCCTCCCAAAGGCTTCTGTTGGCTTTGGATTAAGATAGGTGCTTATCTGTCTATAGTAGTATCCAGGCCTGGAAATTGAACAGACCTCATGTGCTAGTAAAATGGACCTAAATCAAGTTATGCAAATAAATATATAAATCATATTTTAATGCTATGACATAAAAAAAGATGGAAAAAACATCTAGTTTTGTTGTTTGCCTCTTAGGGCTTTTTAGAGTCACAGCCACTCATAGTGGTTCTTGGTTTTGATGATGTTGCTTTCTTTTAATATTTGGTGATAGTTTAAAAAAATGTCTCAGCTACTAAAAATGAACAAAATTCATCAGATTTTCAGTTTCATGATTTCCAGTTTACAGTAGAAAGAATGAAAAAAAAAAACAAAACAAAAACTAAACCTATGTTTAGCTCCCTGGCTACAAAGAAAACCTTGAAAATGTGATCAGGGAGCACTTCAAAAGAGAAAAAAATTGGCAAAAAGGCATAACTTGTTTATTGTAGCAAAGGCAGGTGAGTGACAGGCTGGAAGTCCTGAATGTTGCAAGTTAATTACCAAGAAGGAGAAAACTGGTCCAGCCAGAGAGAGTAAAGACAAAGAAACACATAAACTGCAACTTAAAAGAAAATTTCTAGCCATCAAAGTACTGTTTTCCTGAAAAGACTCATGGGAGCCTCACAAGTAAAAAAAACATTGTGTTGCTTTGAAGAAGGAAGACACAAGAGCAATTACACTGGAAGTTGGGTCCTGATGCTGACCACTGCCAGAGAGCTCCCAAGGTGAAATAAAATAATTCCTTCCCCTTCTTCATTTTTATCTCTGGATCCTTAAGCCAGTGCCACAAGCTGGAGTGCTTTTTTTGGTGGTGGTTTTTTTTAATTGTCAAAACTGAATGGCTGTTTAATTATAGGATTAAAGCTGCTTTTACTGTATTTCTTATCTGAACAAAGAAGCTGTTCAGATAAGGAAATTCATAATAGTGAAACTTTTTCAGTGGTAACCACTTGTGATTTTAAGGGCACACACTCTTTCCACATGTGTATCACCATCTACTGACCTCAGGAAAGGATGAGGAGCACAAAGAAGACTGAGTCAGGATCTAGTCAGAGCTGAACGTTATCACATGGAAGCTGTGATAAAAGAAAAACATTTGTATTTTTGGAAAACAGTTTTCACTATGAAGATAGTCAGAGAACTGGGAAACAGAGAGGCTGTGAAACCTCTGTCACTGGAGATATTTGAAACCAAGCTGGACAAAGTTCTGAGTAGTCTGAACTTAGATGGCCCTGCTTTGAGCAAGGACCAGGTCATCTCCAGAATTCCATTCCAGACTTTGTTATTCTGTCCTTTTAGGATTCTAAATTTTATGAGCAATTTAAATTCTTAACTGGAATCTAAAAGATACTTGGGGTCCTTTGTAAAACTGACACAAGTGTCTAAAAAAAACCAACAAAACAACCATGTAAAAAGCTACATAGAGACATTCATAGAGATTCTACCTTAGTAATTGCTTTTCCTTACTTTTTTGCTTGATAATTCCTAATACTAAACAAGGTCACCCATCAGGACACACCAGTACAAATACAAGACCAAGGAGACTGTTGCCTCCAGGAAACATTATCAGTAAGTATTTTTCAACATTTGTTTGTCTTATCTTTGTATCACGTTGTAAATGTCTCAGATCATGTAGCTTAGAAGTCTATAACAAAGATGAATTTTCTTAGAAATCCCATGCAATCCCTCCCTTTGACATCTGACAGATAAGTAGATGGGAGCAGAGCAACTATTTGGGCTAATGGTTCCTAATTTGGCAGACTTCCACTCTGTGAAAAAGTAAGTAAAAGAATAACTATCTCTCCTCACAGAAGCAAAAATAATGATTGCTAGTCGCAGTTTATAAAACTTTTTTCCCTAATTTCTTTTTCAAACTATTAGAGGGAAAATTAGATAGAAGTCTGAATGGCAGCATAAGGGAAATAGATGACTTTGTCTGAACACCCATGCACAGGGGTGATTTGTTGCTGTCAGGACTGATGTTGTGCCCCTTCCCCTTAGCTACTGCCAAACTTATCCAGCCAGGTCTGTAGTTCATCAGTTTTGGAGAGTAGGGTTTGTTTTAGATGTAGTAGGGTTTGTTTAAATGTTTTGTTTACTGTAACAAAACCCCCATGAATTAAAACATTTCAGTTGAGTTATGTTCTAAAACAATCATTATAAAACCTGCCTGTTATCTAGGGCAGGGTTATAATTGCTAATAGTAGATTTATTTATAATGAATGTACTTATGAAGCTCTTCAATATGTTAAAGTTTTGGAGACAATCACAACTCTTGATATAACTGTCCTCAGGCAGAGAACATAGATGGCTTGTCCCAAATTCCACATGAAGTCTGAAGCAGTGCCTTCACCACCAGATTTAAGGATACTGAATACACTTGTGAATTTTCCTGCAAAAGCCTCAATATTGGTTGCCTACCTCAAATATGCTTATTTTCAGGAGACCTTATTAACCAGTATAACTTGCCATGTATGTAGCAACAGAACATTCTTTGTCCATGAGAGGCTGGGATGATCCACATGGTGTGTGCTCCAACTGCTGTTATCTCCTCACCAAGAACACAGGAAAGCAGTGGGTGGTTGTACTTGGAACAGTTTTACTTAGAACCATGTGAAAGTTATCCAGCACGGTCAGTTTGGCTTAAAAGTAACATGGATTTGCCAAAAGGGAATAGTTTTAACCAAAGTGTCAATCCTGGAAAAGCTCCTTCTTCAGAAAAGTTTCATACTTTTAAAATTCTTCAAATGTACTGCCTGATATTTTCCAACAGGAAAAAAAAATAATTCTTTATTTGAACTGAAATTATTTCTTACTTACAGTTATAAAGTTAAAAATGTTTTCAAAGTTTGAACTTTTTTGATACTAAGAAATATTTAAAAGAGAATTCTGTGGCTGGTAGAGAATGAATGATCTCTGGTGTGGGCAGGAGGTGCTGATGGTATTTGAAATTTAAATTAAGACATCTAAGAGACAAGAAATAGATAGAAATGAACTTGATTTTTTATTTTTTTTTTTTTTTTTTTTTAACCAAAGGACTGCAAAAGGCTCTGTTCATAAAACCATACAACAAATCACATCTATTTCTGGGAAACAAACGGTGGTGGCCAATCTTTCATTACTCTCTGTTCCTCCTCCTAAGCCACTGGAAATCCTTGGTGAGGAACTGTCCCCCTGTCTTTACAGATACAAGCATGCCCATACAAAAGGAGATATATTTTAAGAATACTACATCTAGAAAACAGGATAAGAAAATAGACCATTTGCATGAGCTACTCTCGGAAAATCTGAAGGAACATTTGTTCTCCTCTTTCATATGCTTGCAACACCTCCCTTCTCTTTCTTCCTATTTTCCCTTCTACTCCTCTTGTTTAGACTATAGGCTTTCAAGAAGATTGTCTCTTACTACCTGCTTTTGCACTAATGAGACTCTTCTGTAGATATCTCATATTATGGCATTAGTAGCTATTTATTGTATTATTAATTTAGAACATAATTTGCTAAAATACTCTGTTACTTGGCAGGATTTCACTTACAGCTATGAAGGAGTTACATAATAGTCTGAAAGCATGAAACAGCAAAAGATGTTTTGGAACACCTTCCCCTAACAGCAGCAACAACAAAAAAAATTCACTGAATGGTTTTGAGCAGATCCTCAGCACTTTCAGGAGAATTTGCACATAATTTTTGTTATAATCTCCATGACAAACAATAGTCTTGAATGTGACATTTAGTGCTATGTACTGAAGATCTTTCATTTCAATAGGATGCCTATTTTTTAAATATTCCACTCAGCTCAAGGTCTTTATCTTTACCTTGATCCTAAAGAATCATGACTTTTTAATTTTCTTTTACTATGTATAGCTGGGACTGTGAACATTCTTCATCTCTGGGAATATGGAATTGGCTACTAACACCCCAGCTAATGATTATTTTCCTTGTGTGAAAATAGTTATCTTGTGCTCTCAGAGGTTCCACACCTGTAATGACAGCAGAATAAAATCTTGACAGCATGTTTGCACACTCTTCTTTAAATATTTCAGGAATGTTATAAGAACTGAAAAATAAAAATATAACATTTTTTAAATAAACTTTAACAAGATAGACACAGAAAGAGCATAATGCCAGGAAAGCTGTAAATTGGTTTCAGCATTTTCTAAAATATGTTTGGAACATGATAGTTTCTCAGTAAATGAAGAAATTAAAAACAGATGGCCCAGAACACAGCAGCTTTGTGAAAAGGCTGACATTAGCCCACTTCTACTTCTTTTACAAAACCTAGCAATTAATGAGTAAAGATTGCTTTTGAAGCTTCTCACCATGTATAACTACAGACTGATGGTTGTAGAATTTGCAGATATGGGTTCCTCTGTGTGTCTTGATGGAGATAAAAATATCATTTCTACAAAGTTTGCCATTCAAAGATCAACATTCCTCACCTCACCAAAGCTTTTGGAGTGGGATTCAACTGAACGATGAAAGATCTCCACATTCAGGCTCAGACCTGGGGGTGTGCAGCCTGGAGAAGAGAAAGCTCCAAGGAGACCTAAAAGTGACCTTCCAGTATCTGAAGGGGCTACAGGAAGGCTGGAGAGGGACTGTGTGCAAGGGCCTGGAGTGATAGGATGAGGGGCAGTGGTTTGAAATTAGAGCAAAATAGATTTAGACTGGATGTTAGGAAAAAGTTTTTTCCCATGAGGGCAGTGGAAAAATGGCAGAGGTTGCCCAGGGGGGTGGTTGAGGCCTCATCCCTGGAGATGTTCAAGGTGAGGCTCGAGGATGCTCTGAGCACCCTGATCTGGGTGAGGGTGTCCCTGCTGACTGCAGGGGGTTGGACTGGGTGACCTTTGGAGGTCCTTTCCAACCCAAATGATTCTATGATTCTATGCAATATTTTCTGAAGAATAAACCCCACACATTTATTCAGATGTGAGAATTACACCTGCTTATGTAAAGAATGAGACATTCTAAAGAATTTTAAAAGCCTTTATATTTTGAATTTACTTTTGTCTCCAAAGTAATGTGACTTCATCCTTATCACAGGGCTAATTATGGTCTACAGTTGAAAAACTTTTTGCATCAGGAGAAGGAATTCTTCAAGTTTATAATTAATCTCCAAGTTTCAATCTATTACCAGGCAAGGCATCCTTGACATTTAAGAGCAATCTTTTCTTCAGTTTTCAAGAGGAGAGTTTGATGGAATGATTCAGACTGACAACTATTTACCATTGCTTAAATTGTTACTCTAGGTAAGATGAGCTGTAGTAAGACACTAGGTAGAGGCTTGTAGCTGCAGGAAAGACTTAGCACTCCTGCTAAGGCTTTAACAAACTCATCTTCATGCCCTCTGACAGTTCAAATTTGCTACTTTTCACTTGTCACGGTAACTTTTAGATTGTCAAAGCCTTTCAGAAAAATGTAATAATGGTGGAGGAAGAGGATGTGTCCATGCCCAACTCGCTAAAGTCCAGGATATAGGTACCTACTCATGAATTACAATTGTATAGCACTAGCTTTTAATGCAAAGGGTTAAAAAATGCAAATAACAAGAGGGTTTTCTATCAAATCTTTGCTTCCTTTCATGTGGACTGTCTTTTACATAGATTTTTTTCCTCTTGGGTGACAGTTCCTCTGCTTTCAGCTTGTCCTCATTGACATATGAGGAAGTTGCTTGATGAAAACCTTAAAGTATCTCCCATGCATATTTACAACAGCTTTTTAATCTTTTGTGAGCACTGAAAAGGGCTGGAGACAGAGTCAACTCTTGGAGACAGAAGAAAACAAAACCCATGTTATCTTGAGGTATGTGAAAACACAGAGAGAAGCAAACGGATAATTTTATCTTGATTTTCAGGGAGAGGTGGTTAAACCAGAAAAAAAAAAACAAACAAAAAACCAAACCTCTGTACTTGACCACACAGATCTTTCTTATCCTTCAAAAATAGCTTCTTTCACTAAATATGGATGGCACTAGAGAATTAGTTTACTGTTAGGGATAGAACAGGAGTTGTCAAATGGCCAATATAGAGGAAAAAGAGAAAATCTTACTATTTGGAGAAAAAGCTGTTCCTTGAAATGGTCCAAATCCCTTTACCAGAAGCTCTCAGCAATTTTTATGAACATCTACAGCTCAGCAGGACCTATTTTTCCTCCAAGCATGTGCAAAGTCTAGGTGTCTAGTTGACCAGGCTCTTCCATGCTTGCTGTGCTTCATCAACTAGGTGGCAACAGCACTGATGTTATAGCAACTTTCCTCTTCTCCCTGTTTAATCTACAATTTAAAATGTTATGGTGGCTGGAAGAGTAGAGTAGTTGAAGGCAGAAGCTGGTGAATAACTGGAACAGTTATTTAGATATTACCACCAGTTATTTAGACATTACCACCAGCTCCTCTCCTCCAAAAATACAGTCAGGTGGTCCCAGAAGTATTGTGAATTGATTTTCACATTAATTTCACATTAATTAAGTTCACTTGAAAAAACAGAATATTTTGTTTGCATATCAAGAAAGTAATTTTATGCAGTTTCAAGAGCTGTTGCAGGTTTTCAATTGGTTTGAAAAAATATGAAGATATTTTTTAGTCCAAATGTACTGGGAAAAGTTATTTAACAACATTGTGCTGTGGCACACAAATAGATTTTTTTTTTTGACTTTTAAAATCAATTACTTCCTAGTGATTTAAAGTCTTAGTGGACAGGTCAGTCTTCAAATAGGTTTGAAAGAATACACCATTGTATGTAGCTGCATGTTCCTGCAGGTGATATCCTTAAAGAACAGATATCCTTAGGTGATAGGTGATATCCTTAAAGAATAAAGAAAATGCAGGGATATACATATATATATATATATATATATATATAATTCACCTTAATGCAGTGATCTGTGGGTCCCAACCCATCACAACAGATCTTAATAGTATTTTCACACCACAAACACTCTAGGGAATATATTGGGTCTGATACAGACTGTTTCCCACTGGGATAAAAGAGAGTTCTGAGGCCACAGTGAACTCCACAACATCCAATTTAGAGTATCTTAGGAAGTTACCAGTCTCATAAACTCCTCAAGTAGGGTCAGAAAAGTCAAAATAGGAACACTCTGAATTCAAGCCAGTCCAAAGTCCTGTGGTTTAGCTTCAATCCACCTTCATTATCAGCTTTAAAACTCATCTCCAGATTTTCAGCTATCTCCTGATACAGGAGCAGTGGTCTTGGTTACAGTTCCCATGCCATGAATGCTTGGGCAAAGGAGGGCAGAGTCATCCTAAACAGCTGTAACCATCTCTGGTTTGGATCTCTGCTCATAACTTCATTGTAAAACCACATCAGGAGTGGAGCTGTGGATGACCAAAGGGAATTCTGTCACTTCCAGAACCTGAAAGGCAACGTTTCACAACGACTTGGGTGGTTATTCAAGACCTCTGCAGATTCCTAGCATGTTAGGGCCTTAGTGAAACAACCATAGGTCTAGAGGACTACTTAGACTTGATTTTGGGTTTGCTAAAATACAAAGGAGGAAGACTTCAGACACTTACAGACTTCAGCATCATGCTTCCCACTGGCTCTGGGACTCTCCTTATGCAGGGCACATTTGCACCAGAGGAGGTTTGTGTCCCATGTGGGATAAATGTTACCTGTTGACAGTCTTGGGATTCATCTGCAGTAAGGAGCTGATCTTCAATCTGTCTTCTGCAGTCCTCATAGACACCTGGAGAAAAATTAGTTGCTCATGTGGATGACTAATTCTGTTTGTTCTTGGTTAGTCAAGATGGACATGTGAGAATGGCAAATATACAGTGTCTACACACTTTTGGGGAGGAAGCTGGAAATCAGGTAAAATTCACTGTTATTTCCAGAATAAAATGTTGTGGCTATGTGTCAGCAATTAACTGAGTGAGAGATGCTCTCAATCAATCCCTCTCCGTGATAAGGAAGGAGAGAATAAGGGAGAGAATCTTATGGGTTGGGAACTAAACTACACAGCTTTAATGAAACAGGGATGATAAAAAAAGGAAAAAATATTAAATATACAAAAAATATGTAGAAAACTGATACCACACTCCTCTCCCTTTTTCCCCCCAGTAATGCTCACATCATCACCAAGGCTGCAGGGCAGCCCTGGGAAAGTCCAGGCTGGAATCCTGGGGTCAGCAGCAGCTGGGAGCTGGAGGCAGAACACACAGATTCAGGCTGGAATGGATCAGGACCACAGGCAGAGGAATGGATGGAATCCTCCCAGGATGCTGAAGCAAACAGGGAACAGGTGAAGATGGGCAAAGGAAAGGGTGAAAAGGAAGAGGCTTGACCCTTGGGATCCCTCAAATTTATACCAAATATGATGCATATGGGATGCAACACTCCATTTGGTCAATTTTGGTCATTTCTCTTGTCCACTCCTCTCTAAAGAAGGTTTGTAGGTGTGACCCCTTTACTCCTTTTCTCTTTCCAGAGCATAAGATGTTCCTCAGAACTGAGCAGTGGCCTTGGTTCTGCAGCCCATTCTCCACCCATCACTATAAACATCCAGAGTTATCAGTCCTAGAAGCAGACACTGACTGAGACACTTGTTGTTAATTTCAGCAAATGCAGCTACTTAGAAGAGGCTCAGCTGAAAGTAAAATTACAAGACAGAAAATGAATTCAGTACTGCCCCAAACCCTGGCACTATGTTTAAGCAGTCCTGTCCCAGATCTCCACTGGTATTGAGAAGATATCTGGATCTGAAGGCACCCTAAACCATTTAAGAAGTGTGACCTTCAGTCTGATTTTCAGAATGAATATAAATGTAGGGGTATTTTTGTGTGTCAGCAGTTTCAGTGATAGCTGTGAGGTTTATTTAATCATAAATTATTAAACCTGCTATATGCATCAGGCTAACATAATGTGCCTTAGATTTTGAATTACATTTAATATTGTGACAATTCTTTTCACTTCACTCCTTTGTTTTTTTTAACCACTCATCACCTTATTGAGATTAATAGTAGCTTTGGGGAAATTTTTCTCAATACTCAATATCTTTTGATCTGGGCCTGGGAACTGAAGTGCTGCAGCCTTCCTTGTCTCCATGCCTGAGACTGAAAGCAGCACTTAAATATAAAGGTGTAGCCAAGGATTTTGGAAACAGTCTGTTTCCAAAACTGTTTTATGTAAATTCCATTTAGAGTAGCATAGAAATTATATGGGTGGAAGAGAATTGAAGCAGTCACCCCAAAGAACTCCAAAATTAAACACCATTTGTTCTGCAGAGCAACATTTCATAATAGGATGAAAGGAGTATTTTAATAGGTAGAGGACAAAGAAAGTTATTAAAAATGGATTATTTTTTGCCCCTCCAACCTGACACATGCATTTCTGATGAAGAATTGTAGTGTCTGCCTTCACAGGTAAAAGAAACTGAATGAAACTTTTTACAGAAGTGGGGAGAAGTGTAGCAGGAACAAATGGCTGGGAGTTAAAAAAAAAAACAACAAACGACCAACAAAGCCAAAGACCTGCCCTACCCTTAAGTAATTGCACCTGCAGATTATTAGAACAAACTGCTGGAGCATAAATTACATTTACCACCTTGTTATGTTTTTAGAAGCAAGATAAGGAACACTCCTAGAGGTTATGATTTAGTCAAACACAAAGTAGACTTTAATCAGTCAAAGGTTTCTGCCTCATTTCAGAGCTTGGAAAGCAGATGGACTTCTACCTTTAAAGGCAATGCAGGCCCTACTCCTGCCCAAGGAAATTCCTAAGCATTGGTGGGATATGAGGACGAGCTGGAAGATGTTTTTCAACCCATAGATTTGTCTCTGCATCTTTTATAGAAACAGATTGGAGCATTTTAGTGATTTGCTCCTCTGCACTGGTGTGTTCACAGCCTGGATGCCCATGGCTGTGGTTTCCTGAGCAGTGATCTGGTCTGGTCCTGAGCATTTCATACTTCCAGGGGGAATTGCAAGCATCACAGCCAAGAGCAATATTCAAGGTTTACCCTCCTTATATCATCTTCAAGTAGCACAAATCAATTTTCTCAGCAAGTAAATTTTGTGGTCTGAAGCAGAGCCAGCCCAGTGGTAAATCTCTTATTCTGCAGCCATGGCTCCCACCCACAGCTGGGTACAAATGAGAAGGCTGCTGTCTGCTGGGATTAGAGGGAGAGAGATGGGAAGGATGCTAAATCCTGCAGCCCACACACTGAAAAACTCACAAGGTCAATGCTCAGCAAACACAGTTCTCCCCGTCCTTAAAAGTCATTAAAGCTTCTTAAATCATGAAGCTTGGAAAAACTTGAGAAGGTAAGAGAGGTGGGGAGCCTGATCTCCACCAAGAGACAGTTGGCAGCAGCTAAAGCATGGTCCAATATTATTGCAGGTGGTTTATTATATGTTGTGTTTGAGCTTCTCCTTTCCCAAGCTCTGAAATGAGCTGCATGTGGCTTACCTCAGCTTTTCAAAGATCAAGGACACCCACAACACAACCTTTGTGGGAACACAGTCATTCACTTTTGGCTGGGAGGCAACCAGCATTTGCTAAACTTTCTTTTTCTCCCATTCAAGGGTCCTCCTCCCAAGAGAACTGGACTCCTCTGCACCCCTCAAATCCCATGGATGTGGTCCCCAGGGTTACCTGCTGGCTGTGTGATCACCATGGGGTTTCATGAAGAAAAGGATGACACAATCTGCCCTGACAAAGGGATGCAGTGTAATCAGTGAATTTAGGCTGCTGGGAAGAGTGAGATGCAAATATTATGTCACCTGCAACCTGTAAGCTTTTATAAAAAGCCCAGGATAGCTTCTCCCAGTGTGGTTTTTTGTGTGTAATGGGTTTCCTCTTTTCCTTAGGCCTGTGCTCTGAGATCACAGGGGAAGGATGGCTGTGGGCTCCTGAGTAATACAAGCAGCCTCATATTAACCCTATATTATGGTTTAGGCTATTCTGAAAATAACCCCCCCCCAAGACCTGAGGGATTGTCAACAGCACCAAAATGTCAAAATCACCTCATTCAGTCCAATCAGAATCTGCTTCCTTTGAAAAGAGGGATATGCTTCACCAGGGCTATTCATAAACCAGATATATCAGCTTTCAGAATCTACCTGTTAGCATTCTAATAGCCTCTAAAAGGGCACAATGAACAAGATTAGGGGTTGTTTTGTGTGCTCTACAAAAGAGAAAGCTGATAAAATAAAGGAAAAAGGCTTAATTTGGCTCAAGATTACTTGAAACAAAGTACAAAATGAACAAAAGGGAACAGAAAAGCAACAACAACAAAAAAATTGAGTTTAGCTTGAATCAGGAGCAAAGCTTGGCAAAAGAATAACTAAAAACTGCAAGTTATGATGGGAATTTTTCTTCAAAATCCTATAAAGACCTATCTGTCTTCAGTGGAATGTTAATTTATTGAGGGATAAACCGGGTGAAATATATCTCTGTAGGGAAAACCATTGTGTTCATATTTGTAGTACTATGCAAAACATATTATCCTGTTTTTGTTTCTTGTTTTCCCCTTCTTTCTTGCTCAGGATATCTGCTTAAAGGTTAATCTCAGTCAATTAAATATTTTCTAGTGATTGACAGTGGATTTTGGTGCAATTTTGGGAGGGAGACACAATGCTATTCAGGGACTTATTTATTTTTGAAGTTTTCTGTTCACTTAAATTTCTTCAGTTTTAAAAAGCATTCTGCTCTCACATCACACTAGTAGTTCAATAAATTAAATTATGCTGTATTAAAGCAAAACCATGGAACTATTCTCATAACATTTCACTCTCATTGTGTATGGAACCAAGCCAACAAAATACAATAAGAAAGAGCAGCATCCAAATGAGAAGAGCAGAATCTGACAAACAGCATTTATTTTTAGTCAGGCTTAAGTCTGTCTGTATTTGAGTACATCAAAGCTTCAGCCAACCTGCTTTATTTCTTTTTGAAATGGTCTTCAAGTACTCTCATGGTCAGTTCCTGCATCTCTTCCAGAGGGTGCTGATCTCATAAGTCTCTACTCCTGTTCTGCAAGCAAACCTTTAACTATATTCCCATCTCAGGTTTTTGTATTTTGCAGAACTAAAACATGTGTAGTGCACTGCAGAACTGTTGAACTCCCCCCCCAAAAAACCCCTCTTTGGATTTGGATGGAAGTCACCACAAGTGCATACAATTGATTTTTTTTCTTTCTCAGCATCTTTCAGTTTCATATTTGCATCCTGCTTACGTGGTGAGAAGGCAGAGACACTTCTCCTTGTTTCCACTACATCCTTTCCTAATGTCTGAAGACATTTTGAGGTCAGCATCCAGGGCACATCTGGAGACTTGGGAGGGTGAGGACAGAAATTTCAATTTCTCAGGTATAATGTCCAGCCTAATCCAGGCAAACAGCAGCCTGACAGCCCTGAATCAAGTGATACAGGTGGATGGGAATTGTCCCTCTGCAGACTAAGATGAACAAAAAATTCAGTGGCTGTGTTTTCTGTCCAGATTACTGCTTGTTTAGATGGATGAAACTGTTGGCTTGTTCAGATGGGTAAAATTCTTGCCTGGCAGCTGAGCGAAATTGTTCCTAGACTGTTGCTGGAAGACAAGGTTTTTTTGTAGAACATACAGATAAATATATATATATATATATATATACACATTAAACCTATTTAATCTGTGTATATATATATGTCTTTTTGTACAGGTAAAAAAATACATATATTTTATCCCTTTACATTCTTTGAACTGCCAAGTATTTGATGGGGGTATTTTGGAGCTCCTTTGCTTGTTTCTCTGTAGTCATCAACTGCAATTCACCATGACTTCACTCCAGGGAAACATTTGCCTTTTGTTCCCAAAGCACTCTAGGAACCTTGCTCAAAATGTTTCAAAATACTAAATAAATAATGAGTCTTCCACCTAAGTCATTACAAAACTGATCATTCAGTGAATCATTCTGATTTTAACTGGGAGACCTCATGCTGGAAAATGTGTTGTATCAGTATTTATCATGACCCCTGCAAAAATAATTCAAACCACAAACTTAGGAAAATTCATAAGAGATAAATGAAATTGAGTAGGTTTAGTCTTTTTTTGCAACCATCATATTATTACAGTGATAGTACTGATACCTGTTTTAACTTAAAATGTTATATATTATGGAAAACCTAAATCTTTACTTAAACCCTACAAAATAGATTTGAAGAAAGAATATGGGATGGAAAAGAAAGAAATAGTTTCACTTGCAATGAAGGATGAACCTTGCTGGAGATGAGAATTGATGACTCTGTCAGTAATATTCCTCTCTTCTCCTTCCCTTTGCTGTCAAGGATCCACACATAATTGAAACAATCCAAAGGACACCCAAGTGTGGTTTTCACAGAGCATACAGGAATCCATGTGTTTGTATTGTTCAGAGTGCTGCAAGACAGTTTTCTCAACTTTCTGGAGCTCAGAACCGACTCTTCAAAAAAAAAGTTTTATTTTCTCAGTTTTACCAACAGGCAGCTGCTGTACCAGGTCTGAATTGAGTATCAAATCAATGTTTCTTCAAAACTCTACACTACTAGAATGAGCTTAAGGCATGGTTAAGTCACCCATGTCCATTAAAATTGAAGAATTATTGGAGTTGGCTCAGGAGTTAAATTAGGAAACCTGATTTAACTTACATATCCCCTTTATTTCATAGGAATGTCACCATAAAAATATCAGTCATGAAGTCTGAAGTGCTCACATGACAGATATCTCTAGGAACAAGTAGTTCTTTGACTCTTAGCAGCAGGAATCAATTATCTGTAAAACAACTACTGAGTCCAAATTAATGTGATTTTTGGGGCCATAATTTCACCAATAGTTAGTTGATCGAATCACAGCAGCTGGAGATTTTAATCTGCTCCTTCATCAACAAGGATGACAGTGTTCAGCAGTGCATGTGATGCCATTTCAGAGAGATTTCAGTGGCCTCCAACAAGAGGTGTTTTCCATATCTATATTTTCAATCATTGTCCTGGTTTGAGAGGATTGGGATAGAAAAAAAAAACCTGTGTTGGGATACCACCAGCAACAGCCAAAGAGAAAAATTCAATATAATGCCACTGGTGGAAGAGCTGAGCTAATTTATACTAACTAAGGAGCTACCTTGAATCTATTGCCTCTCTTCTGCTACAATAATGTTTGACTTGAAAATGACTCTGAGAAGGGTAATGGCTTTTATTCACAAGGTCATACATAACACTTAGGGAAAGATATTTTTAATCAGTGAGCTTTGTGTTCCAACTGCTAAGTAATTCTCTGCTTACTTTGTGTTCCAGTCATAGATAGATTTCTGGGAAACCTTGATTACCTTCAAGCTTCTGTTAGTGGGTTTGAAGAGCAAGTGCAGGATTTTCAAGGAAAATGGCTGTATCCCACCATTCAGAATGGATCTGAATTGCTGCCAGAACATCAGCATCAGTGATAAATTGATTGTAACTGGAGATCTGGGCATATGCTGAGATCTTTGTGTTATGATCACCCTTCAGTCATTGGTTCCTCATATAATATTATTGAAAAAGGCTTTGATGGACTGAAAGCTTTGGCCTTTTTGAATTAAGTTAAATCTGTGAAATTCAAGTCAACTTTTTAGATTAAAGTTTTTAACAAAGAATATTCATTCCATTGCAAGAGAATAAAATAAAATCTTTGAGATGTCTCTAGGTAGGATACTTTTTCTTTTTTCTTTCTTTTTTTTTTTTTTTTTTTTTTTTTTGACTTACAGATTTTTATGTTTAAAGATAGTAGAAAATCACTAGCAATAGAACCATTATTCCTATTTCCTTTATGAAGTGGAACATAAAACTAAAGGTTTTATTCCATAACACTGTGAGAAAACCACTGTAAAAGCACTCCATTCTTCTGACCTTCCTAAAAGATGTGAACCCTGCTTAGCATGTGTCCTTGTCTTAGATGTCCCCAAAATGTTAGCCATGTGAAGAAGGTCCTGAAACCTCTGCTCATCATTACATTTATTGTGGGCTCTTCTGTTTCTTTTCTCTCTCTGTTTCTCTTGTATCCCCCTGAAGGGTTAAGCTTCCAAAAGAAGTGTTTTTCTTTTCTTCTTTGTTCCTCTCATATCCAGCACAAGAGACTCAGATGTACTTCAGTAGTGACACCTTTCATAACAATAAACTCTGGAAAAAAATCACTAAAGAAAGGTGCAATTAGAGCAACAGAGGGACACAGTGACTTGGAAGGGTTGGAAGGGAAAAGGATGCTGTGAGGAAACTGAGCTGCATCAGCTGTGGCAGTAGCAGTGAAGTGAGGAGGAAGGCAATATGACTTCTCAAGGAACAGATCCTTCTTGGCCTACAGATGGGCTTTAACTTCTCTTAGGTGATTTCATATTCTTCTCTTAGCAGATTTCATTCTGCTGATGCCCAGGGCTCAGCCACATCAAAGCAGCACCATGGGCCTGTCTATCAGCACTGGAATTCTCCTTGCTTTTGCCCCAAACCCAGCCTCTTGCCATTGACTATCACCAAGTACCTGGTGATTCTCTCACTGCACTAAACTGGAAAGAGTGAGAGCAGCACTGCTGTGGCTCTCTGAGAACACAGCAAAGTTTTTAAAAACAGGGATCCCAGGCCCAGGGGGAGCACTGCAACCATCCTGACCCTCAAGTGGAAAGCTGGGGCTTCCCAAAGGATCTTCTCTATGTGTAGCTTTTGCAAGAGGTTACCAACAGATCTCCAAGGAAGGAAAACTGTGAATCACTTCTTGTTTTCTCTTTTGTTTCCAAACTGTTTGATATACTTCAAAGGAGCCGATTCCTCTCAGATCCTGGACACCTGCTGGGAGCTGCCTGATGCTTTGGTGGCTGTGGAAACTCACACCTGAGTGGCTGCTTTGGGAGGACAAGGCTAGGACTTTGTCCTTGGCTTGTCAATAGACTTTTGATTTAGTTCTTCTGATTCTCTTTGACTGCACACTTCAGAAGTATGTATTGAAAGATACAGCAGAGATGTACTGAAATGGAAACTAACCAGAACCACATTGCAACTGTGTAGGATGCTGGAAAAAGAGCAGATGAATCACTTTGTTGAGGAGGATCTTTTTGACATTTGGTGTTGTTTTATCATCTAGAAAGTGTGGCCACTTTTGAAAACACAGATAAGATCATCTGTGTGCTTGCCTGTCATTAAGACTATTATACTCCTGGTTCTCCTTCTGTTCCAGCCTTGAGTACATTTCTGTTTATAAGTTGTGCCACTCATTAAGAGCCAGTGCCTACCAAAGGCAGCAGCCTAGCAGAGCTTAGTGAACCCATGCATCCCAGCCAACACCCTAAAAAAATTCTCTGAAGTCCTATTAATACTTCTCAAACACTTGATTTATGGAACTTCAGTTTAAGCAATGTTTGTCTGCAGAGATGCTCCTAAATGTGATGCTGTTCTTGTGACCTTACCTAGGAAAGCATTACAGAAACAGGCATTCTGCAACCAGAGATATATTGCAGTGCTTGAGCCTTTGGTTAAGCAGTTAGATAGTGAAAGGCCATTGCAAGATGGTGAAGGAAGGGAGAAAAGAGTTTAAAGTTCTCATCTTATTTTTTTTTTTTTCATTGAAGAGAAACATAAACAAAAAACACTGGGAACTAGGGAATTTTCAACATTCCACAGTGACTTCTATCCTTCCTTTGAACTAAGTAACATTAAGTTACCTCATTTCAGATAGTCATTTTCTCTGAAACAGGCAACAGAGAGCTCCTGGGTGACCCTGGAAATGATTTGAAGACCTTTGTGGGTCACAGCCTCAGTGAAGGATAAAGGGCTTAAAACATCAGAGGCAAATGAATAACAAACAAAGAAGTGAATAACCACAGGCAAGGATCTGAAATATTTAATTGCATGATGAACTTCTATTTATTGAGAGAGAATGTAGATCTTTCCCACTGAACTTTGTGCAAATTGCCACAATATTTTTCCAGTGTCCCTTGGGCCTGGGTTCAGCACCATGATGGATAGTTCAATTTACTGAGTAAGTAAAGAGAATGTTAGGCACTGATCTTCTGATTGGACTCCATTGCCAGTGAAACCTGCCCTCTGAAGTTTACTAATAAGAATTGATCCAGCTATTGATAAGTATTTAAAAAGTTGATGTATGAGATATTGAATTTAACTGCTCCCAAGCTACTGTTACAGAAAAAGTGTAAGGCTGTTTGCAAAATTAATTAATATAATCTCTATATCAAAGGACATTTGTAACATATTAAGGTTGGGGCACACCTTCTTCATGCTAACAAGGTGTGACAGTTTGAGATGTGGGAGAAGAATAAAAAACATATCATTGATATGCATGTTGGATAATGCATTCAACCCCCTCATCCTTCTGAAGGTTTCAAAATCTGAGTTTAAAGTTTTGAAAAGTTTGAAGAAAGGAATAGTTTGAAAGCCATCACCTAAAAGGGCTTAGAGAAGACAGCAGATTGAGAACAACTCTGATCTTTTGGTGTTGTCATGATTTACATCACAGTTGGTGGGGCTGGTACCCTCAGTGTACTAATTTTTTTTCTTATATTGGCTCTCACACGGACAGAAAGCTCAAGACCTCTCTTCCCCTCAGCCTTTGCAAAAACAGAAATCCATCAGCACACTTTCCTTAGCAGTGTGGCAAGTCAGACACGGGCACGAGCACTGGGGTGTTCATGAAAAAAAGTGCAACGGGGCAAATTGTGAACAGATCTACTGTTCTCAGCAGCTCCCCAGAGGGATCTGTAGGGAGCTGGAATATTTTCTTTGCACTTTTAAACCCCTTATTTTTAAACAAAACATCAAAGTTTCCCAAAAGATTGAATAATTTTGTGTCCTTTCTGGGTGCTACTGTGGGCAAAAACTCTGGATTTGTCCAAAGTTGCTTTGTGGAGACTGAGTCAGTGCTCCCTCTGCTATACTGTTCACTGAGAAGATAATTAGTGATACCACTATTTTTTTAATTGGTTTTTGTGGGTTTATTTATTTATTATTTGTTTTTTGGGGGTATTTTTGGTTTTATTTGTTTTTTAATTTGAAAATTCCCACAAAAAACCCCTTTTACTCAAGCACTGAAGACGCCATAAAATAAATAAAATAAACTATTGCAGCAGTGGTCCATATGAGAAGAAAGCCTTTGGTTAATCAGTTAGATAGAGAAAGGCCATTGCAATATGGTGAAGGAAGGGAGAAAAATGTTTAAAATTCTGTTCTTAATTTTTTTTTCATTGAAGAGAAACGCACAGTTTGTTTATGACTACTGGACCTGTAGTTGTCAACTGAGAGCATTCTGCTTTGTTCCTGCATCTGACAGACAGTCTTTTGTTGCTGTATAATGAAATATTTCTGGCTCTCAGCACTACTCAATACAAACAGGAGTTGAAAGGGGAAGACTGAGAGAAGCAATTAGTTCAATAGGAAGACATCAGAGAAAGATACGGTGTTTCTTACAATCCTTAGCAAAATTTACACATAAGGTCTGAGTCTATAAGTCTTTTCCAGGCTGAGAGCCTTTCAATTTCTTTATGTCCATCATACCTGCTTACCATAAGTCATCTGCTCCTTCAGAAGGGCAGGTCCTGATAGCTTTAGCACGTTATGTTCATCTTGGTGTCCTACGTATTGCTGCGTTAAAGCGAGTAAAGAAATTTGGCAGAAAATAAACCCCCTTGCAATCCAGATGACTCTAAGGTATTAGAGGACCTGGGGGTGGCTGGGTTTAGATTCTGAGTGATAGCCAATTCACCTTTAGTAGGCTGGATACCAGTTATCCAAATACACTACAAACACCACACTTGTAAAGAAATTACCGTGGACATGTGCGGGAATTCAGTCGTGCTAAATGAGGTTTCTTACCATGAGATTAATAAATAGTGTGATTTATTATAGCAACAGATTACAAGTTCTTTGGGTTGCTGGTGATAGATTCCTGCCTGCAAAAAAAGAAGCATGTGCTAAATATCTACGCTATGAGTACTCTGTAGAGATTTCCTGGGATTTCTCTGTAGAGAAGCTGCAGATGTAGAGGTTTATATGATTAAAGAGACTCTACAGAGGTAAAGGGAAAAGGAAAAGGGAAAAAGAAAAAGGAAACAAAGGAAAAGGAAAAAAAAAAGGAAAAGGCAAAAGGGGTACACTAGAGTTCAAATCTTACCCAAAGGCATCCCAGTGATGGGAAACACAGGCTGGTCCCAGAGATCAGGGGTGTCCCTGCAATGTTATCTTCCCTAACATCTGTCCCCACACCAACTATTTTTATACTGCCTTACCTGACAGATGGAGCTTGAATGACTCTAGTCAATAATATCTATATTGTGATTGATGCAAAGTTCCCTCTCTTCACATTTAAAGGTATGGGCTACAAAAACTCCAGCATGCGTGAGGGGTGGTCGTGCCATAGGGGTGGGTAACTTTAGGGGTGGTTTTTATATTAAAGTGGGATTATAATGAGCAAAAGTACACTCCGGGAAGAGCATTTGTCAAAGGGTGGCAGATTGGTGGCTTAGGGTATCAAAAGTGTAGTTAGGGGCTATTGTTGCCACAGAGCATGGCCATGGAGTCTCCATGCCACACTCCATGCAATTTCTCTTGGAATTAGCACACTGAGTACCCCTGAGAGGGCCACATCTATGGTAGCCATGGTACACTGGCCACATTGCACTGCTTCCAGGTGCTGTACCTTTATTTAAAGAGCACAAGTGCAGTTGGGGTAATTTCTAGCAATTATTCCACACATACAAGCTATTATTTTACAGAGTATTAACAAGTAATTGTCATAAAATAATTGGCTAGGTGCAAATTCTTCCTTTTGCACCAAAGGACTGATGTGGCCTCTTACCCTTGGGGAGCCCAAAGCCTTGCTGAGCAGAAAGAATGGTATTTGCCACACATCTCTGGCATTATGTTCCCATTCTCCTGCTTTACCTCATTTGGTTTTCACTCTTTCCCGTTTTTTCCTTCACTACTGATTTGTGCAGATCTCTTGATCTGAAGGGCAGGTCAGACCCAAATAAAGGGGAATGGAGCAGTGAAAGAAGCTAGGATCTGATTTTTCCCCATCTACATTGCATAAAAATGTGCCCTCCAGGTGACACAGGGGAGAGCATTACACAAACCATTACATTTTTTAGCACTGTCACAGTTTCTTCCCGTGAAGCAATGACACAGCTCTGCTGTCACAATATGCTCCAGTAAAAGGTATTCACATGGGTTTTATTTATATCTCTATTTAAAATAGCTTCAAAAAAAACCAGAACAAATAAACTATTCTAGATCTACAACAACCAGGCATTGAATTAACCCTTGGAGTGACACACATAAAAAGAGAGGTCACAGAATCACAGAACTGTCATAGTTGGAAAAAACCTCTAAGATCTGCTGGAGTTCAGGTAAGAGAGGGACGAATGAATGACTGAAATATCCAAGATGACAGAGGTGGTTTTAGCTGTTTCTCTGGGGTTCTTTTGGAGCTCTCTAGTGCTGTGAATGGGGTCTGGAGCACAACTGATCCCATCCTAAGCTGGACATCCAAAAGAAACCCACTAGGATGCACCTTAGAGGTTCTTTTCACTGACTTCTTTACAGGGATGGGGGGGTGACTGCTTCAGGGGTGAATGTTAGGACTGGTGAATGATACATGAGTTGAAGCTAACCACTGCAATCAGGGATGCTTTAAGCCATCCTAGGAGACAAATAAGTGTTTTATCTGAATAGATTACCTGGATATGACCTTCTCTACTCCATTCATTCTACACAAAAAGCTGGTTCTGACAAGTGTGGGTAGCAGACAGCTTCAAACCCTTGTTTTCTCTAAAAAATGTCACTAAAAATGTATTTATACCTCTTTGGCATCACAGTAAGAGGTGTGATTACTGACTGCTGTTTAGATGACACCAAGCAGAAAGTGTGCTTTGTTTCAGACAGTGTCTGAATTTCCTGGGGAAAAAAAGTCTTGCAAAGAATCCTGTTATGAGATGTGGCTCTGTGGACTGAAGTTCACAACACATTGCCAAAGGTAATCATAGAATCATAGAATCATAGAATAGGCTGGGTTGGAAGGGACCTCAGAGATCATCGAGTCCAACCCTTGATCAATTACCACCACAGTCAGTAGACCACGGCACTGAGTGCCATATCGAGTCTCTTTTTAAATATCTCCAGGGACGAAGAGTCCACCACCTCCCCAGGCAGCCCGTTCCAATGTCTGATCACCCTTTCTGTGAAAAAATTCTTTCTAATATCCAGTCTGAACTTACCCCGGCACAATTTAAGACCATGCCCTCTTGTCTTACTGAGAGTTGCCTGGGAAAAGAGACCAACCCCCGCCTGGCTCCATCCTCCTTTCAGGTAGTTGTAGAGGGCAATGAGGTCTCCCCTGAGCCTCCTCTTCTCCAGGCTGAACAGCCCCAGCTCCCTCAGCCTCTCCTCGTAGGATCTGTGTTCGAGTCCCTTCACCAGCTTGGTTGCCCTCCTCTGGACCTGTTCGAGGACCTCAATATCCTTCTTGAACTGAGGGGCCCAGAACTGAACACAGTACTCGAGGTGTGGCCTCACCAGGGCTGAGTACAGGGGCAGAATCACCTCCTTGGACCTGCTGGTGACACCGTTTCTGATACAGGCCAGGATGCCATTGGCCTTCTTGGCCACCTGGGCACACTGCTGGCTCATGTTCAGCTTCCTGTCAATCCAGACTCCCAGGTCCCTTTCTGCCTGGCTGCTCTCCAACCACTCTGTCCCCAGTCTGTAGCGCTGCATGGGGTTGCTGTGGCCAAAGTGCAGGACCCGGCACTTGGCCTTGTTGAAGCTAATGTGGATTTGTGGTCCTGAAAATGAATTTATACCGTGGAACATGATAGAAATACAAACCTTTGGTAACTTCTTGCTGTTGTGAATCAAAGTGGACAGTCAAAGCTCAATCAAAGGCCATGAACATCTTGTGTGCTTTTTCAAAGGCAGAAATATGAAAGAAAAACTCAACATTGAACAAATATCCTTCCTTTGTCAGACTAAATATTGGGTTTAGGAACAGCTACTCCTCAGAGACTGTTTTTAATTAAACAGTTCACTTTTTTTTTTTTTTCTTCTCTCTCTCTCATATATATATATTTTAATTACCAAACATCTTGAATAAATCTGGTCTGGAAGGAAGAGTCTGTTGAGACGACAGAAGCACAGTGGGGGGAGATGGTGAGGAAAAATAAAAATAATCCTCCAACCTGGTTTTAAAGAAACAAAACATTCCTTTAATGCCAGCTGGCTAATTAGTAACAGCGACAATTTCTCCTGTGTGGCATAATTATCAGAAACAAGGCCAGAGGGCACCTTGCAGAGCTCATAAAAATAAATATTCTCTCCATATCACAGAACAGGTTGCCAGGTAAAGGAACAGGAAGGATAAGCTTGATTTTCAGCTCTTGTGGGCAGAGTGGGTCTGTGTCATTTCCCACACTTGGGAGGGAATATCTCCCAGGGCAGGACTTGAACAGCAGCAATTAATCTAACAGGAGTTGCCTGAAAGTGGTCCTGGACCTGCCCACCTGTGACCACCCTGAGATTCATTAGGTTTCCAAATTCCCTGCTGCCTCTGCCAGCACCAATCACTTGGATGGACTGAGCTGGCTGCATCCCCTAAGCTGTCAATGAAACATCCATCTATGTGTCAGTTGCCTCCCAGCCATCACCACCCATCAGGCTTTTGCTTCAACCTTTAAAATAGCATCTAGCGTAATAAAAATTTCATGTGATAAATATCTGCCTTGGTGAATCTGCAGTAGAAAACCAGGCAAAAGTGTGAGGTTTCCTGCCAAGAGTCACTGTACAGCTTGGGTTTCAAATCACTGTACAAAAGCTTTTTTGTCCTGCTGTGATTCTGCTGTAGTTCCCCTGCTGGCTGTATCCTATCAACAATATATTTTGTGTAGTATTTGTACGGTAGCATATGCTCAGTCAACAAAAAAACTTCTCAAATATGATATCAAAGCTCTCTCAGCATGTATACCTCAAACATCTTGGGATATATTTTGATCCAATTTAATTATCAGGCATTTTTCCAGTGCCTTCAGAAGGAGATGTAAAAGGACATTAAAAAATGTACTTGACTACTTAATGAAGATCAACATCAGTGACACTGAGAATATATTTATTAATCTATTTCCAGCATTTATGTTAGAGGAATAAAAAGAATCTAATGGATAGTTTTATTTTTTTTTAAATACTAGCTAGAGTTATAGGTATTCTTTTGCCCCCTCAAATTCCAATTAGTTTCTCAAGAGATAATATTAAGTTTTACTCTTTAAGAAGCTGGAGTTAAAACTACATACTTGAATAGTGAAATAGAGCTGTTTTTCACAATTTCTGATTCACTGCAGATGGTGACAATCTCTGTTCTAACTTGAAATCAGAAAACAGTTTTCAAAACCTTCAGTGTAGCATCAGAATCTATTTTTTATCTGAAAAAAAGTGATGTCTTTTTAAATGAAAAATAATGCTGGATATACTGCTGAATATACTGCTGCATCCGAAGAAAAATACTTAAATTAACATGGAAGCTACAGTTAAAATCACTCAGTCTGAAAACTATTTTCCTGTGCAACCTTTGTACCCTTTCTGCCTGATGAACTAAAGTTCCACCATATTTCCTGACTGCATTAGTACTTTTTCCAGAAGGACATCACTCTTATTTGGTGTACTCACACTCTCCAAATGGTCAGCTCTTTAACATTTAGTTTTACCTTCGTTTTGACATAGCTCTGTATGTTCTTTAGTGAATAAATACCTTCTCAGATAAACTTCTCAGACCTTCCAAGGTTTGATGACATATAAATTTATTGACCTCCAGAGCTACTGTCTTTACTTCTTGGTACAGAGCCAAGCTCTTCCTTGTGTAGTGTCTCTCCAGGGTTCCTGAACCTTTCATGGGGTCCTGTGCCTGTCCACACCACACTTAGAAACTGGTGATTCCAGAAATTCTGCCCTCAATCCCTCTGGGAGGATGTGTTTGCCAATTCCTGATGGAGATCACTGAGCTGAGGGTATTTCACAGGAGTCAGCCTGTGGTATCCAATAGGAGGTATCCAATGAAGTCACTCTGTGGTTATGAGAATTATTTTTTTTTCTTTTTTTTTTTTTTTTTTTTTTTTTAAGCATAAAATCACCATTGTGCTTTGTCATTGTCATACCTGAGACTCATTCCCCATGAATCAGTTTATGGCCTGTCCTTGACCTCTGTCATTTTCTGCTGGCACAATGTGATGCCATCACTTGATCCTTCTGGCTCACTGCCTGATGGAGCCAGCAAATTCATCACGCTCATTTTCCATGCCTGTGGTCAGATGTATCCTTCTAATGACATGATATTTACCTGATAAACATTTACAACCTCAACTGTTAGTTATTAACACAGGAGGTGGTAGGTATTTGTACTAGAGCACTAATTAAATGCTCATTTCCAACACAGTCATGAGCATTACCCAGAGCACAGAATGAATTATGGAAGTGACACATTTCACAGAGGAAAAATATTTGCTGGAGGAACATTTCTTCCAAGACTACTTTTTATTTCCTCCCCCCCTTTTTTTTTTTTTTTTCCAAAAGAGCCTTGTTTTTTAATAGACAATCATCTTGTTTATATTATTATGTTTAAAATCATAAAGAGTGTTTGTTTCTGAAATGTAATTGCTTGGAACACTAACCCAAAAGCCATTTCAAGGCTGAATGGTTTTGTTGGGGTGAGGTCTGTTTGTTTTTTCATAATGTAACTGGGAACTAAAATTGTGCCAAGGGAGAAAAGAAAAAAAACCAAAGGGGAGGAGAACCCATAACAGAATAGAAGCACAAGCACATGTGATTTTTTTTTTTCTCTAATAGGATTTGTAGAGAAGCAAATATTTAGCATAGCAGGAGAGAAGAGGTCACAGTATCTGTTCTGTTGGCTGGTTACCCAGGATTGTGTTTTTATAGGGTGATTGCTCATGGAGTAAACCTGGATCACACCTTTCATTAATTGATTTCTCTCCACACTTTGATTGAAATGTTTGGAAAGTGTGTATTTTTCCAACTGTGCTAGCTCTTTGGGCCATTACTCTGAAAAGGTTTTAATGTTTTATCTTCTAATAGATATCTGGAGATATCTTGGAGGTACAAGTGGACCATGCCTATGCTGGACATATATCTGGAACAAAGAGCAGGGGCTGCAAACTTCTCATCCTTAATTTCTATCCATGGCCAATCAGAGAGTCTTAGGAAATAAAGTGACATGTTTTGTCACCTTTGAAAAGTACTGTATGAGGTCAAATCTGTCCTGGAAGCAGAACCAGTCCTTGCAGGCTGATGAAATCTTGCTGAAAAGGTGCAATAAGAACTGCTGGTTATGGTAAGTTCTGCTCTGTTTGCATTGTCAACTTCTTTTCTGGCAGCATTATAATGGATGTTTTCATTCACTTCCTATTTCTAAATAAAAGGCATTGCTTAATCTTGGAGTGTTTGCAGGAATGGTGGAGTGTGTGCCCTTCGTTGTTTATTTTGGATTTTGTTTTTTTCTTTTTGACATTCCAGAGCACACCTTGCAAAGTAAAAAGTGATGAAGATTTACATATACTAGGGAAAAAAAATGACTACATCAAGTTAAGACAGTAACAAACAGGCTCTATATTGGACATTCAAAAAACCAGGAGCAGGTAATAGTTTTCAGCTTTTTGGGGGGATATTTCTGCAAGTACCCTAATGTTTACCTTGCAGAAGTGAAAAACACTGTATTAGCTTGGGGAAAAAAAAATCAGGGCTTTATGAAAGCAGCCTATAATAAGCAATTTCAGAGTCGAATAAGAGTCATTTGGTTCATGCTCTTATGCAAAAAATTGTCTGAAAGTTTTTGCTCTCAGAAGTGTGGAAATCCTCACTAGTATTTCATTGTACAGAGAAAGGTACTTCAAGCAGATAATATTTCTAGGATGAGATTCAAATCTTAAGTAATTTTTTATTTTTATTTTTTCTGAGAGAATGAATTCACATTTCACATGCTTATGTGGGATAAACATTTCCTCACATTAGCAGTTAGTAAAAACCAGAAAAGTGGAGAAAAAGATTTTCAGCACATGGACTGGCACCACCTGAGGACAATAGAAGGAAACACAATGGTACCAGGTTGTGAATTCTGTCCTGCTCCTGAAGTTCCTATTGAAGAGCCACCTTTCTGTGGTGGATGGAGGTCTGTGCAAATCTGATAGTTTGCTCAAAGGTTTCCAGAAGGGCTGATTTAAATGAGGCATTTTTGGTCTCTTCAGCAGCATTGGTACCACCCAAGCATTGTAAAATTCCTTCTGCAGAGAGTGCCAGAGAAACCCTACTGTATGAATTTGCTTCTGCCACTATGCCTCATCCTATCTTCTAAAACAAAGAGATTAATTGCTGACCTTCAGCACTTAATTATAATCCAGAGCAGGAATACTTTATGTATTGGTTGGAGTGAAAAAAATTTAAAAAAATTAAAAATTCTGGTTTCAGTAAGTGCAGTCAAATAAAGGACATGATATTTCCTTAGGAGCATGTGATGAGATTGGACTGCATTTCTTAATTATATATAATTGATAGAACAACTTACCTCTGACCAAGAGAAGCCAGAGACTATTCTCAGTGTCTTGGTGTTTGAATGTGGTTGTGCAAGGAAAGCAGAAGTGAGGGAGGCCAAGTTGCCTCACATTAAGATGAGTAAATAAAACCTTCCTGGTTTCTGTACCTCTTTTACTTTATAACAAGGACTAAAATAAGGTATTGGAACCTTGCAGCTAAGTGTATGCTTTGCCTTACTTGAAAACTGTGTGGGAATAGATCTGTTAACTTGGCTTTGCATTTACGTCTCTTTTGCAAAAGATTCACAAGCTAAAGCAAGAGCTGTGGGGGGAAAGGCAGACCATGATGGTGAGTTTACAGGTCTTGCCAAGGGGTTAAATTCTTCCTCAAAATGGATTAAGCTAGAAGAAACGCATCTGGTCCTACAGAAGCTGGCTGGTGGCTGAGACAGAGGTGGAGCCATAATAGTGTAACCAGCACATTTTTGTGCATTAAGCATCTCAGGGTTGCTCTGCTTCCTTGTGGCACCATCCTCCTTTTCCTCTTGCAACACTCAGGATGATTTTTCAATTGACTTATTTTTTATTTTATTTTAAATTTTCTTTTTATTTTTCCCCCTGTTCCTGTGCTTCTTTTAACTAGATCAGGGTATCTCCCCACCTGACTCAGCACCGTGGCTGCCTTTCTGAAATGCTGAACTGGACTGAAACCATTATCAAACCCAAGAGTTTTTTTAGGTCTGGGGAACTGCCTGCTGAGTCCTCACACTGAAAGCACTGACCCAGGGAAAATGGTTGGAAATCAGTGAGCCTGGAATAATGTCACAGACCATTCATTAATCTGCAGGGAGCATCAGAAAATAGGCCTGGAGGTCTGTGCACTAAACATTATTTTAGGCAAACCCCAGCTGCTGGGAAGAGGGAACCAGCACTGCTGGGGCAAATGGTAAGATCACAGATGTCATTTTAAAAACTGCAAACCTGACAGGTCCAATCGTGCCCAAAGAAGCAATAAAACTCAGGCAATCCATTATTTATGTGTGCTGGAAGGGAGTAGGTGAATAGCCTTAGAGGAATTCAAAAGCCTGCTTGTTTCAGTGGGCTATGTTCCTGGCAAACACCTCCCCAGGGCTCTGTGCAACCCTACTTTTATGAAGCTATTAATGAACCTTATACCTGTTATTTTTGTTTTTCTTACTTGTTAAGTTTGCTGTAATAATTAACACCTGGGACAATCCAGTGTTTACCTCCCTGTTCCCCTAAGATAAGTGGAATTATTTCTCATAATTATTTCTCCCTAATTCCGCTAGACAATCTGTACCAATTAAGATTTCCCTAATTGCATCAATTGATGTGATAACATTAACCCTTATGGTTTCAGGCCTTTGATTTAGGCCATCAAAAACCTGCCTCTTCCTCTCTGCTCTTCGTGGAATAAATTTGCACTGAGCTAACCACCCAATGACAATGTTTTGTTTTGTGACACCATGAGATGTGCTGGCCATGGTCTCTGCTACTCTTTAATTTCTCTGACAGACTTAGTTTGAGTTACTCTAGGTTGGAAGCTACAAAAAAAATTACTTCAGATTTTGTCTCATTCTTTCTTAATATTGTCAGCTTCTGCACAAATGTATTAAACCTGGCTACATGAGCTAACACTGAAAATGGGATCAAATTCTTCAGTTTCCTTGTAAGAATAATAACAAAGCTAATTAATACATGATAATACCACGGTATTATATCGTAATGAGTAGACTCAAAGGTTGGTGTTGCCATGGAGGGAATCTTGACTTTATTTCCTAAGCAGCAATGAACTTCTCTTGAACGTGGTAGGTGAATTCAATCATTGCACCTCAATCAGCTGCAGCAAGAGCCTGATGAGCACAGAGCATTGGTGAAACTGGATTGAATAACCCATCATCTGGCAGTCACTCACAGTAAGACAAATATCTAATCATCCCCATCACAGCTCAAACTAATCAAGAAGATGTGTAGGGTTATGAAAGCTTTTTAGTAAAAAACTTTCCTTAGCATCTTCATTTTCAGTCTTGGCAATAACAACTTTTTGTTCTTGTTCGTTGCCTTTGGAATGAGCTGTAAATAAAAATTGATCCACCAGTCAAAGACAAAAAAGTTTGAAGACATTAAGGGCTTGGAATGCTTAGCTTTTACAGCTGCTTTCACAAGGTTCTGTAGTTTTTTAGGTTACAAAGATAAGAAGAACATCTCTTCTGGTCTCACTTCCTTGTTTTTATCTTAAGAAAGCACCTGGGATCTCTTAGTTACACCCAAAAAAGACAACAGGGATGCACGATGAGTTCTGAACATCATCAGGTAAATAAATTAAATTACAATATTCTTGTTCTAAAATCTCCTTATTCTTAATCAAGCTCCACAGTTTTGAAGGCCTGGCTTCAGTGCCTAGTTCCAGCAATAATACATAATTTTAATTTGAAGATTAGAAGTGCATAAAGGGATCCTGACTCACTGCCTGCAGAGTTTTTTCCCCTATTTTTAAAGAGAGGAGTTTTCAAAAGCCCTGGATCTACACTTGGATCTGCATTTATTTTTCTCTGTTATCCTTCAGGAGAGAAGAGATGAAGGGAATGGGTCTGCATTAAAATAATGAAATAATATTTGGAGCACACCTCCAGACTATCAATAAAAGCAGCTTTTGCAGGAGGGCAAATCACTCACTAGTTTTGGAAGAGTAGATCACAAGCAGGAAATAAGTGAATAAGTTGGAAAACCACCAGACAAAAATAGATAATTGCACCTTTCTGGGAAACAAATGAACAAACTAAAATCCCCTTTGATTTATTTAAATGTCCTCTGAACTCTTGGCAGTCTTCAAGGCTTTACGTGGACACCACATTAATTTCGCTTCATCTTGTATAATGATCTGGGAGGAAGAAGTACAGCTTCAGACAAGCAAAGAACAACTGGACCTTCTAGAGGCTGGCAAACACCCTGAGCATACAGCCAGTGTTACAGGCAGAGTTGCCTGGTTGTGTTCCAGGTGTAAATGGTTGTTAGAGGAGACCCAGCCAGAACAGTGCAACTCCAACACATAAATGACAGAGTCATGACAAACTAGTGGTGTAGAGCAACTCGTGTCTTGTCTCAGCAGATGTGTCTATCTTCTTACAAGGACAACTTTGCATTCTGATTTAAACCAGTGCTTGAAAATATGATATCCAAGTCCTGGAGGAAGCTTCAGTTTACACACTAACAAAGCTCATCCTGGTGTGATGCCTTGAGCAGCTGCTTTTGTCTCCATGGTGGAGGCAGCAGGATGGGATAGATCTCTAGCAGAGATTTGGGTTTCTGTTTATGAATTGCTAAAAGAACAGAGCTGCCATCCACTCTGCTACATCTCTCTGAAGGCTTTAGAAGATGAACAGGGTGGCTATGGACATCTTGGGCTTGTTTCTCCTCATGGAAATGTAGAGTCGGAACATGTTAAAAAATAAGAGATGTTGGTTTGCTTCATCCCATCTTCTACCTCTACACTTTTCTAATAATTCTTCTCTTTCTCTCATTTGGTAGTTCATTAATTTATTTTGTAGAGGTAGTTTGCTGTGAGTTTTTATTTTTTTGTATATTTGTTTTCATGCATGTGTATTTTTAATGTATTTTTGTTTGTTTGTTGGGCTTTTTTGTGTGTTTTTTTGATTTTGTTTTGATTTTTAAACAATAAAGCTCGCAATTTTAAAGATAAACCTTTCATACCACTGTTAATATATCAAACCCAGCATGATACCTGTTACTTTTTCCCCTTATATTTAAATATGCTTACAGCATTGCCCATGACCAGCACTGCTGTTTGGATTCACCTTATGTGCAGACATTTCAGGGAAGATGGAGAAAGGATATTTCATGGTTAAGATACAAACCCTCTGACAAGAAGCTGGAATTCATCTCAGACAATGTCTGTTGCTTAACAGTTGGTGTTTGACATCATTTGGTTGCTTAATTTTTCTTACAGTCAGTGATAGACATGGGTCCTTCCAGAAGTTCGTTCTGCATCCAAAGAGGGGATGCTAGAAATCACACTCGTAAGTTATCTCTCTCACTCCATCTTTCCTCCAGTCTTTGACTTACAGGTTGGGATTTGTCTCTTAGATATCTGGAACATGGAATGGAATGGAATGGAATGGAAGAGAGGAGTTGGAAAGAACTGATGATCACCAAGTCCAACTGCCTGACCACTGGCCTTCTCACAGAGAAGTGAGAAATTTTAGATGACTAACCCAAATTTTCCTCCTAAACTTTTAAACAGTCTGGAAAACCAATTACTCCCAGCTTACTTGGATGAATATGAACCAGTCCATAATTCTCAGTTAAACAATGTATGAAATCTGGACAGCCAAGCAGATTGAAACACTGATATCAGGGTTAAGAAACACCAGCAGTTTATTTTGCTCATATATAGCTTATTGTGTTCATACTTTCATTTAAGGAACAAATCTATTCTGAAGTTACTTTGAAGTTCACTTGCTTAGACAGTCACGAACAGTAATGAAATAAACTAATTAAAAAACTGATAAAACTGACAGGTCCCTGTTAACTCAGCCCTCCCAAACATATGCAAAAACAATTACAGTATGCAAATGCAGATGAGCCACATCATTGCTATTTCCTATTAAATGTCAGGGAATGAAAAATGAATTGGATTATCATAGTTCCTTTACTTGTATGATGATGATGCTCAAAAGAGGTATCAAAATGTCACTTTCCTGTGCTAGCTCTGGACAAAGTGATGGATCCACTTCATCACTGTAGGTAAAGCAAAGTCTGTTTCTCTGACCAGCCATGGACAAGAAAAACAATCTATTCATTCTTTTATTATGTATTTCAGATTTTTTTCTGAAATTTGCTTGTCTTCTCTCACATTTCTAATGAGAGAGGGGCATGTAATATCTGAACATTTTGCATATAACTATGAACGCATATCTGTCTCAATTTTGCTAAGGACAAAATGTGTGAAAATGATTATACTGCTTCAGTACAAATTGCTTTTCTACACAGTTAGCATGTTAGGGGGGAGACAACAGGTACATAGTGCCAGCATCCTTCAGTCATGAAAAGGGAGACAAAAATATTCTGTTGTGGTTTTATAACTAAAAATAAAAAACCAGAAAATTAATGCACAAATATGATGTCCTGGTGTTCACATCAATGACAAAATTCAAATCTCAAACCCAAAAGTTGACATAAAAGAAAATTGACCAGAAATCATGTACATTTCTCTGTAGTGTGTGAGCATGAGACACTCTGATAAAAAAGGCAAAATCAAAACCAAAAGAAAAAACCAATTCCAACCTGTCACTTCAGTTTACTCCTTCAGCTTTATGAAATTTTTCAGAATCAATGTCCTTCCAGAGATCTGACCTCCGATCAAACAACTATTTTGGTTTACTTGACTTATAAGCCTAAAGAAACAGAATTTCTTCTGCCTTTCCTAAAACTTAAAACCACACCAAAGAAATTTTTCAGCTTCTAAGGTGCTATTCCTCTGCTTTATTATTCCTTGTTTGACACAGAGGTTCTAAACAAGGATCTAAAGAGAATTTTAACCCCTTGGGTGGGAAATTTCTCCTGATCCTGAAAGGTTTTTTTGTGGGTGATGGATTCTGTGTTAGTATTTCTAAGTCATTAAGGATTCTAACTGAGTTAAAGTAAGGATCTATAGCTGGAGAGCTTGAGGGAGACAAAAGGGGATGGAGTAATGAATGAGACAGAATTTTTCATATCTCAAATTTTTTGGAGATCAGGTCTTGGGGACAACTGGAAGACAGACTCTAAATAAGTGATATTATTGTTGCAAGGTCTTCAGTTCCACATCAGAAAAAGCAGAGCAATGCACTCTGGTTTCACACACTTACAGATCTCTAAGTCCAGAAGATCTGTTATGTTTAAACATGTGAAGGAAAAAGTACTCCAGTGTTGGTTTTTTTTTGAACGTGGAAATGGCAAATTTGTATTTGTCACCTCTCCTCAGCTTCAGAGGGTTTGATTTTGCTCCAGATAAAAAAAGAAGTTGAGTCTCCTCCAGACAAATACCCCGGGCAAGTATTTCAGTTCCAAAAATTACTGGTTTGGGAATCTCTGAGATGAATAAAAGTACAGATGAGCTACACTGTAATCTTCACTGTAGCATCATGTGCTAGCACTTTTTCTGTAGAAAACACTGATATTAACTGACTTATCTGTTCTCTGAGCACTGGCTCTAGGCATTTGCTGTCATTCAAGTTAAAGTTTTAACAGTTATGTCTCTAGTCAGGGGAGAAGAATTCATTCTGCTGCAAGATAAATGTCCAGGAGGATCCAATGCCTGGAGTTGCCTGTCTGTGACATTTTGAATGAGGCCAGAAGAGTCCTTATAACTGCTAGTAGGATCTTATGGAATTTTACAGACAAAAACCACACCAGGAATAGTTTGTTTAAAGAAGATGAGCGTAAAATTTCCAGTGAGACCAAAGGGATTAACAATGGTAAGAATTTTTCTTGCAGGAAAATGTGTGTTTTATAAAAATAAATAATAACGAAAAAGCTAATTAGCAGTTTGAAAAAGTGAAGTTGAGTCAGCATTTGTCTTGGGAGAGAAATTTCATTTTCCATGTCTTCCAGTCATAAGATTTACATAAAATTTACAGAATGGTTTGTCTTGCTGGTGAAGAACTGAACTCTTGACTCATTTCACACCTAAACCAGGAAAATTAGTTGAATTGTGTGACCAGAAATTAAAGTTTCCCTATTTGAATAGGCTGCCAAAATAAAGAAAAATAAAGAAAAATAAAGCAACACACCATTTACATACTTTATAGAGATATTAAAAAAATAATCTGTAATACCACACAGTTATTTGCAGGATGCTTCTTTCTGATAAGGTTTTACCTATTTTCCTGAGCACACTAACTGTCCATAGAGACTCTAGAAGATTTAATTGTCTTTTTCTTTGGGGATTCAGAGTAAATAATTAAAGCCTGCAAGTATGTTTTCAATTAAAATTATTAACACCAGCCAAAATTCAGAGAAGGCAGATGGAATATTCAGACCAGACTAAACATTTATCTGGTGAGTGTTATTGCCTAGTATTTAAATTTCTAAATCAAGGTACTAAAAGCTCCCCAGTTGTCTCAGCAGCACCAGGACTGGGTATGAAGTGTTTCCTAGCAGGCTGTCAAGATTGCAGACCAAGATAAATCAACACTTTAGTTTAATGTGTTTTGTGGATCAATTCAGCTTTCTGAAATGTCAATAAACTTGAGAATATCAATTTTAGCAGATGGTCTTTTCTTTTAACGTATAGATGTCCAAATATGTCATGTCAGTTACCAGTTTACAACATGAACAGCTTTCATGTAGTCATCATTGATGTTTTTAGGGTGAAGCCCATTCAAAAAAATATACATACTTGTCCTATATTATTTTACATTTAAGTTCTGTAGTCTACCTAGGTTCTATAACCATATTATATGTCTTATTTTGTACTTATTTTCTTATATTTCTGTATCAATAGACATGAGAAAATACCTAATATGAGATGGAAGTTTTTAAGGCCTGGCCTGGTGGGAAAAATCTATGTTTCTATGATTTTATATTTAGCCAGTTTTTTATACCCGATCTCCTTTAACTAAGGTTGCCTAATTGATGCAACAAACTTTTTTTAACCTAAATACTGATCTGACATGAGTAACAAGTGTAATGTGGACTCTGCTCATCCATGCAGCCCCAGTGCTATATAAAACTCTCCTGTGCCATGTGTGCAACTTTTTTGCTGTTCCATCTTTCAAGATATGAGGGTAGACCAGAAGGAATAAGACCAGTGTGGTCTTAACATCACTGCCTGATTAGGTTTATTTCTTTTTTTTTGTTTTATTCTGCAGTAAGGTCTGTCTTTCTGCTTTCCCATCTTTACTGCAAAAGGAAAATATAATGTATCTTATTTTTCTAAAATTTAAAAAAATTGTTGTCCTTACAGTGTGAAACTTCTGGGGTTGCATTAGAAAACTCTGAGAATTATAATATCTCCCAATTCCCTTCTTTCCAGCCAGCTATGAGAACAATAGAAAAGTCAATAATTTCTTTACTCTGATGACCATATTTCTTCCAACCTTTTTGTATCATTGCTGTACACTTCTTAATGAAGTGAATACAGTAGGAGTAAGTTTATCCAGATGTTGGCTCTTCATTCTGCTTGATTGATGTTATTGCTGATTGTATTTTGCTTCTAATTGCATTTTGCTTCACATCAGTTCACCACCACTGGAACTCACAGACCCAGTGGAAATCTTGATTTTTCCCTTCCACCAAAAAAGCACAAATTGGTTGAAAGGCTTCTGGGATGTAAATCCTAACCCTGGGTTTTTGTGTCTTGACATCTGTGCTGTGCTAGTGGTTGAGTAAATATCATAGCCTAATTACAAATTCACATACAATATTGGAAATATAGAGGCAAATTCAGAGCATTTGAAACAAGACTCACAGAGGATGATAACTATCATTTTTATTTCCACTTAGAAAATGCTTTATGAATGTCTGGCTTTTGTAGCATTGTTTACATTTGAAAATTTCTGGATTTGACAGTAAAACAGAGAAAGTGGAAAACAAGAGCACTGATGCTATTTTTAAATCCAACCAAATGCTGTTTCATGCCTCCTTGTTATCATAGCAATGACATTATCTGATTGAAAACATTCACTGGGCTTACAAAAAGTGCCAACAGCCAAACCCAAATAATGTCTGCTGCTACATCAATCAGGTTAAAATTACAGCTGAAAATTCATGGTTGAGGAAGATCTTTTTTTTTTTTTTTTCACTCTAGTATGCAAAAATGATGGGAATTAAATGAAATGGAATTAAAAGAAAATGCTTTAACACTTTCTCCTAAAACAAATACCAGAAAAACCTTGATTGCAGGAAAAAAAGAGATAAACTGACCTTTGAGTTTTCTCTCCCTCTTCTCTCCTTATGTATTTGCATGCATTTCGTTTTGTGATAAATATTATTTGTATATAGCTATATATTGATAAATAATTATCTTAGTATCTATTAGATATTCATATAATTACATACAAATTTGAATTATTTCTTCTTCAAGCAAATTTGTTATTGTTTTTCAAAATTTTCAATTATGTCCCAGGTGTAAAGGAAGAAAGTAATCAATGTACTTCAGGAAATATTCCTTTCATTGTGGTGTGTGAGTACAGTTTCTTTTGATGTTACAGAAGAAAAGAAAAATACTAACATTTTATAATTTATTTTATATTTATTCATTATACACATAAGACATTAATATCTCAAGTGACTTGACCCACGGGCATGCAAACTGTGGTTGCATTAAATTATATTGCATTAAATACAGGTCTAGAACTGTCTCAGGGGTGGAAGCATCTGGCTTCTGTCCTTGTTTTTTATTTTCACCTGCTGGGGAGCCTTTAGGAAGCTGAATCACCCTCTTCCCATAATTTTTCTCAGAACACTGCATTTTTACACAACTCATTCCTTGTGGCAAGGTCTGCCTCTTAATTTACAGTAATACAGCACCTGGCATCAGTCTGGAGTTTCAAGGTGTTTCTGTAGTACAGCTAAAAAATAATCATGGAACATAGCCTCAATCTAGGGAAAATGCACATTGGCTCCAAGGTGACTGCCTGTGGATGAAAAGAAGTAATTATTCCCAGGTTTCTAATTTGGGTAATGATCAGGATATATTTTTGGGCTTCTATAACCACTTCAGAACAATCGTTCAGGTGTCTGCTGTTCACGTGAGGTTCCAAATAGATACAGGCTGTTAATATCAGCCAAAGCTTTATGGAGAACATTGAATAATGGAATATCTAACTTAAAGCACACTGTAAGCAGCTGCTTAAGGCATTTGAATTGCAGAGTCATTTTTGGTTTACATTCAGTCCCTGTCCTGAGGTTGCCTGCATCATTAATAATGAAGGAGCACTACGTGTCAGCTGCAATAATAAAACATCTACTGCCACAAAATCGGCTGAGATTTTCTTGCAAATATTTCCACAAGCCTCTTAATTTCTAGCAGGTTCAATTAGTTATTCCCCAGGACAACATGACTCACCTTTGCAAGAAATTTTCACAATTTGAGATCAGTTTCAAGGAAATCCTGCATTTCATGAATTTTAGTTTTGAGAAAAATATCAGAATGTACTTATTTTTCTTAAAACCTAGAGTAAAAAAATGACACCATCTGGTAGCACAGGAAGAGCTGGTGAGATTGGTCATAAACAAAGCCTTCAGAAAATGTGTCAAGGGCAAACCTGCCCTCAGGACCTTTCAGTTCCAGTGGATAAAGCAAAACAAGATAAGGATGAAAGGGAAGGGGAAGCAAGGTTATCTGCATCTGGATTCAGCCACACTTATTTAAAGATGTGATTCAGCAAAGCTGTGTTTGAGTACCCATGTGGCCACCACTGTCAGGGAAGATAAAGGCCACAGAGTCAAGGGAGAAAATTAAAGACTCATCAAATGTTGTTCTTTGAAGAGTGAACTGAATGATTCTTTGTCTGCCACTGATGGCATCAGTTATATCTCCAGGGTTTGCAATGGGATATTGCTCTCCTGTAAAAACCTACAGGCAGACAATTCCATTTAAAAACCTGAATCTGAATTCCTTCAATGGCTCCATCTCAAAGCCAGCTGCAGACTTATATAAGATTTCCCCATCTAGAAGAGACTCCACTGGACCAGTCTGCTTTTTACAAAGCATCTTTGCTTTTGCAACTCTTGAATTAAACTATCCCATGCCTCCAAGTTTATGATAGTTTGTGCTTTGTAAGAAGATGAAACAAGTGATTCAGTGAGGCTTTTCCACTTCTCTGCTTCAGACAAAGGGATGCACTTTGCTTGTGGCTTCTGAAATTTCTATTCTTCCCATTAAATATTTTAAAACTTAATTTTATTAGCATATTAATTTATATTGCAATACAAGCAGAACACAAAGGAATAGCATATATCTAGAACAATATTTATAATAAGTAAAAAAAAAAATAATGCTATGAACATTGCTGAATAAAACAGTGGTTTGGGTATGCTTTTTATCAGGGTGTCACCATAAAAATATTTTTTTCTTTCTGTCCATATTACAAGAAATAAATTTCTAGCTGTGGCACATCTTTCTGTGCTATGTTGTTTTGGATTTAATCCCATCAAACCTTCATGTATTTTGACAAGTCTGACATGGCTAAGCACAAGCACGGGTTTGAAGAGTTTCTCACTAAAAAATAAATTTAATTAGAAGCTATTACAGGGTAAGAATACTCTCCCTCAATGGACTGAAGTAGTAGTGCTGCCAACAAATTGACGTGTAAATATCCCACTTCTATTTTAAAAATAAATCTGTGAAATTCAAAATATCACTTCTTAATAATTTTAAATACACAGCCCTTTCTATGCGTAATAGCACATAGAGCACAATAAAAATGCTACCTGGAGATAACAGATGCCTCTCAGCACATTTTTATGACAGCATCAGCTCTTTACCATTAGTCAGTCTTCTGCAGGGAAGTGTCAATGAATTATTTCTTTAAAATTCATAAAAAAGCCCAACTAGATGTTAATTGAGCCTATTATGTTCTGCCTTTGGGGGACATAATTTCACACCTACAGTGGAGACAAAGCAAAAGTATCCTGCCTGCTTTTGTTCTCCCCCACTTGCTAATTTATGTGGAATAGAATATTTCAGCATTGTCACATCTGGTGCTTTATTCCATTAACATCTCTGTGGTTTTGGGTTAAGATCTCTGTGTTTTTGGGTTACAGTGATTCTCAGACCTTACGATAACCACTTCTGCATGAAATGCAAGATATTTGGGGTCACTACAGAAACTTTTATTGTTTGTGTTTAATATACAAGCATAATTCAGCATAATTCAAGCATAATTCAGGCAAAATGATGCAATTTCTTTGTCTTGAGTCAGCATCCACTTGCAAGTTATCCTAAGTCAAGTACCTGAAACTTGTACAGGTTCCTGGGTTTCCCCAGAGTCTTGCTGCCTTTCCCACCTGTCCTAGGAAAACAGTCTTGTGTCAATTAAATCAATAGAAAAAAAGCAGCAGTGGATAATTTTTCATTCTTTAACAGTTCAATAATTTCCTGAGCCTTTACTCCTTAGTAGGAAAAGAAGAAGGTCCTTTGTGTTTATTTCTAAGATGTTTGGCAAGGTGGAGTTGCAATCTTCTTTGCCTTCATAACTTTCTACCAGCTGCAATATTATGACAGTCTCAGTCATCTTCCTGGGCAGTGCATGGTCTTCAAAGAAGACCATGTAGAAGCATGTAGAAGAGAAGTTCTTGCCTATAGGACCTTGTATGAAAATGGTGGACATATGAATTATATGAGGAAAGGAAAAAGCAGAGAAATATTTTGAGCTATTTGAGCTTTATTTTTTCCTTCTGAAAAAAAAAAAAAAAAATTTGGAAATCCAGACATTTGTTTTTCTGCTTCTTTTCTCAAGAGGCACAGTTAACAAAGGTGCCCTCTTAGAAGCTGGATAAGGGACAAAATGGATTAAATCTCTTTATAAGGTGACATGACCATGAATAGTAAACCTATAGCTATCTTAAATTGATACATATGGTTAGGTGAGAAGAATCCCACCCTTACCCTTCAGACACAGCTCCTTAAGCTTTGTATTCTTTTGTAGATTTTTTACAGGAAAAAGAACTAGACAAAAGAAGTTACTTTCAGCCCAGTCTTGAGACTCAGAACTTTGGACTCCTTCCTTAATAGGGTATAGAGTGGAAGAACAAGATGTGCTTTAGAAATCCTTTTGTAGTTGGTAAAGATGTGTTGTGAGCAGATAAAGAGGCACAGTTGGGGCACCATCCCTTGGAGTGAGGATGATAAAGAAACTTATAGCAGAACAGGGTGGTTTTATAGGTAGATGAGGGTGAGAAGAAATGAGATGAAGGATGGACTGAGCATGCATAAAGACTGAGTTCAGCTAGTGGACATGGTGATGGAGACTACCAGACTTCCAAAGGCCACCAGAAGATCTCTGATGACCACCTCGTCACATGAGCTCAAGTACACATGTGCTAAGGACATTTGCAAATGTTAGTGAGTGCCATGAATATGGATTACTTTTTAAATTATTTCCTAGAGAACTAATGAATCCGCATATCTAACTTGTATGTAACCTCTGTGCTCAGGCAGCTGGACATGCACACTGGGTTGGAGTTATCCCCCCTCCATCCAGAGCTGTAATAAATACCTGCTTAACAGTAAAATATTTGCTGTTGAGTCTGATTTCTTTGTTTCAGTATAACTGGGGAATTGCAGTCAGGTGAAATATGGAGTGACTGCAAGGAGGAAAAAAAATTAAAAAGAATACTCAGCAATCTCTTCACATGATGAGTTGGTAAATCTCTCTCAGGAAACACAGAGAAGTGCTGTAGAGTAGTATGTTTAAATTCTATGATTTTAAACATGACCATAGGATATTCAATGTATGGAATAGCCATTCAATAACTAGACCTGTAACCAGATATTATGTATACAGAGAGAAACAGAGCACTGCAAAAGCTCTGCATGGAAATCTGCATTTATTTAAAGGATTTGTTGACATTAAGGCCAGAAAATATCATCACAAACATTCATTTTGATCTAGAGCAGACTGCCTTCACTCACTTAGTGCTCAAGTGAAATTTGTATTTTTGAAGAGAAATCTCATCCTGTTTGAAATATGTCAAGGAGAACAGGAATCCTCCGTTCTACTCTTCCATTTCAATTTCTGCCTCTAAGTTTATGTGCTTTATGTTCTTTCAAACTTTCTGAAGTACAATCTTCGAAGTTTTGCCTTTTTCTTGGTATAAAATCTAGCATCAGTCTGGTGCCACTGAGAATTCAGTTCCTCATCAAAGTCCTCAGCTGCTGGTGTTTAATACTTAAGTATGTAAACTAACATATGCATGCAAAACATTTGCCATGAATTTTATCTTAATATTTCTGATAAAAAATCCAAGAACTATCTAGATGATGTATTAATAGATCAAAACACCTGGGATCTGTATGCAATGCTTCTCCAATCTATTAAGCAACTGTTTTTCTTATTCTTACTGCAAGAAATGCCTTCTCTTGGAGTTTTGTCTATAGTAGTGAATTAAACAGAGACAAGGAATACTGCAAGCAACTAAAAGTGTATTGGTATATTTGGACACTTTTAAGATTGTCTCCAGAGTAAGCAAGAACCTCTCTGGGCCAGCAGTGTCAAGCACCACTTCCCAAAATCACTCCTGGTTTGGGAGTGGTTCAGAAGTTACAGATCTACAGAATTCATTCCCAATGTATAGTTTGGTTTTGGTGGTGTTATTTTGACTGTTGAAAGAGTCCAGTTGTAAAGACAAGGGCTCCTGCATGATGTTTGACCCAAGAACTAGAAAACAGCCCCTGATTCCAGCTTGATTTACTAGGACACCTTTGGCAATAAAATATTAGAAGAGGTGTAATGCTTGCTGGGTTTTGGGGCAATTACAAAACCAAACTGTTTTTAAGCCACAGATTTCCTGTCAGTCTTCTTAAACATGTGTGTTGGCAAAGACTTCTCCACATTCTGCTAAATTACAAATCAGACTCTAATTATTCACATTCCTGGTGCAAGGTTTAACAAATCAATGAGGCAAATGGAATACATCTGCCCCATCTGGAAAACATGCAGTCCAGCTTTGCAAAGGCTGTCACCTCTACAGTCCTTATACTTAGTTCATTGCTCCTTTATGTACACTGCAGCAGTATTCAGAAAATTGAATTAGGTCCCTGTTGTGCCAGTTCCATGAAGGACTGACCGACCATTCATAGAAAATAGAAACAAAATATGCTGTAGAAAGAAAGTCTTTTGTTTCTGGTTTAAGGAGTAGAAATTAGGCTAGCAGGCATTAAATATTTGTCTGGGAAAACAGTTTGTTAGTTTGATTAATTATTGACAATTATTAAGCCATTTGATTGTAATTTATTGCTTCCTGATGAGGCTGCCAAGGCACGATTGCCACAGGGAAAGAGGCAAGAATTTGCCAAGTGGGTTAATGATTAGTCCTGGGTCTCACAGAAATTTAGATTTTATTGTTTTTTTATTGCTGTATTCACAACAGCTGTTCCATGCAAGCACATGAAACCAGACAGTGCCCTTTCTGCATACCTGTGGGGAGCTGCAGTGATGCAGTTTGCATCCCCATAAATTCCCTTCCATATCCACCTGGTTCCTCCTGCCTCTTGGCTCCAAACTCTGTGGGCACCATGTGAGAGCAGGAGGGAAGGCAAGGATCAAATATGTACAAAGCTTTTCTTGAACAATTGTGACCTGGGCAGGTTGGGGTCAATGTTCAAGCCTGAGTGCTGATCCTTGGTCTTTTCTGGACCTGATGAAACCAAGACTGTTTCTAATCAAAGTGTCTATAACAGAGGAGATGGTTGCTCCTTTGGAGATGCCACCTGTCTGTGCTAACAGACATCAAGATTACATTAAAAATGATAATTTTAAATAGGACCAGACTGGGTACTTACATCCTACCCAGTGTCTATGGATTTGTCAATTGTATTCCATCCTCTTCCACGCTCTCCAGACCTTTTGATCCTTGAATTTTTCCTCTACAATAACCGAGCTCTCCCTGAGAATTTTATCTCACTCCACCAGAAATTTCTCTCATAATTTTCTGGTACAGTGGAGTGAGAATATTCCCAGCAACTGGAATATTCATCCCAGGCATCTCTGCATCCCAAAGCAGATGTCTAGATAGTGTGATCTCTGAAGAAAGAGAAGTTCTCTCAGAGATCAAATGAGAAGAGACACCAATCTACCTTTTGGTTCACCTGGAGGAGCCTCCATCACCTAAAGCTTGATGATTAAGAGTGTCAAAAGGAGTGAAACTAATATAAATTCTGCTGTATTAGAAAAACATAAAAATGTCTTTCAATTATTTAATCCAATGTCAAGAATTAGCTACAAGACTATCCTATTTTTTTAATGAGGATGTGTGTGAAAATTTGAATTTGTACTGATTTATTTTTCCTCTTCTTTTTTTTTTTTATTTTTTGACACTATGTCCTTTTGAATTTTTCAAACAGCAATAAAATACTACTTGTCATACATGTATAACCTTATAGTAATGGCATAAGCAAGGCTTCTTGAAAGAACCCTGACAAGTATGAAGGCTGATGCTGTGTTTCTAATAACATATATAATAACCCTTCTGTAAACATCCAGCTATAAATGTAATAAGATTAACTGTGAAAAATAAAGATTTATTTTGAAAAATCCAGGTTTTTATGTATGTATTTTTTTCTGGCATTGAACTATATTACAGCATTGAGCATCCTCTCTTTAACCTGGGTGCAGTAAAATAGTCTTGACTTGCAGCACATGGGCTCTGCCATCACAGAGAGCTGCTAGGCTGCTGATAATTCAGTGTCAGAGGATACACCCCTGCCCAAAACTGAGAGAAAAACATGGTCTATTTTCAAGACAAATATATCCTCATCCTCAAGACAAATATATCCTCAAATATATCCTCTGGCCATAGCCAGAAGCTGGAGTGAAACTAAAGCCCAGGAGGATGTTCATACTGTACAACCTTGGGTAGCCCATCAATAGGGACATCTTGTTAATTAAAGAGGCATAATAGACACACCCAGGGGACAGTTCACAGAACCTGAAATTGGGTTTTTTGAAGTTTTTTTTTTGTTTCCCTAAATCGATGTCAAAGAGTGTTTGCTTTTTCCAGGTCCAACACACAGAGTTCAGTCTTCTGCCATAAAGCAGGGGCAAGCAGGACCTCATCCTGGGTTTCTCATGAGCTTCAATCTCTTTTCCAGGGCTTCTGTTGCTACCCTTTGGAAAGTGGCATTCAGTGAATGGTAGTGTTTCCTGCACTGAGGAGCTGGAGCATATTTTTCTGCTTATGAATTTTGAAAATGATAGTGAAATAATGAAGAGAGTTGAAACTTCATCTCCAGTCTCCTAGCTGAGGAGCATAATGTCCAGGATATAGACTAAACTCACTCTTAATACTTCAGTACTCTCTTCACACCCTTGATTTGATGAGGCTGCTGGACAGGGCTGGCATATTCACAACCCTACTGCTGTCCCTAAAGTATTCTCCTTGGACAATCATTTGAATCCTGTATACTGAGGTTGGCCTCTTGCTGAGATCTAACCCCTAGACTACCACATAAAAACCAGGAAAGCTTGAGATGGGTGAAGCTGGAGAAGAGCTGCCTCCTCCTTTGGTGTCTGTAGCACCTTGGATGCTGAATCAGTTTGGATGAGCATTCACTGAATTATTATTCTGAATTTAGAGTCCTTAGATCCCTTGTGGTAGATTGCTGAATATTTTTTTCTGTTTATGTGCAGATGCTGAGCTTTTTCTCTTAAAAAAACTGAGGCATTACAAAGAAGAAAGATAAAAACCCACATCTGACAGGAAAGTTAATCTTTCTGCCCTTCCATCCTCCCCAGTTTCCAATACCATCTTTTGCAGCAGAGGGGTAAGAGAACAAAGGACAAAGACTTTAATTATTTTTTTAACATGATCATAGCAGCTACTTTTCTCACAGTGCTGTTCTCAGAGATAAATTAGTTTATATGTTTCTTATATTCATGTAAAAAGAAATCACCATGATGCAGCAAACTGGACTGGACTATTTCAGCCCACAATGGTTAGTCTTACAAAGCTATAAACTATGAAATGTGAGCATATATAAGTGGAAGTGTGAGGCAGCTGTGATCATGATCATTGTAACCATCCTCACCTTTGACAGTAATAGAAATGAAAACAAAACCCTCTCCCCTTCAGCTTTGCTAACATTTAACTCTCAAATTTGTTAAATGTTTCAGAATACTGAACTAGAAGTAATCCAGTTCCTGTGAGTTGTTTTAACTGCTGGAAAATATAAGGCTTTAATACAAGGGAAAAGTCGTTCACACATGCACAGACTCAGCCTTGCTTACTGCAATTTATTAATTAAATCGAGCTACTAAAGAGAATAGTGAGTCTCGTCATTGGTCATTTTTATAACATAAAAGTAGCCCAGTGCCTGTGAGTTGTTTTAACTGCTGGAAAATATAAGGCTTTAATACAAGGGAAAAGGCTTTCACACATGCACAGACTCACACATGAACAGTTGTTTCTTTGGCAAGTGAAAAAAAAGATAAAAAGAAAACCACAGCTATAATGCTGTTTGGGTTTATGTTGACTGGGACTGTTTGGACTAAGTCCTATGGGTTCCAAGTTGAACAAAAGCAATGTTTATCATAGTGTCAATTTTATTTAAAATAAAACCAACAGCAATAAACAAACTTTTTTCTTTTTTTTTTCACTTTCAAAAATCTTTCCTTTAGTCCTAGCTGCTGGACTACCTCTTTTCCAAAATGTTTTCTCCTCTCATTTAAGGAACAATAAGAAAGCTGCACCAACTTCCTGAGTCTTGGAGATCTAGGAGTTTGCAGCTGGCATTTTCTTCTACTTTTTCAGCAGTTATTTTCCAGGTAAGGAAGAGACCCCTTCTTTCACTCACAGAAAGCAAAGAAACAAGCAGAGAAAAGGAAATGCAATCGAAAACCCAGCTAGACAAGCCAAACAAACCCCAGCATTAGTAGAGACATAAAAGAAAAAAAGGGCCAAGACATTTAAAACAACATCATCCCCTTACAGCAAATGGCTCTGTGGCTGCAACATAAGGGGTGAAAACATAAAGGAGAAATTCACAACATTTAACCTAAAATGCCCAGTTTTCAGCATCAGCCATGAGAGGCAACCTCTGTGCTTCCACCTCCTGTCCACATTGAAATCGTTCCCTTTCAGCAAATGCTTGCTTTTCCACAGTGAGAATAGGATCAACCAAAATACTTGAACATACAAAAAAAATTTGAGCCTTAGGTAGCCAACGGGAACTACATTTTGGTTTAAATAAAACCTTATTAGTTGTATATGGTATCTTCTGCCTTTCTTTGCATAAGTAAATATGTGGGTCCTCTTAGGGCTCACCTAGTGTTACCAGCTGGTTCTTACACTCTTGAATGAGAGATTTGTCTTGCCCTGTTTGGACTGGTCTGAAAAGGTTAACCCCAAGTGCTGGACTAAGTATGAACCTTGCTTTCTTCATCTATGTTTCTCTTACTACACAGCAGCTTAAAGGCTGCTCTTTTTTTGCAGAGCCAATGCCAAGGTTTCTTCCAGCTTTTTCTCTAGCACCTTCTGCACTGACCAAGGTTTATCAAGCATCTCTTTCCTACAACAGAGTTGGCCTTCAGCACAACCAGTAGTTCTCATAAGATGGAGGTAGTGTGCTCCAGATCCTGACTCAGGTATTGATGAAATACTAAAGTAATGGTGGCAGCAGTCTTTCTCCAACACTTTTGCCCATTCTCCTTCACAACAGCCTCTTAGCAATGGTTATTGGTGAATGCTTCTTCCTCAGCATGGCCTTGGGCCATGTACTAGTTCTGACAGGTCAAAGCATCTGTGGGACAGGAGAATGCTCAAAGCCTTATGGTTTCCTCTTCTTACCCCCATCATTAAACATGGAGGACTTAAATTGCAGGATCTCACTCATTGTGTTGAACTTGGACAGGCTGGGGTGAAGAAGGAAAAGGTTGTGTCACTGAGACTGAGCTATTCTTTGGTGTTGTTTCATGACACTACACCTTCATCTGTCAGGAGAAATATAATTTATGTATCAGCAGGGCTCTGGTCATGTTAATCTAAAATACTAACTAATATTTTAAGTTTTGCTCCAGTTCTGTGGCCAGCCTGATGTCACAGTTTGGAAACATCTGAAAAGTTTCATAGCTGAAAATACTAAAGCAACAGCAATTATGTCTTAAAGGTGAGAGAAACACTCATCTGGGAGATGAACTCATGGGTGGGCCAGGCAACTTCAAAATACTAGACCTAGTGAAAGAGATATATCTAAATGTGAAGTACTTGGAAATCTCATCCACTATCTTCTTTTCTTTTGAGTAATTTTTCATGTGAAATACACATTTCTGTCAATTTGGGTCTGTCATAACAGGCTTGAAAAGATTCCTGTAGCAATACAGCAATATACTTGAAGTAGTCTGAAAATACATAAGATAATAAATTTTAAAAATTTACCATAAATATGTATAGTGTCCTATAATATACACACTGCTCAGAAAAAGAATGAAATGAAGAGTTAATTATTAGAACTTTCCATCATTTATTAAAAGTGCATCCATTTCCACATCTGAGGCACTAAAGGGCCAACTTTCACTAGAGACTAAGAAGTACCAGATGCTTCTAAAAGTTACTGTCTGCCCAAACTAATATCTTAAGAGTGAGTCATTCTAATGTATTTAGCCCATAAAATATCAACATGCAAACAGGGCCTGAAAAAAACCACATTTATATCCCAGTGAATCAAAGATTTGTCTTGTAACTCACAATGAACCACAACATATGTCTTATAAAAACAGTTCAGTTGACCATTACACAACCTTTCACAGAAGAGGGAAGATTTTTGTCAAATGTATTTATTTCCCCCTTAATTTTGGAGATAATTCTTTTCCTAAGTGAATAATTTCTACTCGTTGGAGCTAGATTCATGTATAAAATGTCAAGACACATCTGATCCTGTTGAGGGAAACAGGTAGCAAAGCACAGAAAAGACAATATTTGATCCTCAGTACTGCCTGGAGTTTCCAATGGCTACTTACAGCCCCCTGGTTAGCTGGAGGTAATGATCCAGTCATCCTAAGTTAGAGTTCTGCCTGATAAAGAGACTATTTATAATGTTTTGACCTCTTCTGACTCTAAAGGGAGACCAGGATGATCATCTCAGCAAACACCCACACTGGAGATGTTATATATAGTCAGGCATGCCTCAGTTTGTTCAGTTTACTGCTCTAATCTCTAGATAAAAGGAAAAAATAAATAAATAAAAAAAAAAATTAAAGCCTCAAAATTGTTGCAATATATTTTTTCCCAGTCCTTAATCTGTCCTGTCTGTAGAAGAGGGAAGGAACAGTCTGATTTTATGCTTTATTCTAAGACAAATAGCTGGACTTCACTCAAAATGAAGAACTCAGCTTCCAATGGCATGTTAAAAAGGCAGTGTTTAATCCTTTTTAAAAAAAATGTGTTTCTAAACAAGAATTGGTTTTAAATCTAAAGCAAATTGCTTTGTTCTCAACATGTCAAAATAAAGTATTTGACATTCAGCAAGTGTTTCATATTTAACAGAATCATAGATTTCTTTCCCTTTTTTAGACAATTAGGGAAAGTCTCTAGATATTATCCCTCTTCTTCTGACTGCATTTTTCAGTGATTTTGGTCACTGCCAAAAAGACCTCTTGCCCATGTCTAACTGTCACACAAATAAGATAGAAGGGGATATCTGTAGCACATCAACATGACAGACAATAGTCAGTAACAAGGAGTCCTAAAATCTTAGAATCATTCTGAGATCTGAAAAAAAACCCCAAAATTAATGTATTTTGGGCTAAAACACTGGTACCAGGCAGGGGTTCAGTGTGTATTGCTATCTTGTTCTTTCCATTGACCAGATTTTGCTTGCTGGGGATGAGGAGCTAAGTCAGCCTGCACATCGAACACGCTGCTGGATGTGTCTAGAAGCATTCATTCTTCCCTTTGTCGCCCAAAACACTTCCAAATTACAGAAAACAGCTGAAAGGAGCCTACAAAAAAGCTGGGGGAGGACTTTTTACATGGGTGTGTAGGGAGAGGACAAGGGGCAATGGGTTAAAACTTGAAGAGGGGGGATTCAGGTTGGACATTGGGAAAAAATTCTTTCTTGTGAGGGTGGTGAGACCCTGGAACAAGTTGCTCAGGGAAGGTGTGGCTGCCCCATCCCTGGAAGTGTTGAAGGACAGATTGGATGGGGTCTTGAGCAATCTGGTTTGGTGGGAGATGTCCCTGCACATGCAGGGGGGTTGGAAGTAGATGTTCTTTAAAGCCCCTTGCAACTCAAACCATTCTATGATCCTATGATTAATTACCCAATGTCTGTGCAGGGAAATCCTTACCCTCTCTTCCTAGAAGCTGCATGAATGCAAAAATAATGTGTTGGCTCTAAAAGTTGTGTCATGGGCACATATACCAGTAATTACAGGGACTACAATGAATGAATAGTGAAGAATTGTACACTAAAAATAATCACAAGCCAAGAGATACAAAATGCCAGGGAAATGCAGCAGTACGTGTCTGTCATTTTTCATTCAGAACCCAAGGACTTGGAACACGTTTTTTGGCCATGTTTCTGGAAAAAAAGGATCAAGAAAATATAACAAAACATATACTTTAACTCAAGCCTTGGAGGGAAGTAAAAGAAGGAAATGCAGCACCCTGCGTTGAAGAGTAGGATTCAATCCTTTGTAAACAAAACAGTGTGAGACTGGATGTGCTTGGAAACCCAGTACTGATATAGATAGCAGACTGGTGTTCTTTCTTTTTTCCTTTCTTCTCACCTCCAGTTTTACACAGAAGACTTAGGGTGTCTATAACCCATTTATTAACAGAGGATGTGTGTGGTCAGGCAGCTCCTTTTTGGTATGTTCTCTTTCCCTGAGATCTGTGAGCATGTCTAGTTCTCTGAGTGCTCCTACACCTATTTCAAGCAAGAGAAGATGTTTCAGAAAAGACCAGCATTTTGTTCTTCTCCCTCTTGCTCAAGCAGATTAGGGAGCACTCACATGCAGAACTCCCCTGGCAGACTTCAGCAAGGTCACAGAAGTGGGAAACTGCTCCCAGAGTGGCTGTTTGCAAACTGCAAGTCTGTTTATAACCAGAGAAACTGGTTCAGGTTACCCTGCCCTTTGATTTAAATACAAGATTGAATTATCTTAAAACAAAGAACATTTGGAGCACATACAGCTCTTGAGCACCAGAATCAGGGTGCCTAAACAGGGCAGACCTGCAGCATTGTCAGAGAGAAAAAAAAAAAAAAAAGGGAAAAAATATTAGTGGAAAAAAATAAAAGCTCTATACCCTTAAAACAACCACTTCTGCACATGGAACAGCATCTTTTATAAGTAATGGAGAATGTGGATGCAGGTTTTCAATAACCATAGCAGAATGGCAAAATATTCTTGATCTGAGAATTCCTGTTATTACACCATTCTCAGGGTCTAGAATTGTGATGATAAGGTTCAATAACAATAAGAACTAATAACAGTCCCTCAGTAGTAAAATAATAATTAAGTACACTGTCAAATGTTTTTCTACAGGAATGTCTCTTTTTAAAGCCCTCATATTCAATTGGTCTTAAGGTTGTCAGAAGATTCATCATTTACTTTCCCAAACACGTTTATCCTTTGGTTACAGCCCACGAGATTCCAAGAAAATCCAGAATATTTTAAAAGTTACTTGAAATAAAGCCTAACAAAAAACCCAAACAAACCAAAGTAAAACAAAATGAAACAAAACCCTACCCTTTTACAAGCTGATCTCAATGTCAGTATTAAAATGAGATACTCTTTTTTTTTTTTTCTTTTTGTAACTGCTACACTGCCAGCAGGTTTTTACCATATTCACCTTATTTTTTCTTTGGGCAAAGTATTACCAATGAAAGGAAGGATTAGGAGGAAGGTAGAAAGATTTTTAAGCTGTTGGACAAATTTCAGGGATGAGTAGATGAGTACTCAACATCTTCAATAGCCACTGTGTGCTCCCACAGCTCCTTCCTGGCATCCTACATGCAAAATCCCACCCCTTCATGGCTCTGGAGTTCATGATCTGTCCTCTCCATATTTAAACTCCTGTCTTTTCATGACTGCAGCATTTTTTGCATTTATAGCAAGCTGACTGAAGACCTTTATGAAATAACTTGTGTCTCTGTGAAGGAGTCAAGGCTGACTGAGAGTAAAAGCTTGGTATGAGAAGTGTAAGGGAACTTAAACATATTGAGAGGTGGTATATGCTACTTAAAAACATTTAGGCACAGACGCATAGAAAATGAAGAATTGCAGGCCAAGAACTCAGGATAGCTGCTTTCTATTTTTTGTTGTTCTGACATTTCAAAGTATGAACTTTCTCCAGTCATTTCACCCCTACATTCTGCTGTAAGTATCCAGATAAAATGAGTACATAAGGGTATACTATTATTATCATTGTCTTCTTGCTGGTCTGGCCTTCCAGGCTAAACATCCTGTTCTGGTAAGTAAGCAAAATTGAATAAACCATGTTTTCCCCAGCTTTCAGTCTTATAAAAGGTATTTCAATTGCAAATAGTTAAAGAGAGGCAATGCAATAATTCTGAATGGAAGAAATAAACAACACAAGGACCATAATAAGGATAGAAAAAAATTATTATTCTCTGTTTGTCTAGTTTTGCTACATGTACACTTCAAGGTGAAGAAAGAGGATCTGTGTTAGAGCAGATCAGCCATTGTCCCTCTTTCCCACAAGTGGCTGCATTTAATGATGTTTAATGATACATTCATCTCTATTCAGCCAAGAGGATTATGTGTTACTCTATACACATATTATCTATGTAATTATTTAAAAGCAGCATGCTGCCTTTATGTACCATCCTTCCCAGACCTCTCATTTTTCAGCTGCTTCATCACAAGTAAAAAACATGAAGTGGGAAAAGAGAACTGAATCATCTCTTGGAGGAAAGATTCTTCATGTGGGAGGCATCTCCTGCCCACCTGAGCTACACCTGAGGTCATTACTCTAGTATTAATTTCTCTTTCCTGAAGGTCTATTTAATTTAATTAATAGAGCCCAAGATGAAAATCCTCTCATCCTAAAGCAGGTATCTGGAAGAGGGCAAATGACTCACATTTTAAGACATCTATCTCTCCCCAATGACTTGGGAAACTGGATAAGGTTATTTCCTCAGGTGTTGCTATCTAAAACATAAGCATCTAAACTTGGGTGAGATGAAGTTTACAGGGCAGGAGGACACTGTTCAGGCACCCTCTAAAATACCCAGGTGCCTTTGCTGCCAAGGGCAGCCCAATGCAGAGGTGATGCACGTGCCTGGATCGTGACAAGAGCTGTTATCTGCTGAAATGGATGTGGAAGGTCATGGCACAGCAGTGAGATCATAATAAAACCTCAATAAATAAGTGTATGTGGGGAGGCACTGATTGTATCTCATGTGTCACTGTTGCTTGAGAAATGTGTATTGGTATTGTTCTTTTTCATCTCAGTATCTTGTCTGAAGAGTCTTTTCAACTCTCCTGTTTTCCTGAACAAGAAGAACCCTGCACTGAGTCAGCTGTGGGATGCTCCAAAACTCTGCATGTGTCCCCAGCACACTGACACTCTACAATCCATCTTGTCCTTGGCAGTAATGAACAACACTTCAGAATTAAAAATTGGGAAGAGTACAATTATGTTCTGTGTCCTAGAAGAGGGAATAAGAAAGAGAACATAGGAACAAGGCTGATATCTGTTGATAGACTATACAGTTAAATATGGTTGTAACCAGTGGAAGGATCAGGACTTTCTTTGGAACAAGATAATAAAATGAAAATAAATGTCATGGTCTCAGCAATGAAAGTGAAGTTAGTCACAGAGAAATGTGATCAGACTTGATGGTCTCTCTAGATGGTGGAAATTCGTGTAACATTTACCTTAAAAATACTTTACACACTGAGAGTCTCTTTTTTTGTTGATTTCTTGAGAGAAAAATACCAGAAAGGGAAATGCCTGTGAATTAAATTAATTCAGAGATGCTGTTCCATGCATAAAGAGACTTATAAAAGAAAAAGTAAGATAGGACAACATGTGAGATGTTAGAGGAAAGAAGTCTGGAAAGAATCCTGCATGAATTAATTGCAGTTATATTTATTAAGCCTCCTTTGAAGAGGCATAATATAGAGACATAAGGATGAAAATCACCTGACCAAATACAGATGTCTGCAACATAGCTGTCATGGGACTGGTACTTGGATCTCATTACTATGAACAGAGAGAAAAAGGAGCTTAAAAAGCAGAGTTAATCTCATAGAAAGGTGGATGACCAGTGTACAATTGCTGATTGCTGAGTTGCACATTACTGATAAGCTTATAAGGTGAACTTATGACTGGTTCAGCTGAAAATGTCATGGCTGAAGAAATCTGAAGTCAGTTATGATTAATCCAACCTTTGGAATTTATCTGAAGTCAAATCATAAAAACATCTGAGAACAAAAAAAAGCTGAGATGCAGAAATGCCTTCTTTATCTTTGGGAAACTGATCCCAGTTCTAAAAATTTGAATCTAAATCCATTTTATATAATTAAGCATAGAAATTAAAACTTTTTCTGGAGCCAGTCCCTCTGCCCATACTTCACTATCACAGCTGTCCTTGATCTACTCAGGTTATTTATGTTCCAGGTGAATAACAAAATTAGTAACTCTACATGGAGGCACCAGTTTGACTTTAATTCTATTAAACAAAATATTTAATTATTATCTGTGTGGAAGCACTATGATGTGGAGGAGGAATGAACAAGCAAATTCCTGACTGCTAATCAATAAAGGGTAATTTCTGAAATCATGATATGTCATCATTTAAAGAGTACCTACAAGTGTATATTTTTAGTGAGATTCCCTTCACCTTCTCTTCTTTCAGCCTTCTGTATGGTGTCCTGGGGTTCCTAATATACCTGTAGGACTGAAATTACCTTGTTCTCACTGGGGAAGGTTTCATTAAATCATATCATAGAATCATAGAATGTCAGGTTGGAAGGGACCTCAAGGATCATCTGGTCCAACCCTTCTGATATTGTTTGTGTGAGATGCCTCAGCACCCAGTCTAGCTGAGACTGAGAATTTTCTTCTCTATTTACAGATGAAATTATTTACTTCTCTCCTGGTCTGGTCTGAAAAGAGTTTTGGAATATATCCCCCTCTGCTCTTGACTATCATGTTCATGATGAAACAGGGAGGAAAAAAAGCAGCATTTGGGTAGAAGCAAGCTATGGAGCACCTGTTAGACAGAGCTGTTTAGATGGAAGCAAGGTGACAGCTTTCAGCAGGTAACAAGACTTTCAGCCTGGTGGGTGTGCAGCTGCACACTACAGAATTTCCCTCTAGTGAAGGAACAGTTCAAAGTGTCAAAGATATTTGAGTGTATGGCACAGAAATGAAACATGGAAATCCTGCCAGACATCCCAGTCTCTCCAACAATGTCTAAAATTTTCTGTCGAAACCACTTTGATGTCGTTCCCATTCTTAATATAGGGATATTAACCATTACCCTCTGGTTAAAATGAGATTTAAAATCAAAATCATAAATCAGAATCATCAGAATCATAAAGAATCATAAAGCAACGGGATAGTGTGTGTGCCTAATGCTATGCAATTAAAATTAGGTACACACACACATTGATTGTGATTTTCATGTAACCAAAAACTGTTACATCTTAGTTCTTCCAGTTCCATAAACTATGTTGTGTAAATGGAACACCTCTAGCTAGCAGCAGGGCTGAGCTTTATCTTACCATGCCTCAGTTCCTAGAGAGCTAACATATACTTTGCTCAATAAAATTTGTATAAGTCATAAGTGATATTGTGGAAAAAAAAAAAAAAAAAAAAAAGGTAAACCCAACACAATACATACATATCTATACAGAATTCTATACTGAATTCTTGGGAAATGATGAAGGTATCAAGGTAAAGTCTATAGAGATCTCTCTGTCAGCATTTCAAACACATTAGCTATGCTTTAACAACCAGAGTACAGACAAAGTGTAATTAGTACCTAACACACTACCTGTTAGAAGTGTTAATGTCTGTGATAGAATGCTTTGAGGAAAGCACATGGATCTGAGTATGATGAAATATTCTTTTATACCAAAATTAAAGAAGGTAATGTGTAGACACTTGAGTATGCAGAAAATAGCTTGCTGAAATGCTCAGTTCCTAAAGAATTATCTCAGAAAATTATGACAGGGACAATGTGAGGGTCTGTGCCATAGAGACACTACTTTTAACTATCTGTCTGTCTATATCTATCTATCTATCTATCCATCCATCCATCTACCTAGCTACCTACCTACTTATTAAAATATGTAAAGGACAAATTTAATACTCGGGTATACACGGGGACATGACATGAATGTGGACAGCTACTGTGAAACCTGTGGTACAACACAGTGTAGCAGAAAAAGTAAGTCCCCCTGCTCCAAAATGTTTTTTAAGAAAGTTATTAAAATATTGATGTTTTCACTGTATAGAAACTTTCTTCCTCTTTTACCCACCCCCTCATGTTTCTGAGATGATCCCCTCTGTATCTACTTTATGTCCACTTAGGTTTCTCAAGCAGTTTCTCTGAGGTCTCAAATCCACCATATCCAAACGCGTAACATTTTGGGGGTGAGGACTGTTCATTTAATCTTACCTGATTCTCATTTCACATTTAATTTAGGAGAATAATGCTCCTTGGCTATCTACCCAGAGATGATCATCCCTTACCTTTAGCCACAGAAAACACCCACAAGGTCCTTCAGTGCTGTTCCCCAACCAAAAGAATACAATAAGCACCAGTAATTTAAATCATTCCTATCTAAAAAATCCTGCATGACTGTATGCTATAGTGTGTGAATTCATTGTCACAATAATATCAACCCATAAACTGTATGATATATCTTTGATATTCATATCTTCAAAATATTATCTGGTATACACAGGGTAGTAGCTATAGCTACACTGATAAATTTAAAGCTAATGTTCCATATGTGATTTGTGCAAAAAGCTTAAGGACCAAACACTGTGGAGCACAAACAGAAAAAGGCAATTTTTTGAAGCTTAACTAAAAACCAGTGTTAAAATAAGAGCTGGAGTTGATGGTGTTAACGCTCCCCATCTTGATTGCTTTCATCCCTGGACACAAAGGAAGACCCAGAAGGGGTCCAGGGGACCCAGGGACCCAGAAGACAAAATGTTTCTCATGAGTAACTACCAGGAGGCATGAAATTTCCAGTCTCCAAGAAATGTCCAATTTCCTCTTATTTTATTTTCAAATTCTAAATTATTTTACTTTTCTTCAAATTGCACTAATGGCCTTGAAACTATCCCAGAACTGGGTTAATAGTCCATGATAATGACTTGTCTCTATACATGGACAAATATCGACAGAGAACAGGCATGTAGGAACTTGCTATAACCCATGGTATATGGCATGGTCAATTGGACCACCCTAATTTTTATTACCAATACCTGTGGTAGGCTTTTTTATCAGAGAATTACGTACCCTATTGCCTCATGCTGAGCAAACAGTATCTTAAAGCACAAGAAAAAATATCTAAATGGTTTCAGTTTTGGAATTTACATGGTTATTCTGAAGTCTCTCATGGGTCATCATCCCACAAACTTCAAAATCAGAAGTACTCAAATCAGAAGTACTGAAGAGTGAGTGAGGGGGCTACAGCACTACAACAGAATAATGAGGAGAGACTGCAGGTATCTTCTTTTTTTTTTTTTTTTTTTTCTCCTATTTATACAGCGTGCCAGGAACAAGTTGCCATCAGCAATGTTTGGAGAGTTTCAGGAGAGCTTCAGCTGATGCGAAAGAACAAAAGGGTGAAACCCTGAGACACAAAGGATTTGCCAGGTTCTGGCATAATTATACACCAAGAGGAACAAGGTAGTGCCAACTGGCAAATAAATTGGGATGGGAATGTAACCAGCTCTTAGTCTGGTTCAGCAGAAACATTTTTTACCTAGCAGAAGCTATTAACCCTTCAGAGCCAGGATGTGTGAAGGTGTTAATACCGAAATTTACCCTCATGTGAGCATTGCAAAAACTTTCTCTGTCACTTTCTACAGAAAATAACCTGATAGATAATTGAGTCCAGCAGGAGCAAGGAGGTCAGCATCTTCTACAGACCTTGGGCAAGAAGTTTGTATCATGGTTGACTTTACAAAATACTGTGGTGAATGTAGGTGCTGTGAAAATGTGGAAATCCTCTTTTTTCTTTTTATTTTTTACAGTGGGAGAAAATAAGTGAGAGTGTGCTCAGCTGCTTTCCACAGAAGGGACACTTGATGCAATCGAGTCTTTTCTAATTAATTTTTTCTTATCAATTTAAGGGTCTGCAGGATGGGTCTGTTCTCTATGTCTGACTGCATTGGAATATTCCCTTTGGTAGGACTCTGAGTGGAGCTGGGCAATAACTCCACCTGTTTCCCAGTACCTCTACAACATACACATTTTGTATTACCATGGATGCAGCTTGTAAATCTCTGAAATATCAGACCCATTCCTCTGCTCCCAAACACACATATACTAGGTTGTGTGATGGTTTTAGAAATCTGACATGTCACATAGTGTGACAGATGACATATGAGCTATTATGAGGCTCTCATTTCCCAGCCTCAGGAAATGCTGGAACAAATCTTTGAAATGCTGTTATCTTGTATGCTTGACTATTTCAAACACCGTGTGTATGTAGCATAATCTTTTCACAGGTTATCAAATCAAAAAGACCATGGAAGTCATCTTGTCTAATTTTCTACAGGGCCGATACCATTGGTATTTCCTAAATTAACTCCTGTTCAATTAGTACTTTTTTTATGAGGGGAAAAGAAAAAAAGACAACAGAAGCCCTCTTTTTTGTATGACTTCTTGAATTACCACACATCCCCCCAAAAATTTGTTCCAAGTGGTGTCTAGATCCACTTTGCCTAAGAAAGGCAAATTCACCCAGAAAGGCACATTTCAGAAAGTCATTTAGAACAAATTCCTACCCTGTTGATACTTTAAGAGTAATATCTTTGTTAGTTAGTTCTCCCCGCTCCTACTTGTCTTGATAATGTCTTCCCAAGAAAATAATTTTTCCATGACCAAGAGAGAAAAGGGATTGTTGATTTGACAGACTTTGGCTTTTAAATAAATACACCAAAGAAATGTTCATTAAAAAACGTAGTTTGTTTTGTTGTTTTTGTTAGAATATTTTTTAGGGGTTTTTTTTGGTTGTTTTCTGTTTGCTTGTTTGGTTTTTTTCTGAGATTTCTGGGGAGAAATACAGGAAGCCAAGGGCTTAGGAGATCAAAGTTATCATCCTGCTCTACTCGGTGCTTGTCAGACCTCACCTGGAGTGTTATGTTCAGTTTTGGTCCCTTCTTTACAAAAAGGATGCAGACAGGATGGAGAGGGTCCAGAGAGGAGCCATGAGGATGTTCAGAGGATGCCATGTGAGGAGAGGCTGAGAAAAGTGGGTTTGTTCAGCTTTGGGAAAAGAAGGCTTAGGGGAGACCTTATTACCATGTTCCAGTACTTAAAGGGCAATTACAAAAAAGATGGAGACTCCCTTACTACAAGGAGTCCCATGGACAAGACAAGGGGCAATGGGCACAAGTTGCTCCTGGTAAGATTCCAATTGGACACAAGAGGAAAATTTTTCACTATGAGGAGCCAGACATTGGAACGATTGATCTCCTAGGGGAAGTGGCGGATTCCCCCACTCTGGAAAGAAACCTCTCATATAAACAATAATATTAGAAGGGTTGGACCAGGTGAACCTTGAGGTCCCTTCCAACCTGACATTCTCTGATCCTATACCTACCTCATTCACAACATCATAGCTGTGATGTTCTTGTTGTCACTATTTCAGGACTGAAGACTTACTCAACAGTTGCCAATTTCCTTTTAGGCTTGTTTAGAGGTCTTGAAAGGTAATATCAATAAATAACTCCCTTGCTTTCTTCAGTCTGATGTGCCATAGGTGTCTAGGCTGCTATTAGTATGAGCAGAGCTCTGGTCAGTAAAACCAATGGAGTCTTAGGGAATAGTTTAGATGATAACACATAGTTTCAGTTGCATCACATCTAAGATATCAGTGGAAGGCTGGCAGGTGTGAAAAAGGACGTATGGGAAACCTAAACCTTTTGAAACAACACTGGGACACCCTCCATCATCTGATGCCTCTATTTATGCAACTGGATCCTGGTACAATTGTGCAGCTGTGTAGATTTAGCTGAAATTCTAAACTACACTGACACTACTGATTAGATACCTATTATTTACACTGAAAGGTCAGACATCCACCTTGCTTCTGGGCACCTGCATGAAGAAACTTAGATTTCTAAATCTGCAAGTTGAATTTGCAAGCGGAATATAAACCACAAACATCTGGGACCCACACTAAGTTAGATGTATCTCAAATACCTTTTGAATCTTACTGTCTCATAACAATTCAAGTGTTTTCTTGGCAACAAACTCACTTCTTTTTCCTTTTGTTTGTTTTCCAGAAAGAAAAAAAAAAACAAACAACACAATAATTGACCTGAAACCAATATGATATTTCATAAAGAAAATATCACAATAAGCAAGCCAATATAAAGCTCATCTTACTGCACACAAGGTTATGCCTTCCAAATGACTTACATTAGATCAATGTCAGGTTCTATAAAGGAGGAAGATGCTTTGCATGCCCAGTATTTCCTCAAAATATTCTCTCCCACTTGCTTTTCCTCAGAGTTGTATTCATCCCTGTGTACATGTTTGGCATGCAGGGAGGCTGCTCTGACTGATATTCTTTCTTTTTTAAAAACAATGATTAAGCCCATTAATAACTTTTTATTTTATTTCATTCTTGCTTGGTTTTGGAATCAACAAACAGAAAACAACGGCATTGTTTTTTCCAATACTTTTTCTTATTCTGAATTACTTGTTGGAATCCTCATGAAAAACTTGTAATTTGAAATTCATCAGGAAGATTTAGCTGGTCTTAAGGTAGACATCCAAATCATGCATAGTGAGATACATCTTTAAGGGGCCTGTTCCTTCTTACTGATTCCAGAGAGACTGACCAACCATGTGACTTTTACCTCTGCAAGGAAATGAAACACCTCCATCTCTGAAGTATCTTAGAATTACTTTATTCTAAACTATCTTTTTTTCTTTTTTTTTTTTTTTTTTTTTTTTTTTTTTTTTTTTTTTTTTTTTTTTTCCCTGATATCATGACCTTTTTGTATTTTCCATGACTTTTAATAGAAGAAAGTACAATTTCTTTTTTTTTTTTTTTAATATTTTTTTTTATTTTCTGATTTTTTCCTTGGTTTGAGGGAAATTGAATCTTTTGCACCACGGACACTGACCTTACTTTTGTGTTGTTTCTCCTACACTTTTCTGGGAACACTGGAAATCTACTATGCACATAAGTGTCTACTTCCCATTGACTGCTTCAGCAGAAATTAACTCAAACTTGATTTCTTCAAAGACAACATAAATTCTGGAATCTTTGCACCAAAACCCACTTTTCTATATCTGAGCTGATTTTCTCACGGGTCCCACATTGCTGAAGCAGAGGAGACTGAGGAAGTAGTGGTCTCAGTTGGAGCAAATGACAGGGTTCATAATTGAGGAGGGAAATGCAGCTCCTTCTTTCTTTCTAGAGAGTAAGGAACACTCTGCTGGGGTTGCCATGTCTTTTAAATTAGAGTCTTGGCTTCCTTCTTAAAAATATGAGGGTTTAATGGGTACACATCAATCACGAATCTGAATTTGTGATGACGCCGTTAGGGAGACCAAAATACAGTAAGAGGGAAGATAAAAACCAGAGAATGGAGTTATTTAAATGCCTAATTTGGTAAGGGGAAGAAGGGTCTCAAGTCCTAGAAGAAATGCTGGTTAATGTCACAGGTCATAGCAGATTGCTTTGGAGTTGCTGGCTGGGATACTTCTGTCCAACTTTCCTGAACTTTGTGCTCATGTCCTGGGCTTACAGAGCTGATCAGAGCCATTCAGGGTACAGTTTTATTAGGCCTTTGTTAGGTCTGATATTGTAGCTTAAATTAAGCTTGTTATAATCAGAATATCTGATGGTTTTATTAAAAGTTGTACTATTTGAAACTCAGGCACAGCTAGACCCATCTCAGCCCTATATTCTAACAGATTTTAGTCTCTAACAGCTCTGGCTTAGGAAGTGCCTCCTTAAAAATGTCCACATAATGAGTACTAAACACAAATCCAGGCTGATAGCTTGGATGGCTTTTTTTTTTTTTTTTTTTTTTTTCATTTACCTTTTTTCTTAATTTTGAAAAGAAGTTGAGGCAAAATCACGTGGAATCAACATAGTAAATAAATAATACTTTGGGTTTATATAGCTTTGTCTTTACACCAGTTGCACAAAGTCCTTGTGATGGTGCTATTTCAGGCACTTTCCATCTTATGTAACACAGCTGCCCTACCTCTGACTTTGAAATAACTGCTTTTGACCTCCAAATGATCTCTTAACAGTGTACACTGCAGATCCTCAACTTTTTCTTCCAGTAAATGTAAGCGTTCACTTGTGGTCCAGGTTTAAATGTGCACAGGAAAAGGTGGAATCCTCATCCCTCCAAGTGTGTATTCAGCTGACGGATGCATCTCCAGAGAAGTGTTGGAATTACAAACCATTCCCCTCCACAGATTTTTTTGCCTTCCCACATCATCAATTACATTTGTATGAAATATCCTGTACAACATGAAGGAAGAAAAATCAAATTCACAGCTTTGTGCTTATTGCTATTTCTTCCTTAGGGGGCTGAATTCATGACACTGATATCTGAAACTAACTGTCCAATTTATCTGTCACCCTTTATTGTTAAAGCAGAGAATAAGAAACCTCAAGAGTAATTTATATTACCCTAGAAGGGGCTTCCAAGACAGCTTGAGTAGAAAACCTGAAGGTTTCCAGTTCTACAGGGAATGCACTATGCAAGCTGCACCTCTAAGGTGAAACATTCTTAAGCTTAAAATAGCTTTCTTTCTGAATAGAAGTTTAAGGTGCAGACATAATGACATTTCTCAGCCCAAATCTACTCCAAAAGATGGCTTTTTCCTGGTTCTCATTTGTGAAATCTTAAGAAAAAATTCATATTAGCCTAAATATTTTTCTTTCATAATTCCAGTGTTGCACTTCTTTCCTTTTATTTTTTTTTCTCTTTTTTTTAAAATAAAATAGGTTTAGTTACAGATATAAAGCTGACTATAAGTAGTCCATAAATCTTGAAAGTACCTGCTTAAGAAGAGTTACTTCTAATGCTTAATTTTTTGTTGCATTTTTTTTTTCACATGCCTCAGAAAAGATCTTAGTGTTCAACTCAAACCAGGAGAGCCTGTGCTTGATTAAATCAAGGTATTTAAATTGTGATTCTTATTATCCTATAAAATATTGCGTGCATTTATTAATTTATTATTATTCTAATAAGCTCTTCCAAACTGAGATAGTCTACATGCTGATGACGTGCTATAAATCATTCAGCTCCACATCTTAATAAGTCAGCAATAAATATACTGGTTGATAATAAACTAGTATCTATTTATGTCAAGGACATTATGACTGATGTTCTTCATAAATACTATATTGTAAATATGTAATTATAAAGGAAATATATGTTACAGTAAAATAAAAAAGAAAACAAAAAAACCCAAATCTGCAAGATCAAGATATTTCAATACAATATTTTTAATTGCAAGTCCATTGGGGACCACTGTTATCAAATAGTCTAAACATTGTCTGAGCCCAAACTGAAACATTTCTTCTAGTAACTCCTTGGGTGGGCAGAATTAACCCTCTTTGTTATGTGACTATGAGTATGACTGAAAAATAGAGCACAAAAAAATGTGGGCATAGATTAATTAGGAAATCAATTATAGGCAACATGAGTGGTGGAGGCAAAATAAAAACACCTGTATGATGCACTGGGAAAGACTGGTCTGGTCAGCTTTACATATGGACAGAAGGAGGAACACTGATGGAAATTTATTTGTTTACTTATTATACTAAACTAGCATTAGTACTATATGTACTAATAAGACTGGTAGTAAAGAGTACCAGTGTAAACATCAGTACAATAAATAGGGATAGGTTTTAGGGTTAAGCTTCAAAGTTTAGCATGGACTTATGAGAGCACATGCTATTAATTTCTTATCCTTTTTCCTGGGGTGGCTTTGTCCCATAAAAACCAGATTCTCAAGCTATACCCAGTCAAGAACTAAGGAGTGGCAGGGTCCTGGATCTGTTCCCTGCAGGCAGGATGGATGATGCCACCACATTCATTGAGGGAAAGAACTAAATTAATTTCTTTCTATATGTGAGCCAAGTTATGTCACTCATTCTCAAGGTCACAGAAAGTTTTCTGGTTTATTTTATTATATAATTTTGCTGTTATGGTCTTTGGTTTCTTCTCTCACATCCATCTGTGGTTGGTCTGGCGTGTTATTGCAAGGTCAGCATCACGGTGTTGCTAACTAAATATCTCCCTAGTTTTAGATGCTTTATTTCTATTCTTTTCTCTACATGTATTAATTTGAGTTCAAGCTGTGGGGTGTTTGGCATTCATAGCTTTGCAGGCATTCTGGGTATTTGTTCTGTCCCCAGGATGTCCAAGAAGCATGTGTTCAAGAAGCCTGTCATGACATATGAATGAAAGATGTGGATTTGTGTGGCAGTGAGTGGTGGAACAGCTTGTTTGCTGCACACATTTGAGGCCACTAACAGAAGCAAAAAACATTATAATCTCCCACAGAGACCACAGCCATGGTCTTTTGCTTTTTTCAGCGCCAGAAAGAGCATCTCATATAATCCGTAAAATAAGTGTGGCAGAATGAAGTAGCTGGCAATGATTTTGTGTTTCTCAGAGCAGGCCAGCTCTTCTTCAAAAACAGTAAAATGATTCCCAGGAGACCTAGACAGATACTCCCTTACATTGCTATGTCTTTTAAATACTTAAAAAGTGTGTTCACCATCCCTCAGAAGTTTTCCCCAGAGCTGCAGCTGCTCTGATCACCCTCATAGCTGCAAGGTGCCAGCTTGGGGAAGAAAAGTCACATTCATTCCCATGCTTTAAAATTTTGAAAAAGTCTAACCACGTTGGGAGCCCTGGGAAACACTACATTCAGGTTCTCTGACCCATGTACCATGAACCACAGGAGTCCTCTCTCATGTATTTTGGATACATTATGGTAATGGTATTAGAAGATAGATTGAAATATTGAAACTCTTTATGAATGCTCTATCTATCAGTTCCTTGCAGCCAGGATTCAAACTACCTCTGTTTACCTTCCTTTGCTGAGTGTAAAACTGCATTTTATTTCCCTGTCTGGGTAGAGATGTTCCTTCCAATCTAAACTATTCTGTGATTCTCTGAATCACATCTGGTCTGTGTTTGTTGGGGCTAGAGGAAAGACCTGAAGAGAGGATAGCTGTTAAAAACAGAGAAACAGATATATTTGATTGTTTTTCTTGTCTTTTAGTCCTAGATTTAATGATGAGAAGGTAAAAATAATGGGAATAACCATGGTTCATTACTCCTACAGTGGATTTAAGAGTTTACTCATTGTTCATCACACTCATACACTTAAGTTGTAGTTGACTGCTCAGTTCCTTTCCCCACCACTTGTCCTTTCTGGCACCATTTCACTCCATGCCTTTTTCCCTCTAGGAAAAAAAAAAAAGAAGGTAAAGAGGAGAAATGGTGAGAATGGAGCCAGGGAAAGGCTGCAAGGCAAGGGGTTGCAGGTAGTGTGCTTTGAATTAAAACAAACAAACAAACAAACAAAAAAAACAGTGACGAGAAGCTTGAATGAAAGAAATGACATTGCTGCAGATGGATGCTGCTCCCTGTCACTCATTTTGTTTTTTCTCTTTCTGTTCACAGTGTAAATCTATCACAGTGGAACTTGATCCTCTCTACAAGGGGTTTGTCAAGCTGGAGCATGAGAAATGGTTCTGCAGGATTTTATTGGAAGGGAAGCTCTCTGAGAGCTAATGAAATTAAAGAGTATTAAAGCTTGGAACAGCACTAATGAGGGACAACAAACGTCTCGATCTGGGCTTAGTGGAGCTGTAGAGATGGATAGAATTTAGATATTTTGGAGGTGTGGAAAAGCAACAGAATTTGGCAAGTGTCCTTGGGCAATGGCAAATTAATGGGGGAGGGGTTGATCTTGGCAGAGTCTGTGTGACAAAACCAGGAGGGCTTAGACAAGATTATGTTTGACTTTGACAGTGATCCTAAACCATGAAGGAGTTGAGCTTGTCTCTGTTAGATGAATTTTGAATCCTGATAAACCCATGTGCATACTTCAAGCCTCTGGAAAAGCAGCGTAACTAAAACCATATTGGATTGCAAATTGATTCAAGGTTGTTCTAGTTAAACCAACGAATTCAGAGGAGAAACACATTAACAAATTGAGTCAGAAACAAGAAAAGACATAGTTTGCATTTTAAAAGTCTCCCATAGATGGGGATATTGCAAATGCCAGATCAGCCTCATAAAACCATTGCCAGGAGGGTGCAGACTGATTACTTTTTTGTGCAGATTGGAAAGCTGGATCAGAGAGAAGTCAAATAATTCAGTAAGAAACACTGGCAGAAATCAGAAAGCCTTGCTGAACTATTTGCTCTTGTTACTGCACCTATTCCTTCCATATTGTCAAGAGAGAACTGAGATTGTAAAATATCCCTTGTTTTATTTTTGCTTTGGCTATTGAATCTATGTATAAAATACCTTGTGGCTGCTGTTGTTCTGGATGCATTGAGAGGGAAAAGAAGAAATTGTTAGCATGTTTAGTGATATGTTCTTCAGGATAGTTAAGCACCTGTTTTTTTCTCTCTCAAAACTATTATTTAGTCCCTCTTAAAAGGAACTTAATTATGTGGTAGCATATCAAATGTTATTCTGATGCATTATGTCTCTGTGGCTTTCTTGAGAAGGTCAAGATATTAGCAGGGAACAATGTCTAACTAACAGGAATGGTAAATGAAGAACATTTGTTCTCTTTCTTTCCTGCTAGAAAGCTGTGCATAATTGCTTTCCTTAAAAGGGAACAAACTTTGAAAACTTCACCAAAAGTCCAAATTGAAAGAGTCAGAGTACAAGTGAGGATAACACTTTTGAATTGTATAGCACCTTTCATCCAAGTCTTTCAGAACATCTCATAGATATTGATCAAGGCTAAGATATTTTTATAGATAAAGCATGTCAGGTCAATGTTCCCATCATAATGCAAGTGGTTAAAAGCAGTTAGAATGAAAAGAATGCATTCAGCATTTTGTTTCTAATTACTGAGAAAGAGAAATCAAAAGTTTCGTAAAATATTTTTTGAAGTAACGTGTTCTTTGATGTTCATGTGCATGTTTTAATAGGTATTTGGTTAGAGATACCTAAAGAAAGTATTCCTGGAATGAGCATGAACACTTTCTATGAGATCTCTTTGAAAGCAAATTCTTAGGCTCTGGCTCATGTTAGTTTAAAGCCTGTTTTATGGACCCTAAGATTAGCAGAAGATTAAATGATGCTGAAATCAGATATGCTGAAGCTCAGTCATGTTCCTTCCCCATCATCATTCCAGCTATTACTCAGCCCCTGTGGCCAAAAGTTTTTGCCCTTTCCACTTCTGCAATTTGTTCCTTTAACATTTTTATCCAAATTTATGCCATGAGCATTAATATTTTCCATAAAATGTGTTTTCCAATCTGACTCCTTTTGACTGTGGAGGCTACAAATAGTTACATCTGGGTATGTATGTACAGCACTCCCTAGTGTAAACTACAAGTAGGATGTAGTTATGTTTGCAATTCATCTATCAAAACCAATCAGAAATGTAGAAGATAAAATAATGCCATTTGCATCCTCTCCTAAGTACAGTTATATTTTGTTGTATGAGCTCAGTAGCCAATGGGATTTTCCCAAGTGTTTACAAAAAGGAGCCAAAAATAAGAAGGGCATTATAGAAGCCAAGAGAGCTTTAAGCAGAAAGAGTTATTCCCACTGAGAATCTTAAAACAAAATGCAGAAGGGTAGAAAGAAATCTTAATTATCCAGGACTGATATATAGGTAATGTTCTTAAAGCTTTTAGAACTAAGGCATTTTCTTGCTATGTTTCAAATTAATTCTTGGAGGCTAAGTTATCTTATGGGGATTATATGCAAATGAAACTTGAAAAGTTGTTGTCCTCCCTCAACAGCAGTTTATTGAAAGGTTTAAAAGTGACATAGGTGTTGCTTAAAAGACCTAAGATACAATCATCTGAAATTTTGAGACTAATGATTCTCAGAGAGAATGAGGAGCAATTTCGTTGTGCTGTGTTAATGTGTAAAGTGATTTATAAAGGGAGCAGTAATGCATGTTGTCACATCTAAGCAAAACAAAGCACTTGTAAAAAATATTGATCAGTTTGTTGTTTTTTCATTTCTTCCCATGACTTGAAAGAAACTTGCAATATCAGCAAGTTTAACCATGTTAACACTGTGAGTTGCAAACTCTTGTACAAAAATATTTCTCTTACTCTTATGTTTACCAGTTTTCTTTTTTTGCTTCACAAACCATTTTAAATTTGATCCCTGAAGGCAAATGCACATCTAAATAAAGAAGAGGGGAGTAGCAATTACTAATATTAATACCATCTTGCTCAAGGTGACAACTAGATGCTAATTTTGTTTTATTCCTTCTTTTTATAAAGGGCACCATGTCCTTGCCTAGAGGCAAATTAATCAAAGTTTATTACTCTTAGAATTTCTGCAATGTAAACCAAAGTACTTCGCAGTCATTTCTCTGTTACTTGTGGGCTGATTTTTCCACTTGGTTGCTTAATGTGATAAAAACCTGCCCAGGAACATCTTTAGTGCTTCTCTTAGTGAAACCCACTGTTTATTTATTGTTAACATTTATTTACCATTCAAAGTAGTTTGAATAATGGAAGCAACATTAATCTTAGTAAATGTACTTTTAACTAAAAAAAAAAAAAAAAAAAAGAGTAAATGAATTCTGGACACTGCAGCAAGAAACAATGAAAAAATATTCTTCTGAGACAGGGAACTGAGATTAATTTAGAAAATTATACATGAGTCTGCAAAATATATTTACAATCTGCCTACTAAGGAAGGTCAAACTCAGTGACATCTGGAAACTAACCTTTTATCCCTCAATTACTTTTTATTTCTCAATTAAGCACAGTCAAAACATACAAGATGAATATTCTATTCTCTACCTCTTGATATCACAAAGAAAATAATTTCTTCTGTTGCTACTAGAAAAAAAAAATAAAACAAAAAAAAAAAAAAAAAAAAAAGGAGAAAAACCAAGCTTGACTTTACCAGGAAAAGGACTGAGATGTCTGGGAAGTCTGTGAGGATAAAAACAGACACAAATTGTCTTCAGGTTGCAGCTGAATATCTTCATGTATGTATGGACACATACATTTGTTTGTATAAATATTTATCTGTCCTCCACCTCCCTCCCTGTGAACAGGATGATAATATCCAGGTACCATTTGGCCCTGGACATTGGTGTATGCAGAAGAGAAATCACTCCAAGGAGCATGCTAAAATGTAGAAGGTGTTGAGTATCACATACCAGGTCTTGATCGTGTGACATGGCCCCATTTGAATAGCTACAAACTATTCAGTTTCCCAAGAACTTCAGAATTTTATCCAAGAAAACAGTAAAACATTTTCTAGAGAACTGAGTAGAACATTCTAGGGAAACAGTGTAAAAGTCCTCTGACTGCAGCAATTTCTCTATCTGTCAAAAGGCACTTGACAGATGTAGCCAGAATTTTTAAAAATAATTTTCATGGAAAGGGTTGTCAGCCCCTGGCCCAGGGCAGTGATGGAGTCCCCATTTCTGGAGGTGTTTAAAGGCCATGTAGATGTGGTTCTGAAGGACACAAGTCAGTGATGGACTTGATGATCTTAAAGGTCTTTTCCAGCTAAAATGATTCTGTGATTCTATGAATTAGAGTGCACAGCTTCAATACTCAGTAAATGTGGGTTTAGTTCTCATTTTCCTTTCATAATTGGGAAAACAATTATCAGGGCTAACCTAACCCTAACCTCCATGATAGAATCAAATCAGTTTCACTTCACAGACTCATAAGAAAGCCTTACTCAGTCCTTTCTATTTATTTATTGAGGGTCTGCAATTATAACAAGGCAAACACAACTTCCTGAAGAGCAAGAATACAAATACAGAATGATAACCACGAAGAGCTGATTTATTAACTCTGCTGCACAGGCCTATTTGGTTTTCCTCAGTTTAAAGCATTACAGCTCTACCAGGACATAAGTAAATGTGGTTTGGACTCAAACTGGTACTGCTGCCAGGAGGAGATCACAACAAGCTCCAGATTGACAGAAGTACCAAGGAAGTCTTCTCCAAAGGTGGCTGGAAGAAGGCTCACACTTGATGAAGATTGATTGATTGATTGATTGATAAGAAGGAAGTGATTGAAACATGGATTAGATGTGGTAAGAGGTGGTTTAATGCTCTTCATTTGGCTCAGATTCAGATGCAACAGACTGAACACCAGCACCTCAGGAGCAGAGAAATGTGTGGTGAGTTTTAACCAGCTTTACCACCATGTGCTTCTCTCCATCTTAAATCCAAACTTGTCACATCTGATAGAATGGTCTTTACGGAGATAACTCAACAGACCCATCTTTCCCAAATTAATTTCTCCTTCACTTCATCTCCTCATTTACCAAATTTTAAAAATTTTCTTTATCTTTTCTGGGGCTCACATCCAATGGACACCAAACATCTATATAAATTTTTCCAAATTCCAACAAAATGAGAAGCAGCATTATAATCTGCCTTGGACTGATAATAAGAAATAAGTATTGTGACTTACAAAGGCATGAGTTAAACCTTATACTCAGGAGCTTTAATTAGGAGTGTGTTATGTTTATCTCATTTTCCTGAAATGAATTTTAATTTATGACCACAAGGTTTATCATCTATGGTCAAACAAGTATATCACAGAAGAAAAATTTTCTTATGACCTCTTGGACACTTCACTATCTTTTTTTTTTTTTGCCCAAAAGAATATTTTTTTTTTTTATTGTTTCTAGCTTGTTTGTTAGTTTTGTTCATTTGCCTTTAAGGAAAGGAACAAATAATACTCCTTGCACTGGGAAGGTACTATCTGTTCCAGGCAGCCTCTTGAGTATTCATGCTTTACAGATATTAAGATGTTTTTTCATATAGTTAATAAAAGGAAATCAGAGGTCAAAAGCCAAGCATCAATTGATGTTTTAACATTCTGTTTCCTTACTGCCTTTGTTTGCAGAGAGAGAACAAAATAACAATGATAGTTTTTTTAATACTGTTTGATTACATTGTTGGCAGACTCCTAACACTCGGGAAAAAAAAAAATCCTATGGGGAAACTTCTATTAAAATAAAGTAAGTTTTTCTTTTCTTTCTTTGTACTTTCTACCATCCATTTCAATTCCTGCTCATAAGAGAGTTGTGCACTCTGTAGACATGTTTGGAGGGGAGTCTCACCCAATAATGCCCTGGAGAGATATGAGTTTAGCTCCCTTTTTTGTTGTCACACTTAGTAAATTATCCCAAGGAACTGCTTGTGACTTTGTGCTTGGACTTCTGATTTATGAGTTTGGCTTTCAATTCTTTGACAATATCTAGATTCACCTGCACTGGGGTTTTCACTGAGAAGGGAAGAGAAAGCTTTTTTCCTACAAGTCTTAATTCCACAATATCTCCACTGGGAGAGACAAAATTAGAAGTTAGCTGCCATTACAGGAGTAAGCTTAACATGGACTTAGTAGGTGTCATTTGACCTGAGGGCTTCTTTTCACAAAACTCAGCAACCTAAATCTTGGTTGCAGAAACATACTATTCACATTAGATCAAGTTTAAATTATTTCCTAGAACTGATTTCCCTACCAGTTCCCAGGAAGGCACAGTCACTCTTGGGAACATTCCTTTTTCACCCAAAACCAACCAGTATAATCTTTTCAGAAATCCAGCATCTCCACTACTGCCATGGAGGCATTTCCTGAGACTGTTCAGAGCTCTGAATTACCAGGAAAGTCAGTAAAAAGGAAAGTTGTGTATAACTTGCTAATAAATCCTGAGTTCCTGACTTCTGTGTCTTATAAATAAAATCAAAGGGCAATAAGGATTCTCCTGTCAAGGCTCAATATAGAACACTGTCATACTGCAGTAAATCATTTATATGTGCAGTGATTAGAACTGTGATTTAGAATCAGTTCAGGCATCTACAGTAAATAATAAGGCTTTTTAGTAGTTATTATGTCAGCATACATCTTACAGCCTTTCCATTCAACTCCTTTTTCAGGATTGTTTTTGGGAGACCTGCAGGGAATTCTGTAGGTTGGTTGACACTCTCCTTTTGCCTTGCTTCCTCATGGATCTTTGTCACAGCTCATCTACACTCCACACAGGCTCCTGGGCTCCTTTCCTGAACAAACCAGCAATTTCCTTTCAGGAAAACTTCCAAAACCTGTTGGCAAGATAAACCTGACTCCAGACAACTGGGTCCAAAGAGTTATGGATGTCAACCATGTCTAATTTTGCTCCCGTTCATCTAAAGAAGATTTTCAAGGCTATCCCAACATGATTTGTACATTCAAATCCTTCTTCTCCTACCCATAAACCTGTCTGCCATGAATCAGGGTACAAAATGAGTACAAAATGTACTAATTGCCCTGGTATAAAACCAGAACTCTGGTGAGCTACAGAACTGTGACCTAACATGAAGAAAAACACCCAGAAAAAAAAGCGGGAACTTCGTCATGGTGTTACCTCAAACCACCTCTGTCTTTGCTTCTCTCCAACTTTACTCCTCTCCTAAGCACCTGGTAATATGTCTTGCACAATCCCAAGATGCTCTTCCCATGAATCCTATCCTCTCTGCTCCATGAAGCCTCCTCAGATGATACATGGTGATGGATGTCACCCTAAACCATGGGCTGACCTTCATCCAACAGCCCTGCTAAAAGCAAAAGGTCCTTTGGCTCTGGCCAAAGGTTGATGCTCCTCTGCCCAAGGTTTGCCTCTGTGATTTTGGGGATGAACCTTTCAGCACACAACCTAAAACCATGAGATGTGGTAGGAATATATGAGATGACACATAATTTTCAGGCAACTGAACACCAATTTCATCCTTATGGCTCAGTTTCTAAGTATTACCTCTGCTTCAAGGATGTTCCAGATCTCACATGAGCTGTGGTAGCAATACCAGCAATACACAGCAATGGCTTGGCAGTCACAAAAAAAAGCAGGTGGAAAATATGTCATCTAGGGATGACACATCATCTGGAGACACGCAAGTACAGAGTCAATATTTTCCTCACTCCGCTACTATACCCTCCATTTTTTGTGTAGAAAACTGAAAACTGACAAGAAGAGTTTGTCTGGGACTGATTCCCTGCTTTGTGGTAGCTGTGTTAATAAAGCAAACTTAATGCAGTCACTCAGGAAGATGTAATAATAATAATAAAAAAAGAGAGAATTTTTAGAGACATTGTTCCTCATCAAATGTTTCAAAAGTGCAGATAGAACATTTTATTTCTTTTTCATTGCTCCATTCTGGAATGGAAACTAACTGCCAGATTGGAAGGTGGTAGGAAGGGAAAGGGAAAAATGGGCATAGAATTAATAAAAGGATAAAAATTTTAGATTTTTTTTTAAATAAATCCATTTAAGTTCTAAAAAGAAAGTGAAAAAAATATGGCTTTTGGGGTGTAAAAGAAGCATAAATATCTGCTTGGAAAGCTTGACTTATGCATCCCTGGGACACTGCATGACTCTGCCTTGAAGGGGCTCCAGGAAAGCTGGGGAGGGACTTTTCACCAAAGAGGATAGGGAGAGGATAAGAGGCAATGGTTTTAAATTGAAAGAGAGAGTAATTCAGGTTAGATAATAGCAAAAAAATCTTCACCATGATGGTAGTAAGATACTGGAATAGGTTGCCTAGGGAGGTTGTTGATGCCCCATCCCTGAATGTGTTCCAGGCCAGGCTGGATGAGGACTTGTGCAACTTGGTCTGGTGGGAGGTGTCCCTGCCCATGTAGAGGGTTAGATCTTGATATTTTAGATTCTTTCTAACCCTAACCATCATATGATTGTATGAAAAAAAAGGAATAAAAAAAACATATCTTTTTTTCCTAGAAGTTTCTACACTTTGCTCAGCTCTGAAAAAAGTGCCTGCTTTTTTAGGAACTAAAGGACAGAAAATATCTTAGAGAAACAAAGACTCTGAGATAGCAACAAGTATTTTTCAGGTTCAAATGTCTAAATGTCTTCTGCCTAACTGTCTTCTATCACAGCTGCTTTTAGAATGTCTCTGTGGCTGCTAAAAATAAAGTCTTTCTCCCAGCAGTAATGGAATGAAAAGCCATGTAATCTGTTTTTGTCTCTTTTAAAGTGCTATGTACTTAGCACTCTTAAGACAGAGTTGAGCTTTTACATAAGAATTAGATGGAAAAAGAAACCAAAGTCCAAAATTTTTGGAATTCCTTTGAACAAAATGTTTGGGTTAGGTTTTCTTTTTGTTGTTTTGTTTTGGTTTTATTTTTATTTTTTTTAAAATTTTTTTAAAGTTTTTGTTTGTTTGTTTAGAAGAAATATATTATTTTATATTCTGAATACAACAAAAGTTCCATAACATTGTCAACCAGAAGTATTGCAGTGTTCAAAATGTTATTTATATTAAGACAGAACTATTAAACAATGTTTATAAAATTTATACAGCATATATATATATTTTAAAAAAAGAACCAAAAGGTAACTGCTAAAATGAACCATAAATGTTTTGACATTATAGAAACAGCTGGAACAAAATTACTGCCTTTACCTTTTTCTCCTTGTATTTCACTTTCGGTCAAGTCTGTGTTGTTCCATTAAAAGTTTTGGATTTGATTCAAGTTTCTTCTTTTGACAAAAAATATTTTACTGGATGCTTTCCAGAGATGTCAGCACCCCCTTGATTTGGAAAATAGCCTATTAGTTGACTACTTAGTCAGGTCTGTGTCTGCTGGAAGTTTCACCTGTTCCCAGCTCAGGGATCCCAGTGTCCTGCTCTCTCTTCTCTCCCATAACCTATTGCTCTGCAGATGATGTGCAGCAGATCACAATTTTTCAGACTAATTCAGAAAATCAGAGATATTGTTATGCTTTCCCCAAATCCTTATGAAGCTCAGTTTGCTGTGTTGTTGATTAGAAAGTTTAATAACAACTAAAATGGAAAAAAAAGTAATGGGAAGTGTTTTTTGTTTGGGATGTCTCCATTTTTGCAAAGGATGTCTCTTTCCTCACTCCATTTAAATGGGAAGAGAAAGGGATTTAAAGTGTCCAAGACATGGAATTTTCAGACAATTGAAGTAAGGTGAAATCAATTTCATCCTTATGGTTCAGTTTCTAGGTATTACCTCTGCTGCAAGTATGTTCCCAGCAAGGTAGGAAGGAACTCTTGCCCCATGAGGGCAGTTAAGAAGGGGAACAGATTTCCCACAGATATTTTCCAGTTTCCAGCTTTGAAGGTTTTAGGAATTGGACTGGATAAAACCCTGAGCAGCCTGATCTGATCCAGTAGTTGATACTACCTTGAGCAGGAGGCTGGACTAGAGACTTACAGAGGGCATTTCCCATTAATTACTGTATGATTCTGAATGTTGACATTCATAATGCTAGAATGTCAATATTTTAAGTGTGAACTACTTGGAAGTCATATATAAGAAAACTATAAGTTAGCAGAAATGTGGTTATATATCTATTAAAACAATCATACAGATGTAATAGATGTGAAATTTATACACATGTGTACACACAAACACAGGCATACATATACACAAAAATACTGACATAATTTGCCTTAGAAACATTCATGTCTCTCTTCACATCTTGATTTCTCTCTCCCAGCAACCCTCTGGTTCTGATATGCCCATCTCTATGTAGTTCTGTACACAGTCACCTCCAGGTGCTGTATCTGTAAAGATCAGTATTATATAAGGACTTTCAATCTAAGTGTATATTTAAATACTTGTGACTTATCTGAAGAGGAAAGTAAGCCCTTGGAAAAGGGTAGGTCCTTGATGGTTTTCTAGGCAAAATATTGAAATAGAAAATATTGATCACACACATACCCTGATGGGCATCCTTTACCCTTTGAGCTTTGATTTGTGCAATCCATGCAACTTTCTCATCTGCCCATCTACCTGGTATTCTGTAAAACACAAGACCCCAGAGTATCACAGTTTCTGGCAACCCTCAGTGAGCCTAGGAGTCATCATCTTTCTGCTCAGGGGCAGAGAAGACCAAGGTCTTCAAGATTATTTCTGCACCTTATTCCTCTTTGCTTAATGTTTTCCAAGAGTAAGCAAGTGCTTGCAGACTTTTCGGGGCCTGGAATTAAGAGACCTACTAGAAATCAGAGAGAATATGTATATGAAGGCAGTGAAACTATCATTGATCCTCCCCACAGCAACTGGATTATTCCTTTTCTGTTCTACAGAATTGCCTGAATCTTAAAAGCATCCTGATCCAGTCCATTTTACATAACATTAGATTCACTTTTGGTGCTACCATTTGCTTCAAGCTCTTTTAATCTTTGAAGAAAATTGTCTTAGTCTGCAAAGTGAATGGATCATTACTGAACTGAAATCTAAGGAGGAACACAGAGGAACACCTCCTCCCCTGACTTCATTATTTAATGGAAAACTTTAACAGTGACCTAAACTTGTAAGAAATGAGAAGCCTCCTCCGTGCATTGAGCTGCAGGAGCTATTCTATTTCTAGGGTATTTTTTTGATCAGAATGGTTCATTTGGTGTATGTGCATGAGTTACTTTGCTTTTCAAAGTGCAGGGACACACCTTTTTATTTTCATGCTCAAATGAGTTTCACCTTCAGCATGAACTTTAATATCTTCTCTCACTTGATTCAAAGAAAAGGAGAAGGCTGTTCCTAGCAGCCCATAATACACCAATGTTTCATAAAGGCAGAAGGTATTGCACAAGACTGGGATGGAAATTCTCTGGTAGTGATGCTCCTTGTTTCCATCTGTTTTCTTTGTGGAGTCTGAGCCAGCATTTGACACGTTTGGCAAACTGAGTGACAACTTGCTGCTTGAGTCACCCCACAGAAACCAAATGAACTCTCTGGGGAAAAGGTTCTGCTCCAGGAGAGCAGAGGCAAAGCTGTCTTGGTCTGTGAAACTGCAAGAGCAAATCCTACTGGACAGGATTTGGGCACACAGGTGATTTAAGCTCATTCTAGATTGAGAGAAAGATCCTCCATCTGCCACTCTTTGGAATTAGTTCAGCTCTTTGATGATTTCTGGGTATTTCCAGTGGCCTCGAGCTGTGACCATGAAATTCTGTATCTGATGGGTGCTCATCCATGTGTTGAAGAAATCCCATTTCACTCATTCATGTATGGAGTGTGTGCACCTCTCTGTGCTGCAGACAGCAAAAGGAATTGTATTTCACACTTCATAGAATCATAGAATCATGGAATTGGCTGGGTTGGTAGGGACCTCAGAGATCAAGTCCAACCCTTGACCACTAGCTCAGCCTAGATTGAACTTTTATCTAGTAGTTAGTTTATTATTAGTGTTTTCTCCTACTTTTTGTAGGAAACCTTTGACCTGGGCACTGCAGGGAACTGCACTGAGTCTCAACCAGGTTTTGAATGTGCTGCTGGACCAACTGATCTTCAGAGAACCCTTTAAACCTAAATCAGTCTGTGGCTGTGGCTTCAAGCCAAGACAGGATTACAAAAGATGCAAAACAAGATAGTAATCTAAAGGTGGGTATTATAGTAAGAGAAGAGTGAAATAAAATGGGAAAACCTAAAAAAAACCTTTGTTTTTTTTTAAAAAAAATGATTTTATGTTTCTATGGAGGAGCATCAGGACCCAAACCGGAAGAAAGGATACACCCAGGGAAGGTAGAGGTACTCAAAAGATAGGAACTTTTGCAAAGAAAACCAATTTGTCTCATCTGGCTCTACCTCACTTTACCCACATGTAAAACTGGGAGTTGTATATTCATTTCTCAGGAGTTTTTGAGGCCCTGATTCAAACTGGGAAAAAAAAAATTCATCATAGAGTTAAAAAAAGGTGCTGAGCACCGAGATATCATCATGATGATAAAAAAAGATACACACAGCCTCTGTTTTATCTCTTTGTACATCATTCGGTAAAATCACTTGAATCAAGACCTTTTCCAGTGTAGCCATAAAAATGCATGAGCAGGAGTGGTGGGTGATGACCCTTCAGATAACTCCATGCCTCTGAATGTCCTTGGTCTGACACACTGCAACAGAAGATGATGGATTTGAAGTTTTAAATGGGGTATTTAAGGCTGAAGAAAGGAATGTAAGAAAAACACCACATCATGTGTGTCTGTGCATCTGCAGCAACCTTCAAATAGAATGGCACTGCACCCTCCAGGGCTCATTGTAACTTGAGATGTTTAATATAAAGAAAAAAATGTTAGACAACTTCAACCTCTGTGGATCAGAGCAATAATGAATATGATTTTATAGTGATATTTTTAGTCTAAACTAAAATAGATGGAAGTCAGTGCTGGAAGCAGAACATTTTCTTGCAGAAGTGATTGATATAGTAGGCGTTGTTACTGTCTTTAATTAAAATGGATGTTCCCATATAACTCCAACTCCCCTGAAAACTCCTCTTGAAATTGCTATATATTTATTCTTTATAAAGAGCCAGAGGGTTTTTGGCCTTATCACTGCTAAGTTTGACCTCGACTTTGAAGGAAGCAGGATTTTGTGCTTCAAATTGTATAAATTTCCATTTCAGTTCTTTCTCTAAAAAAGTTTATTGAGTTTTTCCTTTCTGTTTTTCTTCATCCATCGCTGCAGTGTTCTTTTTGTCTTGTTCTATTTCATTTACTTTTTATAGTGCTCTCCATTTTTTCACAGCTTTTTTCATTTAATAGATGCTCTTTGTCATTGTTTGCTCCACAGTTGAATATTTTATATTTATCTGAATAACATCCCATATCTACCAATAACATTGATCTTGTTTTCAAATTGTTTCTGGTTTTCTTCATCTAGTTACTCCTAATTTCTGAAGCTTTCATCTATTAGCTTGAAATGCACATTTTTCAAGACTGTAGTCATAGTTATTTATAAAAATATCAAAAACCTGCAGACAGAGAACAGATCTTTCTATAAAACAGTGACCCAGATTTGCTCTGAGCTGTTTTTAGATAAAATACATTTACTGTGACAACCTTTAATTTATATTGGGAAAGATGAAAATATATCAGGAAGTAGTATTGGAAGAATTTATAATAATTAAGCCTCTTTTCCCTTGTGTTTAGAAGAGTCTTCCACCCAGAACTAAAAACAAAACTCATTTCTAGGACCACTAAAAAAAAAAATAAATTAATCTTCCATTCAAATTATACACTAGAAACAAAACAAGGACTTCTAATTAACAAAACCTATGACTGTGTATTTAAAAAATCATTCCTCAACACTTATTTTGAATAAATTTTGAATGCCTAAATTTTGAATGCCTAAATCCATCACATCAAGATTCCTTTCTCCAGTGAAGCTCATTCTTTTCCTAATTTTTTTCTTCCCTTAGTCCATCTTACCCAAAAAGACTTTCTCTGGATTATGAACTCTCCACTACTAAAGACTGCAATGGGTGAGGAAAGGTGCAAGAAGAAAGAAAGGGGATGAGGCAACCCCTGGCAGACACTATTCTAGACTGAAATATTTCCATTTTCTGTAAACAGCAGGATGGTTCAGATAATTTAATTTTTACTGCAGCTTGCTATGGGAAGCCAACTCTCCCTATTTTACCTGATGCTTATTTGTTAAGTATGAACTGAGAGCCTTGTGGCATCTTCTGCTGGGCAAGTAGTCACCCTGGGTTTGGTGTCAGTGAGATGTTAGCTGTCTCATTGCTTTTGTGACTCAGTTTGTGTTCAGACAGCATGGACATAGACATGAAAGGTCACATTTTAAAAAACGGGACAGGAATATTACCCCACCTCTAAGAAATACATTCAGTCCCAATTAATTTTCTATAAACATTTTTCAGTTGTTAGATGAGAGATGTTACATCTAAATACCCTATCACTTCTCAAAGTTTATTATGCAGCAGACAGCTCATATTTCAACAGAAATTTCAGGCTGAAATGTGCAAAGGATTGTTACAAAATATATGTCCACCTTCAGGGCTGCATTTAGGACTTTTCTACCTTTTTTGCCTTGTATGTCAGTGGCAGAACCAGGCAATTATATTTTACCATTTCCTCCATTTGTTTGCCCTAGTGGCACCTTGTGAAAGGTGGAAAATCTTTTCCTAAAGATCAATGGATTGGTAGCTTGATTTCCAGGATGTCTCCCTGGGGACTCGTTGGAATGTCCTTTAAAACGAAGGGGCTTTAGCATGTTCACTGATTTCAGCTGTGCCAATATTGCAGTGTTTTGCTTTAAAATAAGCTTGTTTGTCTCAAATTCATCTGTTTCTACATATTCACAGTTCAATGCCTATTTTAAGTTCCAATTGTTTTGTTTGAAAACTGAGTAATAGTCCTTAGAAATCTCTGTATTATTAATAAGGTGGAAAACAGTTATTTTTATTATTCTGAGATAATGTTGAAGAAATCTCACTGATTTAGAAGCCCTTTGCTCTCTCTCATCTGTCAATCTGATAAAATGTGAATATTAACTGTAACATTCACTTGGAGGTCCACATAATGCTCTGACATATGAGATGGTTGGGCAGCATCTTACATTTCCAGAGTGGGTATGACATTTTCCATTATTTTTTTTTAAACAAAAAGGCATAAGCTCAGCACACTCTTTATAGACACTATTGGTTCCCCAAATCCACCAACTTATTCCTACTTAAACGATTCTGAAGTGCTCTGATTCAAAGATATGGGAAGATAGGAATAAAAGACTTTTCAATAATCCAGTGCAAGACCTGTCTGTCAGAGCTTTGATACCACAGAATTTTCTTCAAGAACTTACTGTGCTGTGTTGTGAATGTAGTTGGGTTTTCTTCCTCCCCCTCTTGTTGAAGGTCAATTGCGAAGCCCGAAAACCAAAACCTTCTACTTTCCATCTTAGATGCATTCACTATTCCATCTCTACCTGTTTTATCCCAGCTTTCACTGGCTTTTCAGATAAATCACACCCAGTAGCTTCCCATTCCCCTGACCGATCTGGATGTTTCTGCTACCAGTTTTTCCAACTTGACCTCCAACTTCAGGCTCAGAGGAAAAGTCCAGAAGAGCAAGTAAATATCCCTGATTACTGGAATTTCATGGCAAAAAGTGAAATCACTGTGGTTTTAGTTCCAAATTTTGAGTTTACTTTTCATTATCTTGGGAATACTGAGCTAAGAATTCTGGGCTGGATTTGTGGATTGGATCTGGATTAACAGCTGGTGTGTGATGAAGATTAACAATTGCTGGAAAAGGGCATTCACCATCATTTTGCCATTTCCAACAAATCATTTGGTGCAGTTATTCCAGACCCATTCTCAACATGAAAGGGTTTTAATGAGAAAAGAAAGAGTAAATGCTGCCAAATCCATAGATCCTTCACTATAATTTGTTCAAATCTTAGATCCAGGATCATGAATGAGAATTCTCAGTTGCAGAGGCATTCAGGGATATTTCTATTCAGCATCTCTCCTTTCTGGACATCTGTATTACATCCATAGTAATTCCAAGAGATGTGTTTACTTTCTGAAAAATGACACTGGCATACTCTAAAAGGCTTTTCTTATTTAGCCATTTCATCTGTTTAGCTTACACCAAAGAATTTTTCTATCAAAATGATATTGGGGAAATGTTATTAGCCTCAAGAACTGCATATAGAACCTGGAAAACACCCCCATTAAAACAAATAAAAAAGCCCAATAATACAAAACCCCTGCCAAACCCCAGCACCTAATGTATTAAAAGAATTATTTATTCCTCTCAACAGACTCAGGTCTCTATAAGCAACATAGTTTGTAATGAGAGATTACAGACTAAAGGAGGTAGAGAAAAAGCAGGAGAAAGAGAGATTCAGACAGAAAACCACCATGAGATGAAACAATTTCCCATTGTGTTGGGAAAAAAAAATTATTATTTCAAGCCAGTATGTTAGGGTTCAACTGATGGGAAGTAAGTACTTGTAAACCATAGGTAAATAATAATAGAACCAGGAAATCTTTTAAGTCCAACCATAAAACCAACACTACCAACTTCACGAGTGTATATAAATAAAAAGTGTAAAATACTCTTCTTTTTTTCCCTAAGAAGGAATCCCAGAAAACATTGCTTGTGTCACAATAAGTAAAACCTTTTTATTTAGCAGCCTTATGTTCCCATTCTGCTAATGCTTTCACTAATGATGAAACTTTCAACAGGTTATTTATGTAAACATTGGCTGAATTACCAGAACATTTTATGGTTCATCTCCAATGAAAATGAATTGAGGTTTGTTGATAAAAATGGCAAGTCTATTAAAGAGAGAAAAACGAGCAAAATCAATTGCTAATGTGAGTGACATTTTGCAAAGGAAAAATTATCTTTCAAAACTGTGCAATGTCTGAATCCAACCTTTTTTGAGAGCTGAATTTGAGCTGTAATTGCTTTTTTTTAGTTTGTATACATACATACTTTGGCATGATAAAAATAAACCAGTTTGAAACATAGTTCTGAGTGGCTAAAATTAATAAGAGCGAGCCCAGGAAGACATTTTTTTTCCCAGTACAACAAAAAAATAATGAAATCTTTTTACTCTGAAATACAGAGTATATAAATTTAATGCCAGAGAAAGAGTTGTGGTAAAGATGAGAATATGCCTTGATATTTGTAAAAACGGAATAATATATGCTCAAGGAATAATATATGCAGCAGAATGGCTGTGAAGTTTGGTGACTATCTGATAATAAAATAAAACCTGAGAAATGTCAGTGGATGAGCTGAGAAAGATAAAAAAGGGATCATGGGAGGAAATCATTCTGTTATGTTAGAATCAATTACACCAAACAGGAAGAAACCCCATGGAAAAGTCATCCTCTCATTATTCTACAGATACTGGGCATAAATTTGCTGCTGTTTTGGAAGATGAGAAAATTGATCAAGAATTTCTAGCATTTCCTTTCTGCTCATGATCTAGGAAACACCGGCTTCTTAATTAAAATTGAATTAAACTATTCTGTGGGAGCCAAACTAGTATTGGTAGTAGAACTACTAGCATGCTTCAGAAAAAAAAAAAAAAAAAAAATCTGTTACATCTTCCAGGATTCTGTCTTCTTACAAAGAGGGGATGCAGAAAGATTCTCTGTGACTGTGATCAATCAGAGGATTTAGAGCCTCACTATAATGTTATTATACATTATAGATATTAGCTATAGCAGATATTAGCTCAGCAGAAGCCCAGCTAACAAGGCTCCATAGCTTAAGGGCCAAAGCTGGGCCAGGTCAGACTCTCTAAGGATGAAACTAATTTCTTCTCACTGTTTTGTTTTGCCCAAAAGCATAAGAACATAGTTTTCGAATTTCTTCTTCCTGGATGAAGTGTAAAGTTGTTTGGTTGTTTTTTTTTTGCTCTAGGCAATAAAGAGTCTTTTTAGAGTGATAGCATATCACTGAAAAACCCAATTTTCCACTGCACAGTTTCAGTGAAGGATTTTCAGCAATCTCCAGTCACTTGGTATCTCTGCTCCACAACTGGGTAAGGATAATCTCCATGAAGAAGGGATGGGCATGATAGGAAGTAGTTTCATTTAACACTCAGAGGATCTTATTTTCTTACATTATGACTTGTGTTTATTACTTTCTGTTTGCACTGGAAGAGCAATTGTGAACAAGACACCAAGCACATGAGTTTTGTCACCCCATGGACTGCCAAATAAAAACACACTGACAAAATGTACAGCATCTAGAGAAGAAATCATACCAGGAGCAGCTGAGGGAAGTGGGCATATTTAATTTGGAGATGAGGAAGCTGAGGGGAGACCTCACTGACATCTACAGCTCCCTGGGAGGAGGTTGTAGGGAGGTGGGTGTTGGTCTCCTCTCCCCAGTGAATAAAGACAGGACCAGAGGAAATGGTCTGAAGTTGCAGCAGGGGAGGTTTAGATTAGATATTAAGAAAAATTTCTTTACTGAGTGGTCAGGTACTGGAAGAGGCTGCCCGGGGAGGAGATGGAGTGACTCTCCCTGGAGGTATTTAAGAAATGTGTAGATGTGACACTTTAGGGCATGCTCTGATGGCTGAGATTGTAGGGGATTTGATTGTTTTGTTGTTTTTTTTTTTACTTGTGGCATGTGTGTATGGTAAGACTCAGGGATCTCAGAGGTCCTTCCCAACTGCAACAATTCTGTAATTCTGTGATCTTTGCAGGCACAACTAAGTCATGTTCTGGAGGAGGATAGTCTTGTCTCCTTCACTTCACAAAATTAGCTCATCTTGTGTTGCTTATTTAAAATACAAATTTTCCCAAGTGTGTATAATGTAGTACAAAAGTAATACCCTGAGAAGTGGAAAGCTCCAAACCCTTGCCTCAGCTGGTATGGTGGAACCATCTCAGAGTAAAAAAATATTGCTTAAAAAATTCATTAAAAATTGTATTCTTTTTTTTTTAACAACCATTACTTGTGATTCTGTAGAAATCATTAGCCAATGAAAGCCAATGCTCTCAAATCTCCCTCTTTTATTTCCCTTTTTCAAAATGTGAGTGATGAGGAAAAAACAAACCCTGCAGTGGCTCAGAGTCCACATGGTAGGAATTCATTAAATATCTGCCCTACATTCCTTTCAGATGCTGCTTTTCATAGAAGGTTCAGTAAATTAACAAAATGATACAAAATGCCTCTTCTGCATTTCTTGTAATTTGAACGTGGCTCGATGACTCTAGTTTAAGGATGGAACAAACTAAGGAAGAAATCTGTAAAGAACACCAAAGAAATCCTACTCCAAAAAAACAAGGTCACCTCATCCATAATAGAGTGACATTTTTGTTAAACTTTGGTTTAAATTTTATTTAAATATTTCTTTATTATTTTTTCCAGGTAGCAAGCATCCCAATTTCAGTCCTCTGGATGTGTCCCTGTCTTTGAATCCTTTAAGAGTTTCCATCTACCCTCCTTTCTCAGTTATGCTTTATAGAGGCTAAATTATATCATAAAATATGTATTAATACCTATTAAAGGAATTATAAAATTAAGACTAATAGGAGGAAAAATGAATTTTTCTTTAAAGATAGAGTGAGAATCCCAGAACTTCTTTACTGTTTGAACTACAAATGAAACAATTTTTGGTTGTTTCATCTGGAGATGGCTTTGAATTTTGATGTCATACTTGAAAGTGGGATATGCAAATCTAGTGGGTATAAAAAACTTGCACATAATGGGGCTCAAATACTCCTCTAATGCCTGCTAGCTGAAACCAAGAAGCACTGACTCTTTTAGTCTCAGGGAAGTGTTGGCATTGGGGCTTAGGCAACTGGAGATCTGAACTGGCAAATCCAGCCATAATACATCTTAACATATCTTCCCTTGACATGAATTAAAGTGATAAATGTAACCCCAGAGAGAAACAGATCCTCTTAGTATTTCATTGCCATCGTCAAAGACAGAGATTGAACTTTCTCTGATCAGTGCCTTTATGTAGCCTTTGTCTTTGTCAAACTTCTGATGCTCTTTAGTCTTCTATACTTTGTCTTCCCATTGGAACCTCAGGGCAAAACAATAAAAAAAAAAAGTTTTAAAAGAAACAAACCCCAACAATACAGTAGACCTTTCCTTGGATGTCATGCAATACATGAGTGACAAGAGAAAAACTGGAGTGTGAGAAAGTGCTTTCCTTTCACTATATTGCAGAAAATGTTTTATCTCTGATCACTCTGGGTGGGGGGGTGGAAGGACACATGGACAGAATCAGAGGCAAACATCCATCATGTTAATTCTGTTTTCTAGTAACTGAGAATATATATATCAGAACTCTATGAAAACTTCTGAGAAAACATTAATTGCACAGTAGAGGATTTCAGGGGATAACTCAGTGGGTTCATCAGTCTAGGACTACTAAAATTGCTCTAAATATTGAGTCCTAGACCTTTAGTCATGCTTCTGCCTTATTTCTTGGTGCCTGCTTCATCTCTAGGCATTTCAAGTGCCTTTGTAATTTTGCTTCTTGCAGTGAACTTCTGCACAACAAATATAAATATTAGACTGTGTTTCCCTTTTTCTTCCTTCTCTTGTCCCAAGACTTCCCCGGTATTGTACTCCCTGAGGTTCTCTGTCTTATCCTGTATGAAAACTTGTGATTTTGTTTTCCTATCAGAGAACTAAATGATGAAATCAAGCCCAAGTAAAGCATGTATTTTAACTAGAAATCTACCCTACATAAGTTTGAGACTTTTCAGAAGTTTAACTGATAATTTCAATTTCTGTATCAGAAATAATGAAGTTACAGACCAGGTTTTCAATTTATATCAATGGGAAAAGTAAAAAGCACTTTCAGGGATGGGCTGCCTCTATCGTGGGATGCAAATGCCTGACAAAAGCCCTTGAGAATCAAGATCACTTAACACAGCACTGCTTGTGTATGTGCTGATTGATTCCTTTAGCTTCCAAACAAGAATGATTTCTTCCAAACCTCTTTTTTTGGCAACAATCAGTGAAACTCTATAGTTGGCTCAGGTATTTATTTGAGAAGTGAATCTCTTGGTCATCACCAAGATGCATCATCATTGCCCATGCTTTGTTTCATGGGGTGGGCAGCTGTGATCCTTGCAGATGGAGCAAAATCTGAGAACTCCAAACGTGCAACTAATGTGCTCTCATCACTAAAAGTCAATCCCATGTATGGGATCTGAGCATCTTGCTAATACAGATATAAGCATTGATTCTTGTTTCTTGTGCCTGGGAATTGTTTAAGAGAGTGCTCTTTGGCCCAGGATGTAGGCATGCCAAAGATCATCCTGACAACACTGAGAATCATGTCTCTGACCCTCTAAACAGGTTTTAATTGGAGGGTTGTAATTAACATATTCTAACTTCTACAACGTAGACAACCATAAAATAAAATTTGATAACATGAATAAGAATGATAATTCAGTCAGCTTTTTAGCTTGCACTGCTCTGGTCAGAAGCTGTTCCAGCAATTTCCTTCTGTGTTTGTTCAGAACTTTCACACTTCCATCCTCATTTCCAGTCAATGTTACCATACGACTCAGACTTGTCCTAGCAGAGAGTTGTGCCTGAAAGTCACTGTGTGTGGAATTCAAGATTAAGTGGAGATGCAAACAATGGAAAGAGCTATTCTGGACTCCCTAGAAGAAGTGGTGAGAAAGAGGCACTCTCTGTTCAGGTCATATAGGAAGAGCTGTGGGACTTGAGTTATAAATGACTTGGACGTAAGAAAATAAAATCTCTTCTTTAGTTACACTTGCAGTGGCTCTGGGTATTAAGATTGTGCTTGTTCTTCCACTGTACATTTAAGCCATCAATTCCTTGGGTGTTTCAGGGACTGCCCAACTAGTTGGCTGTGTGGATAAGATAATGGACTGCTGTTGTGAGGCATGGGACTGAACTGAAACCAGGAGACTGAACAAACAATCAGCCTATTAACTGAATGCTAAAGGAGCTCCTCAAGTGGGAATTTCATACAGTTTTGGAGTTTCCCCCATGCACATTCTTCTTATCCAATTTGTCTGCTTAAATGTGTTGATTAACATCCTGGATAGAGTCACTCATTGATTTCCAGGCAGTTCCTAGGTGCAGAATTTACTGAATTGTACACAGATCTTGTAAACAAACAATACAATCTTTCCATTAGAAAGAGAAATAATCATGTAGGTCAGTGTTTTGGGGGTGACTAAGAGCTTTAGGGGATCATTTATGTACATGGTTAATAATATTGATGAAGATGGATTCTAGAGGAGGTGGACTGTCCACACAGGACCACAGGTAGGTTATAAGAAGTGAAGAGAGGAGCAGTTTGGGAAGGTTAAGCTGAAGGTACTCCTTTAGGGTCCCTTACATCAGAGACCACTGTGACCTTAGAGAAGCAGTCAATAGTCCAGTTGATCATTTTGATTTTACACGTCAACATTGGTCTTTCAGAAGACCCTCCAAAAAATGTGTTTTTCCATTTTAACAGCCTTTGAGCATCTGCAAAAATACCTATTTCAGGATGGAGGACATAGCACTGCAGAGCCCATTCCTTATAGTGGTTAGGTTTGGTGTTGAACACAAAGGGAGAAGTAGGTGGCAAACACTACTATTACTGCACACCAAGACAAAGTACTAGCCACCTGTGGGAAGATGAATGCCATCCACATGAAAAGTATTAAAAATTACCATCTCAAGAACCAGTAAAAGAGTTGATGGAGCAGTCCACTTAAGCTCCACGGCTGTGTAGGATACAAAGTGGCAAAAGTTCATCCCCATCTTTTGATGATGCTATATTTCACTTTTGCTATTTGCTTATCAAGCCTATTTTTGGTTCCTTACACCATACCATGTAAAACTTGATTTAGCATGGCCTGGAGGAATTCTATTAATGTCAATATGCAAGCTGAAAAATCACACTGCCTTCAGGACTTTTTAATCTGAAATGTCTTCACAGAACTGCTGTGAGTGTAGTTCATGTTTCTGGTCCTGTTGATTAACTGAACTTGCTAAGTGAAAAAGTAGAGCTATATTATAATTTTTCAAACATCAAGCAGTCCATTTGAATACTTTAGGCTCACTGCATCCTTTATTCTATTATCAATGTTGACAAAATAGGATGGCATTGAATTGCAAATACAATACACAGTTATGTCTTCAGTTCTGAAGTTTTGTGTCCTCTGTATCTAATATATAGTATAATTATTATATACCAAGCTCCTTCTGGGGATGCAAATCTTTTTGTCAATATTTTTCTGTGCTTTTCCCAATGATATATGACAACAGTAAAAGAGCATGAATACATTTCACAGCATCCTGGGTCTGAAAATGTATTTTGCTTCTCCAGGCTACAAATAACACCTGATAATGGAAGATACTGAATGCTTGGAAAGATCAGCCCTGAACTGTTTGAAGGCCTAATATGCCAGCAGTTATATTTCTTGAATGTGGAAGAAGATTCCCTGTCTGCAGCTTGCCACTTTACCTACTCATTGAAGGCATAACAATCAGTATCCAAGTCAGCCAGATCCTCGGAATAATGCACTTTTAAATTGATCTGTACTTAAGAAAAGTGTAAGTTCCCTCGGAGATGTTATTATAAACTTAGGTTTTTTGAACGTTTCAGAACTTTATTTGCTAAAGAAGTTCACATGAATATACAACCAGTATATGATGCAGTGTTTGCATCATTTAATTCTCTGTTCTTTCAGTAGGATATCCTATGACACTGCAAAAATATTTTGCAGAGGACTAAGAGTTTTTCTTGCAGTAGAGTGAGCTAAGGCTTCCACAGTGACATGATTCCACATGGTGATTGATGGTAGTTGAAGCTGAACTAGGAAAGAAGCTGCAGATCCAGATTTGGTGTGTGAATCCTCAGTGGGAAGTGAAGTGAACTTGGAAGGGACTGTGGTGCTGTGTGACCACCAGCTGGTACCATGGAGGCTCCATTGAAGCCAAAGGGGAAGGGAAATCCACATGACATCCCTGGCTCACTTATTTGCTGCAGACCCATGCTGGGAGCCACTGGATTAAGCTTTTCACCACTGGTACTTGCCTCTTCCTTGACTAAGGGTCTGAGCTCTTTTTTTCTGGGTGTCATGAAGCACAGTCTGCACTCCAGGGACCATGAAACTGAAGACACAACATAAGAACAAGTAGAGCAGACCACAAAACACTTCTGCTTCTCTGATGAAACCAAAAGATTTCCTCAAGGCTTGAGGGCTACTGTGTTACTTGAAGAATCAGTGGCTGAAATAATGTCTCAGAGTAACTTTTCCACAGGGGAATAAAAAAATAACCCAACCCAAACCAAAAAGCTTTTAAGTTTTCCTAGTCTAGAGACAAGCTTGATAATATTAGAGAGCAATAGAAAACTGAAGTGCTAACAGGGGAGTATTAAGCACAAAAAACCCAGAATTTATTTACAGAAACTCCTCAAGAATCATCGTTCTTTAAGCCTGATACATTTTTAGTGGTTGTGACTGACAAAATGAAACCTGCTGATAACAAAGCAATTTTTCTGAAGCTGCTATGGTGCTTCCTATAACTTGGTGATTTATGAAGAGCTTGTGCACAGATAAACTTCAAATTGATTCTTGCTCTCCTTAGACAGATGGGCTTGAAGGTAGTATTTGGCTGCTATGATTCAGCAGCGTTGAAGCATAGCTCAAAGTGAAATTCTCTGAATCCTGGTAGCTTGATAGTACTCACAATATGGAAATATGAACAAAATGAAAACATTCTTGAGAAGCCTGTCAGTCAAAAAACTCCAATTATTCAGCTTAATAGACTTAAGCTTTACTCTGCTCTGGTAAGACCTCATCTGGAGTGCCCAGCGCAGGAAGGACATGGACCTGATGGAGCAGGTCCAGAGGAGGGGCAGGAAAATGATCAGGGGGATAGAACATCTCTCCTACAAAGCCAGGCTGAGAGAGCTGGGGGTGTGCAGCCTGGAGAAGAGAAGGTTCCAGGGAAACCTAGAAGTGACCTTCCAGTATCTGAAGGGGCTACAGGAAGGCTGGAGAGGGACTCTTTGAAAGGACTTGGAGTGATAGGATGTGGGGGCAGTGTTTTTAAATTAAAAGGTTTAGACTGGATGTTAGGAAGAAGTTGGAATGGAAAAATGGCACAGATTGCCCAGAGAGGTGGTTGAAGCCTCATCCCTGGAGATATTCAAGGTGAGGCTTGAGGAGGCTTCAAGCAACCTGATCTGGTTGTGGATGTCCCTGCTGACTGCAGAAGGGTTGAACTGGATGACCTGTAGAAGTCCCTCCAAATCAAATCATTCTATAATACTATGATTCTATGATTAGCTTTGAATATACAAAATAGGATAACAGAATCCAAACTGGAAAGTAGGAAAATGCAATATTTATGAACACCTGCTTTTAGCCTTGGTTAGACTGTTTATTTTAGGGTAGCTACTTTCAGTATCTATGTTACTCACATGGTATGCCACAGAAAGAAATTTAAAAATAAAGTTGGCAACAAAAAAAGCCTTCTTCAAAACCCCAATATACCTGAGAAATTCACAGTCTGTGAATTCCTAAAATTTCTTTTCCTTTTTTTGATCTTTCAGGTTCAAAAGCAGAAGACAGACAATTGGTGAGTCAGGAGGCATTTTAGTAGAGCTGCTGTTGCAGTATTCATGCACTATTAATGAATCTGAGTAGGCTCCTCAGTTTTCCAGAGTCATCCCAATCGTTTATGTTAAATCAGTTATTAATTTTCTTAAAAATAAATAAGCATATTTCTACTTGCTGTAGATGTCTACGGACAGAAGGACATGGATCTGTATCCAAAGAAGGTCCCATGTTTCCAATCCAAAGTATCTGTAAATGATTGTGTAAGCAGGCTTAGGTTATTTTTGATTGTTTGGAGTTCTCCTTTGTTTGCTTTATGTGGGTCTTTTTGTTAGGTTTTATTTTTCCCCACTGACAACCAAGGGATATCTTTGTGTATTCTTACAGAAGAAGAGTGGATGACTTCTGAGGTGCAGAGAGAACCACACATCACATCCAAACTGCCCCAAATGCCAGTGACAAAATAGTTGAGGGAAATAAAGAGTCCTCTGTCCCATCTTACACCAATAGGTGCCAGGCTACCTGGTGGCAGCAAAAGGGTCTGTGGCTTCTGTGTATAGGCTCTAAAAATCTCTTCTTAAGAAGCACTGACTTCTGAAGTAGAACACATCAACCAGAATGTTGGTTACTCTAGCAGTATAATTTCTTTGACTGTGAGATCCATTGTATGCTAATAGCTACCAATTAATCCATTATTAGTCCATTAATTGATTGAGTAGTTCATTATGCTTTAATTCACATGGAAAGCATTGTGAAACTCTTCACGGGAAGCTTTAGGCTTCCATTGAACATCCCTTGAGGGAACTACAGGGTTCTCATGCAGATTTGGCCAATTTCAGACCCGTGAGTTTCTCTCTGTTACTTCAGGTTCTTTTTAAGAACTGATTCTTTTAGAAGTCTTAATTTTTAGCCAGTAATGGAACAAGAATTATATTTCAGCTGTCACTCTGCTAAATCCATGCTACCACAGCAGATAATTACAAAGGAATCAATCTCAGTAACATCCCCAGAATACGCTAACCCGAAAGCATCACCTTTCAGTATCTGTTAGACAAATTTTAAAGGAAGGAGTAGAGAACATTAAGCACAGATGGATTTACTTTAGCAGAGTGGATTTACCCAGGAGCTTTGGTAGAAGACTCCAGCTCAGAGCAGTATAGAGACTCATGCTGCTGAAGGAACCCCAATGTGTAGATAACAACTGGATTCATTCTTACATCCTTCTCCTGTACCCTGTGCAGATCTTTGGGCTACAGTAAAATAGGAAATCCAGGATTTTGTATTCCAGGTGAAGATACAGATTTTGTGAATTTGGCGTAATGAGGTGCAAGTCTACCACTGCTATCTCTTTTTCAGTTTAGTAATGATCAGTCATTTGCTACAAGCCTGTACTCATAAATCTCTTAGGAATGAGGAAAATAAAATAATAATAATTAAAAAAAAATAAAATGAGCACTAACTGGGTCCAAAGTCATTACTATTACTAGGTGCTGCTAAAAACAGCATCCTCCCCTAAATTTTCTCTGTTTACAATGATAGACAGGTTTGCTGAGAACCTGTCTTTCATTTCTTATTTCTGTTTTGGCTTCAACACAACACCTGTTGCAGTGAGAGTATTATGTTGTTTGCAAGTTACACATTGCAACTGTACATACCAGCAGGAGAGGACTGTGTAGGATATTCAGACTCCAGGGAGCCTCTGTAGCTGCCATTTTAGCATCCCTACTTTCATTCATGCTAATCTTAGGATCTAAAATTCACCTTAAAGTTTCTGAAATAAATGCTAACCACAGTCCTCAATTATTTTTCTCCCTTTGGCCTCACTCATACTGATGACTGATCACTGAGTTCTAAGACCTTTGAGGATGGCTCAAAATCCTCAAGGTGGAGTTTGCTCTGGTTGGTATCTGAACTCTGAAGAAATTTAGTTTTCATTTTCTACAGGGGTCTGTTTTTGAATGCCATCAATCACACACCTCTAGTGAAGAATTTTTTTTACCAAAGCTAACTAGGCACTATACACTGAACAGTGAAATAATTTTCCTGACTTTTGATCCTGATTGATTTCTGTGAAAAAGAGGGACATGTTAGTTCTGGTGGTTCAAGCTCAGGGTTCTGCACTTTCCCACTGGTAATCTCTCAGTCTTGTCTTCATAGGCCTTTACATATTCTCAGCATAACATTTAGCCCCTTACTCCACAGCAGTATTACGAATTTAATTAGCTGCAAGATTTGCCAGGTGCTGTGAAAATGAATAGTGCAATCTATATTCCATTTATTATTAATATCTCAGTTCTTCTGAACAGACTGTATTACAGAGAATTTGTTTTAAACCATTTGCTGAATTCACTAGTAGAAATATTTTTGAATCTGTAGACAAGGTTTCTGTGACTCAGTTCACCAGTGTATAACCACATTATTCATCTTATAGTAATACAAGTACTTTCAAGGAATACATGTTGGAAGGAAAACTGCTTCTGAAATGTACGAAATAAGCCACTTTTACTGTGCATAGACCTGTGAATGTTTCCTCTAGTTCAAATTGTAAGTGACTGTGATCTCTTACTCTTAAAAATAAGGTAATAACACAACTCTCATCATGGTTCCTAGTCCCTAGTTCCCATATTGAGTTAATAGATTTATTGATCATTGCTTTCTGCATCATCTGATTTTGGCTACATAGTGCAAGAATATGCTCATCCAGGAGTTTCCCACTTGTGCAGTTTTCTTTCTCCTCTCTCAGGAAAGTGCAAATTAATAGAGGGGTGGATTTGAGAAGATGACTGAGAAGTGCTCCCCTGAACTACCAGTTGGTTACCTTCATTAGTCAAAGTTGGATTTACAAATACATTACAGATCCAAATGGGACACATTGTCCCAAAACTGCTGATCACAACAGTATTCAAACCACACAAACTCTCTTCCAATATTAATTTTCATTCTGGCTTTATATTCATTTATGTAGCTTTTGGCAGAATTAATTAAAAAAAAAAAAAAAAGTAATTTAGTTTGGAGCAATCACAACATGGTTGTTTAGATGGGGGCAGTTTAATGAAAATGATCGCAGTAATTACAAAATGGCCTTTTGCTACTTATTGGAACATGAATTTTATGAGTATTCCCCCAAGAAAAGAGTACTAGGTGGAACAGAAGAAGGGTGAAAGAATATATTAAGGCCTCATTTACATTTCTACTTCATTCAGTATTCATATGTCTCAAATTTAGTATTCTGGTCCAGCTTTAAATTTCCTGCTGCCTGCTGCACCTCTATTAGATACAACTGACTCCTGTGGACCACTCCAGAAATACAACTGACTGCAGAGATCTTGCCCAACAGGGAGCTGCTAAATCTGCTATCTCACAGAGGTGAAGCTGCCACAGCCCCAGGACCCCAAGTCCAGCCATTAGCAAGCCTGGGGTTGTATTTCCAATAGGCAAACACAAGTGTAAACCATGTGGAATCTATCCAGATAAGATGAGAGCACAACTCTCATGCGAGCACAAATGGTACCAACAGCCTCATCCTGATCCCCTCCTCTGACTGATCAAGGGGAAGGCTGGTTAGTGTCAGCTACATACATTTGCTGTCTAAAACCCAGCCCTGGATCCTTGGACTGCCCAGCTGCTGGCACTTGGGTGGATGAACCTCCAAAACCTACAGACACACTCTGGTTGCTGCATCCCTTGCACACACACATCATGGATCTTCTCAGTAAGTAGCCTTAGACATTCAGTCTTCCTACTATCTGGCCCTGGATCCCAAAATGTAGGTGGGCTCAGGTTCTCCCAACAAAGGAAGGACATGAATCTGTTGGAAGGAAACCAGAGGAGGCCATGGAGATAATCAGAGGGCTCTCCTTGGGAGACAGGATGAGAGTTGGAGTTGTTCATCCTGGAGAAGAGAAGGCTCTGGGGAGATCTTGGAGCACTTTGCAGTACCTGAAGGGGCTACAGGAAAGCTGGGGAGGGACATTTGACAAGGGCATGGAGTGATAGGACGTGGGGGAATACTTTTAAGCTGAAAAATGTTAGATTTAAATCAGCATGAGGAAGAAATTCTTCCCTGTGAGGGTATTAAACACTGTCCCAGTTTGTCCAGAAAAGCTGTGGCTGCCCCATCCTTGGAAGTGTTGAAGGTCAGGTTGGACGAGGCTTGGAGCTACCTGGTCTAGTGGGAGGTGTCCCTGCCCAAAGCAAGGGGATTGGAATAAGATGCTCTTTCAGGTCCCTTCCAACCCAAACCATTCTGGGATTGATGGAAATCAGCCTTTTTTTGTCACAAACAAAAAATCATCTAGTTTGCATAAAACCCTTCAGCGATCAGCAGGTGATACCACCACACTGAAAAGTCTCCTTAGCCACAGCTATGGTGTGTCCTGACAGTAACCTTGTCCCCACAGGCAACCAAGATTTTATCTTAGAAGTAGCATAAGCATGGCCTAAATTTGTCTGTTTCAGAGCAAGGAGAGACTCAAGCTTTTATCTTTCCCTTTCTTATTTTTTTTTCTAGCCTTTAAGCTGTAAGCAGATCTGTTGCCTGAGTGTGTTTTTAAATAAAATAACCATAAATTATTTTGCAGGCAGTTTTGAAAGATATGTTTTGAATATGTTTTACAGGGAACAAGGGGGTGAAGCTGTTGCTGCAGTCAAGACACAGGGATAATTTTGGCAGTCCCTTGTTCTCAGGTAGGAGTGGTAGAAGCACTGAGAGCTTCACCTGGCAGCAAAGTTCCAGGTACATAGAAAATTTTAGAGTCAAGGTGTATGGTAAGTTTGGGGCTGTGATGTGTTGTAAGTGATATTCCTTTGGGATCACTGCTTTGGGTTCTTCTGCTCTTCTTTGGCTTTGGTAGAACATTAATTTTTGCATAAGCATTAGGAAGGTACATTCTTCACTGATATTGATGACATTTCATGGCTTGAGAAGACTTTCCAGGACATTTGTGGGTGTTTTCCAGTTGTTCATATAAGCAGGGGAAAGGGTAAATAAAAGTGCATTGTCTGTTGGTGAAAGGGGTTAACAGCAATAACAAACTACAGCTGGGAACTGGAATTAAAAGAGCAAAACTGCAGGAGCCCTGGCAGCAATAATTCATAAATGGCCAGGGGACTCTGAAGCTTCTGTCCTTTGAGGAGGGAAAATAAAGCACCCAGTGTAAGGACAACTGGGAAGGAGAAAGAGGGATTTATGCCTTTTCTGGGAGCTGGAGATCACAGCTGGTTGCTGGAAATTAATAATGCCTATTTTCCTCAACTCCACTATTAGGATTATTTTCAGTTGTTCACCATGAATGTTTTTGTTTCATTAGCTAAGGTGAAATTCTATTGGAGTCCCAAAAAGGAAGTTGAAAAAGAACCAACTTTCAGGGTACATTTACCAATTAGCTGAATTAATCTGGTTTATTCTTGTGATTCTTGTGATTTCAGAAGCTGAGAGATAGCAGGTCAGATGTGCTCTCAGTGCAATATCACACTGTATGTGCATATCTGGGAAGCCTGGGTGATGGCAAACCATCATCCTACAAGGTGTTGGAGCTTCACAACTGCCTTGTAGTGAGTATCCTGAACCAGACAGACTTTAGGGTACATCCTCATAATTTTGGGACCAGTTAAAGAGAAACAATTTGCCAGTATTCCTTATTTATTTCTATGACTTGGATGGAGCTTGGCTGACAGAAGATTAGATGGCTATCAAGGCTGAAAAGCAAAGCCCAAACACAACTTCTTGTCTTGCTCTATTTGATCTCAAATGCTTATTGTTCTCCTCCAACATCTTCACTCAACCAGGTATCTCTATTATCTTAAAGTGGATGTCAAAAACTTAGGGCTGAAATGTTAATGTCAAGGAAGATGAAGCATGGAGTGCAATTACTCATGTTGGTGACATTATTATTAATAAATTATTGTAGATTACAGAAAGTAAAAAAAAAAACCCTGAATAAATTATAGCAGACAAGAAATATGCAGAAAAGTTGAAGAGTCTTTCAGTGCCATGGGCACAGAGTAAATAGCTTGCAGTCATTTTTATCTTAAAGAAATACAGAATTAATTCATGGTGATCCATTTCTCCAAGTAAAATAATATGCATTAAACTAGGTTACATTGATTCCAGCATGTTAAAATGATTAATTAAAATTTTTATGGGTTTTTGGTTTGATTTTAGTGTCATAATATTATAAATCGGGCACAACTCCATTAACACTGATAGATTGGAAGTGGTTTAAATTGGCATAAGGAGGGGAGACAAAAATGTAAAGGAACAGAGGAAAAAACAGTCATGTCCTTAACTGACACAAATCCAGAGTCCTGTTTACTGGAGCAATTCTACATTGATTTGTACCAGCAAGGAACCAAAATTCTAGGTAGGAAATTTGACCAAGTATGGAATGAAATAGTACCCCAAGAAAAGGGCAACATTCTGTTCATCTGGACATGTAAAAAAATATCTGCAGGCTTTTTTGCTGCCTGTACAAATAAAATGAATTTGGATCAGTTGCACACAAAATAAAACATATATTTAGACTGGGGTCAGAGCAGGAATGTCCATCCAAACAACTCAACATAACTTGTGCTCTGCATGACTCTGAATTACACACTCTATACAATCCAGGGTATCTTCAGAATCAAACAAAACTTGTCTGACCATGTGCTAAAAGTTTATTTTTTTTAAACCTTTAATCAGCCTACTACACCCCACATTTACTAAATAGGAGTCTATCTGAAATACATCTTGCTCTACAGTTTCATCCCAAGAAGTTAATCTAAAATAGCATTGCACTGAGGACATTGTTCACAAAAATCCCTCCACATTTTCACACACCAACATAAAGCAAATTTATTCCCTTTCTTCCTGCACACAGCCCTTGCTGGTTCCTAAGGAGCTTCCAACCATTCTTCTCCCTCCATTCCCTTTGACAGGTTTGGGGGGGCCAAATGTTAGTTTTACAGATCAGATAAAAAGGAAAAAAAAAAAAACCAACAGATTTTTCTGTGGCCTTGTGCTGGAGGTTCAGTCAGCAGTCAATCTGCTATGTAGGTATTATTTGGAGCAGCCAGCCAGCTGCAAGCTCAATGCCTAAAGACAAAAGAAACCTTAAGAGCTACAAGTAGGGAGGTTACAGAGGTTGGTATCCTACTACCTGGTGCCCTAAATAAGCACAAGTGGGAGAAAAATAATGCCAGAATTGCAATGTGCTTGCCTACATGGTCAGTGTTTTGAAAGGCATTTCTGTTAAAATGAGGTGTATCATTACACAAGTCAAATAATATTTAGAAGTTCAGAGCAGTTATCACCATCTCCATGGGCATGAGTCAAGTTACTCTGCTTTGTAAGGCATTGAGACATAAAGGTTAGATTCAAAGTTTATAAAACATGGAATGAAAAGAGATTTATTTCTGTGAGAAGCTTTTTCAAGATAAATTGGACAGAAAAGAAGTGATAACATGGTTTAAGATAGATGCTCTCTGTTATTCCCCAAGAAACAAAGCTGGGGAGGTTTAATGAGGTAGCAATACTAAATTACAATTGTATATACAAATAAGTAAATATGGAACTCACCCTTCTCAGCTGATGATTACTTCCCAAGCAGAAAAGTCCTAGACTGGACTGGGCAGCAGCTGGGGGTGCCCAAGCCCAGGCTCTCAGTGATGTTCACAACAGCCTCAGAGAACCCAAGGTGGTCCTACCTGGCAAGGCAGGAGGTGACCTGTCCTGGGGAATGATGGGCTTCTCCAGGAAGGAAATGAGAAGGAACAGTGACAAACAGACCTCAACCCAACTAACCCACCAACCAGAGGGCTCTCTTGGGAGCCATTTTATACTGAGCATCACAGGAAGGAGCACTGTGATTGGTCCATTTTGGACCCATCCTCACCTCCCATTGGCTCAGGTCCTCCCCATTATCACTGCCACATCAACAGCCTGGCAGCTGCTGGGGGGGGTCTCAGGAAGGTTCTTTCTATCCTGATCCTCTCCAACCAGGTTAATCCACCCTTTATCCCTTACTATGGGTTTCCTTAAATATATTACATTCTATAATTTGAGGTTAAGTTTTCTCACCCAGAGTTAAATTTCCCTGTGGCACGCACAGGACCACACCATGCTCCTGCATTACCCACCAGGTGTTTCCAGGGCCTTGTGCAGAGACAACTCCATGGATAGGTTTGCCTTTCCCCAGGGATCTGCTTCAGGAACAGTCACCTCCTCTGGCATGGGGATCCACATCTGCTTCTCTCTATGATTTATATATTTATGCAGTTTCATTTCCCCTTTCTTGAATATGTTACTGGCATCCAGTAACATCCAGTTACTGGCATACGGGAAGCACATCCAGCTCCCCATATCTGCTTGGCTTTGGGCAGTGGTAGGGCAGGGATTGGAACCATGGGATCTTCTCACAATAACCACACCTGAGACCCCTCCACTTCCAAAACATCCCTGCACTGACCCAAGACAAGTGGTTTAAGAGTTTTCCTTGACCTGAAACATGTTTTAACTCTTTTTCTATTCCTGAAATATTAATGGTTTAAAGTTTCTGAATATAGAGTAGTTATCACAACCACAGTGATGTCCACCTAAGAGGTGCTGAGCAGACAAATGGAATCAAATAGGGCTGAGTGGGAGCAAGGAACAATTTTTGGGATGGCCAAAAGGAAAACCTGGAGGAGTCTGAATATCTTATGGAAATAAACACCACCAACAGGTCCATGCAAGTTCTTTCCATTCAGCAAGTTATAAAACCCTAAACTGTGAGTTCAGGTTGCTGCAAGAGGAAAGAGAAAATAATTTTCTGAGCTCAAAGTGTGAGGGCTAAAACCTCTACTGTAAATTAGAATCCATTCCCTGCTGCTGCTTTCTTAAAAGAAATGTCAGGTATGGGGTCACTGGACAAGGCCAATGTCTTGAGCTTGAGCAGAACTGGCTTTGATACCTGCAGAAGGGAGGTGAGAACCCAACCTGGTTGTGTTTGACTAGGTCAGTGGGAGTTCTACAGTGGGAAGCCTGGCAGCATCCCAAGAGTTAAAATAATCCCTGCAGGTCCTTGCTGGAGTGACAAGTCTATAATGTAGGCTCCAGCCAGCACTGAAAGGGATAATAGCATGGTAGGCTGATAAAGTAAGAGCTCTGCAAGGATTAAATTGGCTACACAGCTTCATTCCCACAGCCTGTAAGTGAGGGGGTTTCATTGTTTAGAAAATGGTGCTGTCTTTTCCCTGGTAGTCCTGACTCCAAAAATCTGGCTTCAATGTGAAGCAATTTCTAAGTCTGTTTCTATGAATGATTCTATGATTTCTATGAATGATTTCTGTTTCATCCCTAATGAATTATTTTTTTTTTTCCCCTGTCCAGGATGCTTGCACAGCAGTACAGAAATTATTCATTTGACACGCTACAAACACACGGTCAAAGTAGCCACAAGCCTGGACAACCTCTCTAATGACTTTTAAAATCACTTTCCCTCACAAAGGGCAGTATGGCTATGGAGCAAACCTTCAATTACAAGGGAAAATCCCACTGGATGGGATTTCCAGGTATGAGGTATATTCTTGCTACAGACTCTGAGGCTTTTTGGAAGACAAAGTTAATTGCATCTTGCAACCTTTTCACCATGTGGCTCAGGAAGAGCTGTGGATCTCCTGGGCTGTCTCATGACATTTTATTTGCTTTTTGCTCTGAGCAGTACAGGGCTAGAGTCAGCTGCCTGCACGGGTGAACATGAGGAGGTAAATGCATAGCTCCAGCCTTTCACCCCAGGATATATACATTATGTATATATATGCATATACATATTCACTGTGTGAAAAGTAACAGTTCCCAGTCCCTGTATGTATTTATTATGACACCTCCTGTAAGATACCTAAACATGCTGAACAATATAGATCAGGCCTCATTAGATGCAATTAGAGACCAGATAGACTTCTTAAGGATTTATGTGAATTTTTTAACCAAGTTTCCAGAAACCTCTGCTCTATTCTCCATATCAGCAATGATGCAAAAATCATATCAGATGGAGCCATGCAAGTTTTCTTAAAGATTACAGTCATCATCACTTGTGGAAAAACTTCCTAGTCCCTGGTAGTAAGGAATGTGCAGTTCATAAGTTTCTAATATCTTGCACTTGCTGAAGAGCAGAAACTGGAAGCAGATGGATTGCCACATCTTACTCTCATCAGTAAAATTAGGCTGTAAGCTTGATTGGAATGAACAAATGTCTTATTTCCTCTGGATCCCTGTCTTTCTGTTCTAAGGCAATGAATTATTAGTAAGCAGGATCATTTGGCTTCTCCAAAAAGTCTACTTACTGCAGATTCTATTACTTAGAGGGATTCTTTTGGGGTTTCAGTTAGTTAATTGGGTAGTTATTGCCCAATTATTGCCCACTAATGAAGGGTTTTCCAAGGTTTTTAAGGAATAAACAGATAATTTTTTTTATCACCATCACATTTGTAGGAATAAATTTGGTTTTCTGAGGATGCACAGGCATTTTTCTAAGGCAGGTGTAGGTGGATAAAACATGATGGCGAAGAGACCACATGAGGTTGTTTTAATTTCTTGAAGTATTTGAAATATCACTATGAAAAAACATAGAAAAAACTTATGCTGAGCAAACATTCTAGATATAAATGTAGCCTGGTTGCCTCTGTGATGCTAAGAAAACATTGTTTTAAGCAGTAACTAATGTAGGAAAGAACAGATTAACAGTAGACCACATTCAGTCATCACATCAATTTGCAAAGACAAATAAGAGTGAAATGGAGATAGGCTGATTTGTACTTACTAAAGGTCTAGGTCTAAGGTTCTTACAGAGCAAATATCAGCTAAATAAATATCAACAGTCATAACTGGGAGTTTCTATGGGTCATTTAGATGCCACTGAAATTTTTGATAGGTGAACTAGAGTAAGATGTTGGAAATTAGTCTAAAAGAAAGCTGCAGATATGATAGTAGAAACTGATAGGCTTAGATGAGCATATTTACTCTCCACAAACATTTATTATTTCTATGCTGTAAACCAATAAACACCAAGCTCTATAATAGCCTATAATCTGAGTCAGTTCCAAGGCTGAAGTAAAATAAATATCTTGATTGGATATACTACAGGATTTTTATTTTTTTTTCCTATTGCTACCAAATACATACCAGTCCTAATTCATAGATAAATTCTCAGAATGTGTATTGGGAACTTTATAAAAGTGATTATTGAGCAAGACAACTAGGGTCCTTGTCATCCCCTCCACAGGTATTTTTTTGGGGTAAAGGCAGACTTATCTGAAACTAATTCTATGAGGAAAAAAATGTTGTTTTGTTTTGGTTTTTTGTGGAGATAGTTTGAGACTCAGCCTGGATTTTTCTCTTCAAAAGCTCACCCTCAAGAATAGCCTACAACTGTAGCACTCAACTGTGAGGCAAAACTGATGTTAAATTCTGGGGGAAAGAATCTAAAAATTGTGTTCCCTGAATTCAGAAGTGATTGAACTAACATGCCCATGAACGCTGAAACAGCATCAACCTTTCCCACATGGGTGTTCTCCTTTTTAATAAATATGAAGGGCGAGAAGGTAAAAGCATTTAAGGAAATGCAAATGCTTAAATTAAAGTTAATTTTTGACCCTGGGCTTTTTTCATGGGAGATCTAATCAGCACCATCAGTGAAGTCCATGGCACAATTCTCTGTACCAGGCATGATGAATAACTCTGGAAGTGCTCATTTCTTTCTCCTGATGCTGAGGTTCCCAGGGGGAAGAGCTGAGCCCTCAGCTGCAGATTTCTGCAGCTATATGAGATGAATCTTACCCCAGATATTTAAAATCTCATAATTTACTTTATGAGAGAGCTTTCCTCACTGGATCTATACATGGGGGGCATTCATATAGCACATTGCAGTCTCCAACTGTGACATCCTAAAATGCCTAGAACTGGAATAAGGTTGCAAGCAGGAATCAAGCAGCTCATGAATATGACTCCACTGAGGGTAAACTTGTTGAAAAACAGAATCACTCACTCATTCCTGGAATTAGCTTGCACTGATGCTTGCCTGGGAAGGAAAGAGGAGGTTACCATGAGCCAGATCCCAACACAGATCTGTAACCTTGCAGTCCATTTGAGGACACCTGCATCCTTTAGGGTGGAGGTATTCATACAATTTTTTTCTTGAAATGGCCCAGTTGGCCCATTCAAGTCATACACAGTTTGCTGTCTCCTAATAGTGACTACATTCTTGGAATCTCAGATTTGTACTCCACAAAGCAGTTTCTCAGAGAAATTGTTGTCATGAAATGATTTCTCTGCCAGGGCCAGTTTTCTATGAACACAGATGGGTGGCAATTATTGGACAACCCATATCTGTTTATAAACTCTGGAAAAAAAAAAAAAAAAAAAAAAAAGACTGCTGAAAAAAATCCTTTGTCACTAGCTTAATGTTCAAGTTCTATTTTTATGCTCAACAGACTGTCAGCTGATATTGTGAGTATTCATTTCTGCTTTAAGATGCACTTGCATTTTCTTTCTAAGTAATGCAAAGCCCCTAGGCTGGACTTTGGATAGGTCTTAACTGTCAGGAGCAGAGGGATGTGAGCTGCTCTGCTTACATTTCTGAGCTGGTCAGACATGAGCCAAGTATTTTCTTGAGGCTGGGAAGCTGCAGGACAACAGTCAATAGCCAGTTTAATATACTCTCTTAATCATGAAGTCTCACAACCTTGAGCATAGCATGAAATCACCAAAGTGAAGAAGACCAAGGCAAAACAGATACTTGCCTAAGAGCAGGTTGTCAATAAACCACTCAGGGCCTCCTGACCAGCTTTACAAAATGAGGTGATTGCCATTGCTGACATATATAGTGGGGCAGATGAAGTGACAATCACATCCCCACAGCCAGGCATCACTCTCAGCTGTCCCAGGTTTAGGACAGTGTTTAAGTGTGGGTGCCACTTCAGTCAAACTAAGATGCCACATTCACCAACTGGTTACCAACAGGAGCTGTAAACCACCTGTGTTGAACACCAAGCTTCCTGCTTAGATCTTGTTGGTTCTACCTGTTCAGAAAGCCTACAAGTTTTTATTTTTAGAAACATCTAGTTTTTTGTCTGATTGACTGAGTTGGAGATTAATTTGAGATTCAAACTTTTCTCACAGACTTGGCATGCTGTATTGTTCCAAATACTAATTGTAAGCAGGAGCATTACATTATTAAATTTTTTTCTTGGACCAAGGAGAGAAAAGTTCTACTTATAAAATTAGAATGACATTTGCTTACATCAGGAGTCAGTGCAATTTTACCAAACATGAAAGCAGGCTTTTTCTTTTTTGATACCTTTCATGTTTCAAGGAGGGTTAAATTCTACTCCCAAAGTAAAAACCAAATGGACAGATTAGATAGAGACAACAAATAGCACCATGGGAAGTGTTGTAAGAAGTTGCAGAACCCTCATACCTTGTGGTTAGGAAAAAGATGCCAAGAAATTGATTGATACAACACTGGATGTTGGATTCATTGGTGTGACACTTAGCAGGAATTTCAGGCAAACAAAGGATTTTTGAAACAGGTGATGAATGTCTGAAAAGGGCTCAGAAATAATGTAATTACTTAGAAACTATTACATGTGGAGATGACTAATAACTGCTGTGTGAGGTTGGATCCAACAACGGTATATTTTGCAAGAATTTTTCCTTTCATGGGATTTGGTGATGAATTACCTTCACTCTGGTGCTCTGGGATACAGTGCTGTGTATGTTTTATATAACAATAATATCAAAGACCCAGAAGAGAAATATAAGTCTGTCTTTAAACTGAATGCACAGACTCAGGGATTCTTTTTAACAAAGGCAAGATGCCCTTACTTTTTCTAAATCCAAACTAAGGTATTTTTGAAGGAAGCGGCCAAATTGTCACTTTTAAATAACCACCTTCTTAAATATCTGCAGCTCCAACACTTGCATTTATCTCAGAATGCTATCACTTACAGAAATCCAGACTGGAAATCAAAAGCCTGGGGGAAAACAAAACAAAACAAAATAAAAAATAACCCACACCAAAAATGCCTACAAAAATCCCCGAAAGCAAAAGCCAAAAGAGTTTCTAAATAGTTTCAGGGTTAGAAAAGGACATTGCAGCTTTTGGAATCTTTATTCAGTGCAGCCCTCCGAACAGTCATGGACATTAAGAGGCACATTTATTCAATCACCAGATTGCTTAATGAAAAAAAGAAAAACCAAACTACAATGTTTCTAACCTGCAATTAAAAACTGATCTTTCTCCAGAAAGGATAACTACTGCCTGAATGTAACCACTTCATCCATTATTGCAAATGACAACTCCTGGTGACATGTCAAAAAAAAAAAAAAAAAAAAGAGAAAAAAAAAGATAAGATGGATCCAGGCTCAGCCTGTTCTGTAACAACATAATTGACATAGCCCTGAAGGAAAAGTATTTGTCAGGCACTGTCAGCTCCAGCAGCTGCCTAATCTCAATTCTCTCAAAATTATAAGGTTGTGTTTAAGTGCTTTTTGTAACAGAGTGAAAAAAGTAGCATGTCAAAACCAAAAGTTTCTTATCAGGAATAAAGGATCCAATCAAATGTCCACTATTAACCCCACAATAATCACAGAATCATAGAATGGATTAGGTTGGAAGGGACCTTAGAGATTTTTTGAAATCCAACCTCTGCCATGGGCAGGGACACCTCTCATCCAGCCCAGGTTGCTCCAAGCCTCATCCACCCTGGCCTTGAACACCTCCAGGTGTTTTTTCTAAGATCCAGTCTAAACCTCTTCTCCTTCAGTTTAAATCTATTTCCCCTTGTCCTGTGGCTGAATACTCTTATCTCCAGCCTTCCTGTAGATTTTCTGCAGATACTGGAAGCTATAAGGTCCTTCCAGAGTCTTCTCTTCTTCAGTCTGAACAATCCCAACTCCTTCAGCCTCTTGCTGAGTTGCTCCAGCCCTGGATCATCTTTGTGATAACAACTTGTGATAACATAACCTAGCAACTAGAAGAGCTTGACATGTTTCTGTATGTTCCCTGTTTTCATGTGGAGCAGTTGTACCATGTTGCAGTGTCTAAAATTCATCACCCAGGGCAATTTAAAAAGTGCACTTGAGTAGAGACTGGGAGAATAGTGGAATTACCAATATTATTCTGTGCAACCCACTTGGGACCAGGTTTTAAAGAGAATATACATGTATTATTATAATACCTGAGTAATCAAAATGTTTAAAACACATTTCCTAAATGCACTTGTTTTACTTTTTTTTTTTTAAAACAGGATTTAGAGCCTTATTTTCAAAAAATTCTGTGCAAACATTTCACTATTTTATCTTTTGCAGGTCTCCTTACCTTTAAGAATCTGCTGCTTAATTGGACTCTGGTCCCTGAATGAGTGAACAGCTGAGTCAGAGAAATGCAGTAGATTGAACATTACTCAAAAAGAAATTCATAAAACTGGGTTTTATCTAATGGGTTTCAGCCAACTGTAAAAGAGAGACTATATAAAAAGACAGAAATGCTCAGATCTCTCAATAATGGGGTCTTGTAAGTGTCAGAATTAGATAAGAAGAACTGACAATGCTGATAAACCATATAAAGATTATATGAATATTCCAACATGACCCTACAAATCCATTTAAGCTATACAAATATTTTCCTAGTGTAACTTTTAGTAAATAGGGGAAAAAAAAAATCAATTGATCAAGACCAAACTGAGTTTAGAGTACTTGGATAAAAGCCAACATCAGCAGCAATATTAAAATGAAAGACAAAACCGAATTTGCTACTTCAGATTTTTTTTTAATATTAAAAAGTCCATGAAAGAAATAAACAACTAAATCTTGTTAAAACCAAAACCAAACATAACCAGGCCTGAAGGTCTGACAGTTGACATTTCCTTACTTTTTGCAAAGCAAAGTGGATCTGAAACAGAAGCAACATGTCTCAAGCCTGGAAAATTCTAAGAATTATGTAATTGGGCAATCTGCTCCCCACTTCAGTATGTTCATTAGTTGCTTCAAGAGAAAAAGTGTTTGACCCCCATGGGGGTGTAGTAATATAAGAAACTTGAGGCTTTTGGGGGAGCAGGGAATGACACAGTGGTAACCATAAACTAAATCCTTCAAGAACAAGAAATTTACCCAGGCTTCTGAGCTTTTTGTACTGTCAAACTCATTCAGTTAATCTTCAGTGACTGCAGCCTCACCTGGGGTAGTTGGTATTTGCACTTAAGGTACCAAAAAGACCCCAAAAATACGTATATATTTCTGTCACCTCCCAGAAGAAAAAAAAAAAAAGAAAAATGTAACTGTACTGTAATGATGCTAATAGTTGTACCAGGTGTATTTGTGACTGAAAACCCAAAAGTCCTTACTGAAGTGGTAGTGGAAATCAAGCACAACAAAAGCACAACCACTATCAATAATTCTAATGGGTTTTAAGTGGTGGGGATGGCAACAGAAAAATCTGTAGTAGGCTGTGTGTGTTTATAAAGCAACAGAAGTTCAAGAGAACAGCACTGTACCAACCAGACACACTGTAGCTTATTTATTATCAAGGCAGCAGGAAAAGGACAGGAATATTGTGTTAGTAGTAGTTGTAAGTCAGGAAAAACATTTTCTCCTCCTACATGTGCCTTTTGTCACTCAGGCCAAGCTGACAGATGTCCATCTCTGCCACTTTGGTGGAACCAGTAAAATCTCCACTGGGGATTTCTGCACAGGATGAGGACTCTAAGGCACCTGCTGGACATCTTTTTTCAGCCAGAAAAGTTCTTATTCAAGTTTGTCTTTGGGATGAGGAGGCTGAAGGCACAGATTTAAACAATGAATTCTACTCTCATCTCACAAGGAGATGACGGGGCTTGGGACTTTATTTAAGCTTATCAAAGCTTATATTAAGCTTTGAGTTTCTTTAAGCTGATTCATACTTCATGTTCAGTCTGTGCTGCTGGAAGCCTGTCTTTGAGGCTTTGGGGATGGACAAGAAACACTCCTTGGGTGATGGCTACCACCCAGGCACAGGATACATCCAGTTCTGCCACACTGAATTCCTGAGATTAGTTGGAGAAAGTGTGCTTGTTTGTGGCTAGTAGAAGGAAAAATTATCACTCACAAGGGTTTTATGAAGCAGTTATATAGATTTGATAGAGATGGACCACTCCATCCTCCAGCAAAGGCAGAATGGATGATGTATTGGTCTTCAGACACTTGTGCATGGGGTTGACATAGCAATGAGAAGGACCTTCCTTCCTTCCTTCCTTCCTTCCTTCCTTCCTTCCTTCCTTCCTTCCTTCCTTCCTTCCTTCCTTCCTTCCTTCCTTCCTTCCTTCCTTCCTTCCCTCCTTCCTTCCTTCCTTCCTTCCTTCCTTTTTCCTCACTATTTCCTTGTCCAAAGTACATAACAGAAAGGTAAATATGACTTGGATAAACCAGCCCTACTGTCCTGGCCCAAAGACCAAAGCTGGGTTGATTAAAAAAGATTAGTAATGTTATATTTTCCAAGTAAAAAAACAGAAATTAACACATTTCAGGAAAAAAAAAAAAACCAAACCAAACACCAACCTTTTCAGACATCTAATTTACCAGCAAGTGAATACAGAAATGCCTGGAGATTTACACAGAAAATCATGATTCCTCCCTTTTCCCAGAGCCTGCTGAGTAGCACAACTAAGTTAAACACAGAAAGTTTGTCTTCAGGTTCTCTTTAAGCAGAATATTGCTGCTACTTCTGCTTTGGATTTGAATAGAATGTTAACAAAACTTTTCTTTCTTTTTCTGTTGTATTTGCCATTCTAATGAAGGATGTTACCTGTTTCCAGACTTTGCTTCATTAAAGCTGGAAGCAATCCTGCTGTTGAATAAGGTCAGACTTAAAGTCTTGCCACCATGCACGAAGCAGATAAATAGACATGTGAGTCAAACTTATTCACAAAGATGCCCTTTTCAACATAAAGCCTGTTGCATCTCATTAAGACAGAGACCTGTTGTGTTCAGTCAGTGGAAAGAAACATCTTGGGCATCAAAATAGGAGGATTCCTACACATCATTCCAAAGATTAAATTGGAATCATACAGCAAAAAAGAGTAACAGGAAAAAAAAACAAAACAAAAAAACAAATAAAGAAAAGTCTTCCCCAATAGCTGTCATATTTGCCTGGTTTTATTATTCTGGTAGACAGAGCAGTAAAGAGTCACTCAGTTCTCTTCCACAAACATAGGCTCTAATTAGTGACTGTGGTTCCTACACTGAAAAGGCAGTAAACACGGCAAAGTTTATCTTCAGTTGAAGCTAATTATGTACAAACATGTGTATATTCTTGGATAAAAACAGACAGAGGCATATATTTAATGTAGCTTCTATACCAGACAACTATTTACATGGAGTATATGGCTCAGCAGGGACATTTGCAATCAAATCTTTTCCTGATGTTTTTGTCATCTGATAAGGAGAAAGTGCATCTGCCTACATTTACTTTAGAGATGGGAAATAAACTTTAAACATTACAGTAGAATTGCCATTTTGTGTATTATTATCATGATGCAGGATATTATTAGGACAGTACCTGGAAGATTTTACAACCTTGTGGTCCTTTTGTGGAAGCTGGTTCATCTTTTATCAAATTCCCTCATTTATACAGCAGGAACACTCTAAATGGAACTGAGTGACAAGCAGCCACGTTCAGGTAAATATATCTGGTTTTAGACATAAAGCAGCTGTAGGATGGCTCACCAGTTGGCTGGGATAACACCTGGGATTGCTGGAGAGCTTGTTCACAGGTGAAAAAGATGAGGGTGAACATTGGACCACAGGGTTGTCTGAGCTGGGTCTGTAGTTTGGTGGGAAGTGACAAAAAAACCAGAGGATAAGAACATCAGAGGCATCAGGATGGCAATTCAGAGTTGTCCCCCCTGGGCCATGCTGGTGATGGGAAGCAAGGAGGAGGGATCCAGCTGTCTCCTGAACTTCTGCAAAAGATGCAGCTTCTCAACCCCCTGCTTTTACCCATCCTGTCTTTGCTTTGCCACCTCACACACTTCAACTTGGGAAAGCATCCCAAATCCATGCTTATCACAAATCCATTAAATCCACAGCCTCTTCACCATTCACCTTGACCATTCTCATCCCTGCCTGCTTCCAAAAATCCGGATTGCTCAAGGTCCAGTTTTAAAAACTCCTTCCGAAACCATCACCACTTCCTGCCTGTCCGACTTCTCCAAGTCCCTGACTCTTGTTTCAATTTTTTTGCCACACACAAACCCCCCCACACCCTCCGGCCAGGAATCTCCAGAGCTGGGAAGAGCTCGGGTTCCCTCTGGGGGCAGGAGGAGGGATGGAGCCCTGGGCTTCAGCAGATCCCCAGCTCCATCTAGTGCCAGGCAAGGAAACAGCCAGGAGTGAGCGAGCATGAAGCCAGAAATCGAGGGAAATGTCACAAGGAAACTCCTCGGGGTGTGAAACACCAAGAACAGGAAAAAGGGGTACGCTCTTGTTAACGTCTTACAGCTACAGGTCTTTTTTTTTTTTTTTTTCTCCCTCTCTTTTTTCTTTTCTCCTTTCCTCTTCTCCTTTCCTCTTTTCCCTTTCCTTTCCTTTCCTTTCATCTTTCCTTTCCTTTCCTTTCCTTTCCTTTCCTTTCCTTTCCTTTCCTTTCCTTTCCTTTCCTTTCCTTTCCTTTCCTTTCCTTTCCTTTCCTTTCCTTTCCTTTCCTTTCCTTTCCCTCCCTTCCCTTCCCTTCCCTTCCCTTCCCTTCCCTTCCCTTCCCTTCCCTTCCCTTCCCTTCCCTTCCCTTCCCTTCCCTTCCCTTCCCTTCCCTTCCCTTCCCTTCCCTTCCCTTCCCTTCCCTTCCCTTCCCTTCCCTTCCCTTCCCCTTCCCCTTTCCCTTCTCTTTCCTTTCCCCTTCCCCTTTCCCCTTTCCTTTCCCCTTTCCTTTCCCCTTTCCTTTCCAGGACCTGGATGGAGTGGCTTGCAGAAACACTGTGCTGTTGATCTTTCTGAGGCCAGAGCAAAGCTTTGGTCCTTGGAAAGACCAATATAAGAAGTCAATGAGAGTAAGGCTGAGTATTTTGGGTTTTCATCTCTGAATTATCTTGGGTCTGTTCCCCAGAATTACATTTCAAGCTATAAAAATATAAGTTCCAAATTTCAGGTTTCAAAATCTCTAACTAGAATGAGGCAGAACTCCATAAACACACACACAAAAAAAATTTTCCTGCTTTTTATTATTCTTTTTTTTCCAGAAGCAGTTTGCCTTCATGTGCTAAGGGAGTTTTAGCATAATAAAGTCCAAACCAGACCCCAAATCTGACAGCTCTTCACTGTTGGAATTGCTTTGACATCTTTCTCAGATGCTTCTAATGGGCTTGCAGATGTTCTTTGAGGTCACTTGATGATGCAGAGGGCTTGTGGGGGTGCAGTTCTCCCTTCAAAGAAATAAAGACATATTTAGAGCCTTGGGGAATAGAATGGAATGGAATAGAATATTTAGAATCTTGAGGAATAACCCAGCATGGACAGCTCTTCTGCCTACCTGGACTCAACCTGACCTTTCCTAGTGAAGCAGATTTGACCCAGGGCTGCCCTGGGCTGGGGACATTTTCTCTCTGTTCTCCTCTGGAGCAGTGACATTATATGGAGAAGAACAAACCTCTGGCCTCGAGGTGTCATGCCCAAATTTGTGGTTAAGTGCCAGTGATCACAAAGATGTACAAAGATTTCTGTGTGAGAACCACAGAAGTTGGCAGAGGTCAGGTTCACCTCACTTAGGACTTGAGAAGTGAAATTGCTTTTCTGTCCCGTGGTATTTGTTCAGTGTGGGCAAATACAGCCATGTAAACAACTCACTTTGTGTTTAGTTTTCATTAGTGAGAAATTAGGAGGAGTGTTGGTTTGAAAGTCAAGGTCAAGCAGTGAATGTACCAGATTTTTTCTCTCCACGTTTAAAGGACTGGGTGATGTTTCAGGTAGATTTGAAGCTCTTCTTGGTCTCCCCAGATCTAAAGGTTTGAAATTCCTCAAGGATTATAAAAGACAAAGCAAAACAAAATTTTTGGAGGTTAATTATCTCTGAGTTTAGAAAAAAATAAATTCACTGTTTTTAGAATGGGGAAGCCCTCTTGTCTTTAATTTGTATGTTTATTCAGAGGAAAGAAAATGATGAAAATTTCATTATTTCACCAAATGAGCCAAATAGTTCAGTGAATCCAAATCCTCGTTTTTTACAGATGCCCATTCATCTCATAGAATACTACACAGTAGTATGAAGACAGAAGATCCTGCTCTACCCCTATTAAATTATTAGATTAACAATGATTTACTGGGGCTAGCACTCTATTCTCCCCCAAAACATCTTCAAAAACTGGGTGGTACAAACACAAATGAAATAATTTCCATCATTTTCAAGGAAGCAAATATTTCATCAATAGGTGACACTGCTACATGATGTTTTTCTATACCAGCAGTGCACAGAGATAATCCTTAACTCAGTGTTTAGATCTTTTAGGTCCTAAACACAGGTAGTTCTGTGACTGGTACAAACAGTGAAGGATCTTATTAATTTTTTTTTAATGAGAATGAGCCCGAAAATTTGAACTCTCATGAAGTTTGTGTGATTTCTGCTGTTCTTTCCCTCAATTAAAGCACTGAGAAGGTCATGCTTTTGAATATTATTCCTTACTTGCAGTAAAATGGCCAGAAAGTAATTCAGCTTCTGTTGCTTTGTCAAGAGTGGCTGGAATAGGATGTTAGATTTCAAATTTGTTTTGGGGGGAAAACAGGTGAGAGCACCCAAGTAGGCAGGGATCGTGCAATTCGTCTTTCATTAAATGATTTAAGTGGCTACAGGGAGATTTCTTGTTAAGATGCTCTGTACCACTAATTTCAACACTGCATTTTGCTGTCACCTCATAGGTTTCTTCCTGCTCCTGGAATTTATTAGAAGGCCTGATTTCAACTTCCCTAAAGACAGATTTTTTTAATTATTATTATTATTATTTTCCCTTGATGGGAAAGAGCAGTTCAGGCATGAAAATGTAGATTTCCAATTGCATTGCCAGTATCCAGGGCTGTCTCAGAGGTCTCCAGAAGGCAGGTAGATACAGCATCACACTTCAGAGCTTGTACCAGGGGTAGAGCAAGGAAGGGGAGGGATGTTTGGAATTATAGTGTTTGTCTTCCCAAGTAACTGCTACATGTGATGAGGCTCAGCTTTCCTGGAGGTGGCTGAACATCTGCCTAATGATGGGAAGGAATGAATGAATTCCCTGTTTTGTTTTCCTTGTGCAGCCAGCTTTTGCTTTTCCTTGTAAGCTGTCTTTATCTCAAGCCATGAGTTTTACCCTGCCAGTTTTCATCTCCATCCCACCAGGGAATTGGGTATGTGTGGGGTTGACCTCAGTGCTGGGTTAAAACTCAACAGAGATTTTGTGTCCTTCTGTGGTGGCAGCTGGAAGCCAGGACAGTCTCAGTTATCTCAAATGAGGCCAGATGTCCATCCTTAGGCACTTGCATTGCTCTTTTAATAGATGCCTGGCAAACAAAAAATAAAACTATTATTTAGTCAGATTTGTTGTGGGGATACTTTTCTGCTTTGACTTGGAAGGTTGCAGTAAAACATTCAAACTTTTAATAAGAAACAAACCTCACACAAACCACTAGCACCAAAAGATTTCAGTGATTTGGGAGAAAAAAAAAAAAGCTGCACCTAATTGTAAAATTATAATCTAATTTTTAATGTAGTTTTTAATTTTTTTAGGGATAGGTTTGTTCTGGAGGTGGGGTAAGGAGGATAGGACACTTAGTTTAAGTTACAGACTGCCTTCTTTTGGTGGCATTCTGATGGACTCAGTATAAAAATAACCAATATCTTGCTGTCCTTAGTTGTGGATACTGCCTTAGAATGCAGTTCCTATTTTGAGGCACAGTTGTGACCAAGGCACAGTCCACAGACTGTCCCTCTTTATATCTCCTTGTTGGTCTGGTTGCAAGTAGAGAATTCAAATTGTGAGTGACTGTAGGATGGGATACCTATGCCTTTTATCAAAAGCCCATGTAAAGTTAAAATCTGATAATGATTTTTAATTACCAGGCTGTTGGTTCTGCTAAAAGAAAAATAAAAATAAATATTATCTAGCATTCTTTAACCTATGACTTAATTTTGTTTGTTCTTTGCTTCCTCACAAAATTGTCATTAGTACTTATGCACTAGCAGATCTTTAAAGAGTTTGCCTTGAACATTTACCAAGTTTGCTACGTAGTGCAAACATAGATGTTTCTTTTGTAGCTATTTGTAAGGGGTTCCATAATTGAGATAGTTGCTTATCAACTTTAAAATTCATCCATGTGATTTCTGCTACCAAAAGCATGCTAATAAAATATCTAGCTCTTTTCTTCTGCCTTCCTGAGCTCAAAACAACTTTGCAAGTGATTGACTTGTCTCAGTTTTGCACATGCACGTAGCATTTATGTTCAAATATGTTGCAGTATTTGGTCCCTACTTATTTGTTCTTACTTTGCAGAGATATGAGGAGAGAAATTAAGATGATAATATATCAAAGAGGATTTTGGTATGGTTTTTCATTTACAGAGTGTTGATATACACACAATTTTTGGCAACTTGTGATGTTCCAATTGTACTTAAAATATAGGGAATGAATGAAATTTAAGCAAACTATTCTTACTTGTTCTGATCTGTGTGTTTTCGTTTGGGTTTTTTGTTTGTTTGTGGGTTTTTGTTTTTTGTTTGTTGGGGTTTTTTTGTTCACTGGTATACTTGAAGGTGAAAAAACCACCAGATCAGTCTGAACACCTTTCCAATTTATAAGAATTAACAACAAGCTGAAAAATCTATTATTCCTCCTACACCACCCGAAAAATCTCAGTTCTGCAATGCCCTGACTTGCATGCTCTTTTTCTTTTCCTTCCTAACCAGCAGTACTTGCTCACTTTTAGCTTGATACTCAGATGTCTGCTCCCTGTCAGAGCTAAAAACCTTTTGTTCCTGCACAGGAAAATGAGTGCAAAACAGCAGAAAGCTGTGGATGAGAGGTGATGCCATCCCACCTGCCTGTCAGGTCTCACTGCAGAAGACAGCACATGGGGGAGAAAATGCCCTGAGTAGCACTGAGGGAACCTGAATGGTTTTTTTATTTGCATTACCAGCACCTTTAAAGTTCACTAGCTGTGTTTCCCTTCTTTTTCTCACTAGATCTTTGTATCCTCTACTGTATGATATTTTTTTTTGTGTGTGTTTTGTTTGTTTGTCTGTTTGTTTGGGGGTTTTTTTTGTTGTTTTATTTCACCATTGCAACCACTACATCACCACAAACACCCCTCAACCTCTCTAGGCCACTAAGCAGTTTCCCATTCAACCACTAGAGAAGAGGACAATATTCCTGCTGCTGTTTCATGTATCCTGAAATGTCTTTTTAATTATGGTTATTCTACCTCGGTAGCTTTTCCACTATAATAAGCCACTGCCAGGAGGAGATAGAATAATAACAACAAGCCCTGCATTAGGAGGAAACATTTAGGTCCTTGATAGAAAGCTCCCTGCCATCTGGTAATTAACAGAGGCCAGAGGAGCTTTTTTTGTCATTCTCAGAAGAGAACTGTATTTGCGGCTGACACTTATATGCCTTGTAATAGGAGGCTGCAGAAATAACCTACTAATCACCTGATCATTTCAACCTGAATTAAGGTCATGATGTTTCCAAGAAAAGATCTGAGGATGTGTACCCAGGCCAGCTCTGTACTCAGGGATGTAATCAGGTGTTTTCAGGATTCATATGCCTGCCTGAAAAGCAGTTCTAGGAATAAACTAACATTGCAGAAAAACCTGAGTTGCTTTGTGCATTCACCTTTGCCTTCTATCTGCTTCTGTTTCATCTGATTTGTTGACTAATGCTCACATCAAGAGTTGCAGATTTAGTAGAAGTGTAAATGAAAGCATTGTTTTACTGTGTCCTTAATCATCTCAGAGAAAAAAATCAGGGTCTCTTAATGGCAATCTTAATTTTGTTGCTTAAATAGCTTTTGTTTAAATAGCAGAATGAGCCTGCCAGTCTTTAAATATTTAAAATGAGAAAATTGGCTCGATGGGGGTTTTTTCTGTTGTAGTTGTTTTGGGTTTTTAAAGCTATAAGAGCATGAAAAACAGTGATACAGTCCAGCACAAAGGCATTTGTAGGTGGTTGTTTCCTCTGGCAGTGGCTGAAGCAGAAAGCTCAGTTAAGGTGTAAGAGCACAACAGCTATGTAGGGATTCTTCTAAGAACACCTGGCTGACTTCCAACTTCTGAAAAATGTGCTCGGCCAAATTGGTCAGTGGCTTAATTCTTTGTTCCACCAGTCAGTCACTTAAAACACAAAGTATTAGGCTCAGCTGGTGACATTTGAAGGACTGTTGACCAATTGGGCCCTATAAATTGTCACCTGAGAGCTATTAAAAATAGGTATTTTTAAAACATGATGAATGGTGGAATTTTTTTATTCTCTTTGCATCATCTCCTCTGCTATTTTAGTTGTCCTGTCTGTAAACCTTGACTCTCCTCAGAGATAAGAAATTTGTCTTTGACACTGTTGTAAGGATGTTGTGATGGATTTGTTTTCTGTTTTCACTTTTCACAAATATTTTTTCTATGAGAGAAAGAAAAAGCAAGGAAAGAAACAGTTGCATGATCTCTTCAGGTGAGTATTGCAAAAATAAAAAGCCCACCTATTGAAATAATACTATAGTTTCTGGTTTTAGTTTTCTAATGCAGAAATTATAGTTTTAGAAAACTAAAACCAGAAATTATGTCAATATGAGCAGAGACTGTCCCTGAAGCTTCAACCCAGTTATTTTGTGAATATGCAAAAATTATTCACCAGTTTTTTAAATACTTAATGTGGGGCAATCAAAACTTGTTTATAAACAAGTAACAGGAAAAGAGGCTCAGTGAATATCAAAACTCCAATTTTTTTTTACCTCCACATTGTTGGAGAAAGAAGAGGAAAAGCAATCACAATTGTCTTCAGAAGAAAGGAATATGGGTCAAAAAAATGAGTTCCTACAATAGGATCTTTGAAAAGGTAAAACCTCACAATCCCAGAAGTTTGTGCCCTCTCTGTGCTTTATGGAACACTTACACTGCTTCTTATTTTTGTCTCCTGGGTGTAAATCAATTATAATGCTGAGTTAGGTTTTAAGTAGTTTATATTCATGAGTTCTGGAGTACAGATCAATCCTAATTCTGACTTGGTTTTCATGCAGCTATTTTCCAGTGGTATTTTCAATGTTGTTTTTTTTTTTTTTAATGATATTCAGGTAATGCTGTAGGATTGATCTTAATTCTCTGAATATAATTGTGCAATACCTTTACAACTGCATAATTCTTAAAAAAACACCACAACCCTCCTCCCCAAAAAACCCTAAAACCAAAAAATCCCACAACTCCCCAGAAAAACCCCTTTATGGTTGAATTAACATTTTAATGAAAGAAAGTGGGTTTTATGCCTTTTGTAACACAAGGCTTTATTATTTATTACTTATTATTTATTTACAAAGGCCCCTTGTAAAATAAGAGTAACAATGGGCAAGCTCTACTGAAAAACCTGACTAGAAAACAGCATTTTGCCCACATACTTTAAAAAAAACCAACACAGTCAGCTTTTGATCTTATAGAATTACTAAATGAAGAAATGGTGGATTTGTTAGACAGGATTCAAATAATATCACTTCAGTTGCAGAATTAGCTCACATAGCAGTTTCCTTCCAAATATTTTCTTAAAATCTAGATTTTCAAGTAGCCTTCCAGATTACATCCACTTACCCTTAACAAAACAGATTTTTGAGTTACTACAACTAATGTTTAATGACAAAAAAATGTACCAGATACAGCAATAAAATATACAAATCTATTCTTCTAAAATGTTAGGTTTGCTCCAAGGAGTTTCACTGAAGAAATTACAGCCTTAATTTTGACCCCAGATGGTATTTTGACTTACTGATTTGCCAAAAGTTTAAACAATATTCTCACTTGGAGTAGAATCAAGATTTCATTTTAATTTCTTTGTGAATGCTGTGATAGTGACAGATGTAATTTTTACAGTTCTCCTACAGATTGAATTACTGAAGATCAATTAAATTGTTGCAAGTTCACAGATTTTGCAAGATAAAAACTCTGTATTGTTTCCTTGTTCTATCCCTGGGGGATTTTTCCTCCTACACTCATGTATGAGAGGATAAGGTGATAATTGTCTGGTGCCACCACACTTGTGTTAAGATTAAATAAAAGCCTGGATCTAAAAGTTAAAAAAAAAAAAAATAAAAAAATTCCATATTAGTTTTGGGGGGCATTTTTCGTTAAGAGAATATATTCTGCCACAAAAAAATGGAGTTGATCATTTATTATTAGTTTGGATTGTGATTTTTAGCTAGTCATGTCATTAGTAATCTGCTTTTCATAATATCTAAATACAGTTATTTGAAAATCCTTTGACAGTCATAGGACTTTTTAAAATGTATTTAATATCTCCTGGGGAGGGAATATTTCATATTAGAAAAGGAGAGAGGATGAGACCCTTTTAGTGATCACTTGTGCCAAGAGAAGTTCAGACTGGATATTAGGAAAAAATTCTTTACTGGAAGGGTTGTCAAGCACTGGAACAGGCTGCCAGGGGACGTGTTGGAGTCACCATCCCTGGAGGGTTTCCAAAAAGCACATGGACATGGCACTTCAGGACATGGTTGGGTTGACAGTTGTACTTGATGATCTTAGAGATCTTTTCCAACCTTAATGATTCTATGATTTTGTTCAGATCAGCTTTTCTACAATAATTTTTGACAGCAGACCACTCTGGCTTTCCACTTCTTGAAAGGTTCTGTAGATCCCACAGATTTCCTGATACAGCTCTTGTGACAGATTTGCTCAACACATCATCTTCCAAAGCTTGTTTTAAATAGCCCTGATACATCTACATTGTGCTAGCACTGGAATCACCAGAGTTTTGTAGTAATATCTTGCATTGAAAGAACAAGAATTAATGACATCAGCAATACTTGCTCATCTGCTAGTGCTTGTACTAACATCCATGCACCATTAAAGTCACCACTGAAACTACATTCTGTTATGAATGGGTATTTTACCACACCTAGGAAGCTAAAGAAGAAAATGAACTTCGGGGCCCTTTATATGTTCTCAGCTCTTTAGACTAGCAGTGTATTTGTAAAATCATGGCCATCATTCCTTTCTTATGAGGAGTCTAACTGTGAATTGTACAAAATTTAGCGATGTGGTTCCTTGTAATATGCAGAAATGCAACAAACAAGAAACAAAAATCTAATTAGAGTCTCCCCTCGGCAAAAAACTATGTGTGTATATATATATATATGTTTTAGTTGAGGTTGAAGGGGCTGTTTTAAATAAAGGAAGTGAAATCATCGAAGAAGTGTAGTATAAGTAGGTGACACAACCATTCAAGAAGCTTAACATGTTATGGAGAAACAATTTCTGATGGTGTGAAAAAGAGGTTTAGGTAAAGGAGTGCCGCCAGGTTTTGAAGTTAAAATTATCTGGAGGTACTGTCTGAGAACTGAGAATCTGGCTTATGATAAATCTGAGATTTATCATAGTTGATTTCAGAGTTTCAATCTAATTTCATTTATCCAGATAGCCTCAACATGCCACGACTTCAGAGCCCATGTTTCATATTTGCCAGCCTATTGTGAGTGTAAAATACACCAAGGCATCTCAGTTGGCACTGGTCACCTATTATTGGGCAACTTAACTGAATCTTGAAGTGTAGAGTTATACAGGAGCTTGGCAGAGACAGCTGATGGAGTCTAAAGAACCATCCAATGGACTACATGGAAGGGACATCTTAGATGATGATTGACCTGACTGGAAGCTTAAATATCCAGTCTGCATCTAGACACCTGTCACAGTTTAACACTGGCCCGGCCAAATAACAGATTTAAACCGAATAACAGATTTATATATTAATCTGTCTCTCCTCACTGATAAAGAAAAGAGAGAGAATAAGGAAGAGAGACTTACGGGTTGGTAACTAAACTACACAACTTTAATGAAACAGTAATGATAAATAGGAAAAAATTACTAAATATATACAAATATACAGGAAAATTGATCCCATGTTCCTCCCCCCTTTCCCCAATAACTCTCCCGTCACCCCCGAGGCTGCAGGGCAGCCCTGGGAAAGTCCAGGCTGGAATCCTGGGGTCAGCAGCAGTTGGGAGCTGGAGGCAGAACACACAGATTCAGGCTGGGATGGATCAGGACCACAGGCAGAGGAATGGATGGAATCCTCCCAGGATGCTGAAGCAAACAGGGAGGGCAGGAAGAAGAAGGAAGGGTTTGACCCTTGTGATCCCTCAAATTTATCCTGAGTATGAGGTGTATGGGATGGAATACTCTGTCTGGTCAATTCTGACATCTCTCTTGTCTGGTCCTCCCCAAAGGAGGGGTTCAGGTGGGACCTCTTTACTCCTTCTGGAGGGTAAAATGTTCCTCAGAGCTGAGCAGTGTCCTTGGCCCTGCACACTAGTCTCTGGCAGTAACTATAAACAGGGAGTGTAATCAGTCCTAGAAGCAGACACTGACAGAAACTTGCTGTTAATTTCAGCAAGTGCAGCTACTTACAAGAGACTGAGCTGAAAGCAAAAGTACAAACCAGAAAATCACCTTTATCCTGGCCCAAACCTGGACAACACCTCTGTGCTGATACTTAGATTTCTAAAAGAGAGATTTCCAACTCTCTATATGTCTAAAGAGACAGAATAGCTCAGGGCTCAGTACCCCCCACCATAATACAATGCAGCTGAGTTTCTAACAGGAACTTTCTATCTTGTTCCCATGACTGTAAAGGAAGCTTAGCTAATTAGTTTAGACTGTCTATTAACCACAGCAGGAGCTCACTTTTCCACCTTTCACATCCAAATAGATGCCTCCATTAGGTATCCATACCAATGTGTGGAATTTCACCCTTAAAGTAAACATCTACACCTGAGCCATCATCCTATCCTCCTGGTAGAGAGATAGGAGGATGCCCTGAGGAATTATCTTGGTCTGCTGTAGACATCTAAATTATGTCAGGCAAATTACATTCAGTGGTGTCTGTGACTGTTAAAATAACCTGGAATAATCAGTTCACATTTACACTCTTAATTAAAGAACTCTTAAGAAATTAGATGAGACAAGTGCTACTACAGGGGTGTGAGATGAGGAAGCTGTCTGAGCTCCTCTGCATCCAGAAGAGAAATTGGCATAATCAAGGAGAAAAATCTGGACAAAACCCAAACAGAAATTAATAAGAACTGAAATGGCCAGATGAAAGCAAGAAAACAAATGAATATTGTAATGTATAAAACTCTATTTGAAGATATGAACAGCTGGCTTGTCAGCTCTTTAGAGACTATTAATAGGAATGAAAACTACATTATATGTCACTGGGAAAAGTAACTTCCCTTAGGTTTAAAAAAATGTCTGTCTTATTCAACAAATAAGAAACAATAGAAATAGAGAAGGGATCACTGTCAGATTTTACTCTTTTTTTAAGTAGAAATATTTAAAAGATTGGAGGAGCTTAGTTTTGAAAGAATCTAAATATTCTGTCCATGGTAGGTAAGTAAAGATAGGATAAATTTTTCAAATTCCACCGCTTGGGTGGAATTAAACCCCACACTAGAACATCTGGCAAAAAATCCACAAGCCAAGTGTCCATGGTCTCATGACAAAACTGGATTCCATCTTTTCCTGCATTCCTTTGAGGTCCCTGGACTCAGGCAAGGTAACAGTAATAGAGTTTGGGTACATATGGAGTCAGGGCCCCAGCACACAGTAGAAGTCAATTTTACCCAAGGAAAATAGTTTCTAGTGTGAAATGAATGAAAATTAATTGGACAAAGTAACCTCATGCAGCTCTAAGTAGTTCTCTGATATTTAGTGCTTTACTCTTTAGTATTTCAATTTCCTCAGCTGTTTTATCTTCCTGCTTTCACCCCACTCTCTCAAACACCACACAGAAATCACTCTCAGGAACAAGATTTCCATCTTTTTATATACCCTCCATTTTCTAAACACAGTGGAGTTTTGTTATTAATTATAGCTGCAATATGTTGCTCAGTAATGTCATAGTCTGTCTAACCACTGGATTATGAGCTTTCAGATATTGCAGCCTTCTTCCTACATTCCCAGGGCTTTTTGTTTTGCATCTTTAATCAGATTTATCAGAACATTGTTTAGAAATGCCAGAAGATTCACCTTTATTCTCTGGTTGCTGGCTCATCTTGCAATGGGGTTCTTGTGTGTGATGCTCTTGTTGTCTGAGGAGATTTGTGTGTATTCACACAGAGAAAATGCAGTTACATTTCTGAAGGATTTTTGTTATGGAAAAGCCTTATTCGTGTAGCTTATGGTATCAAAAAAAAAAAAAAATCTCCATCTTTTACAAAGGTTTGAAGTAGCTCAGTAAAGGTCAAGCCATTTTCATTAAGTGGCATCAATTTATTCAGAATATCCATGATGGGGATTAGAAAGAATCTCAGGTCTTTTGCTTCATTGATTAAGTTTCATACCATCACTATGGTCAGATTGCTTGTTGATGCTAACAAGAGGACATTGTTATGCACATCAGAGTTATATTCTGAGCCTTGTCTGGTGTTGTAGAGCAGTGGGAAGACAGAACTGGTTCTTATCTTAGATTAATTGCTGTAATTGCTGAAGAAAAATACAGTCAGTTTATCAGGCAAGAAACTGTTTTGTGATAAAAGTAGCAAAATGCATCAGAACAGACAAGTGGTTATGAGAAATGTGGTTATCAATTTATATTGTGTCATTATTGGACCTTCTTTGGGTACATACAGAGAACTAGCAAAGAATAAATGAATAAAACAAAATAACATTATAAAGAGAAGCTAGGTTTTATCCTGAATAAGTTTTAGCCTAAAAAAGGATTAAATATGTTTAAAATAATGAAGGGATATTCATGGACTAAGGAACTCAGCAATTTTAATGTACATGAGGTAAGTTGTTACAAAACACCAACAAGAAGAGGCTTTTGTTTTCTTATTAGCATGGATAAAAACACTTTCAGGAAGAGTTTCCAGCTAATTAATTTAAAATTCAAGGATTGGAATGTGGGCTGGTTTTTAGATCAGCTGGAGATCATAAAGGAAAAGCAGATGAAGAGAACAGAGAGAAAAGTAGTGAGAAAATAAACAAGAAAGTACTGAGAAACCATGTCTTCCCAAACAGCAATGAATTCCCCCAAGGACCTCTCATGCACACTCATGTTGAGGAACAATACAAGAAACTACCAAAAAATATAGTTCTCACTTCTTTTGCTCTAAATTGGAAGCCTGGGAACGATGACCTAAATGACTTAATCAAAGTGAGAGGCTTTGAATAATGGAATCCAGTGGAAACACTGTGGGCTGGAATGTCACACTGATATTAATTTAATTGCACCTTTGTGTTTACAGTGTGACTCCTATGAGCAGTTCTTAAAAAATTACAGCAACCAAATTCCTAAGCAACAGGACCTGACTTTGAAATTTGACCTTTTTTGAGGAAGGGGGTGGCTGGGGCCTGATCTCCATAGTTCCTTTCTGACCTAATTATTCTATGATCTTGTACTCCCAGATTGTTTAAATTCTGTTCATCAGGAATTATAATCTGTTCCTACTTTGGGAGTGTGTGATGGGCCTCAACTTTGCATTTTCTTTTGTATTAGGAAGTGCCTGAATCTGTTGTTGTGGGATCTTAAAAATTGTTCCAGTGTGATGAGAACCACCTTACTGACTAGTGAGAGTCTGCTACAGCCATAACTCAGCCACTATAGATGGGGAAAATCAGTGAAAACCAGACTTCAATGATTTTTTTTTTTTAATTTTAGATTGTAATCTCTTAATTTTATAACTGACTTGATTTTTGCAATAGCATTTGAGTTTTATCTGTGTAGGCAAGTGACCAGATGCCATTATGCACTAATGGAAGACAAATGTAGAAAAGGGGAAGTAAATGAGAATCAGGTTGCAAATGTTATGTCATCAATTTCTGCCTTCATTGACTTTTTTATTCTTCACAGGCTGTAGAACTTACTATCTCTCTATCATGAGCCTGAGGGTATTATTTGATTTTAGAATAAATTTTCTTTAATTTGCAAGATTAAGGTGGGGTACATCCTGATACACACACCTCAGTATTTTAACAGAGCTGCCCACACATGTACAAGAGTGACTTGGTCAGGACTATCAGGGTGCAAAGAGAGAAGTGAAAAGATGTCACTGGCATGACTCAGTTTCTTAAAAATAAGTAAGGAATGCAACTCAAGGTACCACAGTACATTTGAAGTACCTAGGTGAAGCTGGCTAACATGATATAGGACTTCCAGGATAGTTATACACTTGTGAAGAAAGCTGCAAAAATATGTATTTCCTCAAATGGCATTAGATGCTTATTTTGGGGAAACTTAGGTGAGCCCTTGATCTCCTGTGACTATACAGGACTCTGTGTTTAACACCATTGGGAAATAATGAATGATAAACAGGATATGAAGGAGCAGTTTGATCTTATCAAGGAAAAATAATTTTGTCATGTCCACTATTTTTGTTCTCCCAGACCCTGAAAATAACTGGGTGCAACATTTAATGTGGCAAAACCCAGTACTAGTGCCTAGGTCCTGTGAATCCTGAAATTAAACAAATTGCTACCATTCTTTATTTCACCTTCCCCTCAAATAAACCACGTTGTAGGCAAGGAGGGCTTTAGCTTTTACCAGTTGGACCATGAAATAAAGATATTTTGAAATATCTTTGCAACACAAGGGTCAGAAAAATCTTAGGCAGCATGTGGAAGAAGTCCTCTGTCTCAAAATTTTCCATCTGAGAGGAGAGGAGGATGCAAAACCCAGGGACTTTCTCACTGAGAGTCTCCAGGGAATACCCTGCAGTCAGACCCACCAAAACCCCAGATCCTTTCAAAATCAGCAGCAAACATGGGTCCAGCAGCAGAAAGTCCAGCTAACTCCAGCATTTTTATTTTTTTTTCGTGCACATACTGCTTTAAAATACATCCTAAAAGACCATTTGGGGCTCCAGCTCCCTGTAGTTTTGCAAGTGGGTGACCAGAGGGCAGATTCACAGAGGTGGGTTCAAAAAAACTCCAGGAGGATGCTGGAGCATCTCCTTCCCTTGGCTGCCAACTTGGTCTTGGGGGGTGAAAAGGTTCAGGGTTTCCCCAGGAGGGCTCTGGGTGTCCGGGAAGGGAGGTGCAAAGATCTCCTGGGCGGATCTTGGGCAGGTGGAGGCGGGCTGAGCTTCAGCTTTTTGCAGCTTCACAACAGGCAGAGGGAAGGAGGAGGACCCGGAGGATGCTGCAGAGGATGCTAAGTTTGTGCTGGCTGCTGCTGCCGCTGGTGAGTGCCCGGCCGTGGTCCCCCGGGATGCAGGGAAGGGGGGAGAGATGGAAGGGACATCACATCTGGCTCCTGACACTGTTGGCCACAGCTGGATGGCTCTGCTGCTGGATATGGGGTGGGGGGGGGGAGAGATGTCTGCAGAGGCAAGGTAACTTTTCTGCTGACAGGGAGCTTGTAAAAAGAAATAATGAGGGAATAATTAAAGAAAGGGGTTGGGGATGTAAGGGAGGAGAAAAGGAAAAAAAAGAAATAATCCTGAATTACAGGTTTGACTCAGCTCTTCTCTTTAAAATTTTCCAGCCCTGAGATGCTATTAATAAACGTCTTTTCATTGCCATTCGTTAGAACTGCAGTTTCAAAAGGACAGAAAAGAATCCCCAAATCAGAGCAACTGTAGCATGGCTTTAGAGAGGCAGAAGGGGATGTCTTGCTGTTCCAGTTGCTCTGAGAAAGGCAACTTTGCTGGAGAAGGAGGATAACTAAGAAGGAATAGCTTCCCCTGATGGATGTGGTATATTTGCTTCTTTGAAAAGGCACTGATGTTTTTAGTGTTGAAGGCATCTGCTTAAAATATCACCAAGCAGGAGCTGCCTTATGTCTGCTATGCCCTGGGGCCAGCAGGTGAGACTGTAACATTAAACACTGGGGAAGATGTTTGAGCACAGAGGTGCAATCCAAGCACATGTGTCCCTCCCTATGCTCCATCCTCTGCTGCTAGCATTGCCTGGGCAGGTTAGCAAGAGCTTGTGTAAGTAGGGTCATAGATCCTCTTTCCTCTCAATCTTTAACCTCAGAGAAGTGTTTGGAAAGTTTCCTATGGGTGTGATTCCTGGGGACTCATTAATTCTAACTTGAGCCATCTCACAGTCAAATATTTAGTGTAGGCTGGGGTTCAGACTCATCCTACAGTCAGCCAAGAAAGAGTCACCTTCCTGGGAGACATTTCATCTTGTCTTGAGGAAGACAAATGGGGTGAATGTCCCTTCAGGGTCTATTTTTAACAATGATAGTAGTAGGAGCTTAGATGGTTACAGATTGGTCTTGACCCTTCAGTTTCAAAAGGTGAAAGATGGGATACAAATCTTCACACCTGCACCTCACATCCTCTGCAACTCATTTTTTTCCTCTGTCTTTACACAACTTCACATACATGGGGCCTGGCTATATAAAGCTTGTCAGAAATAGTTATTATCATGTGGAATACCCTTCTTTCAGGGCAAACTAGACAGCCTGAAGTGTTAGACTGCTGAAGGTAGAGTGGCTTTGGCATCTGGACCAACCTTTTCACACAATTTATCCTTGCAGCTGTCAGTAGAGTGAAACTAGCCTGAAGTGTTTTATCATGCACATCTGTTGGCTGCCACACATCATTTTCATGTTTTACCATATTGCAGCTGACTGTGCTCACAATATATGAAATACTAGAAACTTCATGGTCCACCTAGCTTGTGGCCTCAAACTATTGCTCGTGTATTGACTCCAACTACATGTCTGGTAAGAGTTAGAGCTCTAAATATCAAGGGGTTTTGTGTCTCAAACAAGGTCTCAAGGAAAGCTTTGCACCCTTTGCATTGGCAGGAAAGCCCAGAGACCCATAGAATGCATCGTGTAAAGAACTCCTTCATATTTCAAAGGATCATGTCAAAGCAGAGAAATAATCCTCGTGTGGATTCTGCAAATAATTCATTATTCTGGTATGAAAATAAAGCAGAAGGCTTCTCGTGTGAAACCGGGTGCCTTTAACTCCTGTCAGGTCCACAGGGAGTTGTTTGCTGCAGAATACACTTTGCCTTGCAGAACAAAGTCCTTGACATTAAAAATTACCATTTGCTTGTAAGTGACAAAAACCAGAGAGCAGTGGGTGCTGAAATACCTGAAAATTACTCTTCCTGTCTGAAAGAGTTCAGAATCTCAGGAAACAGAGGATGGGGAAAAGAAAAGACACTGATTTCACTGTCCTTCCTGCTGAGCTAAATTGTTTTCTTCTTCAAACATATAACAGCTATTCACATTTCTGGGGAAGGGATTGAATCTGATCAGATGGATGGAGGTGAGAATGGAAATATAGGTGGCTGAATTATTTATGTGCTTGAATAGTAAGTTTCTTGGGGTTGTAAGTGTATGGATCCAAATCCATTGCAAGGCTACTACTGGTTAATTTGTGTTGAGGGGACACACATGTTTCCTGCAGACCTTAAATTTCCTTCCATAAGGAACTGGAGGTGTGGAAGAATAATCCTGTTTGGGTGTTTTGTTAGCCTGGAGGGAGTTAGTGGAGGGAAGCTGGCTCCTGGGCAGTGAATCACTTTGTCCTCAAACAGGTGTCTGAGAGAGGTAGGAGGAATCCTTCCCTAGAACCACTCCTCTGCTGTCACTGATCATTAAGGGAGGCCTGATGTGGGAGTTTAGACTAATCATCTGAAACTGCCTTTCTGAAATTAGGAATCTTGTCTAAAGTTACTCATTTAGCCTCCTTCAACACGGCTGGGAAGGGGTGGAAATGCTCCAAGAGCTGTGGCTATGGCTTCAGTGGAGTGAATTTTGGTGATGGACATTGACATCTAAGTTTCAGCTCTTTGGAATTAGGAGGCATGAACTCCACCTTTAGGAAAACATGCTACACATGCAAAATGGGAGAAATTTCTCTTTCTGCAGTGGCAGAAAATGAGGATCCTCAGCTATTAGAGTATAGTTATTCTTTATATTTTCATAGTAATTACATACTCAACGAAATTTACCATAGAACTAGTAGATTCATTTTTGCTTTCCTCAAGATAGTACTAATGACATTGGTTTTACAAACAAAATAAATTAATATGGCTGCACTGTTACATTCAGAGTACCACTGAATATATACATATTGATACACAGGGGTATGTATGTATATCAAGTACTGCTCTGTACAAGGCAGTGCAGTTAAATACAGTCAGATAAATAAAATCCAATACACAAAGGAGCATTCAAGCATTACTCCAATGTCTTAAAAACAATCTTGCAAAGATATACCTCTAAATGACTGTAAAGCAATCAGTGTCTCAGCTTCCCTTTTTCCATAGGTAATCAAGTTAGACAGAGAAAACAAACACTGAAAATGTCCTCTAGGTAGTCATTTTCAGAAAAAAACAAACTTGTGAAACAATCTATTTAACTGTCTGAAGAGAAAAAATGGAATTAGGTCTTTACCTTTGGGGTTGAAAGTTTCTGGGATGAAGATTGGCAGAGCTTGCAAGCTGAGGGCAGGGATTTGTACAATAACTAAGTATCTTGTTGGTGACTGGAGTCATGTCACTGCTGTGGTGACCTCCTGGTGACCAGTCAGAGTGGTAAATATGGCTTGGGTAGGGTAAAAACAAAGTGGATGCTGATCTATATTTAATATAGAATATATTCTATATTAATATAGAATATTAGAAGTATATTCAAGCCATGGGCTGTTTTGCTGCACAAGAAATCTTTGGTTATTTTTGATAGTTTCTTTTCTGACACAAGATACCACAATCTCTATTACACTTTAATATTCTGGAATTGCTTATAAGCCATGTCAGATAAGAAGATCCTCACTGTGGTGATTGTGAATGCAGTTGTACTGAAATGGACAAGAGCTTATAGAGATCAAGGTTGGTCCCAGTTCCCTTCAAAGCACATCTGAAAATTGTCCCTGACTTCAGTGACCTATGCTTCTCAGCCTCACAGCTCTTTAATTATCACTTGGCTTTTTGAGAAAGGACTTAAGCAGATGGAAAGTGACAGATGTTATGGAAGATTTTTATGAAGAATATTCAACAGTTTGAGAAGGTTCTCAAAAAGGATGAGGATTTCTTTGTCTTCTTCAGTTGTCTGACCTCTCTTCAACATGTTCATGAGCCTCCTTCCATCCTACAAGCCTTCCCTGTTTATCAAAATTTCATCTGAAAAAAAAAGTGTAAGCATTGCTCTGGACTATGAAGTCAGTGGGCAACTTTCAGGACTGACTGAACACTTCATTACACAGTTAAAAATGGGCAAAGGATGCAGGAGGTTTGAATGCCTATTCTGTGCATTTCTGTACCATTTTTAAGCTTCTAAGCTGAGAGTCAGTGTGTGACAAGAATGGCAAAAAAGTCTGGTTTTGTACAGGGGAAAGCTAAAAAATATTCAGGCAGCAGAGTCATATCAGAAAGACTGAACACAGGAAGCACGGGGAGAACAGGGAGTACAGAGATTGTTTTCAGAGATCTGAGATGAAATCTGAGACGTGAATACAAGCTGTAGAGACAGAGGCAAAAGGAATAGAGGTGAATATTCTCAGTAAATGCTTTATGCACTTGACGCAAAACCAATTTGTGAGGCTTTAGGATTGCACTGCATTGGAAACTAAACTGGATTGCTGGAAAGACCCTTCAAGTCCTTGAAACCTTCTCATCTTGCCAATGAATTGAGCCACTTCCTGGATTAATTTTCAAAAAGAGTAAGTGTTATGGATATATTTGATGCCACTGACCTGCTTTTGCAAAACCAACTAATACATTCAGTGCCCAGTGCCAAAGCACTTCCCTTGTTTTCAGAGACCGTAGAAAATGTCCTTACTTTTCCCCAGGTATGCTAATGGACTTGTTAATGAGTGAAGATCTGTCTTTAACATGACATCTAAATTACAATTTTTCTACCATCACAATAGTTTAGGGACACTATCCCTGGATAGGCTCTCAGGAAAGGTTGCTTCTAGTTAAGGTGCACTAAGTATGGCAGGAGGGTGTTGCTAGAAAACCTCTCTTCTCAGTTCTTGCTCTATCTGATGTTGTCCAAGATGAACAAATTTAAGTCTAAAGTGCCATTAGATTGATTTTTCTCTTCAGATTTGAGCAAATAAATAAACAAACTACCAGAGGAAGCAGAGGAACAGAGGAAACAGAAAAAAAGTGTTATACTTACCACCAGTGGGTGTACCTCTTAAGATTTCAATGCAATAACCTCACAGATGTTAAGTCCAAAAGTAACCACAAATCCTAAATCTGGCTCTCCAAACTCTCTCAGTTTTTTAGCATGCCCAAGTCTCTCACAGGTAAGTTTTTAATGTTCGGTCTGTGATTGTTTTGATCCAGGCATGATTCTTTCAGTGGCTTGGATTTAGAGTTAATCTCCTCTGAATTTTGGTTGGTCACTAATTCTCAACCCAGTAAATAATTCTTCATGTTGTGGTGCTCAGGAATGCAGAAACCTCTTCCTTAAGAGCTGCCCACAAAGCTGCAAGAAACCTTTAAGTTTTCTGTATCAGCCCTGGGGTGAAAGCACCCCACTGTGAGGTTTATGCCACGTTACTGTCTTGCTACTGAGAAATGTTGATCCAAGAAGCAGCATTTTAAGTCCCCCTCTTATTCTTATGACTGTGGCAGGGATTAAAAATCTCTGCTTTGTTTTGGTTTCCAAATTATCCTTTTCTAATGTGAATAGGAGCTACTCTTTTCTTACAAGAGCTCAGTCATTGCAGCAGATACCTCCCCAAATTACACCATGTCCCTGTAGAGCTTTTTCTTTCTAGAAAGCCCCATCATCTAACCAATGTAAGCAGATGAGAGCAACAACACCCAATTTTCTCTCAAGGCACTGTGAGATTAAGAACAAAAAATAAGTAAGCCATATCCAACAAATCACAAGTAATGTTCTGCCTAGAAGGCTTTTCTTTAACTGTAAAATTGTTTAATGTCTTTCTTTTTCTTAAAGCCTGAAGAAAACCAACAAACTGAAGCAACATCACTGTTCTCAAATTCTTGTGTATGTATAGTTTTTTTTTTTTAATTTTCTTTCTTTTGATAACACTGGGAAAAATCCCAGTAAGGCTGAAAGATCATTAGCTAAGAACACCAGCTTTTTTTGCTTTTTATGGGATGATCATAGAATCATAGAATTTTTAGAGTTGGAAGGAACTTTTAAGATCATCCAGTCCCAACCCCCCTGCCATGGGGAGGGACACCTCCCACCAGCTCAGGTTGCTCAAAGCTCTGTCCAGCCTGGCCTTCAAAACTTCCAGGAATGGATGGGGCTTCCACCACCTCTCTGGGCAACCTGTGCCAGTGTCTCACCACCCTCATGGGGAAGAACTTCTTCCTAACATCCAATCTTAATCTATTCTCTCTAATTTGAAAAAATTCCCCCATGTCCTATCACTCCCTGACATCCTAAAAAGTCCCTCCCCAGCTTTCCTGTAGCCCCTTCAGATCCTGGAAGGCCACACTAAGGTCTCCTTGGAGCCTTTTCCTCTCCAGATTGAGCAACCCCAACTCTCTCAGTCTGTCTCCATAGGAGAGGTGCTCCAGCCCTCTGAGCATCCTCATGGCCCTTCTCTGGACACACTCCAGCACCTCCATGTCCCTCCTGTAAAAGGGGCTCCAGAACTGGACCCAGTACTCCAGGTGGGGGCTCACAGGAGCAGAGTAGAGGAGAAGAATCCCCTCTCTTGCCCTGCTGGCCACTTTCCTCTTGATGCAGCCCAGGATACAATTGTATTTCTGGGCTGCAAGTGCCCACTGATGGCTCATGTTGAATTTCTCATCCACCAGCACCCCCTAACCCCTTTTCCTCAGGGCTGCCCATCCTATATCAGTGCTTGGGATTTCCCTGACCCAGATGCAGGACCTTGCACTTGGTCTTGTTGAACTTCATGATCTGTACATCACATCTGCAATTGATATCTGGTTTCCAATAGTTAAGTGTCAGTAATACTTAACCTATCCACTGGCCTATCACAAAAACTCTGTGCTCTGGTGGCTATAGCCAACCTCACCCCAAATCCAGTAACCTGTTAGCAAACAAAATCTGAGCATACTGAGTGATTGCTTAGCTGTTGGTAATAACGGAGTTGCCTACAGTCCCTGATGTTCCATCTGCATTTGTGGCATGTGTTGTCTAAGTTGGTCTTAGGAGAAAGAGAACCCTTCCTCTTCTGCAAGTTTTAATAACTAATTATCTATTTTTCACATTCACATTCATTGCACCCAAGACCACTGTCATGCGGGGAGTTAAATTAACACATCTCTCCCAAATTCTGTTTTCTCCAGATCATTTCAAATCTTCTTGCATGGGTTTGATTTAATTTTTGGGTTATAATTGGCCATTTCTTTCAAGTCTTTTGTCAGAGGACTCGGTATAGATGGTAGGTTGCATACCATGATGTCAAGTTCTCATGACTTTTAAACATCAAGCCTAAGAAAACTGCAAATACAAAGTTTCTCAGCAGTAACAGAGTCCAGAAATTCCAGATCGTGAAGAAATTACTTCTTCCCTGTCCAAGTGAATCCATCTTTATAAACTGAAACTATGAGAGATTTATGTAGAAATATTCTTTTTATAAGTACTCTAATGTTTTTTATGTAGGCTGAATGCAAAGTGAAATATGTGTTAGAAGATAAAGTGGTGAGCAGGGAACGTATTAATACCTGAAAAATTGCATTTCAGAATTGTGTGGCTTTAGTTAGGCAGCATGAAGTACTATTTTAAGAGTCACTCATGCTGATTTATAAAATATATTTTGAATTACCCACTGGAGGAATATAATGCGTGAAATAAAGCCATGTCTTAATTTTCTTTTCAAGCAGTGTCCTTAATCCCTTTTCTATTCTAATATTAGGATGTAAGAATCATCTCTAGGGACTCATAATTAAAAGCAGTCTGTCTATGCTACTTTAAAGCCCAAATGTAGGCAGAATTTTTAAAGGTTTTTAAATATGATATCGTGTTCTATTTTTTTCCCCTAGGCAGATATTACTGTTAAGATATAATAATCGACATGACTTCCAATAAAGTTTCTGTGGAAGCTAAAAAGTCCTGCTTGCAGTGCTCAATGAAAACATTCTGAAGGCCAATAAAGCAACTTCCTGAGACTGAAAAGGCTATATAGATGTGTTGTTTCTGTCTACTGTGTCTTTAAAGTCACCAGAGGTTTAGAATGGCCTGCAGTCTTCATCAGAAATGTCTGAGAAAGCCTTTAATCCCCCATGTCCATTACACTCACAAACCCTCGAGCCTTCAGCTTTGCCTTGAACAGCACAGCTTGCAAAGGAACAAACTCTCTGCTCTATTCCACATGAGACTCCCTATGTCTTGAAGACCCAGTTATCCCAAAGGAGACACTGGTTGCAGTGTTCAGCTGTCTGAATAGAGTTCAGTTACTTTCAAGAGTCTTTTGGCTCTTGGTTTAAATCATTTGTTTAAAAACAGGTGAGCAGAATTAGTTGAGATACCAAACAATGTACCCAAGACATCTATGTGGGGCTGGCAAAATTAACACTGAATCTACACAAGAGGACTGAGATTCTCTATAGCATCTCAAACTGCACTTCACATTCCTGGATGAGTGAAACATCCTTTAAATTTCCATAGACTGCAAAAGAAGCTCGGGTAACAAGGTCACAAGTAGGCCCTGACATTGTAGATACTTTCTCAGAATTCAATTGCTTCTCATGTGGCAATAATTTTGGGATGTTCTAGGATATTAAGAATGTCTTCACAATCAGAAGACAGATATGAGAGAAGACTAGAGGGGACATGAAACTTTCTGAAGTGGGAGATGGAGGCCAAGCAAAATACATGACAGCACCTAATTGTCACACAGTATCTGTATTTAAGAAGATTAATCTAGACCTTATTCAATCACTGATATCTAGAATCTGATTAGCTACTTAAATGTATGTATCTTAGCCTGTAAGATAAATACCATTTCTTAAGATTCCAAAAGAAATAATTAATTCTTTCTCATTTCTTCATCTGGTGAAATGGAAATAGTGCTTCTCCTAAGGAGTGTGTAGCATCCTCAGATGTTGATAAAATTTTGTAATCACATTAAGCTACGGACAGAACTAATATTTTTCTAGTTTTTGTAAATTCTTGTGCTTGAGTATTTCTCATTTAAGCCCAAATAGAAATAAAACATCTATTTATTGCCTCTATTTCTACAATTATACCAATTGATTTCAGGAGGGAAGAACTCACCATGTTCTCCCATTTGAGTGAATTTGATTCTTACAAGCTCTCAAGAATCAAAATAGGAATGTTTTCCCAATAGGCAGTTCTGAACACCCAAAATAATTAACTAAAAAAAAACCAACAATACAACAACAGCAACAACAAGAAATAAACAAAACCCCTAAACCTAACAAGTATATTTAAAAACATTTATTTAATTTTATTTGTTTTACAAGGAAGAAATATATATATATACACACATATATATATATGTATATATGTAGTCAGACTTCATGCATATCTGGGGGGGCTCAATGTGAATTTTCCCATTTCTGATGGATTTCTCCAGTTTGGGGCAGATGACAAAGAGGTGGAGATCAAAAATTTGTGAAATCCATATCAGTTTTGTGACAAAATTAGGTGTAGAGGAGAGGTGTAAAAGAGAGTCCGTATTGGAGATGATGTTCTTGACTTTTATAATACAAAGAAGAATCCATATGATTATATGTATTACATATATAATGATACATTATGCATATTATAATACAAAGAATACTCCATATGATTATATATATCCAGACATATATACAGACTGATAAATGTATGAGCTCACAGCCTCATTTCCTCTTTGTCTGCCCTTTTGCTTTTTATACTTCCTATTTGAAGAAAAATCTCCATCTAGATTTTTCACATTCTTGGACCCAAAAAGTATGAGCCATGAGGCACAACCTGAAATGAAACCTGTTTTTCTCATTCCGATCATCAAAAAGCTCTTGGTTTGTTTTGTCTTTCTTTTGTCTTTCTCTCACCAAGGTTGAGGGAATCCATCCAGAATGCAAGATATTCCAGCAGGTTGTGAAAGAGGAGGCTCTCTGCTTAGAAAAGAATGAATCTATTTCATCTGATATTAAAGGTAATGGAACCTGATTGCCAAGCTCTGTATGAGTATCTCTTGTGTTACTTCAGGAGCACAATATGAATATACCTTTATTTTTTTTGAACCAATATTTGTTTCCTATTTTTATTTGTTTTCTTTAAGTGCTTCTCTTTTTATAGGCTGGGACTTCACGTTATAATTTTAGACATCTTTAAAAGCTCATTATCTCAATCAGAACTTGTATTCTTAATTCCCTTAAAGTAAATAGAGAAAGATGAGTGTCCCGAGGACATGTTTCACAGCCTTTGGTTTAGATATTTACTTCAGGATGAGATGATTCATTCTCTGGAGATGTATTTCTCTTTGCTAACTACAGAATAAGAGTAAGATGATTAGTGCAGACCCAGACAAATTTATATGCTTATTAAAGGCATAGAAATCCTACTTGGAACGTCTTACATTGCTAAAGTGTTTGGTGTGTTCTTTACTTTTCATCCAAAACCACAAAGAAACTTCTACAGAAGAGACTGAAAAGTATGCTGAAATTCTAGTGTCTTCAGAGTCATTCCAATCTGGTCAAAATTAGTTTGGCTAATAAACAAAATAAAAATAAAAATAATCCAAACTTCTTCAAAACAGTTTCTTCACTTTTGGAGGCTCTTTGTTTCTTTGTTTGAAAAGATGTATTGTGGTGGTGTATTGTAATCTATGATATGCTCAAATAGAAATGTTGAATACTAAACTGACATTTTAGAGTACCTGTAAAATACTTTTAAATTGCTGTGAAGAGGGTTCTCCTTTGCCACTGTGGAGATCCAATTAAAAAACTGATTCAAAGCACAATTACAAAATGTTCAGGCTCTTTGGAATGTTCAATTACATTTTTTCGAGCCAACTTTGCTTAGAAAAGTGTTCATCCTCCTCAGTCAGATCTTTTTAGTTGGCTTGCATTGTCAGGTGTTCATTTCCCACAGGGGAGTTACGAAACAAAGACACCTCATGCACTTGGTACAAATAAAAGTATTGCAAGCACCTGGAATTCTGTCAGCCCCATGTTATTTCCTTTATCTTTTGATTTATTTTTCTGCAGCCTTTCCAATGACTCTGAAGTCTGGTATCTTTCTTGTACTTGCCTACTCTATTTTAGTTGTATTTTTCCTCCCATTTAATCAAGTCTAGAATACCCTGTGGACACATTTTGCACTTGGAACATTCAGTAACCTCCCAGAAAATGTCCTGGCAAAAACCAGGTATTTCATTTCATGATTTCTTACATGTATTTTCTACTTGAAAAGTACAACGTGGTATTCCAGAGGTTATCTTTTTACCAGAAACATATTTTCATGATTTGGGTATCCTCTTTGTAGCAAAGGCCACTTGAAGTTTAATCTGCTTAAATGTCTGTTAAACTAGCTAAAAATCATGTCAACTCTGATCTTCTGAAAGCTCTCCTTTTACCTTTTATTCCCTGGAAACTGAAAAAAAAATTAAGGAAATTCTCTTCTGGTATTTATAGCATTTCTCAAAGTCATTTAAAATTAAAGATTGGATCTGGAAAAATATTTAATCCCCAGTATTTTATCTCGGGTGTGTTAAGACTTAACTAACACTGATAAAAGTCTCTAGCTTTTATCTCTAGCTTTTAACTCTACATTTGAGTTTCCAGGAATTGCACATGAAACAAACTGAAGATTCACAATTTGTACAGAGTTACTTCTCAGCTATCACGGGGAATATGAGCTGGAATTAGTCTGTGCAGCAGACTTTTTGGTCTAATGCATCTCCACTTTATTTTTGTTGTACAAAGTGGAATCTAATGAGTGCCACAGTAGAGTCCAGGGTGCAATTCCACTCATCTTGAAGTAGATGTGTGAAATAGGTCAATTGAATCAAGCTCTAAAAATGCTGTTTTTCCTCAGCTATCTAAAGAAGAGTGAGCCCTGGTTTATTGGATAGGACTTAAGTATTATGATGCCAACACTACTTGATACAAATCCTACTGCTCTCTTGGTGGAGTCTCAGGTGACTTGAACAATCGTTTGTCTCCTGAAATCCCTGGTGTCTAAAATGTTCTTGTTGCCTCTGCACTCAGGATTTTCTCCAATATAAACTGTAGAAGTCAGTGGAGATCAAGCCAGATCTAAGACTTAAAACATACAGGCTTCACTCCTGCATAATATCACCCCCACATTGCCAAATACAGTAGATTTTAGACCCAGCTCCTCAAAATACGATAGTGAATCAGTCATAAAATTAGATCATGGATGTGGTTGGAAGAGATCTTAAAGATCATCTACTTCTAACCTGCTGCATGGACAGGGACATCTCTCACTAGACCAGGCTGTTCCAAGCCCCATCCAACCTGTCCTGGAACACTTCCAGGGATGGGGCCTCCACAGTTCCCCTGGAAGAGGAGAGACCCTTTAGGTGCCTAAATCTCAGTGGGTGGGCAACTGCGTGTGTATATGGGATTTATATTACCTGACTTCATTGATTTGAAAATTAGCAGCCTAGTTTAGGCTATAATCATCAGACAGACTTAGTTCTTTGTGTCTGGTGATTCATCCTGTCCTCAGAAAGGAGCTGCCAATATATGAGATGAATCATTCCCTGGAAGATCCTTCCTCTCTCTGATCACAGAATTAACACAGATAAGATTGCCAGCATTTTAGACAATTAAAAGCAGAGATAATTAATCAGGGATTCTGTTTTTCTCTCTGGCAAACTGGGGATACCAGGAATGGGTGATATGAGGATTATGGTGTGGAAGATTCTCAGGACTACTCTTTTGGAAGCCAGAGTATAACTTTGCTTAGCCATAGGCGAGTAATATTGCTTCCACATTTCAGTGTTTGACAATTTTAGATTTACTTTGTCATCAGCCACAGAGGAAACAGAGAAGAACCAGTGAAAGAAAATAACACCTCCCAAACAAAACTCATGCATTGCTTTATATCCACCTTACAACTACCTAGAGATTAATTCCAGTTACAGCACAGTGCTCTTTTTTTATTGGTTCAGGCACCTTTAAACTGATAATGCACCCACACTTACTTTCCACCAGACACTGCATGACCACAGCTTGAGTCTCATTGTGATGCACCCATGACAAAGCTATGATTAACTGTAACATCTGAAAATACTTTTTAGATTTATTTATTTTTATTATTACCCTGCGTCATCGACAAGAAAACTCGGGCTTAGGCAACATCATGAATGCCAGCCAGTCAGACCTACTCCTGATGATGTTTATTTTATGTGATGCTGGCAGATGTTCTTCTGCTTTGGGATGATTCTAATCTCTGTTTGAAGTCCACTGTGAAAACCCACTGATTACTGAAGAGCAAGACTTCAGCCATTGTATTATTTCTTCTAAGTTATAAGAAATTGGTAGACTCTAAGCAGGGACTCAAGAGACTAAGGCTGAATTTTTAAGTGTGCTTTTAGACTCTGAAACCACTAATGATAAATTTCAAGTGCTAATAGTAATCCAAACTTTTGTTTGTAGTGACTTTTGTTTGGACAATAGAAGGACCTCCAGTTGATTTGACTTTTAGATTGTGCCGGTTTGAATTTCAGGCACATTTTCTCATGAGATAAGGTGAGGAAATCATCCAGTTTGGAATATCAAGTATGATGGTGACTTCAAGGAGAAGAAGAAAACAATCCAAATCTTCATTTACAGAGCTGCATGGGCTGCTGTGGCTCTTCCTCATGCATATGTAGTTGTGGGAAAACCACCCACAATATCATTATGGAAGATTTTCTGTGTATTCTTCTTTGGATGTTTCTTTATTTAGAGCCACTTTTTTTTTTTTTTTTTTTTTTTTTTTTTTTTTTTTTTTTTTTTTTTTTTTTTTTTTTCCAGGATGTTCCAGAGATTGGGATGGTCTAACCTGCTGGCCCAGAGCTGCTTTTGGGGAAGTAGTTAAAGTTCCTTGTCCAAGATTTTTTGAAGAAATCACCAACATCCACGGCAAGAGTTTTTTCTTATCCCATTTATCCTTAGATATTTTTAAAATAAATTCTTACAGGTAAAAATTTAGCCATTTGCATGTTTTCCTGATTCACAATGCTAAGTTACACCAGTTGACATACAGCAGTTATCCAGAGACACATCTTGGATTATGGGCAACGTTCACCACTCTTTTGTGTTAAGCTGTACTCAATTGTTTAAGTCTCTTTGGTAGTCTAAAAAAAATGGGTGGTCATGGTACATTGCTGAGGTTATAACGGAGTGTAAGTATGTCGTAGAATCAATGATTCATGCAGTCATAAAGTAATTAATGTTAGGAAGAGCCTCTTGAGGTCATCTATTCCAATCCTCCAGTCAGAGTAGGACAAAGTTAAAAAATCGTATCTAATTTCAAAGACAGATCAGATTTTTGTCCAAAAGCACAAATCATGCTGTAATTGCAGGGCATACTCCATAAGATGATTTCCTTTATAGTGAAGAGTGAATTTGCAGAAGGAATTTCCTATAAGAAATGAAGAAGTTCTACTGCATTTGAAATGAATGGGAACACCTCCCAGCTTTTCTAATTATTTATATAATATTGCAACTCTGTAGCTCATCATGCTGAACATGAATAGACCTGTTAAGTGCCTAGCTGAAGAATTAAAATAAGAAAAAAAATGTGTTGCTTCTTGCCAAAACTTAAGGGACAGTCTCCCTCCCTCCCCCCATAATTCATTCTCTGATATATTTTACCACTAAAGGCTTCCTTCAGAGAAACTGTACTCAGGAGGCATTTTGGTCAGAACCATTCCCACCATACACCATTGCCTGTGGATTTGATGAAAGTTCCAGCAAAGGGCCTGAGGATCAGGTGGGTTTTTTATTCCCTGCTTTTGGATTCTCCAGAGCATCCTCTTCTGAGTGTGCTGAGTAATCGGATGCTGCCACATACCTGAGCCTTGTCAGAACCCTGTAATTACCCATCCTCAGTGCTAAGCTTTAACCTTTTAGGTATTTTCAGAGCCTGTTTAACAAATTAGGCTTCAAATAAAAAAGGGAGTAGCAGGTAGGATTTTCCTCTCTGTTTGATTTTCTCCTCATAGTGTTAATGAGTAGATGGATGATTAGTTCACTTGTCCTGCCAAAGGAAGACTTAGGTTCTGTGATAGAGGTGATTAGAATCCTTCCCATCTTGTGAGGAATACCTACCAACCTGTCAGGAGGGAATTTTTCAGGGAAAAGTCCTTTGGATCCCTTTAGCTAATTTTTTTTTTCCAGATTTTCTTTGACTCAGAGAGAAAGATCCCATAATTTTAGAGCATGATAGTCAATGCACATCTTTAGGAGGGAAGTCCTGGATGCCTCTTGGAATATTTCCAGACTATATTATAGGCATTCAGTGGAGTAGGAAGTGAACCTCTGTTTTTCCTGTCTGATGATTATTGCAGATACTCAAATAGACTCCAGATGATTTAAATTTCACCATCATACTTGGCCCCAGGATAAGAATGAATCACACACAAGAACCACTTTTGGTTTTTTGTATCTTCAGTGGGGATTCATGATATACTCTGCATATAGTTGGTTTTTGAGCTACCTATCAAAAGAGAGAGAAAATGCAGTGGCACACTTCATTGTGTAATTAAAGAACCTATTCTCTAATTTTCACCTGTGTTTTGAAAATATTGTATAAAAGATTAGAACTATTCCAGAAACAGCAGGATGTTCCCTAGGTTGTCAGGCTTACATGGTTTAATTATGGATCTACTTAAAATTGCTAATCTGTTGTCTCAACCTAGAATTGTTGCCTTTTGGATAAACATAGCTTGGATCAAGTAGAGAACAAATTGTCCATTGCATTTTCAAGGAGAAAATTTGTCTGGATTCAGAGAATTTAGTTTCTTGGGATTTTAGATAATTAAATGATCTTTTAGTGGATCAGAATAAAATTTGCCTAGGTAAAGCAGTATAAACATGCTCCATTTTTCTTTGGACATGGGATATTTAAATGCAAAACAAATAATTAAGAATTTAAGTGTTACAGTATACATCAGCTTAATTGTTTATCCAAACAATTAAATCTGAAGTTATTTTCTTGGCCTTAATGTTCTAATCTCTACAACACCATGTGACTGACTCACAATGTTTCGTTTTCCTCACTTGCTAAATGCAAATTTTATTGATTTTTTTACTTACAGCTTTTAATCAAAACTGATACTTACCACATCTGGCCCAAGTCTAAAGTGATGGGTTCAGAAATCACCCATCAGCAGGTTCCAGTGCCCTGGAGTCTTGATGTAGCTACAGGACAAAATGTACTTATTCAAAAAAAAAAACATTTTCCTGTTGAACGTGCTCAAAGGGGTCAGTGTTGCAGATGAGCCTGTGGGCTTTAAAACATGTCTCATATGTAAGCTTTAGCAGCATTCAGGTTAAAAAAAAATGTGTTAGCAATGGAGGGAAAAAGCTGAAGCAAATCTGCAAAGCATGCAGATAAGCACAGAGGTGATGGGGTGGACTAGGAAGGGAAAATGTATGTTAGTGCAATAAGCACACAAGTGGGCATGCTGCATAACCACCAGCACTGGTCTGTGTTCTCTTTTTCTCTTAGAAATCATATTACTCTGCATTTTGGCATGTCTACACTGCTGGCTATGCAGCATCAGTGACTTCACTCATTACAGCTCTAATTATCTTTGCTGCCTTCAGGTAATATAAAATTATCTCTATTTCAGGATGTCTTAAGAAAGCCTCATTCTAATTCCCCTCAAACCCTTTGTTTTTTTGTTTTGTGGGATGTTTTAGTATTATTTTCAAATCTTTCTTAGGCATAATAGTGTTGATGGTAATGATCTTTCTCTATTCGTTTTGTACAATTTCTCTGAAGAGGTTAAAACAATAAAACTGCCAGAGCAGTCTGTCTTAATCTCTTTAATGACACCATACAGTGGAAATGCTCCAACCTGTTATCACTAATTGATATGACTATTTCTCCAGTGCAGAGCAGGACATATTCTGCAGCAACTGAGTGTCAAGACCCTGAACCAGAAGTAACTCTAAACTGACCATTCCTCCTATGAAAGACCATTGTTTCCATAACTGGAAGCTATAGAAAAAGATATAAAAAAAAAATTAAATGTCATCTTTGGTGATATTAGGATATTTTCAGATATTAGGAAATGGATCCTGGTTTTGGTTGCTTCCAACTCACTTAGACAAAAGATTTAAACTTACTCTGCAGACAGGAGTGCAGAGCATAGAAGTGGCTTCCTAATTGGAGTGGGCTGACAGTGTTAAAAGTCATGTAACTTACAGATGAACTCAGGATAAAGAGGTTGATATGTCCCAAAGTTGAAGGAAATTTCTTCAGCTCAAGATAAAACTGTGAACAAGACAATCTAGAATCATAGAATCATTTTGGTTGGAAAAGATCTTTAGCCAACCACTGACAGCACCACATCTACACAGCACCACATCTACACCACATCTCTCCTGAGAGTGCAGATATTTCTCCTGATATCCAATCTAAATCTCCCCTGGTGCAACTTGAGGAAGTTTTCTTTTGCTCTATTGCAAAGGAGAGTAAGACCCACCTTGCTCCAGCCCTTTCAGGTAGTTGTAGAGGGTGATAAGGTCTCCTCTCTTTTTCTCCAGGCTAAACAACTTCAATTTCCTCAGCATCTCCTCATAAGACTAATGCAGTCCAGAATAGTGGAGCCAATCCACACCATGAGACTGACACCCATTCAATATTGTCTTTTATGATAGCCAGAAAGGGGCTGAAGAGTCTATTGCAAGCTTGTTCAACCAAAAATGTTATTTAGAATAATTAAAAGGTATTATTGTTACATACCCCAAGAGCCCCCAGAGTTACATTCTGCTTCTGGCATCTCCTTTAGATGTGTGTTGGTTCAAGGACAATTATCCCAGCACTTTTGCTAGCTTAAGCAGATAACAACTGCTCTGCTCCCTCATGTCTAGCTCCCTCTCAACTACTGCCAGATGATTTATTTGCTTTGGAAGGTGACTGCAGTCACATTGTATTCCTCTTCAAATTTTCATGAGGCCATGGGAAATTTCTTTTGAGGAACAATCTTTATTTTCTTTTTCCATGTCAGAAAATTCCACTGTACACGGAATTACATACATATGCACCTGTTTGTCTCCTTCATCCTGAGAGCAATTGCTGTATTCACCAAGGATGCTGTTTTGTTTGCAGATGAAACCATGGACCACTGCCTAATGTCAACGGTACTAAACTTCCCCTTTTCTCCTACCCTTGACTTAACACTTAATTCATTACCTGAGGAGAACATGGAGATTTCTTAATCCCATTTCTCTCTGGTTGCCTAGAACTGAAATCTTAAGCAAACAATAGTACAGAAATCCAAAGACCAAGTGTTAGGGCTGTATTCAGCTTTGATGTATAAGGTACAGAGCTATTCAGTATAGACAAAGCTGCTGCAGTTTCTATCAGGAAAAAAATTAGTTTATAAAAGCGAGACAGTGTTTCTTTTTAAAAACAAAACAAAAAAAACAAACAAAAGAACTCAAAAGAAAACCAACCCAACCAAGCATACAAAAAACCCCAAACCCAAACAAAAGCCCCCAAACAAACAAAAAAACAAAACAAACCCCCCAAAAAACCTGAAATCATTTGAAATGGTGGAATCCCAAACCTACTCAGATATCATAACAATTTCTTCATTTCTGTATAGTAACATTGAAATTTTCCTGTGCTTATAGAGAAAACCAATAGGATGGAGAGTAACCCTAACAGTTTTGTCTTTCTTTGCATTTCCAGGTTGCTTGTAAGGCTGCTGTGGCATTTTTCCAGTTCAGTATTTTAGCCAATTTCTTCTGGCTCCTTATAGAAGGGATATACCTGCAAACACTGCTTTTGCTGACCTTTGTTTCAGACAAGCAGTATGTCTGGTGGTTCATATATACTGGCTGGGGTTAGTACTCTTTTCCTCTTTCTGTTTTTGTTTTTTTTTTGTTGTTGTTGTTGTTGTTGTTTGTTTGTTTTTTAGATTTTTTTTTTCTACTTTCAGTACTAGATAAAATATTTGTTCTGAGAAAAAATGTCCCTATCAAAGGTGCCACCTTTCTGATAAAAGCTACCCATCATCCAGTACTACTCCATCAAACCCATACAATTATACTGTCTTTTTATCCTGTTAGATACTTACACCTTTCAGAACTTTGGAGATGATAGGATGGATTACTCAAAGCCCTATGATATATCTACCTGAAAGACTGCAGCACTCATCCTTATGGTTGTAATTAATTTCGTGTGACTAGAGTAATTTTAAAGTTAGGCATCTAATCTAAACTTTCTCTTCAAGTTTCTTCTGCAGTCAGTAGAGTGAGGTATGTATGCCCTGATGGTGATTAGTCCAGTCCTCAGGAAGATGTGTAATGTGGATGGATAACACCCTGGAAAATTGTTGCCTTTTCCACTCAATAAAGAAGTTTATGAAATTAACTTCAGGTTGACAGTTTGCATTTAGTAAGCAGTATTAGATAGATTATTCATAAATCATGTAAGTTCAGGCCCCCAAAGCAGTAAATTCTCTTTTTTTTTGGTTTTTTTTTTGGTTTTTTTGTTTTTCTGAGACTTCCTTGCTCTAGGGAACCTCTGAGTATATACAGCAGTTAAAATTAGTTCTGACTGTCAGGCTATGTGTATGTAATATATAAAGATTCTTGCACTGCAGGGCATTGTTTATCATGGCTTTCAGGTATTCTTGTACCTCACCTTGATTACTCTAAAAGAGAGGCAGGTAAATTGAGTGATTAAACTGACACTTTTGGCATGCTGAAATCCAAATTATCCTGAGGTAAACAGCAATTTACTCTCCATCTTCATATTCTCAGACCTTAAAAAATGTATTTAAATCCAAAAAGTCTGAATTTTATAAGGAGGATGCTGATTTCAAGTTATTCCAATTATGACTGCATGAAACTAGATACTTAGAGCTTTATTAACTTGAGATAATAAAGGAAACACCTCAATTAATAGGTACTATTCCTCATCTCCATCTGTAATCAATGGAAAGTGAGAGACATTAGGGTCAATACAGGTCTTAGATGATAGGGGTGTAAATATTTCTATCCATTAACTGAATGACAACTTGAACTGAATATGGACCCAGCTTGAAGGTCTTGAACAAAGGTCTAAAAGTAGGAGGAATGACTTCTGGGCGTTTTGTACAGATCTCAAATGGTACTTAGAGATATATAACCTGTATTTCTATGGACTTATCAGTGAAAATGTCACCTGCTTCAGATTAGGGTCCCTTTTATGGAACCTTTGAAAGTTGCTTAGGCTTTGGAACTTCCATATCACAGAAGGAGAACAAAAGGAATTGTAATTTATTGTAAGTTTGTTTAAATTGTAATCAAATCAAAATTAAAATTTTATTTTTATTTTAATTTTAAATAATTTTAAAATTTCAATTGTAATTTTGCTTAAAAATAAATTTTAAAAATATAAAAAAAAACAAAATCAAAAAAAACCCCAAAACTACAAGGAAATACCTACTCAGCCATAAATGCAGAAAGGAAAGCAATGAGAAAGTCAGTGTTGAAATCTCCAGTTGCTGGATTTAGTTAAATGTTCATGGGACACTCATCAGTTTGTGGCTCCTCAAGGCATAAGTGTGAACTCTTCCAGCTGGTGTTGAAAGAGTTATATCCTGGCTGCAATTCACAAAATAAAAGAGCTCTAGAAAGACAAGTGCTTCTTCCAGTTTTACAAGTGCTTGTAATTCATACCCAAACCTCCAAGTCATTCTTAGCTGTTACTTCTGAAAACAGTTTCACAGCATCCCTTGTTCTCCTTCGTTTTGATTTCATTCTCCTGACCTTTTCTTTTTTTTGGTCATTTTTATTTCCTTTCCCTGAACTGCAAGTTAAATTCTTTCATAAAGTTATATTAAATTGTCTGGTTCATTGTCTGAACTCTAATGTGCATCCAAGCTGCTGCTTTATTGTAATAAAGCTCCCATGGAACACGGCTTTCAAAACAATCCAATTGTGTTCCATGTTGCTTTTTCCAGGAGCTCCCAGTGCTGTGATAGTTGCTTGGGTCTTCACAAGAATCCATCGACAAAATACTGGGTATGTCAGAGCTTGGGTAAGAGAATCAGGGGTGTCTTATTTTGCATTGTATTTTGATGTGGCGACAGGGAAAAAAATAGAGATGAAAACAACATCGGGAAAAAAGTTTGTTCACAAGTTGCTCCTCTAAACTTTAAACTTCATAACAAGTCAGAAAATAGTTTTTAGTACTCTAATCTTGGTGGACTAATAAAAACTGGAAGTATCATAGTAGCTATTGAAATTTCATTTGGTTTCCTTATGTTAATACTTGAAATAATTATTTTAAGCAAATCACTACTTCTGCTTAACATCAGCCATAAACTACTAACTCTAATCTCTTCAAATAACTACTTCCTAAACAAATTCTTACATCCTGATAAGTAGTTTCTCCTTCCATTTCCATTCAGTTCTTTGATTATTTTATTTTATTTTTTATTTTTATGTTTTAATATGGATGCCATGTCTAAGGTAGGTGATTGTTTACTAAAAGCTGCCCTGGAGGCCTTAGGGTGATTTCACATGGATGACAGATATTATTTTATATTTACCTGCTCAGGACTCGGGTTAATGATGTAAAAGCAGTACATTCTATGATCCATTACATTTGGCACATCCTATTTTTCTTTCTTCTTCTTTCAGGAAGAGGGAACATGATATAACCTAGCATGCATGGCACTTGACTGGAATGAGCTAAAACTGAATTTGGTTTGATGTTAAATATGTGCACAGCCTCAAAAAAAGGACCAAACCCCCAGTCTGTTCTCTGCCTCCAGTATACCTTTATTAGGGGTGGGGATTTTTCTTGCCTGCTTTCTTTATGACCCCAAAGTCATTATATTTGTGGATGTATTGAAGTTCAGCCTCTGATCTGCACGCAGTAAACCAGTTATTTTTTCAAAAGAAGAGCAGGAAAGAAACCTGCAAATACAAATGTACATTTCTTGACTTTGCCTTGATTCTCCAACCCTTGAGTTCTGCTGAGTAGACTTCCTTTAGGTTCTGCTGCATAGAAACTTTTAGGGTAACAGTACTGACAGAGGCCTCTAAATAGGGATTTAAAACTGAGTGTCCATCACTTTCCTGTTCTGTGGCAGAAACATTTTCTCATGGTGTGGAAAGCTCACATAGGATAGATAACAAATGTATTTGTTTGACCATTGCAGATGTTGGGATGATGATGAAAATGGAATCGTGTTATGGATCATTAAAGGCCCCATTATGCTAAGCATACTAGTAAGTTTATTTTATTTTGCCTTGAGTATCTTTTGGAATATGAAAGCTAAGTCAGTGCCCCTTTTCAGTAAGCTGTGAGAAAAGCACATGCTTTGCACTGGATTGCAAACAGAATAATAAAGAATCATAGAATGGTTTGGTTTGGAAGGGGACCTGGTCATTTTGTTCCAACACCACTGCATGGGCAGGGACACCTCCCACCAGCCCAGGTTGCTCCAAGCCCCATCCAACCTGGCCTGGAACACTTCCAGGGATGGAGCATCCACAGCTTCCTTGGGCAACCTGTGCCAGGGTCTCACCACCCTCACACCCTCCTAGTGTCAACCTAGAATTCCTCTTCAAGTTTTAAACTATTTCCCCTTGACCTCTAGCTGCACACCCATGTAAAAAGCCAGCTTTCTTGTAGCCCCTTCAGATATCCTCTTCTCCAGGCTGAACAACCCCAATCCCTCAGCCTGGCTTCCCAGGGAGGTGCTCAGCCCTCTGAGCATTTTTGTGGCTCTGCTCTGGACATGCTCTATGTCCTTCTTATGTTGGGGACATGGTAGCTCAAAAGGATTGTATAGCATGTGGTTTTGCTGTAGCTTTTGTGGTTTGGTTGGTTTTATGTTTTGTTGGTCGTTTGGTTTTTATTTACTTTTCCTCCCCAGATGTCCTAAATCACATCATAAAGGGTAAATCCTATATTTTTTTGAGTTACGCTAGGATGTAATCAAATCAGCTTCATACCTCCATTCCATACAGCACAGCTGTATCTGCAACTCTGTAAATCAGTTCTGAAGAAAGATAATCCTTACTGTCAAGATTCTTAGAATATGAAGCTCGTTTAGGGCAAGAAATACATATAGATAATTTTACGTAGTATATTTTTGAAATTAGTTCTCAGGATGTAAACTTACACGTGTTTATTCCACCTAAATTTAGTTAGGAAACATTATGCCATTTAGAACTGTATCTGTCATAACAATGAAAGAAACAGGGGAGAATCTTTACACCATGTAAAATTTGCAAGGTGCTGGCAATTGCAAGGAGTTAATATGAGACATAAAATTATGTTGAAATATGTAGGTCTATATGAATTCAACATAAATTTCAGCATATCTTTATGTATAACTAGATATTGTTGGGAAAAATGAAAACTGTTTCTAAAGCTATTGATTTGATCTGAGAGCAGATCTGCGCGGGTTTATAGGAGTGTAATTTCTGTAACTGGGGATTTTTAGTTAATTTCTATCACCTGAAGATATGTCCTGATTTGTTTAGTAAGTTTACAGATTTTGTTGTCTTTTCAGATTAACTTTATTATATTCATTAATGTGATCAGAATTCTAGTACATAAATTGAAATCTCAAGAGGGAGGAGGGAGTCATTCAAGCCACTTTGTGTAAGTATTTCGGGGTCACTTGGCATTGACACATTCTAGCTGCTACAAGAGATGCTTCATGGGGAGTAGCACAAAATGCTCTACTCCTTACTAAGAGAAAGACAAATCCCCAGACTAACTAACAATGTAAACTTTCCTTTTCATCCCATATATCACAGTTCACAACTTTTCCCTTTGTGGGGTGAATGGTGATGGGATGGGCACAATGAGAAAAGTAAAATATGAAATATTACAGCTTCAACAGCAACAGTTATCCCTAAATCTGTATCTCTAACAGTGCATTGTTCTTCAATCCTTGGTTTGCCAGGAGACTTGCTAAATCTACATTACTCCTGATCCCTCTCTTTGGAGTGCACTACATTGTATTTGCATTTTTCCCAGAAAGCACTGGTCTGGAAGCTCGCCTTTATATTGAGTTGGGCTTGGGTTCTTTTCAGGTAAGTTGGACAAAGCTTATAATTTCTCAAAGAACTGGGCTGCGTTCTTTGAGAACTTTCAGAGTTTTACATTTTAGGTTGGTTATTAGAGCAGATGTTAATAATGCCTCTAAATTCAACACACACATTCCAGTTTACTCCTTTGTGAGCTCTTCCTGCTGTTTGTTCCCTTATCTTATTTGAAATTTCACAATAGTTTTGAGTTATGACTCCTACTTCATATTAATAATCATTAAAAAAAAACCCCAAACCATCTACTTTTATGGCATAACCAGTGACTGAGTGCCATCAAGATCAGTTCATGGATTAAGGTGAACGGATTGAAAGAAATTCCACATAAAATAAAGATGATGATAAGAGGATTAAGAAAAAATAAGGATAGTATGTAGCAACTTGTTCTGCCCTTTAGCAGTAATGAATCCATCAGGTTAATAAATCTTTGTTTCTTTTATTTTGCTATACCACTGCTCAGAGACATATCTTGGATTTGAGAGGACCAAGGTCTGGGTACAGTACACATGGTAATAAATACCTGAGACCTGAGATCTTTTCACTTCCTCTTTCTTTTGTAACCAAGAACAGCTTATTCATGTTGTTTTATGTTGAAAACACGTGTAAATATACATTGAGCATATATACTAGAATAACACAGGGGTTCCTATTACCTTGTGTGAGGAAGAACTTGTTTGTTGGTTACAGTGAACAGTAAGTTATCCCTTCGTGTCTCCATACAAAGGCAAAAATATACATATAGTGTCACCAGTCCACTGAAGAATTTAAACCTTTTATGAAAAATCTGATAAATAGTGCCACATCGCCTAAATTCCAACAGAACAATAAAAAATATGCACTTTTTCTGCTTAATTCAAATTCTCAATGCAATTTATGTCTTTTTCTGATTCTATGCTTCCAATTCTGATGGACCCTTCCCCATCCTAGGGTTTTGTTGTTGCTCTTCTGTATTGCTTCTCAAATGCAGAGGTGAGTACCAAGTACATAAAATCATCAACTTTTCAACTTATGAGCCTCTGTAGCATTTTTTCTTCCTCTTCTATTTCCAGAACAGATCTTTGCTTTGATCTGCTCCTGAAAGCATGAAATATTATTTTTTTTCCCCTTAGTACCTTTGTTGACTTTATTTGTGTTGATAGAGTTCTGCCAGAAGAGCAAAAATGAGCTTTGACTCAATGACCCATTACAAATGGTTGGTGACTTTCCTTCCAGGGGAGGTTTTTTTCTGCTTTCTGTCTAATAGTTACCAGGCTCATTTTTTAATGGGAACCTTGGAACTCTCTTGACTTTCTTTAGTTTTATTTACTCTTATTGAGCTCCTTCCCTTTCTCCTTCCCTTTCTCTTTTTCAGAGAAGCTTTTGTATATCCAATAGTTTTGTTCAAACAATTTCCTGGTTTTTTATCACTGTTAGAATTGGCATAAATTCCTTTTAGTGCATTTTAGAGACCCCATAATTAAGAAAAATTAAATTTGCTTGCACTTTCCCCAAGGGAGCAGAATAAAACAAATGCCATAAGAAAATGTAAAAACACATCTCATCCTCAGAAACCTCTGTGGGTTAGATGAGAAGGACCCAACCCTTGTTTTCATTGCAGTGGCTAGATATAGGTGAAATTAATCCAAGGATGAACAATGCCAAAAATAAATTAGTTACTTAGGAAAACAATTTCTAGTGCTCTTCCTAGTGCTGTTCTGAAAGAGTGTTTTTTGAGGACTCACTGTAAATACAGAATGCTCTGCTTCCCACCTGCCTTCTGTCTGCATAGACACCTTGCCAACAGCCTTTAGATAGCTTGCAGATCATGTCTCCTGACACCCAAAACTACTGAGTTTTAAAACAGGGGCAAAGCGTGATCTCTGCCCCAAGAAAAGGTGGTATGGGTTGGTTTGTGTCCACACTGCAGAAGGATAACTGCTTCTGGAACACATTGGCCACCCATTACAACTTGGCATTGAATCCTTCCTGCACCTGTTATGGTTGCCTACAAACATAAAAAAATAATTAGTATTTTCTGTGTGTGTGTTTTTATTTAGTTTTAAGTATCTCCATCAATGTGAGAAACTCTGCTGCTATCCAGCAGGGTGGTATCTGTATGGGATGAAGCTGAGGGTTGGTATTGTATGTCCTGTTTTTTGGAATGAGGTACAAAGGAGTACTGAAGGGCTTTGAACTTACTGGGACAGTACTGAAGTACTGGGTTGGGGAAAGAAACCTTTCACTTACTTGAGTCTTGAAAGCTCCAGAGAGATGTTCTGTCCCTGTTTAAAGTTTCACACAGGGGCTGGCATGTCTGTTGGTTAACAGAGAGAATAAAGGTAGAATAAGGGGACACCTAAATGTTAAATATTCCAAGTGACTTTCAGGGAGTCTGATGTCCAAGATTTATTTCTTCATGTCCCACCCTCCTATTTATATATCTCTGTAGAGCCTGAACCTAGTAGAGGATTAGATAAGAAAATTACTAGGTCGGTTCCTGAGTCTGAAGTATTTAAACACATTTTCCCACATGTACATCCCCTTTAAGAATAAGTAGTTTCACTTAATAGTTAATTTCTGCATTTAATTTGAAGCTAATGGTGGCTACTATAGCACTGCCATGGATGCCCAGTACAAATGACAGCCCAGAGGATGACAGCTATGGAGATGGAAGCATTTGCCATTTCTTCTTAGTTAAAGGTGGCATTTGTAAATTACTTTGTAGACACACAGGAGAGCCCTCTCTCTCCTGCAGGAGAGCCATATGGAGATGAAGCTGAACATGAACAGGAGTAACAGGACACAGGAGCAGACTGTTCATGTGAACAGTAGCAAGGACTGGGTGTTTCCTGCACCTCCTTGCTGTCCCTCTCATGTCCCAACTTTGAGTGTGAGCTGCTTTCTGTAGGGCAACAGAACCTAATTTCCCTCTGTCCCCTTCCCCTGGCCCCAGTAGTGTCAGTAACTGGCCCTGTCCCTCCAGGGTTGTTCAATTTACCTGTTAGTTTTGTGTCAGACAATAAAAAACTATTTTTACCTACAACTTTGAGGATCCCCAAAACCTCCCTCAAATGTAATACATATTCCAGTTGATTCAGTATCTTTCAGAGTCAGTAATGGATCTTGAAGAGGGATTTCAGTCTGCATAAATGGAAAGCCTGGAGAAGGACCTGATTGCACATGGCAGGTCAGAGCAAGGAGGTGCAGAAGAATCAGTATCAGGAAAAATAGAAACTACACAAAAAGGCAGAAATGTTTATGAAGCAGAACTACAGCAACAAGGAAAGAAACTGTTGTCAAAAACTTCCCCATCACCCTCTGAATTTGGGAAACTACAGTGTTTCATTCTAAAAGTGAATAGGGCCATAGTATCAGTTCTAAAAATATGTTAAAGCTTAATCCTGATTGATTTGAGTGCCTTTGTGCATCTGGACTAAGCAGTTACTCAGACTTTGTGTCATATTTTACCTTCAATACCCACTAAGCCTTCATTTTCTGTTTCTTTGTTTTTAAATTCCTTTTCTCTAGGTTCAAAGTGAACTGAAGAAACAACTGTGCAAATGGCAGTATCAGGAATACCTGAACTTCACACACAAACATGGGACTCTGTCCAGAGAAAACAGTCCAGTCAACTATGTCACTCAGTTATCACTGCTTGAAAAAATTAGTCCAAAAAGGAAAACTTCTGTGTACCAGAATGGTGTGACTTCTGTCTGAACTTTTCTAGCAGGATGACATGGCAACATACTGCCTAAGAAATGGCCGGTTTGGATCCTTTAAGGTTTTCCATAGTGTCAAGAGCAAATCTCTTGTTCTGAATGTGAGCTGCTTTTCTCACCTGATACTGATCAGTCCCACAACCCTTGTTTCTCATCTTAAACATAAGAAATCCATTTGTTTTCTTGTGTAAAACCAGACCTTGAACTAGCATCCCCCCCCCAAAAAAAAAAAGGAACTACATTAATTCCTTCCAGGCCCAGAATGCTTGTCACATCTGTTAGGGTTTCCCAAAAATGTCAGTTTTCAAGAGCATTATTGCTCATCTTCACTGGAAACAGAAGAGTTATGTGGTAGCAAAGTTTTGCCATCATGATTAGTGATGTTTTGCTTGTTGTTTTGAGACAACTTGAGCCACCTTAATGAGAATTACACACAGAAACTTGTTGAGCACCTACCTATAGAGCAGCAACCTCCTTCAAAAGGAATCTCAAGGTGTCTCAAGAACCAGCACAAAACCAAGAAAATAAGTTGCATTATCTGCCTGGGGTTTTTTTCTTCCATCTCTGTTGAACTGAGATTAAATTAGTCCAGGGAACCCCAAACTGTTTTGTGTTTGTGGGAGAAGAGGGAGCAGGTGAATGTTAGGCAGATTAAGAGTGTGAACAATCATAGATCAAACTTAATAGATTGTGCCAGTACCTTGAGCTCAGAATAATTTACAGACTTAGTTTTAGTGCCCAGGTGCTGGTCCTGGTGTAGCTGGAACAGACCTGCAACCATAACCTTGAAGGCTGGTTGATGAAACACACCATTAAACTATGGTTTTGTCCTTTTTTTTTTTTTTGTGACCTCCCTTGAAGGATTAATCTGCTCTAGCTGCTGTGATTATCTCAGCCCTGCCCAACATTTCTCAGCTCATGTTCACTCAAAGATGTTCCTGCAGTCAGGATTATCAACACAGCAGTTTATCACTGCTTTGGGTGGCCTTCAAGACTAGGTTAGACCCTACCAAAAAGGCACCCATGACATGCTAGACATAGCTATAGTTCCTTTCAAGATAAAATCATTCCCAGGAGACCCTTCATTCAAGTACACATTGGCTTTCTGTGAACAGCAGCATCAATTTAACTTCAAAAAGTGGTGCTCCAGGCCCTCAATTTGCTCTACTCTTGGTTAATATTTTAGGCTAGGTGACATTTGACTTTGTGGAAACCTTGTTGATTTTACATGTTCCATCTCTAGTCTCAGTATTAGAGCAGAGATACACCCAGATTTTTATGAATAGTTTACCCATTTGTCCCAAGGAATCAGATGTCCTCTATGGGATGTTCTTTTGTCTATTCTGACCACCTTTTCAGTTTTCTGTGTAAAAGCAACCTTTGCTCCTGTGTTGTTTAAGTTTGTTGCCTATCACAGTGCTGTGAAAACACAAATGATAAACACAAAACACAAGTGATAAAACACAAGTGATAATTGCAGATGTTGTGAGTTTACACATTTTGATTACATCAGTTTGGATATTTCATTTGAGACTTTATAGAAAAAGAAAAGACAGTCTTATAATTGTGTTTACTACAAATGCAGTTTTAAAGCCAATAAATACGTTTAATTTTGAGCATTTTGCCCAAGCAAAGTTTTATATTAAATGATCCTGCAGCATGAATTAATGCCCCACTCCCCTTCCAAGGCTCTAACTTCCAAGATCCCTTCTTGATGGCCCATCTGAGGGTGTGATGGTGCATGTAGGAGTAAGGAACACTTCAGGGATGTATCTATTGCTTCTCAGCAGTTCTGCAAAGGCAGAAAAAGAGGATTTCACAGTGTCTAGAAGTGCTGCATGGTCTGTGTGATGGCACTGCCATCTCCTGGTGCCTGCTGAGTGCTGGGGATGCTGCTGGACTCTGAATCTGTGCAGTCCAGAAAACGAAGGAAACATTGGCCCCTGATCACAGCCAGGACAAACCTGAGCTCTGCCCTCTCCCAAGTGAGAGTTCAATGATTACTCAAGGATATCTGCAACACATCATTAAATTATATCAACTAGGAAAAGCTGCTTTCCCTTCCTATAATGCCCTGAAGTTTTTCGCACTGTTTAACTCTTCAAGTATTTTTAAAAATCCCTTTACAAAGTAGATAACAACCTGGTAAGACTAAAAACATATGTTTCAGCTGGTTTTCTTGGTATTGCAGCAAAGGTAGGTTGTTAATGTAACTGAAATGTCTCACCAATAGTAGATTTTTAACTCTTACAGTACCAGTAAGCTTCAGAAAACTTGATTGTGTGGACTCCAGATTAAAAAAAGTCCTCCCAGCAGGCAGCTTTACCTGTTTTGCCAGTGCTGAGCTGCCTAATCAACCCAGACAGGGACTTTTAGAGCACAGCAGAGGGATGGTAGAAGTTATAGAAAAAAAAACCTCACAAAAAAAACCAAACAAAACCCAACCCAAAACAGAACACCTAAACAGCAGGCCTGAAAACCATGGAAGATGTCAGTGTATCTCAAACCAAGGGAAGAAATAATTAATCAGCTTAAGAGTGCATTGCATGCCAGAGAAGGATCTTCAAGAAAAATTGAATGCTGTGATAAGAAATACTTCTTGTAAGGTATTTTTTTTTTTGTAAAGCAGATGTGGTGTTCAGCTCACAGGTTATGATATTTAAATTTAAGCATCTCTATGTTACAATCTATATATGATTTAATGCCTAAACCAGTGGAAGTATTAGCAGTATAGTCAGTGAAATCCATGAGCCTCTCAACTCTCCCTAAAGTGAACACCTACGTTTGGCCACTGTACAGCTGTCAAGATATCACTGGCTATTGATCTGGACCTGGATAAACATATCCACCAAATGCCATTTGAGGTATCTTGGGGTATCCAAACTGTCTGCACTGTTCTGGATCTATGATTCAGTATTTTGGACACTTAGACTTTTCTGAAAGCAGCTGGAGGCCAAGCAAGACATCACAGAGCTTACAAAATCACACTAGCTGCTTGCATTATTTAAAGAGGGTCATAACTTGATTTCTTTGTATTCAGGCTACCTGTGTGGTTGCATCACATTCCCCATCCCTGGAAGTGTTGAGGGCCAGGCTGGATGGAGCTTTGAGCAACCTGGTCTGGTTGGAGGTGTCTCTGCCCATGCAGGGGGGGCTGGAGCTAGATGAGCTTTAAGGTCCCTTCCAATTCAAACCATGCTATGATTCTGTGATCACAAGCACTTTATGACTTGCTTTTCATCTACTAAACAACGTGCAGAAGTGACTCCTCTCTCCAGGAAACTCAATCTCAAGTCATGTTGAGTGGACCAAATTGATTGTGTTGACACCCAAGATTAATAACAGACTTTAAAGGAGCCAAGCCCAACAATGGATGAGTGACTAAACCATGAAATGCAGACACAGGTCCAACTTTGTTTGAAAATTCAGTGGTTACTGCTTGCATAGCTGATGGCTTAGGCTACAGAAACTGCCAGATGCAGTTTGATGGCTCTGTCCCACTAGATAGAAGTTACCAGAAATAGTCCTTTAGCAAAGTTAGAGACCTAACCTGTAAGTTCTGGTGATGTACAGTTAAAAAGTGCTTTCAAATAAATTAACCTAGAGATAGGGAGAAATAATAATAATAATAAAAATGTATTAAAGGTTTGGGGTTTTTTAATGTGAGAGTGAAAAATTTTCAATTTCAGAAACTAGAGATGGATTTGAGGCAGTATTCTCCTTGGTGTGCTGACAGACCTAGTAAATGGGATTTTCCAGCTGTCTTCTTCTTGAAGCAAAGGTGCTATGATGCATTATCATTTCTTTAAAATTGTGGATATTTACCATAAGACTTTTAGAGTGGGTTGAAATACTTTTGGAGGTGCTTTTTCTTTCTCTGCCTCTTAACTATAAAATGAACCTAAAAGAAAAAATTCCTTAAACTAGTTATAACCTTTAGAAATAAGGCTTTTAAAAAATATTTCTTGTATCACATTTGCTAATCTCCTTGTTTAGTAAAGCAATGATTGATGCAACTCTTCTGCAAGTGGAGGAAAGAGACTTGTCATGTGCCACATCATCCAGCACCCAAAAAAGAGGCTGAGAGTTCTCAGTCCACGTAGTAAATCCGTGTAAAAGGATTTCCATAGGGTATTTAGAATGGTTTGAAATATAGCAAAAATGAAAATCCATATATCTGCCCTGTTGTACTGAGCTCTCAGTCTGCCCATGGGCCCAAGACCTCATTTCAACCTAGATCTTGTCTCAGCAATGCTGCAGAATGCTGACCTCCAGCTTTTCATCAGCCCTGCCCCACCAAGGACTGCACTGATCTGGGACAGATCCATAGGCTGACATCCTGCTCTGGCCTTGGATTTGTCTTAGACCTACTTTGGATCTGTCTTGAATTTGTTTTTTTTTTTTAATTTTTTTGACTCGTGGTTGAATTTGGCCTCTTTCTCTTTCTTTTCTGCTTCCTCACTGGGCTTGCAAATGGCTCAGCTGCCCATGTAATGCCCTTTGTCTCCCACCCCCCATCCATCAGGATCAGATTCCCCTTGTCTCCCACCCCCCATCCATCAGGATCAGATTGCCCTGCCTGCATCCTGATGCATTTTGAACCTCAGTTACAATTTTTAAAAATATATATACACACACACACAAATATATATACATATATCTATTGAATAACAAATATTCATAGCTCACTAACAGCCAAGGCTTCATGCCTGGTTGGTTCAGGACAGACTTTGCCCATCAGAATCCAGGGAGTCCTTCCCATGAGGAGGATACCTAACTCATTTAGCCCCCCAAAATCCATCCTGCTGCTATAGGAAAAAACAGGCTACCCTGTAACTTCACAGAAAAAAAAAAAAAATGTCTTTGGTGTAATTTTTTATCAGAACAGACTTATACAAAATGATAATACATTTATTGTGTCATCCACAGCAGTTTTACATGTTAAAAACAATTTCTCAAAACACAAAAAAAGGTTAGAAAGCAGCAATTGATATCTGATTCCACCTCATAACAACGCTGAATAACCCCAAATCCCATTAGCAATTAGACCAATTTTGACCAAAAAAAGGTCAGTATTAGACCCAACAGGCCAGTAAGTTTGTACCTTGACACAGTCAACAGCCAAAATACAGCTTTCCATCCAATAACTTGGTACTTCTCAGAGCTATAACATGTAACATTGCCACTAAATTGACAAGAAGAAGGGAAAGAGAATGAACACACCAAATATTTGTTTTTATAGATTATACCAGAACACAAAGGCCTCTTGAGACTTCTCTGCAAGCACAAAGTCAACTGGAAAAGGCATATCATGAAGCCTAAGTCATTTCAGACACTGAAGAGTGTCATACCACACAGTGTCATATCACACAGTAATTCTTTACATGGATTAATTCCCCAAAAGAAATCCAATGGGAAATTGCAATTTTAATTATAAGATGAAGGACTGTGAGGTTCAAAATATTGGTCAAGCTCTGCTGGTGTGTTTTCATACACAAAGTACAATGTGTATTTAGATGAATTTAGCTCTTTAGTATAGATATGCACAGAGTTTAACATCAGAACATCATTAACTACTACTGCTTACTCCATATCTTCCTAACGTTACTCCTGAATGCAATTCTGAACTGCTTGCATTTGCCTGACTGCTAAAAGTAGAGGGTAACATCCCAACTTCTTTTTCACTGCACTTTACACACCATGGTTTGTTTCTGGAGACAGAAATGCTGGTTACATGGACACAATCAGACAGAGAGAACAAGACTTCCTAAAAATTACTCTTGGTGAAAGCTACCAAACCTTTATCAAATATTCACCTCCTTCAGATCTTGTTGGGAATACCCAACAGAAGCCACCCTCAAGCTTTTTAAGACCATTATTTCTCAGTGTGTGTGAAGCAGAACAATAGTGACTGGGCAAAGCTGCCAGGGTAAAATTCATCTACGTGAAGACTTCCACAGTGTCAACATCTGTGCTGATCTGGTCAGCTCTACCTCCTGGTGGAAAGAGAGAGATACTTGAAAAATAGGAATTGTGTAGATGGCAAAAATATATTTGATGCTTATATTCTGAGGTGGCTGATTTCTCTCTTGTGACTACAGAGGGAAAGTAGACAAATTAGATCAAAGGAAAGTATCTTCATTATTTATGCCTAAAGTTAAATGATTTGGGTATCTCCCAACCTGCCTGCACAGGGATTTTTCCAGGATTTTCCAGATGAGCCAGAATGCTTACTGTTGAAGGTGACAGATGTTGAAAGGGACATATACTTAATATAGCCCTCAATATTTAATTCTCTAAGAAAGAAAAATAATCACTTAAAACCAGGTATTTGCTTGTGCCCTTGCATTATGTACATCTCTATGGCTGAAAACTCCAGAGTCTAACAGAAGACTCTGCCCTTCACATAGACATCAAAGCCTTGCTCTCTGAGTTTGGAGCTGAACCCCATCCAGGGAGTTTGTCTCAGTTTTCTTGATATCCATACAGAGACATAAGAACTATAGGAGACATCAGTCTTGTTCATCCCCACATGGTGTTCCATATATCCTACTCTATCTGTTCTTACTGCCTTCTTACCCTTCTTAAAGACTTTGCATGCTAGAACACCTCTGGTAACACTACAGTAATTGCTCTGCAGCGTCATGGAGCAGATGACTTCAAGCATCCTACATTTCTCTGGAAGCCTTGACCATAGGAGAAAAGCACAGAATGAAAAAAAAAGAAAGTCTTTGTATCATGGAATCTCCTGTTCAAACCATGGAAGAAAAGCTTAATTTGTTGAAGACTTTAAGCACCTCCACTAAAAGTGGAAAACCACTCTTCATTCAGAGTGCAGCATCTCTTCTACCTATATCTTCTCAAACCAATCAGTCACTGTGAAAAGGCTGGAAAAGGCTGGAAAAGAACTGTGAAAAGGCTGGAAAGAGACTACTAACTACAGTGCTTTTTCATCATGGCCCTTCTGTAATACTGGGATATGGATACTCCTTGTGATTATAGATGGATAGCAGTGGTCACACTTTCCTCACCATCTCCTCTCTGTCATTAGTTTTCAAAGTGAATGTTGGATGGGGGACACTGAGGGTGATGCTCTGTACAGAAAGGTGGAAAACCAGACAGCTATCTACTTTGTCCTGGAAAACCAACTTGTAGCAACCCATCTTCAGCTGTTTGCAGCTGTATTTTTCAATCTGTTTTCATATAATTGCAGTTAAGACAGAAAGCTCTTTAGGAGCCTTGCAGTCATATCTTGCAATATACGAAGAATGAAGAAGCATCTTCCACAGATACTACAGAAATTGTCTCTGGTCTCTAAAGTCTCCATAGACTTTAGAAAGGTTGAAACCTCTGCCACAAGCCATGCTTTCTGAAACACTGTTGGCAAAAAAATTCAGATAACACAGCCAATGAAATTTTTTTTTTTTTTTTTTTTTTTTTATTGGTTGGTTTTGTTTTGTTTTTTTGTTTTCCCACTATCTACAAAAGTCACTCTGGATATATTATTGTGGCTATGCCCTCTGAAATTTTGTTATTTAATTTCTGTCAGGGCTGGGCTGGAAAGATAAGGTGAAGTTGGGTGTTTTCATGTTTCATGGGCCAGATTTAGTAGGGATTTTGTAGCAGTGTCAGACATGAGTCCTGAAACCTCCCAAGCTGACACAGTCAGTATGGTGGTGTCCATTTGAATACTGATTCCCTGCAGTGTGTTGACTGAATGAGTGTCCTAATGTTTTGACTGGAAACAGCAGCAATAAAACTTCATTTGCAAGATTAGAACTGAACCAGAAAAGGAGAAGATTGGGATAATTCCTGCCTTCAGATCTGACCAAATGAAAGGTGCTCAAAACCCAAATCTCACTTAGACACTTTCAAGAACTGGAAATCTAGAACAGAATCATGGAATGGTTTGGGTGGGAAGGGACCTTAAAAATTATTTAGTTCCAAGCCCCCTGCATGGGCAGGGACACTTTCCAACAGCTCAGGTTGCTCCAGGCCCATCCAACCTGGCCTTCAACACTCCTGGGGATGGGGCACTCAAAACCTTCTCTTATTTTTATTGCTACTTCCCCCCATACACACCTGACAACCCCTTCCCCCCCTCCCCTAGGGTGCTTGGCATGCTGCTTCCAGTAAATTTTCCTGATTTTCTCAATGGATTTGCATAGATCTGAATTTGCCTCTTTGCATTGTTTTTGCAGGCCAAATGGAGATTAGAGCTGAAGTAAATGCAGCTTAGGGTGCATGATTATTTTTAGTATTATCTTTCATCTGCATGATCAAAGATAAAATGCTGACTTTCTCAGAAATAAAGCTGTTCATGTTTCAGTAAGGCAGAAAGTGATTGGAGGCAAGATTACTATGACAAGGAGCACAAGCACATCAGGATTTATGTTAATCTGGAATTCAGAAGAATATTTCTAATTGCCTGAATAGTGAAGTTTCACAATAACATTCCAGTGGGAAGAGGTGAGAAAAATAAAAGCCTACTGAATTTTAAAAGGGCATTTGATCAGTTTCAGAGTGGCAATATTATGATGTCAAAATAATGACAATTACAGTTTCCTTCAGATTAAGTGTTCTAATGGCACTGTGATGCTCTGGAACACCTGAGGATCAGAGACAAACAGCTCTAACACTGCTAAATACATATTCATCTAGATCATTTTGTCTTTGCATATTTTTGTTGCTGATTTCTCCATTGTATTTATGAAAAAAAAAAAAAATCTTGAACCTTTTAGCTCACCAGAGGTCCTGCACAGTCCTTTATATGTAAGCAACGAAGATATCATAGTATGCAGAAGTAGAATTACACCCATCATTGTTATGAAAACATTTTGAAAAGCAGCAGTTTTGCAAAGTGACATGGACAATGCAAACTAACCCTTTTATCACTGCTGAGAAGAGAACCAGATTCTCCCAGATAAAAGTTTTGAGCAGGAGTCTAACAAACATTAGCTTGTGTTCAGGTCTGGTCCCCAGAGCTTAACAAAGAAACAGCCAAACTAGAGAGGGTCAAAAGGTGGCCATGATGATGAGGAAAGGGATGGAGCAACCTGCTTGATAAGGAAAGAGGGAGTTAGGTCTTCCTTTGATAAGAGGGGGTTAGGTCATCTCTTCCTGGAGAAGAGAAGGGTTGGGTGGGACCACATCACAGTATTACAATACTAAGAGTGTCTACAAAAAAGGATGCAAGCTGTCTCATCAGAAGAACCCACATGAAGAAAACAAGTGGAACATGTACAAGTTGCACCAGGAGAGGTTTCATCTAGATATAAGACAAGAATTTTTTACAGTGAGGACAATAACTCAGAATGTAGTAGAGTCCCTATCAATGGAGGTTTTCAAGACCTGGTTAGACAAGGTGCAGGTAATCTCTAGACTCCCTTTCTCATGATAAATTGGACCAGATGATTGTTGGAAGTGTCTTCCAACCTGGACTATTGATTCCATGATTCTAGAGTTTGCTCTGCAGCTCTGCATTCCCTTCTGGGAATCTCCCACTTGCTATTGACACTTAAGAGTCCAGGCAGAGTCATCTTTACAAATGTAATCTCAAATTATCATCACGGGCAGCTCCTGCCCAATTTTGGTTCTTATTTACCTTTGTAGTTGCAAGACACAGCTCTTTAACTGCCATGCAGGACAGTATTTGAGAAAGGGGGAGCAAAACACCAAATACAGTGTCTGAATTTAACTTTGAAACTGCACCTTTTTTGCATTTCACTCTGGGCTCACCTGGCTTCATCTCTCTCTTTCCTCCTGCCAGCCCATTTTAACATCTGGTTTTCAACTATAAATACTTAAATGAGACAGAGGATCTTGAGTAATTTTCCTCTATGAAACAAAACCTAAGCATTTAAGTTTCAATATCTGGCTCTGAGTTTCAGTTATACAAAATGCAGGTGAAGGCAGAAGGAGCTGAGGTCACCATGCACCAATGAAACAGGACTTTTCCTTTGAAATATAGGTTGTAGTTTCCATTTTGGGATGTTAATTGTCCTGTCATCCCAGTACTCTACATCAGAAAGTCAATAATCAGACAATGGTTAAATACAGTAAATAGCACAAAAGTTGCAGCACAGAAACATTTTGTACATTTACAAAAGCAAAGTAAGAAAATTAGACAAGAAATACATTATGGACATGGTAGAAAAAAACAGCTCAAAGAGCACTGCACACTTGCTTTTCATCTTTTTTTTTTTTTTTTTTTTTTTTTTAATAACATTGCCGACTTTTTAGCTCCAAAATATATTTCACAGTGAAAAATCAAAGAAAGCACTGTTACACTCAACTGATATTTACACATGCTTAGAAGCAAACCACCTATTGGCTTCTTCCATCCTGAAAGAAACAGAAATGACAGCCACTTTCAATGGTGGCCATTCATGTCCAGCATCTTCAGCTTACATTCAACATACAGATTTCTTGAGAGCTTATTTGTGTGATGGCACCAGTGTCTGGTTTGGATAACTGTATACACCTGAAGTTGGATCTTTCCAGTAACACTGAGAAAGTTTGAGTGACTGAGGAAAGCCACATTTGCAAGTGCACCAACACCTCCAGTAAAAAAAAAAAAAAATCGTAATAGAAGGGGGTTGCTTGTATAATATATTGTACATTAAATATGTCATGAGATACCATTTCTTTTAGTAAATTCAGTGCTGGTGAAAGGTACTGAAGACTTCAGTTTCCTCACTGAACAAGAAACACAAGGACTGCAACTGCAGGAATGTCCTCTCCACTGCCTTCCATCTTGTCTTGCTCCCAAGCTTTGCCTCTAGGATTTAAGGGGCAAGTCCAAATTTTCATGACTATGAGTCCTTGGCCTCACTTGCTGAAACCATTCAAAATTAATACTAATAATAACGAGTTGAAACCAAATCCCAAGCCAAAGTAAAGAGGCTTTGCTCTAGTTATAAGAACATGTACTGGTTTGAATTTAGCAAAGGACTTGGTCTCCAGTGTGCATGATTGGAGGGTGGTTTTGGTGGTGTGGACATTTGCCCACGAGGCACTGGACTGAGATCCACCAACTCAAGTTGCAGAGCACGGCAGGACAGCCAGGAAAACAACAGGATCCAAAGGTAAGCTCAGAAAAAGCCTCAACAACAACAAAAATTAAAAATTTAAAAAAAAAAAAAAAATCCAAACTCCTTCTAAAACATGGCAAAAAATATCCAGCTTGAAAATATTTATTAGTGCTTGAATACTGGCTACCAGCTGTTCATGCAAAATATACTTTCTAATTTATTTTTTTTAAATAACAGACTTACAGTATTGTCAATATATTACCTTATCAAAACCCATACTACATAAAACCCAAACCTAATTGTTATTTGCTCAGCTAACAGTAGACAATCTCATTTTTAAAATGTCCAAGTATGTATTTACCTGATAGGTCTGACTTTCCCCATCTCCCATATCTTTCTAGACTGCAAAGTGCATGATTCCTTGGGAAACTCTCTAGCTTTTAGCAGCATGTCATGAGAGAGGAGGCTCCAGTCTTTCAGCTCAAAATACTTCAGTGACTCTTTGGAGAACTGGGTAGAGAGGGACAAATTCTGCCCTCTGAAAAGCAAGCCAGAAGACTTGGAAAAAAAAAAAAAAAAGAAGTGTCTGGATCATTTAACTTCCACTTAAGACAGTGGAGTGCTATGGAAGTGAGTTAACCCTTTTTGCTGGTCCTCTGTGCAAGGGTGGGTTTCACCCGAAAGGTGTGTAGGCATCTCATAAGAGCATGATCCTGTACAAATATGAAGTAAATCTCAACATTTCTGCCTGTTTCAAATTATTTTTACATTCATTTACACTGCTACAACTGAGAGCGGATTATGTCCCATAAAGAACTATTATGAGCATTAAGTATTATAATTAATATTTCTTTCACCGTTTTTCTTCTTAAAAAAAACCAGATTAGCATAATAAAAAAACCCTCTATGATTAAAATAACATTAAAACATTTTTTTTTAATTTAAACTCAGAGAAATTAAAAGCTCACACTCAGCTGGCACTAATGTTTATAATCTTTCATATCTTTTTTTTTTTTTTTTTTTTAATTCATGATAATGTCAACTAAAACCAAAGGACAAGCCTGAATTTTGAATTTCTTGCTTACACTTAGTTTCAGTTCAAAATGTCAAAACATCACATTTAAAATGTTGGGGTTTTTTTAATATACACATACACATACACGGACATATATATAAATTTTTTATATATACATATTGGTTCATAAATCCAAAATGAAGTGAGTAGTAGGACGGTTCTCCAAGCCTCTATGCACTGTATAAAGACTTTTAAGAACTGACATCATCAACATTTGTTTGAAGTATATATGTACCAGTCGTGGCTTTAACTACAAGGCAGAGGTCGAAAGAACATTTTAGTTTCTCTCAAAGAAAAGCAGTAAGACCACTGGTGGTAAAACAAGCAGAATATCCAAAGAAAGAGAAAACTGCCAGGTGTGGGAAGTCATCCAAAGGCTTTATCTTTTCCTTCCATACCATCTTATTGTTCAGTTTAATTGCTCACCAAATGCAGATGACTTCCAAGGTTGGAAGATCCTTCCAAGGTTGCCGGATCCTTCCTCTGCCTCTTGCTCTGGCAGGGAAGAGTCAACACACAGAAGTTAACCTGGTTGCAAAGGCACCACAATCTGTGTGACAGCAATACCCAGAAGTGCTCCTCGTTTGGACACGGATGCAGAAGGCTGGAGGTTTTCTGGAGGGAAAAGCCATCCTGGAACTGGCTTTTGTTCTTAAAGCGGGAGGGAAGGGACAGTTATTTTTATTATTCAAAGACTCTAATTAATCAATCTATCAATCAATCAATCAGTCAATGCAAAAAAATATAGATATGTCTCTAATACATGGCCCTTTTTAGAAAATTCACAGCTTAGCTAAAACATAAAGCAATCTCAGAAAGCTTCCTGGTAAGGCAAAAGATCTTGTGTCTCTTGCCTGGAGTCTCCTCACTGACTGATGGTAGCTGGGCAGGTTCACATTGCCTCAGCAGTTTCTTTGAGTCCACTGGGAACATCTGACTAAATCCAGCCATAAACTTAATTTTCTGGAGTTCTTCATGAATCAGCTGGTCTGATTAACCCAAGCAGGGTAGCTCCATCCTAAGACTCAAAAGAGAAACACTGCAGAAATTCACGTGCCAAAAGACAGGGACAGGCTAAGATGTATTCGACTAGGAAAAAACAAAACAAACAACCAACAAAAGCAGATGAATCCAAACCAAAATGGAAACCAACATGAAAAATAACAGTGGTCATGTCCATTCACAGGTTAGCATCAGTTTGGCAACCGAGGGTCACAACTGCACAGCAATCACTTGTTACTTTTGACTGACAACGGATTACTTGCAGATGCTCTGAAATGTGAATCATTGAGTGGGTGGGCTTGGCCTGGTGCTGATTATTTCTTTTTTTTTTTTACCATTAATGGCCTTGAGTACAGTTGGGTATTTACAGTGACAGTTAAAAAGGTATATATTTACACATTGCCTTTGCTTTTTCACCTCTACATCATGGAAATGTTAGAACAGGAAGAGAGGAGAGGAGAGGAGAGGAGAGGAGAGGAGAGGAGAGGAGAGGAGAGGAGAGGAGAGGAGAGGAGAGGAGAGGAGAGGAGAGGAGAGGAGAGGAGAGGAGAGGAGAGGAGAGGAGAGGAGAGGAGAGGAGAGGAGAGGAGAGGAGAGGAGAGGAGAGGAGAGGAGAGGAGAGGAGAGGAGAGGAGAGGAGAGGAGAGGAGAGGAGAGGAGAGGAGAGGAGAGGGAAGAGAGCAAAGAGGAAAGGAGAAAGAAGAAAGGAAAAAGGGGAGAAAGGAAAAACAAAACACAAAACAAAAGGGAGACCTATGCCACCACCAAAACTGTTTTGTTTCTTTTTGAGAGAGAGATGGTTTTTGGTTTGCTTGTTGATTTATTTTCCTTAGCTGCTCATGTCACTAAGTTCTCTGCATTTATGCTGGACATCCGAATCTGAGAGCTGCTCTTGCTCAGAATGGAGAGTTGTGTCCCCCCGTTCACTCCGCTGCTCGCTAGAGAAGGATGACGATGTTTGAAATCCACAGCAAAATACCGGTTGACTTTCCAGCTCCTCCATTTTCTCTTTATTTCTGATTGCACCTTTAGGGAGAAACTTCAAAAGGTCAATTTTTATGTACTTAGCCGCTCGAGGACATGCTGAAAAATTATCAAGCTTAGAAAAAAATCCCCATGATTTGAAAGAACAGCTTTTAAGATCATTGTTTACCTCCTCACTTCAGCAAAATCTCCATGTCTGAAAGAAGTCCAGGCATGCATTGGGAATAACAGCCTGGGTTATGAATCTCTGACCTCAGAAAATTTAGAATCAGCCAAGAGGTGCATAGAAGACCTGCTCAACACTAACTCCAATATGGTCCTTTAGCCAGCTTATTGGAAAAAAAATATCCTGTTTTCATCAGTGGATAGAATCAATTATATAACAAGGAGTCAAAGAAAATGGTAACCCAAAGGAACTGGAAAGAAAATAAATAACCTGTCCACAACGGTAACTTGTAGATGCATGTCAGCTGCAAACTTTGTCTCCTGTTTTCAGACCACCCCTAAGCCAATCACAACTTTTGGATTCATGCAAGTCTATGACATATAATAGCTCCCCTCAAATTTTGGGGGGCAGAGATGGGATACACCTACTTAGAAGAAGCAGGAGAATCTTCACTAGATTTGTTGACTCAGTGAATTTATGAACATATGCATCTCCCATCACCTCCAGTTTGTATGGCCCAATGTGTGTAGTCTGGCCAGTGAACAGGAGAAACTGGAGTTCCATGCCCAGTCAGAAAGTTTTAATATTGTAGAAAACACAGAAAATTGTTGGGAAAACTCACATTCCCAGAAAACCACAATGGATGGCTACATAATCTTCTGGGAAGATAAGATAAGATGAGATAAGAAGAAGAGGAGGTGGAGTTGCACTTTATGTAAAACAGAAACTTGAATGTATGGAGGTGAGTTGTGGAGACCACAAAAGTTCTACAGAATTCTTTTGGATCAAGATTAGAGGAATTTTCACCAAGTGACACAGTGATGATCTCAAAGGTCTTTTTGAACCAAAGCTGTTGCATGATAACATTGTTGGGGTTGAGGTACAACTGAGCTCACTGAAGACCAGTCAGTAGTAGGAGAAACCCCCTGAGTTTTAGAGGAGCCAGTCTGAATATGCTCAGGGGTTACCTAAACCCTAACTCTAAAGGGATTCCATGGGAAGCATCCATGGAGGGAAAAGAAGCTTGTGAATGCTGAGAAGAAGGTTAAAGAACAGCCTCCTGGAAGCAAAGTCTATCCCCTACAACAGTAAAGGAAAAAGGCAGAACAAGTGACCAGCTGCCTTAACAATGAGCTTTTGTTTGAAAGTAAAAAAAAACCAAAACAAAGTATGCCAGCTGTGGAAAGACAGACAAATAGTCATTAAGGACTCCAAGAACCTCACTAGGCCATATAGAAATGCAGTCAAGGAAGGCTAAGGCTCAGCTAGAACTGAAAATTAGCAAAAATGTCAAGAAGAAGAAAGGGTATTTCAGATACATGAGCAGTAAAGACACAGGGAAGACACAGGTCCATTGCTAAACAGCACAGGGAAACCAGTCACGAAGAATACACACAAGGCAGAGGTTCTCAGTCCCTTCTTTGCCTCTGTCTTTACTGGCACAGATGGACTCCAGGCCAAAGAATCAACTCCAACACATGTGCCAACCCAACAGTAGTGGAGGAATCCTTGGACGGGCTCAACGAACATAAATTTAAGGGCTCAGGTAGAATGGTGTTAAGAAAAGTGGTGGGTATTATTTCAAGACTACTGTCTATATTGATTGAAAAGCATTGGACATCATGGGATATCCATGATGACTGGAAGAGGGCAAATATAATAGTCACTACAGGAAAGGTCCAAAAGAAGCTCTGCTCCATTCCATCCTACCCCATTCTGCTGGCAAATCATCCCAGACTATCCTGCTTGACTCCTACAATAAAAATATTTTCTTTTGGCATGAGGAAAGCAGTGGATATCATTCACCTGCACTTCAGCAAAGCATTTGATACTGCTTCCCACAACCTTTGCCTAGGCAAACTGGCAAGGTGTAGATTGGGTGGGTGGTCTGCAGGGTGGGTAGGAAGTTGGTTAACAAGCCACATTCAGAGGGTGGTGAATAATGATTTTTACTCAGGCTGGAAGCCCATCACTATTGAAGTCCTCCAGGGATTGATACCAGACTGCACATGTTCAACATCTTCAAAAATGAGATGGATGATAGGATTGAAAATATCCTCACCAAGCTGGCTGATGATACAAATCTGGATGGTGAGGTGGACATGTAAGAAGGGAGAACCACCTTACAAAGAGAACAGAATAAGTTGGAAGAGTAAGCTAGCTAGAACTGTATGAAGTTCAAAAATGACAAGGATATTTTGCACCTGGGATGCCATGACCAAAGTGCCCGGACAGTCCCTACCTCTGCTAGGGAGCATAAATCTCATTCATCATCTCTGGCAAAACCCAAGGTTTTGTTTAATAAAGATATTACACATCCTCTTTCTTTTGCTGAGGCATTGTGAGATTCAGCCTAAGGTATTAGGGAATATGGTAGATGATGGGTTACAGTGGAGGATTAGAATAGCAGTTACTCCCACAAGGAAATGGGATGGGGGTGGTGGGTGGGTGAGGTTAAATATTGAAAGTCTTACCTCCCCATTCAAGAAACAATAAAGAACAGCAACAACAAATCCCTGGGTAGACGGGAGAGAAAAAAGTAATGTAATTCAAATATTTCAGTAAATGATAGAAAATAGCTGGAGTTCAAGCAAACAATCAAGCAAACAAGACCAAAATCCATGTCTAGAAAATATATGCATAAATAAACACACAGTCTGAGAGGTGTGCATGCAAAGTAGCATTAATGAACAAAGGTTGTTTTTTTTTTTTCTTTTTAAACAAAATCAGAATTCACTGAATAATCACCTGGAAAGATCCCAGTCCCAATTCAAACACTAGTCTCTCCCGCTTACTGACATTTTCAGGAGAAAAAGCAAACACCGTGTAGTGAATTCCAAACAAGGGGATAAGCAGCAGTGTGGAGCGAGCCAGTCTCCTGTTATAATAGAGTGAAAGAACTTTAATGCAGCCTTGTAATGAACAACTTGGGCTTTAATTAAAGAAGAAAACATGAAAAAATATTTTGTTGCCCCCCTTTTGGGAAATACAGACACTCTATAATTATACAAACAAATAGACAACATCCCCATTTGTTCCCAAACAGTGATTTCACACACATTGTAGTTTGCTCCCACTTCTTCACACTGCCACAATAATAGCACATTAGTAATGCTTAATACTCTGTCCTGTTATCTTAATTTGCATTAATAGAAGCAGGGATTTTTTTTCTACTGTGCCAAACACAAGGAGGGTAATTTTGCTAAGGGATTCAGACTGCTACCATACCACAATAATAAACCTCTCACCCAATTGCTAAGTCCCAGTGGAGTGTTTGAAATAACTTCTGTGTGTGAATTTATTTCTGTATAGCATAAATTTCCAAAATGACAAAATAAAAAGCCCTGTATGTTCTTACACTCATGAGTATTTCTCAAGATCTTGATTTTGGTCTCATTTACACTGTCAGAAACCTAAATCTAATTGCACTCTGTAGCTGATTTCCATTGTATCAGAATAAAGAGGTTCTAGAGGGAAGTCAGATCTAGTAGGTATAAACAAAAGGACTGGAAATGGATGTGTGTACCTGTAAGCACTTAACTGGGAATGGATGAAATTCCCCAGAATCAGGGCTCCAACCAGGATTTATGCATCAGTTTTGTTCAGTGTAATTTGCTGAATGATCAGCCAAAAAGACCCAAGAGTAAGTAAATGTTTATCTGAAAATAAGGTAATTGTTTCACTATAAACAAAGTGGCCTAAAGTAACCTCCAGGACATTTTCAAAGAGGAAAAAATACGATTGATTTCTTACAAGCAAAATAAGGAGGTAGATGGAGGACAAAGAGAGATAAAAAGCCATCGACATTTTTGGAAGATCTGTGTATTTTTTTTTTAAATCAAATGCTCCCACTGCTTAGATCTAGATGGCATATTGAAGACACATTTGCATTTGCTAATAAATGCTCAACAATATCCCCAAAATGATGTGTTTGTCTTACTGAAAGCCAAGACTGGATTAATAGATCTCCAAGAACTCTGTGAGCATATATTGTTATATCCAGCAGCAAACTGGAAATGAGACATCAGTTTATTGCTGGTGTCCCTCAGTCATACTTTATGCACTAGTGGTGATCAATACATCACAGCCCTTGCCTTGAGATTGCACTAGAGACACATGATTCTTTGGAGAGATACACATCATCTCTCAAGACTTGGTGAAAGACCCCACAAACAAGAGACCACAGTTCTTGTGAATTATCAAGTTAAACATTGGCTAAAAAGAAGAGATACAGCATTGGAAGAATTTGGTGAAGAGCACACAGAGTCTTCGACTTTGGTGCTCTTTAGAAAAAGTAATTGCTACAGGAGTGACCCAATGTAATGGACTAAAAGCAACATCCCTTCTAATCCTTTTTCTCAATGGATATGTATTTAGATTAAAGAAAAGGAGCAGGAACATCATGAAAAAGATTGTAGAACGATACTATCTGAAAAAGAAAAAAAGGATGTAAAGAACATAAGTGCCTTAAATCATCCATGGAATAAAAAATAATCAAATTAAGGTAGTAAACTGGAAAAAGATTTATCATCTATCAACATCTGTTACCCTTTATATTGAAAACTAATGACGACAACAGAAAAAGGATAAATGTTATTTTTATTTAAAAGTCTGAATAGAATTGTCTGTTAGTATGCTGCATCACAGTCATAGGAGATTAATTTTTTTGGAAGGTGGAGAAGAAAACATTTTCTATTATCAGTTTTCTGGTATCAATTACATATGATTAATCTTACAATTATCTTGTAGGATCTTGAAATATAATATCATTATCAATTGATTTACTATACTGTCTTCAATATTTTTCTAAAAGTCAGGAAGTACATAAAATGTAAGAAGAGATTCTGATGATTAAGATCTATAAAGGGGAAAAAAAAATTAATGATAAGAAAAGCTAGAGAGATACTAATGGCTGTATAGATGATGGTGAATTGTATTTTTTCAAGAGTATTAGGCAGTAAGGAGTACCTGCAAAGCATGTAAGTTTGTGTGCAATGGTGAAATTAAGTCATCTATCTCAAAAAATCTATGGAAACTTATAAAAGATTTGACAGATGACACTGTGTGCTATTAAGATAAAGTTAGAATACAGGATAACTTTTACTCCTGCAAGGAGCCTTTGTTTTAGAGGTTCTCACCACCCAACTTTTTTGAGACAAAACATAACAGACTGCCAAAAGAATAAAAAGAACTACAAAACCCTTAGCCTTTGAAGGAAGACTGCATAGTTGTCTTTTGCTACCTATGCCTCCTTATTCAAAGCGAGATAATTGTCTGGGTTTTGGTGAAATTAATTTGATCCAGTACAAACTTTTGCATCATGGTCTGTGGTAGTCATGTAGAACAACATTGATCTCACCAAGGTTTGGACCTCCATCCTATAGATAACTGTGATGAAATTATCAACATAATAACCCTAAAGCTGATGCAGAGAAAGATGCACTTTAAGGCACAGTTCTTGCCTGCTATAGGGGCCTCTTTCAGAGGAGGTGAATCCCATTGTAAACCCCATGGGTACATACTGAATGCATCTATTGATGTATATATTGACTAGCTTAAAGGTATGACATATTTGCAATGATGGCATCTGTTCTGAGTTAAATTAATTCCACATCTACATTCTCTTTACTGCCAACAAAGAGCAACAGGCACTGAGTCACAGGGAAGAATCATCTGTCCCTAAGGAGTTCCTTATCACACCCTAGAGTCTCTCAATTGACTACAAAGGGAAACTGAGTTTGACATATAAATTGTGACATTGTTGCCTTGTAAAATTTAGATGAGAGGAACCCCATCTCTTCAGCCATAACTCAGTGATGCATGTGCACAAAAATAATCGTAACTATATTTCAAGTAGAAGGGTAAAGACCAAACCATAAAGATGTCACTAGTGATAAAAATATAGCTCTTATTTAACAAACTGAAGTGTCTATTCTATCAAAAGGATGCTAAATATAGTTAACATGTGACTTTCAGGAAGATCAATAGTCTCCTTGGCAGTTATGTGTCTTTTCCAGGAGCTTAATTACATCTCTAGGATCATTTTCAAAGACCTGAGGTAACACCTAATCACAGGAATTGATTAAAGCCTTTTAATTTTCTCAGGCATAAAACAGACTAAAGAACTGAAAACCAGTAAAAGCTTAAAAAGACTTTCACATCTTGAAATAAAAAAACAAAAAGGATTTAATTATGTTTATTGGAAATGTACAGAGTTTTTCTGGGCTTCTGTTTAGGATGAACTTTTCTTGCCCTTGATGAGGTAGAGGGTTTTACCTTAGATAGTTGTCAGTCTGCCATCTTTCTGAAATGCTGCACCTACTTCATGTGAAATTTGTTGATCTTCAGAGACCCAACATAAAGTCTACATTGCATCAGGTTTTAGACAAAGTAACAAATTTTATGTAAAATCCATCCTAAATGTAGGTCCCAGTTTTACCTAACTGCTATTAAACTTCAAGCTTCTCTCAGTGCAGAAGGTGAAACTGCTGACTGCTCCTCTCTTTCTCTTCTGCCTGCTTTTGCACGTCAGTCTGGTGACTGAATCTTTTGAGCATCTTTTTTGGTGTGTTTCTTAAGACCTCATGAAATCACAGGGAAAATTTATTTTCATGTTTTAAATGTTTTTTTGGTTTTGTATTAGGTGTGGTTTTGTTGGGTTTTTTGGGGGGGAGGGGGTGTTTCTGGCTAACAAACAAAAAAATATGTAAAGTAAGTTACCAAACAACCTGTTTTCCTAATGGTATCAAAGATAACTACTAAGTATTCTTCAGCAAAATGCTGGACTATTGGATCCATGTGGCAAGACATTTCTGAGGGTGTTAATTTGCACTCAAGTCTGCTGTGAAATTCAGTGGAAAGCTGATGAGGAAACGTGGTATGAAATCTCTCTGAAAGATAACCTCATCTAAACAAACCCTGTGGGCATTTTTTACAAGTAACAGAGAGTAAGGTACTCCATGGAAAAGTGATTATTTCACATGTCCAGACTGAATGGCATGTAGTTATTTTTCTAGATGCCTCACTCTTCATAGGCAAATCTTCTGACCTGATACGCAATGTATTGCTTTAGGTATTAACTTTATCTTTTCCTCAGCCCTGGGTGTACGTTAGCAAAACTTAGTTCAGTGGACTTAAGTTGTTTTACACCAGTGTAGAGTCTGATTCACTCAGTCCTGCCCTGTCTTTGCTGTTCTAACTAATTTTCAGGTGAAATATTTGCTCTCATTATGACCAGCGCTCACCTCTTCACTGTATAATAGAGTAACTATTAATAATTTCTATACAGACACTACCCAAACCCATAAATAGCAACAATGATAATTAAATATTTTACAAAATAACCTTAAAATCCTTGATTGTGGTTCATCGGCAAAAGCACAGAACAACGAAAAATTCTACATGCAACAAGAACTAAATGATTGCTTGCTCTCTGGTTTACTACCCCTCTTGCTAACAACCATTAATTTACTTGCAACATGCGTCATACAAACACAGTAATGTCACAGGATTGCATACACTTACAGGGTAATGGTTGATAGTTCTGACATCTTGCAAGAGTGCTGGTTAGCCCTCTTAGGCTTACAGTAGCATTTCTGAACGCAGCTGCTAAATATGACAAGATTAGCATTTTTTTCAGCATATTGTGAACAGGCCAAGGTAGGTCACTTTCAACACATTTCATGAGACACATCACAAAGATGGAAAGCTGACATGACAGAATGAAATTACAGCACAAGCCAGCTGCTTGACTGAAGCAAAAAATAAAAGGAAATGCAAAAGCATTGGCTGTTGCTGGCAATTGTGATGAGACAAACCAAAGACTGAACAACCTGGGGCAGTGTTAGGCATCCAAAATACATACGGCCTTTGAAGTCTTTGTGCAGAGTACAGAGGGTAACAAAACAATATAGTAAAAGAAAGTTGACTGCACGCTTGTGGTGGACAATCAAATAGGAACAGAAATTTGTAGGATGGATGGAGATCAGTCTAAAATGAAGTTGGATCAGATGTTTCTCATTTTCACACGTAAGCACCCAGCGGTAGTGTGGATCCCTTCTTTTTAGTGAAGTGCACTGGAAAGGATAGCAAAGCACTTTTTTTGCCCAGCTTCCTTAATGCATGGAAAGGGGAATACAGTATGGAAACTGTATGTCTGACTGGTAATTCCAAGGTACTATTTAGTTTTTGTCACACACACCACGACAGGTGTGGTTATAAAGCAGCAGGCATATATATACCATGATCTCTACATGTTGTATTATAGAAAGAGCTGCTATGGAGAATGGGATGCTTATGTTTACAACTAGTTAGTGAGAGGCTAATTCAACCTAGCTGTCAAGAAGGTTAATCTGTAACAACATGGAAAAGCATTCTGAGGGGTCTGAGGAATAGGAATAGGAATTTCCTATCTGTTACGGTAGGCTGAAAAACCTGAGGATTGAAAATAGTAAATTCATGTTGACTTTTGAGGGGAGATGGTTTTGTTTTGCTTTGTTTTAAACAAATGGTTCTTTGCTGGATTTACCTCAGGGAAATATTTAGAGTATAGACGTGGAAGTATCATTTGAGAGAACAAGTAGTCCAGAGAGAAATACAGACTTGTTGGTCAGAATACATCTGACTAATTTTAGATGTCCACTTTAGTATGGGATGAACAGCACACCACCACACCAAATACCAACTTTATTCAAACAAATCAAACTCTGTTTCTGTTGCCCTGCTAATATTCATGGTCTAAGAATTGTGTTCACCTAGTCATAGATAGAAGATCTAGTTTATAAGCTGAACAGTAAAATAGAATAAATTGAAAACAGATTAAACATCTCACTACTGTTAACTCCTTTAAAATAATCCCGTTTACTAGATTTTTAATTTGTTTTGTTATGTTTCTTTTTGGGTAATCCAGAGCTGACAACTGCATTGTTATTAAAGATTATATAATAAGAGCTGGAAAAAATACAGTATCATAGCATGTACACACCCAGCAAATAAAATTTGTAATCATGTTTCAACTTGCAAAATTAATCTTATTTCTCTAATAGTGCTAAGGAAATAGATACTAAAATAACTGTTCCTTTTACAGGATCACTTTTGTGATAAAACTTTGCACTACCTCTGTTTTGAATTAATTGTCAGCAAAGACTGACTGAAAACAAGGAGGGAAGTTTTAGAGATTCAATTTTTTGGTATGCAGTTACTGTGGATTTTGATTGTCTCCTGAATTTTTTGATCACCTGATCCAAAACACATTTTCAGACCAATTTTTACCATAAGAGGTTTGCTCAGAATATGTTGGAAATCAGTGATTGTGAAGGCAGCTGAAGATACATAACCTAAAAGTGAAACACCTAAATATCAATAACCAGTTTGAAAACTTCATGGGGTACTATAAGGGACTGTGGTTTTCAAGGATATGCTCAATGTTTCTGTGGTAAAATTAAGAAAAAAATATCCCCACTCATGTTTCCTACACTGCTTATGCCCTGTTTTACTTGGCAGGAATTGATTTTCATTCTAGGTTTCCCTAGGGAGTAGAAATAACATGACAGCATGTGATATTTGCTAGAAATATAAAAAAGGACGTTTGATTTTGAAAATTGCATCTAAGAATTAACTGCTGCTCCCTACTCAATGAGAGGATGTTTACATGTGGGCTTCTGAGGGAAGACTTTGCTACTGTTTCTTAGGAAAACATTAAAATTTTAGTGCTGTTAGAACTTTTTCTGCCATCCTATACAATTTAGGTAGAATCATCTCTCTGATGTAAGAGATTGTAAAGTGACCCAAAGTCTTCAGGGTACAGAATCAACAGAAGTTTGGTTTTTTTTCTTTTTTTTTTTGTCACCCCCTGTATTTTATTTCAAAATATTACGTATGTATCTGCTTGGTTTTTATTATCAAAGTAGAAACATTGATGGAAGAAAAGAAAGTGAGAAGAGACAGAAGAGGCAGGAACCAGAAAGAAATGGGAAGGAGTTAAAAGTAGCAAAATAAGAGAAAATTAATATAAATAAGATTATGGGTATCAGAACACTACATGAATTAGAGCAGGATCCTCAGCTCTCTGAAGGCACACACAGAATGGAATCGGTCACATCTAACTATATGTATCTAAGACAAATTTCAAGTGAACCATCACCTTTAATTGACTCAATCATGGAAAGAAACGGGCACTTCCAGAGGCTGAGCTGACCTGGGTAACAGAGGGGTCTAGGACATAAAATGTCTAAGACATTTTCTGATGGAGGTGCCCTGGTCTCCCAGTTGGACCATAGACAACAACTACACTGCTCAGATTAAATACGAGACTTTAGACAGCTAAAGGCAAACAAGCTGAGTCTCACCGCATGGGTCCTGTGCATGGACTGCAGCTGCATCTGGGAGGAAGAGGGAGGGTGCTAGGGTGGAAGGGGAAAGAAAAAGTTAAACATTCCCAGGATTAAATGAGTGATGTATGATGTGGCTGAAAACCATCTGGTCAGACGGGACACCTTGACGGCTGGCAAGTGAATGCAAATGAGAGAGTACACAGCTTTGAGGCAAAGGTGGTTGCAGTTTGAAAGGTTTTGTGAGTTTCTCAGAGGTGCTTAAGAGAAATAAACCAAGCCTGGTGATTCAGGGGAATGAAGTTATGCTCTATTCCCAAGGCCATGGAGATTTGTAACGAAAAAGATCAGGGTTCTGGGTTTAGGTTACTACTAGCACACAAGGAATGACAGTTTCTGGGTTGTCTCTGAATATGCTGAAGAAAAATCCTCTGGGAAACACAATAAAGGTAGATTTGATTCATGCAAATTACAACTGTGCCTCATTAAGAATCTTTGTGCACCCTGCTCAATTGATTCTACATAACCTCACTACAAATAGGATTGGCAACCATGTAGAAGAAGGAATGTAGAAACAAATCAATGAAATTAAGTAATGAAAATACAGTAAAGCAACCAAAGGGAAAGGAGAAGGATTGTATGGGAGAGAGAGAAAAAAACTGAAAAATTGAGCCATTCCATCTACTATTTATGCTACATGCCTACTTACCTACAGCAATTTTAACAAGTTGGGGGTCTTCTTTTGCTTTCTACTCAATATCTACAGATTCCCCAAATCTAGGCTTGTTTCCTCAGCAAAACACTACATTTACAAAAATCCTGGACTCACTGAGCAGATAGGAACAGTTTGGAAAATGGAATTTGTTCTGTGAGGAGGAAGCAGAGAGCACAACTCCACAACTCCATCCTGCCATGGTAACTGTGGATTCTGATCCCCTGAGCTCAAATAGATGGATTCACCCCATTCATCCAGACAGAATAAGCACAGGTGCTTTTCAGCAAAGTTGTTACTTAATTTCATCTCCTCTCATTTTGAAAGTTAGCAACATAAGTGTATGCCTTTTGTCTCATAGTCCCATGTTATCTTTACAGTCAGTGGTGAGGAAAAGACCATAAAGTGAAATTTATCTGACTTATTTTAAACAGCTTCTTTGAAATAATATATGTTGTACTAAGTATTTTATTCTCTGGACTGGATAGAGCTCTACCGACTCTGTTGGAAGGAGCCCAGCATATTTATTTTATTAAATCTGGTGGAACTCTCATGCTGTCTTGCTAAAAGCACAACCATTGCTGTGCTCTTCATTAAAAAAAAAAAAAAAAAAAAAAAAAAAAAAAAAAGAAAACAAGCTGAAAAGTCTTCATCCAGACACATTTTCCCAAAGCCTTAGTCCTGTTACCTCTAGTTCTCTAGTTACTTTTTACTGCTAACATCATCAAATCAAAACCTCTTCCTCCTGACCTCTCTAAGGGATCTGAGGTACTCCAGGATCATCTTCTAATGCCTGGGAATAAGCTAAAAAAAAAATTTGGAAAAAAGAAAAAAAGAGAAAGTGTGAAGTCTCCTTGACAGTCCTTGTCCAAAACACATCAAAATGAGTTCGCTTTAGTGGGTGGTAGTAGTAGTCTTCTTTGCTCTGACTTTTTGATCTCTATTTCTTTTAGGGATCTTGCATTAATTCAACATGTGGGAGAGTAGCTTTGTTTCTCTTTGATGTTTTGAGAAATTGTTTTACACAGATTAGTGGATTTTATTTTTATTTCCTAGTAATTTGGAGGAACATAAAGAAGGTTTGACATTTTTGTGTCTACGTACTTGTAAAGTCAATGAACCTCAAGCTCAAACCTAGCATGGATGTATGAAATTTCACAAGGGTCTTCTACAGATTTGAAAACTCCCACATTATAGAGAACAATGAGTGTCCTCTATATATTTTACATGACTGTACTTTTTAATTACACCAAAGTTAGATTTAATGCTTTGTATATGAAAGCTATCATAGTATTTACAGCAATAATTTGACATAGAAACTGTATGTATGAGAGGAAGCCCCTAACACCTCTCCAGAAGATGAAGCTCATTACTGCTTGCAAACTATGGCTATGGCTGAAAATGAATGTTTAGCAAATCTGATTTGAACTGGAATTTTTTTTGCCCAATAATTCTGACCTTTGCAGAGAACTCAGGCTTGAAGATGAAACAGAATGGTCAAAGAGAGCCAAAAATTATCTCTGCACTGTTCGTTCTTGACTTTGCTAACTTCTATAGGGTGGACATACAAGGATGGACAAAGCCTTTGTTACACGTAGAGTTCAAATAATGGAGAGAGCTGAGTATTCAGCTGTGCTCTAGAGAAGAAAGCTGTAGAATTTGTCCATCAAAAACAATCTTTAAATTAACTACAGATTCAAGATTATATGTCTTGATCCTTCCTCTCTATTAGCCCTAGAGATCCTGTTTTAAAAAGCTAGATTGTTCTCACTGACTCCAGAGTGTGGACTAATGTCATGCATTAGGGAATAATTCTGATGAAGGTCCAGTAACATAACTAGAGTAGAAGACAAGCTCATGTTTAGTGAGGAAAGTGTACCACACCAAATGAGATTTTTACAGGGTTTGGAATCTTGGCTTACTGTTTGAAATGCACGATCTGTATATCCCAATCCAGTCAAAAAATATCTGAGAGTGTGATGAGCTCACTGTCCTTAAACAAATGAACAAAATCCAGAGTATTTATTGTCACAATCTGGCACAAGAAGTGGATGTTTAAGCATTATAGACAGGACTTAGTCCAGTCAGCTGGTAGAACTCAACTTTGTGCAGATGCACTGATTTTATATTAGCTGCAGCTCTGAAGCTTCAGTTGCATTATTTTGCCTCACCCGCCTTATCAAAATCAAATCATATCCCTGCAGACAATGATCCAAGTTTCCACCCATCTTTTCAACCATCATTATTGTAAACAAAATGCTTCTTTGTTGAAAAGGCCTGGGCTTACAGACATTCAAGCAGCTGAACAACTCCAATATTTTCACTGAAAATACATATGAGGATTTGCAGCCTGGAATCTCCCAGTCATGGTACAGGTACACAGCAAATGAACTGGTAAGACTATGATGTGAACCATATGCACAGCTTTGGGTTAGTCCAGTATACATTTTCTTAAACCACCTACATTGAGACTTAATTCATTATTAAGCCATTAAAAGGTGCTGGCCTTTGAGTGTGCACTTGGACAATCCAAGGCAGGCAAAATTTGTTCCTAGGTAGAGTTAACCAAGTACCCAGTTTGCACCACACAGTTCTTTTCATGCTCAGCATTAATTACAGGATCATCATCAGAAGTCCACCATTACAGATCAAAAAACTTTCTGCACTATGAAAATACCATCTTTCTTGCCCCTTCCATACCTCAGGCTGTAAGGGCTATGTACTTGATGGAGTACATCCTAATAAATCTTCAGATGTAAAACTAGAACCACAGGGTGTGAAGTATGTTAATCACTGATGTGAGACAGAAGAAACTGATGGCAAGGAGAAGCAGAGACACTGAGGGGAAATTAAACTCCTTTTGTTCTTACATGGTGGAGGCAAAAACGTGAATGGTAGCAGAAAGTAAATGGAAGACCATGGATGCTGGTGTGCATCAAGCTTTGATGTAAGTTGAAAGGACGCTCAAGATTAGAGATGTCAGAATTATTCCCCATCATCTGCAGTCTTGCAACAACTTCTGCATCACCAGTTGCTTCAGCTTCACATTTATCTTTACACTAAGCAACTGATTCAAAGAAACAAAGGTGCAAACTGATTTGGGACAAATAAAATTCCAAATTTATCCCTTTCAGCCTAAAAAGGCATTCCTAAACAACAAACTTAAGTATAAGAAACATGGGAGGGAGAGGGAAAACGGCCAATATGATCTAATTTGGATGCTCCTAGGTTAGCTCTCAGCTGGAGGTTTCTGAAATATGATCTGAATCTCCAAAAACCTTTCCTTCCCAGTAGGTTACCCTGATAAAGGCTACAACACTACACCTTAATCTGTGACTAATTTGTAAAGATACAAGCCTTAGGCACTGGACATTTTCTATTCGGCTGATCTCCAGGACAACTGAATCTTATCAATACACATCAAAATCGGGTTATTCACTTTTATGAAGAGCAGTGACTTGAGAAACAAACTTGAGGCCTGCACTTCATTTTGTTGAGGAAGGCTACCTTATTTTTGCCAATCAGTAAACCTGAATACATGGCAAAAAGGATAGTAATACAGAAAATTTTGTGAAGTATAGTAAGTTTTAAATAGAAGAATCCTTACATTTATGCACATTGATGAAGTATTTGTGGTCTTTAAAAAGCAATGCTGGACAAGTTTTAGAATATATATAGCACTTCAGATATTACATGTGTAGGCAAAGACCTATGTGTATCCAGATACAAGAGCACAGACACAAATTCATATATAAATCAGACTGACTAAATCCTTCAGCTGTTATGAGGGCTGGTTCCAGTTATGGCAACCAAGCCACAATATTTTAGGAACTAGCTTTGAAAGATTTCTAGGGCTGAAATATTCATATTTATGCTACTAACATTTGAATGGGAATCCATAAGACAATATTTAGCCTTTTCTTGTGTCTAAAACTCCTCAGAAACAGGGCTGCTAGGGTTAATCCAGCCGTCAATAGAACTGTTGAGAGTGTATCAAGCTTTCTGTTACTGTTTCTTTTTTCAAAAATGGAAGGAACATTTCTATAATGCACTGTGGCATATAGCATGGTATCACTCTCACACTAATCTGCACATTTCCTTGGTCTTTCTAGAGAGGGAACACCTATTAGTAGCTTCTCTTTTAATGGAAACATGTTCCTTTCCAGTTTGTGGTTTGTTCTTGTCACAGATGGAGGAAAAAAGGTCTCTTGCTTATTTAGGACATAATCTCATTTTCTAAGGCTGTCACAGAGCATGGAGTCAGGGGGAAATTTTAAATCACCATTAGAGAACTGTTAAGCATGAAACTTAGGTAGATTTTTAAAAGTCAGCTAGTTCATTAACCACATAAATCAGTGTTTCTTCTGTTTGTATATCCACTGAAACCACAGAATTTACCATCAAAATACCTTATAGCAGTATCTACAAGTCGTGTTTAAAGACAAAGCCATCCTATCTGTCATTACAGCTTCAAAATATAAAATAACAGGTGTCAGCCTCCATCATATGGACATCCCCTCTGCAGGCCAAGGCACCATGGACTTGCTCTCTAACCAGCTCCTAAAGATTTCCTAATAACAAAAGCAGAGAACTTCTCAACATTGCATTCATCACAGATGAACTATTAACCACAATAATTAAGTTTTTTTATTAATGATTTCAAAATTGGAGCCAATCAAAGCTCTAGCAAAGCACTTGTTTATCATTGCAAACAGATGGAATTTCCTTTAAAAATATTAATTTGCTCTTCTGGGCAAATCCCTTGGATGTTGCCTACAAAATAACAGAACTACTTTCAAGGTGGTCATAATTTTAGATCTGTCCCCATCATCAGTGTAAGAATGTGAAAGATGAATACCAGATCACAGGACAGCATTCAAATCAGGAAGCTAGATTTGATAACCAAAGATGTATGGGAGCTTGAATACCCCCCTATGTGCACCATCCCTTCAGCTATTCAGCAAGAAAATAGCTCAGAGAAACATAATAAACACACTAAATATTCAGTGCTTGTTGATTTTACTTGAGACCACAGTTAATCTATAGATAGGCAAGCAAAACTGAATAGGACTTTCAGTTTCTTTATCTGAAAAGAAATAAATCCCTGTGTAATTATATTCTTGCTAATTATGGATAATAGCCTACACAAAATTACATTCTTAAGGAGTACACTTGATTGTTTTACAGTTGCTACCTGCAATCCCTTCCCTTCAACAAAAAAACACCAAAAAACCCAGACACCAAAAAGCCTCAAACCAACACATATAATAATAATATGCCTTGGGAAATGTGAATGAATAGTAGTACTGAATGAGAATATTTTCTCTAGAGCATTAAATAAATCTATCAAGAAGCAGTGTAGAGCTGTCAAAGTAGCAAACATCTACTCTCCTAACCTTTTTTTTTTAGAAATGACAACTAGGTCCTTGCTGATCATGCACTGACACCAAATGATCATTGTCCATGTTTTCCATTGTATTTTCTTGTGATAGAAAAGGATTAGCCCAGGGCCATGAGTTCCTTTCATTGCTGGGTTACTGGGCATTCCAGCACTCAACTGATAATACCTGGGCTTAAGAAATCCAAATGCCACGCCAAAGAATATACCCATCATCAAATATCTGCCATTTTCTTGTCAAAAGTGAGACTTTGGGCATGAAGACCCTGTCAATACTTATTAATGCTGGCAGTCTGAGCACTTGCAGCAAGACAAAGCAGTAGCAGAATGAATCATTGAGTGTCCAGTGACTTTATAGGTGAATTGCAGAGGAGTGTTGTTTACCAAAACATTTGTGTTACAACATTGCTTCTCCTGCCCTAACCCTCTAGGTTGCACCATATGTAAAATCATACCTACCTATGATATATGCCATGTTTCTCCTTTCTTTCCAGCAAGATGCTGATTGGAGGAACGACGTAGACCTGAATTAGCTACATATATGTGGGCTTTATTTTCTTTTCATTGAGTTTTCGACATGTGATACAAAATTTATGAAGAATCTGTTAAAGCAAAAGCAGAAACAAGCCTCCCCCTCCCAAATTATACTCTTAATGGTAAACTGGATATAAAATTAAAAAAAAAAAAAATAAAAAGAAGCTTTTTCAGTTAAAGGTCTTTGATCTTCAAAAATGAATGAACAAGCAAAGAGCTGATGGAAAGTTGTGGGCATTTTAAATCTGAAGGTTGATTCCAGCATGCATCTACATCATGCTTACTTTAATTACAGTAGAGGTTGATGGCAGTGACACTGTTAGGTGAGTTTTTTCTATAATGAATTTTGTCTAGAATGACTCTTTCAGCAATGAAATAATGCTCATGAAAATAATAGCATGGACTTTGGCTTTTTGTATTTTTTTCTATAGAAATATGGCTTTTTTTTGGGGGGGGAGGGAGGGTGTGGTGTGTGTGAATGTTCTCTCTCTACAACACCATTACCAAAACTGGGATTCCTGTAAGCAGATTCTGACATCCCATATTACACACTATTGGATGGATTTCTCACGGACAAAATAGTGAAGCCTTGCCAGATGAATTTGTTATCTGTCTCCTAACATCCTAACATTATTATATTTACAAACTGTGCAATTGGAGGCAGTTAAAAATCAGGAAATGATTTCTGTTAGGAAGCACTTTAAGTAAAATCTAAGTGTGTTGAATATACAGGTGCAAATATAAGACATTACAGTTTCTGCTTTAGGGTTAAGCATATCATCTCCATGACCATGGCACATTCCAACTCTTTATGGAATTCATTCACCAGATGGGGCAATAAACCTGTCTGAACCATGCAGATAATAGTTTGAATTACTCTAGGAATACAATCAATATTACTTTAGCTTCCCCAGCAGCTGAAGATCTTAGAACTTCTCTCTCAGATAAAAAATTATTGCATTTGTATCACTGGACCTGCATTTGTTTTTTGCTTAATTTGGTGGAATTATTCAGGACTGACACAAAGTTAAGTGAAACCAATATGGTCCAAGAAGCAAAGTTATGGGGTTTTTTTATGCCTTTGGCAAGTTCACTCCCAACACTGAAAATTAAATAATTACTAGGATGACTATGGGGAGGATGTATGAAAGCCGCTCAAGGTTTTGAGAAAAAAAAATCATAAACTCACAATGAATATTAAAAAGAATGGCTTCTATTTCCTTTTTAGTTCCTACCTCAGCTACTTGGATATTTCTGATGAAGCTAGCCCCCATCTAAAACATCAGTAAAAGAAGGATGAGGTTATTGCTCATAGAATCATACACATTTGGAGCTGGCCAATCTGAAATGGGATCAGCAGCACGCAGGCAGCTTTGAGGGGGAACTGGATGTGTGAAGAAAGATTGATTAGGTATGTGATGGGTAATGAATGACTGAATATATAAACTGATCAAATTAAAGTTTACAATCAGTAAAGCATCTGGATGCTGCAGAAAATTGTTAGTAATTAGCTTCATGCTTCCAAGTTTTTGAAAGCCTGAAGGCAAAGACTAATGCATCTAGATCGTCAGGGTATTGAGAGAGAAATATGATTTTTTAATGGGAGCAAAGCACCAACCATTGTTCTCTAAATTATACAAATTACTGTTTAGGGGGTTTGTTTTCTTTTAAAGCAAGTCTTACGACCTCTAATGGCTACATTGCATTAATTAAGCCTTAGTTCCCCACTAGTGCTCTCTTCTGTTGTGTTCATGTCATAGCTCGCAGCTAACTCTGGGAGTGGGAATTTTTAATAATGAGTGTACAGTGGTAACAATATATAATTAATCTTTGAATTTAAGCACATCCCCAAGGCTTTTAATGCCCAAAGCAGGCTTAAGTGATTTGCAGAACTATGACCATAGTCCCTATAAAATAACACAGGAGGAAGATTTTCCTAACAAAATTAATTATTTAATGTGCCTGCACCTAAGTATGTACCATACATATAAGAAGAAAATAAATCTTACTCAAAATCAATAACCAATTTTTTATGGGGTCTTTTATTTTCTTTGTTTGATGATGGATGTCCTGACTAAAGGGTTATTTCAAAGAGTGGAAGACTGGTAGCAAAGTAACTCTCAATCACTACTGCAGATATCGTGTGCTATTGCCTTCAGAAACAGGCTGAACATCCTTCTTCAACCACAACTGATTTATCCCATGTACCAAAGGCAAAAATATGCTGTGCAATAAAGATCTAAATGGAGAATTTGTTCTGATGGGATGACATTTAATCATTTGTAACAGCAAAATAAGACATGGAAAATGCTCAATATGGACCACAGTCTAAATGTCACAGAGATTTCAATATGGTGACAGAACCACACTATGATCTCTCTTTTTTTTTCTTCATTATAACAGTTCTCCTTTTTATAGGCTATGTGTGCACAAACATTGAATATGCTTGGTCTATATCTGCATAGACTTATTTATTTCATTTCTTTTTATAATTTCTGTGTGACTTTTCTTTTGTTGAATCTGTTTGGATAAACAACACTCCACTTCATAACACATACATAAATGCAAGTTCAATTTATACACACCCATTTATAAAGTTGCAAAAAAATATGAAAAATAATGGCAGCGAATGAAACAGAAAATATGATGTTTTCTCTTGCTTTTGGTGGCTAACTATACACATAGGAAAAATATCAGTAAAACCCAGTCACCATATTGATCAAAAATGATAAGGATGTTTTATAATCTGGGTAAATCACTGTAGTCTCTGGCATGCTTTGCTTCATATGTGAGAGATGTGCATCTGACATCCAACATGCACTTAGCAGGTCTTAATCAGAACTGGCTCTGCATATCTTGGATGCTAATTACAATCTAAGATTCAGTGGATGACATCCCAGTCCATGGAAAGCCTTCATGCAAGCCCTAGGCAAACCATGCATACCATTAACTCATTCACTACGCTTTCTCCAGAGTTTTAATTCTGAGATATATCCACTTGCAGAATTAATTTATAATATCATTTTTTTTCTGTGGAAACACAGTTTAGAATAAGCTACAAGGGCAGCACTTTCAGGAAGTGGATGTCTGACTGTAGACATAAAAAAGTTATGCATATATTATGAACTCATGAAAATGCAAACTAGACAATAGGAAAGAAGGGAAGAAAAATAGGCAGCTGGAGGACCTATTTTTACTTATTTAATATAATATACAAATTGTCACCTGCATTGTCAAATTTTCATGACATTTATTTATATGACATTATAAATTATATGTTATATGTTATATGACACCCATAAATTATCATTTAGATGGGTGATATCATTATAGAGTAACTAAGTCTACATAGGGTACAAGTGATCACTGGATAATTCTTTTTAAAATGCTCAGCAAAATAGGGACTTTCTATTTTACTTTGATGTCTTTTATTTTTATTTATTGTTTCCATGACTATGTTGGGGGGTTTTGGGTTTTTTTAAATCAGGAATCTAGTGCTAAAACAAATAGCCTTAACTATATTCACAAGTACTAGAAATCACTACAGCTCACAAAAAATCACAAAGCAAATGGGCATGGTGTTTAGGCTGAAAAGCCAAGAAAACACCAGATTTGCTGTCACATAACCTAGTTATTCAAAATTATTATAATTTTTATATGAAAAATGACTTCATGCACTCAAAATGAGAATGACAATCATCTCAAATAGCCAATCTCTGTCCTCTTATGAGGTGGAAACTGAGAAAAAGGATGTTAGCTTTAAAAAAAATGTAAACCACAAATTTTTAAAACTTCTAAATGGTCAAATGTGGTGCATTGTTAAGGACTTCTAGTGTGTGTGGGAAATTTTTTGGTTAAAAATGGAATGTGTTCTAGGGTACAAGAAACATGGACAAAAGCAACTTTAGAGGGTCTTCCTAAATTAGAAGGCAGTTCAAATTTTTCACCAAATTTCATTGCTTCTAATGAACTTTAGACCATGTCCCTGGAAGGTATGAAGCACAGCAGACTGTCCCATATGCCTGGTCAGTATGTTATTTTCCAGATAACTCCAGATGACTGACCTGTAAAGGCTTTTGGATTTATTTTTTTATAAAGGTAAATTCAACCAAAGTATTTTAATAGATCCCATGACACTTTGAAAATCAAATTAGTTCAGCCAAGGTGTCTTTTTGACTTTGTCTTTTTTCCTATGTGTATATTAGAAATCTGAACTGATTACTGCTTTATTTGTACTTACAAGTATATGCTGGATTCATTGCCCCCAATATCAGGTGACTGGAGTTTCTGCACAAGTATCACAATTATGCCAATAAAAAGCACAAAGTTTATCTAGGGGGAAAAAGAAAGGAAAAAAAATATGACAATAATATATTTTTTCAAGTGTGAGAATGAGACATTTCCATTGACTTGCTGGCTTCATTGTCTTCCAAACTGCAGTCTGTAAGTGTTAAAGGATAAGGGGTATAGACAAAAGTTTTCAAGGGTCTTACTGTCCCTTTTCTAGGCAAAAATATCCCACTTGCAGCAGATAAAATAAGGCAGAACTTCCTCATTCCCAAGCACCAGATGAGATAAACATAAGCATAAAAATTATTTCCATATTGTTCATTATCAACCAGTGCAAAGAAGAAAAAAAAGATCCTTGCCCTTCAAAACCATACAGCAAAGATCTCAGTAGTGAAAGAATCTTTAACTCCCACTTTCTGAACTAAAACCCTTATCAGTTTAGTTGTAACTATCAGTCATTATTTAATGTCTCCTTTTCCCTGAAAGTTCTGAATTGTGTCATTTTCCCTCTGCATGGATGAATCTGGCCCACAAAAAGAGGACCTCAAATATGTAGCTGTGAAATGAATTCCATTCAGCACACTCAGTGCAGTTTCCTAGTAATTGGCATCTAGTATTGGTGTAGATGCCCTGGGTTGTCCCACTTGGGCTGTCACCCCAAATGACACAGGATTCCTACACATCCCATGTCATGTCTGCCAGTCCCTGCCAAATGCTCCATATTCTCTAGGGTATCTTATTCATAGCATTTGGTATCTATGCTTAAGCAACGATGTAACACTTTGTCTACTAATTTAATTTGTGTAAGATTTTCTTAATAACAATACTTAACAGTGTGGATGGCAAATGGTGGACATTCAGACAAGCTGCCCAGTAGTTCAGGACAGCTGATGCAGCATAGTTTGTAAAGGCATTTGAAACAATTTGCATCAGTCATTTTGCCTAAAGATTACGGAGGAAGAACCTCCTCCAAGTGCTCCTTACCATGATTGATCCAACCACAGGACCCTTGATCACCCACCACAAGGCTGTGTTGTCATTCATGTCCCAGCAGCTGCAGTCATTAAAGAAGGAATGGGGTGAGAAAAGAGAAGGACAGAGAAACATAAAGATGTAAGAAGGAAGTTAATAAATTTACAATTTTAAGGGAATAGAGAGAGAGGGAGATTGGCTTTCCTACTGAATTATTTCATTTGGGTTCAAAGGTACCAGTTCTTTAGTCTGTCCCTTTCATAGTTTGTTTTTATGGCCTTTGCCCAAATTATCTGAAAGTAGCATAAGTATTTTTGTGGCAATTTCAATGGTAGCTGTTATTAAACACTTTGGCCATTTGGGAAAATGCCTTTACGTGTATTTCTGTGTCTGCAGACAGTTCAGCTGTACAATTGTCCCTTTGGGAGAACAACTCAGCAGATGGGAACAAGAGATAGGGATACCTCGAAGGGTAAGAAATGGTTATCCCAGAGTTGGATATCTCAGTTACTTTCCCAGGGTAAACAGGCAGAAATGTTGGTTCCTGACACTGACATGAGGATTCTTACACATATCTAGTATATGAAGGTATACTAGAGACTGGTTGTATTGACATATAGGAATGATTTTCCAGACATTGGGCTGCCAGGAGTGAGGATTCATCTAAGAAGGTACAAGTAGAGGTTGTAGTCAGCTCCTTTTTTAAGCTGTCGGGAGTGAGGGATCATTAAAAAATGGCATTTCTGTTTCAGTATTTAAAATCTTCTTCCAGGTTCCCCAAAGGATTCAAATGAAGATTATTCCATACAGCTGATTTGGACATATCCTTTTGTAGAGCAAGCTAATTACAGGACCCATGCATGTATGGGGTCTTTAACTGTAACATAAATTTTTAAAGCTAGAAAAACAGTAATAATGAAAAAAAAAAATCTTTTTTCTCCTGTCACACCACCCCTGGCTACATTATTTTAAGTCACTAAGAATTGATGGTCAGTGAAAAAAAAAACTTTTGTTTGCCTTTGTTTTCTTCCCCTAATGCTTCCTTTTGGAAAACATAAAATAATGGAAAAATATCTACTTTGTACCTGCAGTTCTGAGAAGGAGGGTTTCCCTCCTACTGGGACAACAGCCAGAAGTCCCAGCAGTTGTTGTCATGGTGCTTTTGTCAGATGCCAAGAAATAATTTGAAACAACATAAAGCAATAAACCACTGCTGATCTTATGAGAGCATAATGCAACTTCTGTGCCTTTGAAATGGTAGCCTGGTAGCATCTGGGGGATAAGTGAAAATCTTTTATTTAAACAAAACTAGGTGTGTGTGCAAGTGTGAGAAGGGCAAGCTAAAATTCCATCATCAAACTGCATATGTGGAAGCAGCTGAGTGATGCCTGGTTTAGAAATTTCAGTTGAACTTAGGTATGCAATATTTTACTGGCTTCCCATAATACCAACAATAAAAGTACCTGTGGTAGAGCTGGTGAGAAAAGAGAAAGTTCAGAGCTGGGATGTCAAATTTGCATAAAAATAGATTTATTTGCACTTATTGACAAGTCAGAGAAACTTAAAATCCCTCAAGGATGGTGGATTTTTTCAAATGCAAAGAAACATTTCTGAGTTACCTCTCTTTGGATGCTCAACTTAAAATATCTGAAAGGGGACGAATGTTCTGAGGGAATTCCTTCTCACCCACAGTCTGTAATTCAGGCTCTTTTCAGTTACCAACAACTGTACACCACAAAACAAAAGCCTCTAAACCCACTGATTATATTTTTATTCATTGTATGCATTTATAAATTAGGTGTCCTCTTCTGCAAACCACCCACCATTTGCAGAGCTCAGCCTCTCTAAGATGCACATTAAATCTACCCTGAAAGTCTTCAATGCCAGAAGAATCTGGACAAATTCTAACCTTCATCTGGATGTACATTCATGTATAGCAATGTGTCTGCATAGAAATAAAAAATTACAGGGGATGGGTACTATCCATTCATCTATGTTGAAGACATCTGCAGCCCAGGTCTGGCTGGGACAGATAGATACTTGGTGGTTGTTCTTTGGTTTATTTTTTCCTTCCTGGTGTATTTTAAATATGTATTCTGAGGAGATATATTCTCTCCTCCAACAATTTATTCTTCTTAGATCTATTCCTCTCCTTTTACAGGATGTGTTCCCATCAAGCTCAGATGCCAATGTCTACCCTCTAGATGTCAACAATTCAATTCAATATCAAGCTCACACAAAGGTTTTTTTCAAGGAATTTTTTTCTCCAGTCTCTGTGACATCTATAGCATGGATGTGGTAGAAGGAACACCATCTTCTGCACAGATGAACATGACCAGAAGGATAAAAAACCCCTCAGTGCACCACAAAACAGTCTGTAATACCAGCTAACAAGATGTATGCCATAAAGAGGCTCCCTGATTTCTTTCAAATGCATCACTGCAGTGGAGGTCAGACACACAGGATTCTTTCTCAGGATGGATGAAGAGAAGAGAGCCAGTGGGATGGGGTAAGGATGTGAGTTCCATTTGAAAAGGCCGGGGTCTGATTTCTGTTACCTCTCTGGTGTACATCTGGAAGAACCCCATTAAATTCAGCACAGCTCTAGTTAAACAGGCAGTTGCATTTCTCTCCACAAAGCTGTCACTGACAGTGATGTGAATCAGGAGCTGAAGCCAGGGCAGCTTTGCAAGCTTTAGAAGGAGCAAGCAGGAAGAGTCTCAGGCTCAGAGTCTGTATTTTAGCCCATTCCTTTGCAGCTGTGGTTTCCCAGTTCAGTAATTCCTGCAATGCTTTCAGGCTCCCGTTGGCTTCTTGCCCAACCTCAAAACAATGCTGACTGATTTTTAAAAAGTAAGCACTGAAACACTCAGCTTCAATCTGTCTAATGTCATTGCATGCTAAGTAGCCTCTCTAACAAAAAAAAAAAAGGCATGGGTGGTGGTGGTGGTGTTTTTTTTTCTTTTTCCTTCTGCAAAAAATTCTCCCTACCCACAAAATATATATACTAGTTGGACTCTTAAGATATATGAATGCATTTAGGACCAGTGTTGTAATCCTAACAATGACATATCAGGGGGTAGTGTCTTTTTTTGTGTGGAAATAAGTGATTTAATTTGTCTTCATGTAGGAATAGAACATTGGGTCACAGCACTTGCATTGTCATTGGAAGAAGGGCTTCATGTGCTTTCCAAAAAAAAGCATGAAAGAAGGATGTAGAAAATCTGACAGAACAGTGAGTCTTGTGCAAATTTTAGATCCAGGTATCTCTAGTACAAGGTGAAACTAAAACAAAAGCCTAAGTGTCTCGGAAATAGGATTTGGGAATAACTTTCATTCAAATCGAAGTGCTTGATCACTGCTAGATTTTCAAAATTTTGGGATAGAATGGAACGGAGTAGAGGGCGTTTTCAGTTGGAAGGGACCTACAATGATCATCTAGTCCAACTTCAGTCCCTCTCATTCCCAGCAGTTTTCTTAATATTTCACTAATTTCAAACATAGCTATCAGCAAATGGAAAATACCCCAACATTGCTAAGTTTTTATATTTTCAAGGTGTACATTCATATCCATTCCTACCAGATATGTGTGCTGTTCTATGAGACCAGTCAATCTATTGATGAAGAGATGTTCAAAGCCATCTCTGGGAGAAGCCTTTCCTTCTGGTCCTTTAGGAAAAGATCTAAGATATTTGCAGGGTTTTTTTAGGGGGGGATTTGGTTTCTGGGGGTTTTGATTTTATTTTTTGTTTTGTTGGGGTTTTATTGTTTGGTTTGGGGTTTTGTGTGTGTGTGTGTTGTTATTTTTTTTTTTCCCCCCACAGAAAATAGGATATGGATTTTCTGTTTCACCTCCTCTGCTCCACTAGGACTTGTGGAAAAAAACCTCTCAATTCATTGCATTTATAGGGTAGATGCCTACATCTTCTTTCATGAACTCATCACTGCAATAATGATATAGAATAGTTTGGGCTAAAAGGGACTTTTAAAGGTTGTCTTCAAATTATGGCTGTTTACACAGGTTGAACACTGGAGCTAAACTACTCGCATCCTCAAATCAATATCAGAAATGGAAGGAGAAATGAGTCGTGTCCTCTGATCACTCTATTCCTCTTTCACCCTTGCCACTGTGATGACTGCACATCAAATGGTTTCCCATGCAGCAATACCTACCCAGTATCATCAAAGTGAAGTCTCAGCACTGCCCAGACAGTGACACAAATTGTTGGGGTACCTGCAGAAGAGAAGATGGTGAGAGCATTAGCAGGCTGGATGTACATTTACTACTCAGTAATCAGCACTTTCTGCAACCTCTCCATTGAGGTTTTATTTCCTAAGAGCACTCATGGACAAAAATACTGCAATTCATGACATTAATTCAGAGCTATAGAAACACCTGTCTCAGTCAGAGGATGGGGTTAGTCTTGGTGATCTTCCAGAAAGATAAAACTGATAATAGGAAAGAATGATGCTTCATGTCGTTATTGCTGAAAGTTGCTGTGATACATCTTGTTGCCTGAACATTAAAACATAGTCTGTACCAAATAAAAGCAGTGACATTAGCTTTCATGTCTAGAGCTACTGTAATTATGCAATAATTGGGGAATGACAGATGTTGAGCTATTATGACATTATTGTAGTCTTTGTATTCTTATGTCGTTTTGTTGTGATTTGCATTTATTGCATTTTCTCCATTGTTGTGTAAAGAACTGGTTTTGCTTTACTTAATCAAAAGAAATCAGTGTAGGAGAGTATTTCAGTAACCACGGGACTTTTTTTTTTTTCCCCATTAAAAAAATTGAACCCCAGCCTCCCAAAAGAGAATACTGGGAACAAGAATTTAATTTCTATTTCAGATGCTTCATAACAATTTTAAAAGTGCATGTGAAATAAAATAATTCATTCAAAGCAGTAGGAAACCACTAAGAAACCTTTTTATTTTTTCTGTCTGAAATAAATTTTTCAGTAGAAATATTTTTATAAAACAACGCAGGCTTGACAGAAAACTCCAGGTAAGTGGGATCTACATTTTATGGCAAAAGAAATCTTTGACTAGGGAACTGTGTCCATCTATTCAGGCACCGCTGGAAAGATAAAGTGCTGAAAAACAATCAGAACCAGGACCTTGATAACCCCAGCCTGCAGCAGTGAATGAGGCTGTCGTAAGTTGACAGGAACAATTATGTCTCATACATTTTGCAAGGCTGTGTTGATGTCGCATTAATTAGTCATTCGACTGAATCCACTTAAGTGAGACTCTGTCAAATCTCGTGTTCCTGCTCTCAGAAATAAAAATATCCCTGTTAGGCCTGGATGACTGATGAAGCCTTCCTCCTTTAAAAAAGCTCACACAGACAGATTTGAAAAGAAAATGAAAAAGAAAAAAAAAAAAAAGAGAGATAAAATGAGGTGCTCTGGGGAGAAGAAATCATGCATCTTTAATTTAAAGTGAAGTCTGTTTTTCTCACATGAGAATAACTAGAAAACATTGAGATTTTTGCATTCTTAACAGATGCACAATAATAAAAATAATCTTTACATACCAATCATGGGTCTGATGTGCTATGTGGTTTTCACTGATTTGAACTCTGTAAGTTTTGCTGGTGTTTTTATGAATAGTGTTCCAACGTGGGCAGGAAGGCAGAAGTAGACTAAATCTGTCATAAAAATATAGCTTAAAAACCAGGTTCCATATGAACCTGGGATTTTGAACTATCTGCTACAGGAATATACAGACAGGTTACTTTTCTTTACATCTGTATCTATATCTTCATTGATTTTACAACTTATGAGAAACACTAGAAAACAGACAAGCCTTAAAGGCTGAGATCTATTCTTGCTGACTTTATTTCTGCCCTGAGTAAGGAGCAGGCATCAGGAGAGAGCTCAGGAAGACAGCAGTCTATCCAAGGAGTGTACCAGCAGCATATTGCATATTCAAAAAAAAAAAACTCTATGGATCCACACAGCCATATGCAACTCTCATTAAGCAAATGAGGACACTGGTGTGCTCAGCACATTTTTAAGAAACAGATGAATATCCAGATGCTGCAAAATGCTGAGCTCTTATTTATTACTGCTTCAATGCAACCCTCTCCCCATCAGCTCTGAGCTGAGGGGCTGCTTTTGCCCCTCGTGATTTAAATCCAGAAGCTGGAAGTGCTTCTGGTTTTGCAAAGTGCCAATCAATCCTGCCAGGTCAGGGGAACGTATTCAATCTGAGGATTGAATGCATGCAGGAACCAAGCAAACATTTGAAAAACAAAACCAAACCAAAAGTATCTACATTTGGAGATTCTCTTGGTGCTATCAAAAGATATTCTTCATCATGCTTTGAAGTGATATCTAAAAAGGGAGAAGCTTGATATTATTTATGGTATTCAACACAAGACCAGGTTAAGTTGTATCACAGAATGAATCCATCTGGGTTTTTCTTTCATTACAGAGACTATTTTAAAAAATAAAGTCAGTTAATAGGATGTGTTGTAATATTCTGATATTCAGACAAACCTACATATTTCTGACTTGTGCAAAGTTATTTAAAAGAACCCAGCCTCTGATTTATGTTCAGGTTGCAAAGATTTATGCATTGTTTTCTTTGTTTTCTTTACAATGTGACAATTGTCACATTTCAGTGTACATAAACCTCCGGTTCTTTTTGAAAACAGCTTTATATCTCTGCTGTGGACAATACAAAGGGAACTTTGAGCAACTTTTTCCAATAATTTCTTTTTCCAATAGCCTCTCTTTTCCAACATGCTTTATATAATATAGATTATTTCTCATCGCTTTTTCTCTTCTTCCTTCTCTATTCCTTTGCTCCTGTTGCAGGGAGTCTTCTCCAGAAGATGGGAGATATTGTGTATATACAGCTACATCAGAGGGGAAAAAAAAACCAAACCATATGTTGTTTACTTGAAGGTTCATGTTACATAAGGCTTTTAGAAAAAGAGTTTAAGGTTTGTGGTTTGTATGTAGACTTTACACATAAATATACAGTATTATTTCCAGGTTATTTCAGAAGTATGTTTCCTTTAGATTAAGAATTGGGTTTAATGTTCTTAGAATACATTTAAAATCAATGTATTCTTCTGTAAAGGTGATGAAGATATAGATATCTTTTGATGTAAAGGAAAGTAACATGTCCGTACATCCCTGCAGCAGATCGTTCAAAACTCCAGGCTGATCTGAAAATTACTTTTTAAATATATTTTTCATTCACCATCTGACTTCTGCACAAAAATATCAGCAAAGAACTCTTTGAATTAACCTGTTGCAGGAATCATTTTATCTCCAGAAAGACAAGTTGAAAAAAAGTTAGGCTGGATATCAGTGTAACTGGCATTTCTGAAACAAATCTTGCTTTTTCCCATTGAAAATTTCCATTTCCTGTCCAGGTAGGATGAGCATATGTAGATACTCTTTCAATAAATATTTAATTTAACTATTATCTGGAAGAAAGTCATAAATGAAGCCTTAGAAAATAAACTAAACTTAGCAATGCAGATTAGATTAAACTGAAAAAATTGGCATTAAGATCACATCTTGTAGAATGCAATTCTCAGTTGTGGACTACATTTCTGCAAGAGATGCAGTGTCCTCCAGATTTTGGTTCAATTCTATGCCTACAGAAGGAAGGACTACATGATCTGGCCTGCAGTGGTAGTTCTATACGAAGATGAAAACTATACATAAAAATTTTATGTGTATATATTTGACAGTTGGTGGAGACATCTTGCACACCAAGAGACATTTAAGACAAGAAATGTCACATACCCCAGCCAATAATTGTGTACCAGTAGAAATATCTCCTCTCCGGGAAAAAAGTTTCTACCAATAAAGTGAAAAGGTACAATCCCTCAATGAAAAGCCAGAAGTAGTTGGACATGACACAGTAGTGAAAAAACACCATCACTGCTTTGCATTCCACCTGCAGAGAATCAAGAAAAACAGAGTTATTTCTGTGTTGTTTCCACCTAGCAGGCAGAGAAAAAAAGCTTTCAACCTCTCCAAATTTTTCAGGGGAAAGGAACACAGCTAGGATTGGTATTATACACTTTTAATAGCAAAGTTTTAAAAGCAAGAGAAGAATGTGAGGTGCTACTTAGAGAAAGAAGCTTGCAAGGGCAGGAAGCCAATTTTACCAGTGGGAGGTGGTCAACAAAAGTCTTCAGAGAGCTTGAGAGCATCCCACATTAGTGGGAGTTCACGTTGTCAATGGATGCTTAATTGCTAGATTTAAGCCCCCTTCCAAAAATTAAGTGTAGAGAAGAAAAGAACCCACTTCTGCACTGAGAAACCTAAGGAAGGATGTGAAATGGCAGGAGGATTGTGGAAAGCCCTGAGAATGGGATCAGAAAGGATGCACCCTCCTGTGTGTAGCTGAGAGTTGTACTTCCCTGCCTTTTGTGGGTGGTGTCACTTGAGGATAGAAACAGGAAAGTAAGTGCAAGTGTATAGAAAGAAGATTGATTTACTGTAAAAGCAATAGAAGCTTTCATTCACTTATGAGGGGTAAAAGAAGTAGACAAAAGAAAAATAAAAATTAAATGGGGTTGTTCAGCCTGAAGGAGGCTGACAAGGACCTTCTCACTCTGTACAACTACCTGCAAGGAGGTTGTAGCAAAATGGGGGGCAGTGTCTTCTCCAAAGTAAAAAGAGAGAGAATAAGAGGAATAAAGTCTCAAGTTGTGCCAGGGGAGGTTTAGATTGGACAATTTCTTCATAAAAAGAACTCTTTTCTGAAAGGGTTGCCAGGCACTGGCACAGGCTGTCCAGGGAAGTGGTTGAGTCACCAAACCTGGGGTTATATAAAAGATGTGTAGATGTGGTGCTGAGGGACATGGTTTAGTGATGGACTTGGAAGTGTGCTAGGTTAATAGTTGGACTCAATCTTAAAGATCTTTTCCAACCTAAATTATTCTGTTTCTATGACAAAACCCTTGGGTGGAAACTGAGCTCTACTCTGATTCAACAAGAACAGAACACCCTTGTCCTTCCAGTGTGAGATGTCACCAGTCCTACAAAGGTAGATTTCAAAAAATCAGAGTAAAATAAGTGTATGAACTGAAAGCTCCTGCCTGGCAGTTTTGACTGATTCCCACTTACACTGCATCCTCTGGTATAAATCTGCAAATTGTACATTTAAACAATCAGATTTTGAGTTTCTTTATGAAAGCCCAGTCACAGATGAAGATCTGGTCATTAGATGGTTGATTTAAAAATATTTTATCCTTCAAGTATTTAAAAAAAAAGAGGCATATGCCACTATCAGAAGAGTAGTGTGAACAAACTACAGATCGAACACGTTTTCAGCTTTATCACTATGAAAAATTAAAAGCAAAACCCACTTTCAATGACAAAGAAGAGGCTGACTAAGAAACTATACAGCTGCAGTTTCCTTGTGGAAGTGACTCACAGCAGACTGAGCTCATAACTGGATGGATAAAGGAGCTCTCAGTTTGGGAATGTCAAAATTACACCTGGTGAGCTGATTGATCAAATCAAATACTAGTGTGAAAATGAAAGGAATTCGGATTAAGTTTCATACAAAGCTAAGTGCACCTGTGAAAGAGACTGCTTTCCATGAAACCATACACTTCAGACACCAATCTTTGGCTAATATGAATTATATTTTGATATTGTGGTTATCAGGGGTATTTTCTATTCCTGAATGGTCACCTTCTCTATACATGACTTTTCCTGACATCCAGAACAAATGAGGCTCTGGAGAAAAAACAGACCTTCAGATGAAGGAAAATGCTTGTGTCTGCTCTCACCCTACCTACCACTATGCAGAGCTGTGAAAGGGAGAAAGAACCTGGATGGAATCAGAAGCCAAAAACTGTAGGCTTGTCTGAAAGACCAGGCTTCTGGACACCAATGACATCATGAGACAATACCAGCCACAGTTCTGTTGCAGATGTAGAGGTAAGCTGACCACTAATTACCTTCACTCCCAAAGCTTCTCAGCCCAAGATGCCCAACAGACTGCTGCCATCTTGCTATTTTTTATCTTATGTTGAAAAAAAAAAGAAAGAAAAAAAAAGAAAAAAAAAAAAAAGAAAAAATCACATACACACAAAAACCCCCAAACCAAAACCAAAACCAAAAAAACAAAGGAAGAAGCTAAAAAGCTTTGTCTATGGCTTTACTTACCGTTGAGATAAAGCAGTGGTTACCATCCTGTTCAGCATAAAGAACCCCATCTTTAATGAACACAGATATTGCACGTAGAATGAATGAAACAAAGAGGTTCATGTGGATAAAATTTCGAGTGCAGTGAAGCTTCCTAGAGACGAAAGAGCAAGGGAGAGGAAAAGAAAAAAAAAAAAAAAAAAAAGACTTTTCTTTCAAGGAAATAGCACACTAGGCCCATCTGCACCCATGACCAGAGCTCCTAGAACCTTGGTGATAAGATGAGCAAAATTTGAAAGTCAAGAGTGTGGCTAATACTGATGCTAAACAAGAGGAAGATTTGAGTTTTTGCCAGAAAATCATGCAGGTTAACATAGAACAGACCAAGTTCACTGTAGCCACTGCAATTTCATAAAACAGACCCACAGCTTTTGCAGTTGCATCTACCATCCAGAAAAATGGGACTACTGGAGTGTGTCCAAACTGGGGGAACAACTCTATTAAAAAGTTGTCTCCATTTTACTCTAAATCTGGTGAGTCCAAATCTTAAATATTGTCCAGTCTCTTTCCTCCAGTGACTGCACAGCTCTTTGCTGAACTCACCTGAAACGACACAGGATAACCATGGCAGTGGTGAGGGAAACAAGAGATGTGCTGTATCCCACTGTGTACAGAGCCTTCACAGATAGATAGTAGTAATCCTTAGGAGGAAAATAAAACAAGGTTAAAAGCCCATCTAAGGTCACATCTTTACCCTGTCAACATGCAGGGGGAACCACAGGCAGGATTTGTTTCTTGGATGGCCTGGTTGTTTTTCTCCTCTTGGTTCCTCTGAGATCTCAGTGTATATTAAAGCATTACTCAATGTCTGGTGTACTCCTGGGTCTGCCTACCATGAAGCTTTTTGTCAGTGAGGAAGCAAATGTTGTCTCTATTTCTTTTACCACTGTGAATATATCTGTAGAATAAAAGTAGCTGGCTAAGGGATTCTTTAGTCAACAGGGGAAGAACTGGGGGCTACCTCATATTTCTAGAAGTCAAAAGATGTATGAACAGTAAACAATCATATTCTGGAAATATCCAACACAGGGCTGGGAAGGATTTAAGTCTTGCTTCTCACATTGTTATGCCTATGAATATCTGAGCGTTTCATTCTAATCACCATCAAATCAGAACTTGAGCAGAGGCTGGACAAAAAATACCCTCCTCCTCCCACCTTCATTTAGTTGAAAATTGTAAGATTAATTCCCACCTGATTATCAGACTCTGTTGCATTTTCATCAAAGCCACAAGCATCATAATAATGAGGAAAAGGTTCAGACCAGCCATCTTCAGTGCAATTTCTGCTGATGTCCCCTGTGTCAAGTAGAGTTGAAAATGTGACATTACTGAAGCCAGGACATACCCTCCCTCCCTGTGGTGCATGACCAAAGAAAACCTCACACTACCACTGTGGTCACTATTTATCTGGCTGTCCATAGAAGACTTTAATGGCATCTTGAAAGTTCAATGACATGTTTAATGACCCAGTTCTACAATAGGAACCTATGGATGACTACTACTACATCTGGTTATCAGAAACCAAAAAAGGATTAATCCGTATAATCAGTGCCTCCAGGTCACCAAAAATTGCATTCACCAGAGCCTGCCTAATCCAGATGTCAGCAAAATGTCCATTTCTCTCCATTGATTCTGAAAGGCATACAGGGAACACAGTTTTGATGTAGCAATCTACCCTTCAGATGGCTGAAAGTTAAGTCCAGTGCTTAAATAGAAATAGACACTTTTTGCTATATTAAAATGATCTTAAGACATCTGAATCCATCTGCATTTGATGGTCAAGACAACTCAAGGCTAATATGATTTTTTGGAGCAGCTTCTGGAAGCCAGATAGGATGCTGTAGGGAATGTAAAATAGCCATTGTCAGCCTATGGTAGGCAGCTGGATTGTTCTCCTCCAGCCAGGTAACATGCATCCCACTCATTTAGCTTCAAGCCTGAGCTCTAATCTGAGAATGATTTTGTGAGGACAGCCAAAGATGGAATGGGAATCTCTTCCTTTGTCTTCACAGCAAAAAGTTCATTTATATCTCCAGATGTCCTGAGAGGCTACAGTTGATAATTTCATACTTGTTTCAGAACTTCTCACATTTCTCTGTCTATTATTTGTTCTAACCCCTGTATATAACCTCCCTCTAAAGCAAGTGTTGGCAAGGAAACTCTAAACTGTCTCAGAGAAAACTCTGTTCTCTTTTCCTCTTTTACCCCTCAATGTTTGGCTAATATCATGTAAGGACTAGCTCCTAAATGTCTTTCACTGACAAAGTCAAAAGGTTTAAAGCTGTATTGGGAAAAAGGAACTGGAGATAGAAGAGGAAAGTGTCTCTTGACTTTCATGTTGTTACTGAGGTTGCCTAAGGGGGGATGATCCCGTGTTGCTCTTTTCAAGCACCACTGCTCTTGCAAGAAAGAGCTCAGTGACCTGGCTTAAAAATTAAAATTGGGCTGCTGGATGCACTTATTCCTCCCCAGAACAATAGAAGAGTTTCAATTTATCAAGCTTTCACAGTTTTTGGAGTTGCAGCTCTCCCTTGACCAAAATCAATGGAAATTTCCAAATTTTACTATTTTTTTTTTAAATTAAGGTTGTGTTGCTTTGCATTCTTACAGCTTTTTAGTCAAGCAGCTAAGGACACCAGCAGTGACCTCGTTTTTAGAGAATCTCTATGCCATCCATGATGCAGAATACATCTATTTAATCACAGAATTCATTTAAGAACATTTCATTACTTGTCAAATTCTGTTAAATTACTCCTGTACATTCACTTCTATTTTTCTATGGAAAAAACCCACTGACTTCTGGTGTTGACTTCACTTAATACCATTCAATAATTATTGTTAAGCAGGTAGCTATAATTTTTAAGACTATACTAGCTAGATTGAGAGGTTCAATAGTGGAGGAATAAATTTTCATAATACTGCTAAAATTAACACACCAGAAAATGTGTCACCATCATTAGAATGGATTATAAACCAATACCTAAACAGCAGGAAAAAACATTTCCTTTATGGAAGCTTTAGAGCTTCCTTTGCAACAATGGTAAAGTAAAAAGAGAAAAGTTCCATGGTTCTCCTACTTACCTAGGGGAGACTGGGCTGTGCTCTCCAGTAGGTCATAATCACCTATAAAAGTGGAAATTTGGTATGAAATTGTTCTGACTGTGTTTTCTATTAGGACACAAACTAGTCTCTGTGGAAAGCACTGAATAGAATCCAATGGATTTTTCTTTGAATCAGGCCAAAGGCAATAAATACTTGATTCTGTCATTTCAAGAAGTAAACACTGTTTTACTGGTGAGTTTAAATTAAAGTTGACCTGGATAAAATTTAAAAATTGCTACTGCAGACACTGAGCATATACCTAAAAATACATACCATCAGACTAGGACCAATTTTACAGTGAAAATATATATTAAAAGCTCTTATTTTTTTAGCTTAAATTTATAATCCATAGATATGCAAGTATGGTTGATTCCCACAAAAATAATGAAAAATATCCCCCTCTATCAACAACAAAAAGCAATAATTAATTTACTTTAAGAGCTTGAATTTATGGCTTTAGGTTAGATCACACTGATTTCTAGAAACTGATCATATTTTTACTTTACTTTTTTATCAGAATGTTGCAATATATATATTCATGAACATAATGGCTGACAAACAACTTTTCAATTATCTTCTATTCTCATGTTCTCTACATACAATTCTTGAGAACAGAGGTCCATAGGAGGAAGTGAACACAACTGGTTCTTACCTGCATGGGTTTGCCCCAAGTTATCTACTTCCCAACCTGAAATTTAAAAAAAATAAAATATTGATTGCATCTTGATAATAGTTTCCTTCCCATAAGGGGAGCAGATGTAGCAGGTCCTAGAGAAAAAATGCAACAAATTTTCTTTAAACCTTACTGACTATAATTTTTTTTTTCTTGTCTTTGGAAAGAAGGAGTTTTCTGAATCCATGCTGATTTGCAGAATAAACCCTCAAGTATTACAGAGTAAAAGGAATAAAGAGGAGCTGCCTTCAGCCACCAAGTGGTGCTGCTGTACCATGCACAGACCCAGAGGAACCTGACAAAGCTGACAGCAGATAGCTCTGCCAGTGGCCCATCCACTGGTGAAAAAAACTGCTGAAAAAACCTGCTGGAGCAGGTTAAATGTTTAGATGGGCTTAGTTCTGTATGCTCTGGGGTAACCACAGGGCTTCAGGTTGTTCTTCTTTAACCCTGAACCTAGGGTCAGCTCTTAACTAAGGACTGGAAATGTCTTTCACTGATTTGTAGGAGAAAGGTTTTACCAAAAGTAAAATCAAGTAAAAAGAGACTGGTTTTAATCCTGTGGGAAAGGAGAAAGTCAGCATGTTAGGATATAAAGTAGGAAGGTGAACCTTTTATGTACACCATAAACTGCATGTTATATTTTAAACTTTTTCAAACTCCTGTGTAATTTTAAATCCAGTGATTTCTCTCTTTCCTGTACAATAAACCAGATGTGCTTTTTGATCTTCTGAACCAGAAAATAGAGGATTTTGTGTGAAGATGATGGTGGGTGTCTAGAAAACAGCTGGCATTTTTGCTAAAGGCCTTTCAATCTCTTTCAGCATCCCCCATTTCAGGTAGGCTGTAGTGTGTCACTGCATGGAGTTATTCAACAGCAAACCTAAACACACAACCTGCTAGTGTAACTCTGGAGGGTTTTTCCTGAAAGCTGTGATGAGAACACCTTTTTATTTATTTATTTATTTATTTATTTTATTTTATTTTATTTTCCTGCCTTCTCTGCCCAGCTCCACCTGCTTGCAAGATTTCATACATGAGATTTCTTGCAAGTTTGCAAGTACTGGGTAGGTGGACCAGTTCTGAAGACACCAATGCTCTGAGCAAACATTTTCCAGTGAAGATCATTCAGCTTGCTGCCTCACACTAAATTACCAGATGCTGATGAAGGGCTATGGCTGTGCTCCAGATTCTTGGCAAAATAACAGGGATGGCTCTGCAGAATATTTTTGACAGTGATACCATGAGCCTACAAACGCCCAGGTTTATTAAAAGTGATCTAGCTCAGGTACAGATACCTACATTGCTAAAATCTGAGTTCAGAATATCTCCTTTAGGATATCGTGGGGGATTTTTTTACCTGTGGTTTTATTAGGCAGAAATAAAAATAAAAAGCAAACTGCTGTTCCTTGACTATTGTCTTTCTTAGTGTCTTTCATAGGCTGCTGCCACTTAAATCAGTGTCTTGTAACAGAACTTGGTGCTTACACCTCTTTCAGGTCACCTCACTCAATAGGGTGACACAGAAGCAAGGTAAGAAGAAGCTGCAAAAAACTCCCAACATTTTTTTGACTCATAAAAATCCAAATTTAGTTGATCAGTTTTATAGAGTGGCTTAAATCCTGAACTGTGGTACTGAAAACTTCACAGAATGCTTGTTGGAGAAAGACTAGGCCAATAATAAGTAGATAGAAACTTGATGTTCTTGGTATTTTGGCATGTTACACCGATTGATCAGAAAACTGTTCAAAATTTAAAAATTTTATTCCTATAATCTAAAAGGGAGACATAAAAATTAACAAATGTGGGTGATAGCTGGTCACACTGGTGTTAAAATATTAGATTTTCATTCATTTTGAATTTCATCACATCAGCAATTAACTAAAACACTCATATATATATTAATGAATTAATGAATTAATAGTTTTGTAAAATGAAGAGGATTTCAATAATAATTTTTATTTATGTAAACCTAAATTATTACTGCATTTTAACTGTATTTGGACATTATGAAGCAAGTCACAATTTTTAACAGTATTAACTTCCTGATTGCTGTAGAAAAAAACCTTCCTCTTATTAACATGTTTTTTCTCCATCTCCATCCTTGCTAATAGACTAAAGAAAGTTCCAGTACAACCTTTTAGTGTACAGCTTTTCAGGTTTGATCCATCAAGCTAATTTTCACTAATATGTTAAGAGACTGGAAAGGCAATTAGATTTACATTGGGCATTATGCTCTGAATTGCAATTAATAGTCAAAGTTCTCCTAATGAGTGTTGAGATAACATGCTCACATATAAAATTACGTTTGTGTGTGTGTGTATATATATATATATGTATATACACACGTACATAAGCACACAAAAAGGAATATACAGCCACCATCTGGCTTTAAATTCCCACATGCTGCTGCTGCCCTCTCTGACACCATATGTTTAGGTAGCCTGCACCAGAACATGGATGTTTATATGACAGATAACTGTGCCAATAATTATATTTACTCACATGTATGAGAGTGCAAGAGAGGTCATTTGGATTCTACCTGTGCTTAACATTTAAAATACAAATATAGGGGCAAGGCCTGAACTGGCATTTGAGCTGAGGGTGCAGGAAGACCACATGTAGGGAAGTCCCTCTACTTTTTTCAAACTATTCGCCTGAAATTTTTGTTGGGTTTTTTTGTTTTGTTTTGTTTTGTTTTTTCACCTGAGTGCCTTTCTAACTCTAGGGAGATATCAACAAATTTATTCAACAAAATTGGTGGACACTTTGCTGCATGGCCTCTGACACAAGGGCTCTCATTTCCTTACTCATCAGACACACAGAGGGAGAAACTGGTGCATTAAACTTCAGTGCTGAAGCACAGAAAGCCCTTCCAGATAATTATGCAACAGGGTAGATGAAATATATGGCTCTTCCAGAAATGAAGAATAAATAAAAATATGTTTTTCATCTGCATTTTGACTGGAAACTCAGTTTTTAAGGGATTTAATTAGAGGGTTACACTCACGACTTCCATGAATGACACCTGTGCTCCTCAAAATGTTGTTAAATAACAGCACAGCTCAAGCTACAGAAAGATGGAGCAAACAGTAGCTGTTAAAAAGAGTCTCAGAACACCATGTATTAAATCAATAATTGTTCACATTAGTCAATAAGCTCCTGAGGAAGCTAATGTTATCCTTGACAAAGGATGGTTTACCCAGAATATTGACAGATAGTGTTATTCACAGTCTGCACACACTGAAAAGGTAAGTCCCACTCTTTGGGAAGTAAAGCAAATCTTTTATTAGTGTTTTACCTGGCACTATTCATTAAGTGTTATTTGCAGCACTACTTAGAGAGCTTTGAGAAGATCCGTAAGAGTGCTGAATTATCAGTCCAAAGACCAAACACAGATAATATTAGTTATTTCTATTTTCTACATGAAGAGGTAAAAAAAAAAGTCAAAGGTCTTGCCAATGGCTACCCATGGAGTTAGTGGCAGAGAACCAAATCTTTCATGTCGTTTGCTTGCACATTATCAGACTTTCTTCCTTGGTTTTCATTTGCTGAGCCCCAGAAAACCTCCTCACTATCCTCCAAGGGATGAGAAATTTGATGCATGCAATTGTTGCTTTTGATTTAAAGTGAACAGGATTGGCAAAGCTAAAGCCAAGAAACAGTCTGTGTATGATGAGCTTCAGAGCTCAGTGCAGCCTTTTAGATTGTCTCCCTCATGCCAAAAGTTTGCTGGCTGCTTTCAGTGTCAGCTGGCATTGCAACTGCTTTATCTCCCATAGATTTGTTTATCTGAGCACAACTTGCATTTAACCCTTTTGTTCCACCATTTGTCCCTTATTAGTATCAGGAGGGAGAATGAAATGCTTCCAAAACCATTCTGTGCTGAAATGGCTCACCCACATTTTTCCCTTGTTCCTGGTTTTCCCATCTCAGTATTATGGTTTGGAGGACTGGTCCACATAGGTAATCCTACAAAAGGTTGGATTTTGACTGTGTGTTAATTCTGTCCCTTGGGAGAGCACAGAGACTGAGGCAGAGAGAGGTTCTGGAAAACATTTCCTGCAATCCCTTGTTATTGTGCTGTCCAGCAATGTGGATAATGAGTTGATTAGGCAGGAATCTGCTTTTTTTTTTCTTTTTTTCTTTTTTCTTTTTTTTTTTTTTTTTTTTCCCTGGTTTTACACATCAGCATATCAAGCTAACAATTTATAAATATGAAATAAATCAGTGAGCTCTCACGCCTGACTCCCCAGCATCCACCACCTTGTGCCTGTTTGCTCCTTTCCCTCTTGCTTCATGCTGCTCTTAGCCACCAGCAATCTGTTCCTCTGGCTGGCAAAGCTGTGGTTGGGAGCAGCAGTCTATTTAGCAGCTTTTCTGGGGTTTTCTGAGCACAGCCACCACTTCCACACTGCCTGCCTGCTTCTAATGCCCTCTGCCCACTCCTGCACCCTGGCACACATGACCCCAGGCTACCCAGGTCATCCCTGTTCCTTCATTACAGATTTTTTTTCTTTTTTTTTTTTTTTTTTTCTATGGGGGAATGTAATCCAGAATTATCTGCTAGGTTTTTACAATCCCATTAGCAGGATCTGCAGAAAGTGGAAGCCAGGTGAAGCTTTCAAGATTCCTTCACTTTTTCCTAGGGTAAGTGCTTCCCTCCACACTTTTCAGGAGTTTTGGGTTGTCCAGCCTCGTGCCCCACAAACAATACTTTAAACTATAGGATAAAAGTTATCAGCCCAGTTGGGATATACTGGATGTTGTTATTCCCCTGGCCAAACATTGTGAGCACAATGTTTGCACAGAGATGGCACTGCTCAATGTATTTAGAAAACAGGAAGACAGGCAAAGGACAATTAAGAGTAAGATTAGGAATCCTGGTTAATATTTGTGTGACTGAATAAGAGCTATTGCCTAAGGGAATCTGAAGAACTGATCCTGTGGGGCAAACTGGTCCCATCCAATTTACTCACCTGCGGATATATTCATCTGATCTTTAATTCTCCTTCCATAAAGGGCAAAGAGGTTGAAACCTAAGGGAGTGATTAGGTTTAGACATTTACTGTAGGATGAGATAAACCAGTTTCTGCAACTCCTGATGCAGGAGCTTGTGCAAAGGAATGTGTAAAGGCAGTGATGGAGCTGATATACAGGTCCTTTCTTCTACTCCATGCTGACTTTAAGGTGCAATGTTTAATGATGTGGAGACAAGAAGACCCAGGGAACTGTACCTGAAGGTCACAGAACACCACTGAGGTCCTACATGGAGAACAAAAAGGCCACAGTTTATGGGGCTGGCTGAGGCCCTATCATGTGATGTATAGATGTGATGAAAGTTATCTTTTTTCTTTTCTACCTCTTTCTTATCAAAGAACATGAAATTACCAGTAGACTGAGGTCACCATAGCAACTGCTAGGCATCATCTAAACATTATGTGTATGCTTCCTATGAGGCTGGCTGTCAGAGGAGCATCCATCAGAGTGCAAAATCAGCAGAAATACTATTAAAGGACCTCCTAGCTCTGATGAGGGCAGGGATCATATTTCAGAGAAAAGCTTTTGACAGATAAAACCACCGAAAATAAGAAATGTTGTCTAATGGAGGTTATCAGTTATGAAATAAGTCCCAGAAGAGAAAGCATATTAAATCACTTGCTTAAAGGCAAGAACAAATATTTGCCCACCGTAGCTATAATCTTGCAATCAACTGAAACTCCATTCTCAATTATTTGAAATAGGAAAAATAAGAAAGAAAAATAGAGGGAAGTCTGCTAGCAAAGGCTGAAGCACCTGTACATGTTGCACCTACAGCAATATGTCAGTATTTTCTTGTTCTGTCCAAGAATTCTCCAAAGTGCTCAGCAGCTCTCAGTATATTCCACCCAAATTAGCTTTCAGATCACATTGACAAAGGCCTTGAGCTACTTTACAGATTTCCCTTAGCCACTGCAGGATGTCATCTTGCAAAAGATCAAGGACTTCATCTTTACCTGAAATGCTCTTGGTCATGTTATATATTTGAGTATCAGAGGCACAGTATTATGTCCCATAATTTGGTGGGAAAGGCAATAAAATGTCTTTGTCATGCAAAAAGAGTCTGTGAGGCCTTAACCACTTGATGGGAAATGAAGATAAAGTTGCTTTTGTTTGATATTAATATTTTCCTACCCATTCCCTCTTCACTGCAGATAAATTTTTTGATGCTGTGACCAAGGAGATATGCTTAATTATAGCCTGTCCTCCTCACTTTGGAGGAGATGAATAATCCCATGACTTTACTGCTTGTGCAAAGCCTAGGAAGGAAAAACAGCAGGAAGGAAATTGTTATCTAGTAAGCATTATTATCTTGGTTATTGGCAAGACTTATTATTTTAACATCAATACTTGTTAGGTCTCATGTACTCATTCTTTGTGTCACAAAGAACTTGACAAGCATTAAGCAACAATAACATATGCAATCTGCAGACAGCTTTGAAAGCTGAAACCCTTAGCTGGTACATATATTTAAAAAAACAGATACCTTTGCATTGAACTTGCTTCTGATACTACATTGGATCTTATATAAAGTGAAGGATGAAACTATGAAATGCACAGAGTGCTTGTTGCTTCAAAGACTAATCCAGCTCTGATGGCTCCTTATTGTTCCCATAATGCAAATTATCTGGGATGGGTTACACCTGTTTTTCAGAAATAGTTCCTTGGTTCCAGCATTTTATTTCCCTCAGTTTTCAGCAGGATGCTGAAATACCCACAAGGGATGAGACGTATACGTGGATAGAAATCTAGACCTTTGTGTTGATCTTTTGCTTTGCCTGTTAGACAGGCAAATGCAATTTCAGTCTGCTGTAATGCTGACTTTAATTTCAGCTGGTAGCAAAGAAAAACTGCATCTTCTACTCCAGAAAAAAATAAATCTTCCAGATAAATTTTGTTGTTTAGGATGCTTCTAATCTGTAAGTTATCTTTTCTTTCTGACCATATCAAAAACAGTCAATACATAACCCAAACTAACAGAAACTGTAACTTGCAAACATTTTCAACAGCTTTCACACTGGGAAAAAAGTTACTTTGATTGCCTTTTCACCCAGTCTGGGAGTTCCATACTGTTTTCACAGTGATGTGTAGCAAGCACTTAATGACTTTCCCTGGCCTGTTTCTCCAGAAATGACACAGGAAAGCTTCCCACGTATGAACATGTAGGATCACTTCCCCTCTCATTAACTCTTCTCTTTTCATCCTGTTCTGTTTGATTAAGGGTAACATCTAAAATCAGATAGGAGAAAAAAAGCCACAGATGGCTTCCCAAATCCAATTAACCCTGCATTTATAAATCCCATTGTTCACCCATGATATCTCTAGTGCAGAATATATGAGGCTTGGTGTTTTTACAACAGAGTATTTAAGTGTCTCCCAGTGTTTTTAATGGGAACAGTAATAGACTATTTTCAATTTCTTTTTCTCAGGAATACATATAAATATAATATAATATAATATATATAGATACAATTTAAATATAAAAATATAAATATACACAAAATACAAATATAAACATAAGCATAAATTATAAATATATATAATATAAATATCTATAAAAAGAAAGCTTGTTGGCTGAGCACTCAAGTCACATAACTTCCAGAGCAGCAGCAAGCCCAACTCTTTGATTCAAAAGTGTGAGTTTAGGATATAATTGCCTTTTAAATTCTATAATACCTGGATAAATTCTTTATTCTAATGGGTTTTAGTTAGGACCCCCTAATCCTGATATCAACATAGGATGCATTTTATGTCTTTGGTAAATTGATGTACATTTTCTCTGATTTACAAAGTGAACCATGCTTTGTAGAAATGCTCATTTTGGGTATAGCAGGTAGTGTCCTAGACTGAGCACTACATAAACATTCTGAATTTGTGGAAGATTTAGTAGAAGTTAATCATATTTTTTATTTGGCTTTGTGAATTAAGTATTTTTTCAATGTGGAGGGTATGGCAACACTGAGAAACCACCTCTTGTGATTTGTATTACTTTTCACTTCCGATCAGAGATCTAAAAATATGATTATTTCTGCTCTTGTTATTGGGTTTCTTTCAATAATCTGTTTGAGTAATGTTCTGTAGCTCTATAGGTTCCAGAACATCTCAGGTGTACAGGGAAAAGAAAGAAAAGCACAGACTTGGCCTCTGTAGAATTCCACTGCCAACCAGTACTACTTGTGTCAAAAAAAAAAAAAAAAAAAAAAAACCAAAGAAAAAAAAGGGAAAAACCCAAAACAGAGAAAATTTCCCAGCTGGGAATTCAAATCACTTTGTAGGGGTCACTTCTAGGTCTAGCTATGCCATACTGGAATCCAGCATTACAGCTTGACACACTTTTTTTCTTCCTTTGTGAAGGTGCCTTAGAATGTTTTAAGTGTACCCTGTTCTAGAATGGTCATCTCTGGAGTTGGTACTGGGAATGAAATGGGGAAAGCATAATATACAACAGTGACATCATGGAAGTTATAGCTCCTGCTGAGAATGAAATTGTGACTTTCTAGATAACACTCAAAGAAATGAATGCTAAAAATAATATTTAGGAGAGCTCTAGAAGGACAGCAACTGTGAACCCTTAACTTCTTAGATTAGAAAAGAGGAGTTAATGTGTTTTGGTTTTTTTTTTTTTTATGTGGAGAGGTTTTGAGAATGATCATCCTGTCCACAATCTGCATCTGAAAGGAAATGAAAAATCTGGTGATTGTGGAGGAGGTGAGAGGTGAAATGGAATTTTACATGGGTCAGCAGCCACACAGTGTGGGATTTAACACTGGGCTTTCTGTATGATGTTGACAGCAGCTCAAATGTTACTCTTCAGCTCAGTTGCAGTGAAAGTTAGAGCAGAGTATATTTTCAACTGAAAACCAGCAATAGCTGGTATTTTTATCTAAATCCAGTTTATTTAGTTTCTTTTTTATTTTGTAGTCTTTTATTTTTTTCCCTGCCTGTGCAAATCAGACTTCACAGTGAAGGAAGCCAAATTCTTTTCTGAACTTCATAAAACAAACAGCCTCCTCCAGTGATTTCAGTAATCTCAAGATAAGCATTTCAGACAGGTCAGAGGAAACATCTTCTCCAGGCACCCATTGCTTTCCCTTTCCTGAAACAGAAATCTGTGTGATGACTTCAGACTTGCACACAGAATTTTTAAATACCCAAAGCCAAGTGAGGTAACTCCTACCCTCTCTTTAAGATTAACACTTCCCCACACATTTTTGCCTGGTGTTATACAAGCAACTGTACTTATAGGTGTTTCAATGCTTCACAGGACAAACTTTTAAAAAGTATTGTTTCAAATTATTACTACTGTTTGTAACCATGATTCATGGTCTTATAAAAATTTTGATGTATTGCGAATGGATATTCCATTGATAAATATTAGTGGCAGTGCCTAACCTGCTTACACTTTCTAGAAATATAGCAGCAGCCAGAGGATATTAAAATAATCTATAAAATGTAATTAGCTGTGTCTTAGAAATATTTTAGTAATCTAATAAACCTTTATTCAAGGAACTATCATAAAATGTGACTTTTTCATTAAGCTCTCATTGAAAAAAAATATACTTGGCTAATTTAAATTAGCAGCAATGATATTGAAAGCTGGTGCTGATTCACCCAGGAGAATGGTTATGGATGTAGGTATTTTTACCCTGGGATCAGTAGTGGAAGTCCAGCTGGATCTGTAGAGATTTCAAACTATCCCAGATTAAATGTTCATTTATTTACCTAATGAATTATGAATTTTGGTTTTGTTCCTACTTCACAGATGTTCAAAACCTCTTCAAAACCAGCACTACAAGAAGTAACAGCTTTCACTTTTATTAGTGATCCTATAAGTAGATGAAGTAACCAGGACACATGTTTACTCTAGACTGACTACTCCTCCTTTAGGGTCAGATTTTCACCCTGTTACAGGTGAGATGTGAAGCACAGGATATGAACAGTTCTGTAAATAATCTAAAAATATTATCTCAACCCTTCGTTTTAAATAGTTCTAGTTGTAATGGAGATACTAATTTTTACATAAATATTGATTTTATTTTTCTAAAATGTATATTGTTTTTTCATAAAAATAAATAAAGAAATAGATCCTTCCCATTAACAGGTTACAAGTTATTTAAGCTCTGGACTAGATCATGTTGAGCTAACCTTGTCTTTGAGGAGACAACATCAGTGACACCAAGACTGGAGAGAGCCTGGGCTGCAGTGTCCATGTACAGATCACAATCCTGAGGGATATGGCTCAGGCAAAGAGAACAGTCAGGACCCTGAATTTTAGGGAAGCAAAATTCCATCTGCTCAAGGAATTAGTCAATAGGAGCTGCTGGGAAACTGCCCCCAGGGACAAGAGAAAAAGAGCTGGCAGATCTCAAAGGACTTTTTTTCTATAGAGCACATGAACTCCTGATCTCCAGGTTCTCAGGCAAGGAAGAGACCAACATGGTTGAGTCAAGACCTTCTGGCCAAACTAAAGGACTGTGCTTTAGATGTACATGACACTGCTCTCATGAGACTTCTAACAATATCCCTGAGCATTGCATTCAAAACAGGCAGAGAGGGAGGGAGAGAAAATTGTTTAACTTGAGGATATGTAGGAGGTGGAGATTAGAAGCCACCAAAAAGGAAGGATCTTATTGAAAATCTGGACAGGCACTGTCTTGAGCAACAGGCCACCTGCAGTTAAATCAGAAGATAACAATATAGCAGCCATCTGTTGATGCACAATAAATAACATAAAAGCAATTTGCCTGCAGGCTGCAAGGATCATTGATTACGGGATAGCAAAAACCTCTATGTCAGTGTCCATCCTGCACAAAGGATGGCCAGAATTGGTTTGACAATCAAGATGAATGTCAAGTAGTCGACAAAAATTGATTACAAAGTAATCAAGTACAGTAAACAAAACAAAAACCTAAGACAGGGAGTAATATAGGAACAAACTTGAGTGGATACTGATGTGTTGTTTTAAACGTGGATGTGGCCACTGAAGCAATATTACAGCAGTAAAAATTATGTATAATTATCCTGGCTATAATTAAAGCACACAGAATTATAGTAGTAATTATACTTTTATACCTGGTATTTAAAAGAGGGACTTACCTTTCCTCATGAAAAAATTAAGTACCTAGTTTAAGCTAATTTCCCTTAGTACTTGCTGGCTAAAGAGAGATATTTCCAAGCTATGATTCACCTCATGTTTCTTGGAATAAACATAAAATTGCCTTCTGTGGGTCTCTTTCTCTCCACTGACTACGGAGTCCAGAGAGTTTCACATGGATAAAATTAGATGAGGTAATGATCACCCTTAAATTCCTTTCCATTTCAGAAGAGCATTGGCACTTGCTTCAGTTTGCAGATGGGTTCAAAGGGATGTATTTAAGGATAAAGATTTCAGCATTGCTGGAGCTGTGTGTGGAACACTTACTGTCTGCCACAAATTGTACTCTGCATGTGGCTATGCAGAGAAGCTGGATTTTGGATTTAAGACTATAAATCATTGATTAATTGGCAAAATAATCTTTAGGAAAAATGATACTGGGGGACAATGGTGGACATGATCCTCAATGGGCAGTGATAATTAAGTGATCTGCAGTAGAATAGGTGGGTGATAGGAGGACATGGGAAAAACTGTGTTAATTATTAGCATGGGATTGTTGTTAGCTAGCACAGATGGGAGGACTTCACCTCACTTGTTCAGCTGTGAAGATAATTTAATGGAATCATGAAAAAATAATTTAAAAAAAGGAATTTCAAGGAACCCTCTAATCAATCTTTGCTGTAAAAATGGTAATAGTTTTTTCCTCCTCTTCACACACTCTCATTTTGATCTGGCAAATTTCCATGTGTTTCACAGGTTAAAAGAATCAGGAAAAGGACAAGAGGCTTTTTGTACCATGCAGACAGTAGTTTGCTCAATCTTCCCATTCAAAAGTGTTGGGTAATGTTAATAACCAGGTGGGATAGTATTGTCACTACTAGGGTGGGTTATCCTTTTAACAGCAGCTTCATTTGAGAGCAGCAACTGCCTTGTATAAGGTTGGAAGCCAGCATCTAATAGGGTTTCTTTACAAAGCATGGTGAGTCCTTAGGCATGAGCAGAACCCAGCTCTATATTTTAATTATTTTCTAAAATACATTTGAGCTGTGATGATGAGTTATCCAAGCCCCAAACACAGCTTCAGGTATTGCCATGTTGTACAATCTATGCAGGCTTTTTTCACACATTCCCTCCCATCCTTGCACACACACACATATAAATATCTGCACACAAACATCCTGGTTTTCTACAGTATTTTTTTTTTTTCATTCTAAAGCCCAACTCAAGATCTCTGTAGAGTTTTTTGATTTCCCTTTATACTGAATATCTATGTGAGGTTTTACACTCATGTTGGCCATGCAGCTTTACAAGAAAGAGTCAAAGAGCAAGGAAGAAAAATTTTACCATCTTCAGAGATGATAAATCTAAACAGTGCAGGGCACTTGACAAAGACGATTTCACCCACACTTGCAGGTTTCCAGCATGTAATATTGTCCCACATTCCTGGGCAACCTGTGGAAGAGAAGGAGGGATAAAATACATTAGTGGTGGAAATCGATTTATTTTCTCGTTGTGTTATTCTATTTTAGGGTTGGTTCTCCTAACCGTTAAAATCTGCCTGTTTAGAAAAATAAACATGGTAATTTTCTAATAAGTTTTCACTGAAATAAATAAGTTTTCACTGGAATAAATATAATAAATAAGTTTCATTCATAGGCATAGCATAAAATATGTAGTGTGTGCTCTATGCATGGCCTAATGACCAGATTCTATCTTAGCAGAAGACATTTCCTAGTTCCAGTTAAGTCACTCCAACATACATCAGAAATAATTTTCCCCTTGAGTGTGTTGCTATATTTTAGTACCATTTACTTGCTTTCATTATTGCTGTGTTAAATCTTTAGGTATCTTTAATTCATATTCTATACTTTTCTCTAAACCTTGTCAAAGGTTGTATAGTGGCACATTTTGGAATTTGACTCAGGGAAATGACTGGAAACTGAAAAACAGATTCTGCTTCATGCTACAGCCAGTTTTGTGGATGTGTGGGGGATTTACAGAATCAGTCTATTTGGAAAAGATCTTCAAGACCATTGAGTCCAACCATAACCTAACTCTACCAAGTCCAGTGCTTAAAACATATTCCCAAGCACCACATCTACACATCTTTTAAACACCTCTAGGGATGGTGATTCAACCACCTCCCTGGGCAACCCATGCCAGTGTTTAATTAACTTTTCAGTGAAGAAATTTCTCCTAATATCTAATCTAAACCTTCTCTGGTGCAACTTGAGACCATTTCCTTGTTGCTTGTTTCTAGGTAGAAGAGACCAACCCCCCCCTCACTTCAATCTCCTTTCAGGGAGCTGTAGAGAGCAAAGAGGTCTCCCTTTAGCCTCCTTTTCTCCAGGATAAACAACCCCAATTCCATCAACAGCTTTTCATATGGCTTGTGATCTAGATCTTTCACCAGCTTTGAAGCTCACCTCTTTGTAGCAGTTCACGTTCTTAAAAAAAAACCAGAAGCAGAAACGTCCTCGATTAGTAAAGAAGCACCACAATATAATTCACTACATTTACTGAAGGTTTTGATCTGTAGAATATAGACTCACAATGTCAAAAGGATGACTTTGATCTGTAAAGATTTCTTAAATAAGATAAAGATAGAATCAGTCCTTTAACAACCATTCGGAGACTAAGCTTCAGGTAACAAGCTTTGAACTGAAGATCTGAGTGATGGAGAACCAACCTCCTGTTACATGGATGCAGAAAGAGGAAATGATGGCATTGTGGGTGGGAGTTGTCTTCTCTAAGGATGTGGGGGAAAATCAGGCCCCATGTTCTATGTTAAAGATAAGAATGGAGCTCAGCTCCTGCTTCTTTATCACTCTGTCAGAGGAATGAGAAACTACCATCAGCTGTCAAGAAGCATAATTTTGTAAACTACAGTTTTATTAACTCATAAACCAAAAAGACTTAACCAGTGTACAGAAAAACTCTGAGCGATCTCTCAAATTTCCTACTGATGTCTAAGAAAATGACAGTGAAGGAATCTCAATGAGGATCAACTTCTACCTCATCAGGAAAAGAAAGAAAAACTAAATCTAAATAGCTTCACTACTTTTTGCATTTGATGCTGAGATCAAGCACACAGTCTTATCAGCCATTAAATGCCACAAGCTCTACAATTTTCTAAGTGGTGTTCTATTGATATTCTCTCTTGTGGACTATGTGCCAGAAAAAATAAGATCTTCAGTAAAACTGATAATACTTCAAAGTGTCATACCTCCCACCTGCCACTACTTGTGAGGTTTGGGTGATCAACATGTAAAAACAGTGTGGGCTTTATCAGCTGTGGTGATAGTAGCAGATTTCCATCATTAGAGAATGTATGATCACAGGGTTGGACTTGGTGTCTCTTCACCATTTTCTCACAAAATATAAAACAGATCCTGCCACACGTGGTGGGTAGGGCAGTTCTGAGTGATGCAGTGCTTGAAGAATTGAGTCAGCCTCAAACAACACTGTTATGATGTTATCATGATGGCATAGGATAAGCAGTTGACAATCATTCTTGTGAGTTAAAGGATGCAGCATCAGATCACATAATATAAATTGATAACCCTATAAAATCCTGACCCTGTTACCTAAAAATCCATAATTTTTACCAGTTCCACCATAGTACAATATTACTGCAAAAATGCTCATTAAATCAATGCAGAAGCTAGGAAAAAAAAAGTATCTTTCATATTGCTCTCTCCTCCTCTCTTTCTTCAACTCCTACCCCAAGTTTTATGATACAATCAGCCTAACAAAGATGGAAATCACAATTGCATTAATCACTATTAGATTTTATTATGTTTGATAGCTAATATCTGTCCACAGAGTGAGAACTGTATTTACCATGTGAATCTGAAATCATGTAGACATAGGTTTAGAGTTCAGTGATATATGGCACTGTATGAAAGTGAAGGATATGTATCTATATTTATATATATCTGTATTAATGAGACATTTGCTTACAAGAGGTGTTACAGGCAATAAAAGTGGAAAATAAGATCTATTAACCACCTGCTAGTCTGAGTCACATAAATTAAATGGGTATGGTAGGAAGAATGAAGACTTGCTTAATTCTTACTGTTACTTCAGCATCACTTGTCTTCCAAACACTGGGATAGCAATAGATGCTGCAAAGAACTAATGGAAGGAAACCAACAAAAATGGAAGGAAATCCTCATACTACAGAAAAGAAAGTGTAGATGTGGAATAAATATTTCATAGCACTGCATATCAAACTCACTTAAATGAGGTGGCTTTTTTGTGGTACTGCTATGCAGAATTTAAAAATAGCACAATTTAAAAACACACTCTAAGTTCATTGTGCTAGAAAGCACTGACGAGCTGACATTGGAAGTGAGGGACAGAGAAACAGAAGTTCAAATAAATTGCCTTAGTTACTAAAATAAGTCAGTGATGGAGATTTGAAAGAATTGTGCATCAATGAGAATACTGCCAAAAAGTATATTTAAAACAAAGAATTCAGAAGAAGAAAGAAAAGGATAGGAAAAAATTTAAATGGAATAATAGCCAGTGTGAACAATCTCCTTACATTTGTAAACCATGATACAGCCAGCATCTCCTGCTGGGTGAAATCTGCCCACAGAAATCAATGTGACTTGAGTGTAAAACTGCCCAGCAGGGCTTTGCTCTGGCACTGACAAGTTGTCTCTATCACCATGCAATGAAGGGTAACCAAGCTAGCTTTGACAGAGGTCTCTCAGACACTGCAAGAAGCATGGTGCAGCTTCAAGTGGGCAAATTTTCCTGGTTCTTTGCATGTTAGACATCAATAATAACAAGAGATTGCTTTAAAAGGGAAGGTTTCAAGTGTGCTGGAGTGACAAGTGGTGGCTTTGCTAAAGGGTGCTTCAGCACCTTGCAGGAAGCACAAACTCTGCCTTTCCTTCCCACACTGTAGTCTGCAGACTGAAATTCATATTTGGTAAACTTTGTGGAATTCATCTCAGTTAACATAAGTGCTGTAAAGCTTGGCATCTGATTTTTCATCATATTCAGCTACTCTTCTCCTCTCCAATAAGATGGATGATATTTTGGGAGCTCCCATCCCTTGTCACTGACAAAAAAAAAAGAGGTCATTCAACCATAGCATTAGTCAGGATTCTTTTAACTTCAAAGAGTTAAGATTTACTCTTTTATGCTTATTCATCTAAGCAAAGTTTCCTCCCTGGTTCATGACAAGTGACTTTCCAGATAGAAAAAAAAAGAATTTGGATATATTTGGAATATTTTCCAGATAGGCAATGTGACTACTTCTGAGTTAAGGAATCCAGCTGAGAGCTGGGACATTATACTGCAGGTTATGAACAGTGCCAGAGCAATTCAAACCACAGGTAAACCACTATGGCTGCTTATGAAAAGCCACATGATCAATCCCTACATCTCTGTCTCAAGCTCTTTCTTATAAATGTGAGATAAAACTCATGTATAGACTGCAAGATCTCTGTGGCAGGATCCAGCTTGTACTGTTCTTGTACTTGAAAAGTACTTAAAAAAAGAGAGTCCTGATTTCAGCTGAAGCCCAGCATGGATTTTATATGAATTTCACCTGAAACCACTGACACTTGAGTTTACATTCAATATTGTTAAAGCTGAGGGGAGTGCCTCATATACCCAAGGATGGATCTGACTTTGTAGCTGCAGAAAAACCCCACACTTTCAGAGAAAGCCAAAAGGAGAACCTATGGATGTTTATCACTGCAGAACTTCTGATGTAATCTAAAATTATACCTAGCACTAAAACAATTCTATTTATCTTCCCTCCATGGAGGTTCACACAAGCCTTGTTCCTGACTCTAGCTTCAAATTAAGCTTCTTGGAACAATATGCTTTCTCCTTACCTGCTACTCCTGGCAGCTGCTTTCCTACCTGAAATGTCCAGAGAAGCACAAGAGAACAAAAAAAAACCCAAATAACAACCAAGAAAGTCATGTTGCCAGAACAGCAGTGGTAAACAACCCTTCTGAAATTGTTTATGTTCCCTTATATTCTTTTTGTCCTCTGTCTGTGTGCCTTGAGAGTTGCAGTTTTGATAGTGGATAGATATAAAACCAGATTTTAGGCAGCCCTATAGATGAAGTTCACCAAGTCCAGTGAAAAGACCTCACTTTAAATCCACTGTGGATAGAACCTCTTTATCTTCCACCAACATGGACTCACTATGTCACCAGGACTATGTGCAAATTTTTCTTTCTCTATAGATTTGTGTCTTATTTTCTCATAGTATCTCTATTGCAAAACCCTCCTTTACAGTCTCTTTATTTAAATTCTCTTAACAATATCCCCAACATCTTCCCATGTCCTTAACCTGTCCCTGGTGCAACATGTCTTCTTCTCATCTCTAATGAGATGGCAATCTCTAATTCTTGGCAAGAGAAGGTGCAAAAGCAGAGATGCGCTCTGGATCTACATCTTGTGTACTAATTCACTGCTTGCTCACTCCTCTTAGTAAATTGGCTAAAGTCCTACCTGTCCTCTACACACAAAGAATCCTTTTAACACCTTATACACAGCACACCATTTTTACAAAACCTACAGGAATTTGTAGATTTGAGAATAGTCCACCTAGGTCAGTGGACCTAAAATTATTGGGTGAAGGAGGGAGTGAAAAATGAAATGACAGTACAATGGACAAAGGGATTTATGGATTCATACACTGACAAATGGGAGTAGACAAGAATTTTTATAAAATTTATTTCCTTGGGAGATCAAGAAAAAATATAAATACATAAATGTTAGTCCTCTGTATAAATCTTTTCATATATAAAGGCTTGAGATGGAAATCCATCCTTTTGGCTTGCAGAGTTCAGTTTGAATTTCAGTTCCTCTCCTTATTTATCAATTTAAAATATCCCCTTCAAGGTCATATTGCCTTCAGGACAGTAATACCAAAGGAAATTTAATATTATAGTATATTGAACTGAACTATGTGATCCAGAATAACTTTTAAAGGGCATATTACATATAAAGCTCCTCAGAAAGAGGGAGAATATGAGATAGGTACACTCTGTTCTTTCATAAATCTAGGTAAATACCAAAATAAATAAAGGCTTAAATAAGGTCTGGGTATGGAACCTAGATTTTCAAAATTAATTGACATTTCAAAGAAAAAGTATCTTACAAGAACTTCTATAACAGAAATGGTCATTCCGTAGGTGTTTCAAATTAGGTAGAAATCTGACAGATTCCACAGTCTCTTTTGAAAGTCCAGGATGCAAAAGTAGAAAAGAAAAATCTGGTGAAATTCCAAAGTTATAAAAGGAGAGAAAAAATACAAAGAGAAGATAAAGAACTGAAGGATTTCTATTTTGGAAAAGAGAATATGTGATTGTGAAGAATGAAAAAATGGTTCATTCATTCCTTAATAGGTGATATATAAAGCAGGCATGAAAAACAAAGTCCAAGAGGAAGCTGAGTAGAGAAAAAGTAGGTTTTGGAATTATTTGAACTAAGTCTATTTGTTCAGCATATGTGATCTGGACCAACTATTACAATAAGAATTTGCTCATCTATCTAGATTTTACTACTGCTGCACTAAGATGCACCTTGCCTTGCTTTGTCTAATGTAGCATTCATTCATCTTAACAATATACACATTTTATATGTTCACCTATATTTCTTTTACAGTGCCTGAAGAAAAACAGATACCCCCAGAGGGCACTGCTACAGGTTTTCTAAGATAAATTATCCCCTGGAGATGGGTATTTTCCTTCTCTGTTCCCAAAAGGCACCAAGAGAGAGTTTAATCTTAGGCTTAAAAGCACTGGAACTAAAGCAGAGGAATTTCATATGTAAAGTTGAAGTGACTCAGCTCAGGTTATGTGTGAAGAAACATAAATTGTGGGCAGACTTACCAGCAGTTGGCCCACCTTACTATTCTTCAATACCTATTTCTAGATAACTGCTGCCCCTAATATATAGCTATGCAATGCTATAATATGACTATTTATAGTCCACTGTCTAAGTAATGATAATTATGTAAATTATAATAGTATTTTTTACTGGTACATCATTATCAGTAAAGTGAGTTCTTTTACGGGATGACATTTTCAGAAATCTAAGGCCTAAGAAGTGCAGCACTGTTTTCAAAGAACTATTAAAAATATCAGCTTAATTTATAAAGAGAGAACACTTGGAAAAAAATGAGACATTTCACTTCGTATCTTTCAAGCTAATCCTAGATTATATTAAAAACTACAGTGAAAGAAACAGAAACTGTGGTTTTCCTTTGATTGAAATAGTAGATTTTATAGCAAAACAGCAGAAAAAGATGAACTGAAGGGAGCAGGCTTTAGCTCTCCAAAAACAAAGCTTTGCATTTGCCAAACACAGACTTAGGAAGCAAGCCACAAAAATTACAAATTAGAACTCTATCCATATTCCCACTACTTTAATAGGAGGAAGAGTGGTACAAATACACCCTGAATTCAATGTTTGACCATGACCTGTCTCAGAGGTGAAAAGGCAATGAAGATGTTCTGATTTATACAAAAACTGTTAACTGTTCTCTTCAAGAGGCTGAAAAGTTCTTGTCTACAACTCACATGAAACACACCTCATAAGGATAGGGTAATACTAAGTGGTTTGGGTTTTGTTTTTTTTTTCTTTCATTAAATACCTTATATATGGCTAAGATCAGTTTTAAATGAATCTATCATTACAGAGGTATAAATTGTTGCTTTTTGTTGGCTTTTTTGTTTGTTTTCTTTTTTTCTTTTAAAGATTTTTAATTCTTTACAGCCACAGGATATTTATTCTAAGCTCACATTTATTGCTGTCCTTGCATTGTTACCTGCCAAGAAAACCTTATCCAAGAAACTCTCCAGAATCCTTGAAGTTCTGCCAATTGGCCTTAGGTGGGCTTTGGAGAGTTTTAAGGGAAAACTTCAAATCTGGCAAAATCGTTGGAACATTTCTTTGTCTAATTATACAGGAGAGTAAAAAGCCAATATCTGGGAAACGGAGAGGTGTATTTTTTCTTAAAAAAAGAACAAATTTCTTTAAAGAAAATAAAAAGGATTAGCTATTCACCCATGAGAAAGTCTCCATTTTGCTGCTTTGGAGGCAGAGACTGTAAAATTACTCAAAAAATTGGGAGATTTTATTCCAACACTGCTGGAGGACAGAATGACACTTACAAGATGACAGAACTTGAACTGGTGACAAGCTCACCAGCTGTGGATAATCTGGCATCACTCAGGACATAGGTTATGTGAGATCATGGGGTACTGCTGGAGGCAATCTTGCCTGGCAGAGACTGGTATTCCACATTTCTTTTGTTGCTGGTGGCAGGCATAATGACTGCCATCATCCTACTCCACCACCACACCATCCTAATGCATTTCTCTATCTTCTTAGGAGAAGAGACCAGGCACTTTGCTTTATCAACTCTATCTTCCATTAATTATCCAACAAAAGGAAAAGGGATGCTATTCCATCAGTGTCTAGAAGGCTTTGCATTCATCACAGTGCTGCAAATTTTAGTCCTGAAGTGACTGTTCTCAGAATAGTTTCTAGGAAGAGTAATGTAAAACATTAGATGAAGTTTACAAAGTTAAGACATAGTTTGAGAAGAAAGCAATAGAGTAAGAACCAGAAAGATGTTTTTCTCTTCCACATAACCCAACCCCATCAGATCCTACCCAAACTGATCCTTCCCTTCACAGGCACAATTCTCTAAGAAGTGATTGACTAAGGACAACAGGATGGTACACTACCAGTTATGAATTTTTAGAATAGTTTCAATTAAGAATATTAACTAGGCCTACAATAGGTTGTGGTGATAGAAAAGCAGGATATAAATAAATATATATTATATATTTCCACATATATAATATATATTATATATATGTTTCTTCCCCACAAGTTATAATGTGTCTCACAGCAAATCCTGGCTTTCAACTAGAGCTGTAGGTAAGGAATCCTTCCAACTTGTATAGTTTGTTACTATTTGCATATAGTATACCACTTGTATATTATCATTGTCACTTTTGCCACCCGTGGACAGTAGTGATAGTTGGCCCATTATGAGACTTATGGGCCTATGAATCAGACATCTGCAAAGAACACCAGAATAACTGGTTGCCATGGATACAGAGAAAGTAGAATATTTTTCAGTGTTTCTTTTTGGTATTTTGGAGACAGTATTCCTTGGAAAATGGAGAGAGGATTTGGTTGTATGCAAGAAGATGAGAGGAAGTTTTAGTAGCACTCTTGAGCACTGAGGTTTCCTAGTAATAAATTCAGGACTCTAAATCTGTTCTGTCAGAACGGGAAAAAAAAGATCTTATACTAAATTCTGTTACATATATATTAAGTTCCCTCAAAGGAATTTGTAAATTATCATTATTTAGGTTTCATGGTAGCTCTGGAGGTAAGACTATTTTCTGCTCTTTTTATAGCTGGAAAACTAAACAAAACAAAACAAATAGTGGCATTGCAAGCTAAACACTCTCTAGAGCACGAGTTGTAACTGAGCTCTGGAGCAAGCTACCTTTTCATGTTCAGACTCCTGTGTTCCCCACTGTCTAGCTTTTCTATCATTTATAAATAGAGTTGTCTCAGTGGAAAAGGCATGTCTGCAGTAGAAGATAACTTATAACAGATCTTGGGCCAAATCCGTTCCTGATGTAGCCACAGTGACGCCAGCGTGGGTGATCTTGAGAATCATTTATTCCTTGTTTACTCCTTCAAATCTTCTGAGAATGAGAAATGACTGAATTAAATAACTTCATTTATTTCAGCGTGCAAATTCCATATTATCTCCTGGAATTTGTTCTAGTGGTGAATCAAGAAATTCCTTATTAGAGCCCATGAGACCCTTTGATCCAGTGGAGGACACAAAGGAAAGAAATACATTATAAAAAGTATAAACAGCTCAAACTCTGTTAAGAGGCATGTTAACACATTTCATTTCATACTCCTGAACAGGAGGACAGAAGCTGCATTTTGTTCATGCTTTTGGAGTTACTGAAAAATAAATCTTGAACCAAAGGGGTGGTTTAGTAACTACATCAGAGTTTAACAAATACCATCCCAAGCTTCGCATTGAATTTCTCTGACTCTGCCGAAAATGTATGCAGAGATTAGGACAAATAACACACAAAAAACCCCAAACATTCAATCCAGCCACAAAATGTTTTGTATACATCTGGGGTATTTTGGTCAGTGCAAAAGAGATGAAAGGAAATTATATTACTATTCCATAAATTCCCAGAAACTAAATGCCTTCCTGTCAAAAGTAAGGATCTAAGAAGATGTACACCTTGACCTAGGAGGGTTAAAATCTGAATTTAGTGAAAAAGCAATATAAGGGATATCAATAGATGAAAATGCAAGCAGAATGTGTGATGAAATATAGAGAATATATAAACACAGGAGAGTATAGTGAAGCATGGACAACTACTCTGAGCATTCCCCTGCTACTGAACAGTGGATGTTTTCAATTTTCTTTGTAAAAATTTTAAAAAGACTGTATTTTTCCTGGAAAGACTTTTTACAGAGAGAGAAAGGGAAGAAATGAAATGTGATGTAGATTGGGAAGGAACCAACAGTGCCATCAGACCCAGAGCAGCACTACCACCAGCAAGCAAGCAGAGGCCACGTAAATATAATCCAGAATAAGTAAACATGTACACACTGCTCACAACACTGTATTGTGTAAACTACAAAACCTCACAACAGCCAATTGTAATTTACCAAACTCAAACCCCATAAATACCACAATTAGACAGAAGAAAAGGTCTTAAGTGTTTCTTATGTCAGACACATGGGAAAATGCTCAGAAAACCATAGGAACGGGACACAGGAAGACCCAAAATTACAGTGGTAGTAGTACAAAATCTGAGCTGATAGAGACAAGATAATTCCCATTGCTTGCCTTTAAATCAGATCCTTGGGGAGCAAGTATGGTGAATCTCCCTGTCTAAAGACTGGAAAAGATAAAGGAAAAAATGGGAACAGTCATTAGAAAGTACTGAAGCTGCCATCACTACTTCATAGGTTTATGGTAGAAGTCCAGTACCACCAGTTCTAACTTCCTCATATACAGAGATATGGATCAAGACTCCAATATTCCTGGCTTAGGCACTACCTCCATCAAAGCCATTACAATTGTCATTGCAGGAAGTAATATTTTTGGAAGAATGTGAAGTTTAAACTTATTTTGGAAATAAGTGTCTGCATGTCCTCATTTTCTTTTTGCATACATTTGTAAGTAAAGAGACCATTTGAACAAAGTCAATGAGTTTCTCTGTGTATGTAGGTTCTATAAGTTAGAGACTGATTGAGAGAGTTTAGAAATGAGTTAAAAAAGAAATATTAGAATGGATCAAGTATATTATTCCTCTTTTCTTACAAGAAAAAGGTTAAAGACCCAGGAAGAGAAATTGTTCTATGGTGTTGCTCATTGATGTGTGTGTGCAGGGAATTACACTCCTATCTGAAGTAATAAAGAAGTCTAAAAATTTGCATGCATATAATCAATATTGTTTTACTCATGGTATTTATACGAATGTGGAGTAATTATGGAAAAAAAAGAAGAAAATAAGTCTAAAGGGACCTGTGAAGATCCAGAAAGTTATTCCCTGCACCCAGGCAAAATAAACATCTAAAGGGATGTCTGAGAGTTCATATTGTCCAGGATATTCTTATTCCTTGAACAAGAGATGAGAAAAGTACATTCCAGGGCACAATTCTGCACACTTGACTTATAGAGTAAAGGTCCAGGAATTTCTTCATGTTCCAATTATTTGAAACACATAACATCATAACATCAGTGTTATACATAAAGAGTTTTCATGATAAACTGAGGGGGAATACACCATAATACTTACTAAATAGAAAATTAATCCCTACTGTGAGGAAGCTGTTTCTAAGGATAGGTATGTATTCATACAGGCATAAATTTACATATATCCTCAGGGAGGTTACTCTAGCCATAAACTACCTGTTAATCATACAGGTAGAAGAAAAATTTGAAAGTAGAGAAGAAAATGCTCAATTTCTAACCCGAGTGAGAAATAATATTTGTGCCAATAGAAATGATCAGTTGTTGTAATCACACCATTTGAACTTTTATTTATCAGTTTTCAATCCAGAAGAATAATGGGAAAGAAATCAGTGATTCTGCTATATGCTGTGTGAGGACAATTATGGAAGAGTTCTACTGACTTGGAGTACTATATTTAATTTTGTTCTAGCTTACTCAATTATGTTAACAATAGGTTCTCTTTTAAGTACTTTGAAGGTTAGCAGAGAAAGGTTAGAATTATATTAGTCATTTGGCTGTATGACCAAAAACCTGGAGTAAACTCAAGTACTTTCATATCTTGGGAACAAAGATAAGGCATGTTCTCAAAATTTATACAACAGTGCATTTTAATTAATTGTTTGTGGTCACTACTTCAGTTTGGCTTTGCTCTTGTCACATGGTTTGGGCATACTCATATTACACACAGTAAAAATAATTTTTCTCTTCTAAAGCATTTCACTGTTCATGACATATTTCTAGTAACTTTTTTTCACACAGGTCCTGGTTAATCACTTCATTACAGTACATACAACTTCTTACTCATAAATTAGGAATTATTCTAATCTTGCCTTTTGTTTTGGTTGTGAATTCTAATTGCTTCGTTTTACTGTGCTAGCTTTGATTTGTTTTTCTGTAAAAGAAACAAACCAATCAATTCTAAGAACAGTGTGAACATGAAATACATGTCTTGACTATCAAAAGTGCAAGTTGCTATGTAAAGGCAGGGATTCAGGAAGCCTGAAATAGCTTCTAGGTAATCAGAAAGACAAGGAAAAGGTTCAATAGGAAGAGTACATCCAGATGCATATGCAGGAGACTCAATGATCTATTTCTGAAGGGTGAAAATGGCACCATGTAGCATTAGGTCTGTGCCCTCCCTGGCCAACCTAGGTGAGTAGGGTTCCCACTTAGTTTACTAAACCTAAAACTTTCATGGGGGAATGAAATAGGGAGCTACACTCTTTGAAAATATGAATACACCTTGAGTGGGACAGTTTGCATATTAATACACCTTAGCCTAAGGTATCTTAATATGCAAACTGGATGAAAATCTCAGTACCCATCAACTGTATGAGGAATTTTGGGAGACCAGCCAGCTAATTTAGCCAATTAATTACATGTCTAACATCAAGTGATGTGATTGTTCCCTAGGGAGGCAACTTACCCCAAAATACAGAGCTGGGTAGAGTTCTCTTCTAAAACACAGAAGTGCCAGGTGGATTGTGTGGGAGCGGATGGAGGAGCAGGATTCCTGTGGGAGGAGAGCAGCTGGTGACCCCCAGCCCTCCACTGCCAGCAGGGCACATCTTTATTTTATTATACTCAAAGCTGTGTTTACAGAATCACAGAACTGTCTTGGTTGGAAAAGACCTCCAAGATCACTGCATCCAGCCATCAACACTCCCTCCCATAAAATAAAATATCACCACCCCACTAAATCATATACTAAAGTGCCTCACCTACACAGTTTTTTAATACCTCCAGGGATGGTGACTCCATCACCTCCTTGGGCAGCCCATCCAGTGCCTGACAACTCTCAGTAAAGAAATTCTTCCCAATATCCAGTCTAAACTTTCTCTGGTGCAATTTCAGGTGATTTCTTCTATCATCATATCCTTGAGAGTAGAGGCCAACATCCACCTCCTTACAACCTCCTTTCAGGTAGTTTATTCTAAGAATTATCAAAATCCTAAAAGTGTGATATCTGAGTGAACTTTTCAGAAAGTGTGCTGGCAATATGCATAAATATATTTTTAGCTGGGAGGTGAGTCTGTTTGGTTATTCCAATATAGACTGAGGCTCAAAACTGCCCATGTTATAAGGAAAAAGTACTTCTAAACTGTATGTTTACAGTGTGGTGAAAGAGGCAAGTAATTACTTGGATTTATTTCTAAAACATTTATAAGACACTATTTATTCACTGAGCTGACAAAATCATGGGTCTTCATGGCAGCCAGGAGCAAAATATAGAAATTAAAAGAGGAAGAAACAACCTTTATTTTTAACAGGATCATTCTGAAGTTTGAATGGTAACTGTTCTAAACTCTATTCCTTTCCATTTATCTTGCAGGAATAATGCACATATTTGGGAAAAAAAAAAAAAAAAACAAACAACAAAAAAACAAAAAACCAAAATCTGGCTTAGAATTGGACAATAATATTCAATGTTCCTCCAGATATGAAATGAGGAAAAGAAAATAAAAAACAGGTCACACATCAAAGGAGAGAAGGCATCCTACATCTGAAGTATCTAAAATTAACAAATTTTCTTTAAATACATATCAAAGACAGGCTAGTAGAATCAACTAGTTTTTTTGGTTTGGTTTTTTTTTTTCCCCTGGAAGACCCTACCTGTCCACTGACATTCTGCTTTCACCCAGCTGTGAGATCAGTTTCAGCTTTAGATTTCAGTGTGGTATTGCTGAAGTGTTCCTGGACCACAGAATAAAGTTTCTATAGTGCAATTCATATTAGAAAATGAAATCTGAAGCTGGAAAGCATAACAACAGCATAGGTCAAGTCCATTTTTTTTTTAGTAGAGCATGTAAAACTTTGCTCTCTAGAAGAATGTGTTCTCTTAACACATTAAGCTTTATGACCTCCAAAACAAAACACATAGGAAGACTTCCTCCTTCCTTCATTTCTCTTACAAAAGGCTGGAAAACTGCATGAAATAGAGATCTTTCTCTTATTCCTTTACTGTTCCTTCTGTTTCATGGGAGGAATTTGGGGAAGGAAATGCAATCTTTCTTTTCCTCCTTTTTGCCAGGAGCAAATTCTGATGCACATTCTGAGTCAGCAGGTCTGGCTCATGGGCAAAGCCAAGGATCTCCCCTTCCCCACCCCCATCCTCCCTTGCTCAAAAACAAGCAAACAAAAAATTAAATATAATGAACATTGGACATGCAGTTCCTTCTTTCTTGCTCATGAAAGAGGCCATGAAGTTCAGCAGATCCTACAGGGCTGCCTACACTTTGTAAGTCTCTTCAGCATCCTGCAGAGGTCAACATTTGACCCATTGTAATTTCCAACAAAAGGAAGGGAATAACTTGAAGTGCTGTGAGTCACCAGCCCTCAGGACCTATTCTGGGAAGTCCTCAAAGAAAACAAAAGAATTGTCACATATAGGGCTGGCTGGTGTTTCAGGGCCTCTCTATGGCCTGGGCCCAGCATTTGAAGACAACAATAGAGATAAGGATTGAGGAAGAGAGTGTCCACTCCAGTTGTTCAGTCTGATATGCTTCAACCACCCCCACTTATCCTTGGGAAATGATTGTTTAAGCAAACAGGCCTATAAAAGCAGGAGTTGTGATGGTGGGCTTGGGGACTGACACCACTGACACCAACCTACATCACTGACACCAACCCTACCCTGGTGGTTGGCCCAATGCTGGATCCAGGATGGGTGATTTTCAGATATCTCTCTCTTTAACTTTTCTTCTCTTATTCTCTCTCTCTTTCTTTGATCATGAATTCTTTTCTCCCAGGTTGTGGTGCTTGAAAATATATATTTTGTGACTTCTGTAGTCTAAGTATCAGCTTTTATGATTGTGCAGCCTGAGCACATATAGTAATCAAAGAATCAGCTTCTACAAGTTATTCCTTCCATAGTTTTAATTAAATCTTACCTTCAAACACAGACCTGGAGCGCTCTTTCACTTTAATCTCATCAAAGAGTATCTGATTCTTGAGCATTTCCTCAGACTCTAGCATTTTAATTTCTCTCCCCAGAAGGGCTGGGTCTGAGACTAAGGTTGGACCCAGCAGCACCCAGGCTTCTCTTCTGAGGAGGAGTTTGGAAAGCTGTAACTCTCTGGGTGTGCTATCCAGGTCATGACAAGTGTCTAATGAAGTAATATTTTTACCTAAAGAACTTTGTAGAAAAAATACTTCTAGGTAAAGACTCAGAGAGTTCATACTTAAGGTGTTATCAGGCACGTAAATTACTTTGCAATTCTGCTTTTGAAATTAAGGTAAAGTGAAGGATCTCAGTTTGTTTTGGTTTTTTTTTGCCACAATGAGAACAACACATACAGATATTTATCTGTTGCTTAGCAAAAGGAGTAGTTTAATAACTTGTTATAGTATTGTAACTTGCTCTTCTGTCTAAAGATGATTTAACTTACTGTTCTTCAGCTTTATTTTGCTGAAGAAAAATCAATATGCACAATCTGTCAGTAGTCCAAATTATTACACTTATTCAATTGCATATATTATTGAGTAGGCAGTTTCCTGTAATGAAGTTCTTGGCTTAAGTTTGTAAGTTGTATTAAGAAGTAGTGGATGGAACTCAGAATAAGCTAAAACAAAAAATTAAATTGTACAGCTGGGTAATTTTAGGCATTGGTCATGTGAGGATATCTTTGCTTGGTAGTCTTATCAGAAAAAAAACATTTCATGATAAAGAGTAGGCTAAAAAGTCTCCCTTGAGTTTTTGCTCTAACAAGACTTGATCCATGGGCTTTCCAAGTGATCCTACAATATATGCAGATGCCAGAAAGAGTGAAACTAAATATATAAAATCAGAATGTTCCTCTGGAAACCCATACATTAGAGAAGAGGAAGTGCACAGAAAAACCTTCTAATTGAAGTTATTAACAGAAAGACATTTGAGTTGTTTCTAACTCTTTCTTGTTCCCATCTCATTTACTTTTCTCCTACTAATGGTCTAATTCAAGTAACTATTCATTAAGAAAGCAAAAAGTAACTGGCAACTGTGCTTACCAGAGTAAGATTCAACTGACCAATTGCCAACATCATCATTTGAACAGCCCTCAATATTTTTGTAGTAGCAGATAGAAATAGGCAGTCCTAGAGAACAATGTTTCTCATCTGCAAGCAAATACTTGAAATAGGTCTGATGAGTCATTTCCTCAAAAAGCCAACTTTTGTCTATTAAGAGTGAAACTGATGGTAAAGTTAGCTTTGGGACAATACAGAGATAAAAATATTTATGGCATAAAATCTCATGTTCCATAAAAAAAACCCTCCATGCTGTCTCCATGGAAAAAACATAAGAAACCCCAAAACAAAAGCAACAACAAAACCCCACAAAACAACAACAAAAAACTCCACAACCCCCCCAAATCAACAAAAAAACCAACAACCAAACCAAACAAAGCAAAACTACCTCAAAATCCAACTGAATATTGTTCTCATTTTAATATCAAGGTACAGACAAATAACCAAGGTAGTTCACATAATATAACTTTCAGAGTTGGGCCAAAAATGTCCCATTGCACCCCATAAAATAAGGTATAATCAGTTCACTTGCTGGGCTGTGCCTCTTTTAGGCCTATTAAATTTATCTCTAATTAGAGAATGAATGAAGGATTGAATAGAAACAAAGCAGAAACAGAAGGACTGCATGATGCTTGATGACTGTCATTGTCACCTCATGCAAATGTCCAACTGGGTGACCACAATCTCCCTGTCTAAGTAAAAGGGGGAGTCTGGCCATGCCTTCCTGCAGCAGGTCCCAGGTTGGAGCATTGCCCCTCACAAAGACTTCTCTTTGAAAAACTTTGTGTGATCCACAGGTTACATCCCTGACACCTGATGAAAAACCAGTGTCACACACTGTGTTTCTCCTCTAGTGTCTCTACACCCTTTTTTGCCTCTTCCCAACACAGGGACAGGGACAGGAACAAGCAAGGATCCTGATTGTCCTTGCCAGCAACAGGAAATGTCTTTATAAATGGAGACCTACTGTGGAGTAAAATGGGAACTGGCAGATATAACACTGATCCTTCATCATATTAAAGTGATGAAATATAACCTCACAGCCAAGAATCCTACTTGCAGTCCATATTGGTAAATCCTATTATATTCACTGGCTGTACTAATATTATTTATTTTGCATTCATTAGCACTAGATTGGCAACATTATTTTATTAACATCCTTCAGCAAACAAACCTTCCATCCCTTTTTGTAGAGAATCCTCTTAGGAAGCATGACTGGTTCACTGGAGATGTCTTTCTCTTTCCACTAAGATTCATAGAATCATATAAACATCATACCAAAGCCCTGAAAATAATTCCAGATTGCATTCAGAAGTCTTCAGGTTTTTATCACTAATTATTGAGGGAGACTTAGACTGAACATGGAATTTTTTTAGGTACCTATATCAAGTATTTCCTCTGCAAGGATTTAACTCATATTCTCAAAGAGAAGTTTTCAGTGCAATTGGAGATGCTCCAGGGGATTGAGTTTCCAGCTCAGATAAACACAGGTTTTCTGCAGGCCCCATGTCAGAATGTCTTGAAACCCTACAGAATCTAGGGACAACACTTGCTGGTTATGTGCACCTGAACTACTGGTTGCCCAGTGAAATTGTTGTTGTCCCCTCCCTGGAAAAGTTCAAGACCAGGTGGGATGGGGACCACCAGCCTAGTCCAGTGGGAGGTGTCCCTGCCCATGCAGAGAGGTAGGAACTAGGTGACCTTTAAGGTCCCTTCCAACCCAAAACATTCTATGAATCCAGTCCTAAACAAATCTTGAAAAGTATTTCCCTAATTCTCTTGCTTCACTTCAATGCCACTGTAGGCAAACTCCAGGGTTTGGTCAGGGGCTGAAGTGTAGTCACTGCCAGTGCAGAGAAATTCAAATTCAAAGAGTGTTGGCTTAATCCATCTTCCATCTCTAGAAATAAAGATCCTAAAAACCAGTCAACTGTGCAATTGATTCTATCAAGAGCTGAATTCACTCTCTGGCTTCTGTGTTTTTCTCAGTGAGATTAACAGCTTAAAGAGGCAATAAAGACTCACTTTTGTCTGAGGATACAGCACACAGCCACAGACTATGCCATGGGAATAGGAAAAAAAGAGCATTTTTAGAGAATTACCTTTTAAAAAAATATCCAGTTGTTGGACACATTTTTACAGAAATACAAGAGGTTTTTAGGACCTCTGTGAAAGGATAGTTTGCATGCAAGGAAACGCTTGAATTCAGCACTGAAACATATCTGCTCCTGCAGAAGATTGCTGCAGCTGCCTCGTGGGATACAGCACAAGCATCCAGTTTAAATAGGAGCTACAAGAATTCCATGAAAATCATCCTAAAATCATAGATGGTCACTCAGTTAGAATTTAGGTGTCATGTTAATAGACTTTGGGTGGTTTTTTACTGCCACTGTGCTATAGATATTAAAAAGGTAAATGATTGTAAATTGTCCCTGACTCTGAAGATTCCAACAGATCACAGCAGCACAGGGAAGACCATTACTCATTTCAGTGCATAAATTTTACTGCAATTTATTGTTCATTCTTTTAGCTGCAGTAACCTGGTATATCATTGCTTGCAATTACAACTAATCCTCACAGCTGCAGTTTGGGACAACAGGAATTAAAACAATTCCCTGCAGGAAAAACCCATTGCAGCTACACTACTACATTTTGCATTTGAAAATAATCATTTAAAAAACAAAGAAAAAAAAAACCCAAAGCAAAGCCTCATTTCTTGATTGTCTCTGCATATACTGTAAAGAAACTGCCTCTGTTTACTTCAGATCAGTTACTCCTTGCACCTCAAGGATGATATGCAGGAGAAGGTAAGACTGAGATTCTTGATGCTATTTAACTCTGGAAAAATAAAAAGAAGGAATTCAGAAATGGATGTGAATGGTTAAACAAAACCAAAACCAACCAAACAAAAAAACCCAGATAAAAAAACCCACCAAACTTTCTGAACAATTAAGTAAGTCTTTATCCTTCTTTTTCAGCGATAAAGCACGGTTGGAGTTGGAAGGCTAAAAATTCATTTTTATTTTAACATTCTTTATTTTTAACCCTAATTAAATTTATGCAGCAATACCTGTCAAACAATGTTCTATCAGGAAAAAATCAATACTTTATTTTTGTTTTGTTTGAGCAAGCTTGAGATGAGAGAGGTGTTTCTGCCCATGGCAGGGAGGTTGGAGTATATGATCTCTAAGGTCCATTCCAACTTAAGCCATATGATTCTATGATTCTTATTTTCAAAATTTGTTAGTGGTCATTTATTTGGGCCTAAATAATTTAAAAACTCAACCTGAAACTACATTTTTCAATGACTAATCATTCTGCAGAAAAATACTGATACTCAGTTGTGCTCCCATGGACTCATCTTACCCGAGTCAGTATCTTACCCAGCTGCCTGGGCAAAATCAATTACAGATTTTGTGGGTTTTTTATCTTATGTTCCTCTGTTGTTAAGGACTTCCTGGCAATTTGGAGGATTACAGAAGCTTTGAAAGAACCGTGTAGGAATTATTACAGTAAGTATATTATGGGTTGGCAATGGTAGCTCACACACACACCTTGCTGTTAATGGGGTTTTCAGAACTGTAGGCATTAAATACCAGTACTTTTCCTTCCCTTCATTTCCTGTCTGAATGGAAGTCCAGCAAATGCTGAGGAGATGACTAAACTTAGATTTATTAGAAAGGTTTGCAAAGGAGGCAGTCCTCATTTCAACCACCCAAACACTGCTGAATGTTCACCTTCAGCAGAAGGTGTTCATGCTGCCCAAGGAGATAATAAAAATTTCTGCTCCATTACAGCAATTTTTGCATCTTTTCTCTGAGTCATCTTAGCTGACCGTTCCCAGACTGATGATCACCTCACCTAGGTTTTAACTATCTTAAGAGAGTTCAGGAAGTTTAACTTGTTCTCTGGCTTCCCCCTTTAGTCAGGAGAAAGGCCATTCCAGAGAGCAATTGACCTCACAAATATCAGGAATTCCTAAGAGTTTGAAAGTAAGAGCTCTACCAGCTCTTCAGTGGCTACTTAGACTTAGTTTAGATAAAAAGGTGTTGGTTACTAGAATTAAGAGGGACAAATCACATTCTTGGAGACAAAACTCTGAATAAGAACTAGCAGGATTTGGGGTCATGACAGAGATGGAAGTATCCACATATATCACATGTGCTGTAGAAAATCCAGAGCAGAATTCTGCTCTGACACTGCACAATGCACCCATGGCCCCCTACACACTCCACCAATTTGCTATGGTTAGTACTTTGGATGGCACATGGCTCTGGAGAGGTAGGGATAATATATTAAAGGAAGATTTTCTCAATATGGAAACACATCCTAGGGTTACTAAAGAGATTGTGGTCTCTAATGAAGACTGTCAGAGAAATTTCTAGTCTAATGGTGACCCAACTAGGTTTGAAAGCAAAAGCTGTAGGTTTGCACATGCACAGCAATGCCCTGAAGCAAAATATTTCTGCTCTCAGGATTTTAATTGAGAGCTACAATGACAAAGGAATATCCCTGCTAAACTGGAACTACAATGTGCATCTTCATATTATGTCTAGAGTAAAATGTCGTTAGGTTTTTAATCCCACTTACCAGAAGTTCTTCTGGTAATCCCACCTACCAGAAGCTAGAAAAATTATTATTATACTATTTGTCTTAGATCATAGTATAAGCATATAGATTATATTTCAGAGGGATGAGAAATAAATATGCTTGAGGATTTTCCTAGAAATAGGAAAATCAGGGGTTCATCAATTGGGAGTTTGCCTTGTGTCCAGCTGTGATTGGCAAGAAACTTTTCTATAGCACATTCCAAAGCAGTTTATCTGTGACACAGCATTATCTCTTTTCCCTGACACAGCTGATCCTCAACTTTTTCACTTCCAAGATTTCAGCTTCATTAATACAATTGAACTCACAGTTGAACTCAACTTTTGGGCTCTGCTGCTGCTCCATTTGAGAACAAGATTCTTTATGGAACCTATAGCTTGGTTTATGCCTGGATTGTGAAGGTTTTGTTAATTCCAGTACTGCTACATTATTATTGCCAGAATTCATACCACCAGCCTTCAGGCCTCCATAATAATGGCTTTTATTGGCAATGTGCATTTCTCAGACCCTCTTCTCAACATAGGATGGATGTCTAAAATAGGGTAAGTTTATATCCTATGAGCAGTTGTAAGTATAAGTGACCTCTAACTATTTATTTTGATTTATTGACTATAAATACAGTCTAAATAACTGCAATTAGCAAAGGCCTCTCTACTATACAACCATATTTAGGTTAGACAAAATCCATCCATTATATCTGATGAACATTCTAAAAAGCTTGTTGATAAACTCAGAGATATTCATTAAAAAGCTAATGAATGGGTCACTGGTTGTAAATCATACATAAGTGTAGCTTTTTTTCTTGTGTTTATCTGAGAGAGTAAAGTTTGATCACAGCTCAGATCCCAAGGATTCTACAGTATTAATGTCTGAAATGAGCATGATCCATGTTATCACATGATCCTTGTCCTCTACTTTGAAATTCCTGATTATTTCTAATGACCTTAGTAGAAGATGTTTTATGAAGTGTTGTCACATGGATAAATCCATCAGCACAAAAAAGCATCTTTGACCTGACACAGATGTAAGTCAGACAGATCCAAGCCGTATCCTTGCTCAAATAGGAGTCAAGTAGAAAGCATTTAGGTGTAGGGAGAAATTCCTAAGTTTACCCTCTCAAGGCTAGAAATTTAATAGCTTTTAAAAGCTGAGTTTGAGAAGAACAATCCCAGTCCTATTGTTCTTGTGTACAGCTGCATCAATAAGGGAGACAGATGCACACATACCCGGGGACACAATGAAGTAATGTCTTCCCAGTGGTGCCAAGAGAAAAAAGATTAGACAATTAAAAGGCTCTGAAACAACAGAGGAGGCTGATGAGAGACCCAATAAAAATCTAAAACTAAAAAAAAAACCTTGCTCCATTGTCATATGAAGATAGAAACATTTTTCAAAGTCTACTGTGATTTTCTCTCTTATATTGCCACAGTTGCCTTCTAATTACCATGTCCTGACTCCCTGGCAGCCTTACCAGTTTCTTTTCTGTTGCTTTACAGGGTAACTCACAGTTAGGATTCCTTTTAACAAAGACCAATGTAGGCACCACATCCCTGCAAAAACTTCATTGCATTTGAATTTTTTGACTTGCCTGGTGATGTTTCTGCTCTCCAAAATTTTCAGAGGAAGGAAAAGAAGAATGGGACAAGCTAACCAGGGCTACAAGATAGAGATTAATTTCTTAGTGGGTCATGAATCATATAATCACCAATGAGTCCTCATCACTTCTATTTTTATTCAAACCCTTGCACTGTGTTCACTGTTGTCAATACCTTGGCTCATTACATACACCACATACTCCTTATTGGTTCTTATACAAAGGCTCCTAAAAATTTTAGAGCATTTAAGAAGAAGCACCATAAAATCCATAGGGGGGGAAAAAAATAGAAAAGAAACAAGCAGAAACCAGTTCTAAGGGAATGAGGATGGAAACACCTGGTTTGAAATAAGTATCATAGAATAGAATCAGAGAATGGTCAGGGGTCTTAAATATCACCTAGTTCCAGTTCCCCTAACATGGGCAGGGACATCTCCCAGTAGATAAGGTTGCTCAAGGCCCCATCCAACCTGGCCTTGAACACTTCCAGAAAAGGGGCAGCCATAACTTCCTTGGTCAAACAGCAGTCCCAGTGTCTCAGCACCCTTAAATTAAAGAATTTCTTCCCAATGGCTAACCTGAATCTCCCCTCTTCAAGTTTTAAACAGTTTCCCCTTGTCCTCTCACTACACACCCATGGCAAAAGCCATTGATGAAAGGCTTCATGTGATGAAAGGTGAGTCTGGAAGGTCAGGACTTAAAGAAGATAGAGTGGAATTGTACAGGCCCAGAGGTAAAACAAAATACATGTAAAACGTCTACAATAATATAAGAAAGGTAAAGAGAAAGGGCAACAAATAGGATCCATGGAATGAAATGGCTTTCAAAGAAGCAATATGCTGGAATTCTTCACTGGAAAACAAAAGACTGAGAGAAAGTGCTGTTTTTACCCAAAGTCAGGTAAACTGTGGAACCCGTTGCTACAGGATGTGGTGAGCAACTCAAAGATGGGCAATGAGCCTGGGAAAATTCTTCTTACATTGATTCAGTACTCAGGGAACAAAACAAAAAACAGACAGTTTCTGCTGCTGAGTTGGGCTTGAAAGGATTCAGCCCTTTCCTGCCTGAGTGAGTGATACATTTTAAACACATTGAGATGCAAAAGCCTTTCTAATGACTTTGGACCTTCTCTATCTGAGCTTTGCTTTTGAATTTGAAACAGGCAAGGGGGAAGAGTTTGCTCTGAATAGTATGCCAACTACCAGGGTTATTTTGGATTTGAGTGATAAAGAGCAAACTATTTGGTGAAATGGTCTCTTTTAACCAACAAAAAAAAATAAAAAAAAAAAAAATCTATGAATTCTTGAATCCACATAATAATCATTGTATAACCATAAGAAGTAGGGATCATGGTCAGCTTCTGATATCATTCAGGGGAAAACAGAGAAGAAACAGGGTTTCTTCCCTTTTTCCCTTTTGTCCTTCCTTATGCAACTTCTGAACCAGGGAAGAATGAAGAAGCTCTTCTGTAATGTAAAAAGAGGGTCTCAGAAGAACACATCCCTGCAGGTGAAACAAACTGCTTGAAGTACACTTTTTTTTTAATTCCACAAAACCACATGGATCTTTTGTCCTAGCTGGGAAGCAGAAACGATTTTCTGTATGAGTTGAATAGAAGAATTCTGATGGAAATATTCCTAGCAGCTAAAACACAGGAATGGTTTGCTTTAAAGGATGTTCTGGTAAGACTGATATCTGCATCTCGCCCTCCTTTGCTTCTTGGCTATATATAATATGTGGCAAAGAAAAGGGGAGAGAATTTTCCTGTCTTCTATGACACAATGTATTTTATCTGCTTTTCACTGTAGTTTTATCAATTCTAGTCACAGCAGAAGCAGTTTGGACTCAGTACTCAGAAAATAGGCCCTGATTTCCAATTAGTTTCTTTGTCATTCTTTGCCCTTCTCTCACGGTGCTGGTCATAGGCAGCTCCTGCTGCAGTCAGTGGCAAACAAGACAGGATATTAAACTATTAATTTCTTCTTTCCTTGTTTCCTAGGTTTCTTAGCAAAAGGAAAATTATTCTTTATTAAGGCAACAGTCATCACACTATTAATCCCTGTAAAGGTCTTCAGATCATGTTAGAAAGAGGCAGCAATTATTACTGAAATAATGATGAGCTGTTACAAAACAAATCCCTAATGCACTTAGTCTTATGTCCAGTCCCTAGTAGCTGTTGCCATCTTCACTAGCAGAAGACAAACCCTCTATCAAGAGATTCCCAGTCACACTGTTCCCTTCCCTTCCTTTCTTTTATTAATTTTGTAGATATAAATCACTGCACTGCCAAAAGGAGAAAAGCAAATTCCTGACCTCTGATAATAACCAACAATTCTTCTCGTACCTCCCCACCGATTGATTTTTTTTTTTTTTCTGACCTTCTAACGATCAGTGACCACACCTCTTACAGTAAGATGTTTGCATTGACGTTGCTGGAAAGCCCTGCAGACATGACAGGAAAGGTTTGGAAATCATCAATTCAATGGACGTGGCCAATCCCAAGCTGAAACTCACCTGGAGAAGAATCATTGAGAGGGTTCAGGGCAGTTGCCCTCCGTATCTTCTCCAAACAAGTCTCTTGCTCCTTCTTAATGATGCAGTTGGAATGGGTTGCTGTAACCTGAAATGCAGGGAAAAAATGTGGAGAAAGAACAATTAGAAACTGAAAATAGGGAGCTTTGGGTGAAACATCAGTTTTAAGATCTCATTCCAAGAAAACAAACAAACAAACAAAAAAACCCCACAAAAATATCCTTAAGAGATGAGGAAAAACTGAAAAAATGCTTTGGTTTTTGTTGTTTTGCTGTCAGTTTTTTGTTTTTGTTTTGTTTTGGTTTTTGCTGAAGGCCAAATTATGGAGTTATAATGCTCATAAATTGTCTGTGGTTTTTATGTTGTTCGCCCTGTCAAAGAGTAATTTCTAATGTGTTTGTTTTATTTGTGTTCCTTCCTCATGTAAGAATGAAACAAAGGTCCTTCTAAGTAAAGAAATAAATTAAAGAGGAATCAGAAATTAATTGAGGTTGTTTGATCTTCCATCAGTATCTCATGAGTCTTGCACAATCCATTAACCTCACTCAAAAGTCAAAACTAATTAAAAGCTTTCACCTTTTCTATTCATTAGTGTTTCCTTCTACCTTTGTTTCCAGTGAGTACAAGGCAAATTTCTTGACAAAAGAGAATACAACAACAAATAAATCATAAATCAAGTTGACTTGATGCAAATTTTTTATTTTTTTTTTCTAAAACTTCTTTCTACCTCTAGGGCTCTAAGGCAGACCCATACTCTAGAAATCAATACAAGATTTCAGTCCTGCTGTAGAAAGTGGCCAGGGCATCCAAATCAAGGGCATCAAAATCTCAGGTTTCCTTGGATCATATTATTGGGGCACTGCTAAGGTTCAAATCACACTCAGTGAGAAGTACTATGGAAATCAGTGCACCAGCTGAAGATGGGTTAGGTCACCCTGGTTTCTTGCAAGCAATTTTGTTGTTTAGATTTCCCATTCCATTTCCACTCTTGGGGATGGAGAACTACAAGGGAAAGTTGAGCTCTTTATAGAAGTGGTCAGTTTTTCCTTAACTGCCAAGTAAAAACAAGCAAACAGGGAAAGCAACACCTGATTTCAATGTATTTCAGCTTTCTTTGGAGAGATCTCTGCAGTTCATATTCCCAGCAGAGGGAATGAAGTGTTTGGGTCACCAATGCATCAAACTGCCACCCAAGACTTGCAGGAAAACCCAAGGCAGATGCAGCTCTAAGCTGGTGATGCTTGTGCTGTGCTTTGCTGTGTGCTGGGAGGCAGGGAGGCATTTGCACACTTTTGACATGGGAACAGCTGCAGTTTCCACCCCTGTTTCAAAGGGACAACTTCCTAATGAACATCTACTTTACTAGCTGTAGGAACTGAAAATGCTGTAGTTTCATTCCCAAGAGCCCAGTAATAAAGTTCAGCTATTTTCCCCATAGGATATACCAGCCATAACCATATTAGACTTATTTATCTTCTAAACAAACACTATTCTAGTTTAAGGGTTCTCAAGGGCCTGGAAAACAGATATTGTCACTGATCTCTGGGATCTCCCAAAAACAGAAAGGCTTTTCCTACAGTATCCCCTAAATCTTGCTAAAGATTTGGGAAATTGCACTGGCTGACGTCCAAGTTCTTAGAGTATATTTTCAGAAGATAAATGAGAAATAGCAAGTTTTTTTGCTGCTAGAACTGGTTCACACTCTACAGTTGCCCAGGACTGGAAGGAGTATCATGGGGCTGTCTCTATACTTTTTACTATGTGTGGAATAGAAAAATAAAAATTAATAATAATGATAATAATATAAAGTTGTAATATAATAGTAGTGGTAACAACAACATTAATATATAATAATAATAAGTAGTAGTAGAAGCAGTGTAATATTGTAGATGTCAAATGTTATATCAGTGCAAACCATATTTACCTATACATGTTTGTATTCATGCAGAGCCATCAATCTATACTAAACACCAAGAATCCCACCATACTCAACTTTTGATGTCCTATGGGGCAACCCCAGACCTTTGAGAAGAAGGTTTATATTCAGTCTGTAGTGAAAGGACAAAGAAGTGTGATTTATCCTTCTTATTTCTGGTGTTGTGTTTAGAGGAGGTAAAAAAAGCCTAAGGTTAAAAGCTCAGATTTTATTGTCTGCCTTGCAGCCAGGCACATCTGGCTGGATATATAGCTTCACTGACTAAATTTAGTCAATTTTATCTGAGTAAGTCTGGCCAGGAGGTATTTAAATGAAGACTGCTGGGCACTGGAGTGATGTGCTTCACCTCTCCTTGCAGCCTTCTTATAAGCTTTCACTGCTGGCAGAATCCTTTAATGTGATTTCCCATCACCATCTGTATGTTTTGTAGTGCTTTTCATCAATAGATATTAAAAAAAAACATCCACATTAAAACAAAACAAAACAAAACAAAACAAAAAAACTCAAAATAAAATTAGGGAGCACAGAAATTGAGGTAGAAAGCAAAGATAGGAAGGAAACATCAACCTGAATGCCAGAGGAGGGGGTAGCAGCTCTGTCATCTCTGCTAATGAACAATGCTGTAGCAGAAAATAAGACCAAGTTTTGATTGTTAATAACAAAATGTTTCTCTTGGATGCAGAGATGCTTTAATCTTATGTTTTCCTGAAAGGATCCACATGTTCCATTTTTCTCCATTAATTATGTACTGGTAGAGCCTGTAATATGTCAAGTCTTCAACAACAGAAGAGCAGAGCACAATTCAAATGGAAGTGTAAGCCTGAACTTAATGGCCTCCTGATTTCATTTCTTTTGCCCCAAGGACATGTCCAATTTCCTGAGTTCAGCAGAGAAGGTCTGCTTTCAGTTTCCCAGAAGATATCAGAGATATACGAAGCTAAATAATGTTTTGACACATACTGGAAAAATCAAGAAGCCAAGTGGATACTACATAATAATTACTCTCTTAAAAAAAAATAAATAAAAAAAATTACTTTGTGAAGGAGTGAAAGAGTTTGACTCACACCAGTTTTGAAAATACATGTATTTGTATAGATACAAATACAGTGAGTATGATCAATGTATTTGTTTCTAACAGAAGACAAAAGAGTAAAAGCTTTCATTTATCTTTCTTTGGTTTTAGTAAGGTGTCCACCACAAAAATAAGATGGAATGTGCTGTGGTGATTTGTACTACTTAAGGAGGAACCACATGGGAGGAATCATGCAGATCAGACATGTACCATAATCTCACTGCTCCTGGAAATAAATGTCTTACCAGCTTATTCCAGCAGGATAATAATTAAATATTTGATATTTAAATAATTAATTAGTAAATAATTTTTAAATATTTTGTCATTTAATAATTTAATGATTTAATAATTTAACAATTTATTATTTAAATAATCTTTTGTTTTTCTTATTTTGGCTCCAGTATTTCAAATCTGGATGTATTTCTATGTGACCTGCCCTAGTTTTTGGTCCTGCTCTGGCAGGGGGGATGACTCGATGATCTTCAGAGGTCGCTTCCAACCCCTGAAATTCTGTGAAACACTGGTAGCATAAATACTTAGGTACATAAAGATCTACAGAGCGCAGTCATAGCTCTGCACCTCTTCAGAGAATTACAGAATGTGAGGCTCAGATAACTATTTTGTGCAGATTCAGCAGAGCTGTTCAGGTGAATTAATGAAGAGAAATTACTCGAGTGGAAATTGGAGGCCAGGATCTACCTTTTTTAACACCATGTATCCTGCTGAGAAATGAAGACCTATATTTACAGAAATCTGGAATATCGTGTTCTGATTCAGCTGAGGAAACTTAAAGAACTCTTATTTTCTTACCACTCTGGGACACACTGTTCATATAGTCTGAGGACCTGCTGATCTGATGGGGTAAATTGTGTGCCAACAATTTTGCTTGTCCAGATCCAAGATATTTTTCTGTTAAATCAGTTCCCTGTCTTGGTGAAAATACTGGTCTACTTTGAAACTTAAAATTCCCACCTCATCTTGGAATAGGGGGTTATGTTACTTGCAGATGATTCCTAAGAGGCTCCCTCATTCTTGGAGATGCCTTTTCTGAGAGCAATAGGAGCAGGCAGAAAGGCTTGTTCCCCTCTCTTATTGTCTCCAGAGGATTTCTGGGAAGGACACACCTCTTCTTTGCTCTTGTAGTGGGAATACTGGGATGTGTCCTATACAAAGTAACCCAGTGAGGCTGTGTCAGAGCAACCTGAAACCAATAGGATAAAACAGATAGACCAAAGCTGTCTTAAATCTTCCTTTCCTGGCCTACAGATTTTATGCTACAATCTTCAGTCCCTCATACACCTTCATCTTCATACAGAAATCCTTTTCTCTGGTAACTGTGAGACCATGGCAACTATGACATGCAGCTTTGAGACAGAATCACAGGATGATTCAGGTTGGAAGGGACTTCCAGAAGACTTCAACTCAGCCTCCCACTCAAAGCAGGGAAAGCAGTAGGATCAGACTAGGCTTCTCAGAGTTTCTTCCACCTGGATTTTGAAAAAAGTCCAAGAAGGGAGGCTGCACACACTCCGTGTAACTTATTCCCGTGCTCACCTATCCTCAGGGTAACAAAAGCCTCTCTGGAATATGAACCTCCATCGTTTCAACCTATGAAAACAGCCCATTTCTCTGCTGCCATAATGCCTGGATCTTTCTTCTTGATGACTTCCTCATACATAGGTACAATAAAGCTGCTCCTAGGTTGCCCCCCAGAGTTTCTCTCCTTCCATCAGCTACACAAATCCCTTTTCCTCATCCTCTCCCCAGACCATCTTGTATTCCTCCTCTGAACTTGCTACAGTTGATTGATAACTTTAATGTACTGAGGAGACTAAAATTGGATGTAATATTCAGCAAGTGCTGAGTTGAAGGGATAGTCACTTCCCTGGATCTTCTGGCTATCAACTTGTTGATAAAGCCCAGGACATTATTGGTCTTAATCTGCTTTCTTCAAGACCTGTGCAAAATCTTCTTAGTCAAGACTAACAAGTATCCCTGAATGGTTTATCACATTGGAAAAAACAAAACCAACTCCTAATGAGTTTCACAGAGTGAAGGCTGAGGGAATCTGTGCTAACATAAGACTTTTCCCTCACTGTGAGGACGTTGGGAAACAGAGATTTTAGGAGTTCTGCATTTGTCATGCTGCCGGATGCCACATTCATTTGCAAGCCAGATTCTTGTTATTACTCGTTATTATTTGCCCATTTATACTTCATTACATTTAAACAAAACCCTGAAGAGAAAAGATCTTAGACAGGAAATTTGTTTTGTGCAGGCTCCCTGCAAGTTCAATAGAAACCCCATCTGAGTCACACTTGGAACAAAACTGTGTGAGGAACAGCTACAGGAGGCTGCAGAAACACTTTCTCCACACAAACACATACACCCTACCCAAGGGAGAAAGCTTTAATTAATCTACTAATTAAATTAAAGCTATTTGCCCTCAACTATCACACACATTCATCCCTTTCACTCCTCCCCACTGGCAGCTCCAGCAAGTGCCTCGTGTTACAGCTCTCATTCTAACATTCCCCAAAGGGACTTTGGGACCAGGGAGAACACTGCAGAATGGGGAAAAAGCTCATTAGAACAGTGGCAATGGGTAGTGGTCGAGCTCATTCTCAATTTCCCTCCTTCTTCTTTCAGTGTTAAGAGATAATTTGTCAAAATGGAGGGAAAAAAAAAAAAACCACACACACACACAAAAAAAAAACCACGGGCAAAAAAATTCAACTCAAAACTCACAAGGAATAAAGTCCTTGCACAAAGGACTGTGCCTACAGTAGCTCTCCCAACAAATTCTGCTTTCTCCTTCCTGTCTCTGGAGGGTTTTGGCATTATTTAATTGCAAAAAATCAAGGAAGGAAATAAAGTACATATTCATGAAGGAAAGGAGGGAACAGGCTGAATGTAGTGTCAGAGCACTGGGACTGTGAGATGAGCCAGCACAGAGCTCAGCAGAGGGGATTAGAGAGGATGAGACAATGTAGAAAAAATTCCTAATGATGAAGTGTGAGGCCATACACACAAGTAAACCACCACCAACAAAAATAAATTACCAGAGAAAAAGAAGTCATCTTAAGAGGTGTTTATGATCAGCTTTGGTTGTCCTTGTGTTATGAACACTGCATGGGAGAAAAGCAGAGCAGTGCTAAGGACATTGATGGAAGATCCATGGTGCATGAGCTACCTTGTTCCTCTGCCACACCAACCAGTGGTTGTGAAGAATATGATGTATCTGTGATTTCCCATGTGTCAGCCACATTCACAGCCATATGGCATTGATACAAATATAAAATCCAACATAAAATCCTGTAGTGATCAGTTGAGGAACTAAGGTGTCATTCAGGTAATCCAGTTTAGGGTTAAGGAAAGCTTTTACTCTGCCTAAAGATGTCAGTGTGAAATATTTTGCTGTTTTGGAACCAAAATTTTAAAAAGTGATGCCAACTGCTCGGGGTTGTCTGGAGGAGGGGTAGGGAGGGTAAGTCCAGAGGTGTGAACTTATTTTTGCATGATGACAAAAGGTATCAAAACAACTGAGCTCCCCAAATAACAGAAATTCCAAATTTTTCCTTTATATAGTTATTAACCACTATAATCCTTCAGTCTGGGATTTTACCACAGAGAATAATACTAACGCTACTTTTATTAGGTGATCTAACGAAACTGGGTTCTTGTTCTTTTTGTCTGCCTAATGGGTACCTTACCTCTATATTTAGGGTTGCATCAATGCCATACCCTCTTCTCACAGTGAGTTAATGTTTGGGACACTCAATCTTGGTAAGGATTTATGATTTAAGTTATTTCACTGAAAAATATGGTATGGAGGGAGATTTGCAGTGTCAGTGTTTGTTTCTTGCTAGTAGCATCATGAGCACAGGGTGACTTCCTTGCACTAAGGAATTCCATCCCTACTTCTTGGAAAATTATCTATGCACTGTTTTTCCACAGTGTTTTCTCCAGCATTGTGCTGTTGTTGGGCACATAATTTAATCATGGCTAATCAGGAGCATTTCAATATCTGGCAAGAGCTCTCTAACAGCAACATTTAAATATAATTCTCAGAAAACAACCTCTGTTAATATGCAGTTTATATCATGACATAGAACAGCCAAGTTCTGGGCAGAAAAACCATTGCCAAAGGAGTGATCAGTTCCAGCAACACAATTCCCTCCACTGATGCAGCAGGTGGTATTTGGCACATTTGGGACTCACAGTAATTCAGCCAAATGTATTTTTTCTGTCTTGGGCACTTGCACATTTTAAAATTATACCTGTTTAAAGACGCTCTAGACATCACTGAGTGTAAGAAGCTACTTTATCTGTTGTATAATATTTTTCTCCTTTAAGGACTCACCTTCTCAGCTAAGGTGTATTGACAAATGACAGTTTACAGTGTGAAATTTGGCTTTTGACTTAAACCCTGTGACCTGTGTATTCAGAACCTAAGAACAGCCAGCTCTGAACTAGGATCAAGCTTTGTGGCTTGCAGTTCAAGTGCATCCCACTCAAGAACATGCAGGGAACAGGTGATGGACAATTTTGGACCACAGATTCCTATTCCTGATATTTCAAAAGAACAAGACAAACATATTACTTTCACATGTACCATAAAAAGAGAAGCACATGCCCAGACTCACTGTCAGCAAGGACACATGTATTAGCCACAATAAAACCACAACAGGCAGACAGCAATCACTGATATTTTCACAGGAGCTTAAGAGATACAGAAACAGTCACACCCAACTCCTTTTTTCAACCACAAATGCTGAACTCTGGAACATCTTAGATAAAGTGTGACATGTAGTATGATTTTTTTTTTTTTTTTTTTTTTTACCCACTATAAACAGTCCGGACCCACTAACCTAAATCCATTTTTCCAAGGAGATGAGAGCAGCCTCTACATGAAAAGAGAGCAGTGACAGGAACCAGCAATGAGTGATGAAATCTCCAGTCCACATCAGACACCAGGCAGAATTTTTAGCAATGCTATATACTAACTGTGGGCCAGTTCTAGCTTTCTTACACTCCAGTAAATCTTCTCTGTTAGAAGCTAACCCTGGACGTTTCTGCTTTTTAATTATTATTTTTAATTTTTTTTTCCACATTGCTGTGCCATAGGATCTGGCACAGACCAGTGTATTTGAGATCAGTTCTAGCTGCAGGTGTTTCAAGTCATACAGCTCCCCCTTTCTCCTTTTCTTTCCTAAACATTTCATGTGTTATTATTTACTGGTTGCTGTATCAAGAATCCTCTGCCATTTCAAAGTCAAAGTTCATATTGAACACGATGTAACAATGCTACCATGCCTGTCAAAATATGGGATTCCTGTCCCTGTATGACTCCTTGCCCAAATGCTTTGCTTCACGTGGTGTGAGGTTAAATAAATTGCACAGAGGCTGCCCATGAGACAATTTTGTGGGTAGGAGACAGGTGGGACTCAGCCCCTGCTCTGCTAGCAGCATAAAACACACGCAGCAATGAATTTGACACATGCTGCTCATGAAATGCTAGAAAATCCTGCCAGTGACTGCAGTATATTTCATGAGCTGAACCTCAAATCAAGTTTCAGTAAGTTCAGACGTACTATGTGTTACAAAATACTGCAAAATTAGTAGAAAACAAAACAAAAAACACAGTGCCAGATTGCACACCTTATCTTAAAGTCCTATTTTTCACTTTAATCACTGCAGGGTAGCATTTCATTTAAGGAGGGACAACATGCAGAGGTAGAGGTGGTCTTCTTCTAAGAACAGATCTCCTCCTTAAAAGGTGACTTCATTCCAAATAAACCTGCAGGACTTGGATGCATTTCAGACCCTGACAGATAAGCCACAGGTCTCCCTTTCAGAGTCTTGTCATGACCCAGATTCTGCGCCAGCATTTTCTGCTCTGCTACCATACAGAGATTTGCTCATAAGAGGGATATATAACTGAGCAAGAACAGATTCAGGATGTGTTTTATTGTCCTCATGATACATCTCCTTTTGTTATCATCCCCAATAAAGCATAGTGGGCATCTAAAGTGTTGAGCCTTGTACCTCACCTAGCAGGTACCAGGGCACTCTTGATGCAGAACTCAGTGGCACAGGGGCTCTCTGCAAGGATAACAGATGCTTCAGCCTCCAGTTTGCAGCTGACTACAATGTGCAGACATTTAGGACTCAGAATCTTTTGCATATTTAAGCAAGAAACAATTTTCCTGTGTCATAAAAAAAAAAAATATCCAAAGGGCAAAAAAAAATACCCCCCACCCCTCACTTTAAAGTCCAAGCATATATAGTTTCAACTCTACACTAAAAATAATAAACTGTGGCTGATATCTTCAAGCATCTCTTCTCAAATTTAATTTGCTAAATGGGTGGAAAAGCCAATAAACTGACATCATGGAGAAAGACAAAGTTTTTGTCAGGGTATTAATGCACACCATATTTAATTGGGTCCTTGTATGCTGACTGAGAGTCTAAATGTTACGTATTTAGGATTGAAAAATGCTGCATCCTACTTCATCTGTGACAATGACCACGTCAGAACCTCACTGATGCCTAGTTCTGAAGTCTTCAGCCATCCCAGGTTCCCAGACATCCTGATGCGTCTCGATGTTGCATGCATCCCAGCAGTACAAGCCAAATTTCACCTCTGAGAGTCACACAATATGTCTGACCTCAGAAAAAAGGCCTTGCAGAGATATCATGCCAGTGTCTTTCCCTCAATTGTTGTTCTTAGCAAGCTAAAAGCCTCAGAAAAGGGTTTTGCTCAGGTTCAGATTAATTTCCCTGCATAAACTCCTGCCTGAGACCTCAGGTGGCCAGAATTTCTCAGTTGTTAAACTTAACGACTTCATTTTCAGCTCCTTACTCATATCCATTCCTTCCAAAAAGATAATTTCTTTTCTGATGATGTATTTTCAGCTACAGAAAGAAAACTCCATCACACCATGTGCAGTATTTTTACTTCTCAGAGAGTTCAGGCCCTTATTTTCCATTTGACAGCCATGTACATGCGATGGAATAACGATGTGCAAAACATTTGCTCTAAGGTAAATGGTCTGGATTTTCCTAACTCCACTTATTTTTGAATTGGAGTATGACTTAAAGAAGAAAAAGAGGTATAACTCTGAAGCCCTTGAAATGGTAATTTGAAATTGCTGTAATACTTTAATTTGATTCAGATTGAAGTTAATAGAAAGAGGGTTTATTTTTCTGTGGAGAAAGGTAGGGTCAGAAATGGGGACAGCTATTTTGGTCTGCTTCAGTTTTCCTGCTATCAGAAGAAAACATTAACATAGGTAAATACTGTAAGTTCAATATTCACTAGAGAAAGAGAGAGAGAGAAAAGATTCCTCTGCCATGAGAGCAAATTGCTGTCATACTTAAGGTAAACAGACTTGAAAGCAAAATTGGTGGAACCCATTTTATATTGTCCCTTGAGAGTTATTCTGGGTGACTACAGTATATGTAACTGTCATTTATTTGATCCTCAAGATCACTGCCAAATATAAATATTTCACATTTTTGCTTATGAAAAAACTAAACTGAATAAAAACCTCTACCCCAAAATGAAAGCAATCAGTTCTGAAACAGAATCTGTTATCTATATATGTATAGAACATATTAATATTATTCCTACACAATCCTATCACTCTCCTTTTATTTTTTTGTTACTTTACATTAAACTCAGAATTTCATTCTCCCGTAATTTTGAATATGTTATTTCACAATGTATTTCTGCCAACTTCTGCAGCTGGTTGGTGCTTGTTTTGTTCCCAGAGCCATGAATACATCTGGAAGATTGCCACTTCACATTGCTCAACATCCAAAAGCCTCCCTTTGTTAGCAGTGCCATGTAGTAGGAGCTGACCTCAGTATAAGATGACCTGCCCCTTAAATATTAATGTTCATTCACAAGGTGTTATTTTAGAATTCATTAACCGAAATACAGGAAAAATCCATGGACATAAACAAGGGAAAAGAAGCTGAATTTCCATCTTTGAATCCTGTACTTCAATATCTGCAGAATTAGTGTTGTAGCCAATAGGTTACAGTGTGAAAACTAAAGCAAAAATAAACCTTATAATTTTTGGTCCCTCTCTACTCCCTTAATTCACAGAGAAATTCCTAAAGGATTAAAATTCATGCAGTAAAGAGCTGGATACATAGAACAAATAAGCTCCTCTTGAGAAGGAGTAAATATGTCAATGGAAACATGAAGACATCAGCTTCATCAGCTGAAGATTTATGGAAGATTTCATGTTAGGAAATCAGGATGCACTGTGCCATGCCCTGGCCATTCCCTCCTTTGCTTTTCCAGAGTACCCAGGGGTCCTATCAGTACACATGCATAGATTTTTATGGATGGGAAGAAGTTAGATACCATGTTATGGTCAGACCTCCAGGCAGCTCTCCAGCATGTGCTTGTCCATATATGCTGAACTGAGATGAACCAAACCCCTCAGAACTTGTACATCTGGCTTTGGCATCCTCACTCTAACACTTGAGCATACTGACATCAGGTGAATTTAGCTTTTCAACACCTTTTAGAGACAGGGCAGTGCAGCTAACCTTGTTTCACACTGAAAGAACTGAAGAACAAGAATCGTGGAGTCATAGAATTATTTTCATTGGAAAAGACCTTTAAGATCATCATTTCCAGCCATTAACCCAGCACTGCCAGGGCCACCATTAACCCACTACATCCACGTGGCTTTGAACTCCCTCCAGGGATGGGGCTTCCACCACTGCCCTGGGCAGCCTGTTCCAATGCTTTGCAACCTCCTCAGTGAAGAAATTGTTCCTAATATCCAATCTAAACTTCCCCTGGGGCAACTTGAGGCCCCAATCCTCTTGTCCCAAACTCTCATTCCTGGGGAGAAGAGACCAACCTCCTCCTCCTTTACTACAACCTCACCAATCTGGAGCAATAAGCACATTTGATCTTCAAGCTCTCATGCCTTAGGCTCCTGCTCTAATTGCCAGATACCTGAACCAGTTGTTAGATTAAATAAAACAATTATAAAAAACCTGGAAGTTTTGCGAGCAGTAGCACAAAACTTTAGACATTGATGGCATGGTCTGCTAGATGACCTCCTGTTTGGATTCTCTGTGGTCTTGGGATTTCTGGGAGTTCCTTTTTTTCTGCAGGAATTAACAGAATCTCTGCCTTTCTTTGCTTATGAAATTATTAGTGAGATAATTTGCTTGAGAATGGGATCATTCTGTCAAATTGAGTTACAGAATCACCCAGGTTGGAAAGGGCCTCTGAGATCACCAAGTCCAACCCTTCATCTGCTACCACCCTGGTTCCCAGCCCATGGCACTGAGTGCCACATTCAGTCTCTTCTTAAAAACCTCCAGGGATGGAGAATCCATCCCCTCCCTGGGCAGCCCATTCCAGTGCCTGAAAAGATAGTTGAAAGTATCTAAAGCACCCAGGACTGGGGGGTAGAGAGATGACCTGAAGTAATAGAAAAACTAATAGAAATATGCAGATGTGTTCTCATTACTGTGCTTTCCTTAGGTATCAAAGGCCCTTCAGCATCTTGACCTTGCCTTCCTGTATGAAATTCCTGACTTCCACAGCTTCTCTGCAAATGGAGTGTGCAAGAGGATGCCTACAGCTACAGCCAGTTCCAGGATGAATTGTGACTTCATCACCTTGGATGTTTAAGCTTTCAGACTGAAAATAGGCTGCCAATTTCAACATCTATTTAAAAATAGCAGCATTTTCATCTTGCATTTCTGTATTGGTTCAGACATACCAGGCAGCACATGATGGCCAAAAAGGTTTCAATTCTGTACGTTTGTATGGCTGGAAGAGGTCCTAAAATGGACTTGCTCAGCCTGTAATTGCCCAAGAATTCAGCTTTCATTTCAGTAAAAAAATGTCATATCTTTGGGGTTTTTTTAAGTAATGGAGCAAATTATCATTAAACTGACTAACAGAGGTATATAACTAAAACCATTTTAGCCAGAGGGCAGCAAGAATATTTTAATATTTGTGAGGAAGTAAACACAAATTTATACCCTTGAGCTTCAGCATATCTCTAATCTTATACAATATTTATTTTGCTTTATAAGTTTTCTGGAAGGTCCTTATCAAAGAAGAAAGGCAAAATAAAGGTTCAAACATGTTTTATGCCAAATACATAAACATGCTCAATTGCAGCTATTAGGTAAGAATAATTAAAAATAAATGAGAAAATAATATCCATGTATTTTTCCCTTCCCAAATCTTCAAATATCAGAAGCTCAAATTATTGACAAACTGGTTTAGTATTCTTCAACCAACAAACTCACCAGCCTGGATTTAGCCTAAATAAGCCCTCAATAGCACACTTTGGCTGCAAATGTTAAGTCAGAGGGAGACTGTGGGACCAAAAGCTTTTTAAGAGAGTACACAGGAGCTAAAGTGTTTTCTTTTTCTGTCTAAAGCTCGTAGAGAATTAATAGGAGTTTTACAGTCCACAAAAAAGCCTACTGAGCAGTGTTTGAGAGAAAATGACATTGCATAAATGTGTTAATGGGCAGGCCAGGAACAGTGAAAGATTTGTCATTTTGCAGACCTCAGCAGAACTTTTCAGAATAAGTACATATATATACATATGTATAAAGGAGAGTGGAACAGTGAGAAAAGCCACTGAGAATGCACAAAGGCTGGGAAAATATTAAACCCACCAGGTGACACAAATGAAATCTGTCTGAAAGACATTAACTGAGACCATTTTCCCTCAGGAAAAAACATATTGGTTGAGCTTCAAATCAAAGCTATTTTTTGCTCTTTTTTTAGGAAGGGGGAGAAGAGTTCTAAAGTGTTCCCCTTCCATAGCATGTCTTGTTTGAAGAAAACATATACTTATAAATTTTACTTTCAACAGAAAAGGGGAAAAAATGGTTGAAATTAAGTTCTTTAAACTTTACTAGAAAGATTAATTCTATCAAAGTACTCTACAAATGTTTTTAAATGATAAAATTTAAGTATGTGGGGAAATTATTTTTTCTCTTCTCTCCAAAAATGGATCGTGTTCCATTTTTAAGAGATTCTGAAGTATTTAACATTATGCTTTTCAAATTTTTGTTTATGACAAACACAATCACACTTTGGCATCTGCACTCACCCATACAAGAACACATATTCAGTACTCAATTTAAAAAATGCATTCCAGGGGAAGTAATAAACTGCATTTGTGATAACCATACAAACCCCCTTATGAAAATGAGTCCCAAGATGTTGACAAGGCAAGACAATCAATTGATAACAGTGACTTAGAGTCATCTGTTCATCACCCACTCCACATTCATAAAATGTAACATTCTGCTCAAAAAAAAAAAAAAAAGAAGAGGTTTCATGGCTGTTTTTTTTTTTCTTTTTTTTACAGGCTCCTTTTCCAATATTTTTTTTTATTTCCCAATTTGTTGTTTGACTCCTCACTCAATGCTCATGAATACAAAACCAGGTGGGAAAAGAATCATCATGCCATCCTTAAATCAGCGTTGTCACCACATTATTTGCCTGTCACAGAAATTATTACAACTACCAGAGAGCAAAAAGTGAACATATTAATATAGGGCAATAATTCTCAGCTTTGTAATGTTGCCACACATTCCTAAGACCCCATCTGCACAAATAAGAAAAGTTGCTGGTACAATGTGCACACTTCTAGATTTTTTTTGGTTGTCATCCATATGTTGTGCAAAGAAGCTTGAAAACACGTGGTTAAAGTCTCTTTCTTCTGCTTCTGCAATAATCATGACACCTGATGTGCCCAGCATGGTTCAATGTACTTAGCAGAGCACCAGCACAACATCAAGGTCTCCAACCAGCTTCAAGCAGCTCAGACAGGTTTGTCATCATGCCAGGATTTCTCAGAAAACCCCAGGGACTCATAGATATCTCAGGTGGAGGTATCACCCTGAGATACCTATCACTCTGACACTATAAGTACCTGTCCCACCTAACTGACAGGCTGAGGCTCATCCTAATTTTTGTGCCTCTGAAAAGTGTTTGAAGTTGGTTGGCATCAAGGGCACTTGAAAGTGTGGCTTTGCAGCACTCATTTTCTCAGATGTTTTTCATGATAGACCTTACCAAAAACTCAGAACCTTCTCTTTGGAATTACCTTAGCCAATGTTATACATCCTAAGACTTTTTTTTTAAGCAAGGCATAGGTTTTTAAGAGGTTGTTACATTATACTGATTGCCTGCAGCACCAACTCCATATTAAAAGGAAGCTATAGCAGTAACATCTTGGCTAGCAAAGTTTTTTCTCCTCTGGAGAGTACTCCCAGCAGTTCCCCAGCTATATTTATATCTATTTGTATTTGCATTTCATGAGTATCATGTATTTGCATTTTCATGAGGGATGTCCCACGTAACTGTGCATTACTTTAGAGATGGTTGCAATCCTACAGAAAGCTTGACTTCTCCCATAGGGTTATGAGATGTTACAAATCATAGAGCAGATCAGCTCATTAAAAACAACCTCATTACGTCCTGCATGGAAAAAATAGGTTGTTTGAATAGCAGGGACCAACAAAGCCATCTATGTTTGTGCCTGAAGAACTTCAGATTTGGGCTGCAGCAACGAATGGAGGCTAAAAAAACAGAACAAGGCTGGAGAGAAACTGGTGGGATAATGTGTCTGAATACACTGTCTCTAATCTTTAAAAAATGACAGATGACTGAGCTACAGATGATCCTATTTGAATGTAGCCTGGCAGTGGAATTGACAACTAGAGATGAATAATAGAGGGCACAGAGAGCTTTCTGCTCTGTAGATTGTACACAGCCTTAAAAGACTGAGAATTATTACCCCCTCCAGTAAACAGGGTCTGAGCAGAGAGATTGAGTTTCTGCCTCATCTCTTAATGAATTGCTTCAACATAATCAGATTGAAGTTTCATTCTCTGTCTCTGCAGCCAAATCTGTATTTGTCCATCTGACCCTCATACAGTGATCATACTTCCATGTTGGTTTACAAGAAGCATCACCTACACTTCTTTTCACCTCTCTTTTCTTAAGGAAGTCAGTGAACATATGTTTGCCATCTACAGATAACCCATGAATAATATCTTATCAGTTGAAACATTGATGCTTAGCAATAGTAAAACTGCAACTCCAGGAAATTCCAAGTTTTGGCTGGAAAAAATGCAGCTGATTGAATTATTACAGACAGTTAGAACACCTGCATTGCAGTTGCATTTACAATTCAGTTCATACACCAAGCCAACTTTGTGAGTCATGAATTTCATTGTTTCTCAAGTACATTTGGAACCAGACAAAGGGATGATGGCTTAGAATCCTATCTCCTCAATAATTTTATGATGCCTTTTGCTAATATTTCCAATAAAAACCAAGCCCACCACTATCATAGAGAAGTGGAAGGAGAAATCAATCAAAATAGCAGTGAAAATGCACTTGGGAGTAAAAAATAACAATGATGAAGAGAGCTGATGTGCAAATGGAAAGGAGAGATGTTCAGATGAAACAAAGAAAAGAATGAGTTACCAAAAGAAGCAGGCTAGCTAGCAAAAAATAAATTTAAACCAGCTAAAATAGCTGCATTTAAACCTAGAAAAGCATTTAAAATGGGTAAAAGAAAATAAAGCTCAAGAATTCTTCCCAAAGGCTTAGCATGTACCATGCTTCTAGATCCTGCCTTTGGTTCCCAGTGACTAATAAGAAGTTGTATGTCCTGATTTGAGAGGATCAGGATAAAAATTGCCTACAACCATACTGACCTCAGACCTTCTAGGAACCCACAGATCTTACCTGGCCATGACTGTGGCAACAGCAATGGTGGGGAGGTGCCTATGAGGAAGAGAAGATGGGTCAGGTGACCCAAATGGACCCATCACAGTGCTCCTTCCCATGGTGCTTAATATAAAATAGGTCCTAAGAAAGTCCTCTTCTGCCCTTGCTGGGAGGTGTGTTGGAGTCTGTCTGTCTGTGTTTTCTTCTTTTTGTCTTGTTTTCCCTGTGCTGCTGCTCATGTACCCAGTGCTCTCTCCAGAGAAGAACATTCCTCACCAACAAGAAGTCACCTTCTCCTGTCTCTCTGAGGAGGATTGGCTTGGTTGCTTCAAGGTTGTTGTGGACTCACTGGAAACCTGTACTCTGGTGCCTTCTGCCAAGTCCACTTTGGGACTTTTCTATTTGAGAATTTTCAGCTGAGAAGTGTGGGTTCCAGATTTACATATCTGTATATTTTTGTAACTCACCATTTTTAATTACTATGACTTCATTAAACCTATTCTAGTTTTAATTTTCAACCTTAAAGTCTCTCTCCCTTATACCCCTTTTTACCTTCTCTTTGGAGGGTACTGGGGAATAAAACAGACAGTGGAATATCTTTCTGAGAGGCAAATACAGGACAGCCTGATAACACATGAAGAATCTAACCACACTAGTCTCTGACAGTTGGAGTTGTCTTAAAATGCCCATTTTTAGTTATTTTTAGCATATTATTTTCTTGTTGCCTGGTATAAGCCTATCCTTCAGCCTGCCCAGAATTTTCCATTAATACATTTTGTGTTCTTTTTGGCTCCTCTTAACTTGTTAATGCATGTGGACATTGGTGTGAGGGTTTTGATGGCTGTCAATGGTTGAAGCCAAAAACTGCACATCCAAGGGAGTGTATAGATTTGGGAGCCAATGCAGCCACCCTGACTATGAGGGATGGAGATGTGTTCCAGAAAAATGGGGATCAATCCCAATTCCTGGGAACAGGAGCCTTTCTGGAGATTAGTTGCAGCTTTCTAGAAGTGTACCAGATGTGTTTAGAGGAAAGCAACGTAAAAAGAATTTTTTATTCAGGAACTTTTTGGTGGTTAGGATGAATTCTTCATTTTTCGAAATGTCACATTTACTCTCTTAGTAAGAAATCTGAAAATCTGCACGATAGAAAAGTACCAAGCTGAGAACAGCAACACAGCATGTTAGAGTAAAGCAACACATGCATTACAAGAGTCCTGGCAAGGGAAGAACCATAAATAATATCATGCCATTCCTGAGCTCCCATATGTGAAAAGAAAGTTTAGAGGTAATAATGAATATTATACAAAAAATTATGGAACAATCTCTGTCATAGGCATAAGTCTCTCCAGTGACCAAAGAATTACGTGTACATAAGCAGTAGTTCATGTGTGCAAAACTGTTGATTTAATACATGGATTACTGCGAGAAACTCCAATAAAACCTTGAACTTGTAAAGAAGCTCATAAACACTTCAGAAACAGGAAATGTAAAAGCATAGTTGTTCTTATTAGTTCTAGTTTGCTTCACAGTATTTCATTACAGAGCTTTTCTTTCCAGTAGCTGGAACTGATCACTAATTATCCAGCTGAACGATCACAGTTATGTCCTGAAATGCTAGGAACTGAAAACTTGCTGTCCTTCTACTTTTTCCAGGAAGGTCATCCACCTAAAAGCTCAAGAAATGCTCACTCACATTTATTTCCCTTAATTAAAAATTGTTCGCCACTAAATAAGAAGACACCTTTTGTCTGTCTCAAGTTAATCACCACAAATCTTGAAACATCAAAGCTCACTGGCCATTTCAAAACTGTCTTTTTGCATCAATGTGAAAATTAATATGAAAATGTAATTAATTTTGTTCCAGTCTAAAAAGCATGCTTTCATACCCAGGAATTCAACAGCTCTACCCATCTGCTTTCCAGTTTCACCTGGTGTAGGATGCATCTCACCAGCACTTATAGATGAGGAAGCACTGAGGATGTCCTGGGCTTATCTGAAAGATGGGAGCTCCTAGGAGACTGAGACATGGCAGTTGTCATTTCTGGGTCTCAAACCAGAAGCAAAAATGTGTATTTCTGTAATCTAATATATGTCCAAAAAAACCTAGCATCTGATTTAGAGCTAACCTCCTCTTATAGGCAAGAAGACAGAAGTCTCATACTACCACACTCTTATAAAATAGGTTTATAGAGGAAGTCTAGTGTAAATATTTCAGAGATATGTTATAAAAATTAAGCATACTCACTTTGTTAATAACTAATACTTCCTACTTGGAGAAAGTCTTTAGTCATGCACTAGAAAGAAATTCCAAGACCAAATACTTGTATGAAGTGACTATATGATTTGGACAAATAGAAGTATACTACAAGTTTCAACCCTATTCTACAGAACTGAGATGAATAATGCTACATTTTATAAGTTCAGTTAATTAAAGTCGTCCCTAAATAAAACCTAAGAGGAAAGAAATTGCATTTAGTAATATAATCTTCAATAAAGACAAGCCCTATGTGCTGGCCACTATGCATTGTAAAAAGAGAGGTCATACAGCTCATACACATGAGCAAGAAACTCTGCAAAAAATTATTAAAGGTAATCTGGTCACATTAATAAAATACTAAATAGTTTTTATTTAAAGATAAAACTAAAAGATGTGTGAAGAATGCTTTAAAATTCATGGATATTAAAGTGCAGTGACATGAAAATATCTGAATATTAAGCGATTGTAAATGATTTGGAAGGTATAGAAGGCTATGAATGAGAATGAGACAGAAGATTTAAATACTCATGCTGTTTGTCACAGTATCCCTCGGTGCAATCCTTTGGAAGTGATGAAAAGCACAGTTGTTATCAGTGCTTTAGCAAAGAACTGGGTTGAAATGCAAGATGGGTTTATTATAGGAGTTTCATACTGTTCCTCACAGTGAAAGTCATGATTTATTCAGTGGTCTTATGGCTGGCATCTGAGGCCAGGAACAGCCACAACGTGCAGGGGAACGACAGGCAGGAATGGAGTTACAACCCCCAGATGTGTTAATACTGAGCAATCCATAGGGTAGCATGATACTTAGTAACTAAAGAGTTCTGGTGAAAATAAATCCCTGTAATCTTCAGAGTTGAGGATCTTCAGAAAAGTGATGAAAGAGTCTGAGTGCCTGAATCTTTAGAGGCCCTCTTGTAGTATTGGTCCTCTGAAAATAGAGGCATCCAAAAGCAGTCATTGAAATATCTCAAGGCTTAAATTTCATCAGGCAGAGCTGATGGAAATCTATAATTTTATCCCCTCTTCCTGGAAAAAATAATCTTCAGACAATGAATTTGAAACAGAAGCCCTACTATCATTTTGAGATTTTTGTTTTGTTTTGTTTTGCTTTTTTTTTTTTTTAATTATTACTTTCTTTTATTTTATTTTTAATTTTGGATACATAAGTGAACAAAACCACCCAAGGAACTGACTTGTCCTTCTACAGGATGAGCAGTGACCACAGTTCCATTACACCAGCAAAGGAGGTTGGAAAAGTCTTAACCCATGGGGTTACACAGAAAAAAAGCCAGAATATCAGTACAATGTAAATAAAAACACCTTTTCTTACCATAGGAAGAAATGTGAGAGTGAAGAAGCAGATCTTCCAGCTGATGGCCATCTTCACTCTTGATTTTGAACTGTAGTCAAGTTTTGCTTGTTAACACTATTATGAGGGCTGAAGGTCACACTCTCTGCAGAACTTTATGTAAGGTCTTTACATCAAGGCTCAGATCTCTGCAGTGAAAGAGGAAAATTACATAAATATGGAGTAAAATTAAGAGAAAAAGAAAGGTGAAGCAAACAGAGAACCAAACATTTGAAGTGTGAATTGTACATATTAGAGATCAAGTCTGGATTGCTGCTATTATAGATGTTCTTGGATACTTAATTTAAAGCTGAAGGACATGTCTGCTTGATCAGTAACTTCTATCATGGAAACTACTGAAACAGGTTCTGTAGCTACAAAACCTAAATTGCACCCAAATAAAAAGGTAGGATGGATTATTTTTAACCAGTAAAAGGACCTGTCTTCTTCATTTCTGAAGTCAGGATTTGACCTGCATGATTTTCAGTAGTATCTCAAAAGCACAACTGTTTGGGGTCTTCTTAGGGGACTGTGTGACATGATGATTCACTACCAGACATTCCTTGTACAGAAAACAAAATCCATGAGTGGAGTTGTTAATAATCTGATTGCTTTTGGAGAACTCAGCCAGAGAGTTGCAAAGGAATGAAGTGTACTGTGAGGTTGCAAGCTCAGCCATGACATAAGACAAGATTGACTTCTGTGGACAACAGCTTCAGGAACAGCTGTGACTTCCATGGCTTGGTGGCCAAAGAGTTAGACTGGTGGTCAGGGTATCAAGAGGAAGGGAACATAAATAATAAGAAATCAGGGATATGGGATATACAAACAATTAGGGAAAAAAAAAAAAAAAAAAAAAAAAAAAAAGAAAAGAAAAAGAAAAAAACAAGAAAAGAAGAAAAAAAAAAGTATTTTGGAAAATCACATCAGAGGAAATGGGAGAAAATACAACAAGGAGAAAAGACTGAAAAGAAAGCAGACTAAAGACAAAAAATTAATAAAGATATGACAAAAGGAAATGTAAAAGAACGTTGCGATCACAGAACACTCAATTTTGATACTGACTGTGACATACTGCCAAGACATCAGCATTTAGAAAAGAGAGAGTTTTTCAGTGAAAAAAATAAAGAAGGAAAATTAAATTCTTTACTTCTTTGTCCAGATCCTGACTAAATGGAGAATGATTCACAAAATTCTCCCTAAGCTGATCTGCTTTTTACCATCCTCACTCAATCAGCCACTCTCACTATGCTCTCTGCTCTGGTACTGAATTTAATTACCTAGCTGTATTTCTGCTGGCTTATCAAATAATGGGGGACTGATAAGATCTCAGCTGAGGAGAACAGCAAACATCCTTGGTGACATTCAGCAGTGAGGAGCTGCAAAAAGAATGTCACTCCATTAAGAGAAGCAACAGAAAACCCAGCAGATACATTAACAGACATTGGATTTGAAATTATTTCTTGATTATTTAAACTTCTGTGTGCAGGCCAGTCCAGAGAGGACAAAGAGTGGAGTGAAGACTGAATTCTATCATTGAATTCTGCCACTATGATGCATCAGAAATACCATTTAAATACAATGGAAGGGTGGGAGTTGCCTGGATAAACAGATGGACAGATACCCTGTGGGAAAGTAACAACCTTTAAAACACACTCTTTCCAATACTTAAAGGCCCAGTTTTACTTTAACCTGGCATTCACCAGGTTTGAAAAGTAGAGAGTAGATGTTTTCTCTTTTATTTTAGTTTCAAAGGAACTTCTGAAGAGACAATGACAATGACACCACCACCATTTCATTGCCTTTCCTTCACATGTTGCAGAGAAAGTAGAAGAATCAACTTCGTTTGTGCCTTCAAGGTAGTCATGGAAACCTGCATCAAAAACTGGCCTTTGTATCGTCCACAGAGACTCAAGTGTTTATTAGATAATAACAGCTACCAGTTCCATGAACTTATGCCCTGGACCTGCAACAGAACATGTATTTTTTGTTCAGCATCTCCTAGCATAGATGATGTACATAGGTGAAAAGACCATGTATTGCAAATAAAAGGCTAGTTATCTCCCAAACAGGTACTATCAACTATGTTTTATTAACAAAAAAACCCAAAAAAACAAAAAACCACTTAAAAAATACTGGCAATGTTTATAGAGCATATTCCATTTCCATTCTGTACTGGGAACAGAATATATGAATATAGGATTTGGAATGGAAGCTTGAATTATCACACTGTCTTCTGATGTCACCAGTGTCCTAATCCTGTAATTTCATTAGCAATTAACAGCTTCACATTGTTGTTTCATCTGCATCTGCTACTGTAATTAAAATTAGAGAATTCAGAACAACCAATAGTATGGGGGTTGTACCTCTCCGCTATGCATTTACTATTAAAAAAAATATTTATTTATCTCTGATGAAACAGATGGGCTGTTGAGGTGCCTGAGAACCTGAAAATCAGCTGATTGCTACTAAAACTGAATGAGCTACTGGGGATTATTCCAACCAAGGCTGAAATAAAAGGGGGAAAAAAAACCCAGCCAAACCAAAAAAAGAGCTGTTAACATGTTCTGCTGCAAGTGACAATTTTTTCCCTCTGTCTGGACTCTGGAGTGCTTACCTTATATATGGACTATATTACAGAAGCCTAAAGGCTAATGAGGAGGATTGCAACATGAAAAGCACAGAAGTACAATATGCAATAATACTGGAAGGGTTGGACCAGATGATCCTTGAGGTCCCTTCCAACCTGACATTCTACAAATCTATGATTCTATGAAGTATCAAGTACACAGGGTGATGTCAGTGACTGAATAAAACAGGTAGTGAGTCCTTTCCAAGTAGGATGTGCCTGCTCCCAGGGAGGTGTAAAAGAATCACTGCTTTTAAAAGAATCCCACCTCACTGTACCAAGTAATGGGGGGATTGTTATACCTAAGGAGGATGAACAAGAGGATTTTTAGTGACTTTAAAAGGTAATTATGAAGAGGTGTTGAGATCTCACCCAAAAGAAATAGCACCTAGATATGCTAGACTTCTTGCTATGGTCCTCTGGGATGTGTGCCAGTGGCGTGGAGGAAAGAAATATATTTTAAAGCTGACCCACAATGGCTTAGACTAGTGGTGACCAAATGTGAGTTTATTACTTAATTAATCTTAATTGCCACCATATCCTTCTCCTGCTCCATGACCGAGCTACTACACAAGTGTGGTAAATCTGAAAGCTTCTGACATGTTGGATCAATTAAGATTTTGCAGACTGAATGTTCCACATTGCAGCAAAATCACTCACTCCATGAAGTTATCCCAGCAACATGAAGAATATTTCCTATGCAGAATAAACGTGTGGATGATGATGGAGTGCAAAATAAAGAAGGTGCCAAGGAGAATACTCCATCCATCACCTATCAGTCTGGCTCACAGACCATTCCCTTGGCATTTCCAAGTTCACTCCAGGGAAGAGAACTCCATAGCTGCTTATGGCACAAAGCTGGCTAGTTTGAAGTCTTTGGTATATATATGGAGGTAATGATATAATTGATACTCTACCCATCTCCTATAGACTTTCAATACAAGGTGTGAAAAACACTGCATTTTATTTTTTATTATTTTCCTCCTAAAAGTTCCCAAAGCAGCCTGCCAGTTTCATTATTCATATTAATGGGCACAGTGAACCTCCCTCATATCAACTGAGACACTTGCAAGAAGTAAGCAGAGCTGAGGAAGCAATCCTTCAGTGACCTAGGAGATGTCACTTAATTTTAGAAACCTAGCAGATGCATACTCACATGTGAGCTTATTGTGAAGTCTCTATTTTTATAGTCAACAGAGAGAAGTAGCCATATGAAGAACACAATTTGTCTGACCTCTTTTAACTGTCTACGTTAAACTTTCTACTTCCCTCCCATGAGTGTAAAGGAATTCTTAACAGATAGTTCTTATGTTGACATCTACATTTTGGATATCTAAATTTGGACAGAATAAACCACACCTCCTTCTGAAGTATACAGGCCAGCAATATGAAACACAAAATAGCAAAGTTTGACCTACTGTGCAGACTAAAGATGGAATTAGACTGTTTTTGTTGTCAATAAGTTGATGATGAAATATTTAAGGTAACAGAAAAATGTAAAGAAAATACCAGACAGCAAAAGCTCTAAAGTTTCCCATAGACAGAAATCTGTAAAGAGCAAACCTATTAAGGGAAATAAAAAGAACAACATTGTGGCCTTTCGCTGTCTTTAATATACTAATTAATATTGTAATAATTAAAGATGATCAGAGGGCTCTAACACCTTTCCTATGAAGATAGGTTGATAAAATTGGGGTTGTTTAGCCTGGAGAAGAAAAGGCTGTGGGAATACCTTTGAGCATCTTCCAATACCTCAAGGAGCTTCAAGAAAGAGGAGGAGGGGAGACTTTTTACAGGGTCCTGAAGGGGTAAGACAAGGGGTAATGGTTTTAAATTGGAAAAGGGTAGATTTGGGTTAGACATTAGGAAAAAATTCTTTGCTATGAGGGTGGTGAGACACTGGAATGGGTTACTTTGCTGCCTGCAAAGGCATTTCAGTGTTAAAGAAAAAACAGGTCTGTGAGCAGTACTCAGTAATTGTCCTTTTTCTATCTGGAGGCACAGGGGTTTGCTGACTGTTTGTTTGGCTGTTTGGGTTTTGTCCTTACACAGCATGGAAAAAAAAAACCAAAAACCAAAAATCAACCAAAAAAAAAGCCTATGAATTTTACTAGAACTCTTTTTAAAAATGAAGCTGAAGGTGTGATGACAAAAATAGGAAAAGGTAAATTGCAGATGCTGTGGGTCTTGTGTGTGCAAGGGAGTCCAGGTGTTCAAATGTTTCTATATGAATCCTGATTATCGATTTAATTGACTTTTAAGAGAGCTTGTGTAAGGAAGAAATCAGAGCAATGCAGTCTTGCAGGTAGGAAGGATAAATTACAAGGGAGATTCACAGACGTGTGGGTTGGCAGGGACCTCTGGAGACTGCCTCATCCAACTCCCCTGCTCAAAGCCAGTTTTTATACCCTAATGCTAGATGCCTAATATTGAACAAAGTGAGTTTCTGCTTTGAGTATATTTATTTTGTTTGTCCTCTGCTTACTTTGCCTCTCGAGACCAAGGAAAGAAAATTCCATCCCAAAGTTTAAGACACCAAAGCACTATTGGGAAGCAAAACAGAGAAACAGAGTACTGAGTTCTGTCCCTGTCATGGCCTCTTCTTTCAGTACTATCTTAATTCCTTTTATTAACACAGCCTAATAACTTTTGTGCATGTTTTACTTCAGCTGTCCCTGATTACAATTTTGGTGGAGTGTTGTTTTTTGGTTTTTTTTTTTTGTTCTTTTCTTTTGAGTGGTTTCAATTAAGTTGAAATTCCCTGGAATTGTAAGAGTATTATAATTTGTCTTACAAAGTACACTCTTATCATTTCTGTATAACCTGACAGCTCTCAAATCTACTCCTCTAGCTTTATAGAAGTGTCCTAACATTTAAAAAAAACCTTCTCAAAATTATTCTAGAACAGGTTGTAATCAGTGTTTCTCAGTCAATTCAAGCAAGATATCCCAATTTACACTTTCTGGAGATCTGAATAACTTCTTGATAATCTGCTAATTTTGCTAACATATTGTTCACTTCCAGACCTTACATCAGGTTCGGCTATCATAACTCCTCTTGGCACTCACTATTAATTTTGAGATAATATCCTGTTCTCCTATTGCTTTGTTTTCCCTTTGTTTAGGCTTCAGACACACAGTAAAACTTTTATAGCTTACAAAGTTGTGTCTCAGATGATACACATTGAGTATACGGGTCCCTCTTGCTTCATGTCAAATTTGAGTCAGTATAATCTAGTTTTGCTTCTCTTTCATTATTGCTAAACCCAGTTTCATTGCCCTGCATTCACTGCAGCAATGCACAAAATGTTACAGCTGGCCAACAGATGTGTGAAAACCTCTTAAGGTAAATCAGCCTTGTCTGAACCACTCAACTCTTTGGATCTCAGCTGATGCTTGCTTTCCTTCAAGGTAGCATCCATCTTCTTTAAAGACATTCAAAACTTTGGAAATCCAAATCCACTATATTCCACCTATTCATATGTGTGATCATAAATCACAGCTTTTCTTGAGCTTTGAAACTTTATATCGTTTCAGGACATCATGTATAAAACTAACCAATGGTGGATTTTTTTACCGAAACTCCAGTTAAAAAGCCTGGCATTTATAAGTAATAAAAATTTGCATGATATAAAAATTCTTCTCCTTCATATTATGCTACCTCATACATACAGGTATGACAAAACACTGAAGGTTCCTGACATCTAAAGGGTTGTTCTGGAGATCTGAGTATTTTGGCATTATGATGACTTTGGAAGACTCTTGGTTGGAACCGTTGCTTCAGGCTCTTGGAAAACTCTGAAGGTCATGAGTGGATCAATTTATCCACAGGTCAAGATTTTCTAGATTATTTTTTTTCAACTACAGCAGCTATAGACTTATGAAAGCAGAGGCGATGGAATAGGATTCATAATTCCCTGTGCACAGGATTGATATTCTTGGCAGATTTCCCATATAACATCACCCATAAAATTAAATCAGCAATTCTTGCCTTGATTGACATTATTTGCCCTATTGTATTATTTATCAGATTTATTGTGCCCTTACATTGTTGACTTCTCCAGAGACCTGGTGAAGTGCCATGACTTCTTTAACTACAGACCATGGCTGCAGGGATATATTTATAAAGTACAGTGCATTTAAGAAGCACTAGTTGGCAAAGTAAAAAAATTATATGAGAAATTTTTATCTTCATAGGCAGGTCAATTACCATTTTGAAGCATCTGTGATGTATGTGGTACTTCATAGCTAATATGCAACTAATTTGGGATCATAAAGGTAACAACATGTTGCTCTGTTTCAGCAGAGCTTTTAAGTGCTGCTTGGCAAGGTCCTTCAACATCATTACTCCACAACCAGTAAAATGTGTTCTCTATCTGGCATATCAAAGTTTTACAGGAGCTACTTGATTCTTTTTCATTCCTTGACTGGTGGTCTGCATCTCCTGCCCTGGTTATTGCTGTAACTATTATTTATCCAGGAGCTGCTAAGGACCCTGTTATCTACCTGAAAACATTGCCACATACCTCTGATTTGAACCCATCTGGATGGATATGTCTCTGATCAACAGCATCATGGGTAGACAGACATCTATCATAGCCAGAAGGAAAAATAAAAGCAAAAACTGGATGGAGTTTTGAGCAACCTGGTCTAGTGGAAAATGTCCCTGCTTATGGCAAGGGGTTTGGAATTAGATGATCTTTAAGGGCCCTTCCAACCCAAACCATTCTATGAAAAATGCAGCTCTGGACAAGAGCATTTTATGTGCACTGCCTCTGAAGATCATCCTAAATGCTGGAGTTAAATAATATCTTCAAGCCAATTCCTTAACTCAAAAGAATATATTTACTGGCATATGAGGCCACTCCTAACACCTTTTATTAGCTCTGTGGATGTGCTGAACTGATTACATTGAGATAAAGCTGTCATTATAAAGCTGTTATTGCTCCCCAGACCCAAGGTAGCCTCTGAAAAGTGCTGCATAGTTTCAGTTGTGAGGAAATACTAGGGATATCTTCAGGAATGAATTCCACTGTTTAGTACAGGCAAACTCCAAAGAAGTGGTCCTGCAGCTGATGGATCTATGGGTAAGCAAGAACAAACCAACCTCATATTGTCTCTGGGAAACCAGTCTATCCTCCTTACCTGAAAGCAGAACCAAAGTAATAAAATAAGTAATAAAATGGAGTTACCTGTCACCTGAGAAGGTGGTAAATACAATGAGCAGTCATCTGATGTCAAAGGAATAATTATGCAAGGTTAGCGTGCATCAAACAGCCTGATGTAACCTTGGAATTGACAAGAAGATGCTTGGAATTGTGGAAAAATTACCAAGATGTTCAGAGAAATAACCAAACAATCTTTCTTTGTCTTACATGTACAATTCCTTGTTAGTTTCTACTGCAAATGGCAGGATCATTCTGTGTTTGAGCTTGTATTTCACTGAGCACTTTGATTTGGTAACCTATGGTGATGTCCCAGGTGAATAGTTATTGGCCTCCTCCATACCTCTAAGAAACATCACAGAAAGCTTCCAGAGCCAAAGTTCAGCCCATTTGGGTGGGGAAGAAAAAAAAAAAAAAAAAGAAAAAAAAAGCTCTAATGTTTCCTGATTTCTTGATGGGTAAAGAAAATTATTCCCCCAGTTTCGTGATTCTTTAAGTGCATGTTGGTGAGTTCTCAAGGAGATTTATCCCAGAAAAGTACTGGGATTACATCTGTGTCTCTTTTGTTCCTAAAGAGAGGAAAATGTTCCTTTTTTATTCCTACACTGAGAGATAATGTTAAGTCACTGCACAAGCACTAACAAGTTGCATAATACACTTTTTTCCTCCCACATTTCTTATTGTCCTCTTTTTCTATCACACTTTGAACAGGCTAAGTTCACCCAGCTGTATTCCTTCTTCTGGTTAATGAATCCATTACATTTGGACAGTACTAGAACCTTGCACAGCAAGTGTTCTGGCAATACAAGGAATGGAATTTAGGTCACATAAATTTAAGTGCCTAAAAGTGAAATGTCTATATCCAGGCTTTTTTTGTCCAGCTCATTCTATAGTGAAGAAAAGATGAGCATGGGTTGGCCTTGCCTTGGGACAACATGCTACTCATCTTGGAAAACAGAGGGTTAATAAAGCAGAAAATAAGTTTGATTAGCTCAGAAGAATCTGTGATGAGTCAGGACAGACCTGAGTGTAGTATAAGGATAATCAGAAGAGGAAGAAAAGGAATTGAAATTAAAGTCAGCGTTTGAGGGAAGAATATGTTAAACTGGGAATTAGAAGAAAGCTTCAGGCTATGAGCAGACAGATATCTTGGAAATGCCTTCCAGAAAAAGGTGGAGGATTGTAATAAAATACACAGTTTTAAGAGAACTCTATTTAAGGTGAACATTTGGTAAGATGCTTTGTCTGACATGTGGACTGCAGTGCTAATAAACATAGGTTGCCTCTAACTCAGAGCTGGGTCCCTTCCAGCCACCTTAAAGCACAAAGTGAACTTGTGTCTTGGGAGAAAACTGCAACAGGTTCCTGCTTCCACTAATCCACTTCTCATGCAGTGAAGATTTTAGAGCTTTTCTTGGTGGTAAGAGATGAGGGTGGTTGCAGCTCAGACACGTGGACAGAGAGGAAGCATTCAGGCCTTGGCAGAAAAGTTCCTTCTCCCACAAAGGGCAGGTCAAGTCTCTTTCCTGTTTTTTTTTTTGTTTTGTTTTGTTTTGTTTTTTTTTCTTTATTTCAGCAGGTTACAAGGACCTTCACACTCTGTCTCATGAAGCAAAGACACATCAGAGAGCACAACCATGCAGGTGCAGGTATTTTCAAGCCTTTCATCTCATTGCCTTAGCCTGTGTCCAGTTAGTCTGCCTTTTGACAAAGCTGGTAGTCACAATATCTTGGGTAGAACTGCAAAATTATTTAATGTTATAAAACTTTTCCATAGCTATGGTTGAGAGCATTTACAATGTCTTACTTGAGGTCATATTTCAGAGTGCCCAGTGCCTTTAAAAGACATGAAAACCCATGGCTTACTACAGTGAAGGTTCTTACAGGGATTACTTTTTAAAAACTTAAATCTAAGTAATGTAAATATTCACCTTGATTCACATACCACTGCTTCACTGTTATTAAGAATAAGGCAGCACTGCCACAAAGTAGAAAAAAAGTAAACATGAATACAATAATCCATTCCCATGTAAACAGCTTCTCAATCTGTGATGAAAGCTGATGATGTCTCTATTAATCTTCATGATCTGCTCATGGATTTCCATGTAAAAATTCTACAAAATAAGTTGGCCCTTTGGTACCCTATGAGATGACCCTATAAAGTGGCAAAATATGGGCTTTACTGAATACCTGTGAAGGGCTGAACAATACAGAATCAAACTGTTGTAATATAAGCAGACACATATAAACATAAGTATACATGAAAAATCTGTTGGACATGATATATGCTCTCTTCTTTCATTAATTCAAGAGGTGTAAAAAAACCAAACCAAAGCAAAAAAACCTCCCACCAACTAGATGAGAACAGTTGTACACATTATAGCATTGTTTTTACTTCTGTGGAAATTAAATTTTCTACAGCAGAATTCTTACACAGAGAAGCAGTGTGAACAGGAGTCTATGGAATCTATTAGGAGGAAAAAAAAAAAAAAAAGTGGATTTTTTTGCTATATTGAATGTGGCTATTAAGGTCAAAGTTGAAAAACCTGATTAACAATATTAAAAAGTGTGATGATGAAGTTTATAAATTGACAGAATGGTCATCAGATCAGATGCAACTGAACTGACTATAATTCACATTTTCCTTTAGAAATGATGTGGAACTGGAATATTCCATATGGCCTCGAAGGAAACCAAAATGTTATTCCTTTCCACTGAATAGCTTTGACATTTTATTGTCATGCATACGAGTAAAACCTAGGATATCAGGATGTAAATTCAATCAGGCTGAAACCTCCTTCATTTACAAAATGCTCACTGTTAAATAGGTTGACTCAAGTTTCAAAGATGCAGTGAAAACGCCTCTGCCTCATGGGTGGTGTTTTGGTGCCTTGGGTGAGAATCATTGCATTAAAGTTTATGCCTCTAAAGCTGAGATAATTTCCACAGATTCCTTGTATAGTCACTGAGACATAGCCAGCACAGACGGTTGGGTTCAGACAACATGAAATAGAGGATTTTAAATTATGTATCTCAAACTATTGGATAAATTGCACCCTATTTATGTTTTCTACCCAGAAAGAGGGAGGGAAGGATCGAGGAAAAAACAGAAGAGAGACTGGATGCAGACACACAGCAGAATTTCAGCCTAAAGACTAAGTTTGCCAAAGGTACACTCAGCTGATTAGTAGCAGCTTTTATTGGGAAGCAAATTAAGGTCAAATAAGATGAAGCGTTCAATAACAGATGTTTTTTTCTTGTTGCTCCAAACTCTTCCCTTTAATTTTTCCATATTAGATTAAATCTAAATTCTGTTCAGGTCTTCATTTACTTCTGCCTTGTTTTTAATAAGGAATTTAAGCTCTGCAGAAATGACACTACAGGAATTGTGGCTTGAGTAGCAGGCGAAGCAGTCATGGAAAGAAAAGGTTATTTAGGTTAGATGCTGAAAAAACAAATTGACTGAAATCTGTGGCCCAAAAATGCTGATACAGTTCTACCATAATGATCCCTTTCATCTGTCTTTCAAGAACTTTGGAGACAAGACTTTGGAAATTTGTTAGGTCAAAGGATTACAAAGTGGGGACAAGAGGAGGGAATGGAGAGGAACTTTTTACAAGGGCACGTAGTGATAGGACAAGGGGTAATGGCTGTAATCTGGAAGAGGGGAGATTTAGGTTAGACATTAGGAAGAAATTCTTTTCTGTGAGGGTGGTGAGATGATGGAACAGATTGCCCAGGGAAGCTGTGGCTGCCCCCTCCCTGTAAGTGTTCAAGGCAAGGATGGATGGGGCTTGGAGCAACCTGGTCTAGTGGGAGATGTCCCTGCTCATGCAGGAGAGTTGGAATTACATGATCTTTAAGGTTCTTTCCAACCCAAACCCTTCTATGGTTCTATGATTTTGGTCAAAGATTTCGCAGTTGCACTGCAGTGAAATAGAGGAGTTATTCATTATTCCCCTATTTCCTTGCATGTTCTGTGGAGAGGGTTTCTTCTAATCTCTTAAAATAACTGCAATAACATTGCTGTAGACAGGCACAGCTTCACTGGTTGGTTTCTCACAGAAACACAGCGCCTGCCCACCCCAGTCAACATTTGATAAAAATGTTTTAAAAAGGAAAGCAACCAAAGAAAGAGAAAGCTTTATTGAACTCCAGCACTGGGAAATCCTATTCAGCAACCTCCGAAGGATGCAATTTATTAAGTTGAGAAATAAAGATGTCCCAAAGCCCTCATTTCTGTGGGCTGCATTATTAATGACCTTCATGCTTGCAGATGGCAGAGAGCTACATGGAAGAAGCCTTCTTGGCATTTCCCATACCCAGTAGGATAGATATTTAAAAGTGGGCCAGGATGAAAAACAAAGGAGACATCACCAGCGGTGTGAGAGAACCAATTAGCAAAACATAGGCCAAGGTTTAATAGTTCATTTGATCACTGGCACTAGCCTGATAAACTCTGGGACATCCTTGCTTGAAAGTAATCTTAGCAACTAGGCAGTGGCAGTACAGAGTAACTGGGAGTTATTTTACATTTATTTTCTGGCTCAGTCCAGTCTGTTAAAGTGGCAGCTCTGGTTGCTCTCCCCTGAGAGTATACTCTGCAGCAAAGAGAAGCACTAACCAAAAAGCCACCACCAAAATAATTAATAATAATAATAATAATAATAATAATAATAAACATCCTTCACATGCAGTAGAAAAGGTGAGTTCATATTTTATGGTATTTCTTTCACCATGTACCAAACTTCACTTCTGTCCCTGGAGTTTGTTGCCAGCTGGAGTAAATGAAGCATGGGATGAGTTTGTATGTTGTTCTGAAATGCAGAACTCACTGGGGAGACCAGGGTAGGGACATATAAAGGAAAGGACAAGAGAATGATCCTCTTGCCAAATAAAAGTAAATATCTGATAACCTGAAGTCAGCCCAATGTGAGGCTGTTTTGGAAGCAGAATTAATTTTGTGATGGAGTCTGGATAGGATGCTGCACACTCACTGAGCCATGAACTAGAGGAGTCTCCAGGGCACAGTTTGACTGCTACAAAATATGCCCACAGAAATGGATATTTTATTGAGGACTGCCTTTTTCAGAAACAGACATTAAATGAAGATCCTGTGTGAGGGAGAGAATAATTTTTGCAATAATATTTTGCCCATTTTGTGTGTGTGCATGTTGCCCACTTAGATGAAAGCAAAATTCTGTGACATGGATTTATATGCACTTTGGATTGTTTAATTTAATCCAGTACTTCTTGGCTCTAGTTGATCACAAAACCTTTCTTGATGGGCAGTAATTACAGGTTTTATAGAAATAATTCTGCCTCATATTTTCCAAAGGAGTGGTTGTATTCTGTGTTATTTTCAAGTCAGTAATGAAATAATAATAATTAAACAAACAAATAATAATTAAATGCAGCATTACACTGAAACAACTTTGCTAAAAAAAAATCAAACCTAACCAGGACATTAGGACTTGCAGGTCATAAATATATAGATGAATACACCGTAAGTATTAAGTTCTTCAGTGTCAGTCATCCAGCTCCAATCCAAAGGGCTAGCATCCTCCTTGGCATCTAAAAGCTATCAGAATGTTTCTAAAATAGAAGTTCATGTGTTTTTTTTTTTCCCCTCTGCCTTTTTCCAAACAAATCAAATGCCCCAGTTTGCTCACAAATGTAAAAACCTCCTGGAAACAATCTTAGTTTTTCAGGATGCTTTTACCTACAAATAAATATTAGAATCATAGAATGACTAAGGTTGGAAGGGACCTTTAAAGATCATTGAGTTTGAAACCCCCTGCATGGGCAGGGACACCTCCCACCAGCCCAGGTTGCTCAAGGCCCCATCCAACCTGTCCTGAACACTTCCAGGGATGTGACAGCCACAATTTTCCTGGACAACCTGTGCCAGTCTCACCACTCTCACAGAAAAAAATTCTTTCTAATGTCCAACCTCAATTTCGCCTCTTAAAGTTTTAGCACATTGCCCTTGTCCTCTCCCTACCCCCCCGTGTCCAAAGCCCTCCCCCAGCTTTCTTGTAGCCCCTTCAGATATTGGAAGGTTGCTCTGAGCTCCCCTGGGAGCCTCCTCTTCTCCAGGCTGAACAACCCCAATCCCTCAGCCTGGCTTCCCAGGGAGGTGCTCAGCCCTCTGAGCATTTCAGTGGCTCTGCTCTGGACACCTTCCAGGAGCTCTGTGTCCTTCTGAGCTTGGGGACCCCAGAACTGGACCCAGCACTGCAGGGGGGGCTCAGCAAAGTAGAGCAGAGGGGGAGAATCCCCTCCCTAAATATACACCATTGTTCAAGATATAAGGCCTACTTTTGCTAAGATTACTACTCCAGTTTTCCATACTAATGAAGCCACGAAGCCAATGACAGACCCACAGCAGAAACCTCTGCTCAGAGAGACTGTATGAGAAATTAGGGCATTCAGTACTTCTGATATAGATACAGATATACAGATAGATATACAGAACACTGTATATCAGTGTTACAGATATACATAGGATTAATTTTGTTCTGAGTACCAGTTCTGTATCTCCTCTGATCAATATGTTCTCTTTTATTATTCTTTTACAATATTTTCTTTATTAACTCTTTTCCAGCAAGTTAACTGAATCTGTTTGCTTTAGCTAAAAGGTAGTTGAGATTCTTTTCATGGGAATTCTTTCCTTCTGCTGATCCCCTGTAGAAATGAGATGCTCACATTTGTACCTATATCCTAGAGGAGTCCTTTGAAAAGCTGCCAGCTTTTGACACCTGTATTAGGATTTGGACATCTCTCTTCATCTGTAAAAGAACATTAGTCCCAGCAAATTTAGAGATACTAATCCATACTGCACTGCCTCCAATTTGCCCACCAAGCTGATCATATAAGCATTTACTAGCCCAATTAATTCCAAATAAATTGGGTTAGCTTAAATAATAACGCTTTGCTAACCAAGGTCAATGTGATCTGATCAGGTTGGAGAGAACTCTCACAAGGCAGCTCAGTTGGAAGTTTCAAGAGCTGGTGACAAGATAGTGGAGTTGGCTGGAAGAGATGGTGACTTCAAACAAGACTATAGAGCTCATACACCCAAGCTCTTCCCTTAACACAACTGCTTTTTTTAATTATTATTATTCCTTTTTCTTACATGTACTGTTCCGTACTCTTGATGTTCCTAATTTTAACTATCAACATCCTTCTTGACAGAGAAGGGGAAAACTGGTCTTAGTAATGCATATATTCTGATTTTGTGGTGAGAAGCCTCTTTCAGTAAGAAAATATGCAGAAAATTCTCTTTCTACTTCATTTGCCATTTAATCGATTGGGTTTTATCCATGCACATTAAATGGTGTATTGTCAGTTTAATTTGCTAAACTCATTGTGGTTCTTTTTTCATCCCTTTTACTTCCCCCTTTCTCAATACATAACCAACATATCATATTGCATCCCTTGTGGGATTTCTCTGTTTTAACCTGGTAAATCCTTTAACTCCTAATTTGGTATTCTGCTCGAATATATTCACCCACAAAAGAGCCCGGAAGGCTGAAGCTAAGAAAAATCACTTCCATTTTCTTAGATACTATTGTGTGGTTTAATGTAAAACACACACGCAGTGCACAGTGTGAGCTCCAGTTTTATCATCCATGTGTTTCAGAACTGAGTCAGTCTTGATCAGTGTTTTTATGAAAGGATGAAGATTCAGGTCTAGGCTGGAACATTTACGAGTGGTGAGTTACTGAAAAAAAAAAAAAAAAAGTCAATGCATAAGAGCAAGGAAGAGTTTACTAAAGAAGGATTGAAATTTGGCTCCAAACCACTGGTGAATGTAATAGCACAAGTAGTCCAAACCAGGACTTGAGTTTAATCAACCTTGTTGCTTAGTTATCAGGAATTTCCACTTAAATTATTGGTTCAAATCAAATTACTAAAATAGCAAATGGGCAATCTATATTTTAATCTTAAGTACTATTTCCATTTAGGATCTAAATTTTTAGCTTTTTTTTTTTTTTTTTTTTCCCAAAAAGAAAGGTTGATTTGGTACACAAAATTTGGATTTGGAAATCCTTTTCATAAATGAAGAATGTATTTAAGAAAGACTTTAAGTATATGTACATTTTAATTGTTATTGTAAATCCATTTTACTATGTTAGAACATGCCACATGATGCATCTGATTAACTTTATAACAATTCATAGCTTAATCGTGGTTTACTGTGTCAGAACTGAACAGAAATTAGAAACACATTTGGAAATGCACACACCTATGTTTTAAATCCCATTGCACTGACTTTGGAAGGAAAAAGAAAGTTCCTCATGACATTAAATTTTATTAATAATGTCCTGAATGAAGAAAATATCATGCAGTGTTAGTGAACTGACTGTACTGCACCCGGTCACCAGGGCTTGAGGTCTCCTCTGTTAATTATTAGCATTAAATTATAAGTAGAGATATTTTAAACTCTTTCTACTGTTAATAAAAAGACAGGCACCTCCATTGCATGAATCATATTTTGATTTCTGTGCAGATTCCTAGCTCTCTTCTTGAGCTAAAGAAGGAGACTGTACTGAATGCCCTCCTATTTCATAACACAGTAAAACTTTGGTCTTTAGTACTTTTTTTTATGGTTTCCCTTGTTAAGACTTCTTTCTATCATAGTTGATAAGTCCTTTCTCTTTTTTTCTTTTTTACATCACTGTTTCACTAGAACCTTGTGATCTCTAAAAGTTCTCCCGGCTGCCAAACTGCACATTTTGGTGCTGGCTCCAGTTAGTCTTGTTTTCTTGGAAATCAAAGCCAAACTCCTCTGATTTGTGTTCGGGGTCTTTAATTGCTGAGAGGCAAAGTGGGTGTTCATACCACAGGGTTTCTTCAGTCATCACCAGAACAAAATATTTGTCTCACTGCTAGGGCAGTCCCATTCTACAGCTAATTTCTTTTGCTGATAATCAGGCTGCATAATTTCTTTTCAAAATCTCCTCTGTAGAGTGGAAAACACAGAGGTTGATGGTTTATGTTAAGATTTGTTTCTTAAACACAATTTTTGGTAATTTTCCTTCTATTTCACTTTCCTACTCTTTTTCTACAAGCCTGGTTTGGAGAGTTGGGTAGTACCTCCTTGTTGCAGCTCAGTAGGCTTTAAGGTGTATCTACCCTATGTGACCCACAGCACTCACGTTGCAGAGAGAACCTCCCAACTTGCTGCCATTTACAAGACACACTAAGAATCCTGAACTATACTTTCTTTCCATTCCCACAGCATCTCTGGATTTTAAAATGCCAACAGTCTTAAGACAGGCAGATCCCTATTATAAACAAGAATTCCTCTGTGCCAGTGCGAGCTACAAGAGAGAGAAGAAAACCAACTGAAAAAAAACCAAAACCCTTTCTGCTGGGAGGTGCCAGTTTTACTCTTTGACTTCTGAACATGTCTAAAACACTAAAAACAGACACGAAGAAAATATTCTAAAATTGTTGTTGTTATTGCCACTAAGGAAACGACTGCCCAGGAATCTGAACGTTGAGTACACAAACTCTTTGATGTGTGGCCAACAACTTTTGATGTGCAGCACACTTCCTAACTCTGGAGAATCAGCTCTGCTCACTTGGATGCTCCAGAAAAGCCATAGTCCAGACTTGCCACAACAAAAGATACCAAAACAGGGAGTCATAACGCAGCTAGCATGTTTTGCTTTAGGATATTCCTCTTTGGAGTCTAACAGCACTGCCAGGAAACCTTGAATACTACAGGAACTGGGGAATGTGGGAGGCACAAGACAGAATTTTCCTGTCTGCTCACTTGTGGTGTTGTTTTCAGCCGTACTTCACCTCCCCCCATTCCTCACAATAATTTAGAGGTGAGCTTTTTTGCACTGAAGTCAACAGCATAATTATAGCTTGGTTAACTTCCCCAGCCCTTCAAATATAGTGGTGTTCTACAATGATGGATGAATTTTGAACTGTGCCCCAGGGGTTATATATAAGAGTCACAGCTAACCTGTCTGCAAACCCATTCAAAGTGCTATGCAAATAATTTACATTAATTTAATAATTCAATAACAGTTTAGTAATCAAATTCCAAAAGTCCAGGATGTTTTCTGGTGGTCTTTAATTTCTCATCATCTGCACAGTCAATGTATTCACAGTCACAGAGACTCTTGTATCATAAAGAACTTGACAAACAACATGTTTTGCTGAACTGTATTTAAACAGGAGCATGAATATAGATGTCCCCTGTCATGAGTTCCGCTGTAGACTAGAGAAGCAAATAGTGGCAAAATTCATTGAAAAGAGACAGTTTATAACAGCTGGCAACTAAGGAACAAGATTATTTGTTTTAATCACTGAAGACTTGAGCAAGATTTATAGACAATGGGCCAAATTGAACATGTGGAAAGACTCCATTAATATAAAATTATTTCAGAGAATTTAAGCTTTGAAAATACTTTCCTGTTACCACTGACAGGTGTCCATATCAGATCCTACCTTCTAAGGTCCCTTGTTAGAGTCACAAGGGCTTCTGTTCTGCCACATTTATCCAATAAGCAGAACATCTCCCTGTAGACAAGTTTACTTCTGGTGTGCCCCTAACTCCTTGTAGTCTTTAGTTTTGTATATTTCCTTTCCACTGTGTAAAAGCATAATCTGGCTCTCTGTAACTCTCCGTTGTGTGGCCTCGAGACCAAAAATGCTTAAAAGGTCTAAAAGCAAAGCTGTTCTGTCCAAGTAAACAGCTGGACCAGAGTGAATCCATCTGTCAGCGGCAGCAATTCAATAACAACTGAGAAATCCTTTACCAAGGTAAAAATATATCTGTCCAGCCAACCAGGAGTTCTTGCTTTTATGTTAAATCCATCACCCACCTTTGTATCAGAAGCATTTTGTCAGCCACTTGTTTCTGAAGAAGGAACATAAAGAAACAAATTGAGTAGCAAACAGTCACTGGTGGTGGTTTCATAGCAGGGGCAAGGAAAAGAAATGGAGTTTAGTGTTATAACTACATTGCCAAACACATCAAGTTTGGGACCTTTCCATGGTCTTGAAGTAAAATGTCACCACTTTTACCCACGTTGCTAAACTGCTTTACCACAAATTAAAATGGTCTCATCCAAACTGCTTATGAGAACAGTCTCTGGGCCATGGTTTTCTCTGAGCATTGTTTGCAATTGTGGCCTTTCTCTTTATTTGTTAAATATCTTGTCTATTAAATGTTGTTGGAAATCAGATTCTGGTGGGTTATGGAAGTTTCTTCCTGGTTTTCTCCTGTTTCAGCAGTGCAAATGATGATGCCTTTTCCTTTCCAGTCCCACTGGTACTCAGGCCAGTGCTGAGTCAAACCAAAATCACTGAACAGATCTTATTGAAAACAGTTTCACCCACACCAAGGCAGAGTTATATCTTGAAAAGACAACAGAAATTTCTGTCATTACATATCATAAAAATAAAAAGGCACATTACAAAACCTAAGCAATTGCTAAATGCTTGACAATGAGATTTTTCTTCCCTGAGCATATCACAGCTCTGAGGTTGTGAGTCTTCAGCAAATCATTCCTTATTATCCCAATTTAGGATAATGACAGTGATCCTTTTAAGAAATCCTTTGGGAGAATAAAAGTATTCACTTTTAAATTCTATAAATCTATAAAGATAATTTTTTCCAGCTTCACATCTATTAACCCCAGTCTCCCATACTTGACACAGAAGGCCTCTGTTTTGTAAATCCATGAGGAGTGTTAGAAAAGTGTTGTGATGACAACAACAGTATTTGAAACTTCAGAGAAATTGAACTCAACTGTTAAGATTTTCTTCACATTTTCGATATACTTTTATGCAAATCAAAGTGAATTTCTCTCCAGTAACTTAAGAAATATTTTGTAGATTTTTATAAATATACAAGTTGCCCCAAATTTCCTTAATGGACAGCAGGAAAAAAGGCCATTTTGGGGCACAAGTCTTCTGATTTATTTTTAATGTCTGCTTGAGGAAAAAGAATTTACCTCTACGTTCTTGTGCTCCTTTAGATGTATCTCAGATACAGATACATTGTAGAAATCTATTTAAACTGTAAATTCTCCAGGTGCTTTGTGCAGGGTGTCATATTTTTGCAGTGGAGTTTCATTGCTACTGGAGTGACACTTTAAAGAAATCACCAGATGAACAAGTTTCAATATATAAACTGATTCATTTAAATGATTTATGTTAAAAGAATTCAAAGAACATGGGCAAAATGTTTGCTGAGAGACATATTAAGAAATCAGGGTTACCCCTTGTTGATTCAAATGTACTGTAGTGAGGCCAAGTTGCAACAAGCAGGAACAATATTTGACAACTATTTCACACTGCTGACATTAATAACAGTGGTTCTTTTCCTTAGTTCATTGTAAAACATTGTGTAGGACCTTTTCCAAAACTGCTCACAGGAATTCAAGACAGAAAAACTCAAAAGAACAGGTGAAGAAAGCACAAGTCACACTGTACATTGTCTGCTTTGTATTTTCATTTCTGGGTAACTAATGAAAATAGTCTGCTGATAAAGAACATGGTGTTGAACCACATAGAACATTTTTCAAAGCTAGGCATGGAAATATAGAACTGCCAGCCATGGATCTCATCTTAATGTTGGCTGAAGTCGTGGTGCTGGTAAGAAGAACCTGGATTCCAGTTGAACAGAAAAGGCAATACAATAGCAAAAAGGGTAGTGAAAAACATGTACAGGGAACCAGAAAGTACTTGGAGAAATGTACATTTGTTTACTCTTTTGCTCATTTTATTATTAAATGGGCTGGCAAATCAGTACGGTTCATTTCACTAAGTATGGAGGAGTTTCTATCTTTTTAGACACTAAGTCTTTGTTGAAGGCTAAGGTCAGCTTCAGATGATGTCACTACTAACAGTTCAATTTAGAACACATTAGGTTCTTTTTCTTTCTTCATGTTCCCTTAATCAGTCATTTTGTCTTAGTGTTCTTGATCTCAGAGGAGAAAAAATTACCACAAAGGTTGTTAAAATGTTTAGACATGCTGGAAATTTAAGGCAGGAGGATGGTAGGACAACAATCTGATCAAAGTTGCATCACCAGCCAAGGATTCTAAATTTTAAGATGCATTTTGTGGAAAGATGAAGAATATTTTATACTGAGTACAGTGCAGAGACATGAAACAGCATCTTTCTTCTTCCTCATCATTTCTGCTACAAACGCACGTTGTTTTCAGGCTATGATCTCTGGTCTGATCTTTTACTTGTTGCAGGCTCAATGTAAATACTGAGGCACTAAAGCTGGTGATTTTTCAGACTCACATAGAATTAGTATTCTAACAATGCTGATGCACTTTGGAAAAGGCAAGGACATAGCAGAAAGTGCAGCAAAACTTTGCAGGTTCGAACCAGCCCATGAATTACAAGTTGTAACATTATGGATGAAGGCTCTCAAAGATGATTTAGAAAAATGCAAGTTTCAACATGCTGCTTAGGAGTGTGATATGGATTAGCTTGGACATTCAGACACACACACCTGCATATTCTTTTCAGTCTGACCAGCTTAAATGAAAGGGGTAGATCTCTCTTAAATTTTTTAGATGATCTTGTCTGGCTTACTGGCCTCTTTCACTGTAATGGACAACAGAGTCAAAAAAGGAGGCTGTTGGTTTGGAAAATCCTTTTTTTTCTCTCTGTTAAGAAGATGTGAAGCTTATCTTGCCCAATCTGGAAGATACAGATAAAATGGATCTTGAAAAGTTAATAACACTTTTTTCTTTCAGGGATAGTAATATCAAAACTAATACATGCAAAGGTCCTGGGAGCTTGAAGAAGCTGGGCCTATGAGGATAACCATAAAGCCTGGTGCTTTGAAGAGCTTTGCTTTAATCACCTTAGGCCCAGCTCCATGTTTTCTGGAAACAGAGAGCAGTACAGAAAAAAAAAAGAAAGCAAAGCAAAGCACTACAAACCTTCCCCAAGGCAGGTGTGCAGCTGACATTCTTCATCTTGAAGAAACTGACCTGCCAGGTAGTGCAGTCAACAGCACTAGAGAGCCTGGCAAAAAGGTCTTTTTGCATTAAAGATGTAAACACTTCAGGGAACCTACATCTCCAGGAATCTAGGAAAAGAAGTCACAAGGTACAAAAGACTGAAGCTGATGAATCGTGAACATTCAAAGAACATAGAGGTAACAGGGGAAAGAAATCTAGGCAGAAAAAGAGCTGTGTTTTGGACACCCAGCAGTGTCAGGATAAAGCTGGAATATTCACTCAGGCTGTCATAAGAAAAATAATGCAAGATCATAGGTATGACCCCAACACATCTGCCGTGGATTGACCTTTTCCTCTGCTTGAGATTAGGACAGTAGTGATGCATGGGTGAAGGGAAAAAGGGCTGAAGTACCAGCACAGAACCAGCACAGACTACTGAGCTGTACAAGACAACTTACTAAAGGATGAACCACCAGATGGGAATACTTCAGCTGTAATACAGGGAGACACAAGAAGAAAAACACCTTCTGGCTTATTCACAGGATGATCAGGAGTAGCTTGTGGTAGTAGAATCTGGAGAAAGGCAAATGCAGTCTCAAGGTTGTCTCAGGGAAAATAATTCCAGGAATTATTTGGAGCTAAGTAAATACACCTGCAATGTAGTCATTCTTTTGTGGCCCAATATTTTAACTGTGACATCCCAGGACAGCAGTACCAAAGGATATTTTAAAACCCTTGGGGAGAGTATAAGAGAATCAGCTGAAATCTTGTGTGTGTGAGAACATTGAGGCCAAGATTTGATCTGTCTTGTTCTAAACCATCAAGAAGGGTTAGAAACTCAGGACAGGATTCACATGGCAGATTAAACCATTTCTGTAACTAAAATGTTACAGAGCCTACTCTTATTACTATCTGTAGTAAATACCTATATTTACCTCCATAGACTGGACGCTGTCCTGGGGTGAGAATCAGCAACCTAAATGCTGGTGTTTGGTGTCACCAATAACCCAGAGTATCTACAGATAGCCCAGAGAAGTTGTTGAGGACTTGTTCCTGGAGATATTCAAGGTGAGGCTTGATGAGGCTCTGAGCAACCTGATCTGGTTGAGGGTGTCCCTGCTGACTGCTGGGTTGGATTAGATGACCTTTAGAGGTCCCTTCCAACCAAAATTTTTCTATGATCTTACCTGCTCTTATAAAGATGGTAAAAGATGTGATGTAGCTAATCATCATACCCATAGATCTCCAGTGGATGTCATATATCCCAGGGCATTTCAGATGGCACTTAGCACCCATATTTAGGTGACTGAACCACATCCTAAATCTCACACAAGCTTCTGTACTGGGATACAGTAGACACTTCAAAATACACACCTGCTTTTATGTGTCTTTATCTGCAACCTGAATCCCATTTCTGCTCAGCATCATAGAAACTATCTTAGCAAAAGAGACCTGCAAGTCTTTCATACAGAGGACAGCTAAGGAGTTGAATACCAGAGGTGAAAGCTCTGACATATATTCTGAATAACATTCAGAGTTTGGTAGTCTCTGAAGGCTCTTTTCCATGACCATCCTTACTACATCCCACTGTGGTACAAAGAGCATGTCAGAGAACAGAAAGCTAAAGAATATAGAGCAGTGGCCAGAGACTTGAATACTACAGAGAAGCAGCTTCAACATAGCCAATAATGACTTTTCCTGCTGCTCTCTCCTCTGCAGTCACCGAGTGCTATTCACTAATGAAGTTTGTTCCAGCTGTTCGCCCACTGTACATAATCATCTCAGCTAACTAACCCATTCACTAACACAAAAACACCATCCAAGCTGTCAAACTTCATGTGACTCGAATGAATGAGTGTGGATTGTAGAATCCAAGGCTCCAGTGACAGCTGTGACACATTCACAGCCTTAGTCATGAAGAGCTTAAGCATCTGCGGTATTTCTGATGCTCTCTCATCTCCTCTGCATATTAAGTTCAAGCACAAAACTGCTGGAAGGAATCCAAAGATCCAGCTCTCTAAAGCACAGGAAATGAGTAACTTTACTAACTTTAACTTGGGACTTTTATATAATGCACTGGTGCTGCTTTCTTTATATAATTTCTTTCTAGGCCAGCACTAAGAGAGGAAGTTCTGTTGTGTGTCCAGTGTCTTAGAAATGTACTAAGCCCAAGCTCATACTTGATTTTTGGTACCAGTTACCTCATTTCAGATTTTAGATATATATTTAAATACCATTATTACAAAAATTGCTTTGTAAAAGGCAATGCTTTTTACTTATGACCATGAATGTGACATTTTATATTTTTTTTCTAGAAATAAAAAAATCCCACCCTTTTATAAACTTACTTCAAACAAGTGACACTGAGAGTAAAAACAGAAATGTTATGATTTCATAAAACCTTATCATTCCAGGAATAGGAATTAAAAGTTAAGGATATCTTAGCTATTTTAAACTCTCTTTCCAGCTAAATATCATTTCTTTCCACTATGAAGAAGTGTATCTCTTGCTGCTACAACTTTAATTCCAGTCTATATACCAATGTGTTCTGAGAGACTCCTGGCATTTTTTTTTCACTGTTTGGATTTCAGTAAATATTTTTAAAGGGCATAGCTAAGAAGGAAGGTGTTAGTTAAATCCATTTATCAACTGGCTGTGGGATTTTGTTAGTTTAAGATTGAGGTTGGTTGCATTATAATAAGAAAGCATTGAGCTACAGATTTATGGCAAAAAGCTGTTAGGTCACCTACTTGTAAGCATGTCAAGTGCTCCAAGATGGCCCAAATACATTTCACAATGTGTGTAAATTAATGATGTCTGGTCAGCATTCACCTCCATCTTCTTGCAGCTCATAGTGCAGCTATTCACAAGTAGGGTTTATAGGTGAGATTTGGAGCATTGCACAGTTTCTGTCTAGCTCAGGCAGAGTAAGCTTGGATCTGCCTGCAGAAAATCCTGTAGCCATCCTAGATGTGTCCCTGTGTTGATGCATCCCCACCTGTTCACAAAACTGCATACAAGCTTCAGCTGGCAAATCTGTCTTAGTGATTATTGAACATGCTCTGCAGACAAAAAGTGTTACATCAACTCCCTGCCAAGGAGTAAGCCTCTGAGATTTGAAATGATGAATACCTAATAAAAAAAAAAAAAAAAAAAAAAAAAACTAAACCAAACAACAAGAAAAAAAAAATCAAACACACACATTATTAAAAAAAAAAAAAAAAAAAAAAAGGAAAAAGACCAAACACAAATAGATAGGGTGTTGCCTGGGAGACGTGGCATGAATTCTCCCTGCAAGGGACAGCCTGAGTCTGTCAGTGGTTGGATAAAGGGAAAACGTGGGTGAGGAAGATGTGGGGGCCACCACAGCAAGTTGGGCTTTTCAGAAAACATAACATCAATCATGATTTGCTACTGCTTTGAACAGGCAAAAAATTACTAATCTTCCCCCTCAGCAAAGATGGGAGCAAGAGAGGAATTGCTCTTCACAGGGATATCTCTGAGACACCATGTAAGGTTTCAATTCATTAATTTTGGATGTGTAACTCTGAGCCAGTTTCTGCTAGAACCTCGATGGAGTGATTATTCTGACCCACTTCAGGATGAGATGAACCACCCTCCCCACTTACTATATAGTGAACTGGAGTGAGTAGCTTGGATGTGGCCATCTAGCTTTCAGATGTTTATGTAAGAGTAAGTGAACATCACCCAGGCTGCCAAATACTTCTCCTGAGTGAGAAAGCCTTTCTTCACATTAAATGAATGATAGTTTTTCAAGGTGATCCCTCGGGGCCAAGTTTTCATCTAAGAGAATGAGACAATTTATACCTCCTCCACTTCTCAGAGATGGACCTAGTGATGCATCTACTCCCTGCAAAAGAACTTCACTCTGTTACATGGCCCTTCAATAAGGCATTTTCCCTTTAGAATCCCCACACAGTCAGACAGGACCATATGCTGTCCTGTTCAGGAAAAGAAGGTAACAAAATCTGCCTCATTCTGAGGAACTAAAGAATAAAAATAAAAACTCGAGGCTTTTAACCCACCATGCAGATTAAAAGGGCTTTTCCTACCCTAACCCTCAGCTCCATTTAGCAGGCCCAACAAATCATAGATAACAGACTATAATTAACTTTCCATTTGCAGCTCCGAAGCAATCGTAACCCAATCAACTCTAATGGAGTGCAAAAGCCATTGTTGTTGAGGCTTTTTGTGAAGTGCCTCAACACTGCACAGACAAACCTGCAAACATATGTGGCAGAAGTATAATGTATTTTCAGTAAGGAGTGCTTAGGCTTCAAGATTTCCAATGTGATACAAACTGAAATAATTATTATTACTATTGCTATAACTGTTAGTAGGAAGGATAGACCATATAAATATTTCTCCCCTTTTCTGTCAGTGTTAGAGTCAACTATAAGCTATCAAACATTCACTGGAACAATTTATTTAGTAAAACAAACTAACCCACAAACAAAAACCCTCCCACAAAAAAATACAACACAGTCATTTTCACACCTTTTTAAACTTTCTTTTTAAAAAGAATCTATCACATAACTAGATCGGAGCAGTTTTGGAACATAGGCCTACCTTAAACCAGCCAAGAATAAAATGTGACACATGAATGAGCAGGAATAAAATCATCAGGATATCTCCAGGACAGGTAACTTCTAATATCAAATTTAAATCAGCTCGTTGCATGGGATGATTATCTCAGCAGAATATGGATTCAACAGTAGTGTAGAATCCAAGCAGCAAACAAGAGCCCCTGCAACTGCATCTGTGTGTGTCTGCAGGAATCCTTCCAAGTGAATATTCCTTAGCACAACAGCCATGTTAGCTTGAAATGCTCTGTGTCATGATACTTCTAATTTTTCTCCAGGAGATAGAATGATTTAGCACCTCTTAAAAAGTCCTGTCCTGAAGTTATTAATTTGGCTGCTCTACAGATCAGCCCATCAGCTTGCATGGAGATACAATCAGTGAACTGCAGAGAATTACATAAACAAGACTTGAACAATCTGGCTTGATTTACATGAGTTCCTCATTTGTCTGCTGGAGATAAAAGTTCAAGCCTAAAACAGATCAACAGACTGAGAAAGCAAAGGGTGGACAGAAAAAAAACCATCAAAAAAACCCCAAACAAACAAACAAAAAAAAACCAAACAAAAAAACCCCAACAAACAACCACAAAACCCCACAAACAAGCAAAGAAATTAAGTGAAGGCTGGATGTCCTGCCACAAAGCATTCTGAAACATAAAATTTGCCTTCTTCCCATATATTTGTGCCCACTCAGTTACAATCCAAACAGCATTTCAACAGCCACCTCAGACACAGGAATTCTAATGCTTGTTTGCATTGTGGAAAAGTACCAAATACCTTTCTGTATTTCTTAAGAACAGAACAAGATCACCATTGAGGGAACTGGAAAAGTATCTCCTCAGGGGATGCAGTACATGTAGGGTAGCAGGAGTACTCTGAAACAGAGTGGTGTTACAGCCATCCCTGATATATTAACAGCAGAGATTACTTTAAAGTTGTGGATGGGGAAAAAAAAAAGAGAGAGTTCCTCATTGGTGCATTTACATCCCTTTCAGTTGAGTTGTTTTATTCCTGCACCAGTGATATCATTCCAAAATCTTACTGACTGCAGCATGTACTGAATCCCACCCTTGCTGCCTTCACAGGTAATATAGGATGGCTGGATGTGAAAGGAGAACAGGGAGTAGAAGAAAAGGAATATGAGCCAACACAAAAATAGACTTTGCTGACCTAAAGGTGGAGGCTGCACTCCCTGGGCCAAGTAGTAAAAAGGGGTGAAGTAAAATTCAGTATCTCCACTGCCTTCTGTACCCTGGTATCAGTTTACCTCTCCTGACAACTGTGGAGATAAATAACTCCCCTGTCAAATCGGAACTAACTCTAAAACTTGGCATTTCTGCAGCACTTTCCACCAGATACGAGGTAAAGCATCATCCAGTCCTCAGTTTATTTTTTCTCAGTGCTTCTTAACTGAAATACTCTGGTTTCATTAAAAGATAATCTGAGCTAATTTAGGAATTAGACTGTTTGTACTAAGTGTGCTCAGAAGGAAGGAAAGGAAAACAAAATCTGCTACATTGAAATGAATCAGCCTGGGGACATGGGTCTCAACTTCTCAAAGGCGTAGGCACATATGGAACTCAGCCCCAGAAAAAATATCTCTAGGATGCTGGCTCAGTCACCCAAATGAAGAGAGATGTGAGGAACAAGGGTCTGAAGGAGGTCAGCAGTGCAGCCCACAACCTCAGAAATCTCTGGTTTTCTCAACCTGGTAGCATCCCACAACAAAGCTCCTACCTTTGTGTTTATGTGCTTCACATATACCCCAACAACAGCAGATTTTGAGAGCTACAAGCGGCGGCGGCACCACCGTGCAAACAGCAGACATCTTAAATTTCCAGGGAGGAACAAATCCTCTTGTTTTCTCAAAGGGACCCCAGCAGAAGGCTGAAGTTAAGGAGTGATTACAAAGTTAGCTGCCTGTTCAAAGATAAATATGTGCATTTATCACACTTAAGGTCCCCCCCAGCCCATGACCTTGGAGGCTGTTCCGTGCCAGTGGGTATCCTTCCAGTCACGGCACACATGCCTTCAGCTGGAGAAAACAAAACAACAGAAACCTTCTGCTCCATGATAGATTGCCAGTACAGTAACAGATCAATTGTAGCTGTCCTTAACAAACAAGAAAGCAGCAAACATTACCCTCAGTATATAGGAGCAGGGGGAAAAAAAAAAAAAAAGTAGAAGACCATAACCCACCATAACCCAGAACAGTGAGATGTCAACTTTAATCCAACTGCCCTTATTGCAGTGAATAGCATTCCTTAATTATTCATCAAATTGAAACACTGCTGCCCTAACCATCCTATAGGACAACTTATTTTAAGACAGCTTTGGTGTGTTTCACATTAGCCAAGTATAAATGCTTACATAATGCATTCTATCTCTGTAGCTATACCAACACCACTTTAAGGAGTTTGCCTTCTATGCTATTGTTGGCAGAAACCTTAAGTAACCATACATTCCCTTTGCTTAGCATGTGCTAGCCATGGAAACGTTTCCCCACTGTACCTGACCAATGTCAAATAGGCTGAATGGAGAAGTGAGATGGCTGCGTACCCAGTAAACATCAACTGAAAAATTGTTTAAAAACAAATAAACAAAAAAACCCAACATACAAAAGGCTACTTTGGTTACATTGGGTATTGCCACATCGGTCCAACACTTGCACTGTAATTAGCATACACAAGGCAGACAGTAATCCATAACACCCTAGGAAAGAACCAAGTCACTTTGCTGCCTTACTCACTTAGGTTAATATTTCTTTTATTATTTTAACTTCCCCTGTGCTACACCAATATATTCTTCAAGCTAAAAAAGCCAGATTCTGTTTACCACCAGATTAGATGCAGAGGAAAGACACTGACTTACAGGGAGTTTTTCTAGACTTGCATCAATATTAGTGGGATGATCATCTAGCCATAAACACAACTGTGTCACAAATCTCACTCTCTCTTTTTTTTTTTTTTTTTTAATGCATTTTCCAGTCCTGTACAGCATGCTGCATTATCTTGCTCTCCCTGGCTGTAAACTCTCCAGATTCCAATACATACCTGAACTGTTCCCATGTGAAATTCACAGCCCAGCAGTGGGTCCTGTACGCTATGGCTCTGACTTAAGATGTGCTTGGCATGAACACGTTATTATTAGACCCAGCTGTTCCAATACTGATAAGGAGAAGTGCACAGAAAGCATGCAAGCAGAGGTCAAAAGCACATTAACTGCAATTTTTACTGAAAAACAGAGAAGTCCTGGTGCCCTGCTTGAAGGGTGAATCAGAGTTTCTGCGGCAGGTGAAGATGCAGAACTGCAAAAGGGAGCTTTGAGCTAGGAATTGCTAAGAGCACCATCGGGGCTGTTAGCAATCAGGTTTTATTTACCAGCCATATTGTGTTAAAACCAGACGTGATTCCCATGCCGAGCATGTTAACCTGTCACCACTTGCAAAGGGAGATTTATTTGTTTGAAATAAGCAAAATCTATTTGGCGGACGCATCCTCAGAGCCTGCAGTTCTGGGTGAAGGCAGAAAAAGGCAGAAAGCCTGCATGAATTTCCTCCCCCCACCAAAAAAAAAAAAAAAGTATTCCCAGGACCTGGAGAACAGCCGGTAAATCAATGTCACCCTAAGACAAGCCGGTTCCTTTCCTCTCAAGCCTTGCAGCAATGTTGCTTTGGCATCTCCAGGGTTTGGAGCGGAGCAGAACCCAATGTGCCCCCCCCCTTCCCGACCCCATCCCAGTCCCCAGCTCGGGCTGGTGTCCTCCCTGGGTGGGAAGGATGGAGAGAAGGCAAAGCAAAGGCACTTACCATTGCAGCAGGGATGCTGAGATGCTGCATCCCCGCCGTGGGGAGGGGCTGGTACCGGTGGGGTGGGAGACACCGAGCAGGTCCCCGGCAGAACCTTTGGAGCTCCGGCTGCCTGCAGGGAAACCCAGTGGCCAAGAACCGGGCCGGGTTCCCCCCGCCTGCCTGGAACCGAGTGGAGGAAAGGTGGGTGCCTCCGAAGTGAATCCGAATTCCTCCTCCTCCTCCCTCGCCTGCCGCTCATGTCCAAGCTGCCTTTGCTCAGGGGATGGGCCAGGTCCTGGCCGTGAAGGAATTTGCCATCGTTAAATTAAAAAAAAACCACCAACAACAACAAAAAAAACCCCAAACCAAAACACCAAAACCAAAAAAAAATCAAGAAGGGGGGCAGGAGATTTGCAAACTTTTTTCCCTCCCTCTTTTTTTTTTTTCCCAGCCTTTCCTGTTGTTGTTGTTTGTTGTTGTTTTGGGGGTTTTTTTTGTTTGTTTTTCTTTTTTAGAGAATGATTCTCGCTCGGGAGGTTGGGGGTGGGCGAGGAGAAGGGTATTCAGGCTGGCTCAGATGCTCTGCCTGGGAGTCAAGGCTGTGTCGTGCTCCCCCCTGGATTTCTGTGTGTGTCTGCCTGATTCCCATACCCAGACAATGCTCTGCAAAGCGAGCTGGTCCTGCGGAGAAATGCAAACACCTCCTCCCCCAAGTGCCTGAGGAAATGAAAGGCGATATGGAACCAATAGCTTTTCCTTGGCTGCTCTCATTAATATGGAGGAAGAGAATGAAACCAATGAGGAAGAGCAGGAGGAGGGGTTTATTCAAATTAAGTTTCTTAAATCAAGCTGTGTTTCCCCCCCTTTTCCTTTTTTTCTTTACTCCTCCTACCTCCCCCCCCAAAGCCTCTGTCTCCCTGTCACCTAAACATCTTTGCTGCTATCCCAGAGGTTTTATTTCTTTTTAAATTAGTGTGACGGGGTCAGCAAACCACGATGATGAGAGGGAGGACAGCATCATTGCTTGGAGGGGGTTGGTGGTGGAAGGGAGGATGCAGGGAGGTTTATTTCTCCCTGAGCTGCAGAAGAGTTGGTTGCAAAGAAAAGCGAGAAAGTAGCTGGAGTTGGCAGCGAGGGGAACAGAGAGGAAATGGAGCAGGATTTTCACCTAGAAGCAGCATTTTGCAGATGGTGTATTGCAGATAGGCAGGTGGGCAGTGTCCAGGATGAGCCCTCTGAGCTTCTGGATCTCCTCCTCTCTCCCACAGCAGACACACACACACACAGACACCCAGGAAGGTGACAGCACAGGAACAACAGCATCAGTACTGTCTGCACTGCTTCAGAGCTGCAGAGCAACAGGATTCCTGTAACAGCAGTGCAGGAGTGGTACCTGTTGCTGGAAGACCAGTGGAAGGGAGTTTTAGGGAGGGCTAAGATGGTTGGTGAGAAGTGAAAGGCTGTCCAGTCAGTTCTTTTAAACTGTGTCTTGGAAAGAGCAGGGTGGCACATGTCACCTGCAAGGTGACAAAGCATCCAGTCACTGCTCCCTTCTGCAGAGAGGAGCACTCAAGGGAAAGCTCTCCAGACCTGGAAAATGACCTCTAAAGGAGTCAGAACATCTCTAGCAGGCCTAGAGGAGCCCTCTGCCCACTGCATCCTGTGGAGACACTTGGTACCTCACTGCTTTTGCTGCTGCCAGCCATTCTACTCTCAGGCCCCACAGATCCATGTTAAGAGCTTGAGATCCTGAACATCCATGCCCAAGTTGTCTGAGACCTGTGCTGTGACAGCAGCTGCCTGCTGTTGTGGTTCTTATTACCCTAAATTTCACAACATCTGGGACAGTGATACTGTTGCTCTTTGCATTGGGAAAGCCTTTTTCTCTGCTTATCTTTTACCACTTCATCCTTTTCTTCATCTTCCATCTTTCATTTCCCTGAGCATCCAAATTTCTTTCAAATCCTTGCCTGTACCTTACCCCCAGATTAAAGAAAGGGGGGAAAAGGTGATTTGCCCATACAAGCAACTAAATCCACTACCTGTCCAGACTGAAAAACCCTGACCCAATTAATAACTTAAAAGTTCCAGTCCCTGTGGCTCTCAGTCCAGGTGCAGAAGCCTGAGGGTTTGTAGCTCCACAACAGAAGCACTAGAGCAGACAGCTCTGCTCCCAGCCGCTTGGCCCAGTACCACCCCATGGCTTCATAGTTGTTTTTTCTTGTGGAAACCACGCACAGATGCATTAGGAACACATTCAGCTCTGGTTTTATTCCAGCCCCATGGGGCAGTCCAAAGAATCAGCTAGACTTTTCAAAGCTGAATTCTACATGTTTCCCTTCAGTTATGCCATCTTCCCAAGCCACATCCCACAGCTTTTAGCCACCTCCCTAAATACAAGGAGGGGGATGCCAAAGAAAAGATGTAGATGTTTGCATTTTCCAGCTGAGATAAGCACCCTGGGAACTTTAGGTAGACATTAACAGGAGAGAAGCACTGTTGAGAAGCATTGCAACTACTTTATGTGTGTACATAGTATAAAACACCTGACCAGATTTTGATGAAGTATAAAGGGAGCCAAGACTAACTAAATCAGATGCAGACATTTATTTGTTAGATGCATGACAGCAAGCCTTATTTTTCTGCACCCTAAAGGGCAAGATGCAGAACAAAAAAAATTCCAGACAATATGTTTCTACTTCCCATGAAAAGGTCTCTATCTTCGCTGTCCAGACGTGAAGAACCTCTTCCTCATCCCCCAAAATAATTAAAAAAAAGACAAAAATGGAACCCCAGCTCTTTATGCAGAATTTATGGCAGTCCTACCTCAAAAAACCAGAAGCCCCATAATAAAATGTTGTCTTGGGTTGCTAAGCACAGAATAAAGCTCCCAGCTGTTCAATTATTATATGCTGCTCCAGCATCTGCTCCCTAACTTTCCCAGGAGAAGGGCAACAAGCCAAGAGAATCATCTAGTGGCCAGCATCCAGCTGCAGTTGGACTGCCTTAGATGATCTCAGCTGATATTTGTATCATGTTTTCTCCTGAAGTGGTCAGGAGAATCTATCTAAGAACTTTGTTCCCTGAAGAAGACAATTTGCTTTCTTAGAAAACAATTACGAGATTTTTCAGCAAATGATGCTTTATTATTCTCATTAGCAGTCTATTAAATAGATCATTATTTAAGTGTTTTTAAAGTGTAATAGCCATTATCTTGGCTAACATGGGAGACTGACAGGGGCAGGAGAAGGCTTCTTGAGAGAAGTGGTGGTTACTGCTGAATAACCCACACAGCCATCCATCTGTCATCCTTCATCAGGCCAGGACACCACCAAGGGAGCTGCAAAAGTCTTTGCTGAGGCTGGGTTCAGGATATTCTGTTGGAAGGTATTCCTGTCTTCTTCTTTTAATTTGACACCTCAGATGTGATTTTGCTGTCCAAACAGCAAAGTCTGAGCTGGCCAACCATCTCCACCTTTGTATTAAGGTCAGATCTCATCAGTGCAGTCACTGGAATATAAAACACAATCCATCTCAGCCCAAGGAGATAGTGAAAACAGCTCAGAGGAAGTGTCCTAAATATGCCTTTTTCTATCCACTGCTGTTAGACACAGTGGGGACAGCAGCCCAGCTTGGTAACACCCACACAGTAGACCTCAAAATTTAATGAGATGAATCCCCTCTTTCACATTCAGGTTTGACAAGCCTGAAATATTGAGACTCACCCACTTGGCTTGTTCTCCTTTTCCAGGACAAAAACTACCCTCAGGTAATTGCCACAACCTCCCACCCATACTGAGATCCCACCTGCCAGGCTCTATTGGCTTGGAGATCCTCTGATGGGATGATCAGCTGTGCTGGGGTTGGAAAAGAGAACTGAAGGAAAAGGATGTTCAGCTGTGCTGCAGCTGAGATGTGAGGTTGAGAAATATCTCATGCCAGATGCAGCCCTCTGGTCTGCATATACCTCACACTTCTTACCAGCCAGTAGATTTTTAATAGTTAGAAAGAGACATCTCCTGGTTCCTTAGGAGAAGATCTGGTGCAAGTAGAGAGTGGGAGAAAACAGCACAACAACAGTTGTTTGTTCCCTTTCTAGCTGTGGGGAAGAGCTGTACTGTTTTAAGACTTTTCTACTGGTACAACTGTGTCCACAGCCAGGGAGAATGCAGGCTGCTAAGTACTCAGAGTACTCTACTCTGATCAACTGGGACATATTTGGTGGACAAGCAAAGGTTTACAACCCTATATTCAAAGGTGGCAACTCAAAGTGTGAACTTAAAAAGCTGTAGGTATCCTCCTTTGTGCCTGCTCTTTGTGCCCAGAGGGACGTGTGCCTCAGGATGCTGGGAGGTGGCATTGCAGCCATCAGGGAGAAACTGAGGTGCTGTTAAATTCAGTCCCAGCTGACTGGACAAGAGGCTGCAAATCTGGCTGTCCTCAAAGGGAACTGAATTGAATCAAACCCCTTGATTAGTGTATCCAGCCTTTCTTGTCAACCCCCCAGCACTTTATTGAGGTTTATCAGAGAACAACTGCATCTTTCTTCACCAGCTCCTCCCTCCTCCTCCCTATATTCTCCTGAAGAAGACACTGGAGTTGACTACAGTGAAAAAATGAGGGGAGCAAGGACACACATTAACCTTGGGGTGCAGTGCATGCAACTCAGGCTTCTGAGGGAGTTCCACTCTTAAGGGAGTGGAACATCTCCCTTATGAGGAAAGGCTGAGGGAGCTGGGTCTCTTTAGTTTGGAGAAAAGGAGACTGAGGGGTGACCTCATCAATGTTTTCAAATATGTAAGGGGTGAGTGCCAGGGAGATGGAGTTAGGCTTTTCTCAGTGGTGACCAGTGATAGGACAAGGGATAATGGGTGTAAATTGAAGCATAGGAGGTTCAAGTTGAATATCAGAAAATTTTTTTTTACTGTAAGGGTGACAGAGCCCTGGAACAGGCTGCCCAGGGGGGTTGTGGAGTCTCCTTCACTGGAGACATTCAAAACCCGCCTGGACACGTTCCTAGGCGATGTACTCTAGGTGGCCCTGCTCTGGCAGGGGGGGTTGGACTAGATGATCTTTCGAGGTCCCTTCCAACCCCTAGGATTCTATGATTCTATGATTCTGTGCCTTTGACCCAGGCTTTTCCAAATGCAGAAATCACCCACCAGAAGTTGGGCATGACAGGAAGGAATGCTCTGCTAGCCACCCTAAGAAGAAGGGCATGCTTGTCTAAATGGTTCTAGCCATAACTTACCTGGACCAGACCTCACAGACTGCCACAAAACAACATCCCAAGGATGGGGGTCAGATGGCAGACTGACAGATGAATGTAGGTATCCACATGGGAGCTGGGTGGTAGTCTCCCACTGCAGTCAACAAAGATCTAGTGCTAAAAATAAGTGAGGACTAAGGATATGCTGAGCTCACCTTGGCATGGATGCCTGCATGTGACCAACCAAAGAGCTTCTTGGACTCTGTTGGTTCTCTCAATATCTACAGCTTTGAAAACATTTAGGCAGCAATCAAATGCCTAGGGAGAATTATCCAGTGCCTTTTAAGATGCCTTAGAGAACCTTTACTTGCAGCAGCTGCTGCTTCAGGTGATCCTGGGTCTTCTGTAACTTCTTCATTGTATCTGCTAGTCTCAAGGGAATGTTGGAGACACAACAAAGTATTCAGGTGACCAATGCAAGGCTCCAGTAGGACAGCTTTCTTGAAGTCAAGAGTAGAGTTACCAATAAACTAAGAACTATTTTCCCTGTGTGACCTACCTGTCTTTTCTGGAGCTCCACTCCTGCTTGGCACAGGGGCAGAACTCACCTTTTCTTGGGTAAATAAGCTGATGATGCCCTCTGACAAACTCTTGTGATTCAAGATCAGCTGTTTCATGTAAAGAAATTTCTGTTTCATGTAAAGAAATTACATGGTGTGGAACATCCTCCTAGTGAAAGTTACACCCCCATGGTAGGGAGTCAACAGAAGGGAATGTCAGCTTCTGTGACAGAGAAAAAGGGCAAAGTAGTTATGAACAAGATACAGCAGGAGGTTAGCAAGGCAAGTAAACTTATAGAGTGAATTACCTATAGGAACCAGCAAGATAAGGATTTTTCAGCTTTCAATCAAGACTACCTAGAGGGGAAATGGTGGAAGTTTGTAAAAAGAAAAAAAAAAAGTCACTGAGAAAGTGAAGAGAAAGTGAATAAGGAAAAAATATCCACTGTCCTTCCTATTGAAAAAATGAAAGATGACAAACAAAAATCAGGTAGTACTGGTTAAAAATAACACCAAAATTTACCCAACATGTTATATGACCTGGTGGATTCTAGATGTTTCCAAGACATCAAAGCAAGTCCACAAAGCCAATTAAACACCACAAGGCTACTTCTGGCTCAGAAAGTCCCTGAGACATTTTTCAGTAGATGCTGGGAGACAATTTAGAGTTTACACTAATACCTTAATGCTTGCCTTTTGTTTATATTTTTTTCCAAGGTCTTGCAAGGCTACATGATGTCTGGTGTAACCCAGAGCAGACATTCTTACATTTTCTGTTCTTGCATCTCATCACCAATTCAATTTGGTTTGATTTTGGTTGAATTTTACAACTTTTCTGGTCCTTGTTTGTAAAAACAGATGTTCATGTATGTGGATTTAAGGTTTAATGTTCATGCTAAACAGCAATGCATTCTTGAGATGTGACCCACCAAAAATTCTGTAGGAACTCTGGCAAAAATGATAAAATTTGTGTGAGTGTTGGGCTTCTAATCAACAAAATTCCAGCTTTCTAAATCAATGAGTTGCTAATTATTATAGTGAGTATTTCTGAACTTCAAACCCACCTCAGCTCTCTTCATTAATGAGATTGTGGGGGTGATGTGAAACATGAGTAGCATTAATAAAAATAACCTGATGTGGGTGCATCTTTGCTTTAGATGGTAAGAACTATCTAATCATGAAGATGTAAGCACAAGCTGCTGCTGTGAGAAGGAACATGGCATCAGCTGGTGCTAAAGGGGAAGGGAAGCAAATGTCAAAATGAACCATCTCAATCCACCTTGTAGCACTGAGCTCTGTGCTTCTCTCCAGAAGGCAGGTTTTTTATGTCTTGATGAAGCATTTGGGAGTTTCTCTCCTTTTCAAGCCTGAATAAAACTGGAATTGGAAGAGAGACCAACAATGGCTAAGCTGTGTGTCCATACTCAGCACTTGCTAATGGCAATAGATATTACCTTGTGACAGCACCATTTTATCAGAGGGCAGGAGGAACAGATATCTGAAGCTTCAAAGAGCACAGGGCTCCAAAAGATGTATTGCTTCTTGCAGAAAACAAAGCTGATGACAAGAACATCCAATAAAACAAGAGTGCAGAAAGAGTCTGTCGTGCAAACTGTACTTCAAGTCCAGGTCTGCAGAAAGATAGAATTGACAGATCTGAGTTCCCACCTACAAATATAGAGAAGTTCAAGATACACAAAACTTTTAAGAATAGTAACAAGAATTTGTGATTGTTTCAAAAGAAATCATGCAACCATAAATGGATAGAAGTGTAAGGAGTATTCCTTATCAGTATTTATCTTGGAATAGTAGATATGGTGGTGAGATAAAGACCTGAAGCAAAAAATCATCAGAAGGAATAGATTTACTTTGACAGCTGAAAGTTGTAGTTCTTGAATGATAAGAAGTATAGAAAGAGTCCTCTGCAAGCATACAAACCTTCATGGACATTTATCAGAATGTGACTGATGAGCAGAAACCTCCAAAGAGTGTGGATACCCATCTAAATTTATTAAAACTTTTCTTAAAACTAAAACCACCTAAGAGAAATCTCTCTTTGACCTTCAAACCTAGAAGGTGGCTGAAGGTGAGACAACATGAGAATTTTTGCTCTGCAGATTAATGGATTGAGGATTTGTGGCCCTAAACCTTGACCCAGAGAACTTCTTCCTAATTAAAGCATAGTAAAGACAGCAGGGAAGAATTCACTGATCTGTCCAGCTTCCACCTCCATCTCACCTTCCTTCATCTTTCAGTCTTCTTTGGCAGCAGCTGAAGGATGCATTACATCCTCCTCAGACAGTTCTTACTAGAGTTATTAATGACCAGCTTGTGGCTAAATTCAAAGGTCACACTTTCCAGCTGAACTATCTTGATTTATAAGCCAGCTTTGTTGCTTTGGATGACTCTGCCTTCCTTTCTCTATGCACAGACAGATGGCTCCCCTAACCCTGAAGTCAAATGGTTTTCTTCTCACTTCTCTGACAGTCTGGCTTCAGTTTAATTCCTTGCTGCACTCCTCTTTGTGAGGTGAGGACCATCTAATTCTGGTTATGGTCTTTACTTCTGGTGCTCAAAATTACTGAAGTCTAATATCTGGTCTTCTCTTCTTCCATCTAATACCTTTGGAGAGAGATTCTTCTCTAGTGCTGAACAACTGGAAAAATTATTCAGCTGTAGAAGAAGACCAATGAATCTCTTTTCCTTCAAAAAAAGAGAAGATGGAAGAAAAGAACATTCCAGTCTGGGCTGCGGAAGGTGCACGATTAGCCTGAGTATCAAATCTGTGTTTTCCAAGCCACAATGAAAAGGTTTTAATAGAAGGAGCTTCTTGCTACATCTACAAATGCCACTCAGGGAGCTTTCTCATGTGGGACAGATGCCTGATGGCTGTTTTACCTGATGTAACTCTTTATGTATGTTGAGGAAATAATCTTTTATCTAGAGAATTAAATTGGTTTGATTTATATTTCTTTCAGAACTTCTTCACTACCTCCATTTCTTACTCCTTTTATTACATATATTTGTTTTTATGAAGACACAGTTTGGGGTCCTAGGTGCCACATAGCATTTATTATGTGAAATAGTGGCTTCTAATAAGAGACAGCAGTGAAAAAGGATGCAAAGTTAACAGTCATAAAGTATCTTTGCATCAAAAGAAGAGCTGGGACTGTTGCTAGTAGCAGTTTGTCATCATTGTGAGTCAGATCTGTGATAGTGGATATAATTTGTCACTGGAACACAACCAGTAATTACATTCAGGTATGTTCTTTTTTTTTTTTTTTCCCCTTCCTTTTTTCCCTTCATATGTTGTTTTGGGGGGTTTTGTGTTTTTTTTTTTTTGTTTTTTTTTTTTTTGGGAGGGGGGTTGGGTTGTTTGGTTTTTTTTCTTTTGGTTTTTTTTCTGTTTAAAGTGTCTTCCTCCACGTTTTGGCTGAAAGCCATTTGTCTTAAATCAAATCTAACAAAGCTAGAAATCTTTTTCCTTGGACTTCCAGTAGATACCTCTTCTGCTGTTCCCATGCCTCCTGGCACTCTTTGCAGTCTTGTGACTTTGGTTGAGGAATCACCTCAACCTAAGGGAGACATGTAAAATACATAAGAAAAATTTTATCCTCAAACTTATATTTCTTTTCATTAGCCTTAAAGGAGCCTTAAGTCAGAAAAAGATACCTAGGTTGTCAGCATCTAAAGATGGATGAGATGAATTCCACTCTAGATGTCTTCAAGAGGAATCCATTTGTTACTTTATGGAGATGATTTATGTAAACATAAATTAACAACTTCAATAACTATATACAATTTAGTGGCTTATGATGAGAAGATAAATGAAAAGGTGGGGAACTCCACACTAATAAGAGGACATAATTTATAAGAAAATCATTCAGTGGTGGAACACATTTTCATTTTAAAAAAATGATAGAGACCAAGAGAACAACTCAGAATGGAAGGGATTGGAAGATAACAAAAATAAATTCTGTGATTCTGTGAAACATTCATAATTATGAAATAAATATAGTGAGATATTTTAATGCTTGAAAGCTTTGCTCAGTCCCTAGTTACTAACATGCAGGGCAGAATAACACAGAAAACATTAATCTAGTCACTAGATTCTTATACTTTCACCTAACATAACTTGTCTTGGACGAGTGAAGACTGGATTAGAAGGAAAAAGTTCTGATGGAATCAGGATATGCCTATATTCTCAAAAATTCCTGGAAAAAAACCCCATCCAAACAACCTGTTCATCTTATTTTCTGATGTAAAAAATAATAACAGTCAACCAAACAAATAAAGCAACCCACACCCCCCTCTCTGTTCTTATTTATATCTGAATTTCTATTCTATGCTGGGTTTTATCATTGTGGCTTTTAAAGTTCTTATGATTTCTTTAAAGATATTCTGGATTTCTTCAATTTGTCATTTCTTTCTCAGAGAAACAGTAACAAGGATTATTATTACAGCTATGCAAGGTAATACATGTTGTGGAAAGCAAATGAGAAAATGAGTTTCCTAATTACTAAAATCAGTCATGCAGAGCAAAAGATCTCCTACATCACACCCTAGCATGGCAGAAGCAAGACATGATGGACTGTTAGTTTAGTGTTTGGGGAGAAAAGCTCCCCAGAATTATTCTTTAGCATTTTATTTATTTTTTAACTGTCTTTCATATTTTTAAAAAATAATTTATACTTGGTTTATATCATCTTGTAATAAACAGTACATAAAGTCAATTGGTTTAATATAGCTTCTTTTGTATCTTTGTCACAGCAATATTATCTCGGGATTTAGCTTACCTCTAAATATATTCTACAGCTGAAACAAAGAATTCTTCATACGCTGCTTATTTTAAATAAATGCTTTGTTTCTGCTTTCTGTTCAATCAATGCATAGTCAGAATCTAGCAGGTTGACACAACATAAGGTAGATACAACACATTCTTCTAAACAAAGGGTGATTTATGAAGGATTTTTTTTTTTACCCTGCAATAATCAAATACTACTTATGACAAAGGCAAATAATTATTTTTCTTTTTTTTTTTTTTTTGCCGCAGCATACCATTAATTCACCAGATGTCTGCCTTACAGCCTAATTCCTTCCTTACTCATTTTTGTCTAAAGCCTTGTATAAAGGTTACAGCATCCTCTCTTCAATCTATTCTGATCTTTGCACTTTATCCAGTTGTAGCTGATTGCATCTTTCTTCTATTTTTCATTTCTCTGGCTTCTGTCCACCTGGGCTGCTGCTTTAAAGATGCTTGTTTCCTCTGCCCATGTGTTGTCTTTCACTTCTTTCTGTCCTATTTTATTCTTCCATGGACCTTTTCAAAGAATATGGTCAAGCAGATGTTCACGTGATTCCCTTACATTGTTCCTGAACATTCTGCACCCCTGTGCACTGCCAGAACTGAGTGTCTCACATCAAATTTATCCTTACAAGAAGTGGTGAATGAAAGGTTTTGGAAATACAGGCAGAGATAAAAATCTAGGTTTAAACCCACTTCTCTTTAGCAAAGGGATTCTTTAAGTAGTTTATCTCTGCTGAAAGTAAAAATATAAGATGTGCTTGTTCCACAAAGTGAAGATGTCTCCAGCATAAATGTTTACATGCATAATGTGGAGAGACTATCACTACAGCCTCCTCTTCCATATGTACACATTTGCAGTACAAGTGAGGTCAATAATTTCTGTTATAAAACACATTGCTCATGCTGCTTTTAAGTGCATTTAACAGCCAGAGATAAAATTCATCCCTCAGATATCCTTGGCTTTTCACCAAATACAAGCACACTTTATGCTATTAGATCTATGTACACTATACATTTACATATTACAAAATTGCTGTAGTACCATTTAATTTTGCAAAACAAGTTCTCTGTGTATTTTTAAAGTAAAAAATATACATGCTGCAAATACATTAAGAATCAAGCCAAGGTTTTCCTTTTTCTGAAGTCATGGCTATGCTTGCTGTAGCAAAAAGACCTAAACTGCAGCTACTGACAGTGGCCTGAGTGACTGTATTGTTTTATTTCTCTTTATCTTCCTCAGTTTCCCCATTTTAAAAATGGCAGGTTTGGTACCTGGTCTCCTCTGGAAAACACCAACAAAACAACTATGAAATATAAAGTCTCTTTCTTCCATCTCATGGAAACACATGATCACACTCACATGTGACTTACAGCTCCACAACCCCTGGACACATATATTTTCTTAGCCCTGCATGGGCTACATCCCATTAAGACTTTGCCATCAGCAGGGAGAGGCCAAAATGAAATTTATTTATCTAGATATTTGTGAGTATCACAGAAAATCTGGAAGAATCCATTTTTGCTGACAAATATTCCAATGACCCGTGGAGGCAATAATGCTGCAGCATTAGGCAGTCTCCAGCTGCAGTGCCTCTGAACACTAAATGTTCCCTTTATTCATTTCTAGTTCTTTTTTTTTTATAAGCAATAAAAAGAACATCATTCTATCAATTCTGCTCCTTTACGCTTAGGACCATAATGAAATGTTCTGAATGAACATGGATTGGAAATCTAGAAAAAAGAAAAACAAAAAACCACATCACCAAAATGTCATCACTAGCAATAAAGACTTTATACGTTGTAGAGCTGCAATTTTTGTAGATATGACTTCCAGGTTTGGGTTTTGCTTTTTTTTTTTTTTTTTTTTTTTTTTTTTTTTTTTTTTTTTTTTTTTTTTTTTTTTCCCAAATCATGACAGAGAAGCAGACTGGCTTATAACAATCATTTCACATTGCACAGAATTGTCTCCAAGTAAAATTGGCAGTGATCATTTTCATTTAAAGTACTTCAGAGCATCTACCAGGGAATCAGAGGCAGAAATTTGCAATACGAATTGGGATTAGCTCTACGGGGGAACCAAAGAGCCTGAGGATTCCTGAATAACAAACAAAGTGTTACTGAAATAATAATTATCCTCCTTACTTGCAACGGGGTTCATCAGAGTGCTCCACAACACCCTCAGGCAGTCAGTAAAGGGTTCAGACTGCGTCACTGAAGAGCTGTGTCTGAAGGGAATCACAGTAGCTCCTAATAGCACATCACCCACTGGGTAATTTAGTGCTATAGAAAGGACAGATGCTCACACTTATGCTTAGACACATTCATGCCCTCTTATTTAGGTATTTTTCCAATTATGAAAGTACTTTCCCTGCACAGGTGAGTATAAATGTCAACATGGTAGGGAAAAAAAATTGCAAGAAAGGAAAGTATTTAATATATTTGAGATTGCTCTCACCCAGACAAGGATTTTAAAGGCATTTAGATGCCTAATAATTTCTACAGAGAACTACCTAAGGAGCTTTCCCTGGGAAATTAGAAGTGTTGCCTATGCAGACTTTTCATCCCAAATGAGTCCAGCAAAACAAAGTCAAGTCTTTGCCAATTTTTTTGTTTCCTTCAGGGTATATTTAAAGAAGTGATTTTTCAATATCTTCTCATCTGTCAACCCTATTTGTTTGGTTTCTCTCTCCCTCCAGTGCTATATAGTAGATTTAAGCCTTCAAATATCTCATCTCTGTTGGTAACCACAAGCCACCAGAGAAAACAGGTCAAGTGTCACTCTAGAGTAATCCCAAATTATCACTTTCCAAGCCACTGAAAAACTGAATAACAGGAAAGGAAGAGAGCAATGACACAGCCTCATCTTCAGGCCAGGAAGACTTCAGTTGCCCATGAATCAGGGCTGGATTTAGCCCTATTCAAAAAGAAAATCACGTTTTAGGTAGCAGTGTATTCATGGCTGTGTGACAGGGCAGCACCCAGAGTGAAAGATGTAATTTAATAAGTGGATAATTTGGAAGAGATGTAGACTAGGCCAGCAAATGATGGTATTAGCCCTGGAGCCAGTTCCTTTGAGGTCGTCTTAGGTCCATGTGCATGGCAATCACACCTCTAGCTGAAGAATAGTGGTTAGAACTGCTTGACAGAGAGACATCTGTGAGATCTGCTGAAACTTGTCTGCAAAAAAAAAAAAGCACATTTGGTTCTTGTAATGTTTTAGCAAACCTTGCACAATGTTGCTTTGTTCTTGTATTTTTATTGCTGCTCTACCTTAGTTGACCACAGGTTGTTTTTTTTTTTTTTCAAGGGAAAAGAGAGGACAGGAAAGAAGGGAGGAAGATTTCCTGTATTGGCTTGTTTTTGTGGTTTTCTTAGTTTTTTTCTTCTCCAGATAACAGAAAGTTATTATTTGTCAAGAGACTTGGTGTAGAGCCACCCCACTTGGATTGCAGAAGTCGTGAGAAGGCCTGAGAATCTCTACCTCTTCCCAGTAATAGTTTTACAGAATCATTCCTCACACTCAGCCACATCTATCTAGATAATAATTACTCATCCACAAATAAACCCAATGGGTGGGTAGTGGTGAGACTGTAAGTCAAGGACATACCTGTGTACCTGTATGTACATGGGTCTGCTTCAAGAAGATTATCCAGTTGTCCTCCATGTCCCAATGTGCCCCATATATTGAGAGTCTCTTTTATCTCAGGCAGTGGATGGCTGGAGAAGGAATCACAGAATAGTTTGAGCTGGAAGGGATCTCTAGAGGTCATCTGGTCCAACATCTTCCAATGAGCAGCGACCATCTGCAGCTAGGTCAGGATGCTCAGAGCCCCATCTAGCTTGATTTTGAATGTTTCCAGGGATGGGGCATCTACCACCTCTCTGGGCAACAGGTACCAGTCCTGCACTACCCTCATCATAAAAAATTTCTCCCTTAGAAACAAGGAATTATTCCTGTGATCAGCTAGGGACAGCAAATGATGATGACATGCAGCAAATTGAAACTGCACAATCTCCGAGTCCCTTGGATTTGTCATGGAGTCTTTTGCATGTCTAATTTTTGGCAGGTTTATAGCTGGCCACATTATCTCTACCTTGCTGTGTCTCCCAGGTGCATGTCAGGTGCCAGTAAAGAAGTTTTGGGTGCTTAGTTTTGTTAGTTTTTTTTTTTTTAAACCTCCCACACCACTCACAAGCAGTAGCAGCATTTACTTGCTGTGTGCAGTGGTTCAATGATGTAAAGGTGAGGTCTGGAAGGAATCAAGGACATAATTCCCATTAAAGCAAAATGAGAGGTTTTTTTCTAAATACAATGAAGGGTAATATTAAAATATTGCCACTACCTAGCCTAACTGGCAACAGAGAGCCTTCAGCATCTGTTAAGGAAGACTGAAGATGTGAGAAGTGTTTTAGATCCTAAGCCAAAAAATATAAAAGCTTAAAGAGGGAGAGTTAGAAATTGACTGCAGGATTCTTATCCATCTCCCCGATGATAAATATAAATATGATTTCATGCAACACAGAGGCAATCTTTTCAATCACACACAAAAGGGATGATCAGAGAGTAAGCTCAGGACTGTAATAAAACCCCCAGACTTTTCACTTGTAAATAGAATTTTTTTCAGATCGTCAATTTTTCTTTTAAATGCTCCTGAAGATATCACATGACCCAGCAGTTCTGGGTCTACTTTTTTCTTGCAGATAATGAAGTTCATTGACAACCTCAGGACCCTGATAAGGTCTAGATGGAAGATAGAATAAAGGCCCAGAAATAGATAGAGCCATCTAGTTCTAAGGACCAGCATTAACAAGGATGTTGCCCATTATTAAAACTTTGCTTATAGAGAAAGAAAAAAACCCCCAACTTCTCTATGTGATTTTGCACCAAATAACCTAATGACAGTAAGTGAGGTACTTAGATATAAAGGACCAGTGCAATGATTTCTAGTGAACTAGATAATTAAATAATTAAAATAAAAAACACAAGAGGGGAGGTATTTTGACAAACAATTATTTCAAAAAGCTTTCAGAGGGACAGTAGGTAAGAATAACTGTGATCCTCTTTGTCTAAGTGAAAGAGTGGAAGCAGTTATTGAATGTACAAAGAAGAGGATAATGTGTCATTTTTGCTTCCTATGTTACTCTGGAATTAATCCAGGAAAACTGCATGCTGGAAAAAAAATATTTAAAAAATATTAAAGCTTAGAGAAAGTGTTTGACTTTGACACTACTTCTCTGCAAAACAGATATTTGCTGCTGAGCAGGTTATACCAAGCTCATTTTATAGTCAGTGGGAAAAGAAAAAAGGCACTTTTTGGGTGCAATTAATATATTTCAGATATTTATTTTTGAGTAAGATAAATTGAGTCCTGGTTTCCACTGACTGTTATCATTGACTCTCCAGTGACTGCCAAGAGTTCAAAGGGAATAACTCCACTGCAGATATTTCTACTGAAAAAAATTGATATTTATTTGCATAAATCACAGGCTGAAAGTCAAAAGAAAGTCTGTCTGACTTAGAGATGACTGATAATGATCTACTATGAAAATACCACATTGGAAGGGAAAAAAAGACCCTCTAATATGCTCTTTAATCTAATGGGAAAAGGCACAGGAAGAATGCATGGAAGTAAAAGTCAGATTACTTTTTATTAACAATAAAACATGTTTTTAGTACTTGAAATTGCAAACAACTCTAAGTCCACAGATTCTTCCTTTCTGATATCTTCAAATAAAAAATAATATTTTTCTGGAGGAGATATCTTAGCTAGACACAAATCATTGAGCACAGGTTCATTATGGGTTGAATTTCACAGAATCAGAGAGGCATTTCTGTTAGAAAAGACCCTTAAGATTGAGTCCAAGTGTTAATATAAAACTGCTAAGTCCATTACTAGACCATGTTTTTAAGTATCATATCTACACATCTTTGAAATACCTCCAGGCATGGTGACCCAGTCATTTCCCAGGGCAGCCTGTGCCAGCACCTGAAAACCCTTTCAGTGAATTAATATTTGCTAATCTTCAATCTAAACCTCCCCTAGCACAACTTGAGGCAGTTTCCTCTTGTACTATTTCTTCTTCCTTGGGAGAATAGACTGACCCCCACCACATTCCAACTTCTTTCAGGGAATGGTAGAATGAGCAGTTCTCCTCTCAGCCTTCATTTCCCTCTGCTGCTCCTTATAGGGCTTGGGCTCCAGACCCTTCCCCAGCTCTGTTGTTCTTCTTTGGTTGCCAAATGCAGTCCTGAGCAGCTTTTCATTTTTTCTTGTAATGTTTTTAATAAGACAAAATACATGCCTGACAACCTATGCATGAATTCTTGTAGTATTAAGGTGGACTTTGGTGTGCAGGGAATCATATTAGATCATGAAAAAACATGTTTCATTATGATTTTTTGCCTAAAACTCTGTCAGTTTAGGCACTCCTTATGAAAGACCTATATTGCCCTACCCCACATATAATGGGATGCAGATTCTAATAGAAGATCAGCACAAGTATCGTGATCTACCACCATCATTAGTCTCCTGGAGTCAATATTAAATATCAAAGTATTGTATTTTCTATTTAGTTAGTATCTAAATCTTTCAAATAGTCATCTGAAAGATGATTATTTTTCTCTTTTCCTTCCTCTTGCCTCCTTCCCTCCCTCTCTCCCTTCCTTTCCTTCAATATTATTGTTTCTCTCTCCCTTTCTTAATATAGTATGTAAAACAATTGGGTCCAGACATTTTGCCATTTTGTAGAAATAAATTTTTCCTGATTTAGAAGAAGTTGTCCTGAATAGGGTTTCTTTAGTTTGTTTGTTTGTTTTTGTTTTGTATTGGGTTGTTAGATTTTATTTCCAAATATACATGTTAAAACTGTGGTGTATAACCATTTTCAGAAGTAATTAAAACCAAAGAAAAATTTCATCGTGTATGTCTAGAAAGAATTCAATCTGTTCACTTCAGCAGGCTCTTACTCTTTACAGAGACTGAAACATATTGAAAGGATGACACACAATATGAACATAACATATTATGTATTTGCCACTTTTTGCTGCTCTGGTTAGGACAAGGTCTCCAATGGACATTTGGGCAATGCCAGCTGGCCTGCACAGAACAGCCCTGGCCCTTTCCTCAGCAGACTATATAAGATGCCACCTAGATCTGTTTGTACTTATAGGCAAGGTCTTAATGTGGCTTTTACATTTCATGTGCTGAAAAAATGTGATAAAATCAAGACAGACATCCTCTTAAAATAATCCATGGGCTACTGATAAAGAAAACTTCCCCAGACTGGTGGATCCAAGTCCTCACCATCCAAGACAGCAAAGAATCCCATCCTTCCTTGATAGTGGGGAGACCATGATTATATGACTATAAAAAAAAAAAAGAAGATGGGAAAGGATCACCACTCAGTTTGACATTTTCCCTCAGATGATTTCCTAGAGTTGGTCTGGAAGACAAGCTCATATTAAAAGTCTTCTCAGACTTAGGGAAAGGAGTTCAGCTGATCTTTCATCAGTAATAGCAATAAGGAAGAAAATAGTCAGTAGATATACACTGAAACAAAGGAATTGCAACACCTCCTTTAAAGGAAATGGCTTCTTACAAGGTTTTCATACCGCCTTTGTTCTATAAAAAGGCAAGAATTTGACAGCACAATGCTTAGCTATCATCAGTACTCTAGACACCTCTGTGCTCTGTAAATATCATTCTATTGACAAATCTTTTACATGCACAGAAAGATTTTTATTGTTACAATCAGGATTCCTTTGTCAACTCTACCTTTTGGCAGTTTGTTATTTTTATCGCTTTCCCTTGAATAACTTCCTATTTGTCTCTTCTTTTAAAACTGAAGTCCTACTCTGGAGGAAAATAAGATTTTCAGAAGGTCTGGATAATGCACAGAGACCTTAGTCACATTCTCTTTGATTTCAGTTTTCAATCCTCTTCCATTTTGGTTTTTAAGTTGTCCATAATTTTAATTTTTATCGAGCTTTTTTTTTTATCCTTTCTAATTGGTCTCCCAGTTAGACAGTCAATCTGAATAATCCTCACTAAAAGTTTAACCCATTTCATTCAGTTCTCTGAGCCTGGTTCCTAATGTAAGCTTCCTAGGCTTTTTCAGCCCTCTTAAGTTACATGGAACATCCACAAGGGACTGGCACATACTACAGAGCACCTGCAGGAGACCAATGCCTTCTAGATCAACAGTTGGAGGATATTAAAAGGCACCTAAAGACATCAAGAGATGGGAAGAATTAGTTGCTTAAAAAAACAATATTTATGGTCTCTTGTTTGGACCTCATGTAGAAAAGCCTAAAGGTGAGGTTTCCTACAGGAAACTTCACTGGACAAATATTTTAGATGTCCAAAATGGCAGAATTTAGGCAACTGTCTCCTATCCTGTCCCTGGTGTCTTATAGTTAACCATCCAGCCTCAAGCTTAGATTCCTTTCCCACTTAACAGAGAGCAATAGACATTCCAAAGGGACATTCATGCAATCTATTTAGACATACCTCAACACAAACTTGCATGAGCAATGCTGACAGGACACAGTCCAGGACAATGAGCTGACATCAAAGACTAAATTTTTCATCAGCAACCTGCAGTTCCAGCAGCATAATCTCACTGTGAAACTGCAACCTTGTTGAGAGCTGCACCTCTCAGATGAGATGGGAAAAGAGGTTTCTTTTTACACAATTCTGTCCTCAAAGACTGCCTACCCCTGCTTTTCAGTTTTTCTTCACCATGATTAATGGTTTAATTCACCATAATTAATGATTAATGGCACATCTTACAAAGAAGGAAAGAAAATCATGACCCTTCTTGACAAAAACTGCAGGAAAATGATGGCAGTCCAGCCACAATTTGGTAAAATCTACAGTATTCTCAAGCCTAGTGTCAACTTTTCCATTTTGCTTGTTTTTCTGTTTCTCAGAGATAGCCTTACCTACCCTGCTAGAAGGTTATCACCATGGTCATCCTGGATCGATAAGGACAGATCAGTCAGTCACCCTGGATCATGGTCATGTTGATCATCATGACTTCTTTCAGTGCTTTACGACACTTTTTTTCCTATGTGCATCCCTGTGCTTCCATCTGAAAGAAGCCAAGGTACATGATGGGATAATTTTGTCCTGGCATCCAGTTGGGGTGCATTGACCTCCCAGTCATTGAATCCTTCTGGTTGGAAAAGACCTTTAAGGTCATCTAGTCCAACCACTAATTTATCTCAGCCAAGTCGAGTGCTAAACCATATTCCTAAACACCACATCTACACATCTTTTAAATTCCTCCACCCCTTTTAAATCCTTTTAAATCCAACCATCTCACTGGGCAGCCTGTGTCAGTGTTTAGTAACACTTTCAGTGAAGAAGCTTCTTCTAATTTCCAGCCTAAACCTCCCGTGGCACAACTTGAGGCCATTTCCTCTTGTTCTGTCACTTGTTATTATGGAGAAGAGACCAACTACCCCACTCCAAACTCCATTCAGGGAGTTGCAGAGAGTGAGGTCTCCCCTCAGCCTCCTTTGCTCCAGACTAGACACTCACAGTTCTCCCAGCTTTTTCTCATAAGATCTGTGCTCCAGACCCTTCACCAGCTCTTTTGCCCTTCTTGCAACTCAGTCCAGCCCCTCAGTGTCCTTCTTGTCACAAGGAGCCCAAAACTGACCCCAGTATTGGAGTTGTGGCCTCGCCAGTGCCAAGTAGAGGAGGACAATTCCTGCTCTGCTCCTGTTGGCCACAGTAGTGTTGACACAAGCCAGGATACTGATGGCCTTCTTGGCCACCTGGGCACATTGCTGGCTCATATTCAGCTGCTGTCAACCAGCACCCTCAGGTCCTCTTCCATCAGGCACTTCCCAGCTGCTCTGCCCCAAGCCTGTAGCATCCTCAGGAGCTGTTGTGACCCAAGTGTAGGACCCAGCTCTTGGTCTCACTGAACCTCATCCAATTGGCCTTGGCCCCTGACCAAGCCTGTCCAGATCCCTCTGTAGAGCCTTCCCATCCTCAAGGGAGGGATCAACACTCACATTCAATTTGCAGAGTCATCTACAAACTCACTGAGAGCACTGATTGACCACTGATTGACTGAGAGCACTGATGAAGATAATTAAGAGACCTGGATCCATGACCTGGATTCAGCTCCATTCACCACAGCTCTTTGGGCTTGGCCATCCAGATAATTTTTTTAACCCAGCCAAGAGTGTGCTGGTCTAAACTATATGTAGCCAGTTTCTCTAGGAGAATTCTGCAAGAATTCTGTAAGAAACAGTGTTGAAGGCTTTACTAAGGTAATTTAATTTAATAATCTTCGGACATTATCCTAAGGTTTTCAGTAAAGTACATAGTTTCTGGTTTGCAGGGTTGTTTCATGAAGTACTACACTGAATGTCTCTTTATTCATGAAAAGGACAAAATTCAATGTGAAGGGTAATTAACAGTATCAAATTATGACCTAGAAAACAAAAAAACAAGTAATTAATTCCTTCTCTGATTTTTTTTTTTTTTTTTTAAATAATATGTTTCCAGGAAAGAAAAGGAAGCTGGTTAGAATTACAGGTCTATTTTTTCCCCAAAAAAATCTATTTTTAAATTCATTCCATTATTTGGATGATAAAGCTTTTTCACTAGAAAAATAAAATAACCAGCTCTTCCAACATATTAATCACATTTGTCATTGTTAAAATTTCAGCTTGTTTCCCATGTCATTTAGGGAACCCTTTGAGAATGCAATAAAATAGCATCTTAATTAAGGAGCAATTATTATTTTTTTTTCCCCTCTGACAACACGGGAATCTTATTCTCACCATGCAGGTACCAATTAAAGACACAGCCAAGGAATGGGAATGAAGTAGACCATGTGAGTAAGATTTACTGTGCCAAGCTTGAGGGGAGAGATAAATTTATTACACAGAAGTGCCCATTGGCAGTAGTGATGCTCTCACATTTATGTTACCAGATATCCATCCACAAAGGCCAGGCAAACATGGCAGGAAGTATTGGAGATTTGTGCCCTTCTGGAGCACAACTGTGAAGCTGGCAGGACATCAGGAAGCAATTTTATTTAGGAATCAGAATCCTATCCTATATCTCCATTGACAATATATGGTTTCCACCTCTATAATGTCAGTGTCTACTTCAGGGAGACAGACTGCACTCCTTAGAGCTGTGTACATATAACATCAGCTGGGAGTAACAAATCAGATTCCTTTTTTAGCTTTGCCTCCCCTCAGTACTGACCTGAAGAGGTCCAACCTGAAGAAACCTAGTCCATGTGTGAATTCTCTATTGCTGGAAGCATTTTTCTGGTTTATAACAAATGTGTTGTGCTCCTCTGCCTGTATCTCCTCAGGAAAGAATTGTTACATTCTCCCTGGCCTCCCAACTACAAAAGAGGGGGATTTTAGTCCAGGCTGGGTTAACTGTTGGACTTGATGATGCTAATCCTAACTAAGACAGAGCTACAAAGATGATGAAGGGAGTGGAACATCTCCCTTATGAGGAAAGGGTCTCCCTAGCTTGGAGAAGAGGAAACTGAGGGGTAAGCTCATTAATGGTTACAGAGAAGAGAAGAGGAAGAGAAGAGGAAGAGAAGAGGAAGAGAAGAGGAAGAGAAGAGGAAGAGAAGAGGAAGAGAAGAGGAAGAGAAGAGGAAGAGAAGAGAATGCAAGTTGAAGCATAGGAGGTTCCATGTAAACACAAAAAAAGGCTTTTTCAATGTGAGGGTGACAGAACACTGGATCAGGCTGCCCAGTGGGGTTGTGGAGTCTCCTCTGGAGGCATTCGAACCCCACCTGGACAAGTTCCTGTGTGACCTACACTGGGAGATCTTTCTCTGGCAGGGGGGTTGGACTCAATGATCTTTCAAGGTCCCTTCTAACCCTTAACATTTTGTGATTTCTGTGAACACAGTTCTATGGTTCTCTGCTTATTTGGTTGTCCAACATCCTTTGAGGATTGAAAATGCCAGGAAACACTCTGATCTTCATTGAAAACTCTATCTACAACCCTTGCTGATTTCAGTCAAATATTTGGACCATGGAAGCTGAACTGAACAAGCTGTCTCCTTGACAGACAAAACCATTTCTGACCATAAGGTACTTCATGTCAAGCACCTGGTCAGCTTCTCTGTATGGACTAAGCAGACAGATAAAATGAGCTTTAGTTGTGCTATGAGTGATGTCACTCCAGTTTACATCCATCGTTGTGGTGACCTGAAAAAACTATATGGTTTACTGCATCCAACTTTTCTTCCATCTGGCTTGTTTGAAGACTGGGAAGGGAAAAAGGAGAAGAGGTGGAGTGAATTCACAAGGCCCTAAATGTTTTCCATAGGGCATTAATTGAAATGTTGAAGATAATGCTTGCCTCAGGTGTGGTTGCTCATAATGATTAGTTTGATGGATTTGGAGAGGAGCAAACAAAATATCTCACTTCTCAGAGAGAAAGAAATTCAAGGTTGGGAAGTTTGGAGTCTACACAATTCCTGAACCTGGTAAACTGGGCACATACAAGTCGTGGGGCCAGGTGGAATTTATCCAGCAGGGAGCTGCCTGACAAAATATTGCCACTCTCCATCTCCTTTGAAAGTTTATAGTGATTAAGAGAGGTCTCCAATGTTAAAAAAATAAACCAAACAACAAATCAACAAAAAACTCACAGACAACAAGCAAACCAACCCCCCAAATCAAAACAAAACAACCTCCCCCACCAGGAAAAAAATGTGAATAAAGAAACAAACAGCATATTAATCCTTTAAAAAACATGACGAGGAGAAGGGGAGAGGGATTTAAGAAACAGAAAAAGATAAAAATGATGAGTTTTCATTTAAATTTAGCCTTTCAACTTGCAGGACAATTTTATATTAGATATAAAGGCCAAACCACACACTGGAGATGCCACCCTCTTTTCACTGACCACAGAGGAAGCTGAGACAGGGAGTTTGAGTGGTTTTGTATAATTAGGTGAAAATAATTTTGCCCTTCTTTCTAGGACTTACAGCATGACAACTGGCAACACTCTGGTTCCATCATACATGGCAAGTATTTTTTCCTTCATTTTCATTCTGTCATTGTGTTAGAATGTTTTTTTTTTTTCCTTTCCTGGTTAATGGTGGTTAGGCACCAGCTTCAAATTTTTCCCTTTCCTGACCATATAAGAAAATAAACTCTATTAAAGCAGCTCTATATCAATGGTGGATTATGCTTAGACATTTTTGCTTGTTTGAGCAAGAAGTTCAGATTTAGTTTTCAAGTTAATATTTTGAGATTGAAGGGCTTTTTTTTTTCAGTGTCTACTGCATTAATGATTTTTCAGTAGCAATATGTAAGAAAAAGGATGTGCTCTCAAGCTGACATTGGGCTCATATCTTTTGAATAAAACAAGACAGGAGATGCTCAAAGTCTCTGAAAATCAGACCAGAGAGTACCTTTGCTGCTGCAGTCATGTATGTGCTTCTGCTGCTTATTTTTCAGCTGGAATAACAATCTTTTGTTTGAGAATCCTCCTTAGTTGCTGTGGAGATAATTATGAGCCCAGGGGAAAGAAAAAAAGAACATGCAAGTCCACATGAGGATGAGAAAGAGATAAATTCTTGGACTAGAGAGCTTGTGTTCAGATTTCGTAATAATAATAATAATAAAAAAACTACCACAAAGCGAAACTGACAACGAAAAAAAACCCAAAAACCAACGAATAAAGCAAACAAAAAAAAACCCCAAACCTCAAAGAAAAAAACAAAAAAGCAAGCAGAGGTTCTGGACTAAAAAGCTGACTCTAGGCAGCCAGGAATCAGTGTAAAAGGACAGAAAAGGATTATTTTTACTATTCATAAGCACTTGCAAAGTAGGCATTTCTGCCTGAGCTTGTCCCCAGAGGCTCCTTCAGAAAATCCAGGAAATGGACAGAAACTTCAATTTGTCTCATCCTCAACTAGACATCTAATGGTTGGGAGATGAGCCATGCTGCACAGATACCTATTATTTGCCTGCAGATAATCAGGGAAGCCTTAAGGGGAAGAAGCTCACACCTACTTCTGCACTACAGACATCTGAGGAAAGGTGAAGGAAATCCCACCCAAGGGAAGGACAGCAGAGACAATAAATTTAACACTTGATACTGAAGGATTATCCAATGCCTCCTTTCTTTATGCCTCATGTCTCTTCTCTGTGCTGGCTGCAATGGACACATTGGTCTTGAAGCAGAGAAGTATTTCTCTTGCAGCTGCTAAGTTACCAGTGAAAAAAAAAAAAAGATTTGATGTAAAACAACCTTGCAAAGGCAATAAAAGATGGCACTACACAGCAGCCACAAAACAGACATTACTTCGTAGCACTCTGTGCTTACAGGAGCCATCTAAAAAGCACAGCAACATTACAGCCTCGCTTCATCCAGTTCATGCATTAGTTCAAGTCAAAACTGAGCAGCATGGTCAAAGGTTGCAGAAGGGCCAACATCATGACCAACCATCTGGGAAGTGAGCTAAGGAGTGCTCGACCTGAACCTACAAACAATAGTACATCTTGACCTGCAAAATCAAACCACTCCAACAAGAGAAAGGAACAATTTTTATCTCCTCTACCCTGACCAGAAGGAGATCAATGGTTTGCATCTTCATGCTTAGAAAGAACAGATGAAAATGTATTATTTCTTTGGTTGTGTCTGCATGTTATGTTTCACACCTTGGGTTACAGCTTATATATAGAAATATATCTTGAATTGTAGCTTGGACAGATTAAAAAAATACTCCTCAAATGTTACCAGAGGATTTGAGAATAACTCGAAAAAGGCACTGTCATGTAATGGACTAAATCTAAACATTGCTCCTACATACAGAAGTTGGTCCAAAGAAATTATTTTTTTGCTCCAGGGCCTTTGGGCTGTCAGGTGCTAAACTCCAGAGCAGTCCTCATCTCAGAGAAAAGGGGAAAAAATGGGAAAGCAAGACTATTCCATCTCAGGACAAGGCTACCTCTTTCCTTTCCTCCTTCCCCTTGCCCTCTAAACAGGTCCCATGATGTTTTCTTTAGTCAGGCTTTACGATAGAACCAGCCTGGATTTATTTTCCTTTTTGACGTGCTTCCTCTCTGTAAATTTTTCCTTATTGTTAAAACAAATTTAAAAGTGACATTGAAATAGATTATACGTAGATTAGCAAATGCTTCTGCACATTCCAGGTTCTTTACCAGCCTAACCACCCTTTGCAAGTTAAGTGGGAGCTGAGGATAAGGACAATTTATAGGTAAGAGTGTTCCAGGAAAAAGGTCAGGACTGCTTTGAACAAATGCAATTGTGTTTCATTTCTCAGCTCCAGATTTTCTTGCACTTTTGTGTAAAATATTTGATTTGTAACATTACAGAGTATGCCAAGTTGATCAGACAGAGCATATTTTGGAGTAGCACAATCTTTTGATTTTAGTGTTCTGGCTTTTACCAGACATTGGGAACTTAGGTGATATTTATTACCTGAGTTCTTCTGAAGTCATTAGTGTTTGCACAGATTCCAATGAGAAATTTGTAGCTCTGTAAAGTCATTCCCTGGTGGCCTCAGTCAAGCCTCAACACTTAATGTAAAGAAGGAAAGCTGGACACGTTAACTTTCATTGCACTGACTATCTCCAAACATCAGGGTTTATTAAAATGTGAAATAACATATTTAATAAAAAAAAATAAAATAAAAGCTCAAAGAATAATGCCAAGGCAACAAGACAATACAAACTGCTACAGTAAGGAGAAAAAAAAATAAAAAATAAAAAATCATTGTTTGCCCAGTTCTCAAGTATAATAAATTGGTGTGATTTCAATAAAATCAATGATGCTGGGTCAAATTATACTAGTTGTGGATCCAGACCCAAGAGGATAAATACGTGATGGCACTACTGAATAATAATTAAAAAAAAAAACAACACAGATGAAAACACATCTAAACTGAGCTAAGGATTCCCATCTCCCTCCAGAACAGAGAAGAAAGAGAAAAACAGGTCACATCTCTGCAGTCTTTCCACAGTTTCCAAAATAATAATGGTTTAGTCCTACTAAAGATTGCTGTATTTATGCACCACACACTTGTGGGCACACAGCACCATTTTTATCCTCATTTTTATTTCTTTCCATTAGCACAATTTAAATTATAGCCTTGATGACTCTAGACAATGCAGAATGAAAATACTCTCCTTGAGATACGATTCTACATCCCTACATGTATTTATATAAATAAAATGCTGAGGTACCATTCCTCTGTCATTTGATACATCAGAAATTAGAAAATGGTTTTTCCTGTGTGCTCCTCTGAAGCAGGAAATAAATTTCTCTTTCCTCAGCTGCAGCACAATCAAAGTTTGTAGGCATCCATTCAGTAGTTTAGTTTAATCATACTTATGCAATTACTGTCAGAGTATGACATTTTCCTTTCACCTTTACTATACCCCAGAGATTAAGCTATCAACCCTTCAAGATCATTACAGTTTTTTACCTTCAGGTAGCAAAAAGAGTCTCAAGCAGCTAGAAATCTTTTGCTTTGACTGTAGTATGAACCAAACTTGCTGTACTTTGGGGATTTTTAATTTTGTAGCATGGAAGCATGAGAAATGGACTAACCAGAGGAACACAGAAGTTTCTCTCTAAGTTCAAAACAATAATATAGAAATTTTAATGGAATGATACTGGGAAAGGTGTTAAATTTGCTGTACCTGTGCTATTAATGCACATGTTAAATTTAGGGCCAGAAGGTACCACTATGGTCACTTACAGAATACATAAACACCAACGTTTCACTTTGTGGGTCCCTCATGCAGCTCACAGTGTGCCTAATTCTCAGCTGATCTATTTCTCCAGGTCATTATTTAAATGAAAAATAAATGGGTTTAAAAAAAACAACGCAGGATGACAGTAGTTCAGGATAGAGCATGGTTAGAATGATGAGAGTTGTGAATGGGAAGAAGAGTTAATGTCAAAAAACATCCTGAGGGTAAGAAGACTATTTTGATTTCAGGGGATCAGCAGTGGCAGTTTTGCAACTGGAAGCAGATGGAGCTCTGGAGGCTGAAGGTATTTAATTGTGCACTTAGCCTGCACCAGAATAAAAACCAACTTCTGTAATTCACAATTCCTTGAAGGTGCTTCCCTACCTCATTAAGGGCCTGGAGCACAAGTCCTGTGAGGAAAGGCTGGGGGTGTTCAGTCTGGAGAAGAGGAGGATGAGAGGAGACCTTATGGCTCTCTTCAACTACCTTGAGGGAGGTTGGAGTGAGGAGGGAAAAAGCCTTTTCTCCTTAGTCAGCTGTGAAAGAACCAGAGAAAATGGATGGAAGCTGCACCAGGGGAGGTTTAGCCTGGATGTTAGGAAATATTTTTTCACAGAGAAGGTTGTCAGGCATTGGAATGGCCCAGGGCAGTGGTGGAGACACCATCCCTGGAGGTATTTAAAAGGCATTTGGACCTGATCCTTAATGACATGGTTTAATAATTGGCTGTGGTGTTAGTCAAAGGTTGGACTGGATGAGCTTGGAGGTCTCTTCCAACCTAAACATTCGGTGATTCTGTGTACATAGTTGTTATATTCCAGCCATGCCTGGAACATTCCAGCAAACAGGAGACTACTGTAAAAAGTCATAATATTTTAAAAAAGGTGAAAAAAATTCAATTAAATAAGTTTGAAGAAATACAACCACCTTCCCCAAAACCTTCAGTTATGGCTCACATCTGCCTGGGACAGCATCTGGTGACTGATTTTTTTATAGGTTTCTGATGCATTAGGTAGTCCCTAACAGCTAAGGGTAACTGTCCATGTTCCCTTTGGTAGATAAGAGGAGACTTCTGTGCTACTTTCTGGAAGTACAGTGCTGTGAAACTCCACAGCTGCAACAAAAATACCAAATTAACTGCCAAAAAAAAAAAAAAAAAAAGTGCAGTATAACATTGATCCATAGATCCATAGATCCCCTTCCATCTAAAAGTGTCCTTGTGCCACTACACGTCCAAGAAGCATTGTTCCACAAATATCCCAGGATGAGTATTTACCTGCTAAAAGGATGGAAATCATCTTGATATCATGAAGTACTTTAGGTTTTCTTCCCCTATCAAGCTGGCATGCTTAAATTGACTCAGAGAGAAGAGCAGAAGTGAGGAGTAGCTGAAAGAGAAAGAAGAGAGGAGAAGCAATTAGGGTTGACAGCTTTGATTTTATGCCAATTAAACAGTCCTTTTTCCAGGTGTTTTTGTCTCTGGGGAGGCTGGGTAAAGAAGTTGCTCTAAGATTGACCAGCACTGAGGCTGTGTGGGGTTCTGAAATGCCAGGTCTCAGAAACAGCAGCTGTTATTGCAAAGCTTGCACAGCTGAAAGGAGTTGGCAGAGACTTAAAAAAAAATCTGTCTAGCTTCTTAGCTGTCTTCTCATTTGGACTTTGGAAAACAGTTCTTGCTTAGGTGAGATCTTCTTATGACACACACATATCCTGGGGCTTCTAAGTGTGTATTTGCCTGTAAGTAGAACCATAAAATATTCCCCTAATTATACAACTTTTCTCTCTTAATTGCCACAATAAAATATGCTTTCAGTTTTGTTTTGGCCAGTCTAACTTAAAAAATGTGAGATACAAAAGAAATCTTCATAACTTTTTAATTGGTATTCTAAGGAAAGGAAACTTCTGGAATCCTGCTGTATGTCTGCCTATCCCCACTAAAGAAGAGTTGGCCAGTTTTAACCATCATTAGACAAGAGGTATATGTTTTAAGGGTATTAAGCCTGCTAAGGATAGTTAAGATGAAAGAGGAGATGAACTACAGATTGTGTTGCAATTGTAAGATTTGAATGTTCAAAATTTCAACCATATTTGACACCAGAGAATCTGTTGAATGGAAAATAAATCAGATTTGGTGAAGCCTTTTGGTAATGGCAATCCTTATTCTTCCTTTTCTAAATCCCACTGGCAACTAGCCCAGTCTGGTGAGCATTTGTATAGTCAACCTTAGTGTCTGAGAGTTCATGCTGTGTAAATATGAAGATTATTTGTTTAATTGCTCTATGCCCTCCAGTTGTTAAAACTACATCAAGAAACTTTTCATTTCTCAGTATGTTACACTCTGCATTTCATTAAAGTGAAGGAGTTACTTAATCTTTGCAGTATTCACATTCAGGTCTTGATCTTCAACGAGGGTAAAATTACTCCAGCATAGGCTCAGAAATTGGAATTACCTGAGGAGCTCTCCCTCTTGCATCACTATATAATCTCACCCTTTTTTTTGATGGAAGACTGAGTCTATTATTTTTATGGAATATGTAGAACCCATTCAAAAAGCTGTCAAGCTTATTTTCAAAGACATTTGCAATGAAAATTATTAAGAAAGCCATTTTCAGAAATTTCATGAACCCTTTTCTTCCCTGAATTTATATTTTAGTTAGAAAGATAGTAGCTTGGTCATACAATTAAAAAATAGCATAAATATAATGAACTTCATTGCTTAATATAATGGGAAAGCTATCTGTGAAACAAGCTATTTCTTGATATGAAAAAAAAAGAAAATGATAGTACATTTTTAACTGCTCTCTCCAGTGACATGAATGCAGTAAACAAACCTTTCACTTAGCTGAATCAAGAAATGAAATGATGAAGGCATTTCGTTTTACTTGTGATTCAGCAGACTACCACCACCATTTTTCAGCTTCAATCATATGCATAACTAAACTTTAAGCATATGCTCAATACATTAGGGGATGGGTTTTTTGTTTGTTTTTTTTTGTTTTGTTTTATGTCTAGAGCCACATATCCTGTTCTGTGCAGTTTTCAGCCTCTTCTAGCAGCTGAACTTCAAGCACAGTTCAGTTTCCACTTACAAACCCAACTAGATAATGAATGTCTTATAGGCTTCCATTTAGAAAACCTCTGAATATCATTGGTGGATAGGGTTTCAAGATTTGATATTTTACACACGTACCTATGGGAGATTAATGGATGCAAAAAATAATTTTCAAGATCAAATTCATAATTGCTCTAACTGGAATGCATAATAACTAAGTGTAGCAGCAATTTGCTCACTGATTAGAATAGGTTCACCATGTCAAAGAATGGGGAGGCAGAGACAGACAACAGTGTTCTATTAGCATTCCCATGAACTGCCATGTGAAATCCATGTGATTCTTCAGATTCTTTGCACAAACACTACTCAGTCTCTTGGCTTGTAGCGACTGTAATGCTCAAGTTGCATTTCTCCACTTGCTGTCCTGGTAAAGACAGAAAATATCCACTGTCAGCATTAAAATCCCATGAATATCAAGGCCATTTGTAGCAGTAGTTCATTTAAGGGTCTTTAGTTAGGTAGGAATAAAGACTTGCATGTACCATCAGCTTTCAGGAGTTTCAAACTGAGTCTGTGGAGGTCATGGTATAAGTGTTCTTCCAATATTCAAGACATTGGTCTTACATTTTAGGCTCTCATTTCTTTAAAATCTTAGATAATAGCATTCTTTAAAAGTGTGCTCATTTCCTGTTTAATTACTGCTTTTTTTTGCTTTTGTACAATAATAGATTAAAGAAGTTGTCCTAAAGACCAAGAAATAAAAAAGCATGAGCAAAATCATCATGAGCAGTGCATTCAGTGGACTCATTCCAGGTCCCAAAAGACTGTGATGCTGAATTAGGCAAAGTATTTTTACAAATTATAAAGCACTGAGCAGAAACAGAAATAACAAGAAGTGCCTTTGATCTTTCCTGAAGGCAAAGGTAAAAGCATACATGAAATGGTATGTGAAATCTCAACTTACTTTTGTCAGTACCTTCTAAGTCACAGGTTGTAGCTCCATGTTGCATACTTGGCCTTGTCCAGTATCTTTCCTGAGCACTAAACTGTAATAGATTTTCTCAAGTTAATTTATTTTTTTTTTACTTAAAATACACTGAACAGCAAACAGATGGCATCTATGTTTTTCCTTCTCCAAAACAGAGAAATACCAAACCAGAATACTGCCTTAATGATTTGCTTAGGTCAAGTTATTTAAGGTTGCTACTTTGCTATTATTACACTGAAAACAAGTGTAGTTTGTAAATAAGACTCTGCAAGGTTATTCAGAAAAATGTTGAGTTTGCTCTTGGTTCTGCCTTTAACTTCCCATGTTACATACATCAGGTCATCTGAATTTAGTGTCTCATATCTCAGCTACCAAGCAGCTAGTGTTTTGCATCCCTTTATTTTTATTCTGTCTCTGTCTGCTCCTGTTCCTCATACCTAGCACCATCCACATCTTAGGATAACAAGGGATGGGACTCATCTGGCTAAATGCAGACCTGTGCAGTGCAAGTGTCCACCTGTGATCCAGTGATTCTTGGGTCCTTCTGGAATTGAAGGAAAGCAAGAGGCAGTCTGGGGACACATCAAGTCTACAACAGGGCAAAGGAATAATTCCTCCAAAGTGCATCTCTTGGTTAGAAGGGAAGTCTGAATGTTGGGTATCAAAAGCTTTGTGACATGAAACCCACCTAAGCTAATATATTTTTTTTTTAATTATTATTGTTTTCATGACTGATAAAGAGACTGATTTGACATGTAACTACTTTGAAGAGCCAGTGAATCAAAAAATATGAAATGTGCTTACATGTTCATAAATGCATATGCACTCATACAGGAACAGATACAGAAAACATACATTTATGTCCAAATACATAGAAGTATGTCTTATATATGCAATTTTAGAATAAGTTGAAGCTTTTATTTTCATACCACACCTAGTACTTGAGAGACTGAAAGAAAAAATAGTTAATGTGCTACTGGTAGATGTAGATGGTACCATCTACTGATGGTAGAAATATATGATAGATAAGGTCATCTTCTAACCAGCATCAGACTCAGAATCCACAATCACATCTTCATGAGCTATGCAGAATATCTAGTCTGATTCTTCCATTCAATGCAAATTAATAACATAAGAATTGAGTGTTTTTCTTCAAGTTACACAGAGTCTAAAGTTGTTTGTTTGTTGTCTTTTTTTTAAATTTCTCAGGATCCCATAAAGTAGAATCAATGGCTGAATTCATTTGATTAGGCACAATCTAATTTTATGCAACAAGAGCACTCTTACTTTGCAAACATGAGAGCTAAAATGGGCCATCCACACTGCATATTTTCAGGTACACTGTACTCACTCAGGCTTGTAAATAACCCTCTTACAGCCTTATTTGAAATTGTAGAGGTGCTTGCTATAAAATAAGTAAATAGGCACACGTGATGGGCATTTTAAGCAGAGATAACCTCCTGTGTCTAGTTCCTGAAAATGAACAGCTAGACTGCTGGCAATTATCTCTAATTACAGCTGGTACAAAAGGGTTTTCATAATGCTCTTCCATACAATGTGCAACCTTGAAATGAGGTCCCAAGCCTAAACATTTGTTCCCCTTTTCCATTAAGTGTATTTTAAAAAACAATAATTGGAAAATCATTCAGGAGGAAAGAAAACACTCTGACAGGGCCACTTCATAAATACATAAGGCTTATTATTTTCCTCTCAAGAGGCTTAATCCTATCTAAATGATTTAATATTAACCATCATATAGCCACATCATTATCAGAGCTGAAAGAAAAGAAAGAAAAGTATCATTAAACCCATTTTCCAGATAAGGAAACTGCCACAAAAATTTCCTTGAATACGTTCAGCATACACTCAATTTACCAGCCTGCAAACTCCCAGCTCAAGCATGAGCTCTGTAGGCAATAATAACTAAACAAAACTCTCACCATAACTTTCTCAGCTTCAGTTGTAGTTTTTGTTTATTTTTTATTAGCTTATTTGTTTATTTTTTTCAATTTAGGATTTTGCCCTGCCCCCATTATGGTGATTTGCTGTAAAGCAAAGAAATCAAAACCTCTTGATAAGGCAGCAAAAGGCTAATCTTCTTGCAGTGCTTGGAACATAAATATTAGACTGGTTATGTCAAACAGATCTCACTATAAGACTTTGCCAGGTCCTTATATTTTCTATCCATTAATTGATACAACCAGGACTTTCTTGCTTCAACCACTTTATCAGTCTGATCTGTGTTATTAAACAACTGTTTCTGAGAAAATGTTGTGATTAAAATTCTGCCTTTTGTTAAACTTTATTGACTGAGGATATAAGAGGAACTGAGCTGAAAATTAAAAATGAGCTTTTATTTACTTATTGAGTAAAAAATGAGTTCTTCAGGGCCTGCTTCCCCTTGTGCTCCTTATTTTAATACAGGTATCATGAAGCCCTCAGTATTTTCTGAGTCATAGCATTTTCCTTACCCACTGAATTTACTGTGTTTGGAAGCAAGATTGCTTTGAATATGGATCTAAATGTAATTACTGGGAACAGCATATACCAAAAATTTAATGGAACTCCCTGAATCTCTCTGTTCTTAGAAAGGAGTTTGTATGTCTATTTATTTAGACAAAAGAAAATAAAAGAGAAATATAAAAATAAAAAAATTATTTGCCTGGAAATTCTCTCATCTCAGAACTCTGCCGAGGTACTTTCTGAATGATAAAACTCATGAAAATCCCTCTGAAGCAAATGAGCTTCAACATACCAGTCTTCAATAGATAATTTGAAGGGTCTGGTTCTGAAGTGGCTGATTGTGCTTTTTTGCCTTCAGAATCATAAGAAATTGATGTTTCTTCTCACTTCCAAGGATCAAAAGATTCTCTTGAGCCATTATGTTAATTAGTCACATAGATAGCACTGAATTAGAGTATTTCATACTTGCAAAAGGCCTTGAGATCTGCAGATGAAGGTACCTATATGATCACCTCAATTTAACAGATGGGAAAGAAAATGGACATTTAAAAGAATCCAAGAATAAACCTCAAAGAAGATCTTTAAAGTCTCTGTTCAGTGCTCTAGGCATAGCTAGGCAACTTTGCTTCAAAGCACCGTTCCTTAATTGGGAGAAAATATGCTCTCTTTTGCAGTTTCTAAATTGACATGTTAATTATTTTAAAACAAACCTGTGTCCTGGAAGAGGACTGTCTGCTCCAAACTTCATGACACCTATCATTAGGTCTAAATGGGCATTTACAATTAATTTGGTTATTCATACAAGTAGAAAACTATATCACACCAAACTGAGCTGAAGGACCTTAGTTTGAAGTGATGCTGTAAGACTTGAAAATGTGGCCCAATTAACATGATATTTTCATAATACAGGTTATTTAGGTTACCCCAGAGAGCTATTATAGTTGTGTCACAGAGAACTGTGTTTGCTTTGCTATTGTCACAATTTCAAATCAATGAACATTAAAATACGTGGGGTCTGATCTTCAGATTGTGCCAGATGAAGTTCTGACACTGTAGGCAGGCTGAACCCAGATACTTTGCTAAATTTTATAGACAAAGCCAGCAAATAAAACACAACAAAAAAATAATCCTTTTTTTTCACATATAGTTTATTTTAGACAACTCTGCGTTTGCCCTTCAGGCCCAAAACAGAAAACCTTTTTAAATGGAAAACGTTGTGAAACAGGAGGAGATGTGTGCTTCATGTCTTGTCTAAAGATCTGATCTGTTGCCCTAGAAAAACAAAAGAATGTTTGAGTAAGGCTGTCTCTCTTCTGTACTGAAAGTTCAGTTGTCTCCACTGTGGTCCTGCTTGGTGTAGTGACCATACCAACAAATTTCTGGAATCTCCCATCATCCTGGTTGGGAAGCTTAGAAATATTCAAATAGTTGCTTAACAAACACATCAAGGATCAGTTCTGCTGAACACTGCAGGCTCTGAGACCATGGTACTCCAAGAGGACCATCAGGTGTCCCCAAATGGATGTTCAGAAGATGGGGTTGTTTAAGTGTCTGTGGTATCAGTAGATAAGATACTGATGGTTAGCATGTTGCTGTCTCTTTGCTTACTCTGAGAAGAAGCAGCTCTAAATAGAAGCCTTGGAGACTGGCCCTCAAGTCATCATATCCTAGAAATGAAAGCTGGAGAAGTCACTGGTGAGGCAGGTGTTATGATGTCCTGGTTTGGGCCAGGATAAAGGTGATTTTCTGGTGTCTACTTTTGCTTTCAGCTAAGTCTCTTGTAAGTAGTTGCACTTGCTGAAGTTAACAGCAAGTTTCTCAGTCAGTGTCTGCTTCTAGGACTGATCCCACTCCATGGTTATAGTTACAGCTGGAGACTGGTGTGCAGGGCCAAGGCCACTGCTCAGCTCTGAGGAACATTTTACCCTCCAGAAGGAGTAAAGAGGTCCCACCTGAACCCCTCCTTTGGGGAGGACCCGACAAGATAGATGCCAGAACTGACCAAACAGAGTATTCCATCCCATACACATCATACTCGGTATAAATTTGAGGGATCACAAGGGTCAAACCCTTCCTTCTTCTTCCTGCCCTCCCTGCTTCCTTTGGCATCCTGGGAGGATTCCATCCCTTCCTCTGCCTGTGGTCCTGATCCATTCCAGCCTGAATCTGTGTGTTCTGCCTCCAGCTCCCAACTGCTGCTGACCCCAGGATTCCAGCCTGGACTTTCCCAGGGCTGCCCTGCATCTATCTTGTCTGTTCCTTCCCCAAAGGCTGAAGAGAGGGAGTTTTTCAAGCTTCTTTCAAGCTTTCTTTTTTTTTTTTTTTTTTTTAAGACTAAAGTGTAATTTTACAAATGTGCTGTCAGCAGCAGAATGTAACTGCTCACAGGGACACAACACATCACACTGTTCTGAAGTTGCCCAAACAGGAAACATACCCCTATCTGAGCTTGAGCTTCCCTAAATCACCTACCAGCTATTATCTTGGTTCCTGATGAACAGGATTTCTTTTTTTATTCCCACATTCCCTGTGTCTAACCAGGCCATAGGAAGATATTGGTGCACGTTTCCAGGGTACCAACTTCCCCCTCCTGTTTCTCCATAGAACAAAGGCTCCTCTCTCCCAGAGCTGTCTCCAAAGTTTCACCTTACCTCTGAGTTCCATCCCCAAAAATTCAGTGGGAGATACATTAAGGATGTGCACTTTAAGGACTTTTCACTTTATTCCAAGACTAATTACTTTCATTTAAGTAGCGTAATTCATACATTAACATATTCCAGGTATAGGAACCTATCCTGACTTAGATTCCTCCTGGGTATGTTCAGTTCTTCAAGCAATTTTCAATCTTTCTCCTTTCTTAACAAGCTTTCCTCTTATTCTCTCCCTTCTCTTTTTCCCTGTTTCACGTCCATTTTATTTGATTTTCTGCTCTTCTTACCTTAAAAATATTCTCTTTTAAGACCCTTCTCTGCTTAGTTCTCCCTGCACAGCAACTGACAAGAAACTTTGCCTTTTATAATCTTCAGTCATACACTCAGGTGACTCCCTGGCTAGATACTTTAGGTGGTCAAAGTGCCCGTTTAATTATGTGTTGCTAAGTTACCAGAGATGAGATCTAGATATTGTAATGTGGATTGCTAAGAGGTAGATAGATAATTTGGAACTAATCATTCTTGTCATCCTTTTAATCAATCGATATGTAAGATATCTAAAAGTCTAGTGCTGTTTACCTGGGATACTTAGGTTATCATGACCTGGGTTATCGTCATCTGAGCCCATCATACTAACTTGCATGTTTAACTTTTGTAAAAGTTTAGAATAATTCTACCCCAGTATTATGACTCAGAGTTGGGAGACTACATCTCTAGGACATGGAGCCCATGTCTTCTTTCAAGTTTTTTAGGGCAATGACTTGACTGTAGTTTCTAGAGAAAAAGTACTATGGAAAGGTTACTGAATATTAATTCACAATGCATTTTATTTAGAAATTCTGAAAGAATAAAGCTAGGTTAGACATTAGGAAGAATTTTTTCCTGTAAGGATGGTGAGACACTGGAACAGGTTGTCCAAGGATGCTGTGGCTGCATCCTCCCTGGAAGTGTTCAAGGCCAGGATGGATGGGGCCTTGAGAAAGGTGATCTGGTGGGAAGTGTCCCTGCCCATGCAGGGGGGTTGGAACTGATTGATCTTTAAGGTCCCTTCCAATCAAAACCATTCTGATTCTCTTCAAGTGTTGAATAACAGTGATAATACTAATACCTGTATAATGAAAAGAACTGTTTCTATGATAACCAGCTACTTGGTAGTCTTAGTTATTAATTTATTTTGCAGGGGGAAAAATAGACAAGAAACACTTGACAGGATTTTGACTGCTTCTTTGGCTTCCTGATAGCTTCAAGACACACCCAAAGAGGTAATATATTCTCTTCTCTGAAAATGGATTTGTAGAGTGTAGACATGGGATGGTCAATTAGCCTCTGAACTGCAGGATTCAAACAATTTGTAGTTGTTCTCCTTGGATAAAAATTATTACCAACTACTCTAAATGGCTTACTGTCAGAAGCTGAAAGACCATGTCAAGACAAGGACAAGGTTACATTTGCCCTGTTTCTTTTAAATTTTGACAGATACAATGCTGAGTTAGGTGGAACTTCAATTTAACCAGAGCAAAATTCTTCTGGTGCTGCAGAAAAGCCATTAAACACAAATGTCAGTAATAAAAGGCCATCAAAATCCCTTAGTCATTTTATAAAAGTCATGAAGCTGGGATGAGATATGACTAATGTGGTGGTCAAAAACTCAAAGTCTTCACTTAGGCATTTTCTACTGATACAGATTTTTCATTCCCCTCTTGTAAGGCCATTACAGAAAAACCTTGCTGCTGAGAGTTATGGTTATACCCAAGGAGCTGATAACAGTTTCATGGCATCTTTAAGTATCAAACATCACATATGATGTTATAACATAACATAAGACTACTTATTAACATAATGAATACAATATAATTAATTTAACATGTCAGTATAATGTAATGTCATATGTAATGTCAATATATGTCAATATAACTGAACATAGCAATATAACATAGCAATAGTATAATATACTACCAACAATGTAGTATAATATAGAAGAATAGAAAAGTTTTCATAGGGATTTAGGTTTGCTGAACTGAACACTAATCTTTCTGGTTATTAAAAATGTAGCAATATACATCTCTTGTCATAATTTGTTGTGTTCTAATAGACAAAATGCTTAAAGGCCTGAAGGAAGACTGCGTCATTATTTGCCATTGCTTCAAAATTTTACCAAGCATCTTGTGTTTTTTTGATCCAAACAGAGTATTTTTTATTTTCACCTGTGATGAGATTCTGCTGGCAGTAAATGCTCTGTGGAGTACAGTAGGATTTTTTTGTGTGTGTGAATTTTTTTCAGAATTGCACAAGGCAGAGAAAAAAAAAAAAAAAAAAAAAAAACAACAAAAAACTTTCAGCACCAGAAAAAGCATCCATCATAGACCTGATAGGTTGCAGCACCTCAGTATTTTTCTGAATATTATTCTTCTTCAGTCACCACCACAAGAATGAGAAATGCTCAAGAGAAACAACAATCCTTAAGCATGCAGTGGCACAGTTGGTCAGCTGAGCTACTCTGGACTCTTTTGAGTTACTTGTAGAGTCAGGCAACACCCTGGGAGACAACCTGGGGTGGCTGAGATATCCACCCAGAGCTGACATCTGTGACACCATAAATGTGGAAGATTTGTGTCCTCTTCAAAATGAATTTCGGGCCAGATGAGCTGTGGTATTGCAAACAGACATCAAGCTGTGGGCAACTAAACCAGAACTGGATGTCTACTGAGCACTAAGAGAAACAAAACACATACCTCATGTGAATAATACCTGAATGTTTAGTTGAATTTGGTTGTTTTAATCTTTGGATGAATCCCACTCCAGCTGTAGGTAGAGTCATGCAATTCCAAGCATAACACACTGTAGCTGTTTTTTCGGTTTTTTTTTTTTTTTTTGGTTTCTTTCATAAAGCCACTTTGTTGCTGTGGTGACATTCATGTCAAATAAGCAGGGCTATACTTGTACCTCCCAGAGAACCCTGGGTGAATATCACCCATTTTCTACAGCATTGCTAAGAGACATTCATCCCTTGTGGAGCTGGCTATGTATGGTGATTGGGGTAAACAAAACAGCACAAATAAACACAAAACCAGCCTCTGCCTTGCAGCAGAGAGGTGGCATGGACAGAATTGCAATGAAACTGAGCAGCTGTAGTAAAGATCCTACCACTGAAAACCCAGCAAAGCCACAGGGAAGGTGATGGAGCAAAGTTAATCCTATTATAAATTAGCTTGTGCTCCGTGCTCTGAATAGCTGGGCTGCCTTCTTTGTTTTAAGAAAAAATGATTCGGGAAGCTTAGCTTGCTTCAGAGTCAACAAGTCCTGTGGCTGCAGGAAAGAGAGCAGCTCTAGTTTGTACTGATTAATGGCTATTTATTCAAGTTTTAAAGTTATGTTCATAGATCACCAGAATCTAAATTACTCTCTGAAAAGATAATTTTTAAGCTAATTGGTTAATTAAGTTGTTCTTCTTTCACATGTGTCAGTGAATCACGACTTAGCAGGCTAGCTGTATGGAACACATCCATCAGACCCATGGAATCCAGTCTAATAGAAAAATAGGTCCTAATCTCACTCATACATATCATCTGGTTTTAACAAATCACCAAACTTGTAGCAAAAAAGCAAATAAAACCTAAGAATAAAGGAACAAATTTCATCATTTCTGGGACAGGCGAGAGTTAAGACAAAACTAAACTCCAAAGTCTGCATCCTATTTGTGCCAATTATTACATTTGCCTTTTTTGAAAGAAAGTATATTTGCTTGAGCTCTCTGACACATGTAGCTGACTTTGAAGAAGAATATCTACCTGGTTCACAGAAATCAGAGTGTTCAATGGACATCGATTTAATTCCTAAACACTGACCGAAGACCTTGCCCACATACATATAGTTTTATAAAGATTATACATGCTGCTAGGTAATAAAGAGGTAATTTATGGCTTAACTCATATACAAAAGACACAAATGCTTAGCCATGAGCAGGTGTGTAATCTTGATTTCAAGAGCAGACAATTTTAGATTTCAAAGCAAATGGAAATGTACTTGCTAAGGTAGAGCACAGTGGTTACTGCCAGGAAACTTTAACCAGGAGTGCAAGATATCAGATATAAGCACTTTATTAATCACAGTGGGCTTTTGTTTGTCTGTAGATCATCTGGCATAAAATCTCAGAAACAGAGGATAATGAATCCTGGTCAACACTTGAGTGTCTGATGCCTTAAAGATACTTTTCATAGTAGATGTTAATCTTCCAGGGATGAATGAATGGACATTTATTTGCTCAGCTGCTTTACTGTGTTTCCCTCCAGTCCTATAGAGACTTAAAGACATCTTTCAGGCACAGTCCAAGGATGATTTGAAGGTGCAAAGACATCAGATATTGATCTGTGGATCAACTCAGGAGAAATGGTCTTCAGCTTTATTTTTGACTTCTCCCTTACATTACCTCTGATATTTGGAGTGTGCCCCACCAAATGTAAATTCGATTTGAGGTGATTTGTCCTTTTCAGGTAACTAGTAGGAAAACTGTTGCTTATTCTCTGAATTCTATATATTATCTATATATTAGTGGTATATTCAGAGTGGAATTTTTGAATGATTTCAAGGGCAAAAGTTGATCACCTGCTTGTCTGTAAATGGTGGTGGATGTGTTTCCATCCTATGGCTAGAAGTTCACACACCACAAACACTATGGAACGAGGTAGGGAGAGAAACTGAGATGACTTTAGTCAGTCTCTACATCAATAAATGCATTTCCTTAATAAAACTCCAAGCTAAATTTTAATAGCTAAAGACTGGGTGCTTTATAGTGTCTGACAATTCTATTCTCCTCTTAAAAAGTAGTGAACATTAAAAAAACAATTTAAAAAATATAGAAATCTTTGCTGTTCTACATAGATTTGATAAGTGTTACATTAGGTGAATATTAAGTAATTGCTAAATGAGATCTTCAGGCATGATAAGTATATAAGAGCTTAATCTACTTGCTACCTAATTATCTTAAAATTATACATGCAGTGTTATGTAATTAAAACTATTCTTACTGTATAAAAATAGGAATTTGAACATGAGAGACACAGTTATTCTTAGAAAAACTGATTCACCATCAACCTGTTTTACATATTCATTTCTACAGACTTTAATGAACGTAATTGAATGCTTAAACACTGAATGTGAAAAGGAAATATTTCTGAGTCTTGACTCAAAATGTATTGAGGAAAACTCCCTCAGGAAATATTTTAAAGTCTTAAATGAATCATTGAATTAAATTAATTGTAGACATGTACACCCATGCTGTCTTAAGGTAGACTCTACACCCAAGAGAAAGAGAAATATCTCCTGAAGTGATTCATTGTACCTGCTCAGGTACCTAACCCATACTGTAGAGTACAAAAGCACCTGGGGAGGACTTTTTGATTCTAGAGATGTTTAATTTTTTTCAAAATTGTATTCTGAAAACATGACCGAATTCAGAAAGGAATTTCTAGATCACAAACTCTGGATCTGAAAGGAAAAAATTTTCAAGCATGAGGATTTGCCAGCACAACTTCTGTTTTTATTTCTTTGGCTGGCTGGTTGTTTTTTTTTCCTGGCAAAATATCTCTTCTTTTTAAATAAATATTTGTGACTGCCTTTGTTTTATGTTCTAGATATGATTAATGAGTTTTGTTGGCATATGCATCCAGGACTTCATGGCTGTCCCAAATGGGACAAGATAGCACAGGAGATGCATATGTATGAAACAGAATTTATTGCAAAAAATAAAGGATATTAAAAGCTAGACTGCAAAGGTATAAATTGGATTACATGAGTGTTACGATACCAGTGTAGCAGAACAAGGTGTTTGGATAGCAAACAAGAAAATATCTTAACATTAAAATATTCAAATGGTCAAATATCTGGATAACTTACACAAGACTAATTGTTTGAGTGTTAGCAAATTAATTATCAGTAGGTCTTGTATGAGTTCTAGAACAATGATTAAAATAATATGTATTGGCATTAGGTTAATAACTGCAGTTTTGTAAGAATCCTGAAGACTTCAAGTTAAGAACTTATATAGAGAGATTTGATACTTCTTACCCTTCAATGGCTGTGGCTGGGGATGGATTTTCATCCTTGTCAGGAGCAATCACTTGAGCAGGTGTCCAGCAACCTGCTTGCCCAATAGAACAAGAGAAAATGGGTTCAAGTTGCACCAGGGGAGGTTCAGATTAGATACTACAAAAAACTTCTTTGCCAAAAGAGAGGTGAAGCATTGGAACAGTTTGCCCAGGGAGGTGATGGAGTTGCCATCCCTGAATTTATTAAAAAAATGAGTAGATGTGGTGCTGCAAGAGATGATTTAGTGGTAAACGTGGTGGAGGACTGATGGCTGAACTTGATGATCTTAAAGGTCCTTTCCAACCATGATGATTCTATGATTCTAGGAGAAGCATACAGGATTCTCACTGATCAAAAGATGGGAGTAGCCTTGCATAGAATTAAGGGATTGGCTGTTGTCATTTAACTGCTTAACCATATCTCCAACATCTTCTATTGGAGAAAAAAGAGAAACAAAGGAAAGCTAAGGAAACCTTTTCCCTCATTATACAAATTATGCCTGTTCTTGTCTGTCCTTTGGCCTATTTGGAGCCAAGCTGGGCTCTGTTTTTCAACACAGGAGAGCAGCTGGCACCACAGATACCAACTTGCCCTTCTGTTAGCACTTCTGAGATTGTTACCACTCCAGAGATTTCTGTGCCCTCTGCTTTCTGTGGAAACTCTCCGACTCCAGGCTAAGGGCAGTGAAGCTGAGACAAAGAGTGTAAATCTGAGAGACACAGAGCAATTGACTGATGAAGGGAAACTGAGGCAGGTCCACTGAGGTGGAGCATCTCACTACAATGCTTCAGTTCTGCAATAGTTTTGAACAACTAGAAATGATTGGGAAGTATCTGTAAGGAAACAGTAGATGTGACTATGTTTTTGTCTGCACTCTATGTAACTGGTATGAAAATAATTGATTTTTTTAGTAAAGTGTGAAGTTTATCAAATCCGGCTGATTCTTCATGTAGCAGAGAGATTGGATATATAGAAAATGACACAGAATGGTTGAAATTGTCAGGGTCTTCTGGAGAACAACCAGTCCAACTCATCTATTTAGAGCAAGAATAACTACTTCAGGTTGTCCAAAATCATGCTCAGCTGGATTCTGAGTCTCTAAGAATGGAAAATACACAGCTTCTCTGGACAACCTGTTCCAGTGCTTGGTTAATCTGAGAGTAAATTTGTTATGGAAAAAAAGTTCAAAGGGGGGGATCCTCTACTACAGATTGCACCTGCTACTCTTGTCCTTGAGACCACTGAGAGCACCCTAAGTACCCCCACAGGTATTTATACACAATAAGATCCATAAGATCCAACCTTCTCCATGTTGAAATGTCCCATCTCTCTCAGCCTCTCTTCTGAGACAGGTGCTGTAATCATCTTTGTGTATCAGGAGTGGACTCATTCTAGTATGTCCATGCCTCTCTTGCATGGGTTAGTCCAGTTCTGGACACATCCCTCCAGATATGTCTCTAGGGCTAGAGCAGAGGAAAAGGATCACTTCCCTCAATCTGCTTCTGCTAATGCAGCTTCAAATACTTGTGATTGTCTTTGCTTTGAGGACACTCTGCTGTTTCATGGTCAACTTGGTGTTCACTAGGACCACTTTGCAAAGCTACTTTCCAGCCTATCAGTCCCCAACCTGTATTGGTGCATTGGGTTCTTTCTCCCCAGGTGCAGGATTGGCTTTTCCCATTTTTGACTTTCCTGAGCCTCTTTCCTGATTTTCCCAGATGAACAGGGTCCCTCTGAACGACAGAACAACCATCTGGTCGACCAATCCTGAATTTTTATCATCTCCAAATTTGCAGAGGATGCACTCTGTCCCATCACCTATATTATTAGTGAAAATGCTACATGGGATTGGTCCCAACACCAACACCCATGGTACAGCACTGCTGACTTCCCTCCTGCTGAACTTAAAGCTGCTGACCACAACCCTTTGAACACAGCAATTCAGCACCTCACTGCCCATTTATGTTACATGTTCATATGATCATGCTCCTTGCATCCTTTCCTGATTTGTTTGTGGATCTGCTTATCTGTTACATACAAAAATAAATTAATCCAGACTTTGTGGGGCTAAAGGGCCAGAATTTAAGTGCTCCTGTTGAGCTCTTGAAGTATGGTATCTGGTTGTGACTTGCTCCGAGTCAGTCTGCCAGTCACAGTAGTTCAGTTGATGCTAGGATTCATCTAGTTGGTTTTAGCTGCCAAAAAGTCAGCTGTCTATTCTAAGCCAGTCTTTTAGGCTGACTCTGTTGTCAACACACAGAGACAAGTACCCCCAGAGGGCAATTCATCCAACCTCTGTCTTTGCATTGACTCCAGAGACAATATAATGAATGGCTTAGATGAGATGTTTAATTATTAGAAGGTGAAGGTTATGGAAAATGAATCCCACCAGAAAAAAAAAAAAAACAAAAACAAACCAAAAACAGCTTGTAGGAAACATTATGCAGGCTGTGTGCCAGTTAAGGACTCTTCTGTGCAGTGACACTTGGCAAAATCACAGCTCCTTGTCTCTTCCAAGCAGTATGCAAGAGAAGAAGGAGAAGAAGGGAACAACTTGACTTCTATATCCCTGAAGCAGCAGATTTTTTCTTCCTATCCCTATGGTGAATTGAGAAAAGTACTCTTTGAAGTGGTATGGAGTAAGTAGGGGTCAATGTGCTCCGGCTTATTTTCTCTTCCTCATGTTGATATTTTCTTGCATTGCCTCTTTTGCTAATTTCTTCCCTGGAGACAGATTGCATTCTCCTGCTCTAATATTATGCCACAAGGCATTTGAGGTGTTGGAATAGCATGTAGAGGATATCCAGAGAGTAAAGCAAATGTAAGTCCAGTTTCTGTACAAACAGGACAAGCAGGTCGAGTTAGGTAAATAAAGTAAAGCCTAAACCTTCTTGCATGTCCATGCTGTGCTAACACAGAAGTAATCAAAGGGCTGAGCCATTGAAACCAATATTAGAAATATGCCCCCTGCCCTGATTACTATGTGAACAGATTCTTTCCATCAGCTTTAGCTTCACTTCCCAAAAGAAAATCTTTTAGTTTTCTTTCCAGATCTACGACCATTCTTTGTGATGTCTAAATTGAACAAGGGATTTAGTTCCTTTTTCAGCACAGTATCTTAGCCTCTGTATGATGTGTTTATTTACTTTTTTTTTTTTTTTGCTTCATTGCAACAATGGTAGTTCAAAACTAAATTGCTACTGAAGCCACAGTGAGTAAGGCATTGTAGAGAAATTTAGATAAAGGATGAAAAATCACAATCACTTCAAAAAGAAACACTTATTGTGTTGGCACGCCCTGAAGATAGATTAGGTTTTGTCACTAGATGTCCATCAATCTTGTTTTCTGTTGCTCATCCTAAGACCAGTCTTTACACAGATAATGAAAAAGTCTGGAAACAAGAAATTACATGATAGGACTGGCTAGTAGACCTGAAAGCCAGCAAGACAGAGGTCAAGGCATGGATGAAACCACAGAGTGAGACAAAAAAAGCCCTTCTTGGAGCTTCCATCTGTCCTTCCAAATCTGTCCTCTTGAAAGTTTTCATGGAGTTGAAGGACTTCATTAAAATGGTATTTGTTACTCTTCATAATCTTGATGTTTCCTGATCCCTACAGCTCCTTCTGACCCTCTTTTCTCTGGTCAAAATTATTGTCCATCTTCACTCCTGCAAGGTAAGTGCATGGGTAACCAGGCCTTGTTTCATTTGTATTTAAGAGTTACTAATAAGCAAAATAAAATTTATGTTTACTGTACACATGTATAATATAGGAGCACATCCATCCTGAGGAGTTTGTGGTTTACACTGTCTATTTCTTATTTAAACCTGTCATCTTCCAGTGTGTAAAGCATTTCAGAGTGTTAACTGTATTGCTTTCACCCAGAGGTGTGGCTTTTTAAATTGTTTAATATATAAAAAAATATATCCTCACTTATGTGCTTTGCAGAAGGAAAATTCATGTTTGAAAATCAGGTATCTAAGTTCAAACCAGTAACTTAGGTTTCCATCAAAAAGAGAGGTGAGACAAGGGGGGCAGGTATAATCTGCCTAAATGTGGGGTTCCTTTCACCACTGGAGATGTGTCAAAGACTTTGAAAGAGAGATGGCAAACACAACTGAGATAGACTCACATAGGGAGACATAGAATGTTTTGGAATGCTACCTGGAAACTGGAAATTGGGCCCACAGTGCCCAATATGACTCTGGCTGTGTCCTCAAAAGATTTATAGCAGCAATGGTGCTTCCCAGGAGGCTTTTTGGAGCCACTGAAGTCAAGACTTCACAGTGGTCTTTGGGCTGAACCTTTCCAGAAAGGTATATCAGGTGAATATACCTCCACAGATGGGAAGAAAATAGTTTTCATACTACAGAACATTAAAACATTACAAGCTTTTGATTCAGATGAGAAAAAAATATGTTGAGTTTCTATGAAGATGAGTGTTTTGGAAAAAAAAGAAACACAAACCAAACAAAACAACAATAACCAAAATCCAGGGTCACTTTTTTTGTTTGTTTGTTTTTTGTTTTGTTTTTTGTGGGGATTTTGTTTGCATTTTTAGAAAAAGTGGAAAAGGGACAGGGATGGAGTCTGGCAGCTCCACTTACTATTCTGACATTTGTTAATATGAAGTAAGAATGGGCCTGGTCCTCTGTTTCAGGTATCTGGGGTTTGATGGAGGTTTCTCTTAGTGGCCTCCCCTGAACACACTTCAGCAGATGGGTGGCTTCCCCTGGAATTTTGCTTCTTGGTTTCCTGCTGGATGTAATGCATTTCTTCACACACTTGTTAGTAGAAGCCACTTCCAAATCATGTGAAGTATTCCTCAGTGATAACTTGGGTGGTCTTTTTCAAGTCTTTGCTCTGCACATTTCCCATGTGGCTTGCAACCAGATTAAGAACCCTGTCAAAAAAATGGTTTAGATTACAATACTTCTTTTACACCACATATCAAACATTCATAACCACGCTTGCAATGCTGATATCTTTATAAGACAAACTTATCTTTCACAATTATCAAAAGACATTTCCCCAGAGGAGTTTTTAGTTAGCTCACAATGCATGCTTGGATGAGACAAGCAAACTCACTAAGCCCTTTTCATTGAAGTTAGATAAACACAGACCCAAAAATGTGCAAAGAGAGAGAAGCCTCTTAACTTTCAATCCAAAGCTTTTGCTTTGAAGAGTCCTTAAATTGAACCAAGGCAATTCCCATCAATGGTTTGATGCGTTAATCATAGTAGTATTTGTGATTGCAAACAAAACTATTATTTCAGTCCCTTGACATTTTGGAAAGTGGGTGTCAAATATGGGAACTTCGGTTTTAAACTTACTTTTAAAGTACTTTTAGTCAGAGAGGTAGGAAAGGAGAGATAGCAAGTATATTTATGGTATGCTTCAGTAAATGGACTTAAAAATGCAATAGGCCCAAAATTCTGTAAAAAAAAAATACCAGAAAATAAATAATTTTACATGTTCAGAAGTCTTGTTTCCACTGGAGTCTATGCAAGTTTAAACTGGTCTTCCAAATTTTCCTCTTGCTTTTTGTTTATCCAAGCCTCAGCTGCCCCTAGCACATAGGCATTGACAAAATACTATTCCCCAAGATTTTCTCCTTTACTCTTGCCTTCATATAGAACATCTCAAGAGTTCTTTGTGATATTAGAACATAAATGAAAAAAAAAAAATTAAAAAATCATCTTAGAACCACAGAACTACAGAATAATTTAGATCAGAAATGATCTCTAGAAGTCAACAAGTCAAACCCCCTGCTCAGAGGAAGACTAATCAGATGAGATTATTCAGTGACAGACCCAGTTGTGTCTTGAGTACCTCCAATGATGTAGCTTCCACAGTGTCTCTATAGAGCCTGTGTTTGACCATTACCACAGTAAAAAAAGTAACACCTAATGTCCTAATATCCAACTAAAATTTCCCATGCTCCAAAAATCTATCCATTTCTTCATTTCCTTTTGCCAACTACCTCCAAAAAGAGCCTGGCTCCATCTTCTCTGTAGCCTCCAATCAGATAACAACATTCAGCAATTAGTTCTCTCCCCACCCCCCAAGCTTTCTCTCTTCCAAGCTCTGGTTTTCCCTTAGGAAGCTCTGAAACCATTTGATCACTGCAAGGAATCGAGACAGTTGTCTTTGCTGAGGAGCTTTCCTGCTCACTATATGTGGGGAAAATGTGACATCCAGAAATCATTTTTATTGAACTTGATTTATTCTTCTGTATGTTACTGGGTGGATGTGCAAATATCTTAAAATGCTCCCACTTACTATTCAGTTCTTGGAGCATCAAGGAAAAATGAAGTTTTGCAGTGATAATAATTCTGTCTGAAACTGTAGTATAATCCCATTTACTTCATATTTTAAACTGTCTCACCTAGCCAAAGTAAGGTAGACAATAATGATAATCCTTCTTCCTTTCACAACATCCACAGTGAGTATTTAAACCATACTTCACAGTTTCACAGGAAAAAAGCCCTGCTATAAACAGTGTGAAGAAACCTTTCCTGACTCTCTTAACAGCTCTTTTAGCAGTTCAAAAGGAGTAAAAATTCCCAAGATCCCTATAAAAAAACATGGATGAATAAATCAAAACTGTTGCAGAAGCAGTAATTCTCTCTCCAAACTTCTTTGCCACTAGACTAATCCTCATTCTCATCACAGCTGGTTATAAAAAATTTCTGTTGTCAAAGCATAAACAAAAAATCAACTGTGATTTAAAATATTTATCAATATTTATATATATTTTTGTCTAACACTGACATCATTGTTTTATACTCTGCTATCACTGCTTGGAAAAACCAATTGTTCCAACTGCCCAAGAGAAGATATAACACAATCCTGGGCTTGCTCTGAGTTTTATGAGTCAGAATCAATGGGTGGAATAATTAAATATAACACGAGGTGCCAGTTTAGGTGCTGGACACTGTACCTGCCTGACATACAGGTGCCACTGGGGCTGTCCCATAAATCCTGTATCATATGTACCAGCAGCACATAAATACCTTGTATATCTCAAAGGTATTTCAAATGACCTGGTATATTTATGCTTAAATAGGTTCAGCCCACCTAGTTTATCTGTCCTGAAAAAAACACGGCATTTTTAATGTAAGATTCATCTGACATTTCAGCAATAAGATTCATCTGCAGATTAGGATTCTTAATCTTTTTTTTATTCACATTTACATGTCTGCCCACGAGCTGTCATGGACATACATGGACAACAGAGTTGAGGAAGATTTACCACTGAGCTAGGTCTTTAGGTATCTGTCACAGGTACCAACCCCACACTGTTAGGAGTCACAGGAGTGAAAAAAGCATTTTAGGAAAGCAGATTATCTGATCTGTCTGAGATGCCAGCTCTGAAATGAGGAGACCCAGCACCTGGAGGGTACCTGGTTCTCTCTTCTGCATGCAAATGATGGACTGGTTCTGACATCAATGAGCATTTGTGGACATCTAAAATGGGATTAACTCAATTTCAGTTAAATTCAGTAGGAAATAGGCCTTAGGGATACATCTATCACCATTTTTCAGGCTCTTTAAAGGAGAAGAAAATCTTTCATAAAAACCCTTTGTAGAAAGCCAAGTGAGTACTATAAATGTAGCTGAATATGCACTAAAAGCCACATGAGACCTATGAAAGTGCAAGAAACAATTTTTTTTCTATTGATAACCACACAAAACCCTATGATACAACAGTTCATTAGTAGTGAATGATGACCCTCCCTAACATGCTTTTAAAGTCACACTGACATTGATAAGTAAGCATCAACACTAATAGCTTCTTTCTGTCAAGCAAATTTTTCATACCTGGTCTTATGAACATATATGAATTAAAAATGGCTATAGTTAAATATGTACCAATTTTAATATATTCTCTAAATATAGAGAGTGCCTTTCCTGAAGGATCCAGACATGACCAGCAAGGAAAAATAATAGCATAGATGATTTTTATTTTTTTTAAATTAATCACTACAGTCAGGGTGGTAAGACACGGGTTGCCCAGAGAAGCTGTGGCTGCCCCATCCCTGGAAGTGTTCAAGGTCAGGTTGGATGAGGCTTGTAGCAACCTCATCTAGTGGAAGGTGTCCCTTTCCATCCATAGGATGGAACTAGATGATCTTTTACATCCCTTCCAACCCAAACCATTCTATGATTCTATGACTTCTTTTTTACTCACTGGAAAAAAATTGTTACCTCTAGATCTGATTTCTCACTAAATCACCAAGGTTGTTTGCTTGATTTCTCCAAAATTACCTGTCTTAGAATAAGAGAAATAAGAAGGTGAGCTTAAAAATTTGACATTTACCTTTTAAGTTCCTAAATGCAGGATAAATGTATTTCACTCTACATGTCCCATATTCAGGACACTGAGCTCAAGAGGCACATGACTTCAAAGTGAAAGAAGAACATAGTAGGTGTTGTAACACAACATTGAATTTGCAGTTAACAAAGTAATTGACTTTCCTCTGCCCACAGTCAGGGAGGAAATCATTAGTCAGTGCCTAGAAAGACATTGACTGATTCAGCTCAGCATCAACAGACACCTTGTAAGGACAGAAGTGTGAAAAACAACAGTGAGAAGGGGCAAATTATGGGGCTGTGTTCGAGGTTGTGCCTTTCACAAGATTTCAGATGAGTATGGTTCACCTCTCTGTTGCTTTGACACATCAGCCTAGTGGTAGTGTCTCAAGGTAAAGACAGAAATGGTGATGATGTTACCAGAGACCTGAAGCTGCCCACATTGACTGCTAATAAGTAAGTCCTGCCTATAACCATGATAAATCCTTTGGGAGATGCAGAGGACAATTCTCCATTCATCAGATGCCTGAAAAAAAAATCATTTCTTGCAGGTATGTCTCCTGTCTGGGACTGCCTTACAAGGATTTTTCACAGAAATCCCTGTCCTAAAGTGGTCTCAGTCTTATTCACCTCAACTGGCAAACAAGTAAGGATCTAAATCCTGGTGCCAACAACTTGTGCCAATAAGAAAAAGGAGTTTCTAGCAGATCTTGAAACTCTTTTGGACTGTTTTTCTAAATAAAATTTCATGCTGATTTGGTTATTTCTTGCCTTGTCATACAGAAATGAAATAAATGGAGAGTCAGACAAAGAAAGGAGACTAAATGTAATTCCTTTATTAGTTGTGTAGCATGTAGATAAGCAATAGAAATAATGTCAATGACTGCCTCTCCCAGCTGCAGAAGCAAAGGTTAAAAACAAGAAGGTATAGTGCTCCTTTAGTGCACAAGACAGAGCTTATAGGACACATCAAGGGAGCTCAGCCCAGAGACTAGCACTGCAGAATCATCATGCTTCAGCAAATTACTAAGATAAAATTCAAAATCAACATTCTGCATTACTAGTGGTAAAAACTGTAATTATCAGGCCCAGGTCTACATTCCCACATCTAAGAACAGAAGCCTTTTTTTCCTATCTCCTTAGCAGAACATAGCATAGAAGGCATTTTGATGGGATGCTTCTATATAAATCCTCCTGCTTTCCTGCTGAGCACAATGAGCAGCCCAAAGGGCAACACCATCTCTGTGTTTGCATGTGCCCATCAGCCAGCCTGACAGAGGAAAATTCTTTAGCTACTGCTCCTCTGTGTGATTTTTTTCAGCCCAGTTAAGATTCTCAAGAAGAATCTAAGGAAATCCACAGTAGCAAAAGAGCAATAACTTAAAAACTTCCCACAGGCAATGGTATTTTGAGGTGGGGATTGTTGTGCTGTTACCATAACCTCATGTTTTGCATGGAAAATATGGTTCAGAGGAATCTCTTGCTTTGAGATCACTTAAAACATTCTTTTGCAGCCCACAGTCACTCCAGAAACTGTTTTTTCTCTACTCTTCCTATGTTTTCTGGTTCTCCAGTTGGCAGCTGCAATCTATAAATAGGAAAGATGATTACCCTGAACAACGAGAGTAAAGGATTCACAAATGAAATAAATACACTGCATCTGTGCAGAGCTCTGCAGATGAACACCTAACACCAGTCCCTGTGCTTGCTGGGAACAGAAAGGGAAGACCTAAGATCAAGACTTGTTTTACATCACTTCCTAGGATGCTAAAGAAGTCATTCATGCTCTGTGGTTACTGCTTTTGAGGATCTGATCTGAAGTCCATTGTCTTCCAAAAAGCTCAGGACTTAGTCCTGCAGTCTCCTTCCAACCTGTCTTTTTCTCTTGTGTCTGTAGGAATTCACTGCAGGCCACAAGAGTGCAATTTGGTTTCACTAGGTTTTTTCACTAGGAAAATCCGATCTCTTCATACCCTGTTCATACAGCATCCTGCCTTTCAACTAACGGTATTGTTGGCCTTGCTCAGATAGCTGAGTCAGAAAAAAAATGTTGTTGTATTGATTTCTCTCCTGTGGTTTGTCAAACATGCTCCTTTTCACTTGTTCCCAGGATTACTTCACTGCAGGAAGCAATGCTCTGATGCAAAGGACTTTCTCTGCTGCTGCAGAATGCCTCCACTTGGCATTTTCTTTTAAACAGCTTTCCTCTCTGCTTTCTGAAGTCCCATAATGATTTTTAATTTCAACTACACACTCACAAAAAACTACTCACTCAGTAAAAAAAACCCAAAAACCCAATGGACCAAACAAACAAACAAACAAAAAAAACCACCAAACAAAAAATACCAAAGGAAATTAGGTTATTTTACAAGATCAAGGTCAACTTGCTTGGAAAGTTAGCAAGAGCTAAAGGTGCATTGAAGTGTATTTATTTGGCTACCTTACACATAATGACAGAAAAGCTCTGGTGTTGTGAGATGAGGTAATCTTCATTAAACTCAGAATCATGCAGAATTGATGTCAGATGTTATTAAATTCCTCTATGCACTATAAAATTCCACTACCACTCCAAGTTGTCTTACCTCAGTGAGATTGTAGAGTTTTCTAGCACATCTGAATTCAAGACAAAAATCACAGTTCAGCCACAGAAGTCTCAAGTTGCAACATGTAAAAATCTGAGTCACTTTCTCCTTTCTTTCTCCCATCTACCCCTGGTCCTGCAAACAACCCATGGATCTATGACAGTCCAAGTATCCACATGGAGCAGTCCTGACACAACCCTACATTTTTAAAGCACATGCCAGAAGAATAAAAAGAAAAAGACAATTACAAATCCCCATTGCATTATTTGTTGTCTTGTTCTTCCAGAGAGGTGTATGACACAAAAAGTGGCAATGACAGTAGAGTGGGTACCAGGTAGCAAATGTCACCTGGATGAGAGCAGAAGGGCCATGCACCCATCTGAGCCAGGAGGACAGGAGCTGAGGGCTCTTTACCTTCCCCAGTAAAGAGAACTTCTTTATCTGTCTGACTCAAAGCTTATGGGTCTTCCATTGTTATTACACACGGCTGGGTGCATACAGAGCAGGGTTTTAGTCATCTACAAATCTGAGTTATTCCTCTGTATTTCTTTTGTAACAAAAAAGAGAGGGAGGAAGTTTTAGAGAGCAAACCACTATATGTACTTTGGCACACAAGGTAGAGAAAGAACATGAGTGTGAGTAGTTAGAAGGCTAGGAACTCATTTGTCTTCATCTTCAGGGGATTATTCTAAGAAAAGCTGGACATTTGCAATTAACTCTGTAGGACAGCAAGGATTTTTAGTTGAAATAAGTCCTACACAGAGATCTCATAGTTTGACAGCAAGGAAGCTTAACATTTTATGCCAACCAGCCCTTACTTAACTGGCACTGAGTAAGGTCATGCCTAAGAAGCATTCGGAAGAGTTTCTAAACACGATGTATCAGCAGTAATTGTGAGATGGAGACATCTCCATCCTAAATATTTCAAGATGATTTAAGACAATGCCTCTGCATCATGACTGCTGTCCAGTGTTCAGTTCTTTAAGAGCTCTTTTTTTTTTCCCATTTGGACATGCCCAAAATATTAGATCTAATCCACTGAAAGGATAATATTAATATATGTTATTGTTAATAATGTTAATATATGTTCCTGCAGTTCTCTGCTTGCTACCCCGAGAGTATACAGCCCAAGAGATGAAGAATCAACTCTGGCAACGAAAAACATTGCCTAATAGTTGAGGCAAAATCCCATGCCTGTGAGAAAATGTGCAAGTTTTAAACATGCAAATACCTTAATAGAATTCTAGTGAAAAATGGAGTACAAAGCTGTTAATTTGTCAATGAGCTACCTATATTTATGGGCTCATTTGTCTGTGCTCCGAGTCATCACCAAGATGATATTTGCTCACACATGCACCTTTTTGGGTAATTCATCACTACCTAAAGCCAAACTCACAATTTCCAGAAGTACATGCTTACTAAATCACTATGGAATAATCTGACAAACTGCTGACACACAAGACCAACACACAAGCTTAATCTTTAATTTACTGCCTGAGCTCTCACATGGGTGGCCTACATTACACCAAATCAGCAGCAGCATCAACCTCAGCTCAAGACTGAACACTGACAGCAGGAACTATGAGAAGTAAAGCCCATCTGAGCACTACATTAAGCAAGGAGGCCCAAACCTCATGAGAAATTTCTCTAGCTAAATTGAAAGTAAACAGATGTTAATAATTCACTCTGCACCCCTGAGCCACTTTCAAGAACTGGCTGGGAAAAGGAGAACAAATATCAGCACTAGACAGCAGCCCTCATTTTATCTGGTAGAAAAGAAATATGTTCAACACCAAATGGCAGTGTGATGTTTTGCCTATTGCATTGCCTATGTCAAGCTCATCCAAACATTCAGGCTAACATCAAGGCTGTTAAGTTTTCCAAGCAATTCTGTAACCAAAAAAAGAAAAAGGTATTTTGCTGAAACCTGAAGCATGGAAGGAATAGCAACCTCTGGGGACCTTCACCTATGGAAAACTGTGGCCTTATTTCACAGTCTTGATTGAAGTTCAATTTATTTTCATGCCTTCTTCCACTAGAGCTCAAAACAACCAACAGGTAGACTTTTGATTAAAATTGTCATTGTTGACCATCTCCACATCCTGAAAAACAAAAGCTGCCAGTCATATTCTGATTCCCACTGGAAAAATGTCTGTGCAAACTGGTGTACCAGGGCATACAAGCTTGGATATTAAAAAGTCCTTTACTCTTGCCAGGTGTCAATATCTAACATTAAGTAGCCAACATATCTCCTGTGCCTGTAGGTTCATTCTAGGGGACTTTAGATCCATTATTTAAAATGAAATAATCATTGCACTAAACACACAGCAATGTCAAAATAGAAGGTGCAGAATATATGGCATGTTAAGTAAAATGCAGAGTGGCTGAGATTGGCAGGGTTTAAAATTTAAAAGACATTTCCAGTATTTCTTCTTGTGCCCCATTGCATCTTGTCCTGCCACTGGACACCACTCAAAGAGCCTGGCTCCATCTTCTTCTCTCCCTCCCATTAGGAGTGAGTCCACATTCAAACGGGTAAGTAATTGCCAAACAAGTATTAAAAGATATTGCACCAGTGTTTCTACTTCAAGAGGTTGATTGAGTAAACAGGTCTGCAAACAGATGCTGTCAGCATAGCAATTCAAAATCATAGAATAATACATTGATATTATACTGAAGCATAATATTTTATTTGTATACACACCACTGACACAAATGGTAACAAGCCCTGGATTTGGTTTTGTGCCTTTGCCATGGGTTTGTTGGTTGTTTTGTGTTGGTTATTATTTATTTGTAAATGAACAGGACGAATGGCAAGGCTTACCAGAAAAATACACAGGAGCTTTAGAGTTTAATTGGCTTCTACATTTGGGTCAGCAAATGTTCCTGTTGCAAAGCCAGGGAGGGATTCTTGCAACCTATTCATGTTTCTCACCAGCACAACAGCAGCTAAAAAGATGGGCAACCATGGCTACCATCATGGGATCAGCAAACTTCTTTTCACAGCTGTAAATATTTGTAGTGGAGCCAATTAGAGGCAACATGCTTTTGTCAGCATTGCCTAGGAAACATCAATACCTCCTCTAAAGAATCCCCCACCTCTTCTTATCCTGCTGGCATTTATTGAACAGAAGTGTCAGCTTTGGTGGCTAATGGTGCCTCCTACACGCAGCATTAGTAGCTCTGGTGCTTCTGCTTGTACTAGGTGAGAAAACTGTCTCTGACAAGAAATGAAGATGCTTCTGGAGACAAGACTGGGGGTCTTGCTCCTCAGCTCTCTGGTGGGCCTATAAAACCAGTAGGGAGGCAGCTGTGAAATATCCCAGGCAGTGAGCTTCACTTCAAACTAACTGAAAGATTTCTTTTATCTAGCTATTTGTATGCAAAAGCTCTGTTCTGAGCAAATACCTGTCAAAGGTGTTTGGGAACTGATGCAACTGCTTGCAGGGTAATTCCATGAGCAAGAGCTGCATGTATAGAAGTCATAGAAAAAAAGCTGTTTCACTCAGAGTGCAAAAGCAAATATAACCACAGCAATCCAGGAAACATTCAGAGACCAATTCCCTTAAATTATTCTGTGCCATGTGGCCTAGAAGACAAGACACCTGTTCTGCTCTTTGAGACCCCACCTGCAGGACTGTGTCCAGTTCTGGAGTCCCCAGCATCAGAAGGACACAGAGCTCCTGGAAGGTGTCCAGAGCAGAGCCACTGAAATGCTCAGAGGGCTGAGCACCTCCCTGGGAAGCCAGGCTGAGGGGTTGGGGTTGTTCAGCCTGGAGAAGAGGAGGCTCCCAGGGGAGCTCAGAGCAACCTTCCAATATCTGAAGAGGTTGCAAGAAAGCTGGGGAAAGGTTTTTGACACGGGGATGTAGTGATAGGACAAGAGGCAATGGTTTAAAACTTGAAGATGGGAGATTTTAAGTTGGACATTTGGAAGAAATTCTTTAATTTGTGGGTGGCGAGACACTGCCATAGGTTGCCCAAGGAAGTTGTGGCTGCCCCATCCCTGGAAGTGTTCAAGGCCAGGTTGGTTGGGGCATTTAGCAATGTGGTCTAGTGGAAGATGTCCCTGCCCATGCAGGGGGGTTGGAACTAGATGATCTTTAAGGTTCCTTTTAATTCAAACCATACTATGATACATGCAATGTACCTTGTCTATAGATTTTTCCAAGTATGGGGTTCTCTGTATCCTGAGAGTTTTATAACGTGTTTACCATGTCTAAATAACCTCAATTTGCACTTGGCAATCCCTCCACTGATGCTCAGGAGAAAATCTAGTTCATGTTAAGAAAAGGTAAAGGGGTAGTACATGGAGAAGGTCAAGATGCTAATCCCAAAATTAGCAGTTATATCCTGCAGTTATATACCATGGAGATGACAGGAATGACAGGTCAGTTGAAAACCTTCCTATTAGTTATGCACTAATGTCTCTGATCTTTTAGAAGTTTTCCAGCCCATTCCCAAGTTCTTTAACAGAGCCTTTCATGGCAAACCACTTCAATATTGCCTATGGCTATAAGCATGTGCATTCATGTCCAGTAGCTTTTTTTGTGCTTCAAGCTCAGCTCTCAGTATTTTCTCTGGTTTCCTGGTTTAAAGAAAACATCATTTCTAGAAGTTGACAGCTGTTCAGATAAACAGGGCTGTGGTTCTACAAAGGAACCATATTATGTTGGATGCATTACATGAATTTGTGGCTGCATTATGAGGATTTGAGTGCTATTCTTGCTGAAGTAAACAGCAGCCAAACCCACTACAGTAAGCATCAATCTGAGGCATTTACCACTCTTCCTATCAGCCATGCAGTCAGCAATAAGGGTTGGACTTGATGGTCTCTGAGGTCCCTTCCAACCCAGCCAGTTCTATATTGCAGCTGCTCAGCAGACACTGAAGCAGATAACACATGTATGGCATGAAAGAAAGTGACTGGAAAAACTGAGGTAAAACCCCCAACAAAACAACTTGTTAAAACAACCTTAAAGCCTTTCCTACTTTTAAGTGGAGGGAGACAAATTGAGGGAAGTTGTCAAATAGATCTCTCTCTTCTGCAAGAATTTTAAAAGCTGGTTAGTGTCTTTTCCATCCCTTTCTACTGATGCACTGATTGAAACTTCACACTTTCAAAACCAGAAGCAGCTGGTAACAAGTGCAGCAGAAATCCTAACCTGTAAGTGTCAGAGGGGGGAGAAAGAGGAACAACTGGCACCCTGCTAACATGTACGAACACGTTTAGTTTTACAGAGAAGCAGTGCAGTTGTTTACCATCAGATGGGATAACAAGATCATTGCTCAGGCACTCCAGGATGCAAACATCATCGACTTCCATGAACAGAAAGGTGACAGCTCATACTGTGATAACTACCCTGGTACCTCATTTCTCATGCTGCTATATAAATCCTCAGGAGAATAATGGACAAGAAGCTTGCTCAAAAAACTGAAGAAAAATTCTGGGATGTCAATGCATCAAGTTCAAGTTAACAGAATTTTGTAGCTAGGCAGATTCAGATAAAACTGCAAGAAATATATCCTTGGATTTGCCAGCCTAGCCAAATCCTTAGTGCTATTAGAAATCTCCTGCACATAAATGGCTGAACAGGTAATCTGGAAACTGCCATTCACTCAGTTCATTACCACATAAGTGTCATGAAACAAGATGGAAAATAAACTCCTTTATCTGCTAAAATCAGTACCAGGTAAGCTGTGTCTTTCTTTGCAAGGCTCCTACCTAAAAACTTGAATAGAGCAATCCTTTTTGGATCTCAAAGAGAAAAAAATTGATGACCTTGTGTACAGCATCATTGTGTTGATTGCAAAATATTCAACTACAGAATATTGGAGGATGCCTAGCTGATTACTGACTGTGATGCTGTGTTGTCAGATGATAGGTAGCAGTTTAGCATGTTCCCTGTAGGTTCTTCCCATCTCTTCCCTACTGCCATAGACTGGCTCATCACCAAGGGCTGATGTTCCTCCTCTCAGAAGGATCCATCATCACATCCCTAACAATGTGAGGAGCTCTTGGGAAGGTGAGTCCTGTCAAAGAACTCTCTCTATCATTCTGTATGCCCCAATCTACTTTTAAACTTTGTCTTAATAAATTCCACTGCTTCATTCTGGTTGCTTTTTTCCACAAGGCTCAGTTTGTGTTACCAGACCAAGTACTTCCTATTCAGTTTGCATACATGCAGTGCTTAATGTTCTGAATACATATTCACCCACCTCACCTGCAAGACAGAAAGGGCTCCTTTGTTTGGAAAAGTCATTTTCTCACTCTTTCTGATAGCATTTTATTTATACACATATACACATATATACATATATACATATATAAAACTAAATTGCTGTACAATACATGTATATATATGAAGATGATCTGATTGTGACACTTCTTACCACAAGAAAGTTCTAGTTCTAGGTTAGGTAAGGCAAACTCTCAGAATTGCAGGGGTTTTTTTGTAGTTTATGTTCCCCTGAGAATCATCTCTTAAGTCATGCTGCTGGGGCACAGTACACACGGGAGTGTGCCATAGTACAGAGACCATTGCTAAAATTGGTGGGTTGCATTTCATCCTACTGGTCCACCTTCATGCACCATGGTAAAATGCTGCTAGGCTGGAGGATTTTAATAATCTAAAAGTCCAGCACCCTGAAGAGGTGAATTTGCATGTAAATGGGCCAAAGGTGGAAGAATAACACACCCAGGATCATCAAAACTAGGAGACCAAACACAGTATCACTGCTCAGCAAGTACAAGATAATTTCATATATTTCTTTCAAAGGCATTTTTTTTTTTCAGTTGGGGGTTCCACGATTCCTACCATGCCATCTTCAATGTCTCTAACTTATCCCAGAAAAAAGGTATCAACATTTCACTATGCTGCTCTGTAAGTTCTACTGGTAACAGATGGGTGTAGCAGCTTCCATATAATCAGTTTTTCTCTTCAGTCTTACTGGAGAGAAATAACTACCTGCCTTGTACATACTCAGCCTTTTCAGAGAATGGGGAGCCAGCCTGTGGATCACAGCAGGATCCAGCTGGACCTGAGGAGAATGCTCTGATTATGCATTCCTTTCTGGAAGTATTTAAAAGTCATGTAGATGTGGTGATGAGAGACATGGTTAATTATAGACATGGCAGTGCTGATTGGACTCAATGATCTTTAAGGTCTATTCCAACCAAAATGATTCTGTCTTTCAATGAACAAAACACTGAGATCCTGTCACTGCAGAACAGCAGATGCTGAGGATGTGAAGATCTGCCAAGCAGTGTAAGGAGTGACAAAAAGAGAGAGATAATAGATAAATTAAGAAAGACCTTTAAGTCTGCATAGAATGAGTTTAAAATCTTGACTTCATGTGATTAAGCTAGCTCCTACCACCTAGAGGGGATTCAGGCAAGTGCACAGGTCATACTAAATCACTGCAAAATATGACTGGCAGAGGACCAGCTCTCTTTGCTCAACCTCTCCTCTAAATGCCATTCAGCCAATTTTATTTCTATGTTTACAAAGATTTCATATTTGAATCTGCATAACAGTCATGCTCCTGTAATAACTTAATGTCTAACGTTTCATATGTCATCTTCTGGTTTTTTGTGCTTTAAGGAGAAAGAAGGATGGAATGGGGGAGGGAGAAGGAGAGGTCAGTGTGCAGTGGGAATCACTCTGTGACAACTTCACTGCTAAGCACAGCATAGGGTATCTACCAGTCTTGCCTTTTCTTGACAAGCATGGCACAGTTTGTACCTTAGACAAAACCATTTTCCATAATGTTCCTTCTCAGCTAGGCCAACCTGACATCTTCCTGCAGTTGGGAACCTTGAAAGGGGGTCCAGACACCAGTCCAGGCATCAGATGCTCTAGCAAGAGAATTCACAGTTACCTTTCCCTTCACCTGCAGAAACTGCATACTTGTGCCCAGACCACAAACACACCTCTGAACAATGTTGTCACCAGCAATGCATGCTTCTTTTCCTTTCTCCCTCTTTTCTTTTCCTTCCCCCTTCCTCCATATGAACTTTACACCTTGACCCAACCAAAGCTTAACAGAACTTTCCTATTCTTTGGCCACTTTCATGGTGAACCTGCCAGCCTTGCCTGCACATTACACCAATGCTTACATTTCAAGAGGTGAATCCAGAACCTCTCAGCTAATGACACCACCTACTCAGGATCGTTTTATGTAAAATGTACCTCTCCATCCATTTGCTGTGCATTACTGAGAAAGAAAGAAGAAAAGAGGTCGAAAAGTATGCTAAATACTGTAACAGCAGTGCCCTTTAGCAAAAGGAAATTCTATCTACCTCTGTCACTGCCTGCTGTGTCATTACACCTCGAGTCTGTCTGTGACACAACAAACTCCCCCCAGGTCCACTCTCCAGTCTTTCAAAGGCTCCATTTCCAAATCTGCCTGTTCCCTCATCATATCAAGAGCCTCTCCAGTATATCCAGGCCATTAGCAGTCTTTCATTTTCCTAAAGTAATAGGCAGAAATATCAGATGCTTTTACAAGTATTTTATTCCTTGTAATTTTGAAACCTGAGCTTCATTTTTCAAAGCCATCTAAAATGTCCCAGCACTGGGTAAAATGATGTGACCCACTTTGTGCAGGGGACAGATTAGAAGCTGTTAATGGCCCCTAGTAAAAAACCCACAAACAAGATAACCCCACAACCAAAACTAATAAAAAAAAAAAAAAAAATCCCACCAAAACCCCAACAAAACAAATAAGCAAAATAAAAGCCCAAAGCAAAACAGTAAAATCAGCATGTTGCTCCTTGCTCATTTTTGAGGCTTTGTACCCTTCCTTCCCCCTGTGAATTCAAGGCCCTTGGAGTTTACTGACCATGTTAGCACAACTCTGTTGGGTGTCACACTTTAAAACTGAAAATATCTAACTCCATGCATTGATTCAGCAGCCCATCAGTGCTCTGAGAAACTGAATTATCTTTGGGAAAAAGTGAACCTTGTCACTGCATCCTGACAAAGCAAAAAGCTGGCAGGTTCAGCTTAGCACAGGCTCTGCCATCCTCCTGTAACAGGGAGAGAACATCAGTTTGGAAATTGGAAGAAAAATATCCTGGCAAGGAAGAGGAGAAGCTGGATGACAATCAAACAGGAGCTGAACAGCAATGGTTCAGGAGGAGAACAGTGAAAAAGACCCATGAGGTAAGAAGTGGGAAAGGTTTAGAGAAATTTTTAGAGGGGAGGAGAACTGGAATAAAAATTGCCAAGAGGCTCATTTCTTCCCAAGATAAAAGTTACAAACTCTTACACTGAGAACTGCATGGTACTGGAGTTTGGGCTGTGCGGAGGGTGATGGATAGCAAACATCTGAGATGATTCCTGCTAGATACAAGCCTCTGAAAAGAGCAAGTGTTGCAGACTGCTGCTGCCAGATTTTACTCTGCATATGCTGCTTTTTGGTGGTTGAGGCTGCCAGCTCAAGAGGAACTTTGAAAGGGGAAGTTTTCTCTTACATCCTCACTTTAGAGAGGAGGGAAGAAATTGTGGAAAATTCCTCAGGGCATAAAAACAACCCTTGTTAAAGTTAGAACTAGCATTACTTCCTATCTTGCTTTAACCTCCCCACTTCTGCCTCATACTTTCTCTCATGCTGTATCCCACATACCTACAAGCTTTCCCAAACAGCCAGTCCCTGTTGCCACAAGAATAATTTACACTCCACCAAGGCTGATCTGAAATAATAGCATCTATAATGTGCTGTCTCTAACATTGATCCAGTGGTTTATGAAGCCAAAGGAAGAAAAGGGAAGAGGAAGAGGATCATTTGTAAAAGCTGTTTGAAGAAATACAAAAGCTGTTTTAAGAAGTACAAAAATCAAAATAAAATATAAACATAAAATATAAGCATAAAATCTAGGAAAAAATTAACAATCAAGTAACTCTGGAATCCAAAAATGCTAATGCCAAATGGAAAGTGCATGTGCAGAGCCAGCTTTGACTCCTAGGGCTGCATTTCTGCCTTTGGAGTACCTTCAGGCTGATAATGAAACTGTGCTCAGCAGGAAAAAGGAGAAAGAAACCCAGAGTTTCTCACAGAAATAAAAAAGCTTTTTACTCTCACGCTGGTAGCCAGAGCCAGTGGCAAACTGGATGTAAGGCAGAATTCAAGTCTATTACATTTTCTTTGTTGCAGGCTCCTTGCTGCTGCTTCAAAGACAGGAGCTGACATGACTTTGGTCCTAAGATCACACACATCTCTCCAGCAATGTCCCCTCTTGAGGAGGCACATCAGTGCCTACATCCTGAAAACTACTGGGGAATCAGAGGGAAGAGCTTCTATCAAACATCCTGTATCTGACCCCTGTAAGTTCTGGCCCTCTGTGACAGGCAGATGGGCTGATCATTGCCAGGAGAACAAGGAGAAGGCACTTGTTCCCAGTAAAAGCAGTTTGATATTCATTAAGAAGTTCACTGTGTGGGATAGGCAGTGTGGTGGGACAGAAACTGTCTGAGGACTCATGGGAGAGTGGGAAGGGCTTTGTGCAGCCCACAGCAAAGCTGCAGAAGTTGATTTTTTTTTTTTTTCTTTCACATAAAATGAGCTTCTATCAGGGGTCCTCACCTTATTCTAGCAATGGGAACCATGCTCACAAATTCAACACAATCTGCTATAAACCCTCCCAGGACACTCCCCACAGATCCTGAGAGAATTAGGGGAAGAGTTTTCCAAGGGCTTAAGTGCTGAGCATCTGGAAAAGCAGATTTTGGGGAACCAGGTGAGAAGTTGAGAGGAGCCAGAGCAGGGAAAGGTAAGCACAGGGGCACAGGGCTGTAATCATAGGAGACACAAAGGAACAAAACCAGGTAGCCCAGGTAGCACCTTTGAATGTAGCACAGGGTGATCTTACACTCTGTGGGTCACATCCTGACCCAGAAAAGCCAGGAATAGATACAGCTCTGTCAGAAAGAGGGTAGGATATAAGCAAGAGGCATGGAGATAACTTCACTCAGCTCCGGATGCTGAGATGGGGGAGAATCAAGCAAATAGGGGGTGCCTCAAGTGCAATGAAAACAGAGATACTTATAAAAGGGTGTCCCTTCATGTATGCCCACCAGAGCCATTCAGATGGGCTCCTGAGTTCTGCCACTTCAGAAAGGTCAATGCCACAGGAGCTGGAGCTCTAGGGAGGAGGAAACAACAGACTGGGCTGTTTTGACACAAGGAAAAACCATCTTTGGTTTCTGTAGGAGCTGCCATGGTGAAGCCAGAGCTCCCACACAGACAGAACAAAGGACTTGCAGAGCAGCAGATATCTCCTCTGAAGGAGGAACATATGGAGCATAGCCCCAGCTATAACAAAACCTGCAGACTCACCCCCTTCTACCTCTCATTGCAATATTTATGAAGGGCTGGACCTAACTATAACAAGATCTGGGCATCCACTCATTGGCTTTTGCTTCTGTCTTGGATTGCCAGAGGAAAGAAGTGAAAAACCAAAAAGAAATATGGGAACATCTGCAAGAAGAGTGGAACAGCAGGAGGAACCCACAGCTCCTCCCTTTTACCTTTTCCACAAAAACAGAAAACATATTTCCATTAAAAAAACCCCTAAAATAAATAAGATATTTCAAGAATAAAACACTTCTTTGAATCTTTTTGAAGATTAGGATGTTTATATCTGAATATCCCTCCCTAGACTTCCTCATTGCCATGAATGGCAGTTCTCATGCATTTAGCTGTGTCTCTCACTTTTCACTTAGTACAACATGATAATAAGGGAACAATTAGGATAGGAATACTTTCCGTGGAAAGTGCCTGCTTGTCAAATATTTTACTTATTAGCTGCCCTCTGTAGCAGAGCAAAATGTAAAAGTAAATAAATAAATGAAAAACATACTACAACATCTTCTGTTTCTCACTGTATTTACATTCAGCAGGGCTTTGGTCAGCAGGTGGGTGATATTACAGAATTGAAATTCAGGCTTGAATCTGCAAGTAGCAGGCAGTGCTGGTGGAGAATAGATGTTAAACATTTCAGCTTCTGAAAGTATCTCCTGTGGAAGGTGAAACAGATGAACAATGACACCTGGAGAAATCATGTTGAGCCAAGAAAAGAAGCCAGACTCAATCTTGACAGAGGACAACACATAAATATTTATGAGTAAACTCCACTCTTCTGTTAATCCCTACTGGTGCTGTTTCTCTTTCTTTAATTGTCATCTCAGTGCTTGATGAGCAGTGTCAGACATTTGTGCAAAATACTTTGCCCTTTTTATTGCTGCATCTTGCTGAGGGGATCCAAGCAGCTCTCTGTGATTCTGTGCAACAAACCCTTGAAGGACGACAGGTACCATACTTCTGTTAAGGACATGAAGCAGCAGGGAAGAGATGAAAGCTGAGAATGAGAAAAGAATACATAATTTTAAGTGTTGCAGCCAATACACACTTTACAGTTTCGCCTTTGGCTTAATTCATTCAGACCTCAACTCCATATTCAGAATTACATGAACAAGTGCATTTTTTTTTAAAGCAAATAACTGAGTGTATGGCAGCACTGAGCAGGTAATAATTGATCTCAGTCTGTAGCAATATTACTTTATCATTATAGAATCTATTAAAAATATGTATCTTTTACTAAGCTTCACCCATTTATAGTGGATTGGAGATGTGTCCTTGAAATAATGAAATTCAGTTGCAATATTCCTTTGCCTTATCCCTCTGTTAAATTTTATTAACCTATAGTCACAGAGGCCCCAGGTGATTTTTAAATTTCCATCTTATCTTCTTCCCTGTGACAGTGCTTGCCTCTACTTTCCAGCCATGTTTGAGACACCTTTTGACTCTAGGGAAAGATTCAGATTCTAGCCAGCTACATAACATTATTTTACTGCTTCTACTGAAGACTTTGATTTCTTCATGGCCACATTCAGCATTTCACAAGCAAATTCATCTTCAGTGTGAAAGATGCCGTGTTTCTATGATCTGTAATTTACTTCACTTCAGGAGATGAGATCCTGGGAGTCTGGCCTATGGGAAAAAGCTGAGATTGCTCAAAAGCATCAAAAGAAAGGAAGTTGCTGATATATACAGAAATAGTCAGACATTAATAAAGTTATAAAACATGTTTTATTGAGTACCTGGGTGGCAAAGATGTTGTATGCAGATCCCAGTTTCACCCCCTGCAGGCAAAAAGTAAAAATGTTTTTCCACATTCTAATGGAAGTGACAGCTGTAGCTAAGCCATAGCAGGTGTGAAAAATAAAGGAACCAAAACTCACAATACAAGCCAAAGACTAACACAATGACAGGTCATATATGCAGCACAAGGTGTCCAGATGTAACAGCAGCATTCATGAATTATCTTCAAAAGTGTTATATGTAAATATGGCTGGCAGTAAAGAAGAGATACCTTTTCAAGAGGTCCAAGAGCTGAAAAGAGATCTCCATTTCTCTCATTGCCACTCCTCTAAATAAACAGTTTGTACCTAATGAGGAAAGGACAGAGGAATCACTCAAGTCTCTGACTTTCTCCTGAGGAAACCCAGAGATCTCTCAGAGCAAGGAAAATTTAAAGTTCTTTGAGTCAAAATAATGTGCCTTAAAAAAATTTATAGGAAAATACCTCTTCAAGCTGCAGAAATATCATCCCCTGGTGCATGAACTTTCATGCCTTACATCAATGTCCTCTCAGCCTCCTTCTGCTGAAAGTTGAGGTAATCACCTCGAGTGTGATTTCATTCTCCAAGGTTTACCGGTACAAGAAGATGATCTTTGGAGTCTAGGGACCATAATTGAGAACTGTTTTTATACTGTGAATGTGTTGACTTTCTCTAAAGTCTTAAAGCTCCAGAATGTTTCTTAACCATATATACGGAAATGTGTATGAGTAAAGCAATAAAAATTTTAAAATTAGCAGAGAGGTACATGAATGCCAGTTAGTCAACAGCTGTGATGCACAAAATCTTTTACTATGCCTATAGTCTCCTAAGGACTATGTTATGGCCAAGTGGAACAGCACAGCTCCACAGTGCTCAACTAATTTCCTAATCTGGGAACTAAGTGACCACACATTCAATCTGCCTGTTGAGTACAGGCTGTTCATGGGCTAGCACCAAATTTTATCTACTCAGAGCTGGTCAGCAAAAATAAAACCATGCTAAGATCATGCTAAGAACTGAGTAGGATGGATCAATGCCCACATTGCCTGTTTCCCACTGCTGTTGGGTTGAGTTCCCACTGTTGTGTTGATAATGTACACATAGCCCTGGAGGACAAAGAAAAAAAATAACAAAAGTGTTTTCTTTTCCAGGGTTGTCTTCCTGTCCACTGATAACAGAGAACTGCTGTCATTTGTGACTACCATGCAGCAACATCTGGGCTGCTGTGGAAGGCAGTTTTATGTGTGTGTTTCAGACACAGAACATTGCTACTAGAGTGAAGGCAAACAGCTCAGACATCCTGCAGATCATGCTGTCTGTTTTTTATGGCATAATTCCCTTTGCAATGGAAATAAAATACACCCGCACTGTCTGCAGAACTTTATGTTTTATAAGATCTTCATGGTTTTTTATGGGGAAAAGTGACTGAGGCAATAATATGAATATGCAAGCAAACTTCTGCATCAGGCTGGTAACCTAGCAACGATGGCAACCCAACCTTTAAGAGACTTGTATCCAACATGCTGGTTAATACAGCAAGTCAGACACCAGGGAAAAGCGTGCAGCTGGTGTCAGCTAAATTTTTTTTTTTTGTAAATTAGTTTTGAAAACATCTTTTATAAGCTAAGCCCACAGAGCAGGAGAATATCCTCCCACAAAAGCTAGAAGTAAATCTATTCATTATCACAACACTGCTGCAATGATGGCATAAAGACATGGATGAGGACTCCTCTGCTGACAACGCTTTGCCCTTGGAGAAGTATCTCTAGTGCAGAAAATTCCAGATTGGCTAGAGAAAAATTAAAAGAAAAGAAAATTATCTCCTTCCCTTTTTGTACTTCTCCAGATTAAAGTGTGTGGGAAACAACTGTTAGGCAAAAAAACCCCAAAAAACAAAAAAACTACCAACACAGAGGCAATCTGTTTGCATGCAGGAGTATGTCATCTCCTTGCTTTTTTATTTCCACAGTGTCCTTCTAACCAAATGGAGAAGTCCTGGACTGGGGGGACTTCAGATGACTGACAAAGTGGCCAGTTGAGCAGGTTAGAAAGGCAGACATCAACAGTTCAAAACATGACCAACTGTAATCAGACTGTAACTAGACAGCCACAAAGATAGATGGAGCTTATCTGGCTTTAACAAACCATAACTTTAAGGAAGTTTTAGTTCTCAGGATTGAAAGCAGCAGGATAAAATGATCCCATTTCTGGTAGACGACAGCACATGGATTGGGCTCAAGAGGTGTAGCACAGGAATCAAGAATCAAAAACACTAATTACTTCAACCATCAACATTTTAGAGCATGTTTGGCTGGTCAGTGTCTTGTCAAAGAACACTCTGTGAGTAGACACCAGAAACTGAAGCAAGAAAGCACAACAAATACTTTTCACCCTTTTTATTTCAGTTTGTTAAACTGGAAGGAAGGGACTGAACAAACATGCCAGTACTGTCTCACCAGGACACTCTTGCCTTTGATGGGGAAAAAGAGACAGGTGGAATGTAAGCTACTTGTTCCCTTAGCAAGCAGACTAGATGACACCATGTTGGTCTAGGGCTCTTTAACAGGTTTTTGGACAACACCAGACACAGGTAGTAATGTCAATATCAACAGAAGCTGCTACTCTTAGTTCAGAGGAGCACAGCAATCTCTCATGTCCAGTGGTGCTTCCAGCTCAGAGCCACCACACAATGGAAAGAGACAAATCACTGTCCTGTCCCTTCCCTCCCTGTCTCACCAGTAAAGCTCCACTGGGAGTCCCATAGAATAACAGATCAGGAAACTTCTATCCATGTTTTTTATATTGCTACTTGTTTTCCCATCAGGTAGCTTCTTCATTCTTGTTATGATCTCATGGCTTTAGTATTACCCACAGCTGTTTAAATGCAGAGATGGCACAAAGGAAGATGGGTTTGTGTTATTACTGTAAATGAACTCTTATTGCATCAGCAATATAAACCACTTCTGTGTTAGGCTGATTTAGTACAAGACTCACCACAAACTATTATCACAACCCCACAGATTATTATCTGCTGCCTCACACTCAGAAAGAACCCAAGAGATGGACAACAGCAGTTCCATGCAATTACTACTAAGGAAAAAAACAAGACCCAGATGCAGGTTCTTGTTAACAATAAAAGCTGACACGATGCATTTATGTACTCCACAAAACATAATAAAGATTCAATCTGTCAGGTTTTATTCTCAGTGTTGTTAAGAATTCAAAGTGCATTTTTATATACACGATCATTTTACTTAAGAAACAATTGTCTTTCAGCTATTTGTGCTAAAATGAATATATTTCACACTGAATGATAGCTTCTGTTACTGCTGTCGCCCTTTAAGGATGTAAAAAGGTCAGTGGAATAGAAATGACATTTTGAAATATTAACAACTACTCATTAGGTCATGGGGTATTCCTGCTTTCTTTTCATTGATGTCTCAACATCCAGAACTGGAGGACCAATTAAAATCTGTCTCTTGCTAAAGCAAGAAGAGTTCTTGACAGATGCAGTGCCAGAGGAATATTAAGAAAAAAACATTTGGTTTTACGAATTTTAGTCTGAGGGATTTAGTTACGCTAAAGACAGCTTGAAAATCCTGTTGTCACACTAACTGATCAGAATGCATATTAAGAGTAAGGAGGAAGGAAAAACGAGTGAAATACTATTTACTAGGCCATGCGAGCAAAAAAACACAGCTGAAATTAAAAGAAAAATCAGGACTGTATCCTGCACTTGTAATATGCCTTGAAAATAAACACTAATTTTAATAAACCTAAGGAATAATGAAGGAACTACAACATTTAAAAACACTAACGAACAACAACAAAAAAATTATAAACATCATCATCACTCAATTGTATGCCTATTATTGCCTAAAATGCTTAAAAATCTGTAGGCAGCAGTCTAACCTGATTTCAAGAACCAAAGGACTGAGCTCAGTACCTAAAACTACCCTGTGATTTCATGGGTTTAGCTGAAGAATCAGGAATAATGAGTACAGCATCGGGTACCACAGCTTCTAGTACATATACCTATTTTTCTGTAATGACAATAGAGAAACCAATGAACGTGTCACATGTGAAACCATCTGACTCATTTGATCTGGCCCCATGAGAGAAGTCTGACCCCAAATCTGACATGGATAAAACGAACGTTGAATTTGGAAGTTAGAAAATAAATGGTAGAACATGGGGAGCTGGATCCCCATTGCAAATTATATCAGATAAGGAGTGGATGGGGTCACTGCTCGCAGCTAAGAGGAATCATAAGGAGGGGACTGGTGACAGCCAGCACAGCTTGAGCAAATTGTACCTGAGAAATTTGGTGGTCCTCTGGGACAGAGCTACAGCATCACTGCATAAAGGACTTGTGGTACTTGTGCAAAGTATTTGATACTGTCCTGTATCAAATCTTTATTTTCCATATGGGTCAGGGCAATCCCAAGCACAAAGACGTCCATTCAAAACCACCTTTAGAGGCAAGTGAAATAACTGTATGTCCAGACTTTGGACCCAGAGACCTCCTTTCTTTCCATTTGCTTCCATTAGGCCTTTCATGCATTACTTCACCTTCAGACCAACCCATGAGCTCCCCATCCATGGTTTCTGCCCCCCTCAGATTTTTCTTAGGCTAAAAATCTGTTTTCATCCCTCAGGAACAGCAATATAACCATGGCCAGTAAGGGGCATTGTTTTTAATGGTACAACAACACCAGAAAGATGCTTCCCCACTCTCCTCAGCTTCACCAAGTTCCTGTGAAATGAACCTCATCCATGGATGGAACAAAGACAAAGTCTCCTTGTTTTCCATGTTCTGTACAATTTTTAACCTTGTTGATAATGTTGTGAGCATCAGAAAAAGGGGGACCTTAATAAGGGGTATTTATTGCAAATGAAAGGAAGTAGCCTCAGGACTTCAAAGATCATTTTTCAAAAGAGTGGATGCTAGAAGCTCTACTTGGGGAGTAGAGGGCAGTATGGAAAGCCTCCTCTTCCTGAGCCCTTCAAACAAACTGAAAGGGGAAAAAAACAGGAAAGAACATGAGTATAGGGCTCAGAAATACAATAAGAGACTTCATCAGAGAGAAGAATTAAAACAAAAAGGGCTTATTGTTGGAAAAGTGGAGCTTTCACACTGGCAAGGAACAAAGGCAATTCCATGTACCCAGAAAGACAATATGCAATGGGTAATCTCAGAATCTACTTGGCTGAAATTACCAAAGTTGAGACAAAATTCCAAAATGCCACTTTGAATCAGGAAGTATGCAACATCTGGGGATTCCAGAGCTTTCAGATGTCCTTCAGGCTATGTTGTGAACATCAAGAAAGATACTCAGAAGTTCATTGTGAAGATAGAAATGTTGACAATAAAAAGCTAAGTGGTGTTTAATGTTTGCTATAATGTTTGCTAATGTTGTAAGTATTTAAAACATTAAACTAACATCCTCCTTGTGGCCAAGACATTCATATCTAGAGGCTCAAATTCAAGAGCATAATAACTAGTTTGCTACTTCCTTTTGCATTTTTCTCTTCCCAGCATGACTTCAAATTTTCCTTGTTCTTATGTGTGAACTCCTGGCTGCTTTCTAAAGAGTCTTCATTTTAAAATATCTTTGGTTTTCAAAGAGTTTTTGTTTCAAGGAGTTTTATTTTTTCTTTGCTTCCCATTACAAATTGCTTTCTGAAAAAACACCTACAGTTTTATATGGTATGCAGATATTTTGTGGAGAAAAGGTTTAAGTATAAAGTGACTGGGACCACAATAAAATATTTTACTGAAGAGAACAGATATTCAGTAATTAGATAACTAGAGATTTCAGATTAATAATTTCACAGGATGGAAGCACTTGTTCAACAGAAGCAGAAAAATAAGCAAGAAAATTCCCTTATCCTTTAGAACATTATAAGGAGTTCTGTCATTAAAGATTCAGTTTAGAGTAGTTTTTTTAAGGTTAATTTTGAGTCAGGCAATCTCTCTAGTCCAAAACAGCACAACCTGGAATTGAGCAATTTTAAAAAAACACAATTCAAAATAGCACACAGGCCTCAGAAACAGTTACTGCAAGAAAGGGACCTGATTATATACAACAGAGGAGAAGATTAATAGTCCCCTTTTAAAATTGATCAGCGAGGTCTTTAGGGTTAGAATATCAATGACAATTTTATAAGACTGTAAGAAACAGCATTAGATGTTTCAGAATGGACAAAAGACATTTTTAGACATGCTGCAGGTTTGTCTACCTTTAGTTAAGGTAGAAACTAGATTGTAAGGAACTAGTCTTGCCCCAGTTAGAAAAATCAGAAAAATTGTGAAATTATGACCATCTTCTCATTATGAGACTCTATTTAAAATCTACTGATAAATTCCAGTGGCTGGTGAAGGCTTTGTTGAATTTACAAGATCTACATTTCAGATATTGTCTTCCAACTTCTCCCTCTCTTGTGACCCTAGATTTCTCCTAAATGGCTCTCTGATTCAGTTTTCTGATTAAACATTCAGTTCATCCTATCTCTGTTTTTTTTTCCCTTTGTATGGTCTGTTCAGAGGCTGTAGTGTAAAGGCTCAGTTTTGCACTGACTGACAAGAACCCAGTGAATAAAATTTCTTTGGAAAGCTGTAATGGCACCTACCTCATGCAGTTCTCATGTGTATTTGACAATTTAGTGGAATTTTGATAATTTTTAGTTGTTCGAATGCAATGTCAGCAACAAAATGGAATACAAGTATACAACTGAAAACAAACTGAAAATGTTTATAATCCTCCTCAGAGATGAAGAATTAGACAGAAATTATAACTACTCTAAAAAAATACCAAATCTACAGACTTCCTGTGTTGTCACATTGCATTTTCTTTGAGTAGTTATCCATACAGATATCACATCTCCAAAATGAGAAGCTTCTGTTTCCCAGTAGGAAAAAGTAGGGAATATTAGGGGAAAGTACAAGACTGTCATTTGTAAATTATATCTTTACCTAAACCAAATTTACCTCCATCCCATAATGGTTTGGAGAGGGATGTATTGAATATGGATACTTTAGACCAAGCTTGAGACAAATTTTGAATATATTCCTACAAGCAGATGAGAAGACTTTTGGAAGAATGTGGAGGGGAAACTATGAACGTGTAGGAGTGTGCTCTCAGCACTATAAGAAAGAAAATAGATTAACCTGAATGAGATAGGTAGTGTCTAGACCTAACAATGACCACTTCCCCCTACACAAATGAAGTCTTCAGGTGCCAAAAATTGTCAGAGTAGAAAAAGTTGGAAAGTAAGCTCAGTGGTAAAACTATGATTTAATTTCTGCAATGCCAAACAGGGTGAACGAGGGAAGTATTGGGACAGCTGAGATGAGGTAGTGTCTCAAGGAATTACTCTCTACAATATATACAGTGCCAATATCCATCTAGAAAAGAAGGATAACAAAGATGGAAGGTAACAGGTTTGGAATTGTAGCACTGGAAAGAAGAAAACAACACCACTCATGGAGAGAAATCAGTCAATTCAGGATACGTGACTGCCATGAATAATCATTACAGCACTCACAAGCAATTTTTACAAGCATATTATTAAAATTCCCAGTATTATTAGTCAGCTGCAAATACTTCAGAACTTTACACCAAGAAAGGTATTCAACTCCTTACCCCTCCCTTAGATTTCTTCTAAGGGAAGAATGTCAGGAACACAATATACCCTGTGATAAAGTCAAAGGCAATGGAAAGGGGGAACTCTGTATTATGCAGTGTTTGTTACACTGCATTTTGTTTGTTTGTTACACTGTTATTTTTTGCTATTTTCTCAGCATCCCCTCAATGAATTCAAGACCACTCTCTTGTTTCATTCACATCCATTAGAATACCCAAAAGCTTGTTAAGGGATTAATCTAAGTGATGTTCAGGGAACAGAGTAAAAACAGAGCTCCCATACCAAGGACTGAGAGTGTTCAGTACATGTTCATTATCATATTCATGCCATTTTTGTTTCAATTACCTTTCTGGGAAAAAGAGAGATGTTAGGAAGACAGACATTGGAACATACTCAAATGGTACTGTCACATTTTTTTTCCAATTAGCAGGAGGAAGAGAACATTTTCTTAGACTGACTTTGGTTTAATAACATTACATTGTCTTTATTAATTTTCACAAGATCATCAAGGTAGGTAGGTAGACTAAATCTTCCCATGGTAAGGAACTGGAATCACACTGGTTCACACTCACTGTTCATTTTCCAGCTACTCTGAGTAGTCCAAAGTCCAGTTTAGGACTCTTGTTTCACATATACCATGACTGGAAAGTCCACACTTGATGTCCAGAAGCTCAGTTTTGAACACTGGGATATGCCCACACACAAATAAGAGAAGCTGGATGTCATTTCCAGAACTGATCAGTGATTCAGGGTCTTTGTAACTTGTTTGATTGTCTGTTAAGAAATATAATGCTTTTTTGTTTGTTTGTTTGTTTTGTTTTATTTTGTTTTTTTTTTTTCCAGACCCTAAAAAAGTTAAGGAGAAGGTAACACTTCTACCCAGTGATCTGTGGCCAAGATAAACTTGGAATTAAAGCTTCCTCTGTGTCAGTGACAACACCTAAGATCCTAACACCAGGTAGTATGGCCCACTCTCAGTATTGAGGTTTGCTAACTCCGTTGTGCCACACAGAGGCAGCCTTTCTCCCAGTTTCAGAAGGTACCAAGGTACAGAAGATGTGCATGTTTTGAAAAGCACATAATGTTTCCTCTCCTACAAACTGTAGCCTACACAATAATACTTCTCTTATTCAAAAACTCAGTTACAGTGGCTGAATCTTCTTAGTACCATTCACCTAGAAGACCAGAATACACTGAAATTGTGTATTGCAGACTTAACCTTAGTCTCCTGACCTCCATGTCATTGCAGAAAACAGAAGGCAGAAGAGATCATAGAAGAGAAATATAAGAAAACATTTGGAGATTTGCTCCATCCGATGGAGCTCACACTGAACACAAGCTGCTCCTTAGAGTTCCTGTGCCTGTACAATACAGTGCTTATACTACCCAAAAAAGTACTGATTGAATAGCCTCCAAAAAGGTAAGTTAATAACAACAGCAAGTATAGAGAATTCTACCTGAAACTCTTTCATCTTCTCCTTTCTAATTAAAAAAAAAAAAACAAAACAACAAAACCAAAACCCAAAAAACCAAAAATGACACAACCAAATACCTAAACCCACAAACTTTCTGACACTCACTTCCCCTGTGAATAGTCAGCTATTCAGATAGTCAGATTTCATTGACTCTTCTACCTCTAAATACACTGGCTGCTGCTGTTTTACTCCATCCCAGGAAAATTAAGATAACACCCAGGCTGTCAGCATACTTTTCATACTGTCAGCTCAGATCAGAGGAGCTTGCATCTCGCAGATTTTCTATTACACCTCAAAATGCTTCATCTGCTACTTCAGTCTAAGGAATTAGAGAGATAATTCTTCTGCTCATGCACAACAGACACAATGCTCAGCAGTGCCCTTCAGGGTTTGGGGAATAGATGCAGAATCATCCTTTTGTAACCTCAAAGGAGCAGCAGAAGAGCCCTCAGGCCACATATTTGCATGAAGGCTGATGCTGAACTTTTCCAGTCTCATCAGAGCAAACAGCATCTTTCTGCTTCAGATAACATGATGCTTCTAGTGGTAGCCTAAGTACCACTTTGCATCTGCCCCCAAAAGAATCCTTTCTGAGGTGCATCATATGCTCAGGCATCTCCAGAGTGTGTAAGACTTTGAAGGAAACACAAAGAGACTGCTTCAAACACACAGCAATGATGCAGATTGCAAGAGCAATCTGATTTTCTGACATGAAGGGAAGCTGACATATCTGCACATATTTCAACACACACTATTACAGGTTCTTGTGTTCCTTATGACAGTTTAGCACAATTGAAAACTGACAACAAGGAAATGCAAGTGAATGGAATTTGGGAAAAAGTAACTTTCACCATAATTAAGACTTAATTCCGTGAAATATTTTAGTGTTTTGAAGAAATGTCATCAATTTATAACCTCTGGATAACAAGTAAAGCTTAGATAACTGAGGGGCCTGCTTACTATTTTTGGGTTTTGTTTTTTAATTTTTTTCTTCCACAGCTGTTTTTAAATTCTGTGGGAGACAGAAAAGAAAGATCTACATTTGATTGTGCTTTGACAAACTAATCCTTAAATTCATTGAAAATCTACTGGAAACACAGTAAAACCCTTTTAGTTCTGTACTTTTATATACACATATATGTATGTATTTATAGATGAAGAAAAAAAAAAACATTACTATTTGGCTTGCCTGCAGGTTAAAAGTGGAAAAAAATGATGCCTCTCACTCTAGTTGGAATGAAAAATCATTCTAAAGAAGCTGTGAAATATGAACAAAGCCAAGGGCCCCTTTGAGCCCCAAACCTACTCATGGCCACATTGACAGATGTATCTAATTGACAGATATCCTCCCTGAAGCTCAAATTCCCAGTTTCTCCCATATCCTTATCAAGTATGTCTCCACATATTAACATCTCAACATGATTTATTTACAGCATTAGCAGAGTCCTCAATACATCTCTCATGACATTTTTTTTTAAGTTGAGGCAGTGAACAGATAAAGATTATATTAAAAAAAAAAAAAAAAAAAAAAGAGACAAATTTTTAACTAAACTTTCCAGGCTGGATACAGTTTATTGTGAATCTGATCAGACTTTGTGTGAAGGAAGAATTAACAGGCACCAGTTTTTCCTAAGACAATTTCCTACTGGCTCTAGAGAAGATGAATTTCTGTCTGTGCTCTGCAACAGGCCAAAGGACAAGGCTGTCAGCTCAGGGACAGCATCTGAAGGATGTTTTTACTCTTGGAAAGCTATAGTCATCACAGAGAATTTGAGAGATTTGCTTGGCAGGAATAGACTTTACCACCCTTTGATCTTATGCCATCTTTGAAGATCCTGACTGCCATTAAAAGGAGCTTACTGAACACAACACATCCTTGCACAGTGAATCCCAGACATATCATCTACATTTACAAGAACCTGGCCTGGAGGAAACAAAATCCTGCAGATAAAAAGTGTGTCTGAGCAGTAGTTTCAGCTCCTTCAGAGTGCTAATACTAATTTAAAGAAAAACAAAGTAACCAACTAAGGACAAATTGAGAATTTAGGGATAACCACAGATGACTCTACTTTAACTCTGCATGCTCTCCCTATTTATCTGAATTGAAAACAAAGTCAGATGACAAAACAATGATATAGCATAAATATATATTATATATATTCATAATATATAATATATATTAGTATATATATTATATATTATATAATATATATTATATATTATATATTATATATTATATATTATATATATTATATTATATTATATTCTTGCATAAATAATATATATTCTCTTACTGCATATTTACTCAGTGAAATTTTTATTATGGATGTAATCTTTGATGAAAACCTGTCTCTTTCAGGGTCTTAGCTTCAAGGTTAACACACTTGTGTGTGTTGATCAAAATGAGTGCCCCAGGTTGTGTTTAACACAATAATGTAAGTACAGACAGATAGGATTATTGGTATTGATCCTAACAGATGCCTCAATGACTCTTGAAAACTACTGCAACATTGATGGGAGAAAGGGATGACCTGACAAATATACAATGGATATCCATAGTACACTGAAAATTCAACTAGTCTTTGCCATGCACTTCTCTTTCCTGGAGAGCAAAAGCTTTGAAAATATTGATTAAAATATTCACATCAGGGAAGAAAATTGCATCAGGGAAGACAATATATTCTAAGACTGATGATCAGAAATCTGGGACTCAGATCACTTTGTGTCCCCTAAAGAGCCCCTCACCAGGGCAAAAAGACCCAAACATTCATTTATTTGCAAGAATTTTAAAAAATTTGTTTGAGGAATATTGACTGACAGAAATATTATTCTATTCCTTTCCCATCCTTCTTCTCCTCCCTTCTCTAATAAAATACTTCTAAATCAAACTTAGTCAATTTTTTAAATTGATGATTTCAATCAAATTGACATAAAATCTGAATAATTACAGGCACTGAAAAGCCTACAACACATCACAGGTACCTGCTTATCAGTGACTCTTGTTTATCAAGTGTCCCATTGCATAGAAGCCATGGCAGTGAATACCCTATGTGCAACAAAGAAGTATAAAACTTTTGAGCTGCACATATTTCCACTCCATTTCTAATCACAGTTCTGACAAATCTCAGTACTTCACAGCACTTCTCTCCTCCTAATCAGATTATTAAAATCAGAATGCTTTAATTTTTCTGAAGCAGACTTCTCTTCTTATTTTGTCTTCAGCTTGAAACTGAAGCAGTAAATACAGCCAGATCAGGTTTTTGGGTGTTCAAAAGTACAGTTTGTCTTGCAGATAACAGTAACAGTATTAAAAAAGATTAACAGGATCATGGAATGATATAAGCTGCTTACTAAAGATTCATAACATGCATGAGTATGACTTTTTTCCAAAATTAATTAAAGACACCATATCCTGTAGGTATGAGTTTCAGAGTATTATGCATGATTTTAAGGGAAACAAATGTTTGAGCCTCAAATAACCTCACAATTTTTATCAGTGATACAAGTGATGATAAAGGTGAAAAAAATCATTTAAGCCATCTAAGGACCTCTGGTAAGAAACAAACTCATTGATAAGGCCCTAGTTAATCAATACTAACTTTCTTAAGCAGACACTGTTAGTTTTTCAGGTTTTTAAGAGCTGTGGAATTTCCTGTGAAGATGCTTTTACAAGAGGAATTCTAACTCTGTTTTCAGGGCTGTTTCCAAGACAGTAAAAGACGCACCTCATATTCATCATCCATGTGGTAGATGAGAACTTCTGAAAGGTGCTTGAACAGCTGAACCTTTCTGACCAAGCTTTCTCTTTCTTCTCAGTAGAAAAGAGAAGGTTGGCTCCCCATAGTTTTTGAAGTACCATCACCTACAAGTGGCACTCAGCCCTTATGGCTCCCCAGGGCTAAGCCACTTTCTGAAAGAACTGGAGTTTCTGGTTTTTTCATGGAATAGGGCAGTAGATTTGTGCTGCCAGAGGGCTACTATCAAGCTGGAAAAGTGTAAAGAGCAACAACTGTTTAATTTACTTAATTTACTCAGCAGCAACTCGTGATTTCCAAGTAAGGCACTCCCCACTCATTACTGAGATCTGCTCTCTTACCTATGATAGTCTGAGAGAACAAAATCATCCTAGTTCTTCTGGAACACACACTTTGAAAATACAAGAGATACTTCTAGGTGTTTTCATCTTCAGTGAAAGCTTTAAGTATTCTTTTAATTTTTTTTTTTTTCTTTCCTGCTCTGGCTTGGTGACAGTGATTCAGTTCCATAGAAGAATAGCCTCATCCACGTCTTCAAAGACAACATGAGAAGCTCAGTGAAAAATTCATAATCTATTCTGCTGAAGAGGTCAGTCACACATTCACTTTGTGAAGAGCCATATCTTTTTTAATTCAGGTCTTCTTTTATAACAACAGTACTGCACTTTACTACTTTGTTTCTGATTTAATTGCCAGTATTTCTCTTGACAGGTTTGCTCTCCAGCCCTTGTCTACTTTAACAAGTTCTGAAGCCCCATAGGGAGTAGCTTTGTGGAGCAGAATAATTGGTGTTGAAGAGCCAGTGTCCACACAATGGACTTCTCAAGAGATTTTATTTTGAACTCTCCTATCCTATTGTCCACTGGAGTTTTAGATGCTCTTCAGAAGGGTAATTACAGCTAATTTATACCCACAAATTCAGCTGATTTATTCTGACACTGATCCGTGGTATGAATCACAACATGGTAGCTCTTCAGAACTGGGAGGTTCACTGTTAAGTGCAGCTTTAATCCATATCAAAGTGCCAGTGTAGATGCAGGCAGTTGAATCTGTCAGTTTTCAAAAGGAAATTTGTTTTCCCCAAATACTATTCAAATCCAGATGATATAAGACTGTTTCAACCAACTTGGTACCAAAAAGGCAACTCAATCCAAAAGCCTTCTGCTATCCCACAGATGATAGAGTGAGAACAAGCAGAGGACATGGAATCAGTCCATGACATCAGTCATGGCATCAAATACAGTCATGACATCAAGCAGAAAAAAAAAAAAGCAAAGAGCTTTTTTGTTGTTGTTTTGCTTTCAGAGTATGATCACTAATTCAAAACTCCAGAAACAAAGCATTACTGCTTTGTGAGTTGTCCCAAACACAGGGAATTCAAGTGTTTCATCCAAACTTGTACTGAATCATTCTCTATGCTCCACTTTCATCCAGAAGATACTTTACTGACTCATTAAACTTTCTGAGACCTCCTCAAAACCCCCTGTCTCTGAAGCATACATGGAACACTTTTCTTCTCTACAAGGTTACTTGAGCTTGATAGAAAACCTAAAAAAACTTCCCTTAGTCCTCCTTTCATAATTGTTTTTTCTCCATCACTTCAGACAACATCCTCCTTCTCCCTCAAATGAGGCTTCATTTTCACTTCTAACTTATTTTAGTTTTGTTGTCCTTTTCTGCTTCCCAACACAGAATCATAGAATTATTTGGGTTGGAAGGGACCTCCAAATGTCATCTTGTTCAACCCCTCTGCAGTCAGCAGGGACACCCTCACCCAGATCAGGGTGCTCAGAGCCTCCTCAAGCCTCACACTGAACATCTTCAGGGATGAGGCCTCAACCACCTCCCTGGGCAACCTCTGCCATTTTTCCACTACCCACCACCTCCATCTTCTTTTTAATTTGCACAGAGTAAAGCTATAACTCAGTTTTACTCTCCTTGTACCTCAGCAAGTCCAAAAGCCTCCTCCTTTTTCACCTCCTAGACAAAACCTGGCTTCTCTCACAGTGATCAGAAATGCCACTTTCGTTTTGTTAGCTTACTGTGTTAGCCAGACTGATACCATCTTCTCATCTTCTTGCAAGATCCTTCTTATTGTATCAAATAGTGGTAATTTTTCTTGTCTCCTTTGCTGTCTTGTGGTAGAGGAAATGGTAGGGCAAGCAAGAATCACTTAAGCAGAAGTTGTACGTAGGAGTTGGCAGGAGTAAGATGTTAACAGAGGAAACAAAGCAGATGAAAAATCTGAGCTCACATCTCAGAAGCAGCTAAACAAGAGCAATGGACTTGTGTTGTGGAAGCTCAGAAGAAAGGTTGCTGTGACTCTTCTCCCTGTTATGGGAGGGGGCAACCACCTTGATACACAGACTTCTGGTTTTGCCTTGCACCTGACTTCTTTGTAGCAAGGTGGTCCTACTTGAGCATCCTTCCTCTGATTACATTTATAATGAGTCTTTTGAATGGTTGATTATCAGCTAACAGCCTGAACTGGTAAACAAGCTTCAAGTTTCAATTTTAACTTCCAACAGGCCCTTGAATCCCTATTTACTTCAGTGTTTCCAAGTGCCAAACTTGGCAGTCCTGGTTCTCCAGAAAATGCTCATAAACACTTCTAGAGGTAGCTCTTTTCCTTCTAATTCCTACCAGGATAACCCAAACCCTCAATACTAGTCTCAGGTAACTATTGCCAACGTTATCCCACTTACAATGACAATCAGTTATTTTTTCTTGGTTTTCCTGTGCTTGCCCACTCACTGGTGTCTATTCTCTGTCTGCTTTACTTTTTATCATCATATACACATGTTCTCAGGACAGGGTCTATTTTTTTTTTTATACTGGGCTTCACACAGAAGGTTCACAATCTATGCTTAAGGTTCATTGGTGTTATAATACTAGCAATAATAAAAAACACATATTTCTGAGCTATGAATCAACCAGTGTGTGTTCTTACAGTGATATTTTGTATGCAAAAGGAAAAGCTTAGTGGAGTACAGAAGACATCCAGATTAGCAGTGTCAAAAGCAAGCTAACACTTATATGAGACCTAAAACCATAATATGTTTGACTTTCAAAAGGCTCAGTTCATCCTCCAACCATCAAAGCTTGCAGCAGACCTCATCCTGTCCCAGGGAACATATTGGCAATTTACTGTTCTGACAGATGATTGCAAAGATGAGGAAATGATCCAGAAAAGTGCCATTGATTTTGGAGAGCAGAGGAATTTGCCAGTCACTGGGTGTTGTTAAGCTAAAAAAAATTTAAAAAAATAAAAAAAAAAGAGCTTCCATCAGCTCTCAGACTTTCATTCACAAATATCAATGGAATGTGGTATTTACAGAGTTCTGTAGAGTTTTGACTGCATCATTCCACTCAGAGATATTTGGGTAAGTGTCATCTTTCTCTTTGGGCAGTTTGTGCCTGCAGACTATGATCCATTGACAAATGCAGGGAAGATATTTTAGAGGAAAGGAAAAACTATATGACTTGAACAAGTCTCCAGTATACCCTACCTGTAGGTGTTTTTTCAGATCCTGCTTTCACAAATGACATGTCCTGTAGAGCATTGAATCTCAACTCCCACTCTGGAATTTTTTAGCAAGAACTGGGCAGGAAATGTAGCCAGAACAAACAATTTTTATTACAAGTTCTTGTAAGTAAACAAATAAATGGTCCATTCTTTCCTTCTTGCTCTAAACTTTATCCATCTGTAACAAAACCCAGCTGATGTCTTTTCCCCACCCTTCTGATGCTGGACACACTCACAGCAAACTCCCACACAGACATTTTCCACTTGCTTTTTATCCAGGGGAAGGAAAGAGCTGGCTCCCTAGTCGATAGAAAAAATTTAACCCTTTTACAGGAGAATAAGTGGATAATACATGGTACCAGAGGAGTTTTCGGAGTAAATAGTACCCAGCTGCTGCAGAGGCCATGTATTAATCCAGCTCTGTAGACAAAGACTGAGGCCAACAAGCAACTGACTGATGAAGAATAAGCATGGAAATCCAGAGGTAACAGCTTCATGCAAACACAGCACTGTGTTATTATTCTGTTTAGTCAGTACTATGCATTCTGGCTAATGGCTTGCAAAAGCAATTTCGTGCGTTAAGCTCAGAGCACTGATATAAAGACTTCTCTGTGCCCCTTTTTCCTCTCCCCTTCTCCAGCCCTAGCTTTACATACAACATTTTTTTCCACATGAGTCAAAAACATCTGTAAACAAAGTAGAAAGTAAAAAAGTTGAGGTAGTTAACAGCCAGCTGATTGATTTATCCCTAAAACATGATAGAGGCTGTTGCAGACCATGAAATGACAAGGCATTCTCTTTAGGTGCTTTGACTTTCAGTCAATAAATCTTTCCTTCCTACTTTTAGCCTAAAGTCTCATTTCCCTGCTTAATTTCCAATTCTGCCAGATTTAGGGTCAGACTAAAGAAAACTCAGGTCTCAGATCTACTAACAGTATCTTCATGTGTCAATGCCCCTTTTAACAAACAGAGATCTATACTATATGCCAAGGGTTTGTTTTTAAGCTAATGTGGAGGAGGATATAGAGTCTCACAAATATAGGCATAATTTGATCTCTCAGCAGTCTGGATCCCCTCTGTAGCAATGAAGAAACCCTTAAAGGGAAGAAATAACTCTCAAAAAAAAAAAAAATTCAAAATACAACAGTTTAACTTGACAAAACAAGAAAGATCAAGTTCTGAAAGTAGAATACTAACAGCATGAAAAAGGTGCTTTTTTCCCTCATAAGAGGATAAAAACAAGCCATCTAAAGAAAGATGATGACAGGTCCAGAGCAAATAGAGGCATTACCAACTGAGCTTTAGAATCCTTTCTTCCTTTCCTCCCAGGCACCTGTGCATCTGCATAAAACATTTTCATAAAATCATAGATTGGTTTGGGTTGGAAGGGACCTTAAAAATTATCTCATTCCAACCCCCCTGAAGGGGCAGGGACACCTCCCACTATCCCAGGTTGCTCCAAGCCCCATCCAACCTGACCTGGAACACTTCCAGGGATGGGGCAGCCACAGCTTCTCTGGACAACCTGTGCCAGAGTCTCACCACCCTCACAGGAAAGAATTTTCTCCTAATGTCTAACTTAAATCTCCCCTCTCCCAGCTTAAGGCCACTCCCTCCTGTCCTCAGGTATGGATGAAGAAGTTTTGCAGAGAAGGGCACTGGATAGAGCCCAGAAAGAAATGCCACACTCCCATCACCTGCTTTTCTCCTCCAGCCAAAGCTGGATGGACTTGTCAATAGCCACCTTTCTGTGTTCCCTCCACGAAGCCTTCACAGATCCAGGGACACAGCAGGAAAGAGAGGTGATGAAGCAAATCAAAGCTATCAGTCAAGCTCCTCAAGAGAAGTTAGGTGAATTGAGAGTAAAAGTTTTTGTTTTGCTTGAACCCAAGAACGGAAGCAGAGCTGAACTCTCACCTTTTACTTTCATTGCTGCTCAGAGAGCCAGAAATGTCCACACACCAATGGAGTTGAAAGGAAAGACTGTAATAACCAGATGTTGTGATATTTTTGGATGCAATCATGAATCAGGCTGCAGTGCTTAACAGCTCATATCCAAAGCTAATTTTTGAGGGAACAGAACACACATCACACACACGTTTATTGGCTTTTTGCCACGTTCTGTGCACTGCAGAAGACAGCAGCCCTCCTAAAAAACAGTCTGACTGCTTCCATTTTCTTGGTTGAAATCCTCTCACTAAGGTTCACACAGAATTACATTCTTAGTGCAGAATTGTAGCCAAAAAAGAACCTGCAAAGGAAATAATTTAACTGTACAGGAGGTCAATTTCTCAGTTTTGTTCAGCTGTTGGTTTTATTTTTCATAGAGGTTACTACCAGCTTATTTTCTCTTACTCACTCTGAATTTTTCCAGGCTTTTCAATGTAAGGATAACACCTCTGCTGTTATTTTTGCTTTTCTTCTTTGTGATGAATGCAGCATGTAGGATATAATGTCTCCCCCATTTAATTTATAAGGAATCACAACAAATTTACCTGTAGGCTCCATTAGTAACTTTCTTGGAAACCAGATGTCATGTTGCCACATGGAGACAGAGGCACGAGGAACACTTTTGCACTTGATTGTTATTTCTTGAATGGTCAATAGCACAATGTCACCTATGGCTCCAAGGACATGGAAGATAAGGGAGTGCACCCTGACTTTAGTAAGGAAAAAACACTTACACCTCTAGGTGTTACCTGCTTGGGAGCTTGCAGATTGAAAAAAAAAAAAAGAGAGGAAAAGAGAGTGAAAGAAGGAGTTTGCTCACAAATGAAGCAGCTCTTGATGGGTTGGGATACATCCAGCATTGCTGGGTGGAATCATTCTTCTGTAGAAGTCGTGAACCTTTATTATGTATAGAGCCATCCAGAAATGTTATGAGTTCTGAACATTAGCTGCCTCTAACCCAGACCAGCAGCAAACACCCAGGACAAAGCTATGTTCAAGAGCATCCTCAGGTGTTATTGATGCTTTCCTTCCAAAACCCCATGTCTCCAGAAGATAAACTTCCCAGTATGATGTTTCACCTTGTCCTGTTTTCTTTTTCTTTTCCTTTTTCTTTTCCTTTTTCTTTTTCTTTTTCTTTTTCTCTTTCCCTTTCTTTTTCTTTTTCTTTTTCTTCTCCTTTTTCTTTTTCTTTTTCTTTTTCTTCTTTTTCTTTTTCCTTTTTTTTCTCTTTCTTTTTCCTTTTTTTTCTCTTTCTCTTTCTTCTTTTCCTTTTCCTTTTCCTTTTCCTTTTCTTTTTCTTTTTTCTTTTTATTTTTCTTGTTCTCTTTCTCTTTCTCTTTCTTTTTTTTCTTTTTCTTTTTCTTTTTCTTTTTCTTTTTCTTTTTCTTTTTCTTTTTCTTTTTCTTTTTCTTTTTCTTTTTCTTTTTCTTTTTCTTTTCCTTTTCCTTTTCCTTTTCCTTTTTCTTTTCCTTTTTCTTTTTCTTTCTTTTTCTTTTTCTTTTCTTTTTCTTTTCCTTTTCCTTTTCCTTTTCCTTTTCCTTTTCCTTTTCCTTTTCCTTTTCCTTTTCCTTTTCCTTTTCCTTTTCCTTTTCCTTTTCCTTTTCCTTTTCCTTTTCCTTTTCCTTTTTCTTTTTTCTTGTTCTTTTTCTTTTTCTTTTTTTTTCTTTTACTCTTTCTTTTTCTCTTTTTTTTTTTCCTCACATGCTAGTTTAGTAAAACTCCTTTAAGCATCCACGCAGTGCATGAAGACTTTGAGACCCCACACTAACCCAACAGAACCTGTCAGAAGTTGAGGAGCTGACTACAGGCTCCTGCCTGCGGGTGATCAGACTGTGTCGAAGTTAATGGCTTTAAAATGTCAATTATTGAGCAATTACAATCCCAAATGCTGAGCGGAAATAAATGAGCTCTGGTCTGATTTGACATTGATATAACTGTCAAAAGTTGTGACCGTGGCATTTTAGTGGTATCCAAGACAAGGAAAAAAATACATCCTGTAACAAGATTCTTTCTTTTAATGTATTTATCCATAAAATTATTTCCTCACTGATTTGAAAGCAGATTGGTTTGCATGCAAATTTAACATCAGGCTTGGCCATTATAAATTCTGCAAGGAGAAAAGATAGAAAACCTTTAAAAATGTTTAATTTCAGGTATTTTTGTGCTTCCAGTAAAGACCTAAGGAGCTTGTAGAATTAAAGGAGTGAGGTAAACATCTCCAAAGATCAGTGCAAAACATTTCCTTTGCCTAATTTTTATAACACGACAGCAACCTTGACCTAAACTTACTTTATACAGTTTATGGACAACTGCCATCAAAGGGTTCCCCCCACCTCTTTTGGTTTTCTCCCAAAGCTAAGCCCTTTCTTGGTACCAGGGTACCAGCTTCAGCACTAATCACACTCTGCTGCATTTCACTCTGTGCTGAAATGAAAACTAAACTCTCACTAAAATGTTAAAAAAAAAAACCAACAAAACAAACACAAAAACACAAAAAAACAAAGCAAAGAAAAAAAAAGTCCTTTTATCCCAGAAGTATTTTTTGACGATTCAGGGTTAAACAATTTAAATGTGGAAGTAGGGCCGGTGCTGTTGGAAAGACTTTCTTGTCTATTGGTACTGAGCTCTTACACCACCTACACTGTCTGAATGCAGAACAGAATTACTTGTTGTTGAAGAGGACTTAAGAGGGTTCTAACACCATTTGACACCTACCCCTGTATCCTCTATTATGGTGACAGTGACATAGTGCAAAGCTCTCAGAAACCAAGGTCACTGCTTTTCTGAAATACATCTCTTTCTCTTCAGTGAAAAGCACCAGTGCAAGAGATATGAATCCCATCCAAACCCCAAAGCTGCCCTAGGGGAGGCTAAAGATAAGATTGCAAGTACCTCAATCATCAAACAAACCACTTGCCCCTGAAAAATAGATTATAAATGCAGCTTTTGTGCCAATGGGCTGTTGTTCAGAAACACAAGGGTATACCAGAACCTGCCCTAAACAGGGAAAATAGCAAAAAAGGGTGGGAAATCTGTATCTACATGATAAACTAGTGATGCAAAGGATTCCCTAGCCCTCTATCTCCTGTGCTTTAAGGTGTCTTATTGGCTTTGGCTAATAACTTGTGTATCTTTCCTGTGCACCGGTGCCCCAAGGCAGCCTTCACAGACATGTCACATGTCTTTCAAACATGTTGTGACAAGAAAGATCCCTATTTTGGCAGGATGGGCTGGGAGAGGAGGAGATGCTGCTGAAAAGTGAAATCCAAAAATGTTCTCCTGTCAATGCCCTAACTCACAATTGGCAAGAATCTGCTAAATTCTAGAGAACTTTAATTTTCACAAGATGTTTTTCATTAACCAGGCTAATCAATCATGGTCAGCACCACAAGAGAAGGAACAGACAATCAAAGTGAAACAACCATGTTCCACCACTCCTTGTAACATTACCAAGATGATGCCAAACTGGCCCCTTGAGATGGTGAATTCCCTTCTGCTTGTTAAGTGTTAAATAATGGGGAAGGTGGTTACAGAAGGATGGGTGAATAAACAAGAGGATAAAAAGCACAGAACAACACCAAGTCAGTGAGGCATTTAGGGCATTTAGTGTTTACAAAGATATTCATGTGAAACTCACAGAAAAAAAAATGTTACTGTGCACACAGCTCTGTAAAACTCAGGCATAATAACACATTTTTTTTGGCTAATTCAAAGAAGGAAAGAAAAGAAAAAAAAAACCACTCAAACCAGAAAATCTTCTGTTTTAATTCAGTGTCTCATGTAATTTGATTTGCAAGGTCTTCATTCCAAATATTGTGATAAAAATACTTTTAATGCCTTTGTAGTTTGACTCATGAGATGAGATTCAATGCACAGAGTTCTGTCTGAGGCAGATTGCAGCTTTTGCTTGCTTGACTGGGAACTGGAGGCAAAAAATGACCAAGGCAGAAACATGTAGGGATCTTATATTTGTACCAAGGAGACTGACCCTGCATACTCACTTGCTGACAAGTTACAGCAGAAAGAGGGCCCTAAAGAGAATTCAGAATGAAGAATTTCATGGCAAGACTAATGTAGTCAATGAAAAAGAAAATATTGCTACAGTCAATGAAATCACCTTGAGAAACAATTTTGTAACAAAAGATGGACTTATCTAAAGTAAATTTGGCCTTGTGCAGTTCTAGACTCTGATCTAAGTTATTCATGGATGTTCTGTGTATTCACTGGAGAAAAACTGACATGGTTTACCCAGCGTGTTTAAGACATGGTTTAAAATCTGAGCCTTCATCTAAACATACACCTCTCACTCTATGTTATGAGGCATTTGGAGAGCTTGTTTAAATCAGATATTTAATTTTCATATGATGAAATGTAATTGCCATGAATCTCATGCTAAACTTTTTAATGTCCCAGGGATTTTATGGGAATCTCATTACCAGTAATGTCACATCACTCCATAAACTCCAGAGGAATAACACAATACTTGGTGTCTGGAAAACCTTAAAGGAAATACCCTTCTCTCCTATTGCTCTTTTTTCAGTCATCCACTATATCTCTTTAAGGTCTTTCTTTAGTCTGCTCACATCAGGATCAAAGAACAGGTAAACCAGAGTTTTGTATCAGTGCTGAATGGGGACATCAGGATCTGATCTTCTAGGTTAATGTCTAGTCCAAGAGTAGATTGTATTAATTTCCGAATAACCCCACAGAATTTACATTATGACCTCACGCTCTTTCTCAAACCTTTCCACAATTTTTTTATTTTCTGTGCCTAGTTTTCTTATTATTATTACCATGGGATCACAGGGTAGTTCAGATTAGAAGTTATGTCAGAAGGACTCCATTCCAACCTCTTTTTCAAAGCAAGGTGAGCTCTGCAGTCATAACAAGATGCACATAGTTTCATCTTGAAAACCACCAAGGATGGAGACTGTATGGTCTTTCTGGGATGCTGCTTTTACTACTTGACTGTTCTCCTGGGTAAAATATTTCTCTTTATATCCAGGCAGAACACTTCTTGCTTTGACTCATGTCCTTTTTCTCTTATCCTCCAACCAGCACCACTGTTCTTATCCTTAATATTTATTGCTGTACCTTCTTATAATTTGCTTAGAATTTCTGATGTCCAAGAATACAGGCACTCAAGCCAGAGCTGCACTGAAGACAAAGCTATGTGTGCACCAAGTGAAAAAAAATAATACAACAAGCCAGGATTCTTCAAAACTCAATCATAAACCAGCAGCAAAAACTATTGAATCTCAGTTTCTACCTTCAGGTGAGGAAAGAAAGCCTGTAGCTCAGATTCTGTCACTGAGGTTATCAAGAAGTGTGACAGAGATGTGTGAAGGTCACAGCTATGGAGGGTAGCAATAACAGGGAAAATGCAATTTATAAGTTAGAAATCCAAATAATTATCAAGGTCCCTATTGAGCTTCCACAGTGCAATCCCCTCCAGCATCTCTGGTCTTGGTAATTGAGGAAGCTGGATTAAAGCTCACAGCAACATGGCTTCTCAACTTCCACTTAAAAAATTCAACCCATACAATCTTTGTGGAACACCTCAGGGCATCTGTCTCCTCTCCTGGCATGAAATTGTTGACTGACATTGGAAAATTTTCACACATTGGAGCTCTGCTTCCTAAACTGTACTATAGGAAGCCTGACATTTCTGCCTATGCACCAGTTTACCAAGCTGAGAAAGGAGAAGGAGAAAAAATAGAGCTTACTGTCCAGACTGTAAACACTAAACTAATTTTTTGTATTACTATTTTTTAAACTAAAAGACACCTAACAGAAATGCAAGCATGGATTTCCATCTGGTGCCTTTCTGAAAGAGGGTGGTAATAACCAGAGAGGAACCAGTAGGCATTTGAGGACAATTCTCATCTCCTATTCCATCTAAATGTACAGCATGCCTCAGCCAACCCTATCTTGAGGGTTATTACACCTCCCAGTTTCCCAGGAGCTTTGCCATGTTTGATCTTAGGGTGTCTTCAATGGGATTTTGGGGGACAATGTCTACAGAGGCCTCTAGAATCTGGCAAGAAGCTCCTGATCTTTATTCAGTGCTCTGTAGTCTTTTCATACAAAGTGATCCAGAGACATCCAGCATTTGAATCAGACAGACACAAGGTGAATCTTCTTCCAATGAAGGTTACATTAGGAAAGCTATACAGAGCTCAGCTAGAAGAGAATGAGTAGAGAATAATAATCAATTTATGAATTTTCTCTCACAGCAAAGTGGCTTCCTATTCAATTTATTTATTTATTTTTAAATCCATGACTTCAGGACCTGGTAGTAATTTTATTTGCTGTTGTAAGCAAGCATCCCTTAAATAATCTATCAAGACATTTACCCATTTAGAATGAATGATAGGCTTTTAAAAAAAGGAAGGGGGAGCTTTAAAAATTCTTGATTACAGTGTGCTTAGTATCAGATTCATTCTCTTTGCTTTGCCTCTGCCCCATTCCACCACAAGTGAGTAACATCCATAATTAATACATCTCTTTGGAGGCAGTGCCTGTGTGTCTGTGTCCTCCCTTTGATTAGACAGCTGGAAAAGGACAGTTTACTGACAGCTTTAGAACAGTTTCCTTTAAGCTCAGGCATAATTTACATGCAGAGAGCACATTTGACATGGTGGGGGCTTTAGGATAGAGCTTTTCTAGCATGTGGCAAAAAAAACCATATGCATGGGGATTAAAAAACCCAAACAAAGGAAAAAAAACCACAAAACCCTAGGGGAAAATAAATAAGTAAAAGCACAACACACAAAACAAAACAAAAAACCCCAAAGAAGTGGATGATTTTTTAGTCACACTGCAGGTGTTAAGCCAACTCCTTCTGCCTTGATTTCATCTGATTGCAAGCTCAAATCCATGGATACCTTAAGAGAACAGAGGCACTAGGTTTAAGTTTAAATCAGGGACAAAACCACTGGGATTGGTCACATGGAAATCTGTGTAGTTATTTCTAAGAAAGAGGGACTTGAGGTAGCAGGAGTTTGTTTCTGTCATATACCACTTAACACATGTATAACTTCTAGTTAATGCTATGATTTATGAAAATCTTAATTACAGATACTCACTGAGATGATAGTAGTTTTAGCCAAGCTAAGAAAGACTCCCCAAAATCATAAAGGAATGAAATTGTATATAAAAGCTTCACGTAGAAAGCAGAGACACCCCTGTGTCAAGAATATGGTTTATGGGTGATTGGAGAAAGAGAAATTTAGAGTTGGTTGGCCTGCAAAATAAGAAATAATTCTGGTTCTTCACAAATAGACAAGATAAGCTGACCAAGGGAAAAATCATCCTGAAATTTTTCATATCAAACTATGATTTAAGTAGAATTATTGAATTACTATTTGTTTCATATTCACTCATGCATAATGTGTGTGCAACTTTACTTAAACATATCTCTCTGAAAGTTGTCTCCTAGTTCTGACATTAATACTTGTATTTTCATAATTAGTTTTGAAAAAAACTACAAATATCAGTGTTATTTCTATAATAATAAAAGTGATTCCATTTTTATTGTGAAGTATAAAATACACTAAGGAAAGCAAACTAAATAGTAAATCAGCTGAGCTTGTGTTCATCTCATCTCTACTTAAGATCCAGCAAGGCAAGTACTGCAGATCCCTTCTGAAGTCTGCATAAAGGAGAAAGGGGAAAATAGAGAGAGAAATAGGAATGTTTCTCCCCTTTGTCTATAATAGAAGAACAATTTGATGACGAGGATTCTAACTTAGGCTTCAGCCTGGAGTTTGATAGGACATATCTAAAATTAGGTACTGATCTCCAAATGGGGAAAAATACAGCAGCAGATGGAGAAAAAAAAAATAAAAAATGAGTGGATATTTTGGCAAGATAGTTGGGAGCAGCATATTTTAAGAAGGGACATAAATGTCCACACAGAAAATTTCAGTTATGTGCAAGAGATTATGTGTGAGACAGCATTGAGCCAAAGATGAGATGAGAGGCAGACACAACAAGGATCATTTAATGCTTGCATGGACTTTATCCTGCTATTTAAAATGCTAATGGAAACATAGTGCAGTAGATAAGTGATTTTGAGCTCTCAGAAATGAAAACATGTTAGCATGGCTTTTTTTTTTCCCTATTTTGTCATTGTTTACAAAGATGTACAAGGACTTTTAGTCACTGACCATGCATTTATTATTGGTAAAAACTTAAAATGTTTGAAGCTATTCTAAAAAGGAGTAAATTATCATTTTTAGAAATACAGAACACTGAGCTAATAAGCACACAACATCAAGACACATTTTGAACATGTCTCAGATCTAACACAGGTAGTATACACTGTTTCAGATCCTCTACATCAGTGATGGGTTTTAATGAGCCCACTTTGGTAGCACACTCAGCCTGGTTTGGTGTGTTTTGTCATATCCATATTTATTGTGAAGGTTCTATCTGCTTATATTCACATCCCAGCTGCATTCAGCATAAAGACAGATGATTTGTAAAAGAGATCTGGTTAATGGCTATTCAGCACATGAGGCAAAGGGAAGAGACAGGAAAAGCAGTAAATTGAGCACACAGATTCATAACTTCAATGAGTAAACAGCTGAGACAATAATAAAAACCAGAAATATGAATTCAGTCAGTGATGAGTCATGGAAGAAACCACTTACATATAACTTTAGAAAGTTCAGGCAGAACCAAAGAAATAAGACTTCTGTGGGTCTCATGGCAAAGAGCAAAGTTGCTATGTGATGTTGGAGGGAATTTGTGGGACTGTATAAAACTTAATGTGTAAGCATGTGCAAAATTTATGGCATGTATATGGGAAGGGTCTGGGAAAGAATGGGATCTGAGATGGATTATGGAGAAGTGAGGATAGGAGAATATAGGGGGGGAGCAGAAGGAATCAGTTGCATGTAAACAAGCTGCTGGTCAGTACACTTGCCTTGCCATGCCTGACCACCACAAACCATTCTTTTTCTTTCTTCAAATGTGTTCCTAACTGTATTTCTGTGCAATGAAAATATCACTCTGCCTCTAGGGGGTCCTTAGAGTTGCCTTCCTATACCTGAAGGGACCTTACAGGAGGGTTGGAGAGGGACTTTTTGTAAGGGTGTCCAGTGGTAGAGAGAAACGGTTGTAAACTGAAGGAGTTTACAACCATTTACAACTCCTAAACCTTCTCCTGGTTTAGACTGGATGTTAGGAAGAAGTTCTTCAGTATTAGGTTGGTGAAACTCTGGACCTGGACCTGATTGCCCAAAGAACCAGAATGCTGAAGTGAAACCTCCCAGTGAGTGATGCAATAGCCAAAGGCAAGCACTTTGATGCACCAAGTAGTGATGCAGAAAAGAAATAACTCTTTCAGAGTTCTAAGGCACATATTTTACTTAGACAAGGGGGGGCTTGCAATGGATTGCATTCATGAGAGTTTATAGCCCAACTCCTTCAAACCAGAATTGAATAACTTTTATAAAATAAACTTTTCTATAAGCTCTAAACCTGGCTGCAGCTCTTAGACATTGATCTAACAAAGAAACAACCCAAAATATAAAATCCTTTGCATTTTGTCATCAATTTGGAGACAATTTTAGCCATTTTTCTGAAAGTAGAGTTTTCTTGTCTACATAAATCCACATATATTTGGTTTCCTATCAAAATATTGAGCAGTAGCAGCTTATTTCTCATTATTTTAGCACAGCACTTTCATTTAAGCCTGCCTGAGATAAACAGAGAAGTATGGGGTAGCAGCAGTAACACCAGTAGGCAGATGATAACCAGGCAAGAAATGTACTTGTTTGCTTGAAAAAATGTTTATTCAAGATGGATTCCAAAGGGAAAGAGAAGGCTTCTAAGAGAAAAGGGAATAGAACATTTTGTCCAGCAACCTATACCTAGGTAGTGGTTTAAAGTTTAAAATTGATTAAGGAATTCAATTAATAGTCTGTAAAAAGCAAATCAGGAGATATATCTTGAACTGATACTGCAAGTCAGTTTTCACATGCAACCAAGAGGTAGCATGGTCTATTTATTTCTGTTGGATTCACTTTGTACTTTTATACTGTAGAAGAAAACTCACTCAGAGACTTAATCTAAAGAATTCTAATTTTTTTCAAGACAAATATCTGCCATCTGAGCAGAGAGAACAGCCCATTCCTTAGGGCTCATCCCTAATAGCATCTGCTGCTCTTCTCCCAGAAAAAGGAAGATGGGAGTGACTAGGAATCCTCAGAAGTTAGGAAATACATATTCCAGAAGAAATAGCAATGGCCAACTCTAATAGCTTCAAGCCAAGAGCTTTGAGACCATTATTATGGGCTTCTTACTAATCACCAAATACTGGGAATTGATCTGAGCCACCATTCTCCTCAGGCAGGAGTTTCAGATTTTCACTCCATCTAGATTAATGGAATGAGAAATCTCTGCTGGTTTTAATTCTCCTGGGTAAGTGCTGCCTCAGAAGGAAGCTTCCACTTTCAGCAATAAGCTTTTCCAGCACTCCAGTCACATACATAACATTAGGTGGAGTTAAGGCAATAAAGTCAAATTACTGACAAGGTATCAGAGCAGTACTTGCCTTTGCTAGAATTAACTTTGACAAAAACTTTAAAATTGTTCCTTTCCTTCAGGTGCAGTCTCAGTGAAAAGCTGACAACAGCCCTGGCCATGCAACACCAGAAATCTCCCAACCCATCTCCAGTTCAGCACTCAGCTGAAGGATATTTTCTATTTTCTATTAACCACAGCTCCAGGATTCCATTATAACACACCTTAGTGATGTTTTCAGCCAAGGCAAGAAATTGCTCCTGAATTCATGGGGGTCCTCACTTTTCAGGCTGTCTCTATTCACTAGGCTCAGTTTAGCAGCTGGGGTCTGGCAGTTTCTGTAGGCAAAAGATAGGTGAGGGCACATGAAGTTTCTAGTTGTTAGGGAAAGTTTGCTCTTCTTCCCTTTCAATAATTTATTTCTATTCCTCTCCCTTTCCGAACCTTCCCATAATTGTGTCAAGGACTGAATTCACATCTTCCTCTCAATCTGAATAAAGATGGTTATGTGTTAGCTTACCTGCCACCTCTGCTCAAAAACTGATGACAGCCCCTACTATGGATTAATGGTGAGGAATATATGAATTTTATTGTGCCTTTGCATATAATTTATAATTACCACAATGCAGTTAATAAGCTGGACATACATTGATCCACATTGCACCAGGCTTAGAACACTTAAATCAGGAGATGATTACAGTTCTATTGGTTTAAATAAATTGTGAAATTGTTTACTAGACTGCAGGAATTAAAAAAGCAATTCCTTCTCCTTTCTGATGAAATCAGCCCTCCATGACTCCATGAGTCCCTTTCCAGCACACTTCATTTTCATCACTTAAAAAGGCTTGGGTAGTGTTAATTCTCTTTGTATTTTCTTTTTAACTTTTACTTCTCTATGAGAAGAAGTCCAGCACCTGGAAGGGCTATGGTAAAGCTGGAGAGAGACTTTTTGTAAGGGCATGTAGTGACAAGATAAGGGGGAATCTTTTCAAGCTGGAAGAGTGGAAATTTAGATGAGACATTAGGAAGAAATTCTTCACTATGAGTGTGATGGGACACTGAAATGCGGTGCCCACAGAGGTTGTAGAGGCCTCACCCCTGGAAATGTTCAAGGCAAAGCTGGATGGAGCTTTGAGCATCCATTTGTCATGGAAGGTGTATGTTCCCATGGAAAGGGAAGGGGAACTGGGAACTAGATGACCTTTAAGATCCCTTCTAACACAAACCATTCTGTGATTCTGTGACACTATAGGGAGGTGTCCTTGTTTCAACAGACCAGCATAGAAAAGAAGAAAGAAAAAAAAAAAAAAAAAAAAAGCAAAACAAACAAACAAACAAAAAAACCTCCCCAAAAAAGCCACCCAAAAAACCCAATAAAAAACCTACCTCAGACCCCCCCAGCAGCTGCCAGGCTGTTGATGTAGCAGTGATAATGGGGAGGACCTGAGCCAATGGGAGGTGAGGATGGGTGAGGTGACCCAAATGGACCAATCACAGTGCTCCTTCCTATGATGCTCAGTATAAAATGGCTCCCAAGAGAGCCCTCTGGTTGTTGTGCTAGTTGGGTTGAGGTCTGTTTGCCACTGTTCCTTCTCATTTCCTCCCTGGAGAAGCCCATCATTCCCCAGGACAGGTCACCTCCTGCCTTGCCAGGTAGGACCACCTTGGGTGCTCTGAGGCTGTTGTGAACATCACTGAGAGCCTGGGCTTGGGCACCCCCAGCTCCTGCCCAGTCCAGTCTAGGACTTTTCTGCTTGGGAAGTAATCATCAGCTGAGAAGGGTAAGTTCCATAGTTATTTATTTGTATATACAATTGCAGTTTGGTATTGCTACCTTACTAAACCTGCCCAAGTTTTTTCTTCTACCCTTCAAGTCTCTTTCCTTTATTCCTTTGTTCATCTCCCCCTGGGAGGGTTGTGGGGGATAACAGATCATCTCTCCCTGCATAGTTACTGCTTAAAACTGTGACAGATTTATTAGTAAGCAACATGGGGCCAGGGTTGGAACAGGGGGAGCGCCCAGAATTTTCTCACAGCAGCCACCCCTGTGATTCTCCCTGGCTTCCAAAACACCACTGCACTGACCCCAGACAGGAGGTGGGAAAATGTGGCAGTAAGTCTTGTCCTGATGTAATTTCCTTCCCTTTCTCATACATTCATATGTATGAATATCAATTTGGACATTCATACATATTGTTCATCCTATCTAGAAGGGTTCAGACCATTCATGTCCTTGTTTTTACAACTACATGATTCACCAGGTCACAAGAAAGAGTAAGATACATGCTCCTAACCCTCTGAGGCTACTTTCTAAGCTAGACTACTTAGCACTTTAATTGTTTGTAGCTTAATTTAAGGTTTCTAGTCCAGTAAGTTTATAAAAGGGATGCAAAGGGCTGACACAATGTACTGGGAAGACAACAAGCATTGAAAAATTTGCAAGAGGCTCACTCACTGAAGTGTTCTTCACCTTTTGTTCCTATTGTTTTACCTTGTTTTCTACTTCAGGGCTCACAGAGGTCTTTTTTCATCCTTTAGATGATCGGATTTAGTTACTTCACTGAGGGAGATTTAACTGGAAAACTGCAAAATCACAAGGTTGTCCTTTCACAAGTGCTTACCCTAAGGTTTGATTCATCCAGTTCAGCTCATTCTTGCTCACTTAACAAATGCTTTAATGAGGTAGTTGCAGGAAAACTTCTTATATAACAATTTATGTAACTGATCTTATAATTTCTTCAGAATAGTTAGTTTGTAGCAGCCATCTGGGAAATAAAAGCCTGAATCATCTGCCATACATACACATATATATCTATAAATATATATGTGTGCACAGTTGACTCTTACACGAATCACATACAAAGCTCTATTAAAATGCAATGCCAGCTAAAATCTTTTTTTTTTTGAAGCTGCTATTACTGAATGAAAGCTATAGCCTTTAGTGAATGATGCATTTGAGCCATTATAGATATGCAAAGACATCTCATTTCCACTGTTGAGAATCTTTCAGAACTCAACAAAGCTTTAATTACTCTTCTCTTGTGCTACTTCAGCATATGAGTCAGTGGAGGTGGTATCAGGAGCAGTGAAAGGGAGAATGGAGAGAAAAAAAATATTGCACTGATGAATGAACAGATTCATATCTATTCTCCATGGCATGTGGCAAGGAGTAGCTATGCCATCCTGCATCCTGCTCTGGGGAGCAGAGTACACCAAAAAGAGACAATTACTACAGTGATAAAATAAACCATTTCCTAGGACTCTGAGGCAAGTTGTCCTTCTCTCCCACACCAAAATGAGGTGTAGATGAGTGTTCAACACAGAGAACATTGTTTTAATTGCAAACAGTCTGAGGTCTAGGAGGTTTTTTTGGGAGTTCAAGTACTCCAAGTCAGTCTGTGGTTATGCTGTCCTTCATTCAAGATCCCACTCCCAGATTGCCCATCAAAGCACATTTCGTATGATCCAGAGTATGTACATATGTGAGTACACACATTTCTTTCATTCTAATTAAAAATCACCCCCAGCATTCAGTATTTATAGCAACTGTCTTAATTATATCTGCTGAAGGGTACAAATGGCATTTGATTTGACCTTGAGACTGTCAGGACATATTGCCTTGCTATTTTCCTTGTTCTGGTTTTGGAATTTGAAACGAGTCTGTCTGAGCTGAGGTTTTTTTCTTTGTGAAGTTATGGCTGTTATGAGCTGCTGTTCAGTTTTGTTATATTAGCTTCTTGTTGAACAGAACAGTGGCATAAGTGTGCAGATGATGTTGTACCACTTGTTATACAAACCATGTACATATAGTACAATATTTTAAATGGTTAAGCAATTTAATATAAAATAGACATGTTAAGCAATTAGGAAAATGTAATCATGATATACAGGCATTACATACTGTAAAAAAACATCTGTAATTGGTTGTAATAGTAGGAGCAGTGGTGAATCTGCAGCTCCACTGAAAGGAAAAAGTCTTTCCCCACAATGGACACAAATGCTGGTTAAAGACCTGATGAAGCTCTTCCTGCTACAGTGCCTTTTAAGAAAAAGTGAATATCTGTGTAAGTTGCTGGGCTACCAGGTTAGAGATTTCTTAAACTCCAGTTTGGGTCATTTTAAAGGCTTCATTTGAGGGTAATGTGACTGGAATCAAAACATTTGTTGGTGAGACTCTTTCACAGGAAAACTGTCATACAGGATCCACTCCTACCTCATGGAAGCTATTACCCTGCAGGTTCTGTTCAGGATGGATTCTTACTCACTGACAGCTTGGACCAAACAACTATTGAACAGGCTGTCAGAGGAGCTAACTCCTGAATAAAAGGGAACATCATTTGGCTAAATAGTTGTATAAAAAGTTGGAAACTTAAGATGGGAATAAAATTATTTCTCCCGATGGATGAGCTTGGCAATAGGCTCCCTCTGAGTCTTAGGTTGTAACCTAAGCTGCTCAAAATATTTTTAATTGATTTAAAAAAAAAAAAAAGAATGTTGATGTGACATCTTGCTGATTACACTATTTGGAATACTGAGGAAAAAAGGACAACTATGAGGAATTATAGAAGGGTATTTTGATACTAAGTGATTTTTGACTGAGGTGGAGATGATAAAAAGTATAACAAACAATAAGCTACAAATATAATCTTGAGAACTGTTAGGAAAATAAGTTAGCAAAACTGGAAGTATCAGTATGGTGCTGTATCAATCCATGGTCCTCTCAATGTTAAGTTCTGACTGTCCATCTCAAATACACAAGGAAGAATAACAGGAACAGAGCAGGAAAGGATATTCAGAGGTGCTGAACTGCATTTGTTTAAGCAGTCATTAGGTATGATTGGTTTCTTTAGTTCAGAAAATTTAAACAGCTGTTGAAGGGTGTGGTAGATGTCCATGAAGTCATGAGAAGCATATGGAGATGGATTGAGGCATTATCAGAAGATATTTCCTTCTATCTTCAAAATGTGGGGGGTTTTTAAGCAAAAAAAAAAAAAGCTAATCCTTTGTGAAAAATATAACTATTTATGGATCTCTTCACCACAGGATGTTTTGGATACTAAAAGTTTTCACGGGTCCAGAATATACAAACACCTGTTCAGAATATAAAAACAGAGGACTCACATTTCACACGAAACATTCCTGATCCTGAAATAGTAGGAGTCTATGAGAGTAGCTGTGGGCAGTACAACAAAGACATAAAAAGCCCATCTGCTTGCTCTGTTCTAGAACTTTTGGCAGGCACCCACTTTGGGACACCATTAGAGAGAAGTTACCAGGCAGGACTGACCCTCTGGTTCCATTTACTCCATCTGCTTTCTTATATTTTTTAGTCCTGGACAAGATGAATTAAAAATAAATAAAGGATTTAGTTTTCTTAACGGGTGTGTGTGATGTCACCTTAACTGAAAAGAGTGAAAAAAGTTTGGCATTGTAGTTCATAATTCTTCACAGTCTATGGAAAAAAAAGTATGCAAGTTATCATCATAATAAGGAAATATTTTAAGTTTGTAAAGAATAAACATGAATTACAATTTTCTTCCTTGGAAGAGCTAAATGTGCAAAATTATTATGTATTTCTATTTCAATTAATAATTTTGTGAGATGGTTTGTTTTAATCAGTCTATATTAACTTGCTTGCCATTTCCTTCAGCACTGATAATGAAAAATTCACAAGTAATTTTATCACCCCAGTTTTGTAAAAAACTTTACTTGCAAAGAAAAAAGCCTAACAATCAATGTCTGTTCCAAACATTGATATCTGTTGCATTTTTGGTAACATTCCTAGCAAGAAACAGAGGATTAGGAGTACCTGGATATAATATCCAAAAATGCCTGTGTGGAGTCTCACCAAGTATTCTTTCATTAGGGATGAATTCAGTTGCTTTAAAAATCTTATGTAAGAAAGGTTCTGAAAAATACTGGACAGTGGTAAACATGGTTTCTGGAGAATGCAGAAGTCTCCAAGCATTTGCTTTTCCTTTGTCACCTGTTGACAAATCTAAGTGGTTCTTCAGTATTGAAATCAGAATTACATCAAAGCTGATTTATCATGGGTGATTCGAACATTGAACATTTTGCATTGAAAACTCAATTTTTACCTGTTCCAGGCAGAAGAGAAAAAGAACAGTTCTTCATAAGCTATTTACCAGTGTTTTCTGTGCCCTACTTCATTAGAGCCTGTGTGGTTTCTACATTATTTAGTATTTGCAAGATACATCAAAAAAGCCTCCTGTCCCTAGACATACTTTAACAGCTCATCATTTTACGGAGAAAGTGCAGGCAGAATATTCTGAAGTTGTATGAATATACATCACAATATTGAATTCCAATTTAAGTCTATAGAAAAAAAATGAACAGTCATTTATTTTCTCCTACTACAGAAACAGGAAAAGGAGAGATTAAAAGAATTTAATTTTTTCCCCCTCACAAAGTAGTTGGAATTATAAATTTTTGCTCTTTAGTTTTCCGCTTTCTTATTCCTTGAACTGCTAATGAGAGGAACATAATTAGTGGTGCATAGGATGTGGGATAAAGATTGACTTGCATCTAGGCAAGAATCCATCTCCCTTCTAGCATTCTGCCAAATATGTGTACTTTATATTAAAAGATCTTGTTCTTATCCTTGGTGAACTTTGAGATATTTTAAATTCTCAGTTGACAATCATTCAAGCTGTATTTCATACATAGCCTTATGCAGTATATGCAGGAATCAAGCTTCTATATTAATAAATATAGCACAGTAGTTTTGAAGTGTCTTTCAGCAAGATTCCCTTGGTTTACAAAGGCTTTTTTCCCTCTTTTCACCATTGTTAAAACCTCAGATGAACAAGTCCTTGAGAAACATATTCCCAGACTTTGCTGTCCAGCATCAAAGACACCCCAATGCCACGTAGTGGATGTCTTAACACATGTTCCAAATGGCATCAGGCCATGAAACCCTTTTACATGTCAGGAAAAAGAAGAAAAAAGATTAGCAGCACCCAACCTGGCCCTGGTGTATGCATGGGCTACTGATGAAGCAGTGGGATTTATTGATGGGGTTTAGCAAGATGCTTGGCTTCAGCATATCAAAATCATAGCACACTGGTAAGAATACAGAAACTCTAATTGTTTATTTCACTAGCAGTCCTATTTATTAATTAACTTATTTATTCAATTAGAATTGTGGAGATACCAAACTTGAAGTACAAGGCTTTCAGAGTTGCCATGACAACTGGACACTTTCCTTTGATCAGTGATTATAATTGTAACATTTTGGCATCAGGCACGAACTTTGATTGCTATGGTAACGCCACAGACATAACTTCAATTTTATTCATCTCATACTCTGTTCCCTTTGCTTTGCCATTTGTGAGGAAGCTGAGAACTGTGTCAGCTGCATCAAGGAGAAGCTGTTAGTAACAACGTGAAATGGGCTTTCCCAGTGTAAAGAATACTTTACAACAAGGAGTGATTCACTCAGTGCTCTCATTATACTTGGTAGCTGAGCTTCTTGGCTGATGCTAACAGAGGGAGCTTCATTAAGGGCAGTAAAGTCTCTTGAATCCCAATTGGGCATGAGGGGAAATCCACATTTCCCTGGTTTTATAGGAATTGCTAGAGATGAAGAATCCCCACTGCCACTTATTTGTGGTCTAGTTTGGCCTTCAGGAAGTGAAAGGCCATGGACAGGAGGGGCTGGGGATGGCAGTAAAGAGGAGCACAGACACACACACAAAAAACCCTAACAATAATAATAAAAAAAAAAAGCCCCAAACAAATTAACAAAACCACAGAAGCGTGTGTCCACCGGACTTGGCTTAACTTTTTAAAATTCATTTCAATTTGGAGATGAAAAAAGTTTTATTATGCTTTATAAAGATTTTGTATTGGAAAATTCATGCAGGTGCAATGACAGGAAATTGACCTGAACTGTGACAATAATGGAGAGTCTCTGAAATACTTTTCTTACAGGCAGTGTGGAAGTGATGGGTTTTTGTGATCCACACGGAAAAAGCAAGAGGATTTATTTCTTCATATAACTTTTTTTTAAACTCTTACTCTTCACCAAAGCATGCTCTACAAGATAAATATTTTCAGGTACAGAAAGCTCTGAAGAAATTTAGGATGTCAGAGACTATTGAGGATTATAAATATAAAGACATAATTTTCTTTCGGGAGGCCTCTAAAGTAGAAATGCTTGGCAAAATATAGCAGGGGAATACCACTACACTGCTGACCTTCTTCTAAACTCTTCCATGACCAAAGCCCTGGTAAAAAAATGATCTATTTATCTTATAAACCCCATTGATATATCAAGAAACTGCAATAAGGTCTCCCTGGAGCCTTCTCCAGGCTGAACAACATGAACTCTCTCATCCTGTTTTCATTGGAGAGGTGCTCCATCCCTCTGATCATCTTGCTGGTCCTTCCCTGGATTTGCTCTGACACATCCATGTCTGTCTTGTGCTGGGAATTGCAGAACTGGATGTAATCCTCAAGTGTTCAACATCCACTTAAAAATCCAAACTTGGATGCTTAGCCAAGGGGAATTTTGTACACTGCAAAACATGGGTGTGAATCTGTGTAATTCCTGGAGGTGGCATATCTCACAACCAGTTCTACTCCTTCTGACATCTGTCTTGCAGGCCTTAGTAAGTGCACTGACAAACTGATTTTTTTCAAAATGAAATGACAAAAAAGAAAACAAAAAACAAACAAATAAACAAAAAAAGAGTTGGATTAATTCTCATCCTTAAAAGGCAACTCAGTTCTTAATTTACTACAACAATTTCAGTTTACACAGCTCAGTAAAAAATGTAAATTAGTGAAGGTCAGGACTTCCCAGGAGTTGTTAAAAAGAAAAAAATAAAATGATACTTCAATGACCTTATAAAGTTACTCATGTTTCCCAGTGTAGCTATTTCTAGAGCTAAACTCATCTCTCCCCTGTACAATTAAGTGAATAAATTCTACCTTTATATAAATAAAGAGATGGCAGCACTGTGTGGGCTACAGTGAAGGATTATTTGTCTATCACACAACATCTGTCAGATGCTTTGGAGCATTTACACTGCCACAGGACATAGTCTCTTTTGCTTGGCTAAATCTTCTCCTTAAGAGTGCAGAATCTGTCCCTGAAGTGAGCTGGAGATATGAAGCCAGCCGTAACTGTGAAAGAGGAGGTCAGCAATTCAACCTGAAAAATTCTTTATTTTGTGTGTATTAAGCTGAAATCTTTATTTCAACAAGTGGTTGCACAATTAAAAAAAAAACAAAACAAAAGACAGCAAATGAACAACAACAACAAAAAAAAAAACCCAAAACCACACACACACACACAAAAACAAAACAAAAAACCCAACCCAAACAAAAAAAAAACCTGGCACTGGAAGCATGTTGTAGAGACACCACCCCTGATCTGCTGACAGCTGAACTTTCTCAGTATGCTTGATGGAGGAAAAGCTTTTTCTCCAAGAGGGAGTGTAAGTGTAGTATGGCACTGAGCAATTCTACTACAAAGCTGGAACTGGCAGGTGAGCCTAGTGTAGAGTTGTAGCATCTGTAACTCCTACTTGTTGTAACCTCATGAGGTGCATCAGAGAACATTCAAGCTCTGTAGCAGTAGGAAAAGTCTTTTCCTCAGAGTTAGTTCTCATGCATGATCAAGGACAAAACCAACAATGTTCATGGATGTAAGGTTTAATTTAAAGAACAAACAGACTAGAACCCCAAACCTCAAACTATATACTCCCTGGAATTCAGCTTTTAATGAAGCCAGACCATTAAGTATGTATCCTGGTGGAGAAAGTTTGTTGACTTTATATTGAAATCCTATTCTACATTTCACCACAGATGAAACTGAAGTTGATGATGCCAAATGATGTTCTACTACATGTAAATCATATAAAATCTCAAAATATTTTCTGGGCACTCTCTGTCCATCCACTTTTAAACCTGCACCTGCAGATATTGTTTTAAACTGTAAAACAAAAATAATTTCTTGCTCTTCCAGACACACGAGGTCAGCAATCCATAGTTACATTGCCAAAGACATGCATTTGCTTTTAAATCAATTTACATTATATCTACAGGCTATAAAATTTAACTCATTCCTGAGATTTTTCAGATTATTTGCAGATCACCCATAAAGTGCCATTTAGAAGGTTTTTTTGGAAGGAGATGGTAACTCCCTTTCCAAACTTTTGTTCAGATCTGTCTGTGTTCAGTGTCCTTATCAGCTTCCTTTTCAAAACCATGAGTGCACACTGAGAATTTTTCTTTTGCTTTAAATTCTTTTCTGCCACACCAGTCTTCCTCAATCTAGATTTTACTTTCAGAGCTCAATTTTAGTCAACCACTTATCCAGTCACATAAGGTGATCATTTTGTCTATCTGATGAAGAAATCAATGAAGGTTCTTTATGATAGTCTCTAAAAATAATAAGCATAGTAAATCAAATGCAGACAATAGAGCCAGGCAGGGTGCAGTCATTAAATCCTGCAGAGCTGTAGTGAAGTTTATGAAAATTGCACTAGATCAATGAGATTGGATAACATCCAGCTGGAAGAGGAGATCCCATGTTGGACAGAAATGGGAAGTTCCATCCTCTCTATCAGCATAAAATTGTATTTGATATATCATAAAAATCTAATGACTTTTTTTCTGAGTCTGAGTATTAGCTGGAGAAATGTGTAAAACTCTTCTTAGTAACCAGATGTTATACTTTGTAACCCAAATTACCTCTTCTGAGCAATAAAAGTTAAAGATTAGCTTAATAATTTGGAATCTGAGGCTTTTACAACATTTCTGCATGGGTTTATAATTTGTTTTCTATACAAATATATTTTTAACAACCTAATGACCATGATTTCTCCTGGAACTTTACTCAGCTTTCAGTGATATGTTCTACCCCATGCAGCAGAAAATCCCATATTTCATTTTTGCAGTCAGAGGAGAAGCAGATGCATGTACAACTTTTCTTTTTGTATTTTTTTTTTAAGAAGAATGTATTTATTGAAATAAATACATAGGTTTCAACCACCTATAAGTCAGATACCCAAATTTAATTTATTAGAAAATAAAAGAAAGACAAACCATACTCTGCTAAAAGCTGTCTTATTCTAAATAAGAAAAGGAATGAGTGTCTCTGCACAGTTTTTTTTTATTTATAAAGTCTTAGTGGAGCCCAGGGTGACTATCTCAGATCTGGCCACTTAGAGATGCCCAAGTAGCAGCTGATGAGTAGTTGCCACCCTGAATATGTGTGACAAAGCAAGAGCACAGCCACAGTGGACAGGATTTTTCTTATTATAATTATCTTCTCATAGAGGTGACCAATAATCCCAGTCTTTTTAAACTCTTTATATGACAGATTTTCCGTGCCTTCCCTTATCTCATTGTCCTCTGTGGAATTTCTCAGGTTGTGGTTGTACATTTTTGTCCTTGACCCATCAGAACTGAAACTGCTTTGTTGATTCACATGAAGGCAGAAGGCTCCAGAATAATGTTTTCATCTTGTTCCATGTGCAAACTAATTTATCATTAGCATTTTCACTGCCTATCAACACTAGGAAGAGCTTTAGCTGGATTGTTTTACTGGCACCCAGATCTTTAACTGTGTCAATATGGTATTTGAATTTGTAAGTGAGGGGATGTTTTTCATCTGTCTTTGGACATCTGTATGTCTGCAGCTGAGCTAGTCATGTTGACCACTCCTCATGTTCAGTGCTACTGAGGTTGGGTGGTCTCATCTATTTCAGATGTTCACTTCAGGGCGAGTTAAATTATTCTTCAGATTTTATTAATTTTTATGACTAGATCTTCATAGACCTTCGCAGAGTGATAATCTTGGATAATTGTACATTTACGTTTAGCCAGAAGCACCTGATCAAGTGTGAGATGTTCATTGGGAAGCCAAGAGCTTTCTAAGACTGTTTTTCAAATACAAATATTTTTCTTTAATTTTTCATTTCCATCCTGCTTTCCTGTAATGGGTAGGAATCACTTTCCAAAGTTTGCAGCACTTCAGCTGTGTTTGAAGTTTCAGCTCCAATTCGCTTCATTTTTTTTAGTTCTCAATAACAAGGGAATAGTTCTGAATACTATCTAGAATCCTGATCTTCCTTACACAAAAACCAAAAGAAACATTAATCAATTAGATCAATTTTTTACTTATAATGTGAACCCTCTGAGCTAACACAACAGACTGAGTTTGAGACCCAGGTCAAAGGCTGTTGCACATCAGTTACTTCACCTCCATGAACTTCAGTGTCCCAGCTGTAACTGTGAATGAGAGAGAGTAACAAATGTGCTTTGGGATCTCCTGAGGAGAAGCATGATGGAAACCCTGCATGTTATTCATGTGCTCTATGTTTTATTTATGGAAAGAGTTATCTGGGTTTTTTCGTTCCTTACTGAGGTAAAGGGGATTGATTCTGTTCCTTTCACTGAAAATGCAGGTTTTCAAAGTGACAGATGGCCTTACTATTGTCAATTGTCAGTGGCTTTTTATCATCAGGGAAGCAGAAAAAATGTATAATGGATTTTATCAGGTGTTCTCTAAAAACCTGCAGCACAGTAAGACTTTTTGATCAAAAGCACAAAGCAAAATACTGCTTTCTTTGGTATGTACATTTGATTCATCCTATGCATGAAGAATGTGGGCTGTTCTGCAAAATGAATCTTTTTCAAGAGGGGTACAGATTTGCAAGGATGATGCATGCTATGGAAGTCTCAATCAAACTTTTCACTTTAAGAAACTTCCTGCAGGAAACTCCTGACTTCATTCAATCCTGCAGATATTACCAGTATTACTAATAAAAATATTACAAATATTACTATATTACTAAGGCTAATATGTTATTACCAGTATACTATATTATTAATATGATATTACCAGTATTACTAATAAAAATATTACAAATATTACTATATTACTAAGGTTAATATGTGAGGCAGTATATCAAGGGGTCTGGATTTGCTCCAATCCAGCTTTAGGTAGAATCAGTTCTTTCCCAATTTGGGAAAAGGTGTAAAGTTTTTGAACTTCAGCTCTGCAAGACTTTCTTCTTCAGTTAGTCCATCTTTCCTGTTGCCGTGTTCTTTCACCACTGCTCAAGCTGTTTCTAGATAGAGGTTGTGAAAAGTATTGTAAAATATCCCCACGAGAGCTATGCAGTCAGTGCAACAACTATGAGAAAGACAACAAATCCCTGTAAATGATGGGGACGGAAGAAGATGTGTAAATCACTTTCAAATATGTAAAATGTTGATTTGAATCTAACAGAAGATTTTCTTAAAGTTCTGTACACCAGGGCTACAGCAGAAGTCATCTGGCAGCACTCCAGCAGGCAGAAGTACATGGCTTGATCCCTGGTATGTAAGAATGGTTCAACATGGACCAAGTGCTGTCTAATCACCAATTTAGAGGAACCTGGCTTGAAGGATAAATAGAGTTATTTCCCAGAGCAAAAGAGCTCACTCTGTGCTCTGACCTTTCCAACTCAATCAGTGGACAAAACATTGATGTTTGGCATAAGACTGAAATCATCCCCCCAAATCCTAGCTCTCAGTAGATCATCTTTGTGTAAGTATTTTCTAGCAAGCACAAACACACCATGGAAGCAGAGCATGAGGAAGTTGGAAGTTGGAAGTTGGAAGTATTTATTGTTTGACTTACACCATGGAGAGCAAGGATCCATATCCATCCACTAAGTGATAGATTATTATAGGCATGACCCTAAATGTGATGTGCAGAGTACCTCTGCTGGTCCTCCTGCTTTGCTCCTTTGTGCAGGCTGCTTCTGTGACTTGTTGAGTTGCCATCTCACAGTTCTGGTTGTTTTTTTTCCTAAGTGTCTTAATATCTCCTCATGTAAGTATTTTTCAGTCCTTGAGTGTCTGCTTACTACAGTCTAATAGTTCCACTGATGCCTGCATTTTTGCTTTTCTAACAGGGATTTAGCACAACAGTCTTCCTCAAAGCTGAAAATTATTTTCCCAGCAAAGCTGCACAAAACTGAGCCTGGAATCACACAGATGAAATGACAAGGTGTGGTTTGGAAGAGAAGTGATGGGAGGTATATATCTAGATGTCACACAGCTTATTTCTCTTCCACTGAGAAATCCAATTTCAGTATTTGCTATATGTTATAAGAACAGATGCTTTTTTCACCAAGCCTCACAATTTTTAGATTATCAGAATCTACATGAAATGGATTTATGAAGGTTAATATTAGTCATGAGCCAACAGTTAATCAGAAGAACCCATATTTTAAAGCAAAGAAGGAATCTTGATCACCTTCCAAGAACTATAAACCAAAATAAAACAACCAAAAAATATATAGGTAAAGAAGGGGTATTAGTAATTCTCAACAGGCCCATTCACTTTCACTGAATCTGAAAGCTTAAATCAATACAATTGATTGCAATCAGAATAGATGAATACTGGTTATGTACTAGCTAAGAATAGTGTCTGATCATTTCTGATATGGAAGTGCCAACAGATAAATGCAGTATTGGTGGCATGAATCTCTCATGGATGTCAAAAAAATTATTGATATCACCCAGTCCTTGGCATAAAATACATATAGGCTCTGACATCTCAATGAGAGCTATTCAGGGCAACAAGGGAGGGACAGGAAAAATTTCTTATGAACAAGAATGATTTCAATCCAAGTGAAGAGGTGGAAGTCAGTGGGATAGCCAGGATCCATTTTCATCCTGGAAACAATTCAAACACAAAACTTCATGCCAAGCCACAGAATATGAATATGTTGGAACAGGAACAGAAGGTGGAGAGTGTACACACACCCTTGTGCAACAGCTCTTCAGATTGATTATGGGCAGGCCTGACCACCAAGCTGACATGTCCAGAATACTCTTGATTTTAGGACTCTAGAGCTCAAAAATCAGGGTGTGCATAGAGACACAGCAATATTTTAACATTTGAGACCACATCTCTGATTCCCTGTCCAACCTGGCAAACCAGTCTTCTCCTTTATTCTTTACATTTTCTTTTCTCCCTGCCAGTTAAAGTACTAGTGAATCCCACTGGTTATTCCCAAGAGACCTCCCAAAACGGAAAGGCTAGCACAGAGCTGCAGTAATGTAACTATTTGCCTTCTGAAAATGAAGTTTTTATGCCTAAAAGTCTTACTGGAGGGTTAAAACCTTTCACAATGAAGCACTTTTTAGAAATTACTGTTTCTTTTAGATACAGATGCTGAACTGGGAAAAGCAAAATACATATGGAATATGTATGGAATACAATTTCCATACATATTCCAAAAAAATAATTGAAGCAAAGAAATCAAAAACTTATTTTCTTCTGCCCTGCAACTCATACAAAGAAATAGATAATGCTGTTAGCAGAACAAAATGCAAGGATACAAACATAAAAAGAGATGGGAAAGGAAGCTCCATACAAAGCAGAGGCAGAACTATCCCATCTGTTTATCAGAGTGGGTGGAATGTGTTATTTGGTGGCATTCTATCTATAGGTGTTCATCTCTTTGTCTCTGATGACATCTAGAAATCCAGAAGAGCAGTTTTCAATTTTTAAAGCACCAGGCTTTGCCAGCTTTGGTCTCTGATATGGAGATAGAACACGAACTATTAAGGCATTTTGTGGAATGAATTTGGGGTAGACTTTGAAACAACTTTCATTATATTTAGATTGATACAATATGCACAGTCATTGACTGGAGGATGGTGATCAAGATTGCATGGATCATCACAATGATATAAAATTATGCTAATAATAATGCTTCAAGAAGAGATTCAGTCACATAATTATTTACCCAGTGGAAGGAATTAAATAGGCTAGGTAGGCTTTGAAAGTTATAAATAAAATGATAACACCTCAAATGCTTTTCATCAGTATCCAGGATTATCTGTCTTTTTTTCTATAGCATCTTAGTAATGTGTTAAAAAGAAGGTATTTTAGTACTTAATTCCACTTATGCTGCTGCAGAGCCTTACTTGCCAAAAAATCAGACTCTGAGTAAAATTCTTTAAAAAAAAAAAAAAAGGCAAAACCAAAAGAGAACATCTGAGGCCTTTCAACACCTAGAATCTCAAGCACTAAATGGAACCCTCTTACAAAATGAATATGTCTCCAAGTTGTGCTTAATAACCCTTGTGAAGCATAGCACTAATTCTGCTCTTTCATGATTAAGACATGCTTTTATTGTTTGGGGTTTTTTGAAGCAATTCATGCATTACACCAAATATTTTATGCCTACAGAGAGTTTCTCTCTGTATTTAAGAATCATTTTCTTTAACTAAATGCATAGAGAAGAATCCTCTTGTGTTCATGTGGGAGGAAAAAAAAAAGATATGAAAAAATTATGAAGAACTAACACAAGAAAAGCAATTAAAAAAAAAAAATAGTGAGGGGAAAAAAGGTCATTCTCAGGTGTTTCAACCCACTGTAGGTCCACTGGCTGGATACAGTGAGGAGCTCAGTCTCATGATCCTTCCTACGGGTATTCCTATGCAAGCTACCACCCTGGAATCTGTTGTTACAGTTTCTCAGTCAGAAGTTGCTTACCCATAGAGGAATCAGCAGAGATTACAACTTCCCTGAACTAAGAATTTTGATATTTTAGCTCAAGCCTACTTCAGCAGGAATTTATTCATGGTTGTTGACTGATTCTTAGACTGGAGCAGAATGCCATCTTCTGACAAGCATGCTACCCAGGCAGAAACCTCCAGGAAAAGGTGGAGGTAAGCTTTAATACTTCCTCAGTATTTAAAAAAAAAAAAAAGGATTTATTTTAATAAGTGAATAAACGCAGCTGTATTCTGCATTGGAGAGGTCTCCATGTGGACTCTCACCCTGGACAATCATTTGCAGTCATATTTATGACAGCAGTCATCCCATATTCCAACAAGCACCTAATATCATGTTAATCATCCCCTGAAGTAACTTTTCTGCTAAGGGAATAATAGAAGCCCAGTGGCTGCACTGCAGTCAGAAACTTCTAGACTGTGGACATCTGAAGTTAGGGGAGATGAATCTTGGCCTTAACATCCTGATTGAGTAGTACAGCATGATGAGACTCATACAGCTCTGAACAGCCAAATTGTTTTCCTGGGATACCAGGGGAATAATGAAATTCAAGTGCTTGCCCTGATGAAGAGACATAAACCCAGACGGCTGTGCACAGTTCTCTGGTATTTGTGTACTCAGCTGATAAATAGAAGCTTTGTGCATCACTGAGAACAATAGCTAAAGCCAAGCTGTGCTGTTTAGCTACAAAGATGTTATATCTAACCTATTTTTAGGGATTTTCACCATTCAGCAAGAAATACCAGATAAGAAAATACAGGAAAACCCAGAACCATTTCCATTATCTTTGGAGATTCCTTGTTAGAGAGGGTGGAGATTTTGGGAGTATGGACCCATGTTATGTTTATGTGAGGGACAGAAAACAATGGCAAGTGCATTTTATTTATTATTATAGATGTGACTATAAGTTCATATACATACCTGAGTTCTAAGCATAGAACTGGGGAGCAGGTGGGGGTTGTTGTTGGTGGAATCCATATCAAAGGCAAGGCTTTTCTTGTGATTAACTGGTTTCATAAAAGAGTCTTCCTCACTGAGTATCTCATTCCCTCCTCTGGCCTCCTGTGGAGCACCCAGCATAGAAAAATGTGCCTTGCCTCAAGATCCTTCTGTTTTGGTGCTAACAGCCTTAAAAACACATGCACAGCAAGAGAATCTGCAGAGTTTTCATGGATGTGTCATTTCATTCAGTCCTGTCTCCAAGAAGACAAGAATTTATCCTATTTCTCAGAGAAAATGAGAAATTTAGGAAGGTGCCTGTTGGAGATCATGATCTTGAATGACAATATCTTCCCTAGTCTAAATACTTCTAGAATGACTAGAAAAAGTTAGAGAGGCAAATTTGGAAACTTTTATCACTTTTCCCAGAATAAAAGTCTTTCATGTAGTTTGCTGGAATATTTGCTGAAATCTAAAGACTTTTTTCAGTGCCCCAGGCATTCTTATGTAATGGTCACATTTATTTATTTGTCTTCATACAAATGCAATTCTCTTCATTCTGTTTCTTCATCATCTTCTCTTCCTTGCTAGGTCTTTATTATTCTCTCAAGAGTCTTATATACCATCCCCTTGAAGCCTAAAAGGATGTTTCTGAAGAAAAAACCCAGATCTTCTAAAACATAAAGTCATTCATAGAAAAGAAAAAAACTTAGAGGCTAAATCTCTTCCAAATAACAGAAAGAAACTTGGTTGTTAGTAAAGGTGATCAAAAAGTTGTACCTTAACAAAGCACATATGCCTTCTAAACTCTTACTAGTAGACTGATTGGGTGAACAATTTTCAAGCAGAAGTTGAATCCAGAGACTAACAATTGTAGATAATCTCTTGGCCAAAATACTTCCCAGCTCAGCTGTACCACTGGTATGGCTTTCTTAGGTTTGCTTCTGAAATTTGTTGTTTTGATCCTGGCTTCCACTACACACTATTTCCCAATATAATTCTACTTTATGTCTCTTTCAAGCTTAACATGGAAACATAGAATAATTTGGGTTGGCAGGGACCAATAAAGGTCATCCAGTCCAACTCCCCCGCAGTAAACAGGGACATCCACAAACATATTTTTCTTGTCTTTGCTTCAACATCTAAATACTTCTGTTTCCTTTTCAGATCATGTATTTTACTTCCAGAGCCAGCTTTTTATGTCATACAGACTCAGAGAGCTTTGATGAAGATTCCCTTCAGGATTATACATCCATTTCAGGTGTAGTGCTGGAGATGTTAGAAGTAGCAGCTCTTCCCCTGATTATTAATACCTTTGGTAATATTCATAATACCCTGGTATTGTATATCTGCCTGGAAAAAGAGAATAATTCCTTTGTGTAGTAAGGCTGAGCTGGCCACTGTTTCCTCCTGTCTGCATTATTTAGAACAAATGCAAGACACAGAATAAATGCTGAATAACTGTGTCTATAAGAACAATATATTCATTGTTCTCACTTGTACTCCTATGTGGATGTACAGTTCATACAATCTTCCCTCTCATAATGTCTTCTGGGCAGCTCTAGCAGGACCTCAGTAATAAGTGGATTCTGCACGGGGCTCCATCACAGCAGAATGTGCTTCCCATCCTGAAATGTGAGAGGATGGAAAAATTATTAGTAGTACTATGCTCTTATATACCTATACTAATACTACTAACTCTAATGACAGCCATGCTTAAAAATATTTGGAATTTGTGGATAAATACCAACAGATTTCTAACCTTCACTAATAATTTTCATTCTCTTCTTGTATTTCTGAGCATAGTTTTTTTGTCACTTTTTCCTTACTTCATATGTAGGTATTTTACCTTTCATTATTTTGTTTTGCTCCAAGATCTAAGGCAAGCACTAGGGGAAGCAAGGACTTGTCATCATTTCTTTCCTGTTTGATTTTTTCCCTCTGTTTGGTCCAGATGGAGAATTTCATAGCAATCCTAAATAACACAGGAAACAGCACTGCCTGATGGATTCAGTCTCTGCATACCAGGAGCCACACTGGGAATCTGTCCCTTTTATGCATAATTATGGTAATACAAAGCAAGTCATTCTTAGCAATATTTATTTTCTTGTGTATGAAATACACTTGAAGCAATTGATGCACTTAGAGTTGCTTCATACACCATCTGTATCCATCTGTACATGCTTGTGTGCTGTTTTAAAATCTATCTCGATCACCAGTACATTGGATAGAAGTGATATTTTCTGTTAATAGAGTGTATTAATAAAGCTCCAATAATATCTCACTTCATTCAGTTCCATCAAATACATTCAGTGTATGATTAGTTTAAAATTAGAGAAGTCTCAGTTAACATATGTTAATGCATCTGCCTTCAGCTCTCAGCAGTCCCACTAATATTATTGCACAGAGCCACAGACTTACTCTGGCAGAAACTGAAAAGTAGCAATTACAGTCTTTATGACAAAAAGCCAAATTATTTTTAGAAAGAAAAAAAAAATGTGTTTTTTTGTGGTTTTTTTGTTTGCTTGTTGTCTCCCTCTGTTATACACTTGGTCTGACGGGAAATGTGACCAACAGATTTGAGAGTTGTTTTCTCAAAAAAATCCTACAGAAACATTCTTCAAACATCACCTTTTAACCTAAGCCATGCAATTAATGCATTAATTTGCATATATTTCAGAACATACCAGTGATTCTGTCTTCCACTTATTATCAGTTCATTTCTATTTAACATCACTCTCTTGGAATTTGTTATGAGCATAATGACCTTAAAATCTTTACAAAGACAAAATGATTTCTAATATAGCCCACTCTAATGGAGGTCCTCCCAGCTACTCTAGCATCACACATATTTATAGCAAAATCCCATTCCGTCTTCCTTAAATTTATGCTTTTCATTCTCCTGACCAGTTCAAGCTGTAGCACAAATTTGAGGCTCTCTCTGTAACATGTATTTCCTGACCAGGATTACTTCTCTGAAGCTCTTCCCCTATTTCAGGGTATGTCCCAAGTGATGGTAAGTGATCCCACCAGACCTCCACCCACCAGACCCATTTACCTTTTTTCTCCAAGAAGCATCTGAAGTTCTGTCTCCTCCTGTAGGCTTTTTAAGAACTATGTGAAGCAAATAATGTTCTTCCTCGGTTTCTTTTGCCTTTAAAATGTTGAAATCTCTACAGCCACAGCTACATGCCATATCTACAGCCTTGAAAGAGGCAAAGGAAGTAGAGCAGAACTATAAAACAGTTGCAGCTCGCCCATTATGCTTTAATTTATACTCCATAGACCTTTTCCATAGGACAAGGGCAGGTGTTACAGTCTGATGTAACATTAAAATTTATTTTTGTTTTGGATCCATGAAGCAAATTCCAACCTTGGAAGGGCCGGGTGCAAGCAGCCTTTATTTAACAATTGACACAAGCAAACTGATAGAGCCAGGCAAAAGAGGCAGGGAGGAAAAGAAGATATAAGAGAGAGAGAAAAGTGGAGAAAAAGGGTAAGAAAGTGGGAAGAAAGAAGAGAGAGAGAGAGTCACCACCAGGGTCCCAACTGTCCAGAAAGTTTCTTCAAGGTGGCTGATCCTGGACAGGGTCTGATGCGAGACAGCGGTGGGTCAAGTGACAATGACACAGCCACAGCATGGATAGCCATATATATACCTCTGAATTCCTTTTGTTCCAAAGGGGCAGCTGTCAGTCAGCTGCCACAGAAGCCAGGGTCATTAGTAGCAGAGCCATTGAAAGCAGGTTGGCCTGGAGGGGAGCTTTCCTCTCCATTCCATCCCCCTTAGCCAGGTACATCAGCAGAAGTACAATCAAGGTGATTTAGTCCACCCTGGCCAGGGTAATCGTACCTGGAGGGACATCCCAGCATTGCAGGCTGTCCCTCAGAAAAGGGAAGTAGTCTCCACCCAGCCCTTAGTTCTTGGTTCTTATCTCTTTCCTGGTGTCATCCCCTGCTCAGCTCTGGCCAGTCCAGGTTCTCCACCCTAGCCAGGGCTATTCACTTTAAAAATGTTCTTTTGAGACAATTTCAAATCAGTGAGATCAGCCTCTCACAGCAGGCCCTATATCCTCCTCCCCTAAAATGTTGAAGCACAGCCCTCAATGACTGAAAAATTAGATTTCCCAACAGGAAATGCCCAGATCAGGATCCCAGGGACATAATCTATTTTCCTCAGCCTCGTATCACACACTCCCAGCTCCCATGGGCTGCCTGTTGAGATAACCTGCAGCATCAGAGATGGCAGCATAGTCTGGCAGACAAGACACAGTGTTCTAGAACAGCTCAGAGAGGCACTGCTTGGACTCTTTTTTTCTCTCCAGAAATGCATAGATGGTTCTAAAACCTTGTGTCATCTGTCAGCTTGCATCAATATTTAGATAACTCTGAGCATCTCAAATGGCTCTGGAACCATAGAATGCTTTAGGTTGGAAGGGACCTTAAAAATCATTGAGTTCCAAGCCCCCTGCACAGATGGGGACATCTTCCACTAGATCAGGTTGCTTAAGTTCCCACCCAACCTGGCCTTGAACACATCCAGGGTGGGGGTAGCCACAGTTTCTCTGGACAACCTGTTCTAGCATCTCACCACCCTCACAGGAAAGAAATTTTTTCCTCATGTCTGACCTAAATCTCCCCTCTTCAAGTTTTAAACCATTGCCCCTTGTCCTGTCACTACACAGCCTTGTAAAATGCCCTCCCCCAGCTTTCTGGTAGCCCCTTCAGATATTGGAAAGATGCTCTGAGGTCATCTCTAACTTCCTCTTCTCCAGGCTGAACAACCCCAATCCCTCAGCCTGGCTTCCCAGGGAGGTGCTCAGCCCTCTGAGCATTTCAGTGGCTCTGCTCTGGACACCTTCCAGGAGCTCTGTGTCCTTCTGAGCTTGGGGACTCCAGAACTGGACCCAGAACTCCATGTAGGGTCCCTGAAGGGCAGAGCAGAGGGGGAGAATCCCCTCCCTGTGCTGCTCTCTGTGCTTCTGCTGATGCAGCCCAGGACCTGGTTGGTTTCTGGGCTGCAAGTGCACATTGAGCTTCTGTTATTAGAGGACATTTGAATCAAAGCTCTGGTGTGAAAGTCCTGTGCTCACCTCAATGCATTTATCCATGAGAATCACTCTCTGAATTCCACAGACAGCAAAGAGTAGCTCTGCATTGGCTAAAAAAGAAACACAGCAGCCTGGCTTCCTTGCAGCCCTGGATGCCCACATAGTGACGTCTTACTCTGCAAATTGACTTTCATCCAGAGACACAAAGGTGAGAGGTAATGAATATGACTCAGAACTTTTAAGACTGTGTCACAGAGTTCAGCGGAAGTTATTTATCTGCACCATTTTTAATGATAGTCTCATTTTATTGAATCTTAGTTCCAGATAAAATCACATATTTCAAAACAAAACAACAAAATGCCACCTATTGACAAAACGGGCTTGCTACCAGGCACAATTATTTGCCTTCCCAGACTAATCTAGGACTCAGCTGAATATTTTAAAGGGATTCCTCAGATGTATATTTCATTAGCTGCATAATTGCACTCACTTGTTCTGAATCTGGAATTTCTCCTTGGCACAGTAAGCTCTCAATCTCCACTACTCCCCTCTTCTCTGCCTTCACAGAACTGCTCTCTTCTCAGGAGAACTCATTTCCCAACAACACCAATTACTGTCACCTACTTTTACTTGACATTAACAGCAAGACAAGCAGAACTAGCTATACTTAGGCCTGCCAGACTGATTTGCTACTGATTTAACAGCTGCATTTATGCTTACTGTTCAGTGCAGGAGTACAGAAAACAGCTTTTAGTTCAGGGAAAAGGCTTTTATTGGTTATTTTAGTTTTAAGAATTTCATCTAAGACAAGATGCTCGTTGGAAATCAGGCAGCATAGGCAGCGTCTCTTATGGATGCACTTAATCAGCAGGAGTTGTTTTTTTCTGTATGGTTTTGGGTTATTTCTTGATTACACTAACCCAGAGTAAACTGATTAACCCAAAGGAAGGGATTTTAGTCAGAGCATACTTCTAAGAAGGGAAAGTGAGGAGTTACCACTGATTTTACCCAGACTTTGATTAAAAAAAAACCCAACCAAACAACAAACAGCAAAACATTTTAGTTCTTATTCTTGTTTCCCAGCCTTGAGGAAGTGAGAGCTAAAATATTGTATATGGACTAATCATATAATCATTTCTATACCTGTGTTTACACTGCATATAGACCCAAGGCTGAGCTGTCTTCATCCTGTTGACTGTCAAAGGATCAGCACATTTCAGGACCTCAGGTAATCCCTGTATAAACCATATTTAAGGTTTTCACACTGAAAACAGGAGATGTACCATGACTTGAATCTGTGGCTCTGCTCAGCCCCAGTGCAGCATCTCTAACCTCTGCCTCAGGGATTCAGGAGCTTGATAGCATATAAACCACATTGTTTTAATACATTCAGACAATTTAATCCTTCCTCAAAGAGCAGGCTCTGTTTTTAATTAGAATAATGGAGTTCATTATCCACAGCTGGCTTTTATTTATTTGGATCATACACAAAGTAGGAAGTCAGGATGACCTCATGGACGAGGACAGTTCTAGAAATCTGATGTCTGCTGGGTTTCATCTTTACCTGCTTCATAACATGAGGCTTGTCTCTTCACCTCTGATATCCTTTATCTTGTCACCTCATTTCAGGTATTTTAGTGCTAAAACAAGAGCTGTCTTTCATTGCATTTTTTAGATAATACTTAAAATGTTGTTTCTCATATGACTTGGAATATCTATGATTGCATGCCACAACAGGGGTCTTTCTACTTAGTTGTTTAGTTCTCGTGGGTATGTATTTATGAGCTTCCTGGGTAAGTAACTGGGATCCAAAAATCCTGAAAAAAAGAAACTCACTTCAAGAGACTGTTTTTTTCTAGGACACTTTAGGTAGGTTTGCTCTCCAATGTCTAAGGCTTACAGGCTACACCTTTCTGAGGGATTAATGGTGAGACAAAACAAGGTGGCAAAGTTCCTGAATTAAGTCCTCTGAAGTCCTAATGGGCATAAAAATCCACCCTTACCCTCCATAGGTGGTCTTCTGGGTGCAGTTGATTTCAGCATCTACAATGCAGATTCCATGAACCATTTCCAATTGGAAAGAAATTAAGCATAGTTCCTCTGACATATTTGTAATAGCTATTTTTCTGAGAAGCCAATCTTCTTCCCCCCAAAATCTGATTTCTCTTCTGATGCAAAAGAGAATCTCAGCTGGAGATGTCTACATTGCAGATATCTCTAACTGGTCAGGCACCACTATATATTCACACTCTGAAAGTTCATCACCTGACTCAGTCTGAAACATGAGATTTCCTTGTTCTTAAAGTTCTCCCTGTGAAATTAGAAAAAAATCTAAACTGTATTGTTTGGTCGGGCAAAGGAAACTCTTAAAGATACCTTTTAGTTTGAGAAGACTAAACAAGATAACTTGCTTCTGGAGAGCCACTGCCACCTTTGTGCTGGGAATATTGTAACTACGTTTCTGACAGGGAAAAGTTTAGGGCTAGCTTTCTGGATAATTTTCTGAGCCCTAAATAATTTCAGCCCACTGGAAGCATTTCTTCATGTACCAGTTCTTCTGCATTTATGATCCACCCACAGTTGCACATCATATCTAGCAGTGCATATGAGTAAATTAATAGGATTTTAATATTAGCAGGGGGAAGTATTATAAAAAAAAACAACCAAAAATAAGATTATGCAACAGGAACTAAATCAGATTATACCTCAGCTACATAGGCCAATGGGAGAATATAGAAAAGAACTGTTTTAATTACAAAATATGATGTTTAAACAGGCATTTTTGTCTAGAAAAAGTCAGACTGATACCAGATATTTGCTCAGGTAACCATTGACTGAGTCAACAGTTGAGGCTGGAAGGCAAGGTGTATCTTTAAGAGGTTAAAAATGCTATAATTTGGACTTAGTTGCAAAGAAGAACTGCTGTCATAATATTTCTGTATTGGAATGTCTTCTTTAGAGCATTTTCAACTCATTTACTACAGTAAGATGTGGACTGGGCTTTTAGAGCATGTCAACACCATGCCAAGTTGGCTTTACATGAGCTAGCACTGAACATCAGTGCTTACAGACCTGTCCAGCACTTTCTAGAGTTTGCAGCCTACTGAGAGAGAAGCTGTGATATGCAACACAGACTCTGGGCACTGAGGTAAATTCTCAAAGGAATGAGAATCCCTAATCCCAAGAATTATTTACCTTGATTTCTCCCCAGTCTCCTCAAAAAAAAAAAAAAAAAAAAAAAAAAAAAAAAAAAAAAAAGTAAATTTTGCATGGTTTCTTGCCATGGCAAACAGATTATGAACCTTCAGCCTTCCAGTGATAAAGTAAACCTTTATCTGAGAAATGAAACACTGAAGCAGAGAGAGAGGAATTGTTTGGTTTTTTGTTTTTTGTTTTTTTAATGTGTTTGGTTTTTTGTTTGGTCTTTTTTTTTTCCCAGGAATATTCCCTTAAATCAGCCTAAAAGCACATTGAGCTGCCTGTAGCATTTCCTTTTGACAAAGAAAAAAGTAATAATCATCTCCAGCTGCGACCCTAGCAATAAACACATTCCTATTGTCATTGTCAGGCCATAAAACCACAGTTTCTCTGCTGGAAACAAAGAATCATTCAGGTGCCAAGCATGAAGACCTGTTATTTGTACAAAAAAGCTGTGCTTTTAAGGGAAGTTCACAATTGGTGTAACAAGTACATGTGCTTTCAGGCACCATCCTCAGCAGGCTTCGTATCATCTAGTTTAAGTTGACTTCTTTCCAACTGCAGAAGACACAGGGTTTACAATATTGCTGTGTTCTTCTGATTTAGTTTACCATTTCATGCCTTAGATGCCTCACCTGCTGTGGACTTAATTCTACTTCCAGTTAGCTGGGGTGAATCAGCAGGATAAACTCCCACAGCTCCTACTTACACCTGAGTGCTTGTGGGGGGAACCTCTACAAGCTCCCTTTAACACAAGGGCTTTACAATAACACCAAACTTCTGAAGATATAAAGAAAGGAATTCCAAGAAACCATGTAACTATAGACTTCAGGTTTTGTTTTTGTTTTTTTTTTTTTCCCTTTGAATTCAGTAAAAATGATAGAATCATAGAAAGTTAGGGGTTGGAAGGGACTTTGAAAGATCATCCTGTCAAACCTGAGCTGGGTCACCTACAGGAGGTCACATAACAACATTTCCAGGTGGAGTTTGAATGTGTCCAGGGAAGGAGACTCCACAACCTCCCTGGGCAGCCTGTGCCAGTGCCCTGTCACCCTCACTGTGAAAAAAATCCTTCCTTATATTTATATGGAACTGCCTGTGATCCAGTTTATAACTCTTGCCCCTTGTCCTGTTGTTAGTCACCCCTGAGAAAAGTTTGACTCCATCCTCCATCACTCCTTACATGTTTATAAACATTAATGAGGTCACCCCTCATTCTTCTCCAAGCTGAAGAGTCCCAGCACCCTCAGTCTTTTCTCATAAGGAAAAAATCCTCATTAATCATGGGTCTACTAAGCCCTAAAGAAGACTTACATATAAGCATATGGGAATTTGTTAGGTGTTTCATTATTTATCAATTTAAATTCTGAATAATAATAATCATTGTTACAATAATTTTATTATAACCCAGAATATCATCTGATATTAGAGGACTAAGAATTTTCTGAGAACGAGGTTTTCTGAAAGGATGAGATTTATCTGAACAGAAGTACAGTGTAGATGTCTGCACCTTGACAGTTTCTCTCAGTGCTTTCATAATCATTGGAGAGAAGTAAGGATTTTCTGGGTAGGATTAATCTCATGTTGAAATAGGTGTCTGAAACAAGTCAAAGGCATCATGGGCTGAACAGTTGGTTCAGAATTCTGGAGAGAATTCACTTTGAATGCTTGCAGCTTCTGTACAGTTCCCTTGGAGGTATGTTCTGGCATCCAAATCCCATTAGAAGCCTCCATGTTCAGTATTTTCCATTGTTCCTCATAGGTTACTCTGGTTTTTGTCCCTCTTTACTAGGTGTTGAAAATCCAGATGTGTGTAAATTGTGTTCTTTCTTTCTAATTCATGCAATCACTGCAGATCCCTCCCCTTTGTAGTGTTCTTGACCACAGGGAGGAGCACAGAGCCCCTAAACTTTCTGCATTCTGTCAAAATTATATCTTCCAGGTTTACTGCAGGAAAGGCAGATTAGTTAAAAAAAAAAAAATAAAACAACCTACAGCCCTGCATATCTGCTCAGAAGCAATTAGAGGCAAGGTCCTGTGTGGATTTCATTGTCTGTCTTGAACGTTTCTCTGCAAGCTGGGGAGTAAGCAGGATGCATAGCAGAGAGAACAGGAGTTGACAGGAATAGCATCTTTCTTTTTGAATACCCCCTTCCACACTGTATGCTTTAATATTTCATATTCACTACTTCCTACCCACAAGGCACTCATAGAAAAACTTATGTAACTTGCTATGAACCATTTGAAGAGGGGAGATTTAGGTGAGATATTAAGAAGAAATTCTTTAATTTGAGGGTGGTGAGACACTGGCACAGGAAGCTGTGGCTGCCCCATCCTGAAGGTGTTCCAGGCCAGGCTGGATGGGGCCTTGAGCAGCCTGGTTTGTTGGGAAGTGTCCCTACCCATGGCAGGAGGATTGGAACAAGATGATCTTTAAGGTCCCTTCCAAGCCAAACCAGTCTGTGATTCTATGATTTATTGCTCCATCATCCACCCCATGGTTTCTGACATCTCCAGCCCTTGTTGCACTGGGCAAGAAGAGATCTCCTGATTTTACTTTGGAAGAGAAAGTTGCAGGAGCTGGTATTAGATGCTGGTCACCAAACTTTCCCTTGGGCTTGACCAAAGTATAGCAGTGCATAGAGCCTTGCCTTGAAATTTGATGTGAAAGCAATGAGATTGAGTGAGGCAAGCAGAGTGAAATGACTTGGCACACCAACAGACACTTTGGACTCCTGAGAAGCAGGGATTGTGCTGTCTTTTATATCTGGCTTATATTATATAGAGTTATTATAACAGCATCTCTTTCCTGCATTCAGACTGGGAGCATCTTTGTATTTCTTACAAAGGGAGAAGGACCTGGAAGACTCAACAAATCCTGAGAATATTCCTTCAGCACCTAAAGCAAATTTGGTAAAGCTGCAGCAGCACCTTCTAAGCCTACATATAAACCAGCTCTTTCTTCATGTCCTGCTGCCCCAGAAAGCTTTTCTTCTTTCAGTAGTGGAAGCAAATTGAAACAATACCTGGCTGTATATTCTGTGCACTTGGCTGGGAAGATGACACAATGTTTATCCTTTCCTAAAAACCTTCCTTCATTCTTCCTTAACCCTGTTTATTCTGTGTAGTTAATTATCTTTTCTGAGATGCTGTTTAATTCCAGTGGAGGACAAAAGACCTGGCTGTAATAATGAAGAATGTCTCCACAAAGGCAGGAAGAGAAAGTGAGAAAGATTTCAGTTTCTCAATAATCCAGCGTCATAGTGGGTGACAAATAGCTCAGTCAATTCTTGGCTGCCAGCTGATAGGATTATTGTAAATAGGCTTTCCATGGCATGATTTTTATGCACACACACTCATCCAAATTAAGTGATAATCTTGTTGGTACTGGAATGAAATAATAATGTGGGGATATCAGGCACCGATCCCTTCAAACAACAACAAATGCCAATCTGGTATTTTATTAATCATGAGAATTAGCCTTGTGAAAAGCAGCCAATCATCAGCTGGTATAAATTGGCATTTCCCCATTGAAATCAGTGGCACTGGATTAATTGTCTCCTGGGGGATTTGACCTATCATGCTTTTATATTTCCCCCCCTCCTGTACTGTTGTTAAATGGCACTGTGTCGATACTTTGTAGAAATATATGTACATAAAATTATCATTATGATGGACTAAATTGTGAACTCATTTCCTTTTTCTCAGTGTTCATTTTAAATATGATTCATTCAAAACAAAAGCATACTTAGGACAGAGAGAGGTGCAAAGCAGAGCATGGTGTTTCAAGGGAAGACATGTGACTGAGAGTATGCCAGTTATTCTCTCTTATACATTAAAAGAGGTAAAATTTCCCTGCATTGCTCACATATCAGGCAGAGAATAATACTCCATGCAGAATCCTCCACTACAAAATGGACTGTTAAAGAGCAAAGGAATTATTTTCTCTTTAGGATTCAGTTTCAGGTTCTAATTATCACAACTTCGCAAGTCAACTAAGTGGTTGCAGTGGTTCATATGCACAACATAAGCCTGTAGGAAATACTAATGCATGGTAACTGAACTCTTTTATATGGATATTTGGCCTTTTCATAGGTGCTAAGGAAAGGAACTTAGCTTAAAATTATTTCAGTGAGTTTAGGTTATGATACAGTTCATTACATGTACCATGCAGCTGACAGTTTGTCAGTAACCATTGCTCAGTGGATGATATAATAATTTTAATTGGGTCATTAATTTGAGCCTTCAGCTGGGATGCTGTAAGTCAAATTTTCATTACCTGGCTGAGAGGCAGTCTTACCAAACTGAACATAACAACTCTTGCCAGCACAGGAGGGAGAAGTTCTTCTCCTGTTAATTCAGTGCCAAACAGGAGCTCAAGTACTCTCTGCTTCAGCTCATGTAAGACTCTTGATTCCAACCAGCTGCCACCACTGCTTCTACTTTGTGAATCAAAGGGAGTTGTTCTGCTCCCCCAGGACAACCTCTGTAATAGCAGGAAATTCCACTCAACAATCAGGTTTTCCCATCTAGTAATTTATCTAAAATTGATCTGTATTCAAACATGCTCACAATGAAGATTTTACTAACAATCCCTGTCACCCTACTTTAGAAGATGTTCTCATTTCTGCTGTGATTTGTCTAACTTTAATTTCCTCTTAGTGTTTTGTGCTTTCCCATTTTTGTCAAATGGAAGGGGGCCAGAATCAGAAATTATGTCTTCTGTAGGTACTTATATATTGGACATAAGAGGATAAACATGGTTCATTATTTAGTTTCTTTCCTTTTAGTGTTTTAAAAAGTTATTCATATATAAAATTTTATGGTCTAGACTGCTGGCTCTTTTCATTATCATTTTATGTTGTAATCAGCTACAAAATCTTCAGTTAATTGAGAACTCATGAATTAATACTGCCAACCCACTCTGTTTTATTTGGCTTCCTGGATGCATAGACTGTTGGGTCTGCTCTGGAATCAGTTAGGCAAATTACCCATTGATTTCATAAGTGAAGGGATGGCTTTGTGCTTATCTACCATATTGATAGTGTGCAGCAGAAGGTGTTACCCATACTGAGTGGGTTTTTCACATTGATGCTTTGAGTTATTAGCTCAGCTGCCCAAACTGTAGAACTTAACTGATATGATGTGGTAATTAACCCTGTTTCATTAGCTTGGGTGCTGTGCTGGCAGAGCTGTTGTATCTATTTTTCTAACTGTATCTTGCTTTTCTCCAGCTTTTTTTCTCTTTACCTTTTGTTTACCATACATACACCCCTAAACATGAAGACTACCCCACAACAAAAGGCCCTGGACTGATATTAAAAAGGGCATCAGCCATGGCCATTAATCAGAGATATTTCTCAGGGCTGGCTCACTCATTCTTTCTCAATATCTAGAGAAACATTTTGATGTCCAGATCTTAGAAATGGTAACCATATTCCTGGTAACCAAACCAGTGACAAAAGCAGATTCTATCAGAAAAAAAACAAGTAATGTGGGGTTTTTTTTGTTTGTTCTTTTGCTTTTGGTTGGGTTTTTTGTTTGGATTTTTGTTTGTTTGTTTTTTAACAAGCAAACAGCTGGGAGATGTTCTGGCAAGTGAAGTTCTCCGTATCAGTTTTGGTTTATACCATAAATTACAGTCATGACTAATGACCTGAAGACCATCACTAGCAGCTGACTCAGTTCTCTACCCCACCACACTGGAAGGAGAGAAGAGTGGGAGAGGAGATTTGGGAAGAGTACTAAAAGGTTAATAGCATCATACTCCTGGAGGATCTTCATCCCTTGCTGGTCACTGTAAAAAGAAAAGGGAGGAGATCCTGAAGGGCCAACTTTACTTCAGATAGTCCTCCTGGGTATCTTCTACAGTCAGGAGAGAGAGAGGAATAGTTTTTTTTTCTCCCTGAGAAAACTGAAACAGCTGAAAATATGCTTCCACTATGAACCAGGCTCTAGAGACCCCATCTGCCTTTGTTGACTATGCTATGAAGCTGAAGAACACACAGTCTCTGTGCTAAATATCCTCCCTGCCAAAACAACATGGTATGAAGATATTAGACACAGATCTCATTGGGAACAGGAATGATGCCCACTCCCTCTCTACCCAAGGCCCTGGCTGGCTGAGGATAGTAATATCAGGTGATGTAGCATGCAGATCTCATGGGACTTGGTCTACCATCTTCACAATCCTGACATGATACAGGAGAGTTATCTGTTGATGAATAAGTGCAGCTTGTTCCTATATTCAAGAGGAAGAGGCATGGGTTGTCTTAAATCACTATACAGAGTCACAACTCTGAACCCTGCCTCCTAAACCCAGACTTACCTAGGAGAAGACTCATGATAAGAGGCTCTATTAAACAAAAGGAAAAGAAAGGAACATTGAGTAAAAGAATCTTTGCTTACATGGAAGACCCCAGTTCTCCAACCATCCAAAACACCAGCAACTGGCATTGCGAGCTCCAGAACTTCAGGTGATCTGAAGGGATGATGTATTTGGCCAAAGATGCCTTGCAAACCACCTGAAATTTCCCTGTCACTCAGAATGCCAGCACCTTTTGCAGCTGCACAAATTCAGTTTCACATCTCCAGAACTACATGCTCTTCAGATATTTTCAAGGCTCAGGACTGAACCTGTTGAAGGGTATATTTGTCTGGCAAATGGCAAAGATCTGCCACAAACTTGTTTGGTTTTGGGAAGCTACCAATGTTGACACTAAAGAAGTCCCCTGGTAAAGCTTGTATTTACAAGGTCTTGGCTTCCTTGCAGTGTTTTACACTTGGATAAAAACACAACACCCATAGAACGAAAGTGCAAAATACTTGAACTAGTCAGAGATGTTGTATCTGTATAACCATTTGTTTCTCAGTGGATGCTCTTTGGAGTAGGTTCTGATGGTAAGAAAATTTTAATTGATATTTGAAAAGGAATTCAGGATGAGTTGCTCAATGGCTTGGAGGAATGACTCACATCCGACAGGAAACAAGGCAGTGATAAACTCAAATGAGGTTGTGGGAGGCAATGTACTAAAAACTCATTATTAACATTTTTTTACCCACTCTTACGAGGCATAACAGCACAGGATTTTACAGTCAGTGTACAGTGAAGGGCAGAGAAATATTAGGAAAGGACATGCTGTCAGGAAACATACACTCCTCTATGTAGAAAAGCTGTAAATTAATTTTTAAACCCAGAGCAACCCAGTTCTTCTCTACAACTGGCATGTACTGGTACCTGTGGAAGAGATTAGTTGGTTGCCCCTGATGCTACTTTTTTGGAGTGGCTGGGGCTCTATAAATTGTCACTGCTAATATGATTTATGTTCAAGAGAGATGAAAGATAGACAATCTATTATGCTTAACAGGGCCAGGAAGACCGTAGCTCTTTGGTCACCCTCTGAAGGGAAGTATTACATAAATACTTTTATTTAGCTCCCTATCTTTCACATAGATGAAGGCTATTGCCAGGTTTTGCTTGTTTTTATTTCCTCCATTGACCTTCACTGTTTGTGCAATCTTTTTCCTGACCAAAGAGGGTAGGACTCGTTCTATCTGTTACTTAGGTGGTCAATGAAAAAAAGGTTTATAGGATATAACACATTTTGTGTATATTCTTTGATTTTTAGATCAGTAATTAGAGCAGAGATCTCAATGCCTTGACCACAAATAGACAAGAACTACTTCTGCTGGGAATAACCCTACATTATGTCAAATAAATAATATCTGTGTTCCTCTGAATTTTGTCCATATTCCTCTATAAGTTATGGTCTACTTCAGTAGTCCATAGAAGAAAGATCTAAATTTCTGCATAACCATTTAAACTGAGTTACATCCTATTCATTTATGTGCCATATTTGTCATATATGTTTGAAAAAATTTAGTGGTGGGTTACTCATGGTATATTTTAACAATAGCAGTGTGTTTTGCTTGAAAAGCACACAGTTTCCTACTGAAGAAAATTTATTGTGGGATCACAGAATGATTTGGAAAGGACCTTAAAGATCACCTAGTTCTGACTTTGAGACACAGGCTTCTGTTTTGCAGTGTGTATCTGCATCCTTGGTCCATGCAAAATTAGCAGCAAGATATACACAGGAAAATCATAAAAATGTACCCACTATACAGCCATCCCTGCTCAATTAGTCTAATGATTCAGAAGAAAAGTGAATAGGTAAATGAGGACTTTACATTAGGATGGACCTTTCAGAAGGTATGAATTGGGGAACATTTTAACACAGTCTGCAGTGAAAGAGCAAGGGAAGAATTGTTGGGATATGGTGATATTTTAGGCAAGGCTGTTCTGTGAAATTTTTAGCAGACAATCAAAAAATAAGTCATCAATTTATGCAGGTAATCAAATCATTTTTCCTGGTGAAATAGAGTGTAGTTCAACTGTCACATATAGTGGGGAATTTAGATATAACTCTATATTGCTGATTATTTAATAGAGGATCTAGTAGGACCTGGTTAATACAGGAGGAGGTAGAAAGAAATAACAGAAAAACATATTGTGAAGAATTTTGATGCCTTTAGCTATCCAAAAACTTAGGTGGCTAGTCTAAATTAGACTCTCAGATGCCCTCGATCATCCGTGAAGAGAGACAGATTACAGAGAGTGATTCATCCTGTCTTAAAATAGTTAAAATATCTGGAAAAAAATTGCCTTCTTGAGGTACCTAGGAGTACCTCTCTCTCTCTGTTGACCTTAAAAGGAACCTTATCAACTAGATAAGACTACATATTTAAATTCTGAATTGCTATCATTAAATTTGAAATGGTATTTGGAGTTTATCTTTGAGCCTGAGTCCAGCTGTGATTCAAGGTCCAGAAACCTTTCAAGTTGTTACTGTAGTGACAAATAGTTGATTAGAACAGGTTGGAAATTTTCCAAGTGCTCTTTTTTAAATCTCTTTAGAGTTCAGCTGATGCATAAGAATAAAACTGGTTTACAAGAGAAGGATTTTTATGGGGTTGCAATATAAATACAGAATACAAAGTCTTGGTCTAATCCTGGCATAACACTTCCAAAAAAATGTTCATAGAGAGAAGACCACAAGGTTTGCCCCCATACATACAGACTGATGCATATATATTGTCTTTCAAAGGTGAAACAACATAAGCCTGGACCCTAATAAAAGGAAAAACAATAAGGATTATTTCCATCCAGATATGAGAGTTTCCATTTTTCTTCTTTCTACTCTAATATGTGGGTCCCTTGGGTTTGTGATGCTTGGATGTGATTGCTCTAACACAACACTCAGTGTCTGTATTTCTCTCTCTTTTTAAAATGACAAAGACTCCATGGATTCCTCTACGAGTGGGATTTCACTGTTTAAATGTGCATCTAAACTGGTCAGCCCAGGCTGCCTGCCTAATCAAGAGTAATTAAATCAACATAATCCGTGTGTACAGTCTGAGATCAAGCTAAACCAGATGGTGACTCCTCAGCAGTACTGTGTCACACAGTAGAAGTGTAAAGCTACATGAAATAACTTTCCATTCTTCAGGACAATGCAACTTCAGAGATTTCTGCCTTAGAAACTTGTGGGCAGTGCTATGGTGGAAAGAACTGCATTAAAACACAGACTATGCTCCATAGTTGTAATAAAAAGGGGGTAAAAAGGATGCTGGGAAAACAAACACCATGCAAATTTTTTGTTCTTGTTTTTTTCTTTCTTCATTCGAGGGCACCTGCCTTTAGAACTGCAGTTTAACCCCTTAAAATATCTCTGATGAATCAATTCAGTTTATTCTAGGAGTCTGAGATCCTCCTCCCCCACCCCACAGAGGGAAGATGCAAGGGAGACACTGGATGCTTCACACTTTTAACCAATCTCATGTTATCATCTGCTCCACAAAAGCAAGAGAAGTAGCTCAACAGTAAACATACTAGAGAAAAATAGTGTGCAGTCACAGATTTTGAAGAAAGCTGGGTGTGTTCAATTAAAAAGATCATCTTCAGAGTTTTCTAATAGAATGCTCACAAGCAAATTTCTGTGTGATGTTGGAAAAAACTTTTCTTTTCTTTTTATAAAAATCTGTCAGGCTCTGCAATTTTAAAGTATTACCTGCCTGAACAATTTCACAGAAAAGGTTATTTTTATCAGGCACTTGTCAAAAGAATGTATTTTTTTTTCAAATGCATGTAGTTCATTTTTATTGCTGAGACCAACATGCTCATAAAAGCACTTTAAAAAGCTTATTGGAGGATAGCTGCTGTTTACCAGCTGATGCAAGTCAGGAAATAAAAGATGTAAGAATCTGTTAATGCATCAGCTCTGTTCAAGTTTCCCATATTGTAACCATCTAGTGTTGCTGAAGTTGCCCTGAGGCATCTGAGACATCTTCCAGATTTGGCTCTGGATCCACAGAACACCTGTGCTAAACCAGGTTGACCTATGCCAACTGTACACCTAAGAAACTGAGTTTAGTTCCAGGTGTTCACTGACAGCAATGAGAACCATACAGGTGAACCCAACTTCCATGAAAAAACTTTCATGGACAATAGAGTAACCTAAATTTATGTAGGAAGAATTAAATCCTGGGAAGTGGGTTTATCTGTCTGTGCATTGACATCTAGTGTCAGGTCTGACTCCTAGAGAGCAAAGACATCCCAGCTCTGCTTAATATGGTGCAGAAGACCTGTACCCTTCTGTGGAAGGAGCTGAAAGCCATCCTGGATGTGTTAGAGCATTTAAATTCCACTAACTGCTTATGTTTAGGCAGATCTTAAAGTGGCATCTAGGGGTTAAGGGTCTAAAGACTTTTAAAGGTTTGGGATTTGGGACTTAAGATTCAGTTGCACAAGGGTGGAGGTGGAGATGCCAGAGTGGACTTCATTAACTCCTGGCATAATTTCACTGGAGTGACACAAAGGATATGCCCATATGTGCAAATGGTGTTATCTAACTTGAAAGAATTCATGATGACCAGAGGCTCAGTGAAACTGTCTGCCTTTTATTCAGCTGTAACAGATGGTCTCTTAAGCCCTTTTTTAATTTAATTTTTCAGTTGAGGAAAAAAAGGCTGAACAGAGATAATAATATTAGCATTCCTCTTTTCACCAATGAACAAGAAAAACAAAGTAACAAAGGCCTTTGAGGCTCTCTAAACACCATCAAAAAAGACAAAAATGCTAGGATTATCCCTGAGATCCACAAACAACTTTCTTTTCTACATATATTTTTAAACACAATACTCAAGTATTTTTTCTGTAGATATTATTTCGAAATGGAACATTTTTTCCTCTAGATTTTACACTCACCACCACTAAGGAGGCCAAGGGAATATGCAAGGAAAAGAAAAACATGTTCAATTCATAGGATGGAACACGGAATATATTTTTTTCCTTTATCACTCAAGCCAATACCATGATAGCCTGATACCCTCCAATATCATGAGAACTTGAAAATTAAGTTGCCATTACTTCTGGCCAGTTCTAGAAAGCAGTTTCTAGAAGATTGTCACACATGAATAAATAGTTTCTTACATCCCCCTTATTATTTCAGTATTTTATTTGAGGAACTATGCCAGCTCCTAAGAGGGATGCTATTTGTTTTTCAGAATTCCTTTGAGCATCATTAAATGACATTGCTATAGTTATTCCCATTTTCATCACCTTTGGCTCCAATAGAGCTGTGTAATACACATCTGTGCATAAATTATTCAGTGCATCTTTATTGTTTCATAAGGTTAATGTGAGTGCAGGAGTTGATATGGGTTAGCTGATCTCAGTTTGTTCAGAAGCTGTGTTAAAAATAAATGTTTCAATGGTAAAACACCCCAAGACTTTTACAACATAGTCTTTACACTCCATCAGTAGCACAGGCAACAACTGCAAAACTTCTCTGCAATTAATGGCTTGCAGAAAATCTGGGTATGCAGATTTTAATTTCATCTGCTGAATTTAGCAAGCCCCATTTTAAGATCCTAAAGAAGTCAATTATGCAAATCATGGCTAAATAACAGAGTGGCAACAGGAAAAAAAAAAAAAATCTGATGAAAAGGTCAGTGGTGCTTAATGGCCAGGTCCCGGGTTCACATCTTTGTGAAGATCATTGCATTTCAGATCTACCCTGAGATTTCACTTCAGGTCTGTGAAAGAAATTAAATTTATTTGATATTGTAACAATTCTTCCCTTAGAGACAACAACTCGTTTTGGAAACTAAGTTTTCATCCTCCAGCTCAAACCATGTACAGTAACCAGTAAAAAAAAACAGAAAAAACCAGACAAAAACCAACTTCTCTGTCTTGCTGCCGTCTCTGGTAGCAGGGAAAGGGCCACTGTGGGTTTCTGAAAGCTCTCCCAACTCCAAAATGTCCAGCCCCATCCTAGGGCATCAGGGTTGCAAAAGATGTGCCTCGAGGTGTTCAAGAAAGGTGAAACACCCAAAGATTATAAGAGGTGAGAGAGAGCAAGACCTAGGGAGGGCAATTCCAGAGCAGAGAGACCAAGGTCAGTGAAGAAGGAGAGGGAGAAAGTTGCCCTGAACAGATTTTTCTCCACATGCCATGGTCAGAGAGCAGTCTGTGGAAGAGACCCTGAAGGAGCACAGATGTTGTGGACCTGCCACCTGTGAAGGATCCCAGTGGAGCAGCTGTGGACCTGCAGGCTGTGAAAGATCCCAGAACAGACACTGTTGACCTTCAGCCATGGAGGGGACTGTGCCCAAAGCAGCTGTGGCTCTCTGGGACACCCACATTGGAGCAGTTTGCTCCTGAGGGATTGTGCCTGGATGGAGGGACTCATGTTGGAGGGGTTCATGAGGGACTTTCTGCCCTGGGAGGGACCCCACCTTGGAGCAGGGGAAGATTGTGAGGAATCTTTCTCCCTGAAGAGGAAAGTGTGGCAGAAAACAACCAGTGAGGGATGGACTGTAAACCCCACGGCCTATTCCCCCGTGCCACTGGGGTGAGGAGATGGAGATATGGAGAACAAGGAAGGGGTGGGGGAAAAGTCTTTAAACTTTTGTTTGTCTTGGTTTTTCTTTTGTTGTTGTTGTTGTTTTTTTTTTTTTCCCTCTTTGCCCAGTTTTGATTTGATTAATGATAAATTATTTCCTCCCCCCTCCCACAAGCTGACTCTATTTTGCCCATCATCATAATCAGTAAGTGAAAACCTGATAGCCCTTGTCTTGACCCACCAGGTTTGAGGAGGGTTTTCTCCCACCCATCCTGCACTGGGGAGGGGGAGTGAACAACCAGGCTCCAACCATGACACACAGACAAATACTCACAAAAGGGTAATTTTTTTTCTGCACTAACAAAATTATCTGGCAGATGAAACACCTTTCCCCCCTCCATTTCTCTCTCAAAACCCCACCATTCTTTTAAGGACAAAACAAGCAACTTCGCCTCCACATATTTTCTTTTTTTAGCAGTGAGACTAAAGCCTCGTTTATTGGCTCATGTTTCATCTTGGTGATGGCCAAATTCTGCTCTGTACATATCAGGAAAAGATTTCACCTCAATGGGAAGAGTCAAGTACTACACGATCCACTGAGAAGCCAGAAGCCACCCTGGCTGCTTCAGGGCAACTGGAAAGGGATCATTTTGCTGTAGGAAATAAATGATGAGGGAATCCACAGTATCTCTGCAAAACATGTATATGTACAAACTGCAAGACATTTTTCAAGTCTTTGAAAATAGTTAAATATTCTTTAAATAAAAATAGTTAAAATACTTCTTTGCTACTAAAACACACCATACTGTAGGCAAAAAATGCATATACTTTGTTCTAGCTTTAAAAAAGACATAACATTTACAATGACTCAGATAGTGTTCTCATTCACTTGTTTTGTGCTCAATCTTCTCAATGTCTTTTCTTCAAGAGAAACGTGAGTTGGAAAAGTGAGTCACAAATTATGTGGTGGTTTTAATTTTCTTTTCATTTCCTGGAATAAATAAAAAAGTATGAAGATGCTCATTATCTTTCCCTGTGTCATGTTATTACCATTCATTACATCTAAAACTTTGAGGTTTTTTCACTGTCAGAGGAAATGTTTGTGATACAGCCTAGGTCCAAAAAATTTTACACTGGAGTTACTCTAGTCAGGCTTCCACAGTGTCACACAGAAATCTGCTTCCTAGTCATCTGTGATAAAATTTGTGTAGTGGGGATCAGTGTGTAGGCAGAGGAACAAAGGCCACATTTTGCAGGCTGGTTGATGCACTGCATGATCTAAGCAGATTCACTCTGGCCATGGGCCACTCCAAGCTCTATGTATGCAGTTTGCCTTTCCCTTTCCCTTTGTCTACCCCCTTTTTTTTTTAAATACAGCTCTTTTACATAAACTTCATCTAGTATCATTTTTCAGAAGCATGTCAGTGCACAATAGCTTGGAAAACTTGCAGGAGGGAAGACACAGTTACACTTCTAGCCTGTGCTCTAAGCCAGCTCCAAGCATAAACTTCAGAAGTTCATACCTAGAATTCACAGAAAAGTTTTGGTTGGAAGGGACCTTGAAGTTTCAGTACCCTTGCCCATGGGCAGGGACATCTCCCACCAGCCCAGGTTGCTCCAAGCCCCATCCAACCTGGTCTTGAACACTTCCAGGGATGGAGCAGCCACAGCTTCCCTGGGCAACCTGTTCCAGTGTCTCACCATGGTCACAGTGAAGAATTTCTTCCTAATGTCTAACGTGAATCTCCCCTTTTCCAGATTAAAACCATTCCCCCATGTCCTATCACTACACACCACTGTGAAACATACTGTTCTATGGCAATGCTAGAAATTAGGACTGTCAGCTCAGCAAGAACTACAGTGGGAGTATTTATCAGGGAAGCCACGAGCTCATCCTGCTGAGCACATCATTGGCCAGTTTGGTCTGGAAGATGTAGCTATGGACTCACCCTAATATTTGAGTATATGTCCAGCAACAGAAGAATTATTCAGTCTTCCTCTCCAATTGTTCATGCAATAAGTTTTGCTGACTCTTGTACACATTGCCAAGATTTAAATGGTGCTCTAAAGGTTATAGACAATGGTTCTGAAAATAGGAAATATCTGGATTTTAGTGAAGTCTTCTAGCATCTGTCCTGCCCAAGAGCAAACTGTTGAACAAACAGCCCCACTGCATCTGGAGTGTGCCCCAGGGAGCAAAAGCTACAAGGCAACAAGTAGGGGTAAAAGCAGTAAGCAAAAAAGAGAAAACAATTTTTCCTGACTGTTGGCCAACCAGTAGAGATAACAGAAAGCAAACAAACAAAAAAACCAAACAAAGCCCCCCACCCCCCAAAAAAACCCAACCCCAAAACAAAACAAGAAAAAAAAACAACCAACCCAAAACAAAACCCCAAACTGGAAATCCACCAAGTAATGCTTCTTACCTATTGTTTACCCATATACATGGTCTTCCTAGAACTTGGTGAGTATTACTACAGCCTGGAATATGCTTTTCTACATAAAAGTAAGGAAAAAATCATCTTCTGGAATCATTGAGAAAGAAACCTACAAAAGAATGGTTTTTTACATGCTACAGTTCCTGAGTTTTAGGTGTAATGGAAATCCTACAGCATCATGAGCTTCCTGTAGAGCATTTAGATACAAGAGTACAAGGGACAAGAGTTAAATTAAAACCTAATTCTGTTGCCCAGTGATTAGATACTGAAATGTGAGAAATGAGCATTTCATTGTTCAGTTGTCTTTATAGCCAGATATATACCTATCAGCAGGAATTTTTAAGCTGACACAAAGCTTCAGTAGCAGCAGAGAAGATATTTAAGATATTTAAGTCTAATATAGCACCCACTATTTACTGTGCATACTGCTTTAAGTGGGAAAAAAAAAAAAGGCATTTTTGAGGTTGTAAACAAGTAGTATTTAGTTTGCTTGATTACTTTTTCCCAATGAGGCTTTATTATTTAACTTTAGAGAAGGGATCTCTGAAATGACCAGAGAAACAGTGAAATATCCTGGAAAACTGAGCTATTTTTCTATGCTGAAATTAGGAAACAATATGGTAATAAAAGACCATTCTTATCACTTTGCAGAAACTACCCTGTTAGAAGACTACAGTATCCCCAGCAATAGATTTAGAAGTTGTGACACTCTGAGGATTATGATGATAAAAATTTGGCCACTTTTCAGAAGAGGATTCCTTGACTAACACTTAAATTACTCAAATTAGAAAAAAAAAAAAAAAAATTCCTTGTCTTGAGTCTTTTGGGGTTTTTTTATTTGTTTGCATTGTTTTACTAGGTTGGTTGTTTTTTGGGGTTTTTTTTGGGGGGGTTTTGTTTGTTTGCTGGAGTTCTTTTTGTTATGGTTTGACTTTGTATTTTTTTTCCCCAAAAAACATCTTTAGCTGTTCAGTTCAAGTTCTGGCATGTGACTTTATCTCCCAGTAATAGCTTTTACAAATCTGATTATACATTTCAGAGGGAAAGATTTCCTTAGCCCTTATCACTCCTGCTGGCAACTTTACTGAAGGGGTGAAGATGGTGTTAAAAAATTATAATCAATGAGTCAAAGGAGAGCTGCAAATTACTTTACCACACTACAAGAAAATGGAAATCCAAACAGCAAACCTTCTATGTAACAGATGCATAACTAGGCAATATGGAATAAAATATAAATATGGAATAAAATATGGAATTTGTCATGGTGGCAAGTTGTGACAGGTCATTGAGATTAAAAATATATACATACTCAGGGGTCACAGGACATGGGAAATATTTACAGACAGCTTGTAACACCTAAAGGTGCACATTTTCTAAGCATGTTGCAAGTAGGAGGTTATGAAATGACAACAGAGGCTACCAAAACCAAGGAACTGGTTCATGAACTGCCCATAATTCAGGTAGCCTAACCAAAGCATTAGCTAGAAGGCTTATTAGCTGTTACTTAAAAAAAAAAATAAAAATGGATAGGTTGCTTATTGCATACCTCCATTTATTACATCCCTTGGCTTCTGTTCAGGCTCAGGATTACATTTTCTCTTCTATGGCTCAGATACCACGAGTGCCAGAAGAATTCAGGGTTTGGATATTCTGCCTTTTTGCTGATATTCTTCAGCCAGCACCCCACCAACCAAGACAACCCTGGAATCTCAATATAAAAGAGCACCTGACAGTCTCTTGCTACCCCAGACCTGTACTGGGGTGCTGCATGCTGCCACAGTGCAGTTGTATCAGTTTTATCTTGAAATTAAAATGCTCACGTCTCTCCTGGCCCCCTAAAGCCATTCTTAAGACAGTCTTCTAGTTAAGAGAAAAAAAAAATGAGATTATTTCAATTCTGAATGCAAAGCATCAAGAAAGAATTTAGAGGCAGGGTAACATAAATTAAAGATTACAGAAACTTATGAAAAACTGCATAAATAAAAATTCATCAGCTAAACAATAGGCTTGCTTTCATCCCAGAGGATAAATCTCTTCATTCAAAGAAGAAAAAGGTTGTCACAAAGTTTATTCAACTCTCCTAACTGACATCCAGTCCTCAAGCAGTATTCTCACCCTAGCTACTGCCTTCATTGAATAAATCATAATCTGAGGGCATGGCTGTCCTATTATATCCATTTTTACAAATACTCAATATACCCAGAATTCTCAGTCATGTTGCAAACCTCTGGCAAAGGTCTTAAGATTTATTCTGTATATAATCTGCTAAATGTCTCCAAGAGGACTGCTAGAACATACCTGTAACAAATCAGTCAGGACAGTGACCAAGGCACTACCTTCCAATCATCTCTATGTGAAAAGTAACCCCTGTGCCTGGCATATTTTTTTAGCCTGAAACAACATATATACTCCCAAACAATTTCCTGACATGATCCAGATGGTAGCACGAGTAAAGAAGCATTCCCAGTGAGCAGCACTGGTACTTGATCTTGTTTTGAAAGCTAAGAGACTTCCAGAGGACAGACAGCATCTGTGCTGTGCCAGTTAAAGGCAGAGCTAGGAAATGGCCCCCAGCCTGTTTCAATTATTAATACAGCTTTAGCCCTACGTGGAGCCTCAGAAATGCTGATGTCTTGTCAGTGGTCTGGATGGAGCCATCACAGGAGGAATCAGCCAACAAAAGTCACTACTGCCAAGCAGAGAACTGACTAACTAAGAGTTTTAGTTTGAGCTGTAGAAATTCTGGGCCCATGTGAACACTGCAACTCCTGTTGGGGATTGGTTTGTGCTTGGGAAATTATGTACAACACAAGGTTTACTAAAAACCATGCCTCATGTCAACATATGAAGAAGACTCCTAGAGAGGGCCTGGTTTTGGATACTTAGAGTAGACATGATCCCACACAGATCATTTGGGGAATTACAGAAGTTTTGGGGTGAATAACCCACTCTGGGTGGTTCTCAGAGGTCACAGGATGCCCTGAGACAGCAGGAGCATGTTTCAGACAACATCTGCAAAACCTGACTGTTTAATTCAGCTCCCAGAGCCCAATGGTGTCAGCTCTTGATATGCATCAGTCACCTTTGTAACTGTCACACACACAAAAAAAGAAAGCCCAGAATTGTGAATGAGAATAAATATTCACTCTTTATTATGAATCAGATCTAAAAATAGGTGCCTTTTCAACAGTAAAATACTTTCAGTGCAATCTGGTGATTCACTGGTGTGGTCTAAAGTGAAGGGTTTATTTATTTCTAGATGGTGATTTACCAGAGTTCTCATTATTGTCCTAATTCTGTTACTGCTGAAGTCACTGATGTCATCACTAGCTTCCCACTCACAAATTTAGTGATCTGGCTTTTTAGATCATCTAGTTTTATTTTCTGAATAACATAGCCCAGGGATTTCTAACTGGTTCTCCAACATGTTTTCATTAAAAAATTAATGAAGAACATTCTGTAACATTATCCTTCATTTACATACCCATATAGGACTATTATTTATTATTAATTTCTCACATTTTAAGTAGCTAAACTGTAGAAACCTCTTGGAATTCAGATGCCAATGAATTTTTCAGTTCTGTTTGCCCAAGTATGGGATTTGGCTATACCTAAATGAAGGTGTCAACCTGTTGCCATCTATGTGAATAAATTCTCAGTGCAGTCAGAGATCAGAGGCTTAGCAGAGCTGACTGGATAAAGAAGAGTCTGCTGGTTGTACCAGACCATGCTGTAAGCTTCAGTGATGGTGTTGGCTAAATCTCCACTGCCTTTAGTAAGAGTTTGAACACCTGGATTGTATCTAGACTTTTATGTTAGACATCCAAATTTAACAAGATTAGGTCCAGCCATGACCCTAACACTGCCAAGTGTAGCACTAAACCATGTGGTACCTATGGTCTACAGAGCACAATGTCTTTTAAATGACTCAATCCCTTCCCTTAATAGCCTGTTGTAACACTTGCCAAACATTTGGGTGAAGAATTTTTTCCTGATATCCAACCTAAGCCTCCACTGGCACAACTTGAGGCCATTTCCTTTTCCTATCGTTTGTTCCTTGTTTCCTATTATTTGGAAAGGAGGCCTTCAAATCTTCTGGAGCAACTGATGAACAATTAATGGGAAAAATATGCTGCCTAAAATGTCACTAGGTCTCCTGTGCAAGCAAATAAGCCTCACCCTAGATATATACCAGGTCCAAGCTATCTCTTGGCCACCTAGTCCAGTTGATGGAATACTTTATCATACCCTTTCAGTCACAGAGCTGGGCAAAGCTTCTTGGTGAGTGACTATTGCTCAAATACACTTTTCTTTTTTCCCTCATTAAACGTCTCTGTCAGTAGAAAGCTAGAGATAGTGGCAGCTGAAGATGTTTCTGCCTATAGGTTTAGTCCAGCCACAAGGTCTGGCTGTAAATGTGGCAGGCAGAGATGGCTTTTAAGCTGAGATACAGTCCTGCAGCTCCATGTGCTACTGAGCCCACAGGTATTAATCTATTTTTTTGCTATGTCCTGTACATCATGACATACAGAGGCTTAGAGGAAAAAGAACTCACTAGCTACAGACAAGGAAAATATAAATGGAATTATATAATAAAATCTATTAAACACAAATTAATACTCGTTTAGATGATTATTGTGCTTATTCTACAATTGGAGCCATGCTGCTCTCTGGATGCTGGGTTGGATCTTGGACAGATGCTACTTTGAACTCTGTGCATCAGACATAAACATCTGGTATTAAAAGTATATCTGAATGACCAAAACCCCTTCTTCTTAGAAGCAGTTCCTTGCAAATACCCTAGTTATGTCTCCATGCATGCAAAGAATAAAATTTGTCCTGCTTTTGAGTCTTTAAAAATTTTATTTCAAGTTGTTGTGTTTTTTTCATTATTTTTATATTCAACATACAAGGTAAAAAAAGTCAGAGAATCTAGTATTTAAAATTTACATGAGGTTAAAAAATTTTAGAACTATTTTGTACTCAGTGCAAATTTGTCCTATACACCCCACCAAAGAATTTTTCAATATATGACTTGCAGATGCACTGAAGTCAATATTAAAAAATAAATAAATCCCTAAATAATGAAACTTTCAGAGAACACATAGCATGAAATGCTGTTTGCTCTAGTACAAAGCCATTAGAAATTGTGTATTCAAGCACTTCTTGGTTATAAACCATGCCTCTTCATTTCCCTTCTCCTCGTTTTAGATCTCCAGGATTTAATTTTTTAAACATAATTTGAAAACCTTACAACATAAGAAACAGTTTACACCATTATATCTTCTTGAACTTTGAGAAGGGCATTTCTGACAATACTTATAACCTACAGATAATCCTTGCACTACAAGTGAAAACAGCAGGTACAGCAGGTAAATGAGATGAAGGAAAAGACAAAAACAACAAAGCAGGTTGTTTTTTTTTCCCTTCACTTTCAGCTCACTGTTTCTCCATCTTGAATTTTTTTTTTATTTTCTATTTCAACAAAAGATATTTCTATCTTGGGAGCTGCCAGAGTAGTGGCATTTACTGTATGGAACAATAATAAAAGCATGACAAATGTACAAAGGCTGTTTGTTTCCTTCCAAATTCCTTAAGTGAAATAGTTTAGTTCATTCATACATTTCCAAATGTTCTTGCTGGACTTCTTAACAATATGGCTTTTCCCCCCCAGTGTTCAAAGCTGTCAAATGAAAAATGGATCACAGAAGAGGTTGTTGGTTTTCAGCCAAGCTACAGATGGAATATGTTAATTTACCTATTGCTTATGAAAGGAGACTTTTGCTTATTACATTGTCTTGACCCATGAATAAGAAATGCAGCTTTTGCTTATACTTAGCATTTTTAGTTCTTCTCTCTACATGAAGCTTAACATTAAATAGAAGTACTTGGCCTTTGTATGTTGCAATAAATTTGGATTTTGAAATCTGAAGTTATTTTTCAGATAATCTGGTTTTGTGTAGAAAATTTTCTGTTCTAACTACTATTCAGCAGCACCTCTATTAAAATACTATAGATGTACACACATAAAATAGTCTTAAATGTATCAGCTCTTTCCAAAGTGGTTTCTGTCCCTTCTGAATTACTTCACTGGTTGCAGCAAAACAGATTTGCCATTTTTCAGGAGAATTTTACAGTATTTTTCCCTCAATTATTCTAAAATGGGTAGGGTGTTTAGAAGTGCCATGGTCTAGTAACCACAGTGGTAGTGGATTAAGGGGTGGAATTGATGGTCTCAGAGGTCCTTTCCAACCTGTCTGATTCTGTGATTCTATGAAGATGCTTAGTAGACGTCAAGATTAAGAAGTTTTGATAAGGAAACTATCCAGAAACACCTTTCTCACTAGAAATTTTCATCTTTCCATTAGCCTGGCCATTGTAGGTGTACAGCATTGACTACTGTACAAAAAAAAATCTAATGACATCAAAAGTTTACTATCTGAAGTCTTATCCCTTGAATAAAGAATGCATGTGCTAGATGAGGCATCTGATTAATCTGTTTTCATTCACTCAAATTTGTCCCTTTCCTAAGCCCTTTGCTTCATGGTTACACAGAGGTCCATTTCCCATGGGTAAACTGAAATAAAGGGGACATAACAAAGCAGGGAGAATGAAAAAAAAAAAAAAAAAAAAAAAAAAAGGTGAGGACCTGTAAAGAGGGAATCTATTCACATAAAAAGTGTTTCCAGCTTTGGACATAGAATTAAAGGGCTGCCACAAGGGGAAGTTAAACTACAGAATAACAACTTAAGCCTTCTCACCTTCTGAAGAGGGATGTGCCCATGCTATGCAAGCATTCACTAAAAACACAAGAGACAAATCATTTCTTGGGGCAGGCACCTAAACTGATGGGGCTCATGCTTTTTACTGTAGTAGGGGTGACAAAATATCTCCCTGTTATCTAATGCTGAAGCACACCATGGGAAGTGACTAGAGTTCAATTTTGTACTTAAGCCGAGCTTCTGCCATCTTAGAATCACAGAATCATAGAATTGGCTGGCATCTGAATCAAACATCTAAAATTAGCCAGCCAGATTAAAGGGAATAACCTGTTTTACTCATCTAAGTCAAGATGTTATTCTTTGTCAGCGATTCTGCGCCAGTTTTAGACAGTATCCAGGTGACATAGACTCTTATCACCCTGGGAACCTTCAGACCTGAACCCAACAAGCACACCAACCAAAGAAGCCACCAAAGGCCTCTTATGGGAGCCATTTTATACTGAGCATCACAGGAAGGAGCACTGTGATTGGTCCATTTGGGTCACCTCACCCATCCTCACCTCCCATTGGCTCAGGTCCTCCCCATTATCACTGCCACATCAACAGCCTGGCAGCTGCTGGGGGGGGTCCCAGGAAGGTTCTTTCTATCCTGGTCCTCTCAAACCAGGGCATTCTGCAAGAGTTTGGTCCTTAGTGAGAAAATCCATTTAAAATAGCTTTGTAAATCAGATACCTATTGGAAGTGATATCACTTTATATCCCCACAGCCCTGATTTCCCCAGGTAAATTAAAGCAGCTGGAGGGACCTTTCCTCTTCCTGGAAATACTTCTACAAATAGGGAATCTTGGAAGTGGGAGAACAGCTGGGAAAGTAATTGTGCATCACCCATCTGTACAGTGAAGTCCACCATGAAAGGAAATGCTTCTGATCATCTTTCCTCTTACCAAGCTGTCCGTAGACATCCCAAAGGAAAAACCAAAACCTAATAGTAATTTATGTGCATAAAGTCCCTGTTAGTTATAAATGAAAATGACAGCAGAACTCCCAGACTTCAAACCTAGCACTCTTTCAACTCTTGCTAGTAAAGAGAGAAAATGTTCCCAATTTTTCACCTGTGTGGGATTTTGATGGATTTATCCCTTGCCTTCAAGAAGCTGTACAAAAGGCACGGCCAAGAGAGGAGAATCCTGTACCTCACCCTGCCTTTTCATTGCATTACTCTAATGCCTGTAACATATCTTTTTAATCATCCCATTTAATCTTGAAGGTAGTCCTGCAGAAGGTTATTAGAATGACAGTAAAAAATGGCTTTGTTTTCCTCCCATGCACTGGAACAGGGGCACCAGTGGTGATTAGTTTTGTCACTAAGGCAACTACTGGCAGGGAGGAAGAAAGGATTTTACAAGATTTTCCTACACCAGTTATACAGAAGCTTCTCCAGCACACAAATCCTTCCTTTCCCTGGAGCACACAAATTCCCTGTTTACTTCTGGTGAAATTATTTCCTCCTGCAATATTAAGAGAGAAGAAAAAGGTTGTGGGATCTAAAAGAAGTGAAAATGCTTTGCTGCAGTATGGCCTGTGCTCTGTTCCCCACTCCAGGCATGTGTTTGGTGACCAGATGAACGTGAATCCATTTAAAGAGAGGCAAAATGTTTCCCTCCTACCTCCCCTGCTCACTTCCCCAGCATAACACAAACCAGAAGCTACACAGTGATGCCAGAATGAGGGAATCAATTACATCCCTGTCTCTGAGGATGAAGCAGAGCCTATAATGCAGATGTTTTTACAGCTGTGAGAACTACGGATGATTTAATCGTTTAGGATAATTGTTCTGTAGAGTAGTTGTTTTTACAGAGAAGGAAGGGAAAGTATTTGGGGAAGGGGAAAGAGAGAGAAATGTAAACAAAACAAACAAAAAAAAAATGATGTGAGCTGCCATTAAATGCATTTCTATTTGGCAGAGAGCACTTAAAAATAATGTTTAACAGAGACAGTTTGAAGGGAGACCTAGGACATAGAACAAAAGTAATCCAGGCTCTTGCTGAGTCCTTACAGGCTCTGCATTTTCTGCTGCTGTACCCACAGTGCTGCCTTTTCTGCATCAAGTCTTTGCTTAGCTCACAGCAAGTGACCAAAAAAAAAAAAAAGAATTGAAAATAGACTCAAACATAAGTCACAGCTTTTTTTCCTGCACTGGTTAGTACTTCTCCCCTTTAACTGCATTATCTACGCTTTCAGAGCATCAGGCTTGCTCTTGATGTCTGTTGCACTATGAAGTTGTGACCTTTTTTGCCTTCATTATCTAATAATGAGACAGTAAACAGCTAACCTTGGTATTTGGGATTATGGTGTGTAAGATTTATCTAGAAATATCATATTAGAGTGCAGTTTAAACAAGGAAATCCCAGTCCCAGGACACTGACACATTATTTTCTTTCACTCTTCTCTGCTAAATACAAAATATTTGACAAACTTTAGTCACAACAGAAAAACAAACAAACCAAAACACAGGCAGTGGATCATTAATTATTATCCCCATAAACCTGAACAAAAAAAAAAAATATTTTTAAGAGCTAAATAACTAGAAGAGGAGATTATAGTGAGATGGTGAGATTCTCTACCTCTAGGATTACTTAAAAGACAAGCAAAAATGGGAAGTCTGTTTTCTAAACAGAGGCTCCAGTACCATAAGAAATGCTCCAGGGGATCTCACCTGAACTCCTAGTTACTACCTCAGGAAGGAATAGATTTGCTGTAGGTCCCATCTCACCTACATGTTCAGAATAGATGTGTGGGCTATGGCAGTACGTACATTATTTAACAACAGAACCTGACTCTGGATGTCCAGAAGTTGGAACCCACACTAGTCATAAAAACAAGAATCAACATTTCTGTAGGGATTATATAGTCACAGGGGTTCTGGGTAGCCTAAAAATCCAACTGTATCCAAATGTTTAGATCAGATAGCTGGTGGATTTAATAGATTATACATAAAAATAGTGATTGTTACTTTCATTATTGATGCATGATTGATCAGAAAAACAGATTTAAACTTTCCTCTTGTCCCTGCACACCTAATGTCTTGGAATATTTATCTGGTATAAACACTTTCTATTTTTAAATCCATTTTGACACATATACTTACTCATATCCCCAGAATTACTTGGCATGGATGTTTCTTTGCTGATGTCAGACCCAGTCTAACTTCTACTAAAATATATGGTCTAATATTTGACACTATTTAGAAAAGTGGAGCTTAGTTTAAATTGAAAAAGAATAAATTTTGCTGGAAGAGTCTGTGGGAGAGTTTCACAGGTAATGTAAATAGCCCCCAGAGATTTCACCTGCATGCAGACTGCATTTACCTGTTCGCCAGACTTACTCCTACTGAGATATGGGATCAGTAAGGGATCTACTATTTTCTGACACTACTGTGGGGTTGTTTGGTTTTTTGTTTTCATTTTTTGGGGTTGTTTTGCTTTTCCATTTCTGTTTATTAGTCTTTCTTATCCCTGCCTTTGAAAATTCTTTAGAAAACTTTAAATGTTGAAATCTCAAATTTGTAACCAAGCACTGGGAAATGCCATTGGTTATAGAATGTCCAGAAAATAATCAAGTAAGAAAGAAAAATAAGAAAAATGCAGAACAAATGCAGTGATTTCAACTACTACTGGAAATATCTTTAGAGCAGAAATTCAAGTCCCTGTGTTTCTGATTTCAGAGCTTTTCAGAACCTGTGTAGATGTGTTCAAGGATTTGATTCACATAAGCACCTCCCAAGCATGTCACCTTTGTGTACAAACATGGTGGCCTAGTTGACATTCTCTGCATCTTCTCCTTATTTTTCTGAAAAAGAAGGAAAGAAATCCAAGATGGTTCCAATTGAAGCACAAACCCTTTTTGGCATCCCTAAGTCAAAGAAAGAGAGTGCTCCTCTCGGAGGTGTGAAATACACTCCAAGACTACATGGCTCTAAATTATAAAATCCAGACCAGGTCTTCATCTATAAATTACCTAATTTGGCTTTGTCACCTGAAGAATTTTCTATGATTTATACTTGAGGAAAAACCTCTTCTCATAGATTCTGAACACTTACATATCCAAAAGGCTTCAAGAGAAATCAAAATACACATTTAATTCTGAAAGCCCATCTGTTTCTTATAATAAGTTGATATCACCAAAAAAACCAAGATCTTTCTTACAATCTTCAACACACTTTATACCCAGAAACAGAAAATGGACAAATAAGGAATAAAAGTTTCAAGAGCTCATGGATGAGCTTGGCTGCCATGTCAGCTGCTGGTTCTAGGCCACTACTTCAGATGAAGTTTCTCAGAACACTGGGTCTGGGTTCATTTTTTTCAACTTGGAGAAATATATTTCTCCAAGGGCTTTTTTCATTAGGGCTATTTTTTCATTATAAATTTAAACCAGTGGATCATTGTCACAGACTGTAAAAAAATATATCAATTCTAGCAAATGCTGTCTGTGTTTGGGTTGTATTTTTTTCAATTTTTTTGAGTAGGTCAGCTACAGACTTCCACAGAATCTTCAAGGAAGAAAAAGCAAATGGTCATCAGATTAGCTTAAGTATAGAAGGAGACTTTGTAGGAGCCATTTAGAGTACAAAAGTTTCTGTCCTTGGATTGTTTTCTCTGTGCAAGAGAGAAATATAAAGCAGTGATTAGGAAGATTGCAGCTGGACCTATTTGAATGATCGTCCCCAGATATAACACATCAATACGTTGCATCTGATTTGATTCCAGCAAGCTGATGAAACTACAATAACCTACAAACATATCTTGGCAGAAATCATCCTACCAGAAGGTTCAAATTCCCTGAAAATGTAAGTCAGCTGTTCCATTAAGGAACTATTTTGCATCTGCCCCATCACGCACTCAGCCAACAAAGGAAATAGTATTACAGAGGAAAATTAAGTGGGAAAAAACAGGTTTCTAGAAAAGCCCTGCACTACAATGTTTGGTAAGATTTATCTAGAAATATACTAGAGTCCAGTTTAAACAAGAAAATCCGAGTCACAGGACACTGACACATCATTTTATTTTACTCTTCTATATACAAAATATTTGACAAACTTTAGTCACAATAAAAAAACAAACAAACAAACCAAAACACAGGCAGTGGATCATTTATTATTATCCTCATGAACCTCAACTGAAACAAAAAATATTTCTAAGGGCTACATAACTAGGAGAGGAGATTATAGTGAGATAGTGAGGTTCTGGGAAAGCCTTGAACTATAAATGTTTGTGTTCCTTTTACTGACATCAGGTCCACCACAATGCTCAGTGAAGAACCCGAACAGCAGGTTGAGGAGTGTGTACCAGCCAGGCTCTTCCATTGGATGTAAGGTCTCTTCACAGCCATATCTCAGCCATTTTTCCAAGCACCTTCTCAGTATTTCAGTTAAGCACATTGGATTGCTGTGACACGGAGCTGTTCCTACAGGTTTACTTTAGAAGAAATTGAATCATGCCCTGCATAATGCCTCTGTGTGAACTGGATGTGCACCAGCTCTAAAGGAGTGTAGGCTGAGTGGGTAATGTAAATGTCTACATGTAGTCAGGGTTGCTTTTGGAGAGGTGACATTAACTTCTTGGTTGTACCCTGAGATGCCCAACAACGCCAAAAAAGTCAAAGTATGGAAGGATGAAGAATAGATTGTGGACTTCAATGTCAAGGGTGGAGCCTGCTGAAAAATACTTGCTCCCTGTGTTTTTCAATGATATGTCTTTTCATTGTCATCTTCAGGGAAGGGGAGAAAGCTTTACAGATGGAAAGGAGGTGGATGTTGGAGGTGGATGTGGGCAGACTTGTTGAATATTTCGAGAAATCATAAAAATGGCCTCTGCAAAAAACTTGTAACTACCCAGGAACACACTGTGCTCTTGTAATAAAGGAGTTACCATTTGTGAACAGTGTAGCTGAAGATGTGCAAAGCCTGGATTGTGATTACTGAACTTAACATGAAATATATATGATAGTAACTCAAGGATTTCATTTCTTCATGTAGTGATTTTAGTATTCTTTGCAAGAATTTCTGTGTGCAGTTTAAATTAGGATTTATAAATAACTCATGTTAAGGTTTGGATTTTACAACAGGGTAAGAAGTACGCTATATTGGTTTAAGTAAGAAAACTATGAGCCTTAAATCAGCTGAATTAACTTAATAGTGGGTTAAATAGAAGGGAATTGTGAGCATCCACCCAGCCACTCCTTCTCCAAGTCACCATGAGAAAGAGTGGAAAAGATTTCCATGTTTTTTGAGTGGGGGAACCCTGCAATTGAGCTGTAGTGATGAAGGCTGTATCCCAGTATGTCAGGCAAGCACTAATTTTAACCAATTATTCCTTAAACATGATGAAGTTTTATTTCCCCAAGGCAGACCACGATACAAGAAGAAATCTGGCCAGCAGGGTTAGAAAATGGGCAGCAGAAATTCAAATGTTTTTGAAAAGAAACTGGATGTGTTTACTCACAGGAACCTGAGCAGCCCCTTGACACTATCTTTGCCCAGATATTTACCCCTTTCCTCTCTGTCATCCCCAGGACTTTTGTCCCCAAAGTCTCAGACATTACTCATGTCCTCTTTTTTCTCATTCTTCATAGTTGGGTTTTTTTGGTTTGGTTCAGTTTGTTTTTTGTTTTTTCTTTTTTGTTTTCTTAAATCACTGTTCCCTTTTTCAGGGACATGGAAAAGTTTGGCTTTGAAAGTGTTATCATTTCATCTCTTTTCCTGTAATAAGGCTTAGCCAACTGGTCAGTATAAGCACTCCAGCCTCAGATGTTTTGTGTGTGTGGGAGGGAAGACAACAACAAAAGAATGGAAAAAGCCCAGCAAACTGTCATATCCATGCAAACAGGCATAACATGATACTTTTCCCTCAGTGCATGAAGGCAAATTGCTCCCAGATTTTAGTGAGCTTGCAAACAAGATTCCTTCTTTTTCTTTGAAGGCAAGATTTAATAACTGCAAGCAAGATTGTAGGTGGCAGCATCTGAAATTCACCAGTGAGGATGTAGTGAACACAGGCTAATAAATGCAGTGCTACCCTCAGGCTTGGCTGGAAAATTTTCTCTTCAGAAAGGCAGTGGGTGAACTGGGAAGTTATGTTGCAGTTCTGGCTGCAAGTAAATATACCTTGAACAGGAGGGTAAATGAACTACAAGTTAGGACAGGAGGACTGCATTTAGCTTAAAATGGGAGGTTTGGGTGAGCTGTAGTATTAATGAATCACCAGACACTGATAATGCTGCTGTACCTGCTGTAGAACTGCATTTGTTCAGCTGGCTTGTCAGGGGTGTAATCCTTCTTGGTACTTTAAAATCTTCCTTCCAAATATTACTTACCTTATGACACTTCTCCTCAGAGTCCAGCCAACACTGTTGAAGCACAACATCTTACTACTGAGCTATAACATGACAGAAGGATGGCATGACCAAGACCAACACATTGTGAAGCAGACCCATAAAACCAGCTTCTCTCTGAGCTTTGAAACTTAAGGGGGCAGGAGATGTTTCAGGATGCAAGGCAATGGGAACAAGTTAAATTACAGAAAGTTCAAATTAAGCATAAAGAACCCTTCTTTACTGTGAGGGTGATCAAACACGTTGCCCAGGGAATATGGAGTTTTCATCCTTAGAGCTATGCAAACCCCTGAAGAAACAGCCCTGGGCAACCTGACCTAGTTGATTCTACTTGGGTTGGGATGATTGGGTTAGAGACCTCCAGAGATCCTTTCCAATCTCAACTACCCTCTGATTCTGTTATGTCTAAAAAAGATAAATGTGGAGCCACAGAAGGCCAACTGGCATATTCATAGAATTATAAAGGCATCACAAGGATGTGGTTTAGGAGAGAGCAGATTAGATGGATGCACAACTCATTTTTAACTGTAAGATTGCCCTTGCAGCTGCTATGTTTCATTCTGACACATGCCATGTCTTGATAAAGCTATCTAAAAACTGGTTCCAACAATATCCAGGAAAACCACTGGTAGTAATGCTGTTTATGGACAGAAGCCAATCTGTTCCACATCGATGCTTGTTGTCTTGCAACAGATTTACAAGCATAGCCATGATTTTTGCTGTATGGTATAAGTGATTGCTTCCAGAAATGAACTATTAGCTTCATCTGGTTTTGAGCATTACCCTGTAGCCTTGCTGAACCAAAAAAAAAAAAAAAAAAAAAAAAAAAAAAAAAAAAAAATATTAAAAATCAACAATAATTAAAATGCTGCTAAATATAAACAGTATTTCAAGATGCACTGCATTAAACAAATTATGATAATGTACAGTACCAGCTTGTTTTAAGTGTAAAACATGGATGATTTGGGAAATGATGTGCTGCAAAATTACTGCAAGATTTTATAAAATTATTATAGTGTGTTAAATGTGCCAAGAAAACCCTACCCACAAACACTTGCACATTGCCATATCTGAACAATGATCCTTTAACAATGTTCCCATAGAATATTTCCATGTGCTTGGGGTTAAACACATGAGAGAGAAAATAGAGATGATGTGAAGCTTTCTTTACTCCCACCATCTTCTGTTTGGACAGGGTTTTAAAAAACAGACTAATTTTGGAAAACAAATTTGTACTATACATATCTAGAGATGCTTTCAAGTATTTGAAAGCTTTCAACCTTTTCAAATTGGGTAGTTATGTTTATGTAGAAAACATAAATAACTTGGAAATTCACAGATAATAAAGCCAAATTACAATTATTGTCATGTAAAACTGGTGCAATTTATTCAGAATCAATGCCATTTATCTACCTTCCCAACTTTTCTTCGTGCATATATCACCAAGAAGCCTTGACTATGGCATGGAAAATTATGACAGTCAACACCCCAGGAAATGTTTCAGGATTATGAAAAAAATGTCCACTGTGCATCTGGATAAAACACAGATTTTTCAAAATTTTTTTTTGCATTGAAATACAAATGGAAAGGATCCACTAGAGAAAAGCCATTAGTGTGGTGCTTGTGACTCCTATCCAGAAGTGTCACAGAATATAGGAGCTAAGACAAGGGTCTTCCAACAGTCAGACATCTGTCCCAGGCCAGTTCTCATTCTGAAGAATGTAGGGAAAGTCCATGGAAGAAATTGGTTCTCAGATCATTTTGTCGTTATCAGCCAACCTACAAAGGATCACCCCTTCTGTCATGAGCTACCCAGAATATCACTTCAATATGCTGAAATACAGGGTTGTGTTTAAGGTATTTATTAAGAATTTGTCTGGACTTGACTTCCTGAGCTTTCATTTCTGAGTTTCCCTGCATATACTATGAGTCTTCACTGTGTGAAGAGAATGGATGCAAGTCCTGTCCAATGGGTCAAATAATTCATCCTCTACACTCCCCCATAAAATATTCACTGACAACTTTGTTGAGACGGCATGATTTAAAAAACAGAGGAGGTGTTACTCAACCTGGAAGTTAAAGAATCATAAATCTTCCTTGGCCAAAATTTGTTGTCTGACTCATGATAAGGGAGATTATGATTTGCAGGATTCTCTTCTTGTGATTTATACCTTGATGTATGCAGTTTGTCTCACATGAATTTTCTATAGAGAAAAGCAAGATACAACATACAGAAACAATGAAGAACATTTAGATAAATTTGATTGACAGATATTTGGTTAGTTGATTTTTAAAAAATCACCATTCTCCACAGAATGCAGTCTTTATCATGAATGGTTACAGCTGAAAATGATCCATTCACCACCGCACTGGTGTTAACACACAGCAGTGTAATCCATCTTAGAAATGAGCACCACTTCATCCTGTGGTGAAATGCAGTTATATAAAACTGGTAGTCCTCCTTTCTTTCCATCCAGCATTGCTAATGGTCCACCTATCAAATCCACTATTAAGCAATCTACACAAACCTTCTGCATATATACAGTATGTATATATTTCACTTCTATTCCATCTGCCTAATGCTGTTTGATCTTCTCACCTTTCTAATATAACTGTATTTACACAGTTACAGACCTTTGAATATTAACTACCCCATGAGTTGAATGGTGAGCCCATTTAAGAGAAATCATATTCCAGTCAGCTCTTCTGCAACCACTTTTTTTTTTTTTTTTTTTTTTTGTCATTCTCTTGTTTGTCTAATGATGATTAAGGTTGCAGTTCCACTCATTAGTGAAGTGTATTAAATGGTAATATCAATAACTGACAGCAGAGCTGCAGTAGGACTGACTGTTCCATGAATCTATAAAAATATTCCAAACAAAGCTTTCTGAACATTATGTCTCCAGGCATGGTGGAAATGTTTACTCCCCGCTTCCTCTCCTGGATCATGATCGATGTAAGGGGATTAACAAGAGAGTGCCTCTTAAGCTCAGTAGTACTGTGCTCCCTGGTTTCATGTGAATTTCCTTACACTCAGAGGTGCCAGGATAGGTTTACTTGATTTTGAGGGGTAATACAAATTAAGAGAAAAAGGAAAAAGAAAAAGAAAACAAAACAAAAGAAACAAAAGTAAAAAGAAACTAACTGTCACACCTCAAACCTTCTCTACATGAATTGCTTCATGAGACATCAGTGACAAATTCTCAGAGGTCAGTGTTCTGGTATAGAGAAGAAGTCTTCTACTCTTAGGTATACTCAGGATCCTGTTGTGCTACTGAGGTGTCAGCCTGAGGCATGTTCCTCTTTGGGTATGTGCTGTGGCAGATGCTGTATAAAGATGTAAAGAATAACTGCCCTCACAATGAAGACCTTTCAAAACATAACAGATGGCTGAAATTAAAGAAGCTGGAGGTGTCGCTGAGAAATGAGTAGGGAAAGATTGCAAAATTGAAGGGAGACTTTATCCCAGAAGAGGAGGATGAACATCTGTAAAACCAGCTTAAAAAAGTAATCACAAGTTACTCTTAAGTTTATATCACTTGACAGCTGTGTGACTAAGAGAAATCTTACAGAAAAAATAAATCTGTGTGTGCTTATTTGTGGGTGGGCAGGGAATGGTTCAGTTTTATGAAAAAAATATGGGATATGCAATCATATTCTGTTTCTGTGCATATTTTAATCCATTTTCACATGACAATGGCCAATTTCAGACTGTCAACAATGTATCAGAATCTTAAAGGCATTGCATTCTGACAGAAAAAAACAAAAAAAAAACCAAACAAAAAAACCCGGATCAGCCTGACATGCAATGCAGGAATTGAAGGTAGCCTCAGTGTCATCCCTGGCCAGATGGCCAACCAGCACTGTTGTGCCTTGGCCTTCTGCTCCAAAAGGTCTGGCAGTAGTGCTTGAGAGTCAATGGGGTCATGAAGTGAGGGAGGGAGCTTGGGAAGGAAGACAGAAAACATAGGGGATGTTGCTCTAGAGACAAGGACATAAAAGATGGGATAATAGGTGTGAAAAGGTAGAGAGAACTTCTAAGGGGAATTTCATAATACTGTAGTGATCAATTTGGAGTGAAATTTCAGGGAATCTGAGAGTGCTACATTTCAACAGGCACTGCCCTGGGATATCAAAGCCCTCACACTGATTCTCAGCTGTGATAACTTGAAATTTTATACCCTTTAAAAAATCCTAATAGAAATAGATCAGTGCTCAAGTCTTTAAGAGTTGCTTTAAAAACAATCTTTTTCTTGAGGAGAAAGAGTAATCAAACATACTGTTCCTGCCCTAAATCCATTTTATTCCAAAGCTTTTTCTTGGTCCTTAAGGACCACTGTATATCAGCATCTCATATTTCAGGAAAAGCATTCCTATTACTCTGCCACAGAATAAAATACATACCTCCACAAAAGATATTACCAGGCCATTGTGTCAACATCACAAGTTTTAAGATCAGTTTTCCAAAGTAAGCAGTCTTGATCTTCTCAAATAGATGACACTCATAAATTTCCTGTTAAAGTCTGTTAGGTAGGGTAACAGATCTGACTTTCAGGAAGCATTTCTTGTCCTTATGTTACATTTATATATTCATTCTGACAGCTTGTCCTCTTACATGAGCAAATAGTCCTAACAGTCAGGAGACAAGGCAGCTGCTGTAAAACATTTGGCTGTCATTTATGTTCTTAATCCTCTTAAAGAAATTCTCTGCTTTAGAAAATTAGCAAACATAAGAGATCACTCATCACCTCCCTTCCAAATCAAGACCCTTAAACCAAAATCCTTTGGGAGAAGAGAGAAGAAGTGTAGATAACTCCACAGAGATGTGCAAGACCAGCTGTAGCATCTCAGTAAAGGGTGAGTTAGATATCTCTGAGCTGAACGTAGGAAGACTGAAAAACTTTTAACACACAATTGTTTTCAGCTACCTTGCAAGCATTCAAAGCCTGATTTTATTCCCCAGAGCATGCCCATAGTCTTTTTCCTTACAAAATCGTTGGAGGATCCATCATCCTGAAGGAACACAGGACTCTACTGGATTCCATTTCAGGAGTTCTTCCCCGAAAACCTCCAGATTGTGACGCTTATTTCCAAAACAATCCAATTCAACTCTTGGGTCTGGAGAAGTATTAAAGTTAGAATAAAGGAATAACTTAGGCTGAAAGGTCCCTCTGGAGGTCACCTGGTACAACCTCCTGCTCTAATTGAGTTGGAGCTTCAATGTGGCAACAAAACATAAAGCACACTGGTCTTCTCCTTGTCACCTGTTGTAGGATTGCATCTCAAGTCCAAAATACACATTCTGAGGAGAAAGCAATGCAGTTATTAATTAGAATGGTGACTGTTAACAGAAGTCCCTGAGCTGAGGTCCCGTAACTGATATTTGCATGGACCATGCCTCTCTCTTTCCAACCGACAGGTCTTCTAGTCCTCTGTCTTTTTTGTAAAAAAACCTAAAACTTTTAATCTGATTGGTCTGGCCCATACAACCTTCCCCTGCAAACAGCTGGACTGTTATTTTCTTGTATTTCATGTCCCAGTTCTTCTTCCCACTACAATTGGTTTGGGTGTGGAGATCTATTGCTGACATCAATAGAAAGAACATTTATCTCTTAATTTAGATTAAATCATCTTTGTAATAACTTGTATGGCTTCTCATTTAATTACTTACAGGGTTTCTTGTGTTACTAGAGGGAGGATAGTTTACTAGAATTTAAAGATTCTTATTACTACACAGGAACAGTTTTGTCTGTGAAACTATCTGGAAATTACTCCCAGAAACTATCTGGGGAGTTTCTTAAATTACTTAAATAATTACTTAAATATTTTCAAAATTTATGGCAGCATTTCCAAAGTTTAGCTCTTTTAACAGAGGTGACTACATTGTTTGCCACAAAAAGAGAATTACATGTTGTAAGTGACTAAAGGACTTCCTTATTTTAAAAATGAATAATGTTTTTAGGTGTTGCTATGGAAGCAGCTTTGAATGTGATCAGGATAGGGTAATACAGGACTTAAAATACACTTGTAGAAAATTTCCTTCACACTCTTTGAGCACTCTAAAGGCTTCAGGAAAATTCATAGAATCATAGAATCACAGAATGGATGGGGTTGGAAGGGACCTTAAAGTTCATCTAGTTCCCTCCTTCCATGGTCAGGGACACCTCCCACCATCCCAGGCTGCTCCAAGCCCCATCCAACCTTGCCTGGAACACTTCCAGAGAAGGGACAGCCACACATTCTCTGGACAACTTGTTCCAGTGTGTCACCACCTTCCTAGTGATGAATTTATTCCTAATATATTATCTAAATCTCCTCTCTTCCAGTTTAAAGGAGTTACCCCTTGTCCTACCAATCTATCCCTGTCTCAAAAGTCCCTCCCCAGCTCTCCTGTACTGGAAGGCCTCTAAAAGCTCTCCCAGGAACCTCTTCTTCTCCAAGCTGACCAATTCAAATTCCCTCAGCCTATGTCCATAGCAGAGGTCCTCCCTGGTTATCTTTGTGGCCTCCTCTGGACTCACTCCAACAACTCCATTTGTAAGATTGACATAAACTGCAGATGTAAGCAGAGTCATTACATAGCTCCAAGCAGCTGAAAGAATTTTGGAAATGAATCCTGAGATTTGTAGTGATGAGTTACACTCTGGAAATTATCACATACACTCTGAGACGTAAGATATCATTTCTTAACCTTATTCTGTAAAAGTCCTCCTGTGGAAAAAGACATCTCCTGCAGAAGAGGAGGTTTTAAACTTTTTTATTGTGTTTGATGCACCACAATCACCAAAAGAACAACAACAACAAAACTACCAAAAAACCCCACAACCAACCAAAAAACTCACACATACACACAGAAAGACAAAAAAACATAATCAAACAAACAAAAACAAAACAAAAAACAAACTAAAAAACCTCACAAAACAAAACAAAAAACCTCTCCAAAAATTAAAAATAAAAAACCAAAACAAACCACTAAATAAATAAAAAACCAAAAAAAAACCCAAGAAGAGATTGACTCTGTAACTTAGCTTAAAGTGTTATAATATTTTTATAAGGAGAGAAGCAATTAGTAATTCAGGGGAGGATTCCCCTTGATGGTCAAGATACATAAATTTTAGACTGCAGATTAATGAACCTGGTTGCAGGTGTCTCTCTATGTATTAGGAGATTTAATCAACTTAATTTAGTGGAGCCTAACGAGTATACACTTTCTATAGCTCAAATCTGTTACTTCAAGATCTTTCTTGAGGTCCTGTAAGAGACAAGTAAAGAGCAGATGATTAGACCTAACATGTAATACAGTAAATTCATTAGCAATGCCAGAGAAGCTCTTCAGGGAATTAATTGATTTCTATTTTGTGTATGTGTAGAATCTATTTTTTTGAGACCTTCTTCTTAGCAGGTTTCAGATCATCTCAAAGGTGATGATAGCACTAATTCTTTTATGTCCTTGTCACTGACATCTCTAAAACACTCCTGAATTATTACTGAGTCTACACCTCACTCTAAATGTTCTCCAATCTGACAGCATAAATGAACCTTCCAAGTATGAAAATGGAAATAACAAAGTTTCCCTGGAACAGACAATATGAATTATGTACATATATACATTTATATATGGTTTTGGTCCTACTACATTGCCAAGATTAAAATATATAACTTTATTTATTGTTACACATGAAGCACCTGAGGTGTTGCAGTCTGTTACATTAACAAAACGTAGAAAATAAAGGAAGGAATGGATGGAAGGAAAAAAACAAATGAGGTATAGAAAGGAGTGGCTGACGGGGTAAAAACCTCTGCTTATGTAAACAACAAATGCAAGAGAAGGTGAGGAAATAGCCTGACATTTAAAGATTTTAGAATTATGCAGCAAATTGTGGCTAAGTCAGGTAAAAATAGTGTATTGTCAGGGATGATGAGATATATCTGAGTAGACCATCTCATCTCTGAATTCTGCCTTTAGCTTTTGGCCTTCTATGAACTCTTTCCAGCTTGTCAGCATTTAGTGCCTTTCTCTCTACAAGCTTTCAGAAACAGAATCCTGCAGACATTCATTTAAGCTTTTGTCAATACTGCTGCAGTACTGTATTGACAAAACCTGATTTGGGATTCAGAGCCTGGGTTATCCAGGACTTTGCAAGACTGCAGTGAGTTAATCCAGCCAGTGGTATTGGGATTTTAAGAGCAGGTTATGCAAATCTGCCAGGAATGGCTTCAGTGGTTAGTCCTGCCTGATGAGAAGGGACAAAGACTTCTTGTGGTCATCCTACATTTACTGTCTGGAAGAAAAAGAAAATTACAATTTGGTTTGGTGTGGACAGATTTTTTTTTTTTTCCTTTTTCTATTTTGAAATAGTTTTATGTCCATTAAATCCGGGGTTTTTTTTACATGTGAATGCATAAAAAAACAATATGAAATCCAAACAAAATCTTCTTCACAGATCTACTCATCTTGAAATCATGCTTAAGTTAAAAAATTCCTGCTGATTCACTACCACTCATGTCCCCCACACCTAAAGAGTAAGTATGTGTTCCTTGATGGAAGAATTGGAGAGAAAAGACCTAAACAGTCCATTCTAGTTCAGTGTTCCTCCTCTTGACCCCTGTTTGCTTGGACATTATAGTGATGAATAAAAAGGTAAACTAGAATAACAATTCTTCAGAATGAAAAAAATGGGAAAAAATGCAAACAGATTTCCATAATTATTATTTGTACTGGTATTTGTCCCTGTTTGTGCAAAATGAAGTTTTTTTTTTTTCAGCATGGACTTACTGATTACTTCATTCTTCATTACAGTATCTCTTAGTTCAGGGATTGAAAATGAAACTAATAGACCTAGTTGTTCTGAATTTACACTCACTCTGATTTGGTCTTCTTCAGCTGCATTTGTAGTGTAAAACAGAAAAGGGGAGTAAAAATTTTAAGAGAAATAAACAACTTTATAAGGGTAGGAAAACAAAACTATTGTAACAATGTAGTGCATTTGTGCAAACACCTTCCGAAAGCTGACAGAAATCAGGATCAATACTATAGCAGGTTTTGGATCAAACTCTTCTTTCACTATTGGTTAAACTTCTCCTATGATCAACATGCTAAAAACAGAAGAGCAAACATGTATAGATGCTGAGCACAACTGGATCTGGTGCTGTGACTCACGCTGCAGGAATAGAAGCTAATTTGTTTTACTCCATTACTTACAAGGAGCAATAATTATTAGGAAGCTACCCAGTTCCAGAGGACCAGTGCTGCACAGAAAAAACCTTCAGGCCATCCTTTCTAATGTGGTTGTTGGTGGGAAGTTGTGTTGCATTTCTCCTACCTACTTCTCCCTGGTGGCACAAAAATGCGTTTTGACGTGAGCCTTTTGTTCATGCAGAACTGGCTGGTTTATTATTCACTGCAAATATAATGCTATATAAGTATGCTAGACAAGTAATGCACACCCTGCTAGCAGCAGCAAGAAGCCAGCAGAAACTCTGTGTCTGTGTTTGTCAAACATTAGCTCTGGAACACACAAGTTTAATTTCCCATTAATTTGTTGTCACCAGATGGTGAAGCATCACGTCTGTTAATCTGCACGACGACAGTGATGCTGCTGTTGACTGCTGATCCTTCAGATATTTTGCAGAGACAGCCCTTCAGATGCTCATTTTACCTTTTGTCATGTGGAAGTTTTCGGCAGTCTCTAAATTCCATTTGTTTTCTTGAAATTCCTCTTTGCAGTTGTTTATTTTAATCTTTGCTTTTACAAACTGCTGTGCATGAGCTTAAAGCCAAGCAAAACCAACCAAAAAAGTAGGTTTGTTTATGGGAACTATTCACATCTGCAAAACAGGAAAACTTTTTGCTTTTTTTCCCAGGGGCAATATAAGCTTTCGGAGAAGGTAACAATAACAGGAGAGAAGACATAAATTAGCTGTGCTTCTAAATGCACTTGGACAAATAACAAATGTGAAATATCTGACTGTAAAAAGAGGCAGTTTTAATGTCTTTCTATAAAAACAAAATATTGCCAGTCAATGAATTTATTTTATTTTTTGTGAAATGTAGTGAATTCTGAGTTCCTCCCAACTTCTCACCTGGTAATAATATTGACCTGAAATCCCTGTTTCATCTTCAGCTGACTACCAGATCTGGTCAAGAAATAGAGGGTACATTACCTTTGAATATGTAGTTCGACAAGTAATGAGAGGGCAAAAATCTTTAAATGGGCCTAAAATCAAAATCTTTCTTGAAGAAGATTCTCCCATGAGTATTCACAAGGGATCCTGTCCTCCAAAACAGGACAGGAATGGCACCCTATGAGAAACTCCAAAGAAATTCTTAATCTCAAAACAGGTATTTCTCATCCTGAAAATATTTCTTCCTCAAACAGTATGGAAACTTGGAAGAAAATGAGCTTGCACTCTCCTCCCAAATTACTTGGTGCTGATAGTCCCACAGGAATACTTCATTCAGTCAGTATAGGCTTTGTGACCTACAAGCCTGCAAGACACAACAGCCCCAGTCATGTCTTCTGAGAGTGTCACCGGTCATGATTTGCAAAGGTAATGTGGAGAAAAAGTCTCATTGCACCTTGAAATCTCTTTCTTGATGCCCCTAAACTCCTGAGGCATTAATTACTTGGATAGCAGGAAGTGGCTGCGACTTGGGTGGAACCACTTCAACAGAGGTTGGGACAAGGAACGCTTGAATTGGAGATGATTTAGTGGGTAAGGTGGTGTAGGACTGATGGTTGGACTCTTGAATGTTCTTTACAATCAATGATGGTTTGATGATTCTATGAATCTAAAGGCATTCAGGAAATCATTTCATAAGAAACTATTATCTCATCCTAGGTCTTCAAAGACTGAGAAATCACAGCACAAACCCCCCCATCTTTAGTCACAGTATTCTTCATCATCTTATTCATTAATATGTAGCAACTGAACATCTGCAAGTGCAAAACTGCTCTTAAATTTAAGATGTGACTCTCAAGAACTTGTTTAAATATGGTTGGAAACTGTTTTGCATAAAGGGGTCGTGACCTGGCAATGAATATGAGTACAGTCTTATTTTATTTTAGGGTTTTTTTTTTTTTCTGTAAAGATGTGCGTATCCCCTTGTCTTACCATAAACAGATGTCTTCTACCATTTCCCACTAATTTTTTTAACTTCTGTTTTTTCCACAGTCAAAAAGAAAAAAGTCACCACAGGTCATTTTGTGATTTGAAAGGTAACCTATATTGCCAGCTCTTGCCCATAAACTATGCACCTCCAGATTTTAAAAAATATATTTCCCCAAATGACAACTAAATCCTGCACTGTTTTTAGGACTTATTGTCAGCTAGGCAGGGCTTGATTTACCTTTTGTTTCTTAGTTGTGCAGATATATATGGTAAATGAGTTCCTGGCAGTACACAATGTCAAAGTATGTTGAACAGAAATATGTCCCTTTTTTTGAGGATTTTATGTTGATCTGAAGCCCACTGAAATAAATCAAGGGGATGTATTTGTTTTGCTTCAGGAAAAAACAACAAAAGACCTTTATAAATAGGTTATTGGTTTTTCTTTCACAAGCTAGCTAACATAAAAGGCTGCATTTGTTGTCATCTAATTACAGCACATCAGGGATAATGTAACATTTTTGAGAGCTGCTCCATAATTCTGGTCATGTCTCATAAAAATATTTCATAAAGGCCAGAAATAGTCCTCTCAAACAAATAAAAGAGAAATGACAAAATCTGAGGGGCATTAAACAGAAAAAAAAAAAAAGAAAAAAAAAAAAAGAAAAAAAAAGAGAGAGAGAGAAAAGGTAAAAGGGATGGATAACTGATGACATTTGGAGGAGTGATGGACAATATTTGTAATGTACACAACCAGTTTTAGGAGAAATAAAACTTGTTTCTCTCCCTATTAAAGTGACAAAAGAAGGGTTTTTTTCTTCATCTTTACAGACCAGATGTATATATGGGAACCTATATCAGGGTTTCAGCTCCCAGACAGATTTTGCCTGTTCCTGGCAGGGAATGGACTTAGAGAGACTTCCATGGTGTGCTGGAGCAGCAATCAAAATATGGTCATAAGATGAGACATAGGATTGCTCAGTACACCAGTGCCTTGCCATGAAAGGAGGGAGCTGCTTGAAAGGGAAGCAGAATGTGACCTGAACAGCTCTACACCCACTGAAGGGGAAATATTTAAAGTGAAGGACACCATCTTCATTTAATTCATCTTTGTATCTAGCCTGACATACCTTGCAATAAAATCAGCATAGTCTCTAGAAAGGAAAATGGAAAAGCAAACACACTGGCAGTGCTGTGTGTGTGCTTAGCTAGATGGCCTCCTTCTCAGTGAGAGTGATGACCATGTCTGAAATCTGGTTTAATTTCAGGTTTGCTTTTTAAATCATTAAGGAGGCTCAGCCAGACTTTCACAGTCAGGCCAGTGCTTAAGTGAAAATAAAAAATTGCCAGAAGTCTCCTGTGTTGTTTATTTCTAGTGGAGAGTGAGGCAGCACCATCTGCTTTTTGATATTTTCAAGTATTGCTCAATAGCAAAAAAGCTTTGTCAGCACACAGATCTTGAAATATAAGGGATGAGGTTGATGGAGCTCTGCCAATGTATTTTGATTTCTGAAAAGTAAAGGTCTTCTACATCAACAGGTTGAGCACATGGAGACATAAAATTGTCTGTCACAGTGTTGGACCTTCCTTGGAACACACTTATTTTGACCACTAGGTATAAAAGGCCAGGAAAAAGCTTTCCTAGGGTGGGAAGGTTGTCACCAAATTTCTATATGATGAATATTTTCTGGAAGAACATTTTTTGTATATTCTGTTTTCATATTCACTTACCAGTAGTTATCAGCTGTGCCTGTACCAGTACATTATACATTAAGCATTACTTGACCTCAAGGTAAATAACACGGTCTCACCACCACTATACATTTAAATTCTCTAGACTTTCAGGCACACTGATTGTACTCAAGTTACATATTGTCCATAGTCCCCTGATTAGCCTAATGACTGAATTATGCTGGGAAATTCCAAATGACCCTTCCAGAAGGGTAACAAAGACAGTTGTAGCAATTTAGCAGTGTTCATCCTACATTGCAGTGCATGGACCATTGACATGACATCTTGAATGAGTTAATGTAGGTGTACCTGTTTATTCCCTGTAATTACCCTGTGTAGCTTTTCATATGGTAGATATGAAACTATCATAAAACCCATTTTCTGTTCACTATCAATGCCTCTAGTCTGTGGTCCATATTCCTCTGTGGGCTCCAGATGATTGCCTGCTCCATGACCTTACACTTTGTCTCCTCCGTTCACATGTATTTTGGTAGAAAAATGTCATGGCAGAAAGGCAGTCCACAAACTTAGGAAGAAGACATGGAAAATGCAGGTAGAGTTAATGGCACTTCCACGATTTAGCAGTTCAGTTCAGGTTTTCAAAAAAGCTTCAGACATACCATTAGCAATCAAGGTGGAAAGAGCTGCCTTTCTAGGTCTTTCAAAAATCACTTAAATAGCAGTTAAACACGTAAGCTTTTTTTCTGAAACATGTGTTCATTTTATCTGAGAAGTGTTCTGGAGCTTGGGGAGGGTGGAGTGGATGCTTTGTGAACTCTTCTGTTAGCAGGTCAGAATTTTATTTCTCTAACTTCAGTGACCCAAAAATTTGTCATCTAGTCTATCCCAGTCATCAAACTCTTTCTTAATCAGTCAAAATACACAGGCATCTTTAAAAGATGACTCATTGGCATTTAGATAGCTGTTTTATTATGGACTGACCCAAGAAATCTTTCTCTGCCCTGGACTTTGAAAACAATTCACATGACTGGCATAATTTTCAATTTCTAAAATCAAGTGAGATTAATCCTATTTATCATACCAGTTCCACACTTGCTTTCAGCCCTGGGAAACTGGTCTAAGATATCAGCTTACTTCTTCCTGCCCTTATTATCTAACTTGGCTAAGTACTTCACAAGCCATGTTTAAAATGAGACACATCAGGAGTTTATATTTCTTCTTATACGATTACCATTTTCTACAAAAAGTTGTAACTGATATTATTGTCTGTAAGGGGTTTTTAGCTGACCAAGGTTATACAAGAAGTCTGTGGCAGATTAAAAAATTAATCAAGACCCCTTGACTTCTAGGGTAACATCATATTTCAAAATACTAGCCAACTCCCATCACAGAAATGAAAGCCAAAACCAACCAAAAGTAAAATCCCAAGATTTTTAAAGTTTAATATCCCAGGGCCTGTTGTGAGGAACATTCTTCATGACTAGCTAGGGCAAAAAACACCAGGGTCCCATTTTACACTATTTCAGAGCCGAGTATCTCGAAGTGAACAGTCATTTGGTAGAGCCAAATGATGAAATCACTCATAAGTTGTGTGCCATATTTTCTCTGGCTTTGTACACATGCAGGCACATTTTTTGCAGACAGCTTTATGTAACTGACAGCTTCTCTGTCAGCAATATGTTGCTTTGTGCATGCAACTTGGCAAACAGATAGCCCCTTTTACCAGAAACCATGTGGGAGATGATATAATGTCTGTAAAAAAAGATGCCTTTTCCTAGAGGGGGTTTGGGCAAGCACAAATATTTTCTCCAATAATTATTTTAGGACATAATTTTTACTGATGAGTCTGTTCAAGTCCTGAATTCTCTTATTCATACACATCATAGATAAAGGATTGTAGAACACTCTTTAGTCTCATTGATTTAAGGGTCTGTGGAAGAAAGAAAATGTCATGAATCTTCTCTTCCTTGACACCCAGTTTTGGATTTAAAAGCAAGATTTCTACCAGGGGAGGCATGATGGCCAAGAGTATCCAGAGCGTGAAAGAGTTCTGTGGGGATGACTCTACAGGGTGCTTCTCAAGCCCTTGAATAAGAAGGGGTGGAGGAGTGGATGCACAACGTTGATATGATGGGGAATTTGTTGTAACACATGTACCCCCCTTAGTTAAGCTGTGGGTCTCCTTGGTTTTGTGGATCAAACATAGGGAAAGAGCATTGCCAAGTCATTTAAGCAAACTGAATTTTTTATTCTGGGATCTGTGTTGGCTCTGCTGTGGAAGCCTGAACTGTGCTCTTGCTCTAAAACATGGGAGGAGGATCAGAAAGAGGGAGAGTTGCTTTAGTGGTTTCTCACATTAACAATTAGAATGGACTGGTCAGGTCCTTCTCTGCACAAGAAAACCAAAGTAAATACAGAAACGAGTGTTTAAGTGCAGAAGTGTGATGAACAAAGAGTAGACAAGTCAAGCTCAGTATGCCATGTTTCAGGACACTGAAGGATATCTGTGTGATGTCTTCTGCCTGTCTTTGAGGCCTCTTTCACCATACCCATGTCAAACTACAATTTTTAACAGTGTGTTATAACCAGACACATGTAGACTAGGAAGGATCATCTAGTCCATCTCCAAATGGCAGGTGCCATCAAAGCCCCTGACATTGTTCTCAACAGATGCACGTCTGACAAACTCTTAAATCTTTCCACTAACAAGCATTTCTCCATCATCGTAGGTATTGTGTTGAGGATCAGATTCATTTCACATAACTTTATACATGTATAGCATTGGCATCGACAGTTCAGCCAGTCCTGGGTTCTTTTTATAGTCAACAAGAAGAACAGAGGTGTGAAGGACATGATTCATCTTACTTGCTACAGACATCTGCTCTGACATAGATGATATCCTTCTGCATCTCCCTAGAGAATAGAAGATGTTTATAGACAAACATCTAAAATGGAGACAAAGTCACGTTAGCTGACTGCCACCTTCATCATCCACATAGCTGAACATCTTTTCTCAGTACCTATCCTAAATCTCCCCAAACAGACAACGTAACCCAAGGATTTCATGGCATTGGTGGAATAACACTTACCTAAAACACATTCCTAAATGAGATTTTTTAATTTTACTTTTATTTATTTAATTAATTATTTATTATTAGATTTTTAATAGTTAATGCACCGTATTGGATTCACACATATTCTGAAATTCACTATCACCTCCAGGTCTTGTTGTGTTTACTTGTGATTAATCACTTGCTTGTAATTCACATTGTGTGTCAACTTTTATTTTAAGATTATGCTTCTTTATTTAATTTTCACAATAAGAATCGCTATATTATTTTTTATTCTACTTGACATGGTAGGAATTTTTGGTTTTAGTTAGATCCAGACTAATTGATTCTTATAACTCAGCTGCTATGTATTTGTGAAATCCTGTCTACATACACACACACACACACACATATGAAGATTCGGAAGCATGAATCTATTTATGCATAAATGTGCATAAAACCCATGTGTGTATATGTAGAGAAATGTAGATTAAAAACTAACTGTGATTTTTTTTTAAATTAATTTATTAAAATCAAAGATTGAAAGTTAAACTGGTATGGAAGATATCAAACATAGTTAGTTATGCCTAGCAACATGTCAGCATAAATTGTACTGTAAACCCTGTCTCCTTGCTTACACCACCAACTTGGAATATGCTTTTAGCTTTGATTCAAATGTCTGTTCATTTTGAAAATGACGAATGAGTAGGAAAACATTTGCACTGACATAAAGACATTAATTTCTTAGAACCCACAGCTACAAAAGCACTGAGTGGTCAAAATTATGAAAAATTGTATTTTATTCTCCCAGAGAGATATGTAGCTCAGATTGCCCAATTTCTTTTTAGGCACTGCAACATTTATTACTATAGTAACAACATACAGATCTCTAATTTGCTTGATTGCAGTTTAAGAATTGGAGGAAAAAGCACATTGGTGAAATTTTTGGTAACATATGAATCTTTCAAGTTAAAAAAATGTCCAAGAAAGAACATTGTGTTCTCTCTTGTTGCTATAGAATAATGAAACCATTTTATTTTTCCCCCTCAGCAAAACCTGATTGAATAAAAAATAAAACTCCGTTTTCTTCTAGTTTTTGCCAATTTGAGTATGGAACTTTCCAAAATGTGTACCACTTCAATATTTTGTGATATATCAAATTTTCAGACAAACCACTCCTTTCCCATTATCAATGCCTTTGATTCACTGTTCTTTATTTTAGTTTTATTATATCTTATATTTGTTGAAACACCAATAGCTCTGTTTCAAGGTGCCATTTAATTTTTTTATTCTCTTCAAAGACATATTGAGGTATAGAAATTGTCTCATTGATATTGCTCTGCAGTTATATGGGGCTGACAGAAGTGGATTTACCAAGTTTCTGTTGGATTCTTTACTCTGTTCTTAAACTTACAGAGAACAAATGCTGTTTGAACATTTGTCTCCCTGTGTTTCCAGAAGGGTTGGTTGATCAGGCTCATGCTGGTACATTTAAACATCCTTAATGTTTGGCATCTAATCTATATTTGCCAAGGAGAGCAGAAATGGCAAGTCTGGTTTCCATCCAAATTTCCATTGCTGGCAGGCTTGACACTGATTTCTTCTGATTAGCACTTGAGGTCCAAATGTCTCCTTTGAAGACAGAAACACAGAGAATTGTCCAGCAACTAATTCCTCTTTTGCTTGATATGTATCTCATGACTGAGAACCCATAATAGAACTGCAGAACAATAATAAAAAGGTTTTTAACTTAGCTGCTCAAGATAGACTGGCATGGTGGCACAAAGGATTTGGGGAATTTGTGGACCCACTGGCTGTCAGTGACAATCACAGAGAAAGACATCAAAATAAAGAGCAGGTCTTTCTCCTAGTTGCTGTTTTTACCAGGTTGCAGATGCTACATGCTTTTAAATAGTCAAATGAATGCATCTTAGATTATTTCGTGCTTCACACTCATTTTCAGGCAAAATTCATTTTTTCACGTCTGTAAAGATCCTGGTGAAAATACAGCTACTTCCAGCTCTTATTTTAAAGCAGAGACCATTTTGCTCTACTAAAGCTCAAATTTCTTTTGGTGAATCTGTACTATTCAGATTCCTGCATCAGAAGGACATTTTATATGTTATTTTTCACTTGGATATAATTTGAGATACTGTTATTCTGGGAATGTAAAGCAGTAAATGAACTATATTTTACTTGAGAAAAAAAAAAAAAAAGAACTCTCTTGCCTAGAGGTGTTATTATGTCTGCTGAAACCCAAGTGCTATTCAGTTACCCTTAAAGCTGCATAATATGCACACAGAAAAAATTATACAGCAGAAACTCTGTTACTTACTCTCTGGTGTAATTCATTCTCTGTATCCACCTCCTCCAAAGCCATTATACACTTGATAATAGAATGCTCAAAACTGAATACATGATTTCTTTTTTTTTCCCTTCAGCTTATTATGACTGACATCAAAAGAGTCAGGAAAGCAGAAATCACACACAATTTGAGTAAACTGATTCAAAATGCACTGCATCTGTTCAATGATCACAACAATGTGTGGGATTGATGAGGCTTTTTTCAATTTTTTTAAGTTTTCACTTCTAAGGGTGATTTATGTTCTGATTCCCATACCAATGGCACACACACAGGGACCAAATGAAAAACAAGGAGAGAAATGACAATAAAAGGAGATTTACATGAAAGTGCAGAGGTCCTAGAACTCTGTGGTGAGCAATATGTAAAGTGATCACCAAATAAAAAAGCAACAACACTCTCAGGAAAACTCCTAAAGATGTTAAGATCTCATGTCTTGGAGAAGATCAGAGCTGCTAACCTACTGGATCCAGAAAATAGACCTCCCCACCATTTTCTCCATTTTGCAGTTTTCCTGGTGCCAGTGGATTAAGGAGATCCTAAAAAACTGAGTTTTAATGACCTCCTGATGGAAAATCTAGGTGTTGTTGTAGTAAACAGAATAAGGTACATGCCTATAGACATCATGTCAGCCCATGCTTATACCCCAGACAGGTCTGATGAACCAATGTCTGTTGCCACCCTGTGCTATACCATGAGATTATAATGTACTACATGCTATCCTATAAGACCATAGGATTCAATCACTAATAGTGATAAGGGCCCAAATACTTCAGGAGATAAGGAAATGAGGTGAAATCAAGCCTTGGTTTAGCACACGAGGAAAACACTATCTCTGTCTTTAACCAAGTTTTTAGTTTGTTTTTTGGGGGGTTATTTTTTAACATTAACAAAACCCGGTTAAAAAAGGGTAAAAGAAGACTGGTTTGTGTGTGTAAAGACACAACGAAAGTGTGCAATTTAGTGAGATTATGGTCCCCTTACCCTATAACAGAAGAGCAAAGAATAGTTCAGGATATGGTACATGTGTCCTAATTTAATGCTTTAGAAAGGAGACATCTAATTTTAAGGCAGTTGTTGCCTTTGACATCCATGGAAGGAAATCAAGACATCCAGGGAACCATGCAAAAAATCATCAGACTAATAAGTTCTGGGGGAAGCTTCAGTGACTGCTTCCATTTTCTGAATCTATGGCAGAGCAGAGGGTGATCAGCTATTTTAGAGGTAGTCATCCAGTCCTTTGGACTCTACATCTTTGACACAGAAAACACAGAAGAAGGAGTTTAACGTTTGTTCCATGCCTCTTCCAAAAGAAAGAGTTACTTTCACCAGGATTTAATATAGCCCTTTAAATTAACAGCAAAATGTCAGATAGTTTTGTACCTGAAGGCATAACCTGCTGCTAAATAAAGCTCATGAAAACTTCGGAAGCAATTCTTCCTAAAGCATGGACATACTTTTTTCTGAATAATTACATTTAGTACGAACTGGGTGCAGAAACAAATTCACAAGTGTGAAACTCTCAGAAGTGTTGCTCCTTTTATTTTAATTAGTTTTACATGGGTAAATGTAAATACCTTAGTAAATTGAATAAGCCTGTTGGAGAAACAAAAATAAAGAGACAGAAACAGTAAACATCCATACTGAAGCCTTCAGCTGCAAGGAAAGAAAATATATTTTTAGTGTCTGCAGTACAGGGAGTTAAAAATAAGCTGTAGGCTAGCTATTACCTCTTGATAGTTGCTTTGGATACCAAGGATCATTACTCTGTCTGTTTGTGCAATGTGAAAAATGGAATTAAGATTTCATGAACACAGTCTAATACTCAAGGGAGGCCAATAAATATGCATCAGCTAGGAACTCTGGTTTTAATATGGAAATTAATTAGATTACCTAGAAGTATGTTATCGTGTCCTTTAAAATACAAGTGGTGTTCAGCTACCCATAAAGTAGTGTTGCCTGATAAAAACAATTTTTTAAAACTATATACTACTTTGCTGTTTAACTCAACGAGAACATACTGTGTCTCCAGTCCCTTTCACAGCTTCCCACAGGAATTTAATCAGAAAGTTAGAAGATTTTTAAAGAGCAGAGAGTTTCTGGAATAATCTTTTGTAAGAAAATGAAAATAGGATCATAGAAAGTGTTTATGAATCTCCAGTATAGAAAATATTTTCTTGAGCTCAAGAAAAATCTAGGGACTCAAATTCTCTACAGTAATTTTTCAACTTTGCTCCTTTGCACAGTTGACAAAACCGCTCTGAGAAATAGGATTATGAAAACTTGGGAGATTCATGTTATCTACTCATAGCATGTATCCAGCCTAAACTGTCTCAGTAATTGCAAAGGGAAGGGGCTCATCTCACCCATCTCACCCAGTTTGGGCATTCATGGAATCACAGAATCATTTAGATTGGAAAAAGACCTTTAAGATCATCAAGTCCAACCTGACACTCTCAAGTCCCCTCCTAAACCATGTTCCTTAGCAATACATCTGCACATCTTTTAAATCCCTCCAGGGATGGTGACTCCAGCACTACTCTGGGCAGCCAGGGCCAGGGCCTGACAACCCTTTTCATGAAGAAATCCTTTCCAAGATCCAAATCTAAACCTCCTCTAGCACAACTTGATGCCATTTCCTCTCATCCTCCCGTGGTTTAGGCTCAGAGAGTAACAAAGGACCAAGGGGTTCTCCCTCCTCCTCCCCCCCAGAAATCCATCCAAAACCCTGGGGGTCAAGACAAGCAATAGAAAGCTTTCTCTCACTGATCAGGTTCCCAGGCAAAACAGACTCAATTTGGGGAAAAAAAAATCAATTTATCATCAAGCAAATCATAACAGGGCAAAAAGAAAACAAGAGCCAGACCTTAAATACCTCACCCCACCCTTCCCTTCTTCCTGGCCCCAAAATTTCTTTGTTCCCAATATCTCTGCCTCCTCTCCCCTACAGCAACACAGGAGGACAAGGATAGGGGTTTATCATCCCTTTGTCACACAGTGTTTCCGCCTCTCCTTTCTCCTCAGTCTTCACCTCTTCTCAGGCACCTTCTCTCCTTCCTTCCTCACCTCACCTTACTTTCATTCTTATTTAAATGTCTTAAAATTTTAGAGTCTCAACAATTCAATCATAACTTTTAAAGGCTAAAGGAAGAAAGATAAACTTAAGGATTAGGGAGACTAGGGGATTTCCTGTAAAATTTTATTGCATTCTCTAATATCTGAAGCATAGTAATTTAAATGAACAGTGGCTGCAATCAAATGGCCAAATCCATCCTACATATTGTTTAATAAAACCCTGTGACTTTTTTAGCCACAGAGCATCTGCTAAGGTTTTTGTCTGTGAAGATTAAACCAGACAGCAGAACATTTTAATGTTCACTTGGATTCAGAGGGCAAGGTCTCTCCTTTTTTAAAAAAATTACACAAATGGATGTGGATGAACATGCGGGTGATGGACTTTGTGAAAAGTAGCAGGAATATATCAAGGTCTTTAATTGTGCTCCATCACTCTTAAAATTTATAGCATGTAATAGCAATTTGGCAGCAGTAGCTGGGATATATTAAAGAGATGTCTGATAGCAACCACAAGGCTATATTCATTTTCCTGACACCTGAAAGCATTGGACCATCACATGATGGCTTAATATTCATTAGACTCTTTTCTAAACCATCTTGGATATGATACTGGGGTGTATAATAAAGAAGAAATAGCCTTACCTAAATTAATGTTCCTGTTTTCTAGGACAGAAGTCTACATTCTGTTCCCCTGATCCTTTTAGAAGCTTTTTCTTTTCCTTTCTGCAACATGAAGAATAGTAAGTGTATGATATTGCCCTTCAGCAAAAAGGGCTGTTTGACCATGCATAAACTGTTTATCTGTTATGGTGTAAAGTGAACTTTATTAGCAAATGAGTTAATGAAGTTGCAGAATCCCTTTCAGGTTTCCTGAGAGAAGCAGAAGCTTCCTGCAGTCAGGAGTAACTCTTCATAATATCCAAACCTGTCAATGGCAACCACCTGCTGATTGTATAGTATGCTGACAACTTTGAGCCACAATGTTATGAAACTTTTGCACTTAGATGTGAAGGATTTGCTTGGAGCTGGTGGCCAACACTCATGTGAAAATTGTATTGTCCTTTTAAAAAAAAAATCTATTTTATTTCCTTAAGAGGAATTTTCCTAATTTTCCTAATTAAGAGAGAGACAGTTATTTTAGGATATGGTATTATTTAATATATTTGAGATGTTTATATGGTAAGGAGTTCAAGGTCATCCATGGACTAGATTGACCAAATCTCCACTGTCTGTAGTGAGAGTCAAAGGTACTGGGTCATATATAGATATCTGAGCTATAAACATCTACACTTTGTCATTTAAAACCCATGCTTCACATTCAAAGTCAGCCAGTCACTTAGTTTCTAAGCAGTCAGGCTTTACAGCATGAATCCCAGATTCATAGAATCACAGGCAGGTTTGGGTTGGAAGAGACCTTAATGATAATCTAGCTCCAACCCCCCTGCCAAGGGCAGAAACATCTCTCACTATATCAGTTTGCTCAAAGCCCCAGAGGAAGGAGCTCTGGAAAGAAAGCAGGAGGAGGAGATCATCAGCAGACTTCACACTCACAGAAACAACTTCTTAAGCAATTGCACTTCCACCAGTCATCTTACATGAGCAGATAAATTTTTGCTTTGGGGTGTGCCCAGAACCATGTACATTCTGATGGCACGGAGCAGCTAAGCATGTAATTCATATTTATGAACTGTCAGAATTTAAAAACTAATTCTCTGAATCTAGTCAAGACACATACAGAAAGATTTTACACTAGTTGCAGGCTCAACAAAATGAAGCATTTTGATTTTTATCTTTTTATGCAGTAACTTGTAGTCAGAGATTCTAAGTCTGATATAAACCTGTCCGAACCATTAGGCTGAAGTCTGCAGACTGGTGGGATTCTATAATCTTGCCTCAATTTTTTTTCTTTTTTTCTTTTATGCATGCTAATCATCTGTTACCTGAGCCTGGAAAAAAGAAGTGGGATTTGTGTTTAGCTGATGCACCCAGGAGACAGGGAGCTGCATTTACACCATGCTCTGATGAATGCATACATTACTTACACTAATTGGAAGTGGGACTGAAGTCCAGCTCCATTCCCTCCAGTAAGTGACTAGTCTCTGGGGTTCAAAATTACATTTACTAATCTCTCTCTCACTGGTCCAATTCATACTGAATTATTTCATGTAAAGTAGAGCAACTTAAGGAAGGGGTAAAAGCTTCCCCTCTACTGGACAATTCCAGAGCAGCTGATAGCCTTTTGGCTGGAATAGCCTGTGCACACATGCAGGCTTCATCTCTGGCAGCACACCAAGGTTCCTCAACATTGAGGAGAAGGTTCTGTTGAGCATCCTCTCAGATAAAGACTGACAGTATTTCCTTCATGGAAAAAATAATGATTCCTGCATATTTTGAGAGGTGTTTTTTGGTTGTTTTTGTTGTTTTTTTTTTTTCATTGGTTGGGTTTTGTTGGTTGGCTGGTTTTTTGTGGGTTTTTTGGTTTCTTTGTTCATTTGTGGGTATTTTTGTTAGGTTGTTTGTTTTTTTTTTCAAATTTAAACAAGACTTGTTTAATTTCAGGAGTGTGCATAAAGCTTTGAATTCATTCTAAACAAAAGGCAGCACCCCTCAGTTCAGAATAAAACACCAAAATCTTCCAGAGCTGTCCCCTCTTTTGCATTACTTATTACAGAAAATCTTATGGACACAACTGACTGTTCCAGTTCTCCTCTTTCTGTAATTCCAGATCCTTGGCACCTGAAGAAACTGTAACAAGTAGCACTGTGGCACATCCACCTTCAGAGATCTGCCCCAGAGTGATTTTTTAACTCTCACCCAAGATGTGTGCAGTGGACAGCAGGGCTGAACTTGTTTCCTGAATCTTAATGTGAAATCTTATCTACCGGATTACCCTTTCTCTGAAGTTTGAACTTCCAGAAATCTTGACAACCAGATGCTCTTTAGTTACATTTGAACATCTCAGGATTTAGTCATGCATATATTTCCCAGGTCAAAGTCTGATTTGTGGGATCAAAAGCAATTATTTTTCATTTTATGCTTCATGAGTAGACATTTTGCAATATGAAATTTCACTTGACTGTCCTGTTTAATGTATTGATGGTTTCTTTCCTAATTTGACTTGAAAGGATTATTATTTTCCTAATACATTTTTCATATGCAATAAAATTACTTCTTTCCCTCCTTCTTTCTCTCCCCCCCCATTCTTTCTTGGTTTTAAACATATTGTGCAAGGGAAGTGTCATCATGATTTCTGAAGCTTGAAAAAGAAGGGCAGTACATTCCAAAAGGCTCAAGAAAAATAGGTTTTAATAGCAATAGTGCTTACTGACCCTCAATGAAAATAAAAGTATCTGAGTGGGACCATTTAGAATGCCTACAAAATTAGTTTATTTCTGTTTTATATTGTTTTCACATGAGGCAGAATTTATTCCTTAAGACTCAGGGACACTCTGCACTTAAGAAAGTGGTATGATTGTCATTATAAGCCTGAACAAACCAACTATCCTTGCATGGATCTAGGCAAAGTGACTGAATTACATAGCTTGGAACTGTAAGGTACCAAAACCCTAAGCCAGAGGCAGAGGAAAGTGAGATACTGTTGTAATGCATGGTCTGTTGTCTATTCTCAGCAGCAAAGATGATAGAGAGGCAGATGATGGCAATCAGTACCCAATGAGCAAGCTTTCACAAAAAGAAAGTCTTGCCAGTGGGTTAACAGGGTCAGATGCAGCTCAGTAAGGTTCTGGTTATCTGCAGATCAGTGAGAGATCACCAGAATGTGACTCAACCTACAAAAGGTGTTATAAAGGAGGTAGAAGTTAGTCAATTCCTCTTCTAGGCACATCTTAAGAAAATTAAAAAGTTTTAAATTAATGCTGCTGTATTCTGGTCCTACTTGTATGCTTTTATTTTTATTTTTTCCTTCCTTCCTTCCTTCCTTCCTTCCTTCCTTCCTTCCTTCCTTCCTTCCTTCCTTCCTTCCTTCCTTCCTTCCTTCCTTCCTTCCTTCCTTCCTTTCTTCCTTCCTTCCTTCCTTCCTTCCTTCCTTCCTTCCTTCCTTCCTTCCTTCCTTCCTTCCTTCCTTTCTTCCTTCCTTCCTTCCTTCCTTCCTTCCTTCCTTCCTTCCTTCCTTCCTTCCTTCCTTCCTTCCTTCCTTCCTTCCTTCCTTCCTTCCTTCCTTCCTTCCTTCCTTCCTTCCTTCCTTCCTTCCTTCCCATCACCTCCTTGTGTCCAATTTCCCTCATAGAAGTGCTGTTTTGTCAGGAGAAGTTATTCATAACTTGGGAGCAGAGCTCAGGGCATTGAATATAACTTTCAGGTTTCTGGACAGGTCTCAAGTTGATATTTACAGAAAGCCCCTGGAAAATTATCTCAGTCATGCTGCTGACTATTCAAAATAAAAGACATACAGAAGGAGAGTCTGTTGACAGCTCAATCCAAAAACATGATTTACAAAGGCTTAATGATAGGAAAGATCATAAGTTGAATTCTTCTGTCCACTTCCACTTAGCCTTATAATTTCAATCACTTTTCAAAGAGGTCAAAGAGTTATTTGTGTCTTGGAATGGGCCCTGTTTTGAAGAGCCTCATTTCAAAACGTGGAGAAGCTGCTGCCATGTGCAAAAAGATGGGTGAGGGAAGAGAATAGTTAAGTCAAACATTATTTGCCCTCATTATTAAAACTTAATTTTGTTTTAATTTATTTTTGTATCAATACTGTTTCCCAGTGCTAGGCTTTCTTCTACTAATACTTCCTTAGGACCACACATAGATACATTCATAAATCCTAATAACTGCAATTTCCATCTCAAGAACTCTAAACACCAAGGCAAACCTGACTCAACAGGAATATCTGCAAGAAAATACGAACATTTATTTCAGAATTAAAAAAACCCAAACAAACAATAGAACATCCCTGGAATAAATTGGAAGGAGCTACCCTCTTTTCCTTACTCAATATAAAAAAGCATCACTTGATTTCCTAAAGTTCCCTCATTCTTTAAAACATAAAATCAGTCTTTCCATTCTTAGAGCAAGCTAAATCCTTCATTTGTCTCATTATTTGCCTCATATCTATCAGATCACCAGCAGATGGGTATTTCATTATTTGTTCCTGCTGGGATCTCATTCTCTTATATAAGGCTCAAGAAGTGCCAATGCAAAGAGAATGTTACAACAGCTCTAAGTCCTGCACAAAGAAAAGGGTTGGCAGGGACAGTGTCTCAGTGGCTGTTTTAAGAAGAATAGGAAGAAGGCTCCCTGGTTCCCTCATGCAGTCTTCCCACTAATAATTACAGTCTATAGAGTCTACAGGTCTCTACCTGTAGAAAGGCAGAAATTTGCCAAATTTGCTTTGGGTCCTTATTTCTCTTCCTACTTCAAATGACATTTATGCATGGTAGGTAGGTTACCTGTCAAATCCTGAACTAGTGACCCTTATGTTCACTTGAAAGAAATGAAAACTTCATTAAGATGATTAATGTGGTTCTAAAATAAAAATTTCCTCCTTATGTCACTATTTCTCTCCAGTGACTATAAAAAATAGGAAACTGAGAGTTGTAACTTAAATATTTATAATTAGCTTAGGTGAATTGCATGTTTTGCAAGTAGGACCTCAGGCAAAAATACTTTAAGTATGCTGTTCATTTAAGTGGCCAGAATGGAGTTCTAACCATAAAATTAATTAAGAATAATTAACATATCAACCTAAATCATTCTGTAAAGCCTGAGGAAGAATAATATATCATGATTTGTATGTAGAGTAAAACAGAAACAAAAAGAAACACAAATGTGACACTTGGGTTTTGTCAACTTTGTTTTTCATCATTTATGTGATCAATTTAAAAAGAACAGCAAAACATGGAAGTATTTTTATTTGGTTTTGATTTGTATGTGTTATTTGTCTCAGCTATGTTTCTCTCTCTGGTATCTTGATCTGTAGGATTTTCCAGATCTATCTGTTACATATTGAGTTGGAAGCTTGTACAAAGCCAAAGAAAGAATACTTCCTCCCTTGTAATTGCAACCCCCTCACAGAATTCTTTTAAAGATATAAAATGTAAAAAAAAAAAAAAAAAAAGCATAAAGACATTGGTTAGAAAACATTCTAGCAAGAAGTATCTCCAGAGAATGTGCAATATTCTCATTTCTGCATTTCATTAGATGAAATATCTAAAAATATTATTTTTTAATAGAAATGTCTAAACTAACTCTTTAGGTAAGAAGTTTCTTCTCTGGAGAAACTGTATAGGGTAGGCAACTTCTTGAGACCTTTCCTGCTGGATGTTCAATGATTTTTTACTTTTATGTTTAGGTGCAATAAACAACTAGAAAGCATGTCTATCAGGACATGGATTTTGTTGGGAGAAAAGTGAGGAAAATCAGGACACAGGCTGAACAGAGAGCTTCAGAACAGCCAGGTGAATTACTTGCAATTGACACGTGACCCAAAATGTACAATAATAATTTTGGAGGATCATTAGAGATTGAAATTTCATGTTTATATGAGTTGCCAAACTCATGTTATTATTCCTCCATTAGTTGGTTCAATTAGTTAACAGCACAGAACAAAAATTGTCTCTTTTTAGACTGCTTGGTAGATACTTGATAGAGAAATGCTTGATTTATAGAAGCAATGCATGCTCTAGATAAACATGTATGTAAATGGCTCCTTTCTCTCATTATGCACAGAGATTGCTGGCATTCCAGAATGTGAAAAATATCTTTGAATTTTTCTCTCTGCTCTTTGGCTACACTTACATTGAGGACAGACTTATTCTACTAAAAACATTCTTGAAGACAAGAATTGGGTCTAACAGGAGTGCTAGAAGAAAGGTGGTAGAACGTGTCCCATCTGAGCAGAACTCCATCCATTTGATTAGTGGGTAGAGAGATGATTTATGCAATCAATTACCAGAAAGAGCTGGTGGCAATGATATTTATTAGTGACTGTATCTGTAATTAAGGCCTAATCACAATGGAAAATAAACTGTTTATCCTTAATGTGCAAAGTCTTCTGGAGATGGAAAGATAGAGAGCACCTCTCCTGTGCTGGGTTTCTCTTGTGCTTCTTTGATTCAGCTGTCCTTGGTTCAGCTCATCTGAATGTTAATAACTTTCCTTTTCATCCAAGTTTCTCTCTACAGAGAGGAACTGTACTGACCCATCAGGGAAAGGAAACTGCTGATGCTCAACTTGTTTCAACAGTTCTACATTGCTACCAGCTGAGAATATGTCTTACAAAGCAGGAACTATTAGATGATAGATAGATATTGCTATCTAGAAGGTATGAATAGGTGGAAAAATAGAGAGACAAGCAGGCAGGCAGATGAATAGATCTGCTGCTACTTGACTGTTTCAGATGCCAAGATTGCAAGTCTAACAGACTGACTGATTGATTATCCTCCTCCTAGATACTTAATGGTTATAATAATAGCTGAGGTCAATCTGCCAGCAGTTGCTCATGAAAAGTAATTAATCTGGTTGATACCCTTTCCCAGGGGAAAATAAATTATGTATATATCTTCCCTTGGTTGTCCTTTGCAGACAGAATTTCCTGGCTTCTACAGCACTCTCAATCTAGATTCAGAGTAAGGGTTTCTTTATAAGAGAGATAGAAATTTAAGGTCTGTGAAAGTTCAGAAGCAAAGTGACAATCAACTGAAGGTGAAAGTAATTCATAAAATTGAAGTTGTCTGTGTGAGCCACTCTCGGCCACTGCACATCTGGATGAACAAGAATTTTGGGAAAAAACATCTTTCTTTTGGCCAGACAGATGAAACTGGATTCATCTTACTTAACAACAAAGTGTCTTTTGCCCTGAAATGATCAGGCAGTTGGACTACATAATTGTTGTAGATCTCTTCCAGTGGAATTTTGCTATTCTAATTCAATTTTTCAAGCTATGTGTGTAGGTAGTCAATGGAGAAACACACACACTTCCAAATGTTCATGCAGTCTCCCTTAAAGTGTGACTAACAAGAGGAGAGATGAATTAGAGGTTGGATTGGATTTCATTTATTTTCATTTATTATAGAAATGGTCTCTACAACCAGCTTAGATTTTTTTTCTTACCTTCAGAGTAGCTAATACAAAGCAAAAGAACTTTAACTGCTTACTATTTTGGGGGAATAATTTATTTTCATCACTCACTAATTCTTTTTTTATCTCTATGAAGACTTCCAGGACATATTCCTCCTGCCCCCATTTCCCAGAGCTTCCCATGAGGCAATGTCTAGACATCAAGATGCAATATAAATTGAGGATTTTAAGCTTGCCCACAGCAATTAGCCATGTAGGTTTAATTGCCATGTAGTCAGATTTATACAGTAAAATCTGTTATACACCTTTGAAGAAATCTCTCCCTCTGCTTATACAGTAATATAAGCAAAGGCTTGCTTCTGCTTTCATGCTTTCTGTCACCTAAGAGGACTAAACACTACAATGAAGCTCTATGGGCTCATGAATTTTGATTAATTCTTCTACATTTGGCATACCTAATTAAAAAACTTGCTTTCATTGTCTGAGCACTGCCATCAGTATTTGGGATTATGTTCAGTTCCCTTTACAAGCTGCATTTTCTTTGCATTAATTTTAAAAGAAGTATTTCATAAAAGATGCTGCTGCTTCTTCAACTTCTGTTGTTCTCATTCTTTCAGTCTGTTTTTCCTGAGACTCTGAAATGCTTAAAGTCCTCATGCTTTCATTTCCATTCTCTTGAGAAGACACTAGAGCGAGAGACTAGAGTGTTGTTTTGCCTTTGGCTTCAAACAGGCATCAAAAATAAGTTTTTTCTCAATTGCAACACCCAAACCATGTTGCCATGGTAGTAGCAATGTCATTGGATGAATGCTATGATGAGTCTTCACAGATTCCATTCAACTTTGTTAGGAGACCCTTGTCATATCATATAATATTGTTGGAGGTTAGAACCTCTACTTGGCCACATATCAAGGGGCAGTAGTCCCACTCAGTCTCTCTTAGGGTACTGTTTTCAAACATGAGCAAGAGACCAACCAAACCCTGACACCTAACTTAGTGAACAATAGTGATAATCATACAACAATCCAGTATACCACATGTCCTGGTTTGGGCCAGGATAAAGGTGATTTTCTGTCTTGTGCTTTTGCTTTCATCTAAGTCTCTTGTAAGTAGCTGCACTTGCTGAAATTAACAGCAAGTTTCTCAGGCAGTGTCTGCTTCTGGGACTGATAGCACTGATGTTTATAGTTACAGCTGGAGACTGGTGTGTAGGGCCAAGGTCACTGCTCAGCTCTGAGGAACATTTTACCCTCCAGAAGGAGTAAAGAGGTCCCACCTGAACCCCTCCTTTGGGGAGGACCCGACAAGATAGATGCCAGAATTGACCAAACAGAGTATTCCATCCCATACACCTCATACTCAGGATAAATTTGAGGGATCACAAGGGTCAAACCCCTTCCTGCTTGCCTTTCTTCCCCTGTCCCTGTTTTGCTTCAGCATCCTGGGAGGATTCCATCCATTCCTCTGCCTGTGGTCCTGATCCATTCCAGCCTGAATCTGTGTGTTCTGCCTCCAGCTCCTGACTGCTGCTGACCCCAGGATTCCAGCCTGGACTTTCCCAGGGCTGCCCTGCAGCCTCGGGAGTGATGTGAGAGTTACTGGGGGAGAGGGGGGAAGAACATGGGATCAATTTTCCTGTATATTTGTCTATATTTAGTAATTTTACCTATTTATCATTACTGCTTCTTTAAAGCTGTGTAGTTTAGTTTCCAACCCATACGTCTCTCTCCCTTATTCTCTCTCTCTTTCCTTTATCAGAGGAGAGAGAGATTAATATATAAATCTGTTACTCAGTTTAAATCTGTTGTTTTGCCGGGCCGGGGTTAAACCGTGACAAATGGCCTCAAGCTGAGCCAGAGGATGTTCACATTGGATATTAGGAAAAAACAAATCTGTACTGATAGAGTGGTCAGGTATTGGTACAGGCTGCCCAGGGAAGATGTGGCTGCCCATCCCTGGAATTGTTCAAAGCCAGGTTTAACGGGGTCTTGGGCTACCTGGTCTGGTGGGAGGTGTCCCTGCCCATGGCAGAGGGATTGGAACTGGATGATCTTTAAGGTCCCTTCCAACCCAAACTGTTCTACGATTCTAAAATACTTCAACATGAACTTGGTCACCCTCTTTCAAAATCAGTAATCTATTTGAAACCTCTACATTTCATTGAGGAACAATTTCTGACACATCTACTGGCCTTCAAAACCAACAAAGAAATAATTAACAGAAAGTTCCAGCCATCTGTAATGGAAGAAGTCTTAATGCATATTTTTTTTCATTAATTTTAATATTTCATTGCTCAAATATGTGGCTATAAAGAAAGACAAATGGGCTACTAATGAAAATGTTGTACATGGCTAAATCCTGAGCAGTCATCTGTGAAGCAAAAGAACAGGAAAATCAGAGGAATATATCTTCCCTTTTTTCTCATTGTGTCACTATATGACTCACCAAATGTTCCTCTCCATCACATATCAGAAGCTCAGGTACCGATGTTCTGGAAGTTTTCTGGCTGGGTACAGAGGTAAACACTTCCTACTAAAAGCCTCTGAATTGTTTTCAAATAGATGATAAATCCAAGTACCAGAAGGAAAGTAGTAGAAAAAAACAGAGAGAGAAATAAGAACCCAATATTTTAAATGCAAGTTGTGAATTAATCAAATTAAATTATATTGTCCACTGTCTGGGAGGAAAGAAAATTACTGGTGTTCCAATAGTTGCTACTTTATTAAAAGCCACTCCATTTTTTTCCCAGAGCTTTTAAAGCAGAGGCAGACCAAGATTAAAATACAACCAGTAGTTAAAAGCTACTTTGCCTTTGTTACTGAGCTTCTGAAAGGGCACTCAGGAAAAGAGATGCATTAAAAGCTGAGGGATGGAGATAGACAGCTCTTGCCTCTGGTGGCTTCAGTCTCTTTTGTCCTATGTCCATGCAAATGCCAGAAACAGTAAAGCAAGTGTCACATGCCAGCAAATTAGGTAAACATCTGCCTAAATTAGGTACTGAAAACAAACTTTGAGATTTTCTGGGTGGTTTTGTGAGAGAAATCAGGATGTGAAAAGGTATTTGGTGTATTTAACCTGCTAATAAACCCACAACTGGGACCAAGAAAGGGCTGTAACTTTATTTTTAACATGTCCAAGAAACCTTCAACACCAGGAGCAGGTTACAGAGAGAGCTGGGCTGTCCCTTTGTTAATCAGTGACAATTTTTTTTGTCAGAGGGACCTGGACTTTGCAGAGGGACCTGGACAGGTTGAAGAGTTGGTCTGATTCCAATGGGATGAGGTTCAACACAGCCAAGTGCCGGGTCCTGCACTTTGGCCACAAAAACCCCATGGAGAGCTCCAGGCTGGGCACAGAGTGGCTGAGAGCAGCCAGGCAGAGAGGGACCTGGGAGTCTGGATTGACAGGAAGCTGAACAGGAGCCAGCAGTGTGCCCAGGTGGCCAAGAAGGCCAATGGCATCCTGGCCTGGATCAGGAACAGCGTGGCCAGCAGGTCCAGGGAAGGGATTCTGCCCCTGTACTCAGCCCTGGGGAGGCCACAGCTCGAGTCCTGTGTCCAGTTCTGGGCCCCTCAGTTCAGGAAGGAGATTGAGGTCCTGGAGCAGGTCCAAAGGAGGGCAACCAGGCTGGTGAAGGGATCCAGCACAAGTCCTATGAGGAGAGGCTGAGGGAGCTGGGGGTGTTCAGCCTGGAGAAGAGGAGGCTCAGGGGAGACCTCATCACTCTCTACAACTCCCTGAAAGGAGGCTGGAGCCAGGGGGGGTTGGGCTCTGCTCCCAGGCAACTTTCAACAAGAGAAGAGGGCATGGACTTAAGTTGTGCCAGGGGAGGTTTAGGTTGGATATTAGAAAGGATTTCTTTACAGAGAGAGTGATCAGACATTGGAATGGGCTGCCCAGGGAAGCAGTGGATTCTCCATCCCTGGAGATATTTAAAAAGAGCCTGGATGTGGCACTCAGTGCCATGGGCTGGGAACTGCAGCAGTAGTGGATCAAGGGTTGGACTTGATGATCTCTGAGGTCCCTTCCAACCCAGCCAATTCTATGATTCTATGAAAATGGGAAGAATCACAAGCAATCATTCCTGAATAATGTTGGACCCAGCACACTCAGGCTTATCTGCTGGAAAAGCCAGAGACATTGTGCCAGGGGATACAGATTACCCTGTGTTCTGGAATCTGCATATCCACACAGATTTCTGGAAGTCTCCTGGTTGGGGACGAGAAATATCCTTCTAGGTCCTGACACATCCCAGCAGGAGAGCAGAAGGGCTCGTGAGTTCATGAGGTACCCTGTGGATGCCAAACTAAAGAGCTGACTGGTAAGACAACAATAAAACTTTCCACCTCTACTGAGAACCAGCTTGGAGGTGTCTCCAGGGTGGTCTTGAATGCTGTAATTTTGTACAGTGCCTGCACAGGGAGGGCAGACAATGCTGACAGCTTTCTGCCACTTGTCTGCATGCAGAAGAGCAGACTGGGAGGGATCATCTGGTTTAGCCTGATCATTCAGGGATCACCAGGATGAACTGGCTACATCATCAGATGATCTTGGTGGGCTTCCTTTTTAAGCCATGTAAGAGCTAATGAGGGGAGTCTGCAGTGCAGTTAATTTCATCTTAGCAGACAGCAGCTAAACCAGATCAGTAAATCACATTTCAAAGTTATCTGTTTCTCTTTTAACTATAAAGAAAGACCTCTTAGATACATCGAGCTCTTGGATGACCAAAGAATGCCAAATGAATCCCATCTCTTTGCACTGGACCAGATAATCCCATGAGGATTGCACCTCTAATGGCAAAACTTCCTTTCTTCATAAGTCTTATCAAGACCATAAGCCATAGAGTTCCTTGGGCAGACACAACTTCAGGATGAAAAAAAAGAAAAACAAGAAAAAAGAGAAAAGAACAGCAATAAAAGGGAAGCCCATGATACATTTGTTAGGTTTTAAATAGTGTATTTTGGTTTGTAATGGTAGTAGTTGTCTACATTTTCTGCTCAGGAGCAAGTTTTACATTAACAAAGATACAAAAAACATTCCTTGGATCAATATAGTCCCTGTTCTAGAAAGAGACTCAAGTGTGTATGCAGTATTAACCACATGAGCTTGTCAAGTTCACTTCCACATCTGGTGTGCATATTTTCTGAGCGTACAGCAAAATTTCAGAAGATTACAGAGACTCTAAAATCAGTAGAAAATGTTCATTTTTTCAATAAAACATTGGCATTTCCAAAATACTCCATCTAGCTTTGTCTATGAAAAGAGTAGTAAGTTAATATTTCCAGCACCTTCATTTTTGCAGCCTTGTTTTTTATAAGAAGGAATGTGACTGTTATTTTCTGTCATCTCTGTAATCTGTGATGGTGACATGTGGAAGATGATTCTATTACCATTAGTCTAGGCATAAAACTCTCCTTTTTATTCATTCTTTCTGTTTTACCTATCCACAAGCACTCAAAAAAACCCCCAAACATTTATTTATTTATTTACATAAATCCTACAGCCACCTGGCAGAATTGGAATCCATCTATATTTCAGGTCTAATTCTTTTACCAAAATTGACCCTCACAGAGGTCACTACAAACCCCCAAGATTTTTTCTTTAAAATTCATTAAAAAGTATTAGGACACTATAAATGCAGTAGTAAAATAAAAATAAAGACAGGGAACTAGCCAGATTTTGTCACAACACTAGGAAAAGGTGGCAGTACATGATTTTTAGACTTGACTTTTCAAATGAATACAGTAGTGTCACAACCAAGTGACCAAACCACCACAGGGACACCTGTGAAAAAGTTTCCTACAACTGGAAACAACCAACCTGCTGTGGCACTATGCAAGACCAGCCATTAATTCTCTTTTTTCTTGGGGGATTTTAAAGCTTGACTTGCACTCTCTACAACCACAGCAATACTGCTGCTCGTGCCTGACGTGCAGGCTCTTGCACCAAATCCATGTTTGCTGTTTGATGGAGTATAGCCTAAAGGAGCCCTGCTGCTGGCAAGAGTTATTTTCAGTTCAATATTTGTTCTGAGGCATTGATTAATACATTCAAATGATTCAGCCTTTGCTTTGTCAACTTTGCCATCTGTCTGCTGCTTTGTAGTCTGTCCAAATGGGAGGAGATAGCCTGCAGAAGTCCTGCTCCTCCCAGATACTTTCCCCAACAATTCAAGGAACCTTGGCAGTCCTCAGAGGGACTACAATGAATTCTCTTAATGCTTTGGGTTGTCTATAGACTGCCCTGGAAAGTAATTATGACCCTGAGTGGTCTCCACTGTGGCTGGAAAAATGGTGTGATACATCTTCCACTTAGCTGTCTTTCAAGAGTGGCTTGCAAACAGCTTTTCAGGAAGTTCTCCAGTTATTTTTGGTAGTTCAGGAGCCTGCAGGCCATGCTCAGGGTATGAGTGAGTTTCTTCCATGCCTGAATCCACACTTACAAGCACAAAAACTATACAAGACTTGGCAGGCTGGCTTCAAGGGCACCTTGGGCTCATCCCCCTGAGGGACATCCAGTGCCAACATATGGCACTGCCCAGCAGAGAGGCCACCAGGTGCCTTTGAGATATTTCAGCAATCCCAGGCAAGAAGAAAGGGAAGAAAGATGTAATGCCCTGGCCATGGAATGGATAGTGGAGTCTATTGGTGCTGTACTGAATACTGAGAGTCTCACTGGAAAAATGGAGAAAGAATTCATCCACTGAATGGAACATCTTAATTGGGATGTATCAAGGGAATCGGTCCAAATTAAAATCTGATTTCAGGGGGATGAGACCTGGGAAGGGACCGGCTGCCACCTAGTGGAGCTGTGATGTGTTTTTAGACTAAAATAAATATATAAATAGTACGTATGGGAATAACTAACCTCTAACCTCTAGGTTAAATAGCCTCATTACTTGAGAAAAAGTAATTAAAAAAATCAAGTAGATTAGACACCGATGACACTGAGGGCAAAACCACATCATAATTGCAGGCAACAAGGGACAAAGGAACCCTGAGGTTGTCTTGCCCACTATTTCTTGAACAGTGTGTATTTTCCTCTTACCTCTGTGCAAAAACACATAAGGTTTTTCATTCCCAATTAAAGAAAAGTTGGGCTGTTTCAGAGTAATCCTATGGAATTTAATTTACCTCCACCCCAGCTAGCTAACTGGCATGTGCACTTTTCAACACAACTACTTTTTTTTTTTTTATTTAGAAAAGGTGGCAGATACTTTCTCAGAAAGTCAAGTTACCATTTTTACTGACCAGTACCATTTGTTCATTTTCCCAGCATCATCCAGAACATGCAGCAGCTCTAGCCTGCTGCTGATGGTGCCCAAAACACCTCGAGAAGGGTGCAAGCACAGGGCAGGCATCTGCACTACTTCCCTGAGAACATTCCTCTTGTGTCTCTGGCACTTGCCAACTTTTCCACTCATTTCTCCAATCTTGTCTTAAACCCACGCAAACTTTTGATGTCTAGCAAGGCTTTTCAAATAATTGTTGTGCAGGAGGTAAGGGAACTTTTCAAGGTAAAACTCTTTTACCTCCATGTTGACACGACTCATTTTCCCTTAATGTGGTTTCATGCCCCCTTATGAAATTTTTCCATGTTTCTGTAGACCACACTGAATACAGAAGCACAGTTAATACAATATAAACAGATTTTCATGTGCTTTGTCCCATCAAGATAATTTGGGGTCAATACTCTGTTTTACTCATTGTTATTATTTGTTCAGTAAAGAGATAGAGAGGATCCTTAGCCTCTTAATGCACTTGATGAGGATATTTCTATGGTTTGTGAAATAATTTCAAATCATCAGAATGATATTTCTACATTCTGTATACTGATATCAGCACTCATGAAGACAAGGAACTGATCTGGCTGGAAACCAATCTGAATTATTAAAATAAAGTTTACATTTGGACAGAACAAGGAAGGCAATACCTCACCCTCTCATCATTTCCTAACCTTGGCTTAGCTGAAAAAGCTAGAGGTGAATTCCATTATTAATTTAATAGTATGGTTCCAGCTGTTTGAGTTGATGATGGGGAACCCAGCTTGGTCACTTCTGCTTCATCCATTTTTATTGGAAAAAGGAAAAAGGTCCACTTCAGCATGCTTCTTCCCACCTTCCTAACACTGTTCTATCAAATTTCAAGATGAAAATTGGGTCAGTGAATAATTTCCTCTGTGGAATAACAGGTATGTGGCAAGAAAGAATTTTTTTTTTTCTATTTTAAACATTCAAAAAGTGGTTGAGAGCTCAATCTAACATGAATAGAATTTGGGAAAAGAAAATGGATACCTGGAGCCCTACAATTTGGAAGTGGATTGCCCAAAAGGAAGGACTATATAAGCTAAGCTTGGAACAAATTGATCAATCATCATCTGAAAAGGTCTGCACATGCCCAGCTGTGATCCAGATAAAATGGTCAAGCTTCATTGAAAGGAAAAGTAAAGAAACACAGATTTGTTGCAGACATTTGTGTGTACACTACAACATTAGGTATTTATTTCATTAGGTATTTATTTTACATGCTCCTTTCACTTTAGGAAGGGTATTTTCTGTACACTTTGGAACAGGAGTTTTGTTCAGTCATATTCAAAATGTCAGGAAAATTCTATTTCTACATAAAATTACAAGTCACGTTTTCACGTTTTTCCTCATACTGTAAAATATTAATATATATTCAAGTGGATAGCCTTTAAACTAAAATATAGTAGAAATAAACATTATGACATGAAATATGAACATTAGGTATTTTTATTTGCAACTACACATCACTGATGTTCTGCAAGCATAAAAGTAATGAAATATTCATACAGACTGCAATTCACTTTTCATGCTCTTTAGCTATGAGATTTTTCATAGCACGTTATAAAATCATTTTCACTAACCAAAAACGTCATCATCATCCTGACATATTTTGAAGTAGGCGAGATCTAATTAAAAGCTTTATTCTTTATGGGTAATTGTGAGACATTCACCTTAAGGAAACTGTATTAATATAAGAGCACAATCCAAGCTAGACAGTGATTTGGTTGTCTCCCTTCCAATCAAAGATAATGTGAACTATGTGTGTCATATGACACACACAGAACGTTGTTATTGTAACTAAAAAAAGTTTCATGTTTGTTCCCAAACTATTACAAAAAGAAAGGAAGGTCTCCCTTTTCCTACAGATAAACACAGGCAACACAGAAGGTCTGGGATCTTGATACATGGGAAGATTTCAGGTATAAATTAGTTTAGATAAGAGATCTTGCCAGTAGCTATTTTATTAGAATAATCCATATAAAGTTCACTGAACACTTTGGGCTATCTAATAATTTAGTGTTTTCTCTTCTCTATAGTGTCCTAGAATAAATCAATGTCATTATCACTGTAGGACACCCCCTGGCAGAGATACCAAGTGTTTATTCTATTACAGTTTGAATCATATTTCCAATAAAGTTAACACTTAAAAAGTGCCCTTTCTGCCCTCAATTCTTAAATTATTTCATGATATAAAAACAATAATAGCAACCTTGTTTTGATTTTGGATAAAGACAAAAATGATAAATCTTCATTGTTAGTCATCACATGATGCACCTTTTAATTTTGTTAATATAAAACATGTGATGTTGGTAGAAGAGACTTTCCTATGGCTATTGATTGCCACTGAAGTTATTAATAGTGATAACAGCTGGAGAATCCAAGTAAGCACTAAGTTAGAAAGAAAAAAAAAAATAAAAAAACATTGTAAAAGGCTTATTACATAAGTAAGAAAAGATTTGAAAAATTAGTACAAAATTGATGGCAAGAGCTGAAGACAGCTCCTGAGCTTACCAGAATGTTAAATGTAGAAGAAACTAATAATTACTTTGCAGTGAGATATTTCCATTTAAAAAAATAAATGGAAGACATGGTCCTTACTGATGCCATGCTGTCTAAAATACCACTTATTTTTAGAAATCTGACAGCTATCTTTGGGGATAGAAGGAAACAGTTTATCATTGTCCTATAATTGGCCACAATACAACATAAAAGCCAAGTCCAAATGACTTAATTTTTACCTAAGCTTGCAAAAACCTGGCAGTTGCACATAAAACTGCTCATCTTTTCTTCCTGCAGTCAGACCAGCTCAACCATCATGCCTGGAAGCTGCTTTTTATTTCTGTCTTTAGTGAGCCCTGTAGCAAACTGCACACTCTGGGAATGGTTCTCTATCCTTAGGTCAGTTTTTCCATTGCTCTGGCCCTACTCCAAACGAAAGTAAATCATACTTAGCAAAATTTATTCATCAAAGGTTAAGGAGTTTCTGCTACTCACACTTGTCATAGTTGTTTTATCAGACTTTGCATGTGACAGACAAGAACTTGCAGAAATGTAATCTTATGGATAAGTGTGCACATGCCTTCTAAATTAATGTTAAGCTTGGTAAAAATTACCTAAATTCAATGCCATTCCTTTCATGAAAAAATGAATAGCTTAAGTGTTTAAATTCTATTTAACACTTTATATTCAAGATTGAATTTTCCAAAAATGAAATGTAACCTTGATATCTATGCCATGCCTAGTCATAAGTGATATAAATATTCTAATTAAGTAGCTACAGTCATGCCTTCTGATTTTAACCACTCTTATTTTCAGTTTCAGCTATCCCACAAGACATTTTCAGAGACCAACACCCTCAATTCCTTCTCAGGGCTGCTGTCAATCTTTTCTCTTCCCAGCCTATAATTGTTCTTGGGATTGCCATGTTGAACCTCAGGTGGTTTGCATGGGCCCAACTCTCAAGCCTGTCAGGGTCCCTTTGGATGGCATCACTTCCCTTCCTGAGGATACACTGAATTCCACAGTGAGGAAGAGATGTTAAACAGCACTGGTCCCAGCACTGACCCTTGAAGAACATCATTCATCACTGCTCTTCATTTGTCTATTGAACCACTGACCACAACTCCTTGAGTGCACCCACACAGCCAATTTCAGAGCCACTGAGTGGTCCATCCCTCAAGTCCATGTCACCCTAGTTTAGATGTTTTGTGGGACTGAGTCAAATGCTTTGGACATTTCTGTTGCATGATCAGACTGGCACGTCACAGAAATGTCTAGAAGAACTGAGTGAAAATATATCTGCTTGTTACTCCTTTCTGGTAGGTGCAGTTAACTTTCTCTGTTCCTGTCCAAGCCCTGATGTTCCCATAAAAGAGGTTAATAAATCCATTAATCTGTAGGTTACAACAACCACTGAGTAATGAAAACCAAACCAAACAACCAAAAAAAACCCCCTCAAGAACAAGCAAATTTATTTTCAAGCTTATGAATATTTTAGTACAATGGAGAGCAAAAACAGTTCACACATAAGAAAATACCTAACAGTATTCCCAGACCATCTCACAGAGGTCTCATTCTTTTGCTGTGCAAAAAGTTTGCTTTTTTTTTTACTTATTTGCAAAGGGCAGTTATTCCTTAATGACCATCTTACAGAGCCTCATCCTTCCCAACACCTCCACATTCTGCTGCTTGATTAATAGCAATTTTCTAACCTGTAGCTACTGGAACAAAACCAGAACACGAGAGTGTATAATTTTTAATTATGAACTTGGAATCTATTTCCTTCTAAAGAGAATATATAAAGCGACAATAAAAGGATTTTTCAGTCATTGTGTTTCAGTTTGACAAGACATTCAGCTTCTTGTTTGTGTGTCTACTAAAGCAAAAAAAGGAACAAAGCTTGAATAAGCTGAACAGACTCCAGTTCCCATAGCATGAGGTTTGAATCCAAGTCTCCAGAGCTGATCATCTGTGATGTCAGTAAACTGGTGTCAGCTCAGACATATCACGAGTGAAAGTGTATAGGAAGTGAAGCAAGAAGAGGAGATTCTTGAGCTTGTTGTAATGGAAAGTAGATTGATGAGAAGGGTCTAGAAAGTGTGTGTCTAGAAGACCAAACATTTGTCACTTTGATGCTTGTCCAGCAAAAGGCTTCCAGTGGACAGAACTGCTGAAGAAGTGAATCCTCATCCAATTTGCTCAGTATAAACTGCAATCATTAAGTCTTATGGGGGGGTTAGTTTGTTTGTCACTTCTTTGTTTGTTTTCCCTAATCAGACCTTTCTATGTGATTACTTCAGATCCTGAGGCCATCTTTAGCACACAGATGTGGTCATTTTGACTCCAGAACTAGATGGCACAGTCCACCTCGTCCTCCTCCACACTGGCATAGGCCCATATCTCTTCCCATGCCATCTCCTGCCAATCTCTGTTTGGACCTCAAAAGGAAAGGAGAATGCTATATTGTGATCAAATACTGCTTGGGAATAGACTAGTGGAAAAGGGGAAAGATGGAAATAGTGGCTGTAAAAAGGTAAAATTTACACATATTAGTCCAAGTTAGTTTCTTGAGCAACTTCTCTAACGGATAAAGAAAAGTAGGATCCTTCAAAAATTATTTTGTCTGGCTTGTCTCAGCATGCCCATCACTCCACACTGATGAAAATATCTAGTGTGGGTAGCACAAAGTTAGCATCCCATGTTGAAAAGAGTAAATGAACCCCTCTGTTCCTTTCAAGAACAAAGGACATGCTTAATGTGAGTCTGCTCAGTGCTGTGTTCCTACTAAATGACGAGGGGCCCAAAGTTAAAGTTTATTGCTAGAGCTGTCATCACATAGGTAAATAAATAAAAAAAAGTCCCACTTTTTTTTTTAACTTACCTGTTTTCAATTTTAGATCAGTCCACCTTCCTCTGCTAAACTGAAATGCCTATCAGCACTAAGTAATTTTCTCCCATCAAAGTAAATATACTTTGATATCTTTATGCATGGTTAAGTTGCCTCTGTCTTCTTCTGCAGAACAGAAGAACCTGAGATCTCTAGTTCTAGCACTTTAAAATATTTTTTCCATCACTAAAATATTTTCTCAGCTTTTTTTTTTTTTATATCTTCTGCCATTTTTTGTAAATATCCCATTGAAAATTCTAGTAGTGGTCTCACCAATGTTGCCTACACAAATAAACACATTCCATATTTCATGTTCTTCCTCAGTTGCTAAGGGATGTTGGTTTTTTTCCCTCTTTTTTCTAGAAAAACATAATCTGAAGCATATTTCTTAATCACCACTCACCAATTTCTGGCTGAGCAATAATACTATTTTGCTGTTTAAGACTGTGAGGCGAAAATCTCCATCAATTAGGAATCAGTTATTGACACCATGGTACTCCATGCATTATTTTGTTCACAGAAATATAAAGGGAGTTCTAGACAATCCTAGACAGTAGGCTAAGCAGAATGATTCCTTTCCCATTAACACTAAAACTCTGACCAATATACATTTCAAATGGAAAAACAGATTTATCGATGTGAAGAAATATTAAGAAGATTCATGAGCATATTAAAAATACTAGAAACGATATTTTGGTGTGGGACAATGAGCATAAGTTCAAATTCTTTTCAATTTAATCACAGACTTTTAGTAGCTGGAAATCTCTTTGTATCATTGCAGCAAATGATACTTTCATTTTTAGGTCTGGACCTTGCATGGGTTTCCTAAGGCAAACTTTAGTACAAAAAAAAAGCTACAGAAAGGATAAAAAATGGTTGATGAAACAGCAAAGTACTAAAAGTTCGTTTCTCCACTAGATGGCTTCATTCCCATGAAGATAATCTAAATGAAATTCTGCTTCACTGGTTCTCATGTTAATAGACAACCCTGAGCAGCTTAAAAGATTTGATAACCTGTATGAAAGAGAATATTAACTCTATAAACCTGCCAGCAAATGCAATATTGTAAAGGAAAGTTTTCTTACCTCTTGGTTCAGGAAACAGTAGAGAACTGCTACAATAAAACCCTGAAAGATATTAATATATATATATGTATGTGTATACACATATAAAAGTCTTGAATTTTAACACAGCTTGAAACAGCCACTTGCATTATCTGACTTCATGACAGGACTGTGCATGTGAATCAATAAGTATCACTAGAAGTTGGAATGTTGTTATAAATTAGAAAAATTCCTTAGGTATATACCAACAAGCTGATCAGGCATATAATCAACTAATTTGTAGCACAACAGCAAAGTCAGCAATGAGATCTGGATTGGCAAGGGCAGGTGATAGGGCAACTGAAGCTCTCCCACAGTATGCTTAGGAAAGTATAGCCCCTCTCATTGTGAGTTAACAGTTTACAGAGTGTAAATCAGGAAGACTTCATGAGGAGACCTACGGATGGAGCTGTCACAGCCTTCTTGTTGACTTCTGTGTCTGTGCATTGTATCAGATGAGATCAAATTGTGGCCTGTTGAATACTTTTGTTCAGTTTCTAAATTGGGATAAATCCAGGACAATTCTAGGAGATCAATGGAGCTATGTGATGAGATTCCACCCTTTTGATCAGTTAGCCTGTTCCTTACACTGTTAATTAACCCCGTGAAGAGCAGCTCCAAGTGCCAAGGCCAGGATTAAGATGTGGAGGGTTCATTGGAGAGGGCTGACACACTGAATTAAATCCTCAAGGAGACTAAATCAGCCCAGCTGCTGGATTTTGGGTGATGCTCACTGATAAATTATGCCTTGCAACCATTCAGAGGGAGACATGCTCCCTGGGGAAGTTTGGTGGGATTGTCTACAGCTACTCCTTCTTGGAGCTCTGAGGTGCAGCACAGAGAATGAGAGGAAAGTAAAGGGAAAAGTTCTTTTCGACCCCAACCTCCTCAAGAGGTTGCCTTGTGTGCTAAAGCAGGGTTGCTGGGGGCATCCAAAGTCCACCAAATATTTTGCTTACCCAGGAGGAAAAGGCATGGAGGGTTCCCAGTCTGTGTGAGGCTGATTTGTGCACCAGGCACCATGTGATGTTTATTTGCATATCAATTTTGCCAAAGAACTGGCATGGGGGTTGGTCCTTAGTTTGCCTCTGGATAATTTAATGTCAGCTCAAATAATTTTTTCTTGACAGTGAAGTTACATGTACTGTCAGAGAAGGTATGTATATTACCACGGGTAGGAAAAAAGGGTTTTTTATGCTTGTCTTTGACCCACCATCCAATTTTCACATGCATCTGAAAGACCTGCCCTTTTATTTGCAAAATCTGAAATTATACAGCCTACTCTGCAACCAGGTAGGATGTAGGTCCCATCCTCAGACACTGTCACTCAGCAAAGAACCATGAACTCTGTGAGGAGGGAGTAGCTCCAAGATCCAAGGATTTTTTGGTGTGATACCAGTTGCCATGTGAACACTAGGTTAAAATCTGCCAAGAAGAATCCTCTGGGGTCATTTTACCTGAAAGGATCCAATGCAGAGCTCTAAGTAAAGACGAACCCCCAGGCTGGTGTATTCTGGGAGAAAGTTGAAGACAATATAATGTGTTCCAAATAATGGGATGAGAAGCAGAGTCGACCGTGAGAGACGTCTGGCATAGGACAGGAGAAGAAATAAGGTAATACTGTGAGTAAAGACTAATGCATGCAATATTCCCCAGTAATGAACAGCAGTTATAAAAGGAGATCTAAATATCTACATGTGAAGCTCATACCTCTTGGGAGTACAGTGGTAGGCAGAAAAGATAATGAAAAACTAGCTGGAAAGAGATTTCTGATGTTTATTGCCTTCTTGGCAATACCATGTGAAAGGCATTTCTTGTGATATTTTATCTTTCTGAATGAGATTACACTTCAGGGAAACACCAAGCAGTAGAAGATATTGTGTCTCATTGGCTCAATTGAAAATTTGGCATTTGTTACTAAATAGAAAGGAAATAATATGCAGGCTGCCTATACAGTGTGCATATAGGGAAAGGCATCTTTAGGAGGTAATTTTCTCCTGCCCTAAATCAGAGATCTAATGTGGTTTCAATTAATGGTTTCCTAGTCTCTCTCTTGATTATAATTGGGAGGTAGACATCTGAACCATGTTTAGATGGTCACTATTAGGTGAGGTAAGTCTCATGCTTAGAGTTTTCTTGCAAATGGGATAAAGTTGGGGATTTCTAAAATTTGATGCCCACCAAACCAAGCCTGTCTGTGTCGCTGGACAGATGTGTGCATATTTAGAAAATAATATATAAGGGGGGGTGTTTAAAGAATTTGTTTTACTATATTTAGTATTCCATACACTACCTGTACTGAGAGGAGTTATTGAAGTTGATTTGTCTAGGGTCCAGTTTTTTCAGCAAAATTCTGATGATGTTGATAAATAGGGCAAAATTGACCTGTTCACAACATTTGGGAGAAAAAAAGGGGAAAAAAAAAAAAAAAAAAAAAAAGGAAAATATATTACCCTCTAATGTAGCACTTTGAAACTGAAATCTGTTTTTTTTACTTCAGTTGTTATGTGATTTGAGTAGTTTCAATGACACCAGTGTAACATTATTTATGTCATTCCTGTTGGCAGCATTCAAGCATCTCTATAGTCTGCATTCCCTCCTAACAAAATAAAAGAAGTCAAGAATTTGACTTTATTAAGCAAACTTTTTTGTCAATAGCTGCTCTGATGCTTTTCAATTTTTGTACTTGTAGCACTTGTAATCTCTTTTGAGATGGAACTGCATTAATACCAGATAATTCTTTAGGCAGTATTAGTAGGATGCATCTGACTAAATACAGGCATCTACCATGAGGTGGCTACACCTGAGCCCATCACCCTGTTCTAAATTTGCAGCCAACAAAGATCCAACCAGTCCAGTCAATAGATCCTCAGGTGGAGCTGGGGAATCATCTCCAAAGGTAGACATCTATTGTAAGTCAGCTGAATCACATATCAAAAATTCTGTGCTTTCTTTTGTTGATTCTGAATAAAACTGAGGAGCTTTTGCTAAGCTCCAAAACTAGCTAGGTTCAATCCTAACTTGCAAATCAAACTTTCTACAGCTGCAGTTTGGCACAGTGAAGCTGCTCAGTTTCCCACCATCAGATTTTCTTGCTATGCATTTTTATGTGTTTCTACATAGCAGCTCTTCTTTAGGTGAGGGTGAAAGCTTAATTTTGCCTGAAAGTGTCCACATGTTGCCAGAAAGTCCAATCACATCTGATCCATCAGCAATGCCTTAAGTACATTCCAGCAGAAAAAATCATCACTGCAAGCCCCTGAACTTCTTGACATCGAATGTGGATGTCAGACAAATGCTATTAGGGAGAAAAATAATAGAGGTAGAAGGAAATGTAATATTATATCAAAATATGTCAAGCTATGACAAGAATGCAACTTGAGTTTCTTCATTCACATTGTTTGCATCTCTATGCCTTATTTGTATGCATCTGTCCTCCAATTAAATTCAGCTTTTAATAGATGCCCTCAAGGTCATCCATTAGCTTCTTTCTCACAAATTGCTTGGGTTTAATGACATGTGGGTGTAATCATACATGATAATCATTTAAAGCCCATTAGTTTATTCAATAAATGTCAAGCTCCAGTTATTTTCATTGTTATCAATGAAGAGAAACCTATTGCCCTTGAAACTTTGTATTAAAATTAATGGCTGATACTGTGCTCTCAGACTAAAACTTTATTTTCAAAAATTATAAGGACAGTTTAGTCACTCATCTGCTACTGATTTCAACCAAAGTGACAGTTCTACGAAAGTTTTAATTTAATGTGTTAGATGGATGCTTTTTGGGGGGCAGGGAAGGAGAAGTTCTCTGCCTCTTTTCAGTTTGCATTATACAAAGATAAGTTTACAACACAAATTCTGCCATTCCTCTTCTTTATTTCAAACATTTCAGCAAATAGTAACCAGATTTAGAAGTCTTTTAAATTCTAATGAATGCTGGGAGACTCAGAAGTACCCACCCCGACAGAAATTATAATAGGTCCTTTGATTAGCCACCAGTAAGGAGAGTCTTGATTAATATCCCAGCATCTGAGAAAATAAGGGTATATTTAGAAAAAGGTGTGTGTATAATCACTGCAGTCAATTAAAAGCATAACCCAAGTATATATAATATTATAGGAAACAATTACTTACGCTGTGTCTTCAAAGTAGAATTTTGTTAATATCCATGTAAGGGTGAAGAGTGTTGGAAAACCTGTCAGAGAATTAAGAAAAAAACCAACCCAAAACTGTGTCTAGTTTCACTAGTTAATCCAAATCTTTTCCACTGAAGCTGTGTTGTGTTGATAGAGATCACTCAGTTTCAGAATTGTAATTACCCTTTGTGGCCTGCTCATGTAAAAGGCATTACTTCAAACTCACAGAATAAATGAAAAAGAAATCTCCTAATACCTAGGATGGAATAAAATAAGTTGTCATTGGCTGGTGATCATGCATCACTGTGAAGATATAAAGGGACACAGAAAATACTTAGGACATGATACAGGTCTGCCACACAGGTTAGAAAATGTAAGCTCTTACAAAAATGAACACAATTCAGCCATGTGGCATCACCTGAAGTCAGAACCTGCATGCATACAGCACATTAAAACCTGTGTTCATCTATTAAGGGTGTTTTTTGCATGGCAAAAATAGTTGGATTAACAAAAATCTTAAAATAATAGTAATATTAGCACTTTACAAGCAGACGATGTGATGCAGTCTACTTTAAGCCTTCCTAAAAACTCATTTGAAGTTTTCCTAAAACACAAAAATTGGTTCAGTTTGCTTAGTTGTCAGGCAACTTAACCTTTTCTGTCAACAGGCCATGGATTCACTTCCCAAAGACACCAAAAATTCTCTGGGCAGTTGCCTGCCATATATCATTAGGAAGGAATTCTCTGCTTTTTCCTTTACACAACAGTTTTATGTGGGAAAACACTTAAATTCTGAGTTGTAAGTCATCAGAAAGGTCTGAACAATTAGATTTATTGCAGACTCCAACAAAAAGGGGTGGGGATGTCATTGTCTGATGCTTGCACTCTTACTCAGCAGATAAAACTCCTTTATGCACACAATGGCCCAAGGCAAAAGATGGTCTACAGCAATATCAGGACTCAGAAAAATGTCTACTATGTCTCCATTCTCAGAAGACTGTGGAATGATATTCTGCGTGAACAGGAGCAAGATACACCTAACTTTGGTGTTTGTGATAGCTCCTTAGAGGTATCTCTATTTTCAGTGGGGAGAAGAAGGTGAAGTGGACTGGATCTCTCTCTGTGGATTCACAAATGTACTTAGTTTTCCACTTGTTTCATGGGGACTTTAATGTCGTATTTAAAAAAAACAAAAAACAAAAAACCAAAAAACCACAACAATTTGATTGTTCCTCACTAGTATGCATGTAAAAGTAAGATGAAAGCAAGGTCCAAGTTGGATACTTCTATTGGCCAGGCTAGATTCCACATGTAGTATTTTTAATGGGATAGATAAAGCCTTCTGTAACGCCTTGCCTTCTACTAATTTCATGTGAAAGCCTTACTTACCCCAACCAAAGAGAACAAGCCACCAAAAATACCTTCTTCCATGAGAAAGAGATGAGAGTAGTAGACAGTTTAAGTAAAGAGCCTCTACCAGCAGCCACATGAAATTGGTCATCATGAAGTAGTGACAGAAAACAACTGAGATCTTGCATTCAGTCTAGGGAAAAGGAAAGTCACATTTTTGGCACTACTTACATGTGTTTAAATTGCATAGGCAGTGGGCACCTGTAATTCTGGCTGAGAAGTACCAAGAAGATCTCACAATTACATGTATGTCTAGAGGGAAAGCTTCAGATATCCCAAGAATGTGATTTCTCCCACAAATGCACTGACTTCAGGGTATCTTGTATGAGGAGAACAAAACACTCCACAGCCCTTGGACAAAACTATGTTCAAGGACCCATCATATTTCACTTTCCTACTAAGGCTCAGTTTAAAATTTTTTTGTGGCCATGAACAATGCAGAAGAATTGTCCCATAAACCTCTGTTTGAAAATCAATGGCATGCTGCCAATATCTTTGGTTGGGACAAAGCTAAGTTGATTGCCTAGTACTTTACATGTCTTACAATCCAGAGTTTCTGAATTGTACAAGAACAGGAAAACAAAACATTTCCAGCAGAACATTCTTTTAAAAGTTGCGTTATGTGGTACTCAACAGATTTTTTTTAATTTTTTTTTTTTATTTTTTTTTTTTTAATAATCTTTAGATTACAGAAGCTTGATGGGGCAACAATAATAATTTTTCCTATGGTAAAGTCTGTATCTGATTTAGAGTACTACAGGAGCATAAACTGATGCATTCAGGACATAGAAGTTCTGAGGTATACACTTATGGAGGTAAAATGTACATAAGATCTACATAATATTCAGTACCAAGTTAGAAAGAATAAAAACCAATTTAATAATAAAAAAAAAAAGACCAATAAAAAGTGAAACCACATATGGATGGTATGCAAAAGCACCAAGTACCACAGTATCCTGCTTTTCTTGCACTTACTGTAGAGAAGCTGCAATGATCAATATCCCCCTCTTGGAAAAGGACAGTATCCTTAATGAAAACAGCAATAGCTTTTAAGATAAAAGTAAAAAAGAGCTGTACATGGATGTAATTTCTGGGACAGCGAAGCCTCCTAGAAGAAAAGAAGAAATATCCTCTTGAGGTAATTAAATGACTTGTGCTGGCAGTAATTAAAAATATGCAATAATCCCTTGTTACATCTCAGGTACTCTGCAGGCAAGAGGAGATAAAAACCTTTCTCATGTAAAGCAGTTGATCCACCACCTGTATCTTAATTTCCACCCTTGTCAGGTGGTGCCCTGGTGATGTTTCTGGTCTGGCAAATTCCAGGAATCCCAGTTTTGTGTGCAGAATAACCTGAGCTAGGGTTTTGGTTGGCACTGAGGAGTGATCTTCACAGATCAAATTCTGACTATTGGGAGTTAAACAACTCCCAAGAACAAGCATCCAGAGATACCCTGGACTAATTAGACAGTTTTCTGAGTGAACAGGGTAAAAACTACTTAGTAAGATTTTCCATGCCAGGCAGTCAGTGTGTTAAATTGCATTAAACCCCTGTATAGACAGCCTTATCCAGCATTAAAAGTTTCTTCCATAGTTTGCCAAAGTTAATCTTATTAATTAAATGAATGCAGATAATTTCTTTTAAAAATTTGGCACATCTGCTTCTCACATTTAGTTAATACAAATTATTTTTAAAAAAAATATTATTAAATACAGACTTTCCAAGGAGCTATAGCACATCAACTTTTATGTTTTCATCTGGAGTGGAAAACTTTATCTAATTAGCAAAGATGCCCAATAAAAATTGAACTCTATCCAGATCCAGTCATCTCAGAGTCATCTATCTTGAAGACCATTTAGAGAATTTTATTCTTTTTTTAATTAATATTTAAAAAAAAAAAAAAAATTGATGAATTTATAATTTTTTGCAGAATTTTATTACTGAACTCAGACACCAACCCCATTGTTAACTATAACTTTTTCCTCCCTGTTACCAAGCCTTTTTATGTCCATTGTTTCTTTCTTTCCCCTGATATGGGCTGGTTTGTTTTCCTGAGGTCAGAATGGATGTCAGTAAACATATCTGTTGACTTCCAGACAGGAGCTAGTAATCAACAGAGGTCAAGAAACTTTCCCCAGAAAAATCTGATTCTCACAGCATAATGATAAAATCTTTCTTGTCCTGTACATTTACAAGAAATATACAAAGATTAATAATTTAAAAGAAAATAAAAAAACAACAAAAAACTTCATGACAGCAACAATAAAAAATGCATTAAATAATAAAGCAATAAAATAAATGAAAAAATAAACAATCCCCAGATACTCTAAATTATATCTGATTATGCCTAATATAAAGATAGTAGGAAAGAAATCTGACCAAATATAATTAAATTCAGAGACCTGCCTTTGTTTATAAATGTTTCAATAGTAATATACCCAGTGCCATGGGAACATTAAATCAAAATTGAGTTCTTTGTTTATATTCTTCTAATTAATATAACATTTACTGAGCTCATGCAAAGCAATTACATAGAGCTTTTCAAAATTACCCTCATTCTGGGATCAAAGGGAACTGGTGACTTTTGACAAAGCAAGAAGTATTTTTTTTCCAAGTTTTTCCTAGTTTTCCTAATTTTTCCTAGTTCTGGCTCTTCTTATTTCTGTGTATCTCAGATCACACTTCATTTCTATCTTTGATTGAGTATTATTCAAGCAATATTACCTGAAATATTTATTTTATCCTTCATTTTTTCTATCTACCATACTCTGTTTTGTCTAGTGTTGTGTCACAGAGTTTAAGCTACTAAGAGCTACTAAAATCATCAGGGTTAGATGACAACTTTACATACCTGAATGCAACAAGAACTGTCACAGCAATAATGAGGGAGGTGATTGATACACCATATCCTACTGTGTAGATGATCTTTATTGTAGAAAAGTAGGACTGCTATGAGAGAAGATAATTATTTGTCACATAAGTTGTAGCCAAATGACAGCTGTTTTACTGATTCTCGCACTTCTGCTTTGGTGCTTCTAATATCTCTGACTGTTCCCCATCCAACCCCCTTTTTAATCCCACAGCAAAATTCAAATTAAATCAATCACTATGATTCTGTTTTGAAGACCCATTTCATAGCTGCATAGCTACAGCCCAGTCTGATAAAGAAACATGTGTTGATCAGGATGGTTTTAAGCTCATTAAAAAACACCAAGCCTGTGGTCCACGAAAACATTATTATAAAATCTTATGCATTTTTATAAGCACTGTATTTTATACCATGTCTTCTCCACAGCACCAGTAGGACAATCCTTCTGGCAGATGGCTGCATTATGAATGCAGAATTGTTTCAGCCTTTCCATGTGTTTTTCCACTTTCTTTTGCTCTGCTTCCCTATGTAGAATTTTGCCATCTATTTTTCATTTCCATTTTAATTGTGGTTCGTGGTTTTTTTCTTGGGTTTGGTTATTTCCTTTATTTTCTTTCTTTTTTTTTTTTTCCCCCCCTCGTTTTTTTCTTCCTCTTTTTTCTTGTTAGTCAGAATGTCAATCAAAATCTATATCCCTTTAGATGGCACCTCTGCCAGACCTGAACCCTGAGTGAGAATGACTTCAATTATCACACAAAGTCTTTCATTTCAAGATGCTGCCAATCTTTCCCTTCAATCTAACATCTGTCCCTTGGGTCTTTTGTCAATGGTTTTAGATCCTAAAATCTACACAGCTATGGTGAGTGGCTTGGTGAGCACTTCTGCCATCTCCTTTAGTACCCTTGGGTGGATCCCATCTGGTCCCATAGACCATGCACATCCATGCAGCACAGCAGGGCACTGATCATTTCCTCACAGAATATGAGGGCTTCATTCTGCTCCTCATCTTGGTCATCCAGTTCAGGGAGCTGTGCCCTCATGGAGCAATTGGCATTGATGAAGACTGAGGCAAAATGAGCTCTCAGCAGTTCAGCCTCAGCACAATCTGCTCTTCCCCACAGTGATCACATTTGTACAATATGTTTGTATCCTTATGAGTTAGAGATCAAGCACTGTGTTTTCCCTGGATATTTAATCTCTAAATATCACCAATTTTGCAAGTCTAGCTGAGATTTGTAATTATTTCTATGTATTACATCTACATCTACGCATTACATAGACGTAGATTTTGCAACATTACTTATTTATTTATTTATTTCGAATTGTATCTTTTGTGCTAGGAAGGCTGAGAAATGAGAAAGCCCTCTTGTGCTTAGATATTGTTGAGTTTGGAAAAGTGGTGTTATAACAGCATGTATGCTGTACTGATGCTTTGATGCCACAAAATCATCTTGCTGACTGATATTACTGAAATGTCTTAATTCATATTTCATGAACATTCCAGGAGACAGCTTTGGCTGTTATGCCAGTGAGGAGCTTTAACAAAACTGCATGGCTGTCTGAAATTTGCAGCTGGCTTTATTTTTATTACAGTCTTATACCTGAATAATAAAAGAACCTAAGCAGCTCTCCAAATATGGGACTAGAATAAAATTTTGAATTGCATTCCATACTTGGTAAGAAATCTTAGCATCAGATGAGTTTCCCTCCCCAGTGGTCTTCAGGAATAGAAAGGAATCCAACAATGTCAGCACACCACTCCCATGTATTTACTTAATTAAACTTACTTCTTCAAATGGAATCTCATCTTCTACTGGACAGGCAATATGGTAGGGAGGAAATGGGTCAGACCAGCCTTTCTTTGTGCAGTTCCTTTTTATTATCCCAGCTGAAATAGAAGCACTTATTCTTTCTGATGAAAAGCCACGTAGCATAGAAAATAAATCCCACGAAAATAAAACCAGACCTCTTGGTGGTATGAAGGTTATACCAGGAGGAGAGGACTGTCTCCAGTAGCATCTCACAGAGCTGATAAGATGTTTTGCATGTGTACATTCAGGTTGTGACACACAAAACTTTTCTCTCTATGAGACAAAAAATGAGTAGGAGCCAGAGAACCAAGGTGACAGAGGTAGACGTGGGAAGGAGTAGGAAATAAATCATATCAGGAACAGGGAAGTCCATTAAAGAGGACTGGGATGCAATGGTCCATCAGACTTTTGCCTCATCCAGCACTCACCCCTCTAATATATCCCGACTCCCACCTTCTTTGGGGCTTACTTTTTCTTTGCAGATCACAGGTTGGAATAAACAGGTTGTTTTATGAGGACAGCACATTTCCATAAAAAGATTTATGAATCAGATGAAGGATAAGTCAGAAAAAGCCAGGGCAGGAAATGAATCTGCACAGATGAAAGGGATTTTCCTGATCTCTTATTTATAACCAGCATGTGTTGGGTGAGGCAGAGGTCAGGCTTTGCAGTTTCTTTTTCTTTTGGAACTGCCAAATTAAGGTCTTTCCTGGAAAATTCTTCATCCAGTATTCACCCAGAGAGTGAGCAGTCAGAAGGGCATTAGGTTGCATAGTCTTGCAATCCACCACACATATGCTACTTCAGTGACAAAATTTTGCTTCCTATCTCCAACTTTGGTCTTCAAGAACAACCACATTATTTATTCCTCTGCCTTTCATTTCATCCCATCCTAATCAGAGCATAAATCTCTTAAAGCCTCATGCTTAAGCTCCAGACTTCACAATCTCCATATGAGCTCTAGAAAACTCACGCAACAAACTGATCCCAATGGCTATGGATACCATGGAAATCACTTGGCTCAGGGGCTCATCAAAGGCTATGGGCTTATATCCAGTTATGCATAATGCTTAAAATATGAGGAGAACTGCTAAGCTCCCTTAGATCCTACTGAAATCTTTGCAGTAATGCTCTGATCCAACTAGAGGGCAGGAACTTGCAATGCTCCATCTCCACTCCTCATTTTTAAAAATACTTTTGCCAGGCATGCAACACAACCATAGGAGTATGAGCATGATAGAACATCACCTGGTTCCTTCATGAAGTGAGAGAGGAAATCTGGGCATGGTAAGGCAACAGTCTCTCCAGCATCTGCCTCTGACCAGCACAGTAATTGGTCCCAAGTTTTCTTGCAGCCTCAGACAGAAAATGAAATATATTTTTAAGCCTAATTATATATGAGCAGCATAAAAAATAATTTAAAAATCCTTTTAAGCTTTGACCCTCCACCTTTTACATATATTATAAAAATAATTAGCACAGTTTTTATTCAATAGTGAGAAAGAAATACCTCCAGAGGACAATTTAATCTACTTGAGCTAATGCCCCTCTATTAGACTGGTGTTGGTTTCAGACATAACGCAGTAAATGAAAATGTATTGTGGAAATTGGAGGAAGAGTGATGACAGAAGACCATATTACAGTACTTGTTAAGGATTGTTACAGGACTTGTTAATATATTTCTAAAGATCAACACACCCTCACACACCAAGCATGATGCCATCAGAACATCTGCTTGGGTAAGGAACAGGACAAGGACACAAGGATTCACACATATCTATTGACTGTCCATATTTGAATGGGAAAAAATAGTGAAGAAGTAATGTAAAGAAATAGGAGTAGATGGAAGAATAGCTGACTAGAGAACAGGGATATGGGGCAATAAGAAATACACTCAAACTTGCACATTGCCAACATAGTTGTGTCCTGGCTCTGTCAGGATGCTTCTTCTCTGTTGCTCTTTTCATCCCTCACACATAGATACCTGGTGATGTTGCATTTCCACCCTCTTCTAAGTCCTGCAGACATTCAGCCTCCTTTTTCTTCAGCTCTGTTATAAAATCACATTCTGGGTGGACATTCCCAGCAACCTACAGGGAGAAATTTCAGCTGATTAGTAAGAAGGGGTTGAGTAGATCTCATGAGCCATTAAGTCCAGACCCACTTTTGCAGCTCACAAGGCCATGTTACAGGCATATTGCACTAGCTTAGGGTTTAATAGTTAGAGGGTGCCTCTGGTCCTGCACAAAGTGCAAAATTTTTGGCAGATGAACCCAGCTGAGTTTTGCCAAAGGCAGCTGAGCTTTGCTACTTTACATCTCAACATCTCTGGTTGTATCAGAGTGGTAGTTATGGATTGGTAGTGAAAAATTTAAGATTTCTCTGGCTATGTTCATAGTGAAAGATCTCTTTGCTACAGCTTAGGTTTGAGTGCTGGACTCATTTACACCCTGAAATTCAGCCCTGCTAAATCTGGGCCCAGGGAAACAGAATGCACTTGGACAGGCTCCTTTTCACGCCAGTGAAGTGTCCAGCAATGCAGGGCATGTTGCAGAGCCCATCTGCTCATCAGCATAGAAATTCCCCTTCCAGTCTCCAAAGAAACCATATACAGTGACTGCAAAATTGTCTTCTGAATGAGCTCTTTACTTCAAATGGAATGACTCTGTGCCACCCTTCTGCCATCTGCCTTTCTTTACACAGGGTGGGAGGCGAAACTCCCTTCTTTGGAAAAAAAAACCTCTGCATCAAAGCATTTGTTGGTTGAGTGTGTTGGTGCAGAGAAAAAAAAAAAAGTCACCCAAGATTCTTACAGCAGGAACCTTCTGGTTGCTTTAGTCCTTATTTAGACTTCTGCTTACCTGGACACCACAAGAGGATTTGAAGGAATCCAGAGTAGCTTGGCCAGCAAAGGGCACACTCTGCAGCAGGTTCTTACACCTCACAACTTCTGTGGGTGTACCCACTGTGCAGAAGTATCTGTTGTTCATAAATAAAGCAATATGTGACTTATCCAGCCATGGTCCCCAGCCCAGGAGGCCATCTGTGATCAGAGACACATTCACCTCAGCTCTGTGCCCTGGCCACAGGTGCCAGAGTGGTCTGATAGGTGTGAATATAGATATAAAGACACAGATACACACAACAGAAACTTAGCTCAGGGTGAGACTTGCATGGTGAACAGGTGGCTGGCATATGGCTCAGCTTTGTTCTACCCAGGGAAGATGAATATTCAGATAAAATTAATATCTGGCTTTCAGTTCATTCAGGGGGCAGGTCGTATCTATTCCAATGAGCTGGTGTTTCCCTCTCATGCTAATGTCCTTATCTCATGTTGATCTGCAGAGCATTTGAACTGCATACTGGCTAACAACTTGAAGCTCTGGAGCTGCTGGAGAACAACAGGTTAATTTCACAGCCTTTGCTCTTCTTGGGTTTGGACCCTGGCAGTTGAAAATGGTTGTACCCACCTCAATGCCCTTCAGGGAGCTGGTCTGCTTCCCATTTTGCTGCATGTGGTTGTGGTTTTCCTGCCACACTGGCAAACAGGAGTGCCATGAACCAGTTCAGGGTAGGACTGATGAGGAAGAGCCCCATACTCAAGGGTAGATATGAAAGGATGGAGCAGAGGCCAGCCATTGCCTTAGCCCCAGGAGATGGACAAGCTGACACTTAGGGTGCCTCACTGATGTCATCCCCAATAGTAAAATAGGTAATCTAGATAGCCCCCCCACATCACCAAGATATGCAGTGGCAGGCAAGATGACAGAAAATTGGCATCTGTCTTGAACAGCTTTCATTGAATCATAGAGTCATTGAATGGTTTGGGTTGGAAGGGACCTTAAAGATCATCATGATCCAATCTCCCTGCATGGGCAGGGACACTTCCCATTTGATCAGGTTGCTCAAGGCCACATCCAACCTGGCCTGAACACTTCCAGGGAAGGGACATTAACAACCTCCCTCGGCAACTTCTGCCAGTATCTTACTACTCTCACGATGAAGATTTTTTTCATAATATCTAACCTAAATCTACCCTCTTTCAGTTTAAAACCATAACTCCTTGTCCCATCACTACCCTCTCTGGTGAAGAGCCCCTCCCCAGCTTTCCTGTAGCCCCTTCAGGTACTGGAAGGATGCTATAAGGTCTCCAAGGAGCCTTCACCAGGCAGAGCTGGTCCAGAGGTTCTTTGACCACCTGATATCTCCACAGTTCACCTGATATCTCTACCCATTCTAAGCACATATTCATCCCCCTTTAAACTCACCCTGGGCAATGAAATTCATCTATGCTGAAAAACTACCTACCCATCATGTATGGCAGCTATTGCAAGAAGTGACTTTATTAGTCAGTAGAAAAAACAGTCATCCCATTTACTGAAAAGCTTTTTTACAATGTTCTCTTGGTTCAGTGAACTGTGCCCAGAAAAAAATCTCAGTAGGCAGGAAATGTATCCATTTGCACGGTCTTAAATTATTTCTCCTGGCAAAAAAAATGACTATGTTTTGCCTGTAAAAACTGTCTTGAACTTACTAACATGTTCATGGCAAAATGGCTTATTTAGCAGTCCAGGAAACCCTTTTCTCCCCCTTCTTTTTCTTTCTAAGTCTCTAGACTTACAAGATCACTTTACCAGATGAATTTCACACAAAAAGGTGAGTCTGATCAAGTACAAGGCATTTAAATTATTACCTCTTCCTTCAAAAAGAGCCAATCTTAAGAGATGCTCTCACAGTTCATATTGAAGTCAACTCTAACCACTATTTGAAATAAACACTGGCTGCAAATCTGCTATGACAGAAACTTGTGTAACATAAAGTAAAAAAATTTATTCCACTTCTAGGCTGTATTCCAGATCTACTTATTCCCCCAGAGCATTTGATTACCTCCAGCAGGCACTTAAAATTTCCAAACAGTTCTGAACACTATTCCCAAACCGAGTGTACAATCAGGTTCTGAACTACTCTGAAAACATTTATAGACTTCATTGTTTAATTTTATTTTCTACCTCCTTCCCTCCTGCCCACTTCTGGAAGTATAAAATCATGGGAGACAGGTTAGTACCATTCTGTAAGAGGAGAACAAATGCCTGTGCATGTGATTCAGCTCCCTTTAGTGTCTACTTCTATAGAGACATCATTATCTGGTGTAGTATTTCAGGTTTCTTTCATGAGCATAACAGAGATGCTACCATTTTTGTGTGTAGATCAATTGAACTATTTTATCCATTTACTTTTGGATGGAATGAGCTATGATTTAGACTCAATTCTCTAAGAATCCCCTGACCTCAGTTCATAATAAGACAACTATGTAAGAGAGTATTTCTCTCTTTCTAGTTTATAAGATCCCAAGAGAAATGAAACTCCATCAAATCTTTTATTTTGCCACTTTCGTAATTCCTTCTCTAAGAGGTCCCCATTGACCTTCTTGGTCAGCCTGGGCTATATCACACCCTGGATCCCATCATCAAGCTTGAACCTGATAGGCTGGTATGCTGAAGATGATGGGATGAGCTCTGGCTGGCAAGGTTACATATTTGAATACTTATTTATAGAATAAATATAACTTAGAAAAAGTATAAGTGCTTTTCTTATTGAAATACTTGCATCCCATTTGGAATTAAGATAAGGAATTAGGTATTGCCCCAATATTATTTTTCAAAGAGCAAAAATGATAAGAATTGTGCAACAGGAGCCAAAATAGATAATCGTTCTGAAAGGGACATAGCTAATATTCCAATTTGTTGTCCTCCTGAAGAACTTTATACAAAAATCTTCTAGATGATGAGAAAAATTAAATTCTAAATGGAGTTAGCACTGATATGTTCTAAATAAATGGGGAATTTGCAGCTGTCGTATCAGTTAAAGTATTAAACATAGCTGTGGGTTAGCACAACCTCAGAAAATTAAACAAATATTTACTCTTGTCAGAGAGCCCCTGTTGAAAATCTTGTTAATGTGATAAAAATAAAAATGGCAACAACAAAAACAAATCTCTTCCAGATTCTAAAGAGCAACACAAAATGCACACACAAGACAATAAACTCCTCTTTTTTAATTATTCCCTGTGTTTGCACTTCATTCAACATTTGCTGCTCGAATTATGCTTTTCCTCTGATTTCTCTCATATACATCAGAATGGCTCAATATCTGCATTCTTTTCACTTTACTGTAGGCACTGTGCAAGCACTGACCACAAAAAAAAAAAAAAAAAAAAAAATCTGTTTACGGAAGCTAAGGCTCAGCCTCTTAAGCAGTTAGAATCTCTCCAGAAGTTGAGTTCAGCTCTTCCAGGGAAAACAGGCTATCAAGTTACACCAAGAATGAAAACAGATGGCTGTTTTACCACCATTTTGGGTTTTACCACCAATAATCCAACTTTATAAAAGAAGAGCTGTTTCTCCTGAGTAAATGCAACAGGTTCTTACTGAGACCTTCAGTGAGGTCCTGGTCACTGGATGCTGGTATGCTACTTATGAGCAATCATAGTTATCTGCTAACACTACAGGGAAGCTGGGGTTTTGACCCTGATGATACAAAGGAAACCATAGCTTCCCATCCCTTAAAGGTCACTGGAGTCATTAGACAGAATTTTATTTCTTTTGACCTACAAAAAACAAGCTGCTGTGCAACCCCTTATGAAATGTCCCTTTGGAGAATCCATTCCCAGAAGAGATACAGTAGAAAAATCACAAAAGGAAGATGCTGAAAATGTAATTACACTCAAAAGCCAAGAAAGAATTCTTCCCACACTTTTCACAGACCTGGCCTGATACCTGTGTGATCCTGAATTCTGGTTTACAAACTGCTACCCAAAGCAAAATACAATAAAGAAGACCCACAGGTTTTAAATGAGTGTGAATATTTCTAATTCTGCCAAAAGCACCTCTCTTGGTTCAAATAATTTATTACCTGTAGCACTCAACTTTCACACGTTAAATAACTTACACACCACCAACAAGGCAGATGAAACTGTAACTAATAAGGTTGCATAATCTGAAATTTAATAAAACTCCATCAAAACTCAGCTGCTCTGGTGCAGCAGCCCTCCTCCAGTTTCTTCTTCTTTGTTACTGTCTTTCGAAGCCTACACACGAAAAAAAGGGGCTTGTGCCAATTATGGTGTTTCTGCTTAGTGAGTGTGTGGTAGGAAAGCAGGGAAATGCATTGATACAGAGATCCTACAACGTCTGTCCCTTCTGCTACCATTCACACTTTTCATAGAGTCTTGCCTTGTTTAACTGGGATTCATAGCAAATAAAGAGAAAAAAGACTCCTGCAAAAAAGTAAAGCTGCCTCCGACCATCTGCTGCAATTAGAAAACGAACAATTATTGGAAAACAACAAAGGAAAAGCTGATTTTCATTCAGTTACTTACAAGCTCTGCCAGACTCAGGGTGTACAGAGCACAGTAGTAGAAAGCATCAGAGTTCATGTTCCAAAGGAAGAGCCAGACTTCACTTCTTGAGCCTTTCTTAGCATCTTTCAACAGCTTTCCAACTGCCTTTTCTTCTGTCAGTTGCTGATTTGAAGCTTTTATCTTTTTGCACAGCAGTGACGTGACACTACAGTGAAGTGGGAAATAAATATTAACAATCTAAGGTGTATTTAACCTGCTTGCCAGCTTTATGTCTTTGCTGCATGCTCAAAAACTGTAATGGTTGTAAATGGTTGTAAACTAACTGAATGGTTGTTCTCAAGATTATGGGACTCCTGTACCTCCTGGCAAAATCCTCTTTCTTTGTAATGCAATATCACTTTAGGAGAGATGGATAGGTTGAAATGTTGCTATCCTGTATTAAAATAGTGTGTCTGGCAAAACAGAAACTCTCTCCTAACAGCTAATGTTACTCTCATTCTGATAAGACAAATTTCATAGTGTGGCTTCAATATATCTGGGGGGGGGGGGGGGGGGGGGGAGGGGGCGTGTTTTTATAGACTATAATGACCATGATCCTGTATTTTAAAATATAAGGTCAAAAATTACACAAAAGCTCGTGAACACAAATTCTGATAGGTAGTTGTTAAACATAAATTTGAAGGGAAAATTCACCTGGGATTCTTCTCACTTTGCTTCAGACTTGCAAAAGTTTTGTGTCTGTATCCGAACATGCATCTTGTCTACCTAAAGCATAGAAATATGTACACTCATCTCATCTTATATAAGCTTCAAGGCAAGCTACGTGAATCCCCCTCTGGAAATACTCAGTGTCACTCAGAGCTAAATGTGTAATGTTTGGATCTCATAAGGTCACCCATGCTCCAGCCATGCTGTGTATATATATGAAAGTCTGTCTCTCTGAAGTCAATTTGAAAGACTTCAAATTCCATAACAACAGAAAGCAAAGGTTAAAAAAGCAAAATCAGAGACACAAGGTAGGAAATACCTTTAAAATTTTGTTCTCTGTTCCTCTATTATACCATGCCATTCCTTAAAAATCATTTCTAAACTCCAGCTCCCATCTTCCCATAATGGCCCAGCCTACAATCCTGCTTTTTGCCTCTGACACTGCTTTTGTTTCATCTTCCCCAGATCATCTTTCTGCAGTGAAATCAAATGCTCCCTTACTGCTTATTGCCACAGGTTGGGTAGAGGAATGCTGAGACCATGGAAAGGAACCTCCCAACTCCTGGAGTCACAATAGCCAGGAGGAACTAAAGTTGTACCCATGAAGAGTTCAACTACACCTAGCAACATTTGTGGGAATGAAGCCTGGGGGGCTTGGTTGTAGGATGGAGCTGCAAGGGACCTGAGTATGACTAGAAAATGTCTTCAGAGGACTGAAGTTGACAAACTTCCCTCTTAGTGTGTGTACAAATATTTATTTCTTTTTTCCCCAAAGCCTTATATTTTCCCTAAATTAAGCAAGCTTTCACAGGGCTGTCTGTAACAAAATTAGAAGTGCAATCCTGATAATTCTCACAATCTAGTTACAAAGAATGAAGCTCTAGAGTTTGTAAATTACCCCTTCTAAGTGGATTTATCAGATTTTTCCTAACCTCATTTCAGAAGCTACAGAAGCTCAAGAAAGGAAAGATTTCCCTGAAGAGGCATAACACAGAAAAATTTCAGCACATAGTGTTAAATTTATATTTTCATCTGGTGAAGTTATGAAAAAAAGATAGTAAGAGAACTTAAACCTACAGAGTCTTAATTCTCCATGCCATAGGTTTTTAAAATGTTTGGCAATAGTATTCAAATCCTACCAGTGTTTTGCTGATTACCTTCAATCAGTATTCCAGGAGGCAGACAACATGAATATTCACACTACTCAAAGTGTTTTCAGTAGAAAGACTACACCAGGAGTTTTAGCTGTCTTACAAGTATTTATTAGTGTTATATTCCTTGAAAATCCTACACAACTACAGTGACTTGTGCTGTCATCACAAGTTCATGCCAGTAGAGGTTGTTACAACACCCAGCTGTATTCCCTCTCCTTCCCTCCCCCCAGAGACTACAGACAAAACAAAAAAAACCCTTTGGCTGAGCATCCATCAGGTTTCCTGTAATATATCAGTACTATTGAGGCTAATAGTCTTATGACTACCCTATGAATGGTCTGCAAAACATGCACTCTGCAGCCCTTTCAACTGGTGTTTGTAAAAAGACTGATCAACAACCCTGTTTCAGAAGAGTAACACCTCACATTTACCTGGGGTGTGCTTTTTTGGTACACATATTAGAAAAACATGTTGCCAATGAGTAAGCTCTTTGGTGTACTTAATCAGAATTTTCCATTTCAGCCACCACATCTAAACCATCATAGGTGCTGCTTCAGTGCTGTTGAAGCCATGCCTATGAAAACCACAGAAAGCATTGCTCACCACTTTTCAACCTACCAGAGCACATAGAAAGCCCTAGGTAAGATATTTGAAAAGGCTTTCACTTCTCAGGGAGATTAAGAGTTGGTAGAGAGGGGTCTCATGCTGGAATCCACCATAAGGGGACTCTGATAATCACAAGTCTTTTTGGAAAACCTGGCTTTTCTCTCTTTTCAGCCTCATTCTGCCAATCTGGAGCAGAGACATTCCATTAAAATGAGTTCCTTCCTACTGTTGCTGTTCTGTGCAAATTTCCAGATGTTTGTGGCTAGGGAGAAGGACATGTCTAAAAGGAATAATGGGTTGATGACCAAATTATGGGGTTTGGTTTAGGGGCTTTTTTTTTTTTTTTTTTTTTTTGGGGGGGGGGGGGAGTAGGGGCAAGGGTCTGTTTGTTTATGTTTGTTTTCCTTTAAAATGATTTTCTCATTAAGCCAAAAGTTTCCAGTATCCTCAGTAACTTTGAGCATAAAAGCACATCCAAAGGACCAGTATACCACAGGCACAGACAAACTTATCACCTCCTACCAGTTCTCTTCAAGTTTTTCGGTCTTGAATATCACCACCTCTGCAAATCTGCTCCCACACTTCTCCTCAGCTGAGGCAAACATTTGATAGGGTAGTAATTACTACATCTTCTCTCCACTCATCACCTCCAGGCCCTACACACTCCCTGTTGCATCCAGTTTCTCTGCCAAGTTGTTTCTAGTGGTGGCAGCTTGCCTCTAGGATGGCAGAGCTGCAAAAGAGAGATTAAATATGCAGAAGAGGAAATGTGCTGCTCCCTGTGGGCTCTCCAAAGGTGAAACTCTGACATATTCACAGAATCATTCTCAAGGATTCTCTTGCTGCTCCTTGTAGAATGCAGTTGGTAGCTCATGCTACAGACTCACATACTTTGTAAGATCCTGGCTGATGCTACTACAGCTTGTTGCCTCATCCCAGCCCTGCTTCTTCACTCCCTGCATACAGACCAGCATCCCAAAACATACCTAAAAATTTGGGGTTTTTTTCTGCCACTTTTTCCCTCTCTGCAAAATTCTCTCCAATATTGTAGGTACAAGGATGTTTACACAGAGAATAACCCTAGACTGTGGTAAAGTGGTTATTTTGTTATATTTTATGATTTAAAATATCTATGGAAATCTACATTGTTTGCACCCAATTAACCTGATTTGGTTACTGCAGGTTATGATACAGTAAATAAACACACACACAAAAAGATTAAAACTAATTACCAAAGCTCAACAGCCTCACCGAATGAAGTAGTTGGATTTTGCCAGGAAAAAAAATGAAAGGGTGTAATTATTTTAGGCTACCCTTTTCCTCTCTTCATAGCCTTGAGAGCTCAGTGCTCATATATACCTGATTTGCCTTAAGGAAGATCCAAGTTCATATCTCCTTTTACTTTAACCACCATCTCTTTGCAGTTATATGTACACAGATACCACTTGCACCAACCAGTACAGCTGGACACTGCCTGACTCCTGGAGGACAAGGTGGTGGGTGATGGTCTTCCCATTTACCTAAAAAAAAAAATAATTAACAAAAACTTTTATTGTTAAAAAAAAAAAAAAATCCAGGAAGCTCCTAAAGTTAAAAAAAAAACAACTGAAGTTAAATGGTCAGTCTTCTGAGATGACCCTGCTGAAACTACGTATTTCCCAAGTTTCATTCCCAGAAAAAGGGTGCTAGAATTCACTAAGGAAAGAGCTGCATTTTATATTTTGTCTTGAAGTTATTAATCCAATCAGCAAGGTCAAAAGTGAAAATGGAGCCACGACTTCTTCTGAGGGCTACCAAAGTCATACCCACAGGCACACAGAGCCATGATAAAGTTTGTAATACTGAAGGCAAACGTACTGTGGAATAAATGGAAATTTCAGTCTCTACTGTTTTGTCCCAGAGGCTCTTATTGCCATGATAAGTCTTTAAAACTATTGAAATTTATAGGAAAAGTGTGGGAGGGCTTGGAGGGGGGAAGGCTTGTTCTAAGTCACTTAACCACAGCTCCAGGAATAGGCAATTTTGTTGTGCAGACGTGACAGAAAAACATTTAGTTTCTGAGGAAAAAGGAAACATTAGAAACTGGGAAGTTTTAGATAATCCAGACTTTAAAACTTTTTATTAAAGGGGCCTTGGATTATCAGTCAAATACTGAAGATTAAAAATATGCACTGTGAATTAAGTGCAATTAATTTTTCTTTGCACCATAGTGTAAGACAGTGATCATTTTCCTCACACTGTGGATGAAATGAGCAGATGGATTTTAATTAAGCCATTGAAATGCAGCGTAAAACGTAGAACATTAACTTCTGCTCATGGCAAATTGTTAAATCTGTTAAAACACTTGTATTTGAGAGGTTTTGCACCACTGTGTGCTTGATTGATTTTGTTTCCACAGGGATGAATTTTGTAGCTTGGCAGCCAGGCTATGGCACAGTTAGTTGACCACAGTGCTAGCTTCAGCATTTCTTTCCTTTCCCCTTTCAACTTTCTTTGGGCTGCTTATTCCCTGCCAGAGCTATTTGTGGGCATAGCAGGGGACTGGAGCAGGGACCTGATCCAGATAAGAAACAAACTTTTTTCCAGCCCCCCCAGGAGAATCAGCTCCCTGGCTTACCTCACTTTGTCTCAGAAATGTTGTTGGTGTGAGGGAGCTCTGGTATGGGAGCTGAGTATGGGAGTTTTAGGAGAGGGCTGCTCAGGTTTTTTTAGGGGCAGCTTGATACTGAAAAACTGTATTGAAGGGGGTAAATCACACACACCTATTGCCTTCATCTTTCATCAGTGATATTTGACTCGATTTCTTTATTTACAGGTGGTGGTGTTTCCTTTCCGTCTGCTTGTTACACAAAGTTGAAGTTGCAGTTCACTGCTAGAGCTGTTAGTAAGCATATAGTAATGTAACAAGAACTTTCTTATTCTGCCAGGTAGGCTACAAAAATCCTTGTTAACACAAGCACATTTCATAAAATTTGTACACCAGATATTTCAACTATCATCCAGGGGTGGACAGAATTTTCAATATTTTATAACAGAGGTAACAACAATTTTTGGAAGATGGTGATATTCTATTTCAGAGTAAAAGCAAAATAGGAAGAAAAAAATCCCAAGATGAAGAAAAAAAAACACCTTTAATATAAAATAAAAATCATTTTTTAAAAAATAAAAAATAGCCCAGGAACATAATAAAATAATTTTTCTTATTACAAGAAAAAATCAAGTTAGCACATTGTTCAGCTATAATAGGCTTATTTTGGATTTTGAGGTGAGAACACCATTCTCCTCTGAGGTAATTTTGAATGACCATCTAGTTGACTTGTTTACTGACACTGGATAAAGTTCCTGGAGGAAAATTGTAGATGAGATGTCAGGAAAAATCTTTCTGGAAGCAAAATTGGTCAAACCTAAGATAAACCAAGGGAAAAAAATGTGGAGTCTCCATCTTTGAAGGTTTTTTGAAAAAGATCAGAAAAATACCTATGGGAGTGAATACTGACAGAGCCTTGGGGCTGGACAGTGGGTTGGTTTATGTCTTGAAGTCTCTTAAAGTCCTGTTGCTCTGTACTTTGATGGATTTCCAGCAGTTCCAGAAGACTGACCTTTGAAGAGCACTGCTAACAGAGCTCTCTTCAATAGTGGGCAAAGCAAAAGGCCTTTGAAACAAAAGAGAATTTGAGAGGAAAACAGCAATGTCACTATTCAGTGACAAATAAATAGGAGTAAAAGCAAAAAAAATACCATTTGTTTTATTGCACAGCGCCTCAGAGACACAGGGCCTAACATAAAAGAAACCCAAACCAAAGCAAACCATCAACCCCAAAACCTCAAAAAAATTAAAAAGCAGATTTCTTTTCCATTTTCTGTAACTATGAATAACAGTTATTCTCTCTATCTACAATAACTGAGGTAACTAAGTAATTTAACACTAATCTAACACTACAACAATGAGGATTTAATTCTGTGACAGATGGCTGCTTAACTGCAAGGATCTGCACTGGTAGTGAATCACACCCTCCCTTGGCAACCAACTCCACAGCCTAGTTTCTCTTGTAGCTGTGATGTTTTTCCCTAATATTTGATCTAATTCCTCCCTGCTGCCTTGTAAACCCATTTCTTCTGCCATAATGATGGAAAGGAATAACTGACACTTGCATCTTATGTAACATTTTTCTTAGCCATCCTCAGTTAAACATCAATCTGTTTCTCTCTCTGGGATCACACACCCAGTTATTTAAGGTTTCTCTCTGAGATTTTACTTGCCCAGCTTCTTCATTCTAGCAGCTTTCTCTGAACTCCCTCTTGTCCCCTCTCTTATTTAATAGGAAATTTGCAGTGTTTATAAGCATGTTGATGATGAAAAGTAAATATATCAGAATCTTAAGAATTCTTTTGAATGCCATTCAAAAGACAATGAAGAGGAGAGATTTAGGTTGGAGATTAGGAAGAAATTCTTTTAATTTCGGGGTGGTGAGACACTGGAACAAGTTGCCCAAGGAAGTTGTGGCTGCCCCCTTCCTGGAAGTGTTGAAGGACAGGTTGGATGGGGCTTGTGCAACCTGGTCTAGTGAGAGAGAGGTGTTATTGCCCCTGCAGAAGGTGTAGAACTCAATAATCTTTAAGGTCCCTTCCAACCCAAACCATTCTATGATTCTGTGAGCTGGGGTTTGTAGCCAACAGATCCCCAGATAAACTGGCCATGCCTATCATGTCATGTAAAAGCTGATTATCTTGATGGCCTTTTCCAACCAAGGTAATTCTGTTCTTCTCTAGTCATGGCCACCAGCTGACTTAAGCCTCTTTCATTCCTGGAAACTTTCATTCCTGGAACTTTTCCCCACTCTCAGATGCATCCCCTTCATAACCAGTAACGGGATGACCTTGTGGTCCCTCCTTCTCACTGGTTCCCTCCTTCTCACTGAAATGATCCACATTCGTACAACTATGATATTTTGAGATCAGTGAGTTGTCTGGAAAGATTTGACATTTTTGTTATAAAGAAAGTGACTCTAGCATTATTTTCTCCTATCTGATCACAAGCCTTCAGGAAGTTAAGCTGTGGGCACTATCTTGATTTGGTGGCTTTCCGAGCTTTGTTCCACATAATGACAAAAGAAGAGGGTAGAGCATGACTGAGCCCTAGTACTGAGAATGGGGAGTATGACCAATTGACCTCTGAAATAGCAGAAGTCATCAAATTTCCCATTTGTTCACTGAGCAGAAAGGGGGAAGTGTAGTAATTTCCCTCTCATTCCCCTCTCACTCTGTCAGGATACCCGTGTGCTATCAAAACACCACTTCCATACCAGGGTGGGGGCAGAGACTTGTACAGGAAGAAATAAACTGCAAACAAAGCCGAGTTGTAAACTTATCAAAGAAGTCTTGTCAGAAGCAGGAAACCATTTGTAAATTTAGCTCACTTCTGGGAAGTTGGTGTTGTAGGATACAGGGATGGCAGAACTTGTGGCAACAGTGATTCTCTTCTGGTATGTTCTTGGAAGTGGAGTAAAGAGGCTCAAAATTTTCCTTATTTGTGTCACACGACAGGGAGCGATGAGGTGCAGTAATCAGTATGAGGATATAGTAATTTAAGATCCAGCATTCATGGTGTAAGAACAATAAACTGTATTTTGAGAGGCTGGCAGTTAGAGTGGGATGTTTTACTTTGCCTTGGGGAGCACAAAGGAGCATACAGTTTCCTCTTCTGTGAGCAATAAGAAAAAGCAGAAATCTGTCTTCCAGATTGATTCACTATTTCTGTTAATGATATTGTGTATATTTCATTCCCTGGGAAATGCCAAGTAGTGAAACCATCCTTGACACCTTGTCCTTACACAAGAACTATGTGTAATTTTCACCCCAAAGTGCCCACATGATCTGAAGCTTGGAGGAGGGTAAGGAGGTGAAAAGTCAAGAACAGCTTGGTTTGTGTGACACAGGAGGCTTGAATGTCTCTACTGGAATGAGTGTCTCTTGAGCTGTAGACTTTGGGTTTAACAGCAGGGATCTCACCATGGTTATCAGACCACTACTTGCCTCTGGTCACACACATTCATATGGTGAAACTGAAAATCTGGGTGAGCATCAGCAGAGGAAGAAGTTTTATCCAGATGCTAAAATGTGCAATATAGATTTTGAAAACTTTCAAGATGAAGTTGTTTGGTTTTGTGGTGTCACGGTTTAACCCTGGCCCGGCAAAACAACAGATTTAAACCGAGAAACAGATTTATATATTAATCTCTCTCTCCTCTGATAAAGGAAAGAGAGAGAATAAGGAAGAGAGACTTATGGGTTGGAAACTAAACTACAGAACTTTAATGAAACAATAATGATAAAATAGGAAAAAATTACTAAATATATACAAATATACAGGAAAATTGATCCCACGTTCCTCCCCCCTTTCCCCAATACTCTCACGTCACCACCGAGGCTGCAGGGCAGCCCTGGGAAAGTCCAGGCTGGACTCCTGGAGTCGGCAGCAGTCAGGAGCTGGGGGCAGGAACACACAGATTCAGGCTGGCATGGATCAGGACCACAGGCACCGGGACGGATGGAATCCTCTCAGGATGCCGAAGGAAGCAGGGAGGGCAGGAAGGAAGAAGAGAGGGAGACCTCTGACCCCTGTGATCCCTCAAATTTATACCGAGTATGACGTGTATGGGATGGAATACTCTGTTTGGTCAATTCTGGCATCTATCTTGTCCGGTCCTCCCCAGAGGAGGGTTTCAGGTGGGACTTCGTTGCTTCTTCTGGAAAGCAAAATGTTCCTGAGAGCTGAGCAGTGTCCTTGGCTCTGCATAACAATTTCTAGCTGTAACTATAAACATGGAGTGTTATCAGTCCTAGAAGCAGACAATGTCTGAGAAACTTACTGTTAACCCCAGCAAGTGCAACTACTTACAAGAGACTTAGCTAAAAGCAAAAGCACAAACCAGAAAATCACCTTTATCCTGGCCTAAACCAGGACATTCCACCCCTTATTCCATACCATTTGCGTCATGCTCCAATCATTACTATCTCTTATCTCTAAAACTATCTATACACAAATTACTTCTAACTTTTTGTACTAAAATTCACTAAGTAATTCAGTCTATAATTGTAGATTCTTAAAACAAGGAGTAATTATCACAGTTCATGTCCGTGGTCCACGAGTTGCAGGTTGGAAATTACTGGATGCCAGTCGATGAACCTAGTTCTGGTTTCATCACCACACAATCATCCTGAAAAACACTCAAAGAACACTGTTAGTTTATGCAATAATTCACAAAACAGTTAATGTGGAATACAAGTTCATGACTCTGAAAGATTCCATGCAGTACTGATTAAGCTAGACAAGCAAAGATTAGGGATTCTCACCTAGTGTTAGATTCCCTTGTGGTACACATTGTACTTCTCCATCTTTCATCATCACCCACCAAGTGTGTCCAGGCCCTTGAGCGAAAGCAACTCCACGAATGGGTTTGCCTTTGCCCGAGGCAGGATAAAACCAAACTGTTTTTCCTAACAGATTCTTTTCATGCACCACAGGCACTTTGTCCCCATCTACTGTGTGTAGAGGATCTGACTGAGCAGGACCTGCTCGATTGATAGAACCTCTGGTGTTAACTAACCAGGTGGCTTTCGCCAAGTGCTTGTCCCAGTTTTTGAAGGTTCCACCACCCATTGCCTTTAAGGTAGTTTTTAACAGTCCATTGTACCTTTCAATTTTACCTGAGGCTGGTGCATGATAGGGAATATGGTATATCCACTCAATACCATGTTCTTTAGCCCAGTTACTTACAAGATTATTTTTGAAATGAGTACCATTATCTGACTCAATTCTTTCTGGTGTACCATGTCTCCACAAGACTTGTTTCTCTAGGCCCAGAATAGTGTTTCGGGCTGTGGCATGAGGCACAGGATATGTTTCCAGCCATCCTGTACTTGCCTCTACCATTGTAAGCACATAGCGCTTACCCTGGCGGGTTTGAGGCAATGTGATGTAATCAATTTGCCAAGCCTCTCCATACCTATATTTTGACCATCTCCCTTCATACCACAGAGGTTTCAACCTTTTAGCTTGCTTAATTGCGGCGCATATGTCACAATCGTGGATAACCTGCGCAATAGCGTCCAAAGTTAAATCCACCCCTCGGTCACGAGCCCATCGGTATGTTCCATCCCTGCCTTGATGACCTGAAGCGTTGTGGGCCCATTTAGCTAAAAACAGTTCACCTTTATGGTCCCAGTCCAGATCTATTTGGAACACTTGAGCAGCCTCATCTGCTCGTTGGTTGTTTTGATGTTCCTCAGTAGCTCGATATGAAGGTACATGGGCATCTACATGACGCACCTTTACGTCAAGTCTCTCTAACCGAGCAGCAATGTCTTTCCACAGTTCAGCAGCCCAGATAGGTTTATCTTTACGTTGCCAGTTGTTTTGTTTCCACTGCTTTAACCAACCCCATATGGCATTTGCTACCATCCATGAGTCAGTATAGAGATAAAGTCTTGGCCACTTTTCTTGTTCAGCAACGTCCAAAGCCAATTGGATGGCTTTTACTTCTGCGAATTGACTTGATTCACCATCTCCTTCGTCTGTTTTTGCAACAAGTTGTGTAGGATTCCACACGGCAGCTTTCCACCTTCGATGGCCTCCTACCAGACGACAGGATCCATCAGTGAAAAGAGCATATTTCTTCTCATCCTCTGGTAGTTGGTCGTATGGTGGGGCTTCTTCAGCCCGTTTGACCATTTTTCCTGGTGGCATTCCAAAGTGTTTGCCTTCCGGCCAATGGTTTATTGCCTCTACAATTCCTGGACGATCGAGTCTTCCTATCCTAGCTCTCTGTGAGAGTAAAGCAATCCATTTACTCCAGGTAGCATCGGTAGCATGATGGGAAGATTTTCTACCTGTGTACATAAAACCTAGTACAGGTAATCGTGGCACCAGGAGGAGCTGTGCTTCAGTACCAATCACTTCTGAAGCAGCTCTAACTCCTTCGTATGCGGCCAGTATCTCTTTTTCAGTGGCTGTGTAGTTGGCTTCGGAGCCTTTGTAGTTTCGACCCCAAAATCCTAGAGGTCGGCCTCGAGTCTCTCCTGGAGCTTTCTGCCAGAGGCTCCATGTAGGACCATCACCTCCATCACCGGTGTAGAGCACATTTTTGATGTCTGGCCCTGTTCGAACTGGACCAAGGGCCATTGCCTGCACAATCTCCTGTTTAATACTTTCAAAAGCAGCTTGTTGTTCTGAGCCCCATTTAAAGTCTCTTTTCTTTCGAGTGACCTCGTAGAGAGGTTTCACAATCTGATTGTAAGCAGGAATATGCATCCTCCAGAAACCAACAGTTCCTAAGAAGGACTGAGTTTCCTTTTTGGTAGTTGGTGGGGCCATAGCTGTTATCTTGTTAATCACGTCCATTGGGATGTGGCGACGTCCATCTTGCCACTTAACTCCCAGAAACTGTATCTCTTGTGCAGGTCCCTTGACCTTGCTCCTTTTAATAGCAAAACCGGCCTCTAGAAGGATTTCAATTATCTTCTTACCTTTCTCGTAGACTTCTTTTGCTGTGTCACCCCACACAATGATGTCATCGATGTACTGTAGATGTTCTGGAGCTCCACCCTTTTCCAGGGTATCATGGATCAGTCCATGGCAGATGGTAGGACTGTGTTTCCACCCCTGGGGCAGTCGATTCCAAGTGTATTGGACTCCTCTCCAGGTGAAAGCAAACTGTGCCCTGCATTCAGGAGCTATAGGAATAGCAAAAAATGCATTAGCAATGTCAATAGTAGCATACCACCTGGCTGCCTTTGACTCCAGCTCATACTGAAGTTCTAAAATGTCCGGCACAGCAGCACTTATTGGTGGTGTAACCTCATTCAGGGCACGATAGTCCACTGTCAGCCTCCACTCTCCATTAGGCTTTCGCACTGGCCATATTGGACTATTGAAGGGTGAATGAGTCTTGCTGATCACTCCTTGGCTCTCTAGTTGCCGGATCAGCTTTTGAATGGGGATCACAGCATCTCTGCTGACGCGATATTGTCTTCGATGCACAGTTGAAGTAGCATTTGGCACCCGACTGTTTTTAGTTCTCAGCAATCCGACTACAAAGGACTCATCTGAGAGGCCAATCAAGGCATGCAGCCATCCTGCATTCTCAGTCTTTATGGCTGCAGTACCAAAGGACCACCGGTACCCTTTTGGGTCCTCGAAATCACCTCCCTTGAGGTAGTCTATGCCAAGGATGCACGGAGCATCTGGACCAGTCACTATCGGGTGTGTATGCCACTTTGTGCCAGTGAGGCTCACATCAGCCTTCACAATACTCAGTTCTTTAGATCCCCCCGTCACTCCAGAAATAGTGACGGATTCTGTCCCTTTTTGATTCGATGGCATTAGGGTGCACTGTGCACCAGTGTCCACCAAGGCTTTATACTTTTGTGGCTCTATTGTGCCAGGCCATCGAATCCACACAATCCAATAAATTCGGTTGTCCCTCTCCTCCACCTGGCTGGAGGCAGGGCACCTCTAAGCTTGAGCACTTACAACATTGTCAGGACGTGCATTACTGGAGTTTGCATCCCCAGTACTCACACCTGAGGTACAGGGATCTTGAGTCACCAGCATATTTGGATCAGGTAACTGCACACCGGAAATGTGAGCAGCCTTCTTTTTAGAAGGACCTCCTTTTGCCTTACCCTTACCCAGCAACTTCCATACTTGGTCCTCTAGGGCAGCAGTAGGTTTCTGATCCCACTTTTTCATGTCCTCTCCGTACTCACACAGGATTGCCCATAGGATTCCTCTTGCTGATTTCTGTTTCTCTCGATTCTGTCTCATAGGAGGACGTCTCCTCTTAATGGCTGCAATGCGGTGTCCTCCTCCTATCTGAGGAAAAAGGGGTGAATACAGTTTCTCATTTGCTTGGTTTATAGCTGAGATCCAGGCCCGACGAGGGGCTGTGACAACATCTTCACATTGTCGTACTGTTTTAATCACATCATCCACAGTTCCTATCACTTCTGCAGGAGGACCCCATAGCAGTACTGACAGTGTATGGTTAAAAGGCGGTGGTGCAGCATGCACAAACCTTTGCATCATAGGCCTAGGGCATGGCATGTGATAGGGATCTTCAATGTCTTTATCATCATAAATCAGATCTCGTACAGCCAATTCTTCCAGGTATTTGATAGCTTTCTCAAGTGTGGCTGCTTTGATCCGTGGGCAGTCTAATTCCTCTTTATAGGGATATCTCTGCCTTACAGCTGACAAAAGTCGTTTCCATAGGCTGGTGGTGTTAGACTTTTCCCCAAATGCCCGATCAATGCCTGGATCTCTGGCCAGGGATCCCAACTGCCTGGCTTCTTTCTGGGTTAATGTTATGGTACCAGCCCCCTCCCTCCAACATCGGAGTAACCAAGTGAGAAGTGGTTCACCTGAGAAACGACTGTAATCTTTTCTCAGAGTACGCAAGTCCCTCATGGAATAGGACTGATCATATTCTGAGTCTGAGTCCTCCTCAGCTGATCCTGCTTTAGATGCTCTACGAGGAGAGGCAGTATCCTCTGTTTCCTCTATCACCTGGTCGTCTTGTTCAGACTTGGAAGGGTTAAGGCTAGTTCCTGGTTTCCATTGTTTTCCTTTTCTCCTAGTTACAGGGTCAACAAGTAACTGTGTGGGCTGAGGGGGAGAGGCTGTGGTGTCTGCAGCAGGAGCAGCAGCAGGGCTCACTTTCTGAGCAGCAGCAGTGTCTGTGTGGGGGGAGGCAGCAGCTGCAGCTGTAGCAGAAACACTGGCAATGCTCGCCGACCTTATCTGAGTTGTGCCCTTGCGTGAGGGGGGGCGAGAAGCGGCTGCAGAGACAGGAGTGGGGGTGCTCTTTGCACGAGCTGTGCTCGTTCCCCTAAATACAATTGCCTTACCCCTCACAAATACATGATAGAACATGAAAACAGTTGTAGACATATGAAAAACATTGATTACAACAAGCCAGAGACTCAGACCCCAGACTCTATTAAGTATAATGTCCTTTTGAATGGGATCTAATGAATTCAGCTCAAAATTGGTATATATCCTCAAAAGAGTGCTGAAAATGTAATCACTAACAAAGTTTTCAATCTCTGTATGAAATACCACTGCACCATGCACTGCAAAGTATACAAGTATTGCAAACCATATCACAACTACTTTCCTCCAGCAATGCTTACCCTGAGTAAGCCACATAGTAACACTCACTCCAGCTGCAAAATTACATATTGCATACCCTAAACACCAAAGGTACGGCACGACTGGTTTAATCTCCAACCCTGTGAATTTTCCAAAGGAAAAGGTCTGATTCCAGCTCAGTGAATCCATCTTCCACTGGAGTTGGAATTCAAACAAATCAGGTAAATGGTCAAAATTTAAATTTAAATTGGACTCGAGCCAATTAGCTCGTGCCCCACGTTGGGCGCCAATAAAATCTGTCACGGTTTAACCCTGGCCCGGCAAAACAACAGATTTAAACCGAGAAACAGATTTATATATTAATCTCTCTCTCCTCTGATAAAGGAAAGAGAGAGAATAAGGAAGAGAGACTTATGGGTTGGAAACTAAACTACAGAACTTTAATGAAACAATAATGATAAAATAGGAAAAAATTACTAAATATATACAAATATACAGGAAAATTGATCCCACGTTCCTCCCCCCTTTCCCCAATACTCTCACGTCACCACCGAGGCTGCAGGGCAGCCCTGGGAAAGTCCAGGCTGGACTCCTGGAGTCGGCAGCAGTCAGGAGCTGGGGGCAGGAACACACAGATTCAGGCTGGCATGGATCAGGACCACAGGCACCGGGACGGATGGAATCCTCTCAGGATGCCGAAGGAAGCAGGGAGGGCAGGAAGGAAGAAGAGAGGGAGACCTCTGACCCCTGTGATCCCTCAAATTTATACCGAGTATGACGTGTATGGGATGGAATACTCTGTTTGGTCAATTCTGGCATCTATCTTGTCCGGTCCTCCCCAGAGGAGGGTTTCAGGTGGGACTTCGTTGCTTCTTCTGGAAAGCAAAATGTTCCTGAGAGCTGAGCAGTGTCCTTGGCTCTGCATAACAATTTCTAGCTGTAACTATAAACATGGAGTGTTATCAGTCCTAGAAGCAGACAATGTCTGAGAAACTTACTGTTAACCCCAGCAAGTGCAACTACTTACAAGAGACTTAGCTAAAAGCAAAAGCACAAACCAGAAAATCACCTTTATCCTGGCCTAAACCAGGACATGTGGTTTTGTTGTTTTGGTTTGGTTTGGTTTGGTTTTTTGGTGTTGGGTTGCTTTCCTACCTCTCACAGTACACATATAATCAGTTTCATCTTGTGGTGTGGGAAATGTTTTTCTGATTTTTCTTTTAAGGAAATTTTTTTTTTCCCTTGAGTGTTTCCATAGTATGCATTGTACATACTCTTTTAGCAGCTTTTTTCCAAGGACTGTGAATAATATGCCTTGATTTTTTTTTTTTTTTTTAAGATCTATTTTACACTTAGTATAGAATAAAAAGCTTTTTTTCTCTTTTTTTTTTTCTTTTCCTCTCTGTTGGAATCTCAGTTCTCTAAAAAACAAAACAAGTGTTGACTAGCAGGGACTAACTTTTCAGCTTCTGTCCTAATATACTACAGCTCTTACTTTTACATCACAAGTAATAGAAAAGGGTAGAAATTTACTCTCAAGCCATATTCCTGACCCCCATCAACTTTGTCATAAGGCATTTCTCACTCTCTGACTCTCCAAACACCACAATCATAGTATTTCATGAATTTTCAGCAATCAACAGGAGTCCAGAGCTTTTCAAGCAGATAATGTTCTCAAACCTCAGTTATCATACCAAGCTGAAGCCCATGGTGTAGAAGGTTCTTGTGCTTATTGACTTTTGTCCAAGATCCAATCTGGTAGATGTTTTCTCAACAACTATGAGGGCTAGATAAATCACCCCTGGATGTGTTCATTTTATTCACACTAACTAGCAATTGCTAGTAGTTGGGTGACAAATTTGCAGCCCTCCCAGTTTCACAAGAATGTGTCTGGTGGGGTGTAAGCCCCTTCCTACTGGATCTGTCTTCCAGCTGTTTGAAAAAGGTCAGAAGTTCATTCCACTTGACTCAGGCAAAAAGGCAGGCTTGTGACCCAAGATGAGGGTTTGAGCAATGATTCCCAGAAGGCTGAAGAGGAATAGCTGTGCAGGGAGAGAGAGAGCTGTTTATACAACGTGGTTTATTGTAACCATTGGTGAGATCAGAGCAGTGCCAGCATAGCTGTAAAAGGGCACAAGGGAGTAGAAAACTTTATTTAAAAAGAACAAAACAATTTGAGTAGTATTTCCATCTGCTCTGAAGCACTTGTAACATTAAGAAAGCAGGAGAGTTACTAAAAAAATCTTCAAAAGGCTCAAAGAGAGCAGAAGTACCTGGTCTCAGTGCTGTCAGAGAAAGTCAGGCTTCTTAAATAATAAGATATATAATGTATATTATGTTTATTTCTTTTCTATCCTTCCATCACAGACAAGAAAATTAGAGCAACTCAGCTTCATATTTTTTCCAAGCTATATTTTATTGTTTGTTCTTTTTTAAAATAGTTCTCAAAAGAACTCAAATAACATGTTGTAGTCTTTTGTCTCCAGCTGCTAGACAGAACACTTTTTGAGCAATGAAGAAAAAAGATTAGAGATAGAATATCTTAAAAAAAAACCAACTGTTCTGCACAACGGGAAGAGAGAAGAACTCTCAGATCAAGTGGGACACAGAACAATTCTTTATGCATTGTATTATATGACGTAGATTTTGCTGTGACATTTTGCCTTGATCTTTGCTATATCTTTTTAAAATATTAAAAACTCAGAACTGCAGTGCAACATATTTAAATTCTCAAAACCAAAGACAGTAATATTAAGCTGGAAATACTGGCTATAACTTCCTCTTATGTACTTATGTCAGTTAAAAAATGGCAGTAAATTTGATCTGAAAACTGTACCTCAGAGTATTTGCATCTCATTAAGCAATTAAACTTCACAGGACCTTTATGAGATACTAAAGAGATACCTTTGCAGTTTTAATATTAAAAGATTCAGAAACAGCTTGCTGCTAGTGTTGTAATTGCTGTATAAATACAGACATTTAATTTCTATAATTTCCATTCTCTGCTTTGTCATATAAATTCTGTCCAAGTCAGAGGAAACTGAGGCAATTACATATCACAGGCAAAGCTTTCAGAAATATGAGTGAATAAGGAACAGACATCTTTAGAAAATTATGTTGAGATTGGAGATCCTAATTCAGTCCATTGTCTTTGAAAATTTCACCTCAGGGGAAGAAAAATCAAACTTGGGTTTTTGTCTCCTACATCCCTATTTGGGTGCATGTTATGGTTTGACATGAACACTCTGCAGTTCTGCAAACATCCTGTTTGGGGTTTTTTGGATTTTGCTTGGGCTTTTCTTCTTTTTTATTTCAGGATAGCAAACATTGCCTAACATGAGTTGTCCAAGACTGGAAATGGAACTGATATCTGGGCCAGAGCCCTTCCTCTGCTCTTTTTCTAGACGTTAGCTCATGTTCTTTGAAAGCTACATGTTGCAACTTCATTGGTATCACAGTCTGCATTAAGCTTTAATTTTGGATGACTTGGCTTCTGTTGCGATTAAATTGAACTCTTATCATAACCCAAATACAAGTTCTTCTGTTGTATTTTCCCAGAACACAACAATATTGGCTTCACACCAAGCTGGCACTCTGCACCCTAGACCTTGGCTAGGAAATTTTATCTGTAGATATGTACACATGCTAAGACTTCTATACACACATGTACAACCCCCATCCCTGATGCATAATCACACACTCTTTCAAGCACTGTGATGCCACAGGACACTAGAAAAGGCTTATGAAAGTTGCAGATTTATTCATGATGTAAAAAACATCTTGATCTTGTTTGAAACATCAGTTCCCACTCCTGGTGACTGTAAGACAACTGGAGGCTTGCATAGTCCAGCATTACATATGTCCATGTCAGAAAGTTGTTCCAAATCTTTAAATAAAATTTTAAAATATCATTATTTTGTATTTTATTTGACCACAGCCCTGGTGGTACTCCTTTCTTCCCCTACTGCTTTCTTTCCTGGCTGTCTTTATTACAAGCAGGCAGCCCCACTTTCCAACTCTTTGTAAGTGGTGGAGAAAACACACTGGGCATCCCACCCAATTGAACATCCTGGCAAGTCTCTTGGGTCTCACTGTCCCGTTACTTTGCTTATTTGCAGGGCCTTTGTTTTTTTGTTTTTTTTTAAAGAACAGAGCCCTTCAAAGTAGTGAGGAAAAAGCTGTGTCTTCAGATGCCAAAGGGACAACACAGAGCCACTTTGTAAAGCCTCTTGGCTGTGCTCCCCACTCAGAAGGAGAAGGGCCTAATGAAGAGATGCACTTGGATGGTGCTGAAAGCACTTTGTCAATCATCAAATGGTCCCCATACCTCACTGGAGCCAGCCTTGGGAGAGGGAGGAGGGAAATATCCATCTCAAGTCTGTCTTCGTCACACTGGGAGATTAAGAATTAACCTTTGCCCTTGGTAAAAGTCAGGGAGGGGAGAGGTATGCCTCCTGTAAAACAGTGTCCAACACACTTAGGCCAACAGTGTGGCAATTTACCATGGCAAGCCTTGCTGATCTTATCCCCTCCCACTATCTTCAGGCTGCTTTTTGATCGTCCTCGAGGGGCCTTTCTCCTCTGCTGAATCAGTGCTATTTGTTCATCTCTCTTTCCCAGAGAGTAAAAAGGATGCTTCACAAGAAGCACCCAGAGAAACTAAATAAAACAAATCCCCATGATGCAGGAGAGCAATTGTCTCACAAGGCTTTGACACACAGCAGCTGTGAAGTCTGAATACAATGCAGATTCCACTACAGTGCTCAGCAAAGCTCTTCCATCAGATGACTTGTCTGCGTGGGCAGCAATACTTTCCTGTTGGTCTCATTCTTCCAGCCTCTTTGTCCACCCTCAACCATTGTCAAGCCTTCAGCCACAACTGAAGTCTAGCAGTCATCATGTCTTTTGTCCCCATTTCAGCCAGACTGTTTTTAAGCTATGTGTCAAAGCTGTACCATGTTCACAAGGCCTTGAAATTACTTAATCCAAGAAGAAAAAGTTTGCAGATTACATCTGCTGCAGTAATGACTGGCTTGAGATTTCCTGCCCTTCCTTTAGCTCAGATGAAGAGGTGTGTACCTCAGTGACATAATGGCAGACTGACTAATGCATCCACCATCAGGTTTTGCCTTTCTGCTTCAGATAGATTGCATCAGGAACAATCTGGAAAAGGCTCAAGGGCTCAAGTCTTGCCCTGGCAGAGCAGGGATGTGGTTTACACAAATGTTCTGCAGCCCTCCATCATCAAAAGGATCACTTGCTTGATCTTCACTGCTGCATTTTCTCTGAATATTTGTAACTCGTGGGACAATGGGACTACCTTTACCTCCAGGTAGGACTTGATGCTTTTAGGGATCTTGTCCAACTTTAATGATTGAACTCTAATCTTATATTATGACTGCATTTGTTTTTCAGCCTACTTTTCAGTGATACTTCAATTTGTAATGGGGTGACTGAAACAGAAAACAGTGAAGGGTATCAGATTTTTTCCTCCAGCTGTGAGACAGCTAGTAACTTCTACAATGTGCTGTGGAAAGACTTTTAGTCTCAGAATGATTTTTGATGCAGGATGGAGTAAGTCCAAAGCATATGGAACGTTCAAGTAAGATACTATGATGTCCTGAACTACAGGAGGTACCAAAATCCTGTGTGGAGGGTGGGAGTTGAGCAGCCCAGTTCCTGTTTGTGTGATGTGCTGATGGGTGAAGAGCATCTACTCTGAAAATCAATGAGGAAAGATGCTGCAGAGCTGGGAGAAAAAATTCCTATGAAGTCAGTGACATGAGTGTGAAATAAATCATCAGAGACATGTACTGAGCAAAAATGGTACGGTTCCACTGACATGGTCCAGAATGAAGCAGAGGAGAGGAAAATCATATTGAGGTAAGTGTAACAAAGATCTGAAATAAAGATGGATGGTAATACTATGGGGTGTGGGAAAAAGAAGAGACTCAAAAGGGATGCAGCAGACTCAGTCCCATGTCCAGTCTGCTTGGCTGCAGGGAACAAAGCAGAGCAACCTTTCTGAAACTTCCTGAGCAGAATCAGAGAAAGAAGTTCCCACTGTGTCACATTTTTCAGCCTCCAGTTCAAACACACCACAGCCTGTTTGTTCCCACAGTGCAGGGCTGACCTTAAAATCTTTCACGGGCTTTTGCTAACTGCAGCCCAGCTGGTAACAGTGTTCCAGCCATCTGCTCCTATTTTTAAAACCCCAGGTTGCAGACAGCTTTCTTTAGCTCCCACTCCTCTGGGGATTGCCTTAAACAGAACAGCAGAAAGCAGCAAGGTCTCCTGTTAGCATCCCTGGCATCCTGAGGGACTGAAGTGAAGCTGAAAAGGAGGCAGGGCTGATCTCATGCCAGTCAGGATGTTTAATCTTAATAAAGATCCATTCCTATGACATCTCAGCTCTGGAGGGGCTGAGAAGCTTCAAGCTTCAATAGGTAACCCCCAGGAAGCAGTTACACCAACTGAGTCAATTCCCAATGGAATTTAGATAAGAAAGATGTGGGGAAAATGGAACTTTTGTGTCACCTCCAGAGAAAGACTTCTTGGCTTCAGGTGGGTGTTGAAGACCAGAGACATGGACAAAGCAAGCTGTCTACTCAGGAAGTTGACTTTCATAGAATCATAGAATGGTAGGGACTGGAAGGGACCTTTGGAGATCACTGAGTCCCACCCCCCTGCTAAAGCAGGATCACCTGCAGCAGGTCACACAGAAATGTTTCCAGACAAGTCTGGAAATTCTCTAGAGAAGGAAACTCCACAACCTCTCTAGGCAGATTGCTACAGTGATTTCCTAGAGTAAAAACTTTTTTCCTCATATTAAGGTGGAAATTCCTGTGTTCCTGTTTGTGTCCATTGCCCCTTGTCCTATCACAGGGCACCACTGAAAAGGGACAGTCCCCTTCTTCTTGATACCCATCCTTCAGATATTTATAAACATTAAATAATATCCCCTCTCAGTCTTCTTTTCTCCAGTCCCAAGTCTCTCAGATTTTCCTCATGAGACAGACACATTCCAGTCCTCCCTGTAGCTCTCCATTGGACTTTCTGTAGCACATCTCTGTCCCTCCAGAACTGGGGAGCCCAGAACTGGACACAATCATTACTTTGAGAATTGTCACTATATATACCCAAGCTTCCATAGGTTTCTTCTGTAGCCTAGCAGCTCACAGGCTGCCCTTCCTACTTACATCTCCATTACAGAAGTTTTTGGCACCAAGAACTGCCAGGAAATGCCTCCAGCCTGCCTTGGCTGTCCTGTTCCATGTTTCATGGAAGACTGAGGTCTGAAAACCATTACAAAACAACCAAACTGCTTCCACCAACCTGAGGGGCACCTTAATCAGACAACTATGTACTAAAATGTTCATGTTCATCTGGATTTCAGTTACAGTATAGGCAAATAATTTCTATGTAAATCTGGATGTGACTGACAGGCAGCTGGTATGTTTGAATAGAAAATCCTTCTTTCTCACCAGACAGGCTTTCTTAAGTGTCTACTCAATGTCTACATTCACAATGACAAGAGATTTATTTCTGATAATTTATATATTTGTCCTTTCAATGCTAAACTTAGAAGTTCAAATCTAGAAGGTAAAGATCAACATTAAGTATTGCAAATGAATTTATTTTTTTGAAAATGACATGTTTGGGGGGTTTTATATTTTATTTAAAACTACAGGTCCTGCCTTGATATCCTGTTTACATATGTATGTATAGGCATATACAAGGGAGAAAGGTCTCCTACTAGTGTTGATCAAGGTCTCATCCTTATTGTCCACTTACTCCTAAGCCTAATTTTGTCATCTGAATAGCTCTTCATGCTTCACCACGTATTGGACCTGCAGTGACTTTAATGAGAGCCTAGAAAATTACTTCACGTGAATTTCTACCTTTGAAAATTTTTTAAAATTTAGGTGAAAACACCTGATTTAAGTGGCTTGGCTTGCAAGTCAAAGCACATCTTGTGTGGAATAGAAGAACTACACTGAATATTATTATTAAAAATATTCATCCACTTCAAAAGTTTTGCAGTGTGCAGTATAAAAACATAGCATGTGTTTTCCATATTGTCCATATATTGTCACACCATAAAACCACAAGTATTTAAAAAACAGAAACAAAAAAATTAACAAGCAACAAAAAAATCACAACCAAACAAGCACAAAAAAACACCAACCCATAAGAAACAAGCAGTAAAACTGATCTGTCCAAAACATGTGTATGAATTTAATATCAAATCTGAGTCTTCATCAATATCCATTGGGATAACAGGAGTTGAAAAGTGTGTTCCACATGGACTCATTGGTAATTTTAGATAACAGTGAACCACATACTTTTCCATATGTAAGACCACATGAACAGAAGTTCATACACCTGCACATACACACTTTTTACTGAGTCACATGAAAGTCAGGCACTAGTCTGAGAATTTATCTCAGCACAGTGTACCATATCAGTGTAGAATCACTGTGCTTTCCATACCTCAGCTATCACTAAACCCTATGCACTGCAAAAAATTCAATCTGCAGACTTTGCATCTCTTCCATTTCTATCCCATTTTTTTAATGCATGCAAATCATTCCTGTGAATTTATTAAGCTAAACTCATAGGACTGAGCACAATTTAAATCATTTACGCTGACCTGTACTTGGAATAAATGTGTACTGGTGAAACTTTGCAGCTTTTCTGTGGCCATTATTAAAATTTAACAATGATTTCAATGTTTGAATGGACTCAGGAAGCAGCTATTATTTATCAAGAAGCCAAAGTCAAGGCTTCTTAACAATATTGGACAAAACTGACTAATTAGACAAACAATCCTTTAAGGAAAGAAAGCAGTTATTGTTCATAGAGTGAAAAGCCTAACATAATAATTAACCACTCCAAATGTTTTGACAAAAGGTCAGATGCAATAGAAGCTCAAAGTGCTTTAAAAGTCATGTGAAAAGTCCCCATGTGACAAGCCAAAGTACTTGAAAGGTGAAATAAACATCTGTGGGGATTTGAAGTGCCTAAATCGCTTGTCTATGAAGAGTCTTGGTTGCCTTTCACATCCCTCAAAGCCTAATGTTCAAGTTCCAAACAAATCAACAGCTTTAGTGATACTGAAGCTCCACAAGGAGTCAGAAGTCAATAATTCCTCTCAGTTCTCTGACAGGAGGCATTCCCAGATTGCATTTGGTCCCCATCAAGAAGGCCAAGACTCTTACCAGAGATGATATTCCCATTTTTTTAATTTTAGTTTTCAAAAAGCTCATTTCCATTTACCCACCAGAGAGAGAAAGAAGACAATTGAAAGTAATTCCATACTAAAAATGTCACCAACACATATTCAGTTACCTCAGGATATGTTTGTATTAGTAAATAAAATTATCCAGTGTCTGTCTGGTAGGTCCAAGGGCAAGTAGTGGGGTATGTTTTGAAACAATACAACTTATTTCTCCTCCCATTTCTGGCACAACTTGTAGGGCTGGTAAAGAAGAAGAGCAGAACCTAATTTAGGGCTCTGAGTACCACATCTGGAGTAGTGTGGTTTGAGGGCATTTTTATGACTTATTTTTTATGTTTTTCTTCCAAGTGCAGGGCACTGTGATCATTTTTGACTGACATTCCTAGCAGCATATGGTAAGAGTTTTTGTGACAATCAGAAGAGTGTTTTATCTATTATTTGTTTTAATTAGTGAAGCACAACTTTCACATTCCTTCCAGTATTTTACCTCTAAGCCATGTAAAGGAAGATGGGAAGCTAGATTCATAAAGCATTTTCTCTGCATACAATAGAAAACGGCTAACATAAAAACTAATAAATGCCTCAGTAATGATAAAGTTGAAAGCAAAAGTTTCATTAGAGCCAAAATAACCAAAAATAAATCTCAGTCTGTCAGTTAAGGTCTCCTTTATCAATAACCTATACAAAGAAAGAATCAGTGAAGTGCATTTTAAAGACTAACAGAAATGGACTAGCATGCATTCCCAAGGAATAAAGCACACAAGAAAACATCATCTCACTGAGCACTGCACACTTCTGGCAGGACTTCCCAGGCTTTTCCACCAGCAGCAGACAGATCAGTGCTGCTTGGACACAAAGGTCATGCATCATTTGGAATATCATAGAACTTTCTGTCTCTCACAGAAATAAGTGTTTGAGATTCACTCCCATGCCTGGCTAATGATGAGCCAGAGCTGAGATCAAATCTCTTGGAGCAGGAAGTGCTATATAGGTGAAAGTGTTTGTGTCCACTCCCTAGTATCATGAAAAAACATTTTACATTACCATGACAACACAAAACACTGTAAAGCCGGATAGGAATATCATTTAGCTCTTACTTCACTCCTTGAACAATGCTAAAACATTTTTAAGTAACCCAGATCTGGCTCCAAGACAGAAAATACAGTCACAGCACAAGTGACCTCTCTTCTCACACAACACTGATAAGATACAGGATCTATCTTTTAGACAGATTGCTACCTGCATGTGCTACATTTGTTTTTCAAGGGAAAAAAAAAAAAAAAAAAATTAAAAAAAAAAATCACTGGTTCCAGTTACACTTAAAGATCAACTTTTTAACTTAATGAGTTGTTGTTTGTCTCCCACGCTTCCAGCAAACTTTTGTTTGTTTATCTGTTTTCAGTGGGGAAAAATTACTCAGAAAAAAAACCTTAGAACTAGTAGATTGTCCTTCTAGTTTTTTGTCTAGGAAAAGGAAACACCCTTCAGAAAAGGGACCTGACCACAAGCTAAAGGGAGAAGAGATTAAGAGGAAAGATCACCTTTAACTGTTAGCAGTCCTTCTCAGGACCTTGAAAATGAAGAGTAAGGGAAAGCAAAAGGGAAAGAAGTTTCTAGAAATGGCAAATAATATCACTATGTGGATCATTTTCCACAAACTCCTTGTTTGATTCCTGCTCAAAGACAAGAATAGAAACAAAACAAAGGAAATGGCACAATGAGGGCAAGTCTTGGCAAATTTTAGAGCACGACAGATGAGGAAGTTCAAGGGATCATGAAAAGGGGAGTGTATTGAGCTTCTGGGGTTATTTTTTTACCAAAATCTATACATCTCATAACCCAATGACAGGAAAAGTCAAAGACATTTAGTTCAAACAGGCATGGCTTCAGGGCTGTAGGGTATTCAGTTCAACCAAGGTGACAGGAGAGTGAATCCTTTTGAACACTAATAAAATTCACAGATCAACTGACTTTTAGGTGTTTTGTCACTTACCTCTCTTCAGCCTCCATTCCTGTGTTTATTTGATACTCAGCCTCTTCACCTCATTCAAGTTATTCAGTGGTTTATGACAGTTTTATAGGCAATGGGGCTGATGCCCATAACTGAAGACCACTATAGCTGAGGTAGCTAACTTCTACCAACATCTATAACCTGCCCATCTCTCCCTGTGGCACTAGACAGGATGTAATAGAACAGGAATAGCCATGGGAAGGCATCTATATTTACATGGAAATGGTCATGAGCACAGGACTTTAAGGCTTTACTCAGAAGCAAAGACACATGGGAAAAAATAACTGATCGGGTGGTAAATTGGGTTTTAATCTAGTGAGAAATAGTTTGGGTCAAATAAATAAAAGACGATGGCTTCAGAGGGAACAAGATTTCACTGAGAGTTGAAGCAAAGCTCCACTATTGCCAAGTCAGGGTTTAATGTACAGAACTTTGCAGACCTGAACATATTAGGTTTGTCCAACAGCACAAGGGAATCTTGAAGTCAACAGGAATTAGGTCTTCTCAAGGACAGCATTTGTAGCCTTATGTGGCATCTGGTTTCAAGAACCTAAAGCAATGTGACCTTGTAGGTGTCTAATGCCTAGTTATTGATGAATCAATTTAATCAGAGATTTGATTTCATGATTCATCTTTAGAAAGTCTGTAAAATGAGTCATTTGTCTCCAGAAGGAATTTTGGTTAAGTAATTTTTGCAGTATCGGACAATTTATAGAATAAAAATATGGTCTTTTCAAGGACATTGGGTAAAATGCAAATCAGCACCATTCTTGACACAGCTGTTTACTAGAGCTCAGGTCTCAACTGAACCATAACAGTCATATCCTTGATATAATTTTATTGTGCGACTCTTGGCACACCCAAACTTCAGCTGCATAAAAAGAGGCAAAACACTGAAATACTATGAGAAACTCTTTATTGGTATTATTGCGTTATTTTATTTTTTAAAAAATATTAAGCTCTGAATTGTGACTGGTGCAGCTGGTGGATATGGAAAGACAATGGAAGCTTCCTGGCTCAAGTTATGTTTCAATTGCTTTTCTTTCTTTGCACGTGTTAACAGTCTATGTAGAGTCAAGCAACAAAAAAAATCTAAAATTAAATTGCCACAGTTGTATTTACTTCTAAAGATAGATGACTAAAGTTAGGATCCATATCACCTGAGATTGTCTATAGAATTGATGGACTGGCAGGGGTTTCTTCAGGGATGAATTCAAAGCACCTTGCTCAGACTTTTTCTGAGTTATCTTGTGCTGGTGCATGCAAAACCAGATGGTTCTTTGCCAGCTGTCTAAACTACAGAGTGAGCAAATCTGTGCTGCTGGTGCTATCTATCCCTAGGATGGCAACTGGCCCCTGGGAAAACAAAGTGGACCATCTTTCCATTGATCAGCTTTGCCCAGGAAAACTTTGGGAGAACCTTGGAGTGGCACATAGAGTCACTGACACATCTCCCTGTATTTGGAAACATCCCCCTGTGCTTTTTTATTTACTAGCATCTGTGTAGCCACTCTGTGGGTATTGGGTATGCTGTGGGCTATTGGATAGGGTGCCTACTGAAAAGATGGCAAGTGGTCATGGACACCTACCTTTGCCCTGGTTTTCCTGTTAGAATGTGTGATAATTACAGCAGTTTGTCTCCAGGGCACAGACATGGTCCATATGTCCATAAGTCAGGAGCTATTAATGCATACATCATGGGAGCTGTTTTAAACACCTGTGTTCCAGGCTTCCTCTTGATGTCAGGCAGATTTAGTTGAGTTTCTGGGTGATTGCCTGAAAACACATTCTCCCACTTGACATTTGTAAGTGGCTTTCGACACTTTGCTGCTTCATGCTTTTAATTCCTTTGCTGGGTGTCTTCCAAATATTTTAATGAGATGCTGATAACTTTGAAGGGTGCTTGTCTAGCACAAAGCAAAACCATTTGTGCCAGGATCAGGGTGACCATTAGAAACTACAACCTTGATTTATTTAGAAGCTGCTGTTCTCAGTTCAGTTCTAAGCACTACCAGATAACTTTGAGTGTGTCATTAATCTTTTCTTTCTTTAAGAACAAGCAGAGATCTAAGCCTGGAATTCTGCTGAATTATGTTTTCACTTAATTTCCAAGAGCTTCACTGTGAATGGTTTAAACAGTAGGACTGTGAAGAAATACACTGACCATTTATTTTGACCTGGTTTTCGATTCTTGACTAGTGAAATAATTAATGTACAACTTCCACCTATTTTATTTACTACTGCACCTATTTTATTTACTCCTGTGGTCATAATACACAACAGCTAGAGGAGCTAACATGAAGTAGTTGTATTATACATGAAATGAAAAGGTAGTATTGCTTATCTTCAAAGTTTTGGACCTTCAAATGTAGAAAATAAGCAAAAATATTTCTCTTTGCAGCATGTAGACTGAAGAACAAATTGTGAATCTCACATTTGCTTCATCACTGTATGTGTTAAGTTACCTCAAGCTTCTCAAAAGAAATTATTTGCCATGAATGACTCTGCTGCACAGCAAAGTTAATTTTGAACTCATGGATTCTGGAAAACCAGAAAACAAAGCTGAAGAAAGATTCTGCCATCCTGCAGAATTCTGCAGAAGTTTCTGCTTCATTTCTCAGCATAACTTAGTGCTCAGTTCCAGGTGAGGGCCTTTGTCTGTCCTACAAATCAATGTTTCCTGTCCCCAAAAACTAGAATCATATGAAAGGAGCAATCAAGAGTGGAAAAGTTAGAATTGTCTCAGTCTTAGAGTTGGGCACCTGAAGAATGTTATAGAAAAAGGAAGTGGCTTTGTGTTGCAAGGCAAAGGAAAAATCAAGAACCATGAACATTCCATGTGTTAGAACAACAGGTTTTGTTTATTTTTAAACCACCCCAAAATCCAAATCTGCTGTATGTACATAAACAATACATGGGATAGCACGCCAGATGTAGACAAGAGAGATAAAACATATTCTGTTTTGTTTTGCTGGTGATTTTCCTTTTGATTTTTTATTTTTTCATTGTACACCTGCTAAACTTGATGAAATGATCCAACCTGTATGCATTCCCATATCAACCCTCTCTCAGTTCCCATGTCCACACTGTCTCTCTAAGAGGAGACATCCATCCCATGACGTCTGGGGTGTTTGTCTGAATGATAAAGTGTGCAGCTTTTTTCTGTAGGTTCCTCTGGGCCTCATTTCTTACGTAAAACTGTTTAGTCCAGAACAAGTATATCAGCATGTATCTGCTTTTACTATATCCTATGGTTAGTAGGTAAGACCAGCTAATGCTTTGGGTTACTCAGGAAATCATAAGTAGCACACACACAAAAATGAAAATAGAAAATAGTCTTCCACATCGTTTAGTGTTAATTTTCTTTACATTTCCAGTGTAATTTATTTTGCTAAGCACTGTTGCAACAATTCTTTCCACTTGTCTTATGCTTGTATTTTCTTACAAAACAGTATACTAGGCTTTCTGTATAAAACATATATATAAACATTTATATATATATATATATATAAAAGCAATGACCCCCAAAATGGACTTACACACAGGTCTGTATTTGTCCCTCATTAGAAAATAGACTGTGTGTATATCTATTCATTGTCCCTGAATGTCACAGAACTGGCTAGAGAATGGGGTCAGGAAGAAAGGGGCCTCTTTATTTTCCTGGTTTGTTTTAAAACATACAGTTAAAATACATAAGATGAACAAAAGCAGAGTAGTTACAGGAACAATCAGATCCTGTCCATATATTGACACCATGTTGTTCTTGCCATTGTTACTACTTCTCTTCAATCTGAATTCTAGTTAATACTTCCCAGGAATTTATAAATTTTTTTCATATATTCCCTCCCCTCACAATAAGCTGGAAGCAGGCTGAGGGAGAATGAAACACTGGAAAACCTAAATGGTTTCTGTTATTCTGGAGATTGTCTTGCTTAACTTTTCTGTCTGTCTTTGTCAGAGATTAGAAATAATTTGGAAAATTATGGTGAATTCTACAGAACAAATAATTTTTAGTGGTCTTTGCTTCCAGAAGAAATGCTTTAGAGCAATGATTTCAGATAGTTTTTCACATGCACTGCAGGCATTAGATATCAACTTGGAATATTGGTATAAATACTTTTTCCAGTATAAGCCCCTCACTATTCGTGTAGGTGGTTCTATGTCCTCTGTATCTATTCTTTCATCAAATATTTGAACTACTTATCATTAGTGAGTGTTGTTCTGAGAGAAACACCCTCTGTCATTACACCTGCAAATTCAGAGGTGGTAAAGGAGGGGTTAAATTTCAGCCCAATTCATTTAGCTTATGCAAAAGGGGTTAATGACTTGTTGGCCTGAGAACTTTGTAATTGAGAAAACCCCAAATATAAAAATGCTATTAAGATCTGGGGCAAAAAAATGGAAAACCATATTGAATTTTAAAAAAAACAAAAACAAAAACAAAAACAAAAACAAAAAACAAAAAAACAAAGTACTTTTTGCTGGTTTACAAAGAGTCTATAACACTGATAAAATCTTCGGAAACCAATGTGTTGTGTTGTGTTTTGTTTTTCCCTCCTCTTTCTTTATTTTGGCTTCATTTCAACCCGGGAGTTCATATCATCTCCTTCCAGATCATACTCCTCTACTTGGCCGCTGGTCCACACCTTCACGCGGTCAGTCAGGTCACTGCTCCTGGGAGCCAGGATGAAGTCGTAAATCAGGGCAGCACTTGCTCCTCCAATGATTGGGCCAACCCAGAAGATCTGAAAGGAAGTTCCAAGCCCAATTAATACATTGGGTAGTGCTGCATTTGAAGCAGTTCTGAAAAATACCTTCTGACGATTTCTGCCACAATTTTTTTCAGTGAGAGCACTAAAACTGCAGCCTACCACCTGCAGACTTACTTAACTAAATGGCAAGAAACAAGGAATTTCTCACCATGAATTGGTAATTATAGATATCAATATTTGTGACTATGTTGTCAAGTTCTGTTGTTTAAAATTAGTGAATCTACTGGCAAAACATCTCTTTTACTCCAGGAAAATTCGTCAGGGTGTACAATTTCTAAAAGCAACAAGGGCATTAGATTCTCCCACTAAGTTTCAGTGATAGGTGATTTATGAAGCAATACTTAAGGAGAACCTAACTAGAGGGTTAATTTGCAATTAGGTGCTACTTAGCTAATGATATTCCTGTAATTATACTGGCCTGATCACTTAAGGACAGAAAAGTTTGGAAGGAGATTTATTAAATGTATTCTAGTAGACAGGCTGATTTTATTAGAAATACACATGAGTTTGAGGGCTTTCCATGGCCAAAGAGTTCCTGAGTCTGACAAACATAAAGTTTAAAATATTTGATATATATATAAACATAACAGGATATAATCAAAGAAAATCTGCTGTATTACTTTGAATATAAGCACTCAGCTTGAGGACTTTGTGATCTTCTGAGGCTGGTAAGGAGCAAAAGGAGATTGTTTTTGTTAAATGAAATAAAAATGATAACTGACTGACTTGGTCCCAATGAAATGGGGAAAAATAGGGAAAATGTTTTTACAGTGAGGATGGTGAAACACTGGAACAGATTTCTGGGAGAAGCTCTGGCTTCCCCCTCTCTGGAAGACATCAAGGCCAGGCTGGATGGCGCTTGGAGCAACTTGGTCAACTTGGTCTAGTGGGAGATGTTTCTGTCCATGGAAGGGGTAGAACTACATGATCTTTAGTGTCCCTTCCAACCCAATCATTCTATTTCTGTGGTAGGTATGTAAAGGTTTTTCATCTTGTAGGTTATGTGTATGCAGAGCCTCTTGTAAGCTAAACAGATTCATTCAACTTACCCAGTGATTTTCAAAGTTGTTGGCAATCAGTGCAGATCCAAAAGACCTGGCTGGGTTAATTCCACAACCAGTGTAGTCAATCTAGGAGATGGAAAGAGAACCAGTGGTGAGGCATTAACACGTGTGGCATCTTCATTACAGGAGGGCAAGGGGCAGCCAGCAGCATGGTTCAGATGCTCACAACAACTTCATATTCATCCCACCCTCTCTTCCTCAGAAAAGGTGTGAAAGACTGTCTGCCATGTGTCTCTCCTATCCCCCCAGGGGTACAGTACAGGTCCTACTGCAGTGACTCCTTCCAGATATGCAGCCTCATCACTTACTGACAAAACCACATGATCTGAGAAAGAAGGGCCATGCATGTTTCAGAGACAAGGGCAGTCTCTGAAGAGGAAGAAGAGGGAAGAAACTATCATCTGCTCACCATCTTCCTTCAGCAGCCCATCCTGAGGAGAGACATTGCAAGGATTAGCTGGGAGAGGTAACACTTACAGCAAGAAGATGTCCCAGTGCAACAGAGAGACCAATGGCCAAAGGTGCTGATCCTGAGACATCATTCCTTCTCCTGTCTGTGGTGGCAAGGACACACAACACCAGCTGGAAGGTGGCAATGATTTCAATACCCAGTCCTTGACCTGCATTGATTCCCTCTGAAAGCTGCATGGAGACAAGAAGGAAGACATCAGTTGATATTTTTATCTGACTTCAACAAATATGACAAAGTTTTGCAGGAACTTTTTTTTCAGCAGGAGAAAGCAGACCTGTACAGTTATTTCTCCCCTGGGGCTGCTTTTGTTCCACAGGAAAAAAAAAAAAAAAAAATTAATAGAAATTAGTTTTGAAACACTCACTGCTGTGCTCAAGCCTAAGCATAATCAGCTTTTGCTGGTCATATAACATGACTGCATGGTTGCTGCATCCAGCCAATGTTCAAACAGTAGCCACAAAGGGAATGATGCTGGTCAAAGTGTGGGGAAAAAAAAAAAGGCAGAAATTTGCCTTCAATAGAGTTTACCCACAGAAGTGAACTGTCCTGCCCTGAGGCATTCATTCATTTCTTCTGAGAGTAAGGATGCTGTGGTCATGTTGAACATTGTTCAGCTCCCCTTCAGCAACATTTGTTAAGCAAACAGGGGCAGGAGGAGGAAGGGACAAACAGACAGTAAAAAAGGTGCATATCTCTGGGTAGCCTGAAAGTACCTGTCTCTGCTGTTGACAAGTCTCTTCTCCAACCACTAATTTTCTGTAATTCGAGATGAACTCTTTCAAAGGATTCCATGTGGCAAATTTCTTGTAAAACCCTGTCCCCATGGACAGTTTTCCACATTAATATTAAGACCCCTGTGCCTTGAATTCCACTTGAAATACCCCGCGAAATCCACTGTGGTCAAATGGGATTGATAGATGTCACTCAAGTCTTACAGAAGACCAAAAATATCTAAAATGTCTCTAGATGTCAATGTTTAGGCAATGTATCTTCACTTGGATGTGTGATGAACATAGTCAGTGGGAATGAGTTCCATGCAGCTGATGAAATGTAGGTGATCATTTCAGAGCTGACTGGATGTGTCATTCAGAATGACTGACTAGCTCTGTCCTGTATTTTTTATTCACTAGGTCTCATTTGACTACAAGTTCTTGTCACATGTCACATGTAGACTAATTTTAGGTATCTTCGATTCAAACTGAGTATCAGTCACCTTCTTTGAAAGCCATAAAGAAAAAAAAAACCCACCCAAATTCAGGAATCCTAAGGGACTGAAGGGGGAAATGTTTCAACTTTTGATTAAAGCAGAATCTCTAGAAAAGCTCACACTGGAAGAGGTAGATATTGTAACTATGTTATTAATCATGAAATCAGTAGAGTTTCCTATTAATGTAAATGCTGCAGAACAGATTGAAACCACAGTAATTCATGTAAGTGAATATTATACAGTAAAAAAGCTGTCCTATTTCAGGAGTACTGTTAGAAGCCAATGCTTGACCAGAAACCATGGAGCTAAACCTTTCAAAATAATAACAAGTTTTGAATTCTGCTTCTAATTGCTATATTCAGAGGTATCTTAGTTATGAAAAGACAAGCCTGTATCTGAGATGAGTAACTTGGTATTAAGCAGAAATAACAATGCAGGGATAGGATAAAACATGAGCTTGGACAAAAGCCAGAGAAATGGAGAATGTGAGTGATGCTGAGTAGGAAGCAAACTGCAAAACTTGTCCTCAAGCCCAGTGTTATCAGTAGGTTATCCCATCTGTCATAGCCTCTGCATTAAAAAATCACTAGGTCACATATGGCAAAAACATAATTAAATGTTATTGTGACCTATCCAGAACAATGAAACTATGGGAAATAATGCTTTAAATCTCTTTTGGTGGTTTTACACCGTGATTTTCCCCAAACAAATATTTTATTAACATTAAAACTTAAAGATGTTTAACTGAATTCTTTCATTTTCCACCTCTGCTATTCGATTTTCTTGTTTGCCCTCTGTAGCCAAGTAGCATAATATCAAATTCCAAGGCATTGAAAAAAAATCTGAGCCTTCACCCAGCATAAAAGTACATGGAAAACAGTGAAAATCTACTGGTTTGTAAAACCTGCCAAACTGAACCATTAGTAATATATTTTTATATTGTTTTTTAAAAGGCAGGACTGATATCCTTTGAATTAGAAGCAGTTTTTCCACAGATAGAAAGGAATCCTTGTTGAAATGGTGAGCTGAATGTTTGGTTCTTTAGGGATCCATACAATAAAAACTAAAATCAGTTAATGAAACCTTCAGCATTAATAGAACTTGCATTTGAGAAATAAAAGCACATAAACATATAAAGATGAGCCAGCAGTGAAAGTGACATTATCTAGAAACTCAGGCTGAGTGCCTGATGTGTCACTAAAATAACATTCTATTAATTTTGTCATCCTCTTTTAAAATTCCTTTTTTTTTTTTTCACTGCAGATACAGTGGGATTTGAGGCTCTCAACAAATTAGCATCCCATTGATACAAAAATAGTTTTATTTTAAGGAACAGAATTAGAGACTCTCTGGGAAAGCCTACCTTACATTTGGAAGGCCAAATGGTTAAACTTAAAAGGCAAATAAGTAAGCGATATGCAAATGCCCAAAAGTGGATTATGAAACTAAATTCTGTTCCATCATAATGCAACTGTTAAATCCCAGAAAATCCAGATCTGAGGTCTGATACACTGATGTTAGCATTTCACAAAGCCTTGGCATTTTAAAAGATTAAACACTGGCCTACCATTAAACTTCCCCTTCATTTGAAGTGCTTCTGTAGAAGAAAAAAAGACAATGAGAGCAAAATTATGCTTTTAAAACCTGTGATAATCCTTATCTTTGAGAAGCGGAAATCATTTTCTTCCTTTCCCTCCAGGAAAACACATCCTACAACTGACGTGGCTTGAGGTCATTCTCCCTGCTAATCAACACTTATTGATGGGCTGTGTGGAATCAAAGAAAACCTGGAAATATCATAGGAAACCTTTTCCTTTCCTCTAGAATGTAATTTTTGTGCAGCCTGCCAGGGATGTAAGATTCCACTGTGAGAGCAAGGCCTCTGGGCTGTGTTCCAAAACAAGACTGGGACAAAACTGAGACAAACCTTGGGTGTTCTGCTTTGCTATCATCTCTGGATCTGCAATATAGAAGTGTAATATCACAGATGCTTGTTATTTTCTTACTTCTCAGAGCCAGAGTGTCCCTAAAGCAGAAGCTTTGACCATCTAGGCTACAGCAACACATGGAACAGCTGAAGTATCCATCACCGAATGACATCCCAGTGAAAGCATAGCATAGATAGTAAGAAGGTGCATTTCCTAGCATGAAGTAAAAATATACATATATATCTCTGTGCTTATATTCAGATTTATACAGTGCTTGGTCACAGTGGATTTGCAAGCTTTACCCAGCTAAGAATGCAATATGAAACACTTTTGATCTTTTGAAGCTTTAGTTGTAAGCTCTTGACAGAACCAAGCAGGCACAGCCAACCAGAATTTATTTATTTATTTATTTGTTTGTTTTGTAAAATGCCTGGCTCCAGAAATGACTTTTGATTTAAGCCTGCAGCTTAATCTGAATCTCAAGGGAAGCAGAATGATACATTACAGAGACCTGACCACCTGAGGCTGACAATAAAACAAAGGCAAAAATCAGTCACTGGTCTTGCCATCTAGCTTTTTGCTACTGAGAATACCCAGAATGTAATGTGACTATATCTCTGGTTCTTAAATAGATAGATAATGCCTGGAAATGTTGGACAGGGTCACCTCTACTGTACTGTTGGCCTGAGACCTGTCCCCACACTGCAATGACTTTCCTCCCTGCGTTGGTAGGATTCTTACCAGCAGTCACAGTGAGGTCTGTAGTGCACTAACTCTCATGTTCTCTGTGATGCTTTTTAAGGTAAAAGAAAACAATTCAGAGAGCAAGGAAGAGCACAGCAACTCCCTGAGATTTTCATTCTTCAGACTTGTGAGTCTTGAAGAGTGGATTCAGTGCTTTAAGGAACAACATATGCCCTAAGGGATTAAAATGAAACACACAAGCTTACATTCATTCCTCCCAGAGTTCCCACACCACAGGAGTCAATCCAGACTTCTCCCTTTTTGTTCTCATGAGCTGATTAACTAAACTTCGTTTCTAAGTTATTGTTTTGTCAGGAGAAGCACCAGAAACACAGAGAAGAAATGAGCTACATCATTGGTAAGAGCAGAGATTTATATGTATCCACATGTATCTGATTAACTGAACCAATCCTGGCTGCATTAACTTCACTGAGTAATTATTCCTTGGCTGTAAAATCACACAGATGATGAGCAGAGGCCAACATGTAGATACCCAATGGTAGTGTATCCTTCTGTGAAGAGAATCCCACTATTCGTATTTTCACCTGAGTGGCAATCACTGTGGATCTGAACAAGTTCATGGAAGGAAAACTCATTGAAATTCTGAAAAATGATAGAAAATTTATAAAAATCACACCTTATTCAGAAAGCTCCTGAGCTATAACTGGTTGGAACCTAAGGAAGCAGTCTGGGAATGTTGAAGCCCTCTGCTTTGTACTACTGGACAAGGGATGAGGTACAATACTGGTTCCCCATTCAAAGATTATCTTTATCCAGTCAAGCTACTGCTACTCCTGGGCCACTTGGTTTGAATTCAGTGCTGACTATGTTTTGAGAAAGAGCTTGGACTTGAGACCTTCTGAGGTCCCTTCCAAGATAAACTAGCGTGTAACATGTAAACTTGATTTTTTGGAAGTGTTCTTCCTGTGGGAAGGTCTGGGGCAGAACTGCCCCAGTGCTGCTCTGTCTCAGATGAGTTATGTCTAGAAATAACTGGTGGCATCTGCAGATATTGGAGATATAGATGGTGGATCAGTCATGTTGAAGGATCTGCATAAATATAAACCCTATTGGTGACTGAGTCAACAGACCTGCAATATAATGAAATGAGAACTGTTAAAACTGAGGGGAAAATTAATAGAAAATTGTTATCTAGTCATGACCCAACGAGGAATTGAAGGTAGTGGTTGCATTGCTTCCATTTCTCCACAGCATCAGATAGGAGATGGGAACTGATGTTCTTAGGGCATGTATCTCAGGATAACTGCCATGTTTAGCTAACAGGTTTTCACAGCTTCAAGCAACAATCTGGGCCAATAAATGGTTTGTTTTCTGTTTTCTTTTTTTTTTTTTTTTTTTTCAGAGCAGGATATTTGTTAGTTGTCTGCCTTCAGAAGAGAAATGGAGACAGGAAATTAAACTGGCCCACGGTAAACCCAACTGTGTACTTCTCTAGTAGCTTCATATTTTTCTCATTAGGAGTAAAAGCACATTGAGTTCAAACCTGGTTCCCGTTATATGGATCAGACAGTTTGTTATGCAAGGTGGTTTCATCACATGGTGCTATGCTATGTCTCATCCAACAAAGATACATGGATTGTTTTCTAGAGTCCAGTTTACTTTCATATAACAGGGATTAATTTCCCATTGCTCCTGAGAAATGACAGGCCTCTGGAAATTTAGAAGTCTTTTTTTCTGTAGAGGAATGTAAACTTTCTCCATTTTTATGAAACACTCCACTGCTGATAGTTTTTAGAGAGACATAAGTTAAGCCACAGCAATTTAGTGACACATAAAACATCACTGATGCCAGGGACTCCTCATGGCATATCCCAGCCATTCCCCAGGTAAGGCAGAATTTGCAGAACCCCAGCAGCAGCATGACTTGCACATAATAAGAAGCATGCTGTGTACTGACTATATACTTATTATTTTTTATTAGCATTTTTATATGCATGTTGGAAGAAGTGCTACATTCTCCTTTCCATACAAAACATAGAATTTTCAGGAGCTGTGCTCCAATAAATAATATCCTTCTGTCAGAGAGACCTCTTCCCTCCTGTGTTGAATTCAAATAAACAGCTAACAAATTGCACCAGACCTGCTCATTTCAGCGTTCCAAATTATTATTTCATCTCTGCCATGGAAGACTTTGTTCTTATAAAGGGCTTTTAGTATTTTGTTCAAATTCTCACTGTCCTATTGCATTGTTTTTCTGTAGTTTAACTTCTTTGTTTTTCCTTATTTTTCTTAATAAGGAAAGCTCTTCATACTAATTTAAATACTTCATGGGTTTGGTTTCATCTCTGCACTGGAAATATTTATTATGTTGCTCTAAACAAACTAACTGTCATTTAACTGTTTAGCTAGGCAAATTTCCTTAATGTTACAATCTTCAAAAGTAATCTCAAAAATAAATGTCCCTGCTTTCCTCAGAACCATCTTCGTTATCCAGATGCTCATTTTGTCTGACTTTTCTCATTCTTTCAGCTCCAACTCTGTCATGAAAATAATTTGAAAACTTCCAACTTGATAGTATACCTTTCTTCTTCAGGAAGCCCATCTCAGACCTCCAGAGCTATCAGTCTTCATTTAACTCAGAGTCCAAATGTATTCAGAGACTTTATCCCCAGCTATTTAACTACAGCTATTTTCTTCTTTCCTTCCTTTTTAACAGTACCAATCTGAAAGATATTTCTATACTCACTACTTGAGTGTTAGGGATTCAGAGAGTACAAAAGTTAATTTCTCTAGTAAGCAGAGACAGGCAAAGATCTAAAGGGTTTCACTTAAAAGACAGGAGCACTCAGAAGAAGCTGCATATGAGGCAAAGAATTAGGTTTGGATCATGTCCTAGATAAACAATAGAAGCATTCATCAGAACCTAGGGACAAAACATATTGTCCTCTGCTAGATTATCCTTCCTATAAATACAGCCTTAAGAGCTCTAAAGGGGACTCATTCAATTCCCAAAGCAGAAATCATATTTTCCATTCTTTGGATAGCAGACACCCTCCAGGAACAAGACTAAATTCCCTCCTCCCACCCTGTCTTCAGGCTGACAAGAAACCAGTCAGAGCTTTGTGTTGCAGCAGCCCATTATGCCAGAAAAAGAGGGGTGTTTTCATTTAAATTAAACCAAAGCACAGAAATTTTACATGTGAAGGCAGTAAGAGTCAGGAAAAGTCAGTTCCTCTATAGGACTCCCATTTAGCACAGCTCACTAGAGATAGACCGTTTTTTTTTAATTTTATTTTATTATTTTGATGTGCGTCTGGGAAAGTTGCTTTGGGGAAACATTGTTTTTTTAAAAAGAGTCTTGCTGCTGAGAAACAAACAATTTCTATTCAAAGAATGAGGAATAGTGAGATGTCTTTTTTGGGTTTTCTGTTTTTTTCTCCCTTTACCCAGCAATACCCAAGTAAATAATTTGTTTTCAGTAACACTTTTGAAGCACTCATTTATACCACGGAGATATTTCTGGCCTCCTGTGTTGTCAGATCAGGAGGACATGGTTTTTCAGTGGGGAATCTTGGGCACATCTGAATTTTGATCCTAATAGAATCTTCCTTTCTGTGCTGTTACTGGAATGGATTTGCAGAAACTTCACAGTATGATTGCTGGCAATTGTACCAAAGTGTTATTTATTTTATACTTCTAGACAAACACTCAAGAAAACCTGTGAAGTTTTCAAGAATTCTGAGTCTGAGGTAGTTCATACAGTTAGTTTTGTGCAGAGCACTGAAGCTTTGACATTTCCAGGGAGTTAAAAACTAGCTCTGAATATGTGCAAAGGTTTTCAGGTATTAATGAAACAATTGCACCTCCTTCTTTTTTCCACCTTATTCATCAAGAAAGAAGTCTTCTGAAAGGAAGGAAAAGGAGATAAATTTTACTTTCTTGATTCCTCAGCCAAACACATTTATCATTAACTTCAGGAGAAGCTGTGAACATACATGAAAGGAAACACATGCCACTGCTCTCTCAAAAGCATTCACCGACTTCACTTGCCACAGAATTAACATCAAAAACCTGGAAAACTTTGATTTTCTGTTGTACCTTTAAGTGGTTCCTGGAGAGAGGATGCACAGGGCTCTGCTAGGAAAGTACCCAGAGGATTTCTTTGTTCTTTTCCGGTCCACAAATGCCAAAAGAGAAACCTTGTGCAGAGATTTCAGGAGACATATCTGCCCTCCTGCTGTTTATAGTTTCCTCCATGTGTCTTAGCCTCAGATCTCATCAGCTTCAGTGCAGCAGTTAAACACCAGCACTAGCTTTGGCTCTGGAAGCCAGAAGGATCAGTACTTGCCCATCAGGCTGTACATTAATAAATTGACAAAACCACATCCTGCTCCCAGCCAGACCAGAAAACCTACAGGAGATGTTCACTTGCTTTCTGATATTGGTATTAATATTACTCTGGAGGGGCACATCCACAGGGCATGATGTCTCAGCGTGCCAGGTACCATATCAGGCACAATGAAAAAGTTTCCTCTGCTTCTGTATATTTGTAATAAAGAGACAACAGAATGAAGACAGTGAAATTCAGACACTGAGAAATACAGACACATAGCATACAGGTAGTTTGTGGCCAATAGCTTGTGCTGGTTTCTCTAACTCTGGAACAAAGATTTTTCTAAGCATGAAGATTTCTTTGATATTTTCAGTTGTGATACCAGGTAAAGATCTCTCTGCTATTGAATTCTCTCAATTAAGCTCGAGAATGAACAAATAAGCAAAAATGAACAACTGCTTTAAAGAAAACAGGCAATTTCCTCTTGAGACAAACAGGAAATTTTTCAAGGGCTATTTTTTTTTCCTTTAGTACTTGTGATGTGGTTTAGTGTCCTTGCTTTAAAAATCCTTCTCTTAAATGGAGCTATATACAACTCAGATAGTGACATTTTTTAAACTTCTCTAACTAAAAAAATATTCTATTCTTGACACCCTTGAATGTTCACATAATATGCTGAAGTACATGAGCCCTTCTACAATTATTTAGATGTTGTTTTTCCAATTGCATCAATTAAACCAAAAAAGATTCATAATATTCATTCTCGTTTGCTGTGGAAATTTCCATTTGTGGTTCTTGCTATGTCAGATCTTGATACAGAATTGACACTAAAAGATTTAGTATATTATTATTATTTCCACCAAATGTAAATTACCAAAATAAATTTGGGTTAACCTCATCTGAAGAGTCTTTGTAGCTATGAATCTAGCTCTCTTGGATGTGTGAGTGTGTGTGTAGGTGTGTATACACATAGCACAAAATACCCAAATGCATATGGCATAATACATAGAATGAGAAAGAAAGGAAAACAGTTTTGACTGTGTATTATCCAGTCAGGAAGGGTGTTGGCAAAATGAATTTCCTTATATTTCATATTTAATCCTACTTATTTTGACAGCTGGTCAAACCCAGAAAACAAAATCATTCTCCAAAAATCCCAGCATGACTCATTTTGAATTACAAAATTATCTAATATACCAAATTAATAATGGTTTTAAGTCTATTGCATTTCACTGTTTTTCAACTCACCTCAATTCCTATCGTTTCTAAATAGAAAGAAACGAAGAGGACCCTTAATCTGAGGCTTGCAAAGCATTTTTCAAACAGTACAGACATCCTTAACTCCTATGGACATAGACCCAGTTCCTATGGACATAGACCCAGTTCCTGGTACAAAACCCAGTTTGAACCACTAGCACCAAAAGCCTGAAATGCAGCTGGCTGATCACTGAGGGCCTCACTCTGTGGCTTGGTCACACTGCTGCATCCCTGCATCCTTTCTATCAAAAGCTGAGGTTACAGCTATATTATTACAGAAGCTCTAAGGAAATCTTGATAGAAATGGAAATAAGAAATAACTTCTTGAGATGTGAGATAAGGATTAGAGCTATAACTTGTTATCCCTAAATGCTCCTGAGGATGGGTGATAGCCATCAGATTTATATCTCAGCCCAGATGTTTCTGCTGTCACTGTGTGAACACATTACAAAGTGGCCAAGACCACAACCAGTTTTGAGCAGGTGCCTTTCCTGTGTTCCACCTCCCCAGCCTGATGCAATTCAATACAATGCTGGCATGCCATAAAAGAGTGCTGCTGAGAGATTGAAATTGAATAATGAGCTATTGTTGTGATGCTCTTTGTTAAGAAATAAAAACCCTGGACTAATCTCATGCACAGGAACCATTTTGCTCCCTCTAAAACCGCAGCGATTTCTGGTGCCTTTGTAGAAGCTGAAGTGCTTAACCATGCAGATGTCCCAGCACAGGCAAGAAGATGCCTACATCAGACTGAAAACAGGGAAGGCAGAGGGCAGTGGTGAGGAGGATGAAGCTGACTATTGAGAATTGAGAAAGGGGCAATATGGAATCTGAGAAAAGGCATCCAAAGGTTTTTAATAAGCGTAAAGGTCAGGAATTCAGCTCTGTGTCTTGTCCATCCAGCTACACCTCTGGAGCTGCAATTTTCCATACTGACTCAGAGGAAAAGCAGCATCACTTACCCAATTGTCCACTCACACTCTCAAGTTCTCAGTTTATTTTGGAAGTTCTTCCAACTCAACCCGACTTTGTTTAATTTGAGATTGGAGGAGAGCACACTCATAGGGTGCGGGCAGAAAGAGAGGGAAATCACAAGGTAAACACTGAGTCACCAACAGCAACCATGCAAGTCCTGTGCCCCATGGCTCAAGGTTTGGACCAAATGTGAAAAATCTGGTGATTTCTATCCACGATCCCTTCTGAGGCAACTTTTGGAAGGACGGGAAAGATTCAGTGAGGAATACCAGGATAAAAAATCCCTACTGAGCCCCACACACCATTGAAAGCTGTGACAGGTCTCAGCTTCATGAAGGAGAATTCTCAGTGCATGAACAATTTTGTGTTTGTACTGGAGGTCTCTGTGCCTTGGAAAATTGTTGGGAGGAAACTCACCAGCAATAATGTCCTACAGGTAAGAGAATACATATGCAGAGGTTAAGTATCCACACATCATATGCCTCATCCTATGCTCCAGCCTCCTGGAGACAAGAGATTGTCCAGCCTTCAACTTTCTAAGTAGCAGAACAAGGCTGGAGCTGAGGAGCACAGACAGAGCAGAGAAAAATCTCCAACACAGGGGTTTGAAGCTGCTCTGCTGCTGCTGGACCACAATCCAACCAAGAGGGATAATTTATGGAAAGGGGATTTATTCTTTAGGGTAATTTTGGTGAGAGTGGAAGATGTCTCAAAGTAGCAGATACTATTCTGGGATGAAAAAACCAAGGAGAGTAAAGGGGTCCTTTGTCTTTGAGAAATGATTTGGGGTGGCTACTGGGTGTTTATCACCAAAGGACATTGCATCCTCATCACCACTGATGCTCCCACATCTGATCCTACTTTGGGGACACAGCCTATCTTAAAAAAGTGCTCCAGACTTCTGAATCCACTGACCACAGATCCCTCCTGGCTTTTCCAGAAAGTTCTTCAGTTACACAAACAACATTTATCAGTCCACTTAATGTTCTTTAAATTCAAGTCCTTCTATTTGTTATTCTTAGTTGTTTTTCTTTTTTCTTTATCTACCCTGAGCAATACTACCTGCAGGTCTGTTTTCCTTGACTACAATTTTTTTTGTAACTTAAAAAAAAATCTTCTTTTTAAAGACAGAGTTTTCAAATAGTTTATAAATTGTAGCCTCAAGACTTGGAGGGCACATTTCCTGGCACTCTAATCAGTATGCCAAAATACAGAAATTATAAAATTGTAACGGAGGGTTGGCCTTTTCACAAACTCTGGTTATTTTCACAAAAAAACCCAAAAACCACAAAACCAAAAACAACATCAAAAACACACACAAAAACTGAGCTAGAGGTTTTTTCCAACCTTGTTTTTAAAAGTTTGATAAAAGTTCTCAAGCTAATCATGTCTGAACCACAAATATTTTGTTACCTTGCAGTACAGAAGTCTCTCACCCACCTTTCCTGCTTGAGCTCTTTGTTGGTCATTAACTGCCCATGATAAATAGTTTCTTCCATTATCCAAACTACAGATCTGTCCTCACTAGACAATAGCCAGCTATGATGTTAGATGAGCCCATTTTGGATGAGGTCTTCTCTATTCTTACAGTTTTACCTAATGGAAATTTGTAACGTGTAGGAATCCAGTTGCCAAAAAGAGATAAAAGATGATGTAAGGAAAAAAGTGTTCAAATTTTTAGAAAAGCAAACACATTGCATACTCCTCTTTCAGCTTTTCCAGTTCCTGAAGGTTTTTACCTTGGCACTCACACCACTACTAAAATATATGAGAAGTTAAGTGTCTTAAAAGGATTCAGTAACCTAAATACCTCCCTGAATTCTGTCCAGAATGTCTTATTTGGAACCAGCCAAAGTAACTATAAATATTTCCACTGACCTTAGTAAAGCTTGGACCAGACTTTTCACATGCAAACTGTTTTACTTGCTTCTTCATATAAACCAGACTGTAACATCGAGCATGTTAAAGAAGCATCTTACTTTTCCATTCTCCCTTCCTTCCCTCCAGCCTTGCACCTTCCATGGCTGGTTTTTGTTTTCCATTTTCTTCTGTTTCCCTTCTTTCCTTTGGGGGAAAGGCACAATTTCATCCCACTTTATTCTGAATACTAAAAAGAGGCTCACAAGCCTGGAGCCTCATCATGCCAAGGAAGTTCTGGCTGTCTTTGGAGGACAGTTCAAAGGATCTAAGGGATGAAGTACCTCTCCTTGTCTCTCATTCTCTGAACAAGAGAGGAACACTACAGGAATGGGTTCCTCACTTGGCCCCTGAATACAGATCCTACAGCTGGGCAAGATAAATCTAAGCTCAGGCAATCCTACCCAGAATCCACTGTGGACACTGGATAGCCATTGACTCCATTAAACTTCTCCCACTTCATTTTTCCTGTAAAAAAACATCCCTCTAAGAGCATAAGGGGTTCAGAACAGGGGACACAGTCATGAACTTCCAAGCCCTCCTCCCATCCTAGTCAAACAACCAGCGTTCCCCTTCCTCCTGTTCTTTTTCTCAACAGTGAATCTACACCACATTTTCCATAGGAGAGACAGGAAAACAAAGCAGATGAATGGGATGCCAGCTCTGTTCCTCCCTTCCTTGTCCTCAGGTTAAAAAGCATGACCAAAAAGTGATCTCTGTGGCTTCTCCTCATCATCTCCAGGAGGAGGCAGCTTGTTCTTGGTGCTGTGGTTTCTGGACATGCCCTGTTGTGATGGGATCTGCACAAAGACAGCCCTTTTGCTGTTCTTCCCTGAGTTGGTCTCAGACCCCTCAAGCCTCCCTAGACAGTCCCAGATTTTAGGGAGAAACTGATGGATTTGCTTTCCTCTCTAGTCCTTTCTTGCAAGGGAGAAGAACAGCTGCTGCCTTCCCCATTCCATGAGAGACCTCTTCACTGCTCCTCTAGCCAAAATATTTATTACTGAATCATAGAAAATAAAAATAAAAATTAAAATTAAAAAAAAATATATGAGTATTTGACAATGACAAGCACTGAGACCAGGCTTTTCACAGTGTTTAGAAAACATTTTATCCATTTTAACCCCTTAACTCATGCACCAAAAGTGTTGCCAGATTTAATAATACTGGCATGATGGAGATTTATATTCTGGTTTTGTCAACAGTGTATTTTATGGTCCTGAAAACAATGTATTCCATTGTATTCCAGAGATGTTCAGAGGGAGGTGGGAAACAAGGCTTCCACCATAACGTGCAATTTTGGGGATTCATGAAGTAGTCTCCTAAACTTACCAAAATCAGTGACTCCCCTGAGCTTTCCTGATCTTTCCATGTGTGCCATAAGCTCTTCTCCTCTGGGATGTCCTTGTGCAGAGCTCTGAATTATATCTTTGTAGATTGGAGCGTTACTGACTGAGGAGCAAGAAGAGTTTGGGGTGATGATCTACACCCCCTACACAGTTTCAGAGATAGAGGTAGGAGCCAGCCAACAGCAATTTGTGGCAAGCAAAAGGGGAAGACCAAATTCAAGTGGTACTGCAGCCAGACCTCCCCTGTTTAATGGCACTTGGACCTCTTGAGGAAACCACTTGGGCGGGTACCCTGTCCCATGCATCTGAGCAGTTCCCTTTGCCAGTGGTTTCAGAGGAAAAGCTCATGTATCATACATGCAGCCAGAGCCTTCTGGAGTTAATAAAATTATTCACTCTCCTTCCCCGAACTGTTTTTGGATTAACTCATCAAAATTTCTGAAACGGTGGCACAATGGAATAGTTGTGGGCATCAGGGTCTGGGGAGGTAAGGAGCCAACCCACAGAGTAAAATGAGGGTGAATGTTACTCAGGAATCCCCTTCTTAGTATCAGATTTTATTCTGTTTTCAAAAACTGCCTCATTTTCTGAATTAACTGTAATGCTTCGGCATGCAAAACTATATTACTTTTTTTGTCAATTATTTTTTGATACTTTCTTCCCCGAATCATTTTATTCAGAAATCATCAATCCCCTAATCATTTTACCTAAATGGTTTCTGAATACTTTATCTGCAGCTTTATGTCCCAAATATCCCTGTGATTTCAAATGGGTATAAGAGGAGTTCAAATCAGCTCAACTTTCAGACTGCTGTTAGGAATATGCTGCAAGAAAGGAGCTGTAGAAAAGATCCAAAATACTTGTTCTTTAGTGAACCAGGTGAAACAAGTGACTAAAAGGCAATTTCCCTTTATAGAATCCATGTACTACAGTGTCTGTAGCACTGCCCTGGAGAGTGGGATGATTTTAAGTTTAAAAGTGTATCTATCCTTTTTTTCAAAGGTTAGCATTTGACAACAACAGTAAAATGTCAACATTTTTAGCAGAGGGTGGTGTGGCCAGGCATCTTTTACACATCATGAAGCTCAATAGCTGTGAGCACCTGGCTGGGAGAGGGGTGAAACCTGAATCCACATCATCCTCCAGTCTACACCTGAGTATTCAGGTGTTTTATCCCCTTTTGGCACAGCAAAAGGAGAAACACCCATAAAGTTCAGCTGGGATTCTGTGTCAGACAGGATCTGAGCACTCTGCCTAATGCAACAGGTAATGCTCACACATTTGGTGATGGGGTTTCTCTTGCTACACATCTCTCTTGCTGCTGCCATAGGCTTTCATTGCCATCATCATCAGGTTACACAAGCTATTAATTAGATATTTTTAAAAAGAAGCACATTCACACCAGCAAAAACAACTTTGGTATATGCAGATTAACCAACATGTTACCCGAGACCTTCAGAACCACAAAAAGAACTTGATCATGCAACAGTCAGGGTTTGAATGTTAAATTGGCAACAAAAGGTACCTTTTGGTGACTTGGGTGTACAAAACTGAACATAAGCAAAACTGATCACAACCATAATGCCCAAAAGTTCTGAAATGGAGGTGGGGAGGAAGGACTGTCCCTATGACATAGATCCATCCTGACATTTCCCTATGGCATAGATCCATCCTGATATTAGGATCCCCTGTTACAATAAGCAACTGAGGCTGCCTGTCACCATCACCATCACACACACACTCCAATTTGTAGTAGATTACAGGTGTTCCATTTCTACTAAAATGAAGAATTAAGTTTCTACTTACCGCGTTGAGCCCCAGGAGATTATTTGGGAGAGAGGAGGTGACTCCTGACAAAATAGCTGTGGCCACCACTGCCCCCAGGCACTGGGCAATGATGTACATGAGTGCTTTGAAGATGCTGATCTGGCAGCTCAGCAGGAGGCCCAGGGTCACAGCTGGGTTCAGGTGTGCACCACTGATGTGACCCACACTTTGTGCCATGGTAGCGATGGATAACCCAAAAGCCAGAGAAACCTTCACGTTGTCCTGAGACCTTGTGGATGTTTTGTTGCCCACCACCGGGAAGCTAAAACCCAGAGCTGAGCCAATACTGATAAAAATAAAAAGGCTCATGGCAAGGAACTCAGCCACCACTGCCCTCCAGAACATTTTCTTTTTGAATTCACTAGCCATCTTTCCTCTCTCTCTCTCTCTTTCTCCCCTCCTCACTTTCCCTTCTCCCTCTCTCCCTTCCTTTGCCCGATATTTTTCCTTCGAGGTCTGAAAAGAAAACTGGAGAAAAAATACAGTCCCTGGATTATTTATAGGGCTTTGGGTGGTCTGTAGGAGGGAAGGGGTGTTGCACAAAAGGAGGAAAGAACATCTACATAGATGCTGACTGCTAGCTTGATGTAAGACACTGCATGCCTGCCAAAGTTTTTTCTTCCTTTTTTTTTTTTCCCTCCCCTCCCTTAACAGCATTCGATCTCCTCCGCTGACGTTTTTTAAGAGGCTTTTGAAAACTCTTTGAAAAGTCTTTAGGTGTGCCTCAGGAATTTCACCCTCACCTCTCTAAACTCCTGTATCATCCTTCAGCACACGGACTGGAGTGAAAACTTTTCGTGGCTTTTTGTCTTGATTTGGACTGAAAGAAAAAGCAAAGTGATCTACTGCTGCCTAGTGAGTTTTTCATGCTCAGCTTCACCAGCGGCAGATGACACCCAAAAGTACTAAATAAAACTGGCAACTAAATCCACGTCCTAGGGACTTAAGTACCTCTGATTCCTTTGAAAACAGGTAAAAATGTCCCTTCTGCTTGCTCTGTGGGAATTCGGGCTTGTTGTTGGCACCAAGCCTGATGGCTGTAGGGACAGACACCAGTACTGACACAGGCTCACACGAACTGGTGTTAGCAGATGAGAGATAGGGATCAGTTTTTATCTCTGTGACCACCTCATAAATAACACTGCAACTCAGCTGGGCATTTATAAAGATGCATTTTGGATACTGAGGGGAAAATGATTTAGGGGGTTTAGGGTGGGCTTTCTTTTAACTGTTTTTTTTTTTTAAAACTGACTACAATTCTTCACTTTTTTTCTTTCCAGCGCAGAGGTGTCGCTGGGTTTCCCCAGGCGCATTCTCCCACACTCCTGACCGGCAGGAAAAAAGCCAATTTAGGGGCTTCCTAGCCCACGTCCTGCAATGAAATCCTATCTCAGGCTGCCCTGCTGAAGGTCAGCTGTCCTGCCTGTCACCAGGGAGAGAGACTGCCTGCTGGTTCTGAGCCACAGGGCTGGCCAGCAACAGAGACAGAAGGGGAGAGCGGGGGAGAAGGGAAATTACATGCTTGATTTTGCAGACAAAATGAATCTCTGGGCAGTGCCAGAGTGTCTTTTGGAGCAAAAGGTCTAACAGCCTCTGGTTTTATCACAGTGGGATTCGTACACATGCCTCAGATTAACCCCCTCTGTGATCAGATCCCTGCATGCTTTAACAGCTGGTAGTACCTTCATCTTTAAATCAGTCAGCTCTGCCTTCGAACTGTGCAAAATCTGATCCAGAGTCAGAATTTAACTCCCCAGGCACAAGTCTTGAAAGATGGGTATTTAAAATCAACCTACTTTTCTTCCTCCTCATTTTTTTTTCTCCCTCTTCTTAATCTGCTGGTCTCAGCTTCCAAATTGTACTTAAATTAATCCAAGGTTTTTTTTCACTTGGGCAATATGTCAGTATGAAGAAAAAATCAAATACACACCTGGATAGAATTAGACAGTTAAGAAGAGGTTTTAAAATATATTATCAAAAGATGATTCTAGCACAAAGATGAAGACTGTTTAAATAAAAATCCAGATGCCTGCAGACTGTCATCCCCAAGTTTTTATTCTTTCAAGACATCATCTGTTCTTGATTTTCTATATAACCAACCTTATTTCCTTCTGTTTTTTAATATACTTACACAATAGAACTATACCAATAGAAAAAGGAAAAAAGAAAAGAAATGGGGACAAAATAATTATTGTTTTACCTAATTACAGTGGGACTTCAATGAGGAACCCTGTGACAAACAAATCATAAAACAAATTTAGACAAACATGTTTCGTGGTGGAATTTTAAATTAAACGAGATTTGATGCTTATTGTACTCCGTATAGTGAAACTTTTTATTTACTGCAGTCACTGAGACTTGAATACCATAAATGACCAGTTTCTATGGTCCTACCAGAGATGTCCAATCCAGAAGCCATATAAACACACCTCATGGAACTGGAGAAAGCACAGCTCTATGGACATCTTGCAAGAGTTTCCATGCATCCCAAATTGGCACTTGTGGGATGGAGCTGCCTAAATATCTATCTGTGTCCACAGGAAATTCCGTCTTTACTCACTTCTTCTTTACAGTTAGGTTTTGCATTACCAAACATCACCTGCACCAGTACTGACAAAGTGACAAGGGAACCCCTCATAGGAAAATTTCCAGAAGAAGGGAAAATAGGCTGAAGAAGTATTGAAAAGTGTTTCTCTGATTTCTAATCACCCCCAGGTGACCCCTACTGGCTTGTACCAGAGACAGGGTCCCAAGCAAGTAAGAACTTTAGTCTGACCAGTGGAATGTGCTTGGCATAAGTGAACAACATTCCAATTATACATGCCTTGAGAGCAGAAGGTAGGTCGTTCCCCTTGAGAGTCAGTTAACAGACTTATATTTTCCTCCTGAGACTCCCCTTTTGTGTCATCTTAACTACTGCCCACCTCTCATTTCATATTATGGAACTAGATGCCACCAGAAGGCCATAAATCAATAAAATTATGCAGCCGGGGGAAAAAAAAATATTAAAAATCAGGTGAAATAGGCTAAAATTGAAACCTATTTTATATAAACAGGGAAAATCTAAAAGAGATTTGTGGAGCTATTAGCCAAACTTACCCATCTGTGGTCTGATGGGAACAAAATCATCAGCACCCCTGCTGTGTTGTTGTTAATTGCTTGCATGATGATGATATCCAAGGCTCTCATGTCTTCAGTGCTGCTCATAGAGAGCCAGCAGAGACAGCCTTCTCCTTTCTACAAAAAGTCCTTCTTTGTATAGAAGAACCACCAAATGGGGAAACATAAGGAGATGACAACAAAAGAACAAATATTCCGCACAAGAAGTAGAAGGAATTGGCAGGCTGGACAAATTAAATCAACTGTATAAACATAATGAGGAAAGAGGAGAGAGAAGATTGGAGAAGATGGGAGTAGAACAGCAACGTGTCAGTTGATCCTCTCAGGAAATGCCCATCACAACACAGACCTAATTGGTGCCCAGCACATTATGCCACTTTTCCACAAAATGAGCTCTATCCCACCTTATTCAGGCTGGTAGCAAACACCCCAGACCTTGACCAAGTGCTACGGGGCCTCTGTACCCAGTCCCCATATAGCACCATCAATCAAAAAGTGGATGAAATTCAGTGTCCTGCATATGCAATGAGATGGGGGTTGTGCAGCCAGTGTTTCTAAGCATGGTTTTAGCTTACATGCCAAATCACTCTGGAAGGTAGGAGTATGTTTTTAGTATCTAGAAATAAAGAAGGATAACTACCAACATGATGTAGGTGTTTAGGACAGGCAATGGAGGACATATCTGCTGGGAATGAAGGAAAAAGTAACTTTTGAGCTCTGGGATGGTTCTTCACAGATGACATAAACCACTGTACTATCAACTCTGTAATCTAGTTACATTAGAGGCAGTTGAGTGAAAAATCCAGCTCACAGTAGTGGATATTTAATTGCCAAGCTCCCAGGGCCAGCTCAGTTTTTGTCTGAAACGAATCAGGTTTTGAAGGGCTGTAGGAAAATCCTCATTTAACAGTTTGGTTAGAAAACATAGGTCCTTGTTGGTTAAGTGGTAGGGTTTGTTCTATGCTCCCACATATCAAATTGCTCAGGATCTCTCTACTATTTGAACAAGAAACAAATGTGTGTGGCTGTAAATTTGGTCTTGACTAACGTGACTTCTCTGGGAATTTTCCATCTAAGTGAAGGAACTGTCAGAGTTGAAGGGCAGAGGGAATATATGTTGGTCCAGCAGAAAAATAATTGGAGGAACCAGGGGAACTTCAGCAAACTTCAATTAATCTTTTCTTAAATTAATTCTTTCTCCTGTTGTCCTGCTGGCCCAATCTTTTAGCAGTCAAGCAATGATTTCTAGGAAACTGTATTACAGTTTCAAAGACAACAGCAATTTCTATTTTCTGCCCACCAACATTCACCCCTTTGAGACATCATTGACTTTCTCACCACCATGGAGAACAAAGCCATGTAGCATGGAATTTCTGGATAATCCATGTACTCCTGCTCCAACCCAACAACTCACAAATGGAAAGGAGTCCCAGCACTGCTGTCTGGAATAAAAATATTTTCCCATATGTTCTGTCCAGTGCTGCCCATAGAGAAGGTTGGAGTTCAGAGGTGGGGTTTCCTATAGGAAAAATGCCACTAACTTAAAGAGATTTATGCCAATATTCCTTCTTGGGTTCAGTTCACTTGCTGGCTGGAAGGAGAAACTGATTCATTTGTTAAAGTGAAAAGTACAAGGTTGCAATTGAGTCAACATGAAGACACTTGGGAATTTCTCTGTAAGAGAAGTTCCTGAGCACAACTGGCACCCGACAGCACAGGTGAGGGTTTGGGAGGGTTTTTACACTGAATCTTTAATGTGTCCAAATCCAGGAAAAATTGAAGTTTCAGAGACATCTCCCTCTTCTGCATCTGCTATCAGATGTTTTAAGTGTCCACTTGTTGACTGCCAAAAAAATCCCTCCCTAGCTCCTCGGCTGACTTTGTTCTCTCTATGGTAAATTCAGAGCCTGCAATATCCTCTTACAGAGCTGGACATTTAAATCCCTTTTTGAGGCTGGAATTGAATTCTCAGAAACTGCAGGATGAGCAGTTATTTATCAACCACATGAATCACCTGCTGTGCCAGGAGCCAAGATGGTGTGTCACCCTGTAATGATCAAAAGGCATAATGTTCATGTGATTTTCATTTGGGTGTTTCATGAGTCTGTGAAGTCAAAGATAGATTCTAAAGACAGGTCCATTTTTTTCCTTTTCCTAGGGAAAAAAAAGAAAAAAGATAAAAAATAATCTGTACATTCTTCTGTATTGACCTATTTAGCATAATTTTCTTTTGACATATTTCCTTTTTTACTTTTAATGTTCACTGCATATGGATACATGAACCTCATTACAGCATTTCCTGGGTTTTGCTTTTCTTTTATTTTTTTTTCTTTCATTCTTTTTTCCTAGCCATAATAAGACAATAAAAAAGTTTATCAGTGAATTTATGAGAGGACAAAATCTCTGACTACACAAATGAATTAATGCAGTTCAGTATCAGTAGAAGCAAATCTATTTATACCAATAACTACTTAAGTCCAGATAGATAAAGATGATGATTAAAAAACTTATTTCTTTCAAAGAAGGTATCAAAGGCATCGGAAGAGAAAATGACTTCTTAGAGAGTTTGCTTCAAATTTCAAGCTGTTCTCTCCTCTGAGAGTAAAAGTCTCTGCTGTACTGTCTGAGAACATATATATGATCAGTGATAAATGTGTTAGTCCGGTACAATTTTTCATCACAAGTACAACAAAGCCACATAGGTGGCATTTGTCTCCCCTAATTATAGGTATCTGGTGTCCTTTTGTAGGAGCTGGTGTCCTTTGTCTGCTCATAGGAAATGCTTAGTGTGTGCACTTTGGGGATGCAATCACAGCCCTCCATTTGAGACATCCACACTCTGCTGGCTCCATTTACACAATCCTTTAGGCTGCCCATCTCCAGAGACAGCACTTTTCTGAAAAATCCCAATTCTATGGCCATGAGAGCTGTACAGCTGCCAACCATGCCAGTGAAAGGACTGTTATTAACCTTCTTTTGACACTTCTGGGGCATTAAATCATTACGATGACTGTGTTTTCTTTTATCCTGATCTTCTTTGACCACCAAGCTGACAACTGTCTCTCCAAAGGAGGCAGCACTATGAAGTCTTTACTATTGCCTGCTCTCCTGACACACAGCATGTGGTGCAAGAGAAAGGGTACAGAAATCTGGCTTTCATCTGGATCACCTTTTGTCTGAAGGCAACTTCCAAAATAGGCATTTCTTCTCCCCAAGATTATGCTGGAGAGTGAAAACTCATGCTCTGCTGCTTAGCAGCAGGCAACTTGCAGTAGCATTAATATACCAGCCAGTGTCAGAGTAGCAATTAATGTTAACCAAACAAATGTAAAGACACTTTAGGAGCAAGCCATTTTTGTGAAAAAGGGGATATAAATCCCTTACCATAAAATGAGAGAAAATCTTATGTCTTTCTTCCAAAAAACTTCCTATGTGTTTGTTATTAAGCACAGTTCTCTTGTAAAATAGTTGGTTTCTCTAGAATTCCTTATCATACCACCACATTGAGGGTTAATTTCTAAATAATATTTTTTCTAAGCTAATATATTTAGCAACAATTGTCCTTTTGAGTTTCCTGTGCTCAGTGCATCACTGGGAAGTTGACCAATTTCTTTCTTTTCTTCTTTTTTTTTTTTTTTTTTTTTTTTTTCTGCCCTGAACATTGTGTTACATAAAATAACAACTCTGCCAGGAATACTGGGCATGACACATCAGTGACTCTGTTCATGAAAGCCTTGGTAGCTCATTACAAACACAGGAGGTGAATACACCATTGTCATTACTATAGGAAATTTTCAGTATGGATCACAGATCATTTGGGGTTTTTTTACTGTGCAGGAGAAACTAAGTTCAATCTCCTACTGCCATAACCTGCAAAGCTCCACTGGAGCAACACTGATTATTTGTTTGTTTGGCCATTGGTTTTGAGGGAGGCTTTTACTTGTCATTTTCATGGGTTTTATTACCAAAGGTTCATCATTGCTGCATGCTCTATCTCCCCATGGTTGAACTGCTCAGGCTCACAGCTTGTCTTTGGCACAGTCCGAGGTGCTGATTCAACATCAGAGACTTCTTTATAATACTGAAGGTCTTTTAGCTGCCAAGTGTTATAGGGCACTGGATGTTGAGTTGATATGAAAATAAAATGGAGACCTCGAGGTGAAATTTGTGACCTATTTCCCAACCAGGAAAAAGCCTTGTCAAGTTTATCATGCAGCAAGAGTCTGTGAAGTGTCAGCTGGACTTGTCAAATCTATGAGATTACATTGCAGCTGGCAATAAGCTCACTATTTTAATATAGGCTGCAGAAATAAATCTATAAAACAAAATAACTACAGTCAAAGCACTTGTATGCCTTACAGAATCCTGTGTCAGAATTTCAGAGGAAATGGATTGCCTCGGCAGGTTACTTAGTTTTTACTCTATTTCCAACTACACTTAAATCCTTCTGAGAGCATTTTATTTAGGCTGTCTTAGAGATCTTCCTCAAGGGTGGTGATTTTTTTACCTCTTTAGATGATTGATTCCAGAGCTTGCCATTAGCAATACTTCCTAATATCCAAAATTCTCAAATCTCCTTTGTTGCAAAGACCAACAAGTTACATCTTGGAAGTCTCTTTCCTCTGAAAATGTGTGAGATTTTAGAAGATTATTAGTGGTTTGTTTATTTTTTTTCTAGCCTAATCAACTTATTTTCTTACAAATTTTCCTCTTTTGGTCGTCTTCTGTAAATTCAGTTCTTTTTCTGGTGTTTGTATGACTGTAACATTGTGAATTTTTTCTGTGGGATAAGCTTCTTTCTACTTCAGACTATTTCACAAGGTTTGTCTGAAATTCTAATCCCATACTTCCAGATTACTGCTACCCCTTCTAACTCAACAATACTTGCAGCTGTAACCCCTGTTCAATACTCCATCACTCCATCATTTGAAAATCACCCACCAGAAGAAGATCCTAGCTGAACCTCCATCTCAAGAACGTGTTCAATTTTGACAGTCACCTCTTGTTAACTGTCTCTCAGGTGTAGTTTTCCAACAGCACAAGTTATGACTGGGAATGGATTGTATCTTTGTGAACATGAACTATTACCGACTGAATCAGTTTCCTGGTAGTTTTATTTCAGCAGGAAACACTATATTTAGCCACATGATTAACTAGCACAGGCACCAGTAAATCTACTGAACCTCAGGAACCTTGTTCTATAGATACTTTACAGACTGAAGACCTATGTGGTCTTTAGCTAAGATTTGTCCATTTCACACTAAGTTTCATACCGATTGCATTCAGAAATATTTGGGCTTGCAGAGCCATGGCAGAAGAGGGCACTGCCATCTGTCATATGGCATCTTACAAATATCCTTGTGATCTGCATGTGAAAGGACAGAAGACTCTAAATGCCACTTTTCTTCCGGAGGGTGAATTTAAAGGAAGTGCAGCCACCTCAGCCCTGAAGATGACTTTTCCTTTGCCATACATCAAGGTGATGTAGATCACTTCCAGAAAGTGTTTCTCTTCCTCCAGCAGCTGCAGAGGGACCTCAGATGATCATCTTAAACTCAGTGCTTCCAGATGGTTTATGCTAGATGAAATTAATCTTACTGTCCGTGAATATCTCAGACAGAAAAACTTCATCCAAGCCTCAAGTTGTCCATATTCTTAAGCTCAAGTACCTTTTTAAACTCCAGGGAGTGGAGGCAGGGTTGTCTCTAGCATAGCTAAGGCACAGCACTGCACACACTGCTCCTGTGTTCACTGACATGATCTCCTAAAGCATTTTTGGTGATAAAGCTCTCCTATCAACTCTCTTCTCTCCCTTTTTATTTAAAGTATCACCTGTCTTTCCATTTCTTTATACTTAGGAATAGTAACCATGGACATTTGTGCACCTTTGAAGAAACATTTTCATCCCTGTGCCTTTATGGGTACTATAAGTTGCTGTAAACACAGTTCAGCTTTTTTCTGACAAAAATAATTTGCCATTTATTTTTGACAAAATAAATTACCTTGTGCCACAAGATTTCTTTAAAGGAAAGAAGAGATTCCAAGAAGCAAAGTTTTTAAGGCAAAACCTAAGTAAAATCAAGTCAGCAGTACGCATGTAGATGCACCTCTGAGAGCAACGTATTCAAGAAATGGGAAACAAAACTGTAAAAAAAAAAAAAAAAAAAGAAAAAAGAAACCAAAGAAAAAAGAAAAAGGAAAAAAAAAAAAAAAAAAAAAAGATGAGGAGAGGAGAGGAGAGGATTGACTTTTTTTATCTTGTGAGCTTTCCTGAAGCACTGAGAATTTTAAAGATCTCTGGAAACTAGAGGTTTTGAAGTCATTGATTACGTAATTAATGACTTCCAAAACGGTTTCCCCTGATGTTCACATAATCTTGCAGGGTCCTTCATTTTCTTATCAGAGGCTCAGATGACTTCACTGCTGATGGATCATGCTCTTTGGTTTTTCCAGCTCTCAAGGTCCTAATGTCTGTATGTCCCACAGTCTCTCCTTACCTCTTGATTCTTTTGTACCCACATGTGCACCAGTATTGGGAAAATAAAAAAAAACCTTCACATCATCCCTTCATATTCTTTGAAAGGTGTCCAGAAGTTCATGGACATTGGGACTCTTTGACTCCTTCAGGACTGCCACCATGAAGAGAAACACTTCGTCTCATGGAGAAGCTTCGAAAATTTTCTTCATCAATTTTTTGTCAAAAGCTATAGAACAAGCACCATGTCCAGATGGTTTGGAGAGTGGATGAGGAACGTCTGGGGTTCAAGGCTCACACTCCTTCCTTGTGCTCAGAAATAGTCCAAAACTCTCCAGCAATTCCAGTGTTACATCTTTCACTCATGGTAAAGACAGGAATCAGGGCACTAGAGAGGTGGAGGCTCCAGGTCTCACCATGTAGTTGAGACCCAGCTGAAATTGTTGATTGTCTAATGCTCATTTACATTTTTAATGCTCAGAGGAGCTCACTCTAACCATAAAATCTGTCTAAAAATGGGAGAACATAATGCAGAGTCCTAAACAATAAAGATATTTTTTACTTATAGGAACTTTTGCTTGCATGGTGTTGGGTACTGAATTGTCCAGAGAACACACACACTGCCAATTACCTGAAGTCTTGATATCTTTGGCAGAACTGGCTAAATAATGTTTCCCCTAGAATAACATGTTCTTGAACTGTTCTTCCAGTGTATTTTCTGCACATATGTTTCCCATCACTTGCAGATGTGGAAGTCATACCCGAGAGCACTTATGTATCCAGAGGTGAAAAGGAGAAAACCAAAAGATTTCTAACACTGTCTGTGAGTCTGCTTTGAAAACTTACTGATCTGCCTCATGCTTCTGTACAGCCATGAAGACTTTTGATGCTTTAAAGACTTTTGATGCTTTACTTCCCACACTTGTGCTCTCTGAGAGAGGTAATTCTGCAGGTGAGGAGTGAAGAAAAATGATAAATGCAATTATCGTTGCAAAATTATTATAAAAAGAAGTGAAGAACCCCTCTACATCAGTCAGTGTAAAGTAACCCCAGCATAAGTGGGCACAGGGGTAGAAAAATGCTGGTGGATTGGAAAGTTTGTGTCAGGAGCACACTGCATGGAAACTTCATATGGCACAGTGAATTTAAATAGCACAGGCAGTGAACTCTGGAGAGTCAGTGTGCAGACCAGTATAATTCTTCTGCCTAAACATAAGTATCTGGCACCACTTTATATTTTGCAGTTTCTTTCCTGGCCTTCAGCAGCTATGGCAGAAATATGGGGTCTCCTGATGGTTTGTGTCCTATCTGCCAGGATACCTCAGCTACCAAATGGTAATGAGGTTCCTAGCTTAAATGTCTAACTGTGGAATTATAAAATCAGTGCCCAGGTACACACAGGTTGCACCTTTATTGATAAAAATCACCTTGGTCAGATGGTAATGCATCCTGTCCCCCTATGCTGTCCAAAACAGGTGACACAAACCATTCCCTGAAAGCACTACCTTCTCCCTAGAGAGGAACCTTTTAATTTTCAGATGGTGAGTAAGGTCCTAAGCTTTACACTGCACCCAATGAACATTTCTCCAATACTGGGAGAGGATGAAATGTAACTCAGGAATCACTTCAGCCTCACCTGATTCCCTTTGGAAGCCTCTCTGACACATACACAAACTTGTGCTAGAACTTTCCACCTTGAGAAACATACAGAACTGACAGAATCTCACTCCAGGGTTGGAAACATAATTAACGGTGTGTCAGCATGACTCACATCACCACTTACCTCATGTTTCCCCTTCTACTTCTTAACTCTGCATAGTCTCATTTTCCAGCTGCCACCTCTGTGCAGGTGGCACAGAGATCTGTCCACTTGGAATTCTCATCCTGCTCAATGTGCCTTCTTCACTTCACCTTCCTTTGAGAGACCAGAGACAAGCTGCCAGGTTTCACAGTGTTCAGAGTTTCCATGTTATTTGAAAAGCTGTCATGTCACTAGATATCACACCTTATGCCAGTTAATATATTCTTGGAAATTATTTTTTTTTTTTTTGGACATCTATAGAAGGGCAGATCTCACTGAGGTTCTTATCATCTTGTATCTTTTGTCTCAGATCTTAACCTAGGCCTTCTACTTAACCTTGCCTTCTACTAAACATCTGAATTTTCCTCCACCTTTCCTTAATTGGGAATTAGTGATGTGACAACTTTCTCCTTTGATCCCTCACCTCCCTCCTTTTCTATCATATAAAACAAACTACTTGTTTTCAATGTTAGAGCCTTTAATGGAGAATATTTATCTTCTTTTCATTCAATATTAACCAGCAGGCAGTGAGGACAAGCCTCTTAACTATTTTTTTAATTTTCAAGTGAACTGATGTTGGACTTTTTTCCAGATTATCTTTTATACATTAAGGAAAATATTTGTAGGTATGCTAAAAACATATTTTTTTGTTCTTTTTTTACCTTTACAGAGAGTCTCTGAATGGGTGAGGTTGGAAGGGGAATGACCTAACAGTGCAGTATTATGGTTGAAATATGTCTCCATGAAGTCTCTTTTTTAACTCTAGGAATACAATGTCCTGTTACTGGTAGCCCTGTTATCTCTCTGCCAAGGTCAGCTAAGAAATACAAGATGTTCACATGTTAAATTGTGCAAACCCAATTTCTGCCTAAAGAAATATACCTAAATATTGAAGAAAATATTATCTACATTAAAATCTATGCATTAGTTAGGAACACCATGATTTTTATATTTGTTTATATTTGATTTTCTATTAATGACATTCAGCTCAAGAAATCAGAAATCTCAGTGTTCATAAATTCCTGAATTTAGATCTCACAATTGTGAAGAGTTATTTGCTACCCTCGCAAAAACTGTTCCAGGACCTGAAAAATCTCATTATTACAAAGCTGTTTGGTGCATTATATTTAAATTATATCTTTGCTTCCATTTTGTTCCCTCCTGCTGGCTGTATTTCACCGAGTTCTGAGTCCCTTTATCTCTCTTGCACTTATCCCTCTCATTGCTTTAAGACTGATCTTAGGATGCTCAGCCATTGTTGGATTAGGTTATTTATAAAACTTCTTTTCTTCATAAACCTTAGGCTTTTCATAGTCTCTACTTTTTCTCTAAAATCATTCAATTCTGTCTCTATCTAGATGTCTTACACTTAAAATAACTGTAGTTCATGACAGTTTTTTCCAGCCACAACATGTCATAAGTTAGTAAGTACTGAGTATTAAAAAAATGCCCTTTTGTGGCTCGGCTGTCTATATTTTAGGATTATGATGTTGCTATTTCCTGACTTCTTAGCATATTTTATTATTTGACAAAAATGATGAGTCTAAGTGCCTCAGTTCTGCATTTTATCAGTTTTAAATCAAGTGTTCTCTTCTGTAGGAAGCTGTATCTATTCTGAAGAGAAGTGAAAGGCTTTGCATCACGTTTTCCATCATGGATATACAGTGCCATTTGGCAAAGTAATATGCCAGTTATTCATAAGGACAAAAACACAGTGAACTCAAAATATCCAGCCTATTTTATTTTTTTTTTCTTACCACAGGTTAAAATTAGAACAAAACAATCAGCTAGATATAAACTTGGTGAACTTACAGTTTCCAACTGCATTTTTCCTTTACCACCTTAAAAATGCGTGAGCTAACTTCCCCGCACCCCATTTGGAACCTGTTTACCCAAATGTAAATAACCAATAACACTACTGAGGCTGAGAACATATAGAATGTAACAATAGTATGTTGGGAGTGATATTATTTGCCAGCACAGATTGTCCCAATACAATAAATGGAAATGATCCAAGAGAAGAAAACAATGAAGCCATCTCTGGTGGTGTACTGTGAAAGAATAACAGAGAAAAAGCATTGTTGTTGGAGAAAGCAGCTGGAGTTGCAGGGCTACCCTTCTTGCACTGTATTTGTGATGCTGTAATCAATTCTCTAAAACCCAGAGCTTTAATGAATGGGCTATTATACAGCAACTTACTCCAAGGCCTGGGTCTTTTCCAAGTGATTTTCAGCTTCACCCTGCCTGTGCTGTGGATATCTTGGCCCTTCCATTCAAACTTAAAAGCACTTCAGAGATGCTCCTTCCCAGAGCAATTCTCCCCTGCACTACAAACTGTAGATTCATGGTTATTCCACCACTGACCACAGCAGTCCATGGTCTACAGCAAAGTTTGTATCCAGAGAGATTAAATAACATCCCAGCTTTCTTGAGGGAAGCACCACACTGTGCAAATAATACAGAAATAAGGCCTTCCTTGCTATCTGGCAAGCCCATCTTCTGCTTTATCATAGAAACAGAGAATCACAGAGTGGTTTGGGTTGGAAGGGACCTTGACCATCCAGTTCCAACCCTCCTGACATGGGCAGGGACACCTCCCACTGGACCTGGATATACAGTGCCATTTGGCAAAGTAATATGCCAGTTATTCATAAGGACAAAAACACAGTGAACTCAAAATATCCAGCCTATTTTATTTTTTTTTTCTTACCACAGGTTAAAAACCACATGGACCTGGTTGCTCAAAGCCCCATCCAACCTGGCCTTCAACACTTCTATGGATGGGGCAGCCTGTGCTGGGGTCTCACCACCCACAAATTAAAGAATTTCCTCCTAATGTCTAATCTAAATGTCTTCTCTTCAAGTTTGAAACCATTGTCCTTTGTCCTCTCACTACCCCCCCATGTCCAAAGCCCTCCCCCAGCTTTCTTGTAGCCCCTTCAGATATTGGAAAGTTGCTCTGAGCTGACCTGAGAGCCTCCTCTTCTCCATCCTGAACAACCCCAAATTCCCCAGCCTGGCTTCATCAGGGAGATGCTCAGCCCTCTGAGCATTTTTGTGGCTCTCCTCTGGACACACTCAAGGAGCTCTATGTCCTTCTTTTGTCACCTAGCACAACAGAAGTCCTGTCAGATCACAAGAAAATGGGCTTTGGAAGGTAACTTTTCATTTCCAGGGGCACATAATTTTTAAATATAATTTTTTACTATATTAACTGGCATAGGCTAGAAAAAAATGATTTTTCTGCATTTTTTACAAAGTACCCATAAGAAATTAAGTCACGTCAAAATAGTCCCAATAGCAATTTCTCTGATGACAATGCATGGAAAAAGAATATAAGAAGAGATGCAACAAAAGAGTTTGAGAAAATGAGAAACAGAAATTAATCAGTGATACATGGCCTTGCTGAGGATACAGAGTGAAAACAGATTTCTTGCATTGTTTGAGGGTTTCAAAGACGGATAAAAGAGCATATTTCAGGCTGGGGTTTAAGTGGTATTTGGTAGGCTTCCAGTGGTCAATGACTGAGCCTTGTGCTTGAAAATGAAATACAAATGGCTTGAGAAACCACTGGGAATTTGTGTGGCCAAAGAGAAGGAAGAGGGTGGATAGGCACAGACGTTTTTAAATTTCATCTTGATGGGATGTTAGAGTGCACCAGTCCTTGTCTTGTGCCAAGGATGATTTGTTCAAGCAAGTCTGAGGACACAGGAGCCACAGAGCTCTCAGAGCATTTCCTGGGTAACACAGTAGCCAGGGCCTCACTGGTCACTGCTCTGGACACCCACATTTTTTCTGAAATCATTTAGAAATTCTGTTTACATTTTGAGCATGGTAAGTGACAAATGCACGAGACAGACATGCTTAAATGAATAAGAATTCAAATGCTATTTTCTAGGATTTATAAATGCATTGATTCGGTGTAGAGAATTAGAGTCTGAAAATTGTTCTTAAAAAGAAAATAAATTTAAAGAAAAGAACTACAACAACCCAAATAAGACATGAAGGTAGATGACACAGATATCAATCTTGGTCGAGTTATTAGTACCTAATGGCATGCACTGACACATTATAATGACCAAACTGGTCTGCTTTTACTACATTAATTGTCAGCAGGAAAAAAAAAAAGCATGAGATAATCTATTGCTTTTTTTAATTATTTGCATTCAGTGCTGCTGTTGTGTTCCTGGGGATGTACATCAGTAGTAGTGAGCGTTCAACTGAGCATGACCCCCTGTGGTGACAGAAAGTACATTCTTAACTTTCTGCTCCATACTTTTCTGCATTCTTCTCCATACTATAGGGCCACGCCAACACCAAGTGCCTATAGAAGTGTTGAACAGCATGTGCTCTTCAAGAAAATATACGAACCAAAACCATGTAGGCTCAACTTGTCTATATATTCAGTGGGGAAATGCAGACCAAGATGCCATTAGAAATTTAGGTGGATGCCTTCCACCAGTAAAAGTAAGAAACCAGTGAACTCCAACATCCCATTCTCACACCTGTGAAGAGGGCCTAGAGCAATGAGGTTCTGAAGGTCTTTCTGAAGAGTTTTTGGATTACCGGCTGCTGGGAGCCAGCTGCACCAAGCTAGAGATCATGGTAGCAACATCATGATACAAATGATTTTCTGCTGGAGACATACCCCAGACCCTGGACCCCATCAGTTTATTTGTACTGTGATTTTATACAGCTGAATTTACAGTGTACTGTTACAGGAGATGAGGATTTGCAGCTGGAAATCCTCTTTGCACTTCCAGCTTTTAGTTTACCTGGCCAAATCTTAGGATGACATCAACTACTCCCTGTTGTAGCATTTGTGCCACAGTGAGAAAACCAAGACAGCACCAGCAGCCAGACATTACTGATTAACATCTTCAGGGGAGACATTTGATTTGGAGGAAACGAGTTGCTTCCACAGGTGAGGGTAGATTATAAGGTTCCTTCCCCAAAGGCTTGTCCTAAGTACTCTAGGGAAGAATCTATGCTATACTGCACTGTAATTATCTCTCATCTTTCCTAGGAGGCTGGTAGTGTTCTTCCATTTCCTCTAGCTGGCTTGGCCACAGGGCTTCTGCATTTTTTTCATTTACTTTTATGTAACAAGAATATCAGGTAGTAAGATCAAGTGTTTTGATGCCAGGGTGATTCATCTGTTAGGTTTATTAACTAAGACATTTGGTTTCAAGCAGTAGAGAGGGATGCATAGAGAGGGGGTAGGATGGGCATGAGATGTTATTTCCAGTTTCTTTATCTTCCTACTGGCTTCTGTGTTCAAAAGCAGAAACCACCAGAGTCTCTCCCCACTGTAAAATGAAGACAGAGCTTCTCTACTTTTGACTTTTCTCAAATACTGGATTAATACAGCAGTAGCAGTGTACTGAAGTATACTAGTAGTAGCCTAATAGTAAACAGTAGAAATATAATCAGCAAGCACTAGAAAAATTCCCATGGTGAGAGCAAAGGGTTTGCACAGTATGGGAGACAGGGATAAACAATCTTGGAGTCTTTTCTAGCCTTGAAAGCTAATGAAACCTAATGCAGCTTGAAATCCTTCAGAGACACCAAAGACCCTAAGAGGAACAGCTGCATTAAATTGGACTTAAAAGTCACCATCCTTGGCACTGGCCAGTCTCTCATACAGAGATGATTACTGTGATTTGCTTATGGGATACATTATAACCTGTTTCCAGTTTGACTCCACTATTTAAAATTCGTGAGCTGATTGAAAAAAAGGTCTCTGATATTGCTGAATACAATAAGCTGGGCCACAAAGGAATAGTCTTAGGTATGCAAACCCATAAATTAAACTGAAATAACTGCATAATTTTATTGGACATAAGTCACCCTCTCTGTTTGCTGAGAACTACAGCCTGATTTCAAAAGCTGTCTTCTGCTGAAATCTTCCATATCCTGTCTCTAATCTCCTAAGCCATCTCAACCCTGGAGCACAAATATTAAAGAAAAACAGGGAGATACATTTTCATTCCATGTGCTTCCTCTACTTGAATGTGACCAGCATTCATAAGATGTTAGCCAGCCCACGTGCAGGGGACGTGTGGTTTTGTCAGCATCTGTTTCTTGGAAGTGCAGTGAGCTGCATGACCTCTCCCATCATCAAATTCAATTCATCACTATGAAAAGGAATCCGTACCATATTCCTGCTTCAGTAAATACATAAAGTTCCATTTTACAAGCAGGTAGCTCTTTCTCTTCCTCCTCTGTTATTCCCATTACAATGATGTTTACAAATTTCAGTAGAAGCATGGCTAGGAACTATTTCAAAATATATATGTTGCTTTTGAGATAATTCCTACTGTCCCTGTGCCATGCTTACTTTAAACATTTACTATTTCTCTGGTTCATCTTGAAGTAATTACAAAGAACAGCCAAATCCTTCCTCAGTCACTGCTTTTAGCCCAATTCTTATATTCTCTGCTGTGAAGCCAAGCTGATCAATTTAAAAGAGATGCAGAAACACTCCAGTGAGGAGTCTTCTAAATTTTAAAGATTTTAGAAGTTTATAAAGGTGCCCTCTGGCTCAAATTAAAATTTGTTTATGTTAAAATTCATCCTGCCTGCTCACATATCCATTTGAACTATCCATAATTTCTAGAAGTCCTGTGGTTATCAAATATTCTAATACTAAACTTGAGCAGCCAGCCTGGTGTCTCAGGGTAATCCAGACTGCTTCCACACAGAGCAACCTTTGGTATCATGTGAAGATTCTGACAATGTCTTCATGAAGTTTGAATCACACTTTCTGTGACAGAAAATAATGCTCTGGAGGAAGAAAAAATGTCTTGCTAGGTCAATATGCTTACCAGGAAGCACTTTCTTCCTTTTTGCTTCTGCTGCCCATATTCCTGGTTATATTAGGGGATGACTGTCCAATCAAGCTTCACATTACTGGCAGATTGAAGATCTCTCTTTTTTAGAGAGCTGAACTTAATTGTCATGGACTTTTCTGTCCCCAGACAAAGAAAATTAGGTGGTTTCTATCAGGACTAACCTTGTTCTTATTGAGATGAGCTATTCAAGTTACTCCCATGTTTATGAATGAGACAGGAGGATGCAGGAGCAGATTCCCCTGGGCTTGTTTGAGCCAGATGCCAGATTTGGGACCTGCACAGCCTAGGTATACTAGGTAGGATAAAATGGTTAAAATATCCCTATTTGCATGTTGTTTAGATTGCTTAAAAATGGAAATGCAAAACTTTCAGACCTCTTCTCACCTTAGCTCTTAGAGGTATTTTTTAGATACACTCTGGGCATTCCCCTTGGATGCTAACCAAGACTGTCAACCATCTTCTGCTCTCAGAGACTTTTAGTTGTTCACTTGGAGCAAGTGTTCTCCACTAAGCAGGGTAGAAGAATACTGGAATCAAGATTAAGTCCCCTCATCTCCCAGCACTGAATCAAAAGGAAACAACCTTCTACTCACACACTATCTCACACACTCACACTACTTGCTATCTCAACTGAACAACAAAAACAACCTGCCAATCTCTCCCCCCACAAAAACCTTCGGAGTTTTCATCAAAAATAAAGGAAAGGTACTGCAAAGTTTCTCAAGCACACCAGGCAGAAATTGTCATCATTCCTTTCAAAATCATCTGCTGTTATTTTCTTTGAAACCACTGGATGAATCAGATGAGGCGTGAGGGAGTGGGGTATTTCCTGTAGCAAAACCATGCTACAAATAAGGACAAGAAAATTTTGCTACCCTCCAGAGGAACACTTTTTGGCCAGAACTTATAATGCTTGCTGAGCAAAACCTTGAGTCCAACAAGTCAGAGAAGCAAAAGAAGAGGAGAGCCATACAATGCAGCTGTAGGTATGGGTTAGACTCATCTGGGAAAGGCTATGAACACATAAAAATTAATTCAAGAAGGACTTGTTATAAACAGGGGTAAGAAAAGAGACAACAAAATAACAGTGAGATTCAGTCCTGATAAAGCTGAGACATCTAGGGAAAAGAAAAGAATCCAAAATATTTTCACTGACAAGGAACAAAGAGAACTAAAGATGAATAATTAGAATCTGAGGGGAAAAAATGGAATTTATGTCTCCCAGATCTGGTTATTACTTTAGCTACGGGTCAGTGGTGACTTACTGGAATCAAGCTGGAGAAATAATGAACCTTAACAAGGGACTCATAAGGACCTGTCTATCCAAGCTGGAGGCTAGGCAGGTCTTTGGGGTATCACATCACTTTACAATGTGTTAAAAAACACAGCCAGGAACTTATCTGAATCAGTTAAGGTTATTTTAAACCTTTCTTAGTGTGCCTCTCTTTCTGATTTGCAAATATGTGTTCAGCCCATGAATTCCTCTGAATCACAGTATCCTTCCAGCAAGTTTTCACTGGCCACATCCATGCTAATGAATAACAGAGAAGCTAGTGACCATTCTCAGGACAAGATATGACCAAACTCTTAAGCCACCCAACATCTGTGGACAACTGTGAGCAGGTTATTGAATTCCTTTTCTGGGCTCTCTGAACCTTAGTGGTGTAGGTGTAGTTTATGGGGTACACATCCAGCTGTGCAGGCACCAGCATCTACCTGGACAAAGGTGACACTGAACTAAGTCATCACAAGCTGTAAATGTACAATGTAGATGTAGAAGATGTAAAAACTTAACCAGAACTTTTCCCTTAACTTTGAGGGCCTTACTAAGTTTTTTACATGTTTTTTTCATGGCTTTCACAACTTATGACAAGAACACTTACAAGCTGTATATGGTTATTTTTTGAAACCACTATTTCATTTAATCTGTTTTTTCAGCTCTGTGCATTATGGTGTGCTGCAAGATGAAGAAAATGCAGCCTTCAAACCCATTTCACTTGTTTCTTTGCATGGTTTTGATGCCATATGAGATTGTGTAACATTTCCGTATATGTGTTTTTGTTCATGTAAACAAAGCTTTGCTGATGTAAATCAAATTCAAGAGAAGGGTGGAAAACTAACAGATGGTAAATTGCTAAACCTCTTACTAAAATGGGCAACTGAATAAAAAAGTCCTCTTAGTAAATTTCAGCTACCTTTTTGAACATCACAAATCCTACACATTGAGGAAAATAAAGAGGGAAAATGTACACAAACATGACCAGTGCACACCAGTCATCATTTATCCCACTGCTCACAGAACAAGTACTGTTTTGCTTTAAATTTAAGTCTCAGTGTATCTTTAGCCCTCTGGTATTTTATGCAAAAGAAATTACATTCACACAAGAAGGTACATTTATCTACGATTCCCAGATACACAGCTCCTGACATTTATATTCAAGTGAAATCAGTGAGGAAAACAAAGCCATTTTCTAATTGTATTAAATACATGAGAAATAAACTTGTCCTTAGTATTCATGGTCTTTTAGAACTCCTTTTCTGCTATCATCATAAATTTATAGAATTTATTTTTAACTTGCTGACAGCTTTCTCTATTCAAATTTAGGAACACAGTACTTGATTTATCCATCTTGGACATTTTCTATTAATACTGAAAATTAGACCTACATTGGAAAAAACTCAACAAACATAGCAACAGGACTACCAAATGTATCAATACACCTGTGTGTGCAGATATAGATATATAGATCTACCCTTAGAAAGAGAAGATCTAGAATAAATTATTAGACAGAGGTGAAACCTGCCCAACAAGACCTATTTTAGAATCACTCCCTGGGGAAGGGATGAGCACCTAATGTCTTGAAATTCTGAACATTAAGCTTTTAAAGACAATTGAGTGTGCACTAGGGAGAAAAATCTACTGGCAAGGATTTGGACCATTTAATAGTCCTTTCCTGTCTCTACACTTTGTGATTCTGTGAAGATGTCTAGGGGCTAAATGATCCATAGAGAACTTGAGAAGGTTTTCCAGTAGTTTGCTATCAGCCACAAGTGAAAAAGCAACAGGGGAGTTATCAGAGGAGTTCATGCATTTTTTCCAGACCTTGTCAGACTAGGCAACCTGTCACCATGGTACACAACAGATCATAGACTCACAGAATGGTTTGGGCTGGAAGGAGTATTAAAGATCATCCAGTTCCAACCCTTGCATGGGCAGGGACATCTCCCACCAGGCCAGGCTGCTCAAAGCCCCATCCAACCTGGCCTTGAACACTTCCAGGAATGGGGTAGATCCAAGAGTGACAGTGGTTAATTCCATGTAACATCTGACTGTGCTACCTGTACTGGTCTTCTATAAAGCCCTATGCCCTGTCAATAACAAAGACATTCATTCAGTCTGCATTAATTTCATGAGAAAAGTTGAGAAAAACAAGGATGAAGACAATCTAAACTGATGATGTAGAGGAACATTTTTCTTTTTTTACAAACTTCATTTCCAGTTCACCCCTGTTGACTCGCCTATCTCCAGGCCCTGGCCTGCAAGCAGATAGCCAAGGGCAGTGGCTTTGTTCAACAAACAAGCTTGTGTACCCACTTCATGTGGGTTTTGCCTGTGAATCATCTTCTGATGCTGTTCCAGTTCTTTTCTGTGCGTTTATTAAAAACCATTCCAAGAATGGGATGGACATCAGACAGAAAATGGCTTGGTAGATGAAGCTGTAATTTCATATGGAATTGCTTCAGGACTTATCAGTCTAAGGAAACTGCACAGATGTTGCATTTCTGAGCACTAATTTATCACTGAATAGGCACTATTTCAACATAATTTACATTTCAGTCTTGGGATTTCCCTGACAGCCTCCTCCAAATCTTTTCTAGCTGTTAATGTGCTGTCAGATTTAATGATTCTGTCTTCTCTGACATTTTCATCCTTAATGTGGAATAAATGCCTTCCTGGTGTTTCACTCTGTGCTCCTAATGGGGTAGTAGCTTAAGATTTTTATTCATATTTGTCTTTTGATTCTTCAGAGACTAACCAAAGCTGGTGGCTGAAGGCCATGAAATGGATCCTGCTGGCTTCACTGAACATTAGAATATTCTCCTGGCCAGGTGGGACTGCAATGGTTGCTGAGGCAGACATGGAAGTCATAAATCTCAAAGGAAGACCCTCCTACTAGATAACTAAAGACAGACGAGTCACTCGAGAGGCAAAATACTTTGGCCAGAGAAAGTAGAAAGAAGGGAAAGTATTGGAGCTCCTGGGACATCGTCACGGGCACAGGATCAGCTGCTTAAAGCACAGTCCAGAGGAAGGAAAGTTTTTGCTCATTAGAACTTATTTTGTTCTATACAAGCAAATATCCAGATTTCACAGTACACATAATCTAATCCCAGCACCACAACTTGAATAACAGCCCTTGTGTATCAGCCTTAGGTATCTCCAGCCACAGAGTAGGCTGGCATTACTCAGCCCCTGAGGGAAGTAACATCCTTGACTAAGGTCAGAAGTCCTCCATAAGATTGCACTGATTCTCTCTGCTCCTGTAATATATGAGAAAACCTCTTCAGAAGCATCTTTGAGCTACAGTTCCCTGATTTATCAAATGCTTGATCCAATGAGACTGAGGCCAGTCCCATGCCAGAAGGATAACTGGGCCTGTCTGGGAAGTTATCAGCTTTGCAAAGACTGAATCTGTTCCTCAGGATTTGCCTTTTCTGGGCTGCAGATCTGTGTTCCATATTCTATAGGGACTACCACAGAAGAGGATAATAATTATATGATTTGTCTCCTAGAAGGTTGGTGTAAAGAAATGCTCCTCCAGAGGCTGTCACCAAGCACTCACCTCTCTCCTCTAAAGAAGGAGAAACACATGGAGCCCAAACTGCTGACATTTGTGTCAAATTTTAATGCTTAACATCAGATGACACAAGTATCTCCCTCCCAACAGTGTCTCTGCTACAATCAGCTTTCATAAGAAACCAGGGAATTTGAGGTCCTTAGTCTTGGAGCTGGAAGAGTGCGTTTCCATCAAGAAAATGGTCATCCAAGTGACACAGCTGTATGGAATATCTGAAACACTGGCAGCATGTTCTAATACTGATAAAAGATAGATAGAAATTTCCCAACCCAAACTTCAATAATTAAAAATTCATAGAATCATAAAATGGTTTGGGTTGGAAGGGACCTTAAAGGTCATCTCATTCAAAACCTTTGCATGGGCAGAGACACCTCCCATCAGGCCAGGTTGCTCCAAGCCTCATCCAACCTGGCCCTGAACACTTCCAAGGATAAGGCAGCCACAACATCCCTGGGCACCCTGTGCCAATGTCTCACCACCCTCATACTGAAGAATTTCTTCCTAATGTCTAATTTAAATCCACCCTGTTCCAGCTCAAAACCATTCCCCCTTGCCCTATCACTCCATGCCCTTGTAAAAAGTCCCTCCCCAGCTTTTCTCAAACCCCTTCAGGTGCTGGAAGGTGCTCTAAGCTCTACCTGGAGCCTTCTCTTTTCCAGGCTGAGCAACCCCATCTTCCTCAACCTGTCCTCATAGGAGAGGTGCTCCAATTCTGTTCCCCTGTACTGTGAAGTCTATTGAGGGATGTACACTGTTCTACAAAGATGATGACAGAAAAACAAGACACTCAAAGAAGCATTTTCCCCATGGCAAGACTTGCTTGTGCCTTATATGGGTGATTTTTCTGTGCCTGATAAATGTTACTAAAACATCTTCAGGACAAGACAATGCAAGCAAACAAGGTGACCCAGAGGTTCAAAATGTGAGGTGGAGAAGGATTTCTTCTTTTTTGAATTTGACTCGTTCAGTTATAAAATTGAGTAAAACCATTATATTCTTGGGATTCTCCAACAATCAATAATGCAGGAAATAATAACAAAATTACTTTTGGGGAGAAAAAAAAAAAAAAAAAAAAAAAGGACATACATTTGCAAACTCCCCCCTTTTGGAGAATGACCACACCCAGCCCAACCTGGAGTTCATCCTATAAACATTTGTTTAAATAACTAAAGAACAATGAAGCATTCCTGGACATTCCTGCAGTTGCTTTCTATCCATCAGCTCTGTCAGCCTCTTGGCAACACTTGCCTTGGCCTCTGAAGTAAACCCACCCACTGAAGAAAACACTGCAAAGAGCTACAGCCAGCCTGCTCGCCTGCAAAGTGATTAATTTGGAGCTCCTTGAAACCAAAGCCAGTTTGCTGATAACGTGAAGCAAACAGAGGGAGCAGCTTGTTGAACAGCTTGGAACGAACTGTTCCTTTTTCTCAAGCCAGGCTGATATTCTCACCAGGCATGAGGTTTGTCCACAGGATGGAAAATGAGCACCCCAGGCACGTTTGGAAGGCTTGAGAGGAGATCTTCCTCATTATCCACCTCTTCATCTCTATGCTTGTGAACACACCCTTTGATAAACACCCATTAAAACTCATCTTGTTCAAGTCTCTCTTTTTGCTGAAATTCAAGGGTTTCCCTGAGGTATCCCTGAAAATTCCTTCCACTATTCAATTGATAAAAATTGAATATTTCGTGTAATAAAATATACTGATAAGACACAAAGACTCCTTATGAAACCCAGTTAAGAAACACTTATCTTGACCAGATGTTATTAAATTCACCACAGGAATTACTAGCTTAGATGTGCTGGCCTGTGTTAGGGAGCATTCAAGCCACATGATTAGAACACTCTTTTAGCTTTAAAATCCATGATCCTTGCAGCTATGAAACTTGCTAACTCTTTCTCTGGAACTCATGTGAACATATCAGTGTATAACATCTTTTAGAAAACTGTTTGCAAAGCAAAGCTTAAAAGCATTAAGAAAACAGAAGATTCCCTTTTTTCTTTAATAAATTTCAAGTCAGTATTACAATCTGGAGGGATCTGCCTCAGGATTTATGAGTTATATGAAAAGTTAACTTACCCATTCTCTACACTTTTAGTTCGTGCTCATCCCCTAGTTTCTCGACATGTCCAGTTATAGCCAAGGAAAACTTAATTAATCTTGGCTTGAGTCAAGGTAAACAATTTAGAGCATTTTAAAACACTCTCTCAAGGTCAAGAAAATCCAAAACCAAACAAGCTTCACTAATAGAATACATGCTTCCCTTCTACAAGCAAGGAATTTTGGAATTTCATTCCACAAGTGAGGTTTCTTCATTTTGGTTAAACACCCATAATGATCTTCCAAAAAGAAAGCAATAACAGTTATTTGTAGCTATAAGGCTTGATTTCATGTCCCATCTGATTTTTGCTGCCAGTCCTCAAGATCCTTCTAGGAATGCCCCAGTCTTCTTTTTTGTTGTTGGTTTTTTGTTCTTGTTGTTGTTGTTGTTGTTTTCTCCACCTCTTCCTTCATGTGTAATGAAGTGTTCTGAGGAATTATGACAGGTACTGGACGTCTGCTTGTTCATTTTTGACACAGTATGCTCACAGCATGTTACACATAACATCAGAGGCTGGGAAATCTGGGGATGGTAAACCTGGGGTCCCTCTGAAATGCTGAGTTCCTCCTGTCTCAGTGTTTTTGGAAGGAAACCACAACCATGCATCATTGCAACCTTCTAGGATGCACCTATGTTTACTTAATTTTAAAATGGAGACACTGCTGGATAAGGTGTTTTCTTCTAAAAGTCAGCTGAACTCTTTATTCTCCTTAGAAAAACACTGAAATTAAGCTGTCAAAGACAAACCTTGAATACATTTCACAACACAGTGAAGAAGGTATCTAAGTGAGTGGCTTACAGTTCACTGAACCATCACACATAAGCCTGGAAAGGTTTCCAAGAGCTACAAGTCAGTGAGGCAGGACAGAGCAAGAAGGTGTGAGAGAGCCCAACTGCACTGCTTGTGGTTTGTCAAGACCCAGGCATGACCCAAGGCAAAACTGGGACCTGAGAAAGGCACCCACATCCTGATCCATCACCTGGGGCCAGAGACCAACTATGAACAGCAACCTTGAAAGCTTCCAGGGACTTATGGTAATGTTGAGTGATGCCACTGGGAATCCAATCATGGCTTACAACATCATCTCTCCTATGTAGATAACAACAAAAACCTCTCTGTGCTTTGTCCTGAACCTCAAAAGCAAAATGTTCATCACATTCAACTGCCCCGTACAGGGCCATGAATCAGAAAGAACAGAATACAGTTTCTAAGGGAATTCAAGGAAAAAGTTTTGTCTTCTGGTCTGCCTTGGGTTTTGGGACCCCTAGTAGAAAAGATTATGGAAACTACCTCAAGGAAATTGGGAAAGGGGAGGAAAGTTGAGTTTTGCTTGTTTGTTTGTTTACAAATATAAAATGAAGGGAATTCCCTGTTGCCTTATATAGGGCTGTACAGCCTGGGCAGCAACAGTTCATTACTCTGAATTTCAGTGCTCAGGAAAATGCATCTTTAGAAAGTTGAGAAAACTTCCCTGTAAGTTACTTGAAGAGTCTTAACAGGAATTGTGCAGAGTATCAGGTTCACCAGAATAATAGCTGCAAAGTACTCATTCTTGTGAAATCTTCTAGGGGACAAGAAACATTGAGATATTACTTGTCCTCTTGCCACCAGGTATGGGAAGGAGAATAATTTTTTTTAGGATAGATATAAATTATTCTTTTGGATAAAAATCCACATTCTGTTAGTCATCAGAGTGGAAATATGGTGTAAACCAGCTGCGGTCAGTTGAGTTCTGTATTTCCTTAATCTGCCAGATTTTGGGTCCTTTGATATTCACATAAATATAGAAGTCGCTCAAAACCAAGTAAGAGTGATGCATTAGTACATCTTCATCATTTCAAGGTCTCAGCCTATGAAGCCTTTTGTTTTTCTTCTTTATGTTCATTCAACTTTTTGGCTACTTCATAGAGATAATTCACTATCCTTTATTTCTTTATTATTCTTTCATTTCAGACATTGATTTTTATTAATTTCTACAGATTTGATTTATGTTCTTAAATGTTAAAGTTGCAAAATTTAATTTCAAATGAGAACTTCTTTGGAACGAAGGAATTAAAAACAAAACAAACAAAACAATGAACATACTACCCTAGTGTTCACATAGATTCCATTTCTGAGCATTAATTTTGCTAAAAGATTTGATTTGAAAAGATTCCACACATTTACTACAGCCTATCAAAGCAACATCCTGTTCCTATCCCCTGCTTGCTGTCAGCAGTGAATGCCAGTGCAGGAGCTTTGGTGTCTGATGTACCAGACCAAAATACCCCTTGGCAGAATAATCATTGTGTGCTGTGACCTGTGCTACCCTGGATGTTTCACCTCTAGAATGAAAGCTGGCTTGGTTGTAGCTATGCCCTGGGTGTTTAGGGTGTAAATATGCCCAGTCACACCAGATGTGTCCACTGTATCCACCAAGAGTAGCATGGCCAACACATCAAGAGGGATGATTCTCCCCCCTTCTTTGTACTTGCAAGACCCCACCTCAAATACTGCATCCAGTTCTGGTGTCCCCACCACAAGAAGGACATAGATCTGTTGGAATGAATCCAGGAGCTGGAACTCCTCTGCTATGAAGAGAGGCTGTGGGAGCTGGGACTGCTCATCCTGAAGAAGAAAAGACTCTAGGACAACCTTAGAGCTGCCTGCCAGTACCTGAAGGGAACCTACAGGAAGGCTGCAGAGGGATTTTTCACATGAGTGGCCAGTGATGGATAAAGGGGAAGTGGATTTAAACTGAAGGAAAAGAGTTCCTGGATCTCAGGAAGAAGTTCATCAGTCCAAGGTTGGTAAGACTCTGGAACAGATTGCCCAGAGAAGCTGTGGATGCCCCCTCCCTAGTGGTCTTCAAGGCCAGGTTGGATAAGACTTTGAGAAACCTTGTCCAGTTGAGAGCTATCCCTGCCCATGGTAGAGCAGTTGATCTCCAAGGTCTCTTCCAACCTAAGACATTCTATGATTTACAGCACAAAGCAACACTTCAGAATTAATTTCCATTTACTCATCACAAATAGGGGGCTACTGATCTGAATGAGCTGGGAACAATATTTAATCAATCAGCATTTCACAGCTGGTCCTGAAGATCTACATGAAAGGTGAGGTTTGGGATTCCTAAAATCTGAAGCTGGATCTGTATATAGTGGAGAGAGAGAAAACAGGAATGGGAAAGAAGTAAATAGGCTGCTGTTATTTGTTGTCTCCTCTTGCAAACCTCCTGTAACCTGCATCCATGTTTTCCACTGTACAAAACTGTATCAACAAAATAGATCATAAGCATGCCAAGAAAAAATATTTTCTGAACTTTTCCCTTCCTGTTTCATACAGTTTCTGTCAAAAAAATAAAAAAATAAAAAAATTTAAAAAACCATGACAGAGGGTTTGAATAAAACATCCTACATGCTTTATTTTTTCATTGAAAGGCTGTCAAAGAATTGCTGGCCTATCTCATCCCTCTTACAATGTCTTTACTGGAACTGGCTGAGACAGGAGCATTTTTGGAAACCATGTTTGCTCCCAGGCATGTCTGGGTGGCTGGTTGGAACAGGAGGTGTATGCAAACAGATCTATCAGACTGCTCTGATGCAGTGCAAGCCATCATCTTCTCTACAAGCCAATCAGAGCTACCAGGAATTCATTAAAACTGAACCTTGGCCAGTGGGTGTCACTAAAAATTAGCTGTAGGGGAAATTTAAGGAAAGAAAAAAAAAAAAAAAAAAAAAAAAGCATGAGGGCAAGAGAACCTGAATATTAAAAAAGTATTTCAGGACTTTTTTTTTTTTTTTTGGCCCCAAGCCTTGTTTTGAATCCTTCCTTTGGTCAAACAATGGCAATGAGATCAGAGCAAGGCATCTAATGCCCACTAATTATGATCTGGCCTGACTCTTGCAGGGAATAGCTGGTAGGAGGCCCGGATGGGATGGGAAATGATTGTGCTGAAGTGTCCCACGTGGATTCCCTGATGGTGGTGACATGTTTCTGTCCAGGCTTCCTACACTGCTCTCCCTCACGCAGTGGGAGAAGGCCAGCCAGGTGACTCACTGAGATTCTGCCCCCTGTTTACTGCAAAAGCCCTCTCCACAGGGACTTGCTGACTGTGTGGAGTCTGATTTTTCCCAAGAACACCTCAAAGGGCTAATTTTAAATCAACAAAAGCTTTGGAAGGCAGGGAGAAGGGAAGGGGGAGGGGGTTTTCTTTCAGGAGGAAAGAGATGGCAGAAATAGACTCCTTCCTTTTTCCTTTCTCTTGTCAGAGATAAGGAAACATCACAAGCTAAAGGCAACTTAAAAAATAATAATAATTAAAAAAAACAACTTAAAAGGCAGATAAATTTAGTCACACTTATTTCATTGGTTGGACAATTGAGACATAGAACAAGCTTTCAGCTAGAAGGTTTTTAGGAAAAACTACCAGTGGTCAATCAAAGGGGCAAAAATCATGGAAATAAATTCATATTAAAACTACTACAGGGCCAGGTCAGAATGGTCCCATACTTAACACAAAAGACATGAATTTGTAGATTCCAGCAAGACCTCCTGGTCCCATCTGGGCTTCTTCTCCAACTTTGACAAAATCGTGGAAGCTTTTCTGTGTTTGGCTCTCCACTCATAACATAATGCTATTAACATGAAGATGGCCAGGACCAGTGTATGAACAGCTTTGCTGAAATTATCATTATATTAATACAAAGTTGCACCCAGATCTAAAGAAGTCTTGTTGTACCCTACAAGAAACAAGGTTGGAATATTTCACTTGGGAGCTCAGATATTCATGTTAATTTCCAAGTCATGGTCCAAGTGTCTAAATGATTGACAGAGATCAAAATATGTGAGCCCTACAAACTGGTCCTGTAGATGATGACATTTGCTTCTTGAGCATAAGAAGCCAACAGCACACTTTCCATGTGTCTACTGGAAAGCTGGAAGCCAGCTCATCCACCCATGGAAAAGGGATACCTTAATATATTTGGATTGGAGATGTCCTTCTGTAGAAGGAGTGAACAAGCATAATGGTGTAATCTTCAGAAAGCCTAGGAGGAGATCTCTATCATATTAAAGAGTTCCATTTTATTAAGACTCAAACTCTTTTGAATATTGAAAGAGTGAAGAAATCTGTTATTCAAGGAGACAAAAATTGAAGATGGTGAATGGATTTTGCAGGGACTGCTACAGTCTGATGGTTCTTCTGTCAAACTTGAAGGAGAAAATCAGAAAATGCACTGAAGGAGTAGAGGTTTTGCATGGAACCAAACCTAATGTAGTCACACTCCAGATGTAAAACAGGGATTACAGTAAAGCCCCCTTCTTTTTATGTAAACTGTAAATTTGGTACTCTTATTGACTGTTTTCTCTGTGGATTTCAGGTTATATGGAACTAGAACTAATTTCTAAGGTTCAATGGGCCAACAAACATATTCTATCTGTTCTTGTGGTGAATGTGTATCACCCATAGGTCAGCAGTAGATTGAGGACATCTGTATAATGCTCTGTTGCACTAAATAAACATGTCTTTAATCTCTCTGTACCATCTGGAAAATAATATTATTGCTCTGATTTTTCCCTTTTGATTTTCTTTTCTGCTGAGATTACAAGTATTAAAAGGCAAGCCCTTTTTCTTATTACAAAAAGATACATCAACACAAGCATGACAGAAAAGCCAGGATCTTTTCCCTAGCCCTGAAGGCAAATGGTGTGATTCATCTCATGGTCATATAGTTAACCTTCTAGGTGCTTCATCTCACCCATAACACTTCCTAGGAACACTCTCTGACCCTTGAACCCTCACAGAGAATTATCTGGGAAAGAAAAACATGACATGGAGCAAAACTGTTGCAGGGAGGGTGGGTGCTAACAGTTGATCACTATGGAAGACTGCAGGTCCAGCCCTGGTTGTCTTTAATTTAACAGCACAGAACCACTTGAAATATACAAAGCCCAAGACAAAGGGTCACAGGGTTGGCTGGGGCCTGGAGATATTACCATAAACCAAAACCACCTCATTTTTTCCAGTTCACTTTTTGATTTCACTTCCATTAAGTCAAATCACCAGTCACGAGCATCTCCCTGAAGGAAAATATTGACCTGAAGGCAGCATGCAGTCTCTCCACAATCACTCCTCCAACAGATGTTCTTGTGCATTCCCAGCCATTCTCTGCCAGTTTTCCACCTCTGGAAAATCAACATGGGAATTTACACGAGTGTGTGAGAGGGAAATGCCATTGAAGAACATGACTCTCTTGACAGGGCAGTGGAGATGTGTAGTGCTTGGCTTGGCCATGGCAGACTCTGTTGTCATCTGTGAAAAACATGACTTTGAAAGCAACATTACTCAGATAACCCTTCCCAAGAGTAGTGAGAAGGAACTCCTGGTACACAGAGCAAAAAAGATTTCCAAAGCTTTCTTCTCCTTTCCTGATTATTAAAAATTTTTCTCATCTGCAGCTAATCATGTTTGCGCCTTTCCTTGTCTCCAAGAGCACATTTTCCAAGGTGCTTTTAATGAACTGAACATTTTCTTAAGGCTCATAAGAGATTGTCAGAGACAAATCACTTCATCTGATTATGCTTCACAAGATCTTGGTACATTTTTAACGGGAAAGAACGCAACAAAGATTGATCCTCCTCCCACTTAAATCAGTTGGGCCTTTTCTCTAAGGTGGGATCAAGTCCAGAACATATTAATTAGAAATGTGGTTTTGATGAAATGTTGTTATGTAGCATGAGGCGTGTAATCAGAAAAGTGGATTAGGTTACAGGAGAGACCTAGCTGGAGGTGACTTCCAAAGGGAAAAAGGCCAGGAGAGGTCAAGATGGTAAGTTTGGAGATGGAGAGCTCACCAAGGAACAAGAAGGAGAATCCACACAACCTCAGTGTCACCTTTTATGGGGGCTTGGACCCTTCTGACTTGTAGGACAGTGCTGTAACCCCACCTACATTCTCAATAGCTTTGCCAATAGATAAAGGCATTTATTTCTAACGAACTATTTCATGTGCCTTGGCAGAAAAGTACATAGTTGCTGAACAGTTGGGAAAGTGTTTAGTCTGAGACAATCTGGCTGAAGGCTTGCCTATAACACTGTTTGTCAGAGCTCTGTTGGGCTACATTTTTCATTTACAATCTGCGCTGTTTTGGCTGTTTTGCTTTCTTTAATTATTTGTAATACATCTAAAAGGGGACTCTTTCCCAAACGCAGATGAAATTTTCAAAATTCTTAAGTTAGCCACCCAACAGCAAACTCTTGTGATTACCCACAGGTAACATGGCCTTGGTAGCAGGAAGTGTCATAAACTTTCTGGACAGAGATCACAAGAAACCTTCTGCACTTCTAGATGCAGTCTGTGATTTGTTTGTCAATACATCACCCACTTCCACTCTCTCCCTCTTTCTGGAAGCCAAATATTGAATAGAATCTGAGCACAGAATTTGAATTTAACATAAACTGAAACGTTGTCAAAAGTTCATTCAGAAATTACAAATTCAGTCCCAGAGAAAAACTGACTTTCTCCTCTAGCCTTTTGCTGATAAGCTGCTTCTTTTCTTGACAAGTGAAAAATCAACAGATTCAGTAAAATAATGTTTTCTCATACATGTTTTCTTTCTTTGGTACAACTGAGATTTGGCTAGGATAGAACATCAATCTGCCAGGATTGTGCGGAAGGCGTAGGATTTGTGGTATTTCAGACTCAGTCAACACAATTAAGCAAGCTTTGTTCTATTTTAAATTCAGAGAATGTGTCCATCACCTCAGAAGTAACTTCCAGAAAGTTCTGTTTTGTTTTGGTTTGGTTTGTTCTAAATCCATGCTAGTTCCAGGATGATTTCCAGAACATTTAAGTTTCAAACCCAAATAAGAACTTCAGAGGAATCATCTGAGCTGAACCTCTGAGTCTTTGACTGGAGTTACCTGTTGAGAATAGACAAATAGACAAATGCTCTCCACACGTGGAGTTCTGTTTAGTCTCAAGCTTCCCTGTGAGATCTTCTGTCACTACAAAATCAGTATTTTCAGCAGTAGCTAAACTCTCTGCTAGAAAAAAGAGAGCAAACGACTGTGACCAAACATGGTAGGCAAGTGAAAACTAAATAATATTAAACATTCTCCAAAGTTCCAACAGTGCTGATTTATGCTGATGTTAAAAAAAAAACAAAACAAAACAAAAAAAACCACCCAACCTCAGATGCTTACATTAAAAAATATGAGCCATTAGTCTTTGCTTTTCTATTCAATTGTAAACTCATTCAAACAATATCAAGCTAAATCTAAGTCAGCCTTTCCAGAGGTATAATAACCCCACAGCAATTTAGATTCTCAGTTTGTTGACAGGAGTCTTACAGGTCAAAATTCTAAATTCCATCATTTTGGTGTGGTGCCAGGGATTTTGGAAAAAAAAAAAATAAAAATCAAGTAAGTTTCATATGCATCTTAACAGATGTAAGTAATTTTAATAAAACTAAACTGTTGCCTGGGACTTTGTGCACCCTCGAGCCTCATCCTTTCTTTATTCTGACATGTAAAATAAAACCTAATGAGAAATTACCATGGATTTATGAGAAAAGAAAGAAGAATGTTATTTTTATTTCATTTCTGAACTGTTGTGGAGCCAGTAAGGGATAAGAATGATTTGTACCAGATACTATGATATACAGTTTAGACTGTGGTTACTTAATATAGGTTATCATGCAGCATCAAAATAAAGACATGGAAATGGAATAGCAAGGCATCTCCTGGGCTTGCTATACCTGAATTTCCAGAGGATTTTTTTTTGTAACCATTATGAATTTAATAATTATTTATCTACTAACCCTTAATGATTCAAAATTACAAAGCAGAGTTCTATATTTTCTTTATCCTATATCTCAGATGGAAGGATTATCTGTAAGTAGGTAAATGTTCAGGAAAAACAAAGCATTTCTGAGAATCAGATCACTTTTCTGAGGTGTTTGTGTTTGGAACAAAACATCGAACTCAAGAAGTCCAATTAGTTCAGGTTTCTTTTTTTGCTGGTGATTTAACTCTGGTCTGGACTCTTCTCTGACATCTGCCATACAGCAGAAACATTTTCCCTCACAGTTTGAAACTGAAAGTTTACAATTTGGCTTTCAAGCATTTCCTGAGAAAATGGTTCATCCAGCACTGACATAAACTGCTGCAGGTGACACAGATAAATTCTGCAAAACATTTTTGGTCACCTAAGTAGCAGAGGAAAACCTGGGCTGTTGGGATTTAAAGTATGGAAGCCAAGCATTTGGACTTCATTATCTGGAAATAATAAGCTTTTTTTGCTAACATGTCTTTAGAGGAGAATGTGAATACTGAATCTTTTTTTTTTTTTTTTTTTTTTTTTTTTTTTAATATCTCTCTGAATATTATTGGAAGCATAAGGCAACTGTACTGTAACTCAGACTTCTCAACAGAAATGGGATCAATCTGGTCCATTGTTTCTGAGCACAAAGTAGAAAGCAAGGGAGTGCTGTCATTACAACAACAGTCCCTATAACTCATTACCCTGGTAGCTCTAAAATTGTGCAAATCATTACAAGACAAAACTAATTTTCCAGAAATGTCTAAAAAGTGGAAAGCTGGGATGTCTTGGGGCTCCTGGTATTAACAGGAACAGTGTGTCACATATTTCTGTTCTCCTCGTTCTTATTTGTCCAGAATAAGCCTGGAGAGAAGTTGATTAAGTACAGCAGATACAGAGCAATGATTCCTCGTGCTCCTTGGCACAAGAAGGCTCCAGGTTTATCCACTCCACACAGCTTCCCTAAAAGGAGAGGAGGAGAGTGTGCAGTGCACTCCATCAGCTGCTTCCCAAGGAATGTTAAGGGAGGGTTTAGGACTAAAGATTCTCTTGTGCCTCCTTGGGCAGAGAAATGTCCCATTTGCTCTGTTCCAGGCTAGTTTTTCAGCATGTTGGCCTTCGGAGCAGCTCTGCTCTTTTCACCTCCCTATTTTGTGTTCAATCAGTGATTTGTTTCATTTCCAAGTTTTCTTAATTTTTTTTTCCCCCCTACAACCCTTGGTAAACAGTCCTTTATTTTTCAGGTCCTGACCTATTATTTTCACCTGGCTGATGACTCCACATTTTTCCTTCTTTTGGTAAAAAACTGCAGGGCTGTAACAATTTATTCCTCATTGCAACATATTTCACTTTAATTGATACAGTGAATACCTTGGTGTAGCTTATTCTTTAAGAAAACAACGTTTTTTTGTGCTTTTCGGGGTTTGTTTGTTTTGGGTTTTTTTTTTTGTTTTTTTAATTTCCTGAATAGATTTTTCTATTTAAATCAAGGTTCTATTTTGTCTAGGAACCTGTAACTGCTCACCCAATTAATCCATCTGAAAGCAGCCATATGATCATCTGTGGGAACCATCACTGCCCATGATCCTCAGCATAGCACTGACAGTGCCCCATGGCTGCATAACTGAATGCAGCTGAACAAATCTAAGCCCATGGATTAACACCCAGATCATAGAATCATGGAATGGTTTGGGTTGGAAGGGACCATAAAGATCATCTAGTTCCAATTCCCTGCCACTAGACACCTCCTGTTGCTCCAAGCCCCATCCAGCCTGGCCCTGAGCAGTTCCAGGGATGAGGCAGCCACAACATCCCAAGACACCTTGGAACAATGTCTCACCAATTCTACATTTCCCCTTCAGTTGGCTTACAGACAGATCTTTGAGTTCTGTTGCCTTACACACTACTGTATTTATTTTATACTTTGGGAACTACCAAATAAAGAACCCGTTCTCAATTATGGAGTTTTGTTTCATTCCATTTACCTGAGTTCATTTTTTTTTTTAATAATATTGTATTCATTTTGAAATCAAAGGATATTTATTTCAACAGGAATGGATTTTTAATGGGATACTGAACTTTTAAACAGAGTTAGTTTCCTTCCTTTATTGCCGTAACTGTTTTTTTGTTTTCTCAAAGAAGCATATGGGTAGAGATGCATCAACCCCATTAGTTGGTTGTTAGAGATGTGAGTGCTATAGGCTCCTCCATGAGTTACTCTACACATTTTATGCCGATATTGACAGGAGGTATTTAAGACATCATGTTACTGGGCAAGAAGTATTCTGATTAATTTTCTGACTAATTCTCATAGATCCATTCAATTTCTAATTTGCAATATCCATTAAAATTCACGTAGGATTTTGTTTTTATTTTATAATGAGATCCTCCAGGTTAGAGGATGAATTTGTCAGTTTTCTCAAAATCCATGTTGTTAAGAAAAGGGAAAGCAAAACTGTAACTCAGTCAACAAAGATTTTTGCAAAAATCCTTCAGTATATCAGGAGAGAAATAAACAGAAGGCAACTGGTGGGTAATACTCTGTATGTCTTTGATTTCACAGAATCACAGAATCATCTGGGTTGGAAAGGACCTCTGGGATCACCAACTCCAACCCTTGATCCACTCCCACTGTGGTTCCCAGCCCATGGCACTGAGTGCCACATTCAGTCTCTTCTTAAAAACCTCCAGGGATGGAAAATCCACCCCCTCCCTGGGCAGCCCATTCCAATATCTGATCACCCTCTCTGGAAAGAATTTTTTCCTAATATCCAACCTAAACCTCCTCAGGCAGAGCTTAAGCCCATGGCCTCTTTTCTGACTGAGAGCTGCCTGGGAGCAGAGCCCGACCCCCCCCTGGCTCCAGCCTCCTTTCAGGGAGTTGTAGAGAGTGATGAGGTCTCCCCTGAGCCTCCTCTTCTCCAGGCTGAACACCCCCAGCTCCCTCAGCTCTTCCTCATAGAAATTAATTTGAAATTATGTCCTTTCTTTGATTTTCCCTTCACCTCACTGCAACCACATGCATCATTGCTGTCATGTTTTTTCTTTCATTTTCAAATTCCACAAATACAACCAGGAACTTTTGGTCATTAACATTCAGTTTTGCTGGTTTTCAGTTTTACATACAGCAGTCTTTTCCTAAATTTGCAACAGAGACAGGGCTCTCCTTATTGCATATTTCCAGTGAGTTTTGGAGGGAAAACAATAAGAACACCACGGTTTCTTCATCTGATCATTTTAAATGGGATTCTGAATCAGCAGTATGGAACTGTAGAAAAGGTTCTGAGATTTATTCTTTTTTCACCATCAGCTCAGAGCAGCAGTTGTGTAATCAAATTAAGTTTGCTCAGAGCTGGTTTGTTTTGTAATTCACCGTGCTCAGGGATCATTAGCAGAATTTGTCCTCCCTGAACTTCTCAGACACAGAGGGCTTGATGAACAAAATGTTTAATTTTGTGTGCTGGGGCTCTGTCCAAGCACAACTGTTTGCTGATGTCTTTATACTGGGACTCTATTAATTTCAGATGTCTTCTTTCTTGCTTGCTTCCCCAAGCCTGGTAAACTGTTCCTTTTCATCAAATATCAACAAATTAATGATTAATAGTGCCATTTATGACACGAGTGCATTCAGAAAGCCATTCACCATCTTCCCTGCGGATGACACAGGCTGTTAATTTTTGGATAAGGCAGAGGTTATGTCAGCTCTGGAGAATGTTAGGGGCATTCACAATTCTCCCTCCTAACTTACACGAAAGGGCAACTGCAGCCTGGCTTAGTTTATTTGTTATAGAAGCAATCACTTTGGCACATGCTGGCCCTGGCACTGAGAGGATTTTAATGTCACCAGAGGCTGTTTCCTACACACTGCACTGGAATTGCTCAAAAATCTCAGCTGGAAAACAGCCTGCTGAAGCTTGAGGTCATAAAGGGCTTCTCATGTGTAAATGACACTGATGCTGAAGTTTAAAATGATGCTGAAATATTTAAAACCTCTGCAAGATCAGAAAGAGCATGGAGAAAAAGCTCAGAATTACACTTCAATTTGTAATTTAATTTTTCACACCCCCCCTCTACCAGGTTATGGTCTGCATGCAGATGCCGATGTCCATGATCCACGTGTAGGAAGGGGAAGGATTAAAAAAAAAAAGTGAATCTGTACTGCTTACTCTACATAAAAAATAAAACTGTACTTGCAAGCAGAGGGCCCCATGAAGCATTCTCTGAAGTCACAATTCTTTTTGTATGCTGCCCTCCACTTCCTGAAGTGTATTTGTGTTTTCCTAAAGGAGCTGTGAAAGACAGGGAAGGAGGAGGCATCTCTTGGAGGGTGTTGGACAGTGTTTTAGAGTTGTGAGTTCAGACACAATATTTCAAGAAGAAAATTAAAATTGGCAACTCCCACCTCAAGAGGAAAACAGCACTTAACAAAATTATATTATTCCAATATCAACCCACTCCAGACCATCACTTCAAACATAGTCACAGCCCACAGTGATGATACCTCTTCCATGAGGGGATGAAAAAGCAAAGCTCTTTCCTTCATTTTGCTCAATTTTTGATATAAAATGGAAAGAAAAAAAAAAAAAAAAAAAAAAAAAAAAAGACAAGTGCAGCAGCAAACAAAGTGCAATTTCACTTTAACCTGAAGGGACACTTCATACACATAACAATGATTACAGGAGAAATGACAGCCATGGTTTTGGTACAGAAACTGATAAAATCTTCTGGATAATTATTACTTTCCCTATCTGCATGGTTTGTTTGTCCAGGTGTTGTATGTTCACACACTTATAATTTTGGATTATTGGCAAATTTATCTACCACAACAACTGGACATGAATGTAAAATCCTTTCTAGGAAACTATGGTAAATATCTGGTATTAGATTCTTAATAATAATTCTTTAGTTTCAAAATCCTTAGCAATAAACTGAAAAGCACAAATTACAGATGAAAATAAAGGTCCTGCACTGGTAAAGAGATGGTAACTACATCTAGGCATGAATTGTTTCTGAACATGAAGAGCAGAAGAGAAGGTAGATGTATCTTTACTGTAAGATCATGGGCAGTGGCTTCACTTTGGATTTTGATCAGAGACTAAAGTTATTTATGATATAAATTCTCTTTGCTTGAATTTGTTTAATGGTTGAATTAGATATAAGGCTTTCTAGTACTGAGATTTTTTTATTATATGCCATAATAAAGCACAACAAGCCAGAACCTGTTTTAGTCAGAGTTTCACTGGGGTGTCCTGGAGATAAGAATCAATCATAACTTTTTTTTCAGGCACCTGACATTTAATTTTGGATTTGTGATTAATATTGAATATGAGATGCAACATTTTGCTATGGCATTTCAGAACTGCTCACCTTTATAATAGAAAAGACCCTGGGAAACAATCAAAACCCTATTGGTTGATTGGGTAGAAGTCAGATCTGCAGAGACATGGAGAAGAAAAAATCTTTGAATTGTTTAATGAGCAAGAAATCAGAGAGATAATCTAATGGAGGAGGAATCTCAAACTTTCCCAGACCAAGAGCAGTGGTGAAGTGAATTTTACATATGACTGTAGTCGAGTGAAAGACCATCAGAGATATCCTCAAGTTGCTGAACTCAACCCACTATGTCCTACAACCCCTTTCAGGAACTATTGCTGATAGAAGAATAAGTTCCCATCCCATAAATCCAGAGCACAGAAAGGTGTCAGCAGGTTGCAGTTCTTCAGTAGCTCTGCTAAAAACTCCCAAAAGTACTGATATCAAATTGATTTCCTTTTTGAGCAGCTTAAAAATCTGCATCCAAAAGCTTAGTCTCTCTCTTAGTGGCTTCCAATGATTTATGTGATTAAAAGTTAAAAACCATAAACACCAAGGTTCAGTGAGGATCAGACAGAAAAGTGAGGAGACCACAGGGGAGGACAAAGGATGTTAGAGGCCAGAGGATGGGTGGCTGCCCCAGCTCTATGTCCCTGGGCTCAGGCAGCTGTGAGGCTCAGTATTTGTTCCCAGCAGGCAGCATTCACACTCAAAATCTCTCCAGAAGCTTCTTCAGACCTACAGCCCCTCCAGCAGCCAATTTGCTGACCATCTGGTCCCTCCAGTATTTGGCCACATGGCTGTAGTCTCTCCCATGCCTGGCCCTCAGACCTTTTACCCATCTCAACAGCTTATCTTCTGGGTTGAAGTTTGCTGACAAATTAGGTACAGCCCCATGCACACACAGACAGAGGACTGCAGATGCCTAGGGAAACACAGACCCAGGTCATTCCTGGCCCCACAGACACATGGACCCTGTGGGACATGGCCCCTTCTCCAGAAGGACACTCAAACCCCCCATACAGGTGATCAAGCACCTCTGGAAGCCCCTGGCCCAGGAAAATATTTGAAAATAGAGTTCAGAAAGAGAGGAGAGATTGAGTTGAGCAAGCACAGAGCATGGCCAGCTCTGGCTCAGCTGCTTTTATCCCCTTGTCCTTGTGTTTTCCCACACTTGCTCCTCCCCAGGTCCCACTGATTGGTCCTTCCCTCAACCTTCCTATAACAATTCTCCCACACTCTCATGACTCCCATTAAAACACCCCACAATAAGGTTTGCACAATCTCCAGACACTCCTCCCTTGTGTCCTGCTGTAGGCACCAAACTCCCCAGCTTTCTAGACCACCAGGGCAGGGCTTTTTTTTGGCCAAAAGTCTTCTCAGCCCTGACATGGCAATTTGTGTAGCTCCTGGAGAGATTGAGTCAGAACACTCCATTGGCACTCGTTACCTTACTGAGGTTCCTCAACTCCTTGATGTGCCTCTGTGTTCATGGTGATCAGCTCTCAGTCACACGTGCTGATGGATTAGGGAAACATCCTCTCTGCTGCCTTGTTTACTGCTCTTCTGGCCAGCCCTGGCATGGCATCCAACATCAGTTGCTAATCCAGAAATATCATTTTCTGCTGCTTCCCATTGCTGCAGTAAGCTCTGAGGAAGCCTGTCTGGACAATATCTCTTCCTTTCAGCCACCCTGTATCAATCACCAGCTTCAACTCATCCACGCCTGGGAAGATTTTGAGATCTGTGAAACCTCCTGAGATACAACATCTCTCTCATTTGTTCTGATGTGCCTTTCCCTTTGGCCCCCTCCCCCCAGCTAAGACACCGACCTCGTCTCTGGGTTTCCTTCTCATTCACTCAGAGTCAAAGCTGTGTGATGCCTGCAACTCTGTCCCATTCACATCCCTACTCAAAAACTCCTTTTCCCTGAAAGACTCACCAAATCAGCTGGTGAAACATCATCTGCACCCTTCTGTGTGATATAAAGCAAAAATGAAGACACCAGGGGAAACCAACAGTAACTGCTTTATCAAGAAGGAATTCTAGATTTTACAGATTAGTCTTAAAGCAAAGGAATTAATTTTGAAGCAGAGACCACATGAAAACTGTTCCCTTTCCCCAGCCTGGTAACAAAGGTGAGGGTATGTCACCTCTTCCTTCCAGACTCATCCCAGCAGCACCTGCACAACTCCCCTGCTGCCCCCAGCACCCACCACATCTGGGACAAAGCAAAAAGTTCCACCTCCCAGAGCTCTGTATCACAAAATTTATCAGCAACCCGACATACATTGTCCAAAGTTAACACTTTGAAGAACCCCAAGAAAAACAGATTTTTCACTTTTACTCTTTCCTTTTACCAGCCAAATATTTTCTGTACTCTTTGGTGCTTTCTGAAGGTGTGGCAGTGGTACAGCTCCACAGAATTCAGAGGATTTACGCAGTCTGAAGACCTGGCCCTACATTTCACCTTGGCCTTTCCAGTGTGCTGATTTAATTTAACCCAAGGCCAGGAATTAAAATAAAAACAAAACAAAACAAAACAAAACAAAAAAACCCCAGAAAAAACAACAACAATTCATGCCTGGTTACATTTGTGCTTGTGACCTACGCCTGTCCGAACAGGAGTTGGACAGGACAAAGCACAATGCACTTCCTTGCTTTTATTGCTTTCATTCACTTCATGTCATGCCAAAGAAGGTTGATTTAGGAAGTTCTAGTAATTAACTGCTGATGTTTTTGACTGCTGTTCCCAAGAGACTTAAAATGACTTGTAATGGTTGTTCTGTAGGAAACTCTTTCTGGAACGATTGTAGATAACATATATTCTCCGCATGACGTTACTTTCACTAGATTATTTTTTTTAAGCAAGGAATATAATTTTTCCTATAAGCAAAAGTCACCTGTTCCCTGCATCCTGGGAAACTCACAAATCACCCTTCTCCTCTCAAACCATAGGGACATTTTGCTGTCAGAATCCACAAAAGAAAGAATCTTCCTAATTCAGCTATACATTACACATATGGTATGTAAAGAGGACAAAATGAGCAAGGAGAGAGGAAAAAATAATTCTGTTTTTATAGAGTAGGTTATAGAGTGCTTTTCATCACACACAGCAGCTGAGAAACTCAAGAGGAGGAAGCAAAGGAGCAATGGGTGTTTGGAGAGCTCAAGTTTTTAGAAGAATTTAAATCCCGGCTGGTGTAATTAGAGGAGACTCCGGTGGCTTCTAATATGGTCTCGTGGCTATTCAGTGTTTCACACTTCAGGATGCTTCCCTGTACTTCCAACTCGTTGTTCTGTAGCAAATTAGAGGGTTCTTTAGCACTGTGTCATAAAACCTAGCAAATTCCACCCAGAATTAAAAGAAATGTAATCTCAATCATTCTAATTGCTCTTTTTGTGCTCTCTGCTACTCGTCCACCCATGTATTTCTCAAAGCATATGGCATGCAGCCAGCAGGCAACTATTTTCTCCCTTAGATGACTAAACACTTGGGCATCCACAGCTATATTTCATACTGAAAAAAAAAAAAAAATTAAAAAAGGCTGATTTTCAAATTGTCACCTACTCTGCTCATCTGCTGCTGACCCTGAAACCACCTGAAAGCTAATACCAGTAAAAGCAGAGAAGATTCTAATGTGTGTGTTGGATTTGTCAGGTTAGCAAACTGGGATCATAACATTAATAAAACCAGATTGTTTCTTACGGAACTCACTTGACCAAGAAGGACTCAGGAAGGATGTTGTGCGTGATAGGAATTCAGCCCTGAGAAGGATGTCAGTCATAATAAAACTGTTCTGTATTGAAGTGCTTGTAAAAGACTTCTTCACACGCCATTGCCCAGCATCACTCATTTGTCACACTATCTAGGACTGACATTCACCAGACAAAAGTTGCTATTGTGATATTTTTCCCTTTTACTTCTTTTAACCAAAGGCAAACCACGTATGACAGCAGATCTGAAATCATGTCAGCAGCCTATTACAGTCACTTGAAAACAAGAATATAGGGATGTATCACAGACAATAAAACATAAAGACACAAACTGAGAACCTTTTTCTCAGCCAAGATGTAATAGTTTGCAAGAGAGCTACCTTCCATGTGAGTTAAATAAAAACATGGAGCACACTGAGAACAGTATTTAGCTGATTTGCATGTGGCATGAGTTTGCTGGTCTGTTTTTCTCATGAATTTCATGGCCAGTACAGTAAATGAAGTGTAGGCTTAAAAAAGCACCACAAAAAACTGAAAAACAGAAAAAACCCCAGTGATTTCTGATGTCCTGTGCATCTAGAGTAAAAGGATTTGTGGACTCTTCCATGTTCAATGTTCAGATGGGTTTTCTATTTTTACTTCATTTACTAAAACCATCGCACCTTCTACCCCCATTTTAGATGATGCTTTTTTAACATTTAGGATTCATTCCCTACAAACTCTTTATTCATGTGGCCCATGTCATATACACAGCTGAGTGAGTAGCTACTCAGGCACTGTGATCTTCAGTTTGACTTTTAGCTTATCTTTAGAAATAACCTTGCACGAACCTGGGAGTCCTCAGGGGAATGGTGCCACACAGATCTGCACAGGTGGAGACTGTGGACCACTCCCTTCCCTTAGCCAGAAGTTATATTTTTCCATGCCCTTAGCAGAATGGTCCAGATTTCAAGGTCTGGAGGCCTTGGCTGATATCCACAACACTTACCAAATCAAGTACATCTCAGCAAAAGGTATGTTTGTGGAATGTAGCTTTTAACCTCATATTCTTTGTGTATTGTACAGAGAAGAGGTGAAGAGTTTTATTCTTTTTTTGGTTACACATTCTTAGCTAGTGTTTTGTCAATTAATAAATATTTGCTGAATTCCAGTGCTCAGAGTATTTTTACAAATACCCAGGATATTTCTTAGATTAGTCTGGAAGTCCTTGCCAAGTGATAAGATAATGATAAGAAAATAAGCAGAACACCCACACAAGGTACAGATATCTTAGGTGATTTATCAGGATTTAGGATTTTGACACAGTCCTAGTGCTGTTATACCAGAAACCTGTGCTTACAAAATCTTCTTTCCAGGAGAGAGACCACGTTCCAGGTCTCAACTCCAATATATCTCCTGTGTGCGCTCACACAAGCAACCAGATTTTATTAGCAACTCCTTCTCCAAATGCTGGCAAGTTCCTGTTGCTCAATCCTATCATTTTTCCACCAGGAAAAAAAAAAAAAAAAAAAGTTCCTCTATTTTACAGCTAAAAGCTGAAAAGTGGAAGATAGAGGTAAGAATGTGTCAGGAGCTAGGAGGAATCTCTAATCCATCATCTCATTCACTTGGTTTGTCAAGTAAATGAGTCTATAAACACATTCTTCATTTTTCTGACTTCATCATTTACACAGTGGGACAAGCTTGGGCTGGCCATCCAAGTCTTTCAGTAGCCCATATAATCAAATCAGTGGAGATCCAGCCAGCAGCAGGCATGGAAGTGAAAAATGTAATTCACCTTGTAGGTATCTAAAATTCATGACCAAATTGTACCTCTTTCTCACTGATGGCTTTAAACAGTCCTGGGTCATTGGCTGCCATGGAGATCCCTATCCTAGAGACACCTCTCATTAGGTGGGTCCTCCCTGGGCTTCATAGATGAAACTAAACTTCCTAAAGCAGGAAGCCAGAACACAAAAATTTTTGCCAAGACTAGTTAGGTAGTTTTGGTTTGGGATGACCACTTCCAGACACAGAGCAGACCTTTGTTTTGAGATTGTGGATGCTCACAGCTTTCCAGTGCCTCTACAGGCATCAGTATATAAAGCAAACAGACCATGTTGCAAACATCTCCTAGAAAGAAATGCATGGACTGTTTGTGAAAATGAAATATGTTGCATCTGAACCCATTATCCCTGTTGCATCTCAGCCAAGCCTCCAGAAAAGAACGAGGGTTTGTAAGTTCTGCTTGTGAGCAGTATTAATATCACACTGCTGCTCCCAAAATTACCATCTCTGACCACCTGAATCTAGTCCCTGCACAAGATCACCTCAAGCTGTCTACAGGCAACTCTTTATTTTTTCATAAATGATTTCCTCTTGAGAACTGAGGCACCCGGACCCCTCAATTGCTGTAAGAGATTTTAATCTGTGCAGAATAAGGCTGAGCACTGCAAAGCATGCTGTGCATAGCATGAAGTGTGTACAATGCCATGGAAAACACACACTACCTGGAACTCACCTTGATGCCAGGATTGAGATCAAAGAAATAGTGCTCTAGTTCAAGGGTCTAGCAAGAGCCTCAGTGTTACCTTTCCTATAAATACCTAAAAGCTGTGCCTAAAAGCACAACTTCCAGGAGGTGTCAGCTGTGGCAGTTCAGCATAATTCCTTCACCTAAAAGAAAAGTTTTAAAAAACATAGCAGATGACTCTTGAAATCTTGAACTACGGGTAAATATTTCTCTTAGAAAAAAAAAAAATCACTCTGCATAGTTGAGGTTTTTAATTTAAAAGTGATGCTTGTTTCCATGTTGATACAGTCAACAATTATTGTTAATGAGGTACATGACAAAAATGGGTAGCTTTCAACTGTATCAACAATCCTTCCCCACCCTTGTTGAAATGACAAATAAAATAAAATGCCCTTTTTCCTTCTGTGGTTTTATAAACAAAGCTGCTAAGGAGTAACTGCTTCCTTATTTCAGAGCTAATGTTGGATTTATCATCTTCTAGCCAATGAAAACAAATAAATGAACACTGCTAATATACACAAAGTGTTCTGAATTGGATGAGTTTTCCTTATGTTATGCAGCAGACTGGGATCGTATGGACATGCAGCAGTTATCAGGTTCTTTCCATGAAAAGCCATCTCTGTTTCCTATGTGATTTTATGGATAAAGAGAGAAATAAAATAATGCATGTCTGTCATAAAAGTTTTGGTACTTGATTCTTCAGTTTTAGGCTTCTACAAATATGAACTGATGAGACAAATTATTACAAGACAAATTTTGGTGTGGGTTAACTTTTTGTCACCTGCTCCACCACAACTGCCCACATACCAGGAGTGGTCAAAATGAAATAATCCAGGACAGTTACCTCTATAGGAAGGGACAGAAAAATGAAACAGTTATCAAAACAATTTGAAAATGTATTTTGTATCACATCACATTTTTGCAGTTGTACCCCAAATCATGTAGACTTTGAAGAACTGACTATTTTACTCCCTCACATAACTGATACCAATAATTTCAGAAACAACAAGTGATTTGAGGTCCTGGTGGTTTAATGGAGCTTCCAACCACCCACCAGAAAATTGTACCTTCTTCAAGTACTTCAGTTTCATCAACCGAATCTTTAGAGCTCCTAAGCCACTTATCACTTCTGGAAGACTTAGTTTAGGGCTGTGACATTTTTCCAAGCTCTTCAGCTTTCCTCTGGTTTCTAAAGTGACCTTTTCCTGTCATTAAAAACTGACCCATCAGACGTCAAACAACACCAAAAAGAAATCTGCCTCAAAAAAGTGAAGGCTTGAAATCAACAGACTTACATTTTCATTTTTGCTTTACCTGGCACTAAAATGTATAGTGACAGCAGAGATTAATTCATGATAATCAGTCATCCTATCAGAATTTTCCCCCAGATTTATCCAGAATAATATGGGCAGATGTGTAGACAAACAAATGCAGCAGGTTCATCAAACGAAGCCTGAATTTTATGCACAGTGATGAGTTTTTCACAAGTGGTTGCTGCTATAATAATAAAACATTTTTGTTTTTCTCCTTCAGAGTAGACCTGTAGATGGATAAGAAACCTACTCAGTGTGTGCACACACCCATCCTGCCCAGACTCCAAACAAAACTCTGGAACATGACTGCCTCTCCCCTGATATTGATCAGGATGATGCAAGTCATGTCAGACTAAACAATGACAAGTAATGAGAACCTTGCTGTCTTCACCACCTCTTGGGGACACTTCAGAGTGACCATGGTGGACATGTCTGCATGGAGTCAGACAGCATCTCAGGCTTTAAACTACCTTCAGACTACTTGGTTTAAACATTTTGAGCTGCCTGGGTGTAACACCATCATCGAGGTCAGCACTGGATGCTTTAGCCCACTCTGCTGTGAAGAAGAGAAGGTTTAACTAAATATTATTATTGCACTGGTCTGATGAGGCCCATAAACCAGCCAGAATCTGATCTCCCAGATTAATTCCCACCAGTAAATTAATTATTAAAAAAAAAAAAAAAAAAAGGAGGAAATCTGGGCTGCTGCTATTGCTTTAAATGTTTTACTTGTATGGGACATTCTGTACAAGACATAATTAAATATACATTTTGTACAAAGGTGACACATATGACACCTTACCAGGAAAGTACCTCTGTTACATATTCATCTACACACACAATATGCCATGGGTGTTGTTAGCTCAATTATCAGCAGAAGGTGTATTCGTTATGTCACAGAAAAGAAAGAGAGTGAAATTAAGACATCATGCAGACCCAAAACATAACTGGTGTCTTGTATTGCTCAGTTATCAATCTGCTGCTGTTCTGTTTCTTACAGGAAGTCCCATTCATCAGGCAATGAAAAAGAAAATGAGAAACAGTGAAAACATCATTTAAAAAAATATTGATGCATGCTGCTGAAATAGGATGTGGCTCTACACTGTGCAAAGGTTTTTTTTGCATTGCTGTTAAATATTTTGCATTGCCTTGTCTGACTGGCTCAAAAAGCCCTGTAATGTCTAAAGGGAAATAACATCTGATGCTTTATATTGAATAAAAATATGTAACTTCTGGTGCTTTATATTGAATAAAAATATATAGGTTTCTTTTTCTTTTTTCTTTTTCTTTTTCCTTTTCCTTTTTCTCTTTCTTTTCTTTTTCTTTTTTTTTCTTTTTCTTTTTTTTTTCTTTTTTTTTTTCTTCTTTTTTTTTCTTTTTATTTTTCTTATTCTCTTTTTCTTTTCCTTTTTATTTTTTTTCTTTCTATTTTTCTTTTTCTCTTTTTCTTTTCCTTTTAATTGTTTTTCTTTCTATTTTCTTTTTGTTTGTTTATTTTGGTTGGGTTTTTTTTTTGTTGGGTTTTTTTTTTTTTTGCTTGTTTTGTTGTCATGGCTTTTGGGGTTTATTTTTGTTTTTTCATTTGTTTAGGGGTTTTGTTTGGGTTTTTTTGGTTTGTTCGTTTTGGGGTTGTTTTTTTTTTTTGGGGGGGGGGGTTTGTTTTCATGCAGACAGGGATTGAGGTCATGCTCTGCCATTTTCCTGAGAAGAATTAGCTCTCAATGAACATTTGGTTGCAAATTTCCTCCTTATAGAAGGATGCTCTAGCACCCTGGGGATGGAAGATACTGCTTTGGGGCTCCAGGATGGTGGAAGGAGTTTATCTGTCCAAATGCATTCTGAAAAAAAATCTCATTTTAGGTTATAGGAAAATCAACTTATATTTGCTTTATGGAACAAAGTGTGGATTAAAGCTCACAGAAATGTCAAGAGAAACAAAAGTTGTTGGTTTGGGATCTTTGACTGTTTAGGATCCCCGTTCCCAGAAAAACTGAAGCTCAGATTGAGGCAAGCTCTTCCTGGAAAACTGTAGTTCTCCAGGTATAGATGATGCCATTACTGAGTATATTTTGGTTGGTTTTCCAGATCTAGCTCAAGTGTTAATTCCCCAAGATTTACACTTGCATAGTCAGTTCAGTTTCTCCACAGTACACACCATGGGACATTGAATTTTTGTTGGAAATTGATTTTTAGAAAGAGCAACAAGTTTATCAGGGCTCAGAGGACTTTGCATATTGACTAGGAAGGAGGTGCCATGATAAACATCAGAAAGTAAAAGTTCTGTATTAATCTCTCATGAAATATTCACTCTCAAAAGAGAGGAATAGCTCTAGAAACCCCATTTATCTACCTTTTTTCCCCAGGCATTTTTTTCCCCAATCTTCAGCTCAGTAATTTGTTCTAATTTTGGTATCTCACTTAATGAATTAATTTCAGAATACAAACTGCTGTTTCAGTACCTCATCATGCACCTGCACATCTCAATACATACACTTTATTTAATAGTGAAAAATGGTAGCTATCACAGATAGGCACCATTTAATTTTCAAACCTAACAGCTCTTCTGTTTTCTTGTAATTACGAAGCAGCAAACCACAGCACTTATCTATCACTTTGGTGTAAATAAACCCTAGAGTATAAGTAGACACACTGGTAGAAATGTAAAGATACTGATACAGCTTTTCCTTATCCAGAAAGAAAAATAAGCTACATCAGCATGAGGCACCTTTAAGCACCAGTTGCATTCATTAGAAAGTATGTACTAATGTTACTGTTCTGGTAACACAAAACCATTATCCTGACTGCAAATTTTATGATACAACAAGAGCTTTGGATAGGTCAGGCTTTACCTGAAGAGCCCATATGGTTACCAGTCTGTTCAGTGCAAAATGAGACTTACTAGTGTCAGGTAGTGAATATATATATTTCTTGGATGATATTATATACTTGCACTGGAGTTTTGAAGGTGAATAACTAGGCAGTACAGAGAAGGCATACAGCATACAGTGACAATAAACTGGGCTCAGTATCTTTCATCAGATGCTTTGAAACAATTGCAGGATACAGAGTGGGTCCAGAAAGAGACCTCAAGGGGACGTTGACGACTTCACTGCTTCATTTGTAACCTTGACTTGGAGGTGGAAACTCAGTCTACTCTCAGAAGCTGTATGTTAAAGGCAGTGGCAAGGAATTTACGTAAGTGTTGTTTATATTATAAGCAAAATATCTGAAGCAAAAGGTGATTGAGGTGAAACTCTTCCAGCCTGCAAGCCATGTCATTCTTCCTCACCATAAACTGCACAACTCATGTCCTATTTCCTGTATTGGTGGGAATAGGAATGTGCTAATTCAGTCATTTCCTTTTTGTCTTTACAGATAAAGTGCAGGTCAGGTCAGTCATAAGATTGGTTGTGTGCCATTCCAGTCAATAACAGCTCCTTGCCACCTAGAAAAGAAAGCAATCATTTTATATCCATCAATCAGATCACTGGAAAGGTAACCCAACACCCCTCAACTACCCAACAAACCTCACAGAGAAAACAATTAACTCATTTGGGGTAACTAATCATGTCTTCTCAAAGGGAAAGCAATGGAAGTGGTGTAATTGTGCCCCTTAATTTTAGGTGCCCAAGTTTGGAGCTCAGTCTCCTTACCATTCACTTCTTCTAGGAAACAGAGAGTCCTCAGCAGTAGCCAATACAGAATGGGTAACTTTGTATTGAAAAGACTGCAGGGAATCCCCAAGAAGGGTACAAGAATTAATCCTATATAAGCAGAATGCTCAGTCTCAGCTGTTACCAAGCCAGCTGCCAACTCCCATACAAGCAGATCTCTCATTAGGAGCTCTGTGACTCTGAGGTCCTAAGACAAGGTAATTTTAATTGGCAGATATCATTGCTCCCAACTTTGATTCCTTTGAAGTATCCAATGGATCATGATAATGTTTTGCTTTTCCTATGATGAGGTTTTACTTTTTCTCTACCCTCATTTTTTTCTTCACAATCCCACTGCAGATGTCCACTGAGATGAACATTTCCAAATGGGTCCACATGGATGTACACAGAAACTTCCCATGTGAGGAGTTCCTGGCTCAGCTGCCCACTCCAGGAATGCACCCACCACTGAATTCAAAAAAGCTACCATTCCTGTGTTTGTCACCAAATGTCTCTTTAAATCATGGCAGAAGACAAAAACCTGAACCAAGACTCAGTGAAATCAGGATGATGCTTTCCAGTGACCTCACTGGGCTGAAGTGATTCATAGAATCATAGAATCATAGAATCATAGATTCAACCCACTGAACAGAGTCATTCACTGCATGAATTGCACATTTGCTGACAGCATTTCTCATGTTTGCAAGTTCATGGTCCAGATCTTCTAAGAACTCAGCTACTGCATTTCCACTGACACGTATTTCTGTGTTCCCAAGTGCATTTGCCCAGTGGTTAAGGTGAGGGAGTGGAGACAACAGAGAGCTGCCAGAGTGCCACATTCCTTCTGTCCCTGAGGAAAGGAGGTGTCAGCAGGGCTATGGCAGCTCAGCCCTTTTGCTGAGCACTTACCCATTAAGTGTAAAATAAAACCAAAAGCTGAATTCATTCAGGATTCACTGTAAAGTCTCAAAGGAAGTGACCGGAGCTCAGAGATGTGAAATTTTTCTATCTTTCTTTTATTACTTTGCTCAGAAAATAAAAATTTAACTAATGTAGAAAGACTACCCTTACACCAGAACTTAGTGGGAATATACAACAGTGATGCCTCACATTTCAGTAAAAGCAGAATATACTCTATTTGGGGATTTTTGACCTATTCTGGTATTCACCCAAGGTGAGAGCTGTCCCTGCCAGAGGTTCAGAATATCACCCCCAGAACAACCCCATGCAAGTCAGAACTTCAATTGTCACCTTCTGGTCCCACTCGATTGCTCAGGGAGTGACATCAACTCATCCTTTTATCTTCATGCACAGTCTTCCCATGGCTCCACATTCTGTTTCACCAGGGTGATTAAAGCTTTGGAAGGGATCCACAGAGACCCCACAGAGGCCAAAAAGGCACAGGATGAAATCTGCTCTGAGGCAACACTGTGCTCTGAGAAAATACTTACATGTGCTGTTATCATTTTTGCTGTTACAGCTTAAGATGTTGTTAATTGCTATGCAGTGAAGAACAGGACTTTATTAAATTAGAAATTCCAATAATTATTTCAATAAGAAGCTTAAACAGGGAATGGTGTTCTGAAGCAGGACCCAAGGTAACTTTCATAACAAGCCTTAACTCCTGTGTTTATTTTCAAACCATTCTTGCTGAGCCATTTGTAAAGTAAAAATCAGTCTGGCTGCTTACCACTATGGGGAGGGATTCAAAACTGCTTTCACCTATTGAATCTGCACAAGAAAAGGTGTCAAAGAGTAAAGAACCTCACTCACAGGTGCTGAACAAGTCTTTTCTTTACAAAGTTAAAGCTGTCTGGACAATTCACCATGATCATTTCCCCTATCCTGTCACAATGTAATTCAAATGGAACCCAGATTCTATCTGCTGATTAAATTATAATTTATCAGGTTAACTATATGAAAACTATATTTGACTATTTGGTTCAAATACAACCTCACCCAACAGTCATGGAGTTAATGGGAACCCAAGAGGAACTGGTTCAGGCTCCGACCAGTGCTGAGTCTGGAGCAACACTCAGAGAGTATCTTCTGTAATCATTTGGTGCTGTTTTAGAGCACAACCATAATTCAGGATGAAATGCCCACTCCCTCCATTCATTTGCTGAATTTCCACTGGTTGTCTGGCTTCAAAGACAAACAGATGAACTGCTGTGTCATAAAGCCCCACTGCCACAGAGGAAACCTGTTGCTGGAGGGTTAACAAAATACACCACTGAATTCTGGCTGTAATATCAGATCAAAGCTTTATTGCCCTCAGGCAGAGATAACAGATGTTATTTCCACCAGTGCAGAGCAACACTGAGGATTGTGATTTTGATATAAGAGTAATTTTCAGGAAAGAATGGGATGAGACATCTGCACGGCATCTCCCAGACAACCCAGGGATGCACATTCCAGACATCTCTGGGTCAGGATCAGACTGCTTCTACAGATAGTTAGAGCTACAATCAAAGCACGTGTATTTCCACTGAGTCTGGAGTTGGAAGCCTGCAGGTTTAAGTGATACCTGTTAGTAACTACCTGTTAGTAGTTCTACCATCTGAAGTGTTACCTGATTTAAACTCAGATCTCACTCTTCTGACATTTTATGGAATAAGGACTAAAACCATCAGGATTTTGCAGGAGCAAAACAACCCTTCTCCTCTGACAATAGTAATAACAATGAAGGAATCTAAATACAGAAACTATTACATATGCAGTTTTCCCTTTGGGATAGGATAAGAGAACAAACAGCAGACAGATGTTAGCCATATAACTCAATGCATTACAGGACAGAGGTGTTCAGGTATTGGGGTAAACAATGGGTAAATGGATTTTCAAGGATTAAAACAGGAATGAGTCATGTGAATGAAAGGAAAAACCCCAATCGATATTTGGAAACAACAATTAAATCTTCTCAGTTGTGATTGTTCAGACTGTGAAATTCTCCACACTGGCTAGGAAAATATCCTGCATTTTTTATGAGAAAGATTTGATAAGGAGTTTCATCATGAATGCTTGGTCAAACAGCTCTTTGCCTGCTTCCTTGCTTTGCTAAAATTAATTTAGGAGTGTTTTCCATGATTTTCTGATAGAAAACAGAGTTCTTTTTTATCCCCCAATTTGTTAAAATATTGATTAATTTTTTTTCCACTTTTATACTGTCTCACAGTTGGAATAAAAAGTTCTTTAAAAATGAAAAGCATGAAATGAAAACCTTTAGCAGCAAGGCCACACTCAAAAGAAATGTAGAACACTGAAAACAAGGAGCCAGAGCAATCAGGGTAAATAGTCCTGAAAATGGTACATACAAAATAAACTGACACTGGAATTTGCTGGTAATTACCACTCCAGCAGATTACAACAGGGAATTTAAAATAAATAAACATCACCCTTACAAAAACTGTATAACTTTGATACAGTGCCAGTAATGGAAGAAGTTCTAAGAGCAACTTTAAGTAGTTGCATGCATGCATTATTCACCCCCTCTGTGTGGGTTTCTAAGGGTATTTATTATGCATTTTAATTTGTAGTCGTGCTTATGTGTGACTGGAACAGAGGAATCAACACAATCTGGATGTGCAGGGACCTGAACTAACGTCACTGCTGTCATGTTACAGGAAGCCTCTTCTACTTTTCTGTAATTTTATAGCAGCAGCCCTGCATGAACACACTGTTTGGCAGTCATTGTCCTTCATTTTTAAGGATGTTTTTTTACAGGACAGATTGTGGCATGGAAGAGAAATCTGAAGCTCCTTGGCTTGCTGATTTAAGAAATGTTATGTCTTTGACAATAAAGCTTTTAGTTCCTGTTCCAAAGATATTCAGATAACATTTCTCAAAGTCATGCACATGAAGTTGATATAAAATTGGTTTTTCTAACCCAGCTAAATTTCCTCATTTTGCTTCTTTTATGTCTCTAAACTGAAAATGTTCTCATTAACTTCAGTGTGACTTGGATAAAATACTTAAAAGTCCATCATTTAATATCATATAGACCTCAAAAAGGCCATGAAAATCCTAACATGAAAGGAACTAGCCTTGCTTTAAGGAGAAAATACAACCTTAGAACTGTCAAGAATTACTTCAAAAAACACAGTTCTTTGTGAGAAAACTGAGACTGTTGAGCACAGGACTTCATGCCTTGAGAATGGTACTCAAGTCAATGCAATGCAATTGTACTTTTCAAAAAAACACTGATGGAGATGGAAGAAATTTTCTTGCTTTTATAATTATAGGTCTATGGCAGGAATCAATCACTTTTGGGAACCTGACTTTAGATCTACTGAAATCAAGCTGCCCTCTCAAACTGAATTTGGCTCAGTTAGTTACTTGTGATGTAATGAGGGTTTCTCTAAGAATGAAGTTAAAGTCTTAGCAAGCTTGATGTGAAGTAGAATAACACACAATTGAATTTATAACACATATTAGCACAGCCTTTCAGATTTTTAAGCAGTTATTTTGCAAGATTACTTGCTTCAGTATTTTTTACCACACTCCAGCCTGACATATATTATTTATAACAATAACTCATTAGATGTGTATGAAAAATTGTAGTTTCACTTACTTTGTCCTAATACAGTGCTCAAGTGGAGGAGTGAGATCATTTTCTTTATCTTCAGCACACATCTGAGTTGTGTCTGCAGAGACATATCAGAGATTATTAGTGTGAGGATCATATTTCTATTAATATATAATAATTGCAGTAGCTCCTAAAAATTCCACCCATGGAAGCGAAGGGCTACCACCCACAATGTAAAACTCCTAGCCCTCAAAAGGCATGTGTCCTTTTGGGATTGAAAAAAAAAAAAAAGCAAAACAAAGAATAGAAGGTGAAAGAATATCCTGGAGGGCTGTCATGAGTTTTTATTATGCAAACGGTGCCATAATTACTAATAAAGCAATTTTCATTACTCAGATACTAAGGACAGTGGTAGTTAGATAGCAAACTCTAAGCTCTGTCCAAACCGTGTTAAGATTCCTCCACCCCGGAAAATAAGATTGTCCCTTGACTGTCAAGAAATCAGTGCATAGGCAGGAGAAGACTGAGTTGTGGTGGGTATGAGAGAGCTACCACAGACTGAGCATTCCTTTGGGATGGAGAGGCAACTGCAGTGTTCAGGGGAAAACAGAGAGGTCGGTGTCTCAGACACTGGATCTGTCAACAGTGAAAGTAGCTGCTGAATTTCCCAGAGAGAAAACATCCTGCGACCAGCTTGGATGTCAGGTCTGCTCAGCTGTTTCCTGTTTTGGAGTAGAAACTTTTTGAACTGCAGCAGAGTAGGGTTTGGGTTTTTTGGTTTTTTTTTTTTTCTTTTTCTTCTTTTCTGTCTGTCATCCAGCCAATGGGCAGGTTGTAAGCAACAAATGATGCCAAGATAGGGTTGTAGGATGTGGGTCTGCTTCAGTGAGACTGATGTAGACAGGATGGGAGGTAATTGCTCTAACATTCACAGAGCTGCCAGTCTCAGATATATCTGGCTTCCTCCTGCCACAGAAAGGACCTGGCTCTCCCCTGGATGTTAATCTTGTCAGTATAAATACATGCAGAAAACTGCCAAACAAATGTAAGGGCAGAAGCAGTAGGAAATGGACAATATTTAAAAGTACATAAAATACTTGCAGTTTTCTCTTAGATCCTCAGTAACTTAGAGGTACACAGTTTTTAAGTTCCAAATGGCCTCTTTTATCTTAATTTGAAGAATTTAGTATGGTCCTTTAGAGTTTTCCAATAGTATTTGGATCCCTCTAGGAATTCCTGATACTGGTGTTCTGGATCTTGTCATAGAAAGAAGCAAAAACCACTGTCCTGACCACAGTACTGGTAAGAGGATATGTGTATGGCATGGCTGCCTCTCCTATTGCCAATTTGCTGAATTTTGTCATTTTTAGACTTGAGTACTTCCAACCAAGAGGTTTGAATAGAAGCTTTTCATAGAAGAGATTAGGAAAAATGTAACACTACAAGTGTACCTTCAGGCAAGAAACATTTATCTGAGTTAATTAATGCACTCAAGTTGTTCAAGTATTATATACAATGCATTTGGAGAAAGCAATATTTAAGTTTCTCTATTCTGTCTTGGAGTCCCCAACAGGAGGAAGGACAGGAATCTGATCTCTTATAGCTTCCCTTGCATTCTAAGCCAAAGGTAATGAGAAACTAAGTGCCAGCACAGATACAGAAAAATATGTTATTAAGGGGATATGATGGCCACAGGTTCAGAAGGGTGGAATCTGAACAGACAATCACTAAAAGAAGAAATGCCGCTCGTAATTTAAATTACAACCTTAGGAAGTAATGTTTAACTATTTACCCTTCCAGAAGACTTTTGCACGTCAGAACAATCTCACATTAACTGTGGGCAAAAAACTGTTCTGTAAGAAAATGTGGGGACAAATATACCAGCTACCCTAGAAGTTGCTTTCAGTATCTGAATCTCCCAATTTCACTGTTTTTGCTACCTTCTGTAGGATCTGCAAAGGGGCCAAAGATGGTGTCTACAGCTCTGGAAGAATCTTCTGAGAATTTCAGTTATATTCATCTTAGCAATTATTCAGATGCTCTTTGAAAACACTTTTAAACAGATACTTGGTTGAAGGCATGCTCCAATGAGATAAAAGAATGATTTATTAAAACAAAAATTCCCTATATCTTCACTTGGAGACAGTAAGCTGTAAATGTTAACATACACAGGTGTTAAATGTATGTATTAGAAAGGAGGAACAATATCCCTCTGAGCAATACAACACACTCTTGCATACAGTGCTGTCTGTGACATAGAACAAAAATCCCAGAATCTCCACTTGGTCCCTAAAAAGCTGACATAAGAAGATGAGCTAAATGCTGAGAGTTACTGATTTATATACACTGGCTTGATTTTCCTTTTTGGTCTATCAGAAATTTCTACCCCAGTGAAAAAAACTGAAGAACCTTTCAAGGCCAGGTTGGAGGGGACTTGGAGCAATCTGGTGGGCTAGTGGAAGGTGTCCCTGCCCATGGCAGGGGGCATGGAACAAACTGATCTTTTAAGGTCTCTTTCAACCCAAATCATTCTATGATTCTTAGTTCTCTGAACATTGGTCTATTTAGGATAGTGTGTTGAAGGCAGGCACTTCCTGCCTTCTAGATGGAACTTCATGTTTCTTTTCTACATTTTGGCAAATGGTTATGAGTATGGGATGCAGAATAAATTCTCAAAATAAAGTGGCAATTGCTATTGTCCCAAAAATGTAATTTTACTCTCAGTTTCTGGCTATTTTTCTTGCCCAGTTTAATTCCTCCAACATTTCCTGAAATGTGACTTTGATTGTCATTTTTCTAATTATAAACAAGATTCCTGTTTCAAAGAATTGACCTCATGCTGTATTTCCAGGTAACAGTGCCTAACCATCACAGCTTGCTGATATTTCCACAATACAAATAACAGTAATATTTAGCATTTTAACATTTCCATCTGCTCCTGTGTGAATAGTTTAGATGTATAATCAAAGTTACCTTTTGGATGTAAAGTAATTTCAGTTTTTCTCCAGGCCTAACAAAGGATTACTGTACCTCCAGAACCAGCAAACTGTTTCTCTGGAATGCCAAAATTATTTGCATTTTACAGCTTTTTGCAGAATTTCACAGATAGCAAAAGATTTACTAGGACACATCCCTGGAAGAGCCTATAGCCACAACAAAAAGATATCTGCCTCTCAATGCAAGTTTACACTTTGAGAAGAAATACACAGACATGCCATGACAGATTGAGCAGTAAAGAGAAAAATAAAATATACAAACTCTGAGCACTTTCTCAACAAGGGATCTTGGAGTGCTTGGTAGCTCTAGTCTTTGGAATCATTTGTGATTTATTAATGATGGAAAGATATGTAAAAATACCATAAAGATATGTTACATGGTATAACACAACAGAAAAAATGTGTCTTGATCTCTTCAGTCCCATGTTGAACTATATCATCTGTGTTACTTACAAAGCATTTTCAATCTGGGAGAGAGGATGTGGGAACCAGGTGGTAACAACAGTGCTGTAAAGGTTAAGCTTTTTTTTTTTTGAGATAATATATAATATGATGCAGGAGAATGGCAGAGATTTTAATTAAAATAAGAGGATAAATAAGAGGCAGAAAGATGACTGAATTCAGTGACAAATCTTGTGAGATGCTAAAGCCCTCAGCACTCTTATCCAAACAGCTTCCCCACATGGACTCAAGTAGAACATGAAACACCCACATATAACTCATCCTGTCCAAAAACCAGAAGGTTTGTGGGTGCAAACAAGAAGTACAGACAGCTTATTTTTAAAGAGTGGACTACAGTAGAGTGGCTCCTTAAGACCGAGAAGGAATTTGATTACATTGTATAAATACACTGAAGAAAATGAAAAATAAGTAGGATATTATTAGCAAATAGGAATTCGGTGGTCAAGAATATCTTAATATGGCAATAAGTAGGAGCTTTCTAAGCATTAGATTAGTTAGTGTCCAAATGCCTTCCACTTGGAGAAATACACTATTACTGTAAAAGTAGTTGCATAATTTGGCATGGTTTCCAGGTATGCTTGCAAGCAGGTAAGAGTAGGACTTTGGTAACAGATTTCTGACATCTTCTGATGTAGCTGGCTCTGGAGGTAAGGATTTCATGCTTCCTCACCCTATTTGCTCATTTTACTACAAGCACATATGGTTGAAGAACAGAAGACTTGCACTTTCTACCTGTAGTAACAATGTGAGATGTGAAGGAGAATGGGAGTAATTAAATATGGTTTATAATCCTGGAAGCATGAATAAGTCAGATCACAATTTGTTCCATGAAATCCATGTCAGTGAAAGATTTTCTAGTCTGTATAAAGTAGCATATGCTCATTTTTAACCCTTCCAGGAGCTTATCCTCAAAATTTCCTTGTGAAACATGATTTTCCACTTAATCACCAAAATTAATCATGGTAATCAGTAAACAGGCACACAAAGAATCTTTAATGCCTGAGACCATCATTATTTGCATTATTCTAGTCATCTTAATGATGTGATGCTGTTGTCACCACCAGAGATGAAATGCAGAGTTCCTGAGTTGTACATACCAACTGTTAACCGTATTTCTTCTTCCTGGTTGGCCAAGCCATCATAATAATATAAATCAAATCTCTGCTCTGTTTTCCAGTCATCAAGTAAATCCTTTTCCAAACAAAAAAGCACACTGAAGTGGCTTTCACTGCATACCAACCAAATCGGGTATTTAGGGGTCTTCAAGTAACAACCAACCTAAAAGAAAGGTACAAAACATTAGAACATCATGGGGGGCAAGGGGAGAAACCACTTGTTGTGGGAAAGATGACATGTGTAAGGTTATAATCTACAAACATTAATGAAGGAACATTATAAACTGCTGAGGAAGGAGACAGGGATAGCTCTGGTAAACTAGGGAACACATAAAGCAAATATCTGTCCTTGAGTTATAGGCAGGTAATGAAATCCATCTGTGGTATTCTTCCAGCAAAAAAAGATCATATCCCAAATGATCAGAACCAAATGAAACCAAAACTGACCTATCCTTTGCAGCAGTTATAAAGCCCCAGTGAATTTAGGTCAGGAATACTACATGAGAATGAGACCAATGGGAGACTGTGCAACAGCACCTGGAAGCCATGCATGTGACTTGACAGCATCTCAGATGACATGAGATGTGCCAGGAGGGGCAACTAAATTGAGCCCAAAATATTTCCTCGGATAAAGAATATAATCAATTCCCTTCATTTATCAACATCTTCTAGCTTCACAGACTAGATACGTAAAATATTTCCAGCTACTGGAAGAAAGCAACCTGCGTTCTGATTTGAGACAGGCATTAATCTCCTATTGCAGGCTGCTGCTTTGCAGCTGCAGTTTCAATTAATGATTTTATCCCCTTCATTAGTAAGTAATAGAGCAAAAATAGTGATTAGATTATTTCATATAGCAAAGAAATCTTATTTCTCCCAGATGGGATTTTAATATTCAGCTACAGCAGATAATTACTATTAGCTGTGTTCCTGTCATTAAAAACTGCATTCTATATTCAAAATAATACTGTATTTTCTGCCATTTAATTGTAGGGTTTTTTGTATCTTTGATAAACCACTCAGAGAAACTAAAAACCAAAATAAACCTTTTTGCTTTCAGTGTGATGTTTCTGGATACAGCTCTGATTATTATTCTTACAGCAAACAAAAAATCACAACTGTGCAGCATGCTATGTATAATCATCCTTATTTTATCCCCAGTTTTATGCACCTCTTGCTAAACAGATGTTGCACGGCTGGTAGGATAACAATCTGCAAAACAAGGAATGGAAACCAAGCATGCAAATGTATGTGCACAGAAATATAAGATCAAGTTTTGTCTACAAAGTACAGACACATGGATCAAAGAAACTTTGCTATGTTAGAGGCTCAGGAAGTTTTGAAGAGGTTTGCATAGTAATAGGGTAAGTGATATAAATCTATAGAAATCATCTCTGCCTATTGCTACTTCTATCTTTATCACTATGGGATATAAAACATCTTTCAGCATATGTAGTGAATGTCAATGGAAACTGGAAGACTTTTAACTGAAAAATTCTCTTGTATGTTTTCTAGATGTAGATTAATGGATACAGCTCCTGCAGTACAGCATTCTGTTCTTCACCCTGGGCATGCAAGTGCAAACACGGATGAATATACTGCTTAAAGGTAGAAGCCAATATGCTGTTGTAATTAAAACCTTTTAAAGCATCATAAGTGATTAGGAGTGTTTGTTTTTTATATTAGAGAGAATTAGAAGTTATATCTAAAATTATATGAGTGCAAAATCAATTAGATTCCCCAATGAGAATTTATTCAAATGTTAGATAACGTCTCTAGATAATTAAGTAACTGTTCTCTGACTCATTACTTTGCTAATATCTATTTAAAAGAGCCTATTATACAACAGTTTTGCTTTTTATGTAAATTCTTGGCTTAAAACCGCAGACATTTTTTTTAGAAGATCACAAAAGACTCATTTATCAGTTATCAAGAAGGGAAATATGCAGATGCAACAAAATACGGTAAATCAGAGAGATACGGATGAAAAGATTCAGTCTCACAAACATGAATATTTTAGTATGCAGATAGATCAAAGCCAAAATGGAACAGCCAGTCTTCTCCTAAAAATGTGTTTTTCCTACACTACTGAAGTAACTTACAAGCTTCATCAAACAACATCTGGCAAAACAAGATTAGAGAGATAGAGAACATTCTCACTCACATGAACAGTCCTATTGAAGTCAGGACACATTGTTCAGATAAGTAAGGTTTGTAGGAACAAATTCCATATACATATAGTTTTCAATTACAGTGCTTACAGAATAAGGCAAGGGCATGAACTTAAAGACAATAATGAGAATTTAAAAGCATTCTAGGTTAAATTGTCATCTCCAATAAAAAGGGAGATGTCTTCATTCCAGTTACATGACTTATACTACATGAGGATTTTTAACTGTGTTCTGGGTGTTGGCTGCTCCCTACAGGTGTGCATCTCCTTAAAGCTATTGACCCTTCTAGCCCACTATCATCACCTTCCAGGGGCTTCTGATTCTCCAGATATCTCACATTATTCCTACACTAGTAGATTACACAGGCCCAGGATTTGTTTCTCAGCCTTAAAGGTGAAGTGCCACGGAAATTTTTTTATCTGTAAGTCTAAAATGCCTTCCTTTTCCCAGATATTACTTTGTCTAGACTTACTTTAGGGCACTTCCCTTTCCAATTGCATTCCTCAAAACGTCTTGATTTTTTTTTTTTTGTTTCCCACAAAATATAATTACAGAACCATGCTACTGACAAAGTAAGGACAACCCTCATTCTGAGAATTCCTTTGCCCACTTCTTCAAGCACCAGTTGTAGAGTGGACTAAAAATACACCCTCACTTAACTTGTCCAGCTGGTGAGTGGTGAGTGCTTCTTCAATTGTCTGGCCAAGCTGGTCAGTGATAGTGATCCTGGAATATAAAGGACCTCCAAGAAGGTCAGGGAAAAACAAGCATGGATACCCAATGTTCTGACTCCCCAGGAAACCCTTTAAACTCAGAGTGTCACCCAACAAGTGCTTGCCAGAGAATGGGCCCCTTCCTTCCAGCTGTTGTATGTTGCCCTAGAAGTGTAATATTGGCTCTCACTTCCAAAGGCAAATCAAGGATATGTGACTTGAATCTGCTTTATTAAATATTCTTTTTCTTAAGGGCTCACCATCTGTATTTCTACTTTACAGGAAAGAAAAAAGAATACGTGACTGCAGAATCATAATGAATTAAAAAGTAATAATGCACTTCTATTCACACATTTGTTTTCAAATGTGCTCATTTATCTTCAGGCAAAAAAGAAGAGGGGGGATGAATTAGGTGTCTTTCCACGCTGCATATTTTTGATTCCTATGGAGACTTCACTAACTCTAATCCTCTCCCTTACAAATCCCTTAAGAATGCTCATAAATTTCAGGGACACAATACTCATCTTTGGAAAAAGACAGCCTTCCAAAAGCTAGCACCTTCAAAGGGTTCATTCCCATCCCTGTGGGTGGTTTTTTCCCACATCTGACTTCAGTTGCATTTGCACAATGGTGACATTAGATCTACAGAGAAATATTTAATACCTGAGAGTTACTGCAATAATCTGCCAGAATGAGTGCATAGCACTTCACCATTCACATTTTAGTGTCTCACTGAACAAGCCTGCCAGTTGCCATGTGTGTACCCAAAGAAACAAACAAGAAATATAAGGTAGATTCAGTGTCTCTGCACTCCATTTAAACAATTTACCTTCAACAGAAACAAACATCAGGTTACCATCCCTGTGCAGTGGACATGACTCAAAGAAAAAGTTGCTACAAAAACCAAGGGAGGTTACTGGATATGGATAACATGGTGCCATTTTTCTCCAGGAGTTCTGAGACAACTGCTAAAAATACTTATTTTCCAAAATAATCAGCCAGTGAAGTACTGAGGCTCACGTAATTCCATAAAGATCTGGGTCCACTCAGACTGAGTACTTGCTGGTTGCAGTGAACCCATTAGGAGTGGCAGACAAAAGGGCAACTACACAAAGATTTCAGTCACAAGCCACAGCCTATTGTTTGTTCTGACAGTGTTTTCTCCATTGCAATGACCTTTACTGAATTAATATTAAACAATGTTCCAACATTGTTAAGACTGAAGTATTAATTGTGTAAAAACAGATAGCCTAGCAAGAGCCTTTGGGTGATCAAGAACACCACTGAATCAAGTTATAATCTACCAGCACTATTAAAATAGCAGTTCAGCCTTAATACTAATATATTTGCACTTAGTTAAGGGATACTGTGAGGGTAAAGCTATTGCCATTAAAATGTATTTGCTTTGTTTTAATGTGTAATTGATTTCAATCAGATTAAGAAAAAAATATAATGTTCATAATATCTGACATTCGAAGTATGAATACTTTAATGACTATGCCAGGTTAAATATAACTTGAAGTTTTTAGCCAGATAATTATAAATTATAGTACAAAACACTATTGCTACATTGGAGTCCTAATTTCTCTGCAGCTTTGAATCTTTTTTGTTGTAGAAAAGGAAATCTTTCTGATGATGAATTGGGGTTTGAAAAGGGCAACTATAATGAAGAAGAATAGAAAGAGATGTATATTCAGTCTCAGGACCATTAAACTAAAGAAAAAACTCCTGGAAAGCACTGGCTTTGGACTGAAGTTCTCTTTTGCTGCCACAAGATAAAAGAAGACAACAGTTGAGACAAGGCAAACAGACCTCAGCATGCCAGTTAGCCTCAGGCACTTTTTTATTTTTCTTCTTTGCTTTACTCCGCTGCTTTTCTGGTATGTTCTATCAAGTGAAGAATTGTCAAGAAAGATTCTGACCCTTATTTGGACTTCAGAGCTTTGCTATTCCCTCAATATACATGAAGGAGTTTATAATTCATTTGAATAAGTTACTAAACTGCAATGACAAAGATAGATGAAGATTCAGTTCATTTAACTCCTCAGTATCTATTTCTAGGCCTTTTAACTCGATCTGGCTTTGGCTGACAGGAAAATCAAATAAGGAAGAGATGGGTATTGACAGAAATTTGGACCCCTCTGCTCATCACCTGTAAAAGGAGATGCCTGGAGCCTTACCTGATCAATTTTCAGCCTACAAAGGACCTAAAATTAGATGGCATAAATCCCAATCCAAATGCAGGTATTTATAATCTGAAGAGGCATGTGGAAAATATTTAACTTATCATTTTCTGTTTTGTCTGTAGGCAAAGCATGCGAAACACTTTTATACATGTGAGGTTTGTTATTCTCTTGAATAAAAACTCAGTGATTCTATTTTGTTTGGAAGGAGGTTGTCAAGAAATCAATGCCAATATCCCAGCAACAGTGACTGCCTCTGGGAAAACAACTGCCCATGGATAAGTAGGAGGAAAATAGGACCTCATAAAAGACAATTCTTTTCCATGCTAGAAAGGGAGAGGCAAAAAAAAAAAAAAAAAGAACAGATTTTTAAATGGCCAATGGCTTGTCAGTCGTGTTGTAGGTGAACCTGTATGTATGAACATGTTTCTTGCCTACAGCCTCTTGAAATGCTGACAGCTGAGGCAGAGACCTGGGTGGTGTCAAGAATTGGAGTAGGGTGAGTTTGGGAGGTCGGATGATAGGAGGTTTATTTACTGTAGCAGGCAGGTTAAAAGCAGAAGAGAATCAGTTAAGACAAAGAATTATCAGAGCCAAGGTTCAAAAGAGACAAATGAGAGTACAGAATATTTCCATTACTTCATGTACAACAGCACATACCTAAAGTGGCTTCAAAAAGCATTCCAGAAGGTTGGCCAAATGCATCAGCCAGTACAGCACCAACCTTAGAAGCTGAGATTCAGGCCTGTCTCCAGTTCAGCCAGTAGCTTACTGGATGACTTATTGGGATAAACATTTGACTTTTGTTTTGCTGTTAAACTGCCTGTAAAATGGTAATGCTACCTGAGACTTTTGCAAAGCCCAGAACTATTCATAGGAAATTACACAGAAATGCTAGATGTATTATTATCATTACTACCACTAATAATGACAATAATAATAATTATATCTCTGAAATTCTTCAGATTATAATAGGGTTTTTTTTTTTGTTTGGTTGTTTTTTTCTGTTAGACTTTTAAGTGATGTGGTATAAATACAAGGAGCATCTGTTTCCATCTGTTTCTACTTTTAGCATCACAATAAGTTTGTGAAAAGAGCATTTCATCATTCAACCTTTTTTTCACCTGCAATTTTAAAGCAGCATTTAGGCTAACATTTGACCCAAATGCAGGGACTTATTCATTTGCTTCTGTAATTGGCCCTGCCTACTTCTGTGCCTAAACTCATTTATTTGTGGTCTTCTCCCCACTGCAGCCCAGCCATCAGGAAAATCTGCACCAATTTTATGGGAGCTGACCAGCTCTTGGAAATGGTTCTATTGCTTTAAGAGCTCTAAAGAAGTCCCATGAGACCTAAAATCTTACTTTAGGTTTCCTAGTCAAATGCATAAGGTCAGATGGAATTAATATAGATTAAATATGGGTTTAGCACAACGAAAGTAAATCCCAAGATGTGTAACAGGCCTACCAAAAAGTAACATAATTGGACTTTCATCTTTTTTGTATTAAAATATGGAATGCTACTATGAAACTAAATGTTTGCTTATGAAACAGATTGAATTAATCCATCTGTCATTGTGAAGCAATTTGCAACAAGCAACTATATTACAAAAAATATCCTGAATATGGTGATATGTTAGGACTAAGAGTGATGATTAGACATGAACAGTTCCAGGCAAATTACATGAAGCACACGTTTTTCCAATCAGCAAAGATAACACATTCAGCATGATCTACCAAAAGAGATTGCTGGATGAGCAATGGAGTGATTCTTCAGGGAATCACTGAGGAAAAAGGGACTGATCATTTTGTTTTGTTTTGCTACTGCTGAAGTTTGACAGAAGGACTCATTCAGTTCTCATGTCCTTGTGGTATTTTCAGCTGAGAAAGACACACCAAGGAAATTATAGACTATATACAAATACTCCACATTGTAGACAAAGGATTTAAAATGCTATAGAAATCTTCTCTACATAGTTGTACTGCATCTAGCCTGGAATCTTACAAGTGCCTTCCTAAATGCATTGGTCAGTTGGAAGAAGTCTAGAGCAGAGCAATAAAAATGACCTTTGGACAGGATATGCTGATGAAAAAGGGAGGAACCCTTACATCAGCTTGCAAGTGTCTAGCGGGTGGGGATGAATTGTTTAGGAGTAGGCAGGGTTGGAAGGAGGAATGATGCTTAGAGGAAACAAAATATATGAACAGTCAGATTTAATAGCAGTAGACCCAAAGCACAAGCTGTACAGTAGATGTTAAACTCCATGTTCACAGGTACCTGCAAATCTGCATTTGAAATTCCTCATATTTTACAGTAGAGGTGTGTGAGAAAAAAGGTAATGTCACAGCTATATGTACTACAATTATCTAATAAACAGCTATCTGAACAAAGAGACAGGAACTTCATGGACACAGATTTTTAAAAGAAAGCCTCCTATATAACAGGATAGAAAGATATCCTGAATTATCCCCTGGGCGACTGGCTGGGTATGACCTAAAGGGAGTTTTCCAGCTCTAATGTCTGTGATTCACCATATATCACGCTCAGGATTTTCTTACTCCTGGAAACAACAAAAACAACAACAAAAAACCCAACCAAAAATGACAGTGCTTTTCCATTACTGATTTCAGTTACCATCCTCATAGCCACAATGTAATTGGATGCTGAATCCACTTACCAAAGCACGCAGAGGAAGAAAAGAGTCAGTTTCAAAGACTTTAAGGCAAATGCTATTCTGAGTTTCACTACTGCAAACTGACAGTGACATTTCTATTTTTCTAAATTGTTCTAAACTTACATCTGTGTAGCAGAAAGTAGAATCTGGCCTTTTATGCTGAAGCCACAGTGGAGACTCCCTAGACTAGAGGCCAAAGTCCACCAGAATCTGACTTTTGTCCTAGTTCTAAGGCAGGCATTGCCCAAGGCACTCAGATGTATGAACTGAAATGTGGAGCACTCACAGATGTTCTTAATAAAAAGCAAGACAATTTGCATCAGATGCCTAACTAGTGTAGACTGAAAAAAAGGAAACTATGTCTACTGGAGTGTCTGTAACTAATTAAGGGTCACTGGCTTGGGAAAGAGATCACTGCTCATGAGTCCAGCTGCCATGCAAGAGCACAGTAGTGGAAGAAACAGACACCCTCCAGCATATAATTTGCAGGATAAGTGGAAGACAGTGTCTGATCCTCTGGGTTAACTTTTTCTTTTATTTTTAGAGGGCAGATGGGAAAGAAATAGCTCTTACCTGCACTGACCTCACTTACCATTTTGCTGCTTAGAAGTCATTTTCCTCACTGGAGAATGGAAAAAATGCTACAGTGGTGTACAACCAATTTTTGAGGCTTTAAATGTTACATTGTTTATGCAAAAAGAACAGTCAGCTGGAACTAGACATAGAGGCTAATTTATTTTTAGTTCCACTTGTTCTGAATTAGTCTGATTTGGATATACTGATATGTTGTCTTGACTGAATTTACGTGTTATTATAATCTTGTGTATAATGTAAAGGATTACATTAACTGAAACTAAAAAAGTAATTTGTCTGTAGAAGGAAAATATAACTGACTTTAGCCATTTGGGAAACAGTTAACAAGTTTTGGTTTTGGCCACACATTTGGATTAGATGACTACAAACTCTTTGCTAACCTCTTCTAAATTTTCATAGAGGCACTGCCTGCAAATCCAGATGGCATTGTTAAAATTATTTAATCTACCATTAAACACATGAAAAATACTTTCAGATAATATCCTTGTATCAAACACAAGATTGTCTGCTTAAGGCAGAGCATGTTTTTAGGAAAGAAGTCCATCCTTAATCAAGTTTTTCCAGAGGCTAATTAAAGGCTGTCACTTCTTTGAACTTTTTAATCTGTAGGTTAATTTTTGTGATTTAAAAATTAATACTAAAATTAATATATTAATTTCAAAGACACATTAAACAGAACATTCCCATTATGTTGAGAGATATTTTAATTGTCTATTATTTTCTTTACTGCTAACACAATATGATCACCATTACAGCAAGAAGTAGAGGATTCAGCCTGGCTCCTCATCACAGAGGAACTCATAGAAAATTGAATAATTAGAGTGAGTTCCAGCTCCAGATTCAGATGCTTACATATTCAGGATTAAGATATAGGTGTCCACATGTGAGCTGGGCATCTCAGCTCCACTATAATCAGTGAATAAAGCCAAGGGAATTTCTTCAGCTCAGCACAGACTGCTGTTATGCTTAGTCAGCTGAACAGTTTTCTGCTCCATAGACTGCACTGAGCAGGTCTATAATATATAGGTATATATAATGTATATACATTATATACAATAGTATATAATGTATATATAACCATTTAAACATAAGTGTGTTAGTCTTTTACCCAGGTGTGGCAGTTATGAGCTTGCATCCAGAAGAGAGACCATGCTCTGCCTTGGTGCCTCTTAAAAAGTATTAGATGCCTCTGAATGAGCAACTGAATCAAGCCTGTATTTTCTTGGCTGCTATACTCACTCCAAGCCAATCTTAAATTGAATTGTTTCGTTTTTAATTAAAATCTGAAGAATAGAAAGCATACCTGGCAAACATCATAATGCTCGAAGAGAGACAGCAAACCAATATCGCTGCGGCTTGTGATACCTTTCAAAATTGTGATATTGCCATTTCCAGAGTCCAGCTCTATCACATTGTTGAAAACATTGGACACAGCTTTGCCAGTCAAAAGCAAGTTCACCAATTCCTGTTTGGGACATGTTTAACAAAAAAAAAGAAAAAATAAAATAAACCCACAGACAAACAGGCAACAAAAACACAGTAGTTAAACATCATGTCTCTACCACACATTAGTACAAGATTGATTCAGAACTGAAAAAGTTACATATATACCAGACCTCTAATTTATGCAATGGCTTTACTTTTAGATTAGAACTAGGACTGCTTATAAAGTCTTTTCAAGACATTCTGAGAAAGTCTACTCCCAAAGTAAAATGAGGAAATAGCAGAAGTTTCAGAGTTCACCTTCCCAGAGGCAAACTGTTGTTAATCAATTTACTCTTACAACCAACTCATATTGGCCCTTTGTTTTGTTTTCTAAATTAAAATATTTTGGTGTGCTTTTTTTCTCTAGAATGAAAGCTACAGCATAAATACCATAAATTAAAAGCCTGTACAGTACTATCTGACATTTCTCCATGTGCTTAGTGATACACTTTGTAAGTTGGGCAAGATTTCTTACAGGATTTTTTTTTTTAATGGTTATTTCTGGGTGAACTTAAGTTTCATTTAGTAAGACACAGACCCATAAGGTTTCACATTTGGTCTATATCACTAATGTATTCACTATACCAGACTGTTGATTATTCCTTCTCTGTGGTACTAGAAATACAGGTGTGTCAGAGGCAAATACATGTGAGAGGCTGGGTGTGTGCACATGTGTTCAAGTGAGAGTACAGAAAATTCAAGAGTGAGAAAGACACCGGGCATTTTGCTTAGCACGAGACCTTACAATGACCAGTTAGGATGCAACAGCACATAACAATTTCTAGCAGCAAACTGCACTACAGCAATGAACTATTAATAAGTAACATATGTCAAGAAACATGAGAGGAAATAATAAGAAGAAAGTTTCCAGAAAAAATAGTCCAAATTACCATGCCCAAAGACATGAATAATACTGGTTTGCCAGTTTGGACTTGATGAATGATTTAAAAATACTGTACATATTTATAGCCCCATGTTTTTCCTGAAGGACTCCCCAAAGTTTATAGGTTCTTACTGATGTTTTTTAGGATTTCTAATCTGCCAGTGATGCTCCACCACCTTCTTGAAGTAACCACAGTATAAAAATCTTTCAGAAACAGTACAAGAAAGAAATGTTAAGCTTGCCTTTTGCAGCCAAAATGGCAGTACTTTTAAAAGCTGTGGACCCTATTCCAACCATACAACTGCTGATGTCCCAGATTTGGGGGGAAATCCATGTCCCAGAACTTTGGGATCTGTATTCCACCTATGTGTCCAAGGGGAAGTGTTTCTAACTGGGTGGATTCCTGCACAAGCCTAGAGCCAGTGCGTACTGTAGCAACATTTGGTACAGTATATGAGCTGGAATTTGGACTACACAAAGTTGTGGTCATAAGTTTCAGACAGTAATTCAGACTTTCAGTAATTACTTTCAGTAATTCAGACAGTGCTTACTTTCAAGCACCACATATCTTTCAGACAAGCCTTTAATAAGTCAGTGTCTCTGTTTTGATGTACCAGCTAGCTTCAGTCACCTTTCTGAAACAGCAGGGAAGAATCACAGTTTGCAAACTTCAGCAGTATCTCAGCACTAAAATCAGCTGAGGATTTCAAAAGAGCCTGGAGAGAGGAGTGTGAGCACTTAAACACATGGCAATAGCCACACATGGTCCAGAAAAACCAAACCAAAAAGCAGAGGTTCTGAAAGCAAAGCAGCATGCTTAAAGACGAGGAAAAAAGAATAAAGGATAAAGGTGTGTGACATTATGGGGGGAAAGGAAAAATGGAAGGAATTTCAATTAAGAAATATCATTTCCCAGAGGTCAGCTCATCACTCAGAGACAGGTGACATCCCCAAGCTGGAACTTACCTGAGTACAGTAGCCATGGCTGCCAATCAGGCGGTTGGTAAGGACATCAAAATCATTGCGCACCCTAAAAGGAGTGCAGAATACAATTAAGTTACAAGTGGAGAAATACAATTCAATGCAATTATGCAATTGCTTCTTTCATTGGGCTTGATGTCTTTAAATATTGGGGGGTAAAAAAAGAAGAAGAAGAAAAAAAGAAAAAAAGAAAAAAAAAACAAAACCCAAATTGAAAATATAGCTCTAACTTTTGCAATTTTTACAAGGTGATTTTTTGCACGGCAAGAAAAAGTGGATATATCAACTAAAGATGTGGCAAGCAGAAACTTGTTAGAGCTAGCCTAAAGAAAACAGTTATAAAGGAGAATAGAAGCCATACTCACTACAAGTTAGAATTCTAGGAATTAGAACTACTGGACTACATGTCTTACAGAACCACAGAATGGTTGAGAGAGGAAGGGAACTCTGGATGTCACCTCGTCCAACCTCCCTGCATAAGCAAGGTCACCTACAGCAAGTTGTTCAGGACTGTATCTAGATTAATTCTGAATATTGCTGAGGAAGCTGACTCCACAAGCTCCCTGGGCAACCTGTGCCACCACTTAGACAAACTTGTGCTTGTTATTCCTATCATCAATATTTCATCATTGCCCACAAACTGAAGATGATACAATCCATACAATATATTGTCTATGAAAAGGAGAAAAGAAGAAAAAAAAACCCAAAAACCAACTCCTGTTGCACACAGTTATCATAACCCTGTGAAGCCCTTTCTTCTATTTTATGGCATCACAGAAATGAGTCCATGAAATTGAATTATTGATAATTATGGAGTAATATCTCCCCAAACTAAGTTCCCTCTCCCATACCTCTTGGAATTATGGAATTAGTGTCTGGTTGATGGCCTAAAAATAAATTTGTAACTGTTATAATTTAATCCTGCAGATATAATGCAATTGCAAACACTATTTTATCCTTAAAGTAATATCTAAACTATTTTTTGAGAAAAAACAAATGTACTATATTCCTGGATAGCTATGGCAATAAAATACAGATTAATTCTATGGTTCATAAAAAAAGCTATTTCCTTTCAGTATAAAGTAAGTAAATCTCAGTTGTTTTGACTACTGTTAAAAAGGTAGAGAGAATGCCTCAATGATCACCAATTATAATGTGTTATTCTATATACATCTGACCATCTCATTCACATTTGACTTGTGAAATCTCCTGTGTACCCAAATATTAATGTTTTCTAGCAATTAACACATTTTTTTTTAAATAGGAAAGATTTTTTTTTATAAAGAGTTGAAACAACACAGTCAGAGCAAACCTAGCTAGAAATTTCCCTTTAACACCGTTACACGCTTTGATAAAAAACTGAGGTTTTAAGTAAGAAGCTGGGACATACTTGTCTTCATTCCAGATTTCATGGAGTTTCTTTGAACGTCAAGATCAGAATGTGATATGTAATTCAGATTACTTAAGATTTCCAGCCCTTAATGATACTCAAAATCATCCAAATCAACTCATAGGCATTTAATCACAGTTCCCTTTTAAAAATAAATAAATAAATAAATGACAAAGGTAATTTAGAAGTCAGCCTCAATCACAGTGCCACAATAACATCTCTTGGTAGTGTGAACTGAAAGAAAAGACCACGGAAAGCGTGCCTGGGATTTGGAAAACTCTCTCGTGCGACATTGGAAGGAATGGATGGGGTGATAATAATCTTTGGATTTCGGCCATTTTTTCTTTAGTTTTAGAAACAGTTTCATCTTGAAAATGCCATAGCCTTGTTTGAAATGAGCAGACTATACAATATGCGTCAGTTAGGGACGATGGGACGTACGACAAAGACAATAGGAGGAAGTTCTAATTCCATCTGTAGGTACAAACAATATGGGAGTTCAGAGGTGTATCTCAGATTTTGAAGAAGAAGAACATCTGCCTTTCAAATCATCCCTGCTACTGAGGAAACAAACAGCAGGCATATAGCTCTGAGATTTACACCTATTCTAAATGGTTTTAAGATTATTGTTCATACCTGCCAAAGATTGTGCAGGTGTATTTAGTGTATTGTCATAAAAGGAGTCAGCTTTTAAGTGAAAGTACACTTCACAGCCCAGCAGAAAACAAAGCACATTGTTACCATTATCTTATTTTTTATAATGTATGTAGACATTCATTGATGACAAGCAAATCCTGAAGCGTTTGCTCATTCCGATGCCCTGGCTATCAAATTCAAAACAGACACAATGAATAAATATTTGCTGCTAATAGTAGTTTGTCCATAGATGGAAATGTGCATTTATAATTTAAAAATCACTAAAAGAGAAAATCCTGTTAATCTGAAGCCAGGAGACTTTTAAGTATGCTGGATACAGAGCCATACTGACATAACTTACTGACTTCAAGGTACCCACAACAGTTCTTATTAGGAATCTGCCTCATGTTTCCAATTCTTATGTCTATTTTGGGATATACAAATTTAAAAGAAATACTCTAACATTTTAAGAGAGATGGACAAAAACACCACAGTCAGAAGAAACTGTAACAGCAGTAAAAATCTGAGTACTGATGGTGCATTGATATAGTAAATTACAGTGATGTGTATGGACTCTACTGAAGTTTTTAAAATGCATAAATGCAAATCCAAAAAATAAATATTTTGAGCACTGTATGCTACAATATAACGTGATCTGTAATAAGATGAGGTTTTTTTCCCAGGAAATAACACTGAGTAAGATAAATAAGACATTTCTAGAATGCTTTATACATGTTAATTCTGAATTTACTTATAGGAAAATTCTTGCCAAGTTTTTAATGGAGAACATCTGAGCATTGATTATATACAAAAGTCACATGCAAACTGTAACACTAGGAATCATTCCAGAGTATCAAAATATGAGTTAGTTCATGCCAGCTATTTACCTTGGAGATTGTTTTGATTCATAGCAAACTAAATAAAACAATATAAACCAAAAAGTGCTGCCTTCAAGTAAGTGTTAGCTTTTTTTTACAGCCCTTTGACTCTGTGGCAAAACTGCAAGAGAACATTGGTGACTTCACTTTCTTCATGGCAACAGACAGCGTATTAACAAACACACAATTACAAGTCTGCTCCAAAAATAGAATTTGGGTTGGGATGGAGAAAAACTCATCTTCAAGCATAAGGATTTCAAATAATTACAATGGGGATGTGGAAAATGACAGGATGGGTGACTGGCTTACTGTGTAAATGTTCCATAATTATTTTTCTTCTATATGGTAGCTCACTGCAAAGGTTTCAAATTAATGTTTAAAAAAGAAGGGAAGAGCCCTTGAGGAAAAGAGAAGAGAGGGGAGGAGAGGAGAGGAAAGGAGAGGAAAGGAGAGGAGAAGAGAAAGGAGAAAGAAAAAAAAAAAGAGAAGAAATAGTGCTGGTTGAAATTTACACCAGTGACAGCAAGAAAGTGGCTTCATTCTTTATTTATTGCTTTTTTCATGTACCTGCTAATTTCACAAAGTACTTAAATTGTACCTGTACTGAGGTAACCATGCACATTTAATTCATCAGCTCTGCTTCTAGGGTGTTAATATACTCTAAGAAGTATTTCTGTTTTGGAGGGATCAGTCTGATATGAAAAGTTATTAATCTGTTTGTAGACTCAACCCACAATGTCATTATTTCATTTTTAAAAATAAATTATCCTTCTGGAGTGCAGTATGTCTTCTTGAGCACAGCATATGAAGCAAAGATACTAAACCCAGATCTGCTTAACCACACTGACCTTGTGTTTAGCAAACAGCTGAATAGTACACAGTATGACAGTGCACTGACTGAAATTTAGCCAAAAATTTACTGGTTTTGCTACTGCTCTATTTTTTAGTAGAATATTTTCTATTCTTTCACATGGTTAGAGTCTTTCAAATCCATGTGCTTTATGCCTATAGAATTCACTTCTGAAATTCTTTGATTTCCTGAAGAAATAGGGAAAAAAAGGGGGGGAAGAGGGGGGAACATGTAGAGCTAATCAATTACTTAGAGATGCCTTCATATCACAGTTTTTTTAATATATCAAAATATGGACACATAAACATCATGTAATTACTCTGGGCTTCTTTACTTTTTTGTACATGGAGAGAAATTGGTACTTCCTAATTTATGTGACCTTGCTTAGATAAATTGCAGAAGAAGGAAGAAACTCTACTGTAAAATGCCTTTTTTTCATCTGACAAGCATGAAGGAAAGGGAGCCTGCCATGACCAAGGCATGGACATCTAAATCTTATATACCAGGGACCAGACAGATAACTCTTACTCCCAAATATGCCTGCACTGCAGAAAGGCTGGGGTTTTTTGTTTGTTTGTTTGTTTGCTTGCTTTTTGATTTTTAGCTGAGAAATAAGGTTGCTATAGAACTGACAACACCCTGTAGGCAGCCTTGAAAAAAGACTCCTCAGATGGACAAGCCAATTAAAAGCAGTGTGTAGGCACTCAGTTTCAAAGTCACTTTGTTATAATTTTTAGCTGAACAGTATAAGAATTTGAGCATTTAGACATAGTAGAATTTGAAGTAGTACAGATGGTCAGAAGAAACCACTGCCAAGATACAGAGCAGCTTTCCTATGAGAACAGACTACACAGACAAGGAGTATTCCACCACAAAAGGACACAACTGCCAGACTGCAAAAGAAGTTCAAAACCTCCTGAATGGTAAGGAGATGATTAAGGAATATTTACTCACTCCTTTTCATAACATGACCTAGGCAAAACTGCGTAGACTTATTGGGCAACCAGTTCAAGGCAACAAAGGGGAAAACCCTTTCACAAAGAATGTCATTTACATTGGGGAACTCACTGCCACAGGATGTGGTGAAGGCCAAAAGAATTAGAGGGATGAAAAAGGTTTTAGAAAAATTCATGGAGGGTAGGTTCATCATGGGCTCATAAACTCAATGGTCCGGATACAAGTGCCAGCTTAGGAAGTCTCTGAATTGCTGACCATTGGAAACATGGAGAATATACCAGCAGGATAATTGCTTTACACTCACTCCATTTCTTAGGCAGTTTCCTTCAGCAGCCACAGGTTTCCACTAGCAAAGGCAGGCTAAAAGATGGCAAAGAGAGATGGACCTTTCCTTTGATCCTGTGGAATTGAGTCTTATGGAACTGAGAAGCATTTAAATCCATGTGTCTCAAATACTTCTCCAAACAACACTCTGTGCTGATGTTAGCCATGGTGTGGACTACAGCCATATCCTGTCCTGGGATAAAATAGAGTGTGAAGAGGGAGAAGAAAGGAAGATGATGTTCTCTGCATCTGTGAGGTAAAATTTAGTCATTCCAGTTACTCTGTTTCACAGAAATCTATGTGTCTTCGTTGCTTTCCTGACCTTCAGTGATAGCTTAGGGACCTAAAATAGAGTCACACCTTGACCAGGTTTATTGAATCATGGGCTAGGTTCACTGATAAACTTGAATTTTGTTCTAATATTGTCCTTTATATTGAATAATTCTTCTCAGTCCTTCCTGTTTACTTAAAACTGCTACCCTCCTATTTTTAAGGAAAAAGTTATGCCCCCTCTCAAACTTTATTTTTTAGGCTAAAAAAGATAACTTTTGTTCTTTTATAAGACATGTTTCTCATTCCCCCTGTCTTCCTTCTCCCAACACTTCTCCCAGTTTTAATCAGTGAACTATATTTAGCATGGTATTTCAATGAGGACACATTGGTGTCTTGCACAATCTATTACTATTTCTTCACCTCCTAAAACTATTTATGCTGATACACCCTAGGAGCAGATTAATTGCTGTTCTATAATGCTTGCTCAAAGTCACTGTGTGCTCCACTTCTCAGGTCCTCATCCTGCCTATTACAGTATATGGACACCCACTATACTGTAGTGCAGTAATCTCTGTCTGCATGACCTTGTAGTTTCTGTAGTTAAAAGAAATTATTTTTTTATTACTCTCATCATGAAGCTGAGCCAACTCTTTTAGTACAACATGATTTGTTTTCTGTATTGACAAAGCCTTTCAACTTTAAGTCATCAATATATTTCATTAGGCCACCACTCCCTTTTTCCAACACTGTAGGGAATAAAAATGAAGTTTAACCCCAGACTGAGCACTGAGGAACTCTAGCAGTAACCTTCCTCAAGCTGGTAACTCTTTTCTGAGTCTCTTTCCTTTAGGATCTTAACAATAGTTAGAAGATCTTTCATTTTCACATTAGCAAGTGAATTGTCGTTTGATATGATATCAAATACAAAAATCTCATTACTTCTCCATTAATTATTTTTTTTCAGTTTAACTAGCAATCCTACATTTGGTACTGTAATTACATAATTTACTGAGGTTAATTAATTTATTTCCTTTCTGACTTAAAAAAAAACAGCTCTTTTGTTAGAGTAGAATATTAGTTCTGTCCTGCAGAACTTTTCTGTAAAATCAGAGTGCATCCTCTGCCATTTTAAATTTATTTCTGCAGTTGTTCTCTTTTCAGAATTTTGCCTACACCTTTTCAACCTGCTGACACAAAAGCTAAGTTGCTTGGTCTGCTTTTCCATCTACCTTAAATGTAAGCATTGTTTGCTATGACACACTTGTATGGTGATCTCTATTATGAAAAGGTATTAAGCATCACTGTCATTGTTTCTGTGATTTTAGATGCTAGCCCCTTCAGTATTTAGAGATGGAGAGCATCCCCTTCTCCAGCCTCACTGCACCAGAAATGCAAGGTATTGTATGTTTTAAGGGGGCAAGTCAGATAGTATGAAAAAACATATAAGCTTTGAGGATCAAGTCCAGTCAAAGTCTGACAAAGCAAGAGAGCTCAAAAAGTCTTGCAGAAGTTTAATAATTTGCAAAATGACACTTGGTTTATTTTTTCCTTCACGTTGCTTAACTGTAATTTTTTCAGGCTTAGTTCTATCTCCCACAAAATGAATTTCCATGCATTGATTCAAACTAGCTCTCCTGACTTTGCACCATGTTCTTCTTACTAAAATGTAAGGAAGAATATAAATGTAGATTTGGAGCATTCTTTACATTATTCCTGATATCAGTCACATCCACTCTACACAGAGACTTCACATATTTTCTGGATACCTTTTTACTGATATGATAAGGAAATTGCCTGTTGTTTTATTCTGGTGACTCAAGATCTGGGTCTGACCTCATCTGAATCATGTTATTTCTGTATTTTCCAACACCAAGACCCAAGCCACTAGTGCCAGAGCTACTTGTTGCTCATCATATTTTTTTTCCATTCCTTTGTACTCTTTAGAGATCAAAAAATTCTCTAGAGAATGACCTGATAACTTTCCTTCTCTTCAGGCATGTTCCTCAGCTTCAGAATTTATCCTGATCTGTTCTAGAAGGAACCAGACATTGTCATCCAGACAATCTGGATGTTTTTCCCTGTTGCTAAAAGATATTTTTCTGTTTCGTATTTACACAAAATTTGCTCCACTTCTGTTCAATTCTCTGTCCTCTGGACCAGTGCAGGTTTCAGGCTTCCTGAACTTTTTTAATAAGAAAAGAGACACATGTCTGTCTCCCTAAGTTGTGAAAATGTAAGTTTTCAGGTTTTTTTTTCCATTGTTTGTTTGCCTTATTTCCCAATATGTCAGTCTCTTACCAAGGAAGATATTAAACAGAATCAGGACAAAAACATCTTTGATTTCTTGATTCCCCCCTTTTTTGTTGAGTTTGGTTTAATTTTTATTTTCTTTACTGCTAACCTTTGTTTCTTGTTCTTCCATGAATCAAACTTCATCAAACCAAACTGATTATTTATTCTTTGTCTTTGTGGTCATCTTTCCACCTGGGACACATTCCTTATCTAGCAAGATATATAGCTTCCTAATCTTCAGATCTTATTAGGGAGATTTTTCCATATTTGTGTTGGGGTCACACCCTACTCTCCTTTCCTGTATCTTTGTTTCAAACTCCCATCATCTCTAGCTTTATTCTTTTGTCCCTAGGTCTCCTCTTTCTAAAGTGTTATAAGGTGGCATTTCATACATCAATATATTCCACTGCATATCCACTTTTGAAAGAATATAATTCTCATAGCTTCAAATTTCAGTTTTGCATCCTCCTTGGAATATTGCTGTCTCACTCTCTTGTATTTCTTTGAAGGCAAAAACATCAACCTCTTCCCAGCAAAATCCCTTTTCTATTTTCTCTCAGCAGTTGAAGCTACAAGCTGTGCTTCATTAAAGTTTTACATTTATTACTATAGTTATTAATGTAGCAAGCAATTCTTGCCCACTGAACAGCCCAGCCAGAAGGGCCTCTGTCTAATTCACACAACAGAGATTCAAAGACAAGGAAGATGCTGAAGATTATGAATTGCATGCAACCTATGAAGCAGGAAGCACAGGAGTTCACTTACCCAAACAAACAAGGACTCAATTCTTCCCTATCAAGGACTGGATCCCAAACAAGCTCTCCTATGTGCTCTCCTCCCACTGTTCTTGATAAATCTAATCTCATGCTTCCTCCATGTTGTAAAATCACAAATGGGTCTTGGGAGAGGGCTGAGATTCTCAAATACAGATTTTTCACTAAGGTCAAGCTGCTTGTTTTTTCTTACTGTAACGTAATTGACAGCTGTTTCCCCTTAAAAAAAATACCTGCTTCCCTATCTCTTTCAAACACCAAGAGGCTAAGCCATAAAAGACATGATGACAGGTATTTATATTATGTAAGAGTAAACACTGAGTGAAAAGTGTTCACATGCGTAATTTCCTCAAAATTACACAAAAGTGCTCACATGCTGTTGGTCTTCCAGGCATTCTCAAGTTGGGGGGTAAATACCTCTGAAAAAGTTTTCCCAGAAAACTGTCTCAGAGAAAAATACATTTCCATCAAGGACTGACTGTGCCCCATGGGACTGGATCTTCTCTGTGGTGATGTAATTGCTTTTACCATTGGACAACCCCAATGGTCACTTCATAAAAAGCCTTTCCTCATCAGCCATATAGTATGAGGAGAGTAGGTGCATTTTAGGGGAACTCTAAATTAAAGATTGGCTCTGAGACAGGAAAAGGTGTCAGTCAAGGAAAGTGGATTGAGAGTGGAGGACCCCTTGTTCCACCTGCAAGTCATGCCCCAACAGAGCATCACTTTCTTTTATAAGGTCCTATGTGACTGAAAGAGTTTAAGTCAGGTAATAGGTCAGAATTTGAGATATCTCACAGCAAAGAAGGGTACAGAAAGACTATAGAAAAGAATACAGAAAAAAATGGCTTGATACAGATTAATACAATGATGATTATTTTCTGTTACACATCTCAGTAGAAAGTTGTCTTATGAGTAAAGGTAGTTTGCACAGAGCTTGGCTTTCATTATGTTTTAATTGCACTAAATTTTTGTATTTTTAATATCATTATTAGAAATTATTTAAGATTATTTATCACAACAGAGCATACAGTTAACTGAGAGTGTTTATTCTGTTTTTCCAGATGAAAACGGACCAGCAGCCCATGTCTGAAAGGCAGGTAACATCATGGCTAGAGATGCCAACATTCAGTAGTCAATTAACAGTTCCTTCTTATTAATGGCACCTCATTCTAGCCACAGTAAAACAATGTGCTCACAGGCTTATAGCACACACCCAAAAAGTTATACATATGTGGAATCTCTTTGATAAATCTGTTCCCACAGGCTTCTGCTCCCCTCTTGTCACGTGTCCCACCTGCTCTATGTAAACTCTCTAGAGCAGGAATTGTGTGGCTATAAGGAAACCACTGATCTGAAGGCCAGGTAGAGTGAGTGACTCATTGTAATTGCAAATTAACATGTTCTTGCCCTTCAGCAATTCTAAGATAACTTCCTTCCATGTGAAACAAAGATGAAGACATCTCTCTGACCATACTGCACATATGGTCGTGGCTATTGGGGAGCTGTAGGTGGTATGCTGAGGTGACTCGGGATATAACTTTACCCTTTCTGACCCTTTGGAAAGGAAAATTTCTGATCTTTATTAAAGCCCATAGGTATTACTGTACTATAAATATATAAAGTACATATTTAACACTATGTCTGACAGTGAAATGCTGTCCTATGGAGATAAGTCAAAACAGAACTGCTGTATTTTTCCAAAAATCAATTTACCAGCTGAACAAAGCAGGAAGATTCTTGTACTACGGCTTGCAACCAGACAAACAATTACAGAACTAAAATAAAGTTGGCATACGGATATATTGGAGCATAGTACACAGCATTATAATGATCATAATGCATATAGTTTGCCCAACATCCCTGAAGAATTTAAAAATGAGCTTTCTGAGAGAAGCAAGTTTGTTCAGGAAGGTGCACTAGTCCTATGAATGCTGAAGCTAATGTTCTTAAGAGGGATTGAGATAAGTCAAAACTTCTCTCTCCTGTAATATTCCAAGAGAAGTTCAGCTTCATTTATTATAGGAAGGATATATTTTGAGATGGAACAGGTATACTGGAGAGCTACTGACATGATGTGATGCTTATGCTTGTTTATTTCAAAGATGGATTAGAATGAAAGATGAAGAAAATGAAATTTGCCCAGTTCAGTAAAGTGGTACCACAGGGATGAAGAGTAAGTTCTTGTGGACACAGAACAAAAATTTTTTTATCATAAGATTCCACTTGATAAAAAATGATTAATTTTTGTAAGATTTCAGAGAATTAGATAAATTACTAATAACTAAGGGCAGAATTCTTTAGTGTGGGAAGTCCTGAACTCATAAGGAATCAAGATTTGATTTATTTCATTTAATAAAAAGGTATTGGCTTTTTGAGGAAAAAACCAAACAAAACCAACCAGCCAACAACAACAAAAAACCCTAAATGAAACAAAAAGAAAAAAACCACAAGCAAACAAATAAAAAGCAAAAAACTCCCTCAAAAACTATGAAATGGAAACAGAATAAATATTTTTTTTTCTTTCCCACAGGTAAAGCCATTGTTTTCTTTGTTGTCACACAAACACTTCAGAGAAAAAATGGAAAAGATACCCAAATGACCAATGCTGACTCTATCTGTGATCTGCTATCAGTAACTGGTAAGGTACCCCTAAAACAAAAGAGACTGCAAACACTGGTGGTTTTATTCTACTGGTCAGCAAATTGGTTAGTAACACAAATCTGTATTTCAGATGTGACTTTATTTTCTCCAAGCAGCCTGAAAATGTCAATACACTGCTTTTCCACAAATGAATTTGACCTAAGGAATTTTCTCATTCAGTGGATTTTTTGTTAGAATAACTCTAGTAATAGAAGGTTTATGCAACAAAGTTATGGCACTAAGAAAAAGGTGGCAATAAAAACAGACAGTGTGACTGGAGGGTAAGAAGCTGAAATTTAATGAAGGCTTTTCAATGAATGGATCAGAATCAGTCACATCCCATTGTAGCAATGGTTTTTCGTGAATAAGCACAGTGAGGAAGATGCCAAGTGTTAGAGGTGATGAGGCAGCAGCTAGCAGAGAAAGCTTGTGCTGTTGTTCTAGAATTTATTTTCATTTTAGTAAGACTGGGGTTTGCTGAAGCTGCCACTAGTGGCTCAGTGGAAACCACTCCTGAGTATTCATAACTTTCCTACATGCCATGTGTCATTCTCAGATGCAACAGGGAAGAGGGGCTTGTGGCACACCTTTAAGCTCAGTCTCTTCCAGGTAGCTGGAACATGGAAAATATCTTGCAGGTCTCAACGACATGAAGATCTTGGTACACATTTTACACATTCAGGAAGATTAGTCCCCTGAGCTAGTACAATACGCCCACTATTTTTTTAATTTTTCACTGGTAGTAAAAAAAAAAAAAAAAAAAAAAAAAGGGGGGTTACAATTGTTAGTGACTAGCATTCCTTCCTGTACCAAAAGCAACAACACGTTCTCAGCAACTTCCTCAGGAATTCTCACTCCTCTTTGGCCATTTGTTATCAGTTGTACCAGTGATGATCATTAAGTGCATGGAGTATGATAAACTCATTACCAAAATCTACAAAGCAGTGCAAAGCCCTGCATTTCCTGGCATGCATTCCCATTAAATAAAAGTACTTAAGACTGGCAGAGATTTAGAACAACTGCTTGACAGACCTAGCTGAGATCTGGAATTTCCGTTTACATGAAAAATCAGTAACAATGCAAAAATGATGGAGCCAGACCAAAAGTCAGCCCACCCCACCATCCAGGCAGTAGCAGCAGTAGCAAACATCCAGGTAGAAAACAAAACCAGAGCACAGGGAGATCACACCTAGATAGGTGTGTTTAAATTTGCTAAAGTATGCATGTTCCAGTATTTTATCTAAATACTTTTGGAATTCTTCATACTTTTGGGTTACTCATCTTCCAGTACTGAAAATTAATATGCCATTAAAAAAAAAAAAGTATTTTGGTTAGTTTTAAAAACAAAACCTGAGCATTTCCATCAAAGTCTGCAACTTTTTAGATTCTTAGAAATTATGTATAATCACTCCTTGTTCAACCTTATCCTGGATGTCCAAATTTAAGCACATCCAAGTTATTCCCATTCAATCCTGAAGAAGAAAGATTTCATCTGTCACCAGGCAGCAGCTATTCCACACTGAAAAGTAAAGTCTATTTTTTATCTTCCAGTGTGTGCTAGTTCTAATGTCTTTACTGACCTGGGAAGACAAGGCTATAGGCAAGTTAAAGTCATGGGAAAATCATGTACTTATACAAAGATGTTACTATTTTATCCCATTCTCATTTCTTATTGATGTAAATCTCAACACATTATTCCTTTTTTATCTATCATGGAAAATTGAGCTGATACATTCAGATAATTAAATTACTAGGAGTGGTAGAAGAATTGCTGTCATTTTTTATGATAGTTTATTTAAAGCCCATGACTAGGTAAGTATAGCTGAGATGAGTTTTGATCACATGAAATGATTTGCATTATTAACACTAAATTTCATCTCCCATTTTATTGACCAGAATTCATTTCACCACTTGATGCTTTCAGTTGAAAGCCTATATGAGTATCTCATTTAGATTTTCTTTGTATCTAGGGGAGATAAGAGAGAATTTCAGGACATTATTTATTTTGTGCTAAAGCTGACAGGCAAACTAAATCAAATGAATGCCCTCAAAATAGTAAACATCTAAGACATAGATGTCTTGTAGTTCTTCCTCCAGAATAAAGGAAAAAGGCACTGCCCACAACAATTTTCCTCACCTTTCTTGACACTTATTTTCAGATAGAATTACTTTCTCTTTGAGGAGCTTCTTTCTTGTCGCTGATTACAGAGGGAGCTGAGAGGACTGAGACTTACATAATTTTTAGAAGGTTAGACTTAGTCCATTGCTGGCACTATGAGATCCTTCTGAACTACTAGAACTTAGTCACAGATTAAAGAAGGTGCTAACAGGTATTGACCATTCTGAACCAAAGCAGCTACTGCAGGTAGCATTCCCAAGCATCCTATTGTCCATCTGTGCAGACATGGGAAGCATCTGGCCACAGATGTGACAGCTCTGAGGAAGTCTGTAAGCTTTGAGTCTCATTATCCTGCATTTCTTCTAGATGAGTTCTGGATGGGTTGACCTGCACAGGTCTCAGGACAGTGGTACTTATCCTCTAATTAATTAACCTCATCAACTAGTCCACATTCAGTCCTCTGCTCCTTAACTTGTAATTAATGCTTCCCCACTATATAAAATAAAGTAGTATCATTTTCTTTCATCATCTTTCTTTCATTATATCCTGAAGTTAAAGCTTCACTAAACAGTGAAATTATTCATGGAAGATATTGGAAGAGTTTTGATTCAAAGAACCATTTCAGTAGTCATTAATCAAAACACCAGTTTTCTCTTTGCTGAATGTAACACATAGGTTTGGTTTCACTGGACATACCTCTGCATCTGACATGATGTTGTTTTATGATAACCATGGTCCAATCCTTGCTCTTCAACTTGCTTACAAGAAATGCCAGTTATTTATAAAAGATTTACTTAACAAGAGACACCAGAGAGTCAGCATTCTGGGCACATGCTGAAGAACCAACCCAAAGAGAAGCAATTCAGCCTGATTCGATAAATTAAAATATGTCAGCTTCTCAACTAAAGTTAAATAACCTATCTAGCTTTTTCAATAGAATATGCCCACAAAGATGAGAGCAATTGAATCTTCCATAGAGTTTTCTTTCCTTCTTTAAAAAAAAAACAACACTGATTTTCTCTTGAAAGACTGAGAAATGAAGAAGTCCCAGGAAGATCTATCCCTAGATGAAAATTCCATTACCTAAAATAGCTCTTATTTGTCTTCAACTATTCATCCAAAATTATGCCAACTGTGTAAATAAGTACTTATAATGCTTGTAACACTCCTTAGATGGTACATAAGTCTTGATAAATAAGATTTATTTGTCTTGATATTTCTAATGTCCTGAGAAGTACTATGACACAGCCATTCAAATATATTACCAGAAAGTACATAACTTTAGTTTGCATTTCTAAAGAAATTTATGCAAAGGACTGAAAACCCATTCAGCTGTATCTACTGAGGGAGAAAAAATTTCTGTTTCTTATAAAAAAAAGACAGATAGCAGTGCAATGTATTCACAGTACCAAGCTAGAAAAGTACAGTACTTCAAAATTAAGTTTTGTGAGAAAGTCCTGAATCTTCCTCAAAAGATACTAAGATCTTATAAACAATACTGACACTGTGGATCAGAATGTTAAAAATATTTAGATACCTAAAAATGCAAACAGTCAGCCTAAGGAATTTTCACGTTCATTTTAGACACTTATTTCCCCCAAAATAAAAACACAGATGATTGATTGATTGGGCCTATCATAATTCATCTGTTAGGAACTGAGAGGTGATGGCAAAGACAAACTCCCTGCTATATTATTAAGGAATTTTTACCACTTTGTAGCAAACAAAATGCAATTAGTAGCAACTAGGAACACTGCTGCTTTTGGTGAGCCTACCAAATGCCAGATATATTGTTACTCAAATACATATACTAATCAGGCCCTCCCTGCTGTAGCCAGCTCAAAAAAATTAGAAGAAATGATGTATGCTCTAAAATATCACATAATTTGTGTTAGAGTGTAAAAGTAGAGTTAAGCCAATGGCCTGCAGTATTATAGTAAGCAAAAGAAAGGAAGAAATTACAATAAAACCAAAAAAACCAATCTGTGAACTCTTGTAGGAACCTCAGCAGGTGAGCAACTGAGTGCATGTCACAGATTTGGACTAAGTAGCTGTTTATTTTCAAGACAATACAGAGAGGTATGAAATAAATGAAACCCATGCTGCTTTCAAGCACAGCTGCTCTGTTCATGTCAGTTTTTATTTCAAGTTGTCAGGGAACAGTTCATTTGCAGATCACTCTAGGAGACTTTTGCAAAAGTGGAATTTGACAAAATGAAGGAAGCCTTTATATTCTGACCCACTTCAATATTCACAGCACCACAGAAATATGTTTAATCTGCATAAAAGCAAAATTAACTGCAATTGTGCTTGTGCAAGCCTCAGTGAGTTTCCTGACGAGGCTATAATGACTGTCTCTCTGATAGGCTCAGCATATTCAATACATCAATAAACTGGAAACAGTCATAGTTTATAACTATCTGAAAATTACCTACCTAATCCATTTTATACTAGACTGGATTTATCATTATCTTTGACAAAGAATTGGAGTACCACAAGTAAGTTAGTCACCCATACCTAAGAGAGATACCTGAAGTGTGGGAAACTAATTGCCCTCTAAAGGAGTCTTGGTTTTAACTGTCAAGAGAAGGAACATAGGCAACTGCCTTAGACATGATGCCTAATGTAATGGAGTAATTTATATCAGATATAGTGGACCAACCACTGCCACTCTAGCAGCATATATATATATATATATACATATATGTGTATGGACACAACCAAAAAAAAAAGAAAAAGCCAGGTTCAGGTAAGTAAATTTTCACTACTTCCTTAAAAAGACCAGAGAATTAAGTGCATTATGGTATTTTTGTTACTTTTTACAGCTTGTTTGCTTTGCAGTTTATGAAATAGGGATATAAAGATACTCACAGATTGATAGATCTTGATAAGATGACAGACACAGTCAGAAGGATGCACCCACAGGGACCAATTTCAAACTGAAAAGAAAAGGAATGTCATTATTTTGTTTGTTCTGTTCATTTTTTCCTCCATCCCAAAGAAACACAATGCAAACTAAAAGCAGAAAAGATCGTTCTCATTTATGCTAAAAGTGAATTTGATGTTCTCTTTGTTAAAATACAAGATGTACCCATATAGTGTTTGAAACAAGGTTAAGAAGACAGCATATGAGACTGATAAACACAAAAGGACTGGCAGCTGAACTTTAACAGGCTTAGTATTTTCTCTCTACACAGTACCTGCTGAATATTCTGCTGAAGAAATACAATCAAATCTTCATATCTTGTGGCACTATGTAGTATTAGCTAGGAACAAATGAAAGAAGAAAATGAAAAAAGTAACTGAAACAGTAACACCTAATTTTCATAATATGAAAGCTGAACTAAATGAGCCAAAATTTTAAACCTGACTGGAAAGATTTAAACTAACAAAATGGAAAAAAAATATCTATTGAAATCTACCTCCTACTATTGTTACTTGGTAAAATATTTCATCCCATCATGTTGTATATACTGAATTTTTAAATACTGCTTCTTATTGTTTTCAGGTGCGTTGAACACAAAGTTTGATTCAATTTTAATCATTGCTTATGCAATGAAAGACCATTCTCAGAACAAATATAGGAATGTTGCAGCTTTAGAACAGAGAAAGTGGGAAAACAGCTCAGGAGTTTGCACTTATGTGGTGAGCCAGCTACAGCATGCATGTAGCAGAGCATATTTTATCATAATCAGAAAAGACTCCCATGATTTCTCCTATTTAACCTGAATTTCAGGAGAGTCCACTGGTCCAGGTCCTTACTTCAATATTTTCTTTTTCCACTTTCAGATTTTGATAGAAAATCTTGTGGATACTGTATGAGGAAGGATCAAGCAATCTGGATTATATTCCTTTCCATCACATTTTGACTTTGGCTACATGACTTTTGAGAAGCAGCATAATTGTGGTAGCTTCATTCTAAAATAGGCAGCAGCTCAGCATTATGTTAGTGTGTTAATAAATGACCTGTCTTGTCTCCTTGAAGAGCATGATAGCTGAGGTTTTCTGTTGCATTCACTCTATTTATATAGTGTTTGTACAGAATACATTTATATTTTCCCTTCCAATTGTTCCAGTGCTGTCTAGTTCTGAATAGTTGTTAACACACCATTCCTCCATTTAGGAGGAAACAGTAATATTTCCTTAAACCATTAAAATCCTGGCTTATGTTATTACTGTTTGAAAAGCCATTTGAGAGCTTCAGGTGGAAATAAAAGCATAAAAGGGAAATATTTTGTCATTTGGGGTTTTTTGGAGGGAAATAAAATAACAAAGTATTCTTTGCTACTGTATTTTGATGCATTCAGCCACAGTGGTCAACCTGAAAGGATCCATGTCCAATTTTACTGCATATCAATAAAAGGAGGCATAGTTCAGAAGCTTGAAAGGCAGGCTGAACAAAAAGGACTTCAGAGAGCTCAGTTGACCACAGACACTGGGATGACACAAAGCCAGACAGACTACAGGGTTTTGTTGTTTCTTATTGGGATTTTTTGTATGTCAGACAACTAATGTGTCATAAAGGATTTTAAAAACACTATCAGAGCAAGGGAAATTATATTCATTGTAGCAAAATAAGATAACCTAGAAACAGGATATATGGAGAATGTTACTATGAGTTAGACAGAGCCTTACAGTTTCTAAGATTCCATCTGCCTTGTATTTTCCTATGGGAGTGAACTGTTGTCTTCCTGATGGCCTGAAGAGGACACACAGACAAAACCAAAGCTTGTGTTAAAAAGAACAAAATGGCATTAAAGTGAAATCAGCATGGTATATGAAATGAATGGTGAAACAGAGATTTTGTATTATTGTTTTAGACAATTTTTTTAAAAAAGTATATCCTGCATAATAAGTTCATAATGCATATCAAACAAACTTTTACCAATGAAGCATATGCTTTAGCTCTGTTGTGCTCTCTCAGTCTGTTTAATACAAATCACCAGTTTCTCTATACAGAAAGAGGATAAATATAGGCTTCAGTTGTTAATGGCAGGTTTTATTGGGGAAGAATATTAGAGCAATGATATTAAAACAAGTAGAAGAACATGTGTACCATTTCATCACAAAGGAAGCATTTTAGAGATGTAAAGTAGGCAAAATATCACTTGAAATGTCTTTAAATTTGCTGCTTCTGTTCCAGGTTTGAAGGAATTCTGTGCCCAAAAAGCTTCTCTGTTACTTTTCAGCTATTTTAGTTGATGTAATAGAAGAAAATACCTATTTTCACATAACCTGAGTCACATTAAAATAATCAAGTGCAGCCAAAGCTAGCAATCTGAAAGTTAGGAATCTTGTGTACAAACAGGCTAATTGCATAGCATACGTTAAGTACCTAGTAGAATGCTATAGCAAAAGGTAAAAAATCCCAGCCATAGCAGAATATCCTGCATTACAAAATTGTTGGACTAAAATGCTTCATCTGGAAAAATAATTCTTTGTAAAGATTTTGGAGGAATCATAGCCTCAAATAATAAATTCATAATAAATCCACAGGATCTTTCACATCAATTTTAAAGGATTTAACTATTCCCAACTACTGAGATGGTAGAAATGATATTTTGTTTTTCTCCCTAAGCCATTTTTGGCTCCATAAATACATCTTACAGTCCCTTTTGCAGACTAAGTAGCTATGTAACAGAGACAAGGAAAACATTATTGGATAGTACTTAAAGTTGCTTCTCCTACTTACAGTGCCACAATTGCTTTTTCGTTGCCTCCTGCACGCCACAAAATGTCTGCAATAGCCATGGTAAGGCACTTGGTCCTCTGAATTTCTGAAGGCTGAAGACAACTGCAGTCCAGAAAAGGCAAGAATCAGACAAGTACCAGCATGATGTACTGGGAAGTTTAAACTTTAGAGGGAAAACTGTCTCAGCTACAGGATATACAGATTCATAGCACACTTGCAGCTAAAAGAACAAAAGCATTTTTTTAGAAACTATTTAGGTGTTGTAATGTCTAATAATGAGGCTCTGGAAAGTTGCTTCAGAAAATGATCATTGAAGTATTTCAGTTCCTTCTATAATCAGAAAGAGACAACTTGGTTGGACAACTCAAAAAAAAAACAAACCAAAAACAACTCTCTGAGTTGAACAAGAAGCTAGTATTGCTGCTGAGAAGACACACCAGGTATAAACATAGAGTTGAATTCAAACTTTCTCTGAAGATTAGGCATCTGAATGAAATACCATGAGCACTCACTGTGCTTGCAGTATGAAGATTTCTCAGCACTGGCCTGAAAAGGGGATAGATGGATGTGGTGCTGCTGTTCAGCACCTAAAAGAGGGAGATGCAACTGAAGTTGCCACTGAAACATGGGTTTTCTGGGACCACTCTTTGAGGTGAACCATCAAAGCATTTAAGAAGGTACCATGGATCTTACTGAAGATAATCAGATCCAGTGAATAGACCTTTATCAAGAACACCTTCTTTAGGCTGCTGGTAAAACCAACTGGGTACAGTGGGCAGGTCTCTTCTGAAGTAAAAATAGTAATTTGAGGGAAGGTAATTCACCCAGGTGAAGTGTTAACAGCAGTGTGCTGTATGTAGGGTTCTGGATGAATTTGTGTTGCTCTTAATGATGGCTAGACTGGTGGTATGGGTACTTAAGCTAAGCAATTGTTAGCTTGCTAGCCTGTGTCTATATGTTCTGTGAAACTACCCTTGTAATACAGGTGAATCTGAGATAAAATGCAGAATCTTTGCTTTTCGGGGGTTAATACGTAAGATAGTGTCTGATTTATAAGTAACCATTACAACAAAACTATTATTATTATTATTAAGAGCAATGGACCAAAATCAAGAGAAGAGTAATTATAATGTATGAACAACAGGAACTGATTATACACAGATCTATAATTATACCCTGAAAACTAATCTTCTAAAAGAAATAGCAGATGTTCTTTCAGAATAAGTATTTATAATTGGTTGGACAAAAAAAGAAACAGGTAAATATACTTTAGGAAACAATACTGTATTGGCTAATCATGGATAAGAGAAGCTAATCTTTAAATCTGCAATAGATTTGTTTTAATATCTGTAACAGGACTGTTTCATATAATATGATTTTTCATTTATAGTTTTAAAAAAAGTTTTTATTTAGCTTTTCTCAAGAAATCTACAGTAGAATGTTATGTACTACTAAACTTTATCTAAAGTGCCTCCTGCAATAAGCACTATGCTTCCATTTTTTTTAATAAGGTATGTCCCAAAGTAGTCACCTAAAGCATTATGGAATCTGAGCCACTATTGGTCTGTGGAGCCCCATTATTTCTGAAATATTTTCACTTAGATGCTTGGATTGGAACTTACTCAATGATGTGCAAAAGTACAAAACGTTTATAATAGCTTATTGATTCAAAACATGTAAGCATAGTTCCTACAAACTCCCTACAAGCTCTGTTTTGTGAAGTCTTCTCATGCCCCCTGTTAGTCTAACTTTCAAGATGCAAATGGAGAAATAAAGGACCAGGAGGCCAAAAGTAACATGATGGAAAATTGGCAGATTTAGGAATAAAACCCAATGTCCATAAACCTGAAGAAATGGACAATAGATCTACTCCCCTGAATAGCACAGAACTGGAATGTTCTCTAGTGGCTCCAAGAATGGCAGAGCTTGAAATTCAGATATTATCAGTCTTAGAGTGTTCTCCCATCATGGGAGATGATGTCAAAACCTGTTCCCAGCATTTGGGTAAAAGATCTAATAATTCAAAAGACTAAACAAGAAACACCAAACATCAAAAAATTAAACAGACTTTCAAGTTCAATGTCTGCCTTGAATATTATGTTCATTTAGAGAATGTTTCCCTCTCTGAAGGATGTGAGATATGGGAAATAATTGGTGAGAGTTTTGAAGTAAAAAAATACAATCACAACTTTCTCTTATCTTTGCCCGTGTTCTAATACAGACACTCAGAAATTTATTTCAAGAATAGCAAGTAATTTGTGTGTTTGAGAGTGGGAGCAAAGTAAGAGGGAGACATGATGATGATGATTTATTGAATACTGAAGAAACCTGAAGTCAAACTCTTACTGTGAGTGGCTAATAATTTGAGAACTCATGTTAGAATTAGAAAGGAATATTAATCCTCTCATTCCAAGCTCTGAGACTTCCCTTTCCTTCTGCTAAGAGTTTCTGCCTATGGCAAACAGATCAGAAGCATGTTTGTCTCATGAATAAAACAGTCCATCTTGCTGTTCATTTTTAGAAGCCTGGAGGCTTTTAGTATTTCTGTGCATAAAGACAAAGAGCTCAGCTGAAATTCCTTGGGAGACTTTCTGCACGTTTCAGCAGCATTTTTTCATATACAAAATATGTAAAAACATAATCTTTTAAAACCATGTGAATAATAGGAGGAGAAAAATAGGAGAGGCAAATGCTGCTAAGTACACAGGATAGGTTCTAGTTAGGATGACTTTGGACACTTACATTTTAAACAGTCTGGACTCAATCCAATTTTGACTGCCACAGGATTTGATGACATTTATGATCACTGAACCATATTGAAAAAGAAAAAAGCTAACATCTCTATTTTAACTAAGGATGACCTGGCACTCAAAGATATGATCAGAGGCTGTCCTCCAAGTTGAAACAAACTCTTGGTTTTCACAGAAATAGTTCTGTGAATTCTGCAGAGATTCCTAATCATAAAATCTAAATATGTGCTGATTTTCTTGGATGGTAGTTTCTGAGGTTTTCCTTTTATGTAGACAAAAGCCTTATTCTCTCATGAAAAGTTTACTTTCATTATAATCTGAATTAGAATAATGTTTTGGTAGCTAATTTTTGAACTTTTAAAATATGTTCTAAACAGCAGGCCTTTGATATTTTATGATATTTTAGAGTTATGAATTACAGACAGATGTGATGTACTGAAAAAACTGAAAAGAAGAAAAAAGCTAAACTTCACACAGTAGTAGAATTAACCAGAGAAACACTCTGCACATATATTATACCACTGACCCCATCTCTCTGACAGTCTGTGCTTATTGCTTTTAAGTGACTTCAAGGAAAAGGCTATTTTTTAGTGGTGAATTCTGGTTTATTTGCCCCTTTTCTTGAGGTCTGCAAGCAATCAGTTCCAATAATAACGAGAAACAGCCATAGTAGGAGTAACTATAAAACATTCAGTGCTGTTTTTAGACTCTAAGCCTGGTTTTAAACATTTCTAATGGCTTACTGGGTGTTTCATATCAGAACTGCCTACTCACTAGTACTTCTGGACCTGGGCACTCCTGGACCTCTAGGGACTGGAAAACCTTTGATAAACTGTCACCTCCCATCCTGTGTGCTGAAGACAAATAATAACATTCTACAGATGCTTGTTTCTTTCCGTTGTTGATGAAAACAGCTCAAACAATGAATTTACACAAAGTGCCAGTCAACACGAAGGCAAATCTACAGAGACCCTGGCTTTTTCCTAAACAGTTTCAAGCAGGAGAGTGTATATTTAAGGCCCAATGTTTATGTGATGAAATTTTTTATATTTTAAGCTAATAAAGTTCAAAAATAATCTCAGCATGAAATCTTTTCTTCTGACTAAACTGGGGTCAGTGTACTGTTCACAAATAACACAAGGTGGTGGCAACGTAAACCACTAAAATTGTGTTACCTCTGTTCATCAAACTGTACCTGTAAAGCACAGGAAAGCTTTGTGATTTTTTTTCTTTTTAAATAGACTAATTCTCTTCTTGAAAAAAAAAAGTTAAAAACAAGAAGTCTGGTAATCAAATATTTTAGACATTAGCATTTAACTGAATAAGCTCTGTTACTTCAGAGAAGTGAGAAGTACAATAATATTTATAGCAGTCCAAACAATTTTCCTTGAGACTAGATATACTTACCAATATTCCTTTCAAGTAAGCAGAAAATACACACACAGAATTTAAATTTAAATTCTATTAAGAAACTTAAATGTGAACTATCAAACACAGCAGTAAGAATAACAATTATAGCTGTAACTAATTTTTTCCCCTCCCTGAGATTCTTAGTGTCAGAAACAGCATGAATTTCATGGTCTTTCAAAAACTGACTATATTTTCTTTGAAATTACATCTCCATGGGATCTCAAAGTTTAATAATTTTCCTTGGCTTCAATTCAAGCTGTTTGATTTTTCAGAGGTTCTTGGGTTAACTATAAGCAAGTAGTTACACAAATAAAACATCAACTTCTAAATTCCTACAGTTGAAAGGGGAGTAAATACAAGTAAACCATACGCTACTTTATTTCTCTCTCAGAAATAAAGTTCAATCAGTTCCAACTCAAAAAGCTCCTGAGTGGCTGCAGCAGAGAAAAAATTTTTTTTTTTACTTCTGTAGGGAGAATATTTCTGATGTCAATTGCTGACTTACCGAGTGTCTTTATTCCTGTTACTGTCTGCAAAGATAAGCTGTTGTAGGACACAAGCTTGAACTGCAGCCAGGACTCCACATGGGCCACCCTGAGGGGAATAATGGAACACTCCATGAGCAAAACAATTTGCACTCTTTGATGCTGGTGAAAACCTTTGCAAGCCATGTGTTTCCATTCAGACTTAAGCCATACTTTCATCTCTCTCTTCCCACCCATGACTTTGTAGTGCTCTCTGTTGCTCTCTTTTTAATTTTATTTTATTTTTTGCAAGCCAATGAAAATCAGTGTTACTAACCAGTACTGTATTTCCCACCTATTTTTCTTGAAAAATACCTAGACGTGTATAATGCCAAAGGAAAGGTTTTTTAAAAATCTGTGCTGTGATTATGAAAACAAATGTCAGCAACACAGATAATGGATCAAAAGAAGCATGACCAGCAGGTCAAGGGGGTGATTCCCCCTCTCTGTGACATTCCACCTACACTGCTGTGTCCAGTTCTGGGATCCCAAACATAAGAAGGCCATGGGGCTGTTGGAGCAAGTCCAGAGGAGAGACATTCTCCTATGGAGAAAGGCAGAGTTGTTCTGTATAGGCAATAGAATGCTCCATAGAGACCTTCCAGTAGCTGAAGAGGCTATAGGATAGGTGGGATGGGACTTTTTACAAGGGCACAGAGTGAAAGGATTTGGGGTAATGGTCTGAAAGAGGGGAGATTTAAATTAGATATAAGAAATATTAGAAAGACTGTGGAATGGGTTAGCCCTGTATTTCATTCTCCTTGCTAATTCCCTCCCTTCTAGCCCACCTGCTACCCTGGCACAACCAAGAACTGTTTCATTGGGGTAACTGTAGGGCAGAGACAGCTGCACAAGTTATCCTGAGAAGCAAGTGCTATGAACTCTTCTTGTGTAGAAAACTACCTCACTCCTCACAACTCTCCTTCCCTGGTCACTCAGTTTTCTCCCAGGTGCCTCGTATCACATTTACTCAATTAGTTTGCTGAGGAGACAGAGGAAAAACAACATTTGTCTGGAACATCCATGCATGAATGCCATGCAGGACATCAGACTAACACACAGATACCATAATATCACAGATCACATGGGTAGTATTGGGAATTACTGCAACTTAAGTCAGCATATTAAATCCTACAGATGGTGCCCCAAGTCTCTGTCACCACTTGATGCCATTCTCAGATACAGATTCATTCTTAACATTAGGAGCTCCACTAGTTTACCACAGGTTCTTCCTAAACCAACACCCCCCAAGCTGACCCGCCAGGACCAGCTTTGTCTACAAAGGTGAAGTATGAAAAACAATGGGAGTAAGAAAGTGTGGGCCAACCAGCAGGTTTTCTGGAAAGTCTGTGCTCTGCTTGTACCTCATGCCAAATCTACACTGTTGTTTCTCACCAAAGTGTGAAATTAACTGAGGATCACACTGCAGTCATATGCTACAACTCTGATTTCCTCTGTAGATCACAACCAAGCTGTGAAGAATTAGTTTAGGATCAGGTGAGCACCTCTCAAAAACCCTGGAGGAGATTGAAAAATGCTGCCAGCATTCTTATTTTAAAATAGCAATGCAGTCCAAGTGATCAGTTTAATTCTAAGGTTGCCTTTAGTACAGCATCAAGCCTAGCACAAAGAGACCTGCAGGTCCCTGCAGTATGCACAGCATGCAACCCAGAAAATAAAGGTCCTGTAATCAAAGAATAGGTTAGATTGTTACACCTGCCATTTTTCCCCTTTATGTTGTACACACACGCACTACAAATCTATATTTACTTACATAACTAATGACTTATTAGTCTGAAATACATTAGGGAAAAAAAGCAAGGTTTATTTCAGTCCAACAGGGAAAGCCTCCCAGTCAAACAAATCACAGAAACCTTTCCCAATGTCTTCTTGTATCACCACAGAATCTTAATGTGGGTGAGAATAATAGAATTGTTCAGTTGAAATTAATTTTGGAACTGGAGAGGAATATGATTTACTATCTGAAACAAACACATCTATGAAAACACTCTGGTTTACCATCCTTGTTGTGGAACTTATGCTAGGGAACCAAATGGCCTGAGAGTCACTAGAAATGATTCCACATCTGTTTGCAAGCAGCAAGGTCTTGAAACACCAAAGTAACATTAACTCTGGATCAGTGAACATCACTGCCATGGCTCCTTTTGGAGTTTAAATTAATATTTAATATCTTTTTTTTTCTGCTTGGTTTTATTTGAACAAAAGCAGCTTTTATTCTGAGATTATCAGTCTAATTAAATATTTAACTTGACAAAGTAAGTTAATGTTTATGAGCCATTGTCCTTGTCCCAAAGCCTCTCTTCTTTTTATTTCTGTATAGTACATCATGATCTCCTTCTCTCAGACCAGATAAAGATTTTCTGCATCAGTGCAGAAGCCTGATGAGTGTTCTCTAAAGATGATCCTACCCCTTCCATACTCTTTACTAAAGTCCTCAGAGTCTTGCTTTTAGAAGAGACCTGGTACATGGATGTTGCAGAAATGTCTGTACACAAACATATGTGCAGAGATGGGGCAAAGACAAAACCATTAAGGTGCAGCTGAGGAGAGTGAATTTTTGTGATGGATTTGTTCAATTTTGGAGACAATCACATGTCCTATGCCCTGCATGTGTTCCCTGGTCTGATTTAACACATTGACCATCTAAGAAACAGGCTGATATACTGCACCCAGCATACAGAGCAGGACAGACTGAAGCACTGTAATCTTTGCCTTTAAAAGTCAGGTGCTCAGGCAAGGTTGATAAGAGAGACACCAGATGAGTGACTGTCCCACTGAATGCCCTAGACCAGAGAGGTCTTTGTCAGCATCAAAAATTTCTGTGGATTGAGTATGTGCTTCCCAGGCTGACCCCAAAACACTCATGGTGGTTTCACAAACTCTGGTTACCAGGGACTTGCTGGGGATTTTAGAAAGTTTCATTTAGTAGATGATGCCTAAGAACTGATGAAAACCTGGTTTTAGGGATAAGCTGGCATCTTGTGGCAGCAGTCCACAATTACAGAAACAAAGGGGTCCCACCAGCAGTTCCAGCCCCAGTGATAAATCAGGGGCATTATCTGTTTATTTTAGGAATGAGCCTCATCAAGTGACACCCCTGTCTTTAAGAGGCAAAAATCTCCTTGTGATTTCCCAAGCACCACAGACAATTCTTGGTACATCTCCCCATTTCAAGACAGATCAAGCTCTATATTAAACTCATTAAACATTTCTCCCACATATCTTTTATCTCATCAACTCCACCCTTTATTTCTGCCCCTTTGTTCTCTTACCACCACTAGCTTTCAGCTGAAGTTTGAATGGGTTCACACTAGAGGAGAGTAGATTTAGATTAGATATTAGGAAGAAGTTCTTCTCCATGAGGGTGGTGAGACACTGGCACAGGTTGCCCAGAGGTGGTGGAAACCCCATCCTTGGAAATTTTTAAAACCAGGTTGGACAGGGCTCTGAGCAACCTGATCTGGTGGGAGGTGTCCCTGCCCATGGCAGGGGGGGTGATGACCTTAAAGATCCCTTCCAACCCTGAAAATTCTATGATTCTATGATGTGGCTTCTCTTCTTCCCTGTATATAACTCCCCTTAACTTACACAAACATATCCACACTTTCTGTAGCTACTTTAAGATTCCTTGAGAAATCCACCTCAAGTCTCCTAACAAGACTTGACGTGGCATCACCCAGTGGTAAGCAGAAAAACTAAAGAAAGAGTCTTTAGAAGACCTTTTTTTTTTTTTTTACTGCTGAAACAAACAGCCTTTGTAAACACAATGTAAAAGGAAAGATCTCTTCAAGGATGTAATTTACAGTACCTTTTTTTGCACGATGCCATATTTTAACTGTGGTACGTTATTAAATGTAAAACTCTGCATTTTCCATTCTTCACTGAAGCAAGAAAGAGTAGAGCCAAATAAAAGATTCTTTAATTCCTATTAAAAAAAAAAAAAAAGAGGGAAGAAAGAAAATGTCTCATTGTAAAAACAAATCCAAACCACAGGTATATTTTCTTGCAGTAATTTGTAGAAAAGAAAGGAGACGTGTGGAAGGGTAATGACTAACCCACTGTAACCACCCTTTTCTGTTTTATACATACTGTAAATAGTAACACTCAAATGAAAAGGAGCAATTTTTTCCTTTTCCTGCAATATTCCTTTAATTCACAGTGCTGTGTGCTACTCAGCCTAGGAAACTGTTCATGTAGATCAGTTGGGGCACAATTTCCTATAAAAGAATTACAGAATATTTCCTTAAATTTAACAGCTAGAAGAACAACACCTACTAATGGTTACATTAGGGAGAAAAGGACCCTACTGAATACAGTGTAGGGAAAAGGCAGCCTATTTTGCCTGTTTTGCCTGTTTTACCTGTCAGAGTTGCTGGTGTGAGATAAATATTACTCCAATGTTTGACTGCTGTATGTTGGATGGCAAATCAGCAAATGCCAAATTCAGATCTTGGCCCTGAACAACTGCAAACTGCTACCATGCAGGAATAGCTAAACTGAAGAAATTGCATTTATGTTAAAGTAAAGCTGAGTAAACAAGAACAGGCTGCTCAGTGTTTGCACAGGCACTTGGACATCTTTGATCTAGAAATGAAACTGGAAGACACTCATTATATTTTCTGTTTGGTTTGGGTTTTTTTTTTCCCCCCCTCTGTTTGAATGGAAAGAAAAATATTTGAAGTATTTAATGGTTCCATGTCTGCTCAAAATATGGAAGGTAGGCAAGGGAGAAACAGTGATAAGGGAATAATAAACTTGTTCTGAACCACTGTCAATTTAAAGGACTGAAGAATAAGAACAGGAATAACTGACAAGAGGAATCAATCAAATAATACAAGCTTCGTTAATTAAAGCTATTATTTGTGCTTCAAGTGGGTTGATGATGCATTTTTGCATGCTCTTCTGGTATTTTCCTGAATTTGGGACAGGTATTCCTACATTATTTTTCCACCTGAATATAGCACATGTTAAATCACACACAAACATGCAACACAGAGCTATCCACTGCAGCTTTGGCTAACTTAACTGCAATAGAATTCTCAGACATCTTATTGTATTTACCATCATAGTTAGTCTTACTTTTGCAAGAGAAATATCAATTGCCTTTGATACTACTTGAAGCATAGACAGTGTTGAAAGATCTGTGTTCCTACAAATATCTCCAGTTATTTCTTCATCCTCAACATCAACTGAAAGAAAAAAAAAAAACAACAAACACATATGTTGGATCAAAAAAAGTTGCTCAGTGACAGAGGGTCAGCAATAGGACAATTAACATTTTCTTGTCATCAAAATAAAAGCCAGAAAAGACAGATTAAAAAAATGTGAACCAACTTTTGATTACTTCTCAATGACTTCTTTACAAGTCTTACCCAAAAAGTTAACAGTAAATGCAACTACTCTGAATCAGCCAAGAGAATCAATTCATATGTATTTGGTCACAGCTATAAAAAATATACTGGCAAAACCCAAACTGAAAATTGATATAACTTACCTAATTCTAGGACATCTTTCATCTGGTCTTCTTTATAGCAAGTGGACGTTGGAGACTTCCTACATTAAAATTTAATCAAAAATTAATGTCTAAATTTTCATTTTGTGTGGGAACATTTATTTGAATAAACCAGAAGAAATATGGAGTTTGCCCACATAGATACGATTTTATGTATAAATATTTATATATATATACACACACACACATAGGTTTGGCTCTCATCTTAGCTTTTAAAATTTTCTAGAAAAAGGAGATCAGCTTCATCAACATTTTTATCTAACAAAATAAATGGTGTTAAAGCAAAAACATTTCCAACAGAAGAAATCTGAACTTCAGGAATTCACCAGGAAAGGCACTGAGCACAGAGTAATACACTGCAACTGATTCAGGATTTACATTCTGCTTCAACATTAGTTTAATTTCATTTTTTGTGATTTCAGTCTTTGTCAGGTCCTGCAAGCTCATACAGAGGGACAGATTTTCTATTGCCCTGAATTTCAAGTGAGGACATGAATGTGTGTGACTGCCTCTCAGTTTGAAGGACCAGGACATGAAAACTAAATCCCCTGACTGGGATCAAGAAGAAATTGAAATAACTAAATAATATAACTGAAAATATGTATTAATCTAGCTTCCTTTACCAGAGTACTTTTCCAGTCCACTAATAGGTAGCAGTTATTCAACTGCCCCTGTGATTTCATTGTACACTGTATAAATACCAGGCTAAAAATTAATATAAACAACTACTAAAAGGACTAAGAATTTACACTTGGTTGTGAAGTCAGAACTTAAATAGAATGTTAGATTTTTGGAGATGAGATGGGTTTAGTCTTCCCATTGATGTACCAAGAGGAAATCAGAACCAAGGAAAAGTTTCAAATAACTGCTTTAAAAGAATGGCCTTTTTTTTTTTTTCTTTTTTTTTTTTTTTCAAGAGAGCAATGCCACATCATTGGCCTTTGGCAAAAAGGTATTACACAGATAAACTTTTCAAAAATAGTACGGAATTATTTCCTCAGCAACATTCTTTCTATGCATGATACTATTATAGCAACAACCACTGTTATATCACATACTTTCCATTAACCTAATTTCCTTTTTCAGTGTGTGAAAGATGAATAAAAACAGAACACAGACATATCACATGCAGGACATTTCCAGTTAAAAGTATTTTGTCACCTTTTTAATTGATAGTCTTTGATCCTAGAAAAAAAAACAACAAAACACTACTCCTTTTCTCTATAAACAAGTTGAAGGATTTTTGCAATGAGATGTAGATGGCAACAATTCAGAAAAGATAGAATGGAAATGAATCACCCATGTTACTGAGGATGTGGGGTAAAAATAAATAGGATGCCCAGAAAGTCAATAGAAATAAGAGGATTGAGAGGAAATGTGTAAAATGGCATAAGTAGTCTTGAGCTGAATAGAATAGTTCTTAAAATGTGATACAGAGTTTGACATAGTTGACTTTGGTAAATTTTAAAATACAGTCACATCACCCTTTGCTTTCTGCCTATATTGAATTTCAGATGAGATTTTATTCTGCTAGCTACTAACTAGTGTTTTCATCTCTCCTTATTACAGAAAGTAATGATAATGATAAAGTAATTTAATGATATTAAATTTCCCATTTTTTTCTGCCAAGTACTCATGTCACTTTACTGCACTTATAGATAAACATAATCCGCATTTTTGGCTTGTTTGAGATTGCACACTATTGCCTCGATGTTTTCTAGAGAATAATGTGTTTCTTCCTAGGTCAACTCATTTTGATCCAGTCTTGCAAAACCAGAACTCTTAACACTTAAGAATGCAGCACTACAGGTTAGAGCAGCCTATCCAGCCTCAGCTGCTGCCCCAGCAGGGTTTGGGTGTCCTATAGATTCTGTAAAAAACCCATACCTCTTAGCTTCATTCATGTCTTGCATACCTTAGCATCTTAAATAACACTACAACACCATAACACTTTCCCTGGAAGTGTTCCAGGCCAGGTTGGATGGGGTTTGGAGCAACCTGGGCTGTTGGGAGGTGAAAAGGGATGATTTTAAAGGTCTCTTCCATCCCTAGCCATTCTATGATTCTATGAAAATAAAGTGAACTATAGTACAACTCATGTATAACTCACCTGGCATCAGTTTTTGTAACATTATTGCTTTCTGGAAAGTGACAAATATTTTGATTCTACACCCATTCCAGGAAGAATCAAGCCTGGGATGCTTTGAATTCTCAAGGTACAAGGAAATTCCCATCAAGCAAAGGAAAGTGCTGACATCAAAGATTGATGTAGGGTGTTTTCAAGTTAAGTGGGGTATTTTTGCAGGTGTCTCCCTCCTTAAGGAGAACATGTGCTTCTCAAAACCCTGTCAGGACATTTATTGCAATTTCCACTTCAGCAGATGGTTGCTGTCCCAGGAAAATTTATTGTACACATAAAACCATACAGTTATAATACCTAGGAAGGGGGAAGCCATACGTCATGGCAGAAAAATCGGGCAGGAAGAAAATATATTTCATTATAAACATACTATATGGGACTTTCTCTAAATATTTAAACATTCTGACCTTCATGAATTGCAGAAAAGCTGAACTCCCAGAGACAGCACTTCTCAGCACAATAATGCATGTACATTCCACTATTTCCTATTTATACTGCCATACACAAGAGGTCAAATAAACAAAGGGGACTGAAAATAAACACTGATCACCAGTGGCTTTAAGGTGACTGTCAGTAAAACTTTTTTTCACTGCCTGATTACAACTTTTCTACTGCATATAAATCCTTGCTGCGTAATAATTTAGTGGCAGGAGGATGCATAAAAAGTCAGAACATAATCCTACAGTCTTGCGCTGTTCTGACATGTCAGACATGCAGGACATCCTTGGTAAGAGCTGGAGAACAGGTAAGAAAAAAAATAGACTCTGCTACTGTTTGTAAAAAGGTAAAGGAGACCACTGTACACAATTCTCCTTGCCACTGTATGGGGCAAAATTATAAAATCAGAATTATTAAAACCTATTGTAAAGATGCAAAGAAAACTATCATAATCAATAGCAGGCAATGTATTTCTGTGGAAAAAAGATCTAGTCAAGAAGAGTTAATTCAAATTCTGTCATGCTTGCATGTCTGTTGACAAAGATAACAGAAGTCATACACTTAATTTCTCCAAACTTCCTTTTTTGTTAAGCACTGCATGTGATTTGATTGTCACAGTAGCAGTATGAAAAATTAATTCACAAAGAGATGGCTCACTGACAGATATAAAAAAGGTAAATGAAAAAAATCAACACTGAAAGGGTGTCATGGTTTTAGCCAATAAACTCACAGACAAATCTGCTTTTGTCCTGCTGAATTTTAATAACTGTAGCAACAATTCAGGAGAAAAATTCATCTTTGCTGGGAAGAAGTTTGTATATGAAAAAAACATGATAATTACAGGCTGAACTATGAGATGGTTTGAACTGCATGATGAGTTTGAACAGAATGCTGATAGTCAATGAATATTTATCTTCAGCTATAAAACCAGACCTACTCTAATGAAAGTCTAGCTCCTTTATACCACACACTATGAAAATGTTTTTGGTGCAACATCCCCACAATGGAATGTGTAGAATGTTCAAGGGGCCCAGTACCACTTGTGTGAACTGACCATTACAGTCAGCAACATTCGAAACACTTGTCAGCAGAATAAACAAGTATCAGTAATATAAAACAGGGAGCTAAAATTCCATTAAATAAAGATGCTTCCAGGACAGCTGAGTCATTATATAAAGTATTGAGAAGGGTTCCCCAGGCTTCAACACTCCATCAGTTTGTATCACTGGAGGTGAATGCAACTTCTCCATTTTGTTCCTCATATATAGAGTACCTACTCTGGTTTTAGCCTTCATCTTTTATGCCATTTATTTTTAAGGGGGTGCAATTTTCATGGCCTTACACTTCCTTTTAGAAACCTCCAATTTCTAACAGTGCAGTCCAACAGATTTTAGCAAAATAAATGATCTTCCTGAAGGATAATATCAAATGTTAGGTTGTAAATAAATAAATAAATAAATAAATAAAAAGGGGCTTGTGCTGAGTAGGGGGCCAGATCTCTTATCTCATTTTATTATGAAAACAAAAAATGAACTCATAACAGCCTATTTGTGAGCACATGTAATACAGAAAGAAGGCTTCTCTCCAGTTAAAGTAATCTTAGGGAGTAAAAGATGTAGGAGGACAAAAATTCCTTGTGCTACCTGCAAACAGGTGATTGTTTATGAGGCACAGATAATTTCTCATGCTGCTTCCTAACAATGCTCCAGATGTCCATGTGTGGACACAGCAAAAGGAAATGGTATGAATCTCTACCACTAAAATAGAATATATACAATCTGCTAGATCACCTTTACATTTGAGAAGATCCAGAGTATTTGCAGGAACAATTCAATTGCAAATTCTCAATTGACCAAATGCATTTTAGGGAACGGGCTGGACCTTTCCAGTTTTACATCCTTTCCAAAAATAAAGTAATGATACAGAAGTCATTTGCCATTTCCAGTAATTGCAAAGTGCTTCTTCCTATGGGGTGCTGGAAAAAATACTAAAAGGGCAAATGGCAGCACACACAGAAGTTATGTCGAAGGCTCTGATGCCATAAATCCATTGGCACAAAACAAAAGTCACAATAGTTATTTTTATTTTAGGTTCTTTTTTTCCGGTCCAAGCGTTATGTTATAAAAGGTGTTATGCAACTCCAGAGACTTGAAGGTTTTCACTGCTGAGTGATTTGGTGACTACAATCTCTTTCTTTGGTATATGGGCTAGTTAAATCCACATTCCCCAAAGATGACCACTTTTTGTTTGGCAGCCATTCTTCTGATTGTCAAATGCAAGATTCAGATAAACACTTACTCCCCTGCTGGCAGCAGACCACACTTTCAGAAAGGTTTGGTTATTCTCCCAGGGAAGATGCTGATTTTACTATTCTTACTGGGCTTCCTGCCTACAAAGCTTCACTGAAACATTGACAAAAGCCTGAGATGACACCACATGCTTCTTCGTGGGGCTTAAAGACAATGCCTGGTGCTCCACATAGATCACAGACAAAGGTGGAAGGAAACATGCAAAGGTAATTCACTATTGGGTTGCTCCAAGTCTGCATTCCTTTCCATTCTTTTATCTGAAATGTTGCACGCTGACTAAACTCCCATTTCCTACAAATGCCACCATTGCCCAACACATCCTCTTCCTCTCACAGTGGGAAAAAATGTGATGAATTCCTCAGCCATTGCTCACACACTTTGCATGTCACCGAGTATGCTGGCATATACTGAAATCATTTGGGGTTTTCTGACTGATTTTGAACAGGTTCTAGTTTATAAATATATGGCCATCTGAGCTCAGACCTCATTTCATAGAATAGGCCATCCAGGTGATGAATGCTTTTAGGAACTGTTCAGCATCTTACAAGATCAAAACTTTATTGCCCACCAAAATGAGAGATAATATTCTAGACAAAGTAGTCTTATCTGACACACCAGTTTTGTACATAACAGTAAAACATTACAGCCCACTGGGCAAACAGTAGACATAAATATTCACTATTCCTAGAAAACCTTCATTTTTCATTTAAGTTTGAAATTCAGCTTTATTTAAACGATTCAGTTAAAACATGTTGATCAGTATTTTTTAGGAAATGTGACATTCATATATTAACCATCATTAGTTTCTGCACTGTAGTTTCCTGTTTCATATTTAAAAGAGGGGATTTGTTTCAACTCTTACTTCTGTCATGACCAGAAACACAGAACAGCTAAAGTTGGAAGGGAGCTTCAACCTTCTGATGAGAGAGAGCTGGCTCAGCTAGTGCAGGTTGTTCAGAGACATTTCAAGTAACATTTTGAGCATCTGCAAGGATGGAGACAGAACAGAGTCCCTAAGCAATCTGTTTCAGCATTTCCACCCTCAAAGAAAAAAAAAATTATGTTTTAACTGTACAAACTGTAGTTCAGTTTCTTCCCACTGCCTTTTTTTCTGCCACAGCACTGCTGAGAAGAGTCTGGCTGGGTTTTCTTTACTTTCTCCCTAAACCCCACCATATATTTCTACATATTGGATAATCTCCTTAAATCTTTCCAATTGAAGGTAATTACTCCCTGCTCCAGGTACCAAGTACTTCAGCCTCTTCTGTGTCTTTTGTCACCTGGACCCCTGCCCCATTCAGCAGAAGGTCCAGTTTCCCTAGGCTGCCTTTTCCTGCTGATGTACCCGTAGAAGACTTTCTTGTGTCCCTTCCTCTCAGTACATACTGGATATACAGTCTCTATACTGCTGCCAGGTCACCTGACCCTTCCTCCACTGCTTTTATTCTTCACTTTTGTGTTTCAATTTTCTCAGGAGCTCCTTCTTCACCCATTCAGGTCCCCCCTGTCAGACTAGACTGTTCTTCAGCTTGGAGGAAGCAATGCTTGAAGATAAACCAGCTCCCTTGGACTCCTTTTAGACCTATGTCCCATATTCCATTTTTTTTTTTCCAGCAGGTCCCTCAACAGGACAAAGGTTACTTTTCTGAAGTCCAGAGATGAGACAGTGCTGCTTGCCATGCTATCTCCTCTCCTCCCATGGCTGCCACAGCCAAACCTGTTCCCACCCTCCATATCCCCTACCAGGTCTCCCTTGCTTATAAGGATACTGCCTAAAAGAGCAAACCTTTGCCAATCCCTTATCCTCTGTCTCAGGGAGCTAGCATCAGTGCAGTTCAGAAACCTTCTGAATTGCTTGTGCTCTGCTTTGTTGCCTGTGCTGACAGAGGAAACATCAAATCTTAATCTGGATTTGCTCAGGAACTCATGGACAACATTTTCTGCCAATGTTCTAATGTAAATCAGCAAAGCTCGTGGCCATAAAATGCTTTATTCCTGTTAATAACAAAAAAAGTATGAATATTAATCCTTTAAGGATCATAACACTTTCAAAACATTATTTTGAAAGTCTCACATATCTAAAAGAATACAAAAACCCCTGCATGTATTTTTTAAAGAACTTAGAAGGATTTTTGAAGAAGATCAGTATTTTGTTTTCCTGTTAAGATGCCCTAAGTCCATTAAAGTAAATTTTCAGGGACTTTTTATTAGAACACACGAAAGGGAGAAGGTAGGAATATTGAGTAACCAAATGGGTTCATCTCTACTGGTCTCCATTCAGGATGAAGAAAGCCATATCTGGTTCAGAAAGTAAAGCAAAGCCATTCACTCCTTGTCAGTCTTAATCAGAAATGCAGGCAGCTGAAGGAAGGTGCCTTTTCTATAGGAACATATTGCCTTGCCACAGAAAATTGGGCTGCCTTCATAATTGTACTATAAAGGCCATTTTGATTTTGGAGGAAAACACACTAAAACACTGAGGAGACATTTTGCAGTCAGTGTGCTTGAAACTGAAAGTAAGATGGCATATGCCTTTGGCAAACTGCAGTGAGAAATGTGCTGATGTGATTTTATAATGCATAGAATCAAGCCATGAACAGCAGGTGAGTGTTCTTACCCTGTATTAAGTGCAACAAAATCAGGGAAGACCTTAAATTCATGATGAAACATAAAACAAACCAATAAAATCCAACAGTAAAACAACAGCATGATTTCAGAGAAGGGAAAATAAAAATACAAGCAGACAATACAAGCTTTAGACAAAAAAAAAAAAATACCCAAAAGAATGTGAAAAATATTTAGAAGTATTTTAACACAGGTGAATATGTAGCAAGGAACAGGAAAAAAAAACCAAACAAAAAAAACCAGTCAAAAATCAACTTAATCTATGGATAACAGGGCAGGAAAAAAGCTATTGAAAGGGGAATATAAGGGAAAAACTCATAAAACTAAGGACTACTAGACACTGGAATACATTCTCAGGGGAGAGGTGTCACTTGACTCATTTAAGGCTGGACTAGACAAAACCCTGGAAAAAGTGTTACAGCAAATACATAGAGAGAGTAATGAATAATCTGCCACAGAAACAAATGGTCTTTTCCATCTGTAATTTCTAAGATTCTATGAAATATGAGTAATGTTCCAGTAAGGAACTTGGTAACTATGACAATTCACTAACCCAACCAATTTGTGTTAGAATGCAAAGCACTGCTCAAATAAAGGCTTATTACCAAATCATAAGTGATATTTTGGGAACTAATAAGGAGTGCCCAGCTAAGGCACACACAGCTGAAAGACTCTTTATTGCAGGAAGAGGGATTCTGGCTCCCAGCTCACTGGCACTTGCTTTTCTGGTGGTGGAGATGAAGTACATCAGAGATACTTAGGTTTTCCTTGGAAAAGACATCTGAAGCCAAGCTACAGCCATAAACCAGCCCCTAATGTCCCAAATATCCATCTGTACTGGCAGCCTTCTGAGAGGAAACCACTAGCTCACATCCAGTTTGTAGCCAAGACTGATGGCAAGGCAAAGGAGGGTATGGCTGACACAATTAGAAGAACCGGATGAGCAGTGATTGCTGACAATGAAAGGATGAGTGGAGAAGCAATTACCTCCCCTGCTCCTACAACTCTATGATGGATCTCTGCCTTTGGACAATGGGATCCAGCACTAGAGCCTGTTGCTCACTAATGACAGGAGGAAATTTTTGCTTGATGTAATGATGCTTCCATTTCTTTTTGCCTAATAGCCTTTTTTTTTTTTTTTTTAGCTTCTATGCTATTGGCAAGGCAGACTTAACTTGAGGTCCTGATGCTAACTCCTTTTATTCCCTTAGCTCTCCGATTTCTGCTTTACACTTTTTTCTCTTTTCATTGCTCTGATTCTAGTTTCTGTCTTTCTTCTTGGAACTAGGGAATAGGGAGGATGGTTTATACATGAAAACTAGAAGTTCAGGTGTCTCAATATGTTGCTCTTCTCAACAACCAGAAGCAAAACTGAGGAAACAGATAATATCTGCCCATCTAATTCAGTGCAAGATGGTTCCACTGCACTGCAGAACTGGTCAGTCAGAACAAAGCTGGCCAGCTGAGATTTACTCATTTAGAAACTATTCAGCTGAGAACTGGAGGGTTTCCACACCACAACCACACCTTACACTGACAGAATTAAGGGCATGGAGAACTAGGAGAGCACTTCAACTTCAGAGGCTGCAGAAGCAACAACTGTAGTGTGTTTCTGTAGCTGAGACAAAAGAACTGTTTCTCAGCTGCTGTGAAGTGGTTTTACTTGCCTTCCCCAAGTTTGTTTGCTCATACTGTGAAACATGGGGAAATCTTGACCTTCTGATAGCATTTAGCCCTCCCAAATAACTCGCTATTCACGATGGCTTTTCTGAAAAAGCAGTAAAAGATTTTAATCCAAGATCAACTTCAACAGCTATTTATTCTTTATTCTGTGTGCTCTGCTTATTAATACATCCTTCTTTTAGGGGATTCAGCATTAAAGAGAAGCAGAGAATGGCTGAGGTTGAAGGGATTTGAAGGTCATGTGGTCCAACTTCCCCGCTCAAGGCAGGGTTGACCCCTCTCAAGGTATTAGAAGGTGGCAGAGAACCTTTCCTCACTGCCATTCAAGACTCTGTCCAGGTTTAAAAGAGTCAGGAAAGTCTTTAATAGTTTGCTGTGTTTCATCTTAATATTTTAACAAAATTGTAACTTGAGGCACAGCAACTTTTTAATTGGAATCTTCGACAGGTCACTTGGATTGTGCATTTTTAAATATATTTTTTTTTTATTCCCTTGAAAATCTAAAAAAAAAAATAAATTTAAAAGTAGTGAGTCATCCCCATTTTGTTTGTGCCTTACACAAAACTAACACTACTGAGAGCAACAGGGACTTGACATAAATGAGATTAAGAAATACTCCTTTGAGAATGGACTATAAACAAGAGCATCAAAATTACCTGAAAATATAGATGAGGTTTCAAATTTTCCACTGAAGTGACACCAAGTCAGAAATGTAATTTTTAATTTGTTAAGTTTAAAAAAATTGCTATGAAGGAGCATGGAAGAATCACTGACATAATTCTGTACATGTCTCTGCATGTGTAGTCTGGTCTCAATATACAAATATTGTATTATTGTATTTGTCTCCATATATTCTTGGAGAAATTATTTCTCACTCCCTTAACCTTAAGGGTTCTCCAGTAAAACAGTAAGAGTTCTGTATACATTTTATTAGTTTATATAACAAGAAAACTTAATCCACCCTCTGCAGAATAAATTCACATAGAAAAGTACCATAAACTGATTGATTCTTAATTACTTTCCCTGCATGTCAAAGCAAACTTTTACCTTTCCTTATTTACTTCACGTATTCATGACTGTACTACTATTACACAGTTCAGGCAGGAAGGAATAAATATACAAACATACTGTGGCCACTGAATTATTATAACCAAAGTATTTAAAGCTAAAGCCATGGAATATGAAAAGTCATACACCCATCTCCTGAGAAAAATAAGGTTACAACCAAGACTGAAATACTCCTCTTAGAAGAACTCCTGTACCTACAGCTTCTACCACCACATCATAGATGGTATAAAAAACAAGATGAATCAAGAATTTAAACCAGCTGCTGTTTATGGGCAGCTGAGAATAAATGAAGATTTGCTGCCACCTATATACTTTTTTTATTATTTAAAAGTAAATTCTTTTTAAAAAAAGGAATATAGATTGCATCCACAATTAAATCTAAGTATTCAAACTGTACAGCATATTATTCTCTTTTTATGGGAAAAATATTCATAACATGGAAAAGAATACACTTATGAAACAGTTATGGCTGTCCCAACAGAACAAAAATTTCTGCAGTAATACAAGGAAGAAAATAATCCTTTTGTTCTAATCCTTTGTGAACATTATTCTCCATATTTTTGGATATGAATTCAAGTATGATATTGCCAGGTACTATGCAGATAAACAAAGATGCTGGTGAACAAACTGTTCTTCAACTCCATCTTTCTGTGATTAAAGGAATGCAGTGCATTTGCCACATATGTCTGCAAGGGGATCAACATTAAGTCCAGAGTATACTGAAAAAATAAGAAGCTGTTTTCTATTTAAAGTTACTATTTTATTACAGTTATGAGAAATTAGGTAATAACTGCAGTTAAGCACTAGACTTTCAAACCACCACAAAGTAACCTGAATTTAAAAGTAGATGCTCTTAGAAGTAGCAGTTCAATTAACAAGCAAGGACTCCATCTGTATCATTAATCTCCAACTGAGACTCATTCACTAACTTTATTCCATTTTCCTAATAAGAAACAAAGACTTGTGGCAATAACAATGCAAAGAATTGAATTTCCATTTTTTTCCCCTATCTCTGCTGGGTTTGTTGGTCTGTCATTTTGGAAAACTTAATGCTCACTCTGGAATTACACAGCCTGCTTTGCAGGCAAGCATTTAATTTGGGTCATCACAAAAATCCAAATGCCTCCTCACTGTCAAGACAACAAAATGGTATCTATTTTAACAGAGACAGTACCTAACAAAGACCTAATAAGGTCTAACTTCATGTTGACACTGGAAGATGGAAATATCAAGTTACCCCTGTGCATACACCTCATGCAGTAGAAGTAGTAAGAATTTGATAGTTGATGAAAAGAAAACACAATCTTTTCTTTCATTAAAACATGGGAGTCAAAATACTGTGGTTCTTTTTTTCCCCATAGCTAGGGATTTCTGCTCACTCAGTTTGCAAGCATTTATTCAAGAACATTCAGCTTGTCTTCTGAAGCATGGCAGTGCTTCTCATAGGATGCACAGTGGATGCAACAATAGTATTTTTTTCATAAAGAGAATGAAAAAGTTAAACAAATGGAAGGAAAAGATTTCTATATTTTTAGCTTCCTATGGTAAATAAAAACAGAACTGTGATGCCTGTGAATGAACTGTTCATCCTGTTTTTCAGCTATTAATCTAAATACTTAATTAGCACTTATGTTGGAGGTATCAGGTAGGAGTAGCAGAATGTTAGAGGCTCCAGAAAAATATCTGCTACCATACTGTAATTTCTCAACCCTCAAAATGCTGAAGATCTCTGGACAAATCCTGACAGGCTCTCCTACACTGCAGGATTTGGCCAAAGGAATACAAGCCTTGAAAGAGCCAAGCTTCAGATTGTAACAATCAGTGTTTATTTGGAGTCTCACTTCCACTCTCAGTTACTTCCACTTAACTTCAGGAGTATCAGCAGTCCTGCTGATTTCAGTGAGAGTTTTCAGGAGCTCAGAGCTCAGCATGAATTCAAATGCTTTACTGGCTTCAATTCAAATCCTCCAGCAGTAATTTCCCTGTTTTGCTTTGGAAACAGAGCACATGGGCTCTGCTTAGGAAATAGCTCCCTCTTCTGTTCCTAACCAAACCAAACAAGTCCTCTGAAGGAATAAAACCCTTCCGAACCACTTACTACAGCAGTGGAGCAGAGTACCACAGTACCCCTGCACAAAATGATGCACTGGGGAGGTCTCCTTTTCTGTTCACTGGTTAGGAAGTGAGATATCCAGATATAGATGAGTGAAGTTACTACAAGAGATTTCTAGCTCAGACAGGTCTTCCCAAAATTTTTATCCAGTCCAATATACATTTCTAAATCATGTATATATATTAATTGATTACCAGATAACAGGAATACACTTACTCTCAGCTTGTTGGGGAGCTGTCAAAAGCCCACTGAAGCCATATTCTCTACCTCAATTAATGCTGAAAATGAAGAATAAACCATCCTGAAACTGGAAAGGATCAAGCAGGGGGTTACCACTACCTTATATGTTCTGTCTCTCTATGAAAAACAGAGTTGTATGGAGTCAGAGCCCATTGCTTCTCCTTCCAGAGTGACTTAGGAGCTGTCTCTCTGCATTCACAGAATCATGCAAGACTTAACAAAACCTTCTAGAAGTAGAAAATCAAAGGTGGATCTGCAAGCAGCAGTTCCAGTTCATCAACAGTTGGACTTTGTATTGCAGGGGTTCAGCTGTCAGCTCCATGGCTCAGCTTTCCAGTAGAGTACATAATGAAGAAATGACCTCTTGGGGATTTTAGAACTGGAATACTTTGGCCTGGTACTCTAACCTTTTACAAATGAAGTTAGCTAATGCAGGTTAATAACTCTGGTGATTTTCAGTTGCTTTTTTTTTGATTCCAAACAGAAAGGAAGTGTCAGTCCTGCACATTTGCAGCTCCAGTAGATCAACAGTTTGTTAAATCCCATAGCCTCTAATATAGGTGTGGAGAGACTTAATACATCATTACTTCCTTGTGATCTCAACAGGGCCTCAACACATTCTGCCTCATGATTTAAAAGAAATTAAACAGGCAAACAAAATAGTAATGATTTTAAAAGTCTGTGGCTGTAGTATTAGCATAGTGATGCTAATGACTTCATAGTGATGCTAATGATGCTATGATGACATCATAGTGATGCTAATGACACATAACTTCACTATTGACCCCCTGGGTGACCTGTAGTGTGCAGGTTTCTCACTATCTGCTTCATTTTCCCCATCTGTAGCATTGCCACAGTGACCCTCACCCCCTGCTTAATGTTGTGTGCCACAACAGATCCTCCAGCAGATTTCCTCAACATTTTAGTATAATATTCTTTCAAATATTCTTACCTGTGGCCTGACAAACGACTCTCTATTTTCTTGAGGGATCTTTCTTTCTTCTCTCTTCCAGACCCTGAATGTCTGTGAGAAGCACTCCCTTTAAGGCTTTTTTCATGGCTGTCTGTACCAAAGCTTGAAACTGATTTTCTTTCTTCTATCTTGGTCCTTTCTCTTTCAGACAGAAGTGTTCCTAAAGAGTCATCTGTACCTTTGGGGTTGTTCCTTAGTTTTTCAGAGGATGAACTTGTATTCAAGCTTGACATAGTCTTTGATGCCAACTCCATGTTTACTTGTGTTGGAGATCCTTTGTTTTCTTGAAAATCAGTACTTGGGACATATTGGTAATTTTCTTCATGTTCTTCACCCTTGAACTGTGCTGTGCTGCTTATGCTAGTGGATTGTTTTGAAAGCCTCTTTTTTTGCAGATCCTAGAAATAAGTCATTAAAACCATAGATTACAATTCAGCATCTTGGAAAAAAAAAAAAAAAAAAAAAAAAAGGAAAGCAATAAAGCTCTGCAACTAATTTTTGGCCTAAGCAATTTGTTTATTATTAGGAATCAGTTTATACAGTTAATCAGATACATCATTAAAAACTGCTTTATTTTACTCAAGAACATCAAAATACCTTCTAAAAACTTAATTTTGGGGGTTGTACCAAACTGAGGAAACCAAGATACATTTCTGTTCCCAACTGTTACTGATTAAATGTGGGATTTTGGACAAACCTGAATAGAAAAACATATTAATGGATAAAAAAACCTTTGAAAGCTACAGGTAGAGCTAAGGCAAGAAAGCAGTTTTCCTAGGAAAATGGAAAATTCCCTCTGTCAGGAGATACCAAGAATGGAAAAGATTTAAAAGAAATTTTGTAGCCAAAGACCACTGGTGTGCAGGGGGTAGTTGCATGCAGTAGTTATATCTGAAATAGTCTGAATTTTTGATTCAGTTCCCTAACTTACCACAGATTTTCAGATTGCAGATTTAATGGATTAACATACAGAAATCATTTTAATACTATTTGCAGATACAAAATCCATGGGCAAGCCAAATATTTTGTGTTGGAAATCAAAATCACCTCTGCTGAGCTGGCTACTGGTCCAGCCATCATTCCTCTGACAATGAGACCAGACCTGGGCCTTGACTTCTCCTTTACCATGGATTTCAGCTCCTCAGAACTCGTTGCTGTTTTTAAATCTTCTTGACTGTCTTGTAACTTATCCCCATCAGAGGGTAAATGGGTGTGGGGTATTGTCCCTCTGTGACATTTTTCACTCTTGTTCTGATGTTTTCTGGATGGAAGGATTTTATCTGGTGGATTCTTGACATCACCTCTGTAAGAAAGAAAACAGCAAATCTTCAAACAGCAAAATAACACACAGCAAAACCAATGAAAATGCTTGCTTGGCTAATTAAAACACTGCACTCGAATTACTTATTATCTAGCAATGGTACTCAAATAAAATCACTTTTCACTTAAACATCTACAGGTAGATCTTTAGGACATTATTTCAGGATCATACCACACAAGTTCTAAGCCACCACCAGCAGTTTCAATTCCTTCTCCATCTACTTGGTTGCAAGTTTGGAAATTTGATAATAACTTTGCTAACATCCTCAGTTACCATATGCATAACCTTTGGATGATCCTACTGACCCCTTTCATAGAATCCCACAGTCAATCCCACATCTCAGTCCAGATGAGTCTTGAAATTCTCTAGAGAAGGAGACTCCACAGCCTCTTTGGGCAGCCTGTCCCAATGCTCCATCACCCTTACTGTAAAGTTTTCCCTCATACTGAGGTGGAACTTCCCATTTATGTCCATTGCCCCTTGTCCTATCCCAGGGCACCACTGAAAAGAGATTAGCAGAGAGACTTTCATTCATTGTTCAAATGTAGAGCACTTATTTTAGTTCAAAAAGAAAGATACCTTTGTATTTGGGGTTTTCCTTGACAATACAGTGCTACAGTGCTATCATTTGACCTTTTTCCATATTTTTCAGGCAGCAACACAAGGTGTGCTTACCTTTCTGCATCTGTTTTCCTACACATATATAATGCTCAAAGCAAGCTTTTCTGAAAGGCTTCTGAAAGTGAGATTCACCTGCATCTGTGACCCTGACTGTACAATACTCTACCCATTCCTTTCTTAAAAACATCTTTTAACAAATCATGTTCTTCTTAAAGAAAAACACATCATTTCTGCCTCTAAAAAATAATGACAAGTTCAGATTTTCTCCATCAGGATCTATTTCTTTGGCTGCGTAATATTAGATCCCTATTACATAAAAGTTTTTCATTGAGTAGTTCCCACTTCACTGAAATGTCTTTTTTGTCAGTTGATAAATTTATATTCTGTAAAACCTGAAAATGCTGGCTGTCTTTTCAATCACTGTCCTTGGACTTTCACTCTGGGATGTTTTTCTCCATCCTCTTTCACAGTAAATCAACTCATTGAATGGAAACATCTTGAATCACAACAATTTGGTTTTTTATTCACCCAGTTCAAAATTGTCTTTTTTGAAATAGTGTCTGGTGTTGTGAAGACACATATGTGACCTGAAGGGACTGTGATCAGACTGTGGGAGCACTAGGAAACCTGAGCACTGCTAATCCTAACCTGGCACCACACAATTCCTCATGGGCAAAGGGCACAGGATGCCAGAATAGACAATTTTAGCAATTACAGAGATTCAAGAGGTTGAGAGGAAAGAAGACTCTTTACTAAGGAAGCAGTGAGGAGTACCTAACTACATTCTCTACTGCAGAATGCATGGTTAAAAACTACCCAGGTAGTTGAATGCAAACTGATTCCAAACACTGAATAGTTGACCTTGTTATGCCCAGTTTTTCCTTGGAGGGGTTGGAAACGGTGAGGAGAATCACAGAGCTTCACTTCCCTGTGGTTTTTCTCCCACTGGTTCATCCTATGAGATCCCATAGGACATGGCTGAGCCAACCAACCCATCACCCTGCCCAGTCCCTGACACTGCCTCTTCCTTTGGCCATGCCACAGAACACAGCCAACCTGCATGACTGGGACAAGACCCAAGCCAAGGGGAAAATGTAGCCATCTATCCAGGAGTGCTCCCTGGAGCCTGAGAGTCAAATTCTTAGCTGGTTGAGGAAGAAAAATCAGTTACAAATAGTGATTTATATCAGGCCCTCAAAGCCCAGGTTTCCCCATCACGTGCACATTTTTCCTTCATGGCACCTGCAGCCAACTTCAGCCTCCAAAAGGCACTTCCAGAAAAAAAGAAAAGAAAAAAAAAAAAAAAGAAAAAAAAAAAAAGAAAAAAAAAAAAGAAAAAAAAAAAAAAAGAAAAAGAAAAAAAAAAAAAAAAAAAAAAAAAAAAAAAAAGGCTGTCCTGGTTTGGGCCAGGATAAAAGTGATTTTCTGGTTTGTACCTTTACTTTCAGCTAAGTCTCTTGTAAGTAGCTGCACTTGCTGAAATGAACAGCAAGTTTCTGTTCAGTGTCTGCTTCTAGGACTGATCCCACTCCATGTTTATAGTTACAGCTGGAGACTGGTGTGCAGGGCCAAGGCCACTGCTCAGCTCTGAGGAACATTTTACCCTCCAGAAGGAGTAAAGAGGTCCCACCTGAACCCCTCCTTTGGGGAGGAGCAGACAAGATAGATGCCAGAACTGACCAAATAGAGTATTCCATCCCATACACCTCATACTCAGGATAAATTTGAGGGATCATGAGGGTCAAACCCCTTCCTGCTTCCCTATCTTTGCTTCTCCCTGTTTGCTTCAGCATCCTGGGAGGATTCCATCCATTCCTCTGCCTGTGGTCCTGATCCATCCCAGCCTGAATCTGTGTGTTCTGCCTCCAGCTCCCAACTGCTGCTGACCCCAGGATTCCAGCCTGGACTTTCCCAGGGCTGCCCTGCAGCCTCGGGGGTGACGGGAGAGTTATTGGGGGAAAGGGGGAGGAACGTGGGATCAATTTTCCTGTAAATTTGTATATATTTAGTAATTTTACCTATTTATCATTCCTGTTTCATTAAAGCTGTGTAGTTTAGTTTTCAACCCATAAGTCTCTCTCCTTTCTTTATCAGGGAGGAGAGGGGGATTAATAGAGAGCATCTGTTATTGGGTTTAATTGTTTAATTGCCGGAACAATATCAAAACTTGAGAAAGGTACCTCCAGGAAAAAGAAAAAAAAGGAAAAAAAAAAAAAAGAAAAAAAAAAAAAAGTAAAAAAAAAAGAAAAAAAAATAAAAAAATTGAAAAAAAAAGAAAAAAAAAAAAGAAAAATAAAAAAGGAAAAAAAAAGGAAAAAAAAAAAGGAAAAAAAAAGGAAAAAAAAAGGAAAAAAAAAGGAAAAAAAAAGGAAAAAAAAAGGAAAAAAAAAGGAAAAAAAAAGGAAAAAAAAAGGAAAAAAAAAGGAAAAAAAAAAGGAAAAAAAAAGGAAAAAAAAAGGAAAAAAAAAGAAAAAAAAAAGAAAAAAAAAGAAAAAAAAAGGAAAAAAAAAAGGAAAAAAAAAGGAAAAAAAAAGGAAAAAAAAAGGAAAAAAAAAGGAAAAAAAAAGGAAAAAAAAAGGAAAAAAAAAGGAAAAAAAAAGGAAAAAAAAAGGAAAAAAAAAGGAAAAAAAAAGGAAAAAAAAAGGAAAAAAAAAGGAAAAAAAAAGGAAAAAAAAAGGAAAAAAAAAGGAAAAAAAAAGGAAAAAAAAAGGAAAAAAAAAGGAAAAAAAAAGGAAAAAAAAAGGAAAAAAAAGGAAAAAAAAAGGAAAAAAAAAGGAAAAAAAAGGAAAAAAAAAGGAAAAAAAAAGGAAAAAAAAAGGAAAAAAAAAGGAAAAAAAAAGGAAAAAAAAAGGAAAAAAAAAGGAAAAAAAAAGGAAAAAAAAAGTAAAAAAAAAGGAAAAAAAAAGGAAAAAAAAAGGAAAAAAAAGGAAAAAAAAGGAAAAAAAGGAAAAAAAAAGGAAAAAAAAAGGAAAAAAAAAGGAAAAAAAAAGGAAAAAAAAAGGAAAAAAAAAGGAAAAAAAAGGAAAAAAAGGAAAAAAAAGGAAAAAAAAAGGAAAAAAAAAGGAAAAAAAAGGAAAAAAAAGAAAAAAAAGGAAAAAAAAAGGAAAAAAAAGGAAAAAAAAAGGAAAAAAAAGGAAAAAAAAAGGAAAAAAAAAGGAAAAAAAAAGGAAAAAAAAAGGAAAAAAAAAGGAAAAAAAAAAGGAAAAAAAAAAGGAAAAAAAAAAGGAAAAAAAAGGAAAAAAAAGGAAAAAAAAGGAAAAAAAAAAGGAAAAAAAAGGAAAAAAAAGGAAAAAAAAGGAAAAGGGGAAAAAAAGGAAAAAAAAGGAAAAAAAAGGAAAAAAAAGGAAAAAAATGGAGGGGGGAAGGGGAAAAAAAGGAAAAAAGGGGAAAAAAAGGAAAAAAAAAGGAAAAAAAAAGGAAAAAAAAAGGAAAAAAAAGGAAAAAAAAGGAAAAAAAAAGGAAAAAAAAGGAAAAAAAAAGGAAAAAAAAGGAAAAAAAAGGAAAAAAAGGAAAAAAAAGGAAAAAATGAAATAAAAAGGAAAAAAAAGGAAAAAAAAGGAAAAAAAAGGAAAAAAAAGGAAAAAAAAGGAAAAAAAAGGAAAAAAAAGGAAAAAAAAAGGAAAAAAAGGAAAAAAAGGAAAAAAAAGGAAAAAAGGAAAAAAAAAAGGAAAAAAAAAAGGAAAAAAAAAAGGAAAAAAAAGGAAAAAAAAAGGGAAAAAAAAAGGGAAAAAAAAGGGAAAAAAAAAGGAAAAAAAAGGGAAAAAAAAAGGAAAAAAAAAGGAAAAAAAAAGGAAAAAAAAAGGAAAAAAAAAGGAAAAAAAAGGAAAAAAAAAGGAAAAAAAAAGGAAAAAAAAAGGAAAAAAAGAAAAAAAAAGGAAAAAAAAAGGAAAAAAAAAAGGAAAAAAAGAAAAAAAGAAAAAAAAAAGAAAAAAAAAGAAAAAAAAGAAAAAAAAAGGGGGCACCTCCAGAGCCTTTGGTGCAAAAGGCGTAAAAAAATCAGTGCAAAACTCAGAGGATTCAGACAGAATTTTGCTGAGAAGCAAAGCAACTTTTAGTGCGCACGCCTGGGGAAAGTTTGCAAGCCTGTGCACACAGAAGGCTGGCTATTTTTTGTAATTTGCTTCCCGATTTCCCTTGAATCTGTCATTTTTGGCTCTCCCCTGCCCCACTGCCTGGAACGCTTTGCCCCATGAGGGAAGGCGCCAGCGCCATGATGGGGAGGGTGTGGGGGGGCCCTTCCTCACAGCACCACACCGCTCCCCCTCCTCACCCCCACATTTTGTGGGGCTTTCCTTTGCCTCTTTACATTCCTGTGGTGATAAATGTGAAGGTGAGGAGGGTGTGGGCTGCCTCACAACCACCTCAGGTTCCGCCAGGGAAGGGTTAATACCACAGAGAGCCCTCTGCTGGGAAAGAGCGGCCCCGCAGCGCCAACACTTCCGCGGTGGACGCTCTGGCCCAGCGGGCGAACACTCGATGCCCGGGTCCTCCGAGGCAGTACGCATGCGCAGAGCGGGTTATAAATACCTGCGCAGCAGGGCGTGGCCGCCATTTTGTTGAGGGATCAAAGAGAAGGGGGAGGTGTTGGGCGCTTAATTCTGCCGCTGTTTGGTGTCAGAAGGGAGTGTTTGGGGTTTCCTCTGCCCGAGGAAGCTTTTCCCTTAACTAAGAAAGGGATGTGGACACGGGGGAAGCTTGCTAGGGGAGGGAAAATGGGAAAAGTGCAGGGTCCTGGATGGCAGAGGGAGAAAAGGAAGCAGGTGTGAGGCAGGGTGGTATGGGGGGCAGGGAGGATCACTGACAATGTGCTAAAAACTCCTGCATCTGAATAAGAGAAGTCAGCAATTCCTTTTTCACACTCCCTCCTTTTCCATTCTCCTCTTAGCTCATAGCACCAACAGTCAAAATCTTGGTTCTCTTCCTCTGTAAGGAATGGCTTGCTGGGCTTTTGGAAGTGCTGATGCTCAGACCTTGTTCACTTGAGGCATGCTGTGTTTAGGATGAGGTGTAAAATGAGATTAATTCCCCTCAGAGCTGAGGCAGAGGAAGGGAATTGCTCTTTTGTGACCATTTTTAAAGCTTTCTATTGTAGTTAAAACTTGCTACTTTTTGAGGTACTAATGAAAGCAATTGAAAACCTTGGTTACCTGCTGTTTCCAGGTATTTTGCAAAAATTAAAATAATCTATACTATGTCACAATACAAATTGTAGGTATTAAGCCTAGTTTTTGACCTGTATTTCAAGTGCAAGTAGCTAGTTTATCATCAGAATATGCTGCAATTTGAGTATTTGCAATTTGGAAGGTATAAAAGCTCAGATTTCCCTGTGCTTCAGTGACAGAAAGACATAATTGAGGTTATCAATCTTTGTAATTGGTAGGGAACAAAAAAGCATTGTTGAAGGGTGGCTGGCAGAGGAGATTTTAATAATAGGGAAATTTAAGCTTGAGTTATTAGGCTAACAAAGGTAGTGTGGCTGAATGGTAAAAAATTTAACACTATTCCCTTATTAGGAAGGTAAAAAAAAAAAAAAATTACTAGATAGAACACTACCTGTAGGCTTTGGTTTCACTCTCCTCAGGCACAATGGAACCCCCATGCAGATGATCTTCATCCAGGCAGTCAGGTGGATGAGCTGTTGAGCTCTTATTTTGAGGAGCTGACAGAGCAGAACTTGACCTGATGCTTCTGGAACTCCCATGGCGCTCAAGGAAATAATTAGTAATAATTTCAAGAAGTGTTTTCAGTGGGTTCTCTTTTGCCTGTGCAAAACAAAACAAAAACCAAAAACGTTCTTAGTCACTACTGGTCACTACTGAAATTCTTTAAGTCTTGCTGCAGCCTAAGGCAGGATATTCTTTTTTCACAGTGGTTGAACACACTTCCTACTAGAAATATCTGCCTATGGGTGTACCTCAGATGTACCACTACAAACAGCCCAGGAAACTGGAAGATGTCAGCTGGAGACTTATGAGGAGCTGGAAGGTGTTACATGAAGTAAGTGTGATAGGGAAGAAACAATCTGTTTTAGTCATTCCTCATTTGCATTTTACCTAAACATTGCAAAGTGTGGTAAACTGTGCTAAAAATGCACCTTTTCTAATGTTACCTGGTCAGCTTCAGAAGCACATGGAATGATGAGCAAATATTTTTAGTACCTGACTTAAAAATTTATGGTTTAGTTTATCAGAACTTACAGAGAAGCATGGACTCTAGAACTCTACTCACATGCTTGGGGTAACTCCTAAGTATCAAGCAAGGCAACACATTTGTTACACTGTTTCCTATGTACATAAACATTTTATTAAAAATAAAGCAACAACAACAACATCAGAAATACTTAGAGATTGAGTGAAAAATGCTACAATGTCTGCTGTAGTCGTGCAACTACACTGGGAGATTTTTTTGAAGTGAATTAATACAGAATAACATGTTGCTTATCATGGTGCCCAATGTCATGTGTGAGCTGAAAATAGAAACAACCCATTAATGCCCCTGTCATCAAATAGTGCTGTCTATATTACATTTCAAGTAATAAATACCAATTTTTATCTGCTAGGCATTCTATAAAGTTGCAAATAGAAATGGCCATAGAATCAGAATCGTCTGGGTTGGAAGGGACCTCAGAGATCATCAAGTCCAACCCTTGATCCACTACCACTGCAGTTCCCAGCCCATGGCACTGAGTGCCACATCCAGGCTCTTTTTAAATATCTCCAGGGATGGAGAATCCACTACTTCCCTGGGCAGCCCATTCCAATGTCTGATCACCCTCTCCATAAAGAAATTCTTTCTAATATCCAACCTAAACCTCCCCTGGCACAACTTGAGTCCATGCCCTCTTGTCTTGTTGAAAGATGCCTGGGAGCAGAGCCCAATCCCCCCTGGCTCCAGCCTCCTTTCAGGGAGTTGTAGAGAGTGATGAGGTCTCCCCTGAGCCTCCTCTTCTCCAGGCTGAACACCCCCAGCTCCCTCAGCCTCTCCTCACAGGACTTGTGCTGGATCCCTTCCCCAGCCTGGTTGCCCTCCTTTGGACCTGCTCCAGGACCTCAATCTCCTTCCTGAACTGAGGGGCCCAGAACTGGACACAGGACTCGAGCTGTGGCCTCACCAGAGCTGAGTACAGGGGCAGAATCCCTTCCCTGGACCTGCTGGCCACGCTGTTCCTGATCCAGGCCAGGATGCCATTGGCCTTCTTGGCCACCTGGGCACACTGCTGGCTCCTGTTCAGCTTCCTGTCAATCCAGACTCCCAGGTCCCTCTCTGCCTGGCTGCTCTCAGCCACTCTGTGCCCAGCCTGGAGCTCCCCATGGGGTTGTTGTGGCCAAAGTGCAGCATGTGAGAGTACATCCAAAATTGAATGCTGTAGCCATAAGGGTGAAAAAGTTGAAGTGAGTAACTGCTCCTTCATGGAGATGGGCTCCATTCTCACTTCAGTGTTAACCTCTACATTCCCCAGAGAACTGTCAGGGTGTCCACAGCAATTCAGACTGAGACCTCTGCAGTCTGGACATACAACATCTTCATCTGGTTTGGCCTAGTTTTGTGGTACCTGATACCACGTTTTGGGGAGCAGCAGACTGTTCCCTTACCTTGTTCTGTTTGTACAAGGAGTGCAGGTGTAGGACACTTCGAAGTTCATTCCTGTTGTTGATACTAAGTGCAGAACGTGGAAGCTCTTGGTCCATGGTAGTGATTGTTTTTTTCAAACCCTGAGAAGGGAAAGTGTCAGATTTCAGAGCTCTAGAGATAGTACATCTTACCAAAGCTTTTATTCTTTACTTTGTTGGCTGCAATATGAAACTTCTGCATACATTAAAATGGAAGTAAGAAGTAACAAGCTAACCTCAGAACCTGTACTGTAATGGTACAATCTATTATCAGAGGTGGAGATCACCAAACATGGAAAAAGAAATCTCCATGTAGGTGACTTCAACTGCTAAACAGCTTTGTAACACTGGTTTGTGAGAAGGCACTGCTAATACCTGGGTTTCTCTTCAAAATAGTTTCAGAAATCCTGAGTTTGCTTTTGCCATCCAAATGTGATACAGCATTTCATAACTGTGAGTCTGGCTTGGCTAATTACAAAGTCTGAACATCAGGTGTGTTCTTGGGGGATCTAGAACAGGTTTCAGAACTTTTATTATGATTTGAGGTTATTCTGATGAGTCTTGGGCTGGGAACTGGTCCATGACCAGTGAAACTCTTCAGATTTCAACAACTTAGTAACTGCAGTCAGCATACACGAGCACTTCAGAGAGAAAATGTGTGAGCATCTCACTTTCTGGAGGGAAAGACAGAGTCGTTGTGAAATGTCAGACCACAGATTTGAGAGGGAAAGTCCCTATTTCTTCTCTGCAGGGATATTGTTAAGTTTGGGGCTTGTTTGTTTGTTTTTTGTTTTTTTTGCTTTTTTTTTTTTTTTCAGATGGATTGTCAGGCTCAGTTTCAGGGAATCTGACACGGTGTGGCAAACGGTTGGTTCTCAAAAAGGATGATTCTCAAATTGGCTCTGATTTATATTAAAGTTTGGGGGACTCAGGGGTACACTCATGCAGAAGCATAAAGAATTATCAGTGCCCTTTGGTTTTTACTCCAGAGTAGTACGAAATAGATGTAGCAATTCAAGTTAAATTACTGTAAGCTGTATACCTGTTTGACCACCAGGGCATTCCAATTTCTTTTATGCTTTTATTCAGTTTTCTATTGACATGTATCTAACTCAGAAATGGAAATGCCTTTCATCTGGAAAATCTTTGCCATCAGTTGAACAGACTTGAGCCTCAGAATTCTAGCAGTAAATGGCAAATTTAATTCTGCCTCAGCAAAAATGTTTCAGCTTTATTTCAGAAACACCGAAAATGCACATTTGGAGACTGGATGCAAACCAGATGAAATCTGAGGTTTGGGTAGCACTTGATAAGCCAGTCTGTGGCTCTTTCATTTCTTATTTAAGCAAACTCATTCCTGACACTGAGTGACTGCACAGCAGGAAGATTTCCTTAGGACTGCACATGACTACAAGGTGGTTGGCACTGTAGGCACTGTCACCTGGAAACGTGGAGGTGTCTTTTCTTCTGCTCAATCCTACACTCCTCTTCTTTACAGCACAAAGTTTCCTTTACAGCATCAAGTTTGGGAAAAGTCCCAATGGCTTCTTTTCCTCCCCACCTCCCTATCCCCTTCCCTCCAGATAAAATCTGTCAGGCTGCTAGTGAGAACCGGGGAAAAAAAACAACCAAACAAGCAAAAAAAACCACCCCAACAACAACCAAAAAACCTACACAAGAACAAAAAAAACCCACCAAACAAACAAAAAACCCCAAACAAACAAACAAAAAAAGCCAAACAAGACATTACCGGTTCCTCTAGCACCACTTCTACCTTTCCTTTTTCCTCTTTAACCATTTGTCCTGCCAAGCTGTGTATGCCTTTTTTTAACATAAGGACAACAGATAGGAAAGAAATGAGAAAAAATGATGAAAATGATAAAAAAAAACCCACTAAACCGGCTTTTTTTGATTTAACCTTGTTTTTTGCAGGCGTGTGTGGATAAGAATCGGGATTTCTCAATCAAGGAGGAAGGGGGCTTCCATATTCAGCAATAAAAAGGTATTGTGGGAAATGTAGTGCAGCTCCTTCCCCGCCAGGCTGTTTCGGTTCAGGTCCAGCTGCTGGAAGAAGTCCCCCCCACCACACACACCCCTTATTTCTCAATCTTTTAACTCTTAACATTTTCCATGTGTCATTCTCATTGATCCTAATTGGAGAAAACTGAGCCGAGTTACCTTTCTACTGAGAAATTCTCTCACCAGTGATGCAGCCACTTCTTCCACAAAGCAGTTGTCCATTTTTAGCCCAAAATGTGCTTAAGGGGCGGATTCTTGACTTCATTTAACAAATCATTCCGGGCTGCCCACATTGCAGCTTTTCGGTTCGGCTTTTTAACCACTGCATTCCCAGAGCAGGCTCCCTGCACCCCGGTTGCTGGAGGTGTTGCTGTGGTGACCGTGTCATCGGAAGCCAGGAGAACTCCTCCCCCTGGCAAGGAAGCCGGTGGGACTTCCACTTGATGTGTGACTCTGCAGCAAGAGGTTAGGAAATAGCTTTAAATTCTCAAATTTCAGAAAGGAATGTTTAAACCTGAGAGAAGAAACAAGTTTCTGATTCTTTTCTAAAGCAGGATACATAGTTATTTCCCACCTATTGCTCCTGTGCTAATGCAATTTTTAACTATTTATGGTTCTTTAGGAAAATTGCACTCTTGTATGAAACAAATAAGAAATGTAGCTGCTACATTCAGCTTAGTCATAGAGCAGTGTGGCTTAAAAGGGACTTTAGGATCTCGTTCCACACACACACACCCCCCTCCACCATGGGGAGGGACACCTCCCATTAGACCAGTTTGCTCCAACCTGGAGCAACACTTCCAAGGAGGGGACACCCACAACTTCTCTAGACACAACAAGCTGTGTTTTAAAAGAAAAGTGCCTCATAAAAACATACACGTTTGATCTTTTCAACTATTTTTAGTTCATGTCAATCTTCTCTGGCCCTGGGCAAGGCAGGCAAAATGCCAACCTTGACAATCTTTTGAGACACTTTAATATGCCAAGTTCTGGCAGCAGCACATTTTTATCAGAATTCTTTTCCAGCCTCAGTAAACTGCTTCAAATGCTGGTGTGCCTGTTATGGATATGACATCCATGGAGACCAGAATGATTGCAATCAAAAAGTAGAGGAGAAAACAGAAAGAAGTAGTGTCAGTCTGATTCTCACTATCCCATTCATCATGACAATAAATTAATACAGCTCAGCTTCTGCTGTGGTAAGCCTTTTAAATTCTAAAGTTTGAGAAAGGAATGTTTAAACCTGAGAGAAGAAACAAGTTTCTGATTCTTTTCTAAAGCAGGATACATGGTTATTTCCCACCTATTGCTCCTGTGCTAATGCAATTTTTAACCATTTATGGTTCTTTAGGAAAATTGCACTCTGGTATGCAACAAATAAGAAATGTAGCTGCTACATTCAGCTTAGTCATAGAACAGTGTGGCTTAAAAGGGACTTTAGGATCTCGTTCCACACACAACCCCCCTTCCACCATGGGGAGGGACACCTCCCATTAGACCAGTTTGCTCCAACCTGGAGCAACACTTCCAAGGAGGGGACACCCACAACTTCTCTAGACAACCTTTGCCAGACTTTCATCATCCTCACAAGGAAGAATTTCTTCCTCATGTCTAATCTAAATCTTCCCTTTCAGTTTAAAATTATTACTCCTCATCCTGGCACTCCATGCTCTTCTGAGAACTCCCCAGTTTTTGGGTAGCCCCTTCAGGCACTGGAAGGTGCTCTAAGGTCTCCCTGGAGCCTTTTCCAGGCTGAACAACCCCAACATTCTCAGGCTGTTTTCACAGCAGTTCTCCAGCCCCGTGATCAACTTCATGACCCTTAATCTCTCACACCACATCTAGGGTGGGAACATGCTTCAGCTGAATGTTTCCTTTCAGATGACACCTCCATGAGCCAGTAATACAACATGCTAATAGAAGGGTCTGCAGTAAGAAATACTTTGGGCTTGAGGATCTGATTTAGGCTGGAAAAGTCATAAGTGTTGTTCCAGAATGGATGTTCTGCAGCCTAGACTACCTCTTCCAATATTTGACCACTCTTGGATAGTTAGACTGTTTTCCTTACATAGTTAAAATTTCCCTTGCCACAGCTTCTGACTGTTTCCTCCTACCCCTTTAACTTATCCTCTGGGACAAATCTGGCCCTGTAGTTTCTTTAACTCCCATTCAGTAGTTGTATGTAGCATCTAGACCCTCTCCTAAGCTTTTTTTTCTCAAGGGTGAGCAGGCACTGTTCCTCCTTGCATCTCATGTGGCCCTTCACTACCTTACTGTCTTTTCCATAGGGTGATGCAGGGGAGATGGGGAATGGGCTTTGCCATCAGTCTCAGTTTTTTCTGTCACTCCTTCCTCCCCACTTTTCCTTTGTTTCCTTTGGTTGGCTGCAGTGTGGATATCTGCTCTGGCATGGTCCTTTCCATGGAATACAAGGAGTGACTGCTTCACTGGCGTCTCCTCCTCCTCCTTCAGACAAAGCTCTGCTCTGGTGCCTGGAGCACATCCTACCCCTCCTTCTTCACTTACCTTGAGGTCTGGAAAGTTGTTTCTCAGCCCTTTTTTTTTTCCTTTACTTCTCACACTCTGCTGCACAACACTTTTCCCTTTCTTAAATGTGCTTTCCCAGAAGCAGTGCCAACTTTGCTGCTGGGCTCAGCTCTGTCCTGCAGTCAGCCCTTTGTGGAGCCTCTGGAACCAGCCCTGCCCAGCAATGGGGCAGCCCCACATTTCTTCTCACAGAGGCCACCTCTCCAGCCACTCTCCAGCTCCCAGCACCTTAGCATGGAAACCCCACACACCAACCACTGAAATGCCTGTAGGAACCAGATGGGGTCATGTAATCACCACGTTTTCCAAGGGAGGAGGAATGAAAAAAAAACAGGAAAAGGAAAATTGGAAGAAAAAGAAATAGGAAACCATTATTGATCAGATGGGGGCATCAAAGCTCAGAGGGAATCCTGCAGGTGGGAAGCCACGGGTGGACTGTGTAGAAAATTATATCAAGAGTCTGAGTAGTGTGTGTGGGGATATTAGGGTGCAGATAGTGGAATACAAAGATGGTGGAATAAAATACAAGGACAAAGCTCAGGTCTTAAGAAATTATAGACCTTAATGTCTAACAGTCTTTTAGCTTCCATTCCTATTTAAAAAGATGTATGCTTTTCTGTATTTCCAAGAGGTACAGCACTGTTCTCCTGTAGCCAGCTTTTTTTTTTTTTCATTGAGAGGAGTAACAGGGCTTAGAAGTTTGTTTTCCCAAGCTGAAATACAAGTAGCAGGAATGCCCTCTGGCTTCCCTAGGCCGGTATTGCAGCACCAAAAAACGTTCTTCTCTGTACTTCAGTCATAGAGAGGGTGATTTTGGTACCCTCTGTACCACCTGGTTGTTGCCATTACTGTCCATTGCAGGGATGGTGTCCTCAAGCTTTCATTTAACTCTTACTAGTAAAAAGAAGGCTGATTGTAACCTAACAGATTACTCGAGGTGGTGGTGCAGGGATTAATTTTCCCTGAAGTAGCTCCCAGGATACTCCCAACAGAGGATGCTCAGAAAGTGCTGTGATGCAAAGTCTTACTTGGTACACAGAGCACTCTCACCTCAGATACAAAGAGAAAGAAGTCATGAAACTGCATTTCAAAGCTGGGGAAGGTTTACTATTAAGCTATGCCAAAGCATTTTGGACTTCTGAAGGAGTTTCTGTACAACCACTGTGTCATAGTGAATTTGTAAGTTTTATCTTCATCATTAACTCATTTACATCAAGTGTTTCCTTCCTAGAGTGTCCCCTGCCGGGGTTAGAGTATACAGTGAACACAACTGGTAGTTGTTGAGCACATGGGGCAGTGCCTCTCCAGAACCCACATGTGTTAACTCCTCAGAAGGCTCAGGTAGGTCTGAAAGAGTTGTATTGGTGTGTGTGGGATCTCTCAACACAGCAGCTCCCCCAGCCCAAGGCAAGCACCCCTGGGGTGATGGGGTTTGTCACAGTTTTAGACAGAAACAAGTAAAAAATGGCAGATGCTCTCTGTTTTTCCCCACTGCCCTCCCAGGGGAAGATGAAGAACAGAGTAAGGGAGAGAGACATTAAGGGTGGAAGCAAAAAAACTTGGGTAGGTTTAATGAGGTAGTAATAGCAAATTACAAGTGTATAAAATATATGTGAACATGGAACTCACCCTGCTCAGCGGATGATTACTTCCCAAGCAGAAAAGTCCTAGACTGGACTGGGCAGCAGCTGGGGGTGCCCAAGCCCAGGCTCTCAGTGATGTTCACAACAGCCTCAGAGCACCCAAGGTGGTCCTACCTGGCAAGGCAGGAGGTGACCTGTCCTGGGGAATGATGGGCTTCTCCAGGGAGGAAATGAGGAGGAACAGTGGCAAACAGACCCCAACCCAACTAACCCACCAACCAGAGGGCTCTCTTGGGAGCCATTTTATACTGAGCATCACAGGAAGGAGCACTGTGATTGGTCCATTTGGGTCACCTCACCCATCCTCACCTCCCATTGGCTCAGGTCCTCCCCATTATCACTTCCACATCAACAGCCTGGCAGCTGCTGGGGGGGTCCCAGAAAGGTTCTTTCTATCCGGGTCCTCTCAAACCAGGACAGGGCTCTTCAGCTGAGTAAGGTTTTGCCAGCCAGTGGGGAAGGGGACATGCTTTTTTTTCTGTAGAAAATCAAAATGAGAAAATCCAATGTGAAATCCCATGGAAGGAGATTTTTTTTTTTTTTTTTTTACTATGAAAATTCTTTCTTGCTTTACATGCTTTTTGTGCTAGTAACTTTGTGTAGCCACAGACTCAGAAGCACCACAACCTGAGTATTTAAGTGGTTTGGGCACAATCACTTGTGTGCAGTATGGGAGAACAAGGGACACTGGTTGTCAAGCTCTCACTCTTGTCTGTTGGGTTCCTCTTGGTCAGCACTGGTAGGAGCTGGAGGACACCTGCTGGGGATGCTTATCTTATGTTTAGTCCCAGATTGTCTGCATAGGGAGATCTGTCTGGAAGATACACTATAGACTGATAGTCCAGACATTGGAAAGTCCTGCTCCCAAATGCTATGCTAAATGAAAAAAGAATTGCTTCAAAGCATTGGCTAGGCTGTTTCTACTGTGTTTCTCCAAACTTACTGCCTTCTGGATCTGCATATTCTAATCATGATAATTATAGTTAGTTATTGATAGTTGTGATAGTGCCAAAATACTTCTGTGCAACAGCAAGACAAGATGAGTAGTCCCTGGTGTTACCATTGTAGTCTCCTGTGTCACCAGTACTTGTGGTGTGCTCTACAGTTTGATCAGAGAGTAGAGTTTGAAGCTCTGCATGGCCAGCACTCCTCAAGTTCTAGAAGCTCCTAGTTTTGCAGGAGAAGCAGTGTATAATTAAGAGTATTTTACTTGAGCTTGTTTATGGTCCACCACTCTTTGACTGAGGGGAGCACTGAGGGGGAAAAAAAAATAATAAGAGAAACATTTCTATATTACCTTTTCTCAATCTCATAGTCCCTTATATTTACAAAATGCAGTCCATAAAAATACCTTGAAGGAATAGATGGGCAGTGTAGGAGTTTGAGGCAATAAGCATGGTGTCAGATTTCTTCCAGGAGCATACCTGACCTGGCATGGTGTATTCTTTCCCCCTGAGAGTTCACAAAACAGTTCCAGATGTCTCCTTAAATGTATTTAAGCTGAAGTACTTCTCTGATTTGATTAAATTCTGGCACACAGTGAGTTTTTCCACTGTTGCTTCACTTGTCTTAGGGCAGCTTGGAAGGGATTTTGCCTGACACATAATGGTTTTCATGTCCTCCCCCACAGGTGACTGTTGTAGCCCACTGCTTCTTACAGCCTTATAGGCTTCTGATTTTAATTAGTGCTCAAACTAATAATGCTACCCCAGGTTTCAAGATCCCAGTTGGTGACAGTCATGGCAGACACTGAGCTCACTGACTGTTCACACAGCAGCTGGAGTAGTGTGGCATGTTGTTTAATTTGGCTGGTTCAGCACCACTAACTGCTGAATATATGTGATCTAGAAACATTCTTCTGGTCAGGGGCTAAGGGAAATCCTCTCAGTAATGTGAATGACAGTTCCAGCAATCCAGCAAATGTGAGGTCTGGAAAGACTTCCTAAAATATTCTTTGGACACTGGGGTGTCTGTAAATACTATAATAATTTTTTTATTACTTGTGAGTAACGCACAATGAGCAGAAAAAGATCTGGCTTTTAAAAGGCACCTGGAGTTAGCTGGCATTTTGGTACAGAATTTGGAATATAATGGAGTCTGGCATCAATGAAAAATAATTAGAACAGGTTATGTGTTGCTTTTATAATTGCACACAATTATGTGCTGCAGTTTGTTGCCTTGTCCTCTGCCCTGTGCTGTGGAGAATATAATTACATTTAAGCCTGACGTTTTATATGTTTTTTTAAATGACCTCTATTTGTCTAGTTAATGTTCCTATGTTTGGTTGTTTATATGTTTGGTTGTTTGGTTTTTTTTTTTAATGCAGAACATTTTGTTGTATGTTAAAGGAGAAAGTGAAATGTATAAAGATTTTCCAAATGTGAAATGCATTCACTTCTTGTGAACAAAAGGCATCTCTGTAAATAAGGGTTTTGAAGAGTGGCTGATTGGTACAGGAAAGGACTTGACTGATATTTGGGCTATTAAACAAAAAAACAGGTTATGTTCCTTGTTACCAAAGCATTGTTTAGGTCTGCTGTTGTTTAATTTTATGTTACCTGTCTTTTTTTCAGCCTTTAGCTCAGTCAGGGGTGTAGTACCAGGACATTATCCTGTACCCAGGACAGTAGTTAGGAAGAAAGTCTGGTGACAGCCTGCACTGAGCAGGTGCAGAAAGCCAAGTGTACTGACCAGCCTTGGCTAACACACATCCAGCTCCCTACCTTTCTGTTTTCATCTATCTAATCTTTCCCAAATCTCTTTGATCTCTACCTTTCCGGGCTTTTTTTCCTTCCCTAAACATCCCTCACAAGCTCTAAACAATCCTATAGTGGTCTTTGCATGGTATAAAATCCCTCCATCAGTCCAAAAGATGATCAGGAGATCATTTCATTGTCTCACTGGTGGCTCTCCTGTGATAACCCCATGAGGATCTGCAGCAGGGGCTCTTTTTCTCTGGATATTTTACTGGGGTTCCCTTACCTCTTGTTCCTCTGCTCTCCTTAGAGCTGATGACTCTTGTGGTAGCCAAGAATAATCAGGGCAGGTTCTCCCATTTGCCACTACTGCTCTGTGCTGCTTTTCCTCACACAACCTAAGAGATCTCTTCCTCCCTGCATCTTTCTTTTCTCCATGCTGAACAAGCCCTCTTCACTCAGCAGCTTCTTACAGAACATGTGCTGCAGAACCTGACTATCTTGCTGGCTCTCTACTGAAGTCAATCCAGTTGATCAATGTCTTCCTTGTACCAGGGGCCCCAAAAATGAATGTGACATTTCACATCAACAAATCATGTAGGTTTGATTTAATGAGTACAGAGCCAAGGAGATCAGTCATTTTCCTCAGTCATTTATCCTCAATTAATATTAACATTCCCTTCTTATCCAGCCCAGGAAGCTGTCAGCTGCCAGGACCCTGCTGTACAGGTTTGTTGTACCCTGATGTACAGGTTTGTTGACTACCAAGACCTCCATGTTCCTTTCCCCAGGCTATTCCAAATGTACCCCACCATCATTTCATGTACTCAGAAGTGTGTTCCAGGAGGACTCATTTCATCACTTCCCCCCAAACTGAACAAAGGCTGACCAGCTTGTAGACCCCAGAACAGAACTTCTTGTCATCTTTGAAGACAGGTGCAATATTTGCCTTTCATCAGTGACTGAAGACCTCTGTGGTTTTCTGGAGCTTTTCAAAGATGATAGAGAGCAGCCTTGCTATGTTATCAGTCAGTTCTCAGCACCCATGGGTGATGCTTATCTGGTCCTATGGAACTGGATGAGTGAGGCTCTCTCAAGTAGTCCCTGACTCCAACCACATCCACTGCCAGTGGTTCATTTTATTGGAGAGAATCTCAGTGACCTGGGAGACCTCACCAGTGGGAAATGAGGCAAAGAAGAAATTGCCTCCCTTCACCTTGTGTGTCATTGATCTTATGAAGTCACCTGTCCCATCGAGCAACAGGCCCACAGTTTCTCTGTTCAGCTTTTCACTACCAGTGTGAGAGAAGCAGCACTTTTTTTTTAGTCTGTAAAGTGTCCTACAAGCATGAACTGTGGGTGAGCTCTGGCTTTTCTAACACCAGGCATCTCCATATGCCTTGGCAGTGTCCCTCCATTTCAATCTGTAATCTGTCTATCCCAGAACTCCTGTCATTCAGGACTGTTTTGGTTTTGTTTTTTTTTTTTTTTGTCTGCTCATAATCTCCCTTGACTATCATTGCTGCCCATGTGAACGAGCAGCAGTTGTCCAAGGGCTGGATGAGCCTTGGAAATCTCTTCTCAACATCCCTGATCCAAGCCCAGGGAAAGCAGCAAATACCCTGGACAGGAAGGTGGTTCTTTGTCTTGTCATCTGGCCCTGGGATTCCCAAGGCAGGGACTCTGAAATCATTTGGAGTCCTGGTTATGGATAGTGTGGGCAGCTATATCAGCCTGTACTAAAGGAGTGGTTTGATTCTGGGCTACTTACACAATTTTCTTGGAAAAAGGATGAACTGGTCTCTGAGACTTCATGGGAGGTCTCAATTACTTTTTTTGTTATTTTTTAAAATCATTATCTAGTCTCAACAATTAAAACAAAACAAAACAAAACAAAAAAGCCCAAAACATCAAGTGTATCTGATGTTCTTCCTTCTGATAAAACAGGTCCTGTGCCTAATACTTGTTTTGGTTTCTCCTTGGGATTAACCTTTGTCTAAATGCCATGGATGTGGTTTCCTCTGTGGATATACCAAGTGTTTGTGTGTGCTTCTAATCATTTGAGACCTTTGAAGGAAGAGTGTGTATTGACAGGAAAGATGTACTCAGAAAGAGCAGCTTTAGAGGAGTTTTCTGGGTGGGATGGTAGCACCTTCACTGACTTGACCAGGATCACCTTAAAAGGAAAAAAAAATGTAGATTATCTCATGCAATAACACTTGAAATACTACATTTTAAGCCTTAAATTAACCTTAGATATGAGATATATTGAGAAGCATTGTAGTTGGAAAAGATTTTTATTAAAATAGCCTTTGCCAGAAGTCTTGCCCATTCACATTTGAGGGAATGCTACACAATGCTAGTGGTTTATTAGCATTATTGATTTGGTCCAATATTTCTAATATATATTGAAGGTGATTCACTCTAAAGGATGCTGGAGATGAGAGAATCTTTCCAAGTCTTCATCGGAAGACACCAGTGGAAGAAATTCACTACATGTTTTTCCTGCCCCAGCGTGCTCCTATTACATATTCAAAAAGAAGTCCTGTTGATTCCTTAGCTGTTCTCCTGCTATTAATGTTTTTAAAAACTCATTGTAGGAAGTTGAGTATCCATTGTAAGGTGCTGTTTGAATTAATTTCTGTCCTCTTAATTTCTTATTTACATTTTGACCTGTCATGTTTTAGAGCTTTTCTGTTCTCTGCATGTGGGCAAACTTTCAGTTTCTTTAAATTCTGACCTTTTCCTTCTGCCAGCCTTCTTAACTCCCTGTTGAGCCAAGTAAGGATTAATTAGGGGGTAGGGGGGAGCTATTGTCTATTTTTTTTCCCTTCTGGTCTATGAATTTTCCAGAATTCTAATCCAGAATTTTGTATAGTTTGTAGATTGGATTGTTCCTATTTTTGCAGTTGTCAATCTTTTTCTTGAATAATAGCCTTGTTTTTACATTGTTCCATTTCTTCACATTTTTTATCTAGTGCTTTCTTTACTCCCCTGCTCTTTTCTATAGTAACACAATTGTGAACAACTCTTCCAGTGATTCTACTTGAACTGATTCCCAAGCACCACTTGAGTCTAAATCCAAAATAGCATCTCTCATGTGGATTCCTCTGCAGGTTCTTCTAGGAGTTTTGTTTCTGCATCCCATCCTGATGAATCCCTGACCCATATGGAGATAATTAATAACTGGTGATTAGCACCAATCCAAAATTTACAGTTTCTGTGCTCAGCATTTTGTTGGTGTCACTGCCCTGGTGAGGGTCAGCAGTGTGCAGTTGCAGTGCTAAACTGCAGTTAGATTGTGAAATTCCTGACCTCCAATATTTTTCTATGCTTCTCTTTTCCTGTAGCATCTTCATCTTGTTCTACTACAAACATATAGAATTCTTTAAATATGTTGGAACACACCCACCCATACATGAGGCTCTGTTGGTCTTGGAAAGTGATAACTTAGCATTAATTGTCCCATTGTTAAAAGACTCTGTTTTCACTGAGTCTTTGGGATGTTTGCTGCTATTGGGGTGGTCTTTAGCTGTCAAACATTTCATACAGAATTCCACGAGGTCTCCAGAGTCAGCAATATGATCAGAGCACACAGGGCTTAGTGAGGCTGCTGCAATCTCAGCCTCAGGAAGGCTGACCCAGTGGTTTATGGAGCCATATCTTTCCTCGTGGCTCATGTCTGGGTCAAAACCTCTTGTCATTCATACAGAACATCAACATTTTGCTGACTGACCTCCCTAACCAGTTCTCTGCACACCTTGGCTATTTTATATTTGTGGGTGTAAGTAAAATAACAGATCTGTTGGGAGCCTGCTGTGTCATCTTTCTCCAGACAACTGAGTATCTGTCATTTAAAGAGGAGATATGAAACAAGTGTTATCCTCTTGCCTGTGTTTTTTGGAACTACATTTAACTTCTAAAAATGAAAGATAGGAATGACTGGAAGAGCAGAACAATGACACCAAGAAATTCTGGAAAACTTTTTAAAGGATGAGACATTAAAATCCAATGTTTAAAAGCTGTTACACTGTTTTTCTGCTCAGGACTACTGTGAATTGGTGCTGCAAAAATGATACATGAAGAATGAATGCACTCTTGAGAAATTCCACACTGAAAGACCCTCTGAGCACTTCACTATCATGGTAGCTTTCTGCTGTTCTGGTGACTGAAACTATCAGAATCTGCCTGTTCTGCAAGTGGATTCTGTTTATCTTGCTATGTATAGGTTAACAAGTGTATTCAATCAAAATATTTCTTTTAAATAACTGTTGCTTTGGAGGTGGTTTGGATCCCTGCAAAGTTTGGCTTATATTTTTGTATTTTTTTTTTTTTTTTGATGATGAATTGAATAGCTGTTTCATTTTGTAAAAGAAAAGGCATAAGGTTGTGCTTTCTTTTTCAGCATTTTTCATCAATTTAAGGAGGATTTGGAACAGAGGATAAGGCTTCCAAAAAGCCTTTATTTCTGTACTGCATGGTAGCCTTGACTGTTTCTCTAAAGGTCTGTGAAATTCTGTGTATTTCAGAGCTACAAACATAGAGCAAGTAATCACAGGGATGCCAGACACAGTGTGAAATACCACAGTGTAATCCTTTGTGTAACTCATGAAGTGTGAGTTAGGGCATTGTTTCAATCTGGAAATTCATCTGTTTTTTTGTCTTTCTTCTCTTAAAAAGGAGTACAGGTTTAATGGGAGCCTCAGCTTTATGTTATAGAAATGGTATGAAACACAGGTAAGTATTAAATTTCTTAGAAACACATTAATGAAAGAAAACAATATGTACTGCTTTACCACTGAGTTTTATAATTGCATCTGAGGCCTTGAGAGTAAGCAACTGTGTAAATTTTAATCCTGTTGCAATATTTCATATAAGAATGTGGTGGATGGCTTGTTCTTCAGCAGCCTTGTTGTTAAGAGACTGCTGGATTTCTCAAATCATTCTTCACTCTTAACTATACACACGTGTGTAATGATGTGTATCTTTTGGGTACAAAGCTGCTATTAGTTTCCTAATATCAGGTTGTTAAAATCCTGTGAATTTTGCATTTTAAATTATGAAAAATTAATTTAATCAAAATCTCCGTGACTGTTTGCTAATGCAAGATGTTAAGCAGCAGGAGTCAGAGACAGAGGTCTTACCTTAATGCTTAGAAAACAGTTACAAGCAGATGTTCATTATCCACTTGGAAATATGGAAGCAATTCCACTTAGCAGCAGGACTGTACTTGGGCATTCATGCAGCATCTGATAAGAGCAGGCTTCATCCTTTGTGCAACTTGTACATGGTTGCTGATTGCCTGTTTTTCTTGTATTGTCCCTTTTTTTATTTCATTGTTACTGGATAACTCTCCTGATGTCTGCTGAAATTCTTATAGAGCTTTGTTGTCCCACCATTTATAAAGAGAGAATAGAGAAGCCATGGATACTTCAGCCAAACATTTTATTTCCATTTTGTTACTTGCATTCTTTGCTGAACCGGTTGTGTAGGGATAAAAGTATTCCTGAGCCCATACTACTATGGAAACAAGCTCTGTTGACTTGATCCTGTAGTAGCTTAGGTGTCTTGCTTGGGATCCTGAGAGTATGAAGCAGTTTTGTGGTGTTTGGAAGCACTCATTACAAAGTGCCTTGCATTGAAACATTGCCCATTTTTCTTGGTTGTGCAAGCAACACCATTCCACTGTCCATATGAGGGGAAATTCATCCAAGTGGGGACTGCACAGTCAGTAGATGCATCTTTCTCACCCCTCTTTCAAGCCACTCTCTACCCTTCATAGGAACTGTTGCTACTTTCCTGCAGAGATGCATTGGTGGTGACCATCTTCCTTTGTTGAGTCCACCTCCCACCAACTCAAAAGTCAAAAGAGAAAAATCAGAACAGGGAATAGGGCTGCCTGTTGTGTCCCAAAGGAACAGGCAGCTCCTCTCCTAGCAGCTCATGTGGTGCAGGAAGGGAAGCTGCTGGTATCTACATCTAGATAGGAGTTGAGGGGCTGCTGTGACCCATGTGCTGTTCTGAGCTCCTATCACTCCACAAGACAGAGGCACTGGATCTGCTGAGCAAATCTATAGATTCTTCCTAGGATTCAGCAACAAGAAGCAGTGTGGGTACTCCTCCTACCAAGGAATTCACAGGATTCATACAGGAGTTCCTCTTCTGGAATGCCATCAAGAGAAGAAAGGCAGTGGAAGAGGGAAGCTGGTAGAAGGTGGTAAGCCCAGTCTTAGGGTGCCCTGAGACAGCATACAGGAGCATGTAACAGCACCCATGGGAACACCAACAGTGCTTATACATAAATATAGATGGCCCAGTGCTTTTACCCTTCTCTGTCAGACTGAACTGAAGGTCACTGTTGAAAAGATGCTCTAGCTTCACAAACACACCATATTTTCAGATCTCTCAAGTATTAGCACAGATTCTTTCCTTCATGCCTAGAATTTGCCAAAAGACCTTAACAAGTTGTCAACTGAGACCTTGGGCTTTACCAGATTCAGATCTTCTCCTACTTCAAGCTCATCCAGCTTTTGAAGTTTGTTAGCAAAGCTCACTCAACATACACACAGAACAGAACTGACTTTCCCTGGTGAAGTCCCCACAACCCTGGTGCCTCCAATTCCTTGCAACAAGACCTGCAGATACCTCTGGCTGACAGTCTGCTCATCAGCTCCTGATGCTCACCTATGAACACAGAGAATGGAGTTGGGTCTCACACGAAGTAATTAAGATCAGAATTTGATGAGGTAGGGTAGACTGTGGTGGTCAGCGTCAGTCAGAAAACTTACACTTGACTAACCTCATTTATTCCACCTTCTATTTTCCCATGCTTTTCCTTTCCCTGTGCACTTTGATCTCTTCCTTCCTACACTCTTATGTCCTCTTAATTGAACAACTCATCTTTAATTATCTCTTCCTCACTGCTCATGGTTTTACTCTGCCTGCATCCAAAATTGGTATTTCTGATACCATTACCTAGGTCATCTTCATGATCTGACAATACCTGAGTCCTCTTGGCCTTGTATGATCCCTGTCCCCAAGTGGTCCCCATTGCACCTCTCAAATTACTTCTGGGATGTATCCATCTCTCTTGTAGCTGTCCTCTTCATCACGTATAAAACTCAGCCATGCCTCACCATGCTGTGTATAATTTTTTCAGCTTTTCACTCTTTTATTTCTGTTTGGCTTTTTCTTGTGTTGTGTCCAGTAGTTTTTATGGTCTGTTCAGCTAAGTGAAGCTCCTGCCAGTGTCCACTCATCTAATGCAGAGTCAAAGAGAAGCACCTGCAAGTTCATTTATATTTGTTATATACATATATTCAGTTATCTTTATTTAAATAGTAATTGGCACTGTTGTCAGGAAAATAATTAACTCAAGGGCAGTAGTAAACAATAATATGCTTTGGGACATAGACTGAGAAATAAGGAAAACACACAATAAAATTACAGAAACAATATGCATGTTCTGACTGTCAAGTCAGTTTTCAAACTTCCTTTTTCTGTTAAGATTTCTTCCCCTTCAGATACAACTTGTGGTTAATGCAAGACTATGAATCAAAAGAATACAGATGTTTAATTTTTCTGTGAATAGCATTGTCAGCAAAATAAATTGTTGCCTTGACTATTACATTTTTGCTTGCTTTTATGGATTCTGTGGAGCTTCCTCTGCAGGCTAACCTTGGTGTTATATCTCCCCTCCAAAACCCTTACCCTTGAGCAGTCATTTCTTCCAGAATCCACTTACTCTCATTGAGTAAGAAATATGAGGTTTTGAGCTGACATTGAGATATCTTTTTTTTTTTTTTTTTTTTTTTTTCCCCTTTGGGAGGGGATTTTCAGAAGGGGATGAGAAGATGGAGCAACCAGAAGGCCTTGGTGTGCTTTCAGACACCCTTAAAGCTGTTGTGAATAAACAGCAGGGATCTCTTTCCTTTAGTTTTGCCCTCAAATTTCTCAGTCCATCTCGAGCTTTTCCTCCTGCTGTATGTCTGCTGTCATTTGTGACTTCAGGTATGAACTCTTCACCATCATCTTACACCAAATTGGTGCTGTTAGTTTATTTTCTGCAGTTACACTGACACATTGGCACAGTCAAAGTTTTCTTCTTGGTGCCAGGCTACTGTCCCTCCTGAGGGAAAATAACCTAAGTGGCTTTGGAGCACAGTCACAGGGAAGTTACAATGTCCCTTTCTCCCCATCCCTGCAGGGTGGCTGTTGGGTAACAATGCTCTGCATGCCTCAAAACATTCTTTTCTTCCCCTAAAATGTGCAGCCATGTTCTCTCAAGGAATTCACCTGCTGTGGGCAACGTGCTCGTTGTGGTTTTTTTTCTCAGCTCTGAACAAACTGCAGGTTCTGCATCTGTCCTTGAAAAGCTTTTCCTGCTGTTGTTTTCAAAGGCTTATTCTGTAGTTTTCAAAGCCTTGACATCTCCTTCCTTTTGTTTTCTCCCACAGTTTGCAACCCACCACACATCTCTTTTGAAATTAAAGTGTGTCACTCTACTCTTCAGGATATTTTATGTTCTTCTATTCATAGGCAGACTAAAGAGAGCTGCTTTGCTAATTTACAGATAGGTATTGCTTTGCAAAAACCCCATGTCTTGGTTATTTGGGGGTGGTATTTTTCCCCTCTAAGCTGGAGTGCATCATTGTTAATGCATCAAACGGCATGCTTGAAATTTATTGTTTTATCAAGAATTAAAAATAAAAAGGCAGGGAAAAGAGGAAAAAACAGAAAAAATGGCTTGTAGCTGCACGCAGAATGTATTTATGTAAATGGAGTAATTTCTGAAAAGCAGGTCATGAATGGATTGGGAGTTTCTTATAAATCCCACATGAAATACTTCAAATTTTTAGCTATTGCTTTTTTTTTTATGCTGAAGCTGTAGAGGAAACTAATAATTTGCTAGGGATTCTGCATGATAAATGGTGCAATGCTTACAGTCTCCAAAATAAACATTAGTGTACTGCTTTGGCCTTACTTGATTAGCTTTAATCAATTTAATTTGCTAACTTAAAAACACACATCAAAACATTTGGGTATGTTCAGTTTATTGTAAAAAGGAAGATCCAGACAAGTAAGCATTTGTTAATTGCTAACAAAAGAAATCAGAGTTTAGGCAAGTAATTTTTGGCATTCATATGGAAAAGATAAGCAAAGGAAATTATTTATGAAACGCTAAGAATATGATAGATTTTTTGATTCTTCACTGCAGTCTTATTTTAAAACACTAGGGTGAGCTCATGATTCATGGTTTTGTTTCCAGATGCTTGGTTGGAGAGCCAAGCCTCCTCATATACTCCTAATCATAAATAAAAAGGAAACACTAAAAAAAATATTGCCCTGTACTCCATATTGTAGCAGATTATTTTTTGGCTACTTGAGGTTGAAATGTAATGAAATACAAGACTTAAATAATATTCTCAATAATGAATGAGCAGAACTCTTTTCAGATCCCCACGGGCTGCTTATCCAAACTCTAAACTCTTTTTTTTTTTTTTTTTTTTTTTTTTTTTTACTATTTTGGCCACTTACAGTTCCAGGTGTTTTAGAACCCATTAAGCAGAAGCTTTTTTTTCCTCTTTTTCCTCTCAGAGTAGCACAGGATTTTTAGTCTAATGTTAGAATTTTCATATGCATTTTTTGAATATTTTCACTGTAGTAGTGGTCCAAACTATTCTAAATTTCCGTTGCAGTGTTCAGGAGCATTTGGGTAAATGAACCACAAACAGGAGTAGCATTTCCTTTCCTTGATTGGATGAGCAGTTCTGGCATGAGTAACATACTTGTGTGTGTACAGATATAGTCTTTGGAGCCTCAAATATGCACCCATGAGATCCTGAAACTCATTTCTTATGAGTATTTCTTCTAAAAAAAGGAATGCTTGGGTATTTGCTGAGAGCCAATGTAAAAGGCTGTCTATCCTGAGCTCCTGGAGGAATTCAAGCCTACTTACATTTGTTACACTGTAATTTGAATCAGTTCCAGTCCAGCAGCTTAGAAATTTGCTTGGGTATTGTGAAAAAATTAAGTTTATTGGGATCTACATAAACTACCCAATAACTGAAAATAGTTATTGGTTGTATGGATAAGTAAGGCTGAATTCAGCCATAGGTTTGCAGGCATTTAGATTAGATATTAGGAAAAAATTCTTTGCTTGTAGAGAGGGTGATCAGGCACTGGAATGGGCTGCCCAGGGAGGGGGTGGATTCTCCATCCCTGGAGGTTTTTAAGAAGAGACTGAATGTGGCACTCAGTGCCATGGGCTGGGAACCACGGCTGGAGTGGATCAAGGGTTGGAGTTGGTGATCCCAGAGCTCCTTTCCAACTCGGCTGATTCTGTGATTTACTCAGTCATGAGAATGTGAATGTTTTAAGAACAAACATAAGATTTCTGTAGCTGATGACCTGGCCATTTTTTCAGCATTACTACCATCAAATACAAGGCAACTACACAGTGTATTTGCACTACAACACTGCATTTTAGCAAGCTCCCAAACAGTCTTGTTAAATGTGTTTTACTCAGAATTGGGTTAACTCTTTCAGACTCTGCCGTAAGGTTCAGAGTCAGTTTTTGGACGTAATTCTTTAATCTGGAATCCAAAATCCATAATCTCTCATATTTTTTAGACTGATTCTATTCCAGCCATACTGGATATTTCAAAAGGTGTTGAGAAAATATGCAGTGGGCAGGTCTGGCGAAACCTTAATACTGTTCTTAAAGACACTTTCAGTGGCACCCATCAGACCTCATTTTGACTCGATTCTCTCTTACATTACTAACAATTGTCATGGTAGGAAATCCATCCCGTGCCTAAAAGGGTTTGAAACCAAAGATTCACAGCTATTGAATAAGGAGTGAATTTGGTGAAGTCTCTGAATGCCAAGTCCTGGGAGTCAGAGAAGTAAGTTACAGCTTTTCTGCATCTCACATGCATCAGCTTGAGTCACACAAGGTTTGCTGCACAAGTAGGCAGAGAATCTCTGAAGAAGAGATGATTAGTTTGCATATTACCATTTCACTAATTACTTTCCCCATGTTTTAAATCAGACAGAGGGAGAAATTTAGTGGCTCGTTAGCTTTCAATGGCAGATGCTTCACAGAACAGGACTGTAAATGCAGGAGGTGGAGCATAACAATGTGTGCTTACTTTCAAAGAAGTGCCTATAGTGTTATTGTTTGTGGATGTTCTCCTAGTTTTATACTTTATTTATGGGGATGTAAGCCTTTTTTATGTTTATGCATGAGAAATTATCTATTTACTCCAGTATGGATAAGTGGCTATAAGGTTACAGTCGTTGCTAATGTATCTTTGAATGTTAATTCTTTTGAATACTCTGTTTTTCAGGGCTTTTGTTCCCCTCTAACAATGCTATTCCTTTTTGAAGAACTGTTCTCATTAGTGTTATGTTGTTTAACAATAAATTCTAATTGTTAGAGCCTCTGCACCACCCAGAATTCATCCGGATGTGTGGGGAGGCTTTGTTTGTGCTACAGGATTGTTTCGTGATATCCTTCATAGCAATGGGGGTTGGATTAAATAATTGATTACAAAAAGAGCATTCAATTGACATCGGGCTCAGTGAAATGCAGGAGAATGGGAGAGAAGCAAAAATGATTTTTAATTACTATTCTGTAGAAAAAGTAAGGCTGAATCCACTTCAGACAGACTGTTAAGTAAACATACAACTAAAACTTTTAGATGTTAAGTGTTCATCTTCTATAATATCAAACTTGGATCTTGACTTCCATGTCAGTTTTGTCCTGGATCAGATTGTCCCTGAACCCTGAATCTCTTTCAAAATTCAGAGGTATTTAAAATTTGGGTTTTAAATGTTTTGTGCCTGAGGGCCATTCCCGTATTCATCTGATTTGAATGAAGACCTTAAGGTCTGTCCAACCATGAGAGGTATTGGAATTTACTCTTCTGGAGAAACATTAAAATTTTTTACTGGGGGAAGGAAAAGGTAAAATTCCAATGGAAATTGTATCCTGCCTTTCCAGCAGCCCTAACAAATATTTACCATTCTGTTTCCTTTCTTGCTGAAGGCATGCCTTGGATATGAGAAGCTTGGTATAAATTACAAGGTCCATAAGGCAGCTTTGAAACATTTGTGACTCTGAAATATTTCTGTGCTCTCTTTACTCTCTTTAGGACTATCACTCAAACTTTATCAAAAATATCTACAGTCTTATGTTCATGTGTTTTTGATAGGACATAATTATAGGTACTAAAAGTAGCTGAAGTGGAAGATTTTTTAAATTTTATTTTATTTTATTTTTGTGAAGGCATAAAGCCAAAATCATCATTACAAGGTTGCACAGTTTGTTGCCTGCGTGGGCCTGGGCAGCAGATGGAGGGAGGTATAGAGACTTTCACAGAAGAGCTGCCTGGGAAACAGTACATCTGCTTTGTGAAAAATGGGGACATTTTGAAATATGTGTGGATGCTAGTGTGCTTCCTTGATAGATTGGGAGGGGAAGATGCCATCCTGCAACTGCAGGCTGTGCTGTTAAAGACAAGCTCTCAGTGATATCAGATGCTGTGTTTGCAGTGAGATTGGAGCCTAGGTGTTGTCCTCTCTGAGTGATATAACACAGGGGAGGAGGGGAGAAGGGGAATGTGTTCACGTGTGTAATTTGGTTTAAAGCTTTTTTAGTCATTCTTTCTCATTTTCTAGCAATTTAAGATAATGTCTTTAAGCCTAAAATGTCACTGAAGAGCTGCTCTACCCAGGTTTTAAATAAATTCTGATTCAATATTAGATTCACCTCAGTTATACCCCAGCTGGAGAAGAGCTTCCATGAACCCACCACTAGAGATGCTTTCTACATGGTTTCAGCTTGACAGAGGAAAGTGATATTTCTGTAGTCTTAGAAATACAGGATTGTGTTTCTGCTTGCTAGAATTAGAGAACCATTTTTAGGTTGGAAGGGATCTTGTGAGGCGTGCAGTCCAACCTCTGCCCCAAGCAGGATTTGCTTCAAAGCCAGATCATATAGCTTGAGATTTTCATCAGCTGCATGCTGAAATTCACCAAGGACAGAAATTCCAAGAACACTCCAGGCACCTGTCCCAGTGCTGCACCAGTCTCACATAGAAAAAAAGTCTGTTTCTTCATGTCCTCCCAAAATTCCCTTTGTTGCAGTTTGTATCCTTTGCCTCTTGTCCTTCCAGTGTATACTTCTGAGTACAGTCTGGGTTTGTCTTCTCTATAACCTTCCACTGGATAGCTGAAGGTAGAAATTCAGTTCTTTGCACTGCCCTTTCTGCCCTGGTGCAATGGGAACAGACAAGGAGGATGAATGCAGCCAAAGGAAAACACATTTTAAGATGACCATATATTAATGGACATTTTTAACTCAGCTCACCCAACAGAATAGACTTCAACACCATGCCCATATCCTCCAGGCTTATTCCTCTAAGCAACACCTACAATTTTCCTGCCTGTTATTTTAAATTGTCTAAATTGGATAATTACTTAGAGCCCTGACAGATTTACTAGAGTAATTGCCTAATTTTGTGATACAGCACTACTGAAAACAAAGATTACTTGATCCAAATCAAGTCTTGCTGAATGTGTTTGAATAACAGCTGAGAAATACACTATCTAAATCCAGCCAGTCCCTGAGGAAGAGACAGCTTACCTGGAAGCCAGTTCCTGGGAAGTAGCACAGAGGAACTGGACATGGATGAAGCATAAGACACCTTGGTACACAGAGGAGAAAATGAGGGAAGCAAAGCACTACTGGAGGGGCACAATTAAAGTGATCCAGAAAAAATATTAAAAGGCCTTGATGAATCTTCATGCTACTCAGGGAGCTGCCTTCAATTTAAAGGAGACTGGTTTTTTTTTTTCCTCCCACTATGTCTGCATCAGAACCAAGCTGCCTTCAAAAGAGGATGCCTTTTATACTAAGAGCTTCCCTCCTGAAAGCAAGTGCTGCAGCTTCTCTACAAAGTGAATCCAGTGGATTGAGGGCACCATGAGATATCAGTTGACTTGAGGGGCTGAATGGATTTCTTCTTGCAACTGGGATCATTTGACTTTGCACTAGGTGCTGAACTTCTGAGTGCCTGTGCTAGGTTTCCCTGCAAGTGCAATTGAAACATTTGTGACTCTGAAAGGTGACATTTTGTTAGTGACTGGTGCCATCTGATTCAGAGAAGATGGCACACCTGGAGTGGCCATCTCTGTTTACTGATAATGGAAGTCTAGAAGAACAAGTGGGGACCCCACAGCCAGATTCACTATAGCAACTGAGCAGCTGGAGCTTCCTGTCCACCTTAAGAAGAACAAAATTTAATGAAATTCCTCCTTGTTGAGTCTTATTTTAGATTCCTAAGCAAACTTTGGCCGAACTAAACAAGCAATAAAACAAACAGGATGTTTCACTGAAGGTTAAAGACAGAATATAAGCTGGCTGCAGAAGTAAGTGTAACAGCTGATCTCCTGTCCAACTCAAAGAAGGGATTGTCTTTTTGCTGAAGTAGTGAAGCACTTCACTCAGAAATACAAAGGTCTGAACTATCTGTTTTTACCATGTTTCTAACTGTGTGCCAAAGTGACAGCCTCCCATGAGAGAGAATCATGTTGGATGTGTTTGGGGTTTTTTCTTCCTACTGTGGCTCTTTAATACAGGTCTTCTTTTGTCTGGTCTAACTGCAATTTTCAAAAGACTCTGGAAGCAAGAGAACCTGAACTCTGTTCCCTCCTGACTCTGGAAGATGAGGGCAGCTGAGGAACACTGGCAGAGCCCTCTGAGGAGAAAGGCAAGGAGACAAGCAAAAGTTAACAGCTTTGATTTAACAGTTCCAATTTACTAACTTGTGTGTCTTTGTGGTATTGCTCTGATACAGGGTGCTGATATGTCTAGACCTTAAGATGCTGACATTGCTGCTCTTTTAATACTGCTTACTGTTGTGCTTCCCCTGCTGAGACAGTGTTTTTTCAGTACCATCTGCAAATTGCTATGGCAATAGAAATCAGGTACAAAAACAATCCTTCCCAGACATGAAAAGGTCTGTTTACCCACCCTGGTTTATCTGCATACTTTCTCATTAATATTTTGGGGGTATCAGTCTCAGAACAGAATGAACTGAAAAAAAAATTACATTTAGTGTGAAAAATATGGATGACAAAATGACAGATCTTGGATGCCCAGTTATCCTGAGAGGATTGGGTTGCAGAAAATTGGTATTCTGCATCTTTGAGGAACCAAAAATGCTTTCAGTGATAACAAATCACTCAGTCCCTGATGGATGACTTTACTTTCTTGGAAAATGGATCACTAGAAACTCTGCTGTACTAATCTGGGACATGCCTACACTGTTGACTAACTTGGCTTGCTACTTTCCCGGGTCTGTGACTTACCATGCTACTTAATTACCAGGCCCTTTGTAGGAACCAAAAATCAGCTCCTTCTGGAGTCAAGCTTGGCTTTGGTTAATTCTAGGGTTTCCATGATCAGTTGAGACACTTTTCAGCTCCTTCTGTCCTCTAGCACTGCCCCAGCAGCTCTGTCTTCTCAACCTTGCATCATGTGTCCTCCAGTTTACATCTCAAAAACATCTGGTCAGCTGCTGCATAGATTATGATTTTAATTTTAATATGATTTTTTGGGTGATGGAAAGATGTTCACTACAACAGGAATTGTCCAACAGCTGCACACTTGAGTCAAAGACTTCTAAAGTGAATCCACCAGCCCAGCAGAAGCTTCTCTGAGAGCTTGGGGTTGCTCCTTATCTACATATATTTAGCAATATGGAAATAGCAACAGGGTAAAACAGCAGTGAAAAAACACCCAAAGTAACATGGTGTGTTCAAATTTCTTGAAGTGCAAATGTTTAAATGGAAGACTCACTTTGTATAAATTCTGTGCTATTGCGAAAATGATTATCCTTCAAAGTAAGATGCTATATTTTAGTTGTTCTTCCACAACACTATAGAAGTCCTTTAAATCACCCTATATTTTTTGAATGCCACTACTAAATCACTACTAAACTGAGATGTTTAATTCCTTAAGTCATTTTAACAAAGGTATATTTAAAATATTTTAAGTGTTGACAGTCTGTGTGAAAATAAACAGAACCAAATTAAGTGAGGTAGTGTGCTTTCTCTGCAATTAAATTCACCATGTAATTTATCACTCTTTTGTTAGCAAACTCATATCTCAACAAGTGATATTTCATATCCTCTTTTAATTAAAGCTGATTTAAATCTCCATAGAAACTCTTAAGGTGAGCTACTATTACCATAGATCCATAATCAATCACTTGCAGCATGTGAAGAGACTTTAACTGCAGATTATTTTTTCCCAACTATTTATTTAGAAGCATTTGTTGAATTTCCCTGTTTACAAATGAATCTCTGTTCTGATAGAGCATTTCAGAAATCAATCTGAGTCTAAAATTTTATAATTTACAACCCAAGCAGTAAAGTAATTGTGGTGGCCCATATGTTTACAAGGAAGTGAATTTATAATGTATTTAAACACAGTTTGGAACAAACAATGGAAAAATTTTGTGATTTGATTTTCTGCTATGAAAATAACTTCTGGGAGGAGAGAAGAAAGCTTTCCATGATGCTTCGAAGCTGAGTAGAGTAGATGAAAGTGTTTCTGAGGTGCAGTATAAAATGAAATGACCTCTCCATCCCAAATTAAATACTTCCACCAAAGAATGCTGTAAATCTATGTGGCAACATCAGATGCATTCCACTGGGCTTGTAGGAAAGCTCCATCCATACAAAAGGAGAGATTTTTTGATGATTACTACAAAGGAACCTTTATAGAAGTCCAAGTTCAATGACTTCCTCAATAGTGTCCTGAGTGAGTGCTGCTTCATCTGACTGCTAGGTTGCTGATAAGTAATCCACTGCAAGAACATTACTGCATCACCCAGTGGTAATCAATCAAATACAAATACCAACATACTCATGTCAGCAGATATCCCACCTCTTCTGCCTCCAGCATTACTGGACCTGGATAAACAATTTGGAGATGTCAGTCTATTCAGAACCCACTGTTCTGGGTTTCTCACCTTCTTTTAAAGATGTTAACCAACATTTATTTACTAATTGCTCTGTTGGTTTCTCACCTTCAGAGCTACCCACAGATAGTGGGTTATTTTGGATGCTTGTGGCCTGCAGGCTTGGCACTTCCCACTCTCCCCTGTCCCCACCAGCATTGCCTCAGTACAACTGGCAGGCTCTGTTCTGCACTTTCTTTTAGTTGGTTAAATGATGCAAAAAGAAGAAAAGTTAAAACTACCCAGTGACCTATTTGTGGGATGGTGATGGTAGAGAGGTGTAAAAAGCTATGACAGAAAGTGTGGGCATTTTGGTTTTTTCTTTCTGTTTCCTAGGTTACAAATCAGGTGTTGGCTGAGGTTGCTCTTCTGAGACATGAAAAATTCTGTAATATCACCATCCTGGTGAAAGGTTTAGCCATGGGATCTTAACATGTTGCAAAATCCTGATCCTGTCTTCTCTTTATCACACTACTGCTGGGGATTTTGGGAAGATAATTAAATCTACTTCATAGGCAAGGTGCAGTGAGGTACCATCTTCTCTTTCACTGCACACCAGCAGTATACTATTCCTGGCTCGGGCTCACTTTGTGTAGCTTTTTGTATTTCAGTGGCATTGACTGAATTTCTTTTCATTGCTTTTTTCATCATTTGTCACAATGAAGTGACAATAATTGGAGGATGTATGAATGAATGTGATTCCAGGAGAAGAGCTCATCTGACCACACGTGCCAGAGACTGGCAAGTGTTTTGAGATAATTATGCTTCTTTTAGTGATCAAGTAGCAATTTATGGTTCAAAGCTGCACCAGAGGAGGTTTAGACTGGACAGTAGCAAGCAGTAAATTTCTCTTAAGATCTCCAAGATATAAAAAAAGAAAAAAAAAAAAAAAGAAAGAAAGAGAAAGAGAGCAGCCTCTCCCTGGGACTAAGTCCTGCAGTTTCTCAGTTGTTATAGAAATGTGACAGAAATATGCAGTGGAGCCTAATTGAAGGGCAATTCATTTATAAGGAGTGAATAAACATGCCCATACAGTCAGCTGTGCAAGTGTAGAAGACTGTAGCTGGACAGAAACCAACCTCTGTGCTGCAGGTTTCTTTGACTGCTTTTATAAACTAATGAATGAAATAATGCAGTCAAAGGCTGTGATTGTAAGCTGTTGAGTGACCGTTTGCCAAGCATACTGTAATAGTAATTAAGACACAAAAGGTAATAAAAATGTGGATAATTACATCATGTGCAACATGGCTTAACTGTACTCTGCAAGAGACAGAGGAAATTTCTTCCCCTCTGAAGTGTTATTTTCTTGGATTGGAGCACGAGTCAGGTATTATTTTCTTGGACTGGAAGTCTGGCAGGTATTCTGCTTTTCTTCTAAGTATATATTCTAAGCATCACCCCAAGAGGGGTTGTATCAGATAGCAGTGAATCCCCCAAGGCAAGTCATATTTTTGACATGTGTTTCTGTGCCCTGATGAACACAGAGGGTGGGACACACTCAGAATATTATCACCAGCCTCCCTTCCAAAGCCAGGGTGATAAAGCTTCCATTTTCCAATATTGTAATAAGGCCAAAGGATACTGTTTGCAAGTCTTGCTTTGGGTGAAGGTGAAAACACCAGAAAATTGTTTTCCTTCCTGAACCATGTCCTTCCTGTGTGCCATATATTTTCTGTGACTGCTGTTCTGCCTTGTGTTGACCTTGGCAGTTTGAAAGCAAACAGCAACTTTGTTCTGCTACTGCAAATCCTGTAGCTGATCTTGTCAGTAAAAGCTGTGTAAGCAGTTGGTTTATTATCCAGATAACATGATGAAAGGATTGCTAATAGAGAGTCCCAGGAGTTAAGCACTTATTGCCATAGGGCAATAGGCAGAGGAAAATGCTTTGTGTTCTGTAGCTGCTTCCTGAGCCCTTGTTTTACAGTGATTGATAGAAGAATATGAATGCCTAACTCCTGACAATTGGATGAAATCTAATCCTAGAGAATGCTCTGCAAGGAAAAGAGATGCTTGGCTTTTAAAACCATTTCCAGAATTGAGCCTATGGCTCCAAGTTACTACCTCTCTTTTTGCTATTATTATTCTAACAGGCAGCTTGGCATGCATCCCAAATGTCAGAGGCAGATTGATGATTGTACAGAGCAGTTTGATCCAGACCATTTGTTAGAGCTGGTCATCAGAATCTGACCTCAGACGAAGTGTGTGCTCATAATAATATATTCATGTGAGGTAGTGTTATACCAAAAAAAACCCACCACTTCTTTACAAATGAGATAATGCCATTCCAAGTGCTGTTTCTCAAGCAGGCTTCTCCCAGGCAATCAATGGCAATAGGTGGGATAGGTAAAAGCAAAGAAGAGGGATTAGGATACTCAGGGGTGTAATCCAGGCTTGCTTTATTCTAAAAGAACCAGCATGCCAGAGAGCTACCAACCAAGTATTTTATGGTATTCCCCTAGCATTACATTAATAGGAAATCTGGGAACTTTCCCTAGAGTGTTTGTTTTTATGGGCATTGTTACCGTGGGATTTAACTGTAACTTGGAACTGTAAGTGATCAATTCAGAAGAGAGAATTATTTTTAATTAGCTGTAATTGAATTTGGAAAGGATTACACCAGTGGTCTGAGATGAGAAATCACTCAGAGCAGTTAATTTTTCTTCTCTTCTGACTCAGTTATCAGAACTGGTCTTCCTCTCTCTGCCACTTTTTTTTTTTTTTTTAATAACTGGGACAAAGATGATGGAGAATTTTCAATCTCTGTCCCGTTGGGAAACTCCAGGAGGGCCTGACACAGAAAACAGTCACTGCCTTAGGAACCATGTCCTCATTCTGGACATGTTGTTATTTGGTGTGAAAACTGCCCAGAGTCAAGACTTCCTGCCCCATGGGGCTGGCAGCTGAGCATGATGATTGCAGTAGGAGCTGGAGGAGGTGGAATCAAGTGAATTGAAAAGGAAAAAGTAAAAGCTAGAATAAAACAGCCTCAGATGAGCAAACTTAAATACAAAATCTCTCTCTTTGAGACCTGCACTTCTTTATCACCCACTCAAACTGTAATATGGCACTAGTGGACTAGACCATTCTAGTGGACTAGAATTTGTAAGGTTAGGTTTCATTGGTGGATCAGTTCTCAGGCCTGCAGGAGAAAGCTGTATTGTTGATTATGCTCCCTGGCCCTTCCCACAACTTTGCAGTGGGAACAAAGAGAAGGAAGCAGCTGTGGGAAGAAAAAAACTGTTCCATGAAGTTCTTGCTAACATGCAACTTGCCAGAGCTGAGTGGGATGGATGCTACCCCTTCACTTTCCCTGGAGCTTGGGGAGGATGCAGCAAGATGCTTCTCACTATGTTAAGGAGCTGCAAGGACCATAGGCTCTCAGAGAACATCCTCGTGGTCTCTTTCTCTTTCCACTTTTCATCCTGATGTCTGTCCCCTTCCATACTGCTCTTTCTCAGCCAAGGTGGGATGGTTTTATCACTTGGGTGATGTGTGTCCATTTTCCCCAAATCCATCAGTGCTCTGCACCTTGCAGAGTCTTCTGGGGGGCTGTGCAGGCCACAGGAGGCTTCAGAAATATAACTTTTCACCCCAAGTGACAGCGCAGGGGTGAGCAAAATTGTTGTTTTTCACATTAACTGGAGTGTGAATGCATCCATGTGCAGCAGAAATAGAGGAGAAGAATCAGTCACCTCATCTGGCTCCTCTGTGCCTTATGTTCAGAATAAACAGCCTTCATACTGCACTTGTCACTCCTGGGTTTCTGGGGCAGGTGTGGGACTTGGTTCATTTTGTGTCTGGTGCAATGCCTGGGTTGTGCTCTTTTTTGGGAGAGCCTTCTTTGTGTTGTTCTTTGTCTCCCCTGAGGTTATGCTTGGGGGTGCTGTGGCACTCTGAAAACGATGCTGAGACTCAGCTGTGCCCTTGAAGAGGATGGGCAATCTCTGAAGTAGGTTTTTATCTCCCAGGGTGTCCTGGCAGAGTTGTTTTGAAGTCTGTAGTTGTCCTTTTTGGCACAGCATTCCTGCTCAGGGCTGTTCTCCCTGCAGAAAACTGTTGTGCATCCCAGCCTACCAACACACACAAAAAAAAGCAGCAGGTTAACCCACACATTTTGAAAGGGAACCTGGGAGGGGAGATGTTGGTGTGCAGTATAGCAAGCCTCTCACTCTGAATTTAATTTTTTTTCTTCTTTTATTAGTATTGAAGTTTTCCATAGTAAATAACCACTTATGTACACTTCCATTGCTGTGTGATGATTTTATTTTTTGCCTCAATGGATCTCATCTCATTTTCAAGCACTGCACTGAAAGCAATGACTTGGAGTACAACCATTTCATTCTTTCAATTATTTCTTTTGTGAGGCATAACTACCACCAATTTTATCATAAACATAAAATCTTGTTTCTTGGAACTTTATGATTTATTAAAATTACATTTTAATGGCTTGGAGCCTCAGGCTTCATCACACTTTTGCCATTTTCTTTGTCTGTAAAGTTTTCCTGTCTGTACCCTTTATGCACAACAGTATATGCCCTTTTCTGAGAAGGAAAAAAAAACCTTTTTAGATAAGGGAGATGTTTTCTGGGTCCACTTTCTTGACAAGACCCAAACGAGAGTCTTATCAGCACAGTGAATACAAGTGTTGGTGAAAATCTTTTTGGATATAGGTAATAAGTGACTGAAAAACTACCCACGGCGACTGTCAGTGGAGAGCTTTTGGAGCTGTGTAGACACTAGGAGACACTGAGAGCTGGACATAGCCCTCCAGATAGGTCTGACCATAATTCCAAAGGGGAAGAATGACCTCCCTTGACCTGTTAGTGATGCTACTCCTAATGCAGCCCATGCTGCTGTCATCCTTTGGTCCTTCAAGGCCCCATTGCTGGCACATGTTGAGCTTGGTGTCTCCCAGGACATTTTCTGCAAAGCTGCTTTCCAGCTGCTCAGTCTCCAGCCCATCCCAATGCATGGAGCTGTTTGTTCCTTCTGAGGGACAGGATTTTGAATTTGTCTTGTCTGAAGTTCATGAGTTCCTTTCTGCCCATTTCTCCAGCCTGTGGAATGGCAGCACAACCAAATCTCTGGTGTATCAGTCACCCCTCCCAGTTCTGCATTGCCCATGATGAAGGGGAACCCTGTGCAAGCTGCTAATGAATAAATTAAACAATATTGGCCCCCAGAATGAGCCCCTTGGGATTGAACACTAGCTCCAGATGAAATTCATGCCACTGATCACAACCCTTTGTGTCTGGCAGTTCAGAAAGTTTTCAGTCTCTTGGTCTGAGGTTCCTGTCATCGTGCTAGTGACTTATCATGGATATGGGAAAGGTATTTGGCTTCATTTTCTGGTAGCTGACAAGTTTCCTAAGTTGGAAATCTAAATTGTCTCTGTGTGGTCACTAGAAGGATCCACTGGAGGAGGATCAGCATCTCAGGAGGTACCAGCATCTCTACATTGCTTAGAAGGTCACTGCCTTGACCTCATTGATTTTAGTGGGTTATTCCCAACGTACTTCTGCAGCTTCAAGCCAGGGTATAATTTAAAAAATGTTTTTAAAAATACAGAGCATGCCTGTCTTGGCCCAAGGGCATGACTCTCTTACAAAGCAATGCACATCTTCAGGGTTCAGTTATAGCAGCATTCATAGAGGAGATTTAATAACATTGGAGAGAGAAGTGACTCTCTTTTGCTGCCAGCAGTAAATTGTTTCATCCCCAAGAGTGACATTTCTGTTTGTGAAATGCATGTTTCCTGCATATTTTCTATCTTGATTTAATGGGAGTAGAGAGGGGTTACAATGCATACTTGGTGGCCTTGGTTAAAAACAAAATGACAAATTAATTATGTTTACGTTGGCATCTGGTCAAGTGAGATGTTAATGTTTGGTCAAGCATGGTTCTCTTGATACCCCATGGATCTTCATTCTGCTGTGAAGCTTGCTTTCCACTTTTGAGTAGATGTAGAAAACATAGATGTAGAATATGATTGATTGGATTTGCATTAAGGGACAAATTAGATACTCTCCTGTAGAGGCTTTGAATATAATTGCTTAAAGCATTCTGACAGGGGAGGAGAGAATCAGATTTGTAGTATGGTTCTGTGGAAATAGGTTGTTATAACTCAAATTTCAATAAAATTCTGTACCTGTGAAGTGTGGTAAGTCCCAGGTTGTATTAAAAGAAAAAAAAGAGGGGGGGGGGGGGAGGGGGGGAGGAGGGGGAACCATAGTAATTCTTGCAAAGATGAATTTGTGGCCAATTTATGAACAAATTCAGAAGACCAAATTTCAGGCTGCCCCAAGAACAATGACAAGGAAGAGGAGACAAAATTACTGGCAGAGATTCCACTGCAGTTTTCATTTACTGTCAGAATTAATACCAAATCAGTTATAAGCCCTTCCTTCACTATTCCAGTCCTCCTGGGATCTCTCAGTAGGTGGGGAGCCATTCCTTTCTGCAGAAGGCTTTTAGATGAGGCTGCAGCTGGTGTGGAAGTGGTGTTGGTGTAACAACATTGCTGGGACTGTGCTGGTGAGCAGGGTGGATGTTGTGGCTGAAGCATCTTGTCAGACACTTTGACATAATGTATGAAGGCTTCAGGCTGTAGTGCAGAGGTAAGAGAGGGAATTTTCTGTCTGACTTGAGGAAAAATACTCTAAAAAAGTCTTTAGCAGATTGGTATTGAAGACAAGTAGCCTGCAGCTGTGCTCCAGAGAATCCACAGATGTCTGAACTCTGTACTCAGTTTAAAGACAGATTTTTTGCTGACCCTTTGCAGAAGCCCTTTAATGGTTTTGCCCCTCAGATTTTCCAGCATAAAACAAGAATAACTCTTCCTTCGTCACTCTGCTTGACTCTTTTCTACTTATTTTGCAAACTTTTGCCACCAGATTGTTCCAGAGGGGCTGCAACCACAGCTGATGTAACACAGCCCCATCTCACTCAGACCCCTGACACTGACATAATTAATAGAAATAATTGATGTGATGAGGAATCATTACACTTTTCCCTGCAAGTAATTAATTTTGCAAGATGCCTTGTTAAGAGGGGACTGCAAGAAAGGGATTTTCAGTCAGTGGCACAGGTGGTTCTTTTTTCATATCTTTTTGTTAATTGCTTTTGTTGTGACCAATTTTTTCCCTTCAAAAACCTTTTCTCAAACTGGTATTGACCACTATTGCTGGGGTGAAAAACTTTTAGGTCTTTATTGAATGACTAAGGAAATAGGGAATCTCTGTCTTTCAGATAAAATGTGTTATTTATTTCATACATATTTCCAAGTTGCTTGAACAAAACTTGTTGAAGTACTTTTTGAAGGACCAACGTTACCTCTCTGCACTTGGTGCTAATAAATCAGCCCTTTAACCAAGAGCAGTACTGGACAGCCAGAGAAGTAATGCAAATTCCAGACAACATCATCTTGGCAAGCAAGGTTAAATACATTCTAGACACTGGGATAAGAGTCAATGACTGACTTTATGTCTTCAATAGTTGTGTGCAGCTTTACCTTAGTAGCAAAAATACTTGTTGATCCTCTGCTTCTCTGAATGGCATTCCCGTGGTCTCCCAAGTAGTTACTTGAATATGTATATATAAACTAGACTTCTTCTTCTCTAGAAATGAACATATTCATTATTCTAATGTTCACTTGTGGGGACTGTATAATTTATTTTTCTTATTTCAGAATTACTCACAAAGAAAAAAAGTCAACTTTGTACCAGCTAAAAAAAAAAAAGCAAGGAAACAGTAATAAAATACTCAGCCAGATTTACTTTCTCATTGTTTCTAGGGAAATGCACTGGTACTGAGAAGACCAACTCAATAGATGTGGGTTGCCTGGATGATTCTTCCAAGAACAGCCAGCCACAGGTACACAGTTAGTAGCTTTTGACTAGAAACCAGATGTTAAGTTTCCTCATGGTTAAGACTTGTCAGAGTTCTTCAGATCAATCTTGTCATACAGGATTTATGGCTGTCTGGTGGCATTTAGCAGTTTCTAAATTGTTTTCTGCCTAAAACATCTCATCTTGCTTCTGCTTCAGATGTTTGCAATCCTCTTGGCTTATGCTACTTCCCTGACAGGAAGGAACAAGCCTGTTTCTTGTAAGTATTGGAGTACATTTACATGTCATAGCTATGATTTTCAGTATTTTGGAGTAATCTTGAGTTAATATCCAGATGTTCAGTCAGTCTTACCCTAATTATCTGCAGAAATTTAAGCCCATGTACACCTGCAGGTGATTCCTGAAACTACAATATTCATGTCAGATATAGGACCTCAAATGTCTATTGTGCTCTGTTTTTCTTTCTTCTTTTCCTTTGCACATTTCTCATCCATTTTGGTTTTTAAAAATAATACTGTCTATTTATATCTCATCACTTAAAATGTATCTGAAATCAAAGTTCATGAACTGTTGAAATTATTAATCTGAATGACAGTGGGGAAGTTGCTGGACTGAAATTAGGAAACTGAGCTAATCCTTGATCTCCTGGTGCCAAGAAAGAGTGCAGAGGATTCCCATACATCTGCATTCTGTGTTTTTCATATCAACAAAACCAGCACTTTTTTTCTTTTTCCTGGAGTGAAATTAATTTAATTTCCATCTCTGTCTCAAAAAGGAATAACTGATGCTGCACTGGGTTCAGTTTCTTCTATAACACTTTGGCATCTTTCTGAACACCCAGCATTTCACTAATACAAATGTGCACCCAAAAGCAAAATCTTGATGCTGTCCTGTGACAACTGGTAAAAAAGTCTGTTGTATCTGGAAAACTGGAGATAATATGTGCATGAAGAACCAAAGGGATAGCAGACAGAGGGGAACTGCTTCCAGTTACAGTCAAGGTCACTTATAAAACATCTGAAGGAGAAGAAAGCCATTTATTTATTTATTCATTTATTAATATTATTACTACTTATTTGGCTGTGTCACTGTATTCATTTATACTCTCCACACCTGAACCTGTTGCTGGTTTTTCACTGCAGCTCATAGTTGTAGTTACAGCCCCTTGGCCCAGGGTGCAGCTGCTGTCTGGGTTAAGCTTTCTGGTCCTGCTACAAAGGGGTTGTGTATACAAGAAAGGGAAGACCTGCAGAAAGGAAATAGCTAGATTTGAAAATTCTAAGCTTGCCAGACAAAGTAAGCCCTTGGTTTTTCAGAAGGGAAAATGTTTAATACTGCAGTACTTAATCACATGTGGTGGGAATGGGGATCACATGCCTGTTGGGAAGAGCTCAGGCCAAAGGAGCATACAAAACCACTGTCATAAACCTTTTTTCTGTTCCCTCAGGACTGTGCTTCTGTCTGGGTAGCTACAGAGGGGTTAAATCAGCTCACTGATTTATGTGTACTGGGCCTATGTACTGGGACCCTATTGCTGAAGAGATTATGGAAAACAAAACCCCTCAGTTATTGGAGTGTCCTGATCTCTGGGAAAAGACATTCTCAGAAGGTCTGTCTGTGTGGTTCAGGGTTGGGCTGACACAAGGTTTTGCTAACCCATAAGGATCTTCTGGGATTACTGGCCTATTTCCAACATTTACATGATCAGAGCTGAAGTTAAAACCTAAGAAGATCCCTAGAGGACTAAAGATGCAGCTATATTCCCCAAATATGTCCATTACATACTGACACAGGTTCCTAACTTTGGTTTCAGAAACTAGTACCTCCACCCATCAGTTTTAGATCTAGATCTTGAAAGAGAGAGAGAAAACTATCATCAAATATACCTGTCTGAAGGGAAACCTCAGCTTCTGGGTCACTTAGGTATTTTGGAGTTTTCACATCTTTGTGTTTCAAGACTGAAAAATTCTACCCAAATGCTCTCAGATTCCAATGGGATTTCATTCTTCCTGGCTGCAGGAGTGCAAACAGACTCCCATGGATTTGACTGGAGCAGGATTCATCTGTCATTAAGTTTAGATCATGCCAGAGCCATCTATGGCACTTAGTATCACAGAGCTCATTTTTATCACAGTTGAATTATTCAGTGATTGTCCCTGAAAGTAAGGCTAAATGATTAGGGATGGCTTTATATACTTATCCATTAGAAAGAAGAATTAAAATGAAATGTTATGGTGTTCTCAAATGTCTAAATTATATAAAGCTGGCAAATTCTGCTGCTTGCTGTAGAAATAATAAAAGATTAAGAAACACTTAGAATAGACATAGCCTAATGCATTCATTCGAAATATAATGGATCCAGTCTTCAGCTGACAAATCTAAATATAGCTTCACTAGGTTCTAGGGGGCTGCATTCACTTCCACTAAGATCTGAATTAGGTTTGACATAGGCTGGGATACAGGGGTTGTTTTAGCTAATCTGTATGAGAGACAACAAGGTGGGAGATCCTGCACAAATCAATTGTGCTGCAGTTTCTTATCTGTGTAAATGAAAAGATGCTCTTACCGTGTGAGTTTTCTTGGAGCTCTCTGATAAAAAGACAACAAATAAAAGCTGGATGACATTATAATTTATTTTACTTACCAGGTGCACTTCTACATAGCTTCATGTTGATCTTTATAAATAGTAGATGTCTACCATAAATAATTGCTGGGTTTCTAAAATTTGTAGTAAAGAGAGAGAAGACTGAAAAATGTTAGGGTCTAGACCTCCTGTAGTTAAGTATGCTCCAAAAGATTTAAAATCTCTGACTTCATCATATTCTCTTCTCACATTTGACTGTAGTTTGTGGGGGTCTGTATTTCCTAACAGTGCAACACTGAACTCGTAATTAAGAGACCAAATGAGGATTCTTTATTTTTTGTTTTTGAGGTGGGTCTTTTCTTTGTTTATTTGTTTATAAAGCCTGTAACTGCTCTTACCATAATCTGTTTAAGCCCACCATGACTTTTCTACAGGCACTTCAACGTAATAATCCTGAAAACAATGTTCCCCAAGTTGATTTAAAGCCAAGCTCAGGTAGTCCTAACTAAAGCTGTCATCAGGATCTGTAGAATGTGTCCCTTTTGTGACTGAGCCCCATTTTTTTTTCTTTTTAGAAGCTTCAAATCAGCTGCCAAGAGCAACTTTAGTTCCCATCTATCAAAGGTGAAATAGCAGCCCTCTGCCCTTGGCTATTTGGCTCTTCAGCTGTGGTGGAATAGAGCCAAACGGAACAAATGGAAAGGCTTGAGCCAGGAAATAAACACAAAATAGACCCTGTCAGTGCTACAGGGGAGTGGTTGGGGGAAGAAGTTCTCATCTCAACCATCTTAAACATTCATGACGCAACCGCGCTGTCGGTGACAGCGTTGGAGCTGCCTGGGCAATATTTTGAGCAGGGGCATCTGTCTGGAGGATCATGCTTTGGGGGAGTGGACAGTGGCTGTCATCTTTGAAGGACAGCCAGGAATTGTCTCCTGTGCCAGCTTTACCATGGTGTCATCACTGGGCTATGTGCTATTCTTAAACTGACAGCTATTCTGACATGAACTGTCTGTCATGGGAGTGAAAGAAGAGGTCATCCCTCTGCTACAAGGGTTTTGCCTGTGGCTGCTGGTGGTGGATTTGAAAATTACTGTTAGCAGGAGGGAGCTGATGGACTCCAAATGGGGGTGGAAATGGATTTGGAAGAGGATGTCAGTGTTGGTATTAAGATGTGCACACAGTGAAATGAGCTTTAATTCCAGCTTGGTCTGGGATGCAGCGGGAAGGTCGCTCTGTCCACTCTGTTGAAATGTGTTGCTCATTAAGCAGAAGGTTTTTTCAATTATGGTCAGAAACGTTGACATGAAAAGTGTCCTGCTGACAGGAGTGAACAGATCAAGACTCACCAAATGCCCTTTTTTGTTTGTGCTACAAAGTGGTTTTTAATGCTGACACTTGTCAACAGTCAGTCTTATGACATGGCTTCAGCTGGTCTCCTCTCCTAAGCTACTGTGACTTTGTGCCCTTATCTTACCCCTCTCTTTTCTGTGGATATTTTATCTGGACTTGTTTGTGTCATATGCCTGCATCTTTAAAAAAAAACACCTTTTTAATGCTTTATTCCCTTTAATTCTCTTGTTTTCCCATTATTCCACACCATCATGGCCCTCTGTAGTGCTCTTTTAGCATGGCCTGTTTTATTATGACTAATTGTAGGTTTATAGATGTTGAGGAAAAATGGGTACTGGAAGAGATGAGATGACAATATACCTATTGTGGAACTCTCCAAGCTCAAGCATAAGGACCTGGACTGTCTATCTGTCCTGACAAGTATTGCAGGTGGCTTCTGTTTCTCAATGTCTCATTTTGGTTTCAGTTACAACATTCAGAACTGTAGTTCATACTTACAGTGGTTCAGAAGATGCAAACAAGTTTTTAGGCTAGCTGTTAATCTATATTTCTGAGCTGCAGAAAGATCTGATTTTTGCTGGTCCCAGAACTTGCTCGTTTTCCAAGAACATCTTTGAGTGACTATCACTGTCTGGGGCTGGGAACCACGAATCTGTCCAGAACTTAAAATCCAGACCAAGGTGCAACTGTGTCCTGATCCAGAGGGACTAATGCAAAGAACTAACTCAATAGCTTGTCTTTAAGGGCCTCACTATATCCTCTGATGTTAATCCACCATTCTTCTGAAGTCCTTTCTCTAAAGGAAGCAGTTATGCCTGCATATTTTGGAGCTGCTCCCACTTCAGAACGTGGATCAGCTTTCTCCTGGTTCTCCTGGTGGTGAGACCCTGGCCCAGGCTGCCCAGGGAGCCTCTGGATGCCCCATCCCTGGAAGTGTTCAAGGCCAAGTAGGATGGGCCTTGGAGCAACCTGGTCTGGTGTGATGTGTCCTTGTCTCTGCAGAGAGGTTGGAACTAGATGATCTTCAAGGTCGCTTTCAACCCCAAACAGTCTGTAATTTTATAATTCTATGAGTATGAACCAAGCTCTGACCTTACAGGCTTTGCTAGGGCCACATTACAACTTTTGAGGGCTTAACATTCAATGTTGCACTGCACTCAAGTTAATACAACTTATTTAAAATGTCTGTTCCTTTTATTAAAGGCTTTTCTGTCTACTTCCTCCTCTGTATAATAATAAAGTCATGTAGGCCAACATTTATTTATATATCTGCTAGCTGAAATGGTACTAAAAACAGGATCAAAGGCTATACACAATAAGCTTAAGAGTGTAGAGTGTGGTGTCTGCAGGGCATGGCACAAAGCTTGTCTGGCCCCCTGAGATTTGTTACACTACATGCAAGCCTCTTCATCCACATTCTACAGATATCAGAACTTCTAAATACATTCTTTTTGCCATGACAAACCTTAACTGGGAACTCAGAGCACAAACATTGTCATGGCTCAGCTAAGGATTTGTCTGATCCCCATGGAGGATGTGGGTGGGTTGTCTGTGCCTGTAACACAGGATAGCTGAGGATGGCTTTCAGTTTTGCCTGAAAGTGCATTTCTTAATGTTTGATAGGAGTGTAGTACCCAAAATTTATGTAATCACTGAACCTCTTCAGCATTAAGATTCTCATCCTCACTGTCATAGCAGTTATGTGTGTGCTGTTTGCCTATCTTTAGAATTATTGTAAAGTTATCTACTGATTTTTGCACTTTTCTCTTTAATTAGCCAGAGGCTACATTAAAAACCTTACTGGCTTCAGATTGAATGAGGGATTTTACAAACAGTGTTTGTAAAATAGATTTTTTTCTCCCCCATGATTTTTTCTAAGCCTTGTCATGGGATTTTAGCCATTCTTCATTTCTATCTGGGGTATGGGGAGAGTTTGTTGTGAAGATGTGCAGTCTTCTAGGTTTCTAGCCATGCATACTTGAGGTTATGACAATCTATGACAGCCTTGGCAGTAATGACCATGAAATAGCAGAATTCAGGGCCCTAAGCTGAGCACAATACAAAACCTGGACTTAGGGAGGGCAGAAATCCATTTTGGTGGTATAACTCTGCTTTTGACTGTCTAGATCTCAATCTCATCTACAGGTATGAAACTTTCTTTCTGTTACAAAAAAAAAAAAAAAAAAAAAAATCAGAAAAAAACCCCTCCCACAAGTCACCAAACAAAGCAAAGAGAAAGGAGGTCACAAATACTTTTAATTTCCTGAGAAGTGTTTCTGCTCTCCTGAGACAGAGTTAGTCTTGGGTTGTGAGCAGAGCTCCATAAAGCTGTGAGACAAAACTGTTCACAGTGAACAAAGCAGGCTAACTCATCCATAAATTCAAACACTAAGCTTCAGATATTCCTTTAAATTTCCTTCATGATTATGAGTTCACACATTTGTGCTCACTTAAGCTTGCAACTTTAGTGTGAAGCGAGGAGCTGCAGGGATTAATGCAGAGCTAAGCAGAGATATTTATAGATGAAATATTCATTCCAAATGCAGTTACTCAAATCATAATCTTATTCTTATAGCATAGTATTTTGGTTGCTATGGTGACAAGCAGGAGATATAATTATATAGGTAGCTAAACAAAGTTAGGTGTTTTTAAGGTGCCTAAGGAGCTAAGAACACCTTTTATTCAGCTTCACCAGCTTCACTGCAGCTAAATCTGCCAGAGCCCCCTGCATCACATTTCTGAAAGTGGGTTAAGCCCAAACAATTGGAAATAGGCATTTCATCTTTTCTGGATTCACTGGGATGTATTGTAGAATTTTTGAGAACTCAGCAAGGAACTAATTTTAGATGTTTAAATATCAAATAATCCAGTTAACTACATGCCAGTTTATTGGATTTCCAGACCTGGGCAGAGTTATGGAAAAGCTGATATGGGTTTTGATTAGTGAAGACACAGAGGATTGCAATGCAATTATAATGTTTGTCAGCATGGCTTTATTGAGCATAGGTCTTGACAGACACTTGATCAAGGGAAATTGGAAAGCTTTGTGCATCAGTATACCAAAGCATCTTTCAAATGTTTTAAATTACTATTGAGCAAAGCTTTGTACAATAATGAACTATAGATCATACAAGCCAATATTCTTTTCTGTAGAAACACTTTCAAGTTATTAAGAACAAGGGGAACAGCATTTCTGCAGCTAGTGAAACAGCTTTTTGAGATGCTTTACTGACATTTTACAAGATTGGCACTCAGCCCAGCACTAGTCAACAGTGTCATTAGTGATCCAAAAGTAAATATGCAATCACAGCTGATAAAATTTGTGGGTGTCAAAATGATGAAGCACCTATAAATAATAATGAAGGCAAGACATTTAGAGAGGGCAATTTTGACTGTTTGTCAGCTAGGCCTGTGCAAATGGCCTTTTTATTACAGACAAATGCAATCTGCTGCCTCTAGAATGCTGGTAATTCTTGAAGAAGAGATTATAGTGTTTTGAAAACACTGATTTTGACAACAATATTGTGAGTATAAGTCTGAGCTGTTAATTCTGCACTGGTAGTCACAGACTGGGAGTTGTGTGGATGTTTTGAGGGAAGAGGGTGTCTGGTGAACCTTTTAGGTGTATTGTGAAAGAGCACTTGGTTAAAAAGCACCTTAGCAGGGAGCATTGGACAGACTCACTGAACTCTTTTGGTGTTAGGATGTGGATAAACTAATCAGGGAGGATAAGTAACACATGAAATAATTCGAGGGTTGGGAAAAACACTTTTGATAAGTGATATAATGAGCTCAGTCTCTTCAGTTTGTCAGAAAGATGATTGAGAAGTTATCTGATTGTACCCTAGAAGCATGTTCTCTACAAAAAAATGGCTAAGTAGTTAAGCGGCTGTTTAAACTGACACGAACACAGCAAGAAGCACTGTTCAATGGCAAAGGAAAAATCAGGCAACAAGACCCCTGTTTTAAAAGAAGTCATTATCCTTGCAGCCAAGGAGATGAGAAATTTTGAGGTCTGAAAACAAACTCCAGATCCTCTCTGTGAGAAACACTTTCACCAGAAGATGCTGAGGTTTGACCCAGAGTATCAGTGAAATGACATGCTCAGAGGTGATGGGTGACAAACCCTTTCACACTTACAGAGCTCTTGCACTTCAGCTTCTATTTAAGTCCTGGCCCAGGATCCTAAAGCAACATTGGTGTTTGGAGCAATGTCTCCACTGATGTAGCTGTAGCCTGTACAAGGAACTTCCATAGTTGATTAAAACTTCTTCGAGTAGTGCAGTAACAGTTATGTGATCATGTGTCATCCTGTGATACCTTAAAACACCTTGCAGACTTACAGATGGGGAAAACCAGGTGTGAAGGACCTGACCACATGGAGCAAGCCAGACCTGGAACCCCACTTGCCAATATAAACCTCTTTGGCTCCATCATGCCTGCCTGCACCCTCTGCGGGGCTGGTTTTAGGAATCAAAATGTGCACCTAGCTTTTAAACAGATTTTTTTCTGCACATATCCAATCCAGATGCTCTCTCAGCAACTTGGTGCTTATGGGCTGCTTAATGCTTCTCTCAAAGCAGAGAGGCTTTCAGATGGTATTTCATTTTTTTATCCCCATTTAAAAGCACTCTTTTTATAGCTGAAGCTGCTCAGCTTCACAGCAGTGGTGAGCTCTATCTTTCTATTTCATTACACTTCCCCTAGAGCTTAGAAATAAAACCTTCCTGTTAGTTGCTCTTAATGTAGTTTCAGTCTGTTCTACTGTGTTAGCTTGTGGATGCATTGTCTAACAGACTCATTTTTATGCTTAAAGAAGTAAGGAAGGAGCGAGGGGAGGAAGGGGGGAAATAGCCTAAATGGAAGCAGTGAGATGGGAACATGTCAGAAATGAGAGTAAACAATCTTATTGGTACAGCACTCTGTCTTTTGCCAAACTTCTGACAACTGTGATTCAGGTCAGTATTTTCAGTCACTCCAGTGGCCTTTAGATGACTTTTTATGAGGCTGAGCCCTAAATTCCTGTAGGTAAACCATATATTTGGAGCCATCCACTCAAGTGCACTTCTGCTCCTCTGGAGGACCACTGGGAATGACTCCCTGTTTTGGATGTAAATGCCTTAGGGTCATGGAGTCTAAAGTGTCAGCTCTGTGATGCTGGCAATAGCAAGTTACCTTTGCATGGGATTAGGAACCACAGTGTTTGTTGGAACTTCAGTATGAAAGCACAGCTGGCTACAGCATCTTCCAGGTGTTTAGATGGCTGGCAAGACCCAGCACCTAACCCATGATTACCACGTGGGATTGTGCACAGAAAAGCTCCAGTAACCCATGGAGTGGAAACAGAGAGCTAAGTCCCTGCTGAAAGCTATTTGATGAATCTGCTTATTTTTTCTTGGAGGCACTGGTTCCCCAGACACGTTCACCACCTTTTGTTTGGCCCTGCAGTACTTTCTCTGCATTGCAATTGCCTGGTTTTAGGCTGTGCTTTGTGGCTTAGTCCTGGATTTCCAGTTGCATCTCCTTTGGGAGAACACTAAGATCAGAACACAACAAGAACTTGTGTTTTAAAACATCTTCTGGTTTTAAAAAATTCCCTGAAAAAAGGCTTGTGATACATAACATAGCTCCTGGAAACACGAGGAGTATTAAGAAGTGAGACCAAGTCTTCTATTTTCCTTTGATGAAATCTGGGATTTTTATGAGTCTTCTACTTCTTTTTAATTTTCCCTTTCCCTTTCCTTTTCCCATCCCTTTTCTTCTCATTTCCCTTTGCCTTTCCTTCTCTTTCCATTCCCTTCCCTTTTCCTTTTGCTCTTTTCTCTTCCCCTTTCCTTTTTCCTTCCATCTCATTCCCTCACAAGACTGAACTGGTTACAGTCACTACCCAGAGGGATGTGATGATATGTTCATTACATGTATTTCAATTACAGTAATGTTCAGTGATAATTTTCATATTGATTGTTTTAATTAATATGCCAATAAAGTGACAACCCTTTAGTAACTCACTAGGTAAGCATTAATTTTGCACAGATAATTTCACTTCACCTAACCAACTGCCCTTTCTCACTGTAAGAGCTAAATTTTATTCTTTTGTCATTCTCCTGTCAGGAGGGACCTACTCATCAAACACTTGGGTGCTGAGTAAAAGAGGCAGATGAAAAAAAATTGTTAGAGACACAACCAAAGAAGAGGAAAGGGAAGGGATGGGAGAGTCAAGGGATCAAACATGGGTTTGGAGGGAACTGAAGGGGGACAGTAAAAAGGACATCTTTGATAATGCTTGTCACTCCTCAGAGGCATCCAGGGAGCTGTTCTTGGATACCTGAGAAGCTGGGATATACAAATAGGCCCTGTCATCACTTCCATCTTCTCCATCACTTTTTCTCCTCAATGCTTAGAGGACAAGTTTGGCCAGGGTTAGGAAGAGGACAGTGAGGTGATGCCACAGCCTTGAGTGGGGCCTTGGGTAGAGAGAAAGACAATGAAGTGAGTAAGGGAACAGTAGAGCCAGGATCAGGAAGTTAGGGAGGAAACAAAAAGAAGGACCACATCTGGGAGCACTCGAGGTTGCAGCCTGGAGCAAAAATACTGAAGAGGTTCAGTTAGCAGTCAAACTGCCTGTCACAGGCACCTTCAAGTGTGGAGGTAAAAGGACAGTAAAAGTTCAGGAAAGGCCAGATCATTCCTTCCATCCCCCAAGGAGATTCTGGGGCATGTGTTTACAGCTTAAGAAGAGGATGGAGGAAATGGAAAAAGCTTTGAGTGATTTCAGTGAATCAGGCCCAAAGGCAGTTTTAGAGACACATCAAATGCAAAGACTTCAAAGAGGAGCATTTAGGAGGTGCACATTAAGCACAACCTTGGCCCCAAGCTCCTTGCAGTATGTTCCAGGAGCTTTATTGACTCCATAGACTCCCAGGCAAGGCTGTAGATTGTTATAAAACTGGATTTTTATGCACACCTTGTTAGGAAGAGGCCAATTCTCCTAGAACAGATCCAAAACAACTAGTCCCTCCTGAAAAAAAATTTGGCTCTTATCACTCTGTTATTTTTATTGGTTTCCTAAAATACTGAGCACTTCAGAGAAGAAACAGATGGGCAAAGAGGCCCAGCACCACAAGCTCTTATTTTAATGTTAAATATAATGCAGGTTTTGGAGAATAAGTGGAAGAGGCACCTTAGAGAATACAAAGGACAGTCTTCACAGGACCATAACATCTGTGTACCCTTGCTGCTGTATCATTTTATCCATCTAACTATCTGACTTGTGGGTTTTTGTGTTTTTTTTATTTACTTTAAGCCAAAAACTCCACGATTTTACATTGAAGGCTTAAAGGTCAGAGAACGACTAACAGGCAAAGCTAATTTATACCCTATAAATATGACCTTAACGTGGGAGCTCTAAAGCAGGATGCAGTTTAGCCTTTAGGCACTTAATTCTCCCCAGAAATCTTTCTAAAGCTGGGATGGCTATAAAGGTATTATCAAAGTTCATGACCTTTCCTGAGAAATCTGCATCCAATTGGATACAAACCTGGATGGTTCAACAGGTTTACAACAACCTGGAGCGAGGCTTAACAGAAAGCTCATGATGTTTATTAACATTATTTTTGCAAGTCTCTCTAAAGGAAATTCTAGTGACTATCTGTGAAAAAAATCCAAGTGAAACACTAAAAAAAGGTGAGTATAACTTGTCTCTTCCAGACTTCCTGCTTTGGGTGTAGTGAAGTTTTTTAATTTTTTATTTTATTACTTATTAATCCACTCCAGTAACGTGCATTTAACAGTTCAAGAAAGTTATATTCTGGGCAATACAGACAAATCACAACTATTTCCAGATGGTTCATGTAACAGACATGGTGTTACCTCTGTTGAGATACAGGACACACAAAAATGAAATGGGGTCTCATGGAGTCTCACAGAAAAATCTGTGTTAGATACAGAAGTTAAGTCCTAGTCTGGTGTGTTAAATCCTCTGAGGTTTCAGTTTAGGTGTTTGTAGGCAGGCCAACACGTGGGTCTGTTCCCAGAATCACAAAATTTCCATGTATAATGTATGATATTTTTAGAAAGTCTTTGGGTTAATTCTTGCCTGGTGTAGGTAAATCCAACATTTCTGGATGTACAGCAGCCTCAGACTGAGCATCAGAAAAACCACAGGTAGGTGTAATGAAACCTCAGATTCCGGTCAGTCAAAAAGTCCAGGAAGAAAAGCAGGACATCTCCAGTGGAACCTGGGCTTTATGATGGCCCCACCACACACAAAGTGCTAAAGCAAAGGTAGCAAGGTGTCATTCAGGATCACTCCCAAAGCAAGGTTAGCCACATTCAGGCATCTTATCTCTGATTGTTCCATGCTTCATCACCAGCCGTTGCCAGTGGATGCTGCAATTCAAAGTGCTTGAAGCTGTCAAAGCACTCACAGTGCTGAGATACTTCAAGGACCAGTTGGTTTTGACTCTTTTTTTTGGTTTTGTATTTCATCTATAAACAGTGTTTGCCTCATCCTGGCTGTTCTCCCTCTGAGATGGAAGTTCAGCTCTCACAGGCACAGACAGCAGCCTTGTCCAATTACTTACAGAGTGCTCCATCCTGTCACTTGCCAATTGCAGAGCTTGGCAAGCAGCAATAAAACACAGGGCTTGACTTCACACGAGCAAAGCAAGTGGCTGCTGATGGCTTTGTTCTATTCCTGTGCCACCCTGTCACCTAGCCAGCCTGATGGCTGCAGCACAACCTTTCCCCATCACAACATTGCAGGGCTCAGCTCAAGAGTACAAAATTACTCTGGGAAGGATGTCAGAGAATCATAGAATGGTTTGGGTTGGAAGGGACTTGAAAGATTATCAGGTTCCAACTCCCTGCTGTGAGCAGTGACACCTCCCATTAGCCCAGTTTGCTCCAAACCCCATCCAGCCTGGCCTTGAACACTTCCAGGGATGGGGCAACTCTGTAGGAGAGAGGTTATGTGTACAGGACCAGGAGGAACTATGCTGTCCTTGAAAGGAAAGAGAAAGACTGGAAGTTTTTCAGCTATGAATGCAATGCTAATGGAGAGAGAGAGAGGCTGATATGCCATGAGCTGGTATTCCTTTTCATACCAGGATTTTTTATATCTGACAGACTTTAAAGGATCTTGGTGTAGTAGTGTAGCACCATTTCAGGACAGAAAATATTTCAGGAAGGAATAAGAAAACATCTCTTGAGTCAGGGCAGTTGTAACTTCACAAAAAGAGCTCTGTAGTGCTGGTGTGTCCTTCCAAACAAAATCCAAGAAAAAAATCAGCATTTTACTCACTTTGGCCTGACAAGAACAGGATTTTTAGGGTGCATGAAGCTAGATCTGTAAGTACAAACTTATTTTCCTGCAAGACACACTTGGGGAGAAAAAGGTTCTTTTCAGGAACCTATGGCAGGCTAATTTCCCACCTGAGTGGGTATGGTATAATTGTATGTTGCATGCCAGAGAAACAATGGGATTACCAATAAAATTAAATGTCTTGAGGGATTAGTGCATCAAGCTGAGACTGATGGCACTCTGATCCTCCTCCCCATGGCTTTCTGATACTAAAACACAAAACAACAAATAGTGTCTTGATCCTGTTTGATATTTTTCCTCCTGTTACTCCACTGACCTCACCAAGAGATATGGAAGTACTGACTTAATCCAGCACCCATTGTGCCTGAAGTCTGTGCTTGGTTTAGGCATACAAAGACAATGTGGATCCCTTATAGTGGCCTTCCAGGACCTGAAGGAGCTACAGGAAAGCTGAAGAGGGAATTTTACAAGGGCCTGGAGTGAGAGGACAATGGTTTCAAAGTGAAGGAGGGTAGATTTATATTGCATATTACAAAGAAATTATTCCCTGGAAAACCAGGTTGCCCAGAGAAGCTGTGGCTCCCTCATCCCTGGAAATATTCCAAGCCAGGTTGGATGGGGCTTGGAGCAACCTGGTCCACTGGGAGGCTTGGAACTAGATGATCTGTCAAGTCCCCTCCAACCCAAACTTTTCTATGATTCTAAGACCTTGTTTTCTCCTAAATGAGGTCCTATGAATCCATACTGCAAGAGTGCTGCTCTACTCAGCACCATGGTGTGCAACTTTAGCCTTGGTTCCACTTAAAGGACTTAATTTCACCTCTGTCAGGTGTAAATGTTTGCTACACAGTTCCAAATGTGGATACAAGGCAAAGTTACACCTAAGAGAACTCCCATTGAGATTTAAATCACCAATTCACATGCTCTTTACAAGCCAACAATAAATGAGCTAATGTCAAGAGGTGATGATGAGTGTAGCAGCTCTTCTGAAGGTGACTTGTTACCTGATAATATATCATAGACCTGAGAAAATATTAGTCAAGTTACATATGGTGAAGCACTATAAAAATAACTTTACACCTTTCCTTCTACTCTCATATAGACCTTGCATACTCAGCAATAGAAAAAGCAAAACAGTAAGTTTCAGATTTGTCAGTGACAGTAAAATATTTGGCACCTGAAGATGTGGAAGTGTTTTCCTTAGAACAAAAATTCAATTTTAAGCAACCTTATTCATATATTGAAATGGTAACTTGAGGGAAAATTAGAATGTTGCAACAAGCTGTGCTTGCAAAATCTGTTTACCTGGTGAATATGAATATATTAAATGCTCCAACAGAACTTGGCTTTATTAGTGACTGTAGGTAATATGATAAATGCTGAAGTCTAGCCAGCTTCTGCTGGTATTGATAGGCATAATCTATGCTGAGGCTGATCAGTGTCTTAAATGTTCTAGAGAGATTCCCAGGATTAGAGGCTTTGACCTAATTTGATGTATTCCACCTGGGCTCAGCCATACACATTTTTTGAGCACAAGGAATGATTTAACAATTTATCAGCATGTCAATTAGAGATAGTTATGCAGTACACATTTCCATATTTTTGGACAAAAACCTTGTGAGATTTGCACAACTTTCAACATCAATGTTAGACTTAATTCATCTGTGAGTGAGATTTCACAGGATGCTGCAGGGCCCAGATGCTGCTCTCTTCGTTTGGCACTGTGAATCCCTGCTGCTGCTTAAAATATGTACAATGTTCCCACAGATAACTAAATTGCTAAAAGTCTGTAAAAAATCTGAGTATCCCAGAATGCTTGGATAGTCCTTAAATAATCTCCATTTAACTCAAAGAGTTCCAGGGGACTGTAGGGTTGCCTGAATTCAGGCATCTGGTCTCACTACCCTGCACGAGTATGAGTGGGTGGCTACCAGGGACGACACAGGATTTATGAGAAGCTGCAAAGACTCTAGAGGCTGGGCAGGATACACCCACAGTGCCTGAGATTACAATAGATGCTAAGACATCTTGGCAGCTGAACTGGGATTTCAATAGGGCTGTACGTTTCAGTTCTTGCCACATTTGTTACTTTAAAAACGTTTTTGAAAAGGTCTTTTCCCTCCCATCTCATCTTTTCTCTTCATTTGTTCAGGCAATATTCAGGAAGAGCTCATGCAGCCAAATTTTACTTTATCCATGCTGTAACAGTAAAGTTTATTTTCATAGCCTGTAACTAGATTTGGCTGGGAACAAAGATTTTTTGGAGCAAGTCTACACGGAAAGGTTTTCTTTTATATTATTATTATTTGGTTTGGGTTTTGGTTTTTTCTTATATGATCAGTAGGATCAAGCCAAAACCCAGAATGAAGATATACCTTGGTTAACACTTGACCAAATCTGGTTTTCCCTCAAACTGTGTGACTCATCTATAATTCTCTTGAAGTTAAGAGCAAGTGAGAAGGTAGTTCTGCCACCTATTCTAGCTCACTCAGCTAATATGTCTTATTTCTTTTATTTGTTGTGATAGTTAATTAGAGGTAGAGAGGTTCTACCAGTGAGTGATTAAATCCGCCCTCTCCCATTTTAGCATCATCTGAATTGCTCTCTGGAGACAGCTGTCTCTTTCCATTGCCTGGGAAATTCATTTAGATCAGAGTCAAAACTTAGTGCAGAGAAATGTCCTCTAAGTGACTTGACCAGGTTTTTCCAGGGGAGTAAGTGGCAGAGAAAGGCAGGAAAGTTGTTTATCCTGCAATCCAATGCTTTAACCATCCAGTCTGATTGAAAGCAGCCTAACTTGTATGTACAGCATGGACAAGAGTCTTAGAAATATCTTTGCCATGGCAATGCTTATTTGGAAATTGAAAATGAGAAAGGACATTAATGTTTTTTTAAATTTGTGTTACATGCCAGGATTATATAATGAAAAAAAGTCAATAGCAAAACACTGGGGGAGGATGAATTCAATTCAAGGAGTGGAATCTGATTCTACGTAATGTGAACATCTGGGGAAAAGATACCTTATCAGATACAAGCATTTCAGTTCATTAAAAATGTATGTACACTGTAAAACACACTAGCAGGGGAAAATTAACAAAGACACAAACAGACTCATCAGGATTATTGCTGTAATTGAATAAAGTATCCTGTTGTTACTGTGAAACACATAACTAATTCAGAAAGTACTCATTGTAGTCAGACACTGTAGATAATGTGATTAACACACACATATATATGCACTCTCAGACTCACTACTGTGCTGACTCTTGATTTAAACACACCAAGTTATCACCTCTTTCCTCAAAGGTAACATTCACACCATTCTTAATTAGGTCTGGTTAAGCAAGAGTCAACGTTAAGGAGATTAAACACAATTACAATGCATGAAAAGTGATGATTTTTATTACTTGCCACAGTTTTCCCAGGCTGTCCCTACAGCCCAGCTCAACCCTAAGGGATAGATCTCACCAAGTTTTGGATTCCAGGGTCAGTGATGTCTCTTTCCACTTGTAAAACTCAAGGCTCAATTTCCAAAGTGATTTACATGCCTGGGACCATTGGGAGGGGTGCAGACAGGATGGGTGCAGACTGACTCCCACTGAAACTGGGTGCAGTCCCATGAAGGGTCACATTTGAAAACTCTGCCCAGCAGCTTTCTGTATCACCTGGTACCTCAGCTCATAGGCTCTGCCTCCAGGTGCTCAAGCCTGACCATTCCCAGAGACATCCCAAGCTTCAAGAAAACTCAAAGTGGGTCAAAATCTCTTCCAGGGTTTGGATAACCATCCCCTCAAATTTCACAGGAGGAGAAGCTGAACTGTGTGGTCGTGTCTGGTGTGGGATTTCTGTGCCTCTGCTCACAGCTGTTCTGTGATGCAGTCAAGAGCTGTCACTCCACAGGGACAAATTCTTTAGTTTCTTCTTTAGGAAGAAATTCTTTCCTGTCAGGGTGATGAGGCACAATGTTCAAGGCAACCTGGGATGGGGCTTGGAGCAACTTGCTCTAGTGGAAAGTGGCCCTGCCCTTAGCAGGTTGTTTGGAACTAGATGATCTTTAATGTCCTTTCCAACAAAAACCCATTCTTTGATTCTAGGAAACTGAATTACTCTACCCATAAGGCTGCTGTGGGGAAAAAACTTCCACTATCTGATGGGTTTTAAATTGATCATTACATTGCCCTTTTTTTCTCCTCAGTGACTACACTTGGGATTCATCCTCAGAAGTTAGTCAGGGTAAAAACTACCAAAGGGGGCTCCTTTGCATGTGTAGCACTGAAGGTTTAAGTACCTCCTGCAACTGATGTGTCCCCAGAGCAATGGAGAGGACTGTGGTGCTAAGGAGGAGGGCTGTGGGTTTCATTGGAGGAAGGCTACTACTCTTTAAGTTGATATCAAATGGAGTCCTGAGCTTTTATGGGGACCTGGTGGGATTTTTCTGAGCTGTCTTTCCAAGACTTCAAGTTCTGAAGTCGCTCTGCACAGTCCGTAAAGGTCTCTATTAAGTGTCCAGTTAAAGTTTCTACCAACTGCAAGCAAGAGAGACCTAATTGCAGTTCAGGCACCATTTGATAAAGAATCCTGTCCACATAATAATCAGCAAAAAGTCCTGAAAAGCCCTTGCTGAGGTCAAACCTCGAGTGGCTGGAAGATGGGACAGCTTGCTTATTACCTACGTGCTTTGAGTGTCAAATACTACCTGATAACCTGACCTGTGGCTGCAAGCTCCCTGTTCTGCTTGCTTTTTGTGGGCTGAGTTTGAGTGTCAGGCTGAGTAAAACCAGCTAACTAAAGCCATTCTCAAGGAGGTTATGCCTTTCTATTGAAAATAAAAGAATGTTCCTCTGCAAGTCTCACAAGCAGTTTGGAGATAGCCATCCTTATTGCTTCCTGATGTCCAGATGAAAAGGGTTCACTTGCCTTGGGGCAGGCAGCTTCCTAAGCCACTCATGCATTTGCAGATGTTTCAGGTGGAGGGACAGCAATAAAATGCAGCCAGAGGCATTCAGTGGGAAGGAAATGAGCTGCACCACCCCTGGGTACTCTATATAGAGTGGGACACTTGCACAGATCTGTGTTTCCAGTGTGGAGATGTTACAATCCAGTTGGTGGTTGCTTGGGGAAATAATTTTTTTTGGTGTGTTGGCCTATGCTGAACAAGGAATTGTAGAAGATCTCTTTGTATCTCCAGGCTTTGACCTTATGGCCTCTTCCCATTAACCACATTTTTTCATGGTCATGAGTCAACTGATGGAGAAACATCCAGAAATTGTCCAGTGCTGGTGTCTGTAGCTCAAACTGCCTCACTTGAGACAAATCTGAGCTACTGGCTGTAAAATCCATTGCACCTAAGATATATTTGTGTCTTAATTTCCCAGCTAATTATTGTTATCAGCTTAACTGGGTAGATCAATAAATCACACCACAGAATGCAAAAAAGCCCCTAACACATGCAGCCATGACAGTTTTCACTTATTAACTCACAAGAGCACTTTCACTTATTAACTCTTAAGGTAAGGCATCTTGAAAATTTGTGACTACTCAGTTACTTTATTTTCCAGGACTTCTGGGAATCCTGAGCTCATAGACTCCCCAGAGCAGTTTTTCTGGCTGCATCTTGTCACGGTGTTTATGCTGCATCTTTGCTTTGAAGCTTGGAGGGAATAACAGCAGTAGGATTTTAAGGAAGCTGTGAAAACTTTCCTGATCTCAGTAGCATCCCCAAAATTCTAGCATTTATCTCAAGGGAAGTGAGATTACATTTGGAGACCCACTGTGAAGAGGCTCTCAAGATGTCCCAGGAAATGGTCTTTGAAGACCCGTGTGCATCAAACAGCTGCAACAGACAATGAGCATGTTTAGCTTTGATGTTTTTGATGCAGGACCAGTAATTTCATTGTTTGCCTTATAATAACAGCAAAGTGTGTATTAAGAGGCCATAATTTACTTTAAAAAATACAGTGAGCATGTTTACTGTCTTCCTGGTAACGCAATTTTCCTGTTACATGATCATCTCTCATGCAAGACAATATCTCCTATTTCTATGCAGATTTGTTGTTTAAGCAAATTTTATGTAGGTGCAGGAGGGAAGGAGGTGTTCTTTCTTTTAATGTGCACCTGTAATTTATTTAGATCAGCTTTTTCCTGCAGGAAAGTTAAAATAAAATCTTTATTTCTCCTATTTTACAAGAATGGGGTTTGCAAAGACACTTCTTTCTTGTCTCCTTAGAGACAGCACTGCAATGTGGGACTTTCTGTGCCCCTCTGAACACTATTGAAATTGCCACTCATTGAGGCTCTTTGATCAGTGCAGCCACAACTTGGGTTTAAAAGCATTTCCCCTGGGCTGAAAATTTCAGCAAAGCCTATTCCAGTTTATGACATTCCTTTCTCTTGCACAAATTCTGGGCAGAGCTGCTTAGTTCATTGTTAGGTGAGTTTTTTGCAAAGCATATGGCTTAAGCTGTGGAACTCCTTCCTGCAGGACAGGGTGGATGCTAATAATTTACACAGTTCAAAAGGGAACAAAAAAAGTTTGTGGTGGGGGAAAAAAATAAATCCATAAAGGGCTGTTCCTTTTTTATGGCAATATCCCTAATGCAGAAAATCCTTTAAGTGGAAAGTAGTGGAGAGTATTTGTCTTTGTGTTTTCCTGTTCTTTCAGTCTTCCTTGAGCATCCCCAGAAATGACTGAGGAGGTACATGGGGCTGTTGCCATGAAGCTGTCAAGGCAGAAGCTATTCTTTTCTTGACAAGGGCTAGATATGAGCCTTGTCTGGATGCAGAATACTGCCTGCCTTCCTTATCATCCATGTTCTGGCAAGGGGAAATGAATCACCTGAATTATCTGAGTTTTAAGGTGGGTAGAGATCCCACAGCCACCTGAATTTCTTGCCAGGGAGTGGCTGCTCCTGGTGGCTGTTTGCTGCTGCCAGGAGGGCACTTCCTAGGATGCTGGTGGAGAGGGAAGGGGATCCAGGCTATCCAGCAGAGCAGCTGCCAGAGTAGAAGTTTTCTGGGAGGTTTTCTTGCAGGGAAGGGCTCAGTGGGCTCAGGAAGGCTGGGAAGGTGGCTCTCACCATGCTATGCAAGGCCAAGAACAAGTGGGATACCTTCAGGGGTTCATTACACAGTGGAGCCAGACTTCATGTTGCTTGTTATTTCCCTTCTGATTAAATTAGTGGTCTGAACTATTCTCAGTGGTGTATTAATAAAAAACAGTTCTTTCCACTGCAGGAAATGGTAAGTTCAGTCCTACGTCCTGTACTATATATAGAAGACCCACATCCTCTGTCCCTCCAGTGGAGTTCCTATAGTGCTGGTGAACTTCTATGACTTCTTACCAATGGGAATCTCTTTTCACTTGGTCCTCAAGCCTATGGTTAAAGTTCTCTCTTCTGTAAAAAGCTTCTAGATTTCTTCAGCGTATGAAAAATTTACTTTTTTGAGAACTGATCACTTCACTTCTCTGTTACCATGAAGCTACAGATACTAAATCAGAATATTTATGCAGCAGAGTACATGCTTAATTTTTTTGCCAGCGTTTGCTTCAGAGCACAGTGTGAATTAACAGCTTTAATTTTCTTTGGTGGCACCCAGTTATCCTGGTTGTTGTTAGCTGGGAACTTCGTCCAGAGGTCCTGTGTAGGATATTTTGCATCTGTCAAATAAGAAATACCTACAAGCAAATTAATTTCCTCCTGTTTTTAATCTAAGCTCATTAAGACAGTGTGTTCACAGTATGCAGAAATCTTAAAAAGAACATGAGAAGCCTGAGAAGTGATTGGTAAAAACAGGGGAACTCCACAGATTTCTTCCTGTGTTCTTTTCCCCTCCAGATGATAAAATATTTATTGCTCAACAGTTGTGGAAAGGGTAAATGTATTGCATACCTAACTTCAGTTTCCCTTGGCATAGATTAAGAGGGCAACAGAATCACCAGGCAATCTTAATGAATCAAGAGGTCCTAATTTCCCTCTGCCCTGAGAGGTGCAGTCCTGCCATCTATGATGAGCTTAATTGGCTGTGAAAAATCAGGAAAACTGATTTTTCTTTGCTTAAAGGCAAGTCATTCCCCTCTGCTACCTTGTGACACCGAGTCAGACTGATTCTTCAGCTGTTGCTCTTACATCCTGCCCTCAGAGCATGCTTTGAGACTGCAGGTACAGCAGCACCTGTACCAAAGTTGTTCTCTGGGAGCTGGCATTGAATTTTCTGTGTGTGTTTAACAGAGTCTTTCCTGTTTAACCTGTATGTGAGAGACCAAGAGCTGTTTTCCTGAGCTCACCTGAATGGCAAATGGACATGAAAACATAGCCTTGCTGTGTTCCAAGAGCTGCTTCCGAGGACAGTGAGTACATGTTGCATTTCAGTAGATTTAATTCTGTAGTAGATGTTGGTGGATGAAAGATAAGTCAAGTTTGCAGTGTATGGGAGTCTGGAATCTGTCACTATCATCTATTTAACCTTTGCTCACCAGCCATGTCATCCAAGACCTGGACAGAGAGGTCAGAAATCTCCCAGCAAAGGTTTTGTAGACTGTGCTGTCATCATTGCAATTTGTTGTATGACCATGATTTCTGAGGTCCTAGCATTCAGTTGCACTGGATATACGCCCTCCAGATCTTAGGAGGTGCTTGTAGACACGTCTGATTCCCAAGGGAAATATCTCTTCTAATTTCCTCCTAAAGGAGCAGGAATACTGCATCAGTTCTTTAGAGCTGTAGCCTTTCCTCATGTCCTGATGTTTGAAGGGTCAATAGGAGCCACTTCATCCTGGAATGGGGCACAGTCCCAATGGAGCTGCCAGCAGAAAAACAACCACACCAAGAAACAAGACTGTCAGACTTCTGTTCTGTAGGGACTCTGGGACACCAGGGGACTGTTGCTGGTATTTTATACTGCAGGGGAAAAAAAAAAGCAAACATGGAAAACCCAACAACGTCCATCCTTGCATCTGAGTTTAACTATGCCATAACAAAAAGCCTTACTTTTAAGTAATGCTTTTATTTTCCTGTTGATTAATTGGCAGCTTTGAAAAGCACAGAATTCTCCTGCATCTGTGATGTTGTGGTCAGTAAAATGGCATAAGGCTTGGTGGTATTTGGGCAGGTTTCCATCTTGCAGTGGAATACAATGCATCTTTTCCATTCCTCCACACCTTCCGTATGCAAGGAGAGGTTGTGCTGGAATCAGGCATGAAGGTGACTTACTAAGGGATACTCAAGCAGCAGTCACAGACCAGAAGCCCATTATGGGACATGCTATATTATCCCAATTACAAGTTTTTGGTTTTTTCCCCAAAGGAATTACAAACACTAAGCTGTTCTATCTCTTTATCTTTAGCAGTGGAGGGAGATGGAACTGATTTACCAACCTACTCCTTAAAAAAAAAACAAAAACAAAAACAAAAAACCCCACAAAGCTTTCCATAAGATCTGTGGACACTTTTGCATGTTTTCCATTTTTTGTATTTATTTACCATTTCTGCCTGCAGTTAAAGTAGAAGATAATTGCTATTTCTTTGCCACTGTTCAAGGTGAGCTGGCTCCCCAGTGTGCCTGAAGACTGTCAAAATTCTCCCAGCTATTCCAGCAATGAGACAGAATGCCTAATAAAATGATTGCTTTTCACCCCCAGCAGAATTTGAACACAGGAAATAGAAGAAGAAAGCTTACTCAACCTCTAGGTAGGCCAATTAAAGGGGAAAAAACCCAACTCAGCAGCAAAGGCTGTGCATGTGCTGATATAGCTGGGAAAGAGTTGATTGGAAAAGGAGTTCAGCATTATCCAGTTTTTTGAATCTAATAGGTACAATGGGACTGGCTCAGAGCAATGCTCTTTTCTTGAAAGGAAAATTTGGTCTCAGTAGAATTACAGCTTATGTACACCAGCACGATGGTGGGGGAATAATTCTGCTTTGTTCCCTACCACCTTTCATCCATCATCTGGAGATCCTGATATCTGTCAGTGTCAGCTCCAGGTACAGCTGGGGAAGAGACATCCCTTGATCATATGGGTAAATGTACCCTGGGATCAGGCTGAGTTAATTGGATTTTGGAAGTAATACCAAAACGTTGCTTTGAGCAGCTCACAACACACACCTTGTGCACTGCACAATGCAGAGTTGGAAACACAACCTGAATCTTCTGGGTTGCCATCAGAGAGCTTCATACCATCAGGGGAGTGGCTCATCTGTCCCTCCTTTGCTGTCTACCAAGATGTGAACAATGGAATGGGCACTTATTTCAGAACTGAGAAAAAAAGACTTAGAGGTCAGCTCTGGGAGAAGCTCCTGTAGTTTTGCATATTTCAGGAAAAAAAATTACCCCTCCAAAGACAGCAGTCCCTGGTTTGATCCAGGGACACAGCTGGACCTCATTCAGCTCACTCACAACCCTTCATCTCTGGACAAACACCCCATCATCAGTTGCAGAGGAGGTGTCCTGCCTGTAATAAGTCACCCAATGCTGCATTCCAGGCAGAGCAGTTGGTAAATGGGAAAACAGTCAGCAGTCATAAAACCCAATGATAACTAAAACACAAAGCAACTGAAGCTGGAGCAACTTTACTTCAGCTCTATAAAACTGGGAGTCACACAGAGATTTGGAAAGAGCCATTTTCCCAACCTGGCAAGTGTCATCTCATGCAGTAAATCACAAAGCCAGTATGCCTGTGGGTACTGCCTTGGGAGCACTAAGCTTAAAAAGTGATAATCTAGAAAAAAAAAAAAAGTCATCTAGTTAGCACAGAAAGTCTCCTGGGTCCTGCTTGGTCATCTCTTAGGAAATCAAAGGTCAGAATAATCAGATTTACATTTGTCTTTCCAGTCACCAGAGGTGTTCCTGTGCTACCAGCTGCTGATCTAATCTTCTCTGCTTCCATTGCATCACTGCACTCCAGCTCTCTTTTGCTCCATATAAAAGTCCTTACTGGACCTCAGAGACATTCTGTCTTTTCCTTTATAGGTAGAAAGAAACAAACAAACAAAATATTTAGCTTTGTCTGCATGATATCCTTGTGGTTTTGAAGAGGAATGGGCATGGTAGGTTTTTTCATAGTCTCTGTCTTGAAAAGTATGTTTCATTTTCCCCAATTCATTTTCCCAAAGCGCTTGTGATTTGAGGCAAGACCCAAAAACAGTATTTAAAAGTGCTAATATTTCAGCCAGTATTCTTTTATAGGTACATGAAAGAAGATGTACAGAGGGATATGTCTTTATTTGTCATTCAGTAGGACCACAATTGCAATTCCTATCATAGAATTAATCCTGGTTTTGCAAGTACTGGCATGATAACAGAGAAACTTTGTAAAGACTGTGCTTTGTGTTACAAGAATAAATGCAAAACATTCAGGAAAGGTATAAAAGGGGATTTGGATTTTTCCACTTATGCTCCAGAGAAAGGCAGTACATGCTGTTCTCATGGTCTATCCCTCTGGTATTGCCTCCAAGAGTTACATCAATACTGTGCTGGAGGGTCCCACACCTTTAACATTCATTTTAAAAATTTCACAAGCAAAACTAAGAGCTTTCCATCTGTTGCTTTGCATGGACACAACACCAAGGTTCTAGATGAATGTCTGAAAAGACAGCTAATATTTGAGACATCTGAAACATTGCACTGAGCTCCCAGGTGTCCAACAGGATCAATGGGACACTTGAACAACTTGTCTGTAGAAACTGTTGTTGGGATAGCCCACCTTATCTCTCATGACACTAAGTGTTCAAGCAACTGAATTCTGCTGTGATGTGGAACTCAGTTTGTAGATGAATACTGAAAAAGGCTGAGTGGTAGATGGGATATCCCTGGCAGTAAGATAAAGCTCTGCTGCTGAGCCCCCTGGTACAAGCTCATTCCCTGCTAAACACACGTTCCTTCTAAGATCTCCACTGGTGAATAAATTAGAACTCATTCTACTTCATATTTCTCAAATTCAAACAAGAATGTGAAGCACTAAAGTACTGCAATTTTTCACATCTGGGCTAATTACATACTCAATTAGCCCAGTATCCCTGCAGTGAAGTATAAAAAAGTGGAAGTCATCTGTTGTTGATACAACTTCCTTATGGTCTGGTGTTGCTGTGCTGCTGATGCAGTGTCCTTGTATTCTCAATGGTCTGTTGAGCTTTTCCACCTACTGGCTTAATTATTCAGTATAACAGGATATCTTTATTCATATCAGTAGGAGCAATGTGTGACTTTATAATCCAAGTTCTGCCATCTAAATAAAGAAAAAGAAGGATGGAGATTGCCCCAATAAACAATAACGTTTAGGCCCCAGCATGGACTACCTGGGCCAACAACCTGAATTATTTACTTCTTCCCAACTTACTGAACATCTTTAGCAGTGATGGAACCCAAATTCTTGCTGAATTTCTCCACATAGAGCTCTGGAAGGTATAACTCACACAAATTAGCATAGAGATTCAGTGGTGATTTATTCCCAATGAACCTGATGATCCACCCAAGCCCAGTGGCCTCATGTGGTCAAAAGACACCATTCCTGGAGTGTGAGATAAAAGTAAGCAATGTTTTTTACACCATACATGCCTGCCTTCCTGTTCACTGCAAAAGCTGAGCAGCCATTTCCAGCTGAAGCCAACTCAGTCCAGAGCAAGGGATTTTCCAGATGGAAAGAACAAAAGTGGCAAAGTGCTGAAAAATCTCTTTGAATTGATGTGTTTTCTCCTAGTCTTCTTAGCTAAACCCTACAGCTGAGTCCTTTTCTTGGTGATGTCCTTCATGACAGGTGGATGTCACCTACCCAGGATTTACTATTGCCTATTGATTTCTGAGGTTATGAGCCAAGTCTTGATTCTGTCATCTTCTGGGATATCCAGAACTACACCTCTGCACTCTAAAACTGACGGCAAATACTTAACTGAATCCTTTTATCTCCTTGAATGATGTACATTTGTCACCTGCATTTTTTTTAAAATTATTTTTAAAATCTTTTTGATATTTAATAAATTTAATAAAATATTTCATTTAAATTTTTACATATTTTTTTCATTTCATCAAACAGGCAAATGAGAAATAATATTGAAACAAAAGATGATGCAGCAAAGTTTGCTGAGGAAGTTTCCCCAGCATATATTGCCATAACACAGAGATGAATCTGACCCAGAGTTAACATCTAGTGTTTGAGAAGCATTTTAAGGCCATTCACACTAAATCAGTATGATAAATGCATTTAAACCTTGGATAGATAATTTTGAGGAATGTTTTGTTATTAATTATGATTTTTAATTAATTACTGTCACTTAGGAGCACTTTTAAATGCACTTCATCATCTACTCAATAACTGTCTGTGTGTTTGCTTTTACTCTTCAGAAGACAGTAGCAGTAAATAGGAGGAAATCTGAATATCTCTTTCCCTAAGGGATAAAATGTCTTCTGTTTCCCCAAGAACATAACCACCATAGAGCAGCTGATGTGCAGTATTTGCTGGTGGATCAAAGCACTGGAATGTCAATACTTGCAGGACCCAGATCTTCAAAAAGTCTCAAATCCTACTGATGGCATTGGGTTTTGGGGACCTGGGACATTTATGAGGGACTCAACATCTGTAAGGCACAAGCAAAAATTTGATTTAAGGTCTTATAAACCATAACTTCTTTTGAAAGTGTTACCACTAGGAAGATGACTTATCTCAGCTGAACAGCCTTCAGAAATGATCATACTCTGGCTCCATGCCTGGAACCAAAATGAAGGCCTGGCTGTTGAACTGGGGAGAACCGGATAATGTCAGGTTAATTTTCAGCTATTTTCATAGTTTTCAAAGGGTAAGTCAGGAATCAGGACTAATAGCAGCCTAATCTTTATTGAAGCTTGTAATCTTCCTGCTAAGTAAATTATTTTTATATAAATTTTATATAGAGGAACGTATAAGAAAGGAATTAAGTTTTATTTGAACATAATGCTTTGCTGCTAAGAGTAATATCAAACCAGGTGGTTTTGTTCATACCTATGATTTTAATTGTACTCACTGCTCAGACAAGGGTGTCTGCAAAAAAAGTGTGTAAGGGAGAGAGAATAGTTTTCCTGTTAAGAGAAAAACTGCTTTAGTGGTAGATCTGCAGCAGCTGTGATTGTCTGAGTGTCCATGGTCTTCCTTAGGAGAAGCTGTGTAAGATGTCTCCAAGGTGTTGAGGTTCTGTCTAACCTGCCTTTAATCAGCTCACTACTCCACAGTAAAGAATTCCTCCTCAAACTTGTGCCAGTCTTATGTAGCTCCTAGGAATCTCCTGTCCTTCTATGGACAGCTCCCTGAGATGGCTCATTTGGCATTTAGGTGTAGACAGAATATTTTCCTTTTTCCTTCAGGTCAGTAGCAGACTCTGAAGTCAGAGTCCTCATTGTCTTCCACTCATCTCCTTTTTTTTCCTAATTTCTCAATGAAGTTATGACCGATTTGGGTCCTCTCTCATTGTCTAAGCAACATATTTCCAGACATCTGCTCTGTTGCCTTTATCTGAAGTATTTTCAAACTCAAGCTCCCATGGGTTGTTAGGCAGTTCTTCCTCTCCATGAGAACACTACTCATAACCTTTTTAGGGAGCTGGCTCAGAGGAGAGCTGCATTTCTGTGTTGAATGCCTTGCCCATGGCTATGCCCACACAAGAACTGATACAGCCAGAAACAGGGTAGGGGCTGCCAATAAACCTTCTAGCCAAAGTCTTTCCTGTTTTCTAGGAAAATGGTTAGTTCCTCTATCAAACCATGCTTTGGCTGACAGAGGAAGATGGGCTTTTAATCTGGGGAGGGGTCTGCACAAGCTCTACATCTGTCTGTATTCACACAGCAATGTGGGCATCTCCTCCTCCTGCCTGCAATGTGATGGTGTTCTGTCCAAACCATCTAGGGACAACTGGGATAAGGTCTTCATGGAGCTCTCTTTGTGGTCCTCTGAGACTGTCTTTTAGAGATCTTCCTTTTAACTCACAGAAGATCTTCTAACACCTTAACTCAGCTTTAACAGGACCTCTCCAAACTCCAGTTTGAAATCTTTTGTTTTCCTTTTCCATTTCTCTCTCATGCCCTTACTAGGACATTCCAGTCTGGGAAGTCACTGCCTGTGGTTAGGAGTTGTCTCCTCATTCAAACTTGTCTCCCTTTTTAACTGCTTTTTCACAGAACTGCTTTTCACACAGTACACAGAAAAACCACATTTCAATCCATCTCATTAGTCCCTTCCATCTAGTTCAACTCTGCTCCAGTAGACACTAAAGGGGCTCTTTGCTTTACTGATTTGGGGGCTGGAGCTTGAGAACTCCACACTTACTCTACTCTTATTAAAGGCAGCTGCAATAAAGTCCTTTACTGAGTTTCTGGGTAGTCCATATTGAATCCCCTTTCTGATTTTGATGAGACCCTCAGACTATTTCTTCCCCCCCCCCCTTCTGGGCTAAATACTGTGTCCAGGCTAATGTCATACTTCTACAGCAGCAGTTGACACATTCAAGCTGTATGTATTTATGACTTTTTACCCATGCCTGTGAGTTTCTGTCTTGCCCTGGTGCTCTCATTTCAGGCATCACCCCGTGCATGGATCTGAGTGCTCAGGTTGCAGCAGGATACAGAGTCAGACAGCAGGCACTGTCTTCCTGTGTTGAGATGTCTCTACGTTCACAATAGATTTAGTAACTGTCTGTTCTGCTCCCACCTACATTCTCAGTTCTCCTCTCAGTCCTCATAGCATTATCAGTCCTGAGATCTGGGTTTGATTTTCTTCACCATATCACTTCAGATCTGCTTTTTGTGTAGACATCAGTTTGGGTTTCCCTAAGGAATATCCCATTTTCCTCACTTTAGAGAGATGACACATCAATCAAAAATTACTCCAAGTGTTGGTTCAATGGCCATCTCTATCAGGTACTAGCTGTAGCTACCCTCAAACTGCATTTATTATGTCCTATTTACAATACTTTCCCCCAGTTCCCTTCCACCTTTCAGGGGATATCATGACTTATAAGCTAACCCAAGAGTCAGGAACTGTCACAGGGAGCAAACTCTTCCATTCCCCAGTCTGATGGCTTACACACCTTCCAGGGAGTAGCTGTGGAGTCCAGATGCTGTTAGATCTGCACTCAGAGATCACCTCTATCCACCTCACAGTAGTATTCTTGCATAGCTTAGAGCTTTCCTCTGTGTGATCCATTTGCCTACATACTGGTACAACCCAAGAGTTAGTTTAATTGAACTGAGGTATAAAGATGGGAGACATATGTTAAAGAGAGGGAAGAGAATGTACCAGTTGTTATTGCTTCCTCTTCCCTAAACCCATGCAGCTTATGATGGGTCTCACTGGTTCTGTTCCTTTCCCCTCAGTAATTCCTTCTGCCAGTGACCCACTGGCTGCTGTCAGTACAGTCCTCCTCTGCCTTCTTGTTGGAGCTTTCCTGATATTCTTTACATTCCTAAATTCTTGACTTGCTAATGAAATCTGATGCCCTCAAATTTTCATCCTCCCAGTCCATGACCTCCATTAATGTAGCAGTGGAGTCCTGGAGGAGCAGTCTGGGACACTGGCACAAGTGCTGGTCAGAGGTAACCCAATGCTTCTCTTCACTTATTCTGCCATCCTGATGGAAAAGCCACAGACTTTGTGGAATACTGAAGCTGTTTTGGTAAACAGTCTGTTAGGAGCACCTTGTGCATTTGGGATGTAAGCTACACATGTGGTAGGTAAATCCCAGTTAATTTTTCTGCTCCTCATGCTCTTTCTGATTCTGCCTGTCACCTTGGACCTAACAGAGAAAACTAGTTATTCTGCAGTGGTTATATAGTTCCACGACACCACCTAAACCCTGATCTCTTGCCAGTGCTTTCTGTGCAACCCTTCATCTGTGTTTTTCACATCAGAATGTAAGACTGACATTTGGCCAATTTGAGCACAAGTTATGTGAAGGACTCCATTATGGAGATCACAAATTCTCTGCTGAAGTGCATGTACATTAGTTTTGCTTCACTTTCTACAAGTATTCATCTTACTGTGCTATATTGAAAGGTAATCACATTTTTAAGTGGGTTTGCTTTTAAGGAAGCTGCTGGAGAGCCTTTGTCCTCCATCATTATGTGTCTCAGCACACCCTGCATACATGGCATTTCAGTGTAATCACAGAGGTAAAATGCACAAAACCTTCCTGAGAATAATGAAACATCTTTTTCATGATGGCAGTAAGTGACTTTAAAAATCTGCTACTTACAAATTGATTTTTCAGTGGCATATATTGCAGTCAAAAAGATCCAAGAAGAAATGACCTGATGTGCTTAGCACAATTTAACTAGCAATGTTCAAAACTCAGCCCAGCCTTGCTATGGCAAATTGCTGTCCAACAGTTGTTTGGATGTTTTGATTTAATGAAAACTTGTTCCCACACCCAGCATTCCCTAGGGGAAGGGGCGGGAATTATGCCATTCCATCCTTGTAAGCATCTTACAGTCTTAGTTCTTACCAACCATGGATATGGGCCCTGGGCTCTCTCTGATGTTGAGGTTTGCAGGAAACCCACAGTCCCCTTGCAAAAAAACCCCAAACAAAACAAAACAAAACAACAAACAAAAAACCCCCACCACACACACAAAAAAACCCACAAAACAAAATACAAAAACCAAAAAATCCAAGTAGTCTTAGACACCTAAACCAAACTTTTTATGCTTCTTCTAGAGTGAGTGGGCAGAAGAAGCCTATAGAGCAATATTTAGCTGACTTGTTTTAGATATCTACTTTAATATAAGCTGATGTGATTTTTGGCAAAGGGCAGATCATGTAACTGTATGTTTATATTCACTGAAACTTCCCTTCAACCATCAAGTGAGCCACCCTATCAGAGAGCCTGATCTAACCCAGATTTGGTGTTCCTTGAGTCTAATACCACTCCCAACCAGGAATGGGTGAGAAGGAGCAGTGGACAATGCCTCTTCTTCATTGCTGGAAACAGAAACTATCAGAAGCCTGCTCCTGGGAGACCATCTACCCAAGGTGTGAAATACAGTGACTAAAGAAAAAAATTAATAGAGGAACAGGTGGAAAAAGCATGGATGAGTCACTCTGGGAAAGAACAGAATATCTATAGCATGGGTTGGTTGGGGAAAGATCAGAATATCTGCAGGAAGGCTGAGCAGGGCTTTCTAGGGCATCAGGGTCAGTCTCTTACCTGCAGTTTCCAGACACATGGTGCCTCTTCTAGGTTTGTCTGACCACAGCACAGGCTCCAGGATTAAGAAAGATTTTTCCTTGGCCACACAAGAGATATCAAAGAGCTCTGTCACATCACTGCCACATCTGGAATGGGATAGAAGTCTAAGGAAACCCCCACTTACTCTACTTGGGGCCAGGCCAGGAGCTGCCTCACCAAGGGGGTGCTCTGGGAAATGTGGGAAAATGCCAAAGGAGATGGAGCAAGATTCCCTGGACACAAGGATTTGCAACCAGCCCCTAGACTCTGCTGTTCAGGGAGCCCAGGAAGACTTGATCAGGGGCACTGCTCCCTCAGAGATGCCTTTATTTAGTCAAATGATTTCTGTTTAAGAGCAGAGAGTTGTCTCTAGCTGAGCTGAAAGCAAAACAGATGCTCAAGCCAGCCAGGAGGCCATTACACTCTGATTATTATTATTGTATGCTTAATTTCCAGCTCTCTGATGCTTGCCACTGTTGGATGCTGTGGCAAAAAAATGTCCCCAGTATGGCAGATAACTCAAAGCATACAGAAACATAATTCTCTTTCCTTATTGTAGTAAATCTCTATTGTTCAGGTGAACTGGCTGGTCCTTATCACATACCTACACTTAGGCCCTGGAGGCTTTAAACCCAACATAGGCTAATCCACTGTTGAGCTGACAATGAGGGGTGACATGTGGTAAAATTAAATTTTTTTATCATTAGAGATATTAAAAATCCATCCAGTGAAATGAAATGGTTGTATTCACAAATAAATTACAGTTCAGCTGGAAAGAATTATATTGAAAACTGATTGGCTGTAAAATTAATCATGTTTTGGGCAACATGCTTGCTCTTGGCACTTCAGTGAAGTGTCAGGTCTGTGGCAGTGATGACACCAGTCCCAGATGGTTTTACACATACCACCTTCTAAGAGAGATGTGTTAAATATAGCTCCTGGGTATCTGGCATGGATCCCCATTTATTGTGGAAGGAAAAGGCACAGTGCTTGTATGCTGTCTGGGCAGATCTCAGCCTTGGGGATGGATGGAAGGGTGCCCATGTGCCTCTTCCTTTCTCAAAGCAGGGAGAAGTAGACTCAGTGAAAGGTATTTCCACATCAACTGTTTTTATGTTAATATGTGGGTGTCTGACAAGGGGAGAGGAGTATTTAGTTACCTGAAGCTGAATTTTGCTTTGGAGAGAATCTGGTCTTCCAGTTGTAGTGTTGTCTCTGCAACATTTGCCATTAGTTTGATCAGTAGTGACCACATCTCCCTCATGCCAACAAGTGCCCTTATCTAAATGATTACAAGTAAGAGCCACTACAACTTTCTTCACTTGAAGAACTGTGAGAAGCCATCTCAGATCCTGCCTGTTGGTGAACAATGTGTCTTCACCCAGGAATAAGCCAGATTTCTTACATGGTTCCTAGACTCTTTGGAAAAACTCATGCATGAATTTTTAGTGGAAGAGCCACAACCATCCTTTTTGCTGAAAAGCTGACATACCCAGAGCTGGGGCTCTGTCATTTCTGGGTGTAGACAAAAGTTGCTTATAATTGACACCAGGCCTGGCTGCTAGTGGACAGCATATCATTACATGCTACAGGGAAACTGTAGGTTTTTGTTTATTTCAATGAGATGATTAAAAAAAAAAATGTGTTTTGTGTGCTCGAGGTTTTTTGTAGCCCTGCTCTATTAGCATGTGCCAGTTTAAGAAAATATGGGCAGAGATTTTGCCAGCAAATTCCTTTTCATGATGAATTCCTGTTTCTCAGGACTGAGAATGTCTGTGGGGTCAGCAGTGGAGGGTGCTCTTGTGAGGAGGGGATGGAGATAACAGCACGCTGCCCTGGGACTCAGCACTAATAGCTTCTCTCAGAAGTTTGGCTGTCTCCAGTCTGTCAGCTTTTCTTGCTGCCCATCCCATGAAGCAGGAGTGATTTCAACAAAAATACCCCAGTGGACTTTCTAATGTCAGACAATCTGATGTCAGGACTTTCTGATGTTACTAATCCAGATTGCAGGGATATAGCATGGAGATACCATGGTTATAGCCTCATTAAAACTGTGTAGGCAATGAATGCATTCTAAGGAGACCCTTTGGAATACATGTAAGTGTGTCAGTTAACAGTCTTTCAGCAAATATCAAGCCATTAAAATGTTACTGAAGGTATATATATTCAAGGAAGAAATAGTAAGTACCTTCTGAGTTCACAAATCTTATCCTTCACAGTAAAAGTCTTCTCTGTAGTGATCAATCATTTTTAAGTTCTCCAAATCTAAAGCCAACTTGAAGTTATTTCTTGTTTCAGATTCAGAACCAACTGCAAGAGATTTATCTACTTTTAAAAGATTTTTGAAAAGTATCGATCCCAGAAGGCAACTAAACTAAAACTCAGTGAGGTAGGATGAAATAAAAAGCAATTAGAACATGTATGTCCCCCCCAAAAGCAATTTTCCTGGCAAAAATGCATCTGTTTAAATTCAGATGTGCTGCAGCAATATGGCTCAACTGTTTCACTCCACTTGTGATTTTCTGTTGAGAACATGGTGTGAAGTAGGAACATGTGGCGGGTAGGTGGTAGCTCATCATGCAGTCTGGAAAGTTCTTCTCCTTAACTTGCCTCTGTAGTCAGTGGAGCAGGAGGCAACTTCTGTGAGATCCCAGCTCTCAGTGATGTGTTAGGGGAAGTCCCCTTCCTTCTCTGGCACTTGAGGGAGGCTGGGGAGAGGAGACTGTGTCTTAAACATCAAATATAAAGCACACAAATACTGGAGTAGGGATTTAGCATGATGGGAGAGATGCAATGAAGTGCATATCACAGGGCAGTTGTTTCAAAGGTGTTATGTGTTTCATCATTTTAAATCACTTTTATTTCAGAAGGAAATGTGCATAAAACATTTCTTGTTTGTAGTTTCCAATGTGCTTCATTGGGATTGTAGAGAAACATCCAGGGCAGACCATGCAGCTGAGCTGGGAGTGGACTGTGAGCCTGAGAGTCCTTGCTCTGCATATTGCTCACCAAACTGGAGCTCCCTTGCTGAACCCATGACACCAAATGATACACAGCCAAGCTTGCAGCTCTGCTCCCTGCTGCTTCTTTCAGTATTGCAGGGTGTCTATGAGTCCAGGTTATACACCACAGAGTCACAGAATTGCCACAGTTGGAAAAGACCTCTAAGATCACTATATTCAACCACCAGCATCCACCCCAAAAATAATTAAAAAAAATATTCATCAATATCTGTATCACCATGCCCACTAAAGCATGCCCTGAAGTGCCTCATGTTTTTAAACACTCAGGGATTGGTGATTCCACCACTTCCCTGGGAAATCTGTTCCAATGCCTGATTACTCTCTCAGTAAAGAAATTCTTCCTAATATCTAGTCTAAAACTCCCTTGGAAAAACTTTTCTCTAGTCCTATCATTAGTCACTTGAGAGAAGGCCAACACCCACCATCCTACAACCTCCTTTCAGTTATTTATTAAGAGCAACAAGGTCTCCCCTCAGCCTCCTCCTTCCAAATTAAACATTCCCAATTCCCTCAGCCTCTCCTCATCAGACCTGTGCTCCAGACCCTTCACCAGCTTGGTTTTCCTTCTCTCAACTTGCTCCAGGAGCTCAATGTCTGAAGGGCACAGAACTCCACACAGCACTTGAGGTTTGGCCTTACCAGTGTTGAGTACAGGGGCACATCAGATTTACAACATCTGGAGCTGATGTGCATCTTCTCATGTTGTAGCAGGACAGTGCCTCCTGTAGCTCCAATTGTGTGTAAGAACAATAAGAAAACCAAAACTGAACTTTCCAAATGCTTTCTAAATATGCCTGTATCCTCAGGCTTCTGGGTTGTGTATGGTGGATGTATATATGCTGTGTGTGACTATAGATACAGATTTTTAAGCTGTTTGTGCCAATACATAAAATCCCATCCAGACTATTTTTGGTGCTGACAGAGCATGGGCAACGTGTTTCTCCTGTAGCCTGCTGATTTTAGGTCCAGCATTCTCAGCAGGTACCTCTTTTCTTGAGAAGATAATAAATGAGAAATTATGAGAGTGCTTGCCCATCTGTGAGGTAGGGATGGAAGGCAGCATGGTGCATCCCATGGGATGTCTCAGACTGGATTATATTCTTAAGGACACCAGTGTTGTCTTGGTGTCAGTTCAGCCTCCCCATAACTGCAGATTCAGACAGCTCTGAAGGACACTGGGGGGAGAATCTGCCTTTGGATGGTGCCTGCATCAGCAGAGCAATGGAAAATTACCTCAGCAAAGTGTTTTCAGTGAGCAGCAGGGTACTGATGTCAAAATAGAGCTAATTGCTCTCCCAGCTCACTTACATCAGCAGCGTGCTCGCCTCCCACATTTTCCTTCTCACTACACCAGTGCCAAGGAGGAGGAATGAATCTTTCCAACACATCCTTATGGCTGTGCTGTGGCCAGGAACAGCACACATCATTGAGGCTGGAGGAGAAGCCACTGTCAGGGCTGACATCACACTACTGCTTTCATGATGTGTTTTTCTCTTCTTCATGGGCACTGAGGTCTGTGAAATCCCCAAGTGCTCTTCCTCCCAAGAGATGGCTGTTCCAATGGGACTGGTGGGATTGACGCAAGGAGCATAAGGTCCTCTGGGACTACTTAAGACCAAAGAGTGGTGAATACAGCAATGATTGATATCTCAGTGCTGTCATGATTTCTTTTGCATGTGTTACCTGCTCCCTAGAGCCTAACACATTTGTGGCCAGAGGCAAGACTGCTGTTGGCAGAGGGAGAGAATAAAATAAACTAACATAGACTGCTGTGCTTTCAGCAGTGTGCTTTGATTTCTCGTTTGTTCAGGGCTAACACTACTTCCAGAGTCAGATCTAGATCTGTGTGCTTTCCTGAAGTTAGCAGCTGGTGGGTCATCCCTTACCCAGCCCCTGATTTTGCACCCATCTCAGAACAGCACTCACCAGACAGACCCCGTGTCCTCCCAATCCTTTGGGCTTTGCTCACTCAGAAACTCTTTGCTGCTTTTCCTCTTGGATTTATTGACTATTGGTCTATCAGCTCACAAAAAAGAGTTTACCACTGCCTTGTGCTTCCCTATAGATACACCATGGCTCATGTTTCAAATGTTTTAAAACTTGGAGAGGGGAAAATTGGGTTAGTCATTAGGAAGGCATTCTTTCCTGTGAGGGTGGTGAGACACTGGCACAGGTTTCCCAGGGAAATTGTGGCTGCCCCCTCCCTGGAAGTGTTCAAAGTCAGATTGGATTGGGCTTTAAACAACCTGGGAGGTGTCCCTGCCCATGGCAGGGAGTTGGAACTTTGGGGTCTCATCCAACCCTGGCCACTCTATGTTTTGCATTTCAGCTTATGGACCTGTAACATATGTGTCTTTTGCATCTGCCTTTAGTGTCTTTTTTTCTCTCCTTGCCTACCTTATCCTTGATACAAAAAATTCTAATCATAGAATCATAGAATTGTCTGGGTTGGAAGGGACCTCAGAGATCATCATGTCCAACCCTTGATCCACTGCTGCAGTTGCTAGACCATGGCACTGAGTGCCACATCCAGGCTCTTTTTAAATATCTCCAGGGACGGAGAATCCACCACTTCACTGGAAAGTCCATTCCAATGCCTGACCACCCTCTCTGTGAAGAAATTCTTTCTAATATTCAACCTAAACTTCCCCTGGCACAACTTAAAACCAGACCCCAGTCACAACCTTGTAACTTGTTCAGATTGCAAGCCATGAAATTATGTTGGCTCTGTTCCCCTCTCATGAGAAATCTTGGCATCTTCATGGGAGGTTTTTGGTGCATGTATCTGAACACATGCATATTGTATATATAATATGTTTATTGTTCCATCACATATGAATTGGCATGAAGGGACCCTGGGGAGGCTTCAGAGCTGATAGATAGGCACAGTGAGACAAGTGTTGGGAACCACACTCAAGTCCTCTAAAATCAAGACTTGAAAGAAAAAAAAAAAAAAAAAGAAAAAAAAAGAAGTGATTACCATACTTATTCCCATATTCAAAATATTTGTAGAGAGTAAAGGATTAAGCTGTAACAGCAGCAAGGCTGTAGTCAAATGTGCTGCCCTAGGTTCCTCACACAGCCTATTTTGAATTTGGCTATCCTTGGCTTGCTCTGTTTCCACAGATTCGCTGGAAGTGTTAAATTGGGCAAGTAGTGAAGACTGTTTGCTGTGATCAGCAGCAAACCATGCAGCAAGAGGAAACACTGAAAGAAAATTCTCCCTGATCTTATGACCTGAATGGACACAACTGTGATAGAAGTTTCTGTGTTCATACCCCAACAACAAGGTCGGTCTCCTGTCTATGTGCCAATAATTTAGCTGACATCCTTCAGCCTCTGGCTTACACCTGTTTATCCTGTTTCTCCTGGCACCTAAACTGAATCTACATGAACTGAATAGTGATGGCAGAATGCCAGGATCATAGAATGGTTTGGGTTGGAAGAGTCCATAAAGATCATCTCGTTCCAACCCCTTGCATGGGCAGGGACACCTCCCACCAGACCAGGATGCTCCAAGCCCCATCCAACCTGACCTTGAACACTTCCAGGGATGAGGCATCCACAATGTCTCTGAGAAATGAGTCCTGGTGTCTCATCACACTCACAGCAAAAAATTTCTTTCTAATGTCTAACTTAAATCTACCCTCTTATAGTTTAAAACCATTAGTCCTTGTTCTATCAGTACATACAATTCTAAAAAGAGACCCTTCCCAGCTTTCTTTTATGATTCCAAGGACTTTGGTGGAGATGCTTTACATGAGCTGGGCCACTCTTATTGACACACCATTTATTTTCATTTATTGACATCATAAAATCTATTAATTTCTCACAGGGAATTTGCATCAGGTTATTTTTCCCTTGCTTAGAAATACCTTTTTGAGCAGGAAGGCTGTACAGTCTTTCCCATCTGTGTGCAGTGAGGAGGCTGAGCTCATATTTTACACTGAATTAAAGCTAGAACCTCTTTATAGCTGTATCATCATTGCTGTCTCTCTGCCGTGTAGCAGGTGAGAGGGAAACACACTGTGGACAGCTTGTGGTTTGACAAAGACCATCTGTGTGACTACTGACATGTAATTTAAGCACTTTTTCACTGTTCCCCTTAGTTATGCTGCAGGAAGAGACAAGCAGAAGACATTCAGGTACTATAATACAGCCTTCTGATGAGGGCTCCACAAGCATGTGCTGTCCAGGCAGGAAATTGGCACCTCCCATGCTGTGGATTTCTCATAAAATGTGTCTTCATGGCTTCTTGAAATGTTCTGTCCTGTGGACAACTTGTTTTTAATTAACTGTCAGCATATGGCAAAGCAAGCAAGTTGAGGATTGATAAAAACCTGGTGCAGGGCCTGATGCAAAAAACTCCGTGAAACATCAAACATCAGGAACAGACAATGTGAAATAGAGTCCCTGCCAGGGTGGGCTGCTTTGAAGCACAAAGCCAAGTGTGAAATGCTGAGCTGGCTGTACTTTCTGTGTTTGTTTAAGACAAAGCTTTTAAAACCTTTCTACCCCACAGTTCATTTTCCCCTCCGATATCCTTCTTGGAATAAAGGATACAGTCCCATTCTTAAGATGCTGTTAATGACAGATGGAGAGGTGGAGATGTTTCTGGCAACCCTTAAACTGACAGATGCCTGGAGAATATACACAGCACCTTGCTGCTGGCCTTTATGGTAACTATTCTTCTCCCTTCATAGAAACAAATAGCAGCCTGCCTTGTTGCCTAACCACTGAATCTGAGAGCCTTTCTGCAACAATATATGAAGGACTACAAATTTAGGGTCTCCATCCTACAAGCTGCTCAGAGCTCTGCCAGACTGAGGAGTGGAAGGAGTTGAGTATTGTGTGTCTAGGACAGAGACCAGCCTGGTGACACAGCTGGTGTCTGCACAGGTTTTACTGGCTCTTCAGAGCCAGTGTCAGTGACACTGTGTCATCCAAAGAAATGCCAAACATTCACCTTTTCAGAGCAGTGACAGCCTTACCCCAGGACATATCTAGGGATTAATAAGTAATTTTCAAGATAGCAGAAAAATCCATAAATTACTGATGGGATTCACACAAGGCTGCATAAAAAGGCTTGCACAAGGCTTGTTTCTTCAGACAAACCAGGGAGGAAACTCTGTCCCACACTGTCTCTAAAGTCAATCCTCCCTGACATCACCAGCTGTGCAGCCAGCTGTTGGGTACCTGGAGCAGAAGGAACCCCATACTTCACTGTCTTAAGTCCCAGCTCAACACACCAATGCACTGGCCAAAAGCCCACCTAACTTTAGACTGTACAGCCAACCATCAGCAGATGTCCAAGCAGGCCCTGTGCCTGGACCTACCTTGATAGGACAAGAAAAAATGGCCTCAAATTGTGCCAAGGGAGATTTAGATTGGATACTAGGAAAAATTTTTTCACCAAAAGGGTTGTCAGGCAGTAGAACAGGCTGCCTAGGGGAGTGGTGGAGTCACTGCCCCTGGAGGTACTTTAAAGTTGTGTGGATGTGGTAGTGAAGGACATGGTGTAGTGGTGGGGTTGGCAGGTTGGACCTGATGATCTAAAAGGTTTTTTCCAACAAAAATGATGCTACAAGTCTATGAAAGTTTTGGTGTCATGAACAAAACCAAAACTTCCATTCTCCCCTTCCATCATGGCACTGCTAAAGCTGAGGCATGCACTGATTACAGACAGCCAGTTCTGGGAAGGCTGGGGGTAAAATCCCTGCTTCCATGTTGCCTCGTGACACTTTTCCATCACTGTGTCTGAATGGAGGAGGAGATCCTAGGAAAAAAAGAAAGCATCAGCTTTCTATTTTGGCAATATCTGGTACCAGAGTGGGCATGGTCATAACACTATTAGCTGTGTTCAGATCAAGACTGCTCAGTGCTGTGTAAAGACAAAACTTAGGAGCTTCAGAAAGTGTAGCCCCATGGATGTCCATCCCCTTGAGGAGCAGCTAATCCTGTTCTGAGACATTCTCTCTGTAGCATTATGCAGGCAGGACTGAACCATGCCTTTGTAGTCAGGAACTCGGTGTTGAACCTGAGTTAACATCCTCTGCTTTTTATTGTCCCTGACTTATGGTTGTTGGGCTGGAAGCCACACAGACAAACAGAACTTTAGTGTTAGGTTGTGTCATCAAGGATTGCTCACCACAAACACAAAGGCTCAATAAGGAGCCAGGGTGAAGAGATCCAGGAGCTGGGCATGAGAGAGACCATGGCCCAGGGGACAAATGCCAGAGGGGCCACAGGGCCTGCAATTTGGCTACTGGGGGGAGCTGTAGGTCTGAGCCAGTGACTGGAGAGACTGAGTGACCATGTACCATCCTCTGAACTGGGGCTGCAAACCTTGGTGGCTTCTAGGTCCAGGTGCCACCAACTAGAGAGGCTGGGATCCAGGGACTAGCAGCTGGATAGGCTGAGTCTCTAAGTCCAGTTACTAGAGGAATTCACATTATGTGTATGTATTCCACTAACTAAATATATAGCTATAATATAAATATAAAATATAAATAAAAATAGAAATATATAGCTATTAATATACACCTAGATATTCCAGTATTTTTATGTGTATATTTGTGCAAACATATTGCACTTACAGATTTCCTCCACGATTAGCAAGAGGAGGAAGAAGGTGAGGGGATGTTGGTGCTTCTGGTGTTTGTGTGAGTGCTGTGGTTCCTGTCTGCACTGCCTTTGCTTTCTTGTTTTCTTCCCTAGCCCTTGGTAGGTCCTCTGGTTTTATGCCTTTATTGTCATGCTGTGGATGAGGGATGGAAGAACAGTTCCTTTCTGTTCTCCCAGGCAAGTTCTTCCCTGTTAAGCAGGGAAAGTCAGTTCACAGTCTTCCCCCATAGTATTTTCTGCCTGCCAGGATTAGAAGGATCTAAGTTAGCTCTAATAATTAGTCCTTTTGATATCAAGATGGGCAGCCTGCCCTCACTTGCACATGCTACTTACACCAAGTTGCCTAAATTTAAACCAAACTGACTTGAGAGTTCTGATGACAGCTCAATCGTGAGAACAAACTGCAACTTTCAGACTCTGTGATTTAAATCATCTGTAAGTAGGATTGGGATCTAATAGTCTACCATTCAAGGCTGAACAGCTCAGTAATTGCGGCAGTACACAGAATACAATAACCACCAGGGGGGAAAAGGGAGAAGAGAAAAAGAAAAAAAAAAAAAAAACCAAACCAAAACAAAACAAAAAAAGCCTTTTTCAAGACAACAATGTCAGAAGAAGCAATTACCATTGCAGCTCAGGCACTCCTAGGTGTGAGGCAATTCATAGCAACATAATTTTTTCCCAGCTGACTATGCTTAGCAGAGCTAAAATTGGGAAGAATGAAAACCAAACCAAAATAGGAATAGGAAGAAACACCAATCCTCTTCATTTGATCCAAGAAGTAGAAACTGGTGTCTGTGGCAGGATAGCACATACTTTACAAAACTCTCTAGCTTTGGAAGGGTGTTTTTTGAGTTGATGTTTGAAGGCAAAGATAGTCAGTGCAGATTTAACTTCTCCAGCAGAGTAATGAAGTGGACAGTCTTGCTGTATCAAGATCAGCTCTGCTTTGCCTTGCATTTCTGCACACATGTTTCTGGTCCTTATTTATTCCTGTGATCAATTTACAGCATGGCTTCTTTTCCAGAGCCTTGGCATTTGATGTATTCTCCCCATCTTGTTACTCCAGCGGTTCACAGATGAAAATTATACAAGATTTAGGGGTGAGCCTATTTTGCAGAACATAAGATAATGCTTTCCCCCTGGCTGAGTGCTATATAGGTAGGGTTTGGTCCTGCTTTTACTGAAGCTGAGGACAATTTCTCAGAGAAATCAAATACACAAAGAGCATCACTGATATGTTTGCCCAGTAGTGAAGGAACTGGCCTGCTCAGTGCCATTTATCACTTGAAGTCTTTCCTGACTCAAAATGTTCATATGGCATTTTCCTTCCATTTTTCAGTTCAGAGAATTTCCCTTCCCCCTCTCTACTCCAGCAAAGGGTCATCGATTAACATGGGTGAGAATATTGCCAACCACACAATCCCAAATGTATTTGAAATTGTTGGGTTCCACTTGGACTTGTTCAGACATCTTAAAATTTTGGACTTTGTCATTATTTAGAACCAGGTAACTTCAACAGGTTTGGGGGATACAGAGTGGAAGTAGTATTTCAGCTGATTCCTTAAGCAAACTCAGCCTCTTGGTTGTTTGTCCATCCATCCACATGTCTGTCAGTCTTCAGTCCAATAATTTTTGAATGTAAAGAAACCGAGTTTGAGAGAGCATCTTGAAGTTTAACAGATAAATTCTTTTAAGCATTGTGAAAATCAGCAACTCACTGGATGTGAGAAACCCAGATTAATGGCCACTAAGATAAAAGCAGGAACTGCTCAGCTTTATACTTTATTTTCAGTGACTGACTTCCCAGTTGGTGTGTGTGTAACTCCATATCAACCAGTGTTCTCACAGTCTTGGTGCTGGTGGGGAGGATTTGAACATCTGGCTTGGCTGTGGTGGGTTTTAGTGGGATGGTGTAAGAGGCTGCAATTCTGGAGAAACTTGGTTTCACAGATAGTACTTCTTGATTTTCATTCTTAGGACATCTGCCCATAAGAGAAGCATGTGGCTGGCAGGAACAAATCTGCTTTGAAAAGCAGAAGAACACTGTGACAACATTTGGAAATAATTCTGCTTATTTCAGGAGGCAAGAAACAGCTCCTTTGCACCCTGGGATCACTCATGTTTCTGAGAAGACAGCAGGCAGAGGTTTGGCAGGATCCCTTGATGGAGATGTGAGGGTATTTTGAACACTGTGAAATGCACGTCCTTGGGCAAATGATACAGAGAAGCTAATGCTAGAAGAGACAGAATTATGCAGTTTGCCAAGCTGAAGGTCAAGCTTGATACGTGGTTGAAAATGATCCTTTTGGGATTGTTTCTGATGGAGGGTTTATCAGTGTGGTTTCATTTCAGTTCTGTTCTTCCAGCCAGTGGAAATCGTGCTTTCAGCCTCCACTTACCACTTTTAAGCATGAATTTTAAAAATCTGGCAGCTTGTCAGGCTGTCTTGTATCAGCACTTCCCTCTTCCTTGCCAGAGCAAGGTAAGAGAAGGCATAAAGGAGAGTTAAGAAAGTGAAGGACTGTTGTGCAATGAGAGGAAATAATTTGCTGCTAATGCATACAGCAAACTGAAATATTAAAAGTAAAGGTCATTGTGGGGGTTGTCTTGAAAAGAGATTGGTGCATTTTAAACCATTGACCAGTTCACCTTAATCTGACTGAACATCCTAAGAGACAAAAGGCACCTGGAGTATTTTCCAAAGGTCTGCAGGTGAGTGTTGTAGGCTGAGGAGAGTAATGAAGCTGTCTTTCTACTCCTGTCTTGTGTTGAAGACTAAATAGAGCCCTGCAAATGTTTCTCTGCCCAGAGAACCACCTCTCCAAGACATCTCAGAGCCCCAGCATTGCCTGGATTATACCTCACTGTTTGGTCAGACTGATCTGAGGAAATCAAGGCTTTTAGGGAAAAAGATTAATATTTCTGGACATCTTTGGAGAAAAATGGTCAAGGTTTCAGGTTCAGAGCCTCTTCTTTGGGTCTGACAAGAAACAAAGAGTCTACGTGGTCTGTCTGGAAGATGGTTTCATGTTAAGCACTGTTCAAGCATATCTCTGGGACAAAAAAATAAAATTTCAAGGAATTTTTTAAGGGAGGAGCTGGCAAAGGTCATTAAATTATCAAGATTGTTTATATCAATAATTAAGTCAGTTCTGCAATGTTAATAAACTATAAATAGGAAACTATAGCTGAAAGAGAGGGTCAGAGAGCTTTTTAAGTACGTGCTTTGCAGCATCTGTAAACCAGAGCACAATGGGTCAATGTAGACATGAGTGATGAGATCAGACTGTAAAGAGGGAGTTCCAGGTGGATGGGAATCCTGAGCAGGAGGATTTTGACTTGACAGACAAAAGGAATTGAGAGGAAGACCCCAAGATGTGGAACCTCAATTTGTGGTTTATCTTTTATCATATTTGGGAAGCATTCCTTCTTGAAAAAGGAGCTACACTGAATCACAGATGACAAATTTAGTAAAGCAATATGCACAAGTTTGGAGAAATGACTATGCAGCAGTGAGACCAAGTTGTGGGCAACCTGGATGAGGCTGTAGTTTTCTGCCTTAGGGCAAAAACCTTGAAAATCATGGTTCTCTCTGGGTAGCATGGGCTGTGCCTTCTCTCTGTGTGGTCTTTTTAACACAATGGACAGGAAACAGTGAGGTGAGCTAACAGAGGGTCTTGATGCTATCAACCATGAGCACCTCATGCTAATATGTCAGCAATATCTTCACTGAAGGTCTCTTTGGATTGATTGGATCAGAGACTAGGATTTGCCAACTGGGGGTGAAGAGTTATTGCAAAAGCAAAGCAGTGGCCGGGGCTGGCAGTCACCTCACCTGAAAATGAGAGGAGGACTTAAAAAAAGTGCCACTGTACTCCAGAAAATGCTTGGTTGTTGTCATGTATTTGCATTGCTTGAATTCCTGTTGGGGATTTCTTCCCTCAAAAAAAAAAAAAAAAAATTCCAAGCCCCAAACCCCACATTGCTTTGTTCAGCCATTTGATTTACTGTTTGCAAGTAGGAATTGCACCTCAGCCAGCATCCAGAGGGCTCAGGATGGGATCCCAAGATAATATCTGATAGGGACACCTGAGAACTGAGCCCAGAGCCTTTTGCTGCCCACATACAGCTGCCTGCACAGCATTTTACATTAATTAAGGTCAAACATAAGAAGGCTATTAAGAGCAAAAAATAGCCTGTTAGGTAAGAAATACGTAGATTCTCACTTGGGTATTATTTTCTTTGTTTTATATGAACAGTAGTGATGTTTCTTTGCATTTGTAGAGATTAAGTGGAACTTAACTGCAGTCTGCTCCTCCTATTTCTGTCTTTTGTCAAGGCTTCTCATTTTCATGCTCTAAAGGTTACTGTGTTTGGTGCTCACTTAGAGCAATACACCCACACCCTTCATTTTGACCTTGTGTTCCTACACTTTGAGTCCACTGGCAGCACAAGAAATTGAGCATTACTATTAAATGTGGAATAAGTTCTTTCCATTTCAGGTAAAAAATCTGAACTGTGTATGTAGGCTGGGCTGGCACTAAATTAATTGGGCACACAGAGCTGTACATGCAGAGCAGTGTGGAACTGTTGCCTTTCCAAGCCAGCCCCAGCCAAGCCACCATTGTGCTCCCTTTCTCACCAGTGTTCCCACCAACACCACTCATATAATTAAAGATTACCTCTCTGCTAAATTCACAAGGCTTTAAAACATAGAATAATGGAATCATGGAATGGTTGGGTTGGAAGGGACCTTAAAAGTCATCTAGTACCAACCCCCTGCCACGAGCAGGGACATCTCCCACCAGACCAGGTTGTCCCAAGTCCCATCCAACCTGGCCTTAAAAACCTCCAGGGATGGGGCATCCACAGCTTCTCTGGGCAACCTGTGCCAATAAATCTTCTGTAACTCATCTAAGACTGGTTGGAAAATTTGCTGACAATAAAACATAACTTGCAGACAAACCTAAAAATCATGGGTTAATTCTCCTCCTCCTGATTGTACTGAAGCAAAGGATGCTGCTGAGCTGAGCTCAGCTTTTCAGAGTTCCACTCTCTTTCTGCCAAGTGTCACACGACTGGGACTCCACACAGTCCCCAAGTGTGCTCTTATCTCAGTTTTTAGTAAAGTCTTGCAAGCCCAATGAAAAGTACAATTTAAATACTGATTAGCAGCTTGCAAAAGAATCTGCAAAGCAAAGCTTCCTTTCCTAGACTTTAAACCACTTTAAAAAAAAAAAAAACAAGAAAACCCCGAATACATTCAAAGTATTTCTCAAAGTATTTCTGGGCAACTACAAGATACGAATATCTCCAAAGAGAGATTCTTTATTCATAAAAAGAAACTACCATGGGAATCTACTTGCTAATAAACGAGTATTCTGCTCCTCTCACATAAAGTACAGGAACAGTTAAAGGAAAAAAAATGCAGCAAATTTAAAGAAACATTGAAATCCTCTTTAGAACTGTTCCACTTAACTGGGTCAAGCTATTTTGAGGCTTAAAGGGTGATAGGTTTTTACTAGGAACATGAAACATTGATATGGCCAGGTTAACAAACATCATTGATTTAGAGAGCTCGCAGGCCAGGAGCTGGAGATGCAGTGAAAAATTCTGCTCATGGCTCTCTTCCCAATCACTTGCTTTCCTTGGAAGGTGTAGCTATTTCAGGAAGTCTCGACCTGCTGGGAATAAATTTTCTAGTATTAGATACTATTATTTAAGATAAGCTTATTTTAAAAGAAGTCTTTATGATCATTTCAGAGGGCTGATTCACAGAATCACAGAATTGTCATGGTTTGGAAAAGAGCTCTAAGATCATTGAGTCCAACTGTCAACCCAGAAAAAAACACCATGCCCACTAAACTATGCCCCGAAGTGCCATGTCTACACAGGTTTTTAATACCTCCAGGGATGGTGACTCCACCATCTCCCTAGCCAGCCCATTCCAGTTCCTGACCACTCTTTTGGTAAAGAAATTCTTCCTAATATCCGGTCTAAACCTACTCTGGTGATTAAAGATGTTACCTACATAATCCATAATGTTGCAGTATCAGGGATTTGAGGAGGTGGTGAGGATGGGCCAGTACTGGGGGACCTGAGGTTGTACTCAAACTGGAAGGCTGAGAGACAAGAGGTGGGAAGAGGAGCAGCACTTTAAGCATGTTTCCCTGTTACTATTTCACTTTCTCTGGTTTGCAAAATCCAACATGCTGCAGGTTCTGCTGAATATGAAAGATTGGGTGCCTCAAGCACCCTTGAGCCTCAATGGCCACTCAAATATTTAGTTTCTACTTCATCCATTTAACTTTGAAATCATAGAATCATGGAGTAATTTGGGTTGTAAGTGACTTCTAAAGGTCATCCAGTCCAACTCCCCTGCAATCAGCAGGGACACCCTCAACCAGATCAGGGTGCTCAGAGCCTCCTCAAGCCTCACCTTGAACATCTCCAGAGATGAGGCCTCAACCACCTCTCTGAGCATCTTTTTCCATTTTTCTACTACACTCACTATCGTAAAGAACTTTTTCCTAACATCCAATCTAAATCTACTCTTCTCTAATTAGGAGTTACTCTTCTCTTCTTTAGGAATTCAAATATTGAACACTTGGCCTAAAGTTCAGCCTAATACCTGGTGCTATGCATGGGACACATATGAGACAGATCTTCAAAGAAAACAGTTACCTACTTACCAGTAAGTATAGATTTTTGGAAGTAAACTGTGATTGACTGGAATTATGTTTGTGTTAGACTTTATAGTTAAATATTATAATAACACTGTCCTTCCTTAATTGATGTTCTCACTAAAAACTGATGCAAACATATCATGTTTAGAGCTCTTGGTTGTATTTCCAAGGAAAGGTCTTTTCAAATTAAGCCTGAAAGTTGTTGGTTTACAGAGACAAAAATGGTTGCATTACACATCTCCTGTCAGACACTGTGATTGACTAAGAATAGCTGGGAAATGTAACTTTGTTTTAGCCTAGCATGCCTTCTCCTTGGATATTATGCTGGGTATTTCCCACTTCTTTTCCCCAGGGCATACAGCCTCTACAAACCAAGTCATGTTCTCTTCATGTAATGGCATCACCTACCAGGACATAGAGACAAAACTAGAAAAGAAACAAATCCTGTCCCATAGTGGTTTGTCCACCTTTTGGTAGTGTCCTTGGCCAAGAGTCATGGTCTTTAGAGTCTGTTGATGAAATACCAGCCAGATCATGCCTTAGATGACTGAAGCTTCAATCTTCAGCCTTGAAGATATTTAGATAGAGGTCCTAACTAGGAATTGGGACCCTGAATTCTTTTGTTTGGTTTTTTTTTTTTAAGTTCAATGCAAACTGAGGTGAAGGGCAGGAATGATCCCTATCTCTCTTTCACAGTTTGAAAACTGTTGTGTTCATAGATGTCCAGACAGAGAGCATCTGGGTTAAAAAATTATGTAGCTGTAACAATTACAGAAATTAAACTATTTGTCTGAAGGTTAGAGATCATGGCTGTGGAAGATCCATGGTTTGAGCTGATTCCAGTGCCAACAGTTGAACTGAATGTCTCCAATCTGAATTTCTGTCTCCTGAGGAAGCTTTTTGAACAGCTTTTTTCTTTTTTTAATCAGCTTTCAGTGACTAGACCATCTTAGCTCCACTGAAGCTATCATTTTGATAAGCCTCTTATTTGCAGCTATAAAACAGTTATATTAAGAACCAGAATTGTGGCAAACAAGGCATTTGCAGAATGGCCCATCAGGTACAGCTTCAGCTCCCCAAAAGGTTTATGAAGCAATGGGTAGATACCAGGTACCATGGCTGTGGGGAAAATCCTACTTTATGGTGTTTTTTGAGAAATCCTCCCTTACAGAAGTTTTTTGATGGAGTTTGTTCTCCATTCTTATCAGGAAAATGGGGACAACTTTTAAGGATTCTTGGTTCATAAAATAGATTAAGAGGTGAATGAGTTATGTTTCCTGAACGTGGTCCCTCATAATGGCTTTTCTCTTCTTTGACATTCACTTAGGGTTTTCTCTTGAATTTTATTCGTAGTGAGAATTGCCAGCATTTTACTTTTCATAAATCTCAAAATGTCCAAAAAATGACAGCAGCACACATGGGTATCTGTGAAAGTACATGCACATATTATTCCCATCATTAGCTGCATAGAGAAATTTGCTTTTCACTCCCAGTAATTCTTAGCTAAGACAATCACACAGCCATAAATTTACTACAGAAAACATACTAAAATTTAGTCAAGAAGTATGCCTTTTATAATTTTTTACACTGTCTCATTTTATTGCATCCACAGTTAAAAGCAATAAGTACTTCTGAATATAGGGGTTTAAATTGTTGTAAGAAAGCAATGCTGAGGGTTTCAGCTCTCAATAAATCATTGTTGTTGAGGTTTGGCTGATCCACAGGACCTCCTGTAGACACTGAATATTTGTGCCAGCCAAATATTCTGTATCCCCACCACCACCTCCACCTCCATCTTCTGTGCTGGTGTTACCCTACAGGCAGTATTTGACCCCATGGCAGTGATAGTGTTTAAAATGCCAAGTAACCTGCTAGTGGCTCTGGTGTAAGAGCCATTTAGAAGAACTCTTATTTCCATCCTCATGATGTTGTTCTTTGTTTTCATTTCATTATCTGGATGTATTATCTTAATATATCATCACAGGGCCCTTACCTGCCAGGTGCTTAAAATAAAATCAAATAATATACATTAAAATATGTAAGAAATTTATTATCCTTATTTCCATAGAAAAATTACAGGATTCTGGGAGAATATGGTCATTTACCATCACATCATTTGCTAAATGTTTTGAATTATTTTTTTACCCCTTTTCCTGAAGCTTGTCTGCAAAGTGTGTTGTTTCTTTCATGGTGTCTCTCCCAAACCCATGGTCTCCCTGTGTAGTTTATCAGAGGCACAGTTTCAACCCTATTAGTAATTCTGTAGGAGCAGCTGAATTTCAATAGAATTTCACCATTTTTAAGTCCAAACCAGACAGTTACATTTGTCTGCTCTGCTCTCTGATGACAGAGGGTAGGTTGTTTTTTTTTCTCAGAATAGAAATCTTCAGAAGTTGAGTTTAGAACTGGCCCCATCTGACATGAAAAAATAGAAATGCATGGTACTTACTTGTAAGACAATCACAGAAACCTTTCCTACATGGTTTTCAGGAAGCCCTGCCTGCTTTTGGTTGGTCAAAGGTGTCTGAAGGTTTTTACTGGGGAAAAGTAGGGAAGAGGTGGTAGGGAATAAACTAGAAAATAAAGTGTAATGCACTTTTTTCCTGAAAAATAAGCAGTACACGTTACTGAGAACAATGTGGTTTTGCAAAACACATTTCCCATTTAGGGAAAACCATTAAAGACCATTTTGGGCAGCACTATTAATTGCCCTATAGTTATGAACTGATTTCATATTTAATGATTTAACATTTTCACTTGCTGGTGTCATGAGATCTATATTGCCATAAAATGCCATTCACTGTCAGATATCTTCTTCACAACAAGTCCATGCAGTCAGTCCCTTCTGGTAAGCTGAATAGATGGATATCAATTCAAACATTCCAGTGCTTTCTCCTGCCCCTTCTCACCTTTCTGTGGAAAGATTTGATTTTAGCAAGAGCAGAAATGACTCAAATCTCACTGAGATTTTAAAATCACCTCTGTACTGCTCTGTGATCCCTTTGGCTTCACAGACTCAATGCAATTACTGCATTAGCTGATCCAGAACAAATCACTGATATTAATTAGGAAAACCTCCATGGGCAATTGTCTAATTTGGACACAATTCTTATTTCCTTTATGAAAATACTTGGGCAGCTTCTTCCTATTGCCTTCACTCATGTTCATTAAAGAATTTCAGAAAGGAATTGAAATATATTTTGCCTCTCTGTGATTTTTCTCCTGAATAACAAGAAAGACATTACTCCAACTCCAGCAAGTCACCATGAGCCAGGGAAATGCTCCCCTGCAATACATAAGGAGAGGGAGCAGATGGAATGACAATATTTAAAACTGATTCTCTAAGGAGTTTTCAAATGGTAGCAACCTTTGCTACTGCCATGCATTAGAGATGCTTATTGCTGAATGTGTGTGAGAGAGCCATAATTATTGATTGCTCAGAAGGCTGAAGATGACAGCTAGTAAAAAGTATTAATATCTTGTATAAAGAAGCAAATAAGAGGACCTTTTTTTTTTTTTTTTTTTTCCTTTTTCAGAGGTTAGGTTTATTCTGGAGATAAATTGCATTTTTATGGCCCTCAAGAGAATGAAGTGTAGGAGCAAAAAGGTCTGCTCACACTTTCTGCCTGAAGAAATATCAAGATACATCATTTCATTTGTAAGTTAACATTCATCAGTGAGTGAATGCTGAGCATTAGAGCCATTTAGGTTTTTTTTCTTTCACTTATCCCAAGCCATTGGCTTTGGTGAATTTACAGCTGATTTATGTCTTCATAAACAATTTTTTAGTTTTGTATTTTTTTCCGTCTCTACAAACTATAATTACTGCAAGCATCAGAAAATAAATCCATGGCTTTAGGTCTTGTACATATTTCAGTAAACTATGCTGTAAATTTATTGGAAAGTGAAGTTTAGAGAGACTAACCTATGTCTGGGTCTTGTACAAATTTGGCAAATATAGTTGCTTGAAAAATATTGAAAAAAAAAAAAATAGCAGAGTGCTGCACTCAGATATGCTAAACAAATAATTTTTCTCTTTCATTCTGAGAATGTTGTTTTGAATTGAAAATTGACCTTAAAATAATTTGCTTAATTCCCTTAAATTCATGGAACATTTCAGTTCAGTTCAAATTAATTGATTCAAAATGAGCTCAGATGATTCTTATTGCCTGTCCATTTCCGCTTCATCTCAGCTGGCTGGGAAAAAAAACAAAACTATAAAAATAAAAATGCTGTCTCTCTGTACTCAGCCCCTGAACTGAATCATCCCCACTTCTGCCAGCTCTGCCTAAAACCCTGTGCATTAGGATATCCCAGTATCCCAATATCCCAGATGTCATCAGTCAGCTTGCCCTGGGAAGGCACAAACAACACTACAGGATCTGTCCTACAGCATTGGTGGCACAGGCTGAGATGTTACAACAGTACAAACTATGGAATTACAGTAGGATTGTGGATATAAACTGGATCAATATCCTGTAATTCCAGGCCTGTGGTCTGATTTGCCTGTCTAGGCTCTCTGGGGCCAGCTGGAGAGAGATAGATGATTTTCTTACAGCTGAAGTTCCTTTTACTTTGAAAAATTAATGATTTATTCTATTAAAACATCTCTCTGGAAGTACACTTTGTGGAGTTCCTGACTGGCATTTTGATTTCCCTCACCAGGGGAGCAGGGAAAATTAACACCTAAACACTGAAACTTTTCCTTTTCCACCCAGCAATATAGGACAAAGATTGAAATGCAGTTGCTACAGATTTCACACAGGCATTACACTGTTTAAACAATGTCATAATATTATTTTTACCTTGCATGATGTTTACAGGTTCTTTGTACTTAAGCTGTGATTTTTGTAATTCCTGCTGCTCTTGATCATTATTGTAACGCAAATGATGCGGAGAGTCAACTGGATTTTTTTTTAAAATGCATTAATCTGACCACACACCACCCAGTTCTGTAGCATTTATCAGTACACAACAATTCCTTGCTGCCTCTGTAACAACTGAGTCTTGCTGTGAATGCTCCCAGAGCAAGCTGTAACTCCAACAAGGTAAGAAGTAGAGTTAAAGCCATAAAGTATGGCTTTAAACTTAAGGATTATAGTGATTTGGGAATCTCACATCTTTTTGATATTCAGTGGAACTCAGATTCTTAAATGCCTGCCTGACTTTTAAAAAATGAGACCTACTCACAAGTTTTCCAGAAACTATGTATTAGCTGAAGCAGTTTGCTGTATAATATAGGACCATTCCAAAGGGAAAAAAATAAATAAATAAAACATCCATCTCTCAAACCTGATATCAAATAATGCTGAAAAGGTCAAAACTTCCTCTCCCCCAGCTGCTTGAAAGGTGTCATAAGGCTTGAAAATTGATCATCAAAATAAGTAATGTGTGTTTCTTTGCAGTAATTAGAGAAAAGCATTCCAAGAGGCTTCCAAGAGCTTAGTCTTGGGAAACTAAGGATCATTTCCCATCCAACTGAAACTGGGGTGCTCAGTGAAACTGCATCTTGTGCCTTGCAAGGTTGTGTCCTATTAGTAAGTGAAACAGAGCCAGAGAGTGTTCTTTCTCCTTGAAGATAAATGGTGTGGCACAGCTTTCATCCTTGAACTAAACTGACTCCTTCTCCTTCTCCCCAAAATGCAGCAGCCTCATCCATACTGATGCTTAACCTTCTCTCTCTAAAAGCTAGGAAAAGGAAGAGGCACCCAATACCTTGGGGTGTTTGATTCTGCTCCTTGTAGTGTTACCTTTTTCAGACTTCTGTCTGCTTAATATCAAACACAGAGGCATCCAATTCATCCTCCTCTAGCTCAGGGCCTTCCTCAACAGATGATAATCCTGTTTCCATTTGCCTGGTCCTTTAATCTGCATTTTTGCACGTCTTGCTATGCAGTGACCTCTTTAACAGGAGGAAAATCCCCTCTTTGCTGAATACCCTGTAGTTTCTTTGACTTTAGGGGTTATGGGTTTCCTAGGATGTTTTGGTGGAGGAGGGTTTGGTAGTGATCCACATTGTCATCCATCCTCTGGCTGACTTTAGAAACATTGAACCATCTCTGTTTTTTCTTTAATTCACTACAAAATGGTGCCTCTGGGAAGGCGAAAATAATTGTTCAGAAAACTACCTGGGAAAGCATCAGCTACAAAAAGAAAGGAAGCAGCAAAAGATTAATTTAGCAATGCTGATGTTTGTGAGGTCTTTGACAATTCTATTCTGAACAAATGAAATGCTTTGTTGTACTAAAGAGAACCAAAGCCTGTTGGAAATCAATCAGCAGGACTGATTGCCATAATTATGGCAGGATGTCCCATGTTAGGGACTCAAGACATTAATTTTCCATAGATTTCTAAGGGAAATGCATTTTAACCTTCCATAAAGAGTAACAGTTAATTCTTGTATTTTCTGTCTTAAGTTTTTTAAGCTGATAAAATAAGAATAGCTCAAATCAATCACCAGAAAGGATGTCATACGTAAAAAGTGGTGGTGGGGGGATCACCAAACTCACACGTTTAATATTTCTGTTAGATTGTGATTTGACACAACCTTGAGTTTCATGCTCCACCATCATGAGAAAATGGGCACAATGAGCAAAGGGGTCAAAAAGTCTTATTGATGAATACAAGGCTGGAGAAGGAATTTCTGCTCTGGTACTGTCAGACTCAGCACCTCCTCACCACCTTGCCCCAGATGTTCTCTCAGGATCTCCTGCTCTGAGAAGTTGCTTTACCAGGCACCTGGCACCCTGGAAGATACAACTTGCAGATTCCTTTTTTTCCTCCCTCTGAATCATCTTCTGTGACTAACAGTTTAATTTTTGAAACTAAATGAGAGTTAATCTGTAGGATTTAGTTAGACACTACTGCAGCCCTAGCAGACAAACCCCAGAACTGCTATGGGTTTCATAGAACTGTTTTGGTTGGAAGAGACCTTTAAAATAATCAAGTTCAACTGTTATCCTAATAAATATTCAAAGACCCCTGTCAGATATTGGACCTGTGTGAAGGCTTTTTGTTTCTACCCAACTATGCAAAATTCCTCGGCACCATGAAGTTGAGCATGGAATGGTTGGAGCAAGCTCTGCCTTGGCTACTCCATGTTTAAGGGTAAAAGAAAATGGCAGAACTGAATAGTTTGGGCTATAAGTTTTTATCCCCAGCTCTAGAAGTCTCTCTCAAAGACTGCTGCCAGTTGTTTCATGAGCAGGGCCCAAGAATTTTTCTGGGATAAGCAGGTGTCAGATACTCTGCCCACATCCTTATTACCCCCCTCTTCAAATTTGCTGTATCAGCTGAAAACAAATACTGCAATAGCTGTAACACTTCAGGATATCTGTGTTATCTTTCTGTCTCCTTGAACCTTCCTTTATTCCCGGCCTGTGTGTCTCCTGTGGCAACTGCTTTCCTGCACCTACACATTCATTCATCAAATGGTAGATCATCCCTTTCTCTCACTTCTGAATTTGATATTTTGGCTGTTTTTCTTTGTACAGATCTTCTTCACTCCTCCACAAGAAGAGATGAGTAACATGTCTGAAATCTATTTCCTTGCTTTCTGGGTAAGCAGAGTTTCATGCTGGCCAGTGTTCACATTTTACATGTGAGATTCATGCAGGCATCACTAGGGATCCATTAAGGAGATGGCCTCTTTTGCATGAAAACAGCATGTGTCCATTGCAGGGGCTTGAGCAAAGAGTCCTCCTGCCTTGAATAATACCCAGGAGACAAAGTAGAACTTGTTTCTCTATGTGAAAAAATTTTGGGTGATCTTAGGTGAATTAAATCCTCTGTTGGAGAGCCCCAGAACCAGAGGAGAATCCTACTGCTCCGCCTGAATGGGGACACTGCAAGCCCTGAAAAAAGCAGCAGGTGCATGTGGGCTGTTAAAATTCAGTAAACACCTCCAAAATATTATATAGTAACTTAGGTCTTACTTTTACGACATTGTGCTTTCTGACCATATGACAAAATTCCTATGACCAGGAAATAAAAAATGGCAAATGGTGTGTAATGAATATCCCCACCCTAACCTGTTCTTTGTTTTTTTTCTTTTTTTTTTCTTTCTTTTTTTCCCCAGCTCTGTGACTGTGTCCCTGAAGAACAGATCTCTGCATTTCTTTTTGATACTAAGATATGATGAACAGTAAAGGATCTAATCAGAGACCTGATGCTTCCATTATAGCTCATAAATTCTGTTTAGTACGTGCTGAGTCCAAATAACTTGTGGGCTTCAGCTCCATCTACATAATAAATAACAAGGAAGAGACTGGGTTAATACTCTGAGGAAAAACAAGGACAAGAGGGACACCATTCTGAGTGACCTTTGGGGTGTTTTTCAAGGTCATTCTGGCATTTTCAAATTGCTATAATTTCTTTCTTTTTTCTTCCATTTTTCTCTATAATTACTGAAAACTATTTGTACTCTGGCCTCAGAGACAGGGTGCTCTGGGAAAGCCTGGCAACTTATTATTCAGTGAAAAAGACTTTCAAAGGAAGTTTGAAAGTATAATGAAGGATGAACATGTACAGGGATTTCTCCCCCTCTCTCTCTCTTTTTTGGTGAATTCCCAGCAGTGTGGGAATTAAATGCAAAATGCAGGGTCAAGACAAATGAGACTGTTAAATTGTGCAAGTAATAACTCTGATCCTTTATAATAAGGAGAGATCATATTCCTAAACTGCATCTGCTTAGCACAGAATTATTTCTGCAGTAGGGTGTCCTTTCTTGCAATCTCTGGAATATGGTGTTCTCTTAAACAACTGTTTTCTGTCTTGCATTGTGTCCTGAAACAGAAAGACAGGAGCACAGGCCTGTTAAAAAAATACAGAGGCAAAAGCAGCTTTAAATATGAGGGAACTTCAGTGTGATGCTCTGAATGGTAACTTCTGCACCAAGAGTTAAAGGCATATGCCATCCTCACACCAGAGCAGAGCTGGTTTAGTTTTAAACATAAGAATTCATCTTTTATAGACCCCTGATGTCAAGCTTCCATCCATAGTGGAAGAGGATTTTTAGCTAGTAAAGAAAACAGGAAAGATTTGCAGTAAACATAGTAATTCCCAGCAGATCCATACAGAAGCTAATCATAGAACCATGGAATGGTTTGGGCTGGAAGGCACCTTAAAGCTCATCCAGTTCCAAGCCCCCTGCATGGGCAGGGACACCTCCCACCAGCCCAGGTTGCTCCAAGCCCCATCCAACCTGGCCTTCAACACTTCCAAGGATGAAGCATCCAGAGATTCTGGGAAACCTGTTCCACTCTCACCACTGTCACAGCAATGAACTTCTTAATATCTAACCTAAATCTTCCTTCTTTCAGCTTAAAACCATTCCTCTTTGTCCTGTCACTCCACGCCCTTATAAAAAGTCTCTCTCCTGCTTTCCTGTCACAGCAAAGAATCTCCTTGTGTGAAGGATCAAGTCTCATTTACACCCATGGAAAGGGAAAAGTTCATCTTTGTTGATCTCACCTAAAAATCAGTCTCTGGAATAAACACAGTCTGGTCTGCCTCAACCTGACCCTGAGCAGCATCCTGTCTGAGCTGGGTGGTCCTGAGGAGGGACCTCTCTCCTCCTGTGTCTGGGCACACAGGATATCTTGAGTTTGGGGAAATTTCCTTTACCTGGGAAAGGATTGAAAGCCTCACCATTCTGTTTTCCTCTTTACCAAAAATGAGTTTAGCTAACTAGGGAAACTGCAGTATTGAGGCTAATGCCTGCTTTAAAAGCCACATCTCCAGTTACAGATTGAGATGATTTATGAAGTACAAGTAGCTTAGTAATTAGCCACCATCCTACAATCTGGAAGTAAATTTTCATAAAAAATGTAAGGCTGCAAGTAATCATGCAAATTAAGGAATGAGGAATGCACATCTGAATTTAATGCTTGTAAAGTAATAAAGCTGAAAAATACAAATCTACTATAATAATAAGTATCTGTATGCATAGACACATGCTCAGAGCACAGTGATCCCATATATCTTGACTGTGCAGTGGTGAATGTAACAGAATAGTAAAAGAAATGCTAATTTGAATTTGTAACAAAGAGAGGAAGGCAAAATAGAGGAATGTAAAGTACAGGCTTGGTATTTCAGTGGAGAAGAGCAACTCACCTTAGGCTAGTGCCCATCTGCTGCTCCATGAAGCTATAAAAATGTGCATACTTGATAAGATTTGCAATTTTGTACTGCCTCATTATTTGTAAATTATGATTTCTCTTTGACTTTGTTGCATCTGCAGTGAGAGAAGCACTGCTGCTGCCTAGATTGCACTTTTCCTCGTGACTTCTCCTGGTCTTCATCCTCAAGTCTCACGTGTCACTGATTGAAAGAGACAAACCTCATAAACTATGGAGCCTAAATCAGGTTTTAATTAAATTAAAGTTCAGTTTTGGGGAAGGGGAGGGGGAGGTTGATGCTCTCCCTGGTTGATTCACTTCCCTTGCATCAGAAGTACTATTAAGAGTGGAAATTCAATGAGGGCATAGCTACTCTTGACAGTCAGGGCATGTGAGGTCCCATAGAAAACATCTCTTGTAATTCCCTCTGAGAAAGCATCAGGAAAAAGATCCGCTATCCCTTCCAAACCCTCTTCTGTGTCAGAGGAAATCCAAAATTATTTTTCACTTCCTGACCTGTGTGATGTTATCTCCAAAAGAGATAAATAACCCAAGGAAAATGGCTTGAGTGATCCAACCTGCACCCTGGCTACCACCCACCACCAGCTCTATTTTCTATAGAAAATTTATTATTTGCCCTACAGGATCTAATCAAGTTTCTTGTCAGGGACCATGGACCATGTGCTGCTGAAACATAGTGAGAGGTGGCTCCTGTCTGACAGGGTTTGCAATTGTAGCTGACAGAGCTGATAAAGGGAAAGTGTCACAGCAAAGATGAAAGATTTGCCAAGCTTGCACAAGTCAGGGTAAGAGCCATGAGCTGAGCCCAGATGGGCTTCAGTGCTGGGTCAGGCTGGTCTGGTGCTTCTTAGAAGTAATAAAATTTCAAATTCCATTTGCATCAGCCTAGCACAGGGTTCACAGCAGAGTGCACAAGGGCAGAAGTCCAGAAAGGAGGATAAATTCAAGGGCACTGGGCATCTGCCAGCTACATAATGCCAACACGGTAAATCCTGACTGTCTGCATCCTCTGGAATCAGAGACATTTGGGTTTTGGTTACATTTGGGGGGCAGTAAGTAGTTGTTTCTACTTCAGTCTTGAAAAGAGCAGAACCAGACCTTGGTCAGCACTTGGTTCTGCTATAAATTCTGGTCGGGCGGTTGGCTCTGTGTAGAAGAAGGCAGCTCCATCCTTCTGTTAGCCTCAGCACTGCTGTTGGACCTCTGCTGGGACATTCCTGTTGAAAACAGACACAATTTTTGTCCACCAGCAAGTAGTCTAACATTTCAGAGAGGGGTGGAGGTGTGGAGAGGGGCTCTGGACCCTCCTCCTCCCCTCCTCCCACCTCTTTAGCTTCTCTCCAGTTACAATGAGGACTTCTCTTTGGTGGCAAGTGTTGGGTCACAATTTTTAGCTAAAAATTTGGCAGGAACCAGGTGACAAAAGGTTCAGAGGCTTAAACAGAATCACTGCAAGTCCTAGGAGTCAGTTTATGTTTACATAAAACTTCCTTTTAGACTTCACCTGTTTGATAAAGACAGCCAAGGGATTAGACTCTGCATCCCCTTGTTCAGTAGCTGGTGGGATGATGGAGCTGTGGGTAAGCAATATGAGGAAGGTTTTCTTTTTTTTTTTTTTATCAGACCTTATCAAACCACTTCAAACCTCCTGAGATGTCTTATTTAATTTATTAATTTAAAAATATAATTATTTTCTTTCCCTGATCTACTGATTCCTTCTTGGGTTATTTTAGCATCACTTCAAGGCTCAGGGGCAAAGAGCATCTAATGAGAATTTAGCTGAACTGATGCTTATCTGGCTGTGTTTCTTCTGTTCTTGAAATGCCATAAGTTATGCTACACTGGCTGAACTTTGAAAAATATGTCATCAGGTTGCTAGTCACTAGATAAATGGTTAAAAAAAATAAACCAACAAATAAACCCCCCCAAAACCGAAACAAAACAAAACCAACAAAAAACCAAAAAGCAACCAAACAAAAAAACTAAACAAAAAACCAAAAACCAAACAAAAAAACCACAAACAAACCAAAAAAAAACAAAAACAAGAAACAAACCAAACCAAAACCAAAAAAACAACCAACCCAGAACATATAACAGCACTTAAACTCTGGACAGAAGTTATTTCCCCCAAATCTTATACCCAGTTCCAAATCCTGCAAGTCATAGATGCTCTGTCTTTTATTTTTTCCAATAGTGTTTCAAAAGCTGCCTTCTTTCAGGAAGATTTCCAAGAAATCCCTTGGAAATTTGGTCTTGATTGTATCTGACTCTCACAGTTTAGGCAGTGTCATAGAATCATAGAAAAGATCATGGTCACCACCAGCCAGTTCTCTACATGGCCTTGGCCATCTGCTTTATTTCCTTGTTCCCACAGTCCCAGGTTCTAGCAGAAAGGATTGTAGGAAGCAACAACACCCTCTTGGGTTTTGATGTGGGAAGTGAGATAGCTGAATTAATTATACATTCCCCAACCTCTTCCCACTGGCAGCAGCACATGAAAGAGCAAGTGGTTATTTAGGGCCAAGGAAGATGCAAGTTTGGGGCTGCTGGAACCAAAGAAGGAATTGTTATGACAATCAGGAGATGTCTGTTTCTCCAGAGAGTGTTTACAGGGATTTCTGGTGCATGTAAAAGAAAAGTCAAAAATATGCACGTGCTGAAGAACCAAGTAATTTAAAGCCTCATCAGCCATGAAGCTTTCTGTAAGCATGGAGGACAACATGAAGAAACTTAATAGCTGTGGTGTTTATCTGCAGAACAAGCAGCATGTGTGGAAATCAGATTTTTTCTGAGAGCTGGGGCGTTAGCTAGTTGAGGTTTTTGGAGTGTTTTTGGTTTTTTGAAGCAGCTTTCAGGAAATTCATTCAGAGAAGTCTGCAGTGTGGGTACCTCAAGAACATAAGTCTTCATGGAAAGTTGAACTGGATTTAATATTTCTCTGTCAGCTGGTAAAATGAGAGGGAGAGACACAGAGAAATTATGATGCCAAAAAACCTCATGAATCCGAAGAGCCAGAACTTTCATTTTAAGTAACTGAGGGCAGTTAACTGTGCTGAATGGCTTTCACCTTGCACAGAAAGGAGCACAGAGAAAAATTGAGGGGTGAAAAACCCCAATAAACTATACAGAGAAACAATCCCCAGAGCCTGGGGGTCCCAGGGGAGCCTCCACCCCATGGGCCAGGGATGACACCCACCCCATGGACTGCTGAAGACAAGAGAGCTCTGATGGGATGTGTAAATTTGTGATGAGTCCTAGACATGAGAATGTATAAACTGTCACTGTTGCTCTGGATCCCTACATACAGGCACATTTGGGGAAGTTAAAATTCTTTCACACAGGGCTGAAAATGTCTGTGAGAAAGCACACACCTCTCCAGGAAATATTTCTTTTCTTCTGTTTTTACAAATATCAGCTTCTGCCTAAAAATAAACATGAAATCACTAGGAATGAGGAGAGGGCCATAGGTCCACAAGAAGTAGCAGTGCAGGAGGAAACCTTTAGAAACTGGAGAGGTTCAGGCACCCAAGTGCAGGAGCTGAACACAATCTCTGATTCACTAGGAATGTTTCCTTAAGCCTTGCCTACCTCCTGTGCTATATGCTTACCTCTCTTGTATCAGAACTGTAAGCAAATCCTGGCTTTTTCTTAAAATGCATGCAATGTTCTAAAGAAAGGCTCCAGTGCCTCACCCCAGCCCTTCATCTCTCCTGGAGTACAAATAGCAATGGGACATGAATGGCAGACTCCAGAAAGAAAGTCTTCACTATAATGCACATTTTATCCTTAGGTTTTATATTTAATGCTGTGGAAGAATCTTCTTTGGGTTGAAAGGATTTGGTTTAAGGACCACAGAGAGGTATTTAATTTGAGGTCTTGGGACAGGCAGCATTAGAGCAAACTGTTGCAATTGGTGAATTCTGGGCTGGACCTCATGAAAGTGGTAGAGGTAAAGGTTGTGTATGTTGGTGATGTGTTTATGAACATAGAGGAGAGCTAAATTTGGATCAAGATTCCTGATCTCTTAACTTACCTGCTTGAAAAAAACATCCATGGATCCTGTGAAGCCCAATCAAGATGCAGATGTAAAAAAGCACAAGAAGAGTGGCTTTTTTCCCTCTTCTTTCCCACCACTCCATTAATTGGTGTTGGTGTGTTTCTCAGTCTCAAAGATCTGAGATTTTTAAGATTTTTTGAAGATTTTTTTCTTCTCTCACTGAAGTTCAGCATTAATTATATTTGCAGTTGGTCTAATGAGGCAGTAAAACTGAGAACAAAAAGGTTCTGGCTTCCCAGTTTGTCCAGGTGACAGTGTCCGTGATTCAAAGAAGAAAAAAAAACTGGAGTCAGAAGCCAGCAGACAAACATACTTGCAAATTGAGCTTTAATGAGGAAAGTGCTTTCTGTCCCTTGTATTTGCCATGCAGCAAATAATGATCTCACTCTGCATGTTCAGTGAAAAGACCTCCAATTCCAGGTACTTTGCTTATGCATTAAACACTTTGCTTACAGCATTAAATTGCAGATGAGTTTACAAGTGTTTAGCATTCAGTAACCTTCTGCTGGGACATGGGGAGGGGCAGAAAAAACTTATAGCCACAAACCCTCTTTGCTTGGAGGGCAAGTATTCCAAGAGCAGTGTTGATGTTATGCAGACACCATAATCTTCAGCTGACTCTCTTGTCTTCACCAGCCTCTGCTCATCACTCAGCTCCAGAGAACATTTCATGCCTTTTGGTCATTCCTGGAGTATCTGTTGAGGGCAGATGACTCCTCTGTAGCCCCGCAGCAAACCAGTTCATTGGGTGATCAGGTTGCCCTAACTTTGGGGATTAAATGGAGATATTCACTGAAATACTCTGTTGTACATCAAAGGTGATGGGCCAGCTGTTTTTTACAAGGTGTGGAAATCTCGATAATAGCAGTGCAGTGTGTCAGGGATTAGGACTTGGCAAAGTTCTTCATTGAGAGACTGTCTGATACTCATGGAGAGCAAAGCTGCACAGTCTAGAAGACTGACTGCTTCCATTCCTGCAGCTGAGGTGACAGTCTACCAGAGAATGAAAAGTTTAGCAAAAAGAATCTTTGATACAGCAACCTTGAGGGGAAAGAAAAAGAAAATTGACTGATTTTGCTTGCTAAGACCAAGGGCTTGATTTTCTTCCCCAGCACCCAAGAAACATTCCTGTCCTTAGAGATAGTTAATCAGGAATGAATTCTGAGATGCTGCTAAATCCCTAAGGGCTCCAAGGCCTGAGCTGGATACAGAAGCTGGAGAAGGCTGTTGTTGGCTGCAGGGCTCAGGTGAATGTAACTTGGAAACCAAGCCAAAGTCAACTGTTGCCTCTGATCATTTTTTCCCCATGAATCTTAGAAAAATCACAAATTATTCATGAGCATGGAAGTTGCCCTTCTTTGCTTTTGCCCTCTTTGCACAACTACATCACCAGGAGAGTGACAGGAGTTTGTGTTAGTGGGGTTTGTTTCCCACTCCTGAGCAGGTTGTTGAAAACTTAATAGTTGCTGGATTCTAAAATCTGATTTGTCATAAAAGTTTCCATGATTATGTGTTGGTAGAGCAGAGGTGGAGGGGGGGGGGAAGAAAAAACTACAACCACCACTTTCAGGTGTCTGTATAGTTTACTCTGTGGAGATATCAGCTTGGGTAATTACTGAGTAATCTATTTTGACAGCAGAGGGCATTTGGGGAATCTAATGCCATATCACCTCCTTATTCTTGACAGGTGTCCCTGTCTTAAAAAGAAATTTAGTGATAGGAAGCAGAGAAGGACATAAATCCTTCCATAAAACAAAGCAGCAGGGACTTAAGCTAGGTGGATGTGATCAGTACATGCAATCTGATTATCTTCAGACCCATTAGTCTTCATTTTAATAGAGTAAATCTGGAGAGGAGGGTGTACAATAGATTCCTTCAGGAGATTAATAAATATAATAGGACTTGGAAACAAGAGACAGAGGTAATTTTTGTTGATGGAATGTACAGTGTGCAGTGCAAGTATAAGGAAATCAAGTCATAGATAGGGTATATCTGCAAGAACAAGGAAGCTTCCTGGGCTCTCAGAGTTTCTGTCCACTACAATTATCCCATCAAGAATTACCTGGGAAAGTTTGGTTGTTCTCAGGCACTGGGCAGTCTCCTCTCCAAGAATTCAGCCTGGACCAGAGACCTGCAAACAATATTTGCTCTAGTCCAAATTTAGAGCATCTTGTTTTATTGATTTAATTTTTATTTTGTGTTTAGCAGTTGGGTTTACACTGCCCGTCTGTGTAAATCTCTGGAATGGTATGGAATGCTTTGGAACTGTCTCTTTACTTTATTACAGCCCAGTTTTCTTAAATATTTGTTTATCTTCAAATGTTATTTCTGCTATATGTAAGATATATGAAGATTGTCTTGTCTGGTCACATCTAATGAGAGCCTGAACTTTTTATGGGCCTATTGTATGGATTTCAGTGGCTGGAGGTGAAGTGTCCTTGAATTCTCAAGTGTTTATTTAGCTTTTTTATTTTGTAAGTGAAGGAACAAACAGATCCTGCAGATAATTTGAAGCAAGGACACATGTTTGCTGCCATCAGGACACCAGAGTATGGCTGGGGTCTGGAGCAGAGCTGGTTCTTGATCAAGAACAAACTTTTTGTGAAGGGTACCAGGACACTCCTGGGGCTGTATGTGCAGGGACCTTGACTCTTGGAGATCAGTGGTTACACCAGGCATGGTAGAGGGGCTTCCAGTCAAGATGCAAAGTGGAGAACAGCCATCAAAAGTCTAATAGACAAAGGCTGTTGCAAGACACATCTGTCTAAATCTATGTTTCTGAAGAGTATGTGCTTTGTGCACATTTTTGACATTTGAGTGGCAGTGACATCATAGCTCCGGGTAGACTCAATTTCCAGAGAAGGAGTGGAAAGGATGGAGGACTTTTGTCAGAGACAGCCATACCTAAGGGCCCAGGATGGGTGAGCTGGGGTTAATTTCTTGCTCTGAGGGAGGCATGGTGGGAATGCAGAAAAATGACTCACAATCTGATGGGCAGAAAATAAACAGTAAAGCCAAAATGAATTCACACTGGGTTAAAATTGCCATGTAACCCTAACAAGGTTATCTCTGTCCTAGGCACATGATCAGAACAGGGGGCATGGAAGGATGTGGGTGCTATAATGGAGGGTGAGTGAATAGATGGTCATGTTTACCTACTTTTTAGGACTTCAGAAAGAATCCTTGTCTATATGTATTGGAATGATACATGGGTTTCAAATCTCCTGTTCTACTTAGAACAGCTCCAAAAATAACCCATAAAAAGGGGTTTGGCTATGTAAATCATTATAGGAACAGAAAATATGTTTTCACAGTGATGTGGCCAGACATTGGGACAGTTTTTCTTTCAAGTTTTCAGATCCTGACTGGACAAACTCCTGGGAAAGCTGCTGTAACCTCAAAATTATTCCTGCTCCAAGCAGCCATTTCTGAGAGACCCAGAAATCTCTTCCAGCTGAAGTTATTCTGTGATTTTAGAACAGCAGCTTGTAATTTTTTCCCCGCCCTTAAATATCTGGCGATCTTTTCTACAATTTGCCTTTTTTTTTTTTAAATGAAGTTCAAAGATGATCTTGAGGCCTAATTGTAGCAGTTCATACTCCAGGGCTTCCAATTTCTGCCTAACAGCCCTCCCTGTAAGCAGGAGTTACCTGTGCCTGCTATTGGATACAGAAGACCTGAGTTAAAGCCTTTTAAGGGGCTTTAATATCTTTGCCTTTTAATATCCTGGAAAAATCACAGGAAGTCTTCTAAGTGGATCCTAGAAATCACTTAGACACTTCAGAAGATGTCATATTTTATCCCTTCATCTGCAGCTACAGATGATAATAATATTTCATGTTGCAAGAGGACTTGTGAGAATTCGTGCACTGATGTTTGCATGCCATGTAATTTGTAGTGATAAGTGGCTTTATAAGAGTGTGAATAATGCAATTAAGTCTACTCCATTTGGAGAGTAATGTTACATGCTCCATAAATTTGGCAATTTGGAGATGCCAGCCTTTAAAAATCTATGCTCACTTCAGAAATACATCCAGGAATTCATATATTCTGAAATACATTACTTTTTAAAGTTTTCAAGTTTTTTCAGCACTTCTGTACACAGGATAGGGAAAAAATCACCATCCTTTCTAACCTCTGTCAAAAGGTCACCTCTCAAAAGAAGCAGAAATATCACTGGCATGGCACCAGGACTCACTCAGAAAAGCTCAGCTGCTTTAGTAGGTAGGCAGGAGAAGATGTGTTTGTTTATAATCAGTTCCTTTTCAAAGCAGAGAGGGCAAAACTTGTAACCCACAGCCTTGACAACAACTCATTCCCTACAAGCTCCCATCAGTGGAGTCTTGTAAAGTACACGAGGAAAAAAAGAAAAAGATGATGCCAGTTGCTGGGATAGACTTTTGAAATACTCATTTGGGCAAAGAAGCTACATAAAGCCAGCCTAGACATTAAAAATTCCAAATGGGTCCAAACAGCTTGAAGCTCTGCTTCATTCTGCCCCTGGCTCTCTGGTGGCACGTTGTTAGCACTCCTGTTCAAACTGGGACTGATGGCAAGCAGAGAAAAGGAGGTTTGTTCCAGCTAAGGTCAAGACAGTGTCAACCCTGAGCTGCTAAAGGGCTTTAATGTTTGGAGCCCTCGACTGTCAGGTTGATTGTGCTGGGACTCTTTAGGAATTGTAACAGCCAAATAGGCAGAGGTGTTCCTGGCCAAGAGAGGACAGAATTGCAGCAGTCCCCAGCTGATCAGAGAATCTGAAGCTGAAATGACACTTGGGTCCCCAGAGAGAAAGACCTCAAAAACCCCCAAGCTGATCACCTTAAACCCCTGTACAGAAATGCCAGCATTCACATGGAAGAGTGGGAGGAGTACAGAGAACTTATTAATCAGAAAATCATAGAATGTCAGGTTGGATGGGACCTCAAAGATGAGGATGGATCCTTGTACCCTTAGCAAATTGAAATCTTCAAAGGGCTCTTGCTTAGAATTCTGCCAGTGGGTAGAGAAATCTCTCAAGGCTTTCTAGTGAAGTTCTGGGGTTTTCTTCAGTCCAATTCTACTTGTTTTTGCCAAGTGAAACTGATTTAAGTATTGAATTGGTTATAGTGGCAGGGGTGTACCAAGGGGAAATGAAGCTGTGACAAGGTTTTGTTTGAAGCACGGAGTGCCAGGGGAGTGGGAGACCCAGCTTGAACTGAAGTTTGTGGCTAGTTTTCCTTGTGGGATAAATTGGAATTTGATTAACCATAAAATGAACAGTCTGATTTACTGACATGAAACATTTTCTATAGTCTGTGTCTTACGGAAGACACCAGGTAACAAATTATTTTTTGCTTCTGTAATGAGCTCCTACAGGAAAAGGGTGAAGTCATGTGAAGTGTAGCTGTGAAAAATGAGGGGCTAATTGGACAGTCCAGTGTCAGAGGAGAATAAAATCATCTGCTGTTCTTGTGGGAACATAACAATCTAGGTTTGTACTCAAGCATATTTGCAGAGAGCATATTTGAAATTTGTAAACATAATTATTCCCTGAGGAAATGCAATTCTAATAGCAAAGTTCCCTATGCAAAGGATGAAAATGCACAGCAGCTACCCAACACATCCTGAACTTTGAATCCCTGTGTTCCAACCTACGTAATGAATGCTTGTAAAGCAAGTTCAGCCCAAGAATCACTCACAGATGGGATCTGACAAATAAATTCTTTCTCTGGACTGTTGCGCAAAGCAAACATGTTAGCAATATGAGGATAGACCATGGTTTATTTGAAGCCAGAAGAAAATATTTATTGAAAACCTCTTGAATATTTATAGTTTAAATGACAAAAAACAAACAAACAAAAAAAAAACCAAAAAACCACAGAGAGTCTTCTCTGCTCCTTAAAGATTCTTCATATTGAAAATGCGACTGTATTTTTGGTATCCCTTAAAAAAACTTGATTTACATTGCAGTCAGTCACACCCATAGCTATATGCACCCTGAAATAAAATAGTTGTAACCTTCAGCTTGTGCATCATTCCTGCAGGAGAATAAAAGTTTTCTCAGCAAAGCAGACCCAACTTTTCCACCGTTCCTGAAGGGCTTCACAATTTAGGCTTGTCAACTGTTGACACGGAGGCAGCAAAATGCTACTGTTGTGGGTGGGTTTGGAATTGGAGCCAGCTGCCTCCCACATCCACTTTTTAAAATTATGATCGGGGAGAAAAACTGCATCAGTGCCATCCCAGACACCATCAGCCTCAGGAATACATATTACTGCCTTCAGCCTGGATTTCATGGTGTCCAAGAGGTTTCATTAACCTCCCAGTAGAAAGTTCAGTGAGGAGAGAGTGATGGATTGTGCATGTAAATTACCTCAAGTGCAGGAAACAAGCAATTTCTGGTTCAGTGACATATCTATTTGCAGAATTCTGGTTTGTTCTGCAGCTTTGTCAATGCTTGTATCATATCAGAGACCTTTTCATTTTTAACTAACACCAGCAAATAAATTAGATTTAGAAAGTGCCTACAGAATAGATTATTCTGATAGAGGTTAATGGCATCCTAAGAAGTTCTGGTTAAGGAATTTCTGGCTTTTTAATTTATTTATTTATTTTATTTTCCCTGCAAATGTGTCATCTTTTTATATAAATAAGCATAGCATTTCAGCAGGGCTGTAATGTCTGGTCAAGCAAGGGTCTCACTAAAGGAGCAATGGTTCACTGTATATTCCAGGAGCTTAGAGACCGCAATTCAGAACTCTCTCCTGTCAGATTAGACCAAGGACTTATATTCAGACCCCTGTATTACTGAGAGGTGCTGATGCTGAAAATAAGATTTAGTTTTTAATCAGTCAGTACCACCTAAGAGACTTTTAGTGTAATAATTCTTTTTTCTCTAGTGCATTCACTGTCCTCTTGACACTCTCTGCTTTAGCTTTCTGCCTATTTTCAACCACCCAGTTCTCAGGTTAGCTGAATAACAATAATAGAACAATTATCAGAAATAAAAGAACAGCTGTACCACTGCCCAGGAGAGAGCACGGTGAGGGTCTGTGTGTGTCTGAACAGGCTTGCAGTAATAGAGAAACGACAGCTCTTCTCCCACTCAGTCACAGTTCTTAAAAACACAAAGACTCAGTACACAGAAGACAACATTCTGGTTCCATAAACACATCTGCACAATGTAAGAAAGCTCTCTGAGAGGAAGCAGAACCAGACTGCCACAGGCAGTTATATGGAAAAGCTGCTGCTTGTGGTATTATCACTGTAGAACCCTGTCAGTACACTGGAGGGGAATTTGTCAGGAGATTCACTGCAATAATAATGCTTCAACAATGAGCATGTGGGGTTACCAGTCACTCTGGCTCATCCAGCAAGGACAAAAATGACTAGGTCTGTAAATTGGGTAGCATTCCTGCCTTTCACAGAATCACAGAAAGTTAGGGGGTTGGAAGGGACCTCGAAAGTTCATGGAGTCCAACCCCCCTGCCAGAGCAGGGTCACCTCCAGGAGGTCACACAGAACACATCAGGTGGGGTTTGAATGTCTCCAGACAACTCCACAACCTCCCTGGGCAGCCTGAGCCAGGGCTCTGTCACCCTCACAGTGAAAAAAAATTTCCTTATATTTATATGGAACCTACTCTGCTCAAGTTTATATAATTGCCTCTGATGCTATCATTGGGCATAATTGAGAAGAGCCTGGCCCCATCCTCCTGGCTCTCTCTCTTTACATTTTTATAAACATTATTGAGCTCGCCCCTCATTCTCCTCTTCTCCAAGCTGAAGAGCCCCTCAGCTCCCTCAGCCTTTCCTCATAAGGGAGATTTTCCACTCCCTTCATCATCTTGAAGGCTCTGAGCTGGACTTTTTCAAGCAATTTGGGAATGCAAGGAAAGCCACAGCAGGAGGAGAGCTGCATCTGCTAAGGGGAGTGCTACGAGCAAGCATTCACCTTCCACAAACATGTGTGGGGCAGGAGAAAGGTTTGCTACAGCAGAGCAGGATTTTTCCTGGGTCTGGTATCGAGATCTTGCTGTCACTTCTGTTTCAAACCCTTCAGCCCATGTAGCTCAGCACTCAGGGGGTTCCCCCTTAGTTGCTGGTTAACTCTTGGATGCCACAGCAAGTGGGGAGGCCATCTGGGTCACATCACCCTAGTGACATCTCTGGTACCTTTGAAACCCAGTGCTGAAGTGAAGAGTGATATATACCTGCACATATATATATAAATATATATATATATACCTGAACAGGTCTGGTTTGGGGGTCTGCTGTGATCAGTAGCAGTGTTACTAACTATAAGAAGGGCTGGAACAGCTAATTTTGTAATGACTATTGCAAAACCGTCCCAAGAAAAGAAAAGAAAAAAAAAAAGTTAATGACTGGTATTAGCCAAGTAAACACACATCTAACAGGAGATCTTACACAAGAACTGACATAAAACATCACACACAAAACCTCCTCCTCCTCCCTCTTCAGCAGGCTTGGGGGACAAAACAACTGCTTGTTCTTCAATTAAACCTGGTTCTGAGAAGCATAAAAACTCATTACCTAGAAAAGACTATTTACTGCTAATTACTGTTGTCAGTTTTGTAGATGTGACACTTTGCAATTCAAGGAAATCTCATCTGAAGAGTTTTCCTCTTCCAAAGAGAACACAGAAACCTCCTGCAACCTGTCCAAACAAGCTGATTCTTCAAGATCATATATTGCATTCTGGCAATAAACTGCTTTTTTAATAGGAGTTTCAGAGAGGGGGAGGGGAAAAGAGTACTAACCATTGGACCAGGACAATTTACAGGCAGACACAGAAGGATAAATCACTCATTTAAGATATTTGCTCATTTTTGATGAATGTGTTACAATTTCCTTTGTGTTCTCTTTCCCTGAATTGCCCTGATCAAGTTATGGTTGACCTTTTTGTGTCATTTTAAACAAGGCATTGACTTTGTTTCTATTTTTATTGAACTATATGATCCCTTTACGGACTTGGTGACATTAATATCCCCAGGGGACTGTCTGGATTCCAAATCACTGAGCTTGTTTTGCTTTCCTTTTCCTATCTATACACAGCAATGGCAATGCTACTGACAATTAATTCAATAATCCAGTGGATTAAGGAGCACCTTTCTAAAAATTTTGGTTTAAGTGCCTTGTGAAAACATCAGGCTTGATTAGATTTTGAAATTGAGCATTCAGAACTGGGACTAAGATCTGTGGTCAAGAAAGTATTAAAAAGTTGGCAGATTTAACCTGCCTCAATTTAGAGTTTAAGGTTTATAATGAAACTATGAAAGAAACCAGAAAGATATAGCCTGTTTCTTAATCCATAGGACTGGGAAGACTGTTGAGTTAAAAAGATAATTTTAATGGTATACAGCATAATTTAGTGACAAAGAGAGAAATCCAAGGTTGGGACAAGTGTTGGGAAATTTGGGTTATCCAGATTTCTCATGCTGACCGGTGTCCATACCAGCTGTAATTCAGAATTCTTACATTTGCTGAGCAGGCCAGTAGGAAATGCTGAAGAGAAGGTCACATCAGAAACACTTTTTCCTCTTGATTCCAACACTTCTAGCTGTAGATAATTCCTGCCACAAAAATAGGGTTCAGAGCCCAGGGGATCCTTGGGGATGGATGTCTGGATCTTGCATGGAAAGGGGAGGCAGAGGAATACTTTCTTGGATTGTTTCTAAGATATGAATTAAATATTGATGAGAAAACATCCCATTGACTTCCAGGTCTGTCAAGGCTTCCACCCCAAGCACTGTGCAACAGCACAATACAAAAGGTCTGACTTTCAGTCCTGCATCCTTACCTGCTTTAGTTTCTCCTACACTATCAGATTAAAGAATGCAGGGAAACACTTTTGGAAACCTAATGGACCATCCTGTCAATAGAGAGTTTGCTGCTGAAGCCTGGGCTAACAAGCATCTTCCAGAAAGGTGAGGAATTAACAGGCCAGCACCTGTTCCCAGCATTTGGGGATTTTCCCATCTTTGACTGTGGGCCCCTGATGTGGGGTGTTCTATGCAGGATTTTTTGTAGGGCCAGGGAATGTGTTTAACTTACAGATGGAGATAACCTCTTCAGCTCCATGGTACTGATGCAATGCAGGTTGGAAACCATGACCACTCCCAAACCAAAAGGCACCAAATGAGTGGCAGAGAGCCTCTTGCTCACTTGCCACATCCCACTCAACTAACCAGCAGCCTTGTTTTGCACTCCTCAGAGGTCATTACACACAACCAGTATTTTAGGCTATGTGAATGTGTTAGACAAATTGCTTTGGAGCACTTGCACAATTACAGAAATCATGTCTATCCAATCCTTCTCTTTTCCCCATATTTTCTATCCAAGTGACCTCCATTTTCAATGGGGTGCAATTTGTCTGCCCAGTTTTATTTTATCCTACTGTCTGTCACCACAGTGGTGAAACACTCTCTGTATTAACAGCAAGAGTAAAATCTGACATTGACTTGAGCTGGAAAGGAACTGTGAGGCCTGGATCTGCTGCTGCAGAGCCCACTTTGGTATCTTCAGCTTCCTTTAATTCACAGAAGTTACCTCGAGTTACTCCTGGGGCAAAGGACAACAGAATTAGACTCTTTAAAGCAACCTTTCTAAAAATAAATTGACTAAAGCACTCATCATGAGAGTGGTGCAGCTGCTGGGATTTCAGTGATGAATTTGAAAGTTTGGCTCCATCTCCAGGGTCAAAAGTCCCATGGTGACACAACAGGGAAATGCAATGGTGAGTGAGTCCCTGTGGTAGGAATGGGCAGGCAGTGTTCCCAAAGACACACTGCTATTTTTAAAGGAGAGTTGGAGTTGTCTTATGAAATCTTATTACTTAGTGCTGTCATTTTAAACAGGAAGCATCTATGTGTGTTCTGTTAACTGGGTGAGTAGAAAGATTACATTAAATACTCTGAGAATGTCTGAAAGGGAGGGACAGTGGAGCTGACAGAGTACACCAGGTTCCAAAAAGTTGCTGGGATAAAAGAACAGCTCCAAGATAATGCACAAATATCCCATATGTGTCCCTAAGTGTCCTCAGATCTTCATGGCTATTCCATTTCCATTAGAAACTCTGAAAACCTGATCAAATAAGCTTTCTGACCCTCCCTGGCTGGCACACTATCAAAATCCATCAGTGATTCACAATTTCTTACATAAAATCTTTGATAGCTCTGTGCTACCCACCAATCTGGAAGAGCACATGAATTTCATGCACAGTTCAGTGCTGTCAGCTCATGCCCTTCACTCTGAGTATCTTACTAGCTGACACCAATTATTCCTCCAATTATTCCTCTGCACTGAAGCCATTGGAAAGGAACTTAGTGAAGAAAAGCCCTCCAAATTTTTTCTGCCTTGATGGGTAATGGAGAGAGTCCTAAACACGTGATGCAAAGAAACCAGGTATTTCCTATAAGTATAGGGAAAGGCTTGTAAATAAGCATCTTCAAAACTCCTCTTTTAGAAGAGTTGTTATTATCTCTAAAAATTTAGCATTGACAACACTTATTTTAAAAATCACTTCCTATCTGCATATTTACCAGAAGATGCTGGAGAAGCAGGCTGGATGAGAATGTGCTCAAGCTGGTGCTGGCTGTTTCTAATATTCATAGTTCTTGGATAACTTTTTATCAGATCTTAGAAATTGCAGTCAAGATTACCTAATAATTCAGACTTGGCAGTGGGTTATTTTTTTTGTTTGGGGTTTTGTTTTCTGGCTGTTTTGGTTTTGTTTCATGGTGTTTGGTTTTTTTTAAATAAAATCCTTCCAACGCTCTTCAGCAATGAAAGCAAATCCTGATTTATTTATGATGTACAAAGGAAAAAGGGGGAAAAAAACTAATCTATCTTTTCTTTTTTGGAGTTGATCCATTATATGCTGAGCATCCAGTGATCTTCACTTTGGCCAATATTTCAGAAGTGTGATAGTTTAAGCAGAAATCATGGTCCCATAAAGCTTTTTCTGCAGCAGCAAAGATGGTTCATGCTCCCTCACTTTTCACTTCCATCTTTATGTCAGTTCACTTGCACTCTCATTGAGCTGTTACAGCTCTTTGAGAGCCAAGCTGCAGTTGGGGTGAGAAAAAAGCAGCAAACACAGATAAACCCTTCTACTGACAGTTTCTACAACTTTTCATTTTAAAAATACCACTTAAAAGATCCTTAGGTGCACTGTATTTTAGGAGGATGATATAAATACATATTTTTGACCATAAACTCGAAAGCTTTGAAATTTAATCTGGAGAATATTATTGCCATGGCTCAGGCTGATTTGGCAAACATTCTCCAACTCCATCATCAGCTCAAACTTTGAAGGAAAAACCCATGAAGTTAGAGACCATAACTCTTCTTCCAATATGTGCTAAGCAATCCAAACTCCATTAATTTTGTTACAGAACTAAACAGCTGCTTATAAGAATAAAGAAATTACAGTCCCCTGTCAAGCTCCCTTCTTGCATTTGTTGGATATGTAAGGCTGATCAGGCTGGGCTCAGTCAGTGTCTCCTGGGTGAAGTAAGAGCAAAGAAAAAAATACCTGTTATTGAAAAGCTATACATAAACTTCTGTTTTAACCTACTGGTACCGTAGTGCTTGTCTTAAATATCCAAAGCTTATCACTTATAAAAGTATACAGGCATCAGTGCTTCACAGGGGAGGCTCTAAATACTCACTTGACTATATCACAGAGTGGTTTTGGTCGTAAGGGACCTTAAAAATCTTCCAGTTCTAGGACAGGGACACCTTCCACTAGACCAGGTTGTTCAAATCTCCATCCAGCCTGGCTGGAGATGAACACATTCAAGGATGAGGCATCCACAACCTCCCTGGCAACCTGAGTCAGTGTTTCACCACTCTCACACTAAAGAATTTCTCCCTAATATTTAATCTAAATCTACCTTCTTCCAGCTTAGAACCTTTGCCCCTTGTTCTGTTACTGCACACCCTTGTAAAAAGTATTTCTGTTCCCCATCAGCCTGTTCCACCATTTAGTGGCACCAGATAGTTTTTTGTTCCCTTCCTTTTTAAAGGTTTCTCTCTCCACAGATGAGGTTCTGTCTCTGGGGCTTTGGTGCTCTGAGCTGTTCAGCATGGCTGCTGAATGAGCCAAATAAAAAATTGCTCACCCCCTTGTGGAGATTTGGCAGTCTCCGTGAAAAGCTGATGCTGTTCTAGGTTGTAGTAGAGAGCTGTCATGCAACAGCAAGAGCTACAAAATGCTGTTGTCAGGGAGCAACAAGTGGCCAGCTGCTCCCTGAGGTGCAGGGACTAGGAGTGATAAACCAGCCAGCCAAGATAAACCTCACTGGCCAAGATCCTTCTTTATCATGCCCAAAAAGTGAGGCAGAACTAGAAATGGCACCAAAATTCATCCAGAAGTCCAAATCATCAGGCAAGTTGATGGTGATGAGGCACATCAAGGTTAGGATCAGGTCCAGCAGCAATAACCAGTCAGACACAGTCCCAGCATGGCCACGAAGGTCCAGAGTGACAAGGCAGGTCCAGATTCAAGCTGGGAAGTCAACCTGTGTGTCAGAATCCAGAGAAATGGTGTCCATATCCAGACACAGCTATGAGAATTATTCCTACAACACAACTCAGGCCAAGGCTGAAGGACCAGAGCTGAACTTAAAATGAGCCCACGAGCAATTGGTGTGCACAGAAGGCTCAGGGGAGGTTGGGGAGGATTGCTAAGGCCCATTGGTACTCTCAGGGTTCTGGCAGCCCATTTCTGTCCACTGATTATGAAGGAAATAGAGAAAACAAGCTCAGACACCTGCAGCTGAGCAGATGAATCTCCCATCTGATCTAACATGTTTTCTTGAGTCTTGTCTTGATTTCTGGTGGGGCATAGCTTAAAATGAAGCCCTCCTGCAGCAGAAATTTTTCATCCCAATGAGAAGCAGGACACTTGAAAACTGGAATTTGAGTTACTGAATGCTATGTAGTTCCCCATAGGAGGAATATACTGGTTTCTGTATGGACAAGAGGGTAACTGAATTAGCTAATGCCTCCTTAAGAACTCTTAAGATTGCTTTGCTCTTGCCTGAAGGGCAGGAAGCAAGTTAAGGTCCAAGAAAAGTAACTTGATGCTCCTGGAATGCTAGAATCAAAAAGTCAAACAAGAAACTGTCTCCCTGAAAAGCACAGCAGTCCTTCTTTAGGAAGGTGCCATGAAGCCTTCCTGCACAGTTAGACTCCACTTTCTCAGATGATTCAGATTTTCTAATTTTTTTTTTTTTCTAAGGGTACTTCATTTTTACAGAGTATTCCCATCTTTCTGCTGCTAAGGCTCTGTGATCAATGCATTTAATTTATCACCTTCAGGACATACTGGGATAACTCCCTGATGTTCACCTGCACATCAGCCAGGACAGAACCTCTCTGTATCCCCATGGCTCACTCAGTCCAGTGGTTCTCAGCCAAAGCCCAGGACAAACTCCTGTGTGCTACTGATATCTGAATATGGGACAACTTAGTCAAGAAGTTTATGCAGCTCCATTCCCTGATTTTCTCCAGGAAAGAGTTTGACACCTGAGTCTTGGGAGATCTCTTCCATTTTTAAATTCTCCCACACATTCTTTCATCACCACAAAACAAAAGAAAATAACTGAGCCAAAATATATTGGAGCTTAAATGCATTCTGAAGCTAAGAAGATGCCAGAAAATCTACACAGTATTGCTGTTGCTCTTGATCATATATGGAAAGCAATAATTGTGGTATTGTGAAGGCTTACAGCATCTGTCTCTAAAGCAGATAGATTACGGATCTGTCTCCTGGGAAATATCTACGTTCTGCAGTGAGCTGCCAGGGCTGAGAGATTCATTCTAGTCCCAACCAAGCTAATTCTGGACATGGAAACAATATACTTGTGTTAGTAGGATGTTCCACTCAGAGAAATTAGCCTTGCTAATTGACCCATCATAGCTCCATTTGGAGGGGGTATGGCCTCTGACACAATGAGTTTCCATGACTGTCATCCAAAGCTTCCCACAGAAAGCAGAGCACAAATTATTTTAGGAGACAACAATGCAGACTTGTGGGTAAAGCAAACTAGTCTCAGAAGTAAAATATACGAAATTACAGAGAGATGAGTTGTGGCTTCTTGCTTCTTTGCTAGAATCAACCTAAGTTTATGGTGGTTATTGCACTGAAGTGAGCTCTGATAGCAGTCCACACCTGCTAAGATTCAAGTGTTCATGTCTGAGAAGACTTTAGTGCTTTCAGTCTGGCTCCCAATACTAGATGATATGTCTGTATTTAGAAAAAAAACAAACATAATAGCTTTTCCTTCTCTGAGTTTGCCTCTTTTATTTCCATACATATTCCAATATTCTTTATTAATTCTGTGTATTTCTGTGTTTTCTAAAGTTTTGCTTCTCGTTCTGGGAGTGTATAAAAAATCTATTTTTTTCCCCCTAGTTTAAGGGGGAAGGAGATTGATTTGTCTGGCTCGTTCCTTAGATAAGAATTTCTTGTGGCAGCTACACACTGAGTCCTAAAGACCTCCCTGAGAGGGAGCAAGAAAAGAGTTGGAATTTTAGACCTTTGTGTTGTCCTGTGGTTCCTGAGATAAAACACTTTACTTCTAAATAGTCCTGTAGCAACTGAGTTGCAGGTAAGGAGCTGCCTCATGTCTTGGGAGCTCAGCCTTTTGCAGGCTACAAAGCCTGGCTCAGAGATGCACAAGAAACATGAAAACCCACGGTGATTACACAGTGGGGCTAAAATCCAGGTGGGAAATACACTTATGGCTAAAATCCAGGTGGGAAAATGATTTGGAGGGATGTGGATCCAAAGGCACAGTTGATGGAGGGAAGGCTGTCATTCTCTTTACACTACTTTTCTTGTTTGTTTTTTTTTTTCCCCTCTTCTTTCTGGCCCTACATTCCTACCACAACTTCATAGTACCTGTTTCTACCCAGTTTAAAAGTAATTATGAGACTTGAACCACTCTACCTCAGATTTTATCTTTGGGAAGGAAGTGGCTTCTTTAAAACAGAAGGACAAAGATTTTCTATTTCACTTGAAATTCTGGCAAGTGAAAACAAAATTTAGTTTTTAATGGCTAATAGGAAAATGAATTTTGCCTTGAAATGAAATCAGCAACATCAAATGCTGTTTTTCTGGGGGCACTAAAATGTTTTATTATTATTTCTTTGTTTCATGGGAAATAAAGTAAAACAAAAATCCATATTAAAATGGAAAAAAACCCAAACCCCTGCTGCTCCTGAAAGAATGACAAGAGAATTTTTTTATAGATGTGTTCTATTCTGATTTTTCAATACAGTGTTTTATCAGACTTGACGTATTTCCATGACACATTTTTCTTTTGACAGGTTGGCATTTCCCAATGGGAAAACATTCCCTAGGAAAGTTTCAGATTGGAGGTTTCGTATGATCTGCAGTTCTTAAAGTAGAGGAACAACTTGTGGGATGCTAAAAAGAGTTATAGTAATTCCATGGAGGGGGGGAAGGGGTTGTATAGGTTGGAACCAGACAGGTCACTGCATTTTGTGTTCTGCCTTAATGAATTTCTTAAACAAATGCTTGGACTCAATGAAGCAGGTGACCTGATGCTTCCTTATCATGAGAATACTGCCATGTAGAAAATCTTTAATGTGAGATTTAATGTCTTGACTTTTAATAAGCATTCCCCTACTAATCTCTTAAGTCTCCAGATTTAAATAGCTTCAGAAGCTCAGCTGACTTAATTTACTATTAGTGAAAAGTATACTTACTGAAAGGAATTTGTTTCTTGAAAACAAATGAGCAGGACTGGGACTCAGCTTTTAAGGCCAGATCCCCACTGGGGCTGGTGAGAATTCTTGCCTTTTACACATACCAAAGGCAAGATCTGGCTCAGCAGTCAGACCATTTTAAAACTACAAAGCTGTATCATCACTCACATCACTATGAAATCAAAATGATTTCAGCAAAGCTGACTTGCTCCAGCAATAGGACATTATCTCTTTTCTCCTTCAGATGATGCTCTCACAAAGGTGTGTAGTTTTTTCATTATTTTAAAAAATCCCCAAGCTTATGTGCTTTTTTTTATTCTCTACAAATTGGCTGCTTGTTTGTGCAATTGCTTGTACTGACAGTCTGCCTTTAGATATTGAACTTTTTACTTCAATGTGTGAACCTGGCAATCATTTTGTCCTCAGTTTTGAGACGGGTAGAATTATTGAGCTTAGATCTTGAACTATCAGACAAGGAGAGGAGAGATTGTTAGCCAGTGGATTAAAATGTTCATGGCAAATACAAAAATCAAAACAAAGGTCATTTTCTCTGTTTCCCTATTTCCATGTCACACCATTATTCTGTGAATTTACAATGGTTTATCTTGCAAGCACCACTTTGTCTAAAAGATTTGGGGCCTGCAGAAGATGGTGAGAGAATCGTTGTTTCCTGTTTCCTTCAGGTCAAGAACTAAAAATTGTAAAGCAAAAGTACCAAGGGTCAGCTTCAAAACCAATGGTAGAAAATTATTCCTCACACTGCCTGAACTGTGAAGCTCCTTACACAGCATCCTGTGGAAAGAGTTCACATGGGAGTAAAATAATGGGTATATATAGAAATAAACATGAAATGTGTGTGGAATAGGCAAATTCATAGAAAAGCTGTTTTTAAAAGTAGTTTTGAAATGCTAAGACAAAGCACCTGAGCTAGGAAATTTCTGGGACAGAAATTGCCAGGACTAGGTAAATACTCCAGCACTGTCTGCCTGTCCCATTTTGATGACAGTCATACAGTCCTAGCCCATGAAATGGAGCTGGACAGCCCCTTGGTTTGCAGAGGCACAGTCATCATTGTGCAATTAGACAGTGTATGGGGCTTTGACAATATTGCAATTTCAAAGAGGCTTCTCCTCCTTTTCCCTGGGGTCACTGCTCTGCTCACACACACTGCCCAGGAGTCAGGGGCATCTGCACTTTCTGGTCATTGGGATCAATTTTTTTTCTATAGAATCTTAGAGTGCATTGGGTTGGAAGGGACCTTTAAAGGCCACCAAGTCCAAGCCCTTGCAGTGAGCAGGGACATTCTCAACTAGATCAGGTTGCTCAGAGCCCCATCAAGCCTCACCTTGAATGCCTCCAGGGATGGGGCTTCCACCACTTCTGTGGGCAACCTGGGCCAGTGTTTCCCCTCCTTCATAGTACAGAACCTCTTCCCAGTGTCTAATCTAAATCTACCCTACTCCAGCTTACAACCATTGCCCTTTGTCCTGTTGCTACATTCCCTTGTAAAAAGTTCCTCCCCAGCTTGCTTGTAGTCCCCTTTCACATACTGGAAGACTTCTCTGAGCTCTCCCTGGAGTCTTCTCCAGGCTGAACAACCACAACTCTCTCAGCCTGTCTGATCATCCAACCCTTTGGGCATCTTCATGACCCTGCTTCAGACCTTCTCTACCAGGTCCAGGTCCTTGCTGTGTTGAGGGACTTTAGAGCTGGATGCAGCACTTCACGTGAGGTCTCAGCAGAGCAGAGGGGCAGAATCCCCTCTCTTGATCTCCTGGCCTCACTTCTTTTCATGCAGCTGTCAGGGTTTAACACTGGCCCCGCAATTAAACCCAATAACAGATCCCCCTCTCCTCCCTGATAAAGAAAGGAGAGAGAATAAGGGAGACTTATGGGTTGGAAACTAAACTACACAGCTTTAATGGAACAGGAATGATAAATAAGTAAAATTACTAAATATATACAAATATACAGGAAAATTGATCCCACGTTCCTCTCCCTTTCCCCCAATAACTCTCACATCACCCCCGAGGCTGCAGGGCAGCCCTGGGAAAGTCCAGGCTGGAATCCTGGGGTCAGCAGCAGTTGGGAGCTGGAGGCAGAACACACAGATTCAGGCTGGAATGGATCAGGACCACAGGCAGAGGAATGGATGGAATCCTCCCAGGATGCTGAAGCAAAAACCCAAGGTGAGGAAGGGAAGCAGGAAGGGCAGGAAGGGGTTTGACCCTTGTGATCCCTCAAATTTATACTGAGTATGAGGTGTATGGGATGGAATACTCTGTTTGGTCAATTCTGGCATCTATCTTGTCGGGTCCTCCCCAAAGGAGGGGTTCAGGTGGGACCTCTTTACTCCTTCTGGAGGGTAAAATGTTCCTCAGAGCTGAGCAGTGGCCTTGGCCCTGCACACCAGTCTCCAGATGTAACTATAAACATCAGTGCTGTCAGTCCTAGATGCAGACACTGTCTGAAAAACCTACTGTTAATTTCAGCAAGTGCAACTATTTACAAGAGACTTAGCTGAAAGCAAAAGACAGGAAAATCACCTTTATCCTGGCCCAAACCAGGACAGCAGCTCAGGATGAAATTTGTCCTCTGGGCTGTAAGCATGCATTGCTGGCTCATGTCCACCTTTTTGCCCATCAGTGCCCCCAAGTTCCTTTCCTGAAGGGCTGCTCTCTATCACATCCTCTCCCAGCCTGTACTGATAACTGGGATTGTCCCTATCCCAGTACAGAACCTTTCACTTGGACCCTGATTTTTTCAATAATCATTTGTGCCTTCTCCCAGTTGAAGAGCCAGGGACATAAATTCAAACTTCAGTTCTGGAAAGAAAGTGTGTGTTTGCTTGTGGGGATTTATGAAACTGAGGTGAGTGGAATAGATATGCTTGAAGGATGAATCTGAGGTACAAATGTTTACTCAGCACATTACCCATATCCAGTTTCCACTGCTGTTTCCTCAAGCTCTTGGGTGGTTTATCAACATGTTTGTCATTGATATTTCCACTTACTTAAAACACCCCTGCCTGTTGCTACATGAAATTAATCCAAAGACTGCAGACCTATTAATAACATTCTTTGCATGCTTCAGTAATCACAGACAAGCCATACATCTAATAAGTTCTATTGAGCTTCTGTCAAGCTCCTTTTTAAACCTCATTAAGGTTGGATTACTTAGTTATATTAATCCTGGTGGCCTTATGCCAGTGGTCCTGACTCTTAGTGGTTATTGTAACATATTTGCCATAAGAATACAGGAAATGTCAAATTCAAAACTGAGGCTGAAACAATATTTAATATCAACACCACCTGCTCAACACTTTGCATACTGATGCTGCATTTTATGGTAACCAGAGAAAACATTCTGGGTCTTTCCAGCTTTACTGGTGGGGAAAGCAAAGAGAAGACTTGACTTTAAGCACAAAACATCAGCAGTGGAATGCATGAAATTTAAATTCCTGTCTCTCATGCCCTTGCCTAAGACAGTAGATTGGGGCAGTCTCTTCTATTTTATATTTTGGTTTATTTGCAGGTTGTTTTTTTTTTTTTTCTGAATGCAACAATCAAGATACTTAATTAGTTTTTGATTTGTATGGGAACTACACATCCTGGAAAGCCTTGTAATGTAAGTCTTGCTGTATGGAAAGAGAAAGGTTAAGAGAAGCTGAAAATCAATGGGCTTCCTCCACAGAAAGACTGGCATAGTATGAGAATTCAGAGTATTACATCCTAATGCTGGGCAAATTTCAGCTAATCTACCATTTGCATTCTGCCAGTCACCCATTATAGGTTTAGCATGTTGAGTCTCCTTTACTGAGCAGAGGAAGGAGAAATGGGTGTTCCCAAATTTTGCTCTGAGTCCCTGAGGAGTCATTCTGCCAGAAATGAACCCTCTTGAAGACAGCACCAGAGAGGAGAGGTACTGCTCAGATGGTTCATCTGCTGCACTCACCACCTCACTGGCAGATTAACAAGAGGCACATGTCAGGTGTATTTAAGATTGCCTTTTCTTGTTTTTAAGCTTTACTTCTGTAACTTAGAGTCCTATTCTGTTAAGGACTTCCCCACTGGGCTCACTAGACTAAAGCCTGCTGTCTGTTTTAATCCTGATTGCTGCTTCAAATAGATGAATGGGATTTAGAACACTGCTACAGAAGTTATTGAGATGGCAGGTATGGTCCATGCCAAGAATGGGGATAAATCCTCTAAAGCAGGCAGTGCTCTAAGGAGAGTCACTCAGCTGTTGAAAACTCCCTGTGCCATAAATCCTTTTTCCTTTCTTTCATAAAGGTATTTGTGTCTGTATTTTTACTCTGTGGCCCTTTGTATCTTCTCCACACTTTTATTTATGAGCCAGATCAGACTCATTCAGCTCTCTCCCACTTCCATTTGGTTGATAGCAGCCTTGGCAGGAAGGTACGTGGAAAGAAGGTCCAGGTGGAAGGATATAAAGCTGATATACTGATGAAACTAATCTTCACCTTGTTTCCCCTGAGGAGTTTTACAGAGATCTTTCCCAAAGGAAAAATGCTACCTCTAGAAGTAATAAATGGCAATGAAATACAGATTCATAGAAAAACTTGGGGGTTGGAAGGAACTTCTGGAGATATCTAGTATAACTGCTACTCAAATCCTGAGCTCAGGGATTTTTCAATAGTGTATGTAAAATCCCCAGGTTTATTTTTTAAATAGATTAGTTTCCTGCAGCACTGATAGAAACTTTTTAAAATCCATTACCCTTAAATAATGTAGAATATGGGTAGATCTTTCAATTTGGAGCAGAAGCAATGTGCTAAATATTATTCTGTCCATCCTTACATGTATTCCCCAGCTGTTACAAAAATTTCAAATGAGAAAGAATAAATCCTTTGTCAAGTCTTTTAAATACCTTCTATTTTTGGAGGCAAAGGGGAGTTGAACCATTTAATACATAAGTTTTCTGCCTTTCACAGTCTAGAGCTTGTTTTGTTTTGTTTTTTTCTGGAAAGCTCAACATTCAGTCCATTGCTGTCATCAGCTTATCTGGAAAAAGAGAGATTTGCTTGCTTTCCACCTAAAAAAAAAACCAAACGACAGAAATTACACACTGTTAAGCATTTCAACTGCAGGTGCTTTAGCTCAATATCTTTAGCTCTTCCTCTGTTTTCATTAGAGTGTAAATTGCATAAACCCTAACAATATAATTTTCCTTTTCATATCTCAGTGTTTATTGCAGCATTTATTGACAAACAGCCAATATCCAGGGAACACAATTTCTGAGCCAAACCAAATTCTTTATTACCAATTTTCTGATAAATAAGCATGAAATGATGCATCCCTTTTCTACTATCATAACTCCTTTCATAGCTTAATAGTAGAATTAGCTACTTTCACCAATACTTCTGTAAGACTTTAAATTGCAATCTTCCTTTCATGATGTTTTTTGCCAGGAGTGGTTCTTCACTTTCAGACCTTATGGTGGGAAGATGAAAACCTGAATGCATTACCTGAAAGGAGGTGGAAGCAAGGTGGGGGTTGGTCTTTTCTCCCTTGCAACAAGCAACAGGACAAGAGGAAAGGGTCTCAAGTTATTCCAGGGGAGGTTCAGATTAGATGTGAGAAGAAACATCTTCCCTGAAGGGGTGATTAAGCACTGGAATGGGCTGCCCAGAGTGGTGGTTGAATCAACATCCCTGAAGGTGTTTAAAGGACATGGAGAAGTGATGCTCAGCAATATGGTTTAGTACTGGGCTGGGCAGAGTTAGGTTAAAGGCTGAGCTCAATGATCTTAAAAGTTATTTACAACCAGAATGCTTCTGTGATTCTGTAATTCTTCATTTAGAATAAACAAGGCCAGGGTTCCCTCTCCATTGTCAGGTAGATATTGTATTCTTCAAGTTTTTCTTCAAAAAATGGATGGAGAAAGTCAATGACAAGCACTCGCTTCAGCTCAGTGCTCTACTTTGAGGAGGTCTCCATCTTTCTTACAGTATGGTCTCTTTGGTAGGGAATGACAGTTCTGGAAAAGGTGAAAGTAGAGACAGTGCCAAGGGAAATGGATTGGTCACTGAGCAAGCAGCAAGTCCTGCTGAATGATTTCCACAACCTACAAGTGTGTTGTTGTATTCTGATACATCATTTGCTTGTGAACATGGCCTGTTATGCCATTTTTCCTATGGACAACACATTTTCTAATTGTGTTTGTAACCCTAGTTTCAGGCATCTGGTGACACCACTGCTTTTTGTTCTTAAATACCAACGTGGTTACTCCTTTAGCTCCTGTGATGGAGGTCTGGGCTGTGATGCTGAAAGCCCAGTGATCCAAATCTGAGCTGACTGGAGACTTTCTAGAGGGTAGGTAGATAAAAAGATCAGGGAAGGTAAAAAATGTTTGTGAAGGGAGCAATCACCATTTGCTTATGTTCTGTAGTTTTTCAGCTTGAGATCTGCAGAGCCCAGACATGTTAAAAGACAGGACTTGGATTCCTCAGTTTCTCTCTACAAATTATATAAAATTGAAATGCTGCTGTACAAAGGGTAGTTTTCAGCTGAGATAGCAGCTCAGTCCTGAATGGATTAGAGAATTAGAAGACTAGATGGATAAAAAGATGGTGCATAAAAATCTTATCTCTGCCTTAAAAATCTGGAAGGGTTTTTCTCTAAGTGATTCAATAGCTTCATCTCTGCTAAGATGTATAAAATGTTGGAATTTTACAGAAATGCCTTTACATTTTGATGAGACATTTCCCTTGGCAATCTACAAACTGAGTCCACCCACTTTGCCACCCTTTCTGCAGTGTCCATGGAAACATCAGGGTGAAGCTTGTAATGAAGCATGTGGACCCCAAAAGCCAAATCATTTTATTGATGATGGTCACAGCCTTATCTTGTGGAGGGCCCAGGAGGATCCACTGCTACCTTTATATGACCCTTCAGGTGGAATTTTTCAATTCTGACATGATCATAGAATCATGATAAATATCCCAGAGAAAGTTAAACCATCCTAATCTAAGGTAGCATAAGTAAAACCATTCTTTCTATGTATAATAAGTTGTGAATGCCCCAAAATGACTCTTAGTGAAAATTAGATTTGGAGATAAAGACACCTGATGCAAAAGAATCCATGTGGAAAGGGATTATGACTGATGGTCAGAAGGACTAGAGGAAATTAATACAAGCAATCTTAGCTGAGCCACACTAAGCTTGCCAGCATGTATTTTAATTTGATACTGACTGAGTGCACTCTGTAAAATTTCATACCCGAAGCTATCAAATTTGAAACTGCTGTAGCTGATTGCTGAAATATTTAGGACTGAATTAACATGAATGATGAAAAGGTCCTAGAGCTCTCCTGCCTGTAAGAGCTCTCATAGAAAATAAGGCAACACATGCAGCACTGAATCAGATTCTGAGAGACAGATGTTCATCATAGTGAAGTATTGCCAAAGGTGGCACAACTTAATTGCTGTGAACAAAAAGGGCGTCAGAAATCAAATACTCTCATGCCTTAAAATGATGCCTCTCAGTAAAGAATTAAGTGTGTTGGACCAGACTTTCAGTCACTGTAAACTGTCATAACACTCTGGTAATGGAGAACAGCTAAGTATAGGGCAAGTAATAAAACTTGCAGTGTAATTGCTTGTCTCATGAAAGATTGGATGGGATTCATCTCATCTAACTTCAGTTATCTACAGCACAGCTGTTCCCATCTGAACTCCCTGCTCTCAGCTCCTTTCATAGTCAAGGGAAGAAACAGAACTGGGATGTGAGTCAACAGACTGGTTGTAGACACTGAGTTTAGAGTTGTGAAGCTGAACTTCTCTGACTGTATCATTTAGATGTCTATTGACTATAAAGGAAGAGTGAAGAAGCCAGATGGTCTGTAGGTACACTACAAATAATGCTATTTATTCAGCCCAGTCCTACCTATGATGGTGCTGGTTAAGCCAGAAAGTTTCCTAGGAACCAATGTCTCACTTCCTATGTCCCTTTTTAAAAGTTCACTGTCCCGTACTGGAGATCTTCTGAGTGTCTTATGCAGAGACTGAAATGTTAACAGGAAACTCTTCTTAGTATGCAGTCTGTCTGCTTGCATTTATTTCTATTTATCAGCATAATTTCTAGACTTATTGTTTACCGAATGGAATATTGTGCTGCTGCTGACTCCAGTAACCAACAAAACTGAGATGGCTGTAGGGCAGGAAGTAAAATGAAAAAACCAGCCAACCAACCAACCAACCAAATAACCAAACCAAAACATTATGTACAAATTCCTTGGTTTTCTTTCCTAGCAGAAGTCATTTGTTTGACTAGCAGTTTCTTGCATATAGATTTTTGCAAGCAATTTATACAGTAATATACATGTTGCAAAAGCAGAATCTGTGGTCACATTCAGGAGCTTCAAGATAAGTTTTATAATTATTTGTCCCTAACTCACAAAGATACCTAACCCTAACTTGCTGTGCATGGACACTTCAGTCATTGAATAAAAAAAAACTTATTCCTTATACACAAATGCATCTGCTTACAGCCCAATATGGCTTCAAGTGGCTAACTTTAGGCACCCAGAATGGAAAAAATTCAGCAAGCACAATCCAAAATAGAAAGCAGTTATTCTTGGGAAAAGAGTGATGCTTTTCTTCGGGGATGACACAGCACTATTAGGCTACAGACACAAAAAGAGAGAAATTTTGTTGACAACTGAATTCTAGGCAAATGTATGTAGAAAATCCCCATTTCATGCAATCTTTGAATCTTTAAATCTGGTTCTCCTGGATGTTGCTCCAGCATGACTGCACTAAAATCCACATGGTTACAAAGTATAAACCTGAAGTTTTAGTGCTGTGATTGACAAGTGGAGAGTTGTAAAACTGCTTCTGATTTATTTACCGGACAACTGCTGAGTCAAATTTTAGAGGCTCCTCCACTGAAGCTGACAGTGTCAGGAAACTATGTGAAGAAATATGAACACTTTTTCCTTGTTTCATTGTTTGCTGTGCCATGAGCTCCCAGAGATCTTGCAAACAGTTCTTGGGGAAAAAGAAATAAAGAAGAGATCTTTAAATATTTCACTACACAAGCTAAATGAGCGGTGCTGTCAGATGATGGCAAGAAATAAAACAAACATTGCATTGGCAAAAAAATTTTCTAAGGAAATTCTTGACATGCTGAGGGTGGTGCTGTGATAACCCCCCCAACAAGGAAATGCTTAAGTGATTTGGGAGTTCTGGGGCCAGAAACTGCTGACAACTCAGCTACTAAAATAATCGAAACCTCCCAGAATTAAGAGCAGCCTTCTCAAGGGAAGGTTCCTCTCAAGGCTTCATCTGGTGAAACCTCACTTCAGAAAAAGCTTTCAATGGCAATAATGAAGATTGTCAGAAGTGACAGACTGAAATGCAGGGAAATTAGTGAAGCCCTAATTGAATTCCCACGTCCCGGCTGGAGGCAAGTGCCATGTGCCTACACTCAGTCCCCAGCAAACAGAGGGTAAGCACCCCGTGTTGTCTCTTTCCCAGAGACTCGGGGTCATCTGGGAATATGCAAACTGTGAAAACATGTTTCAGCTGCCAGGCAGCATGGGATTCAGCACAAATTCATGCTGTATTCAGATTTCTCCATGTGAGCAAGGTGCCTCACTCTGGTTAAAGGAGATCTACTCCATAGAGCCAGGAGAACACAGAGAGGGAGCCCCAAAGAGATGGCTCTAATAAAGAGAAAACTGCTTCAGGTTCACTCAGTGTCCACCCCTTCCAACATGAGCACATCACTAAAACATGGAAACACCTACATTTAATTTTCTTGGGCTGTGAGGGAATTTAAACATCAGGAACTGGTTTGGCGTCTGAGCCTCAGTTCAGAATGAAAGTGACTACAGCATGAGAGGTGGCATTGAAACCTAGAAATGAACAAGTTATTTGAGACAAACACATACCTTGCAGAAAACAAAAGTTCAGACAGATTGAATCAGTAAGATCCAAAGATAAAGGAAAAATGCAAGAGGGGAGGAATTTGAGTCTCTCTGCAAAGCAGTAATTCTCTCATTTGTATGCTGTAGGTTTCCACACATATTGTAATAAGAGCTCTTTCTACTGAGCCCTTAACAGTAACCTATAAAATTATTTAAAATTAACAGGATTTGGGTTTTGGCCCTAAATCTTTGATATTTATTTTTCTTCATGGTAATATAATAAAAATCACCCCTTGGAGGATGACCATTGTTTGAAGACATTGCTTGTGAAGTGGGAAAACAAACTGAAAACTGCAGAAAGAACCACAACAGAAAAAAGATGAGTCAGCTTTAAGTATAATCAATGGAGTAAAGTTTCGTGTGGGTGTCAATCTTCATTTTATTGCCTAGTGACAGATCCCTTCTAGTGTCACTGTGATAAAAGACAGGTCAACACAGCAATCTAGATGCAAAATACAGAATGTATTTCTGGTAAAAATGTGAAAGAGAGAGGTTAAATAAGACTTTCATTTCAGCTCTGTGAAAATCCAATATTTGCTCCCACTGAAGTAACTTGAAAGGTTTTTAGAAACAATCAAGTAATACCAAGGACCCATCAAAATGTCAGATTTATTTAGAAACTATCAGTGTAGCTTGTACATCAGAATCCAGATCAGGCATTTGCTGACATATTTAACTCTTTCTCCATTTGTGAAGGGAAACATTCCTTGATGATATATTTAAACATACTTTAAAGTCCCATTAAGTAACTGCAATCGTAGCACAGGTTTATAGCAATTTCAGTGTTTAGATAAGTATGGGATCTGTGGAGATGATCATATCTGAGTCAGTATAATCAGTAGATCCTCCCTCTTCTTCATGTGATCCATGCAAAAAGTTGCAATTTACCCTTCTATTGCTACACAGGAATAAGTTCTTGGATAAACAAGAAAACTGTGGGATGAAGACACCTTGAGACACAAAATAGGAAGACAGCTGCATGAATAAGTACATACCATGGATCTCACCTAGAGAAAGCTGTAAAAAAAAAGTGGTGTCCTACAGTCAGTGCTGAGAGGAGGAGTACAGAAAATGTTTTCTCTGCAACTGCTTTGCCAGGGAACTTTGGGAACCCCTCAGAGCAATGGTGTCCAGGCTGCCAGTTGCCTTCAGCTGGAGCAAGGCACCTGACAGTGACTTCAAGGCCACCCAGACTGGCATCCTCTGATGTGGCATTTTTGCTGTCCCACAGCAAGCAGGGGGATGGCAGCATCTGCCAGTGCCTGCAGCCACCAGGACAGTTTGCCCAGCCCATATTGGGCTTGGTGCTAGCTGAGGTTTGTGGGGCTCTAGGGAAGGGATTGCATTGCCTTGGCAATAGGATGTTCCAAACACTAAGCTGGGGATACTGTCTCAAGGAGAAGTCCTGTGCTATTCCATGAGAATACAGGGCCCACATGAATTCCACGGTAAAGAAGCCAGCAAATCTATTTTATGCCTCGGGGGTGATGCTTCCACCTCATTTTCCTCCTCTGCCCCTAATCCCAAGGTTTATACAACACCCCGGAGACTTGGCTATTAGGAACCATTGCAAACAATGGAACTTTCTTTAAATATCACCATTTTCTCCTCCATCCTACTTACATTCCTCATTCAAGTGTAATTGCAAGTACCAGATTACTGAAGAGGAAGAAACAATGTGCCTTTACTTTGTCAGACTGATTTCTGTTACCCTGAGCTGTTCCCAACTCTGACCCACCATTATTTCAGACAACCATTAAATCCATTATTAATAAGAGCCCTCCAGCTAACTTGCAGACATTATTCTGGTTTCAAATGTCATCATGTGCTCTCTTCCCTATGGCACTCACACAATCTGCAAGAAGAAGAAGGGGACTCTCTGGTTCCCCTTCCCAGCTTGACATTTTTGAGATCCAGCATACCTAGATCATTTTTCCTGCCTGTGGGGAACAGAGCTGAAACTGATGCAGTCAAAAGAGGACAGGACACCATAACACTTTCAGGGATTTGTAGTTGCTCTGAGCTGTCACAACATCTGTGGAAGGAGTTTGAGTTTATTATCTTAGAGGATGAACAAAACATCTGATACTTACTTAAAATTGGGTTCTCTCAGTTCCTGCACAACAGACATAAAACTCTTCTGAGGTCCTGAATGAGGACCCAGCCACACTTGCCCACCTTCCCCAAAAGCCTGCATCATTTGATTACAAACAATAGGAGTAAAATTCACACTTTACACTGAGTGTTGAAAGGGCCCAGGTGGAGGTTGATATTGGGTCAGAAGCTGACCACAAGCTGTTTGGAGGTTTTAATTCACTGAAGGTCTAGAAAAAGTGCAAACACCATTCTGTGACCAACCATATGTCTGTTGATCTCCACATACCTGATCCTAGAGCTCTTTCAGTCCAGGCTCACTTTCAAGAAGAGATAGATTGTGCTCATTCAAGTTACTCACAGGACAGATGCAGCACCCATCATTTTCACCCATTTTGTCCCACTTCACAGATGAGCAGTGCAGTCATGTCATCCCTGCCATTGCTCTGATGATAACACCTACATAGCAAAGGGCTCTGAATCTCACCTGAAAGGACATATTTGATATTTTTGTTTCTTCCATTTACTCTTAACTGAAAATTATCTCATCCCTCTGAGAGGCCCTCCAGTAGTTTAGAGATACAAAGATGGTACCTGATTTGAACTGATTTCACCCTTTGGGTACTTATGTCCTGTGTGATATTTGTGCTTATTATTAAAACTGTTTATCAAGTTATTTAGTTGTATTGTAGAAACTCCTCAGGGTTCCAGACATAGCAAGGACCTTACTGTGTTAGATATTTAACCAAGAGCTGGCCATGCCCTTCCTCCAGCAAGGAATGCTTTCTGTAGTGTTTCACCACTGAGAGCAGTGGGAATACTTGCAGGCTGAGAGTTGAATATATAAGTCCTTTGAGGAGCTTTAAAAAGTAAAAAAATCACAACCAAACAAATAAGGGGGAATCATCCTTGTATGGGCATCTTCGCAAGTAAGATCTGAAAGTCATTTGGGCAAGAACTGAACAATTGGATCCATGCCATGGTCCCACATGGAGAATCACTCCATCCAGCTGATCAGCATTATCACCTTCTTCTCCTGCATTCCTAAATGTCTTCATATTGATCTCACTGGTCTTTGTTTCCTAAAAAGACCAAGGCTTATGTTTCATATGCCATATTCAAATGCCATGTGCCTATATCTGTGTCTGTATTTGTCTGTCTTCATTTTAATGCTAATATCACCCAAAAAGCCAGAGAGATGATCATACACATTTGTAGAAGGAGAAGAGTCCAAGGCACACCATAATGGAAGGAAAAGCTTCAGCATGAACTCATCCTTTAAAGACCACAAGGGGATGTGAAGGGGAGTGACCTTAAAAGCAACCCAGTCAATGAAAACCTTTGGTTGGACTCTACAATCAGCCATAAGGGGAAAAGCCCTAGAAATGAGACTGAGGGAATGATTTGTTTAATCCTCAGGTAGTCAGAATTTCAGGTTGTTTTGTTCTGTTTCAGTACAGATTTTAACATTTTCAGGCTGCAGCTCTGGACAATGCAATAAACACAAATAAATAATAACAGAAAGCCATGGAGCAGCATGCTGGAAAACCTCTCTGGTTTCAGGGCAGCTGACCTATGCCTGTGCACATGGAGCTTCAGGCTTCCTTTACCAATTCTCCTGAGTTCACATAATCCTGTTGCACGTGAGTTTCCAGTCCTGGAGGTGGACGTTTAAATGCAATAAAATATTGTGATGGATTTATTCTTCTTTTTGCATTTTCATGAAAGCATTCATATTAATTGGAGGCATGCAATTGGCTTATGCTTTTGTTGTCTTTTAATAATGCAAGGAAAAAAATGTTGGTGTGCAACTAACAGAGGAGGGAAAACTTGGCAATCTTAAATATTTAAATTAATTCAAACCACTGAATAACCAGAGGAGAAGAGAAAATAATGATCTTTTGTGAAAACTTTTACCATTTTGATAGGAGGATTCTAGGTCCACTAAATGTATCTAAGTTCCCACCTCCTTGCTGTGACATTCATGCTGTTTTAAGTGGGATTCTTTCATGTGATTAGGGTTGTAAACCTCCTTGTAGATGTAGAGGGTGAGAAGCTGCTGTTTTATGCCTTTCTGAGTAAATGACAAGAGGCAAAAGAACTCAGCACAACCCCAAAGAAAGACATCCAGGTAATTCTGCTTCTAAGTGAGGCTTGCTAAGCTTTTGCAAACCCTGAAAACTGGTTGGGGCTCTTTCCACTGTGCCACCCTGACATTTATTCCAATTGGTCTTGATTTTTGAAAAAAACAATAAAAAGGGTGGTGAACAAAGCAGTGTCTCAGGGATGAAAAGGCACTTAATGCCTTAAATAAGACTGGTGGTAACAGGTCTGGTTTTGTGGTGGGCAGTATATGACACTGGTCCCTGTGGAAATCCAGCAGCTGGGCTGGGAAGGAGCAGGTTGTGTCTGCTTCTGAGGTTTGTGTGCCTGGTGAAACAGCTGAGCTTTTGGGGACAGTCTCAGTCCCAGCTGTGGGCAGGTACTGACTATGATTCCCAACACAGCTGGCTGTCCTCTGAGCAGATGGGATGGAGCAGAGGAGAAATAATCTTATTAGGCTCATTGCTGGCACTGGGAAGACCAGGGCTTGGCTTGATGCCCACAGCCTAACAATACCACAAACACATCCATTGTATGGAGAGGCCTTGCTGGATGCAGAAGGCAAGCAGTAATAAGGCTCTGTTGGGCCCAGGAGTTTATGGGTCCCAATAGGGCTGAGTATCCAAATCTGTGAGACTCCAATTCCCTCTGCTTCAACAGCCACCCTAAGGCATTAGAGCAGAGGAACCCTTGGGCAAACGTGCATGTGTGGCATGAAGGTGATTTTGTTTTACTTTTGCTTGCATAGGGGTCCATTCTGGCAAGTATCCATAAATTAAAAGAGCAGGACAAATGTCACTTGTTTAAGAGACCAAGTGCACAAGAAACAGCCCCACAGGCTGCTTTCGGGTTGCTTGGCTGGAGGAGTGTCACATTCCCAGCTAAGAAAAGCTGTTGGAGAGTCTTACAAGTCTTGGTCCTGGGGAAGTAAAGGCTTCCCATTGCAGCTGTGGAAAAGCAATGAGAAAACCCCACAGGCTAGGAGATTTGGGGGAAGGTGTGCTGATGAATCTGGCTACCAACAAGCTGGAACTCTTGGCCCTGAGGGATCCAGGAAGCCTGGAAAACTTGCTGCACATTATCTTGGAGGTGGAGCACCTAACAACATTGCATCTAGGGCTGGAGGGGTGTCCCATGGCTTCTGGAGGATTGGGAGGTGGTTCTCATGGCACCTGGGAGGATTCACCCTTCCTTCTTGAGTTTTGTGGGGCATCCACAATGCACTTTGTGTCTGGTCAGTCCATTGCTCCTGTGAGTTCATGGACAACGGGGTTAACATTGGGTGCACTTAATGCTTGGAAAAAAGGGGGGGTGGATGGTTGAAGGGCTTCATGGTGCTCCTGGAGGATTGTGGGGTTGTCTGCATTGCATCTAATATTGCAAATCTGGAGCCGGGGCACCCTTGTGTTCACGGAAGCTTTGAGGAAAAGGAATCTGCAGTGTATGGGGTGTAGGGGCTGGGGTGGTGGAGTAGATCCCCGTTATTTCTGGAGGCTTGCATGGCAGGAATCCCCATCACACCCATCGCTTAGGGGACGGGATCTCCATTGCGTTTAATGCTTGGGGAGGGGGTTACCCCATTGCTTCTGCAAGCCTGTGAGCAGGGGAGTTCCTATGGCGCCTGGCAGAGCAGAGAAGGCGAAGAGGGGGTGTATGTGTGTGTGTGTGTGTGATATCCCTCTTCTTTTGCATTCTGAGGCAACAGAAGCTTTCCCTCCATCCTGAAGGTTTTGAGGGTCGCGTTTCCCCGGGGCCTCCTCCAGCCTCCTCCATTCTGAGGCGTCCTGGGCGGAGGGCGGGCTCGGCTCCCCCCTCCCGGCTCCCTCCCTCCCTCTTTCCCTCCTTCCCGGGGGTTTGCCCTGGGACTCGCCGGAGGCTCCGGGGTTGGCTCCTCGGCGGCGGGCAGGGGGTCAAGGGCAGCAACCGGGGGGAGATGCCAGCTCCGGGGCAGCGTGGAGGCTCCGGCTAAGCGGGCAGCGGCCACCCCCGGGGGGGGGTCACCCCCTTCCTCCTCCTCCTCCTCCTCCTCCTCCTCCCCTCAGCCCCATGGCGGGGCGGGCGCCGCAGCGCAGCCTCCCGGCAGCGGCGGCCTCCGTGCTCCTGCTCTTGCCCGTAAGTGCCGAGGCCGGGGAAAGGGTGGTAGGGGGGCAGGGAGGGAAGGTGGGGGATGTCCAAGGACCGTGGGGAGCCCGCTCGCTCTGTGTAGGAATTAGGGTTGTGCTCCGTCCTTTACAAATCCCCGCCCGCCTCCGGGAGCTGAAGGATCCGTCCGGGGACCTTTATCCATTCCCTCAGCGATCCCATCCCTGCCCGGGCTCGGAGATTCCCCGTCCGAGGAGCTTTACAGATGCTGTCCGTGCCCGGGTTTACCGAGAAAACCCCGTCCGGGAACTCCACCTGCTTCCCGCACGGGTCCCGCCTTCCCCCGAACGCTGCGGGATCCGTCCCGGTGCCTCGTAGCGGCTCCCGGTCAGATCCCACCCCTAGCCGGGCTCTGGGAGCCCCCGTCCCGGCTGCGGTTAATGCTCCCCTCCCCCCCCCCATCTCTTTGGGGAACACCCCATGGCCGCTCACCTCTGGGTACCCTCAATAAATCCTTGGGCTGAACCACTGCCCTCCTTGGTCACCCCTTCTCTGTCAAGCAGCCACCTCCTCGTCCCCTTTCCTTGCCAGAAAAGGTCCACTGCTGGGGTTGAGGTCTACTAGTGGGGTTGAGGTCCACTACTGGGGTTGCAGCTCCCTGCCCTAAAAGAAAAGGGATTTTCCTGGCACGATGGGGCAGTGGGTGGCCCTCTCCTGTGCCCACTGTCCTCAGCCTGGTCCCCTCTCCACTCAGCACCTCTCATTCTTTCACCTCAGGGATCAGCAAACTGCAGTGGAGATGGGCAGGGCTCAGCCTGTCCCTCCATCCAGGTGTTTGCTCCAAGTTTTTCTGGAGGGAAATAGGAGAGAGGCTTTTCTTGGTCCTTTTTCATCACAAGCTTCCCCCTGGGTGATGCTGGATTGAGGTTGGTCTGTGTCAGCCTGGACTTAAAACACCTTTCCCAGCCCACACTCTAAACTCTGACTGACTTTTCTAGTGGCTTGTATGTTTTAAGTGATAGTTTGAAGTGTGGTAAGTGATACTTGCAAAACAAATGGGAAAGATTAAGCAGGACGTGCATTGATTCATGCAGAATTTGTAAAAGCTGTTCCCACAGCATAAAAAAAAAAAAAAAAAGTGGCAATGATCCTTCTGGACTGTAGTGTACTTGGCCCATCTTTAACATTGCTGTAGATGAAGAAAGAACATCTGTTCAGTTTCCTTAAATTCTGAGGGAAGCCAGGTCTGGAAAAGCAAAACACTACAAAGGAAGAAACAATTTAAACTTAAAAGGTTTGCATTAGCTTTCTTAGAAACCAGGGAATATTTTCTCAGCTCTGCCGGGGTCTTTTTTCCCCAGTTAGAGATCACTACACATAGAATCAGACTGGCATGGGTCTACACACTTGGTGTTTCCAGTCCCAAAAAGGTTCTTCCTAATCTTTTTTTCTTAGTTCTTTTCTTTTCCAGGCTGTGTTTTCCTTTACTGATTTCTTTTGGTCCATAAGAATATTTCAGTTTAGGTATACAGTAGGGAACTCTTCCCAATGAATTTATCAAAAGTATCCAGGCATTCAGAGATGCCAGATTAATTCTTTTTCAATGAATAGAAAAATTTGCTTTCTCTACAGCTGTAGTCTATGGGCAGGTTTCCAGCTCCTCTGTAACTTTTGATTATTTCTGTAAATTTTGGTAGCTACTTTACTGCTTTAAAAACAAAACAGCTGCCTTAAAAGGAAAAAAAATTAAAAAGTAGAACAAATTAAGAGCCAAGATGTCAAGCTGCCATAAAATGCATTTAGCCTAAGAGAAATGTGAATTTTGAGTGTATTCTGAGTGTGTTTGCATGGAGGAGCTTGTTAGGATGTAGCATAATTGTAGATGATAGAGTCTTAAGTGTGTGCCTGTGTGGTACATGGAAATGTTGGATGATTTTCAGCCTCATGTATAGAACAGCTCTTGCCACAGTTGTAACAAAACTGCTGAGCTTTTACTGTTTTTTGGGTTGATTTTTTTGTTTTTGTTTTTTTTGTGGGGGAGGAGGTGGTGGTGGTGTATTTTTTCATCTGCTTGTTGTTGGTAAATCTTTATCTCTGTTTACAGCTGTATGAAACTTTGCACCAAGAAGCCTAAGAGAAGCGTTTTAATACTGTGGCTCCACTCCAAAGCTCTTAAATTCATGTTTAGCTTGAAAACACTTGAAAGTTGACTCAAAGTCAATGGCTTTATTCACATTTGTGGATTGGAGAAAAGGCATAACTGCTCGTGGGGGCAGGTCCCTACATGATTAAGGAAGCTTAAGTTTTGACAGCAGCTGAGCAATTGGGTTTTATGGGAACTGCAGGTCTGCAACACTTCTAAAGTGAGGCAGCTTTCTAGTACAGAATTAGATCTGCTACATGAACATGCTGGTGCAAATGACCTGTCAGATTTCACAGGGCTGGTCAGCAAATGGGTGAAGACTTGCACAGCAGGCTCTGAGATTTATGTTCTCTTAAAAGGTTTATGTACATATGATACACTGGAAAACGCATTTACTTGAATAAGAAGAACAAACAAACAAACCATAAAAAAAAGACAGATGAATCTTTTGACATCTTGATGTAGAGTCCTTTCTGAGTTCATGTAATTTGGAGGGGTGGGGGAGGTATTTATCAAAAACAAAAAGCAAAATTTGCTAGAATTCATATGCTCTCCTAAAGCTGTTAAAAGAGCCAGAGCAGTTTGAGTCTATCAGCCAGCGGTGACAAGTTAAATAATATTCCTGGTCTGAGACTGCCAAAATTCAGTCCTACTGTGAATTACTCCAGCATAAACATCTCATCAGGAGAAGCCTTTTCTGGCATAGTACTTTGGCAGAGTTTAAATCTGTAGCCATCTTGCAGTAATTACTGGATATTTGAAGGAGGTAGTTGAGCTGTATGCAGGAAGAATGGATGATGTTGGCTGACTGGTAGGTTTGCCATGAAACATTTCAGTGATGCCCTTAGCTAGAAGGCAGCCTTTAGCTTTTGTTCATATAAGGCATCTGCTTATATATTATTATTCTGTCCAGAGCAAAGGAGGAATAGTGATTAAATCCTCTAAAATCTGCCTGCTCTGCTTCTCACGTGCCTTTGCTGAAGCTGGGGGAAGGATCTCACTGTAGTTGGTGCTCTTACAGAAGTGCACACTTGTTTAATTGCAATCCCATAGGTTATATCTCTATTAGTACATTAAGATTGCCAGGACAGCTCTTCAGCCTTCAGGCCAAATGCCAGCAAGGGGTTTGTGCCCCTGCTATTAAGCTCCTTCAGCTTTTAGAATGGGGACAGTGTTCACTAACTGCCCCTTGAGAATGGTCCATGGTGCAGCCTGATCATTCCTGGGAGCTGTTTGAGATACTGCTAGAGTGCTTGGAGCAAAAATGTGTCCAGGAACCATGCTAAAGAACAGTATAAATTATTGAGTATTTAAAACAGACCTTTGCACCGTTTGATTTATAAACTTAGATGGGGCGTGCTGCACTCTTATTGCTCTGGGCTCTCAGGGAGCTATTTTCCTCAAAGGAAAACTCTTCATTGCTTGGAATTCAGTGATCAGCTTGCTTTGTGTTAGAGATTACTGTGACATCCTGCTTGTGATGTGAGGAGCTCAGGGATTCACAACGAGAAGAGCAGAGTAGTGGGTAGTATCAACTTCTTTCTGTATTCTTTTTATTTTGATTTCCTCCTATACATCATTACACACATTTAAAAATATATTACTATTAGACATTTGCACATTTCTGTGTTTTTAATAGTTCTGCAGGTATTGGAGGGAGAAGGAAATGAGAAAACTCAGGTGAGCTATGCTCACTGATGAATCTGATCCTTTTTACTGTATGTTATTTCTAGGTTTGTAGCACTGCAAATCCAAGAAGGAGGCTTTGGGCAAAAGCTGTTTTACTTTAGATTAACATTCTATCCCATACATCACATTTCTGCAGGAATTTATTTTGCCATTTTGTGTCTACAAACTGAAATACACAGATCAAATCTTGATCGTGTACACGTCCTTTCTTTTAACCTCCACCACTTTTCATCCCAAATGTAGTCTTTCCTCCCTTAAAGTGCAAACATTAATTCTTGGATGGAAAGCTGGAGCTGTCCAGCGAGCCCTGTGGCACCTCCTTGCCTCTGTAGCTGTGCAGTATCAAAGCACTGCATAAACACTGTCCTCCTTATCTTTCTAATCATAACAACCAGCCTTGTCAACTAAAAACTTCCTGCTGGTTTGTCTTATCAAATTATCTATTTAGACAGAATTAGTTTATTTTGCTGGTGATATTTTTTCTTTTTTTCTTTTTTTTTTCCTTTTTTTGTAATATCTTTGAAAATATTATCAATATTATCAAAATTCATTTGATTTGAACTGGCAAGTGTTGGGTAAAGAATTTTTTTACATTTGGGGTTTTCTTCTTTCCTCTGAGGAGCTGAATACACCTTGCCACAGCTATTCTTACAAGACAAGACAAATAGAAACTAGCCATTTACTACTGTGATCAGTCAGCCAACAAGTACTGACCTTCATATTAACAGATGCTTGAATTTCATCAATTTCATAAATTCCAGTGCCAGCATGGGGATAATTGTTAGATGTTTCCTGCAATGCTTTTGAACATAGGTCATGCTTTCCTACTGATCAGTTCCCTAGGTCTGGAATCACTTGGACTGCCTCTCACAAGTAGTTCTGCCTGCTCTACATGGCCTTGACCACGTCTGTGCCATTTGGGAAGTGCTGTGACAGGGACAGCAGTGTCCTGAGAAAGATAATTCACTGAGATGGGTTCTGATGTCCTGTCCTGACCTCTGGCTCGTGAACCTACTTTGGGAGTCAGGTGCTGGGAACGTGCTGCTCCTGCCCATCTCATTCCCAGGATTGACAGCTCTATTGTGGAGCTAAATTCCTGGAGAACTTGGAAGCTGTCCTTCTCTGGGAATGATCAATTCGATGGCATGTGTTTGTGCAGAAAGGCTGCTTGTTGTCACTAAATAAGAAAGCAAATCCATTTGGTATCTCAAGAGCTGGGAGATACTTCTTCAACAGAGCTGTAAGAAAATGAAACTTGTTAAAGCTCTGGAGACTTGTGAGTAATCCTGGCTGAATAACTTCCCACTCTGGGTTGTGTATGCTGGGAAAGTAAATAGTGAGCCATGCAGATGGAGATTAAAATACATTAGCTGTCCTCACTGCAATGCTAAACCCTTGCCCTGGTAATTGTAGCTGAAGTGCCAGAAAACTGGAAAGGAGCCACCTGCCTCTGAGGGCTATGGGACAGTCTCTCTCCCTAGGTTCTATCTCTGTGCTGCCTTAGTTTGGGGATTTTTGTCCTCCAGCAGGGGTGGGTTTTTCCCTGGAAAGGAAGAGGGGAAGGGGGCAAAAGCTAATAAAAGGAAGTGTGCTGATGAGTCCAACCAGGTTGGACTGCCAGCCAGGCTCTGCGAGCAGGCATCTCAGTCCAGGGACTAAATTGCTTCCCTTTGAGTGGCAGTAGCAGACTCCCACAGCCCAGACACAGCTTGGGTTTCATGCCAGGAGAAGCAGAGAGCTGGCCCATGAGCCAGGACTCGTGGCTGCACTTCATGGTGTGGCCATCCCAGGGGTAACCTTGCTGCTTTCTCAGTTCCAGTCCCCAGAGGAATGCTGTGCTCCTGCTGTTCCCTGGCTTTGGAGGCAGGGATATCTAGGATCCAGTCTGTTCCTTCTGTCTTTCAGTGCAGAGAGGAAGGGTTTTCCCTTTCGCTGCCAAGAATGATGTCTCAGAGCACATGACAAGATTTTAGGTGAGCTCTAAATCAGATGGAGTGAAGATTTTTCCTCATTTTCCCTCATGTCCTGTCTACTGGGACTATGAAGTCCATCCTGAACTTGAGAGACCCTCTTTGGTGTAACAGACCCCTACTTTCTCCAAAAAAGAGTGTCTTTATGGATATTTTCAAGTCTTTTAAGACAATCAGTATTTCTTTCTTTTGGACAGATAAAAGAAGTTTTAAAAAAAATTCTATCTTTAAATATAAAAATATTTTAAAATACCTTTTCATAGTATTTGGTACAATGTTTTCATTATGATTTTGCACCAATGCCACAGTGCCTAATTTTTTGTGTCCTGTGAGATTTTTCTTAGCTGCAACTTGTGGATGATGTCTGCCTCTGGTACTTCTGCCATCAACTTCTGAGAAGAGTCTGACTCCTCTGAAATTCCCCTCCAGGTGGTGAAAGTCCATTGTTAGACCTTCTCTTGTTCCAGTTTTGGAGTTAAATTTCATTGTGATATGTGCTTTGCAAATACTAGAGGTGGGCTCCAGCCCAAGAGAAGAAGGAGTGGATGGAAAGGAAGAGAATTAAGAATGAGCCAGTTAGGTGGCTGCTGGTCATCAGCAGTGAAATTTCATGAAGTCTGGGGTCAAAGGAACAATCTGTGGAGGATGTAGAAGTACCAGTGTCAGCATTCCAAGGACAGTGAAAACAAATCATAGAATCATAGAACTGGCTGGTTTGGAACTGATTAAAGTCTTGACCCAGAATGGGAGATGGCTTTTTTATTTTTTTTTCAGGTGTGAACACACAGGCAGAGAGATGAAAAACAAAGATTAAGAGCTTACATTTGATGATCTAGAACTGGAAGAGCCTGTGAGAGGAGGCCTTGAAGTGTAGTGTGATAAAAATAGATGGGTGAATGATCTTGGCAGAGACTGTTCAGCTAGATAAGAGTTTGCTTGGCTGAGATATAGGCATTCCTTTGGGTAACAATGACTTCTAAAACTGAGCTATTCTGGGTGTCCTGTGTGTTTTTTCTCCAGTGCATAAGTCATCTCATCCTAAAGTAGATGTTTAAAACAGAAGTGATAGATTGTTCCTTGATAGTGCTTTCTTCTTCCACTGAGTATTTGGGAACCTAAAGCAATGTAATGTGACAAGTCCAGCTCCTGGGTGGCCTTAAATACTTTTGCTTTGTGTGCTGTGACTCAGAAAGGCACTTGGCACATGCATGGTCTTCAGTGGATGAAGAAAATCCCCTCTACACCCTTATTCAAGAGCTCATAGGGGGATGCTTCATAAAGGCAGCTCTCCAAGTTTCAAAGACAACACTGAAGTCCTGTGATGGGTTCAGTGCAGGAGATGCTTGAGTTTTAAAAATTTATTTCCAACTAAAGCTTAATTTAATGTCATGCTTAGAACTGAGCATGTACTGGGTTGCTTCACTGAACTGAGGTTCTGCTTCCTATTCCATGCAGACTTATATTCTCTGTCCCCAGACTTCCTGGGAGAGCTGAAGAGTGACCAAAGATCATAGAGCAATGTCTCCTGGGTCATTTGGGGCTCACTACCTAGTTGTACTATTTTATCTATCTACTTGGATTAAGTTAGAGACAAGTGATGACAGAAAGTTGAAAGAGCTGAAGGATCATTTGAATGTTTTTTCTTGAACTGTGCTAGCAGCCTTTCCTTTTACTGTAACATTAGGTGGCTCAAAGTCCTATGAAAACTTGTATTTAGTCCTTCTATCACAAATGGAAATTATTTTTCTGGTGAAAAATGGTTGTATACTGCCAAATGCTGCTGCACTAGCAAAGTTAAGTTACTGAGCTGAGAAAGGCCAAAGACATATTGAAGCAGAGGTCAGAGGACTGACCTTTTTTGGTTCTTTAACAAAAGGATTTCCACCATGTTGACTCTCTTAGCACTGTCCTTTAGTAAGCATCACTTTTGCATACATCTTGTGTGCAAAGTAACCACACAGCAGTGAATACAAATCCATTCTGGCCACAGAAAAGACTGCCTGCCCCTCCTCCTCTCCTAGGCTCTTCTCTGTTACCATTTTTAAGTAGCTTTGTCCCCTCTCCTGGTTGTGCATAACCCTTCAGGTGATTAACCAAAGCAAATAACCTTGTACTCTCACTCTCTCCTACATATTGCCACTGCCTCTTAAAGAGAAAGAGCTGCTCAGATGAATGATGACATTTGTTACAAGTGCCTTTTGCTGAATACCTGGTGTTTTTCCCAAAGTATTTGTTTTTATACACAAGTACTGGTGATGGCAGGAACCCCTGTAAAACTTGCCAGATGCCCACCTGCCCTGGAACCTCCCCTGGGTTTTGTTAAGGAAATGTGGGATTTCCTGATTTTCCTTCATCCAGCTCTTTTAATGATTGGTGAATGGTGAACTTAGATGTGTCTGATTCCCTAACCTGGGCTTTTTTGGACACAAGCTGATAGTTTTTGTATTTAATTGAACCACTGCTCTGAGAAAGTCCTTCCCAATCATCCAGGTGAAATCCCCATCTCATGGTAGAAATGGTGCACTTGGAGAGCTTGACTTAATAAGGTTACCATGTGTATTTCTTGAGTTAATTTATCTGAGTTATTGAATTGAAGAACTAAAAATTAAAGTTTTCCTTTTTTTTTTTTAAATTTTACTTTACTTATGGGGAAAAACTAGAGAGTAGCAGCTGTCTGTATGCTGAAGGCAATTTCAGTGCACTGTTGATGTTGAAACAAGAAAGAACTTAATACCTCAGAACTCCCAGATGTTTTACAGAAACCCCTGGGAGGAGATGCTGCTTCACAGAAATGAACAGCAGGAATAAGAATCCTCTTGACATGATCCCTGCCTTTACCATAGGTATTTACTTGGGAGGGGAAAGTGCTCATAGAATGGTTTTGGTTGGAAGGGACCTTAAAGATGAGTTAGATCCATCCTCCCTGCAGGGGTGGGCACACCTTCCACTAGCCCAGGTTGCTCAAAGCTTTGACTTTATAGGGAGCACAAATAAATAGTTTAAACTGAGGCTTTTTGTGTGTGTGTGTGGCAATGGAGACCTTAAGTGGATCTTTCTCTTGTCAGCTGCAGACCAAGCACATTTTGTGGTCAGTTACTACTAAGTTGTTCAATGTAGGAAGTTCACTTCATCTTGCTCAATAAAAGAAAGAAAACAACAGTATTCCAGATAATTTTATAAGATGGTGGTATGTTCACGTCTTCTGTAGCCATCATCTTTAAGAATTTTTTTGCCTTTGGGATACAGGGCCTGAAGAAAATTTAGAAAGAATTAATATGAGTTCCTCTGTCCTTAGAGTGGGTGAGACCCAGGCAGTGCATCCAGTGGAGCTCAGGGACTGAGTCCTTTCAACTTAATGATTAAAATTACAGCAGTGAACTGCACCTGAGAAATTCTCCCTCCCCTTCCTGAACTGCAAAGGAATCCCCAGGTGTTCAGCTCAGCTTTTGCTCTCTCTCTTCTGAAGCCTGATAAATCCCAATGCTTTTCTGTGAGGGGTTTTCTGATGAGATGCTGTTAGAGTTCCACGAGATGGATTTCCCTAGGACCTCGTAAGTCCTTGATACAACCTTGTTCTGAAAGGGACAAATTCTGCATGTCAGCACCTCAGATGTTGTTCAGCATGCCACCAGCAGATGTTTCATGGGGCAGCATAAGAGCTTTTTCTAAAAAGCTGGCTTTCATTAGACAAGTAGAACATGATCTCTGGGAGTTGTGAGAATGGGAGAGCAGAGCAGATGCATCTGTCCCTCTTTGGCAGCAGTTGCTTCCTCCTGAGCTTCCCTCCTCCATCCTGGCACCAAATGTTGCACTGTCATGGATCATCCTTCACAATTTCAGTTCTTCCCTTCAGTTTGCAGTCGTGCTGACTTCATCTGCTCTGCTGCTTCTTGCTGCTAGATATTTAAACTTACAAGATGCTGTGTATTTTATCTCCACGGTAGCCCCGTGCCTGTATTAATGGTTTTGGATCCTATTCATAGCTTTAGGGGATTATATATGTTATTTTAGACATTTCTTAATGTGTTTGAGAGAAGAAAACCACCTCTCCATTGCAGGTGAATTACAGTACCAGTGTTCATTTGTGTTTTATATATATATCTCTAACACAATCATCTTTCAAATGAGGACCCTCTGTAAATTGCTTTTAAGATGAAGTTATAAATCCTCTCTAATCTGCATGAAATAACCACAAATTCTGGTAAGAACTGATAGGATGCAACACTATGATGTGACCCAGATTCTTCGTCTGTGCCCAGAGCTCTCCATGGGGATCAGCTGAGACATGTTATATATAAAGTTGCAAATGTGTTTTTTATGACTTAATTATAGTAATTTATGAAAGTGCTTGTGTGACAGAGGGTAAATTCTGCAGAAATAAATGTTAGCAAGATTGGAGGCTTTCCATTTGCAGAAGAGCATGTGCTTAGGGTGGTGTCTTGCAACTTTTACAACAATATATTACTCTCTTTGGTTGCTGCTCTTTTCATCTGCCCATCTCATCTTTAGAGGTGATCTTACAGTGAGTTCCTCTGACTGTGTCTCATGGTTACATATCTTATAGCAGAGAAGACCTTTTGTGGATTCATGATGAGCAGTGAGCATGGCTGAGGGAAACAGTCAAATCAAATAATCATGAGACACAGACAGGGATGCACTAGAACAATTTATCCACTCCTTTTCTCAAAGTCCTCTTAGATGTGAAGGTTTCATAGATTATTCTGAAGCAGCCTATAAGTTTATTCCTCTGCCTTAGAAAGTAAAAGACTCCTTTTCACCTTAATCTTGGGCTCGGTGCATGGGTTTTATTTCTTCATAAATGTACACAGGGGCTCAGAGAAATTAAGATAAGACATTTGTGTTCATCTTTGGGGTAAATATGCAAGACAATGTAGAACTCATTTGGTGGGAAGAGGTCATGGAATAATAGCTGTCTTCAGAGAAATGCATTTAGAGTGTGTGTAGAGTATTAGTTTCTCCATTCAACTAATGTTTCAAAATATTTACACAGTCATAGGCCCAATTATTTAATTTTAAAGTTCTACATTCCTTAAATATGGGGGTATTTTTGCCATTACTTTGCAGAGGGATTTTTAGGCTTTTAGTGTTTGTCTGCTTTACATACAGTTTTTAAAACATTATCACATACAAGAAAGCTATTGGTTCTGGTTAGTGAAGAGAAAATGAAAGCAAAAGTAACATAATATGTAGAAGGCACTTTTCCCTCTAGGCAAATGAGCCTAATTTAACCCTAAAGCAAATGTGACTTTTAAACTTTCTTGTTCCTACACGTGCTGAGCTACACTTGAGCTCTGTTCTTTCCTGTCATCTTACGAAGCAGACAGCTGAACATGCAGTGTATTTACAGTACATGGAGGTGTCTCAAGTCTCTTCTTTGAAGGGAGACAGTGCTTCAGCTTCTGAGGTTGGGAAAATACAAGGGAAGAAATGCCTCTGTGTCAGCTCATGTGATCAGCTCTGAGACATGGCCACTATCTGGGCTGCTTTCTGGTAAGCTCAGCTGCAGTTCTGTTCCTTGAAAGATTGCATCTACCCTGGCTGCAGAACCAAAGCTATTGCCTTTCTCTATCTCCTTGACCTGACCATGCATGGTCAGTACCCTGGAAGGCTTTGCTATTAGAGGGGGTAGTTTGAGGTCTCCCTGGAGGAGAATCAGCAGCCTTGTGTTTATTTGAAAAGAATGAAGTCATAGAATCATTTTGGTTGGAAAAAACCTTTGAGATCACCAAGTCTGACCATTAACCTAGCACTGCTAAATCCACCATGAAGGTATGTACCAAAGTACCACATCTACACATCTTTTATATCCCTCCAGGGATGGGGACTACATCTGCCCACTCCAGACAGGGCAGCCTGTACCAAAAGTCTGAGAAGAGCTTGCTTGTACTTCAAGACTTCCTATTTTGTAAAAAAACAGCAAATTGAGAAATAGATGGAAATGGTATTGTACGAAGAAAGTTGTTCTTTAGAGACCAGCACTTCTGATTAATTCTATTGTTGTCATCACTTATTCCACATCTTATTAAGGGACAAGAAACTCAGTGACATAAAGAGGGTTCTGCAATGACTTACATCTTATTGCACTGAAATGTAATATCAAAGCTCAATGAGTATGGTTGTTTCTCTGAGTAAAAGCTGCCTGTATTATATTAGAGTCATAATGCATAAATAGATAAGGCATTTTGTGTGTTACCACGGGCTTTATGTCCCCTCAGAAATAGTTCTGGAAGATTTTGTCTCATGGTTTGAAAATGGAAGTTTGTCATGATGTGTCACTCCTGAAATTTCTCACCACACTTACTTCTGCCTTTCTTAAAGGGCTTTAAAAGAACATCACTTACTCCAATCCCAAGCTGTATGATTAGATGTACAGTCCTGTGGGTTTCTTTACTCAGTCTGCAGTGGGTGCTTCAGTAATTTAATTTTTGAGTGTGAGAAGGACAATAATGGATTCCTTGGATTCCACTCTAAATAGACATTTCTGAAAATTTACTTGGGGACGTACTGAACCTGCAGCTTTCTTGGAGAGCCCCTGTTGATATTGCTGCTCTCCTTCCCATCAGCATTTGCCCTCAGTGGAGGGCTCAGCACTCTGAATTTTGAGGGTTAGAAACCTGTGTTGGTTTTAGTGGCTAAAAAGAGCCCAGGGTCACCTTACAGGGCTTCCTACTTTTCTTATACAGTCAAGAGTAGCAAGTTCCTCAAGCCTTCTAAATTGTCCCTTGCCAACTGCAGTCTCTCTTGAATGTGAAAGGATCTTTAACACCCATTGCAAATTAGTAGAAAAAAAATTCCCCACGTGCTCTTTAGTGAGATGTAATTTTTCTTGTGTATTTTAGATATCTGCTTTCAAGTGAGATAAATTCTGTCCTGAGCTTTGTTAATTCTATGAACGAGCTCCCACAAGAAGAGGTCTGGAATAGGTGGTTCATTTGGATATGTCTGCATTTAGTCAGCTGAATGCCACCTCCACTGTCATGGAGCTATGCAAGTAGAACCATAAATCTCCTTTGTCACAAGGGGATGTCTGTGTCTGAACCAATTATCAACGGGAACTGCTGTGAGAGTGCTGAGGATCATTGTACTCAAAAATGAGGAAATCTATTTTGCACTGTTGCTTTACTGCTTGTTTTGTTTTCTTTGTTCTTCCAGATAGTTCTCCACTGTGAATCTGCTGTGAACCTGCCCTTGTCTGTTCTGCTGGAAAAGTACTGTGAAGCTTTGTCAGCCCGCACCAATGTCACAGGTATTTATTTCTCCATTTCTTGCTGGGTTCTTGTTACTCTAGGATCTGTTTTCAAAGTGTCCTTGCTTCAGGAACATCTTTTCCTGATGAGATAAATGTAGTGGGCTTGTCTTTTCATCGACAGCCATGTACAGTGGTGAGACAGGGAAAGAAAACTGAATTTTTGTGCACCTGGAGAGAGTTGCAGGTGGGCTAATGATGACAGCCCTTTTTTGTAATTTAATCTGGTAAATTGACTGTACTTACTGACTGAGAGTGGAAGGTTAGTGCAGTTAAAGTGTCTTTAACCAGATGGGTCCAGACTCGTTGTCAAAGGTTGTCTGCAGTTCTTCAAGTACAGCAGGGGACATTCAGGCTGGGTAGGCAAAGACAAGTGGGAATGCTAATAAAATCCAGTCCTTGTATGAGATTTACTGTAGAAACTGGGGTGCTCTGACCAGACTGACAGCTCATATAAGATAAGGAAGAAACTTGGATCATTTCAGCCAGATCAATGGAGTACTTACCATGAAAAACATCAGTTCTTCAAATCAGAAGACAAAACTTTAACTACAAAACTTTATCATTTCTGTTTCCTGATCCCACCACCAAGTCTGCCAAAACCTGACTGTTACTTTTTAGCTTTGGACAGAAGGCTTTTCTGGCAGAGAGGTAAGGGCAGGGGCATTTAGGGGCATTGGCAGTAAAGGGAGCACGACATCCACTGGAGAAGGCTAAGGGCAGAGAGCAGCACTGAGCTGGGGGAAGATGGTGCCTTTGTGTTCCTCATATCAGTTTTTGAAAGCAGGGCAAAACACTGATTCTTGTCCTTTATTCTTGGCTAAAGTGCACCAGCACAAAAATGATCCTGTGAGAGATGTGATACTGCACCCAGTTTTGCTTCAGAAGCACTTCTCTGAGGTTGTGTGTGCTGCAGTGAGTGATGCTTGAGAGGGAAAAGTAAATTTGATTCTTCCCCCTTCATTTCTCTTTCCCTCTGCTAAATATCTTCATGGAGGAGGAGTTTAAAATATCTTGTAATAATAATGATATTATCATTCAGCCATTTTCTCACCCCTGAGAAAGGACAAGGAAAGTGAGGCTCAAGGAATAAAAAAAATCTTTCTTTATAATAGATCAGATCAACTGTGTTTTCTTCTGACTGTATCAGTTCCTTAAGGACAATAAGCTGGTCTTGGTAAACTGGTCAGACTGAAGACTGAAAGTTGTCTTGCCTTAACTGCCTCTTAATTTGAATATATAAATGAGTGTGTTGACCTGTATTATGAATCTAGCCTGAGCTCTGCAACTTGTGTCATTTTGTTCCAGGGAGAAACTCTGCCTCACGTGGCATATTTGCTTGTATAAATTTTAATGGCTGCCTACTGGAAACAAAGGAAAAACAGAGGAGGTTCTGTTAAACCTTCCCTAATTTTGGACCTTTTTTTTTCAAATATTTTTGTAAATATTATTGTAAAACTTGCCATTTATTCATAATGTAATTTTCCTTGTCCAGAGCTTTTATTGAGAAAAAAAAAAACTATTCACACCAGGCTGTCTTGAAAATTACTGAACAATTTAGATCTCAGTTGTTGAGAAAAAAATAATTTTTATGGGTGATGTGCATGATGCCTTGTCCTGTTTTTGAGCATGAATACAGAACATCTTGTCAGACTGAGTGCAGCTGCTATAATAGCATTTAAATCTGACAAGGCAAGAGAAGATGTCACGGAAGCCTCTTTTTGACTGCCCTGTTGTAAGGTATCACTGATGTCAAAAATTAAGTGAGCTGTGTGCATCCTTCATTTGGAACCCTCACAACAATGAGGATGTATCACATCAAAACATTGGTGTGCTCCATTCAGCATCACAGACCACAGAACCAGGCTGTAAAATCTCAAATGTCTGAGTCTTCTTTTGCTCACATTCTTTGACACAGTGCAGATAACTCCTCTTTTAGGGGAGAAAAAAAAAATCAACAGAAATCCTCCAAGGAGAGCCATGTTGAACAATCTTTATTTATAGCTGGGAGAACAGTAAACATCAAAGTTTTGTAATTGGTTATCTCCTTCTTTGTCTCTTTTCCAGAAGATGCTGTTAATTAGTCCAATATGTTAATTTCGTCCCCCTGTAATTACTAACTTCACCTTCCAAATATGTTCACACTAAGCATCCCAAACAGATGGCATAAAATGCTATTGAGAATATAGTGTATGTGTAATTGCTGAATTGCTAAGTGAATGACATTGTAAATTCAGTCTGGAGCAATTTAAACCAAGTGATACTTTTTCCAGGGTGGAAAGCAATATAACTCTTTTGGGTGTTGTTTCCTTGAAACATCCCTGGGTGACATCTCCATAATCGCTTGGGTGCAGCTTTTGAGCTTAAGAAGAATGTGTGATTTTATGTGGGGACCTGAAAAAGAATTGTAATTAATTTATTTTTTTTTTTTTTTAAGAGTAATTGATTAAAATGGCAGGACTTTTCCACAGTGAGCAGACGAAGATTTTTCTAATGTTGTAATCTCCTGATATTGTTTGGCAAGAATTACAGTAATATTCAGGGTGACTGGATGAATGTAATTCCATATATCTGTAGGATATGTGCACCGAGTTATAGCTCAGCTTTTTATAGGAACTCAGAGGAAGTAGGTCCCCAGTTCACACTAATATTCCATGGGTTTTGTCATGCTTCCTTTCACATCCTGTGATTTTCCTGTCTTATGTGTTTCCAATAGAAACTACAGGTCTTGACTTGCATCTGATTCTTCTCACTTTTGACCTCTGTGGGCATCTTTTGATCCAACTTTTTGGTCTATTGTTATGTTTGGCCACGCAATCTATAAAACCTTATCAAAAGCATATTCATCTGAAAACAGGAATTCTGTTTAAAAATAAATCAGAAGGCAGGTGGACAGTTCTACTGTGCTGATTGTATCAGTGTAAGCATACATTCTCTGTTTGCCTTCTCTTTCTTACCTGTCAGTTCCTCTGAAGGTTGTAATTATGGTGTAGTATGGTGAAAGAAATTATGTAAGCCTCCTGATTGTGAGTGGTGCAGGATTCTACCTGTGCAAATTCTGGCTTATGCTGGTCTGATGTTTCCTCAGCTCTCTGGGGAAGCTCTGGTTTGAGGAACATGTTGGTGGGTGTGGGAAAAATGTTTGCAGGGCTGGATTCCAGCACACGACTCCTGAAAGATGCCACTCAAGTCTCCCACTGACTTCCACCACTTGGATGTCTCTATGATTTCCACTGGTGCTAGAACATTGTCTCTACTTGAGGTTTCTTCAGCACTCACAATAGCCCAAGGCTGGGAGGGGATGAAAAGAGGTCTTCTTTTCTTATTCTTTGTTGTGGTATAACCCTGGTAGGCAGCTAAAAGCCACACAGCCTCTCAGGAGGATGGGAAAGAGAATCAGAACAATAACATTAAGAAAGTTTGTGGATTGAAATATGGGAATTTCCACAAGGAGGGCAAAAACTGCACCCATAGGCAAAGTAAAATAAGGAAATAATTTACTAATTCCCAACAGCAGGCAGGTGTTCAGCCCTCTCCAGAAAAGCTGAGCTCATGTGTAACAGTTACTTGGGAAGACAAACCCCATCACTTTGAACATCCTCCTCTTCCTCCTTCTTCCCCAGCTTTATATGCTGAGCATGATGTTGTATGGTATGGAATAACCCTCTGGGCACTTGGGGTCAGCTCTCCCAGCTGTGTCCCCTCTGAGCTTCTTCCTCATCCCCAGCCTACTCACTGGTGGGCTGGAGTGAAGAGCAGAAAAGGTCTTGAGTCTGTGTGAGCACTGCTCAGGAGTAACAAAAACATCCCTCTGTTATCAACACTGTTCTCAGCACAAATCACAGAATCATCCAGGTTGGAAAGGACCTCTGAGATCATCAAATTCAGCCCTTGATCCACTACTGCCCTGGTTACTAGACCATGGCACTAAGTGTCACATCCAGTCTCATCTCAAAAACCTGCAGGGAAATCCAAACCGTAGCTCCATCCTGGCTACTCTGAAGAAATTTAAGTACCCCAGCCAAAAGCAGCCCACTCCTGTGGTTCTCACACTGAATCTTAGCCAACACATCTGACATGAGTTTGCTCTATTTCTCCTGGTTGGTGTTGGAGCCCAGCATCCTCTGAACAGGTTCATTTAGAGATTCCATTAGCATAACAAGAGTTTCATGACTAAATGCCATGGCTTTGTGTGCTGTCCATATACCACTGGTCTGTTTTTTGATTAAGACAAGCCTGATTGGGTTATTTCTGCTTAATGCATGTATGGAGCTCACCTCTGTGAACCAAGCAGCTGGGACTGAATGTGGAGTTTCCGAGCAAAAGCTAAAAGTTGCAATTACAAGTTCTCAGGAGTCACTGCAGTGTTACTGGAGGTCTCATGGGGATTCTTAGAGTAGGACTCGGCTCACAAATTAAATGTGAATGTCTATGCTCACAGGTAAATCAGAGCTTCCATTACTGCTGGTGGTATGGGATTTGGTTGCCTTCATGAGTGCCCTGTACTTTTTAAGATGCTAACCTGCAGGGCTGACAGATTTGACACAGAATCCACAAGAGACTTGTGCTTTCTTGAACAGCTGATGCTGGTAAGAGGTCTAATGGAAAGTGTCCCTGCCTATTGCAGAGGAGATTGAGCTAGGTAATTTTTAGGGTCTCTTCCAACTCAAACCATTTTATGATGCTATGATATCTGAGGGCTCCAGTGGAACTAGGTGCCTATGTCTGGTTGTCTGAATCTTTGCTCAGATCTCCAGTGACTGCACTAGATGAACTAGGAGAGTGGAACTAGATGTCCAACTCAGTATGGACATACCTAGATAGAAACTTCCACATGGAATTTCTTAGAAATCTGCAAACGGAACACCATACAGTATGTAGCTTGCAAGGTGGGAGTTAAATCGTTTCATAGCTCAAATGCAGAAATGAAATCTCTGAAATTGTGTTTTAATCACAGATGATTTGGCCACAAAAAAAAAAAAAATCATTAATATTTTGCCTTGCTGCCTCTGCTGATGAGTGCACACAGACTGTAGGTTTTGCTTGGCTGTTGTTACTTTTTAGTAGTCAGTTTCCCTCAATCATTCTTTTAGTGGATGAACATCTCCTGACAGACAAGTCAGACAAGTTCCCAAGTGTCTGGGAACTTGCTTTCTCTTCTGAACAGCAAAGGTGAGGCACTCATTGCTCCAGAGGTTATTTATTTTGGTACATTACACTATTCTGTTTCTTGGAAACAAGACTTGGCTTCATGACATCCCTAAATATCCCTCTGCAGTAATGTCATTGCAGCAGCTCTCACTGCTTTCCTTCTGATTTTTCTCAGCAGGTCACCTCAATGAGCACTTCCATTTATACCAATCCTTGGATGAGCTTTCCATTTGAACCTGTGCTTCCCACTCTCTTGGTGTCAGCCTGCTGGCTGCAGCTGCCTCTGAGGCACTTAGGAATCTGCTTTTATAACATGCCCACCATCCCCTTACTGCTCACAGGCATAAAGTTAACCTTGAGCATCAGCATCTGAATGATCAAAGCTGGAGCTAGACACAAGCAATCTTTCTGGGGCTTCCTATTTTCAGATGTCGCTCTAACACCACTTAAATAGAGGTGATGATGTTGGTTTACTTTCCCATTGCCTCAAATGACATACCAGGCAGTGCTTGTACTTCCCAAAATAAAGCTGACCCTGTTGTATGTTGTTGCACATTTTGTATTACTGCCACAGGGCCTTTTTTATAAAGTTGCATTTCTTAAGTCTGGTGCAGTTTCATACCGGGGATATGGAAAAACTTGCAGGTATTAAGCAACAAGCTCTGTGCTGCTGTAGAGAGGATTATTTATAATCATGGAACCATTTAAGTTTGAAAAGACCTTTCAGATCATCAAGTCCAACCATTAACCTAATACTACTGAGTCCACTACTGAACCATGTCCCCAAGTTCATAATTTACTTGGTATATTTGTGTACAAAGAAAATATTTTTAATTGTTTGGGGTTTTGCTTGTTTGTTTTTTAGGGTTTTGGTTGGATGGTTTTTGTTGGGTTGGGGTTTTTTTTGGGGGGGGGGGAGGGGTTTGTTTTGTAAATGGCTTATGGATCATATATGAAAACATCTAGAGGTTCCCACATTTACACTAGGAATCCAAAGGTGGACAAGTTCTTCCAAAATTTACAGCAAAAAAATCTGAAAGCTGTGTAAATGAGCCCGTAAAGTGCTCAGCTGTAAGACAGAGGAGACACACAGAGAGTTTGGGGTTTTTTGTGGAGGCGTGGTGGCTTTTTCTGTTCCCATGAGTAACTGTTGGTTCTGGTCTGCCCACGTGTTGTGATTCTGCATGTGAAATGTGTTTCAGTAAGAAGTTGCTCCAATGCCTTGATCCCATGAATCTGCTTTTGCAGAACCTCAGAAAACTACCAAATGAAGCAATCTTGGCTTAACAGAGGGACTGACTACACCAGAAGTGGTGCTGGGGATTTAGGATGAAATATGAACTCCTCTGGTATCAGTGATCACTATCCTCAGACTTTACATTATACATGAAGGTAAAAACCCTCATAACATCTTTATCAGAAGAATCTCTCAATGCCATTAGCTCTGAACTGACTGAAAATCTCCAGCACATCTGCCTGGAGTCACTAAGATGTTTGGCTTGTGGGTCTGAGAGAGGAGGATTGCTGATAGTATAAAGTCAGGGCAGATCCCATGATCTTATGGGATGCTAGAGAAGCATTTAGAGTGACCAACTTGATGGCATTGCCATGGTGGTTCTGGGCTGCCCTCCTGGGATGCTGTGAACAGTAAGAAAAGAAGTGAACAGTGTAAAATGTTACAGGAATTCAAATGGGAGAGGAAGAGCTCATAAACAAAAACATGTTACAGTGGCAACATGCCATTGAGTTTTGTTTCATATTTCAGAAGAGTGACACACCTCAGTCCTGGATCTGTCACGTCTGCATGATATGTTCTCAGCAGACTCTCACCAAAGACCCTTGCAATGCCACACTTCATCAAATATACTTAAGTCGTGGAATTTATACAGTTGGTACAATACATGCCATTTGGTGAATGTGGTTTCTAAATTAGATGCAATTTTTTGTGCACTTGGCAGATAAAAATATACCCTGCAGAACGTCTCATTTTGTCAAGTTCTACTGAACAGATGGAATGCCTTTTCTGTTCACATGGAATCATGTCAGTGAATCTGGTCTTAAATGAAAACTCCTCCTGCCCTAGGAATCAAGTCTTCTCTTCAGGTTTGTGGCTTGATGCCTTCAAGCACTGAAATAACACTGTGGCCAATCAACCCACATAACAATAGTGATACCACAAACTGCACTGTTTGGAAGGATGGGTAGTTCAAGATGATGTCCATAATATATAGTGCTGGGGGATAAATATTATTTGGAAGTGGGAGATATGGGCTAGAATGGGAATTTTTTGTTGTTTCCGGTTTCAATAAAATGCTCAAGACTTTCTGATCCCATGACTGAGTTGGCTGTCCATCTTAAACATGAGCATCTAGACGTGCTCTTGTTGACATGCAGAAGTTGTCTTGCCTTTGTCTCCCTGATTTTTGCAAAATGGATGTTTCCATGCTTTTTTTGGAGGAGTGTCCCTGAGCCAGAGTCAGAGCCAGATTCCCCATGTAGACAGATGAAGGTGAGACTGGGCTCCATTCATTTCTTTGTAAAGGTATAACTATAAACTCTATGTCTTGGACACCAAGGTATAAAATCATACCTGCCTGCACTGCCTTATTTCATGAGTGTCTACAGAAAGCAAAAAAAAGAGGTTGACCTTCTGCTGTCTGTTATTAGTACGTTGCAAGATGAGCTCAAACTGTTTGAGAATCCGATGGATGGTCTGAAGAAGATGCTTTATACTTACAGGTGCTGCCATGGCCTCCTGTGGACTTCAACATGGACACAGATAATGGATAAAAGTTTCTTCTTGCATAAATTGTAAAGCTGCAGCTGGCAGTTCATCCCTCCTTGATTAGCTCAGCCTTTGGTCAGCATTTTCTGGATGAACTCTTACGTGTGGAATTAATTTGCCTTGGCTTCCAGCCTTGAAGTGGGGACATCTTATTGTATAGTTCCATGTGTGATAAAAAATAGTTAAGTATTAAAGCTGGCAAAAGTGCAAAGCTGACCTGTAAAGCTCCAGCTCTATATTGTTAAGCTTTCTTATTCCATGAACTAGACAATACTTTTTACTCCTTTGGGCATTAATCTGAGTCATTAAGCTGTCAAAGTGTGGAAGCTGGCTGCATAAGAAAAAGATAATGGAAAATGTCAACATATTTTATGTAAGGCACTGGGACCTGAACTGTTCAGGCACTTCACCCTGTGTATATCTTTACTTGTATGAGAGGAGTCATTCACTACAGCAGTACACTCCACTGAGTAATGCTACTCTTGTGTGTAAATGGGATGTTTACAGACAAAGGGATTGTTTGGGGATGCAAATATTTCAAGTGCCTATATGTAGCTAAGAGAAAAAGACAAATGAGGAACAGGTTCCTATAGGTATAAATGCTATGTGGTATCTCGGCTCCATTAATGTGCTACAGGACTTGGATTCCATGGCTCTAAATAGCAGACCTACAAAGGCTCTGCTAGCATAAATGAATTTGTTTGTGCTCCCTGAAACTCTCTGAAAAACACCACAGGGAACTGTGCCACTGCAAGGTTGTCTTCATCTTCTTGAAACATCTTCTTGTGCAGAAGCTGATCTCTTGGCTGTTAACACTGTTCATGCACTGAGGTTTCATAGAATCATAGAAAGAATCAGAGAAAGTCAGGGGTTGGAAGGGACATGGAAAGACCATTGAGTCCAACCCCCCTACCAGAGCAGGGTCACCTCCAGGAGGTCACACAAGCACATCCAGGTGGGGTTTGAATGTCAGAGACTCCACAACCTCCCTGGGCAGCCTGTGCCAGGGCTCTCTCATCCTCACAGTGAAAAATTCTTCGTAATATTTATATGGAACCTCCTATGCTCCCACTTCTAATGGTTGGCCCTTGTCCTTTTGTTAGTCATCCCTTGAAAAAAGCTTGACTCTGTCCTCCTGGCACAATCTCCTTACATATTTATAAACATTGATGAAGTTCCCTCTCATTCTTCTTTTCTCCAAGCTGCAGAGCCCCAGCTCCCTAAGCCTTTCCTCAGTAGGGAGATGTTCCACTCCCTTCATCATCTTGGTTGCTCTGGACTCTCTCAAGCAGTTCCTGCTCCTTCTGGAACTGAGGGGCCCAGAACTGAACACAGTATTCCAGATGTGGCCTCACCAGGGCAGAGTAGAGGGGGAGGAGAACCTCTCCTGACCTACTAACCACACAGCTTCTAATGCACCCCAGGATGCCATTGGCTTTCTTGGCTACCAGAACACATTGTTGGCTCATGCTCATCCTTCCATCAACCAGCACCCCCAGGTTCCTTTCCCCTGTGCTGCTCTCCAGCAGCTCAGTCTCCACCCTATACTGGTACCTGGGGTTGTTCTTTCCCAGACTTTACACTTGCTCTCGTTGTAATTCATTAAATTTCTCCCTGCCCAACTCTCCAGCCTGTCCAGGTCCCTCTGAATGGCATCACAGCCTTCTGGGGTGTCAGATACTCTTCCCAGGTTTGTGTCATCAGCAAACTTGCTGATAATACATTCTATTCCCTCATCCAGGTCATGATGGATTTGCATGGCTTAGCATGCTGGAGAAACCTCAGGAAAGCATCAGAGATGACTATGGAGTCTGGGAGAGTGGTTATGTGTCTCCTGTTCCTGTGTTATTCCCTCTGCATCCACTTACAGCTACTGCTGGAGACAGGAAGATGTAGTAGCTGGACTTTTATTTAGAACCAATAAGACTTTTCTGGTATTTTTAAACAATCCTATTTTTTCATTGCGTATAGAGGCAGCCTAAGGCCTGCTCAGCTGCAGATGTTTATTTTGCAGTATCTAGAGTAACAGGAAATTAATCATACTCCTAAGAACCTTCACTTTCTCTCAAAGTACCCCTAAGGTAATTTAGCAGCATGTGGAAGACTATTGCTTTCTGCCTTCTGTGTAAATAAAGGGGAAAGAGTTAATATCAGAAGGGACATCATTTTAATTTCACTATGAGTCTGCTCAAGGAAACTGCTTGGGAGTTCATCACCATGAACGTGGATATGAAATTTTTAGATGTGTCCTCAATGTAGTCGGGTATACTCAGGTCTCTGAAGTTTCTATTGGTGAAATAAAACCAAGATTTCTGGCTAAGTTTGTCATGGGTTATTTAATATGCATATATGTATAAAAAATGTACACTTGTATGTATAAATATATATATATATAAAAATTCATGATCATTTAAAGAATGAAAAGTGTCATTATGCTGAAATTCTCCTTCTAGTAGCTAATGGGTGAACTTTGAAATCTTTGAGTTCCCAGATTTTGGAGTATGATGGCTGTGTTCGGTTGTTGTTTGTTTGGTTTTTTTTCTTGGCATCTCTCCAGAAGAATATATCCTGTTCTCTTGTTTGAATTAATTTAAAACTTTGCACAAATCTCCATTTTCTTAATGGATAAATAAGCTCAATGATTTTTGCACAATGTTCACCAATTTTTCTGCTCTTTCTATTAGAATTTTTGAAAATTTGAGGTTCAGAGGGGGGAAATGCTATTTTAAACTGTCCTCGCTGGAGTACTTTTTTTAATTCTTTAGCTCCTTCCAGGAGGCTTGACTGTTGTGGATTATTTTACTTTAATTTAACCATTTTCAGTTACTTCTCATTTCCACTGTTGCAACAAATAGGAACATTTGATTCTCGTTAGCTTTGCACAGTTTAAAATTTAATAAATTAATAGCAAAAACATCCTTACAGAATCCATGGAAGTTGAAGAGTGAATATATTTATCTCTATTTTATATATGGTAAGTTAAAGGATTTGCCAAGAATTCAAAGGCAGTCACTAGAGGAATATTAGAACTTGAGATGTTCTCCCTCTCAGCCTGCACGCAGCACTTAGTTGGTACTAAAAATATAGCAATTAAAAGTAAGCAGATGATAGTTTTGTGTTGGAAAATTTTTAAATATTCTATGGTAGTCTTGCAAGCCCACAACCAATGTGAAAACTTTCTCACTGATTGATGTTACTGCTCTTGCTTGTAGCTGGAGCTCTTATGTATTGATATTTCCATTTGATTTTCTTCAGAAATCTTGGAAGCACAAAGGTAGAATTCCAAGTCATAAATCCCTGGAAAAATAAGAGATTAAGTTTGGGTTTTGGTGGCTGGTGTGAAGTTCCAGAAGTAATATTACAGAAGTAATGATTCAGGGGGAGGGAATGCGAAGGTGTTCACAAGGCATAATTATTCAGTGCCTGTGGGAAACACAAGGGAGATAGGTTGCCCAAGATCACAGAGTTAGGTTGAAGTAGATATAAAATTCCTGTCTCTCTGCCCCATGCTCTAATAACTGCTCTCTTCCCTTATGAAATGTGGCATTTGCATATTTAGAGAAAACAGGGTATAAACATGTTAGCATGATGCTGACAGGGGCTGGCATGTTACATGCTGCAGAAACACCTGTATGCCATACTAGCCTGCAAAAGGCATGATGGTATTTAAAAGGTTTGGGTTTGTATGTAGGAAGGGTAAAGTTATCAGAAGAATAAAAATCACAGACTCATAGAATGGCTTAGATTGGAAGGAACCTCTAGAGATCATCTACTCCAACCTCCCTGTTATGGGCAGGGATGCCTCTCAACCAGACAAGGTTGCTCAAAGCTTCATCCAGCCTGACCTTAAGACTTCCAGGGAGGGCATGGGAGCATCCACAACTTTTCTGGTCAGCCTGTTCCAGAGTCTCATTACCCTCATACTAAAGAACTTCATCCTAAGATCCAGTCTAAACCTGTTCTCACTCAGTGTAAAACTACTTCCCCTTGTCCTATCACTGGACAGTCTTAGGAAAAGTCCCTCTCCATTCTTCCTGTAGATTCCCTTCAGGGAAAGGGTCCCCCCAAGAGTTTATAAGGTGCCCGCAAGAGGCTTCTCTTCTTCAAGCTGAACAATCCCAGCTCCTTCAGCCTCTCCTCATAGCAGAGGTGCTCCAGCCCTGTGGACTCTTACCTATGGATTTATTCCAAAAGATCTATGTCCTCCTTATGGAGTGGGACACCAGAACTGGATGCAGTAGAATGCCTGTTCTCTTTATCTGTTCCATGTGCACAGCTTTTGATTGAAACATAAATGCTACTGATGGATGCTTTGAGTTGTCATGGTCATTGATGTTTTTATTGGATAAACATATGGTCTTATTTCATGATCACTGCAGACCAGACTGTCATGGAAGAGAGAATAATGTGGGCAAGCCAATAACTACAGAATTCTTCCCTGGTCATGTCAAGCCTTTACCTGACCTACAAAACTGGCTTTGAACAGTATCTGCAAATTCTCGAACACTTGTAAAAACTCTGGCAGGAAAAAACTGAAAGCCAGCCCAAATGACTTGAGTTAAAGAAGTCTGTTGAGTCACCTTAGGGCTGATGGACCCCAGTGAAGGGTTCCAGGGTATTCTGCCCCAAAGCCAAAGAGAGAGTCAGCTCTGGGCTCTGCTTCAGAGAGATACATGACCAAACACCTCAGGTCATACAATTAGAGAGTTGATTATGAAACAAAAATGCTGCTAGCCTTGTTACCATGACAGCCTTTGGTATATACGGTGCTTTTCTTCCTGGAACCTCTCAGAGTGACTGCTAATAATCATCAGATGTGCTAAAATTCTTAAGGTTTTGTTTTGCTTTTTTTTTTTAAATTTCTCTTCATGTCAATGCAGTCTGAATCAGTGCCTTCCTTCACCTTCTGCACTCTGTTCTTGGTAGCTCATTTGTTGTTGGGCCAAGTGCTCTGTGCAAAGATGGGGGCTCAAATCTTCTCCCTCATAAGCACCAGCATGGGCCAAACACTCCTCATGAGTGCTTCTCATGCTCTATGACTGCCAGCAGCCTCCAGCTTGGAGTCCCATGTTGGAATACATCTCCACATGCTTTTGTCTCCTATGCTTTCTTTATTATTTTCAAGGCCAAATTTAAAATATTATGTTATACTTTTCAAGTAACAGTTCTGCTTTCTAATTACTCCCCTCTGCCTCTCTTGCTAAGTAACCAGAGGGTGGAGGAGATGTGGTCCTATTAACCAAGTGGAACCAAAGGCTTTTTTGTGGGAAAGTAACATTTTTCTTTCCCAGACTGTATTATCACACTGGGTAATTTCAAGTCAGTCTTGCTTTGCTTCCTTCTTCCTAGTGCCTTCCTCTTTATTTATTTTTTTTTAAATCAGGAGTAGTTGTGAGATGGTATCTGCTTCCAGGTAGAAGTCCTTGTTCCTCACAACTCAGTGGTCCTTGTTCCTCACAATGTTGCAGAGCTGTGTTTTGTTATCCTAGCTTGTGGGATTACTCTAGATGGTGATTGCCTCTGGTGAAACGAATCTGCTGCTCCTTGCAAATTAAGATTTTTGGCTGTGCTGGTTCCTGCTAGAGAGCAGAGATGGGTAAAGTCATCTCTAATTCAGATATTTCACTGCATAGAAAGAAGCTGAGAAGTTGGGGGATGGGACACATTTTGTATCATTAACCTCTCCTCCAATCTCTTCCTCAACTGTCTCTCCTCTTTTACCCTTTATCCTCTTTCATTAACTCCCAAGATACAGAACATCCTGTCTCTCACTCCATCCTTTTCCTTGGGCCCAGATCCTTCTCTACATCTTCCTTACTGCAGGTGTCTAAAAGTCCCCAATAGCCCTCATTCATTTTCCTGACCTTGCTGAGCTGTTAGCAAGATGCCAGTGATGGGGATGAAGCAGCACCTAGAGCTGGGCTTTGCTCTTAAAATCAGGGTTGGATGGAACTATGGGAGATGTTAAGCTTTTCTTTTCCTGATGCTATTTCTGCACAGGGATCACTGGTTTAAGATTTATTGGAAAAGCAATTGTCATAGGATATTCCAACCAAGGCTAAAAAGAAAAAAAAAAAAAAAGAAAAAAAAGAAAAAAAACCTTTTTAACCTTATACTTTTGTTTATTGGATGCTATGTCAAGGTCACAGTTTAAATCTGAAATAGTTTGGTACATCCAGAAGAGCAAGACTTTTAGTATCTTCTATCATAGAAGAGAATCATAGAGAATCTAACAACAAACACTCTTAAGAAGTGTCAAGAAGCACTTAAATGTGATCTTGTTAGATTAATTTTTTAAGTATGGCCTAGAATAAAACAATAAATAGCAGCAGAAAAGCAATATAAAGCTAATAGTGTAAGTATGCACCTAGATTCACTGCCTTTCCTTTCAGGTCCCCCAATGTAGTGAGGGATTCCCAAATCCTTAAGGTAATGATAATACAAAAGTTCCCATAGGCAAAAGCAAACTTTAAAAAGAAAGATCCACTTAAAATCTTAATACTCCTGGTTACTAGCAGGTACCTAAGTGAGAACAGAACAAATTTTACCTTTGGGAAGATTTTTACACTATAAGATTTTGAAAGTAATTTGGAAACTACTTTCAAATGTATTAAATTTTTCAGAAAAGATAAAACAGCCCTCACTTAACTGGCAACTTTTTTTATTAAAAAAAAAAAAAAAAAAAAGCAAAGCAAACCAAAAGCATTATCTTGGAAGGAAAGCAGCAGGGTATTTTACTTAAGATACAGTCAGAGAGGTATTTATTATACCAGCCCATTTTTAAAAAAAGGCATTTCTTCCCTCTCCTCCTTTCTTACATGCTACAATTGATTTAGGGAAAGCCAGTTTGCTTTTCATTCCAGCTGATGGTTCTTACATTTCATAAGAGAGAAAAACTTCTCAGTCTTTGCTAATATTACCATGGTCACTCACATATATTTTTCAGTAGCTCAGTCATCTGTTGACAGCTGAGTCCAGTGACAGTATTAAATATATGAAATGAAGACCAGGTAAGTGGCAGGGGGATCAATAATAATCTAATGGGCTCTTCATTTCCAGACATCCACCAGGTGCTGGTGTGTGATGGAACTCCCTCTGGAGCTCACCAGTTTTCTTCTAAACACATGCCAGAGCAGAAGCCTACTGACACCTGACACCATATAGAAGAGTGTGAATGTTTTACTTCAATATTCCTTTTAACTCCAAATCATCAAATATTTGGAAGTTCCATGTATTAAAAAACTCTAACTCCACAAATGAAGCATTTATTTAAGATATGTCTAATAAGAAAATCAAGAGCCTTGTCTGAGAAAATTCAGAGGGATTTTCTCATGTCTGAGAAAATGCAGAGGGATTGGAATTAGATGATGATTAAGATCCCTTCCAGCTCTAATGACTTTATGATTATGTAGCTCAGAAATGTTTACTTCTTCTTGGGGTCATGAAGGTAAGGGCTATTCATACTTCAAGCTACAAAGAATTAAAATAGTTGTTAAGTGCAGATGGACTCCTTTGGAAACATTCCAAAATCCTTCCTTTATCTGTAGAGAAAAGGACAGTTTGGGTCACTTAAATGCAAGGAGTGTGTGATCTGACAGTAAGAGAGCATCCTGCAGGTAATGGAACAAGGACAGGAAAGATGCATGACCTGTTGGGGCCTTGCTCAAACCACTTTGCCTTCTTGGAGAGGTACAGTTCACCCAATTTTTTGTATACCTCTGAAGTAGTCATTGAACTTTACAGACCAGTGGTGTAGTCACTATATGGAAATAGGCACATCCAGGGGGATAGCTGTCCTTAGGAGCAAATCACAGGGTAAACTTAGTTGATCCATGCATTTGTATGGATTGAATCAATCCAGGCATTTGTATTCCATGGGAGACATAAATGTAAGGTTACCAGCTCTGTTTTGGAAACCTTAATTTTCTATACCCTTCTCTCTGTAATTCCATGTTCTCTTTCTATGTAGAATCTCAGCTGCTTTCTAGAATAATAATTTTTCCTTTATTTTTACTGTTTCAGCCCATTAATGCAAGCTTTTAGGAGGCCAGTGAGTTCTCCTTTAGTGGGGCAGAAATGATAACTCAAAGTCTATCTGGTGTTTAGAAATCATATTGGTGTTGTTATTCTTCATTTACTTATTATGATGGCATCTAGAAACCAAATCAGATAAACAGGTCTCTTGGAATAAGCACTGAGCAGATCTCATCATGCTCGGAAAGAAAGTTTTTATCCTTTAAACAGTAAGAGTTCATAGTTGCTTGTTTGCCCCCTTCCTCCCCTTTGTATTTATTCTGGAAAACATGGGCTTCAATGAGATTTTCTGCTCTTAACTGATGCTGTTATAATTACATTGGTCCCAAAGTGTTGGGCTGTAGCAACAGCAGAAGTGTAAACTCTGAAAAGCAAAAATCTGTTTTCTATGCAAATGGAGTCTATTCAGCAGAAAATCCCCAAACTCAGCATTTTGCAGTAGATGGGTATTTTTTTCAGTGTTTTGTATGGATATGGCATTTTCTCCAGATGATGAGTTCTGAGCAGCTCAACTGCTCCTGGGTCCAGAAAATGATGAAAAATGGGTTGGTTTGGTGCTGTTTTTTACCTGGTTAGTTTGTTACAGGTATCTGCATGCTTGATCACAGATGATGAATTTGTGAAGTAATCAGGTGCAGTTATGGCCATTCAGCATACAGCCCAGAAACACAGGATATAGGTCCAGCTGCCTCAGGTTTAGCCTGGTGTCTCAAGAAGGAAACTACTGCTTCAGCTTTCCCACAGTATGTTTTACATGATATTTTTGTCTCCAAATTCAATTGATCTTAAAATCACAGAAAGTTCAGTCTCCCATGAAGGGGGTACAGCCAACTCCAAACCACTTCTACAGGTACTGAACACATTGAAGATGCATTAGAGACACCTTTCAGTTCTGTCTGTGCCCAGAGTTGGCTATGAAAACTTGTTAAAATATTTTAATTTGCTTTCTTCAAAATCTTACAAAGAACACTAATTATTTTGCAGTGTAGATATCTGCATGAGTACAACCTACTTCAAAGACCCTGGTAGTTATTTTGCAGAAGAGGACACAACTACCTATGAAATGAAAAACTTTTCTTGATCTCCTGGAGCAATGCTGGTTCTGCTGTCTGGTTTGTCAAGCCCTATCCATTGGGATGCCCCAAATTAAATGGTGGCTAGTTTGAGAGATTAAGAAGCCAAAGTTTTCAAATTCTGTGTGTGTAAAACTGTGAACGTTACTTCCAGTTTATTGCACACTTTTCTCTCAGTTGGTTTTGTTGGTTGGTGAAAACCAATTACTCATTAAGTAAAGACACTGTGACTAGGAAGAGGATTTCTGTGTAGTCATAGTAAAGATCATAGTGGAAAATTGTGGAAAAACTAAATCAAAAGCAGAGCTCCAGTGGAAGCATTGAGCTCTGCACAAATTGAGGCTATTACTACAGGAAAGATTTGAGAGGCCTGATTTTTCTTTTATTTTCCCTACAGATGGGATTCCTGTCCCTAAGTGTAGACATTTATAGTACAGACATGTCCCAGAGAGCAGGTCAGCCTTTTAGGTTGCCTTTATAGATAATGGTAAGAAAGAGAGACTTTCAGACAACAATTTATCTGACCCAGTTTAAGTACCTCCTGCCTTATAGTGGCAGAAATCATCCTATCAAGTGCTCTGACTGCCCTAACTAGATCCCTCTTGACTTTTAAGGGGGCCTAGAGATTTATCTGCCACTGACAGCTACTGTATGGACAATTAAACTGAGACAAATAATTCCATCCATATCATCTGCAGCTCAAAAGACTGGCCTGAGCAATCAATGCCCATCTATCAGTTCTTTTGTGAACTACTTGGTTCATATTCTCTACAAAATTTGCCTTCAGCAAAGATTTTAGGGAACATAATGCATAAGAACTCCTACAATTCTTCTGAAGAGAAGTGGTGTTTTTTCCTAGCAGAAGATAGAAAAGATCTCTGTCTACTGGAGAGCTTTACTGTGAAGAGGATAAGATGATTGATCCAGCAGTGTTTCCATCAGCAGTAAATTGAACCACCCAGGGAAACTGGTATTGAAGTGGGGAAATAAGTTGGGAATGGGATATCAGAGGTCTGAAAACACACTTACTTGAAAAATGAACTGAGTTGTGCAGTGGTTTCAGAATGAAATGATGTGCTATGGGGAGGAATGGGTGATGAGGACAGACTTTGGTGTCCATCACAAACACAGCATCTCCTGTCCAGTTTGTAAAATCTTATATTTTCTTTTTTAGGAAATTTTCTTTGTTGTTAAATTAATCTCTTGTTGTAGTGATGTTTTCGCCATTAAAGAAAAAGGGGCAGTAAAATGCACTTTGTCCATATGCAGATCTGTGTATGAAATTTCCTGCTTTGGTTGTTGTTAGTTTTGTATTCAGGTATTTATAAGCAGCTTTTCTTTTGTAATGTTATTAAATTCATTCAAAAGTTTCTTTTTGTGGTAATGGAAAAATAGGAGAGCCCTCCAGTGGCCAAGGAAAAGAAATTAACTTTGTTCTGGAAGTGAGACAAACTAGAAAGTAGGGGGAGAAATATTTCAAGAATGTATTTCAAAGGTAGTAACTTCCAGCCCTGTTAGGGGATGAATTACATTCTGCTCACCTTGGACCTTTGATCCAGAAGAATTCCACAGCACTTGACAAACTCTTTCTCTGTCCCTGAATGAAATAATATGTATTTATTCATTCATCATTTCTGTATAGGTAGAAGTATTTGCATGAAGAAGAAAATACTTCAGGGATAAACTAATAGGGTTTGTATTTAATAACTTTGCAGGAAATGAAAATGAAGATAAATTATTCCTCACTGAAGTAATTCTTAGTATTCAGACTGCAATAACAGCAGGAAAAATCTCTTCACAAAAACAATAATTATTTTTCATTTAATAGCCCCCAAAGGCAAAGTTGTGATGACCAGGTGCTGTTTTGCATGCAATATTGCTATAAGGGATTATTCTGATGATTTTATTAGGTGGCTGGGGGAATGAAGAAGTGATGGAAAATAATATATTTTCAATCCATCAGTGTACAGCATTTGACATCTACTTGTGGTAACTGCTTGCAGCATCAGGAATGGCCACTCTGATTAGAGGTAGAAGATTTTGAAAGGTTAATGAGGAAATTTGATGAGCTCATAAGAGATGCAGCACTTGCTTAGCAGCAAGATGATAAGTTATTTTCTCTTTGCAATTGAGTGTGAGAGCATACGAATGACAAAATGTTGAAGCAGAATGTTACATGTTTTCCCAAAACTCTTTCTTTATTCCTTGCTTGGGAGAGATGTGGAGTTTACCAAATACAAAACAGATGAACACATCATGGGAAAAGAAACCCAGCTGTGCTGCCAAGTAGACTTGAAGTGCCACACTTCCCAGGATTAATTATTTGCTACAGGTTACTAAAGTATCTATCACAATATCAGCTATTTTATTTTAATTGATGACAGTTATAAGTATTTTATATCCATGCTGAAATGAATCTGTTTCCATGTTGGTGTTCATTTCAGTCTACAACTTCGTTTGCATTGAATTCTTGAGGACCTGTCCTTGGATTTTGTAAAAATTCACTGCAAACAGTGCTGATGTAACTAGCTATGACTTGAGCTCTCCCTATCTAAACACTTAATAAAAACAGAAAAACATTGATTTAGACTGTTTTCTGAGGTTTATTCTTCTTGTGAAATATACAAGGTCAATAAAATCCAAGGGAAAATGTAATATCTGCACAAACATATGTGCATTTACACCAAAGCAGCATTTAAGTCCCAGTTCAACAAATTATCTCTACCAAGTCACTCAAATTCTTCCTTAATTCCTGAAGTCAGAAAAAGTTACGAGTGGGTTTAAAGTTAAGCAATTTTTAAGCACCAAAAGCCCATCAATGAAACTGACTTTGAACATGGGAACAGCCTTTACTGAAGAGCAAATCCCTCAATAATGATCATACTTAGAAAAAAACAAAAAAAGACACAAAAAACCCACACCCAAGAATACCCAACAAGCTAATGATAAGCCTAATGCATATTTTACAGTGAGTCACTATAATGTGAGCAAGAGATTTTTATCAGCTAAATTTTTAAACTGTATGACCTGAGAGATCTTAAAGCATTTTTTTTTTCCTGTTACATAAGTGAGTATGATCACAGCAGCCACATTTTTTCATAAAGTGCTGTCTGGGAGCATGAGTCTGTATATGTACAGCAGAGAGTTCCCCAACACCATTCATAACACACAAGGCTCAATGGAATGAAAGTGTTTCTCTGCCTCCAGTGGAATTCTTCCCCACCCAACCCACTCTATGAGCAGTAGTCAATATCATTTATCAGGTAAAAATAGCTTAATGTAGGCACTTCTGTTTCTGCTTTGAAACACACTGTGCTGCACTGCATAACTTGTTCTCTTCAATTTTTGCCTAGCAGTTATCTACAGCTCCAGTATCCATCTCAGATATGGAATGTGTTGTCAGGAGAGAGCTCTATATAAAATACAGATGTACCTGACCATCTCTTGGGCTGAATTACATCCTGCTAAGGTAGAATAAGACCTGTAAATTTGAAGAAGTTACTTGTCTCCCAATTAAATGAATCATTCTCTGAAAGTGGCCATTTCCCTGCAGACTGTTAGAGAGCTCAGATACCTGGCTAAGTCTAGACACCCAAATTTTAGATGGCTGAAATTAGTTGAGATGAATCCCTCTGCTTCTATGGGCCTCCCAAATATACCTGTGCAAGGCCTGAGTGACCCTGTAGTACAGAATCAGAAATATTTACCCTGGCAATAATAAGGTGAAAGGGTAGTGAATCAATCTAGTGAAGAGATCTGAAAGGAAGTAGATGGATATGGTATCCCAGGAAGTATCCAAAATTATCTAGATAGCAAGGGCAACTGATTACAGACAGAGGTACAGAGATAATGTCCTTTCATCCATTCTGTTCTTCTGGGACTGCAATCACATGTGGTTGCAGTTGAAAAGCACTTTGCAAATCAGAAATTAGGGGGTGATTAGGTTCTTTTCCTCATTTCTCATGGCCCTAAAAGTATTATCACAATCCATTTTCATGCCTAATCATTCCAGCTTCTGTCTACTGTGACTGGATTCTGCCTTGCTGTTACAGAGCAAAGCTTGTGAGAACTACAGTCTCACTTCTTGAAGCTGGCATGACTGCTAATGATTTCTTCCACTTAATTTCCAGACACGTTTTTGGTGGTTGCTGGCTGTCCTGGTATCCTTATAAATAATCAGCAGGCTAGCAGAGGGATACAAATCTATTACATAATGCTTGTATTGTATTATTTTCCTCTTGTAAATAATTACATAGAATTGAAGACATGGGATCTTGAAACATTATAATGTGTTGCTAACATTTTGACAGTCCTGGTGGAACAGGACCTTTTTATTCTCATCTTCCTTCTTGATGTGTTTAAGCTAAAATGTTTTTCTTTGATCTCTCTTGAAATGCTAGGCCCACACTTGTGAGATTATGGTTGCCAAATGCTCTAGGGAGATAAAGTGCTCTGGGTCAGTGGGGAAGAGCTCAGGAAAAAATCAGATCTTCAATTCTAGGCATCTGGAATGGGATTCACTTGACCAGCTGCATACATTTTCCTAAGTCCAAGTTCTCATATGTGCTTCTTGCAGCCAGCAGAAATCTACTCAGGGTGTTGGATGGCCCTGAGGGCAAAACTGAATTCAGCTTAACACAGGTGATGACAATGAAGTGCAGTACAAAAGTTCCTATTTCTTTCCATTGTGTGTTTCCCGAGGAGTCTGGGGATTGACTTCTGAACTGTTTATTAACATATATTTTTTCTTTCTCTGCTTCCTCCCAGCCAAAGGCCATATGGGATGAATACTCAGATCTTCCCAGCATGCACTGAAAGTCATAAAAACAAAGCAGAGTGGGAGGCAGGGAGAACAAAAGTTTGACTTTCATGCCCTGAACTAAGTCACAAGAAATCTTTTTGCCTAATGTGTTGCAAGGAGGGGAGCAGGGCAAGACCTCTGGTTCTAGAAATCTCATTTTCAATGGTTCCATCATACTTAACAGAAAGAAAGTGAGATTTATGAGACACACAGTCATTGTCATCATTGCTTCAGATATGACTGGACCTCCATTTGATTTTTATTTCATTTGCTTGCCTGGTAAACAGAGGGCTGGGCTATTGTCAGGCATAAATAAAGGTATGAAATGGGTCCTTGGTTTTTGTATGTCTGTGAAGAATTCACCCTAAATATGGCCTTGTATAAAACTACAGTTATTCTGGAGTAACTGTGCTCTTATATGGTAGGTGGTGTTCTGCACATTCATCCAAAACACTTCACTTGAAAAAAAAAACATTGGCAGTTTATGAGTATGTCAAGGTTGGTTCTTCTGTGTGCACTTACAATCTCCTTGCAATATCTCATCATTTGTCTCATGTAACATGTTTCACTGGTACAGATGCTATAGCTGTAGAGAATGAAAAGTGCATTAATGTGCTGAAATATATTATTGCACAGCTACAAGCCATTTATTATTTATGCACTTGAATGTTTTTACACCCACAGTAAATATTTTCTAGAACCAATGAAGCTGCAAAGATTCATCACCATAGACCTGCATGTTTGAATTTTACCTTTGCTTACTACAGTCATACTTCATATCTAGCGATAAAGGTTGTCTGCTGTTCCTAACAAATTTATCAGCTGAAACAAAGATCTGTATTTATCTATGTCTGCTATTCCTCTTCACCTACAACAATTGGCAGCTCTGCACATGCTGTGTAAATCTCAAGTATGTGCAGCCAGGAGCAGATTTTCAATTAGAAGAGCAGTGCTTCGTTTGAGCAGTGATTTTCTTTGACAGTCTATTCAGGTAATTCCCTTTGAAGAGCCATAGCTGTGGTGTGGCAGAGAAGACAGACATCAGTGACATTCCTGGGGTAGTTCTAGAGGTGTTCTGCCTGTGGAGATCTTTAAGGTGTCAGCAGTCTCTTGATGCTTGAGTTGTCCTGCTCCCGATGGGATGAGGCTGTCCTGCTCCCACCTCTGGAAATTGTGTTTATGTTCATTGCTGGCATGCCTGGAAGGAGATGGAAAGAGAAAACATTTTACCAGGTAATGGTCCTGTTGCCACTGCATTCAGATGTTTTGCAGTTCATGTTGAGGAGGGAGGACCTTCAGGCTTATCATCCAGAAGCCACTCTGGTAAATAAGTACCTTCCTTAAAGTATATGGTCTTACATTGCTTACCTGGCTGTACAGTCCCACTGACTTTAAAGTCAGATGCTGAAAGGTCATTGCAATAATTAAGGATTACTGGGGGACATTTTTCAAAGAAAAAGGAGAGATGGGAAAAAAATTACTGTACCATTTGAAACCCTTCTGCTTCATATGTAAAGGTAATAAAAATGTAGATATGGACAAATGCTGAAGCAGACACTGAACTCCAAATTAGAGCAGCTGGGCTGTCTGAGCAGTTGGTTGATAACCCTGTATTTCTGCCATCAAGCTTAATTCTGCCTCTTAATTGTCCTCTAGGGATTTAAAGATTAAAATAAGAGATACATTTCTTTGTCCTCCTCTTCCTTCTACTTCATCTTTCTCTCTGTCTGCCATTTTTCTATCAAAACCAGCATAGGGAATCCTTTCTGTTGGATTTACCCAAGCCTTTCCTCACTGAGGATGTTACAGATGTCAAAGAGTCCTTTTTGGCATTTCACACAAACCTGCATTAACTCCATAAGGGCTGGACAGAAGTGAGATTCAACCAGAAATTGCTGTACTTGGCCTGCAGAGCATAGAGCCCTTATGAATCAGTTATTTGGGTATGTTGCTGTCTTGCTTATCTCCTTCTCCAAACACAGATCTATAACTGTGTTAATAGACCAGTTTACTGGTTGATGGTGAGTATGGATGTGGATCTACTTGGCTTAAAAGAAAGTGACCTGAAGAACTGATGGTACTTCCATATTTGCAAGGTAATTTCCTGAAAGGAAATGGAACAAAAGTAAGAGAGCTGTTGGTATAAAGAGGCTGTTTGATGACTGAGGTGCATTTTTTCCCTAAGTTTTGTGGTGCATTCCAGAAGAGATGGGTGACTCTTGTGCCTGGAAAGCATGAGCTCTTCACATCAGTGGGTAGGAAACCAGGTGATGAAACAGTCAGTGTCCTGGGAAGGATGGATGAGATACAGTGTGCTTTTTCTTTTCTGAGGAAGGGAAATGAAAAGAGAACTGGTGCTTTTTTTTTTCCTTTTCCCTTTTTGCTTTTCTTCTTTTTATCTCAATACCCGTCTTGAGTAGGGAAATATATATAGCAGCCTCTTGATTTTGTGGAGGTTGAATGTCTTGGGGAGAAGAGGTCCCTGTAGCAGACACAACCACGGAGCAATCAGCTGGTTCTGGAGGTCCTACCACCCCAATCATATGCATGTTGGAGAAGTTTTTCTTTATGTCAAGTGCAATTACTGACTTTTTGTGTTTGCTTAGTAATTCTTCAGGCAGATCTCTGCTACCTATGCCTGGCAAGACCTGGTAGTTGTTTGTATGAAATGTCTCACAGAGGGTACTGATCCAGCAGAGGATCAGGAGTGTCCACAGCTATGGAGTTTGTCACACTGTTGTCTAGTTGGGTTTGCTTCTTTTATAAAGGGAAACATTTTCACATCAAATGGGTCATATTGACGTGGTCAGGATTTGACTAGATGCAGCCAAAGGGAAACTTCCACTAAGCTGTTAATGGCACCCAGGGAAATTTGCAGAAGTAGATTTTAATTGAGAGGCTACACTTGAAGAGGGAAGATTTTCAGGAACAGTTGTGCTAATTTGTGGATTGAGAAACAACAAATCATTTTCTTCCACCAGACTTACTCCTAAACAATTTGTTCACCACCTCTATATTTATTTGAGGGGAGGAATTTTTGTCTGTTTGTTAAATATATGGAACACACTCTTTTTATCTGTGAGATAGGTACTGGGTGTGACATTCTAAAGTTAACTGAACTGAAAAGATGGAGGGAAGAATCCATGTAGGTTCACAGAATCACAAAATTGTCAGAGTTGGAAGGGACCTTTAAAGATTGTCTAGTCCAGCTCTCCTACAAAAGTGGAATCACCTACAGCACATTACACAAGACTGCTATGTACATTTTCCAGCTCTTCTCACTTAAGTGAAGAAAACATTCTTTTAACCCTGTAAAACTCTTTATTTGGATTCAGAACTGTTGTTTTGAATGTTAACCACTATAAAGAACAGTTTTGAAATGAAATCTACCTCATCAAGGTAGTGTTCAACTTTCTAACATTTGAACCATTTGAAAAAATCTTCAAGTTTTATGCTGGAAAATGTGGGGCAATGTTTAGGAAAGTGAAACTTCTAGCAAATACAAAAGCAATTAATTTTTAAACTGTCTTTCTTTTTGTAATTTATTAAGTGACGCATTCCTCCAAAAATTTAGGAAACAGTAGTGCCCAAGTTTTTGGTTCCGGTATGGTAGGTCCTGGAAAAATAGTGTGAAAAAAAGAGTCAAAGCAGACAGTAGGTGTGAAATGAAGACTTTTGCACAGCCTACGTGATTTTTGCCCTGCAGAGAGGCAGCAGAAGCATGAAAAAAAATAACTTACTAGCATCCTGGACAAGCTCCTTACTCATTGATCATTTCTGCATCAATTGAAATGGTTACTGGGCTTAGTGATGCCATTGGACACTTAAAATTGCTGTCTTCTGAGAAGATCTCATAGCCATCAGTAAGAGGCTCTACTTGAGGAGCAAAACTGAATTTTCTGAACTCCACTATCAGGAAGCAGGAAAGTAGATTAAACTGTAGAGCTAAAGGTACTGTGAGGGATAGATAGCTGAATTGCTTAGAGTTTTACAGCATCCTTTGTCCCTTTCACTTGAAAGCTCCAGAAATAGGGTTTTATCCTCAGAGACCTGTATGAAGACAACCTGTATGTTGTTGGTAGTCATGTTGTGTGAATGATGCTACAAAAATTTTCTCTCTGACTTTTTGGGATTAGAGATGCATGGGACAAAGAGATCTGATGGTGTTGACAAGGGTCAATTTGTTGAAAGGCAGATTTCTGAAGAACATTTGCAATTTTGGGAACGTTCATTTGGGAAGGAGATCATGGCTCCAGAGAGAGAAACAGAGAGTTGCATTCACTTGCCTCAGAAAATCATGCTGCCTAGACAGTTAGGACACTTGTTATTTTTGTGGGGTTTTACATGTTTACAACAAAAATACTCATCCCAAAACCACAGTGGCACTCCTTGCCTTCTCCCTGCATTACAATCTAAAAATGTTTTAAAAATCTCTAGATTCCCACATGGCAAAATAGCTTTCTGGCTAGTTCTCTCCTCAGTGCATGTTGTTAATTTATTTGCTTTTTTTAACCCAGTGATTATTTTTTTTATATTTCCTTTCTTTGGATAACACAACTCTTTTGGCCCTTGAAGAGTAAAGAAGAAAGAATAAAGCCCTTCAGTCTTAAATATGAGTAAAGGGAAAGTCCAGACAATTGCAGGGTGGGAGAGAGATCTTATCAAAATCCTATACCTCTGTTCTGAACTCAGTGTAAGCACTGTATTCACTCTATAGCTGTGAGCATAGACTGTAAACAGGAATTCATTTCTGGGTCTTTTTTTTTCCTCTGCCAATTTTTTATTGTCCTTGCCTTCACTTTCTCCATTCATCTGTTTCTAGCATATATTCTTACCTTGCTTTCTCCTTTACAAGACAGTTTTCTATTTTCTTCCTAAGACCCTTCTGAATCCATGATCTTAGATGATTCAAAAAGGGGTTTTTTTGCCACTTTTTCATACAGATTTCCTTGTCTCCTAGTGCAGCAAGTCAGAAAGGCTGTTGGGTCCAAGGGGCTCTCCAGCATGTCCCACAGTGCCTGGAAGGAGGTCCTGACTCTGTTCCTTCTTTCACCCAGCTTGGCTTCCCAGTCTGTCTCTCCCTGTCCCCACCTTGCCTCTCCTGTGGGTCCTTACTCCAGATTCCTTCGTTCTGGTTCCTCACTTCCCTCACACCACCTCCTTCATCTTACCTTTCGCTATTTCTCCTCTTTCTCAAGGTCTTCTGGACTGTGTCTCTTCTTCCCTCTCCCTGTCCCAGCATCTCCTCTCATCCCCAGTTCCACCCCGTAAAGGCAGAAAGCAGAGCCAGAGGAATTCTATTTGTTTGATGGCTTTTTCTTTTTTTTTTCTCCCTGGCTTTTCTCTGCAGTGAGTATTTTTGCAAAAGTGCTCATCCCTGCAGCTAATAAAACTCTTTCTCTGTGTGTCAGGGTGAGAAAAGGGAGCGAATGGGAAGAGGGAGGGGAGAGAAATACATCAGTCTGGCAGCGTGGGGAGGCATTGGGAAACTGCTGGACCAGGGATGCTGGCTGAGAGACACAAGCCCCTTACTCTGGGCTCAGTGTGATCCCATTGGCTCCTGAGCTGCTGTTCTGAAGGAAAAAAAAGCTTGGAGGATTGAACTGCACAGCCAGACGCAGACTCTCAGCCAAGTTGTCAGCACGCTGGGAGGAAGAGAGGCTCAGACACACAGAGATCGCAGGCTGTCCGCAGCTTGATGCTCATTTGTTTCCAGAAAGGAAGAAAGGAGAGAGAATAACAACAACAACAACAACAATAACAAAAGAAAAAAAACAAAACAAAACCAAAAAAAACCAAAAAAACCACCCCAGAAAGTGGGGGAAGGAGCCTGCTCCAGTCCAGCAGTCCCGGGGGAAATTATGGATGTGACCGTATCTCAGTTCATCTTAGAAGAATTTGATGTCAACTGCAGCCTCCTGGATCGTTTACAAGAGACTTTTTTAGAGAGTTCCTCTGTCCCTTTCCTGGGCTTTGATGGTAGGAATCCTTAAAAATCGCAGGGCTTGGGAAGCTTCCTAAGCTCTGAGATCCAGTTTGCTTTGTGATGCAAAGTGTTTTGCTTTTGTGCTTTCTCAACGGCTTCTTTTTCCCTTTCTGTCTCATTTTTGTTTTTTTTTTTTTTAATGCCAAAGGTCCCTACTGCAATGCCACCACTGATCAGATCGGAACCTGCTGGCCCAGAACCTCAGCTGGGGAACTGGTGGAGAGACCGTGCCCGGAGTTCTTCAATGGGATCAAATACAACACCACGAGTAAGTACAAACTCCTTCCCTTCTCCCTCTCCCACAGATCTGGTGTTGACAAGGCGCCTGGGGAGACACAAAATATATTTTCCATTAATAAAATAAATAAATAAATAAAATATTTGCCTGGGAATCAACATTTGCTCTACATTCCAGCCTGTATATTCAAAATTCCTGGCTGGATTTATGCAGATTTCTCAAAAGCATGGCTGTTTGGACACTGACTTCTCTTGATTTAAGTATATATATGTAGATCTGGGCAGAAAATACCCTCTGTAATCTAGGGAGAGTACAGTGTGCTTTGTGTGTGTGTTTACATGTAGATATGTATAGCTGAATGGATTCTCATAGCTGTGCTTCAGGCATCTGAATAATTAAAGATCCCTTGACTTGTGATGTACTTAGTCTCAATGCCTAAAAACTGTATTTTTAAAGGACTTTATATTTGAAAAGGGGGAAAAACTGGGCTGGAAGTTGTATGTAACAAGCAGAAGGCTGAGGTTTGGATTCTGTTTAGTAACTTCATCAGTGATTGTTTTCTCATGCTGGGGTGGCAGCATCATTACAGCAAGGGAAACATTTGAGGATATTATGAAGCAAATAATATTAAAAACAAGGGAGTATGGGGTCCCCTTAGAAATCTCCTGGAACTGATGCTTTAGAGGTAAACAATCACAATGACTCACTAAAAATTTATTATTCAGGCTGTGGGACCCAGGCATTCATTTCCTTTTCCTTATCTCTTAATACTTTTTGGACCTTTCATTAACAGATTTTAACATATTAGTTCCAAATCTACCTGTTTGTCAGTCATTTTTCCAGACTACTTGGTGTGCTTTTGACTGTGGGGAGATTTCATTCCATGTTTCACTCTGAACTGTGAACTCAGGTGTCAGTAGTCCTAATTTCCAGGTAGTGGTAATTTTTTAGGGGTAGAATTCTCAGTAAGTCCCATGAAAGAATGACCCTTTCTTTGACCTTATTTTTCTAACTTGCTGAAGGCAAATGTATTCTTCCCCCAGCTGCAGGGATTAAGGGTCAATTAATTAGGCAAAAGTTCTGTACATTTACCTGCAAAACAAAGTCCTCTTCCAGATTTGTTCTGAGGGACAATTTTGCTGTCATCCCTGACTTTGAGCATAGTAAGGAGAAAGAAACCTGCAAGGTCAGTGCCTCAAACCCCATAATCTGTGACCTGTGTGCTTTGCAATAAACGAGGTGGGAACAAGCAAAGGGCTGGGTTTTGCTGTCTTTGATTACAGGAGGTAGTCCACTACCTGTCTCATTTGAGATCAGAAGAAAATTTCTGAGAATCAAGGCAGCTCAGACAGGAGCAAGTGTATCAGGATGGACCCTAAAAGAACAGCTGAAGAAAAGAGGCCTCAAATAATTTCTATTTAGGGTTTTGTTTCCATTTCCTTTTTGTTTGGTGTAGGATCTCACTATTTCCACTGCATTATTTTTCTTCTCCAAAAGAAAAGAGTGAAAAAAAAAAAAAGAAACAAACAAAAAAAAGGCATTGTGGGTGATTCCTTACTTATAAATGTAGTGAGTGGAGAGAATTTAAATGCTTTTCCTGTGCATGGAAAAGAAAAAGAAACACTTGAATGCCTCATTTTATTTTGATAAATTCTGTTAATGCTTTCAGTATTTCATCAATGACCTGATTTAAAGTTCTTCCCTTCTCTCCTTCTCAGTGGTGGCTGATGTGCTTGTATCACAGTGCTACTAAACTTTCTTAAATTCATCAGTCTTAAAACAAATGCATATTAATTAAAGACTGATGAAAACATGGTACTGAGATGCTGAAACATTATTTTGTCAAAGTCTGGGGAAATGGGCGTTTTCCTCCTTTCAACATAAAATGTGAGTAGTCACATTGAGAAAATGTATGCCCTGAGGACAGCACATGCTGGTGCCCAAGTGTGGTAGTGTATGTAGCTTGAAATATAGAAATAAAATATGCTGAAGCCCCACTGAGTGACTTTTCAGTTGATCTTGTATTCTTCCATGTGTGTAGTTCCTCCCAAGTTGTAGCATAGAAAAGGAAGGACTATACTGAGATTTAAGTCAACTTGTAAAATCAGGAGCTTTTGGGGCAATGGTGATTAAGCCTTGGGAAATCAGTAGGACAGCAGGTTGAGATTTGAATACTGAAGTGCAGTCTCTTTTGTGATTTGAAAGACGTGGCAATTAGTACATGTAGAACATGTCCAGAGTTTCAGAAGGCCAATTATTGACATGGTCTGACTGCAGCAAGTTAGTTTGTGGGCTGACTAGAGGGTGATTTGTAAGGAGACTCCATGTGCTTAAAAGTTAGACTGTGCACCTTGTGCAGGTGATAAAACAAGCACAGACAATGATAAAAAATTGAAAAGGGATCTTGCAGATTTCAGAGGTGAATAATCCAACTCCAAGGTGAAAGTCTGATCAGGAGTTGGATTGGATCAATGTAAGATTTTGGCTTAGGACATGTAGGGTGGCTTTGCTCTGGTTTGTTTTGCATCCTAGTGAGGCAAAGGGGGAAATGTTGGTGTGTAATATTGTATGGAATTGGTTTTGAGAGCTAAATCAGACAAGTTTAGACAAAGCACTGAGCAATGCCTTTCTTCTACTAGGGACTTACCTCGTTCAGGTTAGTAACTCAGCTATTCATTATACTGTCATGTATCCTCTGTTTGTGAGCTGATAGCTTTTAAGAACTACAGCAAACCTTTAGTTTGCTTTTAGATCACTGGGAGTATATTTCTCATCCTTAACTGTATAAAATTTGGGATCAATTTCAGTGTTTTTTTGTTGTTGTTTTCAGAAAGGAAGCTCACAAAGATTCTCAGTCCCCACCAGATTCATAAAAGTAGCTCATCAGCTGAAGGGAATAAACCCAGTAGCTGTCCTTATAAAAGAAAGCTTTTCTTTTACAGACAGTAGAAAAATCCAGCCTGAAAAGTGGCCAAACTGTATGAAAAAAAAACAACAAATTTTTACCAGAATTAGTTAAGCCCAAGATGCTGATCCATGGCAAACCAGGCTACCCAGCCAGTGGTACTCATGGGGCTGTTGTTAGTTCTGCATGTAGTATATGGAATACAAGACAAAATGGAACAAACATGTTGCTCCATGACTCAGCTCATCAAAGGCTTTGGATGGACCTACGCTGGCTTGGTACTGATGCTGTCAGCTCTCCTGCTCTGATGTTTGCTTTCTCAAAGTCAGACTCACAAAATTCTTGGATGGGGAATGCTATCAAACCCTGCAATGTGCCAGCAAAATTTCATGAAAAAGTGTTTAAGGCAAAAAACTTAAGGATAAGAACTGGTGTATAAAAAATCCCTTCTTGTTTGCCACTATAGTATAATCTGTTTGCATAAAATATTTCCATTCCAACTGAAACAAATTCCCCTGGTTATTTTGTGTTTCTGTGTCTCTTGGGAATGGCTGAGTGACTCAGATAAGTTTCAGCTGCTTCATAAAACAAAGTCTGCCAGTCTGTGAGTATTTTTCAACTCTGACACTTTGTTATTTTGGTGGTTTGTTTTTTTTTTCTCCCTATTTATTTAGCAAATAAAGTTGTGCTGACCAGATAAAAATCTGGTTACCCTGCAGTATGATTTGTGACTACAGGCAAAATGTTCTTTGACCACGGGTCTGAAAATTATGTCATCCACTTACAACTTTGCACTATTGCAGCAAAGCTGATGCATTATTATTAAAGGAAAAATTTAAAAGGGGGAAAATATGTGTTGGTGCAGTATGTAGCTGTGTACTTGCCTCTGCTCAGGATCTATATTTAGCTAGAGATGACAATATCATTGCTGCCCTCTAGATGCATTTATGCTTTGATGGTGCGAAGCTTTTATTCTTGTTTTAGGAAACAGATTAATTCATTTATTAGGATATCCTGAAGCTTGATTAATTCAGCAAATGGGCAGTAATGAGGCTGTCTTTGTCGCTTGCAAAAAATGTGATCATACATGAAAGTACTTACAGCCTGTTACAGGCTAAAGCGTGTCTGCTTCAGCTCTTTCCCTCCAAATTGCCCTGTGCAGTGAGGACATCCAGGATTAGATGTTCATCTGATGGAGAGGAAGTGTTGACTCTTGTAGCCTTAGCTGACTGTCTGATTTCAGCTTGTCTACACCAGCCAGAGCAGTGGAGGGCTGTTCTGTAGTAGGATCTGTCCATCCTTGCAGCAGGGGCTGTGCTGCTTGCAGGCAGAAGTGGAAGCATTGGAAAGAAAGCCTCTGGCTTGCAGATTGAGACACCCAGGTATTTACAAGTAGGTATCAATTTAAGTATCTAAACTGTGATCCAGATTAGAGGAGCTCTAATTGATACAGAGAATGAAGCCTAAAGAGTTACTCAGCTCAGCCTAAGATTGAGCTTCCTCAGCCTCAGCTCCTGCCTTTGGGAGCCCATGCAGAAGTGTTTGAGCCATCTGATAAATGTCCAGGGATATTTTGCCTGGTATCAGATTCAGAGGGCCCAGGCCTTGTATAGGTTTGTGTTTTCTCTTCCAGATCATGTAGGTGTTGCAGATACTCTAAGAAAAATGATGTGGTGCCTGTGTTTAGGCAGCTGAATTTATCCCTGGGTGTCTGTTGGGCTGAACTGAACCCACACCTGCAGACTGATGTTAGGAAGTCAGACTGCTTTTGTGATCAATAGGAACAAAAGGTCTCTCCATCTCTAATTCTTTCTCTGCAGATCCTCCCCTCTCTCTCTCAGCACAGGAAAGCTCTCTGACTGAGAAAGCCACTTCAGATGAGTGTTTTGGGTATTGGAAAAAGCATTCTCATCTTCTCCAGGGACTCTGCAGCCAAAAACAGGCACACAGCACTCCTAACCTTGCTTTAATGGAGATTTGGTCCCTCCTTGCCTACTGCTTGTTCTGAGAGTCTTTACACCATAGTGTGTGCACCATGACCTGGGGCACATCAAGAACAGCAGAGCTGGTTGGTCAAGAGAGGTGGCCCCACCTGGAGAACCATGTGCATTTTTGGGTTCAGCTGAGGTCACTCAGTTTCTCCAGGTTGGAGAAGAGAAGGATGAGGGGTTGCAGTCCATTGCATAGGATGTCCTCAAGGGGTGGGGTGGGCAGTACTGATGTCCTCTCCCTGATGACCAGGAGTAGGATGTGGAGAAGCTGAGATTTGACATGAGGAAAAGGTTCTTCACTGAGGAGGTGGTCAGTCAAGGTGAGTGGAACAGGCTCCCCAAGGAGTGGTCATGGCATGAAGCCTGTCAGAGTTCAAGAAGCATCTGGATGATGCTCTGAGTCCTATGGTTTACTTTTCAGCAGTCCTGCAGGAAGCAAGGACTCGATGACCTTTATGGGTCCCTTCCAACTTGAGATAGTTTGTAAATCTATGATCTTAGGATTTGTTGCTGACTTTATAAGCAGCTGTCTTGTTCAGAATGATTTGGAGGGGGTTGAAGACTCAGCAACTGGGTTGTTGTTCACACGGATGAACTTGGGAGGAAGAGCCACTGGCACAAGTGTCACAGTTGCACCTATTGACATGGTTTGTTCCACAATAAAAGAAAAATTCCTGCAGTCCTCCACTGTCTCATCTTGAACAGAGACAAGAACTTTTTGTGTGCTGAGGGAAGGGTCAAGAAGTGAATTAATAGCTCTTCTGTTATGAATCCCCCTCTTTTTTGAAAGAAGTGATGTAATTTTTAGGAGAGAAAAAGAGCTAATTTTCATAGATAAACAGCAATTCTTCTATCAAGCTCTAACTTCTGCTTCTTTTCTTTCTGATGAATTATTGTTCAAAGTTCTTCTGGAATGGTGGATTCAGCTTCCATATAAAACATGATCCTTGCTTGCAAATCCTGGGTCACAGAGCCATGTTCTTACTACATGGGTAAAACCTGTCTGATGATTCCTGGAATGTGCCCTGTGCTAACCAAGAGGCTCAATTAACATTTTCAGTGATGTTTTACCTTGTGCATATTAGTGACCTGAGCACTTTTGATGATCACATCCACAAAACTTTTTCCTCAGAGGTTACTGGATTTCTAACAGGTGCTTTTTTGGAACCTAAGTCCCTTTGTAAAAGACAGAGACCCTTTATGCTCTGGTGGCCTTTCATCTTTATTGGAGAGAGAGACATAAAAAGCTCACCATCACAGCTTTGTAAGCATGAGTGGAAGTGCAGCTGGATGCAGTGAGGAGATGAAGCTGAGGTGTGGGCTGGAGAGGAGGAGAAGGTGAAAAGGAAGCATCCCAGCCTGAGAGGCAGCAGATGCTGAGCAGTTCTGGTGCACTGCCATTTGGACTGAAGGGCTCTTTATATATTTAAACCACATTTCCAAAAGAAGAGTTTCACAGATCAAATAAACAACTTTCTCTTTTTGCTAGGCAATACATGTGTGTTTGCAGACTCAGGAAAGTACTACAAAGCCCTAAAGCTACTCCCACCTCATCCCTCTTCTGTAACCTTGTTAGATGTCCAGAAGGCTTTTATTTCACTGAACTTTTTAATTATAGGAGACTTGGGATAAGAAGGGATGTTTTGTAGCCAATTTTTATTATGGACTCTTTTTAAAAAAGGCTGTAAAACAAAAAGAAGAGTCTGCAGTCTTGCAGAAGCCAAGTTTTAGCCACCCTGGGGTGACCAACACACTATTTGTCAGCTAGGGAGTCAGGAGTACATGAAAGCTAAAGGAAGGAGACAAATGAAAAACAAAACAAACATGACAGAAGAAAAAGAAGGCTGGAATTAGAATTCTGGGGGAGGGACTAAAAAGTAATTTTTAAGCTCATAAAGCTTCTCTCTGAGGAGACTAAATCTGCAGTTGATTAAAGCAGTTTTGACTGCAAGAGTGTTGTATCCAGATTAAGATTTCAACCATCTTTGTTCATTTTCTCTTTCTAGTTTAGGTTGAATTCTTCCAGAAATATAGCAGTAGGAGGCTCTCGATTTCAGTGCATGCACACATGGGAGAGACTTTACTTTTTTCCCTCAAATTTTTCTCTTTTTTTGTCTTTCCACTCTGAAGCATAATTTGTAGTAGGAGATCAATCCCATTTTGGAAGAAGAGTGTTGAAAACAGTATTTAAAAGAAGGAATGAAAACAACCCATTTTTCTTTCTCCTGCTGTTATCTTGTGAAATGTGATTTCTTCATTCTGCACAGAATAGAAGTTAATTCCATGTAGTTAAATAAGAAGATTGTTAATGTTAGTTCAGTCATGTTCAGGGACCTTCTCTCCAGATAATTAAACACTGATTTGTATTTTTGTTCTTTACTACCAAGTTGGGGTGGCTTTCCTTTGATCCTTTTGTTTCTGATTGGGATTCTCAGAGGATCAGCAAGCAAAGGGTCATCCACATTATTTTTGGAGGCTTCTGTGACTCTTTCCCTAAGGAACTGCACCATCCACCTCTTTGTCACTTGCATCAGAGGGACAGTGTGCTGTTGCCTAAGGTGGCAGCAGCTGCCAGCTGGCAAACAGATGGACTGAGCTTCAGTTTCTTCCCACAAGTTAGGAATTAGATGATACTTGCAAAATCTGGAGCCAGGGGAGGAGTGGAAGCAGGAGGGTCTCAGGAACATATGGGGAAGGGAAAGACTCAAACGAGTTCCAAAGGGAGACAGAGCAGTGTCAAAATGAGAGGAAAAAATCTCACCCAGCTACATCTAGTGCGGTGACTTTTGTAGATGTGGGATTTCTTTTTCTCTTGTGTCTGGTGCCCAGCAAATCTGTGGAGGGATGAGGTCTGGAACCCTGCTGCAAAAGGTGGGATCCAGTTTGATGGACACTAGAACCTGTCTGCGACTCACGGGATTTCAGGCTCCGTATGTATTGTCACAAAACCTTCGGGAGGGTGTCAGGGAAGGGATGGTCACTCGTAATTCCTCCTCTCAGCCACAGGGTGTCACTTCAAGTGCAGGTAAAGTGAGTGTCCACAGGCATCTGCACTGGGGCACTTGGAGCTGGAAATGATGGATGAAAGCTTCCCCATCCTGCTGGGTGACAAAAGAGACCTGCACTGGGGACAAGAAGAGAAGGGAAGAGGGGATGGAGGATGCTCTGGAAGGAATTCTGCTTGTCTCTGTCTTTGTGGAGCACTCACTTGAGAGCAGCTCCCCAGCTGAAGGTTGGTGGTGGTTTCACCAGGGCTGCTCTGAAAAGCTAAAGGAAGGGAAGTGCTAAGTTTATTCCCAAGAAGGTGTGTGTTATGTTAAAAGGTGTGGAGCAATGCAAAGCACAATGTAACCACTCAGGGGTGGAGCATCTCAATCCGAGTAGCTGAAGCAGTCAACAAGAGCTTGCATTTGGACCATTCAGGGATTCCTCCTTGCTATAAACATTATGTTCGTTGTTGTCCTGCCTCCTGTTTCACCAACCTGATCTCTCCTGCATGAGGGGTTTCCCATGACAGGGACTGATAGATCCTCCCTGTGGACCTCAGGTACCTGACAGATGCTCCAGGTGCTCCAGCAAATAACAAATACATTAACAGTTGGGCAATACCTTCCTCAGCTGTGACTTCTGAACTTGCCTGTTGCTCATGGGCAGGGTGTTCTGCAGCTCAGTAGGTTCATTGGCTGGGTTCAGGTTCTTTGTATTTTCCTCTCTGTGCTTCAGTGACATGGAAATATCTTTGCTGTGCATGTAATGATGAATCTTTGCAACTTCTGTGCCTTGGAAGAATGGTACTTCAGGCGGGGTCCTGGTCCCCTGTAAAGTTTTCAGACACTGAAAGTCATGCAAGGCTTTGCTTATGATAAGTTTCTTTTCCTGTGAAAGGGAAACTCTCACTAAGTTTTGGACCCCAACGTTGTTTGTGACTTGACAACCAGCTTAGAGTAGCCACTCATAGTAACTTAGGAAGGGAATGAGAAATGTAGTTTCCCTTAGAAATTGGAGCAGAATGGATTTTTAGTAGATGTTTCCTTTGTCAATGCAGTTTCGTTCCTCTCGGATGTTATTCCTGAAGTTTGTGATTGGCAGCTCTTGGGACAAATTCACAAAATCAATAAAACTCCAACTGCTTTATGCTGACTTCTTTCTCTGCAGTGCTGGGAATAACAGAGGGCCAAATGCTGCTCCATAGGAGAAGAAACCCATTGCAGTCAGAAGCAGCCCACTGAAGGAAATTATAAGAACAGAAACTCAGTGTTAAAAAAAAAAAATAACAAAGCACAGAAAAAAAATTCCCAGATCTCTGAAGGAGTTTTCCCTGGGAAAATAGAAGAATAAAGAGCCATTCCCAACGTGGTTGCCTTCTCCCAAACCTCTGGTTGTTGCAAATCACTCTAAGGTGACATGAGAATTAATGCAGTTCCTTATCCTCCTGAGTCAGCCAGGGAGCAAAATAGAGATTTGGAAAACAGAAAATTTGTCATGGAAATGAGACAAACAACAAAACCAGGAAATTACTTTGCTAGTGCATCATCACCTTTTTAACTAAACTTAGAAGCAAACCCCCGGTGATTCTTTTTCTCGCTGCTAAGAATTTTAATTTAACCTAATTACAGCTGCATTATGCCAGTAATACCTGAAACATCAGCATTTGTGTATTTCAAAGTACGTGATGAGAAGTCATTACTCCTTGCTGCTTTTAACTGCAGCAGCTGAAGCAGTGTTCTCCAGGATGCTGGTTTGTGTGCTGATCTTAATATGTTTGACCATCTGGATGCTCTGAGCTGTGCTTGGGCACAGGGGCAGTTCGTTGCTAGAAATGGATTTTTAGGTATCATAAACCAGGAATACTCTCTCCTTTTCCAAGACAATAAAGTAAAAAGGCAGAAGGGATGATGAAAAGCAGGGGTTCTTCAGAGTGACATCCCAGTGTCAGGCTTCCACAAACAAAGCACTCAGTAGGTTCCTCTCTCATAGGAGTTTATTCTTTCCCAGGAGCTCCAGAGGGAGAGAGGAGAGAAATACCCCTGACTTGGGAAGCTCTTTTCTTCAGGAGCTTCTTTTGCTGTTCTGAGGGCTCCTTGCCTCGGGAAGTGGAAAGTTGCAAGGATTTGCACAGTTGAGCATCTGTCCTCTCAGTGGCATGGAGTGTGTGGAGCCAGGTAACACTGCCACCAGATCACAAAACCTCTGTAGAATGCACTCCCCTTCATTTTTCCATGTCAAGAAGAAAACCAGGTTCCCAAAGGCCCACGTTTGGTTCATTTGGGTCATTGAATCTGATCTTCTGTATTTCCCACTTCATATAAACCTCATGTATAAACTCAACCACTTGTCCCATCTCTGAGCCAGTATTTACTAAATGTCTCCCTCTCTCTAGACCTCTCTAAAAAATGAACATTTCCTCCTGTCATCTGACAGCATTATTCCAAAGCTGCCTGTAGCTAAGGAAGCCTTCTTTGCATCACTAAAATAAGAAGGGTTTTGGTTTGTTTTGCTTAAGAGGTGACAGAACAAACTACTCCTTGGATTTGCCTTCTCTTCCAAAGTCTTAGTCTCAAAAAGGACAGGGATTTATCCAAGTGCAGCCATGGCGGTACATTCATTGCTTTGCCCAGTTCAGGGGAGGAAGGCTGTGGCAGGATGAATACTGAGTGTTGCTGCTGGTTTTATTCTTTCCTGAGGGAGAGTAAAAGTCACCACCAAAGTTTTATCTTGTCTTTAAGTCATCCCTATCCACTTACAAACCCATGCTCAGCCTTGCCTTGTCCTTTTCATCCTAACCTGTTCTTAGTCCCTTCATCTCTCCTGTATTCTCTGCATGTTTCTCCTCTAACATAAATTCTAGAAACAATAATAATAGTAATTTTAGTCTCACACAAACACTTTGTTTTCTTCCTTCAGTGAATGCTGAAGGGAATAGAAGGGTCTGTGAGCTGAAAGGGGTCATAGTGGTACGTTTCAGTTTACAGTGTCATGGGAGTATGTAAAATGCTCTCCTTTAACTGGAAATATGATAAAGAATAGTTGGAATTTTCACTGAATGGGTGTAAAGAATTTCTTAGAGATATTTATTTATTTTACTCATTTTCTGTTAGATCTGAGCTGCAGATCCATGACTGGGTTACTGTGATTTCAACAGCACATGGTCAAGCAGAGGTGGAAAACCCAACCACACTCATTCCAATTACAGGGCTTCAGGAGAATTTGTGTTGTTATTTTTTCATCATTTATCCAGCTGGTTAACTAGCTTCATGCATCTTGTATGCCTTCAATGCATTACCACTTCTAGGCTCTCTATCAAAACCCCAGTACCATTTTCCCATCCCTCCCAGTAACCTGACTAGGCAGAGAAAGGACTGAGCATAGGGCAAACACACAAAGGAGTCCCTGATGCTCTGGGACCATGTGGAAATCTACTGTGTGTGCATCCAGCTTCTGCTGAACCTGGGCTAAAATCCACCTGCTGGAATCTCAGGGAAAGAAATTGATTTCTCTGTGGTCAGTCAGTTATGTGTACAAGTCCTGAAGTTCATGAGCAGCTTTAAAGTTTGTCTCTGGTTTTACTGGTTCACTCTGGAAACAAAAACTTACTGGTGAATCTGAATGCTCAGTTGAGGAAATCCTGGCTTTGCTTGCTGAAAATAAACATGGTGTGGCAGCACAACATGCTACAAGTTGGATTAGATGAACTCTGCTGCTCCTTCTAACCAGCTTTTCTATGGTTTTGTGATATCCCTACAGATTTCCAATGGATCCTTTAGTGGTCTCTATCATCAGTCTTTGCTCTTCATGGACACCTATGACATGGCTCTTGGGGTGGGTGTGGGGGTTTGGTTTTTAGGACAGTGGAGCAACAAGCAGAGTATGAAGAATTTTTATTAAACGTGCAACAGAGTGAGAGCAGTCTCAGTCTTTGGATTCCATATACTTATTGATGTGTAATGTATACTTTTTCTACCCCATTTTGCTTGTTTTAGTTCAGCCTTTTCCTGGAATCAAGTGAGACTTCCAGGGCACTGACCTCTGTCTAGTTGCTGTGTTACCTTAATGAAAATCATCTGGAAAAGGCAGGGCTAATTGCTGTGATTTAATCCTGAAATGCTGATGACTCACTGATGGCTCATTCAGAAAAGCAGATACTCAAGGAACAAGGAGCAGGTAAAAACAGAGGAAGTTAAGCAGTGGAAGTCTTGGAAGTTTAAAATATCTAGGGCCTGAGTGTTGCATACTGCTTTCTGGAAACTGCAACTCTGACTTTGGTAGCCACATCCTCTTCTGCCTCAGGGAAGGAGGTGTAAGCCTTCTGTTCAACTCTGAGAAGGGAGCATCAGTGACTTGGTTCAGATGTCACTCTGACAAGCCCAGAGCTTGCATGCAAGAAGTGAGCTAAACATTGATGCAGGAGCCCCAGCACACCTGCTAGATGAGACTTTCTGAGGCCAGCTGGGGAATATGTAGAGCTCTTCTTAGAATTAAGAAGTTTTTCATCTCCCTGGGACTTGGTGGCTTTACTGCTGATTTCTTTCTCTTCTGCAAAAGGGAAGAAATTGCAGAAGGTTGCAAGAAGAGTGGAAATATGACAAGAAAAAGGATAGAAGAGCATCATATCAACCAAGCAGACTGGGAATGGAGAGGGAAGTGGTTGAGGTGAAAGTGAACAGATAGACAGAAATCTTGTGCTGCAATAAAACATGAATTGTGGGAATGTGTAAAAGTGGAGCTCCTGCAGAAGACTTTGATGAATGGGTAAAGTGATTCAAAATGTAGAAATGCCATTTTGCACAAGTAAGAGTTGTCAGTGAGAAGCAACAACCAGCTCTTAGACAATTACAGACAATATGTTGTGAGGTTAGATGGAAAGAAGGCAGAACAGGACACAGGTGAGGAATGGCTCAGATGTTGGTTCTGTCAAAGGGTACAGTGCATGGACCCTGACAGAGGGATGGGCAAACATTAGGAGACATACAGAAAGTATTTGTGGGGAAGAGATTGGAGTTGCCAGCCCAAAGAGCAGCAGGTGAGAGAAGGGAATTGTTGCTTCAGTAGCAGATAGAGAGGATAAGTGTGGAGAATGTGTGGTACATACTGTACTGCATCCAAGGCAGGCAGCATAGAATAACAGATGCAATTGCAGAGAGCAGTGCTACCAGAGTCTCTGTGCAAATTAAAACCTCACAAAAAATGTCAGAGCAAACATAACTGGCTTGTAAATTAAAAGTGATGTGCAGCTTGATTTTTAGTATATTTACCTAGGTATTTTCTCTATTTGCATGCTCCTATGGGAAGTGATGTTCACAAAGTGGTTTCCTTCATGATCTTTTTTTGCTGTCTCTCCTCTGGCTTTCTTGTCACCTGAAGTGGGCAAGTGAGTGACAGGACCAAAATTTCACATTAGAAAAAAACTGATGTGCTGTCTTGACGGAAAAGCTTTCAATGTGAATGCAAAGACTTGCCTGACCATGGCTTGCACTGATCCATCTGGGCCATGTGGCATTTTCTGGTCCCCTGCTGCTGCCACAAGAAAGTGTTTGTGGCTGTGCCAGTTTGAAAGAGATTGGACTAGGGTGGCTTCACACAGAATGCAGCTTGTAACTGTCAGAACAGACAGCAAATGAGACCTATTTCATACCCTGCAACCTATCTCAGGCAAGACCTTCAGTCTCCCATCCTTCAGTTTTGCCCTTTGTAAAGTAACACCAATAAATCAGGAACTCTGAAGCCTTCCAACTTCTCTCCTGCTTTTCTGGTTTAGAGTGCACAAAGCTCCCTGGTAATGTGTCACCTCTATTCCTCACTGTCATTGATTTATTTGAGGCTGAGCAGGAGAGCTTCGAGGACAGAAACTGTGTTTTGCAGTCACTTAAATATTTTCATAAAGAGACTTTCAGACATACAAATTGCAAAGCAGGAAGTCGAGTTTCAGTATGTTAATATTGTTACCTCTTTGAGCAATAAAATCTTCTATTCTCAGCACAAAAATATGTACCCAATGGAAAGCATCCCCTTCTATGATCTGAGAAAACTGAAGGGATTGTAATTAACATCTTCAGAGTTACAATAAAATCCATGAGCTTGGATCACTCTGCATAAGTGATGGCTACAGTTACTGATACATTTATGTGTTTAACCAGCTATTTTCTCAGTATGTCTTTATTTTCATGCTTTATTGTATTGGTGCAGATCTGGTCCTTTGTAGCACCTGCAATTTTTTTATGTGCCAGAGGAAATTCTCAGTTATCAAATTCTCACTTATTCAGCTATTCAGTGCTCCCCTCTGCAATGCAGAGTTGTTTCCTAGGCTACATTTGGTAGTATAATACATATCCTGTTGTCAGATAGCCCACCCAGTGGGTTTTGTCTCATTCCTTGATCCAGGGAAGATGAATTATTGCACTCTCCTGCTTTATCAGTGGAGATTGTTTTCCATAAGCCAAGTTTAGTTTTTCAATTTTCATTTTCCGAAAACACACTTCAAAATATCTCATGCAACGCTGCAGCACAAATGAAGAAAAGGAATTCAGACTCTCAGGAGATGATGTGAGAAAGACTATTTTAGAAGAAAACAACCTTTTGTCAGGCTCTGCATTGCCTTTTCATGCTAAAACCAAAGTAACAGTGCATTGATTCTCAGGAGGGTTACTCCCTGTTTGATATCAGCCTCATGAATGCAATTGCAACTCTGTGAGCAGTGCCTGTGTGTGATAAATTGTCAGTAGGGTCTGGGCAGCCAAAAAGCTGAGCAAATTGCAGAATCCCAGGAACAGAATTAGCAGAGTTGGAAGGAATCTCTAAATCCCAGCAAAGTAGGATTACCCAGAGCACATTACACAGGACTGCACCCAGGTGGGATTTGAATATCTCCAGAGAAGGGGACTCCACAACCTCCTTGGGAAGCTTGTGCCAGTGCCTTGTCACCCTCATGCTTTTCTCTTATGTTTAGTTTTATATTTATATTTAGTTTTTTCTTCTATTTAAATGAAACTCCTATGTTCCAGCTTGTGCCTGTTGCCCCTCATACTGTCACTGGGAACTACTGAGAAGATCCTGGCTCCATCTTCCTTGCACCCACCCTTTAGATACTTGTAGACATTAATAAAAGTCTTCCCTCAGCCTTCTCCAGGCTAAACATTTCCAGCTCTCTCAGCCTTTCCTGAGATGCTCCAATCCCCCAGTCATTTTTGTTGCCCTGTGCTGGACTCTCTCCAGGAGTTTCCCATCTCTTTCGAGCCAGGGAGCCCAGGACTGGATGCAGAATTCCAGCTGTGGCCTCACCAGGGCAGAGCAGAGGTAGGGAATGACCTCCCTCAACCTAATGGGCACTTCTTGTTTATGCAATCCAGGATTCCATTGGTCTTCCTGGCAACAAGAGCACACTGCTGGCTTATGGATAATTTATTATCTGTCAGGACCTCCACATCCTCCTCTTCCCAGCAGGTCCACCCCTAAGCTGTATTGGTGCTCGGGGTTCATCCTCCTCCCAGAATTAAAAATGATAGTCAAATCAAATAGTCAAATTAAGTGATAATCAAACCAGTAGCTTACCACTAGGTTAAAGAAAGTGTACAATCAGGGTTTGTAATTAAACAAGTAAAAAAGAGGAGAAACAAAGCTACTATCAAAGTTATGGATCTGCACAGTCTAATACAGAAGCTGAGGACATTGTCTCAAACTCTTCATTTCATTCTCTAACTCACAGATATTAATTTGTTTAAGATTCAGCTTCTGGTTAGCTGCAGAATACAGCAGGTATTTGCTATAAATCAGTGCCTCTACTTAATGACCATCTCAGCTTTCTGTGCTCTGGGACAAGGCAGACAGAGCCACACAGTTCTACACTTGCAATCCTTTCTTGTGAATGGATGCTATTAACTTTCCCCTCTTCAGCCTTCACAGCTATTCCCATTGCCAGCAATGACTGAGATGAGCTAATTACACAGATTATGCAATTTTGCTCTAAGTAATACATATAATTTTGTAATGAATGAGTACCACTGTGTAGTAACAATTCACATCAACCTGCCTTTGACTACAAGGGTCTGGCAGGAAGCTTTGTAGGAGCAACTTTGCATAAAAGACCTAATAAGAGTCAAATCAATGACAGGGAAGAAGATCTCGAGACATTACTGTATTTTTTTGGAAGTGCTAATGTACCCACAAAAATGTTTTTTAATAAGGAGGTTTCAGCTTCAGCATTAACATATGTCCTGAATGCTGAGATGAATCTCATGAATTCATGCAAATGTAAAGGATGCTTTCCAAGCTTAGTAGAATTGGTTGTTGTTTTTCTGTTTTGTTTTGTTTTTTTCTTTTTGTTTTGTTTTTTTCTTTTGCAAGATCAGGCAAGAGATTATTTTTGTGTGTTGTGATGGTGTGTTGTAGAATATTCTTGTTCACTCCTTCCTGGATGGAGCAGATTATTAGTGATTAATGATAGCAAAGGTTACCTTCATTTTGCTTGCATTGCTGTGGTGCAAGAGCACCAAATCTTTTGGTACGCTCTAGAAAAACTCTGAAAAATATGTGCTACTCCAGGCAACTACTAGGAGGTTCTAGAAGTCTCAGAGAGGAAAGAGAGGAGGTGCACTGGGCTTATGCAACAACATTTTGATAACAAACATTTCCCCCATGCTGGACTGAACCAATTTCAGCTCTTTTTTAACTGAACTTTCTTCATCTCGCCCTATGAATTTTTCATCTTATTTTATCCCACTGTCCTGATGAGGAGAAGCAGCATGAGTTATCTGGTGGGCACCTGGCAGCCAGCCAAGATCAACTCACCACAGATGGATATGAAATAAATGCAGCAAATTTAATTCTAATTTTTTTTTTGTTTTGTTTTGTTTTTTGCCTTAGAGCTTGGGAACGTGGTCATGGGGATTGGATGCTACAGAGAACAGGCTGTGTTATTCTAGGAAAGTGCTTCCAGAAAGATAATCTGGGGCATTCGAATGGAATTTTAAGATTGAAATTTATATGCAGTGTACCCCAGCTGACAATTCTTAGTGGTATGTCCTACCTTGAATATGGAAGAAAACAGTTATTTCTCTGAAGACTTAAGAAATTGGGTATGTCCAAATCAAAGCTGTAACAGAACATCTGTTTCTGGTGCTCTAAACGAGATGGAAGTACAAGACAGAGATGTCAGTGCTTGCATGTGCAGTCTCACTGCCCAGCTTGGGTTGGTGAAGTTCCCATCACTTCTCTGTAATTACTCCCTACATCCATGATTCTCATATAGCTGTTTTGGGGATCTCTGGGTGTATCTTAAGCCAGATGTAAATGTTCTAAATTCAACACATGGTCTACAGCTAAATACACTGGGTTTTGTTTTCAGAAAAAAAATAAGGAGTCAGTGTGCTGACTGAAAGACATTTTTATTTTGAAACAACTTAGTGAAGTCATATGGAGAAATCCTCTCTGCATGCAGCACACATCTTTTTCCAAAAGAGACACCAAACTAAATTGATTTGGTTTGGGTTGTGGGTGGTTTGGGGTTTTTTTAACCTGAAGTTCTAGGTTTGTTATCTTACTTTAAAGGATTTCCAAATTGATTTTTTTTTTGAAACAAAGTCCCTGTTCTGCTAGTTTAAGAATTCTGAGGTTCTTTAATTCCTTACAAATATTTTCAAGCTTTCCTGGAGGTTCTGATATCATCTCCTCTTTAACACGGTCCTTAAAATTCCACAGGACTGTGAGAGCAAAATGTTTCTACCTCCACTGAACTAGCTCCAAAACAAGACTCACTTTTCATGCTGGTGCCTTCAGCTGATTGCCAAGGAACCACACCAGGACACCTCAGCCTTTTGTTCTCTGACTGCTCTGCATTCAACAGATCTCAAGGGAAATAACTTTCCACTCTTTCAGCAGCATTTGTGAATCCATTTCCCACCCAGTTATCAAGGGGGAAGTTGTGTTTGTACACTGCTCTTTCACTTACTGGAAAGGGCATGTGGTGAAGCTCTTGCTCTTCAGCTTTTTTTTCCTAACTAAACAGGACTCCTCTAAACTCACTCTGAATGTCTCTGGAGGAGGTAGCCCTGATCTATAACTGCATGAATTCTTCTTCCTTCTTTTGATCCAGATATTTCATCTGGTTACAGATTGAATCAGAATTTAGAAAGCCACAAATGTTAAGGCTGTGTCAGTGCTGCTGTATGGCTCACAAAATCCTTCTGTAAATGTGTGTGTGACTCCACGTGTAAGTAGTGAGATCAGTATTTTGGGACAGAAAAATGTGCAAGTGGGAAAGTGAGTGGTAAAAAGGGAGAAGGTAGAAAGATTTAAAGGAGGATTTGCAAACTGGCAGTGGTCATGTAGTCAAGTAGGATTCTCTGCAGTTTGAAGCATCCTATGAATAATTGGCATAAATGATTTTAAATACGAAGGGAACAGCCAGTTGTAATAATTGGCATATGTGAAATGCATTATAAATCTATTTGAACAGGAATAGTGAGCTTTATTCTTCTCTTAGACTAAACCAAATCTTGAGTAATTCTCTGAAGCTAAATGTTCCTTCCTATCATATTCTGGATGAACAATCATGTAAGTTAACTGCAGTGATTAACTGCATCTCACAGATGATGCCAGAAGAAACTATTACATTATATATGCTTCTCCTTCATGTTTCATAAAAATAAGGGGAAAAAAATTAATTAACATTGTATTCTAATTAGAAAGTTTGCTAACTTTCTTCTATTCATTGATTCAAAGATAAATTCCTGTGCACTGGAAAGGAGAAGACATTTTGTCCTAAACACTTCATATGTAATTACAGAAAGAGTCTTCTATCTGTATAATGATTTAGATTCTATTTTAAGAGAATAATAGTGAAAGGGTAGTGCATTGAATTATCTCATTTTACAGGATATGAAATGATATAATTAAGATCAAATAGCTGAGAAACAAAAAATTCTTGATAATGATTTCCTTTAAAAGATCTTGAATGGTAATTACTCCAGAACATTGTAGACAGTAAAATTCACTAAAGTTTTATTTGGGAAGTGTTATGCCACTAATCTGTCTTTGTAAATTACAGCAGGTAAAATGAAATTTCATCTGTGAACTCCCTAATCTGTTTATTTTTGGGTTTTTTTTTGTTAGGGATGAGTTGAGCCTGGCTTTTATATGTGTGTCAGGAGGATCTACGTAAAATCCATCCTCCCCTTGGTGTGCTCACTGTGAGCTTCACTTTTTTGGGAATGCTGTGTGGGTTTGATGGAGACTAATGCCAACTCTGTCCTGGGACAACAGTGTTTGTTATTAGTTATGATCTGTGAGTGTTTTTTTGCTATGCTCTTTGCAGTCTTTCCACTGTCTGGCTTTGATCCTGTGCCTTACCTCCAGTGTCATCTTCTTACATGGTTTCTCCATAACCTTACCTCACAGAAACTCAGGAAAGGTGGTTTTTACAGTTTCATGTGAGTACATTTTGCAGCAGAATGAGGGCCTGGGTCTCTGACTGAGTCTTCTGCTACTCTGCTAGAGTCAGTGCTGTAAAATCCTCCAGATGCCACTTAAGGACAAAGAATCGAATTCTGAAGATAAAACCATGAAGGAATCGAAGTCCAGGTTTGAGATCTGCTAACTTGTCTTACAGAATCACAGAATCTGCTGAATTGGAAGGGACCCATCAGGATCATTAAGTCCAGCTCCTGTCCCTGTGTAGGGCACCCCTAGAATCACACCATGTGCCTGAGAGCATCATCCAAAAAGCTTCTTGAAGTCAGGGAAGCTTGGTGTTGGGAGCACTTCCCTGGGGAGCTTGTTCCATTGCTCAGGTGTCCTCTGGGTGAAACACCTTTTCCTCATGCCTAACCTAAAGCTCCCCTGATTCAGCTTCCTAACACTTCCCTGATCTTTGGTCACAGGAGTGAAGAAATTAGTGCCAGTCTCATCTCTTCCCCTCATGAGGAAGCCACAGACTGCAATGAGGTCACCCCTCAGCCTCCTTTTCTCCAAACTGGAGTAATAAAATCTAAATGGAATTGTACCCTCTCTCAGGAAGAACGTGATATCCCCATGGCTTGCTTAGTTTTCTGTATGCACCCTAGGTGACCCCCCCATATCACATCCTTTCTGAAAGAATGTACAATTCCATTTAGATTGTATTGCTCCAGAATCCTTCTAAGTATCATGCTGGAAAACTGTAGGATTGTACCTGCTGAACCTCAAGTTGCAAAATAAGTTCTTTTTTGGACCATATACGCGAGATGGGATTTATCTCCCTGAATTTCAGCCATCTCTGGATCATCACTAATCTAATCCTGTCATCTCAATTCCATTTTTGCTTAGCAGAGAAAGATGCATAGACCAAATCTCCCTCTGGATATGCTTGTCTTTAGTGATAACACAAGAAGGTTCCAAACCTTTTCTGTTTCTGTGATTAAAAGTAGACCAGGAAAGCCTCTTTAACCTTATCCTGAGGATGGAAAGACTTCAAGACATGAATGGGCTTTGAGAGCCATCATTGCAAATCAAGCAAAACAGGGAGCTGAAAGAATTCTTTTAGCATAGCTTGTGACATCTAATTAGGCAATCTTGCCAGAATGGTTGAGATGCTGAAACAGCTAATTAGAACTTAGCACTATAGATCTTTGTACAGCATTGGTTTACTTTGCAAAGAACTTTGTTCCTTTTTTTTTACCCCTTCCCTTCTGTCTAGTCTAGAGATGAGGTGTGACCCACATATGGAATTATCTGCCTTAAGGGATGGCCAATGAGTTACTCAAGGAAAAACTGCAGTTCTTCCAGGTCTTTGGTATTTTGGATTACTCTGTGAAAGGGAGATGCTAGACCAGACTGGGTCTCCCTGTTGCAGGATTTAAAAATAAGATTAATAGAGTCAAAATGGAGACAAACACAGCATTAGAGCTTAATAAAACAGCACTTACTTAGTCTCTTGAGGCACTCAGCCAAAATGAACATTTCCAGTGGAAACTGTAAGTGCTTATTTGCTTCAGGATTTGGATGCTCATTTGTGCAGAGGTTTTATGTTGTACTGCAGGGGTTTTTTTTCTGTGTCCAATAAATTAAAAGTGTTCAAACTGTAAAGCTATCATACTCTCCAAGAGTGCTATGTAGCTTTTATATACCCCAATCATAATGCACACATGAAGGTTGCATTGCTATGAAATGTAATTCACTGTTCTGCAAAGGCAATCAAAATTTCACTCTAACATACATTTTTATTTAAGTTACATTTTAATTTACCTGTCAGAGAAAACTAGCCTAATACCAGCTTTTCCACATTTATGTAAGCCAGTAGCTCACTGTTATTTTGCAGGTGAAGTTAAAGTTATGCTTCTTTGAAAAATGTTATAAATTTAAGACAACTTTTCATGCACTTTGGATTCTTTGAAGTCCAATGCAATTTGCCTTCCCCTTCACACATCACTTTTTCTCCTTTTTCCTTCTTTTTTTTATATATATGTATTTTTTTTTTCAAGTTTTTTTATTTCTACATCACAGTTGTAAAAGAACTTGGGATTTAAGATTTTTATGATTTGGTACCAAGCAGTCCTTACTTGAAGACCCAATCTATACATAGTGCACAATCAGTTTGCTCTCAGGGGGTTAATTCTATGCTTAAAGTGGAAATGGCACTGTGGCTAAATCTGGCTTGGTGTAAGAAATGTAACGCAAGAGTTCTCAGTAAAATGTTTCCTTTCATCAGAGAAAACCTATTGTCAAAGAGTCTCATCTAAATGAGTGTGAATTATGAGCACTAAACGCTTCTCCTAGATGAATGAGCACTTTCAGAAATATTTTACTTGATATTACTGCTCTCTGTGTGGAAAGAAAATTGTAAATCTTTTTAAAGACACCTTCGTTTCTTCTATTTCTCATTGTATTTTCTAAAAATCTTTTTGCATTCTCACTGCCAAAGCAGGCTAAGTGCCCATCTTCCATATAAGCATGGTAGGAAATCTGCAAGCAAATTCAACTGCTGAATGATGGGAGATTTCTACAGCATCCTGCCTTATGGTCCTGTGTTACCTGTATTAAACTGTAAATCTGAAACATCACCAACTCTTTTATCCTCTCTAAAACAGAGCGTTTTCCTCCACTTTTAGTTCTTGGCTGATGTCCTGGCTGGATGCATCATTTGTTTAGGAATGGTGATGGGATCAGAAGACTGCCTTGATTTGCTCTCACCTCTTTCTTTCCATCTCTCGTTTCCCTGGTGCTTCATTCAGGTTTATTTTTGGGAACTACACTAGGCCATTCAAACTGATCTGGATTTATTTTGGGGAAAAAGAAAAAAAAAAAAAAAAAGAAAAAAAGGCCAAAAACCCCCAAAGCCCCCACATATCTCTTTTTTATTGGGGATTTTCAGTCTGCATCCCATTGATCATGTTTCTTCAGAATCTCTGGAGGTGGTGTTTTCCCCAGGAGGATGGTACATACATGTGGCTAATGAAAACAGTTTGGGTTCTGAAAGCCTCACTTCTAGAACTAAAGAGAAGGTCTTCATAGTTTCAGAAAAAGAAAACTGAACTATAGGCAAAGGTTTTCTTTATTATTAACATAGTCACCTTTCTTTTTTGGTTAGAACAAGCTCCTCAGCAATCACAGAAGTGGAAGGGAAATTTTAGCTTTCTGGAATAAGAGTCTGCTGGTTTGGAAACAAGCACAGACAAGCCTGGGCTGAAGTATTCATTTGTAGTATGCACCCTCCAGTCTCTTGCAGGACTGGAGAAAGTAAAGGATAGTAATTAATTATAAGCCAAAATGACATTAACAAAGATGTCCTGAAAGTGAAGAATTAAAGGTATCAACATTATGACTTGAAAGAAAACTAAATGAAGTTGTTTCAGATTGGTAGCAGACGAAGAGGAGCTTGCTTGGAAATTAGTTTTGAGGAAACACCAGAGCTAATTTGAAACAACAAGAAGTGGCATTTATACTGCTCTCTAGAATATTACGAGGGCAGATCTGTCTGGTTTTTTGCACTGGGAGGAGAATGGGATCACTAGCAAAGGATTAATGTTTCTCTAAAGCAGCACACGTAACTGTTGAGGGCTGAACATGCAGCATTTGTGCCTGTTTTGTGCTCTTTTGTGCCAGCATGAAAAGACTGAAACTTTCCAACCACTTCTGTGTAGTCATGGTCCCCTGGTGAATCAATCAAAGGGATCAGTGGTCTTTGGCAACTTTGGTAGTAACAGTTTTGGGCATAGGGCATCACCAACCTTCACTTTTCAGACACTTCAGTACCTGCAGTTGACACATAAGTGGGAAGTTTCCAAAGTGGTCCTTTCTATATGGTTCTTTTCTACTTAATAATTGCGCTAATTCCAATGGTGATCAAGGATCCACAGCATCACCTGTTTAGAGAGCAGCTTCTCTTCCACCACAGTTTTGGGAGCAAAACATCTTTTCTCTCTGTGCACAAATCCCTACTCCTCTTTATTGCAACAGTTCCAAAAAACTTCCATTGCTGTGGAGTATCTCTTAACTTGTGGCACTGAAGGACTGCCCAGATGCCTCTTGATTATCTTGACTCTGCTGGGAGAGAAATACCAGGACATCTTCTCTACAGAGCAGCCATGGGCTTTCCTTGAGCCAGGTTTCCACCAGCTGGGGGTTTGTGTTCAAGGGATTGAAAGCACAAAACCATTATGATCTTTAGAGGTCCCTTCCAACTCTGATAATTCTGGGATTCTGCAATTGTAATGGTGGCTTTTGGCCTGGTTTGACATCCTGAACCTTTTTTTTTTGATAGGGCTGTGTTACAGACAGCAATGAGATCTTAGAATTGTCAGGGTTGGAAGGGACCTTAAAGATCATCTAGGTTCAACCTCCCCTGCCATGGGAAGGATCTGCTCCATGATCTTCCCAGGCAGAGGTGAGACTGACTGGCCTATAGTTCCCTGGACCTCCTTCTTTCCCTTTTTGAAAATGGGGATTGTGTTTCTCCTTTTCTAGAGAGTGGGGACTTCACTGAACTGCCATGACTTTTGGAATATAACAGAGAGGAGTTTAGCAATCATATCTGCCAGTTCCCTCAACACCCACGGGTGTATCTCATGGGGTCCCATGGACTTGTCCACTTTCGGGTTCCTCAGATGGTTGTGAACCTGGTAATCACTTACAAAGGTCTTCACTTCCATCCAGCCCCTCCCATTATCTCCTGTGACTCCAGAAATGTGGTTGGAGCCCTTGCCAGTGGAGACTGAGGTGAAGAAGTGGAGCCTGACTCCTTGGGAGCCTCAGCCTTCTCCATATCACTTGTCAGGGATGTCAGGTGTATGTGGGTCTTAAAAAGATGCATGCAATGATGTTGGAGCTGCCACACCACATTTGCCAGGCTAAGGTGAACCCCAAACTGTTGAGAATGGTTCAGAGATGGCCTGCTGATCATTCCTGGTTGAAATTAGCTCAGGCTCTTAAGATTCATCAGGGAGCTTAGCCAAGAAATGAAGCTGCTGAACTGCTTTTCTTAGGCTGTCACAGCATGTGCTGACAGCACCCATTATATGCTACAAAATTAGCAAAGATTTTTAAATCCCCTTTCTCCCTCCCATGCCATTTCAAACCCCCAAAGAGACAATAATTATCAGGTGATAAAATAGCATCTTCCCACATAACAGCAGGTTTTCCAAGTGAGTGATGGGTTGTATTAATAAGGTTATGTCAGGGGAGCAGCATCTTTTCCACCTTCCTGAGCTTTTGCAGATTATTCATGGTCTTCTTGGCCAACATGTGATCACCCTGGTCCACAGGGGTTTTCTTGACAGGAGAAAGATCAATTGCACACAAGCAATTGGGAGATGTCTTGGGAAGGTGGACTGAAGCAGAGATCAAGGAGCTCTGCAAATAATCCCATCTTGCACTCAGGATGCCAAATGCATAAATATGATCTGCCTTTTCTGTTTCATAAGGTGACGTGCACAAAACCAACTCTCACAGAACAACCTGATTCTTCTCATTTCCCTCTCAAAATTAATCTTGCATTTTTTTGCTTCCCTTTTGATATAATTTGGAGACCAAACTTCCCGGACCTAATACATCTGGTGAAATATTGTTTCTCTCAGGTGTCTGATCTCACTTCAAGTTCTGACACCCACTGTCCTTGAGGAAAGGATTGACACAGGATTCACGTTTCATGCTGCATTTTGGGAAAGGATTTTGGGAAACACTATGTCAAATGCAGCAGTTTTTACAGCAATGGAAATAGTAATATAAAGTGTAGGAAGAGGAGCTCTGGCTGATTTAAGCTGTTGGAGGACTTGTAAATTCAACTCTAACAGGTAGGTGCATTATCAGGGTAGCACAAGGCATTAAGGTAGAGAGGGACTTTTTGCAAGGGCCTGTAGTGATAGGATGAGGGGCAGTGGTTTTAAATCAGACAAGAGTAGATTTAGACTGGATGTTAGGAAAAAGTTCTTTACTATCAGGGTAGTTGAAATATAGAACAGGTTGCCCAGGGAGGTAGTTGAGGCAACCTGATCTTGTTGAGGTTGTCTCTGCTTACTGCAGGGATGACTTTTAGAAGTCCCTTCCAACCCAAATTATTCTATAATTTTATATCTACAAAGTCACCTAATGCTTGCCACCTTTCTTACCAGATATAACATCTTTGGACATCGTTTTTGTTGTTGTTTGGTTTTGCAGTGCTGAGTTTGGTTTATGCTGTTTATTCAATAAACACTTCAGGGATGGAAAGGTAGGAACTGATAGGCAGGAAGGCAAAACTGGACCTTAAGCCCAGAGCTCTTCAAGGTGATTTTTTAATGAATGTTTCATGATCTTCTTTGTGACTGTGTGAGAAAGATTTGAGCGGGGTGTTGGTTTTCTCCTGGCAAGCGTCTTCATGAACTTGTTTTTAAACCTTATTCTGCTCCCCAATGGGGGAAGAAGGGTATTAATAGTGAGAGACAACAGAAAATGTAGCTCTATTATTAGCTGGAATAGGACTTTAAGACTTAAAATTACGGTGTATCTCTCTGTGTCTGCAAGGGCTTTGCTTTGTCATCTCAAACCAACCTAATCTGTGCTGGGATAAAAAAGCTATTTATAACCTGTCACATCAGCAGTCATCTACACTATCAAAATTCAGGCTTTTTGTGTTGCTGAATATTTTGCACATCCTGATTCTGGGAGATTTTGGTATTAAGAAGAATCAAGCTGACTTCACAGAAATTGGGAGAACTTGCCCATTCCTATCCCCTTTTTGGAGTTGTATTTTTAGAAGGAGAGTTGTGGCTCAGCAAAGGGGTTCAAATCTGCCAAGAAACATCTGGAATTTCTATGCTGTTTTATTAGGTTTAGTTATGACAGCTGGCAGGCAGGATTTTGGCAAATGGTCACTCGTCTCGCGCTTGCAGTCTTTCTTTTTGTGTCTCTTGTAGACAGTTTGCTGCTTCCCTGCACTCCCCTGCTGGATATTTAGGCTTAAGGAAGATACAGTGCTTTTTGGCAACCAAACAGCTTATGCTGACAGTAGTAGATGTTGACTTTTTTGACCAAAAATTCAAAAACACGCTGATGGGACAAGAGCTGTCTGACTTATCCGGCAAGACTGTGATTTTCTAAAAAGCCATAGTTCTTATAAAATGCTGTATTTATGGTACGGAGAAGAGTTTGATGTGAAATTTTAAAAAAAATCAAGAAAAAAACATCCCTATAAATCCGACCAACAGTTCTGATTCCTTGTGGTTACTCCTATAATACAGACAAAACCCCAATGCTGCCTCTCTGATAATGAGGTTTTGTAGATCCTCTTGACCTTTCAGCAAGATGCCTTCTGTGTGCTGTGCGTGGTATCTTTCCTTGTGTTCCTTGCTTGCTCTTCTTTTTCTGAGGGCCCTTGTATCTCCTTTGTACTGCTTCCCTCTCACAGCCTCTGCTGGTGGGCTGGAGGTTTCATCTGAATTCCATATCAAAATGTACTTGAACCTTAACAGACCAATACCACGTTAATGGGTCAATTTGTAATGCAGTCCCATCCTTAGCCACCACCTTCTTTATTTCTTAGCCATCCTGCTCATTATTTTTGCAGAGCTCTGGGACGGGGTCGGGGTTCTTGATGAACATTGACTCTGTGCTTCATGATGAACCATTCAGAGAGCTGCTATGCTTTGCTTACATGATTACAACTCAGATTCCATAAGGTCACAAAATTCCTGAATAAATTCCAGGCAGAGAAGACTCTGTGAGAAGAACATTGGTCCCCCCATCCCCACTTACTTCAGCAGAAATTGAACTCGAGGGAGGCTGCACACTGGGACTCATTTACCTAATTTACCACACAAATTGTTCAACTTCTCAACTCCAACCTTAGCTTCTGTTCTTCTGTCTCCTACTATTGTATTAATCAAATCATAGTGCTTCTCAGTTGCACTGTGCTTTACTATGGGTAATAAAGTACAGTTACACCTCTCATTGTCATTACCATCTCTCTGTGTGTTCAGCAATTATGGCAAGTGACTAATTGAAATCTGAATTTCAACTAAGAGGCAATTAATAGAAAGACCCAACATCATTATCAGCTGGTTCCCTGACAGCCTTCCAGAAGGAAGTCAGGCAGGGACCTTCAGAGCTCTGTGATCTCCTGTCTGTCAGCTTGGAAACAAACTCTTCTTCAGCTCTGTGTAATGATGTTCCTCCTCATCTTAGTGCTAAACAGAATCTCACAACCACTGCAGAGCAATGGGAGAATCAATGGCTGTTGGACTAACCAGCAACAGGAACTTCTTTTTAGACTACACCTTACTACTTCATACATTTTTTTAGGTATCTATGTAGGTGGATCTTCCCACACATTCTGAGGCATAGAAGTATTTCCAGCAGTTTTTGCAGGATTCCTATGAACATTAGTTGGAAGGTAGCCTGTGTTTCTTAAAACAATTACAATATCCAGACTCGAGTGAGGGAATTCTTTAAAACAGACTTATGTGTGCTCTAGGTGATTAAGTTTCTCCTACTAATAGACATGTAGTTAATGGAAGAACAATTCAGGTCCATAAATTAAACAGCTGCTGATCAGCTGGATTTCAGTCTAGACTGCTGGCTGGAATCATTACAAGTCAACTCAATTGATTGAACATAAGAATCCAGCACTGTTTGAATGCCATGGATTGAGCAGATGCCATGAACACCATGGGCTCAGATAGCAGTAGATGTCTATCTGAAGCATGTGCATGACATCAGAATTTGTATGTCTTAATCTGGAGCTCAGTTTCATCTGAAGGGACAACTGATAAATTAGGGCACCCATGAAGAGAGATGTTTTAGTTTCCCTTGATCCAAGTTTCTGTGATTTGCTGCACTAGAGGCAATGTCTTGTGCACAATAAATGAGTGACAACCACCTGGTCTTTCTTGTGAGGGATGCTTGGCCTTTTAGCAAAGATTGACTTGAGGAGATGTGTTGTGTAAATGGTCAGCCCAGCACGAATATCAGACTTCTCTCACAACAGGGTTTTTTGGGAGTCAAATGAATACTGGCTTCTGTTCAACTAGAATTCAGTGGAATTTGTTTGGTTTTTTTGTTTGTTTGCTTCATGTGCTGGCAACCAAGTGAAACAAAAAGTTGGTAAGCTGAGAAATGGTTCAAATCAGATGGTTTCATAAACCACCTCTTTTATCTTTAAGCAGAAAGATTCATGCAGTATTGAGCTGCAAACCACTGGGTTCTGTATGCATTCATGTTTGCTTCTCTGCTCTCAGGGAATTAGCTCTGAAGTGCAATTGGTCTGTGGAAGTGGCAGACTCTCCCTGCATCTTCATTTCAAGTTCAGCACAGTAACACCACACAGAAGATAGTAACCTCCAGTAGTTTCCAAGTAATGAACTTTGCAAACTATACTTTTAATTTCAGACACTGCCACATTTTTGGTGTAAGGATTTGTTTTCCCCCTTTCTTAGTGCTTTTGACACACTAAGTGGCCCAAATGTCAATCAGTATGAGGGGAAAAAACCCTGTGCTTTTGCAGGTTTGTGAAAGCAGTGTTCACTGAGCATTTCTCAGATGCTGTTGAGACCCTTCATTTGTCTGTCTCTCTGTCTTCTTGGTGTTCCCTCAGTTGTTTCTGTGACAGCATGGTCGTGACATTTTGAATTTTCTTAATCACAAGCCATATACTGATTTCCTAGGGAAATTAAGAGCCTATTAGGATAGTAATTAGACATGAATAATAATTCTTGAATGATTAGTACAAAGGTTACAACAGAAGGGGAAAGAAATTGTGACAAAGAAAGCAGCTTCCCAGATAATTTCCCAATCATCCTTCTGAGGAGTGATCATTTTGGGAAAGGGCAACCAAGTGGGGATTCCCTGCCACTATCCACTTCTCAATCACAGAACACTTCAAAATGACTCTGTAAAGAAACAAAATGTGGACTGTCAAAGAGCTGTGTTTTACAGAACAGTTTTTGTCAGCCCTGGAGAAAGGAAAAGAATGAAAATATTGCAGGAAACTGTGGTTTTATTTTCTGAAGAGAACTGTGTGGGGTTGACTTGCAAGGGGATGGAAAGTCAAAAAGAATGTGTTCTTTGTGTGTGTGTGTGTGTACTGTTTTATATTAACAAGTCTTTCATTGAACAATGTCAAAAAGAGCCACTTTTCTGACAGCTTTGCACAATTCAGTCTATGGGATCCTTTTTAAGCAACACTTTTTTGCCAGGTAACCCCAGCCTAGGACAAGAGTGATCTGAGCAAACTGGAGATAAATCAGACTCAGCTACTCTGGATTTGGAGCTGCTTATGTCATTAACATGGAGAAAAGAGGCAGGGACACAGAGGCCAGGATATGGGTCCTAGAATCAGCTGTTTTTAAGAAAGGGCCTCAGCACTGAGGTGAAAAACAGGAGGTGCAGAAAGAGGCAGAAACTGAGCTGTGTACCTTGGATGCCCTTTTATACCCCTCAATTCCAGCAAGCATTAAACCTGCTCAACTTGTCTAAGAAAGTTGTGTTTGGAAGCAAGAGGGTCTGTGTAAGTGTGGGCAAAACTATAATAATCTTTTTGAGAATTCCTAATGGAGTATTCCTTGGGCTAGAAATCCAGAGAAATGTTTGGTTTCTTTCCTAAAATGGGGGAGTCTGGAGGATTTCAAAACTTTGAAAAGGTCCTTACTTTGCTTTTGACATGCTGTATGACCTGGGTGAATCACTTGAGCTTTTTAGCAGATAGGAAATCAATACAGAAAGTGAGCATAATTAGATGGCTTAAGCTTCTCATAAAGCATTTCACAGCTTCTTGGCAAAGGAAAACAATAGAAAGCTGAGAAAAGTTTATTATGTGCTTGAAACCCTGAAGAAACATCAGGATGGTGATCTAGACAAAGCTGAGGTCAGAAATATTTGTCTAAGGGAACATTTCTTGCCTAGAGTATTATTTATCTGCCTTCCAAGGCTTCCCTGAATATCAAAAGAAAACTCAACCATAACATCTAAGAAAACCTCTCTTTGCACAAAGCTTGGCTTTCAGAATGATGTTGGCTGATGTACAAAGTAATAAACATTGGTTGGATAGCTGTTGTTCCTTATTTTTGTCTGACTATCCTCATTCAAAAATAAAGTATTTGGAGAGGTATTTTTCTTTCCAATCTCCTGGATGTCTGACTGCTGTAACAAATACACCACTGTCACTTATGATTTCTAGAAATAGCAAGCAGTGTACTGGCCCATTGTAAATCCTGCCTGGCTCTGCCTTGGCACTGCAACAGTCCCAAGAAACCCACCAAGGAGGAAGGGTGGCACATGAATAATTTATAGCCCCATGATTCAGTCCCTGTTTTTAGATGCTTTTTGTTTTTCTGAGACTTTGAAAAAAGGGCTAAGAATAGTATACATATGAAGCTGACATGTCCTTTAAAACTGCAACAGTTTTTTTTTTTTTTTCTGTCTCATTTAAATCCTGTGAATTCTGAGTAGCCAATCTGAGTTACTTGGGATGAGGGTGGATGAGTAACCCAAAGAAAAATTTTTTGCTTAGTAGTAAGAAAAATGTCTTATTTTGAACATAAAATGAATAAATTGGTTTTTGGAGGAGACATTGGGAGAATCTCACAATATCCCAGTGATAAAGGCATTCCGAAGGGAAGGAATCCATTGAACCAAGTTCAAATTCCTCTTGAAGTCCCATGGTGGAAGGACCAGAGTTAAGAGTACCCCATGTAGTGAGTAGCTTATGTACTACAATGCTCAACACTGGAAGGTTTTGGGTTTTTTTGTTTGGTTTGGTTTGGTTTTCCTCCTGTATTCTTCAAGGTTTTCTCAAATTCTTGTTGTTAAGGGGCTCAATGTGGGTTCAATTTACCAGACTTGCCATGTAATTCTCATTGCCCCAAAACTGTGTTTCAAAAACCACTTATACCTGTCATCCAGCTTTAAGCCTGGCACTGAGATAAGACAGGTTTTCTTCACTGTCTCAGAACGTATTTTAATGTTGCAAACATAAAAAAAAAAAAAAAAAAAAACCTTACTTATTTGTCCTGCCATTGCTTTCCATTGACAAACTTTGCAGAAATACTCCATACTGGGGGCACCATTGACTGGCTGCTCCACAGCCTGTGCTGCTGTGCCCTGATGCCAGTGGAAGAAGGGACTGGGCAAGGCTATTTGCAAGTTAGTATTCTAAAATTACAAGGTTGAACTCTGCCTGTAGTAAATATGCAGGTTTAACCTGCCCTGAAAAGGGAGACAAGTTACTCAGCTTGGCTGAGGGCAATACAGAGGCAAAAAGAATTTAGTAGTTTAAAAGTTTAATAGTCTTAAAAAGGAGGAGTGAGGGGTGGAGCTATTTAGGATATCAGCAGAAAAAAAAAATCCCAGTGGAGAGGATTAACAGACTGTCTGAAATACTTTTACAAAGCAATTACTAGAAATTCTTGGGGCTTACACTTTATAATCTGGACTGAACAGACCCTATTGGTAGGGAGATGGATGATATGACCCACGGTGCTCATTCAGTTTGCTGCAGCTGCAATTCTTTGAGTTTGCCATGGTCACTGCTAACTCCTTTTTCCAAAACTTCACAAAACCCCACACTTTCTAGGGTGTCTGTTCAGTGGGGACTCTGTTTTTCTGGTTGATGGACCCTTTGTTTCAGCATGGCTGACAGTTCAAATGGATCAGCAAACAGTAAAAGCAGTCAGATGCCCTTAGCTGCACACAGCTCAGAATTTAACAGTCTGGTTTACTTATTTATTTATTCATTTGCCTGTTTATTGCCTTCACTTCTGTAGCAGCTGAACTCATCTATGATTATAGGGCCACTCTGTGTGCATGGAATGAAAAGTATAAGTAGTTGGGAAAGGCCAATTTTCATTTTAATGATGACTACAAGTGTAAACCTTGTCAGAAAGTCATCTATGTGAGGCACAGCAAGATGACTAAAATGTTTTTCAAAACCAGCTTGGTTCCAGTTGTCAAGGACAAGATCCATTACAGTAGTGCTTGTATGCACAGCCTGGAATTTTCTTTCACCTCCTAATGACTGGAAGGATGTGGTAAACTTCCTGCTCAGAATTACATCCACCTACCTTTACCCTGTTCTCCTGTCTTTTGTTTGTCTTATGCCTTTAATGGACTTTTACAGACTAAATACAAGCCTGCCACCAGGCCAATCTATATAGATTGAGTTACCACTACCTAGAAGGCTTTATGTTCTTCAACATGGTCAATAAAATTAAAAAGCCACTCATCAAATACTCCTCTTAGTATATTCCAGTCTGAAATGCAGCATCATCTGCTGTTAGAAAAGAAATTAAGGTCAAGGTTTTAACTCTCAAACTGATGTGAAACATGGAACATAAGCAGTGTTTTAAAGTTGTTCCAGAGGGTAACAGTGTCCTACTAATCAAAGAATCACAGGATGGTTGAGAGTGGAAGGGACTGATGGAGGTCATCTGGTCCAACCCACCCTGCTCAAAGAGGGCCACCAAGAACCAGTTCCCCAGGACAGTGTCCAGATAATTTTTAAACATCTCCAAAGGGGAAGACTCCACAACCACCCTGGGAATCCTATTCCAGTCACCCTCACAGTAGAAAAAAGTTTCCTGATGTTCCGAGGGAACCTCCTGTGTTTCAGTTTGTGTCCATTGCCTCTGGTCCTGTCACAGGACACCAAGATCCTGGATTTGTCCTCTTTGTGCTCTCCCTTCAGGTATTTACATACATCAATAAGATTCCCCCTGAGTCTTCTCCTTTCCAGGCTGAACTATTCCAGCTTTCTCAGCTTTTCCTCATAGATGAGGTTCTTAATCATCAGTTGGCCCTCTCTTGAGCTCACTCCAGTATGTCCATGTGTCTCTTGTACTGGGAAGTCCAGAACTGGGCACAGAAGTGGCTTCATCAGTGCTGAGCAGAGGGGAAGGAACATGTCTCTTGGTCTGCTGAAAATGCTTTACCTAAGCCAGGATACCACTCACCTTCTTTCCAGCTGGGTGGTCCCCCAGTTTATACTGGTTCATAGGTTTATTCTTCCCCAGCTACAGGGCTTTGCATTTTTCCCTTGTTGAACTTCATGAGGTTCCTGTCAGCCCATTCCTTCAACCTTGCAAGGTCCCTCTGGATGGCAGCAGGACCTGCTGGAGTTATCAGCCACTCCTGCCAGCTTGGTGACATCTGCAGACATGCTGAGGGTATGAAGATGTCAAACAGGACTGGAGCCAGTGGTACACTGCCAGTCACTGACCTCCAGCTGGACTTTGTGCTGCCCATCACCATCTGCTGGGCCTGCCTCTTCAGGTAGTTTTCAGTCCACCTATTGGTAATTTTTTGAAGCTACTCTGGGTGTCTGCATGCTTTTGTTGTCCATTGTTACAGGTGTTTTAAGTTTAATCTTCATGTTATCACCTGCAGTTTTGAAGCAGGCAGTTACACTGAGCACTAAGACCAAAGTCATCCAAATTCAGTGGTTTCTAAGTAGCAGAAAAATCACAGTTGGGATGACAAATATTGACTGTTGCTGCTCCATTTGCTGGTGAGATACAACACCTGAAGCCTTTTGAGATGAGTCTCTAGCAGTGGTGTGAATAAAGTGCAACATGCTGGGGAGGTATTTATTCTGCATGAGTTTAGATGGCTAAATGTCACAGTTCTGTTCTGGGATAAAGGTCTCTGAGCTTATTTGTGGAAATCTGCTCACATCTCATATAAGTTTTCCCAGAACTGGTCTTGTGGTACTGGTACTGGGTAGCAGGGATGCTGAAGAGGGATATGGGCAAAGCAGTAAACAGAGTTTGGATGTGTCCTCCCATTTCAAACACCAGCTATCCTAGTGTGGAGTCTGAAAAAAATGAACAAAGTCTGCAAGCTGCTCTCATGTCCTTCCATGTCAGATCAAAATCATTATCCATTAGTTTTAGTGTATATGCTGTTTATGGGATGCATTGCTCAAATCTGGGTTGATCAGCTCTCTTTTTTAAAACAGATGTTCCAGGGTTTCTTAAACATCTTGTTTGCCCCAAAATACAGAGTTGTGACAAACATGCTTAGTTTTTGGATAAATGAAACACTGTGTTTTTCTTCTCTGTTCAAGAAGCTTTTGATCTTTGCCTTGGAACTTCTCACTTGCTCTTAAAAGATTATACTCCATCCACTCAGGAAAGATCAAGTTCTAGGTTGTAGGATGGATATATAAATAATCTAGGAGTCAGTTATTTGGTTGTTTCCCTGACTTTGCTCAGAGGAGAATCATAGAAAACCAAACTGAACTGGGCACACCTTTCCCAAAAGCTGGAGCAAGGGAGGTTTGGCACCGTACTGCTACCTACAGAGTCCTCACCACACTGCTTATTCCTGAAAAATCCTGAAAAATCCTTCTGAAAATCCTGGGAAATTTGAGGTGATGAAAGTTTCCTTATCACTGAAGGAACTCCTAAGGGCTATTTAAACTAAGAGTAAAGAGTGACATGTTGCTGACAAAGGCTCCATGAAGTGGCTTGGTGCCCTGGTTTGAGAGGACCCGGATAGAAAGAACCTTCCTGGGACCAGGCTGTTGATGTAGCAGTGATAATGGGGAGGACCTGAGCCAATGGGAGGTGAGGATGGGTGAGGTGACCCAAATGGACCAATCACAGTGCTCCTTCCTGTGATGCTCAGTATAAAATGGCTCCCAAGAGAGCCCTCTGGTTGGTGGGTTAGTTGGGTTGGGGTCTGTTTGCCACTGCTCCTCCTCATTTCCTCCCTGGAGAAGCCCATCATTCCCCAGGACAGGTCACCTCCTGCCTTGCCAGGTAGGACCACCTTGGGTGCTCTGAGGCTGTTGTGAACATCACTGAGAGCCTGGGCTTGGGCACCCCCAGCTCCTGCCCAGTCCAGTCTAGGACTTTTCTGCTTCACCTCATCAACTGAGAAGGGTGAGTTCCATATTTACATATATACTCTTGTAATTTGCTATTACTACCTCATTAAACCTACCCAAGTTTTTTCTTCCAACATTAAAGTTGTTCTTCCCGTTTCCCTTCTTCACCTTCCCCTGGGAGGGTAGTGGGGAATAAAAGAGCATCTGTCACTGTACAGCTACTGTCTAAAACCATGACATTTGTCCAAGACTTTACAGCAAACATGGCTTTTACAACAGCTTTGCACAGCAAGGATTTGCTGGTCCTGCTTCTGAGGGGCTCCCAGCTCTATCCCTGCCAGTGCTTTGTTACAGCCATGCTTAGGCTTCTTATCTACCTTTTTAGGATGTGGTATAAAGTTTTTTCAGAGATGGAGATCCTTTTTGCATTGCCTCAGAGCCCATGAAAATATTGGTACTTCTCCTGTATTGGATGAGTATCCCTATTGTATTTGAAATGCTGGCTGCTTTGTGGCAGGAAGGTTTGGCATTGGGCTGTCAAAAAGCAGCAGCCAGCTCTGCAGGGCAGGAACAGGAGTGGAAGGTGTTGCAAGACTCTGTCTGAGGGGTTCTAATTGCTGCATTTGACTCTGGGAATACTGCCACTGTGATCTGCTTTGTTGATAGAATATGACTGTAATCAGCACGACTGAATCAGCCCTCAGAGGAAATAATCAAATTAATATGTGATACTGGCTGGCCTGGAGGGAATGAAATGCATTTTCTGAAACTTAGCAAGTAAGTGGCAGTCTGAGTGGCAGTCTGAGCATTACCAGATATTTCTGGCTTTTTAGGGACTTCCCTTTTTCCTCCTTGCCTCTCCCCTGGACTGGTGGTTCAGCAGAAGCATTTAATTGCTCCAAATGTTGCTAATAATCTATAACAAAATGAATTCAACATCTTCAAAGTCAAGTAAGAGTTCGTAGACCAAAGTGTGAAACTGAATATTGAATGATGTGTCAAAATCTATGTGTATAATGGTTGTGGGTTGCCTGTGTCATCATGAATCATCTACTGCTTAATATTTGCTTGCATAAAGATTGAATCAGCTTGTCCAGTTATGTTATATGAGTGCAAGTGTACACAGAGCACAAATAACCATGTTATAGTCACCAAAAATCTCTTTGATTTATCTCTTCTCTAGAATAAAGTCAGAAGGAGAAATTATAAGAGAAAGTATACAGAGCTCTTGAGTACGGTATTAGTCTGTGGAAATGAAAATTGGCACAAATTTTCCTTTTTTTTTTAACTAGGAATAAAAGAAACAATGCTAACAGCTCTCGTTAGCTATTGTTGCCCTAGAAAGATCATGTTACTGTTCTTTTCTTCCTGAATGTTCATTATTTCTACACTGGAGTTCTCTGTCATGACTCTTCTGTTTTCTTCTTATTTTTCATGACAGTCATTAAAACAACCTGAACTTCAACCAGTCTCTTTCTGTACACAGTGTTTTAAAGCAAAGGCTAAGAATGCTTCTGGCACAAATCACAGTTGTCATCACACAGTTCAAATCCCAAGTCCCATTGGAAAACCAGGTGAGAAGGAATATTCTTTAGAATGCTCAGTCATCAAAGAGATCATAGAAGTCTCTTGGTAAGATCAGTGCCATGGTTTCCTTCCTCTATTCCTTCACATACTCTGAAGCCGTGGGACATCATCTTCCACTGCTGTCTTTCATAGAACCAATAGATCTGTCATATTTTTGGCATCTCTTTGCTGCTCTGATCACTGCTACAGCTTGAAATGTCCCACTGACTCAGCCTGTCATTGAGTCCAGCATCTGTTATGTCTTCATCTTCTCTGTGCTGCTTATAGACAGTAAGTAGGGATGCTGCAAAGCAGCTTTTTGCTGCTATGGAAAAGATTAAGGCAATTATTGGAAGTTGCCATTATTTTATCCAGGGTCTTCTGTGCAGAGGTATACAAGCACCCATAGAAAGATCAGCATGTGCCAGGTGTGACTGACTGTGATTGCATATACAATGACAAGTGCATTTAATATTGGCCCAATGTCCCTTAGAAATTCTAGACTGACTTACTGTATGCCATGGGATTATCTAATATTACCTCACCCACTAAATCAGATATTTGTCCTTAAATTGCTGTGTAAAAGATCTCTATTATGATATTAAAAAGATACATGAAAATACATTCAGTAGGGTTGGAAATTTGTTTCCATGTGGCTATTAAGCCTAATGCTGTAAGGCATTTGGAAGGAAAAAAGACCTTTGCTTCGGGGTACAAATTACTTATGACTACTAGAGTTTGGAATGAGACATTCCCAGAAGTCAGATCTGCTTTGCTGCTTTTGTTTCTGAGAAGTGGCTGATACTGGAGGAGATTCTGGAATAGAAATTCAGAGTTTGATTTTATCCTCTTCTTGTTCAGATGCTCACTATTCTAAGAGCCTGGTGTGACAGCTCATAAACTCAGATCACTGTTTCTCAAAGAGCTGCTTTGATGTGGCTGTTGTGTGGGATTCCTGCATTGCCACTGAAACAGAACTCAGAGACACAGTTTGTGGCTCCTAATACTTTAAGTGGAGGGGATACACATCAAAACGGAGGTGGATATGGATGGTATCCATCTGTCACACTCAATCTCACTTTGCTGGTCATGATCTCTTCTCTAGTTTTTCTTTTATTTTGTTTTTTTGGGGTTTTTTGTTTTTGTTGTTGGTTTGGTTTTTGGTTTGTTGTTTTCGTTGGGTTTTTTTGAGAGACAGAGAGAAACATGACCACACACATCCTTCTAAAAAGAAGATTTTAGTGAGCAGGGAAGATGTAGTGCAGGAGACAGAGGCAGCGTGGTCTGATAAGGTAGGATACATGGTTTGTGATGGTTCATGGTTCTGCCAGATCTTTTTCAGGCAATCATACACACACGTTTCTGTTTCTGTACCTCTAAAACGGTAATAACAGTGAGAAGGGCAGAGGAAGAAGTTAGTGTGGATGAGGGGAGCACTCCTAGTACTTGATATTTTTTTGAGCTAAGAGAAACCTCTGAAGGAAGCCTTGAGGCCAAAGGGGTCTTCTCTCTCTGCTTTTGACACCACCAGCCCTCTCTCACTCAACTTCAATTTATTTTTGTTTTCTGACAATTTCTCGTCAAAAGGGAAGTTGGAAAAAGCCAAGTGGGCTTTTGCATGGATAAATAACTCCTCACTTCAAGTATTTCTGTAGACCCAGTTGGATGGTCTAAATGTCTCATAGTGCTGAATGTTTGTGATCTCCACACCTGAGCTGGAAAGATATGCTGAGGGAAACATAGAGCCCAAACAAATAAAACAAGGATTTCTGATGAGCACTGTCCTAGAACTGGGATTCAATTCCCCTCTACCAATGAGCACCAAAGCACTCAGTCTCTGGGGAGCTCAATCTTTGCTACAAACACTCAGTCAGCAACCATTCTGCACACAGAGCTTCAGCACTGGCCAAAAGGAAGAGCAAACTAAAAGGACTTTAAGGGATGGAACTCACATGCAACCACCTGAGTCCCACTCAGACCTGGTCTTGGATGAAATGGGTAAAAGATGCCCCAAGACATACTTAGTTTGGGATGTTGAAGAGAGTAGTGAGGAAGAAAATCTGATCACCTGTTTAACCCTAGGGTAAAAAAAAATTGCTCAGAAAATTGCTCAGTGCCTGACTTTTCAGTAAGAAAGAGGGGGAAGTGTGTGAATTTGTCCATAGTGGCAGAAATGGAAATTGAGGTACAGCACAATTTTCTCCAGTTGACACAAATGTTGCTAGGCACCTTTTTTATTTGACCTTGTCACTTCAAGGAGAAACAGTTAAAAAGTGCAAATAGAAAATAGCATATGGATATGATGTAATCTGGAGTATCAAGGCAAACTGTTTCTTTTTACTTTCCATGTGGACTATCCTTCTCTATAGGAAAATACACCTTTCCAAAAGTCCCACCTTTATCAATGGCTGTTGTTTAACATTACTTTTAGAAACATTCAATCCAGTGCTTTTATTTGACATCTTGTTTTCCTAATGGCTGGGTGCTGAACTAACATTGAATGATCATGGCAAAAGCCCAAGGAGAAATTGGGTAAAGGGCAGCAAGAACATCCTGTGGAGTTCATTGGGAAGTTGTCTGTATGTGTCCTTTGGGGATCTTTCTGAATTTCCTGTTTTATTTTAATTCTCTCGATTCTAAGATGCAGTTCAGAAAAAGCAGGGGAAAATCCTATTGCTTGGAATTGGGTGTGCTTTTGCTGGATGGGTGAAGGTAGTTTATACAGCAAAGCTGCATGGTTTTTTCTCAGAGTTCCTTGTGATGAAGAGGAGTTCTTGCCAGAAATTGAACTCCTCCTCTTCCTCCCCAGTATTACTACACCCAGAGCTCCTCAGGGTGATGTTGCAACTGGAGATGAAATCTCTCTGCTTCAGTAACATAATTAGTGATTTCCGATCACATGCTGAAAGAAATGGCACCTTGGAAAAAGATCAGAAGTGGTTTTCCCTTTCACAGAGGAAGGGTGAGCACATCCTAACCTAGGTGCACCCATTGCTGAAATCTCTCTAGAGCAATATTTGGGTGTCCTCCCATGCCTGCCCCACAGTTGGGAGATGTGGTTATCTTGCTCCTGTTTCAGGTTCTTTGAAGAAGCTTTACCCATAATGTTCTTGCATAGGGAAACTCTAGAAAATCAGTATCTTCAGGATTGCTGCTTCTAATTTACAGGGGGAATAATGGGAGAGGAGCAGAGCAATGAGTTTACCATACACAGACCATTCTCCTAGATGGAGTTCTAAAGACCTAAACTTTCCTGCCCATATTTAAATACATTCTTAACTGCTTTTTAAAAGACTACAACAACATCAGACTTTCTTTTGCAATACTCTTCTCGTGACTTTCCTATCTGCAAGTAAATGTTACCAATAGCTATCTTTAAAGACGTGTTGTCTCTAGAAGTGTTTATGTCCTTTATTTCTCCTCTTCCCTCCTCAGCAGGCTGTTCTAGTCCTCACAGAGGTGGGATAAATTGATCTGCCTTGTGAATAATCTGTTCTGTAATCTTTTCTTGAATCTGTGAAATTGCGAGACTGTTTAAAGTCTGGCACTGAGTGTTCATTTCTCTTTTATTTTGGTTCATCCCAGGAAATGCCTACAGAGAATGCCTGGGCAATGGGACATGGGCTTCCAAGATAAACTACTCTCAGTGTGAACCTATTCTGGATGACAAGGTCTGTATTTTCCCCTTCATTCTTACAGACATTTCTCAGCATACATGAATGCAAAGCTAAACTTAAGGTTAACATACAAATGTGGGACTTCTGCAACAGTTTCCATTTCTGTCTCTGCAATGAATCCTCCCTCTGTAGTCAAGCAAATCACTAAATCTCTCTCCACATCTCACGTGGTTTTTAAAGCAGGATGCTTTGTTAGTCTCTGTTCCTGATGATGTATGTTTATGCAGATCCTTAATAGCTTTGTTCAGAGCCTACAGTTGCTACAGTAAATGCTAGTAATAATAGCAATAAAACCAAAAGCTTCTTTGGCACTAAAAATAAGCTTTCAACAGCTGATTCTACCCTCTACCTATCAGTTCTGAGGTCTCATCAACAACTGACCTTTCTGGATCTCCATGTCATTTTTACTTGAGCAAATATGCACAGGGGCAGCAGAGGAAAAATACATTAAAAAGCAGGTTGGGTCCCAGCTGTCTTTAAAAGATCAAGCCAGTCTTGCATTATATAGGAGTTTACAGAATGAAATTAGCATATAGAGTTAAGCTCCTTCAGAAAGACCACAAACAGTTAAGTAAAGCCCTTTTCTTGTCAAATATCTCACCTTTCTTGGAGCAGTCATAGACATTCATCCTCACACAGTTTAAAATTTCAAGGCTTTCATGACATGTTCTCTTTGACTTCCTCCTGTTTTGAGTGCTATGGGACAGAAGCACACACAAGATTTGTGCTGTCTCTCTGCAAGGGCTGAATTTCCCCTCTAAGAATCAGGGTGGAGCCCAGCAGCTCTGGCCTGTTCATGTTTTGGGGTTCATTCCCCTCATTCTGCCATTGGAGCTGTGCCATGCCAGTTGCAGAAAGGAGGAAGAAAAGGTCTCACCTGCTGAGGGATGCTTGCAGAGCTAATCCAGATTGAATACTCAGGAACTATTCAGGAACTAGTGCTGTGCCCAGAACACTCATGATCTGCTTTGGCTGTGGCCCAGCATCCACCTCATGGAAGAGCCATGCTGGATGTGGGATGTGGCTAGTGAATCAGAAAACAGGCAAATACACCCCAGCTGCTGAGGAGCTCCTACTTTTTCCTCCTGGCCAGGGAATTGGGTGGTAGGTAGCTCACCCCCACACATCCCTCCATTGATTAGAGGCATCCAGAATGATAAAATACACCAACCCCTGACTGCCATCTAGAGTGACTGGGGGATGTTCAAGGGGGACTACCATAGTGGAGTGGCTCCCATGGCAACCTGAGCTGATCTAAGTTGGGACCACCCCACTGCAGCCCCTTCTTGGTTTTCCTTTCCCACTTGAAATGAAAACTTCTTGCTGGGTCATTATTTTGGAGGAATGAGCTCCCACAGCTGTCTTTTTTGCATTAGTGCAGGATGAAAGCATAGCTGGGCTTGAGGGGGACAGCAGACCAGGGACCAGCTCTGACTGAAATGGATTTGCTCATCTGTGAAACCACACTCTTAAAAATGAACAAGAGGGAGGGGGCTTAGCAGATTTAGAGAATGGGCAACAGAAATGGGTGAAGACTCAAAATCTTTGATATAATTTAGCTGGTATGGGAAACCTGAGCTGGTAGCAGCAGTTTGCAGTACCAACTCAGGAAAATACTGCTGTATTTCAGTAAAACTCGGTGGGATTGCCTGCATGACCTGAACGATTTGCACAAGCAAATACAGAGGAGTTTTATTTGAAGAGGCTGGCAAAGTGTTATGACTAGAGGACGGGATTATTTCCTTTACCCTGTTTTTGCTTTTAAAAACTTTGCAGCTATGGTGATAGCTTAAAACTTCTTAAATAGCATGTTTCTTAAACAGATGAAAGTGCAGATGTTCTCCCACCCTTGTTTGCAAAAGCTTAGAAACTCATTTATTAGATCTTCGAAGATTTGAGAAAAGCTTTACAAATATTAATATTTATGAATACCTTTGAAATCTCTACATAATGCTCAGTGTGACAGATGAACACTTGAGTTGTTTTTTGTGAAAAATTCCCACAGATTTCCATAATCTGCCATTTTTATTAAAGGTAAGATGCAAGTATACATATGTGTCTGTTGTTACTGATTGGTCCTAGCATATGCTAGACATCAGCCAGGAGGCATATCCTGTGATTTGTGTGTATTTTTAATACAGAAAACACCCCTACTTTTAGGCCACTCAGAACCAGAGTGCTAAATAATTACTTGGTTTGACTGCAAATGCAGAGATTGTTACATGTGACAAGAACAGAACTTTTTAATATCAACCCCATGCCCACATCCCAAAGTGTTGGTAGTGCAGCAAGGGAAATTTTAGTTTTTTTCAGTTGTGGAGCAGTCTTAGGAGGCATGAGCTCCTGTAGCACATATTCACTGGGTTACATTAATAAATCATCACTTGTGGTCAAGCCCTTATGGCAGTTGCTGGTAAAACTTTGCTCTGGGACTGCTTTGCTCCCAGATTCCCACTTTAATTTAAAGTGTGATTTAAAATGCTGTTCTGGAATAGCTGTGTCCTTCAGCAGCAGGAATTGGAGGAGGTCAATCACCAGGACCAAATAGGAAGCACAGAGTCTCCTCACTGCACTTCAGGGTGTACTGGATGCCTGCCCATGCCTGTTCCTATCCTTGGCTTCTGATAAGTGGTTCAGATGTTGGGTAGATACCCAAATGTAGGCTTCTTACTGTCAGGCTGGATCCCATCCTCTGCTCAATCAGTTAGCTCCTTCTCCAGGCACAGAAATCACGTACAGAAGTCATTTTAATCCAGCTGACTGTTTAATGGTGTGTGACAAATGGAAAGCTTCTACTCAGCCTCCAAGCTCCAGAGTCAAAGGGACCTTTGCTGCATCTGGCACAAATCCATGCTCGTATTAGAAGAGTCTCAGGCAGCAAAAAAATACATCTTAGCCTCCAAAAAGAGCTATAAATTAGGAACTTTGGTCTATGTGGCCTGTGGCAGCTGGATCTGAATTTGATTCTGCTAGTGTTTGGAGGTGGCTTCAAGCTGTGCAGCTGAGTTAGCACCACGCTGGGCTTAACTTAATGGATCCTTCACACCAGCCACAGCTACCCAGCTTCCAGCTGGCTCAGAAGAGGAAAGCAGTGAGCTCAGAAGCATCTTGGGTGACTGATACTTCTCAGTTGCTTCTGAAAGTCTTCAGGGAGGAGATATGGTGTCTTTAAACCATACTGGTGTTGAGATCATCCTGGCAAGAGGAGGAAATCTAAAGAGACTGAGCTGGGAATGGAGTGCAGAGCCTCTCAGGAAGATGCATACTGTAAACAGTGGGGGGACCTGTCAGCAAGTTCTTTGAGGGGAGAAAAAACCTTGTTATCTGGAGAGCTGAGTGCTGTCATTAGGTCCTTATTAATTCAAATCATTAGCTGGTTTGGTCTGGGCAGGTTAGCAGTCACAGCAAGGCAAATGTCCTTTAGACAGAAAAAAAAGCCAAGGCAAATGTCCTTTAAACAGAAAGACTGTCAAAAGACAGAAAAACTGTCAATAGACTGAAATCCAGCTGCAGGGAGCTCAGTGTGCCGTAGATTTGCAAAACTGGTTCAGGTGAACACATAGAACTGTGCTGCCTCAGTTCACCTGGAAGCAGCTGGTTGGAAAATAAATCTGATGTAATGTGATTGTCAGGAATAAGGCACAGGAAGGAAGAGGTCTCCAGTGAGGTGACCTGCTGTGGTCTGAAGAGCAAGACTAGCAGTGTTCAGACCATCTCCTCCTCTTTCTCCTGTCTAACATAATAATCTTTCTCCTAAACCTGAAGACGATGGAAATCTGCATTTTAGCATAATGAAGCATCTTCCTGAAAGCAGAGGAGTATTGGGGAACAGCCAAGTTTGTTACCATTTAAAACTTACCAGTCTTCAAGAGGGTCAGGCAAAAGAGTTAGGGTTATACAAGTATTTTACATGAACTGAGCTTGGGCCAATACATCCCTGATTCTGGGCACATGTTTTTTCATCTCTGTAGGTGTTACCTGCAATTCTACCAGAGATTCAGATTGTGTGTAGGCTGCTGGAAAGTGATCTTGTCACCCTGTCAGCTTAGGTTTTCATAGGCAGTTCTTGTTTTTATGATATTTGAATTTGCTTTCAGGAAACCTTGTTAGTGTCCACAACCAGAAAAAAAAAAAAAAAAAATTAAAAAAAAAAAATTAAGCATCCCTGTTTTTCCTTCAGAATCACTGTGTGAAAGAGGAGTTTTATTATATATTATTTTTCCCCCAATTAATTTTCTCATCTCTTCAACCATATCTTCTTAAAACTGAAGTGAAGTTAGTGGTTAAAGAGCCAAAGGAGGGAGCTGAAGGGTCAGAATCAGACTCCTTGGAGTGGGGAAAAAACATAATATTCCAGAATATTTCTAGCACTACATCAGCAATTCTCGAAAATGTTCTCAGTCATATGGTTTAATGTTAGGTAGTTCTGTGAGAAGCAGGGAGTTGGCCTTTTTGATCCTTATGAGTCTCTTCCAACTTGAAATATTCTATGGTTCTGTGAGTTAAGCAGGGAAGTAAATAGCAAGGCAGCTTGCCAGGGCTCTAAGCTGAAGAGTACAACACAGCGTTTCAGGGAGGCACCTGAGATTTAGTGTGGTTTGGCTTTTCCTTTAGTTATCTCTGTGACTTAACAATAAATAAAACTCACTGTGGAATTCAGATCATTTTGGTTTGGGTTTGTTTGGTTTCCTTCTCCTCAAACCTATTCAGAAAACTGGGCCAGTGCATGAGGAATTTTATTTTGGAGGATTTTATAATAGACTTAAAAATACCTTACATGGTTGAGTTCTGTCCAGAAAAAGCACATTACTCCATGTGCTGTAGATATAGGCAGATTTCATCACAATATGATTCCAAGAGCACTGGCTCACAAAGTGCTGGAAGATGCTATCTTCATAGAACAATGGGACAGTTTAACTACAGCTGCTGGTTGTAGTTTCAGCCAAAGATTCATTCACTGACAAATTCCTTTGACTGGATAAAATGCTAGGGGAAATTGTCAGGAAAAAATGAAACGGAGGAAGTTCAACCAAAATTAGAAAACTTATGCCATTTGTAGGATTTTACTTTTTATTTTTATCACAAGGGAGGAAATTTAGTTAGATTTCAAAGGTCCTGTTCTTCTGAAGGAGAAAAGTATCCCAAAGTGGGGAAAAATCTGCTTAACGTGGAAGGAAACAAATGCCAAAAATGAATCATTTTTTAATTTTTTTTTCATGGGGATTTATTCTTTTCAATAGAAAACCTCTGACAACTTCTCACCAGTTTTAGTATTTATCTGTATAGTGTTTTTCTCCTTCCTATCCATCAGGCAAAGAGAGGAGATGCTTCCCTTTTCTCTGAAGCCAGCAGCAGCCCACCAATAAAGAATGTTGCAGTTACTTCAAGGTCAAAACCCATCAATCAGCTCCCCAGCATCCTAGGAAATGGACCCCGGTACATTAGGTTTCATGATATACTTGGGATGCTGCTAAAAACAACAGGATCTCTGGTTTGCCAGGCTCTCTCAAAACTGAAAGGCCACCAGATTCCAGCTCTTCCAGCTGCACTGGTTCTGCCCTCAATTTGGAAGATAAGGATCATATCTTCCAAAGAGGAAAATCTGTGAAAAAAAACTCAGAGGAAAATCTGCCTGCATGGAAAGGGCTTATTTTTTATTCTTAGTGACAACTGATTCATTTTTGTATGAAAACCAAACCGTTTGAGTAGGAAAGTAGCATAACCTGGCTCATTAAGGCCATGAATTTCCCAACCAAAATAAAGTTTTACAACTTTTGAAACAGTGTGGAGATGTGTCATTGGTAGCTTTGTCACCCTAAAATGGCAACGTTTTAAAATAGCATGGTAATGAAAACAAGAAATACTTATTTCTCAAAAGGAACTGCAGGAAAAATTGCAGGGGAAGGGAAATAACTTCTTGGCTTAAGATTTGTAAGAAACCATGGACCAATCCCAAACTGCAATGAAACCAAGCCTGGGCAGCACGTTTGGCCTATACATGGGCATCACCCCTGGGGCTATTATATCATTTTGAAGTCAAGAAAAGTAATTATTGTTTCCTAAACTGATTAACTGTTCCTTAATGTCAGTGCTTGGAGAGTCATGCTGATTTAATCATGTTATCTCTTTACCTCCAGAGGAAGTATGCGCTCCATTACAAGATTGCTCTCATCATAAACTACCTGGGGCACTGTATATCAGTAGGGGCCCTTATAGTTGCCTTTATGCTTTTCTTGTGCTTGAGGTGAGTAATCTGTTTGCATGCTTCTAACTTGGTGGGGTGTGTGACACCGGGATACTCCAGGCCTCTAATAACACTCTTTAGGTCATGTAGGACATTGAAAAGTGGTCGAGGCTTTTCCATTTCCAAGCATGTGCATGGTTTCATTGCCTGATGCATTGGATAAGCTGGAATGGTGGCTTGGTTGCAGAGGAGCTATTTGTATTCATGAAGAGAACTATACATGATTTATTGATGCAGCAAAAAAAAAAAAATAAAATCAGTGAGCAGAGGGCTTCATTAAGGGGGGCTGGAATTTGAGTGCATCGAGTTGCAAGTTTTGGGGGCAAGTTTTGTTTTTTATGAGGCACTGCGTGATAACATAATCCATTTTGCATTTCCTGACTTAATACCTGGATCTAGACCAAAGGAATAGAATTTAATCTTTCCATTTTGCTTTGGGTTAATTTCAACTTTTATTCCCTTAAAGAAAGTAGGAGTTTTCTTAACTAACAAGAGAAACATCTTTAGAGGCTCTTTATTCCCACCAGTGCTCATGAAACAATGGATGCAAATCAAAGAAATGGCATAGAAACATTTCCCTTTGCTGGCTCCATGGTACAAAAGGGAATTTGTCAGGTCAAATGGATATTTCAGTGAAAGAAAGTCTGACAAGGAGAGATGGGACTATGGGGAGAGGAGAAAAAGGGCAGGAGGGAAGGAAACTTAGTGGGAAGTAATAGGTGGACGCTCATCACTCATCACATGTGTTGTATGTACACAGCCAGAGTCACAGGAATGTATTCCATCAGGAGTGGCCTTGTTGGGTCTTTCTGTATTTTTTTTGATTAATTGCCCAAGTGATATTGCTGTACTATTTGTGCTGTCCTGTCAAGCAGTGTTCAACCTGAAGTTAGAACCAACTGCACTAAGTGCTGTGCAGTGATAGTCTTTGAGAGAAATCTTATACTGGTATCAGAGGAGAACCAGGTGAAGAACCCTCCCCAGGATTACAGAATGATGACTGACAGTGTCTAAGTGAAAGAATTACCACTTTCCTAGAGTGTAATATCCCTATGAAGTCTGATGCAAAGTCCTGCTCTCCATCATTCCTAAAAAGAGAGTCTTTCTTATTAACAGCAATCTTTTTTCATCCCAGCATCTTTAAACAGAATGATCTATACTAATGGGAAAAAAAAAGAAGCTTAAAACATCCAATGGGATCATTTACAGTGCATCAGTTTAAGCCTCCATTTCAACCTTTTTACTGTGCATAGGATGCAAATTCCCACAGTGCTTGGAGTACTGAATTAATTGACACTGAATAAAGAATGCAAAATATTCATTGTAACTACATTCCCTGCTTTGATGATGAATCTTTTATAAATCCTTGAGTAAATAACACAAAAGCAATTAGTTAACATGGGATAAATGTATCCAGCTTCTAGATATTCTCATTCAAATTGTTCTTCTGGTATTTAAACTTGGACTGTAAGATTTGATTTTTGCAGTCAGCTTCAGCATTAAAAATCACTACAGCAATTAAGTACTTCCCTGTGCATCCTGTGAATTAAGACAGTCAATCTTTTCAAATTCCCACTGGATCATGCAACAAAAAAATGGTGTCCACCCAGAATTAACCAGCATGATCTACTTCGGTGTCTGTAGAATTACAACAGTTTTCAGAAGTCCTAAAGATGCTCCAGTAAAGGCAGTCCAGATTCATGCTGTATTACAGATTTCAACCCCAAAAATTGTAGGTTGAGCACATCTTCATCACACTTAACTCTTTAAAGTGTCCCCAAGAGCAAATAACTTCTATTAATTGATTCCTATTATTTAGGGCTTTTTTTCCTGTTGTAGTTTGAGTGGAAGAAGGCATCTACTAATGGGGTGAGATGAGTGAATTGAGATAATTCCTGCCTAAAAGAATAATAGGAGACCCTGAATGCTAGACCTGATAGTCCCACATCTTGTTCCAAAGTAGAAATCTGTCAGTTCCTTATTCCATCTACCTCACTCCATGAGTGCCTCCTGAGAATGGAGTAGAGGAGACCTCCGGGAAGGCTCAAGTTCTCCAACTTCTCCATATTTTTATGCCATCACCTGCTTGATATTCCTTCACTCTGTCAGGGCAGGTGGAATGTCAAAGGCAATCCTGTCTGAAAGAAGAGACTGGAGCACCCCTGCTGTATTGGAACACAACTGCTAGGAAGGCTGTGGGAACTCTTACACTGGAGGATAAATATCTTGGCATTGCCAAATGTATTGCTTTGAGGGTCAGGTAGTGGGATGGGTGTTCTGCTTTTGGAGATGAGCTTCACCATTACTGTTACTTCTCCAGCCCAGGTAGCTGCTGCATTGATGGGAAACTTAGTTTTCAGCTGTGCTGAAGTGGGAAGGGTAAAAAACTGAATCTAGTCCCTATTCTTCTGTATCTGTTCCATATCATCTTTCCCACAGCTCCTGTCATTTGAGTTCCTTACACAGCCCTCTGTACCCCATTCACAACCCATCCTCCACACCAAAAGGAATGTTCTACTGTCCTAGAATCTAAGGACCCTTACAGAATGATATTTTGAAGGATGGAAAGCTCAGATGTAGCAAAAAGTAATGAAGTCATCTGCCATCTGTGTTTGTGTTGCCAAGAGACCCCAACACAACTGAGAAGGGAGGAGAACTCAACCAGGAACTCCTTCAAGACCTATTCCAGCCTTATTTTCTCTGGTTTTGTTGCATAGGAACCAATCCTTGTTTCTTGGCTGTGGAATGAAAAATAGGCCAGTAAACATTTCATTTAGCACCTAAATAATAGTAAAAAGTGAAGCTCATCCTGTGGGAGAGAACTTGATTTTTGTTGGCATGCTGACTGTATGGCAATGGGTCATTGAGATAGCTCCTAAAGATCTAAGCCAAGGATGGTTCCTCAGGGTCCAAATGTGGGTGGTCTTTAAAGTGTGAGGGTCATGCTGTCTTTACAATGCAAAACAACACAAGCACACAAACAAAAAGAAAGCTGCTGAGAAAGAAAAAGTTGTGCATAAACCAAATGTGCTGTAGAGCTGCATTGATCTCCAGCACAGGATCTGGAGAGATTTGCTCGGGGCACTCCACAGGGCATTGTTAAATACATCTGCACTGCTGTGAATCTCACACTCTGTTCTCATTATTAGTAAAACTTTGATGCATCCCTCAGGTAGTTCCTGCTGACATGGCTCTTAGGGTCCCACATAATCACATTCTCACACTAGTAAAGCAGAATTTTTCCGTAGGAGGAACCCTGCTATCAGTAACACAATCAAGCTGAAGGAAAACAAAACAAACAAAAAAAAAAAGTGGAAAAGGATTAAAACATTTCTTTTGTTCTTTTGAATCATATTTTTCCATTAATGTTGCTGACAATGCAGAAACCCAAATGGCTTTGTCCTGACTTTTTGCTTGTTACCATGTTGTTCCACCAGCCTCTGAGGTAGAATAAGACTTTGTAAAGCTCCTGAGTTGTTATTTAAAAATGGGCTGGCAATAGCTAGCAGTGGCCTGACTGGATTCAATCAGGAGATGTTTTATTTGTGCAGTAGTGACTGAAAAAGTAGTATGGGAAGAATGATATTTGTTCTGGGAAACATCCAAGTCCCTGCTGAGTTATGAATCCAATAAAGAAGGACAGTGCTGAAAGGAAGATAGACTGGAGATTATGACATGACTTCTGCACAGGTTGCTGGATAAGGGCAGCTCTAAAAAAAAAATACAAAAAACAAGCCCACAAACATTGGCATAACATCTTTTGTTCCTAGTATTGTGGTAACAAACAAATTGAGGTTTTGAAGGAACCTTTGGTTTCCTGTTGCCCTAATTTTACCTCTTTCTATTTCCCCTTTAAAACATCCGATTATGTTTTCTTTCTCATAGGACTAGGGCAGCATCCTCTTTCTTTCTCATGATTGCATCCAGATTTCCTCAATCTTACGTAATTTTTCTCCCCGAAGACTGAAACATTTTTTCTTCAAACAGCATAGCCACTTTGTGGTTTTTTTTCCTCCCCTAACCATTCTCCCAGGGTTTAGGAGAAGAAGCTCTTGTTTCCTTTATACTCTCCTATTCCACACTCCTTTAAACTGCCTCTTGGTCTTCATCTGGCATGATGTTGAGACAGCTGCTGCAGACCTCTGCTTGTAAGAATGAAAGAGTTTGGTTAAATTATTTGTAGGAAACTCTCCGAGGAAATGTGGAGCATCCATACAGAACAGGCTGCATAGAGCAAAGTGATTTGACACCTCTCAGAGCCCAGATACTGCAGATGTTTTAGGTGGGAGCTGCAAAACTAGAAGTGATAGAAGTGATTTGCACTTAGAAGTCATGTTTTATCTGATGTGATTAGAGCAGAGCAGACTTCAGATCTAAGGGACAGTTCTCCCATATGTGCTTTTCTGTCATGAAAAAAGGGGAGAATGAGCAAGTCCCAGCACAGGACATTCTCTGAGTTCAGGAGTTCATGTCCATGCTCCATTTCCTCTTTCAGCTCCTGGCTTTCCACCAAGCCTAGCTAGGTCTCTTCCATCATCAGTTAGAATAGCTAGAGCCTTAAATAATGATTCAGGCACAAAGTATTTGTTTAAACACTTCATCATAAATACCAGTAATTGCAGAGTGTGTGTTCAGTAGATGCAGTGGCTGTAGGTTTGGAGACAGCACTGTGTCCCACCCTACAATAGTCCATGGTAAAGTTCTTAGTAAAGCAAGGTGGGAATGAAAGCAATGGAGATCTGTGTGCAATGAGGTGGTGGTCTTTGAATACAGAACATCTGAAGTGCCTAGACTGCTTGAAATCACCTGAAGAGTCTCCTTCCATAAACTCAGATAAAAGAAACAAAAAGCATCTCCTATTGATTAACTTTAGGTCTTTGCTTCCCAGTGCCTTTACTCACTTCTTTCTCATCTCATATCTGTATGATTTGTTCTTTGGAGTCTTTCTATAGAGCCCACCTAGCACAAGAACTGCAAAGGAGAACAAAGCCCTTCTGAAGTCCTGGAAAAACATTGGTAATTAAAAGTGTGCCCAGAGAGCTAGATTCTTAAAATGTGGAAGGTTTCATGAGTTGCATCTGAAACAGTGGTATGGAAGGCTGTATTACTATTGCAGGAGTATTGTTCCTGCCTATAAACACATCTAATATTGAGAAAACATTAGAAATTGAAGAGATACTAAAATCAATGACAATGTCAGTGCAAGAAGAAATGGGAATAGGTGCTCTACAGATAGACTTGTGAGTGGGTATTAGAGGATGATTTCCGACCCACAGGGCAGAGGGATCCAGGAGCAATGGAGGAAAAAATTAACTCGGAGTTAGAGCTTCTTGAATTTATGAAGAACTTTTATTTGGTGACTTTGTCAGCCTGAGCTTTGGAGGATCAGAAGGTCACTTCTTGTCCTGTGCATGGAACATGTTCCTCATGGTAAACTTCTATCATTGCCAAGATTTTGGCTGTGAGGCAGTAGTTTTGGAGATAGACACTAAGTTGTTTGAATTCTGGCAATAGAACTCCTCTGTGCAAGGTTAGATCTGTGTTGGCTGACTGGCTAAAACTTGTCTGTACTTTGTTCTCCTCTTGGTGATGATGGAATAGTTTTGGGAACAGTGGGGTAAGACTTCCCATTTTTGCAAGGTTTCAGAGGAAGGAAGAAAATAAAGTTTTTGCCCAGTTTAGATGCAAATCATGCTCAGGAGTGCAATTTACTTCAAAGAAAACCCATGTCCTGAGTTGGGTTGAGAAGGAGAATCAGAGAAAATGTTTTCAAGCCTAGGATGTTTAGTTACCCACTAAAAATGCACCTTTACATGTTCAAGTACTAAATTATTCCATTTCAGTTTTCATCCAAGGGAATGCACATTTACATTCTTCACTAACTCCACTGTGGTTGAGCATCCAGGCACCTTCTCTTCTGTCTAATCTAACAGGGAGATACTGCACATTACAGTCAGGTAAAACCTGAGAGAGGTGGAAAATCCCTGATTTGTGTCACCCCTAAATGGGGCACATAGGATGTGGTCTGTCCCTGTGTGTGATGGAAGCAGCAGCTTCATGAGGGAGGTGCTCAGGTTCAACCACTGAGAACATTTCTGTAAGCAGAGGGAGCACCATGAGGCCAACAAATTTTGAGCAAGCACAGGAATGAATATTTGGAAGGACCAGGCTATGAATGAGCCTATAAGGTATTTTCCTGGCCAACTACTAAAAACTAATGAAATATTTCACACCATGTTTCGGTGGAAATGTGGCCAGGGAGAGTGTGAATGGCAGCATGAGTGCCTCAAACTTTCCTTTTTGGTTTCCTCCACAGTATCTGCAAAGGTAGATCATATAATAAGCATTGCTTGTTGTGTAATTGCATTCAAAGAAAAAAAACAAACAAAAAAAACCAAGCCAAACCAAAAAAGCATAACCCCTGAATTCCCTTGATGGTGATTTAAATTAATTTTTTTTCAGATTTATTTATAATTCCACAAGAGGACTATGAGTGAGGACATACTGAACACTCTTACATTTCCCAAACAATAGCTGTAAGCCAGGTCAACCACTACCAGCTCTCAGTCTTTTGTACTTTGTATAATCCAGCTGCAATGGTCACTTTTCACAGAGAACATCCACCCTTCCACAGTCTTTATTGATAACTGCAACTGGTGTCGCCAGAGTAATGCCTGTTCTATGTTGTGATTGTTGGTTGCATCCTTCCAGCCCTAGGAAAATATGTGCTTTCAGCCTTTATGTCTAAAGCCCCGTGTCCTGTGATTAAAAATTTCCTTGAAGGAGGAGGAAGAAGTTTTGGAAAAGGCTTCATGGACCACAAATGGCTCCACAATGGGTTTATTTTTAAAGTCTATGCATATCCTAAACTGTTTCATCTCTTCGTCTGAGTATTACACCCCTGCTCTGCCAAGTTACTCTCTTCCAGGCTTTTGTTCTTCCCTTGCATTTCCTGAGGGAATACTTTAATAATATGTATAATATATAGAAATATATAAAATATAATGTAATGGAATATAATATAAAAATAATCTAATATATTCTAGAACAGAATGTATTATAATGATATATAATAGAATATATCTAGTAATATATATATTTATATATAGAAAGGCAGCTGCTACCAAGAAGCTCGTTTTTCCCTACCAACCTCTCCAGCTGCTTTACCCATCTGTGAGCTTTAGTACCAGAATATATGCAGTGACTGCACATGTACACACAGGGGCAAACCAGCAGGACCTCAGGGGAGACCTTCATGTAGATGAAAGCAAATAGGCCATGACATGCCCAGAGCCTGAGAAATAGTTTGCTGTTAAGGATTCTTCCCACTCCATGCCATGTAAGGTTTGTCCATGAGCTTTGCCTGTCCTAGAAAAACATAAAGGAGAAAAAAATATTTCTTTATGAGTATTGTCCTTCCTGCTCGTCCAACAGTCATAGAATAGGAAGGACTCCAGCAAAGTCCTCTCACATTTCTTCTGCCAGCTCTTTTCAGACAGACTTTGGGGCAGCAGCCTTAATTGAACATCATTATTAATGGAAAACTACATTAATTAATAGAGGGTTTCCAATCGTCTTTAATGGACTTGTAATTTGCAGTTGTTTCAGTGCAGATGGTTTAACTAATTCAGCTAGCTTTTTCCCATGCTGGCATATTATTCTGATTGCTAATGTTGGTTGTTTGTGTCATGCTTTGAGTCAGAAAATAGTAGCTCTGCACATTCCAGGAAAAATACTGCTACATGGTTAGAGTGAGGGGGGGGGGGAAGCATGAATCAACACAAAGGCTACTTAGAGTTTTATCAGTTCTATTTTAGAAATGCTTTTATACATCTTCAGTTCTGATTCAGTGAGACCACCTGTACTGGAAAAGTTGATCAGATCTTCTGCCTTTTCAGATCTCATCATTTCTTAAGTCAAAAGAATGGATTTTCTATTTCTCTGCTTTCTGTACCCAACCATACAATTGAAGTCATTTGATGGAGACAATTAGCAGAGTCTGCTTTGTCTACCAGGAGTCAGAACCTCCTTCTGCCCACCTCTGACAGAGGCTGCACTCAACTGCTACAGAACTTTGCTTTCTTCTTTTTTCTTTTGCTGCCATTGTTCCTAACATGGAAGCCCAGCATGACACCTCACCTGCCAAACAGTTCAGGATATGGAGTCAGGGAATAACATGTGGGATTGAAACATAGTCTGTTCTCAAATCAAATAAAGAGGTCATTAGGCCTAATTTCCCACCATACACCTGGTTTTTTATTTCCTAATGCAGAATGCCAAAGAGAAATGTGTTTCCTTTCATCTTAATCACTTCTTGGTGTCTGACATGCTGGGGAGCTGAAGCTGAGGCATTTATGGGGCTCTTTGTGTGTGTAGTGAGTGGGAAGCATATCCTCCCAGATCATCTTATCTGGTTTTGGCCAGCACAGCCAGAAACATACTCTGGGACTCTCAACTCACTAGAACATACATATTTTCCTGTCCCCAAATACCTGTAGATATAAACCAAGGTACTTCATGACTCAGTCCCTCACGAAAATCCGCTGTCACTTTGCTACACTCATCCATCCAGAGCCTCAAACCATTGCCTGAGTGGCTGTGCCTGGATAAAATGTCCTGCCTGCCTGACATGAGGACACCTCTGCCCAAAGCAGCAGGATTCTGGTGACACAGGCTTCAGCAGAACCTCTTGCCTTGGCAGAAGCAGTCATCTGGAGATCACTCAACAGCAGGCAAAGCACTGGGTCTTAATCATGAGGAGACAGAAAATCCTTCTGCTTGCAGAACCAAGGTGCTTCCAGTGATAGTATCTTTTTTCCCCTAGGGAAACTCAAGAAGTGTAACACCTTTTTTTTAATTTATTTTCAAGGAAATCCTTCTCCTTCTGCCTGCTCCTCCACTCAGTGTAACACACACTGCTTCCTTGTGCCTGTCTGACATTATTTGATGTATTTCATGGGCAGGGACACCTCCCATCAGACCAGGTTGCTCCAAGACCCATCCAACCTGTCCTGTAACACATTCCAGGGATGGAGCATCCACAACTTCCCTGGGCAACCCATGCCAGCATCTCACCACCCTCGTAGTGAAGAATTTCCCCCTGATGTCTAATCTGAATCTCCCCTTTTCCAGTTTGAAGCCATCATTTCAATATTCAGATGCAAATTTCAATATTTTAGGCCCCAAATCTGCTGCCAGGCAGAGATGGAAGTGAAACTGCTGCCTGTGCTGTGTTAGTTGGGGAGCACATGCTGCAGATACGCTGCCAACCACTGCTCTGGGCCCATTCCCACAGCCTAAAGGACTGGAAGTTTTCTGCTGTCCTCTTCCAGACTCTTTCAATCCCTTCTCCCTGCAACTCCCAAAGGACAGGAGGAAATGTAGTTGTGAGGAAATGCCTCCTCATCCAGCCCTTGGGAGGGTAAGGGCAAGAGGAGGAGAGGAACCAGTGCAGATGAAGGTATTTTACTGGGAGGAACAGCTTGTGAGACCTTCATGCCATCCATAAGCCATGGCCTGGCCCCAGTAAGCATAAACTACAAAACAAAAGGAGTTCAGTGACTGCTGTGAATGATTTCAGGTGCTGAAATATTATCTCTGCATCGGGATTGTCTTAAAATCTTTGCCTTTCAGAGGCAAGGAGTTAAAAGCAGGGCTCAGCTCCCAGTTTACCTCCCCAGTTCCCTATGGTGTCTTTTACTGATGAGCACTGGGGACTGAGTGACAGCCTTCTACATGTCTGATGAATAGGAAACTTCTTTTGTCTTTATCTTGTGGCCTCAGTCTTCAAGTCTGTCCTGCCTGAATTGCTACAACTCCTTTTCTTATTCCTTCCATACTTGGCATTCTTCCTTGGAGACGTGCAGCAGGAAAAAGATAGTGGGAGAGTCCCTCCAAGACTGACCAACACTTTTTGTCTGAAAAGGATCACTGCAGGAAGCAAATACAGGAAAAGATCCTTTAATGGGAATTAGTAGCCTCAGTCTGTGGTATCTTGTGACAAGCCAGATTCTTTGCCCTCCTGAGAAGGTAGCTCTCTGCTCCCATTTGCCTGATGTTGTCACTGCCACAGTCTCCAAATTGTGTTATCTTCCTGCTGAGTTAAGAATAACCCCAAATTTCTTAATTCCTGAGTTGGGAGGCAACACATTCATGGCAATCACTGTGACTCTAGAGGAGCTCAATAGACAAATTAATAATACAACTCAATGTGTTTCAAATTCCACCTTCTCCCTTTTTACAACGTGAATTCCTTTTCAGTGCTGCCTGTAAGGGCAGTTACTGCTATTTCTGGAGCACAGGCTCACCTCCTTTTTGGGAGACAGCATTAATGAATCAAGAAGGAAGGAACTGTGTCATACAAGTCTGTTCTGACTCTTAGGTTGAACAGGTTTTCAAAAAGGGGCAGGTCAGTTTTATGAATAACAGAAGTATTTCAGTGAAAATCAAGGCTTATAAATTCAAGCTGGCTTCCATCTACCAAGAGCCTGCTTTGTGTGTGAGTGTCTGACAAGATTGGCTTTGTCCCTTCAACAGATACTACCTGTGCTACAGGTCTGCTGTCACTCACTGCCTTGCTGCCCACCCTGGGACATGTCCTTCATTCACCATTCACCTCAAACTCCAGTCTGTCTCCACAGATAAACTTTGCATAATAAACAATTTTGCATAAACATTATGTTTGCATAAACAATGCATAAATGCATTGGGCTCCTGAGCCCAACAGAACAGCCTCATGTGGATAATGAGAGGACCCTTCTCTCAGTCAGTATCCCTCTAGATGCTTTACCCATCCTGAACAGCAAAAATAACTTTCACCAGCAGTGTCTGTAAATGAGAAAAAGCTTTTTGAGATGGCTGGCAAGAGATCTGTGCTGGGTTACATCAATAGACTTAGCTGCAGTCCACTGCTCTGCCCTGCTGCCTCCAAGCACTATATTAACCCTGCTGGTTCTCCCTCCCCATTTTGAGCCTGACACAGTTATTTCTCAAGTTTTTCCTGCCCTGGGCTGTAAATTGCATTACTGCCACTGTGATTGCTGTGCTAGTAGTAGTTAGGAGTTGGAGAGAAACAGAAAGTATTCTCTGGGCTCTCTACAAACAAAAGCTAAAATTTGACTCACTAGTTAGGACTCTTACTAAAAGGGGAGAAGAGGATAAAATTAAAAAAAAAAAAAAAAAAAAAAAAAAAAAAAAAAAAAGGGAAAAGCTTTATACTGCTCTGTGCTTGGGGTCACATCAGTTCCTGAGCCATTGAGAAACTGTGATGCTTTCAGATTTGTGTTTCTCAGCATGACTGCACCAGTGCTTCCATTAAAATCCAAATTTCTATTTGGATTGGCCACTACTACCAGTGACCAGGCATCACAAAAGCAAATCTTGTTCCTCACCTACTGAGGCTGCTTTGCCAAGGCAGTGGTGTGGGGGAGAATGGGAGTGGGGAGAGAGTGCAGCTGGAAAAGAAAATGCTTCTTTTACAGCCTGTTCTTCCTTGCTCCAAAGGCATGAAGCTTTCTAGCAGGTTAAAGCATCTATTTACCATCTATGCCACACAGAGAGTGTCTCAGAAGGAGCTCAGGGTACAAGCTTGCTGATGCTCAAAGTGCAGCTTCTGCTGAAGGCAGCAGCACAGAGGAGCCAAGTGTCCCTTTTGCATCTCCCAACCATTATTGGAAAAGGTAATTTGGTAAATTCCAGATGCTGGCCACATCTATACTTTACTTAATTTTACACCTGGAGCACATCTTCCCTTACCACATGGCCTTTTGTAAACAGGGGGAGTTTTTATCATAATTATCTGTAGAGCCTGGGAGTTCCCAATACAGATCAGATCCTCTTGCTCTGGATCCTGAACAGACCTCAGGTGATTCCAAGGATCTTACAATCCAAGCAAAATTCAAAGATTAGATGCACACAGATGAGCAAAGAAAACAACATAATCTGAACCAAGAAGTAGTAAGGAGGAAAAAAAATCATGCAGCCAGCAGATGCTGAGGTTGTCTTTACATTCCAAGATGAAGAAAAGAATGTGATTTTGATGACTAGGAACCCACAGAAGGGAAAAACTCTTTCTAGGAAATGAATAAAAAGTGTACAGCTATTTGTATGATGCCATTTTTCTCTTTAGCCAGTCAAATTCTCCTGCAAGTCCTGTGGGAAGATTTCTTCCAGACAGATTTAATAATATTCCAGCATACAAGATGATTAAACTATATTTAAATGGGGGCATGCAAGCAGGGATATTTTTTTTTTCCAATCGATCTTCTCTTTGTCAAGAAATACATTCAGGTTACAAACATGCTCTCTAAAGCAATTATTTTCATGCCAGTAACTCTACACTTTGGCCTGAATTTCCTCAGCTTCTAGTCCCCTGCCTCCCTCTCCCCCTGGAAGCATTATTTCAAACTCCTTCCTTAATCTGCTAATCCTTATCCTGAGGGCAGTGAATAAAACACCAGAACACCAGCCACAGGATATTTATGTACAGAATGATCAATAGAGAACAGAAGTTAATAGCATGTTTGAAAGTCTGTCCAGAGCCAGATGGGCTCCTGGAGTTCAGCATGAAATGCAGGAGGTGTTGGTTGCCTGGTTTCTATGAAAACCTATCCATGAACCTCTGAATTTTGTTAGAAGTAAAATTTTCAAATTGAGACTTGTCTCTTGACTTGTTTCCTGGTAGCACAGCTTGCACTGAGGCAGATGCTTTTTGGGGTTTGTAGTCTAAATAAAAGTTAATGGATCAAAGCAGCTGGAGGATTGTTTGCCAAAGTGACTCCAGCCATGAACCAACAGAGGCTCTCAAAACTAAATACAAATTTAATTCTTGGATCCTGAGTTGTTAAGCTCAGAAGCTTTTTTGTCATTGACTCTGTAGGGTTATACCTCTGAGCATCTTTCTGTAAGTTGCAGTATCTCATATGTGAGATACTTCGATTTGTTTATTTGCTGGCTTGCTAGGAAATCTGTGATTTGTGAGGTGGGATGACATAAGGGAATTGCCTCTGTCCTTAAAACTGACTAATCAAGTCCTAGGAAAAGTGGAGTAAATGTTTTATGACATGTAAATAGTGTTTGTTAGTAGGAAGGTTGTCATGTTTGTCATGCAAAAGACCGGAGGCAACAGCAAAGTTGGTTACTGGATTGTGTCTTTTTGCTGTCAGTGAGATGACCTACAGTCAGCTGCAGCTGAGCAGGTTTAAGAACAGCACTTTCTGTCTTTGTCTGATGTCACTTGACAGCTTCCTTTGAAGGAAGAGAAGCTGATGTGGCAAATGCAGAACCCTAACCTGATGATCCTGGGCAAGGTGCTGGCTCTTCCAGCACACGTGGATGTGATGTTAGTAACTGGAAGGCTTTGTGTTTAGCTCAGGAAAAAATCATTTAATTGCAAAGCTGGTACTTGGCACTCACCTTCCTTTACCATTTCACAAAGAAGGAGAAGACAAATGATTTTGCCTTGGATAAGCCAATGAATAACTTTCTGGCTTCGGTGATGCTTCAGTCACTGGCATCAGTGCTGGCTGCCTCCTGGAGCCATTTTCAGCAGCAAATACTATTTAAAGTGCCCTTCCTTTTGTCTCAGGGCACCGTGTCCCAGCTGACTGGAACTCATATTTTACATTGTGCTCATATTTTACATTGCATCTGACAGGGAGCTGGGAAAGGACCAAAACCAGATGGAGGTGAAGAAGATGCAGCTTTGCCTTGCAAAAGCTTCATACAGCCAACTGATGTCAGGACTACAAACCAGGCAGTCCATGCTCTGCTGTCGCATAAATGGGTCTAAAAACTTTGAACATGACCCAGACAAGCCCGTTCAAGACACTGAATGTAAAGCATTCCAGTTTTGCCACTCCAGAGCAGATATTTGTTACCAAATCTCCTTCTGTGAGCAATGCAACAGACTCCAATGCAGCCTCACTGCTTAGGCCCTCATCAATTCTAGTGGACATTATACTAGAGCTGATCTGATGGGGTGGAGGGGAGCAGAACTGATAACCAAAAATGAAATGACCATTTGAATATGTGGGTCTTCCCAGTAGATCCTGTTTCACTTGTTTGTATTACCAAAACAAATTGTTGTACCCAGCTTTGCAAAAGTTATGCTCTGTGATTTCTGAAGGAAGAGAAGCACAGATTTGGCCCTCCTCTTGCTGTTGGTTGTTGGATATTTATGTCTTTTTTGTTGTTGTTGTTGTTGTTGTGACTATGCTGCAAAATCCAACTTTTGGCTTTGGCACTGATTTTCTTGGAGTTAAAAGTGTCAGCACAGCCTCATAGACTGTTTCAGGGTGTAAGAGGTAATGGATGGGGATAGGCCATGAGGAATTTTTCAATTGCACAAAATTAGCTTGTTGATTTTATACAGTCATTAATGTCTGTGTGTCTATATTCACTATATATGTTGATTTAAATGTAATTTCCCTGTTTAGGAGTATCAGATGCCTCCGGAATATTATCCACTGGAACCTGATCACTACATTCATCCTGAGGAATGTGATGTGGTTTCTGCTTCAAATGATAGATCACAACATACATGAAAGCAATGAAGTAAGTGCTCAGAGTCAGCATGTCTCTACCAGGTAGTTTGGGGGCAGGCAGGGATGATGAATTTGTTCAACTGAGGGAAATATTACAAAGGATTTTTATGTATGTTCAAAAAGATGAAGAAAATCAGCTTAGATTTGTTCAGTTTTCATTTACTTCCTTATTACTGAATGTCAAAGAAAGTTTGGGAGTAAAAATCCTCCCCAAAACCTTCTCTCTTATGTTCATGGACCATAGATGCTTTCCAAATGTATGTACTGTCAGACTTGGTACCATGCAAGACACTGGATTTGGTGGTTCTTGAACATTTTTGTCAGAGCATCTTGCAGTGATGTGCACCTGTGTGGGGAAAGCATTTATTCCAGAGGGCATCTCCATGATCTGGATACAGAAAGAATTGATTTGGCTGTTGAGGCTCTGAATCAGCTACTTTGGTGCCTAGAGTTAGTGTGACTTCCAAAGAAAATAAGACAAAGAGCCTGAGGCAGCAGAATTTTAACCTATTGATGCATTTCTGGTTTTTATTTACAAATTTCCATTTTTCTGCTAATCTCTTCTTCACTGTGGTGGCCTTGAGGATGAAGTTCTGCATCCATCAGTTGCTGAAAAGGGTAGCTCATTCCTCCAGGGACCCAAACTTTTCACTCCAGCTCCTGCTTCTACTTTTGCACCAGTTCTCTTCCTTTTCTGAATCCTTTGGGGACAACTGGACCCTTGGAGACTGAATTCACTGAACTGATGAACTAGCCTAGCAAACAGAAAAGCAAGAAGGAGTTTCCTGCTGGCAAAGTTATCTTAGGTCAGATTTCTGATGGGTGATGGAGGGTCAGAGACAGCTGAAGGGACCACAGAGATCCACACAATAGAAAAAATGGAAGGCTGAGAGGATCAAGAAGTGGGGCATCTTCTTTGTGTAGCATTGTACACTTTAAAAATATGATACATCACCCTGCTCCCATTTCTCTTATTCTCCATGTTATTTCTCCATGTTCATTCAAGTACCTCCCAACTGCTTGTCTGGATCCCTGTGTAAGTCCTGTGATGCCTCCCACTGTTTAATCACCCAGCAGCCCCAATGATATGAGGATTTCAGAAGGGATTAGAAGCATCAACTTTGAAAGAAAAAAGAATTTTCTTTATTTTCATGGGGAATAATTTTACATTTCTTTGTTAAGTAGTCTTTTTTGATAGTCCTTTGGCAGTGTTCTCTTTCCCTTGTAATAGCTGTATAGTGGAATCTTCTCTTTCTAGGGCTAGCCCCTGGTAGTTACTTCCATAATCAAGTAAAAAATGTGCTGGAAACACATGCACATGCTGATATCAGGCACTGTGGCTCCACTCATGTAGAAATTGGTGCTGTAGAAAGGGAGAACCACCCCAGGAGCCTGGATATCCATTCATTTTAATGTCAGCTGGACACTCATCATCCTTGGTTAACTTTTTGAATCTAAAATGTGACACCTGAACTTTAATCCTCTGCTCTGTGAAAACAAATCAAAAAGTCATTAGTACCTAAATAAAGAATTCATTTATGCATAATTCTGTATTATTATTCAGTCAGATGCTGCTTTGAGAAGATATAGCTTCTATTAACTCCCTGCTTTGTCTGTATTTCTGACATTTTCAGACTATGGAAGATGGTGTTAACTTGAGCTTCGTTGTTGACAGTTTTATGCCATGTGAATTACTCTGATGACAATGCTGGAAATCTTAATACAGATTTTTACAGTTACTTAGGAAAATAAAATCGGTTGGAGTCAGGCATTCAAATGTCTTCTAAATTGTGACCAGAAGGTGCCAAGGAAAATATAAACCTGCAAATATAAGGACAGATCCTTACATGCCTCAGTTTTTGTACACTCATCTTTTCTCTGCAGAACAACAGAGTTCTTTTGGGGAAGGTGCTTTATGCAAGCTTAGTGATAACTTTGTTATGATCTTGTTCTGATATAAGTCAGAGTTAAAATAACAACTCCAAAATCAATGGGAACAACATTATTGATGCTAGCTAATGATGTGACCTCTTTTGTGCTGCTCAGTGGAGATTAAATAAAGCAGTTGCAGAAGCATAAAGGACTCAACATGGAAACATTATACATGAAGTTATAGTGCTTTTGTTAATAAATCAAGAGGAATTTCTGAGGATACCTGCAGCCTAATGGTGGATACATGTGGGGATCAAGAATCTCAGTCAAATAAATTAAAAGGTATAAATTAATGAGTTCTACTAATTGGGTTTCTTATTCAATAATCATAAATCCACAATTCCAAAAGGAATTGCTCAAAATTAATTTTATGTTTCCAGTATCTTGCCAGTCCACTGGCCAATTCTACTAAGTTTTCACACAGGAACAGCTGGCTCAGATAGAATTTTTTTTTTAGTTCTTATGAAAATTGGAAGCTGTGGGTAAAAGAAAAATTGTGTAAGAGTTGCAACTGAGGGAGAGGATCAAGAATCTAGATGTTATATCAGAGAATTTATATGAGATTAAGGCCACAAGGATGCTTGTACCATCAAAAAATCAAACGTGAGACTTTGGAAGCCTAATCTTACTAGTTTGGGGTTCAAATAGGAATGGAGCCAAAGCATTTGTTTGGTATTAGCCAAAAATAGGGCTTGGGAGCTTTCTTGTTTGTTTGTGGCTTTATTTTGCTCAGGCCAAAAGGAGAAAAAGAAGAAAAAATATTTTGATTTAGACAAAACTTTGAAAACAAAATGATTCGTCTTCTTCTGAGTATTGGGTTTTAATCCTATTTTAAAGAAAAAGCCAAACTAAATTTCATATCTTAATGAAAAAATACAAGAATGAAATACTTAATAAATACAAAAGATTTCTTCTCTTTTTCCAGCTCAGCAAACAGAAGTGAGCACAACTTGTGAATGGGCTAAAATTTTGTAACTGTTTTCTGTGCAATAAATTCTTAGTCCACAGAATTTTGCTAGGCTTGAGAGTGCATCTGCTGCTCTGTTGACCTCCTCATTTCTCATCATCAATACCTCATGCATATGAAGTGTGAACTAAAATTAACCAAGGGTCAAAAGTTTCCAATACTTTACAAGAGTTAATTAAAAGGATGGAAAATGGTAAGACCAAAATGACATCAATGATAGCAGCTAACATAGGTAATTAATGTCATGCTCCAGGGAATATACTGAATGCTTGCTTGATCAGAAAGAAATTTTCCCAGATTTCTGTGTGCAGCACTATGGAAATTACCCTCAGCTGTTACTTGTGATTTATTGGTGTGGTGTTACCATCTGCCTCTCCATAGCTAATTGCAGATTCTGTAGCTGTGCTCTCACTGCACAGCCAGGAGGAGAAGATGCCTTTACTGGTATAGTCAGCCTGGCAGAAAATTCCTGTTAAAGTTATGGCAAAATACAGATGTGATGTGTGTAGTGACATGATTTACAGGCTGAAGCACTGATATCATAATCAGGGGTGATGAAGTGGCTGATAAAAGCATAGATCTTAAGTAAAGTATCTTTTTTCTAAATGTCAGTGGTGCTCCTTTCTGTGGAAGTGAAGCCAAACTGGGACATTAGCTTCTATCTTGTATTTTCTTTGAATTGCTCATCAGGTTGCTTATACTGCCTAAGATATCCTTAGACTCTTATGTCATCATTGGATATGACCTAGGCTGTGGTTTTACCTCTCTGAAAGGTCATCTATCATCAGATCCCCTGCTTCTTCTTGCCTTCTTTCCACCCAGCTGCTTCTTAGACTGCTTGCAGACTGCTGGTGTGTGCCTAAGGGCATGGTAATTTTCCAGGCATGTTTAGATTCAGGAGATTCTGTATGTTGTGGTCAAATCCAAGTATCAGCAGAACATCCCAGCCATAGCTGTGACTTCCCAAAAGCACCTGAGATACTGTGAGTCCAAGTCACAGGTATAGATCTGCATCCCATGAATGAGTTCTACCATTCATTTTTAAGGGAATAACAAGCTATAGAATTTTCATCTATGTTACCATGATTTTAAAATATTCTTTTGTTTCCTTCCCAGCCCTGGTGTCGATGTATTACCACTGTCTACAATTATTTTGTGGTGACCAACTTCTTCTGGATGTTTGTGGAAGGCTGCTACTTACACACTGCTATAGTGATGACTTATTCCACAGACAAGCTGAGGAAATGGGTCTTTCTCTTCATAGGATGGTGTAAGTGCCTTGTGTGTTTAGGTTGGTTTTACATTGAGCATCTTTAAAGTGATTAAGCCAAGAGCAGCAGGACTAAACATTAGAAATCCCACAGTAGTGAAATCTGACATTCAGACCTAACTTTGTCAGAATTTGGGGAATGCAGCATTTCATACCACGTCCCTTTCACTTTGATCAGCAAAACAGGGATCACAACTCCTCATCCCCTGCTGCTGAACATGGCCTGAGGCAGAATAGGCACTGTTGATGCCCAATGCACCTCTCCATGTCAAGAGACAGAGGAGACAATTCTAAATGAGGACCTAACGAGAAGCAAAGCCTAATTATCTGCCAGTCTGACCTTACAGCTGTCTTTGGGACTGGTGAGGGATTTGTTCCTAGAAGAACAAAGTCATGTACCAGAGTCACATGTCATCTTCATACTATCCTTGTGGCTATTGAATGACAGAAAAATAGCTCATACCATTACAGTATCACAGAATCATCACAGAATCACAGAATGTTGAGGTTGGAAGAGATCATCCAGTCCAATCCTAGAATGTTAGGGGTTGGAAGGGACCTCTGGAAATCATCAAGTCCAACCCTCCTGCCAGAGCAGGTTCACCTAGAGCAGGTTGCACAGGATGACATCCAGGGAGGTTTTCAATGTGTCCAGAAACAGAGACTCCACCAGCCTTCTGGGCAGCCTGTTCCAACCTCCATTCTATTGTGCCAGCCTGGGACAGAGCAAAGGATGCTCCTTTGGGTGGCCAGAAGATTGAGGAGAGCTCCTAATACTTTCTACACAGCTTTGGTAAGGCTGTCTTTCAAATATTGGTGTCAGTTTTGGGTTTCAGGTCAACAGGGATATGGAAAAACTGGATGTTAGCCAGTAGAAAGCTGCCAATATTGAGAAGGGGTCTAGAGGACATGACCTGTGAAGTGAGGGTGAAGGAGCTGGGCTCAATTAATCTGGCAAAGAGGAAGATAAGGAAGGATCTGTTAAGTGCCAGGAATTATTTGAAGGACAATTACAATGATGGTGCAGCCAAATTCTTCTTGATACTAAAAGATCTTGTAAGAGGGGGGCAGTAGCCACAAATTACAAACAGAGATGTTCCAGTTGGACAGGAAGAAAACAAACTTTACCCAAAAGGTAGTGCAACACTGGAACAGATGGCTTAGAAGCTGTGGAATCTCTAACTTTGAAAGTATTAAAAATTCAGCGAGGCTAAATCCTGGCTAGATGAGCTACTGCTGATGGGCAGGAAATTGAACTGGATACCTTCAGAGGTCCTTTCCAACCCTTATATCCATTATTTGAACTTAACCAGAAGTTTATCAAGAGAAGCCCCTGTGAGCAGCTTATTCAGCTGAATGCAAAATCTGGGGTCAAACAAAACTAGTGAATTTGGCAGTTTATCTCTGTTGAAAGAAGAAAGGTAGAAAAGAGGTCACAAACATTTTCCTTTCTGAAAGTAGGATAGCATTATGTTTAGAAATGCCTCTTCCTTTCAGAACTAAGCAGAAGCAATAGAATTGCAGTCCTGAAGGCAGAAACAGACTTGGAATGAAAATATGTTTTTCAATCCAAAATCAAACAGGGGAAGAGCTGTAGTATAAAGAATATCTTTAGATGGGGAATTGGTTCCAATTTTTCCCCGATATTTTTCAGTCCTGTCACCAAACTGTAAAATCAGCTCCTTGAACAGGTCTCACAGCCTCCCCTGACTGGTTTTTTCCTGACCCAGTGTTTTCCCTCCCCTTCTCTCAAGAGTCCTCTGGGTCTCTGATTGCTATATGGGAGTGCTCTGAGCTGAATATACCTTTCCTCTCACCCTTTTGGGTTCTACTTTGCCTTCCCATCCACAGCCTTTTACCATACTTAGTCTCACAAAGAAAATTAGAATGTTTTCCTCTGGGAGAAAGGACTTGGCTCCATTTTTATGTTTATGCCTGGCAAGAACATGGGGGAAAATGATAGAATATGAAAAGTGATCAAAATTGCCTTTAACTCAGCCAAAACTGTTCTGATGACTTATATACAAATACAGATATATATACATATATGTGTGTGTGTGTGTGTGGTAATAATCTTATTAATTTTTCTAAGTGGTACTAGAGTTTTGTCTTTTTTAAATGATTTTCTTACATACACATAAAGAAGTCTTAGCAATTGCAATGTCTCAAGTATACCAAGGTAGGACCACATTTATTTAGAGTCTTACAGTTCATTAACCAAGACAGTCCTCACACAAATCTGAATGCACTTCTGTATTATCCATCCACACGTGGGTTGTGATTAACTCTTGATTTTTTGTTCTTGCAGGTATTCCCTGCCCAATCATCATTGCCTGGGCCATTGGCAAACTATATTATGAAAATGAACAGTAAGTGATATTAATATTTGTGTTTATGTAGCTCTCTAAATAAATTTTAAAATTCCTGCAGGGTGAACTGATTATTTAGAATGAAAGATGATTTATAGGAAAGAGGAAAGCTCGAATCACCTCTATCCAAATTCAGGGCATCTCAAATTTTAGAGAGCTACCTGAAAATACCTTTCCCAAGGTATCCTTGCCCAAGGTCTGAAGTTCTCATTTGATAACTTTATACAAGATTTGCAGTCAGCATAATCCCCTTCGATGGGAGTTCTGCTTGAGTAAGACCTTGCTCAAAACTACAGTTGAGTGCTAAGGAGTTTAGCCTTTTGGGTCTGCAGAATTCAGCCTGCAGTCTGCCAAGAACACTCTTATGGTTGGATTTTTTACATTTCTGGTTTTTCCAATTGGAAGCAGCTCGAGCATGAAATTGAAAAAATATGGGAGATTAAGAGTTATCTATGTTTTGGGAATTCTTCCCCCAAACATCGGTACTGGTCAGATATAGATCATCTTGTACTTTTCAGTTAGTTTGGGATCAATATCTGTTGTCTGGTACAGCTCCCTTCCCTGATCTTCAAAAAATTCTTTCTTCTCCGAATCTGTTTTTCATACAACAACACTGGGTGTCTGTCTGTAGTGCAGGTGATTCAAACTAAGTGTCCACCTTGTCAGTGTCTGCATCCCCACTGATCTGGGTTCTCTTTTGATCAGCTGTGATCAGTGAAAACATTAAATGAAGTCTGGGGTGCATTCCATCTCATCCAGGAGAAAATGTCCAAAGTAGGTTGGATGAATCAGACTTAGAGGCACTGTTTCCCCTGACTCTTAGGAAGATGGGTAGGATGACTGGCTGAGATTTGGGCATCCATGCTGTAGACATGGGAGGAATTCTGCTATGAACTAAGTTCCCCTTCTCTGCTCCCCACTAAACTTTTGACCCCTCAACCAATCTCTCTCCTGTATCTTTAATGATGACTTTGAAGGTGATAATCTAATTCTTAAGATTTACACATATTCAAGGCCAGGTTGGGTGGGACTTGAGCAACCCAGTCTAATGGAACCTCTCCATGCAGGGGAGTTGGACTGGATGATTTTTAAGGTCCCTTCCAACCCCAGCCTTTCTATGGTTCTGTGATATTGGAAATCACACAGACATCTTGTCCAAGTGAATCCTCCCTGGATGATAACATCAGATAACGAGATTTCCCTGCTTTCTGTGCTCACAGTCTGTCTTGTTTCTGGATGGGTGAAGGATCACAACATCCTGGATATGCTTCATGGTCAGGCTCCATGTAGTTTCTGCCTTGCACAAACCAGGGCAGCGTGGCTGTTGCCTCATTGTGCTAAAGTAGGACTTCTAGCTCTAGAACTAGAGCTGAAGGAACAAGTCAGCTTAAACAGCACAAAGCAAAAACAACCAAAACCTGTGTCTGGAAACCTGGAGAGGTAAAGCACCACATCCTTTAATAATGGCAGTGCATATGAAACATTTCTCTTGTGAGTTCTACACCAGGGTTTGAACACCTCATTTTGGAAGGCTGCTCATCAATCCCAAAAGCAACAGTGGAAAGTAGAACCCCTGACAGAAACAATATCTGTGGTCCTGCTGCACACAAGGTGGTTGGATGGAGGAGCCACTGCATCATCTGGACCAATGCCTTTCACCATCTTTCTATCCCTCCAAAGTGAATGTGTGAGATTCTCCCTTTGACATTTCATACACATGAAGACAGATGTGCTGTATTCACCTAGCAAAGGTGAAATGGCCCAGATCCTGCACAACAAGAGAAAAGGGGATGCAAATACAGTCAGCAGGGCATGAAAAACAAAGTGATCCTGTTTGGTGTGCAGAATACCCAGGCTGTTCCTGTTGAGCCTTGACCAAAGGCAAAGCTCTTGTAAATAAAAAGCTGATAAGGCCACTAAGCTGTAAGGCAAAGGTTATTAAATAAAATCTGCTTTACATATTTGTAGTAATGTCATATGCAGAGGAGCTTCAGTAGAGGAAATGCAGTGAAGCAAAACAAGAGATTAATAACTTGCTTATGTCCTTGCTGGCTGTCTCCCAGCCTGAGAGTAACAGATTCTGCTTAAGAGTCACATGTGAAGCACATGTTGGAATGGGCCCACATGAACATGTCTGTGAGACTGAATATGTATTTAAGTTAATTATGACCTGTTTTCCTCTCCAGTCCATGACCTACTGGGACAATTTAAACTAAATTTTGTGGCATTTATAGAATTCTTTCTCTGTGCTGGGATACTATAGAAATCATGCCTTTAATCTGAACTCTCTAAAACTAACCCCTCCCTTTGAGAAATAATTGCTGTCAAGATACTGGAGCATCTCTTGTGTGAGAGGCTCAGAGAGTTTAGAGTGGAGAAGAGAAGGCTCAGGGGGATCCTATCAATGTATTTAAGTATTTTATAGGAGGGTGTGAAGAACGTGAAGCCAAACACTTCTTGGTGGTGCCCATCTGAACATCAGGAAACAAATTATTTTTTTTTTTTACTGTGAGAACTGTAGAACACTGGAAGAGGTTGCCCAGGGCAACTGTGGAGCTCCTCAAAAGCCATCTTGGCACAGCTCCGAGCAGCCTGTTTCAGCTGGCTCTGCTTGGAGCAGAGGGGAATAGACTAGACAATCTTTAGAGGTCCCAGCCAACCTCAACTATTCCATGAAAACAGGCTGCTCTCCCCAGCCAGCCTGGCTGTTATGCTCCATTTACCTTAACCATGTGTTATTCCCCCCATGAGGTCAGCCCTAGCACACTGAACACATGCAGAAAACATGTCCTCTCCTGCAGCTTCCAAGACTGTTTGGAGATCCCAGCAAACAGCTCGAAATTCAGAACAAAATGGGGAACTTCTCTTCTTCAGCTGAGTGTCCACTCAAACTGGATCTCCAGCTGCATGGAGGTTCAACTGAGGTTCAAATTATGTAGCTCATAATATGTCAAGAGCTCAAAACAGCACACAGGAAGAATGTTGAGAAAATACTTCAACCAGCTTCCTAATTTTTTCATTTTTGGCCTTACTAGAGACCACGTTCTGCATATTGAAGCAAATATAATTGGTACTATGGCAAATATCCTGTCTGGGGTTTTGTAGTTGTTTTGCAAATCTGCCCAAAAAGAGTACTATTGAGTCTCAATAATAATAATAATAATAAGTAAAAAACAAAAAGACCAACAACATTCAAACTGATTAATAATTATTGTAATAATTCCATTGATGGACAGTTGATAAGGGGGAGAACATTAGTAAGATCTAATTACAATAATCATAAAATCAGTGGTGGTTTCTGTTATACAAAGAACTATTAGAGAACCATGAAGCATATTAATTACAGCTGTTCAGTAAAAGTGTGTTTACATATCTCAGTCTAATCAGACCTGTCTTCCTAAATTGTTCTTTTCAGTATTCAGGGAGTGTTTGTTTATTCTTTCAGAGGTAAAAAGAGGTTTCTCCTCTTGGTGTTAAAGAAGTGTGCAGTGCTGATTTAATTGCAGAAATAATGGCTTACATGGGGTTTAAAGTAAGAGTTTAGATGGCAGCCAGAAAAGTTTCCAGTATCTCAGCTAATGTCCCAGTGTGAACAGTTAAACTGGAAACATGAAATACAGCTAATCAAATGCAGACATGTGTAATGCCACTGGCAAATTTGTCCTCTTTCCTTTAGTAGCCTGATTTACTGTGAATATTAGAAATTTTAAGATTACAAATCTATTTTATAGCCTAATAAGATTAACACTGTTGTGGAAAAGCAGCTTTTTTTCTCCACTGACTCCTGAAGCATCAAGCTCCCAGGGCCATTCCTGGGATGCAGAAGTCCAGCTTTGGCCCCAGCTGCATGGAAGTGTGAATCTACAGATGATGCTTCACTCAGTGCAACTTTGCTCTAATACTGGGCTTCCCATAATAAATATCAGAATTTTGCTCTTCACTATGGTCTTACATCTAAGTAATACTTAAATTTCAGGGAGCATCAAACAGCTTTTGCCCTGGAACTTCATTTGCACTCTACCAGCTCTGTTCCAAATTCTCTGCTGAATTTTTCTAGCCTTCTAAGTTCTGCCACGTGCCTCAGCCTGTTTCTTATTAGTCCCTCTGCTAGAACAGCCAGCTTCCCAGAAATTGCTCTTCTATAACAGCTCTTGGTTCTCTGTCTTTCAAGCCATATATCATAGTTCTCCCAAAATGCCCTTCAAAATGCTCACTCAAATATAGGTCTTGCAAATTCTGGAGAGTTGTGTTTCCTGCCTTGGCATATTTTGCAAGCCATTTTTCTTCATAGCTTTCCATCTCCATAGCAAAAACAAAAAAACAAAAAAGGCAAATAAATCTGTTTCCTTCATTTAAGGCTGCCACAGGGATTCTTCTTGGATGGTAACTTGGCTGCAGGAAGAACCTTATTCCAAGTCTTGCCTCTCATCACCCCATTTTGGAAGAATATTTGCAAAATTATCAGTTTACAATAATTAACAGTCAGTGCACCAGGGAATAACAGACATGGCTTATATTAATAAAATATTCAAAACCTCCTCATTTACTTGGAACTTAAAAGATGTAGAAATTGAATCAAGAAGAGGAAAGCAACTGTGATACTGACTTATTTTCCTAGATATCTGCTGCATATTTCACTATTTCTGTACATTCAGCTCAGTAAGAGCATTTTGCAGTGGGCAAACAACTTCTGTTTCAGCAAGCAACACATTTTGGGGCAAGGCTTTGGGGTTATTGTGTGATTCAAACCATCTGAACTCTAGCTTTCCTTATCTCAATCCATTTCCTTTGGATTCATGAGGTTGTATCATACAGACTGTAACCTCTTTGAGGCAGTAAGTATTATTTCTTGAATGCTTTTAAAAGTGCAAATCTGCACCTGTCTTTATGGTCTCCTTAGCTCAAGAATTACCCCTCTTTTCATGTCTCCAGTGTCACTAAGCTTATCTTTTCTTACAAAGCAAATACAAAGTCATTTTTTCTTGTTATATGGTACCCACAAATAGGAAGAAAAGACCCTTGAACTCCAGAATCTTCCTCCTAAAGGATCAAGAGCTCCAATGACCTAAACTTTCAGGCATGATGATACCAAAGTTGCTTCTGCTTGGTGCAACCAGGATCCAGACCTTGTGGCTGTATCGGCAATATTAAATTAGCTGGGCCTGGAATAATTCTGGGGCCTGGAATCCAAATGTCATGGAGTACTTCACATCCATATTATTAAAACCTTTTGGCCTTCAAACCAGGGTAGCTGCAGTTTGTGGACTATTGGGAATGTCCTCTGGCTCATGCTGGCTCCCGATCCACTCCCCAGGGATAGTTTGGGAGTTGGCTATTGTTTGGCCTGGGTCAAAACTGCAACAAGGAAGATGTAATGGTGTAAATGATTGAATCCAGGCCTAAGCCTTTTTTCTTATTCATTCACTGACATAAATATAGCTGATTTATTACTCTCAGTTCGGAGAATGAAGCGGACGTCACCATGGGTCACTGCGGAATCAGAGGCTCAGCGTTGTGTAACACAGCAAGGAGGAAAAAAATGACAATAAGTGGCAGTGAAAGTTGAGCCAGCAGTCTGTCACACGTGTTACTTCCAGCCTCTCTGCTCATTTGAGGTCCTTCTATTCACGGGTGTCCTTTTGGTGATGTGGCATCAGGTGCTTGCTAGCTTCAAATGATGTCTCTAATGTAAGCTGGATCTGGTGGTCAGCAGCTTGCTTCAAATCCAATGGGATGAACTCCTTATTCATCCAGTATCTTATTTAAAATAGACAGCATTTCTCAAGGCGAGAGACATATTGAGACATATTTGTTGTATGTAAAAGTCCTTATTTTATGAAATTGAAATGTTGCTGGACACTGCAATAGATAACATTTTTTTTCCTCACAAACAGTATTTCTTTCATCCCTTTTTCAGACCCAGCAGGGCACATTTTCTGCATCCTTCTTATAGTAGGTGCTCACATTTCTTGGTAACATTTATAAGGGCAATAGCCAGAAACATCATGGGAATATGAATGGTCTAAGGGGAGCTCAGAGCTGTGTCCAAACAAGAGGTGGCCATGTAGAAGAAAACTCAGCCACTCACTGTTTATGTACATGAATTAACAACTTGGGGAATAAGGGAACATCTCTCCATGGTGTCCTTGATATTAAAATCTAAAAGAAGTGCATTCCCCTTTATAAATTATTTTCTTACTTGTTTTTTGTCTTTCAGATGCTGGTTTGGAAAAGAGCCAGGGAAATACATTGACTACATATATCAAGGCCCAGTGATTCTTGTTCTTCTGGTAAGCAATGTGTGTGGGTGGAAGGACACTGCCATCCCTCACTGGGGGTTAATTTGAGAGGCACCTGTGATGTTCCACATTTACTCTTAAGTAAAATAAAACACAAACAGGGTGAAATATCTTCAGCTATTCTCTGAAGTTGCCACAGCAGCTAACACTGCAAGTCAGAATTGCAGTGATCTGGTTTGGGCTGTTTCCTTGAGCTTAGACCATTCCTTCCTCCTCCCTTTGTGATGCTGTTTGCCTTCCCTTCTGTTCAGTGTTTTGAGATATGGTAAGGAAAGACGTCCAAAAGCAGAAGGTACACGTGTGTTTGTTTGGTAGCTTTCCTGTTGTTAAGTTTCTTTTCCAGTGCTGCCCACAGTTAGCAGGCTGTTCATCTGTGTGCCCAATGCTCTGTCCCCAGTGCCAACCAACAGTAGGCAAGGAAGATGGAAGCTCAACCAAAAACCATGTTAAACCTTCAACTAAAATGCAGTGATGCTTTCCCAGAAAATAATGGGTGTGGATGGGAAAGGTCAATGGGTAGGACAGTGCTGAAACAAATGATTCTACTCTTATGCTTTTTTATGGCAAAAGCCACCGAGGAAGAAGGAAAGTGTCCTATTGGAATTCAATGGGCTCAGTGGGGTCCCATCTCTCAAGGAACCAGAGACTGATATATCTGTCCCTTATACTACTCCAGCATCTCTGGAGAAGGTGCAAACACTCCAGAGTAGGCAGGTACTGCCAACTTTTTCAAGGTTCAGAAGCCCCGAGCTCTCACCTTCTCAGTACTGAATTCACAGTACATGTGATTCAGCATGAAAAAAGCTTTTCTGTTGCCTAGGAAGCAGCTACTGCTCTGAATGTTTCTCAACTGTGAATCAGGAGAGTTCATTTCGGTGTTAATTGTTAAGATGCAGCAAACAGATCATACTGTGTCTAGCTGGGGAAAAAAAAAAAAAAAAAAAGAAAAGGTAGTAGGAGTCTGGTTTTATGTAAAAAATATCTTCTTCCATTTCAAAGGCGAGAAATTCAGTTGGTGTGATACACACAATATAATTGCATGTCACCAGGGGAGCCATCCAAAAACAGCCTAACAGTAAGTTGACTCATTGATTTAGAGAGTCATTCACAAACAAATCCTGTTTAGACAACACAAGATAACAGGTTTGCAGTACTCGGTGCATTTAGTTTTCACTTCATTGCCTAGAAGTCTGTGAATCCAGCATAACCCCTTTGGTCAACAAGATCTGTAAAATCCTTGGATAGCATCTCTGGCAGATACCACACGATTTAGAGTCATGAAAGTAGCTGTGTTGTCCCCAGAATGTCACTTTCTAGTTAAAGACCCCAAAGAGGCACAGAAAACTGAGGTGCAGTTGGAGGCTGCCTCTTTATATGTGGGCTCTTATATCTGCCTCTCATTTAGAGCAGCCTTGAGACCCCCTCAAAACTGAGCCAATAACTCTACTGCCCTGAGCTGATGTTGTGTGTTGAATCTTCTTACATTGGCCTGTGCTTGAGCTCTAATTAAATCTTTAATGAGATAACAACAGTAATTGCACAGTGGGGAGGAAAGCAGCTGATATAATTTGGAGAAGTAACATAAGGGCAAGTCCTTCCTTCCCTCTCTTTATGGTGATTTCCATCAGAAATCACAGCTGGGTGAGGAAAAGAGCTCCCTGGAAATACAGTCTAGCTGTCAAATCTGAAAGCTCCTGTTACAATACACTCCTGATTGCTAAAATGTGCCCTCATCCTCTTTATTTTTCTAAACTGAGAGTGGTCTTCTGTTTATGATTACAATGCCCAACTCCACGGTGTGTTAAGCAATTTGTCAGCCTCATTTTTTGATCCTCACTCAAATAAAGGCAAATCCTATAGAATGACTCAAGAATTGCTTATTATTATTGAAGTCACTGACCTTTTCAAGGGTGCCCTGAGAAATGCTGCACTAAGAGCACTGAAGCATGGTGTCTGCCATGTACTCAGGGCAGCACAGCCCAATATTACCCCCTATATGTCAGTGTGCCTCTTTGATGGGAACAAAGTCCTGCTTTCCCTTTCCCTCCACAAAAAAAAATGAAGACACTAAGATTTCAAAAATAGTCCAACTCTGTGACCTCTTTTAGTCACAGCTAATGAGCTGGATTTGAACTAATGAAGAATTGAAATATTCAGCTGAAGTTAATGCTTTATGAAAGAATATATATATATACTGGACAGTTCTGTGCACTGCTGGAAAGATAAGAGAGACCTGAAGGTTACGAGAAGAAATTGATGTTATTAATATTAATGAGGGCTCACAGTAAGCCCTAAAAGTCTGCAAACTCCATCAGATTACAGGTCCTGTCCACATGTGAGCACCCAGCCTCTGGCAGTTAAAACTGGTTTTAACTACTTTTAGTAGTTAAGGACCAAGTTTCCTGTGAAACAGCTCAGCTGAGTTTTGGTTTCCTCTTAGACAAAGGCAGCATCACTGTGTGCTCCAGAACCATCATTATGGCTCTTGGCAATGTGATTAGAGGGGTCTTGTTGGTGAATATCCATAGTTCCAAAGAGATAAGCCCACTTCTACAGATGCTAAGTCTCTTGAAAAGATGGGAGGATTTTCTCTGTCAAAAGTTATTTCTACTGATTCTGACTTCTCCTTTTCTTGCCTGTATGTATTGAGCTGCAGCAGCACAAGGTTACACCAAGAAACAAGGCATGCAGGAGTTCCAAACCCCCCTGGGATATAAAAGCTGGACCAAAAATAAAGCTCTTTGATCGTGGTAGCAATCCTCAACTTCATCCTTGAACCTTATTATTCTTTGTTATACCTCAGGGTACAAAATGTTTGAACAATGCAGTAGAGAAATGTGTTTGATTGCTTTCCTACTTGTCTTTAGAAAAAAACTTGAATATTGAATTGGGCTTGAAATAGGGAAATAATTTCAGAGACAATTTCGGAGGCAAAGGAAATCAGGTATAGGTGCTGATATGGAATATTGGGTGAGAACCTTGTACTTTTAACAACAAAAATGTGAGGGAGAAAACATCAGTAATCATCCTGCTTTGTTTCATTCCTGAATGGATTCTGGCTTGAACATTTCCCAGGAGAGATCAAACCATCCAGTTTAGATGCTTAGAAATTCAACTTCTGATTGCACTAGAAAAATACAGTCTGCTGTCTATTCAAAGTAGCACTGGTTTTGTTGATTTTTTTTTAAATTCTGGTATCTTTTCTCTTTCCTCAGAGCTGCATAGCTGAGTTTTAATCATACATCCCTCTCTGAAGGTAAAAAAGGGGGAAGGGGTTGAAAATATGTTCTAGGAAACTGTGTTTCAGCCTGATTTTATTAAGACAAATAGATTTCTTGTGTGGAGTTTTCAATATAATGCCTGAGAAACCATGAGAACACAGCAAGACCAGGGGATCAATCTCAGAAAACAGGCACTAGATGCATTTAATAGAGCTGCTTTTTTGTCTCAGTAACTGCTCTTGTGAACTGACCCCAGATATGAACTGCCCTCTAGTATCTCTTGGAGTGAAAATGGTGTTGAATTTTCAGTTTTTTAAAAAATCAGATCAAATATTTAGGATTTTTCTAACATTACATTCAGCTATAACAGATTTTTTTTTCCCCTTCACTTGAGAATTGAAGAGTTTCCTAACCTCTGCTTTTTGGGTCTTGTTGAAAATAAATCACCCAAGTCAATTAACTGCTGGGATAAGCAGGTATATCAGCTGATAGGAAGACCTTTAGTTCACTTCTGTCTCTGCTTTCATCAGCTATTTACTTTTCAACAAGTTAGATTGCTGATCTAGGTCTCCAGGCATAAAGCAAGCTTAGTGATATTTATCTTGCCTTGTAAAATGCTTTGAGATCCCTGGATGAAAAGTGTTGTAGAAGAGTTAAATGTCCTTAAGAAGATGGGCTCATCCTCATTGCAGGATGGAATTTTGTTCAGGAGGTGGCTGACACATGTACTGAAGTGGTCTTCATGATGTGCTAATTATTAAGGATGCAGCATTTTTGTGGTGGTGAGATAAAAGCTTTCCCACTGGGACAAGATACTCAAGGTGCTGAGTATTTTTTTCATTTTCCCTTGCGTTCCTATCTGACTGCCTTATCTTTTTCTTCAACCACTTTATTTTTCCTAATGAATTTTTTTTTTAAATTTCCTTCTTTCTAGAGATTCCCAATTTTCCACTACTACCAAGGTTATAGTCCGTGACCTGCACACTCTTGAAATCTTCTGACAAAACTTTCATCATTCTATTCAATGTTTTGCAAGCATGCTGTTATTGCTACACATAGGATAGGGATAGTGTGGTAATTTGATTACTGTCCATGCAGAATTTATCTCTGATTCTGCCATCATTGCTGTTTCTGTTGTCTGTATTTTGTAGCCGTAGAGTCAGTAGTGTCAAACAAGTTTGTACAATACCATTGACATTCCTACAATGTCTCCTTCTTTCTCTAATTCTGTTTGTGAGATGTTCCACAGCCAATAAGAAACTCAGATGACCAACAGAAATCACCCAGAAAAAAATCTCCAAAATTAATCTTGTCAAGTCTTACTCAGAATATTTTCAGATAAAAAATCCCATCTCATCAGTGAGTTGTAGGATCATTCCTCTTTGGAGGAAGAGACTGTCTTGAGTCTTCTCTTGTGGTTCTTACTGTTAACAGGTGGAATATTCACAACAATATGCCTATGTTATGGGTCTGTCATGTCACCTGGGTTATTTTCAATGTGCTGGTGTGATGTGTTGGTTGTTGAGGGGCTATCACTCCCTCCAGCCCAGGACTTTTTGTATGACATTGCTATTTTTGCACAGGATGTGTTTGCTGGTGTTGCAACACCCAGTGTGTTCCTTAGCTCATCAGGTGAAAGAGTTGGAGAGAAGTTGGCCCCGTGGAGTCAGATGTGGCTGAGACCCTGTGGTCAGTGACCTGGAGTGTGTCTCTTCCATAAAGCTTTTTGTATATACAAGAAGTTTCAGAAGAGACAGAAGGACCAGCAGAGTGATAAGAGGATCACAGACAGGGTTGTAAGTTTGGAAAAGAGGCTGTGGACCTGCTCATGCGTGATGCAGGGCTCTGGTAAGAAAACAGCATGATCCCAAGCAGGAATGGAGTTGTGTTTGGGCTTGGGCTTAGGTGACAAAGGCAAAGGATGTGTGTGCTGACACCTAACACAGACATGAGGTGAGGAAAACGTCTGTTCCTTTACCATTCTCTCCTTTCCCCACCAAAACATGATTCCATCCTCTAGAGTGTTCAGGGTGTCTACAGTTCTGCTCTGCTGGCCTAAAGAGAAGCTGGGAAGTTTCTTCCACAGCCTCCCTGGTCATGGCCAACGCTTCATGCCTTGCTCTTAACCACATCTCATGGCTTCTGATCAGGTAGCACTTTGCTGTATGCCAAAAGGAGTCACTGTCACCTTGGAAAGGGAAACTTTTGTGATAAAAGACCCTGACTATATGATAAAGGAATTAAAACAAGGGATTATTCAACTGGCAGACCATTCATTCATTTGAGGTCAGGATGACAGTACATAATGCTCCAGCTAAAATGACTGCTCTGATGCCAATTTGTGTTACTTAATCCTGGGGTGGATTTTACTACATTGCATAAAAATGCAAAGTCTAATTAGAAAACTATTTACATTTCCTGGGAGTGCAGAGGAGCAAGCATTCCAGGGACAGAAGTCCAAGCTTTCTGTAAAGTATAAAATTGGAATCTCAGCAGAAAAATGCAAAATAAATTCTGGTTTCACATTAAACTCTGAAAAGAGGAGAGTGTAATGACTTCCCACTGAAACTCCTGAGTTTAAGGAAAACTGCAAAGAAGCCTTCCCAGTCAATGCTCCCTCTTTTGTCCATCTGTGAATATTTTGGCTATTTCATCTCACTAAAGGGGATAAATTTTCTTTGAAATTGAGTTTGGTTTTTATGACAGAAAGTTTTTTAAATTGAAATCTTTCACTAAAAAGTTTCTTCTGGTTCATAAATGCTTCTGGGTTTGTCTGTTCACATTGTAATTCATTGGTGCCAAAGCAGATGGTCTAAATGCTTTTTGGATCACCAGCTTATAAATGAATTTTCATCTCAATTTAGAAATGGAAACATTGAACTTCCAAAGCAGTGACAAGATCTGAAAACTACTTTTTTCCAATCTGTCATTGGAGGGGGTCTTATTCCAGCAATAAGTATATTCTTAGCACATGATAATAGAAATATAAGAATAAGAAATAGGATGATTTATTCTGTCTTCAAGACCTCACCTTTGGATTAATTTTTTGTCTATGGTTAAATATCAAGGGGGGAATCCTTAGTTCTGTTTCCATTGAGAAATAGTGTATAAACAAAAATCAATTAAAATATCAAGTGAGATTAAAGGTAAATAAAAAGGATACACTACCTGTCATCATTATTTCTCTTAAATGTCCATTCATCAGGCTCCATTTGTAGAACTGATGTGTGGGATTTGCTAGAGCCCCAATAATAACAGGAAATTCCTTGACAAATAATTGTGTACTTTGCTAGAAACAGACAGAAACTCTTTTTTAGGAAAACTCACTTTGCAGTAGTAAGATACTTCTTCCTTTGAATGATTCTAATGTATATAAGGAATAAACACTTGAGGCTTCATTTCCTTTGCCTATAACTCAGAACCAATCTGGTAGTCACTAGAATTGTATGGATTCTCTCCAGCTGAGAAAATAGCTCCATTTTCATCTCAAAGACTTCAGCTTTTGCAGGCTGTTTGCAGCAGCCTGCTTCCTGTTTGATTCCCAAATTTTATCTTCTGTCCTGAACAAACTCATCATCCCTATGAGCTGTGGTATCAGACCCATTGTAGATATATGGACAATAAAAATCCATCTGATGATGTGGCACAATTGATTTTCAGATTAGATCTCTTTGAGTGCTACTAAAAGGTCCTAGTGAGCCAAGTGCCTTTCTGAAATGAAGGGGTGTTATTTTAAAAGAAATCATTAAAATTCAACACTGAAATGTGTGTCTAGTAGGCAAAAGCAGAAACAAGTATCTTGATGTTAACACATTTGCATCTTTTGCCTTTTGCTTGCTAAGTAGTGCCTTGAAGGGGTTATCCTACTCAAGTCGTAAAGATCCTCAAGAAAAACCTTAGGAGGCAAAAGAGAACCTTTGATGTTGGTGCCTCAAAACATTTTTTAAGCTTTCATATAGTATAATGTCACAGATCCTCAGCTGATGCAGCCAAATTCATTCAGTTGAAGCTCAGGTGAGATACCCCTGGATGATCTGAAGATCCCTGGATGATTTATGTGGATAGCTGGTTCAAGTCTAAGCACCATTTATCCAGACCACTCATTTAAAGTCAAACAAGCCACTGTTGAAAAGTACCTGTTCCTTTCCTCTGCATATAAACAGAGCCTGGGATAACCAGCTTATTTGAAGTCGTTTAAAATTATGCCAATCCTCCTTCTGCTTTTACTCTTATTATCTTCACTGTGTGATGGTATTGCTATATAGGCAAAGTTAAGTGACTTCACTTTTCTCTGTTAGGTAGCTGATCTAGAATGGGGAAAAATTACTTATTCATTTTCCTGAAGAAGCCTGGGGGATGGAGCCTGTAACAGGAGCTTTGTGCATAACAAGCCAAAGGCTGCTCTCACATCCCATTCTGAGGAAAGCAGCCTGGTGAGAAAGTAGAAAACCAAACTTTGAAAGATCCAAATAGATGAGAAAGCCATAAGGAGATATGACTGATTTTTCTAGCCTTACTTTGTGCATAAAACAGGCACAGGATTCTCCTGACCTATTGATTCTCTTTACATCTCAACCATCATCTCTTGGGCAATATCTGTCTCATTTTTCTATTGCCTTCCAGCCAGCCCAGGATGCTCTATTTCCCCTTGACCCATTCACCAGCCCTTTTAAAAGAACAAAACTCTGGCTTGCAGGGAAAGACAGCCCAAATTTTGATGTTCAATTTTTTTTCCATCCTCCTTCCATCCATCTCTTGGAATGGGTTTCTCTTTGCTTTTCAGGCAGATTTATTTTCTTTTGAAATTTTTCTCCCTCCTCCTTACAAACTGCTGAAGTGTAGCACTCACTGACCCTGGGTATTGTAAGTATGAGACCCAGAGGACATTGAGTTAATGGATTAGACCCATTCAGGAAGGTGAAAAGCTCACTGAGGCACAGAGTCTGCAATCTCTGTCTCAAAGCCCTCAGAGTTTCCTGTTGCTGCAAATGAGGACTTTGTGCTTGGGCAGTGTCATTGCATTTTTGTCCTCACAATTCTCCTTTATACATCAGGGTGATAGATGACTGAGTGCCAGGCCTGACGTTTGTTCTTAGGTGACAACCAGAGCTTTGATAGGCATTTTAAATTAATTTACTAAACGTTAGCAAAATGTAATTTTGTGAGTATATGTCAGGTCTGGAGTTCGGACCACTTTAAACTTGGGACTTGAAGAATCCACAGGAGTTTGGATCCAGGTTTGCTATTTACAGAGCAGCCATTTATGAGAATCAGAACTGGAAATAAACTTTACATTTCTGCACTTTCATTTTCTCTCTCTGAAATGTGTTAGTTGCAGTGGTGAATCCACCTTCCCATATCTGCTCAGCTTTGGGCAGAGGTGGAGTCAGCATTGGAACCAGGGAAGCTTCCAGCAGCTCCTCATAGGAACCATTCCTGTGGCCCCCCTGCTTCCCAAACACCACTGCACCAACCCAAGACATTAGGTAAGGTGGATGAGCAGTGGGACAGATTTTTCTGTAAATTATAGTTATTACTGTAGACTAAGGGCAGCCAATCATTAGCCAAAGAAATCTTCTTCTGTTCCTTCATTTTCAAAAAAATCAGTTTGTATTTTCATCTGTTCCACTGGGAAAAGACTATCAAAAAAGCATTTATTTAATCTAACTCAGAGGAGAGCTCTTTTTGCCTAAACATAGGTGCATTGCACATTTTCAGGTGCTCAGCCCCACATGGGTCTGGCAGAGAGGATACAGATCCTTTAGAAAGCCCGTGTCATTTTGAAGTAGTAGTTTGAGGTCAGGCAGGATATACCAGGGCTTTCAATGATGAGGGAACTAAGTGCAGCCCAGAAATACATAATTTCCTTCCCTGTGGGTCTGTCAGTGCAAGTCACATAAAGAGGAACTTCAAAGGGGAGAAGGTCATCTCATGCTGAAATAAACATCTCAAATGTACAGAAGGAACTATAATGTAAAAGTATTTTTCTCTATCAGTTATTAAAAGAGCTGGTGGTAACTAGCTCAGGGGCAGAGAGCTGCCTTAGGGCTGTCTACTGGACTGCTCAGTTTTATTGCAGGCATGAGACCTATAGCATCCTCTCCAGGATTTGAAAGATTGCACATCAAAGGAGAACTTTGGGAGAAAGAGAGGGAAGCAGTGTCACAAGGAGATGTTTGCAAGAGCATCCACCTTGTTGACAAGCACATGACCTGAAACATTAATGGAAGAGGCAGAGTGCCAGTCACTCTGAAATACAGGCTTGAAATTACTGAGTATGTCTTCAGGTGGATTTCAGTGCCTGTCCTCAGACCCACAAACTTGAACACTGTCCCAAGTGTCTAAGGATATGCAGCATATTCAAAGCAAGACCTAAGAAGAAGACTGATGCCCCTGTTCTGGCTTCAATGTTGCTCTCTTTCTAGAAAATTCAATAGAAATAGAAATAATGTCCCTAGCAGGCTTTCTTCTGACTCCTGGGCAGTTCATTAAAAGTAGGTGCCAAGATATCTGCCTTCCTATTGCTGTTTTAGGCAGCTGTGGTCTCTTATCAGCCCAGTGTCACATGTACCAGTGCCAGCTGTGTGAGAGTGCCTCAAATGCCACTCTGGACTATGCTTGGACAGTTGAATTTTCTCCCTGGATGAGGCCTCCATTGGGATGTTCAGCTTTTGGTGTTACCCAGCACACAGTGAGCATCAAATGAGACAGTGTTAATGCCACCCAGCAGAGGAGCAAGCCAGCTGCCACCAGGGATCCAGCCAAACTTCCATGAAAATCTAGGTGAAAAGTATTGATACATCCCTTCTGCACATCATTTTCCTTCTGCAACCCTTGGATGGGGGGAATTTAGGGAAATGAGTGGGAAAATGAAACCTTGTATTTGTATAGAATCATTTATAATGAAGCAAGTCCCAAACTTTTCAGCTAGCAATTTTCCTTTCAGACAGATGAATCACACTTCTGCAATTCAATTTCAGAGAAGATCAAAATCACTAAATTTTCTGATGTGGCTTGTGTTTATTTGAATTTCCAGATCGCTGCTGTCATATCAGACTAGGACTCATGGATCTTAAAATGCTTCTTCCAGTCTATTTCATCACATTAATCCCATGTGATCAGTCTCACATTTAGAACTTGCCAAAGACTCTATAATTCCATCTGACACCTTCCATTATGATTGCAGAAGTGGCAAGTTGTAGATCAGTGCCTTTTTTGCATCAATGGAAATAACCCAAACCTGGCTCTGAGCTGATGAAGAACCTCAAGATTTGGTAGCAGAATTTCCCAGTCAGAAGTTTTCTTACTGTGAAGAACACTCCCATCCACCTCCTCCCTCACTGGAAACTTCCTGAGCATTTCTCTTTCTATCTTGGAGGAAAAGGTGCAAGTCAAACCAGTGATGTGAAGCTGGTTTTGTCTCTAATAAATAAAGAACCAATTGACTTCAAGCTCTTAAATATGACAAAGACAAGTCTACCAAGAACAAGCATACAGACTGAAGTTTTAGTTATTTCTTACAGTCCCTAAGGCCCCACTCTGCTAAGAAAATAATTTCCCAAAATGTCACAAGTGAACTCCTAGGGCAGCATTTTTGTATCTCACATAATAAGCCTTCAATGTACATGATTCCCCAGCCTGCCAGTCTCTATTCAGGTGCTCATTGCACCATTTGTTACAAACTGTGTTACATTAACTGCAGGGAACAAGATGATGGATGCCAAGACACAGTATATTATTGAAATATACCACACATCATAGAAAAAAAAAAAAAAAAAAAAAAAAGCAAAAAAAAAGCATATTTTTCAAACACTTTTAATTTGCCAGCTCTGCTACAGTGTCCAGAACCAGCTGGAAGTCAATCACAGAATTCTTCCACTCAGAGACTGCAAAATGCCAGGACCCCTGGGACTCTGGAAGTGTATGTGAGATAAATATCTTCTCTCAAGCTTAGGTTGTGACCTCAGCAGTCCTGAGATAACAGTTCTGTGCTTCTGACAGTGTACATTGCTGGCAGATTCATTGAGACAGATCAGAGTGTTGTAAGCTGCCCTACTTTATGTGTTGAAAGCAACCCAAAACCTGCTCCCAGGTGCCAGATCCTTCTGCTGATAAATCTACAAATCCAAATCTTCTTTTCAGGCTTTTTTTTTTTTGTCTTTCCTGTTTACACTGAAACTCTCTGTAAAAAACTCACTGGCAGATGCTGCAACAACAGTAATTAGAGCAAATCTCAGCTCTCAGTGGTGAAATTGTAGCAGAAGTAATAATTACCCAGCTCAGCAGATTAAAAGGGGAAGTGAGAAATCTATCATCTCACCTTTAAAAACAGTGGGAAAAAAAAAAAAAATTCAGGCATGATTTATCTGCTCTGTTTCAAATGTCTCTTGTAGGGTGCAGTCTATAGTATTCACCTAAATCTAAAGGGAGTCAGAGCAGTGTGAGTAGCTCAGTCAGGTCTCTGCAATGCAGTCTTGTACTTTGGGTCCAGGGAACCTTCCCTAACTATTACAGCCTGTTGGGAAAAGGAGGATGGTTTCAAAGCCCTGCCATACCAAGACAGCCCAGTGCTGCCAAATGCTTCCCTGGATGAGCTGAGCCAGAAGCAGATGCAAATAGCCACCCAAATCCCAGCCTTAATTCCTTGTAACACCCAGGAAAGGAGTAAAAAGGAGTAAAAATAAGTTCTTTGTGGGGACCATTAATCTTGGAGTGCAGTTTAATCTGCAGTGCTGTTTTGAAGACATTAAGAGCTGTTGGATATTTGCTGCATAATCTGATCCTTTTAGTGAAATTGAGTCTTGCAGCCAGTGATAAAACCAAGAGGCTGTTTGCTATCAGATTTGAACTGCAGTGTGTGCCTTTTAAAGTGTGGCAGATCCTTTAAACCACTGTTTGACTCACTGGTCTTAATTTTGTTCTTCTTTTCTCTTCTTTTCCAGATAAATTTTGTATTTCTATTTAACATAGTTAGGATTTTAATGACAAAGCTGAGAGCTTCAACCACTTCAGAGACAATACAATACAGGTAAGTCAGCAGGTGCTTCTTGCTCTTTGTGATTTAACAAAAAACTACTGTCTGCCCTATCCTTGTCCCATCTTTGTCTTTCCAGATGCCACCATTGATCTCTGAGGGTCTCTTTCTTACCCCTTAAGCTCATACAGTTAGGAACACAGTATTTATTTTTTCAGGCTACCCATAAAAGCATCACTACATTTTTTCTGTCCAATTCAATGTCCAAACCATGTGACACGTGCACTGCCACAGCCAGACACAGACACCTCTCTGTCTTCTTGGGCTTCCACATGCCCCAACACACATGTGAAATTTTCCCCTTCTAATGAGAGCTGAAGGATTTAATGGCACCTGAGGATAGGAAATTTATCAGTTTCTTTATTGTATTTCTAGATTATATTTCTATATTATATAAAAACTGATAAAATATCATTATACTATATTTTATTTTCTATTTTATTTGTATATTTTTATTATATTTATAGTATATAAATATATCATACCTGTTTTCAGTGGTGGATAGCCCATTTGTTCAGCTTATTTGGAGAATCAGGGAAAAACACTGAATAGAAACACATAAACATACATGTGAAACACTCAGCTCATATCTGTACTCAGTAGCAGTGTCATTGCTGAGGATTACTGTGCACATACAGGTATTAGAGTTTAATACCTGTAAGTATTAAACTTTCTAAAGTGTAGGGTGTGGGAATGAAGGGCACCCATGCCCTCTCTCTTCAGCCCATGCCAGTGTAACCACTCAGTGGTTTGCATCATGGATGTGATCCTTACATGAGCATTAACTTTATGTGGGATGGTTTGTGGGGTGGGTCAGGTCCTGAGCTGCCTGGCTGTGCAACCTCACAAGAAAAAAAAGAGATGTTTTGCCCAGGGCAGCAAAAGGAAAGTGACCTGGCCCCTTCCTGCAGCAGTGTGGAATTAAATCAGGTGCTGAATTGACTTAAGGGGTGCCCCAGCTTCCCTCACCACCTGATAAGTATTTCACTTCCCTCTGCATTTCTTGGACACTTGTCCCCTCTCTCCACTGCAGGAGTGATTTATTTGGGTTGAATCAGTAGTTCAGGTAACACAGTTGTTCTTTCTTGTGTTCACTCATGTTTTCTGTTTCCTCTCCTCAGGAAGGCAGTCAAGGCAACATTAGTTCTTCTGCCTCTGCTAGGCATCACCTATATGCTTTTCTTTGTCAACCCTGGTGAAGATGACATTTCCCAAATTGTCTTCATCTATTTCAACTCCTTCCTTCAGTCTTTTCAGGTAAGAGAGCTGATGGCAGCTGTGGCTGAAAGGATCCTCAGTGCTTTTCAGCCATGAAACTTATGGTAATGATGTCCACGACAGAAATAATAGCTGAAAAGAGCTCAGTTTCATTCATGCTTCCATAATAGACACATAAGCATGTCATATGGAATGGAGCATCTGTGTGTACCAGAGGGATAAATCTCTCAATGTCTGCACTGTGTTCAGCCTATAGCTTCAGCTCCTCACCTGGGCTCCATCTACAGTCAATGGAGAGAGACAGAGATGAAGTTTCATCCTTTTCCAAACTGCCTGAGGGAGGATGATGAATCACTCTCCCAAGGTACCTCTCTCTTCACAGGGAGATAAACCTTAAATTAGATATTGATAAAACAAAGGGAAACAACTCCTACCTGCTAGACATGAAGTATATTGCCCAGCCTCTCTCTCTGGCTCCCTGCAGTGGTACAGAGACTCAGCCATCAGATGGAACCAACTGAGAGCTCCAACCCTATCTTTTCCCTCTCCTGAATTTAATAAATCTGCCAGAATTTTAAAAGGTGGTGGAATGGGAGTGATTGTCTCAGATTTCTGGATTTGGCACAAAACCAGAAGTGCCTGAGGACCTTGACTGGTGTTTATCCAAACATTCCTGCTCACATGATGTCCTACAGCTTTACCTTTGTGAGCTAGGGTGGAACTGTGTGTGACATTCATGTGTTATATGTAGAAACAAGTGCTCTGCTACCCAGGATATCGATCTAAATTTACAGCAGACATGCTGCCAAGCCAACTCTAGGGTTATGGATTACAGAAGTTTGGAATTACTATTTTTACTGATTGCATGGTTAGCTTTGACGCCTAAAGCACCCCAGCAGGAATATCCTAAATAAAAAAATGCCCCTTTTCTTCTGTGAACAAAGGGACTGTAGCTTTTACCAGTGAACTATTCTGCATTTTTCATTCTCCTAAAATAACTGTATTTTTTTATCTGCTGGTATTCAATCTCTCAAAAGATGCTATACTGCTTATTTTATTGTTAGCATTCTGAAGACTTATTTAAGAAAGAAAGGGAAATCTCTCCTTTATGCTGACAATAATTACAGTCCATTGCTGAAAGAAAAATGGGTAGGATTCCAGTCAGAGGTTTAGAGAAGGAATTGTGTCATCATGTTTTCATCTGAGCTTTCATTACAGTCCTTTCAATCTTAGCAGTCATTACAGGGCTCCAGTCACTGTTGTCAATGGGTTCCACAGAGCAATTAACTTGCATGAACATAAGCAACCTGATGGGACACTTGCCCACACAAGACCATTTAAGCCATTTGACCACCCCCTTGTAGAGCCTGAAACACCCACTGTGAGGGCTCCTCTGCCACTTTGAGGAGACAGCTGGAAGCTGAAGATAGGCTTTAGCCCAGCTGCAGAGGCAATCCCCTCTATCAATGGAAGAGTTGTCTAGGTTCTGGCTCTCACATCTCACCTGGGAGCTGCAAGACACTTAATATTCTCTTACAGAGCTGTAGGGTAAAGATTTCATCTGTCTAGAAGTGGATGATTTTAATAAAACTACGTTCTTGCTCAGGATGATTCCAGGATAAAGCTCAGACCTGATTGTGTGTCAAAATACTTACCTCATAATTGACTGCTTTCTATTCTTTCCAGGGTTTCTTTGTGTCAGTATTTTACTGCTTCTTGAATGGTGAGGTAAGTAGCATCTCCTGCTGTCAGTGTAATTAATTCTTGGGAGGTGAAACCTACTTGACTGCCTGATTATAGGGATGTGAGATGTTTTTACATGGGGTCAGAGTCCCCACAGTCTATTGCTCTTGAAAAGTTTCTCTCTGCTTTGTTGAGAAATTTATCAAATTCAGGTTATTACCTGGGAAGCCAGGGCAGAGGAAAAGAAGCCTTCTCAGACTGTAAAATTTTTGTTCTTCGTATTAAGACTTCTTTGAAGTTTCTTGTTAATTATAAATCTGATTTGCAGGCATGCATGAGCTTTACTTTTGAGCCTGGCTCTTGTCAGAATCCTGGAACCATAGAATGGTTTGGGTTGGAAGGGAACTTAAAGATCATCTCATTCCAACCCCCTGCATGGCAGAGACACCTCCCACCAGCCCAGGTTGCTCCAAGCCCCATCCAACCTGGCCTGGAACACTTCCAGGGATGGGGCAGCCACAGCTTCTATGGGCACCCTGTGCCAGTGTCTCACCACCTCATAGTGAAGAATTTCCTCCTAATGTCTAAACTAAATCCTCTTTTAGTTTAAAACCACCCCTCCGCCTTGTTCCCTCTACTGCAGATACAGCCTTTCAGATTTTCAATACTAATCTCTTCTGAAGCTGTTTAAAATAAACTGTGTGTGCCATGAGTGGGCATGAGAGGCTGTTGGCATTAGACTCATTCATTTGTCAAAATAACTTATGGGGAAAAAAAAAGTGGGATTTTTTGGGACACAAAGAAAATCTGCTAGCGCTAGAGGGCAAAAATAAATTTAATTTAATCTGAGTGGTAAAGAGCATCTCTGGACTTCCAGGAAAACTGCAAATGAGAGTTTTCTGAGAATTTAAGATGTTATGAAAAGTGGCATATGAAAAATATGAATGCATTTGAGTTAAATGTCACTTAAAAGAATGAATATAGGTTGCGAACCTTTTTTTCAATAACTGCAAAAATCAAGATGCTCCTTAACTTTTTTTTCTATCAACTCACAGATCACAAGAGTGAATTTAATTTCACATAATAATAGATTATAAAAAGTAGATTTAAGATGGAGAGGGGTTTTTTGGAAGCAAGATTGATACTATGTCATGAAGCTGTGCTGAAGAGAATATGTTTTCACAAAACACCAGATGGACAGTTTTTATTGCAGTTCACTAAAAAATCTTTAGGTTTTTTTTTTTTTTTAGTTGATGAAATTTATTCTACCTAGACCAGTGTACACATAGCTTTCGTGGTATTTCATCCTTTTGTAAGTTTTTGATGAGAATTTAGATCCATAGAAACCACTAAATCATCTCTTCAGGCACCAGTACAAGCAGATGAATTCAGTCAAGTAACTAAATTTGATAACATGGGCTTAATTAAAGCCTGTATTCCAAAAGTATGTCTGGTGTGGGATTCATCTTACCTTCTTCCCGTTATCCTGAAGAGGTACATAACTAGCAAGACCTGTATCTGAAATCATCCTGCAAAGCATGAATTCTCAGCTCAAGCAGGTCTCAGCTTCTACTATTATGTGGTCAATATCAATAATCAGCTATAAATTAACATTTAAAATAGAAAACAATTAGCTGGCTTGGAGAGAAACCATAACCAGAGAGGAACAGAACAGGTTACTTACTTAGATGGCACTGCAAATTATTCTCACAACAAGGTGCAAGGCAAAGATAAATGTGTTTCGGTTTGGTTTTTTGGTGTTGGCCCTTTACCCAGGCACCATCTGTCTCTCAGCACCTATTAGGCTCAAAGTGGCTTGCTTTGATCTGCTCATCTTGGGAGGCTGCTCATTATAATGCCAGCTATGAATCACCACCTAACTGGTTACTCATCCACCTTGGACTCTAAGCAGACTTCACATTAATCATTCTGAACCCAAAGGACATGCATTAAGCATTCCTTCAAATCACTGAATAAATATGAATGGGGGGGTGGGAGGGCTAAAGTTTAATTCCATCTCCCACAGCAATCGATTTCTGAGCAAAGGTGTCCAAAAATGTGGGTGTGAGTATTACTCCTAAATGCCACTGAGGACCTCTGGCAAATAGAGAGTCACCTGGAGGGATGAAACCTTCCCTTTAAGACCACCAGGCAGCAGGTCAGTACAGGACTGCAGTCTCAGTACCCATCTCCCACACCCAGATGTGTTTGGTAGAAAGTCTCCTCCATTGCTGAGATTCCTGCAGGTCTTCTCAGACTGGGGTCCTGCCAGATAGAGAAAAATGAGGAATCCAGGCATAGTGACAGGTAGCACCTTGTCTGACAGTCCTTCCTCACCTCCCCTTCCTTTTTACTACACCACTACCAGAGCAGTCCACAACAAAATCCCAGATCCTTGGGGTGGGCTGATTGCACTCCTGGCCACCCTCTCTAGTAGCTAGTTGTCAGGGTTTAACACTGGCCCAGCAATTAAACCCAATAACAGATGCTCTCTATTAATCCCCCTCTCCTCCCTTATAAAGAAAGGAAAGAGAATAAGGGAGAGAGACTTATGGGTTGGAAACTAAACTACACAACTTTAATGAAACAGTAATTATAAATAGGTAAAATGACTAAATATATACAAATATACAGGAAAGTTGATCCCACGTTCCTCCCCCTTTCCCCCAATAACTCTCCCGTCACCCCCGAGGCTGCAGGGCAGCCCTGGGAAAGTCCAGGCTGGAATCCTGGGGTCAGCAGCAGTTGGGAGCTGGAGGCAGAACACACAGATTCAGGCTGGGATGGATCAGGACCACGGGCAGAGGAATGGATGGAATCCTCCCAGGATGCTGAAGCAAAAACCCCATGCGAGGAAAGGAAGCAGGAAGGGGTTTGACCCTTGTGATCCCTCAAATTTATCCTGAGTATGAGGTGCATGGGATGGAATACTCTGTTTGGTCAGTTCTGACATCTATCTTGTCTGCTCCTCCCCAAAGGAGGGGTTCAGGTGGGACCTCTTTACTCCTTCTGGAGGGTAAAATGTTCCTCAGAGCTGAGCAGTGGCCTTGGCCCTGCACACCAGTCTCCAGCTGTAACTATAAACATGGAGTGGGATCAGTCCTAGAAGCAGACACTGACTGAGAAACTTGCTGTTAATCTCAGCAACTACTTACAAGAGACTTAGCTGAAAGCAAAAGCACAAGACAGAAAATCACCTTTATCCTGGCCCAAACCAGGACACCAGTTCTGGTCTTTTGTGGCCCAGAAATCACCAACATTTGCTTAGACACCAAAATATGTGACAATTTTTTACAGCTAGGCACAACTGCTCTAGCTTCTCAAACAGGTATATGAGAACAAAATTGCACTGTTGTAATCTTAGAAACAAAACTTCATCACCCCAGTCTGTCAGGTGCTGAAAAACTAGCCCTCTGTTACCAGGTTGTGTGGAATTGCTGTCAAAGACAATAGCAAAAAAAATTTAAAATAATTGCATATCAGTTAATCAGGCTAATTATTCTTTAGGCAGAAAAAGAGACTGAAAAATATAAAGTAAAATAGTGGTGTGATGGGTATCTGGAGAGGGGAAAAAAAAAAAGTTACACCAGGGCTTCATTTTTCCTTCCTCTGAGCCCTGATGGTATTGTTACATCCCTTTCCTGCCTTAGGACTAGACACTGATAATGTCATATTCACAGACATGGTTGATCCACATTTTTTTGTCTAACAGTGACATGACCATCTTTGGCTTAAGACATTGGCTCCCCTGGAAATCCTTGTAGAGCCATACAAGCAGGATGAGAGGTGGCTGTAGGACATATGTAGGACTACATTGCTCAGTTGTTTACTTTATTTACAAAAAAAAAAAAAAAAAAAAATAGATAAAGACTCACTCTGACCTATCTGAGACTGTTAACTTTCCTCATCTGCAGATCTCCAGCTCTACCAGTCCAGTGGTCTCTGTGCTCCAGAGCTCATTCTGTTTCTTTGCTCCCAATCAGGACTGCACTTAATCCTGGAGAGGCTTAACCCATAGGCTTCTATACAGTATTTCCTATTAAATCCAACATTTACTGTCCATCCTCCCTTGAGGGACACCCTAACCCTTTGGAAAACTTCCAAGGTATCATGTAGCACATCACCTTCCATTATTTTAGGCTGTTATGTAATGGGGTTTATCCTCCTGAATTAGACATCTAATACATGGATATATGCAGTTGAGCTTATCACCCTCAACTTCTTTATTAGGCAACAATTCATCCAAACAAAGGTGGATTTCAACTCACCTTTTTTTACCTGTCTGTTTTTGATGAACTCTTACCAGTGTCCTATGTCCTTTTCTATGTCTCTGCTGGATACAGAGAGACAAGGGCTTCAGAAACTTCAGGGAAGTGGATTACATTGCAGAGGCAGAATCAAAAGTCTCCATAGCCAGTTTCCTTTAGCTGATTTACACATTGTTTGAAGGTCCCTCTTGCTCATCTGTAGGTTACAATAAGATTGAATATATCTTCATCAACTTTTCCACTCTTTGCACCACCATTCATAGCCAAAGATGTTTGAAAACTAAAGTTATTCTCCAGCTACCTTGAGCTGCAACACAAGGATCTGAAACATGGCACAAAGGTGCTTAGGTGTAGGTGGAACTCAAAATCATCACTGAAACATATTTTCATAGAGCAAAAATCAGTGTGTTTCAAAGGCCATTGACATTGGTATGAACCTTTTTCACTTACTTCATTTGTCTTTGGATCAGGCTATCTGGAAGCAAAAAGCTGCATATATAAGCAAAGCAAGAGCATAATTAAGGTTCTGAAGTCAGACCTTACTGAACACCATGGTTACTCTATAGTCAGGACCTGTTGTCCTTCAGCCCCTCACTTAACATTTCAATGTAAGAGATGTTCTCTGGGGACCATGTATGGCAACATCCCAATAGTCTTACTTCCAGCTTCCATTACCATGACAGCTTATTTAATCCTGCTCTTATCAGACCCTTTCCTTTTATCTACATTACTACCATTATATTTTAATATTGCATCAAGAAGCCCCAAGTGAATGAACTGTGTAAATTGATCAAGCTTTCTTCCTCTCTGCTAATAAGACATGACATTTTTTCCAAAAAATGATTTTTAATGTTGCTAAAGGTTCTTTCTTCATCTCATTTCTAATTTACAGCTGCAAGAAATTAGCCAGCAGCCACTGCCTGGCATAAGTAATAGCAATAAAAAGTTGATGTGTATTTTATCAAAAGCAAACCTTTCCTGCATGGTTTCACCCTTCTCTTCAGCTCTTTTTGTTCTTTTTGCTGTTCCTCTGAGGAAGAGTCTTTTTTAAAAATATAACTTTTATGATCAGATGTGTTTTTTAATAATTTTCAGATGTGATCTGAAAGTTTGAAAGCTCTTGACTTAGGTGATCCAATCAGGAAAGAAAAACTTATCACCCACTGGCTTCTCTCCATCCCATATCTGAAGTCTTTCTCTTGACTGCTCTAAAGCAATCCCATGAGAGCAGTGCCCACTCTGGGGGCACAAATACATTGGAAAATCTAATTTCACCACATGTTCAGAAAGTGTGATTATTCACATCATGCAAAGTGCCAGGAGCTGAAAAGGGTAATTCTGAGAGAGTGTTTGCAGAAAGAAAAGGCAGACTAAGAGTCAACACAGAGAACTGAGCTCTCTGCTCAGCAGCATGGATAAACTTTGTCATCTCAAGAAACCAAAGTTATGTGGAGGTGAAGCTGATAATTTGTATTAACTCCTTGTTAAGCTGTAGCCACTGATGACAGCCTGGATGCATCTTGGGGCTATTACATGCAAGTGCTGTTAATTTCAGGTCATCAGTGTGCCAACAGTGACTCTAGGACACTGACTCTGCCAGTGCTTCTAGGACAGATGTAGTTGCTAATTTGCTTTATCTTTTTCTATTATTCTTTTGCTAGCTAATAGCTTGTTGGGTGCCTTTTTGAACATGTTATTATAGTAATCACAGCTGTTTTTTTCTTTTCTTTCCTGGCCTAAAGTAAAGGTAGCATTTATTTCTGAGTTCTGCTGTAAAAAATAAATCTGAGCTTAACCTTTTCTGCTTGTGCTCTGGTCACATCCTGATTGCAGTGAATTATATTGTCCTTAAGAAATGCTTTGTACTCCACCATGTAAGTGCAGAGTCTGTTCCCATGTACCCAGTCCATCAGGAATGGCTCCAACTGTACAAGAAGACAGCATTTTTGTGACTACTTTTTTATCCTTTCCCAAAATCCCTAAGCAAATGATATTGTAAAAGCCATTCAGACAACTACTTATTTAGACTCACATCTTTATGTTCAGGTGACTCTTTTTGACTTGGTTGGTTTGAAGCACAAATGATAAATCTAAGCTGGCTCTTCTGCCTGAGTAAGTATCTGTTCACACAAGTAGTTCAGAAACACTAAAATTCCCCCCAGGTGACCCCTCCTTTCCATGGGATACAGGAACTCACTGGACTTCCAGCCTGCTACTGACATCCTTAGCAAAACTGTGCTGTACACAGAGATTTATTTTCTGCTTTTGCACCAGAGGGGAGGAAATTCACCTCCGTGAAGGACTGAAGTGAATCACAGCCTCCCTGTACAATGGTGAATTTCAGTCCAGCAGAAAGAGGGAAAAATGTTTTTCTTACAGGAGCTCAGCAGCTGGTAGTATCGGGGGAGAAAGGAGCATTTGAGAGGCAACATTGCTCTGCAGAGCAAGTTCATTTTCTTCATGGGACATTTTCAGGAACCCGGTTACCCCTCTCTGGCACTTTCCATCCTATGTATACCCCTTGCCTTAGGTGCCCAACATTTAGCTAAGCTAGCTTAGCGCTCTGAGGAGAAAGATGGAGCAAGGACTTACCCATTCCACATATCTAAGTTACCTCCTTAGGGGGTGTCAGCTCGCTTTCTGCAGTGTCTATTGAAAGCATAAATAGTTGGCTAAGGCTACATACCAGGCTTCCAGATGAGATGCACCCCCCCCCTTGCATGTCCCCGTGGCTCGACGCGTATCACCGTGTCTCTCAGATCAAGTGTCACTTTACGGAGGACACCTGAGCATTCCAAGTGTTCATAGTATTCCCGTTTTTTTTTTTTTTTTTTGTGCTCACCAGGTCCGTTCTGCTGCCAGGAAAAGATGGCACCGCTGGCAAGACCATCACTCCCTCCGGGTACGTGTAGCACGTGCCATGTCCATCCCCACCTCCCCGACACGGATCAGCTTCCACAGCATCAAACAGACGGCAGCCGTGTGACGCCTCCCAGCCCTACACGCAGCACCTGGTGGCCTTCAGGGTTCTTCTTTCTTCACTGTCCCCGAGCCCCTGTCTTCAGACTTTCTTTTTTTGTTGGTTTTTTTAAAGTCTGCACTGCTCTCCTTTGCAGTGAGGTGCCCCATTGATGTTTTTCTGGGCTCTCATATCCCATCTTCGTGATGCTGCTTCAAGGCAACCAGGCGGGAGCGTCTTGGTCTGGGTGGTAGAGAAACAGATTCAAAGAAGACAAAGGTTCAACCCTGACTGCACCTTGTGGAAGTTCACAGTACAAAGTCTAAAACAGCACACGGGCAGGAACAATCAATTTTTTTTTCTCCTTTTTCTGTTTTTATTTTGTTTGTTTGTTTGTATGTTTGTTTGTTTTTCCCTTCCGTATTGTGGTGAACAAAGACTGTTTTTAACATACTGCCCATCTCACCCTGTACATTGATCCCAAATGATTTCAACAGTTTGCTGTGTAGATAGCCTGTCTCTTTCTTGTTTCTTTGTAAAAATTCCTTCTCTGCAGAATTGTCATTTGAGAACATGTGGCAGCAAGAAAAAGAGCATCTGATAGGTGATGTGAAAAATCCAAATTTATTCACCTTTCCTGTGCCTCCCTTTGACAGACAGGCATCAATGGACTGTTCAACACAGGAGCACTTTGCCTTGCAAGAGCCATGCCCTGTTCATACACAAAATATTGAAAAGGACAGCAGTATCTCTAGATAGGTCTATAAAATATCCCTTTTCCTCTTAGCCCCACACTTTTGACACAATGCAAGCAGCCTTTGGAAAGTCTTTGATTTTTTCAGCTAAGAGGATTGGGGTGGGGAAGGACAACAAAGCTTGTTTTCTGGGTTTAAAAAGATACAAAAGGGAAGCATTGTAAAAATCATAATGAGAAGAGAATGTTTGCATTATGAGGATAGTGCTACATGCTGCACAAAGATTATCTATTGAGCATTTTGAACTAGAGCAGATGTATCTACTACTAGACTTTTTATGTGATGTTCAAAAATACTGTATATTTTCAATAATAAACACTACTCTGGGTTGGTTTCAATAAAACCAAGCATGATTTTCTTTACTCTGAGAAGGAAGAGGGCACCTGTCTTGAAAGTGTTTTTTTGTCTGAGGTCAGGGAAAGAAATCCTGTTTGATAATAAGCCAATGACAAAAATGACCTTGTGATAAAATCAGAGCAAGAAGGCATTTAATTGCAAGAAGAATTGTCTTCCTTCTCATCATGGTGTTACACTGGATCCTTGTCTCTCTCTGCTCCCCTTGTCTCCACTGGACTTTTCAACAGCAGAAAGAAAAAAAAAAAAAAAAAAGAAAAAAAAAAAAGAAGGTGTGCAACATAATCTCCATCACCTGTCTCAGTCTCACCAGTGCAGGACTAATTTGGTGTTTCCACTTTAGCAGGCAGATTTCAACTGCTGTCTAGTTTTCAGAACCACACAGGTCTGGAAAATGTCTTGGAAAACACTGATGTTAGCCCCTTGCTTTCGGATGCACCCTGTCCTAACAGCTCCATCACATTCAACTTTGAGATGACTGGATGTGCACAGCAAATTTAAAATTTTAAATTTTAAAAATCAAAATTTTGTCACTTTTCTCCCTCCTAACTCTCACCTGGCTTCATGTGCCTCAATGAGATAACTGAGGGAGGAAAGAGACAGGAGATTTGAGATTCTGCCTAATTAGACCTATGATCTCTACCAAAGAGGAAGAGCAGAGAAGAGTCTTCACATTGCCTTCCATGTGCCATTCCAACTAGCATGGTAACTCCCAGGGCAGCAGAGATGAAAATAAGACTGGAAATGTGCCTGCCTATGCCACTCATAGCTGTCAGCACCATGAGTTCTTCCAAGTGATGCAAAAGGTCTTCAAGGCAGCTGGGAAACAAGTGTGTGATGAGAGAGGGCTGTGTCGGTGCCTTTGTTCACTGCATGCATCACAAGAGTGGTGTGCAGCCTCCTGGCATTTTGGGTTTTGAGAGACAGGGGTCTCTATGTGCATTGAGTACTTCTGTAAAAATCCTTTCTCTAATAAGGATTTGCCCAGAGAAGGCTATGGAGACACCTCAGAGCCACCTTCCAGTAGCTGAAGGGGGCCTGCTAGAAAGCTGGGGAGGGACTTTTTACAAAGGCAATGGATTGATAGGACAAGAGGTAATGGTTTTATACTGGAAGAGGAGGGATTTACATTACACATTTGGGAGAAATTCTTCCCTGTGAGGGTGGTGAGACCCTGGCCCAGATTGCCCAGAAAAGCTGTGGATGCTCCATCCCTGGAAGTGTTCCAGGCCAGGTTGGATGGGGCTTGGAGCAACCTGGGCTGGTGGGAGGTGTCCCTGCCATGCAGAGGGTTGGAATGAGATGATCTTTAAGGTCCCTTCCAACCCAAACCATTCTATGATTCTATGATATGATTCTGTACTTTTCAGTTATTCCAGCACTGGAGTTTCCAGCCAGCCTGATGGACAGACAGCATTAATGGGATAGTGCTTATGTTAATTTTGATGTGATTGCCATGCTCACGCATTCACTACTTCTACTTGTTTTGCCATGGAGCCTTTTTGAAATCTGTCATGCCCAAGGTACTGAGAGCCAGAGCCCATATTCTCTAGAGTACTGTGATGAAAATCAAACTTGAATTGCTATTGCCAGCCTTGTAAAAGTAAGATTTCAGACCATCCCTGAAAGAGCAAGAAAAAATTATGTTGAGAGGGGGTTTTTTTGTGTGTTCATAAGAGTGTAGAGCAGGGGAGAGCAATGAGGATAAATAGGTGTGACACTCAACATAGTATCTGCAGGGGGTCAGAAAGGCCAGAAATTGAGGAAAAAAAGGCAGGATCTGAGTTATCATCAGGCAAAGCCCTAGGAGGTGACTGCTTTGTGGCAGCTAGTGGAAGTAACATCTTTTGCACCAGCTGAGGGTTTTCTGTCTGAGATTGGATACATGAGGCTCAGTCCAGTGCTCTTCACATTATAGAGAATGAGTTCCAGCTTTTCTGCACGTGGCTGCCCTGTAGGAATCCTAACACCATGCTGTAGGCTTCTGGCCTTTCAGAGGGCACCAAACCCTCCTGGTCAGCAGTATGAGCTGGGGTAGCTCTATCCTCAAGCTCATGTTCTAGTTCCTCTGGAGTCAGAAGCTGAGGCATATGATCTTTGAGGTCTCTTGCATTTACAAGGTGGTCACCATCAGTCTTTTTCCTAGGCATCCATTTCAAGCCTCTGGAAGGACTCAATGGTGTCAGTAGAATTGGGGTCAGACTCACATTTGTCCTCTCAGTATTGCAATAAGGAAGAAAATCCTATCTTTGCTCTCCTCCACATCAAGAACCAGGGACACCATAGGGCAACCAGGATCTCCTGAAGAAACCTGCCATAGGAACAGGGAGTGGAGGTCAGTCTCCATAGAAATAATGCTTTCTGTGTTGTTTCTCTTTCTCCCAGTCTGTCAGCTGATCAATATCCACTTATTGCTTCCTTTAGTTCACCTGTCTGCCTGTATCCTTCAATTGGTTTTATTGGGTGTAGTAACTGGGAGGCAGTAGAGCCATGTTAGCTGTGAAACCAGCCTGTTCTTCACAGGATGGAGTTGAAGAATTAGGATTCATTCTGATCTTTCAACTGTATTGTGGACGTGCTGCCAGCTCTGAAGTGCAATGCAGTGACATAGCAACATATACTGGTGAGGTATTTTTCTTTCTCTTAATAGACACAAAACAAAATCTGGTGGGCACAGCTCCATCTGCCCTTGGAGTGCTTAGCCTGGGTGAGTCAGAATTATTCTTGAGCTCTGAAGCCTGCCCTTTGTCAGAGGTTTGTTGCTGGTACTGCAGGGATCATCTTGGTCTTGTGTGTCTCCAGGACTCCTAGCACTATGTAGTTCTCAGCCAAAGTGCAGCCTCAAGCTGTGTGAATAAGCAGTGTGGCTGTCATTGGAAGCAAGGACTTGCTCCTGTACATGAAGCAGAAAGTACCATCCAAGCAGAGGATACTGTTCTTCCCATGCCCATTCTAGTGGGACTCACTTGACTTGATGCAGCTTTTCACAAGCCTCAGCTGGAGCTAAATCCTTCTGTCATCACTGGAGATATTGAAGACTGCTCAGTGCAGTCCATGGATCCAAGGTACAAATCACCTGATCCTGAAGTAGATATCTACAATAGGGTGGGAGAATTGCACCCAGTACCTATTTTGTCTCTTGACCATAAAGGCCACCTGAGTTACTGCCTTTTGTAGAGACAGACACAGGGCAAAATTTAGTAGCTTGAGTCCCACACCAGTAGATTGAGATATTGGAGCCTGTAAGCAATAAGGGGGTGGTGACTTTTGTGCTCTTCACAAGACCTAAGGAGCCCAGGTACCAGAAATTGAATTGGAAAACTGACAGATCTCTCTAGCCCTTATCTAGATACTGATAGCCAGGCAGCTTCCTAGTCCTACAGTATGGCTCCAGAAAGAATTTTGTCTTATCTAGACCCTTTGAATTGGGCAACCACACTTTTAAAGAGCTGTGGTGGAATCTGGTGGAACCAGACTTCAAATCCATATTGTCCAGATCAAATCCAGATGGCAGCAGATCTGAGAAGGAAAGAAATCTGGCAGCTGAAGAAGTGAATTAATGTATCTGGCAATAAACATTCAGCTGCAGGCTTTGCTTCCACAAAGTCCTTTAGAGCTTAGAGTCATTGGCATCACAGTAAAATTGTAGAATATATTGATGCCAAGGCACTGACCTTGTACCAGTCTTTTCAGGGCTGTGTCTTGGATGCCTTGTTTTCACTCCCAACAAATATTCACTAAACATTTACGATCAGTTAATAGATGAAGGCACCTAAATTTGCTCTCAGTCTCAGTAAAAGTGGCTGAGCTCCCATACACTTGGTGCAAATTATGCAGCAAAGCCTGCAGAGCTCCTTGAGGAGGCACCTACTTCAGGAGGAGCTCTTGACCTTGCTGGATGGAGCACTTCTCTTGCTTGATTCAGTTGCCTAAATATAGCCATCATTTCAGATGCCCAAGGAATGCCACCTGCCTTCCAGCTGTCAGTCCAGAAAAGCAACTGTATTGGCCTGTGAAGATGTCCCAGCTTCTCCAAGCTCTTTCAGAAGGAAATAGAAACTGAGAGATGTCTTGTACACTTACCCAACTACTTCTTTGTTCTTCTCTGATAGAGAAATCAAACTGGACAGGGTCAAGTCAGCTAATCCAGGATCCTGCAAATGAGCCTCTATTAGCTTCAGACGGAGTGTAGGGAGACCTGGATAGCCAAGGAAGTTTGGAGGGCCTGGGGGTGGCTTTTTCTTCCAGCAATGAGTTGGATGCAGAGTTCTTCAAAGACAGGAAGATTTGCACTGCCTCAAGAAATGTGGCTACAGGGGACTCTCTCCTTTCTCTGCTCTTAGGCATGGTTCAAGAGGAAAAAATGATATTCTTTATTTGACTAGTGCAAAAAATTTCAAGAAGCTAAAAATAACCTTTTCAGTTCTGCAAATTCTCAGCCAAAAAGCTTGGAAGAAGTTCCCAGTTCACTTGACTGATATCCATGGTGATGCTCCTGTCTCTGTGCTGTGTAGACACACAGGTGGAGAGGTGATTTTTGTTATCAACAGCAAAACAAAATCCTCACCATTCCTTAAAACACCAGCCAAGGTAGCTGCTGCTGCCACCCCAAAGCATGGCATGGGATCCAGTCATGGGGATGCTTAGAACTGAACTCAGTTTGGAAATTATCCCAGGAGAAGAATACCTGGGAACAAAATACAAAATCAAGAGCTTCCATTTTCCCTGGGCAGCCTTTGATAAAAATTGTGGCTGAGCTGGAGGTCAGCCTCACACACCCTCATCTCAAGACAAGCATTTCCACATTTGTATTGGCACATGCAAGGAGGCCTGTGGCTACCTGAGAACCTAAGGCAACCTAAGAGAGCTCCCCAGCTAATCCCAACTCAGACACCTGGACAAGGAAGAAGGAACTGGGGCATGGGCCTAAGTGAAATTCTGAGCCAAGGTTTCTGGGTTTCTACAGGGAGGAGCAGGGAGGAGCTCCTAAGAAAGAGACCAGACAACTCCCAAGGTTCCTTACAATCCTAGCATCCTAGCAGTAATATTGTCAGTCATTCCACTAACACTGGGGAAGAACGAACATGAGAAAGTTTGGGCTTCTGTATTTTTTCAGATGCACTTCAGGGGTCTTGGAAAAATGTTCTTGCTCCCTGCCTTCAAAAGCAGCTTCTTCCTTTGCTTTCTCGTGGCAGGCATGCAAAAATGAATAAAGTCACATCTCTTTAGGAAAAAACATCTCCCTTACATTGTGATGCCTTATAAAGCCCTACGTCCCTTTCAACAAAATAATCATTCACAGCACGGATCTGGGATGGTTCAGATGTGGGGTTTGGATCAGCAGGAACAGCCTCAGCTATGCCAGGAAAGTGGTTGTGGATATGATGGACTGACAACCCCTCTGTGTGTTTGTGTTCATGAGCCAGTGCATGCACATGTATGTGTATGTCTGTGTGGGTGAAGAAAACCAATCAGGTTATTTTTGATTTACAGATTATTTTGTAGGAAGAAAACAAGGCTTCATATGCTCAGTGGATCGTTATGGAAATGATCCCCCATGAGCACTTCAGGACTTGAAACAGAACTCATAAAAGCTCTTCCAGGAAAATATTTGCAGTGCTGAGTGTTGCAGATAACACATGTGCCATCTGGCACCCAAGAGCAAGAGGAAGCTTCCTTTGGATCTCAGCTAATTGCTTCCTTCTGACACTATTTAAAATCTTTTCACCCTCCTTCTTTGCAATAAATCCCCAGCTCCAGCTTGCAGTGGAGATAACACATTGCCTCACCCCAACACTTCCCTGTGGGAGTCAGCACCTTGGAGGTATGGATATCAGCTTTGGGATCGGGTTGGGGTGCCATCACACAGCGTGGGCAGGACAACCAGGAGATCAGGCCCCCTCAGTATGTTTTATAAAAGGCAGGTCCTGCTTGACTGATTTCATCTCCTTCTGTGACAAGGGAGTGAGGGAAAAGCTTGTGGATGTTGCCTAGTTAGACTTTACCAAAGCCTTTCCCACAGCATTCCCCTGGAGAACTGCCTGCTCATGGCTTGGATGCTTTGCTGTGTTAAATAAAAAAAAACCAACCCAAAACCAAAACAAAACAAAACTGTCTGTATGGCCAGGCTCAAAGACTGGCATGAAATAGAGCTGGTGGCCAGTCACAAGTGGTGGTCCCCCAGGGTCCAGTATTGGAGCCAGTTCTCGTCAGTATTTTTATCAGTGATCTGGATGAAGGGATTGAGTGCAGCCCTTGTGGGTTTGCAGATGATACCAAGATGGGTGAGAGGGGCCTGGATATGTTGGATCAATGGGCCAAGGCCAATTTTATGAGGTGGAACAAGGCCAAGTGCTGGGTCCTGCACTTGGGTCACAACAACCCCATGCAGCACTACAGGCTGGGGGCAGGGGGGATGGAAATTGCCTGGTGGAAAAGGACCTGGGGGTGCTGGTCAATGGCAGCTGAATATGAGCCAGCAGTGTGCCCAGGTGGCGAGGAGGCCACCAGCATCCTGGCTTGTGTCAGCAATAGTGTGGCCAGCAGGAGCAGGGCAGGGATCACACCCCTGTTCTGAGCAGTGGTGAAGCTGCACCTCAAATCTTGGGGTCAGTTCTGGGACCCTCACAACAAGAAGGACATGGAGGGGCTGGAGTGTGTCCAGAGAAGGGCAAAGGAGCTGGGGAAGGGGCTGGAGCAGAAACAAGAAAGTGGGTCTCAGGTAGAAAAATTGTTTTGATGCCACAGCTCAGGGCAGTGTGGAGCAGAGGAGAGTTGCAAAGGGATGTAGCCAGCTCCTGAACACCCTGGGCTTTGGGCACCCTAACCATTTTTGCAACAATGATACCTACTTCTGCAGACAGCTACCCCAAGGCTTTCCTTCTAATCCATGGGATGAACCAAAGCACTTCTGGGATAAGCATCCCCTGAGTGCACAGCCCCAAAGATGCTATTTCCCCCTGAGGAAATTATATTGTAGGTTCATGAATGTGAAGGTATCACATAAATCCTTCCAGTTTTCAGAGACCAGTTCACTTTACTCCCTTTCTCAGTGCCATACAGAGCTGGAAAATAACAAGCATCTCAGGAGAAACTTTCTGGGGAAAAGAATAGAGCATATCTATGAATTGTGGACTGATGTCAAAATTTGTAGTTAAAACCAAAACATGCATCACCTGGACAGTCCTGTTGGATCCCATGTTGGTTTCTTAAGTTTCTCTACTTGCTAATTAGTGCAGTAGAAAGACAATATTTCTGATTAGTATAATTACCACAGTGCAGTGACCTTAACTCTCAGAAGCCAAAGCTTTAAAAAAGAACTCATGCAGCTTTAATGAGCTTCCCAGATGCTAGTGAGCAAGCCAGCTTCCATGAAGGCTCTCTGAGCTCAGCAGTCTCCAAAGGCTGTGAAATGAACCCTCCAGCCTTTTTTTGACACATCTTTCCCCTGTGGTCCCAGCCTGCGAGGGGTCATGTCAAAGGCTGAACCAATTAATTGCACTCCAGATATTGGTCTGTGTCAAAATGAGTGATTCAGTCATCTGAGGTGGAAAAAATGACACATTAGAAAGCTGCTGGCAAGGTCATAAGAAGCAGCACCAGCACCCTGCAGGGATGCTTTCCTCAGGGGCCAGCAGTGTTGTCTTGATTCTTTTCCCACTGGCTAATGATCTGCCCCATCCTGGCTGAGCAGGGAATCGTGGTTAACCTGGGCCAGACCAATCCTGGCCAGCCACATCCAGCCTGGAAGCACGTTTAAACAGCAGCAATTCTGACTGTCCTTCAGCTGGCTTGCCTGTTATTCCATGGTTGACTCATTTTGACCTTGGGGATGCTCACTGGTGGCTTTCTTACAGCTCAAGCAGTTCAGCCAGAGGCCAAAGGCTCAGCTGCCCTGCCAGCCAGTGGGTCCTGACACATGGGCACCTCCTCTGTCTGAAGCAGAAACTCCTTCTTCCTAGCACAAGGGTGAGGCAACATCCAAGCCAACCCAGGAGCAATGTTCAACCAAAGTAAAGGAGGCCACAAGGTCAGCCCAGATGATGGGTTATGAGATCGGATGGTTGTCATGGTTTCCTGTCTCCCAAGACCCCTGGAAGTCTCCTTGCCCAGCAACACAATGGCCTCAATTTTATAAATGGGTACAGGTATTCCAGATATGTCATCACGCCTTGATTAAATATCATTAAAGCCTTCATTATATCGTTAAAGCTAAAAGGAATGCATAGCCTTTTTTGGGAATGTCCTGGTTTAGGCCAGGATAAAGGTGATTTTCTGGTTTGTGCTTTTGCTTTTAGCTAAGTCTCTTGTAAGTAGTTGCACTTGCTGGGGTTAACAGCAAGTTTCTCAGACACTGTCTGCTTCTAGGACTGATAACATTCGATGTTTATAGTTACAGCTAGAGACTGGTATGCAAGCCAAGGACACTGCTCAGCTCTCAGGAACATTTTGCTTTCCAGAAGGAGCAACGAGGTCCCACCTGAACCCCTCCTCTGGGGAGGACCGGACAAGATAGATGTCAGAATTGACCAAACAGAGTATTCCATCCCATACACCTCATACTCGGTATAAATTTGAGGGATCAAAGGTCAACTTTCTCTCTACTCCTTCCTGCCCTCCCTGCTTCCTTCGGTATCCTGAGAGGATTCCATCCGTCCCGGTGCCTGTGGTCCTGATCCGTGCCAGCCTGAATCTGTGTGTTCCTGCCCCCAGCTCCTGACTGCTGCTGACCCCAGGATTCCAGCCTGGACTTTCCCAGGGCTGCCCTGCAGCCTCGGGGGTGACGTGAGAGTATTGGGGAAAGGGGGGAGGAACGTGGGATCAATTTTCCTGTATATTTGTATATTTGTATATATTTAGTAATTTTTCCTATTTTATCATTATTGTTTCATTAAAGTTCTGTAGTTTAGTTTCCAACCCATAAGTCTCTCTTCCTTATTCTCTCTCTTTCCTTTATCAGAGGAGAGAGAGATTAATATATAAATCTGTTTCTCGGTTTAAATCTGTTGTTTTGCCGGGCCAGGGTTAAACCGTGACAGGGAAAAAAACCCAACCAACCAAAAACTAAACAACACCCCCACAAAACAAACAAACAAACCCCCAAAAAACCCAAACCACCAAAACCCATGAAAAAAAACAATTTCAAATTAGTAATCCTATGCAGTTTTTTACACTGTAATGACACTCTAGTGAAAGCTGGAGTTCATTCTGAATCATATCTAGTGATGGTCTTTAGTAGCCTTCAGCTTCATTGCATGGATGTATATGTGCATGCATGCTTTTCTTAGATCCTTCTGTTTACTTAAGATCTTGTGGCTCAAGAGTGACTCACAGACCAAGAGACACTCAGCAACCAAACCTCAGAATGGTTTTGCTCCAAGCATTTCTAGGGATGGGGCATCCACAGCTTCCCCAGGGAAAGCCATGCCAGGGTCTCACCACACTCAGATAATTTCTCCCTAGTACCTAATGTCATTTGGTCCCCTTTCAGTTTAAAAACATCATCCCTCATCCTCTCATTACATGCCCTGGAAGTGTTCCAGCCCAGGTTGGATGGGGCTTGGAGCAACCTGGGCTGGTGGGAGGTGTCCCTGCCCATGGCAGGGGGCTTGGAACTGGATGAGCTTTAGGGTCCCTTCCAATCCAAACCATTCTGTTGACTCTGATTTTTCCATGCTGTTGGCCAAATTGGGTTGTAAGCATGCAGACAGGCACCTAATGGGATTTTCAAACATTATTTTATGGCTAACTACTTCATTCCCATTGATCTCTCGTGGATTTGAGTTTTTATCAGAATTAATTGACTTTGTAAATACCTTCACAGGTGCTCTTGAATTTTTCAGTGTCTGTATGATTTTTTTTGAAACACATCTGCCAGATCTTCTGGAAATATCCCCTGAACTGGATGGAATGGCTCTCCTGGACCTCAGCAGGCTTGGGGTGCACATATCTGTGTCCTAGGGAACAAAACCATCCATGATGTCCTGAGTTCCCATCAGGCAACCACTGGTGCTGAGTCTCCCGGGCACTGCTGGAATTTCCATGGCTTCCCCAATACTATTTTTTGTTGTGATAACTTAAATGTGACCCACCAAGAGCTATGAAGACACAGATCAAGCTTCTGAACCCAGCATCTTGTACCCTGGGAAAAGAGCAAGAGGAAGGAAAAGCACTGAGCTCTTCCCTGAAACCATTTTGGATTTCTTTGGTGGTGATGTTCAGGAAAATACAAAGAGGGAAAAAAAAATCTGTTATATTAAAAAAGCAAGGGAAAAATAAGTGAATGGGATTTTTTAATCCTTTTTCTAGGTTTTGTTGGGTTTTCTTTTTATTTTTTTAGGCAGCATTTTTGTTTTGAGGGGTAAATATATGCAAGTGGTATCATTTATATATCCAGCATCCTCACCAAATCAGTTTAGGTCACTGAACCAGAACAACATGACATTTTCCTAACAGAGAGCAAATTCATTTCTCTTTCCCAAAAAGGAATTTCCCAGAAACTGAAGCTATTTGCAAAACTGGGTTAAATGAGACTCTAATTTTGACCAAGAAGAAACAGGTTCTTTAAAATGCTGCTATTGATGAGTAAGAATTGCATGTAACATCCTAGAAAATTATAAGTGTTTTATTTTGAATTGACCAGATTATTTATTTTTTTATAAAAATGAGTTTAAAAATAACTCCTTTGTCAAAGCACAGAAAGCTTTTTACCTGGTGCTTTCTTTGATTCTCCCCAAATTCTTCAGTATTTGTGAGCCAGCAGAAGAGGCTGAGATTTCTTCTGTAATGTCTACAAGCTGTAGTCCTACCATGAGTCCATGTACAGGTGAGCTTGCAAAAATGGGAAAATTTTATTGTTCCTTCCTTTTCCCCTTAAGTATCACAGTTTTCTTAAGCTTCTTAAAACTTTTTAACACACCTCCTGGTCTATCTGACTGCCAGTTCCCAACAGGGCTCTTCTTGGTGACTTTCCTTATACAAGACTGGCAGCAAATGTCTATCACCTCGGTGACCATGGTTCTTATCTTTTCCCCAGACTTGCTCATGGAGTTATTTCAAACTCTCAAATCTGCATCAGCTTTGGGTATCTTGGCATAAAGATGCTTGCCTGGCTCATACAGCTTCCTGCTAAGGACAATATCTATTATCAGAATCACACATGGCCTTGGAGAAGGTAAATGAGCTTTGGGTACACGAGTCTCTCTTCTTCACATGTAATAAAGAGAAGTTTTATTTGACTGACAAATACATTTCTTTAGGAGAAAAAAAAAAAAAAAAAGTAAAAGTTTTTACAAAATCTCTCTCCTCCCCTCTTGTGCCAGGCAGTAAAATATTCAAATAAATATTCAAATAAATTTAAAATATTCAAGGGCCTTTCTCCTGGGTTTTGCAGCCAGATGTCCCCTGAAGAACTCATAGTAGTTCCCCCCATTGCTAAGAGCCCATCCTCCCTGAGCTGCATTATCCTGGTGTTCATCCAAACTTTGAAAGCAAAAACTACCATCAAAGGCAAGGGAAGGTCCAGGGAACTGGAAAGCTTGGCTAAATGGATGCTGCCATCACCAAAGCTGTTTCATGGTTTTGTTTCAGCTCTGCTGCTTTCTATGTTCTCATTTAATTAGTGACTCACTTTGCATGTTTTACACACCCACTGCTAGAAATCTCTGACTACCACTATGCCTCCCAGTTTGTGCTGTTCTCCAGGCTGACCTTCACCTTGCCAACACCAGCTGCCTTGCTCATCCTCATCCTTTTCCCCTACTTGTATTACTCTGGCTTTCAAAGCATTTTTTTTGCTTTGGTCAGCACCGACAAGCACAGAGAAGTTGCTTGCAAAGCAGTAAAGGAAGAAGTTACATAAAACTGTGGGTTGTTTGTTTTGTTTTTTTTTTTTCCCCAAAATTGCCAACACCATAAATTTTTTAGGAAGTGTGTAGGTCCCTCTCTTGCTGAATTCAGAGAGGCAGAGATGCAAAACGAAGCAGATCCAATCTGCCTCCCCCTCCAGCTCCCTGTGTGCCTCAGGATTGAAAGGAAAGCCTCGAGCTGCTGCAGACCTAAAACTCATCTTGTGACTCCTTCAATAAATCAGCCCTTCCCACACGTTCTGAAATGGTATTAGCTTCTAGCCACAAGATATTTATGATTCATATGGGGACGGGCTCCTTGCAAAATGATTACAAACAGCACAAATCAGAGAGACTCTGCAGTCAAAATCAATTAAAACCCAAATCCATCAGACCTCCTGGTCCCTGCTTCAGCAAGGAAGGAAGGATCACAGGCTTTTCCCTATCTGTTACTTATCACTATCATTTGAATGGGATTATTTATTAGTTGTTCCTATCTGAATCAACAACCTCAGCTCAGTTATTTTGCTGTTTCCAGTTTTGCTGGCATGGTCTGTACACCCAAGTGTGCTATCTCTAACCCATCTGTACCTTCAGGGAAAGGAGAATTTTCTGTTTGCCTGGGCCAGATCAACATCTGCATCCAGAACCCTGTGAAAGACTCACTTCAAAGTCTGCAGAATGAGCAGAGCCCAGAGAGAAGTTTATCCAAAACCCATGGAAGTTTTGCCTTTAGATGCCCCCAGGAGCTCCCTGCATCCCCTGGGCTGTACTGGCAATATTCCCTGTGGCTAGGAGAGGAGCTTGGAGGCTGGCTCAGACACCTGTGGCTTAATAAGTGGTATCTGAGCTACACCTCAGAACCTTGTTGAATGATTTGTCTAAATGTGGCTGCTAAGTGCCATCTGAGGTGGCCTAAGATGATGGAAACTTCTGCATGAGGTGACAGGGTGAGAAACCAGAGTTGTTTCTCCACTGGAAATCCAGGCAGGACTCCAAAGCTGATGGATCAGCACCAGGAGGTGAATCATATCTGTGAGGCTCCTCTACCACAAGTACCACATCATATTTTCATTTCATCCCAAGCCAAAGAAAACTGCTTTTTATTTACTTAACCTCTCCTGTGCTTCTATCTCTTCATTTGCACCCAAAACGCTGATCATCCTGCACTAGTCACCCAGGCTTCTTCTCTCTGTCATTACCTAAATGAAGACTTACTTCATTTTGGTCTTTTTTTTTTTTTTAATGAAAACTTTATTTATTTTGTTCTTTTATCACAGCTTTGGGGAAAAAAAAAAAAAAAAAAAAAAAAAGAAAGCAAGCCCATGAGGTCCCATCTCTTTCTGCTGGGATGACTGAACAGCACCAGTGTGCTCAAAAAACAAGACAGATGTAGGCTCAGTGCTGTAACCAGACAAGTAGGCTTGAGCTTCATCTCCCAGCCTGGTGGTGTAAGGAAAGGAGCAATAATTATGAGGTAATGAAGGGGTGGAGAAAGAGGAGTTCAGCACTAGTTTTCTGTGGTACAAAGAGGGGTTGCACACTGGGATCACAGCCCAAAGGAGTGACTGCAAAGATCACAGAAAGGGGCCCTGTCTGGGGTCCACCATCAACAAATTAATTGTCAGGAATGGAAAATTATATCTGTTTTTCTTTAGAGAAAGCTTGAGTGTGGGGTTTGATTTGTTTTGGTTTGGTTTTTTTTTTTTTGCTGTTTGATTTCTGTGCTCCCTGCTTGAATAGAATGATTAGGGTGAGAGGGAAAAAAAATAAGAGAATAAAAGGTATATAATAATGGTTATAATTCATCCACAACACCAAAGAAAACAGTCCAAAGTTACAGTGCAGTTTTCCACTGTAAAACCACTGGCTTTGGTTGGAGAGCTGAAAGAAGAAAAGTCCATCAATAGCAACTCTAGAGCAGACACCTGCCTCGGTAGCAAGTTGGAGGGTAGTGTCTCCTGTGAAAATAGAGACCAGAGAAGCCAATGGCCTCATCTCCAGCTGCCCCAGGGTATGTCACCCCTGTGGGTTCAGGCAGCATTCAGGTGGGACCTGGTCCCCATCTGCCCAGCCTGGGAAACCATCAGACCTTGCCTAAATCCACCCTTGGGGAAATCAGAAAGGGCATCAAAACCACTTCTGCTTGGGTGCCCCTTTGTACTGATCCCACCAATCTGATGTGGGGAAGGAGGCTGCTGTGTCTCACTCTGCAGTTTATCATCTCAGGTACATCCCCCATGATGTTTCCATTTCCCCTACATTTATTTATTCCCTGGGGTTTCCACTCCACACCCTTCACCTCTGGAATCCTGGAATCTCCAGTGTGCAGGATTGTCTCTGTCCTGCTGCCCTTACACCTCAGGAGTCAGAAAGGAATATTTCATTAGTGGCATCATTAGTGTCCCTCATCCACAGGTCAGATTGAAGAGCAAAATAAGCAGCAGGACACTGCCACTGGGAAGCAGCAATCTTCTCACCAGACCTCTTCTCCTGTTCATTACGTCCCAATTCTTTAAATTAAAATTCCACAACATGCTACCAGCACTTTGAATACAATAATATAATATTTTATTTACTTGCATGGAGCCTGCACACACACAATACCTTTCACACATGAAAGCCCCTGGGTTATCAGTGGATACTTGTGGGTTTTCCACACACAGTAAAAAATATATTTTGCAGACTTGCTACTCTCCACCTAACTATATCTGTGGATACTTCTAGAATCTTCCTTGTGCTCAGGTAATATATTTTTTTAATGCTTAGCCCCTGTAGTGAAAAAAATAAAATTGCTTATCTGTCAGCTAAGTTACATAAACTTCTGGAATAGCAATTTTTCTCCCTAAAGAGGCCTAGGGGTTCACCAGAATGTAAATACTCCCAGCCTGGCTGCTGGAGCTGAGTTATTCAGCCCAGGTTCTGGTCTGCACAGCCTGTGGAGTCCATGCTGCAGAGGTTAGTGCCTGACAGGCTCTGCTTGTGTTGAAAGCTTAAAAGTCAGATTTCACCTGAGGACAGGGAGCTGCCTCTTGTCCATCCCTTCCTTACTCTGCAATCTTTCTGTTTTGCCACCACAGCCTCTCCTGATGCTGCCACCCTGGGAGATGATGCTCAAGCACAGAGCCCACATCAGTTTAAAGGCACTGGCCATGACCACCTCCATCTCACTCAGTTTTCAGTTAATTTCTCTGCTTCTTTCATGTACAAAGAGGTAAACAAAGCATGGTGTCACATTATGCCTAACAAGATTTGCCTGCAGTCTTATGTGTTTACTAACTAACAGAAACACAGCCTGGCTGGAGTCATTATGGGCTCATGCAATTCTGGTGCAAAATTCACTATAAGTAAAGAAAAATTAGTTGGTTGCACGAGTGCTTAGCAGAAAATTGAAAGGATGCCATTCGAGATAGTAGATGCACAGAAAATGGCATTTTACCGTCAAATACAGGAAAGTTTAAAAAAAAAAAAAAAGACCAAACAAAAACCTCTGATGTATTTTTCACATATACATTTTAGCTGTAGCTCTTTGGAGAAATCAATGACTTTAATTGACTCTTAGCCACCTCATCTTGGGGGAAACTACTTGACTCATTTCATAACAATGCAGCCAGGAGCACGTGGATCAGATGGGAAAGATCCAGGATGCTTATGTCTCAGTACTACAGCCTTATCCAGATTTTTTTCCCTTTTCTTCTGATCAGAAATATGTTATGTATCCATATACAACTAATCCCTTTCCAGGTTTGGGGTACTGACAGGAGGCAGTAAAAGCACTTTTCTGCCTCGTAAGTTGATTTTGTCAATTCATTGCTCCAGCAACTCTGAGAGCTAAAACTTCTCTTTGCTTTGGTGCAGTGGATCAGGGCAAGGGGGTGTTACAGAGACTCCAGGTCTGTCCCTACTCTGAAAGAACTGATCTCAGCATAGGACAGAAATATTTGAATCTCCACAGTGGGGAAAAAAAAAAATATTATGACATTGGAGCTAATAAAGTAAAAATTCTGGCTTCTTGGCATGGGAAACGTCCACCTGCATCCAAGGAGACAGTGATGTTTACTTTGAATTCTCTATTTCTTTTCAACTTCAGCCCTGACCATCACAGTAATAACCAGTAATGAAACAGGCATTAACCAGACTAATGTCTTTTACATTTGGTTTCTTTTTGTTGTTCCTGGCAGAAGAGGGGGGGGGTGTGTGTGTATGCAGGAAACAGTGGATTATTTTTAAGTAACTTATAAGCATTACCTTATCCTTGAGGTTGAAAGCAGCCTGAGCAGAAGGTGGTGAGGCTTCTGGAAGCCATTAGCTCTTGCAGAAAGTTCATCCCAGAGCTTTAAAGCAGCTCCCAGCAATGTTTGCTCTTCCTAAATATTTTATTCTGAGGAAAGCTCTCATTTGCCAAAAGTTAACCACTGGATGAAGGCTCAGAGGTTTTTCTCCTGTCCTTGTTCATGCATGATGACAAAAACCTGGGAGGAGTTGTGTGCTGCCATTCAGAGGGACCTGGACAGGCTGGAGAGTTGGGAAGGGAAAAATTTAATGAATTACAACAAGGGCAAGTGTAAAGTCTTACATCTGGGAAAGAACAACCCCAGGTACCAGTATAGGTTGGAGAGCAGCATGGGGGAAAGGGAGCTGGGGGTGCTGGTGGATGGAAGGATGGCCATGAGCCAACAATGTGCTCTGGTGGCCAAGAAAGGCAATGGCATCCTGGGGTGCATTAGAAGGGGGATGGTTAGTAGGTCAGGAGAGGTTCTCCGGCATTGGAAGATAGCACTGGGATGCTATCTGGCCTTGAATAGCTGATATAAACTTCAGCTAGGTCCAAAGAGTCTTTGGCTCCATGGAGTCCAACGCGGGTTTCTCTGAGGATCAGAGTAAAATTGTCTGGACACCAGGATGCTGTGATAAAATAATTGTTAAAGACACTATCAGCAAATGGACAGGTGGGGCATAGCATTCTGACCTGGAGCAGAGGCTGCTCTAAGCCCTTTTAGATGAAAGAAATGTCCTCATTCAGACCTTGAATGGGCATCTCTCCCCTTTGACCACATCCCACACACTGCCTTTGGTGAAAAAGATGAGGCTGGTGTGAAAGAAAGGAAAATCCCTTAACTGAGAAACCTTTGAGACATGCATCAAATCTGAGCAGGTTATCTGCACTGTGGTTTTTGAGAGCTTTTTACACTTTTTTAATAGATTCTCTTCACTGGCTTTTGCTGTTAGTACATGAAAAACTTGCAACTGAGCTGTCACATTTCGGTATTCAGTATCAAAGAGACGATTTGGTGCAAGCTGCATCTTGAACAAATAACAAGAACATAACCTTTAGGAAAGAATCTATTTGCTCTGTTCAGTTATCAGATCATGAACTTATTCCAATCCCTGCCCAGCCACAGTCTTTAGTGGCAGCAAGGCAAACCAAGGCAGAGCAAATTTTAATTTAGTTTTAAGTTAAAGGCTGGGTAGGAACATGCCCTCCATAGACAAAAAAGCCTCTGAGAGTGGAGAGGCACAGGGATATAATTTCATTTCATAATTCCCTGAGCTCTTCAGAACAATCCATGAAAATCCAGCCCAATGTAAAAACTTATCTAAAAGAAAGGTGGTATTGGCTGGATTGGGTTATATCTCTAGTGAAGCCCTAAGCCTTCACCAGGCTGATGGCAGATACATTTGTGCTGGCATAGAGGGTGGATTTTCACCCCCCAACCACTACAGTAGTGAGAAAGGAGAAACTAAAATCCTTTCAGTCCCCATGGCTATAGCACTTCTATCTATCAAGAATTCCCAGGATATCTCATATTTCATAATGCCAATGAACTTGACTAGGACTATCTTGAGTGGAACAAAACACAGATTTTGCAAAGGGTTCATGAACTTATTGGAAAAAGAAATTTCATTGTGATGAAAGCCTTCTAAAACTGTGTTCAATCAACATCAATTCATATTTCTGAGCTAAGAATTACTTTAAAGAAGAAAAAAAAAATTATGCAATAATGGGTGATGTCAGAAATGTCATAACAAATTATCTTTGCTATTAATAGCTTTTACCCCTTGAGTCTTTGAATCTAATGACTTTTAACAATCAGATCTTCTTTCCATGACTTTTTACCTTCTTGAGACAAATGGTTGGTTCAGAAAAGTCAGTGTCTCCTTTTTAATCCATGGTTACTGCATGATTTAGCTCTGCCTTAAGCTAAGTTTTTGCCAGAAGAATCTGGTTAACATTGAAATAAAAACCAGACTAAATTGATATTACTCATTGAACCTGAGACACGTAGCTATTTATGCTCCTGAAGCAGTTGATAGCAAACATGGCTATTTTGGGAAACAATCCACAGCACAAGCTCATTTTGATAACCTGAAATGGTTCTTGTGTGGGAGGCTCCAAGGAATGGGAGGAGCCTGGAAAGCCAGAAGCAGGGATGCAACCACAGTACATTTGTAGAAGTACATGCTAAAATAATTTCCAGTCTTGCAGGACCCCATGGATGTAAGTAGAGAGAGGACAAAAAACTGAGTGGCATCCTGGCTTGAATAAAGGTCCATCTGACCCAGGGTGGCTTATTTCCAGCTACAGACTTCAATGATGCCTGAGAAAACTGCTCTGTCCCCACACAGAGCCCTGGCTCTGGGTCTGAAGCCTCTCAAAGCCATGGAGAGGTGATCACATGGGTCCTATAGATGTGGTCCTAACCCTATCAAGGGCAATGTGTGCACCCATAGCACCTCCCTGGATTTACCTTTCCTGAACCCATTCTTCTTGTCATCTTTTTCCAGGGAAGCCAAGAATGAGTGGAAGATAACAACAAGGGCTTTCCTGAGGCTGTGTCACACACTCTTGGGTCCTGTGGGATCATCTTCCCAGATAGGGTTTAGTTGGTGGTGCTGGGTTAGCAGTTGAACTTGATCACCTTAGAGGTTTTTACATGATTCCCCATTACATATCAGATGTCTTAACAATTCAGACTGCTGCTCTGGGATGAGAAGTGGCAATAAATGCACACTAATATTGGGGCTGAAATAATGTAAAGAGCAGACCCTCTCTATTGTCCAACTCAGTCTATGTTCTTCTGAGTTCCTTAAGATTTAATCAGTCAACAGCCATCAGAGAGCTCTCTTGGGACCAATTTTATATTGAGCATCATAGGAAGGAGCACTGTGATTGGTCCATTTTGGACCCATCCTCACCTCCCATTGGCTCAGGTCCTCCCCATTATCACTGCCACATCAAGAGCCTGGCAGCTGCTGGGGGGGTCCCAGGAAGGTTCTTTCTATCCTGGTCCTCTCAAACCAGGACAGTTTCCAGTGGGAAAAGCTGTTCTGGAATTGGTGCCTTTATGTGGGTATCCAAGTGGGGAGGAGCACATCCTTATTTCTCCTTCAGTGCACCAGAAGTTCACCTGCATTAAACCTCTCTCAAATTTTCTTCCAGTTTCTGATGTCTTGCAAAACATTTTCCTGAAGATTTGCAGGCAGGAGTATCTTGTGCTGGAGTGTGGTGTCCAAAGGAGGGCAACCAAGCTGATGAAAGGGCTGTAGCAGAAATCTGCATCCAGGAGGAGGAGAGGCTGAGGGAACTGGGGTGTTCAGTCTGGAGAAAAGAAGGCTGAGGGGAGACTTTCTCTACAGCTCCCTGAAAGGAGATTGGAGCCAGGTGGGGGTTTGTTACTTCTCCCAGGAAATAAACAATAGAACAAGGAAAATGGCCTGAGATTAATTCAACCTTTATGTCACAGAAATGAGCCATATTCTCACCCTGCTTAAATCCACTGGGATTATTTTATTGGTGTATTGTTTTGCTTTTTTATTAGTATAATATAATGATGAATCACATCTATTGTTTTCCATGGGGCTTCTTTTTGATCCAGAGTGGCATAAGTGGGAGGACAAAGCTACTGATGATATCATTATCCTTCTAGAGGAAAACATCTCTTGAATCAGACTGTCACCACCAATGCATTTTGCAAAGTTGAATGTTGAAATATTTATTTTATGCTACCAACTCTGTTACTGAAACTTGGCACAGATAAAAGCAAAGAGAAAAAAAAAACAACAAAACCCTATCCTCAAGGGAAAGAGTAGAAGCAAAACAATATTTTAAAAAACAGTTAAGTCATTCTAGAGACTCAAACCCCTCATTAGTTACTGTCTTTTTCATTCTCTTTTTACACAAGCTGGCAGCAGGAGTGCTGTTCTTTCCTGTAAGCACAAAATTCCTTCTGTCCCTTCTTGCCAGAACACATCTGCCTCCTGCCATCAGAGATACCCCAGAGCATCTGAGACATAATCCTGGCTGAACACAAGGACATGGGGCTTGTCTGTGGACATTCTCACCTACTCAAGTACAGATGAGCAGCACCTCCTAAGGCCTCAGGACAGATGGAAGTTTTGCTGTTGGGACCTCAAGGAGTCCCTCAGGAGTTTGAGTGGCCCAGACCCATGTCAGATGGCCATGACCTTCCTCCACCAAGGCAAGGGAAATTCCCTCCTCACACGTGGCTGTGAGGCTGCCCTCACCATCATGGCATTGAACCTGGACAAGGTGCACGCTCCATGAGAGATCAGCCCTGCAGAGATGTGTGCAACAGAAACCCTCCTCCAGATCTTGTGCACAGTGGTTGCAAAACCCTTCTGGAACCCCATGGCCCTGGGAGGTGCCAACAATCCCACCCAGGGTGTTAGAACTACTCTGGCTACAACTGGATCCAACCCAATCGAGCTGAAAGGATCCTCTTGCAAACGTTATGAAGACCATGACCTGAGGATGGAGGGCATTTGGTTTGGAAATGGTGAATTACAAATTCAAGCAATGCTGATCTTCTGCAGAGCCCCTTTTCCCCAGTTACCCCACTGTAGCTGTTGCCCATCCAATTGCAAACTGTGTTTTAGCAACTTTGGAGTTTTTGCTGCACTGCAACTGCTTCCCTTAGCAATCCCTGCTCTCCCTGAGATAAATTATTTATCTATTATTTCTGGAAGAGGCTGGGTGACACTGGGGTTCTCATTATCTGGAAAAAACATGGCAGTAGTAATTGGGAGCAAAACAGACAAAAAATTTAAAAGGAGGGGAAAAAAAGCATCAACAACCAAAACCACTGAGTTAAGACAGAGCAGAGGACAGACCAACCCCTGGAAAGCAGTGGATGGGATGACAGTTTCTGACATTCTGGTCACTCAGAATCAGCAGAGCCATCACTGCTACCCTCACCTCTCTTTCCCATGTTGTGTTAGCAGGGTTAAACACGGGTTTTCACTTGCAGGTCAGGTGGGTGAAGAGAAAGGGCACAAAGTCACCATCTGTCAGCTGAACTGTGCTGCTGGATGGCTGCCTCCAGCCCTGGAAGAGGGGCCAGCAGGCAGCAGAAATCCTAAAAAATCATGAAAAATCTGCAGTCATGTGCATCACTGCCAACAGGGCTCATTTCATGATCAAGTGTTGCTGGAATGGTTTCACTGGAAAACCTGCTTCTGTCAAAAGCCTGGGAGTTCTGCCACATGAGTTGCCTTTGGTAATGAAATACTGCATGAGCATCCAGGGCATCCAGCTTGTGGGGCTTATCTGGGGTAGAAAAAAAGTCTCTTTTTGTTAACTGCCCTTCTGTGGTCAACAGAGAGCCAGATAACGTTGTCAGGAGTCCAGAGCGTGGTTTATTTCATCTTATAAGAGCCATCTGAAATAGATTTTTAAGCCTCTGTATGTGTCTCTTCCTCTTCGTTGGCAATAGAAGGATCTGAAGGGACTGGTCCAGCTTTAGCCATCTAGCTGAGGTTGTCAGAAAAATCCCATCTGATCAGGCTCTTGGATTTGCTTTTGCAGAGCAAGAATGAGACCTGTTCCACACACAGATGAGGATCCAAGACACTTACTCGGAGCAAATCTGTGACAACAGCAGCAACCACCACCCCAACACAGCCTCATCTAAAACTACAGAGCTGTAACACCCAAGTACCACATGCCAGGGTCCTGTAAGTAGCAGCACTCTGCTTGTATTGAAATGCTTCCCTGACTTCAGGCTACAGGAAAGCGGAGAAAAATAGTCTTGAAGGCTTCTTTTTGTGAGTTCAAGATCTTGTTACATATTTTTTAGTCCCACAGGCTTCAAAATGCAGCCAGGAAACTGATGCTGAAAACCAATTTTCCCTGGATCATCAGCATGCTGTGGTTGAAAGAAAAGTAGCAAGAATTCTCAGCAAAAATCTCAGCCTCTTTGGGTGTGACAGCATGTTCAATTTCAAATCCGTTATCCACCAACATATATAACCTGTGCTTCTTCCACCACTTTTTCCCACAAAAAAAAAAAAAAAAATTCTATCAAAGCCTGGCAGCTGTCATAATGCTTTGATCCATGTTCAAATTGCCATCCTGAATTTAATATAAAATTGTTAGCTGAGTCAAAGAGAGAGGAATTCCCCTAACTCCAGCATTTAACAACCTTCCTGTCTGTTTGCCCTCTGCAGACAGAGGGATGGGAATGGTCCTGCTGGAGTCTATTCTTGGATCTACTCTGCTCTGTGATAGACACTGCTCTAATCTTTGTGCTTTTGAGAGAAAAAGTAAACCCACAGTAAGAACTCCCTCACCCCCATCCTCTGAGCCTGTTCCCCAACTCACCTTTTAAAAATAAGAGATGAAGAGCTTTGGCAATATAAACCTATCCAACAGAACTGAAGGAGCTGTTTTTCCCCTAAGTGATGAACACAAAGCTGACATGACTGAGGGGATGGAGGACCAGGCTGAGAGAGTTGGGGTTGTTCAACCTAGAGAAGAAAAGGCTCCAGGGACACCTTAAAGCACCTTCCAGAGCCTGAAGGGGCTACAGCAAAGCTGTGGAGGGACTTTTGACAAGTGCATAGACTGGTAGGACAAGGGGAAATGTTTTTAAGCTGAAAGAGGGGAGGTTTAGGTTAGATAATAGGCAGAAATGCTTTAGTGTGAGGTTGATGAGACACTGGCACAGGTTGCCCAGGGAGGTGGTGTCTGCCCCATCCCTGGAAGCATTCAAGGCCAAGTTGGATGATGCTTGGAGCATCCTGGTCTAGAGGGAGGTGTCCCTGCAGGGGTGTTGGAACTAGATGACCTTTAAGGTCCTTCCCAACCCAAACTGTTCTTTAATTATATGATTCTGATTGCCACCAACATCCAGTGCAGGGAGATCTACAGAGCAGTGGTACCTCTGCACCTTCTGGCATCAGCAGCATCACAACTTTTGGTGTTCACGTTTTTCACGGTGTTTTCCCTGTGGAGGAGGAATTAGATATCCCGAGTTAGCTCTGTGGAAGTCATGTCTAAATGTAACTGACTGCACCCTCCTGCACACCAGTCAGAGTGTTTCAGTGATGGCTAGGAGTGTAGCTTTCTTGTTTGAGAAGAAACAGAAAGAGCAGAGACTTGGAAGGTCTGAGATGCCCAGAATCACATCACAGATCTTAGGCTCAAGAGCTACATTTTCAGAGTGTGGCTTATGGTCTGAAATAAAGTAAATTTGTGAAATGTTTTTAGACTGTTTGCAGGGCAAGTCCTTGGCAATTCCAGAAGAAATTTTTTTTTTCAACAGGTGCCTCTAACTGGAGCTTGAGGAAGTCCTCTCTCATAAGGGTCTATCACTACTCAAGCTGTGAGTGCATTCTTAATGTCTGAGTACCTTGCAACTTGCTCCAACACAGCCTGGAAGAAAACTGCTTATTGTAACACCTTGTTCTGCTGTATAAAAAGGTATTGTGTTGCTATTCATTATCTTTCCATGTGAATGGGAACAGCACAGGAAACAGAGACCATGAAAGAACCTTACGGAGAAATTATTCTGTCCTTTATCCTTTTAAAAGGACTAAATCCTGGCTGGATTACCAGCTTGCCAGACCAAGAACATGGATATTTCCTGAAAACTGCAAGAGAAGGATGGGTCAAGATTCCCCTTGTAGGAATATTCACACATACTTACACTCAGCTTCCTCACAGATGTCCAGGAGCCAATCCCAAGAAAGGCAGATAGAAACTGGGGAGATGAGAATGTCTCCCATTAAGGCTGAGGACTTTTTCTTGATGTTCAGTTACTAAGAGACAAGAAGTTTTTAAGTTTTTAAGCCTTTTAAGAGGGAAAGGCTTACTGGCTCCGCTCTGTTTTATATAGGCAACAAATCGACACATCACCCTTTAGCTGTCTGGAGCAAGGACTAAAACATCAGAATGGAACATAAATTAGTCTGCTGAGTCTCTAAAAGGAATCAAGGTTAGAGGATAAAAATAAATGCATCAAACTGTGAAGCACCAAGTGAGAACTGCAAAACTCTGCACACAAATTACAGATTTGTGCAGAATCCAGGCATTCCTCTGCAATTCTCTGTCCCATCAAAAACCCCTCAGTGACACCAGGACATTGCCTATAAACATCCCTAACCCAAGCTTGACTTGTCACAGTCTTGACACCTTGCCATTCAGAAGTTGTTTATTGCCCTCGTGAAGTCCCCAGGGCAAAGCAGGGCAATTGGTTTCATCCCAAAATGCATCTTGGATGCCTCCTGATCCTCCACTTAAATCTTCTGGGAGACAGGAGCTTGCTATAGAAAGCTAGGAAATGCAAAGCTGAGAGAAAACCCATCCTACCTAGGTTAAGTTCACACCACAAAAGCTCTGAGAAGGTCCTGAGTTTAATCTTGCAGGATTTGGTGTACGTCAGGATCTGTGCTGGAGGAGCCATCAGCTGCATGGGACTGGAGGGGATTGGGGTCTCCTGCTCTATCCCTAGCTGCTTGCACATATGGAAAACAAAGTTCTGGAATTAAGTACAAGTGAGCACTGGGTTTCCACTTCCTCACCCATCCCACATCACGCCTTGTAGCCTTTCTAAAAAAACAAAAAAAACCACAAAAAACAACAGGTCCAGGTCCTCTTCACAGATAATCCTTATTGTTAACTACTCAGAACACCTTGAGAAGCTTTTGGAGGGAATTTAGATCACTAAGAAAACACCAAAGAGAAAATTCCACACTTCCTGGGATAGTCCTCCTCTCTGCAGACCCAATAGCTTCATAAAACATCTGCTGCCTTCCTGAGGGAGCATCCTCACCCTTGCACCAGTGCTGGAAAATCTGCTATGTGGTTTAGAAATTGCTGCTTCTGGATGTGTGGAGGGACAGTCTGCCTCCCCCTAAGCTCCACGTGCTATCCCAAATCTACTTCCAGCATTTTTCAATGTCTCTGCTCCTGCTCCAGGACCCCTGCCTCAACCCTGGCGTCTCCCACTGCATTTGCGAGCCCTCCTCTTACCCTAAAGCCCTCTCCAAGTCAATCTGGCTCCAGCTTTTCCCCTTTGTAGTGAACTATTTCCTTCTTCACATCCTCTAAGGCTTCCTGAGGAGCTCTCCAAGGAGTCTGCATGTCAAAACACACCCGTAAATCTGCAATTTTCCCAAGAAGGAGCTCGCAGGCGCCGCCGTGTCCCTCTGAGTAATTTCCCACCCTTCTGTTTGAGAGACACGAGGCTGCTCGGGGGATTCTCAGCCCCCCTAAAAATTCCTTCATCTCTTCCTCATTGAATTGCAGAGAGCACAAAGTAGGTGTTTACAAACAAGCCCTGCCAAACACTAAGCCCCATATTCTCCCCATCCTGACTCCAACAAGCATCAGCAGGCGGTTTGACAAGCTGTGTGATGGATTAGCTCATCCCTGCAGCAGCTTTCACCCACGTCTTGTCCAACCAGTTTCTCCATCAGAGATGACAAACCACCCCAGAGAAGGAGGCTTAAAAATATCTGGTTGCTTTATAGAATCTTATGCTGTTTGTTAACTCTTTTCAGCCAGGTTTTTGTAGATTGTTTCAACATATTGACAGCTCAGCTCGCCCTATAAAACTAAAGAATCAGCAGCAACAAATCAACACTTCTAAAGTTATCTTCCCAGTCTCTAGGGAGTGGTGGCTGTTGGTAGCAAAGCCATACCTCACACCTTCATAGCCAAAATCAACCAATAATCTCCTGTGGGGCTGTTGCTTTCTCACCCTTTGCACTATTCCAGCAGTCGTACTGCAGAGTAACTCCACAGCAAAGTAGATGCTACTGAGTGTTTTATCTGTCCTTCCCTGGACTTTTCAGTGCCTTGGAACTCAATCTCTGAGTTGTAAGATGCAGGGGAAGTCAGCTGACACTTCAGAAGACAAGGAGGGAAGGGGGACCATATGTGGCACTTGCCTGGCTGCCAGCACATTTCTGACTCATTAGAGTCTAACTCAGCTCTTATCCAAGATACTCTCCATTGTCACATTTCTGAGCAAGACCTAGAGGGCACATCCTTGCACTGATGATCCTTGTTTGCAGGTGAGATCCATGTTGACTCCACAGACAGCAAGAAAATGTCCTTGAGAAGTGCAATCAAAAGAGCTTGGAGCTGCTCTGGTAACAGAGTAACCCACTAAAAATCCAAAATTCTGCAGCTTGGAGGTAGTACTCTCAAATATAATTTTCCTAAATCTTAACAGTGTTTTTGTATTCATCCTTCCACTCTCTGAATATATCTTAAATTTTAGCACAGCAATAGCACAATAGGATGCCTAATGCAGAACGTGCATCCATCTGTATTTCCATCCTGGGGAAATGTACTCAAGCTTGAGATGAGATGCTAGAAAATAGCTGGTGTGTCACCCAGGTCCCCTGTCTCTTCCAAATTCAGAGTGTCCTGGGGAAAGGCATAAACCCTGTAATGATAAAAACTGTCCCCAAAACTCCTTCCCTGGTGTCTGGAGGGAACTCGTGTCATTCAGCTGCACAGGAGAGACTCTTAAAGCTTTAAGTGGGATAATCCCACCCCAGAATCCTTATGGAGAGACAGAATTTGATTCATCTGCCATGGTTTCACTGCAGAATGCCTCCACCAGTGTGTGGTTCAGTCACTTAGGGATGTAGCTTTGTTTTCCCTCATTTGAGCTCCACAGCTCTTGGTGTAACATCTATTACTCCTCTGCTCTGATGTTCATGTGCAGTGTCCATGCTTCCAAGCAGCCTCCTAGCATCCTAGCTAAACCATATAAAAGTCCTCTCTCTTCCACTCCCACCTTCCTCAGCTTTTTCTTCCCCTGTATCCATTACATTACACAAACCTGCTCCAGTAACAAGTTCAGAGATGGTTCTTGGGGTCAATGCACTAAGCCCAAATGAAACCCATGAGGTGAAACCAAGCATCTGTTCACCCCATCCTTTTCTCATCCCCAGTGCAAAGCCAGGAACCATGAGTGCCCTTTAGTCAGTGGGAATCTAAAGGAAAAAATAACCTCCCTGCCTAAAAAAACCTTTCAGACACATGCTGACTCCAGAAGTGTCTGCCTGGACATTATGGTGTGGCTTTGGATGCCTTGTTAGTACAGGTAATAAGCTTCCCACTAAACATAAATTGACTTTAAGATACTGCAAAGGGGTCCCTGAACTAGGGACCCTGAACCTCTGTTAGGACATCTAATACCTCATGAAAAAACATTGCTTAATATTGGCACTGGGAAGCACAGAAGCACAGTCATGAATAAAGTTCATAGGCCAGAGAAAAGTTGTAAGGAGAAACATTTTTTCTTCAGCTAACATGAGTCTAGAGAAAGCAGACAAGCTGTTGGGTACACAGGCTGCTTCTTCCTCAAGCAGATGCCTTCAACCCATTATACAACCCTCAAAAGCAAACGTGATTTTGAGCAGTCACACAGTTTGTAATCAACTGCTAAATCTGGCAGAAAAACAGAGCTTCCTTGTTTTCCCCAAGTTCATATGAAATCCAGGATGCTTGCCAGGGAAAGGGAATACATATGTCTGTGAGTGTGATGTGTTGGAGTGACAGAGAGAGAGCAAAATGTTTCAGGTTTATTTTTATCTGGGGTGAGCATTGACTCAGATGGAAGTCAATAGGCAAACAAACAAAAATAATAATCAGGGTTTCTGGTGGACTGGAATTGCCCATGTCTGTAGGTGCTGGGGGAATCTGGAATGCTCAGTGGTCTCATTTAAAGGTTGTAAGAGCCCAAAGTCCTTGGCCCATCTGCAAACCAGCATGGGGCTGGGCAACTCACAAGTTGCAGCACCTAAGGCTTGGAGTTAAAACCCTGGAGAAAGACTGTTGAAACCTAGATGAAAGACTTCACTCCTAGAGGGAAGATATTTTTAGAGTGAACGTTTTTGCACTGAAAAGCTTCTCACAAGCTCTTAGTTTGAATGGCTCCCTTAAGGTACCCTCCAGCAGCTTTGAAACTAAAAGAGAAAAGAAGAAAAGAATTCTTTAGGTGGTCTTTAAACAAATATCCATACAGTGCTGCAACTGTCTGAGCTTATTAGACATACCCAAGCAAATGAGGAGCAAAAAAAGCCCACGGCTGGGCAGCTTACCCCATCCTACATGTTTGTAGAGCCCTGAGAAGACCTTGGCTCATTACATGGAGATCCATGCAAAGAGACACATTTTGTTCTAGAAAGACAGAGCCATGAAGGAGGAATTAAGGAGGATAAATGAGCCTAGGAAGCACTGTGTCTGTATGGCTCCTGGGACATGAGCAGCTTTCTCCAGGCCTCCCTGGTCTCCTCTTTTCTCCACCAGAAATAGAAAGTTTTCAGAGCTGTTCTGCTGCTTTCCAAGATTCAACAAATTTCTCCTCACAGAAGGTCCCAGAGAAAAAAGAAATTCATGTTCCCCTGCCTGTACAAGGCATGGAGACACCTCCTTCACAGGCAAGGAAGAGCCCAAAAGTTGAATTTAATCCTTAATAGATTCTTTCAATTAATTACTTCATCTGCAATTAAGCTAAAGAAGGTTTATCAGCTATCTGGGTCAGACCTCCCAGTTCCACTTCCATCTACCAGCCCTCATCTTAATCAGATACAGAGCATGATAAGGGTTATTCTCCAGCGAAAGGAACTCATTTCTATATGGTAATTAGAGATACCTGCATTAAAAATTCTATTGTGCTTCCTCTCACGACCTTATTCCTTCAAGAGACTCAATTCCAGTGAACCCAATACAACTCAATCTCTTCATTAGTTTCCAGCATGATTTTTCAGAGCTGTGACTGTGCATGAAGCTCTCCTATCTGCCTCTTCCCATCACATTTATCTCCACTGTGGAGCATGTGAGAATAATGCACGTGGCCACCACAGCATGGCAGGATTAGAGAGGGCTCCAAGTAACACCCCAGGTTGGTTTCTTTCTCTCCCACAATCAGATGATGGTGGGATCAGAGTGTCAGGCAGAGAAACAGAGCAAGGAGAGCCCTGAGGCAGAGAGATCCCAGGGCAGCATCTGGTCTGGTGCAATAGGTGGATAAATGAGCTGGGATGGGATGGGAAAATTACAAAGGTGCAGCACTTGAGTATAGGAAACTTCTCCAGGAGGAAAAAAAAAAAAAATATGTTGTTGGAGGTCAGCGGTGTAACTGCTGCCTCTCAGATCATCACACCACCAAGGCTTTGGATCTGGGATCAGTATCTTTTAGGAAAACTTCTAGTAGACTCCCTGAGGAGCTGATCTTTTCACATTTCTGGAACTGGGCTAGAGGTCTGGAGAGAATTTCTCCCTGTTAGACAGCTTCAAGTCTCCTGTGGAAGGGAGTTTGATGATATCCTCTCTGTGTTGGGAGGAAAAACTATCAGAGAATTGTTTTGGTTGGAAAAGACCTTTAAGATCATCAGCTCCAACCAACATTCTGTGATTCTGTAATTAACCCAGCACTGCCAAGCCCATCACTAAAGAAAAGTGGGGTTGGGCTTTTTACATGGGTGTGTAGAGAGAGGAAATGGTTTCAGATTTGAAGAGGGGAGATTTAGGTTGGACATTAGGAAGAAATTTTTTTAATTTGAGGGTGGTGAGACACTGGCACAGGTTGCCCAGGGAAGTTGTGGCTGCCCCATCCCTGGAAATGTTCCAGGCCAGGTTGGATGGGGCTTGGAGCAACTTGGGCTGGTGGGAGGTGTCCCTGCCCATGCAGGGGGGTGGAATTGGGTGACCTCTTAGGTCGTCTAAAAGTCTACAAATAATAAAATCACACTAGAAAAGTGCAGGTTTAACACACCATCTGAGCACAGAGACTCCTTAAAGGATAATGCAGAAACCTTCCACAAGTTATTCCACCCATCTGTCCTTCTCTCTCTCTCTTCTTAATATCTCCATTTTTTCATCAAAACCTTCCCTTTGCCTCAAACCACAACTCCCACCTTTTTGTTAAATCTATAGCATGTCTCATATGCATGTAAAAATATATCAAATGATGCACCACTGTTTTTAAATAAGCTTACTCTGCTTTCATGCTAACACTTTTTTCCTCCTACTGTCAGACAGCTATTATTATAGCAGTTGTTTAATGTAAGAATAAGTATTGACAAATGGCATCCTGCCAAAACAAAAAAATTTGAAGTTTTTCTTTCTTCCCAAATCCTTGCAAACTTCATGGTTTCTCACAAATTGCCAGGCCACTGCTCTAAAGGGTTTGGTGGACACCATTGCTAGTTTCCCCTGGTGTAGGAAAGCATCTGGCCAGGACAGGAACTGTTGTTCAGGCTGTTTCAGAGTCAGGCACAAAAAGGAGAGTGATCTCATTGAACTGTGGACATCTGTGCTATGTGTCTGAGCACTGAGGGATTTATTTAGTCTCCCCTTTGCAAGAGAGAGAGGGGATAAATTGACATTTGTAGAGCACATGTCCTCTTTTTGAGGTCTATCATCAGGTGAGATGAATTATGCCCAGAAGTGTTTGAGGGGCATTCACAGGTGTGCTCTGTAAAAATTTCATTTCCACCCTGACATCTCATTTAGGGACCTGCCTGAAGCATCTCCATGCTCACATAACAGACCTTGGCTCAGAGAGGTGAGCTGGACACACACCATGGAGCACTCAAAGTCCTCCATTCAATGGAGGGTGTCAGAGACAGGAATAAAATCTTCCTGGCTGTGCAGAAAGCTTGAGCATTTGAGCATTGCTAATGCCAAGGGAGGAAAGAAAGAAGAGGCCAAAGACAGGGAAATACCAGGAGAGGGAAAAGGGTCCCTCAAGATCCCATGAGCTGCTCTGGGAGTCACCATGCCCCAGGAATCACAAAGCGTGTCTGAAATCCTGTCCCTTCTTTCCAAATTTAGGACCAAAGTCCTGCCTTCTTCAGTGATCCATCCCTTAACATGAGAATGATGCTGTGAGGCATAATAAAAGAATTATTTCTGAAACCAGATGGTTAATGTTTTGCCATCCTCCTACATGAGTCTTAACTTTCCTCTTAAGAATCTAGTTCTAAATTTATACTCCTTATGTCTTCTTTTTTTTTTTTTTTTTTTGGTCCTGAATCAGAGAAAATTGTTTCCCAAATGAAACAGATCCCTAACAAATCACCACCTTAAATAATGTCTTCCAATATTCATTATAAATTGGGCTGTTTGCTGAGGAAGATAACACAGGAACTTTTAACTGTAGACACAACCTGCATTCCACAGTAAATACCCTCATAATTCAGGTTCATTCACCCTTTCAGATCTTCCTGTATGTTTGGGAGCTGGAATGACTGATCCTCTCTGCAAACATCACTCCCAGGATAGACACAACCTGGCAACCTACTGAAGCTGTCACTTCCCTCTTGTTGTGTTCCCTGTCTGGGGATCTTACAGACAAAATCTGACAAAGTGAAGTTTTCTCTCTTGTCATAATGCCAAGATCTCACCAGGTTTATTGGGAAAGCAAAGGTTTTCCTTCCATCCTTCTGCCCTCCATTATTTTGTGGTATGGATAACTGATGCTTTGGGAAGTCAGCTCTGGAGATTTTTCAACTCTGATAGTGCTAAAAATCTAATCAATGGTGTGCCCACCATCTCAGACACACATTTCATTTGATGTCAAAGGCTATGATGTTTCAACTGTTGGGACATGGAAGTTTTCAGGTATTTATATGGAAATTATACTATGATTTCCTGATCTTCATTATAAATGAAGCTCTTAAATTTACATTATAGATATTTGAAGGGGACATGTAAGAATTTTTTCAAGTCCTTACAAGAAATTTTGAGACTGAGCCCATGGAGTCCATCAGGTAGCTAGGAAAAACAAAAAAAAAAACCCAAAAATAAATAACAAAAACAAAAAAAACCACCATAACCAATAATGTGGTTATTATTTTGAGGGGAGCAGGGCTGAAGGTTTTATTTTTTTCTCAGGTTTATGCAGCTACCATGGGCAATGGCAAGGCAGACAGTATTATTGTAATTTCTAGAATGGATGGGTGTAAAACTTGATGGAAAAATGACTGATTAGAGGCACTTCTCAGCTAATGACCGTCAATTAATGCTAATCTCCAGTGAGCAGCAATGAAAATAATGGATTGCTGATGTCTACACAGTGCTGTCTACACAGATTAAATTACTGCCTTCTCTGCATTGCCAAATAAATTGAAGAGTGAAGAGCATCCGAGCATAATTCAGAGACAAAGCTGCTGAATCTGGAGCATCCCATTTGTGCCCAACTGCTCCCACCTCTTGCTCACCCTCTGGCAATTCGTTGCCAACACTCAGCCTTCCCAAACCACTGGTTACTATGGAAAAAATACCTTGGAAAAAAAACCTTCTTCCCTGCAGCATGTAGCATTAGCTATGACACTGTCATCTCCTGGCATGGTGGACTTCACCTTTGGCCAAAGTTACTAATTTTCTTAGCAAGTGCCAGACTCCCATCAGACACTTCCAAATAACTTCCAAGGGAATGGCTCTGGCACAGCTGAACAGAACCAAGAAACGGGTGTTCAGATGCTTCCTGGCTCCTCTGCATCCCCTTTGAAAGAGAGGCAAAACCTCAGGTAAGAAATAGCACCTGCCCTAGGGGCAGGCAATGGCAGGGCCATGGTGAGGACCACAGCACCATTACCTACCTGGCATCTGTCATGCAGGGTTGACTCTGCTGGGATGCCTCAGAGATAGCTCCAGTTTCACCAGACCCTGAAGTTGAAACTGTCAGGAGACTCCAATATCCCATTTCCCAAGTGGAAAGGCACAGACTGAGCATTCCAGGAGCTGCCCTCCTTAACTGGAGGTACTATCACAGAACCGTAGCATGGTTTGGGTTGGAAAAGACCCAAAAGACCACTTAGTTCCAACCTCCCTTCATGGGCAGGGATATCACCCACCAGACCAGGCTGCTCCAAGTCCCATCCAACCTGGCCTTGAGCAATTCCAGGGAAAGAGAGAAAGATTTCCAGGAATGGACTTTTGCTCTGACACTGTCTGGGCTTTGAGGACGAAAGAGACAAGATTTTTGGGTACATTTTTGCTAAAGAGCTGCACTCTGCAGGAATCATGTCACTAGCACTGAGAGATTTCCATGGAAGCTTCTGGGGGAACCTCTGATTATTTGTTGGCTGGGAACTGAGGGAGCCCATAAACATTTATATCTGCTCCATTGCCTCAAACTGCTCAGACTTGGTTCTCCATGCAGGGCACCATGCAGCATCACCACCTTGTAGCTGGTGGTTCTGGGTGGTTCAGCTGGGCCACCTGCCCAGCTATGGCAACTTTTCAGGAGGCAGCTTGCTCCAGGATCAGTTATTAGCTCTGGGAAAAAACAATTCCAAAACCAATTTGCTGTTCCAAACTGGAACCACAGGAGATGTCAGTGTATCTGTGGTTTAGCACTAATTAGGAAGCAATTATTCCTAATGGGTTATGTTATGTTGAGCCTTGTCAGCCATGATCACCAACTTTTTTGGAGTTTAAATCATGAGCCCACAAAGTTTAACAAACTGCCTTTTCTCACACAAACTTTCAGGCACATGACAAGGAGAGGGATGAAGAGTGCTCTCTGCCTGAGAGCCCCTTTGGTAGATACTGGAGGTCAACTGGAGTTGGAATGAAGGGACTCTGAAGAGTCTTAACTGATTTTTTTTCATACCATTAAAATGTGTTTGGCAAGGCCCCTTGCTCCTAAGGTCTCTTTGATCACATATCCTCCCAGCAGGCAGTGAAAAGGATGGGGACAAACTTTAAATCTCTTGGTCATCACCAAATGAACACAGATAAACAGAATAAATCCCTTGAAAAGACTAACACTGCCCACCCTTCCCTGTATTTTCAGCCTACTAATTTTCAGTATTTCTACTCCTGTCAGCTTACAAAAACACTCATCACCATGGGACATGGCTTTTCTTGCAGTGTTAGTACATGAAGGCAGGCCAAGATGATGCAGGAAAAGTAGAGCTGGCAAGAACATGCTCTCCTCCCACCCTCCTGCAAGTCAAGAATAAAGAAAGAGGAGGCATGTCATGGTTTAACATTGGCCCAGCAATTAAACCCAATAACAGATGCTCTCTATTAATCCCCCTCTTCTCCCTGATAAAGAAAGGAGAGAGAATAAGGGGGAGAGAGACTTATGGGTTGGAAACTAAACTACGCAGCTTTAATGAAACAGGAATGATAAATAGGAAAAATTACTAAACCTATAGAAATATACAGGAAAATTGATCCCATGTTCCTTCCCCTTTTCCCCCAATAACTCTCACATCATCCCCGAGGCTGCAGGGCAGCCCTGGGAAAGTCCAGGCTGGAATCCTGGAGTCGGGATCTGGAGGCAGAACACACAGATTCAGGCTGGAATGGATCAGGACCACAGGCAGAGGAATGGATGGAATCCTCCCAGGATGCTGAAGCAAAAACCGAGAACAAGCGAGGAAGGGAAGCAGGAAGGGGTTTGACCCTTGTGATCCCTCAAATTTATCCTGAGTATGAGGTGTATGGGATGGAATACTCTGTTTGGTCAATTCTGGCATCTATTTTGTCGGGTCCTCCCCAAAGGAGGGGTTCAGGTGGGACCTCTTTACTCCTTCTGGAGGGTAAAATGTTCCTCAGAGCTGAGCAGTGGCCTTGGCCCTGCACACCAGTCTCCAGCTGTAACTATAAACATCAGTGCTGTCAGTCCTAGAAACAGACACTGACTGAGAAACTTGCTGTTAATTTCAGCACCTACTTACAAGAGACTTAGCTGAAAGCAAAAGTACAAGACAGAAAATCGCCTTTATCCTGACCAAACCAGGACAAGGCAATTGTTGCAAACCTGGTTCAATGGGATTTGCAAATGTAGAAACAGGGAAGTGTGGAGCTTCTGTGTAAAATGTTCAATGCAGAGAGGCTGGGACAGCTGGAGGGAGGAATATTCTGTTGAAAGCGAATATCTGGCAAGTGGATGTCTCCATTTGTGTTACCCACCTTCAGACCTCCTGAAGTCAGCAGAGGTCTGCTCAGTTTGGTCAATGCGTCCTGAGGCACCATTCAGAGGTATAATTCAGCATGAACCAAATTAGGCCAGATGAATCATGAAAGGGGTGGTTTTCTGTTTTGATGACAAAGGAGTCTACAGTCATTAATTCGTCTTCATGCTTGCTTAGGATAAACAGATGCTCCCTATGTATTGGATTTATTTTACTGGTGTCATGATTTTTCTCACTGTCTTGACCACTCACTTTCTCTGTGCACTGTGACTGGACACTTCTGACGCTCCTGAGCAGTTCAGTTATTCTGTTTCATTCACTGCTATACTGTTTGAAATCACCCTGTTATGGGGAATCTCAGATTTCTTTCAAGGAAAAAAAAAATGGAAAATATTATTTTTCCTTTTTCAAATATTTTTAACTTAAGCTTCTAAACTTTGGCATGTTCAACCAGCATTTTTAAGAAACACCTCAGGTGGGCCCAAATCTGACTGATTTCACAAGTCAGTTACCTTTTATTTGGAAAATAAAATGTTGTCCAACTACTGATAAAACTATTCTGTGAAACTCTAAATCTTGGCAAGTGTCTTTATTCCTGACTTGATTTTTCTCAAAAGCACAATTAGAGAGGCTGGGCAGCCTGGAACGGATTGAGAACAGCCCTGAGGAAAAGTATTTGGGGGTGTTGGTTGATGAGAAGTTCAACGTGAGCTGCCAAGCTGTGCTTTCAGCCCAGAAAGCCAAAAGTGTCCTGGGCTGCATCAAAAGCAGTGTCAAGGGTGGGGATTCTCCCCCTCTGCTTCAGTCTTGTGAGACCCATCCTCTGCACTGCTGTGTCCAGTTCTGGAGTCCCCAGCACAAAAAGGACATGGAGATGTTGGAGTGTGTCCAGAGGAATCCAGAAAGATGATCAGGGGGCTGGAGAAGCTCAGGCTGAGAGAGTTGGGGTTGTTCAACTTGGAGAAGAGAAGGCTCCAGGGAGAACTTCTAGTGGTCTTTATATAAAAAAAAAAAAAAAAAAAAAAAAGGGAGAAAGACCTGTATTTCTGGGTCTGAAGGCTGAGTAAATTCTTACCCAAGGAGAATGCCCTGTGAAGGGTTGCCAGCACCAGGCTGGGTGTAGGAATCAGTGGATTCACACCTTGTAGGGCAGTCACTTGTGCAAATGTTGTCTGCCCGTTATCTCAGCTGCCCAGCACGGACACCCACAAAAATCACCATAACAGAAAAGCTCTGACCTGATCAGATTTGAGATCAGAGTCCATCTCCTGCCTAAGTATATGTTTGGGGATCAGTGGAGAGAGTGCAGTCTCACCCCAGTGGAAGCCAGTATTAAAATTCTCCTTGACTTCAATAGCAGAACAACAAAGCTCTGGCACTTCAAAGGTTTCTTTTATGGTGCTTATCCTGTTAATAAGTACCATCCACTCCTTTCAGCAGGGCAGCCAGGCACTGATTTGCTGACAGCACTTTGCTCTCCAGGGATGGAGCCTGTGTTTTGTATAATTATGGCTGTTTTCCTCCACAGAAGGGACTAACACCTTCCCACTGCACAGAAGGAGTTCTGGAGAAGCAACAGGGGATTCAGCTTCCAACAAAGGCTTGGTGCTTGTGTTGAAAGTCCTCACCCTTTCTGTTCTGTGGCACAAACCACTAACTCAGCCTGGTCCACAGAGTGGGAGATGAGTGCTTGGGTTCTCAGAAGAAGAGATTTGTTGTCACACAGTTAGGGAGATGGAGAAGTCATCTATGGAGCCAAGAACAGAGTGGCTGGTGAGCATCCTTTCTAACCATTTCTAAAGCTGGGATGACCCATAGAGTGCAATAGCAAATTTTTTGAGTCTTAAAATTGCAGAGATTTGAGGTATTGAGAAGTCATCTGGATATGATCCTGGGCAACCACCTCTAGGCAGCCCCATTTGACAAGAGGTTGGACCAGCTGACTTCCAGAGGTCCCTTTCAACCTTAACCATTCTGTGATTCTGTGAAACCCTTTTATGTCCAGGAATAAACCATCTGTTGAACTTCAGTCAGAACTGCATGCCTTTCTAGGAGACAGGTAATTAACCAGAGCTTTGCTTGGAGGTACATTTCCACATCATCCATTTCACTGGAGAACGAATTTAATTTCCCTGTGGGCACACTAGGGTTCTGTATACACACAGTAAAACTACACATAAACTATGAAACAAATGAAAGAGGTGGTAGAAAAGCAAATCTTGCTCTGAATTCCCACCTCATTCCCAGCCTCTGAATTCCCAGCACAGGGCAAAACCAGATTCCAGGGAAACAAGAAGCTGCTCAACTGTGTGCTCAGGTTGAACACTCCCTTGCTGGGCTTCACTTAACTGAGGAGGAAGAAATATCCTTGGTACTTATCCTCCCAGGGAGATGACCATTCACCACTGCAGAATTCCACTGCTATGCTCCAAGCATCTCCAAAGGAGCAGGTCCAGGCATGAGGAGACAACTCCTGTGCCTCACCTACACTGCACAAGATGTGATTTGGGGCCATCCCCACTGGTTCTATCATCTAAATATCACTACTGAGAAGAGTCTGGCTCCAACAACTTCTTGATCCCCTGCAAGTAGTTGCAGACATGCTGTCAGCCTCACTTGGGCTGATAGAGAAGCTCAGATCCCTCACCTTCTCTGCAGGTTTCCCAAGGTCCCTCTGGATTGCAGTTCTTAATTCTGTGTGACCTGCTGATTTCCTGACATTGCCATGGTCATAGAATCACTAACTAGGCCTGACTGGATGGGACCTCAGGGGGTCTCCAGCCCAACATCTGGCTGACAGCAGGCTCAGCTCTGAGGGCAGATCAGGTTGTTCAGGGCTTCACCCAGTTGGGTGTTGAAAATCTGCAGGGATGGACAGAGCACAACCTCACTGGGTAGCCTGTGCCTCTTCTTAGCTGAAGATCATGATGATGCTGGACAACATGGGACCTAATAGTGACCCTAAAAACTCTGTTTATCACTAACTGCTTCCTGGACACTAAGCCATTGATCCAGACCCTTGGATTATCCCACCTGGGTAATACAGTTCTGAAGACCCCAATATACAAAAGACATAGAGCTGTCCAGAAGAGGCTTAAAAAAGATAATATGGGACTGGAGCACATCTACTCTGAGAGATTTGGGGTTGTTCAGCCTAGAGACGTCTCCAGGGAGATCTTAGAGAACCTTCCACCACTCAAAGGGGCTTCAGGGAAGCTGGAGAGGGACTTCTTACAAAGGCATGGAGTAATAGGATGAGGATGAATGTTTTTAGGGTGAGAGAGGGGAAATTAAAATTAGATATTAGGAAAAAAGCCTTTCCTGTGAGGGTGGTGGGACACTGGAACAGGTTCCCCAGAGAAGTTATGGCTGCCCCATCCCTGGAAGTGTTCAAGGCCAGGTTGGATGGGGCTTGGAGCAACCTGGTGTAGTTGGAGGTGTCCTTGCCCGTGCAGGGGGGGTTGGAACAGGATCTTGAAGGTCCCTTCCAGCCCAATCCATCCTGTGATCCTAAGATTCTACATATAGCCTCCCACTTCAGATCAGCACTAGAAAACCATTCCTTTCTCCTGCTGCTGCTAGATGATAACAGATGCCTTCATCTACTTTGATTCTTTCAAGCAAGCTGATTCCAAGAGCTTCAAATTAATTGCTTGGAGAATAAAAACACAAGCTCAAAGAGCAAAGCTGCTGAGGTTGTTTTCACCTCCACTCTGCTCTTTCAGTGAAGCAGAGCTGAGTGTCAGCATTTTGTTAATGTTGAAAGCCAAGCACTTGCTCAAGGTTTTGCTTCAAGAGAAGGATTTGGCTCTCCCCAAAGAAGATGAGAAGAGAATGAGATGAGTGAAGGTGTTTCTAATGCTGAGCAGAGCAACAGCTGCCTGACAGGCTGTCAGAGCCCACACTGACTGAGCAGCTAACAAGCAAATGGGGCTTTTTTTCCATCCCCAGCCCTGTTTTCTGGCCTTTGAAGCATCTTCTCCTTTGAAGCAGCATATAAAAGACATGCACCATGATGACACTCATTTTCTCCACCTCAAAAAGAAGACCAAGAAAAGAAGACAACAAAGCCTTAAATGTCAAAAATCTTTTCTCTCCTGAGCAGGCACCCAACAAAGCCTCGTGACTGCTGTGAGCTGCAGACTCCTGAGCTCTGGAAATGTGGGCACTTTGCCATGACTCCTCACCTGGGGAAAGTGCTGAATATTTTAAAAAAAAAACCTTCATGAGCCTTCCTTGCTGGGTCTCTCACAATGGATAACCAGGAGTGTTGAGAAGCCTTGGGGACCCAGGAGTACACATAATGCTCTGGATGTGTCCTTCAGGGTGGTGGCTGAATCACTGGAGCATCGAGTTACCGGTCCTAAACATCCCTGAGCAGGAGGGCTCCCATATATTCTTCTTAAAATATTGGCTTCCACATCCTGCTCTGACTCCACAAGACCCCATTTCTTCATCTGAGTTTGTTTTATTAATTTGTTTGATTTTAATCCAAAGGGGTTTCTGGCTGTGTTGGCCAAATAGCACACCCTAAACATGAGAACAGATTGATTTTGAAGAACAAAGATGAAGACTTTAATTCCACTGGCCTTTCACATCATTTAAAAGAGATAAATTTGTGAATGACTCTCTAGGTCTTTGAGGAAGTCAAAAAAGCTGATGAAAGGTCCTGCTTGGATTATTCTCTTCACCAATTAGGTGGTCTTCTGCAGTCAAAAACACATTTGTGAGTATTTCTGCCCTCTGAGAATGACTTTATTATCCTTATTAACTCTTGTAGACTTTGTATATAGAAATCTTGAATACTCTTCCACAAGTGAAGGGCAGTGCATGAGTCTGAGATGGGTGATAGAGGGGATCAGAGAGATTAAATCAATCTGCACCTGAAAGAAATACCAGCCCCATCTCAGACTCAGCATGGACTAAGCATTTCAGTCTGGGGTTACTATTTTCTTTGGTTCAGGGGACTGGGTGATGTTTCCCTCTGGGGTTGTATTCCTAAGATATCTTGAGGAGGCAACGCAAGGAGAAAGGAAATATCCTCTAGACTGGAAAGCAAAGAAAAAGAAAGATCATTGTAGCCTTGGGGATTTAGTTACACATTTAGTAATGTTCAGAGCTCTCAGGGCTGGATGCAGTAGGGTGCAGCAGGGTTCCCCTGAGCCCTGGCATCTTGTGCCATGGGCAGCATCAGCCTCCTGGTGGGTGAATTCACACCTTCCTCTTTCCTTTAATCTCTGCTGACAAATCCCAGAGAGGAGGCAGGAGGAGAGGGGAGCCAGCAGGTCAGGGTTGGGTCCTTGGGGCAGGATTTTCAGAGCAGTTTATGCCCATCTGTGCCTGAGCCAGGCTTCCCAGGCAGCATCCAGAAAACCAAGTCAGGAGGGCTTGGGGTGTGATTCAACTCAGCCTAAGGCAGATGTCTCAATTAGAAAAGATGAATCATGCCCTTGAAATTCCTCCACTGAACATAAGTTCATCTCATGAGTGAGGAGCCCAGCTCTGCTGCAGCTATTTGCAAGGAAAGGCTTCACCTTCTCAGCAATGCTTACAGCTGGGTTTGCCCACACTGCCCTCCAGGCAGGGAAACTGAGGCACCAGCATAGGCCAGGCTCATATCCAGGCTCCACTTAGATAATCTGGACTTGGAAGACACCTCCCAGTCCTTGGCATTAACACTGTGGATGAATGCTATGGAACCATAAATGGTTCCCTCTCAGTGGGATGTGAGGAATGCAAAATATTCAATGCTACAACTTCACTGCATGTGATTGTGGGCAGGAGGGAATACAGGGTTGGTCTGCAGAGGAAGGAGAAAGCCAGGAGACTAAGAGCATTGCAGAGCAGCTGTTGTGTTAGAAAGGTACTGGGAAGGCTTCTCTGTTAAGCAGCAGAGCTGTGATGCCCTACACCAGTTTCTGAGATGTTTCTCTGTTCTGTTACTATTGTGCTGTCCAAACTTTGGTATTACTGATTTTTTAATTTTTTTTAAAAAGTTATCTTATGATGAGATTGTCGTTTGAGGAAAGAAAGTTGCAACCAGGGTGAAGAGAATGGGACGAAGAGAATGAAAGGGCAACCAGTGCAGGGCTGGGTCCAAAGGTCCTTGTAGCATCCCAGCTCCCCACACAGAAGACCTGGAGATGGCTGATTGCTCCCCTAAAGCTGACAGCACTTGGGGCAGAGTGAGCAGAGCAAGGAGAAATTTCTTATTTGGGGGCATTGCAGGCAAAATCCTTCCTCCTCCCTCCCAACAGAAGCCCTGCAGTCACCAACCCTGACCTCAGCTCTCCCTGGGAAAACAAAACCAAACAACAACTAAAGCCTCGTGTACCAGAAGCCCGTTGCTTGTAGGACAGATGGGTGGATGGGTCACTGTGATGTGGCCAGACTTGAAATCAGTGCCAGGTCCATTTTTCTTAAACCAGTATTTAATTTCGAGCTCTTGTCAGATGAGTAGGGTGGATATGGAAGTGGCCACAAATTTTTCATGGCAAATATTTTCATGGCTTCAGGACTGTGGGCATAGGCTGCACAAGGAGATGTGGGCTGAAAAAAAAAGAAAAGCTTTCCTTCCTAAGCAGATGTTTAAAAGTAATTAAAGAAAGGCAGGGGGGTTGGAATAGCATGGTAAATTACTTGTGAATTAAACACTGCATTCTCCTTTATCACATTTGCCTTGTTGTGAGAGTTGTTGCCTAAATTAATGAAAACAACCTATAGTGTAGCAAGGCTGCCAGGGGCTCTCTCAGCCTCAGCTGGTGCCTCTCATGTTTGCAAATCATGAGAACAATCCCAGACTCATCTGAACCAATAACTGGGCTCCTGATCCCTTATCTCTCCCTGTTTCATTGTCCAGCTCTCCTGCACTGTCTGTACCCAGCACAAACCACCTCTCACCCTCAAGCCTCCTGATGTGATTAACTGTGGCATCTTTAATAAAACTTGGAGCAGTATTTCCTTTTAAAGCAGAGTGAAGATTCCATTTACCCCTCCTCCTTTATTTTGCCAAAATCCAGTTTTATTTCACTGCACAATTAATCAGGTACTGGAGCATATGACTGCTTGGTTTAAATTTAGTTCTCACTTCTCCTCTGCACCTTTGTTCAATAGGGTTGGCTGCTCAAACACAGATTTGGATTTGTCTGAAAAAAAGCAATATGGAAATGATGAATCTGGATCAGACCTTTACTCCATCAAAGCCAACATCTTGTCTCTCATGGTAACCAGCACCAGGCACTTCAGAGGTGCCCCAGGGGCTGGAGGAGAACACTACACCAAACACAACTTGTCCAAAGGGAAGATATCCCTAACAGTGGTGATTTTTGGCATGGGATGGTGGCTGTGCCTGGCACATAGAGGTCACACATACACATCCCTCCTGTAGTCTGGATAGCTGCTGAGCTTCATTTTCACTCTGAGTACCCATGGGATAGTCCAATCTACTTGGACTTTGACCAACCAGGTGAAAAAAAAAAATATGGTTGTGTACAAAGCCTGGAGGCTGTTCAAAGGTTTAAACCTTGTGAAAACATCAGTGAGTAACAAGGGACAGATTATCTCCTGCAAAGTGTAGAGCTTCAGGCACTGAAAAATAAAATGTGAGATCATTTCAGTCCTATACTGCTCTCTACACCAGGGAAATGCAGCACTGATCTTGCTGGTGTACAGGACTGTGAGCTTGATTTATTTTTTACCCTTTCCCCACATAGGGTTTCTTTCCTAGTACTGCAGTGTCTCTGAATTTCATTAATTTCAACACTACTGCACTACCTTGCTTCTACACCATGATCCCCTCTCCAGTTCCAGGCAGGTCTGCTCCTCCAGGATATTATTCCCATAGCTGGATAAACTGGACCTATATCTTACCTCTTGGACACCTGCTATGAAGAACCAACTCTCAGAGCAGGACAGGACTCAGACATGCCATGCCAGCACTTGGGTTTTTTTTTTTTTTTGGACTGACTGCACAAGTCAGGACACCAGGTCAGGATGAGGAGGCTAAAGGATTTGGCAGGTGAAGGTTTTGGGGAGCTGGGGTGTCTGATAGGAAGAGTAGGATGAGGAAAGGAGCTTAGGGAAAAGAGACCCTGGTCTGGAGAGACACTGTCATCACCTAATAATAGCAAACACAGGCAAATATATATATATATATTTATATATGTATATGTATAATTACACTTCTAAATCTAGAATATTTAGATTCTTTAGAATCTTCTTTAGATTAGATATTAGCAAGAAATTCTTTCCTGTGAGAGTGGTGAGACAGTGGCACAGATTGTCCAGAGAAGCTGTGGATGCCCCATCCCTGGAAGTGTTCAAGGCCAGCTTGGATGGGGTTTGGAGCAGCCTGGGCTGGTGGGAGGTGTCCCTGCCCATGGCAGGGAGTTGGACTAGATGGTCTTTAAGGTCTTTTCCAACCCAAACCATTTTATGATTCTAGAAACAAAGAGAGAAATGGAGGAAGAAGCAGAGAGAGGAGATAAAGAAAACATTCACACAAATATATATATATATGTGACCCAAACGCAAGGAGGCCTTATCAGAACAAAATTGGGGGATTACCTTTGAAATAATACAATAAAATAAATCAAACTGCCAAAAGTGTGAGGTTTTCTAAAGGACAGCAGGCCAGGAAAAGCTTTCACTGGCATCTAGTGGTATGTTTTGGAGGCAGCTGATGGCACAGCTTCACTTCCAGAGTGGATTTCTCTGGGAGTGCAGCAACTCTGTTCAGACTGGGAGGTCACCAGTTCCAAAATGGGTTTCTTTACATACCCAGCCCCTGCCCTGATAGCGTTACCTATGAAGTTCTGCTGGGGATGAGCATGAGGTGCTCTGACTGTATTTTTGACCACATGAGCAAAACCTTGGGGTCAAACCAAGGCATATTTGGTCTCTTCTTGGACTTCAGGGCTTTGTAGGTGTCTGAGGGGGCCGTGGGCAGATCTCTTCTGTTTGAAGGAGAGGGTGAACTCTGGGGGGCTCACTTGTTACCTGGGGGAAGAGAATAACCCCCAGCCCACCCCAACCTCCTTTCAGGGATTTGTAGGGAGTGAGAAGGTCTCCCCTGAGCCTCCTTTTCAGGCTGAAAAGAACAGAGCAGTTCCCTCAGCTGCTCCTCATAAGTCTTATGTTCCATCCCCTTCCCCAGCTCCTTTGCCCTTCTCTGGACACACTCCAGCCCCTCCGTGTCCTTCTTGTTGTGAAAAGCCCAGAACTGACCCCAAGATTTGAGGTGCAGCTTCACCACTGCTCAGAACAGGGGTGTGATCCCTGCCCTGCTCCTGCTGGCCACACTATTGCTGACACAAGCCAGGATGCTGGTGGCCTCCTGGCCACCTGGCCACACTGCTGGCTCATATTCAGCTGCCATTGACCAGCACCCCCAGGTCCCTTTTCCACCAGGCAATTTCCATCCCTCCTTCCCTCAGCCTGTAGTGCTGCATGGGGTTGTTGTGACCCAAATGCAGGACCCAGCACTTGGCCTTGTTCCACCTCACACAATTGGCCTTGGCCCATTGATCCAACCTGACCCCTCCTACCCTCCTTATGCCTCAGTGTCCACCCTTGTCAAAACTGCACACTATTTTTTTTTTATTTTTTTTTGGCTTTAAAAATTGTTCTTTGCTTGTAAGTAGACACCAGCCTCAGTTGCCACCTCCCCTCAGAGGGACTTAGAGGTGCTACAGACACAGAAATTCTCCCTGAGATGCATCTTTCCTCTCCTGACCCTTCCCGGAGTGAGTCCCAGACTATCAGCCTGGGAAGGACGAAGGATGGTTGTAGGACTGGAGGATGTGCAGTGTCCCAAAATAATAATTTTTAAAAACAACACCAAGCCAAACACAAAGCAAAACCAAAAAACAAAACAAAACAAAACAAAACAAACAAACAAACAAAAAAAAAACAAAAACAAAAACAAAAACAAAAAACCCCAAAACAAACAAAAAAAAACCCCCAAAAAAAAACAAAACAAAAAAAAACAAACAAAAAAAAAAGCCAAAAACCACAAAATTAAAAAATAGCACTTTTTTTTTTAAGGAAAACTAAAAAAAAAAATTTAAAAAAAATTAAAAAAATAAAAAAGAACTACAGTTCCCAGAAGGCAGTGCGAGGCAGGGACCCTTCCAGCTTCAGAAGAAGAAAGGGACATGAGGAGGGAATCCCCCTCCTCTCCCTCCTTGTCCTTCCGCCAACATTTGGGCAATGGGAGGAAAAATCCCTCCCGGCGATGAGAGCCCAGAGCATCTCCCCTCTCCTCCCCCTGCTCCTCCAACCTTTGCTCTTTGGCTTTGTTTCTCTTCACCCTTCCTCCGGTAGCTCTCACTCCTTTGGCCACAGAACTTCCTTTGGGTCAGCCCGGCTGCAGCAGAACTCGGTGCCGGTTCGGAGCCAGGGTTGTGGCAGGGGGGATGCTCTGGAGGAGGGAGATGCCAGGCAGAGGCTGATGGAGCCCCTCAGGTAAGATGCTGTGGGCTGCATCTTCCCCGGGTAACCCCCAAAAAATGATGAAGTAACACCCTGGGATCTGGTTCTGAACCCTGAGCAAGGGGGATTTTGCCGAGCTGGAATTTAAGGCAGGATTTAGAGCTGTAGGAGCTGAATACTGAGAAAAAAAAAAAAAATTTAAAAAAAAAAAAAAAATATATATATATATATATAAAGTAGGTGGGGGAGTTTCTTCTTTTATCCTCAGATGAATTCAGGGATTTGCTGATTTTTTATTTTATTTTATTTTATTTTATTTTATTTTATTTTATTTTATTTTATTTTAATTTTTTTGCCAAAATGCAGAGGTGATTGAAACCCTGCTGCTGGTGAGATGTTTCCTCTAGGGGACCAATGTGAGCATCCGTGGCAAGGAGGGAGGGAGCTCCATGGGGAGGAAAGAGGCCATGGCCATGACAGAGAACCCAGTGGGCACTCAACCAGTGCCTGGGGCTCAGCACATCCCCTTGGCAATGTCCAGACCCCATTGGAGGCTCCTTGGTGGTGGAAGACTAAATCTGCTACCTGCTCAGGGGGTTAGTGACCTTCCCCAGTAAAAATACACTCGTGAACTTTTCTGAGTCCTCTTTCGAGCCTGGCTGCTGCTGAGGGTCAATTAAATTGTTTGCTCAATTAAAAACTGTTGTAGGAGTCACAAAGCTGCTCCCCCACCCCGGGAGGAGGTCTGGACCCTCCTGGAGGTTCCCCTCTACCAGCAAACATGAACCCCTTTTCCTTCTCCAAGTTAGTGTTTTGTCTCTCCCACCTCAGTATAACTTTGTGGGTACTTAGTGGGTTGTTGTTATTTTATTTTTTTGTTTTTCTGTGGTTGCTCTGTATACCAGCATGGAGAATTCAGCTTGGACAGGAGCACCCTTGTGCTTCAGTAGATGACCAGCAGCAGTGGGGATCCAGATTGGGTTAGCTGAAGGGGAAACACAAGCCATGCAACTAAATCTGAAATAACTTTCCCCATTTATAAGAGGAAATCTGGAAAGGCTGCCCCTTTCTCTGGCCCCTCTGACCTGTCTCCTCTGGGGACCATTTAGCTGTGAACTCTGCATTGAAGCTGCATTTTCATCTTTATACTCCACATCTCCCATCACTGGTCCTCTGATCCATTGCATTCCCCCTCCACAACCCCCTCCATCCTGGTGACAGGTTCCTGATGGAATTTCTCCTCTGCTACAGCCTTCACAGCCATCCAGACCTCCAGGGACAGACTTCACTGGCAGCCTCTGTCCCTGCTGGCAGCCTGCCCCAGAGCTGGTGGTTTTGGCAGCCTCACCTTCAGCCATCAATGCCACTCATAAAAGGCTGCCCAGCCACATATACTCTTGTTGCCAGCTATCTCCAGCACCCCTCTTTTTCCTCCCCTCACTCAGTCTCTCTGGCACTTTTCCCTGCTCTAACTCCAAGTCTTGGTAGAAGATGTTGCTCGTATCTCTGTTGGCCCTGATTAATTTTTATTTCTAATGGAAACACGTAGGATCCCAGGCCCGACTGTCAACTGAACTCTCTGAAAAGGACTCAGTCACTGAAGGTTTCCATGTCTCACTTCTCCATCTGAGGACACCACTGACATGTCATCTGTGCATGCAGCTCTGCCACCACAAATCAGAGCAGCCCAGTTTTGCAAGTGGTGCCAAGTTTTGGGTTTCTTCCCGGTCTGGATGATTGTGGTTGCTGCACAGTCACTCATCAGAAAGGGGTCTAATTACAAAAATTACTGGGAAGTACATTAATTAACTTATTTACTTATAAATCTTCTTGGTCAAAAGACAGAGGACTGTTCTGAGATTGCTCTAAGAGGCCCATGGGAAAGATGGAGACAAACTTCTTAGCAGGGACTGTTGCAGCAGGACAAGGGTGATGGTTTCAAATTAAAAGAGAGGAGTTTAACTAGATATAAGAAAGAAATTTTTCACTATGAGGGAGGTGAAACACTGGCACAGGCTGCCCAGAGAGGTGGCAAATGCCTCATCCTTTGAAACACTCAAGGTCAGGTTGTCGGGGCTGTGACAACTTGATCAAAATGAGGATGTCCCTGTTCACTGCAGGGGTGTTGGACTAGATGAGCTCTAAAAGTCCCTTCCAACCCAAACAACTCTGATTTAAAACCCTTAGTGCAGCAATAGTAGAGCTGAAAGCTCCTGGGTCATTGCAGCAGTGACTGCATCACCACAGATCCCCCATCATCAGGAGAAATGAGCCTGTTCCTGCTCTCTGCTGGAGTCCAGATGAGCCTCTGGCTTCAAAGATCTCAGGTTCAGTCTCCCCTGGAGCAGCCAAGGTGCCACCTGTTGTGTTTGCATAGCAGACACAGGAGGTGGAGAAGAAATAATGACTTAATAATTTTCTCTTTATTTTTTTAGCCTGGCAGTCTGAGTCTCCAGGGATGCCAGGGAAGCCTCTTCAGGAGATGGGAGGAGGCAGGAGATGGAGTTACAAACATTGCATCTGCAAGCTGAGGTGGAAGGAGGCTGAGAAATGAGGAAGCCCACACACACCTTGGTGGCTCAGAGCTGGCATGCAGCAGTAGCACCCTTTCCTTTATGGGTGATAAAATGCATCCATTAAAGTCCACTTTGATGGGTGTGTCCTGATGGGTTTTCTTATGCTCCAAGACAGTCCCTCCCCATAACACAGTGGATTTTTTTACTAGCTGCCATCTGCTTGGCAGCCTCATCACACCTGGGTGCAGGGTGCTGCTGGTTTAGGCACACGATGCTGAGGGTTCACTCCTGTCAGGAGTGCAGCAAATCCTTCAGCAAGAAGGGGAACCTGAGGAGACACCAGAGGATCCACACGGCAGAGGAACTCTTCACTTGCAAGGAGTGTGGGAAGCACTTCACCACCCGGGGCCACCTGGAAGCCCACCAGAGCATCCAGAGAGGAGAGAAACCCTTCTGCTGCCAGGAGTGTGGGCTCTGCTTCCACCTGGAGATATTCCTGGCTGCCCACCAGAAGACACACACCAAGGGTGCTCCCTACCTCTGCACCCACTGTGGCAAGAACCTGAGCACCAAGCTTTACCTCAACATCCACATGAGGACCCACACGGAGAAGAGGCCATTCTCCTGCCAAGAGTGTGGGAAGAGCTTTGTGAAGAAAGGGACCCTCATCACCCACAGGGAGACCCACGAGAGAGAGAAGCCTTTCAAATGTCCAGACTGCAGTAAGTGCTTTGGGCAAAGTGCCACACTCTTGGCCCACCAGAAGATGCACCTCTCCGGGGGGCCTTTCATTTGTACTGAGTGTGGGAAGAGCTTGAGCACCAAGCAGTATTTCAGTGTCCACCAGAGAAGCCATGATAAGCAAAAGTCACTCGAGGAAGACACCAATGGTGTGTCTCTCCAGGTCATCCAGATTAAAGAAGAGCCTGATTTTATCTTCAGGGCAGAAGAGAATGTGTTGGAGAACATGTTGCATGAAGGAGATGTAGACCAAGGGTGTAGCAAACCTGGAAACCCGTCTAATCCAAAAAGCCCTTCTTGGAAAATCCAGATGAAGGAGGAACTAGAACCACCCACTGATGACCCAGAAGACATTACTGCAATAGCCTGCCAGAAACTTTACATCAAGGAAGAGCCACCAGAAAACCCAGACTATGGAAAGTCTTTTGATGCCAAAATCCCACTGATGGCTTCACAGGGGAGACAGCTTAAAAAAGAAGAAGGTGATGTTGGGCAGCATGAATGGGAAGTCCCCATGGCCAGTGACTGGGTGTTCCAGGGGAAGGAAGAACCACGGGAAAACACTGAGTTTGAGATGTGTTATGGGCAGAAGCCAAACCTCTGTGCTATCCAGTGGGTTCAGATTAAAGAGGAACCTGGTGTGGAGGCCAACCAGGAGAACCAGAGCCCAAAGCAGAAGCAGAAGCAATGCTATCATCCCACCCAAGAGGAGATGCCGGAGAAGCGGGAGGAACCCACGTGCAAGAAAGATCCCTCAGCCAAAGGAGCTCCCAAGGGCCAACGGATGTTCCCCTGTCCTGAATGTGGGAAGAGTTTCAATCAGAAATCAAACCTGACCAGACACAGGAAGATTCACACCAGCGAGGGGCCCTACAAGTGCAGCGAGTGCGGGGAGAGTTTCCGCATGAACCGCAAGCTGCTCCGCCACCGGCGCCTCCACCTCAGCGAGCCCTTCAAATGCCCCGAGTGTGGGAAAAGCTTCACCCAGAGGTCAAACCTAATTCGGCACCAGAGAATCCACACCAAGGAGGAACCCTACCAGTGCCCCGAGTGCGAGAAGACCTTCAACCAGAAGGCCAACCTCTTCCGTCACCAAACCATCCACGCCCGCATGGGGCCCTGCAAGTGCACCAAGTGTGGGAAATGCTTCCCCCAGAAACGTCACCTCATCAAACACCAGCTCCTCCACTCCCGAGGTGGAGCCTACAAGTGTGGGGTCTGTGGGAAACGCTACCGGCTCCAGAAGTACCTGAGGAGGCACCAGAAAATCCACGCGCGGGAAGGGATGGGATCCCCCCGCGTGGGATGGGAGGAGGCCACGGGGACTGGAGATGGATCCCAGCACGTTGAGCAGAGGGTGATGAGCCCATGAAGAGCAAAAGGGAGAGCTGAGGAGGTGTGGTGCTCACTCCTAAGGGAAAGTCCTGTGGGAAAGAAGAGGGATGGAGATAAACTCTGCTCGTCTTATCTGGGAGTGAGGAGGAGGGAGCAGTAAGGTTTTCTTGTTCTACAGCTTTTCTAAGGAAAACCCTTGGGGTATAATTTGCTCACAGCTGTGGGATGGGTCTGGAGATCCATGCCTCTTCTTAGCCAAAATTGTCTTGTGTAGGCAATACGTAACCAGGAGGACCAGGCAGGATTTTTTTTTTTATTATTAGATTACTGTGCTTTTGAGGAAGCTGAAGGGAACCTCTCCCATCTAGGCAAGGGTTTAAAGCAAGGGACAACTCTCTTCTTCTCCCTCATGTAGCTCTGATCCACACCTTGATTCTACTGGGATGATGAACCATAATCAGCTGGATGGTAAGGATCTGGAAGAAACTACTGCCAGCCAAACCAGGGTTTTAAGCCTTGAATCCCCCAGTGAGAGGCATTTATTTCCTTCTCATAGGCCTGATGTAGAGCTGTAGAGATTTCTGCCAGCAAGAGGAACTGGTATGGAAGTTTTGCCACTTGTATTTCATTGTCTGACAGGGAGTCAGTGTCAGCAGCTTTCCTGGATATCATTCCATCTTCCACCATTGACCATGGTCAGTGTGAGTGTCCTAGCTTCTGGGGAAAACCAGGGCTGATAGTTTGTAATATCTTCCTCAATAAAGGAAATATTAAAGAAAAAATTGATCTGCTTTTCTGGGTTTTGTTGTTTGGTGGGGTTTTTCTATAAGCTGTCACTGAGAGAACCACAGAATCAGGGCTGCTAGTTTGCAGTGTCTCCTCAATGAAGTAAATATTTAAAGAAAAGAAAAGGAAACAAAATGAGCATCTCTTCTGTTTGCTGTTATTTTTTTTTTTCATAAGCTATCACTGAGAAAAACCACACCATGTTCTACCCACAACACAGTAGGTGAGCAATGCCAGAGTAAGTTTCATGGTAACCAAGTGGACATTGTTGGTGAAGAGCTCTCCAGGCTCTTGCTGACTGCAGTAATCAGCTCTCCACCAACTCTGCCAAGAGCCCAGACCTCCCCATCCTCACCCCTGGGCTCCAGTCAGTGACCCACACACAGGTACCATGTGAAGTCCTTAAATTGGCTGCACAGCGCTAGAGGGACCCAGGGAGACCTTGACCTCCCTGGATAAGCACCTGGAGATATCCCGGGACAGGACAAAACCAGTTTTCTTCTTACTTGTTTTGCTTTCTTTAGAAATTGTACTTAAACCCATGTTAGGATTTAACACTGCCCAGCAATTAAACTCAATAACAGATGCTCTCTATTAATCCCCCCCCTCCCTCCCTGTTAAAGAAAGAAGAGAGAATAAGGGAGAGAGACTTATGGGTTGGAAACTAAATTACACAGCTTTAATGAAACAGTAATTATAAATATGAAAAATTACTAAATATATACAAATATACAGGAAAGTTGATCCCACATTCCTCTCCCCTTTCCCCCAATAACTCTCATATCACCCCCGAGGCTGCAGGGCAGCCCTGGGAAAGTCCAGGCTGGAATCCTGGGGTCAGCAGGAGTTGGGAGCTGGAGGCAGAACACACAGATTCAGGCTGGAATGGATCAGGACCACAGGCAGAGGAATGGATGGAATCCTCCCAGGATGCCAGAGCAAAACAGGGAACAGGCGAGGAAGGGAAGCAGGAAGGGGTTTGACCCTTGTGATCCCTCAAATTTATACTGAGTATGAGGTGTATGGGATGGAATACTCTGTTTGGTCAATTCTGGCATCTATCTTGTCTGTTCCTCCCCAAAGGAGGGGTTCAGGTGGGACCTCTTTACTCCTTCTGGAGGGTAAAATGTTCCTCAGAGCTGAGCAGTGACCTTGGCCCTGCACACCAGTCTCCAGCTGTAACTATAAACATGGAGTGGGATCAGTCCCAGAGGCAGACACTGACTGAGAAACTTGCTGTTAATTTCAGCACCTACTTACAAGAGACTTAGCTGAAAGCAAAAGTACAAACCAGAAAATCACCTTTATCCTGGCCCAAACCAGGACAACCTGTTAAAAAGGCTCCCAGATAGCCATAAGATGCTTAAAATCCAAATCATTGCACCATTCTCCAATGGATTTTATGCAGAAAACCACATCTGCAAACATTCACTGAGTTTTTTCAGTCAGTAAGTGAAAAGGATGCCTCACAATAGTCTGATTTTTGCCTTCAGGTCTATATAGTAAATTCAGTGCTGTCAAGTTGAAAGAAACAGATTTAAATCAAAGTAAAACATATGAAAGAGGCTCTGATGACTTTTGAAAACAAATCATCTGGTCTTGCACAGGAGGTAAGGTAGAGTTTGTTTCGAGACACTTGCTGTCCTGTTCCTAGCCCTACACGTTGTTCCTGGGGATTTCAGGAGAAATCTGGCTGTGAGACTTTTCAAAAATCAGTTTGTTGACTCATTGCCTATCTGTGTGGATCATCTCAGCATCCGTTCTGGCTCCAGGATTTGGCATGGGCTGTCTGGAGGAGAAATGGTGACAGATTGTTGGGAAGCAGGTGGGCAAGAACAAGGATTTGTGCTTTGGGACTTTTGGAGCTGATTGACCCTCAGCACGTTCTGCTGTACTGGGAATGAGAGGGTCTTTGTGGCTAGAGCAATTCTCTGTTTGGACATCACTGTCCTGGGATGTTTATTTGCCCTTTGGGAATGTGATGATTCCCATGAGAACTTTGAGAATCCCAGGCTGCAGGGAGCCTGCTGTGCCCATAGATGGGGAGAGAGGAGAGGATGAAGACCAAGGTGAAAACTGAGCAACAGGACACTCACTTTCACATGGGTGTTCACTTTGACTAAAAGCCTCCATGGGGAATGAGTATTTTATTACCATCACCACCTCAGCTACCTCTCTTTGGCCTCCAGTCTGGGGAGCTGCCAAACCTGGCCTCCTCCCAGTCACCACAAAACAAAAGCAGAGGTAGGAAGCAGAGATCTGGAGATCTTTCCCTACCAAGTCACAGGAGGGGTGGGAAAATGAATCCCAGATCCCCAGCCCTTTGGTCATTCTGCAGACAGCAGCAACTTAGAGGCAGAGGTGGGGCACAGGTGGTTTCTCTGAGCCCTTAAAGTGGTAGAAATCAGTCCCTGTGGATGTTCCTTGTTGCTTGTCCCTATTAAAGCCCAAGAGGACAGAGGATGGAGGGCTCCTGTAACAAGCAAGACCTGCAGAGCTTCATCCTTTGCTCTCCCAGCCTGTCTTGGGGTCCTGGGGGAGAGGGATGCTCTCACACACCAAGCTAGATGTTAAGGAGCCCAATTCCTGCAGCACTCTGACTCCCTTTGAGAGGCTTTCTCTCCTCTTTTTTTGGTTTTTTGGTTTTGTTTTTTTTTTTTCTGGGTAGTTTTTGCAAACCTTTGACTTGAGGTTTCTGTGGCTCAGAACTGCTGTCCCATGAAGGATGGGTAAAGCTGAGGAAAAGACTGCCCTAGATGGCTGCATTCCTCAGGTAGGTCACTAACAAGACATACTCAGTGAGAAAATCTGAGCCAGTTAAACCTTAGGGAAAGTAAGAGATTAAGGAAAAATTATCCATGGTCTCTCTTTTCCTGCCTAAAATCATTAAGTAATGCCTAGCATGATTTTTTTTTCCCAGGTTGTGCATCTTGAACATGTATGTACTGTGACTTTTGTGGTCAAAATAATCAACCTTTATGCTTGCACAGCCTGAGCATATAAAATAACCAAAGTATCAGCTTCTATGAGTTATTCCTTCCATAGTTCTAATTAAATCTTATTTTCAAATACAGACCTTGATGTCATTTCACCTTAATCCAATCCAGGGGTATCTGATTGTTGAACTGTAACATTTGAATCACTCTTCTGGGAGGGCTGGGTCTGAGATTAAAATTGAATCCAGCTGCACTCTGGCTCCTCTCTGAGAAGGAGTTTGGAAAGCAAAGGGATCCAATCTGTATCTCCCTGGGTGTCCTCTCTGGGTCATGACACCTGTTCTGCTCACCAAATTATTTGCAGATGGGAGAGGCTCATAGCAGCTCAGTGGCTAATGCCCTGTCCAGCCTCAGTGACCTCTGCTTTTCACACATTTGTCACCCATCAGCCAGCACAGATTAAAGGCTGGGCAGCCTGGAATGGATTGAGAGCAGCTCTGAGGTGGTGGTGGTGGGAGGAGGAGGAAGGAGGAGGAGGAGGAGGAGGAAGGAGAAAGGAGAAGGAGGAGGCTGAGGAGGAGGAGGCTGAGGAGGAGGAGGGAGGAGGAGGTGGAGGAGGTGGAGGAAGGAGGTTGAGGAGGAGGAGGGAGGAGGTTGAGGAGGAGGAGGGAGGAGGTTAAGGAGGAGATGGAGGTTGAGGAGGAGGTTGAGGAGGAGGTGGTGGAGGAGGAGGTTGAGGTGGTGGAGGAGGTTGAGGTTGAGAAGGAGGTTGAGGAGGAGGAGGAGGTTGAGGAGAAACTCACCATGAGCCAGCAATGTGCTCTTACAGCCCAAAAAGTCAATCTTGTCCTGTTCCATCAAAAGCATCATGGCCAGCAGGTCAAGGGAGGTGATGCTCACCCCCCCTGCAGTGCTGTGTCCAGGTCTGGAGCCCTCAGCAGAGGAAGGAGATGGAGGTGTTGGAGTGAGGCCAGAGGAGGTCCCTGAGATGATCAGAGGGCTGGAGCAGCTCTGCTCTGGAGCCAGGCTGAGGGAGTTGGGGGTGTTCAGCATGGAGAAGAGAAGGATGCAATGGGGAGACCTTAGAGCACCTTCCAGTGCCAGAAGGGGCTCCAGAAAAGCTGGGGAGGGACTTGGGACAAGGGTGTGGAGTGATAGGATGAGAGGGAAAATTTTCCAACTGAAAGAGAGGAGATTTAGATTAGATACTAGGAAGAAATTCTTTGCTGTGAGGGTGGTGAGACACTGGGGCAGGTTGCCCAGGGAAGCTGTGGATGTCCCACCATTGGAAGTGTTCCAGGCCAGGCTGGATGGGGCTTGGAGCATCCTGGGCTGGTGGAGAGTGTCCTTACCCATGCAGAGGGATTGGAACAAGATGATCTTTTAAGGCCCCTTCCAACCCAAACTGTTCTGTGATTCCATACCCAGATACTTCCATTTGTAACCCTACTGATATGAACCCCACACCCAGTAGAATAAAATGATTTATTTCTGGTAAACAGACCAGAAATAAACCACAAAGAGTGCAAGGTAGTAGGACCAAGGACTATCTCTGAGCTCCAGCTGTGTGGGAGCATCACTGCCAGCCCAGCTCTGGGTACCTCTGGAAATGGCTCCAGCTCCTCAGCAGGGCCAAGGCTCAGCTCACACTGGGTTAAACTGGGGTCAGAGCACTTGTCCACCAGTTATGGTCTCCTCTTTCCATCCGCAGAATTTGGAGAGACTTGAATGTAGGTACTTAATAGAAGCATCCAAACTCTGAGCTGAGCCCCCATCAAGGAGCCAAAGGCCTCCATTCCCCCTGTCAGTCTCTTTAGCCATGGGGTGGAAAGGGGCCAAGAAGCATTTTAATGTGAAGAAGGGAAGGATGTTTTTGGTTATCTAGAAGTTTTTTCCACTTTACTACAAATTCACAAATTCTTCAAGCTGGCATAAAAGGAGAAAATCAGGGCAACAGATTGTAAAGCCAGAAAACAAACATTTGAAAATGTTTCTATCTTCTTACTTAAAAATAAATGCAAGCGTTGCATTTTTGCAGGTTGGGGATGTTTTTCTTTCCCTTTTCTAGGAGCCAACCCTATCCTGAAACAAAATGTTTCAGTGTGGGGATGAAAGTAACGTAGATTCAAAGGATTGTTTAGCTTTATAATTGTTTTCCAGGAAATAAAGGTGAAAACAATATTTTAATCTTACCTGGAAAAAAATCTCCTGTCTTGACAACAAATCAGCTACTACCACATATTCATCCAGGCCTGTTTTAAATAAAGGACTCCTGAGATTTCCTAAGTGCTTAAATTAAAATGGGTGAATACATCAGGGTTTAAGTGCTTTTGATGGAAATAACAACGTGCATGTTTCCAGGAGTGCAACAAAGAGAATGGGGTGGTGGATGTGACTGAGCCTGTTGTATTCTCATGGTTGGCTGCAGCCAAGCTAGCAATGAAAGAGGGAATAAAACAGTCACTCTCTCCTCTAAATATAATAAACATATAATCATTTACATTGGCAAAACTTGGAAGTGAACTGAAGCAGAGGAAGGAGCAGATACCAGAGGACAGAGCTGAACACAGGAGTCACAGTACCAACCTCTGTTTGATGCTTTCTACATCAAGCCCCTGTTCCTGTTCTTTTTGTAGCTGGGGCAGTTCAAGCACTACTTCCAAAAATGACAACTCTGGATCTGCTTTTTCTCCAGCTTTGGCACTGAGGTGCACTTTTATTTCCTGTCATGCCCAGCAGATTTACAGCGTGATGGTTTGAAGCAGGCAGAATCATCATGAAAGGGATGATAAAAATGGGAACTAGGTCAGGAACTGAAATGAGGAAGGAGAATAGAGAGATTCCCCCCTCCCTAGAAAAATTCACAATGAAGCTGAATAAAGACAAGAATTAACAGATGCTGGCTGGAAATGCAGTGACTGGGAGCATTCATCCCTCTGCAGCAAAGCAGCTGGATCTGCACATCAGCCCAATCTTCTGGGGAAAGATGGGAACCAAGACCATGGATATGTGATCCCCAGACACCCAGGAAGTTCTGCACACCTCATTTTGCACAAAGGCAAGAGTGCCTGAAGGACACTCTAGCAAATCCACCAGCAAAGCCAGCAGGGACAAAGTAAGAAGAAGAATAAACCCTGAGCACTCTGAGGAGGTCCTCTGCTCCAAACCCTGAAGACATCCAAGGATGGTCCATGTGGGAAGAGCTTCTTGAAGAGGAGAAATCCCATAGCCCAACTGGACAAAGGTCCAAAGTTGGCTGTAGGTTGGGAGGAGATGCACCAGGACCAAGCAGCATCCTTTGCAAGGAGAAAGAAAAGCAGGGCCAAGGAGGCACCAGGGCAGGGCAGGGAGATGTGTGCCAAGGAAAATCCAGATGAAACTTTTGCTGTGGTGTACCAGGTGATGCAGGTCCTCAGATAAGAGTGAGGTGATCCTGGGCTGAAATACCCACCATGAAAGGTGGCCCAGAGCATCTCTGCAGGAGGCTGTGGTTTCTCCTCTCCATAGTCACAGTGTCTGGCTACTAGAGAGGGCTGGGGATGGCCAAGGTGAATGTAAAGCTCACACAGGATCTCTGCTGACAGCCACTCTCCTGGGGGGCTGAAAATCAGCAGTGTTGATAGGACTTTTCTCCCCTTTAGACCTTTAACCATGCATCCCAATTTCTTCATTTCTCACACTTTCACCACCTGAAAAAATTGAGAGGAAAGTTCTTTGAGAGGTCAGTCAGGATATCTGCCTAAGGCTTTTAGCCCTGAATTACTTTCTGGTGAAACTTGTTCCTCCCCAAGGACCAGAAAGGACTAAGCCTTCAGCCTGTGTTTTGCAGCTTGGGTTGTGTTACGATCCAAGCTATTATTTTATATTTTGATCATGGGGCTCCTACTTCATGGATGAGAATCCAGGAGCAGAATCAGAGTCAAGCCCATCTGTATGACATTATATTTTGTTTTTTTCTTGTAATAAAAACTAAGAGGACCATGATCCATACCTTACTTTCAGCGACCATGGTTGCAAAGTCTGGAATTAATCTGTTCCAAGATCAATGGCAGCTGCATTGTCCCCAGCCCTTGCCCCTTGTATCCACCTCCCTGGCTAGTTAGCTGTGTCCTTGCTGCCCAGTTTTGTGACAGGCAGCTTTTAAATCACCTCCTGTTCTTCCACCCCATTCTCTGAGGTCTTTACCTAGCCTAGATCTGCAAAATAAATTGGAGAAGTCCATAAGGAGAGGTAGAAAAGAAGACTCAGCTGCCTGGAGCTCTTAAAGGATTTTCCTTTCTTTTGTTTTTTTATTCTTCAAGGTGGTTTTTATGTCTCCATACACCCACAGTCCCAAGAGAGCAGGGAAGGTGTCCCTGTCCATGGTGGAGAGGCTGGACCTATGTGGTCTTTAAGGTTCATTCCATCCCAAACCATTCCATGATTCCATGAAGAGAAGAATAGGATGGATTTCCTTCCTTGCACATCCCTAAGGAGGATCACACGTGAAGAGAGAAAGCATCCACAGTGAGGGCTCTGGAGGTCCCTAAGAGGGATTTCTAATGCAAAACAGTGCAGTTCAGTTGCCTGAAAATAGCAATTTAGAAGGAGAAGTAAAGCAAAAGCTGTTTCCAATTTGCTGCTGCACAACCACTGCTTTTCCCTAAAAAACAAATAATCCCTGGTCCCCAAAGGTGGGCATCCTCCAAAGGCAGTGGGTGAGCAGCACCTCCAACCAGGACTTCAGCTCCCAGGAATCCAGGCAGCACATGAGCTGGACCAGTGTCCTGGCTTGGGCCAGGAGAAAGGTGATTTTCTGTCTTGTGCTTTTGCTTTTACTCAGCTAAGTCTCTTGTAAGTAGTTGCTGAAACTAACAGCAAGTTTCTCAGTCAGTGTCTGCTTCTAGGACTGATCCCACTCCATGGTTATAGTTACAGCTGGAGACTGGTGTGCAGGGCCAAGGCCACTGCTCAGCTCTGAGGAACATTTTACCCTCCAGAAGGAGTAAAGAGGTCCCACCTGAACCCCTCCTTTGGGGAGGACCCGACAAGATAGATGCCAGAATTGACCAAACAAAGTATTCCATCCCATACACCTCATACTCAGGATAAATTTGAGGGATCACAAGGGTCAAACCCCTTCCTGCCCTTCCTGCTTCCCTTCCTCTCTTGTTCCCGGTTTTTGCTTCAGCATCCTGGGAGGATTCCATCTGTCCCTCCTGGGATCCATCCTGCCTTGGGGACATCCCCCCTGAGTCTCTTCCAGGTTGAACAGACTCGGCTCCCTCAGCCTCATAGTTCTAAGTCACCTCTTTCCCTTAGATTTTCTCTGTATTTCCTCTGATTTGCAGGTAGCTTACCTCTAGTTTTTCTAACAAAAAGCTGTACAAAAAAAAAAAAAAAAAAAAAAAAAAAGAGAGAGAAAGAAAGAGAAAAAGGAAAAGGAAAAAAAAGGAAAAGGAAAAGGCTGTGCTTTAGCACTGTTGGACTCAAGTCAGCCCAAATGTGACAGAGGGAGGGGAGGTGACAGCTTGGGATGGAAGCCTCCAGTTGGGACCAGGACACCAGCATCATCTTGATTCAACCCTTAATGCCATGGCAGGTCTGAAGGGGGGGTTGTGTGAGACTGAAGTTTTGCCCTAGGAACCACTGGGAAGGAACTTAACTTTCCAAATAAACATTAGAATAAGTCCAGGCAAGGTCCTCACTCGTCTTGTTATAAATCAATCTGCAAAAGTCATAAGGAGAGTCAAAATACAGGTGGAAACTGTGACTGATGAGAAATTACCTCCAAGTGTCTGCTGCATCCTGGCTGTCTCCTGCTCATTTTGCTCTCCTGACTGTTTGCTCCTGGTCACAGCTTTGCCAAGAGGAGCTCATCACTGGGGGATGAGCATCCAGGTTAGAAAATGAGAATGAGACTTTTCTTCTTCACCTTCCCACCTTGCACCATGAGCATCCTAAACCCACTCTTCTCCGTGGCAGCCCAAGGCCATGATTCCTGGGACACCAGGAGACTTTTTTGAAGAAGTGTGAAGTAACACACAGTAAAAGAAGACACAAATCACTTCTATTGAACAAATCCCCTGCTGCACACCCAGAAGAGATGCTGGTCCTCAGCCACTCCTATTCCTTTCCCATGGTTTTCCCCAGATTTTCATGCTGTTCTGTGGTTTGTGGTGGCACATGGACCTCTCAGAGCCAGATGTGTGTCACAGGCCCTTTGGTGACACAATGGGGGTGTTTCTTTCCAATGTCCCTTAGCTATTTTCCAAGCAACCCTCACCAACCAGCTGGATGCTCCAAGCTCCATCAATCCCCATTTCTCTTTGCACCAAACAGTCTGTGATGCTTGCTCCTTCTCTCCTGCAGAGGGGACATTTGTTATGCAGAACAAAATATTATGTTGCTGTGTTATTTAATCAAGTTACAATTCATAGGCAGCATCTGTGCAGAAGATAAAATGTTTCGGGACAGTTTAGTCCTTTTTCTTATCTGAGTGATTACGGTTATGTAAAGATTTTTCTTTCAAACATGGAGATGGAGTTTCATAAGCAAGGGACCAAAATAGTGCCAAGTAGCCAACCATCTCCCTTTGAGCAGGCTGGATTAGTACAATTAATCTGTAGGTATTAGTGACCAGCAGGGGTTTGCCTGGAGGATATAATATATATTTATTATTTCAGATCTGATTTCTCCCAAGAGGCAGAAAATTGAATCGTGGGCTTTTCTTTTCATCGTCACACTTCTGCAAATGGAGCTGTGGGATTTGGAAAATTACTGAGGGGCTCCTGATAGGAGGGGGGACATTTTTTATGTCTTCTGAGAAAAGTGCAATTGGGAATTACTTGCTGGATGGGTGTGAAGTGGTGTGGGACCTCAGCCAGGACCTGGTGGGTATTTGCTGCTCACCCACCAGTATAATCAAGTCCTTAAAGCACTTTCCAGACACTGCTGCCATTGCTGCCTAACACTGCAGGAAACCAAAGCTCAAAAATAGGGAATTATTTACCAGGGAGAGGATCAGGAATCCTCATTCTTGGGCTCCTCTTCAGCTCTTGTAAAAACATGTCTCACAATACCCCTAAATACCCCTTTAGCTATTGTGAAGCCCTTGAAGGAAGGGCAGAGCTTTGCTCTGTTTCCCAAATGAAAGCCAAAAAGGAAAATCCCTGAGAAGTTTGCTTTGCTTTGGGTTATGGGGAATAGGTGCTGAAGATTTCTTAATTTTCTTGCTGGGGTTTATGAATGAAGATGTAGAGGCTGGGTCTGGAGCAGCAGCTCCTGTTTAACCTGATTACAGATCAATTGGCTTGAACCCTGCTCTTAGCACTGCACCAGTGAAAGGTTGGCACAGATGGATTGAGTTTGCATGGCTTGATCTGTGTGCTGACTGCCAGGAAAACAACTGATAACAACTCTGGTTCTTCCCAGACTCCCAAGCCTTCACAGCCCAGTCCATGGCCACCAGAAGATGGTAAGAGGAAGATGCAAAGAGAGGAAGAACAACACAAATAACACAGTGAACTTCCCTCCAAGTAGCCCTTTTGAAGGTGTCACCTACCAATTTTACTGCTTATTCACCTGTTCTTGTATTAAAAAAGGAATCTTTCTTTTCTACTCCCCTTCTTCACAGCGTTCCTAAAAGTGGAGTTGACCTTCAGTGCTGTCTAAACCCAGATCTAAAGTCCTGGGATATTATTTAGAAAAAAACCATTTGGCTTTGCCAGTGCTTACCTTTTTTTTTTTTTTTTTTTTTTCTGTAGCTTTATGAAATGAATGAGCAGTGTTCCCCCATCCCCTTGCAGGGGAGAGAGCTGCAGGTTACAGCAGAAAGAAGAGTGTTATATGATCAGCTCAGCTAGGAACATGGAAATGAATCTGGCAGAGTGATGTGGAGCCAGACAGGGGTGCAGTAGCCCCTGCTTATAAATACTAAATTCTGCCTATCTGGTGCAGGAGGTGAATTGCAGGTCACAGCAAAGATAGGAATCAAAAAGGTTTAAGCTGAGTTTCCAAAGTGCATCTGTTGGAGGCTTCTCTGTTAGGGACAAGCCCTTCACCTCCAGCATCTTTTTTTTTAACCCAGGCCATTTCTGCAACATGCAAGGTAGGTGAGGTTCACCCCTCCCCAACATCCCCCTGTATCAGGAGGGTTTGTGGTGCCTGTTTGCAATTCCCACTTACCCTGAGACTTAAGTGCTCCAAATTCCATTGACCAAGGAGGCTACAACCATCCCTGCTGTAAAAAATTCCATTTAAGCAGGTGTGTCCCTCCCAACTCCATAAGCTCTTGGCAGGGAGGGTCCAAACTTCACTTTTAACACCCCATATACACGCTCCCCTGAAGGTGAACTGCATTTCTTAGGCTTGCCATCTCACCTGCATTAAAACCCCAGCTGCAGCAGCATTTCCAAACCATTGAATTCAAAAAGACCATTAGAGCAAGGCAGTGCTGCAGGTCCAGGGCTTGCAGCAACAACTGAAACACCCAGAGTTAAAAATAAAACGTGAGGTTTTGTTGTTTGAAGACTTTTCCTGGAGCTTGCTATTTTCTGCCTGACAGCACCCTCTTCTGGGGAGCAGGTGCTGCTGGCTGAAGGGTGCACCCTGCTCAGCTTCCCCCATCAGGACCTGAGCACCCAGCAGAATTCGGAGCCTTTTGGGGGGAAATTTAAGCGAAGCAGCATGAGATAGTTCCTCCTGAGTTGCTTTTTGCAGTTCCTTCTGAAGGAGCTGGAAGAACTTTGCATGATGGTCTAAGTCACAGCACCCAGTACCCACCAGCTGATGGGTGCAGCCCCCAGCAGGAGTGGGTGCAGACACCAGTAGAGCCTGGCAAGTTGTGTGCCTGGAGCAGCAGGTAAAATCTTCACCATCCTGGAGAGGACGGCCTTAAAGCTTTTAATTATGCCCTTAGACATGTCACAGCCTTTTTATTTGTTTGCTTGAAAAGGTGAGCAAGCACCTTGTTGGAAATTGTGTGCTTATTAGAGTCAGAGAAATGTCAAGGTTGGAAGGGACCTTTAAGATCATCCAGTTCCAACCCCCCTGCCATGGGCAGTGACACCTCCCACCAGATCAGGTTGCTCAGAGCCCTGTCCAGCCTGACCTAAAAAATTTCCAGGGATGGATGGGGCTTCCACCACCTCTCTGGGCAACCTGTGCCAGTGTCTCACCACCCTCATGGGGAAGAACTTCTTCCTAACATCCAATCTAAATCTCCCTTACTCTAGTTTGAATCCGTTCTCCCCAGTCCTACCACTACTCAGGACAGGAACAGGTGCTCAGCTGGCAACTTTTCAAAGATGGGTTGGGAGCTGAGAAGGAGAAGAGCAGCTCAGCTCTCCAGGGACACCAGGCAGGGCTGGGGCAGCCACCACCAGCACCCATCTGGCTGGGCTCCAGATTTCACCTTCCTTCAAAACTATCCTCATGCCTTGTCCTCTGAAACCTCGCTTTTGTTGGTCAAGTCTCCCCATGAAGGGATTTAACACTGTGCAGCCTATGCCAGGGCTTGTTTGTATCTTAAACAAGGTTTTTAATTACAAACCACACAGGGTGCTTACCTGCATCCTGGGCTGAAGCCCCCCTTTGAAGGCCAAGCAGTGAACTTGTGACACAAATTGCTGATTAGTTCCTTGGTGATGGTTTCCAACTCATGGCTGCAAACTTTTATCTCCTCTTACATTAAGGAAACAGTGCTGCTGCCTTTGGTGGCAGGGTGGAAGGTGTTTAATCACCATTTTCAAGCAAGGACTGCAGTGCAGAGATGGCCAGAACTGCCTTGGCTTTCCAGCTGCTGCACGAAAGGCAAGGATGGGCAGCAGGAATGGTTGGGATTGGCCAGGTCCAACATCTACATAGAGGCAGAAAGGTCCTTCCATGCAGCTCAAAACACAAGTCACTTCAGGGTCCCCTCAGATCACAGAATGGTTTGGGTTGGTAGGGACCTTAAAGACCATCTAGTTCCATCCCTCTGCCATGGGCAGGGACACCTCCCAGCATCCCAGGTTGCTCCAAGCCCCATCCAAGCTGAACTTCAACACTGCCAGGAATGGGGAAGCCAGAGGCAACCTATGCCAATGTCTCAACACCCTCCCAGGAAAGAATTGCTTCCTAATATCCAGTCTAAATCTACTCTTTCAGTTTGAAACTGTTCCCCCTCACCAGATCACATCCTCCCTCTGAAACGGGGGCACCCCAAAGCCCAGATCCCTTTGGAAAACCCTGCCTGCGCTCTGACCTCCTCCCCCTGCCCACAGCAGGCTGGGTTTGCATGGTGCCTGGCACACAGGCACCTTGGCTTCTCTAGGTTCTGTGTCCCAGGATTACAAGTCACTCACATTAATAACCAGCCTTCATTTTTTACATCAGCTGTGTGCATCTTGAAGCATTTGCCAAAGGTGATGCCCCTTGTTTGCCCCAAAATAGGGGAAACTGAGACTAAGAAAGCTTCCTAGGAGGGAAGAAGACCTCAGTGTGTTTGCCTTGCTCCAGGTCTGGAGCATCTTGCAAGCCCCAGACAGACCCAGAAAACTCCAGTTTAACTCAGTGACACAGTCTGAGGAGGAAAGGGACAACTGAAAGCAGTGACTGACACCTGCTGTCACCACCAGGATGGATCCATGCAACCAAACAAAATTAAATTGGCAGCAATGATTTATGGGCATGATGAACCCCCCCACCCTCCCCACCTGCACTTGCCCCTCCCTCTCCTATGCCCCAGATTAATCTGGTTCTGCACAAATTTACCTAAAACTGAAGAAAACTGCTCAGAACTGTTCACTCATTACTGTTTGCTGCCAGTCCTCAGAAGGTACCAGCCAGGAGCACAGCTTCCAGTCCCAGGAACCAAGGAATATTTTTCAAGCATCCTTTTCTGCATTCCTCTTGTAAAGCCCTTTCTTTGCTGAGCACCAGACACAGCTGAAGCTTTTCAGACCTCCATGGCCCTGCAGCTGACAGAGCCAGAAGTGGCAGATGGCTGGTTTATACCTGGGCTGAGGAGCAAGAGGGATCAACCCTCAGATGGTGGGGACAGGGACAGATGGGAAAGGGCAGGCAGGGAAAATGCAGCAGGCTGGGAAAATGCAGCAGGCAGGGAAAATGCAGCAGGCAGGTACACAGCCCAGGCTCTTCCCATTCAAACACCAACTTTGCTTCTCCCCCGTGGGTATTTTTTAAGGGCTTTAGCTCAGAGCCTCTGAAGAGCAGCCAGGTTATTTCATATCTAAAGCTCTGCCATGCAGAGGACTTTTATTATTATTTTGGCTCTCTCAGGTCAATGTTAATCAAGACTCAGTCCATGAGACCATTTCCACCTCAGCTTCCCCTGCAGGTCATGGGGTGGTGGTGGGAGAAACAGAAAGTGAGCCCTGAAGTCACTCCTGGGAGCCAGCTGCAGGCACCCAGCAGGGAAAAGACATGGCCAAAGCCATGCCTGCTGCCAGGGCTCCTGGGAGCTTCATGGTGCCAGCCCAGGACATCAGCAAAGGGTTGCAAACCTCCTGTCACATCCAGCACAGTGCAGTTGTTCATGTTTTCTAACCTGTCTTTAAATGTTTTAAACACAAGTGGAAGCATAGAGGAGGATGGTTCTCTACTCACTGAAGCAGATGTTTCTAGCCCAGGGATGGAAATCTCTGTGATGGAAGTACCAGAGTGTTCTCCAAGGCTTAGAGGGTATCTGAGCAGGCTAGGATGAAATTTTATGAGAGAAAAGACCTTGCTTCTCTGCTTTCTTGTGGGCTGAGAACCTGAAACAGAAGTAGATGTGAGGCCCCTCCCAACTGGCCTGGGTAGGGCAGGGTTTAGTGCTCTTCACCCACCAAGGTGCCATTCCCAGCTGCACCAAGGCATGCTGACAGCTCAGGGGTTTGAATTTCTCCAGTGCCTGGGGAACCTGGCTCTTGTCCCACCTCTGGGACCAGTCTGGTTTCAGTGCCTGCTGCCAGAAGACATTTAATGAAAAAGCAAGACCCTGCTGGTGCTCTGACACTCCATACTCTTTGAGCTGCTTGCTCCCTTAGCCAAGCAAGAGCAACAACTGCAGCAGGATTTTCCACCCCCTCTCCACTCTTCTGCATGAAAGAGGTGCTAAATACCTGCAGCCAGAAGCACAAAACCAGCTCTTAAGGTGGCAGCTTGAAGCACTGCACAAAGGTGAAAGGAGGACTGACACCTCAGCACAAGGCTAAGCAACTTGTACAGTCCTGCACAAAAGTCCAAGGTGACTTGAATCCAAATGAAAGGGTGGATGGTCCCTGTCCTCTTGAGGGGCTGTAATAGACCTTTAACACTCAGACATAAACAGGAAGAGGAAAAAAAGACATTTCTGAAGAAAGTAGAAGTCTGCATGAACACAGGGAAGCAGGCATATATAATGGCGTGTTTATTCATAACACCTTTAACTTGGACTGCAATTATTTCAGTTTTTAAGGTTGAATTCGGGCAGCAATTGAGGGAAAAAACCCAAGTAGTCTCTGTGTACACAAACAATGCAGCTTTGAATAATACACGATAAGTTTATTCATTATTAACATGAACAGTAAAAAGTGGACATTTTACTTCAGGTCCTTTTCTTTATTCCTCTATTGTGTCCTTTTTGCCAGTCTCTTGTCCCTCAAACTGTGGATACTTTGCCTCAACATCAGCCCAAGTTAGATAACCATTGGCCAGGTCACGAATGATGGCAGGAAGTTCAGAGATCTGCAGGCAAAGTCACAAAGACACATGAAACACAAATGCATCAGAATCAAGTTGCTCTCTTGGGTACTTGGAGAAGATGGGTAATTTTTACATCAGCAACAGACCAGGTGCAAGCTAACTTCCTGAAAGATCATTTCTGAGAAGGAAAAACAATTAACTAGATTATCTTAAATCCCACTCTGTGTCATCTCAAAGACTGATCAGTTATTCAGAGTGACCCATGAGGGAAATGCAACTGTCACAGCATGTAGTGTTATGTTACAGATCTGGAAGAAAAAGCAAACAATACATGCACCCAAAGATGCTGTAAACCAGGATTTGTCAGGCCCTACTTGCTGCAGGATCAGCATAAAAGAAGCTGCCAATTCCTTTTCTTTGCTTCTCATAGCACACTGGCATGGTGGGAAGGATCTGCTAAAGAAACTAGAAAATTTTTAGAAATTAAAGGGCAACAAAGTCTCAGTTCTGCTGCTTGGCAGTGAGAGGTCATCCAGGTGACAGAGACAGATGGGTGCCCTGAGGAGCTGGCTGCTACCCTGCACCAAACCCACAGCCAGTACAGGTGCTTTGGTACAGAGAGGAGAAGTCAGCCTCACAGATCAGCACTAACTCCTCCTCCATCCAAACTGCATTCCTGATGAGGGCCAAGGGAGAGAAGGTGCCAAGGCTGCATGTTCACAGCTCTGAGCAGGTTTTGCTCACAGACAGTGAGACCACCATGGGGAGGATTGCTTTTCTAGTCTGTTATGGCTGTAACTAGCAGAGGGCTTCTAGGCAATGGTTCCCACTTCCCTGGTGCTGCAGAGGCAGGAAGGAGCAACCTTTAAAGGCCTTGCTCTGCCAGCCAGCCTGGGGCAACCCAAAATCTTCTGGCCTTTGGTGCCTGTGGATTCAGAGGAGCTCTGCAGGCACAAACCAGCAAACTCATTTACTCAGCAGAGCAGTGCCATCAGCACTAAGCGTGGCTTTCAAGTAAGATCAACACTTCTGCATTCCAGAAAAACAAAAACTTCTCATTGCCTTAGCAGCAAGGTTGGCACCTCCTGTTTGACCAGTATGGCTTCCCTGGGGATCACTGGGAATGGTTCAAGTTGCCTACCAGAGCCAGAGGCATCTCCCCCACAGACTGCTGGATCACAAACAGCAGCTAATGTCCTCCCCAAGCCCCCCGAGAAAACACTCAGCTCCCTCAGGAGTTCCAAGCCCCTCACCTCAGCTCGGATCTGGCGCATGGAGTCGCGGTCCCTCAGGGTGGCCGTGTGAGGGCTCCGGTTCACGGTGTCGAAGTCGATGGTGATGCCGAAGGCGACGCCGATCTCGTCGGTCCTGGCGTAGCGCCGGCCGATGGATCCAGAGGAATCATCCACCTTGTGAGAGATCCCATTCCTGGTGAGTGCTTCAGCTGCAAGAAGGAGGGAAGAGGAGATCAGCAGGACTCCTTATCACCCCGGCAGAAAACACGGGCCTAGCGGCGGCCTCCCGCATCCCCGCGGCATATCCTGGATTCCCGAAGCATCACAGACTGTTTTCCAGAATCATGGAATGGTTTGGGTTGGAAAAGACACTGGTCATCGAGTTCCAACCCCCCTGCATGGGCAGGGACACGTCCCACTAGGCCAGGCTGCTGAAGGCACCATTCAACCTGGCCTTGAACACTTCCAGGGATGGGGCAGCCACAGCTCCCTTGGGCAACCTGTTCCAGCAGCTCATCCCCCACAGGAATTTTTTTCCCCAGTATTTCACCTAAATCTCACCTCTTCCAGATTAAAACCATTGCTCCTTGTATTCTCACTACCCACCCCTCATGCCAAAAGCCCTAACCCAACTTTCTTGTCCCCTTCAGATACTGGAAAGCTGCTCTAAGGTCACCTGGGAGCCTCCTCTTCTCCAGACTGAACAACCCCAAATTTCTCAGCCTGGCTTCAGAGGGGAGGGTGCTCCCACCCTCTGATAATTTTTCTGTCTCTCCCCTGGACACCCTGAAGGAGCTCTATGTCCTTATGTTGGGATTTTGACAGACGTAAGGCTCCCTACCAAGCCTGCAAATCCAAACCAACCCCACAGCTATACTCACAGCTCACCACGTTGCATTACTCGACTCTCACCCCAAGAGCAAAGTCACCAACTTACTCAACCTGCCATGACAGTCCCACAACTCTGCTTTAACTCAAAACAACATCAGCCTGGACACATCCAGCATGAGGAGACAAGGTCCTGAGCAGAGCTACAGCCCACAGCAAAAGACACTGCCTGACACACTATGTTCCCACATACCCTTTAAATATTCACTTTCAGGTGATACCAATGGGCATCCTGACAGAATGCTTGGTAGCTCAGCAGCTCTGGGACTAATTTACTTCTGACTACTTCCCCCAAGCAGTGGGAAAGACTTCTTTTTGACACGAGGAAAAAAAGAAACATCTTTTACATTGCAAACTAACACAGGGAGTTGGGTTTTTTAAGGTTAGACTGAAGAGTTTGGTAGATACCCAAAGCTGGCTGATCCAAACCAACTCAGCTGTTTCAGTTCAATGGCTCACTCTTTGCACACAAGAGCCACACAATCCCAGTGCTATTTTCTCCCTAGAACAGAAAGGAAGAAAATTGCTCTTCCCAGTGCACATCCCCCCAACTGGACCCACAGGGCTTAATATACTTACACAATTCCTTGACAAAAGGCATGAATTCCTGATTCTGGCTTAGGGGAAGAACGGAACACTTGAATGGTGCTACAACAGCTGGGAAACTGAAGAACTAAGTTAAAAAAAAGAGCACAAAGAAAAGTTTTAAGGTTAGGCCAGCTTCTCTGGAGGTGAGAATAAGCTCTGAGGTGACTGTTCAAGGGGAGTAGCTGCCCCTAAGATGTGACTATTCAGTGCTCCAGCAAAAAGACCTCACGCTGCTGAAGCAAGATTGATTTTCTCCAGCTGTCCTCCATTCCCCCTTCCCTCCTGACAGCCAAACATCATCCACCAAAATAGGTGTCCCAGAGCTTTTCCCTGAAGAAAGTAAACCTTATCTGAATTACAGAAAAAAAGGGTACAAGGTTCTTTCCAGATTTAGTCTTATGCACAGTCTAAAGGGAAGAGCTCTCACAATCATTTCACTGTTTGATTCCCACAGAGATTCCACATTCACAAGGAGTATATTCAGCTTCAGGGTTTTCAAAACTCAGAGACACCCTCAGAGAGAAAAAATGTAAAAAAAGGGGAAAATATCATAATGGTTCAGAAGTAATACAACTGAGACATACCACCCTACAGAGCTGCCCAGGCTACACAAAGGAAATGGGTACTAGAAGGAGGGTAAGTCCAAAATTTTAGACTTTGAGAGCAGTTTGAGATTGAAAGTAAACTGTGCCCTAATTCTGGGCTGCTGAATCCTGTACCCCCACTCTATCACATCCTGTGGCAAGCAGAGACACCAAGAAGGTCTCATGTTTCTTTAAATGAAATCTAGGAGCCAGAAACAAGGCTCAAGATCACATTTAAAGCCAGGCTCATATGGGCCACCAGCAACAGTGCAGAGATTCACAGTTTAGGCACCAGCTGGAACAGGCTGGCAGTCTGTATGTAAGACACACTCCCCTTTGGCCCCTGCTACAGCAAAGTTTCAAGTCAAGACTTTAGGGATGCCTGGAATCAGAGAAGTCTGAATTTTGTGGGGGACTGAGGAAACAATTAGTCTATTGTCCATCTTGCTGCACACTACTACAACTCCAGGAAAAGCAACAACGAGAGGAAATAAAATACTGAAGAGATGCCTTTCTCTGAGTAATGGGTCACTGCCAAGTGTGAATCCAGAAGGAAGAATTTCTCACCCCCCTGCCAGCAGCACAGTGAGAGCCTCATGCACACACAGCCCCAGAATGCTCTCAGTGCACGTGTATAAATGACACACATGCTGGCACAAACAGCCAGACAACAGCCCACCTGGGCTTTTCCCATCTCTTCTGTGCATGGTGCAGTCTTATTTCAGTCCTTCCCCTGGATGTTAGGGAAAGGCAAATTACTGCAGCTGCTTGGAAGCTGTGACTGGCCACAGGCAAGCTCACCGTTCTCTGCTCGTCTCCTTCCCGGATGTGGAATGTGTGTTCAAACACTGTGTACATGATCCTCCCAATACCAAATGAGGGCTCAATTACATTTGGGATGATTTCTTCCACTGGAAGACAAAAGAACCCCCATCATCACTATAAAGAATTTATACACCAAAAAGCTGTGTTTACAGAAGCTGCTCATTAGTTCTAACTACATGTATCTAGCACAGAGAAATAAAAGGTTAGACCTTCCTGCTCTGAAGACAAATACCTGAAGCAGAGATTTGGGATTATTCCATGTACAGTATTTAGGCTGTAAATAACAACTCGAGGGATCTTCTCTGGCTCTGAGAGCAGAAAGCACAGCACAGCTTACATCCACACAGACAAACACTCTTCCAGTTCACAACAGCAAAGCCTCATCCAAAGTGTTTGCTGGAAGGAGTCCCAATGCAGTGTCACTGGGAACAGTCTGCTCCTCCCACCAAGCCACAAACTCTGTCCAGGCATTGTCTGGGAGGGTGTTATTTGCCATAGCCCAAAACTGCACCAGGGAACATGCTAACAATTAAACAGCCTGGATGATAGTAAGGTAACACTCAGTCCTTGACCCACTTTGGTTGAATGTACAGACACAGCTTCAGTACCCAGCAGCCTGAGCAGAGAAGCATGGAACTTCAGATCCATCTCAAATTCCAGCAGGGATTCCCTCCTGTGAGTTTTTCACCTATTCCAACACTGCTCCCCTCCCTATTTTCCACCCTACTGCAACGTATCACAAGAGCAGGAAAGGAGGAAGATCAACCACTTTCTGTTCACAAAACTTCTCAGATGTGCTGTGCTGTGTTGTTAGACACCCCTCATTGTCTCCAGCCCTTGACACAAGTCTGTCAAAGAGGCTTTTCCCTCCTCCTCCCCTCTGTGTGTGGAAGGAGCTCAGCAGACAGCTGCCCTGCTCAGACACTGCAGCTTTTTAGAAAAAGCCCAGATAGTTTCCTGGAGAACAACCAACCATTATAACCCCCAGCTGCTTTTGAAAAGCAAGGGGAGAACCCAGCTCTCCAGCACTGCACCCAGGCTTGCCTCCCACTCTGTGTGCAAACCCTCCTCAGTTAAGCACCTAACCTGGGACTGTACCTTCCAAGAGAAGGTTCTTTTTTTATTTGTACATTGACCAACAGAATTCATGATATGAGAGAGAAATCCTAACTTTTGCCTCCTTGCTTGCCAAACTCAAATGTACCGATTTAAAGGAAAACCAGCAACTGGGGTTCTACTTGCTGGCCTCCAGCATTATTACAATCACAAACAATTACAACTCTGATTCTTTCTTTGAAGTGGTGACAAAGCAAAGCCTGGCAGAGCAGCAGCATCTGCTGACTGAAAGACACCTGGACATCTCAAAGGCTCAGCAGCTGCAAGAACAAATGCATTTTGAGCACTCTACAAGTTACTCTGCTCCTTCCTTGGAGCATTTATCACTTTCCCAACCTATGGCAGGATGATTCACTAGCTACAGGATGAACTGGGGGAAAAAAAAACAAACAATAAATAAAAAAGAAAGTTAACCTCAGTCCCCAAGCTCTGTCACAAACACTTCATGAAAGACCTTGGGTGAGGTGCTTACAGAGCTGACTTGAAAGACAAAAGACTTCCTTGAGGAACTAAATCCATGGATCTGGGGAAGTTACCTTCTAGCTCCACTTCTCACAGGAGGACAAAAGCTCCATGGAGATGCAGTTGCTGACTAAAGCTGATGCAACTACTGACTACCAGAGGAGCTGACTGGACTTGTCAGCTTAAAAGTCTGGTGAGCACAGCACCCTGGTGAGCTGGCAGAAGCTGGAAGGTTGACTCCAGGCAGTGGAGTGACAACAGAAGCTCTGAGCACAGAGATCTGCCCAAAGCCCTACCAACAAAATGCCACAAACCATCTGCTGCACTGCAATGGACACAAAGATGAAAGCTCTGAAAGCTGGGAGCCTTCCCCAGCTCCTCCACCACTCCAGCAGCTGACTCTTAGCACCACGTGGGACCTTACAAATCCTAAAGCATGCAACTGAAGCAGCACAAATATACTGCACCACCCAAAGTCTATTAAAGGGTGAACAGACCAGGTGAGAGGCAGGCAGACAGCCCTCCATCAATGGCCACTGAAATCTCCCTGCTTGGGGAAAGTGTTTCAACTCTTAAACTGTCAGATTTCAAGGAAATAACACTTGGCATTTTTCCCATGCCACTATACAATATTAACAGTACAATGCCATTAATAAAGCTCACATACAGAGTGCTTCCTGATCTGCCACTTATTTTTGATGATCAAAGATACAAATTTACCATGTAATGTTTTCTGAAATCTCTTCACAGTAACCATGTCCTTCGTTAATTTAAAAGTTTTCCCTTCAGTTTCAACAGTGAATTCCCTGCAAAGGAAAAAAAAGAAATCACTTAAAAGCTACAGCAATAAATAAGCTATTTCCTTAAATGCATCAGTTGGTTGACTTTAAGTGCAAGATGATAAAAGCCAGGGCAAATTCCAGAGATCAAAGAAACTTTTGGCATCCTTATTAAAAGACATTTACACTAATAATAAAATTACTACATCTACATTAAAAACAACTATCTTCAAAAACACAGTGAACTTAGCTGTGAACAGCCTGAAGCTGTGAGGAAATGGACAAACTTCAGGATGAAGCATAGACACAAAAAGAAAAAGGGGAGGCACACAAACCAGGCAATTGTTGCAGGTTGTGCATCTTGAGTGCATGGGCTTCTCATGAAAACTGAATTGTGTCAGAAGATACTCTGCATTTTCACAGATATCAAAGAGGAGCATACAGCACAGTTATTGCTTATTTCTAAAGCTTCTGACATTGTCTCCTGTTTTCACTTGCTCCTTGCTAACTTGCTACTAGCAAGGTGAGAAGTGTGTGCTAATCACCCACATTTGGACCCAATCCCAAATGGTCTGACATTTGAATTCTGCTCTGAATGCAGCTGAAAGTGGATGCTGAGTTAAACAGTCCTGGTTTGCAGTTCACTATCAATTCAAACCCAGGATACTGCTAATAACTCAGCTACTGAATCATTTCAGTGGGATTCTGGAAGAAGTAATTTCACTGTTTTGGTTTTGATGTATGTACACATCACTATATTCTGTGAGTTTTTCTCCCCAGTTTGAGTGCTGTTTTTTCTACACTTTCACAAGCACAGAATTGTAAAAGAAATAAATCTTAGATCAGGAGGAAAGAAAAGATGTAAATGTTACTGTTCAGGAATTCATTCATTGACCTTGTTCCATTTCAAGCAAGAAAAATTTTACTTTTTATTATTTGCCCAACAGCCTTCTGGTAACATATATAGCTGCTGTCCTGATTCAGCCAAATCTGACAGCTACAGACATCTCTTACATTTTCAGTTCCTGTTGTTAGGAACACAGGCAGACAGGGCAAGGAAAACCATACCAACTGCTGCCCCAACAAGTCAAAGGCTGAACAGCTCCTGAAGTGTGTCGCTGAATATTGGAGGACACTGCACAAGTTGTTTCTCAGTTACCTACTTGGTTCCACCACTCACAGAATTATTTGATTAATTTTAAAGATGAAGTTCAAACTCATTTGCCAGCCCTGGTCAACTTCAAACCAGAGTTTGAAGCTGGTAAACACTTCCTATTTCACTGAGGTTTCTCTCTTACAAAATGATCCTACTAAAGCCAGAAGCTCATTTCCACACAAATAAATAAATATTTGAATACCATGGTTACACATTTAGGTGCATGTATCAAGAGATACACTAGTGGATGACCAGCAAGGACCTGGCAGAAGGGAGAGCACATCACTTCAGATGATCTGCTCAGTCTGCTCTCCCAAAGACACTGCTTTGAGGTGGCTCAGATTAAGCCAGAACCTCAGAAATCTTCCTAAGTGGTCTCAGAAAAAGGCACCATGCACACACAGCCAGCTCACCCTTTCTCATTGAGCAGCTGCTCCATCTCAGTGATGTAACACTCATCACAGGTGGTAAGGTATTCCATCACTACCTTTGCATCCTTCTTATAAGCTTTGCCAATGGCTCCCTTATTTGCCTCAAACTGAACAATGTTGACTGTTCTGTACAAAGCAGTTAAGGAGTTTGAGATGACAGAAAGCAGGGCCTGGTTCTTTTATCATGTCCAAGCCAACTGCTACACAACATAAAGCTCTGATAGCAGTGGACTAAGGAACTTCCTTCCAAGAGAAGAAAGGAACAATAAAAACATACCAAAGAGCAGAAAATCAAACTTTAAACCAATACAACTGTTTTTAACAAGCACATGGATTAACCTGGGCTAGTAACCCCACATCCACATTTAAACAAGTCTCCACAGTCAAAACAAAGACTACAATGAAACCAGAAAAAAACCCTCAAGCATAATAGTAAATCCCCTTTGCCCACCTAAGTAAAGCCACCCACATGCTGAATTCTTTGAAGGTTACACCCCAAATATCATGCTGGTCTGTACCTCTAGGTTTCCCTGCTAAATTACAGATGTAACTGAGCTGCACAGCTCTCCAAGACTGCCAAAATCACTTGTGACTTCAAGAGAACCTGGTTTATTCTGAAAGGATATAGGTTCCTTGAGAGGCTTCTCAGCTATAAGAGGAACTTTGGTGGCACGGGCATGGCAGGAGAGGTCATAGCAGGAACGATCAGCACAGCCAACAATCTCAATCCAGCCCTGAAAAAACAAGAAATGGAAGCTTTCACCAGCTCACTTTTTTTGTCCACTTAACCATCAAATATGTTTATTCATTCTTAAGCCCTCCCTGCTCCCATGGTTGTTTTTTCTATGTAATTAGCTCTGTTACAATAAGCAGCTCTCCCTCACTAGTTGCTCCTTCATTTGAATGATTCCATTTGTTTCCAGAGGAAATGATCAGCTATCTAACCAGTGCCTGGGTTCAGGGCCAGGTTTTCCACATGGCTTGGCAGAACACAGCACTTGTGCCAATAGCTTGAGGCTGGTGTCAGAGCACACAGCCTTATCACTCACATCTTATAGGCACATGAAAATATCAGGCCTTTGGGGCTTTACCACCCTGCAAATATGGAACAGGCAGCAGGAAAACACCCAATGGACAACAGCCTGGTTTATGAGTTAGGAAAACATCACATGCAAGGGAAGCACTTCTTTTAGCATGTATGGCAGGAAGGCTCAAAACATCACAGACATAGAACTGACTAAACCTTTCACTGGCAGCAAATGCAGCCACCCCCTGGATCTTCTGGAAGACAATCCCATAAAAGAAAAGGCAAATCAGCTCTTTTCTGTCACATCAGTGTGGACACACAGGTAGTGAGAAGCTGTGTGGTTTTCCAGCCTGCAGTTATGCAGCAGGGTGTCAGGAGAGATGTGAAGAGAAGAATTCTGTGTTGGAAAAACCAAGGTGTTCCAAACCACCTTGGAGAACTTTTGCACAAATTAAACCATCAGGGTACTGCAGCCACTTTTCAGAAGGTTTATGTAATAACTTCAAGAATGGATTTTAAACCACTAAGTGCAGTTAACTTCTGACTACTGAGTGCCCCAACCTGGCACAAACATTTTTGTTTGAGAATTAAGTGAAACAAAGCATAAGCCTAGCTCACAAGGTGGTTTTGTCATGTCCCTATGGTTGCTGTCTTCACCTCTGGGTTAGGCTGTTGGGCAGACTGCTGTGAGGGCTCTCCTGATCTCCAAATCAGGTTTGCAAAGCTTTTTAATTTTATTTATATGGTGCAACCCCCATATGTTCAGCCTATTTTGGACTGGCTGGGAAGGGAGGCTGTGAACTGAAGGCAGTCAGCTATCTACATTCAGAGGAAGCCATTCCTTCAATCATTCTACAAGTTTTTTCTATACAAAGACAAATCACTCAGTCAAGCTGTAAGAGTTATTAATTTTTTTCTCATGTTGAGTTTGGTGAAATTTGACTGGCTGCTATTGCTCTAGCAAGCTGTAATGAGAGAACAGTAGTGATGAGCCTGTTTCAGCTCCTTAAAGGAAAAACAAAACAAAACTAAAACCCCTGAACAAACATAAAAAAAAAAAAAATAATAATCCCTGCCCATAAATAGGTAGAACCACCTGAAGCCTTAATCTGTTCCCTGTCTGAAAACCTTTGGGCTGAGCATGCCACCAGTGTGGCTATCAAATTGTTCATGACTGTGGATGGGGTCTACCCATATAGGGCTCACTGCAATGTCACAGGCCAACCCCATAGATCTCAGCAAAACCCCTTCAATCTTTCAATATTTTTTTTTAACTAGAACTCAGAGTTCTCTAGATGTTTTCAGGAATCTTCACACACCCCAGACTCCTTGGAAATGCTCACCAGGCAGAAAACCATGTGCTTCGTTACATATGAGGAAAAAATGAAGAAATTGCTTTCACTTTTTTTTTTTTCAAACTCAGATTCAACCTAAAAAGTAGATTTTGTACCCTTAAAGAGGGAAATGACTTTATAATCAATAGTCTGGTTATTATGCCTTCTAATACATTCCTTTTGAAACTATCATTCCAACTGATAGAGTTGGCTGAGACTTACTGAAGAGGCTGAAAGCTCTCCAAGAGAATCTAAAATGAGTCTAAGAGCCTTGCCTTTAACTATCTACTGCTGGTTTACCTGAAAGAAAAAAAGAGACATTTTTTCAAAATCCATCCAACAATTTCAGGGAAAAATAAGGCACCCAATAAGGCCTGAGCTGAAAAACTTAGTGAATCAGCAGGAAGTTAAAAAAAATATATCTTTGGGAATTTTTCTCCCAGCTAGTCTGAACTAGCAGGAGTGAGCTCTTTTCTCATAGTTTGGAGTGGAAAAGGAAAAGCAAGCATTCTAGCAGGAAAGAATCTGCCCTCGAGTAATATCTCCAGCAAAACAAATCCTTCCCACTGCTGATAGAGGGGTTATGGTCCTTGGAAACCACCAAGACCTTTCCTTTAATTCCAGATAAAATCTGACCAGCACTGTGTCCACAGACAACTTCAGACTCCACAGGAGTGTGAAGCATGAACCTACAAACAAGCACGAGTAGTTTGTGAACTCTGTGCAAGCCCACAGCAGGGAGCTGCCCTGTCCCTTCAGTAGTGGATTCAGAGTATTTCTACCCTGTGTTCACACAGACACGGGGCTGGACAGAAAGAGATTCCCAGCCTTGGTTTTAAAACCCAAGAAGTAAAGCAGAGCCCCTTCTTGCAGAGCTGTAGGGAGTGCTACTTGTTCTTTTACTTTGCCACTTACATAAGATGTTTTGGACTCTGCATCCCAGCAGTCACAGGCATAATGAGCCATCTCATTCTCCATGTGCTGTCGGAAGCGCAGCTTCTCCGGGGATACACCAACCTTTGTAAGGAAGAGGTAGATTCTGCCAATGAAGTAACCGAGAACGGAGTTATTGATCACACCCTGGAAAGGCAAAAAGGAGAAAGAAAGAAATAAAAAAAAAAAAAAAAAAGAACAAAAACACAGACATTAATTCCTAAAGAAGCAAACCCGTGATTTGTTGTACTTCTGCAGGCAACTTGACACATTGCAGACAGAACTTTTTGCAGCTGCCTGTGATGTAGTACTGTGTCTCCCTTGAAACTATTGCATCATTTCAAATTCACCCAGTGCCATTTGCAGTATCTCCATCTGAACAAAACAGTTGTTATTCCTCTAGGACTCGTTACTAACGGAAGATCACCTACTTGAAAACACCCTGCTGTATCCAATAGTGCAGGAGAATTACATTAATTACATTATGGCTCAGCACTCCCCTACAGTTCACAGTTACTATACAAGGGAATGGCCTTTTTTTAATTGTTTTTGTTTTGATTTTTTTGGTAGGGTTGGTTTTTTTTTTCAGCTGGGGTTTTGAAGAGGGGGGTGTAGGGGGCTGATAGTATCATGAAACCACAATGTGCAAGCCATGTACTGCTGGGGAGCAGCAGCTGAGTACTGCATTCCCAGTCACTGCTGAGGTTTTGGCAGACATTAGCACTCCTCACTGTTCCTCTCCCATTAAGCTAAGCCTGAAGTTTAACCTCTAACCTCTATCCCAGCACCACCTGAAGCCCTTCATTACTGGTAACGAGGGCCAGGCTTGGATCTCAGTCACCCTGAGTCCCTGAAGATAACCTACACTTCAAATCTGGCAGCAAACCCCAGCTGGCACCAACACAGCAGTTTGTAATTTAGGCTTGAGAGCTGCATCCAAAAGTGCAAGCAACACGTGGGTGCAAGAGGAACTCACCTGCTGGACAGCATCTCCCAGCCTCATTATGTGGGCAGACTGCCCACTAACCTGGGCCTTGGAAGAGTACAGGAGGACATTGAGATCTGCCACATTCTGAAACTTGGGGTGATTTTTCTCACTAGGATCCACAAAGTGCTCAATTTCTGCCATGGTGAATTCCCTAATGGAAACAAAACCAACCATGTGTATTAAATATCATAAGTATTTGCCACAACCCATCTAATACATGATTGTACTTTAGCCTCTCACAATCAGGTCAGTAGTTCAAAAACCACGTGCAAACCCAGAGCCAATACAGTGTACAGACTGGAACTCAACACTTGACTCAGTTTCATCTTCAGATTCCTAATAAATCTTTCAAAAAATCTATTTAGAGATTGCCAGGCTACTGTGATACAGAGCAGAGAATACCACCTTTGGAAACACTTTCAGAAGTTCTGTGGAGTTCTTCCAGGCAGTAGTGATACTCACAGTAGAAGCATACATTTCCTAGAGTGTCAGGGAAGACTAATCCACAGATTAATCCACAGTAGCTTTAATACAGGTTTGAAGTTCCCAAAATAGCCAGGTCAGGTGACAGTACCTTGAAGATGATACTGCTCCATCCAGCAATGGTGTTCAGACTGATTTAAGAACTTGTCTTTAATACCTCTCTACTCATACATCAATTCTACTCTTGCCTGAAATGACTCTACATTGAATAAGCTTATCAAGAACCTTTAAAAAAAATCTCTAGATAATCATTAACTTTAAATCACAGGCATCAGGATGTAATTTGCTATGACAGCATAATAACACAGTTTCCAATAAATGTGCCACAAGTGTGTAATTTATATTTGACTGAAAATGCATTTCAATGAGAAAAGTTCTCATTTCCAGCTGTGCAAGAGAGAACAGGAGGACTGAGAAAATTCCTAGGAGTTCCCTTAGCACTAACAATGCCACTGCCTCTTGGAGACATTTAAGGCACCATATTATTAATTAGCAAGTTTACAACCCATACTGCCTGTGTAATATGGAACCACACTGACTGTGCATGGGAGTTCTAGTTCCCACTTAGATGGAGGAGACTTCAGAATAGTTCAGTTTAAATAATATTCTCCTTATTGAAATGCAATAATTACTTTTATCCTGACACGGAAGGCTTCGCAAGTAATTCTCAATAACCCCAAGCTTTCCTACTTAACTGATCTTGGGACACATACATGTCCTGAGTCAGGCTCTCCACACTTCCTCTCTGTAGTAAGCTGCAGAACTGAGATGAGGAAACACTGCTGCAAGGTCAATCATGTTTTGACTCCAAAATTTGTTTTTTAAGTAAATCGCATGAACAGAATTAAACAACCAAAGCTGCATGTCCTGTAGAGAACACAACCACCTTTAATGTGATTCACTTAGATTATGATGAAAGCCAAATCTTGTTAGTAACACTGAGTTTAATCTAGAGGTTTCTTATGCAACAGCTATTTCAGAGACACTACTTCTCACAGACCATCAAATTCTGCAGTGAAAAGCTCAACTGAATGAGCTCCTTGGCCATGAATCCTGAGACTCAGGAGGCACATCATCTCTAGAAGAAAGCAGTAATGTGAAGCAATCATGTACAAATCATGTACTGGCACAAAAGGGAGGTGCCACCTGCTCCCAGGGACTCTTGTGTTGGAAGAGGAAATAAGCAGTACCTCACTCTGATAAGGCCCGAGCGGGGTGAGATTTCATTTCTGAAGGAATTCCCAATCTGGGCAGCAGCAAAAGGCAGTTTGCCTTGGTTAAACTCCAGAAGACGTTTGAAGTTGAGGAATATTCCCTGGGCAGTTTCTGGCCTCAGGTAGCTGAAAGGAGATAGGGAAAAGATAAAAAAAAAAAGTCAGGAAAATAAAAGGTTAGGGAAAGCAGCAAGAAAATAAACAAGAACACAGTTACTACAGAAAGGTGGTACTTGCTCCCCCGAGTCTTTTAACTCCAGGTACAAAGGAAGCAATAGACTGAGGGGGAAAAAAACCAAACAAACATCAGCTGCAGCCCAAGCCAGAGTCACTCCCAAAAGTAAATTGGATGACCTGGCAGCTTCTGAGGCACACATGGAATGGAAAAAGATGTTTGAATGAAACAGTGGTCAGCAACACCAAAGAGGTCAGAGGGAATGCACCCTGAGTTCTACCAGGCTGCTTACAACTGAGATTCTGCAGGCAAATACCACTGGATCACCCTACCATGAAGTTGCTCAAAACTGGGATCCAGTATTAAGTAGGTTTGGAAACAACTCCAACCAGTAAGGGCATTGCTGTTATCCATATGATCTGGCTGCTTCAAGTTTTTTTGTGAATCTGCAACAGCTCCTTGTTTTTTCTACCTTTCAGCAAGAGTACAAGGAACACTAAGCTGCCACAGAAAACTGGGACAGAAAGGCAGGGGAAGAAATTCAATTCAAGAAGAAATTGCACCTTTCAATCCTGTTGAGATTTCATTTTTATTCCATGAGGAAGGAACAGTGTGAGCAGGGTAAGGTTAGTACCTACCCAGGCATGTTTCCTCCAGGCCCAATGGAGGTCTTGAACATCAGATTGAAAGAAACAGGAGGGGAGAGGTCATTCCCAGTGATAGGTGATTTCACGTTGTAATTTACAAAGAGATCTGCAAGTTCTTGCTGGCCATAATTGTCCAACTATTGGTAAAACACAGGATAATTATTTTAATTACTAGACAAGATAAATTCATTATATCTTCTTTGATTTTTACTAAATATGCTCCACAGCTCTCAATCCCCTGCCCAGAATACTCCCTTTCCACCTAAATTTTCATGCAAGCTGAAGTTCAACCCAATGACAGAATCCACTGCACATCTGCAAACCCATTTTAGGACCACAACTCAGTCATACCACCAAAAGCCTGAAGGCTAGAGAGAAATCCAAGCACTGAGCACAAGAGTGGGTGTAAAGCAGATGCAAAGGCACTGGGACTGCATCACCACCCACCAGTATCTTCTTAACATTTTCAGCTAACACACAGGGAGCAGTGTTTTGGGAAGGGAAAAAATACAGCTATGAGAGAGAAGAAAGCTAAATATTTCTGCAGGGCTTTGTCTGCATTCATTTCTCCTTCTCCTGCATGAAGCACAATATTCAAGCTGTGCATTAAATGCTCTCTTTTAGAACTGCTTGGCATTTTAGTTAAATAAAACAAATCTGTAGCAGAGGGCTCCTTGGTGAAAGGCTTTCCATTTGTTCTGAAAACAATTCAGTGGTGACTGGACGTTTTCCCAGGTGGGATACTGTCAGCCCCTTGCAGGACCCTACCTTGTCCTTTCTCTGGAAGATGGGAATCAAACAGTAGTAGAACCACAGATCTACCTGCAACTTAACTGCACAACAGCCATGATTTCTGTCAATGCTTTCTGCTTTATGTATTAATCTTCTGTACTGCTGCATTTAAACACTTTATAGATTTAAGCACCATAAAGGATCTACACCCAACAGTCCAGCAATGATGTAACACTGGTGTTTAAAATCAAGCTAGCTTCTTCCAACATTGTCATGATCCCTCATATATCAAAGAAAACTCCAGACAGGAGATAAAAAGGGTTTATTAATAAAGGAATGCCCCTAAGAAATCAAAGTTCAAAACTGAAGCATGGAAAAACCTAATGACAACAGCTCAGGGATGCCATGCACTGGGAGAAAAAAGTTGCTCTTCCTGGAAGGAAATGCTCTGGAAGCATTTATCCTAGACATGAGAAACAAAAGCACTAAAAACAAAATAAGAAAAGCAAATGTCTGCAAGCTGCTCAGGAACATCAGCCTGGAGCATCAACTATTCTCACAGTAAACACAGGAAAAATCTGTGCAGGGTGCTAGAGACAGAGGAAGAAATCTCAAGGGCTTCAAAGCTGAGAGAGCTTTAAAATATAACAATTCAGTGCTAATTCAGAAAAACTCCTGACAAAACCTCTCACCCATCTCCATCCCTTTTTATCACATTCCTGCAGCGAGGGATTCAAAGGTAAAGGGAATTCAGAAGAAATAAGGCTTTCTGCCAGGGGGGAACAGAACAGATCAGCTCCAAGGACAGCCCTACCAATCCAACCTTCAAGAGACTAATGCAATAGCAACAACTCTCAAAAACTGCAGAAGGAAGATATGAATAACCAGCAGGTTTACCAGATTTATTAACCAGGAAGTTTTTAGGACCATGTACGGCCTACAAGTACCTGAGGTAAAGACTTCTCAGTATCCTGAGACACAGAATGGACATTGCCTCTGGACTCAGTGCATCACACTTCCCCTGCAACACACACCCCTAAAACATTCACCTCACTGTGCAGTCACTTACTTGTGTTAGAACATTCTCCATTTCTGCCTTTTTCTCTGCTGTGCACTTCTTGTCAGACATAAGCTTCTGCAGATGAGCTGTAAGCATAAAAAAAAAAATGTAATGAGTTTATATTGTGAGCCCATCACTGAGCCCAATCTAAGGCTAGATAAATGGGGTTGGTCTCTTCTCCCAGGTGATTGGTGACAGGACAAGAGCAAATGGACTCAGGTTCTGTCAGAGCAGCTTCAGATTGAATATTAGGAAAAATTTATTTACTGAAAGTTGTCAAGCATTAGAACAAGTTGTTTCAAGGCATTAGAACAGGCTGCCCAGGGAGGTGGTGGAGTCACCATCCCTGAAGGTGCTCAAAAAACATGTAGAGCACTGGAGGGCACAGCTCAGTTGGCTGGTGGTGTTGGATTGATGGTTGGACTTGATGATCTTAGAGGTCTTTTCCAGACCTAATGATTCACTGAAATCAGGAGGATCTTTCCAATATAAATGTAAATGTATGTCCACCAGTTTTCTTGCTAGTGTCTGTCAGGGTAATTCCACCCATGTCATCAGAGCAAGGCTGAAAGAGCTGCATTGGAGTGCCCCAGGGATAACAACAGGTCCTTATCCACTTCCCTTCCAACAATCATGCCTCTAAACCCAAGCAATAGCTTTGTAGTCCCTTTCTCCTTTTCTTTTTCCCTTGTAAAGCACAACATTCTCCATGACACAAAGGCAGAAAGGGAGACCAAGGCTTCCCCCTCTGATCTGAAAGAAGCAATCTGACTTTCTGGTGGCAGGAACAGCAGGAGGCTGCTCACAAACAATGGTCTGAAGAAGACACAGAGTCAGGGACACTTGCTTATGATGCTGTCCAGCATGCAAAGTGAGCAGAGCTGAGGTAGGCTTCTTTTGGGCTATTTTAACAAAGGAAAAATTCTCACTAAATCATCTGAAAACAGCTTTAATACCAATATAGATAGTTCCACCTACTTCCAAAGAAAAGGGTAGAAAAATAGAGAGCACAATCCACATAAACAAAGAGGAGAAGAAGTTTTCCTTTCACAACGGAGCCATACATGAAAGTTTTAAATAGGATTCTTATTTCTCAGATTCTTTCACGTGATTTTTTGTTCGTTGTGTTTTTTGAATGAATTTTCATCAATAAAACCAGCAAAAAGCATAAGGACTTTGCAAACCTAAGAAATGTCTTAAAAGTCTACTTAGCATTCCCAAATGCCAGCTGAATTCTGAGGTGTACCAAAATCAGCAGCTGCTGTGCAATTAACCTTTGCACAGAGAAAACATCCTCTGCTCCCTTAAGACTGTCATTACATCCTCAGTTCTGAACAAAAAGCAACTGGAACTCAACAAAACTGAGACAGAACACAGTAGAGAACAGGAATCTTGTTACACAGGGAGTCCTCAACTTAGACAACACAGTAATCTTTTGTGACCTGATGGCACAGTATTTCATGAAAAGGAACCAAGTTGTTTTTACTAGAGATCCTGTACCTCATTTGAGACACTAACACTGCATCTGGGTGGAACTGAGAACTTGGGGGACCTTTGGTATCACTAATGACCTAAGTGTAAAAGTCTGGCTATGCCAAAAGCCTTTCTAGAAAAAGATACTCTTTGCCCACGTTTCTACCACTGCAAGAAATCCCCAAGCCCTGGCACAAAACCAAACCTTTTAAGAGATGATCAGCACGAAAACATTCCCCGTTTTTCACATCTTTCACCATGAAGTCAGCAAACTTGTCTACATGGCCAGAAGTCCTAGGAAAGATGACAGCAAAAAAGAACATGAAGGCTGCCCCTGGAAAGCCCCAGGTGCTGTTTGACCCCAGTGGACAGACCATTATTGGAGCAAAGTCATTCACACTATGCACCCAAACTGCAGGCTCCCTCTAAAATCTAAAGATCTAAAATTTAGATTTATATTCAGCAGTACCATCCCATAGAAAAACTGACCAGGGAGAAAGTATCAATGCATCTAAACCTTACATGTGTCACCATGTCACTGAGATGACACTTTGTGCCTTTAGGAACCAAACTGTGATTGAAAAAAGACAGAGATGTAGTTGTGAGGCACACTCAGAAGAGTCCAGGTGGACAGATTCCCAATATTTTATACCAGTGGTCCATGAAAGTTTCTGCCTGTTATGCTGTGACCCATACAAGTAATGCAGCTGATTGATTCCAAAAGCTCCTGACATACACAGCAAACTGTGAGCAGCCTTAGGGGAGATATGTGGAGGTGAAAGGGTCCAGAGTTTGAACACTGCTCTCACCCTGGAAGATGGTCCCTTCTGCCTGCTTTTTGAATAAAAAGAGGGCTTCAGCCCCCAGGCCTACAGAAGAAAAGCATAATTGGCATTCAAAGCTCAGTTACCGTGTTGAATATTGCCATCTTTCCACAGAGAAAGGAAGGATGGTCAAGCAACCTGGCCACTGTCACAAACTATGACTCAAATGTCCTGGATTTAGGCCAGCTTCTAATCTTTTGTCTTCTTGATCTTTTTATAAAGGGGTAACAGCAGTTTCTTACCTAATGGTACTGCTAGGAGACATTAAGACACAAGACTCCCAGACATGAGTCCCACTGCTCTCCCTGATTTATGGAACAGCTTCTCACACTGACCTGTGCACGGATATCTAATTATTTTGCACTGCAAGAAGCTATGAAATTGGGTGACCCAGCCTCAAGATCCCTGTGGGTAATTTTACAGATGACTAAAAAAAGCAACTGTGACCAGAAATTACATGCTGCAGAAAAAACCCAAAACATTTACCTCAGAACTGGCTCTGGTGTGAGCATGGTACAATCAATCTCCAGGATTTGCTCTTCCTGAATAAAGTGCTGTCTCCATGCCTGGATGATGTTGTTCTTCAAAGCACACCCAACAGGCCCAAAATCATACAAACCACTGACACCTGCAAAGATATAAAGGTAAAAACACATGGTAGGTGTGAGATTGTATAAACCTGCTCTGTTCAGAGGAAATGTCCTTCCTTCTCACTGTTTCCACCAGCTGGTTTAAGTCTGAGTTTATTTTCTGAGTATGAAGCATCAGCACCTCTGTGCTAGCCATGGATATGCAATGCTGCTCATGGGAGAGAGCTTTTTGCATAAAACCCATGACAAAGGCTGAAAAGGAAACTCTAAGAATCCCCTAAATAGACACTGCCCTACACTAACCAGTACAGTTCAGTTGCAGAGTGCACTGGGGCATCAGGTAAAGGTAGAAGCTGTAACTGATAAAAAAACTGCAATCAACAACTGTACAAGCCACACTCTCTCCACCAACAGGAGTTAATATTGTGGAGAGTTTTCTGGTAGCAATCTGGAGGAGGAAGCTGAATACAGGAGAAGTGATAATGCACATGCCAAAGCAGTATGTTATAGTCAGTAGTAGTGCTTATCAGTCAATCAGTAGTTTAGGCACAAAGACAAAAAAAAAAAAATAAAAAAATCAACCCAGAGTATTTATTTTAGTATCTCAGTTGAAAGAGCAGCAAACATGGAGGCACTGTGCTGCTCCCCTCCCCCCTGCCCCAAACTGCCTCAGATCAGGTTTAACAGCTGGAATTGTTCACCTGTTCAATAAAGTTCATTGACAAAGTTCATGAAGTTAACAGGTTCTAAAGTTCACAGCAGTTTTGAGCTTGAGTTCTCCTTGCCAAGGAAAGCTCAGCTAGAGATGAATGGCCATGAGAAAATAAGCTGATGTACCATTTGAATGCTGAAACTTCCAACCACTCTACAAAGAAATTATCTTCTATGAGGTTATGCTCAGAACTTGAATCCTAAAGTCCACTCGTTTATATTCAGAAAGAAAAAGAGAAATTTTGAGACCCCTCCATACCCTTATGCATTGTTTACAGACTCAAGCAGGACAGTTTCAAGCTAGCTTTAAGAATTCTTATGTTGTATTAATGTAACATTGAAAGAGCACAGTATTGCACACAGCTAAAAAGACCAGAACATTAGCCTATAGGGATTAAAATGTAAATTTCTTCTAAGCCATACCTCCATAAATAGAAAAGGCTTGATCATAGAAAAACCTCCTTTTCAGGGTGTCTTCCATTTTTGCTCTGTCCACGATGTCATCTTTGGGCTGTAAGGCCAGTTCCTGTCATTCAAGCAAAGCAAAACCAGTTAATAGCTCTCCTTTCTGGCAGGAGGACAAATCCTCTCCATTCACCACTATGATTCAAAAGTCTGTAAAGAGCATTCTGAAGCAAAGGTATCCTGCCAACATGCTCATTTTCCAAGGAGAAATTGTCACACTGAGATTCAAGTACTCAATGACAAACATGATTGTCTGAATGCAAAATTTTAATCACTCAGGGTGGACTCATCTGCCCTGACTTTCAGACAACTAAGGCTGAGCTGGTTATCCTCAGCTTCCTTTACAATCAGTGGAGAGAATTAGCAATTTCTAAAGCAATTCTTCCAACCTATTTCCCATTCACAACTACAAAGAGTCTTTAAAGTTACTAGCTTGGACTACAAACATCTGACTCCTTAGTATACACAAAGCTTTCAATGTAGTGCTCCTCAAACCAAAGAACTTTTGACTATGAAGATTATGAATACAAGATTCATCCTGTGCTCAGCCAAAGGTGTACATTTAGTTACTTGTATTAAGAATATCTATTTATAAAAGATAGGCTTTCAAGATATGGCCCCATGCATTCAGAAAATTTAGTTAGAATGCCTAAATGCCCCTACTAGATTCTGTGAAAATCTGTTGCAGCAAATTATTTCCACTGAAAACTTATTATTTTTGCAACCAACTCCACTTGTGAAGTCAACAGACTTGATTTTCTTCAACACAGACAATTTGATGATTAAAACAGACTTAAGCCAAGAAATTAATTCCTAAGTGTCATTTGAAGAGCCTTTTGGTAAGAGTATTGTATGACCAATAATTTCAAACTCTTCTTTTTCTAGCACCTATAAGGACATATAAACATGGTCTGATTTTAAAAGCACTGTACCTCTGCTGCTCCCATGAATTAGCACAAGCCAAGGGGAGACAACTCATCAGGAGGGACAGAAAGGCACAGGCAGAGAACACACAAGATGAAGAACCAGCACAGTGCTTTTAAAGCATGGAAAGGGAATTCATTTGACACTGCCAAAGAAGTCCCCTTGAACCATAAACAGAGTTTTTCTTAACAGAAAGAATTTTGCCCAGAGATGGGACAGGAAAGCCACAGAAGACACAGCCCAGTTCTGCACTGTGAGGAAGAAATAACCAGCAGCACAGAAGTAATTAAGTACAGAATTCTGTAGAGCCCCTCTTCTACTGCTTAAAGAGAACACTTAATAACCAGAAATCAAAGGAACAGTCTCTCCTATCTGGCATACATTCATAAACACAAATTCATAAATACAGACTGAATTAGAAGGCAGAAAAGTGCCTGTGTTAGCCTTCAAGGGGAAGAAACACCCTGTATAGGAGCAGAATCATCTACTGACAACACACACTTTGAGGACACTATGGCAAGCAAGCTGAAACACTCAAACTGCTCTGCCCTGTTCAGACCTTCAAATCCAGAGTCACTTTGCTTTAAGTAGGAATCACAGGGCTTGAAAACTGTTCCAGCAGCTGCCCAAGCTGATGAGGATTCATACTGCTGCCTGATGCAAGAGTTGCAAGCAACCCTGATGCAGTGCTGCTGGAAAGCCTGGCATGAGGGCTATACCAGAGTGCTGTGCTCACAAGAGCAGCTGCTGCATTTGCAAGGTCATTCTTACACTGCCAGGGATACACAAATGGTGTAACTGGCAAGCATAGCTCTAGGCTGCATCCTACAGGCACTCTTCCAACAGAAAGATGAGCTCACAGGGATACCAAGGCTCCTACCCTGCCTTGCTACATCTCTCTACACCAGACTCCTGAGGGCTGGGACAAGGAACTGGGAAAAGACACAAAAACTATTTACTCCAGGACAACACAGCTATCAATCCAGGTTTCAGGAAATCATTTAAAAGCATGATGGTTCTGTGCTGAATACTAAAAAAAAAAAAATAACATCTTTGTGCTTGGATTAAGGGTATGCAAATGGGGAGCCAGATCTGACAGAGGACACTAACAGTCTGTGTCAGATGACATATAGGGTCAGCTGGGTTCAGTGCAGGTACATTCTCACAGTTGCAAGCAGTGGTGTATTTTTTTTTTTAAGGGTACTACCAAAGCACAAAAGCAATAATTTTTATATGAAAATGAATTAGAAAGAGCCTTGTAGTTCCCCAGGTGAATCTGCACAAATGACTGTTTTTATGCACCAGGGGTTTCTTTTTGTTGTTCCAGTCCAAGGGCGGAGAAAAGTGGAAGCTTGCAGGATAAGAAATTGTATTTTTACTTGTTTACTGATTTAGCCACAAAACAAGCTTGAATTCTCTCACTTCCCTTGCAGAAAGAATTTTCAGAGCACAGCTGTATTTTATAAAGGGGCACAATTTCAACACTTCCCACTCTAAGGCTGAGGAAAACTATAGGTTATTTGAAAAGTCTCCAAAAACTTCGATTAAACTGTAACAAAGAAAATAATCTCTAAAGAAACATGTTCTGTGCCAGTCAGGGAATTCAGATGCTGCACAAAGAATTTGAAAATTAAATTTACTCCAGTGACACCAGTGTAACAGATAAAGAATGAAATTGCCACTAGTAGATAACTTGCAAACTGTTTCAGAAGTGATTCAGTCAACACCTACCCTGCTATTACTGTTTAGCCCAAATCATACTGTAAAAAAGCAGAAGATTAAGGCTTTTCAGATAAAACTGTGGAACTCAAGTTTAATTTCCAGACTTACCTTTGCTTCTAGGACCCTCTTCCGAGCTTTGAGCTCTGCTACAGCTTTCTCAATATCCACCTGGGGAGCTTTCTCTTCCTTCAGCTTTCTTACCAACTCTCCCTAAAAGAAGGAGACAAAACACAAGATATAGATTCTGCCTTTGAACACCACAGATGAGGACTCTGCTTCTCTCAGCTCCCCTGGCAATAAAAAAAAAAAAAAAAGGGGGTTTTGCTCTCCCTGCTCTCCACACAGGTCTCAGGAGGCTGCTTCAACTGGTAGAAGTGAGAAACACACAGTGAGAATTAGCAGACAGTAGGCATCACTAGAGAAATTCACTATTACTAAACCCCAGACATCTTATTCAATCTCAGTGTGCAAATATACTTCAGTATGTACCAGCTCACAGAGGATTTCCACACATCCTAATTTTCTGTCTTTGTGGATGCACCAAGTGGCTCATGGATGCACTCAGATGGTTAACACAGGCTTTGTGCTCCCTTGCCTTCTAGGAGAAGCCTCCTTCCTAGAAGGAAGCTCCTCTTCTTTCTACTCTTTCCCTTTTCTTCAAAATTTATGGTCAACTTAGACTTCTTTTCCTCTGTCATATCAGTTAAAACTGGCCAGTAAGTACACTGATTTTTTAGAAGGTCACACAAAACACAGACATTTTTAGCCTAATGTCTAAGCAAAGAAGGCATTGTATTAGCTGTAAAAAATTGCTGCTGCTTTTAAAACTTGTCCAGTAGCCTTGGAGAAGAATGGAGAGGAGAAAAAAAAGACTAAAAAAATTCACCTCAAAGCCTAAATATTTCAGATCAGCAAAACCTTGCAGTGGGTTTACACTGAATCAAACCACCATCACCTTGTTAGAGTCCCACCAGGGTCTCTTTCCCCTGGGAATGCCATTCTTTCCTTGCATCCCAGGGAAGTGCTCAAGAGCATCCTGTTCTGAACATGATCCTCAGCAGTCATGCCCAGTTTTCTCTTGGAGATAAATGAATTAAAAGCCTTCCATGCTTCCTCAGGTCTATCTTGAATTATGGAGAAGGACAGCACCCAGGAGGAAAAAAGCACAGAGATGTCAATGGCTTCCCAAGTGCAACATTCTAAGAATGGGATGCTCCAAGTTCAGCATTTTTCTTGCACATTGCACTTCTCCATTAAACAAAAAGAAAAAACCAGAATGATCCAAAGATATTACAGCATTTCCACAATACTAGCTTTTCCATAAATTCTGAGCTTTTCTGACATTAATATTATAGACAACTGAGAAACCAAAGAGAGAAGAACACAGATTACCATTCAGTAATCAGATCAGAAAAGCTAAAAATGCTTCAAAGACTAAGGGGTTCAAAAGCTAATTTTATTTATAAAAGGAAGAAAATTAAGACTGCATTAAAAGAAACACTGTGGGAAGTGGGAAAGAAAGAAAAGTAAGAATCCTGTCAAGGCTCCCTAACCCTGTCAGCTACAAGAAAAGACAAATCTACTGTTTCCTTCCTGTTAGATAGTTATACCAAAACGTGAAAGTTTCACTCTAAGGCTGAGAACTTCAACTGCCATTCCCGGGTAACGTGGCAGAGGGAGGGATCTGATCTTTTTTTTTTTTTTCTTTTAAAGTAGTAAGTCCAAATTGCTTTTGTTGAGCTAGGGGGTCGGCAGACAAAAAACATCAAGGCAGCAGCAAAGCAGTGACTGCTGACTCAACAAAGCTATCCCCCTGCTCACTGCTGAACATCCAGAAGCAGCAGACTGCAATTCTTCCTCCTATAAGTAATAGGGAGGCATATGCAAACAAAAAAACAACAACAAAAAAACCCAACAAACCACAACTGAACCAAATAATTACGTTTGCTGACAGGACTCAATCTAATTAAAGCTACAATCCTGAGCTCAGCCCGGAGGACTGCACAGCAGCACTCGATGTGGCAAATTTTGCTGCAGCTTTGTCCCACAAACCAGTAAAGCAGTGAGGGATCCACCCCTGGATCACGACAGCTTATTGCATCAGGCAGTGCTGCAGGAAGATAGGCTGCTCACTTTCCTCTCCATAGGTCGAGTCCCTCAGATTTAATTAAGCCACTTCATCACGAGCTGATAGACAGGTTCCCCTGCATCCTAAGGTATCAGCCACTCCAATCTTCATCACTCCCTTCTCTTTTGGGCAAACATCTCTCTGAATTACTACTGTCAGCTCTACAACACAATATCCATGGTCCCAGCTACACAGATTTACCCACAAACCTCTCCTTGGAATGCTCCCATTTCATTCCCACAGGGAGCCAGAAAAAAGGTGTGCACTGACACTTTAAAGGCAAATGACAGCACCCAAGACACAGGATTTTGAACAAAATAAACTGGAGAGTTCCAGAGATCATTTTATTTACAAGCAGCTCTCTTGCCAAGGCATTATGCTGTTCAGTGATTCATAATAAAAACTCATTGGAGGGCTGGTATAATTAGAGGGCCATAAATCCACTCATTTAATGGGAAAACACACGCACAAATTTACAAATACATGGGACTCACACGTAGCTGTGTGTGCAGCTCAGAGGAAGACTATGGATTTAGCCACTTAAAGGAGGCATGTGGGGAACCCAGATGCATCTATTTTGCTGCTAAAGCTGGGAATAAGGTGTTCCCATGTGGTGCAAGCAGGCTCCACTGCCACTAACATCTGCAGCAAGATCAAGATTCACTTAGGAAGTAAAAAAAAAAACCAACCAAAATCTTCTCAGGTAAGGAGGGAGCTAAAGGTAAGAGTGTCATCTGTGAGAGAGATGGAAAGAAAATGCCATGCAGATCCAGTTAACACGAGACAGCTACCCAAGTGTCCAGACAATATGGAAATGAAATGGAAAATGTGCAAAGAAATTCATCTCCCTTACTGCATCAGGCAAATATGTGACCCTAAAGAATATCTTTTACCTCCAAAGCCCAGCACAGCCAGAGTCCTAAAGCAAAGTCATTGTGTGACCCCTATGGGACGAGGAAACCGATGCGGGTTGTTTTAGGAATCCTAAGTTAAGGGCCAGTTGTGGGGGCTTAAAAACATGGGAAAGTCAGCTGGGGCACACATGAAACCCAGGAGAAGGAAGCCAGGTAGCCTGACGCACAGATCCAGTTCTGCAAGACAGCTCCAACACCACGGGGAGGGGACAAGGCAACCCACGGGAAAAAGCCACCCAAGGCCTGCCCTCAGCCCAAGGGAATTCCCCCATCCCAGAGGAGGCACCTGGCAGACCCCACACCGGACCCAGTGAGAATCCCACCCCAAAACCCCCCGGGGGATCCCAGAGGGGAATCACAGTACCCACCCCCCCTGGTAAGGGCAAAACCCCAACCCGGAGCACACCCACCCCACACCCGCAGGGCTCCGGGGAAGGGGGGGAACCAAGGACATCTCCCCACACCCCGGCAGCGGGCCTGGGGCTCCGGGGGGGGGGGGGGTCTGTCACCCCCCTAATCCCCTCAGCGATACCCCCGTCCTACAGTCAGGCCCCTTCCTCAATCGCCTCTTCGCTCCCCCCCCTCAGGCACCTCAGGGGGACTCTCCCCCCCCTCCAGGGGGACTCACCCCCCCCCCCAGGCACCTCAGGGGGGATGTCCCCCCTCCCTCAGGTACCTCAGGGGGCTCCCCCCAACCTCAGGCACCTCAGGGGGACTCACCCCCCCCTCAGGCACCTCAGGGGGACTCCCCCCACCCCCCCTCAGGTACCTCAGGGGAACTGTCCCCCCCCCTCGGGCACCTCAGGGGGAGTCGTCGTCCCCCTCAGGCACCTCAGGGGGAGTCGTCGTCCCCCCTCAGGCACCTCAGGGGGAGTCGTCCCCCCCTCAGGCACCTCAGGGGGAGTCGTCCCCCCCTCAGGCACCTCAGGCGGGCTCCCCCCAGCCCCCTCAGGTACCTCACGGGGACTCCCCCCCCTCAGGCACCTCAGGGGGATTCCCCCCTCTCAACACCTCCTTCCCCCGGGGCCCAGCGGGGTTACCTGGAGCCGCACCGCCTGCCGGAGAGGCGCCAGGAGCGCCTCGGCTTGCGGACCGTCCATGGGGCTATCGGCCGGGGATGGCCGGGAGCTGAGCGGGAAGGCGGGCGGGGAGATGATGAGGCGGCGGAGGCGGTGCAAGAGGGCGGGCAAAGCGCTGCGGGGAGGCAGCGGGAACGGGAGCGGCATGGAGAGGAGGGGAGAGCGGCAGCAGCGGCGGCGGCGGCACCGCCCTGAGCCCCCTCCCTCCCCTCCCGCATGATGAAATAGCCACCCGCGTAAAACCACCGCCCGCACCGCGGACGCACTTTCCGCACGGAAGACAGAGAGAGCAGCAGATTCGACACGGGGGGAGGGGGAAGGGGGGGGGCCGGTAGGAGGCGCTCGGCAACGCGGGCAGCGCGTGCGCGGGTGACGTAAGAGCGCGTCCTCGTTGCGTCACATCGTCATCATCATCGTCATCATCATCGTCATCATCATCCCACCCCCACCCCCCCCCCCCCCCCAACCACCGCCGCGATGGAGTGCGCGTGCGCGGGGAAGCCGTGGGTGTTCCCAACCCCCAAAGTGGGATAATTAGACAAATTATATTAATTAGCGAGAGAGACCTGCCCCCCCTCCCCCCCCCCAAAGTGTGTGGGGCAGGGGCGGTATCTGCTGCTCCCCTCCCCAAAGTGAGATAATTAGACAAATTGTATTAATTAGAGAAAGAAACCTGCCACCGCCCCCCCCCCCCCAAAATGTGAGGCAAGGGCGATATTTTCCTGCCCCCCTCCCCAAAGTGGGATAATTAGACAAATTATATTAATTAGAGAGAGAGACTTGCTGCCCCCTTCCTCCCCAAAGTGTGGGCAGGGGCGATATCTGCTGCCCCCCCTCCCCAAAGTGGGATAATTAGACAAATTATATTAATTAGAGAGAGATACTTGCTGCCCCCCCTCCCCAAAGTGTGAGGCAGGGGCGATATTTTCCTGACACCCCCCCCCCCCCCTCCAAAGTGGGATAATTAGATAGATTATATTAATTAGAGAGAGAGACTTGCTGCCCTCCCCCCCACCCCAAAGTGTGGGGCAGGGGCGATATCTGCTGCCCCCCCTCCCCAAAGTGGGATAATTAGATAAATTGTATTAATTAGAGAGATAGACCTGCTGTGCCCCCCCCCCCCCCCCCAAAGTGTAGGGCAGTGGTGGTATCTGCTGCCCTCCCCCCCAAAGTGTGATAATTAGACAAATTATATTAATTAGAGAGAGAGACCTGCTGCCCCCCCCCCCAAATTGTGGGGCAGGGGCGATACCTGCTGGGGGGGAGAAGGGTTTGGGGAGGGGATGTGTGCGCCTGTTTTTTTTCCAATCAGTTTTTCTATCAGTTTTGCTCCAAAAGCTTCGGGTTTTGGGGGGGGGGTTGGGGTTTTTTTTTCGTTTTTGTTTTTTTTGCTTTCCCCTGATCCGCCCACAGCCCCCCCGGTGGCACAGGACACCTTCCCACCCCTGGGAATCAGAACCCTCCCTCACAGAGGATCCAAACACCCAAATTTGAGGCGAATTGAGAAAAAAAATCGGCTGTCCCCGTTACCCCCCACCCTCCTCATCCTCATCTTCCCCCTTCCCCGCAGTGTTGGAATAAATTGGAGCACTGAGGCTGCTGGTTTGTCCCTGTCTGCTTCTTTCAGAGACCTCAGCCTCGCAATGAGCACCCCAGAGTATTTATCCCCTTGCTCTGAACGGTGCATTTGTATTTCAAATGTTTAATTGTTATTTTTATTCAGCAGCAAATTTCTGGTTTGATTGTGCTGGTGCACCTACTTGGAAACTGCTCTTCTGTGAGGTTCATGCGGAGCTTTCCTCACTTCCCTGATTATTTTTTTTTTCATTAATCCAATGCTGATAAGATCATAAAGATGCAGCCCACTTCTAGCTTGTCACAGGGATCTAAAATGGTGAAAAGAGCGAAGAAAACGGCTTTTTCTGGAGGAATTTGGAGAGGGAAAACTGGCTGGGACCATGGAGGAAAACAAGGAGATGAGAAAGACATCTCCAGCAGCTGGGTTCTCCTGTGCTGAACTTGAAGGAGAAGGTAGCAGTGCTTCTCCAAAATGCATTTCCCCCCCTCCTAGAAGATACCATCAAATCCTTTGGGTTGGAAACAACCTTTAAGATCATTAGGTCCAACCATTAACCCAGCACTGCAAAGTCCACCATTAAACCACATTCCTCAGCACCACATTTTAAACAACTCCAGGGGTGGTGACTCCACCACATCCCTGAAGAGCCTGGTCCAGTGCCTGGCAAACCTTTCACTAAAGGAATTCTTCCTAAAATCCAATGTAAACCTTCCCTGGCACAACTTGAGGCCATTTCCTCCCTTTCTCCTGGGCTTGGTCCTCAGGGCAGCACTGGGGAGCTACAGCTGAGGATGGAGATCATAGAATCATAGAATCATCTGGGTTGGAAGGGACCTCAGAGATCATCAGGTCCAACCCTTGATCCACTACCCCTGTGGTTCCCAGCCCATGGCACTGAGTGCCACATCCAGGCTCTTTTTAAATATCTCCAGGGATGGAAAATCCACCACTTCCCTGGGCAGCCCATTCCAATGTCTGATCACCCTCTCCGTAAAGAAATTCTTTCTAATATCCAACCTAAACCTCCCCTGGCACAACTTAAGTCCATGCCCTCTTGTCTTGTTGAAAGTTGCCTGGGAAAAGAGCCCAACCCCCCCCTGGCTCCTGCCTCCTTTCAGGGAGTTGTAGAGAGCGATGAGGTCTCCCCTGAGATGGGCCAAGCTGTTGCTTTGAGCCTTTTTCCCCTCTATAAAATCCTTCCTTGCACGTGCTGCTGTGCCCAGCAATGTTCCTCCTTGAAGATGAAGCATACCTGGGACAAGTCCCCAGCACAAAATGAAATGTTTTTTGGTGGGAAAACCAAATCATAAGGACCAAAAAAGACCTTCCCCCTGCCCATTACCATCTAGCTGGGGATGCAGCTCTTTCCCCAAAAGATTTTAAAAAAACATCTGGCTATGAGCACTCGTGGAGCACGTCTGAGCTTAGTAAATCCTTTGTAACACCTGATTGCTGATCCTCTGGGCTTGCACATGGGTTGGACTTGCACGTGGGTCAACCTCAACTTTTAAAGTCGTGTTGTTTTTTTAGATAAAGGAACAAAGCAAGAAAAAGGAGAGTGGGCAAGTTTCCCAAGCAAGGTTAAAAGAGGTGGAGAGAGGACAACTGCCTCTTTCCAGTGGTCTTGCTGAAGACTGACAGTGTGATTTAGGTTCCTTGGACCAAGGCCCACTGCTGGGTCCTTGCTGGGTTGTGCAGGAAGGGAGGAGGAAAATCAGGTAGTGTTTTGCACCAAATGAGAGACCGGGAGCAAACTGGACCCCTGTAGCTGGGTCACACTTGGGGTTGGTTGGACCCCATCTCCAAGTTTAGAGGGAAGGGCTACAAATTTCTGGGATTCATCCCGAAGCTTTGTATCAGCGTGGAGCTGTGTGGAAGGGCTTTGTGCATCCACTTTTTACGGAGAATCTGTGGAGCAGGGTGCAGACTCAGTATGAGCCAGTCCTATTTCCTTCATCCCTCAGGTCTCAGGGTGCTGCCAAACTGCTCAGAGCATCTCCACCGACCTGACACTGCAGAGGGCCTCATCATGATTTACAAGAAGGACCAAGCACTGGCTTAATTTTTGGCACTCCCATGGGTAGGTGAACCACCAGCACTCCCAGACACACCATCACCACCAGTGAACATCTCATGACTGGCCAGAGCCCAACTGTTCCCTACCTTTTAAATCCGATCCTAACTCTTTTATGCCTCTGCATTTGATAAACACCTTGAGGGGTGGGGGGAGGTGGTGGTGGGGGGCACTTAGAGGATGTTCATGTTGGGTCTCTCCTCTGGAGCCCCCCCAAAAAGCACCCTGTGGGGCAGGTTAGGAGCACATTACTCCATCCTGTTCTGGGGTGGCCTTTGAATGGGCATCTCCATTTCCTTCCCTGGTTATGGGGTGATGCTGTGGGCATGAAATGAGACGTGGAACACCCAGTGCAACAAGACTGGGGTTTTGGGGGCGGGTGGGGGAGGCAAATTTTTTGTATGAGAGAACGTGCAGGAAGAAGCAAAGGAACAGAGGGGTTCAGGCATCCCATTGCAAACTTTTTGGGTGCAGAAACAGAGAGATATCAGCACCCTCTTAAAGGTCTGGGGGTGTTAAGGAGCGATGGGGACACTGAAAGGAGAACAGAAAGGTGTCTGTGTCCCCTCTGCTCCCCCTCCCTGGGTCCCCATCGGAGCAGGAGCAGCGAGGTGACAAAATGGGAGACAGGAGGGAAGCTGCAGGAGAGGGGAAGGGATGGAGAGGAGGAGAAAGCCCCGCTCCCACCAAGGGGGAATTTCTTTTAGGAGAAGGAAAGGAGGAAAAAAATCCTTCTCGCGGGCGTAAGGAAAGGGAAAGGAGCCGTGCAGGAGTGGGGAAAGGAAAAAATAACCCCTGGCTCCTTGGTTCGGGGTTTGCCAACCCATTCCTGCCTCACCCCCCTTCCACCTCGCTGCATTTTCCTGCCAGATGCTCAAAGCCCCCGCGGGCAGAACCCCCCGCGTCCCCCCCAGAAAAACCCAGAAACCGATCCCCCCCCCCTGCCTGCAGACCGTGGGGAGAAAGAGAAACCCAGGGTTTCTTTCGGCTTGGCTTTATAGGGTTTCGCCTTGGCTTTATAGGGTTTTTATCCCTGGCTGATTGGGGGAACCCCAAGCCCGGTACCGCTAGATGGCAGCGGCCCCAGCCCGGAGCCTCCCGCCCTTCCCAAACATTCCCACTTTTTTTTTTTTGGTTTTTGGTTTGTTGGGGTTTTTTTGTAGTTGTTGCGTTTTGGGGTGTTTTGTTGGTTTTTTTTTTTTTGTGTACGTTTTCGGTTTTGGTTTTGGTCGGCTGGTTGCTTTTTTTTTTTGGTGGGGGGAGGTTGGTGTGGGTTTTTTGGTTTTTTTTGTTGTTGTTTGTTTGTTTTGGGGTTTTTTTTTGGAGGTTCAGGCCAGGAGCTGCCGTGCCGGGATGCTTTGCAAAACCTCAAAGGGTCACCCCAGCCCAAGCAAAAGGGTCTTTCACATCATGGGGCAACTGTTTTCCAGGCTGCCTTTCCCTGAGACATAATTCTCCCTTTTCCTTTCCTCCCGCCCCTTCTTTCGGTTTCTTTCTGTTTTAATTCTCTTTTTTTTTTTTTTTTTTTTTTTGTTTTTTTGTTTTTTTGGGGTTTTTTGTTTTTTGGGGTTTTGTTTGTTTGTTTGTTTGTTTCTTTTGTTTTGTTTCTTTTTCCTCTTCTCCAAAAGCCCACTTGCTTTCCCCCATCTTATTTTAAGCATCGAGGCAGCAAAATCAGAGAGAGATGTGTCCCTCTGAACACAAGCAATGTGTATACAAGGTTCAAGATGATTTTCCAGTGCCAGGGGATTTTTAGGCTGGCAGTAAACTAAGCAGTGCCTGAGGCATGCACATAAATAGCTTAGCTTGGCTTTTCCTCTATAGGGTTGGTTTTGGTTTTGGTTTTTAGCCTCCAATACAGGGTGTCTGCATCCAGCCTGCTTCTAGGGTACAGTCCCCAGCTCCTGATTGCCCCCAAGCCTTGTTTGAGGGTTGTCTGGGGAGAGAAATCACCATCCAAACCTGTGGCAGAGAGCATGCAAATAACTATGGGATAAACCTGTCCCCAGGCTCTGTGTTCATCTCTGGGTGTAAAATTATCTACAACCACCACCTCTGGTCCTGTTGGGGGCAACCCTCCTCCTATGAGCCATTCAAAGCATGATGCTGCTCTGCCCCTGGCCCCTAGGCTGCTGGCAGCAGAGGAGGATGCTCTGAGGGTGCATCTGCATTGTGTGGCTTCCACATGGGTTATCCACTCTGGATACAATAAACTGGGCTATCTGCTTTTTTTTTTTTTTTTTTTTTTTTCAGGAGGGGGTAGGGGAGAAGAAGCAGACGTACTGGATGTTACTGAAACTCACTCCCTCCTGGGACAGGGCTTTTTTTAGACTGAAATAGGAAGCACAAACCTCACCCTGAGCTTCCTCTAGGGTTTGGTTCTTCCTAGAGGTTTCTCCTTGCCAGAAATTTCTGTACCCCTGGCTCCAATCCAGCCAAATTCTTAAGCTCATGCTTGGCTTCAAGCTGCCTAGCCCCTTGCACTCCCACAAGGGCCTTATTGATAGGTCCCCTTGTACCTTCTCACCCTGAAAAAGCTCATGCACCCACTGGGAGGTGATGGGTCTTCTCTTGCTGCCAATAGCAGGAGGCAAGAACACCAGCTTGCTTGTCCCCATGTAGGGAGAGAGTTATCAGATCCACGGTGTGTGCTGGGAGGGTGTGTGAATGGTACACATGAAGATCCAGGGTCCCAAAGCATGAGCACTTGCAGCCCAGAGAGAGCATGAGCACTTACAGCTCAGCCCATCCTCCTCCTCCTCTCCCCTCTTCTCACCAGGGGATGGTCAAGGATTGCTTAAATTTCCAATAGTGCCTGTGAATATATGATAGTGGCTGAGATAGCCAGGCAAAATCCCAGTTGCTCTCACCAACTGGGACTCCAAGACTTGCCCCCATGGCACTGATGTGCCCCAACACTCCTTCTCCAGGGACTCAGACCACCAGTTCCTTTTGGCACAGACCACCAAAAGAAAAGTGTGATCCATTTGGTCACACCCACCTTGGCCCCAGACTGTCTCCCAGGATTGGCTATGCAAGAGCTCTAATAGAAATTCAGGATAGTTTCCTGACCCTTCCTCTGCTATGAATTTCAATTCTGCAAATCCTAATGCAAGGAACTGAAATGCATATTGATTAAGGGCCTTTTATGGATGCTTTGTAGAGCATATGAAAAATAATTTAAAACTTGCATTCCAGTATTAATGGCTCTTGTCTCCAGCACTGTGCAGTGATTTAGTCTTGACTCTTAGTTAAGACAAATTCCTTCAGCCAGGGAAGATGAAATGCCCCTCTGGTGTGTGCCACGGAGGGGCTTTCAACCTCAAGGTTCCAAAATTGCCAAGTGGCTGTGGCACTCCTGTAGTGCTGTGGCCTCTGTCCTTCAGATGGGTGCATGGGGGTTGTCCTCTAAGGAGTCATTTCTTCAGACCTCCCCTCTGGGCACCACTGACTTGAGCACAGGGGGCTGCAGAACACACGTTTTGCTGCTCTGGCACTCAAGACAATCACAGAGGAAAGATGAAATAACCTCCCTCAGCAGCCCAGTAACTGCACCCCCAGGCAGCACCCAGAAAATGGAGCCACCTCAGCACTGGTGATGCTTTTATATCCCACTTCTGACAGCACTGGTGCATGTACATGAACCAAAGAAATCTGTTGCCAGGTTGAACACCTCATTCCCCCTTACTCATGGTCTCTTCTGTCTCTAAGTCTGATCCTAGGTGGCTGGTTCCTAGCCTTGAAGCACCTGAATGGGCACTTTGGCTTGAAAACATCCTTCAGAGAGGATGTGGCATTTTGTAGAAGGAGCACCAAGAGGTTTCACCTTGGGGCTGCCAGCATGGATACAGCCCAGCCTGGTGGGGACAGCAGATGTTTCATTTTTATTGGGTATATTGTGGCTGACAAAGGACACAGGGGACTGCATTGTGGTTGAGGGCAGAAAACCAGGATCTTGCACGTTCTGGATACTTATTTGAGTGTTACTCTCCTCCTCCATGATTTGAGCCTTCAGCATGGCATGGGAAGGGATTTGTCTTTGTATTCCTTCCAAGGAAAGATGAGGAAGGCCCCAGATGGGTGGTGTGATGTCAGACCCAGTGCCCAGCCCAGCTGGAGCCAATCCTATATGGGAAGCTTGAGCCCCAGCACTCCTCTCACTGTTTTGAGTAGAGAGACATCTCCTGAGCTCTTAAAGGAAATCAATATTTTCCATTCAGTCTCTGATGGGACAGAATATTGAACAGCAATCAGAGACTTCACCTCATGCATGGTCCAGATCCTCGGGGGGGAACTCTACAGGGATTTCCAGGCTGAGTAGCATCAGTGTAGGATAGAAGAGACCCCCCCTGCATCCATGAGGACCTCTGACAAGGAGGGCTAGAGGTTAGTGACTGAACACAACCTATTATGGTTCTGGCTCAAAAAACCCCCCCTCATTCCATTCACTGATTGCATGCTAACCGTTCATTTGAATTCTTATGACTACACATAAAAGGAGTAACAGCTGGGATCTGACATGTTTCTCTCCACCATAAGTGACTTTCCTGCAGGTCTCATCAAAGCCACAAGCCACCAGGCACTTCCCCAGGGACTGAGTTGTTCATCCAGACCATCACACATGCAGTACAGCAGCACTTTGGGTGTACATCCTGAGAGGAGTCACAAACACCAGCACAGGTCAGGTGGTGAAGAGCCATTACTCATAGCAGGATATAACGAAAAAATATTTTGCCAGGTGCTGCCATATTTTTTTTTCTTCATTTTGTTCCTTCTCTGTTTTAGCTTCTGGGTGACTTCTCATCCAAACCATCAAGAAGAAAGCTGCTCATCATGTCAAACCAAAAATCAGTTTCTTGATACCAGCTGGGAAGAGGTCCCACCTTCACTGTCCTTCTTCTCAAAGGGATTTTCCTGAGGAGATTCAAACCCTTTGCTGCCTAAGTAGATCCAACCTGATCTAGGAGAGAAGCTCTTGTGAGGCAGCAGGGCACCCCTAAGTTTGAAGATAAGATCCAAATCTATTTAGGCTGAATCTGCTAGAAAGAAGCACTGGTTCAATTTCATATATAAAGAGAGTCAGTGGCTCCTTTACCACTATTGTTCCATTATACATCATCACCTGAAGTGATTTTGGCATGATTTCAGTTTGCTCTTGCTTTCGAATCAGTGTCTCAACACCTTCACAGGAAAGAATTTTTTCCTAATATCTTACCTAAGTCTGCCCTCTTTCAATCTGAAACTATTCCCCCTCACCCTGTCACTCCATACCCTTGTAAAAAGTCCCTCCCCAGCTTTCCTGTAGCCCTTTAAGGTACTGGGAGATGTTCTAAGGTATCCCAAGAGCCTTCTCCAGGCTGATCAACCCCAACTCTTCTCAGCCTGTCTCCATAGCAGAGATCCTTCAGCCCTTTGAACATTTTCATGGCTGTTCCAACACCTCCATGTCCATCTTGCACTGGGGACCCCAGAACTGAGACCTACAAGCAGATCCTTGTTTGCTGAAGGATCTCATTTTCCTAATGATCCATGTGAAAGTACTTGTTCCAGACACTCCTCACCACCTAGGGCAATTCAGAAGCCAGAAGTCAACTGTTGTAGCTTGAACTCATCTACAATTATCTGGAGTTTGTTCAGACTGAAATCAAGCAGTCAGAGGGAAATGTCCTGCCAGCATAGCCCATCATTCATAACCCTGTTGATTTCTCTCCTAGGCTACAGTGACATCAGAAAGTAACAAAAGACTGGATCCTATCAAAGAAACCAAGGAAAAGATAGCAGAGGTATAGAGCAAACACTCTCCAAGGGACATGAAAACTAATGCAGCCTGCCATCACCCTGCAAGAAAAATAAAGTGAAAGCACATGAGATTTAACTCATCAAAAATGTGAGTTTAATGCAGATTTATGGTTGTAAATTGTAGCATCTGGAGTTTCCATTGAGTGTGACCACATCCTCCTTGAGTTCAGCAAGCCTTTAAAAGTGAACCACAAAGGGAACAGAGAACTGATTTACCCAGGGAGAAAGAAAAGCTTTTGTTTTCTGTTATTTTACTGAATCCCATTCTGACATCACCCTGCTTCTTCTGGGACCTGTCCTACATAAGCAGATCCTTGTTGTCCATACCCATCTCCCAGCTTTAAGACACATTCCAGAATCCTGTCTTCAAAACAAGGTAATGACATCTTCCTGACCCACCAGAACAGAGAGGCAAAATTGATGAGTGTCTGTATTACTTTACTGCCAGAACATCTGAATATCCTGGCAGAATAAGGCAACCAGATCACCTGCTTTTTTCTCTTCTAGCTAGTGACAGACCTTGTCAGGGCATCCTCTTTGATTTTCCATCTCTCAGCATTCAGTAGCACCTGTCAGCATCCCATCTGTTGGGGAGAAAACCCACTTGGCTCTGCTCTGTGGTTGTTTAAGGAAAGGGACCACAAATGTTTACAGCATCCAGGAGCCCAAGTCTTGTGGGAAACCATCAGGTTTTGAATCTTAACTCACACCATCAGCAGATAAGTCATTGAAATCAAAGTTGTGTATTACCTGGTGATACAAAGCTGGTGGGATGTGTGTTCCCATGCTCCCATGGCCATGCTTTTTTTGCCAAATCCAGAGCACATGGTGATTGGCAGTCTGTCCATCCCACCTAACCAGCACCACCACATTCTCTGGCACATCAGAACATGTGGGTGCCCTCACATGGTGGAGAGGTTTGTGGAGGACATGACTTAGAGCACAGACTGATGTTTCTGAGTCACTGCCCTAGCAAAAGCCTTGGAAAAAAAGCAGTGATGCCATTTCATTGCCCAGCCATGTCACAGCTTCACCATTTCCACTTCACAGATGCTATCCTTAGCAGTGCCATATAGGAACAGTCACCCCAGAAGTGGCCTTCCCCCAGGAGACAGAATGGTGGAGATAAGCAATGGGTCTTTTTGTTGGAGGTGGCTATCCTGAACAGCAGATGGTGCAAGAGGAAGCGTGGCTGGCAGGATCAGCCAGAGTTTTTCCTAGAGGCTGATGGATCAAAGCCAGCAAGCTCCTGGCTCCTGCCTTGCATGGTGTCCAGTCCAGGAGAACACAGACGACGGATGGAAGAGTGTTGGGCTGTGAATGTGGGAAGGTCTCTAGAGGAGGAAGAGCCTTGAAAGCAGGAAAGTGAAGCTCAGGGAGATGTGTTGAAATCACTCAGCTGGGTGGGGTGGAAGACCAAAAAGATGAATCAGCTTCTGAGCACTGAAATGAGGTTAGTCTTGGTCATTTGAAGTTGGCTGCCACTGCCTCGCTTCATGGCCAGTCAGTGCAACACAAGCTGGACAGGATATGCCTGCCAAGGAGCCTGCTGAAGTTGATTAAATCTTCATGGGTATGCTGCCTGAAACCCTTCCTGTGCCCCTTTCTAGAGAGGCTCATGCAGCAGTACACCAGCACCCCTGAGCATCTCCCAGACACCTTCTCATGCCTCGTGTGTAGCTGTAGGACAGCAATGGAGGATGCATGTGGTTAGCAGAGAGGAAGAAAGGCCATTACACTGGTTGTTGCTTCTGTGGTCTTTTCTGTTTTGCCCTGTAGGATGTGAGAGTAAGGACTGGAGGGATGAACCACAGCTGAGGAGAACTCAAACCATCAAGGGCTTCCGTGGCTGTCTCACTGCTTCATGGGAAGCAGGAAGGATGCTTGTGAGGGATGACAATTTGCTTGCTCATGGGGCTGTGGGATCCCTGATGCTCTTGAATAAAGCCAAGTTCCAGGGAATCCTTTGTCCTAATCTGGAGCAATACATCTGGCCTAACATAGTGCTCAAGAGACCTCTCTGTGGCAGGGACACAGCACCCCACTGGTGCCAGCATATCTCCCAGTGTCCTTGGCCTTCAGACACAGCAGCCAGGACTCTATCATCCTCCTCATCTCTGGATCTACCCTTGAGGGCATGAGTAAAGGTGGAGCAGCAGCCCTGTGTTCCAAGCCTGTAGGAACCAGGAGGGACAGCTTGCTGAATGTGAGCTCTGCCTGGCTTCTCATGGAATCCTAGGGAACATCAAGGAACAAGATATCCCTGCAAATCCTGTCCTATTGCTCCACAGGTCCCAGCCTGGGCTTCTCACTGGGACTTACCAGCTCTGCCTCATTGTTCTTTGTGTAGGTGAGTTGAGTTGCTCAAGAGCCCAAGTGTGTGGGATGCTTTTCCAGTGAGTTTCATAAGAAGGAGCACGGGCAGGGGCAGTCCCATCCTGAACATGGGCTGAGAGCTTTACCATGGCTTGTGGGGAAGCCCCACAGAAAGTAGGGGAAATACAGCAGTAGGTGAAAAAAGTTTGGGTGAGTTTCCAGCAGGAAAGGGCAAACTCAAGCCAGCTTGCTGATGGAGTTGTTGAGAGGTTTGGAGAGCAGAAAGTCAGGTGGAGGGCTTGGGGGAGATGAGCAAGCTGCAGGGTGTCCCTGCAAGGAGGTTAAAGGGCAGCAGAGAGATCTTTTGATCACAGATCTTTTGAACCACAGAAAATCTTTCCAAACAATACAATGGAGTCACTTTACATGGAGTTAAAGATCTGGTTCTTGTGGGCCTTGTGTGTAGATCTGGCCCTAAATCTCAAATTATTGCTCAGCTTGATGACGGTGGATTTGTGTGCTTTGCAAATCTCACCTATATTCTACAGCATAATTGGTCTAAAATAAGTTTTCCTTGTTCTTCTTGTGCCAGCTCCAGAGTCACACCTCCTAGGGTTTGTAACCTGCTTGTTAACACTACTCCAAGCAGGATCAGAGTCAGTCCCCTGGATGTGGTGGTGCCTTTCACTGCATTCTTCATTTAGTCTTTTCTTCTGTCTTTCCCCCCACTCTATCCCTGACAGCGAAAGCACTGTTCTTTCCGTGCTTCTTGTTTCTGTTTGAAGCAGTCATAGAAAAAGTGACAATTAGGAAATAAAGAACCTACAGTATCTGCTTTGGCAGGGACAGCACATCCCACTGCTGAGCAGCACAGAGTCAAAACAGCGGCTGCCTGCTTGGGTCTGAGGGAGATAATCCTTGGATCTGCCTGAGACCGTGTGGTGCATGGCCTGAACGAGTTATAATCCCATGTTTAAAGTCAAGCAAGATGCATTTCTAGTAGTCCTGTAAGGAGCCAGCAGTTGGACTCGATGATCCTTATGGATCTCTTCCAACTTGGGATATTCAGTGATTTCGGGAGGCTCAGTTGCAGTAAGGAAAATAATGCTGATTTGAAGCAAATGGCAAGGCCAGATAACTTCTTCTTTGGGAGGTCGAGTAACCATCTGGGGCAGGGTAACAGATACAAACTTTGGCCTTCCCAGATTATTGTTCTCTGCCAGAATGATTAAAGGTTGCTGAGAACTGTCAGTGGATTTCCCCCAAATGGAAGGAGTCTAACAGAAGCAAATGACTTCCCTGCACTTGAACTGAATTTACATTAAGCCTAAATAGATGCAGACATTTCTAAGGGTGAATTCTGTTCCTCAAAGCATGCCGGGCATCTGAAAGATTTAATAACAGCCAAGATCCTTCCTTCATGTCATTTATAGTACAGAAATCTTCTGGAACAGCCATGGTGGAATGGATTCATTCTCCAGGTCTTGTCTGCCCCTGGTGTGGTGTCCAGTGCTGTTGCTAAATGCTGCCTCAAGCCCCCTTTTCCTTCCCTTTCAAATACAATGAAAATAAAACCCAGTCTCAGACTATTCTGGGACTTCTATTTCCTCCACCCCCAATGATAAAACAGAAAATCTCATCCAAGTACAACTTTATGAAGGGGAAGGCGGACAAAGAGGCCGGGAAGAAAGAAAACATAACATCCTAAACCATGAGAGGCAGATTCATTTTCCCAAGGATCCCATTTATTGCCTCCTTCTCCTTATTTTCATGAGGCAGCAACCAGCCCTTTCCTGTCAACACATCACCTTCACATTTTGGTGGAACCTCCATCCCCTTGACTAGGAAAGTGTTCAGGTCTGAAGGTCTGAAAGGAAAGGTCTGAAGGTCCCCTTGGAGCTACTGCTTTCTCCCAGTCCCCCTTGTCCCTGCTGGTCACCTCCCTCATCTCCACAGGATGCCTCTGTTGGACCACAAGCCTAGAGAGAACCCAAACCCCAGGATTTGCTACAAAAGGAGGAATTCACCAAAGAGTCTCTGGGACTATAGTAAAGTGACTTCAAGAGTCTGGGACTGCGCTTGGAGGCGACATGGCAAAACTGGGTTGGAAGAGATGATGTAGGATAACCCAGAAGGACCTGAAATTGTCACAGGACACAAAAAGGAGTTTGAGGTACACAGTGGAAAACTCTCAGTGGCACAGGAACCATCAACACTTGCTGGAGGTTCACCTGCCCCCTCTGGGTGAGCATCAGCTGGCAGTGGAGATGTTGAGTAATGTGGGGCTGGTGCTCACTCCTCAGCTGCAGCCAGCTCCCTGCAGCTCATCTCTCCAGTTTTCCTAGTATTTTTTCTCTTGTTCTGGGAAAAGGACAGAACTGCAAGAGGCCCATCTCACAGGGATGTTTAGAGAAAGGAAAGTCTATTGTGTGAAGGAATTTGGTATTTCAGGGTTTGTTTTCCTTCTGACACAGAACAAAACACCACCATCTCAAAATCCTCCAGGCAAAACAGAACACACACACACACACACACACAAAAAAAAACAAACAACCCACAAGAAAAAAAAAAACCACCAAAAAACCCATAGCAGAAAAACAACAGTGATGCTAGGCTTGGACATAGTCTGTGGAAACGTTTCTCTTTTCTTTTTAGTTTTTCAATCTCAGGAACCCTGCTGCAGCTTTTCCAGGAAAAAAAAAAAATAAAAAAAATATCCAGGCCAGAACAAAGAAGTGGAGTTTTTCCCTGTGCCAAGGTCTGACCCTGTTTTCGTGGTTTATCTGCACGGTGGCACCAGGATCAAAGCCATTCCCTTCTTTCTGCCTTGGGTGGGAAGCAGGGATGCAAAGGAACCTCCGAGTGGGTACCAGGGAACTGGCAGCACAGGGATCCTGCAGGACACCAGCTGAGCTATTCTGCAACAGCTTTCCTCCTGCTGAAAGATTCCTGCAAAGCAGTCAAAGCATTTTAGGAAAGTTGGACTCAAGGGCCAGCTCCCAGCAACAAAACTGGGGGAAAATCACTGCCCTGTGTGGTGCTTTGGCTCAGGCCCTTGCGTGTCCTTCATCTCCAAAGCTCCCAGCCCAGCTTTTTCAGCTTCCTTGGAGGAATCGACTCTTCCTTCCCCATCCCATGCTTTCATCCCCCTGGGAAAATGATATTTTGTGGATACTGGTGCTCGGGTGAGCTTTTTACCCCTTGGGGCACTCCAGGGTGCGGATGCTTTCGGCGGGGCGGCAGGGAGCAGCTGCCCACCACCTTCTCCTCATCCTTGATAGGTTTGGGGGTTTGGTTTGGTTTTTGTGTTTTTTGTGGTTTTTTGTGGGTTTTTTGTTTTGTTTTTTGGGGGTTTTTTTGTTTTTATTTTTTTGGGGGGGGTTTGGTTTTGGATTTTGATTTTTTGTGGGTTTTTTGTTTTGTTTTTTTTGGGTTTTTTTGTTTTTATTTTTTTTGGGGGGGTTGTTTTTGGTTTTTGGGGTTTTTTGTGGTTTTTTGTGGTTTTTTGTTTTGTTTTTTGGGGTTTTTTGTTTTTATTTTTGGGGGTTTTTTTGTTTTTGTTTTTTGGTTTTTCTGTGTTTTTTTGTGGTTTTTTTGTTTTGTTTTTTGGGGGGTTTTTTGTTTTTATTTTTTGGGGTTTTTTTTTGTTTTTTTGGTTGTTTTGTGGTTTTTTGTGTTTTTGTTTTGTTTTTTTGTTTTTTTTTGTTTTGTTTTGTTTTTATTTTGGGGGGGTTTTGTTTTTGGTTTTTTTTGTGGGTTTTTGTGTTCTTTGTTTTGTTTTTTGGGGTTTTTTGGTTTTTTGTTTTTATTTTTGGGGCGGTTTTCTGTTTTTGTTTTTTGTGGTTTTTGTGGTTTTTGTGTTTTTTGTGTTTTTTGTTTTGGTTTTTGGGGGTTTTTTGTTTTGGTTTTTTTGTTTTGTTTTTTTTTTTTGGTGGTTTTTTTTGTTTGGTTTGTCGGTTTTTTTTTTTTTTTTTCTTTTTTTTTTCCTTTCCGACCGCTTGGCATGGCGCCCACCCGCCTTTCACTCCTCTCTTTTCATTCCCCTCAATTCACCGCCTTCCCTTTCTCCCTCCTTGAGAGGAACAGAGGCAGAACTTGTTCCAGCACACGGGCCCCATCCGCTCCACCCCGGCTCTCCTGGAGCAAGAGTTGGAAAAAAAAGATGGAACCAAAAAAAGGGGGATGGGGGGGAATCTCCCACCCCCCCCTCCCCGGTGCCCCGCGTCCTGCTTCCCAGCAAATCCGGGAAGAGCTTTCAGCCTCAAAATGTAAAATCTGAGCTCATGCCACAGGGTGGCCCCGCATTCCTCACCTCTGACATAACCCTGGGAGTCTGCTCGGCAGAAAAACACAAACAAAATGTACTGGAGGGACTGGCCGGGGGGGGGATGGGGTGGTCCAGGCGGCTGGCAGATGTTCTCTGGAGCCCCCCCCCCCCCCCCCAAATGCTCCAGCACAACCCAGCCCTTCCCGGGGAGGGGAAAACCTTGGGGTGAGGGCAGAGCCAGCTCCTGCTTCTGGCACCACGGGGGGGGGGTCCCAGCTGCTCCCCCCATTTCCCCCCCCCCCCGGAGTCCTGGGAAGGGGTTGGGGGAGGGCAGTGGGAAGGGAACTCGTGGTTCAGCATCATCCAGGGAGGCAGCTGAGCTCCCTTGGGAATTTTGCTTGGCGAACGCCTTCTGAAAGGACCTGCGGGGTTTGGGGGCGGGTTGGTGGTTGGTGGGGTTTTTTTGGTATGGTTTGGGGTTTTTTTTTTTCTTTTTTTCTTTTTTCTTTTTTTTTTTTCTTTTTATTTTTTCTTTTTTTCTTTTTCTTTTTTCCTCTTCTTTTTGTCTTTTGTTTTTCCTTTTTCTTTTTTTTTCTTTTCTTTTTTCTTCTTTTTTTTCCTTCTTTTCTTTTTTTTCTTTTTTCCTCTTCTTTTTGTCTTTTGTTTTTCCTTTTCTTTTTTTTTTTTTTCTTCTTTTTTTTCGTTCTTTTTTTTTTCTTTTTTCCTCTTCTTTTTGTCTTTTGTTTTTCCTTTTTCTTTTTTTTCTTTTCTTTTTTCTTCTTTTTTTTCCTTCTTTTTTTCTTTTTTTTTCTTTTTTCCTCTCCTTTTTGTCTTTTGTTTTTCCTTTCTTTTTTTTTCTTTTTTATTCTTTTTTTTCCTTCTTTTTTCTTTTTTTTCTTTTTTTTTCTTTTTTCCTTTTCTTTTTTCCTCTCCTTTTTGTCTTTTGTTTTTCCTTTTTCTTTTTTTTCTTTTCTTTTTTCTTCTTTTTTTCCTTCTTTTTTCTTTTTTTTCTTTTTTTTCTTTTTTCCTTTTCTTTTTTCCTCTTCTTTTTGTCTTTTTTTCCCCATTCTTTTTCTTTTTTTTTTTTTTTTCTCTTTTTTTCCTTCTTTTTTTTGTTTGCCATTTGTTTGCTTGTTTTTTGTTTCTTTTGCTTTCTTTTGTTTTTTTCTCCTGTTTTTCGTTGCTTTCAGCATCTGAGTCTCTCTGGGACAAGCTCTGCTCTGGGGCTGCCATGGCTGTGCTCGGGGGGGGCTGCTCCATCCCTGCCTCCATCCCCATCACCCCCCTGTTCTCAGCATCCCCTCAGCAATGCCAGGGGTCCCAATTGCAGGGGGATGCATCGTGCTTGGCACCCAGCTCCTTGGGTGCCATGGGGTGGGTGATTCCCCCCTGTACCCAGGTAGAATGCTGGGATTAAATGATTTGCCAGGGCTCACGCAGAAAATCGGGGGAGGGCAATGATCCAATTTCTTCCCTCCTAGGAAGAGCCAAACCCTCCTGCAAGCACAGCCTTGTCTGGAGCAGGGGCCAGATCCTGCTCGGTGCAGAACTGACCTCCTGTCTCACCCAGCCCACTTGTTTACTTTTTTTTCCAAGTGCCCTAAACCTTGACAACGAACTGTTTTCTGTTGCACAAAGCTTTTTTTCCTAGAAAGAGGAATGACCTCGCAGTCCAACCAGCCCGGCTCTGCTCCATGTCTGTAAAATCAACTCTAAAGGATTGGAAGTTTTAGGTCAAACACACCCAAAACCCACACACGGTGGTGAGCTTGGAGACTGGGTCAGACACTACCTGAACCCATCCCATGAGACTGCCAGATGGCTTTGCAGAGGAACCTGAGAAGCAGTAAATCAGCTTTCAAGTCCACACCTCAAACTTTTTTTCTGATTAGTGTTTTTCATCTCTCTGCTCCAGCTGCAGCATTCAGCAAAGCTAGGAGAAAGCTTTCCTTTTCCCCAGGCACTTCCACCTCTGTTGTCAGCACTGAAAACATCTGATTGTTGCTTGTTTTTTGGTTTTGTTTTTTTTTTTTTTAGTTTCACATTTTTTACAAATGGTTGGCTTTTTTTTTTTTAACAATTTTCCTCCATAATAATTCCAAGTTTTCATGACTGCTACTCCTCTGGCAGAGGGTGGTTTGCAAGAGAAAATAAGAGCAACAATGGGAAGAAGAGACTGTGGTAACAAGAGGAACGATGGTTTTAATTTGCTCCTCCAGAACACATAAGGTTTGATCCCAAAGCAAGAGAGTGCCTTTGCTCACAGGTCCAACCCCTTCACCCTTGGCCTCTCCATCCTTTCCTTTCTCTCCAGGAGGTGTCCTGGCCATACTCAGGGTGTCACTTGCATGGGGTTGTGTCCTTCACCTAACACTGCTGATCACATAAAGCTCCTGTGATTTCTTCTCCATCTCTAATCTCCATCCCAGCCTTTTAAGTAAACCCAAAGTCAGTGCTGGTTTATTTTAACCTGCCAGCCTGCAACTTGAAGCTAGAGAAATAAATTCAACTAACAACTTCCCCTTGGCCAGCTGAGAGCACAGATTAGAGATTAATCCAAGAGGAGCAGATGGTCTGGGTTGAACTCTTGCTGTTTGCCCACAGCTGCTCCTTCTCATCCCCTTGGTGTTGCAGCCTGGTTTGGCACCTAACTGTGCTCTCACCTGCAATGAGGAGATGCTCTGCTCAAAACCAAAACGATCCTCTTAGAATCATAGAATCGGCTGGGTTGGAAGGGACCTCAGAGATCATCAAATCCAACCCTTGACCCATCGCTGCGGTGCTAGACCATGGCACTGAGTGCCACATCCAGGCTCTTTTTAAATATCTCCAGGGATGGAGAATCCACCACCTCACTGGGCAGCCCATTCCAGTGCCTGATCACCCTCTCTGTAAAGAAATTCTTTCTAATATCCAACCTAAACCTCCCCTGGCACAACTTAAGACCTTGTCCTCTTGTCTTGTTGAAAGTCATCTGGGAGCAGAGCCCAACCCCACCCTGGCTCCAGCCTCCTTTCAGGGAGTTGTAGAGAGCGATGAGGTCTCCCCTGAGCCTCCTCTTCTCCAGGCTGAACACCCCCAGCTCCCTCAGCCTCTCCTCACAGGACTTGTGCTGGATCCCTTCCCCAGTCTGGTTGCCCTCCTTTGGACCTGCTCCAGGACCTCAATCTCCTTCCTGAACTGAGGGGCCCAGAACTGGACACAGGACTCGAGCTGTGGCCTCACCAGGGCTGAGTACAGGGGCAGAATCCCTTCCCTGGACCTGCTGGCCACGCTGTTCCTGATCCAGCCCAGGATGCCATTGGCCTTCTTGGCCACCTGGGCACACTGCTGGCTCCTGTTCAGCTTCCTGTCAATCCAGACTCCCAGAAGCCTGATGTGCCAGGCACAGGGTCTGGTGGTGAAACAGCTCATGCAGCCACCAACACCTACACACGTGCAAACCTGTGAAGATGTCCCTGCTTACTGCTAGGTGGCTTTTAAAAAAAAGTCCTTTCTAACCTAAACCATACTGTGACTCTAGGTTGAAGCCCTGGATGGGTTCTCTTGTGCCAAATAAGTCAAAAACTCTCCCTCTCTCTCTCTCCTTTCCCTCCTCCCTCTACCCAGCTGTCTGTCTGCACAGACCTTGTAGGCTTCAGCTCTCCAGGACTCCAAAGGTACCCTCAGAGGAGGTCAAAAATGATCACCTGGTCCACAAGTGTTGAAGAGGAGGCAGCCTGATCCCATCTGCCTGATTTCCTGCCAGGGACTGCTAGGATGGATGTTAAAGAGCAAAGCCAGCAGCCTCCTATGGTGGTGATGAATACTTTGGGTATGTTACCTGTCTATGGCAAACCCCCAATTTTTCATGCTTTTACACCAACATGGGCATTCTGGAGACAGCTAGAAAGTCAGCATAAAGTAAAAGACATCATTTTATTGTACCTGAAGAGGTATAAATCACATGAGGAGGTGGTGGACATTTCTTCCTGCTGGCAACCTGATAGGACTATGGGCCATATAGGGGCTATGAGGAGAGTTTTCTCTGGTGTGAGGATGATTTCACTGGTAGCTCTGGAAAGCATCACTTTTCATTATGGGTTTATTGTGAGTTTTCATTATTGGGTTATTCATCACTTTTCATTTTCATGGGTTTCCATTGCTAAGGGAAAGACTTGGAGAGGGTCACCAAGACATGGTTACCAATTCTCCAATGCCTCCTGCCTGGCCAGTCCTCTGATCCTCCATCCCCTGGCCAAGGCAGGAGGTCTCTAAGGACCTTAAGAACATCTAACGTGCTTGGAAGAGGAAGCAGCCTACAAGATGGGTTTGTAGGAATTTTTTTACCTATTCCAGCTGACTTCTCTGGGGGGAGCTGAGCTGTGCCCTACATCCCTGGCTTAAGGGGACCAGAGGGACACTAAGCCAGGGACTCCAGTGGGGACCTGGTGGAGCATCAGGCAGCCCATGGCAGCACCCCTCAGCATCAGGGCACTTCTGCAAGTTCCTAGGAGCTGAGACAGTCAGCTCTTGGCTGTTCCTGTGATCAGGAAGATGCTATGGACTCCTGGTACTTTTGCATAGGGACCCATCTGTCCTGCCTGTTTGGCAGGACACAAACCAACCTTCAGCATCCACCTTTTTTCCTCCCTGAAACTCTTTCCTGAAGGTTAACTCTGAAGTTAACCATGCATGTATAAATGGCCTCTTGAATCCAGGCCTGTCTTGTTCTGTCTGGGGAAAACCTACTTTTTAGCTGCAGTAGAGCAAATTTCTGCTTAAAAGTGAATTTGTCAACAAAAGGCAGAATATACAAATACCAACACACTATTTCATGGTTTGTGCAGCTGATCATGGTCTTGGTGCACTGTCTTCTAAGTTCAGGTGCAGAAAATGAGTATTGAATGTTCAATGTGAATCTTTTCAACCAAAAAAAAAAAAAAATCAACCCAATAAAAAAACAACCGTTCCACCCTGTAGCCCATGCACTCAAATGTTTTGCAACCTATCCAAGCCTCTTAGGGTAGTGAGTTTCAGTTTTCTCTTTTTAGCCTTGTAATTCTTTTTCTATCCCTGATTTTCACATGATCCATGTCTCAACTACATAAGCCCTTTCTGGAAAACCCAAGGAAAAAAGGGTTCTTGACTTGGAGCCTTAGTAGCCCTGCAGATAATTTTCTTGGGTTTGCAGGCAATTTTTTATTTTGCCTGCTTCTAAGTACACCTTGAATGCAAAAAAGCAAAGAGCTGGCTGCTGGGCTGTTGTCTGTGCTCACTTCTACAGGGATTATTGAGCACCTGGGATTTGCAGCATCTGCAGAGACAGAAGCTAAAAGTTGGGTGCCATGAAGTGACCAGGGCTGGGATGTTGGCAGCCCTGGTACCACTGAGGTATTTCCACTTTCATTAGGTTTTTTCCATTTTAAAGCCGAAACACTTGGAGTCAGCAAGTAGAGGACTGCGAATGTTAAAATAAAAAGAAATATAAAATAAAAATAATGTAAGTTTTTTGGTTTTGGGTGGTTTTTTGTTTTGTTTTGGATTTTTTTGTGAGCACCCAAATGGCACAGCAATCACAGGGAAATAAACCATGTCCCAGGGTTATTATCTTGCTGTAATTCTTTGCACAGCTACAGGATAAATAGCCTATTCCTAGAAATTCTGCCTCTGTGTTTGTGTCTATGGGCTGAGATTTAAGGTCATATTACCTGGCTTAACAAATTGAGGAGTATCAGCTGATCCACAGTAATTAACCAAGGCCATGCAGGAGTAATTCTGTACCTCCTGACTTTCTGCTTCAGTTTCTGATAGCATCTCTCCCAAGCCAACTTTTCTCTTACACCAAGCTAAAAGCTGTGCTTGGTCTCCATACCTTTGGAGATATGGTAACCCCATATCTCCATACCAAAACCCCAAATACCAAGCTTGAAATATCCTTTCCCATTCACTTCTAACTGAAGGATGCAAAAGAGAAAACACAGCCCTGTCCAGAGTCAATGCTGGACAGAAAAGTCCCAGTGCTGCCTCCTCCATTGGGCAGGGAGGACCTTTCAGATTGACACTGGAAGGTCACCTATGTCATTTCTATCTTGTGTTCCCTGAAGCTGCAGCCCATTTTTTCCCGAGGCTGAGGACACAGCCCCTCTCTCTGGGCTCACTTAGGGATGTCACAGACTTGCTGCCAGCCTCAGGTTTCTCTGATGAGGAGAAGCCATCCCACAAGCTGCTGGTCCTCATGCTTCTTGTGTGTTTGCAAATCTGTTCAGCTTTACTAGAGGGCAAAAAACCAGCACAGTTTCATGAACCCAGGATAAAAACAGCAGCACTGCAAAGCTCTGCCATTTATCATTTTTCACTCTGATGAAAGCTTTCTCTGTCTAAACCCAAAAGCAATGATTGAGTTGTGGGGGTTTTTTTTCTCCATAAGGTTTTTCAGAGCCATAGGTATGCAGCAGTGCAACTGGGATTCAATGAGGTTTGTGTTGTTTGTAGATCCAGGAAAGGACTGGATAACAGGGTAATTCCCAGGATCTGTAAGGAGAATTGCACGGCCAGTACCATTGTGTTCAAATAATAATTTGGTCCCTAAAATGCTAAAATACTACTCTGACCATCAAAAGACCAGGGATGTTTGACATGGAGGAGGAGATCAGGAGCCAACAACCTTGAAACTCTCAGCTCACTTGTGCCAGGTGTGATGTAGGAGGCTGAAAAATCTCAGGTTATCAGTTGGACCATATTCCAGCTACTTCATATAGAGTCTGGTAAAGCCTTAAACATCAATGGGACTGGGGACACAGGGGTGAGCAGGGTCACCCAGAGCAGTGAGGGACTGTAGCTGATGGGGAGCAGCAGAACCCCCTTCAAACAGCCCTTGGATGGTGCTTTCATATATTGCCACTGATGGTGTACAGAACTAGAGGTCTGGCAGCCCTGGAAATGCAAAGTCCTGAATTAACTGTGGGTTTTGTGATACTAATAGATACCACAGCTGGCAGTTTGAGGAGAATCCTTGGTTTTATAGAGGTGGGTCTACAGGTGAGCAAATTTCTCCCAGCCCTACGTGGTGTGACCAGTTCCCTCTGATGTTTGCATCTGGAAAACTGCAAAGAAAAAAAAAAAAAAAATCCTCATCGTGCAATACCCTAAGCCATTTGCTGCAAAATAAGGCAATGAAGGAGGACTGGAAACACTTCCAAAGAAAGTACTACAGAGACATGACAATGTTGTTTGGTTTGGCTGGACCTGAGCCCAGGACCTGTGACTAAACCTGCCGTATCCTCACACCTTCAGAGCTGCAGCCTGGGCTCTGTTTGTGTTCTATCACAGGGTGAGAACTTTCTTGGAGCCACCAAAAGAGTCTGAACTCTTTCTTCTGTAATCTATTCTGACGGTCAGGATGCCAAGAGACATGCCAGACCTAGACCCTGGGCCAAAATAGCTATGTAGACATGCCCAGAAAGGAGAGTTGGCACCAAATGTTGTGTAAAAGGAAATAACTTGAAGCTGCAGGCAAATAGTTTGGTAATCACCATGTAGGTTAGGCTTGGCAGAGGGCAGAGCATGTCTGCTCATTAAGAAAGGAAGAAGCAAAACTTTTATCAGCTTGGAAAAGGGTTGGTGCCTGGTTTTGTGGGGGGGGGGGGGGTTTGTTTTTGGTTTGGTTTGGTTTTTTTGTGGGAGTTCAAGAGAGCTTCGAGGAGTCCAACAAAAATAATTGTCCCAGCAAGACTGAGCTGAAGGACTCAGTGAGGTCCTAGTAATGCCACAAACACCTTTTCAGAAGAGGTTGTCCCAGGGAAAAAAAAAAAAAAAGTCACATTTCTGATCATGAATCCCATGTCATGAGAAGGTTCAGTGAGTGGAGAAAGGAGCATGCACCTTGCTCAGTGTCTCTTCACCTCTATGTTGACCCAGAAACTTAAACCTCAAAGGATGGGAGATGAGAGTTCATCCCCCACAGCTGGGGGTGACTGTGGAACAGAATCAGCAGGGCAGAGGACAGACACACTGCCCAAACTCATTGCATCTAATCAGCTCTGGCAAGTCAGGGATATATTCCCAAAGAAGTTATTCCCAAAGAAGTTATTCCCAGCTCTCAGGGCCATCCAGTCCCCTGCTGAAGATTTTTGATCAAAGTCTTTCCAAGCTGATCTATTTTCAGCCCAACCCACTCAATACCTTGATTGCCACACAGCTCTTTTAGCTGCTCTTAGGTAAACATGCTGTCTCTCCTTGGCATTTTGCCTGGCTAAGCCCAAAAATACAAGTGGCACAGAAAACAGGAGAAGCTGTTCTCCTTCAGCAGGAAAAACGATGCTATTTATGAAATAAACTGTTCTTAATACACCTCACCCAGCCATGCACATGTACACGTGTGGCTAAATATACTTGAGCTGGAGGTCCAGCTGTTGGCACCAGGCATGTCCAGATGGAGATGGAAACAGAGGGAGAATTATCCACGGATAAACCTGGACATACCTTCAGTCCAGTTGCAGCTCAGTGCAGAGTCTTGGTTACACTGAGGTATCAGGGTCTGACTCCCATTAAAAGAGCTTTCCAAGTACTGGTCCCAACTCAGCCCAGTGGGTTACGGTCCAGTCTGAGAGCTCCTTCTGCTGGGGCTGTCCTTAGGGAGGGCATCCCACGGTGCCCATGCTGGGAAGTGTTTTTCGGGCCATGGTGGAGCAGGGAATACAGAGCAGATCCTCTGGGGACCACTCTGAGCTAAGATCAGTAACTTCTCTGCTGGTGGCTCTGCACCCCAGACTGCTCTTCTCCATCGCTCACATCCTTGGTTCTCCACAAGCTGGGCTGGCCCCATATGAGATGAAGCACTTCAAAGGATGTATTTCACTGGTCCTCCCACAGTCAGGGCCTGAACCAGAGCAGGTTTGAGCAGATCCAGATCAGAGCTGAGTCTACAGCAGATCTTATTTTTGAGGACTGCCAGTGACACTGGCCAGATCTCTTAAGTCACGTTTTCAGTTTTCCCCTTAGTAAGTAAACACACAGAAGTCAACAACAGATGGAGCATCACATGGAGCTGCTCAGGTCAGCACAGATTTCAGAGGCACTGAGAGGCTGAAGAAGAAATAATTTGAAGGGGGGAGCTGCTGGAAAATTATTCTTAGAGATTGAGAAAGAAAGCAAAAACCACTGAGCTGCCTCCTCGGCGATGTGCAGCTGAATGTTTCATTTTTGTGGAAGAAGACCAAGATGGGCAGATAAAGCAAGGACAGGAGAGGTTTTTGTTTTGTTTTGTGTTTTATTCTTTGGCTGGAGGCCGGAGAATGCAAGTGAGAAGGTGTTAAACTGATAAAGAAATGGGCAGGAGCTAAGCAGGCAAAGGCAAAACAAACCCAGGTTTTGTGTGACATGAGCAGATTGAAGCAATGGGAAGGAGAAGGAGGAGAGATTTTGGGGGAGTTTATTTAGTACTGCAGGAGTCTGGGGTGACAAATGAGGGATGCAGGCAAGTGGAGTGCTGCTGCAATGGGCTGAGGAAGGCAGTCAGGAGGAAACAGAGCAGAGGACACCTATTAAAGAAAAAGGAAAAAAAAAAAAAAAACCAAAACCAAACCCAAACCACATTCCACTTAAGATTTATTGATAGCTCAGAGTCTTTCATGCCTTTGCATCTTTGTGCTAACATTACCCAGGAGTGGGAAGTGGCAGGGATCTGTTACAAGCCATTGAATTCAAGTGGAGAAGAGCTCCAGCCTTTAATGTGCAGAAATGAAAAGACTTTGGTTAATAGAGATTTCAGTCTGAAGAACCTGTGCTGCAGTAGCAGAATGGCATTAGTGTTTGTTTCTAAAAACACAGCTGGGTCATTTCTGAATACACAGTATTACACAGGGAAAATGAAATCTCTCAGCTGAGGACCTCAGTGCAGTGGCAATGGGTGAATTCAATGCTGGACAAAGAATTAATGGTTGCCTTGGGACCAGTGTTTACCAGATAGTGACATTCAAAGAAAGGACAGTCCCATCTGGTCATGGGGAGAGCAATCCTCACTGTGGACAAGCAGCAGACCATGAACTCACCCCAGAGGCAGGGCAGAGGGACTGCTTTCATTTTGGGGTGAGAGATGCATTCATTTTGGGGTTGCTTCCACACGGGGTGTTCATGCAGCTCTGAAGTTCCCATTAAAAACAATGCTGGGACATTTGGGGATGGTGAGTTTTGGTGAGTCACCAAAATCATCTGAGAGCTGGAGGTAATTATTCCAGGGAGAAGGTTCATCAGTGCAAGGTAAAATCAGGACTTGATTACAGCCAAGGATGTCCTGGTGGAGAGAGAACAGAAGATGCAGGGCTGCCTAAGTCATTGGACAGAGTTGGGAAGCTGGGGCCCAGGTGAATTTGCATTAGAAAAGACTGCTTGGGGTTTTGTTGGTCTGTTTGGTTTTTAACAGGGACATTGACAAAAGATTAAGACAAACTTAAAGGACAGCAGTATAGTGCCCTCATACCAAACCTTGTGTGCACCTAGCAGACTCCTTGGCAGGCCATGGAGGCACCTTGGAGGCACTGCAGCTCATCTGGTCCATTTGGGATTGCTGGCAATAGGACAAGTGTTTCCTGGCCTCCATCAATTGCTCCACCAGGATTGCAACAGATTTAGGTAGAGGAATCCATCACCTGATACTTTCAAAACAGTGCTGCTCACATGGCAAACGGAGCTTTAAGCCTAAAGACAGATTCCCCAGAGGGGCAACTGGGATCTTTAATAGCCTGTGAATGAGCAGAGGTTGGGATTTTCCTGGCTTCAGCCCTCCTATCCCTATTTATGCTGTGTGAGACGTGCTGGAGGTAATGCCAGGGAATTTACCTACCCACAGCTCTTCATGCTGAGCAAATACTTCTTTTATTGTTGTTTTATTATGTCCATGTCTGTGATAGCTAAATGTCAACCACAAAATAAAGCAGAGCTGCCCAGAAAGGACCCTGCTCTGCTACACATAACTTGTGCAGCTCAAGTTTTTATCAGGAAGATAAGAAGAAACTCTCTATTTCCAAGGGTGCTGTTTGAGGGCAGTTTGGGGCATTTTGGCCTTTTCTGGCTGCTGTAGCATCTTGTGGAATATTAGCATTGTGTATGCTGATCAATAATGGTCACTGAGATCGAGCCCTCAGATTTGCAGCCCTTCTCCCTCTTGTTCTCAGTGGCTCTGTCATTTCTGAAGGAAACTTGGGAGGGAACAAAGGCAGTGACCATCCTGCAGGGCACAACAGGGCTGCCCCTGGCAAGGGGAAAGCACAAGAAGGGCAGTTCTCTCCACTTCCTATAAAATATTTTTTAAGTCATAAGGAAGCCTTTTTTTCTTCTCTTTTTCTCTTTTCTATATGTACCATGACTCCTTCTGGCATCTCTGACTTGCCATGTCCCACCCCAGCCTCTCCATGCAGTGGGTTTCCCATCCTCTCCACCCCTGCTCCCCTCTCCTTCCATGCTGCCCTGATATTCCCTCTCAGGGCTGATCATCATTCACTGTCCTTGGACTTTTAGGGACATGGTTTGGTGGTGGACTTGGTAGCAGTGGGTTAATGGTTGGACTTGATCTTAAAGGATTTTCCCAACCAAAATGATTCTATTATTCCATGATTCTATAACTCCTAATTCAAACTGCATGCTTTTCTCCTCCTTCCCTGGGCTAACTTCTCCTCAACTTCTGCTTTGGTTTAAAAATGGTTTAAAAAATATTGCCAAGTATATACAATGTGTTTGCAACATCCTTTGAGTCAGAGTATTGTTTGTTGTTGCGACCTCTGTCCATGTGTTCCTCTCCTCTTCCTTTGCCTCCTCTTATGCTTTCTTCCTGTGACACGTTTTACCTTGGAAAGGGCTCTTTCTGGCAGCTCCTGAAAGTGAGGAGAGAGGGAAAAAAAGGCTTTGGTAGGTTTTACTGTTGTTCTTTATTATTCAAAGTCTTTGGAGAGGTTTGTGGTAGTTGTTGCCTTTTAAACCTTTAACAGCAAATGTCAATCCTGAAGCTTTCCATCCTGGTAATAGGGGTTTTGCCAGAAGAAGAAAAAAGGGAAGGGAAGCCTGAAGGAACAGTGAAATTTTGTTTTCCAACTTTCTTGCATAATGAAGCCCTGACAACTTTTGCCAACATTTTCACTTGCAGAAAGGCAATTTGTCAGAGATTTGCAGTGTCTGTTTTTACTTTAGATGAAGAATAAAAGCAAAGCCTTTGCTGGAACAGTGTACTTATCACTTCCCCACAGGCTGTGCCAGCCCAGAGGCCAAGGGGCTACCTGCAGACCTGCTCCTTAGCAGTGGACCAAGGTTCCTTTAGTGCCAGCAGTAGTCCCAAGTTCAGGTTCATGCTCCACATCAGCATTTGCTAAGGGTAATGAAGGGCTGCCAGGAAGGAAGCAAGAACACAGCAGCCCAGGGAAAAAAAAAGAGTTCAGGGCTTCCAGCTCCCAGCTCTGCAACCCAGGTTCTCACCTCTGCCTCCTGGCCTCACGTGAAGCTGTTCTTCCCCATCTCTGATCCCTCCCTGCACTGTACATCAAAAGACTTCCACCACTTTCAGAAGACTTGGGAATGCCCAGATGTTCTGCAGCTGGCACTCAGACCCTGCCAGAAGCAGCCACATGATTATGGGCATTGCCTTGAGGGACATAAAGTTCACCATGGCTCCAGCTTTTGAAATCCCAACTATGCTCTGGCTGGGAGGTTACTTAGGCTGTGGTTTCACAGACATCTTGTGGAAACACAAAAAACAGAATTCCTGGAGTGATACCAGATGTTTATGAGAAGCTGTTGAACCCTATCTCTGGCTGGGGGTGGTGAAGCACTGGAGTTATCACAAGGAAGAGCATGGATTTCCATCACCAAAGGTTTCTAAGGATAAGGAGTGGAAATGTCCATAAGGAGTGAGACAAGCTGAGTCAATCCTGAATTAGGACAGAAACTGAGCCCTGCCCCTAAGAAGTCCATAAAGTTCCACCTAAGCTTCCCATGATGGTCCCATCAGCAACCCAGTTACAGAGGGAGATGGGAAATGGGATGATATAGGAAGAGCCTAGGAGGGAAACCCCCCCCAAAACCACAGGTGAGGGCACCCATAATAAACAGGGGGGTAGCTGAAGAAGCTTTGCTATGTCAGTACAACTGTGTATAACCTCCAGCCATACTTGGCCTGACCCAAAGCCCTTTGGAGCAAATAAGGCAGAGTATTCCTTCCAGGAACAACCTGGATGGCGTGCAATCAGGGAGAAGGGCAAGAAGAGTGGTACAACCATCTGCCAAGCATCCATCTGGAAGAAAAGATACGTGGTGCTTATTCCCTCCACTGTTCTCACCCCCTCCTTCAGGGAGATCTTCCCCAAAGGGAAAATCTGATAGTTTTGGATTGAGCCTTCTGGATGGAGACTGGACCTAGAGGCAAGGCTGCCAGTCCTCTGCCTGGTGCCCATGCTGGATTCAATCCAAATGTGAGACCAAGGGGGATCAGAGGCACAAGAAGCAGGCTGACCTATTCACAGACAAATTAGTCTTATAAATAAAATGAATCCGTGGAGGAAAAACAGTGAAGCCTGTCAATGGAGCAAACCATGCTGGAGCACTGGGAAATGTTTTATTGGGAAATAAAGGCTTAAATGCCATTTTCCATGCATGGATGGGGGCTGTGTGGCTTTTCATCAGCCAGCCCTTGCCTGCCCACCCTCCCTCCTGCTTGCTTTCTCCTGCATATTGATTCATGGCTGAACAGGGACTTTCAATTCCCTTTGGTGACTTCAGAGAGGATGATTGGCACCCTGCAGGACTGGGTCTGCCTTCAGCTCTCCCAGAAACACAGAGAGCAGAGCTCTGGTCCATAGGGACATCACTGACAGGAATCATGTCCTTGCCAGGTCAGGCTGCAAGGTCCCTGGGGCTTCCCACATCTCCATCAAGCCACCTTCTCTTCACTGATGCCATTAGCATGGGGTCAGAGGGGAAAAACCCTTCCAGACATGTTTTTTTTTTAATTTTCCCAGCTCTATCCTCTTATAATTCCCTCGTTGGCTGGAATCAGCACCAAAGGAAAATCAACAACAACAACAAAAAAAAAACAAAACACCAAAACCAAAACCCCATAAACAAAAGCAAAAAACCCCATGCTGAATTCCCATCTTTTTCCCATCAAACCGATTCATCCTACAAAGGGCATTTCTAGGATTTGTCCTCCCGTTCTGAGGACCTGGGGGCTGGGGGTGTCAGCCCCAACCTCCAGCATAGGCCAGGTGGCTGTAAAAGAAGCTCTGCTGACACCTCCAGCCCCAGCAGACATTTAATGGCCCTTGTACCCATGCTAATTACATCTTAACATTTTCCCTCTCTATTTCAGTATTTATTTTGGAAAAGCTCCTCCCTGGCATCATTTTCTTCCTCAGCTTTGAAACAACAACAATACCACCACGGTACTTTGCTTCTCCCTTGGCTCTTTCCCTCATTATTACAGCTCTGCCATCCTGCTCCTCTGCAGTCAGCAGAGGAGTTCAATCAGGCTGATGAGTAAAAGTGCATAATTTTATGGCTGCATATCAACCTCCTGTTATTAAACCAATCAATCAGCTTCAGAGCAGCTACCAGCACAGTGCAGGAGAGGACAAAGCAGAGGAATTGCTGTGCTGGTTTGGTTTGGTTTGGTTTCCAAAAGGACCCAAAAAAAAAAAAAATTAAAATAAAAAGGATAAATCCAATCTGGCCAATCAAATCAGCTTGCCCTGCTTTGCAGGCAGAAATGAGTCCAGTGAGTTATGGAGTAGGTGACCTGCACTAAGGTAGCCAGGAGCTTGCACTGGAGTTGGCACAGCCCTTCTTTTGATGGCATGGAGACATGACATGACATGAGATGACATGACATGACATGACATGACATGACATGACATGACATGACATGAATTCTGGGGCAGTTGCCATGCTCCAGAGCCCAGGGAAGTCACCAGGTGCTCTTCTCACATCTCACAGTCACCACTGTGGGTGCCTCCAACCTCCTCCAGCAAAGCATTTAGGCATATGTGAAGTTAATCCCAGTGAAACCAGTAAGATCATCACTTGTACCCATTTTTTGCTGCACAGTTCCCAGTTTTGGCCTTTGAGTCAGAAGCAGTTTAGGAAGTGCTTTCCATGGGCATGATCTTTGGTACTCATCTCCTGGATGGTTCTGGGGAGGCTTATGGGGTGGCAGAAGGAAGGAAAAGATGGATGAACCTCTTTCCTAGGAAGGAAGTAGACTGCTTCATGTAGTCACTACCTGGAAATTCAGAACTGACTTCATGGGGCACAGCCCAGGGGCCAAGGGCTGCTTCTAAAGGACTGCTGAGCCTGTTCTCCTTGGCCTTGGAGGGCAGGACAAGTAAGAGGCTCCATTGCACCAAGAGAAATCCAGGCTATGCATCAGGAAAAGCTTCCTGCTGGAAAAGGGTGAGCAGGTACCTGGATATTACCAGGAGGCTGTGAAGGTCTCTTAGAGGAAGAAGATGTTGCTCTTTCTGTAGCAACATTTGTTGGGGCTGGGCCTGGTGAGGTTCTGCTTGAGGATGGGCATGGCCACGGAGGGGTATTGAAGCTCTGAGTCCATTGGGAAAGAATAACCCATCTTTCCTTGCCTTGGAAGAGAAGGAGAAGGGAGAAGGAGAAGGTGTAATGGGGCTTTGAGCTTCAGAGGAGAGGAGAGGAGAGGAGAGGAGAGGAGAGGAGAGGAGAGGAGAGGAGAGGAGAGGAGAGGAGAGGAGAGGAGAGGAGAGGAGAGGAGAGAAGGGAAGGGAAGGGAAGGGAAGGGAAGGGAAGGGAAGGGAAGGGAAGGGAAGGGAAGGGAAGGGAAGGGAAGGGAAGGGAAGGGAAGGGAAGGGAAGGGAAGGGAAGGGAAGGGAAGGGAAGAGAAGAGAAGAGAAGAGAAGAGAAGAGAAGAGAAGAGAAGAGAAGAGAAGAGAAGAGAAGAGAAGAGAAGAGAAGAGAAGAGAAGAGAAGAGAAGAGAAGAGAAGAGAAGAGAAGAGAAGAGAAGAGAAGAGAAGAGAAGAGAAGAGAAGAGAAGAGAAGAGAAGAGAAGAGAAGAGAAGAGGAAGGGAAAGGGGAAAAAAAAGGGAAAGGATAGAGGAAGGGGAAAAGGAAGGGAAAGGGGGAAAGGAAGGGAAAGGGAAGTTGGTTTATCAAGGACATGCAGCTCACTTGACCCTTTTCCCTCCTGCTGTAGCTGACTCACCTCGTGCTTCTCTCTCAGCCATTCTCCCTCCATCTCCTACAGATAAACTGAAAAAGCCAGGTGGAGCAGAGGCTGTATCTGTGCTGTATCCTCTGAAAGCAGCAAGGCTTCTGCTTGGACATACATCCTCAGACCTACAGAAGAAAGGAGGAACATCCTCAGCCAGCCTAAGCATCCTTCCCCAGTTAACTGTATGCACTTAAACAGATTAAATTACACTGTGTCCTTCTTGTCTTATTATTTATCCCTTGTTTTACTGTCACTTCCATAGGTCCAGAGTGTTCTGTGTTGGGCACTGTGGAAGCATATAAATACATTCCCTGCACTGGAGCTCTCTGTGCTGGTTGACCCAGGGTAACTCAGCATGGACCAGCCCCAAAGACTCTTTTTGGGCAGGGAGGGTAACCCTGGAAGCCCCCACCTCCTCCAGGGCTTGGCCATGGGGGCTGCAGGCTCTGAGTTGCCCTCCTCCCCAGCACATTTCCTCTGGCTGCTGCCAGGCCATTGGCAGAGCACTTCTTAAAATTAATATTCTGGGGAAAAAACCACACAAAACCAAAAAACAAAACAAAAAGACCCCCAACCAACCAACCAAAAAAAAAAAAAAAAAAAAAGAAGGGGTTTGACATCATACAGCCAACAGCCCAACCAGCTTTGGGCTGTATTGACAAATCCTGCCTGGATTTTGGGCTGCCCCACACACACCACAGCTGCTGCTGCTGCCCTGGAATTTGCAGCTCTCCATCTAAATATACTGCAACAATAAACTGATCAAAGCAGCTAAATATTATTGTCTGCTGGCCCATGGGTGACGTGGAGGATGGTGTCCCAGAAACCTGTGGTTACTTAGGCTTTTTTTTTGTTTCCCCCGTGCAAAACCACAGACAAACAAAATTGGGGCGTGCAAGGGGGGGGAAGCAAAGGAGACACCAGTGGGTGTTAAGGCAGTGGCAGTGGAGGTCTCAGGAGTCAGGAAATTCCTGTTCCTGGTGGCTGGAACACATGGAGGGCAGTGGTGGGCAGGGGCAGTGATGGGGATGGAGTACAAGGCTTAAAAGGAGCAACTGAGGGAAGTGGGGGTCTTGGTCTGGAAAAAAAAGGAGGCTGAGAGGGGACCTTCTTGCTCCACAACTAACTGAAAGGAGGTTGGAATGAAGTGAGGGCTCTTCTCACAAATAATAAGTGACAGGAGGAGAGGAGATGGCTTCAAGTTGCTCCAGGGTAAGTTTAGACTGGATTGGGATTAGAAACAATTCCTTCAATAAAAGGAGTGTCAGGTATTGGAACAGGCTGTCCTGGGTGGGATTTAAATCTCTGGAGGGATTGAAAAGCCATGTAGATGTGGTGCTGAGAGACATGGGTTAGTGGGGCACTTGGCCATGCTGGGCTGATGGTTGGACTTGATGATCTTAAAGGTCTTTTCTAACCAAAATGATTCAATGATTCAGTGACAAGTTGACTGCTGGGACGTGGGTTAGGCTGAGAACACAGTGACCTGGGCTCCCTTCCCAGCACTGCCACATCCTCCCTGTGCAGCCTTGGCCATATCTCTTCAGGTAATTTGGGGAGGAATCATCACCCCCCATCCATCAAGAGTTTCTTTATCAAATCCAGTTTGCCCCAGAAAAACTTCTGACATGTGGATGCCAGTAAATAAACCAAGCAGGGATAAATAAACACAGCAGAGCATGTGAGGGCATGGCAGGGGCAGGACTGGCATGGGGATGCAGGGCCCATTGCAAAGGGCCCATCCTGACCCATACCTTTCCTTCAGCCATCAATTGTCCCCCAGAAATCTTTATTCAGGTGAGCTCTTGGGTGCTGCCATGGAAAACAAGCCCTGCTGCAAATGAGTTGCCATGAATAATCATGCTGGCTATTTTGAAAGGCTTTTTATCCTTTGTGTGAGAGATCCAAAGAAGTGATTTGGTTTGAAACAGAAGGCTATTCCTTTGAAATGTTTGGTTCAGTCTCCAATGAAGAGAGGATCTGTAGCATCTCAGCCCAGTGACACTGTGTCCCCCATCATCTCTGCTGCAGGGTCAGGATGGGGCAGCAGCTCCAGCATCACCTTCTGGTCCCACATCTCCCTGCCAAGGGCTGTCAGGATGATGCTGGGCTTACCCTGCCTCACCACAGCTCTCCAACTACAAAGTGGGAAAAAAAGCAATGTGCACAGCCAGTGTGATTTTGCAACCATCAAAAGATGATGAACTTCTCTGGCACCACGGGGAAGAAACTCTATAAATGGCTAAAACTGATGAATATAAACAACTGTTTCATAAGAAAACCATAAACCCCAACCTCTGCTTGTGCCTCTAACAAAGCTTTGGTAAGGAACATATTGTTGCTTGTTTCCATTCAAGCTGGCACATACCAACTCTTATTTATAGTGAGAATTTATTTTTTTCCCCCTAGATCCTACTCTCAGTGCCCAGTATTCCCCATCCAGGAATTAAGGATACAAATGCAAAATCTCCACTTTTTCTTTCATTTCTCTCCTGTCAGCACTCAGTCCAGCTCTCCAGCCTGCCCTGTCCAACCTGGAGAAGACCAAAAAGAACCCAAACAAACCAGCCTGCTCTCTGAAAAAAGGAGGAAAATCAAAATAGAGACAGTGCTTCCCTTGCTGTAGTTAAACCTGTAGCAAAATATCTCATTTGCTACCAATTTGTTAACATTCTGGTACTCCAGGGAGAGGGTTATCACAACAGTTACCAGGCCATGGGAAGACTAATACTCCTATTTCTTTTTTTTTAATTTTTTTTAAAATGAGAACAAGAGATTTTTGGAGCTTTGTGCACTTCTCCTCTTTTGAGAAATATCTTTGTATTCTCATTTTCCACATAGGACAACTGTCACATTGGGCCACACAGTGCATGTCTCGTCCATGCAGGACATGTTCTCAGGGTGATCCTCTGTCATTGCACCTCCCCTGGAACCCAACATCTGCCATCGTGTCCTTTCCAAAGGAACCACCTTTGGAAAACAAAACCAATCCCTACTGATGTTAGTGAAAAGGAGGAAAAGCATGATTGGTGAAATGTAAGCTGGGAGAAGGTAGGAAAATGCAAAGAAAAACAGCTGGAGAATGAGCCTATGACCATGAAGCAGCTGCTTATTTGTGAATGACAAAAAACAAAAAAGCCACCAAAAAAAAACCCCCCAAACAAACAGAAAAACCCAAACAAACAAAAAAAAACCAACTCAGAGCTGGTAAAATTTACAGAAGGTATGAAAAGGAGATTGTCAGACAGGAGCTGATGGCTGAAGGGGGAACCACTGCACATCTTTCAGTGTGTCCATGGGGAAAGTGAGATGTTTTGGAGTCAGGGATGTGGGTCACATTAGGAGATGGAAGGAAATAGATCCTGGCAAGAGGTGACTCAGAATTGAAGTGAATGGTCCTGGTAAACAATTGCTTGTGTCTGAAGTCCCAGCAGTGCCTCAGCCAAGAAGGTTGGAGTAATCCTTGGCTGTGCAGCTGGCATATACAACCTGGGAGTGCTGAAGTGATATTATCTCTGTAAACAGCATTAGTAGACCATTTTTGAAAGGTTATGTCTACTCCTGGTGTTCACACATCCAAAAAAAAGACCTTAAAGAAACAGCAGAGATTTGGAGGAATACTGACAGAGTGTAGGCATGGAAAACCTGCTTTGGAGTGCAAAAACATATCCAAGAAAAAATGAAGAAGTGACCTTAGTCCAGGTTATCATTTACCAGGTGTAAATGCTGGAAATTACATCAAGATAATTTTTAATTAGATGGCATATGAAAAAAACTCAGATTAAATCCAGGTGAGAGACCTGAACCAATTGTGCTGTGGAATGGTTTCCCCCACCAAGTCCAAATGACCATTTATCCTCCAGCATGGCTGAAGTTTGGGAGGGTTTAGGTGCTAACTTATCAAGGTGGCTAAACCCATGTCTGATTGCTTTTGACACCACAGTTTGCTGACCCTGTGTTTAAATAGGACCAAATTTCAGTGCAAAAGCTTGAGGCTGAGCTATTGGCATAATCCAGATATGTGGATGGACTTACTGCTCGCCCTATAGATCATTGGTTTGGGGAGAAGCCACTTTTTGTGTTGAACAGAAGGCTCACTCAGGGAGACTTTTCTTAGATAATTCAGCCAAAAATGTAGCAACCAAGTTAATTGGGCACAAAAGCCCTTTTTTTGCTAACTGTTAAAAAACACGGAGTAAAACAGATGGATCAAAAGCTTGTTGACATTGATAGGGATCTTTCCAAGTGACTTCAGTGAGTTTTTGGCTCAGGTGCATATGCTCTTGGATATCAGTGGGCTGATCTCAACAAATGAAATGGCCCCTGGATGTCACTGCTGTGCTACATACAGTAGAGCAGCAGAAGAGTCTTACTCTATGGGATGTAAAGAAGATGGAGTTAAGACCCAGAGAGAAGGCCTGGATAACTGGAGGCATTGGCTCAGGGCTTTGGTTTGCCTCCAGCACAGATTGCAAATGACTGCAAGTTATCATCTGACAGATGCTCCATGATGGCTCCAGTCCATTTCCTACTGCACAAGTGTACACATCCCAACCTGCCCTGTCATCAAGCCTGCCTGGTCAAGCTGGCCTTGGCTGCTGAGGGTTTTTTTGCAGTTTCTTTTCTTTCTTTTTCCAAACTCCTCCCTTATTCAGGGGAAAAAAACAAACAAACAAACAAAAAAAAAAAACCAACCAAAAAAAACCACAACAAACCCCAAAACCCAACACCAAACCAAACAAAAGATAAAAGTGAACACCATAAAAGAAAACCAAAACAAACACATAATAAACCGTAACCAAAATAATAAAAAAAACCCTCCAGTCCACTATCCCCAATAAATTTAACTTATTTCAGTATAAACCTTGAACGCTGTGGTAGCATAGAAGATGTAGGAAAGCACTTAATGGATGCCTCCTTCAGTTTGTAAATCATTGTAAATCAGTGATGCTGCTAAGCTTCACAGATTGATCACAGTGGAACCTACTGATGACATTTTAGCAAAAGATTTCTATCAACAGACAGAAACCTGGGGTTCAACATGATGATATTTAAACATCATTTTTATCAGCAATTTGCCTGGGGTGCAATTTGTTGGGCTGCTTGCTCCTGGGAAGGCTCAGGACTCGATTATTTGGGTGGGTGTGAGATAAGAACCCAAATTCCTCCCATTAACCCCCCCCAATAATTCTTATAAGGGAAAGACATGTAGTCAGCACAAGCACTTGTGGGAAGCACAGGGTGGAATATGAGTTTGGCTTTAATCTCAGAATAAGCAAGAGGTGGAAGAGTGGGCAGATTGCATCACTCGTTTTCCTGTTGGCTGCACTAAAACCCTTTAATTTAGCTCTGAAATTTCTGCTGAATTCTTGTCCACTGCACTAAAGTAGAACAGCCTTGCTTCAAAATTGACTTTGACTTTGCAAACAAGGCTGCAGGAATTTCTACCCAGCTGACCACTGTCATTTATTTAAGCAGCTCAGTACAGGATTAAGTAGCCCTGGAGCCTGGGAGAGCCTTTTATCTCAAACAGTGACTGTTCCAGGTAAGAAACAGAGAGGAAGCAGTGGGAGATGTGGGATTTCTCTCACCTGACTTCATATATCCACAATGCAGACATTTCCAGCAGAGCTGGTCACCCCAGGCTCCCTTTGTAGTCAGCAGAAACAGGCACTTTTAGGGCATGATTCATCTGCTCTATTTTCAACATCTGTGCAGGGCTGTGATGAATTGTAACCAGGACTCCAGAGCCTGCAGAATTAAAGGCCTCCTCCAACTGTCCCCAAATCCACAATGTTTGGAGATGTCCTGGGTCTCCCAGCCATCCAGGGTCTGCTCCCTGTGGCTCTTCCCTCAGTCTCTATCATCCCCACTGGAAGGATGGCTCTGGTTCCTCAGGTGGTCCAAGAGGGCAGAAGATGCCTGCAAGCCTGAATGGCTTCTCATTTTTTCCCATACTGAAGTTGAGACCCTTAAAATCTCTGAGCCTTATAATCTAATACTGGTTATGAACTCCCCAGGGTGCTCAGGACTCAGCTCTGGACTCATAGAGGGAGGGGGTTATTTGGCTGCTTCTCCCCACCATGTTCTAACCCTCTTTAGGCCAAGGGGAGGCTGGTACTTTGGTGCTGTATTCTGTATCAGGACCCCAGAAGTTCAGGAACATGCAGGATACTTTCAGGCTGACACTCAAATCAGGTCATTTGGCAGAAAGAGAGAAATATTCAGCTTCTTTGGGGAAAAAAAAAAAACCTATAAAATGATTATTTGGCTTTAAATGGATCCAAACTCATCCATAGAAAGTTCTGTGGTAATTAATAATTAGCAATCCACCCCAGCCTGTTCTATGGGGTTTGCTCAACCAGCAGGTACCTTCATTTTTCAGGCTCAAGTACTTCCTAATGAATCTGGAGCATGTCCTGGCCCAACTCTAATGGATTTCCCATCACCTCCTCATGTATATTCTCTGAGAAACTTGATCTAATTGAAGATATCCTTACTCATTGCAAGAGGATTGGGCTAAATCTTTAGATGTCTCTTCCAGCCCAAACAATTCTGTGATTCTGTGGTTCTAGGCTAAAGCCCTGGGTGGATTCTCTTGTGCCTTGGTTCTTTGGCTTTGCAGCCACACTGAAACTCAAAGCAAAAAAGAAAAGCCCCACAGATCCCCACACACAGTGTTTCAGAGCCTTTCTGCCCTAATTGTGGCACTCCCTGGACCTTCAAGGCTGGCAGGAACAGTTGGTGTGTGGTTTGCTCTACATTAAGGTACCTTTAGCTTCTCCTTTTTCCTACCCTTGCCTGGGAGCCCTTCCACAACTCAGGTTTTCTCCTCCAGCAATGGGTTGATGGGTGCTTCCACTGTTGTCTCACGTTGATGGAGGTTCCTTGTGCAGCTCCAAAAACCCCACCAGGCATCCTCCACCTTGGGGAGGATGGGTTTTTCCATCTGTTTGCTGCTGATACACTTCACCTTCCCCTGCTCCACCATCTGGGGATGGAACACCCACACCGGGGAAGACACAGAGGTAGGACAGGGGCTTCCTAAGTGTCCAGCTTAGTCTGTGACAGTTATATTGCAGTTGCTATGCAATCAGACACTCATTTTGCTTTTCAAGATGTAATTATCACTAAATCATCAAGGTGGGGGTTGACCCACCTGATTTGTTTACTTCCTTTGACACTTGGCACTCTCCTTCCACCCACTGTTGGGACCCAACCATCCCAAGGATGCTGCAGGGATGGTGCAACTCTGTGAGGAGCACCTCAAGTCTGTGAATAACCAAGTGCCACAGGAGATAACCACAGCCACATGCCACCCATTGTGCCAACTGAACAACTGCAGCAGCTCAAAATGAAAAATACTCAAGAACACAGCCTCGTTTTTTGCCTTTACAAGAGGGATGGGTAACAGAGCTGGTGCTTGCCTGGGTCCTCCCGCTAACAAAGGACAAAGGCAGAATTTTATCTCGAGAGGAAGCCAAGCAGTGGTCACTGATCCACAGCAGCCCTCGGATGGACATTGGAAATTCAGAGTGCCCCAGGGCTGCATTACTGTGAGGAAATGCTTCTCCAGAGGAGAAAGGATCATCCATCACCTTCCTGTAACTGAGCCCGTCTGGGCTCTCTGTGGGGCCTGGACCTGCAAACCCCCTCCATGCCTCTGCTGGGAACATTAATAGAAATGTCCCCTACCCTGAGGGTAAGGCACAGCTAAATAATTGACTTCTGCAGTGAGCTGGGTGCTGGACAACAAAGACCCCCTTAACCAAGGCCTTCCCACCTCCATCTTCTCACTCCAGGTTTGTCTGCATGTACACTATGAATGAGGACCACAGAGGCATAGAATCATAGAATGGTTTGGATTTGGGTTGGAAAGGACCTTAAAGACCACCAAGATTCAACTCCTCTGCATGGACAGGGACACCTCCCACCAGACCAGGTTGCACAAGGACTCATCCAAAGTGGTCTTAAACCTCTGCAGGGAGGGGGCATCAAAAACCTCCCTGGCCAACCTATTCCAGTATCTTACTACCCTCATAGTGAAGAATTACTCCTGATATCTAACCTAAATCTCCTCTCTTTCAGTTTAAGGCTATTTTGCCTTGTCTTCTCTCTTCCATCTCTGGTGAAAAACCCCTCCCCAGCTTTCCTGTAGCACTCTGAGTCACTGGAAGGTTCTTGAAGGTCTCCCTGAAGCCTTCTCTTCTCCAGACTGAAAAACCCCAACTCTTCCAGCCTGTCTTCATAGCAGAGGTGCTCCAGCCCTTTGTTCACCTTCGTGGCCCTTCTCTGGAACCTCTCCATCAGCTCTATATCTTTCCTCTGCTGGGGGCTCCGGAGCTGTAGGCAGTGTTCCAGGGATGGTCTCACCAGAGCAGAGCAGAGGGGCAGAATCCCCTCCCTCACCCTGCTGCCCATCCTTCTGATGTAGCCCAGGATGCTGTTGGACTTCTGGTGGCTCATGTGTCCTGGTTTGGGCCAGGATAAAGGTGATTTTCTGTCTTGTGCTTTTGCTTTCAGCTAAGTCTCTTGTAAGTGGCTGCACTTGCTGAAATTAACAGCAAGTTTCTCAGTCAGTGTCTGCTTCTGGGACTGACAGCACTGATGTTTATAGTTACAGCTGGAGACTGGTGTGCAGAGCCAAGGACACTGCTCAGCTCTGAGGAACATTTTACCCTCCAGAAGGAGTAAAAAGGTCCCACCTGAACCCCTCCTTTGGGGACGAACGGACAAGATAGATGCCAGAATTGACCATACAGAGTATTCCATCCCATACACCTCATACTCAGGATAAATTTGAGGGATCACAAGGGTCAAACCCCTTCTTCCCTTCTTCCCCTTCTTCGCCTGTTCCCAGTTTTTGCTTCAGCATCCTGGGAGGATTCCATCCATTCCTCTGCCTGTGGTCCTGATCCATTCCAGCCTGAATCTGTGTGTTCTGCCTCCAGCTCCCAACTGCTGCTGACCCCAGGATTCCAGCCTGGACTTTCCCAGGGCTGCCCTGCAGCCTCGGGGGTGACGTGAGAGTGGGAGAAAGGGGGGAGGAACGTGGGATCAATTTTCCTGTATATTTGTATATATTTAGTAATTTTTCCTATTTATCATTCCTGTTTCATTAAAGTTGTGTAGTTTAGTTTCCAATCCATAAGTCTCTCTCCCTTATTCTCTCTCCTTTCTTTATCAGGGAGGAGAGGGGGATTAATAGAGAGCATCTGTTATTGGGTTTAATTGCTGGGGCAGTGTTAAACCCTGACATCATGTCAATCTTCTCATCTACTGCCACCCCCAAGTCCTTTTCCTCAGGTCTGCTCTCCACCCGTTCTCCCTGCAGCCTGAATTTGTGCCTGGGATTACACCAACCCGGGTACAGGACCATGCACTTGGCCACGTGGAACTTCATTGGGTTGGCACGGGTCCATCCAACCTTGGATGTCCAAGCATCTGCATCCAGTGTTCCCTCAGCTGCATGGGGCTGAGCAACCATCACCTCGTGTCCTCCTCCAACAGTGCATCTCCCATGGCCATGATCTGGGGACACAAACACACATTGGGTTGGCACCAAACCACTAATTAGGAGCTGAAGGAGCTCCAGAGCCATCAGCAGCCTCTGGAGGTGTGCAGCCTCCCTGCTGCCTGCCTTTTACAACCCCTTAAATTGTCAGCTAACAAGATGGCAGCGACAACGTGGGTTTAATGATGCACACATCATCATTAGCAAAGCCCAATTAGCAGGGAAGCCTAATGAATCCTCAGACGCAAGCTCGCTAATTTAAACACAGATAATTCATGAGCAGCAATTGAGCTCTTTAGCAAAGATTTCCAAGGCCTTTCTCTGGGTCGATCTGACACAAACCTGATTGATCTTCACAGCTGACAATGGACTGGACTCTTCTGTGTGTCTGTGAGAAACTTAACACAAATTCATCTGCAAATCCTTCACTAAAACTCCAGTTAAGCAGCAGTCGAACTTTCACAACCATTTATCAGCTTATCATGCAAGAGGCAGGGGAAAAATACAGGGAGGGAGAGAGACCTAAGCTCAGCTGTAAAATTTATTATCATTTTTGCTCTAAACCAGTGGTTTGTCTTCCTCTTATGCATGTGCCCTAAGCTCAGCTGTAAAATTTATTATCATTTTTGCCCTAAGCCAGTGGTTTTTCTTCCTTTTATGCATGTGATCAGGTTATTTTATACAATAAAACCTCAGAAGTACTCAGTGTCACAAGGCAATGGGACTTGGAGTCCTGGCTGTCATCTGAACTGGGGCAGTTAATGGGCCAGGAAGCTTGCGTTGGAGGGAAACATTCCTGCAGAAAACATCTTGATAGAAGATAAAACATCCAAAGAGTGACAAATGGCTACATGAGGCTAGAAAGGCAGCAAAAACAAGGCAGTGGAAAGAAAATAGCACTGGGAGGAAACGAAAGGCACATAAAATATATGTATTTATGCATATATATATGTGTGTGTAATAGAAAGCACACAATAAAAGCATGCACCCAGGCATGAGGGATGCAGAAGCAGCTGTGGATTTAGACAGATTTATCACAGAGTGGGGTTGGGCAGCTTGAAACTTGCAGGAGGAAAAAAAAAGAGAGAGAGAGAGAGAAGAAGTTGATTTGATGAAATAATTATGAGCAGGAGAATGTGATGGAGAAGGGAAGGGAAGGCTTTACAGCTGGCAGCCAAATGAAAAGGCTGAGCAGATCTTCTTGAAAAGGATGGAGATTTTAACTCCTTTTTTTTTCATCTGTTCACATCTCTCTGATGGCTTGAGTGCTGCAAGGGGTTTTACCCCCACATCCCTTTTGCTCAGACTGGCAAGCATGTCCCAACCCTTAGGAGGGCAGCATCTCTATCAGGCATACATATCAGATCTACTGGCTATTTTGGGTAAATTGGAGCTCTTCTGTCTCCATGTTTCACTCCATCTGCTTCCCAATGCTGCCCTGGATGCCACATGCTGCCTGTCCCCCTCAAGCTGGCTGAGGTTACACAAGTGCTGAGGACCACCTGGACAGCACAGGAGCATGAAGGTGCAGCTTGTGAACTGTGGGATGGGAGAATTCGGGATGAAATACCTGTTACTCATTGGAATCAGTCATCATTTCAACCACAGAGCCTTCTCAGGGCCACTGCTGAGCTCTTGGTCTCCCTTGTCATATCCAAACACTGAGGATGTCCTTCACACCCAAGGATGCCCAAGATGTCCTTCACTGCTCATCCCCAGAGAATTATTGATCAAAGGGATAAGATCCAAAGATTCCTCAGGTGTTCATACTCATGCTTGAGAGGCTGGGTGGGCATAGCAGAACAGAGGACAGAGGATTTCCTCTACTAGCTGCAGGTAACACATCAAGAACAGCTTTACCTTGGCACAGGAGCATGATTCAGAGCCCAAGCATCAGCAGCCAATGTTTTTGAGAAGCTTTAGAGCAATAAAGACAGGGGGCTGACAAGTCTGGCTCAGAGCCTGCAGAAGACCCGTGCCATTCTGGCCCAGCTGGAGGTGAGATGGGACACCCTGGGCCACCTCAAATGGCACCTAACACCTCGGGGTGGGTTGTGACCCTATCTCACATGCATTTCTCTCATAGACATCCAGCTAGATGACAAATGAACCCACTGAATCTCACCTCAGATCTCCTGACTATTAGAGCACCCCACAGAGAGGTTAAAAATTAACTTCCCTCAGCAGTACTGCTGACCTTGAACTGATATAAATCAAGGGCCAGTCCACTTCACCTGTTCTGTAAAAAAAAAAGGCCAAGATAATAAATAATTGATTGCAGCTTCTTATTAGTACCTGTGCTTGCGTATCTGTAAGTCACATTTAGAACCTTTTAGCTGAAAATGGAAAGCTGTGACTCTCACATCCTCACAGGACTCCTAGGGATGGAGATTTGTGAAAAGGAAAGGAAAGGAGAGGAGAGAAGAAGAAAAGAAAAAGGAAAAGGAAAAGAAAAAGGAAAAGAAAAAGAAAAAGAAAAAGAAAAAGAAAAAAAATAAAAAAAATTGACCTTCATGAAAGTCAAAGTTAAAATTTCCATTACCTTTCTGAGGACCACTACTGACTTCCCACCACAGTAGAATGAGACTCCAGACAAAATAAGGAGAAACTAAAGGGCCAAGTTGCAGCATTTTACTCAGCCTTGTTCCAGAGCTAAGCCAAGAAAATCTCCCTTTGAAGAGCCTGGAGGATCAGGTCATGTTTTCTCCTTCCAAAGCCGCACTCACTCAGCTTTCACTGACTCTGTTGGTATTTTGTTGATCCTGTTGGAAGATCAAACTTAGGGGTCTGTGGGTTGGGTTTATTCTCTGCAGCAGCACGGGTCTGTAAAAAGTGATCTCAGACTTTTAGGGGATGAACTGAGCTGCTCCCAGAAGTGAAGGTCTCTCCATCTCCCTAGAGACACAGATTCTTGCCCATTTGGAAAGATTTTAGTTGGTCAGAGGAACAGTAAATAAGGTTTGCCTGACAACACCAGTCCTGTGAGCAATGATGTATTGTCACCATGAGGGGGGGAGTTTTCAGTGAAATAAGCTGCTATTTTGTAAAGAAACATTTCTAAGGGTGACCATCTGCAGCTGATCCCAAACCATGAGTTACCTCTTTGGAAAGGCTGGTGACATGACAAACCCCAACAGTATATTATTTGCCAATATTTTTACATGTTACCCATATTTAAAAAAACACTTGGTAGTCTACTGAAAACTAAACTCTGTTTCTAAGTGGTGGTACCATCTTGTTGGTCTGAAAGCAGAAAGCTGATGTTGGAATTCAGTATCCTGGCATGTGATTTATTAGTAGAGGAGCTCAAATATGGAACCTGACTTTGATCTTTTCAAGAGAAAGAGTTTTCCCATATGTAATGCAGGGGCATTTCTATCAGCTACTTTATAACTATGTAATAGCTGTAAAATATGAAATGACTCTGAATAACTATTAAGGAGGTGGGATTTTCCTCTAATCAATTAACTTTTGAAAGCCCTCATCCTCCAGCAGCTCTTCTAGCACCACTACACAAATGGGATTGCTCATGCAAAAAAAAAACAAAAAACACACAGTGTTTTGTGTTTTTTTTCCACAAGCCTTGATATCGTGTTGGCTCTTCCTTTTCAATTACTTTTCAAAAAAACCAAACCAACAAGTATTTTTGTGTATGTGTTTGGCATCACCAGGACTGAGGACATTCCATCATTTTTTTTCCTCTTGTGAGCTATGTTTAATAACACCAAGACAAATCTACTCTTAGGGCAAATCACTTGACGCAAGTGAAAGCAAAACCTTTGATCCATGAACCTTCTGCCCCACCAGAAGAGCTCCCAAGCTTGCTTAGTCTACTGAAATGGGACCTGAGATGGGATCCAGCTGCTGTCTGCAACATTCAGCTCAGGGGTAAACACGAGAGATCAAGCAGAGCAAAATTAAGGGCAAATGAACTGAAAGTGAGTCGATGAAACCTCGGAGTTACAAGAAAGTTTCCGTCTATCAGAGCAGCAATGTTGTGGAACAGCCTCTTGGGAAAGGAGAAGGGGCCAAAAAAACCTTCACTGATTAAACTGCAGATCCCTTCCAGATTCCAAACCCTTTGTTTTTCCCTTGCTGGCTCAGCTGGAGGTTGGTGAATTTAGTGCAGCATCACTCTTCCTCCCAATCACCTTGAGCCCTTGCAGAGGGAGAGGGTTCCTTGCTGGGGGTGTCTGAGTACTGAGCAGCTCAGTGCACAGAGAGAAGGAGCTTTCCTGCCAGGAGTTCCTCTTGCCAGCTGGCTCTCTCCTCCTCTCCTGTACTGACTGCTTCCTGCAACGGCCTTGGCCACTGAATAATGAAGGAGGGAGGAAACCTCAGAGGAATTGAAGAGAGCAGAGTGAAGAGATTGAAAAGGACAACACAAGTCATTGAGAGCCTCAGCATCCCTTGAGGATGGGATTCTGCATGGTGTCGGGGGTTGCAGGGCTGGATGGGGCAGGGATGGCTGTCACAGAGCAGCTGGAACAGGGAAGAACCTATTGGGGTGCAACACCCTAAAAATCCAGGATAGTTCCAGCACCCCACAGTGACACAATTCTCCCCTCCTGACAGCCTCAGCACTTCTTCCCCTCTCCTGCCCTGTGTTTCCCCTCCATTCAGGGGCTGTTGCTCCTCCAGCCTGGGGACCTGAAGCCCCTCACATCAGCAGCACTGCCTCAAAGGCTGAAGGTGTCTGTGAAAGTGATCAGAGATGCTCTTTGAAGAGTGGGCAGAATGTTTCATTGCAAATTCCCAGCTGCATTTTCCTGCTAACCTTGCATTCCTGAGGATGCAAAGCGAGATGGGAACTTAGGCATGGCAAACGCGTTACCCAACGCACCGGCTACTCCCACAGCCAGGAAAATATTTCCTGCAAGTTTCTTCCCTTAAGAAGGCCAAAAAATCAAACCAAGTTTTTCCCCCTGAATTTTCCAAACATTCTCTGGGCTTTCCTGACTTTGTAGGAAGCTCACATTTCATCCCAAGACTCACAAAGGGTCTGGCATGGATATATATCACATTAATGTTGCTGTCATTATCTCTATTGCAGTTACCTTTATTTAATTCTTGTTTATAGGGCTCAGCACAGACAGGAGCTGTTGGCATTAGCACACAAAGAGCAGCTATAAATGGCTGGTGATAACCAACAAGTTAAAAGGCCCTGGCAGGACTCACCACTCCTATATTTAGGGCAAGAAACAGGCACCTTTTCCTATGCTCTTGCAGTGCCCAACATGAGGTGCACAGCAATGCCTAATGGTGGATTTCCAGCTTTTCTTGTCAAGTTTCTCTAACCTCTGCTGGAGGAAGCACAGAAGAAAATGTGTGTTTGGGCATGGTATTTCTACCTCTCCAAATACAATCCATTGTTAATTATTGTTCATTTGCAATAATATTATCATGCGTATTATTATATGAAGATGTAAAATTAATTATTCACTTTTATAATTAAATACTTCAAGATCTTCTTGGTCTAAATTGGACCATTGGTTCACAAGCACTTACAGTTAGTACAGAACTTTACCAGCACTGACAGCAGTCCTGATCCCCACCAAGGACTGTGTTTTCTTCTGGCCTGGTTCTGCCCCTCCACTTGTACCAGTCCAGGTGTGTTTATGGAGCCACACCAGGACAGAACCAGAGAAATTATACGAGTTAAAACTCAGCACAACATCATCATCTCACTTAGGTCTCTGTCTGGATGTGCAGAGTCATATGAGCAGGAGAAAAGGGTGAGACTAACAAATGTGTTTGTGGTCCACAGCTGGAGCTACCATGTCATCCTCCCAACCTGTGAGCATCCAGTGGGGAGGGGGAAACAGGCAGGGAGACACTTCCATGAGATTATGGCTGATAGAGGAGTTCACTCCAACATCAAACTGTCCAGGGGATCTGTATTCTCCACATTTTTGCCCCATGTCTGGGTAATCCAGGACATGCCATGTTAATAAACAGGGACATGGTTAGAACTTCAATGAGTCCAGTGGTTGGACTTGATGAACTTAAAGCTCTTTTTCAACCAAAATGATTCTATGGTTCTAAATAAGGCAATGGATCCAAAGCAACCAGCAGTGACTGAAGTAGAGACCCAAGTCCCGCTGACTTCATCTGCTGCTCCTGTCTGAACCTTCTCCACAGATTTAGGGGCTTGATTCTTAAGCACAGGGGTACTGTTGAGATGGCACCAGGGGTATGAGACATCCATGTCAGTATCATGGAAGAGCTACAGGACATTTCCAGCATCCTGGAGGGAGGTCAGAAGAGAGACTCCTGGGTATCACAGGAAGAAGAGATATCTGCATGCTTGTGTGTATGAACTACTGTGTGCCATGAATGATGTCCAAATCTGTAGCTGAAACCTGACTTAAACAGACAGAAACTAATATGCCAAAGAGAAGATGAGCAGGTAGGAAAGCATCCAGCCATTTTGTCACCTTCTCCCACCATCTCTCTGCAAAGGAACATGGATCACTCAGGACAGAAGACAATCATCCAGCACCTGCTGAAGAGAGAGCTGAATCCACAGTCCATCTTTGTACCTCTTCAGCACTGGATTCCCACCCTGCCTGCACAAATCTGAGGATTATCTGTACTCCTGAGTGCCTCTGCTCTCTCCTGAGCCCCAGCCTCCCAGGTATTGATTTCTGTACTGGTTGATTTCTGTAGCAATTTCTAGTCAGTGTTTTACAAAATGCCTTTCCAGGACAGGGTGGCTGATGGGGCTGATGGAGGCTTTTTAAAAACCAGTGGCATTGAAAGGAAGGACCTGCTTGCTGCCCTTTGCTGACAGATTTAACTCAGGTCACTGTTGAGAACAGACCTCGGCACAGGGCTCAGGTTCTGGCATCCACACATGCAATAAAGTGCCTGAGCAACTCTGCACCTGCAACTCTTCTTTTTTATTGTGAAGTGAATGCAAAAGGTTTACAGGGGCTGAAAATAGTTCTCAGCTAATTCATGGGAGAGAAATTCCTGAAGGGCTATTAAAGTGCAGAAACAGCACTTCTGGGAGTCTAAGAGCCACAAAGTGAGACTAGGATCTGTCATTCAAGGCAACACCACTGTATTTTTGTGCAGCTCTTACACTCTTCTCCAGGCTCTTGATCCTTTAAGTTTGATCCTTCGACTCTTAATCCTTCAGTGGAGACAGAACCTGAGGTGGATGGGCCATGAGACCAACATGTGTGAATGTTCTCCCTTGACTTCAGTAAGTATCCTTTTGTGAAGCATCTCATCTTGCACCAAAGCGCCTGATTCCTTCCAAGTCAGTGTGACTTCTGGGTGCAAGAAGCTGCCTGGAGGCACAGCTGATCTCCTCCTTCTATATCTGTTCCATCTGGACTGCTGAAACCATGGTGTGGTGGAGATTAAGAAATGCACCAAGACAGAAAGCGCCGTTGTATATGGGTTGGTGTCAATTAGCTCTAGGAACGTTCTGAATAAATTAAATTATGCTGCAATCTGAAGCTAAACTGATTCTTAATTAAAAGATAAGCTATTTTTTAATCGTCAGAGGATTTAAATAAAAGAATAATAAAGTATGAGAATCACAGTCTCCCTCCGCAATGGCTGCATGGTTTCAAAGCAATGACAAAGTTGTCTGCTGCTATAGCCCTGCTTTGAGTGGGGGTTGGACAAGGTGACCTCCAGAGGTGTCCTCCAACCCAAACAGTTGCATGAACTGATGTTACAGCTATACTATCCCCCTTATTATGAACCCAGATTTGGGATGCTGAAGGATCAGAGTCTGGTTTGGAGACCTCACTGATGAACAAGTGAAGCAATCGAGTGTGAAGAAGTTCAATGTGTCAATTCAAAAAAAAATCCCAAAACCTTAAATATTTCCTCTTTTATTGATAAGATTAGTTCTGGAGAACAGTAGGTAACATACTCTTGTGAGTACCTGGAGAGTGGCCTCTGTACAGAGAGGCCCTGTGTCCCAGGAGTTTCTGCTCCTGTTTCCAGCTGAGGACTTGGAAACCAGCAACTTATCATCCCCCAGTAAATCCTGGGGAATATGGAGAAAACCCTTTTTTTCTAGTCACTACAAATAACAAAAGAGGTTTATACATCTCTTGAGTTCCTAGTTTGTCTCACTGTTTACCAGGGGATGCATCCTACCCAGACACAAAAGTCTAACTTATGGCTCATAACACCCTGCAAAGAAACATAAATCACAACAAAAAGACAACCCGGGAAGTCTTTTATGGGCACAATGTAGCCCATGGGAGGCAGTGGGTTTTGAAGCTGGGAGAAATGAAATCTCAGGCCTGATACTTTTTTTTTTTTTTGCAATGATTTAGTCCTACTATCACCTCATTCAGTTCACCTGAGCAACCCCCCCCCTTCATGCTGTGAATGAAGAGCCTGAATCGAGTTATTTTCCAGTGACAATCCCAATACAGCCTGGCTCCTGCTTGACTCAAACCCAGATCTTTCTCCCCCATGATTAAGATGATTCTTTTCAGTCAAGGCCTTTTCTAGGACTGTAAAGCACAGATTTTTAAACACTCCCACAAATTTTTAAAGCACTGCCACGGGCTGGGGCTGATCCTTTGCTTCTGGGTGGAAGAAGCCCTAACATGGGTGTCAGGTCACCTGCTCCTGATTTATACTGGTGTAAACAAGTCAACAAGGATGCCTTCCCATTCCATGGGTCATCATTTGTGAGCCTGAAAGTTTTGTTGCTTCAACATGAGAATTAAGTCTTCTTCTGGATGTTGCCTTGGACTTTTGGTCCTAAGGTCCTGAAAAAGGACTCCAGGATGTCTCTCCATAAATTTGCTGGAAGCATCTGCCCCATTGTGTTTCATATCTTCCTCTTTCCTGGAAGTGGTTGCCCCTCCTCCTGCAATGGACTATGTTATATTTCCTAGGACTCTGTCACTCACCTCTGCTTCACCTTAAAATCTGGGCATAATTTTAATACAGCTTCCCTTGTAAGCAGCAAACTCCTATGTATTTAATAATGGCTGTCCTATTATATCCTAAAGACCTAGTTATTTTTCAGCTTTTTTTTTTGTAAAGTCCACAACCTGTTGCAATAAGGAAAAATCATTGATTAAAGAGGCTGTACTCTTTCCTTCACCAAGAATTTTTTTCAACATTTTTATTTAAAGGCCTATGTTTCCCCAGCTGTAAGGATTTTATAGGGGGAATCAGAATAGGTATTCAAAGCTAAATCTTTATCAACTCTCATGGAAGTTTTTATTTTCAAACTTCTACTCTGGGTATTGAAAGCCATACCATCCTCTTGCAGATATGCTTAAAAATTTCCTTTTTTTTTTCAGTGTGTCAGAAATTCCAAAAGGAAAATTACAAAGCTGGTCCTGAAAGTCATAAGGAACTTATTTTATATACTGCTCTCTTTCTGAGAGTGCTGTAGGTTTAGGATAATTACTTGTTCTTGCAGTTTTGTGGGTTAAAAGAAAAATGATTGCAGTAGTTTGTTTACTTTATGTCCCAGTATTAAGATCTTCACATATTTTGTTTTAACTGGAGCTTGGCCTGAGAAAAAGCTGAAGGATTAAGAGTTTAACATTGTTTAATCTCTTCAAATTAGTTTAACAGGAGACTGTGTGGTTCACATAGGCTTTTTTTTTTTTTTTTTTTTTTTTTGGTTTTGTGGTTTAAGCCTGGGGCTGGAAGCTGGAGCTGAGAGCTGAGATCCTGATCTTGCATCAGCACTTATTTCCTGGGTGGTCTTAGAGAAAAGCATCCTGAATTTCTCATCTTGATGACTGGGTAGTGATGCTCCCCTCTCCTTGTGGACCTTCCCACCCCATGGGGCACTGAGCAGAGCAGCTACAGTGCCTCAGATGTTTGGTGTGAGTTATTTAATTCTCCCCCTCTGCTCTGGTGAGAAGTCCTGTGTCCAGTTCCCCAACACAGGAAGGACATGGAGCTGTTAGAATGAATTGAAGATGATCAAAGGGTTGGAGCACCTCTTCTATGAGTACAGGCTGAGAGAGTTGGGCTTGTCCAGCCTGGAAAAGAAAAGGCTCCATGGAGACCTTAAAGAACCTTCCAGTGCCTGAAAGGACTAGAGGAAAGCTGGGGAGGGACTTTTTGGAAGGGCATGGAGTAATAGGATGAGGTGGAATGGTTTTAAGATGAAAGAGGGGAGATTTCAATTGGATATGAAGAGGGAATTCTTTAGTGTGAGGGTGGTGAGACAGCGGCCCAGGTTGCCCAGAGAAGCTATGGATGCCCCATCCCAGGCCAGGCTGGATGAGGCTTGGAGCAACCTGGTCTGGTGGGAAGTGTCTCTGTCCATGGCAAAGGGTTGGAACTATATCATCTTCAAGGTCCCTTCTAACCCAAACCATTCCATGGTGCTGTGTTTATTTGGGAGGGTAAATCTGGCACTTCCAGCACAGGAGGACTTTATTACCAATTCACAAAGTGCTGGAAGATGCAAAGACAGCCTCAGAAGTGATGGCAGCATGGCTGGTTCACCACAGTTGTGTTTGGTGAGCCAAATGCACAGTGTGCTGGAGCTATGGTAGACAGGAGGTGTTTCAGAGGTATTGAAGAGGTCACTGGCATGGTGGGAAAGCCCTAATATAGTGTGGGGATGGTTCCTGCCATGAGGAGAGGAAAGCTTGCAAGAGAACAGGCAGGTAGGACTAAACTTGACCTGAAATGGAGGACTGGAGGTAGATTCCTCATTCCAGGAAAGTTTCATTGAGAAGGTCAAGGGGCCAGTGGTACAAACATCATGTGCATGGCCTGACTGACTCAGGAGGAAAGCAGCTGCCAGACCTGTCCTGCCCATTGCCCAGCAGCTGCTTGCAGGCACAACCTGACAGTGGTGCTTATTACCAGACTCTCATAATGAGTGATTTGCCAGGACATGAAGATGTACAAAGCCCACCAAGCTATTGAGGTGCTGGCTTAACCTTCTTCATTGTGACACTGGGCATTGTCTGCCCTTTGCTGTGGGAACAATGTCCATTGCCAAACATTGCTTCTGGGGTGCAAAACCCTCTGAGCACGTTGTGTCACCCCAAGGCTGACCTTGCATGTTGTTTGTGGCCATCCCATGTAACAGAGGGTGGTGTCCCTGGCAAGGACAACAGTGTCACTGGAGGATGTTGTCACTATGACTGCAGGAGCCAGGGGACTGGGGTAGCCTGGGAGAGCCTTGCAAGCCAACCATGATGCCTTCCTTTTCCCCTTGCCTCCCCAGGCATTTTCTATCCCTCAAACCCTTCCTCCTGTAAGATAATTAAGGGCACAGGAGAAATTAAGCTAATTCTGTTGGGGATGTTCAGTCTTTCTTATCATCACTTCCAACTCCCCTGCTTGCTACACACAGGTAATTAAAGCAGATTTATCTGCTCTAAGACAAAACACCCCATTCTTCAAGACCAGTTTCTGTTATGGTGGTGCTTTTGGTGCTTTTCTTTCACTTCTGGAAGCTCCTCCAAACCTCACCCAAAACGCTGAGCTCTCCTGGATGCGGGCAGCCATGCATCCCCCCTTTTTGGTCATCCCACCCCCCCAGATGTCTCTGCTGGAAAGGGCTGTCAGTCTTTGGGCAGATCAGGCAGGGTCACTGCCCAACCTTCCCTGCAACCCTGACCCAGCTGGCATTAAATAACAGCCTGGGCCATTTTTAAATCCTGCCATCATGGTCACCGTGGCAACCTTAAAACAGAGCCCGGTGCCAAACTCTGGAGCTGCTACAGCCCCGCCGAGCCCTGGGGACAGATTTAGTAGAGGCATAAAGTGAAATGGAAGCATAGGGCACAAGGGCAGCACGAGGCCTCTCCTTCCTTTGCAAGAGCAGGATGAGCCTCCTGAGATCCTCAGCACCTTCGTGGAAGAGCCTGATAGTACAGGAGATGGGAAAGAAAGGGGAAGGAAAGTTCTTTGCCTGCAGGTAGCCTGGAAAGAGAAGAGGCAGATCTGGCTGGGAGCAGAGGAGTGGTGTTGGCCACCATTCAACAGTCAATATTCCAAGTGGAATATTGAGCCAAAATGCTGGGTGGCCAGCTGGAAGGCCAGGAGGGCCCTGGTTTGGGTGCAGGCTTGCTGCAGGTCTTAGAATTTCATTTGCAAGCTCCTCAACCAGACCCTGCCATCTGGAAGGGCATCAAGAGTTGATGGGCACCCTACAAATGACAGGAATCCACCCAAGAGCCGTGGTTACCTACTCCACACCTTCTTGCCTTTTAGGATTCTGCTTCCCTGCTGGATTTGAGATGCTCCAAACAGTCAGTGCTTTATCAAACTTGGGTTTGGATCAGTGCCACTTTCCCTTCCATTCTACCCAGCTCTCTCAGGTTCAAGGATACTCTTATCATATTGTAAAGACTTTCAGAGTGACAGCTGTGCCATAGTTACTATCTTTTTTAGTGCTTAGTGTTCCTCATAAATGCAATGTAACGTGTTCACTTGATTATATATATATATTTTTTAATTGCAGCTAGAGTTGCCGGTGCTTTGTGTCTTTAAGGCATGCATAAACCCAAGGATGAAAACCAAACGTAAGGGTCATGTGAAAGGGGATCCCTCAGCATCAGGTGCAATCACTGGAGTGCCTGGAGAAGTAAAAGTTGCAATGGTGACATTGATACTAAATCCCAAACCTTTGCTAAACCCAGGATCACCCAAGTGCCCATAAGTCAGTTTGGGAAAAAAAACAACTAACTTGTTCTCCTAAGTGGGTTTTCTTCCTTGAAAGTTCAGGTTCAGCAGGAGTGTGTGCCTCTCTTGGAGATAATTGTGTCAGGTTAGGCCAGGTCTGAGGCTTTTTCCTTTTCTCCTTCAATAGGGTTTTGTGACCATGCTGCCATAAATATGAGATAAACAATAACTGCAGGGAATATTGTGGCTGCCTCCACCAGCACCTTGGGGCTTTACAACAAAGTGGTTATTGATCCCACTAGATAACAGACTTGTGAACATCTTTGAGAAACCAATATTATCTCCCACATTTGATTAGGCTGTAAATTAATGAAGATTATTTTTATAACTTTGGAGTTGGCTATAGATTATTGCTTTTTGTTGTTTTGTTGTTGTTTTTTTTTTTTAAGTAGAGACATGCTCATGGCTTATTTTCATAAGAATGCTCTTAGGCTGATTGATGGGAGTGAATTTCAGAGCTCATTTAAATAAAACACATCCCCAAAGTCTTTGCAGAATCAAAGCTTAGACCTCTCCCAGCACATCAGGTGTCTTGGGGCGAGTTGTTTTGGTGCTGGGTTTTTGTTGTTGTTGTTGTTGTTTTGATTTGGGTTTTTTGGGGTTTTTTTTGTTCCATTTACCTTTTAGTTACAAGCTGCCTAGAGCAGAGATTGCTTGATAGAAGCTTCAGCTGTGGGGCTGGGGGGTTTTGTGATGCCAGCAAGATCCAGCCTGTGATAAGGCACAGCTTGGTGTGATATGATACTTGCTGCTGGTGTTTGATGTGTTTGACCCTGAACCACACCAAACAAGAAGAGCAGTGCCTTCCTTTTCCTTCCATTCATGGATTTCACCACAAGGGCTGTTGTGTGACCACTTGGCAGTAGGTGTGAAAGATTAACATCTAGGATAGCAGAGCCAACCCCTGGCTGCAGATAATGATGTAGAAAGTATCTCATCCTCCCTGGGGTCACTCTTCTCCCAAGTGCTTTTACTCAACCTGCCAGTTTTAAGGGAGGGAGGGAGATAAACCTGCTTGAACACGTCTCCTGAGTTGCAGAGCTGTTAATATTGTATAGAGCTGGCTGCTCATTTCCTCTTCTACCTGCTATCTTCTGTGCTTTTGACAGTGAGCAGGAACATGCATGCTTCATGCTTCGAAAACTGGAGTGAGGATGTTCCCACTGACTCATAACCTGGAAGCACCAGGGCAAAGAGAAGCTCAGCCATTAAAGCATGGTTTGGAGAGTGAAGAGATGTCAAACCCATTTTCTGCTCTCTCCAATATTTGTTGATTAGGAAATGAGGGATTAATTATAAAGCTTCATGGCTTCTTCCTTGGGCTTTCTCCCTTTACAGAGTTCGTGGAGGGAACTGAAGTACAGATCCCTCCAATAAAGGGGTGAGAGTCATCTCAACTAATGTCTCCCTTCAGAGACAGTGGTGAGAAAGTGGCAGTCCCTCAGGGGGGATTCATCTGACCTATTCTAAACATCAGCTTGAGGATGAAATGAACCATCTGCCAGCAGTTCCTGTTGCTCTCCACAGTTACAAGCAGAGCCCTGAAGATCCCAGAGGCAGCAACCCAACCCACCACCTCTGCCTGCTTTGGGTGTTGTGATCCCCTCCCTCTGTGAGATGCAGGCTGTGTTCTTGTGCAGGTTCTGGCATGTGAGCTGCAAGAGGTGATGAGGTTAGGCCAGGAAAAAGTAAGGATGATTTCTTCATCCCTGAAGAACAAGCATGATCATCTGTTCCTCTGGGGACTTTTGCCTTTTTCCTCTAACTGATTGATTTATTGATCAAGTAGAGCAGCAGTAGCAGATGTCTTGGGTTGGGTGGCTCTGCTATCTTAGATGGAGAGCTGGGCAGATACAAAGCAAAAAAAAAGGTCCTTCTCCTGCAAAGGACACCCCTAAGACTGCCTAAAGCTGCCTGGACTGTTTTGTATTAAGATGACTGGGCACAGTTACAGAGAAGAGCAACATTCCTCTAGAGTCTAGGCTGGAAAACATTGGCATTTTCTTGAAGTGGGCAATAAAAAAAAGAACAGAGAAAAAACAACCATATTCTTAGTTTTTGTTGTTTTTTTGTTTATTTGTTTGTTTTTTAATAGCAGATGAAAGACATATAGAACTTTTGGGGAGCTCACCCATGCTTCAGTCACCAGAGGTGAAAATGGCAATATAGAAACTCTAGCATGAAATTGCAGGACCCTGTTGTGCAGCCCAGCCCTGAAAAGCATCTTGGCATAGATCTGAAGTGCCAATTTGGCTTAGTATCCTAAGCAAGCACATTTCAGTTACTGTCTTCCATTCATTTTTATGCTTTTCTGATGCAGATGCAGCTGAACTATACCATTGATTCATGCACACACCTCTTTTCCATATAGATGATGACTGCATCAAAGAAGCCAGAGCTCTGAAATAGCACACACTGAAACACCACAGCAATTCTCATTTCAAGTCTGTTGTGGCAGAGCAATTTCCAAAAATGAAGGGCAAAGTTCCTAATCCATATCAGCTTTTTGCCAGAGAGATGTGGGAGAGGAGAAACAGGATGCATCGTGCATGAATCATCACTGCAACCACCCTGGATTTATTAACTGAAATTATGAGGAACACCAAAAATTATTAAAACCTCAAAATGTCTGGTGGAAGGCGTTGCCTCAAGGACTGGCTCTTGTGAGATAGTGCCATAGTCTCCCTGTTGATTTTAAAGAATTGAAGGCTAAAAGGAACAAGCTTTAAGATCAAGCAATTTTTTAAAATTACGGGACAGTCATCATCCCCACCCATCACAGAGATGGGTAAAGACATCCCTAGGACTTGGGGACTTTGTCCTTCCCCAAAACAGGGTGACCACACTAACTCCTCTTCCTCTCAGAGAGCTCATCAATCTCTGCATGTGACTGCTGCCTCCCAGTCCTGTGTTAGAGCCCCCAGTTCCACCCCTGACTGCTGTGACCACCAACCTTGATAGATTTTCCTTCACCAAGGTGTTGAACAACATCCTTTGTCTAACACGGAGAACATCCAGGTTTGAGGCCCAGGTATTGGCCATAGCAGTGACAACATCTCCTTGGGGTTGCTCCTCAATTTTTTGACCCCATCCCACTCTTCCTGGATGGAGGGAGAGGGGGATAAATCACCCCCATAGTGGAAGTGGCTCTGCTCTGCTCCACACCAAGCCCAGTCCCACAAGCAGTCATCTGCCTAGCTGCTGCCTTTGGCCTCTCCTAAAAACAAGCCCTGAGAGCCCAACATCTGGGAAGTCTGCAGGCTGGGAGGGTGAGATCACCCATGTTTTTGGGGGGTGATTCAGTAAGAAGGAGCAAGACTTCTATTGTCCTGCAACTCATACCATTGCCAGCGTCCTCACTCTATGGTTTACAAGCTTATTCTTACACTCAAATTCAACTCAGTTGTGTCCTGGCTGTCATGGACCCCAAAGAAAAACATGTGCTCTACCCAAAGGCCAGTCTGGGTTCTGTCCTTGGCAGCTGGCTTGTGCAGGCTCCTGGAGGAAAGCAATCTTCTGGGCTGCTGCTTTTCTTGGAAATGTCAACAGAGACATATCATAGAATCATAGAATCATAGAATCATAGAATCAGCTGGGTTGGAAGGGACCTCAGAGATCATCAAGTCCAACCCTTGATCCACTCCCCCTGTTGTTCCCAGCCCATGGCACTGAGTGCCACATCCAGGCTCTTTTTAAATATCTCCAGGGATGGAGAATCCACTACTTCCCTGGGCAGCCCATTCCAATGTCTGATCACCCTCTCTGTGAAGAAATTCTTTCTAATATCCAACCTAAACCTCCCCTGGCACAACTTGAGACCATGCCCTCTTGTCTTGCTGATAGTTCCCTGGGAAAAGAGCCCAACCCCCCCTGGCTCCAGCCTCCTTTCAGGGAGTTGTAGAGAGTGATGAGGTCTCCCCTGAGCCTCCTCTTCTCCAGGCTGAACACCCCCAGCTCCCTCAGCCTCTCTCACAGGACTTGTGCTTGACTCTTCACTGATTTTCTGTGAATATCTGCCCCAACCCCCTCCTCTTCTCCTTTTTTCTGCTCAGGCTCTCCTATTCCCTGTCTTTGGGCATCTTGACTGCCCATGGAACTGCATGCTCCTCCTGCAGTGGTTCACCCAGGAGGTGTCTTAGGGTCATGGTGTGAAGTCATTGTGTTGCTCTCCATTTACCATGTCCTGCCCTGGGCTTCTGCCCACTCTCAAACCTGTCCAGATCTTCAGGGAGGGAGAAATTGGAATTAAATGGTTCTCAAGGGAGCAAGTGTCACCACGGTGCCTCTGGGGGAGAAATCCTGGGGACTGAGAGCCCAGAACATCTCTGCAGTGCAGGAGATGAGAACAAGCTGCAGGAAAAGCTTGGGATCACATCAAGGACTCAACATGGAAGGTGAGCTGTAAGTACAGCATATAGCCCTCTCCCTCCTGTGCTCACTTAACAGCTAAGTCTTTTCCCACACCAACTTTTTTTCCAGCTCTCCTCACCAACGGAGAAGTGAGGAGAGAAGCAGCGATGCAACTGTGCCTCTCAGAGGGGTCTGTTTCTCCTTGGGCAGCCCCCAGGATCTGGAGATAACAATACATTTCCTCTGCATTTTAGAGATGCCGAGAGAGGCTCGGGCAGGGAAGCTCAAAAATAAATCAGCAGCCTGGTCATTTCCACTTCAAGCTGTCAGAGCTCAAGCAGAGGGAGGGGAAGGACTGTTTGTTGGTTTTTCCTTCACAGCTCAACAAGCACACTGACACTGCAGCAGCCTGGATGGAGGTTGCTCTACTGGGGGAACAGCCTCAACCACTGCACTTATTTAAAGACAAAAACCTCCTCTCAGCACCCTGGTTTCTCTATAAACCAGGTAGGGCTTTCAAAGTTTGGAATTGATGGGCATGAATTTGCCAGAGAGAAGAAAAGAGGGTGAGATGGACCTAGAAACAAAGACTGGAAAGGACCTTGAGATACCCTTCACCATCTGCATGGTTCGGTTCTGGGCTCTGCTCCACTTCGGGCTCTCCCCTCTCTCAGGGGTGTTCATCTGGGGAGCCTGGATGCCCATTCCTCACTATTTTTAAAGATGAATGTTAATACGTTTAATTGCCAGTACTCCAGGAAGAGAGCCAGGGCTAAAAAGTATCTACTAAAGAACTGCCAAGAAACACTGTTAAACAGGATCTAGGAAAAAAGCCAGGCACAAAAAAAAATTTATGATCTTTATCTCTGCAATAATAATTTCAGTGGTCAACAGAGGAGCAGAACAAAGGTCATAGGTTTCATATCAGCTGGAGTTTGTGAAATCCTTTTGTTTCTTTCAGTGTGAGCTTGCCCTGGAGGTCTCATGCAGAAGACCCTGCAAATGGGTGCAAGAAGCTGGCAGTTTGCAGAATGCCCAAACACCCTCCTGAGCCACTTGCCCCCATTCTTTGCTTAGGACTGGGGAACTGTGCAATTCCAATCAGCAACCTCCCTAGCACTGCTTGTAGCCCAACCCAGATCCTCATCCAGGGGAGACACATGTTTCACCTGGTTTATTAAATGTCCCTAGAAATGCTCCAGTGAACTTCTGTGTCACTGAAACTGCTTTGATCATCTTCAGCTGTCAAGACAGGTTATCCAGGAGGTTTTCATTTGCACAAATGCAACCCCATCTTAGGTTTCTTTCCTTTCCAAAAGAACCAACCCCATCTTAGGTTTCTTTCCTTTCCAAAAGAACCAACCCCATCTTAGGTTTCTTTCCTTCCAGTGAGACAGGGGACAAGCAAGAGACCCATGAAGACCTCTGAAAACAAAGAAGAGGCTCTTCTTTTCTTATTGTGTCCTGGTTGTATAGTAGAAACAGTTCTAGGCAAAATATACACAGTTTTGTTCTTGACACTGCTGCCAAAATTCCCAACTTTACAGTGGGGATCAGATTTCAGAATATTTCCAGCCCCCACAAAACTAATTGACTATCCAAGAATCTTGGCTTTGGATGTTATTTATTTTTAAGGTAAAGTTGTGGTCCCAGAAAAACCTTGAAATCGTGGTCTCTGTGAGCTTTGGTGACTCGGAGTGATGCAGTTGCTTACACAAAGGAGCTTGGTGCCTTTTTGAGATGCCCTTGTGTATCTGAGACATCCCACAGTGCTGGCAAAGTGACATGGAGCCAAGGGAAGAGGAGCACTGCTCAGCAGCAAGAACTGGAGCCTGGGACTGGATACCCTATAACTTCTAACCTGGCTCTTGGAAACCATGTTTAGACAGCTGAATCGAGCCCTAACACACACACATATAAAATATATATCATAAAATCAACCAGTCACTCGATCAATCACAGGTGAAATTTCCAAATCTGATTTCATGTCAGTTCTGGAGGCAATTTAAGCAGTATTTCAAGGTTCAGGACAGTGTTAGGAACACACCATTCACTTCACTGACACTTCCAAGCATACTGAAACATTCAGCTGGCCCAGGCCCTCCGTTCCCCACCCTTCCTCATGTTCCTCTTCTCCATCCCCTCTCCCTTCTGCATCTCTGGCACAGCCATGGGAGATGGAGATCCCTTCCTGATCTCCAGGCTGAAAGAGAAAGAGATGAGTTGGGTGGGGGATTTTTTGTTTGGTTTTGGGTTTTGGTTTGGTTTTTTGTTTGTTTCTCTTTTTTTTTGTTGTTTTTTGCTTCTTTGGGGTTTTTTGTTTAGGTTTTTTTTTTTTGGTGTTTTGTTGTTTTTTGGTTTTTTTCCCAAAGGAGAGGTATGCAAAATGCAGGAGGCAAAGACTTTCCACAGGGTGAAGAGGAAAGAGCTGTGACATGGTTTATGGAGCCCTGAGGGGTGGTAGAAGGGGCTGGCACACAAACCATCCCCAGCTCTGGGGCAGCATTACCTTAGAAAGTCATCACCTTCTCGGAAAAGCAGAGTATTTTTAGTTTACCAGTGTATTTAAATCATCTTGGAGTACATTAAAATTATAGTAATTATCCCACCTTCTCACATGGGATTCTGGGAGGTGATGGATTGGTGGATTGTGTGCTGGTGGCATTATCTTCAGCGAGGCCCTCCTGCAAAACAGGATTATTTTGTTTCCCCATTTTACAGCTACAGCATTCCCAGCCCACCAACACTTGACAGCTGAATACTGGGATCTGTTCACATCACACCCTTCCCTCACCAGGCTCTTGCAACACCCAGGAGTCGAGACAACCTCTGGGACACAAAACCAAAAAGCAAAATACATTTTCCACACTCTTGGGAGTGTGAGCTTACATGTGAAGGCGAGGATGATTTTTTTTTCTTCACCTCAACATTAAACCTCTAAATCCTTCCTGCTTTCCCCTCCAGAGCTGCACTGGCATGAGAAGGGGATTTATTGCACTGCAGCAACAGTGTTAAAAAAAAATGCAACTTTTTACCCAAAAAAGCACATCAATTTTCAGATCAGAAGCTTCAAGTTTCTATTGCAAAAAAAAGCACGCAAAAAAAAGCACACAAAAAACGACAAACAAATGTGGGGGCCTGAAGGGAACAATCTTTTTTCTTGATGAAGAAGACATTTCCCTTATAAATGAAGTAATCATCAAATTCTGGGTTATCTCTGGTTTTAACCTCACTTGTGAAAGAGCTTCTGATCTCAAGATAAGGTCTCTTTCCCTGTCTTTATTTCTTTTCATCAAAATAAGAATTATATCAACATCTGGAAAAGTGGCTAAATGGTTCCTGCTGATGCATCAAAGGAAAAGTCCCCAGAACCCCTCCTGGTGAAATGGCACATGTCTATGACAAGCTTAGAATTGTCCTCCAGCCCAGTGTGACCCTGGGGGTACCCCCAGCACAAAATGACCATGGACATCCCCCCAATCCAGTGCAATCTTGGAGGTCATCCCTGCCCAGAGGGGACCTAATGAGGTCCCTCTTGGGGACAGCCATGACAACAGGGTCTTTGAAGCCCCATGGGGTGTTTTTCTTCCACTTGGAGAACGATAGAACATTGCCTGGAGACAATCCAGGCCATCATCTTCTCCCAAGGCAGGATCCACATGCAGACAAGCTGCAAACCTCCACCCCCTCCTCTTTTCCAGTTCAGATGGAGAAGTCCCCATCACCCTCCTCTGCACATGGGAAACTTTGCCAGCATCTGGCCATTCCCCTGCCTCACACCCATGTTCTCTGGCACCTTCCCAGCTCTTCCAGCAGCATGTTCCTGATTATTTACTCTCTTTAAATGCTGCAGAAAAAATGCTGCTTTTCCTGAATACTAAGTAAGGAAGAAAAAAACAAAACCCAAAGCACATTCCCTTCCTGGACTGTGCTTGTTCTCTGGTTTGAAGTTCACTGTTATGGCTGGAAGCTTTTGTGACCCTTGGAGATACTTGATCCAAGTGACCTCTGGTGTTTGGGACACTGACATGGTTCCACACCATGTTTATTCATGCACAGATCTTGTGTATCTGCCCATCCATCTATCCATACCCATAACTCTTTCTCTTTCTCTCAGATAGCATTCCAGTGCTATCTGATCAGTTCTTGGCTTTCCTCTACACTTCTTTCCTTGAATTAATATCTTTCCCCAGAGGATATTTTCTCCCTTTCCCGGATTTTCTCTTTTTACACCCTGTCATTCCCCTCTCCATCTTGCTTTCTCCAGACCGGCTCCCCTTCTCTCCAGGCTGCCAATTTTTAGTTGCATTAGGTATTCAGCATAACATATATATTTAAATGGGATGATTTCCACTAACATAAACAATCTGGCCCATTAATTTCAATAGTGGAGCTGACAGCTCGAGCCTGGAGTCTCATTGCCTGGTGACACATGGGTACAGATGCTTGAACTTGACGGGTAACTCTTTCCAGTGCCTCGCTCCACATCTGCAGGAGGAAGGAAATACTTTCTGTAATGCTGGAAAAAAAATAAAACTGCCTAGATATCCCCACCCCCCCCACCTCCAGATGATGATATTCATCATTCAAACATTTCAGCTGAGTGGGTGTGCAAGTCAGAGTTTGGATGGGGACATTTATGGTGTGTTACGAGCTCTGCTGTTGATCCTCTGCTCCAACCACTCTGGTGTTGCCTTTATCAAGGATTTCTCCTGCACCACGTGCAGCACTGCTACATATCCAGCAGCACTGCTTACCCTGACGTCTTCAGAACCAGCTGATGACTTAAAACTGAGAGTGATGTCTCTCCTCAATGAGGCTGCAATATTGATGCATGACAGCAGAATGGAACGAGCAGTGAGATTTCTTCGAGAAGGGTCGAGCACCACATTGAACAGACCATGCCAAGTATGGGCCCAGTTCTGACCCAAAACACCAGCATTGCTGGTGGGATCCAGAGGTAATAAAGTTACCAAAGTTACCAAATCAGAATTTTCAGGGTTTCACTTCCAGTTGCTTCAGGGAAATGTGTGACTAACACCATAAACCCCTCCAGCTTTGCTTCCTCAAAGTAATTCAAATATTGTCACCTGCTGCATCATTATCATAGAATCACAGAATGGCTGGGTTGAAAGGGACCTAAGTTAAATATCATCTAGTTTCAAACCCCTTGCCATGGTCAGGGACACCTTCCACCAGATCAAGTTGCTCCAAGCCCCATTCAACATGGTCTTGAACACTTCCAAGGAGGGAACATCCATAACTCCTCTGGGCAACCTGTGCCATTGTCTCTTCACCCTCACACTAAAGAATTCCTTCCTAATAACTCATATAAATGTCCCCTCTTTTAGCTTAAAACCATTCCCTCCTTGCCCTATCCAGGGACTTCATACCCTTTTAAAAAGTCCCTCCTCAGCTTTCCTGTAGCCCCTCCATGTATCAGAAGTTGCTCTAAGGTCTCCCCAGAGCTTTCTCTTCTCCAGGCTGAACAACCCCAACTCTCTCTGCCTTTCTTCATAGCAGAGGTGCTCCAGCCCTCTGATCATCTTTGTGGTCTCCTCTGGACTTGCATCAACAGCTCCGTGTCCTTCTTGTGTTGGGTAGCTCAGAGGTGGACACAACAGTCTCCAGAAAGACTGTAGGAAAAGTTTTGTGCTGAAGTCTGTTGGTGAGCTGTGCTCCCACTGTCACCCTGTGTATGATCTTTGCTTGGGAGCTGGGCAGAAGGAGAAAATGGGCCACAAGTGCCACTTTGTGGGACACAGCCATGGGGGAGAGTCACGAGCTCAAACCTGAGTGCAGAAAAGGATGTGGAGTGGAAGCAGGGCTCTTACTTTCAGTGGGGCAGCAAGAGAAACCAAATCTGCTGGGCTACCTGCTACTGTCTCCCTGAGTATAAATCACAGTTTTCAATCTCTCTTGTTTTCTCTTTCTGAGCAAAAAAATCAGGTGCTGGGGATACTGACCTGCCTCTACCTACGTAATTCTTGCCGCATCTTCCCGCTTTGCCTGGAAATGGAGAATGAAAACAGGCCTAAACATGGCAAAAACTGCCAGAAAGTCTCCTGCCTCCACAACAATGTCCCAGTAGCCTTGTCCTTTGAGTGTTGGAATGTATCCTTTGACATCTTTTTCATTCTCTTTTTGCAACACACTGGGCAGTGGGGTCTTCTCTTCTGCTAACTCCCAGCAACTTAAGGTGGGATGCTGAGAGCTTTGGGCTGATTTTGGAGGGTGATCAGCTGTGTTGACACGGAGAAAAAGGAAATAACTTCCACTGAAGTCTAAGTCATGGGGATGGACTTCAGTGGTATGCCTAGAGCACTAGTAAGGAAATCTATAGGGAAAAGTCACCCAGCCTGCTGTGATGGCTCTAGCAAAGGTCTTGGAAAGCACAACTTGTACACAGTTCCTGCTGAAGGAGAGCAGGCTCACTCACAGACCTTTCTGAACACAGAATGAAGAAATGTAACGACATGAGGAACTGTTGAAGTTGGCCCTGCTTCGAGCAGGGAGGTGGATTGGATTGTCTCCAGAGGTCACTTCCAACCATTATTTTTGTATGATTCTGTGATTCTGTAATATCCTGTGCTCTATCTAGGTGGAAGCTGAATTCTGCAACTGCTAAAATGCAGTAGGCTACAGAGTATTGACCTTTAGGTCAGAGATTTTGTGAGATACCTCATCAGTCCACTATCCTGCCAAGCTCTGGTCCTGTCTCCTCAAAGGGCCTGATGAAGGCAGGAATCCATAAAAAAAATAAGTTTGACACTGCCATGCACCATAGACACTATGGGCTTTTTTCCCTAAAAAGAGGCAAATCTGGTCTGGATTAAAAATAACAAGACCTTCTTTCTGTTGAAAGTCTGTTGAAAAGGCAACAGCAAGCAACATCATTCTGTAACTGATTAACCAAACTGAAAGAGCTATTCAGCTGATCCAGAGTACATATTTACATTCAGTAATATGGTCATTTATTGCACCCTGTGACCTACTGAAGCATGAACAAGACTTTTCCCTTCCCTGTGTCCCACTGAGTTTCCTTTCAGCACAATAGTTGTCTCCAGGCCCAGAAGTTTGTCCTGATGAGCCTGGATTTTCCAGAGGAAACTCCTATTTTGTGGCTTTCATTTTGTATCTTTTCTAGAGCAGCTAAATTCAGGTGGTAATTCAGAGGTGGGAAGGAAAGGGCTTTCTCTTCTTTGATACAGTTAAGAAATTCTTAGCTTTGGTGAACATTGATGCTGAGACACCCTGGGGAGGTGATGGGTAATTTTACATGAGCATCAAGGCTGAGCCAAGCTCTGTGTCAGGACCTGGTTTAGTGGTGGACTTTTCCAACCAAAACTATTTTCAGATTCCTTCTTGATTTGGTTGAGAGTAGGAAATTAGATGTTTCTTCTATGTGATCATGTCTCATGATTGGTTTGGGGCTGAACTGGTTCCATGCCAGCTTGTGGTGGGGATGAACTGAACACACACTGGGAAGCTGGAGATCACAGCATGGAGCTGACTGAATCCCAGGTTAAGTGCCAGGAGGGGGAGAGACCAAGTGATCTAACAAAAATCTACTCGGCCATGTTTTCAGCTTGAAATTCCCTTCCCACAACCTTTAGAACCATCTTTGAAGATACTGCTTTTTCTGGGTGGTTTCTTGGTACAAATCGTGCACCCCCTGAGTGGACTGAAATATAACATCCTTAAATTTGCAGTCCTCAGAAGCCTAGTTCTGTGATTTTGGAGCTATCTGATAGCAAGCAGAAGCTTGTGTTCTCCTCTGGGCCTCTTGATCTCAGCCCACAATTGCTGCCACTTCATCTCCCTGCTGCAGTGCTTCTCTCAGAAGGCAGAGGATGATGCTTATCTGACTGTCTAAAACAGTGCAGACAAGATCAGATGGCTTGTGCTGTAGAAATGACCCTTCCCCTCCATAAAGGGAGCCTTCCATGGTCACTCTTCCAGGAAACATCCATGATGTGGACATCTAAAAGCTGCTGAGATAAACACTACCCCAAGGAACAGAGTGAGACTACTCCTAGGACCTAGGAGATGAGAACAGCCACGGTTTTTACCATCCTCACTTTTAATCAATTTGAGCTTGCTTGCTTCTTGCAGAGCAGGAATATAAATTCAGAGCTGCTGCTCTGCTTCTTTCTGACTTTGACAAAGGCTCTGAAAGACACAATGGGAAAAGAATTGGGCCACCTTAAAGCATGGACCACATGGTAAATTATTTGCCTGTTTATATCCTGTAATAAAAAATATACACAAACCATCCCTTCATTCTTCCCCTCTTGAAACTCAACTTATGCATGTGATAGTTTATATAATGACGATATAATTTATATAATATAATATATAGTTTATATAATAATATATTAATAAATCTTGTAATTTTTATAGAAAACAAACCAGTTTGTTTAAATCATACATGGTGTCTGAAGCATTTGCAAGCACTTGGAGAGTTTCAGTGGCACAGACCAAGTGCTTGTGCCCCTGTTGCTGCAAAGGGGAAACTGAGGCACATTTAGACCCAGCCACTTGCTAAGGTCACAGCCAGAGCAGGATTTCAGGTCCAGAAGAGCAAACTTGGGTCTTCAGAGGAGTTTTGTGCCCCTCAATACAAGAAACACATTGAGATGCTGGAGTGTGTCCAAAGAAGAGCACTAAAGCTGGTTATGGGTCTATATCTCTCCCTGGGCAGCCTGTTCCAGTGCCTTGCAACCCTTCCAGTGAAGAAATGTCTCTTGTTATCCAATCTAAACCTCCCCAATCTAAACCTGGAAGAGCTTGAGCCCATCTCCTCTTGTTCTGTCACTTGTTACTTGGGAGAAGAGACCAATCCCCACCTCCCTCCAGCCTCCTTTCAGGGAGTTGTAGAGTGTGAGAAGGTCTCCCCTGAGCCTCCTTTTCTCCAGGATAAACACTCACAGTTTCCCTCAGCTGCTCCTCATAAGTCTTCTGCTCCAGCCCCTTCCCCAGCTCCTTTGCCCCTCTCTGGACACACTCCAGCCCCTCTCTGTCCTTTTTGTTGTGAGGGTCCCAGGACTGATCCCAGGATTTGTGGTGCAGCCTCACCAGTGCTGAGCACAATTTTGTTCCTTGACTGATGTTCATCCAACATGCCATCCAGGAGGGAGAAGTTAGTGGACAGACTAACAGGAAAACAAAAATAACCAGTGTTACTGGCCACCCCCAGGAGCAGACTGCACATTTTTGCTATGGGACAATGCAATTATTGCAAAATACCATGGCCAGGCTGAGAGGAGCATCCTCTGCAACAGGGCAGTTTTCTTCCTGAGGAGCATTGCAGCTTTTTTTAAGTCCTCACCATGTGGTGACCTGGGCTGGCACTCAGCCTGTGTCACAGTGTCACAAGGAAGAAATTTTCTTGCCTAAACATAGATGGCTTGTGCCATTTGAGATCATAGAATCATAGAATGGTTTGGGATGGGAAGAATCTTAAAGAATATCCAGTTCCAACACCCTTGCCATGGGCAGAGACACCTCCCACCAGACCAGGTTGCTCAAAGCTCCATCCAACCTGGCCTTGAACATTTCCAGGGATGGGGGAGCCACAACTTCCCTGGGCAACCTGTGCCAGTGTGAGATGACCCAGAGCACCCAAGTCATCCATAGGCACCTGGCAGACAGCAGACCCTGGTGACATTAGGTTTACAGGTGACCTCTGGCTCTCTGGATCTGTAGCAAGAGGCCCATTGTAGCATCTTATGACATCAAAAACACCAACATCTTTTATGTTAGGCAACTGAATCACACTTTTATGGCTGGTCATCTACACCACACCTAACCACTGCAAACTATTAACTCCATCTCCATTGGCTGTCATAGCTGCTGAGACACTTTGGAGCAACTAGACCTAAATGCAAAGGTTTAATTTGATCTCTGCATTGCAGTCATGGGGCTTCACATGTAGTTATTTCCCAGTCTGCAGAAGGGAAAGATATATCCAGGAAACTGGGGGGCTCATCATTTATATTACTCATGGGAATCTCTGCTGAGAAGAGTCAAATCCACTGGCCTAAAATGGACCGTGCCAGTTTTTGGCTACAGGAAACATTTTCACATGTACTGGGAAGCATCCCACTTGGTTTATCTCCCTTTTAGTGGTCTACCTCTATGCTTGTCATCCTGGTAGGGTTTTTTTATGATTCAAATCTATCTAAACAGTCTAGGCAGTGGAGATGAGCCCCACTATTCAACTTGGAGTTAGCAATCATGTCTTAAAAGTGCCCATTTCAGTCCACTGGCTGAAAGAGGAACCCATGACAATGAGTTCAGAGACAGAAGTTTGCATTGGAGCCACCTGAAGTGAGGTGAGCTGGATGCCACCCCTGATTTCTGAACCATCCCCACTTTCAAACATGCAAATGAATAAAGCAGGGCTGCAAGCACAGCTCCAGAGGGATCTCCTCTACATCTGATGGGCATTGAAACCCAGAAGTCCACCGTGGGTGGGAGTGAGCCCATCTGAACAGCTTGCTGCAACCTGGAAGCGAGGCTGAGAACAAGAACCAGATGGTAAGATGTGAGACCTTGATTAATAATATGAATTCCTACTCTGTACAGCAGGCTTCTCATCAGCACATCTCAGCAGGCTTCATGTGGCCATCAGTCTCTGAGAAGTTACCTGTGATCATTTTTGCAGCCAAATGAGTCTCTGGAGTCCAAAGCCCAGACTGGCACCATATGTATCTCCTGAACAGCCCAGACTCAAATGCATCATTTTGGAGTCAGGCCTGGAGAATGGTTGTGTGCAAACTGAAAATCAGGTCTGGGATCAGCCTGGGACATGACTGCTCACGTAGGGATTGCCTGAAGCACAGGGAACAGACCAGGGACAGCTTCATGCAGGGATTCCCTCCCAAGTCAAACTCCTGGCTTTTGCCCTGGCTGCAGAGGCAGGACTTGTCCTGGCATTTCTCTGCCATTTTTTCCACCCTCCTTCCACTTCAGTGCTGCCTGCAATGATCTGGGACTCAGCTTGGGGAGATACATTTCTTAGAACCAGAGAATCACAAAATCATAGATTGGTTTGGGTTGGAAGGGACTTTAAAGATCGTCCTGTTCCAACCCCCCTGCATGGCAGGGACATTTCTCACCAGACCAGGTTGCTCCAAGCTCCATCCATCCTGGCCTTGAACATTTCCAGGGATGGAGCAGTCACAACTTCTCTGAGGAACCTGTTCCAGCATCTCACCACCTTCACAATGAAGAATTTCTTCGTAATGTTTAAACTAAATCTCCCCTCTTCCACTTAAAAAACATTACCCCTTGCCCCTTTCAACACATTCCCTTGTAAAAAGTCCCTCCCCAGGGAGAGAGCCTGTTCTTCTTGGAGGACAGTCTCTCCTTGGGTTAGTTCTGCTGTTTATGAACTTCTTTATCTTCTCACAGTGAAAGACATCAATTTTTAGCACATCAGGTGAAAAAACTAATTTCAAAACATTATGACCTGGGGGCTTCCATGTATTCTGGAGCAGCTCTAGCCCAGCCTGCCTTGCCACATGTACATCTCCCCCCCTCAGCCCAGCATTTCAGACACATTTCCAACAAGCAAACAGCATCAGCAGCAGATCCAAAGCTCATGGCACAGTCTCTGGGGTCACACAAACCTGCAAAGTTCTCCTTGCACACCCCACCTGCAGCCATGGAAAGCACCCAGCAGCCACCTGAGCCTCCCAAAAATCTGGTTCAGGTGTTGCTCCATGGCAAGAGGCTTTTCTTCACCTACTCCCTCACACTTATCAATAGGAATATCAATAAAAACTTCTTCACAGCTCCCTTTGGCTTCCCAATGATTACTTGGGAATAGTCCAACCCTCCAGCCCCAGCCATGCTTGTAATGAGGGGACAGGGGGATCAAAAGCATTTTAAAATGGCCTTGCTAATCAATCATCAACAATTGGGTAAATTAAGCCCTGCAGTCTTTCCTTTTGCAAGCAAGGGATCTGCAGGACGTGTCCTTAATGAGCAGATTCCTATCCCTTTAATATTCCTTAATACCTTTCTAGAGGAAATGAACCGCAGGGAGACTTTGTTGGTGGAATGAAAGGAATGCAGATAACTGCTGGGCTCTGCTTTCTCACACGTAGGGCTGAGAAACCCTGCTTGCACAAGGAAGACTGGCTTTCACAACAAGCCAGTTTCCTTTCAAAGATCCTGATAACCCTCCTGATAACTCCTCTGGCCAGTGCCATTGCCAAAAGTAGGTGTTTGTTTCCCTCCTCACTGCCAAGCTAAGCCCTCTCCTTGCTCATCCCCACTGAGGCTCATGTCCATCTCTGCTGATGGTTTATTTTCTAAAGCCCATCAGGAAGATGAGCATGCTGCTCCCAAGGCAATGGCCCCAGAAGCCCATTCCTGTTAATTATTAACACAAAAGAAGCAATGCAAATATCAGAGGAAGACAAAGAAAGCTTGGCTCATCCTAAGGCTTCACTGGGACTGCTGATGTTTGTTCCCTTTTTCCATAGTATGAGGCATGGCTCATTTTCTGGATCCCTCTGGGAGGCCTTTAATGAATCTCCTTAAGACCTGGGGTGTGGGAGATGCCTTCTGTGGCTCATGGCTCTTGTGGTTTTTTATTGTAGGTTGTAAGCATGTTAGAAGGTCTGAGGAAGAGTTTTGAGGCCTGTAGTAAGCCCTGACTACAGGATAATGGGTTCTACAGACCTTCTGTGCCCAGAGACATCAAAATCCTAGAAATCAAGACACCAGTAAGAATATGAGGAACTTCTAGGAATGAAAATTGTCCCAGTCTCTAAATGGTACCCATCTACAAAGGGCTTCTGAGGAGACATACATGGCAGCTCTGCTAAATTCAGTTGGATGAAGAAGGGAATAATTTGGGTGCTCTGGCCACTCACTAGAAGATCTGCAAATTATGTGATGGAAAACTGTGCTGTTCCAACATATTAGGATTACATTAGCACAGGGAGCTGCTCTGTTCACCTTTCTTGGAGCCTCCATGGCACATCTTCCTCCTTCACAGGCAACTAAAATAAAAGGGAATTGATGAGATTTTGCCCACCAGCAGCAAAAGCCTCTATTGATTACTGGAAGGCTCTTAAACAAGAGTAATTCACAACCTTCTTCAGTTTTGAAGGCAAGCTCTAATTTAATATCATTATGTCTTCATGCCCCCACACATTCCACTGTCTCATTCACTGAGCTTTTATTGGGCTTTAGATAATTTATGGCTAGGTATGATAGCTTTTATCTGACCTATTTTTAGCTATTCTTGCTTTTTAATTTTTTTTCCTGACATCACAATTGGCAATTAAATTAAAAAGGTTTTTAGAAAAGTACAATAAAGTTCCACTCATCTTTAACCTTTATTTCTTCTTTCTCATATGCTGGAGGAAGCATTTGTTATTGCCACAGTATTTTGACGACAGGAGTTTATGATAAAAAAACTTCCCTCAGATAGAATTTTTCTTTTCTTTTTAAGAAAAATGAAGACATTTCAGCAAAGTCTAAAACATCTGACTTTGCCCCAGAAATCTCCATCAACAACCCTGACTGGATGGCACAGCTGCCACGTGCATCCAGTTCACTCCAGGTTCTGAGGTCCAGAAAATTTTAGGGCTTTGTCCTACAGGATTTCAAGTGTCCTCAGTCTACAACAGATTCCAAGAAAGCTGTTGATGGACATTCCTCAGGTGCTGACCTCCCAAAGTTTTCATAACTCTTTCGTGCAAAGAGGAAAACAGGGACAGCTTTAACCTGGTTTTTGTTTATTTTTTATTTCAATAAAGATTTTTGTTTCTAATATTTAAAAAAACAATATTTTGTTCTATAATTTATATTATTAAGAAACATAAAATGCATTATTTTATTTATAACTGAAATGTTATTATTTAAATTTTGTATATTTTACTGTTTCAAACGTTTGAATTATTTATCTGAAACAACTGGAGAAATTAAAGAAAGTTTTCAGAACTGGAAGGCTGAAGAGGTCTTTGTGCCCCTGTGTTTTCTTTTTCCAGTAATAAGAGTTGATCTGCCTGTAAAAAACAAAAGAAATCAAACCACATGAGGTAGCTGTTCTTTGTGCTCTTTGTGTTGGAAGCAAGGCCAGATGACCATGCAAATCACTCTCACTGACTTCAAAGCTATTTTGTCCTAAATTTCTCCCACTAAATCATTTGGTCCATGAAGGAAGGATTTTGTCTTTAGGTCCTGGTGGGTCTCCAGTGCTGCATCCCCATGAGTTCTCCTTTGCTGTTGTCCCAGGAACAAGCCAGGAGTTTTGGGGGGCTGGGATGTCCTGCAGGCAGCTACCAGGGTTGGTAAATGGAGATTTACCAACCATCAAATCCCAATCCATGGTGGGATTGCTGTGACATTGCAGGGACAGGCTCCATGGTGGACCTGGGGAGCCCAAAAGGATCACCCAAGGATGGACATGCAGAGAAGAGCCATTTGGGTTCAGTTAGAGGTACCATCTCACCATTGCACTGACTTCCACACTATAGCTGGAGATAGATCTTTGGAAACTGAATTTTCCATAGGACAAGGAGGTTTTGCTGGGATCCAAGTCATCTGCAAGGACTTGGCAATTTTAGCAGAACTTACCCAGGAGAAACTTTCCAGCATCTTGCCTTGATGCAGCTGTAGGCACTCAGAAACATTTTGTTTGGTTCAGGAATTTTAGGCCAGTTCCTCACTGCTGCCTTCTTCAGCTTTGCTGTTCACCTCCCACCTCTGACAACCAAGGCAAAACTCCAAATTCTGGAATGTCTCCAGGCCTCCCACATTAACTTGCAAAAAGTTCTGCTAATTCTGATGTTTTTCTTCTATTTTTAAGATAAATGCCATTATGTTGACATTTTCTCCATAGAACAATTCCAGTTTCTGGACGTATTTTTAGACATATTTTATCCACAACTCTTCCATCACTGTCATTATTTATTTTTTTTCCCTCTGCCTTTCTGGTAAATATAAAATTACCTTGGTCTATGTATAAATACATGCATACCATAGTGTAATGTTATAAATACTACGTGTACTTCACTGTGATATTGATATAAATACCGTAGACAAACAAGGCAGTGTTAATTAAACATACTGAACACAAACAGTTTCCAGAGTGTCAAAACCCCATGGTTTGGGAGTTTTCTCCCAAAGTTTCAGTGAGCTTGGCTCTGCCAGAGGTGGCTGTCCTGTGCCATGGCCTGATCCCTCTGGATGTGCCAGGGGTCCTGCAGGGATTTCTCCTTCATCCCAGCCCTGGGGAGGGAAGTGATGGATGCTGCAGGCGTGTTTTGTGTTAGAGCTGTCCGGATTCCCCAGCCACATTCCCACATGGAGCAGCCACCACCGTGCTGCTGATGGGAACCAAAGATCACGAGGCAGATTTCCCCACTCTTCAGCCAACACGAAGAATCATAAGACTGGATTTGGGAAAAAAAAAAAACAAAAAAACAAAAAACCCAACACAGGGTTTTAGAAACTGTGCGTGTGAGTCGTTTTCACAGAGGAGTTTCGTCCAAGCAGACTTCTCCAACCACAAGGAAGAGAAATTATTTATTTGTTTAATTTAAGAAGGAAAAAAAAAAAAAAAAAAAAAAAGAAATCCCTAAAACTGATGAATATCCACTAGGACCCAAGGGCTGGGGTAAATTGTGTAGGATTTACAGTGGGATTAAGCAACATGGCAGGTCTCTAACCATTCTATAAACAAAACATAATAATGAAAAAAAAATTCAATCATATATACTTTAATCCCACGATGCTAAAATATGATTTTACCCTTGTGTCTGTCTACTTATTTTGTTTGCCTGGATGTGAGACACCCTGCATAGGGCATTGTCCCAGGCTGCATGCCCACCCCACAGGCAAAATCTTTCCTCAGAGGAATAGGCAGCAAAAACGCATAAATAAATAATGTGCATTTTAAAAAATTACACCCTTAAGCCATCTGATGATACCATCTGATGATAGCATCTGATTTGAACAGCCAAATGCTGTACGTAAAGAAAAAGAAAGGGGGGAAAAAAAAAAAAAAAGAAAAGTGTTTTGTCTCTAGAGGTCACAGATCTTTGGAGATCTCTTTGGGGGAGAGGAGCTCCCCAGCAGCAGTGAGTGCTGCAGGCTGTGGGCTGCAGAAAACTCCCAGAGATACAAAAAGGGGTTAGAAAAGTGGTGTGCACCTTGGGTCTTCTAGTAGATATGCCAGGCAACACATGATTTTTAATATAAAAATTGCTTGGCCACGAGGTTTCTGAGGTTTTTTTTTTAGTCCACATGGTGCTTTCCTGCTGGGCAACTTGAGAAGTTGTGAACTTGATGAAGTTCAAGAAGGCCAAGTGCAAGGTTCTGCGTCTGAGTTGGGGCAATCCCAAGCACAAAGACAGGCTGTGTGGAAAATGGATTGGGAGCAGCCCTGAGAAGAACTTGGTGGTGTTGGTTGATGAGAAGCTCAACGTGAGCCAACAACGTGGACTTGCAGTCCAGAATGCCAACCGTGAGCTGGGCTGCACCAAAAGCTGCATGGGCAGCAGGTCTATGGAGGGGATTCTGCTCTTGTGAGAGCCCACCTGGGTTACTGTGTCCAGTTCTGGAAGGACATAGGAGCTGTTGGAGTGAGTTCAGATGAGGACACAAAGATAATCCGAGGGCTGGAGTAGCTCTGCTATGAAGACAGCCTGAGAGAGTTGAGGTTTTTCAGCCTGACAAGACTCTAAGACAGTAAGAACTTTCAATACCTAAAGGTGGCTTATAAGATGGAGAGAGATTTTTTTAGTAGGACCTGTTGCAGTAAGACAAAGGGTGATGATTTTAAACTAAGGCAGATTCAGAACAGATAGGAAGAAGAACATTTTTACGGTGAGGGTGGTGAAGCAGAGGTTGCCCAGAGAGGTGATAGATGCCCCAGCCCTGGAAACATCCAAGGACAGGTTGGATGGGGCTCTGAGCAACCTGATCTAGGTGAAGATGTCCCTGCTCATTACAAGGGGTTGACTAGCTGACCTTTAGAGGTCTTTTCCAACCCCAACCACGGTACAAAGGCTCTTTTAGGGCAGACGGTGGTTGCCCCCAAGGTTACACAGAGATGCAGGGGTGAGCAGAGTTGTTACACTTCAGCCTTACCCGGAGGTGTCAGTATCCAGAACAGTAAAACCCCAGTGGTGGGTGGTACACCAGATCCGTGCTTCCCACCCACCCCAAAATCCCATTTCTGGATTCCCCAGTGGGCAGAACAGTCAGGTTCTGGGGTGGGGAAAACAGAGAGGGTTGGGCTCATGCTGCTGCTCACCCTCTGCCCACAGCTGGGCTGCCAGAGTTGTAAGGAACATTTTTTTTTTTTTTTTTTCCTGAAATTCAGACCATGTCAGATGAGATCAGGGGCAGCCTGTGCTCATCACTGTGATAACTCTGTGTGTGCTCTGCAGGGAGAGGAGCTCTCCCCTCCTCCCACCCCCTGCCAGCCTCTCAGTGGGGTTAGCCACAGCCCATACATTAACTGGATATTTTATCACTTTTTAATTAACAATGCCCTTGTAAACAATGCACTTGGATACCTAGGAAGCAGCATAAATAATAAATGCAAAACAGCAGCAAATTTATCAGTGCAGTGCATCAGTATTGATCCCTCTTTATAGCTACATCTTCTTCCAGGCAAAAGATAATATATTTTATACTCACAAAGGGGTTAATTACTGCTTAAAAGAAATTGATGCTAACTGGCCAAGCAATAGAACCCATTAGTTGTGTTTAAAAGAAATCAGTCGATTTGATTTTCTCACAGCTGGTTTGGGGGGTTATTTACATTTCTAGGTGCTAGTAATTTGCATGGAAGAAATCTTTGGCACTGATAAGAAGCACTTCAGTAATTAAGCTTCTAATGTAGCTCTGTCACTGGTGTAGTTCACTGAAAGTTCACATTTAAACTGATAAGAAATTCAATCCTTTTAAAATTTGAAGGAAATCAAACAATTAAAAAGGCAAAAAGCATGCTGGAGAAAGTGTTTCTTTCAGCTGGGAGATAAAGGTTGTTTTGTTTTTTTTTAAACTTTGAGAGATTTTAAGCATTTACTCAAAATAAAATTAAGGCAATGATGAAAACAAGAAACTATTTGCAAGTGAATTATTTTCTTTCTTGTTTTTTAGTCCCAGAATGAAAACTTCAGACTTTCTTGAACATAAATCTTACAGCTTCTTTCTTTTTTGCCTTTTTTTAAAATTTAATTTTATTTTATTTGCAATTCAACAACAGCTGACAAAAATCTCCTGGCCATTCTCTGGGTAGCTGTATTCCCTTTTTGTTTTTTTTTTTTTTTCCCTAAAAATAAGGTTTGGCTAAAAAAAACCAAACTAGCACTGCAATTTAGACCTGTTTGAACAGGAGACCCTCATGTTCCTTCCTCTTAAAGTCTCCCTGTGCTTTGTGCTAAGGATATTATTAGGACATTGCTGTCCTACGGGAAAAATCCCAACCTGAGCTCAGGGCCTTCCTGAGCCTCTTTATAAAGGAAGACTTTCTTCAAAGCACCCATAAAGCTCAGGAAAAAAAGATAGAATTGAGAGGGAGGAGAGGATAAGACTTGTCTTGCTGCAGAGGAGTGGCAGAGCCACGTGCTCCTGACACAGATGGGGTGGACATCACCAAACATCAGACACCTGGAAGTTTCTCTGTGTCTGACCCACTCCCCCCCTGGGTGATCAGGGGAGTAAAATGGACATTTTTAGGATGAGGTTTCTCTTCCTTGAGTTGGGCGATGGGTTTAGGAGAAGAAGAAACTCATCCCAGGTTCATTGGCTGTGAGGGTCATCCTTGCTCATAACATTAATATTTTTGTTTCATTAATATCTTTTTGTTCCTCAAGAGAAATGCTTGTGTTCAGCTTTACCCATGGGAATAACTCACCCCATTTGAACTCTCCAGGGGGTGGAGATATGGTGCTCACCACCTTTAGTGACACCACTTTCTGCAGGTCAGGCCATGGAGGTGAGTAGCACTCTTCTTCATCTTCTCAAGTTGCCTGGAAATTTCTGCTGCTGCAACAAAAGAGCTCATTTTTGGTGTCCCTTGAGGCACGAGGAATTCTTCCACTGAAAAACCACAGATCAGGCACAGCTTTTCCAGAAATATTGGGTTATTTCACCCCAGGTGACCCCTGGGTGGAGGGAATGGTTGTTCAGCATCTCACGTCAGCACCAGTGAAGAGTTTGGGGGTGGAAGAGGAAACCCATGGCCAAACTTCTGGTCAGGTCTCTGGTCTTCCCAGTCTTCTCCATAGCTGGGACCAGGATTGGGAAATGGAGCTGCCATTTGCAGTCCATCTCTTCTTCCCACTCAGGTCCTTTTATCTGGGAATGCTTTCAACAAGTTCATCACCTCTGGATGAGTTACAGTCCATCAGCTAGAAAAACACCCAGATGTGATTTAAAGGTTTTGTGCACAGATCACAAGGAAACACTTTCACTCATGCTGTTCAAAACTGTGCTTTCTGTCTGCCTCCAATTTTTCTGATGACACTTCTCACCCTCTGCTCATTGCCTCAGCAAGGTTACAGAGTTAACCTGTTCTCCAAAATCTGTTCCTTACACAGATCCTGGCAGATTGTAGTTATTGAGATACTGAATTTTCTGCTAGATAAGCCAAGTGGACCAAACAAGTTAATTCTTCACTCCTATTATGGAGCAGAGGCTGCTCACAAGGAGTCTCAGTGTCTGGGGTTTGGTCTCTCCCATGGTCTAGAGGCACATTTAGCACTCTTACAGACTGGCAATGATTGGAGCCCTTGGGTCTTCTACATCAATGAAAATCTGGAACCTCAAGTAGGATGAAAGACATATACCTTTGTTTTCACAGCCAACCAGAAAACTTGAGGTCTTTCATTTACAAGATTAGAAATAGAAAGAGAAGATTCCAGGTTAGGAGCTATTTTCCAGGTTGTTCATCTTAACTGGAAGAGCTCAAGCACAGCAACCTTTGAGACCCACTGTGATTTATGTTCTTTTTCAGGTTTCATCTTGCAACCTCAGGACTAGACCATCCAGAAACATCCTTTGTGGCACCATGGCATCCTGTGGATCCCTCACTGCCTCCGTGGTTCATCCTAGGAACTCCCAAAACGTGAGACAGCCTTTTCCATGGGGCTGTTAAAGGGAAATGCAAGATGGGTGGTTTGGTTTGCAACCTCAGACAACGTTCATGATGTGATATGAAGGCAAGAACTGACTTGTAAATGTAGGCATGGAGTGCAAAAGGTGAAACCTCCAACTCAACCTAACTCACCATGGAGACAGCCACATTTCTGTGCTGAAGGGGCCTACAAGAAAGCTGGGGGAGGGCTTTTTACGTGGGTATGTAGGGAGAGGAGAAGGGGAAATTGTTTAACAATTGAAGAGGGGAGATGTAGGTTAGACATTAGGAAAAAATTCTTTAATTTGAGGGTGATGAGACACTGGCACAGGTTGCTCAAGGAAGTTATGGCTGCCCCATCCCTGGAAGTGTTCCAAGCCAGGTTGGATGGGGCCTTGAGAAACCTGATCTGGTGGAAGGTGTCCCTGCCCATGCAGGGGGGTTGGAACTGAATGATCTTTAAGTTCCCTTCCAACCCAAACCAGTCTATGATTCTATGAACTCTGTAGCAGATGGTCAAGAAGGAGCTGTCTGGCTGCCCCTGGTTTGAGCAATGTTCCAAAGTGCTTTCCTCTGTAATTCCCTGACCAGCTGCACAACCAGTGCTGCCTGAGCAGGTGCTGGGCTGGTAAACAGAGCACTTGGACATTGCTTAGTGATGCCCCAACACATGCTCCAGAGTCCTGTTTTTTTGTTATTATTGAAATACTTTGTTTTGCTCAAGTTTCTCCAGCTAAAGAAACACTTCTGTTTTGCAACAGTGGCCAGAGGGATGATCATCCCCTTCAGTCTGTGGTTTCTCTGAGTTTTGTGCCCCTGTACAGTCCCTCTTGAGGTCTAGAAAAGAAGTTGGGGTGTTCTTGTAAACTAATTCTCCAAGTATGTAAGATAATGAGTGTCTTAGTGACCAGGAATCCCTGACTTTTCCAGAACACTTGTTTCAGGACACAAAGGTTGTGCTACGTGATCAAGGTTGAGCCACCAGAGAAAAACGGGAGTGCCCTTGTCTCTGTGTACACTGAAGTAGTTGGGAACTACATGAAGTTGTGTCCTTCAAAAACATCTGAGGTGGAGGTGGGAGCCCAGGTGTGAGGGGATCTCCCCTCTGTGCTGGAGGAAGGAAACCAAGGGCTGAGGAAAGGGGGAGGAGGAAAGGAGAGGTGAGAATGCATCTGAGCATCCTCTCCTGAAGAGATTCTCCTCAGGGACTGGAGAACAGCAGCTTGGCTCCATTTGAAAAGCAGCATCTCAAACCTGTCCAAAAAAAGGAAAAAATGAACGAATAAGAGACTGTCCCAGTCCACAGTGTCCTGGGACAGGCTCACACTCAAAGCTCATCTCTTCCCAGACTGGGGTGAGGACTGAGATACAAGGTTCTGGTTTGAGCTGCTCTCAAGCAGGGACGTCAGGCAGGCTGGCTGAAGGCCTTCAGTTTTTTTACTGCAATGCTGCTGCCTGCCAAATAGGCTGAGCTGGGAAAACAATCTATAATTGACTACAGAGGCATGAGGTTATAATGATTTACCCTTTTTCTGAAGCATGCACATAACCTCTGCCAATTAGCCAAGAGTTAGAAAGATTTTCAATGACAATATGTTCAGGGGGAGGAGGCACTGGGGTGGGGAGCAGAGGGTTGTTGTGGCTGAAAATTACCATAGTCTGAGTTGCAAGCTGTAGGAGCTGGAGCTCTGATGATGCAAAGAGAAGATGCAGTGAGTAGATTTGCTGGCAGATGAGCAACGAAGCATAGGGCTTCCCAGTTGGAAATGGGAAGAAGCTTGGCACAGCTGGTAAGTGGGTTTTTGTAGGCATGGCACGGTGCCCTTCTTTCCTTACCATCACACAGCACCTACACAGGACACTGGAGCTCCTGGCAGGCAGAAGCAGAGGTATTGGTGGGCATCTGTCCTCACCCACAGGAATGCTGATGGCTGAGACTTGGGCCAGTGGCATGGCAAGCTCTGTGCTGGGATGGGACCAGCTGGCCCCAGGGAGCAGCTCCACCATGGCAGCAGCCAAAGAGAGCTGCTTCTGCAGGGGACAAGGGAATAATTCTTCTCTACACAACCCAAAGAGCTGAAGTGGCCTGAAGTGAATATTCCCATGCTGAACACAGACATATCCTCAAGGAAATTACTTGCAAGTGCTAACCCACAGGCAGTTCCCTGGGACCCAGGGAGGAGATGAAGGTCCTGCTCCTCCTCCCATCCCCTCTCTAAACCCTCCCTGACTCCCACCTTTGGTGTCCTACCTCTTCCTTTGTGGCTGCTGAACCCCACCACAAGTGCTTGCTGAGACAAAACTGACTTTGCCAGGAAAAAAAACAGGAATAGTTTTCTTCCAATATCATAAGTTGAACGGGCTCAGCCAAAACTTGGAGAGCAGCTATGCCATGAAGGAAGGACCTGGGCTGCCTGGTGAGAACAGCAGCAGATGATCAGGTGCCCACAAAAACCTCATGGAGATTTGCTTTTGGCTTGATTTCAGGGAGGGAAGGAGCCAGGTGTGTGCCAGGAGCATATGGGTTCAGCATATTCAAGTCTGGTTTACACTTCTTCCTCGGATGCTGCTCCTATAGAAGACTCCAGAAAAGCAGATGGGGATCCTTGTAATAAAGATCTGGACAGATCTCTGAGTCAGTTCATGTAGTAAATGTGAGACATAACCTGCCTGCTCTAGTGCCTCTCAGGTCCCACTCTGCTGAACAGACATTTAAATCAATGGTCTTAGCTGGGTATTGATTTGGCCCAGTGGGTGTAAACCTGACCTTGACCCTCTTTAATCCTGATGCATAAGCCACAACATCATCAACACAAAGACTCAGAGGGTGGACTTTGGAAGCCTGAGCTCAGTAGTGTGTGCTGCATTCTCCACTTTTTGGATCCAGATGTAAAAAAAAACATAAATCACAGTTTTGCATTTTAGATGTTTGCAGAATCATAGAATGGTTTGGGTTGGAAGGGACCCTAAGGATCATCTCCTTCCAAACACTCCCACTAGACCAGGTGTCTCAAAGGTCCATCCAACCTGGATGCATCTCTCTCTATATATAAAACAAGTATATAATAAGTAACATATATAACAAATATTGCAATACATTGTGATTGGGGTGCATCAAACCAGAGTGATTCCAGCTTCTAGCCTTTCCTAAACACCATATTTAAAAAAAAGGAAAAAAAATTGATTGAATACAAGCACAAGATCCTGACAATGTGCAAAGTTGTGAGAGGAGTTTTGTGTGTTTGCTGGATGCACCACACGCCCCTCTTGGCCCTGGCAGTAACTCTGCCTCTGTCAGAGCTGACACAGTCCTACAGAGTGAATGACAGGGAATGGGAAAACATCTCATGCCTTCTTCTGCTCAGGAAGTAAGGCCAAGCTTGGGAAAAAAAAGAAAGAAAAAAAAAAAAAAAGAAAAAAAATAAAAAAAAGAAACCAATCCAGCTATTCAGCTCAAGACAGGGAGCCCCATCTTTCAGCTCTATGAGCTCTGCATGTGTTTTACTCCACCTCCAGTGTTTACTATCATGTTAGGCACAAACAAGTTTGTTGCTAGGAGGAGCCCCAGGAAATAGTAGTTATCTAGAGAGCCAGAGCAGGCTTGATGCAGAGATTGCTTCAACCAGATATGTAAGGCTGCTGGGAGTGAGGAGATCCAGGGAGATCCAGAGCTGCTGGGAGTGAAGAGATCCAGGGAGATCCAGGGCTGATGGGAGTGAAGAGATCCAGGGAGATCCAGGGCTGCTGGGAGTGAAGAGATAGATCCAGGGATATTCAGGGCTGATGGGAGTGAGGAGATCCATGGAGATCCAGGGCTGGAGATCCAGGGCTGCTGGGTGTGAGGAGATAGATCCAGGGAGATCCAGGGCTGCTGGGAGTGAGGAGATAGATCCAGGGAGATCCAGGGCTGCTTGGAGTGAGGAGTCAGGCTCTGAGCAGCAACACCAAACCACAGCATCAGTGGAGTCTGCAGCCCACGTTCCTGCAGTTCCCACTCCACCCGTGGTGGGACTTGGATCCCTGGTGCTAAGCCTGGCAGAAGTCAGGTAGGCAGTGAGGAACCTTCCAATTATCCACGAGGGAGCTTCCCAAAGGCCACAGGTGCAGAGCACAGCACAGAAATGTCTTCTCCATGGTGAGCAGCCTCAGCAGGAAAGGAGGGAACCACCTTGCTGCAGTTGGCATCCCTTGGGTCTCCAGCCATCCAGCTCGTTTCTCTCTGCTGGTCCTGCCCTCCTGCTTCCTCAGGGATCCCTGCATGGTGTGATGGCATCAGCCCTGCCATGTGTCAGGCACATCTGGCTCCTCTGGCAGCCTGCCAGGGAATTAGGCATGAGCACACAAGGTTTTGAATTGCCCAGCTTCACCCATAGCCAAGACGTGGCCTCTGACCGCTGTGCAAATGCTTTGGGGGTGATGCTCTGTGTGATGATGGCCAGATCCTATCTGTGGGGAGGATTGAAGACTCAGCTGGACAGGAATAATTCCCTTGACAGTAGGTTGAGGGACAGAGCACAATGAAGGGAAAGGAGGTAGCATGTTGCCTCTTCGTTATCTCATGAAAGGAAATTTCTATCATACCCCAGGGGAGGGCTAAAGCCCTTCTGGAAGACATTTGCACAAGTCTGCTTGGGCTTCTGGCTCCATACAGAGCAATCTGGGCTCCCAGTGTGTCTCTGCTCTGCCACAGCAGCTTGGTCTTGGCTTTTATGGGTCCCTGGTTGAATAATGATAGTCAGTCCTCACCTCGCATCATTGCTCCCCAGCAGCAAAAACCTCCCTGGGATTTCAAAGGCTACAGAAATTCTCCTCTGTCTTCCAGCTCTGTTTGTTTTCTTTGGGTCCCTGTCCTTAACTAATTAGCTGTTGTGTTTATTGGAACTCAGAGACACGTTCCCAAGGCACGTGGAAGCACTGTGTTTAATGGAGCCCTTCGAGGAGGATGGAGTGGGAGAATTTCTTGAAGGAACAAGTCTCATTCTGCACTATCACCTGCAAACTGAAACAAACCTCTGGCTCCTGGTAGTGGTGGGGATTGTGATGTGGAATTTGCATAAGACCTTCACTACATAATTCTTAGGAAGCCAATGAATATATTAAAAAAAAAAAAAAAGCTTGGCTCTCATCAGGTTTGATCTCAGAAGCGCTCATAGGGAAAAAAAAATTATTAACCATCTACATGAGTAAAACTCTTTTGTATTCTTTAGTTCAATTGCTACTTTCATTTGTCTTTAATAATATGGTATTTGCTCACTCTTAGACAGCCGTTTGCAAGGCTTTTCAGATCCAAGGCTAATTTGCTCAGACACTTGGCTCTCCCAAAGTGATCACTAAAACTCCTGGTACACAGAGTACTTTTCTTGAATGTTAAAGCATTTAAAGCTCTTTTTTTTTTTTCTTTTTTTTTTTTCTTTTTTTTTTCTTGTCCATGCCTCAAGTAAGTATTTACATCGAGTCAGAGACAGTATAAAAACAAGATAATGCTTCAACTGGGGGATGTTTTACCCCTCATTATGCAGGTGGAAACAGCACAGGGGTAGAGCAGTGATGAGTTATTTCCAGTAGGTCATTTTCTTGTTCCGGTCAGCCCTTAATTTAGGCCAGCCCTGCCCCACAGAGGTATGTGCAACCATACCACTGGCTCTTGCCTATTTCTGGGGCTGCTTCTGAGTTTGCATCCTGCAAAGCCTGGAGCTATTTTCGATATACTTTGGGCCCCAGAGCAAAGGCAAGGGCTTTCCATGCATGACCTCTTCTGAGGGCACCAGCTTCAAAGTCCCACCAGAAAAAGATTTTCCAGGCTGGTCAAGGGTCAGTCTGACCTGAGACCACCCATGGGATGACCAGGGCTCTCCTGATATTTGCTGCTTCTCAGCATACAAAGGAGAAAACCAGACAGTGTGATGTACCCACTACATTTGACTCCCAGGGCACTAATGCTGCAGTCATCAGGGGATGGTCCACAGCTCCAGATTAGACTTTGGTTTTGTTTGGTTTGGTTTGGTTTTTTTTTCCAGAGGACATGAGGTTGCTTCTGAGTGGTAAATCTGTATTTTGGGTTATGGCTACTTAGCAGCAGATCTCTTTCTTCCTGCCTTGCTGTGAATGATAAGAAAGCCTCAAGGCAGAAGGGATTGTTGCCTTTCCTCCTTTGAGCCCCAGGACACAGCAAACCACATCAGTTTGAGTTCCAGCACCCAGGAACTGATGACAGCATCAGAAAATTTGCTACCTGGATCCAAGGAGATGGAGCGTGGTCCCTTCCCTGGAGCAGTTTATTACCTTCACAGTGAGGGAGAAAACACAAATCCTTTTTCCTGGAGTTTGTCTAGCTTTGCCCTCCAGCATCAGTTCTTGCTATGCTTTGCTCTGGTAGATTAAAGACCCCTTTAGTACCTGGCATTATTATTATTTTTTTCAAAGGAAGGTACTTATGTGCTATAATGTCCTTTTTATCTTCTATCCCAAAAGCTAAGCAGCACAAGCTCTGTAAGTCTGTTGTAAGCCATTTCTTCCAGCCCTCCTATCTTTTTTTTTTTTTTTTTTGTGGCTGTTTTTGGCACCTTCCTCAATTTTTCAACTTCCTTCTGAAAACGTGGGCACCAGAACAGTACTCCATGTTCCAGCATCACTCTCCTCAGCTCAGACACTGTCTAATCAGCAGCACCCTTCCCAGTGTCAGTGTCTTGGAGGAGGGAGAGGGAGAGGGAGGAGGAATCCCTGGCAGCAAGCACCGAGGCCCTTCTGCTGTGGGATTCACACTTTTCCCAGCTACAAAAACCAGCCTCTGTCAGAGCACATCTGCTTTCACAAACTGCCTCCCAGAAGTGCAAGAAGGACTCGTGCCCTCCAGGATCCCTGCTTGGGCTGCCCTGGGCTTCAGCTGGTTCTGTGTTTGCTTCTGTGTGGTGCAAACAGGCATTGCAGAAGGCTTGACAGACACATTTCACAAGCCCTCAAAGCCAACTGTCTGGCCTCATCCAGCTCTCTTCTTGCTCCTGGCTTGGTAAGAGCTCAGCCTGACCTGTCTCAGGATGCTGGCCTGAGGCACATCTCTGCCCCTCTGCCTGGGGCCTGCAAGTCTTGCAACCCAACAAGAAGTTATTCATCCCCATTCCCACATCCTCAGCAGCTCCTTCTTCTGAGGAAGGTGTCACCTTTATTGCCCCCATCACCACTCCAGGGCTGAGCTCTTACCATGGGCTGCAAGCTCTCTGGGTGCAATTTTTCTTGTTGGCATCCCAGGGAGTGCAAGGTTTTGCATCTGCAGCAACAACCTCTCCATTTCTTATTGCTCAGGCAGGGCTTCTTGTTCCAGATGGATAAAATCACAAGGTTCTGTGCTTTGCTTTTGGCCCTGCTGCTCTTCTCCAGCTTTTCCCAAACTCTTGCCTCTGCACCAAGGAGAAAATCCCTCTACCAGGAGTCCTAGTAACATAGATGCCACTGATAAAGGCTCTTCCCTTTAGTCGTAGGTGATGCCATTGATAAAGGCTCTTCCTCTTAGTCCCTGGACCTAAGACTTCCAGGCTCCCATGCAGAAAAGCAGGGAGTGCTACATATTGAAACAGTGCACGAAAAAACAACCCACCCAGAAAGTCAACCTGAGAGGTGGCATGCAGGGGCAGGGCTGTACAGCTTTGAAAAACAGTGGATGCAAAGCAAGTGAAGTGATGCCTTATGACAGGAGCCAGGCTTTTCCAGTGCTTTCCCAGATTGGAAAACACTTTCAAATTTAGCTTCATGAACACCACCCTATTCATTAGAAAAGTCATGGACCACCTTCCACTGCTCTCCATCAGACAGCTACTTTTCCATAAAACCTGCTTTTTTTTGATTGCTTTTCTTTCTTTTTTTTTTTTTTTTTTTCTTTCCCTCACAGTGGTTTTATTCTTTCAATGTAGAAATAAAGCCAAAAAGAGCACGTTTCAGAATAAATTCCCTTCCTGGTTACGTGAGAGTAAACTTTAGGTTTCTCTCCCTTGGTACCTTTGCTATTCAGTCTGCCTTTCCAATGGAGCAACCAAAGCAAGAGGGGACTCCCATCCCCAGGTCTGCATGAAATGAAAGCTGTTGCTGAGACCTGTCAAGAGACTCACACAGTGATGGTTAATCATGGAACAAATGAGTGAATACTTCAGAGCCAGCCAGCTCCCACAGTGGTCACCAAAGGAAACATTGAAGAAACAGACCGAAAGTGGAAAAATCTTTGGGAAAGAATCCAGATTTTAGTGCAGGTTTGATATACATAGTTGTGAGTGAAGGCTCTGCCCATCAGAGAAATGGGAGATTTTCTTTTTCCCTCCCATTTGCTCTCTGTCTTTAGAGACCTGAGGAAAGTGTCCCCAAGGTTTAATACCCATGGGTGCTTCAGGAACAATAGCAGCCTGAATTCAAGATATGCCCAGAAAAAGCATTAATCATTGCTGCCAGACATTTTTATGGACCTCCTCAACATATCCCTCGAGTTTCTTACAAATATTAACATATGAATCCTCACACTTCCTTCCTCTAAGAGGCTGTTATTGCCTAGAGTTTAAAAGTAAGGAAGCTAAGGCCAAAAGGTGAATAGGCTGGCCAAGATCACATAGGAAATGTGTGATCTTTGTGATCTGAACACTCCTGACCAACAAAACCCTAACCTGGCTTCTTGCCCGCAGTGGATAAGTAAGCAGAAAGGTTGGAATCACTCTTTCAAGAAAGAGTTTCCACCATGTCATGGAGGAGCAGCTTTACTGCCTAGAGCAGCCTGGACCTGGTGTCTCATAGAATAGAATCATAGAATGGTTTGGGTTGGAAGAGACCCTGAAGATCATCCAGTTCCAACCCCTCTGTATGGGCAGGGACACCTCCCACCAGACCAGGATTCTCCAAGCTCCATCCAGCCTGACCTTCAACGCTGCCAGGAATGGGGAAGCCACAACTTCTTTGGGGCAGCCTGTGCCAGTGTCTCACCACCCTCATAGGAAAGATGGAAAGATTTTTTTTTCCTGGTGTTTAACCTAAATCTTCCCTTTTCAGGCATTAAACCATTTCCCCTTGTCCTGTCCCTACACATCATGTAAAAAGCTCTACCCCAGCTTTAATGTAGGCAAGCAATCACAAGTCACCATCACTGCTGAGGAAAGTGGGACATGGACCTCTTGGACACATGGCAGGATGAGACCTCTCCTTGAGCAGGCATCCCAGAGCAACTTTTGGAAGTTTGGTGGAGACTTCTACCTTTCCTATTTTTATTAAGACTTTATAAAAGTCAAGTGCTCTTGTCCCTTCCTATTCAGCTGGGTACAATCGAAGGGCAACCTAACAAAGCCTTCTGGGTACTCTTCAATGGTTTTGCTTCATTTAAACTGGCACTGGTTTAAGGTTCAATATTTTAGACTCTGCTCCAGCTTCTTCCCTGAGATGACAGTGAAAATGGCAGCATTGGGAGGAATTGCTGGCTGGAGCAGAAGCTTGAGCTGTATGATTTTCATTAGCACTAACGAGCAGCAAGCAGCTGACGTCCTGCTTAGGAAAATGCCTGTATCTCTGAGCATTCCTCCCACATCAACATGCCAGAGGAACAAGAGGCTCTGAAGCTCTGGCTTTCTCAGCTCTGCAAAAGGACTTAATTTTCCCAGGGTTTTCCTTCTTTTGGTCTGTTTTGGTGATGGTGACATTTGATAACAAGCCCGTGTACGATTTGGAGTCTACTTTCCCAGCTCCTCCAATCACATCAGAAATCTATTTGGTGTTTTGGTTTGTTGTGGGGTTTTTTGTTATTTGGATTTTTTTTTTAATTCAAATAATCTGGATGCAAAACATCACTTTGGTTTCTAGGACCATTTTATGAGTCTCTCATCACTACAATGAACACTGAAGAAGTGAAAAGCACTACACAGCCCAACCCTACATAACACAGCCAGCCAGGGTACCCCACATAATACTGTTTTTTTTTAAAAAAAAAACCAAAAACTTGATGGAAATGGTTTTCCCCCAGTTAATCTCAAGATGCTGTGGGCCCTTAAACTTTGGCTTAAAATTTTTAGGTGGTTCAGAGTTGCTGGAAAAAAGAAGCCAATAAGAAGCTTGAGAATTGGCTTCTAGTGAAGCTGAGGAAGTGACAGCAGGATTCTTCCACTAAATGCCCAGCAGTTCAGGCAGGTCACCAGTTGCTTTCCAGCCATGTCCACCTCTGCTTCTTCCACCTACAGAGGTGCCTGTCCTCACCCCACAGCTGAGACAAGGATGCTCTGCTGACCCTGCAGCTCTCAGCCACCTGCCAAAAAGTCTGTCCCTGTCTCACCAGGGTTCCCCATGGAGCAAAGTCTCCAGGGGAGTCACTGCCTGCAGCTTGGCTGTCATTTTGCCCATTGTAGGTGGAGGTACCAAGAAGACAACTGGAGCTGGGAGAGAAAGAGAGGTGGATTCATCTTCCCCTATGGCCCCACTCTGACCACCATGCTTGGTCCACCAAGCTGCACACAGTCAGGAACCCCAGAAGTGTGTTAATTTTGCTGAATTGAGTGAATTTATTAACTGCACATCCTTGAAAACCAAACAACTGCTTAGCAGGTGGAGGTGTGAGCTCTCACCCAGCCCACTTTGTGGTCAGCAGCCGTGGCAGAAATTCTCTCTGGTGCTGCTGCCCATCTTGTCACCACTCAGCTCTTGCCTCACCCTGAGGGTGAGGAGTGATTTATGGTCTCCTCCACACTCCATCACCAATAGATCTCCAGAGAGAACCTGCTGAGCTCTGCACAGCTGGCCAGGCTCATGTTGCAGCTCATCTCCACCAGTGGCTGCTGAAATCTTTTCCTGGGCAGCTCAGGGATGAATGGGATCACTGCACCTCTCAGAGCACTGTGGTAACTGCAGGGATGGTTTCATTCCCTCTGTAGCCAAGCAAGCAAGAGGCAATAAATAATGTCTCCATCCAGGGAAAAGGCAGATGTTATATGTAACGGGGGAATCCATCCACGGTGGTGAGTAGAAAGACTGCCTTTGGAGAAGAGACTCTAGAGATGAATAATAATGCATATATCTCAGCTAAATGGCAGCCTTGAGAGGCAGAACTTGGATCTAGCTGTTTTTCAAGAGCGTCTCCTAAGATGAAGAGTATTTAGTGACAGGCCAAGGGGACAGCAGAAAAGAAACTGATGGGTTTTCAATCTGTCTTAATAAGAAAAATCAAGTCCTGGTAGATATAGTGGAAGTGATAAATGCCAAGTAAGGAAATGCCTGAAGAGTCTGAGCACAGACAAAGCAGCCAGGATGGAAACAGTAAATTTGCTTTTTTGATGAGTGGCAGGGTGGCTTATGACAGGGCTTTAATCATTCATGTTAAAGTAGTACCAAAGATACAAGCAAAGTCCATATATCCTGCTCTGTATATCCTGCCAGACCTCTCCTGCACTAAAATTTAAGGTATGGACTGGAATGTGAGGAGTGGGGACAGGCAGACAGGAGGCTCTTGTCAGGGAGGATCAGGCAACTCCTGCACTGCAGCAGCCTGTGGGCTTTGCTATCAAGCCCTGGGGAAGGAACTTAGGGATGGCAAAAGCAATGTGCTTGGATCTCCTTCCTCTCCTTCCTCCTGACAGCGAGAGGAGCAGCAAATATCATTGTGTCATGGTCTGAGAAGAAAGGACCCATTGAGATGCCACACCAGCATCATACCCTTCTCCTTCCATCCCTCCCCTCCTCCTCTTGCAGAGCTCAGGGAATGATGTGGGATAAGCTGCAACCTATCCAGGCTGGGAGAGGGAGACCTACAGCCTTAGTCCTGGGGCAATCCTAACCCTAAACCCTTCTTCAGGATAATGTTGAGAGCTCAGGATAGGTTGCCAGGTTACATTTGCTATCAAGGAGATGTTTTAGGCAGCAGTGAGGGACACAACCACATCAGATGGAAGTGCTGGTAGGAGAGATAGAGAGGAGAAGCCATTCAGGAGTTTACAACTCTCCTGAAGAGAGAGGAGGAGAAAAGCAAAGGGAATTTGGCATCAGCCATGAACCCCCCGAGGGGCAGAAGCCTGAGGAAGGAAATGGCATATCCTGGAGTCACAGTGAGAGGCACAGAGCTAAGCTCCTTCCCTCAATCCCTCCTTGGTTCTTTCTTCCACCCACGATCTGCTTCATCACAGGAGCTGGGAAAGAGCTTAGCAGAGAGCTCTGCTCCCTCCCTCCTGTCTGCTGGCAGGGCCCAGGTGCTGAACACCACAACCAGCACATCCTGCTGTCCCCCAGACTTCCTCCCTCCCCAGGGAGCATCCCTTGAGCTGCTGTTCCCTTGGAGATGTCCATCAGCCACCTCAGCACCAGGAAAGCAATCCCGTGTGGATCTGCAGGTGACACAGAGCAGGAAAAACATCCTTGGGATGGTAAAGCCTCAGGCAGTGGAAGGATGATGAGCATCCTCCAGAGGAGGCTGTGTCACCCCTGTGTGCCACCCACACTGTCTGGGAGAAGGAGAGGACTTAGTCCTGCTGGGATATTTCCAGGATCATCCTCTGAATAGTTTCAGGAGATAAATACCTGTATCCCAACTCCAGTGTGTGTTAGATGGCACAAACCAAGGAGACAGAGCAAAAGCATCCCAATTTCCAGCTGTGTTGCCCTTGGTCTATCCACTCAAATTCTTCACTTTCCCCATGTGTTACAGGGGTAAGGATGTCACCTTCCCTGAGTCTCTGCAGAAACAGGGATTGTGTTATGGAAAACACACACTGGATGGGGCAGTGTAAGCTGAAGTGCTTCTCTGTTCTCCATCCAGGAGAAGGCAAAACCATCAGGCAGCAAGTGTGGAAGACATTGGAATCTAATGTAACAAATTTTAAAAGACAAGTATTTGCCTTCTAGGACCTGTCAGAGGATGTCTGAGATACTCTAAATGTGTCCTCTGTCCCATGCTGATCAAAAACCCTGGAAAAGCTCTAATTGAATGTTTGTGAGCACTTTTTTTCTTTTTCAATTTTTTTTTCCTTTTTTTTTTTTTTTTTTTTTTTTAAGTTTAATTAAAAATGGGGAGACAGAGACCCAGCTGACTCAGTGGGACTTTGGGCCCTGCCTCTCAGAGGACTTGAGGACATTTCCTAAGTCCCAGCTGATGGCTCTGGGAGTTATCAGGCACTGCTTGGCTCCAGGGACCATTTCCCACCATGTTCAAGGGCTGTGCTGTTGGGAAATGGACTTAACCACGATTAATATTAATGAACATTAATTTAAGCCCATGTGCCAAGCCTCTTGCTAATTCAGGGCTTTTAGGAGAAGGTGCTGGTGCCATTGTTTCTCCTTGGAGCCTTTCCCTGTGCACATGTAAGCAGACACAATCAAAACAGTCTGGAAGAGCAAAAAATTTTGCAATGCTTTTCCAGACAGTAAATTCAGGACAAATTTATTCGGTTAGAATATTTTGGCACTAATGAATGTTAAAATCTCCTGTTTCTATTTTCCTCTGCTTTCCAGTTAGAACAATATCAACAGCAAAGTGCTCCTGGGCTGACATCTCCAGTCTTTGAGTAAATCTCTGAGTGGGCAAAGGTTGGGCCCATTATGTCTGAGCACATCTGTAGCTGCTTCTGGAGCCAGGATGGGTCCAAATTGTTCCCAGTTATCCCATCACACTAGTCCTGGGATACTAAGGATGGTGGAAGGTCCTGTGTTCATTCTGTTCCTGGAATACCTCTTTCAGGCCCTATGATAGCTCATGCCTGTCAAAGAGGACCTCCATCTGCCAAGGAGGAGATAAATGAAATTAATAACTTGGATTCAATCTCATGAGCAAAGAACTCTCTGCATGGTGGTGCCAGAGAAGGCCACTGGGATCCTACAGCAGGACAGACAACCCATGGGACAGATGGCAAAAATCTCTGCAAACAGCCTGAAGAGATGGTGCTGGGGACCAGATGGATGCTTCAGTCCATTCTCTCATCCTGGGGTGATTTCAGGCTTTTGTCTGTGTGCAGGAGATGTGTTTAAATCTCAGTCAAAGGCAGCAGGACAGAAGATGGTTGGTGTCTCTGGGACCCAGGGTGGGCTATCAGCCTGCATTTAAGGGGTCAGATTAGCAAACCAGACTGCCCCCCCCATGCCTTCTGTCTGTCCAGCCTGATACTGCTCCTATCATAACCTCTGCTGCTGCTGAACCCAATGCTCAGACCCCAAAGTTATCAAAGTTACTGCCTGTTCTTTAAGGGACACTGGAATGACCTGCTGGATGGGAAATGTCATAATTAATGCTGCCTGAAATGTTAACACTTCTATTAACACACTTTATTGACTTGCTTTTAACACCACAGGTGGCTTTTCAAGAGCTCAGGCTTGATTTAAATCACATCCACTGCTTATTGCTTTAATTATAGAAATGGCCAGAGCAAGGGAGCACATTTCAGACTCTCATGAAAAGCAGGAGGGAGGCAAAGCTGCATGGCTTTATTTCCTGAGTGGGTATATGGAGATCAGGAACAGGAATGGGTGTGGGTGCCTCTCCACAACCTGGCTCAGACATTCCCCAAAGATTTACCATGGGCATAAAGGGAATCCACAGCTCAGCGATTTCTAATGGTGAGGAATTGTGTCTGTGGTGGAGCTGGGGTGAGAAATACAGGGACTGTAACCTCAGCCTTTAGATCAGAGCCAAGAGCTGTGCCCCAGCTTTGGCCCCACTGTTGCTGAATCCCATCAGGCTGGAAAGCTGCCCAGGGGCCAGACCACAGATACAGCCTCCAAGACACCATCAGGAGCTTCCTTGGGGTACATGTGCAGGGGGATAACCAGTCAGAGAATCACAGACTGGTTTGGTTTGGCAGAGATCTTAAAGATCACTAAGTTCTAAACCCCCTGCATGGGCAGGGACACCTCCCACCAGCCCTGGTTGCTCCAAGCCCCATCCAACCTGGCCTGAAACACTTCCAGGGATGGGGCAGCCACAGCTTCTCTGGGCAACCTGGGCCAGTGTCTCACCACCCTCACAGCACATGGTTTCTTCATAATAGCTCATCTAAATCTCCCTTATTTCAACTTAAAACCATTTCCCCTCATCCTATCACTCCATGCCCTTGTAAAAGCCTCCTCAGCTTTCCTGTAGCCCCTTTAGGTACTGGAAGTTGCTCTGGGGTACCCCTGGAGCCTTCTCTTCTCCAGGCTGGGCAACCCTGACTCTCTCAGCCTGTCTCCATAGGACAAGTTCTCCAGAACCTCTGATCTTCCTGGTCTCCTCCAGACTCACTTGAAGCCTCAGGGCTTCACTGCTCTGCTCCTGATGGAATCCCTGGCCAGGAAGAAACAAGTTCTCTGCTGTGTCAACCCTCCCTCATGTTACCTCCCTAAATATAGTGTTGGATTCTGCAGGGAAGGCAGCTCCGTGCAGAGTGGAATTTCTCCTCCCTGCTCCTCACACCAAAGGGTAAAGAAGAGAGGCACTCTGCAGCCCAGGAATTGCCACGGAGAAGGAAGCTGTAGGGATGCCTCATTGCCTTTTCATGTAGAGCATTCAGGGTGTCTTCACTTGCTGGGGTCTGGGGCTGGACCATGCCCTGGGTGAAGTTTTAAGGCCAATGCAAGCCACGAGCAAAGCCCTCACAGCACAGGAGGAGAGCAGGACCCACGGGCACTCTCAGAGGTTTTCCTGGGTTCAGCCTCAGGGGCTGCAGAGAGAGGGTGGAAGATGAGATACCCCTGTGTGAGCATCCCTGCCACTGACCCCACCATCCCAGTGCAAGAGGATGCGATTTCCCTGCCCCTCAGTGCCTGCAAGGTTGCATCCAGCTCTTGGTTTCCACCACACAGCCTCCAGCATCTCTCTTCCCCATGTATCTCCCACTGCAAGCTCCAGAGGCATTTCACAGCTTCTCCCAAGCCTCCCTTAAGCACATTCCCCTCTGTCCCCCCACCCCTTCACTGTTCCATCAGTTCAGCCTTTGAGAGAAAGCTTTTCTCCCCTGTTTTTATCTGCATACCATTCGTGGCACTCAGCCCCTGTGCTGTCACACAAAACTGTGAGGAATGAACCGTGTGATAAAGCAGCCAGGGACAGAGCATGGAGGCTGCAACTAACCCCCCCCCCCCCAGCTCCCAAGTTATATTTCTGACCCATAAATTACACCCTTCAGCAATGGGCTGGCTAGGTCATTAAAAAAGTGAAAACACTGGAAAAATGTTCAGAAAAGCAGCATCCCTTCCTCTCCCTCCTCCCTGGCTGGAAGGGACCTAAATCACAGCCCTGGTACCTGTGTGCTGGGATGGGGTTATTGATGCTGGGGATTTTTGGCTTTGCCTCAGCTACAGCTGTAAATTTTTATGACTCTGGCTGAGGTGACTCCCTGCCAGAAAAAGTTTGTTCTGGGATAAAGTGAGTGACCTTGGGGTGGGGAGGGGGGGTGGGTGGCTGGTGCATGGCAGGGGCATTGGCAGGGACTGTGTGAATCAGAGAATCCTCTCTTTCCAACCCTCTGCCATGAGTGGGGATACCCTCCATCAGACCAGGTTATTCCAAGTCCCATCCAGCCTGGCCTTGAGCACTTCCAGGCATGAGGCCACCACAACCTCTCTGGACCACTTATTCCAGTGTCTCACCACCCTCACAGTGAAGAATTTCTTCCAAATAACTCATCTGAATCCCCTCTCTTCCAGCTTAAAACTATTCCCCCTTGTCCTATCACTACTGTGCCCATGTAAAAATTCCCTCCCCAGCTTTCCTGTAGGCTCCCTTCAGGTACTGGAAGGATGATATGAAGTCTCCCTGGAGCCTTCTCTTTGCCAACCTGAACAACAAAATATCTGTGTAGTCTTGGGTTCCACTTCCATAGTTGCTGTCAAGCTAAAGGAGTTGCTTGACTCAGAAAAAGGACCATCTCCTGGGCAAAAATGGGGGAGGAAAAAGTGAAGAGCAAGTCCTCAGACCTAATACAGGTAAGGACTGGAAAAGTCTGGTCCACAGGTACAGCCTGGTACTTTCCAGTAAGTTAGAGCTTATAAATCATTTTGACAAAATAATTAAAGCATGTATGTGCTGTGATTTATAATACTGCTTCTCAACTGTAATGCCCAGACCAGGGTGCCTGTGGATACAGTGATGTGTGAAGCCAAGAGCTGAGATACATTGCCCTTGCAACAAGAAACCTCAAATCCAGAACAATCCCAAACCAAAGTTACTGCTCTGAATCAGTGCTCCTGTGGGATGGGTGGCTGAGAGCAGAGTCTCCATCATGGGAGTCAAAGAGTGAGGACGAGGGACATGAACTGAGTAACTTGAGTGGGAATTGTGGGGAGGACAGAATAAAAACTGAAAGCAGGGATTGTTAAAAGCACTCAGTGTTAAACCAGCAGGAAATCAGAGAATCAGAAGATTGCAGGGGACCTTAAAGCTCATCCAGTTCCAACCCTCCTGGATGGGCAGGGACACCTCCCAGCAGCCCAGGATGCTCCAAGCCCTATCCAAGCTATCCTGGAACATTTCCAGGGATGGGGCATCCACACCTTCTCTGAGCAGCCTGGGCCAGTGCTTCACCACCTTCACAGTGAAAAATTTCTTCCTAACACGTAAGCTAAACCAAATTTCAGCTTGAAACTTCCCCCTCCACAACCCCCCTTTCCCCTTGCCCTATCAGTACAATGCCCTTGCAAAAAGTCCCTCTCCAGCTTTCTTCTTTCAAACCCTGTTGCAGAGGCAATTACACAAATACATCTACAGCTTGAGAGCTCAGCCTGACCTCCAGCTCTCAGTGATGGGCAGACATCATCATTACAGTTCAGCTGAGCAGCCCCCATGCTGCAGAGGCCAGTAGAAAGGATCAGAAATATGTTTACTGCTTGACTTTGCTCAATATTGTCATAAAAGGGAGAAATAAAGTCCCTTACCATCAGATTAGCCCTTTGGGTGGAAGGAGAGCATTGGTCCTGCAGGATTAACAAGGAGGTGACCTGGGGAGATTGGACAGAAGGGAATGAACCCTTTGTTGGTGTGAGGTGATGAACCACCTAGGTCTTCCTAGGCTTTCATTTTTATTGTGGCCTCTCTGAGGGCTAGTCCAAAAATTAATAATCCAAAATTATTGTAGGAGACTATTTTGCTGGGTAAGGAAGAAGTATATGGGAATCAGACCTACAGACTAAGAGAAAAAGATGGGATTTCTCAACAGTTTCATCCAGGCTACCCTTTGAGGACACACCACATGACATCCTGGCCCTCTGAACAGACAAGGAAAGGGTGGGAGGGATGGGATCCTGGTCCCACCTGGGATGGGTTTTCCCCTAGGGAAAGGGGGCTCAGCCCACTGTAAATTCAGGACCTGGCCAGGAGAAGATCCACCATGTGCCAGATCATCAATGCAGGCAGACTGGCTGAATAAAGCAGGAATTATTTAAAGAGGAACTTGAGACAGTTTGGCTCTACATTATTTGACTGGCCCAAATAACAGCAGGAAGGCTGGGTTTGGAGCTTGCTTTTAAAGTTTCCCCCTCTTTTGGTTTAGACTTGACCAGTTCTGCAATATACATATTCATTTGCCTCTCCCCTTCCAAATTATCTGCCAGTGAGTGACATTTGAGTACAGTGGCATCCTACTGGTATACAAATGAAGCTTTTATACATTCTTGGAAGAGGTAGTCGCCTGCTCAGATTCTTGGAATTCAAGTCAAAGATGAAAAAAAAATATTTTTTTTTTAAACCTGCTAAACATTTTTTTCCCTAACAGATGCTCTATGCAAATGTTGAAATAAGTGTATTAATATCAAGCTCAGCCATCTGTTAAAATAATTTCTCAAGGGAAAAAAAATTAAAAATTGCAAGAGGAGTAGCATGAGAAAATAAAACTTGGTAGGAGGTTTCAACAGGGTTTGTCCCATCAGGTTACAGGGATTGATGAAAGAGGCAGTTAGAAGATGGAACATGGTCAGAGGAAGGGTGGTTTTCCAGAAAACCTGGCAAGATCACCCCAATGGTGTCGATTCCTGCCAGGCCAGGAGGCCACTTGTTTTTCCAGAATAGAAAGGATCTGATCCAGCATGCAAAGACTGAGCTCAGCTCTCCATCCTGGGCTCCCTTTGAAGATGGTGGAGAGATCCAGGCACTTTTAGGATGTCAGTCATCTGCTGTGCTTTGGGATGGGCTGAACCATGCCCTGGGTTCTTGGGGCAAGTGTGTGGCAAGGTTATAGGGCAGAGGAAGAGCCTGTCCCAACCTTGCTGCTGGGGGGGAAGGAGGAGGTCAGGGCTCTGGAGGTTGTGAAAACATTTTGGAGGTCAAACCTTCTCCAAGAGTGAGGTTGGAGGGTATGCTGCCTTCTTCCACTTTGGGCCCTAGAGGAAAGCTGGAGAAGGACTTTTTACAAAGGCATGGAGTGACAGAACATGGGGGGAATGGCTTTAATCTGGAAGAGGGGAGATATAGGTTGGATATTAGGAAGAAATTTCTCACTGTGAGGGTGGTGAGACACTGGAACAGGTTCTCCAGAGAAGTTGTAGTTGTTCCCTCCCTGGCAGTGTGTAAGGCCAGGCTGGATGAGGCTCTGAACAACCTGGTATACTGGGAGGTGTCCCTGCCCATGGCAGGGGAGGTGGTAACTGGATGATCTTCCTGGTCCCTTCCAACCCAAACCTCTCTGTGATTCATGTAGGAATCCTCTACACCCCCAGCATCATGTGAGACACGGTGGGGATCAGTCCCTGGTGTGTACTTTCCCCCCTAAACCTGTTGGGTTCTCCTCTCCACCAGGTCCCCACAGGTGCTGAGCAGTGCCATGGAGCCCAGCAGGATGAGGCCCCCAACCACAAACCTCCAGCAAGTGCTCTGCAGGGACCTGCTTCCCATCCCTGCCTCTCCCACCCCTCTGCTTGGACCTCCACCTCCCTCTCTGCAAGGCAGAGGTGGAATGAACTGATGATTCCCAATGGGAAGAGCTGCAGGAGAGGCTGCCTTTAACCTGGAATTGCATGATCCAAGCCCTGCTTCTCTGTCCCCAGTGTCTCTCTTCACCTGCACCTCGGGGTTTAGCATCAGGCCCAAGAACTTGTCTGAATTTTTCCTTGATGGCACTGAAGTGATGATGAGAAGAAATCTATCAGCCAAAGCCAGACAGGGAGCTGAATACACTTCCATAAATCCTTTCTCTCCAAACACAGATGGAAGGAGCAAACAAATACAGTTTGTTGGTTTTTTTTTCTCCTTGTCCTCTTCAAAAAATCTCTCTTATAGAAGATTCTGTGTGCTGGGTGGTGACCATCAGCAGCTTGTGAGATGGAGGGTCTCACTCAGCCTGAGAGACCAATCCTTAGCCATGGGAGGAGGTGACAGAGTGCATCCCTGGCCCTCAGTGCCCCAGCCATGTTCTGCCCATCACTCCTGCCCCATTGCATCAACCCAACCAGGACATAATTCAGTTTATTCCAGCTTTGTTTGTTCTTCTATGACTGCCAGGAAAACAGCTCACTCATGAGGCTTGGGAGTGCAGATAAACAGCACCAGTGACTTAGGACATGGGTGGTGGGGACAGGTGCCAACACAGATCCAGCCTTGGTGGCCAGCTCCCTTCCAGGAATTTCATGGATGGCTCTTAGTCCAGAGGAGATATTTTCTGCATTTTCTGGGCAGATCAGACAAGGCATTCATGATGCTAATGATGCATTGGGGATCTCCATTGGGCTGTTTTTCTAGCTTCTTTTTGCCTGGGCTCATAGTTCTCAAAAATATCCACCTGGCCTCAAAGCCCATGCAGGTCTGCAGGGGAATGGTGCCCTTGGATCACTCTGAGGAGGGTTTTATTTCCCCACACTGGGGATAAGTCTGCATCCTACCTCTGTACTCAAAATTAAAGAGGGTCAGGGCTGGGTATCAGCTTCACACAGCTTCCACCCTCATCTTCCTATTATCCCAAACCTGCAGCCCTTGCCTCTGTGTTGGGTTTGATGCTGGGGAGACCATCTGTGAGAGAATTCATCGGTCTGGGACAAGACAAATGCCATGGATGGTGCTGGAGATGATCCCATGCTTCAGCCCTGGTCTTGTTTAATGGGGAATGGTCTAGATGTAGGTGTTCCTGTCAAAAGTCTTGTCCCATCTTTTTTGCTCTCAGCTGCAGAACACAGCTCAAACCTCTAATGTAAGAGCAGGGCCAGGAAAGACCAGAGATCAGAAAGGTGAGAAAGAAGCAGGGAACAGCTTTTATTTACTGCAAGCACAGGGAAAGAAGAAAAAATTAAGTTTCCTGCCCAAGGAATTTGTTGGGTTTTTGTTTTGTTTTGTTTTTTTCATGGTATGGACAGTTAAAGGATCTCCCACCATGCCTGCAAAGGAGTTGAGCATTCATGTCCAACCCTCTGGGTAAATCTCCACTGCTGACTGCAGCTGCCATTCAAAACCCTCCTTGGGGTTTCCCCTGCACCCAGAACCCCTTTTCTCACCCCAAACCTTTTCTTGTTTACAGCAGCATGGAAAAGAGGGATTGCTCATGGAGTAATCAGCCTCTGGCTGCAAACACATATAAGAAATTTCACCACAGCTAAACCAAATTACTCTGGAATGATTTGACCTGGGCTGATCACATATTAAGGACATCCAAGAAGGACTTAGGGGTGGTGGTGGGCCAGAAGCTCAACGTGAGCCATGAGTGTCCTGGGATGCAACAAAAGAAGTGTGGCCAGCAGGTCATGGGAGGGGATTCTGCTCCTCTACTCTGCTCCTGTGAGACCTCACATGGAATATTGTGTCCAGTTCTGGAGTCCCCAGCATAGGAAGGAGATGGAGCTGTTGGAGCAAGTCCAGAGGAGGGACATTAAGGTGATCAGAGGGTTGGAGCAGCTCTGCCAGGCTGAGAGCTGGGGTTGTTCAGCCTGGGGAAGAGAAGGCTCCAGGGAGACTTTAGAGCAGTCATCCAGTGTGTAAAGGGAGCCTAGAAGAAAGCTGGGGAAGGACTTTTCCCAAGGGCATGGAGTGATAGGACAAGGAGGGATGGATTTAAACTGGAAAAGGGTAGATTTAGAATAGACATTAAGAAGATATTCTTTCCTGTGAGGGTGGTGAGACCCTGGCACAGGTTGCCCAGGGAAGCTGTGGCTGCCCCATCCCTGGAAGTGTTCCAGACCAGGTTGGATGGGGCTTGGAGCATCCTGGGCTTGTGGGAGGTGTCCCTGCCCATGGTTGGACCTATCCTTATCCTGGAACTATACCTTAAACATCTTTAAGGTTCCTTCCAACTCAAAGCATTCTGTAATTCCATGATTAGGCTAGCAAAGATTATTCTTTTTTTTTTTTTCTTATTTGAGGCGTTCTTGATCTCTGACCGTACAGATCTGTTCCTCTTTTAGGTCCCCCCAACCCAAACCATCCCATGATTCTATGATCCTATGCTTAAAACCAATGCAAAAGAGCCCCCCGCTTCCAGGTGAGAAGTCCTGGGAAGAAGGGTTATTTTGGTGCTCTTGTCCCTGCTCTTCCCTGAGGTGCTGCCTGCTGACCACAGCCCAAGATCCTGACTCTGAAGCTGCTGCTCTTGCTCCACAGCTCACCAGAGCCTTTCCCTCATGCTTCCTATGTTTCATCTCATCTCTATTTTCCCAGAGCCAAGGTGAGGAGTGCCAGGCTGGAAGCAGGAGGGCACACACTGCAGTACCAGGACCAAACCTCCCTTCTAACATTAACAGCAAATGACACATTTCCCATTGCTGCCTCTCCCCATCACCCCTGGGCCAACATGCCTGTGGTACCTTTCACTTTGTGTTTCACTGTGTGTATAGTGTTGGTTTTTTGTGTCTGGGGTTTTTATTTGGTTTGGTTTGGTTTTTTTTAAAGCACAATAAAAAAGCGTGTCTTTAAAAACCATCCACACATGAAAAAGCAGCAAGGAGAGCCCTGAACAGAAGCTGCATTATGTTTGGGGTGAGTTCCTCCTGCCAGGAGTGATGTGATGCTCCTTTCCAAGTCTTGGTGTGTTTCAGAGTGTGTCCATCCTTCCTGAGGATGCTTGGGGCCAGAAACCTGACAGCTCCACTCATGGCCTGGATACAGTCCTGTGGAAACCTTGCAGGCAGGCAGCCAGGGCATGAATCACAAACCCCATTTGCTTTTGCAGGTTCAGGTTTCTGGTGGGGTTGAGGCTATTTTTGTCCCCTCTTGGTTCACCCAAGAGAGGTGAGTTGTCCTGCAGCCTCAGCTTTAGCCTCTTGAGGATAAATCTTGTTTACCCAAGCTTCCAAAGCCTTTAGAGCTGAAAATGTGTGGTTTTATTATCCCAGTAAAAGCTAGATAAAACCAGGCATGGCAATTTCAGCCCCTCAAGAGGAGATGCCCATGGTGACCAGAAGAAGCATAAGATATTTAGTACATCAGGCTCACAGTCCCTAAAGACCACGGGTCCCATGGTATGTGACAAGCAGTCTGGGTCTCTCTCTGGACACCTTCTACTGAGCTACTGAGCACCCAAGGACCAAGCAGGAGCTGCTGGAGGTGTAATTCCTCTGGCTTATTTTGGACACCTTCCTCTTGGCATTCACAAGGACTCCAGGGGCTGAAAAAGGAGATGACATAAGTTGTGGCTGCCCCCTCCCTGGCAGTGTCTCAGGTCAGGTTGGATGGGGCTTGGTGCAACCTGATCTGGTGGGAGGTGTCCCTGCCCATGCAGAGGGATTGGAACTCCATGATCTTTAAGGTCCTTTCCAACCCAAACCAGTCTTCCATTCTGTGATGAAATTAAGTGCCAGTGTCCACCCAGGGCAGCTCCACCCTCTGTGTCTGGGAGAAGCAAATGGAGGTGACAAGGAGAAACCCAGACACCAGCTGGGAGCTTGTTCCCAAGCCCTTGAAGGAGACCAGGCTGACCCAGAGACTACAGAGCCTGGGGCAGGGGGAAAAGGAGACCCAGGCAGCAGATTGGAGCACATGAAGTATTAGGATCTGCGCTAGCATTTAAAAAACATGTAGATGAGGCACTTCAGGACACGGTCTAGTGAAATTGTGATTTTTTTAATATTTTTTTTTTCGGCGGGGGTGGTTGACACTTGGACGCAGTGATCCTAGAGGTCTTTTCCAGCTGTGACAAATCTATGATATGAGTGCATGGAAATTAATTAAGGTAGAGCAAGGAGGAGAGAGATGTCTGAGCTGTTGGCACCTTGGGGCAGGAAGCAGGAACTGGGCCTATCCAACCCTATCCAGCCTATACAGCCCTATCCAACCCAGGTACATCCCTATCAAACCCAGGTCCATCCCTATCCAACCCAGGTCCATCCCTATCCAACCCAGGTCCATCCCTATCCAACCCAGGTACATCCCTATCCAACCCACAGGCTTGGAGAGCAGCATCCAGCATCCCTCAGGGAGTTCTGCTTTCATTTGGCAGCTCTTCCACACAAGCTGGCCCTGAGGGTTCCTGCTTGTTGACACTTAGCAAATCCCATGTAGCTAATTACACTCCAGTTCAATGCTTTGTAGCCCCTGGTACCATTTCTTATGTTAATTAGCAGGACCCAGCAGGGATGCACCCATCCCCACCATGTCTCACTTTGATGAAGGCCACAGTGGGAGCTCTCCTCTGTGTCCTGAGGAGATGGGAGAGGGGGACATGCTCCACCTAAGAGATTTGCTGCAGCTGGGTTGGAAAATATCCCTTGGCAGAACCTCACATGGGGCAAGAAAATTCATGAGATGGGTTATGGTGTGGGTAGCTGCTTGCAGAAGGGACAGACACCTCTTCTCCTTGGACCAAATCTTCTGGCTGCATTCCCTCTGGTATCAGCACACAGCAGTGTTTCCCGTGGGCTGAGTGGCTCATAGAACCTTTGAGGCTCTGTCTGGCACTGATTTATTCTAAATCAATCTTCTCCTGGTCCTGTGAGGAGCTGGCAGCACCTGAAACCCCTTGATGGGAGGTGGAAGCCAAGCACCACTGGTGCAGGCACAGGTCAGGGACAAACAGCCCCTGAGTTTACTGCAAACCATTAGGTTTTGGTGTGGGAGGAGGAGGCTGGAGGCAGATGATCTCCAGCTGGAATGAACCCAGTGGTTCCTTGGCACTGAGCATGCAGCCAGTGGCAAGGGGCAGGGGAAGGGGTTGCATAGGGCTGCAGCCATGAAACAGAGGTGTCTGAGGGGCTGAAGAGCCAGCAGAGTGAGCATGGGTCTCAGCTACTACAAGCTTACCTGCAGCAATATCTCCAGGATGGTAAAAAGGGGTTGGATATTGTCACGGGTTAACACTGGCCCAGCAATTAAACCCAGTAACAGATGCTCTCTATTGATCCCCCTCTCCTCCCTGATAAAGAAATGAGAGAGAATAAGGGAGAGAGACTTATGGGTTGGAAACTAAACTACACAACTTTAATGAAACAGGAATGATAAATAGGAAAAATTACTCAATATATACAAATATACAGGAAAATTGATCCCACGTTCCTCTCCCCTTTCCCCCAATAACTCTCCCATCACCCCCGAGGCTGCAGGGCAGCCCTGGGAAAGTCCAGGCTGGAATCCTGGGGTCAGCAGCAGTTGGGAGCTGGAGGCAGAACACACAGATTCAGGCTGGAATGGATCAGGACCACAGGCAGAGGAATGGATGGAATCCTCCCAGGATGCCAGAGCAAAACAGGGAACAGGCGAGGAAGGGAAGCAGGAAGGGCAGGAAGGGGTCTGACCCTTGTGATCCCTCAAATTTATCTTGAGTATGAGGTGTATGGGATGGAATACTCTGGTCAATTCTGGCATCTATCTTGTCTGTTCCTCCCCAAAGGAGGGGTTCAGGTGGGACCTCTTTACTCCTTCTGGAGGGTAAAATGTTCCTCAGAACTGAGCAGTGGCCTTGGCCCTGCACACCAGTCTCCAGCTGTAACTATAAACATGGAGTGGGATCAGTCCTAGAAGCAGACACTGAAGAGAAACTTGCTGTTAATTTCAGCAAGTGCAGCCACTTACAAGAGACTTAGCTAAAAGCAAAAGACAGAAAATTACCCTTACCCTGGCCCAAACCAGGACAGATATACTTTGTGGGGTGCCTGCAGCCAACACACCTCTTCTTTCAGCCAGAAGATGGTCAGACTCTAGAGCTCAGACCCATAACACTTGACTGGTGGTCCCTCTGGCTGGGTCTTCAGTTCTAAAGGAGAAGATGGAGGGGACAGTGTGTGGCAGTGGTACCCAACCCCACAAAAGCCCTAGAAACCTGAAGGAGGCAGGGGGATAGATTTGGGTGCAGTGTTACAATGAAAGCTGGAGAGCGGCAGAACAGGGTTCCCTCCTGACCTCTCCCTCCATGGGGGCCTGCAGGGACCTGACCATTTATATCAACTAAAATCTAACTAAACAGCTGTCAGAAGCCCATATGATGAAAAATCCCCAAACTCCAGCCCACAGCTACTCAAAACCCACTAATATCCACCAACACCCAGGGCACTGAGACACCCCGGGACACCCACACACCAAGGAAGGTCCTGTCAGAGCTCCCAAGCCACCTGACTCTGAAAGCTGCAGTTGTTGCCTCTCTATATATAATGTATTTTATATATATATATATTTATATATTATATAATATATAAATATTAATTATATAATATATATTATATGTAATATATAATATATAAATATTAATTACACATTATATATCATATACTATTTTATATATTTTTTTATATATATATAATGTATTTTTTTTCCTTTCTCCTCGTATTAAACAAACCCTGTGGTGTTTCCAACGTGACTAATTCCATAATGACAGCAATATCCCCTGCCTCCCCTGCAGCCCAGGAAGGAGCCAAGTGCCACTAACGTGCTGGTACACACAGCATAATCAGCTGGATCTTCCTGGAGGAAAATGAGTGGAATTAGGCAGTCTTCTCTGGAATAACAGGGACCAAGGAGGATTTCCAAGAATGAGATTGTTATAAAAGGAAAATCCATATGACACCATCAGAAACGGCCTTGAAAAACTGCTGTTGTGTGACAAATGCCAAAAAGGAGTCTGCAGCTCTAACACATCTTTGTGTGGCTGTGAAAGGGAAGGAACTCATTTGTTTGGTCTTTTCTTTCTCCCATGCCTCATATGCTGTCAGTCTCACACACCACATAGTTCTGAGCATTTATTTCCTCACTCCAGGACTGAACCTACAGCAAAAGGTGCAGTAGGGTTTAACCCCCACCCCTTGAATTGAGTTGCAATGTGTTCTGTGTATCTGTTCCTCATCCTGGGCTGCTCAAGGGAAGTCTGGACAGCCCTGGGACCACACCTGGAGAGGCTGAGCATCACCTCCAGGCTTCTGCTGAGACCTCAGCACCATGGTTTGCCTCTGGTATACCCCATCTCTACAACAGTGATGTGGCATGGTGTGTGACACGTAGCTGACCAAAGAAAAGGACTGGCTGAATCTGCCCCCATTATCCCAGAGCAATTTTGGACAAGTAATTAGGTAAAAAACTGTATTAATGATTCTATTTTGACAAGGAAGATGCTATGCATAGATTCGCACTACTGATGCATGGCCATGGGAATGGGTGGGTGGCAGGAGGGAGGAAATCACCCCTACAATACCTCTAATGGCATTCCCTTCCCTCTGTCCAAAAGCCAGTGACTGGAAATGCAGCTGAAAAGGCTTTAACTTCCAGCCTTTAAGTGTTGAAAACTGAAACACCTGATGATGGATGGCAAGGAATCTCTTTAATTTTATTCTGGTTGCCAGCCATAACAGAGTCTTTGTTGGCTCTGACTTTGGGGCTGACTCCCTTAAATGAGGGGCAGGTGGTTCCCATCCCCTCCTCCTGGGATTCACAGCTCTGGGTACAACCCTACTGATGTTCTGCCTACCCCTGAGCTCCCTCCTTGTTCATCTGCTAAATTTCCCTGAGTTGGAAGCATTGACCCCTACACAGGACCTATGAATGTTCCAGATAACTCTGCTTACTACTAAAAACTTTCTGCCTGTGGAAATGAATCTCCAGATGCAGATTCTGCACTCTGTCCCTTGGCTGGCATTCCCCTCTCTGCAGTGCATGACACAAATGGACTTTAAGCAGCATGTCAAGGCTAATGAGCAAAGAGGGACCAGATCATCCTTGAGCATCTTTCTTTCCTTGTGAACCAAGGTGTTTCCTAAGCTATGGCCCATCAGTTAGTTGGAAGCATTACATGGATTATTTCCTGCCCACCATGGTTAATATTTTATAGCCTGAAGAATGTTTTGTTCTCATTAGGTTGGTTGGGGAGGTGGATGTTGGTTAGGATGGCATCCAAGTAAATCCAACACTCATGTTTAATCAGAGCATTCAGTGTTTGTCAAATGGAGACCAAAAAATGACAAATATCTTGAAGAATTGTGTGAGACTGATTATCCCCATCATACAGAGAGTGGCAGACCACACGTGGAACCAGCACAGAGATGGGATTAGCACTGAAATCACAACTCCCAGGATGATGCCTTTCCCTCTGATTCATGTAGGAAAGGGGAGGAGAATCAGGCTTTTAGGGGAATCTTTTTTTCCTGGGGAAACAACCACCTTCCCAGGTTGCCACCAAGCCTTTTATTTTTTATTATTCTTCAGCTCAGCCAGGCTGGATGAATTATCCTCCAGTGGAAGCACCAGAGCTGTCCCTGCTGCTGTGCTGTCAGACAGTTTTGATCTACAGCACTGCAGTTGTCCAGGGCTTTTTGTTGGAGTAATTGAGTGGAGAGTTCTTCATTTCCTCTCCCATAAAGAAGTTTTCCCCAGTCTCTGGTGTACAAATGTCCACAGAGCCATTACCATGCAGGGGACACAAGCTCTACCTTTTGTTCCTGGCATCCATTTCCAAAACTCCTGCACTCTCCTGGACTTGCTTTGGGGATGGAAAATCCCTGTTGGGTGGGAAAGGCCCCTGGGCATGTTTTACACTCTTAGCTGTTGAAAGAAAAAGAGAACAATGTCCTGGACAATGTCAGGTGTCTCACACACACATACTCCCTCTTTCTCACAAATGGCCTATTAAAGGAAATCAGATTGACCTCCACTTTATTTATTGTCACCATCACTTGCTCTGCATGGTCAGAGATTGATGACTGCTCCCAGGATTTTTCCCCCCACCAGACTTCAGTCAAGAAATACTATAAGGCCCTGCTGTCTTTTCAGAGAGCTGCAATCACAGAGCTATAGGCAATTGGCCAGATTAATTCCTGATTACTGCGCAGAATATATGGCCAGTGGTTTCTAGAATCCCACAATCAGCTGTTTTAGACAGTCATAAAATATAATACTGCTCATATAATGACTCAAATCCATCTAAAACACCCAGAGGATTTAGTGCCTTCTCCTAGGGACAGCTATCCATTCCTCTGACCTTCTTCACACACCTCTTCTGCACACTCCTTTAGGTTGAAATTCCCCTCCTTGTAACTGCATGCAGCATTCAGGATAAAATCTTCCAAGTTCTCCATAAGAATGATAGAAACATTCTCCTGATGTTGAAATCCAGGGTAACTCTGGGTTTTCCTGGCACATTTTTCAGCTGTCTCTTGCTGACTTTGTCACACTTCATGGGCGTGCTTAGAGAAGGAATTAATTGGTTGATATAGGATTGCCTGGGAAAAGTCAAGTGAGGAATGTCTTTCATAGAACATCAAGCTGGATTCAGTATTCAAAATCACAGGAAACATGCTGACACAGGACATATTTGCTTGGTTAGCTAGAAAAAAAAAAAATAGAAACAAGGGTGTACACTTAAGTGATCTGCTTTACACTGATGATCATAGGTGGAATGGTTGAGCTGGAAGGGACCTTAAAGATTTTCAACCCTCCTTCCATAGCCATGGGCACTTCCCACAAGACCAGGTTGCTCCAGGCAACCTTTGAACACTTCCAGTGATGGGATACCACAGCTTCTCTGGGCAACCTGTGCCAAGGGATCAGCAGCATCCCCTGGCTCCTGCAGCCACTCGCTGTGGGCTTACAGGCAGGGGTGCCTGGTCCAACCATTGGCCTCTCCAGAGGGCCTGTGCTCCCATGTAAGACACATGCAGGTAACCCAGAAAGGCTTTCCAAGGTCTTGCCTTCCTTCTCTGTCCCTGGATCAGCACGAGGGATGCTCACATGGAGGAGGAAACATATGTGCATCTTTGCTAGAGAAGCTGCACGCTGCGTGGTACCTCTTTTGGACACCTCCCTCTCTGGGAACTTTTCCCATCCTTTTATTCCTGTACATGGTGGAGAGCAACAACACTCTGCAAGGATGGGTTATTTTTAGAAGGCTGCACAGCCAGAGACACCTTTTCCCTAGCCAAAGTAAGAGGATACCAAATGGTCCTGACCTTTCTCTCCAAGACCCCATGTGGGGCCCATGCATTGAGCAGAGCTGAGGATGGAAGGAGAGAAGGAAGGAATTTATGTATATTTGCTTGGCTGGCTGCCCTTGCCTGGGGCTTGAGTTTATATAAAGAAGGTGAAGACACCACATGGGGATGAAGGTTTGTTGGCCATCACAGGGGTCGGAAGCTCAACTGACAAGGTCATGGGCTTGAAAATGCTTTCAGAAACCTCCACGACAGGTTTCTTGGAAATGCTTCTCCTCATCTCATCCTGGTGTCAACCTGGACATGCACAGTGACTTCACCTAGAGACTCTGTGAGCTTTTTCTTGTGTCCTTCTGACACCCTGTCCACCCTGACACAACCAGCGATGCGGTTCTGCGTGCATCTGAGACAACATTTAAAAAACTAAAAAAACAAAAAAGCACCACCACAAAATAGCAGGAGGTTATTTCCTGCTTTCAGATAGGGGTCCTGAGAGGCAGATAAAAGGAGTCCCACACTTGCTGTTTCCTGTACAGAGCCTCAGCTATCCTTCTCTTTATTTAAATCAAATCTCAGTCTCATTGGGTTGAAGTGCAGTGTTTATTTCCTCTGTATTTGATGTTATTAATTTGTTAATTAATGGCATTTCTGCCTTCCTCCTCCTGGCATTCAGATGAAAGCTCAACATCCAGGTAATTCCAGTCCCAGGTAGCAATTGCACAGGAGGAAAAGGAGAGGGGCTGAGGGGAGACCTCATTCTCTATAACAACCTGAAAAGAAGTTGTAGCGAGGTGGGGGCTGGTCTCTTCTCCCAAGTTATAGAAACATAGAATCATAGAATTGCTCAGGCTGGAAATCATCTTCAAGATCACTAGGTCCAACTTTATCCTAACCCTATTTCTGACCACTAAACCATGTCCTCGCATCCAGACAGTTTTAAAACACATTCAGGGATGGAGACTCAACCACCTCCCTGGGAAGCCTGTTCCAGTGGTTAACAACCCTTTCTGTAAAGAAGTTTCTCCTGATATCCAACCTAAATATCCCCTGATGCAACTTGAAGCCATTTCCCCTATAAGTGATAGAACAAGAGAAGATGGTTTCAAGTTGTGCTAGGGGAGGTTTAGATTGGCTATTAGGAGAAATTTCTTTATTGAAATGGTTGTCAGGCCCTGGCACGGGCAGCCCAGGGCAGCAGTGCAGTCCCCATCCCTGGAGGAATTTAAAAGCTGTGTAGATGTGGTGCTGAGGGACATGGTTCAGTGGTGGCCTTGGCAGTGCTGGGTTAGTAGTTGGACTTGGTGATCTTAAAGGTCTTTTCCAACCCAAATGATTCTGTGATTCTATGATGCCACCACTCCTGCAGCTGAGACCACTCTGGCTGGAGAACACCTCGGCTGCTGTTGGCAGGGGGGTATTGTGTGGACAACCCAGCTTTGCCACATCAGTCTCCCTCTTTTCCCTTCCTATCTCTTGTGGGGTGATGGCAGAGGGCTCCCACAGCAGGATGGGAGATCCAGATCTGAGATATCCAGGCCAGGTCCCTGCTTTTCCCCACGGATTTGGGGAAGGACTCGCTGCCGCCCTCTCTCCCACGGATTCATGCTGTAACGCTGGCACTGTTCCAGTTAAAATGATGTTTGGGGAGGGGAAACTCGGTCCCCCACAAACTTGTGTGATAATTTTAAGACAGGAGAGAGCACTTCGGGGCAGATGGACAGGGTGACAAGAGACCCGATGAGCCCGCAAAGGACTCGAGCTCATACCACAGTTTGGGTAATTAATATCAACAACCTCCCTGCCAGCCCCAGCCCTTGCTTGGCTGCCAAAGCCACGCCAAAGAAGCCTTCAACATGCCTGGAGCTGCTGCTCCCGTGACAATGGAGAGGTCGGATCCCTTGGGAGAGCATCAGGAGGAGAGGAGGAGCGGTGACCAACCCGTCAGCTCTCCCAGGCATAAGGAAGCCTTTGTTTGCTTCCCATTCCCCAGAGGGGGGGAGAGGCAGGAGGCAGCAGCAACCTTGGATTTTTCAAACCTTTTCTGACTCAGATGCAGCGGGAAGAGGAGGAGGAGGAAAGATTTCCTGCAGGAATCCAGCCTGAAACACAAAGCTGGAGGACTCACCCTGGCCAAGAGCAGAAATTCCACCCCATAAACACAAGTGCCCGGGCAAACCCTTTGGGACTCGGGGCTCTGCTTGGTTCTCTCCCCCCAAAACCCATCACAAGGCAGCACCTTGCCTGGAGTTAGCAGAGGTATCATGGCAGGGGTTGGAATTTTGCCTCCTGGCAGCCAGGGATGTGCAAACCTATTGCCTTCCCCCCCAGCCAGGCTCCCCTTTCTTGTGCTGTCGCTTCCCTAAATCCTCCCTCCTTTGGGGCTTCAGCAATCAGAAAAGTTTTCTGGCCCTAGGGTCTGCTCTGGAACAAAGCCTCCTTGCTGAATTTATTCTGAGGTTTGTCAATTTGGGGATCCCTCCCTCCCCAGGTTAATTTGGCCAGAAGTGTTAATTGCACCCAGTGTCTCTCCCATCCCTTCTGTGCAATTGTTGCATGGGACTGGAGTTTCCTGGATGCTGAGCTTTCATCCAAGGAGGAAGAAGGCAAAAATGCCATTAATTATCTCCAATTGCTTTTCTTCATCAGGTGTAAAAGAGCAACTGGAAGCGAAACAGACGTGGGCAAGGATGTTTGGAGGGGCTGCTATTATTTAATGGGTGAAATGATAAGTTTTAGCATGAGGCTGAATTTAGAGTGATGCTGGCAGACGGCTCTAGGGCTCTTTTTCCAGGTCAAAAGGAAAAGCTGAGGACAACTACACTGACTGTGGGTAAACTCAGTCAAATATTACACTGTCCTTAACCTGTAGTTAACTCAAAGGCAGCAAAAGCAGCTCAAAACCTGAAGAAAGGGTTGGTGTGCCTGAAATCTTGCCGGATTTTTTTCCAACTCTATCATCTAGTCTAATAAAAGAAAATAACTCCTCCTCCCAACCTTGCCTTGCTCATTGCCTGAACACACCAGAGCTTCAACAATGCTACTATAACAAAGGGAATGAGTCATTCATCAGAACAAGCATTTGTGCTTGAGACCTTCAGAAAAAAAAATCTGAATATTCATTTATTCTTGTATTTAGCTAAAAAGATCCATTTTACCTGTACCAAATGATATTGGGGAAAAAAAATAACCACCCAAAAAGAAAACAAAAATGTGGCTTCTTGAAATTCAAAATCTGGGTGGAAATGACAGGTGTATCTGGGTGTGAATAGCATAATTTTGCAGCCATAAGTAGAACAGTGGGAACAAAGACCTTGCTAAAGGATTACAGTTTGATTAAGCTCTGAGGAAATAATTTCAACTGATAGCTGGGTGTAAGGGCACCCAAACATCAGGAAATGGCACCTGGAAACTGACAGGATCTGGATTTCCTGAGCAATGAGGAAGCTGCTGCAATTTCATACCACAGATACTGATTTGTCTGCTGACAAGGAAAAAGACAGCCACAAAGCTCGAGCCATTCTGTTAAATGACAGAGATGTGGTGGCCACAAGGTGGGCATGTTGCCCACTTCAGAAGTTTAAGAACACTCCAAAACCCCATTTAAAAATGGGTTGATACATTACAGCCTGTAGTCTACAAGGCAAGAAGATGCTCTGGCTTCAAAGACCTTCTGGCTTTTTTTTTTGAAGTGGGATGTCCATGCTAGTTGGTATCTCTAAGCACTGGGCTATGCTCCCACAACCATTGCAAAAGATGGAATTGCAAAAGATGCAGAAATTCCCTCCTCTGAGCTGAGGCTGCTGCTGTCTGAACTTCTTCAGCACCTGAAGAAGTGGTGGATTTTGGTAGCTTCAGTGAATCTTAATTGCACCCATCCAGAAGTAGTGACCTCAGCTCTGCTAACCATAAAACACTGCTCACTGCTTGGGCTTAATGGTGTGTGGCCTGCCAAGGAATCTTTTTTTCTCCCTTCCAGAGACAATCTGTGGGAATTTATTGGCTTTTTAAAGCTGTCCGATCTTTCAGCGAAGGAAATGGATGGAATATCAATGACACCAGGTATTTGTCACAAGTATCATTTATACAGGAAATATGGGGCTGGCTGGGGGAATCTTTCCTGCACATGGTTAACTGATTCCAGGCACAGGTCCGGGCAGCATCTTGAATCAAACCCATGCTTCTCTGCAGCTGCAGCCTTATCAGTCACTACCAAACACAGAAAAGCAGAAAAGCATTCCTAATTCAGTTAACTAATGCAATTTAAAACCCTGATGAGGGCAAGGCAGCTTTCATGGGAGGCTGAATTTAGGACACCACCTTTACAGCTGGGAAGAAGAATCTTCTGTTGATTTTAAATGCCTTCTCAAAACAAGGTCGGAAAAAGATAATTTTAAAAAGACAAAAACATTTATTTTTCTGATTTTTTTTTTGGCATCTCCATTTATTTCAGCTCTAACTTTTCACTAAGCTGAGCCCTATTTTGGGAAAGGTCTGCTCTTTCTTCACCTCTTTTTCTGACAAGCAAAGAGCTATATAAAAGAAAATGCTATCTAAGAAGCACCGTGATAGATGTGAGTCTTCAGTTTTTAACAAAATAAAGCTTTAGGCACACACTACATGCTTGTGGGGTCATTTATGGCATGTGGAGGACTCAAACTTGCTTTGGCAAGGTCTCATCCACAGGGCATCATCAGAGCAGTGAGCAGGTTCCTAATGCTGAGATGGGCAATCATCCAATTCTCAAACTCTGGGCTTTGGGACACGGCTCTCCTCTCAGGTTTTCTCACCAGGGTTAAATCCAGCTTGGGTTTTCAAAAGCCTGCTAAGGACCATGCCCAGCAGTGAGCCTTCCCGCAACACGATGGAAAAAACCTGCTCTTCAAAAACATGAAATGTGCCAGAAAGAAATGCGCAACATGGCTCATTCCTGAATTTTTTTGGAACGGCGTTTGAATAACAGAGGGGATGGAGGCAAAGGGGAAAAAAAAAGCCACTTTTGTGCTCACAAGACTGCAGAAATGTTTAAGTACCTGAAGCTTCATGTTAAATTAGTGCAAAACACGGTGATCTGCTGCAGGGTTTGGATTTCAGCTACTGCAAACCTCAGGGGAGAGGGGAAAGGGAAAGCACAGATCCTTATTTGGATCCGAGTCTGAAAACAGGGAATAAATTAAGCTCGGGATCCTCTCACCCCAGGAGTGTCAGGAGAATCCTCCATACCAAGGCAGTGGGAATTTCCTGCAGAGCTTTGGCAGTGCAATTAGCAGTGGGGCTTGATGGGGCAGGGATGGAGAGAAGGAGGAAAAGCAGCCAGGGGAGGATCATTTGTTGAGCTGCAAAGGCCTCTAGCACTTATTTTGCCTTAGACTTCATTGAAACCATGATTCCCTGCCCCCTGAATTCAAGCCTGAGGTTGGTACATCACTGTCACCCTCGTGTCCACCTCCCAGCCCACGGGGAACAGCTCCTGGGAATGGGATGGGAGCAGGGATGGCCCAACATCTCTCATCCCCTTAATTCCTCTGGTCCTTCAAAGATAGCCAGAAATGAGCCAGAGAACCAAATTATGGTGGAGAGAAGGTTTGAAATGTCTTTTTTTTTTCTTTTTTTTTTTCTGTAGTCAAATGCTGTGAGTGTGAGTTCTGTGGGTTTTACAGGTTGATCCTGAAATCAGAGCATGGCAGGTTCCCACTTGAGTTGTGCCTAGGAACAGCTACTTCAAATGCTGGCAGCTCCTGGAACAGAGAGCAAGAGAGGGAGGGAGGGAGGGAGAGCAGGAGGGAGACGTGCTGCAGCACAGTAGAACATCACATGAACATGTTTAGTATTTTTCCAGTATTATCAGGGGAAAATATTATCCAAGAGGCATAATTATATCTTAGGTTCCCCTTTTTTTTTCTTTTTTTCTTTTTTTTTTTTTTTTTTCCATGGGGCTTTTCAAGCAGTTGCTTTGTTTCATTCTTCTCTTTTTCTATTTTTGAACTACATCATTTGCAGAAACAGGAGAAGGATGACAGTTAACACAAGAGCAAAGTCACGGGTGCTTAAAAGGGAGAAAGAAGGAGAGAGATGATGCTGTTCTCACAGTTTTGGCAGAAACCATCACGGTTCTAGCCATGCTGCTCAGGTTTGCCTTGCACCAGGTGCCTTTCACTGCTCTCCAGACTTTCTAATCCAAGCTAAATCTCCAAGACCTGTGATGCAGTTACAGACAGCAGGTTCAACCTGCCTTCAAGATCAAGCATTAGAAAAGGCTGCCCAGGTTGGTGGTGGACTTACCATCCCTGGAAGTGTAAAAGTTGTGTAGATGTGATGCTGAAGAGCATGGTTTATTGGTGGCCTTGGTAGTGCTGATGTTAAAGGTCTTTGCCAACCAAAATGATTCCATGAATGAGGCAACTGAGTTCCTTCTGTAGATGGAGGCTTAAGTACTTGGTTCACAAGAAGACACCTACACAAAAGTTCACAAGAAGACACCTACACAAAAGCAGCTCAGTGTTGGCCTTATTCTTCAATCTGACTTCCACCCATGGTTACTTGCAAGAAAATCTTGATTGATCTGCCAAGGGACAAGAATTTTAGCAGAGAGAACCTCTGAGTCCCCCCCACCCCAGCACAGCTGGAGATCCAACATCCCTGGGAACATCCAGAAGCTGGTTCAAGCAATTCAGACAAGGCAGATATTTTGCAAACCTCCATCCTGACAGGTCAGTCACTTCTCCATGGTCCCCATTGACCAGCCAGGCCCAGGGGACAGCTCTCCATTCTCCTTGTGTCATTGCTTGTCATCATTTTGTGCTGCTCCCCTGGCTCAGTGCCACAGCTGGGAGGCAGCTGGGAACACAACACATTGCCACAAATAAAAGTGCCTGAAGGCACCCAGCATGGCAAGGTCTCTCCTTCTTGGCTCTCACCACAGTAACAGGGGGCTTCCCCAAAAATGATCGACGATACGGTTAGGAGCCACTCGCCTGTCATTTTCTCATCAGCAGCTACTGAGTATTTGGGCTGAAAAATGGTACCAGAAGGCACTGGGGGTGGTGGTTCAGAGGGGAGTTTCACACGATGCACCTTGTCATTGGTCACCTGTGGGCATCTGGGGTCCATGGAGGAGAGATTCCTTCCTGCTGCCAGGATGCTTTCTGTCCTCGAGCATGAGATCTGATTAGAGCAGGGAACCATGAAAGCTATTACAGGTCATAAAAACCACTGAGGTATAAAAACCTCTACTTACTGTCTGAAATCCCAGCTCTAGTCACTGCCACCCATGGCACAGACAGACACATTCCAAGGAGGCATTTCTCACTTTTTATTTTCAAGGCATGGAGGGGGAGATGTTTTCAGCCATGCTTTTATATCTTGTTCTGCTGAGGGGCTCTGACAGTGTTAATCTCCTCAGTGAGGATGTGCACTCATCTCCCAGTCTCAAAGGAATGTTATCGACTCAAATTAGCTTTGCACTTTAGGATTTGTCAAATTGCAGTTTTACTAAATGCTTTACTGGTTGCAAAATGACAGTCCTGATGAAACCAATGCCATGACCCACTGGCTTCAAAGCATCATGAGCAGAGCCCTTGGTCCCATCATCTCCTTAGGATTTTCATCTACTGAGATTCATGTCATAATCTTTTTTATTTATTTGTATTTACTGAGATACAAGTCATAATATTTTTTATTTATTTATATTTAAGGGATGCTTCTTTTTTATGCTTTCTGAGAACTTCAGAGCTACATCTGGATCATGTTTTAGGGACATGGTTTAATGGGGACTTGGCAGTGTTGGGGTAGTGGTTGGACTTGATGATCTTAAAAGTATTTTCCAACCAAAATGGTTGTACAATTCTATGTTTTCAAAATTTCTTCCATATTTACAAGGCTTGGAAGCCCTCTTTAATGTCTGCACTTATTTCACTGAGCATCAGAAGCAGCTCTGAGTTTGAGGGGGAACACAAGAACCAGTTATTTCAGGCCTCACAATAAAACCAGTTGAGAAAGCAACACAAATAAGCTGCAGAACTGCAGCAAGGACAGGGGAAAGGAGTTCTCCTGCCACTCTGTAAAGGGGAAATAGCCCAATGAGGGCAGGGGATTGCAGCTCAGACCTAGCTGGGCTGAGATCTGGAAGGGCAAGATACAATTTTGTCCAGAAAAGATTCAGTAGTATCAGATCTCCCAGTCCTTCCTTTACAGACACCTTATGCCATCACATAAAATGGTGCTCAGAGCTTGGAGAAGCCAACAGAAAAAAAATCTTGCTGATCTTAGCTCATAAGGTGTTTAGTCCTGTTCAGAAATCCATGTGTCAACAGCATTAGGAGCTGGCAACTTCCAGAAAATACAAGTCCAGGTGCCCAACAATGAGATGTTGTTCTCTTGTATGATGATAGCCATCCTCAAAGTGGTACCACTGGGACATGGCACCCCTGAAGCACACCTGGCTGATGAGAATTTGTGAGGAATTAGACTCCCACTGCCCTCCTGTTTTCTCTGCAAATGTCCCACTAGGATCTAAGCAACAGTCAGAGTCGAGGATGCTAAGAGAATTACACAGTGGAATTTAAACAAAACATTAATTACCAAAATACTATGGCAGATGATGGCTCCAACAATGCTTATTACAAGAAACTTCAGCAAGTTATCTGCTTTTTCATGCAAACAAATCTTAACTGAGATAACAAAAATAATTAAAAGCCATATAACAAGATATTTTATTAATGACACACACGTCTCCATCACTCTAAGAAAATTGGGCAATCTGTTCCTGCACTCCATCAAGGGTTTATATTTATCATCATTTAATAATGATTTTGTTAAAGTGCTATCTCATTTCCTTGGGTTGGCTTGGGGGATGAGGAGACAAAGGAAGAATTTCCTTACTGATGGCACCCACTGAGGAGCAGTTCTGTGGCACAAAGTGGGGTAGAAGAAGAACAGAAAGAGGACCTCTGCCCAGCTCAGAGGTCTGTCTTTAAAGAAGAGTCTCAGCAATGCAATTGTAAAATGCAAATAACTTGAAGAAAAGACCTCAAGGCAAAATACTTTCTCCAAAAAAAACCCTCCACTTTGGTTTCTCTTTAACAAATTTAGGTCTGTTCTCAGCTGAGCTGGTGTCAAAGGTCTTCAGTGGGAGCTGGAGCAGACCCAGTAGGGAATTTGCAAATTTTGGAGAACCTGAGTTCAGTGATGTGTCCACAGAGTGTAGCCCTAGGGCATGAAACTCAATTTCATTAGAAATTTCATTAGGCATTAGATCTGATGGGGACCCTGTTCTTCAGTTCACACACTCTCTGGCTGGGCAATTCATTTTTCAAACTGCAAAAAATCCTTTCAGGGGAAAATTTCTCTCTGTCTCAGGTGTTTGCTGGGGCTCATTGGAGACTCAATAGCTTAAGAGTGTGTTGGAGAAGCAACAAAATATTGTTATAAGTAATGCAGAAGGGAGCTCACTCACCATAAGTTCACTGCCCAGCATGACCATAGCTCTGCAATTTGATCAGGAGGGACCAGGACCCTTCTCTGTAAGCACCACTTTGCTCTGCTAACCTCATCTTTACTGAAGACTCAGCCTCAAGTGATGTGGTGGTGAAATCAGTGCCATCTCTTCCATGCATTGCTGCAGAGCCATGAATAAGTCACTCAACCTCCCTCAGATTTATATTGTAGAGCAAGGGAGGCATGGATACCCCCTTTTGCCATCCTTTGGCTGATGGGATGTGATGTGAGGTCTGTGGTGGCATCCATCCACTACTAGGTGTAGACACATTTCTGACATTGGAATAAATAATAACAGCAATATTTGTCTTCTCTAAGGAACTTATCACAAGTAGATCTTGAAGTGCTTCCTAAAAGGTATAAAATTTCATTATTCTTGACTGGTAAATGGGGCCTTAAGCCTGGCAGGAGTGTCTAGAGACATCCACAATGCCTCTCATCCACTGCTCCTTTTGGAATAAAGTAGGAACAGAAGTGCCTCATAGGATCATCCAGGGCTGAGGGCCACTGATGGTTCATGATGCTCATTCATCACAGCACTTCCACAGACACCTCTCCCTGACCTCCAAGAGAACCATGTGCCTGCCTACCTTACAAACAAGGCTCCTGCTGAGCTGGGATGCTGAAGAAGCTCAGGTTTCACTTCCAAAAATGATGGAGCACTTGTTTAACCCTTATTTGGTTGGATGATGCCATGAAGTTGTTTAACCCTGCCAAGGTTTCACTATGAGAAAAGACAAAATAGTTGAGGTCTAGTATGACTGGGGCTTTTTTGGGGGGGTATTTAAACTTAGATCTGCTTCACACTGAGATGAATCAGGACATGCACAGGGCTGTTCAGCACTGTGAGAATTACAGCCACCCTGGCATGGTTATTGTCTGGACAACACAGCCTTGAAGACCTGCAAAAAGCCACAACATGGATGTGCTAAGGGCTTCCCAAGGCTCTGGCAACTCCATTCTAGCACAGGTTGGGTTTGCAAGGATGCTGAGCAACCAGCAGTGTCAGCTTTCTAGTTAAAGAGGCTGCTGCAAGGTCAGGCTGGGAAAACAAGGTGCTGTGAGCACCATCTGTGCTGCAAACACAGCCACGTTGGGGCGGCCAGAAGAGGTCTATCAGCCAGGAAAAAACACAAGCCCAAGGCCAAAAGCAGAGCTACCTGCACAAGAAGAAGGAATAAATCTCTCCCCCAGCAGACCCTCTGGGCTCACAGCCTCTAAGAGCCGGAGATTCAGACCCTGCAGACACCCAGTGCCAGAGGTGCCCTGAACCACAGGCAGGAGCCACACACAGTGATGCCACCATGGCCCTGGGGACATTGGAACCTCCCTGAGGTCCACCAACCCACGTGTGCTCTGGTGAGGCCACAGCTCTGTGGACACCTCGTTGGGATGCCAGGCAATGCCAAACCCAGATCCTTTCAAAGCAAAGAAGGAATCAGCAGGGAGCACCCATCTGCATTTGACCTGGGTGACACAAGCCTGCAGGCACAAATTACAGATTTTACAAGTGACATTTGCTGTCATAGGGGGAGGTTTGAGTGATGCTGCTTGCAATTCAATTAAACTCTGCCTGGAAAGAGGGTATGTGGTCTTCTTTTCTTTTTCACTCCTCAGAGTAACACTGTGATGTTCCTAGCAAGGAAATCCTTCTCCTGCTCCCAGATTTTGCCATGGGGTTTGCCCCAGTGATGGGATTCACATGGAGCTTGTGAATCTCTGGCTCTTTTGCAAGCTCCAGGGCAGAACTCCTACCAGTAAGCACCATGGGAACTGATTTACACCTGAGTCTGAGTTAGATGACCCTAGAGTTACTCAGAGATACTCAGTGCTTTTGTCCCACCACCTCCACCCTCCAGATAGAGAAACCAAGGCACAGTGAATCCATGTCCCTCTCCAGTGCATGCAATCCTAACAAAAAAAAAACCAAAACAAAACAACAACCATAAAACAGTTTAGACTGGAAGGGACCTTTACAGGTCATCTGCTCCAACCCTCCTGCAGTGAACAGGGGACATCCTTGTTGGGTTGCTCAGAGCCTCGACCAATCTGACCTTGAGTGTTCCCAAGGATGGGCCATCTACCACCTCTCTGGGCAACCTGTGCCAGTGCTTCACCATCTTCACTGTAAAAAACTTTCTCCCTAATATAAACTCTTAGTTTAAAACCACTACCCCCTCATCCTATTGCAACAGGTCCTACTAAAAATTCTGTCCCCATCTCTGTGTGGGGACAGTGCCCTGGTTAAGCACTGAAAGGCTGCAATAAGGTCTCCACTTTGATAAACTCATTCACATGTGGCTTGCACATCTCTTTGTTTGGATTTGTTGTAGCTGGCTGTATCACAATGATGTTATTCAGTCATTTATCTCCTAACACAGAATTACTTCATAATTTGCTTCGTTTGTCCTCAATGACAGAAACAATGTATTCAGCCATGGATTATCACAGTTCTTAAGAATTTTAAGCAATCTTGCAAGGCCTTGATCAGCTTCAGCTCTTTATTTTGTCAGTGGGATGATCAGAATCTATGACTCACTACGGTGCTAAGGGATCCTTCAATCTACTCAAGAGAAGCAGGATATAAACTGAAGCCAGAAGTTCAAACCAGGCAAATTCAGATAAGACCATCACCAGTAACAGGGAAAACCTATCAATGGAATGGGTGGACTGCCTATCTCCTGGATTTGCAATTCTTCTGTTTAAATTACTGTATCTACAGGGAAAAGCCAATATTGATTCCTCTCCTGCTATGCACCTTTTAGACCTTGTAGAGACCTGGTCTATGTGATCAGGAGAACTGAAGGGTCATTTGTCTCTTCCTAGAGAAGACATCTAAAATTGAGGAGGGGAATTTTGCTCTTAGAATGCACATTTCCTACCACCTATGCTAAAGAGAGCCAGGAGTAGCCACATCAGTCATAACTGTCTATGTTACAAAACTCTTTAGGAGAGAAGAATTTCAATTCTGGTGCTCAGCTCAATTTCCAAGCAGCCATATTTAGCTTGCTTTGGATTTGTTGGGTATCTGCACACATATCTGCTGGAAGATATGATAAAAGGCCTCTGGAGAGCTGCTCATCTCTGGAATTTGATGGCATCCTGGCCTGGGTTTCTTTTAAGTCCTTTGTTATGTCTGCCACTGCAGGTGCCACAGGTACCCTGTGTATCAGCTGTCTGGAATCATCTGGAGCATCTCACACAGAAAAAGGTGCCAATGCTTAGAAACTGAGTCCCTCTTAATGCAGTCAACAGAGTTGTTCATCTGACCAAATGAATCACTCTCTGGGGCCCATTGCCTGGATGGACAAGATCTCCAAGGCTCAAGACACCCAAGGCTCATGTGGAAAGCATTTTGCAGACACCTGAATTCATCTGTCTCTGTCTGTGAGCTGAACCCCACCTTTCACACCATGCAGGGACCTCAGCTCTGTTGGAAACCCAGAGATCTCTCACACCTCTTCAGGGTCTTGGGGTTATCTGGTCCAGCTCCCAGCAGCTGCTCTGAGGAAAAGGGAGCTTGTAGGACTGCATCATTTCCTCCCAGACCTGTGTGGATGCCTCAGATTCCCACAGTATTTAAAAAAAAAACCACTTCATACATCTCCATTTAGTCAACTGAACAGTGCCTGCATGTTTTCCAGGAACAGATGCATCACTCAAGAACACATTGCTGTGGAGACAGCGAAGAAAAGTGGGGAATTTTTACAGAGTGTGTATACGAGTGCTCAAAAAGTGTTTCTGGCCATAAAATTTCTAAATGCTCCTTACCTATCTTGCAGAATGTTTGCTTTGCTCAGGTCATTAGTGCAGGCAAAACACTTTTACTGTGTAATCATAGGACCTCAGAGTGTAAATGACTAATATGAACACTGATGTTTATTCTATCAATGGGAACACTCAGTGAAGTCAAAATTCAGTCAGACAAAATGCACTAGGACAGGAAGACAAAAGCTGCATTTCATGCATGTCCATAAACAAAATAAGCTTATCAAAACAAAACAAAATGAAAAAAACAGGTTCCAATATGTACGGGGTCCAAAGCAAGCCCTTGGTTACACACCTCTGAGTCCATGGCCAATGTGACCATGAGATTCTTTTCAGATGAGCAAGTTAGAACTCGTGTTGACATGTGTGAAATAAGGAATTGGTGGCACACATTAAGAAAGAAAACAAATGGAAAAGAAAGTATATTTACTAGTGTTTCCAATCATTGGCACTCAGGGCTGGGGCCAGGCTAGGGTGAGAAGGTATCTGATTTAGGTGTCCAACACTGGCAGATCCTACAAGGGGAAAATGCTAACCCTCTTCCCCTGGAATCAGGGGGATAAGGAGGGTTATAGCTCAGTTGCTGCAAGGGATTCCCCTTCTCCCCCCCTCTCCAGGAAAGCCATTCCTCTATCAAGTTCCCCTCTCCACCCTGACCAGATCCTAGGGCTCTGCTTCCAGCCTCACAGGATGTCCTCAGCCTTATCCATAAAGGCTGCTCTTCAGATGTTCAGCCCCTCCTTTACCAGCAATGAGGGAAAATCCTGGCTATTTGGTAACCAGTGGCACAATTCTGAGAGACTGCAGTGGATGCAGAAGAGGCCTTCAGCATTTTCCCCATTTTCCTTTGTCCAAGCACTTTCTGGTGCAGCCTGAGATCCTACTCTGCTTCCTCTCACCAGAAATGCTTTCCCAATAAAAATAGGAGCTTCCAACAGAACAAGATTTCCCTACTTGCTCCTTTCATCTCCTGACATTTCACCATCAGCCTCTTTGTGAGGAAACTGCCTACTGGTCCTGCCATCCAAACAGCAAGTGAGGTCTGGGGAATGAAACTCAAGATGACAGGGAGAGCATTAAATAAAAAAAAAGAGGGAGGGAGGGAGGGAGGGAGGGAGGTAGGAAGGAAGGAAGGAAGGAAGGAAGGAAGGAAGGAAGGAAGGAAGGAAGGAAGGAAGGAAGGAAGGAAGGAAGGAAGGAAGGAAGGAAGGAAGGAAGGAAGGAAGGAAGGAAGGAAGGAAGGAAGGAAGGAAGGAAGGAAGGAAGGAAGGAAGGAAGGAAAGAAGGAAGGAAGGAAGGAAGGAAGGAAGGAAGGAAGGAAGGAAGGAAGGAAGGAAGGAAGGAAGGAAGGAAGGAAGGAAGGAAGGAAGGAAGGAAGGAAGGAAGGAAGGAAGGAAGGAAGGAAGGAAAGAAGGAAGGAAGGAAGGAAGGAAGGAAGGAAGGAAGGAAGGAAGGAAGGAAGGAAGGAAGGAAGGAAGGAAGGAAGGAAGGAAGGAAGGAAGGAAGGAAGGAAGGAAGGAAGGAAGGAAGGAAGGAAGGAAGGAAGGAAGATCCTTGTCCACTTTACCAGCCACCAGGTCACTAATCTGCCCGGCCATGATGCAAGAGGCAGAGCAAGTGGCTCAGCAAACCATCCAGGCACTGGCAGGCAGTGTCCTACCATAAGTTGTTGGTCCAGGACTTGAATTTGGGGTGTCTGGGAGTGGAGAGGACACCCCTGTGCTCCTGCTTGCCCGTCACCCACCTGGTCCAGCACTAGAGGGTGACAGTGAGTCAAGGATGCAGGTGGCTGGGACAGCTCTTGGTGATGGGGATGGAGGATTTGGAAATGGTCACCCCTGGAAAAGGAAGAGCAGGCAAGAACAAATGAAGGGGCAGGTTGCACTTCATTTGATACCCTTGGTATGGGGCACTTGTGGGGCTGGGATGCACTGAGGAGAGAGCAGTGGGTGTCCTTGGGAAGGTGTCTCTCTGTGCTGGTGGGAGAAGAAATGAGATGGCATCATGAAATGATAGAATAGTTTGGGTTGGAAAGGACCTGGGGTCGTTGAGCTTTGAGCAGTGCAAGGCTGTGGGGCAGAAATCCATGGAAAGGGATGAGGAGCCTGGTGGAAGTTGTTTTCTGCCCCACACAGGATGGTTTGGGGCAAAGAACCAAGCTGGACACGGAGCAGGAGGTGCAGCCACTCAGCTCCGGGTGTTATTCCCAAAGCCCAGTTTGCTTGTACTTGGCAAGGAAATCACACACTTCTGGACACATAGAGCAACTGAGGTGTAAAGCCACAGCTTGATGTTTCTTCAGTTCAAGACCTCATCTTCTGGACATGGGCATAAAAAGCCCTGCCAGCCACCAGGAGCCAGACCAGCTGGCACAGAGCCTCAGAGCTCCTGCAGAGCTCATCTTAAACCATGTTTGTATTCCCTGAGGGGCTGTGCCTGCTCATGCAACCATTGGTAAAGTTGTAGTGAATTTTTAATTTTTTTTCCTTTAATGCTCCTGTATTTTTATTTTTTTTTTTTTAAATCTTTAATCAAAATTGTACAGCTTAAGAGCAGGTTGTCTACCAATTGATGTTAGGTACCTTGGGGTTAGAAAGCACCATCAGTCAGGACTCCTGGGTCCCAGTTTCAAATCTCCCACTGACTCTTTGAGTGACCTTGAAGAAGTCAATTAATTTCTGTGTCATTTTCCAGACAGGAAAAAAAATGAGGAGGTAATTCTTCTCCAGCTCACTGTGGGATTGTGATATTTAACTGTTTGCAGGGCACTTTGCAGGGCACAGACGAAAGGTAGAGGACTCTTACTCCATCATAGCTGGAGGAAGGCTGAAGCTCAGCATGGAAAGATGTGAATACTTCAGGATGAAGGTGGCAGAAACTCTAAAACCCACATCCCATATGTACAGATTTTCTCAGCAGAGAAAAGCAGCAGAGCTCTGTGCCTGGGGATCCAGCTCTCCCCATCAGCTGGACTGCCCTGCCCCAGGCTTTCAGGAGCTGCTCTCTCCTTGGAGTCATGTTATGGAGACAGAAGTGATGAGAAGGAACCAGCTGCCTCCATGGAGAGCATCCATCCCTCATGCCCCAGGTTCCCAGCTTTGGCATGTTTGCTGGTCCTCACCAGTAACATGCTGGTACCTCCCCAGTGGGGATGCATCACCAGCTGGCAGCCTCTCAGCATCCAGCCACAGCTATGATGGTCCATCTGGGCTATCAGCTGCTTTGTGGAACCTACCAAAAAAACCCAACCGAACAACAACAACAAAAAACCCTTTAGGGCCTTAGCTTTGCTGGAAAATTAAATATTTGTAGAGGTGATCCTTTTCCTGGGGTGTCCTGTTGAGGTAAGTGGAGTTGAGCCAGGCCACACCAGCCTGCCCTGGAGTGGAAATGGTTCCTGTAGGAAAGGATCTCTGGGTTTATATATATGTAAGTTTAATTTCACCTTGAAGGGAAGCTCATCACTGCTCTGTCTGCAGAACTGATCACTACACAGGTTTCCCCAGACAGAAGAGAGGGAGAGGGGCTGCAGCCAGGGAAGCCTGTCCAAATTAACCTATTTATTCCCCAGCTCTCCTAAAAGTGGCTGTTTGGTTGCTTTAGGCTGTTTTTTTGTGAGGAATAACTAAAGGTGAGCAAAATTCAGAAAAATTCTGTTCCCACGGGAAATTTCAGCCTTTCAGAGGCCAGTTTCCATCCCAAATCAGGCCAGTTCAGCAAAATACAGTTCTGGTTGAACTCACTTGAAACAGTCAGACTCTCCTGAGTGCAAAACTGGAATCTGGGGAAAGAAGAAAAGGGAGAAATGGGAGTAATTTTCTTTTACTTACAGGCAACTTCCCTTTTAGATAAATTGTGTTTTTCACTTGTTCCAGTCCCAAACTTCTCCAGAACTAATGCCAGGAATTCCCTCATCTATTTATACTCAGTTTTGCTGTCTGGGTCTTATTGTACCTGGCATTTACTGTGACATATGACCGTGCTGCAAATAATACCAGAAACATTTATCTTGTGGAAGTATCGTGGAGGGAAGGTTTCCAAGAGCCCTTTGTCAACCTGCTGTCACCAACCTGCAGGGACTGTCCTGGTCTGTCCTGGTCCCTCCCACCCTGCCAGCAAGGGTCCAAAGCCTTGTGCCTTTTTTTAACACTGCAGCTGTGCCAGCATGTGGGGGCTAAATGCTCTTTCTGGCGAAAAAACCCAGCAGCAACGCCGTGAATTGATGTCAGTTTTGTCAAATGAATTAGTTCAGCATTAAAAAACATAAGGTGCTTGAGACAGATTTCATTATGAAATGCCTCTTTGTTCAGAGATTTCCTTTCACTCTGTTTTTCTTCTTAACTTGAAAAATGCTTAAAGCGAACTGAAATGTTTTCTCTGGGACTGAGCAAAACTTTTCTATTAGATCAGGGAGAATATAGATGTGTGTAATTATCTTTCAGCATCACCAGCAAACCAAAACATCTCTTGGTCACCTCGTTGTAATTGGAAGCATCATGGGACACTCTATTAAAGCTGAAGCTGTTTGTAATTGGATGGAATCCAAGCAAATAACTCTTAATTGAAACTTGTTTTTACACAAGGAGCCACAAAAACATTACCATAATGAATATCTGCCAGAACCTACTTTGGGGGACAACTGCCAAGTAGTGGTTCTGAACCTGATCTCATCAGCTCTGCTGTAATTACAGCTACAATCGGGGCCATGAATTGGTGTTTTCTTGGTATTAAGCTAATGTCAACACAAGGCAGACCAGATCCAGGATGAGGCTCATCTGATTGAATGTAAATGTCTGTATTTGAGTTTTATTTGCAGTCACAGAAGTCTGGTTATGACAGTCTGTGGTGTCTAGGAAACAATCCACCTTCTCTTGAAACAGATGTCTAAACCAGTTTGGCTAAATCACACCTTGAAAATACTGCAGACTCTCTGCCAACTGCAAACGCAGCCCAGGATGACCAACTCAGATGGAGACACTGAGGGTGTAGATGTTCAGGAAGGAATGCAGGTACAGGCCTCTCATGCCCTTTGAGGTGCCCTGTTGTATCTCACCTGGCTTCCAGTTGCCTCTGACACGTCTCACTCCAGTCCCATCTCCTATCTGCCAGCCTCATGCAGATATCTCTGGTAACACAGAGCATCTAAAGTGGCACTTGACACTTGGTTCAATCCCCTGAAGTTGCATGAGATGAAAATTTCTCTCTGGGTCTTCAGGATGGCAGGACTTGGGAAGACACAAATTGGAAGTGCTCCTGATGGGACCATATTTCCAAAGATGGATCAGGGAACTGCAGCCTGCAGCCTGACAGGCCTGCCCAGATTTTCAGGAGGTTACCCAGCTGAGCAAGTCAGTCTCTTGTTACCTTACATAAGACACGTGGAGAGAAGAGGAATTGCTGAGGAGACTGTACTGTCTTTTTGGAAAGTCCCTGCATTAACTTCCAACCTTTTGTCACCTTCGGTGTAATTGATTCCATGATTTTCCTGCTGACAAGTCACACCTCTTGCTTTGGGGAGGGGGGCAGCACCATGCCAAACTGCCCTCCCTCTTTGTGGCAAGGGAGATTGCTTGCATCACACTAGGAAGCAGGAGATTTACACCAGTGGGATTGCACAATCGCCCCAGATAAGAGGAATGTAACATGTCAGCAGTGTCCGTGTCTTTATCTCTGTAGGAGAGGCATATAGGAACAGGCAGATCTTTGTGAGGTTGATAGAACAAAATATCCTTCCCCCTCAGTCTGCCTGACCATGAGTGCTGAAGAGCCAATAGCACCATTTGCCTGACTGCCTCAGTGCTCTTTATCTGCTATTAGACCAGAGCTGGCACTGCTTTAAATCACCATTTCCCTTCTGCTGTCATTTATAATCACTGGAGATATTTTATGTTTATACGGCTTCTTTCATCTTAAGGATCCTACAGTGTGTTATAAGGCATGATCCAGATGTAGGATTTCCCTCTCCTGCAAGTAGACTTGTTCATCTAGGACACCAGGATGGGCTTGGAGCAGGGGGAGCCTCTCTGGGGTCTCTGCCCTGGTGGCTTTTTTGCTCAAGGGCAGTATGGTCAGTGATGGTTTCTCAAGTAAGGATAGAAAGAAGCACAAGCATCCCATTCAGATTAAAAAATACTTCCTAGGGGATGGTTTGAAAGAGAATTATGGCCTGGGACAAGAAACTCTCGAAGGCATGATTTCTGCAAAGAGCCATAGATGTTTGAGGGACCAAACTCCCATTGTAACTCAGAAAGAAGAAAAATCCATCTGCAGAAATATCTGACTGAAGTAAGAATAGACTGAAGAGAGATTTGGTTTTAAAACCCTGAGATCCAATAAAGAATAGACCATAAACCTGGGAGTCTCTAACCAGATCTGGATACCTCAGATGTTTGTCTAGGTCTGAGCTTATTTGCTGGATCCCATGAGAGTCCATGAAGACAAAGAGGGTCTTCCAGAGCATAACCCAATACAGTATGTCTTGAAAATATCTTGTAAAGGGGGTCCAAGATGATTATTCAGGAGTAAATGTCCACCTTGCAGATGTCTCAAACTAGGAGAAATTAATCTTGCCCCTTTGTACCTTGTAGCAGCACCTATGAACCCAGCAAAGAGCAAAGGATCTAAACAGAAAACAAGAGTCATGCTTTCATCTTGACCAACACTGTTGTGTTCTCTGTCCTACACCTTTCAGAGCTTTGGAGGAGAACTGGCAAACAGCACTGGGCTCTTTGATCCTTTAGGTCCATATGACAAACCAGTGAAACAGGCCTGGCTGGACAATTCCTCTCAAAGTAATCTGAAGGATGTTTAGTTTAATTACCCAGGCCAGAAAGTGGTATAGAAATCAGCAAGTGCAGACACACTGATTCACAGATACCCAGAAATAACAATCTTGATATTTAAACCACTGAAACAAAAGGAGTGGGATGGAGATGGGATCAGAAATAGTAATCTTTAAAACACGACCCATTTTAATTCTGCTTTGGAGATTATAATGAGAACTGTGAAATGACAGGATGGATGCAAGTTTCCTATTTAGCAAATTAAAGAGAGGTTTCTAGGCTTTCCAGAAGCTTCATCCATCTTCAAAACAAAGTGGACCAAAAACTAAACATCACCCAGACTAATCACAAACCTCATGAGAAGAACAGATCTAAGAGGACTCTCTGTGAGCACCCGATTTATAGCTGGTGGGAGTCTTTCCGCCGAATTCTCTTGGTTTTGGACACACAGGGAGCTTTTTTCCCTTGAGACTCAGATGATCTTAGACCCATGCCTAGAGCTGCTGATAGAGGCCATGTTTGCCTGTCTGCATTCCAGAGTTAATGCACATTCCATCCCCTGCAGAGGACTTTGCCTCACCTCGGATGTGCAAGGTCACCTCACCTTTGATCCTCGGTGTTGGGGTAAGGCTACCCGAGGAGGGCTGTGTAATGACTCAGGAGCTCACTGCCTCCTGGCTTGCTCTCTTTAACTGGATTTTTTGCTCCAGTGAAGCAGTTCTCAGAGGGGCAGAAGCTCACGTGCTCCATCCTGAAGCTCAGGAGAGCCCAAAGACTCCCGAGGTGTAAAGCCGGGTGACGCCCGCTCAGGCACGTGTCCGGCGGGGTGACGGCTCAAATGATTGTTGTTGTTGCCATGTGAATAACAACACTGGAGAACAGCATCATGGAACATCACAGCAAACTGCCACGTGTTGGCAGGACATCACACTTCACCCTCTTCACCTCAGCTGGAGAAAGGGACCGTGGTTTAGGGAGAGGTTCTGGTATGAACTCGATGAGTCCTCTTTGTGCTGCTAAAGCCAACCAGGGATTGGTACTCCTCAGCTCATGAAGTGTGTACCAGAATCTTTGAGATGGCCAAAAGCCACAAGGTAAATGACCAGTAGAAAACCAAACTGAGGGGAGGGCTGCCAGAGATATGTCAACTGCTTCTTAGCTTCCCACTGTGCCTTTTTTGGAAGGGGATTGGCCAGTCTGCTTTGGCCCCAGCATGGACTGATCATGTCAGCCTGAGCATATTTGCCACTTCCAGAAAAGTTGTCTATTACCTAGTGTTCCTTCACACCAGATCACTGGCACTTCTACAATCACTAGTAAAGTCCCACCTGTCACTGGCCAATACCACCACATCACACAGCTCTCCTTGAACACCTTTAGGACATGGCTCTGAAGACACAAGTACCCTGAACACACTCCCTACATTAGTTCTGCCTCAATTTCAGCCACATTTAATATCCACTAATTAGTACTTTGGGGAACTCTTGAGAAAAGTACAGAGAAAATACTTAATACCAAAAAGCCTAAAATATCTTGGCTTTAACTCGTTTATTCTGTATTGTAGTCTCCAACTTAAAGCACAGGACAAAAAAAATAGCTTCCAACTACATCATCACTTTGTTATAATGGGCTAAATTCAGCCCTGAGGGGCTGTAGAAATTAATGGACTTTGGCCCAACATGTGGTTAATGAGGATGGTGTATTTCTCACCGATAAGGTACCATACTTCTGCCACTACAGATTGGCTGGGAATAAGTCACCACTTCAGAGACACTGTATTCTCTTCCAGCCCTGGCCGTGTTTGCTCTAAATAGAGGCAGCAAAAATAGACATCAAACCCAAAAACATTTCTTTCAAACTCCAAATGCCTCTGGCTCTGATTTTGATCTCTCATGCAGCAGAAGCTCAAGTGAGTGGAGAGGTTTATTGCTCATTTGTGCTTGCACAAATGAAATGGGACCACTGTGTTTAACATTGCAGAACATTTAAGACAGTATCTATCTACATAAAATGCTAACTCAGATTAAAAAACATTAAATTTTACATCTTCAGACCTCTTTCTACAGATAATCTTTTTGCATCTTTTCATTTCTGTAATCACTTACTAACTTCTCCCTGCCCATGCAGCTAAATCCACCTCTCTGGAAGTCCCTTTGCAGAAATTTCAGAATCAGCACCAGATTTCCAGTTCTTCATGACCCTGTCCTCATCTCTAGAAAGCACATAAGCCCATGTTCATCTATTGAGACCATGTCTATGTGGTTACCTGTACATAAAGATGCTTTCTTGGAGACTGCACTGTTGCTTCTCCCTTTTGCATCTCAGTCTTAGCTCCCAGTTTAAACTTGGCCTTCATATCTTTGCTGCTGTTTGCTTGTTTTGAAACAGGGAACAGTCAGAGGCTCAAAACATACCCTCAATTCTTGTATCCAAAGTCTCCAGCATGCCCTCTATTTTCCACAAACACTGAAAACCTCTAAAAAAAGCATTATGCTTCAGAAAGTACTAGACTGCAATTCAAGTAGTGTCAGATCTTCCAAAGAGCCTTGTAATTTTTAATGTGGCTGATATGTGTAAAAGATCTCATATATTCTCTCTTCCTCTTACAACATATCTCAGCTATTCTTAGATGAAGAGGTAACAGAGGAAGGATCACCCCTGATTGTATGAAAAAAGCCTAAAAAGTTTCAGCTACACCTCCTCTAGTGTCCCAGGGAGGATTTTGTGGTCCAGAGGCCAAATATCAGTCTGGCTGTGTCCATACTATCAAATGGTGACCTCATCCAAACTGCCTATGGGAAAAGGTCCCACATCCATGTGAACTCCCAGACAGTGACTGGAGACTATTTGGGACAGTGGCCTGGGCCAAAAATTGTGCCAGGAATCATTCCAATAACCAGAAAAATATAGAAAACAAACTCTAGGGTATCAACACTGTTTGTTTCACTCCTGTAGATGTATCCCTTAAAACCTTCCCATATCACTAAAAAAAAAATATTAAAAAAAAAAATTAAAAGAGAGACAGATAGTTTTTTTTTCTGGACTGCTTGCTTTTAGCTTAGGGTTGTTCTCTTTTCTCTAGATAGAAAGAAAGAAGTTCACTGCTGATAAAAGATGTGCCGAAGCAGAGCACATCCATGTATTTCCTTTGGGCTAAGCTTATGATTTGATTTTCATTATGATTTTCATTTCTATGGCCCATAACCTTAGCTCCTCAAACCTGTTGACTTTCAGCAAGATAACCACAGGTGGGACTTGGCACTGTATGGACTCCTGTAGACTAAAAGATATGTAGGTTAAGGCTTTGCAAGGAGGTTAAGGAACTAAGTTCCCAGCTCCCTTCAAACCCAAGGGCTGTACTTGGTCTTCCCTGATATAAACTCTACCTTCCAACATCACCTCTCTATGTCCCAGCTGAGATGAAAGGGAGGATAGTTAAGGCGTTATGTTTGGTCTTTTATTATCTTCTTTGCACAGTCCATTAATGACTCGGATCACAGTGAAATAAAGAGCTGATTTCAGATTCTCATCTACTCAGTAATTTGTTAACTTCTGATAAAATTGAGCTTTGTCTTCCTATCTCTCTTTGCCAAACAAAGAGGCCAAGGCTGGCAAGTGAACCTCATCTTTCACACTACTCACCTGATGCAATCAGTCACATATTGCAGTTGATCATTACATTTTCTAGATAACTACTTGCCCTCTATTCTGTGATGTAAAAAATGTTTGGTGTGCTAGCCAGCAGCTAATGGGAATGAGGAGGAAAAGCTCCACTCGTGTCAAATTGTTGTTATCTGTTTCATTGGTGTAAAACTAGGAATAATTTAGCAATGGGTTTGATCCATTATCAGCAGGAATTCCTCTAGATTACAGCAGGAATTCTCTCTAGAATGAAAACATAACCTCTATTCTCAGTATACAGCCATCATACCTCAAGGACTTTCTTGGGAACTGACTGACACCTCTAGCCTGCAAGCTTTAAAGTCACTGATGCTCATTAGTCATCAAATCTAAGGGAAAAGGGAAACTTTGAACACTTTGAAAATTGACTTTAGGAACTCCATCACCAGTTCTGGAAATCTCAACTTTGGGCTGACACCCTCATGGAGGAGAGAGACTTGTATTCACCTTGTAGTACTGATAACATCTTGCCCTCATTTTCACCAGAGTAATTCTGGAGGCAAACTTAGTGCCTTCAATTATTTCTATTGATTAAGGGCAGCTTTACACATAGGTAACAGGTTTTGACTATTCTCCTACCTACTCCAAAGCTTTGGCCTCACGTGTATTTGCAGCATTACTTGTACAGTAAGGAATTGCCCTGTAAAACAGAAAGACAACTCCAGAGAGCAAGTTGTCAATAGCAAAGAACTGGTTACTTAAAAAAATGGTTAATGTTCTGAAATACTGAGTGGTTAACAACACATCAAGTGGCTGCTGAGAGGATGCTCCTATTTACTCAGAGGTCCATTATTTACTCATAAATTCCTTGGTTTAATTTCTTTGTAGTCTGTTTCCTCTATTACATACTCATAATCGTAGTCTCATAAGTTCTCCTCCTACAGCTGCTAATTATTCTCTATGTTCACCACATACCCTTTTGTGCCATATAGATGGTGAATAATAATTTCCGTAGAACAGAGGTTTGTTTTGTTGGTTTTTTAATTAAAGCAACGTTCTTTAGAAACAAATGCAATAAAATTAAATTTAACAAATCAGAAAAAGTCATTAAACACGAGTGCCAGTCAAGCTGCTAAGCTGCAATTCAAGCCACATCAATCACAATTCTGTTGCTCCAAAAGGTTGATTTTCATCAATTACAAGTCCACAGGGTTTCAGTTAGGGAACTGTTCATACACATTCCTTTTTATTTCTCAGGTACCAGCTCTGGGACAATCAAAGAACAACTCTGGAAAAAAGGTGTGCAAAAGGTGTGCTCCATGCAATATGCTTCTGAGTAATGAACAGAGAAGACATCTCAGACTTTGCACGCTGCCTTCACTCTTCCATCTCAACAAGATCAAGTAGAACCAATGAAAGCATTTGATTTACATCACTGAAAACAGAGGCTTACATGATTTGAGAACCCAAAGCCATTTACTTCCACAGGAGACAATTGGGTGTAGTTCTTTTTTTTTTCTTTTTTTTTTTTATAAAAAAATGTCTTAAAAAAAAATAATGAACAAGTCTTTACAGTTCTGCAAGGAAGTTTTTCTGCATCAGCACTTCCCTATTCTGTTTATTAAAAGTATCTGGGAAGGAAGGACATGGTCATCAAGAAACTAGAACTAGATTGAGCAAAGTAGCCTGGTGCACAGTACAAAATTCAGTCCTTTGGATCCTGGCCTCAAGGGAATGGGGTAAGAAATGTCCAGCTCTGGAACTGTATATCTTCCAAGTATTTATTCCATTCATTTACAAGTTACATAGGACTGAGCAGTTAACCATGGCCATACTTTGCTTACCCTTTACAACACCACCACCACCAACAAAAAAAAGCAAACAGTAGCATGCATCTTGCCAATTATGCTTTAAATACCTATTTGGCCCTGAGTAAGAAAGAAATAGTAACTTCTGAGATAGAGCAGGCTCTTGGTGCAGAAGTTGGATTGTGTCCTACAGCTATCTCATAGATCTGCTTTCCAAAATTGCAGCCAGACACACAGAGCTCCCATTAAAGTAATTGATTGCTCTGTGAGCTTAATACTTCAGTACCCCAGGATCTACAGATCACAATACAATATGCTATATCATAATATATAGCAAATAGCATTGAAGTCAGTTGGCACTGGTGAAGTAAAATCCAAGCTGAAGATGGATATCAGAGTGCAGGAAGAGGCACAAGGGATATTTTAGAAGCCAGTAGCTGGCTGTGTGGAGTTTAACCTGTCTGTGGTATTTCTGTGAGGGCTGTAAGCAGAAAAAACCCATTCCATTATCTCCAGAGAAGGAAGAAGAATCATGAAGAGAGAAGGGTGAATTATTAAAGGACAGGCCAAGTATGACTGAGAGCTTATTAAAAAGGGAGGAGGATGGGTAAGCAGAGAAACAGCTTGCTAGGCTGGTTCTATTAAAATCTAAGTCTGAATCCTCTGTGTAAATTAGCATAGCTCCATTGACTCGGGTTGACTTCTCTGGCTTTATGGCAGTTTACCAGCTGACATTTTAGCCCATTAACTTGAAGCATTGAATGTTGCCCTGTGAGCTTGGTCTTTGTTTGTTCTGCCCCCTCTCTCCTTTTTTCTGCCAGAACTGACAAAATTCTTCAGCTGAAACATCTGAGGAATGACATCTCATCAAAGATGGATGTTTCCATGGAAATATCTGTTTCAGATGAAATTTTTTGAGCCTTTCATGGAAAAAAATATAAATAACTGCTTGGAGAAGTTTTCAATAAATCAAAATAGAAACTTTGATGGATAAACTGAAATGTTGTTTGGGTTGCATTTTTCCTTTCTTTGCTCAAATAAAGAACTGAAGACAATAAATAAATAAATAAAATGAATACCTGAAGAAATTACCAAAATGAAAATTTGCTGTAAATTTCCAAGAGGAAACAAAACCATATATCAGGTTATCCCCCCCCCAGATGCCCACGTTTATAGTCCTGAGGCCACCAGGAGATGACGAGGAGCTGGTGGCAGTGATTGCAGGGCAGAGGAGGGAAAGGGAGAAATAAATGCTCCTGGCTTCTCTCTATGCGAGGGCCTTTTCTTTTTTTCTCCCTCTTTTCCCTGTTCCTCCCTTCCCACTCATTGCAGCTAGTGCCTCAGACTGTAATCTGCTGGAAAAAAAAACCCAGAACAAGCTGCACCTCCCCTGCACCAGCCTCTGCTGATAGTGAGATCCTCTAACATGAATCTAGAGGGCTTTTTCTTCCTCCTTTTGAGCACTGATTTACCCCTACAAATGGACTGACATTCAAGCATATGGGAAAATAAATTCCAGGGGTGAAATCGCTGTGACTGTTTCCCAGAATATGATCCCAAGGAAGAAGAACTGGTTATGGAAGATTACACACTGAAAATGAATTTATTTACATGTAAAATAAAATGCAGAGTTCTGTTCAGACACACAGAGGAGTCTGACCACAATGGAAGTTGCTAACTACTTCCCTGAGAGTTTCTATTGAGAGTCTCAGCCCAAGAACATTAGAAGGAGCAGGAATGAATCCAGGATCCTGGACATGTCCTACCACCTCCACATTTGCTGGCAGATTCATGCTCCAAAACAGTGCTGGGGAACCACTTCTGGAAGTCCTATCCAATATAGGCAATGACAGCCAAAGCTGTGCTTTACAAAGGGAAGGTTGATGAGAAAAGATTCAGGTCAGTATTTCCAGGGCTTTACCTTACCACCACTTTCCAGAAAGCTCTCTGTAAATGAAATGTTCCAACTTAATCTATCCCAGCTTCTGGAAATGCAGAACCAGCTTCCTTGGCACAGTTCAGAATAGCAAAAAAATCTAAGAACCCTCCTACGACTGGGGAAGAGCTAGAGCTACCAGCTGCTTTGAACATTTGGAGAGGAATACTTGGAGACTGTGTTGCAAATACACCAATATATGCCACTTTCCAGGAGCCTGAAGTATGTTTGGCAATAGACAGGAAAGAACTGATGTTGGTGTGAAACCTCAGCTGGGAGGCTGACTAGAACGCTGCATAATCCTACACACAGATGAATATGGTCATATTATTTTATTGCTCTGCATCAAGTCCCATAAAGAAAGTGTCACTTGACTTACTTTTCCCACATAAAGCAAAAAAGTTGTGTTTAAATCAGTGCTTAAATTCAGGCAGCTGCTGGCCAGCCTGGGTATGCCATCTGATGGAGCTAAGGAAAAGACACACAGTTTTGTCACCCCTGCCAAAGTGATTTTGTGCAGAAAGTGCTAATGCAGACCTAGGCAAGGACTACTTCTTTTGGTGGAGTCAAACTCCAGCTTTTCCTCTGAGCTAGTTAGATGAGGTCAGCCAGATTAAAATAAATAAATAAATAATGTTTTGTTAAAGCACAAACGCAATTAAAACCAAAGAGACTGCACTGGGTTATAGGTGTTATTCAGTGCATGTGAAGGGGTGCCAGAATCTGCCTCTGAATAGTTTTGATTAACAAACCTTTATCTGAATTGTTAAAGAACTGTTCATTTTGTTAAGCCATTATTCACAGCCTGTGACTGGTCATAAGTAATGTTCTGCATCCTGATGAGAGGCTTGAAGCTTACACTGGGATGATGAATGCCTGACAGCAGATAATGAATAGTGTACTTCCCTTGCAATTCACAAATGCTCTCGGGTGTCTGAATTGTAAACCAGCACTGAACAAGCACATTGAAATACCATTCCCAAAAGCAGCAGGATTTCAGCTTTTTCTCTATGGGGTAGAGTTTAATTTCCCCAAACCGAAGCAGCACAGGTCAAGCAGGTGTCCTAGAGCTGCTTGTTGGTTTTGTCTCAGGCCCTGGCAGGCTGGAAACACAACCAAAGCCCTTGGCCACAAGTTCCTCCTTAGGGGAAGAAGAGCTGGGGGGGTTCCCTGTGAGGTCAAACCCTGACTTTCCCCAAAAGGTTCTGTCACCCCACAACCCAGGCACTTCCCCTGGAGCTGCATGAATACTTGCAAATAATAACCCACACGGTCACATAAGTAGCAGCCAATGGAAGCCAAGTAATTCATTTATCAATTTATTGGCCAACAGACCGTCTTAATTATTTAACTATTCTGGTAAAAGCTAATGCATAAAGAGCTTAAATGGTGCATGCCTCCTGCAGAGGGCTCTCAGCCAAGGGGAAATTTTGCACCAAACACCAGGCAGTTTGAAATCTTCTCTGAATGCAAATGGACCAGAGTAGCTGCTTCTACTTGGAGCTGCAAGATGACTAGCTGAGGGGCAAAGCACTGGAAAGAATGCTTGGACCAACACATTGCCATGCTATTTTCCAGTTTTATGGCAGTCTCTGCCCACCAGTCTGGCTTGTACCCAGTCATTTATTTCCCCCCAAATGAACGTAATGGAAGTAGGTACGGGAAATGTTTCATTTACTGACCTAATGGAAAGTGAAATGTTGGATAGCTGCCAAGAATATCACCTGAGAACATCAAGATGCACGTGTTGCAGGAGAACATTTGGTCGACAACCACGTGCACAACATTTCACCCATAACAGAAAGGAAAAAAATGGTTTGGGTTGAGATATCTGCAGTTCATCTCTTGATCTTTCAACCAACCTGAAGAACCAAAGGAATAAATGTGGCATGCCAGACTCTGGAGCACTCAACACTCTGCAACTGTGTGAAGTCTGTTGCTGTGGCAGGCCCACCTACACTCCTTCAGCTAATTGCTCCAGAATTTATTTGCTTCCATTTACAGCCACCTCTTTGCTAGCTGTAAATGACAGCAAGAGCACTCGTGAAGTCGGTGCCTTGGGACAAGCTTCAAGTTGGGAATGGCATGTGTGGGAATCTCAGCTCAGCAGGATCCTGCTGGGATGGCAGGGCAAAAATAAACAAGCAGAGGCTTCCCACTGCCACCACATCAGCTTCACTTTTACACTTGGCACCTCTTTAACAAAGAGGTTGTGGGAGGTCCTTGGTGTCTGCTCACGGGGCTGAGGCTCCTGCATCCTTCTGGGCCACTCAGTGCTTCTGTTTCTGGTGGGTGAGTGACGATAGGACCAGGAATTAAAGGCTTGTCCTCTCTTCCAGGATAGCTTCAATCTGAGACTGGAAAGGCTGCAGATTCTGTAGTTCCAATCCTGACAGAATTTGCTTACGTCGTCTCCATTAAATTACTCTTTCTATGCTTTGGTTTTCCACATGAAATTGTATTTCCTTTTACACTTAAATCATGTATCTCTAGGCCATGAGTCACTTCGTACAGCTTTTTTGTACAGAATCTAGCACAATGCAACCAATTCTGACAAAGATTATGGAGTAATCACCATCAAATATTTTTATTACCCTCAAATTCATCATGTTTTTTCTACATAACTGCATGTTCCTGATGCTTAGACCTTTCTGTTAGGTGGAGATATGTATCAGAGATCCCGTGTCACAGCCCTTTCACTGGAATACAAATTCAGCAGTGAAAAGTGTAGGATGTTACCCCAAAATATCTGGCAATGGCCAGTGTCTCCTGCTCTGGGAGCTGCCAGGAACCAGTCAAGCAGCAGCATCTCCATAGCTTTGCATATTCAGGAAAGGAAAGTTATGTGGTGCTCCTGGTCTCCACTGGACTCCTTTTCATTACAGAGCCAGGACAAGGAACAGCTGGAGAAGAGAACACCAACATCACCAAGCAAAGCCACAGCACTCCTTTAAATTATTGCTGCTTTTTCCATATCTAAAGCTCCTTTCCCCAATAAAGATCACCCTAAAAACGTCCTGCTAGGAAATTCTCCCAGGGGAAGCCACTAGTGCTGAAATGATAAGAGTTGGTAAAAGCTTTTTTTAAAGCATTTTGTATTCCCTACCCTTTCTGTGGTTCATTTTCCTTCCCTCTCTGCCACTTCCTCCATCTACCCTTCCCCCTCACAGCTTGCACACAGAACTCACCCATGCCTAAGGCTCCCTTTTGTTATATCTGCAGACACTCTCTCCTCTTTTCCTCACTCAAGCATATCCACTATGACTCCAATTTCTCCACTTCCAGCCACACAGCCCACCCCACCACATGAGAAATGCTCTTTCACATTCTTAACACTCTCACATCCCACTAGCAGGTGTGTAAAGAAAATTTCAACCAAAATTAAAAATTAAAAAAAAAAATAATTTTTTTTTAAATGGTCAGAGTGGTGAGTAAGCAAAGCTCCCAAGACTTCAAAGAGAGTTTGTGGTTTTCATGCTAGCATTTTTTGTGGTAGTCATTCACTGCTAGTTAGGTCTAGGATCAGCCTTAACCAATCACACCACTTCACTTTCCAAATCCAGCCCATAATTAAAAAAGAAGGGCAGCAGACTCTCACTAATGATGCAATGATGTGTTCTCAGGTGCTCTTCTAGGCATGAAGCCAAAAGCTAAGTTACCATTTATGCAGTTTGAAATGAATGGCATAAAATTAGGCACTGACTAGAATTTCTCATTGCAATTCTTAATCGTTTTGACTTTCTTTTTCCAACAGTCAGCGAGTTTTTCTTCTGAGAAGTCCTTGTAAAAAAAAAACCTAAAAATTAGATGGCTATTTACCATGACTATCAGTTGACTCAGATGACAGGACGTTGCATTTACAGGACCTTTTGTGTACATCACTCATCCTTTTCTGCTTCTCAATTAGGCCAAATTCTACTGCCTGTATTTATACTTTTGCTTTATTTCATCTCTCACGCTGATTTTTTTTCAGTAGTGACTCCTAGAGTAAATTACTGCTTCAACTTGACAAGATGACCCCAAGTCCTTGCTGAGGGATGCTTCAGGCCTTTGTCATGCCCTTCTTATCCTGTTTCATCATCCACAAAGCCAGGACTTTCTCACAGCTCATCAGCTGGTTCCCCCAGAAACAGCAGACAAATACCTTCCCATGTTTAGTGTGTTTAATGGGAAAAAATAATCAAGTCACTAACGTGGCATTCATCTACCATCACTCTTATTAATTCACCAATCACATCAACTATCTGCCAGTCAGAATGGTATTTGCTGTCCTGTTTCAAGGAGGCAAGATATATATATGTGAGAATGGTTGTGTTGGTCAATGCCTCAGTGGAATCAGGTATTACACTAATATTTCCCACATTTAGGGATAAAATACACCCTTTTAAGAATGGGGATCAGCATTTGAAATGAGAATTGGGAACATTTAGAAGCAATTAAAAGTATTAACCTCTAAGAGTTATCAAAATGTTGTGTACCTATCCTTCTTGCCTCCAGTAAAAATCCAGCCAATTCAGCAGCTCTCTTTTCAGTGCTGTGAAGATACCCACCTGAGCTGAGGCACAAAGAAGAGCTTTGTTATGGAGCCTCTTCCTAGAAATCAGGTGGGACATTCAGAAATGTAACTCAGGGAGCAAAATCAATTGCTTGTCAATCCTGTCTTGGGAAGAAGACCAAGAGAGCAAAGTCAAATCCCCAAAAGACCATGAAGGCCAGCATTAAGATGATCATGACCTAGTCTGGAAAGGACAAGCTTCTGCACTTGATGCTCTGTAGCCTCAGGGGAATGTGCAGTAACTGGTTACCCCAGTGCCCTATAAAATCTACTCCCAGGCTTTCCACTGTTGCTATTAATAGGAGTTTTAAACAGCCACGGAACCATAACATGAGATTAGCTGTTATTATATCTGTTCCACAGACAAACTATCTGACAACCAGTAAAACTGAAATGGAAACCAAGCCTCTCCTGCTGCATTGGTAGGAATGCTCCAGGAGGATACTGGAGGACAGAGTGCTCACAGTGGGTAACCAGATAAGGGCAAAGCCAAGTTGTATCCCGGGCCACTGCTGTGCCCAAGCAAAATAAAAGTACAATCAGACGTTAAGTTCTGCTGCTGTCATCTCTCCCTTGCAGTCCCTTGATGACACAGAATTCCCATCTCTCATCTCTGACGAAGAGCAAAAAGTTATAGCATGGATGTAAGGCTACAATGGGACAAGCAATGATGCTACTTAGGGTTCTTGCCAAGCACATGGATGCTCCTGGCCCCTTGCTATTCCTTTTGTAGTTTGAAAGATTCAAAAGAAGCCTTAATCTGGTTTAGCCCAAATTATTTAGGCTAAAGAATTTAAATAATTTCCTTGAGTCAGCTGGTTCTGACTGACTGGGAGCTTTCTTACAAAAGTTTGCCAGCACCTTAGGGCAGTAGGAGACACCTTAAATATGACCACGTGAAGCAGAAGATGCAACCACCCAGTGAAGGGGACTTTGCTGGCCTTTGAAAAGATGTAGGAAGAGGATTTGGTTGCTTGCTAATGGAACACAAACACTCTTGCAAAGGTTTATCAGTTGCAGCTAGAGAGGAGTGGCTATGTCACTCCTAGGTCACCAGGTGATGAGCTCTACAGAGTTTTCCACCTCTCAGTCACCACCTGAATTCAACCCAGCCCCAAAACTACAGCCAGGCATTTTAATTGCACCTTCAGCTCACACTGGGTTGAGGGCTTTTCAGGCATGATTTCTCATGGGGGTGCCCAGCATCTGGAACAATCAGGCCTCATCTTAGTTGGGTTCTTTAGCCAAAGTTTCTGAATTAAAAAGCCTATAGGAATTAGGGGTGGAATATAAATTGCTAAAGGGAGCAAGAGCTTCATTTACACTATCTTTGGCACTAATTTAATCCAGGATAAGGATCTACATTTTCTACTATCACATGTACAGTGAAAAGTCAAGGAAAACATAAATTTGCACTAATATTTTTTCCAATAAATAAATAAATAAAATTTAAAAAAAGGTTATTTTGGGAGCAAGGAGGGAGACACCTTATGTTACAGTTTCTGAAAGGAGCTTTAATGAATCTTTCTGAGCTTGACAGTAATACGAATTCCTCCCAAACATCTCAGCCTGAAACAGACAACTCATAACGTTGAAGTTAGGTATAGTTACAGCTGACTGAGAGGACTTAGAATGGAAATTGCTATGCAACTGCTACTTTATGAATTGCTGCCAGGTCTCAAGATAAAACAGAAAGCAGCCATTTTCTTGATTTGGTGCTCTTTTATCCTTCTGTGGAATGACAACAGTAACCTCTAAATGATAGAATTGCTTGGAGTTTTCTCATTTCCTTTTTACACAGACAAAAAGAAATAAAGACAGTGTATTCACAGACAAAAAATCATTGGAATTCACAGCATTTGGGGAAGCCAAAAGTGATCAAACATGTACTAGTTTAGTAAATTCTGATATACACATATACTCCAACACAGGACATGCTGGGTTACTTTGGTGAGAGCAGAGTCCCAGCACACTTAATGCTCTACAGTTTTCTCATCCAAATCTCTCCTGCCATATCAAATAGGTCACTGCACTGAAAACAGGGCTATATTTTAAATAGATTGCATTAATTTTATGAATGCATCATAAAAATGGGAACTCCATAACTTTGTATTGACACTGTTTTACGGTAGCAATTTACCATTGTAATGGCACTACTTAGGAAACAATGAACAAACTGCAATGAGATAATTAAGGGATAATCTCCATTACTTTGAAGTATACAAAGCAATAAACAGCTGCCAAAACTGATTAATAGCTGAAGTGGAGTTAAGGCATTTAATCAATCTAATAAACCATTTATTACAAGAATATCACAGCTTAGACTAACTATGAAACATTTATCATATTGATACAAACTGCAGTATTTTTTCCATTCTGTAGGATCTAACATCATGAGACCTTGATTGCTCTTCCATTAAAGTCAAGGATGAAACTCCCATTGTGGGCCCAGGGTCAACCTTTCACTGAGCTGATATCAATGAAAATAAATGCTTCATTTTAATGTAGGACCGTTCTGCTAAAAAACATTTCCCCCCCTGTTATAAAACATCCTATGGCATTGAAAGGAGAACACGTTTTAGTGGCAAGGACAAATGTCAGGAGCCACGATGAAAATCTGGGATTGCCTCCTGGCTTGTACTGCAATTTCCTGCCATGTATTATTGTTTTTTCTGTGCCTCCACCTCCTATCTGTGACACGGTGAGGAAACCATTCCCTTGTTCCATGGGATTATTTAGGATTTAGTTCATGTAGCACCCAAAGAAACACCGAAGATACCGTACACACTTCAGAGTGTCTAAGGGAAAGTAAAAGCAGAAAGAAAACAATGTGGTTTGTTGCTTCTTGGTTTGGCTCCACCTGTCTCACAGCTGGTTCAGGAAAAGGAGTAAGGGCTGAACAACCCTGCCTGGAGGAAGGGACCAGTTTCCTATGTTCCAGCAGTGCTGCCTGCTCAAGTACAGCTGAGCTTCCTGAACTTCCATTTTGCTTCCCACTGCTCTGCCCATGGGCTTCCTCCAGCTCCTGGTGTGCTGTTGGTATCCGGCTTTTTTCCACCTTAAACTGGAGGGGTGGAGGATGGATGGATGAGATCAGCAGAGGGGCAAGCACAGAGAGAGATATCACCCCTGGGATGGTCTTTCAAACACTTTCTACATCACCATAATTAGCAGTTTCCCCTCGAATCTGAAGTAAGTCCCAAATTCCTTAATAAGATGAATAAACAGATAACTGTTTGGGGTTTTTACAGTGCAAGTTGCAAAAAGCTATCCTATTAAGATTTAAAACATACATAATGCATTGGCTTCAAGGTGCTATTGTATCTGTCAAACCTTGCAAAAGGTGGCTTTCATCAGACAAGACGTTTGTATCTCTTCATACTTGCACAGAAAAGAGGTGTTGAGAACATGTTCTCCTACTGCATGGCATAATTGCTCTTCCCCTGCAAAGAAGTGGAAGATGTCTTTAGTGCTGGCTGACTCTCAAATATGCTCTGAAGCAAGACCTTTGTCTTAAAGCTGGTAGGAAGCTACTTTGGTTTTATCCAAATATAAATATTGATCTAGAAACTCGTAGCAAATAATAACAGAGGTCTGAATTTATTGTTTCAGCAAAAGCTGCGATGCAAATTAACCCTCAGATAATTAAAAATGCTTCCAGTGCCTGGGTGGGTAACAGATCAAGAAGTTGCTGGATTACAACATAACCCAGTGCTGTGATAAATCTCCGGGATAGGAGAGGAGCAGGAGCTCTCAGCTTTTAAAGGCAGCAGGACTAATTCCAACAGCCAACGTGTACTAATTCCTATTCATCTGTGCCCAATCTAACCTGCAAGGGACTGTTTGCAAGACTTTCATCTCGAGAAGCCTAAAGCCAAGCAGCAGGCTGAGGCTTGTACAATTGGATGCAATGCAAGCAGTGGCATTGCACTCCTCCACTCTCCCCAGTGTTTGTCATAAGAGCAGGAGGAGCAAACCCAAAATACAAGTCCCAGAAACCTGCAATACTGGTATCTCTGCATGCACTGCTGTTTAAGGAGTGTTAGCTTTGCCAGAAAAAACACAGCGAGATTTTAAACACCTTTGAACAAATGCAGCCACTTGGAAGATTCGCAGCAAAAACTTTAAACCTGTTGACTGAGAGAGTGATAAAAGGCCCTGGACTTTTAAGTTATTTTCCCCAGAAACTAGATGTGGCACTGCTGGAGATTAGAAATTCCTTGAGGCTGAGCCCATGGCCTCCCTTTACGGTAAAGCAGAGAGAACAGCTGCTTGCAGTTTCTGGAATCAAACACAATGGTCATTTCTGCAGCTTAGCTTGGCAGTTGAAATGCCATGGATTTTGCTGCTGTTAAGTAAAACTGTCCAGAGCCACATACGTATTTTTATATATATTATAGAAGTTATATATATTTTTTTAATATATTTTTTTAAACGATCACAGGAAGTGGCTTTCTTTTAGGAAAAAAAAAAAATTAGTTTTATCATTACTAAAATTCACGCTGCCTGGATCTATGCCAGCTACAGATTTTCCTCAATTAGTTAATGGAATTTAAATTTTTTTCTGTCCTTTTTGTAGCAAGGTTGAAATAGAAGACTGTATATACATTAGAAGTACTTTTTTTTTTTTTTTTTGAGAGTGAGAGAGAAAGGAGGTTGCAAATCCTTTTTGATATTAAAAATACCACTGTGCTTTCTTTAAGGTTTTCTCATGATTTCACTCTGACAGACATTTTTCACCTCACTCTGAGAGCCATTTTTTGGGCAGGCTCCCACACCTACGTTCTTCACCATCCTGCCCAAGACCCTGGGTAGTGGCAGGAGGGTAGGGGAAGAGCAGGACACGCACACCACAGCTTTTCATCTGGATGCACCAACAAGCAGTAGCACTGGGAATTCCTGGAGAGTCAGACATGCTTTTAACTTGGGGAAAAAGAAAAAAAAAAAAAAAGAGTATTTTCTCTCAGAGAAGCTGCCAAGACTGCCCTCAGTAGCTTTTAGGTTATAGAATCATAGAGTGGTAAAGTTTGGAAGGGACCTTAAGGATCATTTAGCCATGGGCAGGGACACTTCTCACTCAACCAGGTCGCTCCATCCAACCCCATCCAACACTTCCAAGGATGGGGCATCCATAACTTCTAACACCTCATCGAAATTCTTTCAGACAGACACAGGTCACCCTCATCCTATCACTCCATGCTCTTCTCCAAAGCCCCTTCCCAGCTTTCCCGCAGCCCCTCCAGGCAGTGGAAGGGGCTCTTAGGTCTCCAGGGAGCCAACTCCCTCAGCCTGTCTCCACACTACAGCTATTCCAGCCCCTTCCTTATCTTCGTGGCCTCCTCAGGGCCATCTCCAGCACCTCCATCTTCCTTCTGGTGCTGAAGGGGGGGGGGAACACACACAGGACCCCAGCCCTGGCTCTGCCCGGACGTGCCTCGCCAGAGTCACCCCCTGTAAGAACGCGGCCACCCCTAACACCACCTCGCAAATCCACACCTCGACCACTCGTTCCCCAGGGGACACCCAACCCCGCTCCGCCCAGGGCTGCCCCCGCCATAGCCCTGAGGCGACAAACGGGGGACGCTCCCCTTCCCGCCACTCCTCCGCTTTGACCACGCCCACTCCGCTTTGACCACGCCCCTCTGTCCCCTTGGCCACGCCCCCAACCGGCGGTGCCCCTTTGTACGCAATATCACTCCCTTGCCGCGCCCCCCTCTCTGCGGCCCCGCCCACTCAAATTAGCCACGCCCACTCCTTTTATAGCCCCGCCCCCTTGTTTACCGCGCAGCGGGGCCCGGGCGCTGCCCGCTCCCACCTCCATGTTGGAGCGTCCCGCGGGGCGGGGGCGGAGCGGGGCGGGGCGCGGGCAGCTCCGGGCGGGCTGACAGGCTGCGAGCGCGGCGGTAGCGGCGGCGGGGACGAAGGGCTGTGGCGCAGCGCGGGGAGCGCGGCCCGGGGGGGGGGTAGAGCAGCGCGGTTCGGCTCCGCTCAGCTCGGCTTCTTTCCCCTTCTTTCCTTCCTTCCCTTGTACCGCGCTTCCCTCCGCGCCCGCGCACGGCGGCGGCCCGCGACCCGGGAAAAGGGGGGAGGAGGAGGAGGTGGAGAAGGAGGAGGAGGGGGCGGCCCGGAGTCGGTCCGCTGAGCCCGCAGAGCTGCCAGCGGGAAGGGGGGTTGTGGGGGGGGGAGGGAGGGAGGGCCGGGGCGGAGGTGTGAGGAGGGGGCGCGGGGATGAGATAAGCGCGGAGGAGGAGGAGGAGGAGGAGGAGGGCGGCGGGAGGGGGGGGAGGGTGGGGGGTATGTAGGGAGCGGCGGGGGATTGTACCGGGGGACGCGCTCGGGGGAGGCCCCGCGGGGCGGCTCAGGTGGATGCGGGGGGCGGTGTGAAGCCGGGAGGGGGGGGAGGGGGGGGTTGGCCGCGGGTGGGAGGCGCGGAGGGCCGGGGGCATTTCCCCCGCCTCGGGAAGCGGCGTGAAGAGGCGGCGGCGGCTTCTCCGGCGGGGTCTCGGGGGGAGCGCAGCGGAGGGCTTCCCGGAAGGGTGAATTGGATTAATTATTATTTTTTGTGGTTGGTTTTTTTTTTGTGGTTTTTTTTTAATTTTTATTTTGAAGGGGGGGGGTTGATTCGCCTTCTCTCCCCCCCCCCCCCCACCCCTTTCCCTCCGCCCGCTCCCCCTCCTCAGCGGAGAATTGGCGCCTGGAGGAGGCGGCGGTGGCAGCGCTACCGGAGGGGCCCCTGTGCGCGGTGCTCCCCCTTTTCCCCCTTTCCCTCCCCTCCCCAGCTTGGCTTCGCTTCTGGAGGAGTTGTTTAGGGTTGTTTTTTTTCCCCCCCCTTTTTTTTTTTTTTTAATACAAATCTGCGTATTGATTTTTAAACAAACAAACAACCCCCCCCCCCCCGCACACAAGCCTGCCTCTGGGAGGGAGATAGCCAGGTGAAATCTCACTCTGTTTCCATGGACAACCCGTCCATTATCACCCAGGTGACTAACCCCAAAGAGGAGGAGATCCTATCCTGCACTCAGGATAAAGGTGAGCTGCTTTTTCTCCATTATTTGGTGGTGGTGTTTGGGTTTTGTTTTGTGGAGCTTTTTCCTTTTTTTTTTTTTTTTTTTCTTTGTGGAAATCTCTGCTTAAAAAAACCCGCCCGTAGTAACAACTTGAATTCTTCAGTATAATCCTCTCGGCTGTTGGGAATAGAGGAGGGCTTGTTGGACTTGGGTTTGTTTTTTTTTTTATTTGTGGGATGAAGATATTTGCATGAAGGTCTTTGGAACTGCTTGCTGGATACGGCTGAGAACTTGTTACAGTGTTTAAAGATTGAGTTTAATTAGCCGTTATTTAAATAAAATACTCTTTGGGAGTCTGCGAGGTAACTTTGTAAGGTTGCCACTTGTGCCCTGCTTCAGGGAGATCTGTGGTAGATGTGTTGGAAGGTTTTGAAACCTCAGCTGTGAAGATTTTAAATTTCTCCCTTCATTTCCTGAAAGAAAAAAAACGAAAAAAAAAAAAAAAAGGGGGGGGGGGTTGCTGCTTGTTCTCTGTGTTCCTATATTTCCCCCTTCCTCACATTTGAGAATCTGTTGCTGTCGGGTTTGTCTCTCAAGGATCTTTGTGTGCCTGGGGAAGAGTCATGAGCCCATGAACAACTACTTTTAAAAACTCTCTATTTACTCCGTAGAGAACTAGCTGTTGCTTCTGTAAGCCGTCGTGCTTAGATTGCATTTTACTCCCCAAAAAGACGAATCCTCCCTGACCAAAGGAGCTGCTTCTCCTCCAAAGTCGAGACACTGACGATTGACCTTAACCTCGTTTCCTTTGGGAAGCTTGGAGGGGTCTTGTGCTGGAAGTGGTTGTGTCCTTGCAGCTGAAGATGGGGAAGGTGCAGGGTTCAAGTTCTTGGCAGTTGTGTGGTCTTTTGGAAGTTAGTTGGATGTCAAGTTTAGGCTTTGATGTGCTGGTAAAAGGGATGGATATTGGAAATAAATTGTGTGGTGGTGTAGGTTGATAGACCTCTGAGTGGTCTTCTAAAAATGGTGATTTGCTACATCTCCCCTTAATCCCTTTAGTATCCAGAAAGCCTCCATTTCAGTGTAGCTCCTCTTGTAAATATATTAAGGGTCCTGTATTATTGGAGAAGTTGCTCCCTGTTACTTGGGAGTGAAAGGCTGTGTGTGAAATATGTCATCTCACCAGTGCTGACTGCAGAAGGAGTATGGATGTAGACAAAAAAAAAAAAAGCTATCGATTTTTATGGGGATATTAAAAAACAAAAAAAAATGTTTTCAGTATAGGAGTGCTCACGGTAATCTCTAATTCCTATTTGTTTGTGAAGTGATACATCCACTCTGAGGCCTTGTATATCTCAAGAGGATTTTTTCCTCTGTTTTGGCAATGTTGAGCATGGGGTAACTACAGTTTATATGGCACTGTTCTGCCTGGGATGTCTCCTGATTTTGGATAGACTTGGGTGAGACTGTGCTCAGATGTTGTTGTGGTCTTGGCGGCCTACGTTATAGCACAGACTGGAAGAGCTTCATTAATATTATTAGCAGCTGGTCAAAATTTTAGTTTAAAAAAGCCAGTTGAGACAAGTAGAGGAAAATTTGACAGCTGAGAATAAGAGTGAGCATCCACATCAAACAAGTGTCTTCGGAGTCCTCGGCACAGAGAGCTGAGCTGCGGAGCAAGAAATATGCATATAACTTGCATAACTATGCAGCAACTTGCATAATGTGCATTGTGTTCTTGGTTTGTCTTGGGCAGAAAATCACCATGGTCTTAATTTCACAGCAGGGTTTTTTGGGGGCTGCATGTTAGCAAGGGTGGGCTGTGGGGAGAGAGGAAGGAGGATAGTTGGAGACATGTAGAAACTTCACCTCGAGACAGGAGGTGGATTACTGTTTGTTTTTTGGGGTTTTTTCCCCCCCTTTTATTTTTTTTGTATGGTTAAAGTGCATGCATTGGATATGTGCTTTGTGGTGAGACTCTCAAATCACCCCAGAGCAACTTTTGCAGGAAGAGAATTGCAGGTTTGTCAGTTCTGGGCTCTGGAAGGAGAACATTGCTTGCTCCTACCTCTTCCACTACAGGTTTTGCCACTGCTGGAGGTATGGAGCTTGTGCAAACCCGTTGTGCTGCCTGCTTTCCCTGCCTGCTTCTGTAGTGTGTCACCCGACTTTTCTGTGAAATTTAACATTTTAGAGAAGCCTTTAGGTCAGGTGAGCTGTGAGAGAGCCCGAAGGTGAGGTGGTGAACACAGATAGCTCTTAGTGGGAGACTCATCTCTATCCAGAGTCTTTGCTCTTAAATCAGATTGGACTGAATGTCTTGTTACAAAATGGCTAACAAGTATGTCCAGGCATAATGAATTAACTCTGGATTTAATAAATACGAGAATCACCTTCTGAAATTTTATGACAAAGGGAATTGCAACAGCACTTTGCTGTCAAAGGCTGCTCAGTTTACTGAAAACCTGCTTTTTCCCAAAACCTCCCAGTTTCCTTAAACCTCCCAGTTTAGTGTTTGGCTGCAGAAATATGTTCCAGGCTACTGAGCAGCATGTGGTGGCTTTAGGAGTCAGGATTTTTGAAGGCTTTGGGGATTTCTGTTTGTGTTCCTCGTGAGAAAATACAAATTTTTTGTTAAGTTGGAGATCAGTTTTACAGCAGCAGAGCAACTGCTAAATAATGCATCTGGATACCTTCACGTGTTCAGTTTTGGGTTTTTTTCCCAAGGTTTTTTTGAAGCTTTTAATCATCTGTGAGTCCAGTATTTAGCTTGATTTATTATTTTTCTAATGTATTTATGTTTTTAAAAGGAGCTTGATGTGCTCAATACACTTACATCCAGTTTCTCTTGTGCGAGGGTGGGCAACTGGCAAGAAACTGAGCTGTTCTCAGGTGGGGGGGCAGTTATGTTTGGTAAATATTGTGTTTTACAAATAAAAATGCCCAAATATTTTCTTGGTAATCCGGATGTATGAAAAATTAGCTTTTTGACATAAGTGAAGCTGTGACAACTTGTTAAAGAGGAGCTTGTTGATAGTAAAATGGAGTTGTTAATGTTTAGTTTGAACAAATAGTAAAACATATTGAAGGTGGAAAAAAACAGATCTTGGTACATGAACCATTTATGTTGCCACATGGTGGTGCACTGCATTTAGTTGTCAAAATGAAAGCTGAGCATGGAAAGTTGCTACAGTCATATTTTTTTAGTATTGTAATGTTTGCTCTGAAATACCCATGGTGTTTATGCATCTGGAGCACTTTGGGTCCCTGTCTACGTTGTTAAATTAGTTCTGGGAATAGAAACTAACATTCTCCCCATTGGAAGTGGTGCATAGGTGATTAAAAATATCTTGAGCAGAAAATTCACGGAGAATTTAATTCCCAGGTAGTTTTTTTAAGTAGGGAAAATATTAGTTTTTCACAGAATTACTTTGTGTTGTGGTCATTTGGCACTTCTAGAAATTGGAAGCATTAGCAAGACATAACTTGGAATTAAAACAGAGACAGAAGTATTTGAAAAAGAGCTTGTTGTATTAGTGATAAATGTGAACAACTAAAGAAAAATCTAAATAAAATGCTGCAAAGAAAACCTGAAAATTTGAGTCTCCAGAGAATCGATTCTGCAGATAAAGCCAACTATTTATTTGATAAGGAAAGTATTAATTCTTCTTAATTAGTGGAACAGCCACCTGTGAAGTAAAATCTATACAGTTAAATCTATAGAAAGCAGTGCAGTGCTGGCAAACCTTTGCACTGAGTGCAGTGTAGGGTGCAATCATGGGCACTTGGTTGAAAGAAGTGCATTTCTCTCTTTTTACCTACATGCTTTGATTTGATCCTCATAACAGATGCAAATTCTTCCTGTTTCCATCTGCCAAGTAAAGTAGTAGTATAATAATAGCCCAGTCCTTCCTCAGGTACCAAATCCTTCAGACTGTGGTGGTGTTACTTCTCTATTCAGATTCATCTTTCCTGACTTCTGTAGAATTTCTGTTACCTGAGCATCTAGTTTCATTTATTTAGAATAACTAAATTCAGTGTTCCTACAGAACTGTATTTTCTTTCGCAGTACATTATTTGAAAAATTTTCACAGTGGATCCTAATCCATTTTTAATTAATCCATATTAATATGGATTAAATTATGGATCCTAATCCATATTTTTTTAAAAAAAAACAGCATAATTCCCCAAGGATGTTTTAATCTACAAGTATTTTTTTTCCTTCCTTCCTTTGGAATAAAATTTGGAAAACCCAGCAGTATTAATTATCATTTAAAATAAGTTCTTAAGATGTCAAGGTAAAAGGAAAAATAAGTGTCTTTAATTGTGTTTTCAGTAAAAAGCATTTTTAAAATATGTGGAAATATTTTAATACTTTTTTTTTTTTTTTGCCATTACATCACCGGGGCTCAGAGTACTCAAAGATTCAAACATATGGTAATATTCCTGAGACACTGTCTCAACAAATTTTTGTAACATTAACTACAGATTTTAACTTCACCAAAAAAAAAAAAAAAAAAAAAAAAAAAAAAAAAGATGTGGAAACCACTCCAGCACTACATTGGAATGTGGATTGCTTGCAGAGGGTAAAATTTTAAATCATTAACTAATGACATAGCTGTTATATGAAGCCAGAGTAACCATACAGTAGGTTTTATGTTCCAAAAAGGCTGTAGTAACCCAAGATTTGATTTAGGGAAGCAGTTAACAAGCTGAAGTGTACTGGCAGTGAGGTGAAGGATAATTTGCATGAAGATCTAATACTCAGTCCCTGTCTGTAAGCTGCAGCCTTATAATTTCTTCATGGTGTGTGTCATCTCACATTCATATTTGTTTCAATGCAGTGATTTAACTGAAGTGTTCAGAAGTTTAACATGCCTTTAAAAAAACCCCAAAGTTTGACCTACATTTTGTCAATTCAATATTCTGAAATGCAAACAGGGTTTTCTGAGGTGATCTTTAAAGTGTGGAGTGATCGATGCTGCTCTTCATCTTTCAGAATTTAAGCTGAACATTACAAATAAGCTTCTGGATAATCTGGGTCTGTGTTTGTGACTTTAAAGTGAAACAAAACTGAAATAGTGAGAAAAGGAAAGCAGAGAAATGAAACCTCACTCATCTGGTCAGCGTTGGTGTCAGACCTTGTTCCCATTTGCCTGCTCGTGGCTTTAACTGTGGGAAACATTTTTTCCATCACAAAACACTGTATTTATGAGCTCTGCTATCTTGTAAAAGTCATCATTCAAACATGAAAGTGGTTGCAAGTTAGGTCTAGCCTGCAATTTTTGTATATGTTGAACCCTAAATACTCACTCTCTAAGCAAGTGTGCCTTTTTCTTCTGCTGAATTTTGAGTTGGAATAGTTGTTGCCATTGACCACCATGGTAGGTGCTCATTATTCCTTATCCATTTAGGTATTAACCCAGTTTCAGGTGACCCTGGATATGGAAATGTTAATTTGGGGAGTGAATTTGTCAGTTACTCAACCCTACCCAATGGGGAGTTTCACATAGATTTCTTTGAATTCTATTTGAAGTGTTTGTGTCCACAAGATTTAACATTCTCCTTTTTTAACAAAAGAAAAAAAAAATAGGAAAAGCAAATCTGGGTTTTGCTGTGCTTTCTTCCTTAGGTTTTTACCTGCTCTGTGGGTTGCTAGGGGAAGATGTGGCTCATCCCTCCTTCTCCTCCCTGCCCAAGGGATATATCTTGTTGGGAGAGAAGCCAGGCATGTGGACACATGTAGGAACAGGAAGGAGAAGAGAGCTGCCCAAGTGCTCTTGAGGGACAGAGCAGAAGGTGGGAGCTCCTGGCTTTTCTCTCTCCCCATATCACAGGGCTGGTATGGGGATAGATTTGGGGTGTGCTCTGGAATCTGAGCTGCTCTCACCCTGTTTGTCCTCATAGCACTCCTGGGCTCTCATGGTGGATCTCTGTTCACCTCCTTGGGTGGTTGTGTGTGGTTCCTTATCCTAGTCCATAAATATATCCAGAAAGGGATTGGAATCTTCCAGGCTGAAGTAGGAGAATGGCTCCTGGAGCTCATGAGTGAGCCTGTTTAGATGTTTAATGACCACATCTATCTTTCTAGTGAGGATCATGCACCTTCTGATTCCTCTCAGCACTGGAGAAGTGTCTGGAAAATCTCTCAAAAAATGCTCTGCTCTGAAGTCTCCGTATCTCTCTTCTTTTGGGGGATACTGATAGAAGTTGTATTTTCTGTGCTTGTTCAGGAGGCTCAAAATCCTTTAATGAACTTCCAAAGCTTTTTGTGAGAGGTTGTGGGTAGGCACAGAGGGAAGATGCCTTTTGTGTTGTAATGCAGACAGAGGTGTTTTCAAGAATTTCAGGTTGGAAATATTTATCTTTTATACATTCTACTTCTGTCAGAGTTTGACAAGAGCTTGCTTTATTTGTACTTGAAGAAGTTAAGGCATATAATGGACATAGATGAGATAAATACAGAAGCCGTAAGGAGCATCTAAATAGATCAGAGTTAAAATGTGTTCCAGGGAGGGTATAATTTTGGCCTTTTTTAATATTTCTGGAACATTTGTTCTAAGAAAAAAAATCAGTGAGTACTCTACAGCCCCAGTCCTTTCAGTACCAGCTGCTGCTGGGGAACAGAGATACTGAGAGTAAAAATGCCAACTTTAGATAAATGAGCAGAGAAAGTTCTGTGTGTGATGTTGGGCCTACATAAAGTTTGTAGGCTGTACTCAATGTGTTATCAAAGTGATCACTTGTATAGAAGTGCTACATCTTGTTTTCTTTCTACAAGGTAATAGAAGTGCAATTTTTTTTTTAAAAAAAGGAAAACTTCAGTGATTTGCTGTACTAGAAAATAGAATTCTATTACCTAGAAAATTTATTGTGTGTAAAATCTGAAGAAATAGATGGCAGAGTTGGAATCTAAGGATGTCAGGGATTTTAAAATGAGATATTATTATTTTGCAAGGAAGAACTATTACTCCCTTCTGAATGTTTGTTAGTATATTTAAAATCTGACAGGGGCCAATAAGATATTGCAAGACATCATGTCCAGGGGAGCAACACAAAATCAAGGAGCCATGGTCTCTCAAAACCTACTGCATGCAACTTTTGAAAATGTTTACAAAAAATCAGGAAATTTTTTAGGAAACATTTCTTCAATGTCAACCTGGAGTTACAATTTGTATATTGATGCTTTTGTTTAAAGTCAGGTCATCTCTCATGAGCAGCTGGCCAGCCAGTTCTGTCAGTTGTTTGCTGCTGCTATTGCAGGATCTCCTGATTTTCCTGGTAGAAAGTGATATATTGATTTTTATTCCCCACCTTTGCAGCTCTCCTGCTTCCTGAGTCGTCCTCCAGGATTCCCAGCAGAATTAGCAGTAAAACTTATCTCGCTTCTTGTCTGCTGTAATCAGCAGCAAGAATTTAAACTTTTTTGTGTATTTGATGGTTGGCAAAGCTTTGTCATCTCCTTGGTGTATGGCATTCCTCTGCTGGGCTCTGGGAGTCAAGGGAGGAAGAGGAGGAAGAGTCATGTCTCCAGCTCTTGGGGATGAACCTCCCAACCTCACATTTTGGGGCAGCTGGATCAGTTTCCATTTTAATAGCTCTCAGAATGAAATTCTACCACAACAGACACTACTACAAGGGACACATTTAGAAGAATCCAGGCATGTTTCTTCAGAGCAGTGTTAATAAAAGAATTTTTTTAAAGGTATGAATTTAATATGTTGTTGTTCCAAGCATGTGTTTAACAATTCTTGGGCAGTGCTGCTTTTTTTTTTTTTTTTTTTTTTTTTTACACAAATGCTGTTTTGTATATGCATGCCTGAATATTTACATACTTGCACTGGTTACCCACAAATGCACATACCTGTGGTGAATGGGGATCTAATCCTCAGAAAGCTTTGGTGAAGTTCAGAATTATGGGTGTAGGTTTTGCAGTTGTTTTGCTTGAGCTGAGCAGTGGACAATTTTTTTTTCCAAGTGATAGTTCAGATAGGGGTGCAAAGGGGTGGTCAACAGTGACACATTTCTGGAAGATATTTCATCATTTAGGTGTGCTTCAGCAAAGCACATTGAAAAATTTAATATTTGCCCCTTGGAGAGAAGGGAACTTCTAGGATTGTGAAGGATCCAAGTAAACCTTCACAAAAGCCTTAAAAATTAAAAACGATTAGGCTTATAGGGCTTTGTGTAAATTGGTTAAATATGCACGTGAACAATTTGAAAGTAGTGTAAAGGAAAACATTTCAGGAAGAATAGTTTAAGTATGGATTTTGCAGGTTTTTTTTGGAGTGAAGCTCTGACCTTTGTTTCTTGTGTTTTGATATTTTTGTTTTGTTTTCTCAATTCTCTCCCTTGTGATATTTTGCTTCTTGTGTTTTTCTTTTCTTGCTGTAAGTTTTCTGGATTGCAACAGCTGCCTCTTTGTGCCCTGGTGATGCTGAAGTGTAAGGGGCTGAGGGGCATCTGGAACTGGTGGATGTTGAGGGACAATTCTGGTGTGAGGACCTACAGGAGGTGTTTGGGTAGGGAGAAAGGGCAGTGATGAAAAACCCTGAACCATACTGCATGGGCAGGTTGGCCCCTGACAAATTGGCCAAAATGACATAAGAGCTATCTGCAAGGAGTAATGTTGTCTTTTTTTCCACTCCATATTAAAATCTGGGAAGATAAAGGTGTTTTCATCTTGTGTTTGATGCAGGGTCACCACAGCTTTGATTCTGAAACCCAAGGCATTTATTCCTTCTGTGTAACAATTCTTGGTTTAACAATTGGTTAAAGACCTTAAGTGAATGTTGTGCTGCATTTAAAGGGAGGAGGTACGTGGAAAATAACCAATAAAATAGAGTAAGCATGCCAGGGTTCATGCCACAGCACAGCATGGCTTCAGAATTAAAGGTGGAATATCCCACGTGGGTAAAAGGAGGAATTTATTTCTGCATTGTATGGGTGACCTGTGACATCTTTGGATATATTTGGTTGTCAAAATAGTTGATCTGTAGATTCCTAAACAGGATTATCTGATGGCAACTTGCATTTGTTATAATAAAAGTAATCTTCTGGAGGTTCTGAAAAACAATATTCTAAAGGTACTGATTGTATTTCAGCATACAAATTGTGTTGTCATCAATAAGCAGGGGAAGGAAGGGGAAAAATATCTTACAGTGACCAAGTGGACATGTCAATGACTTGAAATCCTATTTATTGTCATCTTTCACCATCAGTTTTCCTGTGTGCTGGAAAATGATTCCTTCTGCCTGGTGATTTCTTGACCAGTTGCCACTTCTCAGAGCTTCTTACGATATGAAGCTGATTTTGTTGAGAATCAGTAAGTTGAAAATTAGTTGAGTTTTGGAAGTTGAGAAAAGGGGAGGTTGTGTTAATTGGGGAATTAAAGAAAAAAAAAAAAGCAAAAAAAAAAAAGCATTACTGAATGCAATCTACAGTGCAATTCATTTGCTAATTACACATTGACATAAATTGGAAAGTCCCAGAAGGAGAGGGTTTAAAGCATAACTGTAAAACAATTTGCATCTGTATAGAGGTCTGTGCTTATCCACAAAGGAATGAGATTTTAAGTGGATTTGTTTAATCGGGTTTATCATGAGTACATAGTTTTGGGACTCCTTTTTCCTCACACTGCAAAATCTCATGTCTTTCTGGAAGATTCCCTCTTGTGTTGAGGCTAATAATGTCAAGGAAGCAAGTTTGGTGAAATGTAATGACAAATGAAAGTGAAAACTAAACAACACCCAAGAAACGTCCTTCTGAATTTTAGAGTAGGGTGAATACTGGAATATTTCTGGCTCCAGATTTATCATGCAGAGGGGTTGGAACTAGATGATCCTAGAGGTCCCTTCCAACCCTGAAAATTCTATGGTTCTATGATAAAATTGATTTTTTAATGCCCTCAAGTGCACATCATAGAATGGGTTGGGTTGGAAGGGATCTTAAAGATGATGTAGTTCCAGCCCCCCTGCATTGGCAAAGGCTTTTTTTCCCTGCTCTGTAAGAAATTTGAAATTTCAAAAAGAAATATGAATTCTTGCTGTCTTTATGGGAAAGGATGCCAACAACAGACACAGTAACATCTCTCCAAAGAATATTCACTGTTAGCGTTGAGGTTTTTTTTTTTACTTGTTGTTGCCCCCCGTGTTACCATATGTTTTTTCTACTTTTGTTAGCACATCATGACAAGGAAAAAGGATAAAAATCTGAGTAAAACTGTAAATCATAATTTGGCAGTTTTGACACATTCCTGTGTTTCCTTGCTTATTGCTGTAATGTTTTATTATAAATCACCTGTTTAGGATTTTGGCAGGTAAGTGAGCTCTGAGAGCAGTGTGGTTTTAAAAATGTCACTCCCTCAGTTCTGGTAGTGATGGATTCTTTTTGATACCTTTAAATCAAACAGTTGTTTACCTTAAACATAACAGCTAAATACTGTTATTGCCTCAAGTTTTAAACCTGTAAATGGAGAAAAATGAGCTTTCAGACAAAATCTGCCCCAGATGCAAGAAACAACTTGAGTAGATTCCTGTGGACCAGGTGCCTCTGGATCCATCACTAAGGTGACATTTCAATTAGATGCATGGCACTCAGGAGCTCCAACAAATACCCCATCTCAAGAAAAGGTGAGATAAGGAGGTTTTTCTTTAATTTCTGTTGGAAGTGTCCTTTTAGGAAGTGTCCTAGACAGAAAGAATGAATTGATGCTGTTTCATTTGGCACTGTGTAATATGCTAGATTAAGCCCTGAAGTGCAAAGCTTAATGTTGACCTTGTGTTATTATGGTTCTGTTTAAGTACAGTTTCACCAATGGTTGTGAATTCCTGTTGGACCTGATGGGCCTGATTCTTCCCTCCATCACCCAAAAGTATTCTTTCACCAAACTCTGTTCAAGGAACACGTGCAATCTTTCTAAATTATATATCCAGAAATACTTCCTGGCTTTGCAACATAAAAAAATAATTTGCCTGTGATCCTAAAACCAAGAAAACAAAAAAACCCCACATAATCCCTTTCCACCGCTCCCCCGAAAATTTTTTTAAAAAATTCAAAGCCACTAAAACCAAGGAAACAAAACAATCCCAGTAATATTAGCAGGGTTAGAAGCTAGGAAAAGGAAACTGATGAGGAAAATCTCAGAAGACAACCTTATGGGGATGACCAGAAGGGCATAGCAGGATGATGTTTAGCAAGGTAGCCAGGCACTCAGGCTGTACAAAACACATTCCAACCCCTTGAGAAAGGGGGATGTTAGTGTACAAGGATAATGCATTTGCTTGAGTAGTGTTTGTACTAAAACATAGAAGTAACTCTGGGTTTGTTTTGGCAATGTCTGCTCTGGGTACTAAAGGATGATAAAACAAGGCTGGGTTGGCTTATCACACAATACACTGAGCTAGTCCCAAATCCAACAAATTTACCATCTGTTTAGTTCAGGCTTTGTTTATCCTTAGTGCTGTGGATGGGTGGATGTTGGAATTCACTTTAAATAATTTTAGAAGGCCAGAGGTAAAAGTTTATTATTTTTTTTCAATGGTTAGCATCTACTCTTTACACTCATGCTTGATTTTTATTTGTTTTACCTTTACTCATGGTACAAGATGGAAGTAAAATGTTTCTAGTGGCCACTTTAAGTTGCCTGTTGGAGTCAAGGTGGGAAAATAAAAGGAAAAATGTATGGTGTTGGTTTTTTAACTGTGTTCAAGTAACTGTCAGCCAACAACATGATGCTCTTTCTTAAAGGAAAAAAACCCCAACAACTTGAAATATTTTATTCTTCAGATGCTTACTTCAGTCCCACTGTAGGTGGTCTTTGTATGATAGCCTTCAAGCAGCAAATGTTTTATCTTCTTTTCTGCTAATAAGGTCAGTAAAGGTTTCTGCTTTGGATAACAATGACAGTTTTGAATGGGTAATACTGACTGGAAAAGAGATTCAGAGTTTTCACCTTATTAATGGCTGCTGAGGTGGTTGTTGGGAAGTATTCTACAAAACCAAACAGGTTTTCTTGCTTTGATTAACACCATGCATGTATAATAACTGTGATTGTCTGGATATCTGTATCCCTTATTTTCAGTTAAGTAGCTCATAAGAATGTCACTGTTCTGGAAATGACTACCAAGTCCAGCAGATGTCTTTGAACACAGCTTTGATTTTGCTTTCCATTTCATCTTACAAAGCTGCCAAATGTTCCTTGAGGTTTGATGGGCTTGTGCACTAGTAAATTAAACACTGAATATTTTCCTAAGGTTACTCTTAGGGCCACGTATTTAGAAACTTAAAAAAATTAATCTCAACTTTACTAAGTAGTAAAACACCTGTAAATTCTCATGTTTTCCCTGTGCAGTCTGCATGGGTTAACTTCAGTAAACAGCTGTCTTGCATGTTAAATAACAGTAAAAAATAATTGACCAAGAGAGTTGACTATCAATTATTGAATTCTTGATTTGTGTTCTGGTGAGAGGAAGGGTCAAGTAAATACTAATTCTTTTTTAATTCTTCCAGAAAAATTGATGTCAATTGAATAGCAGGCTCTGATGCGTAACCTGAAAATACTTCTGTGGAATGTTAGGGTAAAACTGACCACTAACACCCTTCCATCTGGAAAACATCACTATTCATATCACTCCCCAGAAGTTAAATGCAGCCCTTGGAACAGTCACAGGAAATAATACCAGTGTGCTTCTAAACCATGACCTACCTTTTGGTCTAACTAGCCAAATATGCCACTTTTCTTGATTACTGGGAGGACCAGATATAATTATTCTTACCCTGGGTAGGGGCTGGGAGGTGCCAGGAGATGTCCCAAGGCACTCACTACCCATTGCTAACTCCCTTCCCTCATGCCTGTTTGTTTTTTGTTTATTGGGTTGGGTTTGGTTTTTTGTTTTGTTCTGGTTTTGGGGTTTTTTTGGGGTTTTTTTGTGGTGGTGGTGTTTTTTTGTGGTTTGTTTTTTTGTTTTTTTTTACTGTATTTATTCACAAACGCCACCTGTGTATTGATTGCAGCATTTTGGTTCTTTTTGAGGAAAAGCTGATCCAGATGTTCTGTTGTCCCTCAGGCAAGGATGTGTGACTCAAAGAGCTGGTGTGTTGCTCTCTTTCTGATGCTGTTAGTTTGGCAGTTTTCTCTTAGAAACAAAGCTTTCTGCTGTCACTGGTGTTTTAGGTCCCCTCATTTGCTTTGCTTGGAAGAGTCCTAAATAATGCAGATCTGAAACATGTAGAATTTTTTCAGTTGCTAGTAATGCTGGGAATGTTTTAATGCCTGAAAAATGGAAATGTTGTTGTACCTTGCCAGGTGGCCAGGATTGGGAGAATTGTCCTTCCTCTTGATAAAGTTATGTTGGAATTCACTTTAATAATTTTAGAAGACCAGAGGTAAAAGTTCATTATTTTTTCTCAATGGTTAGCATCTACTCTTTATACTCATGCTTGATTTTTATTTTTTTTTACCTTTACTAATGGTACAAGGTGGTTGATAGAAATCAAGGCATCTTCCTTTTGGTTTGGTGTGCTGCTTTTTTTTTTTTTTTTTTTTTTTTTTTTTTTTTTTTTTTTTAAAATATTAAAATCTTTGCTCCCTAGAAGTCAATGTGTGGCTTTGTCATGTGTGCATGTAAATAAAGTGGGTTTGTTTTAATAATGGGGGAAGGAAACACAGGTGCTTGTTGGCTGCAGTTGGTTGTACTGTTGCAGTTGTTTGTTTTAGGATGACCTGGATTGTGTCCTGGAGTCTTCATAAAGGAAGCATGCCCAATTTTTCCCTGACCTCCATGTTTGGCTGTGTGCAAAGATAGGTGAAATGGAGTTCAGAATCCTAATTTGACAATTTTACCCTCAGCTCCACATGCTGGAGGAGCTGCACTGGCATTTGGCTGTGCTGCAGTGTAACCAGGGATACGGAGCTGCAGCATCCCACCCTGTGTCTTTAGCTTCTCTTCAGAGGAGGAGAAGGAAAACTTGGCAAAAAAGAAAAAAAAAAAGGTTCTTGGTGGTGTACAGCTCCTTCTAAGTTTAGCAGCCTTGGGGGTGGTGGTTAAAATGGGCTTTCAGATTTTTTTGAAGCTCCCTGCTCTGAGCAGCATTAGGTAATGCAGTGCTTCAGCAGGCTGGAGGTCCCATCTGTGCTCCAGCTTCCAAAGGCAAAATACCCAGCTGAATTTCAACAGTAATTTAGTAAAAATGGAAGAGACTTAAATACTTGTTGCAGGCGAGAATCAGGTAGTTTGCTCAGGGCTAAACTTCAGGCAGCATATTTAAATGGTGGTTTGTGGAAGCTTCATGTCATACTGAAGTCATCTCACTTTACTCCAGAGGCAAACCTGATCTCAGCATCAGCAGGGGCTGCTTGTTTTGACAGTGTGGAGAAACTTCTCCCTCTGTCTGTTAATGCAGCCAGGAGAACAATATAGAGGTTTATGGAAAGGCTGCATTATTCCAGAGGCCTTTCAGATTGTTTCACAGTTTTTCTATAGGATGTCAACAAATCTCCCATTATAAAAAGCTGCAGCTGAATATGGTAAATTACCACCTCTTATAATTCATTCTCTGATGGATTTTGTCAGTTGATTTCCTGAGTGAGGACCACCAACACTTAGGCATGCTTGCCCTCAGCATTTCCACAAAATCTGTTTCAGTCTGTTCCTAAATTAAACAAATATATTTGCAAGATCATGTTATCCTTCCCACCGTTACATATGAAAAGCCTTTGTAAGAAATGTTCCCTGCTCTTCTGAAGTCTGCAGCACTGAAGGGAAATCAGTATTCAGTTATGGAAAGGGATTCATCTGGAATGATTGCCAAGGCTGTTTGTGTGGAAGGAGATAGGATCCTGCTGTGGAAGGAAGGGGAGAGAGCACACATGCATGAGTGTTTTGAGTGGGATGCTGACTGGAGTCATCTCATACTTGTTGATAGGTCAGGGTAGTGCTAAGGCAAAAAAAAAAAAGTCCAAAGCCTGCATCCCATCAAAAGACTTGTTGTACTTTTTTTTTTTAAACATTTGTATTCCAGAAGCACAAATTTACCACTTTCATAGGAAAAAAAAAAAAAAGTTTGTAGCTCTTCAGGACTAAAAGTGATTTATATTTTTTTATACATTTCATTGGACTTAGGCTTTCAGTGATTTGGGTCTCAGCTTCAGGTTGCAATGGAAGGAAGGATGAGGGAGAAGCCTTCCTGAGCTGTGCCTGGCGTGGGGCTCTGCCAGTTCCCTGCTTGGACCTCCTCCTAGCACCCATCTTCATCCTCCTGTGAACTTGGAGCTGTAATATTTTGCAGTCTTGTCTCACCCCACAGGTATGCAGAGCTTGGCACCTGCACAGGACTTTGTTTGTGTGAGCTTAAGCTGGAGTTCACGGGGAGGCATTTCAACACAGGTGCTTGCTGTGAGTTTTGGGTTGTGGGCATTGAATTTCCAGCCAGCTCTAAAGTTCAGTTCTGAAATCCTACTTTAAGGCCTGAATGAATCTTTCCATAAGCTCAGTTGTATGCTCAGTGCTGCTCTGTTATAGAAAAGATAAAGATTAGTTGGCTGCTGGTGCTTGATATGGTAAGATTCCTGATGAAAGTCCTCAATTCAGGAAAAGTTTACAAGGTATTTAACAATTAGTGAGATGCTAACACTTCTCATCCTTTTTCTGTCATTACCAAGGTGGTATTTTATTTCTTCTGGCTGGCTATGCTATGAAATTGCTCTACCTCTGCTATTAAACGTTCCAGGAAGTAATTTAAGGGAATGAGGATACCTGAATAGTAAAGATCTGGAAAAAGAAGATGGGCTGATACTTCTGGGGTAAACAGAATGCTGACAAAAAGGAAAGCAAGGTAGCTGGCATAAAACTGAAGGCAAGAGGGCTGAAAACCTTTAAGGAAGTCAGTATGATGTAAATATCAGTTTAAAAAAATTATCTTTTGGATGTCATGCGAGCCTTTTTTTAGGTTGTCTTTAATTGTCAATATCGTTTTTCAAGATACAAATACTAAGCTTTAATTTTCTGCTACATAAAAATTTAAAAGAGAAGGCTTATTGTTCATGCAAGGCTGTCAGACTGTTAGGGAAGGATTTTTAAAGTTTTTTGTTTTTTTTTTAACCCATTGTTGTTATTTCGTCTCTTGTAAATACTTGTGTGTAATTCTTTAAATAACTGAGAGTTAATTGATACATATGTATACAGGAACATAAACTATATGTAAATTCCTTTTATTCAGCTTCATGTAACAGAGGGTGTTGCTGTGATCAGGGGTCTCCAAGCCCATAGCACTGTACAGGAATTCAGGTTGGAAGGGTCATGGGCAAGTCCCTGCTCCATTCATTTTTGGAGTTTTTCCAAGGGTGAAGATTTCACAGCCTGTCTGGGACCCTATTCTGGTGCTTGAACACTAACTCCTAATATTTAGGAGGAATCAAGCCTGCTGCAACTTGGACCCATTACATCTTGTACTATTCCTGAGTGCTTCCAAGAGTCTCACTCCATCCTCTCTTTCACATCCCCTTAGGGGGCTGTATCTGCTTGAAATGTTAATCTAAAGGAATTAGGAAAAAAAAAAAACATAACAAAACTTATTCAATATTTCCCTCTTCCTCAAGCAGATCTCATTTGAATATAATGAACTTGCAAAGAGCTTTTTCTACCATTATGTTTGCAGTCATTTTCAGTTTAAAATCAGTGCTTCATTCTCCTCTCTCACTTGCTGTGGTTGTAATTTGTCCTGAGGGCAGGGAGATACTGCAGCTATAGGTTCCTCACTTCATGGAATAATACAATTTTGTCATGCTGTCATAAACTCATTTAAGCCAATTTTTGGTTTAGCATAATCACTTGTTGAAACTACTTACTCTCCAGTACATGCACAGCTTGTAAAGTTTTCTTGAATAAACAAAACCCCACTTCTAACAAAAGTCATAATATGTGTCAGAAAAACCTCAGAATTGTTAAGTTGCTTATGAAAATGGCAGCTGAGTTAATTTTAAAGAGATATTGCTCTTTTCTAGCACTTGCTTGTTAAGGATTTGACATGTTGCTTCTTGAGGTACTGTACTCAAGTGCTTCAGTAAATACAAACTATTAATCCATGAACATTTTTTAATTGCTCAGTGACGTATCTGGAGAAACTATTTGGAAAAGGGTGAAGGAAAAGACAATCAGGCTGACAAAACACTGTTCCTATGCCTGTGTGTTGTATGTCTGAACTATAGTTAACACCACACACACACCCCCCTTTAAATTGGGTTCATTTTCTCAAGATTGGAACATTTGGTCAATTGCAGAGTGCTACCAGTTGTGGTTTCATATCTTGAACATGTTAGGGTAGGGAACATGTTCTGTGTTAAGTGTGATAGGTACAGCAGAAAAGTAAATAGGAAGCACACTTTTACAGTGTTGCAGTGCATGTATCTGCTCATTACAGTCAAAGTCGAACCAGGAGCAAAATCTCTCTGGGAAACTTGAAACAGATAAGTTCAGGAGATGGTGTAAATAAAAATGTTGCATGTGTTCCTGTTGCAGATAGAGCAACAGCATGTGTTTGCTTCAAAACCAAACAAAACTCCCCAAAAATGGAGCAATGGAAAAAAAACAAATGCAAACAAAACCCTAAACCCTTTGTGTCTCTATCCCATTTTACAGAGATGCTCAGTTATGACTGCAAACAAACTTTTTTCTGGGTATATATGTGAAGGTAATAATGCTGTCAACTCATCTTTTCCTAGATGCAAAAGGAAGGGATGAGGTGCTGATGTTCCTGTTGTTATTGGCATTATTTATTAAGCTGCATGTGTTTTTCTCTCAGTGACAGTCATGGTCCTAACCAGAGTGGTCTCACTCCTGAGGAGCTCCTTGCTGTTCCTCAGTGTGTATTCACCCTCAAGCCTAAAATCAACTTAAGTTTGTCTGCATTTAAAATTTAGATTTTTTTTTTTTTTTTTTTTGCCTTTAAAATTCAACTTGCCCTAAATTAGAACTTGGCAGTTCTATCCTGGAGCAATTTTGCATGGCAGTTTGCTACATTTTCTGTAAAGAATGAAGGGAGTAGTAGTTGATGGTAATGGCTCCTATAGGATGAGTATGAGAAAGCTTTGGGCACTTTTGTCACTGCTCTACTGAAAATTAAGCTGAGAAGTTTTAAGGGTACCAGGTAGTTATGGTTTCCATGCAGAATGACATGATAATCCATGGATAACTCATGTGTTCCTGAGCAAAAAGCTTAAATAATGAACTACTTTTAAATACATTGCCATCTGACAACTTTTTCCAGGATTTTCTTTGCTTATTTTTTTTCCCCAAATGAATAATGATTTAAAATAGAGTATGGGATTCTAGTGTAAGGTGATTTATGTATGGACTTCAAGTTGAGAAGGAGAAAGTTGGGTTTTGAGAGCACAGCTGGTTCAGCCTTGCTTTCACCCTGCCTGCTCTGCCTTTCTGTGCCATCTCACATTGCCAGGAAGTTCTGCACATCCCCAAAGAGATGTGAGTGTCAAGGTGGAGTTTGTATCTTTCAAATCCTCTTCTTCTGTTCCGTGCTTCCCTGATTTTCTTCACCTGGAAAAAGGAAAAGTTTGCAGTCCCAGCTGCACATGGGTAAGGGAAGAGCAGGGGTTAAAGATTGCCAGGAGGGACAACTCACCCTTGGCAAAATGGGCTCCTGAGCTTACAGAAAACAACTGTTAAGACTAAGGAGGGATATTTTTTTTGTGTGCTGGAGGTTCTTTGGTTTTTAACTGCTGTGGATAGGATAATCTTTCTCTGGTGCTGGAATTTAGCTTTCCCGGGACATGGAGGAGGACAGTATTTTAGGTACTGTTTCTTGCCCTAACTTGGTATTTTAGTGCCAAACCTGCAGAGATTAAATAGTTTAATGTTTCATGCAACCTGCTGTTCACACAGATTCAGAAGAATGTTCTTTTTTAAAAAAATACATTAATTAATACTATTATCTTAACAGTTCATCAGAATACCATGAACATTAATTTTCATTGCAGAAGATTCAAAAAAATTACAGAGTAGACAGTCCTGTGGAAAATCTGTACCTGATTTTAAAAATCCCTCTGAATCCTATCTTCAAAGAAAAAAATATATTAAATTCCTTTCCTATCTCCCAATAAAAATTTGACATATCCTTTCTTTAACTTCAGCTTTATCTTCTACTGTGCCCTTTGATTTACTGCCATAATAACAACTACTCCATAAGAAGCCAACTTCTTCCTTTCTTTAAACTTTGTCTTGATAGCAGGTTGCTTAATATTCTGTTCATTCTGTCAAATAAAACTATTTATGTTTAATTACTGCTTCAGTTTCTCACATGATTGGGGCATCCAGCTCCATTACACTCAGTTGCACATTTTCTGGTTGTTTGCTGGTGAGTTTGTTTTGGTGACAGTATCAGTGTTTCACTTCAGGGTTTGCTTTCAGCTTAACAAATCACTAAGCTGTGTAATAAGATCCAGCCTGTTCTGGTGCAGTGATACAGCAGGGGAAAGCAGGGCACAGTTTTGCAGTTGATTCAAAAGAAGTAAAAAAAATTAAAAAAAAAACCAACCCTCTGACTATGGATTAGGCAATTGCTCGGTGCACTCTGTTATGGGATAGCAAGGCCAAAAAATGGAACATTTACAGTAAAATTCATGCTCATGGAGGTCAGTTGTTTTTTTTCCATCTTTGCCAAATGTTGCACAACACTGAATGTTAATTCCAGAGTAATCTATGTAGAGAGTTCTTGCATAATTTAGGGACAAGTCTTCTCTGATTTACCAGCAGTATTTAGAATACTTCTATAATATCTTGTGCTCTGTGTCTCTCATGCTGATAACCAGAGATCTAATAACTGCAGTTTGGTGGATTAGCAGTTAAAACAGAGTCTTTGCTTTTCGAGGCAAGAAGTTAATCTTTGACAGTTTATTTTTGACATGTTACCAAAATCTTTTTGTGCAGTAGCTCTGCCATTGTTTTCAGTGTTTGTTGTGGGGCTCTTTTCAGCAAAACTGATGGGAAAGCAGATGATCAATGTTTGTTTTGTCCACGGAGATAAGTGCTTAACTTTAATAAAAATTATATTTATTTAAAAGAAAAAATAAAAATCTTTCCAATGTGGTAGGACCAGCCTGCTGCAGCCTCATCTTCATTTCCTTTTGTGTGTTTGGCTCCCATTCTGGATGTGTTTAAACGGGGGTTGTGTGAGTTTGGTTTGGTTTCTTGTGGTTGGCTTTTGTTTTTTAAATGCTTTCAAGGGCTTTACCTTTAAAAGGTGATTTCATGTGGAATAGATGGTGATTGTTTCTCTTCTGGCCTTTTATCAATGGTGTACCCTCTTCACTTATTATCTTGACTAGTACCAGAAAAATATAGGACACTAAGTTATCTAGCTGTGGATAAAGTTTAGCATAAAAGCATGTACTCAGAAATATTTCAGAAAAAATGCTTCTGAAATACAGAAATACAAGGGCTCTCTCCTGACATGAAAAGTTGGGGCTTGGCCCTGGTAGGTGCATGTCCTGGTATGCCACTGATTGTTGATGAGCTTCTCATTTCCTAAAATAAATGGGATGTTTGGGGTGTGGTTAATACTTATTTCTTATGTTACTGTCCACAAAAAAAGAGGTGTGTTGTTAAAGTGCACCTACTTTTACTGAAAACAAGGTTACAGCCCTGTTCCTTAAAAGAATCACCATCAGTATTCCTGGAAGTGTGCAGAGTCTGACCTGTTCCTGTTATCTTCATAAACAACAATGATTTTCCTTACGATTCATCTTTTTCTTCCCACTCTCTTCTTGACTTCCTGAGCTACCTGTGGAGATCAGTGTGCCAAACAGGCTGTTAATTGTTCTTTTCACTGCAGCCTGCAGTATGACATCTCAGGATGGAAAAGTTGAAAACCTGATGGATGATTGTGTCACCCCTGCCCTGAACATTACAGATGTGCCCGTGGTCATTTCATTCATCACCACAAACGTGATTCTCTTCATCTGCACATAAAATCTCTTCAGCCTCTTTGTATTTAAGTAAGCCTGTGTGAGGCAATAGTCTAGATTGAGCATGGTGGTAGGAACATTTCTTCTCACAAGAGATTGTTCTAAGGTTGAGGACCTCCTCTATGAGCCCTGCTGTGGTTTTTGCTTCAATCTCTTGGTGTCCCTCTGTTTTACAGAGCTGTGAGCATCCTTGGTCTTGAAGGTCCTTCCTGTTTTCCTCTTTTATTGGCATTCCTTGAATTCTGCAGTTCTTCGTGTTTTTTCATGGTGAAGCTTCTTGTTATCCTGAATATCTGGATGTATACAATGCTGACTGGAGTTGGACTCAAGATAACCGGAGTATAATTTTTATCTGTCTCTCATGGGGATGCTTAATCCTGATACACAGAGCAGAAACATGGGTCTCAGTGACAGGTTTCCTGAAGGGAGCTGAGCAGCTTTGGCACTCTCAGGTCCTTAATGTGATCAAAAGGGGAAGTGTGCCCTGTCGAGAGGTGCTGATGTGGGGATTTGAGGAGAATAACAAATCACTTGTGTGTCTTTACTGCCTCTCTGGTACTTCTTAAACACTGCAAATGCAAGCTAAAACTGTCTTGGTAAGAAACTAAGTTGCATTGCTTAAGAAGTAATATGCAGCTCTCTCAAAATGTTTTTCATGTTTCATCTAGACATGAAGATTTGTTCCAGCCATTATTTTTTTTAAGAGATCCAAGATGAGTTGTGCATTTGTGAGGAAGGATCAGCACGATCCACGTGTTGTGACAGACTTGGTAAAAGCTGTAGTTGTGAGAGGAGGGGATCTGCAAAGGGCAGGAAAATGCCAGGGCTGTTGCAGAAGGGAATTTCTTTGGGGGCAGAGTCCTTCACTTGTGACAGCTGACACCTTTTTAAGTCACATAAGAGCTTTGGAGATGCAGGGAGAGACAGCCTGTGGTCTGTGTTCACACTGCAGGAACCAAGCAGTAGGCTGGACTAAGATGTACTCTATACAAACAGCAGTGAAAATGTCACAGAACACCAGTAATATTGCATTTATCATTTGAAAGCTGCTGCCCTGTACCACAGTACATCATAGCCACGTCCTTGCTCCCAGTGTCAGCTTTGGAAGCACTCTGTATTTAAGTAGTGAAGCACCCAACAGCCTTGAAGTGGGGCTTTGTGACATAGTAATTAAATATTTCATAGGATCACAGAATGGTTTGGGTTGGAAGGGAACTTCAAGATATTTAGTTCCAGCCTCCCTGCATGGGCAGGGATACGTTCCACCACACTGGGTTGCTCCTAACTCCATCCATCCTGAAAACTTCTAGGGATGAGGCATCCACAGCTTCCCAAATACAAATAATTGAACTTCATTTATGGAGTCATTAAGAAAAAAGGCTGGGATTAGATGTTAGAGCTAATGAAATTTACTGTATAATGGTAGCATAGGAAGGCTTCTGTAATGGCCAAGTTTCATGAAAACACAAGTCCCTTCTTAGAGCATTAGGTTGTGAAAATGAAGCTGCCAGTGATGCCAGTGCAGTCATGGCTCTGTAGATAGGGTTTTTTTGGATGTCTTTGTGTCCTTCCTGTGCTTTCACATGGTTACTTGATAGCATCTTACAATTAGCACATGCCTTATGTTGTATGAGTCCTGGAGTGATTCAAACCACAGAAGATGGTGGTGGAGTAATTTTTGCAAGTAGGTGCTTGAGGAAGGAGTAGAGGAGGAGCATGCAGTCCTGGTGTTCAGACAGGCTTTGATGTAGGGAGGGAGCTGAGAGAGACCCTTAAAGGTTTGACTCTGAAATCATTGGTAAGGCAGCAGCAAGAGCATCCAAGGGGAAGGTGGCTTGGAAAGGGGTGACTCTGAAGTGGTGGCATTCATCAAGAGATTCAGGGCAGAGAAAAAGAGAAGAAAACATGAAAATTGGTGAGCAATAAGATGGCAAATCTCAGCACACTTTGAGAAGCATGAGACCTGACTCAGGGAGTTCTTACAGATGCAGAGCTGAAAGAAAAACAGGACTTAAGCTGAAGTGGCAGTTTAGCAGAATTTTTTATGATGAAGACAAGCACAGTCTGTCTCAGTTCAGCTGAAGGATTGAAAATACAGAAATGCAGCCTGGACTTGAAGTTTCTCCAGCAGAAGAAGGAAGGAGGGAAGCCTGCAGACCTGGTTTCCAGTGGAGATGATTTTTGCATGAATAAGTATAAAAGTATTTTTACTTCTGTGATTGTTGTTGTTGTTTGTAATTTTAAAAAAATATTTTACATTCTGTGCCTTGTGCTTGCCAGAACATGCACCTAGCAGTGGTTGTGGGGAAGACAAAGAATCACTGAGTATTTTAGTAATTTAAGGTAGACAAAGGACTAGGGTCTGTTGCTCAGCAGGAAAGGGAAGCTACCAACTTCTGACACTAAAATATAAAATGGGGGAAGGGAAGCTTATATCAATCTTTGGCTAAGAATTTAATTGGGAGCAGATGGCGAATTAAATCACTGGATGCTTAGTGACTGGTGTGAAACTCTGCAACTTCAGAGCTGTGAGCTGTTACCTTTGACATCTTGGGAAGAGTAAATAAGCTTCAAAAACATTGGAAGAGTGAAGATTATATTTAGGCTGCCTGATTTGTAATTTCTAATTTCAGTCTTTCAGTACAAGGCACATGGGGAGATAAGAAATACTGTTCCAAGGAAACCAAGGAAGAAATATATATACATACATACAAATATATATGTACATATATCCATATATATGGATATATGGATATATATATGTAATATCAAGCAGATTTTTTCTTTCCAAAAATAAACCATGTCAAAGAAACTGAACTTCTTTCTGCAACTTGGTAACAAGGAAATAAACTAGCAGAATATAAAGTGAAGCTTTAAAGACTCAAAATTAGAAAAATGTGGTCTGAATATAAACCTGCTTAAAAATGTGTGTAAAAGTTTTTGCATATTATATCTAGCTCAGGGCCTGGGAAGGGGAGGTGGGACTGTGCAGTGCTGTGTTCCAGGCCTGGCACTGGTCAGTCATTAGTGACCTGGATGATGCAATGGAGAATGTACTGAAATAAAAGCCATACTGGGTGTTTCCACTAAAAATAGAACGGATCTGGATGAGCTAAATGTATATCCTGTGTTTTTCATGTTACCTCATCAGCCTATTTCAAGGTTTTGGGGAATAATCCTCTGGAGAAACTGAGAAGAAAGGACACCCAGTTGTTGGTCCATAGAGTATCCTGAGGTATTTGTAGTAGTCAGATCTGATACAGCAACAAACGAACAAAAAAAAAGCCTGGTTACACATTCCAATGTGACAGCTGGTTTGTAAGAATGGAGAAGTTGTCCTTCTGTACCCTGTTTTGGAAAGACTTCAGAACTCCTCTCTAAAGCTTTGAGCACCAGGTTTGGGTTTGAGAGCTTTCCAGGGAGAAAAATCAGACCAGAAAAACTGACCTGCAGTGAAAGCCTGAAAAACCTGAGAACTTCTTTTATCCTGGAGACAGGAGGGTGTAAATCCTGATTTTTATTTATTAACATATATGTCTGTCTGTAGTTTCTGTGGCTGGTGTGACTGCAATATTTCAGTAGTTTGTCAACAGAAGTCACAGTAGTGCTGGTATTGGCATTTGGTTTTTGGTACAAAGAAGATGGTGGTGTGGTTAACTCTCATGTTGTTAATCCACATGTAGTTGCTTCTGTTCCTTTTTTTTTTTTTTTTTTCACTTCTTGCCATTACATTATTAAACATCACATGTACATGGCTACACAGTCTCTGGAGTAGGCAATAAAATAAGAGATGAGCATATAGGAGTCTTGAGATTCATTCATAGCACTGGAAGTACCTTGAATTAGCAGGTTGAGTAGGCTAATAAAATAAAAAATATATATAAATCATTTCAAGCAGCAGCCTTTCCCTCCCTTTTGAGAAAATAATTTTTTTCTCTTAGCCACAGCACATGCTTTTTACAGAATACCTCAAGGGACTGATGGTAGAGAGGGTGCTCCAGTGCACCCTCATTTTGCAGTGCCCTTCATGCCTCCTGCAGGACTTTTGGTGAGGTCACTCAGCACCAAAAAATGCCCCAGAAGATGCCCCAGCTCCTTTTGAGGAGACTCTTGATACACCAGTCGGTGCTTAAGTCAACAATCATTGCTGCTGGGCCACCTACAGCTTAAATGCTATAAAATTATTCAGAGGAAATCCAGTAAAAACTGCAGTGGAGTTGGCTGCTGCTGTTTGCCATCAGGAGAGGGATGGTGAGCCTGGGAACAGGGCAGTCCTGCCTGTCTTCAGTGCCATCAAATTTAGCAAATGGCAGATATCTTTCTGTCTAGTGTGGGAGTTTTACCTAGAGTTGATAATTGAGGAAGTGCCAAAATAATTGGAAAGGATGACAGGAAGGGTTTTTTACTCTATTTTAGGCCACGAGGTTCAGGAAGAAGGAATTGAGGAAGCTGCTGGGACACACACATATAAATAACATCACAAATCTCTACATTTCAAGATAGAGGAATTTGATACTTGGTTGGTTGGGTTGTTGGGCTTTTTTTCCCCTGAAAGATGCCGGGGTGGTCCTGGCAGTGTTGTAAGGCTGAGAGAGAGGAAAGGGAGACTGATCCTTCTAGGTTGACAAGGAAATGAACTGTTCTGGGGGTGGGCAAGGCTGATGGTAGAGAGGGATGGAGTGAGCAGGCAGAGCAGCCTTAGTGCAGAGAAAAACTGCTGTCAGACAGACACAGAGAAATCAGCTTTGTCAGTGACTCCTTCCTCCCTTTTTTTCCCTCCATCTGCTGCACTGGATTCCCAGGCTGCTGTGAGCATGTTCTTTTTGCAACCACATCTTCCCACCCATCTCCCACAAGTCTGCTCTTGCTGCCACCACCCCAGCCCAGCACCAAAGCCCATGGAAGTGCTGGAGTGCAGCTGCATCTCCCTGACACTGAGTGACTGAAGTGTAATGCTGAAATGTGAATAAAGACACTGGGACGTGGGTGGTTATCTGGTTGTAGTGGCATTGCAAGGCATTTGTACCTTTACATTTGGATTATTTGTTCTCTCGTCTTGATGAGTAACATTTAGTATGTTTGTTCAGCTGCAGGAATGTGTTTAATCTTCCTTTCCTTCAGCTTTCTCCCAGAAATACAGAGAAATAATCTCACCGTGGAGAAGTTAAAGATTTGATTGCGAGAGCTTTCAGTATCTTTTTTCTTTTTTTTTTTTTTTTTTCCCTGGGAGAATATATTTGTAGTGGTAGCTGGAAGAGAACTGAATGTGCAGGATTAAGCTTGAGGCCCCAGTTTCCTGTATAAGGGGAGAGAAGCTCACAAACCCGAGATGGCAGCCAAAAGGAAAAAAAAAGGATACTGGACAACCATAGGCTGGGGAGTTTGCCAGCTGCTGCTGTGGGACAGGGGTGACATTTTGGGCAGTCACTGGCCATGCAGAGCTCCCCTTTTGCTGTGCTGGACACCCAGGAGGTAAATGAGGGAGCTCAGCAGTTTCTCGTGGTTGTAAGAGCTCAGCAGGTGATAGGGTTTTGCTGCTGGGAGGGTTTAGGTTAAAGAGCTCCTCATATGAATTTTATTATTTTACAGTCAAACGAATGAAGAGAAATAGGAAAATTGGAGTTCTTGGAAAAAATAACATGAGGAATTTGCTGCTTGGTAGTTGAAGAGCCCTGGGTTTGAACATGAAGCCAAGCGACTCTGGAGCCGATTCCCAAACCTTGCTGGGACCTCACTTCCCTTTGCAAGCTCAGTTAGAAATGTGTTTTTGACAGTGTTTATGGCTTGCACAGTCTGTGATGTGGGAACTGGTGGTCAGGCAGTGTTTACAAGCCAGTTCACTGCAAATAAAGCAGTAAAGAGCCTCCAGTTCCCATGTCTTGAAACTTCGGTGTCTCTTTTTGTAGGGAACGGGAAGAGCCACCTGAAAATCCAGCCCTAAGTGGGATCTTTGAACACTGGTAACTTAGTGATGTTTTTTATAGGATTTATAGTAAATTAGGTAAAAGATAACACCTTTGGTTCCTGCTCTCTTGCTGTGGTAATGAAGAGTGTCCCAGCTGGTGTGGAACACAATACCTTAAAGAAGATAAATTAAAAGATACCTTTAAAGGCTAATCAGGCTGAAAGTTGACTTAAACCTGTAGCTGCAGCCATCCAGTCGAATCCATATTTTTTCCAATCATGTTAATGAAGGTTACTCTTTTCCCCTTTACCTATTCCTCATTTTCTTCATCTCCCAGGCAGAGACTGCAAATGGTCATGAAGACAAAGTTTGTTTGTTAGATTATTCTGCAGATTGCAGTGCCTGTACTCCTTCCTCAAAGGACACCTTGTCCAGTTCCTCAAGTGTCATGAACTTGCTGGTGGCTTCCTGGAAAAGATACTTGAAGGCTCCAGGGAGTTAAAACACCCCAGTCCTGCCTCATAACTCAGGCTTGCCAGACACAAACACTTAAAAAACACTTGTATGGTAGCAGTATGATCAGCCTCTTGCTTTCTGATTTCTGAAACATCTGGGTTTGTATTCCTGGGTTTGTTTGCTTTTACATCAGCCCAAGGAGTAAGAAGCCTGAGGCTGTAGCAGAGCCATCACTGTACAATCAAAGTGGCAGGAGATGGATGTGGCTGCTTTTCTTAGAAGGACTCTGCTCTTCCTAGAAATTTTCATCCTTTTAACAGGCAGCTATTTTGCTCCCTCTGCTCTCTTACGTAAACTTTGCTGCTGTAAATGGTTTTGCTTGTGGGATTTGGGTTTATTTACATGTTCTGTTAGTAATGTGGACCGTAGGTGATTGCTTGAAATGGGGATCCTCCTGTCTCCTTCATGTAAACAGAGCAGTTTCCATGAATAGCTGAAAAAATCTGCTCCACTTCAGATGATAACACTGACTGAAATGTATGATGCTCCTAATTGTGCATATGGTAAGTGGTTACCTTTTTCGATGGCAGTTACAAAGCTGTACAGTATTGTTTTAGAATTGGTCTGATAAATGGTGAAATATTTTGTTGCACCTTAGCCATGGAAAAAAGGAGCTTATGGTTTACCCTTATTGAAATGTGGTCATGCATCTTTTTAAATAGGGAAAATAGGGTGCTGTTTCTGGAAGCTTAAAAAGATTTGTTCTTGAATACTCAATTTTAATGTATTATTCGTGAGGAAAGCAAAGCTGAAAGCTTTTTTCTTCAGTAGAAATGAAGGATATGTTATCTCTAGGAAAAAAAAAAAGTAAAAGACACTAACTCTTGCTAATACTGTAGTGATGGGTGCAAATAGTATTGGAATTTCCTCAGGTGAAAGGAACCAGAATTTTGTTGAAAATAAGCTGGTATGATCATCAAATAATTCCTATATTATTACTGGAACGCAAAAAAAAAGGCAATTCTGGTCAGAATATGCTTTTTAGACTGTCAGAGTGACTGTTGATTGAAGTTGCTTTAACCTCCACGTCTAAGAATTATTACCTCTGGTTTGGGCATGGGCTGGGCTAAGTTTTTTTTACTTTGTACCACTTTCAGGCTAGCTTTTCCAGATGTGTTCCTATGCATGCAGTGTGGTCATGCATGTATGTATGTACTCTTGATTTATTAAGGCAGATAAAAATGTCTGTAAGCTGCTCTATATGTGGCAAATAAATGGGATTTGGAAAAACATTTAAAGCATTAAGTAATTTGTAATAAAATAAATTCTTTCAGTATGGATTTTTTTTAACCTGGTGCAAACTTACATTTTTTATATTTTCTGTTGTCCTGTCACTGTAAACAAGAAGTGTAAGCCAAGTGACATCATCTCTAGTGATCTTTTTTCATTTTGTACTTTTCAATGTGCTCTCTCATTCCTAGATCACACTTGGTTTAGTTGCCTGAAATGACTCAAGGAAAAGCAATACCAAGTTACGTGTTCAGACTAGAGCTCTCAAGATACGTTTTTCCATTTCCTTACTCAAACCTTATGCAACAATTAGTTCATTAATAGGAAAAATATCTCTAATTAGTAATAACCAAGCAATAAACACCACAGTTATGTTTTCTGAAAGGTGTAGTTTTAGTTGTTCCTTAAACATTAAGGACTTCATCTTGGCAGTACTTCTACATCTGGTTAATGGCATGTCTGGGGTCTGTTGGATCAAGCAGTCTGTGATGCCACTGCAGGAATTCATGCTACCTGTGATAAGCAAATAAAGTTAGGATGCTACAAACTAAGTACTTCTCTAGACCCTACTGTCAAATTATACGAGCACTTTTCAATTTTTAATATATATTCAGCTCTAAGCTGCTAGTGAAAGGCTCTGTGTGTGCCTTATCTGGAAGTGAAAGTAAAGCAGGAAATATTTTTCATGTGTTTTTTTATACTGGGTTTAAAAAATTGCTCTCTAGACAAAGAACCATGGCACAAAAATATGAAGTCTCTTGTCTGGAAAAGTGGAAGTCTGGAGTAGAGCAGGAAAGTGCACCCAGTTCTCTTTAGACTATAACTGTGGTTGTCTTAATTGGTGGGGTTGACCTTTTCCTGGTTTTTTTTTGTTTTGTTTTGTTTTGCAGTACATATATCCTATTAAGAAGTACAATACAGTATTGTCTTCTGTCACTTGAAAGTTTTAAGGAAACCTCAATTTGATGTCCTCAGTAGTCACTTGGAACAGTTTGTACCTTCAGCACTACTTGGATTTTTGTATTGTCTTTCCTTTTAATGGCAGTATCCAAAACTTGTGGTTGCAAGAGAAACTGTGTGTCTAGCTCTTTTTTTATATACTCACTTCAGCCACATTCCTTAAGGTCTGCTGTGGTTTTTCCAATCTGATATAGATGCTTGTGCCATAAGCAGCAGGATTTGTAGAAGTTACATTTTTAAATTTGATTTGTGGTGATACACCTACTTTGGGCTTGAAAGGAGACTTAAGGTAGTGATGGGAAACTTAAAACCTGTGGCCAGAAAGCAGACACAAACATTACACAAGCTTTGTAATTACCTGACATTGTTCTGTGGTGGTGGTGAAGCATGTTTTAACCTGTGCCTTGTTGAAGGTATTTGGAAATTGTGCTCATCCTTCATTAAAGGAAGCGATGAAACATTTGGGCTCACCTAGAAATACATGTGTGCTACCTGGCTGAATAAGGTCTTTGAACACGTGGAGTTTTCTCAAATGAGGGAGAGAAGAACCCAAATTTTGTAGATAATATAAAGGAGTGTAGAACTCAGTGTCCAAGGCATCCTCTGTATGAAAAAATTTTCCTTTTTTGACCTCTTGGTGAAAAGAGGAAGAGAATGGACAAAAAAAATGCTCTGATCATCCATCCAGAACCTTTGCCCTGTTTGCTTAAGCTCTTTCCCTTGTGGATTGTGTCTTTGAGCTGGCCCATGTAGTATTGTCAGCAAACAGAAATGAAATGTGCTGTCACCAGTCCTGCTGTGTGGTGGCATTTTTCTTGCCACATACTCACTAGGGTCCCCAGAAATCCTGCGAGCTGGGGTGCACTCAGCACCTCCCTGAGGGTGCATTTGATTCCCAGTGTTGCTGATTTAGCCTTGTTGAGGAACCCTCATGCTAAGCTCTAGTCTCTAAATAAAATTCTGTGTTTTATTTGGCTTTTCATATGAACAGCATTTTCCATTTGTATTTTTGTATGCATCCATTTGTATTTTTGGATATGCAGATTAATAGTTTGGCGTGGTTAGGAAAGAGCTGCATTGCTATGGGTAGAGGAGCAAAAGGATTAAAAGAAGGGATTATTTTGCAGCATTTTTAGGATAAGCAAGCCTGATGAGGTGTTTCTGGTTTGGGCCAACTCTGCTGACTTACAGGCAAGGCTAAAGAGGTGATGTGGGGAATAGTGATCTTGCCTTTAACTGTAGATGTTTGCAGTATAAAGAACTCAGCTATTCAGCAGCAGCTCTCAGTGGAGGGGAAAAAATAACTTTTTTAAGATGTGTTCTAGTGTAGACAAACCAGATTAATTATGCCCTACAAGTACTTAACAGCTTGGTTTTGTGAACACTGCCTGAGCTACCAGGAGGCTGGGGAGAATATCCATTGATGTTACTTTGGTGGGAAAAAGAAAGAAAGAAAAAAAAAATTAAAAAAAAAAAAATTTAGTTCTGTTCCATCTGGAAAATTCTGGAGATTGGTTGCTACCCAGAAACTTCTCCCTGTTAGCTTTCTGGGTCTTGGCAGGAGGTTTTTGGCACTGTGTGTCTTAAACAGACCGGACCCTACTGTATTTATTTTGGAGGGATGGAATTCCTTGCTTGAGTTGGGACCATGGGAGGTGACTTGAGCACCTCCATTTGTGCATGTGGATTGCTGGAGCAGAGTTCTTCAGCAGGCAGGAGAATGTCTCTGCAGTACTAGAGAGTTAGCTCCAGGTTTGTACTGTTGATCTCTGTAAAATTTTGCTCTAAGAAATTGGTGCTCAGTCACATATTTTTCATCGTGTTTTCCAATGTCCTCAGGGAAAAAAAAAACAAACAAAAAACATGATCATGTAAGGAAAGTAGTAGTGAAGCAAGCTCATCCACAGCTCTTTGTCCTTCTCTTTTTGGTTAGGTAGGAGCAGGAGAGATGCCAGGTGTTCATCTTGTGTTTATCTAGATGGTGTATGCAATCCCATACACTGCTGCTCTGCTTTAGCTCTGTGTAGCTTCAGGATCTGAACTCAAACTCGGAATCTGTTTGGATTTAGTAACTCATTGGATATGCTGGGGCTGGGCAGAAGGAGGTAAATGGTCAGGCAGAGGCTTTGCCCAAAGTGATAGCACACAGCAGGTAGCCAGGAGAAAGCTTTTAAAATTATTTCCACTCTGTTACAGCACAAGCCATAATATTTATTTGGGCCAAAAGGGATTTTTAAGGGATTTTTACACACAGCTGTGGCAGATGTCTTACACATCCCTTTTTCCAGTACAAGTTTTGCAGCTGGGCACCCTGGAGGCACCTGTGTACTTTTTGGTTCCAGATTGTTCTTGCTGCCCTCCTCTTCTGTCTTGGTGTGGCAGGGGGGTTTGTGGGGTCAACACCTACTTGCAGAGCTGGTGTGAGCATCTTAATTGCAAAGTAACAAAGCCCAAGCCAGAGCTGCACAGGGAGCCTGAAATGATGCTGAAGAGGAGGATGCTGAGTGTTGGTGCTGGCTGGGGTCTGTAAGGTTAGAGCTTGTTCTTTTTTGGGGGGAGGAGAAGGGAGGAGTCCTCAAGGTGGCCTTCTAAGTTTGAATATAGACTTCATATGATTTAATTTCTATGGGTCTGTATGCTTGGGATTTTCCACCTTGAGTGCAGAGTGTACTGGATGGGTCATCTGGTTTTGGGCTCCTGCATGGGATCATCAGCATCTTCTCCCCTCTGAGCCTAACTGGGACCTCTGTGAGTAATAAGGTAATAAGGTATGGATCCTACCTCCCTAGAAGATGAGGTGTGAGTGCTCTGCAAATCCTGGCTTTCTTGAGTGCCAAGAACACCAGGCTGGTGAGATCTGCTTAGTGTAAGAGGTGAAAGTCTGTCTCTGGTATCCCAAGAAAGAGAAGGATGCAGAATGCTGGGAATAGTATTGTCTCATGATGTACTAAAGAATCTGCTTACCTCACCCTCACCACTGCAGTATTGATGAAAGAAAACAGATTTTTCTATATTTTTTTTTTGCCAGGTGGGGCAAAGAGCAGCTGATCTGGAAGTGTTCTCCATAAACAGCTTGGGCAAAAATGTAGGTTGAGGATCTGGGCAAGCTGTAAAATCAGAGTAATTTCTGTTGTATCATGCCTTGGTTATTTCTCACAATTAGCACAGAGGTACATCATGAGAGAGAAAGCTAAGAAAGGGTTTTAGTTTTCTTAATGTCTGCAAGTACTTTTTTTACCTTCTCTTATGCTGTGACCAATATCACAAAAATCACAGAAAATTAGGGGCTGGAAGTTACCTCAAGAGATCATAGAGTCCAACCCCCCTGCCAGAGCAATATGTGGCCTTTTTTGGGGCTAACAGGAGTGGGTTTTGTAAACTGTATCCATACAGTCACAAATGTCTTCATTTTTGCTCTGTACTGTTACTGTACTGGTTTTGGGTATTGGTTTGTTGGGGGGTTTTTTGGGTTGGTTTGGTTTTGTTTTTTTTTTTAGCATTAAGAAAACAGTTTATTTTTAACTTCTCCATACTTGCAGTCCTGAAGACACTGGTTACTTAACACCTTCAGTTTTTATACAGAAGTCAGTTCTAAATTCTTTCTTGTGGCTTATATGTAAATTAGCAAGTGGCTCACTTTCTGCTTTACAGGGTTGTTAGAAATGAAATACTAAATTGTGTGCATTCCTTTTAGCACAAAGTCTCGGATGTTTCAAATAGGTCCAAAGTACTTGATGATCTGAGTGTTTGGAGAAACAATTAAACATGTCTGCAGTTGTTGCAACCTGCAGCTGAACTGTCAGCTTGGTAGAGGCATCTAAGTACATGTTTAAGGCACCTAAATTCTTTTTAAAATATCCCCTTCTGTTAAGCTTAATGGAATAAGAATAGTTAATTTATTTTGATTTTTTAATTTATTTTTTTTTTATTATCTGAATTTCTAAACAGGCAATGAAATGGCTTTGTTCTAAAAAGGAATTCCTGGATGCTGGGAAAGTTTTGCTGCTTTTTTTTTTTTTTTTCTGTCAGAACTGTTATAACTTTATCATACAAAGCTTGAAGTTCTCTCTTTTGTTTCAGTCTCTTAATCTAGTTTTAGCTTGCTGGTTATCATATTTCCAGGTGGGAATGTACTGCTGGTAATGGTCTGGGAATGCTGAATTAGTGAAATGATTTTCAGTCCAAAGTACATGCTCAGAATTGCTAGGAATTCACATTCTCTAACTTACTTCAGTTGAAAATACACTTAATATTGAGCAGTTCCTGCAGTTCAGAATTAGAGAAGCTGCTGGCACTGGTAGAATTACCTCATAGACTGTTACCATTTCAGGCTTCTTGATTCTTCATGTGAAATACTACCATTTTTTAATATATGTATAACTTATCAACTTTCCAAATAAGTTAAGTTGAACACTTTCTTAAAGATGGTTTTGATATTTAGTTCAGCCTTGTGTGTTATTGTGACACCCAGTCAGTAAGGAAATAAAAATCTCTGTATCAGACTGCTGAACATTTTTAAATAATGTCAGATATGTAATGGTTTTGGCTGTTCCTTCCTCTGCAGTCAGTTGTTTTGCTGGGTTTTTGCCTGTTTGTTTTGCTTTTTGGTTTTGTTTTTTGTAATTGATCAGGATTCACATAGACATTTACATGTTTTAAACTTAATACGAGTCTTTCAAAAATTACAGTGTGTATCCTGCTGGCCTTTTAAAATGTGTCCCAGGGAAGAGAAGGTTGGAGGCCATGGAGAGCAGAACTTGTGCTTCACCAGGGCATTTTTTGCAAATTATTAATGAGAATTTGCAGTATGCTTTTGTGGGCTATTTGACTTCTTCCATTACTTAAGAGTGTAACAATAGATGCTCTGTTACAGAAAGATGAACTACAGCTTCCATTTTTTGTGAGAGATACCTGGCAAGGCTGCTCTTCTGCAGGTGATATTTCCATTGAATTGAAAACCCTCAGTGGCTGATGTAATTACTTCAGATTTAATATAGTTACTGAATATAATGAGATCTTGAAAATGTGAATTCATCAAAATTCTTTCTAGCTGAACGGCAAAAGCTTGAAGAAAAAAAGCAGCAAATAAAATTGCAAGCAGTTTCCTCCCTGTAATAAGAACTTGTATTACATGTCCATAAGTATTAAAAAAAAATATTTTATGAAGTGTAATCTGAGTCAAATCAGCTCCGTGAAGCTAAAACTGGAGGAAAAATTACTTTAGCAACAATTCCCCTAAGTCAGCTTCTGTCCCAGCAGAGACACTCAAGTGTCTTCAGGACTGCTGCTTGAGAAATCTTCAAAACCAAAGATGCAACAATTAAGTTGATAATCAAAATCTGATGGTTTGATTTTGCTCCCAGAAGCACGGGATTCAATTAATATACTAAAAGCTGTATGTTGGCTGAACCTTGCTTAGTAATTAGAAACAGCTATTACTTTTAGAATAAATTAATGACCGAAGATGATACAGTGATTTAGACAAAGTCTCCTCTTCCAGATGGGTGGAATTCTTTTTTTTCATAATACAGAGAAACTTGGGGAGGGGCAGGTAGGAAAGGGGAAAACCAGTAACTGGTTGAAATAACAGCATCTCTATTAAAGTCAGTGTCTTTTTGATGTTATGCAACTTCTATTTTTGTTCCAAAGAAGGTAAATATTTCATAAGTAGTCATGCATGTTCCTTACTCCATTAAGACAGAGAGTCTTTTCCATGAATTATACTGTTTTAAGTGGCTTTGGTTCTGTAAAACATGGTAAAACATGTAAAACATATTACCAGGAACATGTAAAAAATGTTACCAGGAACAGCATTTTAAATGTGTATTTTCATGCAGAGTTGATGTTTTTTGAAGATTGCACTCAGTATCAACAAAACAGTGATTTGAGAGAAATAAGTGGTAATTGGAAATAGGAAAAAAAAATAAATTCTAGTTTGATTTTTTTACTATTAGGGATATATCTTTGGATGAGTAATTTCCCTGGTAGGAACAAGACTCAGAGCCTGTCCTGAAGTATCCCCAGGGAGTGAATGAAAAATTTGTAAGGCTAAATGGTGAAACAAGACTTCTCTTTGCAAGGAAGCACTCCTTAACAGCATTTTTGCAAGATGAATCTGTTAAAGAAAAGCTGTTCCTAGGAAAGAGGTGAGAAAGCTTGCAAAAATAGATTAATACTTTGGGTTTGATGTCTTGCTGAAGTACTTGCTGCAAAAAGTGCAGTTGGGCATGTTAGTGTTTCTATGGGAACATCTTGCAGCTATATTTAGGAGAAGTAAATTAAGCTTATTCTCCCCAGATGAGTGAGGGTTTGGTAAAGGCTTGATTGGAAGTGTAGTCATGTTTTTGAGGGGAAAGAGAGTAGAAGAATTTCTCCCCCTTTTGAGTTTGGTGAACCGCTTCTCTTACACTTTTCAAGTCAAAAAACCCCCAGTGCTGTTACCTATGGTGTGGGATCTGTTTGTGGCAAGAGACAGGAAAAAACTTAGCTTAACTTCACAACTTCAGGTTGTTATTTGGCCATCGGGGGGAAAAAAAAAAGGCCTCAACCATCTGTTAATTAAACTGAGCAAAGCTGATAAGGAAATGAGCTGATTAGAGATACGGAGCCTGGCAATATTCTGTAGGTTTGGATCACTCTTTGACTTGAAATACTCATTGGGTGGGTAAAATCCGTGGGGCAAATGGATAGCTTGGAGTTTTACATCCTGCATAGTGCCCGTGGAGCCCAGAAAAAAGGGCTTTCCAGCTTTAGTATCTTCACACTGATTTCATGGTGTAGCTTCCTAAGGGAAACACGGCCTGGTGTGTGTCCATGCCACGGGCGAGTGTCTGTCTGTCATCCGTGCTGTGTGTAATATGAAAAAACTCTGCCAGTGTACTTTTCTTTGGCTTTTCACTCTGTTGGTTCAAAGGCTGGTGTGGGGTTTTTATTTTACAGCAGCTTTGAATGATCTTGATGTTTGGGGAGCAGAGCTGAGTGCCTGGGCTGTGCCTGCTGCTCGCTCGCTTTTCCGGTGTTTTAGCTGCGTAGGGTTGGGTGAGTTGTTCTGTTCTGCCTTTCCCACCCCTTTACACGTAAGCACAATCCCAGGCAGAGCAGATTGGATACTGTACATATTTTTGCTCCATAAACACATGCTTGTTTACATTTGCTTCACTGCCATTTTGACTTTAATCCTCTTCCGATGCCAGAGGCTATCAGCCGTGACTAACAGACTCCCAGATTCTGCCATTTTGACCCCGTGTCCTGCTCATGTTTCTATGTGTTTGCTTCTCCTTTGCCTTCCCTCCCAAGCCTTTAACAATTTATTATTAAATATCTTCCAGGATTTAAGGGGGCCCACTTGGGAGCCATTCAGAAGAGTCAGGATCCACATACATACGCACTCTGTTACTTTAGGGTCGAAGAGAAACTTCAGTGCTGACTCCTTGTTCTTTAGTGCTGTGCATAAAATGGAAATAAATGCCCTGTTTTGCAAGGATTTCTCTATACAAAATTCAGTTCTGATGGCAGAACTGCTTCAGTTCAGTTCTGTTGCAGCTTGGTTTGTAAGAAAACACAAGAAAAATGGTTGAAAGAAAAAAAAGAAAAAAAGTGGGGGGTACTTAAAATAAACCCTCTGACATACATGCAATTACTGCTCACTTCCAGCACCCTCCTGAAGCTCAGCATTGCAGATTTTGTATCTTCAAAGCTCTTTGCTGATCCAGCTTCACAAAACCTTGACATTCCCCAGCACTGCGAAGGCATCGAAGTCTTTTGATCAGGAGGAGAGGCCGGTTTGGATTCATAGGCCACATCTGCTGGTGAACTTTGTGCAGTCTGCCTTTTCAAATTTTTTTTTTTTTGCTTTCCCCCCCCTCTTTTACTAGAAGAAAGGTTTGTTTGTTGGCTGCCTGCTCGGGGCGGGACAGGAATGTAATGCATGCACAGCCTGCGCAGTATTTCCTGTTCAACTGCTGCTCCAGACCTCAGTGCTGGGAAAATCTCCAGATCCAGCAGCTCAAACAACGAAGAAGTGCTGCAGTTTCTAAAATGCTTTTTGGCTTTTATTTTTCTTTGTTTTGGGGCTTTTTTCCCTTTTTTTTTTTTTTTTCTTTAGCTGAGAATACATATATTTTTTTAAATGAATCTTCACGGTGCTTTGCTGCTTTCAATCTATCAGATTTTATGGGTGTTGCTTCTGTGCTGTTTATAAATTCCTGTGGCTCTGAAGCACTCTAGGTGCAGCGAGATGGCTCCATAATGTCACTGCAAAAAGTTATGTTTATTTAGTAGCATAATTCATCTCTATAATGTTGCCTGTGTCGTTCAGTTAGCTGTTTTTTCCATCCAGTTAAAAACAGGGGTTATTTTTTGGTACTGGGGCTCCTTTTGCATTATTTGCTGTATTTTGCTTTGCCCTTAAACTGTTTCAGAGTTGCTTTGGCATTGCATTAATTTTGCTTAGGAAGTAAAATCTTTTCTTTTACCAAAAGGACAAAAACTTTGAGCGTGGTCACCTCTCCCAGTGGATATTAAACTCCAGAGCTGCATCCTTGCCTCGTGTGTATGGTGAAAGTGATATGAGGGTTTTTTCCTTAAAAATTAGATACTTCTTTTCAAAGTAGCTTTGCTCCTTTGTACACGTGGCAGCTCTGTTTGCATTTCAGACTGCCAGCTGATAGAAGAGCAACTTAGGGCAGGTGTGGCTAGTTATTTATTTTATTTCTAATTTTATTTATTGCTTTAAAGCAGCTGTATGTTTTGAGAACTTATATCCATAATCTCCTCTGGAACATACGGAGTGCTGTGGCATTTCTCAAAAAACCCCCAAATGTTAGGGAAAGGCTCAATTGTGAACTGCATGTATATGCATGTGTGTGTATGCATTTTAAAAAGCTGTATATCCTTATAGCATCTTTTTTAGGGTGTTCAGCAGCTGTTTAGTCCTATGTGAAAAGGAAGCAAGTGTACACAGGGCAGCCTTGAAGACGAGGGGACCCTTTTACAGGCCCTTGGGCCACGATGCTCTCTTGCAGGGTGCCATGTGCTGACCAGGTGGATGGCTGCCAGCATAGGACAGGTACCAAGATAAGAGATTCTTTTCTAGCTCAGAGCAGGCTGGATGGGCACATCCATCTGCTTAAACACTGTCTTCTTCTTCACTTCATGGAAGGCACAGGTAGAGCAGCCCCTTGGCTCATCCTGCCAGAGGTGTTACTGGAGGTGGACATCTCCTAACTTCTGCTTTGTATTCTGCCATCTTCTGTCTCTGGATTTTGCAGGAGCAAGCAATACAAGGACAAAACCAAAAGTGCTAAGGGTCAATTATTTCCTCCCTGTCTCTCAGGGACACTCTGCTTTTCAGGTTTTTTTGGAGATACAGCTCTAATTGTAAGTGCTTTTGGCGTAGCTGTGCTTGGCTTGTCAAGCACCAGGGTATGAAAGGACCTGGCCAAAATTTGCACTTTAGCTTTGAAGGTACTTAGCTCAGAACATAGTCCAGTGGGTTATTTAGGTTGTTAAAACAATTCTTTTCAGCTTAATAATGCCATGGGTGCCCCTGAAGCAATGGATCTGACTTCAGTCTTCCAGCTTGAATAGAGGAAGGAGTTTGGCCTTTGACAGATTTCATGTCCTTTAACATTGCATTTCCTGGTAGCAACCCACCCCATTTTTTGAATGCTACAAGGCACTGGTGTTTAAATCATGGCTTATGTGAGAGCCTGGTGCATATGATACAAAGGCTATACCATCAATCTGTGTGGAGGTCCAGCCAAAATTCAGTGTGCAGACTGAACCAACTGCTTTATGGGTTTGGGATTTGCCTTGGGATCCATCGAGTTCATGTGCTCCTTGGAGCCTTTTCATGATTCCTTGTCCCTCCTTGTCAATCAAGAGGCTTCCCATGTGGAATTCTGAACATTAATTTTCTGTACCTCCTGAGGCATCACAGCCTTGCACAGGGACAGCAGTGCTCAGTTATCAGTCACGTATTTGAAAAGGGACTTCAGAATTTTTCTGCTTTTCATCCTTAGAAAATGAGCATCCAACAGCAACGGCACGTATTTAATTCACCCAGATTTGAGGACTGGAATAAATAATGTATGTAGGGCAAAAGAAGTTCTTCAAGCTGCTGCAACAAAAATGTTTCATGAGCTTTGGTTAGGTAGAGGTCTTTTTCCTTCATAGAGCTTTAGCTGTCTTGAATTAATATTCATCCCAATGAGTTTTCTCCTTTTGTCCTAGATACTATGTAAAAGAGTATTTTTAGAGGAATTTTGCAGGTATGGAAAGCAACTTCTGGTGTCCTGATACCCACTTGGTAACTTCTCTTTGAATGAGATGAGATGTTCTTGTGTAACCATTTAATCTTAGTATACAGGTCCAACATCTGAAGTTGCTTTCCAAAGCATGATGATGAAGTTCAATTTTTCTTAAAATTCTTAGAAGTTCATAAATTATATTGACATTTTCAGGTCCGAGTGCAGTGACCTATGTTAAATGAATTAAAAGTAAGATAAAAAAGATATTAGCTCAAAAATAAAAAAAAGTTACTTGGTTATTGCTGTGCCACCAGCTCCAATCCAGAGCAGGCTACTAATGCAGTGTATGGGAAGGGCCTTGGTGGGAGGATAGATAAACGTTTTGGAAAGATTTTTCTTTCACTGAAGTAGCCTGGGATCCCTCCCTTCAAGTAAACAACTTCAATGGAAAAAACACAATATCTTAAGTTGATTTAATTATGTTTGGGGGAGGAAAGAAGTTGCTAGGTTCACTTGAAATGAAGATAATTTGGGGGTATGTCATGCTGAATATGAACAGAGCAATTTGCTTGGTTTATACATGAGTGAGGTTAAACCCACTGGGGAAGGGTTGTTTCAGGTAGGTGACATTGCTGGTGCTGCTGTGTTTTCTGCAAAGGTCACATGGAAGAATAAACCTTTCAGTGATAAGCTGCAGATGGCATTTAAAACCAAAGTTATGTGGGCATCCAATGCAGATTTGGCATGAAGTATTGTAAAATAATTTCTATCCCAGGCAATACATCACAAAAGTAGGAACTGTATGAACAAAGTGTTCTGATACTTAAGTCCTGTAAGATAAAAATTTTCTTTTCTTAGTATTTCAGGAAGATTGAGAAAGTATGTATCTTTTAATCATGTATAAATTTTGAAGCTGCTTCCTTTTGAAAAAAGACTTTGTTTAATACCACTTTATTCTGACTTGCATCATTCCGTTCTGTATTGTAAACAAACTTGTTAGCAGAGGGCTCATGATACACAGATGTTCATTTTATTGCATTTAGCAAGTTCTCTAAGCACATGGAAAGTCTCTTCATTATCCAGTTTATATTATTAGAGGGGACTGGCTATTGCATTCATTTAATTAGGAAAAAAATCAGCAGTAATTAGCTCACTCGTGTGCTGCAGAGGGATGGGCTGCATTAGGAGCCCTTCAGTCTTCTCATGGTGGTTTCTCGTGTGATGGCTGTGCAACAGTCTGTAATTTCATTTAACTACAGCAAAATCGGATGGGAGAAGCCCTCAAGTAAACCTTTTTAGAATGCAATGCAGGAGGGAAAAGCTTTTTCTTTACTGTGTAACTTGTGCTGCTGTTGGGAATATCCTGAAGGGAGAACAGCAGCACAATTCTCTGCTTTCATGGGATGCTTTGGGTGAAAGGAGTTTGGAAAAGATGCTGTAGATCACTTGAGTTACCATGTTCTTCTATTAATTTCTGTTAACAGCATTTGTAACATTTGGGAGTGGGCTTTTGTGTTTTTCTTCTCCCTGTTCTCTCTGTATCAGCACCCAGTGTGGTACCTTCTTTTCAGGCTTATGTGATTGCAGTCATTTATTTTAACACTTGCCTTTATCCTCAGGCTTAGGGGTGCTGTGTGTTCATTAGGACTTGCCTCAAGGCCTTGGTAAGCACAGTTCTGTGGACCATCTTTGACTTCCAGAAACTTGAAGGCAACTAAAGAAATAACTTACCCATGAACAGATTGCAGGCAGTGGGGTTTGTCCTTAGAAATAGCTCAGGAGAGCATCTGGAAATTATAGGTGAGACTTGGCACCTTCAAATCAGGGGAAATGTGGACCAGAGAGACTTCCCTTCTGGCAGGGAGAGCTGTGTTTCTGTTTCTGACCCTGCCTGCAAATAATCTTCAAGAAATTCATGTAATTTCACAAAATATTTCCCTGAAAGCTCTTGCAGACTTCCACGAGATTCTCGGGGAAGAATTTCCCCTGGGATCTGTGCAGTCTGCTCTTCAGTGTAGTCTTAAGCTATATGGAAAGGGGAATAAGGAAGTAAAGCAGCAAAAATTGTAAGGGAAAATGTATTTGTTTATGCATGGGTGTGAATGTGTGTGCATGTATGTACATCTTGTATATAGATTTAATACTTAACTGTGAAGAGTCGTGGGAAGGCAACATGATTTTGAATGGTTGGCCTCTAGAATAGCAGATGAAAATAACTGCAGATATGCATAAAATTTTCTGCAGGGGAAGAGATAAGAATTCTTGCATTGGCAGTGAAGCCTGAAATATCTACTAATGAAGAGATCTCAATGTTATAACAAGATCTTCTGAAAAATCACATTAGCACATTGTTGTAATATGCAAATAAGGCGTTAGGAATTATTAGAAAAGTAGGAGAACAAAGCATTGTGTGGGTGTATAAATTCATGGTGCTTTATCCTTTCATCCTGGATATTGTGTGTTGTTCTATACCCCCTCCTCCTGCTCAAAAATGTGAATTAGTGATGGTACAAAGAAACAGCTAAGCTGTTGGCTGAGCTGGGGACCTTCTTGCCTCAGGATGCTTTTGGCATGAAGGCTTGGGGTAGGTACAAAACATGGTGGGATAAAGTCACAAAAGAAAAATTATTTGAGGACTGTTACGTACCCAGTTGATGTCTTTCACTAAGGAAGCCCTTAAACTGCTGTTTCAGTGCATCTAGGATGGTGCTAAGGGAAAGTTTTGCTTTGTTTCTTCAACTTTTCTACAGATATCTGCTGGTTACAATCTTCTCAGCCTCCATGCATAACATGCTTTCATATTGTGCAGTTACTTGGTCTGGGTTTTTTATAGTATGCAGTGTCTGAGTGTGTGGTATGCAGTGTTTAGGATTGTAAGAGGTCACTTGAAGTTGTCTTCAGTGTTCAGAGGTGGTGGGGCAATGGGAATAGTGAATGCTGGAGGAAATCAGTTCCAGAAGGCAAAATTATAACTCTCAAAACATGGAGGGGGACAGGAAAAATTCCTCTAAATTCCAGATGCTGGATGCTGCTCAGACATGCAGTTTAGATAATGGAGTTTACTGCTCTGGTATCATAACTGCCTGGTCTTACTTGGAGGCTTACAAGAAACACTTGAGTTTTGTCCTCTGCTTTTTTTTTTCTCTTTAAAATTTCCTGGCATCCAGAGTGCTTGAATTTATGGTAATGTTTCAATACTAATGCTTCTTAACATTTTTGGAGTCACAGATGTTACCTGTATGTACTTTCAGCACTGCAAGAAAAGAAAAAGCAGCAAACAGCACAACTATTGCATTTGGTCCAGTACAACTAAGGAAGGAGAAACCATTTTCTGTGATGTACTCCACTTCCATAATTGCTTAAAATGAGATATGGTGCAAAATCTTTTCTCCATATGCAATTCCTGTGTGTGTTAATTCTGCATGGCACATAAAGCCACTTAAGAACCTTGCTGCCTCCAAAATTGTAATCCATTAAGTCACAGTAGAGCCTCTGTTATTTAAACCCCCAGATATCTCTCTACAAATTTCAATGTTGTTTTAAAGACCTGTTTGAAACACGACTGTATTATGAGTGGCAACGTTGCCAAGATTAAAAACAACACGAAGGAATATTTTTCCTAGAACAAGTATTTCACTCAGCAAACACAAGTGGCCATTTTAGATGTCTAACCAATTTCAAGGAAAACAATTCTGAAATGATTTGGACAAATCAGTAGTTTTTCTCTTGAGTGCTTTTTGAGTGTTTGTACATTATTTACTCTTTTTTACTGCCTTCTTATTTTGAAAAAATAGAACTCTCAGTCCCTGAGTGGTTATGCTGTTCCTGTTCATCTGGTGTGCAGCTGAGTTTCATGAATTTGAAAGCAGACCTGAGGAATTGCTGGAGATGAGGAGCTGAAGTGTCTCTTGGCCACACAGATCTTTATGCAGCCATAGCCATCAGAGCCCAGGCAGCATCCCTGCTTTCACCATCTCTGTTAAAATAACTCAGTTGTTCCTGGGCATAAATTCTTCTTAAAAATAGAGATTTAATCCTCTGATCTGGTCATCAGGCACTTCACATATCTGGGCCATCCATGTTATGATCTTCAGTATTCTGAGGTTTGAGGACAAACAAGGATGTTTAGGTAAATTTTTGCCTACCATGCTGTTTGTATTCAGTAATCTCCTGAAGACTCAGAAGTATTCTGCAACATTTCTTATGCAAACATTTGGCAATTATTTTTTCTTGCTTAACACTCTTAACTTTTTATTAACCTCACAGAAATTGATCCTGCTTGAAGACCGACTTTAAACCCAATGTAGAATACAAAATGGACTTTATTACAAAATGCAATCTTGGCCTTGCAAGACCATTTTGTGCATAAAAATTCTTTGCAGGCTGAAGCTTGGTATTACGTTCTTCTATCTTACGAAGTTCAGGGAAAACTAAAACTTTCTGATAACCGTTGTGTAAGATTTTTTTTGTATTTTAAGCCTTCAAATGTGATTATTTGCTGTCAGATTTTTAAGTAGAGGCTGAAAACAAAATTATGAGGGAGGTTTCTGTGGCATCAGCTGTAGGGAACAGGGCACACAGCAATCTGCTTCAAATATCAGCACGTTTCAGTGTTGAAGGGGGTCAGAGAGTTCTTTGTCTGGATGATATGTTGCAACAAACAAGTTTGAGGCTTGAGTGCTGTTTTGAAAAAGTCCTTCAGAGCTGCACAGGCATCCTTTGGGGATTTGTAAACGTGTGTTTCTGCAAATTTGCTGAAAACAGAATGTCCTATTTTGAGAACGTGCCTTTTACTGTATCATATCCCACCAGTGGCCAGAGATTTGCATCTGTGTTCTGTTGAACTGGAGTATTGAAAAGCAGTGATGGGATTGGTTTCAATTTACAAGAGTCTTAAAAGTAATGAAATGCTTCCTTACACACAGGCAGATGCAAATCTGTGCTCAGTTCTGACTTTTATTCTGCTATCTGAGCACTTTTGGAAAGTTTCTAAAACTTCCTGAGTTCTTTGGTACCAGGACATTATTCCTTATTAATAGCAATTAATAACCAAATCTGAGCATTGCTCAACCCCTTAAGGTGTAAAAATATTCTAACAAATATGGAAATACATGATGTATAGAGAACAGAGTATTACTGTTGAACCTGTTAGACACCTTGCAGGTGCTTTAGGAGGGGAAAATATTGATGTTCATCTTACAGTGACCCTTCAAAATCAGAAGATTCTGTTTTAACTTTCAGAGAATACTTGAAAGTTCACTCATTATCTGCACCATGAAACTTCCTTGTCAATGCACACGCATCTCGATGGTATCCCAAAAGTATTCCAGAGGAGATTTGGTCTGTTTCATACAAAACTTTTCTCCCATTGAAGTTTTCTTTATGTATAAATTACTGTGTTACTTGTATCCCTTGATTGCACTTGATATGTTGGCAAGTATCAGGAGGGAGGTGGTGAATTATATACTGATGTGTGTAATGGGACTTACTAAATATTTCACCCTTTAAGTTTGAGATAGGGAAAGAGTTTTGTTCCTTCTAATGCAGAATCTTGATAAACTTATGTTGTGTAGGGTGCCACAAAACTGGTGCTACACCTTTCATAGCATCCTTTTTTCTCAGTGTAATCCACTTCTTAAAGTTTGCTACTTTGAAATAGTCTGCTGCATAGCTGTGCAAAAAAGAGTAACCTGTTTGGGCTTGTTTGTATGCAATTTAAATGAAATAATTTGTTGACTCTAAAAAGGAAACCTTTACTCTCTGTAGTCTGAAAATATTCCTCTGCTCAATGGGAGGGTAAGTGGCTTCCTTAGCCAGAGTAATCAGAGTAGTAGTTATAGTAAGTTATAGTAAGGCATTTATTTACAAGATGCTCCTGATGTGGTTGTGTCTCAGTGCTGAGCACCAGTAGGATTTAGTGCCATGTGTTGAAGGGGTGCAGACAAACATCAAAGGAAAAGGACTGTGCAGAAAGCACAAGATGAAAAGGGTGTCCCTCCCCTTGGCAGTGTGGTTAACCTGTTGGGTATTGCACTCTGATGGAGGAAACAAATACTTAGAGCCAGCAGCAGATTGATAAAAACTACTTAGTGATCAAAGCAAGTATTACTTAAAATATTCTGAAACATTTTCCCAACTTTTTTTTTTAGTTATTATTATTTTAATATGTCCAAGATCTGATTGCCAGGAGATTGACTCTTAGGGAAGTGACTGCAGAGGTTATGTGCATTTCTTTCCTGCAAACTGTTGATTTTATCTATCCTTTTTAGTCTTTAAAAATGCTACACTTGCTTCCATTGAGCTGTATGTAATTTTTTAATGTTTTGTTGTCATTGGTTTTTTTGGTGGGGAGAGGGGGTTTGGTTTGTTATTTCTTGGGGGTTTTAAATCATTTTAGACTAATAAGCAAATAAATAGAAGTCCTGACCTTTCTTTTCACTCAATAACCCCTTTTCCAGACTTGTTCCTGCAGGCAGAGATGCAGCCCCCAGTGCTGCCTCTGTGTTGTTTTCTGCCCACCAGTGCTGTCACAGAGTAACAGAGGAAATTCATGAAGATCTCAGATCTTTTTCTGACCCTTGCAGGAGTTCAGACATTCCCCGTGTCACTGTCTGTTTGGCTAGATAATATGCCCAGGCATCTATAGGCATTCATTTCATCTCTTCCATTTTAGATGGGCTCAGGGATGTGTTTTAGCAGCAAGTCACCTCGTGTCATTTACAGCATCTACTTGGGCAATTTCCAGGAAGACATTCAGAATAATGTCTTAATGTGGCAAGACCTTGGTTGTGCAGAGATCCAGACTGGTTAGTGAGAGGCTGATGTTGTCATGGAAGTTTGACAAGGAAAAAAAAAGTGTTGAAATGCAAGGAAAAGGGTCTCAGTGTGATGGAAAATCTCTGTAGGGTTACCTTAAGATTTGAGAAGCAATTCTGCCGTAGTAACCATGCATCTTGAATTCTGTCCTTGTGTGGCTGCTAAACCAGGTCTGTGCTGCATGAATTTATTTCTCTGCTGTTTGTTTTTTTTCCCTAGTGTCCCAATGTAATATCAGCTTGAAGAAGCAGAGGAGTCGAAGTATCTTTAGCACCTTATTCTGCTGCTTTCGTGACTACAATGTCGAACCACCATCTACCAATAGCACCAGTGCTCTTCCTCCTTTGGTGGAGGAGAATGGAGGACTTCAGAAGGTCAGGCTTTAATCTTATTTTGCTGTCATACAGGTCTTTCATAACTAATGTTTGTTTAACTCTTTGTTTCTCTCTAGGTTTCCCTCCTGGGAAACGTGTTATGGGTTAGTGGGAAAGAAAATTACTGTTTCTATGCAACTGCAAATTGCAAATATTGCAAATATTATCTGTCCAGCTGCAATTGGCTTATCCAGGATGGGTATTGGCACTGTAGATTTTTACAAGCAAACAGCATTTAAAATCTGAGCAAGACATTCTAAAAATTTGGACTTACCGTAGTGCTTCAGATGCTGAGTTGTCTCTAGCTTTGATTCTCTTCCCCAAACAGCAGGAAGGTTAAAATGTGTCCAGTGAAGCATAGTGGGACAATTTTAAATGTCAGTTGGAAGGGTTTCCAGTGACATAAAAATAGTTCAAAAAATGGGAGAACCATAATTTTTAGGAATTTAATCAGTTCACTGATATTTATTGCACACTGAGTCCAGAGGTCTCAACTTTTGGCTATTTTCCCAGGTTATTATGTTTTGTTTCCCTAATAAGTTAAATTAATAGAAACACTTAACGCTTCATTGTTACTTTCATTGAGCTCTAGAAATTATACTGCTTTGCCGTATTTATTAAAATCACAACATAAATAACTTTTAAATCTGATTTTGTAATGTATTACTGATACAACAAATGCAAGAACACATCTTTTCCATACCATTTGGTTTCTCAGCACACTCCAAACTCCCATTAGTGCTATATTTCTAATTGGAACACCACTCCTGTCCCATTTCTCCAGGACTTAAAAGGATTTTAAGTACAGATGAATTGATCCTGGGGAATAATAGCAGAAATTAAGACATCTTTATCTTTTCAACCTTCTGCTCTTCACAATAATTTTTCAGATTTGATGTAATTGATTTCTTACCTACCTTGTCCACTCCATTTTATTTAGTTTTGAATTTTGCTGGTTATGTGAATTCTGACATGCCCACTATAAAGAGCAGAGGAACTGTTGGGTGCGGGAGAAGAAAGGAAAATAAATGAAAGTCACTGAAACCCAGAACAGGTTGGGGAGGGTAAAAGCTGAATGCAGGAGTTCATGCTGCTCATGCAGAGGTAAAGTGCACTGAAAATTCCACTGCCAAGAGGAGGAATTGTATCTGTATTTTTAGATTTCTTTTGGTAGCCAAAGTACATTTTGACAGAAATGAGGAAAATTTAGCCTGGATGTGCTGGAGGGAAAGCTGAATAGCATGTGGTATGTATGCACATGTTCACCTGGGTAACAGAAGGAGTAGGAAACTCAAAATTTCCCTCTCCACTATAGTGGGGAATGGAAAGGAGGCAGAAATTAAAGTAGTAGCACAATTACAACTGAGAGAAAATGAGAGTTCATTAGAAAGAAAAACATAAGAAAGAGTTTGGGAGGGGGGTTTCTGTTAAAAAAAAAAGAGTAAGTGGTTTTCAGATTGCATTTTGTAGAGCACTTAATTGCTTTCTATATATATCTCATGCCTTGAGCAAGTGATTGCATGTGTTCACACAAGTTTCCATCCTCACCCTGTGCTACCTCAGTGAGCAGTTTTGAAGTTGTGTAATGCTTCTACATCAGCCCCAGACAAAATTCACAAAATTATCAGACTGCACTTAAATAGTTTAAAAGCTGGAGGAATGTGTTAAAAAGAAGAAAGTAATGCATTTTCTTCAAATAGAATGAGAGGCAATCAGATACATACAGTTCTTCATAGAAGAAATCAAGTATAGCTAAGCTTTTGGGTAGTTCTGAAGTGAGTACAAATATGCCTGTGACATTTCTATTTTAAATGCAATCACATTGCAGAGTAGTGAGCTCTGTGTGGGGTTTTATGTGCTGTTTTTATTTCAAGTGCTAATAACATGGTTGATGTAAGCAGAAAATTCTTTCAGATAAAAACAGCATTGAAGATTTGGATATATTTCAGTATGGTTGCACTGTCAGGCTAGAATGCTTTAGCAGGAGAGCTGTGTTTATTCCTGAGCAGGCTGCTTGGATTTGACTGAGTTACACTCAGCATCTTGTTGAGATGTAGAAGTGATAAGTAAGTTGGGGGAAAAGTATATGCCACATTGGGTCTCAGGTTCTAAATTGATGAAATTAAATGTCAAGGAAGGAAAAATTACCTGTCCTAGGAAAGGAAAGAAAATAAAGACTGACAAACACACTGCTTAATTTCCTCTACTGTTAAATTAAAGCTCTTGTTGCCATTAATCCTGCCTGCTAAGTTAAGAGTAGATTAAATTTGCTGAGTTGCTGTTGAAATGGTTGCTTACTTATATCTTGCTGTCCTTCTTGTATGCTGTATTAATTATTTATCACAGCACAAGTGACCTCTGGCCAAAGCCCAGTCAGTTCCTGTGTTGTGACCCTTTCCTTCAAAAATGGAAACAGAAAGTTGCATAATAATGTTAAATAGTTACCACTGGAAACTTGCTGTATAAAATGCCTTCCTTGTACTTTCCTTCTGAATTTACTGTTCAGTAGAGTTGCTACATGAAAACTGGTGATAAAGACTTCAGAGGAAGGAAAGAAATGGAGAAAGCTTCTGTTGCTTTCACAGGGAATTCAGTGTTTGTTCAGTGTTGCTTCTGGATATTCTTGAAGTGAATGTGACAAGCTAATTTCCTTTTAATTAGGAGACTCCAGTCTTTAAATGCTAACCTGCTGTAAAGGAGGGAAAGCAGGGAAGAGCATTTTCTCAAGTAATTGAAAGCACAGTTCTGGAATTCTGTTCAGAGTGATTATATTGTGTGATTTAATTTTAATTATTATTATTTGCTGGAAAAAATTAAATCAGTGCCTCAAATTAAATCAGTGCCTCATTTAGTATTTTACCAAATGATGTGACTTGATTATGCCTGACAAGGCAAGTGTCATGTCACTGCTTTCTAAGTTGGGAAGGGACTCCAAACTGAGCATGGTTTTGAATAAACAGGGCTTTTCAGTGCTGACTTCCATTCCCTTAGTGGAAAAAAAAATAAAAAAAATTAAGAAGCCCAAAAACTTCTTTAAAGTATTGAGTTCACTTTAAAACTTCTACTCACAGAGCAGCTGCTTGTCCAAGTGTGACTCTAATACTGGTAATGAATGGTCTGTTCTGTCTCTTAAAGTTTAATTACAGCATTTTTCAACAATATCTTGTATTTACTGAAGCTCTGGTATATTTGTTTTTCTTAAAATGCTGCAGCTTTTCAGTGCAGCACAAAGTGGATGCTAGGATGTAATACCCATTCCAGTGGATTTACCAGCCTGTCTGCAGCTTGGATGCCAAACCAGATGTGTCACTGGGAGCACACAATGTTCAGCCTCACAAAATCCTTGCTAAAGTTTTTCCTGCCTCCTCAGCAGCAGGCAGCTCACTAAGACCTTCCAGCCAGTTTTTGGGTTGGTTTTTTGTTTTTTTTTTAAGGGCTGGAGTGTTGGGAGAAGGAAGTGTTTTTTCTGGTGGGGTTTTTTTTCAGAACAAATTCAAATCTCAGTTTCTGTTTTTCAATTAGTAACGTCACTCAGTTTGTGTATTTTCTGAGCTTGCTTCTGGGTGCAATTTGTTTTTGGTTTTTTTTCCTGGGTAAGTTTATTACCCGAGTTCTGATGTGTTTGCAGTCCAAATCTGTGGGCTTCCAACAGCTATCTAGGTAGGGAAAAGTGAGAAAAAGTAGATGCAAAGTGGCTCTCTCTTCCTTTCACCTGCAGTCGTGGTGGGTGAGGGAGCTCTGACAAGTCTATCATCACTTTGCCATTTAACTTAAAACCTACTTCCACTGGAGTCATCCCTGCTTGTGTTTCACAGTCAGATACAAATCTGGCAGAAAGATGGCTCCTCTTCAAGATGAAGCATGAATGAGGAAAGGCTTTTCTATACTTTGATTAGAGGAGAAGATCTTGGTCTGCGCTCAACAGGGAAGAGGACAGAATTAGAAGAAGGTTTATTCTGGGGCAGCAGCTGCCCTTGCTCCTTTCCCTGTTAATGGAATGAAGCCAGAAAAGGTCAAGTCCTTGAATTTCCACCTCACCCATATTAACCACCACAAAAGTGAGGTCTCCTCCCCCCTGCTTTTTGCTACATGGGGCTGTCATCTCCAGGTGAGGCTGGAAACCGATTGTGACATCTCCAACACTTAATCTGCTGCAAGGATACCTGCTCATAACACATGGGAAGGTGCAGGGCAAGGAATCTTCCCTGTATCCCATGTGGGTGTGTATCCCAGAGTAAGGAAAAAGAGAAACCTTCTTGAGGTCTATAGAAATATCTCCTTCATGCAAGAGATGTAGAGGAGCAACATGTGCCTGGACTCTTGGATGGAGAGACTGCTGGCAAAATGCTTCCTGAAGCATCAGTCTCACTTTCTGGTGAGGAGGAATAGGACTGAGATTACAGTTAATAATAGTACTCTTCCCCCTGATTAACCTGTGTTGATCAGAGCAAGAAAATTCCTGGTGTTTGGTTCTGTTGGTCACCATCAGCATGCAGGGCTCTTTAGAAGAGAAAACTCCCTTTGTATAGTTGTATTTAGTTCCTCTGTCTCTGCCTGCTGCTCCCCAAAAAATTTCCTATATTAAGAGACAAAGCTTCATAATCCAAGCCAATGAAAGAGTCAAATAGTAACTAGTGATTGTTTTTAAGGATCATATCAAGATCTAATACAACCTTTCTGTTAAATAAACTATTACGATAAATCTGTAACTTTGATCAGCTGCTTCTCTGAAGGGCTTATTGTTTAAAATGGAAGAGTTGAATAGAATGAAATAGTTGAATCTTTTAAGAGAGACTGTTCTCAAAAAAGGCAAAATAGTGTGGGCTGTCACTTGATGCTCCTTGATTCTGCCCAAGCCTGGGGACAGGCAGCAGCAATGATCAGGCACAGCACTGAAAATCTTCTCTCCAACAGAAACGACGTAGCTTGGGGAAGAGGTAGGATTCATCATCCTAGTTGTATCTGTTGTGCCATAAAAATAACAAACCAAAACCAAACAAACTGATTCCAGTCACTGGACAAATCAGTTCCTGGGTGTTCTTAGTGATACAATGGGGAAATTTAGCATTCTAGGAACAGCTTTGTCCTGTTACCAGCATCAGGAGCTCATGGAAAGACTTCCACAAATGCAGTCATCTGTCATCTATTTCAAAGAACAGCATTATGATCTACTTCCCTTCCTGTTTCAAGGCACCAGGAAATGAGGCTTTTAAAAAGTTTCCCATAGCAGGCTTGTTTTTAAAAATCTTTTGCCTGTTCATAAACACTAATGCTTTATCAACAGATTCTTATATTTATCTTCCTGCTTGCTTTTCCAGTTGTCATCATTACTCTTCTGATTTTTGCATTGGTACTTTTAGGGTTCCTTGTAGGAAATTCACTTGGTTTTCTTGTGGTTTGTTTTGTTCTAAGAGATTTAAGGGAAAAAAAAAATTAAGAAAAAGTGAACAGTAATGCAAGTCCTTTTACAACTTAGATTCTTGATTCCCAATTAAGTCAGGCTTAACAGTAATACTCTGCAGCACTTGCTTCAAGAGACTGCCAAAATAGAAAGCACATTAGACCACAGTGAGTGCCTCAAAGTCTATGGGAAAACCTGATGCCATGCACAGCTATATTTGTATCCAGGGGTCAGATAATCTTGTACCCCAACTGTGGGTATGCCTTTACCTCTCAAAGACTGTTTTTATCTGTTGACAGAAGAGGAGCTCCAGTTGTATTTTATTCTTTCTATCACTGAATTAAAAAAAAAAGGAATTCTTCAGAACAAAACACAAGTTTTCAACCTGTGCTCTGGCCTGTGTAACCACATCCTTGATAACAACTTGATCACTGGCCAGCTAATCCAGCTCAAATTCACTCCTTTCTCACTGATGTTCCACAAACAGGACAGCAACGTACTGATTTATCATCTTTCTTTCCTTTTTTGCCATTTTATCTCGAGGAAAACTTGGGTTCCTACCAGGTTTTGTTTGTTTTTGTAGAAATGGGGTATTTTTACTAAAGCAAGCTTCTTGATAGTTCATGGTTCCCTAGCTTGCTTCATTGGCTTCTCTGGATTTTGGTCTTTCTTTGGTAGAAATTTTTGCTATTGTAGCACTAAAAAGAGGACTTGCAAAATAATACTGAATTACTTTGCATTGTTAGTGATGTGTCAACACCGTATTAGACTCCAAAAGAAGTCAGCACAGGACTTATTCAGCTGGAAGAGAGTGTTGTAATGTTGAAAGCAGTTCTTTTAATAGATAGGCTGCTGGTAGTGAGAGCCTGTGTTGTCCAAGTAATTAAAGAATGCAATCATCTGCCCAGTCAATAATTGTCCTAGAAAGGTCAGCTTCCTTTTTTTTTTTTTTTTTTTAATGTGCATTGCCCACCAGAAAACAGGTACTTGTCTTTGACAGATTGAGAAGATCAGAAAATGCAATTCCTGCTTCTCAAAATGTCTTACATATTGAGCTGATGAGCCTGTGCCCAGCCTTCTCCCTTAGGAAGCTATAAATGAAAGTGTCTTTGTCTCCATATGTCAGGTCCCAGGATGAGAAGAAAAGGTCAAGTTGGCCAAGACTGCTTTGCCTTCTCCCAGGAATAATAAGAAAGTGAGACCATGGGAAGAGCACTGACACTGTTGCTGCTTTCTAGATGAAGAAAGTGGGATTCCTTGGATTAGTTTATTGTTGTCATGTCCTTCTCAGACATTTTGCTGGTTCCTCAGTGAAAATGCTGGGGCTTTTTGGGGCAATTGTTTCAAGTGAAGTCAACTTCAAGGAGTGGGCTTCTGCCCTGCTACCTAGGTCTGGCTGAGCCTCTTGTTGCTGTAGTGAAAATACACAAATATACCCATTAGTAGTTCTTAAAGCTGAAAAAATGACAGTAAATACAGGTACTTTCTGATAATCATCTCTTATTAATCACAGCATGGGTTTTACCAGTCCAGTCTCCTAAAAATCATAAATGCCAATGTACTAACCAGTCATTTCAGCAACTAAAATGCAAGATTCTGTTTTTTATTTTTTTTTACCCTGTTTTTTTGAATACTTTGAACTTTTGGTTTAAAATGTTTGAGTACTACATTTACTGCTTCAGACCTTTGTTCTACCCTTTAAAAGCCATTACCCTTACAGTGATTTTTTTTTCTTTTTCCCCAGGGTGACCAGATGCAGGTCATGCCTATACCAAGTGTATGTATTTTTATCCCTTTTTCTTTTAATAATTTTCATAACTTTTGCTTTGATCCATCTTATGTTACAGTCTAACAGGTCTGGTTTGTGTTGCATGTTAACAAAAGGATTTTATGTTCTGTCTGCAATGTTGTATACTCAGAGATGAATTGAACTGTGCATGTGGTACAGGGACTAAAAGAAGAGCTTGGGTTTTGTATGGTTTTCATCTTGCATCTCAGTTACATTAATTTCTTAATTCTTTAAAATCATATTGAAAAGGGGTGAAGTAGTCTGAGAGCTGAAGTTGCTTATTTTGCAGAGATAAAAGGTGACTCATCATCACTAGGGGAGACACAGTTACAGAAATCTTTTCCCCTGATTTTTCCCTAAATTGCAGCTTGAAAAAGGAAGAGTTAGAAACTACATAAATTGTTCAAAACAAGCCACTTCAGGGAAACAGAAGAGTACACTGACCATAGCTGCATGGCTGCACTCCTTGGAGATGATGCTTTCAGTATCAGCTGCTGTTTTATGGGCCTTGATATTTCTTCTTATCTTCCCTATATTAAACTTGGAATGCTATTTGGCATCTGAATTATTTTACAAAAGCAAATAAAAGAAAGAAAAAAAACAGTTTGTCAGACTGAGCCTTTTAATTTTATTAGATTTAGCTCTTTTTTTGGTCAAAAAGCTGCTCTTTTTCTCCTTGTTTTTTATGTGGATGAAGACTTCTTAAATCTGGAAGTACATTTTTGAGCTCCTTTGCTGCTGATCACACTTTATTATTGCAGAGTTTTCCAGGAAATCGCAGTGCTGGTGTTACTGACACAGCCCTCTTTCTTAAGATAAATGGTAGCCCCTAAAGACCTAAATATGCCCCAAGAAACCATTTTTTTCTAACATTCCCTTACTTCTCATGTAGCCCAACATCACAAGACCTCTTCTAAAATCCCTGTCAGTGCTGCAGCACAGCATCAGGAGATCACTATAATTGTGCAGATCACTTCCTACCTTCACCACTTTTTCTTGGATATGAAAACTACTAGAAGTTACTTTTTATTCTTTACCTGTTATTTCTAATGTATTTCTAATATTACTTTCTTTATGGCTCATGCATGTTAGCATGCATGTGTGTATGCATGTGCATGCATGTAATTTGTATACATGCAAGTCTGGAAATAGAAAATTTTGGATGTATGAAAATAGTGATTTCTAAATTACTTTTACATACCTGCCAGATTCTATTTGGTGACTGTAGTTGCTCTCCTAGTAGTAATTTAAATGCAAAATACGTTCTGGCTGTGCTCTGACCTGGATTAAAATTTTGAGTGTAGGTATTCATGAAATAAGAATTCAAACAGCACAAAATTTAGAAGTAAGAACACTTTTTCCAGATAAAACATGCAATGAGATATTTTACCAGAACACCTTCTTTGCCATCTTAAAGATCTGTTAGGTTTGAGTAGTGGTAGGTAGGAAAATCCAAGAAGAGGTGTTTTTTGGTTTTGTTTGGTTGCTTTTTTTTTTTTCTTTTGTAGCTCATCTGTATTTTTGCTGACATGTATTCCTAGCACCTTAATAAGGCAGTAAAATTCACTTATCTTTGCAGTCATGAGGTAGAGTTCTCAGGTAGCAGGTGACTTTAAACACACTCCTTCTTCTTCTCCCATGCCACCTGATGCCTTCTTCCAGCAGGACATGCAAGTTGTTGTCAAGCAACCATGGCCCACAGGCAGTTGTGTGACATTTACTACCCCAGAGTGTTTCTGGCTGTCAGACAGAATCCAGTGAGTATGTAATAGTCTAAATAAAGACAGAAGTGAGCTGCCTTTGGAGAAAGTGGGTAGGAGGAAAGATGCAACATTGCATTAGTTAAACACCTAAAATTGAAGCTCTCCCCTGCCAATCTTATTTTAGGGTTGTTTGTCCTGAGTGCTGGAACCCAGAGGTTTGCCCTGAGACAGCTCTGAACCTGGGGGTTTAAAACCCATTTATGCAGAAATTCCTGATGCATCCATGACGTGGGGGTCATGGGTGAGAAATAGGCCTTTAGAACTGTATGTATTGTGCATGCCAGGAGAAAAAGCTGCTAAACAGACACAGAGTAGGAGCTCGGTCACAATTAAGCTGGATATTTACATTTTATAGGGCTCACTGCAAATGTAATCACTTCCAAGTGTTTAGAGAATTTCTTAGTGACTCCATTCGCTGCTCATTAAACTTCCAAGTTGAAGCCTGCAGTCAAGCTATGAGGTTTTCTGGTGCTTTTTTGTGCATGTGTAAAATCTGACAGTCTGCTGAGGTCATCTGTTTGAAAATGTCCATTGCTTTATGTACATACGTGTGAAATCAGTGAAGTTCATCTTGTGCTTAGTCAGATTTTTCCTGTATTAATTGCACTTAATTTAAAAACTCGAGTTAATATGAATTTTCACTTGGTTATTGATAGAGATAACTGTTTAGCAAGAAACATTCCAGCTTCAAGTAAGGTTCTCCAGGAAATAAAACCAATGCAAATTTGTTTTATTTTAAGATTAACTTTATTCGTTTGTATCTTGTATTCTGAAGTTCTTTTTAGATAAGTCAGAGATTAAATAGCAGCACAATTGATTTTTTTTCCTATTACTGCAAAATTACTTATTTTTAGGGCTGAAATAAACACACAAAACTAGAAAAAAAAACATTTTCAGCTGGGCAGAATGGTAATCTGAAGACCTTTATGATAGACCCGTCTTAAAAATACATCAAGTGTAGCTCAGCACACCCATGCTTTCCTGGATTTTTCTCAGCTTTGTTTGGAAAGGAATATGGTAGAGAAATCAAAGTAGACTTGTAGCAACTGCAGCACTTGTTTTTATTCTTTTGGATGAAAACCTTAGATGGAAATACAAAGTCTTAATCATGCACCAGCTCTAATGAGTTGAGGTACCATTTCTTTTACTCAATTCAAAATCCCAGTATTAAGGCATGGTGCCAGAAGTAGCCCTCAGAATCCCTGCAGAAGTTAAATCTGAGTGCTGGGATGTTGGGTTTTTTCACTTGTCCTCACCTACATTTAGATAATTTCTTTTTACAACCTTTTCTAGGAAAAAAAAATATTAGGAGCTGCCTGTTTTGTAACAGGAGCTGGTGTCTTTTGGCAGCTGTTGTTTTAAGTGGGAATAATTTATCTTCTCTCAGAGTGTTTCTCTGTTGGGGAAGCTGTTAGCAGAGTGCAACCATGAAACTGTGAATTGAAAGGAACATGAACAGCAAATGAAAGTGCTGCACTGAGACTGGACAAGGTCTCCAGTATAGAGAGGAAGAAGAGCTTATTAATTCTGACACTTATTTCAGTGGGAAATGCAGGACTGCAGGGAAGAAAGGTTATGATTGTTTTATGCAGTAATTTTCTGAAAGGTTTGTGTTGATCAGCTGTTTATGCTACAACCAAAAGTCCTGTTTTCTTGCCACCACCCCCCCCTTTTTTTTTTTTCTTCTTCTTAGGGAATATACTATTTCCACGGGACTGAAGCAGTGCAGCAGTCGTTTCACTACAAGGTCTGTTAAGCTGATCAGCCATGAGACCTGGCTGAATGCATAAATCCCAAACAGTGACTAGTTTAAAAGCCTTAACTTGTATACAATTTATGTCTTGTTGGAATTGAAGACCAAGCTGGGGCTTACAGTACTGAGATACCACATATTATTTTTCTGCTGAGTTCTGTGGAAGTCTGCAGTCTTTCAGAGAGTATTGCATAGTAAATACAAGTTGCTGTTCACCACAATGAAATACTCTCAATGATCTTAGATATCTTTAAAGCTACTTTATTAAACAAAAGAAATTATCAAAGTTTCATAACTGTTCGCTATTATTAAGTATGATGGGAATTACAACTGGTAATTACAACTCTTCTTGGATATGTCTCCATCAGCGAGGAAATTAAAATGCAATATTAAGTAATGTTTGTTTCTGCCTAAAAGCACTGTGGCTCTTGGCATGTAGAAATTGCTTTAGATCAGAAAGCTTGGAAGGCAAAACAAATGGACTGATACCCTGTGTACAAATCCTTTAAGTTCCTAAAGCCTCAAGAATGTCCTTGCTCCAGAGTCCTACACCAGATGTTAAGCAGTCTCGCAGCTTCTAGTGCCTTCAGCTTTAGAGTAGTTTCCTGCACCCTGTTAGAGTGTCAGGTGGCAAATGTGTTTTCAAAGTAGAAGGCAATGGAGATAATAGGTACTGAAATGGAAAAATTATTTCTCTCATCTTCAAATGTGTGAACTGCTGAAAAAATATCTTTGAAAACAGGATCAGGCTGAATTCAAGATGTCAAAACTTGTTGGAAGGTTACTGAGCCCTAGGTGGGGAGACTCTCCCCAGGAAAAACTTTGAGCTGCAGTCTTGTTAGCTACAGTTAGGTCAATAATTACACATTATCTCCTAAATCAGTACTGAAAAGGGAGAGAAACTCTAGCAGTAACCAGCATTTCTGTGCAGGTACCAGAGGTAAGCTTGTTCCTCTCCCAGCTACTGCTTTGGGGAAAGCAGAGCTGCAGCTGGATGAGGAGGATGGGAACAGGCTGTTTCTCACTGTCAAGGAAATTTGGGTTCTCAAGACTTGAAGTTTCTCACACTGTATAGTCCTTGGTCTGTGTCCATCCCTTCCCTAATACCAGCTGTACTTGCTTCCAGATAAAAACCCAAAGATATCTGTATAGGTCAGTGCCTCTTATCTTTCATATGCATCTTCTTATATGAAAGAAGATCTGTTTCCCAATATTTTCCATAGAGATTTTCAATTTGAAAAAAGAACTCACATAGCAGAACAAATTGCTGGCTTGGAACTCCTTGTGCAGATTAACTTGGTCAAATGTTTGAACTAAATACTGACACTCTTAAGAGTACAAAAATTAACCAAACTATGCTTCTAAAAAGTATGTTTAAGGTTTCTTGGGATACTCCTACCTTTTTCTCTTCTTCAAAGACAAGAGATCAGTATTGGATCATGGGTTCTGAAGATTATTAACTTTGAATGGGTTTGATTTTTCTGTCAGTAGTCTGTATAGGTTGCAAGTCTGGATCCTTATTATGAAAAATTCAGGTGGAGTGCCTTAGATTTTGAAATAGGAGGGGAAAGCCTAAATGCCTGAGATCTGATCTTACTTGCTGACTTGCAGAGGTAGAACTCAGGCAGCTGTGGAAGTAATGTATACACAGGACTGTCCATAACCCAGATTTTGGGCTGGTGAGGTTTCTGTGATTGATGCACACTTTACAGGCCTTAAGCAGCAATTGCTTTTTCTTAAAGGTCATTCTTAGATGTGTGCCAAGAAAACAAATGTTATTAAGACAAGTGGCTTGTGAGCAAGGCAGATTCCATTCTGAAAGCTGAAGAAACAGTTGTGAATTGTAAGGAGCTAAATCAGTGTCAGTGAACACTCCTAAAAAACCCCCAATGCTTCTCCTTGAGCTAGAGACACTTCTATTTAAGTCTGAAATCTTATTAGTTACTTCATTTAAACGAGAACTTCCTAAATGTTATTGGCCAGCATCTGTCAGCTTAAGAGAGCATCCAGACTCAATCTGTGGTTAATGGAGAGTGTGTACTGGCTGCTGGAGGGTTCTCAGAGGGTGTTTGCCTTATGTTTGTCACCCACAGTCTGCAAGAGAGTGGCCTCAGATCTCTGCAAGCACCTCTGCATGAGGCTATTGAAAAGAACAAAACCCATGAGAAATGCATCCTTACCTGAGCAACACTGTCTGAACAGATACAAAGATACCAAAAGAACAAAGTTGGAGTTCTGTAGCCAATCCTTAATTAATTTAATTTCCTTTCAGTCTTCATCTTCTCCCTATTGGTACTTTTCTATAAAACTAGTTCTTTTCTTTCATAAAACAAAAATAAGCGAACACCTCTGCAAGTGAGCAGCAGCAGTGTTCCAGCTGCGGGTTGAAGTGTTCTCTCCCGTTTCTGTTACTTCAGGAAAAATCCAGTACCAAAATCTAAAAGTAAAAAAAGCTGTAATGCAAATTAGGTTGTGAAAGTGGGGACTGAGGGATTGGAAGACTGTGTGACTGCTTTGCTTTCAGAAAAATTGTCAATTCATGTAATTAGTACCATATTTTAGTAAGGGCAGCATACTGTAGAAGAGCCTGGTTTAGGAGGGCTTTCTTTACTGCAATTTAAATCTGTTGATTTGGAACTTAATTCACATAAAATCTCAAGGTCAGCACCCTCACAAGTGGTAAAAATGAGAGTGGAGACATGTCCTGGAAGATGCAATCAGTAATGCTGTTTTCCTGCAGGATTGGTATCTCCACTTCAGCATCTTCCATGGCAAACAGAAATAATCTCTGTAAATGTTCATGTCTGATGTGGCTGAAAATGTGTATAGGGTAACAACAGCATCCAAAAGTGAGGCAGTAGGAGGAGAGTCACTGGAAAAAAAAGATTCTGTGTGAAATGGCCCATTTTTTATTGTTGCTTTTTAACAAGTGGTGGTGTTTCACCATTTTCATTTCCAATCATTTGAAACAAGTCTCTCATTAAAAAAAAAATCTAAAAAAATCCTGTATGGGTATTGCATGAGCCATTAATTTCCATACCTGTAGTTGTGATGAGCCCAGAAAAACATTCAACTGACTTTGACTCATGCATTTCAGTTCCCATTAACTACTAGAATAGCAATGTTGCCCCTTCAGTAGAGGTTTTACTTTTGTTTTTTTGTTGTCTCCCTCTTTCCTTTGTGTTTTTAGCCACCAGCTAAATACCTCCTGCCAGAACTGACAGCATCAGACTATGGGAAGAAATGTGTGGTCATTGATTTAGATGAAACTTTAGTGCACAGTTCATTTAAGGTAAGTAAAATTCAAAAGCAATCTCTTGCAACTTGAAAATGTCAGTGAATGTTGTAGGAACGGGTAAGCCTCCTGACACCTTTACTGGCCTTACAATGACTGCAATGAGGCCCAGAATGGTTATTGACTTTATGGCTTTAATTAATTTAATTTTATGGCTTCAAATGCCCATATTGGCCCCTCACTTCAAGAAGGACAGGGAACTGCTTGGAAGAGTCCAGCACAGAGCCTCCAAGGTGATTCAGGGAGTAGAAAATGTCCCTTATGAGGAAGGGGTGAGAGACCCAGGAGCTGGGTCTCTTCAGCTTGGGAGAACTCCCTAAACTGATTCCCCTCACTTGGTATTTGAAAGGTTTATTTGAAATTTTATGGCATTTAGGACACTCTTAAATAAAAATCACAGTTAAATATTCTGCTGAGCCTGCTGCCTCCATTCTACTAATGCAAAAACATGGACTCATTTGGAAAATATTGATGTATACATCTCTCATTTTAAAATATAGTTCAAATATATATGTGTACATAAAAAGATATACACAATAACCTTGGGTCCTGTTTGGATTCAAACCCCCTACAGACCCACAGAGTTCAGAATACATTAAACCTCCAAATACTTTTGGAAGCTTTAAGCATTTTCTGAAAACAAGACAAGTCATCCAGGCTTCAGGGAGCATTCTTTATACATGGGAGATATATTTTGAGGGGTGACCACATTACTCTTTATAAATATCTAAAGGACAAGTGCCAGGAGGATGGCACCAGGCTCTCTGCAGTTATGTCCAGTGACAGGACAAGGGGCAACAGGTACCAGCTTGAGCATAGGAGGTTCCACATAAATATAAGGAAAAACTTCTTCAGTATGAGGGTGAGAGAGCCCTGGCACAGGCTGCCAGGGAGGTTTTGGAGTTTCCTTCTCTGGAGACATTCAAACCCCACCTGATGTGTTCTGTGTGACCTCCTGGAGGAGGGGTTGGACTCCATGAACTTCCAAGGTCCCTCCCAACCCCTGGCTTTCTGTGATTTCTGTGAAATGGTAACGGGCCCAAGAAGGACCTGGATTGTGACATCTATAGAACTTGTTGCTTTCAATATTTGTTTTGGAGGTGAGGTTTTTTGGGTGTTTTTTTCTTTTTTGTTTGGTTGGTTTTGTTTTGGTTGGTTGGTTTTGTTTGGTTTTTTTATGTTTAAATGATGTCATAATGTATGAGAGTGGAAATTCAGCACAGCTTTCTGTGAGGTTAGAGGTACCTTAAAACAAGAGATTTGGGGCAGCAGTGTTTGCTGTGCTCTGTTGCTGGAGAAGGTTGCTTTCCATGGCAGTATGGATTGCTGTCCCAGTGGCAGGAAATGTTTTTTATTTTAGCTTTCGCAGTAGAAAAGCAAACAGCATCTTGCTGTTGCTGATGACTCAGTCATCTTGTAGAAGCAACTTTTATAACCCTTCAGAATTCAGCATGGGGTGGAAGTAGTGGTATTTTTCTATTGTTTAAGTAGGGCTAAAGTTAGAATAGGGAGAATTCAGAAATGCAAATAACCTAAACAGACTCAGAGTATTGGCAGTATTTCTGATGAGCAAATGTCAGATGTGAGAAAGCAACTCCTAGTTTTATACATTGATATTGGAGAACTGATAAAAAGCAATAGTATGTTTCCTTACTAGTTACAAACCAGAGTTTACCACCAGCTTCATAATTTTCTAGTGTTGCTGGCATTCCATTTTTCACTGCTAGCATAAGTGCAACATTTTACTCTGCAGTATTTAGTTGCCAGCATTATATATGCAAACCATAAATCACATTGTGGTTAGAATTTGGCAACAGCTTCTCTTTGTTGACTTAAAGAAATCCTTATATGGAGATACCAGAACAAATATTCCTGTGTCTCAAAATGAAACTAAGATTCTTCTCTGTCTTTATTGTGCCTAATGGTATACAACAATTTGTGGTGGTGGTGTACAGGAACATTGTAACCTCAGTGCCAGATCTTTGTTTTCTATTCCCAGACTGAACTTGCTCTTGAGAATATTTCAGGGGGACTAGAAATACAGCTGGATTGGAAAGGGAGGGACCATGTCTTTCTGATTAAATGAGAAGTAAAAATAGGGAGAGCTAAATATAAAAGTCTAAATTTACATTAAAATAGTGAAATATTAAGCTTAGTGTTAGCTCAAATGGAAGGATAAAGGTTTGTTTTCTGAATGCTGTGTGTTACTTTGTACTTTAATTTTTCTGGGTTTTGAAAAAAAGATTCAGTTAGGTTGTCATCAATTTTTTAAACCCTTTTGAAGAAAAAAACATGTTCAATGGCTAACACTGAATTCTTTCTTGGAGGATTGAGGTTGGCTCATTTGACTCATCCCATTTATTCAAATGACATTTAATGGGTATTTAAATGATGTTAAATTGATATTTAAGGAAAATCAAAAAGGTTATTCAGCTTAGTCTTGAAGACTGAATAATGTTTTGTGTTAAGAAAAGAAAACTGGTCCTTTTTTTCTGTGAAGTACACAGTGTTAGGCAAACACTGGAGTTTCTGCAGTATTGGAGCCTTAGAGCTATGAAAGCATCCTCATGTGAAGCCCTGTCAGGGGAGTATCTAGCAGAAAAGCAAGAGATGGAGGAGCTGGCACTGTTCAGTGGTGCTGTTTGGATTTTGTTTCCTAAAAGGAAACACTCCAGCTGAAGTGAGGCTGCTGCAGTCATCAGAAATAAGAATGGAAAGCCAGAAGAGGAGGGGGTTTAACACCAATATATGCACTTCTCTGACTGAATAATCAAATTATTTTTGCCATTTTTTTTTTAGTTGTGTTTTGTTTGTTTTGTTCTTTATTTTTTGTTTGTTTTGGTTGGGTGGGTGGTTGGCTGTTTTGGGGTTTTTTTTTCTTTTAAACGTGTCTGCTCTACCAGGCAGGTCCTGACTTCAAAGCTGTAAAAGTTTACATAGATTTGTGACTTTTAGTACAAAAGGGTTTATTTAAAACACATGATGTTTTAGAATTCATAATTCTGTTATGAAATAGACTTCATATTTCAAATGCAGATCAAGGGGGTTTTTTAACCCAACCAGAGGAGCTGAGTATTTAAAGTGCTCTTTTTGAAAGCAGCAATATCAGAAGGAGGGTAATTCTTGTATTTTTATGCCCCTGCATATTTATGAAGCTTTAAGGAGGTCCTAGTCTTTCATGTTAAAGGAGTAAAGTTCGGGGTGCTTTGGCAAGAGTAGAAAAGGAATAGGTAGACATTATAGTTATCATTCCCATCATAAAACAATAATAGAAGCAAAAATCATAAATTAACAAATCAAGAAGATACAAGCATGGTTTTGTATAAAATGAATTAAACCACATGCAAGTCTGGAATGTAGTCCTATTCAGAACTGGCTGTGAAACTCTTTTAGAACATTGAAAACTCCAAGGCCTTTTGTTAAATAGAAACAGCTCTGACTCAAGATATTCACTGGGAATACATTGTCTTCTTTGACTCTGTGGCTCCCACATGAGGCATGTGCATGCTTCAAGTGTGCAACCCCAGAAACTTTTATCTAGGAAACCATTTCAGGTTTTCCTCCTGTCTTCCCATCATGATGAAGCACAGGACCCCAGTCCACACTCTCTTCCTTATCACTTGTGCCAAGAAGAAAGCCACATAGTGCCTGAAGTACAAGTGGGGGAAGCAAATATGTAGCTGAGAGTCATTTGGTTAATATTAGAGAATCTTAAGGTGAGTTTTATTTGTAAGCAAAAATTGGGTTGTCTAAACAGAATGGGGTTTTCTGTTGACACCTGGTTGGTATCACTCCTGTTAAGAAAGTTTAGAATAGCAATGTTTTTATCAGTGGGCTTCAAAATCTTTGCAACTGGCAGTGACCTATTCTTTCTCTGCTGCTACAGAATATTTATCTTCCTTAAGGGAGTCATGCATATATAAATTCTGCAAGTGCATGCAAATCTCTTCAGAGTATGCACGGAGCTGGCGCCCACTTGAAAACTTTGGTGGCTGAGTCTTATTGATAGTTCATTTGGGTTTCTTATAAGCTGAAGCTTCAGAACATATTTGTGTACTTGTTCTGTGGCTAGTGGGGTGCTGTGGAGCATCCTCTCCATCTGAGGGACTTCATGCAGGTGTAACAGATGGGATCCTGCCCTCTGTCTTTTTCAGAAGCAGAAAGAGAGATGTATCTTGGAAATTGCTTGATGTCAACTAAAAAAAAAAAAAAAAAAAAAAAAAAAACCAAAAAACCCCCCCAACAACACCAAAAAAAACAGAAAAACCCAGTCTGGGTTGTATCTGTGGGTATCTGAAGAATTTTTGATCATACTAACACAGTGGTTATCAGTGGCATGGAGTTGGTAGAGTTAGTTTATGTAGCTTATGGTTGGACTTGAAGACCTCGAAGGCCTTTTCCAACCAGAATGATTGTTTGCTGCTGAGTTTGCCAGCACTGGGTGCTCTGGAGGTTTGGGTGGCAGTACTGGTTGGTCAGGATGAATAGTTTCAATGTGGTTTCTCATTTCCCTCTGATGTTGGATCAAGCCATCTTCCTTAGGACTTCACTTCTGAGAGATGTTACAGCCCTGTGTAGATTTTTAAGGTCATTTTGCTCTCCTTACAGGCAGGCTGTTTGATAGTGGAATTAGAATCTTGTTTTCCCAGAGAATGGAGTCAGAGTGATGCTATGAGGTTGATGGGGCAGACTTCTTCCTTCCCAGCATTTTTCACAGAGTATGTGTTAAGGCTCCCTAGTTTGTGATCTCAGTCTCTTTACTTTATCTGTTTCCTTGGTATCCTCTTGTGCCCCTCCAGATGGATTTTCATTCTGTTTCTTGTCTTGCACATGCTTCTTGAGATCAGTCTGCTGGCTGATCCAGAAAACCAAGCAGGAAGGTCTGTGCCAGTCCAATAGAGCTGAGCAAAGGTGTTTTCCAGCCTTAGCAATGCCACTTGAGTTACCAACCAGCCTGCTCCCAGCCTTCCTTTTGGGCAGGTATCTGTGAAGCACGTGGTCTGGTAATCAGTCCAGTTAAAACTATGTTTGGCAGCTCTGGGTCTCAGCCATTTCCAAGCTGCAGATCATTGGGTGAGTTACAAACTCCAGCTGGCCATGTTTACATGATATTTTTATTTTTTTTTTACCATGGACGTAATACATGAGCCAGACCAAAGGGTTCTGCCAAGTTTGATGTCCATGAGAAGCAATAAATGCTGTGAGCTGCATGTTCCCCAGCTACCACTGCTGCCTTGCCAAGATTAGACCTTGTGTACTCTTAAACTGTCTGCAAGGACACTTCCCTGTTTCCAAAGTCATTTTACTTCACCAGTGGTATTACACAAAAGTCTGAAGAAATAATTTGTGTTCAACAGGCTAGAAAAATGGATTCAAGGACTTGGAGTCTGCCTCTTCTTCCTATTTGAATTAAAATGTAGCTTTACATTATTAATTGAGAATCCTTTAGGTATAAGACTTCAGTCTTACTGCATCTTGTACATACCTAACCTTTAGGTATTACTTTTACCCCTTCATTTATAATTCATTAGTAACAGATGACCCAGAGCAGAGTATGGGAAGCACATAGCTGAGTTTCATTGTTGTCCTCCACACAGACTTGGTGAAAGAGTTATCCAAATAGATTTTTATCCTGGTGGGGGAGGTGTTACTCAAGCAGTAAAGCATATTGCATTGTGTGAAGCTTAAAAGGATGAGGGAAGAGGGAAATGCAGTGTCTGGTGAACACAACTGTGTAAGGCTTTTGAGTTGTGTGTGTAAAGGGACACGTGCAGAGTGGATTTGTGTAATCAATAATGCTTATTGACTTGTTCCTGAGAAGCAAGTACTCCTTTTCTTTACACCCCTGGCATTTCCTCTTCCTTAATCTTATTTTTAATGTTGATTTATTTCCTTGTCATCCTTTCTAGCCAATTAGCAACGCTGATTTCATCGTTCCTGTTGAAATTGATGGAACCATACATCAGGTAAGCTCTGTGGTTCTTTTACCATTGCTCTAGCAGTGTCCTCAGTCCCCCAGAGGGTTATCTCTCTCCATGTGCTGCTTTGCATTCAGTAATTTGTCCTTTTGCAAAATACAAAACCCTGTGTGCTCTGGAATGTGCTCTCCAGACAGGCATCCATCCCTCTTCCATCAGGTGGGTGGTTTCTAACTAACTACTAAGTTTGATTTTAACTTTTTCAGAATATCTCTTCCAGGACTTCAATACTTGACTCTCTCAGTTTTTAAATGTTTTCAAACATGGTGTAGGGATAGGTTTTCCAACATGGCTAGGCCCAGAAAAAACTACTTGAATACTGTATTTCTTGTTCACAAACAGGACATAAATTGGCTTTAATGCCTTTGGCTGAGTTGTTAATTTGGACAACCCAAAATATTCAATTTTTTTATGACAATCTATGTATAAGTTCTCTCACATTTTCTTTCTATGAATAATTTAAGTTTCTTTGATAGGACTTTTTATATACTTGAGCATCTTTAAAAGGTTTTGGACAAAATTGCAAAGAAACTAATTTTTATTTCTTACTCTTTAAGAACTTCAATTAAGACTATGAAATGGTTTTCAGGAAATGCAAAACACCCGTAATTTTAAAATCAGTCCATTTGGTGTCTTTAATCAATAGTCATCTCTAAAAATGTTAAATAAATTACAGTGCTGTAATTTTTCCTCTTCAGTCAGACACTAAAGGTCTTGCTTGGAGATGAGTTTTACTGGTCAGTGGGAAGCTGAGCCTTTCTGATACATAAAGCTTTCCAATTACTTGAAACATCTTTTGTTGGTTGTTATAGGTTAAAGATAAGGCAGTTACTGAGTTGCAGATCTTCCCAAATGTAATTTAAAAGCAATGTTAAATACCTTAGTCTTTGAAATGTTGCCTGGATTATTTTAACTTGGACAAACAGCTTTGTATTTTGATCTTGGAACAACTGATCATAAAATTTGTTCATAGTTTTGTTTGATTACTTGTTACAAAAACTGTCCATGTAATTGTCACTCTTAAAATAATTACTAAATATGTCAGAGACTGGAATGTGTTTTAGAGTGATAGTTGTTTGACAGATCTACACTGTGCCTCCTTTATGTAGAAAAAATGCAGTATCTAGGGTACGTAAACCTAGAGATGAATGCTTAAAACATGTAAGTGACGTTTTGAGACATTTATATTGTGATATTGTCTGTTGCCATTTGAAATGGGCTTTCGTTGTCTTTGCTTCTGTAATGCAGGTATTTTCTCTCCTAAAACTTTCTAGAATACTCTCGAAAGTAAAATAGGGAATAAATCATGATCACTTAGCTTGTCAAGATGATTTACTGGTTTATTTTTTTTTTTCAAAATGTAAATATAAGACTATTTGGGCTTTAAAGTCAAACACTTTAAAAGCATGCTGCTTTTCTGTTCCCTGCTGGAAACTCTGATTCTTCCCCAAACCTAATGGAGTTGGGCACTGAAAAAAACCCAAAACACAACCAAATAACAAGAATTTAAAAAAAAACAACAAACAAACAAAAAAACCCAACAAAAAACCCCAACAAAAGCAACTGTTCAAAATGAGTGGATTGAATTTAACCAGGAGGAAAGGCCCTCTTGCCAGAGAAGATCAGGTGAAGTGCTTCACTGGAGGCTTCCTGCCTAATTTTCAAGGAAAATCACTTTGTATTTCAAGTTCTGAATCTCTAAAATAGGTAAAAGACTCGGTCACATCTGGGTGGTAGAAATGAAGCTGTTTCTAACTTGTGATTCATGAAGCAAAGGTAATTTAGACAGTATGCTGAACAGGCAAAGTCTTGGATTCCTGTGTTTTTAATCACCTGAGCAGGGAAAATGATTTACTATCATCCAGCAGTCTTATTTTTATTTAACTGTGATAATGTGACCTGTTTAAAATATCATGTGATATGTGAAATGTCTGGAACCACAGTGTCTGTAGTGTGTACCTGTTGTACCAGTAAGACTAATAATGAGCTGGAGATTGTCTGGCAGAGTATTGTTGTACTTGAACTCTGCCTTGGACAAAACCTCATGGGAAACAACTGGAGAACACCATTTCAGAAGTGTCCCTTCAGAAACAAATTGGAAATTAGACAAGATTTTTCAGATCTTATGTACCAAAAATACAAATTCAATTCCTGAACACTTGAAACAATTTTGAGACCAACCTGCCAAACAAGTTTTGTTCATGGTAAATGTAATTTGTTTGTCTGTTTGCTTGTTGTTTTGGTTTGTTTTGTTTATTTTTAGTTTGGGAAGTTTATTTTCCCCTGTGCCATTTAGAATCCACAGGTCAGAGATACTTTTGTTATATAGCAATTCAAATCTTCATCTTCAAGGGTGTTTGGGTAAACCAGCTTCCCTACATAAAAAAAAAAACAACGAACCAAAAAGAAAAACAGCTTTATTTGAACACTTCTTGTCCCTCTCTCATTTTTTCTTTTTTCAGCCTTATTTACCTTGTCTTTAGAAAGGATTTGTTGTTTTATTTTGCAAGGGAATAACTCATGGGGAGGTACCTCTCTGGGCTTCTGTTATGGCTCTTTAGATGCCTGCAGAGGCTGTGCCTGTCGAATCCCAGGCTTTTTGTTGGAAATGATGGCACAGATACAAAAGGGCAGTTCTAACACAAGCTGACAGACTTCTGGCCAGTTCTTTTCATTTCTCTCTGGTGCTCTGAATAAAAGGAAATCAGAGTTGGTCCCTAGCTCTACCAAATTATAAGTGAGAAGCTGTGGGAAGTCCAGTGAAATGCATTGCAACCAGGAGTGCTCTTTAGAGGAAGTTTATTGATTAAAGTATTTCCTGGAGAAAAGATGTTTGGTGCCCTAGATGTAACTTCTGGAAGAACACTCTTGGAACGTGCTTCCCATTTAAAAAGTGCAATCACAACCCCTCAGATGAGAAATCATGTGTTAAATACAGTTTTAATCCCCAGCAGGTAAAAATTTTTAGGGTACCAGTGGTCCTTTGCCTTTTGTCCAAGTTGGCTTGCTGTGCCTTTGGTGGTGGTGTCAAAACCTAAAGAGTTAACTTGGAATTTCATTCTTTAACACTTTATTACACGAGTGAAATATTATTATTTAATACTTTATTACATGAATAAAACTAGATTTTAAGTGGTTTTTATATTCAGTTAACAAATCCTTCTTTGAAGCTGTTGGAATCTAAAGCAATGTTTGGCGTGTATACTTTGATGCAACGTACAAAATATTTTGTATTGGTTGGGGGAAACACTTTGAATAATAAACTTTCTTTCTATGAAGGACGACATTAATTCAGTTTCTTACAGAAGGCTGTGGCCTGGTTCAAGTAATCCAGGATAGGCTGTATCCATTCTAGCTGGCCTATTCTTGGTTACTTGCACTGGGAGGCAACCACAAGTGTGTGACCCAGGAAGATGCAGCTCGAGGATTTGTGTTGCTCTGCTCACTGCTAAGAAGATGCACCCAGCCCACAAAACAAGGTTACAGGAGCTGGACTTGTCCTGGGCAGATTTCTTTGTCATTACTTGAAGATTTTGTTATTGTAAAGCTGGTTTTGAAAGGCAGTTCTGTGTGTCCTGTTTAACTGATGAAAATTGAGCTGGATTTCTGGTTTGGTTTACAAATACTAAGTCCAGGTTAAGACTCCTTTGAGGTAAAGAAAATGTAGGTGGAAATAGCAAATTCTTGAAAACAATTAAAGATAATTACTTCTTTTCTGCCATTAGCAGCTGTAAGTGCAGAATCCTGTGAAAACTTGCCTAGTACCTGACTTGTGCCTTAACATTCTAAGAGTGGAGTTTGTTTAAAATTTAAAAAAAAACACAGTGTATTCCTCTAAATTCTTACTGTGATAAGGAAGAAGTTAGAGTGTACAATACAGAAAAACTGGAGAGTTGTTTAGGTTTTTTGTTTGTTTTTTTTTCTAATGCCCTGAAGACAGTTTATAAATCTCAGAAAAATGCCAGGAGCCACTTAGTCTAGAGACTTAAACTGAAGCCATCAGGCAACAGAGGAGAAAGCCAAGCCACAAATAACCATGTGGCATTGAGATACAAGTCCAGCCTCTAACAAAGTAAAGGGAAAAAATTCCCGACAAGGAGGAAGAGGAGAAAAGAGCTGAACTGTCAGCTGAAAAAAGCTTTTTATGTGGAATAAACCAAAGAGGATTTTGTATCCTGGGATACCAGTACGCTTGCAGTTGCTTCCAGGAACTAAGTAGGACTTTTCCAAACAAACTTCAAGGGGAATAACCACACAGAGTATTAAGATACATTGTTCTGAGCGGGGGAAAAAAAAAAAAAAAAAATGCTATATAAAACAAAACCATGAGTTGGGCCTTTTTAGAGAGGGAGGAAACGAAGGGAAACATTTGGTGAGACCTTATCCTAAGAGATCGTATTTTATTATTAATAAGGCATTTAACATCAGTGAATTTGTTGGCCAGAGCCCAGTAGGTGAACTGTAAGGCAAAACAGCAAGAGAAACTCAAGTAGAGGAGGTTGAGGATGCTCTGTGCTCAGGAGATGCAACCTGCAGAAGGCAGACAGTACAACTTCAAATGCTGTGTGCCTGGAGCTCATGCTGACTCCTTGCAATATTAGAAGTCCTACAAATTGCCAGGAGAGTACATGTTGCAAATACTTGGGTTTAGTAGCCTGCTTCTCTCCACAAGCCTGTGGTTAAGGAGCTTCTGGGTCTGGAGCTACTAGGTTGATATTACTGTGTTCCCTCTTCATGGAGGAGGGGGGTTATGTTGCAAGCAGCAAAGTTCATATCCTTGGCATGGAGTTTGTAGTCACATTCCAAGTGGAAATATTTCACTGACACAGGCACAGATTGGGTTGGAGAGTGGAGACTTCATTTGCTGCAGCTGCAAACGCTGGGGCTTAAAAGGGAAATTAATGCTAACATCCAGCACTTACTATCCAAAAATTACTTTTAAGACTCTGGAATGTCCCTTTTCTGTCCTCCAAATCAACTGTAGAAATCTAATTCAAGGCTAAAGAATTAAGAACTTCATTCTGAACTGTTAGAGTTAAGGAGTAACTTGCATTCTGCTTCCTTTCCTCTTACAACTGGGTAATATCTGAGTATCCAGACACAGAGGGACTGTGAATTTCTTATCTGTATCTTTAAAAATGGGAAGATCTAATTTGGGAAGGAAATAATGCAGAACAACTTTGTGTAGTAAAAACTAAGTGAAATAATTAATTGCTTTGTTACAGGAAAATTACTTGGTTTATGCCTAGTGAAATACAGGAAGCTGCTCTAATTATTTGCAAAGCATTGATATTGAAGTACATCTGGTAACTGTCTTTGATTCATAAAATGTCAGATTTGTTTGGTTAGGTGCTGCTGTGGTTGTTAAAAAAGGAAAAATAAATAAAAGTCTGCATTATAAATTTTTACCTATATCAGAGTTTCAAGGTATTGTTTGAATTTGAGGGGACAGAAATAGTTTAGTTAAACTTCTTAGAAATAACTTAAAGCAGGTCAGGTCTTCATGCTATGAGCTATAAGGTATTTAAAGCAAAGTGGAAAAATAATGTTTCTGCTTTAGTCATTAAGGTACAGCTCCATCATAAATGTTTTTAATAAAACTTTGCTTTCAGATTTAGGATTTCAATTTCAAGTCCCTATTATGCAAATTTTTTTCTTTTTTTTTTTTGCTAAAGGCTTTTATTGTTACATTTTAGTCAGGCTGGCATCTCCATATTTTCTCCTTCAGGCTTTTTCTCTGGGTGCTTCAATTCTTTCCCTTTTTAATAATATGAATGTAGCAAAATATATGCAATTAATCAAGTTCTACGTATCAAAGAAAGAAATTCCTGAAATTGCATCCTGAATTCAGCTGCATGCCAGACTTGAAATTTCCAGTATTAAGGATTATTTGCCAAATGCAGAAGATAAAGTCCTGCCAGTGTTTTGTCTCAAACTTCTAATCTGTGTGCAAACAAGATAAATATTTTTTAAGCAGACTCCCCTCCTCAGCTTCCCAGTATCTTGTGAGCTACTTGTACTCTCTTTGAGCAGCAGTTATCTTATCTTGGTATGTTCTGTGAAGGGAAATCATCTTGCTTGCTTTGAAAAGAGAGGAGAGGAGGCTTTCATGTTTATAAATCAGGTTGTTGGCAGTAGGCATCCAGGCTGTGGCAAGGTAGTATTGCTGAAACCATTGCTGAAATGCTCAGGAGGAGAGAAATCCTGTGTGGTGACCATTTTATGGGAATGTCACAATGGAAGATGCTGTAGAAGTTGCCACCAGATTTCAAAATTCTTCATGGAGCTCTGAAGACTTTTGGTGAAAGCTCTCTGCAGTGCCTGAGAATTATCCATAGTGAGATATGGTACTTGGGGCCAGGTATTCAAGAAATGAAAGAATCACAAGAAAAAAAAGAGTTCCCTATTGTGCAGTTCCTGTCACCATAGGGGTTTCATCAGATTTATTCCTTCTGTAAAGCCCTTCAGGACTAAAGACACCAGCACCAAAATGGTTTCAGTTGAGAGATCCAAATCCTTGCTCCTTGAGAAGCCTGAGTGCTTCTCTTTGCCTTTAATGAGGTTTTTCAAGAGGCATCACTCCAGATGATGCACAGTGCTTGTGAGTGCATAATCAGCATGGGTCTTGGCAGCTCATGCATTCAAATTTCTCATTATTGGATGTCTACTTTTATCTTGTATACTTAGGTGTTTTTTTTTTTCCTTTCAGCATCTTATTTGAACTGCTTCCGTGCTAACTTTTGTTTCTAAAAGTTTTGGGATTACAGGAGTGTTTAGCAGGGTTTCTTTTTGCCTTGTACCTTAAACAATATTTCACCTGGTCATTGTCATTCCAGGTTTATGTACTGAAACGACCACATGTGGATGAGTTTCTTCAGAGGATGGGAGAGCTCTTTGAATGTGTACTCTTCACAGCCAGTCTAGCCAAGGTTTGTTCCCCTCTTCATCTCATTAGCCCTTACAGTGCTGCTCATTGGACTTTTGGTTGGGTTTTTTAAGGATAATTATACCCACAGTTGGAACTATCTTAATTTTTCCCCTTCTTTTTTGCTTCTTTGTCTGACAGTGTGTACTTTGTCTGCTAGTGTGTGGGTAAGTGTTTCCATGGTAACACCATCACATATGGGCTTGTCTCATAATGTAGCCTCCATGCATTGCTCATAATGCCAATATGAAAGGCTTACAAGTTACCATGGTTATAGTGAGAAATTAGAACAAATAGCCTGTGAGTAAAGCAGTATATTAAAACTGGGCATGAAATAAAATACACTCCATTTAACACTATCTACATGATCAACCAGTGATTCAGAAATTTACTGTATATGAAAATTGGGAACATGTTTTTGTTCTCTCAAGGTGCAATTGTAATCTGGAGTTACAAAATCAGATGCTGTATAAAGCTTGAAACATCCTACAGGAATATTTTGTGCCCTCTGGTCTCCAGTAACAGTAGTACCTCGTAGGTAGTTTTGTGGTAGACATTACAGTAGTAGATATCTTCAATTCTTCCCTTCTTCCAGTGTTTTGTATTTGTGATGTCCTGTTTGTGAAATTGCACTGAGTATTCCTAAATAATACTTCAGCATAGTAAGCTTTTACTCCAACCTGGTGTAGAGATGGTGGAAAGGGGCAGGACTCAATTTGATCTACTATAATGCTGCCTTACCAGAGGATTCTTTCCTCCACTCTGTTTGCCGTATGAAAAACTTAAATAATGGAACAATTTCATACTGTAGTTAGATGACTGTCAGTTTTCTTAGTTAAGAGATTATTGATTTCAGCATCAGTTTTGATTCTCAGTTTAAAATACAGGAAAATGGTAACTCCTGTCCTGCAAAAGTAATTTATAACATGGTTATTTCCCATTCAGGTTTATTTGAATACTTCTTCTTGGACAGTTTACATGAATTGTAGCATTCTAAACTGTGCCTCAGTTAAAATATTATCTTGTATAAAAAATTATAATTTCCCAATATAGTACATAGGTATTTTTCCTAATAACGCCTTTGTCTGATTTTTTTTTTTTTTTTTTTTTTTTTTTAATGGTCCAATTATGTAATTTGATAATCCTAAGATTCTCAGTGGCATCATTTGAAAAAGCTACATTGAGCTCAGGTGCCTTCATTGCAGTTTATCTTCAGAGGCACATGGAGGTGAATGAGCTGTTGAGGTGGCTTCATACAGATTTTCTGTTGGCATGGGCTGGTTTCATGGTAACTTTTGGTGGGGTCTCTGGATCCATCAACTTCTAGGTAACTTCAAGTTGGCCCTAAGAATCTAACCTAATCCGTAAATCACAGAATACTGTTAGAGTACAAGTTACCTTTCCATAGAAAGATAACCATGCTATTTTTGTGTTTTGTCTCTATTAATCACTTCAGGTTTGCAAGCCTGTAAGTTAATTAAAAAGGAAGAAAATTAAGAAAGGGCATTTTGCCTGAAATTAGTTTGTGTCCCTTCTTTGTGCAGTTCTATGAATTAGCCTTGTCTGCACGTTGCTAACTTCATGTTTCTCATTTCTATTTTTAAGTATGCAGACCCAGTAGCTGACTTACTGGATCGCTGGGGTGTGTTCAGGGCAAGGCTCTTTAGAGAATCCTGTGTTTTCCACCGAGGGAATTATGTGAAGGATCTGAGTCGACTGGGACGTGAGCTGAGTAAAGTTATTATAGTAGATAATTCTCCTGCATCTTACATCTTCCATCCTGAAAATGCAGTAAGTATCGTTAGGATTAGAAGTACTCAACCGTAACTTTATCTTTCTGGTCCTTGCCCCGACTTTGATTCAGAAAATAGCTTTTCAGAACACTAATTTGCATTATTTTCTGTGTTTTCCTAGACTGTGGGGTAGGTTCTGGTGTTCACTGCCAGCTGGTGAAGGACTAGGGCAAACATCTTGACAGTGCCTCATAGTCACAGCTGTTCATCTGGTTTCAGTTTATCTTTTGGTATGAAGTCAATCAGTTTTGAGAAATACCAAATGGTGTAGAACCCAAATAACAAACCTAGCTCTAAAAAGCAAAGCTGCCCTCCAGCATAGTTTTTGTTCTCTGGAATGGTGGTTACACAAAGGATGGTTTACTTGAACTGCTTTTCGTACTGCATCTTTTTTCACTGTGTGAATGAAAAAAAATTATTAGACAAGATAATTAATATTTTACTGGTTACAGTCTTGAGTTCTGCATTTGTGGACAAGGGGAAGAAAATATGAAGATCCTGTTGTGTTGTTATGGTTTTCCTTTTAAGTATTCTTGTGATAACTTGATTCGTAATTAGAAGTGTTAGTCAACAAGTTCATCAGGTTTTAAGAATAAGCATAAAAGTCAGCCAAGAGTACTTCAAGGAGGAATACTGAGGAGCAGTGTGAATTTTCACTTTGTGTGTTGTATCAGGTCCAGAAGTTTGGATAGAATCTTCTGGCACTTGCTGCAACCAGTACAGATGCTCACATCTGGTTTGTAGGTGCCAGGACAGGAAGCTGGAGCTCCCCTCACATCTGCTGACTTAAACATCTGAGCTGTGCAATACTTTATTTGATGTTTTTAGGTTGCCTTGTTTGTGAACTGTTAAAATTGACATAGGAAGTCTTCATCAGAGACATCGTTTTGTTTGGTCCTGCCTCTCCTGAATAGCATTTTTTTTATTTGCATGAGCTATTTATCTTGTAGCAATCAGCTTTTACATTCAGATCCTGCTACCGTGATGCCCTAAATGATTGGATAAAAACTTTTTTCTGGTTGATGCCACACATGGTTTAAAGTTGCTATTTATAATAAGCAGGAGCTGCATCTCTAATTTATGTTCATGGTTAAAATTAAAATCCTGATCCAGATCGTCATTTGGTATCTCGGAATTCAGTGCCAAGAAAATAATGAGCTGTAGAAATTTGGGAGATGAAATTAAAGGCCTTGTCAGAGCAGTTTAATCATACATACAGGAGTGCTGGTAGCTAGCTGATACTGGAGTCTTTGCAGAAGTAGAGCTTGTAACAAGATCCAAGTTAGTCTTTTGAAAACCTCAGTGGACTTCCATAATGAAGATACAAAAAACTCCTTCCCAAAATCTAGCAGCCCACATATTTAAGAAGTGTTATTATATGCATTGTTTTCTGAACCTGCACCCAAGGATTTATATTTTAATTGGAGGACTGTTCCATACTCAGTTTTTAAAGATTTCCTCTGCATCCTGGTGCCAGGGCTGTTTGTTGCTGCGTGCCTGTGTTGAGTGACTCAGGCTGATAATACTTGGAGGGGAAAAAAAGACTTGCCTGTAAATACTGTGTCAGTACAGCTTTGTAACCTGCATCTCCCTTCCAGTCTGTTCTGAATATTGAGGTGGCAGAGCAGACTGAGCTGCCCAGTGTTGGGTCATGTAGGTTACCTGGACATGTAGGAGAAGGTCATCTGCACCTGAAGGGGTTGATAGTTGGATTTGGGGTTGATTTTGATACTAGAAAATGTGGACTGCAACCTGCTACAGGTTTTGAGTGATAAAAACTAGCAGTTTGCCTCCCTGTGATAGCAGTGGGTGTTACAGGTCGTCTACACAGGCAAAAGTCGTGTGTTGTTCATGTCTTAAAGACATCTTAATATTTATTGCTTTGTTGCAGGTGCCTGTGCAGTCCTGGTTTGATGATATGACAGACACAGAGCTGCTAGATCTTATTCCTTTCTTTGAAGGACTAAGCAAAGAGGAAGAAGTTTACAGTATGCTTCATAAACTCTGCAACAGGTAGCCCTTAACTTTGACTGACTTCTGCTACTAGGTTGCAGTTGCTACAGGCTGTCTCCATCTTTTTCAGCTCTTTCAAATGTAAGCTTTGGGGAGGTCACCCCTGTCAGAAGTGCTACTCTTGATCTTCCTGTTACATTGGACACGAAGGACAATCATGAGTGATGCTATTATTAAGCCTTCAGAAGCCTGACTCCTAAGGTCATGTGTTCAGACTACTTTTTTAAAGGAGAAAAAAAAAAAAAAAAAAAAAAAAAAAAAAGCTATTTTAAATGGGACTCTTTTAATGAATTTCATAAATGGACATCTTTTACTGGATCAGCTTTTCTTAAAACATGCCAAAAAAGAAGCTTGTATTTCAGCAGTTGAATTTCTCTCCCTTTCTTCCCCTCCCACTATGCAGACAATTTTACCCCCCTGCTTAGAGCAGTTGACCTGACTCTGAATTTTTTCTTACAGAATGAAGTGCCTTTTTGAATGTTATTTTAAGATAAAAAATTCATTTTTGTATAAGACGTATTTCCAGACATCTTTTAGTCTTGTATTGTCTAAATGCTTTAAAAGGAAAAAGGAAAAATTTTATAGAGCACTGTAATATATAACAAAGGAAAAAGTTGAAACAAAGATGCTGGGTTCCTGTCTCCACAACAACATTAAGTTGTATTACATTTTGTCATGCTCAGAAGGTTCAGGCGTTTGTGGGAGGGGTGATTTGGATTCATGTACATGGTTGTTTCACTGATTGGATTTTGGGCACAGTTTTGAACACATCTGCAGTTGTTTGAGCATTAGGGAATGATGGAATTGAGAAAATAAGGTGGCGAGCAGATCTGAAGTACCTTTTATTCTAGACAGATGAAATTCTGTTGTCTCTGCTTACGCACAACTGCCATGCCTCTCGTTTGGAAAACCATTGTCCCGGGAGATTGGGGAGGAGATCTATTTATTAGTTTTAAGATTCTTTTCTTCAGAAAACCCATCTGGGTAAGCTGGATCTCTATTGAGCTGTTTGGAGTACTTTTTTCTTTTAATTGCTGCTACTGTATACTCACCAAATGGAGTTGACCATCGGCTGTTATACTGTTTTTTGCCACTGTGCCTGTGCTATGAAACATTTTCAGTAAGCTGCAAACTTGGGCAATAAATAAAATGCAGGCTTCATTACCCACCCCTATATATTAATCCTACGGTATCTTGATATACCAGAGAACTCAGTTAAAGGTGACCTGCAAAGGATTTTTTTTTTTACATAATTTGGTTGTTTGTTTGTTTTCAATTGGGATGAATCCCTCTCCCATCTTTGGTTTATAAACATGCAAAAAACTGTTTTTCCTGCATTCTTGATCTGCATTTATTCCTCCTTATGATGTAAGTTGCAGGCTTGGAGCTTTATCAAGTCTTGCAAAAAGGGCAGAAGTTACCAGCCTAAACTAAAAGTGGTTCTCTGGCTTTGGAGTTGAGTCCTCCGAGAACCTGCTTAGCATCTTCTCTAGTGTCATTGGTACCATTTTAAGAGTGACTCTTAAATATTTTAAACCTTTGAAGAACAAGGCACACCTACGGTTTGGATTTTTTTTTTTTTCCCTTTCCAGTGTCACCTTGTAATTCTTTTCCACATAAAAATTACAGCTACACTTGGCTGTCACCAGAGAAACCTAACTGGAGTAGTTGGTGCTTCTAATCAGCCTTATGCTAAATTCTGAATCGTAGATCTCCTTCTCCTTTCCTGTTTTTTTCTCAAAAAGTCTCAACGACTCAGAAGAAAATTCTCGCGCCAGACTTGGATTCTCATCCTTGTCTAAAGCACTGGGGAAGCAGCTTCACAAATTCATTCATGGAAGGGCAGGGCAGCCCAGGCAGGCAGTCAGGAGGTTGTTGTAGGAGCAGTATAAAGCTGACCAATGTCTCATCCCCTGCAGTACAGCTGTCTGCCAGCTGCCTGCTGCATCTGGGTGTTGGGGGCAGTCCTGTGACACTCGTGAGTCTGTATGGCATCACCCTTTTGTTTTCTTACCAGCTGGCATTACCTTAGTACTGTATAATTCTGTGCCACAACAAAAGACAAAATTGTCATTAAAATATATATATATATATATATAATAATACAAGAAAAAACAAAACAACCGATGTTGTTTGGGGGGAAAAAAAGGATGTATGGATTCTGGTTAGTCCATCAACGTTTACTTTCAGTTTCAGATTGTTTTAATTTTGTATTTGACTTCGGAGTAATGAAACTGTAAGCTGCCAAAAAGTTGTTCTCTGAGCAGTATTTTCAACTGTGTTTGAAGCTTCTTCGCCTTCAGACACGGTTTGCAGGGAAGTATTCAGGTTGTAGTTAGTTGTGCAGGTATGATAGGAACGGCTGGAAAAAAATTTCAGACTTTCTCGCTAGCATTAGACCAAACAACCTTCCAATCAGACAATAAACAACCCCACCGAGATGTTGCCATTCAACGGTTGTGACATGTGAGAAAAACCATGTCCTTGGTTTGCATTTCTGAGAGCAGCGATTTCATAAACCAGTTGCCTTAAGTCTGTGAATGAATGTTGATTATTAAAGTGTCTTGTATTGCTTTTAAATCCACATAGAATGGACAACCGAGCTTCTGCACCAGCTTCTTGATGAACGGTTCTGATGTTCTTCACATCCATCCTTGTTTCTTATTTATTTTGGCTCTTGAAGTTCAGAAATCAAAAAAACCAAAAAAAACCCAACAAAAAAACCCCCTTATTTTAACTTAGAGCATTAAAGTGACACTTGGTGAGAATAAAAAGGCAAAAAAATTAGCAACAATTTTGATCTCTGTTAGTATCGTATTTTCTATAACTTCTGATGCTTTTTAATTATTTTTTTTAACTCACACCCATTGAAATAAAACCTGGAGTGCTCTTCAGTCAGGTTGGGGCTTCCCTGGGTATTCAGATTTGGCCAAAGGGGTCAAACTGTCATAGTTGTTTATTTTGACACTTTCATCTTACTTGACATTTCACGTGTTAAGTTTGCGTGGGTATACAGACACTATATGTGTACAGAGTTTCTAGATTTTAACAAAGCAATATAGTTCTGTCCATAAAGTCAGATAATGAGTGGAATGTTTGTAAAATTTGCAATACGGGTATTTGATTGTATTTTAAATACAAGATCTTAAAAAATTGAAAATTAGGACAAAAAGACTTGTTTCCTAAATCTCTTGCTTCTTTTGAAGTGCAGTTAATGCACGCCGGTCACCAGGGCTGTTACAAACCCTGGGTTTTGATTCTATTTCTGCATATTAGAGAAATACTAAAAAGTCTTTTTGCAGTTGGTCATTCTGTTCGGCTCAAGAAACACTGCCTGGCTTGAAGTTCTGTTGTCCTTTTTATGTCGGGTTAAAAAAAAAGGTTTTTTGCCTGTATAGGTATTTTTAAATTAAGCTGTAAGGCAGAATGCCTTCGACTCTTGAAATTCAACTGAAGTGTTACAATTAAATTGCCATTTGTAAACTAGGGCTGTGCGCAGAATACTTGTTAGCCACCAGGAAGCATTGGCAGGTTTTGAATGGAAGATGGTAGCAATTGTACAATATTGCTGTGTTCATTTAGGTAGCTTTGGAAGAATTAACTTGTCTTATTTGTTTCACCCTTTAATCTTTTTTGGAACGACAAAGTTATATATGGAAGAAACTCAACACCTGAAGAGATCTGGTTATTGGTGTACGCAATCACTTTTATCACAGCATGATTTTGATTAGACTGGTTGGGGACAATAAAGTATCTAAATGACACTGGTGTGTACTGATGTTGCAGCTTTTGAAATTTCAGTGTAAAAAGAAAAAAATAATAATTCTGTAGCTATATAATTTACAAACACATAATCCTATGTTTTACAGATTCTTTTTAAGCTAATAAAACACAGTACCGCACAGCCCTATTTGTAAAACAAAAACAAGTTTGTGCCTCTGATTTCCAAGGTGCTGTGATGTTGTTATGCCTTTGTGGGGTGAGGAGGGCAGGTGAGACTTGTGGGGGGGCAGTTGCTTAAAAAAAAAAAAAAAATATCTCTGGGCTAACTATGCAAAAACCATCTGTCAGTTGCTGTTTCACATTGTTGTAAAAATCCAGCTGACTTTTTTTCTTTCCTGTTAAAGATCTATTGGGAACTTCTTAAAAGAGGAGTAAGCAATGGAAATGTTTCTTTCTTTTTTTTCTTTTTTTTTTTTTTCCTTTTTTTTTCCTTCCTAATAATGGAGCTGTTTACACTTTAATGCAATGAACAATCCAGCGATACTTGAGAAACACTACAGATACCATATGAGTGTTTTCAGGAGAGAGAAGTGTTGTCAATCAGGTATTGAATGGTTTCTTTACTGTCACAAATAAAAAATTTTAACAATATAGTTACTTGTGCATGTAATACTTCTCTGGGAAAAAGAATTTCTGCACTTCTCCTTCAGTAACAGTCACTGCTCTCATTTGAACAGCATTTTCCTCCTGCCAGTGCACATCCATGTTAAGATAGTAAAAATCACCCATTTCTGTTCCACTTTCCTCCCCCTCTCCTCTTTTTAAGTCATATGTAGGACTCCTTATTGACTGCCCTGGCACCTGCTTGTGCAAACAGAGCTGATGAACTGCTGATGAACTCTGCTAAATAAATTGATGGTGACTCTGGCAGATGTTACAGCTATTTAGACCTCTTGGATGAGATCATACAATAATTTGTTCAAGTCTCAAAGCTGTGTGACTTCTTTTGAAGGGCTTACTTCAGCTACTTGAATAGCTGTTCTTTAACATCACTGCCATGTCCAAACGAATATCTGAATAAAACACTTTATTTGGTTGGTTTGTCTCTTTTGGGACTTTCTATCTGACACAATAAGACTTTAGCAGAGCCTTCCTTTCGAGGAAAAGACTCATTAATGCTTTATAAGCAGAAAACCTCAGAATAAAACCAGTTCGAATAAGCAGCTGGCTCAAGATAGCACATTAGTTGCAATTAAAAATATTGTTTAGTTATTCCTGTGATCAGTTGGAATGACCCAGGCTGCCTGTACATTGTACTGGTAGGCTGAGGAGTTGATTTTTTTTAGATTTTTTTTTTTTTTATTAGGTTTTTGTTTTTAGTTTTACCAATCTCCTTAGCAGCTATTAGGGTAAGGATGCCTTTCTTTCACTAAGTAAAACAAGTGTTTCAAAACTCCTAAGACAGCTTATTTATAGTGGTGAGAAAGATACTGTTGTTCTATCCTTGTTGTTTGAAAGTGTTGGCAAAATTGGATTCACCGTAGTCTATCAGTGTACCTCTATGCATATGCCTCCCAATATTTTTTTCTCTTTTTTTATTCACCTTTTTATTGTGTTCTGACTCAAACAGAGGGCCAACCTACCTGAAATTCCCTGGAAGATGGGATAGGGCTCTTCTAGGTGGGTTGCAACTCTGGGGGATCATCCTGCAGTCTCCAGCAGTTTTCCTGGCAAAGCAACCTCCTCCATCCAGCCTCCCTACCAACCCAGCTATGCTGGCAAATCAGGCAAAGTTCTTCTGGACTTCTCTACTGGTGCTGCTGGAGCTCCTGGAAAAAATGAATGATCTTTGGGTAATATATTGGTTTTTTGGCAGGTTGGCAAACTCCAACTTGAAAAGCTTCCAGGTGTGTTTTGTTGAAAGGCTTCTCAAGCAGGGAGCTGTGCTGAGGAGCGGCTTGTTCTGTAATTGCCTCCTGCCACCTTCATCAGCACTACTGAAGCACAGGACGTGCAGTAAGATCTTGGACTTGAATAAATTGGTGTGACTCAGGAAAGTAGAGCTGCATCTGCAATTGCACACTTTGCCAAACAGCAGTTTTAAGAGGTTAGATTGGGTCGTCACTCAAACCAGCAGCAAACTGAGTTTTTGAGGTGCTGCTCGACTCAGCTGAGCAGCTGTATCCCAGCTGTATCCCCCCGGACTATAGTGGACCCTCTGCTGCAATGGTGCCTCCCACTTCTCTTCTCTGCAACTCTCCATCCTTTAATTTTGCAATTCCTGTTATTTTAGTGATGTAGGCCCATTTGATGGGGATGTAAATCACAGCAAAATAAAGAAACGAAACGCAGCTGTCCCCCCTCAGCCGTGGCCATCGGGCTGGACCCCAGCTAGGACAAGGCTGCTGCTACTGGAAGGCTCAGAGAGGAGTCACCATTAAGCCAGGAGGATGTCACCCCCTCAGAACCACTGTTCTTGATAATGATGGTTGATTGTTCTGTCCATGCAGTGTACACCACCTGGGAATTCCCAGCGTTCCGATAAATGTCGCTCTCAAAAAGTCTGAGGGTTTTTGGAGGAGTTAACTGCCTTGACACAGTGGGGTTTGTTTTGTTTGTCAGATTTTAATGGCTTTTCTGATTTAAAAAAAAAAAATCTTTACAATGTAACTGTGATTTTTTTTTTCATGCTTTGATTCAGTTTGATAATAAACTATCTGTGTTATTTTTTTCATCCTCTTCATGTCCGATAATGCATACAGTTGAAGTCCACCCCCAGAAAGCCCCCACTCCCTTCCAATTCCATTCTCCTGGGGGAAAACACTGGGAGCAAAAGCAAAGATTTTATAGAATTAGGCCAGAAAGTTCTCCTTGTTTCATTCCTATCCGAACTCTGGACTTGCTGGGCTTTAATAAAGATTAAAGCCTTGACTGCTAAGCCTCAAGGGCTTCTTCCTCTAGCAGCACATTTGGCAAGTACGTTCAGTTCTCATTCTTCCTTTTTTTTTTCTGTACCTGCTGAGATGTGAATTAAACAGCCTTGATGCTTCCAAAGCCAGTACATAAGCTGGAGATGAGAAAGAAACAAGATCCTGGATTGTGTGGGGAGCTTCCCCCTCCCTGGAAGTGTTCCAGGCCAGGTCAGATGGGGCTTGGAGCAACTTGGGCTAGCCTGTGGAAGGGTTGAAACCAAGATGATTTTTAAGGTCCCTTCCAACCTAAACCATTTTATGTTAAGGTGCTGGGAGAAAACAGGTGATGGGAACTTGTGGGGGTTCCCACACAACTGTGGTTTAGTTGCTGTGTGCAGCATCCCTCATGCTTGCTTCAGGGGCACCCCATGGAGCAGGAGGTTCATCCTTATGTTTGCAGAGATAAATGGTGGCCTGAGAGTGGACCAGGAGGCACATCACTGCATCTTCTGCCAGGGTATGGTGGCATTTATCTCTCTGGTACCTGGCTAAGCCTGTTCTGAGTACATCAGTGGGGATTTTGAGCAGGTAACCTGATGTTGGTCTGGGATTAACTGGTGATGAGCAGTCTATGGTCAAACAGCACTTAACACCTTAAAGGAACTGAGGGAGCTGCCTCTTACTTGAGTTGAAATGGTTCAAGGTGACCACCTGAGGCTGCTTGTCACCTGGCACATGTGGCTGAGTTCGGTCTGCAGGCCTAATGCAGGTAAATGTCATTGAAGAAGTCTGAATTAAGCACTTTCTGGCAGATTAGACAACAGAAATATGAATATCTGATACATATTCATGCGATTTAATAGGAAAATAATTACATAAATATCAGGATTGGGATACTGTATGTCACACTCTTGAGAGGTTGAGAACTGTAGACAGGTGTAAATTCTACGTGTGTTTTCAAGAATATGAAATTTTGAGTTGTAATATCTGGTGCCTTGGGCTGTTTTGGGCCTTCATGAGCAATAGCATTTATGAGAAGGAGAGAGGAAGATTTTTTGTCAAGGCCTGACACTATGTGTCTCACTGTTGGGTGATAATTAAGCAGTGGAGAGGAGCAGCCCTGTGACCTGCTTTAGGTGATCCTGCCCTGTTGGGGGGGGGTTTGAGGTCCTTTCCCCAACATCCTGAACCCATTTCTAGCTGAGTGGGGCCAGGTGCTCTGTAAAGAGTCAGGCTAAGACTGACCACATCCAGGTCCTGCCCTTGGCACTGCATGATGGGGACTTGGGGCTCTGTAACCCTTAATCTTACTTCTAGTGCTCTCCTTAAATTCTGAGAGGACCTTTGGTCTCATCTGAACCCTCTGTAACACATCTTGGTACTTCAGATCAGGCAGGTTCAGGTGAGTTCACTGGTCCTGATCTCTAGTCCACTGACTCAGTCTTCAAATAATAACTGGATGGATGTGAACAAATACTTGGGAAGATGATGGTTGCAGTTGGGAAATGGTTGAAGTATTGCATCCCGGACAGGAGGATGAGGAGGCAGATGTGATGGGAGCTAGGAGAGCTCCACGATGACTTTGCACTGTGGGACTATGGTGGGCCAAGCTGTGGCATGGTCTGGTGATGGGTGCACTTGGATTTTGTACATCCATGGCCAAGGTTTTCTGAGAAGGAAGAGGGTTTTAAAGGCTTGGGCTGTTCATGGCTTGGTCACACCACGAGATGGTGCAGCTGTGCAGCATTGGCTTTTAAAGGCACCATGAAGGAAATTTAAAGGACTTTATTTCAAGTGAAAACCTCACCAAAACTTTGATAGCTGAATCTCCTGCCAGGGTTGCACTGCACAGGTCCATAGATAACATCTTCCTTCAGTTAAAGATATCTCTCTGTATTTCAGAGGCAAGTTCTTCATTTGCTCAAGAAATGCTGAGTTTCCTTTGCAAAAGGAACTGGAGTCTTCATAACGGAGTATGGTGCAGGTAAGCATGATAGTTTTAGTTTCTGGTTTTTTTTTTCCATTAAAATGCAGATACATGACCAGTGCATGAAAAAAAATTAAAAGAGAAATAAGTCTTTCTCAACTAGCTGAGTTGTTACACCTGCCTGTATGTGGTAAACCTTCTCTCCTAAAACCTTGCTGCTGTCATTTGGGTTTTGGTGGTGTTTTTGCAAAGCAACCTCGTTTCAAATTGTCTGAAGTAGATCACGAGACTTGTGGACAAATGTTGAGTCTCCAGGAGGGTGGTGAAAAAAGAAAAAAAAAAAAAATTAAAAAGGAAAGGTGGTGCCAAGCTGGCAGGTGTGTAAGAACCTTCAGTCCCGGTGCCTCTTCCGCTCTCCCACCAGCACGTGGGCACTGAGCCATGGCCCAGACCTCAGCCCACAGGAGGGGAGGGTTTGAGGCTGGGCCAGGGATGCAGCATCTGCCAGGGAATGGACCATGTTGGTGGTTTTGGAACCCACAACCACCACCACCCCCCCTTGCAGCCCATCTCCCTGGTTTTCTGCTCTTCCTGAGGTTTTTGGTTGCGCACTCCTCCCTGCCACGAAGGAAAATGCCATGAAGGAAATGCTCCTCCCTGCCCTGGGAGGGAAGACTGAAGGAGTTGGGTCTTTTGCCTGGAGAAGCTTCTGGATGGATGGATGGATGGATGGATGGACAGACCTCCAGCACATCCAAGGTGGCTACCAAGGGTATGGAGGTTCCCTGTTCACAAGGAGTCATGGAGGAGAGAGTGGGTACAAGTTGTGGCTGAAAAGCTTTTCTCTTGGCATAAGGGTAATTTTTTTACAGTGCAAAGAGTCAGTCACAGGAACAGCCTCCCCGGGGACATGGTGGAGAAACCCACTGCTGGAGATTTTTCAAGATGCAAGTGGATGTGGTGGTAAAATAACCTTGCCTAGACTCTCCTTCCCACGAAAGCTTGGAACAAATCATCTTCCAAGGGCTGTTCTATGATTCTTTTCTATCTTCTTCTACCTCCTGGCTGGCTGTCCCTGACACTGAGGTGGAAGAGGGCAGCTCTGAAGCTCCAGCAGCCTATGAGGATTCATTCAACCTCAGAGGATGCCTTGAAAAGCTAAATCCCAGGATGGGATCCATGCCTGGGCCATATTCCTGACTTTTTGAGGTGGCAGCTTTGCCCGTCTCAGGCAGCCTCCAGCAGCACAGGGCCTTGGGGGATGCTGGAGTTTCAGGGACATTGCTGCAAGGGTCACCAAAAAAAAGGATGTTCTCTACACTCCAAAAATCAGATTATCTGTGAATTCACATTCCTCATGAGATGCAGCAAGAAGGTACACCTTGATTAATATATCCAGGCAAAATGGAGAATTTAAATTAGAAAGAGAAAAATCTCTCAACCTTGACAGAGAATACCTGTATGCCAGGGAAAAGGTCAGGCTGCAGCTAAGGACTTGATGGTAAACGTGGCTCTGATCTCTCTATGATCCTGGTTCTCCTTGGATCCTTGCTCAGGTGTCACTGGGGCACCGGTGCTTTTCACCTCTCTGATGCCCAGAAAGGAAATTATCTGACTGCTCAGATAATTCCCAGGTAAAAAAAAAAAAATAAAAAAATCCACTGATAATATTTTTCCTTATATTCTCTGTAAAGGCTGCAGCTTTGTCTTGTTTGGTGCTGGCTCTCCCTGGCTTTCCTGCAATCCCTGCTTTGGGAGCTGAGGAATGAATGGTTTTTATCTGCCTGCAGTGAGTCAGCTGCTGCAGCAGAAGGAACCAAGCTTGTTGGCTGCTGTAGATTTTCAAAATTGCAGCTTTACAGAAAATCAAGCTTTTCTTTTCATATCTTCTTCCTAAGCAGGCTGTCAGTCCTGATGCTTTCCTACTCTGGTTTCAAAAATAATCCATGTGATGTGCTGCTCTCTGACAGCCTGGGTTGCACAGGCACTGAGTTCTGGGCTCTCACCCATTTTTAGGGATCTCACCACCAAAATGGGTGTTGGCTGCATCCTGGAGACAGCTGAAAGTGCTGAAGCAGAATGACCAACAAGTCATGATAATAGGTTCCCTTCCTTAATACAATTTTCAGCTTTAAGGCAGATAGCCCCCAAGGACTATGGCCTGATATTTATGAAGCAGACATGAGATCATTGTGACCCTCAATAAATAAAGAGCATGGCAGCTCATCTTCCAGTGGGGCAAGGGGTTTGGTAGGAGTGCCCAAATGCAGCAGGGAAGGAAGAGGTTCAGGATCTGATGAAACTGAACCCAAGGGAAGTGAAACATGGGTTAGCTGCTGAGATGGTCAGGGGGTTGGGAAATCGAAGCAGTTCATAGGTCTCTCTGCCATCAGAGCAGAAAAAAAGAAAAAAAAGTAGCCAGTTTCATGTTCTTCAGCAGAAACAGGGTGGTAGAAGGGGGAATGTTCCATTGAGGGGCAACATACCCATTTCATGGCTGGGAGGTGAAGGTCTAGAAAAGGAGAGTCCCTCTTAGACACAGGTGACCTGTGACAGAGCTTGGACATCAGTTCTGGGTCTCCTACATTCCTACACTCACTGTGTCCCCTCCAGTCCCTTGTGAACCCTCATGGCCTTCACCCTGCTCACAGGTGCAGGGCTGCTGGTGATGAAATACTCTCAGTCTTTACTGATCTGAGGTACATTTGATTTACAGGTCCACACAGTCCCACAGCCCAAACCACCTGGGCCCTGGCTGGGGTAGGAAAGACACCTCCAACCAGAGCTCACCCTTCTCCATCTCCACAGGAAGGTTGTGGAGCTCTCTTGGCTCTGGGGCAATCCCCCTTGATGTGGTATGGGGCCAGGCTGGCCACAAGAAACCACATCCAGTGCAGGGGCTGAAGTTGAGAGGAAGGAGTATTCTTTAAAGCTTAATCTTGCTCGTGTCATTGCATCAGCTTTGGTTTGGATCTGAGTCACCCAGGCTGTGCTCATGTACCAGCCAAGTGCTAGAACAGCCCATCAAAATAAATTATTTGCATCCTGGTATAAACCCACAAACCATCTCCTGTTTCTGCTTCCCCACAGGTATTGATGAACACTCACCTCATGGTAGGGGCTTCCTCCTGATGATTACTTTCAGCAGCAGCTGACAAGTTGGAAGAGCTGAGAAATGTCTGGAGTAAATTCAGGTTACAGTTCAAATTCCCCTGCTCTACTCTGCTCTCAAGAGCCCCCTCCTGCAGTGCTATCTCCAGTTCTGGGGCCCTCAACACAAGGACATGGAGTTGTTGGAGCAAGTACAGAGGAGGCAAGGTAGATGATCATGGGGCTGGAGCAGCTCTGCTATGAACACAGGCTGAGAGAGCTGGGGTTGTTGAGAAGGCTCTGGGGACACCTTAGAGCACCTTCCAGTCCCTGAAGGGCTAGAGGAAAGCTGGGGAGAAAATGGGGCCTGTTGTGATAGGACAATGGGTATTCTAGATAAAAGGAAGAAATTTTTTACAATGGAGGTGGTGAAACACTGGAACATTCAAGGTTAGGCTGGAGGAGCTCTGAGCAACCTGATCGAGCTGAATGTGTCCCTGCTCACTGCAGGGATGTTGGACTAAGTGACCTTTAAAGGTTTCTTCCAACCCAAACCATTCTATGGCTCAGCAGCTGTTATAGCTTATTGTCCTGGTTTGGGCCAGGATAAAGGTGATTTTCTGTCTTTTTGCTTTCAGCTAAGTCTCTTGTAGTAGTTGCTGAAATTAACAGCAAGTCTCTCAGTCAGTGTCTGCTTCTAGGACTGACAGCACTGATGTTTATAGTTACAGCTGGAGACTGGTGTGCAGGGCCAAGGCCACTGCTCAGCTCTGAGGAACATTTTACCCTCCAGAAGGAGTAAAGAGGTCCCACCTGAACCCCTCCTTTGGGGAGGAGCAGACAAGAGAGATGTCAGAATTGACCAAACAGAGTATTCCATCCCATACACCTCATACTCAGTATAAATTTGAGGGATCACAAGGGTCAAACCCCTTCCTGCTTCCCTTCTTTGCCTGTTCCCTGTTTGCTTCAGCATCCTGGGAGGATTCCATCCATTCCTCTGCCTGTGGTCCTGATCCATTCCAGCCTGAATCTGTGTGTTCTGCCTCCAGCTCCCAACTGCTGCTGACCCCAGGATTCCAGCCTGGACTTTCCCAGGGCTGCCCTGTAGCCTCGGGGGTGATGTGAGAGTTATTGGGGGAAAGGGGGGAGGAATGTGGGATCAATTTTCCTGTATATTTGTATACATTTAGTAATTTTTCCTATTTATCATTACTATTTCATTAAAGTTGTGTATTTTAGTTTCCAACCCATACGTCTCTCTCCCTTATTCTCTCAGGGAGGAGAGGGGGATTAATAGAGAGCATCTGTTATTGGGTTTAATTGCCCTGACACTTATGAAATGGTTGTGATGCAGTAGGATAGGTAAGGTGAAACCTGCTGTGGGGAAGCATCATGTAAGGTTGGAGCTAGGTGACCTTTAAGGTCCCTTCTGACCCAAACTATTCTTTGATTCTATGATCTTTCCTGCAAGATAATTAGCATGTGCATGGTGAGCACTAATGGGCCCTTCTGGTGGACAGGGAGATGCATGTTTGCTCCTGGTGACTTCTGCTTTTGTTCTGGGGTGTCAGAGGTGTCACTTTAAGGAGAAGACATCTCACCTGCTGTGGCCCTTCTGAGGAACCCTGCCAGGAGAGGTGTGGCATGGAGCAGGGTGCTCAGTGCTGTGTCCTCCTCCTGCTGTACTCCATGTGCTCTGTTTCTATCATGATGTCAATTAGAGCCAAGTGAAAACTTTTGAAAATGCTGATCTTTTATCATAACAAACTGCAAACTTGTTGAGTCCTATGAACCTTCTGCTCACCTCTCCTGTTTTGTGGCTGTCTGCAGAGAAATAGGGGAAGGGAAAAAAAAAAGATTTTTAAATAGCATTTTTGAAGTGCAAAACAGTTCTGTGGTTATGGTTTCCCATTTCTTCCTTAAATAAGCAGCAGCTCCAGCCTGATGGCTTTTATCTACTAGCAGCCACAAGACCTGTCCTAAAAAAGCTGCATTGCTGCAATGGAAGACACACAGGGCTGCTACAGGACTGGTGAGCCCTGCTTGGCCTCTGAACATTCAGTTGTAACTTGCAACTGGTGCTGTGTGTGGAAAACAAGTGGAGATGCTGATTTTGGAATGGTCCCAATCCAAGTCTGTAACTTGTGTGAGGGCACAGCCTGGTTTCCTGAATGATAGTTCAGGGTTTAGCCTGATTCTTGATTTTAAAATGCACCCTGAGAAGGGAGGAGGGGAGAGTGACTTTTATCAGGCTAAGGTGGGTGGGAGGATGGGAACAAGCTTTCAGGTACTGGAGATGCCTTCAGGTCTCCAACAAAGGCAGCAACTTCAAAGCACTTCCACAAAAGGCTGTCTGAGTTGGAAAACATGTGAGATCAGAGAAAATAATGTCAGGTGCTTTTTGCTGGGGAGAAACAGTTGTGGGAGAAATCTCCCTCATCCACAAATCACTCGGGGCCAATGGTCAAAAAGTCATTGTCATCTTTAGCTTGGTGTTCTTCCTGTTACCTGCTCCAGGTGATGTTTGTCTCCATTAGGTGCCTTTCCAGAGGGATATGACATGGTTTTTCCCATCCTTCAACCCCCCTGGCTCTACCCAAAGCTCATGGCTTACAGGAAATTTGAGTAGAAATTGCTTTAGTCATGGCCAAAGCCCCATGGAAAGGACTAAACCCTCCTGTCTGGGAAGGGACTAAACCCTAAAGATCTACTTAATCTCAGTGGGCTTGGTGGGGCTTCCCAAAGATCTTTTCCTAATGCAGTTCCTCCCCAGGAGAACTCTTTCCCACATGGCCTTGAGTGAATTGAGTTATTGTGCCTGAGGAAGATAAAAGAGAGTCAGGGTTGAAGACCCCACTGTTATTTTAGGGAAGCTCCATGCAAGATTCCTGTTGTTGTCAGTGGGGCTGTGGATACAGTCACATCTGACTGATGGTCTACCAGCCAGATCAGGGCAGTGGTGTAGATGATGGCTCTCTAAAGCCAGGGAGAAAAGATCTGCAGTTCAAACGAGGAGCGAGGTGAGTTTCACCACTGGTTGTTAAAATTAGAGAGGTGAGCAGGGAGCTCTCCCTGCAAGACAAACCCAAGCAGATGATGGATGTGAACAGAGAGCAGAAGATTGCATTGCAGGGAGCTGTGCTGCAGAAGGAGGGCAAGGGGATGTGGTGGGTCATAGAATCATAGAATAATTTGGGCTGGAAGGGACCTCCAAAGGTCAACCTCCTGCAGTCAGCAGGGACACCCTTAACCAGCTCAGGTTGCTCAGAGCCTCCTCAAGCCTCACCTTGAGTATCTGCAGGGACTCAACCACCTCCCTGAGCAACCTGTGCCATTTTTCCACTACCCTCATGAGAAGGGTATGACAAGGTCTTGGATCACTTACGACATGCTTCACAGGAAAAACAGACACAAATTTAAAAAAAAAAAACAAACAAAAAAAAGTCTATTTCAAAGACTGTATTCAAAAGGAGAGTTGTGTAAAATCTGGGAAATAATTGCTGCTGCTCTGCTGGATACCAGGGAGACTTTGATTGGAGCTGTGGCCAGGGCCAGTGTGCTCAGAGGTGGAAACTACAGATTATGTGGGCTGGCAGTAGAAGGAACAGAAGAGCACAGAGAGGTTCTTCTAGAAGAGACAGAAGGCTGTGGTCAGGATGAGCCCCTGGTTTTCAGCAGGCTGTGAGATTTGTATCATATCTAGAAGATGGATTCATTTTCAACCAAAAAAGATTTCAGCAATGTATTAGGACTAGCATAAAGCTATATCCTGGGTTTAATGGAGGCATGATGCAGTTGGGTTAGATGATTATTGTAGGCTCCTTCCAACTGAAATCTCTTTTCTCCTGTCTTTACTTTTCTCTGCTCTCCTTTTCTTTCCTCTCCTCTCCAGGCAGAATACTTGGAACTCTGCAGACTCCAAACATGGCCAGGCACAAACTTTGTGGCCCCTCCAGGATCCTTCAAGATTTCTCTTTCTCTTGTGTAAGAGGGAACACTCCTCATCTAGACAAACAGAGCAGGCAGCCTGCCACCATCAGTGTGATGCTTTTTTCCTTTGGCCACCCCAGAACTTCTGGGGCCCCAAGGCAGAATGTGTGGCTGTAGATACACACCTGCAGCTGGGATTTTCTGGCATGAATGCAGCTGGACTTATCTTCAAAACCAGTGGCCAGGCTGGATGCTTTGCTGCAACCTTGGCTTTCAGGGAGCATGAGCTGCAAAGCACCCTGGTGCAGCAGCATTAGAGGAGCCTTGGGAAGCATCATTCATCTGGGAAGGCTGGCTTGGGAGAGGAGAAAGAAGATGTAAGGAAATAGCTTCAAGGCTGCATCATCTGAGATTTAAAGCGTTTTGGATTTTGGCTGAAATGGCTGAGAGCTGGGGCGTGGGTTTGTATTGAATAATTGAAAAAAATCACCAGAGATGTGAAAACAAACACCAGAGATGTGCAAACACCAGAGACATGCAAGCACCAGAAACATGTGAACACCACCAAAGGTGTGCAAATATGAACATTGCTCCAAGCTCACTGTTCTCCCTCAGCTTTATTCCCCTTACCTGAAACATGGAAACCAGCCCATCCTGTTCAAATCTCTTCCTTCAGCTTGTTCCTGCCTTCAGTGTCTTACAGATGGGCTATTCCCTCCTTCACTGGAAAAATGATTCATCCACCAGCCCAGGAATGCAACCCTGGAGGCATCATTTGTGGTTGTCTCCCAAAACAATCTTCTGGAGCTCGATTTTTCTGTGGAATGAATGTGGTGTGGAAGAGTCTTCTGCAGTAAATCTTTGAGCCAAGAAGAGAGTCCCAGTCTCATACAGATCCTTGCTGGAGAGAGAAAACATTCAAAAACTGAAGGCAAATGCAGCAGATTGGCTCAGGATTTGTGTCCTGCTCCAGGTGGGACTCTCCTGCCCTTTCCACCTCCAGGGGCCAGTGACCCCCACTATCACCCTCCTCCTCCTCCCTCTTTTCAAAAGCAGTGATGCTTCTGACTCCAGCTGAGGCAAAACCCATGCAAACATGACCAGAAAGCCCATGTGTGAGTGTACACTGATGTAACCACATGCGTGGTGCATCTCATCTGTCCCCCAGCACTTCTGGTAAGAAGCAACATTGCTCACTGTCTGGTGGAGATGCCTGCAGCTAGAGGAACCAGGGTCCATTCAGGTGCTTGGTTAATACATTTAATCCAAATAAGCCAAGCCCTGGGTGTAGTCTTGTGACCTCTGATGCTTTCTCTTCATGCCAAAACCTGCTAAGGTAACACTGCCCTTTGCAGGATGGGCTCTATAATGGCTGCTGTTCAGAAAAGCCAGGAAACACAGGAAGGAGAAACACCAGACCAGCCAAATTCTCTCGGGGACTGGCCTACAGCACCCAGAAAAGTGTCTGATTTTTATTCATCAGCTAAACCAAGTCCATGTCCTTCTCCTGCTCACAGCAGTCCTGTTGGAGCTCCTTCCATCACCATGACATGACCATGGTCTGATGTGAAGGGGTAATGGACCAAGAACACACATCAGGTGTAGATGGTTCTCTGCACCCTCTGGGGACAAGGGAAGACAGGGAGGGGCAGCATTTAGCAGAGTGATGGTTTCTCAGCCTTTAGAGTGAATGATTTTTCTTGGTCCTTCCTGGTTGGCACAAGCCTGGCTGCATTCCTCCAAACAATAGTTTGCTTACCCCTGGGCCAGCCCCAGCCCTGGCTGCCTGCTGTACCCTGAGTCCTGTAGACAGGATCTTGGCTCTGCTTTGCAGGTCCTGGATCTCAACATCTGACACAGTTTGTCCTCATACACCTTCAACTCCTAAGGTTTGAAATTTATTAGCCTTGCTCAGCAGATGGGACCTGTAGGAGTTGGTAAACTCAGCTCAGCTGTCAGACTACCTGGCCTGGGGAAATCTGGACTCTGTTTCAGGGAAAGACTTGGGGAATAAGCCCAAAGTTGCCTGAGAACAATCTGGATCCTCTCCCAGGGCACAGTTGCCATCTAACATGGTGCATAGCTGTCCCCCTTACTCTTGACATCTGGGCACCACAGTCACTAGACAGTGGCTGTGACACAAGAATCATAGAGCCAATTTAGGTTGGAAGGGACCTTAAAGCCCAGTTAGTTCCAACCCCTCCTCATCGGCAGGGACACCTCCCAGTAGACCAGGTTTCTCCAAGCCCCATCCAACATGGCCTTGGACACTTCCAGGCATGGAAGATCCATAACTTCCATGGGAAAGGTGTGCTAATGTCTCACCACCCTCACAGCAAAGAATTTCTTCCTAATATCTAATCTAAATCCCCCCTCTTTCAGCTTTCCAACCATTCATCCTTGTCCCACTACCCCATGCCATTGTCAAAAGTCTCTCCTCAGTTTTTCTGTAGCCCCTTCAGGCACTGGAAGGTGCTCCAAGGTGTCCCAGAGCCTTCTCTTCTCCAGGCTGAACAACACCAATTCCTTCAGCCTGGCTCTATAGCAGAGCTGCTCCAGCCCTCTGATCATCTTTGTGACCTCCTCTGGACTCACTCCAACAGCTCCATCTCCTTCCTGTGTTGGGGGCTCCAGACCTGGACACAGCACTTCAGGTGAGGTCACACAGGAGTGGTATAGAGGGGGAAAATCACCTCCCTTGACCTCCTGGCCAGGATGCTATTGATGCAGCCCAGAATTCTAATTTCTGCTAATTCTGTGGGGGAGCCTGGTGTGTGGTGGCAGCAGGGCAGGGCTTCAGGCTTTCATCTTGCACCCCAGCCCTTGGCAGGGAGTGACTTTGTGTGGTCACACATGCAGCTGGGTTGCTGAGATGAGAGAGGTTAAAAATTAAGTTTGCAAGAGAGGGTGGAGTTATTTTGCAGGCACTCAGGTGTGGTCACCACCATGAGCAATCAGGTTTCCCACAGCTGTGACAACTGCAGGTCTGGCTGAAGGCTAAAAATAAATAAATACTGAGGGCAAGAGCTCCAGCAGCTTTTGCTTCTAAAGCCAGCATGTCCTGCAGCTAGGGTTGTCACCATTCAATGATCCCAGCTCTCACTTAAACCTTTGGGAGCAGTTGTGTTCTCCAGGTGCTAAAGGACCAGCTTTGTACCCCACAGAAGGTACACCTGGGTCACATCTCCTGAGGGATAGGGGTAAACTCTTGGGGATCTGAGCTGACTTTCAGGGTCTTGCATGAACTTCCCATGTAATCTTGCCCCCCCAGCAAGAAAAAAAAAAAAAAAAGAAAAGCTTAAGTGACCTTAGTTTGCTTGAACAAACATGAAAACAAGACACGAATCCCTCCTCTTGCTTTGCTCACAGTGTGATTACCATGAGAGGACAGTCTCAAGGGGCTTGGACCTCAGGGGGTGTCACCACCCTAGGATGAACAAGTTCATCCTCCAAGGGATGACCTTTGCCAGGCTTGCACACCCATTAACCAGAGCCTCCCCTGCCTGTGCAGCTTTTGCTGCCAAATGTCTCCTTTCTGCTGGATTCAGCTGATGCTGGAAATTGCAGAGACTCTGCTTGATGACCCTGACCAAAGCGTGCTGGAATTTTCTGGGTTTCATAAGGTTTTCATTAAGGCTGAGAGAGAAAAGCCCCTGAGGTTTTGTGAAACTCTGAAACGATCCATACAGCTCTTTGCAAAACCTCCTCACTCCCAGGGATGTTTCATTTGCTGATCCACTCTGCTTTTTCTCTTCCTCTCCTCCTCCTCCTCTTCTTTGAGGCAGATGTGCTGTTCTACCTAGGGAAAACATCTGCTCCATAGCATGGCTGAGGACAGGGTGGTGAGGGGATGGATGCTCAGGAGCAGGTTGGTCTTTTATTACTGAGTTGCCAGGTTGATGCTTGGGTGATCTGGGTTTGTTCTTGCCTTTACTACCTCGGATTCAGTCTGTAAATCACCCACGTTTGCTTTGCAGAAGGGCTGATCAGGATCTAAGATCTCTCTAGAAGAAGATTGTCATTTAATAACAGTATCCAGCAGCTGATGGCCTGGATCCTCAGTTCAGCTGGTTGTGGCTTAGGGAAAAATGGGAAAAACACCCAGGAACACAATAGTTTTGTTTTCCTGCATGTTCTTCCTCCATGAAGTTACCCTAAAGCTCACCCCATTAAATTCACCACCTCTTTACCTGGAGGACCAAGTCTTGCTGAGCCCTTGGTGCCACCAAGTACTTTCCTAAAGCTTTTGGCTTTCTGGAAAAGCAGGCTTATCTCCTGAAGCTGTAGCAAACCTCAGCTTTTCCATCACAAACTTCACTCATCATCCTAACAGATACTCAGCCAATAACCCCAAGGATGTCAGGTGCCTAAATTCTGGCATCAGCATGAGGAGTAAGGTTTGACAGCAACCTTGGGGTGACTCAGATCCTCCTGGAAGTGTCCCCAGATAAAAGGATGGCCTGAGTATACCTAGATCTGAACTAGGGCCCCCCTGCTGCATTCCTCCTCTGGCTGGAAGGCAGCCAGGGCTGCTGTTTGCCCATGCCACATCATGGTCCCACCTCTATCCTGTTTTCTCAGGGCACCTGCTAAATTCTTGGCAAAGAGGTGCAGGAGCAAACGGAGAAGGGTGCAGAGGAACCCACACCCACAGTGCACACAGGCAGGACCACCCACCCCAGGAGATTGCCACCTCCTTGGCTCACCCTGCCCCCAGGTGAGTTGCAGATTAACCTCCTGGAAGGTGACAGCAGCTCTTTTGCTCCAAGGCAGGAGTCATTTTCAGCAGCAGGAAGCTGGAAAAAACACCCTCCCCGAGGATTTTCCTCTGCAAGTAATTTTGGAAAACGAGACGTGCTGCAGCATATCATTCTGCAAAGCCTTCAGAAGCAGCCAGGGCTCATGCCAAGGACCACGGGAGGTACAAGGGAGGTCTGGCATGGTATGGTCATTTCCCATCACTGCAGCCACGTTGCCAGCAGAGACTTAAAAGTTGTGCCTCCAACTTTCAAGAATGAGCTATAGATGTTTTAGGAGACACAAGAGGGATTCAAGACTGACCAGAAGCCCTGGCAGACCTTGCTGTGATGCTACAAAACATCATTATCTCTCATCTCTGACCCCTCTCTCCTTTTCTATTTCATGTGGAGGGACTTTTTCCCATAAGCCTGAGCCTCACCTGTGAGCATGGGCTCACGGCCCAGCAGAGATGGCTTCAGAGGGGCTTTGCACTAAGATTGACAAGCAATAAATTGGAGAAACAGGTACAGGTTTCCTCTACCTCCACGTTGTAACCCCTGTGCAAGAGACACCTTGCTCCTGCCCTAACCTGCTGCAAGCTGTTGGCTCTGGGTAGGTGAATGGCATCTCTACAGCTCTTGCCAAAGCTATTCCTGCCCCAAATCAGCATTTAGCCCCCTACCCTTGGCTTGCCAAGGCAAATCCTTTCTTCTCAACTGTCAAGAGAGGATTTGGCCCATTCTACTCCAGCCTCAGTGGGATTTGCTGTTTGTCATGTCTGTGGGCACAGCATGGCCCAAGGGCTGAGCTGAAAGGGATCACAGGATTAACCTGCAGGACTTTGCAGGGTCACATTTGTTCTGTGTGCTGAGAGCACAAACACAAGCTGACCAGAGGAGGATGGGAGAACTTCCCACAGCTCAAGACAGTCCCAGCTCAGCCTCACATTGCAGCACAGCAGCTCAGAAGCAGCCATCACCCCACTGCTTGGGCACCTTTCCCTATCTCAAGACATTTCCATGGGCTGCTGTTAACTATTAACCAGCACACTGTTACCTGTCAGAGGCAGCTCTGTGCCCTACAAAACTCTATCCAGACAAAGCCCTGACCTCCACCAGTGTGAGCCCACCAGGCTGAAGAGCAAAGCTGTGTTCACTTTCCCACATCCTTGCAGGAAGCTGGGTCAAATCCTGGGGCTGGTGCTCTGTCCTACACAGCTGTCTGTCATTCCTGCCTTACTCAGAGTTTAGATGTACTCGTTGGCTGAGATGTACTTCTTGCTTCAGTGACATATAAACCCCAACCCTTGCATCTATTTATGGTTGCTATAGATGCACACATGTTGTTTTCTCATTTTTTCCCCATACCCAGGAGCACAGCAGATGGGGGAGCAGTAAATTTTAGCCCAATCCTCCTCTATCAGATCTGTAGGGCTCTGCCTCTGAGAGGCACTGTGTAGATTTTCATTTGGACATCATGATTTGGCAGAGCAGAGAAGTCCCTGAGCAAGGAAATGTGTAGTAAAATATCACCTGATTTGGTTGTGAGTCAAGGAAAGGTCTCAAAAATTCATGCAATGTTTCAGCTCCTAGAAGTCAGGACATTGAACCTCACAGAAGCAGTGACTGGCATTTGCCCTGATCTCTTGAGCAGCTTATGGGGTTTTTTTGCCTCCTTCCCTTGCTTTTCCAAAGTGTGAGGCCCCTGCTGTTATCTCATCTGCAGGGTTTGGCTCTTCCTTCTTCCTCCCAGAGCTCCATACCCAAAAAGCAGGGTGGAAATACCTTTGCAAGCTGTCATTTTGCAAATACATCCTTGGCAGAGCCTGTTTCCCCATGCACAATGTTAACCTTGTCCACAGGTATGTGGGACAGTCAAGGCTGAGGCAGCTGGGGGCCATTCCATTGCCAAACCTTCCATTTTGCCTTCCTCCCAGCAGCTTCTGACTGTCACACCTGTGACAGTGTGTTCAGTGTCTTAGGCTTGCACTGGGACACTGGAGACAGCTTCATCTGCCACCTGTATGCATGAAAAAAAAAAAAAAAGAAGCCATGAGGTCTTTGAGCTCTGGGAATGCTTAGGATCAGAACATGAGTGCATTGGGCCATGCACATGGGAAAAATAGCTGGGCAGGAACATCTCAGATCATGTTTCAGTTATGAAAGTCAGGCTATTCAATTTTCCACCAATACAGAGTTAAACTGCTTGGAAATAATGTTTTCTGCTCTATAACCCCATGGCATGACTACAATTAGCAGGAAGCAAAAGTGCCTACAGCTCAGCCCATGCTTTTTTATGACAAACATTTTCTTTTCCTTCAGCATTGGCTGTTCTAAACTGCTTTACATCTATTCCAATGGACTTGGGCTCCTTAAAACCTCACCAGGATTATTTACTACTCTTTTCACTGTGGCAATGGAAAGGAGCAGGGTCAGGCAGCTCAGACATCACCAGTGTGTGACTTTGATGTGTATAACCAAAGCTGAGATTATGGGGATGAGACATTTCATCCCAGAGCTCAAATTCATGTAACTGCAACCATGGAAATGAGTTGGTTCACATCAGCATATATCAGCACTGAAAAGGACCCAGAAACACAGCAGCTAATAATTAAACTCTTGGTGCTGGGGATAACAACTTCCTGTGGCAAAAGCATCATGGAGTTTGGTACCAATCTTCTGAGATCTCCAGGTCCTCTCAGCCCATCCTCTAACACCTCCCCACCTCCCACCAAAGCTGCTACTGTGTGACCCTCACAAGCAGTGGGCTTGGTGTTGACCCCAAAAATAAAAGCAGAGCCTGCTGCAGGTCTTCATCTTCTGTGGACTAGAGGAAGACACAAAACATGGGTCCTCTGAAGGTACTCAGCATGAGGAAGTGAAAAGAATGACTAATGAAAGGTGAGGGCTGTTACAGGTTTTATGAGCTGTAACCTGGTAACCATCAAGGGATGAATTGCTTGCTAAGAGTCAGTTTTGCATCTCCAACCATGAAACTGAGATCTCTGGATTGTTCCTCTCAGCTATGGGCACACCCAGGCTGAATGAGCAGGTTCAACCCGTGCCCTGATTTGCAGCTCTCAGCAATTAGTGGTACACCTGTCTGTAGCTAATGTCATGAGTATTTTGGGTGCTCTCCCCATGACAGGGCCCTTGGGGGCAGTGGACAAGGTCTGTGGAAACTGACTTGGTTTAAAGCTATTCTGATACCTGGTTTAGCTGCTGAGCTGATCCGTATCTACTTTCAGTTTGTGTGGTTTAGTCTGGAAAAGAAAAAAAATAGAAAAAAGAAAAAAAAAAAAAAAAAAAAAAAAAAAAAAAAAAAGAGAAAAAAAAAAAAAAAGGAAATGGCAAGAGAACCTTGGTGTGCAGGAAGGGAAGGACTTGGATGTTTCCCAGTCTAGAGAGGCTGTACAGTCTTCATCCTTGGAGATCATCAAAACCCAGCAGGATGCAGCCCTGACTCCCTCAAAAATGGAACAAGAAGTGGTGCATGCACTGCTCTCCAGTGAGGAATTCCTTCCACCACGCAGATGCCAGACAGGAGCAGCTGAGATTGCAAAGAAATGGTTTGTCTTCAGGTCACCCACACCAAGTGGCACTGGGGCAGCTTTGTACCTGACAGCCACCCTCTGCAGGTACTTTTTGCTTAACAATCAGCTCTGATAGTGCAAGGAGTGTATTTTAGGGACGTGGTTCAATAGTGGCCCCAGCAGTGCCGGGTTAATGGTTGGACTTGACGATCTGAAAGGTCTTACTTCAACCAAAACAATTCTAGGATTCTATGACCCCTAGACACAGCTTTCTGCCCCAGAAGAGTGGCTACAGCAAAGGCTGCCAGCTTCTCTGGGTTTTTCTGGTTTATCATTACTTTTTCCCCGGGAGAGCAACCTGGTTGCATACCCAACGCCCCGTTACATCCCCGGTTCATCCGGTAATCCCGAGGGCAAACCTCTCCCTGGGCTGAAACACACCCTGGGCACAGGGAGAGCCTGGCAGGGAACAGTCTGTCTGCCCCAAGCACCTCACCCCTGGGACCAAATCCCCCAAAATTTGGGGCTATCCCAGGCAGAGCTGGGATTTTTGGGTCCAAGCCTTGACATGGCAGGGAGCAGCACTGCACCTCACTTCCTCCAGCAGAGCCAGAGAAAAGGTGGTGAGGGGAGAACCCTCCCCTGGCCTTTTAGATCTGAACAACCTGGGTTTCCAATTAAAGCAGCACTTAATCACCGGTGAATGCAGAGCTGGTGGGTATTATTTGCAAACAGAGAGTTGGTTGAAACTCTCTCACACCGGCTCCCTCTTTGTCCCTCTGTGAGCCTGGGAATGGGTGTGATCTCCGAGTAGGAGTGTCTCTGTGGTTAAGTAGAGGATTGAATTACTGAACTCTGCTGTTCCCGAGCTGACAAGGTAGCAGAACAGCAAACAAAAGTGCCTTGAAACTCACTCACCAAAGAGGCGGCGAGGGGAGACCTGCAAGGACACCTCACATTTCCCAGCAAGGTAGGCAGCTCCCCTCCAATCCTCTCTGTTTGATTCCTGATGGCCAGAACTGGCTGACTTTTGTTCCTTGGGATAGTCCGAAACAAACAAGCCACAAATAGTGATAGATTTAATATTTTCTAAATATATATATATATTTAAAATTGCTCACCTGGTGCAAGCCATGGTGTCTTCACTGAAAGCAATGATTAATTTTGGGTTGGAACAAGCAACTATCTCAGCTCCCTAAGAACCCATCAGGACTATGTCTGAGCTCCCAGGACTGTTCCTTTAGATCTGCACAGCCTGGCTTTGATTTCACACAACGAGCAATTAACAGTGTTTTGTTTTGTTTTGCTTTTTTTGCCCTGGTTTCTTTTATGTTTTGTGGCTGTTGGGAACTGCTTCAAGCTCACCCACTTTTGCAGCTCCGGGTCCAGGCAGGGACAAGAAAATTGGTTGGGATTTCTCCTCCATTGGTCTTGCTGGTGTCTAATCGATCGATCTGCTAATGGTTGAACAGCTGGGCTGGTTTGCTCTGTGGGTACAGGGATTTTTCTCATCCCCTTGGTTTGAGATGCAAATTGCAGTGAGATAGAATTGAGTTGTAGTGGAGCAGAGCTGCAGACTCACTTGGCAGTGGTTTTTTTAGGCGTGCCTATTAGGAACATAAATATTTAACACAAAGGAGCAGGGGTATGAATTAGTGGGGGTGGGAGGTTTGCCCTTACTCAAGGCCACCCTCACACAGATGTACACAAACGTTACACCAGCAGCAGCAACCTGGAGCAGCATTTACTGAATCACCCAAATGCTCTTGACACTGAAGGGGCAGATTAGAGCCTGGCAAGTACAGATTAGATGACCAGCCAGCATCAGCTTGTCCTTTTAGGTGGGGTTTTACCAGGGCTGGGTTGCTGGATGGAAGAAAATACAGAAAAGTCAGGAAAACCCCAGCCATCTCCCCTTGCCTTCCTCCTGGCAGAGCCAGGTGAGCCACCCCTCCTCCTCCTCCTCCCCACACAAACAAGTTGCCCTTTTTCTCCTCCAGCTCCTGTCCCATTGGTGAACACCTCTCATGCTGTTATTTCCTAGGCAGGTTTGTGTGGCAACAGTTTCCACATTCTCCTAGCTGTGAGCAAAGGTTTTGTTCCACGAAGATTGTCATCCTGTTCTTCTAGCTTCCCCTGTATCTTGGGCTTCCTTGTGTGGTTGAGACAATAAATCCCTGATCTTGATGGGGCCAAGGGTGTTGAAGATGCTCACGTTGTCTCCTGATCTTTTCTGTGGAACTGCACAAGTTTTGGTGGACTTTAAGAATGGTGGTTGGATCCTTTGAATCCTTTTCTGCTCTGAATCAACCCTCCAGGGGTGTGGGGCAGGTGGCATGGAGGAGATGCACCACAGACTCTGACTTCAGGCTGGATCTTTCCTGGTCCTCCAGCACCACCCATGCTGTGGTTCTTCATCCTCAGCTGTGGAGGAGACTGTGTCAGTCACCTGCCCCATGCTTGGGACCTGCTGGGGCTCTGCTCTGTGCTGGGCACATCCTGCTAGACCAAAAGCCTGCCCTCAATTTTAATGGATAAATTTACTGTAGTCCACTTGGAAGCAGAGCCCTGAAATGCTCCGTGCAGGGAAGGGGAGCTCAGGGCACAGTGAGACCCTTTGTGCTACCTGGCCCAGCTGCATTTTAGCCACCCCTGGGGACTGCCAGTGCCACCACCCCCTCAAGGTCTCTCCCACCTTCATCACAGGGAAGAGGCTCTTTTGCAGTCTTCTGTAATTTACTTTGGGAATGACACAATCCACAGGTTGGGATGCCCAGTTGCATGAGGAAGGACTCCAGTGTGGATACCCCACACCCCAAATCCCTGTGCTCCAGTTCATTGGGTAGTCACATTCTTCACCTTCTCTTGGGCCCTCAGAGAAGCAGACTGAACACTCACAAGGGGACTCATGCTCCTACAACAAGGTTAAAAACTCCTCATGCTCTCCCTTGCCACATAATGCAACCCTGGAAGTGGGCCTCATTATGATTTTTCCTAGATGATTATATATTTTCACTGTATTCACACCCATTCTGAGTGTCAAAGAAAAGCAGGGAGGGATGTATCTCATCCCTAAGTCTTTGGCATCCTTCAGTCCCAAAAGTCTTTTGAGGTATTACTCTAATTTCCAATATCAGGTGATGTGCGTTTGCTTGGGTTTGCTTTGATTTCCAAGATCCTCTGCTTGAAAAAGAAATCCTGCCATTTGTTACTGGTCTTTATCTGAGCCTATTCATGCTCATCTAGGGCAGTGCTGTGAGGAGTAACAGTGAAATTTGTTATTCCCTTATATCCATGTCAAAGGCACGAGGTGCAGGGGACAGTAAATTACATGGTTGAGCTCTATCCTGGGCAGTTCCTGAAGAATGAGCTATTCAGAGCAGATGAGCTCTCCCTCCTACCTAAAAATGTCCCCTTGCCATGCCCTGGGATGAAAAAAAAAATAGGTTTCTGGCTGTCTCTTTATTTAAAACTTCTCTTACAAAAACAGCTGGACAGGATAAGAACCAGACAGAGCTAGAAAGCATAATCTTTTTGGGTAACAGAGCCTGGATACCCACCTTCCTTTTGGGAGGGTGCTGGAGCTTGAATTAACTGCCTTTTGTTGCTGTCTGTGAAATAGCTGTTCAGGTTTGAGGAGATTCCACCCATCCCAGTTTTTCAGCTGCCTGAATTCCTTCCCTGTGCTCAGACAAAACTCCTGTTGGCAGCTCTGGGTGCAAAAGGCAGTGTTGGATGAAGGAGTCCTTTGAAAGCTGTTTTCATTATTTGCAGGGATGTTTTCTTCCTTTGGCTTTAGGCAGGTGATGTGCTGCTCTCTCAAAGCTGTCCCCGGTTTCTGCCAGGAGGGGTTCACACATTCTTCTTGTTTTTGAGTGCCATGGTCCTGCGTGGGCCAGGTTTGGCTTTTTATACCAAAAAAATGGGTCCTGTGGGCAGGGGCTTTGCTCTTTGCTGTGCTCAGGTGGGCAGAAGCTCACAGAAGTGTGATGCACCAACAAGCATCCAAGATGCATCCAACAAGCATCCATCATAGAGCACGTGGTACCACAGGGCAAACCTCCTTATTGTCCCACGTCCCTCTGTCTCTTGTTCCCAGAAATCTGCCTCGCCTCCATTTGTCCTGCTGTCTTCCTGGACCCATTCCCTACCAGAACAGAGAATAGCCCCCAAAAAGCATGTTGAGAAGGAGGCACAAAACCCATGAGGTCTCTTGAAGGTTTGGGTTGGTGGTGAGGTGTCTCCTCAAGGAGCAATTGCATAAAGTGAGGAGATGCAGGTGACATCTTGGTGGCACTCACAAAGTCACAGAACAACCAAGAGGGACCTCACAGCCCACCCTGGGTTGGAAAAGCTGGATGAAAAAGTGATAAACACACCACATAGGTGGTGCTGAATGTCCCTCTGGTTTCACACAACCCTAGAAGATAACACCAGGATGGGTGACTGGCACCAAAAAGGTGACTGATACTGGCATTCCCCTGAGAGAAGCTGCTGGGAAGGTCTGGCTCTGTTTTAAAGATTTTACAGCTCACAGAAGGGAAATCAAAGCTTAGCACCACATCCCTGTGGAAGCCTGTGCTGGGTTGTTTTGACACAAGTCAGATGTCTTTCAGCAGAGGTGTGTCACCCAACAGAAACAAAGTGTGAGCTCTCCTTTGCAGCTCTAGAAACAAACCTTCTCCCTGAGTAAATCCATTGCTTCTCTTTGGGCCAGGGATGGCACCTATGGAGTACCCAGCTCATGGAAACTGCAATCTGAAGTGTAAACCTGCTTTTTCCCAGGAGCCTTGGCTTTTTCTTCCCGAGTTTGATGTGATGCTTGCAGGTCTGAACTGGAGAAAATCTGGAATAATCCATTCCTTTTGATAGCTAATGGTAAGCTGGCCCCTCTCCAAGGGAAAGACAAAGCTCTGGGAAATGGTTCTCCAGCTGGTCTGAGTGAAGCCAGACCAGCACCCCTGCTCCATCACCATAAAACACATTCATACAAAATATATCAAGCTGTTATATGCAGGAGCAGAAATCCTAACTTTGAGGCTTGGGTTTTTTTGCAAAGGAAGGCCCAGGTGGGCATTGGTGCTTGGGTCTGACTGTGGTTTTGTTGATGGCATTTGGTTTGGTACCTCCTTACAATCTGGCAAGGTGGATGGGACCTCTGGGATGTGACCTCTGAGAAAGGTGAAGGGCAAGTTGGGGTCTGCACCACAGACCAAGGGGACAGTAAGAACCTCCTGACTGAGAGGCTTCAGATCTGCCCTAGATTCAATGTCAGGATTAGAGGAACAACCTGGGAAGAGTTCTTCTTAGACTTAAGCACATAAAACCAAAACATTTAAGTGAGGATGGATGTACCTCAGCCTCTAACCCCCTCTCCTAGACTTTCTCCAGGCTCTTTTAACCCTGCATAGGAAGCAGCCTCCTTTCCTCAGGTTCAGCTGTGAACATTTCTTCTTCTGAGAGTTTCTCCTCAACCTCCATCTCAAGCTTTTGAAGTGGAAGTGCTCCCTAGAACTCAGGAAGCTCTTGTACCCTGTCCTCCCTGATGCCTCAGCTTATTCTATAATAAGATGCCCTCTTATTCTATTTATCTGCAGTCATTAGGTTAAATGCTGATGTGGGAGAGAATCATGGAATAATAGAATGGCTCATGTTGGAAGGGACATTTAAAGTCATCTCATCCAACTCCTCTGCAATGAGCAGAGACATCTTCAACTGGATCAGGTTGCTCAGAGCCCTGTCCAACCTGAATGTAGGGATGGGGCATCTACCACCTCTCTGGGCAACCTGTGCCTGTGCTTCACCACCCTCATTGTAAAAAAGTTCTTCTAATATCTGGTGGAAACCTTCCCTTTTAGTTTAAAACCACCACACCTTGTCCTATCACAATAGGCTAAAAGGGGATTGTAATTTATTTCCTGAAGGTGGTAATCACAAATTTATGAGAACATTTCTAACCTGAACCATTTCTCTGGAAACCAGGAAGAGGAATTAAAATGTCTCCAGCTTTGTTTTCCTTCTGCATGCAGCTCCTGCCCTCACTGGGGCACTGCCTTTGGACACAGTGCTGGTCCTGAGCCAGTGATCTCTCCCTTTCATCAGGAGAGAAAGGGTTGAAAGAAAGGAGAGATTTGTTCATAATGAGTTGGCAAGCTACCTGCTCACCTTTCCCTTGGGTTACCTCAGCACTGCTGCTTTCTCAATAGCCTCCTGAAGAGGAGCCAGAGGTGGAATGGATCCCTCTGGAGTAGGTGTGCACCAGGCTGTGTTTTTTTATTTGAAAATAACACACTGAGCAGCATACTAGGGGTATGGTGCAAAGCTCTTGCACCCAGAAAGCTTTTACCAGCTTCTTGTGCCACTCTTTCTGCTCACAGATCTTCAGGGAGAGGTGAGTTTGCACCAAAAGAATTTCATTGCTGGGCACTGGAACTGATCTCAGGGAGAAGTTATTGCAGCTCAAGACTCTTCTGCTGCCAGTGAAAGCTTTGAGCCTAAATAGAGCTGCCTGCACCCTGCAGGGATGCTACCTGCCTGGGAGATCCTCCTGCTTTCAAAGACATCCCAGGGAAGAAGGACTTCCCCTGGAAAGAGGGTAGATTTAGGTCAGACATTAAGAAGAAATTCTTCAGTGTGAGAGTGACGTGACGTAGGCACAGATTGTCCAGAGAAGCTGTGGCTGTCTCATCCCTGGAAATGTTCAAGGCCAGGTTGGATGGGGCTTGGAGCAACCTGGTCCAGTGGGAGGTGTCCCTGGCCATGGCAGAGGGAGGGGATAAGAACTAAATGATCTTTAAGATCCCTTCCAACCCAAACCATTCTCTTATTCTATGAAAACAGTCAGTCAAGAGCATCACTCTGCCTCCAGCATGATGGATGTGGAAACTCAGCCTGCATGGCTTGGGAGTTGTGGCTGGTGCTAAGGCTTTCTGCTTTAATTGTCCATGCATTGTTCTTGCACTGTTGAGAATTTTGCTGGGACAATGCAGTTCTGCTGTTCCCAGGAAAAGCAGTCAGTTGTGGACATTTTAAAGGGAGGAATCAGAAATAGCAGCAGTTTGGGAAAAATCTGCTCCTAAAAAACAGTTTCCCAAGACCATCTGCTAAAAGACCAGACTGCTGGAAAGCTACCAGCAGTGGGATGAATAGAGAGGACAGAAGAGGTCATAAAGAGAGGTGTGGAATGATGAGCAAGATTTTCTGGATGGAGCAAAGTGTTGAGCTAGAATTTATGGCAGGTGGAAACAAGGCAGCTGCAAGAGACTGGTCAAAATCAGTGGAGATAAATCATGAGTTGCCTGCCCTACTAAATCAGATGGCCTCCAAGGGATTTAAAGGACAGCTGAGATACAGAATGAGGGCTGTTGCAATGGGGAAAGGTGGTTATTTCCCAGTAACCCAGTATTTCTTTGTGCTCCTTGCTTTTAAGTGAGGATCAGTGGGAGGTTTGGAGAATTAGTGGAGAAGCCCCCTGCATGTGTCTCACAGGGGGCAGGAAGGTAGAGGCTGACCACATCAGTGGGTTTAGGGGAAAGATGATGTGTAAGCTACTAAGTCAGAGATGGCAGAAATGCAGAATGGGTAACAGGACAAATTACTGGAAAATTCCCAGAGTGGAAGGTCTGCTTCTTGGTAGTGCCTGGGATAGTGGTTGGAGGTGGGATGAATTTCCAGGCTTTAAGAGATGTATCAGCTGGGAGCCTGGTCAGCTTTTGTCAGATGGTTATTCCTGGTTATTGCTCATGCAGAACCTGAGAAATTACTTGGACAGGTAGATCAGGTTTGGGCATCTTTTGAATTTACTGAACAGGGAATTCAAACTTCTCCTGGAGCATAGAGCATTTCCAGTTTGAGAGGCCATCAAGACCATTAAGTCCTCTCAGGGGTTTTCCTCTTCATCCGAGGCCCAAAAATCAGTTCTCAGCATCTCAGTCTTTGCTCTATAAGCAAAGAAGAGAAAGGACCAGTCCCCTGGGATGTATGTAGCTGCTTGGACAAGATGTGATCTGATGATCTTTGGTGGCCATTCATGGAAAAAGGGAAAACCTGCCCAGATGAACCCAGATAAAGTCCCTTCTTAGCTCCAGAGCCAGTGACCCTGAGAAGCTTCACAAGCAATTTCTTCACAGTCTTAATTCATCCTGCCTGATGCACCAGCTCAAGGTTTGATCCATGCCTACTGAAGAGAAGGCTGAAAAATCCCTTCAACCCCTTTCAGGAACCACCCAGGTGATTTAGTAGTAAGGACAGGGGATCTTTTCTGACCTGTGGAGGTGAAGTCCTGAAGCATGAGGATCTCTCCATGTTATTGCCAAGGGAAATGCAGTACCTGAGCAGGGGCTCATGGTCACAGGCCCCACAGAGCCAAGACTTGGAGAGCCCACCCCAGCCATTGAGCCATCTCATTTCAAAGACATTAGGTAAAAGCCAGCCTGCCAGCTTCCCTAATAAGCCATTCCAATATTTAATTACCCATCGTGATTAGAAATAGCATCTTATTTCAAGGCCTGCTTTATGTAATTTTAGCTGCCAGGCAACAGCTCTTTCCAAGAAGGCTGCAGTGCTCTCTGTGGTCAGTGCAGAGACCTCTCCTTGGCACACCAGACACTCGGAGCTCCTGAATCTGTCCCTCACAGAACTTCAGAGGAGGGGAGTGAGCCAAGATGGACTTTTTCCTCTTTTATCACATATCTCCTTCCCTGTCTCATCACCGTGTCCCAGCACATCCAACGTGGGTGATGTGAGTCAGTCTCTCTGGTGGTGCAAGAGGGTAGGAGCTGCCACCAACACACATGTATCCATAAGGATATGTATGTCTCAGGTGCTCTCACCCATCCCAACTTGCCTTCCTGCCAAAAAATTGGAAGAGGATGTTATGTCATAGGAGTTTGTGACAACATGAGAGAGAAGACAAGCCCAAACTGCTGGACCTCCCTACCTATCATTCCATGTAAGATAAAAGCCACTTTTTCTCCTCTTGCCCTAGGAAAATAAAAAGACAGCTTGTATTGGTTGTAATTCTGGATCCTGGGTCACTTCTAGGGACAGTCACTGTTCAAACCAACCCTTCAGAGCAGCAGCTGATGGGCCTTAATTCAGCTTGACAGTGAATTTCATTCCTCTGGGCAAAACAAGAGTTAACTGCTGTCCTCCCTGCAAACAAAAAATGGCACCTACTGGGGCCCAGATGCCCAACTATAATAGAGACAATGAAAGCAATTCAGCAGCCTTGGTTTACCTCATCTAATGCCAGTCCAAGTATTCCCAATAATTAGGCCTTTCAGCCAGGAAAGGCTGGAGCCACAGCTGCTTCCTATTTTCCCAAAGCTCTACAGAGCATTAGTCATTTCACTGGGGTTTTTTTTCTTTTTTTATTACCCTGACTACAGCCCAACAAGCGTGCCGCCAAAACCTAGACAGGCCAAATCAAGCTTAATTCAGAATGTACTCTGGGAGTTTGAAATGATCCTATCCTCCTCCTATCCCCCTTCCCAATCTTTATTTTTCCTCCCCACCCAAACAGCCGGAGTCTGCCCAGAGAAATGTCCTCCTGGATCTGCTTTCTCAACACATACCAGGTTGACCAAAATGAAGGAATGATTGCTGGCACTTCCACCCCACTGTTACTCATTAACTTATCTTGGTAATGACCTTGATGCTTAATTAGTCATCCAGCCCTTCCTGAAGGCAAAGCTTTCCCCCTCCCTGTGCTGGTTGGAGAAGGGATGGGGTTGATATTCAGAAAGCTTTGTTCCCTACAGTATGTTAGGGAAGGGTTTGCTTTTAGCTCCTAGAGACTCCAGGTTGTCTCCACTGTGTCAGCCACCAACACTTGGCTTCCAGGTCCTCTGCCCTCACCCAACAGCAGTGTTTGCTCTTTGCAGATTAATTTCTAGCATCCTAACCGAGTGGTGACAACAAAGAAAAGCAGCTCCAAACCAGTGGGTTGTCTTTGCTATGCAGTGGCCACCACTCACTGGTCCTACCTCATAGTCCATATTCATGATGTGAACTTATCTCCTCTTTCCATGCCTGCAAGAGTCCCTGGAAGTGGTGGAAATAGGCTGCCTGTGGAAGCAAAGAGATGAGCTACAGCTGCTGCAGTGCCTCCCTGCCCCCTTCCCAGGTAGAGCTGTGTCTGTGTTCAAGGAAGCAAATGTCCATCCCCAGAACCAGGTTTTTTTCCAGTGAATTCCTGCCCTGGAGGTGCTTGACTCATGCTTCTTGCCAACATGCATTTCACCCAGTGCTGGGCAAAACTGGTTTGATTGAGATAGGAACTGCCCCAGATGCTGCTGTTTAAACCCCATGATGAAACCAAAGCCTCTTCACATCTTTTTTTTTTTTTTTTTCCTTTTGCAATTAGAAAAGTTTCTGCCCTTCCTGGTTTCGGCTCAGACAGGAAGGTTTTCAGTCCATAAATACTGGATTTTGTGTCTGGGCAGGAGTTGAATTATGGAATGATCTGATTAAAGACCCACATTAAATCATTAATGAAATGAGCTGTCTGACTATATAAGTCATATTCCTATTATTTCTAACTTGGCCACCAGCTGAAAGGAGCTGGAAAGTCCAAAGAAACAGCCAACCTTGTCTGTGCTTCACACCAACCTCCCCCAGTTTAATGAGAAAGGGGGAAGGGAGGGACAGCATTTCCCAGGAAAATGGGGACCTACAGGGCAGGATTCAGACAGAAACCCCCAAGGGTGGAGGAGATCCAAGATCCCTGTTTTGAGCCATAGATGTTTGGGTGGGTTATTGGCAGAGTGGTGCTGGCTCTTGGGTTTTATCCAACTCAGATGTCTGTGCCCAGAGGAATCTCAGCATCCTTTGGGTTAACTTTTCCAAGGAGAGAGGCTGGGGTGCTGGGAGAAGCAGGGAGCCAGCTGGGTCTCCCAGCTGGCCAGCTGCTGGTTTCCTGTGTGAGGAAGATGCCTGATGCCTTCTACAGGGAGAACTGTCAGTTTTGCTTTAAAAATAAAAAAAATTAAAAATCACTCCCCCTTTTCACCTGCACATCCAAACATCTTTATTGACTTTATTTTCATGTTACTGTACTACACTGGAAGGAAACAACCCTAATAAATTAAAAAGATAGCTGAGGGGAAGGAGGCTTCATTTGTTTGGTGACTTTTTTTCTTTGACAGAGACCTTTTAAATGCCACATTGAAAATAAGTGAAAGGTCTTTTGGTTATAGATCTGAACTGGGATCATATTTTTGGCTTCAGTTCCTCAGAGCCATGGACTTCACAGTAGGGTGAGTCAGGACCCCAGTCAGAAAAGTGTCTGGCTTCTCTGTAAACATTGAAATATCTTCCTGGATTTGGCTTCTAATCTGCATGGGTCTCAATTACCTTTCTGGGAACTGAGATGGAAAATGTAGTTTTTTTCCCCTTGTTCTTTGTCTTCTTCCCTGCAAGGTATCTGGAGGACATGAGAGGGAGATGAAGGCTGCTGAATGAAGCCACATGAACTCAGTCTTCCACAATCCTTTGGATATCTCTGTGTTCAGGAAGGAGGGAACATGTCTGACTCCTGCTGCCCAGGGCTGCCAGGCTGTGGGTTCCTGCTCAGTTCTCAGAGAGGTGTTGGGGCTGTGCTCAAAACACCCCTGGAGGTATCTGCTTCTCTCTGCTGTTTGTGCAAGGAGCCAGGGTCTAGCAGCTCTGGACTGCAGAAGATCTGAGTGAACCAACACCCTTGGCTGGGAGAGCAATTTTTGTGCTTTTTATGTGCAAACTCTTCAGGAGAAGGACCGTGGCTTCTTAGGACTTTATGGCATCAAGTGCAGGATGTCTCTCCATGCTCCTGTAACACCAGCAGTAAACATGCCTTCTGGCAGGAGATCATCTCTCATAGTTCTTTCCTCCCTCAGAAGGAGCTTCTTCCCTGGCTCTGTGCTCTGGCTTCTCATATTTTCCCTCTTTATCATGACTCAGTTGTGCTGACCCGAAGCAGCCATGGTCCCGTTCCTTCTTGTGGGCAGATGAGGAGCATAGGAGAGGACATGGCCCACGATCAGTGCAGCCTTTTCATCTTGAGACAGAGAAGAAAATGCAGCTGATCAAGTTGTTGCTGCTTTTTAACGCTGTACAATCGTTCCGACTGTCGTGAGCAAGTGCAGCTCAGGGGAGCACGCTGGCTGCGGCTCAGGAATCAGTGAGCTGTGTTGTCTCTCAGAGCTGGGCTTTGATCTCTGAGCAGGGCTGACTTACCCAGGAACAGCTGATATGGGTCTTGGCCTTCCACAAACACATTTTGTCCCATGGCTGCTTCATCTGACCGAGCTGCTCAGGGGCCACCTGCCCGTGCCCCATGGGCCAGCCAGCCCTGCTGGGATTAACCCCATGTTTTCATATACCCCCAGTGTTTGGGGGGCTGATTTGCTTCAGGAGGCTGCCCTGGGAATAAGCTGGGCTCAGGAGTTGCTTCTTGAGCAAAGCCTCAACTTTGCAAGCAGTTAGAACAGGGAGGAGGAGCTGGAGATACCAAAACTATCTCTAATGTCCCCAAACACCTCTGTGTGGGCAGCTGAAATTTACCTCTTCCCCATAGAGGCAGCAGAGCCCAGGGAGCTGCTAAGCTACATGTAAAGGAGGTATTTGGGTCATCAGCTGGATGACTCCATATGCTCTGCTGTCTCCAATGACTTTTAGGGAGCTGGGAGTCTGGTGCCCTAACCTGAGATACCTTGCAGGTGTCTTAATTTAGACCTGAATCTCTTCCTGAAGTGGAAAAACTTAATTCCTGAGGCTTCCAGTACTCCAGGGGACCTGACTTGACCTCCAGTGGCTTTTTAGGAGGGTATGGGTCTTCTGGAGGTTCACCCTTGTCCCTGCCACCCTTGTGCCATGGTGGGAACAAAACAGGGCTGATGGCAGGCCCAGCACCCCACTAATTCCTTTCCATCATTTAAATGGGGGAAAAACAACCCCATACCAGACCAAGAGTATCCCATCCAGTCTTTCATCCCATCCTGTGATCCCACCCTTTGCTTGGCTCCCCAAGAGCATGGATATCCTGGGAATGGGGGTGCAGCACATCACACTGTTGATAACTACAGCTTTGCCCTCTTTGTAGCCAGCAGAGATAAGAGAATCCACTTCAAGGTGTGTATTAACTGTATTAAACCTCCACTGATGGTAAGAAGAACCCAGCTGACCAGCACACTTGGTTATGTATCTAATTACAGAGTTGTTTTTATTTCTTCCTTTTCCTTCTAGCTCTGACTGCAGGATGACAGACGGTGACACAAACCTCCCAACTATTGAGAGAAAGCTGGGACTGCAGATATGGAGCATAGAGGTAGGACAAGAGGCAGTGACAGGAGTTGTTCTTTGCATGTGTGTATGTGTTTCAAGAAGGAGATGTTCTTGCAATAAGCTGGGTAGGAAAAGAGGGAGTTACAGATAAGATTCAGTGAAAAACAGGACACCCAATGTCTCCCTGTGCACCTTTCAACATATTATTGCTTTGGTTTCCTGCTCTGTAAAACAGAGACAATATTGATAATATTGATTGATGAAATGTGATCGTGGTGGGACTGAAGCTGTTCCTCCAGCACTGGAAGATTTCTCACCCCTGTTCAGAAACCAATACAAGGCTGCATGAGCACACCAGAAACTAATCAACTATTTCACCAAGAAGAAGGGTTAAGTCTAGGTAGCCTTAGTCCAAACTAGCAGCTGCCATGGGGATAGCAAAGGCATCCCATGGAGTCCCTTTGCACTTCATCCTTACTTTCTGCTTAAGGTGGTCTTATCCTTTGGTTTGGATCCAGGAGGATCCTAAATTTTTCTGGTCAAATTCCCACGCAGTGAGAGGGGGCTTAGAATGAGTTCCAGAGTTCACCCAGGAGAGCAATGGCGAGGGGGCTCCAAACCATATTTCCAGGTGGTGGTGGCCCTCTACAGGTCCCAGCTGTGTTCCAACTATCATAGGGTCTTTGCCTTTCCATTTCTCTCCAAAGAACAGTACAAAGGCTTCTTTCTAGAGGATCTGTAATTAGAGATGTGTGGCCTCACAAGGGTTTTTCCTAACAAAGCTCTGCAAGTTCACCTTCAGCTTAAGGGTACTGAGTAAAAATCATGCCCCTAAACTAAGCCTAGGATGAGATGTTCTCTCTCCTCTGGGAAATTCCCTGCACAGCCAAGCTCTGGACCACTTCATCCTGATGTCTAGGTCTTCTTGCTTTAGACCTACAGGATTGCAGAAGGGCAAAAATTCTTGTTGATCTGTCCAAGCAGCAGTATCATTTGCCCCTTTTCACCCCTTGGTGCTTTCAGGATCTCCCCCAGAAGCAGCTTTTCCCAGCCTGCAAGCACAGCCTCAATTCTTCCTTCTCCAAACCCTGATTGTCACCTCAGAATTTCATGCACCCCAGCTGTCCTATTTCATACCCACCAACTCTCAAATTGTAGCAATGACCCCAACACTCATTTCCTTGCAGAATATGAAGATGGTTCCTGTACCTGAGAAGGCTTATGGGACTTTTTTTGAAGGGGACTGCTACATCATTCTGCACGTGAGTAAAAATAGCAAATATTGGTCTCTTTAGGAGGCAGCTGATCCAACTCTTTTTCTTGGATCCTTGGCAGCCTCCCTGGTGAGAGCAGCACTGTGGGTAAATGTGGCTGTGCATGTGAGTTCACCATCTCATTACACACCTGGATTCACTCTGGCTGTTGCAATAATACTGGGTGTTTGGTAAATCAGAAGTCCAGAGGAACTATTAGCTCAGTAATTCATGAAATTATTTATCTTCTAATCAACTGAATCATGCCCAGACATGGAAAAATGCCCAATGCATTCCTGGAAAACTAAATCAAGGCCCATATTTGCATGGTGTGGGAGTCTTTTAGGGGTGTGAGAGTCAGCTGAGTTGGAGGGTCTTCATTTTCAGCAGTTGATGTGGGTTATAGAGCTGTGCCACCCACTCCGTGTTCCACAGCAGCAGAGAGGTCCTGCAACCTTTATCAGGTCCCCATTAGGACACTTCATCTGTCCCTCCCAAAATCTGGTCCAGGACTACTTGCCACCAGCTGAACCCAAGCTAGCCATAAGCATGAGGAACTTCTCCAAACCAGCTCTACTACATGGGCTTTACAAAGTGCCTTGTGTGGGAGGGTGATGTGTGGCACTCAGCTCCCAAACTTCCTTCCAAATCTCTTCATCTGCACAGGGCAATCCAGGTCCCATTGGATCAAACACTGGCCTTACACAATGGAAACCAAAAGCACTTCCCACTTCCTGGGGCTGAGTGTCCCTCCTGCAAACATCTCCATCATTCAAGTGACAGGAAAGCCTCCACTGCCCCACAATAAACCAGTGCACATCCTGTAAGAGTCAGATTGGGAGAGCAGGATGGAACAGGGATGCAGAAGGAGTCTCCTGCTCTAATTGTCCATGCACATCTCTTCATGCTACTTTTTGAATGCTGAATCCATCTGGTATCAGCCACCCAAAGCTATGCTTAGAGTACCACATGAGTGTCCTTTCATGGAGCTGACTCTAGATTGTGATGCTCACAAGCTCAGCTTATGTTGCAAAAGCTTCCCCAGGTAGAAGAACCCTTGATCAGCCCACTGCTGTCCTTTCCCCCTGCAGACAGGAGGATAAAACCACTCATCTTTGCATTCTCCATCCTGAGGAGAAGCTCTCCATACCCAGATTGCCCACAGGGCTATGGCACTCTGCTTGTCTGCAACAGCCATGCATTAAATTCAGTGATTTTGCCATAAATTAATTATCTGTGCCTGGAGGAGCTGAGCTGTGTTGTATTCAAGTTCTTCTGTGTTTCTCTGTGGTATCACCGCACAAAGCAAACAAACAGAAAGTGTCAAATCCAATTTAGAAAATGAGATTTCATTACCTTTCCCAGGTGTCTGTGATAGGGTTTAACACAGCAGGTGCTGAAAAATAACTGGCACAGCTCACAGAATGATAAGCCCACCTGTCAGCAGACTACTTGCCTCCTCCTTCCAGGCTACAGGGTTTTTCTGTAACAAGATGAATCCCAGCATGCACACACAGGCTCAGCTTCATTTGGAGTTGTGTCTGTTTTGCAAGTCAGCAGGAACTCAGAAGCACTCTGTGTTATTATGTGGTGTGACATCAAAAAGAGCACAGGAAGGAAAGAACAGTGTCTCCAGGCAAATAAGTAGCCGTTTACATGATATTTTAAAAAGTGATCTGTGAGAAGAGTCTCCTTTAAGTTTTGGTATCAAACTGCACACAAATATAGTTTTTGTAATTGAGTGCTCAGTTTTCCTTGATAACACAAATTATAAAAGCACATCAGACAGAAACACCCTTCATTTCAGGGTGTACATAAACCCCATAAATGCTCTTCTAAGTAAGGTCCCTTGCTCCAGGCTGAGCTCCCAGAGCATCCTAACGCTCCAGTCCTGTCTCTCTTTCCCAGAATAAACTGGGAAAGGCCCTTGGAAGGGGCTCCAGGGTCTCCCTGCACAGTAATGTTATTTAAAACACACACATGGGCTGTGCCTCTACCCTGACTCACCTTTCCCACCTCTTCCAGACCAAAAGAACCTCTCGTGGCTCTGCTGTAGATTTGCATTACTGGATTGGCAAGGATTCATCTCAGGATGAGCAAGGAGCTGCAGCCATGTATGTCACCCAGCTAGACAATGCACTCAGAGGGAACCCTGTGCAGCATCGGGAAGTCCAAGGACACGAGTCTGAGACCTTCCAGAGCTACTTCAGAAATGGCATTATGTGAGTGGGGCAAAATTCCCTGCAAGGAGGTGGGTCCTGGTCCCTGGGGTTCCCTCTGCTTCCCTCCAGCGCAGTCATCAGCAGCTCAGATATCCCAGAAACATGGATCAGCCCTGAAGCTGGTCAAAATTCTGAAGAAAAATTTTCCAGTTTGGAAAAATGAGTTGTAAACATTGGCACTGGCACCACAGTGTTCTGCCCTACTGGCCTTTTCCCCACATATTGGCTGTTACTGCATCCCTGGTTTTCACCCTAGGGTTTTCCTCCTTCTCCTCCACACACTTTAAATTAATATGCCCACTCAGAGTACTTCACATTAATATCCACCTTGAAGAGAAGTTCTGATTTGGCTCACACTGTGTGTAATATTCCTGTAGTGGAAGGAGAGTTTGACTCTGGACTTCTGCCATCTAGAAGATAGAGTTGAATCCAAGCCTGTTGTCTTCGCTCACTTTGGAGTCTTTGGAAGGTGACTCCAATTGCCATCCTCCAGGAGGCCTTTCACTGGCACTAAACAGCCTAAATGTCTTGATTTAAACAGCTGAAGAAGATTCAGATGAAAACCCACCCTTGGTCAATGTCCTATATCCCAGTCTGGTTTTTGAAACCTCTGTATTGTGCATCTCTACAACCTCTCATGAGTTCACTCAGGTCTTTTGTGAAACACAAATAGTTTTTTCTCTCATCTTATAGATGAGCAAGGGACAATGAAGGACTGAAATTCAAACCCACAAAAGTGCATAGGTTCAGAAGCCTATCTGGGAACCTCTCTGCCTCTGAAATCTCTGAATGAGTTGGGCTTCACCTTGGTCTAAACCACATGCCTAAGGCCACTCAGGTAGTCTGAGACAGAATGAGAAATTAAAGCAGGCACTTTCCACACCTTGGTGGCCTTATCACCAGAGTGTCCTTCTGTGGATATATTAAACTGCACCAAACAGGTCTAAAGCCCTGTGGATGACTCACCTGACCACATTTGCAGGCTCTTCAAATGATGATAAAATAGATATATTACCCATATAGCAAAACCTGGAAGACTCTCAGCAATTCTCTCTTTACCATAAATGGCATTTACATTCTCTCACTACTGGAGCATGAATATTTGATCTGTTTTCTAAAATGGTTTAGGATATGTGGAACTGGGTTAGACTTGCCTAAAAAACAATAAAGTTTGCAAAGTTGCATGAGAAGGAGGGGAAGGCATCATGCAGAGAGGCAATGGAGTGCTCACAGCAGCTATTGCAAAGTGAGTGTTCAAGGATGGAAGAACAAAATGGGGAGGTCAATTCTGAGAGAAAGGCAGTGTTCTGTACCTTTTTACAATTACATTTTTTTTTCTACTTATGGCAACAATTTCGTATCTAAGCTATTTTTAATAAAACTGTTTTGAACAAATCCAACTCTTAGCAAAAAGTCTGCTTTCTGCAGAAACGTGTTAAATTTTTTAATTGACAATGTATGGAAAATTTCAATTCTGAGATGCCATTGCCACGGTTGATGGGATTTTAGGTTTAGTTAGGTTTCCATTGCCATTTCCATTCCATGGTCATCTACTCACTTTCTCCCAAGAGGCACAAGAACAAGACAACACCCATACCAAGTGGATGACACTGTGAGGAGCTGTGGTTTGGCCAGGGACCATGAACAGTAGAGTGAAGCAACACAGCATTTGATATTCCATTTTTAGGACTTTGAGGTGACATCAGCTCAGCTCCAGATTTTTTAGCGCTTGATTTTTTGAGCAGAAATTGTCACCAAAAACTTGAGATGTCCTCAGAGGAGAGAGGGGAAGGTGTTTTCTAACCAGCCCTAACTCTTTACACCCTGCTACACAACAGCTTCAAGAAGGGAGGAGTGGCTTCAGGATTTAAGCATGTGGAGACCAATATGTACAACATCAAACGTCTTCTTCATGTCAAGGGGAAGAAGCACGTGTCAGCCACAGAGGTAAGAACACCTTCCTTATGGCCCATTTCTCCTTTCCTACACCCATTTTTTTAGCCAGGTTTGCTTGCTAGATAGCTCATCTCTGCTCAAGGACTCCCACCACAGGATCAGTTTCAAGACCTTGCTTGGGGGTTTGGTATTACCCTGGGAAAAGTTATTTGGCTCAGGGAATAACCAAGAGCTGGAAAAAATGATCCTGTCATGTGAGACCAGCTCTTTTGTCCTTGGGCAAGTTTGCAATGGTTGTGACTTGTTCCCTGGGGCTCTCGTTGTGTCCCCACTGGTTTGCCAAGCCCTCTTATTTCCTCCTGACAGGTAGCACTTTCCTGGGACAGTTTCAATAAGGGTGATGTTTTCTTGCTGGACCTTGGGAAAGTGCTGATTCAGTGGAATGGACCCAGCTGCAGCATTGCTGAGAAAACTAGGGTGAGTACAGACTCTTGGCTTACTAGAAATATTTTTTGATGCCTAGAAGGTAAAAAAACCCCAAACACCTAAACAAAAAAAGCCCCAAACAAATCACCACTTAATGTTTGCAAATCTCAGAAAAACTAACAACATACCTTAACAGAGAAGATCATAATAAATCATCTACTTGCCCATCTGCTGGTATCAGAGACCCAGGAAAGTGTTTTGCTCCAGTTCAGACCTGGTGTCAGTTTTAGTTTCGTGGACAGCCATGAGCACAGGACTAGCTCCAGGTCCAGAAGAGCATCCAGCTCTCTCTGGGAAGGTCCAGCTCCATCTCTCTGTGGTCTATAGCTTGCATGATGTGGGATAAAAAAGCCATCAGTGCCAGCAGGTTTAGCTGCACTAACTACCATGGGTAGGTGAACTTTAATGAATTTTCTTACAGCATCACATGGAATTTCAGCATGAGACAAACAGGAAAATATAACCCAGATGATGACAGATACATAGACCTTAAGGCACTTTGTAAAGGGGTCATTATCCTTATTTTACTGATAGAGGAACCAAGAGAGATGTAATGAAGCAAGATACATCAATGGCCAAACTCATGGCCAGTCATTATACACACTGAAGGCAGGAGGGTCTGCTCTTCACATGATGGCACCTGATGAGCTAGGACAGGGAGAAGCTACATAGGGAAAACAGTTTTCTAGGACACAGTGACTAGGGGAGAAAATGGAATGGAGGGTGGAGAAAAGACAAAAAACCATCAGGACACAGGGGAGGGCGAGCAGGTAGAGAACAGGCCATGGTTCATCTCAGGCCTGGCAATCCAACAGATATTTCCTGGGTCTAACAAAGAGGGGCCCTTTTCAAAGCTATTCCATGGAAAAAAGATTCAATGGGAAATGGAGATTTCAGCCTTAATTAATTTCTTGGCATTTCACGCTGCTTTTTTACAGAAAACATCCCTGGTTTTTTGGTGGTTTTTTTTTTTTAAACTTGAAACATTTAAATGTAAAATGTCACCACGGGGCTCCCAGGGTCCTGCAGCTCTGCAGCATCCAACCTCATTGCCCTCAGCACATGTGCATCTTTCCCCCAGCCCATTTCAGAAGATCATTGGACCTGCTCATGTACAGCCACACAGAGGTGATGCCTGCTGTGCCTACCACACTCCTATGCCCTGCAGGAACCAGCACCAGCAGTGACTGAAATAAGCAACATTTTCCTGAGAGTTAATTAATAAACAGGCATTATAGACATCCCTTTTTTTTAATAGCTCCATTTGGAGGGCATCAGAAGCTTCAGAGAGCTGTGCTAACCTGCTTTGGGCTAGTGATGCTCAGGTCTGAGGGCTGCTGAATCCACTGTCTGTCTCAGGACTCATCCCCTCCTCTGATCCCCCTGCAGGGTCTGGCACTGGCTCGCAGCATCAGGGACAGTGAAAGAGGTGGCCGTGCCCAAATTGGCATCATTGACAATGAGAAGGACTCCCTGGACCTCCTGCAGATCATGAAGATGGTGCTGGGGGAGAGGCGTGGAGAGCTTCGTGAGGCCATCCCAGACACCAAGGCTGATGAGCTGCAGAAAGCCAATGTCAGGCTCTACCAGTGAGTCTGGGCATGGGCTCCAGTAGAATCACAGAATGGTTTGGGTTGGAAGGGACCTTCAAGATCATCCAGTTCCAAGCCCTCTGCATGGGCAGGGACACCTCCCAGTAGATAAGGTTGCTCCTAGCCCCATCCAGCCTGGCCTTGAACACCACCAGAGCAGAGCATCTTCACCTTCCCCAGGCAACCTCTGCCAGTGTCTCACCTCCCTCATAGTAAAGAATTTCTTCTTAATCTCTGATCTATATCACAGAATCATCCAGGTTGGGAAGGACCTCTGAGATCATCAAGTCCAACCCTTGATCCACTCCCACTGTGGTTCCCAGCCCATGGCACTGAGTGCCACATCCAGTCTTTTCTTAAAGACCTCCAGGGATGGAGAATCCACCCCCTCCCTGGGCAGCCCATTCCAATGCCTGATCACCCTCTTTGTAAAGAATTTTTTCCTAATCTACCTTCTTTCATCTTAAATGTCTCCCCCTTGTCCTATCACCACACTCCCTTCTTAGAAGTCCATCTCCAGCTTTCTTGTAGGACCCCTTTTGGTACTTGAAGGTGCTTTAAGATCTCCCTGGAGACTTCTCCAAACCCCATCCTTTCTCACAGCAAGCCCTGTGGAGCCTGACTCTGTTTGGTCTACTTTGTCTTTCAGTGTCTATGAGAAGGAAAATGACCTGGTGGTACAGGAGATAGCCACCCGGCCCCTGACACAGGACCTGCTCCAGCATGAGGTGAGAGAAAGCCACCAGCCCTTACAGCAAGAAAAGGATGCTGTAGCTTGCTTAATTTTCTGCTGAGCACCTGTTTCAGCCATTTCCTGAAAATTATCAGCCCTCTCATCACTCAGGTTTATCAGCTGTCCTCTGCAAACAGGACCTCATAGCCCTCCTACAGCCTCCCTGGTGGTACATTGAAGCTTCTCTGATGAGAGATGGGGAATTGACCCTCCCAGCCAAGGATGGAATTAGCTTGGCAATCAGAGTCAGGGAGAGCTGCAGGCCAGGAATAAATTCCAGATGGAAAGAGGGCTCCTTAATACCTGATGCTCAGGGATAGCCCTGCATCTGCAGAATTTGGAGCAAAATAAATAACCAGCTTACAAAATCATGAAGATATTTTCCTACTGTAACAAGTGGTCCCAGTGATACCACCTGGAAGGAAATTCCTTGCAGATCCTCTGGCCTAATGTTTTCAGAAGACAGGGATTTTTCTGCCTCTGGTAATGGTTGCACCAGGGCTAGAGTTCTGCAAGGCAGGGAAATGAGCTAAATCTACACCTAATCTGTCTTTGAGAAAGGTCCAAGCTGAGCAGGATACAAATGAGGATTTTTGCCCATATAGAGCTTTTTACATATTTTGGGGTGTTTATTTGTTTGGGTTTTTTTCACTGCAGGACTGCTACATTTTAGACCAAGGTGGGTTTAAGATTTACGTCTGGAGAGGAAAATCCTCCAGCCTAGAAGAGAAAAAAGCAGCCTTCACTCGAGCTGTGGTGAGTTGTAATGCAGTGCAAACAACATTGTGGGAGGTTAATTAAGTGCTACTGTAGTTCTGGCCACTAATTACAATTCAGTGTATGTCTTGAGGAGCTGGCCTGTGTAATAACAGGGAGATAAGATGAATGTCTGAGGGAGCCATGATGGTGTAAATCCAAAATTGTTAGTCACCAGGTTGCACTAGAAATAAGATCTGACACCAAAAGTAAGAAGAAGTTAATTAAAAAACAAGAAAAAGTAAACGAAAATCATTACAGAGTAAATGGTGGACTTCTGGAATATATTGATGAGGCAGAGAGCAGGGTCAAGATGCGATTAAGCAAATTGATGGTTGATATTTAAAGATATTTAAAAGGCCTCTTATATCCTAACAAGCATGACCCAATATTGTGGATGGTGGGGACAATGAGGGGATCACACTGCAGGCAGCAACAAAGCTCATGTGTGCTCACTGAACAGCATCTCTTCATGCCACTGCCCTAGGCAGCATGGAAAGGCAACTCATGTTCTCACCTTGGGCAAGTCAATGGGGAACTTGATTACTTGGGCTCTCTGGAAAAGCCAAATCTTCCCTGTAGGTTCTTCAGGCCTTGACCTTAAGTCCATGACAAGGAACAAGTCTTCTTCACAAAACAAATGGCTCTGGGACCAAATTCTGTGGGTGAATTTGAAGGTGATGCAGAGCTCTTCCACTGGGTAGAAAGAGATCTGTTATCCACTGCTGTTAATTCTGACTGGCCTACCTGGGAAGAACAGGGCTCATGTAGTGCCCTGACACCTGTGCTGCTCCTCCAAATGTGCTGTCCTGTAGTTCCTTTCTGGCAGAAAAAAAATAACCTCAAGGGAGCCTGAGAGGGTAAGGCATTTGGTGGGTTTTTGACAAGTTGAATAAAGGCTATAAGGGAACTTATCATTAATTCATCTGTTCACTTATATGAAGACTATAAACAGCCTCATCTTCAATGAGCTTGTACTGGGAGATGCTGATCTTCAGTGGCCCCACCATCAATAAGGTCTTACCTGGAGACACCCAGCTTCAATGTGGGTTGTACCTGTTGTATTGGAGAGGAAAAGCTTTGAAAAACTTTGCCTTAAAACTTCTCTCACAGTCCTCTCTGCTCCTTTCAAAAGCTTGAATCAGACATTTTTTAGTAAGCAATCAGCTCTGCAAATTCTGGCCACGAGCTACACAAGGTAGAACAAAAAATCTCTCCTCCTTTCAGTGTGGCAGGTGGGAAGGATGGGAAGACCATCTGCTCTGCTTTTCCCTGGAGGTAGTGTGTGGCTGCAGGATTTACAGCAGGAGCTGAATGCTCAGTGCCCACCATCAGGCTCCTTCCCCCAACTGTGGCTGTCAGCACTGGACCTCCAGGCCATCCTGGAATCTGCTGGGATAAACACAAGAGCAGTTCCCAGTGACTTTGGCACTGTGGCAGAACACAGATCATCTTCTTCCCTCACATATTGTATAAAGCACCTCTGCTGAAGTGGTCTTTTAACTCAGTAGTAGCTCTGTTGTGAAGAAATTACTTGTTTTTAGAGAAAAAATAAAAATAAAAAATTAAAGGTAAAAAGAAAGCAAAAAAGGAAGAAGGGAAAATAAAAGGGAAAAGAAAAAAATAAAACAGAAGAGGGAAAAAGAAAAGGGAAAGGAAAAGGAGAGGGAAAATGAAAAAAAAGCCCAGAAAGTTGTAAGAGTTTAGTTCCTTCAGAACACACATGATGTTCTGGGGCACTGAGCTGCCTCCATCCTGTCACTTGACATGGATATCACACTACAGGGAGGACAATCTTCCTGTTTTGGAGTGTAAAAACATTTTTTGAGAAAAGCAAAGCACTCTTGGGTTCTGGGCACACTGCTCCCATCCCTTTACTCCTAGATCCATCCCCAGAAACTACCTATGGAGCTGAGATAAGAGGAGGAGGCTTTTCATTAGACCCATTGAATGAGATTTTCTTCAAGACTAAGGTGCCATGTAGATGAAGTTTAGGGTGTGCTCCAGGTGTCCAGCCTCTGGGGGCAGGGTTCCCCTAAACACAGAAATAAACATGGGTGCTACAGTGAGAGCTTGTAGAATACATCTGAATGCAAGTCAGGGGGTGAATCTTGCCCTTGGTCATGCCACTGTGTTCACTGGGGGGTGTTCACTCTTTGTCCTGGTCCAGGTCCACGTCCCTCTTCTCATGCCTGTGAAAAGCTTGGTGTGTCTCCCCTAATCTTCTTTTTCAATGCCATCAGGGTTTCATCCAAGCTAAAGGCTATCCTTCATCCACCAACATTGAAGTGATCAATGATGGAGCAGAGTCAGCCATGTTTAAACAACTTTTCCAGAGGTGGACAGAAAAGGATGAAACACAAGGTCTGGGCAAAGTCTACACTACTGGTAAAATTGGTGAGTATGTTTGTCCTGGACTTGTTTTTTTCTACCTGTGCTAAGCAACAGCTGAGGGATCACCCACATTAACTGTCTCCTTTCTTCACTATCTTGAAACTCTAGTGCCCATTCTTCTGCCTTGTATTTTCCACTTTCTTCAGTAGGAGCTGCATAACATTCAGACCTGCTGAGGGTTCTTACAGGAGCCAAAGTGCCACTTATGCTGAAAGTAAATATTGGCAGAAGACCACTCTCCTCTGAAAAATTGTCTGCAAAATTTCACACTTGCAGAACTTCCTAATTTTCTTTATGAAGGGCTCATGCTGAACCTGATAAAGAAGTGTTGAACAACATTCTGCTTTCATTTACACTGGCATCCACCCAAGACCCTCCTGACGTCAATGGAATTACTCTGTATTTACACTGGGTGTAAATGGTGCCTCCATTTATCACTCTGCTGAAGTGAATATTACAATGCATGAACCCCAAGAGTAAACAGTACTGAAGAGAGAGAACTTTTTGATGAATGATGAGATGGTGACAAAGATTCTCAATATATTCCATCATGTATATATATATATATTTAAAAAATATATCTACATATACAGACATACTAATATCTCTATCAATAATAGCTTGAGAGCTGCAAATCTCTTTCCCTTCCAAATTTTCTCTTTTCTCCTCACCTCTGTTTCTTTCCATGTTGCCCATAAATACTCTCTCCATCATGAATTGGAGAAACAAAGCCCTTTCACTTCTGAAAGAGATATTATAAAAGGAAGGAAACATGTATAGATTTGCAAAATAACTATGGATTTGCAAAACAAAAATCCAAGAGGGTCTAGAGGAAAGCTAGGGTAGGACTTTTTGCATGGATGTGTAGCAGGAGGACAAGGGGCAATGGTTTAAAACTTGAAGAGGAGACATTTAGATTAGATATTAGATTAACACAGGAAAAAAGGTAGATTTAGGTTAGACACTGGGAAGAAATTCTTTAATGTGAGGGTGAGACACTGGCACAGGTCATCCAGGGAAGTTGTAGATGCTCCCTCCCTGGAAGTGTTCAAGGCCAGGTTGGATGGGGCTTGGAGCATCCTGGTCTGGTAATAGGAGTTCCTGCCCATGGCAGAGGGGTTGGACCTGGATGACCTTTAAAGTCCCTTCCATCACAAACCATTCTGTCATTCTATGAAAACAATTACAAATTTTCAGTCAGGAGGCAACTAGTATTGGTACCAGCTCATCACTGGAGCATCCTATTTGGCCAATTGCCAGCCTGCAGCTGGTCAACACGGGAGTGTTTACATTCCAAGATAAATATTGGCTTCCTGATGGCAGGACTGGCTCCTTGCAACCACAGACCAGGATCTTCTCACATCTATAACGATTCTGTATGTGTGCATGAGGGTGATGCAGAGGGTTTGTATGTTATTGTGCATTCACTGTTTTTCTTCTGCTGGTGCATGCAGCCAAGGTGGAGCAGGTGAAGTTTGACACCACTCAGCTCCACGCCAGACCAGAGCTTGCTGCTGAGCAGAGGATGGTAGATGATGCCTCTGGGGAGATAGAGGTGAGAGAGTTCATTTTGCAATAATCAGCTTGTTCCCAAACATCTGCTTTTTCACACACAGCAGCTGCACAGAGTTGTGGAGGTGAAGGTGTGCCCACCTCCCCAAAAAAGCATGACTGGAGCCAGAGCAAAGTGCTTGTGAACTCCAGAGCAGCAGTAACAGAAGCTCAGGAGAATTTCTCCTCCAACCCATGACCAGTCAAGCAGTCACTCAGATGACTCCTCTCCTGCCACTGATACAATCAACCCCCTTCTCACACCATCTCCCAGTTAGGTCTATATCAACCAAACTGGTGCAGAACAGAGGACTCTGTCCCATTCTTGTGCTTTCTCATGAAAGATGGAGCTGGCTGAGAGAGAGACTGTGGAAGGACCTGGAGGCTTCTCCTCCATGAAGGCCACCAAATGCAGAAAGTCCATTAATGGCACATATATTGTGACAGTCACTGGAGAGGCTTGGCCAGGAGGAACTTAATTAAGCTGAGCTAAGATAGGCTGGCATCCAGGAGTGAGAGGAAGGGTTATCTTTCTAACTGAAGACCTGAACCTGAGTGCACTGCTTGCAAAGGAGCTGTGCTCTGTCTTCACGTTGACTCCACTGCTGCTCACCAAGATGTTTCTCTCATTAGGTGTGGAGAATTGAGGACTTGCAAATGCAGCCAGTGAATCCCAAGACATATGGGCAGTTCTATGGGGGTGATTGCTACCTGGTCCTGTACACCTACCTGAGGTCAGGGCGGCCTCACTATGTCCTCTACATGTGGCAGGTATGTCAAACCCAAGCAGAAGGGATTTGCTGTGTCTGCTGGAAGCCTAAAACAGAAGGAAGCAATTGCACACAAAAATCCCACCCCAGGCACCCAGGGGAACTCAGTTGCCTTTTCTTCATCAGTTTTCCATTGCAAATATCCCAAGCTGTGCTTTGTAGGCAGCACGGACACCGAGCCTAAGCTGGCATCACCTATGTCAGACAGCAAGAGTGAAGGGTCATGGGGCTTACAGTGCTGAGGCCAAACCTTGCAGTCTTTCAGATTGTACCTTAAAGTCTCAGCTCCAGGAGTCATATAGGTATGTGGGTAATTTCTGCTTTCCTTTTTAAAGTGTATTTTCCTCCCCTAGAATACAGAGAGAAGAAGGGTTGGCACCGGGATGGTCAAGTCTCCAAGACCATATTGCAAGTGAAATTTAAACAAGTTTTAACTTGTTTAAGTTGAAGGATGGTTTCACTCATGACATTATACCTGGAGCTTTGGGACTTTGAGCTTCATATCCTTCATCCCATCTCATTGCCCATGGCATCTCCCTCTCCTCCAGGGTCGCCATGCCTCTGTGGATGAAATCACTGCCTGTGCCCTCAATGCCATTGAGCTGGACAAGAAGTATGGGGATGAGGCTGTGCAGGTTCGGGTGACCATGGGCAAGGAGCCTGCACACTTCCTGGCCATCTTCAAGGGCAAGCTGATCATTTATGAGGTAACACAGCCTTGTGTGCATGAGCAATGGGAGGTGTGAGCACCAAGGGTGGCTTGGCAGCTGGGATGGAAGTGGTCCAGAAAAAATGGGCTGATATTCAGGAAAGGAGACTGCCAGGTCTGCACAAGCTGGCAGATGGAAGTAGTGGAACATTTCTACTGCTCCTCAAGTAGTCAGAACACCATATGTGTAAACACAGTCCTGGACTGACCCAGATGCAGCTGTCCACCTCTGAGCTCCTGCATTAATGAGTGATGTTCTTTCCAATCCTATCCCAAAATATTTTGCAGCTACCATAAGACAATCAGCCTCTGAATTACAGATACCACTATCCACAGAAGATCATCCAAAATATCCTACAAGCTTACATGATTTCAATCATCCCTGCCTGAATTACATCCCATTCACTACTGACCCACTTCACTTGCTGCTTTGGCTGCTGCCATCTGTGGGGTAGTCATAGGGATTGGCTGGGGAAGAGGGAGATTGCCCTCAGCTCTCAGTACTGGTCCCACCATACAGCTTCCACAGCAGATGGCCAGATAAGATGAGTGCAGTTGAAAAATCAGAGTTTTGGGAACAGCCCACTGTACATGGCAAGTGCTCTGCAGAGACTAAGATCTGAGACCCCACCTGGAGTACTGTGTCCAGTTCTGGAGCTCCTATTACAAGAAAGACATAGATGTGCTGGAGTGTGTCCAGAGAAGGGCCATGAGGATGCTCAGAGGGCTGGAGCACCTCTCCTATGGAGACAGACTGAGAGAGTTGGGGTTATTCAGTCTGGAGAGGAAAAGGCTCTGAGGAGACCGTAGTGTGGCCTTCCAGGATCTGAAGAGGGCTACAAGAAAGCTGGGGAGGGACTTTTTAGGTGTCAGGTAGGGATAGGACCAGGGGGAATGAATTCAGACTAGAAGAGGGTAAATTTAGATTAGACATTAAGAAGTTCTTCCCCATGAGGGTGGTGAGGCACTGGCACAGGTTGCCTAGAGGTGGTGGAAGCCCCATTCCTGGAAGTTTTTAAGGCCAGGCTAGACAGGGCTCTGAGCAACCTGATCTGGTGGGAGGTGTCCCTGGCCGTGGCAGGGGGGTTGGACCTAAATGGTCTTTAAGGTCCCTTCCAACTCTGAAAATTCTATGATTCTATGCTTACCCTGAACTTGAGCATCTTGATGGGAGCTGTTCAAGACACAGAGTAACCAGGGAGAAATGTGGAAGTTATGTCATGTGGGTTTTATTCTGACCTGGAACCAGAAGGTCTTTGGAATTCCTCACCTGCTCTTTGCAGGACCCTGCTCTGTGGTTGCAGCAGCTGTGAGCCCCAAGGTTTTCTCCCTCAAATCAGTTGCACACTGGATTTGGGTGTCCTCTTCCCCTCCTGATGCCATCTTTCCCTCTCCCCTTACAGGGTGGCACGAGCCGGGCTCAGAAGTCCATTCCCGAGGCAGCAATTCGCCTCTTCCAGGTGAAGGGCACAGATGAGATGAACACAAAGGCTACAGAGGTGCCAGCCCGGGCTTCCTCACTCAACTCCAATGACGTCTTCTTGCTGGCAACCAGCCAAGTCTGCTACCTGTGGTGTGGGAAGGTGAGACAGCAGTCAGTCTAGGGGAGCCAACGTTGCTGATGTGGGGCTTGAGATTCCTACTTCCACTAAGGTGTGGAGGTGTATCCTTGGGCAGGTAGACCATTTGTTGCAATGGAGGAAGGTGCATCCAGGAGGGGACCCCATCTGTGGTGGGTCAGAGGTAACACAGCCCTCTGTCTTCAGAAATAATCCATCTTGGGGGTCACTTCACCTCAATTGAGATGTTCATACAGCTTTCAGATGAATAAAGTACCCCAGGTTTTCCAGCTGCAAACAATGAGCCAGGAATAGAACACTTTAATTTATCCAGGTCAGTCATGTGTTTCAGGGTAAGATGGCAGATCAAACTAAAGCAGAATGGTTGCCCAGAAAACCTGAAGATGTCCCATCCCTGGAAGTGTTTGAGGCCAGTTTGGATGGGAGTTTGAGCAACCCCGTCTACTGAATTATGCCCCAGCCCATGGCAGGGGGTTTGCAACTAGGTGATCTTTAAAAGTCCCTTCCAAACTAAACCACTCTGTGATTATGTGGCTTTTGCTCTAGATGCCATTGGCTGCACTGAATGTCCCCTTCAAGGGCTACAGATGGACTCTGAGTGACTAACTCAGATGAGACCCTTACCAGCATTCAAGCAGGTCTAAAATTCTCTACAGGAGGAGGGGTCCCAAGCCAGCTTTTCCTTGCAGACAAGTTTTGGCAGTCTGTCCCTAACTTCAGCTCAATCTTGTGTCCTGAAAACAGGGGTGCAGTGGAGATGAGAGAGAGATGGCAAAAATGGTGGCTGACATCATTTCCAAACGGGACAAGCACACCATTTTGGAAGGACAAGAGCCAGCAGAGTTCTGGGAAGCCTTGGGAGGCAAAGCACCTTATGCCAGTGAAAAGAGGTAATAGTGACCTGCTTGTTCTCCTGGGCCTGACCAGGAAACATTAATCAAGGGATCAAAACTTTTCAGGAAGGTGTTGAAGCACTTTGAGACTGTGCCCTCACTAAAGGGAGCACCAGATGAGAATATCAACAAAAGCTTGGACAGAAACCACACCAAGATGTCTCTCCTAGGTTTTGGGTTAGGTCTGTGATGTAGGAGCTCCAGATCTGAACCCTGCAGACAAGAGTGTATTAGATTCTCCTTTCCCTGCAGTCCCATATCTTATCATAAGGGCTACATGAACCACATGCTCCATTTCCAACCATTATTATCTTTATGGGCAGCCCCAGAAGATTCACAAAACTAAATCTGCTTTTAAACAACCTGGATTTCTCTAACCCTCTGGGAAGGTGATGGATTCCTTTACAAACAATTGATCTGGTGTGAATTTCACCTGATACCAGGCTCGTTTCAGGCTCATTTCCACAGTGAGAGAAGGGTTCTCCTTGTGCCCTCTCTGAGTAAAGAAAAAGTTACCTTTAAGATTGTTGCAGTTGTCCAAGAATCCCCTTAGACCTGACCTTGCCCGACTTTCAGGCCTTCAGATGAGTCCTGCCACACTCTCACCTCTTCCATCAAAGTCAAAGCGAGCAGTGGGAGGGCAGAGGTAACAAACCATGGGGCAAAAGTTTCCATTTCTCTTGCTTTTTTTTCTTTCCCTGCCATGCATGAGGAAGGTTTCAAGAGCAAAGTGCACACTACCAGCCTCGCCTCTTCGAGTGCTCCAACCAGACAGGTCGATTCATCATGACAGAGGTGGTGGGCTTCTGCCAGGAAGACTTGGATGAAGATGATGTCATGCTGCTAGACACATGGGAAGAGGTCAGCAATGACTTCCCCTTTCTCCCAAAACATATTTTCAAACAGGTTATGGCTTAATTTGTTGTTCTACACAAAACCAAGGGCAATATGTCCCATCTCCAAACCCTTCATGATGCCTGGTCAGACAAGCAGGAGAATGTCCAGCCCTTCTCACCCAGGTACAAAACACAAGAAAGGTGGTATCCCTGTTCCAGAAAGGAGGAACCTGAGACACCTGGACCATGCCTTTGTCCAAGGCAATATGAGCTGGAACTGTTCCAGCCTTTGCCAGCTCATACAAGGGGGTTGTACCCAGAAACCCCCCCTCCTCATTTTCCAGCACCAGTGGTGAGGACTTGATTTAGACTATTGGAAACTGACTCTAAGGTGTTTGCTTTCTGGGGCATTCAGATGAGGTTTTGGCCTTGCAAGGTCTGGGTTTAGCTACCTTGAAACATCCAAGAACTGTTTTCTGAAATATTTATGCTTTGTGCCTGTCTCAAAAGCAAAATCTTCCTTGGCTGGGAGTCAAGCTGGGCTCAACATCTCAGGGGAATATTGAGAAACAACATTTCCAGTCTTATCTCTGCTTCAGTTGTCAGGAGAGAACAGAACAGCCACATCTGCACAGGTCCTAACTGCTCACTCATCTTCAACACCTCTTTTCCTTGCAGATTTTCCTCTGGATTGGCAAAGCCTCCAACACATATGAGAGGAACGAGGCAATTGCTTCTGCTAAGGAATATCTCAAGACCCATCCAGCAGGGAGAGACTTGGCAACTCCAATCATCCTGGTGAAGCAGGGCTATGAACCCCTCAACTTCACAGGATGGTTCAATGCTTGGGACCCCTACAAATGGAGTGTAAGTTGCTGGGAAGCCCTGTGGTGTGCACGTGTGCTCAGTGATGCTTAAAGGGTGTCATTAGCAGTGAACATGTCCTCTAAGGTGCATGGAGCAAAACCTTGCAATGTGGTGTCCTGAGCTTTAATACTTCCTGGTGCTACCTGAGCAATGTCTGCTCCTTTGCCAGCAAAAAACACCTGAAACTGAGACTTTTGCAGCTGTATGTAAATATGCTGCAATTAACAATATTTCCATTTTTATATATAAAAAAATATGAGTCCAATCAGATTTGTGATTTCATCCAAAATCAGGTGACAGCAGAAGCCCCCTACATCAGAAATGTTCCTGGTTCAAAATGCATCCGCAGAGAAAAATTTGTGACACAAATTCTGGGGAAATTCTGGTGAAAAGCAGACAGGTGTCATATCCAGGTCTGCAGACTGCCCATCAGAGCCCTCCTGAGCAAGGTCACCTTTGGTCCCTGTGCACAAATTCTCCTCAGAACATGACTGACAAATGCCACCTCTTCACTCTATAAAAATGGAAACCTGCCCCAGGAGTTGCCAGGAAGTCCTTTCTCTCCTCTTTTGAACACAGAAGCTTCAAATCATTTCAGAACTAGAATGTGAGTGGACATTTGCTTGTGTGGCCAGTGCTTTGGGCTTCACCTGGTGTTGTCAGGACCCAGCCCTGGACCCTGGTTGTGCAGAGTGTGGTTGTGCAGAGGTAGGAGGGATGCTCTTAACCCCATGTACCAGCACAGAATATATGGGGAAGAAAGGACAATCCTGGAGGGACTTTGGGGGTTACTGGAGTATTGGTTTAAAGCAAAGAGCCAGGTGGAAGCAATGCTGATGGGCTGTGAGCCTCAGTTCCTGCCACCCGATGGCACTGGTGGGCATGGATGAAGGGAAATAAAGAAAAGGTGATGGGCAGAGTGGGAAAGCTCCTCTCCAGGGTGGTGTTTTCCCAGTCCTTTTCCCAGTGAGATCCTCCCTTCTCCCACCAAGATGAGTGCTCAGCCCATTCATCATCTTCTGGTTGGACTCGATGACCTTCCAGGTTTTCTTCAACAAAAAAAGGATTCTGTGATTCTGGTTGCCCAAAGGACTGGGAGTGAAATCCCATGCTGGAGCCCACAGGTGGGACAATGGGGTGAAAGTCCTCAGGGGACTTCAGACAGCAGGAAATCTCATCTGGAGATATTTTATTGCCTGTTGTTGGGTTTGCATTGTCTGTCTCTGCAGCCAGCGGGGTGGTAGAGAGCAGGCTCTCTCTCTTGACAGCCAGATTTGGACAGATAAGACAGCAAATCCCAGAGCACTGACCCTTAAAACAATGTTGATGTTTAGAACAAAGGGCAAAACTTGTGGCTGGTTTTTTGTTGTTTTTTTTTTTTCTGAGAAACTGCTGAAAAACTAGGATGCAGCTTATAAAATATATGCCTCTAAAAATATCCCCTGTAGGCAACTTCAGCAACCACAGACAAGCAATCAAAACTGTTGACATCCCAGAAACATCTGGTGTGTGTGTTCCTTGCTCAGCTTTGGGTCTAAATGTGTTTATTCTGCAGTCCATGTGCTTATGTTGTTTGTTCTTGTTGGGGAACTTTGTTGGACAATTGTGCTACAAACCGACATCTCCCGGCTGCTTAGGAGAACACAGGCACCAGCTTTGCCAATATATCCATTATACTCCTTTTTTATTATTATTATTTTTTTTTTTTTAGGAAATAAGAGGTAGGTACATAGCACCAAATTACAAGCAGTCAAGGACTGGGGCTTTAACAAATCTGTTGCTTTAGCAAAACGTGTCAGGGAAGGGAAAAAAAGGGAATATTCTTTTGTCCCAAATTTTCAGGCACTGCAAAATTTATTTAAAATTTAAAACCCTTAAATCCAGCAGTAAAATTAATTTGTCTTGATTTGCCTTCAAGTCTTTAGATTTCCAGGTTTTGCCTGCTACTGTACAACTGCAAAGGCTCAAGTCCATTTATTTCTTTGCTCTCAAGTGAAAATCCCTATTCTGGCAGTGTCCTGGTTCCAGGAGCTGGGGATTGCAGAAGCTGCCACCTCAATGGGCATCTCTGGGCTTTAGCATTCATGTGGTCTCCTGATGACATTAGAGAAGGGAGCATATGCTGATTAAAGGTGGCCTGTGCTTCTCACAACTCTCTTTACCTTTAGGATGGCAAGTCCTATGAGGAGATGAAGAACAGCCTGGGAGATGTGTCAGCCATCTCTGAGATCAAAGTGGTGAGTGGTTTCTAAGCTATCCAGATGGGAAATACCTGGGTTTGAACATCCCCATGTCCCCAGCCTGTGCTCAGAGTGATCAGAGCAAGCATGGGGATCTCAGGTTGTCAGATCAGAGCTGTGAAAAGCAGAGGGAGGTGTGATTAATAATCCCTAAGTACACCCAGATGTCCTGGTGTGCAATCTGTGGTCAAGAGACTGAGCAGGTGCTTTCTGACCTACCCAAGCAAATAAAAGTGTGGGGCCTGAGACCTTGGACAAGGGGACCCTGGCCAAGAAGGGCACAGACCAACAGGGATCCAACAAAGCACAGAGAGCAAAAGGTCCTAACAGACCCAAAAGTGATCATCATATGAGATTGGTTCTGCCCTGGACAGGAGCAGGAGGAAGGAATTAGCAAGGGCTTTGAACCTGGGGAGATGGAAAGTTGGGGAAGGTGTACACAGGTAATTTAGAAGTTTTAGACATGACAAATATCTGATCTCACCTTCTGTCCTCCCACACATGCCTTCCCTGCTGTTAACTTTAGAAAAATGAGACTACTCTAAGTATCTCAAATTATTTCTAAGGGGTCTCCTCAGTCCTGTGCCTTTAGCAATCCAAACATCAAGATTTAACATTGATGGAGGTGCTGGACTAGTGGTTTTGCTCTGACTTTCTCCTTGCTGCTTTGGTTCTCCAAAGCAACAGATCAACAGATAGTCTGTGCCAAGAACAGTCCTCCCAGCCCCAAAAGAGAAGAAAATCCCGGGACAGCCCTCAGGTTGCTCTGCCACAACTTCTTCCTTTGTCACTTTTTCCTCCATTTGGCAGGACCTGAACGACATCAGCCTGAATAAGAGAACCCTCAGCATGACCAGCTTGGCTGGATCAAGTGTGGCAAGTGCTTCCTCAGAAAAATCCCACTTAAACCACAGCAACAGCCTCAGCAACAGCCACAGCAACAACAGCAACAGCAACAACAGCAACAGCCCTTCCCTGGTGCCCAATGGTGAAGGCATTTACTCCAGAGAGGTGCTGATGAACAAGACAGTGGATGAACTCCCAGAAGGAGTGGATCCCACTAAAAAAGAGGTGACAGCATTGCTGGTTTGATGCCTTTGTAGCTTAACCTGGGACTTGGTCACTAAGTGCAAAAGTACTTTAGCTGTGAAGTCCTGCCTCAGGCTTTAGGAGACACTGGCTGGACATACAGGAGCTCTCTGGGAGAGAAAATTGCAGTAGTTTTACCCTACTTGAAGCATTTTCCTCTTTTTATGGCAGACTAATGAATTTTAAATAGTCGTTTAATTTTTTCTTTTCTTCTGGCAGTTTTTTAATTCTGCCACCAAATCTCTGTCCTTGGAGGGACAAAGGTTTAATTAAAATTACAGTTCCAGTGAAACCATGTGCCACAGCTGAGCCTGAAGCCAGGAGCTGCTTTCACATGGGCTTTCATTTGAAACTCTTTCCAGGGGAGATCTCTTGTTCTTGCATTTAAAGCAAATCCCACCCAGGGGCAGGGAGGAACACAGAAACTCAGACTTGTGATCAGCCCAAGGATTTGGGAAACAGGAGGGACACAAGAGGCCCCTCTACTCTCTACACAAGAGGCAACTGTACAACTTCTAGAGCACAAATCCTGTGTGGAGAGGCTGAGGGAACTGGGCTTGTTGTGAGAGAGCATCTCACTCTCTACAACTACCTGAAAGGATGTAGGAGTAAGGTGGGGGTTGGTCTCTTCTCCAAATTTACAAGCAATAGAACAAGAGAAAATGGCTTCAAGTTGTGCCAGGGGATTTGTGCCATTTGTTGTTCCATTTAGATAAAAAATTAATCACTGAAAGGGTTGTCAGGCCCTGGCCCAGGCTGCCCAGGGGAATGGTGGAGTCACCATCCTTGGAGGGATTTAATAACCATGTAGATGTGATGCTGAGGGACATGGTTTAGTGGTGGCTTTGGCAGTGCTGGGTTAATGGCTGGATTTGAAGACCTTAAAGGTTTTGTTTGACCAACACCTTGCTCCAACAGATCTCCTGGCAAAACCCACAGCCAGAGAACTGATCCACAGCCAGGCCACAGCTCTGCCCTGTGGAAATGACTGAGTGCTAATGGCTTTATTTCAGCTGGGCTGTCCATGAGTGATGAGGAAAAATAAATCTCCATTTCCTCCTGGGTCTTTGAGTATCACTGATGAGCCCATTATCTACAAAACTTTTTGTATTTTCAGTCCAGTGGGGAATGGAGTGAAGGGGAGATGCTTCCCCTGTGAATCAGCTACCTAAAAAAAAAAAAAACAACACCCAAAACTTTGGCCAGCAAAACTTCTCTGACGCTCAAATAATTGTCCTGGCTTCAGCATAATTAGCAGGAACCATATTCCAGGCAGACCATAACCCCTCAAAACCAGAGCATCCCTTTGGGCTGGGAGGCTTTTGACAATGGAATGAGGAACAGTTGCTGAAATGTTCTACATCCCAGCATGAGGACAGGCAGCAGGAGAGGAGCTGTTGGACAGGAGTCCAGGGTTAGCAGTGGCACAGTGAGGAAGGGATGCAGATGATGGAGGTGTCCCAGCCTCTGCAGAAGCCAGAGCTGATCTGTCCTTGCTCTCTCCTCCCACTCCAGTGCTATCTCTCTGATGCCGACTTCCACGACATCTTTGGGAAGTCCAAGGATGAGTTCTACCAGATGCCCAAATGGAAGCAGCAGAATGAGAAGAAGCAATTTGGACTTTTCTGAGACCACAGGCTCCATCTGGTACCCAGGGATTTTGAGGGACCCCAACCCCCACTGTCTCAGGAGCTGCAGGGAAGAAGTGTAGACATCTGCCCAAGGAACCCAAGCCACCACCTCAACCAGGCCAAGCTCCACTGCAGTTCCTCCAGCAGCTGCTGCTCAGGGGATGGCTCCTTTCTCCCTCCAAACCCTGAACCCAAGGAGGCAACAGCTTTTGCACAAATGACTTGGCATGGGGTTTGTGCCTCTATTTGACACTTTATTGCTGATAGCCATGAAGAAAAGTGTGTGTGCACACAACCTTATTGTAGCCTCTCCTTTCCTCTCCTTTTTGCAAATTGCCACGTGCACAACCTCATGATGTTCCTTCATTTGTAGAAGTTTAAAATTAGGCAAGACCAAGGTCAGTGCAGCTGCTATGGACGTTTTGTGTGGGGAGGGAAAAGGGAAGCTCTAGGAGGACTGAGGGGGAGCCTTGGGTTCAGGAAAAAGGTAATGGGGAAGTCAGATGTGTGATGGGATGGCCCACGAAGTGAGATCAGCCAGTTCAGCCCTTTCCACCTTGCAAAAATCTACTGACAAAGAACAGCAAGAATAAGTTGTAGGCTAACAGGCATCACCCAGTGCTGGTAAAACAAATGAGAACCTGGCTTGGAAAAAAAAAAAAAAAACCAAAAAACAAACCCAGCCACTTATTAGTAACATATTTATTAGCTGATCTGTTTCAAGAGGATGATGAGATTTAGAGCTAGACACAGTTGTTGATTTTGACTGCCAGACAAGACTGGTGATGTTTCCCTTGTTCAGAGGGGATCTCCAATCTCACCTGGTCCCCATGTGCATAACCAGGTGATGGTAAGAGCCCACCTGCCTGCAGACCAGAGGTTTGAGGAAGCCAGAAGGGTTTTGGGTATGACCAGAGGCAGAGTGTGCCCCAGTGAAGGTTTTATCAGGGTTCCAGCCCTGTGATGTCCATGGGGCTGAGAGTGTGGGTTCCACTCTGTGAGCTCAGTCTGATTGGGGCAGGGGGAAGGGGGACATGGGAAATGTGAACCATCAGTGAGTGAGTAAGGGATACTACTGTAAATGAAAAGAAGCAGCACACATTTTAAAAAGCCAGAAGATGTGGGTTTGCAGCTTCACTCCATGCCCAACCTGATTGGTGATTCCAAATAAACAGTCAGCAACATCCCTGTGTCCTTGATCAGCATTTGGGGTAGGACCACGGTAGAGAAAAGCCCAGATCTTTCCAACACCTGATCCTTTATGAGATTCAGGGTAGGTTTTGTTAAGTAAAGAACAAACTGAAGAATTGGGACCCTCCTTGTTCCCAAACACCACATAACCAGAACCATTTGTATTCCTATGCCAATATAGTCTGCCCCACAGCCCCTCCACTGCCTATGGTAGGGCCTGACTGCAGGGATGATGATGATGATGATGATGATTGATGATGATGATGATGCAGGGATGTGGGGATCGAGCTGAGGAGCTGCAGGAGACTGATGGGTGAGGACTGAAGAGCTCTCACACAATACCCAGAACCACATGATAATGGAGAAGTGTCACCCCCTGGCTGGGCTGGAGTCAGGGACCTCCAGGCACTGGAGTCTTCTGGGCACATCTTTGTGTTTAAGAATTGGGAGTTATTTCAAATAAGCCACAATCCCTCCATCCTCCTGCCAACATTTTGTCCCAGTTCTGCCTCAGCCCAAACCCCACTGAACCCCGCCCCACCTCTGGCACAGAATAAGTGTGGAGTCCTTACAGATTTATTACCTTCCAGAATAAGGTAAGAGTCAAGCAGAGACACAGATCAGTTGAATCACCTGTGTGAGTGCTCCTGGTGTGTTCATGCTGGAGACAATCAGTGCACATTATCCCTGTTCCAGCCTCTGCTGGAAGCAACACTATTTGCATCACCCTGCTGAGGGGTGCTCCTCCCAGCTCCCCAAATTAACAAATTGCATCTGCTACTCAACAAACCACAGTGATTCCACCTACCAGCCACGACTGGGCTTCATGAGCATCATGGAGGCAAATGGAGAGAGGTGAAAATACAGCTGGATCAGGGAGATCAGGATGGTTCCCTACAAACTGGTTTCATTCCTGCTGCCAGGATGCTCACCAACACGTCCCAGTGGAGTGCTCCTGGCATAACTCCAAACCCATCATGGGATTTTACAGGGAACAGATCCTGGTATTTGGGCTTGTTGGGAACTGTAGCTGCTCTCCTCATGGAGAAAGTTCATTTTAGTCTCTGCCTCTGCTCTCTGAAGGAAGGATTCTCACCCCCATCCTTCCCTTCATGCTGCTGCCTGCTTTTTTGTGGTGTCTGGTGGGCCTTGGCTTCCTTCTTCTGCTCTTTCCATCAGAGCTCATCCCTAGAGTGGGGCTCCAGCACTTTTTAATCTACTCAGAGATGGGGTCCACCAGTAATGGCATGGGCCATGTCCCTTTCTTTGAGGGGAGAGAAGACATTGTCCATCATGCTCTGGTCCATCTCCTCTTCATCTCAGCTCCTTTCCCACCTGGCTCCAGTAGTTTTCTCCCAACTGTGCCTACCTGATGTTTTGACTTCCCACGGATCTTGCCTACTTTTGTTTAAGTGCATAAAAGGCAAAGGAAACCTTGGCCTCTCTGTGTAGTCCATCTAAGCCATTCCTGGACCTGGATAGTGTGGTCCTGTCCCCACATCTCCCCCACCTCGCTGTCCCCTATTTCTCCAGCTGGTTTATCTCTATAATTCAAATTAAAATCTCTTCCAGTGAGACCAAAAAAATGTAATTAGCTCTCAGCCAGCTCAGTGGCCTGATCCAGGCCAAAGAATCACTAAATCCAGGCTATTTTGGACTCACAGCTAGATGGGGGAAGTGAGCAAACTGGAATTTGTTTAAAGGGACATTAATCTCTTTGGTAGCAGCCCATCTTTACCACCACTAGGCATGAAAAAACCTACAAAGACAAAAAACTTTAAGAAATGAAGCATGTATGTCTCCCAACTTCACCCATGTTGCTTTCAAGTAAGACAAAGAGGCAAACAGGGACAAGTAATTGGGCTCTTCCAGATTTTTTTTTTACTTTTAATAATCTAACACATTGTTAGTAACATAGCTGGCACTTCAAAATATATATTATTTTATTTCAACAAAATATCCTCATCTCTGTAGTTGTACTTGGAAAAAAAATAATAATAACAATCACCTTTTGCCATAAATACTGAGTAAACACTCTGTTTGGGGTAGGTCAGCTCTACAGTGCAACTAGGACCAGGCTAACACCTACAATGGTTTCTACTGCCACTTCCTCTGTGTTAAAAAAATGTTTTTTCTATAAAAACATGAAATTTTACTGCCTTAAAAAAAAAAAACAAAAAAACTAATCCAAACCAGCCCTACAGTCAGTTGATCTCATTTCCACTGTCATCAGCAAATGACACTCTCTGAGGTCCTGTTGAGCAGGTTTGGCTTTGGGTGAGAGGGAAATCTGCAGCTTCTTTCTCTTTCACAGGAGGCTTTGAATGCCCAGAGACCTGGCTGGGAGCCAGGCACACAGGCAGGGCAGTGCTCATGTGAATTTTTTATCATAATAATACAAAAGGAAAGTTGAGTTATGTCAGGTGAGCCTTTGTAGTGCAGCTTTCTTTCCTAATCTGTAACAGAAAAGAGGAGAAATGTGTCCCCGTTTAAGACTTCATATGGTGAAAGTTGGCTGACACCTGAAGCTGCAAGAAGTCACCTGGCATCTGGCCACTGATTTCAGTGGTGGGGTGGATTTTTATTTTTTTTTTTCTTGCAGAGATGGTGGGTGTTATGTCCCAATGTCTGACCCAACCCAACCACTGTACTTTGCTAAAAGGGAGTCCCTGTCCTCTCGCTAAAAGGAAAATTTATAAAAATCACACTAAATGAACTAAAACCACAGCTGGTTGGTCAAACAGGTACAAAAGAATTCATCTTGACAGCAGCATTAGGATGTTTCCAGCATGGAGAGGGTCAGTGGCTATTCCACACCAGGGGTCTTCTGGAGCTCCATGGGCTGCTCCAGAGAAGGCACTGGGAATTGGATGAGCCCCTGACATTGTCAGACCTTGCACACCAAGTTCCTTCTCAGTCTGTAACGAGGTTCACTGTGCCCTGGAAGAGCTGAGCTGCTAATCACAGTCCTGGATATTGATGTACACAAACAGGGTGGAGGAGGAGTAGGGGTCTCCATTCTTGGTCAGAAGATGGATGTGGCGGTAACCTGGAAGCAGAGACACAGGAGGAAAGCAACCTCAGGTCTGGTTGGAAAATGTTTGTCAAGACCCAGCAAAAACACTTCCTTGCTTCAGAGCATTTGGCTCCCAGTGCTCCACAGAAAAGAAGGTCTGAGAAGCTTTGAGTATCATGCCCCAGGGGACCCCTTCCCCAGGGACAGTGCTAACAGATGCCCAATGAATCATTTTCATCATGCCAGATGATGAAAATCTGGCAAAATCCCCCCAAATCCTCATCCCCAGAGAGAGGAGCTATTCTGATCCAAGGTGTGATGGGTCTGGACCTCTCATCTAGGACACTGGAGCTTCCCAAAAGGCTCAGTGGCTGTGGGGAACAGGGAGCAGGGCCTTACCTTGCTTCAGACTAGTGAAGGGAAGGGTGTACTGCCCAATGAAGTCATTCTTGGTTGACATATCAAAATCTTCCACCACAAACCGGACCAGGGCAAGCGCCGGGATCTCTATGTCAAATGTAAACTCTTCATCCCATTTTGGGTTAAAGCCTGGGCAACACAGACAAGGATGGAGGTCAGAGCTGCTCACCAACAAGGGAGGAAGTGAGAGATGCTGACAAACAAGGAAGGAGGTCAGAGATGCTGGCAGATAAGGTTGGCAATCAGAGATGCTTATCAGTGGGTGGAGACCTTGCCTGACTACCAAACCCACCTGACCCAAAGGTCTCAGGAGGTGCTGAGATCATTGTTCCCAGCTCTGACACTGATTTGCTACCTGATTTATATCCTTCAGCTTAGCCTGCAGACCTCAGCACCATGGTCCCAGAAGGCTGAGAGGAGCAGCAGGGAGGTGCCCTCAGCTCTGCTCCATGGCTGAGACATGGGTGCCTTTGGTTGCCATTGGACCAGCTGCAAATTTTTACAGCCCTAAAGCAAGGAGGAGCTGAGAGAAGAGCTGTGCCTTTGTGTTGTGACAGCACTCTGGGGCCTTAAGCCTCACTGAGTGGTCCAGGTACACCCATCTCTCACCACACTGTGCCTCAGTTTCCCTGTTGGTAAGAGAATTTCCCTGTTAATGTGGAGAGTCTGATTATCAAAAGCATCATCAAGTCTGTGGACATAAAGTTTTATGTCTCCTTATGTCTCTCAGACAGCCAGCCCAGTCCTGCTTCTCTTGTGGAGAAGGATCTGGTGATCTGGACTCACAAAGCAAACAAAACCAAGACCATCATATCAGAGGAGAGGTGAGGAGCAGGATCAGTGCTCTCTCTCTCCACTCACAGTGGGTGCTCTCTGCAGTTTCACTAAACCACTCCCCAGAAACAAAGAAGAGAAGACATCCTGTTGGCAACCCTGCTGCCATCAGCCCAGCCTGTGCAGAGCAGGAGCCCAAAGACAGCAGAAAGTCAGATGAAGGCTGCTGGTCATGGAGGGTCTGGAGATGATTTGGGAGGAGGCAGGGATCCTTCAGCTGACCCTGAAGGTGCTGAGATGGGTCTGGGGACAGTGCCACAGCAAAACACCTGTGCTGGCTTGCTGTACTTTGGACTTTTATAGGATAAAATGAACTGCCCTGTTCTGATAACACACATCTGCTCCTGACCCACTTCATCCTTAGGGGATCTCCAGCTTTTCAGGTATCAAAAATTCATCTGGGCAAACCCCCAAGCAACTTGAGTTAACTTGGGAGGATGGTCTTGCTTGGACGCCCCTTGCAACCTCAGTCTTTTGTGTGTTTGTGACAGTTTCAGGATAAAATCAGCCTCACAAGAAGATATGGGTGGCGACCCATGCATTCCAGGTCAAGTCCAACTGTATGGAGGTAAAGAGCACTTCAGAACCTCAAGCTCTGCAGATCTGGCAACCAGCCTCAAAGCAACTCATGCAGCTGATGTTGTTGGGGGGGGGAGAATTTCTGTCTCCAAACATCTTCAAGAGAGAAGAAAGATCCCCTGACAATAATTCTCCACAGGAACATCAGTCTGTGGGCCTGGGTTAGGGTTCAGAGACACCTCAGGTATCTGCTAAAAGTGGCAGGCTTGGGTGGACCTGGGCAGGTTTGTCCACAGGGCAGTAATCTTGATAAGAACCACCAAAGGGTTACTGCCCCATGGGAGCACAGCATGGAAGAAAAGCCCTTACCATTGTTTTCAATGACTTTGGTCTGCTTCTTGTTGTTATCCTGTTGGACACCATGGATCTCTATGGTTACCTTAGGATCAACGATGGAGTTTTTGCTTTTGTTCACCTTGGGCAGCTGCTGACCAGAGATGATCTGTAGAGGAAAGAAAGGAAGAGGTCAGGACATGGATAGAGGAGGCTCCAGGGCAAACATCCCTCTCCTCCTTCAGGAATACAGTCCCTGCTGTCACAAGCTGATGCTGGTCTTGCAGAACCAGCATTCTTAACATCCTTCAGAGGAAGCTGTCATGAGGCAAAGCACCTCATGAACATTCCTCCAGCCCTGGCTAAGGGGTCAGGCAATTTTTCTAACTGTCCCCACAGTGAGCAGATGATATTTGGGGTGGTGATTGTCTGCCTGCATGTTTCTGTAATGACCATGGATATTGTCATTAACCTCTCCTATTGCTAAACACTACACATGTGAGTAAGTCCCTGCAGGATGAGAACCCGTGCAGGACTGATGCAAAGACCCCAGCAGTGGGAAATGACTAAATTTAAGATCACATTGCCCAGATGGATCCAGAGGAACATCCAACCTCCATGCCACCCCCCAAAAAAGGTGGATGCTACTGAGACATTTTCCAACTTCTATTCTTACTTTAAGCAGAAGCTTCTTCTTTGTCCCCCATGTTCCTTCTGTGATGGATTTTGGATTGAATTTGGTTTGCTCATCCCGGAGGAATTCCGGCTTTAAGACATACCCAGAAAACCCATTGTCCTGGAATCGACCCTGGTAGACATCCATTTCTGTGCCTGCTGTCTGGAAATTTAGGGCAACTGCAACACAGAATGAAAAAAATCAGTCACTTTCAGATAAATCAACAGGAGTATTTTTGTACTAATTCCGTTCACGTGAAATTGGATTTCATGGATGTAAACGCTGGTTTTTCCATGCTTCACAGAGCACTGATAAACTGTGACCTTCATAGTCTGTTGCCCCTGAGAATTTCTTGCATCCAGAGATGCTAGAGACAGGAGGAGCCATTAGAGCCATCTCAGTTGTCTTCCTTCCTGCCACAGGGTCACAAAGTTTCCTGTACAGAATTTCTGTCACCTGGTTGGGCAACTGCATCTTTTAGACCAACCTATGGATTTCTGTGCCAAAGAAAGGAGTCACAGCCAGGTCATAGCCAACAGGGCCAGGCTGACCCTCTCTGACCTCCCAGTTGCACCCACCAATCTGGCAGCCAACATTCCACAGGTCAATGGGGTTGTAGTTGGAAGAATCTGTCCTCCAGCCTGCAGGGTAGATCCGGCTCAGGTGCCTGATGTTGTGATGAATAAAACTGGTTGCTACAGGAAAAAAAAAGAGAAAAGAACAAAATTACCCTTTCAGTGATGGGGACTACTTTTATCTCTTCTATTAAGAAAATCTTAATAGATCTCTTCTTAACTACCTGCATAAAACACCTTCCTTGTGATGATATTAAGTTGTTCCCAAAGTTTCTCAGTGACATGCATGGCCAAAAAGATCATAACCAACATCTTTCAGAATGCCTTTTCTTAATTACCTACTAGCTGTCCCCTTTATAGGGAAGTGGGATAGAAGATGGCCTTTTTCCAGGGCAGAACATACATACCAGACTCCTGGGCTAGCTTCAGAGCTTTGCTCTCTGTGAATGATGACATCTCATAGAAGGCCCGAGGGTGGCTGGGGTCTGCAAAGCCACCAAAATGGACACTCTTGCAGTAGACAACTGTGTCTGACAGCTCCTTAGCCAGCTTCAAGGTGTCACTCTGAAAGTAGGAGGGTGAGAAGTTTGTGGAAGTTTCTGCAGTCACACTCAATAGTTATGTTTTGCCCAGAACCCCTGGGGCTTCTCCTCTCCATCATCTTCACATGAAAAGGATTCACAGCATCAACACTCAGTGGCAGCCCCATACAGGGTGGAAAAAAGGGCAGACTGTCCTTGCCATGAATGGTATCACAGAATCACCATGGTTGGAAATGACCTTCAAGATCATGGAGTCCAACCATAATGTAAACATATCATAATATAACATAACATTGATAAGACCTTAACTAAGCCATCTGCCCAAGCACTATGTCTGCACCACTCTTAAATACCCCCCAGGGATGGTGACTCCTGGGCAGCCTGTTCCAATGTCTGAGAGCCCTTGCAGTGAAGAAATTCTTCCTCACATCCAACCTAAACCTCCCCTGGTTCAACTTGAGCCCATTACTTCTTGTCCTTCACTTGTAACATCAGGGAGCAGACCAATCCCCACCTCCTTTCAGGGAGTTGTAGAGAGGGATAAGGTCTCCCCTGAGGCTCCTCTTCTCCAGGTTAAACAACCTCAGGCTCTCCTCCAAACTTTTACTCCAGACCCATCAGCTTTGTTTCCCTTGTTTGGACACACTTTAATCCTTCAAAGTCCTTTTCTCTAGTGAGGGGCCCGAAACTGAGCACAGTCCTCAAGGTGCAGCCTCACCAGTGCCAAGTACAGGGGTAAGATCATAGGCTGGAGCTGCTCCAGCTTCATTGTAAGTAGAAAGAAGACAACCTTCAGAGTTGGCTGGCACTGCAAGACCTCTTGAGACAGGGATCATTGAGCTGAGCAAGGGCCAGCATCCTTAGCTCCAGTGAATCCAACAATTCACCCTTCCATATCCCCAGCTGAGCAGCTGCAAACACACTGAAAGCTGCCTTAGCTGGGAACATACTAAAAGTATATTTAAATTGTTTGAGGGGCTTTTTGGCATGGTACAAAGCCCTCCTAGAAAGTGGTTTCCCAGGATGAGCCATGGCAGGGGCTAACAGGACAGCAATTCCTGCCAGAGGACTTCAGAGCCTTCTGCAAAAATCTACCTTACAGCTTTTCTGCCTCTCCCTGTTCTCAGGACCCAGTTACTTCTTTCCCTTACCTTCCCCTTCTGCTCTATCTCAGTCTTTACAGATTCATCTTCAATTTCAGCTGCTTCATCTTCATCAGAGACATCCTCAGCCTCCAGGTTGTTGTTCCCATTTGTTCCAGTGGGGTCCTCCTGCCTGCTCAGCTTCTTGCCTTTCACAAGGATCTTCCCTTTCAGTTGCTGCATGAAAAGAAGTAAACAAAAGAGATGGGGATTAGAAATATCCTGGGCTGCCCAAATATTTTATTTTATAAAAAATAAGTCTGTTCTTCCACTAAGGCCTGAGACCACAAGCCACGAGGCTGTAAACCTCCAATAGCCCATGGGTTCCCCTCTGATGCTGAGCTCCCCATCCCCTCATCTACACAACTTCAAATTTTTGTGCTGGCAGAGGCAATTAAATGATTATATTTTTTTTTATTCAACACAGAATGTGGCTCAGTAAGCAAAGCCAAGCCTGGAGGTCAGGGCTCGTGGGAGCAATTCATAGCTCTCCTTCTGCCTCTCTGTGTGGCCCTATTTTACCTACCTCAGTCTCTGCAATATGTGGTTATAGACACACACAGAACTTGGGAAACTGTGTAAGACCCATGTCAGGACTGATGTAAGGCAGCTTTCTGCTCCACTTGGCATTTTAATGGAAGGAGAGGTCCATTAATTTCTGGCCAGGTGCCTTGTGCAGAGCAGGAAGGAGATTTTAAGTAAAATAAAGTAAAATATTATAAATTAATTTACTTAATTATAAATTAAGCAAAATTTTTAAAAGTAAGGAACTTGCAGGTGAAATCTTTGGGTGCTGGCAGCCTAAGGAAGAGTTCCCAGACCTTTCCCAAAGATACCTCCTCTCCTGAAAAGAACTCATCCTGCAACCAGAGTACAACACTTAGTAACAACCAGCAGCCAACATAATGCATTTGGCTGCTGAGCTAATCCTAGGAGGACATTTCTTGTGCTGAAACAACTCTCTCCAGCCTCTTGCAAAGCCCTCAGGAGAAGGAACACACCAAGAGCACAGGGTTGATCACAGCCCACCACACCACTGAGGACTCTCTTCTGCAAAACTGGCTGTGGGAGGAGGGATGGAGAGGGCTGAATCTGAACCCAAACAAGGCAGCAGTAATGCTGGCAGCCAGGAGAAGTACTGAGAAGAGGGACTGCCTGGGTGCCATCTCCCAGCTAATGCCCCAAAATCCATTCATTCAGCCCAAGAGCAACCCTAGATCCTGCAGGTTCCAGGGAAGGCAGTTGGAAGTTTTCAGCCCCATGGATGTGTTTGGTGGGGGGGGTCCTGGTTATCCCAGAAAAACCCAGTCTCAACCCTTCTCTCTCAGCAGCACATCTCCAACCCCAGCCCAGTGACACCCTGGTCCTTGTCCTTTCCACAAGAGCACAGTCCTCAAATAACAGGGCTGTTAAAAACCAAGGATATTTTAGAAAGCAAGCCAGGCAGTTTTAAAGAGCACCATTACCCCCTTTGTGGGTGCAGGCAAATTCCATCACATCCCTACAGAGCCCATCCTGACCCCTCAGCACTCAGCTCAGCTCTGAAGGGACCTTGGTCTGATGCTGAAATTTAATGCTGGCACCCCAGGAAGCAGCCAAAAGCATTTTTCTTCAGCTCCCACAAATGATCTGCTTACATTGGGGCACTTCTCCTGTCACTCAAAAGCTACACAAAGGCAGCTGGAAGGAATGTGCCACTTACTGGCAATAAAAGACCCAAAGGAGCAATCAGAGCACAGCAGTATCCTCTTCCCCCATCCCAGAGCATCATCCATCCTTCCAGCACCTTATCCCACTTCCAGAGCTCTGACCCATCCATGGCCTCATCATCCTCCGAGCCTCATTTCAGTCTGATGCTCCCATGTCTATAGCCACCCTCTTGCCCTCAACCTCCACCTCAACACCCATTCATACAAGGTGAAATTCAGCTCTGTCTGAGTTTCTGTGCTCCTGGCAGGGTTCTGAATGGACCAGCCTGGAGAGACAGCACTCAGGACAGCAAGGAGGGGACCAGAGAAGTCTCTCTTGTCCTTTGCAGGCTGCAGATAGCATCTTGCAATTAGCTGTATTATTGTTATTAATTATTATTATTTGTTTTATTATCTGCCTCTTGCTTCTAACATTTCATAAGAAACCTTACCACCTCCTCTCACAGCTCAACAGTAGAGAAAGCAGAGATGAGGTATTTGGGGCAGGTTGCTTGATTTTTTCGTTATCTTTTTTAAGCTTATCCAGTTCAGGAGAGCCTGTCAGCAAGTGAGAGGTGTCATTTCTGGCACAGGCCCATCCTAGATGGCCAAATACCACCCAGAGGCACAGCACCACAGCCTCCACAACACACCCAGCTCCTGGGTGCTCTTGTTACCCTCTCTAGACTGTGATTATTCTGGGAAACCTTGGATATGCTGCAGGTGGTCCCTGTGGCCATGGGCACACTGGTCAGCTCAGGCTGTGTTATACAAATCTCTCTCTGGAGTGATTATGGTGGTTCCCTTTGGGCCTCAGCATCTAAGAGCTCCCTTCTGGAATCCTGAGCATCCCCCTGTCCAGGTGACTTCCACTCTGCCACTCCATGTGCCACCTACCTCCAGAGGAGATGCATTGCTTGCTGGTCCACAATGAGGGGTGAGATTCAACCCCCTCCTCCCCCCCCCAAAACAAACAAACAAACAAAACAAAACAAAAAAAAAGAGCATTTTCACCTCCATTTCCAGCAGAAGATGCTCTTCTATGGTTCAATTCCACTGCCTCCACCCTGAGAAAGCTGCCAGTCCCAAACACTGTCTGCCTTCATTTAATATGGAAGCAAAGCCCAAAATCTGAGTGTTTATCTTCTTTACAAGGTTTTAAATAAGCTGATACAGACACACACATGCACTCATTCCCTCTCTCTTCATTCCCCTTTGTATGCTATTAAGTATTTCTAGCCCAAGGCAAAAGACACTCAGCTCATCAGTTCAGCTCTGTTGAGCAGATCCCCTGTCTTAGGAAGAAGCATTAGTTGAGATATTTAATAAATATTCTTCAAGTAAACCATAAAAGTATTCCAGCTGCCTGTAGTAAGGCCAAGGTTGAATACAACCTAAGAAAATGGGAAAGGCTACAAGGACACTGGACTCCACTGAGGACACAGAGTGGAGAGAGGCTTCTAGAATGGATGCAGTTCTTTCCTTTCCTCCCATGCCCTGAGGATTTCATTGCCCTTACCTCTCCTCAAGTGGAGCTCCCCTGCTTTCCCACCTTCCCTGCTGCATGCTGAGCAAGCTCAGCTCTGCAAATGAGATGGGTCTGACAGAGCTTGGCTTCCTTTGGGAGCCTATGAACTGGGAGACAGCAGCTATCTTACAGGAAAGCACTGCTGATTTTATCAGAAGGAGCAAAGCTGCAAAGATCAGAGGATTATGAAAGATCTGCACACCCATGTTTATCCTACCTAAACGTTTCTTGCTTGGAGCCTGAGAGCCATGGCAAGGTCTGATCTCCAGTTTTCAACTCAGTGGGAATTAAGCATTTGTGAAGTGATCCACCTCATCAAACTTTCTGTGCCTTCAACATCTCCTTTAGAGCCAACAGAACAAACTGAACACTCCCAGGGTGTGATTCTTCTTGTCTGCTTGGACAAACACTTAGAAGGAGGTGATACAGGTTCTGGTTCTCAAAAGGAGCCCAAAGTGCAGTGCTGATGTACATGGAGCTGCAGCACTGCCACCTTCCATCCCACCTCAGGATGCAGATCTCCATCTCCCCACGTTCCTGAGAAGCTGTGGGAGATGACTGACTGGGAGATGTGCAGCCCAGATGCACCAACTGGTAGCACCTCTCCATCTCTGCATGGCTGCCAGCCTAGGGTTTAGCAATGAGCAGTCCCAGAGGATGAGGAGCCTCCAGGGAAGGGGAAGACACCTATTATCCAAAGAGGTTTTGAGAGCTCCTTGTGCTGGGTCCTGCATTGCCACTGCTGCACTGGAAGTGAATCCTGAGCTCAGAGTGGTGTCAAATGGGGGGGATAGGACACACAGCAATGGATGTGGCTGCTGGGACAACTGGAGGTTGCAGAGGCCCTTGGCTCCCAGCATGGCCCTAAGGGTCACCTACCCAAGGCAGGTCTGTGAATCCCAAAGCCACTGTTGTTTTTTTTTTATAGAATCATAGAATTGTCTGGGTTGGAAGGGACCTCAGAGATCATCATGTCCAACCCTTGACCCACTGCTGCAGTTCCCAGCCCATGGCACTGAGTGCCACATCCAGGCTCTTTTTAAATATCTCCAGGGACGGAGAATCCACTACTTCACTGGGCAGCCCATTCCAATGCCTGACCACCCTCTCCGTGAAGAAATTCTTTCTAATATTCAACCTAAACTTCCCCTGGCACAACTTAAAACCATGTCCTCTTGTCTTGTTGAAAGTTGCTTGGGAAAAGAGACCAACCCCCACCTGGCTACAACCTCCCTTTAGGTAGTTGTACAGAGTGATGAGGTCTCCCCTGAGCCTCCTCTTCTTCAGGCTGAACACCCCCAGCTCCCTCAGCCTCTCCTCATAGGGTCTGTGCTCAAGTTCCTTCACCAGCCTGGTTGCCCTCCTTTGGATCTGCTCCAGGACCTCAATCTCCTTCCTTGTTATCAACAAGGAAGCCCAGTAACAACCAGAGGCATCTCAGATCTGTTTGATAGGCTGAGCAGTTGCATGCACTGCTGGCAGAGGGTTCAGCCTCATTCTAGGGATGAGGTTTTCTGTTCAGCCTTTCCAGCTGGGATGCAGGGAGATGGGGAAGGGGCCCTGACAGACCCCTGTGCAGATCAGAGATGGGGCAGAAAGAGTTTGGCCCAAGCAAACAACACTGAGGCTGGAGCAGCTCTTCTCCACAACCCTGGTACTGCCTGGGGCTTTTGTGTGGCTTTTTGGCCTTTAATTTACTATTGGAACCTAAGGGCAGCATCTTGAGGGAGATATTTAGATGCTCTGTGCAGTCCAGTGCTGTTCCTGGATGGAGCCAAATAAATCAGCAGCCTACCCTGAGCTGTGCTGGGAATTGTTAGTGTGAATCTAAACTGGTTTAGATTGTCTTCCTTTCATTACTGACACTGCCCTGCTAACACAAGCTGCAGCTTGTGCCTGGTTTTATTTACAGCTTTTCAACCCTCTCCCAAGTGACAGATCCCCCTCTTTTTCTAGTATACAAAGCAGCAACTTAGCCCTGGCTTCCCCGTGCCAGCTTCACAAGGCAGTGGAAAATCCAAGAGGTTTTGTTTGTTTGTTTTGGGTCTTTTTTATAGCTTCAATGTATTTTCCACAAAGAAAAAAAAAAAAATTCAGTAGTTCAGCCCTCTGCATTCTCACAGTTCACACAGCAGGAAGGCAGAGGAAAAGTACCAGAAGGAAAAGGATATAGGCTTTGCTACACTGGCAGGTTTTTCTTCTTTCTAGCTAAAGAGATCACTCCCTCCAAAGGAGCATATCTGCCCAAATCCCTTCAAGTAAAGTAGATCTGGGCTGTTTTGTTCCAGCTGGGGCCACGTGTCCATCTGGGCAACCAGAGCAGGAGGTCATTCCCATAGGAATGGGAAAAACAACTCTGGGAAGCTGGGGTCATTCCCTTACACACATATCACACATTTCTTTCTTTCTCTGGTGTTTCTCCTTTCTTTCTTCATATCATTCCTCTGGTCACAAGGCAATGTTTTGAAAAGCCATCAACAGCTTTCCTGATCCTGCAACAGGGATAAATAGCAAGCCAGGAGATGACACTGAAGACTTTTGATTTTTCCAACTCCCTACCAGCCATGCTGAGTGTATCCTCACCCTGGGAGAGTCACTTCTTAAGTGGAGAGATTTGTCTGTGCCAGGGCAAAGGCCTTCCTGAAGCAGCAGCTTTAAAAATTATGATTCATCCTAATTTACTTCACTGCTGCCTAGGGCCTAACCCAGATCAGGTTCCCTCTGTGCTAGGCATTGTATGAAGCAAGCCATGACACTCCCAAGCATAAGTCAGACAGGGAAAAGAGAAAAAGGGAGAGGGAGAACAAATATAGAAGGTATTTTGGGTGGATGGTTTTCCTCTCTTTTCTCCCCTGCTGACTGCCAGCTTTATCCCACCCACAAACTCCTGCCAGCTCTGGCAAGGCATGCTCCTCCAGCTTTTGGCAAATTATTTCTTTGGCAAAGAAATGCAATTTAAAGGGGACTGCAGCTATCCACACAGAAGTCTGTTTCTGCAAAGTGCTCAAGAGAAAAGCAAGAAAACACAAATCCAAAGGGTGGAAACAGATGAATGTTTCATTTTGGCTTCTGTTTTGGAAACTTTTTTTTTTTTTTTTTGAGATCCTGTTTCTATTTTTTTTTCTAATGGTCAGCTAATTATTTTATAGTGGTGGTCTGCTGCTGAATGCTATGTATCTCCTCCCACCTGCAGGGTCTCAGCTCAGCTTCCAGATTCACAGCTGCCCTGATTCATGGGAATCAAAAGGCCATCTCTATGCAGCCTCCTGCCTCGCTTTGTCTTCCATGGACATCTCCATCCCCACCACCCCAGCCCATTCTCAGTGGGAGGACATTTTGTGTTGATACAGTTTTAGGCTACCCATGTTTATCCTACCTAAAATCTTCTGTTCCAGTACCTTAAAGTACTGGTTTTCCCCTTGAGTTTTGTGGTGCAATCAATCACAGCTCTCCTTCCAGTCCCCATCACTTTTTAACCAGCAGCCTGGATTTCCACAGTAGAGCACCCAAGGCATTAAAAGAGGAAAGGAGCTATATCCCCAAGCACAGAGCAAAACATCTCACCTAGCATGAAATTCAACAGTTTCCAGTCTTGCTGGATTAAAAACAGAGGCTGGATTAAAACCAGAGGGACACCTTGAGAGCACTCAGCACTTGTGGTGTAAATCTTCCCTGCACGTGCAGCCACCTCAGAGTGCTTCAGGGGATTAGCCTGAAGGTCATGTTCAGCTTTGGGGCATGGGAAGCAGACCCAAGACAGACCTCAGGATTCAGCTCCTCTGGGACAAGCTAGAAAAGCAACCTCCTTGTGGGATGACTGACATTCCCTGGAATTGGTAAAAGGATCAGGGATGTCCTCAGTCCTGCAGAGATGTCTCCTCTGAGACCTTAGACAACAAAATGAGGAATAACAGGGTATTGATGTCCACAGACTACTTCTAGATCCTTCTATTCCTGTTCCACCACTGCCCTCAGACATTTCTGTTCCTCAGCAAGCACAGGTTCCCCCAATCCTCAGGCATATTGGCCACTACTTGGCACCCAGCAAGAAGACAAACCTCTCACTTGTCCCACCCTCAGAAGGCAGAAAGTCCTGAAGGGGCCTTACTTACCTCTGGGGAGGGGAACTGGGATCTGTTTCCATCAACTGGAGCAACCAAGAGCATGTCCTGCAGGATTGTTGTCATGTGCTGAGCCATCACCTTCTGCTGGTCAACACTGCAGTGGTTTTCCAGGGAGATGATGACAGGGTATGGGGAGGTCTAGAACAAGAGAGGAACATCCATCATCAGTGACCTCTGCCATTTCAGAAGTCTATAGGGATGGATATAAACCCCAGTGCTCTTCTCTCTGGAAGTGCAGGTGTCAACAGTAGGGCTTAATATTGTGCTGGAATAGGCATTTGATAAAAAATGGACAAATTTAACTCTGCAGCAGCTCCTGAGATCTCTGCTGATGCCATCCACAGGGCACCAGGCTGGGTCAGGATGCCTCCCACTTGCACTGTGGGTCACAGCATCTCCCTACCTCAGAAGAAGGACTGAGAAAGGGAGGCTTTAAACTCACTGGATTTGCTCAGATCCTTAGGTGACAAATCCTTCATTCATGCACGGGCCTGATCAGGTTCCCTGTGACCCCCCCCCCTTGTCATTTTACCTGCTGATGGCATTGTCATTGTCACAGCTTTACAGCCCCAAAGGAAACTTGATACTTGCTCTCAAGTTTACTACAGTAAAACAAGCAGAAATCCCAGTGAGTCCAGACAGACCCAACCAAGGGTTTTTTTTTAAAGGCTGCTGGCCCAGCACTGCTATACAAGACTCCAAACCTGCTCATTCCTTTTTAAAGCTGGGTAGAAGCAGTCCTTCATATCAGTCCCACCAGAATATGTGCCTGTGGGCTCCTCTAAACTAGGAATGGACCCTGAGACACCAAAGCCACACAAACTGGGGGCTTGTTTGCCTTTCCCATCAGGAATGCTCAAGATATTAGCCATTTCCACTGAAGTGGAGTCCAGGATGCAGTTGGTAAGAGATTCAAACTCATCCTCAGATAGTGCTCTGCTTGTCCAGCAACTCCCAGGAAAGGATCTCTGCAGAAAGCAGCACATAGATGCCCAGACAAAAGGAGACATCCTGCACCCATGAGAAATGCTAGGGTGAAGTCTTCATTACTTATGCTCCATGCAGGGAGGGCAGAGAACTGCTATCAGTCTTGGATTGTGTAAAATGAAATCTTAGAAGGTCCCTCGTCCTTACTTTGAAAGCATAATTCTTGATGGCCTTAATGACATCACTGAAGAGGATCTTGGAGGTGAGGGTGTAGCCATGATAAATGATGGGCTCTGAGTTAGGGCCATCCCAGCAATCCAGTTCCACACAGCGGCAGCCTTTGGTGAGGGCTCTGGAAATAAAGAAGTGACCTGGTTGGGTTCTCAACCTTCTGTTTGATCTCAAAATGAGGGTGCATCAGGCACAGGTATTAGCTGGGAAGGCTGAAAGGAAATTTAGGGATCAAGGGAGAAAAGAAGATCTTGGAAAAACAGGAAAGCGGATGGAGCAAGGATCAGAGTTCAGGGTCAGAACAGAAACCTCAGGGTTGGGCAAGGAAAGTACAGTGGGGTCTGAGAAAGGAGGTAAAGAAAGTCCAAAGTAAGAATTATCCAGAGAGGACACAGTGAGTGCCAGATGAGGAAGGACAGATAAGACTATGACCCAAGTCTTTTCCCAAAGAGGGAGAAAGAAGAGAAGAGAAGAGAAGAGAAGAGAAGAGAAGAGAAGAGAAGAGAAGAGAAGAGAAGAGAAGAGAAGAGAAGAGAAGAGAAGAGAAGAGAAGAGAAGAGAAGAGAAGATCAAGAGTGGCTGCATTGGAAGAAAGATGGTAAGAGTCAGCTTTAGAAGCCAGGTCACAAAGCCTGGAGGATGTGACTGCTTCTAGATCTGATAAGACATGAGAGATGAATCCTTGGAGCTGTCAGGGAGGGAGCTGTAGGAACTCCACCAGATCTGGGGATACAGCTGAGCTCCACTTTCCCAAACTGAGTCTACAGACTGAAGTTCCACTTGAAACTCTCATCTCTGCATACCCATATTTTCATTTCCATTTACTTCCAAATGTATGTTCCCCCTGTAGAGACTTATCTGGAGGTGACCTTCTCTCTTTTACTGTATCTCCCTATAGGTTTCAGATACCACATTTAAATCATTGCAGTAAGAACCACAGGATTATTCTTTTACAACCAAAAATATGATTCTGCCATTTTAAGATTTTATAAGAGGAATTCAAACTGCTACTGAAAAGCCAGATTTCACTCTCTCTTCTTTTGAGTTGGTGACTCAAACAGCCATTGTTCCCTGTGAACCAGATAAGGAATCAACAAAGGCAGAGCTGCAGCCCTTGGCTTGCTTCTGAGGAAACAGTCTCACTTGATAAAAGTTCAGGTCACAGCAGAAGTGAAGTTAATAAAGGCTGTGAGACATCAGACAGCAGCCCCTGGTAAAGGCAGAAGCAGGCAGCTCCTAATGCTCTGTCCAGGGATGCTGTGGGAGCATTTGAGCTGCTAAGAGGGGACCAGGCTTAAGTTTCCTGATCACCTACACTGCTTCATTAGCTCAAAATCTACCTCTTTTTTTTAACCACTCCAACTAGATCTCTCCAAAATAAACCTTGGTGGTTCTAGGGATAGCCCATGCCAGGGGCTCCTCCTGAAAGGCTACAGAGAGAGTATATATCACAACAGTAGGTATCATCCTGGATCCTTTCAGCCACTACATAATCCTGCAGGTTTGTCCCAGAAACCTCTAAACTCCTTGCACTCTCCCATGCCACATTCTGGGGAATGCAGAATACCCTCTGCAGCATCACATTTTGAAAACACCATGCTATAGGGCTGCAATCCAACCTCCATGTGACTGCAGGTATATTAAACTACTCCAAAATGCAGTAATTATACTCCTTACAGTCAGGTGGACACCACAGACCCAGGTCAAAGTACTATGAAAAGTGGGGCACAGCCAACCTGGTTTAAAAAGAGCTGACCCTGATGTGAGCATCCACTTGTCTGGAGTGGGAGATTGCTTCTTGGTCCTCTAGTGGTACAGATGCACCCTATGTCTTCTATAGGAAAGAGCTCAGCTTCTCACAGACATAACCACACACAAAACCACACACAGATACATTACCTGATGTAGGCTTCTGTGCTGCTTGGCCCTGTGAGCTGGTCTTCCATAAGGTAGGTATTGTGTGAGGATGACACCAAGTAGTGACTGAGAGGTTGAGTCATGTCCTGGTAAACTTTCCGGTGGGAGGAGTTGAAGATATTCCCATCATCAGACAGCAGGTACATCAGGAAACCATCTTTGGTCATGGTGTTACCCCTCTTGGCTGCCAGATAAATAGAAACCCCAACACTGAAAATCTGATACCACCAGGTTGTGCCATCAGCCTCAGCCTGGTGCCTGCTGCTCCCCAGAGGATCCCAAAGGCAAAAATCTGCTCTCTAGGCATTTAGCTAATGGTAAATATATTGGTGCTGTTCAGATGATAATGACAGCTTCATCTGCCTGAAAGTGCTTTTAAACCCCCTTGACAATCACAGCTTTCTACACCACTTGCTGTTCTTGGTAACATCTAAAAGGTTTCAAAGACAGGACTTAACCTCACCTCTCTCTAGAGATCTACGGCAGAAAACTCTCCATTTGAGCACTTGGAGCTTCCTTCAGACCAACACAGAAAAACTGACAGATGTCTAAGCATAGCCAGATAAATCCTGTCTAGATTAGCCAATTAATTCATGATCTGCAAAGAGTAAATACAAAATAACCCAACTCTGGGGAGAAATAACGCAAAAGCAGTCCATGGCTCTGTGTTTATTTTTTTAACATATCCTCCAAGTTGCTCCATACTGGTGATTCACATGATTTCTGAGCAGCAAGACTGCTCTCCTAAACAGCTATCACCATCTTTGCCCTCTGCTCAGAGAGTTCATCACCCAATGGCTTTCCAGGGGCCAACATTCAAAAGGATTTGCCTTCATTTCTGCTTCCAGAAAAGAGAAATATTGCTATATTCCTAACCTTGCCAAGGTTATTTGAATAAGACATCAGAGCCTTTCCCACAGGAACATTATCACCCATTATCACAAGATTATCACCAGGAACATTATCACCCTCTAGCCAACTCCACAGCCCCCTCTCTCCAGCTGCTCAGTGTGCCCAACCCATAACTGGAGAGAAGTATTCCCCAGGCTCTCCACTGTCCTCTTCTCTTAGAGCTGCTAAAGTTACCCTAGAAAACTTGTGGGGTTTTTAGAAGCAGTCACAGGGAGAAAATGACACACGTGGCTGCAGAAGAAAATGACAGTAAAGCAAATCACAGTTCATCAAGAAAGCATGACTTTGAACCAAACCAGCCAGAGCTTCCAACCTACCTCTTTCATTGGGCTCATATCTCTGAATTAAGGCAGGGGCAGCAACAACAGCATCTTCCTCTTGCTGTGTCTCATAGAGGAACCTCACCAGGTTCTGGCAGGACATGAACCCTTCTGCATCTGAGTACTTTTGGAAGATCTTGTCTATTTCCTTCCTCTCTGTCAGTATCTTGTAAAATTCCTCTATCTCATCATCCTCCAGAGCCTCTGTTTTGGACTTGTCACAGTGCTGTAAACGTAGAGGGGAGAAGGAGTGAAAACCTTCTTTCCTTCTGGCATATGCCAGCCGTAATCTGCACCAGGGCTACACAACGCAGAACACAAAATAATTGGAAAGAGTTACTGGCCAGTGAATGAGAAGCACTTGGTCAATGCCAATGATTCCCATTGACAAGGCCAACAGACACAGAACACTTACAATTCATATTATTTTCCTCATTTTAGCAGCGTGCTGAAAAGCTCCGAGCACGGCCCTGAGCTCCACAGCACTGTGCAAACCATGAGTTAAAAGGACAACTCTTGGCAATCTCAGTACAAATCAAGGCTCAAAAGAAATGTCTCTCTTGATTCAAGAGGTAGAGGAATACAGGGAAACAATTAACTTAATGCACCTTGAGCTATTGATAGAAACTATAGCCTGAAATCCAGTAAGTAAAGGGAAAAGAGCCTTGAGGGTCAGCTCTCAAGAGCCTGTCAAGGCTGGTAGTTGGGCTGGTTGCAAATTTGGCACCAAAACTGACCTTAAAAAACATCCTGATAAACACATGCATGTTCAAGCATTGAAAGATCCCTCTTCTCATGAAGTTTTTATTCTTATTCAAAAACCAACAAGTAACAAAATCTACACAGAGTTTCAAATCAGGTATCAGCTTTTCAAGGAGATGAAATTCAAATTTTTCATGTCTTCTCTGGTTTGAACTCCTCCACCAGGGTAACAGCTTTGACAGAGGACCACAGACAAGGATTTGGCTGACCATGAAAGACCAGAGTTTAAGGTGTACATGTTAGTGTTGTCATGGAGGACAACAGACTTCCCAACAACAATTATATCCAGTTTAAAATATTCCCAGATTCAAATTTTCACCAGAAATAATAATTTTTCTCTGGCAAATCCTGAAACGAATTTTGATGTTTGTTCCTAGCAGAATTCTCCAACAACTATTTTTCAGCCATCTCTGGGATGTTAACCTCTGCATTCAATGTAAGCTGAGCAAAACAAGCTGCAATGGGAAGCAAGAGCCCATCTCAGAGGAATCACAGACAGGGAGCACTATACTACTTCCAAGTGTTTTTCCCTGAAAATTTCAGCAAACAACCCACTTTTAATGAATGTCTTGTTATTAGGATGATTCTCCCACCCTCAATATCTAAAGCCAGCAAACAGCCCCTTAGCAATGTGTCCTCATACAGCACACTCCCATCTCACATTTCAGCTAAGTCAGAAAACTCATTTTTGGCAGAGATGCCAAACCCCCTGCAGGACATGGCTTACCTTCCTTAAATCTTTGGTCTAAGAAGTCCTCTTTCAGACCTAAATTTGGAAAGGAAGGTGTGCTCCACACCACTCCAGGGACCTTGTGGTGCCTTTCATTTCATCCTTGCTATGGACAAACTGCTACCAGTTACCACAACTTAGCTGACAGGTGGTAACCTCTCAAACAAGAGGAATTAAATTGCTTTCCATCTTCAATCTCTTATGACTGATAGGGCTGTTGCCCTGGGTTTTATGACCAAAATGCATAATTCTGTTTTACCAGTCATCCCATTAATCTCAGAGCAACCCTGCTAATGATCTCAGTAATGGCTATAGTGGCTTTGGCAGTGTCCCAAGTAAGATGATAACAAGGTACTTGCATCCTCTGCAAATCCTCCACTATCTGTTGGAAGATACTGGAAGGCTTAGAGCCCTTCACTATCTGTTTATGGTGCACATATAAAACCAAATGAAATTACCATGCTGCACATCATTTCACAGACTGAACTGATAGCAAAATGTTCAAGTTGTCCTAATTTTAGAATCTGCTCAGTAGAAGCTACATTTTCATCTCAGAGATGGGACAACCTGTGAAATTCTCAGTACTACAGACACCTTCAAGTTAGGTTTGAGCAGTCCAGGAAATGTCTCATCCTTGCTGTGATGGAAACAGGACAATAGCACTGACATCACTGCCATATTCCAAGACAGATCAGATGTATAAAAGTCAGCTCCTTCTGCTACTAGAGCTCCAAATTAGAAAGAGAATCTCAACTCAAAATACTGTTTTACCTCACTTGTATGGATCATGAACCATGAGTCCTGAGGGAACCTCAGTCTGCTAGAAAAGTTAGAACCTTTCTGATGCCCCAAAATGAATATTCAGGTTGAAATGAAGCAAGCAAATGGAGATTTGCACAGATCCTGGCTGCATTGCATATGTCTTATTCAGGTGTGTCTAAACCTAGATGTGGACATAGTTATGTGATGAAAAGCACGAATGGTGCAAGAACATGCTCTGTAGCTCTCTCTTGATCACCCTTCCTTCCTGTGACTAAATGAAGAAAAACTAAGACAGACAAGATCACCTTTTCAGAATGCTGTAATGTCTCTCTGTCCATCTAAGTTTAGGTGGTGTATAAACTGAAAATGTAATTGCTTTAGGAGTAAGACAAGTGCCAATGCTGCCCATAGGAGATCTGAATTAACCTCCAAAGAGCCTCTTATCAGGAGGAACACATTTAATGAGGTTACTTCAACTCCCTGGTTGCATTTAGATGGGCTGAATCAAGGTTTAGTAATCACTAGGAGTCCTTAAGCAAAAAAGAGCTGCATCAAGTTTCCACTCCTAGAGCTCCCTGGTAACTACTGCCATACCAAAAGAGGGTCATTGAATGAAGAGGAGACTGAACCTCTAAAAAAATAGGAAAGTAAATAAAAAGGGTTTCTTTTCAGATGTTTGATGCCATAGGGAATGTTTCATCTCAGACATATCAGATGTATCCTTTAGGATGAAGGGAACTGAACCCATCTCCACTATTGGCTTGACCTACACAGACTTCAAAGGAAGGGTAATTGCTGGTGACTACTTTCAATGCAGATATCTGCACTGGAGACACCTAACTCAACCCAGGGAATCCCAACCTCATTGCTATTCTTCCAGGGTCTTCCTGAGCAGGGCACAAAGCATGCAATATGCCAACCAGAGTAGGCAGCACATCCAGAAGATTTTGTAAGCAGAAATTTTTTAAAATCTCATTATGACCTTCCCTCAGTTCTTGCAGAGTCACCAGAAAGAGAGAGACCTCCATAAAGCAAGGATTAGGAAATTTGTATCTCCTCTGGTGGAAGGTACAAGTCAGAGCTTGCCAATTTTCCCTGCTATCTGCTTACAGGAAGGAGCAGAAGTACTGCCTGCTGCCCAAAACCACCCCCGTGTTTACAGCTGATCAGAAAAAGCATTTCTGACACTGCCCACCCTTGAATTCACATCCTGCTTCCGACAGGATGGAAGTCTGGAAATTACCCAGATGTTTTATCTCACCTCAGCAGGAAGGCTTCGCCAAGAGAGAAATCAAAAGCTGATTTCTGAGAATTTTTCATCCCCTTTCTTATCTTCTGATAGGCTCAGCCAGCAAGCTGGATCTCAAGAATTTAGAAGTGTATGTCCCTGACAAGATTAAATATGCTACGGGCCACTGAATCAACAAGAATGGTCCAGGCTTGGGTAGAATGTTGCATACCTATCACAAATATGGAGGGTTTTTTTCCTAATTTGTACTTTCTTTTTGTTGGCACCTGTCATTTGGTGCCAGCATTCCTAACCTCCTCTGATCTGGGTTTGTAATTGTAACCAAACCAATTTCAGCCATTTAGGCAATGACATATGGCATAGCACACAGAACTCCTGAAACACCTGCAACTCAAAGTGCCCTAGAACTTTGCTTTTCCCTTTTCCTCACATTCTCCATGTTTGCATCTCATTTTCTCTGAATTCTGGCAAAACTGGGCATCAGTGGTAAACAAAGACATTAATACAACTTCATCAAAAGCATTGTGCTGACCTCACTTAAATTTAGTGTGAATCCAGTGAGCACAAAAGCCCAAGAGTCCTTCCTTGACATGAGAAAAGAGTTCACTTTAGCTTAGGTCTCCAACCAAAGCTGAAAGCTGTGCTTGACCACAGCCAAAAGCAAACACTTCATCTGCTTACTCTCATTACCTGGAAAATCTTCTTGGCATGATAGTCATCGACTTCAATGTTCACTTCTTTCAGGAAGTTCTTGAGCTCTTTCAAGCTCATCTTGTTGTCTTTGTTTTTATCAGCTTTCCGCAGGCAGGTATGAATCCAGCTGCAGAATGATGTAAGGAAATCTTTCCAGGTCAATGCCATCCCTAAAATACCACCCTTCTGCTGCCCATGGTGGGGGCAAAACCTCTTCTAAAGGCTCTGACCCACCTCTCCAGATGCTGTAAACCAGCATGCTACCACTGAACAGATTACATCATCACACTCTGAAAGATGCTTTGGCAGAAGCAAAATGCTGTCATACAAATTATCATGGCCCAGGAGAAGCTTTTCACCATCTGGCCAAGGCTGGTTCCACTCTCTTTACTCTGTAGAAGTTTCTGGCCACAGCCACATCATAAAACAGTCTGATTATTCTTGTATGACAGAAAGTGCATTCTGCTCCAGACTATTAAAAGAGGACAGGAGAGGGATGAAAAGTGGGGTAGAGGAGCTCCCAAGTGAGGTAAACTGATTTTTAGAGATTTGAACAATATTCAGTATACCAAGCTGAACAGGGACTCCCCAAGTGAAGCATTAGTTAATTTTTGGAGTCACCTTCTGTATTATTTAGGGATTTCTACCTGTGTATCTTAAGAACATTGTTGTGAGCATAATCAAGCCAAACTTTGGTGATCTTGGCTTCCCATTGTGAAATGGACAGGATCTGGATCATACTGTGATAATAGTTGATAAGAGATTGGTTTATAATAACTTCAGTACATCTATGGCTGTGGAGCAATTAGTATTTAAAAATGAGCTTTTCAGTGGGATGCCAGGTTATTTGAACCCTATCTCCCAAATTCTTGACACCTCTTAGGAAAATAGTTTTAGACAGTTGAGATATCCTGAAGTTTAAAAAAAATGTTTTTTGCATCAGGGGGACTATCTGTCTCTAATTTGTTTTACTGACGGATAAGGATGCAGAAAAATCTCATATTTTTTAATAGAAAAAAAGATTAAAGTAACAATTTGATCTCCAAGAATGGAACCTTCCACGTTTTGCATGGGAAACACTGCTTCAAACTCTTCTAAAAAACTCTTTTTAAAATGCCCATCCAGATAAGATGGATGTTAAGAGATTAGCAATTACCAGCTGAGGTCAATGATACCTTGATGTTTTAACTGGGCCTTTCAAAATAACCCCAAAAAAGGATATTAACTGACAGCCTTTGGGGCTGAGACAGAGTATTCACCACTGCACGCAAGTATTTCCGAACTCTGGAGATATGTGTAAACTATTTGTAAGTATTGTTTGTCTCATGGAAAGTTGAACTTTGTTTTTAAAAATCTTGGCAGGTGCTAAGCAATGACCTCACACTGTCTCCATCTTAGCCTGGTAATATTAATATTCCTTTTCTTTAGACATAGAAACCACCCTAGAGAGAGGCTACATTTCCCCAGCTCCCAAGGACACTCCAGGGCACTGAACCAGGATCTGGCTTGGGGTGATTCTTGTCAGAAAAACAAGTTTGAGTCATGAAGCTCCCATGGGCAGAGGATGCTCTGCTGGCAGGACACCACCATCCCCCCCCAAGGTGGAGAGAGCATCCCCTCCACCAGCTCTGCTCCAAAAAGCATCTGCTCAGCATGTCACCAGGGTGCCAACAATGGTGCCACCCATTCATACCCAATCCCTGCACCTCAGCTCCCCTACAGCCTTCCCTAAAAATGACAGACAGGAGTAACATGCAACTCTAGTAAGCCAAGAGGAAATCCAGCCTGTCACAGCCAGAGGCTGGCTAACACTACCTGTGTGTAGAAACTACTCTTCTTGCCTTAACTGTGCCAAAAAAACCAAAAAAACCACAACCAAACAAAAACAAACAACAAAAAACCACCCAAAATAAAACAAACAAAAAACAAATAAACAAAAAGAAACAAAAAACCCCACCAAAATAACTTTTTAAAAAAAAAACACAAAAACAAAAAGTCTGCAGTCATTTCACTGACCATGAGCACCTGGAGGTCATGCAGATCCCATCACTGAAAGGGTTTTCAAACAGTGGAATGGGCTGCCCAGGGACGTGGTCGAGTTCCCATCCCTGGGGGTGTTTAAAAGATGTGTGGATGTGGTGCTGAGGGACATGGTCCAGCACCAGACTCCGTGGGATTAGGCTCATGGTTGGGATTAGGCTCATGGTTGGACTCAATGATGAGAAAAGGTTTTTTCCAACCAGACCAATTCTGTGATTCTATGGAAGGTGACTCTGGAAGGCAATGTGTGGGGAGTGAATGCATCTGCCAAAAAGTTTTCCCAGGTCCTGCCTGGAAAGGGAGGATGCTGCTTCCCTCCTGCATGCCTCTCAGAGAGGCTGAGCAATGCAGGAGGGAAATCAGAGCCCAGGAAGAGCAGTAGGTCCTGGATCCTCTCCCTGCATGGATAAGCAGCAAAGAAAAAAAAGGAGACTACAGACAACTGGGGCCCCTGTCTGTCATGTCAGCAAACAGCAGTGTCCAGTCCCCAAAACACCCAAATTCCCAATGCATGGGGACACCTTCAAATTTCAGAGAGCTCAGAGGAGCTGGATGAAGTAAACACATAACTGAAGTTCTTCTCATCTGATGCAAACACTATTTTAAAGGCCTGGTCATGGGTTTTCTTTTCCCTTCACACTCCTCTTTGGTTCTGGGTGGACTGGGGAAAAGCTGTTCCCATTCCTGTACACATCCGGAGAGAGCCTGCTTCCTGCCTCTTGTTTTTAAAGGATCTGCCAGCTCCAGGGCTACCAGCTTTCTGTGAGAAACCAGAGAGGGATGACTGAAAATATCTGGCAGATATCCCATGAATGTGCTCAGAACAGAAACGCTGCAAAACTTCTGGTAAGTGATTACCAACCAAAAGAAAAGCTCCTACATAAAATCCCAGAATTGAGGCAGACGGTGCCACGATACTCAGATGAAAAGTCTCCTGTATTTTCTGGTTGAAAGTCTTCCCTGAACACATACCTGCAATATTTGCTAAACAAACAGTTTCAGCTTGTTGCAGGGTTGAATCTCAGTTTTAATAAAACAGTACTGTATGTATAAGAACATCAGAAGTGCTCCCCAAACACACAGAATTTTTCTCTTTGTAGGAAAATACGACTGGAAAGGACACACAAAGCACTAAATTGAGTCTCTTGCTACCACAGGCAACTCCATTGTATTATGAACTAAACAAACCCCATCTGAAACTAGCAGGCTTTTTGCTTTCAGTAGTTGTTTTCAAAATCTTGTACATTCCTTACTTGCTTTGCAAGGCTTTAGAGGTTGGAAAAGATACACTGCAAGGCAATTCTCCAGCGATGGGGGATAGGCAGGGGACCCAACACTTCTCCTTATCTCCTGACTCTTCCCCTTCTGTGCTCACAGATGCACAGAACATTTCTGAGGTTTAAGGCAGATCTGGGTAAGCCCACACTGCCAAGCAAACCCAGTGAAGACAAACTAAATTTAAAATCCCAGGCTTTAATTAAACATCATCAAATTTCAAATGAGAAATCATGCTGTTCTGTAATTCCAGGTTACGTTAAACAGCCTGAGACAATCCCAGATTGGAAGCCAGCACTGCACAGTAATTACTCTTCCAGAAATACAGCTTGCCTACCCACCCTACATAGCTTCAATTCTGCTTTCCAAAGACAGAGAGGCACTTTTCCACGCTGGAAATTTACAGCCTTCTTCCCTTGCAAATGTCATTGTTATTTTTCCCCCCTTAGCAATTTTTCCCCCCTTCCCCCCTCCTTCCTTCTTCTTCTGGGGAAGGTTTTCAGCAATATATTCAATTTGGCAAGCTCCAGGGACAACTTTCTGTAGCCCAGATTTTCCCCACCAAAGTTTCGAGGTTTCTCTAGGGACTGCTCCCTACAACCATGGAAATAACAACTGATAATACTGCTGAGGAACAACCTTACCACCTAGAGCTTGAAACAAACATCCAAAAAGACACTCACGGGGCAAGAGATAAGCACAGCATCCCACACACATCAGAACCAATGGAGTCTGATTCCTTTAAACCAACAGCACTGTGGTTGTGCAGGTGTTTGTGAAGAGAAAGCACAGGAGAGTACAGCCTGGAGAAAGCTCAGCATTTATGTGCCACCTTCATCATCAGCTGCAAATTATTCCCCAGCAGGGAACCTGCATGGAGTGATGCCCTGAGTGAGGACAAGACCCCCCAGTGCCTGCTCAGGCTCAGACTCCAGATTTGTGATATTCCCTAAGTGAAGATTTGGCATCTCCCCTTCTCTCCCCAGCTGCTTTGATAATGAACAAGGCATGAAGCTCATGGAGCCTCCTCTTACTGAGAGTGCTATCTGGTTTCCTCTCTGATGGCTGGATGCCTATCTCTGTGAAGCTTAAAGGAACTTAATACTTCATGACTGCTTTGGCTCTGTCAGATCAAGGTAAAATCAACCAGCAGGCTCATATGGCACAGTCAGAGCCTCAGACACACAGGGACTGCAGAAAATCCATCAAAACCTGTGCCCACAGATATTCTCTCTTTTTATATCAATGTGAGACCTGTGGTCACAGAGCAACTCGTTGGGTGAACAAGGACAAACTCCCCAGGGCAAACTCCCTGTGAATACAGCAGAGCCAAGATTTCACCCAATAACTAACTCAACTCTCCATTGCATAACCAAATCACTCTCTTTTCCTGCTCTGCTACTCTTCCTTTCCAATGTCTGCTTTGTCACTCAAGCAACTGCAAAGTCTTTTTGGGCAAAACTTCCTCCCATGCTGAGACAAATAAGGAGTAATTTCATCGAAGTCAGTGGAGCTACCCCAGAGTAAACCTGGCAGTCAGAAGAGAAGAATCAGTTCCCTTGCCTTGTATTACTGAGAAACATGATAAACAGTGCAGGCTTTTCATGCCTTGCCAAGGAGTGCCTCCCCTGGAGTTTACTTCAATGCAAGTGAAACAGACCCCTAAAGAATGCAAAAAAAAAAAAAAAGGAAAAAAAAGATTGTTTTATCTGGAGCTCCCTGAAAGAAGCGATTCTTTGCTTAAAGATCTATGTGAAGCCTGAATCCACTCTTGCTTGTATCACTGCAAAACAAAAAAGCATTGGAAACGAGGGAGATTGCCCCAAATCAGAGCAAAACTCAGCGCCCAGGGCCAATAGGGAGAAAAACGGGGTCAGTCTACTATCTCCACCCACAGAGAAAGACAAGTGCATCTTTGTGTGTGATTAATCACTTCATAAAGCAAAAGGATACTGTTGGAGTTTCTGTTTCTGGTTCATGGAGTTGCTGTGGGCTATGATTTTTGCAAGGCCGGAGATCCAGTGGTTGGCATCGTCCTCTGAACTTGCAATGAGGTCCAGGTTTTTCCGCTGGTCTTTGAAAATGATGGAAAAGCAGCGATACTCCGGGACATCCTTGGCGTATTTTTCCATACCTTCTGTTTTATGGCCTGACCTCACATCCCGAATATCCTCAATGGAGACTGTGGAAAGAAAGCAGAGCCTGCTGTCAGCAGGGGTTCAGTCAGCCTTATCTCTACTTGGTGAGGGTTATTAAGAAATTACACTTTCTCCTTTTCCTGCAACTTTGGGAGGATTCCCTTCCCCAAATTCTGAGACTCAAGGAAATTCAAATCAAAAGGAGCAGAAAGAGCAAGAAATCAAAAACAAACAAAAAAACCCCTCCCCAAGTTCTTTATTTAACAAAGAAACAGAACATGCACTAGATGCTGTGCTGTGATATCATGTTTATGAGATGCAAATCACTGCCAAGAGTTTGGTTCCAGTCCTGGGAACAACTTTGATTTGATCTCTCCCCCACTTTGAGAGAGGGGAAAGTAGATCTGTGCCTCCCTGTGAACATCACCTCCCAGTAAAAGAAGAGGTGATGTCAGTAAGAGGAGGGTGGGGATCAAAATAGTCATGCTTCATTTTGAAAACAAAGTGAGAAGGTACAGTTTAAAATCCCACCTATCCTTCTCAGTCACCCTAGAGCAACTTAGGGAGGTACAGATCAAAGGTTTAGAACAGTTTGGTGTCACCCAAACCCCATCCTCACCCCTCTCAAGGGGTGCCATGGATCCTTATAGCAATAAAGAAAGCAAAACACTGCTTTCAAGACCATCTTTCCCCTTTTCTCTCTCTACCCCTCAGCTAGTGGAAGTGAGCCCTGAAGCTGTGTTACATTTGCAAACTGCACACACAAAGCAATGCAGAAAGAGCAGAGGCTTCAAGAGACCACTTTATTAAACTTAAGTAATGGAGAGAGTCCCACATCATCCCTAAGAGTGGGCAAGTGCCCTCAAACCATGCTGCAATCAAGCAAGCTCCAAGCAGCTTCAGTTTGTCTTCTAGGGACCACTCAATACATCTACAAAGGACTCAGAGGAAAGGGCAGAAACTCCTGAATCACATTTGAATGTTGCCACTTATCACAGAAGTAGGGTTGGCACCTACACCCAATCAGTGGCAAAAATGTTTGTACACAGTGTTGGGCACACACAGAAAAAGCAACACCCCTGAGAGATATTCAGCCATCTTCTATAATACAAGCACAGGAATTTGGGGAAAAAAAAAAAAAAAAAAGGCTTAACTTCTACTTACCTCCAATTATAAATTACAGGTAAAAATTATTTCCTGTATCAAACATGTGAGATCAATTTTATTTGTGTTTATTCTGAAGGAGCTTTGTTAAAAGGCAGTATGTGAGTGAAAAATATACCTACTGTTTTGCTGAAAGGGAAAAATTTGCCTTTAATCATTGATTTTAGCAGCTCCTTCCTTTAAATTGGGGCAATTTCACCACTAAAGGCTCCAGTTTATTCAAAGTCAAGCCTGAAGAAAAACACAACTTTGCAGCTTTTTAGTATGGCTGCCCTGGGATCACCTAAAATTCATTAGACCCTCATTAGAGTGTGAAAACATTCTTTTTTTTTTTTTTTTTTTTTTTTTTCACCAGGACAGTCATGATGATGCTCAGATGCTGGGAGAAAACAAAATAAAAAACCATACCCCAAAACTTCAGTGTTCAAAAATCAAAAACTTTCCAAAACCAACACCTGACATTTGCTTTAAATTCCCACCCGCCACATGTTGGGATGGTCAAACATTTTTCACAGGACTTTGCTGGTTTGGTTCCTCTACAAGAGCACATCATGAGGACCTTCCTGGAGCTGGCAAAGCTACTCCCAGATAATTAAGAGCAATTATCTTTGTGTGGTCTTTTATTATCACTTCATAAAGGCCAACAGTTGATCAGAGCAAAAGGTTGGGCTGGGCTGCTGTGGAATTACATTATCTGGCCAATTTACCATCAAGTAAAAGTTTGTGGTTTGAAGCACTAAAACCATCCTTGAAATAAAAGGGCTGCAAGCCCCTTGCAGCTGCTCTATTGGAGAGACTTTCCAGATGATTTTGGTTGGGACATTGGGGAAATATTTGACAGTGATTGTGCCTAAGGTAGAACTACAACCTTAATGTAAAGGATGCTGTCAAGTTGGGACAGATTCAGTTCAGTCAAAAAGTCTAAAGTGGTAAAAAAAGAGAAGTCACCTTCTCTCTCCTATTTAGAGAAAATCTTTAGTGTAAGATAAATCACACCCTTAATCCATGGCTATGGTGGATCACTGACCAGAAAGGAAGCTCAAGCATGTGTGCCATGCAGATGGTCCATAAGTAGTTGGTTCTCTTCTACTCTTGGTCTCTTCTGGTTATGGCAGAGCAAGTGGAAGGATCATCCTGTTGTTCCTCATCACCTGCCAAGTGCTCACCACTGCCTGGCTCATCAGAGTTATTGTCCCTTTAGAATGGCCTAGCAAGTCTGCTTGTGCAATCAATCCCTAAACTTGGGGTTGGCAACAACCTAGAGTTTCCAAGACCAGAAAATCTGATGTTAAATATTGGAAATTCAGAATGGATTCTTTGGAAACCGTTATCTGGCAAAGTGAATCCACTGGAAAAGAAAGCTGTGTGGGAGGAAAAAGATTGAAAACCTGTGTCTGCCTTGACCACAGTGGGGTATGCTGAGGAAAGGGTGATGGAGGGCCCAGAGCTCCTCCATGAAGAAATGTGCAAGGAAGGATTGGTGTCTATTGTAGTCATGCAAGAGACAAGGAGAGAAACAACACAGGAATTGTTAAAAAAACAGGGTAAGGGAGGACACTTCTTAAAGCTTTCCATCTTGGTTATGTGTCCTGCTTTTATCTATCAATAAAAAACTTAAGCCAAAGGAGTCAGCCCAAGCCATCTGCAAATGTTATCTCTTTTCTGGAAAATCTTAACCCAGCATGAGCACATCATCAGCTGCTCCCGGGCAGTGAGCACACTGTTAGCAGCCCCAAATGAACTGTGTGCTCAGCTGAGCTATCTGCAAGGAGAAATCAGAAATAACAGGGGGACAGAGAGGTTTCACAGCAGGGGAATATTACAGCAACCCCCCCATCAGTCACGTAGCCCTGCAGCCTCCCTGTTCCCTCCCCATCACACCACGGCAGCGAGGTAACCAGGAGTAGAAGGCACTCTGGAAAGTTTGGACCACCTTCTCTTGGGTGTTTCTGTCTGCTGAAGAGATGGCTTGTGTAAAGCCCAGCACATGAATCACAACACAAGGAACCTTGTGTCCCTCCTGACCTGTGGATGTCCCGAGCTGAACATGAGCCAGCAGTGTGCCCAGGTGGCCAAAAAAGGCCAATGGCATCCTGGCCTGGATCAGGAACAGCGTGGCCAGCAGGTCCAGGGAAGGGATTCTGCCCCTGTACTCAGCCCTGGTGAGGCCACAGCTCGAGTCCTGTGTCCAGTTCTGGGCCCCTCAGTTCAGGAAGGAGATTGAGGTGCTGGAGCAGGTCCAAAGGAGGGCAACCAGGCTGGTGAAGGGACTCCAGCACAAGTCCTGTGAGGAGAGGCTGAGGGAGCTGGGGGTGTTCAGCCTGGAGAAGAGGAGGCTCAGGGGAGACCTCATCACTCTCTACAACTCCCTGAAAGGAGGTTGGAGCCAGGGGGGTTCAGGCTCTGCTCCCAGGCAGCTCTCAGTCAGACAAGAGGCCATGGGCTTAAGCTCTGCCAGGGGAGGTTTAGGTTGGATATTAGAAAGAATTTCTTTACGGAGAGGGTGATCAGACATTGGAATGGGCTGCCCAGGGAAGTAGTGGATTATCTGTCCCTGGAGATATTTAAAAAGAGACTGGATGTGGCACTCAGTGCCATGGGCTGGGAACCACAGTGGCAGTCAATCAAGGGTTGGACTTGGTGATCTCTGAGGTCCTTTCCAACCCAGCTGATTCTGTGATTCTATGATTCTATGTTCTATGATTCCAGTCAAACAGGTGACATCCCAGTCACCTCCATCCCCTGGCTGCAGGTGCCTCCTGGCCAGTGCCAAAGGTTCCCTGCTCAGATGGACACAGAGCAGTGTTCCCTGGAGCTGGTGAAATCACTCCTGTCTCAATTAGTCTCAGGAAGATGTGAGGACTCTCTTTTTAATCATCCTTTCAATTTTTATCACCGGATATTGCCCTTGTGCTCCTCCCTTGCTAATTCTCAGCTCAGTGCCCTTCTCCTCCCTCCCCCATGGCATTAGCAGCCAGGTTTGAGTCAGGCCAGCAGGATGCAGCAGGTCAGTTCTGAGAACCATGGTGTTTTCAAGTAACCTACATGTTTATTGTTTGTGTCTATTTCAAGTGGTTCACACTGGTGTGCCTGGAACCAGACCCCTAGAGAGTCTGCAAATACCCAGGTCCCAACTGGTGACCCACAAAACCTTGGTGAATGAATGCAGAGCCTCAGTCTGACCCAAGTTAGTTTCTCTCCTCTATGGAAGGCTTCCCACCTCCCTCCAGAAGGACTTAAACTGGCCTGACTTCCCTGCACAAGGTGGCCTCAGACACAGCCCAGCACAAGGATTTCATCCCTCTGTGCATGTGGGGAGTGATGGCCATTTGAGGGAGAACCATTCCTGCAGGAAGGGCACAAACTGAATCTCTCCATCACCCCACAAGCTGTAACCCCAGAGCTTTCAGGCTCCAGGAGTGCATCCAAAGCACATGTATGAACTTGGAGCCATCGGGCAGCCAAAAATACATGTGTTGAAGAGCCAGAACAACAAGCCTGACAAGGTGCCCAGTGATTAAAGCACTTCCCTGACAGATGAGCCCTGGCCATTGGCCTCTCCATCTTGTCTCCTGTTACTGCTCCTCAGGTGAAATGTTCAGAGTGTGCAGGGAACAGGGACAATAAATCACTTTGTTAAGCCTCAAAGATAGGATCAAGTCAACCGAGAGGTATTTGAAAGCCATATAAATGTGGTACTTAGGGACATGATTCAGTGGTGGACTTGGCAATGCTGGGTTAACAGTTGGACTTGATGATCACAAAGGTCTTTTCCAACCAAAATGGTTCTATGATTCTATAAAACAGGAAAAGGAGGAGTGGAAGCAGAGAGCAATAATTCTTTGCCTTTCTCCTTCTTGGCAGGCAGCCCTTCGAGAGAAGGTATTTTGTATAAAAAAAAAAAAAAAAAAAAAAAAAAGACAGAACAAGGAATTGAACCAACATCTCCTGGAAACCACTGAGCATGTGAAGTACACGGACCAAGAAGTGCTTCTCCTTTTTTATGCCACCACTGATAATGAGGAAGAGGAGGGTCAATGTGCAGACATGTGGAGGCACTGACAAAACAGCTGTCCTTGAGTTACACATGAGGGAAGGTGGGCAATTTTTTTGCTCGAGGGCAAATACTCCTCAGATCCTTCCCTTTCTGTATCCCACCCCCCTGTCACTAAGAGATGATCTTTGGGATGTGGCATTCGGTCACGCTGAATTACCCCATCCCACTCTAATTGCCTGAGTTAAGTCACTTCTGTTTACTGTCAGGAAATGCAGATGAGGAATGTCCTCAGATGTTAATAGCCAGCACCATATTTGCACACCATGCTGCACGTCTGGCAAGAGATCAGAGCTCCAGCAGCTGCTGCTCAGCCCAGCTGGTTTAGCATCTTGTCAAGAAGAGATGAAAGCTGCTCCCTGACCCCAGGACTGCCCTGCCATCCAGGATGGCTGCAGGGAGACCACCTGGATTTCACAACACACTGAGCACAGGGTGGGAAGCTGGCACCGAGTGCTGCTTCTCTCTTTGGTTTCACCCCCGAAAAAGCAGTCTGGCTGCTTTCAGTTTCAGCACAGGTGGCTGATGCTAATGGGCAAACGCAGTGGGGATCAGGACCTTGGTACTCAGCAGGAGCTGGAGCACTGTCAGTGCCCTGGACCAGAGAACAACAAAGGCCATCTATCCATCACCTGCATCCCTAAGGGATGCTTTGACATAATGATTCAAGGATGGGTTAGCACCAGCCCCACTATGCTGTGCCTTCTTAGCCCTCATTGCTCTCACAATGTGTGTGAATTACTTCAGGTCCCAGCTGCTGATTCCTCATCCCTTCTCTTCTCCTCTCCCCCTCCTTGCTCAGCACGTTGCTTTAACTTGAGACCTGCTGCACAGCAATCTGCCCTCACTGCTGGTGCATGTCACCAAGCTGACATGTTACAGGTTGTTTGGAAATATCTTTTAATATATGAAACTCCCCCAATCTTTCTCTCTCCCCGTCACAGCCTGGGGCGTTGATGTAAACAGAGCCACCTCTATTTACATTCCTTCCACACACCACAATCAGGGCCCTGCAAACTATTTCTGCAACTAGTTCCTACTTCTCCTGCCATTAAGGTGCTGCTAAAATTGGATCTAAGGCTCTCAACACTTCTGCCTTTGCATCTACCATATGCTAGGGAGAGTAAGGGCAGTGTTTGTCAGCACACTGCCTGTGATGAAAACGGTCCCAGCAACGCATGCGGTGCCCGGATTCAAAATTAAATTGAAAAACCAGGACGTCCTGCATTTGTTTTATGGGTTGAGTGATTCTGATAAAAACTAATGAAACCCACAGACAGACAGTTTTGTTTTCACAGCTGACAGACGGCCTTGCATAACACATTCACATCAGCAAATATTTTTCCAGGGACAAATACATGTCTGACCGTGACATAATGATTCCTAAAGAAACTGCCTAACCAGCTCCAGAAGGAAGCTGTCAGTGCAGTCAACTGCCTGCTGTGTGCATACAGGTTGCTGAGAGTTTCTGTTTACTTTTGGCACTTATCAAGACCAATTTAAAGTTTTCAGTTCTTGACTTGAGCAAGCACAGAGAGGTACCACGAACTTTCTGTTCTTCAGCAAGCAACTTCAAGGCATTAATTCAATGGAGAAAACTATTCATTTGTCCCCAAAAATGGTATGGTGTGTTCAGCACATGGCATTTGAAGGGCATTCCTCAATTTCACAGGAACTCAAAAATTAAGGAAAAAAACTATCTGCTGAAAGCTGGTAGTAAGCTATAAAGATTTTGTACTATGTTTAAACTATGCAAAAATATCCTGTAATTGGGTCATAAGTCAGAGGAGCTGGAACAAATTCCGTGCATTTTTGTAGCAAGGATAATTAATCAGATCAAAAGATCAGTGTCATGATTTTTAATAATACAATCAACACTTCCAACATTCAGTTGCACAACTAAATTTAGCTCACCTCTGTAAATCGGTCCCCAAAAAAACACAACAGTAGTTTTTAAGTAAAGCTTTTGGCCAGAAATGGAAATACTTCAGCCAAAACTAAATGTCTTCCTTGACTTCACTGCTCAGGACTCAATGATGCAACCCCAGTGAGTCACCCCTGGTGCAGAGTGTGAACCTCACTCAGGGTTGTCTTGGGAACATCATCTCCCTGGGCCTCCCTCCAGCAGAAAAAGAGTCCAAGGGGGTAGCAAAGCTCCAGCTTCTCCAGGGCTCCACTGTGACACCCCTAAATCTAAACAACTCATTCATTTCTTTCCTTCTGGCTTTGAATATTCTGATTCTCCACCAAGAGCTCAAGGGGATGTTTCACTGGAAAGTTTTCAACCATCCCTACAAATTCCCAGGTTCAGAGAGTTTTTAAAGGGATTGAATCTGGCTTAAGTCAGCTCACACTAGGGATTTGAGTTGGTTTAAGAAAAGATTTTAAAAAATCAAGTTCACTGACAGCAGCACAAGTCTTTTCGCTCTTTTCTTTTTGCATAGCCCTGATATTTGACCAAAGCTAAACAAGGCAGTGACACAGCTGCTTTTTGAACACAAGCCCCTCCGCCTCCTTTGGCCCCCCTCTCACCCACCATAGTGATGGTCAGGAGTGAACTGGCAGTGATTGAACTGCTCAGATTTTTTTTTACCAGCCTCCTTCCACACACTTTTTCTTTGCCCCAATATTGTTAATCCTGCCATTTGAACGGTGTTTCCTCATCCCAGGAAAGCTCTGCCATGTGTCAGATCCTGATGGGCCAAAGAAACATCCACCCTGACCATGGCTCTACACAACATTTAAGATAACAGAGAGCTGCAGTGTGTTTATGGGTGTTTATGGGTCTGGAATGCAGTTCAGACACAGGATGTGGCAGACTTCTTAAAAACGAAAAACAACAACAAAAAAATATGGCTTTTTCACTCCTGTGTTTCTGTGGAAGCTGATGAGAAAGTATGCACAGAGCACAGCATGTTTGCTGGAAAACTGACCACTTAAGATGCTTCAAGGGCTTTTGGCACAAAACCTGTTCTATTGGGCCTAAACAGAACATCCTGAAAAAGAGAGGATTATGGATAATAAATTTTAAAATGCATTAGGTTCTACCTGTGTAGAAAGCATATTGAAATGGCAGCGTACCCCTCAAAAGGCCCTGTGGGTAATACAGCTATCAAGGCAGCATCCACCCTAAATTTCTGGTTGTTTAAACTACAGACAACAAAGGAAGGTACTGGTTGTACCCCAGGTATCAGATCCAGGCAACATCTGTGCCTGTGACAACCCTGATATGGGTTTTAACTTCAAGTATGTGAGATTCTCTCCTGTAGCCTTGGCAGTCCCCAGTTTTATCTCTTAGACACCATCATAGAATGGTTTACAAATAGCTTTTCTGCATGATGATAGGAACAGTAACAGGGATAACAGGAAACTGTCCAAACAAAAACACAACCCTTCCCCTACCCAGGCTCTGCTCCTCTGAGGTGTCTCCATCTGCTCACTCTCAGCAATGCTGCAGATAAGATTGGACCTGCTGTGAAAACCTCCCAGTTTCCATTCTGCTCATTCTTTTTCCTTCCTACAAAAGGCAGCTTATCTGCAGTTTTAGAAAGGCTTTGTACTGGAGGGCAGAGTTACAGTCTTTTAACAGGGAAGGGTGACCCTCTGGAGACACTCTCCTTGAAGTCCCTGATTTGAGAGTATCAAATCATGGCCCTGCAGTCTTCCTCCCTCACACAGCAGACCAAATGAGAAGGCAGCTGAAGAGACAGAGCTCACCAGCAGACATACCACTAACCAGAAATCCTCTCTATACCTAAACCCCAGGCAGCCTTGTGAAGTTAAAAGCTGGAGAAAGAAACTGAAAACCCAGCAATCGCTCTGAAAACTTGGGAATGTAAGGTCTCAGAGGATCAACAGAGGAGAAAGGCATGGGAAAACAGGTGTCCTGGGGCTTGCAGGTAGGGACTGGGCAGGCATCAGTCCAATACTCATCTCTCCTGTTGGCCTCCAGGTTCAGCTGCCCCTCCAACCCTCTCAGAAGGCTGTGACACAACTTTTTTTCAGAGGAGAAAGGACAAGCTCTGCCTCAACTGCCTTGTGTCCCTTCCTGCTACCCCAATGACCAAAAAAATCACAGAGTCAGAGAATCATCTGGGTTGGAAAGGACCTCTGAGATCCAACCCTTGATCCACTCCCACTGTGGTTCCCAGCCCATGGCACTGAGTGCCACATTCAGTCTCTTCTTAAAAACTTCCAGGGACAGAGAATCTACCCCCTCCCTGGGCAGCCCATTCCAATGTCTGATCACCCTCTCTGGAAAGAATTTTTTCCCAATATCCAACCTAAACCTCCCCTGGCAGAGCTTAAGCCCATGCCCTCTTGTCTGACTGATGGAGAAGAGCCCAACCCCCCCTGGCTCCAGCCTCCTTTCAGGGAGTTGTAGAGAGCAATGAGGTCTCCCCTGAGCCTCCTCTTCTCCAGGCTGAACACCCCCAGCTCCCTCAGCCTCTCCTCACAGGACTTGTGCTGGATCCCTTCACAGCCTCCTTGCTCTTCTCTGGACCTGCTCCAGGACCTCAATCTCCTTCCTGAACTGAGGGGCCCAGAACTGGACACAGGACTCGAGCTGTGGCCTCACCAGGGCTGAGCAGAGGGGAAATCTCTCTCTGGGGAAAGGTTTGGAAACAGGGAGATGTTAGGGAGCAAGGTGTGGGTGTCAGTCAATAGGCAGTGTGACTCCACCTTCACTTTGCACTGAGGACACTCCCATCCCATGGCACAGAAAATTCTCCTTCCTGCAGTGGCACTGTCTCAATCTCCTGCAGTGTGGCAACACTGGATTTAGAGTGGATATTAGGGAGGCTCTGGAATAAATTGCCCAGAGAAGTTGTGGATGTCTCATCCCTGGAGGTGTTCAAAGACAGGTTGGATGAGGCCTTGAGCAACCTGGTCTAGCTAAGAGGTGTCCCTGCCCATGACAGGGAGGTTGGAGATGATTTCTAAAGTCCCTTCCAACCTAAGCCATTCCATGACTCTATGAATCTCTGAACGTTGTTTGTGGCCAGTCAGCAAAGTGTATCTTGAGGGATATAAATCCATACCCACACAAACCCACTCCCAACCTCTGCCAAACACCCAGCTTGAAGGATCTGATCTGGCTGCAGGGCTTTTATTGCAGCTCAGTGTATTAAAAAGTTACATGTGTGCCAGGTCTTCCCCATCCCTGTCCCCCTGATGGAGGCAATGGGTCCCACCACTGCTCTGCCAAGCAGACATCAAGATCCCTGGAGCATAAGGACCCCCTCCCACTTACTTCAGAGGACAAGATGGGATCAGGACTGTGGCTGGAGGTGCTCTCAGCATCCATAAATTGGAAACTGCTGGCTCAGTGCACAGGAAAACAAGGTCTGTAAGTCATTCTTCTCAATTCATTTCCTCACTTATTTCATAGTGAGATATAATCTGGCAAAAGACTTTGCTTTTATATGGGAAAGAGCTCAACAGAGCAGGCATTCCCAGGCAGCAAACATTCCCCAAGGCCTCTGAGTTTGTTGTTGTTACCATGGGTTATTGCACTGGTACCTCAACAGCCTCCTAGGCATGGGGACACACAGGAAAGGACACACAGCCTCCAACCCAAGCCTTTCCTAGCTAGACAGGAGGAGGAGAAAGGAAATGTATGATGGAGATGCACAAAAAAATTAAATGAGGTGCCCAAGGTCATGTGAGAAGAGTGTGGCCATCACAGTCATAAACCAAATGTATTTTACCCTGTACCTCAATTCCTCCTACTGTAAAATCTTATCACTGCTCATGGGAGGGTGGTAATTTGGAAGATCCACCCTTCCTTTAGTTAATTGTGATTGATAGCTAAAAAATTGTGCAAATAACAAACACAGGCAACGTGTTCTGCATTTCAACGTGCCATAAAATATATTACACATTATGAATTTATCGCCTGGCTCTGCAAGACTGTGATGATTAGTGAGAGAGAAATATGCCAGAAAAATACCAAATGAAAAGAAGACAAACAAATATAAACAAATCTAAGCAGATATACACCCTGCCCAATCCCATTTTGAATGCACAGTTGAGCTCCTGGTCCCAATCATGGCCCCAAGCTGGGTGATGCTGGCACAAAATAGTTTTTCCTGTGTCTATACCATGGTTACTGTCATACCAGAGTTTTTTACAATGGGCAGACTCTGAGTTTCCAAGGATGAGAAGAGACTTTTCTTCCCAGAGACACCTCATGACAGCCCCTGGATCCCTCGTGGTGCTTAAATGCCATCTTTCCCAGGGGCTGCAGGCAGAAAAGAAGTGGGGTGGCAAAGCCCAGCCCAGCAGCCCAAGCACACCATGTGCAGATGCTCAGGCCATGTCTCACACTGAGCATCAAGGGCTTGCTGGAACCTGAGGAACCTGAATTCTGGGGAGGAAAGAAGCCAGGTCAAGGTGCTGAGCCCAGCACTGCCCACCCCGTGATGATTTGAAGCAGGAGCTCATGAGCTTGGGTAATGTGACCACTCCTGAGTTGGCAGATTCCTCCCTGCTGTCTCTGGAGCTGGCAGCATCACTCAGTTTGTGTGTTACAAGAAGTATGAGGGATCTGATCTCCTTGCTCCAAGCCCTGCCTCCACACCACAGGCACAATGGTCCTGGTTGCCTCCAAGCATCTCTGCCCACACTGCCCCATGCCTGGGATGAAGCAAACTTTACTTACAGATCTGTGACTCTGGAGATCTCAGCATCTTCTTGGATTCTTGCCATATGGTTTTGCAGTCCTCCTGGAGCTTATAGAACCTCTCCTTTCTCCAAGAGCTTGACTTCACTTTTAGCAGCTGGCTGCCTTTCAGGAGGAACTTCAGATCCGTGTCATCTTTCAGGCCTGCAGAGAAACAGCAGTGGTAATGCTGTAACAAACAACTCAAGAAATGGTACTCACAGGGTCTGCCCTTCTATAGGACACTAATCATAGACATAAACAGACCAGAGCAGAGCAGAGAGACACAGAAATCTACCAGAACACACTACATCCACAAAAGAGGATGGAGCCTTCAAATTTCTTTGACTGAGTCCAAAGAATTTTGTACTATCATTCTCAGATGGTTTACAAACAGAAAACAACTTCTTCCCAGCAAATACAGTCTAATGTTAAGGATACAAAAACTGTAAGAGAATCACCAGCATAACAGTAAAAGCAGAGGAAAGAAGTACTGTAACTTGTAACTGGAGTTCAGTCAGGAATTTTCAAGTGATTTCAGATTTACTCTGCAACAAATTTCCTTTGTGGAAACAGGAATACACAAAGATGCCTCTCTTCCTCCTCCCATGGCATCTCATGGGAATTTTGAAGATCAGTGTCACAAAGCTTAGGACATACACAGGTAAGTTTGGAGACAGGCAGCATCACATCAGTAAGGTAGCAATAAGGCAACAACCATGCCCTCCTCATTGCCCTGTTAATATTTGAGAGTATCTCTATCTTTCTTACCTACTCCTAGGTATCTACTACTACTATCTTTCCTACCCTACGAGGCCACCACAACACCAAGTAATACTAACTGGACCTTCTGGTTCCAGGAACTTCAGATTTCACATCTTAGCCTAGATTCAGGAAGGCACTTAGATGTCTAGAGATACAACAGGTATCTCCTGAGACTTTGAAAACACAAGATTTGGCATCATATGTGGTTTTGAGTGTCTCAAAAATACGAGACTTCCAAATACCTTGGAGAATCTGTCCCTCAAACCAACCATTAATTACAGATCTGGAGCATGCGGGCTGGGGAGGGTGAGAGCATGAAGCATGAGAAACACATCCTGGGGTTCCTGTAATAGGCACCTTGCACCTCTCTGACATTGCATAAAAGCTGGTGAAACACTGGTGAAACAAACACCTAAGGCCTGCCTGAAAAACAAAACTCAGCATGAAATCCAAGTGGCCAAATCCCCAAACTCCTGACAGCTCACACAGGTAACTGAGGTGCCCCGGTGCTGCAGAGCATCAGGATGGGGCATGGTGGCAACAACAAAAAGCAGCACCATGAGTTTGCAACTGGGATACACTGGCCTAAAGAGAGAATTTTTAAGTTGCCAAAGAAAGCCTGAGAAGTCCATCATAGTAGGAGTGTCCAGTGTCCACCCAGTGAGGAGCTCACACCACTTCAGTGCCTTTGCAGATGTCAAAGAACATGCCTGGAGCTGAGCATGGCTGAGGAATCCAGAGATGAAAGCACCACAGTGGGAGCTGGAGATCCTGAAACGGTGGATGTGGCATCTCTTCTTCCCCTAAATTAAATTAGTTATGTCATTAATTAAATGTCTTCCCATGCTAGAGCATGGGCCTCTCAGCTCATGCCCGGTCTGGAGGTTTCCAGGAGGGGAATTTGAATGCTTCCTCCTCTGGAAATCTCAGAAAGAAACTCACAAAGAGCATTAAAAATTCATCTCCTTCAAAGCATGGAAGGGTGAAAGATTGACCCCAGCTATGGGATTTGGGACAGCTTCCTGGGTTTGCTGAGGCTCAAGCAGACCTAGGTGCTGACAAGAAGCCAGACCACCCAGACCACAAACATCACAAAAGTTTCACAGCTCCTTGATCTACTGAGTTGTTTGGTCTCCAAGGCAGAGGTCTTCCAAGCACACAGGAGGTACCACAGACTCAGGCCTCCCTGATATTGCTGTCATAGCCTTCAAGATCCCTGGAGATGGAACAAACTTTTCCCCTCTCTCTATTGACCCAAAACATTTCTGTTCTGGCTCCCAGCCTCATTCTATTCCCTCTCTTCCTTCATATCCCAGCCATACGAGGCAGTGTTATAGGACAAGGAGGAGGGTGACAAGAGGAGTAAAACAGGAAAACTATCAATTCCTTTGGGTGCTTACAAGCATTTAATGAGAAACCCCTGTTAATCATGGCACATTTCATTACACAGACACTCCATGCAGGTTGTGTAACATTCCAAATGTCCCTTTGGACATCTCAAAGAGTGGCACCACTGTATTACAGCCAAATCTGAATGGGCAGAGTTGGTGGTCTGGGGCAGATTCTTCTCCTTCATGCTTGATCCATACAGGTCAGACACAAGCTGGAGCTCAGAGCCCAACATCCTGCTCACTGGCACAGCCAGTTAATATCATAGAATCATAGAATTGTCTGGGTTGGAAGGGACCTCAGAGATCATCATGTCCAACCCTTGGACTATACATGTCCATATACAGTATGTCCACTATACAGTACATATACTGTACTATGAAGCTTTAGGCACTTAGACACTAAGGCATCAAAAATTTTACTTTTGTATCATCTGTCTCAGGTTTACAGCAAACAGGAAACAAAAAAAATCAAGAGCTGTCATGGTAAAAGCAAGGTTTTGTCTGAGGAGAACAGTGGGATGATGGCTGTGGAAGACAGTGATAATCCCTATTGCTACATTGCTCACTCACAAATCTGCTGATCTGATATAAAAACCTTAATTACAACTGCTATAAAACAAGCCTCCTCCTACCTGCTCTCCCTCTCCCACCTGGTTTAAGATCAGACATTACTCAGGTTCACTGGTTTAAAGGGCAGAAAAACTTTCAGAAAAAACCCAAAGAACTCGGGTAGGTAAATGGTGATTTTTTTCCACCTGCCCTCAGTAGCCACGGAAACCGAGGGACTCTCCTCCACCTTTGGGCTGTCTGCAGAGAGCAGGAACCAGCAATGAGTTCACAGCCAGCTACAGAAGTTACAAAACTCCCTGCTTCTCTCTTTTCGTTTCATCTGATGAACGCAGACCTCTGAGCGGTTCCTCGGGATTCTAATCCCTAAAAACCTACAGGAAAAAGGCACTGCCTGCCCCAAACACCCTCAGCCAGAGAGAGATCAGAAAGCCCAGCAAGAAATTTGGGAACAAACCCCTTGGCAACGAGGTTCTGATGCCTCGGAGGAGGCACTTGACACATCCGAAGGGTGGTTACAGGCAGAGGAAAGGAAACAAAAAGAAACCTCAGGCGTTGAAAAACAACTTTGGAGTTGCCTTTAGGGTGTGGAGCAAGGGAAAGAGGCAGGAATGAAAGCGGCTGCCAGCCCCTGGAAGGTCCAGCAGGTCCCTTACCCAGCCTGATGCCGTTCAAGGCCGCCACTCTCCGGCTCTGCTCCCTCAGGATGTTCTCCTGGGACAGGGTGCGCTTGGGCTGCCTCCGGATGCACTGCATGATCCAGCGTGGGGAAAAGCCTGGATCGTGAGGAAAGATGGGGGGCCAAGCCACCCCGGAGGGGATCCCTGAGCATCCAGGAGCCTCCGGCCAGCCTGGTGTCAACACGGGGCTCCAAGGATGGAGAGAAAGCAATGGGAGAGCCCGGGCAGAGGAAAGCAGGGGAGGGCAGAGTCCAGCTGGGGGTGGGACGGTGGGAAGCCTCTCCTTCTGCTTTGCTCACCGCCACACATTGGACGCAAAACTTCACCGAAGCGGCTGCCCAGGTAAAAGAGAGAAGTTTTCCTACGGTCGGTATGCCAAGGGGTTTTTATGCATCGTGCCCAGGGGGTGAACAAGTCCCAAAAGTTGTTTGTGGCTCCTGGGGTTTGAGTGCTGAGCCTGCCCAGCAGGGCTTGGAGCAGGCAGAGCTTAACTCCACCCTTTCCTTTCTCTGCCCAGCTGCTCCCTGCTCTTCCCACTGACACGCAGGGAAAACGAAAAGAAAAGCCTTCAGCCAGGGCAAGATGTAGCCCAAAAGTTGCTCGGAAAGTGTGTTTTAATGCTCTTCTTTTTCCACCTAGAGAAAAGGATTTTCCTAAGACTCAACAGTGTCTCCTCTGCCACCGATTTCCTGTGTGACCTGGGTGAGTCACTTACCCTGGGTTTCTGCATAGCTCTGCCTTTATTCTTGCCATGCAAATATATCCGGCAGCCTGGTACTGGAATAAAGCCCCATTAGTGGTTTCACAAGTCACTGATTACACTGAATCAGAGAATAAGTCAGGTTGGAATGGACCTCTGGGGCTCTCTGATTCAACCATCCACTCTAAGGGGATTTACTCTCAAGGGTTGATCAGGTTGCTCACAGCCTTGTCCAGGTGAGTTTTGGATAGCTCTGAGGATGAAGACTCCACAGCCAATCTAGATCCCTGTTTAAGAACCTTAGATGTTCTCGGTGAATAATTTGTTCATTATGACCACTATAAATTTCATTTGCTGAAACTCACAATCATTGCCCATTGTCCTGGCAAGGGGAGGCTCAGATGCATCTCTGTGCTAGCCCTGGTTCCTTCTGAGGTGAAATAAAGCAGCTACATTTATTAAGCTGTTCCATCCTAGGTGAGTTTACCTATGAATGTGCCTTACTGTAGAACCAGCTTATGCTCAAGCAACTTGAAAGTGAACCATACATCACCACTTCTGCTGGAGACCTAATCCAAGGATGCCCATCACCAGCCCACTCATCATAATCAGTGCAGGTTTTAAAAACATATGGTTTGGTGCCTGGTGATCCAGGCATCTTTCCCTTCTATATCTGAATTTTGAAGGAAACCCTACCAACACTCACAGGTAAACACACAGGCATGGGTTCTTTAACCAGCACATGGACAGGATGGATCAGAGTCACTGCCTTGAACAGCAGCACAACCAATAACAGATTGAACAGCAGTACAACCAGTAACACCTTCTTTACAGAAAGCAACTACTAATCACAGAGAACAAAGGAGAAGAAAGCCATTTTCTGAATGGGACATTGCTGAACATGTCAGCCAGGCAGTCAGTGGGTGTTTGAGGAAATGCCTCCAGCTTCTTGTGAGCCCTCTTCACATACAGGACCCTGGATGTCAAGAGCTGAAATCTCTGTAGAGCTCCCCTGAGAGCTTTGCTTTTGCCCTGGCAAGGAGGTAGGCACCATGATGTAATGGCTAGATTATATTTATTAGTCAGCAGTCTCTCAGCACTTCTCATATTTCACATTATACTGGACAGAGCTGATGGAATTAAATGAGTGGGGAAGAGAGTGGCCTCCTGTACTTGCCTTAACAAAACAATTTGCTTCTGTGCACCAGCAGCAGAGTCCCATAGGGATCAATACAGGAGAACACAGGAGAACACTCAGCCCCTCTGCTTCCTTTTCTCCTTAGTTCCTAATAAGCTGTGCTGTGACAGCACTGCTCAGTGCTTTCCATGCCCTCAGGGAACATTTTACATTAGCCCTGAAGTCTGCACACACACAAAGCACAGGACTGGCATTCACCGAGTTTAGACACTTCTCCAAAAGAGCAATGTGCAAGTTTTGTTGTTGTGAGGGCTTCAGAGATGTAAGGCAGTTAAAATCACTTTGGTTTTCAAGTGAAGATGAGGTCAACGAGCCAGAAATGCCCTGCTTTGGGAAACAACAGAGATGGAGGTACTGTGGTCTTGAGGTCATGAAAAAACAATGTCATATCTCATAGATGAAGCCTGATGGGTGAGTGTGAAACCCTGGGCTACACAGCATTGCTTATTGATGTTACATGATGCTGGGTCATGCTCCAGTGCTGGAGGAAGTGATTCCTGCAAATGCCTTACAGACAGATTCTCCAACCCTTATTCACTGCAGGTGGCAGCTGACAGGGTCCCAAGCCTGTAACCACTCAAGCAGCTCACTTGAGCCCTATGACCACCTCTCTGAAATAAATGGCACAGGTCACATGAGTGAAGCTATTGGTGTCCCCGTGCCCAGGATGGGGGCTGTGATAATCATCCTATTGATTCCAGCTGGATCACGTGTGGAGCCAATGGAAATCAATGGGAATGAGGATGTCAGAATATGGTCCCAAAGCCAGCAAAGTGTTTTCAGAGTCTGGTGGGAAATAGTCTGTGAGCAAACTATTAATGCACAGGCTGCTCTTCAGACTGTTTTCCAGAATGGATTGATCTCCATCACATACTTAGACAAAGAAGCTAAGGAAGGACTATTGCCCCTTGACAGAGGAAGAAGCAGGTTGGGTTGGAGCTCTGTGGGGCTGGACCTTTTCTCCCACCAATGTGACATTTGGCCAACACCAAAAGTGGTGCAGACCTGATAGGGATCAGAATCTCTTTACCCCACATGGACACAAATGACCTGACAGCTGCTGATCTGCCCAGACTTGTGGTAATTTAGGAGTGGAATGAAAATGCCCGTGCTGGTGATGACCTCACCACTTCCCCATTGCATCATGCACATGATGTAAATTACTCTAATGACTAGCAATGCCTATGGCAATTACATAGCACACAGTACCTCTCATTTTAAGAGGAGTTTTTCCCACTAAAGAGGATAAAGGCTGTGCCTTGCTCTGTATTTGTTATCAAGAAAAAAAGAAAAAAAAAGGTTTATTTTACATGATGCCATTGTTTGAAGAAACATTGTAATTTCATCTTCCCTCCCAGGTTCCCTCACAGTGAAATTCAATAGAATTATTTTAATAAGAGTAAGAGCACAACCAAAGTATCACTGCTCATTACTGAACTGGAATGCCTGTCCCTATGTATTCCAAGTCCTCAGCAAGCATAAGGCCATCCCAGCCAGGTGAACTCACTATCAGAGTTTGGAAATGCTGCAGTTCAGCTGGTCTGTAGTAATGTGGCAACCTTCCATCACTTGCTAAGGTGATGGAGCACTCAGAAGCAGAAGTTCCTGATGGTAAATAAAGTTTGGGGATTTCTTTTGTACACCTAGGATGAGGAGTATTGTCAGCAGCTCCTTGGAAGTGAGCACAACCTGCTGCTCTTCAAAAAGGCAGAAAACCTGTCAAGGGACAAGGGTTGAGTTAGTCTCATCAGTGCCTTCACAGATCCCTGATGTTACCTGTGTAGTGGCTCTGCAGAGGCCCCTTTTGTCATCCACCAGCATCCCATGGCTATAACCAGCCTGGCTTTTATATCAGCTCTTTAGCAGTGCTGTACCTGGGATCAGTGAGGTCTCAGAGTTGTCTTCTAGCTGAGACCCTGCCACCAGGACAGGACAACAAGGATGTAGGGTCCCACCTGCCCTTCCTTTCCCTCTGGAATCCATCCTTCTCTTCATTCATGCCCTCTCACATCCCACCCATAGGCACCTCAATTTTTCCTCTCCTTCCTTGGAACCTCCAGGACATGTCCCACTGCTCTAAGCTTTATTGTACCCAGTCCCACCTCAAATCTTCCAAGGACCACAGAGCTTGAGAACAGCCAGCTTCTCACCACCAGCAAAAAATGCCAATGGCTCCTCTACATCAGCCTTCCTCTTCTGGCATCCCCTGGGGCAGTGGGGAGCAGGGAGTGGGAGCTGAGCCCAGAAACCTGGGTGCATCTCTGCCCAGGGCTGCTGCTGTTTGTGAACAGAGGGTGCATCTGGTATGTACCAAGTTCCACCTTGTGGTGACACTGAGAATGAGCTTCTCCACAAAGCCCATGGCAATATCAGCAAACTTTCTCTTCTCTACATTGGCTTTTTCTTCACCACTCGATTTCCCTTCCAGGTTGCTTGAGATGTCCTGCTGAGCCAGGGCAGGGTGACCTTAAAATTTCATGTAGGAGGAGTTCTCCCCAAGTATTGTGTTGTGGCTGGTTTCCATCACATCACTGCCCAAACCCTTCCTACACTGGCAAGAAGCCATAGGATGGGCAGGTTTCTGGTGCACTGAGATCAGCACTGTCACCTTTCCCTGTGTTCTGCAGCCCCACTTTCAGCATCCTCTGCCTGTCTTGGATGCAAAGTGGAGAAGAGAATGGTCCCTTCTTCAGCTCTGCTCTCATGAGATCACACAGCCCAGTCCCTAAACCAGCCCAAAACAGCCTGGCTATCCCCAGGCCATCACCCAGATCATGTGCTAGCTTGCTGTGGGTCCAAACCATGCTGGGCAATGTGCTGGCATCTCAAAGGGTGCAGAGCTCTGCCCATGGTTTGTATGGAAGAAGCCAGGCTGCCTGCTCAGGCATTTCACAGACAGTTCAAACTGTGACCTTCTTGTGTGAAAATCTTCATAAATCTTTCTGCCAGTCTGGGGTACTCAAAGGGATCTTGGATCCATGCATAGCCCTGGCTGTGACCCATCAAATCTCCTGCCCTGAGCTCTTGATGAAACCCAAGTCAAACATCACTGAAGTTCACTGCACTTGGGAACTCAAAACCAGGCTGAAGGTTTGGTTGGGTCCTTTCCCTGGTCCCTCCATTACAGTGCACAAAGGATGTAGAGGCACTAAAACAAACACCAGCTTGCAGTAAATTACAGCTCTTCAAGTAGTTTGTGTGAAAAGAGTGGGAAGAAAGTAATTGAAAAAGAAAAAGGACATTAACTTGATGGATAGGACCAGCACAAAAAGCCAGGAGGACTCCTGCAGCTTAGCAGCCTAACTCCTAAATCATGTTTCTAGGCACATGGTGAAGATGTTCTCCTCATAAATCCAAATTGGAGGTGGGTTCCAGCTTTATTTTTTACAGCCACTTAACAGCTTTTCTCAACATTTTCCTCAGGAGATGAAATTTCTTCCACAGATGAAATGCAGGTCACTCTCACCATCTCATAGCAGGTCAAAATTTGTGCAATAATTAAATTGCACAATTAAATTATGCAAAACTAGGGGAAAAAATCCCCTTTTCCCCCCCCTAAGTGATTTATCTGGAATTTCAGAAGACTGTAACTTCAGCCAAAAACAGCCAATGTGACTTGTGTGGTATCTCAACACAGGGCTTTAAATCATACCCATGTGAAGGGCAGCTCAAATTTCCCCACAAACATTGTCTAAACTAGATAATTTAAGGTGTGGAAGTACCTTGGTTTAGAAGAAACTGTGGCAAATTCCTCTCCACCTGCATGAAGAAAAAGAGAAACCTCTGTGTTTGACCAAAATCTGTAACCTTCCATTCTTTTGTACTTGACAGAAGGTCTGAGACCTTCCACCCATGGTAAGGATGTAGGAAACACAAGGGCTGGGGGTTGGTCTCACAGTATCTGGATATCTACAGTGCACTGAACAAGGGGTGAGAAGTAGTCATGGTTCAATTCATCTGTCTAGATCCCTCTAAGTCTACAATTTCTTGCAGATACCTACATTTAGCCAGGTGAATCCCACACTGGGTAACCAAAGTATTTGTCTGCATCTTTCCTTCATAAATAGCTGTTTATATATATTTTATGTCCCTGTAAAGGAAACTATGCTTCCAAATTATCAACACCTTTGGATCCCTGAGCTGAGCTTCCAGGTCTTGCTGACCATCTCTTCCCCACACACCTCTCCCTCTTGCTTTTTCCTATACTTGGCTATATCCTTTTATCCCTGCTACCTGCAGCAGTTTCCCAAGCAACTCCATGTCCTTCTTCCTTGTCTTTCATTTCCTCATTAAAGCCTCTTGGTCCCCAAGCATCATCTTTCCCAAACTCACCTGCTTTTGGGACCAATGTTGGGGCTTTTTGCATCAGCAACAACCTCAAAACCAGCTGTAGGCTTTGGTTTTACTACAAAGACATTGCTTAGACTGGAAATATAGCAGCTTTCATGGCAAAATACAGAAAGACCCAAAATGAATTTTACTTCTTCTGCCTGAAAAAAAAAAAAAAAAAAAAAAAAAAGGACAAGTTGCATGATTAACATGCAGAGAAGTGTAAGCACTGCAAATTCTCCTGCTCTACTAGAAACAAGATGGCTCAAAAAGCTGCCACGTAACTCATTAGGCAAAATCTGCATCAAGTGGGCTGTGCTGGGAGCATTTTGTTTGCAGGGAAAGAGATCAAAGCCACTGGCTGCTTCAGAGCAGATCCCAGCTGATCCCAGGCATCCCTATCTCCACCCATGGAGGTTGAAGCCCAGAAGGAGCCTCCTCAGCGTTCCCAGCTAAGAAAGGCAGGTGGAGATGATTCATCTGGAAATTTAAATCTAGAAGATAATCCTCAGGTTGAGAGAAGAAACAACAGGCTGTTTTGTTAAGAGTTTTACTAACCCTTCCCTGCTGATTCTCACTCAGTGGCAGAGGGCATTCCCATCATGGGGCTGGGGCACTCCAGGCACAATGTACACAGTGTCTTGGATGAAAAACTCAGTGTATAAGAATAAGGCATGGTACAAATTAGCTGTTCTATAATCTGTGAGAGCACAGGGGCTCACAGCTCAGAAACACACCAACTTCATGAGGCAAGAGAATGGACATCACTAACCCACAGCGTCTGGCAGATTCATTGCAGATGAAATGTATTTGAGCCTTTAGAACACAAGCAGTAAGAAGCCCGTCCAGCTGAATTAAACACATTCAAAATAAAAGGCACAGACCACTAAATCACAGCTCTGGCTGTGCAGACAAGGGAGCATGCTTGGGTTTCTTCCCAGGACTAAACACAGAGTAAGCAAAGCTATACAAACTTTTCAGAAACTCTCCTCATTCCTGCTTCTGCTACCTGAAGATATCTCAGGTGTCTCCTTCTGACTGTCAGATGTGTCACTGAAACTGAAACATGTGCCTGTGGTTAATTCAGACATGGGAAATAAAAATGTTGTTGTATCTACGTTAGAAAAAAATAAAAAAGAAAGAAAATAGACAGCAACTGAAAGAAAGAAACTGAGTTTCAACATACAGACCAGACAAAACATATTTATAAACCACAGTATCTGAGAAATTTCTGACAAACTACATATTCAAAGTGCTAACAAACCAGCATGTGAACAAACTTCCTTGTCTAAGTAGTCTGGCATCCAGAGTGACTTTGCCACTTGTGTGTGTTATGTGTCAAGGAATTTCAGTAAGTACTTTTTAAAAAGCTTGGCTCATTCATCACTTGTGTATTTTTCCTCTTGAAACAAAAACAGGCAGTGAATCCCAGAAAACTAAATAATATTCACTGAAAAATGACCCAGGCCAGAATAGGAAATATTTTAATAGTTCCAGATGTAGTTCTTAGCTTTCTTTCCCCAGTGGTTGTATAATGAATGAGATAACTACAGAAAGTATAACATTAACCTCTGTTTCACCTTCCTGTCAGATTTTTAGCATCTGGGAAAATCAGAGGGAAGATTTCTTGAGCCCAGGGGAATCTTTTCACATTTTTCCTGGTAATGCTAAGCGGATTATATTTATGGTCAATCCCTTATTGCTTGATTAGTTTATATTTGTTTACAGCTCATCTCTAGTAAGGAAACACCTATCTCATGAATAACAATAAGCACTGTAGATTTTTTCCCATTTCCTAGGAGCACAACATCCCATTTCAAACTGCAGCTATCACAGCCCTGAGCTGTTTCTGCTCATCAGAGTAAGTAAAATACAATGAAGAGGTACAAAGTGATATGTTAAATCAGATGAGGGAATAATAAATACTACCCTGTCTAACAGACAAGCCTTGGTACCAACTGAATCTTCTTAAATCTTACTTGCTGGAAGGCCAGAGAGGATTTCTTCTTTTTTAAAAACATTACTTATTTAGTCCTTAACATTTCTAGAGTCCTGGGGACAGATCCTGAGCCAAAGTGATTTATCTTGGCTCTGTTATCTTCACCAGAGCTTACTCAGTTGAGCATCTGTCCTGCTCTCAGTTTCAGCATAAAGGGGAGGAGATTTGGCTCAACTTTTCTGGACTTGTAGACACTTATCCAGCCAAGACAACCTCCCTACCAACACAGCTAACCCTATTAACAGAGAAAAATCTCTCATCTCTCTCTCTAACACCTATTAAACGCTGCATTACATTCAAGTGAGATAATGGGAAGGTAAAGGAAGGAGTACGGGGGGGTGGAGGGGAGAGAGGAGGAAAAGTAAAGCAGTTTGACAAGAGAAGAGAGCCGAAACGCCACGACATTTCTACAGACTTACTGTTGCAAGCCAGGAAAGTGCCGTTCGATTCCATCGCCTCAAACCCAACCGAGGTGCAGCCGCCAGCAAGGGCTCTGGCAGAACAGCTGTGCCCAGATGTTAGCGCTGGGCTAGGGGAGGGGGGGGGAAGAAAATCCAGCCCCGAGGAGTCTCCCCCCTGCTCTCCGCTCCAGTAATCCCCAAGGTCAGCTCCCTTCGGACAGGCCTGCTCCTTCTCCTTGCCTGGCAATCACGCCTTCCCTATGACTCCTCATTTATTTCTCTCCCCGCATCCGCACTCCCCAGCCTGCCCAGGGCACCGAATGAGCCTCTGGCCCTGCCTCCTCCCTGCTCCAATCTTCACCACTGGCCCAGCCTCCTGCTGCTGCTACAGCTGCTCTTCCACAGCCATGCCTCTATTTTTTTTTTATTTTTTTTTTTTTTTTCCCCTCTGGCTGCCGCGATGTTTTTCGTTCTCCTTTCCGGCGAGGTTTGCGGAAGGCGCCGGATGCCGCAAAAATTGTCCCCAAGTCCAGGGGAATGAGATAACTACAGAAAGTATAACATTAACCTCTGTTTATCCAGAGTCAAGGGAAGGGTCTTCGGAAGATGCTGGTGATGGGAGGAGGGGTTTAAAGGGCTTGAAGAGACTGGTAGAGGTGTAATTCTTTTCACAGAGGGGAAAAAAAATATTTATCTCTCTCTCTATATATATATAAATAAATAAACCAGCTCAGAAAAATTTGCAGTGTAGAAATAGAAGCTGTAACCACAAGCGTTCACCGGGGCGTGAGCTTAAAGCAGAATAAAAGTTACAAATTTTGCATCTGAAGCAGTGAGAAAGCAGAAAAAAGCCTGTGCTGTCCTGAGGCTTTTACTGACTGGAACAGATTTCTTCTGCCCCTCTATCCCCCTGCTCTTGAATCTGGTATTTTTTCAGGGTAGCAAGACAATGCTGGCAAACAGGGAAAGAAAAGGAACCTGATGTGGGAAAATAAAGCTTCCCTCTATCTGAATGTCTGAAGGAGGCTTTCAGTTACTGATTTGCTGTTGTTTGTTTCTGGATATTTAGGTTATCTCACTGCAAACAACTGATGGGAGTTGTTGGCAGGTTCAAAGCCCTCACTTTTCAGGGGCTGAAAACCTGACAGGTTCCATCAAGGAAAAGTCCCTCGCTGGTGGTGACAGATTTGGGAGCCACGTGATGGAGAAATACTTTGGGACTGGGACTGTTTGTCCCTCCCTGCCAGGAACTGGGCTGTTCCTTTGAGAGCACAGATGTTGCTCTCACATACTTGTACAGCCCACAAATACAGGGCTGCTGCCACCACCCAAGGAAAACTGCCTTAATATAGCAAAGCTCCTCTGTGCTAGAACAAACCTAACAGAACTAAACAGATGGAGAAAAATAAAAGGCAGAGGTTTCAGCATGACTTCTGAAAAGCCCATCTTTCTACCTTGTGGCCACCAGCATGGCATGGGGGGGATTCATCTCCCACTAGAGACTTCCCAAAGGACCAGGAAGGAGCATGCCTTTTGTAAACCCACCAAGAGACATTGACTTGGATGGGGGCAAACTCTTTTGGCAGCAAGGCCAGCTGATGGAAAGCAGGATAGCAGCTGGAGGTACCCAAGAAATTCCCTGTCCAGCCTTGAAAGCCTCAAGGCAGGGGAGAATTCCAGAGGATACCACCAAGACCTGTCACCCTTTCAGCTGATGGGCAAGAGTAGTGGAGGGAGTGTACAAGAGGCTGGTGGGTGAGTCAGGCAGACTGGAAACTCTGGGAAAGCTGAGGTGATGAGTTCATTATTGCATTCACAAGGCAGGAAAAGTAGAGAAGAGCATTCTGAAAGTGCCAATATAGGGAAATAGCATTGTAGTAACTCCTTCACTCTTCTCCATATCAAAACTCATTGTTTCCTCATGTGTTCCTGGTGCCCTTCACACAGAGATGTACCAGCCACCATCCCTATGCCCTCTGCAGGAAAGAGGGGAGATGTCAGAGAGCAACATAACAAAAACATTGAGGACCATATTCTGGATAGAACATCTCCACAGCAGTGCAGGGAGGGCATGACAGCACCAAGATGTGACCATCACTCCCCAGCCCTGCTGTGAAGATCACCCTGACTGCACTGACTTTTGGACAGAGCATGGTCAAGTGAGCAAGGCTGAGTTTCTCTGCCATTTTCCCCTGAGGTTTGAAGATGATCCCCTGCATTTAGTCCTCAGGATACAGGACTGTATCTTCTTGTCTTCCCTTGTAGCTGTTCTGCATTCTCCATGCTGACAGCAAGTGGTAGCAGAAATGGTGCTTGTCAGGAGGATTCATAAGACCATGCCCAGATTTTCACTTTCCCCTATTAGATTTATTCTTCTTGCTTCTTTACATGTCCAGAAGCATCACTGTTTGGCTCCTTTGAGTGCTCTGTCACCTTTCTGCCACCTTAAGCTAAGTCATCCCTGGTCCTTAATGCTTGCTGGGTTTGATGTTGTCTGTTTGCTCCAAGCAACCCAGCCCTGGCAGTCAGCCTTGCATTCCTTATGTTCATTGGGAGGTACAGCAGTCACCATCAGAGCTGCTGCTATTCTGCAGCAAACACACAAAAGCTGAGATGGAACAGCACAGGTCCCACCAGAGCCTTGTTGCAGAAGGCTGTAACTTCTGTATTTCTGCTTGCACCCCACAGGTGCCTGAATTCCCTTTCCTGTGCATTGCTCAAACCAATATCTGCCCAGAATAACAATGAAACCCATGTGAAGTAAGGGGCTACTGGGCTCCTGTGAGCTCCAGAAATTTTATTGACAGTGTTCTGAGAATAATACATCAGTTTAAGATACGACTCAAGTTTCAGATCATCATTTTGGATCACTGCACAAATTGCATTCTTTCCTGGGTTGCATTTTGCCAGATCCAGAAGTTGCAAGGTGCAAATTGGGATTGCTCTCTGCATGGTTAAACTAGTGTCACAGATCAGTGGCAAGTCTATAACTTCATTTCATAACAAATACTTGATTTTATAACAAAATGTGTAGCTAAGATAGCATGCAGCCAACTGTTCCTGCATCTTTGCTTACTTTATAAAAGCTGTCTGATTTTTTGTCTGCTTCTTCCCTGTTCTGAATACAGCTCCTCAGCTCTATCTATCAACTTGCTCTCAGCCAGTTTTGTGGCTCTTGATCTTCGAGATCAAACCAGGATTTGAAGGGCAGAGTTTGGTCTGATTAAAATTAAACAGCACTGCTTTGTGCATATTGCCTCTACTCACAGCATCATTACTGTTGCTAAGGGTCAAAGTTAAATACAAACAATTTATTCTGAGCAGATCAGCCCTGCCATCCATAAGGTGGCATTTCAATACCTTTTTTTTTTTTAGGCCCTGCAGGTTTGTCATCTCTGCTTTAGAAATTAACTTTTATGGCAAGATAACAACAGGACCATAAAATCTTTCCTTTTATTGCGAGGTAACTGAGCGAGGTGATTGCATACCCTCTGCCTGTGCTGTCTCTATTTATTCCTCGATAAAATTCCTTCCTCTGGGATTTTACAGCAGGCGAATCAACACGCATGGGTTGTTTGGCAGGAGGAATACACCCCCTTAGCAGTAAAGGCAAAACCTAACAGAAAAAGCTGCTTTCCTGAATTCCATAAATACATTACAGATTACAAGAAGGGATGGATTTAATCACTCTGGACTCCTGCCTGCACTGCCCACAAGCAGTAACCTCACCACCGAGCCCACCTTGGTGTCTCCCAGCTTTCCACACACTGCAGGTTATGATATTTAATGGCTCCCTGAGATTTAAGAAGATGCTTTATTTCCCTGCCTTTGTTGTCATGGATTTGAATCCTCAAATCATCCTGCTGGGTTGAAGAGGAATGTGAGGAATTCCCTGTGATGGTCTCTCCACTTTTCTGGTGTTCCTAGGAGTCAGGATCCTGGCTGCCCACGTCTGTACCAGGACATAAGCTCCTCCTCAATACTTTCCCAAAAGGAAGGCAAGGTTGGGATGACAAAGTAGAATACCAATAAAGATTAAAGTTACACTATAAGGGCATGTAAATCAAAGAGAGGAGCAGGCAGTTGTTGTAGGTCTTGTTGGTGTCCATGTACAGGGTTTGTTGTCCTTGTTTGCATGACTGGAAGCTATAGGATGGGAGATTTATGCATTAAAAGAAATATTTAGAAATGCCAGGCCGGAGGGTGAGGATAGGGAAGGACTCAAAGTCCTTTTGCAAAAGGACCCAAAGATGTATCACAAAACTCATTTGGGTGTGGAAAGACACCGAGGCATGGTAATGACTCAAGAAATAAGCAACCTCTTTTTTTTGTTTGTTTGTTTCTTTCTCCTCAGTCTTTTTCCTCCAAGGAAAGTTCTCCCTTGAATCTCTGGCACCCAGGAGGGAGGGAGAGGTCAGCTCCTCCACCCTGATCCCAGCTCGTCCCTCTCCTGGGCTAGAGGAGGCAGCAGGATTCCCTTCTCTCAGTCCTGTTGGAGAGGGGTGCAGAGAGGATGCTTTTCTTGGCCAGAAATCTCTGAATGGGAAGAGGCCAGAGGTGGTGTGAGATCCTCTTTAGGGCTTCTATTTGGACTTGGTGCATATGGATTTGCTGGACAAATGTGCTCACAAGCATGGCAGTAGGAGCTAAGCAGCTGCTGCTCCAAAGTTGGGGTGGGGAGATGAGGCTCCTGGGAGGTGGAAAGGGCAAGAGAGGTCATATTGCAACATACCATTCTTCAGGACTATCACAGAAGGCCTTTTTTTATTCCTGAGCTTCACTAACAATTCTGCTGCCCCCAGATCCTGACTAAAGGAGACACAAAGACCTCCCAAAGACCATTTTCCCCCACAGTCTCTTTAATTTGGCTCAGCCATAGCCCAGATTTACGCTCAGAGACCAAAGACAAAGAACTGAGCCACACTCAGCTCTTTACTGGGGCTGTGTAAGACAGGCCTGTTCCTTGCACCAATTCACCTTCCAGCCAAAGTGCACACCATCAGACAAAAGCAATTACATTTCAAATTCATAGAAAACCCCAAGGCCTGCTTTGGGCATCCTGCTTTTTTCTTCTCCACAAAACCATCATTTCCTGAGCTCATCAAGAAGCAGATTCAGGACACTTCTAAGCCTGGAGACAGGCTGTAGGCTTGGCACTGCCTTCCCAAAGCAGAGCTGCCACCTAAAAAGTGCAAGGTCAGCACCATATTTTTGCCAAGGGAGAAATCCTAAAGCCAAGACATGGGTTGATGAACACATTTGCTCTCGGGCCATCTAAGTGTGCTTGGAAGGAGTTAAATGTCAGCCCAGCTGGGTGAGGAGCCTGGCTCCATCTGTAGCACACCCCCCAGTACCTCCACCATGCACTGGTGCCCAGATCATCAGCTGAACTGGAGCTGTGCACCATCAGGGAGAGCTCCTTTTCCTACCCCTCTTTTGCACCTTCCTCAGTTGTTTGTGCACTCACAGCCCAGCCCAGGCAGCAAAGAGCATTTGCAGCATTCAAAGCCAAAAATGGTCGTGGGGTTGAGTTCAACAGTGAACCATAAATCACAAGCAAACCCAAAGCAAAGCAGGTTACCTGTCCTCACACTGAAAGCATGACTCAAGTGTTGATTTAATTTTATGCAGCAGCTTTTCATCTCAGGGGAATGCTACTCCACCCGATCACCAACTATTTCCTAGGGAGAAGATGCCTCCTGGCTCCCTCTGCCTTTTTTACTCTCACACACACACCCTCCTCACACAGAAATGTTCCCAGCCACCTCTCCCGAAGATAAAAACAAGGTACTTTGTTTGCTTTGAAAAAAGGACTCCTGATTCCTGTCCCTGTGACACATCAGGAGTGTAAGAAGCATTTAAGGGTTATATGGGCAGCAGGGAGCTTTGGTAGCCACGTGTTTTTTGTTTGGGTTTTTTTGTTTTTTTTTTTTTTTTTGTCAGCAAAAGAATTACTAAAACCAGCACAAAAGAAAATGTCATGTCGAATAGAGTTCATGTCCATGCAGAAGGGGGACTGGAATTTCTCAGACAATTCTGTTATGGTGTGGCTGTTCATTGAACTCTTTTTCCATGTCTTTTCATAGTCTGTTTGCTGGTTTAGAAGGGGGTGTTTTACCATCCTCATATCACCTGGTCTCTGCATCCAGCTGTCATGGAGAGAAGTCAGTAATGGATAGACAGCAAAATGTAAATACCTCTGACATTTTGGGAAGTGTTCTTAGGAAGCAGTCCATATATATCAGCTTGGAAGGCCAGCTCCAGATACCCTGATGGCTGACATTTTGTGAAGATATTGATAGTGTCCATTACATCCAAAGTATATTGGTAGTATCAATTAGGTGAGCACGGTTCTTGTTGATCACAGGTCACACTTGCAGCCTCTGCAAGATTTGGGATCCAAAGAACTGACCCTGACATACCCTGCTCCACTCAACATTTACCTCTCAATGCATTTCTTCAGCACTGCCATGTTTCTGGTGCTTCTGCAAGAAACACATTGCACTAAGGGGAAGAGCAGCCCTGTGGCTTGGTAGGAGCTCAGCACCTCTGGAAATCACCTCTGGCAAGAAATTGGAAAAAGCCCAGGAATGGGATTTACAGCTCTGCAAGAGCAGTGAGATTGTTTGGTTTGTGGATGACTCACTGGACAAAGTAATTCACTGTCATTTATAAAGTAGGCTGGAATGAAATTAACAGAACACCATAAAGTTCAGAGAAGGGGTAGGGCAGCCAGATGCCTTGTTTATCACCGTGGAGAGCCATGCCAAAACATCTTCAGACTGAATGATGTTGATGTGTGGATCTCATCTACACCACTTATTGTAACAGTTACTGCTATTCAGGAGAGTGGTACATGGCCACTGGAAAAACAAGTGACAGATGCCGGGATGTGGAAAGCCAAACCTGCTGCTGGCATAATCCCATACAACTCCCATTAAAATTAATGAGGTATTTCTGCTTAAGCAGAAGATAAATTTGACTTACAAAGCCAGATAAATGCCTACATGGCTCTGTATATCTTAAGTATTCGGAGGAGTTTTCCCTCCACTTAGTGTAAGTAATCAAGAGAAGCTTTAATGAACAAATAAAGCAATAAAACAGTGAAGAGCCATATATTACTGTGTTGGTCACAATTAAAGAATTAGAGAGTTACCAGCTCAACAAGTCTCACGTTGATTTTAAACTGAAAAGTTATAGGAAAATAGAGGTAAAAGCAAGTATGCATAAGATTTGACAATAAAAGACATAGGGTTCTTTCTCATACAAAAAAACCTCTTTATAACTCTAGGAATTTCAGTATATAGGAGACATTTAAATAATTTGTTCTGTGCACAAAAGTACTAGGTTTCATTTAGACATCTCACTAATTTTTTCTTCAGATTAATTCTACTTTGCTTTGAAGGTTCTATTTCATATTTGTTTACCTAATTTATGTCACAACAAGATAGATTTATGAGTGTCTGAGAGTAATTTTTGTGCATTTCTGTGCTTCAACAAATTTAGGTTTCAGTGAGCCCTCTAATGTTGAGTTTCCTGATTTTACACATTTTCCTTCTGGGATAATAAAAATGACATTACCAGAGAGCTGTACAGAAAAGTATGTTTAGTCTTAAACACTTATTAGCAAAAATTTTTTTTGGGGGGGAGAGGACCCCAGAGACTTCTTTAAAAGCCATGAAAAGCTTCTATCTAATAACATCTAATAACAGTGAATGAGAAGGTGAAAGAAAATGTCATGCAGACATTTCTCAGTTCAGTGCATCAGTGAACAGCACAGATGAGCCACGCAGCAGTAGACACCCTACATGTGATTTATAACTCTGAGAAAAATTTAGTAAATCTGACCACTAATATGAAGTTAACATTACGTGAGAAACAATAATCTAACTGGGAAAGCTAGCAATGTACTGGACTTACTGGTATGAAAAGGTTACTTGCAGTGATATATCATCTCTAGGTAAAAAGAATAGTGGGAGACTGGTCCCAGGGTCCTGCCACTTTTATTTAGTAAGGGCTCCTTCTGATATATCTCAGATTACAGTGGATATGAGACACTGAGCTTTACAAGCACTAAAGTCCAGGTTAGCAAGAACATTTCTAACCTTAAAAGACCACAGGCCACATCACCTTCTGCAGGGGATGCTTGACACATGTCTCTTTCTTGCATCTCTTTACTGCCAGGAGCACTGGGGTATACAAGTTAAGTGTGGAGGAGGGTTGATGATTAATGTCATAATGGTTCATTTTAATATACTTCATCTGTCAGCTTAATTCTCCGTACCAAGGATAATCACAATAATTAGATGCCATTGTTCATATCATTACCTAATCACAGCTTTTTTTTTTTTTTTAATGTAGCCAATTCATTTGAATTTTAAATGCACAGAAACTATGGATAGTCTGAGCTGCACCTGCATTTTAGAAAATCCTGTTATTTGTAAGATTGGCCCACGAGTTTAAACCACACATGAGGATCTTGTGTGTCCAGAGTGTGCAACACAGGTAATCAGTGATGTTCCAAGTAGGACATTTTTATCTCTGATCCCAAGGAGTTAAAACCACAACTCATACAAACTCCATGACATCAGACTTCCCTGCACCCCCATCTGATCAATTCATGCAGAGTACAAAAATGTTCTTGAATTGATAACATCTCCAGAGCAGATGTTTATGCAGAAAGTATGCAAGGAATTCCTGTGTCTCCTAGAGCCTTCATAAATAGCCAGCATTTCTGGGGTTAATTTATAATCAGCCATGCTCTTTGAAAAGCCAGACATGAGATGAAGAGAAAGACACATACTAAACCATTTAGAATCAAAAATAAAAGATCAAACAAGGTAAAAATTTATTAATAGATTAATCTTTTAGATTAACATGTTTCCTGAATGAATAAAAGGGTTAACTTGTAAAATCTCATCAAATGTATGTAAAAGGAATATTCATAATCTCTAATTTAGCTTCTTTTAGTGACTCGTTTCATGTCATTAGATGGAAGTTGGGAGCAGGGTTCAGTAAACTGTCACTGGAGAGGAGCCTTTAAAATGAAGAGGACCAAATGAAGATGCTGAAGTAGCTCAAAATAGAATAAATACCCTTCAGAGAGGTAGTGCTGTAAGTCTGAGATCACGGTCTTTATTAAAATGGGAATAACAAACTGTTGCTTTAAGTGCAAAATGGAACTCACCTTTATTTACAAAGGTGAATATGCTACTTCAGTTAATCATGCATTTGTACTCCTGATAGAATCTAATACAACCACATTCCTCTGGCCAGAGTTGTTATTTGAAACAAAACCACCAAGGAGATACCAGGATTCAGAAAGAACGACAAAAGTTGCCAATAGAGGAAGTATTTTATTATTTTTTGGTGCCTCCTCATCAGTTCTGCAAGCCTGGCGAAGCCAAAGCAACAAGATTATGTGACTCATTTCCTTCCTGCTCCTGCTGCAGGGCACCTAAACCCAACAAAGCCTTTACTCAGACGTGTAGGAGATTGTAGGAGCCCTGGTTTGTGCAACAGACGTGCCTGTGGGAACAATACCCGGAAAGTAAAGCACAAAGCTATCTGATTGCTATTAATATATGTCGGTGGGATCCCAGCTTGTGGGATGGACAAGAACCAGAGAAAGACCAAAAAAAAAAAAAAAAAAAGCTGTGGTCTGGGCCTTGCCTTTGAGTTTGTGGCACCTCAGGCACTTCCCTAAGTGAGGCTTCCCTTGCCACCTCGTCGGAATGATGCCACCAGCAATCCTTGAGCCCACCATGGGATCCTTGAATCCCAAAAACCTCACCTTACTCTGGCCACTTTGTGGAGGAAGTGAGAATCACAGAATGGTTTGGCTTGGAAGGAATCTTTAAAAATCATCCAGTTTCAACCTCCCTACGTGGGCAGGGACACCTCCCAACAGACCAGGTTACCCAAAGCCTTGTCCAACCTGGTCTTCAACTCTTCCAGGGATGAGTGAGGCTTCCACAACTCTCTGGCAACCTGTGCCAGTGCCTCACCACCCTCCTAGGAAAGAATTTTTTCCTAAAGTCTAATAAATATCTTCTCTCTTTTAGGTCAAAACCAGTCCCCCTCATCCTATTAATCCCCACGGATATCTGTTTTCCTAGAGAAACTGTGCCTGAAACTGACAAACCCCTGCTTGTATCAGTGGTGGATCTCCTTTGGCTGATGGGTAAAAAGGGCTGCTCTGCCAAAACTGAAGACAACCCAACAAACCAGGACTGGCTGCTTTTTGAACTATTTCACTTGAAAGTGTTGGCAGCTGTGTGGTGTCTCAGCAGAGGAACACACCAGTTGGACAAGAGGGGACATGTATCTCACTTTATATTCTTCAACCCAAATGAGGATGCAGACCTGATGCTTTTAGTTCCAAGGTGCCAGCTGCAACCCAGGTTAAAATGAGGTTTTGAAGGTTTTGCTCACTTTCTAATGCATATGGGGTTATCCTGGTCTGCACTTTAGAAATGCTGGCGTGTATATTTTTAAGGGCAAGTGCAAATGAAGGAAAGAATTCATCCTTTCTGCTAAACATGAAAAATAAAGTGAATACCCGAAAATGTGTGTATTTCTTCCTGTGTTAGGAAACTTGTGGTTTTCAAGTCAAAATTAACACTGTAAGGGATTTCATGCTAAACTGTAGTCTCTGGGTGTTCCTGTGTGGGAAAAGTGCTGCTCCTTGGTTTTAAGGACTTTAAAACCAGCACTTGTCTGCCTAAACACAAGAGTCTTAACATCATTCCAAGTGCTGTGGGATGTCCCATCTGGCTTTTTGCTTCTGATCCAGAAGGTTGTCAGTCCCTGACAGATCCTGCATCAATGTCTGCCAGTCCCTGGCAAATGCATTATGTCTCCTTGGGCTTTTTTTGTGACAGGCACCTAAATGTAGGCAACTGTAAGCAACACTGTTCTAAAAGCAAAGCCTCCCCTCAGGAGACTTTTGCTTGCTCAGAAACATAAGGTATCTCCTATGGTAGAAATAAGCCCTAAGCTGTTAAAAGATCACGTAACTAGACCCTAGAATAACCTGTCTAGAGATATTTTACAATACAAAAACGACTAATAACATTACTAGAAGAGTTATTGGGTAGATTTTACAGAAGAGCATAATGGGGGAAAAAACAGTTATTCAGTGCTTTGCTCCTGTTTCAGTGAAGGTCAGTTAGGTGGATATACAGGAAGGTAAATGGGAACAACAGTTCCCTTGCTTCTTGGTTTGTAAGGGTGCTACTGAACATGTCCTGCTAGCCTGGGCAGAAAAAAAGATGCTGCTTTTGTAGGCAGACACCAGTTCATCTGGCTGGGGAACCAAGCTGCTTCCTCACTCTCTTTGATCCAATGCAGGGCTCAAGTGGAAAAGCATATGCAAGCCTGCTGGATTGGCTGACCTGGCCTTATCTTTCCCTGCCAGCAAAAATTAAATACTACACTAGGAAAGCAAGGTGATAACACAGCTGCACATTTTTCTGATGACAGACTGCATGCCCTCAGGACACCATCACCCCTCGCTCTCTCCCATCCCAGTGGGATGAATTTTCTGTCTTGCAGACTGAGCTCCCCTGGCTGTAGTCCTGCAGGCACTATTTCCACTGCAGCTGTGTAAGGAAAAGAACTTCCAAAAGACACTGAAACCCAGGAGGGAATCAAGGGAAGAGAAAACCATGTTTCCTGCTAAAAAGAGTCAGGTGGGTTATTACCATAATAAATTAGGGGCATAGTTTGTTATGGGAATAAAAATGTTATTAGAAATAGCATAAATTAGCTACTGTGGAATTCTATCATGTCAGATTGCTTCCAAGACATAGGCTAACACAAACTTAGTCCATGTGCTTGTATCCATGCAAACCTGGAATCTGCAATATGGCCTTGGGGTACAGACATCTTGCCAGAAGAGTAGAACAACACTATTAAGCATCAGTTAAATTTTTTTGGTACTGCTAAGTCTTTAAGATCTGGAAAGATGAAGGCTGTGGTCCACCACATGTAGATGCTGTGCTAAGAAACAGATTAATTTACCAAAAATATCACTAAGGGCAGCCTTTATGAGCACAGGAAAAAAATACTGGAGTGTGAAAAAACTAATTGTCTTCTTTAATTAGGGGAACGAAGGCATATCTGGAATCAGAAGGCAAATACTGGGTTTTGAATCTAACCAGGGGCTGCTTTCCTTGTTATCTTTCACACACTCCTTAAAAATAATCTGTGGATCCCCAGCTAGATGTGGAGCACAGAATGAATCCTAACAAAACACATTACTGGGTCATCTGTTTTGGGCTAAATGTAATAGCTTTTGACAAAAGGAGGTCAGTCTCTGTTGTCCAGTAACTCTTTCTGACCCAGGGAGCAGTGAAGCTGACGGTGAATGTGGAGTATGAGTCCCTTTTTCTGCTCTGCTTCAGAGTCCCAGTGTCACACCAGCACTGCACCCTCCAGCTGGATCTCTGCGTGAAGGCGTAGCCCATTTCCAGCTTAATTAGAGAGTGGTGGATCTGCCCACTGTTTAGAAAGGAACGACTGGCTCCTTTATGCATGCATTTTCCACATGCTTCTCCTACACATTGGGTGTGCCTGGTTTGGAAGATCCCATGTGGCTTGAGTGAAATTACAGTGTAAGTATTGCAGCAGAAGCACAGCAATATCCACTGACGTGTTCTGGTGAGGGACAGGCTTGTATGAACAGGAGAAAGGTGTGGGAAACAAAGAAAAGATTAAAGTCAGGAAGTTTAAACTGGAAGCAGGTGAAAGAGGTGACTCACATCAAGAGACAGCCACAAAATAATGCCACACAAGATGTTGAGACAAAATAATGAAGACTATCCCAGGGGAAATGCCAATTGCAGGTAATTCCAAACTGTCTCCAAGAGAATCAGAGATGATGTAAGTATGGCCAGCAAGACAAGATCTGTAAGAAATGTAAGAAACTAACAAGGACATTTGGAAGAAAGAACAACTTTGGCAGTACAAGGAAGCAGTGCAATGTGAGAAGCCAACTCACAGAAACTGAGCTTTTTTCACCTGAAATTGAAATGCTATTTCTCCATTTCCCAAGTCTTCACATTTTACTCGGGCTTGAAAGTCAGACTGTGGATGTTGTTTTTAGTTCACCTTCAAGATACACATGGTAAGATGCAAAGGAGACCCACATTCCAATGATACCTATACCTGTCTGGCTACATCTGTAATAATTATGGGATAATATATAGTTTTGACAGTGTCGTAAATAAGCACACTTTGCCTCAAATACTGGTAAGAGATTAGGCTAGGTTAGGATGGAAGTGTTTTAACCTCCTCAGTTGCCTGTTCAGAAAAAAAATATTAATCTAATTTTTTTTTAAAGGCTTTCCTAAATATATAGAAACCTTTACAAGACCACTGGAGGGCAGCAACGTCAAAGTGAATCATTGATCAGCTTGCTTCTGGGGTTTTGTGGAAATTTAAATCGAAGGAGACCTTAATAAAGAAATAGAAACAATTAGAAATCATTGTCTGCTACCCAAGTGGAAATATGCAAAACAGTGCAATTATTCCTACATAAAAAATAGTACTGCAATATCACACAGAGTCACACAGAAAGTCAGGGGCTGGAAGGGACCTTGGAAGTTCATGGAGTCCAACCCCCCTGCCAGAGCAGGGTCACCTCCAGGAGGTCACACAGAACACATCAGGTGGGGTTTGAATGTCTCCAGAGAAGGAAACTCCAAAACCTCCCTGGGCAGCCTGTCCCAGGGCTCTCTCACCCTTTTTTCCTTATATTTATGTAGAACCTCCTATGCTCAAACTTGTACCTGTTGCCCCTTGTCCTGTCACTGGACATAACTGCAGAGAGCCTCGTGCCATCCTCCTGGCACTTGTCCTTTAGATATTTATACAGAGTAATGTGGTCACCCCTCAAAATATTATTTCTCCCATGTATAAAGAATGCCCCCTGAAGCCTGGATGACTTGTCTTGTTTTCAGAAAATGCTTAAAGCTTCCAAAAATATTTGGAGGCTTAATGTATTCTGAACTCTGTAGGGGGTTTGAATCAAAACAGTACCCAAGACTATTGTGTATATCTTTTTATGTACACATTTATATTTGAATTACGTTTAAAAATGAGTTATGCATAGATTAATGTTTCCCAAATGAATCCGTATTTTTGCATTAGTAGAATGGAGGCAGCAGGCTAAGCAGAAGTTTTTATTGTGATTTTCACTTAAAAGTGTCCTAAATGCCATAACTTCAAATGAACTTTTCTAGTACCAAGTGAGTGGAATCAGTTTAGTGAGTTCTCCCTCTAAGGAAGTCCACTGATATTGGTCATAATTTTGGGGTCGCCATGAAGAAAAATAAATGTATGAGCTGCAAGCTGCTTTGATTTAGTGAAAGGATATTATTATTAATCCAATATTTACACATGTAAGGCATATATGTTAACAATAATTTAAGGTTATAGTTAGTCAAACACAGCTGTCGATTGCTTAGAATATAAAAAGAATATATAAAGAAATATACTGGCTGGTTTACAGGCCTGGGTTGTAGCATCCATCTATGCTTTTGATAGAATAAAAGCAAGGTAAATAACACTGCTGTGGACCTTGCTAGTTTTGTAAAAAGTGTAAGATACAAGTAAGATGTAGTGATGTAGACATCACTACTTACCCACTACTTGACCTCCCTGATTGCATTCAAATGAGATCTGGCCATTTGACATACAAATATGCTCTGAAACTGTCAGAGCTAACAAAACAGAAAGAGGGAGCTGGGTTTGTCTTATTCATAGGTGTCACCTGGACAAACCAACCCCATGACTTTAAGGTGATTTTGTTTGTTTACAATGGGAAGGAACCTTTTCTGAACATGTTACTTCAGAAGAAACCATGGGTTTAGACAACAGTTGATCTTTGAAGAGTCCTCATGGGATAAGAAGGGATGGGTGGGAGGCACCTGGGGACTGTGAACAAAATAAATAGAGAAAAACAATACAGTCCTGACAAGACAAAAGAACTACTTTTAAGAGTAGAATAATCCAGACTTCAACAAAATTTATGATTCCTCTAGGATCTGTGGTGTAGGCTGTGTCTACCTTGGCAAGAAGCAGAACCACAGTGCAAAGTAAGTTGGGGCTCAGGATACAATGCCCATCCTATAGGAATTTGGGGATGTTTTGTCTTCTCCTGTGGACTGAGAGTCCATTGGCTGATGGAGCACATGAAAAAAGCTCCTAGAGACCTTATTTTCAGATTAGTTTCCTCCAAGAGAAATGCCATTGTGCTCCACACTGCACGCAGGCAGCCAAAGGGGCCCTGAGAAGTCTCTTCAGATCCACACACACAATACAAATCAAAATGTCAGCATAAAATCCAACCTTACATGGTACAGAGGGGAAATAAAAGATAAAACATCTGGAAGAAGTCATACATGGCAGTTAGAGGAAGTGGCTATATTTTGACAAATTATACCTATAAATGTAGGTTAAATTTTCTTTCTTTTATTTATTTTCAGCTTTTAGCCACTTCCTACATGCATGAGTTTCTCTTCAGTCTTTGGAAGTTAAGAGTCTTAGAATGGTGAGAAAGAGGGCAATATATATGTGCAAATTGTTATAATTTTTGTAGTTTTATAAGGAAATATGATACACGTGAATTTAACAGCTTTACAATAGGAAGAATGGCATTTATTTTTGAAGTTTATGTGAGTAAAGGATGACAAGAAATTTCCATAAAATGGATATCTAATGAAAAACATGCCAGTGTCATATGGAAAAATAATGTGTATAGATTGGGACCAGTGTTTAAGCCCTCCCTTCTGATCTTGTATGAGACTATTGGGCAGATGGATCTCACGTTCACTTCCAGATTTTATGGTGGGTTTTTGGACTGCAGCTGGGGAAAAAAATCCAGCTTCCAAACTGAGATGATCCACTTGGTAAGTTCCTGAAAGACAGTAAAGATGAAATAACTGAAAGTTTTTTCCACAGTCAGTTTTCATGCGTATCTGTATACTTTTTTAAGCAAAAACATCTGTTTTACTGCAACCATTCTTAGGCTTTCTTAAAGTCTGGGAAACAATTCTTTTAAAAATGCTGGGTTTTATTAACATTCCAGTGAGCAAACAGTTGTTATAATCCATTGTAGCAGCGCATGAGAAGAAAAGTTGGAATTCTGATATGGAAAAGTGAAAAACTGTGGATGCTCCAACCTATATTTAAAGGCAAGGACACACCTACGTGCCTGCATAGAAACAAAGCTGGGAATCTTTTCCATGGGAAAACACAGGCACAGGGTCCTGTCCTCAGATGTCAGCAATTTCTCTGCCTTAACATCTGAACCTGGATATTGTAGGTTTGCCAAGCTTTACCTTGGGCTTTTTTCACTTTTTTTTTTTTTCCCAGGAAAACAGAAAACATGGGAGTTTTTTCAGTGTCGAGTTGGTGTCATATTCCAAACACAGATTTGGGTGAGATGATGAATGGAAGCTTGTGACACCGTGTAGTCACAAACCTGTGTGCCACCTGCTCACAAACACCCGTTTTTCAACCACCCCCATGGCTTGCACCCTGGACCTTTTGCTCACCAGGTTGTGGCACAACACACACTAATAAATTATAGTTATTTTTGCAGTGGTTACTTTCTGTGAAGGCATTGCCTGTCTGCAAACCCCCTTTACAGGGACCTCACTGGAGCCTGATGACCCCGAGAGCGATGGAGAATTCCCGGCGCCCAAATTCTGGTTCCTTCAGTCTGAGCGAGACACGGAGTTAGGAAAAAAAGAAAAAAAAGAAAAAAAAAAAAGAGCAGGCAGGACAAGACAAGCAGAAAATGCTGTGCCAGTACATTTTTTAAGAAAAATATCAGCCACTTGGGCAGGAGCAGGCTGCTGTTGTTAGCAACCAGGGGACGTAGCCAAGGCGAGGGGGGAGATGGATGGTTCCTCGGGCTGGTGATGAATTACCCCATCTTCCAGCCCTCGCTGCAGTGGTGGGGATGAGCACTGTCCTCACAGATGGATTGTGACAGATGGAGAAGAGGGAGAGGATTTATCCCCTTCCCTCAGCTGCCCAACTCAGGGTCTCCACCTGAGCCTGATGGCCACCGAGGAGCAAGCCAGGAAAGCTCAAATCCCTTCAAGGGTTTTCCAGCCAACTTCTTGTTTCTTTTATTATTAATTCATCCTTTAAAAGAACTGCTTTAAAACACTAAAAGCACCTATTTCGACAGAGGCAGGGTAGAAATCGAGCAGGGGGTCTCACAGGGTACTTGACCACAGCCCTCCCGTTACAGGGAGCAGGGGGCATGGCGGGGAGGGGAGAGGGAGCCCGGGGAGGGGAAATGGAGGAGGGGGCTGCCCCCGTTATCCCGCTCCGGGGGTGCCCGGGACGGAGCTCAGCCCCGGGTGCCCGCACCCCGCCCCCGGTGCCCGCACCCCGGCCCGGCCGGGCCCTTTCCCGCCCACACGGTCGCTCAGCAACGGCAGCGCTGAGGCGGGAGCCCGGGGGGAGCGGGCCGAACCCAGGGCCGGGTTTGGGATGGCTGAGCAGAACCCCTGCTCCGGCACGCAGGTAACTGAGAGGGGCTGGGGGGGGTACGGGCACACACACACGTACATACACACACCCTGCGAACAGCCTCACACACACACGCACACACACCCTGCGAACAGCCTCACACACACACGCCCACACACACCCTACGAACAGCCTCAAACACACACACACACACACACACACACCCCCTGCGAACAGCCTCAAACACACACACACACACGCACACACACCCTGCGAACAGCCTCACACACGGACAGACACAACCCGGGAAACAAGACACACACAGACACACATACACTCCGCCCCCTACATACACGCACCTCCTTGTGCCCCCCCTACACACACACACCCCTACACACACACCCCCTACACACGCACACCCTACACAAACACTCCTCCTACACCCCCTCTACACACACACCCCTACACAAACACCCCTCCTACACACCCCCTACACACATCTCCCCTACATACACCCCCTACACACACCCCCTACACACACACCCCCTACACACACCCCCTACACACACACTCTACACACACCCCTGTACACACACACCCCCTACACGCACACCCCCTACACGCACCCACTGTACACACACTCCCTACACACATTCCCCCTACACACACACATTCCTACACCCTCCAGCTACACAGACACCCCCTACACACACACACCCTACACACACACCCTACACACACCCCCGTACACACACACACCCCCTACACACAAGCCCCTACACACACTCTCACTACACACATTCCCCCTACACACACACACCCTGCACACACACTCTCCCTACACACATTCCCCCTACACACACACATTCCTACACCCTCCCCCTACACAGACACCCCCCTACACACACACACCCCCTACACACAACCCCCTACACACACTCTCTCCCTACACACACCCCCGTACACACACACACCCTGCACACACACTCTCCCTACACTCATTCCCCCTACACACACTCATCCTATACACACTTCCCACCACACCCCTCGTCACACTGCTGCACACACTTGTACACACTGTAACACCCCTGCAAACAGCCTCACATATACACCCTACAGGCACCCCTGGCTCCCAGCTTCAGGCCACACATACATGTCCACACACCCCTGCAAACAGCCTCACACACACACACACACTCCCCCCTACACACTCCTCAGCACACCACCACGCACGCTTGTATGCCCCATACACCCCTGCAAACAGCCTCACACGCACTCTCCCTTATACACACACTCCCCCTTACACTCACCTCCCCACACACCCCTCAGCACACTGCCACACACACTCGTACACACTATAGACCCCCCCAAACAGCCTCACACCCACCCCTGAGACTCCCTCACACCAGCCTTACACATATCCACACAGATGTGCACACAGCCTCACACCCCTGCACACACTGTTACACACCCACCCACCCCCTGTGCAGTGCTGTTTCTCTGCCTGACACACACCCCATACACGCACACACCCCCATACACCCCCACACATCTGCTCTGTGTGCACAGAGAAAGGTGTTGGCCCCTGTCAACCACACCAACACCCAGAGCTGACGTGCACACCCCCCTCATGTCCCCTTTCAGAGCCCATCCCAGGTACCTTTCCCAACCCTTTCTCCTCATTTTTGCTCCTCCATTTCCAGCTGTTTGCCCAGGGGTCTCTTCCAGTCCTGTCTCAGGCCACAAATCCTGACATCCTAATATTTTTTTCCCCCAGGACATCTCCCACTTGCTGGCAAGAACCTTTGAGGACCTGTACACTGGGGATGTTTTTGGGGTGGAGAAGGAGACAAATTGGATCAAGTCCCAAGGAGGAGATGATGCTTATCATGAGAGTTTTACAGAGGAGCTACAGAAGGTACAAGTTGCAACCAAGTCAGCTCTGTTCAGCTTTCATTGCTGCTTTGTTATTTCCAGGTTTTCTGTAAAATAAAATATAAAATAAAAATAAAACAAAACAAAATAAAATAAATTTTTTTTTAAATGAAATTTAAAAGGAGGGAGGTCTCCTACAGTTGACATTTGCATGGAAATTTACTTGAGCTTTTCCCCACACAACTCCATAGAAATTAATATTTGACACATGCCCCTTTTTTTATGTATTCTTATTATATTCTCTTCTCTGGACAGCTCTTCATGCAGAGTAAAATCAGAGTAGGCCTTTAAATACCTGTTCTACTGCCTGATAGTTTCCCCCCTGTCACTGCCAGTTGGTGTACTTGGCTTCCTGACTTAAAATAAAGTATTCCTCTGGGCTGCCTTTTGAAACCAGATGCTGCAAAAATATTATTTGTGTATGCTTACCTTAGCGGTGCACTTCTGAAAGGTAGTCTATGTGAATTTGCAATGCTGCTTGAGAATCTTGGATGAAATTAACACCAGAAATGCAAAAATTCTTGTTTTATTCATTGCTCTGATAGCTTTTGTCAGTGTATAAAAGTAGAGGCTATTGCTGAATGATGTGAGCAATAGGTTTTTTTCCCATTTTGCATCATATTACCACCTAAAAGTTTACCAGACCAGAAAAATCTGAAGTTTTTTATTTCTTTTGAGACATTTATGAATGTTGTGGTGGACACACTATGTTCTCAGTAATACATGGGAGTAGTTCTGGTTCATTTTAACTAAGACTGCGTGTCTGTAACAGTTATGTTCCAGCTGAACTAGTCACCCAGGGCTCTCCATATCATCAGGAAAAGAAAAAAACTCACCAAAACAGGCACTTTTAGTACACAGTCCATCTACACCATTTTAGGTACCAACTTTGGTGTGGGGTGGGATTGTATCCTGGATTCAAGTGACTGATTCAGAATGAGCAGGGCAGGAGGAAGCATCTCATTTTAGCTGAGATGCATCCTGCTCTCTTAAAAAAATGAAATTGAAATATTTAATTCTGTTAAATTAATCATTTACTTCTATTAAATGAGCCAAAAGGCTAAACTTTTTTACATGAAAGTTCTGCAGAAAGCTCAGTTGAGCTGTAGATGCTCAAGAACAATGTCTCTCAGTTTCTTTTGCTGTTGGTCTCATTTATCTCTGCTGTTCTCTCTTGAATTTATATCTCCTTTAGGTAGGATTTATCTTTCTGAGTTGTGCTTGTAAAGCACTTACCACGATGGACAGAGTGATCCATAATGTATCAGAAGGAGTGAAATTCCACTACTGGGATGTCTTGGATTTTTAGAAAGCTTCCTAGTAACTAGGGGGGAGCATTCACTTTAAAAATAATCCTACATTTCTAAGCAAAATACGATGTATCTGCTACTGTCCCAAAGAAAATAAAATACAGACATTTCTCTTGTCCTCAGAGAGTCTCCTCACCTTTTATCATTTTTCTTGCTTCTTACTCAGCAGAAGTTAAGTGATAGAAATGGTGGTGATTTAGCAGGCCAGTTTATGCATGTAAAGTAATTATATTTCACCCGGATATCTCTATTTACCCCTCAAATAAAACATTTACTTGCAAGGAGACCTTTAATAACTTGTGATAGCTTTAATGGCAGTGATTTCTCTACATTCACTCATGCCCATGGCAGCTTCTTGCTGAGTGTAAGAGCCGACTGACAGAAGCTGACATGGTAGAAGAGAACATCATTCAGGCCCAGGATCGAGCAAAAGCTGAAGAAGAAAGAGCCCTAAACATGCTGAAGGCAGATGGAGGGGAAGATTTCCACAAAATAGGATTGCCATCAGGTGAGCATTTTGGAAATACTGTTTCTCCCCAGTACATTCTTATGGTACCTGGAGACCAATGCAACATTTGTCTGAATCTCTGGTAGAACTGACACTGGGTTTGCTGAGCTTTTAGACACTAGATATCAATACAGCAACTTTTGGAGGACAAAGTGCAGAGATTCTGAAAGAAACTAAACAGCCAGGTCATTTTTAAGGTATTAAATTTGCAGTTAATGGCTTACCACCTAGCCTTATTAAAAGCATACACACCTTGATGCTCAGCAGCAACAGAGATTAAATGTTTCTCTGCTGGCTGCATAGCAGGTTTTGAACTGAATCTGCAATTGTGTGTCCAAGTCTTGGGTTAAAATGGCAGACTTTTTCTCTATCTAAAAATACTACCTGACAGTGATGAGTATAAAAACATTACTTTGGCTTGATCAAGATAGTTTATCTGAAGGGGCTGAGCTTTTGCATTTTTAATGGATTTTTTTGTTTGTTTGTTTTACTGTTGCAGTGGCATCCTCTTTTAGGTGGATTGTGGATAATGAACTTCTCAGAAAAAATCATTTAACCTGCCCTGATGATTACATAACTGATAAATTACCTGTTACTAGAGCACCAAAAGGTACCTTTAAAGCAGAGAATTGCTTATACTTTTTAGAACACTCTATAAGAAATGAAGCATAGGAAGCTGTAGCAGATTTGAGTATATTTTTATAGTTTTCTGACAAAGCAAACTGAATCTAGTATTATAAGCATAAAATTACACTAAAGGGGTAAAAATAAAACCTGTATATTTAGAATTAATGATTACAGATGTGCTTAAATATCAAATGGTGATTGTCCATTTGTTTACAGTTCTTTCCATCTGACACAAAAGCTGTATTAATTCTGACTGCTTCCTCTATGCAGTTTAATTAGCACAAAGCTGCAAGTACATCTTTTACACAGAGGTGGGAAGTGGTTACATTAAAATAAAAACTACTTTCAGTGGAATAAAACTGTATTCTTCATTTTGGGTTTAAAATTTTATAATTCTGGAAACATATCGGTTTAATATACAAATTAAGATCAGAAAGAAAAATCTTTTGGGCAATGTCAAGAATACTTCACTTGTTTTTTTCATATGTGAGCCAAGATGAAAGGTTTTAGTAACAGGAAAATAAAATTTTTCAGTGAAGTCAAACCAAACATTTCAGAGATCATATAGATATTTTGTAAACTGACCAGGACATTCTAAGTCCCATTCACTTGTAAGGCTAAGGTAGCTTTCTGAGAGTAATATAACCTTACTTGTATATAATTTGTTTAATCAGTATTTCTTATAGTTTTCTTGTTAAAGCACTAAGCTTCATTTGTGCAAAATAAATTATAAATATAAATTAAACTCTAGAGGATTTAAAGAGTATTTTTACCATTAACAAGGCTAAAATCATAAATCTATGCATAAATGTTTGTGATTTATGTTTTTCTCCTCCAGAATTAATTTTTTCTTTGAATTGCAGGAAAATCAGAACCTGGCTACCTCAAAGAGACATTTAGGCTTAAACGTCTTGCTTCTTCAGGCTTGCAGAACCAGATGCCTGCTGGGATTGCAAACCTAGAGAAAATACCTGGTAGTCTGCCAAGTGTGTCTTTAGGCACATTAACTCTTCCTTCAACTCCAGATTCTAGTGACTGGACTAAAAAGACAAAAAAGGTACATTTTACAGATTTATTTGATTTAGTCTGTCAGAACTGTAGGACTTTTTGCTGTTCCTGTAACAGAGGGTTTATCAATGCATCATCAGTTTGTCTCTGGTACTGATTTTATTTCAGAAGGTATATTTAAGAAAAGAGAACCATGGTATTTCTGTATTAATTGTCAATGCTGTGTAGCTGTCTTCAGGCCTGTGCAGTTACCTTTTTCACCATCCTCAAAATTGCTCTGTTTAATTTTTGCACCACGGTCTTTGTTTTTTCAAAGAAAACTAATGCCTCACAGAAGCTGCCCTGGAAAGACAGTAAGTGCAAAGCAGAGGGAGAAAGAGAGCATGTTTACCTTGACAGACTTGAGAGAATGAAGAATTTCTTGAAGAATCCCCGCTTTTTCCCACCTAATGCTCTTCATGGAGGCAAATCTCTTGTCATATCACAAGAACAGGTGGAACAAGCCATAGCCAGAAGAAAAACAGAAGATTATAAAGGGTATGCAGTATACAGTTTGTTGAATCTAAGCTGGAGCACACAGAGAGCTCAGCTCTGAGTTCTCCATTATTGTGGATTTGCATGTGGATATTTTAAGCTAAATGTCCCTGTGGTCTCTTAGGAAACACAAGTATGTCTGTATGACATTTTGGTTTTGCTAAAGGATACATTCTGCAATTTCTCATTTGATCAGTATTTAAAGACCTAGTCTGAAAGATATGTCTCCCTTTTTTTATCTTTCAGTGGTACCTCCTTTGTTCCTCTGTTTCTTGCCAAGCCACCTGTTGTTTTGTTTTCTGATTATGAAGTTGGACAGGTTTATGAGGTGAGAGCTTAACCTCTCTGATAAGAGTAAATTCTACCCCTGAGAAGCATTATGGCCTGCTGTGATCTATGAGTTTCACCCAGTCTTGCAGCTTTCTGCAGTTTATCAAAAGTCTGATTTCCTTCTTTATACTGATTTAATGAGCATTTAATGATAATACTCTTTTACACATACTACAAACACACTAATCAGTGAAAACTAAAAGGAACACTATTCAGTTTCCTACTGGTTTTGGTAGTATCTGATTCAGCCTTTATTGAATTAAATAATTCTTTTAGGTCAATTGTGATGGTAAACTAACTACGACAGTAGAGAACTGGAAGCATTATGACAAGTGAGATGATAAATACAAAATTTTCTTTCTTTCTAAATTCAGATGACTATAGAACTGCAGAACATCACCTCAACATGTCATCATCTAAGAGTTATTCCCCCCTCTACTTCAGCATTTACCATTGGGCCAGGTAAGGATTCTTTTATCTGGATCTAAGATGTTAAAACATAAGAGATCTAGTATAGCTGATGGAACAAAGATTTTTCAGAGACATTCTGTTTGATTCTGCTGTCCATAGTTCCCAGTTCTTTAGAAATGGGAGGTTGATTTATATCTCTGGGACCACTCCTCTGCAACTTGTAAGCATATTTAAATGGTCTAATGAGGAATTCAAGAAGACTAACATTAAATTGTTTGAAGTTAGGTTGAAATGCATCTGTGGCAATACCTAGACTGAGTCTTATCCAGAATTCCTCTAGGAACAGACATAGTTTCCATATAAGTCATTGGGAGAAAAAGGCAATAAATAACATACCTCAGTTGCAGCAAGGAGGATTTGATTACAGGAAAGCTAAGAGAAACATCTTTTCAGTAGTAGGATAGTCAGGCACTGGGATAAATTGCCCAAGGAGATTGTGGTAGTCTGGTCACAACACTGGAGGAATATTTAGAAGTTAGGTGCCTTCATGTAAACCTTGTCATCTTCTGGCAGAGGAAGTCTGGGTAACATCTCTAGTTTTCTTCTCACTCTTTTTTTCTGTAGCTATGAGATGTATATTTCAGTCAAAAAATCATGGAGTTCATTGGGAGATATGTGCAAACTCAGGTTTTTGTGGTCATTCTTTTTTATCAGCTTAACTTAGGCAATACATGGAGAGGCAAGCCAGGGATCTTTCTAAGAGAGAGCTGTGATCATAAATACATATTCCAGTTTGGGGAATTGTTGTTTGGTTTTTTTTCAATTCCTTACATTTTACCTTATTTTCCAAGGAAAATTTCCAGGAGAGGGAGGAATGATTGCTCCTGGGATGACATGCCAGTATACAGTCCAATTTATTCCAGAAAGCCTAGGAGATTATGAAGATTGTATACTAGTGGAGACTCAAGTGTCAGAACCTCTTCTGATCCCAATCCAAGCTAAAAGTCTACCTCCAGTGTTAACATGTCAGTAACATCCAATTCCTAATTTTCTCTGAAGTTGTTTTTTTCATTTAATAACATTGTTTGGTTTTTCCATTTGACTGTCACCAAAAATAAGTGGACAAAGTTGGCAGTGCAGTTTCAACATTTTGATATCTATCTCATGTTTCATTCATAATAGATTCATTAGTTAAAATGTAATCCTGACAATTTTTTTTTTCTCAATTATTTGCTCTAGCCCACATTCCTAGGTTTGTGTCTCGTCAGTACCTGGACTGTAATTACTAATCCTAAATATTAATGAGTTATGATTTAGTTGTAAATATTTGATGCTACAAATTAATATTAATAGAATGCTACATTGTTATATAGGGATATGACATATCTGCAGGATTCACCTCTCAGATACCTAGTTTCAGCTGTAACAACCAGGATTACTTTTGCCTAAACTTGCTTTGATTTTTTTGTAAATACACCTTTCCTGTCACAGTTGACTTTTTAAAAAATCATCTTACCTTTTGTTCTCATTCAGTGGAATCTTTAAGTAGGAAACACCATTAATATGTAATGAATGCAGACATATGCATCTCAAACTGTTTAACTTTTAAATGGAAATGATTTGAAGAGTTTTAGGGTTGCAGCACCTAGCATATTCATATGCAGTAATGTTGTCTTTAATGAGTTATTTAAGAACTGGCTTTGCTAGCTGCCAGCCTTCACTCTTTGTGTAGTCTGATTTTCTGTGTTACTCATTTCAGTGCCTCACATTATAGACTGTGGTTCCTGCCTTGTTGGAGCAATAAAAATAATGATGATTTTGTGCAGAAATGAGGGACTTAGCACTAGGAAGTTCTGTGTAATGCCAAAGAAAGACTCTCCACCTCCTGCTTTCAGGGTGAGTGATTAGAAGGGGAATATACTGGAGCTGATCTGGTATGGATGCCCTGACATGAAGGCCTTTAATCTAGTCAGGTTACATTAGCACAGAATTCATAAGTTCTTGCTGGGGACATCTGTATTGTCCCACTCCTTCAGGGTTTCACATTTATCCTTGAGACCAATCTCCCTGGATGTTCATACCTTCTGCTTGTGCTCTGTCTTAACCCTGGAAGAAATTGTCTTGCTCAAAATTACCTTGGTTGGAAAAGACCTTCAAGACATAGATGAGGGAAAGGACAATTGGCTTGAACTTTAATCTTCAGCCTTAATGCAAAAAGAAAAGCAATCAATTCTAGCATTGCTTGAGCTAATTTCCTCCTTTCCCCCACCAAAGATATCACCAACTGACTTTTCTGCACCTGTAGACCCCAGCAGTTCACTTCAGTACTGTTTTGTCTTTAGCTTTCCATCACATAATAGGGAATAAGTGCTGTAACAGAGGAGATGTGGTAGATCAGTGTTTTATGGGCTGGAGCTGATGTGCCAGGTTGCCTTCCTGAAATGCAGTCCCAACTCAGAGTGAATAATATGCATGGACAAACAAACACAGCTCCTGTGTTGAAGCATAGCCAGTCTTCTGTGAATTAAGGCTCCTGAATCTATAACTTGCCTTTGGAGATGGCACCTACCCCCCTGCTTTCACCCAGGTAATTATAAAGCATGGAGCACTTCTAATTATGTCAGACATGTAAGTCACATACTTTTGAGATGTGTGAAAAAAATTATAGTAAGATCAAAACATCAGAACACTGATGTTTCAGTATAGAGCCTGGTTTAGGTAGCAATTTTTAAAACAACCACCCCATCAATGTAGTTTGTTAACCTTTGTTCTGCTTTTTTTTTTTCTTTTTTTAACACTTTAGCCTGTTGCCACTGTTGGTTTTGTGATACAAGATCCTTTTGGGATCCATCCTGCATTTTTTGAGCTAGCTCCAGGACAGAGTACAACAGTAGAGGTTAGTACTGACTGCTATAGAAAGTATTTGTACTTTGCCACATATGTTAGCAAACAAGGTTATTTTAGAAGAACTTGGCTGGACCTTGAGAGTTTGGGTTTGTGTGACCAAAAATGCTCAAATCTTTTTGTGCAATTATGCTGGAAGAGTTACAATTGTGAGTCTCACCAGTGAGCCTTTCATTGCAACTTTCAAGTCTTGCTTAGCCTCTCAAAGACAAGCCAGATTTTCACCATGCAAACAATCCTATTGGAGAAAAGAAAAAAATGAGAACACAGGAGTTCTTATTTCACTCCCGATGGGGTGTCAAGTCCAAGAAGCTTTTCCTTTCTGAACTTCCTTGGAAAAAAAATGACATTTTGTGGGGAAAAAATCTTTCATTGTAGAGCAGCAGGTACAAATCCTTCACTTATGCTGTGCTCTTTCTTGAATAAGATCTTGCAGTAGGTGTGCATTATTGGTTGCCACTGCTCCTGTTCTCTGATGTGGGCCACCTTCTATTATAGGATCACTGTGAGGAGAAGGAGAGTGATATGTAAGAGAGTGAGATAGACTTCAGCCCTTCCTCTTGCCAGTACCTCCTGGCTATTGCTAAGAGGTATAAGTTATGCAGGTGTGGATAAAGGAAAAGCATTTCTCTTCCTTTCTTTCTCCCTGAGTGCATGGTTTCAGCAGAACCAGGCACATGTGGGAGAGGAGATGTATTTAGCATGGGTTGGGCTTGCAGGAGAGAATGTATTTCAGATAGAAGAACCATGGTGTGCATTACACAGCCAGAGGTTGTGGTCCCTGAACTATTCCTGTTGAGATGGAGCTGCCCTGCTCACAGTGTTGTAACTTGAGAGGCAGCAGTGGCACCACTGAGGGAGATCTGAGTCTGAGGGTGCAATTCATGTAACTAACCCAGTAGAGTGCCCATGTCTCCAGTGGCTATAAACAGCCCCTTGTGACCAACCAGATGCACACCAGTGACCCAGAAAACATTTCTTTCTAGTCTTAAGGGAATGTGATATTTCTGTTGTAAATGTAGGCTTTAATTACTAATCACTAGGACTGTCCCTTAATGAACACTTATGAGTTGGAAGTTTACTACTTACTGGAGAAAATCCAGTTACAGACATTGCTATTTCACTTCTTTCTTTCAGGTTGTGTTTTTCCCTTCTTTTCCAGTAGTCTCACAGCAGACATACACCATTGTTTGTGACAATTGCCAAGTCAATGATGTTACCATCACAGGTTTGTTTTAACACCTTTCAGAGACTGTGTTTCTGGTGTGGTCAAGATGTGAGTGGTGGTTGGTGGCTTGAAGTGATGGTCAGATTTTATGTCACTACATTAAAAAAATACTTTGTCCCCTGATGGGGTTAAGTGCTAAACATTTTTATTATTGCACTTCTATGGGATTCAGAAAGCACTGTAGCCAAAACTCCAGATGTGAAATATCATCAAGTAGCAGAAAAGAACACTGTAATCATTTGCAATTCACTTCTTAGGCTGTTGTATCCATTGGTATTCTTTGGAATAGCTAATAAAACCAGCCAAACCATTCTAAATGTTAGTACTTGTCCTGTAATGTGATTGAGAGTTCTGTAACATGAGGTTTGACTTGTAAACTGTTTAATCACTTTATTACAGGTATTTCCTTTGGAAATTTTTTTAATAGTGCATTTGCTGCTTGTTTTTATTTTAATATACAACTTAAAACATCTGGGAGCCAGATAATCAACCACTGCAAACACCCTGCTCATTTCACCAATAAATGAAGCCATGTAAATGAGCTGAGGTTCTGGCCCTAAAATCCAAGTCTCTTAAACTCATGAAGAAAAGGTCTCTACTGATGCACACTGATGAACAAATATTGTGCAAATAACATACTGGAGTTCTGAAACTTGAGGAAACATCAGATATAATTAGTAATGGCCATTGCTGACATGTGCTTTTAATGAGAAATATGAACAATGTTAATAGCCAGATGGTAAAAACTAATACCTACTTCTTTCTTCAAGGGACTGGACAGCTGATAGCTCTGGAGCTTGTGTTTGTCACAGGTGGAGAAAGCATACCTGAACCCAGTGAACTTACTGATGCAACAGCCCAGCATCTCATCCGATTTGACCCCCAAAACCTACACACCACTGAGAAGAAGAAATTAGTTATAAGGAACTCTAGGTACCTAGCTGCTATTAATAGAGTAATGCTCTGCAGTCTGAATGTGTGCTCTCCAGCAGGTCCATCTTCTTGTGTTGGAGGACCCAGAACTGGACAAAATACTCCAGGTGGAATGCTGCTAAGGATGCACTTCTTACTGACATCTCCCACAGAACAAAACATAACACATCTTGGACTCCACCAGATTTCCACTGATTAAAACTAGAGCCCAATTATTTTTTTAACCAGCTCATATTAAAACTTTCACATGATTTCTACTATTGGGTCCTAATAGATATAAATATAAACTCTATTTAACATCAAGGAATATGTCCCCACGTGATTGTACTGAACATAGCAGCATCCTGAGCTTGCTCAAAATCAGTTGGGCAATAATAGGGGCACACTAATGTGCATGATTGCAATTGTTAGAGGCTGCAGAGCTAGCAGTGAGGAGCTCAATGCTGTTCTAGATACACTGGTGATACCTGCTACAGGGAAAGTTTGTTCTGTGGCCTGGAAAGCACACATGCATAATGCCAGAGCAGAATTCTTTTTGGATATAGAAAGTGTGATTCAGTGAGCTCCATGGATATGGTAAACTGGCACGGGATGTGACTGTGCCAATTTCCACATTTTCTCTGTGTTACAATCATGACAGTAGTCCCTGCATGTCTGGTGTCAGCATTTGGATGAAACAAAGCTGGGAAATCTTTCCACTGCTATAGAAGGTGATACAAGAAATTGTAGTTGTTGTTTTATATCATTGATACTGATTTTGAAATCCCAGTGTCCTTCCTCCACTGAGTAAAGCAAAGGTTTTGATGTCAGCATGAGCAAGTTTTTAAGAACCCTGAACACATTCCATGTATTCCATGGAATACACATGTGCTGAAGCAATCCAGTTAAGCAACTTCTTTTCTGGATTACAAAGAATATTGTAGAGCCATTGCTATAATCTTAGCTGGAGCCACTGTGTTTGTTGATGTGCTAAAACCCAGAGCTTGCGCTCAGATTAAATTCAGAATGTTCAGTAGATGATCATGAGTGATCAGTGCAAACATACTGGGATCAGCAGGAATGGTCCTCTTGGTCTCAGGTTACTGAAAGAATTGTAGTTTCTTAATCATTGACAAATAAAGCAGGAAAGTGCTAACATATCTTGCATATTTATACAATTTACTTCCATATACTATAATATTATTTGTACAATTAATATACTCTATGCTGCCCTCATCAGCTTTGTAGCTCACAAAGACTTCTAAGTCTAACCCTTGTAATTTTTAAGGAGAGGAATTCCCTACATGGAGAAAGAAACTAAAAACAGCCTCTCTATCTCACTCAAAATTGTCTGATTTTTTTTTAATCATAGCCTTTTGATGTTTCTTGATCCTTTACAGTCATGTAGAACTTACTTTCTACTGGCAGATAATAAAGCCTAATCTGAAACCATTAGAACCAGAAGAAACTGCAGACTTCACAAAGCTCAAATATGATGAAGACATTGGGTCAGCCTTCTACGTAAATCCTGAGCAAGGAGTTTTGCTTCCTAATGCTGATCATGAGTTTATTCTCACTTACACTCCACAGGAGGTATGGCTTGTGATTCTTTCCTATCTACAAACCCCAGCTGTGTATTTTTATGTAAGTCATAAAATCCTTGCTGTGCAGCTTTCTGGATTAAATTTAATTATCTGGTACTATGCTCTGATAAACAGTGTTCAACATTTTGAAAGTTACTAAAAGAAAACATGTTTTGACTGCAAAATGTGAAGCAGTTTCTGATCTCATGTCATTTTTGGTACTGATTGGGCACAATTAATTTTACACTGAAACTGTGGACACATCCTCATAGCTGCAGCTGTGCTGGCTGGTAAAGATACCACCCTCAGGACACTGCCAGCTCCTCCACAATACTCCTGACCCAGCTCTGGGGAAGTACCCCCTACTTACTGCAACCTAGACAAGTCTGGTTAGCAAACAGGGGTTATTTAAACTGTTTCCAGCTGTAGCTTTTTGGGACTGAAATGGGGCTATGAACAGCTGTGGGATAATGAAGGGGGTAGTGAATGGCAGAGAAATGATGCTGTGCAGCTGTGGGCAAAGAGAAGTGCAATGATGCTTGAATGCAGCTGTACCAGCAACTGTTGTCTTAATTCTGCTTTCCTGTCCCTGTAAATAAGGAACATGAGCTCACTGCATTTAAAGAAACTCAATCCAAAGTAAGCCCAAGAGTGTTAATATCCCATGTTGTGGTGACTGACAGATGTAGCAATACCTCAGGTAATAATGGAAGAGAAACTACCTGGGTTTTTAAATTAGTTAATAGAAAAATACATTGAATTAACATATACACTTAGATTGTTATCCCTCTACAAACAAATTAATCTTCTGCAGACCCTTCAGGCCTAAAGCTTCCTTCTGTGCTTCCCTTTTCCCCCCCCCATTAGAATATAGAAGTCATTTTCTTTCCCCGTGAAGGAAAAGTAGTGTTTCTTGCTCAAAACCAGGTTGATGGTCAATTGAGCTAAACAGCCTGGAGCAGTTAGAAGAAACTTTAAATTAGTACAGCTGTACTGATCTTAATTTGGAGAGCCTCTGCAGATGCTTGTGTCTAGTATGCAATATACTAGGGAAATAATAACAGGCATGTCAAGAATGAGTATTTTTTTTGGAACCATACACCATGAGATCAGAATCTGGCTTAATATTTTGCAGTCAAACATGTTTACTTTTAGTAACTCTGGAGTTTGAATATTGTTTACCAGAGCTTGGTACTCCAATTATGATAATTCATCTTTTAAATGTAAACTATGTTTTCTACTTTTTTTTTTTTTTAAATCCTTGACATAACTGATTACATGACATTAAAGTCTGCTCTTTCATCTATGTAGCTGAAGAGTTATCACAGTGTGATTCAGATGGTACTGAGGGACATCCCAGAATCACCTTGGTAAGCCTAGGAACAGTATTTCCCAGTTTGGCTATGCTATTACATTAGTTTATTGGATTTTTCATCTTTCTGGTTATGATGGACTGACAATTGTAAAGGACTTTATCTGCACGGCTAATTGTATTACAAAAATAATACTGTCATTTTGTTTCTCCATTTCCCAGGCTTTCTGCTGAAGTTTCTAGCAGGTTCTCCTGTTATTACTGTTTGTCACTGCAGTCCATGACATACAAATTGTTCATGAGCAGACTGGGACAACTAGAGGGCAATAAAGAACTACTGTCATTTTTCCAGTGTTTAATTGTCACCAGTCTGGGCTAACTGTCAGTCTGTAATTGAAAAAATTTTGTTTTTCAGTTTTGATATGGCAACTAAAAGATGGGATCCAGTTTAAACACCAGTTTAAGATGCTTAATAATTCTACCATATTTCCTCCTACAGTTTAGGAAAAGAGATGATGCTTCAAAACATCCCAGAATACAAAGGAGAGGATGTAATAACATTGGAAATAGAAGTTAAAGGATCAACAGAACCATTTCATATTCTTCTGGAACCATATGCCATTATTATCCCTGGAGAAAGCTTTATTGGTGTTACTGTCAGAAAAACATTTAAGGTTTGTTTGCTTTTGACTTCATTGTTACCAAGTGCTTCTTGTCACCAGATGCCATAGGGCTTATAAGGAGGTTTCAGAAAACCTAGTTCATTTTCATTTTTCTTAAATATTTTATAGAGCCACAGGGTTAATATAGTGCTGATATAATCTGATTAAATATAGTGCTTTCAGCACAGATCTCCACATCAGAGCTACCTGCACTAAGTGTCCCTGTACAGTCCTCAGAGATCTTGTTGGCAGCATCCATGAGGTGATTCACATCATCCTACAGACTAAATTAAGTCAGAGGGATATGTGCAAGTTGCCATTATTTTCACTAAAAGGGATCCTAGGAGATGAGAGCAGGTGTAGCTCTTGCATCTCTTTTGTAGATGCCTGAAATCCAATGAGGATTTCACTGCTTCTCCTTGTTTTACATCACAGAGGAGAAAGGAAAGGGAGAACACAGAATTATCATGAAACTATCATGCATGGCACTGGGTTAGTTAGTCAGAGGTTAGATTAAGTACTGTGCCTTTCCACTCTTCCTGTGCTGAGTTTATTTCAGGATTCAGGTGACAATACAGTATGTAGTGGCTACAGTCAAGGTGTATTAGGTCATAAAGTTTAGTGGTGATCAAGATGTGGTTAGAGTTTGCAAAGTGTGTCCTATCTAGTTGGCAGTGCATCAGTACCCTCAGCTAATTGGTTTGTTGCTCTGAAAGTTTAAAGTGCATTAATTGTCTCGTTGATTTTAATTGTTTTAGATGTGGAATAACAGCAGAACATGGATCAAGTACACATGGGAGAAAATCACTACCTGTGACATCCTGGAAGTTGAACCTCATACTGGCATCATAGGTGAAGTTTCTGTGACTTGCAAGCATCAGTTAGTGACAGAAATATTTAAAATAGTATGAGTGGTAAAGTTACAGAGCACTATAAGGTGCACAACAAGACCTGACCCCCAGCCAACTGGAGCCAAGAGGTGGCTTCATTTGGTTCCAGAAACTTCAATAAGTCTTGCAGCAGGTGGTTTCTTTGCAAAAAGGTGAGATGGAACCCTGAATTTTTCTTCTCTAGATATGAATCAGGGCTGTGATTTTGAACTGGCAATTACTGGAAGCAAACCTGGGTGCATCAGCTGTAACCTGCAGTGTAAAATTGAGCATTCTCCAGAGCCAGTTGTGCTGCATGTTGAGGCTGCTTTTAAGGTAAGGAACAGATCAGTGTTGCAGGATGATTTGCTGTGGAGCCTGGCTATTGTCCATATAAAGCTTTTTGCCTCTTAAAGCCTGACAAGTCTAAAGCAGTTACAAACAGGGAGTATTTTTGCTGTCTAGTTACTAATGAATCAAAGTTTATACTCCCATGACATTGACTTTTCCTGTATTACATGCAATGCTGTTGCTTTCTGCTGTTTTCTGTGAAACTGAACATTAATCTTAGTTAATGTAGGCTCCTTAATTAGGCAGTTTTGGCAGAACTGTCCATTCTGACATCTGTTTCCTGGTGTCCTAGGGTCCACTTCTCTGTATTGATGTTCCATCACTCTGGTTAGGTTTGGTCAAGCAAGGTGAGAGTGTGTTAAGAACCCTTGAGATTAGAAATCTGTGTCAGCTGCCAGCACACTGGAGAATGCAAGAAAGTCAGGCTTGTCTAGCTGAAAGAAATGAAGAGGTAAGTCACTGTTACAGCTCTTTCTTCCTCATGTTTAGGAGTTGTGATATTCATTCCAGATATCAAAAGTTCTAAATTCTGTGACTTCCTCTGAAACTGGTTCTGCACAGTTCCAGAAGTGCATGAATTCTTTTGAGATTAAATGCTTCTTTGGATTTTTTTCCCTATTTCCATTTATTACAAATCACTTGCCATTATGAACCATCTATTACAAATCAGGTCCCACTTGATCTAAAGAGACATTGAATATTTCCTGTATGACAGTAATTTAATCTTCTGCTGATGTAAATAAGGGGGCAGGACATGATCAGAACCAACTCTGTTAGACACTCTTCTCATGCACCCACATTAGCATCTTAGAAAGGAATCTCAGCACCTACTGAATCTGGCTTTTTGGCTCAAAACAATAGCTTTGAAACATACAAATTACTCCCAGAATGACTTCTTACCACCATGAATACTAAAACTGTTGTTTTAGTGATGTGGTGTGTCAAATTCAGTCCATTCCAGTCTTTGACTTTAGGGCTCATTCCACCATTTCCTATGAAATAACTGAAGTATCCTGAAGGTAATACTGGTGGGAAAGAATTGAGTTAGAGCTGCTCTCTGCAGTCCATCACATATTCTTAAAACTAAATTGCTTATTTTGCTTGATTATGGCACACATTGGTCATTGTAACCAGATTTCTCTTTGGTGTTAAGTGTTAAAGGGGAGTGAGGAAATCCAGACTCTGAGGTAAGTGCTTTTTGTTGTATGAAACCCAAATCTTGCCTCTAAAGCTCTTTATGTAATTATCCATGCAAGAAACTGAGTTTGCTGGGTTTATGGCAAAAATTGGTCTAAGTGCTGTTCAGATACACTGTTTTTCTGGACACACTGTCAGTTTTGCAACAGAGAGAGAAGCTTGTTAGCAGGAACTTCTCACTGTTACTCCTTTGTCCCCTGCCATTCACAACAATTCCCAGAACTGAAGAGAAGTTTTAGACTTTATCTCTTGAATTTGTCATCTTGGAGCTCATTCACATCCCAGTGAGATCAAGTGCTCCACTCCTTCTTCAGCAGAGCTGTCCCTTTCCTTTCCTGAATCTCTCCAGCCCCCACCCCACACTGATTCTTTCTTTGGAATCTTTCTGATTCCACTCCTCTATCCCTCCTTTTTTGACCTTCTGTCCAAGAATCTCCCCAGTTTGTGTCAATTTATGTAGCTGCTGCTCATCCCCTCCACTTGACAGGAGACATTCATTGCCTTTTTGTTAGTTGTCCCCATAAAAGCAAACTTCTGCCTCCTGATCTGACTAGGTCTTTACAAAGCTATCCCTGTGCTTCCTAAAATCAATCCAGGTGGGACTCCAGGGGCAGAGAGAAAGGACAAAGTCTGAGGGACAAACTAGTGACATGCAAGTCCTCATCCGACTGGGGGACTTTTAGCATTTTATAGCTGCTTTGCAAGCATCAAAGAAATTTCTGTTTGCTGTCTCCTAGGTATCTCCCTTTACCATTTCACCTTCTTCTGGAGAAATACCTCCTTTGGGTATATGCAGTGTGTCAGTTCAGTTCACATCAATGCTGTGCCAGCATCTCCAGACAGTATTAGAGCTAGAGGTGGAAAATGGAGAAGAAAGGTAAGGGAAGAAAGTGGTGTTCTGCTTTGTTTTTTCCTTGAGCTTTTATCTCCTAAAACATTTTGCAGAAACAGCAGAGTGAGGTTGTGTAACCTATTAATGAACTATCCAATCACTAATATTGCTAAATAAACATAATCATCATTCTTTCCAGCAGGCTGTTTCTTGTCTAGCACATTTCATTAATGATAACAATAGACCATCTGTGTGTTTGTTTCCAGTCATCTTCCTGTTTTTGTTGAAGTCCAGACCCCCAAAGTGTGCCTGATATCTAGTCATCTAGTATTCACTGAAATTTATACTGGAGTTCCTGTCAAAGCAACCAGCAAACTTTTTAACCAGACACTGCTGCCAGCAAAATACTTATGGGGAAAGGTAAGTGTGCTTCTAGTGGGTGAAGAATACATAGAGATAGAAATTAATGATTTCTGTTAAAGTAGGAACTACTCTTAAAAGCCTTTCTGATGTATCCTTTGAGTACTGATTCCTGTTTACTGGCTTATGAGCAAGACTTCAACTTGAGACCAGCTTTTATGAGAAGATTAACTAGCAGATGTTGTTAATATGCTCTTACCTGTTTGTGGACCATCCCTGGGAGAATGGGTGGGCAGAGGTGTGAGGGGAAATAGGATTTATACTACTAGAGTGTTAACACTGTACCATGGCAGTTTAGGATTTGCATTTAATTCATCAGAGCAAAGAAACAATGGTGATTTGAATAGTGTCTAAATTTTGATTAAACTTCACATTCTGGGTGTGTCTCAGCTCATAGATTAAGACTTCTAAATTTCCAGTCAGTGCATAAGATGTGGTCTGAACTCTCTTTTCAGTGAAGAGAGACCAGGATGTCAGTAACCAGAATAATGTATATATTTCTAGTGTCACTGTGGGTATTTTAGAATTTTTTTCCCCATCTGCAGACATCACTCAGGAGGTATGGTCTCTTGTAAATACTGTCACAACAGCCTGGTATGGCTTGGCTATGTTCTGTGCCTGTGTTTAGGCAACTGAGTCATAGCCTATCTACACAGGCAATGGAGTTCAGAGAAGTATTCAGCTCCCCCTAAAATGAAACAACTATTTTGGTCTGCAGATTGCTCTGTCACAAATACTAGCTGGATGGATGTTGGCTGCCATGGTAGTTGCATACAATTAGGTTAATTAGCCTGTAAACTAAGTTCTGCTGTCAGTGCTTGGTCATTCAGATCCACTCTGATGTCCAGGGTTCAGCTCAGCTGCCTACATGAAAGTATTCATTGCCATCCAAGGTGTCCTTAGGTGCCCAAGGGATCTTATTTGAACATATGGATGATGGAGAACCTATGGGAAAATGTTTTGGAACAGCTGGAGCCTGAAAGGGATGCCTGCAGCAGTTTACATGATAACTGACATCCATGTTTGAGCAACCAAGTTGAAGCCCTGGATTCATGCTATGTGCATTTAGTCAGTTGGGGGTAGATTCAGATTAGATAGAAGGAAGAGATTTTTTACAGTGAGATTTTTTACAGGTTGCCCAGAGAGATGGTAGATTCCCCATCCCTGGAAATATTAATGGTCAGGTTGGGAGGGGCTCTGAGCAACCTGATCTGGTGGAAAATGTTCCTGCTCCCTACAGGGGGTTGGAATAGCTGACCTTTAGAGGTCCCTTTCAACTCAAACTATTTTATGATTCTATGAATAAGGGAAGTTGCTAACACTTCTATAGTCAGTGGAGAGAGGTATGGCACCTGTAGAATCATGCTCCAATATCAGATGGATCAGATTTTTGCTTAATTCTTGAAAGATCTGTGACTGTGAGAAGGACAACATTGCTCCCAAATCAGGTGCCTCAGCTGGGCACCTGAAGCCATTTGGAATGAATTTAGGCATGAGGATCTTCTCAATCACAAGGGAATTGTAAAGCAAGCCTCAACACTGTATGTGTTGCTACCTGAAAGTATCCTAAACCTGAGAATAACTGTCTTTGGAGTCCTCTTTAATCTGAAGAAAGCATCTGAAAGAGTCAGAATTAGCTGAATGTCCTTTCTGCTTGGCAGCTCATTGGAAGTCAGGCAGCTTTTTGCTCCATCACTGTCTCTCCAGCCAGTGGCACCTTAGGCCCAAATGAAGAAAAAGAATTCTGCATAGAGCTGTCAGCTAATGTTGTGGTGAGTTTGAAAACTGATGCAATTTAATCAAAAAGCAACACTGGCATTCTTAACCTGGCAAAAGGAAGGATTCTTATGAACAAAACATAATGCTCTTTTTTCTGTGCAGTATCTCTGAAATTGCTTGTCTTAGAGGTACCATGGTTGAAAGCAGTCCACATCGTGTGCAGTTTTCTACCCTGCCTCTATGTTCCTCAGCTGTTTATGTTTTCTTTCATTCTTGAATGCTTATTCAGTTGCTCTTTGGGCTTATCACTTTTCTTGGAGCATGCAGATCCTCACTTTGGATTGTCCCAAATGAAATGGAGCAGGCTGGCGTATATCCTACACGTTTGTTTTTCTGAATGCAGCTGGGCTCGTGACATTTTGATATTTGAAAATTTTCAAGGGGCTGATGGGACTGAGAGCCTGCAAAATAGGCTGTAGACTGCAGAGTTCACAGACTTGAGGAATTCAGCAAATAAAATCTTGAATGTGGAAGGTTATGTAAGCTTGACTGCAAGTGATTAATGGTTAGAGCTTTGACACTTGCAGTATAGAAAGTGTGACAAATCCCTACTGGGGCATTTTTGTGCTTATAGACTGATGCAGGTACAAAGCCAATAAAGAGCAACTAATTTTTACCTTGGTTTGGCCTTCTAAGCAAATCTGCTGGTGGCAGAGAATGCACTTAAAACAATTCAGTGGAATTTTTGAAGATTCTGTTGTAGTTCTGGTTTTAGTCTGGTGAGGATTATACACATTTTCAAAGTTAATTTCTTCACGAGGCTGCCTTTCCTCTGTGATGTTTGCTTCACTCACAAGGAAACTTGACTCCTCTTCTTGCAGGGTGAGATGAAAGACCTTGTCCTTTCCTGTAGCATAGAAGACATGACTGAACCCCTCTTTCTGAGCATTTCTGGAGAAGTGAAAGGACTGTATGTCACCTACTGCATACCTTCTGACAGTGAAGCTGACAGGTAAATCAAGTTTTTACCCCTGAACTGACAAAAAACAACTTCTTCCCAAGGCACAAATAAAATTGACAGGGGGGAAAAAAACCCCATGTATCCATGTAAACTTAATTCTTCCTCCTGCTGCAGGCAGCAATGACAGTAAAATGTTCTGGGACAATTCAGTGAAGGTGCTTATGTGAAGAAAGGTACTGGATTTTCACACTAGCCAAATTCACCTTCTTCATAAGCCCAAGAGAAGCAGGAGGAGCAATACTCCACTCCCAGCATTGTACACCTGAAACAGATTATCTAACAGCTGTGAATCCAATCATTCATGAATAATAAATTGGTGTGAAGTTAACTGTGCATTAGTGAAACTCATGTTCATGTGTTGTTTCTGTTCCCCGTGGTGCTCCTCACACTTGTAACCTGCCAGTTGCCTGGATGTCTTTGTGTACAGAGGGCTTGAAGAATTACTTTCCTCCCTGATAACAAAAGTGTGGGACCTTTGTAGTCCCTCACATGTTTGCAAATGAACCTCCTAGATGTTAATTTAGAATTACAGAATTGTACCCTGGATCATGTATTTTGGACCATTAAGTTTTGTTGTTGTACTTTGAGATGTGATATTAAGAAAAGAGGAATATACTCCTCTTTGACTTGTTGTATCTGACTGATGTTTATCTGTGTTTTCTGATTCATTGCATGAATTCTCTCTTTTGGAATATACCTGTCTTTTATAATTTTATATAAGGAAATATACCTTTAATTTGGCAGGTTGACATGTTATACATGATAACAGTTCTACACAAAATAAATCCTTATCCATGGATAGAAGTGAAAAACATTGTAAGCAATAAATCACAAAAATAATAGGCTGCATTCTCCTTTTAAACTGGTTATCCCAATCATATTGTATACTTGAAAAATTTACTGTCATTATCTGTGGGGTAAGAAAATGAGACCCATGTTTTAATACAAACATAACTTTTTCTGACAGTGGTGAAAGACAATTGGTACAAAGCCCATGTGATCTTCTTTTGGACTTTGGATCTGAAGTGGCATTCAATGATATAGTAAAACGTCAGCTAATTCTTACCAATCACACTGGAATCAGTGCTCCATTCACACTAGAAGCTGAATATTTTACTGGCTTTTCCCTTGCTCCAGAACAAGGAACCTGCCTGTAAGTCTTTCTTTTCTGCAGAATGACTCAAATACTAAGTTTGAGTTAAATTTGAAATCAGGACAGTCACAGGATGGATTTCCTGCAGTGCTATGATGGGGGTTTTTTTAAGCTTTTGCTCTGGTTGTGGTAATGAAACCTACTGGTGAGGTTTCCTGCAGAACTAGAGAGTGTGCAATGCAAGGAGAGAGCATTTAGCTAGTGTAAAGGGCAAAAAACACTTTTTTTGCCAGTGGGCACTAGGCTGATTGGCACTTCCAAGGCTCTGCTGTGTTAGGTTGCACACAGGGTCTGACATCTCTCAAGCTGATTCATTTTTAAGGATGTTATTTTCAAAGAATGCTTTGCAGGCATTCCTTCTTTAAGTTGTAATGGCTGATTTAGGAGCCAGGCAGAGCTGTTACTTTAGCAGAGTTCTGCTCATCTCACAGAAAATGTCACTGATTTTTATTTTTGTATTTATTTATTTTTCCAAGTTCTTCAAGCTACCCGGTGAAAAGAAGAGGGCCCATCACAAAGCAAGAAGCCAAAAAAACACAGTCAGGTATGAGAATAGCTGTTAATCCTCACAGCTGAGAAGACAAAAGCCAACTGGCTACCATATTCAGCATTAAATGGGCCAGTCAGACACATTAGTTCATTCTTGAAATATCTGCTAAATCTACACTGTCAGAAGACTTAGTTCCTCAGTTCATACTTAAGTTTGAAAGCCCACATTGCATAAGCATTAAGTTGATCTCTCTCTCCCCTCCTGCTTCCTTTTCCCTCTCTTTCCATTTCTTTTTTTTTCCTCTTCTTTTTCTCCAGACCAGCAGTTTGAAATGAAGATGTGTGTACTGGTGACAGTTCAATCCCAGCACACAGTATGGATGACATACATAATGTTTGTTTTCCAATACCATTGCAGCAGGCTTTTCTCCCTCAGACTCTTTTAAATACCCTCCCCAGTGTGGAAAGCCACAGCACAGCCCATCTGTCATTTGTGATGTATTGTACTGAAAAATATTTGAAGCCACATGAGACCCAGGGAGGGGGGAAATAGGAATGAAATGCTATAAAGTGTGGATGTGTCTGCTGTATCCAAAATAAAACTTGGACATATTGGTACCTTGCCATAGTGTTTGGTATCTGTCACAAAGACAGAGCTTTTCAGCTGTTGAATTAGTACTTAAGATTGGAAAAATGCTGTTCCGACAGATTCCATGCAAGCTTTTTGATTTAGAAGGCTTTGTGACTTGAGATGTGGAAAGGCTTTGCTCTTTGTAATTAATTCTTTGTGGTGAAAAGCACACAGAGGTAAACAGGCAGCTGCAAATAGAACTATAAGCAGTTAACACAAATTCCAGCTTGTTTTTCTCCAGTCAAGAATGTGTTTTCATGTAACCAATTAGTTCTTTGCATATGTCAGAGTGCTGGATTGAATTGTTGGAAGGGAGTCCTTCTATGAATTAATCTCTGCAAGAACTAACACTCAAAAAACAGATTAAGACCCACTGCAGGAGAGGACTTGGGTAAAGTGTTAAACATGTGGGTTGTATCAATCAGTGACCTTAGGGTTTTTTGAAGCCAGTGAGGTTAGGCTGATTAACACCAGCTAAAATCATGGTCCTGTATATTCTTTGAAAGAGTAACTTCATTCTATTTCCTCAAAATTCATCCAATGCTTCTTTGCTGTGCTCCTTCAGAGTTTGCAGCAGCAGTGCTGTCTCATGGGAAGGGAGTAGCTTTCCAGATACAACCTTCCACAGGAACTCTGAAACCCTTCCAGCAGCTAATCATAGAAATAACAGCTTATAACAACATGTGGGGAGAGTACCAGGATGATCTTGTCTGTAAGGTAGGTGGGGCCTTGGTTTTAAGGAAAGTTATCACTATGGCAAATTTTACACCAATTATGTTTCCCAGATTCCTTTCTGTTAAACATACTTTATTTCAGTTTGTTTGGACTTCTGTACAAATGCATGGTGAATATTGCCATCCCTCTACCTCCAATGAGATGTAAAGAACAATAGTTCAATATGTGGTTTAGTTTGGGGGTAACATATTTATCCCTTGGGAGGTTTCCATGTGTCTTAAAAATCACTGGAGCACTTTTGATTTATAAAATGGTAGCAAGCCAGTGCACTGCTCTGCCCTACCAATACATTGCATTGTGTTGTATGGAAAAGCCAGAGGAAAGCTGATGAATGTAGGAGGTATTGCACTCTCCTGCTGAGAAGAGCTTTCATTAGCATGTGAAGTAGATGCTGTCAAAAGAAACCAGTCAAAAATATTTGAAAGTCCACTCAGTTTTCAAAAAAAAAAAAAATTTTAACCCAGAGGACTAAAGTTTTATCTTGATTCTAAAAGCAAAAAATCATTTTTGATAGGTGGGAGACTTACAACCCCAATTAATTCCTATGCAAATGACTGTGAAAGGCTGCCCAATCTTCCTGCAGATGATGGGACCACAAGCAGAGCAACTCATCATCAGGTATAGTGCAAAATACTGTCAGAGAAGCCAGAGAATTAAATACTATTGATTATAGCCAACATACACACATGTTCCCCTCTTTTTGTGATATAATGAGGTCATCAAAGTGACCATTAAATAGGGAAATAGGGGCAGGGGAAGGTTTAAGCTCTCCCATACAAGTTGCATCTTCATACCTAGGGTGCTGGTTGGTTTATGGGGACCAGGGCACACTCCCCAGCTGCCATGCAGCATGACTGCTTCTTTCTGACTTGAGAGGAATTAGCACTCTTTACCATACTGCAGCCAAGAATATTTGCAATGTCAGTATTTGCAATCCATAGAAAATAGATTTAGCTAGCCACCATTAAAAAAAAAAAAACCAAACCTTCTGCACCTGGAAATCTGTGTCTGACATGGGTCACTCCACTGCTGTGTAGTCATTTGCTTCTGCTGCCAGAGTGTTTCATAAAAGCTGACTTCACATGTTTACCCTGAAACATCTGAGGCAACTAAGAAAACTGGAAAAAAGAGACTGATTAAATAAAGCAATATTGTACTTGACAGTACAGGCCATGTTTTACCTGAGAGACACTCTTAACAGGCTGCTAGCACAGCCAGATACATTTCAACTTTTAAACAAATCTTGAATTATTTCAGACTTTCACCTTTGTTTTCTGCATCTACTGCCAGCAAGCTTCCTTCCCTTAGGTTTGGCACTCATATCCCTGGAGGCTCTCCTGTCTTTCGGAATGTCCAGCTCAACAATCCCACTCCCTTTGGTAAGAATGACTTTTGTACAGCAAACACTGATGCATGTGTTGTGCTCCTCATGATAATAACAATAGAAGAAGCCATTAACATGTTAGCTGACAGGCCTGCTTGTTTCCTCATCAAGGTGTTTGGGATAAAAATAATACTGGTATATAAGAGAGTGTCTAAGCTGTTTTCTAACTTGGCTGGTACAAACAAGAATATGTGTTGTCAGGTTTTATATGCACAGTAGTATTTATCTTTATGGCATCACTGCTGTGAATTTTTAGTTGCCTTTAACAGGAAAGCAGGTGAGCTCCAGCCAGAGTGTAGTAGAACATGTGTAACTGACTCAATGAAGCAGCACATCCTATGCTGATATGTCTGGGGTTTCACTCACTGAAATGATGGGAATTCAGGATTTTCCATTCTGTTTTTGTAAGTCTCTCAGTCACTAACCCCAGTCAGTCAGATGTGCTGCTTGCTTCTCAGTGGCATCATCAGGTTCTCCTGTGTTTAGTCTTTTTATCTCTTGAGTGAGATTTTAAGCTCTGAAGAGCAAAAATCAATTGCCCTCTTTTTTTTTTTCTTCCTGAATGCCACCAAACACATTTTCTTAACAAACAAAACACTCAGACTTTATTAGAATGTTATTAAAAGGATAGTTTGGGACCTAGGCTGTGGCCATGCTGTAAAAGGCATAATGAATACGTGTGGTCTTAAGTCAGTTTACAGCAAACATGGAAAGTTTAAAATGTTTTTTAATCCAAGTCCAGTTGTTCTACAGAAATTCATTACAAGATATTCTGGTTCTCCAGTACCAGCTAAGCTGTCAGTCTTCTCAGGGACCAGAACTGGTTGTCCTCTCTCCTTTTCAATTCAGACATCCGCCTGGACTGGCAAGTGTACAACCAAGAGCAAGATGATAAAAAGCTGGTGGACCTGCTGATGTTCTTTGGAGACCCTTTTCCTCTTAAGGACGTGGATGAAAATGAGACTGCATCAACTGGTGGCACCTCAGAGTCAGAGATGGTGTTCAAGTTGGATCAAACTCCTGTTCCCTGCAGAAGCATTTATCCAGATGAGGTCAGCTGCTCCTCTGGTTTTTATGCTGGTGCTGAGAGACCCGATGAGTTTCTTGGCATGGGAGGTCGGAAACAATAACAAGGGATGTAACTTGTAACTAAGAGCTGGGTTGTTGCAAGGAATATCAGCTCCTCTCACAGTCAGAAGTGATGCAGGGGTAGATGGTGATTGGTATCAGCAATCAGTTTCCAGAATAAGCTATAAGCAAATTGCTCTCCATCTGCTTCTCCTTTTCTTCAAATTGTTAAAGAAGCTTTTTAAAAGAGATACTTAAAAAAAATACTGTCAATGACAAACTATTACCATTTTTACATGGAAGTGTTAAGATAACTAAAAACTCCTTAATTTGAGTCTGCTTGTCTCATGGGTGGTTTATGGTGTCAATGTGTGCTGTAGTCAGGGAACAGAAGCTAACCTGCAAAGTTCAAACTGCAGCTTGAAGTATTTATCCCAGTGCTACAGCTAGATTGTTTCTGTTACTCTATTAGAATGTGGTCACATCTATTACACTTAAAATTTGATTAAAATATGTCCATTTATTGTCTTGAAAGGTTAGGAGTGGCAGAGTGAAGGCATCCTGCAGGGTATGTATATTTTTCTGGCAAAAGCTCTACAGAAAACATATTAAGATAAATCTTCTCAGCTTTAGCTGGTGTGTGTGATGGCCCAGGGACTTTAGAGTTTAGTGCTTCTTCAGGTCCTAAGCATGCACATTTTCCAAGGAGTTCAGGAGCACTTTCAGAAAAGCAAACCTGTGTGTGAAAAAAAAATGCTGTAGAGGACACATCCAGGTGTCCAGCTTTTGTGACAAAAATAAACAAAGTGGAGCTGGCCATTCTTGCTGACCAGTGCAGTGGTTCCCTGTACACTGCCCTTGCATTCCTCCTTTGCAGTGTAAGAGTTTTAACCATTTCCCACCCTTGTGTCCCTGCAGTCTTCAAATGCTGACAGCAAAGAGAAGGAAATCATCACTCAAGAACCTACAGTCCAGGAGATTGTATCTGTACTTATACAACCTCATGAAGGGGTTCCTGCAGACAGCCCCTACTCCATTACTCCAAGACAGATAGTAAGAGCTTACAATTTTTGTGTATTTATATTTAGCATATTTTCTGCAAGACAGAGGATGCAGAGGAGGAGGTAGCTTTGGTTTGGGTTAGAGATTACTTGGCTGAGTGGCTTTGGGGATCTTGAAGATCACCACAAGAAAAGTTTGTAAAGACAATAGCAAAAAAGTGAGTGTCCTACCTGGCTCTGAGCAGTTAACTGATGAGTGGAATGAAGGGTTCAGTTGTATAGGGCTCTCTAGAGTGGCATCTCTGGTCTTCCCACTTGAGTTGCCTTGGTGAAATGTGTAGCATTAGGTTGGGGGCATCCAAGCTGAAGTTTTGGAAAGATGTTATTTACTCAGGGAAGATTTGCTTAGTAGATGTGACAGAGCTGGAAAGCAGGCTGCTGGTAAAAGGGTGCTCTGTAAACAGCTCTTGGATAAACAGTTGTAATCCCCACTGCTTCAAAATTAACTGGTGCAGATAGGGCCTGTAGTTTTACAATTTTGCAGGAATAAGATAAAGCACAGAAAGCTCTGGAAAGATCTGATCAGGAGTGACAGAGCTGCCCAAAACAGCAGTGTGTCAGTTTTGATTTGTAAATATTGGCAGCCCTTCTTGCCAAAGGGTTTTGGTTACAAGTTAAAATGAGCTAAAGATTACATAAAAGAAATAATTACAGAAGTGGCATCTCAAAGCAGTGAAGTCTATGACCAGCTCTGGGGTGACTGAGGCTGAGACAGCTCAGATGAACAAGTGCCTCATTGTGGAGATGGCTTTTATCAGGTGGCCAAGAGCAAGCTCTGCCTGTGTGGAAAGGAGATGATGCCTGTGGAACCATCCAGGTATTCCTGTGCAGAAGAAATGTTCTCTGTTTTTCTACTGCTGCTCCAGGAAGGTCTGTTGGCTCAGATGTTGTGCAGCACAGCTGGCCAGATGTGGCTTAAATCCATATCTGAGCAACTAAAGTCCTTGAGACCACAGACCTTGCAGTGTTGCAGGACATGGCAGAGCTTACTGGCTCTGCTCTGGCCCTTCTAGACCTTAGGCAGAGCTTTCCTTTCTGAGCAGGGGAACACAGTGCAAGGAGAGCTGAGGTAGTTTTGCTTCTCTGAACCTAGGTGTAGCAAGACCAAACACCTCACCTTGTGATCACAATAAACTGGGGCATTTGTGTCTGCACAGCTCTAGACAGAAAGCAGTACACCCCACAGGGCCCCTGAGCTTACAAACTCAGATGGACATCAGTTGGCTCTGGAAGGACATGGCAAAGGTTTTTCTGGAGCAACAGCAGGATTGAATCATAATCTGCAAATGCTTCTGCAGCAATAACAGGATTTAACTGTAGCATGCACAATGCATCCCAAGAAAGCAGAATCTGTTCAACCTGTAAATCCCACAAAATCTGTTGTAGCTGCATTTGATTACATTCCTGCTGTTATGTAAAATTAAAAAATGTTCAAGAGTACACTGAACTGTGAAGTACTCATATCACACTTGTAACTCTTAAAAAAAAAAAAATGTTTCTTGTATCTGTGAGAGCTGCCAGTTGTGGGAGAATCATCTGAATTAGCCATGGAGTGTAAGTAGGTGGAACTGGGTATTTTTAACAACAAACCGACAGGGGTATGCAGATACTTAGGGAGTTGGTCTGTGACCAGGCTTGAACTCTGTTAGTGCTGAAGAGCAGCTACACTGATACTTACAGCTGAAATAAATTAGTTCTGTTGTCACATGGTGTCATTTTAGAGAAGCCTGAGCTTAGCCCCTTCCCTGGGAGATTTTAAGCTGCTTGTGCAACCCAGTTTTAGCAGCTGAGGATGCTTGTGCAATGCCAGGCAGCTCCCTGCACTGACACAGTTGTCTCTCAATTGCAGGTGGTTCCAGGAGGTGGCAGCATCTCCGTTTGCATCTCCTTCACCCCCTGCATCCCACCAGAGGCGGTGCCTGAAGTGCAATGTGATGGGTTTTTGCTGGGTTTCATGAACCTAGACGACCAGGTAAGCTATCACAGCAAGGGCTGTGATAATACTAGAAAAGTATTATCTAAAGGACTAGAAAATAATCGTTTCCCTTCCTAAAATTTCCATGCAGTCTGCTGTGCACCTGGACAGTCTTCATGAACAGCTCTATACATCCTTTCACCCTTTTTGTGCATAAGTTGCCTTACAAATTGGAAGCTTTCTGGGGTGGGAATATCACCATCTTCTCTTACATTGTCTGGTGCAGCAGAGCCCAGACAAAAGCCCAGGGTTTGAAACACTATCATAACATCAGGTTTTGTTGATAACAAGAGTTAACAATGGGGCTGAGACTCAGGACTGCTGAGTCCTGTTCCTGGCTCTGCATCTACCTTCCTGTGTGAATTTGGACAGCATTTCTCTCCTCTGGGAAACTTCCTCTCTAACAACTGCAAGTGCAGCTCACAGGCTAATGTGAGGCTTGAACATTGTTTTATGAATTACTCTGTGTTCTCTGACATGAATCATTGCAAAGGGGCAAGGTATAGTGAATGAATAACAGAATAATTAGTAAAAACATCCCTAATGTTCCCTCCTCTGCTTAGCTTTTGCTGTCCCATGCCTGTTGCCATCATGTCAGGTAAGCAGTAAGTTGTCAAGCAGAATCCTACTTTGGCTAACAGCCTCCCAGGCTAAAAGTCATGTTTCAGTGCCATCATTTTATACATCATTTCTGTTTTCATGTTGATGTCAGCATGCAAAGACAGTGCCTGGCAAAGTGCATCGCAGAGAGGGCTATGAAGCTCCACCCCTACGAGTAGAACTGGAAGCTTTTGTGAGGTCTGCTCTGTAAGTACCTTCCCCCTGAGCACTGGGACCCTTGCAGAATCCATCAGCCTGGGGGGCAGGACTCTGACCAGCTCTGATTCTTTACACTCAGGTTAGAAGTAGCCATGGATCATGACAAAGGAATGGTGTTCTATTCATTGGCAAGTGATCTCCTGCCAGATCAGCCTCTGTTAGGAGTAAGTATTCCATGCACTGATGTGTTCAGATGGTCTGTGCTGCTTTGCTGCTGGAAGATGCAGAGATCTATGCACATGGTTTTTAAAAATGCATCTTTATCCCCAGTAGCTTCCTGTTGCAACTTGCTATCTTGCACATAACAAGGTAGGTAAAACAAAAGGACTATCAGTACTTATTAGCAGAACAGAGCTCAAGCAGTGCTTATTTTATGTGTCTTTCTTTGTACAGGAGTCTGTAAGTAGAAAAATAAATACATATTTTTAAGACATAAAGATCTGATAGCAGAATGAGTCACTTAGAGCAGCCTGGTCAGTTTCTGTGACCCTTGACATTCAAAGACTTCGAAATTTTATAACATTATTTGTATTTTGGTTTTTTACTCAAGAAATTTTGAAAAACACAAGTCACAGACTGTGTTGCTTTGTGGTAAAGTCCTTCAGACTGACCAGAACAGCACAGACCTCTCCAGGGAATTCAAACTAACCAGCTTGGCATCATTTCTCCACCAGGTTTTGTCAGATTCAGTAATGACTCAGAGGCTGAAACTCATCAATCGCACTAAAGTTCCTCTGTACTTCAGGCTCCTTCTGTCTACACCCTTCAGCCTGTCCAGCACAGCTCTCAAAAAGAGCACCAAAACACCCCACAGCAAGGAGGAGGAAACAGAGCAGCAACCACAACTTGTACTTTATCCACAGCAAAACATGCTGGTAGGCTCAAAAATAATAATTCTCTGCCAGAATAGACACTTTAGTAATTGGAGTGTTAAGAGTGGCCCAGATGAACCACAAGAAAAACACAAGCAGTAGAGAAATATCCCAATTTAATGGGAAAGAGAAGTGTATTAGCAAATTACTGCAGTTAACCTGCAAAATTGCAGGTACAAATACATTTTTCTGCAGTGTCCCTGATGTGCTTTTCTCATCAACTCTGACCTGTTGCAAAGTCCTGTAGAAAACCCTGTGCTTTTTGGAGCTCACCTATATCAACAGCCATGAATATGCTGGGCAAATCATTAGACTTCTGAAGACTGCAGTTCCTGATTTCCTTAAGTTAGATGCAAGCACAGAATTGGTTTCATTTTGGTTGTACACAATGACACAAAAGGAAACAAAGTCAAGAATTAGCTAGGATGCAAAGAGTTAGCAACACTTGCACTTTTGAAGTGTGCTTCTCATTTTTCAGTGTTCATTCTGAGGTAGGAGCACACATATCTTAATTCTGTGCAGGAAGAGAGGAGACTTACGTGTTTAGAAAGGAGATTTGCATATTTAATATTGCTTTAGGAATATGGTATTTGTACCCTTGGAAATTTTGAACCTTTGTCTTGCTAGAGGCTGCTTCTGCCCTGTGGTTCAGAGATGAGCTGTTCTCCTTCACACTCCATCTCCATGTACTGGATTCACAGGAAATAGGTGTAATTTTTTTTTCTTTAATTATAATGCTTTGTTCCAGTGGGAATTTGGTTGCTGGCATTGACACCCTTGGGTAAATGTATGCCTGGGCCTTTGAGCAATGTTTACTTTGGATTTCCTGCTCAAAGTGTCTTCTTGTGCTGTGGTCATCGGAATTCCTCTTCCCACAGGTGAAAGTGTCATTCCACACAACTCTGGAATTACTTACATATCAACATTTGCCAGATACCCAGCTGCTTCCTGGCCTGCAAGTGCTGCAGCTTGAGAACGGCGAGAAAAAGCTGAAGTTTAATCAAAATCTGGTGATTGAATATAGCAACCACACTACCCAGGTAAGATCAGAAGGGAGATCTCTGGGCTCTGGGAAAGGGGCTGTGTTTAATCAGCATCTCTGACTCACAACAAATGTCACTTGGCTTTGAAACACAGCCACCTCTGGTGTCAGCCAGCTCAAGTGGATTTGCATAAGGAGATATTTTCCTGTTGGGACTGCAGATGGGCAGCAGTTTGGGGCCAGCACCCTGGTGCTCATACCCACCTCCTTGCACAGGGCTCAGACCCAGAGCAGTATGTGACCCTGTCACAGTATGTCACATCCTTCTGACACATGGGGTCAGGACTGTCTCAGCAAACATGCCAGGAACTGAGTCACCAAGCATTGCCTCTCACAGTGCCCCTCTGCTTCTTGAAAGTCTTCTGAGTCTTTACTCTGTGGTGTGGTCACAGCCCACACACATTTAAAGACCAATCTCTTCCAGATCTATAACACACCACACCACTCCCCCCCACCAACTCCTCAGCAGTTCCAGTGCACTGCAGACATTTTTTTTTTTCATAAATACCAGGTATTTTCTGAGCACCCTATCTAAGATACAGTCACTTTAATAATAATCTTGAGCAATCTGCACAAATTGAATGACTCACAGTGGGCCATATACAGTCCTAAGGGATGAAGAGATGCTGTAATGTCTGCATCTCCTCAGAAAAGTCTAATAACAAATCAGAGTGTTCCCTCCATGTTGCTTCATCAATATGACAGTGTCTGGGTTGAAAACCTATCCCAAAAGAGTAAAACAAGCAACAACTTAATTCACTCAAAGGGGTAAAATGGAGAGTTGGTTCTTACAAAAGAACATGGAACAACTACTCCTGCTGTGAAGTAAGAACAATCCAGCTGTGACACATAGAATTAAAGCTCTACAAAAATAAGGTGGGTGGTTTTTTTCCTTTCCCTTTCCTCTGTTTTGCAGCTGGTCCCAGTGACTGCATACCTCACTGTTCCACTTCTGGAGCTCTCTTGCAACACACTTGATTTCAAGACCTGTTTCGTTGCACAGACCAAGACTGAACACGTCCTCCTGTGTAACAGGAGTGGCTGCAGAAGTTACTGGACTGCTTTGCTGGGTATTCTGGTTTTGCATTTGGACTTCTTGTTACACAGTTTCACTATTCAGTCTTTTTATTTAGTTAGGCTGCATGCACTCAGTGCACAGCACATTGGCTACAAACATCAGGTCTGCTTCTGTTCTTGTGGGCTTTTTCTTTTTCCTTTCCTTCCCTTTCCTTTTTCTTTTCTCTTCCTCTTTTCTTTTTTTCTTTCTCCTTTCCTTTTATCCTTTACTTTTTTATGCTTTCCTTTTTTATCCCCTCCTTTTTTATCCTCTCCTTTTTTATCCTTTCCTTTTTTTTCCTTTTCTCCTTTCCTCCTTACCTCCTTGCCTCCTTACCTCCTTACCTCCTTACCTCCTTACCTCCTTTTCTCCTTTTCTCCTCTCCTCCTCTCCTCCTCTCCTCCTCTCCTCCTCTCCTCCTCTTCTCCTTTCCTCCTTTCCTCCTTTCCTCCTCTCCTCCTCTCCTCCTCTCCTCCTTTCCTCCTTTCCTCCTTTCCTCCTTTCCTCCTTTCCTCCTTTCCTCCTTTCCTCTTTTCCTCCTTTCCTCTTTTCCTCCTTTCCTCTTTTCCTCCTTTCCTCTTTTCCTCTTTTCCTCTTTTCCTCTTTTCCTCTTTTCCTCTTTTCCTCTTTTCCTCTTTTCCTCTTTTCCTCTTTTCCTCCTATTCTCTTTCCTCTCTTCTCTTCTCTTCTCTTCTCTTCTCTTCTCTTCTCTTCTCTTCTCTTCTCCTCTCCTCTCCTCTCCTCTCCTCTCCTCTCCTCTCCTCTCCTCTCCTCTCCTCTCTCTTCTCTTCTCTTCTCTTCTCTTCTCTTCTCTTCTCTTCTCTTCTCTTCTCTTCTCTTCTCTCTTCTCTTCTCTTCTCTTCTCTTCTCTTCTCTTCTCTTCTCTTCTCTTCTCTTCTCTTCTCTTCTCTTCTCTTCTCTTCTCTTCTCTTCTCTTCTCTCCTCTTCTCTCCTCTTCTCTCCTCTTCTCTCCTCTTCTCTCCTCTCCTCTCCTCTCCTCTCCTCTCCTCTCCTCTCCTCTCCTCTCCTCTCCTCTCCTCTCCTCTCCTCTCCTCTCCTCTCCTCTCCTCTCCTCTCCTCTCCTCTCCTCTCCTCTCCTCTCCTCTCCTCTCCTCTCCTCTCCTCTCCTCTCCTCTCCTCTCCTCTCCTCTCCTCTCCTCTCCTCTCCTCTCCTCTCCTCTCCTCTCCTCTCCTCTCCTCTCCTCTCCTCTCCTCTCCTCTCCTCTCCTCTCTTTCTCTGCTTTTTTGGGTTTTTTTTGTTTTTAAGGGGGCGATGGGGCTATTTGTTTGTTTGTTGGTTTATATGACATCAGTGTATCTCTACTGAAATCAGTGGTAACTCCAGATTTAACCAAAAGCTTGAATCCCAGCCCTCACAGGTAGTGGACATGCTTTGCTCATTTATAATCCAATCTTAGCAGGCAACAAGGAGCAGCAGCTCCTCACGAGTCCTGTTTGAGCTTGTGCCTAATGATGTTAATGAGTGTTTTGAGCTTCAAAGGAAAGAAGCTCAAGGACATTATTTTGTCATGGAGCCTCATTGGTCACTCCAGGTGATCAGAGGATGAAAACAGAAACCAGACACATGCACAGAGAACCTCTGGCAGTGCAAGAGATGATTTATTAGTTGGGTAGTGAGGAGGTGCATTGCTTTGAGTATTACATTCTGTACAAATTCACACAGTTGCTTTGTTTGATATTCACCCCTTCCACTGCAGATGAACAGGAAAGGCACAAGGAGCTGGGAGTATTTTCTGTCTTCCCTACTCATGGCATTTTGGAGGCACGTGAAGGGGACTCACCTACCAAACAGATTCTGCAGATCAGCTTTACTGCAAGGTACAGTTACCAGGACTGGAATCTTGCTGTTACTCCCAGACTTAAGGTGTGAAGAGTCCCTGAAAGCAAAGAGCAATTCCTCTCTGGTTTTGTGTTCTCATCTGCCAGTCCTAGGCTTCCAGCTGGTATTTTTGCCACGTTATCATGTTCGCTACACTGCCCCCATATATGGGATTCTTTTAGGATTTGGCACCAGCATTTCAGGCTTTAGATTTACCCAAAGTCATGATGTTCCAGCAGTTCACATGACCCACTTTGTACGATTGGATAAAATCCCTTTTGTCAGGGCAGTGTCTGCAGCAGAGGGCAAATCTGATACAGCAGTTGAGTCCTTCATGCATCCCACACTTTATTAGGACAGAGGGAGAAAAGAGTCTGCAGTAGTTCAGAATCCCAGTAAAGCATCTGTTTGTCAGGCAGGAAAGCACAATGGCTTTTCCAGTCAATTTCAGGGATCCTTCATTACAGTTTACCTGACTTCTCTCTAAAACAACCTTTTTTAAGCCCTTTACTTCCCTACGTGCATGTAGAATTCCCCCTGCTGAAGCAAACAGAGCAAAATATTCTAATGCAGTGATACAACTTGTTTTACCCTTGCTTGGGCTGGTGCAATGTTTAGTGTTACAATCATGTTGATGCCTGATGAGAAAGCAATTTTAAAAAAAGCAATGTATTTTTGTTCCCTTTTGTCCAAACATTTTCTATGCAACGGAGACAACGTGAGCTGCAGGCAAGTGGCAAGAGAGCAGATGAAAATTACTTCCTTTGTCCCATAAACATTTAATATTGTTCTCATTTTGTTTATGATGATCTTACCACAAACTTTTGTTGAGACTAGAGATTACTTGTGAATGACAAAAGTAGTGACCCAAAGCCTTTAATTTCTTTGCTCTGATGAGAGAGGTAGAACTCCTGAAAGAAAATTCAACTTCCATTACCAATTATCACATGCTGGCAGAAGGTGTAAGACCAGTTTAGCCCAGTGCTTTCATGACTTCTGAATCCTTCTGAGAGGGACGTTTCAAGTAGCAAACTGCAGTTAGTCTGTTATTCTGCTAACTTTGGGCTGTGAGTTCTCCATCCCTGGAGCCACTGAGAACTCACTGAGAGTTCTGAACTGTCCCTGCTTTGAGCAGCTTGGTGGACCAGAGACCTCCCCAGACTCCTGAGCGCCTCAGTTTTTCTGGAGAGCTTCTTTTTGCCTGACAGCTCTGCTTATCAGCATGCCCCAAAGCACCAGAAAACAAAGATGTTGCTGTGTAGCAGCAGCTCATCTGTTCAGCTCCCGAGAAAGAACTCCCAACACAGCTCAGGCCCAGCCTGGCATTAGTAAATAATTATATGCAAACTTTGAGGTGATTTTAATAATTCACCTCCCTAAATCAGTGGTCTTCCTGGAGGGGAATGTTGTGGGAGAAGGAAAAAAATAAGTTGTCTGGCAGAACAGGCTCTTGCCTCAGGCTTTTACAACAGCAACCTCTCAGATTCAGAGAAGTCCTTCAGATGAGCAGTCCCAAGAGGGCCGGGCAGCATCAGCCTCAGGCAGTGATGTTGTGACTTCCAGGTAGCACAAGGGACAATGACACCTGCTGTGAGCTGCCTGGTGTTCACTTACAACCTGGACTCTACTGGCTACCCCTTGCCTGAGGAGAAACTCTGACAGAAGCTTTTCCATTTCCAACTTCATCTGTCACAGGGATGAGGACTCACATGAAGGCGTTTGCTGCCAAACACCAGCCCCCAGCAGAACTTCATTTTCTGCATTTAACTGTAACAGAATTTCACAAGTAGGAAGATGCTGTAGTTTTTATTCCAAACACAAAGTCAATCATCCAGTGTCTTTACTGCAGGCTCAGCCTGGAGGATTCTTTTCAAACAGCCCCTATGTAGGTGTGGGACATGACATTATGAAGTGAGGTGGCCACCTGTGGAGTTAACACTAATATTAGAGACCAAGTGCTTGTGATTAGGAACAGTTTATGCCTTAGGGCACCACTCTCCCCTTTTTCCTCTGCTGAGTAACCTCATCTTTAACCACAGAACTGCAGCTAGCTGTGACTGAATTGTCTCCTGGCTCTGCATTTTAGGAGTGACACTGAATATGCAACTACTGTGACCATTTCTGGAATGCTGGGAGAGAACCCTTGCAGGCTACAGATCAGGGGCCAAGGAACATATGATGAAAAGTATGAAGATCTATATTTAATATAAGCAAGACAATGTGGGACAAATGCAAGACAATGGGCTGGATGGAGTTGTGCTGTCGTTTGAGCTTGTGTTTTCATTTCTTTCAGTTGTTTTAATATGGATGGAAATTTTAGCAGAATGAAATTTTAATTTATGAGGAAAAAAAAGCTCATGGTACTTTAAAGTAAACAGACATCAGCTCAGTCTGTACTGTTATTACTGTGATAACCTTACCCCTACCCACAGAACTGGGCTCAGCAAAATAATCAGCTTTAAATTGCAAAGCAGATATGGTAACAGGCCAAACCCCTCTGCATGTCCCAGTATGCCTCAGATCACAATTAAAGATTGCTTTTACCTTAGAAATTAACTTTTGTTTTGCCCTATTTGTTTGGCATTAAAACAGAGAGTGACACACAATAAAAGCCACTAGTTCACAGGCCAGCATTCCCTGGGCTGAGTTCTTGGTGCCTTACATGAAAAGGGGAAGAAGCAACTTTCCCTGGACCCCTTGGAAAATTACCAGCCTGCATGTTTCATCATGCCTGGGTACTGAGAACATCCCCCAGCTACAGAGGGAGGAACCCTTCTTCCTTTTCCCCCCACATGGTTCCCATTTACTCACACTTCTCTTTACATGTTTTTAGTATTACTTCAACTAAAGGTCACTGAAATTCCTACTTCTAAGCCTGTTAAGTTTTCCACTCCTTTCATATAAAAGGTTTTTGTTCAAGTCAGTGTGTGTGGGGAGGAGAGGGCTGCAATCCACACCAAAAACTCTGTGATAGCTGTTTAAAACAGACCTGTACTAGCACTGAGAACTCAGTTTATACACAGGAACCTGTGTGAAAAAAGGACCCTTGAAAATGCTACTGCCTCTCTGCCCCCACGACTTAATCTCATCTTTTTTGCTCTAAAATCAGGTGAGTGAGATGGGCTGCAGCACAAGGTGCTTTATCAAATAGCTCAAACTCATCAGACTTCAACCAACAACCACTGTAAGAAGAAAACAAATACATTGCAAGAACCCATTTGTATTGGCAAGTGCAAAAACAAGAAAAAAGGACAAAGAACTTCAGCCTGCATTACAAATTTAAATTTTTCTAACTAACATGTCAGAGATCATGAGTACATTTTCCAGCTGTTAGCTCTGGGTTTCAGTGCTCTTTTTTGTTTGTAAAAAACAGATAAGGGAGAACATAAGATGAAATACACATTTGTTTTAGGACTGAAGTACTGAGATATCAGAGATGTTCACTTGGTGCTTGCAGTAAGAATAATGCTGAAATCTATTTCACATTATTAAGCATAAGCTCATCCCCTAAAAGCCACACAAACTGATAATTAGAAATGTCTTGTAAAAGATGGAATTGACACTATGAAGTTCCTGGCTTCTAGCTGATCACCAAACCCTTTCTGTACAGGCACCTCAGTGGTTTGTTTGCTCCTGTGTAAATTCTGTTCCAGTCCTGCCACTCACCCCCACTGGAGGCCTCTGAGCAGCTTGGTTAAAAGCAGAAAGCTTCAGCACATCAGCCAGCACAGGGATAAATTAAGACACAGCCAATTTATGACTTGGCTAGGATGGACATTGATGTGAAGAAAATTATGTTAAGTCTTTGCACTGCTTTCAAAACACACTGCTCCAAACTTCTTGCAAGATGGTGAAATCTTTTAAGAAAACCCTGAAAAAGCCTTTTCACATGCACTGTTTTAATTTTGAAGAACCATTCTAGACAATCTGTCATACAAAAGTACTGTACCATGAACTAACTACTTCTCCCTGGTAATATTCACAGCTCTTTATTCAGATAAAGATCTGAATTCAGATTCACAGATCTCTTTATGATCAATTAAGTTAGAAGTATTAATTCATAATCACCACGTAAGAGCTTGCAGTTGAACTTCAGCTGAATTAATTCCTCTTTTCCAAGTCAGGATGCCATTTGACAGTTTTGTATTTTTTCAGTACATGCTCAGTAGAAACTCAGTGATATATTTAGTTTCTCAATTTGTGCCTAAAATTTGTAGATCAAGCGATGAATCCCTGGATCCACTTGATTCCACAGTGTAAATAATGTGTTATTACTGGAGAAGGCAGCAAAGCAGATGTTGTGTTGCTGCTTCATCTCTGCACTGGAGTTTAGTTCCCTGGGTACTCAAACACTGCTGCTGCACCCATGCCTGTTCCAATGCACATGGAAACAACACCGTATGCCCTGAAATGAAGAATGCAGGGAATGAAGAGAAGGACTGTTAGATCATCCAGGGGAAAAATACAATAAACCTGAGCAACCCACTGCTCTCCTGGGTCACCACGAGATTCTTGACTCTGGAGCAAGTCCTGGTGCCCTGGAGGTCTTGCTGTCTGCAGAGCACATGGATGGGTTCCTCTGCCTGCTCTGTGGACAGGAGCAGAATGCCACAAACCAGCTCCTTGGCACCTGCCTGAAACAGCCCAGCAGGGAGGCCAAGCCAGAACTGCTTTGTGTCACAGAGTCACAGAATCATCCAGGTTGGAAAGGACCTCTGAGATCACCAAGTCCAACCCTTAATCCACTCCCACTGTGGTTCCCAGCCCATGGCACTGAGTGCCACATCCAGGCTCTTCTTAAATATCTCCAGGGATGGAGAATCCACCCCCTCCCTGGGCAGCCCATTCCAATGTCTGATCACCCTCTCTGGAAATAATTTTTCCTAATATCCAACCTAAACCTCCCCTGGCAGAGCTTAAGCCCATGCCCTCTTGTCTGACTGAGAGCTGCCTGGGAGAAGAGCCCAACCCCCCCCTGGCTCCAGCCTCCTTTCAGGGAGTTGTAGAGAGTGATGAGGTCTCCCCTGAGCCTCCTCTTCTCCAGGCTGAACACCCCCAGCTCCCTCAGCCTCTCCTCACAGGACTTGTGCTGGAGTCCCTTCACCAGCCTGGTTGCCCTCCTTTGGACCTGCTCCAGGACCTCAATCTCCTTCCTGAACTGAGGGGCCCAGAACTGGACACAGGACTCGAGCTGTGGCCTCACCAGAGCTGAGTACAGGGGCAGAATCCCTTCCCTGGACCTGCTGGCCACGCTGTTCCTGATTCAGGCCAGGATGCCATTGGCCTTCTTGGCCACCTGGGCACACTGCTGGCTCAATGTCACAGGGGTCATGGAGGAAACTCCTACCACTGCCCCTCGTGTGGTTTTGCTCTGTGCAAGCCCAAGATAAATCTGGATAGACAAATGATGTGCAGTAGGATTTGTGGAAAAATAGAAGAATGCCTCATTTCAGAGCAAGTCCTCCCACTTCAGTTTGAGGTGGTTTATTGTTACTGCCTGACTTGCTTGGCATTTATCAGCTTACCACCAGTGCTACCCTCCCTTCTAGGCCAGGGCAGCTCATCCCAAGGTGACACTGCATATGCCAGCTCCAAAGTGCCAGCCAGCAGCAACTGCCTGTGCTTCTCACACCACCATGGACCAGGAGAGACTCTACACTCACGGGCAGCAGTGAGTGTATACACCTCTATAGAGATCCCTCAGGAATTTGTGGTCAAACCTATCAAAAGGCTGGAGAAAGCTCAACCCAAACTAATGGTTGCTTGAGCCTAAGGTGCTTACACCCAGGTGAGGCATTAAGGCTCAGTACTGGCCCTCAGTGCTCACCTTGTCCCTCTGCGCTTCAATTCATTGAGCAAAGTGACAACTTGGCGAGCACCAGTACAGCCCAGTGGGTGTCCCAGTGCTATTGCTCCTCCCAGGGGGTTGACCTTCTCCATGGGAATGCCCAGTTTTTCAACGCAGAAGACAGCCTAGAAAGACAAGAGGGAATGGTTTCATTCATGGAGATGCTCTCACCTGTGATAGTTCTCAGTTCAGGCTGCAGAGGAGACTGAAGATCTCACCCATGTCCCCCCCAAGAGGGACAGCAAACCACTCCAGGTAGGTTGAGGGGCTTCAAGAGATCATGCATTTAGCTCAAACTATGTTTGTGATTCCACAGATTCCAAATCTTTATGTCAGCTGCTCTTAAACAGTTGGTACTTAGATTCCAGATAGGCCATCTGCCCCTGTGGAACTACATGAGAAATCCAAAGCCCCTCAACTTCATCTCCTCCTGAGCCCATGTACTTTCTGACAGGCATGTCCCAGGCTGGTGGGACACACAGCAGTGGAGTTTCCTTCATTAAGGACCTCCAAATCAGTGAGTGCAACACCTTCACCCTGACACCACCCACTCACAAATTACAGCCCTTCTGAAACAGATCTGCAAGTCAGCAGAAGGATTTGATGGCAAATATTACATCCTTACTCAGTGGATACATTTTGCTGTTGTTTTGTGGGGTTTTTGTGGTGTTTTTTTTTTTTAATATTAATCTGTACAAGCAATGCCCTGCTTATTTTTATTTGAAGGGAAAATAGTTTGTGCATGTGTTCATTAACATTTGGCTAAAGGTGTGAAATGTGGAACAAGTTCAAATCTTAACTTGGAGACCAACCTGAACTATACTCAGCTACCAAGCCATGTAGCAGCTCAAACAGGATGATCACTCACCTGGCTTGCAAAGGCTTCATTAATTTCATATATATCAATGTCATTCAGAGTCAGACCTATGGGTCAAGAAAGTCAGGATTTAAAAGGAGATATTTTTGCTTTATGACTGTACCCAAGAGAATAATCCACTCACAGTCTCCCTAAATGAGCATCAGTTCTACTCAAATGACAAAAAGAGGGGAATCTTGCCTCTTTGTGGGGTGTCTACACTTGTACACGTACCAGTGTCTAAAGACTGAAAAATGTCACAGCCCATTGTACTGTGTCACTGAGTTTGCCAAATTTCCTTAGATTAAATGGGACTTCTTTGCCGGGGGTGACCAACCCAAATTATGAGTCTATGATTCTAAAGTTTGAAAGGTATTTTGAGACTGAAGGAGAAAAATCACACAAATGACAAGGGGACACAATGATAATCATCAGCTATAAAAGATGTTTATCCTGATGAGGATGACAAGAACCCTGAGGAAAGCCTGTTCTGCTGGTCAGATGCCAAAGTGTCAAGAAAAAAAACAAAAACAAACAAAAAAACCTGACTCCCCTCCCCACTGGTCATATTAAGGGAGAAAAAAACCAAACCAAACCACTAAATGAACACTAAATCACTTCCACATGTTAACTCTTTGTGGAACTCTGCAGGGATTTAACCCTGAGCTTCTCAAAGGTGAGTGAGTGACAATTTATACATGAGAGTGCAAGAGTGTTACAGTCATCCCAGCTGGGTTCTCCTTTAAGGTTCTGAAGTTCAGTTCACTGTTCTAGGGCTGCAAGCTGCACTTGCTAGAACAATACAATCTTTAACTTCAGTCTGATGTGCCTTGTGCCCAGCTGGCTGTGACCAAGGGGTCCTTACCTGCCTTCTCCACAGCCACAGGGATGGCATAGGCTGGACCTATGCCCATAACATCTGGTGGGACCCCAACCACAGCAAAGGACCTGAGCACCCCCAGGACTGGGAGGCCCAGTTGTGCTGCTTTTGAGCGTTTTGCCAGGAGAACAGCAGCTGCTCCATCACTGACCTGGCTGGAATTACCTGTTGGAAGAGGTCTGTTACCACCATTTTGCCTGTGCACCTTCTATTACAAGGCAGGAACAATATTAACAAAATTAACAAGAGAGCTGACCTGCTGTTGTGCTACCATCCTCTTTGAATGCAGGCCTCAGCTTTGCCAAACCTTCCAGGGTTGTGGAGGGCCTAATCCCTTCATCCTGGTGCACTGTGATTGTCTTCTGGTTGCCCTGGTTATCTAGAACTGTGGTTTTCACTGGAACAATCTCAGTTTTAAACAGTCCCATCTGCTGAGCTTTTGCTGCTCTGTTGAAGAACAGTATGAAAGATTAAAAATATTCTGGAGATGAATTGCAAAAGAATTAGTCAAGGAAACCAGTTCATTCCAGAGAATGAATTAAGGTATCACCTAGGACAAAGTTACACGTTTGCTGAGTAATGGACAAGATGACAGATGAACAATTATTTCCATTAGTGGGAGGACAAACTTCTTACCTCTACATCTACTTCTACCTCATGGGAAATACACCATGAACATTACAGGCATTCTCCCCAAAGCCAGGCCACAGACTTGTGAGCAAGATCCCTGTTCTGTTCCCATCAACAACCTGGGACTGACTGACCACCACAATCCCACAGCATGAAGCTGTGTGTTTCCAGTGGTAGTCACATCACACCATTTATTTTCAGTGAGAAAATAAATGAATACTGACATTCAACAGTCAATTTCCATTTCTACTCTTAAACAGGCATTAAATATTCTCTACATTAAAGGGCAAATGGGCTAAGCCTCTGCTTAATGCTAATAACTCATGGTAAGTTAAGGAATGGCTAAAGTTTCATTCTTTCCTGGTTTTGTCCTATTTAAGAGAAGCTAAGCTTTAAGTAGACTTCAGGTTTAATCTTCTGGCCTTTAAATGAAACCTTTCACCCCAAAATGATTGCAATTTATGTTCCATAGTTCAGTGTGACTCTGTAGCAGGGTACTGATTTAGCTGCAAAGATGTGGGGAAGACAGGGTCTGGTCCTTGAGAGCAGCATTAGCAGCAGGAACACCTGACATGACTGGATTGATGTAAGCAGGCAGAATGCAATTAGCTAAATCTGAATTAGCTCAGGGCACACAGTTTTAATCTTTCATACCAACACAGCATGGAGCTGATAGAGATTTACCCTCCAATAGAGCAACCTTTAGAGGAAACACAGACTGGAGACTAAAAGCTTCTTTGAACCTCTTATCACTTTATACTTTTAATAACAAAATGAAAATATTTAATACTTGCAGGTGAGCAAGAGCTAGGGCAAAGTGCTGAATGACAGATCAGTAACTCCACAGACATCCTGAGGCCAAGGCCAGAAAATCATCCCCTTCCTCATGCCAGAGCCGAGGATAGTGTTCACATACCCTTTTGTGTTATCAGTTCCCTGTCAGTGAGAAAGGCTGGCAAGCCAAATTCCCTAGAAGCAGGGCCAGAATTTAAAGGTTAACTGGCCTGTGCAGTGACTTCCTGTATTAGATAAGTAACTGGACAGGGGCAATGCTTAAACAGAGCTCTGGAAGTTGGTTTAACTCTTTGAGGACAGCAACTTGTATGTCTCGCCTGGCACTGTGAGTGCAGCCCTGTGGATTCCAGAGATGTGTTTACTTTGGCAGGAATTTAACCCAGGAGGAAGGTTACTAGAGGTAGGACTGGACTCACTCAGAGCCAAACCCCTGCAGTGAAGACAAAACCACTCTGCTCATAAACTCGGCAGATTTCAACAAGCAGCTACACTAAAATATTCCCCTAGTAGACAACTTTCCTTCTGCTGCCACTCCTGTGTTCCTGTGACACTGAGCCCAAGCCACTAAGAAAATATGGAACAAAAAAACCCAAACAAACAAACAATAAAACAAACAAACAAAACCAAACAAAAACCAGCAAGTGGAAAGCATTTACTTTTGTTGGGAAGCCAAGGCAAAGGCATCTTGCTTCTTTCGGGAAATTCCAAACTTCTCTGCAACGTTTTCTGAGGTGATTCTGGGGAAAACAAAACAGAATTAATCACAGAACTCATCTAAAGGAGCTGCAATTCATTCCTACTAAGACAACCTACAAGAATTGGTACAAGAATTGGCTTTAGTCTCTCTCACTGCTGCCTTCTCAACCTAGAACTGCTCAGCAGATGTTCAACCAAATCTAGGACCAAAACAAGGTTCAAATCCATTGCTCATTAAACCATTGAGCCATGAGCTAAGGAAAGTTTTCACCAGAGCCACCATTCTTCCCCTCATTTCACAAAATTAGTCCTCTACCTGTTCTGGTTTGGGTTAGGATAGAACTAATTTTCTGTCTTGTGATTTTTCTTTCAGCTATGTCTCTTCTAAGTAGTTGTGCTTGCTGAAATTAACAGCAAGTTTCTCAGCCAGTGTCTGCTTCTGGGACTGATAATGCTCCATGTTTATAGTTACAGCTGGAGAATGATCTGCAGAGCCAAGGCCACTGCTTGGTGCTGAGGAACATCTGAAAGAGAAATGCAGTAAAGGGGTGACACCTGCAACCCTCCTTTAGGGAGGAATGGACAAGATAGGTGACTAAATTGACCAGGGTATTCCATCCCACACACATCATACTCAGTGTAAATTTGAAGGCTCACGAGGGTCAAACCCCTTCCCCTCTTCAACTCTTTCTGCCTTCTTCACCACCCCAGGAGGATTCTGTCCATTTTCCTGCCTGTGGTCCTGATCCATGCCAGCCTGAATCTGTGTGTTCTGCCTCCAGCTCCTGACTCCTGCTGACTCCAGGATTCCAGCCTGGACTTTCCCAGGGCTGCCCTGCAGCCTCGGGGGTGATGTGAGAGTTACTGAGGGAGGAAAGTGGTATTAGTTTTCTGTATATTTGTGTATATTTAATACTTTTTCCTTTTTTATCATTACTGTTTCATTAGAGCTGTGCAGTTTAGTTTCCAACCCACAAGTCTCTCTCCCTTATTCTCTCTCCTTTCTTTATCAGGGAGGGGGATTAATAGAGAGCATCTGTCATTGGGTTAAGTGCCAGCCCACTGCTAAACTGTGACACTGCAATCAAGAAAGTGTCATCACTGAATCAAGAAAGAAGCTGACACCTACAGATCCAAGCTCACCACGGTCAAGTTGATGTGAAATTCTGAGGTCATGACAGAGACAGACCATCCAGAAAACCCTTAAACTTTGGGAAGAGGAAACACTTACCCCATGGGAATAAGGCAATCACGAGCTTTGCTGTTTTCCATCATATTGGAACTGATATCACCAGGGTTGTTTGCACTTCTGAGGGACATTGTTTCCACGCTAAACACAAGAAAAAAAATTATTTTGCTACCAGTGCTTTCATGTGGTAACTGCTCCATTAGGGCCAATCAAAACCCATCATCTTGACAACTTGTTTTTCCTATCACCCAACAGAAACACAGTAACAATTAAGAACTGGCCAAGGCAGAACCTCTCCAATCATCAATAAAAGAATTACTACTAAATAAAAACAGATTGCTAGATTAAATTGGTCCTTGTTTCACCAAGAACAGGATACTAACATCTACAAGTTAATTTCTCTTGTTTCAACAGCTAGGAACGAATCCCTAATGATTCTGCTACTTTTGTCCCCAAATATAATAAGAAATCCAAGGTTCTAGGACTGGAGTTTCAAGCAAGATGGTCAACAGCCATAAAATATCACTTACAGCTTAAGAACTCATTGGTAGTATCATAAGTATTAAGGAAACCCTTATGCCACTTGTATTTCTCAATAAAAAGAATTTAAGGCATGGATCCCAGAGGCTGCAGTCTTTCACCTAACACTGAGTTAGCAGATTGAAGATAACAAATTTTACTGCACAAATACACAGCCATCACCTAAAGTCAGCCTAGAAAACAAAGCCTACAAGGGTTTGAACTCTACTCTGTGTATCTCTACACAAATACACTCATGAAGAGTAAATTATAAAGAAACTATCACTGGAAAATTCAAGACAAGTAGAAAATAAAGTTTTTCCCCAAGCAGCTTATAGTAAGTGCTATCAGGAAGCCAAGCTGATGCTGTATTAGGAGACTTCAGCTGCATCTACTCCCTGAAGGAAGGTCCAGAATCAGGGTTTAAGAGCAAACCACAATTACTGTGTTTTGTGCTGTCATCTGATAACTCTGTACCTACAGAGCAGGGCAAGTCTGCTCAGAAAGAGCACGACTTGGGGTAAACTCAGCACACAAAAGCTGTTTGTAAGATAGGTATTTTATGTCTTTGTGGATGACCCTGCAGGGCAGAGGCCAGAAAACTGCCAGCCATGAAACACCATGGTTTGCACACCCAAAGGTGCCAAGGCTGGATCCCAAGCCCTTTGAGCTTTCAGTACCTTTAAGTCTATCATGTGAGGTGGCCCCTTCTTGAAACAATTGTGTTAAAGTGAAGAAGAGAAAAACATGTTCAGTCAGAAGCACCTCCTGTGCACACCTCAGCCTGCAGCAGAGGAACATGCCTATCTTGCTGTTTATTTCACAGCAAGTCTAAGAAGGGCACTCCCAGCATCACATCTTGCTCAAGCAGATATATGCAGGTGTTGAGAAACTGTAAATATAAATATTTTCCTAAGGGCTACCAGATGAGCGTGTACAGTAATCACTCATGGAAAACTTAAAGAGTTACCAAGGCAAAGAAAAAGAGAAACCCAATCTTGTAGCCTCAGGGTTACTGAATACTTTTTTTGTTTTTTGTTCTTCTGAAGTGAATGTGTATGTGGTCGCTAGTAATTCTCTAAAGCCAACTTAACATTTACATAATCCTCTAAAAAATAAACACTTCTTACGATGTTAGGACAGAAGTGAAGCACAGCATGCCTCTCCACTGCAGAAAAAGGTCTCCTGTAAGTCTGTAGAACATTTATTAGCCCTGGTAGGGTATTAATTTCTTTATCTCAGATAGCTGCTGGCATTCTGAGACCCAGTGAACTGGAGACAGTTAAAAAGCAAACCATGGCAGGCTCTTTCAGGCTGTCAGAGCTCTGCACATGAGTAGTGCCACAGAGCAGAGTTACTGCATCCCCAGCAGACACATCAAGACCAATTGCAAGAAAACTAAAGGATTTTCAAGCACCCTTACTCAGGCCCTTTAAGATGATCTGATCTGCAGAAGTACTCAGCAGCCTCTAGAAATACAGGAACTGTGCCTACAGCCACCACTTAGACTCAGGTCCTAATTTTAGAGTTTATTCACCCATTTGTCAAATGAGGACATCTTGATGGGGGCAGGGGGGGTTACAGATCTGGTTAAGATCTGGTTGGTAGGGGTTTCTAATACCTCACACAAGAGCTATTGCTGAAGGACAGAGGGTTACCTTCAGGAAGGCTGAACAAGAACCATAAAAAGACTTTCTTACCCACAGGCCAAGCCAATGTCATATGATCCATTTCGGATGCCACCTGTAACAGCAGTGCATAAACATCCTTACTGTCATCAGGAGCAAAAGCACTTCCATTCCAGCTGCAGTTTCCCAAACACCTGAGGCACCTACTGCAGCTCAAAGATTCATTCCCTCCATCCCAACACCTGCCAGAACATGAGGCAGGACAAGGAGCTGAGGGGGCTGAAGAGGAACCAGGAGCTGATGTGCAGCCAGAGAGGAGAGGAGTGACCCTTACTGAAGCTGCTGATGTGGAAGTGGTGGTAGAACTCATCTTCAGAACACCAAGTTATGTCTCTGAGGGTAAACCCAAGGATATAACATCTGCAGCTCACACCACACTGAAAACTCCTCAGAGCAGAAGGCATTATTACAGTTTTTACTGCCCAGAGAGACTGGAGGGCAGGAGAAATGAACACCTGGGGTGTGGCAGGCATCCCCCCCCAGTCTGAGTGCCCAGAGTTTCATTAGTCTGGAGAAGAAGATGCTGAGGGGAGACATCATTGCTCTCTACAACTACCTGGAAGTAGGTTTTAGTGGGGTGGGTGTTGGCCCCTTCTCCCAGGTGAATAATGACAGAACTAGAGGAAAGGGCCTGAGGGTGTGTCAGTGGAGATTTAGACTAGATATTAGGATGAATTTCTTTACTGAAAGAGGAGACAGGCCCTGAAATGGGCTGCCTCTGGTGGTGGTAGTCACCATACCTGGAGGCACTGAAAAGCTGTGTAAATGTGGTGCTGAGGGACCTGGTTTATTGGTAAATTTGGCCGTGCTGGGTTTACAGTTGGACTTGATGATCTTAAAGGTCTTTTCCAACCAAAACAATTCCACTAACACTTACCAGCTATATTGATAATGGCCTGGAGCCCAGAGGAGCACTGCCTGTTCACACTCATGCATGGCACTGTCTCTGGAATACCACTAGAAAGAAAGACAGGGTTGACAAAGAGTCAGTGATGAAAACCACACAACAAACCCAAGCACTGCAGAGAGCATTCAGCCAGGAGATTAAACTTTAACCCTGAAGTTCAAGACAGAGCCCTTTATACCTTTGTTGACCTATTTGGTGCTGCATCAAGAGAAAGCAAAGGTCATAAATCATTTCCAAACATGATTTGTGAGTGGCTCTGAGTGCTGTTTCCCCACAGGTCTGTCTCCAGAAGATCCTCTGTAAGCAGGGTCCTCTCTTATGTGTGTAGTTCCTGAACTCTGACTGGGGCCAGAGATATTGAAAAGCTTTGCAATATTCCTAATTACCAGTGGGCTGTGTCTGCACCTCTCCAAAGAGGTGGTTGTACACTGATTTATGGAAGCAAACATCACTGGGCAGCAGACAGTGGCAATTTGGAATCTGGAATCCAAAGGAACATAAAGCCCTGAGATAACTCCATGGTTTCAGGCCCACACAGGGCAGAGAAGCAGAGCCTTGCAACACAGAGAAGCAGCAGGCACAGCTGGGAGCCCACAAAACAAGATCTCCCATTACAAGGCTCAACACTGGCAGCCCAAGCAGATTAACTGTGCTCACCTCTGCCTCTCTGTCCCTAGCCAGATGGGCTATCCAAAGCCCAGCATATTCTCCAAATGTACAAACTCTTAATTTCCAGGCAAAATGGGCTTTGCTGTAATTTGGGAGTGAGCCAACCTCACTGCAACCTCTGACCCAGTGCTGCTCCACAGCCAGGGCCTGAGAAAGGGGAGGAGGAACCTTGATCTGGTTGAGCATTTACCTTAGAAACTGTGCAACTCTTGCAATCAAAGCACCAGCTCCAGGCTGCAGCACGTTTCCTGAGTGCAAAGATACAATTCCAGTCAATTGGCTGCATTTTTCTTGCTCTTTGCTGCAGGTATCAAAGGGATGTTAACATCCCCACAGCTTGGTACCCTCCAGCACCCAGATCAGAGCCCCACCACCTGACATAAAGGACACCCTGATTCCATAAATCTAAGGCCAGGCACTGACCCTTTCAGAGCCCATCCCACAGGACACTGGGAATCACCTCTCCCAGAGAGCTATCCAGGCCAGGAGTCTGGATGGAGGTTGTACACTCACCCACACAGATGTCTCCCAGGACCTCAGGATGAAGGTTGACATCTTGCAGGACAGCTGTCATAACAGCAGACAGCAGTTCATCGGGTGTAGTATCCTAAAAAGCAGAGGGGATGAGCACTCAAACACCCACCAGGAACCCCCCCCCCCCCAAGGCTTATGTAGCTTTACTCTACTTCTCATGATGGTTGTTGTTTTCTCATTTAAAAAAAAAAAAATTTAATTACCCTGCATGGTGTTTACCCTGGGCATCTTCTTCCAAGCACTGTAACACGTGTTGCTTTTTTACCTAGCTTAGTTTTATAGAAACAAACCTTGTAGGGTCTTCAGAACACACCCTGTATATAGGGTCTTCAGAACACGCCCTGTAGGGTCTTCAGAACACACCCTGTATATAGGGTCTTCAGAACACACCCTGTATATAGGGTCTTCAGAACACATCCTGTAGGGTCTTCAGAACACGCCCTGTATATAGGGTCTTCAGAACACACCCTGTAGGGTCTTCAGAACAAACCCTGTATACAGGATCTTCAGAACACACCCTGTATATAGGATCTTCAGAACAAACCCTGTATATAGGGCCTTCAGAACACACCGTGTTTATAGGATCTTCAGAACAAACCTTGTAGGGTCTTCAGAACACACCTTATAGGGTCCCCAAAGCCAGACAGCTACTGTGACAGCTTATGTGACAAAACCGTGGAGCTTCTGAATTCACAGAATGTCTCGGATCTCAGAGATCACCGAGTGCCAACCCCCAGGTTCATTTTGTGTAAGAAATGTGTCACCCCTCAGCTGATCCCGGGTGTTCCCAGACCTACCCTGAGGGCTGAGAAGCAACAAGCAGCCCGGGTACCCCTCCTGGCCCCCTGGCTCTGGGTCAGCACCTCAGGACCCCGCGGTTGTCACCTCAGGAGGGTGGCAGCTCCACGCCAAGCGCCGTCCCAGGGAAATGCTGCTTTTCCGAGGTTTTTTTGGTTTTTTTTTTCTCACAGGAGCTCAAAGCAGCGCGGCACAGACCCCACCCCGAGGTCCAAGGGGATTTGGGAAACCCATCAGTACCGGCGACCCAAAACCCGGGGCTTTATCGGGTACGGATCCCCCCGTACCTTGAAGCCGCCTCGCTTGGCTCGGCCGATGGCGGTCCTCCGCCCGTGTACCACCACCACATCATCGGGGCTGACGGTCCGGCTCCCGCAGGGGGCGGCCCGAACCTCGGTGCCGGTGCTTGGCGCCGAGGAAGAGGCGGAAAGGTGACCCAGAACCATCTGGACCCTCCGCATCGCCCCGCAAGCCGGAGCCGCCGCCATTTTCTCACCGCCGCCCATAGGGGCAAGGAGGCGGGGGAGGGGGCGGAGCTCATTTGCATAACCACGCCCATCTCTCGGGTAGCCCCGCCCCTAAGCCCCGCCCAGCCCAGGCCCCATCAAGAGAGAATAAAAGGGGTTTAAATAAATAATAAGTAAGTAAATTTAAGTAAATAATAAATAAGGGAATTTAAATGAATCGGTGATTTAAAAATAATTTTTAAGAGTGTATTGAAAAACAAAAAGTATTTAAAAAAAAAAAATTGGAAAAACAAAGGGGGATTGAAAAGGGGGAAAGAAAGCGGGGGGGAAGGGAGGAGCCGAGGGAAAATAAATAAGGGAAAATAAATAAGGAAAAATAAAGAAGAAATAGAAACAAAGAAAAGAAAATAAGAGAAAAGAAGGGCGGAAGATGGGAGAAAGGGGGGGAAAGAAATGGGGAAAAAGAAAGGGGAGGGAAAGAAAGGGGAGGAAAAAAGAGGGAGGGAAAAAGGAAGGGGGGGAAAAAGGGAGGGCGAAGAAATGGGGGGGAAAGGGAAAATAAATAAGGAAAAATAAAGCAGAAACAAAAACAAAGAAAAGAAAATAAGAGAAAAGAAGGAGGGAAGAGGGGAGAAAGGGAGGGAAAGAAAGGGGAGGCCAGGGAAAATTAAATAAAGACAAGAAGAAATAGAAAAAAGAAAATAGAAGGGGGGAAGAGGGGAGAAAGAGGGGGGGAATAAAGAAAGAAAAATAAAGGAGAAATAAAACCAAATAAAATAAGTAAGAGAAAAAAATCTGTAAGGGAATTTTAAAATAAAAATAAATGAAATAAAATTAAAATTATAAAAAACTCCAGTGCATTTGGAGCACTTGAAGACACCAGGAGCCCTGGGGTCAGAGAACTGCACAGATTCAGGATTTCAGGTAAAATCCATGAACCCTCAGCTCCAGCCTGGCCCCACTGCCACCCACGGGTGGGGTGGGGGTCACACCAGGACCCCAACCTGTGCCCAGCAGGGAATTGTCCCTTGGGAAGGGGCTGTACTGCTGTGTCCCAGCCATGTCCCCTCCAGCCTCCCAAGGGAAAATCATTTCCCAGTGGATACACGGTGATGAGGCACAGAGGAAAAAAGGCACCGGGACAGCTACAGGCAAAAGAGAATTATATTTAAACCAAAATTAAACACAAACCCAACAACAACAACAACAAAAAAACAGCTTTACATGGCACGATATTACATTCTCTTTTCCTAATTTCATTCTGTACAGCAGAACACTGCAAGGGTTCTGATAATTTCTGGTAAAATAAAAAAGCAAAGGCACCTGAGGAGTGAGTCTCTCACACACACACACGCGAGCTGCATCCATCCATGGGAGGATTTGGGTGGTTTGGGAGCTCCAAGAGCATTTTGGAACCCCAGTTTGTTCTCAAGGTTTTGGAAAGAAGGAAAACACCCATCCCACCACTGAAAGGCTGAAAAAATCAAAACCAAAGAGATTCTGTGAAAGAGGAGAAAACAGCTTAAAAGTGGGTTTGTTTTGGTTTTTTTTTAGCTTTGGTGAAAACACACCTTGTTTCTCCCTTCTGACACAACCCTCCCCAGCCAACACTGACTTTATCTTTTTTCTTGCATTTTTTTTTCCCCATCCATCACATATTACCACTCAGACTGATGGATTTGGTCCTATTCACAGAATAAAAGTGTTCATTCCCCCTCAGAGAAGAGAGACAACTTTTTTTTCCTCCCTTCCCAAGGAGAGCTGCCCATCACCACTGGCACAAACCCCCACACCCCCACCAGAGCTCAGCCTGGGTCATAAGTGGCCTTTGCAGCTAAATTTTTAGGGAATTCTTTTAGCTATTTCTTTTGCAGCTAAATTTTTAGGGAATTCATTTAGCTATTTCTTTTAATTTGCCTTAACACTACCATTGTTTTATTAAAAAAAACAAACAAACAAACAAAAAAAAAGCAAAAAAAAAAAAATGAAGTAACTCTGAATTATTTGCTTCTTTTTGGAGTTATGAATAAGGAAATGTTCCCATGGTCACATCAGTGATGATCTCTTCCCTGCGGAAGAATTCAAGGATGTGTGAAGTCACACAGTCAACCAATTTCTGAGTTTCCTCTTCAGTCCAAGCTATGCTTTTCATTTTCAATTAAAATAAACCTGTGTTGGACTCCCTGGCCTGAAGATGGCAACCGCTTATTTAACCCTTTGCTGAGCCAGGTGGAAACAGCTAATGCAGCAGGGAAGGGTGGGATGGTGCAATTTATTTGTCCAATCTATATATATATATATTTGTCCAAGATTTGATTAATTAATTAGTTCCCAGAGACTCTGTGCATGCTCCCTGCCCAGCCTTTCCAGCTGGGTAGTGCTGTAGCACAACTCTGCTTTTAACTGTCCTTTTTTCTCCTGCATCTTCAAATACACTGCAAGAAGAAACCTTTCCAGCTGCCCTTGACTGACACAGCTCTGCTCTCCCCATCTGAAACTTCATGGTCCTGCAGCTGATCCCTCAGGCACCACTGCAGGTGATGTCCTGACCCTCTGCACCTGGGGTTGGTCCTATGAGGTATAAATTAGAAGGCACCCAGACCTTCAGTAGCTCAGATTGAAGGTGCTGGTTCATTTTTGCCAAATTTTAGGCACCTGCTTGGATTTTATGGCAACCCATTGGGCTCCTCCTGCAGCTCCACTTCTAAAACACCTCAGCATCCCTCCAGGCACAGGGTTAGCAGGGCCATGGCAATGAGCAGAAAGCCACCCTTGCCAAGATCCCCACCAGCTCCCACCTCAACCCCGATGGCTCCCAGCACAAACTGGATGGTGCTCAGCTCACAGCGTTCAAACATCCCTCCGTGTCCAAACCCTGACAGGGGTCCCAGGCATCCGTCCGTGGGTGGAAACCCCCTCCCAGAGACCTCCTGCACCCCGGGAAGACCCCTTCTTACAAGATATCCCCCCCACACACACACACACACGTGGACATTCACACACACACACACACCAAGGCAAAGTCAACACGGGTGCTGCATCCTTCAGCCCAACCCCATGGCTTTGTGCCAGGTCGAGCCCCACTCCTTGGTTGTAACCGCTTAAGGCACGGAACAGAACCCAACGCCGCCTCGCTGGAGACATTGGGTGGCCCCACGACCTCCAGGAGGGTTCGGTCCCCTCGTCGATGAGGACACTGGTGTCCCCCCTGACCCTGTGGTCTGAGGATCATCTCCTCCGGCTCGGCTGAAGCCCGTGTCTGTTCTCCTGTGAGAGGTGGGGATTTCCACCCAGCATCTTATTCCGCCGCTGCTCCTGGGGATGCCGCCAGCATCCGAGGGGGAGGGTGGGGGGGACACCCGGATCCCGTTCGCCAGGCTTCCCCCACGAGACAAGTGACGCAGCAGAGAGGGACAACCCCGACGTCGCTGGCGGCAGGAAGGTCGCTTGGTCCTAGGCCAGCACCCGCACAATCCAGGAAATCCCTCGCTCTGAATTCCCGACGCACCAGAGCGCAGCTCGGGAATCCATCGACGTGGCGGGTGACGAGCAAGAAGGAACCTGCAGGACCCAGCACCGGGACGACCCCGGGGCCGAGGTCGGAACCGCAGGAACCCAAAAGGCCCGGGGGTCTTGTAGCCAAAAACACACACACCCCCCTCCCACCGACGTTTTCCCCATCCCCGCTGGCAGGGGCTCAGAACCCGCAGCTGACGAAGGGATGTCTCAGCAGGTCCTCGGCCGTCGGCCTCCGCTTCTCCTCCACAAAGATCTGCTTGAGGAAGTTGCGGCAGGAGCTGGAGACGCCGTCAGGGAGCTGGGGGTTGGTGGGCTGGGTGGCGATTTTAAAAATAGCTGCCATGGCTTCGAACTCTGCCCAGGGAGGCTTCTCCGTTAACATCTCCACCACCGTGCAGGCCACGCTCCTGCAACAACACCCGTGAAGATGGCGGTGAGACAAGAGGGTGAGGGAGGTGAAGGGAAGGAGGCTGTGAAGGGATCCAGCACGAGTCCTGTGAGGAGAGGCTGAGGGAGCTGGGGGTGTTCAGCCTGGAGAAGAGGAGGCTCAGGGGAGACCTCATCGCTCTCTACAACTCCCTGAAAGGAGGCTGGAGCCAGGGGGGGGTTGGGCTCTTTTCCCAGGCAACTTTCAACAAGACAAGAGGGCATGGTCTCAAGTTGTGCCAGGGGAGGTTTAGGTTGGATATTAGAAAGAATTTCTTCATGGAGAGGGTGATCAGGCATTGGAATGGGCTGCCCAGGGAAGTAGTGGATTCTCCATCCCTGGAGATATTTAAAAAGAGCCTGGATGTGGCACTCAGTGCCATGGGCTGGGAACCACAGGGGGAGTGGATCAAGGGTTGGACCTGATGATCTCTGAGGTCCCTTCCAACCCAGCTGATTCTGTGATTCTATCACTCTCTACAACTCCCTGAAAGGAGGTTGGAGCCAGGGGGGTTCAGGCTCTGCTCCCAGGCAGCTCTCGGTCAGACAAGAGGCCATGGGCTTAAGCTCTGCCAGGGGAGGTTTAGGTTGGATATTAGGAAGAAATCCTTTCCAGAGAGGGTGATCAGGCACTGGAATGGGCTGCCCAGGGAGGGGGTGGGTTCTCCATCCCTGGAGGTTTTTAAGAAGAAGCTGGATGTGGCACTCAGTGCCATGGGCTGGGAACCACAGTGGGAGTGGATCAAGGGTTGGATCTCAGAGGTCCTTTCCAACCCAGATGATTCTCTGACTCTGTGATTTTTTTGGTCATTGGGATGGATAGCAGGAAGGGACACAAGGCAGTTGAGGCAGAGCTTGTCCTTTCTGCTCTGAAAAAAAGTTGTGTCACAGCCTTCTGAGAGGGTTGGAGGGGCACCTTAGGGCTGCTTTCAACAAGTGCTGTGGATGCAGCTGAACCTGGAGGCCATCAGGAGAGATGAGTATTGGACTGATGCCTGCCCAGTCCCTACCTGCAAGCCCAAGGACACCTGTTTTTCCCATGCCTTTCTCCTCTGTTGATCCTCAGACCTTACATCAGGGGAGGTTTAGGTTGGATATTAGGAAAAAAGGGTTGGACTTGATGGTCTCAGAGGTCCTTTCCACCCCAGCTGATTCTGTGAGGTGCTTTTGAAGTCCTGGGCTCTGTCTGCCTGGAACAGACTGCATGAGGAGCAAACCCACCTGAGAGATGGGCACACACGGAACCTCTGAAGCTCACTGCTCACATGGGCACAGCGCTCACACTACTGAGAGTAAATTTAAAAGCTCTGTCCTAAAGCTGGTGGGTTTTTTGTCTATCTTAACTGGCAGATATTTAGGCTTTATAAATACATGTGAGTGACTTTATTGGAGCAGTTCCTGAAGGGAAACCCAGGCACACAGCACAGTTTTAGTAGCAGCACATAGTTCCCCAGAAAGCTGAGCCAGAATGAAACATGTTCACTTACATCCAACTTCATCTCTGAGAAAGCACACATCAGCAAAGAGCCTGAGAGGTTTCCCTGTGCTTGCTGAGGAGTCCTCATCTCAGCAGGAACTCCTTCTACCATCTCCATTCATAGATAGCTCCTAACAAATGAAGTCCTCCCATCAGCTGGAGCAGATGGTGCAGGGCTACCTGCCAAGGACACGCTTGGATTTCCTCTGCAGACCTCTGGTGGAAGGACTATTTTTTGTTAACTCTGTTTTGCTTGGGCACCCATCAGAAAGCACACTGCAAAAACAGTGCTTCTTCCTCATTTATTGCATCAGTTTTGTTACCCCAGCTCTTTAAGGCTCCAGATGATATCTGTGGATCTCCACAGATCAAAACATTCACAAGCAGCCAATGATTTTGGTTGTCTTCATGCCTCAGCCACATCCAAACACCCAGCAGCAGTGGCTGCAAAAGATTCCCCCAAGCTTTTAAGCTGACCTAAAATCAGGGCCACCAAAACTCAGCAGCTGTTTCAGCAAACTTTGTTATTAACCTGCTTTTCAGAATTAAAGAGCAGGTGGTCAAGCTGTGCATGTCCTTCGTGATAAATGCTCTGAAAAGCAAGTTGTGATTGAGTTCTTCTGTTTTGAGACTTTGAGCTACAACATGCTCCCTGTAAACATCTGCACAGTCGATCCTAACATTTAGCTCCCGTTTCCATCCTTTGCACTGCTCCAATCTTTCAGCTGCTAGCTATACCTGATCCTCCCATTTCAAATTCCCAAAAGGATCATTTCTTTAAGAGGCAGTGGTGGGTTTTCTTCTGTATTCCTTACCACACATCAGCTTTCCTTCCATAACCTTCTCCACTGATAACCTCCGGGCTCATCCAGTATGGTGTTCCCGTGACAGATTTAATCCCAGTCCCAGACATACAGATTGTCTGAATGCGCTTGCTGGCCCCAAAATCTCCAAGTTTCACATTGCCAGCAGAATCTCTCAAAATATTGGCACCTAGGGGTGAAAAGCAAAAACAAAAGCCCCATGAGATGAAGCAGAAAGATGAGTTGAGGTGGCTACAGTAAGGAGAGCAGGAAGGACAAAGGCACTATGTTTTACTCAAGAATTTATATTAGGGTAGGGGGAGGTTGGGTTGAACACATCCAAACAAGCAAGAAGCCTCTGTTATCTACTCACCTTTAATGTCTCTGTGGACAATCATATTGCTGTGTAAGTAGAAGACTCCCTGCAGGATCTGCCTGGTGTATTTCCGTGTGACGTTCTCAGTCAGAGCACCGTAAGCTTTTAGCTGGTCCTTGATTGAGCCCTGTGGCAAAGACACATCACACACCAACCCTAAGGACCAGCAGAACCAGGTGCATACTGTCACAGAAACTTTTGAAACTTTCCTCACCACTCTATCTCCCAACTTCAAAAAGCCACCCTGCTGTAGGAACAGCAAGATAAAAATCCACCGAGGGATGAATGGAGCAAGGACTTGTTTCAGTTGTCCCAGATCTCAGTGGAGAAAGAGGCACTGTCTCTGCTACATACCAGTACTACCTTCTGCTCACAGTACAGATCTTTTTCCCCCTCTAGTGGCTGGACATCACCGATGGAGAGAGACCAAACCGATGTTACAGCTCACAGTGAGAGGATCCCTCACTAGAGCTCCTTGAACATGTCCAGAGGAGAGCCACTAAAATGATCAGAGGGGCTGAGCACCTCTCCTCTGAAGGCAGGCTGGGGAAGTTGGGGTTGTTCAGCCTGGAGAAAAGGAGGCTCTGAGGTGACCCTATAATGACATTCCAATATCAGAAGGGGACCTAACAAGAAAGCTGGGGGAGGGCTTTTTACATGGGTGTGTAGTGAGAGGACAAGAGGAAATGGTTTAAAACTTGAGGAGGGGAGATTTAGGTTAGACACGGGGAAAAAATTCTTTCCTTTAAGGCTGGTGAGATGCTGGAACAAGCTGCTCAAGGAACTTGTGGCTGCCCCCTCCCTGGAAGTGTTCAAGACCAGGTTGGATGGGGCCTTGAGCAACCTGGTCTGGTGGGAGGTGTCCCTGCCCAACCCAAACCATTCCATAATCCTGTGATCAACTCAGCTGGTTCTTCAGGGCCAAGCTGATCAGTCAGTCTTTTATGAAGTCTGCCCACTGCAACTTGGCCATCCACTGCCATGAGGTGGAACGGAGTCATGAGAACATGATCAGCCCCACATGGGACTGCTTCAACAAGACCCAGAATAATCAATTTGCAAGTACACAGCCTTGACTTACTGACCCAGACATGGAGGCTCCTACTAGTTTGATTTTACTGATCAAAGGAGGAAGGAAGTGGGGGTGCAGACATCAACCATCTGCAAGAAGTTGAATCCCTTGGATTTAGCTGTATTTTCTGTCCACTTGGAAATGGAGATCTCTCACTATACCAGAGCTGGGTTTTAGCAAGGATGAACCAGAGGCAGATTTGGTGTTCAAGCAGAGAAGTTGCACCCAGATCTACCTCCAGTGTTGAGGTTGGCTGTAGAGCAGGAGGGGAAACTCATCCTACCCTGAAGCTTCAGAGTTGATCCAAGATTGCCATAATCATTCTCTCCTGGGAACAGTGGGATGCTCTGCTTCAAGTCAGTCCCTCAAAGTGTATCAGCTTTCCCACATCCACACACCTCTGCTGTTCCTCTGCCCAGCTACTATTTTGGCCTTCTTTTGAGGCTGATGTTGATGCTGCTGATGATGTGATGGCTGATGGCTGATGGGCCTCTCCTTCCCTCTGACATTGCTACTAAAGTAACCTGAGATACTCTGAAATTACCCCTTTGTACAACTTCTGTGCAGGATATATTCCCTCACTCTCAAGTTCAACGAGTTTTCTGATCCTGACCTCCCTTGCCTTGGTGTGAGAACAACAAACATGATATTGAAGGAGGGAAAACAGGGTCTTCAAGTCCTTTGGTCAGACAAACCATTCCATTTTCCAAGCATAAACTGAAAAAAAAAATAGCTGAATGGGCAGGATAAAAAAAATCCACAGTCAATTAAGGGGACAACTGTAAGAATGGCAAACTATGCATGCACCCAAGCTTGGCCCTGTGAAGATTCTGGCAAGCTGGCTGTGTTAAATCCAAAGTTTGACTTTTGGAGTTGCCATCCTGCAAGGTTTGAGAACTCACTCACTTCCACTGGCCTTGGAAACCAAAGCCCTGAGCTGCTTTTGTGAAATGAGCCATCAATGCAGCACGAAAGTCAATCTGTATTTGGTCAGAGCTCTGGTTTATCATTAAAAAAACAAATATTCAACTTCCAGCCCTGCTGGACACTGCCCCTGCATCAAATGTGGGTTTCCTGGCTGCTAACAAACATCAGCACACTGCAGAATAAGTGGAAAGGGGACTGCTGAAACTCCCAGTGTTTATTCCTCTGGGTCCTCATGGTGAGGCCTGAAAGTGAGATGCTTGCTCACAAGGAGAGAGGGAGGACAGAGCTGGGCAGGAACTCAAGTGCATTGAATTCCACCTAATTACTCACATGCAAGATGTACTAGGAGAATTTCTAGCCCATTTACCAATAACCAAAAATTATTTGCAACCAGATGAATTGATAGTCCCTCTTGACCTTACAGATTTCTGGATAAACAAGAGTTTATTCTCCCATACTCCAGGGGATGAATCCAGCTGGACATGTTATGCTGGTTTATACCAACCAATGACTTTGTCTAGATGGCTGATGTAACTCACATGCTCACAACCAGATAAAGATGATCAGCTCATCTGCATACTCTCTCCAATCCCTGCTTAAACTCTCTTAAAACTTCCTGGTCTTTTTTCTCCCTTTTTCCTGTCTCAGCAAAGTCACAAATTGAAGGCACTCCTGCACAAGAGGATAGAGCTACCATCAAGTTCTGTTCTCAAGAGGAGAAGACTTCCAACTAAGTAACACTTGTTTTAATGCCGAAAAAGTCATAAATAATTGATGGCAGTTGTGGGTGGACAGTTGTACTGCAGTTTTTCCTGCAGGGATTTGCAACAAAAACTGATGGGCCCCGGCCACAGTGTTTGGAGACAGATCTGGATCATGTCCCACATTCACCAAGTACAAACTCCAGATTGCAAACACACCCTGCTCCAGGATTCAAACCTCCACCTGCCTTCAAGGATGTTGATTTCCCTCACTCCATGTTGAGGAGCTTCTCCATGGCACCTGACTCATAACCTCAGCTTTCCCAAGCCATCAGAATGCTGAGACCCATTGGTTTGGTTTGGCTCAAATACAGGGCAGCTTCAGAGTTTTAAAACCAGATCCAAATTTCACCAGACACCATGGCAGTCTAAATCTCTTCCCTGTGCCTAAGGATAATCTTTAGAGGACCCACACTTACCCCTGGCATGTATTCAACAAAGATAGAGAGTTTCTTCTCCTCGGGATCCCGCAAGCATCCGTAGTACTGCACTATCCGGTCGTGACGGAGAGTCTTCAACAGCTGGATCTCACATTCCAAGGCATTCACCTCCTGCAACACAACAGGCATGCTTGGTGACAAAAGGGAATGGCTACTTTGGGAATGTTGTCCAAATATTGCTCTTCTCATAATGCCTGTGAAGCCGCCGATGAGGACATCGGCCACATAAGGCTCAGAAATGAGGAGCACTGCCCAAAGAAAAAAGGAGAAAGACAGATGGGATACACAAGGGCTTTGAGATATTTAATTATTTGAGACGTTAAATAATTCTATTATTATTTGAGACGTTTATTTATTATTATTATTGGTGCTCATGGAGTTTTTCTGGAAAGGTGGGGATGAAGACACCAGGAAGGCTAATGGAGTGGGAAGAAGGAAAAGGGAGCAAGAAGGCTGAAACTAAGGAAGAGCAGGCAGACCTGCAAGAGATGATAGAAAGACAGAGCAGACCAACATCACCAAGGAACCAGGAGGTAGAGAAGTCATTAGAGCTTGCTGACTGGTGCCACAAGCCATTCAGGACCACTCCAAAGAGGGCAGACAACACATACTGTCTCCACACACTGCCTTCCATCAAGGACACCTGATGTGACCTCTGCCTCCAGCCCAGAAGTCCCCACTGTGCTGCAGAACATGGTCCTGCCCCTGTACTCACCTTACTTGTCTCTTGACTGTCAGGGTCAAAAGGCACCTGTTTCACTGACAGCTCCCGGCCAGTGTCAGCATCATAGCAGAGATAAACTTCCCCAAATGCTCCTCTTCCAAGCAGCTTCCCCAGCCTCCAGTTCACAGGTGCCTGCAGGGCTGTGGGAGAGAAGAGAGGGTTGAGAGAAGAGCAGAGCAGGGAGACTTCAGCATCAGGGTCCATCTGACCCTACAGAGTGCAGATCAGGCTCTCACTAAGCTCAGCAGGGCAGGCAGTGTGAGCCACCCTCTCCCAGGGGCACCACAACAAACCCCTTTTAATTGCACTGGTGCTACTGGTGTGTGTGCTGGGGGGATGTCTCAAGTCCTGCATTAGGATAAAGCAGAAACAAGTCCCAGAAAAGTCACATTTCTTTAAGAGTCCTTCTCCAAAACCTGATTTCTTAGCCAATGTTGGACTTTCTTTCCTCTGTTATAGGTGTGCTTAGCAGGATACAGCACGGCTGAGCAGCACCCCAGGTAGGGACCAGCAGAGAGTTTTAGCTCACTGGTTATTCCTGGGTTGTTACCCACCTCTGAACAGGCCCAGAATGCTCCAGTTTCTGTACCATGGGCAGTCTGTAACATCACAGCAGCCTACAACTGCAATAAAGGGGGGCTTTGGGGACAGGGGTGACAGCAATGCAAGCTTCTGGACACATTTGTTCCCACATCCCAAGTGTCCCAGAAGCTTCTGCTGTGCAAGCACATTGAAAGTAAACACAAAAGCAATATTCTGCCACTCAGCAAGTGATGGACACCAGGTGACCCCACATCAACTCTTATCTCAAGACCAAGGTAAGATACAGTGTGTTGCATTAAATCTTGCTCATTGGAGATGTGAGCTAGCATGGTTTCCCCCTGCTGGGATGGAACCAGAGCATATTCACAGACAGTGAGCTGAGGTGACACCCATTAACTCAGCAGGGGACAGTAACTCAATCTTGTCTCAAGACCCAGAGGTACTGAGTCCGCAGACATCCACAGCTTTTGATTCACTTACAGTTCCTGGCTTTCGTGGGGGAGGTGCTGAAGACCTGCAGACCTTTTTCACAATTGTTCCACCATTTGGGCCTGTACTCCTCATACTGCAAGGTGCTGAGCTTGCTGTCCCCATTAAAGCTCTTGGTTCTGCTAGAAGGGACGAGCTGAAACAAATTCTCCTGTGGGAAGTAACTCCTGGGGAAAGTCCTTCGTCCTGCAGGAGAAATGGGGCAGAGTTACAGCAAGAACACACACACCAGCTCAGCTCTGCCTTCCACCTCATGTTGCTGCCCAGACCCAGTAGTGCACCCTCTTCAAATTAAACAAGCTTAATGAAACTAAAGCAAAGCCCTGTGAACATTTTTAATTCAATTTAAGAGTTGTTAACAGCAGGTGTTGCATCTAACATATCTTTGCAGAGAGGTTTGCAGCAATTTAACCACATTAGGGTTTTTGTTGGTTGCTAATCACAATTAAACTCTGAACAGGCAGGGATTTACATTGCAAATTATCCCTGGCATCCCTTAGGACCACAATACAAATGACCATACAAGCAGTGCTGGATCTTGTGATGACTGCTTTCATCAGGGGGTATCAGTGAGAGATGAAGTTCATTCTGGAAGGCTCAATATGCTGTCTGCATGTGCTCAGTAATTATTTTGTCCCAACGGAATTTACTTCTTATTCAGTTTTCCCTCCCACCACTTGCAGTCTCATACAGTGAAGGAAGGAGCAGCAAGGAAGTGATGGAGTGGTCCCAAAAGCTCAGAGCTCACCAGTTTAAAAGAAAAGCATGAACAGATACTGCTGCCCTGCATCTATCAGGGGATTTCTTACAGCTCCATGAGAAACTTGCTGTAAAGGTCACAAATCAGCATCCTCAGAGGGAAGCAATTTAAGGGAGAAGAAAGGTTGATATTGCCAGGGATGAGAAATGCCATCCATCCCTGGGGCTCAGTTAAAACAACAGGTTGTAAGCAGGTGAGGAGCCAAGCACTTTGACTTTCAGACAAGCTGTAGATGCTCAGCACATCCCAAGAGCAGACCTGTAAGGTCTCACAGAGGATGCTCTTCAGAATACCCAAGCAGATCCCAAATTAACTTGGTGGTTCCCCCTTTATCAGAAACTTCTCTACTGCCAAAAGCCACTGAGGTCTTTGGCCAAGCACCTCCCTTGTCCCTGAGCCTCCATCATGTTCTTACCATCACTGTAGTCCTTGCGACTTTGGGAGAGGTGGTACTGCCTTGGGAAGGTCCCACCTTTCCCAAACCTCTCACAGAATGGGATGTCAAAATCTGTCAGGAGGGAAGAAGAGATCAGCTCAGTATCAAACGCCCAAAGGATTTCTCATGGGAAAGTGTTCTGGTCTTCATGCTGAATTACAGGAAGAACAAGGTAAGGTGCTGTTCCATTTACATAATCAGATATTCCCCAAGGCTCACCCTGGTATCTGTCCACAGTCACATACTCCTTGGTGGAAAATAAGGATTATACACATTGGTCTTAGTCCCCCTGAAGTGAACAGGGGTTTAATCACTGACTTTATGGACCCTGGCCCACACTGTTCCAATACAAAGCAGAGGACTGACATCAGCTGTGCCTGGTTTCCAAAACAGAGCACTAAACATCTTGTTTGCACATGGAAAATGCAAAACTTAGCGTGGAAATAGAACTGCCAGGCAGGCCAGGCCCAGATCCATCCACCCCAAAACCTTTGGTATCAGCTACTTCCAAGGAAATGCAAAAACTCAGCACTTGGCTGTCACCAGACAAACCCTCCCCTCTTTCTTCCCAGATGCAACTCCTGACCTCTGAAAGCCACAAACCAATTTACACTCCCAGAGCTCCAAACGTTTGTATTTATTTTGATTAAATGCTAGAAAGACAGAATGTACAGAAGAGATTAAAGACCATCAAGAGTTTAGATTAGACACAAGATTATGAGAGAGATGGATGGACATGGGAGATAAGGACATATTTTTTTAATAAAAAAATACCACAGCACAGGAAGCCATTGCTGGTAGCACTGAATAACTTGAGATTAAAATATCTGTCATTTCCACACATACACACACACCCCCCCAGCATCTTTCACCTCCTGTTTTTTCCTCCATCCAACTCTAATGACACAGTCCTGTTCTGATTATTTGTTTGTCTTAGCCTGGGGCCAGCAACCACTCCTTGGAGACCATTCCTGGCCTCAGCCAGGCTTCAGCATGATTTCTCCATTACAGCAGTGTGCAAAAGGAGTGCATCACAGCTGAAATATGGTCAGCAAGAAAAGCAACAAGGACAGGTCAAGAGGTTTGCAGTGAGCCACGTGTGAGCAGCAATGCTGAGTGGTGTCTCAAAGCAAAATGCCTTCCCTACCACTAGGGAGGTATTGAAACCTTCAGCAATGTGGACTGAGACTGCAGCTTCATCCCTGCAGTTCAATCCAGAAATCCTGCCTCAGGCCAGAAAGGAGTTATCATGCCACAGGCTGGCTGCCATTTGTTCATTTTTAATAGCAAAAGTCATTACAATATTATAGAGTTTCCATGATTTAACCAGATGGGTATCTCTGAGAGTTTAAGCAGCAACCTATGATTCTTGCAAGTTACCAGTACATTTTCTCTAACAGCATTTGCAGTATTGAAGATAATTATTAATGCAAGTGTAAGAAGTGTTACTTGCCACATTTGGGGACTTGGGTCTTGCTGTGTTAAGAAATCAGGATCCTGGAAGTGGAGCTCACACAAATAAAAGTTGACACCTCAAGGCTGTTTCCAGCATCTCAGCACCTTCACAGCTGTCTCCAAATTTAACAGCAAAGCCCCCTCAGCACCTTCTTCCAACAGAGCACTCATCTCTGATCTTTCAACAACTTTATTTCTTTTTATCCACTTATTTCAAGCTCCTTGCTACCCAGTTTGGACTGCTGTTGCTATAAACTAATGCTCAAAGCAGCCCCAGAGCTTCTTCAGGGCTATCACTATTGCTGCAAAGCCAAGAAGGGTTACAGATGACAAGAGCAGCCTTGCTTATGTTTAATGCTCTGGGGTGTCTTGAATATTCTCTAAAACAAAGACACCCCAGAGCATATTCATGCTTGGTCACTGCAGGGTGATTTCTGCAGTGCAACTGAAGCAATAGAGCTGGTTTGCCTGATTGTTTTTAATTACTTTTCATGCAGTGCCATCTCTCTAATAGCCTTTTATCCAGTCCATTTACTACATGCTTTTTATACTTTTAAGCAAATATAATCTTTCAAGAGTGCTTACCCATGCAGTCAAGACTGTCTTTGGGATGGCTCTTCCTTCCAGGAACAGGAGTTTGGGTAAATGGAGGGCTGCAAAGGGATGGGGGAAAAAAAAAAAAAAAAATCTAGATTATTATATAGAAAGGCTATGGAATTAATCAGGAAACAATTACATGCAAAAAGAACACAGTATACCACAAGACACACTGATTACTGATCAGTTGTTTACCCAACTGAGCTCCCATCCTCAATCAGCACAAGAATGATTTTTTTATTATTATTATTATTATTTTTATTATTTTTTTCACAGGATCCCAGCTTATTCCTGTGGCACACAAAAGGCATGCTGCAGAAAACAGGGTCACCAGGCTGAAATGAAGCTGCCAAAGGCCATAACACCTGTGCCCAAGATGGCACAGAAGGAGGGCTGCAAATTTTCCTTCCCTCAACTTCAAGTGTTCACTTCACCCATGCCACCCTGCACTCTGTGAACACTGCCTACTTGCTGCAGATGTACACACTGCAGTCCTTCAGCCACTCTTCATTCATCCAGGTCTCCCCTTCTCTGCAACCACCTTCCTCACACTGGAGGCTCCACAGCACCACTGGGCACACACAGCCCCCCAGGAGACCAGGAGGGAGAGAACGAGCTCAGGGCTTCAAGGCTCAAGGTCTTTCTACTACTCTGAGAGGGTGGTAAGGCCCTACAAGGGGATTTCAGTGATCTTAATTTCACACCTGCTTCTCTAAGGGCCAAAAAAGTGATTTGGACAGGTTGCTTTTCCACGCTCCCTTTTAACAAAATGGGCATAGTAAAAGAAATCTGTTTTGTAAAGTGCTCTGAAATCTACTCATATGAAAGCTGATCATGAAAGGCTTGTTAGGAGCTGCTTGTGTTATTTCTCAGCATCAGCCTGGTCCCTGTGCCCTGTGATAGCTCTGTCCTCTTGAGGACAGTGCCATCCCAAGCAATTGGCAGCAAGGGCTCAGCCACAGCTTTGCAGGAATACTCATACTTACTCCTTTTCCTGCTTCAGGAGAATAGAGCCTTCCTTCTGCCTTTTCCAGCTCCAAGATCCCATGACTGAACACACCTGCCTGCTTCTTTGTATGTGAAACCAAGCCACAACACCCTCCCACAAACATCCCTAATGCTCATCTCCTGGCTCACAACAAAGTGTTACCATCCAGGCTGTGCTCCTTCTCTTGCTCTTCCTAACAGAGTCTATGCAAAAACGAAGCCAGGGCATTGAGAGTGGGAAGTACAAGGACTCCAGCTTTGATATAGCTGTAACAATGAGCAAATACATCACAGGAAATTATTAAAAGCCACAAAAAGGAAATGGACCTTGATGCTGAGAGAGATCCAAAGCTCACAGAGCTGCAGACCCAGAGCACGCTACAGAATCAAATCAACTCAGGAGACCTGCTGGAACACAGCCTTGCTGCTCTACAGAAAAATCAATGAGGGGGGTGGGGAAGAAAACCTTTGATGAAGATGGAAAAAAAATATATATTGCTTCCCAAGGGGACACTATGTCTTACAAACAGCCTGCTGTGCACAGCAGCAACCATACCGTGCACGTGTGAGGTTGGACCGACCAGCGGCACCAACTATTGAACTGCAGGCTGTGTTAGTACAACATGTCCTAGTTGCTTCCTGCTGAGAAGCTAAACTTAGTTGGTGCTTGTCTGGTGTCCTCAGCACCTTGACTGACACATCTGTGGCTGCTGGCTGTGCTCAGGGGCTGCCAAATTTACAGGCAGTCTGTGCAGAGCACAGGGAGGAGGAGGCATAGAGGGGCTTGTGGAGTATTGAGAGGATGACTACAGAAAGCCAGGTGGGTAGGAGAGGGATATGACTGAAGCAAAAAGCCTGGGCACACAAAGCCAGGCTGTCCAAAATCCCCAGCTTGTCTGTCCAGCTCAGATTACTGCAGTTCAGATGATACCACAGCACACATGCCTGTGCTAGGATCTGTGTTTTCAGCATTCGGGATAAATTTGGTTTGCTCAGGAACATCCTTCTCCCAACAGGAACCTCAAGGGATGCCACTGACCCTGCTCCTCTCCCACTGCAGGGGGGAGGCAGCATTTCAGCAAGTGAACATGGCTGCACACACAACTCACCTGTCCACAGATCTGTCCAGGGACTGGCAGCTCCCAGACAGAGATTCATCGGAGCTGATGAAAGCTTCAAGCATCTGACAGGGAAAGAAAAGGGGAAACAATAAAACCACTCACTGCAGCTCTTCAAGCCCCAAACCTCTGCAGAGGCTGCTGAAGCTGGCTGAGTCCCAGCAGCTGATGCCAGCCTCAGTAGAGATGAGATCCAACCTATTGAAAGTTTCCTTCCCAGTGGAAATCCATTTATGATGCCCTCTCTGGATTATTGCTCTTTCCAACTGCTATTTGCTAGTAGAGAAACTGAGACAAACCTAACTAACACTCTGGTGTTCAAACCATGCTGAGAAGTCAGTGAGGCTCAGAGTCCTAATTATATTTGTGGGGAAAAAAAAAATTTAAAAATACATGTCAGGACACAAATGATGGGGGCCAAGGCTGAGTGGATATTGCGTGCCACAACCAGGATGACAGCCCTGGACTCCTGACTTTCCCAGGCTGCCCTGGCACACCAGACCAGCCTTCCTCTCTGGTGATAAGAGAAGCATCAGCAGGGCTTTTGGCTGGAGGAGCTAGCTTGGCTCTCACTAGCTCAGTGAGTCAAAAGCTGCATTTGTGTTGCTTCCTGGATGAGACATTGTACTGGACAGGGTTATTTATAGCTGGTTAGTAACAATAGAGGTTTTGTATTGAGTGGCAAACCTAGGGGCTATGTGTGCTTCCATGCAGAGCAGAGCCTCCTCAGGGCCACCCTGTGCTGCAGTGGGAAGGATGCTTCCTCCTGGCTGCAGACCCACTGTGGACACTCACTGTCCCCTATTCCACAGCCAACCCCAAGCCCAGCTTCTTCCTGGGAAAGCTGAACAAGGAGGGGGTTTCACTGTGGGGGTGACACTGGCCCAGGCTGCCCAGGGAGGTTGTGGAGTCTCCTTCCCTGGAGACATTCAAACCCCACCTGGATGTGCTCTGTGTGACCTCCTGGAGGTGACCCTGCTCTGGCAGGGGGGTTGGATTTGATGGACTTCCAAGGTCCCTCCCAACCCTTAACTTTCTGTGATTCTGTGAGGTTTAAACACCATGTGGAGTCACCCTTTGCTGGCTCACAGGTCCATGTCACTCCTCCTTCCCTTTCCATGTGCTGTTCCTGCCCCAGACCTCCTCAGATGGTTGTCATAACAGCTCACATTGTTTTAGCAGGAAAGTCCCAACTGGGAAGCATGATTTTTCTCTGCTTCCCAATTTTTACCCCAAAGCCTCGCATCATTCACAGTGCCCCAGCCAAAAAGGACCAAGACCCCTGCTAAACTCTACTCCCCACCTCTGCCAGCCATGCCAGGTCTCTCCCAGCTGTTAAAATAATGCTGAAATGGACTCATTTTTCAAAAGCATAGGTTTGGGAATCCAAAGAGGCTCCATACTCAGCATCTGTCCATCTGCCAAGCTGGTCTCAAGGCAAAGACCACACTTACATCACAGGCTTGCATGGAGCCTTCCCCCAGAAGGCAGCAAGCACCAGCTCACAAGCAGCTTTCCACAAGGTACATATGGAAGCTGCAGCACAAGGACATCCTAAGAGCAAAGCTCATACAGGGGAAAGCATGGCTGCTCACTGAGAAGAGGAAAAAAAACCCCAAAACTCAAACATCCCTAGATTTTCTTTTTCCTGCATTGAATTTGCCAAAGAAAGGCAGCAGGCCACCCATGGTGTGATGGGGAAAAGTGAGGAGAGCATCTGGGAACCTTCATCAGGAGCAGTCTTGGAGCTCAGCTAGTATTAAAGGAGTTCCATTAAAATCCAGTGGAGCTGCACTGATTTACACCCAAGAGAGGCTTTTTGTGGACCCTGCCCCTGCACACACACACAATTTGTCTTAATCCTACCAAACATGTTTGGAAGGCATGTGAAAACAATAGAAAGCCAACTTTTGGCTGGAAGGAGCACGAGATACATCTGCACTCTGACGCTGCCAAGACTCACCCAGAGTGACTTCTTATTTTATTAATGGCTGTATAATAAACTGCTGAAAACACAGCTTTGCCATGGAAACACTGGCACAGCTTGCACACAAAACCAGAGGTAGTGGGTGCTGGTTTGGGTGTAGGAAATGCACATTTCCCTAGGCAGGATCCTTGGGGGCCATCACAGCAGGCTGCTGGAATGAGCTTAGTGCCTTCTGGATGTCCCTCCACGTCCCTGCTGCACAGCCACAAATTGTGGATCCTGGTCCTGCCCTTCCAAGAATGAGCTGTATGCCCAGTGATCCCAGCTGACTTCACAGGACCTGTACTAAGCTCATCAGAGCTATGTCTGGTGCAGAGATGGAAATAAAGCAGGAGGTGTAAGGTGATCCCTCCACACTCCAGAGTTTGTCCCATCACGGGTACCAGATTGACTGGAGGAAGAGGCACAGCTCCTCACTGTGCTGCTCTGTTATGACTAAGGGGCTGGGATATACAAACTCCTTATTGAGAGAGGAAAAAAATATATTAAAAGAGGGAGGGACAAAGAGACAAAACCACAGAGAGAGGCTGCAGGCAGAGCCAAGAACTGGAGCTGGAGCTCAGGCAGAAACAGCCCATGGGAAGCAGGAAGAGCTGCTGACATCCTCAGGCTGTTGCAATCACAGGCAATCAGTTGCTTGGCACACTCCCTCATGGACCCTGGGAGCCAGGAAGGCTGTGGCCAGGAGGTCCTGGCAGCTGGCATGCAGGTGTTGTGCCAGATCTACATTCCTCTAGAGCTACCTGAGGTGCCTGAGCACATTGCCATCACCACTGCAGCTGTAAAGGCTCCTGGAAACTGGGACCACTGTTTCTTGAGCACGTCAAGCCTGTGGGCACCCATCCCTGGAAAAAGCTGGCCTGGTCCCTGTGCACGGAGCCCTCTGAGGTGGGAATAACACTCTTTAGAGCAGCTTCTCTCATGCCTGATGCTGCCTGGGTTTTTACCCACATGCTTTGGCCCCACTTACATTCTGATCCATGGTCTCAGGGATGAATTCGCCCTCACTGTTGATGCTGGTATAGGATCCCTGGCGAGCGATCTGCTGCTGCTCTTCAGGAACACTCCCTGGGGGTGGAGAACTCCTGCCAGTGTGCAGAGAGCCTGGAAAAGGGAAAGGCATGGGTCAAAGAGAGGACTTACCACGTCCAAGTCCCTTCAGAGACACTGTTTCAGTGATCCCTGAAGATGCTGCTGGGTTTGAACTCCTGCAGGGAAGGGAAGAGAGGAGCTAGAGAAGGATGGGATACTTTTTATGGGCATCCTACAAAGCCTTTGCAACAGGGACAGTTTCCTACAACATCTAGCAGAGTTGGCCTTCAACCTACTCATGAATCCTAAGAGCTGTGCACTATATTCAGGTGCTTTGTCAATGCCAGAAAGAAAAGGACTCCAGGGTTTTGTTGCTACACAATCAGGCAATCTCAAGGCAAAACACAAACTCCAAACCCACCTCCCCTCTTTGACCTCTGGACATTTCCTCTCTGGATCACATCACTGCCTTGTTCAGCAATCTGGGAAACAGCCCAGGTACACCACTTAAACCCTTCTTATATGGAGAACAATTTGTACCCAAACACCCCCTCTTCTCTCCATCTACCCTATATGAAAATAAAGAGGACAAAAAAACACAGCTCTCAAATCTAAAACCCACAGGGAGGGGAAATACCTAGTGGACCAGCCCATCCCATCTCCTGCCAAGAGAGGCTTTGTCTGCCCTGTCTCTAGCCCCAGAGCCTCCACACCAGGCAGAGCCACCTGGAAAGCCCTGGGGTTTTGCAGTGCATTAAAACCCCCCTGGAACAGGGTGTTTTACAGGCCTCCCATCAGGCTTGTTTAGCAAAGAAGGTTTCTACTTTACTCCTTGGAGAGAACGCCACAGCTTCCCTATGCCGACGACACATTCCTCCCTGTTATTCCCCAAAATCCAGCCTAACTGATTGTGCCTTTTTCAGGATTGAGGGAGCATTGCCCTCACTGGGCCCAGATGCAGAGGCTTGGCTTTGCCTGTCTCTATGCATTCTCTCCTTTCCATCCCTGGGCTGTCATCACTTCACGGCAAGGAATTGCTGACAGAGATCCGTGCTGCTCCGTGCTGGAGCTTTAAGCAGTTGGTATTGTGCAACGTGAGCCTTTGCAGCAACACAACTTGTTTTTAAGCAGACTTCTAAAAAGCACACGTCCTTGAAGAGTCAGAGAGCACACAGAGATGTGCTTCCCCACACTTCTTACCCGCTTTTGTGGAATCCTTGCCAACTCTTTGGGTTTTTCCCTACCATTTGGTAACAACGTGCCCAGGCTTAGCAGAATATTGCATGAGAAAAGCACTGAGAAGGGGTCTATCCCATTGTGAAAATCAACACTGAGCAATCAGCACACTTCTGCCCCTTCTGCTGCTATTCTGCATCATGGTTACTGTGCCAGATCAATCTCTGGCATAAATCCATCAGCATGATCAACACTTCAAGCCCAAGTCCCCATTTTTCACTTCAGCTGATATGCATCAGGAGCTGCTAACACTGACAGTGTCAGGCCAGCATTACAGACCACTAAATCAGCCTTGCTGGATTTATACCAAATACGTGGATACTTCTGCCCCATGGTACATCACCCTCCAGACTCCTTGCTCAGACTGTGAAAATAAATCATATGGCTTTGAGGTACTTTTTTTTTTTTTCCCCGTATTTTCTCCTTCACAGATTTCCTGCAGGATAAGAACACAGTGAAAAAAAGACCAACTGAAGTAAAGCCAAGATCAAGGGAGAGAATCTCTCAAGTGCTGCGCTGCTCATTATTGAACTGGCTTTCCACCAGCCCTAAAAACAAAACCAGTTGGGAAGTACAGCATCCTCTCTTTGAAGATAAATAAACAAACAAACCTTTAACCATTTAGCAGTTTGGGCACCCTGGATAAATCACTGCATTGTCATCCCCTCGTGTGTTTAGCAGATGTCAATCCAGAATGCTGCATAAAGACATTAGGGATGCTCTTACTCCAAAATATCTGCTAGAGGTTTTGACGTGGTGCAACTGCTGTATTTTTGTTCTGTTGAGCCCTTCTGTCACTGCTACTAAGAGGTGTGGGTCTGTTTGAGTAGTGCTGGGATCCCTTGCTACAGCAATCCACTGCCCAGAAAGCCTCTGACTCCATCGTTTGCCCTGGTTTGATTCTGAACACAGGGAGTTAAGTGAAATTTATCACAAGTGTAAAGACTTTGCATGATCTCACACGAAGCCTTTGCCTGTAACAACGACTCCAAGTCATCAGGTCAGTTGTGTTTGACCTTCCAGAGTCACATTTCCTGCCAAAAACTGTAAAAGGGGCTAAGACACAAGCCATTTCCCAGCAGGCAAGGAAGTTAAACTAAACGCTTTTGCATGCCTGGAAACTGCTGGATTGAACCAGATCCTTTTCAGCCAGGCTGTTTGGGTGGAAGAGCTGCTCTAAGGAATTTATGCTGCTTCACACCTCCAAGAGCACTTGTTGCTTCTGCTTTCCATCCATCCAGGCTCATCTGCCTGGGAGGAAGATGGGGAGCTGGTGAGAGCAGAGTCACAGAGCCTGAAGCTGCTTCCCTGCTTTGATAACAAAACCTCAGGAAACCTCAGGGCTGCTGGTGAGGGGGGAGCAGAAAACAGGGGCCAGGGAGAGACAGCAGCTGTGATACACAGTGCCAGGCTTAATTCATAGTGGGACAACACAAGACACATTGGATAAATATATAATAATAATAATAATAATAATGGTTTATCCATCCAGAGACACATCACAGAGGCTCTTCACACTTGACCAGAGAAGACCCCCACAGGATTGTCCTCCTGGGGTCCCCAGGATCACAGGGCAGCTCCAGTCCTCATACCCAGTGGGATGGGGCAGACTCTGAGGCATTTCTTTGTAAGCCAAATGCTGGCTGGATCTCAGCAGGATTCCTGAACTCAGGGAAACTCTGGAGACTGGCACTGGTTGAGCATCTGACCTCAGTTCCCCTTTGGAACAAGGTGCTTTGGGAAGGGATTCCTGCTCCATGTTACACACATTAATGTAAAGCCATATATTTGAGAGGAGAGCACAGCATGTCCTGAGCAGGGTGAACCAGGCCAGCACGGAGACTTACAGTCACTGCTGGCATCTGCTAGGGTCTTTCATGTTCCCTTCTGTTATTTTTATTAAGAAGTATCTTTCATGCAGTATGTGCAGAGTTTGTGGTACTGCATGTACAGCCAGCTCCCCCGTGCCAGGCTTGGCTTCCCTCCTCTTTCCCAGGCTTCACCCTTTCCCTGCCCTGGCAGGTCCTTCCCAAAACTCTATCCATCACTGAGCAGTATCAAGCAAGGGTCCTGATGGAGAATAAAAGCCCCTTGGAAGTCAGTTTAGGGAGGGTTTGCTGGCAGCTGCCTACATTTAGAGCTGCAGCCACGGTGAGGCCTGCCCTGGGATGATGTCATCACCAAACCAAACACAGGGCTCATGACGTCATCACCAAACCAAACGAAGGGATCATGATGTCATGATGTGCCTTGCCTGGCAGAAACATGGGGCTAGGGCCTCAGCAGCACAGGAGATCAACCTGCAAGAAATGTCTCACTCTGTGACTGCCATGTGGAGGTGTGAGCTGGAGAGCCAAATCTCCTTCAATTTCTTCTTTTTCAGTGGAAGCCCTATGTGTGTCCATCCTCTCCACCCTGATCCTCTGAGGAATCCATCCTCAGAGGAATCCAGTTTAAGCCAACTTTAATCCATTTAAACCACTAAGGTAAGCTTTGGGGCACTTCTATACTAATAAGCAGGGCAGAACTCATTTTTTAGCCCTAAAGCAGCTGGCATGATGCACACAGCCAGATTCTCCTCTTCCTCTAAAAACAGGGGGGATGTTTCATCCATCCCAACTCCTGTAAGAGGTCCCTGGGTTGCACTAGCCCAATTTTTACAGTGGTACTGCTGGGATGGCAGGTTTTGGTACAGGACTGGCCAGGGCTAAAGATTCATCAGCATCTTGGCCCTGTGAACTGAAACACCACAGCCATCACCTCCATGACTGTGTTTCTCAGGGTCATCTGGCCAGCCTGTGCACCAGAGTTTCTGCTTCCAACAAATGCCCTCCAGTTGTTTTTTCCACTTGGGGCCACCACGTTCCCTGCTGGGCATGAAGAGAGCCTGGTGCCCATCACCACATCCCTTGACACAAGGACAGAAGTGATGCCTCACTTTGTGCTGTCTCTCTTCAAGGTCTATCAGGGGTTAGATGCTGCTGCACACAGGTCCAGGCACCCATGAAAACCTGGGTACCATCACTGCTGTGGCATTTCTCCAAGGTAAAATTCCTGCTCTTCCCATGGGCAGTCTGTATTTGAAGACATGGAGCTGGCAAGTGTTAGCTCCTGGTTTGGAGAGGGCTGGCAAGGCACACACGATGCCACAGCTCAGCAGCCTGGTTTGCCACCACTGGAAAATAAAAATAAATAAATAAATAAAAGCTTTTTGCCCAATGTTTCCACTGAAATGGTGATTGTGGAATGGGACACCTCAATAATTTGTGGATAGTGTTCCGAAAGATGTATTTCCTCAAAGTAAATAAAAACAGCCCTCAGTTATCTGAGAATCCAGAACCCTAATAGATTTTAGCCAAAGTTTCCTGGCACTCAGATGAACATTTGCAGATGCTGGTAACTCAGGGACTGGAACATTTTCCTCTTCCCCCTCTCAAAAAAAAACGGGGGATGGGATTTCTACTGAAAAAGTTTATGGGAAAAAAAAATATTGACCTTGCATAAGGTTTTTTAGGGACATGGAGACATTTTGTGCCCAGCAGAAGCAAAAATAGCTAAATCTTCCCCAGAACATCTGCCCTCCTTCCAATGTCCTTGTGCCAACAACATGCAGTTTTATTACTTTTTGCTGCTGCTAACATGGCAGAGTCAGCAGAAAAACATGAGACATCCCAGAAACACTGAGAACTTGACCCTGAACCACCTTGTTTTATAAAGTCACTTTAAATCTCATTTTAAATAAGGTTTCAAGAGAAAAAGATGTATTAAGTGTCTGTCTTGAGAGCCACCATTTTGATGACAGTGAAAGTGAACACTGAGAAACACCTTGCAGCTGTACATGAAGAACAGTTTCTCCTGCAGAAATCCCAGCCTCTTAGGTTGCTTTTTGACTGTCCACCAAGTTCAGTGAAATCCTCAGTTCAGAAAACCACAAGAGAGGATCACCACTGTCCACTGCTCCATTTGAGACGCTGCTCTCCCTTTCAGCTCAATGGATTTTCTGCCCAGCTGCTCGATTACCCAGTTCTGCCTTAGAAGGGTAAAAAATCCAAATGTGCTGGAGTGCAAACCCTTCCTAAGCAGAGCAGCAGTGGCTTCATACAGACCCCAGGTAACTCCAGAGAGAGGTTTATTGTGCTGCCACTGTGCAGAGGGTTTGTGGTGACCTCTGCTCAAACCAAGAGCAAGACTGATGCTCTGCACAAACAAAACCAGAGGGATGACTGTAGCATGGGGTGGTTACCTTTGATACCTAACCATGTGACAGCACTGAGGACACTGATTTTGGTGCATTAGCAATCAGCATCCAGACCCCCTTAAAGATCCCAACGTTAGCATCCTAAATCCAAAATCCATCTGTAGCTCTCACCCTTGCAGAGCTGATGCCTCCTCCTTTGTCTGCCTTACCTATAGGATGCTCTTCAAGGCACCCTCACAGTCAGTAAACCTGACCAGGGGCACTCCTGGTATTACAGCAGCTCCAAAGCAGTAAGGAGAGGCCAAAGCATGGCATAGAAGTTAGTAGAACAGTCTAACTTTGCAAAAACTATTTCCTTGCTAGCACAGCTACAGATGGGATCAATTCTGCCCATCACGCCCAGTTCACACATCAGTGACAGCTCCCAGTGCCACAGCTCTTCACTGGCTTACATTAACAGCTTCTCAAGTGCCAAAAAAGAGCAACAGAGATGTTTTGCACACGCAGAGTTTCTGCTGAGGCTCTGTGCCCTGCAGTGTGTTTTGTGTGTGTATTTCATTCAGAGCCACCGAGTGACTCTGCCAGACTCTGGGCAAATTCTCAAGAGCTATGTGAGCTGGAAAAAAACACCTCAATAGAAAAAGACATCCCTGGCACATCAAAACACCAGGCCCAGAGAGAGATGTGCCACCCACCCCTGGCTTCAGTCAGAGCTGGGCATGTCTGCACAAGGACCTGTGTTTGACCTACCCTAGAAGAACATTGTCTCTGTATCACTGGCTGAGATGCAATAAACCACAGGCTATGTTATCAAGGCAGCACAGGCTCTAAGACAGAAAAAGGGCAAATCCTTAGAAAAAAATATCCTTTTGTTGCACAGAGAAAAGACTTTGGAAGTGCTTACTGCTATGTAAGTACAGAGCATCTCTGGAAGACCCTTTATTCAAGGCCTCTGATGCTGTTGTTTCTATAGTTATTGAATAATAAAAACAACAGGGATCTGTAGAAATTACCCTGTAGCCAGCACCCACAGACATGGCAGAAAACATGCACTGTATGACAAAATCATTAATTCTGCCTACAGGTTGTAACTCGAATAATTACACCCCTGCTATAGGGTCCTATGGGCTGCTTTGCCAGTTCTGCTCAAGACAGCCTGCTCTCCATCAAATCCCACATGGTTCTTCACACTAAAGGTCCTGCAGACAGCTTATCAGGTACTTATCTTTTCGAGAAGCTCAGGGTATTTTACAAAGCAAGAAAAGCATAAACTCAGGCACAGAAAATCAAAGAAAACACCACAAAAGGCTACAAACAAACTCCAGTCCTTGCAGAGCTGCAAGGAGAGAGCAGCCACTTGCTAGCCTGGCTTCAGAGGCTGCAGGAATCCCAGCACCTCTGAAGAAAAAGGATGCTCCCCTCCATCTGAAATGCATCACTGAAAAACACTGCATATACCTATTCTCCTGAGAAACCACAAAAGCAACTACCACAGACTTCATGTCACCCAAAAGAACAGCCTGATAGCACAGAGAGGTGTATTTGGTCCTCATGTTATGAAGCTTATCTCAGCTAAAGAGCTAAAGAACCTGAGCCCAGTCATCTGCATTATTCTGCAAATGCAGAAAGGGGGAGAGTTGACAAGAGAACAGCAGCAGATGGTTAAAGGAAAAAAGGTCTGAAGAGATTCTTGGCTTTCTATAAATCCTCACTCTTCAATTTGATGAAGCTCAGTAGCATCGTACTCACTGGAGATTTTTATCACTGCATTTTCCCCTGTAATTTACACCTCAGATCCCCTGATCTTCTTGGCTCTCATGCTCAACATGACTCTTTTCTCAGCACAACCCTGACTTGTGCAGCCTGCAGACTCTTTTCCCCAGAGCAAGCATAAACAGCAACTCCACTGAGTGGGAGACAAGGGGGTGGCTGTCCTGACTGTAGGAGCTACAGGTTTGTGACAGGAAGGACAAAGAGGGTGGTGGTCCCCCTTGTAATAGCCCAAAACACCAGAAAGAGCATTGCATTTCACTGACCTGTTGAGTATTTCCGTGTCCTCTCTGAATCCTTGTACAGGGATCCCATGATATCACCCATGGATCTGGAGATCCTCATTTCATGCTGTTTACTGTTGTTCGGCTGGAGGAGCTGGTAATCAGACACAGGGAATGATCAGCCTCTGCCAGAGCCCTTGGAGACACACCACATGAAACCCTGTATTTGGCTCCCTATGTCCATATTACCCAAGAACCATTAAAAAAAAAAAAAAAAAAAAAAAAAAAAAAAAGACGTATGTAATCTAGGGATGATCCAAAAACCACTCACAAACGATTCACATCTGTTATGAAAATAAGAAGATAAGACCGGTCTCCAGCTGATAATGATAGCCGCAGATATTTGACATAAAAGACCATTTCCACACTGCATTATTTCCACATAGAGGGAGAAACTGATCCCTGCTCTGTTTGCAGTCCCAAAATCAGAGCCTTTCCTCCATGCTCTACAGCCTCAGCACTGCAGAGGTTCCTCTGGAGCAGAGCAGAGGAGCAGAAAGTGGAGAATCAGGCTCTGCTTTGGAAGGCAGACCAGAGAGAAAGCAAGGAGATGACAATCCAGCTGATAAATGGGAACAGCCAAGTCTTACTAAGATACCCTGTGACAGTGCATTGGGATTTTGTGATAATTTTATGTATGACCTTGGAACCCCATGTTCTTGCATGGTTTCATGGTTCAGGAACTCTCAAAGGTATGCATGAAACTACCTGTCTGCCCTGCTCTTGGTAGTTGAATTGAAATACTGCGAAGTTCCTGCAGTTTTAAGGACAAATTGCCCCAATCCTGCCCGGGATTTAGGAAACCTTGACTGATGGTTCAGTTTTCCTCTGTGACTCTGCTCCCTTTGCCTTTTGAGAGCCCCTCAAAAGGAAATAAGTTCCAAGATCTATCAGCACCATGGGTAGGATGAGGACAAGAACTAGGGAGTTTCAAGACTCCCAGTCTCTCCGGTACTTCTAGGAAATATAAGGCAAGAAACAGAGTTGCAACATCTGTAAATCCCTTTGCTTTATAGCCTGTGCTTGGGGCAGCACGAAGTGTGCTTTGGCAAAACACCCTGTGCAGGCGAGGTCAAGAGAACAGCCTTAGCTGTAAAACCACTGAGCTGGGGAAAGACAAATAAATAAATAAGGGGGGGGGAAAAAAAACCCAAACCAAAACAAAACAAAAGACAGTCCTGCATGAGACTAAAGGGTTCTCCAGTCTGCTCTTCCCTGGCCTTTAGCACTGCAAGCATCACATGGAGAGAACAGCCCCCACATTGCCACCCAGCATGGCAAGGACCAGGGCATCACCTTGTGAACAGAGGAAAGGTGACAGCAACCCCAGGCAAAATGCACAAGGGGTTCCCTTGGGTTTTAGCTTTGTTTGAGGGTGGTATTTAACCCTTTCCAGGCTGCAGAAGGAACTCAAAAGGGAGCTGAGCTCTGTCTCTGGGCTGCCACCACCAGAGGATTTCCCAGCAGCTGAGCCAGAGCTGACCATGATAAGCTTGCCCTCTGCTCTGCACCATCAGGAGACATTTCCACTCCCCAACACAATAACAAGGCATCTCCCTCCAGACACAAGAGAGCAGAGAAGGTGAAGAGCTCACATTCGCTTTCTTTGGAGTGCTCACAAGGACCCGCAGGCTCTTCAGGGAAGGGCTCAGCTCCAACTGTTCCATCGCTTTGTCCAAATCTTCCTGGGATTTCAGCGGGATCAGGAGCTGGAAGGGATTGAACAAACACCAGAGCATGGCAGTGTCACACTTCTGGGTAAACAGAGGAAGCCAGATCCTTGCAGTGATTCCCAGCTTGGGAATTACGGGATGAGGGAAGGATCCCAGAATGAGGACAGGAAACAGAGCCCCCCGTGCCCTCCAGCTTGCTGAGCTCTGATGTTTTCTTCCAAGATCTCATCTACCAAGGAACAGACACAAAAAAGCACAACAAAAAAAAACATCTGCAAGGAGAGACCTTAAGGGTCACATCACCAGTTCAACTAGTGGGAAGCAGAGAGACTTGAGATGAAACCATAGGCTTGCTGCTTGCTATTCTGGGGCTGCTCTGATCTTGGAATTTGTAGACAAGACCTGCTGCCACCCAATCCTAAAAGAGCCCCACACATTCCTTCCACGTTTCTTCTTGGGAAGAAGGTGCTCCAAGAGCTGGACCCAACAATTTACTCTGGTAGCTCCTCACTGGCTTTCCCTGCTGCTGTAACCAGCAGTCTTCCTAGTGTTTGGGCATCAGGTAAAATCAGGGAACATCTCACAGTTAATAATTTCTTCTCTTTTGATGTGAAAGGTGTACATTGCTTTCCTTCTGAGAACCACTTGTCTGACAGAAAGTTCTGTTTCTCAGCAGAGCAAATGCAGCTTCTGCTCTTTATAAGGTAAATGCACTGGAGAGCTATAACAGTGCTGTGTCTATCAAGCAGCTGAAGGTTTGTATGTTTTCCTGGGAAGTGGCAGGCTATTGACCACCTACCTCCCGAGGGAATTTGACCCTCTTGACATTGATGTGTGGTGTACCACGTCCTGCAGACAGCCTGCAAAACTTCCAACACCCAGCTGCACTTCAGAGGGGCTCTGCAGCCTTCTGCTGCCCTGGGCTAAGACTGAAAACACAACTTTTTGCCCCTCAGCCAGGAGCATTCTGCCTAATCTCATAAAACCCAGACCTCAGCCTCTGCAGGTTGCCTCAAGCACTGAATCCAGCTTGTGCCTGTGCCAAAGTACACAGCAGTTCCACCTACCAAAGGGACAGGGTGGCCACAGCTTCCAGTAGGCTCACACTGGTCTTACTGGGAACCACAGCTGCTCAGGACTTCTGAAAGGCAACTCAGCCCTTGGGGTAATCAGGGTTCATGCCACCAACCACAGCAAATGCACCTCAGATCAACCACTCCAAAAAAAAAAAAAAAAAAAAAAAAAAAAAAGACACTCAAAAGCTGCCTGTTTGTCCATCTTTTTGATCCCAGGGTGTTGCCAAGGGTTTGGCTGTTGGCCCACAGGCAGATACACCTCAGACTGTGTGCACTGAGGCTGGGACTACAGAGATGGCCAGGTCAAGGGAAGGTTGTGGGCCATGGCCAACGGAGATGAGGTTTCACCCCATTAAACTGCTACAGTCACCTCCTCCACCCAAGGACCACAACCTGGGCCTGCCAAGCTCTGTCTTAGGTGTCTGCGTGGCTGCTCTTTCTGCAGAGTGAAAAACTCAAGGATTGGATTAAGTTTCTTTTCTCCCATGTGATAGGAAGGTTATCTTTTGTCCCCATTTTGCAGACAAGTCGAGCCATGTGCAGGGCCACCTATTTCATGTAATCATCCCACCAAGCAAGCCAAGGTGCTGCAGCTGTACAGCTCCTGAGATTATACCTACCTTAGGCACTCAGCTTTGAGATACTAAAAAACAGGGCTGCAGAAGGGCATTGCAATAGCAGTGTTAAAAGTTTAAGTTTAATGCAGCCTTTAGAGTCACAAAGGAGATCCCCAGGATCCCTATTGCTTGCATGGGAGTTAAGACATCCAGAAATTGGATTAAGAGGTGAGAAAAAGAATCTGCCAGGTGTAATTGCTGGAAGCAGTGGTAATTGCTGAGGATAGACAGGGACAGTTCCCAAAAGATATTTAAGTAACAAACTCCAAGTTAAGTTAGGAGTGCTCTTCCAGTGTCAGGTATGCAAATGTGGTTGAGAAATTTCTACAAAAAGACAGAAAAATTCATTCTAGCACAAAGCTTTTAACACATTCACCCAGGAAGAGGAATAATCAGGCTGCGCACTCTTTGTCTGAAAACTGTTTTGTTATTTGTGTGTTGGAAAAAGATTCCAAGGGGAATTCCTGAGAAAGCCTTGGCCCAGGATGTCCTACATGCTGTTGAGGAAGGGCCTTGAGTTCTCAACTAAACCAGAAGGGGAAAAGTTGAGGAAGATGTCTCTTACTTCTGAAGCAAGGGGTTTATCCAGCTGTGAAGTTTACAGAGAACATCAACACCAGTCTTGCCTGGGCTGGGCCTCACAAGCAAGGCTGGAAACACATTCCCAGTCTGGGACAGGGCTTGGATATGAATGGGAGCCCTCACCAGTTAGATACCAACTATTCAGGGCTTTCAGTAAATCCATGGAATAAACGGTTAGCCCATGGTTCAGCTTTGGGATCTGAATGAATCACCAGTGGTTACAGCAGGTATCAGACAAAGATGGTACTGAATACATCTCCCAAATGCTTTACAGCTGTTCTCAGGCAGTCCTTTAAGCAGCAGAGCTTAAGAGAGGCTGTCCTGGTGAACTGCTTAACCCTCTTCAAGTTCACAAGGGCTCCACAGGTGCATCAAGGAGCTGAGTCTTCTCTCCTACACTCACCCACCCAGAAAGGAGGATGGTGGAGAGCTACTTCTTCTCATTTCACCACCCAGCAGAATGTGACTCTGAGCTGTAATCACAGTTCAACTGCTCACCCATTCCTTTCCTGAGCTCCTCACAAGTGTTCAGCACAAGCCCTCAGCTGCTGTTGAACAGAATGTTCTGCAGGTCACTCCTTCTCACTCCAGTATCTCAACATTAACACATTTGCATGCTTCAGAGGAGCCAAAAACATCAGGCAGAAATTGCCCTCCTGTAAAAGGGACTGGAGCCAGTATTTAGCTTGGCTTTGCCTATCACCCACATCTGGCAAGTAGATTTTGCTCCATTTGGCTTCCAGACTGTGGCACATATGGATATTAGGAACAGATATCTACTAGGCACAAAACTAAATATAGACTCATGCAGAACTAATCACCAGGGGGCATTTCAGTAACTGGGTTTATTCTAGCAGAGCAAGCAGCCATGATGAACAGGAAAGTTTACTTGCACAGAAGTTGCACTAAACAGAGCTTGTTATTCTTGTAGCTTCTAAATAGTGTAGTCCCCTGGAGCCTAAGGTTTTACTATGGGACTTGGAAGTCAGTCCACTGCAGTCTACAAAAGTGAGGGCAAAGGGTGAGTTTTCACCAACTACAACTGTATTGCAAGACCTCACTCTGTAAGACACTGCAGAGAGTCAAAGAATAGTAGGAAACAGGGTTGGGGAAAAATCTGAGATGTCAATTAGTTCATCTTCCTGCCCAATACAGGACCAACTGGCATCAACAATTCTCGACAAATGTTTGTTAAATATGCTTTTAAACACTTCTCCTCCCCCCAGTCTCATAATGGAGGTTCTACCACTTCCCTAAGCTTTAGCTCTCCCTAACCTTTTGAAATGATGCTGAGGGACAGCCTCAGAGGAGACATGTAAGGGGAGGGCAGAAAGGAACTAGTGGCAGAGCACTGCCCGAGGTCACATCACGAGCAGATGCTGGAGATGGGACAAGTGACACAGCAACACTCAGTCACACCTGGAGCTGATGTTTAGCAGTGCATACAGATCAAAATCAGAGCATCTGCTGCAGAAGGCAATCTTTCAATCCATAACACAGCCAGCTGTCTAACACACACACACCACGTAGTCCGTGGCCAGGCAGGATTTTGCTGTCCTGCTTAGAGAGATGGGCCCAGCTCAATCCTAAAATGCAGACATGCCCAATGAAGTACACCCACAGCCTGGCCCTGCTCTTATCTATACCAGCCCAAGCCCACTGATTCCATGGTCCCACCAGGATGTGATTCATGTGTGCTCCTGCTCCACCCAACTGGAATGCTCATCTCACTGATCTTGGCTTCAGAACTTCACCAGGACAGGGACTGCCATTTGGTGAGGTTTTGCAAGGATCTGTTGACCTCAATGTAATTTGGGTCTGTAAGGTGCTACTGCAACAGAAGCATCTGCTGGCAATGAAGGATTACTGCACAGTTCTCTTTGAGCACAAAAAAGAGTGAAACATTTGACTGTTATGAGGCTGTGGACAGGCTGCCTCTGAGATTTCTAGTCATGAGACTAAAAAACCTGACCCAAAATATGCAAGGAGCCAGATACTGGCATGCCACCATGTGGATATTTAGGCTATTTCCTCCAAGGTCATGTGTGTCTCTTTATAGTGTTCCCACAATAAGAACTCTGAATTACTACTGCTCAGACCTCCTCCCCAAAGTGTGGGTTCTCACAAGGAGGGATTTTTATGTATGGAAAAACAAATCACCAAAGCTCCTTCTCAACCATAAGAAGTCAGGAGTACCCAAAGGCCTGCTCTGGATCCTGTTACGTGCTGTGCACATGCCCAGGAAGACAGACTCTAACATGGAATAAAATGCATTATTTAAGCTTCTGTTTGCTGTTGCTGGAAAAAAATTCCTCTTCCAGTGGAAAGAAAACCTGGAATGAAATGAGTCATTCCTGGAGAATTCAATGGCAGGCTTTTCCCTGGAGGGCTGTCAGAGAATGCCCAAGATTAGAAACCTGACTGCATTCAAAGCCAAGACCCAGCAGACACTTTGGTATCATGAGGTACCTATTATAAAAGAATAACAATCTTTTTGTGGAGAAAATCCCCATTGAAATAAAAGGAAGAGGAAAAAAAAACAACCAACCAGCCAACCAAAAAAAAAAAAAACCCAAAAACCAAACCAGAAGAGGCAAAGCTCTCTTCATGACATCCTTCTCTATTCACACTTTAATAAAAGGCTGTTAGTCATTTGCAGTTAATTCCCAATCAAGCAAGCTGTCAGGACAGATCCAAAAGAACTGGTGTTTAAAATCCTGTCTATCATCTGTCCCTCTTTCCCAACACCAAGCCCACCTTAAGAGTCCAGTGGCTCCAGCTGCCTGCTCAGTTCACAGCAAAATCCCTCACAGGAAAAACTGAGCACACCAAAACAGCCACCAAGGATTGTCCCCTTCAAGGTAAAGGCTCTCATCAGTACCTTCCCTTCAGACACAGTGCTGGGCTCCAAGAAAAAAGTTGGAAAACCACAGCGGCCTACATTATGAAGAAGGTTGGAGGGGAAACATCTTCAAGCCTTAAAACACAAAGAGCAGAGAGGGAGGGTTTCTTGGGTGCCCATATGTGGCCATGGGACCTGGCAGAGGAACCTGCAGGGATGCAGACTGCACTGCAGACCAAACCACAAGAACATACATCATGGTTCTGGGGTGAAACAGTCAGTGCTAGATCAAAGTGTGCTCTGTTAGCAGCATTGTCCCATATGCTCTGCACTTCACCACTCTTCTAAAACTGCCTCCAAGATGAGAAGGCTTTACATCCAGCCCAGACATGCAGTAGTCACTTCATGTGGCTCTCAGGAAAACCATTTGGTCTCAGCTGTTCCCCTCTTCACCTTGTGTCTCAACAGACAGACAGACAGACACCCTGAGAGTTGGTCCTATTGCCATAGGGAGATGTCTACCAGTGCTGTCAGCTGAACTGACAATGTCTCCCTCATCTCAGTTACTTAATTCCTTACTCTGTTTGAGTTAGGGGGATTATTTTTTTGTTGTTGTTCTGGGAGAGAGTAATGTTCTTGTGTCACCATTTGAAATAATTTTGAGAAGAAGCAAGTCTGGCTTGGAGTCTCAGCATCCATCTGAGCTCTGCCTAGACAACAGCTCCTCTCCTGTCACTAGCTGGGAACCACAAAATAGGGTTATTCTTCACATCTACATACAACACTAAAAAAAGTCCTTAAGAACAAATGACTGCCCAGTTTTGAAGTAGGTACCTAGACAACCTAAACCACTCCCTAAGCAATAAGGAGAAGAGTACCTCATTGTTCACACAGACTAAGTCCATCGTCTGTCCAAAAGCATCTGTGACCTTCTGCACCACTTCTTTGAATTTGACTGGTCTTGGAAACTGGATAATCCTGTACACATAAGCAAATACAATAACAGCACCATTTTAGTAGAAGCATACTATAATTTGGGATTAGATTGACAATTTAGAAGAAAGGATCTGTATTCTTCAATCATAAAGGTTAAAGCTTGCTCTGTCCTTTTACACTCATAGAAATGCTGCTCATCTGCTATGCCTGAGAGGAGATGACCTACCCTGCAAGAATATCTACCAAGAATCCTCTTGGTAGGCAGCTCTTCTCTTCCTCCCCCTTCTGAGATACAGATGGAAGAGAAGGAAGTCCATGAGCCCTTCACTGGGGAAGAGCCAGTGTCAGGCACTGGTCTGTGACTTATCTCCATTTTCAGCAAGTGGCTCTGAACAGGGAGGAGGGATGGAAGAATTATGCAGGTTGGTGGCATCCCGCACCATCACATGCAGCAGCTCTATAGGTACATCCTAGCAGGTATAGTTTAGCCCTGAGGTGATATTACTTAAACTTACTTTGGCTTTAACATGCAACTTGGACCATCAGCCTGTCAGTTTCCTGATCTGCTGAAGTCACCAAGCACCAAGCAGAGGTGATTCCATGAAAATGTCAAGTAGGGAAGGGCAGGCAAGCTTTAACTCCCAGCTTTATTTTTATGGGACTTGTGCCCAAAATCTGGTTATCTTAAGCAAGTGTCATAGGCTGCTAATCAAAAAACATATTTCTGCAGAGTTGCAGCTCAGCTGCGGTTCAGCAGTGCTCAAGAACTGAGAAAAGGATTCAAGTGTGCACCCTAAGTCTCTGGTAAGAGGCATTAATTACTTCCAGCTTGGAACCACTTTGCCTGCATGCAAATCCCCAGAGGTACTTGTGGCAAAAAGTATGAAAAGGCAAGGCTCTTGCATATAAAATTGTAGTTGATTTTAGGGGAATGAATCCTGCTGTGAGCTCATCTGCAGCTGGCTGAAGTCAGTCGGACAACGCTGGGTAAAAAGAGTAATGTGTCCCTGTACATGTGGGGGAATGGGTTGGGTACATACCTCTTCTCTCCTTCATATTCAAACTTGATCCTGACATTGCGCTGCTGAAAAAAAAAAAAAAAAAGCAGAAAATGGTTAGGTCTCAAAATGCAACCCAGATTGGCACAGAGATCCAAAGCTGGCAGCAGTTCTCAGGGAGACTGCCCCAACTCCAGTGGGCCAAGCTGCCTGCTGGGCTCACAGACTTTGGGGGAACTCCACATTGCTGGTAAATGTGCTTGTCAAAAACCAAGTTATTCTGTAAACAAGAGGACACTCACCCATCAGTATAACAGTTATTTTTAATAAAATGTATTGGTAAATGTGGAAAATATTAAATGCTCTGAAAACAATTGGGAAAAAGTCACTATTATCAAAGAGGCAAACATGTCTGTCCATCTTCATCACTTCCCATGGTTTCAGCCCAGCACTTTTCTCTTGGAAATCCAAAAAAAGCAAAGCTTAATAGAACACTGAATATTTGGGCCAAAATACTAAGTAAACCCAAACATCCTATAGTGGAAGTGGAGAGACAATATTGGGTTTTAAAAGTTAACAGTGCTGGGGTGGTTATTATTTTGTTAGGACCTATAAAATGCAAAGTTCATTAGGGACCACTACAGCAATGATCACTTCATACACAATAAATGCTCAGCCTGAACTGACCCATTGCTCACCTCAACAAAAATAATTAAATTTTCCCAAAGAAGAGCCAGCAGAATCATGGGCAGACTGGGCACACAGCTGTGCAGGGATTGGTAAAAGCCACTTCTACCATCCTCTATTTCCGCATATTTAGCAGCAAGACCACAAGGAGCCTATTGATTCATTCAGCTTCTCAGACTAAGCCAGAGCCAAGCATCCCTCCAGCATCCTTTCCCTCATGCCACGACTCTCCAATGGTCTCCAAGGCAGATCAAAACCCTCCAATTCCCAGACCAGATTTAGTCACCCCAGTCAACCAGGGCTCTGCCCCTACTAGTGCACACAAGTGGTTTTCTTCCCATGGAAAAAAAAAGTGCTCAGCACCTCCCTCTGAGGTGTAATACCAGGGAGGGTTTGGTCCTATGCTGCCTGCATCTCAGAGGGATAATAATCCCCGAATGGGTGGGTGACAGCCCTTCCTGAGCAAGGGCCTTATCTCTAACTCGGGCACACTTTCCATGCTCTCAGAGGGAAAGCAGAGCCACAGTGAAACAGCTTTGTCTCTAATGAGGAAAAAGAGCATTCTTTGGTTTATTTTTAAACTGACAGGTTCTCGAGTTCTGCAAACACCCATCGAAGTTTGGGAAGTCAAGGCTGGAGGCAATTCAGTTGAAATGCTTAAAAAGAAAAACTCCAGCAGATTCGGGGTAAGCAAGTTGGATCATCCGAAATACATCCTTTTTATCTCTGCTCATGGTATTTGCTGTGTTTCCAGGAAGGCTGGGAAGAACCAGTGCTGGGACAGTCACCAAGTGGGGCACTCCAGCAGCATTACAGGCCTGCGCTAAGTGGGCACTTACATCATCTTGAGGTGTACAACCCAAACCCACAACACATGGTCAAACTCCAAGTTTGCTTCTAGAACCAGACCCAACCCATAATGATACCAAACTAACTCTAAATCAGCCCAAAATTCCAAAGGAGGTGAGATGACCATAAACAACCTAGTACTGAAGTTCCATATTATCCTAGAGAAGCAAATACAGGTGAGACTGCCACTTTGGATTATCTTTGTTGGAAAAAAAGAAGAGATATGATCTCTTTTATGCCAATTTTCATTTTCATGTGCCTCTCTGAACAGGGCCTCTTCATCCCTCCTGGATGCTGGCAGTACATCACCCAGTGTGAGTTCACTGCATGTAGCTCCGCAAAGCCCTTCTTTAAAGTAAGAGAGAAGAAAAAAAAATCAGGGCAGGGAACTTTTGAGGTTTCTCCTTACAAAGGAGCAGGACGTGTTAAGGGGAAAAGCTCCTGCAGCTCCAGCCTTGCTGCAGGAAACCTTTCAAAACACACGTTTCACTTTCAGCAGAGACCCAAACGCCGCACCGAGCCGGGACACGGCACGCGCTGTGCTCTTTCTGCTGAGCAACACAAATTTCACCAACAAGCAAGTTCTGAAAAACAGCTTGTGGCTGGAAAATGTCAAAACACTCATATAAAGCTCCTGAGAGAGAAGGAAAGAAAGAAAGAAGAAAAAAAAAATATCCACAACCCTGCCGCATCCTTTTCTTCTACATCAACAACGGGGCTGATGTGCTGTGGCCCAAAGCCAAGAGGAGTAAGCCAGCTGCCCCACACTTGGCTTCTAAGCAGAGCAACACACACAGTGCTTGGGGAAGGGGAATGAAAACCCACTTTGTTTGTTAATTACTGTTTATACTTTTTGTTGACATAAAACCTCCCAGTTCTTGCCTCCCTCAAAGACTTTAAACTCATAAGCATACGCAAGAAGGAGAAATATACATATGCACAGTGTGAGAAGGTGGTTACAATTATTTTGCAATCCTCCCTTGGCTTGGTCATGTTTTTGACCCACAGTTAAAGCTGAATTCATCACTGCTATCAGCAGCAAATACTTCTTTCCTTTAAAAACTAATAAAAAACCCAACCAGTGGGCAGTGCCCAAAGCACTAGGAAGTCCCAGGGGGATGCAAAGCACTTCCTAAATGCTGAAGCAGGCTGTGATTTTTTACACCCATGGAAATCTGGTTTGGAGCAACTGGTTCGAGATTACACAGGGTGTCTGGGACACTGCCAAGTGCTGGAGCAAAATCTCACGCAAGCCAGCACCCAGCATCTCAAACACAGGACTGAGCAGAAGGCAGGACCTGCATCTTGAACATAAGGACCTCAACACAACCTGCAAATGCTTGAGAGAGTTATGGAAGAGGTGTCGGTGGTGGAGGCTGCTGGATCCTACACACTTTTGCAATTTTGTGAGAAATGAAGACAACAGCAACTCCTCCTGCACAATCCAAATCATCCTGTTTACCCTCCCTGCCATGAGGTGTCAAATGAGGTTAATGGCTGCCTTGTTCACTTCAAAATTAACAGGTTACTTGTGGTGTTGGAGAGCAGGCTGAGACATTGAAAAAGTGCATGTGTTAAATACATTGGAGAAGACCACATGGTGGAGAAGACTACATGTGGAGAAGACCACAAGACACCAACCTCCAACATGAGCTCTGGCAGAGGATTTCATTGATGGTTTCATGGAGCACCATGCAAGATGAGGCAGGTAACAGAGCAAGCAGGGGAAACTGAGGCACAAATATATGATCCATTTTATGTAATGATGTGAAGAAAAAGCCTAGCTTGGGGAACACAAGACCTTCTTGAAGACTTTCAGCACATAAAGGAGCTGTTAGGAGATGGAGAGAGACTTTTTACCAGGTCCTGTATCAACAGGACAAGGGGCAACAGTTTTAAACTGCAACAAAATTTTGATTGGATATAAGAATTTTTTTATGATGAGGTTGGTAAGACCCTGGCCCAGGCTGCCCAGGGCAGGTGTGGTTGCCCCCTCCCTGGAAGTGTTCAAGGCCAGGTTGGATGGGGCTTGGAGCATCCTGGTCTGGTGAGAGGTGTCCCTGCACATGAAGGGGGATGGAACTGCCTTTAAGGGTCTTTTCCTACTCAAACCATTCTGCAATTCATTCTGTAACACAAAATAGGAAAGCCAAGCACAAAATTTAAGAGATTTGATCTCCTGGGTTGTACACACTGAGTAACCTTCCCTCTCCATGTGCATTTCCTTAGGAGTGGGGCACAGAGGAACCCCGGTCTTGCCTGGCGCCTGGAGGCCCTGCTGCGACACAAACAAAATAAGTGACAATCCTGACAGGAAATACCACAGTAATTCCCTTCGTTTCTGGAATAATTCCTTCCCCGAGATACTTGTACCGGCATTTCCTCCAGCCCTGCTAACAAATGGTATTTTACTCTTTCTTGCCATCTGCCTCAGAAAGGAAAAAGCAAAGCCACCACAGTGGCCACAAACCCATCACCATCTTTCCAGGCTTTCCTTGAGGTATTTTTAGCTCCTTCTCATTTCACAAATGAGACCTCAACTGCTGAGCTTCAGAGGGAAGCACTGACAGGAATGGGAGCAAAGAGGAAAAGGGGCAAACACTTCTGTCCATGAGGTGCTTGGCTGGGGACCATGGGCCACGCACCATGGCGGGCTCAGCCAAGTTCAGCCCCTGGAGCTGGAGCAAGCAGCCCTGAGTGCTGGTTTAGATTAAGGGAAATGTTGGGGAAAAAAAAATGGAAAAAGTGTTTCCAAACGAGGTGAATCATAATCTTATACAGAGATCCCTGAAGAGCTGACTGCTGTTTGTAATAAAAGCAGACATGGAGAGCAGGAAAACATGTGGCCGGGTCTAAAATGGAAGCAGCTTTGAAGGAACAGGAGGTGCTGAGCACTCGTGGCTCCTGAACACCCAGAAGCTTGATCAGACTGGGGGCACCAGCCCAAGCTGACATTGGTGGAGGAGGAGGGTGACCAATGGCACAGGGACACCCATCCTTGCTGCATCACCCCAATGCCACCAACTTCCAGCCTGGACCTCCCTATCTCCCCATACACTACTGTGGCACCAAGAGATGAAGCACCTAAAACTGCCATACTGCAAAAGCCCAGACAACCACCAAGTTCAAAGACTTCCCAAATTCAGCCACCATCTGAAACTGCATTCTGGTTGGACCCCACCTCTGTGGCTTGATTTTAAAGCTGCTCTTGCCAAAACTAACCAGAGTACAGCTTTGCCAATGCTGAGACACAACAGGGATAGGATCTTTGGGATCACTCCTTCTACCCAAATCCATGGTTTCCTCACAAACCACCTAGAATAAAGCCTCTGAGCCCAGTACTAACCCTTCCGAGGTCCAGAAAGGCAAAAAAAATTTAAAAAAAAAAAAAAAAAAAGTAATCATTAGGGGTCTCCCCTTCCCTTCAGCACTGCACCAAGAGAGGCTTACTCCTGCTTTGCTCTTAACCATCCACAAGACCTCAGGCATTTACTTTGCCTCAGTTTCCCCACAGATTAAACAGGGGCAATGAAGAAGACCCATTTCTGCTTGCAGAGGAATTATTTTCAATTCTCTCATTTTCCACTTTTTGGATGAGGATAGAATTAAAAAAACCCCTCCGGGTGGTACAGCATCCGAGCATTAGCGCTCTATTACTCCTTTGAACAAAGCCACGAAGCGGTGGGGCTTCTCCTCAATTTACAGCTTCAAAAATAAGAGGAATCAGCCCCGAGGGGACTTCTACACCTCCTCGACATGCACGTTGTTTGCATTTGTCCTGTACTCACCCCTTTTAGCAAGGGGATGTTGGTTGGGAGGCAGACAGCTGGAGTGGGGCCCGGAACCGCAATAGGAGATGAGTAATCGTCAGCATTAGGAATGATCTGCACAGAACCCCCACACACTTTGGGTTATTCAGCCATCAGACAGTTAGGGGTTTGTCTGGGATTGCCCCCTTCTCTTTTCGGGGGGATGAAGGGGTGGAAGAATCTCTCGTAGATAATTCTGGTCCTCCTCCTGGATCCTTACAGATCTTTTCCTCTGAAAAAGTGAGCCCAGCATGTGAGCAGATTGGAGGTCAGTGGAAAGATGATATTTAGAGTGTTTACTGCTCCCTGTTATAGCTTTGGTTTATACAGCAGCAGAAATCACAGCCTTCAAAACGTTTAACTAAAACCACCTACCTGGCAAGGAATAGGTTTTTTTTTTCCAGCTGGATTTCTCTTTGGTATTACCCTCTTAGCACCCAAGTCATCTCCACTCACAGACAAGGAAAAGCCTCTTGCCCAAATCCTGGGGGCTCCACTCCCTTTTCCATCTCCAGACAAATGTTTCCCAACCAGTGCTGCTGCCCTCTTGGTCACTTGCTTCTGCCCCAGGGTGGTGCAACTCCTGCAGGTCTCCTTAAAAAGACTCTCATCTTCAAGGTTGTATTTATGGACCACCATTATATTACTCAAAGGTAAAACAGAAAATGATAAAGCCAAACTCCTGTTAGACTGCTTGAAGACCTACAGAGAGCCCTAGACCATCAGCTATATTTTATTCTAGTTATGAGTAAGCCTTATCCTGGACCCAACATGCCAAAGAAAAGAGAATCCAGAGGTAATTTACTACAAGAACAACATTTAGGTCAGTCTGACATTTGTTGTGCATGGGAAAATGTTCCTTGCAAGTATTGGACTTTATTGCTGTGGAAGAACTTGCACTCAAAATTAATGTGGCAAAGGAATAGCTTAGCTGTCATCAGCTGTGATAGAGACCACATCAATACCTTGCTATTAGACCCAGGAGCAGCACCAACAACCAACTTCATACTGTGAGTTGCCAGCACTGTTTAAATAAATGTAAGTGCACATAAATAGACAGATGCAAAATAAATGTTAATATAATTGCTCTTCTCTCCTCCATGCTTTTGCTTGGGATTTCTACTTCTTTGTGGTTTCCCTTCTTATACCACTCATCTTTCTCCTGAGTGACCACAATGCAGATCTTTATTCTGCTGTTTCCTCCTTCCCCTCTTCAGAGCCACTGCTCTAAATGAACTCCTTTGTCTCTTCAGTCCAAGAGACTGCCTGAAAGGACTTCTCCCAGCCATGCCAGAGAATGCAAGAGGAATAACAGAGTGATAAAAGGACTAATGGGGGAAAAAGAGTGCAGAGGATGCACTAAGAACGATGTCAGGATGATCCCGCTCTTCCCCAAGATTCTGTTCCCTTTTAAAGATTATGACTTAAATGCTGAAGGAAAAGGGTGTCCTTCTCTACCCTGTTTTCTCAGAAGGCAGAAAGGCAATGAAGGCAACGTAGTGTAGTGGCTGCCACACCTGACGAGGATTCAGGACCCACCAGACCTGCTGCCTGGCCAGTCGAAGGGAGGAAACTCATCTGCACTATGCAGCAAGTATTGCTGTTCTCATTTCCAGCTTGTTCTACAATGAGGCATGAGAGATCCAGAAATTCAGCCTTACTCCTAAACTTGTTTGCAAGGAAAGCAAACAAAGAAAAGCAAGATTTTTTCTTTTCTTTTTTTTTTTTTTTTACACAATTTGCCAAAGGCTAGGTTCATTTCATAACATGATCTGAGGCAAAACTGACAATATTTTTGGGAAGAAATACTGTGTAGGATGCACCACCACAGACTGCATTCTTGTGTGGCCCAGGCCTACTAGGAATACTCTCTGGCAGGCTCCAAATTTCAACTGCTGTCAAGAGACCCCTAAGGAACCCCTCCAGGAGACAGAGATGAGATAGCACTTTGGTTGAATTTCTTTGTGGATCAAAAACTGCTGCAAGCCACAAAGGGACAGGCTAGTTAGACAACACATTGGTTTTTAAAGTGTTTTTCAGTGGAAATTTGGAACACTCACTGAAGGATTCCCATGCCTCGAATAAGTATTTTTCCACAGGAGGAAGAAAAAAAAAAAAAGTATTTTTTTTATCTAAGAACTGAATACCCTGACCCAAGTATTTTGACGTGATCATGTTGCTGCAAGGCCTCATAAGAGACACCTACAATGATACCCAAAAGAAAAATCTATTATTTGAATTCCAGTGCCCCACACCTCACTATTCCTCTCCAAGAGGGACTGTGCAGTGTATATCCTTCAGCCCAAGCAGCCAACCTGATCACAGGGAAAAAAAGGGAACACCAAGTACCAAAGGAACAACAAATCACAGACATGACAACAGCATTTCCAAAGCAATTTTCCCCCCTCCCCCCCCCCCCCCCCCATAGATTTTTATGCTAAAAACCAAGGAAAAAAACCTAAAAGCCACCCAAACAAGTTGATTAAAAGCTTCTGAGCTGCAAACATGAACCAAGTCCCCACTAATTCCACCTACTTTGGCCACTCCCCACCTCACAGACTAGACTCCCATCATCCTGTTAGCCAGACTTGTTCCAGCTTGTCCAATTTAGTGAAGCAACAATTCAGAATACTCCAACGCCCTTCATCTCGTGGGGTTTGTTGGTCTGAACCCTCAGCCCCGGATGCGTGAGGAGAGCAGGATGCTGACTATTTGTGCCTCCTCCATCAGAGAGTTCTGAGTAACTATGAGCACACAGCTACGCCTGGTCTGCTTATGGATAACAAGAAAACTCATGAAGGAGACAATCTTTTTCCAAGCCATCAGTGTTGTAATCGAGACGAACAGTTTGATTCCTAATAAAATCAAATTTAATGCAGGTGGCAGCCAACAATTGTAAAGCTAACAGTAGAGCACAACATAATTCTACCGGTGATTTTTAAATGAAGATATAGAGTGGATGGACCAGGGATACAAATTTGATTTTAAGACTCTGATTTATGAAACTTTTGTAGATAAGAATTCAGCCAATGAAAAGTATTATCTTTCTTATTTTTCACTGTCTGTGTTCACTGTGCTAACTGCAGCATTTACTTTTTTTTTTTTTTAAATGACAGCAGAGATTTTCTCCCATTGTGAGAAAACAAATATGTTATTTAAGAGAAGTCTGGAAAGCTGTGCTGTCCTGAAAGCATCCCGAGATGGCTTGGAACGGTCCCCACCCATCAACTCGCAGAAAACGCTACCCTCAGAGCCATCCAAAGCTCTGCTGGATCGTCTGCTTTGCCTGCAGCTGCAGAGAGCCAGCTCTGAATTTCTCTGGTCCATTTTGTAAACATCTTGGACTTATTTCAGCATGAGCTGAACACAAAATCCAGTGATTCAACTTGGACAGCTGCTACCGCCAGGACACCCTTTAAAACAGACATGCAATGTGCGCACGTGTTTTCGTCTGCATGTGTCGAGGAAGTCTGGAGGGATTTGGGAAAGGATTTTTCCTTTCTGCATCCAGCCTCCTTTGTTAGCAGCACAAGTGCCATTAAAATATGCATGACGACAGTAAATGACAATTTGGTTTTTTTCTTGCTAGGCATTCAGCTGATTGCAAATTTACTCTAAGCCGTAGCACTCGAAGCAGAATTCGAAGTGGATTTGCTCGCATGCTTCTCCAGCAGCTTCCTGGTTTTCTTAATTATTTTTCCCTTTCTTTTTTTCTTGAATTCTTTCTTCACAACTTTCGTGTTCATGTAATATTTGTTCCATATGCAAACGGACTATTAAATCCACTTTAGCTATTATATTAGTGTCAGCAAATAACTTCTGCTGTTGCTCAAGGGACAATGTTTTTGCTCACCAAATCGACTGTGAATGCGCAACAAGGTCAAAAGGTTTGGGTTTAGGAGCATAAAGATAAACAGCAGTAATTAAACACTTTATATAAGAATGACATTATTCCTCCCATGAGATCCTGGGTGTCTACAGCTCAAAGCTGGCAGTCTGTCTTTCAAATATCTGAAGCAAAATGTGCACGATAAATATTGTATTTCATCAACGCTGTCAATCGAAAACATTTGACTAACCCAAATCTTAAAGCTACACTACATAGCCTCTAACAAGTTTTACAATTTCCAATTCTAAAGCAAGAGAAAGAAGTGCCCTGGAGTGAGATTTGAAACCAGTTTTGGGCTCTAATGCTGCATTTATGAAAAACTGGAGGCATCACTTTTCTGCTCCTCCATTGCACCTCTGTATACAGGGATGCCTGTAGCTTCTTTTCAGCTCTACAAAAAGAGGTTCTAAAGCTTATGCCTCTGTAAAATTAATTTATTTCTCATCTGCTGACGTCCTGCAGCACTCGTTAACTTCAGCTCTAAAATATAAACTCAGTTCTCCTAGCATGGTGAGAACCATTCCCCACCTCTTTGCTCTGCTGGAGTTTGGAGTGGACTCAAGCCTTACCTGCTTGCTGGAGTGGACGCTGTTTTTATTTCTGTTGTTGTCCAGCAGCCCCCCACATTTGCCCAGCGCTGCCAAATCCTTCATAATAGAGTTCAGAGCTTCTTCTTCATCTGCAAAAGAGGGAGAGACAACTGAAATGTCACAGGGCAACCTCACTCCTGGAGCACCGAATAAAAGTACAGCATCACAAATACAATCTTTCCACCCAAATGGGTCAAAAGACACAACGTCCACCTTTCCTGTTAGGAGAAGCATTCCAAGACCCTACAGTCCCTCACGGCCCAGTGTCTCTTGGAAATATAAGTTCCTTCATCATAGGTGAGACAGATCCTCAACAAGCCAGCAGCAAAATGTGAGTGGCCACTGCTCCATCAGTTCCTTCAGTTCACAGCCCATGTCTGCTGCCCATGGGGACCTTTGCAGAGGGATCCAAAGACCAAATGTGCTTTCCAGGGGACTGGATACAGTTTATGAGGTGAAAAATGATGCTCTTTCAAGACCCACAGAGTTCATGCAGTTCTTCATCTCCTGCTTTCCTCCCTCTTCATTAAAGATGCTCAAGAGCCACAACTGATTTTCAAAACTCAGAAGCAGAGCCCATGAGAAACCAATGCAGAGAGCAAGAAAACTGCTAGAAGAGACAATGGGTTCAGCTATCTGGGCTAGAAGAGAGAAATGCACTGACAATTCACACAGTATTTCTGATTTCTGCAGCAAGACCTCTGAGTGACCTATTTGACCTGAAATCAATGTCCTCCTTTTCAATACTTTTACATCTCTGGTTACAAAACTGTTAATAACACCAACTAATAAAAACTATTTCATTGAGAAATACCAACCATTGGCACTAAAAGCCCTAGAGGGACAGCACTGCATCCCCCTTTGGAGGGTGTGAAAACCTGTTGCATGCTGCCATGTTCATGATGCAATCAAGACACAAGCTACTCCTGTAAAAATACAAATATAGCTACAGCCACCCCTGCCCCAAGCCAGCCTGCAGATTTAACTCCAAGTCCGCAAAGATGGGAAAGATGCCAAAAACCATATGGAATCACAGGGGACTGGACTCAAACAAGTTTCTTTCCCTAGGGAGGTATATCCCCTGGATTTTCATATACAGCATCACCTCCTCTTTTCCTGCTTCTCCTGCTGGGCTGTATCAGGACTGAAGCAAAGATTCCCCATACAGGCTGTGTACGCAGAACTATCTCAAAGTAATAAAGAAAAAAATGGGGGAAAACATTTAAAATCCAGTGTCACTTTTATTTTAGAGTTCAGAAATGAGCTCTAATGCCAAATCAGGCATTGGGAAAATGCCTACATTTTCCTGTAGGCTATGAGTGTCTGTATATATATATATATATTAAGAATGTAATAAAAATTTTTATATAAGTATATATGGAGATTAAATATATAATTAATAAAATCCACATCAAGTTCATAAAACTGCAGTTCCTCTCCCCTTCCATGTTTTCTTACCCAATAAAACCATAGTTTAAGGCTTTTCCAGAGGGATGCCATAACCTGAAATGCTCCAAGAAAACACTCAAGAAAATTAAGATTTCATTTCTATCTCAGGAGAAAAACAAAAAGAGATAGATTTTTCCCCTAGGTTGTTTTTTTTGTTTTCTTTTGTGTTTTTTGCTGTTGTTAAGAGAGACCTCTGGGCACCAGACAGATTTTGTAGTAGGAATAAAAAAAGCCAAGAAAAAAAAAGAAAAATTCCTTTTTTGAAGGGGGAAGGGGACAACTTTAAAAAAAAAAAAACAACAAACCAAAACCAAACCACACACTGCCCTCTAGGAATTTTCCATCAAAGCTATAATCTCTAAAATGCCCTTCACCCCTTCCTTTTTTCCAGAATGAGTGACAACAAAAGTTTCCTGAACTTGCTCACAGCAAAACACAGTGAATAATATCAGGGAGAAACAGAGCTTCAACAAGCAGTGGCAGAGCTGGGCTTTTGCTAGCAAACCCACCAGGTTCATCATCTCTCTCCCACATCCAAACTTCTCTGGACATAGAACATCTGCAAGGAGATGCATCTCTGGTTAACCCACCCGTGCCCTGCAAGGATATTCCAGGATTGGTAAGAGCCAGCACAGCCTGTCCCAAGGAGGTACAGAAGAGTTTGCTGGAGGCCAAAGTAATAAAAAATAATTTAAATGATTTATGAAAATATTCGTATTAAATAATTAAAATTATTTATTGTGAAAAATAATTTAAAAATAACAGACAGGGACAGAGTAACTTCCAAGTTTTCTGGTGTGACTGTCAACTGCTCCCTTTGTTCACCCTAAGAGAAAGACCCTAAAAGAAAGAAATTCTGTTTTTTTCCTTCAGCACCAAAGGGTTTCCAATGTCCAGGAAAGATTAAGTTTCTATTAGTTGCCCTCAAAACAATAATAGGGTCTCCCTCTTCTACCCACCCATCAATTTTGTCAAAGCTTTTTGTAATGCAGTCTTCTCTGCCCATCAAATATTGTTTAAAAATTCCTGCTGCTGCATCTTCACCTGCATGAAAGCTGCATTTCCTTAGAAACTCAAGCTACACACTTGTCAGAAGCTTTCCTTTTGCATCTCTCCCAACAAAGCAAAGCACTTTCAGTAAGTGCTTAAATTTAACCCATTTTTCAGAAATATCCATCAACTGAACCAGCCTCGAATCAATGGTGCAAAACTGAGTCCTTCCAGCTGTCCTGAATCAGGTACTAGAAGAAAAAAAATAGAAAAAAGAAAAAAAAGAAAATATTTTCCTAGTATTTAGCCTGTCAATTCAGCACCTTTGTTCCTCCACCTACTAAGAAAGCCAATGACAAAGAACATTCTGAAGAGACTGAGAATTCTTTATTATAAAACATGAAGTTTGTTATCAAAAATACAAAATACAAACCCATTCCATCACTGCTACAAAATAAGAAAATGTTTTCCTATATGAGCAGGAAAGGTTGTTTTCTGCTGTTGGAGCTTTAAAGAACACAAGAAACATTATTTCTTTCAACTGATGTATTCCTATATTCCTAAGTAGCTTTTTAACTACTTTTAACAGTGTTTTTAGCTCAAGAGAACTACAGTTCTGAAGCCTCAAGTGTTCAAAACAAGGCAAAAAACCCCCAAAACCCTATAGGAGCACAACTGGCACCATTGGTTGCAAAACTGACACTTCCCAGCCCTCTCCACGACAGCTTTGCACGGGAACTGATGCTTTCCAGAATGAGCCTCTTGCCCACCCTAATTACTGCTCTTGGGGTCTCCAAGCTGACTCCCAAGAAGGGTGGAGAACTTTGTTCCATGGAAATAAGCAGCCAGCTCAGTCAAAATTCGTACAAGCACTGAAACTTACTTGGATAATTAAATCCAAATGCCACTCCCAAGGCTCTCCAGTAAAAGGGACATCACAAGCTGCTCGCTCTCAGTTTGGCTTGGCTTGAGCAAGCAAAGGGTGCAGGATGGTTGGCTCTCCCCAGGGAAAAATTCCAGGGAATGGACAGGAACCCCAACGTCCAAGGGAAATGCAAGATGAGGTTCTTCTGATGTAGCACTGGCAGGAGCCAAATCTCCTTCGGCTTTGGGAGAAGGCAGCATTGGGACAACACAGCAAACATCTTCCCAGGCTTTGCCACAGCTCTGAAGCAAACCAGCTGTGAGTTGCACAACACCAGTGAGGTACCCACAGAGCTCAGATGGGCTCAGAAACTCATGGAAACCACTGACTTTGTGCAACACTTGGTAGGGTCTTGCTCCTGAACCAGCTTCTGGCCCAGCTTTACTCTTGCACTGTTTTGTACAAATTCACTGAAGGTGTTGTAGGTTGACAGGGTGGATTATTTGTACCACAAAGCCTGCTTTCTCCCCAGTATGACAGGTAAACAGGAATATTTCTGCAATGGTAGACCAGGACAGAGAAAAGCTGATTACACAGGCAGCAAAAATGAAATGTGAAAATCAGTTCTATTTAGCACTGTTTCTTTTTCCCCAGTGTCTCTTCTTCCATCCTCAGCTCTTTCTTTATTTTCAGCTATTTCCCTTAGTAGGAAACTCATTTCTATCTCCCCTACTTCCCACCAACACCCCAATTTGGTGCTTTTTAAATCAGCTTCCCAGCACAAAGCTCATGCAATCACACTGCCAGGCCATCTCAGCAAGGAAAAACTTCAAACCAAATATAACAGAGGTCTTAAAGATATTAATATCCCAAAAGTTTGGGGATTAGGGGAAACATCCATAACCACACAGAGGACAAGAACACAGAAGCATTCAGCCAAGAGCCCTCCCCAGGAAGCAATGACCATTGGAGCTACAGTGGACATGGGAAGGTTGGTTCCTAATAGAAGTTCACTGATCCACCCTGTCAGTATCTTACACATAAACAGAGTTTTTGCTGATTAAAGCTTTCCATTCCTTAAGACCTTAAGACTTGCAGGTCACAAGCCCTATCAATGTGAATCCAGGGCATTTGGCACTTAGTAAAATCAACTGCAAAGTGAAATCACAAAGCCACCACAAGATGCCATCCCTCTGTCCTTCAGACACATGTTCCCAGCACTGCTAGAGGGCTTGGGTCCCAGCCTGAAACTCCAGAGGAATCTGGAGTTTCAACCTTACTACAGCAAGCTGACAGCTGAATAAGGAAAAAAAAAATATCAAGGGAGAAATAGCAAGCCTGAAGGTCAACATGGACCACCCAAAACAATTCAACAGTCAAGAGAGAAAGCAAATGAAGAAGGGACAAAGGAATAATTTAGCTGTGCTCAGATGGTCTAGACAGTGCTGTTATTGTTGGCATCACTAATAGGTCATTACTAAGAGGCAGCTTACAGTAGTTCCATGAAGTTACTTCCATCAACACTGAAGAAAAAAAAAAAAAAAAAGCAAAAAAAAAAAAAGCAAGAAAATAAAGAGCACCAGCTGGATGAAGCACACAGAAAAGGCTGCAGAAGTAAAACAGAGTTTTGTAAAATATGGCAAGTTCTGATTTCAGCCTCTCTCACACACCAGGCAGAGCCAGGGCTGGGAAAAGTTGGGGAAAAATCCTGGGTGTTGCAGAAAGGGAGAATATTGTCCTCTGAGTCACTACTGAGCAAGGTTACAGCACGAAGCTACAGTGCAGAACGTTGTCACACACACTGCTGCTTAGAGCCAGTGTAAAACCACAGATGTGACCACTTGTGGTCTCTGAAGATCCCACTGTGACTTTCACAGCCTGACAGCCTGGTTCAGTTGTTGTGCCTGTGTAAATTCCAGCAGCACCCTCCATCACTAGCAGCCACCTCTGTAGAAGGTGATGCAAAGGCTGGGGACATCCCTGGGGTGGAGAGAAAAGTTCTGTGGAGGCTAAGAGGGGATGAGGAGAGGATGGGAAGCCTCACAGAAACTTTGTTGCCTTTCAAACCCTTCCAAAAGGCAAGACTTGGAACATAAAAAGATACTAAAATAGAATAAAACAGTGAGAAGAAATATGGAATCACATGACTGTGATACAGACAATCCTAAGTTTGGTCTGGAAGGGAAATCGGCCTTTTATATTCTCTAGTTTTGGAAAACATACATTTATTTAACTAACTGTTATATAACATCTAACACTTACCAAAGGGAACCTCAAGTGAAAGCCATGAACTACTGCCTCAGCATCTCTCAGTATCTGCAAAGGGCAATCCCTGTCCTGATGGACTTTCAGCTAAACTGCCAGATGGCAAAAAAAGATGAGCTGGTTTTTCTATCTCATTTGAAGGACAGGAATCTGAGAGAGACAAAAGTCTTGATCAAGTCTTAAATTTACCAAGAGCTAAATTTATTAACGGAGCTTAAAATCAAAAAGTACCTCACTCAATCTAGCCCTCCTGGCTGTATACAAGGGCCACAAAAACTCATTTAGCAGTCTCTACATCATGACCTTAACCTGGAATCATGCAAGAAAGTGCCTTTCAGAAAGCTATGTAGAAAGTCTCAGTTTGAAAAGCTCACATATTTATTATGGCAACCTCCCTGCAACAAGTTTTTCTCTAAATTCCAGTTTGAGTATAGCTCACTTCATATTCCACTCATTAGATCTTGATATCCCTGTATCTTTCAGGGACCCCAGGAATACCCCTCCTGTCCCATCTCCCACAGACCACAATCTCATCCCCTTTCAATCCTTGTTCCTTTCACTAAACAGAGACACAGTTTTTTACTTCAGAGTAACCATTAATTCCTAGTCCTTTCCAGCTGCACTTGTTTTTTTTTTAACTAAGAGCACAGCAAACATCAGAGGAGGATAGGATATTCAATGGCCTCAACACCTTTTCATTTCTGTTTGCAGTGTGAGAATGGGGTAACAGCACACCTGACCCATGCATTACTGAAGGTTCCCATCTGCAGGACCCACAGCAACCTGACCTGTTCACTGCCTTCCATGTTGGACCAGTCCTTACTTTGCTTTCCTGGTCCAAGGAACCAGACAACATTAAGCTATGCAAAAGATGGTGTCAAAGAACTTCCTTGTGAAGACAAATTCTCCCTTTTCTCTAAAAGTCAGAGGGGGGGGAAAAAAAAAAAGCTTGGAAAGGAAGAGAAATTCAGGATTTTGGGGGTTGTTCAGTTCCTGCAAACACCACCAGCAGCCATACAGTGCTACCAGGATTCAGGGCATGAAGAAAATCACAGTGGCAGAGGCACCAAGGCAGCGTGGACTCTATGATCTTAAAAGTCTTTCCTAACCTAAAGAATTCTGATTCCTAAATAGCAGAAGGGATCAACTGCTAAGTAAACACTGACACAGTGACTGGCCCAGTCAGCACTAAGAAGGAGAAGAGTGAGCTAGAAGCTCAAGAGCCTGACTTGAACCATAATAAAAGCCCCTAAGCAAGTAAAGAAGGGATCCAGACATGCTCACAGGCAGGTACAAATACTGGTTTGCAACTCATCCCCCTTAGAAGGACTGTCTGTGAATGACCCCTGGCAAAACAGACTGCTGAATGCATCCATCTAGTGAGAGAGATGCAGATAAACCTCCATGTAAATCAAACCCACACACATAACTCATTTTGCCACTGTCTGGAGGAGTGTACTGTATCTGAGAAAAGAGAAAAATGATCCAATTACCCTCCCCTAGTCCAAATCACTGGGTGTTGCAGCAGACACACCACTGGAGCACGTTCCCTTTGCAAGTCAGCAAAGGTTTTTGGGCAGCTGGATCCTGCTGTCCTTCACCCTCCTGCAACCCCACCCAAAGGGTGGCAGGGTCACCTCTCTGTGTGACTCAAGGGCAGGGCACAGCCCAGCAGGTCGAGCAGAGCAATTATACTGGAGGAAGTGAGGAAAGACTCTCCTGATATGCAGGATTTCTTGGCAGAAGTTTGCTCCCTGAAATCTGGAGCTTCAGACACACAAACTCACATAGATGAAGTAAGGTTGTGAGGTGCTGGGGTTTCTTGAAACATCTTTCTCCTTACCAAGAAATGATGATGCTAAAGGGAGCACCACCTAGGAGGTATTGATGATTATTAATACCTCACCTAACAAACTGATGGTAAATGTTTGCTCTCCATAAATAATGTCGTTTGGGATTTTGAATTTTGCTTTGGCTGCACAACCAGTAACTGCTTGGGGAAAAGATACAAAACCAAAACCATCAGTGGCTTTTGACAGCTACAGATATGCATCACACAAAATGCCCAAGAGAACATCTGTGGTTTTAGTGTGCAGTTATACTATCTCACAGACCCATTTCTCAGAGTAAAGATCATTTCAAGAGATCCTGCCTCCTGTTCCTCCCTACCCTGTATTATCCCTCAGGTGACCCATACAGCTATTGGTAACAGTGAACAGGTAAGAAAATCTGTTCAGATCAAAAAACTCCTTTGCCTTTACATCCTCTTGCAGAGAGAGACAGAAATTAGTGCTCTGGAATGGGCTTGGGGGGAAGGTAAGAATTGGTTTTTAAGAAGCTAAGCCAGTAAATTTAAAAATTATAACTAGTAAAACTGTATATCACATCTATAACTAATTCTGATCATCACAATGACAGGACCCAAATAGTCTCCAAAATAACTCATGTACAACAATAAACAAACACTTCCAATGTAATATTAAGTGACTGGGCTCTTAGCACATGCTGTAAGAGCATTGAGAAAACAGCAAAAGATAACAAACTGACAAAAAAAACACAATTATGCTATGTCATAATGTATTTTGAGATCCAAGGTGTGAGAGAATGAAGAACTTCAACTGCCCTCCGGATTTCCCCAGGGAAAACCAGAAGCTAAGGGAAGTACTACTGGACTGCAAAATTCTGTGATCAGTACCATGCCAACACCAAAACTAAAACCTTTCACTGAAAAGCAAGTTTTATCACTTATGTGAAAGTTTCAGTGCCTAAGCCACAAATCATACCAAAAAAATTTCTCTTGGCAAACATGAGGGCTGTGGCACAATACAGACATAGCCTCACCCCGGAGAGTCACCAGGGATTTTGGCAATGGAAAAGGATTCAGGAGCCCAAAGGTGTTTGGTTTAGGTCAGCAGGGAGGGAAATCCTGTGTGTGCTGCTCACCTTTTGCTCCCCAAATACCCATCCTGCTGACAGGGTCACACGCAGTAAAATTCCACGGAATCGGAGCTGCCAGCAGAGCTTTCCCATGCTCTGCCATGTGCCACCCTCCCACCTGTCCCTGTCCCCATACCCACTTGTCACCACACATCCCCTGTACATTCCCAAACACGTGGAAGCTGCAGCAGCCCGGCTGAGAAGACATTTCCCCCCCTTTCCCTCAGGAACAGCTCATGCAGCATCCCAAAAGCCAGATTTAGGGCAAGGCAACTCAGGCATGGAAACTCTCTGGTGTGACAGGATGAGGAGAGCTGCTTGGAAGCTGCACTGTGGTGGAAATCCAAGCTGGATAGCTTGGAGATATGCAAAAATCTTTGCTCTTGTGGCACAAGAGCAAAACACCCAGCCTCCTCCCTCCTCACAAATCCCCCTTATCCACAGCATGGTGACAACCTGTGGGGATCCAGCCATGGCACCCACATCCTTCAACCCTCCTTAGCTAACAGGGCACCAATCTGGGTTAAAATTGGGTGATAGTTGGGGGTGGGAGAGATGATTTGCTGAAGAGAGCAGCGTTTAGGAAAAGGGGTGCTTCCCTTCAGGCAGGGACTTGGGCTTCTGGAGCAGGAGGCTTGGTTCAATAATAGCAAACACACCTGTTTTCAGGGATATAAAGGGTTTTGGTGCTTCCCTGGCACTTGTTGTCTGACCCTGCACCCTGCCACCACAATGTGAGCAATGGGGCTCAGCCCAGACCCAGTTGCCATGGGTCCACAAGCCCAGCCACATCCCCAGGCCATGAGGGACAGGACAGGACCCCGGTGTGACAGTCACATCCATTACCTCTCCAAGAAGTCAAACCTCTTCTCCATCTCCCCATAGGCATCACTTTGCTGCTAAAAAGCATGGGGGCCCAGTCCTGAATCAGCCCCCAGCATGGAGCACACCACAAAGGGATGGGACCCACAAGAGGAGCTCAGCAATCCTTAAACTATTTTTTATTTTTATTCAACTAGACAAGATCAGCACTGTGACCTTCCAGAGCTCATAACCCATTTAAGTTGTGGAGGCAACAAGAGAGCCACTCAGTTCCTGCTACTGAAAGTTCATAAAGAAATCTGAAGTGCAGCAAAGATTAAAGAAGCAAATTTGTTAGCCAGAGAGCAAACATTTACCCCACAGAACACCAAAGAGAAACTTAACCCAGCCTTGACCATCCCAGCTGCCAAAGGCTTTCCAGCCCTGAACTGTCTCCTGCACTGGGTGATTCCCATTTGCAGCCCAGGGGAAGACAGGAGACAGAGACAGGAATATGGCAGTGAGGATTTTCTTTAAAAAGCACAGAGTGCTGTGAGATAAGCTGTGCTAAATCTCTGCCTCTTGGACAAACCTGTAGCTTCTCATTTGTTTTTGCAGATTAGTTAGTCTAGGAGAGCTACAAGCAGGGGATAGGTATTTAAAAAAAGCAAAACCAACCACATTTAAAAGAATTTTGTACGCCCATGGCTCCCCTGAGCATAAAAAAAATTAAAAAATTAAAAATACAGGGGCTGTTTGGTTTTAGGGCACGATGAATTTTGTCCCACAGCATCTGCCTGCAGAACTCCTCACCACTTCAAAGGTACCAAGTACTGCTTTCTTTCTCATCCCACAACAAACACTGACAGCTTTTTTGCTGACCTTGCCCTTTGCTCCACAGACACTAGCTACCTTCTCCTTTAATGGATTAACATAATTAAATTAAACCTGGGGCAATTTTTCCAGTCTGTTTTCCTGTGAAGATTAAAATTTGCTCCTTCTGAAGAAGGGCTTATGTGCCTAAAAGGCAGCCTGGTTTTTTCCACCTCTATCAGTTTAGTCTAATAAAAGATATTACCTCTCTCCACAACCTGTGCCTCTCTTGAGCACACTTGAAAGGAGAAAACTGTTTACCCAGTGAGAAACATAGCTGGCAAGTTATTTCCCCTGACTACCTCTGATACCTTTGAAGGTTATTTGCGGGCTCATAAAGACCTCTTTCTCCCTCTCAATCCAGCTCAAAGGCTTCCAGTGCTCAAAGACAGCCCAGAGCCCATGAACTCCTAACCTGTTTCTCCAGCAATGGCTGCAACATCCCAAATACAGTGGTGTAGCTCTGGTCTCACATTCCCCAGGTGTCCAAAGTGCCTGGCATGACACCAAAGAGGAGCCCTGGGCACCTGGGCACTGCCTGAAGGAGACACAGACACCTCTTGAAAAAACAGAGCTAGGGAGCTTGATGTGTCTTAGGGTAAGATGAACTGTTGCAATTCAATCTGATTTTTTTTTTTTTTTTTTTTTGTTAAAGCTCTGAGCATACAAAGAGCAAAGGCATTATTTTAGATAGAGGAAAACAAGGAGAGATGAGACATCAATGCCTGCATGCAATGTGATAGGCAGAGCAGGTCTGTTCTCCCCCCACCATCTGAGTTAGTCTCAGCTGTTCCCTAAAAAACACAGAACTGGGGTAAATGGCCAGACCATGGCTATACAAATAGATCCCCTCCTCCACCAGCAAGCTGCTGTGCCTTCTGCCAGCCCAGGCTGCAGTCATCTTCTCCAAACACACTCAACTCTGTCAAGGCAATACTGTAAAAAAGCATCATTTTCCCATATTCCATACTTCAGATTGCCTTTCTGCTGAAGCAGGGGTCACATTCACTCCTGAAAAGTCCTCGAGACCAAAGGTTCTACATCTTTGAGTTAAACATACATACACTGAACAGCACAGGTAAGTGTTGCTGGAGTTTTTATCATCAGAAATACACACATAGCATTTCATAACTAGCATTAAGACTACTCAAATAATCGTTAAAGAAAAACTTAGGTAAATAAACATGGTAGTGCATTTTATACCAACTTCTGCAGTTTTTTTTAATAATACCTTTACCGTGATTTTATGTTTAAACAAAGCAATTTTTTAAACACAGCAATTTTTAACCACCACCGCCCATGGTCCTTTCACTGTATCATATTGGAGATGTGGACATCTTTAGAAGTGTCACATGTACTCACTGGTGCACAATTACATTTGTATGAGATTGTAAGAAGGTCTTGGACCCTCCTGGAGAGGTGCCAGATGGAAATGGACTGAGAGTTGGAGGAATTGGTCTGTGCCAGGAGTGACATCCTGCTTCAGGGTACTCATGTTCTCCACTTAAATTTTTCTTTCATTATCAAGGCTGGGAAAACCAATAGGAGAGACATATGTCATCTGGACTCTTTGAGGCCTGAGAAGAATGGCAACTCAAAAACCATGTTAAAATGAGTTAATTATTCTCAAACATCAGGAACTACATTACAACCTGACAGCAGACAACCACTTCAATGGCACCATTTTGGAAGTCAATGTCCAGCAAGGTGCCCTGGGGACCAGCAGCTTTCCTGAAGATGCCTCTCTAAGATGTGTGCTCAGCTATCCCACTTCATCTCCAATCCCAAGACCTGACCACCCAGGAAATGTGTCTCTGAGGCTGTGACTGGACATCACCACATCCTTCCAAAGCAGTTTCCATCATCCAAGGACCTCAACTTAGGCTGGCCCCAAGCTGGCACATACAGAGATGCTGTCTTGGACCAGCAAGAGCAGAGCATCCTGCAGTGCTGGGATGCCACAGCTGCAGAAGGGCAATCCAAGGACCATTGCACTGGATGGCACAACCACGCTGCTATGTCAAAGGTGCAGCCCACAGAGACACTAAAATTCCCCACTTCCCATTTTGTGGTCTCCATAAGAGGTCATGGAGCTTCCCTAGAACACAGCCAGGAGTGAACAGTCATGTGCTGAACTCTGAGACACTGAATAAACTACAAATAGGACCTTAGGAAGACATGCAGAGCTGGAATGGACCTTCAGAGATCACTTCATCCAACACACCTCCTCTGGGGTCTACCAGAAGAGAATCAATGACATGACTGCAAATTCCCTCTCTTCCCTTGAAGATGTTTCCCCATCCCAATGTGCAGAAGAAACAAACACACATACAAAAGGAGGGAGGGTTGTGAAATGAATAGAACGCTAAAATTCATCTGAATTTCCTGTGCATCAGCAAAGCACTGCAGTGATCATTTAACTAACAAACACCACTTGGTAACACTGATTAACACACACATTACTTCATCCATCTCTTCCCAAAAAAACAAAATCAAGCCAGAGACCAGACCCTGGTCCCAACATGATCCTTTCTGAATCTCAGCCTGGCAGATCTACCCCATCCTCACACAGGCATTGATGCTGTGTTAGTGACAGTTTGAAGGCACCTTCAGCAGTTTGCAACCAACCACATTCTCTGTAAAAGTCATCACAGGGACCACCCTGAGAACTGGCCTGGTATTCAAGCAGCTCCTTCCCCACTGGTGCCCAGAGCAAGTCTTTAAAAAAACAAACAATATTGCATTGACAAAGGAGTGCCATTCACCTACAAAGTAAAAATGTCTATTAAAAACTTTGGGGTTTTTCACCAGGGATTTTAAAGTGAAATTTGTCATTCTTCCTACTCAAGAAGCAGGTCTGGACTTTCTCTTCCTTTTTTTTTGTTTTTTTTTTTTGGCTTTAAATTAGTCCTTTCTCTACAAAAACCTCATTCTAGGTAACAGAGAAAGAGCAAAAAAAAAAGAGAAGTAAAGCCAGGATGGGTTTTCTCCTGCTTTTCTCCTGCCTCTATGGAGGAGGACAAACAGTTTAAGTATGGCAGTAGCTCCATTTTTTAAATTCAAACTATTACCAGACTCTGAATTACTTTTATACCAGGTTTGCAAGGGCAATCCCTAGGGCTACTGGAATTTCTCTCCACCTCCTTTTTTTTTGTTGTTTGGGGGTTTTTTTGTGTGTGTGGATTTTTTGGGTGGTGGTGGTTTGCTAGGTTTTTTTAAGCACCATTCCAACTAACCATGAAAAGTTTTGGGTGAACATGCCTAAGAAATGTAAAAGTGAAGTGCTGGGCAGCAACCAAGATTTGTTCTCCTTTCTTGGCTCACCAGGTGAAGCCATTTCTGGAGATGAATTCAGGCTCCTATGTAACTGGCCTCTTTTGGTGAGGGCAGCAGGACAATCCAAGCTCAATCAGTTCCACACTTTAATCAGCATCCATGTGAAGTACAACCTGCTCTTGTTCCTCAATCTGATGAGTTTTCTCTTTTCAGGAGCAGAAACCCTTACCATTCCTGGAACTGCTACTGGCTGGCAGAATAGCTTGTAAACCAATTTGCAATTATTTTTTGTGGTCACTGTTCATTCTGCAAAAAGCTCTCTCCTACTTTGCCATGCTCATAAATTCATGAAAGGCTTGGCTGAACCTCAAACCCAGCAGTGCTGCTGTCAGGAAAGTCTGTGTCTCTTGCAAAGCCCTCCAGCAGAGAGAGGAAGACACCAGGCAAACCCTACAACTGTGTTCACCTGTGCAATAGGTTACAGGCACAGTAGCAGCACATGGACATTTTCCTGCAAGTAAGGTATGATTTTGCAAGAATAATGTGTTAAGTTTGATGGTCAATGGCATGAGAAGTTGTAGGTTGCTGGGGCTCTCACACTTATGTGAGAAAACACCACTGATCTGATCACTCAACATGCTAAAACTGAGAGAGTCCAGCACTTCCAAGTGGTCTCAATTTCTGACATAATGAATTTTCTTTAGCAGTAGAGTCAAGACCATTATGTACCTCCAGAACTATAGTTTCCACTTAAAAAAAAAGTCTCCCTTAGCACTGCAGAGCACACGATACAAACATATTCCTGTAGAAGAGGGAGAAGATGCAAGTAATGCAGGTCACAAATTAGAAAAGCAATATTCTCAGGCTCTACTTGAAACAGAAGCATCCTTGTGAGAAGAGATAGGTGGAATGAAGATGCTCTGCCTTTGGGCAGACTTGGGAAGAGGCACCATCTAGAACATGACCCACTGGATCACAGTAAGATCTTCTGTCCAATTTTGGCACCACTGAAAGTCAAAAAAAAAAAAAACCTAGAAAGCAACGTAATATTCAGCCAGACCACCTTGACAATGCCTCCCACTCTGTTGTAGCCCCTACCACAATTAGCAGGCTGCAAAAAAATTGCTTCAGGGGAATCCAGTTCTTACCCATCTTTCCATCTACATCAGGCCTCCATTCCACCGGTCCCAGACACTTGAACCTTATCCACCACTCTCAAGCATCCACCCTGTAATAACAAACATACACAGAGTTTACAGATTAATTTTGACATGTCAGTGGGGACAGAGACTGAAAAGGACCACAAAGCATTTCCCAACCATCATCTGGGCTGAAGGAAAGAAGAAAATCATTAAGTTAGGAATTAAGACCAGGGGTCTGCCTTCCTCCTCCACATGCCCCAAAGGTAACACACTACAAACCTGGTAGCTTTATGGTTTTAAATCTTCTGCCACAGGTCTCCTTTTTTAAGAGCAGGCCATCTTTAACACATTACACCTTTAATGGATTTTTTTACATTACTTAATGGAACCTTAAATCAATTCCATCTTTAGTGCACTACATTCTGCAGCATCCCTATGGGATAGCACTGGCTTAGAGAACAGACTGACAGCAGGGCATGGAAAGTCAGTCCCAGGGGCAGCCTGTATCACAGCAGAAACCTAAATTTAGGCCTTCCAAATTACAGCCAAGGTTTCTCAAAGCTGGACCATCTTTTCTCTGAGTGCATGGGAAAAAAACCTGAGTCTGAGCAGCTCTCAGCAGTAAGATGCCCTCTGCATCCCTCATGGCAAGCACATCCCTGACAGCTCTTCCAGCCCCTTTCCAAGTGCTACTCATGGCTAACCAGCCCAAAACTGATGCAGAATTGGGTCCAGTTACCTAGGATGCTGCATTTAGCCCTGTGCTCAGGAACGGGTTGAGGGTTTTTTTAGGTCATCAAGAAACTTAAGGGTATGAACTAGAGCTCTGGGGTCAGTCTTGCTCGTGCAAAACCTCATTTTAGACTGAATGAAGGCTTAACCCACAGAGCAGTGTGAAAGAAGCCATCAGCAAAGACCAGTCCACTGTAGCTGATAAGCACAGAGATTTCTTAGTGCTAAACCTGTGTAATAGCACAAGCAAATGGAGAGACATCTTTAAGTACTTCATCAGATTTGCCTGGAGAGAGTAAGACATTCCTGTCCTTTAGTCACTGCAGGCAACATTGCCCCAAAATCCATGAGAGGTGTGTGTGCCAGGACACAGACATGAACTGGGGAGTGTTGGGTACCATGCACTGGGCAGAAGCAGTAGAAAATGGCACTTGGAAAATCTTCCAGCTCCATCAAATCAATTTTAACACAATAACACAGCTGAAGTGAACCAGTGAACGATCACAGAATTATTTTCTGCAACTCTGGAGCCTTGCTGCTGGCAAGCAGGAGGATATTTATCCATCCTATTTTGAGAGAGAAGAGCAGGAAGGGAAAGAGATAAGAAAGCAGCAGAGGCAGAGCTGTACATGTGCCCTTACTGTGTTATTCCTTTTGCTGCTGCTGCTTCCTCTCAGGACAGCACCACTGAAGCTGGAGAGCCCATGGCCACTGGGGACTCTGTCCACTTTCAAGACAAAGGAGGAGGCAAGGAAGCAACTAACAAACTTGGAAAGATTAAAAATCCTGCCTTGAGAAGCAACCGGTCCATCTGTGCAATATGGAATCAAGAGAGAACAGAAAATCACCCAGAAAGCCATAAAAAAATTCCATCTGATTATAGCACAAGCGGGAAATGGCCCAAATCTTCACTGCTTTTGCTTTCAAAATCAATGCAACACTTCCAGCAATTAATCTGTGTGCAGAGTTTGCACCAAGGGCCACATGCAGATAGCCTGGATTAACCTTAAATTCCTGGGACAGCCCAAGTTAACTCTTCTATCAGTTTAACAGACTTTTCTAATGGCTTTCTGGAGACCTTCCAGACCTTTACAAGCCTTATCTAGTTACAAAAGCATGCCCCTACAGGAACTGTGCAAGTGAACTCTGGAAAAACAGGTGACCTTCCCATCAGGAGAGCCCTGCCCTGGGCACTTCTGCACCATCCCTGCCACAGCAAGCCCCAAGATCCCATTGCCCAGCTCCCATGAGCAAACCAGCTCCCATACATCAGGGAAAAAAAGGTTTTCTATTTTAGCAGATCTCTTCAGTCCTGAGGGAGGCCAGCCTTCAAACTGGACTGCAAACACTGGTGATTTCCGTGCCTTCCCAAAAATACATACCAGCAGCTTCCTGTTACAGAAGGACAAATTCCTGTTTCTCGTACAGATTGTGCCCTTTTATTATCTCCCTCTTAAAAAAAAAATATTAAAAAAAAAAAAAAGGCAAAACAGAAAAAAAGAAGGGGGGCAGGGGGAAAGGAAAAACCCTTTTTCCCACTCCAATGCACTTCAAAGCAGCAAACCCATTCTCATCCCACTAAACTTCCTCATCAGAGCCTTTAAGCTCTGACAAATTACCCAACACCTCAAACTGGGCTCCTACTTTGCACTGAACTGCTCCCACAGCTGGCAGAACCATCCTCCCCTCTCCAACTTCTGAAATTCTCCATCAGCAATCCACAAACTACTGCCCTGCTAACCTCACTCTTCACCAGCATCTCCTACCCAGCAGTGAAAGTAAGGGCTCAGCAAAGTGTCAGCTCCCAGGGATGCTGGGATGATGCACTCCTCATATTCCAACTCTGCTTGGTGCACACAAGAGACTTCAGCTGCTTCTGTCTGCTCAGGAAGATGCTAGAGGTCACTTAACCTGCAGGGAAGGCTCTTACCTAGAATAAAAGTAGCTTTCATGTTTTGTTTTTAAAGTTTTTAACATTTAAAGTTTTTAAGCTGAACTCAATTCTGCAGCTGATGGGGCCTTAGTTTCATCATGGCTACAAAAGTGCAGAGCAGGAGCATCCACACCTGTGGATGTGTGGTAGGTTATTAATCCACTTTAAATATTAACCCCAGTTCTTCCCTTTTCTCCCCACACTCCTGACTGGGAAAGGATTAAGCAAGGCTAAACTCAAGGGAGACAACAGCAAAGTTCTATCCAACTAGACAGGACTCCAGCCTCTGTGCATCTAAGTTGTGGAAAGCAAAGCAGGAGAGGGAAAGGATACAGAAAAGCAATTATTTTTTTCCTCTTGGATTTGAAGGAAGACACAAAAATTACTAGAAAAGACTTACTGGGAGGAAGGATATAGGGTAGGGGTTAGGAAAGCAGGAAGAGTGTAGTCCAATATTGAGAGTTAGAGTCATCAGTGGCCTAACATTGACTTGAAATGCATTGACAGTACCACCTAAACCAAAAAGGGCTGTTCTTACCCCACAGAAACTCAGATTCCAAAGCTGGCCTCCAAGTCAGGATGTCTTGCAAGTACTGTGACCCAACCAAATGGCATCTTCTTCCTCTGCCATCTATCATCCCCAAGCTTCCAGGGAAAGCAGCACCTACTTATCCCTGCCTGAACACCACTTAACACTTTGGTTTGAAGGTGTGGGGACACACCACTGTACAAAAATAATAATAAGCCACAGTTGCTCCTGAAATATGGCTCAGCTGGAAAGCTACTCAAATGAGCATTGCTAAAATTGGGACTTTCCTTGTTTTTTCAAGCAGCAGGGAACATGTTGGGCTCAGAGCATTTAACAAGCAAGAGTCAAGTGGAAAAAATCTCTCCTTTTTAAGAGTTGACCACATTAACTTTCAGCAAGTTTCCGGGAGTCCTGCCAGGGCGCTGGAGTTTTGTATACTACGGAACTGTTAAAAATATTATTGTAAATGTTTTTTTTCAAAAAGCTTCAGAGGCCAGGGCTGGGGTAGTGTTAAAAACAACAGCAAAGCAAATGAGATTGTTTTAATGGTGAGAATACAAACGTATGCATGCTGATAGCTCAGTCAAACAGCCTGCAGGCTTGGCAAAGATGGATTCAAACGCAAAGAGAGGGAAGCTGAAGTTTTACAGCTTTCCTCAGATCATCACAGACTCATCCTTATACTTTTGTCTAGGCATTGGAGAAAACTCCACCCTTGAGAAAACTGCACACAGAGAACTGCCCTGGAAATAGGATCTGTATTTTGGGGCTACACAAAAGAATAGCTCAATTTGGGTGACACTTCATACACGTAAGACTATTGCCATGGCATTTTCCACTCAGGTTCTCCAAAGGATGCACTACACAAGGCCAGTCAAAAAGGAGCCTTTTAAGACTATGCATTTTTGTAGATGTGGCACTTAGGGACATGGCTTAGTGGTGGACTTGGCAGTGTAAGGTTTACAGTGGGACTTGATGATCTTAAAGGTCTCTTCCAACCTAAATGATTGTATGATTCCATGTTTATCAGCATGCAACTGGGATGCAAACACATGAATAACAAGGTCAGGTTTGCAGGTGTATCTCCCAAGTATACTCAGGGAACAAACTTCATGAGCCAAGATGAGGAGGAAAAGAAAAAAAACAAACCACCTTTTCTGAGCAGGCCCTGCTTAGGCTGCTAAGCAAGAAGTGACATACAGGCACCATCCCAGGAGCAAGCCAGTGCATAAAACCCAATGAGCAATACTCTATGAAAACTCATCAATTGAAGTTCCCCTCCCCCTTTTTGGGTGCAGCACCCCAAAACAGCTTAAGAACCTTTTTCACAACATATGTTGCTGGGAGAAGAGATCTGTGTTTGAGAGCCATTGTGCATGATGGAGGATGCCCTTAGTCAGTGACCCAACCAGTGCAGCTGTATGCAACAACTGGTTTTAAGAAAAATCTCCTGAGCCATCCTGCTGAACTTCATATACTTAGAATAAAAGCTTTTAAACACACATTACTCCTACTGTTAACTTCTACTACAGCCAACCCTTTAAAATAGCCATTGAGATCTTAAACTTTCTCAATCATCTCATAGTCTCTCACAACTGTCTTTATAAATGAAATCTTGCAGACAGCATGCTCCAGTAAGTTTGTTGGTTTGGTTTTTTTTTTCAGTTTTCTTGCTTTACATTAATAACCCTTCGACCAAATTCAGCAAAATAATCAGCAATTTTTATTGACATAAATTACCTCATTTTGCATATAGATCTCAAACTTTGGAGAACCCATAAGACAAGGAAGCAAATCAAAATTATAAGAAAGGACTCCTCTGTCAGCAAAAGTCAGACAACACAGCCCTATCAGGTCGGGGTTAATGTGTATTTTCATATCTGTAACAGGCAAGTCAAGCAAAGCAAATTTCCAGGGAGCACACATGGTCCCCACCTGTCTGGTTTTTCACTTGCATCAAAGTCTGCACAGCTCAGAGCTGAACCTCTGCCAAATTTGCACCTGTTAGAGAGGGACTGCCTCCTACAGCAACTGCTGGAGCTGAACCACTTTGTAGACACCCTGTTTACACCTCACCCATACCCTGTGCCTGAATGCAAATTGTTTAATCAGGCACTGAAGTAACAAAGTCTAAAGGATTCTCATCTGCAACCCACTACATTCATCTCCCCAGAAGCCAGTTGAGCCAGAATTATTTAAACACATCCCTGCCTGCTGAGGATGAAGGTCTGCAGGTAGAGGGGAACACAGTTCTGCATCGTTTCCCCTTTTACAGGGAAAAATCCCATCTTCAGATGGTTATCTGTGCACTCACAGATCAGAGGAAAATCCTGATGCAAGTTATACCAACAGAAATCCCCCGATTCCAATGACCATACCCCCTTGAGTAGACACAGCAAATATAAAAGCCAACACAGAAGTGTTATCATTTCTTCCTCCTGCACATTTTTCTCTCTCTGTGTGTGTGTATGTGTTTTAATGGCTGAAGACTTTGTTGGGAGAAACTGAAATGAGAAAGAACCGAAAAAAACCCCAAAGTGTATCTGGAAAAGTGAGGCTTCGGGACTCCTTCTCTTATATTCCTAAGAAAAAAGCAAAAAGAAGGAGGAGGAATAGATACTACAGCCTTCAGACTAAATGTTCCCTACAAAAAGCATTTGTATCAGAGCAAAATCTTTCCTGGCAAAAGCAAGGAAGAGCTTTGAGAGAAAAGCAACTGCACAGCACTGATCCAATGGAGAACCTGGCCTGAGCTGGCATCTGCACCAGGGACTGGAACATCCAGTTCTCCCTGAGGATAATGGTAGGCAGGAACCAACCTCATCTCTACAGCTTTGACCTCTGAGAGGATCAGAAAGCATTACAGATTTTATACTGGTCCAATATGCTTTAAAGGTGTGGAGAACACTAAGTGACCAAGCTTTGGGCTGAGATGGAGCACGGTCCCTTGAGTGGGCAGCAAGATCTGATGGCAGCATCAGGGCTTTCAAGCCACTGTGCCATCTTCCAGGCTCATCCCACCTTCTAGCTGACCCACTTAACTTCACTTGCAACACCCTGCTGACAGCATTCAGGATAACACTTGGATGTCCTACAAGTTGTCCTACCAGCCTTGATATACTGACTGCTTCTTACCCTCAGGTGGCTGCAATCGATAGCCCCTCTCATAGCCATCCCACCACACAGCTTCCTCTTTAATGAGCCACAGCCTCACCCCTGCAGCCCATCTAGATTTGATTGATCCTAGCATGACTTTCCAATCGATTGCAAAGCCAAGGGCCAAGGATTAATTGACCACCTTCTGCTCCTCTCAGCACTCACTCTTCCTTGCCAAGGAAGCGTGAGCTCCACCGCACGTGTGGAGACCCAGACCTGATCAGCCTGGGGATCAGCCCCTGAGTGGCACCATAGAACTTGCAAAGTCTTTTCTCAACACAATTCTGGATTGAGATGAGACCAGGAGGAGGAAGCTGAGCTCAGCAAGTGAAGACTGAAAGATCTCATCTTTTGGGGCAGAAGAACCACGTATCTGCAATAGCCCCAGGACACTGCTGCCTCCACAAGATGCTGTGTGTGCCACCAGTGGGGTGGTGACAGGGTTATGAAACAGAAACAGCTGTGGGTCAGCTTTCACACAGGTTTTGTTCCCCTGTCTCCTCTTGACTTGAAGCATCACATGAACTGAAGCACCTTTGCTTTTGTGTGTGACTAAACACAGTAAGAAGTCAGCCACCAACAGTGCAGGAGCCAGACTGGGCAACTCACAGCCATATGCTCCCACAACTTAACAGGTTTGTAGAGCGTATGTATTGATCAAAGCTCAAAGCACTCCTCAGGGCCTCCTGGGGCTACCCTACCCCTCCTGCCAGCCCTTCACCACCCAATTTTCTATCACATGGTTGTGGCTTTGCAGAGCTCATACCCAGGCTGTTGATGGTAGCAGCACACAAGAGGCAGCTTCTTCCAGAGAAGGAGAAGCAACCTCAAGTTATCATAGAATCCAAGTGGCTTGGGTTGGAAGGGACCTTAAAGTTCATCTTGTTCCAACCTCCCTGCCATGGGCAGGGACACCTTTCCACTAGGAAAGGTTCCCCAACCTATGCCACCTGCAGGTCACAGCTGCTGCACTGGCTCTGGTTCATTCCCCAGGCACAGGGGAGGGAAGAAAAAATGAGGAAACTAAAGAAGAATCAGATATTGCCTCTAAATCCAGCTCAGGGCATTGCAGAATGTAAGGCTGAGCCGTGACAGCTCACCAAGGCCAAGAGCAGTCTGCAAAGGAGGCAGTGATGAGTAATTTCCTTTCCTCTGCAGTCTGCCCTGGTGCCGTGCAATGGAAAGCAGAAGGCTGTGAGCCTCCCCGACCACCTCAGAGGAAGTCTGGCCTGAAAACCTTCAGAAGACAGAAGCCCATCACCCTCATGAGATGGTGGATAAGCCTGGAATTGTCAGCCACACACCACCTCTGAACTGGAAGACCAGTTGCTCAGCTGCTCCAAAACCAGGTCACTTATTAGGCACAGTGGGGAAGCAGTCAACTACTTTTAGAAGAAAGCTCTAGAGAAATACAGTTCAACTCAATATTGATTCCCACAGCCCCGTTACAGACAGACAGAATTAATTTCCAGGATGGAAAGAAACATACGCCTGCATATCAAAACTAAACACAGAAGCTTTCCAGTTCCTCAGCTGCATTTCAATGGAAACCAGAAGGCTGTCACAATGGAAAGACTTCAGGTTTCTAATTTATCCTCCCTGCTGAGCATTTAGTGCTGCTAATTGATGAGAAGGGGTGGTGTCCAGACAGCATTTGCAATTGCTTTTTATATCTTCAGACCAAGGTTTCTCTAAATTAAATAATAAGAGAGATTTGCTCCCTGCATGCACTGTGCCCTGCTCCAGCTACCTCCTCCCTAGATGTTTGGTCGAGGGAAGGGAGGAGAAGCCCATCTCAAGAGCTCGTTTACAAGTGTTGGAAGTTTTCCTGGAAAACATCATCTGCAATACTGTCACTTCCATGGAACATGCCAAGAGAAAGACCATTGGTGCCAGGGACATGGTCTGTACCATGAACCACCCAGCCCCTACCCTCCACAGATCTAGGGGATAGCTCCTTCTCCTGATACAACAGAGGAACTGCTTATCCAAGAGATGTCCTGTAACACCTCCAGAAAACTTCACAAAATGCACCATAGCTTCAGGGAACAGATCAGCAGCAGCCCAAAGCACAGCCCTAGGGGCCCACCACCAGCAAAAATATCTTGATGCTGGCAGAGCAGGCTTGGTTGCTCACCTGCACCACAGAACAGTCCTGATCTCTACTCCTAAATATTTATCTCACTCTGGTGTTAACCAGGAGATGCCTTTGGAGCCAGCAGAGTGATCCATCCTAAATGCAAAAGCCAACAGTCTCAACATGAGGCTCAGCACATGCCTGGATATGAAATTTCTGCTCCATCCCCTACACCTGTGTTAGGCACATGCTCCAGTTGCTCCCTAAATTAGTTCACAAGATCATCTGTCCCTTTAGACTCAACGCTCAGAAATCTCACTCTGGGAGATGCAAAGTGCTCTGAGATGTAAACTAAATCAGGGACCATGAAATAAAAAAAAATACATATATACATGTGCATGAGGCCATGCTGTGGTTACCAAGGAGTAATAAATAAAGCAGTGTTGATGGTCCCAAGTTCTGGCCTGAAATTCCAGCACTGATTTGTTTGTCATAGCAATAGCATCACCACCTGCACCTTTCTGACATCTCCTCCGGGAGCCTTCACACACCACTGTCATACATCACGGCCAACACAGCCCTGGCCAGCTCTGCAGATGTCTAGCTGGCTGACCTCTCCTTACCAAAAGGCTTCTAAGTTTTTTTTTTCCCCCCATTATTAGCTTTCAGACCACCTACTCCACTAGTAATATTAAGTAAAACTAGCTTGCTCCTAGAACGTTAGAAAAAGACAAACTGGTGCCTGCACAAACTGGGGCCCAGCAAGCCAAGGGGAACAGTCCAAGCATGCAAAGAATGTCAAATTTAGAGGGTTTGTCCTTTTCACTACAAAATCCTGTTGCTGTAAGCAATTTGTACACATGCAAGTCAAGCCCCTCACCTTCACAGGCTGGCTGCTATTCTTCCATAGTACTCTGAGTAAACTCCTCCTGTCTGCTCAACAGCTTATGAATAAACATGCAACAGGGAGAAAAATTGCATGCCAGCAGGGAGGTGGACAAGATGATCTAATAGGACCTTTTCCATCTCTTAACTTTTATGCTTAGTCACAGGATAAATATCTCCCACGTTGTAAAGAAACATGCTGGCTTTGCTTGCCTGCTGATGTTGGGAGAGTGTTGTCCTCTGAAGACATTTTGTTTTCTGACTGTTTTTTCACTCACACTCACAGGACTTACCCAAGGAGAGTTATGCAGGGGAGAACTTGCACTTGTTGCCTGGCTTTCAGCTTCAGTGAGCTCTGAGGAATCCAAGAAAGTCCCCCAGTTCCTGCCCCAGCATCCTCAAGCAGTGCAGGAACCTCATTTCTGCATCATAAGAGCTACCAGGTTAGATGGGGCTCTGGGCAGCCTGACCTAGCTGAAGATATCCCTGCTCACTGCAGGAGGGATTGGAACTAATGACTTTTAGAGGTTCCTACCGACCCAAATTCTATGAGGGTACTTGTGAATCTCTAGTGAAGCCTGATCCTGTCCATCACAGAGAAGCAGTCAGTTTACTTTTGCAGAAAGCAGGTTGGAAAGGGAACAGACAACACCCCTCCATCACCCAGACAGGTCAACCTTCTGCAGCAGACTGTCAGAAAAGAGCTCAAAAAAACCCAACCCCAACCACCCCAGTAAGGGAAATACAAGGAACCAAAGGGTTTGGGGAGAAGAGAATCCAGTGCACCTTAGGTAGTACAGAACAAAATTAAGTAGTATAGTTTGTTTTGAAAGGGACCTTTATATATCATTTAATCCAAGCCATCCTGCAGTGAGCAGGGACACCTTCAACCAGGTCAGGCTGCCCAGAGCCCAGTCCAACCTGACTGTGAATGTTTCTAGGAATGGGGCATCTGCCAGCTCTCAGTGTTTCACCACCCTCACTGTAATTTTTTTTCCTTATATCATCCAGTCTGAATCAGTTTAAACCCATCACCCCTTGCCTCATTGCAAGAGGACCTACTAAAGAAATCTGTCCCCATCTTTCTCAGAAGTGCCCTGAAGTACTGAAGGCTCACACTGCAATTTGCACTGGCACTGATTCATGCCTCTAGCAGCAGCAAGGCCCTCTCCTTGTTTTAAAATGCAAAAGAAGTGCAGTCACACTGAGAAACCTCCAGCATCCCCAGAGTGTGTTCAGACAAAGCACCCACCACTATGCAAGGTTTCTGCAAGGGACCATCCTCACGTGTAATCCACAGAGTAATTGAGAGCCTCAGGATCACAGATCTGCAAATTTCACCACCTAAGGAAGAAAAACCTTTACTATACAAATTATAAAGAAAAAAAACCCACACCATAAAAAGCCCAAAAGCTCCACAATCTAGATCCCTAGCAAGATGACAGATACCAAGAGACAAGGAAAAAATGCTAGAAAGGGAGTCACGAGTAGGTGGTTTTGCTTCATTTTCTAGTTCAGCTCCTGGACCACAGGATGTCCATGAGCACTGCTAATTCTCATAGGATGCAGTGTTCTTAGTTAGTACCCAGTTCCTGGAGTCACAGGATTACATCAGAATCCACACTTCCTTTTTTTTATTACAAAGAAGTAACTGAAGATGTCAAAAGTTGAAGAAAGACACGTAAGTCATGAAGTTTGAGGTGCTCAAACAAAAAGAAGTATTTTTAAAAATTTTTAAAAAATTACTATTTGAAAGAATTATTGGAGAAGAATGAATTATTATTTTTGGAGGAAAGAACCTGACCCAGGACTCTTTTCCCCCAGTCTATACACTGTTAGGACTGGGCAGGGAATGAGTCAGTTTGAGGGGGGAGTTCAACATCTCAATCTGTAAATTACAGATGAGAAAATACAGATTTCATAGCAACACCTGCCTAAAAACTTGGAAACTTCTTTGAGGTGCCCAAATGCTAGCTAAAAGACCATTATGCACTGGGGGAAAATACAAAGCCACAGCAGTTTTAAAAAAAAAAAAAAGTAATAATAGAGCAGAACAGCTTTCCAAATTTTGCTTCCACTTATTTTATCCAATGCCAAGCAGGGTAAAACCCTGGAAGTCAGCTCTGCCAGCTCATCTGCTGGCATCTTCTGCTCAACAAAACTCCAGGATTCACAGCCACTGGTGGCTCTTGCCCAGCAGAAATATCTTATGGTGATAACTGGTCTGTCAGTAAGGAGCTGACCTTCTGAAAAAGCCTTTGTTGGCTCTTCAGGAGCTCATCCCATGCACACTGTGCTAGCCACCAGGGCACTACAGGCAAGTGGGCTGCAGGTAGCCACCACTCCAGAGTAAGGAACTTTAGCCCCACATTTAAATATCCACAAGCATCACAAAGAAGAGAAGACTGCAAGTCACTTGGGGGTTTTTTGGTTTTGTTTTTTTGTTGTTTTGGTGGGTTTCAGGGTGGCTTTTTGGTTGGTTTGTTTTGGTTTTTTGGTGGTTTTTGTTCTTTTGTTTGGTTTTGGTTGGTTGGTTGGTTTTGGTTGGTTGGTTGGGGTTTTTTTGCATGGAATAAATTTTAAGATCTAGAATACCTGGATCTGGTGTGTGCTATGGTCGTGCAATGAATACTTCATATCCATGGAAAAAGGGGGTAAAGACCAAGCTTCTGATTAAACCTGTGGTCTTTACCCACTCTGCCCAAAGCCAACTGAGAAACTGCAGAGAAATTCCGAGGAAGGGGAGGAGAGGAAGGATGTGAGAACTGGCAGCAGGCAGAGCAATTTGGGGTGCTGGGTGTTTGCAGAGGCAGCAACCCAACCCCATGGGTGAGCTCAGCTGTGCCACTGGGCAAAGCTTGGAATGGATGATCTTGGAGGTGTCTCCCAACCAAAGACTTTCAGTGATTGTGATTCCTCGAGCGAGGAGGATTTGCTTTTCAGCTGAGCTGTTCCTGCCTCCCAGGACACCCCCAGGAAACCTCTGGCAAACTTCTCTGGGTTTCTGTATTATCTCAGCTTTGAGATTAGGAGGAAGTGAGCACAAACCTGTTGGGTCACATTGTTCCTACTCACCCCTGGCCAACAGCCGGGCCATTACACTGCTGGGTTCCTGCTGATCCCAGGGCAGAGCTGCTGCCCCTCTGCAATCCATGGGCAGCTCTGACCCATTCCCGGACACCGGGACACACTTCTGCCTGCTCCAGCTGTGGGATTTAACCACAGCCAAGCACTGGCAAAGGCCATGCAGAGCACAAGAGGTCAGTTCACATCTATTCCATTCCTGAGCTCAGCTAATATTGCTGCACACGCTGTTTCACAAGCAGAAACCTCACTCCTTCGACCACCTGCAAAGCACTGGCACATTAAGTCCACCACTACACGGATTTCCCTATTCAAACAATTACCTTCTGGCTACCCAGGATTTCCCCTCCCTTCTCTCTGCTCAGCCTCAGATGTTTATGAAGGGTCACTAAACTTGGAGAATATACTGCAGAGGCTGCTGCAACCCAATTGCAGGGGTGGCAGCAGATTTGGGGACCTCCTGCTATCCAAAGTTATCACGCAGGTATCATTACTCTGGTCCTCCTCTGGTTAATACTTATCTTGCAGGGCTGAGTTCTCAGAAATGTGAGTGCTTTTGCCTTTAGACTGAGCAGACAAAACTAGAAAGTGAACCACAGATCTACAAATAAATAAGTAAATATTCAAAGAAAAAAATTAGACTGACCAAACACTAAAAGATCTCTTGCTAGTACTTTGCCTTGCTGCATCGCTACAGAATGAGCAAAACATTGGGCAAACATTATCAACAACAACAAAAAAATGTATGATGCAATTATGGTTTTGTTTGCAGAATTTTCTCTGCACCTCCTTCTCCTTCCCCAGAATGATTTGCTTTAGAAGAAAAATACCATCTATAATATTTCTATGCTTGCTTATTTATGAGGAAAAATACAGCACGCAGATTTGTAATGTTGTTTTAGCTTTCCTCTTTTTACAGCAAAACACAACTAATAAGACATGGTTCAAAAACTGAACAGACATGGAAGTTAAGAGTGCTTTTTTTTATCCCTCCCCCTTTTTTCAAAAGGGTAAGTATTTTATTAGTCGAGCTCAAAAATCCAGATCAGACATACAAAGAAACAAGTTTGGAAATCCCCCTTCCTCCACCCCCACTGCTATTTTCTAAGGAAACCAGATGCCCAAACCCAGCCAAAAAATGATCTCAGCCATTCTTAAGAGAGCCTACAGAGCAATTTCATGAGTCATGGAAAGCAACAACTCGTTGCTTTGGTAATGCTAGGTAAGCAAGTGGTCATCCATCCACAACCAGACTTTCAGCAGTAAGTCAAAGAGCAGACCATTTCTTGACAGATTACGTCAGAAACGGCCCCAAAATAGAGCTTCATGGCAAGTTTACCTTGCAGGTTTTAAGACATGCCACACAGCATGTCCTATAAATGCAGTTAGCACTGCATGCCAGGTGGATCAGGATCAGGGTGGTCCTGGTCCCTGCATCTCATCCCCATCAGGGATCCCTGATCCCTGCATCTCATCCCCATCAGGGATCCCTGATCCCTGCATCTCATCCCTATCAGGGATCCCTGATCCCTGAGCAGTGCCCAGCCCTGCTCTCTGAGCTGCAGGGGGATGCAAGGGGAACCCACAGACAGGGGCCAGGGATTAGTGAGAGGACAAGTCCCTTAGCCACAGGCCAGGGCAGATAGGAAACTGCTGCCTGCCAGCCCAAAAGCCAATGCTGGGGCAAGCAGGCCTGTAGGAAGAATTACAGAATGCTTCTTGGTCCAACCAGGAGGCTGTGGTGACTGCACAGCACATGCACCAGGACTCAAGGCACACAGCCACATGGAAGACTTCAGTCTTCATCAGTCCCTGACCAAATGGCTTTCTTGTCTCATTTCTCCAGGACTGCAAGCTCATAACCAGAAGGATGGCAGCCTGTGGTGAAGCAAAACACCTCTGTCTTGACCACCACCTCAAGACTTGTGCAGTAAACAGGCATGCAATTTATCCAAGCAGTGCAAAGGGAAAAGCTTTCATACTTCCACATCACCCTCCCTGGGTGAGGAAGACTACTGCAGAGGCACCACTCTAAGACCTTGGTGACACTCCAGAACACAGCCACGTGGACTGTGATGTTCAGTGATGTAGCCTTGGGCTCTCCAACCACACCTGCCCACACCACCCATCTTTCAAATCCTAGGGTTGAGATTTTAGAAATCCAGCCCAAGTCAGGTCGGGGAGGTGGGAGGTAGCCCCTCCAGCAAGGGGAAAGCCTTTCCAACACATCCCATGTTCTTCCACAACCACCTCCCACCTTCATCACTTTTTGGTGACTCTCAGAGCAAACACAGAGCCACCAGTGCCTGAGAAGCTCCCAGAGGAGCTGGGACATCAAACTGCACCTCTCTGGCAATGCAAATCAGCTCCCCATGTCATGATGCACTGGGTACTGGAAGTCTTGCTTTACCTCCTCCAAGTCTCCATCAGCTTTGGGACTCTCTGGTGGCCCAAGATGAAAGCAGTGTGTCACACCACCTCCCTGGGACAGCTCAATCAGCTTCCTGAAAGGCATTTTCTCCTGCACAGGATTTCCTGGATATAGGCCAAGACTGGAACTCGCTCATCCCCAGCTTTCCCTCCAGAAATGAAGACAGTTACAAACTCCAGCACCTTTTGCACCCAGTCCAAGAGCTGATAATTTGGCTTCTTCTCCAATAACACAAACCACAAACCAAAAAGACATCTTCAGCCCTTACAGCCCTACCCCAAAGCTGACCAGGCATGCACCAGATGTTACTCACACAAATAATTCTGTAGGTGAAGTTAGGGAAATATAATGAATGCTAAAAATTTTCTCTTTTCTCCTGGAGTCACCAGCCAGGTAACATCATGAACATCTCCACCAGCACAGCACCTTGGGGAGAGCACTGTGGAGAGCCCCAGCAAGAATCCCCACCCCAAACAAAAATAGCCATGAGTGGTTTCCCTGATCCTTAAGAGATCATTTCAGTCAAGCAAGGTGAAGCCCAGCCAGCCTTCAGACACAGACCATCGTCAGGGTATGTAGAAAATGACACAGTTGTCCTTTGGTCAGAGCCACCCATAACTCAAAGGTCAGCATCCAGGAGCACTTTGTATTCCTCAGGCAGCACTCCTGCAGCAAACCCTTCCAGCCAGCAAACCTGGGGTAACTCAAGGATGGGGAACAGGAGAGCACACTGGGTTGTGAGGGCACACATCCAGGCAGCTCTGACAGTCCCCTCCCAGCTTCAACATCCAGAAGGCTGCAACAGGAGAGACCTCAGCAAGACTTTTTCTGGCTGCCCCCATCAGCAGAGCAACTCCTGGGACTCCAGAGGAGCCAAGTGCAGAGCTTTCCAGTGAAAACTCAGGAAAGAAGCATGACAGGATATGTCTCACCATGGTTCTTCCAAGGCACTGCAATCATCTTCCTGTGGCTGCTGTTCATAAGGAAAACACATTGAGAGCACTAACCCAAAACCTTTCCTGACCCTTTTCCCTCTGGCAAAACACAGCACAGCTCGGATGCACCCGGCTGCTGGGTTGATCCCAGGAAGCAGCAACGTTCAGTGCTGGACCTTGAACCATAAAACCAATGATGCAATAAGTTAAGCACAGCTCAATACAGTCTCTGTTTATCTCTTCTATTTGCCACCAGCATCATCCAAAGAGAAATAACTGAAATATCTTGCATATTTCTCTAATAAGTCTTGATAACCTCTTAGAACCAGCACTGAGGGACTAAGACCAAAGAGCAGCAAACACATTCCACCAGTTTATTAACCATTCTACCATTTTATTAACCAGGTGTTCAGGTTTCCCAAAAGCCACTCTCCAAGCAGGGAGCCAGCAGAAGGATTGCAGCAGAGGGATCAGTGCTTTATTTCTGTGCTGAAAGGCAAACAGAAGGCATTGAGATGACAACGTGAGCACCTTGCATCCACAATGAAAGCTTTCCAGGAGCTTGTCCCAGCCTGGCATCTTTACAGAAGGATGCTTCCTCAGCTCAGCAAAACAAGCCCTGCTCCACAGCCCCACACAAGCTGAGATGAATTTGAGTTCAATCAAAGCTCAAATCTCTGATCTCTGCTTTCCAGGCACTGGTTATTCATCACTTACACACCCCCAGACTGCTCTGCCCCACTGTCCCAGTCTGCACACCTCCTTCCAGCCACCCACTTCCACAGTGACCACATTATTTTTACTGCATGAGTTATCAACCCACCAGCATTGCCACCACCCTTTGTGATGACCCAACCTGCAAAAAGGGGACAGTCCCTCCCAGGGAACCCCTAGGCAGTGCAGAGAGGACAAAATGAGAGGTTGAAAGGGAGAGGGTATTTAAAACAGGGTTTTTGTTCATGCATACACACCTTTCCTTGAGCTCACCTTCACACCAGCTGTAACACAGGGCTCACCCTATACTTTCACCCCATATCATTTTCCCTAGCCAAGCACAGCACTCAGGTTCCCCACTCAGTGGTTGTCTCAACCATTTAACCCATATCAGAGGTGAGATTTTGCTCTTACTGAAAAATGTGGTCACCACTGTGTTCACCACCCATCTGCCTCAGGATAGTGCATCACTGATGGCACCTTGCAGAGCAAAAGGTGCAAACAGACTACAATGAAGAAATTAAATCTCTAATCTGTTTTTTACCACGGACGGCACTGAAACTACTTCCAGTTCAGAAATTACAATGATCTGACCTCTGCTCAACCACAAACCCAGAGAGGTTGTAGTGTAAAAGCACCAAGCCATCCAGATGGTGCACTGTTCTCATCACGATGGACTTCCATGTACAAGGACAGATCTCAACAGATACCCTTAAAGTCTTAGAAAGCATTGAATGGCTTTGGTTGGAAAAGACCTTTAAGAAATTTGTCTTCCTCCAAATCTCTGCATCAAGACCAGTAGCAACACAACCCATAGCACAGTACAAGGTTCAGTTTTGCACATGATGTTTGGGCTAACAACTGTTACGTGGAAAAATTTTCACCAGTCCTTTGGGGACTTGTGGGCACTTGGAAACCACTGTTCAAGCAAACCCTTCATGTGGACAAGATAAACACAATCACTCCAACACAATCCCAGCAGTGCAGGAGCACTCGAAGTATTGCAGAGGCCATAAAAAACCTTTGGCCGTGCAGGGTCTTGTCTCCTTCACAAAGAATTCTTCTCCCAAAGCAACTGTATGGAGTCTCTTTCCCTCTGAACCATCTAGCTAGCCATCAGATGACTGTTATTTAGCATGCAAGCTCCTGGACACAGTAGGTTTGTAGACCACCTCTAGCCCACCCACCAAGGGATGTTTTTTCAAGCAATTTGCTGCTTAATCACTACCTGAACACTCAACTCATCCTCCCACCCTCCCTGAGGACCTGGCTCACACATCTGCTGTTTACACAGCAGCTTGGCTGGATCTTTCCAGGATCTGGCCCCTGTTCTGGGCATGGCATGCAGCACGCACTGCTGCAGGACTTTGTCCTGTGCACCTTCTGTGGTGCTGAGCCAAACCCTGGCTCAGCTCCACCCTGGGTTTCACTGCTGTTGTGGCTTGTCCTGCCCAGGCTGCCCCAGATCATCTTGTGGAGTGAAGAGTATAAAATCTGAGGAGCTTCCCTGAAAGTGAAAACTAGTTCTGCATAAAATGGTGGCCAAGTTGGGTTTTAACTCAGGAGAGAAGAACAAGCTCCAGCCTTCTACAGATTCTCATTAAACTGAGAATCTCTTGGTTTCCACTAACATTTATATTTTCCAGAGTAGGCAATAGTGTTTGGGGAGTGATTTGGGATCTGTATCTCCCTCTTTTGGGGGGGTTGCAGATATATCTTTCATTTCTAAAGGCTTCAGAAAGTCCAGGTCAAAGTCTTTCTGCAGCCTCCACAGATGTTCCAAGCACTCTGGAAAAAGAAGCTGGCATCAGAGACCAGATACAGCTATGACACGCGTGTCCCCAGCCTGGGTGACAGAGATGGGGGGGTGGGGGGTCAGAGCTGCAAGAAGCCACAGGACTGAGCCCCAGCTTGATGAAACTTTCTTCAGCACAACCACCACAGCATCAATGAGCCAGGTTTGGGTCAAACTCCTCCACAGGTCCCCAGCCCTGGCCACACAGATGCTGCATCATCCACCATCCCAGGCTCAGCTGGGCCCCAAACTCCAGGGAAAGTTCCTGGAGCAACAGCCCCAGGGCTGAAACCAAGCAGGGAGCTGTGTACCTCCAGCCTGCAGCCCCAAAACTCTCTACGGGCCCTGCTATAGCATTCTTCTCTTGTTTCTTCTTTTTTCTTCTCATTCTTCTCCTTTTCCATGTAATCACTCTTCTGCAAGGAACAGCTTCCCAGTGGCTTTGAAGAGTTTCTGTTTGAAAGGAGATCTTTGCTTTTTCTTTCTTGCATCATTAGTGATGAGCTAGGACAGACTGATCTGGTTGGACACCGGTGCCATTTCAGTGACTAATGGGAAGATTACTTGGCCAGATCAGAACTGCAGGGACAGACAGAAAGCAAACAAAAACGTCCACATACCCAGCCTCCAACAGGCTCACCCATGCCTTCACAAACAGAAAACCACCCATCTTGTCTGTCTGATGCACAGACCAACACTCACACTGCACAGAGTGCAGGGCAAGCCTGCAAAGACAGCAGGTTTCAGGCACGAGGGAGACAACATTCACCAGTTCTGCATCTCACATCACAGCCAGCAAAGGCAGAAAAGGGTGAAAGATGGTCCTGAGCCAGTGTGCACAGCTCCACGTGGGGACTGGGAACTGCTCTCCAGAGGGACTCACTGAATATGCCATTACCCATTTCCCCTTGGAGGGCTTGAAAAGGAAAATAAAGTCTGTGGATTGAGGATGAACCCACCAGGTTTAGGATCAGCAGACCATTTACAGGTTTTCATAAAAAGTGGCTGACGAAATTAAAGTTGAATTCCATATTCCCCTTCTTATGGCTTCATAATGCATTTTCCATCTCCCCAGAGCACAGCTGACATTCTGCACATTTCCATGCACATTGTGCTTGGCCTGGGCTGCTTGCAGAGATGGGAGTGGAGGTGCCTGAGCCCAGCAGCCTCCTGATGCTGTCAGGCATCAGCAAGCACTGGACCCATCACCTGCAGCTCCCCTTTGTGGGAACCAGGTTGCAAAGGGCTCAGCCACCCCCTGAGAAAGGCTGGGATGTGGGATGCATGTCCCTCTCCTGTGCTGGATGTCAGGATCTAGAAGGATGCATAGATTTGTAGAAAAGGAAAACCCATTCACTGTGCCCAGATGACCTGTACAGGCTGAACTCTAGGTGAGTATCTCTTGTTCCCTTTTCTTTCAGTCACCTCCTCAATTAGAAGAGCCAGAGCAATCACTTCCTCCTAATTCTCAGCTCTGAGGTTTGCTGCTTCTACATGTAGACAGGCTTGTACATGCCAAAGCCAGCCTGTGCTCACTGAACAGTCTAATAAAAGATATCCCTTCTCACAGCAAATCCTGACTCAATTCCATCTAGCACAGCTCCAAGAGCAGGGCCAGGTCAACCAGTACAAAAAAACCCTTCCAGCCCTCACACTGGTCCTTGTGTCCAGCTGGGGAGAGCAGGGCTGGAAGCACATCTCCTTCCATGCCCTGGCACACACTGCATCCCACAGCTCTGCTAAGGAGCCAGACACACCGTGTCATCCTTGCCAGCATCTTCCCAATAGGAAAACTGAGAAATCTCATCAAGTCCAAGCTGCACGCTAACAGCACAAAGCATCATCAAGCAACAGAAACATTCCAGAAGGGATGAAGGAAGGACTGTGCTCCTCTGGTTGCCATAATCCCCTGATCTTCACCATGCAGTTGTCTCCATCCTGGATGAAACTCCAGCCCTGCATCCCTTTACATGAACACATCTCCATCGTGGGCTTTAGTGGCCTCGATGAAAAAAAGAAATGCATTGCTTCCCAGCACACACTGACAGGGCAGAACTGTGGCTTTCTAATGGAGATTTAAGACCCACGGAAAAAAAATGCAGCACCAAAACTTGTTTAGAGAAGGAAGGTATAAAAGAGCCTTTAAATCCACATCCCACCAGGCTGGCAGCTCATCCAGCCTCGCATCCTGCCGCCAACAGAGGAGCTTTTACAAGCTGCAAAACCTTCCTAAAGCAAAGGCTGTGCCCAGCTGCAGAGGTATGCCCTGAATCTGCAGGATTATAATCCCTACTTTTAACTAGTGTCAAATTAAGTCTTCTGGAAACTGGACCATCCCTTGCTGGTATCACAAGACATAGGTAGTCATGGGCAAGCCCCCAGATGCAACGATCTCCTACAAGCCTAAGGAACAGCTTCCAAGAGCTGTAAATCCCACCTGGAACTACATCAAATCACACACACCAGCTTGGAGATAAACTCACGAGGTGCCACAGAAGGAAATTCCCTCAAAATCACTCCCACTCACTAAAGTGAGAGAGCTTGACCCTGGAAATCCCTGTGACCAGTTCAACACCACACAAATCCCAAGCCTCCAAATCCCAAGCAATCCCCGCGGTTTTACTCTCTGCCCCTGCAAGGCGGGCAGACCCTGCACTGAACCAGGAGCAGTTCTACTCCCAAAAACCACTGGATTGCAAGGATAGGAATTGAAAGGGAGGAGAAAAGCAGCAGCCGAGGAGGACCCGCTCTCGGAACAGGGCCAGCAAGGGACACTTTTGTCCCCTGTGCCAGACCCGGGGAGCCACCAGGCACAAGGCACCGGGATCCCCCCTCCACTCTGCTCCGCTCCTCTCCGCGCCCGGCTGCGGAGGTTTGGGGTTTGCTGCCAGCAGAACAAATCCTCCCGGAGCATCACTGGTAGCACAGCTGCCCGTGACTGGCTGGATCCAAGTGGAAATCCCGCTTCCCAGCTCCGTTGTCCAGCACTGTCACTCACACCATGTGGGTACCACCTACGGAACCTTCATCCCCACAGCTCACCTCATCCTCACTGCTCGGGACAGAGTGTGCAAGGGGAGGATTTTGGATGGGGAGGGATGGGAGGGCCCATACTGTACACAGCCCCTGGACACAGCCCTGGTGAGGCCACACCTTGAGTCCTGTGTCCAGTTCTGGGCCCCTCAATTTAAGAAGGATATCGAGGTCCTGGAGCAGGTCCAAAGGAGGGCAACCAGGCTGGTGAAGGGACTCGAGCACAGGCCCTATGAGGAGAGGCTGAGGGAGCTGGGGGTGTTCAGCCTGGAGAAGAGGAGGCTCAGGGGAGACCTCATCACTCTCTACAACTCCATGAAAGGAGGCTGGAGCCAGGGGGGGGTTGGTCTCTTTTCCCAGGCAACTTTCAACAAGACAAGAGGACACGGTCTTAAGTTGTGCCAGGGGAGGTTTAGCTTAGATATTAGAAAGAATTTCTTTATGGAGAGGGTGATCAGCCATTGGAATGGGCTGCCCAGTGAGGTGGTGGATTCTCCATCCCTGGAGATATTTAAAAAGAGCCTGGATGTGGCACTCAGTGCCATGGGCTGGGAACCGCAGCGGTGGGTCAAGGGTTGGACATGATGATCTCTGAGGTCCCTTCCAACCCGGCTAATTCTATAATTCTATGATTCTATGAATGGGCAATCCCGCAGCTCCAGGACATGGACACGATGCTTTCCACCCTCTGGGCTCCATAGTTCAAGGAGACCACCAAAACGAGACCGGCTGTCTCAGGGTCTCATCCTGACTCTCAGGACCTGGAACAGGTTTCCAAGCTGACTCACGGCACCAGGCAATAACCTGGGAAAAATAGTTACGGAGCCGAAACCCAACCGAAACCCAGGCGCTCAGGGCTGTGCCGGAGGAGGTAAATGCCCAAAGGGGAGCAAGGTGTCCCCCCCCGTGTCCCATGGTCCCTCTAAGTCCCTCCTGAGGAGCCTCTCCAAGCTCCTGCTCGTTCCCCAGGGATTCCCAAACTTGCCCGGAGCGACAAGCTCCCACTTCCATGACTAGAAGGGGAAGGAAAAAAACCTCAATAAACCAAGAACAACCCGAAACCAACCCCGGCTGCAAAACTTTCAGTCCCCGCTGCCAAATAGATTAAAAAAAAAAAAAAAAAAAAAAAAAAAAGTTAAGAAGAGCGAAACAAACCCTGGAACCGTGGCACCGACCGAGTCCCGGGGAGACTTACCGGCCTGATCAGACGGCTAGAGGCGGAGAGCCATGCCCGGAGATCCGGGGCCACCACGGTTTCAACGCTTGGCTCGGCTCCGGTGGGTACGGTTCGGTTGGGTTCTGCACGACTGGGCTCGGCGCGGCAGTAGCGGGTGCGGGGCGGTGCGGGGCGGTGCAGAAAAGCGGGAGGAAGCGGTGACGCAGACACCGCCGTGGCCAATGGGACGAGGACGACGGGGGAGGCCCGGGGGGAGGGAGGGGGGAACAGGGACGGGGCGGCCCCACCGGTACCGACGGAGCGAGCGGACCCAAAGGAGGTGCCGCGCAGCGCCGCTAGGGGGCGCCCTGGCCCAGGGGGCACCGAGGTTCGGCCGGGGCCGGAACCGCAGCTCCGATCGGTCCCGGTGAGGGAACCACAGCCCCGTCGGTACCGGTGGGGCAAGTACAGCCCCGATCCGTCCCGGTGGGGGAACCGCAGCCCGTCGGTCCCGGTGGGGCAAGTACAGCCCCGTCGGTACCGGTGGGGCAACCGCAGCCCCGTCGGTACCGGTGGGGGAACCACAGTCCCAATCGGTCCCGGTGAGGCCAATACAGCCCCGTCGGTTCCGGTGGGGCAACCGCAGCTCCAATCGGTTCCGGTGAGGGAACCACAGCCGCGACGGTTCCGGTGAGGGAACCACAGCCCCGTCGGTACCGGTGGAGGAACCGCAGCTCCGATAGGTCCCGGTGGGGCAAATAAAGCCCCGTCGGTCCCGATGGGGGAAATGCAGCCCCGTCGGTCCCGGTGGAGGAACCGCAGCCCTGATCGGTTCCGGTGGGGCAAATAGAGCCCCGTCGGTCCTGGTGGGAGAACCACAGTCCCAATTGGTCCCGGTGAGGCCAATACAGCCCCATCGGTTCCGGTGGGGCAACCGCAGCCTCTATTGGCCCCGGTGGGGGAACCGCAGCCCCGTTGGTCCCGGTGGGGGAACCGCAGCCCGTCGGTTCCGGTGGGGCAAATACAGCCCCGTTGGTCCCAGTTGGGGAACCGCAGCCCATCGGTCCCGGTGGGGCAAATACAGCCCCGTTGGTCCCAGTGGGAGAACCACAGTCCAAATCGGTCCAGTGAGGCCAATACAGCCTCGTCGGTCCCGGTGGGGAAACCGCAGCCTCTATTGGCCCCGGTGGGGGAACCGCAGCCCCGTTGGTCCCGGTGGGCAAATACAGCCCCGTTGGTCCCGGTTGGGGAACCGCAGTCCATCGGTCCCGGTGGGGCAAATACAGCCCCATCGGTCCTGGTGGGGGAACCGCAGCCCCGAACCTTCCCGGTGGGTCAACGGCAGTCCCGATCGGTCCCGGTGGTGTAACTGCAGCCCTGATCCATCCTGGCAGGGCTTCCCGGGTTCCGCTTGGTCCCGGTGGAGCTCTCCTGGCCCCACAACTCGGATCAGCCCCGTTCGGATCCCCCCGCCTTTGGTTTCAAGAAGCTGGGGAGTGAACCTTTGGGAACTTTTCAAGAAAGATGGAAGTTGACCTTCAGTGCTCCAGTGGAGAAGTTCTGGGACCTTCAGAAACAATTGGACCAAACTGTCCCACTTAGGGTTAACTTGAAAAAATGGGAGATGCTGAAAAGCAGAGTTGAAGTCTCCTGACTCCAGGAGCCGGAGCTTCATGAGTTGAAGCACTGGAGCAGCTGGTGAAGCCTCACTGGGGGGTAGCTTTGGCAGTGCTGGGTTAATGGTTGGATGTGATCTTAAAGGTTTTTTTTTTTCCAACCCAAACGATTCTGTGATTCCTCCTACAGCACCCAGATTCCTCCGAGCACCACAGCCCTCAGGATGGGGTGAAGGGATTGTTCTCTGATCATTTGGGTTGGTTTTGCATCTTTTGGGGAGAGCTGAAGCAAAAGCGAGACAGTTAAGACTAAAGTGTTGGTGGGAGGCTCTCAGATGTCCCCAGGCTCTGACCCATGGACACAGCTTGTCCCCCACAACAGCTCAGGGCTCCTTGGGCAGCTCCCCATAGGAGCTGGTGTCTGATTTACACCCACCTGCCCCCAGCCTCCCTTGTGTCCCCAAGTCCCTCTGGATTTGACTCTTCAAGAGAGTTGACCATGGTGTAAAGGCAAAATTCACCCCTGAGCAAAGGGGCAACACAAGTCTTGTGCCTGAAGGACTCCTGGAACTGGGACCTGGATTTTCTGAATTTTGTACCAGATATTGCTCAGACTGGTGGGAAGGAGAGAAAAATAATTCAGACACTGGAAAAAAGTAGGCAAGAATTTTTTTTTTTTTCTGATTATTTCCTTGTTTCCCTGTTTAGTAAATGTGTTGTAAAGAGGAACAGGAACAAAGTCAGTTCAGTATTTTTGGAGAAAAAAATGGGTTGGATCCTAAGCCCAGACCCCTTCCCCTCAAATTTTTAAGAACTTGCTGCTGCAAAAAAGTTTGAGCCATTGCCTATACAGGCAACAGAAACCCCAACTAGGGACCCCTCCTGAGAGATTCAAATCTCACATCCTCGTCTACAATCGCGTGACCTATTAATAAAATCCATAGAAACCAATTCTGTATATACCAAATAACAGCAGATGGCTCCAGCCCAAACCGCTCCGGGTTCCCTCACTCCATAAATGATTTTACTAGGGCCAGTCGAGATCTTGATGTAATTGAATAGGTTTCACTCTTTTCTCTCTCCATCCCCCTGCCCAGAATATTTGTGCAGCTTAAAGAGAGATATCCAGAGGGATTGAGCTGTTGCTGGAAGGAACCTCTGACTCCAGCTTGCCTCATCCGTTTGGGAAGCAGTGTAAGTCTATCCTAAGCCACCTGGCTTTGGGAAGGAGGTTGCCTTTCTCTGCACCTTCCCTCAAATTCTTACAGCTTTTAATAGCATTCTGGTAACTTGGCACATTTGAAATGTTTTGGCTCCTGCCCACTGAGGATGTATGTAATGCATTCTTGTGCTGCGGATGCCTTTCTGAAATAAATCACATGTGTTCACCTTGGGAACCAGGCTCAGGACCCCAGGGTTTCAGGTTCAAGTATTATAAGGCACTAGGTGATAAGTAGCTCTTTTAAAACCTCCTGCAAGCACCAGTTACTGATGACAACTCCTTCCAAGCAGCTTCTCTTTTCCTAATTTGTTTGCTGCCCCAGGAATCCTGCTATGGGGATTTCAGTTCTAGGGTGTTCCTGAACAATGTAAGGATGTAATGTGTAAAGCCCATTTCTATTGATGTCAGCAGCTCTCTGCTGATGGGCGTGCTAAGGAGCTGCCCCCAGATTCTGCCTCCTCAAGTTGCTGTTGAAAACATTTATGAAGCCTGGCAGAGGAATCGATGGAGGTGCATGGCTCTGTGCATAGATTTATGTGTTGTACAAATGCCAGCTGACAGCCTTCTCCCCATTTCTCAGTGAAAATCTGGTACAGAGCACACAGTGCAGAGTAAAACCAGTTGGGTAAAACCAGTGTGTTGCAGACAATCATAGAATCATAGAAGGTTAGGTTGGAGACACCTCAAGCATCGTCTGGTCCAACCCTTCTAATATTATTGTTTATATGAGATGTCTCAGCACCAGACTGACCTGAGACTTAAAACTTTCCAGAGTTGGGGAATCCACCACTTCCCCTTAGAGACCATTCCAATGTCTGACTATCCTCATGGTGAAAAGTTTTCCTCTTGTGTCCAAGGGGAATCTTGCCAGGAGCAACTTGTGCCCATTGCCCCTCATCTTGTCCATGTGACTCCTTGTAAATAGGGAGTCTCCATCTTTTTTGTAGCCATCCTTTAAATACTGGAATATTGTAATAAGGTCTCCTCTAAGCATTCTCTTCTCAAGGCTGAATAGACCCAGTTTTCTCAGCCTCTTCTCATATGGCAGGTGCTCCAGTCCTCTGACCATCCTCATGGCTCTTCTCTGGACCCTTTCCAGCCTGTCTGCATCCTTTTTGTACAATGGGAACCAAAACTGGATACAATACTCCAGGTACAGTCTGGCAAGCGGGATGTAGGAGTAGAGTGGGATGATGACCTCTTTCTCTCTGCTTCTTTATCTCTGACAACAGTTGCAGTGGCTCTATAAGGGGAAATTAAATAAATGTGGAGCTATTCTCTGTCACTGAGGACAAAAGGCATAGTATACCTTGAGCCAAACCCTTCCATCTTTTCCAAAACAAGTCTCCAAACTGCTATTAGGAAACATTCTTTGGAGCGTGCTATTCCACACTGTGCTGGTGTGTGTGCCAGCTGGTGAGATGAAAACCATGCCACATCTAAAACTTATAGATGGGTGCTCTGGTTCTGCTTTGTTGGCTGGTGTACATGTTGGGGTACATGAAGGAACTATATCATCCAGATAATATCTTCAGCAAAAAGTTTCACAGCACAAATGGGTGATAGCAAGCTATAAGAAAAGCTGATGGTTCATCATCAGACCAAGAACTTTGCATATCACAGCCCCAGGCTGTTCTATTTATTCTTTAATGACATAAGCATTAGTATTTGCTGTGGGGAGAAAAAGAAGATATTTTGGCTTTTACCTAACTGTTACTATTTTGGGATATGTTAGAGTTCCTGCAGGAAGTGAACACAAGTCCCAGAGTGCTGACTGAATTCTTCTGTGACTAAGTTTGCCCCATCTAACCTGAAATTCTCCCATGCCTTCAGTTTGATATAATATCCTTTCTTTCTTCCTGCCCTAAGCTGCAGCATAAAGCTGTTGTGTGCTGTGAGGTATCTATCAGGATTTCTCTCCCATCGAGGTGGCTGTGTACCTGACAGTGGGTGAAATAATTCCTATACTTAGTTTGCAAACTGCAAAGGAAAGAAGCTGTCCAAGCATAAAAAAAAAGAATCCAGTTACTCACTCAGAAAATGTGTGCTGCTTCACAGCAGAAGGCTGAAGCTGGTGATGGACTTGAGTAGGATTTCAGATTGTAGACAAAAGTCTGGGATGCTGAAATTCCTGCAAGGCAGTGCCTGGGTTTGGGAGACCTGTGCTGGCTGCAGCTCTTCCTCAGCCAAGGCTGATCATGGGTTTGCTGTTTGCTGTGGAATAGAAGGTGGGGGAAAAGGAGCTAGGGCTATCTTATGTCCCTCTTGGTGAATTTTGGTGATTGGTGCAGATACCATATTTTTCATTCATTCATTCATGGCTTGGCTTATGTTCCCCCATTAAATGATCCCCCATTTCCCACATGTTCTGGCTACTGATCTGGGGACTACCTGCTAGATAAACCTGGTTAGGACTCACAGACCACACGTGTTTGGGGTCTGTTTGTGCTCTTCCCAGAACACACCTGAACATATGCAAGGTTTTGCTAGGGACAGCCTTTGTGGGAACACATTTCATATCTATATATTCTTCAGTTTTACAAGAACCCTTGTGTGGAGCAACAGAGAAAGGTGAGAGTCAGGCTCAGACCCCCACTGCTGGGGGGCTGCAGGCTTCCCAGCTGCCTTTCTCTTCCTCTCCTGATATATGAAATGTTCCCTGCCTGGTGTGACCATATACACTGAAGGATGGACACCAAGATCTGCTGTATGAAAAGCCCTCACAAACAGGCAAAAGCAACAAGTGATCTCTCCAACCTGATGAATTTTGGAAACTTTCCTCTGACATGGCAGAAAACTTTTTCTTGCAAGCAGCAAATAATGCCTCCTGCTTGCACAACAGATTAACCTGATGGGTTAGATCTCCCTTGAGCTGAGGGAAAAAATCCTGAGCTCCTTCCCAGACTCTGTGTATGGGATACTTCTAGCATCCAGTCCAGTGTAAGAGGTAGGTGGCAGCAGCAGCAACTGTATTTGAAAAGGAAAGAGTGAGTCCTGCACTTGATAAACTTCACAGCCTTGTCCTAAAGGAAAGGGTTCAGAGCATGAAGACCCAAAAGCAGAGGTGCAGTCTCCATGCATTTTTGCCCACTGGTCACTGGGAATACTGCAACATCCCATTTTGGGTAGTTAAAAAGTTGCTCTGTGAAGGGGTCAGAGCCAAAGGATGCTCCCAGCCCTCTCTGAGGCAGTATTTGTGTCCACCCACTGAGCTACATGCAGCTGACCAGAGAGATTTTTCAGATTTTAAGAAACAAATGCTGAAGGCTAAGTGTGACATGCAGAGGAAGGCAGCAGCTTATAGTGGCCAGAAGTGTTGATTAACCAAAAGGAACAGGTTTTAACTCATGTTTCTTCCAAGCTGGGTATAACTACAGTGAGACTGAGTTGTGTGGATGATTTTTCTTTTTTTTTTTCTGGTAGTTGTCACATGTGCTGTCATTGCTGAATGTAGGTTTCCACCCTGTCTTTGTTCTATGACTCACCTTCTGTTCCCAGAGGGAAAAACATCTCCAAAAAGGACAAAGTGAAAGTGGAGAGAGTGTGATTTCTCTGTGGGGTGTTAAGAAAACATGGTTGTATTTCCCTGTGATGCTTTATCACATGTGCATGGAGCTTGGAACAGGTGTCATCCTAGAAGTTTTTGCAAGGTGACTCTGTACATCACACTGGTGAAAGGCGTGGAGCTGAAAGCCCTGGGGAGTTATGCTACCTCTCTGCAAAGTGACCCAGTTCAGACTTTCTCAGTTAAGTTCTGAACTATCTCAGAGTATTTATGGGTTCATCTGGCACCTGAATATAGAAAATAGCACAAGAAATACTGGCTTTGTGGCAATTGTGGATGGAAGTGCAAGGAAGCCAAAAATCCCAATGGATACCCTGCATTTCCATCCCACCTATCCATCCAGGAAGTTCAGAGAAATCTTCAACACTTTTCTTGAAGAGAAAAAGATTCTCCACACTGCAACTGGCTCCTCTTGAGTGGGGTCTAAGGGATAAGAGGACTGAAAGAGCATGGTAGAGCCGTGGGTTTATGTATGTGTATCCAGGCTGTCCTGTTCTTTGACTCTACTGACTTCAGTACGATTTTGCTTCTTGAGAACATGAATTTCTTTCTCTAATCCCTCTCTTGATTTGAAAGGTAAGTGATCTGCAGGGGTGTAATCAAGGCCACCCACTATAATCACGGGATTACTGCTGCTGTTTCCATTGGTATTCTGTACTCCTTACTGTATTCTGGATGAAGAAGTTCCTACCAGAACCCTTCAGGCATATTTGTACTCCTACAGCTGAAAGTGAATCATGTATGAGCAGCCATTGAGCCTGAGCTTCTTTGTATTTCTTCCTATCCACCCACGTGGAGCAGGATTTGAGCTGACAGAAATCAAGGGAAGTAGAGACTGATCTACTGCAACTGAGATCTCTCCCATTTGCCCTGAGTTTATCTGCATGCATCAAGTGGAAACCTAGAGTTTTTCCTTTACATCTGTCACGAGGGGGAAGAAATCACCAAAAGAATCAAAACCTGACTGTTTACACGTGTTTTGTTTTATTAATGGACTTGTATAGAAAGTTGCAGTCCTGTTGCACAGACAGCTCACAGAAATCTCTTATCACAAAAGCCATATGTCCTCATTTCCTCGTCGGCGGTAAAATACAGGCAGCAACGCTTCAATAATTAGGAAACTGGAGGTAAACCACTCACCATCCAGCTGTAGGAAAGTGTACATGGGTGAAGGTTACACAACACAAAAGAGAGCACTTTGGGTTTGAGTGGTGTCACTGGGCCACACAACTTTCCATGGCGTCGCTGGCTCGTTCCTCCAAGGGAGGGCACGCTGGAGAAGCTGGAAGGGTTTGATCTGAGTTGGTGTTTGCTGAGCCTTTATCCTCTGCTTGAAAATGACTTAAAATCAGTCTGCAAAACACAGTGAACCGACTGCTCCCGTTCAAGTCTCTTTGAGATGATCTCCAGACATGTAGAGGAGGAGAAGAGCATCCATGGATGGCCCTGCGGGGGGATCCCCTCTTCCCTGGAAGGAGCTGATGGGGTTCCCCTGGGAAAAAGGAGCAAAAGGGTACCACAGGACCACTCAGACATGTTTTAACTGTTATCAAAAAGTTGAATGGTTGTCATGCATCACTGATAAGCCAAACCAGTGTGACTTTCTACCTTTTAACTCCACTCATGTTTCCATAAAGCCACTCTGAGATGGATAAAAATTATGGCTTGTCTGAGTCCTTCCAATCTTCCTTTTTTTTCCATTTACTACATTTTAGAGCAGCCAATGATGGTGAAATGCCCTTTTGCCCAGCTTGGTGTGCTTTGTGCAAGGGGTATTTATTTAATCCATCTGAAACTACATGAGAAAGGAGAGAAATATCCTGGCAGCCAGATAAGATGATTATCTTCCTGGCAAACAATAGGAACACGGTCAAAATTAAAAATAATGTGATTGCAAATAGGAAGCCTAGTAAAGCAGCAGGAGTAGAGGAAACATGACTAATTTTTTTTTAGCTTGTCTGAACTTGCACAGCAGAGCTTTGCAAGAGCCATAACTTTGAAATATAGATCTGTAGAAAACCCATGGGGGGAGGATGGCAACAATCCAACTGCAATAGTACAATAGGGGCAAGTTATTGCAGCTGGTAGATCTGACCTAAATGGCTAAATAGCAACAGACAAAAGCTATTTTAGGTATAATTTGGTGGAGGCTACAGTAAATCTGATTTAGGGAGGAGTGGAGAAAGTGAAGACTTTTTTCTCAACTATTTTTTCATTTTCATTCAATTGCAACATGTGGCCAACCCATGGTGCCATTGTCACCTGCAGGATCACTAGCAGAATCTATATACTGAGCCTGCAGGTCAGTGCTTCTCCTCCTTGGTTACTGTTGGTTCTTCCCATCTCCAGCAAGGAACCTTACTTTCTTCAGGAGGAGTGGCTGCAGGACCATGATATCCTTGGGTTTTGTCTCCAAGAGAAAATTCTAAAACATGTGAAACCTATACAGGGGCCCATATAAAGGCATTTCCTTCTGATAATGACTACCCAGCCAAAGTGTTTTTGTGGTTCCCAGAAACACTACATACTAAACTTACTGCTTCCTTAAAATAAAACTCAGCATGAACCAATATCCGGTGGGGATGTGAAGAAGAAAATGCTGTACAGCACAGATGTTCCTCAGGATCCATGGCAGGACTCTGAGATCTTCCTCTGTCCCAGTCAGTGCTCCTACCTGTAGACATTCTGGGACATGCTGCGGAGTTGGGTAGACACTGAGACTCACCCAGGCTGCAGTTCTTGTTGTCCTTGCAGCACAGCCAGCAGGTTAGAAATAGCCTGGTGAATATTGATTTAATCCAGTGGATAGTAACATTTGGATCTGTCTTTTTCTAATGTCTAAAATTATTTGACTGCATCCTTCTATAAATATTGTTGACTAGAATATTCTGTGCTTTTATTAGCATCTTTAGAGATGGGGTCTCTAATATAAAGACAGTCAAAATGTCCTGTGTGATAGGGAAGTGATGTTACATTCCTTTTACAGCAGAAGAAATTCTGTTGTTGATAGAGGGTTGAAATGATCTGTTCCAAGAACACAGGGAGAAGCATAGATCAGAACACAACAAAGATGTGATGTTCCTCAGTCTAGTTGTGACCACAAAACCACCACTTTGTTTTTTTTTTTTTCCTTTTAAAAGCCTTTTAAACCATGTTTTTTCTCAACTGAGCTTTGAAGCAAACCCTTGGTTAGCTTCATTGAAGCCATGTTGAATTACATCAGCCAAGGATGTGAGTACATTTAACTGATATTAAGGTACTTCACTTGCAGTTATGCACGTCTGATCCTTTAACTAGGTAGATCTTTTTTTCTAGTATTTTGAAGACATACTTTAAGTCAGGTGAGAGTGTATTGCAAACCCATATGACAGCCATAAGCAGTAGCTGTCACTAGATGCTAAATCTAGTGGCACTTGGCAAACCTCAGACAGGTCCAGTAATTGTAGGTGGATGAGAGCTTGCAGAGGGTCATTAGGTTCCTGATGGAGGAAATGCCGCTGAAAGGCAGAAGAGGAAATGACAGATTTAGTGAAAAGAGGTCACAAGCTGAACTACAAAGAGTAATCGGTCTGTATGTTTTCCTACAAGAAGGATCACAGCAGAGCTGAGGCCAGATGCTCCCTGAGCAGTACCTGATGGCAAGACCCCTCCAAACCCAACCACATGACAAATGACACCAGGGAAAATTGAGCAGTAAGAAGAGTGGATGCATTTATGCAGACAGTGAACTCTTTGAGCAGAGCTCTGTCCTTCTGCTTCCACCACAAAAGACAAGTGCCAAGTCTTTTGCAGTCAAAGCATAGAAGCATTTTCTCTAGAATGGGAGGTCATGGCACTAAAGGCAGGTTGCCACTGTTACTAATGGTTCAAAAAGCTCAAGATAGAGCCAGGACCAGGTAAACATGAAAAGAAAGAGGTCTTGCATGCTGGTGGAGAGGGTTTAGTATGCCACTCAAGCTCGAGAAAATGAGATTGTGCTTGTCATCATCAAAGAGAGATTACAGCCTATGCTTGGATGCAGCAGGACTGGTAACAATCACTTCAGTCTGTTTCTAAGCAGAGCTGTGCTCTAGGTTGATCATGGAGGTTTTATTCTTTGATAGAAACAGCTAATGATGATGTGATTGAGATGCTGTAAAGGGCTCAGAGGGAGACCCAGTCAAACATCAAATAATGATGTCAGACTTTGCATGCCTGACAAGCTAAATGCAAAAGTGTCGTTCACACAGAGATTTAAAAGAAGCAACAGCTGGGGTTTGATTTCACAATGAAAGAGGAAATTTTTCAGGCCAATTTGTTACTTTAGACATGTGAAACACTGTCTGAATGAAGATGGGTACAGAAGCTTTTTGACAAGTCGAAGACTGTAATCAATGATGCAATGACACAGTAGTGCTGGAGGCAAACTGTCCAGTAGATGAGAGTTTTGTTGTCCTGAGGGAAGGTCATCAAGTGCAAGTCTTTAATATAATCAGAACTTCTCAAAGTAATACACAGGCAACATCTGATAGAAACCTTCTACCTTACTGTCAACAGGAGGCTGTCACTATTGAGGAAGACTTCTGCATTCCCTTGCTTCACTGCAGCCTCTTCTGTCTAGGAAAACAAAAATGTTTGAAAGATGTTGAATGCCTAACACTGCAAGGTCACTGCAGAAAGGGAGAGGAGAGGAGAGGAGAGGAGAGGAGAGGAGAGGAGAGGAGAGGAGAGGAGAGGAGAGGAGAGGAGAGGAGAGGAGAGGAGAGGAGAGGAGAGGAGAGGAGAGGAGAGGAGAGGAGAGGAGAGGAGAGGAGAGGAGAGGAGAGGAGAGGAGAGGAGAGGAGAGGAGAGGAGAGGAGAGGAGAGGAGAGGAGAGGAGAGGAGAGGAGAGGAGAGGAGAGGAGAGGAGAGGAGAGGAGAGGAGAGGAGAGGAGAGGAGAGGAGAGGAGAGGAGAGGAGAGGAGAGGAGAGGAGAGGAGAGGAGAGGAGAGGAGAGGAGAGGAGAGGAGAGGAGAGGAGAGGAGAGGAGAGGAGAGGAGAGGAGAGGAGAGGAGAGGAGAGGAGAGGAGAGGAGAGGAGAGAGGTTGGTTGGCTCACCTTGGGATGATGAGGGTTCGTTACCCAAGATGGGTACAACAGGTATTTCTAACTGTAACACTCAGCTCCTGGAATAAAAAAAAAAGGACAAAAAACGGCTTAATGAATAAAAAAGGATGTGTAAACAGAAAGGGGAAGAATATTGCTAAATTATTATTGACTGGGAGTTGAGGTCTGTCCAAGACCTGGTATTCCATGGTGTTGTTCCTGAGAAACAATGGGATTCCATGCCTCTGTTCACATTGCAAGAAAGAATTCCTAGATCCTGTCTGGCCTGGTCCCTGGGTTTCCCCTAGATCTGGATAGCCCATAGCTATCCAGTTCTTTTATTACATCCCCTGTGTAGCTTCATCAAAGATCCCAGATGTCCCACCATGTTCTATGAGATACCTAACAACTTCAGGGCTTCAGGAAGGAAGACATTCCTTGGAGAACACTTAAAAGAACACAAATAATGGTGGAAAGCTTGTTCCCCTCTGTACTGGCATAGAGACTGCTGGCATTGCCACACCTGTTGGCAAAGTTTCTCTGCTTCCCAAAGGGAGATCGGAAAGCTGGAACACCATCTTGGAGTAAAGAAACAGGTGTCAGTGGAAATAAAGAAAAGAAAAGAAAAAAAAAAAAGAAAGCTTTTGTTCTCATTGACTGTGTTTGCCTGAATGGAAAATCCAGGCAAGCAGACTGGAGAGCCTGTAGTTCACAATGCCAGTTCTCCTGGTTTCTAATTTTGGAACAAAGTACTCCTCACCAACGATTCCTAAACACCTCCTTTACACGTACTTTCAGACAATGATTTCACAAGGAGCAGAGACTGAGCAGACCTACACGCAGAATTTAAGGAGAAACAACTGTGCAAGTAAAAGCTATCACCTTTGATTGTTGGGGTAGACTGCAGAATGGATGCAATCAGCACTCTTTTAGAAAGTGCTGGCTTGAGTATGCAACAGGTATTGTACTCTGCACTCCTACAAGAGTGCAAGAGAAGTAAATTTGACCTTCAATGATGTGACAGAAAGGTGTTGGGAGTAAGGAGGTCTGGAGTCTAGGCCTCAGCATAATACTCAGCATTTATACACATTTTTCTTGCCTACTAATGCTGCCTAGATGATCACATTTAACACCCGTGTCAAAACTGAGTCTGTCCTGGTGCTCTTGACACTACCACAGGACACCTTGAATCCATTATATCTGTACAATTAGGAAGTTGGCAGAGGCTCATTTGCTTTTAAACCCACTTTTCTTTCCTCACTGGAATATAAAGAGTTTCATATCTTCTCTCTTCTCTTTATTTATATTGTAGAGGTTTCTGTTTAGTGGAAACCAGCTTTCCTTGCCAGTGGGAAATAAACTCTTTTCAGGCAGTAGGACACCTCTCTTTTGCACACCCATTAAATAAGAATTCTGGAAATGGCAGTGCAAGTGGGTGGTTGTCTAGCAGCGATGAGTAAGCCACGAGAGGATATCATTATTGCCAGACTTGGCACAGCTTAATGTCAACCAAGACATTGTGGGGGAAACCTGAGTAAAAACAAAAGCAAAGCCAACTGCACTGTTTGTCCTTGTCCAAATGAAGGCAGAGGTAAACAGGGAAAATTTATAAACTGGATTTGTAAAATCTTTCTATTCCTAATATGATAAAGGCATATGCATTGCAAGCCAACAACAGTGTTTTCCTTGGGCTCAAGCCAAAGTTTTGGCTCGAGTTTTCTTTGACCAAACATGAGCCCTCTGGGATGAGTCACTGGTTCCTACAGCATCCACTCAGCCAGGAGAAGGAGCCCTTGTTGCACAGAAAAGGAATCAGGAGATGATGTGTCATGTGGCTTACCCTGGGAATCACTTCCCACCCCATCCCATGCAGATTGCATACAGAGGACCTGCAGGCATGGAGGAGATGGAAATAAAGCCAGGATGGAAATAAAGCCAGGACTCCACTGGGGTTTGGGTACCACATTTAATCTCTGGTGAGCATCTAAGAGTAAAGCTCCACCTTGCAATTCAGGTACTACAATGTGCTGCAGCACTACATTTCTGTAAATCTGGATCCCAACTCTTCAGCAGCTCCCATTCTCTCCCACCTCAGGGAGAACCCGTGGCTGGAGACTTCTGCACTAAGTAGGGTTTTATGTTTTGCTGTTTTTATTGTGAGAGCAGTCAAACAACAACAAAGGATCCTGAGGGACAATTCTGTAAGGGATATGTGGTCACAGGCTCAATCTTACAGAAACTGTAAGATGAAGCAAGACTTTTCCCTCTGCTGCAGCTGTCAGTGCTGGGACGTTCACTATTGCTCATCTACAGCTCGGATCAGCTTCTGTCAGCTAAGGGGTGAGTGAGGGAGTGACTCAAAAAGCTGGTTAGCACGGCAGCATCTTGCCACCCCCGATGATTCGTCCCGATACTTCCTGGGACTTGGGACGGAACCGATCCCTCCCCCGAACCCCTGAGGCGGCCGCAGGGAGCCGGAGGCGGGACGGCTCCTCCCTGGCGGGGCGGGATCAGGCGGAGCGGGGCCGGCAGGCGGGAAATGGCGGAGGGCGCCGGGCTGGGATGAGGGGGAATGAAACGGGTTGGGCTGAGGGGACCGGGCTGAGAGAGCACAGAACCGGGTCTGACTGAGGGGACCGGGCTGAGAGAGCACAGAACCGGGTCTGACTGAGGGGACCGGGCTGAGAGAGCACAGAACCGGGTCTGACTGAGGGGGCTGGGCTGGGAGAGCACAGAACCGGGTCTGACTGAGGGGACCGGGCTGAGAGCACAGAACCGGGTCGGGCTGAGGGGACCGGGCTGAGAGAGACAGAACCGGGTCTGACTGAGGGGACGGGGCTGAGAGAGGACAGAACCGGGTCGGGCTGAGGGGACCGGGCTGAGAGAGACAGAACCGGGTCTGACTGAGGGGACGGGGCTGAGAGAGGACAGAACCGGGCCGGGCTGAGCGGTTCGGGCTGAGGAAAATCAGAGAATCAGAGCCGGGTCGGGCTGAGGGAAATCAGAACCGGGTCAGGCTGAGGGAAATCAGAACCGGGCTGGGGTGAGGGGACCGGGCTGAGGGAAATCGGAGCCGGGTCAGGCTGAGGGAAATCAGAACCGGGCTGGGGTGAGGGGACCGGGCTGAGGGAAATCGGAGCCGGGTCGGGCTGAGGCAAAGCAGAACCCGGACCGGGCTGAAGGGACCGGGCTGAGCGGTTCGGGCTGAGGAAAATCAGAGAATCAGAGCCGGGTCGGGGTGAGGGGACCGGGTTGAGGGAAATCAGAGCTGGGTCGGGCTGAGGGAAATCAGAGCCGGGTCGGGCTGAGGCAAAGCAGAACTCGAACCGGGCTGAGGGCAATCAGAACCGGGCCGGGTGAGCTGTGAGCAGCCCCGTGGAGGCAGGATGACGGCCATCTGCCTGCTGCGCTGTGACCTGCGTGCCCACGATAACCAGGTAGAGCCCGGCCGGTTCCCCCTCCGCGGGTGTTTCTTTAGCGATAAACCCGCTGCTTTTGGGCAGGCTGTGGAGGGATGTGTGCTGGGAGCTGCCATGTCCGTCTTTGTGTTTCCAGGTGCTCCACTGGGCTCAGAGCAACGCGGATTTTGTGGTTCCCCTCTACTGCTTCGACCCGCGGCACTACCTGGGCACCCACCGCTACGGCTTCCCCAAAACAGGGCCCCATCGGCTGAGGTTTTTGCTGGAAAGTGTGAAGGATCTGAGAGAAACGCTCCAGAGGAAAGGAAGGTGGTTGGGGAAACGCCGTCGGGTTTTGTTGTCTTTCCCTTGGGCTCTGATGGTGGCTGATTTCAGGGAGGCACAGCCCCTTCTGTTGGATACAAGGTCCCATACATAGCCCCTCATCGGATGACCCCAAGGGAGCAAAAAGCCCCACAGCCTGTGTGACATTCAGGGTTTTGCTTTTTTGGACTCAGATACCACTGATGGGGATCAGCCTTGAGCTCTTTGCCCAGATTCCTGACAGCTGGAGACATGAGCAGCAAACTTCCAAGATGACACCGACCCCTGTGGCATGTGTCCTTCCTTGTCCCTAGCAAGTTTTAATTAGGAGTTGGTTTGAAAGAGACCAACATGGATCCTGGGTTGTGGGACTGGAGAATAAAGTTTGCTCATGTCCCTACACCCAATCTCTTTGGTAGAGAAACTGTGGAAAGAGGATCTTCAGGGATTCCTCCTTCATTATTGTTATAAAAATGACCACTGATCAAGACTCAATGTTCTCTTTAGTAGATTGGTTTAATTAATAAAATTGCAGTAAGCAAGGCAGCGCTGGGTGCAGGGGATGAGCAGAATCCCAATCCCTCATGCACGCCGATCAAAGCTCTGACATTCTCTTATATTGAGTACAATTCTATGCATATTCATTTAATTATAATATTCATAATAGGTGGAGTCTGGGTGGAATCTAGGCGGAGTCTTCTTTTTGGGGAGATGTATTGGGGTCTTCAGGGGGTCTTTGGAGGAAGTAAGAAGTCTTTATCAGGCTTGAACTTTTACCTTTCTTGGTTCTGCTGACTCCTCTGCTGACTCCATTGTGTTGTTGCAAGACGGTATCAGACTTTGACCATAACCATTGTCTCTTATCTGTTTGTTGTGACATCTTTGTGGGGGGGTTTTGTGTAGGTGTTTGCATTCCTTTGGTGCCTAGTTAGCCTTTGGCTAACAGGAGTTAGTAGTATTAGGGGTTTGCTCTATTTTTTACTGATATTTAGTTCTTACTCATTTAATTCTTTTCCTGAATTTTACTTGGTTAGGAATATAAATTCATCAACATACATTACAGGAATACAAATTCATCAACATATATCACATTATGTCTTCAGAAACCATCACTAGGGTAGACCAGGGCCTGCAGGTCTATATGCTGGAGAATCCCATTACCAGGTAACATCTGACTTTGGTTAGCAGGAGATGTGTCAGCCAGCCTGTGTTCTCCCAGAGCAGTTTAACAGTGGTAGTAGATGGAAGAGGAATGGCTCTGGGTTTGTTGTGCACTGTGGACTCTGCAGAGGGATAAATGTTATAGGAGACTGAAAGAAGTGATCAGTGGGTATCTGCACCCATACCCTGCTTTGACCAGATTCAGAGCTGCTTGGATGCTGCTGTGCTTTTCCCAGTGGCTGGTAAGAGATTGTTATTCAGCAGTGGGAGATGTGTGGTTGTGAAGAGCCATGGAGAGACCTAAGCTCCATTTCCACAACCATGAAGTACCCTCTTAATGTAATGGTAGACACAGATCTCCACATCCAGTCTGTGGTATTCCCTAGGGGCAGCTTGGTCTCTGCTTTTCTGTGGGGTGAAAGGGGAACAGTTCTTTCAGCAGCACCCCTTGCTCCTGCCTTCTTCAGACCCAGACCCCATCTTTGGAGAAAGTTTTCAGTTATGCTGTGAATTATTCTTACAAAAACACTGCATTGCCCCTTTCCAAAATTCTTCTCTAGTAAAAGAGAACTCTGCACTCACCACAGCTTCTCTTTTGGTCTGGTGTCCTGGGTACACAGCTGGGCAGTGAGGTGAGGTTGCAAGGTGAGAGGGAAGTTTTGTTCACTCATGAGCACAGAACATTCAGAGGAAAATATTCCTCTGACTATTTCCACATGAAAGTGGAAAGGGGTCTGAAAGAGGAATCAGTTTTTGAATCTCAGACTCCATGTGTGAGGGTGAACAGATCTGACAGATTTACTTTTAGGTAACAGCTTGGCTTTCTGCCCAGTCATATTTTCTAAAGCTTCCGGGGTGGTAGGAATGTGTTTGACACAAGCTCAGCCCCAGAGGCTTACAGACTCTGTTCAGTGGGTCCTAAAAAATGTAAGCTAGTCAAATCCTGTCTGTCTGCCTCTATGTGCTGTCTGTGCTCAGTAAAAAACTGCTATATGGGTGCCTAAGCCAGGACTGGGGCTTTTTGTACACATAAATAACAATAATACCAAACCTAATTCAGACCACTCTTGTGTTTGCAGTACCTTGGTTGTGAGGAAGGGGAAGCCAGAAGATGTGATCCGTGATCTGATTACTCAGTTGGGCTCTGTCAGTGCTGTGGTTTTCCATGAAGAGGTAAGGGAAATATTTGAGTGATGTTGTTCAAAGATTAAATTAATTGGTGGAGGTTTCTTCTGCAACAGTATGGTGATGCAGATCCTGTGTGTTCAGAGCCTTTCTTCTCTGTGGTATTGTTAATCTTGGGGAAACTGGCTGGCTCCTGGGATGGTGTAAGTTTCAGGGGGTAGTCCTTGCTGCATGACAGCAGCTATTTGTGACTGATCACTTCAAGAGCTGTGTCTTGAGGAATTTCCAGCAACTGGCATTTTAGGTCAGCTGAATCCATTTCTCTTTCCTTTTGTATCAAGCTGCTTTGTCCTGGTGCTTTCTTTGCAGTGGCAGCTAGCTGCCAAGGGACATATTTCTGGTGTCAGAAAGGCCCAGGGTGAGTTGACAGCACCTGTGTTTAGGCACTTGCCCATCAGTGTGTTGGAGATCAGGAGATGAGTCCAGTTCAGAGTGCCAACAGGGCTGGCATGTCACTGACCTCTTTTCACTGAGCTGACTGAGTGGTTTCATCCAGAGCCTGCTGAATTCACACACACACCACCCCACCCCCCAACACTGCCTAATGCACAAATCACTCCAGATATTCCTTTTCTCAGGCCTAAGAATTTTGTAACTTGACAGCCTACACATCCCATAGTACTTTGTTCCATGCAGCACTACAGAGAACCACAGAGTATCATCCAAAAGGCCTCATCTGACTCCCCAGCCTTTTTCCAGACAGTGACCAATAACAGATGCCCAGAGAAGACCACAGGAGCAGGACAGTTCTGTAAAGATGTTTTTCCCTTGAATGCTTTGCCAGCCTCCAAGAATCTGTGGCTCAAGGACTTCTTGCAACAGGAATGCTCTCCTGATATTCAGTAACACTCAATGGATTTCTTTTACATACACTTGTCTGGTCACCTTTCCAGCCCACTCAGACTTAAAAGACCAGGAATGTCCTGCATTAAGGAGTTCCTTATGGTGGCATTGGCACTGCTAATGGGAAGTGGAAACACTTGTTAGGTTTGGCAGAGGGAAGTACTCAGAGACTATCTGTGTACCTCTTTTTGAAGGGTTGAAGCCAGATGTGGAGATAAAGGGGGAAGGGCAAGCCCTGCTGTGGCTGAGGCCATGCAGCCAGGGTCTCACTGCATTTTGTCCTCCCTAGGCCACCCAGGAGGAGCTGGATGTGGAGAAGGGAGTGTGCCAGGTGTGCAAGCAGCACGGGGTGAAGACTCAGACATTTTGGGCAGCCACCCTTTATCATCGGGATGACCTTCCCTTCAGGCCTATTGTCAGGTGGGCTGCTCTGTGGTGTCACTCCTCCACTGTCTCATTTCTTTCTTACACCAGTGAACTGCTCAGGAGGGGTCTTACTCATCTAGTCCCATAGGGAAGGGACTCATAAATCCATCTGCATTAATGGAACAGTTCTGTCATGCTCATACACCTCGTAGGAAGGGGCACATTTGTACTAGTGGGATTTATGCACTGACATGCATGGTTTTGTTTGACCATTTATTGAGGAACTGATTTCTTTTTGCCAGTTTAGATACTCAGTCTGCAGTGCTGTGTCCTTGTTGGACTGGATTGCTCCATTATTCAACCTGGATAAATGCAGCTGCTTATGAACTCTTCCTGGCTCCCTCCATAGGCACTTGAGAAGCAGTTGATGGAGCTGAGTGATTCATGGAATCCCACAGAAGATCTATCAAATGGAGCAGAAGAGTCAGGCCGTAAAAATGCCTGAAAAGGCAGCAGGAGGTTGCAGATTTTCACACTGAGTCAGAAGTTGGGTGAGGTGAATCTGACCATGGATTGCCCCCATCGAGACACACTTTAAATTGAAAAGGCACCATTTGCATCAGAAGCAGAAAGAAATTGGGTGAAGGAAGGCTGCTAGCCCCGGGGGCACCTCCCTTTGTTGTGCCAGGCAGTGTACAAACATGCATCACTAATGTGTGCTTTGCCCTCAGGAGGGAGCAGTTGGGAAACAGCTCATTCTCCATCTTTGGGAAGAATTTGGTCGTGTGTGGAAGGGACAGGGCAGCAAACTCTGGAGCTCTGACTGCACTGTCATCCCTGCAGGTTGCCAGATGTCTACACCCAGTTCAGAAAAGTGGTGGAATCTCAGGTGAAGGTCCGGCCAACCCTGGAGATGGCAGATCAGCTAAAGCCTCTGCCTCCAGGGCTGGAAGAAGGGTGTATCCCTACAATGGAGGATTTGGGACAGAAGGGTAAGAAAACCTTATTTAGCCATAAAATCCCCCTTAGAGATGTCTCTTCCTGAGAAGCAGCCCTTCAAACTGTGACTAAGCCTATGTTCCCTCATACAGCAAATAAAAGTGAAATCCCTGTGTGGAGCTGGGTAGAAAACATCCCCTTAACCAGAAGTTTTTAATATGTCTGATGTGGCCCATGTTTCAAAGGCAGAAAGTCTTTTATTTGCCCAAAGCAGACATCCCTCCTGCTAAACATCCCTGGGTTTTAAGCTCCCTACCTTTGAGATGCTTTCCAAAGGTAATGGTGTTTAGAAGTTTGTAAGGTTGTAAAACAAGGTGATGGTGTTTTATATGGCAGATCCTGTGACTGATCCACGAACAGCCTTCCCCTGCTGTGGAGGAGAGACCCAGGCTTTAATGAGACTGCAGTATTATTTTTGGGACACGGTAACTCTTACATTTCCTTGTCTGCATCCTCCCCCTTGTACATGGAGCTGGGCAAGTGGGTGAGGCTTCACTTCCTAATAATGTTTCCTTGGCTCCTGGATAGTACTTTACAGAGGAGGGACTTAGCATTATTTCAGTTTTTCAGACAGACAAAATAAATAAAAGTCATCCAAGAACTAGGAATGCAAGCCAAATAACTTAGGAACCTTGTTTAACGGCCATCCCTCTGAAGTCTTTTTTTTTTTCCATCAACTTTTGGGACCTGGAACGATTTTTGGCTCCTTTACCTTGGTTTGCCCTTTCTACCATCCTGTCCCACATCATTAGCAATGCAGTTTCTCCATTTTGGAGGACAGGGAAGTGGCCTGAAGGGCTGCAAGTGCAATTGGGATGAGGAGCAACTGACTAAAGCTGCTGCCCACAGTTAAAAATAGTAGAAAGTTCCTAGTAGTCTGGTTTAAAAACTTGCAGTCAATAATTATAGTTACTTCTTGCTCCCTGGCTTTGGTGGAGTGAAGCTGCTGCTGTCTGCATTTTGCCCGTGCAGCCTGACCATTTTTGAACCTTTTTCTGGTTTCATTTGCAAACCTGTTTGAATTTAGACAAACACTTGCTGATTTCCAACAGCACTGCATCCCACACAGCTTTTTTTTTGATAAAGGGAGTAGCAGCATCTCTCTATCTGAGGTGGGTTAAGAAGTCTGCCCTGCCCAGGGCTCTTAGTGGGACAGCCCCCAGGGAATTATTTCCCAGTGCTACAGAAGTTCCTGCATTCCCTTGCTCTTCCTCTTGCTGCTTTCAGCTTTATGCTGCTGAGCATGACGTTACAGGGTATGGAATATCCCTGTGGTCAGTCGGGGTCATCTGTCCCAGCTGTGTCCCCTCACAGCTTCTTGAGCACCTTCACCCTGCTCTCTGGTGGGGTGAGGAGCAGAAAAGTCCTTGAAGCTGTGTGAGCACTGCTCAGCAGTGACAAAAACATCCCTGTGTTATTAACACTGTTTTCAGCCCAGATCCAAAAACACAGCCCCATGCAAGCTAGGAATTAACTCTATCCCAACCCAAAGAGGTAGATGTATGCAAAGCTTCTGTTCTTGTTGGGCAGTAGAGGGAAAACCTGTTCCTTGGTTTTTGTTATGCAAATGTCATCCCCCCCGGTGAGTTAGAACAGCCCTTGAGCAGTTGTAACCTGGCAGTGAAGGGGATCAGAGGGTGATGGGGCTTCCTTACATCCTCTGCCTCCTCAGAAGAGTGCTCAGAAAATTCTGCACCCTGCTGGAAATGTGGGAGGCTCAGAAAGAAAGGTGATCAGGATTCCTGCATCTTGAGTGCTGGGTTCTGTCAGAGGCCACCAGTCCTGGTGCTTTCTAAGTGGGGTATTGACCCAGAGTCAGGTGGGCGGCAGCATGGCCAGGGTCGCAGTCCTTGTAGGAAGAAATGTGCCACAGGCTGTAGCAGGGAGTATGAGCTCTGACAGACATCCCAGAGCTGTCATGAAAACTGCTGGCTCGATTAATTTCTGTGCACTGGAGGCAGTAATTAGGCAGCTCTGTAATCCTTGCAGGCAGCCATGAGAGGGAGCCTAGCCCTGCCAGATTGTCCTGGCTCCAGTATGAAATAAAACATACTTAGCAGGCTGCAAGGGAAGTATTGAAACCCTTTTTCCCTCTTGCTTTCACAGAACCTGGTTGCATCTTACAAGGAGACTCGGAATGGGCTGGTGGGAATGGATTACTCAACCAAGTTTGCACCATGGTAAAGATTTCTGTTGTGAGACTGGAAGCTCCACCTCTGCCCCCATCCCAAACTGATATCCTCCCTGTCTTCTGAGTGCTCACTGAGCATGGGTAGGGTCTAGGTGTGATTCCTTTTGCCTTTTTTGTTGGGGTACAGCAGCCTCAGAGCTGCTGTTTATTGCACTTCCAGACAGCAGTTCCCTGGGAACATTAATTCCTGCACTTTGGAATTGCTGAAGTGTAGCAGTACTGTGCCACCAGCCCAGTGTGCTGGGAGCAGCAGTGTGGGCAGAGCACAGGGGCCACACAGCCCTTGTCTTCAGCTTGGTGCTGTTCTGTGTGTCAGGAGTGGTTGAGAACAGCCAGGGGAGAAGCCAATTGCTTGGGCTGCAGCAGAACTGGATCCAGTCCTGGTTTCCTGAGCGCTGTGAGGCAAGTCACCTCACTTCACTGCCAGTCAGTTTGTCTGTGGGGTGAAGAGACACTTCTGATAATTCCTATTCCAAAAGCATCTTGCTTGGGTAAACATGATGACTTCTAATTCAGGGGTTTAGTCCCCAGTGCTGGAAGGGGCAGAGTTAATACTGAAACTGCAGCAGCAAAACCCAGTTCAGCCTAATGCTGAGAGCATCTGGAGCGTTTTCCCGACAGAATTACAACATGAAACGATTTTTTGAGGCTATTACAGGTCAGGGTTTCTCTTCAACTGGCTTTGTGCTTTACTTGTTGCAGTGCATGGCTCCACCTGGTGGCACTTTGGGATCCCAAAACGAGTGGTGCTGCAGAAACTGCTGCTGCCTCCACTCGTTTTTCCAAGCTGACCATTTGCCCAGACCAGAGAGCTCTGATCTGCTTCCCTTTAAGTGTTCCTCGGTCAGATAATCAAAATCAGACTGGTTCAGATTGCAGCCAGTCATTCCCATCTCATACTGGCCATATCTAAGTGCTGAAGCTGTTCACAATTAAGGAAAAAAAAAATCTTCAGGCCCTTTCTTCCTGTTTTCCAAAATTCATCAGAACATCGTTTCCAGGAGCCCTAGTGGGAAATTGCAGTAAAATACATTTCTAGGAAAATCAAGGTAGAAGTTGTTCCTTATCACCCTTTGCCACGGGGCTGGAGTCTGCAGGCTCTTTCCTGTCTTGCACAGTGCTGATTTGGAACAAATGGAAGGAGGGAAGTGGGTTGAAAAGCCAGAACTGGGTTTGAGTCCCTGGTTTTCCTACCCAGCAAGTCACTTACCCCCTGAGATGCCAAGGTACTGCAGGAAAAGGAGCCCATGGCATATGATAAATAGGTTTGTAGTGAAAAGAGGGTTGTTGAACAGCTGGGACAGTTGGTGTAGAGGGTGACATCTGAGATCCCTTTCTGGGTTTGTCAGTGGTGTGCTAAGTCACCAGCTGATCAAGTCTTTGAGGCAAAACTTGTCACACTTGTGCAAAGTGATTTAACTCAGTAGCTTGAAAACTCCTGTTGGGAGGGGGAGAATTTTAATTCTCAGATTGCAGAGTTGCAAAAAATTCATACAACTTGACTAAAGCTGTTTGGCAAGCCAGTGGCTTAACTGCAAACCAAAAGTTTTTCAGACAGCAACTCTAAACACAAAACTGCCCCTCCACACAGATATCAAGCTGTCAGTCCAGCATCACAGCCAGGACATCATTCTTCTGCTTTCAGGCTGGCACTGGGCTGCATTTCTCCTCGGTACATCTATGAGCAGATCCAGAAGTATGAAAAAGAGAGGACAGCAAATGAGAGCACATACTGGTATGAGCTTGCACTATCAGCATGGGTTGTTTTCTCTGAAAAGGAAACTGGTATCTCACGCACAGGAGAGAGTTATTTGTTAGCCTTCTTAATGAATGTGGGGTTTTTTTCCTGCTCTTTGGTTCCTCAGGGCTGCAGTGCAGTTCAGTCTGGATTTATTAGTCTGTCTTTGACATCCAGAGGCTTTAGGCACTTTGTAATTAAAGATTATTAATACCAGCTGTCATTATTATTGATGGGACATAGAGGCACCTGATTTTTAAAACTGATTGCTGTAAATCACCATCATACCTCTCTGTACTGTTATTATGGGCTAGATGAGAAGGAAGAAGAATGAAAGCCAAGGGGTTTCTCATGCCAAGGATCTGAACAGGGTTTGTGACCCGTGGTGGCAGAAGGCCTCTGGACCTGGATTGCCCAGTGGCCTGGCCATGACCACCACAGCAAAGGGGAGGAGGGGACTGGGAAGTGGGCTTAATGCATCCTGCCTGGTCACCTCTTCCTCACCTGCCTGCAGGCTGTCCTGAAGGTATCTGGGGGACAGCTGAGGTCAGTGTGTCCATCCCTGGGCTGATCTTGACCTTGCTCATGCAGTCTGATCTGCCCAGATCTGTGAACTGCAGCCTGGGAGAGGCTCTGATGCAGGTTCCTGGTAGAGCCTGGCCTAACACTGGACCAGGATGGGAAAAAACCCAAACCACGAAGTTGGGGAAAATTCTAGGACTTTGTTTTTTATTGGTTTGTTACATCTGCAGCATGTCAGTCAGTGCAGTGGATGGTGAAGAACAGGCAGAACATTGCCAACAAATCTGGCCAAAATACTCAATTTCATTAAAATTTAGATGTCAGATAAAATACTGACCTTTTGCTAGTTCAAGGGTATGCTTTTTCCTTTCTTCAAAGACAAGAGAGTAAAGATTCCAAGAAATGAACATACTCATGTGTTTTTGTCTAATAGTCAGCTAGCCTGCCTGCAGCTGGAGTGCCATGAGGATAGGGGTATTTTAAAGTGACAAATAATTATAAACAAGAAGATGTTGAGCTCCCAGGCAGTCCACTGCAGAACTGCAGTTCATTGTAGAGTGAAGTACAGTTTGTGATGGCTGCACATGAGAAACTGATTGAACCTCAGTACCATGACATTAGTTCTTAGCATTTGGACAGTGTCCTGGTTTGTGTAATCAGGTTTTCCAGAAAGAACTTGTAAGCCTAAGCATCAGCTGAGCAGAATATTTCCAATATGCCAGAGATCTGAAGCAGGTTTCAGAGGCTGAGGTGCCATCTTTTTGTAAGATGTGCTTTTTATAGAAGAGTTTTTATAAAAAAATATCTATTTTCAGCAGGCTGAGCACCTGATCTCATGAGCTGGACCACTGCCAGTGGCTAGTTTGGAAAAGTGCTTTTAAGCTCCTTAAAAAGGTTGTTGCTTGAATTGATGCAGAGCTCCTAGGAATGTGCTGACATGCTTGCTCACTTTACATGGAAGTGTGAAGCTGAATCAGGTCCTCACCCTGCTCTTTGGAGGATTACATCCCAGCAGGGACAGGTGAGAAACAGGTTTCCTGAAATTCTGGAGTTAAGGAAAGCTTCCCAAGTGATTCATGCAAAGTTTGCTTTCACTGTAGTCATCCAGGTGCAAGCTGGATAAGTAGGCTTGGGGCAAGAACTGGTATGATGGGATTGCTCCTTGTGAATAAACCTCATGGTGTTAATGATGGGTGCTTGGGAAGCAATTGAGTACTTTTATCTGACCCACAGTGCAATACAGAGATGGCTTTGTGTTTTAGGGTCCTCTTTGAACTGCTGTGGAGGGATTACTTCCGATTTGTGGCCCTGAAGTATGGCAATAGGATTTTCTCATTAAGAGGTGTGTATGGAACACTGTATTTGGAGAGGAAAAGGAGAGTATTACACCAGGGAAAGCCAGAGAAGAGGCTGTTGGCATTGTGTAACACAAATGTTCTCCTCATAGCACTTGTGTCAACACCCAGGGATGCTGCTGGGGACTTAATGACAGCACAGAAGTGCCTCAACACCACGGTGCTGGACACTGTGTAGACACTGAGACTTTTGCCCCACATCTGATTAGACACAGGAAGTGTCATTAACACGTGTCAGTGGGAAGCAGCAGCACAATAAGAGTTAAGATGGTGTTTCCGGAGACATTCCAGCTTTGGAGAGAATCCAGGCTTCAGACTGGCCCAAGTTCACCAGAGAATCTGGGACAGAGCAGGCACCAGCCCAGCAGTTGGAATCTCAAGAAGCCACATGTGCCTAAACTTAAAAATCTGGAGACAGAGCTGAGTTATCCCTGCTGTCTCCATTACATTGTCACAGACCCTTACAAAGTCACCCCACTCATCTGTTCCTGCCCTGCTGCAGGAGCAAAGTGTCACCAGGGGCTTCTGCCAGGTAATTCTCAGTTTAGTATCTGACACAGAAGCAGATTTCAGATAAACACTGTCCTGGAGGAAAACTGGTAAGTTTTTTAAGAAAATACTGTCTTGGACCAGAGCACATCTCCGGCCACTTGTGAGGTGTGAGTAATTTTTAATTAAAAAAGAGCAAACACCAATAAAACAAATAATCAAAGTCCACTGGGGCTTGAGCATCCTCCCTCTGCATGAGATATCCCTTTTGCAACACCTGGAGGAAGGAATGGATAATTTCTAAACCTTTGCAGAAGGTTTACAAACATGGCTTGTTTGGAATACCCCCGAGATGTAGCTTCTTCCTAACCTCTGGTGTCAACCAAGGTGCCTCAGGCTGTCATTATTTTATTAATAATTGCTTTCCCAGCATTTGTCTTCATTAGCAATTAATTTTTTTTCCTCAATAGGGCTTCAAAGTAAAGACATTCCCTGGAAGAAGGACCTTCAGCTCTTTGACTGTTGGAAAGGTCAGTAAAACCACAGGTTTGGCTAAATGTGCTTTTGGTTTCCACGTGTCTGCATGCTAATGTGTGCCCTGACGGTCACTCAGGTTTAGGTAAAGGAACTGTCATGATCAGGCCCTGACTTTTAAACTGCTGCCACCAAACAAGAATCCAATCCCTGGGTTCAGTGTGAGTGGGGAATACTTGGCTGGAAGGAGCTGGGGCTGTTCAATCTGGAGAAGAGGATGTTGAGGGGAGACCTTATTGCCCTCTACAACTACCTGAAAGGAGGCTGGAGTGATGTGGGTGTTGGCCTCTTCTCAGTGACAAGTGATAGGACAAGAGGTAATGGGTTCAAGTTGCACCAGGGGAGGTTCAGATTGGATATTAGGAAAAATTTCCTCACTGAAAGAGTGGTGAAACATTGGAACAGGTTACCCAGGGAAGCGGTGGAGTTGCCATTCCTGGAGGGATTTAAAAAATGGGTAGGTGTGGTGCTTTGGGAGATGATGTAGTGGTTAAGGCAGTGTAGGACTGATAGTTGGACTGATGATCTTGAAGGTCCTTTCCAACCCTGATGATTCTGTGATTCCAAGAGAGAGCACCACAGAGGAGCAGGCCCAGGGAGTATCACGGATGTCCAGACTCTGGGTGATACATGCTTTGTGAGATGCACTGCCCTTAGATTTCCCTGTCCTGGTGGAAGTACTTACAGCCTGTTTGGTCCTTTCTGTTTAGTGCCACACAGGCTGACCAGCCCTTCTTACCAACTCTAAATTGTTCTTCCAGCTGGTTTTGGTTAGAAAGTAAAACAGCTTTACAATATTCATCACATCTTCCATTATGCCACAGCCTTTTAATACCTTTGCTTTTCTTTAGATTTTATAACTTTGTTGTGACATCAGTAGCAAGCAGATCACAAATTCAGACTTGGAGGGATTAACAGATTAAAGTATCAGAATTGATGCAACACACACCTCTGCCTTTCTTCACTTTACTACCATCTGTGTCCATTTTCACACAAGTACAAAACATCTTTTCCTTAACAACAGACAAGGCTCTTTACTTTTCAGGTGCTGACCCTTGGGGTCTTATCCAATGCATCCCTCTCTGCTCTTAATCACCTCTCAAGAATTTTTCTGTGCTTGGTTCTTGTGTATGTCTGTTTGTTTTGCTCTGCAAAATTCCCTGCAAATCACCTGATTAGTTGTTGAGATTTTTTTCCTGTGTTTTTTCTTGCCCCCAAAATCTCCTCATGCTAATTCCCAGTATAATTTCCCACTCAGTTCCCTGTGGATCTCTGTAGCTTCACACCTCACTGAAACCTCTCCCTGCCACTGTGCACTGCTTCACTTGCTTGGATGGCTCTGACTGCAGCACCACAGGTTGGTTTATCAGTCTCCAAAAGTCTCACCACATCCCAACGCTGGCTTTTTTCTTTGCAGAGGGGAACACGGGGGTTCCTTTTGTCGATGCCAACATGAGAGAGCTCTCTGCCAGTGGCTTCATGTCCAACAGAGGGCGGCAGAATGTCGCCAGCTTCCTGACCAAGGATCTGGGGCTGGACTGGAGGATGGGGGCAGAATGGTTTGAATCCCTGCTGGTGAGACTGAACCCTTTGTGTGTCTTCAATTTGTGCTTCCTGGCAGGAGTGACAGAGAGGGGGAAAGGTACAGAAGATGATCAATAATTTTCAGGCTGATCCAAGTCTGTGCTGCTTGCATGGTGTATACTTCCCAAAGTTGAGGTATGAAAATGGGAGTTAAGCCACAGTGAAGCTGCCATCAATAGAGATGTAGCTAGGGAGTTTGCAGTGATTTTGATCCTATGTGTAGGTTTTTATCCAGATTTGTCACACTTGAGAAAACTTTCAAGAATAAATTAGCATTAACAGTGCTCTGATTTGCTCACCTCAGAGGCTGGGGAGGAGCAGAGCCCAGAAACAGAACATATAAATAAATATGTTCTGACCACTGAGGCTGTTGTTAGCACAGAATCTTTGTGTTGATGGCTGTGGACAGGGAACTCCTCTCTGAGCATCCTTGCTTGGTTGCCATTATCTCTGGTGATGCTGATGGAGAGATCATTGGTAGCACCATGCTGAGCAGTGAAAGGAGGTGAATTGGCATTTGTTCTTCACCAGACTGAGTGGTGCAGACTGAAAAAAAACAAACACTAGTATCAGCCTCACAGTAAACATCTTTTCTACTGGTAACCAGCAAACTTTCTACTTACTAGGATGGCTAGGGGTACAGAAAAACCCAGTCTTTTTATTATTAAATACAGTTAAATGAGAGTTCTTTTATCAATGTAATTTTTTTTTTATTCTTCTTGGAGCTGGGCTCTGACATTGCTTTGGCTGTAGAGCTTTTCATAAGATCTGAATGCCCTTCCCTTTACTGTGCCTCACACCACTGCTTTGAGCAGGGATGGCTTACACAGTAACACCATGCAGGATTTCTGCAGGATCTTTCAGCAAAGTGTTGGTAGCTCCATGCAGTGATGCTTGTCCAGATAAGAACAAGAGCCACAGGCACCCAGCACCAGAGAACTGCTGGGAAAAGTGGTGGCCTCATACTTTATACCCTGGGTGGAATATGGGATCAAAAACCTTACCTGGAGTACATTTCCTTTGCTGTTTCAGTGGGTTGAACAAGGTAGGTGATACCCTATGTGCCCTGAGCTTTGTAGCTGTGAATTTCCAAGCAGGGGCTGCATTTCAGCAAAGCCTGAATGTATTGTGTGTGGCACACAGGGGCCCTCCAGAAGAATTGTACAGCACACACAGATGCACAAGGATATCTGCATGTTCCTGCCTTGCAGAGAGTGAGCCACTAGGACTCTTTTGGATGTGTTATAGCATCTGGGTTTTGGTGGCATCTGTCAGTTATGGCTTTCAGAGCAGTTACAAAGGTGACTTCATTACACAGACAGTGCAGCTTGCTTCATGCATGGGCAAGCCTGGTACTCAGGGTCACAGTCTGATGGAAGATTTGGAAGATCTTCCTCAGGACAGGAGCTTGATTCACTTTGCAGTCAGACTCAGAGGACCATGGGAAATTCCAGGTCCTGTTCCCCAAGTGAGGAAGACCTGGAAGGTCTCACACTGGGAAGACACTCCCTGGGTTACTTCCCTTGATTCACATGGTTGTTGCAAGCCTTGCTGGAAGCAGGATTTACCACTCTGCACTAACCCTTTCATCTCAGCCCCAGATACTGAGCACCACTCGTAGGCTGGGATGGCACAGGATGCTCCTTCTGCTCTTCTGTCCCTTCCTTTCAGCTTGTGTCACACAGAGCTCAACAGCTCTGGTTCTTTAACTGGGTGGCATCCCCAGAGTAAGATCCTGAAGACATCAGTTTGGTGGGGGAGAGGTGTCTATAGAATAGCAGGGGCCAGTGTGGAACAGAAACTGGTCTCACTTGCCTACAAAAAGTGAAAGTGATGGATTTTCCACCTCTGATAATTCCAGCAAAGAACTACAGAGTGGTTGTGTGTGTGTGTGTGTACCAGATGGTTGAGGAGACTTCAGCCAAGCTCTCTGCAACTCTCAGAAGCCAAGGGAAAGGCCAGAGACCTCTGGTGTCCTGAACTGAGAATATCTCAGCTCTGATTTCATTCGCCAGGTCAGGCCCCAAGGAAAAGGGAGAAACAAAAAGAAGAGAATGCCAGGAAGGGGCAAGGCTGGGGGGGAAATGAGCCTGCCTCCTCCAGTCCCCCTTGGATTTGCCCTCACCTCCCACACATGCTTTCCTGCACGTTCCTAGCACAATCAGGCCTCTGATGGCATCTTTCTTCCCCTCCTTATCTCACCCTCTGGAGGAAGTGCTGCTGGGAAGGGGAAGCTGGTGCCCAAGGAGCATAGCTGTCTGTCTGTCTGTCTGTCACCTTGACCCCAGCTCTCCCTGGCTTTGCAGAGAAAGAGGAGGGGGTCTTGTAGAGCCCCTTCCTCTCTGCCTTCTGCACTGGGGCACATTGAGCTCCCCACCTGGAGTGGCTGAGAATTTGGGAACAGCACAGTGGTTGCTGCAGCTGCAGTGAAGGGAGAGCAGCACTGAACCTGCTCAGGGAGGTGTTTTTGCTGCAGCTGCCAGTGCTGTGATTTTGCAATGCTGGTTTAGCACCTGCTAAGGACACTCAGAGATCCCACACCCTATTTGCTCTCTTTGCCACACCCCTCCTGGACTAGGTTTGCATTGTCCTACAACTGGAAAGCTCCTGAGACTGGATTTAACCCACCCTGCCCAGCTAAAGAGCACTCTGAACCATGCTCTGCTCTTATTTGTGCCTGTTTCAGGAGACATTTTTCATAAACATCCTTGAGAGTGTTTTATTTATTTAGATGTGGAACAACTGGGTGATGTGGAGCTCTCTGAGTAGATCACGAGAGCTCTCGTGTTCCCTGTAGTACAGCAACTCTCCTGCCAAGTCCCTGTGAGCTGAGGCTTGTTGCCTGATGAAGGTTAAGTCCAGCAGGGAAACAACTCCAGTGTTTGCACCCATTGCATCTCTGTGTGCTCTGTGTGGTCACTCCATACAGCCTGAGTTGGGCTTTTCTCCCATCTGCCCAACAGGATCTCCAGAGATGAGTTTGTTGGTCTGTGGTTTCTGAGTTAACAGGTCAGGAAGAATTTCTCTCTCATATTTGAAGTGTAGTGGACTACTGTTGCTTGGGATATGAACACTCAAAAGCTTGGGCTGGTTGTCATGAAGTCAGCCAGATGATGGCAGAAAGAAAAAGATTTCTTAAAAAAAAAAAAAAAAGGGAATTTAAAAAAAAGGGTTACTTTGGTTGGTCATCCTCTTCTGAGCCAGCTGGCTGTACCTCTATGGTAGACCTCTGACTACCCCAGTGTGTCCAGATGGATTCCCATGCAGGGAGTTTTCCCCTTGAGGTAGGAATTGGATGGGGAGAAGATTCAGCAAGGGGCAGCACAACTCTTCTCACTGTTTTCTCCCTCTCTGTTCCCAAGGTGGATTATGATGTTTGCAGCAATTATGGGAACTGGTTGTACAGTGCTGGAGTTGGCAACGACCCACGGGAGCACAGGAAATTTAACATGGTCAAACAGGCCCTGGATTATGATGGCAAGGTAAGTCTGGTTTGGCTGTCTTAACAATGAATGGTGCAGCAAAGCACAGGTGATAATTTCAGGGCACAGAGGAGATGAATTTGCTCTGTGGACACTGCTCCAAAAGCAGTTCTGTGATCTCCATGCTAAACATCAAGCAGGTTCCTCGTTGCTGTACAGGAAGAGCTGATGTTTACAGGCTGCTGGTGCTCTGTGTGCCCTCCCTGCCCTGCCCCTTGGTCTGTGTGGTCAGTGTTTCATCACCATTTCTTCTGGGCAACAGCCACACCCCAGTAATATCTCCCACAGCCTTTTCCTTGAGCACAGAGCAGCTTCTTGGAGAGCTCAGAAGTGGCAAGAGAGACTTCAGCTCCTCACGTGGCACCTTGGGAGTTAAATTGCCCTTTCTACCTGATTAGTGTTCACATACCAGATTACCTCTTCCCACTCTGTTCCTTAGCTCTGTGGCAAGCTGGAGGTGTTGCCTTTCAGCACTGTAGCTGGCACAGCTCTGCAAGGAGTTAAAAATCAGTCCTAGGAGGAGAGAGGGCGATGGAGTTAATGGGAGATTCAAGAGCAGGGGGGTTCATCTTGTCAAACACAGAGGTGGCTGTGCAGCTGAGACAGTCACTCTAGTTTCCTTCACAGTCACTGGGAAGAGAAAAAGGTCTCCTTGGGAGTGACTCCATCTTATGATGTCCTAAACAGGAGAGGTGAACTGTACCAAAGAAACTCCCTTTGTCTCCACCCCACTGCCTGCACTGCCTGCACTCCACTCCTGGGAGAGGAGCTCCAGTATCCATGTCTCTCTGCTTAGGCACTGATTCTCTGCAGAGGGTTTAACAAGAGGGGCTGAGGCCTTTTCTTTACCTGGAAATCAGTCTTCTTTCTTTCATGTGAAGAAGGACCCTTTCTAAGAAGCACTTAGTGGTTGTTCCTGAACAGATCCCTTTCCTGTTGGTTCTGTTTGCAGGGGGATTACGTCCGGCTGTGGGTCCCAGAGCTACAGAGCATAAAGGGAGCAGACGTCCACACCCCTTGGGCACTGAACACTGCTGCTCTCTCCCAGGCAGGAGTAACTTTGGGTGAGACCTACCCACAGCCTGTTGTGACAGCTCCAGAGTGGAGCAGACACATCAACCAGAAGCCTGTGAGTAACTGGGGAGGTTCAGATGGGGTGGGAGGGCTCTGGGCATTTGCTTTGCACAGCAGAGTGGCTGTGAATTCTGATTTTCTTTCTCTGGGATAAAGGGAAAAAATGCTTTAATGCAAAGGCGTGTTACCTGACAGCAGAGTGATCCAGCTCTACACAGGGACTGTGCAGCCTGGGTTATTTAATCACAGAATTTTCAGGGTTGGAAAGGACCTTAAAGATCATTTAGGTCCAACCCCCCTGCCATGGGCAGTGACACCTCCCACCAGATCAGGTTGCTCAGAGCCCTGTCCAGCCTGGCCTTAAAAACTTCCAGGGATGGATGGGGCTTCCACCACCTCTCTGGGCAACCTGTGCCAGTGTCTCACCACCCTCATGGGGAAGAACTTCATCCTAATATCTAAATTAAATCCCCCCTCCTTTAGTTTGAAACCATTTGGCTGTGCCTGTCCTAAGCTTGGTCTGAGGCACAAGTCCAGGTATTGATCTCCTGGCATCCAGACTGCCTCATTGTTAGTGCATTTCCCAGTGATATTTTTGCCAGGACTAAAAGAAACTTCCAAGCACCATTTGGGAGTACACTGTCACTACATACAGTCTTGACAAAGCCAGTCTACACGTGCAGACATAAACTGTGCCAGGCCAGTTGGCTTTAGGGCTGAAGAAAGAACCCATGCATGTTTTGTTTACTATTTTATAGGTGCCTCTTCTTACTGAGGTTTTTTCCTTCTGGTTATACACAGTGTCAGACATGAGTGGAGGGATGGGGTGGCTCTGAAAGACTCCACTGGCCTCATCCTCACACAATGCAGACAGACAGAAGGGAGACAAGATTTATGTTGCATTTCCACACTCTTGATGAGATGGAATTCCTACCAGACTTGAGTGCATCCAAACTGGAGTCAGCAAGACCAGTAAATACAGGGACTAGCTTTTGCACTTGTCTTTTTGGGTGCACCTGCCTTTTAGAGTGGGGACAGATTGAGATGTGGATCTTGTCAAGACTTGTATCCACGGAAGAGTGAAGCTTGTCTGCATTTTGGGTCTTAATCCCAAGGTGCAGTATCACATTTCTCAGAACAGATTCCTTTGCCATGAGTGGGAAGTTTTGCAGAAGCAAAGTCTTCTGTTTCCAGACATGCTTGTTGAAGGGCCTTGATTATTACCCCTCTGTTTAAGAGTTCATCTGAGATCAGAGGGATGTGTCTCTGCAGGGTTTGAGCCAGTGATGAAACTTGAAGCCAAAAAGCTCCTCTGTCAGGCAGAAGTTCCTTTTTTGATCAACTTTCCAGCTGGGGCTCTGTAGGCCTTCACTGCTGCATTGTGCTTATGAAAGTAAATACTCTTGGGAGAGATTGTTGGCCCAATGTTACTGAGGCCTGGAGAAGAACCTCTCCCCTCAGCCCCCCAGACTGAGTATCAAAGTATCTTTGAAAATACAATCCCACATCTTACTGGAAATCCTGGTTTCCTAAATCCAAGCCTAACCCTGGGCTCCCCATCCTTCTGCAGACGTGGGGCTACAGGTGCCACGTGCACATTTTTCTGATTAATAATGCTGCATGTCAAGGCTGCTTTGTCATCAGATTCTCTTTTCAGCACGGGTAAATATCTCACTGTTCTTCTTTGCTTTGCAGCAGGGAAGAAGTCCCCATCCCAGGGGCAAGAGGGGACCTGCACACACACCAAGGCAGCACAGGGACAGAGGGATAGATTTTTACTTCTCTCACAAGAAGGATGTGTGATGGAGGCTGTGGGGTGCAGGCTGGAGAAGTGCTCTCCCTGCTGAAGATGCCAGGATAGTTGTGAATCTCCTTGAAAGAAGCCAACAATAGAAGTCTGGACACAGCAAACTTAATTAGGGCCCTGCCCTAATTCAGTGTTCCCAGGATGAGGAGCTGGACGTGGATATTTGGAGGCTTTGTCTTAGCATGGATTGTGGTGATTGCAGCCTTTGGTTTTACTTTGGTGCTTAGGGCTGGTGCTGTGAGCAGTTTGCTTATTGCTTTCCAGGACTGGCTGCCTTCCAGTGCTGAGGGGCTGGCTCCCATGGACAGTTTTATCACTCTCAACTCTGGAAAGCCCTTTGGTTGAAAGGGGCTGTCTAATTCATATTAATTAAGCAAAATGCCATGGCCTTTCTGTTAGGAGGGGATGTGGCTGATTTTCCAGTGCCTCTTGCTTTCCACTGGTGCCTACAGCTGTTAGAGCTTCATTTCTACCTCTCTTCACAAGCCAGAGCAGATGGTTTATGTGGCAAGTGTGCAGTCAGAACTCTCTAGTGAACTTCCTCATGCTAATTTTTCATGTTTTCAAGCATTAAACAACCAATCATTGTCTAATTAAAAGTTTTGCTACTGAAATATTTTTCTCCTCATTTCCAGAGAGATTCACAGATGGAGGCTTCAGAGGGCATTCTTTTACTGTGTCTTCTTCAATACTTTGGAGAAACAGCAAATTCCTCTAAAAAATGGCCCTAGAGTCCTTGCAGCTCCCAGGTTATTTTTGGTACCAGCCTCAAAGCTGGAAACTGTTCAGTTCCAAGCTGAGAACTGTGAGAACTCAGCACCAAACCCCAGTCCAGAGCAGTTCCCTGACCATTTTAAGCATTTTGTCTCTCTGCAGAATGTTGTACTTGCTGGAAGAGTTTGGAAATTTGAAGAAAGACCTATTTGTGCTGTTGTGGAGCACTGTCACCTGATGGAAAGCTCAGGTTTGAACTCCTCAATCCCTAAAGCAGCCCCACAATGTTCAGGGCAGCTGTTTATATCATAGCACCACAGGATATCATAGCACCACAGAATGCTTTGGGTTGGAAGGGACCTTAAAGATCATCCATCCATCCATGGGCAGGGACACTTCCTACCAGACCAGGCTGCTCCAAGCCCCATCCAACCTCTCCTTCAACACTTCCAGGGATGGGGCAGCCACAACTTCCCTGGGCAACCTGTGCCGGTGTTTTCCCACCCTCACATGAAGGAATTTCTTCCTAACGTCTAACCTAAATATCCCAAATTTTAAACCCATTTCCCCTTGTCCTCTCACTACCCCCCAACATCCAAAGCCCTCCCCCAGCTTTCTTGTAGCCCCTTCAGATATTGAAAGGTTGCTCGGAGCCTTCTTTTCTCCAGGCTGAACCACCCCAATTTCTTTACCCTGGTTCCACAGGGAGGTGCTCAGCATTCTGAGCATTTGAGTCTCAACTCCAGACACACCCCAGGACCTCTGTGCCCTCCCAGAACAGGACACATCTCTTCGTTGTGCCCCAAGAACACACGGAGCATCACCCTCGGCGCTCCGCTGCTTTTCCACAACCCATTCCCTCCTTCTCCCGGTTCCTAACCCGGGGAGGGGGTGAACGGCACCGAACCACCTCAGCACCCCCCAAGCCAGACCGCGGGGAAAGCCCCGAGTCCGCTGAGGGCCCCGGGGCCGGGCAGGGCAGGAGGCGGGGCGAGGCGGGAAGCGAAAGGGCCGCGGAGGAAGGGAAGAGAAACGGGGGGCGGGGGTGAAAATCGGGGAAGTTGCGACAGCGGGGCGGCCATGGAGGGCTCCGCTACCACCCCGCTCCCCGTCCCCGTTTCGTCGCCGCCGGACCTGCACTCCGTGCCCATGGTAGCGCTGAACTACGGCGTGCGGCGCCGTCTCGGCCTTTACCTCAACCCCCGGGCGGCGGCGGCCGCGGACTGGACAGCGCTGGCGGAGGAGTTGGGCTGCGAATACCTGGAGATCCGGCGGCTGGAGGCACAGCCCGACCCCACCGCAGCCCTGCTGCAGGACTGGCAGCGCCGCTGCCCCGGCGGAGCCACCGTCGGTCGCCTCCTCGATCTCCTGCACCGCCTGGGCCGCCACGACGTGCTCCTCGACCTGGCCCACAGCGTGGGTGAGGATTCGCTTCTTTTCCCTTTCCTTTCCTTCCGAGCGGCCCGTGGGGCCCTCCCGGAGCCGAACCTGGAGGCGGCGAACCCGGCCTGAGGGCACCGGGAGGAGGGGACGGAGCCAGGGCCGCTCATAGCCCCGAGGGTCTGGTGGGGAGCGGGGCCGAGCCTGAGCCTCTCAGTGTCTCAGGGATCCTGCCCATCCCTTAGGATCCTGCCCATCCCTTAGGATCCTGCCCATCCCTTAGGATCCTGCCCGACCCTCAGGGATCCTGCCCATCCCGCAGGGATCCTCCCCGTCCCTTAGGATCCTGCCCATCCCTTAGGATCCTGCCCGACCCTCAGGGATCCTCCCCGTCCCTTAGGATCCTGCCCATGCCTCAGGGATCCTGCCCGACCCTCAGGGATAGAATCATAGAATCACAGAATCAGCTGGGTTGGAAGGGACCTCAGAGATCATCAAGTCCAACCCTTGATCCACTACCCCTGTGGTTCCCAGCCCATGGCACTGAGTGCCACATCCAGGCTCTTTTTAAATATCTCCAGGGATGGAGAATCCACTGCTTCCCTGGGCAGCCCATTCCAATGTCTGATCACCCTCTCCATAAAGAAATTCTTCCTAATATCCAACCTAAACCTCCCCTGGCACAACTTAAGTCCGTGCCCTCTTGTCTTATTGAAAGTTGCCTGGGAAAAGAGCCCAACCCCCCCCTGGCTCCAGCCTCCTTTCAGGGAGCTGTAGAGAGCGATGAGGTCTCCCCTGAGCCTCCTCTTTTCCAGGCTGAACACCCCCAGCTCCCTCAGCCTCTCCTCACAGGACTTGTGCTGGATCCCTTCACCAGCCTGGTTGCCCTCCTTTGGACCTGCTCTAGGACCTCAATCTCCTTCCTGAACTGAGGGGCCCAGAACTGGACACAGGACTTGAGTACATCTCAGGTCATTTGAGAGGTGACAGGAGATCCCAGACAGCCTCTGCCTCCTGATGGACACAGCTTCTTCCTAGGTCCAGTGTCACACCTGCTGGCCCATGGCAGAGAAGTATCTTGGACACTGGGATCTCTCAGGTGACACTTGATGCCTTTGTGTGGGCAAATGAGCCAAGCTCCTTTGGGACACAGCATCCCCCCTGAAACACAACTCCTGGTTGCTGTGCAGCTCCAGAGAACACACTTGGTTTGGGGCTTCTGCTATAGAACCAGTTCCCTGTCTTCCCATCACGCGCTCCATTCCTGGCATGCTTGGGTTGTTAAAAATTGGTGTCTCCTGCAGCCTCAAATAGTTCCACTTTTGGCTTCTCTGTGCAGTGGGGCTGTGTTTAACAGCTCCCCTCTTACACTGGCTGGAGTACAGGCACTTTTCCATCCCAGCAGATCTGCTCTAAGCACGAGGTTTCTCAGCAGCTTATTTTGGTTTACAACCACCTTTAGGGATGTGAAGCTCTTTGCTTTGGTACATTTGTGCATTTGTGCTAACTCCTTCCTGTGGAAATTATGATTTTTAGTTCCTCCTGCCTGTGCTGCTTTCCTGCTTGACAGTTACTGGGTCTGTTTCTCTTCTCATCATGCTAATAATTTTGTACTTTGGGTTTAATGTTTTTATTCCGCCTTTCCAATACCTCAGGCTTTTGTTTGACCTTTAAAGGAATGTAAAGCCTGCAGTGTCTTAGGTGCAATGGGACAACTCAACTTGGAGGAGTGTCTTGCTAGTTCTTCGCATTGGTTTGCACCTTTTTTCTTTATGGGCCTTCAAAGTGATCTGTAACCATCATTTGCTCTCCTTAACTTGTACAGTCAGGCACTGGTTCCAGTTTAGGACTAATCCATGTCAAGTTAGTGAAGGTCCTTCATCCCTTCAGGTTCATTGGATCCATTGGCAGTTCCAGTGTGACAGAGCCCCCAGTTTGTACTTGTAATAAAACCATGAGGCTCTGGGGTTTTATTTCAAAAGCTTTGCCCAGCCCTCAGGTTTATCTTGTAGGGCTAAGTGGGATCTGGCATTACAGCACAATGCCACCAAAACTGTGTGTGTAGGCTTGAGCAGATGAATCAGGAAAATGCTCACATTTCGTGTGTGTTGGGTGTCAGGGGTGGGTGATGATGAGCTTTGGGCACCAATCTAGAAAAATGCAGGTCAGGCCAGCATAGGTGCCATTTCTTCAGCTGGGAGAAGACCTGGAGCAAATACACTTTAAAATGAACATTTCTGTGTTAAGCACTTTGTATGCTTTTAAATGATTGCCTCTTCTTGCCTATTCAGCAATATTTTGGATTGTGAGCCTGGCCACCCAGGGACCGTGGCAGATGGAAGGTGCCAGTACCAGTCCTTCCTGTAGATCAAGTCAAAGCAGATTTGATGAGGATTTTAAACACACTGATTTACCTGACACATGCACACCTCATGGCAACAGGCAGAGAGCTGGGACCCAGGTTGGTTCTTTACTGAAGACCTGGAACCTGAACCCTCTGGCTAGTACAGAATGTGGCTGATTGTTCTCTCTAGGGGAGGATGGGGGAGGAGAAAGGCAGATTGGGAACACCTCAGCCTCAGGAGAAGTTCTGAGCCCATCTGACACGTTATTAACCTGGGGATAATCCAGGCACAAGATGCAAAACTCTGAGAAGCAGAGGATGGGGTGTCGGGATCCAAGCTTCTTGCAGAGCCTCTCCTTCCCAAGGAGGGCAGTGTCCTGAGGAGATCCCACTGAGATCCCACCCCATCCTGCACTGCCAGGAGATCCCTTGCTCTGCTGCTGCTACAGCTGGGACAGCCTCTGAGTGGTCAGTACTTTTCTGATTGATTGATTTTTTTTTTATTTATTTAATCAAGTAAAGAAGGTGGCTTTGGGGGGTTTCCATCTTTCTGTTAATTCCTGGTTTCACATCTTCTTTTACTTCTGTGATTACATATTGCAGAGGGGCAGAGGCTGCAGGGTTACTTGTCACTTCTGCAAAGATGTAGCATTTAGGTTTATCATTAATTTTCAAAAAAAATCTGTTTGTAGATCCCATCATTGCCCTGTTCAGGAGGCTCACAGCAGTGGATGTGACAGTCCTGCCTGCCCTTCAGCTTTCCCACAGGGGAGGTACATACCCTTGCCTGAGATAACCAGGCTCTCCACCACCTGCTGCACAACATTAAACCAGTTTCAGAGGCTCCCTAGGACATCACATGGTCCTCCTAGAAGTTGTGTTTGTACTCATCAACAGTTCTGTACTCATCAGTTTGTACTCATCAGTTCTGGCTGACAGAGGCTGGTGATGTGAATCAGATAGTTTGTGTCTACATCTGTCAGTAAAAGATAATATGAAGACTTCTAAACAGAGATAACATCCTCCAAATTATTTTATCATTTTAAGTACTGCAAAATGGCTGACAGTGAGAGCAGGCAGTAGAGTTGAGACCTGTTGTGTACATGATTCATGCTGTTTAAGGTGTGCTGAGCTATGCTAGAACTAAGGCTAATAGGAGGAGATTGTTTTAAAACAAATAAAATACTTACTTTCACAGCAAGAGTGAGCTTCAGGAATTAATTGCTAGAGGAGGATGGTGGAAGCAGCATCAAGAGGTTCAGAAAGGGGTGGGAGAGCTATTAGGTACTGAAAAAAGCAGGGAGGGGCTTTCCCTCTGATATCCCTGATCCCTGAAATAGCTCTCCCTGCTTTGAAGAGCTCCAGCAGTGTAAAGCCACCCAGCCTTACCTATCAGTTCTGTGTTTCTGCAGAGGAGGACTGCAAGAAGTACTTGCAAAGGAAACAGGAGGAGGCCAACCAACCACTTCAAGTGCCAGCAGTGGACAGCAGCGTGCCGAAGACATCAGAGCTGATGGGCATCACCACCAGGGATGATCCCTATGGTGAGCACCCATGGTCACATTGCTGGAATTGCCTTCAGCTGCAGCAGTTATCCCATGCAGAAAACCTCTTTGCTGTCATTCCTCCCCGTGGCTTTTCATATCTAAGCCAGAATGCTTTAGCTGGCAGCCTGCAGGCTTTTTCTTTTTTTCCCTTTTCCCAGGGCAGAGAGGAAATGCAACCCCCAGGGGGAATGCCATACCCAGAAGCAGGCTGGCACGGAGCCCACTGGGCACACAGGGGAGGAGAATTCCCAGAAATGTGTCCCTTAGCACAGCCTGGCACAGAGCAGCAGCTGCTGAAAGCACAGCAGGTTGAGGACCAGAGGGAAGGGTGTCAGAGCTGACTGCCTTGGCTGTGCTGTGCTGTCTTCAGCAGCTTTAACCACGCTGAATAAAAGGGGAGTGGGGCTTGATGTGCAGCTGGATGTGAAGCAAGGGGAGAGGGGAAACAGTTCTCTGTGTGGGGAGAAGAACCTTGACCAGCATGAGGTTCCCTCATGAAGTTCATTAAGGGCAAGTGCAAGGTTCTGCACAGGGGTCAGGGAAATGCCAGGCACAGAGAATGGATTGAGAACAATCCTGAGGAGAAGGACTTGGGGGTATTGGGTGATGAGAAGCTCCATCTGAGCTCACAGTGTGCTTTCACAGCCCAGAAAGCCACTGGGGGCTGCATGAAGAGCAACATGGCCAGCAGGTCCAGGGAGGTGATTCTTCCCCTCTACTTCACTCTCTTGAGACCCCCCCTGAGGTGCTGTGTCCAGTTCTGGATCTCCCAAGAGAAGGTCATGGAGTTGTTGGAGTAAGTCCAGAGGAGGCCCTCAATTATGAGAAACATTGCACTTACAGAATCACAGAATCAGCTGGGTTGGAAAGGACCTCTGAGATCACCAAGTCCAACCCTTGATCCACTACCTCTGTGGTTCCCAGCCCATGGCACTGAGTGCCACATCCAGGCTCTTTTTAAATATCTCCAGGGATGGAGAACCCACCCTCTCCCTGGGCAGCCCATTCCAATGTCTGATCACCCTCTCTGGAAAGAATTTCTTCCTAATATCCAACCTAAACCTCCCCTGGCAGAGCTTAAGCCCATGCCCTCTTGTCTTGTTGAAAGTTGCCTGGGAAAAGAGCCCAACCCCCCCCTGGCTCCAGCCTCCTTTCAGGGAGTTGTAGAGAGCGATGAGGTCTCCCCTGAGCCTCCTCTTCTCCAGGCTGAACACCCCCAGCTCCCTCAGCCTCTCCTCACAGGACTTGTGCTGGATCCCTTCACCAGCCTGGTTGCCCTCCTTTGGACCTGCTCCAGGACCTCAATCTCCTTCCTGAACTGAGGGGCCCAGAACTGGACACGGGACTCGAGCTGTGGCCTCACCAGGGCTGAGTACAGGGGCAGAATCCCTTCCCTGGACCTGCTGGCCACGCTGTTCCTGATCCAGGCCAGGATGCCATTGGCCTTCTTGGCCACCTGGGCACACTGCTGGCTCCTGTTCAGCTTCCTGTCAATCCAGACTCCCAGGTCCCTCTCTGCCTGGCTGCTCTCAGCCACTCTGTGCCCAGCCTGGAGCTCCCCATGGGGTTGTTGTGCCCAAAGTGCAGGACCCGGCACTTGGCCGTGTTGAACCTCATCCCATTGGAATCAGCCCAACTCTCCAGTCTGTCCAGGTCCCTCTGCAGAGCCCTCCTGCCTTCCAGCTGATCCACACTCCCCAAAACTTAGTGTCATCTCTGAATTTGCTAATTGTGTAGTAAAGTGTAGCACTTTAATATTTGGGCAAATGCTAAATAAAGAGTTGCTATCCATTAGCATCTTTGGAAAACAGGACCATTTCCTCAGGCTGTGATTTCAGGTACCCAAGTTTGACATCTTAGCCATTAAAATCAGTTCCCAAATTTCAAGACTTTTGCCTTGTAGCTCAGTGGACAGCAGATGTCAGGGCTATGCTGGATGAAGGGCCTGCAGGAAGGTTTTGGGTTGAATCTCTGTGACCTGGATGGGATCAGAGCCACAAGGATATTTTAAATATGTTACTCCCAGTGAAATCCCAGAGCATGAGGGCACTCTCTGGTGTATTTTGGTCCCTCCAGCTCTTCCCAGACTCTGCCTCTCCTTGATTCCCTGTGTCTGGATGTTGTTGTTGCCTCTGCAGATTTTTCATGTCTTGCATCCCAGCCTCCCTTCCCTAACCACTGCCAGCAAATGGGGGTTTCTGGGAAAAACCTGGACTGTGAAACAAAGTGGTCAAGTCCCAGACATCTGTTACTTCCTGCCAGACACACTATGGACAGGAGTCTGGGCTGAAGGGTGGATAACTGGGCTGTTGCAATTAGTTCAATTACCTTCACAGGTTTGTCCTGAGCTTGTCTGTCAAAGCTCCTGAGTCTGTGGGAGGTAGTGAAAGTTCACTGCAGAAGTTAAGTTCATTTATAGTGGAAGATGACAGCTAAATTTTTAATGGTTTCAGGGAGTGGAACAGAGTTGTTTGATGCCTTCATCTGCTACTGTCAGAAAGACCTTCAGTTTGTCCAGGAGATGATCAGGGAGCTGGAACAAACAGAATTCAAACTGAAGCTCTGTGTCTTTGATCGGGATGTTTTGCCAGGATCCTGTGTATGGTCCATCAGTGGAGAACTTATAGAAAAGAGGTAAGTGACCTGTGGATGTTTGGGACAGCTGAGTGAAAGGAAAGATGATGGTCATTTCCTGCCTCTAGTCTGGTGCTAGAGAAGCAGTAAAAATCCACAAGAATGTCTTCATGGGGATTGTTTTATGCCTTTGGCTCCAAAGGAAGACTTGAGCATTCCCAAATGTGTTGCTTCTTTGTGTTTACAAAGAAGATGCCACTGTAGTGATGCTGCTGACATTTCCTTCCTTTTTTTTGGTGTCAGTATCTTGCAGTGGTATCCTTGGAGGTGATCTGGAAATGGATACAGCTCCAGGCTGGGTGAGCTCCACCCCACAGTCAGGAATGTGATGGTAGAGCACTGGTGTTGGCTCTGGCACTGACTTCAAGGACCTTCAGACCTATGGTGGGAGGTGTGGGACATAAAACAAACTCCCAGGACAGGGAGTGAAAATTCCCAAGGCAGATATTTGGGTTTAAATATCAGCCTTGCAGAGGGAGGCAGCTCAGTGTTCATGGAGACCCTCGTAAGGCCTCACTGTCCTGGCTGGTGTGCAGCAAAGCTTTCCATAAAAACCTGCACGTGTAGTTTACAGCCAGGTCCCTCACATGAATGTAAGCAACAAAGTAGAGAGTAAAGCTGAAGTTAATGAAATCAGATATGTTCACAGGAATAGGAGTACTATAAGGCTCTGTCCAGTTCATTCTGCTACTAAAAGGTACTTCTTATGCTTAGTCAATAAAGGGCAGTGTGTCAGCAGATAATTAAGATGGCATTGTTTGTAATTAAGATAGCATATGTTGTGTAATGTATAGACAGAGAATCAACTAAAGATAGCACAGACAATCTGGACTTGGCTATTTTCTTCTTTTTCAGTATATGACTCTATCTGTAAGGTTTTTGTGTGTAATGTAGCTGTCTGTCAGTAGTCCTTGTTCTGTGGTTAATTCCTGCTGGAAGACAGCTGGCAGGTTCATTTTTCCACCAGAGCAATCCAGAGGAACACATACTTCTACCACTGAGAATAAGATGCATTTCTGTTGACATTTTATTTTTTATTCCCCTGACTGCTTTGTCTTCAGGTGTCGGAGGATGGTGGTTGTCATTTCAGATGATTACCTGGAAAGTGATGAATGTGATTTTCAGACCAAATTTGCTCTTAGTCTTTCCCCGGGTAAGTTCTCACTACTACCCCATTTAAAATTGCAGGTTCCCATTATAATTTTTATTACAGTAACACATCCAGCTGAGATCCATGCTGTACTACAGGGCACTGCAGGAATGCAGAATTGGGGGTTGGTCTCAGATGTGCTTAAAACAAATAAGATAAATATGGGTGAGAAAGGAGAAGGCAAAGGAATAACTCCAGAACTTGTAACTCCATCTCAGACCTGGCTTCTCACCACTGAACTACATTTCAGGTGTGGGAAAGTCCACCCAGCAGAGGGCTTGCTTGCCCCAGGTGTGATGCCCTTCTCTGAGCAAACAGATTTATCACTATTAGAAGCAGCCAGTGAAACTAATGGTGGCTTTACAATTTTGCTGGTAGGAACCTGGGCTTGGTTCCTTGCCCTCTGTCACGGTTTAACACTGGCCCAGCCAAATAACAGATTTAAACCGAGTAACAGATTTATATATTAATCTCTCTCTCCTCACTGATAAAGAAAAGAGAGAGAATAAGGAAGAGAGACTTATGGGTTGGAAACTAAATGAAACACTAATGATAAATAGGAAAAAATTACTAAATATATACAAATATACAGGAAAATTGATACCACGTTCCTCCCCCTTTCCCCCAGTAACTCTCACATCACCCCCGAGGCTGCAGGACAGCCCTGGGAAAGTCCAGGCTGGAATCCTGGGGTCAGCAGCAGTTGGGAGCTGGAGGCAGAACACACAGATTCAGGCTGGGATGGATCAGGACCACAGGCAGAGGAACAGACGGAGTCTTCTCAGGATGCCGAAGGAACAGGGAGGGCAGGAAGAAGAAGGAAAGGGTTTGACCCTTGTGATCTCTCAAATTTATCCTGAGTATGAGGTGTATGGGATGGAATACTCTGTTTGGTCAATTCTGGCATCTATGTTGTCCAGTCCTCCCCAAAGGAGGGGTTCAGGTGGGACCTCTTTACTCCTTCTGGAGGGTAAAATGTTCCTCAGAGCTGAGCAGTGGCCTTGGCCCTGCACACCAGTCTCCAGCTGTAACTATAAACATCAGTGCTGTCAGTCCTAGAAGCAGACACTGACTGAGAAACTTGCTGTTCATTTCAGCAAGTGCAACTACTTACAAGAGACTTAGCTGAAAGCAGAAGTACAAACCAGAAAATCACCTTTATCCTGGCCTAAACTAGGACACCCTGCCACTGGCCTTCTGTGTCACACAAGCAAGCTGAGAAACAAGAAGCTTCTCACAAGCAAGAAGCTGAGCTGTCCATGCTTCAGTGCTCCAGATGTGAAGTGAGCTGATGCTGCCTGCTTCAGAGACACTGTAGCTGCATGGCTTCTGTAGTGCTTCACCAGCCATACAGGAAATACACTACTAAAGAGAAAATACTGTAAAAAATTCAAGGTTTGAGTAAATGTTGAGAGTAGGGTAGCAGTTAATGAATGTGCAGTTCTTTGCAGAGATCCCTGGATAGGCAAGCACAATGCAGAATGAATGCTCACCTAGGGCTGTAAAAAAGTGTGTTCCATATTTTGTTCTGAATTGCAAAGCCATCAGTTTATTTCTGTCAAGTCTGTTCAGATTGCTTTTGTCCAACCACTTGTTCTACACCTGTGTCTGTTGCTGGGGAGTTAGTGCAGCAGAGCCTAACAGCAGAGAGGGTATGAAATATCTGTAAGAGTGTCTACATGTAAAATCTCTTTTCTAGATGAAGTATCCAACGTGGTTTTATAAATCACATGCCAGAGGTTAAACTGGAAGCCAGTGGCAGAGCTAGGAATGAGCTCCATCTTTATTCACACAATAACTGGATGGTTGTTAATCCATGGAGCATGTTGCATTAGCCCCTAGCCATCAAGATCTGCAGCAAAGCCCTTTTAGTTCTTCATCAGTTTTTGCTGGCATCATACCTCTCGTTAGAACAACAGGAAATTAAACACCCAGCTGTAATGAGCTGAGCACTACCAGTAAAACCACAGGTGGAAGTGCAGGCTTACAGAAATCAGAGGTGCTTGTTTGCATGGGGTAACTAATGCACAGAAGGGCTTGGTGGCAGGTTTTTGGAGCTCCACAGATTACTTAAGCATCTCCTGCAGTTACAAAATCTTGGTTTCTTGCCTCATCTAAGCCTCAGCATCATCACTTGGGCTGGGCAGCACAGTTTAGCTGATATCAGGGAGGGATTCCCCATTAGGATATTTGCTCCTTCCAGCAGCAGCAGTCATGGGGAGAGTTGTGACATCCTGTACATGCCTCAGAAAAGCAGCTTATGGCAGCAGAGTGATTCCTTGCAGCCCCTTGTTTGGTAATGTTGGCAGCTTATCAGAGTAAATCAAGGTAGGAAGAAAAAGAACCAGAGACAACCCAGCAAAGCTGACCATCTAGAAGCAGCTTATGCTCTCAGTGTTCTCTTTACACACTTGGAAGTAGAGAGGACCTGATGCCTGTTTGTGTTCCACGAGAAATGGTGCTCTGTTGTTTTATATCTGCAGCTTGTTAGGCCTTCAGGACTGGATGGGGCCCTGCTGAGCCTGGGATGTTCTCAGCAGAGGGCTTGGGATTCAGAAACTTCTCAGGGTGAGCGATGGGTAATGAGCTGGCACCAGATCAGGAGCAAACCTGGAGCTTGTGATGTGTGTGCTGCTGTGTGGGGTGAAAATGGGTGCAGAGGATGTGAGTGGGGCTCTGTGTGATCCCCTGCCTGTCTCACCTCTCTTTCAGGTGCTCGTCTCAAACGTTTGATTCCAGTCAAGTGCAAAACCATGAAGAACGAGTTCCCCAGTATCTTGCGGTTCATTACAATTTGTGATTACACCAATCCGTGCACCAAAAAATGGTTCTGGACAAGACTGGCAAAATCCCTCATGCTGCCTTGATGCAAGGTTGTGAGAGCAGGGTGTCATCTGTCCTGCCTGTGCCTGCAGACCCTGGTGTTGTTCACATTGCTGCCACTTCAGAACCTGGATCCTTGCAAGTTTTTGGAGCCCACGACTGGGAGCCAAGAATTTTCTTTAACATTTTTTTCTGATTTGGAGGGGGAAATAAAGCAACTGTGTTGATGTTCCAGCTCAAGTCAGCGAGTGAACAGCATTCAGCATTGAGCACTTTCACTGGAAATTTGGAAAATATACTTTTAAAGACTGTCTAATACAAGAAGTCTCTATTTTAAGCATTTAATAGGACCTCAGAGCCTCAATCTCAAATTCTTAAGTACTTCCTATTATTTAAAAAGATGTTCAGTGCCTTGTTGGTTTTGGTTTTGTTTTTTTTAAATTCCAGTGAATTCCCATGGCCTAGTGATCTGCAGGAACCAAGGTTTCAGACTGTTCCTGCCTTGTGAATGGCCAATTTTGGCAGCTGTGTCAGAGGGTCCCAGCCTGCCCTGCCAGGGACAATGTCCCCTAATGTCCCCTGCCCTGAGCTGCAGCCCTGCTGCAGGGCAGCACTGGGGAACATGTCCCACACTTCTTTGAGGACAGAGTCTCCTTCAGTGTCTATTTTGAGAAAAACAGAAGTTTATTTTAATTGTTAAAGCAAGGTTCTCCTGTTCTTAGTAATATCTGCAAAATCAGAACAATTATCCTTGTAATTACAGCTGATGCAGAGTTAGAGCTCAGTTTATTTTCTGTGGATGTTCTCTTCCTTAAGTTGTATCAAAATGTTCATTTACAGGGTGAATCCCTTGTCACTGGTATTTGCTGAGGCAGTCCCTCAGATTTGCCTTTAGTGGTTATTTTTGGGCTTGTTGAAAGCAAGAAGTGTATGGTGAAGACACAGTCCTGTACCTTGTCACTCATGTCTGTATTCAGGCCACATTTGATTAATGCCCCTACACCAGCAGTTTATATTCCCAGATCTTATTCAGTATTTACAGGAGAGCCTTCCTTTAGCATTCATTCAGTTTCAAAATAGATTATTTTCAGGGCAAGTCCTTACTACAAAAAATGCAGGATGCTGTTGCTCATTGACTTGACCAGGAACAAAGCTGTGCACCTAAATGGGTTCAGGTCTTAAATGGTTTCACATTCAAGAGCTTTCCAAAACAACTCAGCTTTTAGGATGCCTTAAAGGTGCAGGGATAAATAAAGAGTGTATTAAATAGTCAGTTGGGCTGTTTAAAGGCTAAAGGTACATTAATTACAGAGAGCATATTTTAATTGACCTCTATGATCATTAATGTATTTCTGTGATTAGGAGCAACATTGATATTGCTCTGCTTCTTAGCCTTGGATCCTGCAGAGTCACCCACTGATCTCAGTGGTTTTCAGTGCTCAGGGGTGGGAGGAAAGAGTTCTGCCCAAAGCAGCATTTCAGAGACACCCATTGGTGTATTAAACAGATTTTCAGGAAACATTTTCTTTATATAAATCGGGAAGTCAGGAATCTTGCTTATGTATCTATAGTTGCTTGACCTCTGCCACTTTGCTGATCACTTCAGCCACTGACTCGTGTTGATTTTACAGCTTAAATGTTTCATTAGTTGACATTTTTAAGGTTGCATCTGTATATGGTTGATTTTTAGGTTGGGTTTGTTTTTTTTTTTAAGGGAATTGCTATAAAGCATTACCAGGGCTGAGGTGCAGACAGGAATTTGTGCTCCTGCCTTTCCCTCACCCACAGTGGTTCCCTTTCCAGGGGCTGTAGCAATGTCCTGGTGCTGCTGGTTCCTCCTGGCCATTTTTGGCCAAACCCTTGACCCAAACACAGTGAATCTTCTTCCTGCTCTTAGTTTCAGGGACCATTTTTGGCAAGACCCATCACCTGGGTGTTTTTCAGTCCCTCCTACAGAGCTGCTGTCATCCTGCCAGGTGAGGTTTGCACCTTCTTGTCTTGCAGGAAGAAGTGAGAAGTCGGTGGGCATGGGAGGAGAAACATTAAGCTGGTGAGAGAAGAGGTTCCTGAAGAGTTCATCTTCATGGTCCTGTTGTCCTCAGGCCTCTCTGCAGAAGCAGAGGCAGCTGCTTGCCTCAGGGGTTCTGCACCATCATTAAATGTTAATGATGCTGCTTAATCACTGCTCCGGGGACTCGGTGGATTCTCCTACTCTGGGGCGTGTATAAACATTAATTAAGGGTCATTCCTCCCAGGACCAAAGCAGATTCCTCTGGTTTAGAGAGCTGGAAGGACTCTGGTCCTCTGGATGAAGGACTCTGGATGAGGGAGGAGCAGAGTGGCTGCAGACGCTAGAGGGAAGCAATGGTCTGTGCTGGCACCTGGCAAGAGATCCCTCTTGGGTTTTATTACTCTTACACCTTCATCTAAGGACCTGGAGCAGAAATAATGAGAATTTTGGTAGTTTGAACCTCGTGCAGGGTCATCTGTGCAAGTCCTGGTGGGTGGACTGGGGCTTGGGGTGTTGCAAATGAGGAAAAAAAAAAAATAATCGCAGCAAAAATAACAAGAATGTGTGTAGCAGGTGATCTGGTGGGCCCTGAACAGGGAAGGTGCTGCTTGTGCAAGGGAAAGCACAAACGAGAGCTGAATTTCTAAATCTGACTTCTATGAAATAAGTCAAATATTCCATTTACTTGCAAAAGTAAATGGAATGAGTTTGTGTTATCCCTGCTCTCTGGGCCCTGACCTTTTTCTCTGCCTGCCTTGGGGGTCTCTTGGCTTTATTGACAGCCCTAAAATGTAAAATATGTGCTTTAAGTTCCTTTTCTGTATAAAAAATAGAGTTAATGCATTTTTTGCATTTTCATAGAATCGTTAGGGTTGAAAGGGACCTTAGAGATCATTTAGGTCCAACCCCCCTGCCATGGGCAGGGACACCTCCCACCAGTTTAGGTTGCTCAGAGCCCTGTCCAGCCTGGCCTTAAAAACTCCCAGGGATGGATGGGGCTGTTCCAGTGTCTCACCACCCTCATGGTGTAGAATTTTCCTAGTATCTAATCTGAACCTACCTAACAATAGTTTTAAACCATTCCCCCCAGTCCTACCACTACCCAAGATCCTAAAGAGTCCCTCATCAGCTTTCATGTGGGCTGATACTGGGAGATACTGGGAGGCCACAATAAAGTCTCCTCAGAGCCTTCTCCTCTCCCAAGCACCCCCCAGCCCCTTTTCTTCAGGGCTGCTCTCAAGGCAGTCACTGTTCACCCTGGGATTGCCCCGACCCAAGTGCAGGATTTTCATCTCTGTCTTATCATGGTGACTTGATGAAGGGTGACATCTGTGAATGATGTAAAATCTACTCACTGTAAACACATTTCAGTGGCAGTTGTGGTTCTCCTCCCCTCTTTCACGCTCCGTGGAAGATAAAAGTCTTGAACACCTTTAAAAAAGGGATTTAGGAAATTGTGATGGTTTTTTTTTTCCATTTTGTTTCTTTCCCTCACTGAAATTTTCCTAGTTGAATCTGCTAGTACCAAATATTTTATTTTTATATGTAAACATATATATTTATAATACTTTCTATCCTGGTACAAATATTTGGAAAAGCATATGTGTTTTACAGCCACTCTGAAAATAGTCAACAATTCTGTGGTTTTTATCTTCCTCCAAATAACAAACTTTTGCTACTTTTGAATACACTTTAAAATAAAGAATTAAACCCCAGCAGGCTGAATCTCCTTCTTTGGGCACCGGAGAATAAATAGTACGTCTCAAAATAAAGTTTGAAATAATATGGGTTAGTTCTGTATAGTTTTGCCTAAACAGCTTCCTCTGTGAAGGCTTTTGGTGCCTGGAAGAGGGAAAGCTAGAACTGGGTCATATCAGGAGGAAAATTATAAAGGAATCATATTTCAGACACCTGTGGTTCCTCTCCAGGTCTCATTTTTGGCTTTGTGATCCTTATCTGTTGCTGTCTCAGCCTTCCTTCAGCCCTGGCACCCAGCAGGCTGGAGGGGATGGAGTCAGCACTTCCTCATCCTCAGAGAATTGTTTGGGCTGGAAGGGATCTTTAAAAATCATCCAGTTCCAACCTCCCTGCCATGGACACCTCCCACCAGGTTGCTCCATTCAGCCTGGCCTTGAATACTTCCAGGAATGGAGTATCCATAACTTCTCTGGGCAACTGCTGCCAGTGTCTCACCACACTCACAGGAAAGAATTTATTTCTACCTAGTCTAAATCTGCCCTCTTTCACTTCAAAACCACCACTCCTTGCCCTATGGCTACGTGTCCTTATAAAAACTCCCTCCCTAGCTTTCCTGGGACACTGGAAGGTGCTCTGAGGTGTCCCTGGAGCCTTCTCCAGGCTGAACAACCCCAACTCTCTCAGCCTGGCTCCATAGCAGAGCTGCTCCAGCCCTTGCAGCATCTCTCTGGCCTCCTCTGGACTCACTCCAACAGCTCCATCTCCTTCCTGTGTTGGGAGCCCCAGAACTGGACACAGCATTTGGGGTTTGATGAGAGCAGGACAGAGAGGGAGAATCACCTCCCTGGACCTGCTGGCCATGCTCCTGGTGATGCAGCCCACTGCATGTGCTGTGTCCCCCTGCTAGCAAGGCTGCTGCTGGTTAACTCCTTCTCTCCATCCTTTCCAGAGGCTCTGGCAGGGAGAATATTGCTGTGCAGTCATCTGGAGGATTTTGCCAGCTTTATTTCCTTTGGCTCGGAGTCAGTCAGGGAAATAACTTCCCAACCCAGCAGCTGTTGGGCCAAGGCTCTGCCACAGGAAAAGAAGAGGGATCACTAATCATGGAAGCATTGGTTGGAAGGAATTCCTGGAGGCCAAGGACGAGCTGCTCTTCACAGCAGAGGAGCCATATGCCAAGCAGGACAACATTCCCTATGGAATAATGTCTTTGCTATGGCTCCTGTGAGCCAACACATGGACAGTGGCATGGAAATCAGCCCTGAATATATTACTCTGGATAGAAATCACTGGCAAGAGCAGCCTGCCAGGAGAGGCCTGGCTTCCCCTCACTTCAGTGTGGCTTTGCACCACTCACCTGTTTGCATGGTTTGGGGCAGATTTTTGCCTCTCTTTGGCAGCAGCTCAGACTCAGGTGGGGTCAGGAGGGTCACAGCTGTGGTAACTCTTTTCTTCCTATTACACCTCTTGCCTGAAGAAATATTCCCAGTCCTCTGCTTCATTTCGATGCAGGAACATCAGTGCCACTGACAGGAGGACAACATTTACCTGGAAATTCAGCAACCACTGCACAAAGCCCTGAGCTCCAGAGATGGAGGGTGAGAGACCCAGTGTTGCCCCGTGGCAGATTAAATTCTGTGCTTCGTTATGCTGACAGGAAGAGAGCTGCTTTATCATGAGCCAGGAACTGCTTGGTCCAGAGGGCACGTTTACAGTGAGGAAATTAACATAGGGAAGAAAATGTAATTATGCATAAAAAAGGCTGGGGAAATGCTGTTTGAGCATTCTGGAAACCTATTTTAATAAGGCAATAAAAAGAAACAAAACTTCCAAGGTTCACATTACTGGAAAGCATGCTAATAGAGCTTATGAAAAGCACCTCTGTCAGACTTACTGTGGTTTTACCAGACGTATGCTGTGTACAAATATTTCTCTGAAGGTAATTTTCTCTGGGTGCTGTGTTACAACCATTTTTGGTTCAGCTGATCCCCACCAGGATTTTGAGATGACTTAAGACCTGACACAGCTTTTTGATAAGAACTACCAAGTCCTGCTGGGTGAAATTGTTGATTTTGTAGCAAAATCTGCAGTCAGGAGAATGGATGTTGTTGTATCCACTGTGGAGCTGTGCTGCTCTGGAATGGTTCAGTTAATTGAAGGTCTGTTTTAAGTATGAAGCTGTTGCAGTGCCTGATTTACAAACTATTTTCTGGTTTTGTAGCAGAGCCTGGCTTAACATCACTCCTTTCCCTCCTACCTGAGGAAGCTGCTTGGGCAGTGGCAGAGGTTGGGGCTGTCAGTGCCCAGCAGTTTATTCTGTCTCAGGAGGAGAAGGTGGTTCCTGCTAAGGTGTCTCATGGTGCACCAGCAGCTGTGGATGGATCCCTATGGGATGCTCCCCTTGGTCTGGGAGCAGGAATGTTTCATCAGCTGTACCTGGGGTTTCTCCAGCCAAGGCTTTGATTACAATTTTCCCAATTCCTAAATGTGTTTAGGTTGGGTTTTGCTGGGGAAGGAAGGAAGGAAGGAAGGAAGGAAGGAAGGAAGGAAGGAAGGAAGGAAGGAAGGAAGGAAGGAAGGAAGGAAGGAAGGAAGGAAGGAAGGAAGGAAGGAAGGAAGGAAGGAAGGAAGGAAGGAAGGAAGGAAGGAAGGAAGGAAGGAAGGAAGGAAGGAAGGAAGGAAGGAAGGAAGGAAGGAAGGAAGGAAGGAAGGAAGGAAGGAAGGAAGGAAGGAAGGAAGGAAGGAAGGAAGGAAGGAAGGAAGGAAGGAAGGAAGGAAGGAAGGAAGGAAGGAAGGAAGGAAGGAAGGAAGGAAGGAAGGAAGGAAGGAAGGAAGGAAGGAAGGAAGGAAGGAAGGAAGGAAGGAAGGAAGGAAGGAAGGAAGGAAGGAAGGAAGGAAGGAAGGAAGGAAGGAAGGAAGGAAGGAAGGAAGGAAGGAAGGAAGGAAGGAAGGAAGGAAGGAAGGAAGGAAGGAAGGAAGGAAGGAAGGAAGGAAGGAAGGAAGGAAGGAAGGAAGGAAGGAAGGAAGGAAGGAAGGAAGGAAGGAAGGAAGGAAGGAAGGAAGGAAGGAAGGAAGGAAGGAAGGAAGGAAGGAAGGAAGGAAGGAAGGAAGGAAGGAAGGAAGGAAGGAAGGAAGGAAGGAAGGAAGGAAGGAAGGAAGGAAGGAAGGAAGGAAGGAAGGAAGGAAGGAAGGAAGGAAGGAAGGAAGGAAGGAAGGAAGGAAGGAAGGAAGGAAGGAAGGAAGGAAGGAAGGAAGGAAGGAAGGAAGGAAGGAAGGAAGGAAGGAAGGAAGGAAGGAAGGAAGGAAGGAAGGAAGGAAGGAAGGAAGGAAGGAAGGAAGGAAGGAAGGAAGGAAGGAAGGAAGGAAGGAAGGAAGGAAGGAAGGAAGGAAGGAAGGAAGGAAGGAAGGAAGGAAGGAAGGAAGGAAGGAAGGAAGGAAGGAAGGAAGGAAGGAAGGAAGGAAGGAAGGAAGGAAGGAAGGAAGGAAGGAAGGAAGGAAGGAAGGAAGGAAGGAAGGAAGGAAGGAAGGAAGGAAGGAAGGAAGGAAGGAAGGAAGGAAGGAAGGAAGGAAGGAAGGAAGGAAGGAAGGAAGGAAGGAAGGAAGGAAGGAAGGAAGGAAGGAAGAAGGAAGGAAGGAAGGAAGGAAGGAAGGAAGGAAGGAAGGAAGTAAGGAAGGAAGGAAGGAAGGAAGGAAGGAAGGAAGGAAGGAAGGAAGGAAGGAAGGAAGGAAGGAAGGAAGGAAGGAAGGAAGGAAGGAAGGAAGGAAGGAAGGAAGGAAGGAAGGAAGGAAGGAAGGAAGGAAGGAAGGAAGGAAGGAAGGAAGGAAGGAAGGAAGGAAGGAAGGAAGGAAGGAAGGAAGGAAGGAAGGAAGGAAGGAAGGAAGGAAGGAAGGAAGGAAGGAAGGAAGGAAGGAAGGAAGGAAGGAAGGAAGGAAGGAAGGAAGGAAGGAAGGAAGGCCCAGCCTGGTGTCTGGAGCTGAGCTGGGGACAGCCACCTGCTCAGTGCCCTTCCCAGCAAACGTGGAACCCCCGGGATGAGGAGGGAAGTGGGAGGTGGTGGGTAGCACAGAGGTGCTGGGAGGAACGTGCCAGGGTTTCCTCAAGAGCCAAAGCATCCTGACTCTCCTGGGGTGGGATGGATTTCATCCAGCTCTCAGTCCTGCTGTACATTCACACAGGGAAAGAGCAAAGTGGAGTGGAAGGATCAGAGGGTCCTGCAGGCTCATCAGGTGGATGGCTGTTCAGCTCACCAGTGCCAAGGGAGCAGGAGGGCTCTGTGGAGGAGGTGGTAGGTGAGATGGTGCAGGACCAGGAGGAGCAGAACCCTGACTCCAAGCCCAGTGAGAACATGTGGGCTCAAGGCTGTGAATCTTGTCTGGTTTGTTCATGAAATCAAACTCATGAGGACATGAAATGGGTCTTTATCCACTGCTCAGGATGTTAAGGTTAAGAAAAGGATGGGACTGACAGGAACTGTGTGCAGAGGGCTGGAGCACCTCTGCTATGGAGACAGACTGAGAGAGTTGGGGTTATTCAGGCTGGAGAAGAGAAGGTTCTCAGGAGACCTTATTGTGGCCTTCCAGGATCTGAAGGGGACTACAAGAAAGCTGGGGAGGGACTTTTAGGATGTCAGTAGTGATAGGACATGGAGAATGGATTCAAACTAGAGGAGGGGAGATTTAATTTAGATATTAGGAAGAAGTTCTTCCCCATGAGGGTGGTGAGACACTGGCACAGGATGCCCAGAGAGGTGGTGGAAGCCCCATCCCTGGAAGGGGATGCTCTGAGCAACCTGATCTGGTGGGAGGTGTCCCTGCCCATGGCAGTGGGGTTGGAACTGGATGATCTTTAAGGTCCCTTCCAACCCTGAAAATTCTCTGATTCTATAAATGTGGGGGTTATGATGAAGTGAACTTTCACCAAGTTTTTGCAGCATTTTTCTGGCTCTCATCTTCAGCTCTGTTGGCCTTCTGTTTGTGTCAGCAGAACTCAGTGTAAGAGCTGAAAGTCCTAAGGTGCTGAACTGCTTGTGTGCCAGCTTGTGGTCTGTTGCCTCAAAACCAAAAAAAACACCATTTAGGAAGGGAAAACTGGGTAGGCAAATCCAAAGGTCCCTGCTGGAGCCACTCAGGACACTGTGGACTGCTTTACAGCAGCATCTTTAAATGTGTTCAGAAATCTGGGTGACTGATTTAAAATTACTGAATTGTGGAAGATTTAGTGTTTGACTTCTGACAGCACTTGGCAGACATTCCCAATTGAGATATACATGGAAATGGGATTTAGAGTGCTTTGAGCTGAGGAGTAAAATGGACATCTGCCTTAAAATGTCAGTGGCTCAGCATCTCTAAAACCTCACGTGGGCATGCAAAGAACATAATTTTTCAGTATCAGCAAAGGGATTTTGAGTTCTTTAGAAAGAAAGAGAAAGAGGAGCATTGCGTTTTTTACTCTCTAGTTAGTCAGTCAAAAAAAAGAATATTCCTTATTTTTAGGGAATATTTTTTAGTTATTCTTTAGCCTCCTCAGTGAGTTAACCTCTCCCAGCATCGTGCCTGGCATCTGCTTAGCAGCACCATTTCATTGAGCATCAGGAAGCTTTTAAGATTTTCTCTCTGAGCTCTGAGAAATCCCACCTCATCAGCATGCTGCTCTCAGCAGATGGGTTTTTCTTCAGCTCCAAGACATGCATATTGATCAGTCATTTCCTTTTGTTACCTAGCATCCTGTCATCGATTTTAATTGTTTGGGATTGAAGAGGAAGCATTCAGTACACGTAGAGTTACCAGGGATGCAGTCTTGCTCTCTGTACCTCCCTCCAGAAGGTGCTGAGGAGCTGTGGGTCTCCCTCTCTCAGCTCACAAAATTACACAGCAGTTATTTTTTCTCTATTAAACCAGGGCCTGATTCCCTGGGACAGCTTTCCCTGCTGCATGATCTCACACTTCAGAGGTTTTTCTGAGGTGCCATGTGGGTTTTTGGTTTTTTCTTTTCAAGGGGTGGTGGTGGGAATCCATTTAACTCACATATACCTTGCTCCTGTCTTTCTACTTCCCCCTTCCTACTGCTGACCCTATGAGATTTGCACGACTTCAGGTGACTCCTGGGAAGTCCCCTCTTGTGACACCTCTCTGGCTCCATGTCAGCCCAGGGGGCTGCTCCTGGGCTCTTCCTTGAAGACTCCTCTCCCATTGCTGAAGTAAAACAGTTTTCCCAAGACAAAACTGCAGCTTGGTCCTATTTGTGATAAAGAGAATAATCTTCCCATCCTCACAGTGCAAATACCAGTGCTGGGAGCTGGTGCCCTTCCTTAACTCCTCTTTTTCTTCCTGCAAAATATCTTCTCAGAGTGAGATTGTTCCCATCTTTTGAAACACTCCTGCACTCACAGGGGGCTTTCATTATCAATATTTCCTGAAGCCTCTGTATTGTAAGGATTTTGGTCCCCTCCTACTATCTCTCTGATTCTAGGTTTTCCTTTACTTTAGGTGCACTAAAAAGATCCTATTTTTAGCAGCCAGCAGTCAATGACACAGGAATTCATGAGTAGGGAGGAAAGGATGAGAACTATCCAAATAGATATTTTTTTCAAATGAGATCTCTTTACATTCCTATCACCATAGTAATAAGCCATGAGTCAGTGTTACACTGAACTATTAGACTATTATTGTAAACTCATGTCATTAGCATCTGCTAATGTGAGCCACAAACCTTGCCCAGCCTCAGCTTAGCTGGGTTCAAGAAAATATTGGCCCTTGATAAGGATAAGAACAATATTCTCTCACAAATCTTATTCCCATATGGCAAGAAGAGAATGAAATCTCATTCAACCTTATCTTTCTATTGCTAGGGATTCTATTCTCACTGCCTTTTGAGAGAATTAATCTGGCTTCATTGTAATGTCACAAAAGATGTTTTATTTTATTTCTTCAAAGTTTGCCAGCTGTAAATTGGGTCCAAGCACTCCCATCTGACAGAATATCTGTGCTGTATCACCCAAGAACACCAGTGGCTCCTCCAAAAGCTGCTCTCTGTGTTCACTCCTGCCACAGCCAGCCTTCAGAAGGACATTTAAGGACCCAGGGACACTGGGAGATCTTTGCTGCAACACCAAGTGGCTTCTCTGGCATGGCTAAGCTGATTTCTGTCAGGAGTTATGTCTGGACTGAGTATTTTTCTACAAGAGTTTTATTGAATAATAAGATGTCCACAATGGTCTTAAATAGCATGCACACAAAGCTTTACATAATAAAACCACCAGTCCTTGTCCACCTGTTATCAACTGCAAGAGGAGGCAGGTCAGGTGTACCTGATTCTCCATCAGGGTCTGGATGCATGAGGAAAAGCTCTGAAACACATTCTCAACCTCCTTGTCTTGCTCAGCTGCTTAGAAAATGTTTTATGATGGAGATTTACCCTCCATAGAAAAGTGGGAAAACATTTCTGTCCTTAGAAGCTTTGACATTCACAGGGTGAAAAGAGGTATGGGCATTTGAAGTGTCTCATTAGCCTCTGTAAAGACAAAGCAGTAAGAAGAAAGCATTATTGTAAACCAGAGCAGAACAAGAGCCCATTATTAAGCTGTGGTTCAGGTATGTGGTAACCAGGATCTTGTTATAGTTATTTCTTAAACACAGCATTGATTTTAGATTAGATTTGAAGGAGGCTCTGTAATTTGTTACAGGGCACATTAACTGCCTTTCAAATTGTATACTAAAAAACTAATAAACTTAGAAGAAAAGAGTAAAAAGAAAAAACTTGTATTGGTCATAACCTCTTTGCTTGGGTCTCGGAGCTTAAAATCTGAGGGATATTTTCAGTGGAAAAAGTAAAAGAACAGCACAGCAGCAGGAGTGGGACAAGAAGCATGTTTGCAGAGGGGAAGTTGGTTTCAGTAACCATACTGTGAGAACCAGAATTCACCTGTTAAAACTGGGCCTTCAGCTACTTGACTTCAAAGTGACCTCAGAGGTGAATTTAAAATTACTTGGCACACAGGAGCTCAATGGCAGGGTGGAGGTACATGGCAGGACATGGGAACACTTAGGAAAACCTGCCCGTGTGGTTTAGACTGGCACTTGGCTTGTGTTTTGAAAACAACTACTATTAAAATCTTGCTCCAGTTGGAGTGGTTTAAATCGCTGTTCCTTCCATCACTGCGTGGTCCTTGCCTTATTTCTCAAAACTCAAAGCAAAAATTGACAGGGAAAAAAAATCCCTGGAGATACAGAGCAGTGCCTGCCCTTGTTGGTTGGAGAGGAAACTCCTTTGCACTGTGCACAACAATCAGCTGCTGCTTGACAGAGTAAGGTCCCTTCAGTCAGCCTGGAAGTGCTTCCATGAGGAAAGAATGGCAGGCAAAATTTGTAGGGAAACAAGGTCAGGCATCCTGCTTGCTGACATGCACTTGCCCAGCTCTGAAGGCAATAAGATAGGCATTGTTGGGTTCCCTCATGCCCGTACCAAGCAGTTCAATAAGCACTTTAACTGCTGTTGTTTGCAGGAATCCTGGTGGTTAATGCACAGTCACTTACAAACCCTGGTTTATGATGTCTTAAAAAGCCTTTAACTAGAAACACAGCAACAAAAGTGGTGGCCCCAAACACTACTGAGCTTTGACAGCAAACGCTTCTGCAGGGCTGCTCTGAAAAACTGATTTTAACTGTAAGAGGAGGAATTCAGCTGCAACAAGAAGAAAATGATGTATCTGAGAAACCACAGGAATGGTAAGATGAAAACTGCCTCGTTAAGCAAACCAGAGTTTAGAGTTGTGTCTAAAGTATAAAGGAAGTTAAGTTTGTGTTTGCACTTGTGATGATGGTGAAACACATCAGCCACCAAGGATCCTTTACAGGGATTTACAGGGATTGCAGCAATGCTGAGCACCAGGATAACCAACTGTGCATTAAACATCAGGTTTATGGTAGCCACTGTTACATGAATGGAAAAAAAAAAAAAATAGAATGGCAAAGAGCTGCATAGTGCCTGTAAGTTTCATTGGAACAGTAAGGAATTGGCCCACAAAGGCAGGAAACCCTGTGGCTCAGGAGAATGAGAGGATTTTGTGCAAAGGCAGGAGCTGTGTGCCTGCTGCAAGGGCTCCCAGCCAGACACGGGGGACTCGGGCCCTGGGGACACCAGGGACATGCAGGTGGCAGCAAAAGCCTTGACTCTGCTGCAGAACCAAAGGGAGGAGGGCACTGCCTGCTCTGATCACCGGGGTGGGGGACTGGAAGTCAAAAAATACAGGAAACAGCTCTGAGGCTTTGCCTTCTGACCTGAAAGATGTCTGGAGCTTTTCCACTTCTCAGTCTCCCCTAAAATCTCTCCTCTCCTGGGTCAGAGGGGGGGTGGCTGCACCAGGAAGCTGCTTTTCCACTTCAGATTTCTACTCACCACCACTTCACAGGCTCCTTTATAAACAGAGACACTGCCTCTGCCCCTAAGACCTTACAACCTACACCAGACAGACAAAAGAAAGCAAATGGGGAAAAACAGGATGAGCAGAATAGAACTGGGAATCTGAAGTGGGATTAAGGATTAAGATCTTTGTGGGAACCAGCAACATTTTTTCATCCCTTATCAGACTTGGGTTGAAACAACCCACTGAATGAATGCAACAGCAACGCCTGACTCCTGAGGGATCCAAAATGCTGAGTTTATTTTTAAAATGATACAAAATGGGTGGGAATTGGATTCTATGTGAATTCCAGAGTCATTTTGGTTTAAAAATGTGGAGATGTGTTTTTCACTACAGAGCTGGGAAACAAAAATAAAACATTCATCTCCATGTGCTCATGTGGCCACTGGTGGTCTTGTCAGTGTGCATTTTAAATTTTAATTTCCATCAAAGTCTGTGCCAGTTCTTAAAAAACAAGGCTTATTGTGGGCCTAATCCTGTCCCATTGATCTAAGTCAATAAGAGTTTTAGCACTGCCTTCAGGGGGAGGATTTTTCAGCCCAAAATAAAAGAATTCAGAATATGGTTCTGACTTTAAAACCACTGTGGTAAAATTCAGCAGATATAAGTCTCCTTTTGTTGATGGTGCCTGGCTCAGATCCATTTCTAACATACTTTTAGCTATCAGAAATATGACACTGGCCACCCAAGTGCATGCTCTGGGGTAAAACCTGTTTTTAATTGCTATATAAACTCCTTTTATAACATGGTTAAAAGATCACAGAGACAGTTCCGAGCAGTAATTAAAGCATATTTAGCAAATATTAAAAATCACACAGCAGAGGAATGTTTAACACAGATGAACAGGAAAAACAAACAGCTTTTGAGTTGGAAGCTGTGCCTTATGACAGAGACTCTGCAGCAAGATGGGACTGCAAGCCTCTTGCTTCTGTAGGCAAAAAAAATTAAAAAAAAAAAAAAGAAGGAAGGAGTTGTCCCACACAGGTAGCACAAGTTAAAATACTGGAGTCAGACCACGCATTTAGCACTGGCCTTCTACAGAGCCTTGTTTATCAGAGGCATCTCAGGAATTTGCCCTAATAAGATAAAAATATGTGCAACTGATGTTCTTTGACTCATGGATGTTCCTTGATGTTCCTGACATCAAGCTGCAAGAAGAGCAGTGGCCAGCAAAGAATGAAACCTGGCAGAGAAATCCCCAGACAATTTTGATAGTTATTATCATGCCTAGCAATAACACGAGATGCACTGTTGTATCTGTTTTACATCAGAAGAAAAACAATCCAAAACCTCCCTGAGCTGCAAACACTATATACATGATCAGCAGCCTTTCTAGGTTCCTGGTAGCTGTTAGTCTCATAATTCTAATTATTTTCACGCTGTGGTTTTTGTTGTTTTTTTTTTTTTTTTCTCCACTGAGCAGCAGATGTACTTCTGAATGCACCCAAACAGCCAGCTCTGGACTTTGGGGTCATGATCCATAGGATAAGGGTGTTGGCCATATCCATGACTGTTAAAATTGCAGTGTGGAGTGAGCAGAAGCATCCAGCAGCTGGGAAACTGGAGAACTGCTCATCCTGAGAGACGATGAGGAAAAATCCAGACCTTCATACCCATCGTAACCCCCAGAACTATTTTTAAATGTGGAATGTGGATCCCTGGAGCCCCCAGCTCCACACCTGCTCACCACAGGCCTGCAGCTGGTGGGGAAAGAGAAACAGGAGACAGTGGCTTGGTTTGCTTTGGTTGGGAATTTAAACCAAATCCGAACAAGGCCACTCCATCGCTTTCCATCCTTCCTTGGGTTCCAAGGTCTCCAGCACACCAGGAAATCACCTCACAGGTCAGCTGCTCCCAGGTTTTGGGGGGGCTGCTGCCATAGGGGCTGCTCGCACCCTCCCATCTCTGAATTCCCCTCACAGCAGGCCCAGGCCCCACGCCAGGCCCTGGGCGCTCCACAGGTCAGCTGCTCCCAGGTTTTGGGGGGACTGCTGGCACAGGGCCTGCTCGCACCCTCCCGTCCCTGAATTCCCCTCACGGCACGCCCAGTCACACACCCAGGCCCCACGCCAGGCCCCACGCCAGGCCCCGGCCGCCCCTTCCCGCCGCTCCACGGCCTTCGCTCCCGGACCCGCTCAGAGGCCCCGCGGGCTCTGGAGAAGGAGGAGCTGTGATTGACAGCTTGTCAGCCAATAGGAGCTGCGGACGCGGCCGTTGGCAGCCAATCGCAGCCCAGAGTGGCTCTTAAACCATCCGCGTCTCCCGCCCCTTCTCTCAGGGAGGGGAAGATGTGGCCGGCCGCCATCTTGTGTGCGGCATCCCCGCCCTTCCCTTTCTCTCCCTTAACGCCTCCCTCTCCCGCCGCCCGCTTCAGGCTGCGCGCCTTACCGGCCCATCCCTCGGCGGCGGCGGTGAAAGACGAATGAAGCGTGGTGGAGCGCGGGGCGAGCGGCAGGGAAGCGGGGTTGCCACGCTCAAGATGGCGACGGGCGGCTCACCTGCCCCCTCCATTCCGGCCGTGGCGGGCGGGGCGGGGCGTGCGTGCGCGGCGTGCGCGGGTGACGTTGGAGCGCTCTGGGCATGGGCAGGTGGAGGGAGCAGGCGAAGTTTGGCCGGCGGTAGCGGCGGAGGCAGCGGCGGGGTTGCGGGTGCCGCTGCCGGCGGGGGGTTCGGGGGGGGGTTAGCCGGGCAGGGCAGGGTCGGGTCTCTCCGTTCCCTCGCTTCTGCGTGGCATTTCCACTCGCGGCGCGGAGGGCGGGCGCGGCGCGGCCATGGCCGAGGACCCCAGCGCGCTGCCCTGGTCTATCAACAAGGATGACTACGAGCTGCAGGAGGTCATCGGTGAGCGGCGGGACAGGGACGGGGACGCGGGGGCTTTGCCCGGTGTCTGTACGCGCTGCGGAGGGGACACGGGGAGCACCTTGTCTGTGTGTGTGTGTGTGTGGTGCGGGGGGGGTGTAGGGGGTGTGCGTGTGTCCGCTGAGGGAAGTGAGGAGGGGTCTGTGCCCCTCTCGGGTGAGGAGGGGTCTTACCCCCTCATGTGTGTGCCCCCCACCCCCTGTGTGACTGTGGAGGGTATGAGGGGCGTCTGCTCTTCCCCATCCCGAGGGGTGTGGGAAGGGGACCCCTTTGCTGGGGGAGGGGGGGGTTGCGCCCCTTTTAGGGAGGGAGATGAGTGTGTGGTGGGTGTCTGCCCCCCTGCCCTCACTCCAAGGGCGGTATCTGTGGGCTCTGTACCCCTTCCCCCCCCCCCAGGGTGGGCTCTCCGTGTTCAGGGGGGTTCAGGCCCTGCGGTGTCTCCCGGGGGGCTGCTCCCCCTCTTCAGGGCTGTCCGGGACCTATAGAGGGGGGCGAGGGTCTCCCCTACGCCATCAGAGACGGGGGGCACCCTCCTGGCAGGGGTTCACCTCAGTCTCCTCGTCGCTGTCTGCATCTCCTCACGGGGATGGGGGGGTCCGGGTTATGGGGGGGCTCTGCTGCCCTCCCCTCACTCCGGGATGTGCTGGGAGGCAAGGAGGAAACTCCAGAGTTTCTGTGGGATTTTGGGATTTCTCCATCCCGGGCACCCTCATTCCTTGCGGGGCGGCAGGAGGTGGGGGGTGCGGGGGGATGCGGTTTCTCTCTCTGGGGTTTCAGAGCCCCTCGTTGCTTTGCTCTGTGCTGGGGGCAGAGGGTTTGGCGGTGCTTCCGAAGGAGCCTTTTATCCTGGGGTTTTTGGCTGCTGCTGCTGTGAATTTTCATTCATTGTCCTCACAGCTCGAGGCCCTTGGCCCCTGCTCACTCTCTCTCTCTCTCTCTCCCTCTCCATTAAATGATTTTTTTTTTTTTCTCCCTGACTCTCTCTTGACTTCAAACTGCAGAGTTAGCAGAGGCCTCCCGCTGTCCTGATTTATTGGCTGTCTCAACCATTTTGTTAGGGTATGTGTTTGAGGGATATATTGCTCTAGGGAGAATGTGTGACACATCCGAGGTGGTGCTACAGGTGACTCTAAGGTCAGTGCTCCTCGTCTCACTCTCTGGAGGTATGAAATAAAGCAGGAGGTGGCAAGGCAGGCTCCTGGCTAAAGGCTTTTAGGAAGGTGGTTAATTTTTAGAGGAATCTTTGTGGAGTGCTTTTATTTGAAGTTTATAAATGACGTAGCACTATCATGCCCAGCCTTCTGTCTCTGCCTCATGGGGAGACCGGTTTTCTGTTAAGGAGGGTGGGAGAGTTGGTGAAAATGCTGTTTTAAGAGATTAAATTCTTGGCATTGTTTAAACGTAGGAAGGAACTAAAGCTGTGGAGGGGGGGAAATCCTTCTGAAAATCCCTGTTGCTTTGTCGAATCAGGCTTTGTCCTCTCCTTTTGCTTAATGGGAGCAGCACTGCTTTAGGAAGAAGACAAACTCTGCTTAAGAAAAAAAGGAAAGAGGAATCTTACAATTCAGCCCTTTAAACCTCCTTTGGAAAATGCACCCCGGGGAGGAAAATATTCAGCCTCTTTGAGGAGCAGGAGATAAAGGTGTGAAGAGGAAGGGGGAGAACATGCCACCCATTTCCCAGGGAAGAGGAACTAGATCCATGTGTGTAGGAAATGCTTTTTTTTTTTTTTGGGGGGGGGGGAGCCTACAAAGGGGTACTCTGGTAGCACAAACCATGGTTTTTGAGCTTGACTATCCAACGAGAGGAAGTGAGCAGACCATCTGAGAATGTAACTGGGGAGCAGGGTGGGATGGGAACAAAAGGGAATGTAAATGTACTTCTGCTGCTAGAAGAACTTGCTGCTGGAGATGCACATCCTCCAGCCTCAGAGAAACAGCTGTGTAGTCTGCTCATGTTAGCTGACAGAACCTGTGAGAGAAAGCAGGGAAGAAGTACATTATTTCTTCTCTCTTTTCCCTGTCCCTCTGTAAACCAAGTTTCTAGATGTTGCCTGTGCACTGAAAGATTCTGTTAGTGTTATGGTGTGTGATGGAGTTTGTGTGTATTGAATGTGTGTATTGCAAACATAATTTCTCTTTTTAACTTTCCTCTTCCCCACCCACCCCCTCCCTTGCTCATTTCAAACTTTGGCATGTCTGCCAGTGTCCTGGATGGAGATGTGACCTGAGTTTCTTAGCACGTATATGATCTGTGGCACAAAATGTCACTGTTAACTGAGCTGGACTGACTTGCCTCCAGCTTCATGTCTCCTGTAAACCTCAAGGGTGGTGTGGCTTTTTTTTTTTTTAGCTCTACTTCTGTAGAGCTGTAAAAGTCTTCTAGCTGGGAACAAAGAGACATCCTGGTGTGGAAAGAGATGAACCTTGCACTGGTGCTTTTAAAGGCTTTAACTTGTTTCCTGATGAAAAACATTGCTCTTTAGATTTAGAGTCTGACAGTCAGTAGATTACCAGCTCAGCTATTTTTCCACATCAGAATAAGGGAAATCCATGCATAGTCCAATTCCTTAATTTGTGGTGGTTTTGCCTGAAAACCCCCATGTGTGGTTTTTATTTGATGTGGATGGCTCCATACCATTTTGGTGCAGGGACTGAAAGAGCAAGTTTTCCATCTGCAAAGAGAACTTCTCTTGTAAAACTGCTCTCCTAATTCTGCCTAATACTAAAAAAAAAAAAAAAAAAAAAAAAGATTATTCAGCACTGAGAATGACTCACTGTTATAAAGGTATGGATTAATGCCTGCATTTATTATTCTTGGTTAGTGTTAGTAACTGCTGAGTAGCCTTCTTAGGTTAAAAAAATCTGTTCCACTGAATCAAGGAACGTTGCTCAGGATAAGAACCTGACTTTCATTTAAAGGATCCTTTCATTTAAAGGATCAAATGGGGAGTTGGGGTGGAAAAAGCAATTTATTAAGTATTTCTATGAAATGTGTCCCCAGAGTAGCAATAGCCTGCTGGTGAATACCACCTCTGGAGGCACCTAAATTCCCATCTTAAAAGCAAAATGTAGCCTATGCTAGTGGCTGTGAAAGTGGTGGTCTGAGTGTGGATTGCATATAAATCATAGCAGGTGTCTTTTTGAAGCCTGAAAAAAAAATATATAATTGACCTCATGCTGCTTCTGCTGATCAGATGCTTACACACATGGATTCTCACAATTCCTGTTGGAAATGCTGGTAGCAGTAGTGAAGTTGATTGGAACTGGGTCATTCTCATTTTGCTACTTTTTTGGGAAGAGGAGAGCTGTGCTGGCTGTGACTGTTTGATTTAGGAGCATCCTCTTTGCTGTGAACTGGCTGTGCCAGAAACAGAAGATAAATTAGTGGTGGGAGTGCTCCCTTTGTGCCCTTTCTCCCCTGACAGATTCCTTCAGACTGATGAGGACAGGGCAGGCTGCACAAACAAATGTGGGGGGAGTTTCCCCTCAGAAATCAAGCTGGGATTGAGAATTGAAGTAACCATTTACTCAACGATTAGGTTTAGGTTTTTTAATGAATGTGGTTCTTGTAGCTTTTGAGTTGGGCTTTGCCTGTGAACACATTTAACCTTTGGAGCTGAATATTTAGATTTCTGTCCATGTCCTCCAGAAGCTGTATGTGTCAGCTCATGTATGCCTGTGTGGGAGAAATTTTCTTCTGCAGGTATAGAGGAATGTCTTAGAATTAGGGCTTCTGCTCCTCTAAATTTTACTAAAATATTTGTGTCACCCGTCTTGTGTTTGGGTAGTAGTCTCACCTACTGGAAAAGCACTGAAATGAGCAGCCTGTAAGTACTTGCCAGGGGTGATCAAAGTCTTTGGATGTAAAAACCATAATGGAATGGGAGGTTCTTGTCCAATGATAACTTTTTAGGTTACTTTTTTTAAGCTTGGTGTTGATTTTTTTTTTTAACCTACATGCTTGTTGCAGTCAGTTTCATATGCCTATTTAAAATCCATTCAAGAAAAATGTTACACTCTGTAAAATATAACTGCTTGAGAACTGAAATGAGTGTTTAGACTTCAGTCTTGCTGCCATATGTTTTGTTTTAGCATTTCCTCACAGATTCCCACTCCTCCCCCCCAGCCTAGCTAAACAAAACTGATTCCTGCAGCGTATTCCCAGTATTCAGGCTGGTTAATTCATTTGAAGACTTGGTATGTGTGCTTCTTTGTAAACTTTTTCCTACTAAAGCTGTTAAAAAACCCTTTTTGTTGTTTTATCGTATGTTAAAGCTTATATAGAATTATCTTTGGGCAGATGTAGTGTTTTTTTTTCCCCAAAACATTAGCAGTCATTTGTAATACTTGCTCTGCTTCAGCACTGATGTGGGTGATGCTCATTACCAGAGTTTCTCAGCTGCTTTGACACAGACAAATACATTTTCTTGTCTATTCCTCAGTGAGATTGAATAGCCAGGAAACTCCTGCATCCAGGCTGCCTTTCCTTTGAATACTTGGCACACCTCATTTCTTTTAGACCTTTGATACCATTGCTATACTAGAATAGGGCTGAATTGAGTTGATCTTCACCTCTTGGGAAGTGAAAGTGAAGGTGTTCAGTTGTGTGTGTGTCTTTGTTTGATGCTTCTGTTGTTTGCTTTCATGATAGGGAGGAGGATAAAATGCACAAGGAAGCAGACTGAGGACATACAAAATCCAGCAGTAGTGTAAAAGGCTGGCTGGGAAAAATCCATTGTTGTCATCAAAGCTGATTTGTGGGGAGGACAGAGATAGTTCCCACTGCTTTTGGCTATTCTGGAGTATTAAAAAAACCCCCAAAACAAAACACTACCAAAAAACCCAAAACCAACCAAACCCAAACCATATGGAGTGTTTTATGTGGAAGTAGTTCACTTTCCTGTGGTTGGTTTCTGTGTGGTAGTTGCTTCCAGTACTGCAAGATTCCTGGACTGATTAATATTTAACACTTCCATTTCTCAAGAACTCCCTTTAAATAGTTTCTATTTAATGCAAGTATCTTGGCTGATGCAAGGAAATTTGGCTGTGCTGTGTCCCTGAGCACACCTGAGGAGGGGTGTACGTGCTGGCTGACAAATGCATGCCTGGGAGGCTTCTGCCTTCTGCAGCTAATGAAATCTTGGAGAACATCAACTCTTCCTCAGAACATTTGTCTATTTAAACTTGGCAGCACCTACTTTATTTCTGAGTGTTACCAGCTTGCCCCCTCTGAGTCAGTGTCTAGAGATGGACTCATTAAAAGTTGGAGCTGTTTAAAATGATGGACACTGTCACCAGTTTTTACTCCTGATTGTGTAAGAGTTGTGAAAAACTACATTTTGGTCAAATTTTCTAGGGAGATTTCCCCCCAAATTCATGATAGCCATCATAAAGCTCTTGCAGTAAATTTAGCTGTGGACATGCTAATGGTGTGTTTGTAAGCTCAGTGTTATTAAACTTTCTTAATAGGGAGAGACAGACTTGAGAGCTTTGTGGGTGCAGAAGAATAGCTGTTGGAGTAGTGGAATTTGGCATTACAAAATCTTTGAAATATCATGATCCTGAGAATTCCCAGATGGGTTTAGCCTGTTACCCTGTGCTCCCTTTAAAATCCCATGGAGATGCAGACACAAAGAACATGGCTTTCCAAGTTGCTGCAGCTTCCTGTGACTTCACCTAGGGGTGTTCAGTCTTGACATTTGTAAAAAAAAAAAACATCAAACTCAGTTTGTCTTCCTAGCAGCCATGTGGGAAAGTCTCAGAGGCAGGGTTAGGTCCCTGACTGACAGGCAGTCCAGGCTCTTTATCAGAAGGTCATTGCTGCTGGTGTAGGAGAGATGTGGTACCTCTGATGTGCAAAACAATGCTGATGAAGTGAGCTGTTCTAAGAGCAAAATCAAAGGGGTGTGAGTAAAACAAGATCACTGCAGCAAATACTGTAAATACAGCTAAATGACAACAGGGCTACAGATACCTGACTAGGTCCATGATGCCATTTCAGTGTTTCTCATGTTCCTCTTGTGGATGAATATAAATGCAGTGTGGGATTCTGTCAGTTTGAGCCTTCAGGTTGTCTGGGCGGGGTGTTCATCTTGAAACACTGCTCATGTGTGGGGTTCTCATGTGAGACATCACAGCCTCCACAGTCCTTGTTTTTGACCTGGTTATGTGCTTGTGTCATGTAGTACAACCAGGTGGGGATTTGTAGTGATCCAAGAGGAGAAAGGAAAAATCCATTGTTTTTTTTCACCCCTACTTGATAGCTACCATACAAATGTTTTATATTAGCAATACAATGCAACAGCAGTGTTTTGGTTTGTTTTTTTCCAGGGCCTTCCTCTCACCACTCCCCAAGGTTCTTGAAAATTGGTGTTTCCTGGTGTGAGTGCAGGACAGCATGCAGAATTTTTCTTAACACAGATTTTCTTGCAATTAAGAGAAATTTCACCCCGGAAAAAAAATAGTTGGTTATGTATCAGCCTCCAGACTGAAAAATAACAGTCTGCAAGAATTTCTTACACCTGTTTCATTCTGTGCAATGGAAAATCATCAGGGGACAGCTGTCTTTAAGTCTTGAAGGTTTCACAAGTCTGATCCATGAATGAAGGGCAGAGTAAAATCAGAGCACTGATTCATCTTCCCAAATCACCAAATTAACTGAATCTTCCCTCCACCTCCCACCCCTTCAATATTCATGCAGCTTGTACAGCATGCTTGTGAAACAACACTTCCAAACACTTAGTTGAATTAAAATGCATTTTTGAGGCAATACTGAAAAGCTCTTCTGAATGAGGTTCTGGTTTCTGGCCAGATTTCAATTTTCTGCCCCATCCATTTTGTCTTGAGAGCTACTGAGCTGCAGGTAGGGGAGAGAAAAATTTCTTGTTTTGCTTCTGTTTAGTCTTTCATGCTGAACTGACTTTATGCTATTCTCCCAAATGGATATTTCCTTCAGGCAGGAAATGAGCCTATGCAAATTCATCCTGAAGAGAGAAGGTAGAGCAGCTGTTAAAGAATAGTGTGAGCCTGAAATATGTTGATGATCATCTCTTACTGTAGTGAATTCTTGGCTTTTGCCAAAATTTTAGTGCTTTGTAGTAATGAATGGCAATTTAAGCAAAAGCTTTACTCTTTACTGCTAGCACCTTGCTATTAATAAAGCTCTGTGGGAGGATGCTGTTTCTTTTTCACTCATCTACAGAACTGTTAAGTTAAAACTGCAGAATAAAATTTTCACCTTGAGTACCCTCCTGAGTCTTTTGGTGAGATCTGAGGATGTGGCTTGTCCTGTGGTATCCCCTGCAACCTTATTGTGTGGAAGAGGTTAAGTTGCACTTTGTCTTAGAGCACAGTTAATTGACAACTTTTACAATTTTTAAAAATTTTTTTAGAGGGGAAAGTGTTGTCAAGTAGGAAATTGTTCCAAAAAAACCCTAAAATTGGTAACAGAGAATTGTATTTCCATGCCTGAGGTCAGTGTGTGGGATTATTACATTTTCTGACAATGCAGCTAGGTTTTGTAAAACTCAAGATTTTTTTTTTAAACATTGTATGGAAGCTCTGTAGTTACCATTGGACAGGTTATGCATTTTCTTTTTCAATGAGGTCTGAGTTAAGCTGTTTCTCGTTTTTGGTCTTCAGGGGATTTTAAGTCTGTTTTCTTGGGCTCCAGGATTTGTTCCAGCTCTCTGAAAACGAAGCTTTGGAAAGAGTGTAGAGAGTAGTAGAAAATGGTAGAATTTGAGAAATGAGAGAGCAACTTAATAGCTATGGGATGAGAGCCCCTCAAGAATATTTTTAAGAAAATTGGCTCATTTTTAGGAAAATTGGCTGTGCTCAGAGCTGATACCTGTTGAGGTCAATGGGGCAGCAAAACAGCAGTCAGGCAGTTCAGGCCATCTCCATCTTCAGGTGAATAACCCAATATTAGGTTATTGTGATGGCTTAAAAATTAATAAAGAAGATGCTTCTTGTCATGGAGTAAACACCTTTCCTGCAAAATCCCCAGGGATGAATTTCATTATGTCAATTTTCAGAACACAAGCTGCTGTCACTTATTTTTTTTTCAGAGATGCAGGCCCAGAAAGGACTGCTGGGGTCAGGGAGTCCAGTTCCCTGCTCTAGCTGATGCCAAATTGTATAATCTCTATACCAAATTAATGAGGGCTTGTATTTGAAATGGCTCATGGGGGGATTACAGGCACATGTTCTATTAAATGCTCAAACCTTCCTGTGACCCTGTCAGTGCTGGATGAAACAGCTGCTTAATGGATTCCCTGTGACAGTGGGAAGTAACAATGCCTTCTCTCTTACAGCTTGTGTTTTTTGGTGTTTTCCTGATGCTGCTTGCTTTACGTTCAGGCTGTATCTGCAGAGGACATGTCCCAGTGAAGGCACGGGTGACCTGCAGCTTGGCATTCATTCTGTCTCCAAACCTTAAATGCCTTGGCTACAAGTGTCTGTATTTTGTGAGCCCTTAGAATCTGCTAGCTGAAATTGAGTCCTATGGAAACTTGGTGTTCTCTGTCCTCGCCTGTAAGAACTTTACCTCCTAGACCACTTCTTTGTGAACCTTGTGAGGCAGAGTGCCAAACCTGTGGAAAGCTGAGGCCCATCCTTTCACTAAAGTAAAAATTGTAATTCAAGCTGCCAAATGCTTTCTAATAAATAACTTGGTATTAACAGCTAAGAAATACTTGGGTATTAACCTTCAGAAAACTGTACTCCACTGGAAAAAAGTGTCCTGAGCATGAACTCTTTTCTTGTTGAACAACTCACTGGTGCAGATCTTTTTTGAACAGCTGATGGATGGACTTAGCAGCCTGAGCATAGTTATTTGTCCAGATCCTGAGGCTCAGGATGGTTCTCATTACTCTTGGTTTGAAGAATGTAATTTTAACCACTGGGCTAATCTTGTGTGTGCTGAATACACTCATAGATGCAGAAAAGATTTGTTCAAGCTATTTCCTGAAAAGAAAAGATAATAGCCTTCAAGAGAGGACATATCTGATACTTAAAAGCTTATTTACCTAAAATAACCACTGTACTATCAAACATCTGCACTGTATGCAGACAGAGTGTTCTGTTTAGTGGAATCTTGGCCAAATAAAATATCCTCTACAGTTGACAATTACGGTTGAAACAGAGTTCAGAGATAAAAAGGTTTGGAGGGAAGAAAGGAGAGCACTGGCTTGGCTACTGTACCAGGGCTGTGTTTTGAGCCTTGGTAATACTTGATGACAGCCAGCATGATATTTACATTGCTGCATATACCATAAAGACAACTGACAGTGATTAAAAGGGGGGGATAAACCTTCTCTAGTAATATTGCTGTGTTTGGAAATTAGATGTTTTGAGTCTGCTTTCCATCGTGTAGAATTAGTGCTGCATAGCTGCAGTGCTCTTTAAATGAGCCAGAGATGCTGGCACAAAATCAAATAAATATAATTGGTTTCAAACTGAAAATCTAATTTAGGCATGCTAATAGCATCTTAAGTAAATGTGGCAGGTCGTGCAGGACTTGTGTAACTGGCCCTTAGAGCTTTCTGAAGTTACTGCCTTGGGGAAAACTCTCAAGAGGCCTTCTCCAAATCACCTGGGCACCTTGTGCAGTCAGAGGGCATTTGGGTTTTCTGGTGAGCTTCTGGTGAGACTGTCAGGGTGTCAGTAGTGTTTCTCTCCTTTTTAAGGTGAGCTTCAGGTTATATCATAACTGGTTAAGGGCATGATGGAGGTGTATGCTAATTTGAATTAATTTGGAGTTCCCCAAGGGCTGCAGGAGATCAGGCATACAGCCAATAGCAGCACCCTCTGCTATGCTTTGCTTGCTTACAGTCAGTGGGGAGAATATCAGATCAGCTGATACTTGTCCCTGTTATTTCTTTTCTCTGCTGATATAATCTATAACCAATCTTTCTTCCTCTTTTCTTGCCTCTGTTTTCCCTTGCATTTCTTGCTCTAGAGCAGAGTGAACACCTGGGGGGCTGCAGCTCTTTGCTGTGTTCAGCAGGGAGGCAGCTGAAAGCCTGGCTCAGCAGCATGCACTAAGAACTGGTGACTGCAGGTGAAGCTGTTCAGTGGTGAAATCAAGCAGCAAAGTGACCCAGTGACAATTTTGTCAAGATATCTTGCTGGCAGGGTTTGCATGGCCAACCCTATTCCTCACCCTTGGTTCCAGTCCTGGCCTGTGTTACATTGACAGGCTGACTGTTCTCCCTTCACCTCTGTTAGTTCTATGCTTAGTCTGCAAGGATTCCCAACTTAAATGTTTGCTGAAGGTGGGAAAACAGATGACCTTTTTCTGTGTTCAGGGCCTAAGAGATATCAGGAGTTTAAAGAGAACAATGCAGTGTGGGGTGGGGTGAAAATTTCCACAAGACTCCCCTTCCTTTCTTCAGAAACTTTGGCATTGAGTTGTGCAGTTTACAGTAGCTGGATCTCTACAGCTTAGAAATCAGAGTCATTTATTTATAAAGTGGAGTTGGATGGGGCCATGGGGAGATGCACCCAGCCCCGGCTATTGTCTCTCAGTTGCTGATGGACTTGATGGCTCATTTCTTACAAGTGACTGGATTTGGGTTTGTCTTCCTCATTTTGAGTTCATTAGCTGAATTAGACCTGGGCAGGAAGTCTAGAATGTTGAAGTGTTTCTGTATTGATGGACCACTGGAGGGGAAGCATGTTTAAACAAGTGCTGGCAGCACTGTGTCATCTTTACTGGTTTATCATCACTCTCTGCTCTTCACAGAGCATTAGGAGTCTTGAAAGACATTGTCTTACATGGGCAGAAACCTCTGAGCTCTGAACAACAGCATTTTGAGTTTCAGTGGTGGTGTCAACAATGAGAGCTCTCATCAGGATGGTGAATAATTCACTGTCAGCAAGCTTATGTGCAGTTCAACTGTTCTGGCTGTATTTCTAATTTGGCAGCTGAGTTTGAGAATTCTGCTTCTCCTGATTTTTTAAAAAATTCTTTGAGCATGCTGTGTTAATGCTGGAATATTAGTGTTCTGTTGGACACTGCAGGTACAGACATGAAATGATTAAGCAAAGATTCTGAGGTTATGGGAAAAAACATGAAATTGAGTCATAGCAACATAAATCCCTAAGGTAAGCACCATTTGAAATAAATCATCCCACATCTTGCTGAGAATTGCAAACTACTTGAGCTCTGTCTGTGCTGGAATAAGTGACCAGGGTTGTTATGAAGTGATACACCTGTGATTTCAATGAAACAAGCATAGGATTTCAGGAGTAATAATTGGCTTTGTCCCATTCTTCCTTCCAATACTTTTATTAACAAGTTTAGACTGTAGTCATCAGACTTACTGGTGTGAAATAGAAGTAATTTGTATTTAAGTCTTAATTCTGTGCTTGGACATATTACCTCCCAATTATTACCCTATCTTAATGTGGTGTCCAGCACATGCCCTGTGTCTTAATGTATCTGCAGTCATCTTTGGCTTGAACCCAGCTGAATGTTTCCAGCACTTGGCTGTGCTCAAGGTGAGCCAGAAAGAGGACTGAGTGTGGCTCACTCAGTGGTGTGAGTTGTGCTGTGTTTAAGGGTGGGGGCACATCTTGTCATTGAGCACGTGGAAATGGGAAGTTTCAGATGGATTTATTTAAAGCAGAGTTGAGCTATCCTTTTGAAAGCTTTTTCCTGAGAAATAAGAGGGCTGTTACCCTCTGGTATATTTGAGAGTTCAGCTGTTATGCCTGCCTGCAGGCAGTTAGTGGGGATTGCTGATTTTCTTCCACCCCCAATATAGACTTTAAATTGGCTTCCTCAAACTGTTCAGTTAAATCTGCTTCTGCTTGCTGGCTTTGCTTATCCTTCTGTGTTATAGTAGATGATTTATTTCTTCCCTGCACTGTATTAGCTAGTATTTCTTTCCCTCTTCTCTGTTCAGTTCTTTCTACCTCCACTGTAAATCAAATAGTGTGTGACTGGAGTTGAGAGAGGGTGCACCAAGTTAAGCCTGCCTTACTGCCTCTACCAGGGTCTTAAATAGGGCATTGCCATGTAAAGCCCTGGTTTCTCTGTGGTAAATACTATTTGTAGTAAATCTCTCTGAGGAATGAGTGGTGGAAAGGTCTAGGAGTGAGCAGGGCTTTGATGCAATTCTGAGAGCTCCCTGGGGGTAGATGCACCTCTGCACTCTGTTGCTGTGGGAGGGGAGTTCTTCTGGGTCTTAGGGTTTTGAAGATTTTTTATTTTTTTTTTTTATTTTTTTTTTTTGTTGGCCTTGAATTGGCCTTTTCCAACCAGGCACAGGAAAACTGACTGAATTCTCCCTTCCTGGTAGAAGCACCCGAGTGATCTTCCACTGATTCAAGGCTGTAACTTCTGCCATCATTAACATTTGCAACAGTCTTCCTACTACACTGGGTTGAATAAATGACACTTTCCTATGAGAGCTTTCTCCTCACTGTGTACCAGTTTCTTTGGCTTTTTTTGTCCTCTCTGTGGCAGTACTAGGAAGATGTGTGAATCCCATTCCACACGCCCTTTGGTTTTTTTAATGTTATTTGTAACTTGATATGGATTGTATCTTGCATTTTATAGTAGGAATTTGACATGTAGTAGGGAGATGGGTTGAAGAACTGTGATTGTATTTAAGAACCATTAGCACTGCATTACTTTAGTGTTCCTGAATGCTGGGGCTTGTGCCAGGAAGACTTTTGACAACCAGTGGACTATTCTTACCAAGTCCTGCGTGGAGAAAGGAGTAATCCCATCCTATATTGCATTGGCTACAAATTTAAGAGTGGAAAAAAAAAGCTTTTTTGGTAGCTTTTTTCCAGAAGAGGCTCTCTCATCAGAAACTTCAAATTAGGTGAAGGCAATAGAGGCATAACTTTGGCTTCATAACCAGCAGGCTGAACAACGCAAGATCAGACTGCAACTTGGTGTTTAATTTCTAGTTTAATTAGATCTGTATCTGACCTGTGTTCTGTAAGAACACTTAAGAAATTCTACTGACAGTCTTGTAGCATTTTATTACTGTCTTGTCCTTGGAACGAGTCCCTGTAGAGGCGAGATCCCACAGCTCTTTGGCTTCAGATTGTTACAGAGGTGAAGCATCTGGAGATGGAGGTTGCTGTCCCTGTGCCTGCAGTGGCAGATGTGAATTCTCAGCCTGTGTCCCAAAGCTGCTTGGGGTTTGGGTGTCTTGTCTGGGTGATCTGGAGTGAGGACCACATCTTTGATGTCACATCCTTGACTGAGAGACTTTTTTGTGGAGTTTGTGTATGTATGATTCCACTGCTGGATCTTCTTGTTGTTACAGATGTTCAATCCCATAAAAAGATTTGGAGTAAAGCAAACTCTACTTGCTGCTCCTGTAGCTAATCACAAGGGATGATTCTCTGCCTGGTGCAACCAACAAGGTGTAAGATAAACCTGTTGTGAGGTCATGTAAGAACCCACAGGACCTGGGTTTGATTTTTAATTTTTTTTTTTTTTTTTTTTTTAAATCTGAAACTGGTTACCTGGAACCTGAAAGCCATTGCCTGGTCCAGAGCAGCCTTGCAGGGAAGTGTTTTGTGTGCATTGTTCATACGAGGAAAACCCAGGGGCACGATTACAAACAGAGCCTGTGTCACGAGCAGCTTTCTGGCACTGCTGCAGATATTGGAGGATGGATTCCAGATCTCACTTAAAAATAGAGAGCCTGTGTGTGTGTGCTGGGGAATGGTGAAAGGAGTGGGCAGGGTTGTGCAGAGGTGTTCAGCTGAACGTGGTCTCATGCTGGAAGAGACTTAGGAGCATGTCTTTACCAGGACAGTCTGGGGGAGCTGGGTTTCGTGAGCCTTACTGAGCATGCTGTTGCTCTCCTCAGCTATTGGGAAGTTTATAGGAAAGGAGAAGCTGGACTGACTCCTCAGAGGTACATGATGAAAGGTCATTGTTGGGAGCAATGTTGGGAAATCTGATCATATAGTGAGGTGGAAAAAAGCTTTAATGTGTGGGTGGTCAAATGCAGGAACAACCAAAAAGGTTGCAGAAATACCTGGTGTTGAAGATATTAAAAATTAGACTGAATTTGATGCTGAGGAACCTGATCTAACTTGGGGTTTGGCCCTTTTTTTAGCAGGAGAGTGGACTAAAGATCTCCAGAGGTTCCTTCCAACTTAAATTGCTTGTAACATAGGTGTGACCCTGGAAGAGAACATTTTCTCTGTGGAGGGGATTTGATACCACATTAAGATCAGGACTGATTCTCCAAGACTGTTATGGAAGATGTCCTCTGTTGAATAAGACATCAGTGTGAGCAACTGAATTACCTTGAAGTTTTCCCAGCTCCCGGGGTACCCTGAAACTCAGCTACCAGTAGTGGCATGGATTTAAGGTTTGGGCAGCAGTTCTGTGAACACTCTTCCTATGTGGCTCCTTACCATTGCTCATGGTGGGCAAATGCTGTTGTAGAGCCAGGATTTGCTGTTTGTCTTGTGACCATTTGGCATGACTGTACCCATTGCTAAACAGAAATCTCTGCCAAAAGAACCTCTGGCTTCAATTGCATTTGCCTGGGAGGAGGCATCAGTGCAGTTCATCCCAGCCTTACCAGGAGAGCTGCAGTGTCCTTATGTGGCTGTGAAGATCCAGTTATCTTTGGAAACAAAATGTATTTGAGCATGCTATGTCCTCTGGTCGGCTTCCTGTCTTTCTGTGCCTTTCTAAGTAGCCTTAAAAATTGTTGGTTTCCATAAACTTGAACAGAGATCTCAGAGGGTTTGTTTTCCTTTTTTTTTTTTTTTTTTTTAAAAAAAAACCCAAAACCTTCATATAAGTTATATGACAGCAAATAGCTACAGAAGAGCTGGTGTCCAGCCTCCCTTGAAGGCTGCTGATGGACTTGTGTGAGGAGTTTGTCTCAACTTGAAGTTCAGGCTAGAGCTCTGGATGCTGAAGGTACAGGGAGTCTGGATCCAGAGGACTGGAGGAGATACCCTGGGAAATCAGGCTTCACTGACTGTTCAGGGCCTATTTGGATTGAATTGGTTTTGTTTTGAGGGGTTGGCTGTATTTCATACAGAGCCATTTAGTCATAGGAACATGAAAGAAGCAAGGGTGAGAAAGGATATGTGTTCCTCCTTAGGCAGTGTTTCCTAAAGGAGGCCATGATCCTCTTCCCTAGGAATTTTGCAGCTGCTGTCCTGAGGGTTGGAACTGGATCTGAGAGCCTACAGAGGCAAAAGCAGGGGGTATTAAACAGATCCTGATACCCACTTGGGGTTTCTTTCCTCCTTCTCAGCCTTCAACAAAACGATTCTCCTGCTTTTCAGGAATGAAGCAGCAAGCATTTGGCCGTGCCCAGTTTTCATTGTTTTGCTAAGCTGTTATGCTGGAAGAGATTAACTAGGGAGCAAATTTTCTCCGAAAGCTGATCTTGAGAGAGGGAGGTGGAGGGAAGAGCCTGGGCACTGACCTTGATCAGAGTCTCTTGAGGGGAGGAAGCCTGGACTGAGGACAGGAACATTAACCCAGTGCTGCCCACTCTGCTGCAGCTGAGAACTGGTGATGGGCTCAGCAGATCTGTGTCTGCTGGGGGACTTGGTTTGTCTCAGTGGTCCCACTCTGGCTTTGCTTCCTCCTTGAAGGTGGTTCATAGCAGCCAGGGGCTTAACACTTTGCTCCCTACCTTCCCCTGAATATTTGTTACCTGCTTCTAAACTTCAAAAAAACTTCCTTGCCAGCCTTTCTCGTTTCTCTTTGTTGGGGTCATCATCTCTATCTACGCTTGCTTTCACTTCATGTGTTCAGCATCCTTGCTGCTGCTTCTCTCCTTTCCTTTCCTTCTCTTGCCACTGTGGAATTTCATAAAGAAATGGTACAGCTGCAAAGCACGAAGTGGCCGTGTTGCTATGTTTTCTCAGCTCTTTGAAGAAGCATGGAAACCCCTCTTTGTTCAGCTCCAGAAGCACGGAGCTCCCAAGGAGCAGCTTGCTTGTGGCACATCCTGCTGCAGCTTGGCTTAATCCTTGCTTGATACGCTTTTGAGATTTCATTGTTTCTCTATAATTAAGTGCTATGGAGGAGCTGAAAGAAATGATGAATTATTAGCAGGAGAGAGGGGGGGTGTGGGGAGAGCAGGTGGTGATCGAACAGAAGAGAGCTGCCAGGGAAGTAGGAGCAGCAGGGAATTAAATGGGAGGAGTCTCGAGTTTGGATGATTCCCTGCCATGTGCCCAGAAGGATTTAGTTTGGGATTTCATTACTGTTCAAATAATGCCATACACTCGTAACAGATCAGGACCTTGTAGGCTGGGACATTGTCCAAACACTCAGTGGAAAGCATTTTTAGCCCTGAAGTCCTAGTGAGCATTGGTCAGGCAGGCTTGAGGACTGGGAAGGAGCTGTAGCATGCCTGGCCCTGCTTTCAATTACTCTGCATCTATTGTTTCTTGTTGTAACATCTTAAAAAATAAAGCACAAAGCCATTCTTTGTGTAGTCACTTCTCTAAAACCCTGGACTTCATTGTGGTCTTGTGAAAGATTTGGTTGACATCAGTGCTGTCCTGTTGGATTATAAGAAGCATCTCTGCCAGTCATGCTCACACCAGCTGGGTTTAACTGGCAGAGAATTCCTGGTACATCATGTTGGGGAGGGAAGCAGGTATATGCTAAAGCCATTGCACGACTGAGCTATCCAGAAGAGTCTCTGAGCACAGTTTCTCTTCTTGAGAACTGTGTAGGTAGCTTAGGAGATGAAAAGATGCAGTGTAGAGCTGACAGAAGAATGAAAAGGGTTGTGTGACAAGACAATCCTCTGAGGTGCACGGTTGTATATCTGTACTGCATCTGGTTTGTGTTTTCAGCCTCCATTTATTTCTGTGCCCCAAGACATCTAAAGAAAAATTGTAATGCTGGTGTTTTGAACATGTCAGCAGCAACATTTCATTTCTGGGATCTAACTCTTTATGAAGGAACGATACAGGCACAAATGTTTGGTTTTTGTTCTGACTTCCAAAGGCTACCAACAGTGCTAGGAAATGCAGACTTGCTTGTTTTTGCCTTTTGTCACTACTTCTGCTGCTGTTATGGAGTCACTTTGTGTGTTTTCACTTTTTTCCCTCCAAAGAAGCAGCAGAAACATTTGGTACTGAGTGGCAGAGAGGGGCAGGTCAGTGCATCCCAGGATTCCCAGTCAGTGGGAATATGTCTGTAGTAGGGCAGCTGCTTTTGTGCTGGAGTCTTCCTTCTTGTACCTACATGGCAAAGCAGCCATAGGGAGTGTATGTCGAGGTTTGCTTTTGGGATGTTTGTCCAGTGATGAATAATGTGTATTTCACCCCTGCTCCTGGCAATCCATCCAAACTCAGCTGTCAAAATCTCTTCCCTTTGCATTTTCTAAACATTTTTTCTGATGTCGGCCTAGACTCTTCCATCTTCCCCATCCTTTCTCAAGACTCTGCTTATGACACTCAAACCTTGTTTTCAAAGTCCCTTGTAAATATTCTTTATGCTGTTGCTATCCTTTTCTCCCACCTGAGTTCCTGGTAGCACAGTTTCTTGCTCTGCTATACGAGTGCTTTGTGACAAAGAATCTGTGTGCAAGTTAGAAATGGCCTCAGTCTTGAACTTCATAAAAACCCATTTGCTTCAAGAAATGGCAGAGCTTTAGCAATATTGTTCTGCTCATTGCTGCCTTCTCCCATTAAAATGTAAACTCCTGAGTGCAGGGAACCAACTGGCAAGCTGAAGCTGTTGTCCAGGGTACACTTGCAATGCCATCTAAAGTGAAGTGGAGCTCATGTAGCAGGTGCTGGTGTAAGATCAGAGGAACAGAGTCCCACAGTTCAGGGGTTTGATTTATTTCAGTGTGACTTTGGTTGATGTAGTTTTTCCCTGGATGGCAAGCTCTTTTCTCACCTGACACTGTATCATTTGGTGGTGACTTTGTGGAACTTGCTGCAAGAAGACTCTTGGAAAGGCTATCTGAATGTACTGGAAAAAGATAGCTTGCAAAAATATTGTGACTGACATGTCTCATGGGATCTGCAAGTAGGTTTTACAGTCTTAAGAACAGGAGAATCTGTTAAAATAGGTGTTTTATTCCAAAATGCAAAATAACTGTTCTTGTCTCCCTCATCAGCCCAGATGTGCTCAAGAGCACACAACCATTGTCTGTTGAGGTAGTGAAGAAAATAGATGAGATTTTATTTTTAAGTTTTTGTGTGTTTTTTAATAGTGGCAACAGGGAGCTCTTGAGCTATTTTCCACCTATCCTACCCATTTTTTATTAATTTGAATTTATTCTTTCCCAGTAATGTGTGTAAATGTGAGGAACCAAGGTCAGGGTAGAGAGTAAAGCAGCAAAGTGTTTGAAATGTGAATGCTGCAACTATTTCTGGAGGCCATCAGATACAGGTTTAACATCAAATAAAATGATTTTAAGTCTTGCTGCTGCAAACTCCTTTTAATATCAACAGGTATGATATTGCTGAGCAGTTGAAATAGACAACTGTTAGTTCTATGTCTAGCAAATGAACAACTGTACATGGAAGACAGTGCCTTTCTCCCCTATCTGAATTTAAATGTTCTCTGTGTTTTTTCAACCCAGACTGTGTGAGAACTGGAGCTGAACAGACTTGAATTAATCCTACTTTGTGTCTTTGCATAAAATGAGGGGAGATGAGAACAGCAATTAGTACATAAAAATATCTGAAAAAATCTCATTAGTGCTGGTAGCAAAGAGTGTGGCTTGTTTTGACTCTGCGGGTGAACACATCAGGTTAAAAGTCTCTCCTAAAAGCATATGAGAAGAATCATTCCTCTGTTGTAAGTCAGCTGGAGTCTGGAGGTTTTGTGTCTGCAGAGCTGTAGTGATCACTCCAAGATCCACTTGTGTGTCTTGGCTTTGCCCAGCACTGGGATTTTGTGGCTGAGCTGGCCTGAGTTGCACAGACACAGAGTGGGGAGTGCCTCTGGGGTTGCTTTCACTGGGTTTTCACCTGGCTCTACGCTTTTTGATACCTGTCACTACCATTTTGTTCTCTGGCATCCCTTCTGTTGTGCAGAACTCCCCTGAGATGTTCCTGACTCTCAATCTTTTTCCTCCACAGGGAGTGGGGCGACTGCGGTGGTGCAGGCAGCCTTCTGTGCTCCGAAGAAGGAGAAGGTGGCAATTAAAAGGATCAATCTTGAGAAGTGTCAGACAAGCATGGATGAACTCTTGGTATGTAATCAGAATTGTCTGGGGAGTTGTATTTCAGGGAGCATGATCTCTATTTAAGTGCCTCAACCTTTCTGGAAGTAATGCCAGGGGGAGGGGACTTGAGTGATTTCACTAGAAGCAGGTCAGTTGTCCTGGCTGGGGGACACGGTACTTAAAATGTTAAAAAGATCAACTGTTGGAGAATTTCAGGCTATTTGTTTAGAGCTAAGCACTTTGTATAATCCCTTTGTTTTGAAGAGTTAATATGTAAATGTAAAGCTCAGCTGTACCCACAAGGGCTCTGTAGTTTTAGGGGGATCTAGAGCTATACACTTCCACAATCCATATAATTTAAGGGAATAGTGTTGTTTTTTTCCCCTTCCCCTTTCCTGCAGTTTTTGTTTTAATATTTTTTCCCCCCTTCACCTGCAAGGAGAAAACTGAATAAACTAGCTCTTGGTCCTAATCTCTTTCTCCTACTGATGGATCTGACATCTTGGCTGTCATGGAAACCCCAACTAATGCAGAGTTCAGGACAGGAGTTAAAGTACTTTGAAGCTGTATCTCTGATTTTCCTCTGCTGTGTGCCCCTTCTCTCATGATTTTCCCAATGTAAAATATCTCCTGGCAGATAGCCAGAAAACTTCCTTGTTCTCACCTGGCTCATATGCTGATGGGATTCTTGGTTCTGTCCTTTCCATGTGTCTGTGAGCTGGTGCTTCTGTAGTGCAGCAGCTGTCCCATCCACCTCATATAGAATGTCTCAGGAGTTAAACCAGGCAGAAATAGGCATTCCTGAGAACATTTAGGGGTCTCAGCTACAGGTGAGAAAGCTCTCTTGGGTAAAGCAACTCTCTATTTTTTTTAACTTTTTTTTTTTTTTTTTTCTTACCTTGTCTTTCTTTTCATTTGCATCTATAGTATTAACTCAGGCACTTGTTTTGGTGGTTGAAATTAGAAAGTTAAATAGAATTCAGGCTAACTCTACACTTGTATGATCTTCAGCATGGTTCCCACTTACATCTAGCAATTAATGATGAGTTTGTCATTATAGGTATCTGCAAATCTGCTCTTGTAAGGAGGAAAGGCTCCATCTGCTCTGTCACATTTTAGTGTGCCTGTGAAGGGTTGCATGAAGGACACCTAAGATGGGACTGAGTTCAAATCCTCTTATGGCTTGTGCTGGTGTAAGACTTAGAGACCTCTTTCTTTTTCAGTCTTTTTGTCCTACTATCAACCCTTTGTGCTTTTCTCAAGTCTTTCATGTGGCTTGCCTGTAGTACTTGCCTCTGTTGTATTCCTCTCTGTATTGTCATGATGTACTAGTTGAGATTGTTAGTGTTTGAGTAATGGCCAATTCCAGCTAAAAGGTTTAGGTTCAGGCAGATGTGCTACAGAGACTTGGTGTTTTAGGTAAGTACTTCTAATTGCTTATTTTAAACCTCTGGCCCATTCCTCAAAATGTTTTTTCTTGTTATGGGTAGGACTTGCAGTGAATTGCTGTTGTCAGCTCTCCTAAGCTTCCAGTTTTGTGACCAGATCTGGTGCAGGTTCTTCTGTAGGCTTATGCCTATGCAGATATTTCTGTCTTCTCATCATGTGTCAGATGCTGTTCAACAATGTCTGGGATTAAAATGAGAATGTGAGGTTTTCTCATACCTGCTCTCAGTCAGCAGATTTTTTGTGACTCACCTTGTAGCATTTTATAGACTACACCACAGACATTGTTTTCTCCAACTGATGAGTTTGTACACAACCTATAAAAATAACTGCTTTAATAGTGAGGCATTAGTCCAGGAGGCTGTGAAAAAGCAGAGAGAACCTGCTGTCAGTGTTCTCCAACCAGTCAGCCCCTTCTCAGAAGTCATGTTTCAGGCTGCAGAGTACCAAATTTTAATCTAACAATGTCATACAGCTACTTCAGGAGGATAAGACCTTCCTTCTGATGTGGTTGGTGAGTGCCTGTACTTTCCTATGTACCTCAGAAAGCAGATGCTTCAGCTAATCTTTGAAATAAGCCTCTGTGCTGTGCCTTTAGTTGTGCTACCAAAGTGTGTAACCCCTCTAGAAAACTTTTACATGATTTAAGGAGCATAGTTAAGTGATTAGAGTCTGATCATTCCAAGGAAAGAGTAAGAATAAAGCTCTGGGCTATACGGGGATAATCTCTTTCCAAACAAGTTCTTGTCAGAACCTGTGTCAGTTGAGCTTTAATAACCTGATTTAAGCTGATCTCTCCCATTGTTTTCAAAAGCTTTTTAAAAATGCAACTCCAGATATTCTTTACTTGAAAATCATGGAGAGGTGGAGGAGGGAAGAGGATGGCTCTGAGCTGTAGCAGCTTCCTGGGGCAGTGGTTGCCAAGGTAGATGTTTGAAAAATGGTTTGTCCTTGGTGTGCTCTGAATTTCAGTTTATTTGCTGTCACCACCATATGTGAGAGCTGAAAGGATGGAAGTTCCTGAATTTCCTGCTCTGTGTTCTTACCTTCCCAAATTTTTATCCTATCTCCATATTTGCTTCTTCCCCAAAGCTTTTCAGTCTTGTGACTGAACTCCATTCCTGGCAGTTTCCTTGATCAGTTTATTTACCTTTTTTGAGAAACTACTTGTTATTGCACTATTGTTTTTTTTTTTTCCAAAAAATGTAAATATAAGTCCATGCAGATAAGATGTTTTAAGAATGAAGTGCAGAGAGAACTGAGAGTTCATACTGGGGTATGTTAGGCCCCCTCCATGCTGTCTCCTCTCCCCCAGTACAGTTAAAAGCACAAAATTGGGCTTTTATTAGATCCATTCTCTTGTTGTGCTGAGCACAGAAGTCCTCTTATGGTGAACTTTGATATTCTGCTTGGGAACAGGATAATGCTCGTGTTACAGCACTGCCTAGGCAGTAGAATAGGAAAGGGAAAATTGTGTTTCTTTTTCTGCAGTGCTTCAGACCCATGAACTTCTTTAAAGCAAGCTTTTTAATCTGCCTAGCAGTGAGGGAAAACTCGAGTCATGTTGCTGGGGAGAGGGGAGGGAGAGCAGCAGACAGTTCTCCTGTTTCTAAAATATTTCTTAGACTGAGTCCATGCTGCTTTTGGGGCTGGTGCTTCTATTTCTTGGGATGGAGGAGAAAAGCAAGGTGAATTTGGGTTGAGGGTTAGGAAATGCACAGCAAGTGGCTCTGTCACTAACTGAGGGGATGGATGGGTGACTATGAGCTTCCTTTAAGCTTCTGTAGTGGCAGGGTGAGGGAGTCTGGGAGCACCTCTGAGCTTGTGGAAATGCCATCCTTAGAGTGATGAAGTGGTATGATTCCTGAAAGGTATTGCTCTTGATCCTTGTATCTTGACACACCTGAGCTGTGTGAATGCTCAGGAATAATCTGCACACTCTGCAAGTGCTGCACAGCCTTCAAGGTTAATGCAAGGGATTAATTTATTGCTGGTACAGGGTATGGAAATGTAGGTAAGGACCAGTTTGTTGCAATATGAGCAAACCAAGCTGAGGGCATTCAGCTCTTCAGCAGAAGTGGTAATTGCTGTAAAGAAAGTAGACTGGAGTAATGTAGTTCAGAGATGTGGCTCTTTCTAACCCTGCTACTGAATTAGGTGATGTTGGTCAGGGATTTCTTACAGTCCTAATTCACTGGACATTCTTGAATGCTTCCAGATTTTTTTCCTAGGAGGCCTTTGGGGTTCAGGAAAAAAAAAAAAGTACAATATAACTTAAAATGTAATCAATGTGAGTGGAAGTGGATGTAAGGAGAGGTGGTCAAATGCAGCACTGTATTAGCTTTGGACTTTATTTGAGTTCTTGTTCTTGTTTTGCAGCCCACAGCAGTTAAACATGCAGCATTTTGGTGTGTGTCTGAAAATAGTCTGCTCATGTGGGGTGTTTCACTGTTTTACACTGCTCACTGTCATGTTTTGTTCTTGCTTCTCCTTTGCTCTGGGATGCTGGTTGCATTGCTTCTGAGGTCCTTGAGCAGAGGTTTGACATCTGCCCCAAAATAACCATGCCTCAGGCTTTGTTCTTGGATAAGTGTTTCCTTGTTTTAAAGATTTATTGATTTAAATGGCCTTATCTTCCTGCTGTCCAGCAAACTGCTTCATTTTAATGTAATTACAGCTGAGTTAACTTTCAATCAGGTGTGGATTGTTGGGTTGTTTTTTTTTTGACAGTAGCAGATGATGTGGGTTGGTCACTGTTAGCAGGAATGTTGAATGATCCAGAGGGGAACATGAAGCTGTGGGATATTTCACATTGGGCTTTCCCAGCTGGGTAGAACTGCTGTCTGGTCAGTTCTTAGGGTGATTCAGCAGGAGAGAGGAGTTCAGGAAGAAGCATGTGGCATTGCTCCTCCTAGTAAAAGAGTCCAAACTCCTCCTAGTCCAGAGACTGATGGATCTGGGTCTGACAGGTCTGCAGGTAAGGGGCCTGAAGTGAAGGTCCTGCCCTTGCTCAAAGGGCAGTTACAGCAGCAGAGGAAACAAGTTTATCTGCATTTAAAAATGTCCTTCTGAATTTCAAGGAATTAACCTGGGGAGCTTGCTGCCAATAATATGGAGATCAAACATTGCGTGAGATTAAAGAAACCAACCTATAGTTGAGAAGGTTAAATTAGATAGGATTTAAAAAAAGGATTATGAACTCCCCTGGTTTAAAGCATAAGGCAACTGTTAACTGCCCAGGCTTAGTCAGAAGTCTTCCCTCTGGGCAGATAATTGTGTAACTGCTTGTTATAGGGTTTTACACCTTCTTTTGAAGACTTGAACAGGATATTGAACTGGCTTTGATCTGACTGAGCAGTTCCTACAAGTGAATTAACCAGATTGTGAGGTTGTTGGGAACAAAGCAGCAGACTGCTGTAGAAGTAGTACAGGTGTTTCACCCATGCCTGTCACCTTAAGGGATTTGCCATTATAATTCCATTTCCAGTCCTGGGAACCTTTGTATTTGCTTCAGGGGAAAAAGTCCTCAAGTGTTAGAGTCAGTCTGATGTACAGTGTGTGTCTTCTGCATGGTCATTTGGTGTGATGTGTTCTGTGCTTCTTGCATGATGGGATTACAGGTTTACAGAAGACTAAAATCTAAGATGGGTACAGCTTCATTGTATTGTTTCTCAAAGCAGCAACAGCAAGTCTTTATTTCTGTGCTGGTTGTAGTGTCTTTTTTTGATGAACATTAGGATTAACAGTGAATGTAGAATGTCTTCCTTCACTTGGACTGGATGAGCATGAGATGGATGTAAATAACTTTTGAAGGGTTTCCAGATGTCTGTATGGACTACTCACAAATTAAAGCCATAGTTGATCTGTAAACACTGGGTATTGAGCTGAACAGGTGTAAGGGTCAGTGATATGTTACCTGGAAAAGTGGGTAAATTGGCTTCACTTGTATCTGTGAAATGAGTCAGTCAGTTGTCTGTTTGCTTTGTGGCTGACACCAAGAAAAAAAAAAATAAAGTGTTTAGGAGCTGTTCTACCATAACAATTTTAAGAGCTGCTTTCTTCAGTGCATCATCACTAATACCTTGAAAGGGAGAACAACCCCTGAAAGGTGCTGAAAAAAAGCCATTAAAGTGGGCAGCTATTGAGTGACTTGTCATGGGGGTTTTGTTCCCATCACCTAAGATTGCTTTATGGATAAAACTTTTTATCCCTGTCAGAACTATTTCTTTTCCACCCTGGATGGGCTGATGTAACCCCTCCCTAGCTGTGCTAGTTTAGATTATTTTGCCACATCGTGAGGTAAGGATTTGAACTGGGTAATGTGGACATGGAAACTGGATGAAAATCTTTGATTTTGAGTTCTGTGCTCTTCCCTCTTCTTCAAAAAAAGCCTCAGGTTGATTGTGATAGGGGAACATTTTTTTTTAACGCTGATCTTTAAGAAAAGGAATGAATATTCTCAGTTTCCCAGCCTCTTAGTTAAAGCATTAGAAATTCACTTGGAGCAAAATTTGAACAGTTACGACTGCCTGTAGGACGAAAGCTCTAAATCCTGCTTTAAAAGGATGAAGAAGAGCTTTAGTGCCTTCTGCCTGGAGATTTCAGCTGAGAGATTAAGTTCTTTGCCAGCCATGGTTGGAGCACTGGGGTATTGAAGGGGGAGATCACATCTGACCTGCTTCTATTTCCCCCCCAGGCATGCTTTCCCTCCCCAGCTCTATTGAATTCTATAGAGTAGCCAAGCTGAGAGCTTTCTTCTGGATTCCTCTGCAGTTGCAGGTAGCCACATAAAAGCACACTGCTGCTGTGTTGTATCTCTGAGTTCATGTCAACATGTAGGAAGTAAAAGTAAATAAAGCATGATTTTCATCCTCATAGTTCAGAGCAAGAGTCTTTGAAATGTGCCTCAGGGGCAGATAAACAGAGTATAAGCTGATGATGTGAACAGAAAACACCAGTAGGAAAGTTGAGCATTAAACAGCCTTACCTGCTCTGTGTTTCTGCTCCTGTTAACTCAAACTTCAGTTGTATCTCAGTGGGCAAATAAACCCACTCCCCAAAGTATGCCTGACTCACATGAGACAAATTTTCTTGTGATTCTAAATTATACTTCACAGCAGTTTTAATAGTATTTCACAAGCCTTGAAATGCTTGGATTGCTTGCAGAAGAGCTGGAAACACTTATCAGGAAGGAAAAAAAAAATTATGGATCCTGAAAAGGGGACTTGGCAGGGAGGTTGTGTCTCTAATACGGGGTTGTGGCCCCAATATCCATCTGGATGGAAGAGCTGATCTGCTGTTGGTTTGGGGAGCTTGTGTCAAGTGGCCCAGAGCTGTTGACAGAGCAATATTTCCATCTTAGAACTTGTATAGAGTAGCTCAGGTAAGTTCTGATGTTCAGCACTGGCATTATTACAGAGGTGTAGAATTTGCTGAGATTTTTATTAGGACTCTTCCAGTATGGTTTTGATGCTAGTGAAAGTGAGGGGAGCACAGCTCTAACTTGGTTACTTGTTTGTGTAATTTGTGGATAAGCAGTCTTGTTAAGGAGGAGATAGGGGCAGGAAATCCTTGTCTGTTTTGACTGTTGTGTTTGGAGAACAGCAAACTTGCTGCCAAACTTTAGAAAATGCAATTAAGCTGTGTCTGTTACACACAGAGGGCTGGTTCTGCATTTTATCCCCTCCTGCTCCCTCTTTCTGTAACTCTGCTTTTAAGCAGAACTTCCTGGTGATGCTTCAGTGGGATTCCTGCCTCAGCCACAGCTCTTCAGCCCTTACATTTCTCCTGCTGCATCCACTGGTGGATGTACAGGGGAATTGGCCTGGTTTCAGTTAAGCAAGGAAGTGTTTTAACCACAAAGCCCACAGTGATTTGCCACAAGTGGTAAAAACAATTGTCTCTGAGCCTCCAGGATGTTGGTACCTATGGGGTTGAAGAGGAACAAAGCTTCCATGTAGCCTGGGTGAGATTGGCCTTGAAACCAATGGAAAAGGGGGTGGGGGTTTGTGGGTGAGAAGGCAAATCTGTCTGACTGCTGCTCTTACTTATTGGTAATAATGTAAAAACAGTGGAAATCAGGGGTTGTGATGCAGTTAATTATTCAGAGCTGTGCTCCAGTGTGTGAGAAATGGTTTAATCTGCCTGTGCTACACATCCACTGGCTGACAGGTATCTAATTGCATAGATCAGGTTTGTGATTATGTATTTTTTTATCTGTGTGCACTAAAGCATATGACATATGAGTGTGGGGTGTGGAGAAGTTGCTGGAAAATAATGAAAAAGTAACTAAGCATCATGAAATGCCTGCAGAATGCTGTAGTACAGAGCCACTTGAATGGCAAAGATCTGATCCAGGTCGAGGCTCTTCAGTAAACTTGGTCCAGACTTTGTCTCACCATCTCCTGAATTCCTGTGGGATACACTAATATGTATAAAATATGAAAAGTTTGTGTACATTTCTTGTACTACTCTCGATCTCCCAGGCAGCTGGTTCAAAATATTTTGAGCAGTCTAGCTAGGAAAAGATAAAAACAGCTCCTCTAGGTCATTTCTGAGAATGGTGGTTTCTGGGCAGGTCTGGGCTGATAAGCCAGCATCCAACTCAATTCTTTTCACATGTGTTTTCTCTGGTGCCACTTATGTGTTTTGTTTGGTTTTTTTTTTTTAATTGTCAGGGTGCGAATTCAGGCACCTGAATTTGCTTGCATATCTAAAAGAGGGAAAAAAATAGTAAAATGATTTTAAAGCCCAAGGCTGAATGCAAGTTTCAAGCTTAATGACCAACAGAGTTTATGGATGCTTTAATTAGGAGCTAAGTGCTCTAAACAAGTTCAGAAAGATCCCAGGGTAAGCAAATGGGTTTAAAACTCTGAGCTCAGTGAGTCTTGGGAAGGTTCTGTGAATCCAGTGTTGTATTTACACAGACAACAGCCCCCAGAGCTTCCTACCAGCTGGATTTTGTGCAAAGTGTGTGACTGGGCACAAATCAGTCACTGAGGCTGACCTGTGCTATCCAGGGATCCAGTTCCCATCCATCCCCCGGTAGAAATTTGGAGCAGAGAAGTAAAAAAGAACATTTTTGTTGGCAGCTTTGTCTGATGAGGTTGTGTGCATGGTGTGGGTGTTATTTTTTGGTTGTGGGGTTTTTTTTTGGTGGGGAGAGGGGTTCTTTCTTTTTTCTTCATTGTGAAGAAACTTAACTAGAAGGCATTAGAAAACTCCAAAGGTGCTGATTTATTTCCTTTTTGAAAACCAGCTTGACACAAGGGAATGTTTGCAAGGAAGGGAGCTGGAGCTGTCAGAATAAGCAGAGGATATTGTTTCAGGGCTGTATTTATTTTCACAGAGTGGTTTTTACTCAACGAGTATGCTCCACTGAGATGAATAGCCTACTCCCCACTTTTTAAATACCCTTTCCTGTTTAGAAGGATTCTTCTTTAATCTGCTTATTGGAGTTTCCTGGAAAGTTGGTGCCTCTTCTTGCGAAGCAGAAAGAGGAACCAACTGTGTTTAATTCCTCAAATGCACCTATTCCCTGAAAAGCAGTAAAAGTGGATAAATCAACATGAGTCTGTTTCTCTGGAGCTGTGATTGCCAGCTCAGAGCTTGCCAAGAGGGAAGCAGTGTGCCTTTTACTCTCTGCTCAAGCACAAGCAGAGCTTTGTACACGAGGAGGAGAAGAATATGCTGCATCCTTGGGGCATCCTTGACATGGGGAAATTCTTCTCAGAGCTTTCTCTTGTGCTTTGGTACGGGGGAGGAAAGGATCAGGGTGTAGGGGACCCTTGTTGCTCTTCTGAGTGTGTTTGGGGTCATGGGGCTTGGCTGAGTTGGTGGCATGGGGAGGGGGTTGACAGCTGTGATTAAACCTTTGAAAGGTGGCATCTGTGTGTTCAGTGAAGGAATTTGTTTGTTGAGAGGAGAAGTTCAGGATCTTAGGGGGCGAGTTTCTATGGGTGAAGTTGGAGGGTACAATTTGACAGGTTTGCAAGCTTGGCTGAAGCACAAAGACCCAGCTGGATATAGTGCAGGGTGTCAGGCTTGGCTTAATGGATGGATTCTTCTATGGCCAGTCAAGAAACTGGGATGTTTTCTGTCCAAACTAGTGATTTGTGCTTTCATAATGAAAAATCTGTCATGTTTTCTGTGCTGTTGTTTCCCCTGTAACCTGGAAAACCTCAAACCATCACTGGATCTAATAAGGAGCATGGGCAAGGCTCAGTCAATTTAATACCAGGGCATATTTCATCTTTCACTCCATCTTCAGAGCTAACCACTTTCTAATATCAAACTGGTTTCACCTTCTTCCACCATGACAAAAAGTAGCTGTCCTTTGTGTGTGTCTTCGAAGTGATTGAGCTAAGCCATCTGCTTTCCTGCTGGGAAGGAACATTAGGAATCAGAGGTCTTTTTTTCCCAGGGGCTAATATTTCCCTTTCACATACAAATTATAGTCTTTAACTGATGAAGCATCTGCTGTGTAATGTCTCACTGAAAGGAGAAGTCAGCTTACAAACTGGTGTAAACTTCTAGGTATCTCCTGTTGTAGCTGCAGGCAGGTGTTTTGATTATGACCACTGTGTTGCCCTTGCCCCAAGGGGTTTTTGGTCAACTTACTTCTTCTAGGCAGACAGGCAGAGCCAAGTCAAATAACTTTGGGCCCTAATATGATGCAGGCTGAATGTTTGGAGTATGTCTGGATTTTCCATGTTTAGCTTCTAGGTATCCTTTTTCTTTGCACCTTCTTTGAACATGGTGTCTCAAGGAAGATGATTTCTATGCCTGATGAATAATAATCACTGGGTCCAACTGCTAATGCTTTATTTTTCTCAACAGAAAGAAATTCAAGCCATGAGTCAGTGCCATCACCCCAACATTGTCTCTTACTACACATCATTCGTGGTGAAAGATGAGCTTTGGTTGGTGATGAAGCTACTTAGTGGAGGTGAGTGGTCCAATTTCTTCACCCTAAAAGGCTAAGTAAAAAAATTGTCTTCCTGTAATACCCTTTCCCTTGTGTTCCTCCTAAGCTTCCCACTTGTGAATTGAGACATTTGTATAGCAATAGTTAACTTCAACCCTTTCCACTCAGAAGTAGCTTCTCATGCTTGTGTATATCATTAGTAACACCTGACTGCATGACTGCTAGCTTACTCCCCCTTCCTATTTTGTCAATTTTACACCATTTCATAGAGTTATGTTGTATGTGTTTGCTGAATGACTCACTTGAGTATTTGATGTAGTAGTTTTAACTAGTTGTTCTAGTTGACAGAATAACTGAGAATACTTGGGGCAGTTTCAGGTTAGCCCACCTAGTTAACACAGAGCCAGGGAAACTTTACACTTTCTGCATTTACTTGCTTAGAAACTGGAGAAACAGTTTTTGCTTTGGTTTCTTTTTTTTTTTTTTTTTTTTTTTTTCAGAGAGAGAGGGCGTTTGAGAACTTCTTATCAGTAATGCTTATTTGGTGTAATAATATTTTCCAGGATCCCTGTTTAAGTTGCAGTTGAGACAAGAAAGAAACAAGCTCTGGATGATAACATAGAGCACTGTTGCTAAATCTTAGGCCTGTCTGTAGGAAGACATGATTTTCCTGGCACCCTTGTGAAAAGGAATTGAAATCTGAAAGAAGCCCAACTGTTTTCTTGCTTTAAAAAACCCAAAACTTGGCTTCTCTGTTCGTGGCTTAATAGAAAGAACAGCAAAATGTGAGATGATGATGTGGAAAAATCTGACTAAACCTGTTGGCTTTTTCCACAAGAGCTCAACAATGACCATTAAACATATCTGTGAAGATCATATTTAGAGAATTTCAGCAATTCTCTTAGGGACAATCACATTTCATGACAACTTAAGTCTGTCTTAAAGATTTTTTAATGTTTCATGTGTCATTAAGCAGTACCCTCTCTTAAGAGAGGACTCATAACAAGTCACTAAGGATATGGTTGCCCTTTGTGTGTAGAAAAGAATCCCCTGCGAGCTTAATGGAAGCAGTTTTGCTGTGGGTATAAAGGTATCTGGGAAGGTTTCCCTGCAGGAAGGTACCATGAGAGGTATTTTGCATCTGTTTTCACTTAATACTTTTTTTTCCATGGCTGTTCTTCAGAAATCTCATTTTAGATCTTGCAGGCAAATTCTACAGGATGATGTTGAGGATGGGTGAAGAAGTTTGTGCATTGGAACCTTCTGACTGAAGAGCTTTTTCATTCACTTTTAATGAAACTATTTCCAGTTCTTTTTAGGTTGAATGTAACAAAACACTTTAAAAACTGCTTCTCACTCCTTTCAGTTTAATTCTTATCAGTAATAAATTGGCCAGGTTGGTAGTCATTTGTTGTCCAGTGGGACAAATAATACTCTGGGTTTCTCAACAGGAAAAACCTGAAATAAACCAGAAAGAAGATGAAAAAAATAACAGGGTGCAGACAGACTCCTTTATTCTTACTATTCAGAGAGCATGATCTGAGATTTGTACATCCCAATAAGCATATGTAAAATCTGATTTGGTGGCCATTCTGTATCTCAGTTGTGGCTTTTGTATTTGAGAATTTCTTCTGGGTAAAAGTTCAGAAGCTTACTGCTTCTTTTTCATCAGTGTCAGTGTGTGCTGGCATGTGTTTTCAGGCTGAAAAGTTTTAATTTCATCCTACTTACACTTGCTAAGACAGACCAGTCTGTCATGCAAGCTTTTTTTGTTGTTGTTGTTGTTGTTTTGAGTGCAATTTAATTTATGTTCTGGTTGCAGTCATTTTGTCGAAATCTTAACAAGTGTTATGCAAGTATTTTAGAAATGTCTCTAGGGGAAAATACTCTAAATGCATGAAGCTTTATTGTCTGATAATGGTGCTTTGCTCCTCTGAGCAGCAGACCAGTGCCCTCCAAGGTAGCTGAATGTCCTGACTGGCATTGTTGCTGAAACTCAACTATTTGTTTCTGCTTTGGTAGAAGATGCCATGTTTCATCTTTGGAAGTTGTCAGCTGTGAGGAGGTAATGTACTGGTGAGCTTTTAGGGAGTAAAAAGTAAAACTGCTCCTCTGCATCAGAGCCAAATCTGAGGCTGAAGTTACTGCTGAAAGCAGTTTGAACTGGCAGATGTAGAGTGGAGTTGTTGCTGATGGCAGAAATGTGGCTGTGATGGTATCCAGCTGGTAGTGACAAGAGGTGCTGGTGTGTCCAGTGCTCTGACACCCTCTTTCAGATCTGGTGACGTCTGCCTGAGTCAGGTTTGTGAAGTGTCTGCTCTTTCCCTTCAGCAGATATTTCAGATCCTTTCTGAAAAAGGGGTTTTGCAGGGATTGAAGCTCAGCAGTGTCAGCTAGCACCCTGGCCTTTTGGTCCAAGTGTTACTCCAAACTGAACTCCAATAGCTATTTCTAGACAGCTGCTGACCTGCTCTTTGCCTCACTGGCATTCCTCTGTCATGAATTTTACTCATGCCTTTTTAAAGGCATCTGAAGCTCAGTCCTGCTCCCTAACTCCTTTGGCTTTTTAGCAGGAAGAGGAGCAGCTGTCCTTTTGTTCTTGAGTTTTTTTCTTATTGTGACCTGTTTGCTCCTTTAAATTCCTGCTGGTTTTAACCAGAGCTCTTGTTTCACAGGTGACACAAGCCGTAGTGAAGTCCACAAAACAGTTGCTTATTTGAAACAGCCATCTGTGATTGCTTGCTACATCACACAACAATTTTTATAGTCCTAGTCCACAGCAGATGAAACCTCCAAAATGTTTTTAAACTGTGCAGATCCTTTAAATATTGAAACATTTCCAGATAGGGGTCTCGGATCTTCTGCCTATTGAAGCCTCCTCCTAATGAAATTTGCTAAGTAGATTATTGTATGGAAACTTTTTGAAAATAAGTTTTTCAGATTATCTAATCACCCTATTTCTTCAGCCTTTGACCTAGATTATCTGATGGTGCTTGGCCAGCAATTCAGCAAGCCAGACCAGAAGGGAGGTATAGCAAGTCTTGGGTTTCCCCCAGTGAGACAGGACATCTTGTTCTACTTCTGATCTGGCCACTCCTAATTCCAGCAGTGAGTTATGATCACAGTGTATCACAGGTTCTTAGAAAACCTTGGTTTAATATTATTTTTTAGGAGACAGCTATACTAATTTGGAGTGTTTTTGTATTTATAGAGACACAATCTCAAATAAGGCAAGGGCAAATCAGAGGCAGAAGGTAAGAAAGGACTGTACCTGATTGCAGAGCAATTGCAATAGGCTGTGTTGCCCCCTTTAAGGTAGGAAGCAGTATAATACAAATTATTCTATTTCTTACATATCCAGGCATGTGCTCTAGTGGAAGGGAAAGCATCAAGAAGTGAAAGATTCCTTAAGCCTCCTGCTGTGCTGAGGTGGTCTAGCCAGGGTTAAGAAACAACTTCAAAACCAGACACCCCAGCAGTCTACTCAGATGTATTTTCCTTTTTATTGTGTAACTTGTTCTTTCTTTTACTTCAGTGTTCTTTTGCTCTATCTGTATTCCTCAGGCTCAGAAGTACTGAATCCAAGCAGCTGTTCTTTCTTCTTTCACATTTTCTTCCTTTGTCAGAGGCTGACAAGATGCAGATTTAATTCTTGGCTCTGACAGGCTCACTAAAACCTCTGGCTTCTGCTGAAATGTCTTAAAAGAGGCAGCAATGCATCCTGCCAATTCCCACTTTCAAAGATGCAGCATGTTCAGCATCAATGCCCATCAGGTTTGATGTAGTGTAGTGATCCCCAGTGCTGTTTCCCAGCCTATTATGCCAAACCTGTAAATGGGAGATCAGTACAGCTGCTGTTACCTGCTGCTTTTGTTGGAAATTAAGTTAGAGTATTATTATTTTTTTCTTATTCAGCATGCCAAAGGAATTTTCATTTAACTTATCCTGTATCTTTGTCCTTTCACTTAAGTTACAGTACAATATGCAAAATGTGGTTATCACAACACTTAGCTCTGCTGTACGTTGCTTTTTGCCTTTTGGGGCTATGTAAATTCCAGCTGTGATATCCCTAAATTTGAAATCTCGTTCTAAACAACCCTTCCTTTCTGCTCAGGTTTTTGTACCCTTCTCTGCTTTAGCCCCATGCACCAAATCATTAAGCTGTGTCACTGAGGACTGTCACTTGGAGCCTTCCTTCCTCTTCTGGGAAGGAAAATCAGAAGCAGGCTTCCTAAATGCCATTTTGTGTGCTTGATGATGTGAGCTCAAAGAATCCAGCTCTGGATTTGGAACAGGAAGCATTGATGTTTGTGGTGGCTTTGTGTTGAAAGAGAATCAGTGGAACAATTAGGGCTTCTTGCCCCGAGGGTTTGATTACAGAAAAGTTTTCTCCAGGAGTGATGCTGGTTTAAGAGGTTTCTGGCTGGTCTGTCTCCACCTTCCCTGGAAAACTGGATTCCCAATTACTGCAGTGATCCCATTTACAGTATGGCTTTGTAAGCTGATGCATTCATATGATGGTGGTGAACCATGGAACTTTTTCATCTCAGTTTGCTGCTGAAGGAAAGGTTTGGAGTATCACACAGCACCAGGTGTTGAAGGTTCTGCTGGGTACATGTGTGGTGTGCAAGACCAGGGCTGCATAGAATAGGTTTCAAGACACTTGTTTGCAAATGGTCTGCCTGATGTCCATATACAAAACCTGACTATCCCTCCCAGAAGTTCAGGCTGTTGGTCTGCTCCTGGGTTTCTTGCCTTTTCACACTCAGATACTGCTGTCATGGGTGGAAACCAACTACTTCTGCAAGTTGTAAGTGGCTTCTGTAGCTGAAGTCAGGCCTAATCAGAGTCTGGTGAGGCCAAAATGGGAAAAGCAAACTGTGGGGCTTCCTGCTCTTCACTCTTTGGGGGCAGAGGATGGAGCAACAACATTTGTTCCTTTGTACTTCTGGACAGACATCAGTTTCTCTGCTGCAGAACTGGTGTGAGCAGTAAGGACTCCAGAAAAAGCTGCTCACTGCATGTTTGGCTTTGACCACCAAGAGTTACAGGTTGGGTTTTATCACATAAAGTTAAATCTGTATCTGTGTAGTACCCATTACTACTCCTGTTTTGGGGGAGCTTTCAGAGCAGAGTCGGAAGCTTGTGAGTTTGAGCAGAAAACCCATTAACTTTCAGTTGCTTTACAGTACAATATAGTTTGTGATTGTCAGAATACGCTGAGACATTTTAACTAATGATAAATGATGTGAAATGCTTTATCAGATTGCACAATATCTTGAAGACTTCCTCTTGGTGTGCTGCTCAGTGTATATTTGGGCAAGAATTTGTTTATAGATTTTTTTTTTCCACATCAATCTCAATGTCCTCTCTCTTTTTGTCTTCTACTGGTATTTGAAATCAGTTGCTCATCACCAGACTTCTTTAAACATCCTTATTAATGACAGTATTATTTACATTTAGGCTCCAGTTCTGGCTCTTCCCTCTGTCTTGTTTTGTCTTTTCCTGATATGCTTCCCCTTCTGGGCTTGGAAGTGCTTTCCAGTCAGCCTCAGCCAAACTTAATTTATTTCTCTTCTTGCTTAAACCTGGTCCCCTGTTCAGTGTACCTGTCTGCAGCTTCTACTTGTGCACTGGGAGATGTAATCAAATGTATAGTACACAGCAGAGTACTTCACAGTTAGATGAAATTAAAGTTTTATTCAACAGAAGAGTTAAAAAAATTTTTTTTTAAAAAAAGACACTGCAGTGGATTTTTTCCATTTGAAAATTTTAAGTGTTTTCTAATACAGAGTGGGTGCCTTTTATGCCACTAGATTATGGGAAATTCTTTGTTTTACACAATGAGATTGAGCAGTTTGCCCCTGGAGCACAAATCCCTACCAAAACTGTATTTAAGCAGAGATTCAGATATGTTCAGATGTTATTTTAACTTCCCCAGGTACTCTTAAACTGGTTTGGAAGCTGGCTCAGAAATTGGCAGTAACTGGGATGGTGCTGGTGTTTGAAACAGGATGATGGATTTGTAAAGCACCTGCTCTTCTGTAGATGGGATCTGGGTTCCAGTTCAGCTGAGCTTGTTTCCAGTTGATTTCTAGCAGTTAGCCCATTACTGGATTTGGAACAGGCCACTTAGTGCAAAATGGTCATTTTTCCCCTTAGGCTAAGGATGAGGCTCTGACCTACAGTCTGTTGTTCAAGTGTAACAGAGCTGGTAAAAGTGAGAAATTTTCTCCACCCTAAGGTAGTGGAGGTCTTACCCCTTGGAGTAAGTGTGTCCTACACATACCTGAGATCCTTGGGAGCAGTGACTGCATTTCAGCATCAGCCTGATAAATTAACTGCATCTCTACCTTCTACCAAAAAGTGTTTCCCTCAGTAGTGAAATTCCCTATTAGCAGCTTTGTGCTTAGCTGGGGTTTCCAGTTTGGGGTTCTGGGTATTCAGTTATTCCACATCAGGCTTTCTGAGCTGGAATGCCAGAAGATTTAGAACATGCCATGAAGCAGTAAATGGAAGTGCAGCTTGGCTTTGTTCTTACCCTGTGGTGCTGTACTTAATGAAGTTACAATTGAATCAGGAGTCAGTATTGCTGATCCCAAATTTGCTGATCTGGGATGTGTAAAACATGGTGTTGTGGTGCCAGGAGTAGAACATTTTCCTCTGTGCAAACAAGGTGGGCATGATCCAAATAACACTTTATTCAACTAGAAGGTGGCTCTTGGGTTCATCTTCTGTTGTTTCCTGAACCAGAGTATTTTGCTGATGACCTTTTTGCTGGTCTGCTTTCTGTAGAAGACAGGAAAATTCTTCTACTTCTTTGAACATCTGAATGTGAAAGTGGATTTTAAAAAAACTTTCTTAGAAAGTGACAGTCAGGACTGGGAGCAGATACAGCATGGGTGTGAATCAGCCCTTTCACAATGAGGGCTGGCCCTGTGCATGACATTTTGTCTGTTTAACTCCCACCCCTTTTTCTGGGTTAAACACAACCTCTGACTTGGCTTAACAGAGGTTTTTTTTGACCAAATGAATTTGAGCACCATATGATCTGCCTCCTCATGTTCCCTGAGCCCTTTACAGGAGAGGGGAATGTTTTTGAACAAACTCTGCTAGCAGAGTTGTGGGTGGGAAGAGGACAAAACGAGTACGTGAAGAACCACATATTTACACTGGACTCCGAAAACAAGTGGCAGTTTGTTCTCCAGATAAAGGCACATTTGAGAGCAAAAACCTGAACAGAGGGTTTTTTTGGCGAGTTTTTTCTTCAATGTCAGAAATTCTTTTCCAAAATAAGAACATTGTGGCTTGTAAGCACGTACTTTCTAGAATCCCAGGTAAGTCCTCATGTCACACAGCAGAGGATCCTATTGTTAAATACTAGAACCTAAAAGCAAGATACCAGTGGAGAAGGCTCTGTCTTGGGGTTTTACAGTTCCCTTTGGTGTAGATAATCTTGCTCCCATGTAAATCCAACAAATGTCATAATAACCTGAATTATGGCTGGGTGAAACCTTTGCCTAGCTAATTTAGGCCTGAGTCAAAGCTGACTGGAAGGTGAATGTCTCTCTTTGCTCAGACATGGTAAAAAAAAGGTCAACAGTGCTAAGAGTATTCTTGCATGAAATGTAGGGGAGGATGCAAATGTTTTCTTCCTTCTTATCCTTTGAAACTCCTCAGTTCAAAGAGTTTCTTACTACCAACCAAATGGATGTTTGCATTGTTTTTCCCTCTCAGTTTTTTGGGGGGGACATTTAGTGGGTGGTTTGGTGTATTCTGTGATCACAGGTGCTGGGGGGGCCAGAGATGTGACTGGTGTGTGACTGGTCAGAGTGGGGAACAGTGACTCTCCTGACTGCTGCAAGCTGCTGGATGAATTCAGCACGTAGCATTTCCCCAAAACCAAGGGACCAAGTGTAATTGTTTCCTCTGCAGTTCAAATTGTGCAAAACAAACTTTTCCATGTTGTCTTCAGATTTGAACCTTACAGACCCCCCCACCCCCCCTTTTTTTTTTAATGTGTGAAATACTTTGCTAAGCAAAACCCATCTGCATGATTGCTTTGAGCAAGAAAATAAAATAGGATAGTTAATAAATTTGAAAGAGGAGGAAGCTTTTCTGTTATCCAGGATCTTGGGGATAAAAATGAAAACCAATAACCTCCATCATATTTTTCTGCCTACTTCCAGAATTTACAGGGTGGAATTTATTTCCCCGTTGACCAAACTAACGAGAGCAAATTTCTAAGCTTTTACTGTTCTTCAGATACAGAAATACTCTGATTCTCATGGGGTTTTTTTGGTTGCAAGTTAGGAAGAATGAACTTTCAGCTTTTCTGAACTAGCTGAGTTCTTTCTGATGTTCTTTCCCTGCAAGTTAACTGTTCAAAGAAAACCAAGGCTGGAACTACTGCTTTGCAGTCGTGCCTGCTTTTCTCATTCTTTAAGAACTTCCCAGTAGTGCTAACATCTCTTGGTGTCCATAGCTGTAAAAACCCTCCTAGCTCTGACTATCCAGTCACTAAACCACAAACCCAAGTTTGGAGGGGCTAAATAGCACAGGCCTGGAAAACAGGCTTAACATCCCATGCTGGAGCAATAAAAGTATAGTTCTGAGAAGTCCACATGCAAATACAAAGAATACAGTACCCAAGATAACATGAAAACAGGACCTTGCACAAGGGGCATGTTACTAGTCATTGATTCCACTTATTCCTGGGTGCAATTCAAAGAGGTGGTTTGCTTTATAAAGTGTGGTTTGTCATGCAGGATGATGTAATTCACACCATGGTTGGGAGAGAGACTCAGCATGATGTTTCTTGGGAAGGAGCTAAGCCATTCCAGTTCTGTACACAGTGAAGTGACACTGTCAGAATTCAGCCACATGCGTTCTCAATTTAATAATTTCCACTTTTTCTTTTAGTCATTCCTTAAAGCATTAGATTTTCTTTTTGACTCTTCTGCATCAAGCTTTTAAGAGCTGGAAAAGAGCCTAATTTTATTAAGTGTGTTGCCTTCAGCTTGTGAGCTCTGGCAGCTCCCTGCTTTTTCCATTTCCCCCTCTTGCTTTTTCCCAGTACTCAGTATTAAAACAGCTGTAGTGTCATTATCTACTTAAAACCCTTCCCAGAGTCCTGTGTATGTACACTTCATGTTTGGGCTTGTTCAAATACTTTCTCAGTTACTTGTGATGCCAGGGATTTTACAGCCCACCTTGAGGGTCTGCACCCCTGTAAGGCTCCTGCTTGCTGAGCATGCATCATTCCTTTGCTTTCCTGCAGCAAAGGCTTCAGCTGCTGACTCCAGCCCTGACCATCACTGCTTCCCCTCCCAGTAAATTCCTTAGGCTTGTATATTGAGTGATTACAAAGTACACTAAACTGTGAATCAATTTGGTTTTAAACTAATGTGCTTAACTCTTTTTCTGCAGGCTCTGTTTTGGATATTATAAAGCACATTGTGGCCAAAGGAGAGCACAAGACTGGTGTCCTGGATGAACCTTGTATAGCCACAATCCTTAAGGAGGTGCTGGAAGGGCTGGACTACCTGCATAAAAATGGACAAATCCACAGGTATTTTTCTCATCTTTATTCCAAAATGTGTCACTGAAACAGAGAAGCTGAGCAATGCAGTCTCATCCTGCAACCAGCTGTAAGGGCATAGAAAGAAGAAGATAAATAGGGAGCTTAATAATCAAAACTCAGAATTCAAATATCTATATAGTAGCTGCTGCTTTAGAAAGTACTATGACAATGCCAAGTTTGGGTAAACTTTGAGGTACTGCAAGTTCTGATACAGAGAACCTCTTGCCAAATGTCAACATCCAGCTGCAAAGGGTGGTTCTTGGAGCTGGAAAATTTCAGCTGGTTTTGTTGCAGAGCTACAAATCACCAAGGGACCTGCATAAGTGTTGACTAGTTTAATAAGGAGCCTTTCAAGCCTTGCTCTCTCTCTTTAAAATAGATATATAAAGTTAACTGCAAGAGCAACATAATGAAATTTGAATTTGGGTAATTTCATTTTAAAAAATGGAAACAAAATAAGTGGAAAAACTTCTGCAGGCAAAACTAATGGTCTGTGATTTGATGGATCACTGAAACTTGTGGGTTTCTGTGTTGCCGTGTCATTTAGGAGGTATTTTTAAATCATGTTTTCCTCTCCCCTGGTGTCAAGGTGTGGTGGAGCTCAGGAAGAGAGGATACTAAGTCATTATGTTCTGCTTCTAAAAAGAATGAGATTTGCAATCCTAAGTATGTGCTGAAAATAAAATTTACTGCTTGTGGGTAATATACATCATCCCAGCCACAGACTGCTGCTGGGAACAACCACCTCTTCTTTCTTGGGAATTTTGTGAGCTGGTACAATTGGCTGTTGTCTGGTACAATGTCATTATAAGCACTGCTGCTGCTGCTGGATTAAGTTGCTGTTGTCTTCTGATTGCTGTGTAAGAGGACATAACTATTCCTGCCAAAATGTTATTTAAAATAGAAAATCCAGTAGGGATTTGGTTCATCATTTTGGTCAAACTAGCTGGCTTTTGTAAATTTTCTTGGGTTAAAAAGAAAGAAATGGTTGGCAACAGTTACGGAATTCCTTTCTTTTTTAAAAATCCCATTTCTGTTTCCTGTGTCCATTAAAATTCTAATTTAACAAGAGTGATTGTGTTCATTGAGACAGTTATGATTTCACAGCTGGTTGCTTAACTTTATAGTCTAGATATAAAGACTTCAGGCAGCTCCAGAAAGTTAGAGTAAAGAAACAGACCAGCTTACTGAGTACTTTGAGAAGTTCACCATTGCCCCAAGTAACTTACAAAACCATGCACATCTGTGGCTTGCAGCTGATTGACTTGACTGAATTCTTTTTCATGTCTAATGGAATCAAAGTATGTGTTCAAGCAGCAGAAACCTGTGAAATTTCAGTTTTTGAAGATGTCAGATGGTAATTTCTGTACTGAAAGACAGAGTGGCTCTTGATTTGACTTGCTGCAGTGAACAGCAACCACTGGTGATTGTGGTAAAGGTTAGAGAGGATATTTTAATGTCTTGGGTTTTTTTATTAGACTTAGGAAAAAGATGATGTTCACAGCATTGCTTGGTCTAAAGAAACTTGCTACATTATCTGGAAGCAGACTGAAGCAAACCTACTGCTACCATTCTCTTCCTGCTTCCTTGGAGCACTTTGCCCTTTTTTTAGGGGACTTCATCAAAGAAACCAAGGCTGTGTCATTGCCCTATGATGCAGTTGTGCATCAGCTACTTTGCATGTGTTGCAGTGCTGTGTTTTGGGGCTGCTCTGACAGTTGTATAATGCTTTATCAGGAAAAAAAAACCCAACCCTTTGGTTTACCTCATTGTGTTGGGGCAGGGCAGTCTGGGAAATTGTAGAAGTGGTAATAATCATGATAGAGAAGGAAAGTGGTGTAGTTTCCTACCTGTCAGGCAAAGGATAGGTTTTTAACTCTTGGCAGAAAGCAAGCTTGCATGCCTTTGAGGGATGAAGAGTGTTTCCTTAATGAAGTTAATAGTGCTGCCTTGCTTTTTATCCAGATGTGTGTATCCTGCTGAGAGAAACACAGTTGAAAGTTGTAGTGCAGATGGGACCTTTCTTCAGACATAGGAATATCCGTATGGTTTTCCCATTTTGCTTAACACAAGGGGTCATAATACTGTTCATGCTTGATGGGAATGGCAGGTGGGAATCTTTCAGTTGTGCCAAAGATGCTCTGAGAGGAAGTGTTTAAAATAACTGAACTTTGGTCCCCTGGGTCAGCTTAAAGTATCTGACTCTAAAGGAAACTGCATCAGGTGATGGCTGAGCTGCTGAATATAGAGTCTGGGATGTGGGGCAGCTGTGGTTGGGGGTGAACTTCAGGCTAAACCAAGATCAGATGTGGAGGGTCAAAAGTGAAGATCTGGAAGGACCAACCCAAAGCAAGCAGCCATCCAGCTTCAGCTGGTTATACTAAATATAACAACTGCATTTGTATTATTCCTAGGAGAAAATGACTTGATAAAGTTAGAGGCACAGTGTGGGTGAAATGGATGTAATCAGCACATCTGAAGTTGGACAGCCAGGCTGGTGGCAAAGCCTGAAGGATGAGTATCTGGACCCAAATGTAATTCTGTGGGCACTGTTGACCTGAACCAGGGACAGCTTGTTCCTGCCCCACATCATCAGTGAGATCACAGAATGTGTCTGACAGTGGAGCTGCTCGATACTTTTAAATCGTGCATCATCTTAAATGAGTAAATTAACTTAGCATGTGGAAGACTGACTTAATGAATTTCTGCTGCTGATGAACCTTGCTCTGAGTAAACTTAATGCCCCTTCCAGTTAAGGTTTGGGGAGCTGGTTTTGCATGGAAATGTAAATCCCTGCTTTGGACAGGAGACTGGTTAGACAATGTTCCCTAGAGGAGATTAGAAAGCCAGATATCTAGTGAAGGTTTAAATTATTATTTTTTAACTTTCGTAATGAAGCAATCTGAGACTTAAATAGATGCCACTGTTCAGCAGCAATGCTTAAGTCTTTCCCACCGTGCAAAATGATGTTATTTTTCCAAAAACCATTGGGGAATGGTGTCTCAGGCCTCACTGAAAAGACAAAAGAGAAGGCAGAACTGGTTCCTTTTTCATGAAAGGCTCTATACCAAGATAGTGATTACAAATGATCCTCATCTTCCTCCAAAATCACCACTGGCTCCTGTGTCTGGGAGCTGGCAGCTCCCTGCCTGTCCCTGGCCACCTCTCCTGTGCCAGCTGCCACTTTCCCTGCTGTGGTTTTCTCTGTAGTGTGGTGATCCCAATGGCAATTTGAAATCCTAGCAATCCAGCTCATGTTAACTGAGTTAAGTACCTGGGCACCAGCCAGCATGCTGAGGACAGAGGACTGGACTCAGAAACCTTCAGATGAAGCTGTCCTCCTGGAATCTGCTTGGAGAAATTTCTTTTATGGTAGTGGAGCAGGACTGATGTGTTCCGAGGGGTCACTCCCAGGCTAATCTTGTCTGGGTGACACACAGCTTATGTTGCACCTCTTCCCCATTTGGACTCAGAGTCCTCTGTATATTTGGGGATTAGGAGGAGTTTGATGAATGACTTGGAAATAAAACTAAAACAAAACCAACCCAAGAGATCTTATTGTTTAAAAGCACTCGCTGGAGGGAAGTAGAAAGCTTTTTCAGGTGATGCTCCTTATAGTCTCACAAATGAACTCATCCAAGGTCTCTCTCTCTTTCTCCCTATTTTTATCTCTGAGCTTATCTTCTGTTCACGATTAGCTGTTGTGTAACTGAATATTTCAGTCCAGGTGAAATGATATGCTGCTCAACTATAAGCAGATTCTCCTGTTTCAGCATAATAAATGTGATACTTGTGCTTTTTTTGTAAAAACAAAAAAGCTTGGGAAGTAGTTTAGGGTTGCAGGCACTTGAAATATTGGCATGGCAGTGATCCAGCTATTAATTTGCTTGCTGCTCTACTTAGAAGGTGAGAGGTGCAACAGCACATTCAATATGCAGAGACAGAGCAGTTTGTGCCCTTGTAAGAAATGTTTTGGGGTGGGTTTTGGTGTCATTTTAAAATCAGCTTTCTGAGTGTGGGGTAGCAGAGTGCTGTGGCAGCTGTTTGTTGCTTTGAGGAGACCCTAAAAATATATAAATTCCTGATGTGTTTGTATGCCAAATAAATGTATTTGGGTTTGATTTTAATTTGTTAAGCTTAGTTTTTGAACCTTGGAACAGTTTTGAAGCAGGATCAAATTTTGTCTGCCTGTTTTACCTGTACTAAGAGAAAATATTTCTAAAAAAGATAATGCCTGTATAATGTAATGTGCTCCCATACACATCATCAGCACATGGGGGGTATTTGTCCTCCAGTAGTGAGTCTCAGGTTTAAGGTGGAGATGATGGATATATTTTGGCAGAACTCAGCTGTCCTGCAGGATTCAAGCTTAATTTTCCTGTAGCTGATTAATGCACTGATAGCCATGCTGGCAGGTTTTGTAGTTGAACTGGATTCCAGTATGCCTCTGATTGTTTTGATGGCTGGAACACTGTATGGCTTTGTTTCTGCTGCAGTACTGCTTGGGGAACTTCACATCCCTCATCTCTCAGTGCTAAAATCTTGTTTTGGAGACTGTGCTTTGGAGGTGAAGTTTGGTAGGGGAGGATTGAAAGGGATGGATAATGGGATGTGGAACCTTCTGCCTCTAATTGCCATTTTGATTTTAAGTCAGGACATTAGTAATTTGAAAGCTATCTATTGCTCGGCTTGTGGGAAGTGGAATTTTATATACAGAAGAATGTATTTTGTTCTACTTTATAGTATGGGATGGGCAGAAATAACCTTTAGAGGTAGTTTATATCAATTTTAGAGCTTTAATTTGTGAACAGTTTGCTTGCCAGAATAATAACAATGTTACTCTTTGTCTTAGTGGGAAGAAAAGGTGTTAATCTGGATTGCACTGGGCAATTTGTTCCTTCAGATAAAACCCTTGTTGTGCAGTGTCAGGGGCACAAATCTCCACTCTGTACACTGCAGTCAGTCTGGGGGATGCTGTGGTGGTTGAGTGAACCACTGTGTAGTCCTGGTGGCTGTTTCTTCCACAGCATCATACAGAAATTCATTGTTTGGTGGTGGGTTTTTTTTTTTTTAATTTAAAAAAAAAAAGTTTCCTTGTGGTTGCAGGGAGAAAATGAGAACCAGATGTAAATCCCAGCTCTGCAGACAGCCAGAAACAATAGCTCCTGTGGAGACAGTTTTCCTCAGAGTGGGTAAAGACAATCTTTGCTCTGAAGCCTGAAAACCTGGCAATTAAAATTCTGGTAAATACCACTGCTGATGAGAGCACAGGAGTGCTGGGGCCATGCAGGAGCTCCAGGCTCAGTGCCCCAGCCCTCGGGGGTTCTGGGTGTTCCAGGGTGCCTGAAGTGTCTCACAGGGTGATGCCTGAAGCTGGGTGCTTGCTGCATGGCTGATTTCAGGTATCTGTCCCCAGTCATTCTCCCTGAACCCAAGTGCTGCCACTGGACTTTGTCACTGAGTGTCCTGCAGGTGCTCAAAGTAACTTTGCTTTAATCCAAGGGAAAAGGATGTTGGTACAACCACTATGCACCATATTGAAAGGGAGGTGACTTTTTAGGTTTATCTCCCCCCTTTTGTTACGTGGAGATGACAAGCAGGAAAAATCCCACAGAGAACAGGAGACAGAGGTCAGGGTGATCTCTGAAAGCTTCAACAGCAATGACAGATTTTGGTCAGTGATCTGTAACTGAGTTACACACTCAACTAATATGATTTCTAGCAATTTTTGAGTTGTCAGAGCATTTGGATTTGATGTGTTTCCAGGGGGAATAATCTTCATTCACTGTCTCCAGCATTAATTGTATGAGGTGAAAATGCAACACTCTAAACCATTGACACAGAGGTACAACTGCTCTCTTATGCATTAGAAATTATTTTTGCATGGTCACTAAATCAAATTATATCATGCCTTGCAGAGTTCTTAAACATTAAAAAGTTAAAGCCTGATACTTTCCAAAACGTAAGTGGGACAAAACTCTCACATAGGGCAACAAATGGCAGGAACTGACACAGTGAAATCCACCATTTGATGACAACCCAGAAAGCATCCCCAAGGGAGTGCTCAGAGGACTGTTTCTAGTGTGCAGGTACCTAATTCTGTAACTATTCTCTCCGTTTTGTAGAAATAGCTGTATGAAATAAGGAGGTATTTCCTCTTTCTATGGTGGCTGTGCTTAAAACTGTCCTCCTCTAGGTTTTGTAGAAAGAAATTGAGCTGGCAAGGCTCTTGTGAGCCCTGGTTGTCTTCACTTTCTCCTTCTGTGTCACATTGCAAACACAGCTGTGGGTGGTGTTGGAGACCTGGATGACTTTTAGCTGTGTAGGGGAATGCCTTGGACTTTGTGTGTGTACAGAGATACATCCCTTATCTCCAGAACAGGGGTCTTTATTGCCTTTTGAAAATTAAGGGCTCTTTAAGCTGCTCTGTATAAAAGTTTTTGTGCCCTATTTGTTTCAAGTTTGACTGCGTCTTTCCGGGAATGAACTTCCATCTCCCCATCATGGCAGGATCAAGGCAGGGAGATGTGACTCATGGGCTTTCCTGTTTCTTCTGCTACCTGATCCAGCTTATATTCAAGCTGGGGTGATCTGCACATGGTAGTTTTTTGGAAATTCCTGTTTCTGAGGACACCAGGAGCATGCTTTAGCATGCAGGAGATGCTGCAGCATGGTGATGTGCATTGCCAGTAGTGCCACATGAATCATGGCCACCTCCTTAAACTTTAAATAATTTGACATGAAACACTGAAATAAGGCCACATTATAAGTTGAGTATTTTCCTCTTACCAGTGACTAAGGCAGGGCCTCCCAAAAATATCTGGGTCTCCAGGGGTAGGAGGCAGACCTTGTGACTCCACAGCTTGCTGTGTGTATTGCTTTTCATGCAGCAGCTGTTAAAGGAGCTTTGTACCTTGTCCCTACTCCAATCCCTAGGAAGTAGGATCAGGAAATGGAAGGGCTGAATAGATGAATTTGTGGAAGAAATCCTGGTATGTTTTTAGCTGTTGTTCAATGGTGTGAAAACTTGGTTTTAAAGGCTGCTGACCAGAGCTCTTTCCTTATGAGGGATAAAAGAGGAAAAAACTTGAATATCTGACTAAATTGGGGAAACTTTAAAAAAGTGATGTAGGAGGCTAGAGACACATCTCCTCTCTTGCATTGACTACTGATCCTGGCAGAAGCTGTAGATGCTTGGCAAATCCTTTTTGCCATAAGCTGATACTCCAGCAGTGAAGTGCATCCAGGTGAATGTGTGAAGCAACAGCCTCTTCTCTAGGAGAAAGAAGTGGGGCTGTGAGGGTTGGTAAGATTGGATTGTCTCCATGCTGGGGGAGAGAGCTAAGGGCTTTGTTTTTAACACTTTATTTGACTGAAGGAGCTGATCTGTCTGAAACGTGGTTTTTAAGGCTTTACTTTTAGCTGGAGCAACTTCCACACTGAAGTGCATCTGAGGTTACTTGAGCTCTGCTGCTGGGCTGGAGATGTGGTGATGGATGGGAGGTAAAGTCCAAGGCAGACACAATCTGTCATTAAACTCCATCTCCTTTGAACCATCTTTAGGCTTGTAAACACATGGGAAGAGAAAGAATTAATGAGAGCACAAAACCCTCAAAGAGAAAGTTGGCATGGGAGCAAAAAGTGTAAACTGAGTGTAATTTGAGATAAAAGGAAAGTTGCAAACTCTGTGATAACATTTTAAGTGATGTGACACACCACTTGCTGTCTCCCATCGTGTCAGAGTCTCACACTGAGTTTGCCCAAGGTCTGCAGCTTTTGCTTTACTGCCTCAGCATCTTACCAGGCCCTAGAGTTAATTCAAATAACTGGGATGACAGAGTGAATTTTGGGAGGATCAGGAGATCCCCCCCCCCTTGTCTGAGCTGACAGAGTGACTTAACCTAAAATGAATCAAACTTCTGAGTCATGGTTCCCTGGACCCCAAACACTATTTCCAGCAGCAGTTCTCTTCAACAGTGGAGGGCAAAAAATCAGGAATAAGTACATTGCATCTTCTCTGAAATACGTTTTGTATTTTAGCTAAAATGAGGTACAACAGGAGACTTAATTTCTTATGTAACCCCTACTGGGGTTTCTTTTTGCTTGTGTCAAGAGACTGTGTGCAGTTATCTTTTCCAAGAGGTGGCTTCACTGCACTGAGTGTGATCTCAGTGCCTGGATGGTAAGGGTAGGGCACAGAGAAGACCAGCAGTGATGTGCTCATACACCTTGTCTTGTTGGATGCTGACACTTCTTTCTAGTAGGCTTTGTCTACACAACTCTGTTTGCAGAGCCCCAGTCTGTCAGCCACTTCTGCCTTTCAAACCTTGCTTCATGCTGCTTGAAAGAGACAAAAAAGGACGACTCTTAATTCCTGGTAACACTGGATAATTCATCTAATTTTCTCTAGACACTAAAATGACAGTTTAAAAACCCTTAAATATTCCCAGCTACCAAACCCCTGTGAAGTTGGGGCTTAAAAAATGCCTCCACCTCTTGAGACAGGGAGTAAATAACGAGTTGCCTTGTGCTGCTGGCATTTAGCTCCTGCTCTGAGGTCTTGATCTTTCACCACGGCCCAGCAGCCAGCAGAGCAGCTCAGAGAAGAGGACAGAAGCAGTCACTGTGCTTTCCTGATCCTGAGCAATAAAGCACATCACTGGGCTGCTCCCCTGCTGTAATTTGTAGCAGCCTGGCTGCTGCTGCTGGTCCCAGCTGCCAATGGCCACAAGGACCTGCTGAGAGGGCTGTGGATGAGCAGAGATGAAGCAAGCTGTGGACTTGGCTCTCTCTTCCCTCTGCTTATTCCTGCCTCAGCAGGGAGGCTGGAGAGGGAGTGTGAGGGCTGCTTTGCCAGCTCTCTGCTGTTGGAAGACCTTCAAGCTCTGGGAGATGGTCCCGAGTCCCACTTTGCAGAGTTAAGTACAGCACTGTAACAGGCAGTAATTGCACCTCATCCAAGAGTTTGGGACTTAAAGCTTAACCCTGTGGTGTGGAAATGTCAGGAAGAGGGAGCATGCTGATGGGCAGCACTTCTAATGCAGTTGTCTTGAATGCCTTCCCCAATATTGTACTGAAAATGATGTTTGGGAGTGTAAAAATGCTCTCTGCTTGCACACTCCAAGCCTACTTTACACTGTGCAGCTCTGTCTCAAGTGGCAATGCTCTTGTGTATAGGCAGATTTTTGTATCTTGGCTGATGAGGCAAAGGGAAAAGGTGACATAGGTAAGAGTAAGTTATTGAAGGGGCAGCAGTGTTAGTAGCAGAGAGAATAGTGCTCATTTGGTGCATAATGTCACAAATGGCTTCATAGTTAACTGTGTGTGCAGATACTGTCTGAAAGTATTTTACAAATTACTCAGAGCTCCAGATTGGTCACATTCTGTATAAATACTTGGAGTTATTTATTACTGTTAAAAAACCCAGTAATTCTTGTATCTTGCACCTTCTCTTTTTTTTTTTTTCTATTTTATTTTAATGGAACTTGGCAGGACCAAGCACTCCTTCTTTGTGCCAAATTATGCCCTATAGAGTTCAGTCCATGAAAATTTATTGTTACAGTTGTAAATTGCATCTAATGGGCAGATGATTTATGGCTGTGCTGACAGACAGCATTGCATCCTAAAGGCACATATGAGCAGGTTGGAAGAAAGGGCATAATAAACAGGGCTTAACTCTATTTACCTGTTCATGAGAATTTTCTTCTCAGTGCTAGGCTACAGAAATACTGAGATGCCATTCTTTGCTGAGGTCACTTGTGTCATGGTTGCAGGGGCTTTAAATTGTCCCAGCTATTGCTCCCAATGTAGACTTTTGAACACAAGCCAAGTGAATTCTGTTTGATTTCCAAACAATATTAAGCAGCTTGTTTAAAAACCATTAACTTAGCATGCTTCATTGCCTTTCTTGGAAATGCCAGTTCTTTTAAGTCAGTAATACAAAGTTTTGGATTGCAGAGTTGCAGCTGGTTATTGGTAACCACTGAACTGGGAAGTTTTCCTTTTTCCTTTAGTGTCATCACTGCAATGACAATGCTACATGGCAGTGCCAAGGACTGAGGGCAGATCTGCTCATTTAGCAGGATTTCAAGGACTTGTATAGGCTTTTAATAGTGGGAACAAGCCATTAGTACACAGTTCCTGTAGTTTTTCCCCTCATTTTGTTGAAAAATTAATCATGGGGAGCATGAAAAATGAATTTGAAACTGGGGAGGTGTCATCTCATTGCCTTCCTGTGCTCCCAAGTCTCCCGTAGTTGGATGCTTGATTGGAATTTTGTTGAGTCAAGGATCAGTTTTGGTTCTCTAGCACCTGATGTCTGTGGCTCAACCCTAACCTGGAGGTTTTAGAGGTGATGTAACTGGTACATCAGCACTTGGTTTCACTGGGAAACTAAACCAGTTTGGAATGCAGATGAGGAAGGATTTCTGCCCTGCTGTGAAACCTTTCAAGGCTGACATGGAGCATCCAGCTTTCTGCTGGAATGAGTCCAAACTCCTCTTCCCACTCTGATTGTGAAGTGCAAGGTAAATAAAAACATAATCATTATTTTGTGGAAGGGCCCTTGGAGGCTTTGGGAGAATGGAAGATGACAGCTGTAGAGTGGGAATGTCCAGAACTGCAGTGGCATTTGTTAAGCTACTGGTGAGAAAGAGTCTATTCCAGCCTTCCATATCTTCATTTAAAATGTGATATAATTACTGTTTACAGCCTAAAGCTGTTTCCTTTCTCCAGTATAGTAATCATGCCAGAGGCACACAGTTTACTCCAAGTGTAGCAGCCCAGGATATGGTCATTACCACATTAATAGGAAGTACCTTCAGATTGTTGTACTTGGCAATAACTATATCCTGGAGTAACAAACTTCTCACCACTCAGCTTGCAAGTTTATAAGCATCTCCTGATAAGAATAAACAGGAAAGCACCATTCCCCTCTTCCCCTGCCTATGTCTTTAAATGCAATTAATTAACCTTAGAGATCCTTTTAAGGAGGACTTAATTTGAAGGCACTGCTGGTGACACCTGCATGTGCTAAAAAAAGGGATCAGTGTTCACCCAGTGTTATTGTTGCTCCATGTTCACTCAGTGCTGTTGCAGTGGGGCCACACGATGCCAGGACACTGGGGTGAGGAATGGGGAAGCTGCAAGTTGTTTCTATGGTACAGGAACTCTGAAATGGAGTCAGTGTCCCCAGACAGCTTGCTGTCACTCCATTTTGCTGCTCTAGGGTGGAGTATGCCATGCTGGGGTGAGTAATGGCCTTTTCAGAGGGTTGGTCACCAGGAGGAAATGCCACAACGAGGAGTGATTAAATTCTGCAGCTTGACTTGGGATATTTGGCAGCCGCTGTTGTTGGCCTCCTGGATTTCTTGTACCAGTGATTTGTTGTAATTTCTTGAACTAGCCTGAAGCACCATGTTTACTGACTTTTGTTTCCAGCAAGAAAATATGTAAATTTTAATAAATGCAAGATGAAGTTAAAGGAAAACAAGCCTCTACACTGGAGGGGGTGAAGGGACTGGAGTCCTTTGGCTCTATTTTCACATGGGGTTCCATCTGAATGCTTGTTTCACCACTTGCACCTCAAGCCTGTCCAGCTTGCCCTGCTGTGGTAGGATGCTCTGCTGGTATTGAATCCATGAATGCTTTCTGGATGCTGTTGTTACATCAGTGAAACCTGCCTGGGTGTATTTTGGACTGAAGCACACGATGATTGAGGCTTCATCCTTACTTCTGCTGAAAAAAATTTTTAGCACTTCCTTCATTGCTGGGGGTGGGCTGCTCCAGAGGTGAGCTGCACATGGTAAAGTAATTTTTGGTGGGACAGTCTTTGTTCACTTTTGTTCTGCTGTATGCTGCAGGAAAGCCTTGCCATACCAATCTCCCAGACTGGCTATTGGGAAGAATCTAACAAATGTTTTATGCTGGGGAGGATGTGTTTAAAATTATCCTGGCCTGGAACTGGCTGCAGCCCAGGCTTCAGAAGAGCAAAGCCAGGAAGGAGGAGACTTCCAGGGCCTGACCAGGGCACTTTGGCCAGGCCATCCAGCCAGCTCTGTTCCCAGGATGCACAAGGGAGGAGAGAAAAAATAGCTTTTGATTTTAGTGTGTGAAGGGATTTTAAATATTTGTGGAAGGCCCTGGAGGGGAGAATCTCCTTGTTTTGCATTTTTGTTTGTTTTTTTCATCCATGCAGATGGTTGCCATTAAGGTGAGGTGTGTTGGGATCCAGTCCCCAGGCAGCTGCTTTGCTTGCTGCCTTTCTTGAGACATCTCTGGAGCTGCCTGGTTTCCTGCCAGTGTAAGCTCAGCAGCCACACTGAGGGTCCTGGGGGTCAGCTGTAAAGGGGCTTCTCTTGGGCTGTTGTGGGGATCAGCTCATGAAAATAAGCTGTAAAATTTCAAAGCGTGTTGGGAGTGAAAGGATCTCTCCCCTCAAGGATGGCAAAGTGCTGCTGTTAGCCTAAAAAGCTTTTTAAGGGTAGAGAGGGGATGGTACAATATCTCACAGCATGCATGAGGTGTTCTCGTGTGTTTGTTGACTTGAGCTGGGGAAAAAAATAAATCAGGGTGACTTTTTCACTGATTTGATTTTGCTCAGAGGACAGTCGAGTGTCCCCACTTTCCCATTCTCACTGTCTCTGTTGTCCCAGCTCTGCTCATCTGACCCTTGGTAATGTGGTTCAGTTCATTAAGCCACAAGCAAACAACATTTTGTTTCTGTCTGGATTTTCACCAGTGTATGGGACTAGAACTGACTTCCTGAGGAAGCATGTGAACTCCTCCCGGGCTGGGGAGCAGCAAGACTTAAGGCTGAGTAAGAATAGGATGCATTCAGCACTTAGAAAATATCAACGTGCTCTTTCTTGAAGCCTCCCCTCCTAAAAGGCTACATGACTGTCAGATAAGTGCTAGGTTCTTTTTTTAGCTTACTTGAGAACCTGGGACAAACCACTTTCCTTGTATTTTTGAGGGAATCTTCTGACAAGTTTTTAGTTTTATTATTTTCTGTTCATATTACTTAAAATGCTAGTGGCTGTAAATCATACAAATACCACTTAGTGTCTGTCTGCTGGAGTTAAAATTGGTGCTAAGTCCTCACTGTATCTGCATGGTTGGAAGCAGAAGGTGCTAATAAAAGAAACAAAATGTAAGAAATAAACTTCTAATGTGTTTTTGTTGGTTGAAGACGATTTAATGACTTCCACTTATTGTTGCTTTATCTTTCTGCAGGGATGTGAAAGCAGGAAATATTCTTCTAGGAGAAGATGGCTCAGTGCAAATTGCAGGTAACTTTCCTGGTAACTTTAAATAAATGTTGGGCTTAATTGTGTATCCAAGTAGGTGGTTTAATGATCAGGAAGAATTCTAAGTGTTAACTTCAAGAAGCCCCCACAGTTCTTAAACAAAACAAATCCAATAGCAACAGCAAACCAAATGATAAACAAAGCACAAAAACCTAGAGTTTATTACATCTTATCTTAAAATTGTCTTTAGAATGATCATAATCAGCATGAATGAATCTTTTGACTGTTAAGTCCTTAGAATCAGTAGATGAGATAAAATTCTTGGCATAAGCCCTTCAGATTCCTAAACCAGCAAGTTCATAGGCTTGGAAGTGGACTGCACAGACCTCACTGATTTATTGTTGTTGTGTAAGGTGCTTTTCCAAACCACTGTGGTGAACAGTAGATAGATTTGTCAGAAGGAAATGGGCATGCCTGATGGTAAAAGTCACTTGCAACTTTGCCTTAACCAAAGACTTTCTGCTCAGACTGCAGATGTGGATGCTCCTTAATCTGCTTCAGCTGAACTGAGTGGCAGAGTGAATGTTTAAGTGTTTGTTCTAGGCCAGCCCAAACTGGGGTGAACTGGAAGCAGTTGTGTGAGCTGAGGGACAGTGTAGGGCAGGCTGTCAAGCTCATACAGATGTGCCTGGAGGAGATGAGATGTCTGGTGTAGTCACTGCTGTGTTTCATACACGTTCCTAGAGACTTCACTATTCCTTCCAGAAATCATTATTATTGTAGGCTTATAAATGAGGTTTTTTGAGAGTACATTTAAAACCAGTGACACTTGGCTTTCCTCTTCCCCTGCTTGCTGTTTTCCTGTCCTGAGTGTGGTTCCTCTCAGACCTTTCCCTCAGAACTCTTCTTCTCATGAACTTCACGGCACAAGGTTTGGAAAGGCCCCAACTCAAGGTAGAGGGCAGTGCTTGCATCCCTTCCTGCCATGTTAGCAAACATCCTTGTACATGGTTCACTTTGTCAGGCCCATATTTAACTGAAAGGAGCCATATTTGTTTGACAATGTCCTTTTTTCAGTGCCTCATCCTTCTGGTGGAGGAATAGCAGTGAGTCAAGCCAGTGTGCTTGGGTGTTAAGGGTGCAGCTTGGTGGCTGTTGGAGGCAGAACACGTTGCAATGTGCAGGTTTTTATAGGTAGCTCTTCTCCCTCTGCAGAAGGCAATAAGCCCTTTTACAGGAATAACACTTAAACTGCAAGACTTATGTTTAAAACCCAAAATTACTTTGTTTTCTCTTTTAAGTCTCCCAGTGCTCTTGATGCCTGCTGTTTTATTTCTAATGAAGTGTAAATAATTCATCCTGTGTGGCAGCTGATGGAAAAGTAGGGAGTGGCTTCTAGAATACTCACAGGAGCAAACTTTATAGAGTGTAATCCTACAGGTTTTTTCCACAATCAGGCCAAGACACAACATTTTGGATTTGTAATTGTACAGAGTTTTAAATTATGTTCTGGGAGAGGCTGCAAATAGCTGTTGCCTTAGAGCAATGCACTGTTACTCCAAGTGTTCTGCCAGCCTAGCAGAAGCTGCTTGTGTTCCTCTTCCACAAGGGTGCCATGGTTTGGCTTTATTTTCTTAATTAAGGCTCACTGGCAATGCATAGCTGTTAATTTATTTTTCTTTCTCTGCTGACCAATTTTTAGTTGTTAAGGAGTCTTACAAGAATTTCAGAGGATTTTTGTGTGTGATGTGTGTGTGTTCCCCTGGGCTGAACTGTTTAGATGTGCAACTTGGAAATGATGAAAATAATCTCTGCATAGCATTTGAAAGCAAAATTGCAAGATGTGCAAAGTTCCCTCTTTACAAGTTCTTTCTTCAAAAGGAGTAACTCTAACTTTTCCTGAGGCACAGCAGAGCAACTGAACTCAACCAGGGTCAGTAAGTTCAGTGCAGTGGCAGGAAGCTTGTTTCTGTGAAGGCAGCTGATGACTTGAAAGAAACAAAAATAAATGAATGACTGAATACTAGAGAAGAGCCTGACCTGGTCATACCATGAGATTTTGTTTCTGTGGGAATTTCTGACACTTAAGCTTCCTTTCCTCCTGAGCCAGGATGAAATAAAATTTCTTGAGTTTTTTGAGGAGGAAAAAATGCTGGAAACAAACAATCCCAATAAAGTGAGGTTTGTTTCAACGAGATCAAAGCATTTGCCGTTGACAATAGTATTAATGCATATTATGAATAATTCTGTTGATCACAGAGTGCTTCAGTTACCAACTGGATGACATCACTCTGTTCCCATGAAACAAACATGTTTAGGTTTCACTGGAAAGTTATACCACAAGGAAAAAAAAAAGAAAAGATTCATCAACTGTGGAAGGATGCCTGAGGGTCAGAGTGAATGGGGCACCTCCCTTGAAGGAGCTGGTTTGGTGTATGTAAAAAATGCAAATAATGCAGCAGGAAGGAATGGCTTCAATTCTTCTGTAATGACTCCTTTGCCTTTTGCCATGCCTCTATCAAAACTGCCTGTGCACAGTTGCTAAGAAGGTCTTATTCAGTGTTTGACTTTTCCAACCTTCTGTTCCTCTGTGTTTCCTCCTGCTTGACACAGTTCACGTTTCCTGTCTCAGAAGAAATGTAAATCTTAAATGTAACCGTAAGGAATGTAAATCTCAAACTGGAAATCCTTTGAGGATAAAACCAAAGCTGCTTTCAAGGTTAAGAAAAAAAAAAGCTCAACCCTGTGGTGGAGGAAACCCCACTGCCAGGCTGTACTTCCAGAGCATGGCAGTGAATTTAATTACTTGGGAAATTCTCACTGTATAGAATTCATGGCAGTGATTTTGCTACAGTTCTAACCAGTGAAAAATAAAGCTTCTGTCATTAATTTGGGATGTGGAGCTCTAGACAGAAAAAACAAGTTGATGAAAGGGAGTCCAACATTCTCAGATTCTCTTTGTAACTCTGAATTGTTGGCTGTACACTGGATGTGAAAGCTGCTGTGGGAGCTGAGATGGACACTGGCAAAGCAAAGGAGGAGACATCTATGAGCTCAGGGGGGGATTGCTGGAAACAGGACCTTTAAAAATCCCTCTAATGGCCTGCACAAATGCCCAGCTTCAGACTCCTCCCCTGGTCTTGGCACTTGGTATTTTTACTCATGGCTCTGTTTTTAACCATGTAGCTGATTGCTTTCAGAACATTTATCCACCTAAGCAAGGCATAAAATACCCTTTAGCAGATCCAGTTCACCACTAAGACCTAAACTGAAGCTGTTTGCTTCTATCTCAATTTCTCCCCCCACCCCCAAAGGGTGCTGGCTTGTGCTCATGGCCTGGCACCAAGTTTTTGGAGCCTGTTACAATTCAGGGAGTATTGCTTTCTCAGTTTGAAGTGTTTTTCCTGCACACTGAATTAATTTATCTTTGGAGAGAGCATGACTCTTTCTCAGATACCATTGTTCTGGGCTGTGCTGACGGTGGTTGCAGTGTAAATTGAGATAGCTGTGTTCTTTTGTATTCCAGCCTCTCCATGGCAATTATTGTATTTTTTTGTTTAATCAGAGCATAAAACCTCTTTGCCCTGGCATTTATTGGCTCCCTGGAGTCTAAAAGCTGCATGGGTAAAAACATTCTTTGTCAACATAAACTGCATCAACACTAATATTGCTGCATAAACCAGGAGAGTTCTTTCTCATAGTAAGCAAGGCTTGATAGCCTTCATTTTATTTAACTGTGCAGGCCCTGTAAGTTACTGTGAAATGAAGTGAGAATCTTGACAGACTAGGAAGGGAAGGAAGAGGTTGAAGGAAACTCTCCCAGTGTGCACCAGACTCTCTCTGTATGAACCCTGCTCCAGCCATGGGATGATTTTAGCATCCTTCTGAGGCTGGGTGCAGACCAAATCTTCCTCCCCTGATTTTATCCACTGGGATATCAAATAATGCTGTCGCTCACCCCTCCATAGTTGAATGTGAAGAAGCAAGGGTCTAAGTGAGGGCTGAACACATCCTTCCACGTGTGGGATTTTTCTGTTGTAGGGATAATACTGTGGTATCTTGAGGTTTTAGCAGCAGTTGGAATTATTAACGTGTACTGCGAGGCGCCCGGTGTGGCTGCCATGTCCTGGGCAGGCTGCCTTGCCAAGAGGTTGAAGTAGATTGAGATTTCACCAAGTTGTTGAGGACTTGCTAATTGATACTGGGCAAATTGCCTAACCCCTCTGGCTTTATCTATTTATAAAACGGGGATAGTTAAGGCCAGGCAAAACTTGTGTAACTGAATTTGTGTAACTTCCCACAAATCCATGCCAGCTTGTCACCGGTTCACTGTGTTCCTGACTGCTCTTAATTCATTGTACTAAAATAGAGCTCTGCATAAACATCCAGCTATGATGCAGGCAGTGTCATTCCCCCACTTTCCCTTAGGAAACCAACTTTGGGAGATTAAATGGCTTTAACAAGGGGCAAGAATAAATTGCTTTAGCTTGAGGAGAGTTGCAGGGCTTGAGTGCCAGTTGCAGGGCTGAGTTGAGCAGGTGGTGGTGTATCAAAGCTGAGCCTTTTCTCCCTTTCAAAAAAGGGGGAAAAGTATTTTTCTTTGTGATTGATGGAGTTTTGGTGCTTCCTTTGCAGCAGCATGATGCAAATTAACTTACTGTGTTGCTTGTAATATCAGTGTTTCCTAAAGAGCTGTTCTGCTGTTGGGTTGTTGGAACCACTTGTGAACTTCTCCAAGGGCAGTGGCTTCACCCAGCCTGGGCTTTGCCATCCTTAAGTTACTTTGTGCAGTCTCAGCACATCTTTATTCATGCTGCTGGGGCTTGGTTTTAGATGTGATTTTTGTTTATTCAGCAGAGGGATTTTGTACGTATTTTATGTCTTGACTTTATAGCAAAAAGGCTAAATTTGTGATTTAAAAAAGCTGCTCTTTTGCATGTCAATTGGGTAGCAATATACATGAGTGGAGAGAGATACCTTTCCAAATGAGAATTTGGGAGAACAAGTGTGTCTTTATTATTCCAAAAGCACTGTATACAATTTTAAAAATGAAAAGTTTTTGAATATTGTTCTTTAATCATCTTCCTTTCCACTGGTGTCTTACCACTCACTGTGTTCTCAGCACAAAATTGCTATGTGCCACTGGCTTCCTCCTCTTGCTTCCAGACTTCATTTTCAGTACTCTAAAAGCTGTAAGGTTTGCAGAAAAACACTTAAGTACAACTGTAGATATTTTCTGATGGTGAGTGACTGAATGAAAAGGAAGGTGACCAGTGAAAAAAATACTTTGTGCTGTCTTCTGAAATACCTTATTTTTGCTTCAGGAGGGATAATATCTCAGCTATGCAAGTTTAAAAACAACTCTGAATGGTCTGAGGTCAGGATTGGTTCATTCTGTTATTCTGCCCCACTAAAGTTGGGAATGGCTTTAGGATCTGGTACAGACTCTATAGAAGCCTTCAGGCTTCAGTCAGTAGGTTCTGGTCCTGCATCCTAATGGGTGCAGAGTCCTTATCCCCCTCTACCTACCTTACATTTTAGGTACTTAGGCTTTTTAAGATGAAGGTAATATTACAGGATGAGATAGCCAAGGAGAGGTGATTTTGAAGAGCTGACCTCCCAGGTTTGGATAATACAATATTGTATGGTACTGTAGAAATGTCTCTTCCTGAGTTACACAGCAGCAATTGATTTGATCCTGCCACAGCTTTCTTGTGTTGGTGTTACTTGGGCAGCCTCTTGTGCAATGCAGAATAATCAAATCCTATCAGCTTCTGCCTTTCAGAATAGTTTCCAAGTTAGACAACTTGGATACCTTAATAGCAGCAATTGTTGCCTAGTACCATGGCTTTTCAAACACCAGCCTGCAGCTTCATTGCCACTGTAGAGTGTTCTCTTGAGTAAGTGGCTTGCAGCACACGGTGTTTGTACTGGAAAAGACAAAATTGTCTGTTTTCTACAGAGCCTGCATCAGCAGAATTGTCATTTCTATTCTGGATTGGTTTTGCTGTGATAGGAGTTTTCAGATCTTTTTGTTTTTAAAGAAGTCTTTGGTTTGTAATAGTGAAACAGATACAGCAGAGAAATCTCTTCTATATTGCTTCAGAAAATATGATTTTAAAAAAGGATTCTGCCATCTGCATCCAGACATGCTGGAGGCTTCACCTGCTAGCAGGCTGCTGGGAATCTGCAGTTCCTGGGCTCCTTTAGGATGTCTGGCAGTGGTTGGATTCCCAGCAGTGGTGGTTGCTGGTATTGCAGGAAAGGTCCCGGTTCCTCCTTCCAGGTACCACCGCAGAGAGCCAGTGCAGAGTACAAACTGCCAGGGAAGAGTACAAACATAAACACTTCTGAACTATTTTGCCTCTTGGATTTCATTACTGTCTCCATACTCTAGAATTTGCTTCGTCTGCATTAACCCAGTTCTGGTTTAGCCTTTCTGAGGGGAGTTTAGAGTGGCAGAGAGAATGAGAGATGCAGGTTGTACCAACTGCTCAGAAGTAAGAATTGAACATTAATTTGTAGTTAGGATTTTATTTTATTGCTTTATAGTTGCCTCAGAGTGGGCAAGTTCTTATCTTAATATCAGGGACTTGGATAAAGTTACTAAGAATGACACTTGAGAAGATGGTTTTGAGAGTAGCACAGGCAGGTTCTGCCTGTTTTAGCCCACTGGAAATGAGGGGAAATAGATTGGGAAAACATTGAATAAATCAGCCATGTAGCAGAATACAATTTAATACAGTAATGTTCATTTAAGCTTTGTGCCAACCTCATATGGCTGACACAGGAGCAGAGTTTCCATCTGGAATTTATTAAACCCATGTTTGATGTGAAATGTGGTGAATGCTGTGTGCACTGTGTAAAGGGCTGGTGTTTTTACTGCTGGAATGCTTTTGCTTTGAATGGCATTTCCTTTACCCTCAAAACGACTGCATGGAAACTTGAGGTAAGATAATATACACAAGTTCAAATACAGCACATCACAATGATATGTGTATGGCACTTGGACAAGTTTTCATTAGTATTATCTTTTTTAAAAAAGAACTTAATTGTTCTTGTCTTCAGAACAATAGATCTTGTGAGACTTCCCATAATGAGGGGGAAAGTGCAAGTAATTTTACTCTGAACTTTTTCGGAAGCTCGTGCAGTTTTCCGAGAACAGCAGAGATGCTCGGTGCACACGTGGATGATCTCAAAGCAAAATCAAGATTGCAAAAAGTGGGTTTCCAGAAAAATACAAATTTTAGTGCTGACAGGGGGTAGGGATCCATCTAGATGTGCTAAAACTTAAAGGCTAGCAGAGATCCTTCCAAGCAGAGGGAAGAGAGGAGGACAGTACATCTGGAAGAAGCTGAACCCTAATTATAGTCATTTACTTGTGTTTGTATTAGCCCTGTGATTTCTGTGCAATTTTCTTTTAATGTCAGCTTTATTCTCCATGTCTAGTATTTTAGTGAACACCAAGTTCCTATCCTGAGATGACTAACCTAAGTGAGCTGGAAGTTTTCAGCATCTTATTCTCCTGGGTGGTAATTTCAGTGGTGTTTCTCAAACATTGAAAGCCTGGTGAGAAGGGGCTGATTGCAGTGCTGGTGCAGAGGGAAGCTTGGCACTGACCTCATGTAGATGCCATTGCTTGCAAGTTGAGAAGAGGAACCTTTTGTTGCCGTTGCTTCCTCAGTTAGGACAACATCCTTAAGTCATGGAATAACTCCATGGCTCCTCTGAGTAAAAGTCTCTGAGTAACATCTACAGTTAACTGTGTCAGGCAGCTGAGTTTTGAGAGTTTTCAACCCATTTGTGGTCAGTAATGTTCCATTTTTTTGTGAAATAACCCTTGGATTTCAGACTTTACCTTGAAACTTGTCATCAGGCAAAACATCGTTTAAGATTTTGATTACTTGTACTGTGTTTACCAAAAAAAAAAGGGAAGCAGCAGATAAAATTGAGTTATGGAGAATGAGGCATTCCAAGCCTATAATTCTGCAGTATGTAACCAGTGTAATTTAGAGGAAATTGGTAAGAAATACTTGTGCAGTTTTGTGTTTACAGCTTCCCTGTCACCTGATTTATTTTACTTTTCCCTCAGGAAGCTCTGCCATCCTCTCTTGAATCACTTGGTTGCCAAAGCTTTTGTGGTGCTCTTCTCTGAACAAACATATTGTATCCCATTGCTGTCCCCATACTCTGCTGCTGTTTCCCACAGATCTTGTTTTCTTTGTGATTAAGTGCCTAAAACATCCCTGTTACCTTTGAAAACAGTTTTCTTGAAAAAGAATGGTACACTTTAAGTAATACAATTAACCAGCAAGTGCCTGGGGCATCCTTGAGCATCCTTCAGCTTGTGGAAGATGCTTCAGGTGGGGGTAAGAGTGGGCAGTGGGTGAATACCTGCCAGGATGGTCAGGCTGGTTAGCCCCACGTGCTGCTCAGTTTAGTAATGCTGCTGCATCCTCAGGAACTGATCCAAGTTCCTGTTAAAGCACTGGGCTTCTCAGCAATGGAGGAATTACCAAGCAAAGCTTCTATTCTGAGAATAAACCATCCAGAATTAAGGGGCTGGCACCTCCAGTATGCAGGATGCATGTTATGAAGTCTAGGGAATTTTTTTCTTTTTATGTACCTGACTTCACTGCAGTAAATATTAACCAGATGCTAACTGAAGTGCAGTTATTACTTGTTATGTATGCATACAAATGTAAATAAAGCCCTGGCTGTCAGAGGCAGGTTTGTACACTAGCAGGTCTGCTGGGGGAGTGCAGGCAGGCTGTAATGTGACCAGTGGGCTGTAATGGAAAGTGGAATTTTCCTCTCTGCCAGCCAGGACTGAAAGCTCTGCTGTCTCCAGTAATTGAATGGAGGACTGCAGACCATTTGTGTACCAGCACACTTAGCTAACTGTTGATCATTCTTTGTTTATTAGGAAACTCCTCATGCATAACTGTGTGATCTAGTAATTAATAGATGGCTGGGAATATGAAGGGAAAGAGGGGACAACCCCTTCATTTGGCTCAGGATGTGTTCTTAATAAAATCTGCTTTTGTTTTCTTTTCAGACTTTGGTGTTAGTGCATTTCTGGCCACTGGTGGTGACATTACCAGGAATAAAGTCAGGAAAACTTTTGTGGGCACACCTTGCTGGATGGCACCAGAAGTTATGGAACAGGTGATTTGTTTTTCTGAGTAACCTTTTAGCTGATCTGTGCTTGGAAATCCCTGTTGTCAGCAATGGCTGTATTTACTTCAAACTCAGATGACATTTGCCATCTTTTGTAAGGCTTTTTTAAAACCACTGGATTTTCTTTTATTTGCCCATTGCAGCCAGGCTTGTTCTGGGGAGTATTAAGTGTTCAGTAGGTTTTTGGTCTGTTGCTTCTCATCAGGTAAGGATGAGACAGCTCAACTGTTGCATAAAGAAGATTAACTTGCCCATCCTTCTTGCCTAAATATGAGGTAGAATATAAATAGCTTCACATGTGGTAAATACACACATACACAGCTCAATACTGTGCTCTTCTGTGTTTGCAGATATGAGAATTTGGAGTAGCTACTTGCAACGTGTCAGAGAGGGGTATTATTGCAATAAAATAACATGTAGTTGACTTTATTCAGCTTTTTAGTTTCTCTTGGCTTCTTGTGAGTATCTAGTTTATAAATACTGAGGAGTGCTTGCCTCTCCACCTTCCTCTGCTCTTTTGGCTAGCTAAAAGATGCCACACTTCTTCTTATTGGGTGGAGATAGTCATCATTTGTCCCCCCCTATTTCTAAACTAAACTATAGAAGCCTTTTCTGTGTGACTTCTGATGAAGGCCACTTGGAAACTTTGTTTATTGTAAAATATCATTGCACATTTCTGAGCAAGATCTACAAATAAAATTATGCCACGATCCTGACAGGGAATTTATAGTAGCTGTCTGTTGCACTGATAATCAGTGCCATAAGCATGCTGAGAATTATCCCCTTTAAAAACAGTTCAACTCAGGGTTTGAGTTTTGTCTAGTGGAGGTAACAGCAAGAAGAGATACAGTTGAATATAAGTTTTTTTTTTCTTGTTTTTCCTTGTAAAAAAAAAAAACAAACTGAAGCAGAAATGTTGTTGAAAAACATAGTTTTAATAAAGTAAATCCACCTGGTTACTTTTCTCCTTGTTCACAACAAAATATTTTGAAGCTTAGGAGGAACTTGAACAAGACAGCCCCTTATATTTATATAAAATGAAATGCAGCTGCAGTGGTAGAACTTCAATGCATTTTTTTTTCATATATCTAAAGCTTACTGAAGCAACTCCAAAATGACCTCAATCCTTCAAGATGCTATTGATGAAAGATTTTTGGAATGTTTAGCCTTTTCAGTGGCTCCCCATGGTGGCATTGAGGGGCCAGTGCATTACAGTCCTGCAGCCTCAGGGGGTGAGTCTGGCACTGGAGGGTACAAGACACCCTGGGTCAGGAGCAGTCTTTGCAAATTTACTTCTGAACTGCTTCACTGTCATATATGTGGGATTTTTAATTTTTTTTTTTAGTGTTGATTTAAGAATAGAGTAGTCAGGGTTTCTAAAAACAGCTCAAAGCTGTCCCTTGCCTTTCTGTACTTTGTGCCCTGTCCTGGTGCACAAGACCTAATGGTGCTGCTCCTGGTTCGTTGCAGGGGACAATGCAACCCATGGGACACCAGGGGAAAAAAAGATCTTAAAAGAGCCCTAAAAAGGGCAAATAACTTTTTGTGGCCAAGAGTGGATTCTTGATGCAAGAGCTGTGTTTCCAAAGGAGGCAGATTTTCTAAGGAGTCTTAATACTTCCATGAAGGCTGGGCAATCTAGCTTCTTGCAACCATGAGGTGGTAAGGAGGTATTTTAGATGCTGCTGTGAAATCTTTTAATGTCCATTTGTTATCATCATGCTGCCTTCCAGCAGGTGTCACTCTGAGCCACTGTATGCAACCCAGGAAAAGAGGAGGAAAGGGGATGCTGTAGTTTATAACACCTTTGAGATGCAGATATTATCAACCCAATTGCTGTGGTTTACTTCAGCATCATTAAGTTCCTTCAGCATGCTACTACATGGTAGCCTGGCATTGTCTTTTAATTTACTTTCAATTGACAGATTTATGGCAAAAAAAAAATTGAGGAAAATAAATGTTGTTGCTGTAAGCTAACTGCAAAGGTGGTGACTTAAACTTAGTGGAGAAGTTAAGAGGAACTGTTGTAGACAGTTTTGAACTTTATACCTTAATTTGTATGCAGGATTATAGGTTATAATTACAAAAAAGCCTCCACTAGTCAGATGAAATTGTGGTGGGGAATGGAGAGCTGTACAGTTAATAGATGTGCTGCAGGACTTAGTTGAAAGATAAAGCTAAGAAACATCCCAGTTATTCTCAAAACCTAAAAGTAGTGTGAAGGGGGAGAAAAAATACCCTTACAGCATATTTCTTCCTTCACTGTGTTCTTTTAAATTATATTAGGTGTCTGTGTTTAGTTAAAAGACTTGAAATCATGGCTTCATTAAACTGAGGCTCTTCAAGAAACCTTTCAGTCTTTCAGGGACATGAAACTGATGCTTACAGAGTTCAATAAATCAGTGCAAGAGAGAAACTCCTCTTGCTATAATACATTTCAGTGTAACTATAGTATTACATGAAAAATAGTGCAAGAGTTTTTGTTTGCTTGCCAGAATTCAAGATAATCTTAAAGGTAATTTGAGGAATGGTTTGGGCTTCATAACAGTGAGCAAGGAGTATTTCTAAAGCTTGTTAGGTCAGATTTAGAATGTTAGCTGTCCTCTGAATCAATATTCATTTTTCCATAGTCTATCTAGAGGAAATACAGAGCATTCTAAGCAGTAACACTTAGTTGCTGCTCTTGAAGTTAGTACATAATGTCTCTCCCCTGCCGTGGAGAAAGCAAGTGCCAAAATATTACCTAATGATAATGAGGAAGTAACTGCTTTGGCACATGAAATATTTTTTCCTGTGCGTGAGAGGAAGCAATGCTATAAATTTTCCTGAACAAGTCTGTGTTTAATGTCAAGTGCAGGAGCTACTATTAATTAGTGAAGGGAAATATTAGTCTGCTGACAGGAATGAGGGGCTTTGTACTGAGCTGGTGTGGACTGATTTCAGAGTTGAGCATGTTTGGACTCAGATTGATTAAGCAGTTGAGTGTGAGTGAGGCACATGTCCCAAGGGGCTAACAGTCCATCCACTGACTGTGAGCATTTCATTATACTGTTGAATGGCTCTGTGTCTTTTTTGCAAAAGGCAGAGCCTGGGTTAACCCAGTGCCCCTTTATGTTCTATATATGAAGAGGATTATGGCAGAGCAATGCTAGTTACCCAGTCCACAACTACAGTTTTCATCAGACTAGACTTCTAAAGCACCCTGTAGAAGGAATAAGGAGCTGGGGGAAGAAGAGGGAGAAAGTGTTCTTTCCATCTCTTTAACCAGAGTTGCTGGTGGTTCCAAAATTCAGGGGAAAGGAGGGAAAGGGTAAAAGGATGTGTAACAAGCAAAAGAGGGTTGTAGTGTAGGACTGCAAGAGGCACATGCTAACATTCTCCCATATTTTTCAGGTCAGGGGATATGATTTCAAGGCAGACATCTGGAGTTTTGGGATCACTGCTATTGAACTGGCTACAGGGGCAGCTCCTTACCATAAATATCCTCCGATGAAGGTGAGCAGGTCTCAAGATATTTGTGCAAGATAAAGGATCAGTGTGTTCTCTGGGTGTTTCCAAGAATGTGACCAACGTGTTTAGTTCAAGCTTGAACTTGTGGATCACAATGTTCTGGGATTTATCTGAAATCACCTTTTAAAAACAAGCCACTTAATCAGCATTGTCTGAAACAGCACATTTCTTACTTATATCCTGAGTCTCACCAGAGTCACCATTCTTGTGTGAAGTTCTGTGTGTTTTAATCCTGGAGCCTCTGAAGGCAGCAGATGTTCTTGGAGCTCCCACTCCACAATTACAATGGCATTTGGGAGTCCAGTAGCTCCTAAGGAATAAGAAAAGTCACATCCATGTATTGCTTTAAACACCAGGACTTGGCATTGGTTTAACCCTTGCAGAGCCAACTTAATTTTAAGTTTGTGTCATCTCTGTGCAGGGACTGTTGAGTAGCTGAGTGGTTTAAAAATGCCATTAAAGTTTGTATCATATCAGAGCAGCGAGGGGTACAGGGAAATGTGTTGCTGATTTAGCTGATGCTGTTTCCATTGATGCTTCCTTCTGTGCTGTGATTATTGGTAGCATTTTGTAGTAGCTTCTGCAAGTTCTATTTCTGCTAATTGTGTCTTGAATGTGTGGGTTGTAGCTTTGACTACAAAGATTGCCTTTTAGGCATCATGTGTTGTCATACAGTAGGCAGAATTGAGGCTCCAGTTCTGTTATGTATGAGTTCCAGTCATGCACCTTGCAAGAGTATTTCTGTGTTTTATTTATGGACTGTAATTGTATTTCACTGCAGATAAGTTTTGATACACAGCAAAATGCATTAAGTGACCCTTCAAGGAGAGGGGGAAAAGGCAGGGAATTCTGTCATGGACTGTATAATCTCAGCTAGATTGATGGGCTCTTGCTGCCCTAAGCAGTATAGCTGCTGAAAGCTATTTAAATGTGCTATGTGCGGCTTCCTTTTCTAAAAATAGATATTCATGTGTATGTAGGTGACAAGTGAAAATGGAAATGAGTGATTTTCTTCCTTTCCTTCAGAATAGGAGTGCTGTGAAGGAAATAATCAGTTTGGCTTGATGGGTACTTGTGTGAGAAATGTCTTCACTTACTGTATTTTTTTATGTTGCCCTTCTGCTTTTACATGAATTTCATTCTTAGCTAAGAAATACCTGCAGGGAGATCTAAACAGAGCCTTTGAATCAAATGCCTTGTACAGCTGCTCATCTCAGATGAGGAAGACTGGTAGAAATTCTGCTATGCAGAACTTTAATCACACCACACAGGCCTGGCAGCTCATCCCAATCTTGTGTTTGGCTTGCAGGCTGCTCTGGGGGCCAGGAGATAGGATGGAAAGCAGTAGTGTAAATAGTTGGGTATAAATTAGCCTTCCCTCCCAAGGAGAGGAGGTGGAGGTAATTCTCTCTAGATATCGTTGTATAAGTCTTGAACCTCTCAGCTGGCACAGAGGTGTAAAGGTGGTGAAAGTAGTTGTTTCTGCAAAGTTGGTCAGTTTGGGAAGAAGAGGGAAGAGGAGACCCTGTAATTGCCTTGAGGGGGAAAAAGGTAGGTGAATTTTTGCTGTCTGGTGGGTGTGAGGAGACAGTCTAAATCATAAGTGGCTTCACTCTGAGCTCAGGTTGTCCTCAGAGAGCCACTGTCATGAAACAGTCCTTGTTGACTCAGATGCTTGATTGCCTAAAATAGTTTTCCCAAGATCTGTCTGTAACAAAGTCCAAGAAAAATCTCATTGCCAATAGACATAATCCTTTCAGGTTTTAATGCTGACACTACAAAATGATCCCCCATCTTTGGAAACTGGTGTGCAAGATAAGGAGATGCTGAAGAAGTATGGGAAATCATTTAGGAAGATGATTTCATCGTGCCTACAAAAAGACCCTGAAAAAAGGTAAGAACCAAAGTAAATTAGAAAAAAACCCTACACCCTTAAAACAAAACCACAAAACTCATTGTATTCTATACTTTTGAAGCTAGTACATTCTCTACACCTCCAGCCTTTCAGTCACCATGAACACAGCAGTCTCCCTGTGTGGCAGCAAATTCTCCTGGCTGTCCTTATTTTTAAGGATAAATGTCTGGCATTGTGCCTAGCTAGGCCAACATCTTCCATTTGAGTTAATGAGGGTGCATCCCAGTCCACTGCATGTGTAGTGCCATTCTTCCCCTTGCCACCTCCAGCAGGTGACTGCAGATGATGTTTTGTTCCCAGTCAGAGCCTGCTCAGTGTTTATAAATCAGAAATTACACGTTGGGCGATATGTATTGACTTGCAGAGCTGCTTAAATAAACTTTAAAAAATTTGCCAGTGCAAAAAAGGTCTTCAGTGTAGTTTTGACTTGATTAATTGTAAGCAATATTTGGGTTTGGGGGAGGGAAATGTAAGGAGAAACACTGACAGGTTTTACCAACGTGTTTTCATGAATGCAGATTGGGTCAGTGACCTGATGACACTTCCAGTCTTCCCTGTAACAGTGACTTGACTGCTCTGTGATGTTAGAAACACTACCAAGGGGGTGGTACATATGTTGTGGTTTTCCCAGGGTAATATTTTATCATTGTGCTATAGCATCGTTCAAAGCTGCAGGAGGGTCCAGCTGTCTATGGCACTATTTAAAAGCCACAGCCTGTCACATAGGATAGCTCAGATGTATTTCTGTGGAGGAAAGTCAGTCTTTGCCAGGCTGTGAAGCTGTTTAAAGGAGTGTTCATCCTGCTTTAAAAACAATGTTCCTTAAAATTCAAAGGTAAAGAAACCATCATTCCCACAGATCAGTTTTTATACCTCTTTTTTTTCTTTTTTTTTCCACTCACTTAAAGCAAACTAGTTCCAGAAAGGAAGAAGCCCCTTCATAAAATAATGATAATGAAGACATTTTTCAGTTCCCTCTTGTGACAGATCCAGGAACAAAGGCTTCTCATGCATTGTGAGATTGGATCTCTCCCTCCTAACAGGCTTTACACTTGAAATACCTAATGAATCCAGTGGAGTGCTTGATAAATGCTGATAGCAGAGTTTTTTTTCCCAGCATAATGGGTTTTTTTCTCCCTTCTAAAGCATATCCTATCCCTGCAGGTTAGAATGTGTGCTGATCAGAATTAAACCAAATCATTCTGAACTGTCACACCCCTTCTGTTTTCCCAAGCACCACTAACAGCCACTGGCATCTTCCTCACTGGGGGAGCAGGAGGTCAGCCCATAAAAAGCAACTAGAAGAATCAGATACACTTAGGCACATTCTATGGGTTCTTAAAGAGAAGAATTTTGTGCAATTGCTTTTTAATTATTTTTGGGTCTCATTGATTTTAGTGGATGATTTTTTTTTTTGTCTGAATTGAAATAAACCCTGTGATGAATGGCCTTTGCAAGTCACTAATTAAACTCTGTTACTATTTAGGCACAATTTGCAGTGTGGTAAATGCTGTGAGCTGGTACTTTCTCATGTAGGCCTGAGTCTTTAGAAAGCCCTTAAACTGACCAAGGAGTATCTTATTTTCCAGTATTTAATCTCAAGTTTAAATTAAAGGTGAAAAATAATTCATTCTTGTTCTTTGCTTTTAAACAAGGGTAAATTGTCCCACCTGTGTTTAATAGAACTACTTACAAATAATTAAGTATTTCTGTAATAACTCTTTGTTACTTGCACATGGTAAGTACTGCACTCCTGCTGTAGGTGATGATTCTTCATTTCAGTTTTGAATAAAATTGTTTCTGTAATCCTATCAAACTGTCTCTAAGACTCAAGTTCAGTGTCAAAATTGGAGCAACTTCTCCCCTCCACCCCCAAGATATTCACTGCTTTTGAACAGAATGAGCATGGATCAGAATACATGGAGTGTTTAAAAGATTGCTGGTGTTTACTTGGGATACACTGATTTTTAGGAGAACTGTGCAGAAGAAGTTGGTGCCCTTACGAGATACCATATCCCACCAAGCTGCAGCAACCTGGAAGCCTGTTGTGTTGAAAGGGAGCACTTATAATTCTTTTCTACATCTGTTTTTATTGACAGACCAACAGCCGCAGAACTTTTAAGACACAAATTTTTCACAAAAGCAAAGGTAAGAAAAGACTTCCTAAAATTTAACTGTGCAGAGGCTGTGGAGGGGACTTTTCAGAGGTATGATAGGGCATGGGGACAGCTTTACTGGCATGAGTGTGGGCTATTCCACTTAGCACCAGCATAGCTGAGCAACCAGAATGAAACCCTTCTTTGGTACCTCCTTGTGTATGCTGCTACTAAGAGAAATTATCTATAAATTTGTGAGCATTTAAATGTTTTTTAATGGCTTTTGGGGTCCTTTTTTTTCTCTTGTAACATTGCCATTCTGGCTGCCTGTCCAACCATAAAGGTCTCTGTCAGTAAATGTAACTGACATACATATATTTTCATAAATATATGAAATACATTTTCATAAACTCTAATCAAGTCTATAGGGAAAGCAGTGAATGTGCAGAGGGATACTTAAAACTATTTCACCCCGTGTTGCTGTATGGGAAGTGAAATTCTCTGATACAAAAGAGAAGGAAATTCCCATTTTTAGTCTTGAAATGAACTGCCAGTGAACATTTATGTAATTACTGCCTGGAGATCAGTGCATATGCAGCATGCAAGGTCATACTGAGGGAGTCAGACAGAAACACAGGAGAGAATCTATTCCCATGGGAATGAGGAAACCTTTTCTCTTATATTTTTCTGTGGTGTGTTTGTGATCCAAATACATGGGTTTTATAGCAGAACACAGATTAAACTGTCAAAAGATATCTGATACCTGGGATGGCACAGCAGGATCAACCAATCAGACCAGTTTTCAGCTTCTGGATTAAGCAGTTTAAATGAAGGTGGCCACATCTGGGTATCTGTACAGGAGCTGGATGTCCTGTTAGTGCTGACAGATGTCCAAGAAATGCAATGGAGGAAGTAGAGAGCGATCCAATTTATGAAATGTAGGAATTGGCTTTAGGGCAAGTTTAATTGAGGCCTGTACTCTTGATGGTATTAACTGGGGTTTCCTTCTACATAATGAGGTTTTAGACAGCTGAATTTTCTGTGTCTGTACACTGGATGCACTTGGTGTCCAGAGTGACAAGATGGTTTACACATTGCTGACCTTTCTCTGCTTGGTTATGTGAGTTCATTGTGTGTTAAATCTTCTTCAAGCTTTCATTAAGCTGCTGCAGAGTAACATATTAGCATATGTGGTGATAGAAAATTAACATTGTTGTAAATGAGGCAATGCTTAAAGCTGCACCCAAAGTGAAAATGTGTGCCAGTTAACACTTGGTGTTAAATTACTTCATACATCAGCCACTGCCAAGCTGACAGCTGTGTCTTGAGGACAGAAGAGTCCAACTTCTATACGTCCATAGTGAACCATATGTTTAAATACAGCCTATGTTATGTAAAATATGTTTTGACAATGCTGAGAACTCACTTACCAGGAAGTTACACCGTGTCTCTTGAGGCTTTCTGTCCTTTGGGTAAGAAATCATCACTGGGGAGATCTGGGAGCACTTCGTGGGCTACCCAACCCCACTGGTGTGGTGTGAAATACCCAGCCAGATCCCAGTGCTAATGCCAGGGTCCTTGCTTCTCCTGCAGCCAGCACTTTGGCTCTGTAGTTCAGCAGTTGGAAGGTGGTACACTCAGGAACCCTGACATTAGCCAGTCTGGAGTACATTGCCAAAGAGGAAATTTAATACAATAAAATGTCACAGCAGTTTCCCAGAATTTTAAGTTCTGATCACTGTGTTTGCTTCCTCTTTAAGCTTCACGGGCTGGACATTTTTCCAGCCACTCCTGTTGCCCCAATTCCTCTGTCTCATTACTCCAGCATAAAGAGGTTCCTGCATCCCAGCCTGCCTGACATCTGAGGTTTGCCTTTGGCAGCTGGCCAGGCATAAATTTAGGAGCAAGATAAAGCACAGTGGCTGGATCCAGGTGGTGTGGTATCTGCGGATGGAAGAATTCCAAGTGTCTCAGCAGGGTATCAGATGCTGTGATAAAATAAGTGCTTTCCCTAGTAAATCAGACAGAATAGTGTACAACTCCTTGACTGTTAATTCCATATCACTTTGCACAGAGAAAGTGCCACCACTAGCTGAGAAGTTACTTAGGATAAAACATTGTATACTGTGTTCCACAGGAAGAAAGGGATTGATATCATTGGGAGAATGGGGATGAAACATATAAAACACCTTCTACTGGAAGCAGCTTAACAGGTTTTTTTATTAGAGACACTGAAAGGATCAAAAGATGCTTTCAGCAATACAAATGTTTGGTATTTTTACTTTTGCAGAATAAAGAATTTTTGCAAGAGAAGATGTTGCAGAGAGCACCAACAATCACTGAAAGATCCAAAAAGGTACTGAAAACCTCCTGGGCTCTTGCTCTTACAGTCCTACTAGTTTTTTAAAGATGTTCTTGTGCTATTTCTACTAAAAAAATAAAAGATCAACTCCAGAAACTGTCTTCTTGAAGTGTCTGTTTTCTGTCTTTGTGCTGAGCAGGTCCGAAGAGTCCCAGGTTCCAGCGGACGTCTCCATAAGACTGAAGATGGTGGCTGGGAATGGAGTGATGATGAACTAGATGAAGAAAGTGAGGAAGGCAGAGCAGCAATTTCACAGCTCAGGGTGGGTCCTCAAATTCTGACAGCTCTACTCTCTCTGTTTTGTTCACTCACTGTGGTACATCTGAATCATCCTGGGAAGCACGTGGCCTTGTTTGAAGTATGAGACACAATCAGTTACAGTCCCTCCCCTCCAAGTTTGTAGTTGACCCAGAGAAAGCAGACTAAAGGTTAAATGGTATTAATCTCTTTCCTGTCATTATTCTAGGGCACAGCTAGTCTCATTTAGGGATGTTGAGCATAACTAGGAATATGAATTCAAATAATCTGCTCCCAGCTCAGCATACTAACTCACTTGAGCTAGGATATTCTTTTTATTTTGGGGATGCTGCCTGCTTGAGATGCTTTTTTCTAGAAGTGTCAGAAGAGGTTTTGTCCTACTGTGCTCTCTAGGGTGGAGTTAAAATCAATAGGGCCTATGTTATAGCTTGTATTGGAAACATTCAGGGCCTGGTTCTGGCCCCTTGATTACACTGATGTCAATTAGTCCCAGCAGAAAATGTTACAGCATCCCTGAACTCACAGGGATTTGTCTAGAACTCTCCAAAAAACACCTCCCCCTCTCCCAGCATATACACAGGAACTCTAAACCCAGGCTAACCCCCAGAAACACAGAGGTGTAATGCATAATGATCAACTAGGATTACATTAAATACCCAGATTGTCTTCTTTCCCATTAGGCAGCAGTGTGTATTTGAACTGTAATGGCTTTGCCTGTTCCCTGGTCACTACAAGTGGTAGCTTGATGTGGACTGTGTTTTAATAATTTTGAAACTGAATGAGTGAGACAATGGAGGATTTATTTTTTTTTAGAGACAGCTTTTCAGTATGAAAGGGGAAAAAAAGTAGTACTGGTTTGAAGCATGATTATTGATTAACCATCAATATATAAGTAATAACTGACATGCTGGCTTCAGTGTTACCTTTTGGATGTAAAGATTTACCAAACTTCTTTCCTTTCTGTTTTTTAAACCTTGAAGTCAAATTAGAGCAATTGTGCTGTGCGGGCTCTTAAATCATTCACCTTCCCTTGCTCAATACATCCATGCAGTGGCATGCAGTGTGGTCACATTTCACTGCTTCCTCACATCATCTCTGATTACACAAGCAAAAGTTAGAACTAATATATTCTAGCACATCCCCAAAGTCATCCCATTTGTTCCTTAATCAGGTAAACATCTCATAATGTTTATCCTGGTTCCTTTCTGTCTTTTCTTAGTTTACTTCTGCTTGCCATTTATCTGGGTTTGTTGTTAGCTGTGGGGCAGGGCCAGCATTTCCATTCTTGTCTGTACAGTGTCTATCACACTGATCTTTCAGACAAGCTCCTTTTGTGATTCCTTGAGGCATCCAGGTGCTCTTGGATATGAGCCTTGTGCCTGAAAAAATGGAGCTGTAGATGTGGAGCATGGCTTTTATCTCTAGGAGCAATGCCACATTTTCCTGCCTGCGAACTGTCAAGTGAAGGATCAACACAGTGAGATGGATTTCAACCTTTACCTTTCCATCTGCATGACTTTCTTCCTCATCCTGTTCACACACAGTCACTGTGAAGGATCTTTTCTTCTCTTCCTGGCCAGAGGGTTTTTTGCAATTTGCTATTCTGAGAATAAAAGCTTTTATTTTCTCTCCTGAGAGGCCGTGAGGTCCTGTGTTACAAATGGCTCTGATCTGCACTGGTCAGTGTATAAACTGGCTCAGGATGAGATGTTTGCATGTTGAGACTTCAGTTCTTCTGTCACATTTGTACTGTCTTAATCACAACCTGTCTTTTAGACTCTTGTGTGGGGAAGGAACATTTATTTTATTAATCCCAGCATGGACCAAGCTGTCCCACGTGTCTGTCTCCAGAGGGTAATTAGACCTGTTAGAAGTGAAAGCTGCAGGCTCTCTTAATTGCAGGACTTTCCAGGAATACCTGGCAATTCCTTCCTGCTCAGTGAAATAGCTAATGTATGTATCCTTTATGTTACTGATAAGCAAGGACTAATCACATTGCTGTAAATATGCTTTTCCCTCTTCCATTGATCTCTTTGTTTCTCTGCTGAACTTGGGTAGAGCTGTCAATTTTCTGCTTTTTCTCATGGAGAGCATGGCATAGGGCAGAGTCCAAGGGCAAGGAAAGCAGGCAAGAGATTTCATTCTATAAAGCAGCACATGTAAGGCTGATTTTTTTAATTTAATTTTTTTTCCTTCTTTTTGTATGATTTAAGCAAGTTGGTTTGCAAACCCTAAGTTTACCAAGGGGTTGTGTTCTGGCAGAATTCAGCAAAGCAGACTTCATGTGGCTTATCTTTTTCTGCAAGGTCTGGGTAGCTTAAAATGGATTTTGCCTTTTGCCATTGCACAAGTAATTTGATTCAGTCTGAAGGATCTCCAGCACTACTGGATTTTGCTATTGGCTAATGATGATTGCATCTTAGGGTATTGTGTGGCACTGTAAACACCAACTGCAGGTTCTGAAACATTACATTGTTTCTGGGTTGTATGATATGATTAGGTTGCCAACAAACTGGATTGTCCCTTTTATTATACTTATTAATATACATAATATAAAAGCAATTATGTAGATTTCTTATGTTCAGTATGGCTCTGACAAGCTTTCATCAGTAAGTTTTAATTTGTGCAGGCAATGACATCTTTTTTCTGTTTTTCAGTCTCCTAGAGTGAAAGAACCTGTACAGAATTCCGAGGTAAGTTTTCATTGCAAATTATCACTTCCCAAAATGGTGACTCCTAGTTATTGCTGTTTTTCCAAGGCATGTGTTTTCATTAGCCTTTGAAAACAATACTGCATGAAGTAGAAACTAGTATCTCTCTGAGCTCTGCTTGAAAACACTCTATAAAAGGAATAATAAGCTATCTAACACTAGGAGGTCTTTCTGAGGTAAGTTTGTATATCTCTTTTCAACTTTACTTGCTATAGCAGAAGTCTGTTTGTTATAAGATAATGAATTGGCTACAAGAGCAATCTAAGCAAAACAACTGTTCTGATTTCCTCATTAAAAAAAACCCCAAAAGAACACAACTTGAAAATATCTAGTTTGTATAGGCTAATTTACTGGTTTGGAACCTATGCTCAGAACTGTGAAATAAATCTATAGTAAACAAAATCTTAAAGTAAACAAAACTTCCGTTGCAATTTATAATCTGCCTCCAGTTCAGTTCCTGTTTTTTCCCACATTAGGAATATTAGTGTCTTACCTTGCAATGACAGAGAATGCTTATCTTGCAGAGACAGTGCTATGTCTGTCTTTTCCCTACCTGTGTGGAAAGATATAAACAGATCTGTCTCCTAGAAATTTGTCTTGGGTTAGACTATCTTGTTCTTCCTTCATCTGTTTTCATAGATTGATTATACAGAAAGAGATCTTATGAAAGGCTGCAGTTCTGGAATTATCATTTCACATAAACTCTACTTGAAGAAAGAGCTGGAAACCAGAATCCCTTTGGGATTAATATCCCCATTTTGATACATTCCTTGAGGTATATAGTGAGATATGGAAGTCTGCTGCTCAGGTTCTCAATATTCAAGATAATTTATATTTCCAGCAGTTTAACAGAGTAAGTTGGGGGGCCCACTGAAGGAATGCCATGAAGCTTACAGTGTCAAAATCAGTTTCTGTTCTCAATTAGGCTACAGAGAAAAAAAGATTGAACTTTCATTAAAGCTCTTTTCCCTCAGTCTCAAATCAATTTCTTTTTTTTTTTTAATTGAAGGGACTAACTTTAAGCTTAATCCTAAGCAGTGTTCTCTTGTGTTTTTGAAGAACTTAGGTGGCAGACAGACACTTTTGTGAAAGCTGTTGCTTGAGTGAGAACTCGAGAGTTCCCTTTTTTATTAAATTGCCTTTTTGCTTGCAGCTATTCCCATCAACTGAGCCTACAGGTCCTTCACTCAATGCTCCAGCACAGGCACCTACTCAACTACCTCAGGCTGCAGGACAGGTACCTGCACAACCTCAACCTGCTGTACCTCCACCTAGTCAGGCTCCTCCAGCAGCCCCAGCAGCAGCCCAGGTAAGACCAGAGTTGCTGTGTACCACCTTTCAGCTTTACACCTCACCATTCTGTTCAAGAAGTGCTTAAAGGCTACAAAACCTTGAGAGCTGCATGTCTGGAGTTGCAGTAGTGCTGCTGTTTGTGCACAAGTGACAGCTGGGCTGGTGGTTTGCAAAAGAAATAGTTGTGGGCTCAGCAGTTTTCTTGTCTTACTCTGTGGAGGAGCAGTGATTTTTATGCTCCTCAGGGTGTGGACTCTTGTCTGGAGGCAAGGTTAAAGGTAAGAAAAAAGCAGAATCTCATTTAAGTGGCTGCTGTTTGTTCCTGGTATTTAAGGTGCAGCATGAACAGGCTCTGACTGCATCTCAGCATCCCTGGCATCTATGGGATAAAAGTGGAGAGAAACATGAGAGGAAGGAGTTAGAATATGCAGGTTCTCCAGTCTTGAGAGACAGGAGATCTAGTTTAAAACTGTCCTTGCAGCAGGAAAATGTGGATAAATTCCATCTTTGGGAAACTGAATCTTGTGCTTTCAAACAACTCCATTTCACACAGGGACAGCAGAGTGGTCCTTTGAGAAGTACAGAGAATGTGAAAGATTGACAAGTTTGTGTTTAATTTGTAGCTTTGTCACTCTGAAGTGTAGAATTTAGGTCAGATAGGCAGGCACAGCAAAGTCAGAAAAGAGCTCTGACTTTTGTAAAAAGAGAAAAATGGCCAACCCAAATCATAACTGAGCCACTTGCAACATGTCTTGTGGTTTGCTGAAGTAAAAAGCACTGCTGAGTTTGCCAGCCTGCTGGATGATGGCATCTTTTTCTATAAGAGACACTAATGTTCTTATTTGTTGGTGGGGAGAGGCTGTCAGTTTTGGAGAGAACTGAGCTGCCATCACCCTTTGGCAGACTCAAGGAGAAGAGACTTGGCAGTGTTGGTCAGAAAAATAACTCCTTCCTAGAAAGGTTTCATAATTTTTAAAGACCTTAGAAAGATATGATATTGCTTCCCTGCAGTCAGCTTGTGTTCCCTTTTACAAAACTGTTGGAGACAGTGCACTAGTCATTAAATAAAAATAATGAAGTTAGGGTCTGACATGTTCTTGGCTACATTAAAAATAGTTTTAATACTTAAATCCCTTTGAATCTTTTGAAAAAGGGCCAGTGTTTAATTGCTGAATTTTATGCAGCAGTTGAAACACCAGCAGCAGTGAAGGCCAGGACTCTTTTTTGGTAAAATGAAGTAGCAGTGTTTGGTCTCAGTGGAATTGTTCTGATTTTTTTCACTAGCAGAGTATCTTGCTCCTTGCCACTAGTGCTCAATAGCTTATTTGTTGATAGCTTGGCCTAAGGTGAAGTTCATATTTTTGTCAGTGTGTTCTTCCTTACAGCTCTTTGTGTCACTGGAGTTCATTTTTATAGCTCTTTTTTGTCAACAGGTTCTTCTTTACAGCCCTGTGTCATTGTGGTGTTCTTTGTAGCTCTCCTTCTGTTCTCATAGCTGCTTGGTTACTGTTTTGCAGACCTCTGGGCTTTTCTGAACCTTTGTTTGCTTTTAGTGACCTGGTAAAGCTTTCTGCTTCAGCAGAAACAAGGTTATGATAACAACCCCTGAGCTCCATTGCTGGTGCAAGAGAACCAACTAATGGAGTAAAATTAGTATTTTACTAAGTTATTAAGCAAAGGGTTATTTTTTTTCTCTCATGAAAAAGCAAGTGATCTAGAGGAAGAGTTTGGTCAAGTATTCTAGGTTTAACTTATCATCCCAGTGTTCTGTAAGTCTTATTACTGCAGATTGAAAATCCCTGTCTCAACTTGTGCAGAACAAGATAACTTGGACAGTAGAAGAGTAACCAAACCTCCTCTCTTCTGTTCAATATTTTTTTTTTTGGTGGTGGTTGATTGGACACCTCCTGGATCTTTTGTACTGGAAGTCTGCTGCTGACCCATATAAAATGCTTTGATTACACATTCCAATAGGTATTCCAAAGTAATTTAGAAGTGAAAATGGTCAGCTATAAAATTGCTACAAAATGCTCTGAAAGCCTTTGATTTGACCAAAAAAAAAAAAAAAGTAACAGAGTATATGCTAACCTGCCAGTTAAATTATTTCCTAGATGTGCTTTATAACTGTATCAGGGTTTTAAATCAGATGTTTGGGGCAGGGATTAAAACAGAGGAGGTCTTGAAGCTGTCATGAATGCCCCCACACCTTAAGATTTTAGGCAAAGCACACAGGTGTTTTTACATTTAGCACTTCTTTTGAAGACTAGTGCCATTTTGGTATTTCTCAAAGCTCTGTAGCTCTTACTTTTTGTGAGAAAACTGCAGAGAAAACCTCCTGGGTTACTATTTAAGTGTGAAGTTCTCCTGTTTCATTAGTCTACCTTCTTTGGGACTGTTGTGTCATAGTTCCAGTGCTGAGTTAAACTTTTATTTGTAGTTATAGTTGATATCTCTAGCTTTAAAACCAGATAAAGGAAGTGTTATTCTCTTTCAAAATTATCTAATCTTATTGCAGGCCCCACCTGCCCCTGCTGCAGCTCCGGTACAGGAAGATACAAAAGTCCCTATCAGCCTTGTACTAAGGTTAAGGTAAGGACAAAAAACTGACCTGTCCTATCAAAGTGAACCTTGGTGGAAAGGGACACTGGCAGACTTGTGTAGTGCATCCTGCCATCCTGCCTTTTCATGATAAAGCTGGTGGTGATATGTTGTTTATCAGCTTGGATTTCATCCACTCATCCAAAACTGGGACCCAGAAAAACTGTTTCTCATCTACTTTAGTTTGGCAGGAGCTGTAGAATGGAAAAGGTTTTGATGTTTGGATAAATATTCCTAAACTCTAATGGGGTGCAAAGGAGGAATTAGCTGTATTCCCTGAAGGGAATCAGGGATCCAGGTGTTTTCCCTTTGTACTGAACCATCTCACTGTTCAACATAATGCTTCAGCCAGTTCTGGGAGTAAAGAGCTTTTATCCTCTTCAGTGCATGGATTCTTGTTTGTGTCCCTAGAAATAGCCAGGAAAAGGAGTGGAAGCTCATTCTGCTGTGACCACACATGACTTCAGTCATTTCAGGAACCTGCCTCTCATCTTTGTGGGCATCTTGGTTGTTGATAAGCATTGGGCTGGGACTTGCTGAGCATTGTCTCTCAGTTATTCCTGAACAGCTGCATAATGTGTGTGCCTCTGCAGTCAGTGAGTGCTTCCTTCCTCTGAAAGATGTGCTCCAAGGACCTAGCTGCTGACAGACAGGAGTTGCTGAATCATGGGACAACATGGTCTTAGACCAGAGAGGTGGCACTCACTCACCCTGCATTTCAGACCACTCAGCCTCTTCCAGGTTGAGAGGCAGACCAAATACCCTCCTTCCAGACACACCCCCAACTAATTGGGGTTTGCCCTTTGCAGGGGAAGGGTGCAATGAATTAAATTCAGAGATTATTCAGTGACAGCTCTTTTGGGGAGGGAGCCCATCAGTGCAATGAGATGGTCTGTTCCATAAAATATTCTCTTCTTCCACAGGAATTCGAAAAAAGAGCTCAATGATATTCGATTTGAATTTACCCCAGGGAGAGGTGAGCTGGTGGGAAATTCCAGTGTGTGAAGGTGGTTTTGGTGACTGGGAACTTGTGTGTTTGGTGTTGTGCAGTTGTATGTGTGGTGACCCTGTACAAACATCAGTCCCCAGTCCCTTTCTAAAGAGGTTTCTAGCACTTGCCTCGTGGCTGGTCTGGTCACTAGCTCTTGGAACACTGCTGGTGAGAAGACCCTTCTTGTAAAACTGTCATGGATGCGACCAAAGTGTGCAGCTCTTTGAACTCCAGAGCAGGGTTTGATGGCTCTGGAGTCCATGTTTGGACAGTTTTCTTATAAAACTCTCATGGATGTGACCAAAGTGTGCAGCTCTTTGGACTCCAGAGCAGGGTTTGATGGCATGGCTTGGAGCTGTCTAATTGCACCTGATAGGTGTCTTGTGTAAAGGAGTTCTGCTGCTTGGTTTGTTGAAGCTCTGTCAGGTCTCTGTGTGATGCCTTCATCAGTTGGACAACTTCTGTTAAGTAGTGATTGGTTTTGGGTTTCTCCCCAACAGATACTGCTGACGGTGTGTCTCAAGAACTCATTTCAGCAGGTCTTGTTGATGGCAGGGATCTGGTAATAGGTAATTACATATTCTTTTCTGCTCTAACCATTCTTTCTAGTATGTTTAGGATGACCTGATTAGTGGCTGCTAGGTGAGTTTTCTGTGGCCTTGATTCTGGTGGCAGTTAATTGGTTAATTCTGGTGGCAGTTCTGTGCCAGTGCATTTAGGCAACCTTCAATCCACAAAAATATGATCTTGATGGAAACATAGGAAGCAAATGTTCTTGTAATGCAAAAAGAGGGCTAATCAGTGAATTAGCTAAATCATTCTCATCTGACACACACACTGCCAAATGGATTCACAAACCTGTCCTGCTCACAGGTCTTGTGCAAGAGAGGTCTGGGACTGGAACCAAACAGGCTTTTTTTGTTTGAAGTAGGGCTGGGGAAGGAAGTGTGAATGAAGTGCTCATGCACCAGGGCAGCAACCTCTAGCAATAGTTTTCTTAATAAAGGTATCCTCTGCAGCAGGTGAGATTTTTAAACTGTCAGCACTGCCCGTGCTGCAAGTAAAACTGTTCCTTGTCTATAGACTCCAACATCTGGAGAGGCTGCTGGTGCAAAATTACCTAGATATTGAGATGCAGTGGGGCAGTTTATTGCTACTAGTTCTACCACTTCCAGAAAAGATTACATCAGAAAAAAAGAAGCTCAATAACAAATTACAGCCTTTTCACAGTTTAAAGCTTTAGATTTAAGTAGATTGAGTCTAATTGAGTCCTAAACTTTATAATTTAAAAAAGTTTGCTGAGTTAATAGCAAGAGGCCTAATGAGTTTGAGATGTTTTTCTCTAGCCTGTCCTAATATTTGCCCATTTTCTTTGTGTGTGTATGTGATTTCAGTTGCAGCTAATTTGCAGAAAATTGTGGAAGAGCCCCAAGCAAACAGATCCGTCACTTTCAAACTGGTATTTATCCCTGTTCCCTAATTAAATGAGTTGTCACTTGCAAAGAGAAGGCATTGCATATAGATAGATGCCTGTGATGATGCCTACTGTAGGCATCTCATGGATGCACTCCAAATCCTCTCTTCTTTCCCAAAGCTGCCTAAAAGGAGGCAATGCAGGCTCCCTGATTGTGTTCTCTGAGCAGCACCTGGGTGAAATAACTGTGTGAGATGATGTGCTAACACAGACATTCCCTTAACATCTCTAATCAGAATATAAAAATCTTAGAAAAGGGTATTTTCTGGGCTTGGAATGTACATGGAAAGGGCAGAAATAGTTCAGGGCAGGTAAATGGGCTAAGAAATGCCATCTCCTTTCTGTGAGGAGGATGGGGAGGGTCCAGTGACAGTGTTTCTGAGGAGGAAATATAAAGAGAAGGGGGGGATGGAGGGAATAAGAGCAGAGGGCAAAAGAAGCAAGACAAAAAACTAAGAAGATAAGCTAGAGGAGGAGAAAGAACTGCAGATAAATCTTTCAGAGGTAGTTATAGTGGCAAAGCAAAGGTGTAACCAATTTATTGTCAGAGAAGCAGTAAGAGTCATTGGTTTGGACTTTTTCTGTAAGGACTTTTCACTTTTTTGGACATAGTTAGTACATGTAGTCCTACTCAGAGCAGACACTGGCAAAACTTCAGTCCTAGCCCTTCTGAGCTTCAAAGAAAAAGGCAAAAAGAAACAAAACTCTCAATTACAACTTTGGGGGTAGTACCAGCAAATGTGCAAAGCTCTCTTGTGACTGGTCCCTCCCCAGGCTGTGTCAGATACACTTTGTGACATGTAGCATGGTCTGTATCTGAGGGGGGAGCCTGTCTGTTGCTATTGGCATCTCTGTTCCTTGTGTTTCAGGCATCTGGTGTTGAAGGCTCAGATATTCCTGACGATGGCAAACTGATAGGATTTGCACAGCTCAGCATCAGCTAAACAATGGTCCCAGGAGATGTTTCCCAACTGAGAACCCACATGTGCATATTCGTAATGCTTCTGTTAGCCTAAAAAACAAAACAAAACAACCACTACTGCCAAAGAATTGAACTACAGCCCCCTTCCTAGAAGCTTTAACATTTTCCTTCATAGGATCACAAACCTTCCTGAAGTTACCGATGGCGTTTACACCTTTTGTAAACAACTCTCATGTTTTTGTATCTGTCATCTCAAACATGCAGATCCAACACATCATTGCCTGCATGTTCATTTTATTATTGCCTTACTTTAAAGAAAAATACTACTGAGTACGAAGCAGGGGGTTCCACTGCTCTGATAATCTTGCCTAAATGTTTGCTTACATGTGGTTTCATTTTTTTTTCACTTGCTATTTTTGCACAAGTTTTAATACTGAACAGATCTTTTTTGTTCTTCACTTGCTTCTCCTTCTATCTGAAACACCCATGTACATGTTGTTTGGGTCACCTGGAGTGCTGAGAAATCTGCTTCTCCTTCGGCTGTGTTTTTTAAAACTGCTGGTTTGAATGCTTGCACCTGAGACAGCAAGCAAAGTCTTAACCCACGGGAGGGAGAGCTGCCTTCCCTTGTGTTTGTGTTTTTGAGAAGTTCCTTCACTTTGAAGTGTTAGAAGTCAGCTTCCCTTTGTAAACTGCCTTAATTTTTATTTTTTTTTTTTTTAAACTATTTTGGTTCTCTCCACATGAGTGCCAGGCCTGGCATGAGGGCTGAACCTTTTTAATTTACACGAAACAGTCCTTCCTCAAAATGTCTTTCATTCTGCATCTTAGATGTAGTCTGGTTCTTGAAGGAGACCACAGAGGCTTTGCTGCCTGGAAACTGTTCATTCAGATGATCAAGAGAACATTCATGGTCAGAGGGAGAGAGAGGAGCTCTGTGTCACTCTGCGGTTGGACAAGATGCACTTGAAACCGTTCCTGAAACCCAGTCTGTTATGCCTGGCTGCCTGAGTCCTCCCCACCTCTTTCCCAATCCTTTGCAACCTGGTACCCCTGGAACCATCCCTGTCGTGTTCTACAGCAATAAAGAATCAGCAGGAGAGTGGTGGTACCGGGCAGGTGAGCGCCGGGCCGGGTCCCTCCTGCACTGATCACTTGGCTCGGTCCAAGCCTCGACGTTTGATCAGGATGTCACTGCAACCCTGTCACACACCTCCCCAGCTTTCATTTCTATGTGGTGTTGAGTTTGAGTTTCTACATGAATAATATAAATTATACTCTGCGTTTGGTAAGAGACACTCAGTAATGCAATATGTGAATAATAAATGGTGTTGATTTTTGGTTTTTCTTTTTTTTTTTTTTTTTTCTTTTTTTCTTTTTTTAAATTTTTTTTTATTTCTCTCCCCTGCAGTTTCACAGTTGGCCTTTGTAACTGCTATTGGCTCTGGAGTGTTTTCTCCACAGAAATTATAAGCCTGTAATTTAACACAGAGGTGGAAACGTGTTTGGTTTCCATCAGCCACAAACAATGCAGAAACAGAGTGTTAAAGCAGAATAACTGGGTTCAATTAGGACTTTTTTTTCCCATTCCCAAGTCTCCAGATGAACAATCTGTATTTATATTTTGATCTCTGTGAGCAGCTGTGGAAGCTTCCTGAGTTGTGCATATTCTTTGAACACCACCCTTGTTGCTTTTAGCCTCTAGGTGGATATTGGATATGTCCCCATGGGCTGTTTGCAGCCCCATGACTGGTGAACGTGAAGGAGAGGGAGAAGAGAATTTTGGAGAAGAGCATCCCAGGGTTCTGAACAGACACTCTCAGGAGCCCAGGAAGCAGGTGCCCAATACCAGGGAGTTGGTGGTGGCTGGGTTTGGCCAAATGTGTTCATGCCATGTGCATGTGGCACCTCTGGCACTTTCTCCTGTTGTCTGACACAAAGCACTCCCTGTGGCTTCCCCCACTGAGTTTCTTGGCTTGGGAAGAGCTAAATGCCACCTTGGTTTTCATGTCACCCTGTGGTCACTAGAGATGTACTGGAAACCCTTTAGCATTCGGAGACAAGGTACTCTTGGTACAGTATTTTCCCTCTGCCTGCATGCTGTGGGGAGCTCATTTGTGCACTGGTGCTGAGAAAGATAGGACTGCTCAAATGGGACAATGCAACATCTATTTATTAAGTTATTCCCCACCTTCCCAAAGCCAGGACTTGGAGAGCTGAAGCTCACACTGATCCAAGGCTCCTTAGTTCCTTAGTGGAGAAAACAAGTAAGGAAGAAACTGTTTTTTGCTCTGTAGATCTCCAGATGTTTTGGGTAGAGATCCAGAATATTTACTTGGGCTATTACAGTGCTAGACAACTGTCTTTTCAGATGTTGTTCCAGTAAGTGCCAATGCTGTTCATAATTGTTTCCCAGTGTCATTAAGAATTTGGTTTTTGTGCAAATTTCTCATCTGAACCTGGAAGCAGGTGGTAATTTTTAGTTCCTACTTTTAAGGACAATACTCTGTTAATGAAAACGGATCCTCTTCACAACTTTGGTGTATTGTAGATTATAATGAAAGATGTAAAATATTCAGGCTTTTTTTCCTTTTTTTGGACTTTGTATTTTACTGCATGTCTCTAATTTTTAATCAATAAAGAACAAATTGTCCATTACCATGTGTTTGGTGTGTGGTTTACATGTCATTGGGTTGGCTGGTGTTGATGATGTTTGTCTGAGTGGTGTCTGTAGCCCTGGGGGTTTTCTTTTGGGGAAAGAGGTGAGGAGGGGGTGGGGATGCTTTGCAGGAGTTAAGTGCAGAAATGGAGCACTTGGATGGCACTTGGGGTTGTACCCTGAGGGCTTACTTCCAATTGAAAAGTTTTCTCCCAGATCCACATGTTTTGTCCAGTTAGGGCTGAACTTCACCTGTCCAGGAACAGCTCAGGGTGGCAGAGGCTGGGATAGAGTGGGATGATTTATAACCTGAGAAGTGTTTGGAGCTTGAACTCTGTTCCCTCTTCTCTGTCTCCACAACACTTCTTCTCTCTGAATTTGGAAGTTCAGTGCAGCTCTGATCTCTCTTACATTTGTTGTGGAGCCAGGGCTTCAAGGAAGTGCACTGATGGTGAGAGGCAGAGCCCAGGCATGTCCCCATCCCTCCTCATCCTGGCAGCTCCATCTGGGCTCTTCCTCTCTCTAAGCACCAATGTCCCTCTGGCTGTATTACACCCGTGTGCCAGGAGTCATTCTTTGGGCTGTGGGAACACGGGGGTGCCTGAAATGAAAGGTGTTGGTCCAAGTGTGCAGGTGACAGGCAAGACTGGGTGAACTTCTTGCCATGAGATCGAAAGCACTTCTGAGACCTGGTGCTGAGCTGTGGCTGTGGCAGTAGATTTGTCATGGTGAATGCTGCAATTTGATGGCAGTGGGCACCTGGACAGCTTTTCCCTGTCATGGTCACCTTTTAACACTTTCAGTGTCATGTCATGCTGAGGAGAAGAGTCTGGTTGCAAGCAGACTGCCTGTCTCTCTTGTTAAGCCAACTTTGAAGCACTGTACTGGGGAAACCATCATTTTCCTTCACATCCTTCAGTATTCCTTGCCTCTCTTCGAGGGATAAAGGAAATTTTTCAAAATTAAGGGAAATGTTACCTGGGAAGTAAAAGAAACCCCTAACGTTCACCCCTGGATGTCCTTTTGGAAACTTCTCCCTAGTGTATGTCTTCTGGACCCAAGGTGTTTTGTACATTCAACTTCTGACAGCTTTGTGGACTTGGATTTACCCCGAGCTTGGTGAGGTTTTGTTTGATTGAGGTCATAGGGTCTCTGGGAGAAGCTGAAGGCATCTTCTCCCTCCCAGTGTGGGAATGGAGGTTTCTCTGAAGCTTTCATGGACTGTCAAGGGCAAGGTTTGTCTTTTGGGAGGGGAGAGGGATGGTCCATGGTTCTAGGCATGCTCTTCAGGCCTTTTGGCTGGGATGTACCTATCCATGTTTGCTTAAAAATAAGCATGGTTTTGCTTAAAAAAACCCAAACCAACAACCCATACCCAAAACAAAAAGGTGGTGGTCTTGGATTGTAGCACTTTCCAGGGTGTTTCAATTCACTCTACTTTCTAAGGCTCCTGGGCTTAGTTTGCTAATTACCAGCTCTTTAATTCTCTTAATGTATTTCTCTTTATTTGCAGACCCAGAAAACTTCCTTTTGGGTGAATGTAAGTTCCAAGTTTCAGACATGGGATGGTGAGAAATGTTCTGGGTCACTGAATCTCATCCCCTGCATCTCAGCCAGCTTCTTTGCCATCTTTCTAGTATTTGGACAAATGCTGCTTAAAAATCCAAGAGAATTATATTCAAGTTTTGGAATATAATTCTGCCTCTGTAGGAAATCCCTTCTCTGTGCTGCCTTAGTCCAGGACCTCATAGTCCTCCTGTCACTGAGTAGCCCACCCCAGTTACCTTTATCTTCAGATGTTTTCCTTTGTGGGTGCTCACTGTAGGGAAATCCCTGGGCTTCCTTGTTCCTAAGTCCGGGGTGGGCTGAACAGACCTGTTCTCAAATGTTCTCAAATGATCATTTTAAGGCCGGAAGGCATTTAAGCAGATTTGCCAAACCTGCCTCAAGCAGCATTGCCCTGTGTCAGATTTCTCCTACCCTTTATGCCTCCCCCCAGCCCCCAGAACAGGGGGAAACAGTGGCAAACAGTGGCCATCCTCATGTGGCTTCCTCATGGTTTCCTGGGGAGCTGCAAAAGATGTAGGAAATGATAGAATCCCAGAATGGTTGGAGTTGGAAGGGACCAACTGGAAGACCAACTTGGAGTTGGAAGGGACTAGTTCCAACTCTCCTCCCATGGGCAGGGTCATCTCCCACCACCCCTGGTTGCTCCAAGCCCATCCAACCTGGCCTGGAACACTTCCAGGGATGGGGCAGTCACAGCTTTTCTGGGCAACCTGGGCCAGTGTCTCACCACCCTAACACTAAAGAATTTCTTCCTAATGTCTAATCTATACCTCCTCTCTTCCAGTTTAAAGCCATTACCTCTTATCCTGTCACCACATTCCCTGTTAAAATGTCCCTCCCCAGCTTTCTTGCAGGGCATCCTTTGCCTGGGACCACAGACAACTTGTCACCTTTCCTTGTCTCTGGGTCTACCAATCCATCAGCATAACTCCTTTTATTTCCCTGGACCATTCCCTGCTCTGCATCACACTGGGGTGCCTTGGCCCCTTCTGAACATTTCCTTTTCTCAACAAACACAGCACTTCCAGTTGCTTTGGAGAAGAGTCTTCTGCCTTCTCAGTACCACCTGGCCCTGGCAGAGGGGGTGACCCAGGTTGCCTGAAACTGGGGTCCTCCTTCTCCAGCCATCAGCAAGCACCGTATGATTGCAAGAGGCACAGAGATGATTAATGTATTACATGGTGTACTCAGGTAAAACATCAGGCACTAAGTCTACCCCGACTTTACATATTTGTGGTGGCTGCCCGATGACTGCAGAGCTTATCTTAGGTTTAAACATTAATTCCAGCCTTTTGCAAAGTCTCTCCCAGCTCTGTCCTCTTCCAGACACAGCTGCCAATGTCAGGCGTTGGGGAAATTCTGAAAGCAGTAGGGGATTTTGGGCTGTTTCAGAAGAGGCTGGTGCTGCTCACCGTGGTTCCATGCCTCAGTGTGGCTTTCCATCAGTTTTGCCAACTTTTTATGGTTCCACACCAGCCTCACCACTGTGACACCAGCTGGATCCGTGCTGTTGGGCCCAACCTGACAGAGGAAGAGCAGCTGAACCTCACCCTGCCCCGGGATGTGGATGGGGAGTATGAGCAGTGCTCCAGGTACTCACCAGTGGACTGGGACCTGGGCTCCATCATGGAATACGGCCTGAACACCACGGAGAAATGCATCGATGGCTGGGTGTACCCCTCAGCACAGCCACCATCCCTGCTGACTGAGGTCTGTAACCACTTTCTGACAGGATGGGCATGTGGAAGGGAAGGGATGGGGACACCCCAACAAACCACCCTGCCCTCCAGTTCCGTTGGTGTCAGCCATTGTGCAAACTGGGCTGGGCCAGTACTCCAGGTGTATTTTGGGGACCTTGGCTCCATCACCCAGCCCCCAGGTGTGGCTGCATGCAATGTAGATGCCAGCAGGGCCAGAGGCACAGAACAGACAGAGAGATTAATCCCTCCTGGAGGGACCTTGTTGGGTCTCCCTGTCCCAGCTCTCCCTTTACTGACAGGGGGTGACATTCCAACTTGTCCCTGGGCACAGCTTTGTGCCTCGGATACCCCAGCCAGGGGGAGGAGGCAGAGCTCAGCTCTTGGGTTCTGCTCCCTCCCATGGTGGGCATCTCTCAGGGTGAACAGCTCTGGGGTCTGACAGGGGTTCCACTGAGGCTGAGTGTTGTTCCAAAGAGCTCAGGTTCCTCACTGCTCCTCATTCTGTGCAGAGGTACCAGGTTTGGTGAAGGGAGCTTGCAAAGCCACAGATCTGATTGTCACCAGGAGCTTCAGCAACACCAGTGATGTCCCAGAGAGCAGTGATCAACTTTTTCTAGTGCTTTCCAACCTCTCTGTACATCCTATACATGTCCTTCCCTCTGTGACCCTTCCTGTGGATGGTCTCGGGATGCTGCCACTTGCAGAACATCTCTTGAACAGAAACTGCTTGGCCCAGGAACCAGAGCTGCATTAATCCCTTTTCCTCTGGGAGGGAAGGCAATCTAAGATGAAGAAACCTCCTGGCAATTCTGTCCCTCTTTAAGCAAAATATGCCAAGCAAAAGGGTCCTGTGGGGAGTGCCTGGGTTGGGGAGAGTCCCAGTTCCAGTCCCAGTGCTCAGGAGATGTGCACCACTGAGTGCCTCATGGTTTTGTCCCACTGAGTTTTGTGTGCACACCATGGAGGATCATGTCCCTGGGGGGTGAGATCTCTGCTCTCAGGGGATGGAGAAAGAGCTTTGGGCACCCCACTCTTGAGCCCACCATGGACCAGAGGGGCTGCCCACCCACAGAAAGCATCTGGAGCCTGTTGGGAGCAAAAGCAGCTGTGTTTTCTTCCTCCAGTTTGACCTGGTGTGTGACAGGAGGGACCTACATGACATCTCCCAGGCCATCTACATGTTGGGGCTGTTCCTAGGATGCATGATCTTTGGGCCACTAAGTGACAGGTGAGGAGACACAGCCGCCCTTCCAGGGTCTGTGCAAAGCTGGCAGAGTGTCACCCTACTCCCAGCCTCCCTGGCCACTGCAGCCTGAGCATTTTGTCACCACTTATCACTAACATGGACCCTGACCAAAGTTCTTGGGTGTCGCGAGGACACGGCCATGCGGGGGTGGAAGGGAGATGAGCACCGTGTGTGCTCAGGGTGCTTCACTTGTCAACCCAGCACCTACTCTGAGCCTTAACACCTTCAAGAAAGGGTGATAGAATCCCTGCAACCTGCAGGACTCTTCCCCATCCCCACTAGTTCTCTCCAGATACCAACTGTGTCTTCCACCTTCCTCCCCAGAATCGGCCGCCGTCCTGTCATCCTCATCTCCATCTCCCTCCAGGCCTTGTTTGGTGTAGGAATTGCCTTTGTGCCCCACTTCTATGTCTACATGGCCTTCAGATGTGTCGTGGGAGCTTCTGTTTCAGGGATCACTATGTCACTACTGGCCTTAGGTGAGTAGGGTGTCCTTTCCCTGAGGCAGACAGATGAGGCTTCTCGAGATGCAATAGGAAAGGTCTGTAAAGAGGCAAAAATCATGATGTATGGCTTGAAAGACACCAGGTTGAGGTCGGGTCTTGCTCTGCACTGCCCTTTGGCACTTTGGCATCTCTCCAGCCTGAGTGAGAGCCACAAGAATCATCTCTCCCACACCAGTGCTCAGAGGAGGCCAACGGGACAGTCTCCAAGCTCCAGGAGGTCAGTCCACGGAGATAAGCCCCATGGCTCTGCGACATGGCAGTGAGGGGCTCTGTGGGCACTGACAGGAGGGAGATGATGTACCCGAGCTTCATGTGCTCTTGCAGAGGACCAGGACACCCTGACAAGAAGGAGAAGTGATGCATATAATGGAACACTGGTGATGTGCATGGGTGACTGATGGCAGAGCCCTGACTGCTGGCTCTTGAGATCTTCAACAGGGAAACCACCCTGTTAGTATCAGGAAAAAACATTTTCATGGATGATTCTGAACCTTCCTCCTTGTTCTCAGCTACAGAATGGATTGGTGTCACCTCCCGGCCAGCAGCTCTGCTTGTTAGTCACTGCTGCTTTGCTGTGGGACAGATGATTTTGGCTGGACTGAGCTATGGCATTCGCCACTGGAGGCTGCTGCAGATTGCAGGATCTGCTCCATTATTTGCCTTTTTCTTCTACATCTGGTAAGTGGGACGTGGGCAGAGCTTCTTGCAGGCATGGCAGCAGTGGGTGGTGGGGATGGCAGGGAGGAGGCAACAGCTCAGGAGCTGGCTGGGTCTTTCCCATCATAGTGCAGATGCTGGAAGAGCTTCTGCAGAGCTCAGCACATCTCCCTGGGGTACTGGAGAACCCTGAGAACTGCAGCTGGTTTGCTTCAGGTCTTCCAAAGTGGCTTTGGGGGCCTGAAGGTAGGGTATTTAGACCCCTTCCATCACATGTGATGCCCACTGCTTGCTGGACATGGCCACAAGGAGCTGGGCTGTGGGGAAGCTCAGCAGGTCACTGCACCACCTCCTGATTTCATCTCCTTGGCAGGGTGCTGCCAGAATCACCTCGCTGGCTGGTCACAAAAGGCAGAATAGAAGAAGCTAAGAAGGTCCTTCAGAAGGCAGCATCCATCAACAAGCACACCATCCCACCAGAACTCCTGGAGAAGGTACCTGGAATGGCAGGGAAGGTGCTGGCTGGCTGCAGAGACCTTCCTGGCTGCTTGGCTTTGTAGCAGCCACTGGAGCTGAGGTCACTGACAAACATCTTCCCATGGCCACTGGGGATGATTTGGGGATGGATTGCAGAGCTGGCCAGGGGGTTCCTTTGCCTGCTTTGACTCTTTGACTTTCTACATTTTGTAGTTGAAGCCTGAGACACAGACCAAGCCTGGAAGTATTCTGGATCTCTTTCGGAAGAAGCACCTCCGGAAGGTGACTTTAATCATGTCCTGTGCTTGGTAAGACATTCTGTGAACTTTTATGCATATAAAAGAAGAGACAGTTATATAAATTCACCTTGTGATTTTTGGGGTGTTATTGATGGATATTTCTGTTTCTGGCCATTCAAGATGCTTTGTGGGTTGAGGGAAGGGTTACAGCTGTGGTACAGGTCTGATTTTATGTCCCCTTGGAAATGCTGTTGTTTGGTCAAAATGTTGTCACTGCAGATCAATATTGTACTTGTTCATGGCCAATAGACATGCTCAGTGCCACCCTGCCTGGCTTTTAGGTTTGTGAACAGCCTTGTCTACTATGGGCTGAGTCTGAACGTGACAAATTTTGGTCTGGACATCTACCTGACCCAGCTTGCCTTTGGAGCAGTGGAAATCCCAGCACGTGTTGGTTGTATCTTCATTCTGCAAAGGTTTGGGAGGAAGAAACCCCAGGCTATTCTGATGCTGCTGAGTGGCCTGGTGTGTCTGATCATCAGTGGCATCTCTGAAGGTGAAGAACCTCTTCCCATCCTGAGGCAACAACTTTTGAGCAGAGGGAGGCACAGACCCCCAGTGCTGCCCTTGTTGGTTCAAGTCCTGTCCTCCCAGCCAGGCTGGTTCACATCTCCCTGGGCTTGCACAGATTTTGATGCCATGCCTTGGTCAGCTCCCTAGGGTCCATTCTGATCAGCAAACCTTTGCTAATTAGGACAGGAGAAAGTAGATCTGAGCCCTGTAGGCCACCTATTAGCAGAGTTGTGGGGAAAGTTCCCCACAGTAAGTGTGGAAATGAGATAATGGATGCAAAGCATGGTGCAGGTGCCTTCCAGGCCAGAGCTGCTCCTCAGTCCATGTTCAGGCGTTGCCCAGAGGTGATGGCTCCCTGTCACTGTGCATCCCAGTCTCTATCCCCAAGTGGTGCTGGGCCCTTTTTCTTCCCACAGTGGCACTCTTTTCCCTCAGAGCAAGCTGTGGTGATCACCACCTTGGCCATCGCTGGCAAGTTCACCTCCTCCTCTGCCTTCTCCACCTCCTACGTCTACACCGCAGAGCTCTTCCCCACAGTCATCAGGTGAGCTCTCTCCACTCATCCCTGTCCTTTGGGTGGGCCAGGAGCCCTGGTTGTCCCCAGGGTGGTCCCACGGTGGCCCGGGAAGCTCTGCCCTACACCTCCCACCACCCTTTGCTCCCCCAGGCAGACGGGTGTGGGGCTGTGCTCCATGGCAGCGCGGGTATCGGGGATCTTGGCCCCCTTGATCCTTCTTCTGGGCCAGTACCATCGGGTCGTCCCCATGGCCATCTTCGGGGGTGTCCCCATGGTGGGAGGTCTCCTCTGCTTCCTGCTGCCTGAGACCCGAGGCACCGAGCTGGCAGATGACACAGGGGACAACCACCCCCCAAAGGTGGGTGCCGGGTGGTGACCTGGGTGCCTCTTGGGCAGGGATGTGGGTGCCAGGGCTGTGGGAGGACATTGGCATTGCATGGGCTGGGGGCTTCTTCAAGGTCTTACAGAGGTTGGAGGGCAGGGAGTGGGGCTGCCCCACTGCAGAGGGAGGGAAAGAGGTGCTGTAGCCCTGCCCATGGTGGTCATCATCCCTTCATTCCTATTTTTGGAATGGAAGGACTCCCAGAGAGTCCAGGACTTCACTTGGAGTCCACCCAGGGAAGGGCTGGTGCCCTATAGCCATGTCTTTCAGCCTTGTGTAGCTCCCACATTCCCATTGTCCATGGGACAGGGTGGAATTACACCACAGTATTTTAGTTGGGAGAAGGATGTCCATGGGGACCCAGAAAGCGACTGGTGAATGGGCAGCCAGGCTGCAGAAGGCTGTGAGTCTCAGAGGAGGCTTCCATCAGCTGATGACAGAACTTCCTTTGCTTTTTCAACACTTTTGTCTTTCACTAGGTCCGTGAAAATGCCAACAGCACCTCCGAGAAGGGAGACATGAAAGGAAAAGGTGGTGGTCAAGTCAATGAGTCCACAAAGACCACGTACTTCTAGTTGAGCCTGCAGTGGGGCTGCAGCAGAACCACCCCAGCTGTGCCTGGCAGGGTCTCCATGTGCAGACCCCCCCATACCTCTCCAGAGCTCACAGACAACTCATGTTTTCCCTTTCCTCTTTTGCCTTTCTGTACCCCCCTCTATAGCTGCTCCTCAGGCACTGCATGTCCCCTGCTGGAGGAAAGATGAGGCTCTTCATTTCAGGGGGAAAAAAAAAAAAAAAAAAAAAAGAAAGAAATAAGAAACAGGGATGGAGGCAACATTTTTCTCTTCATTTGTCCTGTCCCATCTTCAGGAAGGTGAGGCTGTAAACTTTGTCCAAGCAAGAAACTTTCTCAGGCACTGAACATGTTTGTGCTCAATGAAGAGAAAGCCAGAGAAGATGCAGCATGGAAAAAACCTTTCACACCTGTAAGAAGGAGTGATTTCTCTTGACTGTCCAGCATGATCTGCTCACTCTCTCCTCAAACCATTAATTTTAATTTTTTTTTAATTTTTTTTTTTGAATTTTTATAAATTTGAGACCCTCAGCTCAGTAAAAAAAAAAAAAAAAAGATGAGGTGGCAGAAGCAGCAAAGAGTGAGCAGGGATGTCTGACAGGCAGCAGGATTTTCCCCTTGGTGCTGGTGTCTTTAAATGAAAGCATCTTGTGGTGCTCTGTGCACAGCAAATCTGCCGTGGTGTAGGACCACAGGCATTTGTCTGTTCCAGGAAAATGGGAGATGTTGTGACACTTGGTCTTCTAGAAGAAAGCACAGATCTTCCTGGGAAGTATCAGATCTATTCCATTCTGTCTGAGCCTGTTCTTGCTTGCTGTGTTCATTTCTGTCTTTAAATGAGTTAGGACCTTTTTTTCTTGTATTATGAAGAAGCAAAACACATTTTTTTCCTGTGTTTCCCCTCCTCTTATCTCCTGTTTCTCTTAATGACTTTCTTTTACCACTGGCTTGCTATAGATGAAGCCCAGAAGTGGTGGTGTCCCAGTTCTGCTTACAGCTCAGAGCTTATTTTCTTTGCCTCCTGGGTTTTTTTTGGATTTTTTTTTGTTTGGTTTTGTTTTTATAAATATACATTTGGTATTTTTGCCTTTCCTTGCGCCCATCATATTTCTATTTCTTCTTCCCCCCTCAGGCTTGACAGAAGGTTTCCCAGAACAGAGTCTCAGATATTGAATCTTATATATAAAATATAATTTACTCAGGTGGTGCAGTGGAAAACCAGCTTGAACTGGATGCCTCTGGAGAGGGACCCCAACAAAGAAACCTCTGGGCAATTATACCCTTATATTCTAAGTTCCTCTTCCCTCATGTGATGATTTGGTCTAATAGTAATGTTAGGGTCTGGGGTCTTCCTCTTCCTTACTAGAACTTTTCTTGGTCTCCTGACAGGCCATTCCTTTTCTTATCTCAATGGATGCATCTTGTGCTGGTGGCTGTACTGTCCTTATCTTTCAGCTTGAACATACTCTGAGACCTTCTCCTACTGAACTAGGCAGAGGCTCAACAAAATGTTCAGCACCTATCTGGGTGAAAATTTACAACTTCAGGAAATCCTGCTTCTCATGCTAAGCTATTAATGGAAACATCTCTTAGCAGAGGGAGCCAAAGGGATGAAAAAAAGGTGAGGACAAAATGGTAAGAGCAGATGCGAGACCTCTGTGAGTCTATGGGATGGCAAGACCAAGCCATGAGTGGGGATCCAGCTGTGGAAAGGTGCTGAAGGTGATGGTGGTACACTGTGAAGGCTTTGCTAAAGCTTATTAATTGGTGTCCAAGCCTTCTCCAGGCCTTCGTATATCAAACATGGCAGCAAGGCCCTGCTCCTGTGCACTGGTGTTACCCTCATTTATAGAATTATTTAATTTGGAAAAGACCTGTAGGATCATTGAGTGCAAGTCTGTGTTCAGGTCAGAGCCTCTTGACCAGCATTTTACCCTTTGGAGAGGACCCAGGCTCATGTGTCAGGCAAGGTCAGAGGTGTCTATGGCATGGAGGAGCAGGAGAACCTGGCCTGACCATGTTCCCTCAGGGGAGGAACTGTGGGGTGAAGCATCTTCTGTTGCCAGAGGAGCCCCACAGGGACCACTGAGACAGTCAGTAGTCAGTGACACCAATAAACTGTGCTGCAACCCTGACTCCTGTCTATGGGACAGAGGTGTCAGGGTGCTGGACCTTGTCCTTTAAACAGAGGACATCATCATCTCCTTCTTCCTCAGCCTCTGCTGGGAAGGATGGCCAAGGGGACACTTGTGATGCTGGGAAGATTTTCTGCACCAAAGACAAAACACAGCAGGAATGTCACCTCCAGACATGTCTGGTCCAGACTTGTGACCAACCTTCAAAATACCCTTTACTACAGCACAAAGCAAAAGGATGTTTGGGAATCAAAAGGATTCTACAAACCTGAGTGGCCACCTTCTAGTTTGGCCAACTCTGGGCTATGCTTTGAGGAGATAAATTCATGACAGGGCACCAGATACATTCTCTGCTTGCAAAGAGGTAATCCAGGAGGGGAGGCCTCACTTCTCTTTCTTTTGCATGACACTAAATGATAAAATGTGGCTGAGAAGGTCACTGTGAAAGGCTGACCATGAGTGGGGGAAGCTGTCCAGATGCCCACTCCATTCCCCTGACTGAATTGCAGCATACACCACACGATTCGGGAAAATTCCACAGCTGCTGGTAGAGAAAATAAATACAGATTGTTCATCAGAAGGCAATGGGAAAAAAAAAAAAAGTCCTAATTGAACCCAGTTATTCTGCTTTAACACTCTGTTTCTGCATTGTTTGTGGCTGATGGAAACCAAACACGTTTCCATCTGTGTGTTAAATTACAGGCTTATAATTTCTGTGGAGAAAACACTCCAGAGCCAATAGCAGTTACAAAGGCCAACTGTGAAACTGCAGGGGAGAGAAAGAAAAAAATTAAAAAAAAAAAAAAGAGAGAGAAAAACCAAAAATCAACACCAATTATTATTCACATATTGCATTACTGAGTGTCTCTTACCAAACGCAGAGTATAATTTATATTATTCATGTAGAAACTCAAACTCAACACCACATAGAAATGAAAGCTGGGGAGGTGTGTGACAGGGTTGCAGTGACATCCTGATCAAACGTCGAGGCTTGGACCGAGCCAAGTGATCAGTGCAGGAGGGACCCGGCCCGGCGCTCACCTGCCCGGTACCACCACTCTCCTGCTGATTCTTTATTGCTGTAGAACACGACAGGGATGGTTCCAGGGGTACCAGGTTGCAAAGGATTGGGAAAGAGGTGGGGAGGACTCAGGCAGCCAGGCATAACAGACTGGGTTTCAGGAACAGTTTCAAGTGCATCTTGTCCAACCGCAGAGTGACACAGAGCTCCTCTCTCTCCCTCTGACCATGAATGTTCTCTTGATCATCTGAATGATCAGTTTCCAGGCAGCAAAGCCTCTGTGGTCTGCTTCAAGAAGGATTGTCTCAGACTAGACTGTTAGGATATACCTGCTCATTCATCAGTTGCTCTCCAGGCATCTTAGCTGTTCTTCTCCAAGCCTACTCCGTTGTCTGCCTTGGATAGTGTCTTGTTGCTGAAGACAAAAAGGAAAAAACAGCTGATAGTGTTTCCATTCTGGTTTCTGAAATATTTCTCTTCTCCTTAGATCTGCTCCTTTCGATTTTTTTTTTTTTTTTTTCTTTAAATTCTGAGCTCGGGGTACCCACCTCAGCTGGGGGGTGGCTGTTCCCACGTTGTCCACCAGCTCGGTGCCTCGGGTCTCAGGCAGCAGGAAGCAGAGGAGCCCGATAACCACAGTGACACCCCCAAAGATGGCCATGGGGATGACCCGGTGGTACTGGCCCAGAAGAAGGATCAAGGGGGCCAAGATCCCCGATACCCGCGCTGCCATGGAGCACAGCCCCGCACCCGTCTGCCTGGGGGAACAAGGGGTGGTGGGAGGTGTAGGGCAGAGCTTCCCGAGCCACTGTGGGACCACCCTGGGGACAACCAGGGCTCCTGGCCCACCCAAAGGACAGGGATGAGTGGAGAGAGCTCACCTGATGACTGTGGGGAAGAGCTCTGCGGTGTAGACGTAGGAGGCGGAGAAGGCGACTGTGGAGGTGAACTTGCCAGCGATGGCCAAGGTGGTGATCACCACAGCTTGCTCTGAGGGAAGGAGGTAAAGAGGCTGCTGCTCTGACCTCCACTGAGAAGGTTTAGTTGTGAGCAAAGGTCACTGCAGTGGAATTTCTTGGGAAAGTCTTTTCTAATGGACTTACAAAGGAAATCTACTGCCTGACCCACTGGAAATCATTCCCAGAATATCATTGCCTAGAAAATACCTCCTGGACAACTGGCAAAGAGAAGCAAGATTCCTCCCAAGGCCTTGGGCATTTCCTAAATTTGCAACCGGAGTAAGCCACTGCAGATCTTCAGGGAAAGCTCAGTTGGGAACATCTTGTCCATGAGCTTGGAAGCATCATGCAGTCACTCTCTCTCCTTCAGCCTTACTCACAACACTACCACAGCAGCAGGGGGGAGGTATGGCCCATGGCAATGTGTAGGTAGGAACAGATAAGGGATGGACATTATCTCTTCCTGTTCATCTACAGAAGGGACACATGGTAGCTTCAAAACCCCCTCTTCTGCTACACCTTTCTGAAAGGAGGTGGTGGGTCTAGTGGGTGGAGGTGATGGTGTCTAGAGGGTGGAGTTGCTGTAATATGCAATAGCCACTGCCTGCCAAGGGCCAGGAGATGTGGAAGGACCCAGAACAGCTCTGAAGGAGTAGAAAGTCAAGCAGAGAGGAAGCCAGCACCTTGGGAGTGCATCCCTGGGGCTGTGACCCTCCAGGTAGCTCAGCCCCTGGGTATAAATGTGGTTCTGTGGTCAGCAAAGCTGGGAGGATGGGTCTGAACCAGGATAGAGTTAGCTGGAGCTCTGCCTGGCTGTGCTCCTGGGTTGGGAAGAGGTTCTTCACCTTCAGGGATGCAAGTGATGATGAGACAGAACAGGCCAGACAGCAGCAGCAGAAGAGCCTGGATTTTCTTCCTCCCAAACCACTGTAGCAGGTAAATGCAGGAAATTCTAGCTGGTAACTCTGCAGCCCCAAAAGCAAGCTGGGTCAGGTAGATGTCCAGCCCAAAACCTGTCACGTTCAGACTCAGCCCATAGTAGACAAGGCTGTCTGCAAACCTGAAATTCAAGTGAAGTGGAACAGAACATGTAAGCAGATGGGTTTTCCAGGGGGTTGTCTTCAAAAATCAGGGTGGTTAGACCATGTGCATCTCATTTAAACTCCCCTCAATCTCTGTTTTCACCACCTGTGACAATTCTGGGGGACATAGTTAAAGAAGTAGAGAAACCCATATATTTGGCAAATTTTAAACAGCACCCAGGACTTTTAGGGAGCACAAAGCTACCCCAAGGCCCAGGGATTGCCAAAACCTGAAATTTCTTCAGCCTTTCTCAAAAAAGCATCTTAATTAATCAACATCTCCCCATGCTCAGACAAAGTAGAGATCTGGACCAGTATGGGGAGACAGAAAGACAGCAGATGAATGGACAAGTGCAAAATGAGCCCAAAAATGGCATGAAGTGAGTTTACAGTTCTTGCCAACCCTCAGCCTCCTCTTGACATTGGTATAAGTTTGGAAAGAGGTGAAGAAGGGAGTGTCTTACCAAGCACAGGACATGATTAAAGTCACCTTCCGGAGGTGCTTCTTCCGAAAGAGATCCAGAATACTTCCAGGCTTGGTCTGTGTCTCAGGCTTCAACTACAAAATGTAGAAAGTCAAAGAGTCAAAGCAGGCAAAGGAACCCCCTGGCCAGCTCTGCAATCCATCCCCAAATCATCCCCAGTGGCCATGGGAAGATGTTTGTCAGTGACCTCAGCTCCAGTGGCTGCTACAAAGCCAAGCAGCCAGGAAGGTCTCTGCAGCCAGCCAGCACCTTCCCTGCCATTCCAGGTACCTTCTCCAGGAGTTCTGGTGGGATGGTGTGCTTGTTGATGGATGCTGCCTTCTGAAGGACCTTCTTAGCTTCTTCTATTCTGCCTTTTGTGACCAGCCAGCGAGGTGATTCTGGCAGCACCCTGCCAAGGAGATGAAATCAGGAGGTGGTGCAGTGACCTGCTGAGCTTCCCCACAGCCCAGCTCCTTGTGGCCATGTCCAGCAAGCAGTGGGCATCACATGTGATGGAAGGGGTCTCAATACCCTACCTTCAGGCCCCCAAAGCCACTTTGGAAGACCTGAAGCAAAACAACTTTTCAAAAACTTTTTTCAAAACTTTTCCCCTGTACTCAGCACTGGTGAGGCCACAGCTCGAGTCCTGTGTCCAGTTCTGGGCCCCTCAGTTCAGGAAGGAGATTGAGGTCCTGGAGCAGGTCCAAAGGAGGGCAACCAGGCTGGTGAAGGGATCCAGCACAAGTCCTGTGAGGAGAGGCTGAGGGAGCTGGGGGTGTTCAGCCTGGAGAAGAGGAGGCTCAGGGGAGACCTCATCGCTCTCTACAACTCCCTGAAAGGAGGCTGGAGCCAGGGGGGTTTGGGCTCTGCTCCCAGGCAACTATCAGCAAGACAAGAGGGCATGGACTTAAGTCCATGCCAGGGGAAGTTTAGATTGGATATTAGAAAGAATTTCTTCACGGAGAGGGTGATCAGACATTGGAATGGGCTGCCCAGGGAAGCAGTGGATTCTCCATCCCTGGAGATATTTAAAAAGAGCCTGGATGTGGCACTCAGTGCCATGGGCTGGGAACCACAGTGGGAGTGGATCAAGGGTTGGACTTGATGATCTCTGAGGTCCCTTCCAACCCAGCCGATTCTATGATTCTATGAACTGCAGCTCTCAGGGTTCCAGTACCCCAGGGAGATGTGCTGAGCTCTGCAGAAGCTCTTCCAGCATCTGCACTATGATGGGAAAGACCCAGACAGCTCCTGAGCATCTCCACCACCCACTGCTGCCACGTCTCTGCCCTGCTCCTGCTTACCAGATGTAGAAGAAAAAGGCAAACATTGGAGCAGATCCTGCAATCTGCAGCAGCCTCCAGTGGCGAATGCCATAGCTCAATCCAGCCAAAATCATCTGTCCAATGGCAGAACAGCAGTGAGTAATTATCACAGCCTTGGGACGGGAGGTGACACCAACCCACTCTGTAGCTGAGCAGAAAAACAAAAAGTTTTTAAAACGTACAACCCTGTCCTTTGTCACTGGGTTTTCTGAGGTCTGTCTCGGGTCAAGGACACCCTGCTCACCCAAGGCCAAGGTAATAATCAGTGTTCCTGACACCCCAGCTCCCACGACACATCTGAAGGCCATGTAGACGTAGAAGTGGGGCACAAAGGCAATTCCTACACCAAACAAGGCCTGGAGGAGGATGGAGAGCAGATACATTGGCCGACGGCCCATCCTGTGGAGATGAGGGAAGACACAGTCATTATCTGGAGTAACTTCATGGGGATGGGGAGTAGCCCAGGTGGAGGACACAGTGAAATGACAGTGATTCCCACCAGACGAGATTTGGCACCCATGTGAGCAAAGCTTCTCTCTGTGCCCCAAGAAGTTGCTGGCAGGAAATGCAGCATCTCCACCTGTGACCCATAGTGCTGCTAGCAAAAGCAAAAGGAGATGCTGTGAAAGGAACCAGCCCTTGAAGGGCCCCATGTCCCTTGTCTTGAGATCAGTGAGGACCAGACTGAAATGGGCTGTAGTGCTGGTTCCCCTCTGAGGCACCCTGTACACTTGTGAGCCCTTCTCCTGTCCATGTTCCCTGTGTGGCCACATCCTCCAGGGAGATCTGGGTCACCATGAAGTGAGCAGAGCCACAGGAAGGAGGGACACAAGGTCTGGTTAACATAGATGAAGGTAGGTCCAACCCTGTGCTCAAATGTAAGTTTTCTGGGATTCCTGGAGACACCTTTGGGTATCTGAGGTACCGGTTTGGGGTTAGACCTGTGATTTCTGAAGGACTCTTACCATAACACTATATCTGCTTCCCTCTCTTCTCAACCCTCAGACACCTACAGACAAGTTAAGTGGCCCCAGACACCCTTGCTCAGGCAAGGGGATTGAGTCCTGTGGAGGGATTGTTCCATGATCAGTGTATGGACATCCTGAACTCTCAGCTGGGCTGTCCCTGGGTGCTGGGCAATAAACTCTGGGAAGGTGGCTGTGTTTCCTCACCTGTCACTTAGTGGCCCAAAGGTTAGAGCTCCTAGGAGAAGCCCCATCATGTAGACAGCCTGGGAGATGTCAGTCAGGTCCTTCTTGTCACACACCAGGTCAAACTGGAGGAAGGAAACAGAGCTGCTTTTGTTCTCAACAGGATCCAGCTGCTTTCTGAGGAGGGGCAGCCCTTCTGGTCCATGGTGGGCCCAGGAGCTGGGTGCCTGAGTTCTTTCTTCATCCCCTAGGAGCAGAGATCCCACCCCCTAAGGACATGATCCTCCATGGTGTGCACACAGGACACCAGTCAGAGGTGGGACAGGTGTACAAAGTGCTCAGTCTGCCTCTTCATCATGCTGCACATCTTCAGAGCACTGGGACCTGCAGCATTCTCCTCCAGCCCAAGCACTCCTGAGGGAGACTCCTGGTAGGAAAGATTTCCTTAATGTGGAACCTTGGGATACGAGTCCTAGAAGTTGGTTCTCTGTCTGCAAAGGACAGGGTGAGAGGAGGAGGGCAGGAAAGCAGTGTTTTCTCTGGAAAAGGAGGACTGGGAAGGGATGAAGCAGCTACTGAGAAGCCTCCAAGGAAGGGGGTTGTGAAATGGACAGAGTGCTCCAGGGCCCTCAAGAAGCCTTTGCAAATGCCAGAGCCTGGACTTTCTCCTCTGGTTCAGCTTAGAGAAAGGTACTGGCAAGAAGGTTCTGGAGCTGGGAGTGAGAGAAGGAGGGAGGAGGAAGGGAGGAAGCTCCAGAGATCCAGAGGGACAAGCTGGGGATGATGACAGATAGAGCCTTTGCTCAACTGCATGGCAAATGGGATGTCTTGTTGCATCCTTGAAAATCTCTGGAGGCACCAGGAGGTAGAATCATAGAATCACAGAGTGGTTTGGGTTGGAAGGGACCCTAAGGAACATCTACTTTCAACCCCCTGCCATGGGCAGAGACATCCTCCATTAGACCAGGTTGCTCAAAGCCCCATCCCACCTGGCAAGCCCTTGGGTCATGATCCTTATCACTCTCTTCAAATTCCTCAAGGGAGGTTGGAGTGAGAAGGGAAACATCCTCTTCTCCTTAGTGGACTGTGATAGGACAAGAGGAAATGGATGTAAGCTGTGCCAGGGGAGATTTAGGCCAGATGTCAGGAAACATTTTTTCATTGAGAGGGTTGTCAGGCACTGGAATGGCCCAGGACAGTGGTGGAGTCACCATAACTGGAGGTATTTAAAAGGCTTTTGGACCTGGTTTAGCAGTTAGCTTAGGGTGTTGGCCAAAGGTTGGACTGGATGATCTTGGAGGTCTCTTCCAACCTAAAACATTCAGTGATTTTGTGATTCCTGCAACAACCTCCCAAGGATTTCAGCTGTGATCTCTGTGATGGAAACAAGGTCCAGCAGTGCCCGGTGTCAATCTCAGCCTGACTGCACCACAGCTGGCACTGGCTCACCAAACCAGAAGCCAGGATATGTCCATCCCTTCCCTTCCACATGCCCATCCTGTCAGAAAGTGGTTACAGACCTCAGTCAGCAGGGATGGTGGCTGTGCTGAGGGGTACACCCAGCCATCGATGCATTTCTCCGTGGTGTTCAGGCCGTATTCCATGATGGAGCCCAGGTCCCAGTCCACTGGTGAGTACCTGGAGCACTGCTCATACTCCCCATCCACATCCCGGGGCAGGGTGAGGTTCAGCTGCTCTTCCTCTGTCAGGTTGGGCCCAACAGCACGGATCCAGCTGGTGTCACAGTGGTGAGGCACATCCACAACTATGAACACTTGGCCAATCATGTGGAAAGCAGTAAGAAACTGAGGGAGGCAGAGGAGCAGGACCAGGAGTTTCTGATACAGCCCAAAATCCCCCACAGCACTTATAAAATCTCCAAACTCAGCCATGGTGACTACTTCTCTGGCCAGGCTGCACTGGGGTGAGTTGCTTAAATACTCAAATATTAATATTTAAGCTGTGTGATCACTAAACCCCTAATCAGATGTGATAAAATGAGCACTGTTATCAGAACGTTTGTCCATAATGATGCTGTACTGAAGTCCTGGGTGTACTTTGTCACCAGCCGTTCCCTCCCTGTTCTTGGGACCAGAACAAAGGTGCCAGATCATTTCCACTCTTGGGGACATTGTGGGGATAGTTTGTCTTTTCCCAGCATGGACTGTCTCCCCAGGCTTCCTGAAGGCAACTGCACTGCAGGGTTTTGTTCTGAGACATGAAGTTGTGACTCTGCAAATGAGGGTTGATTTTCCTAAGTGGGGTGAAGCAAAGAGTAAATTTGCTGCTGTCATTAATGGTTTAATGGGTATCTAGTCCTTCCTGGAGACTGGAGGAAAGAGAAGAAAAGCACTTCTCTGCATGAGGAAATATGGCTGGTAGTCAAGGAGACTCAGTCTTGACATCTGTGGCTCAAGGTGTCTTCCTCCTTCCTTTGACTCTCAGTCCATCTCTGGCCATGTCATGGAATGACTTCACAGCATGACAGCTTGGAAGGGGTCTCAAAGGTTATCAGGTCTAACCCTTCTGGCTAGGAACACAGTTTAGATGAGAAACCCTGGTTGGTGATAAAACTATAGCTAAACTAAGGTATCTTGGAGAGAATTCTAAAATAGATTTGGCATAGAGAGTACTCTAAGAAAAACACAACTCGTGCCCACAGACACACTGTGCATACAGGATTTGGGGATAAGAAATGACATCAGCTTGGCTTTGCCTGAAGTTCTGATGTCACTTGAAAAGCAGATTGACCTGATTTCTGCTGCACATCTGAGCTGCTTCCAGGATAGGGTCCTGTGAGACTCTGACCTCACTGATTTGCAATTGTCTCAAAAGGTGCAATTTTAAAGTGAATAGCCTTGGCTAGGGTGGAGGACCTGGCTGGCCAGAGCTGAGCAGGGGGTGACACCTTGGGATGTGATAAAACCTACTGGGTGGAGACTGCTCCCCTTTCCTGAGGGCCAGCCTGCAATGCTGGGATGCCCCTGGAGGCAGGATTATGTGGCTGGAACAGAGGAGGAGTGGTGCCTGGAAAAAGATAAGAATTGGTGACTGGATGGGGGACTGCACCCTTCTGCTGAGAGTCCCCTCCAGGCAGCCTGTCTTCTAACAAACCTGGCTGCATGACAGCTGCCCCTTTGGGACAAAAGGGGCTCAGGGGTATATATGGCTCTCCATGCTGTGCCTGGGGTTGTCTCTTGACCCACCACCATTCTGCCTTGGTCCCTGTCCAGACTCAGCACCATCCTGAAGAAACTCGCTGGGCAGCTGCACCCCTGGTGGTGACTCTCTCTTTTTCTCTCTCATTCTTTCTTCCCACTTTCTTACCACTTTTCTCTCTCTCTCTTATATCTTCTTTTCCTCTCTCCCTGTTTGCCTGGCTCTATATTTTTGCCTGTGTCAATTGTCAAATAAAGTCTACTTGCACCCGACCCTTTCTATGGTTGGACTTTGTTTCGTGGATAAAAAAAAAATAATTTTTTTAATGTTACCTCGGACCACAACAGGTCCCTTGAGTGGTTTGTGTCTTTATTCTTGGAAAACAGAAGTCTGGATTGGTCTCAGCGTAGGGAATTTGCTGTGCAATTTACCAAAGGCTCCTGTCTGCTTTCACCAGAGCCATAAGGACAAGGTCACTAGACAGTCACCTGCTCACTCCATCTCTCCTCTCAAATTCTTTGTCTTTCAGTCTCAACCTAGGTAGCACACCTGAGCCTCCAGTGAAGTCAGTGAAGGATCACAAGAGTCTGAGTTGGTGTTTCATGGATGGGTATAGCACTGGTGTGCTTATGGAAGTGAGAAGAGGGGTAGAAGGTAGGAACTTATCACCCTCTAAGCTGGGATGGGAGGGAGAGAGGTTAATCCTTTTGAGAAAGGAGTAATGTGAAAATTGCACCAGTGATGTCCATGTCTCTTGTGCACCAAAAACACAGCACTGGACTCAGGAGCTCCATCCCTGGAGGGAAGAGAGGACTTCCATTATTCAGAGACATGAAAGGAAGCTGAGCTAAGCAATATTCAGAGGTTCCTTTTACTCTCAGAACATCTCTGGCCAAGTCATGGGGTGACTTGGCCAAGAAGATCCTTTGTGGCAGAGGTGATTTGACCCTGTCCTGCTGAACAGGGAGTAGATGCCTATTACATCTGTATGAAACAACCTGAAGCCTTCAAGCTTAACCTGTTACTTGCTGCTCATGGTTTTCCCTTCTGTTCCTCAGCCACCAGCATCTCCTGTGGCAAAGATTTTGACTACAAAAACTCCTTGGGGGTGACCCATCTATGACTGCAGTCTCATGTGCTAAAGCAGATGTGACTTCTTGAGGCTCTTCTTCCTCATGTCACCAGACAAGCATCTCCTGAAGCCCTGGGAGAGCTTCAGTCCCTTGTAAACTGTCACCCTAAGATGTCATTTCTTAGAGAAAGGTGTTGTTCTTACGACTGTTTTCATTATCTGTGGGTCAGCCCTGCATGGTGGAGATCTCACAGGGACAAAAGCTGGGTCAGCCCTGCAGCTCTGTTTCCTGGAGCCCCAGTGCTAGGGCTTCTTATTTCTCTCTGTCTCACAGGTTTGCCCAAGTGGATTACTAATGCTTGCAAAGCCTCTTGAAAATGGAAAAGCCTCTACCAGAGGGCACAAGAAATCAGCAGATCTCAGGGAAGATATGGGATGGACATCTGGAAAGCCTGTACATCCATGTACAAATGTCAAGGACTGGGGGAAGGGAGTGGACACATCCTAGAGAATAGTTCAGAAAGAGAAACCACTGCCTGGGGAAGAAGGCTGTTATGGACAGAAGGGCTTTGCTGCAGTAATTCATGGGCTTGGCTTTTCTTTGAACATCTTCACAGCTTTGAACATCAGTCTCTGGTTGGAGACCCTTTTGGACATGTATATTGGGGAAAATTGTGGCCAGAACCAATTTGTAGCCACCAGCTGTGATGTTCCTGCATTTTTCCTCTTAGTGCTGGTAGAGAGAGATCAGGTTCATGGGTGTCATGTGCTAGGGACAACTTGGTCAGGGTTGTCATTCAGAGGATCTCTGGCACAGGCAGCAAACCCCCACCATCCCACTGCTTCAGTGAAACGTGCTTGATCCCTGAAAGCCTTTAGGTCCCATTTTTTTGTTTCTAAACACAGCTTGACCAGGTTTCAGCCAAGCCTGTCAGATGGCAGCACCTTTGTCCCAAGTCTGACACTGCAAGGTGAGACCAACTTCAGCAACTAATGAATCACCTGACTTTCAATAACAGAATCCCAGAAGAACATCTCTCCTTCTCCTGACTCATGATGATGGAACAGTCAGAGCACTGACACACTGCTTTGCAGCAGATGCAGTCATTAAGCAGCTTTATTCCTCCAGCAGATCTGACAGAGCCAGGGTTATTTTGACACTAGTGAGGCAGGAAGGTCGGTTGTTTCATTTTTAATTTTTATTTTTTTTTTTTAAATTTTATTTTTAAAATAATTTTTTTTTCTTTTTACAAACAACTGATTAAAACAGGTGAAGCTCCACAATCCTTCCCACAACACACGTGTTCTTGCTGTGACCCTCTGAGGTTCCTGGGGAGCATGTTTATCCCTGTATAATTGTTAACTCCCAGAACATTGATGTTATGGTTGCAAAGGGCAGGCAGGGCAGGGCAGAGTGCAGCCACACAGGATGCAGGAATGTTCCCACACCCCGGGTTTCCAGAAACCTGAGTTTTCCCTTTTCTTTTCATCAGGTGACCTTGGCAGAGTCATTTCACTCATCTTTGCTAATGATGGCGACCTCCTGAGTGAAGCAATTTTGCAGTCTAGTGGAGGAAAAATAGAATGAGGGGTGTGAGATACTGTTATCATTAAGTGTAGGCAAGCTATGAAAAGGTCCATGATGTTGTGGGTCGGTTTCTAAATGTCTAAATGTAGTTGCCCACAAGTGAAATAGAGACCTAAGGCTGGACTGCAGGTAGTAAAGATGGATGGACACAGTTACTTGTGTCTGGAGAGCTGACAGCTTTCCAAATGCAATTGTCTGGTTCAGGGTGGGCTGGGTGACTCCCCAGACTGTACTTGTTAATTCTCTGTTGACTCTGATGTGGGCTTAAGCATCTGGGTTACATTGGAACTCTCATCTTGCAGACACCTAGGTTGGAGACAGATCTTCAGCTTTGCTTTGGCCCATTGCTTTTTACTTGTGCACTTGTGGCCAAGGACTCTGTTCCTTCCTGAGGATGGTATTCTCTTCTCCTTTGAGTTTCTAGCTCTTGATAAGCTTGTTGCTCATGGCTGCTTGCTGGTTGGACCTCTTCAAAAGTTTGTGTCTCCTCTGCCATGCAGACAGGGACCATGCAGATGGTCCCCCTCTGAGGGACCTTGGCAGCAGATTGGGCAGAAATCCCCTCTGCAGAAGACTCCTGGGTGCAGAGAACAGAGTGCTGGTTTGTCTCCTCTTGGAGGTTCCCCACAGGGAAGCCAACCCTTGCAATCTTCTTTTCTGGGTACTGAGCACTGATGCAGTATGACCAGGGGAGAGACCTGAAGTTTAGCTCCTTAAGACATGAACACATCAGCCCATGCACAAATGAATTTATCTTGTGGCAGAGGAGTGTGGGGGGGTGTTCTAAACTGATTTAATGCATCATTTTTTGTCCCATATCAGCTAACTTGTGCTACAGGGGTGGGTGCTTTTTTAATAATTTTTTTTTTTCACCTATATGAAGAACTCCTGGTCTAAAAGGTCATCATCTAACATGTTCAGGTCTGCAGAAGAGAGGCTGTCATAGCCTTCTTCAACTCCTAGTGTTTTTCTGCTCCTGTTCATTCTTTCAGGAGAATCCTGGCCCATTTTAGTTGAATCAACAGTAAAAGGATCAAAGGTACTCTGATTAAAGGTTTCAGATATACGGTTGGGGAACACTGGGGGAAAGATTTCTTCCTGTGTAGAGAGATGCTTGTTTGTTGAACCTTCAGCACTGAGACCAAATCCAGATGTATCTTCCACAGCATTTGGAACCTGGCACTGTGGATCCAGCTGCTGCAGTAATGCACAACTCTGAATCTCATCCTGGTCTCTAGTATTAATCTCATCCTCTCCAGAAAGAAGCAAGAGACTGGAGGTGTCCCATAGCACGAATGGAGCTTGTGTTTCTGCTGGGATTCCCTGGCAGAAATCTGAAGGACTTGGAGCAAAGCAAGGTGGAGCTTCTGCCTCTGAAATTTGCAAGTCTGAATTTTGGGGTTTCCTTGCTATGTTGGGAAAATCTTGTCCTCCAGGAAAGAGCAAGTCACTGTCCTCCAGGAAATCCATGTTGTCTAATTGAAGCTCCCATTTCTTGGGTAACTTTTCTGATTTGCCTGGTGGAAAAAATCTCCCATCCTCTATTAGTGTGTCCTGGACATCCAAACTCAATGGGTTCTGAATTTCTAGTTGATGAGCATCATGATGATTTTGTTCCCTGATGAGACTTTTATTGCTACCAGCTACCGGCATAAGCTCTGAAGGAGGATGTAGAAGGTTTGTTTCATTTTCTGAGGTTACTGCAGCTTCTTTCTGACTTTCCTGTGCTGGCATGAGAGACAGCAAACAGCTGTCCCACTGCTGCTGAACCTGACTATTGAAAGCTGGTTGGTCATGAATGTCAACTTCAGTTTTTTCATGTTCATCATTGAAATAAATGCTTGTGCCAGGAGCTAACAACATGACATCACTCTTCACATCCTCAGTAGAGCCTGAGAAGTTTCCAGAGCTCTCCTGGATATTTTTATGGGAGACCTCCATCTTTCCTTGCTGTGTGAGATGATCTTTCTTGGAGAATTTTTGTTTTGCTTGGCTGGAGGAGCTGGGGAGGCCCCAGGGCTTTTCTGGTCTGTCATCAATACTTGTTTGTTCTGAAGATCTTGCAGGTGTTTCTTGTTGATTCTGCTTCTTCTCTGAGGAGTAACCAAACAAGGTGAGAAGGGCTGACTGGGGCTTAGTGGGTTTCTTTTCGGTTGTTTCTTTCTTGGGAGCCCTGCCTTTTTCTTCAGAACCAAAAAGTGTAGTTAAAGGGTTTTTCCCAAGCCTGAAGCCTTTACCTAATGTCCCTCTGGAGGCTTGGCTGCTTCTGGTCTCTTTGTTCTGGGCATCAGACCTTGAGTCATGCACAGTGCTTTGGCCTGGGACTTTCAGATCCATTTTTTCTTCACCCTCTGGATGATCTCTGGATTTGTCCAAGGATATATTCAGTTCAGATGAGTCTAATGTCTTGGCTGATTGCTCAGAAATGTGAAAGGTATTTTCATTAAGAACATCTCTGGGATCTTTTGGTTTGGAATTGCTGACTCCATCATGCGTGGGCCAAGTGGCACAGGTACCTCTCAGAGGTGTGTCTGAAGATAACAAAAATTCCTTGCCAGAGGATGTTATATCATGTCTCAGAATATCCTCATGAGGGTTATTTATCAGTGGGCCACTTGTGCCCTGAGGTTCTGTTTCTTGCAGACAGGACACACTGTGGTCATCTCTCTTACCTGGCAAACCAGATGAAGAGACTTCTCTCTTCTCTACTTTGTTTTCCTGAGGTACATGCTTGGGATGGGGCTCTTCCAGGAACCCAGATGGACTTACTGATTTAATTTCTTTTGTCTTCCCAAATTCTTCCCCTTTGCTCTCAGTTCCAGGCAAGTGACTTATGCTGGATGGCTGCATATTTCCCCCCAAAGTCACTGCTATCTGTTTCCCATGGGACTCATCAGTGGTTGCCTTTGATGTCTCATTAAGCAGCTCAGAGATCTTGGGTGATACACTCAGCTCTCCCAGCTCCGGGGAATCAGAAGATATATAAGTGGTCCTTGATAAATCTGAGGGGCAATGTGCTTCTTCAGCTTCTTTTTCAGGGAGATCAGCACCCTCAGCTCCACTTTTTAGCTCTATACTTGTGGTGTTTCTGGTTTCGGGTCCTCCTGGGACACAGATGGGCTGTGAGCTGTTCATTCTCTCCCCAAAGTGGTTCTTGTCTTCTGCAGCAGCTGGAGTGGCTGTGGTTAGTCCTGGGTTGTCATCTATCATTGCAGGCATTGTGTCTCCTTCTCTGGGTGTGCTTGGAGACCCATAGACCTTATTTTCTTTCACAGGGACCTCTGCAGCAGGGCGGATGCAGCCCCCTGTGCCCCCCAGGTACATCCAGTTGGTGGGTTTGGTGCTTTGATGTGTGGTGTGGTGAACAATTGAGCCAGGAGACAGGGATTTCACAGGCTTCAGGACCAGAGGGGAGGAGACAGAGGCAGTTCTTCTCTTCATCTGGGCTTTGCCCTGCTGGATGGCAGCCACTTGCTGGAACACCTTGCCCCCTCGCTTCCCTTTGGTCACGTCCCCATCCTCGATCTTGTCACCATCTCTGTGTTCTCTGGTCTTGGGCCAGGAGCACACCTGTGTTCTTTCTTTGGTCTGGGTGACACCAGGTAAGAAGCTTCCCTTCTCTACTGCTGCCTCTGCTGCTGATTTCCCCTCCTGGCCCTTGAGCATCATCCTGCCTGCCCTGCTGCCTGCAGCCTGGTAGACTTGCAAGCTCAGTGCAGGCTTTTCCCAGGAACAGGCTCCCTTTCCAGCTTTCCCATCTACAGCCAACAAGGCTTTTTCTGAAGGTGGCCAGCTCATTCTGAGCTTGTTCTCTAAGAGGACAGACCCACTGTTCAGCTTCTGCCTGTGCTCAGCCAGCTGTAATCTGAGCTGAGCACTGAAAGCTGTGGAGCTCTCTCTTGCACCAGTCTCCTTTTTGCCCCTATTACACCAGTCCTGGGGCTCTGGTCCTCTGCCTACCATTGCCACTGGCTGAACTTTGTGGTCTCCTAGCTGGTGCTCCAGCTTTTCCTTCTTACTTCTGCTTTTAGCTCCAGCCATCTGCTTGTAGTGGACTTGGCAGTAGAACACCCCATGGAGGGCAGCATAGTTTTGCAAGCTGGAAAACACACATTGGCAGAGCTGTTAGTGGCTGTGTGGGAGGGGTGGATTAACAGTAGCACTGATGGAAAGGGTTTGGGCAAAGCAGTTTTTCAGTGGAAGCTGGTGGGGAAGGGAGGAGGGGCTGGAAGAATGAAACCTTTCAAAAGCAGTGCTGGGTTTCTGAGGATATATTTGATTTTTCTTTCAAAACTCAAAACGCGTGAGAAATTAAACATTTCCTTTCAATACCTCTGGGAGGTGTAGTCCAGGTTATGTGCAAACCCTTTCTCATTTACAGGCCAGGCTTCATACCAGCACTTCATCTCCCCCTCTCTGCACAGCATGGTCCATATGGGTCCCACTGCAGAGGGCTCCCCTGATACAGCAACTGAATGATGGGACAAAGTGTCTGTACACCAGGAGGGCCAGGAGGATGGCAAGGAGCCTTTCAGAAAAACATCAGGGTGTCTCACTGACTGAGAAGCTGAAAACAACCCAGCAGCATCTCCTTGCAACAGACAAGCCCACTACAACCTAAGCTGCATCACCAAGGGCAGAAAAAGTGAGTGCTCCTCAGCCCTTGTCACTTGTAGGACCACATGTGGAATACTTGGTCCAGTTTTGAGCTCCTCAGTGCAAGAAAGTCAATGACATACTGGAAGAAGTTCAGAAAAGGGACATCAAGGTGTCAGGGACCTGGAATATGTGTCATCTGAGGAGAGAGTGGGAGCTGGTTTAGCTGGGAGAAGGTTGAGAGGGAGGAACTCATTGCTGTGTGTGTCTGCTTTATGGGAGGGTACAGAGAAGGTAGGGCTGGAGTGCTCTGGGAGGTGGACAGTGAGAGGATGAGAGGCAATGGGAACAAAATGTAACACTGGGAATTGTGGTGAGGTGCAAGAAAAAAACTTTTCACAGGTGTTTAAATATTGAATGAGGGGTCCCAACCAAGAGGCTATGGAATCTCCCTCCTTGGAGCCATTCACAGATCTCCTGGACACATTCCCGAGCCACCAGCCTTCCTTGGACCCAAAGGATGTTGAGTGGGGACTTCCAGAGTTACCTTCCAACCTACCTGACTCCATGAACACCCAAAAACTTCCTCCAATTAAAGTCTATAACAGTATTCCCAAACTGTAAATATTTCTTGTATTTTGACTCTTGGACCACCTTGCAGATTCCTATCCGCAGGTGTTTACAGGCTTGAGGTGAGCAGTCTTAAGACTTTAGGGATGGAGAGGCAGATAATATCAGGGAAACTCTCTGTCTTTTCTCATTTCCTGAAGCCTGCCCTGTTGGAATTACCATTGGACCAGTCTGATAGAAACCACTTGGATATTCCTCAAAAAGAAATGGACCTGGGTCCTACCACTCACCTCAGCTTCCTCCTGCAAACCTGGCAGCAGAAACATGAGCAGTGCACAGAGCCCTGGTCAGTGCCCACACTCTCCTTGGGGTAGACAGGCTGCAGACACAAGGCACACACTTCTTTCAACATGGGCTGAAGAAGAAGGAGAAACTGAAGTTAAATATCTCTGAATCACAGCCACTCAGAAATGCATCTGTGATTCTGAAGTGCAACTGAGAAGACTCAGTTGCTGAGTCTTCTGCTTGTGTTGGATTTTCTTCTTGATGTTCTTTTGCAGATCTGTTGTGAGAGTTCAGATTCCTGACTGACTCCATTTACTTGTCACCTTGGGGAGGACAGCATCAGTTTTCAGTCAGGACAGAAAGACAAGACACCCTCGGACCCCTGGTGAGAGAAATTATTCATTTGATTTAGAGTAAATGATTCACCCATCATTTAAAAGCCTTGGGTGAGGTAAGAAACATTGTTCAGAGGCTCTGACTCAAAAACTTTGGCTGGGCAACTTCTGAAATCCCTGATACCCTATGGCTGCAGACCACATACTCCTCATAGTCCCTAAAAAGGCAGCACATCTCAGCATCAAAGCTCCCACAGCTCCAGAAACCTGGTGGTTTGCTTCAGTATGTTTACTTTGTGTACTTTATTTTATGCCAGGACCTGATTCCTCAAACACCACTTTGTGTGAAGAGCCCAGGGACCCTCAGTGTGCACACCCTGGTTTGCAGTGTTGTCAGCTCAGAGAAAAGGGAAGTTTACTTTCTGTTGTTTTGTGGGATGGGCTGATGGGCAGATTTTACCTTTGACTGGAGGAAACAGGTTGCTCAGAGAAGCTGTGGCTTCCCAATCCCTGGAAATATTCCAGGCCAGGTTGGATGGGGCTTGGAGTAACCTGGTGTAGTGGGAGGTGTCCCAGCCCATGGCAGGGCTTGGAACTAGGTGATCCTTAAGGTCCCTTCCAACCCAAGAATTCTGTGATTCTATGATTCTATGAAACATGGAAGGTGTTTTTGTATCTCAGGAGACGAGCTTAAAAGGGAACAAGAACCTTGTCTTTTATTTGCAATGGACAACTGGGGGAACCATCTTTTTTCTTTTTTTTTTTTTAATTACTTACATGATGGCTGAACATACCAGTAAGGTCAAGTCATCTTTGTTTGCCTATGACAACACTTTCAAGAAGAATTTACTGTCTTTGGTTTTCTTCCCTTTCTTTAGAGGGAACCATAAAAACAAGGCCCAGGTCTTCAGTCTTCATAATCTCAGCACATCTCTGCTATTCCAGTTCTCTACAGAGGGGACCATATTTCTGTAAGTGTCCATGCACATAATGGGTGTCTAAACTCTCAGTATATCCAGTGAAGGTCCCAGTTAAGGGACTTTAGAAGGTGATACACCTACCTTAAACCAGACCCATGTAATTGGACAGAACCAGTCAGTTAGGCAAGATGAAATTCACCCACATGAGTACAGAACTGTTGCTGAGGCCAACAGGAGGGTGAAGGAGAGCAGAAATGTGCTTTTGTGCAAAGATAAGTTAAATCCTTCAAGTGGAAAATGGTAATGGAAACCCAATGGGAAGTGATGCCACGTTAGCAGGTTTCTCAAGGAGAAACTGAAGCTCTGCACCTTTGGCATGGATGCCATTTCACGTGTGGAAATGAGCAGGGTATTTGTCACAGAAATGTAAGTGGTGATGGCAGATGCATGAGTCAAGCATCATCTGTGACAGCAGAGCAAAATGCCAGTCCTGGTGATAATAAAACAGCCAATGGATCAACCTTGATGTATTTGGCAGTGCAGGTCTCAGCTCCATCTAGGTACTCTGGCAGCATTTCCTCTAAGAGAGACAGCATGAAGGCATATGTGTCCTGGCAGAGAAGGGAGTAACTATTGCCATGCTTTTGTTGTATAAGAAAAAAAAATATGTTCCCTGAATCATGACCAAGGAAGGAAGCAGAACTGTTTAGCAAACAAACGTGGTCTCTCTGCTCTCAGCTGGGAATGATTTTATGTACTCCTGGAGTGTGTTTCCAAAGTGGGATAATCTTTTATGGGAGATGCAGGTCTCTTTCACCAAGGGATTTATTTTAAGCACTCACTGTCTGATGCCTGACAAACACTCTTGCTTTTCAGAGGTATTTTTATCAGCCCTGGGAATAAACCTTCCTAATGGCCTGGAAGATAGAGAGGTGATTAGCAGCAGTCGAATGGCACTGTGGGCAAGGAAATTATCTCAAGGCTTCTGTGAAAAGCTGTTGCAGAGTGCTCCTGGAAGGCTCTTCTAGCACACTGCTGATTACTGCCATGCTGAAAGGTGCAGCTGGCTTATGGCTTATCTGTTGTTACCTTTTTTCCCTAAGTGAATTAAATTTTTTATAGTGGGAGAGGTCAACCCGAAAATGCCTTTTTTGTTATTATTAAGTGGAGAAGATGGTGAGCACAAAGCTTTCTGACCTGAGACTGAGTACTGGTTGGACTCTGTGATCTTAGAGGTATTTTTTCAGCTGTAACAGCTCTGTGATTCTCAGGGAGACCAGAGGCTGGAATGGAGCTGGGGAGGGTAGGACTTGATGTAGGCATTTCAAAAGCAGCATATTCCATGTCTACTGCCTCAAGAGAGCCAGATCTGTAGCTAAATTTGTCTTTTGACCATTCGAGGAGGTACAGCTAAGACAAGGTCATCTGTCCTCTGTCCACAAGCCCAGATAATTCTCCCATATATTTTGCTCTTGAAAATATCTAGCTAGCACCATGAGAGAATGTAGTGACATGCTAGGGCAAAGAATGGTGAACAATGTCATATCTTGTATCCAAAGATTACAGGACAACTATGACAGGTCATTTGGGATTTGCAAGCTTGTATATGCTCTGCTGGTTTATTATTGCAAGGTCTGAGCATATGAGCTGATCATTCAGCTTGAATTTGAGTTTCAAATCTTTGCATTTGTTTTTTTCTTTAGCTCTTTCGGTGCTCCAAGGAGCCACATATGGTCCTGAAATAATGTTGCATCTGTCCCCCATTTCTGTTCCTGGCTGATGGAAACACCGTGAAAGAAATATGTCTCATATAATCTTAGCCTCATAAATGACTCATTGAGACATTCAGAAAATCAGAAACACAAACAATAAGATCAGTATTTTTAAGCACTGGCAGTGCAGGATATTTGGGTTTATTTGAGTTCCTGTGGAATTTTTTTCATTGCCCAAGCAACCTGTTTGCAGGTTACTAAAACTGCTCTGCAGCTCTTCTTGAGAGAAATGAAACAAATGTATTATGGGCATCCTGAAATGAGTTACGATGAGAAACAATAAAGATAAAAAAGTGGTGTTGGAAAAACTTTGAAGAGCAGCTCCAAATTACTAATTCTCTGCTGTTTATACAATTGGTCCAAATAAAAGAGTTGTGAAGGTCTAAGCAGTTATTTTTTCTGATTCCTTGAAACCAGATCAGTTTATGATGATGTGCTACTCTACTTCAGCCTTTGGTGGAGCTGAAAATTATATTCTTTTGGCATATCTCACTTAGATTTATGGGGCCCTAGAGGCAAACTGAAGAGCTCTGGGTACATGCCTACTTTTCTGGGGGTTGAAACAACTTCTGCTTGGTCAAGACCACCTTGAACAAGGTATTGCATGGGGTGAGAGTTTACCTGTGTTTTAAAAATCTAGCTCTGGACTAAGGGATATGAAGTGGTAGATGCTGAAACTGTCCCTTCCTCCCCAGTGTCCTGCTCTTCAGTCATCAGCTGGAGCCCTTTTCCCTCAGAGGAAAAAGGAAAATATTAAGCACCAACATCTGACTGAGACATGGTGGGTTTGTTTGAATGAGTTTGCTGTCCCTTTCTGCAGAAAAGTAATCTTGTGCCCTGAGGGATGAGATGGCTTCCCACAGACCAGCCAGGAGTTGTGCAGTCAGGCCCAGGTGTCAGTAACCTAGGTCTGAGCCAAGGGGTAGGACAAAGTTCTTTGAGGAACCATCCAGACACTCTGTAGCTTCCTCACCTTCTCTTGCACTTGGAGCGAACTCCATTCTCACTCTTCTCATTCCTAAACTAAGGAGAACCTCTGGTGTGAGCACAGCACCAAGCAACAGCTTGTTCATCACCCTACACAGGGTCCTGGACAGGGTAATGTGCATCATCCTGGGCCAACTCAAGCAAGAGTAAGAATGGTGCTTGCTTCAGGGCTGTTAATCCATCCACAGAGTAAAGCAGATGTAGACTTAATCCCTCCAGTAGTTTAGAGTGCCCTCAATATGTGATTCAACTGATTCACTAAGAGTTGATTTCTAGGTGCTTTGAAAGGACACGAGCACACAACAAAAGAAACTCAACCAGACTGAAGTATTTTTAGAGGTAATGTTTACCTTCAGAACGCAGCAATAGAAGTTAAAAAAAACCCAAAAAGCCACAAAATATCTAAAATTTTGAGTTGAGAATGTACAAAACAAAGTCATAATAAAAAGAAAATTGTTTTACAAAGTCTCAGAATTAATTTAAACAGTAAACATGTATGAAAGCATGGAAAAACTAAGATAAGTTTTTTGTATATATTGAATAATAAATTACAGTTCTAAAAATAAAGAAAGAAAAGCAGTAACCATCCTGACTCAAGCAGAGAATCTTTCATAGCATCTTCCTCGGGGGAACAGCACTGATAATAGCTTCAGGTCTTGGCTTGACAGTTTTCAGTAGCATTGAGCACTTTCCAGGAACTGAAAAACAAACTGACAAATACCTCCCCAACCCCAACAGTGACAGCAACTTGAGATATATATTTTTTTTCCTTTTCTTAATGACTAAGAGATCCTATCCAACCCACCCTTCAATATCTCCATGTGTCTATATTTGTGTAGAGGATGCCCTTCTTGGAAAGTCTGTATTGAAATTAGAAAATGTAGATAGTGTAAAGGTCTTTGTCAGTGACCAGATTGATTGGTTCTTTAGTAGACCCTACCTATCCTTTCTTCTGCATTGGTACAGAGAAGCCTGATACAAAACAATCCCCCCCTGCCCCACCTCTCAAACACTCTAGGGGGAAGAAGCTACTCTAAGGTACCCATGGATGGATTATTTTTCCCTTGTGCTTCTAACAGTGTCAGGGCTCTGGGTTGTGGTGCAGCACCAAGTCTGTTGGGTTGGCCAGGTGAGGGTCAGTGGTCTCCTCCAGTGTCAAGGCAGGTGGCATTTGTCCTGTGTGCAAACACCAAGATGATGGCCCTGAGAAGTCCTTAGGGTGCAGATGAATCTGGTGTGTGTAACGTGGATAAAACAGAATTTTTATTTTTTTTTTTATTTGTGACCTTTCTCTTTTGTCTTATACAGTTCTCTCTTGCTCTCCAGAATCTCCTATTTCTTCGTCTTGGAGTTGCCAAAGGTGACAAAGACCACTCCTGGCTCCTGAAAACTGCCATTGGTGTGGAATTCTTCACCTTGGCTCTTCACATACCTCCGAAACACAGGTGAGGCAGATACCTCATACTGGGGATGGGAGACTACATCACATGTGGAAGCTGTTTGTGTCTCAGATTGCTTGGTGACTGTGGTGGATGAAGTGATGATTTTGTTTCCAAACTGGTCCATTTCCTCATACTGCTCCATGACAGTCCGGGTTGCTCCATAGAGCTTGGACCCATCAGGTCCTGTCTGCAGCTCCAAGATGCTTTTCTGCCTCCGTGGATTTTGTGGGCTGGGGGTATTCAGGGACCTGTAGTCTGAAAAGCCTCCTTTCACCCCACATTGGCAGCTGCCTTTGGAGGTGTCCAGAGGGCACCTCTCTTTCTCACCGACTGGATGATTGGCATTGCCAAGGGTGTTCTGTTTTGGTGAGCCCAGACCAACTTTTGATTGATTTGGCTCTGGTCTCTTCTCAAAGGAGGTTGTGTCATGCCCAGTTGATCCTGCTGATGGATGGTTAAAGGAGCTAAAGGTGTCCTGAGAAAAAGAATTCTTCTTTCCTGGAGCATCAAGGCAGTCTGATGAAGGGATGTCCCAGGGGGAATGTGTTGCCCTGGGTGATTCTGTTGGTTTCCTGGCAGCAGACTCAATGGTGATGTAGGAAGGTGAGGAGGGAGAGCTGACACGAGACTGAACGAGGCGGGGGACCTCTAGCTCTGTCTTGGTTGCCTCAGCTTTTTCTGCCACTTTTGCACTTTCCACGGATTCTGCTTCTCCTGTCTCCAGTGTCATTTCCTCCTGCTTGGCTTTGCTTGAGACAATACTGATTTTACGGATATTGCTGCTGCTCACAGAGCTTTGGCTGTTCCCTAGAGATTCCTTGAACAGCCCTGAAAGCCCAGCAATGTCTGACTCAGACTTGAGACTAGAGACAGAATAAAGGACTTTCTTGATAGCCTCCTCAATGTCCGCAAGCCGGGCAAGCGTCTGCTCCTTCAGGTGAACAATCTCAGCACTTGCTCGTTCCAGGTCCCCAAATACCAGCTCCACTGAGGAGACACTGTCAATGTCCTCTTTTGCCAGTGTCTCAGCCCTGTTGGCCTGGTGGGCCTTTTGACGAAGAACCCACTCAGGGACCTTCTCAAAGAAGCTCTTCAGAGCTTTCATGTCCATTTTGCTTGTCTCCTCCTCAAACTCCCTCACCCGAGCCAAGATCTCTAGCAGCTCCTCCTGTCTTCTGAGGTTCTCAAAGATCTCCATGGCCTCCTTGGCATTGTCTTTCATGATCTCCTCTTTGTGTACTGACAGCCTCTTCCGCCGCTCATCTTCTGTTTCTCTCTTGTTTTTTTCTCTCATAACAACTTCTGGCTTCTCCTGGGCAGGTGTCTTTGCCTCTCCATCAGGATGTTTCAGTTGCTCACTATTAACCTGCTTTTTCTCTTCATAGGAGTTCACTGACTGCTGATGGAAGGACATTGAGTGACACGTTTGCCTCCTCTCACTCACCTGCTGCACGACTCTCTGACTATCCCACAATCCATAAGAATTAGACACACTTTCTCTTTCCATCTTGGATGAGGCATTTTGTTCAATGTGATCTCTTTTGGGGGGAATGGAGTGGCCCACAGGGAAGGTCTGTCCTGGCACATTAGGTGTCTGTGCTCTAGCAGGACAGGTTGGAGGTACTGCTGATGAGCACCTGTTCTCATCTTGGCACATCTCTATATGCTTCTGAACCACCCCACCTGGGCATCTCCTTGGAGCTGCTACTTTCCCATTTGTCATTCCCTGCTCACCTTCAAAACCAAGTGCTCCATTTTTTGTTGGCTTTGAAATCTTGGCGCTGTCTGATTCCACTTTTCCTTGTCCTCCTTTGCTGGCCTTGTACCTTTCCTCTGCCATTTGAAGAGGAGTTTTGGCAGTGGTTTTTGGTGGCTTTTGCTCAGGGCTCATAACCTGAGCTGTGACAGACTTGTTCACGGATGACTCCAAAGTGCAGCATTTTTCTTGAAACTCTTCATGGACTGATTGTTCACGTACTTCCATGCAGCTCCTTCCCAGCTCAGGAAGGGGAGGATTTGGCTTGCTGAACTCCCTCAGGCCCACGGGTTTTGGAGGCAAGGGTGGAGGGGTGGGTTTGGTTGATCTGCTTGTGCTGTTACTTGCAGAGGCAGAATGTGCCCCATGTAAGAGATGTTCAGGTTTTGGAGGAGGAACAGGTTTTTTCCTGGGTGGAACAGTAATTTCTGATTTTGGAGGTGTCCTGGGCTTCTCTGCAGAGTTCTGATCACTGGGTTTGGAGGGCAGAGAAGGGGGAGAAAGAAGAGGGGTCTGGAGTGGTGCAGAACATCCTGGGGCTTCATCTTTGCTGGTTGGTAGTGGAAGGGCACATTCTCCTGTTGGTTTAGTAGTGGGTGAGCAATGCTCTGCTTTCATCACAGCAACTGAGGGAGGAGGAGGAAAGTCATTATCAGCCTGTGACCCCGAAGCCACTACAGCAGTTTGGTTACTAACGACTTGAGTCTCATTTTTCTTTTTACACACCTTGTAGGACTGCCCTGCATTTCTGTATATCATAGCAGCTTTAAAGTCCCCTCTGGAGACATTAACGTTAGACTTTTCCAGTGACTGAAGAGTGGCTTTTAAATTACCTCTGACAACATCCTCCTTTTCTACCAGGCGCTGTTCTGTGGCGGCACTTTGCAGTGCTCTGAGAGCTGTCTGTACATCCCCTCTGACAATAACATCTCTTTCTTCTTTCACTGATTGCTGCTCTTTGTAACCAGACTCAACCAAAGGGTTTACATAGGTTGTCACGGGTGTGGCAGTATAAAGGCCATCCTTAACGCTAAAATCTCTACCAGGCACAACTTGGCTTTCCTGGCTCAATAGTTGTCCTCCCTGTACTTCCTCTGAAGCACTGACCTTTTTGTGTGATGTTATGCTCTTCTGAGACATGCTTGTGTGGGTCTGAGATGTCTCCTGGACTCTAGTGGTGGTGGTCCTGATGGCAGTGCTGGTGTTGTCCCGTGGGGCAGACGCAGAGTCTTGTTGATGTACGGTTGATTGAAGGGTCACTGTCTCCTTTGTGCTGGCTGCCTGCTGCCTGCAGGCCATGTGGACCTCCTCCCTGTTCCTCTGTAGCTTGTTCTGGACATGATGTTGAATGTTCTTTGCTTCTGCTGTCGCTAGCCTCAGGCTTTGCATTGCAGCCTGAAGATCAGTCCCGAGGGCCTTTTCTTCTGGCTGCATCTGACTGGCTTCCCCAGTGGCCACACTGCACTCTTTCCCAGCCACTTCCTCCCTCTGAGCCATCACTTGGGTTGGGAATGTGCCTTGTGTCATAGCTTTGCATTCCACCAAACTGGCAGCTGTGGCTTCTTCTTTCTCTGCCTTCTTGCTGACCTCTGAGACCCTTTGGATTGACTTTTTAGTCACTTTAAGCCCTCCTGACGGAATTTCTTCCTTCTCCATCGCTGTGGGCAAAGGCTTCCCAAGACATTGCTCAGTGGTGCCTGTCACACCTCCTGCATGCATGGTCTCTCTCTCTAAGACACCCTCCTTGCCCACACTTTCACATGCAAACACCCTTTTTGCTCCCTCCATAGTCCCTGTCTCGCCCTCTGCAACGAATCTCTCTATTTGCTCATTATTGGGTAAGATATGGATCTTAGCCCCCTGTACAACCCCTGGGGCACTCTCATCTGCCCCCTGCTCTGCTTGGGAAGAGATGAGGGATTGGATTTCTGACTCCTGCTGGAGATTCTTCAGGTAATTTAGATCTCCCTTCTCAATGCAGCTCGCAAAAAGCTGGACATTTCCCTTCTCATTGTCCTCACGCTTAACAGTTGCTGCTGCTTTCTGCTCCTGAGAAGAAGCCAAGAGGTTACCTATCGTTGACTTCACATCCCCCTTCACAACTTTCTGCTGGACAGAATGGAATAGGAGGGAGTAGAGAGTCATCTTCACCGATCCTGACCTTGTCTCTTGTAAGACCATCCCCTTTTTCATGGAAGCATCTTGGCTCAGGAGACCCTGCAAAGCCTTAGCTACATTTCCACTCAAGTCCTCTTTGCCTTTAACAGCTTCACTCTGGTCCAGTAGCTGCAGTGGGCTAACTTTGATATTGCCCTCTCTGTCCTCTTCCACCAGCACACTCTGTGCATCCACGTTGGTTCTGTGCAGGAGCTGCAGCATGATCCTTTGCAAATGGCCCCCCACAATCTCCTCTTTCAGGACCTCTGGAGCACCTGGGCTGCTGAGCTGGTACTTCACCATCTTAACACTCTCCATATCATTGGCTTCAATGAGAATCCCATCATGCTGAATAGCCTGGCAAGTGCAGAGTGTCTCTAAAGTCTCCTTCATGGTCCTTTCTTTCAGTTCTGTTTCTATGCTACCTTCAGAAGCACTAAGTTTATCCAAGGGCGTGCTCTCGAAGAGCCACGTTGTACTTTTCACATCAGCATGAGGGATCACTTCTTGAGCCCCCGTGCTGGCTGTCACCTCTGGGTCCTTCAGGGTGTCCATTGGCTGGGTTTCAAACAACCAGGTGCAGCGTTTTACATCCCCTTTCTGGCTGTCCTCTCTCTGCACTGTACTGATGGACGAGCCTCTCTCTGCGTCCCCATACAGGGAATCTACAGGCTGGTTTTCAAAAAGCCAAGTGGATGTCCTCACATCACCCCGCTGAACATCACTGACGCTGACCATCCTCACATACTTCTTCTGGCCCACTTGCTGGGACTCAAAGAGCTGCTTGTTGGACTGAACATCTCCCTTCTGCACATCGTCTACTGTTCTGGGCACAGACATCTTTCCCCCTGAGAAGGAGTCAAGAGGCTCTGTCTCAAATCTCCACCGAGCAGCCTGGACATCTCCTTTTGTGATGTCTTCTTGAGTGACAGCCCTAATCACAAACACTTCTTCTTCCTTCTTGATCTGATCCAGTGGCTTAGTTTCAAACAACCACCGGGCTCCTTTCATTTCACCTTTCATGATTTCTTCTTTCTGCACTGAGGTGACCTCGTGGTATCTCCCCTCTTTGTCCTGGATAGCATATAAAGGTTGGTTTTCAAAGAGCATAGTGCAAGACTTGACATTAGCTTTGCTCATGGTGTCTTTCTGGATCTTCTGGAGCTCTGTCTCATCCACTTTGTCATGGATCTGGTCAAGGGAATAGGTCTCAAATACAAACCTTTTGCCTCCAACATCTCCCCCCTCGATATCCTTATCTGGAGGGATTTCCTGGATGCCCTCAGAGCTGTCCTTCAGGGAGTCCATGGGGTAGTTCTCAAAAAGCCAAGTGAACTTGTGCACGGATCCAGCTTCAATTGTCCCATCATCCTTCTGGGAAGTCGTTTTGGTGGTTGTATCCAAGGGCTTAGCTTCAAAGAACTCCTTCACTCTAGACACTTCCCCAGACTGTATCTCCACACGACTGGAATACCGTATGGTTTTCTTTCGGTCAGCTTCACCAACAACACTGCTACCCAAGGGTTCAGTCTCAAAAAGGTGCCGGACAGTTTTGACATCAACTCCCTGTAACTCCTCCTGACTATATGCCTTGCTGACTTGTAAATACTGCTCCTCCTCACCTTTCAGGGAGTCCAGAGGCTGAGTCTCAAACATCCATGTGTATGACTTCACATCAGCTTGAGGCACACTGCCATCCTCCTCCTGCTTCTTTTCAACCTTCTCATACAGGGTGTGGATGGGCTGGGTCTCAAAAAGCCACCTGCAGGTCTTCACATCTCCCCGTTGGGAGATCTCCCTCTTCACCAAGGGAGGCTCCTCACCTTCCATGGCTTGGTGATGAATGACATCCATGGGCTGAGTTTCAAAAAGCCACTTGGCTGTTCTGACATCACCAGCGACCACCTCTTGTTTTGTGATTCCCCGTATTATATCCACTTTCTTGGTGCTTTCATCAAACTGGTCCAGGGGCCTGGTTTCAAACATCCATTTGTAATTCTTCACATCACCACTGATGATTTGCTCCCTGCTTACAGAGGTGACTTCATGGAAATTGCCGAGGCTATCCTTGATGGCATACAGAGGTGTTGTCTCAAACAGGATTTGGTTGGCTTTGACGTTGCCAGCTGGAATCTTCTCCTCTTCTTTGGTGACAGGCTCAGCATCAGCCTGCTTAATGCTGTCTAAGGGGAGAGTCTCAAACAGGGTCTTGAAAGACTTCACATCTCCTTTCACTACTTCTTCCATGCTAGTGGCTGCAGTTTCTTCTTCAAATGCCTTGGAGATGCTTCCAAGGGAACAGGTCTCAAAGACATGTTTTCTTTGCTTCACATCTCCCTTCTCCTCTGCTGAAAGCTCCAATTTCTGTAAATGTCCCACTTCAAAATTCTCTTTCAGAGTTTCCATTGGCTGAGTTTCAAATAGCCAGAGTGTAGATTTCACGTCACCTCCAATAACCTGTTCTTTAGTTACGACACTTTCTGAAGCTTCTCCTTTCAGAGAATCAAGAGTCTGAGTCTCAAAGAGCATTCGCTGCTTACTGACATCTGCCCCTGTGACAAAATCTGTTGAAGCCTTGAAATCCTGTTCTTCAACTGTGATTTCTTTGATGGCATCCAGAGGCTGAGTTTCAAATATCCACCTCGCTCCACTGACATCTGGCCTTCCAATTTCTTCCAGTGAAATGCCACGAATTATTTGCACTTTGGAAGTGTCCTTGTTGATGGTATCCAGGGGCTGAGTCTCAAACAGCCATCGAGCTGTTCTGACTGCATTGCTCTGAATTTCCTCTCGGCAGACAGACTTGATTTCATGGATGTTCCCAGTTTTGTCTCTGATGGCACAGAGAGGTTCTGTTTGGAAGAGCCTGACGGTCTTCTTCACATCACCTTTTAGCTCCTGGATTTCTGACTTGAGTTGTAGGATACTCTTCTCCTCCACTGAGCAGCAGCGTCCTATGGCATCCAAAGACTGGGCTTCAAAGAGCTGCCTGGCACCTTTCACATCACCTCCCTGGACAGGCTCCTTGAGAACTGCCTCCTGGACTTCAGTGTCATCTGAATACCTTTTGTTTAATAAGTCCAGTGGTTGGGTTTCAAACAGCCACCGAGCAGTATGGACATCCCCTCTGGCAAGCTCTGTTTCTGATACCTTGGATGATGTTGACAAACTGTCCCCATTGATTGCCTGATTTTCAAACATCAGGGAAGTACTTTTCACATCCCCACCAGGAATGATCTCTTCTTCTGCCAACTTCTTTGTGGCTTGATGGTCCCCGATGGAGTCAAGTGCCCAGTTCTCAAAAATCCAGCGCATGGACTGAACCTCTCCTGGAAGAACTTTGTCCAGGTTCACAGATGCCTGTGCATTGAGATCTTCAGTATTGAGCATTTCTGCCAGGTCCTCAGTCACAGCTTCTTCCAAATTCTTCCTGAGCTCCGGATGCATGTGTCTGTAGAGCCTCTTTAGCTCGTTCACTTGACGTTGCTGGTAGAACTTGGAGAAAGCTTGCTTTGGAGGAGGCACAGGGAGCAGGCTGAGATCCTGGCTCCCTGGAGTGATGACCTGGATTGAGCCAAGGGCAGGAGGGGGAGGTAGGTCGTCCTCCATTTTCTTGCTGGCAACATTAGATGATTTCTGAGCTTCTGACATCTTTAGGGAAACAGTTTTAAATGTCAGCATCACCTCTCACCCCCAACCCCATGGCTGTTAATAGCAAGAATGGCAAAGGGAAAAGCCAGCCAAGAAGGTAAATCCATGCACCTACTAAGCTCCATACCTTTGGTTCAGTAGCACACAGCACTTGAAAGCATCACACCACTGCACAAACTCCAGGCTTGGGGTTAGCTCTGCTTCCACATCAATGCACTCTAAAGCAAGGTCTCTAATCCAGGCATGTGGGGTGGTTACTCTACAAACCTCAGGATTCAGTCCAGCTACAGCAGAGGTGCCCAGTTTGGACTGTGTCAAAAGAGAGGGACCACAAGAATAATGTGAAGAAGGCTGTCTTAGAATAGCAAGCTAAAAGTTAACTTCTCCCTTCTGCTCCCAAGTATCCAGGGCAGTGTGAGGACCTGTGGAGAGTCTGAGAATATAGGATATGGTGCAGGAGAAAGCCAAGGTGCTATTTCTGAAAGAGGCCTCTAGAAGAAAATGGGGAGAGGGAACTAAATCAAAAGCCTCAAACAGATTTGATGAGGACAGCCTATTTTGGGGCAGTGAGCTAGCATGATGGGCTTTTGGTAGCACCATGGGCTACCCACCTCACAGGATGAGGGACATTTGTTTGATAACAAAGTCTTCTGTTGGACTCACAGGTGTACCCCATGTCATCATCTGCATAAGAATAGATGCACAGTTATACCTTTGGAGACCTAAATAAAGTGCTTTTGACTTGTACAGGCATGAGGCTGACTAAGTTCTAGAAATGCTGGCATTAGTAGCTCACATTCTGTGCTCTGTCAGGAGGTAAAAACAAGGCTGAAACACCAGAGATTTGGATAACACCTGAAGATGGGGCTTACCAAAAGTTAGATCTGTTGAGATTTGCTTGGCCTGAGCTCATCCTGAATTCACTGCAGGGTTGGTACAGCCCTGATGGGATGGACCATGGTTGTTCAGCCTACTTTGGAGCCTCACTTTCTGTATTTTTTTTTTTCTCCTCCTCAGCTTGGGAGGCCTGGGTGCCAGCTGCTGCATGGAAATACCTGCGACCTGCTGTGTCTTGGAATTTATCCAGAGGGAAGGTAGCTGAGGCTGATAATCATTATCTAACAGAGACTGTAATCCTGGTGGCTTTCCTTTCTGTAAACAGATCTGCTGACCCTTGGCGTGCCTGTGGGGTTATGTCTGCAGAGTTATGCCAGGAATATTATTAGTTCTTGCTCAAAGCAATGGCGTGCGGTGTTATTTCACTCTGTTACACACAGATTGTTCTGGCTAAAAATAAGTATCGAACATTAGTTAAAAAAAAAAAAAAAAAAAAAAGCAAACAGCAAACCTCCAAACAACAAAACACTCCAGAATACCAAAATCGGTGTATTTTGCAGCATGTGTAAAATGAAAATCTTCAAACATAAGCCAACAAATTTTGAATGCACTTTAAAAAATATTTTTGAGTTTGTTTGGCTTGCTTATTTGTAGTTTTGTTTTTTTTTTTTTTTTATCTGTGAACTTGTAAAGGTGGGGAAGGGCAACCAAGCAGCTGATAGCTATATTCAGGATGAGAGCACTCCTCACTGCCTCGTGTGGGTATTTAAATCACACTCCACCACAGTCCACAAATATTTGGTTAGATAACAGTGCTTATCTTGAATATTTCTTACCTTGATTTTTTTCTGTCTGTAAGGAGAGTGAATGGAGTTGTCCTTCACAGTAATCTGGAAAAGACACAAAGAGAAATGACATCAAACTTCACAGGAAGATGTGCTAAGTATACATATATATTTATATCTGAGTGTCAACTAGAGACCTGACAATCATTACTAGTGAGGGGTTTTTTTGGTTCACTGGCAGCTCTGTACAGCTGCAAAACCCAATCTTATTCCAGGTCAGTCAGAAATATTTTTTTCCAAAAGTCCCAGTCAACAAACAAAACCCCGGACACATTTGTTTTAGAGCTGGGGGAAAACCAAAACAAACACTGATTTCTCCCAAGTTTGATTTAGCCTATATATTAGTATTACTTTCAATATCTTAAAAATAAAACTGATCTACATTTGTAATCACATTATGGATTGTGTAATTAATTGTTTTGAAATTGTGTTTATCTTATTTCCTTTTTTTTTTTTTTCTTAGACTTCTAACCAGTTGTAGTTTTCCAATCACAGTCTCCACTTTTTTCTTTTCAATTAGGATTGCTACAGTCTGGATTCTTCCACTACAGAGCCCTGGTACATGCTTGAAAGACTGAGAAGCCTCAAGTTGTACCAGGAGAGGCTTGTGTTGGATATTAGGAACAATTTCTTCTCTGAAAGGGTTGTCAGGCCCTGGCACAGGCTGCCCAGGTCAGTAGTGGAGTCACCATCCCTGGAGGGATTTAAAAACTGTGTAGATATGGTGCTGAGGGACATGGTTTAGTGGTGGCCTTGGAAGTGCTGGGTTAATGGTTGGACCTGATGATCTAAAAGGTCTTTTCCAACCAAACCAATTCTATGAATTTCCGATTCTATGAATTTCCAGTTCTATGAATTTCCGATTCTATTTATTTCCGTATCAGCACCGCTGATAGCATTTACAGACTATTTGCCAAAGGACAAGGGAAAGCTGCTCGTTTTTGGAAAACCCAGCACCCACTGTGTTTCACCAGGCTTACAAAAGCAGATATGTTCTCTCTCACCCTCTTACAACCACTTACTGGGACGAGACATTGTTGGGATGCCGCTGGTGATTTGTGTGGGGGAGGATGATGCTTACCGGCTGTGAGGGGCTGCCGGCGTCAGCAGCAGCTGTCTGGGAGAGATAGAGAGCAGACAGCTCCTTCACGGAGGGTGCAGAGGACCTCCCTCCTCCTTGGTGAAGTATGTGGCTTCTGTTGTCTGATATGTCTAAAAATGACCGCGTCCTCTCATCTGAAACAGGGACAGACATGAGGGGTGAGCTGTGTGCCAAAGACGCGGGGACATGGCCAGGCTGGGGTGTGAGCATCCCTGCTGAGGGCACCTCAGCCATCTGCACAGCCCCCCCTCCCCTGCTCCCCCCCCAAATTTAACATGTTGTCCTTTGGGCTTAGGAGAAAACATGGACATTTCCACCTCTTTCATGGAGAAAATGAGCTTTGAGATTGGATTAAAGTAGTGCGTTGGGCAGTGACCTGATGCCACCATCCTGCTGGAGGGGCACAGAGCCCATATTTATCCTTGGTCTCCTGGACAAGGCCATCACCAAACAAGTTGGAGGACCTTGAGGATCTCCTTGTGTTCAGTTTGAACTACTTTCCACTTTTCTTGCTCCATGGTTACACTGCTCTCCCATCAATGTGCCTGACATCTGTGTGGCTTTATCTGCCCCCTGGGAACTAAGAGATGAAGAAGTTACAAGACTTGCCTGGAGACATGGCAAGGAGCCTTTGGCACAGTCAGAGGACCAAATCCTGCTCTTAGTTTAGAGATCTGATATTTTGAGCCACACCAGCTCCCATAGGGCACCTGCTGGGGCCCAGCAAGGCATTGCTGAAATATTCAAGCTATTAAGTGTCCCTACTACCTTTGCTTAGATGCTTCCCATGGAGATGACTACAGCTGAGGATGTCCCTATTAGGTTCATGGCTACTTGGGGGGGAGATGATCTATTAGCCAGACCTCTTGAAAGGTTCACAGAAGGGTGGGTAGTTGAAGCAGTCACTTTTGGATGACATTTACATAGTGTTCCCTCATTGCCACTTGTTGAGGGATGTTGTACATCCCTCTTCATCCCCTTGAACAGTGGGGTCTTCCCCTCCCCCTGAGGCTGAGAGCTGTGCCCATTGCCAGAGAGAGGATCATATCAAAATCTAATGGCTCTGAAGTAGCTGGGTTCACTTCTCAAAGAAACTCCAGATTCTAGCTAAGGACTTTCTTTTCACATTAATCTGCTGGGCATCAGCAGGATGGCCCTCTCTGCCTCCCCCCTCAAAGATTCATAAAGTTTTACACCTATAGGATGCATCTCAGTCCTCCAGGTTAATCAGGGCTGTGATTTCTCTGTTGCCACTGTAAAAAACACGAGAAGGTTCTCCTTTAATCTGCAGGCTTGCACTGCTGCATTTGGGTTTAGTGTGGTATTTGCAATGCTTTCTATTTGAACAATGGGCTCTCTCTCCACAAATCCAGTGACTGCACAGCCAGGAAAGGGCTGATGTACTTTTTAATATGTGCACATTAGAAGCACTGCAGCAATTCTGGCATTCTTTGCCCTCCCATCTCAGTCCCCAAAATCATGAGATTTGGTAAACAACAAACTTAAAGACTCCTTTCTCTGTTTTCTGGATTATGAGTTCAAATTTTCATGTTTTCCTCTGAAATTCTGAAGGAGATTTCCTCTACTTTTTAAATATTTTTAAATTTTTTCTTCTAAAATAAAGCTAATTTCATACACTAGTAGGATTCCAGGAGCTAGTGCTTCAAATGAGAGTTCCTAGGGGGACACACACACACCACTGAGATAAGAGCAGAGGGACCCCAGTGAGCTTGTCAGACATTGGCCAGTGTGTTGCTGGAAGGTGCCAAACCCCAAGATTTTTTTTGTCCTTGGTTCCAGCTGCTCCTGCAGATGCACAGGCATTTTGAGGCTGGATCCATGAGGGAACAGCTGGATGCAACTGGGATTTAGCTGTCCAGTTCTGCCAGAGGTCAATGGGACATCAGGGGAGAAAACAGAAAAAGATAGTTCCTTAATGTGTGGGTTTTTTTTTTTTTTTTTTTTTTTCTTTTTTACGTCTACATGCAAATATGGGACCTCTGTCCCTGATTTCTAATGTCCACAGCTTAAACACTGAGTCAGGATGAATTATCCATGTACGACCAGTGGAGACAGTGGAAACCCTGGGGCAGGTTTGTGATGTGGTGCAGCTTGAGATAGTCTGCAAGGCTGTAAGACAAACCACCCTCTGATTGCACCAGTTTTTCCCCACTCTGCTCAAAAGACCCCAGATATTGACTAGATGCCTGGCTCTTTGAGATGAACATCATCCTGGAAATGGGGAGGAGAGGGTCAAGGCAAGGCTGAGAGAGTTTTTACAGGAGCCTCTGCTGATAGCTGCTCACACAAGACCCTCTCTCTACCTGCTGCAGTGGGTTTCTTCCTACAATTGGAGGTTTGAGGGATACATTTGAAGGCCTACAATCTCTAAAAAAGAAAAAAATGAAGTAATTGCCAGCAAGGGTACCTTGGATTTCATGGTCTTTCCTTATTATGGCTGCACCCTGTGAGAAAAACATTGAAGCATAGGCTGAGCTATCTGCAGAGGACTTTGAAGACAGCTTTGAAAAATCTTGTCTGAGAATCTCTCTTTTTTCTCCTACATTTCTGAATTACTCACTGGAAAGGCAAAAGGGGTCCAAGCAGTCTGGGAAAAAAACCCAAAACACTTTCTTCCTTGCAAGGTAATGAGACATACCCAAGCCTCCCAGGAAGAGCAATGAAAAGAGCTGGGGAGAGTCAGCCTCGATAGCTTTACAGCAGAAAGAAAACCAAACAGAGCTTTGCAGCCTTTCTGCTTGGGAAAATGAACACATGAAAATGAAAAAGTCCTTGGCAGGGGCATGGCCACACTGAAAAAACTCTTAAAAACAGCCTCTGAGAGATGGGAGCACTTCACAGCAAGGCAGGGACCCTGCTCAGGCTGACATGACCAGTTCTGCTCTTAACATTTTTGGTGCTGCGTGCTTAGGAAAAGCATCCCCATGTCCTGGAGCTGGACTGGTAATGTTTAATGGTTGTTTCCTACCCAGGCTATGGGTAATACCTCTGAGCTGATATAATTTGTATTGGCCCATGGGTCTGTGGGGTGAGATGCTGCACAAAGAATGGCAATGTGTATCTCCAGACAAGAAGGAATAACACAGCTGAGGGAAGATTTCCAGTTCATGCAGTGGAAAATAACACAGTCCCAGTGCCTCCTAGTCCTTCATTTGTTAGCTTGGATGGATGAAGGGCCTCAGGACTTCTGTTTTAATGATGGCTATAATTAGATACAATCCCTTCATTGAAGCCTTTACCCTTACTGTTGCCTTTATTTTTTTTTTTTATTTCTTTCTTTTTTCCTCTATATTTTTTTTGCAGTGCACAGGCTGTGCACAGCTCTCTGTTTGCTTATCACTTCTCACAAAACTGCCTGCCCTAGCTAGAGGCTGTTCAAACCCACTGGGCAGGCAGAAACTCTGGTGGCTCCATACGACTCTGCCTGATGAAACAGGCTGCTGCCAACCTCTAATTGCTAATTATAGATAAGAGAGAAAGAAAAACAGTTCATTCCACAAACAAGAATGAATGTGTGTGCTGCTAACAGTGGGGTCCAACCAGAACCTAGGACATCTCAAGAGTTGTGAGCACAGAGCCACTGCTCAGCATCACCTGGGAGGGACGAGAGACCTTCCCAGCCTGGGATGCTAGCATGAAGCCAAAAGATGTTATGCAGAGCCAGCTTAGTATGTTATTTGTTGTGTATGAGATGGAAGGCATCATGGAAGCCTCTTTGGAAACCTGTGCATATTTCCACTTTTCTGCCTTGCTGAGCAAAAGGGCCCCCCTGATGTGTTCAGCATCCATGCCAGTGCTGAGTGATGCATCCCACACGGCGCTGATGGATCAGCACTGCCTGTGGGATTTTAAACCTGATCCTTCAATCATTAAAGCATCTCCTGTGAGCTAAAAGAGAAGAAAAGAGCTCCTGAGGACCCCCTCCTCCCATCCCACCCAGGGGCTGGCACGGCAGGTGATGGAGCTGGTGGCTAAGTCAGGGATATGGGGAATGCTCCTCCCTGCCAGGCTTTGTCGGCAAAATGTCCTTGGTGCCAGTGTCTGGCGCCGGATGAATCTGCACATTTCATGTGAGGGGCTTCAATGAGAGGACTGTGCACAGGGAGCAGCTGTCAGGGTTTCTTTAGCTCTTCCCTTGCCCCACTTATGTGCAGCTCTGGCTCGGTTTACAGCCTCTCTGCTGCATCAGCCCGAGAGCAGAGAGAGATGTGGGACCTGGAAACTTTGCCACAGGGGAAAATCATCCCTCATGTTTATTTGTACTCACTGATCTTTCTAGGCACAGGGGGAAAAGCAAAGCAACAGGGGGGAAAAGACTTCAATATTCATCTAAACATTCACTCACTTCCTCTTCAGTTATTGCCCATAAAACACTCAAGTGCTGCCTCCCACTGAAGGTAATATTACAGATCTCTTGAACTGTAATCACGTTACAGCTCGCAGCCAACTCTCAACAAGTGGAAAACAAATCACTAACAAAACATTATCCCCCTCCTTCCTCCAAGGAAAACCCACCTCACCAGTAACACAGCAGCTCCTGCACACTCCACTTTCTATTTAAATCACTTTATCCTATAGAGAAAATATTCCACCCACCTGTTGGTGTCTACCACCTCTGCTGCTGGCACTCCTCAGCTCAGCTCCCACCACCAACCCCAGTGAGCTACTGAGCGCCTGAGTCACCTATTAAAAAAGGAAGCTGCAAGCTCAGCAGCAGTCTCCTGGCCTGCCTGGCCAACCACATGTCATCAGCTTTGCTCCCAAAATCAGCCACCCCGAGCAAACACAGCTTTTAAGCAAAGCCTTTTGTGTTGCTGTGAGCTCCCCACGGCTCTCCATGGACTGGGGCTTGTGTAATGGGGCATGAGATCAGCTCACACGGGGCTTGCACGAGCTGGAGAGAAAGGGAGAGTCTGGTGGTGGAAGTTGTGGCAGGGTTCTGTCCACCTCCAAAGAGAGAGATGCTCTGGAGAGCATCCTATCCCATCCCAGCCAGCCAAGTCCAGCATCCTCCGTCACCTACCCAGTGGCCACTTGACATTTGTCCTCTGGCAGATCAGCCTTGGGTTTGTCTCAACAGAGACATGGTGTGAGACATGTGTGATGGTGTCACACCCTGGCTGTCCCAGGGTTTGGGTATTGTGAGACATCCCATGGCCCAGGACTCAAAATCCAAGACTTGATGGCCAGTGGGAGCAAAGAGATCCACGTCCTGGAGCTTCTTAACACCAGAGAAATCAGGGCAGGAAACCAGTTATTTCTTCACACTGTTAAAGGGATTCTGTTTTCCAAAGGAATGGAGGTGAACCAACGTGGAAATGTTCCTGGGTTTGTGGAGCTCCAGGTTGGCTGTTTCCTGGGAATGTGGGGCCATTTCTGCTGTTCCTCCCTACCTGGGATGGTCTGTGGGTTACTCCCAATTGGGTGGTCATTACCAGTTGGGTCTCCTGACTCAGGCAGTACAGTTGGACATTGGTCCCCATTCCCACCTGCTTGTCTCCAATCTGTCAGCAAAACCTCATCAACCCAGTGTCTTTCCGAAGCTGGAACCTCATCCCTGCAGATGGGAACCTCCTTTCCAAATTCCTCTACCCCTCAATGTGAGAGCTGCATGTGCTGAATCCCACTCATCCCATCCTTATCCCAGCTTTGCCTCCCAGAGAATTGGTTCCTAAATACCTCAGCAAGACTCCACGACTGGGCTGAGGGAATTTGCTCAGATGAGTGAGCACCCATAAAAGCTGACTGGAAAACCAGTGCTGCAGCTTAATCCAGGAGGCTGGAAGCTCATTGGTGATGCTCAGTCAGTGAGGAAATATTTAAATCTCTGGCCCTATTCCCTGTGCTGGAGGCTTTGGTTCATGGGGAATCTCTGCTGGAAGAGAGATACTCCAAAGGTGGGTGGGGAGAGTTTGGAGGCTGATGAAAAGGTGTGTGGTCTCTGGAAGATGCAGCAAAGGGTTGGTGGGGAAGGGTGGTCCTGGGAGGATGAGGGGCTGGGAAGAGGAGAACATCTCAAGCTATTTCTCATTGGCCTCATGACCTGCTCTTCAGGCTTTAGTTAAAATGTCATGTGCTATATTTTCCAAAGGAAGGGGAAAAAAGATGGGACAAGGCTGTGGCAGGGACTATCAAGAGATTTTAGACAGCCTCCAGTAAAGAATGAGGACCTGTGATGCTCTAAAAAATCCTGCTTATCCTCATGAGTATTCCCTCCTGAATGCAGGATCACACTTTGCTCTGTTTGCAGACTGCAGTGTTTTTGTGTTTTCTCTCATTTTCAGTTCTACAAAGGACAGTGAGGATCTGAAAATCTAGCTTTTTCTCTTTGCCATGGGTTGCCCAATTGTGTGAGAGTGGAAACTGTGAACAGGTTTGTCTTTTTTCTTTTTTTTTTTTTTTTTTTTTCTTTAAAAGAAAAAATAGTCATCTGTTTTCTGACTGTTTTGGCCTAAGTTACTTTTTCTGTTATAACTATATGGATTAGGAATCAATGTTTAAAACTGAGAACTAAGATTTCCACATGCTCAGCTAACCAACCCCAGAGTAAGAACACTACTGAGTACAGTCAGATAACAAAAATCATACAACTTAACAGCACTATTTTTTTTCCAGATTCCAAACAGTCATGAGTAGACCTTGCCATTTCAAATAAGTTTGTACAGCATCATATACAGTAGATCTCTGTAATGACTAATGCACATCAAAAAATAGAAATAATTTATTTTTTGAAAGGTTTTAAGGAAGATTTTGTGCTGTCTGTAAACCCTATGTTGCAATCACTTGAGCAGCTCTGGTGTATAGAGCTAATATATGAATTCTGGCCTAGGAAATGGGATGAAAAGAAAAGCACCAGAATCAGGGGAAAGTGCTAAACAAATGAGTAGAATTAAAAAATGCAACTAAAGAGCATCTGTGTTGAAGAGGAAATGATATTTAAAAGATCATTTCATGCTTTAGAAATTGTCTACTAAATTACAGACAAACAAGCAACATTTTGCACCTGTGTAAAGTTGCATTTGCAAATCTGAGGGGGTGGGATGGGGTGAAGGAAAAAAATAGCTACTGAAGAGTGTCTTGTTTTCCACACTTGAGTTTCAAAATCAGATCTCTTTACAGTTTCCAGCACCTCTAAACTGAAGTTTCATGATCTCCAGTCACTTCTGCAAATAGTTTTGGCTCCTCAGTGTCAGCTGGACTTCTCCTTTTTGGGAGCAGCATCACAACACCCAGGTAATTTAAACAGCTCCCAGGAAGAGCAGGGAAAATTTAGCCTCAGGCAGAGCTGAATATTTGCCTCAAGGCATCTCAGGGCTATTTCTGGGCTTTGCAAAAATCCAGGAATGTGGACGACTCTATTCCTGGTACCAAAAAATGCCAAGAAGCTCTTTGAGACAGCTGCGAGTGGCATTGTTGGTTGGGGATGTGGTCTTCTTGAATGGGCCAACTGCTGTGGGATTGTCTTTGCTTTTGACACCCCCTGGGCTGGCTGTTCTGCTTTTGGGATGCTAAATGACAAAGCAGATGCAGCCCTGACTACCCACTTGGCATTGCCTCCTTCTCCATATGCCTCCCATATTTTAAAGGGTTAATAAAGGCTGAGCAGATGTTTAACAGATCATTCTCCCTGCTTGTGCATCACTGGGGTCTTGATACCCAGCACAATCCTCTGACATGCAGGGGACTATTTATCGTGTCCCCATCACACTGGCACTATCCTCCTCCCCTTTTTATCTATTACTTATACAGGGATTTTTTGTTGTTGGTTTTTTTTTGTTTTTTTTTTTTTTCCCTGAAATAGTGATAAACATCCCTGCTTGACACCCAGTGAGAGCTAGTTTGATTTCTTTGTTTCTCTCTACCACCTACCCCTGAGTGCTGGCTGGCAGCAGGACTGGGTTATCCCTAACCCTCTGCCAGAACCCATGTCCTTGTAGTGTTCTCCCTTGCTCCCATAGAGCAGCATCTCAGCCCTTGCAGACCACAACAGAGGATGACCACTTGTGCTAGCAGCTTCCATCTCTCCATCTCTCATCATCTTTCCTACCCCAGGGAAATCAACACCTAGCTACCCATGGGAATCACCTCTGCCTGGGGAGAGGGCTTCTCAGCATGTCACAAATACCAGACCTTTTAAGGGAAGCCCTCTCTAACCACCACTAAGAGATACCTTGGGAATGTTTGTGCAGGCATTAACCCTTATGAGCATCACTGGCCACACATCCCCCCCAGGATGCAGAGCAGAGCTGGGATCAGGGCTGAGCTCTGCATCTTTAAGAATTTCTTTGCCATGATGGTTATGCAGGGGCATTGCACGGATGCCACAGAGCTCTGAGGAGCTGCTGGTTCCCTGCCTTTGCTTTCTATTCTTGTCACGGTGTTTCCATGCTGCTGTCAGCTCTTTATTACTGTCAGCAGAGACAAACTTGATGCTGTTTTGGAAGAGACAGCTCTAGCAAAAATAAAAATAAAAATAAATGAGGTAGCAGTATCCTTTAAAGAGAAAACCCCAGCCCACTTGTAGCTATTGAGTTTTCCCAGCATTTCCAATTATTTCTGAATGAGGCAAATTGCCAGTGACACTGTAGGGGTGGAGAATCACAGAACAGAGAATCACTGTTGGGAAAGACATCCAAGATCACTGAGCCCAACCGTCAGCCCCAAAGAAACCCAACATGCCCACCAGATCTTGTTCTGAAGTGCCACATCTACAGGGCTTTTTAGTACCTCCAGGTACAGTGACCCCACCACTGCCTTGGGGCAGCCTGTTCCAGTGACCTGGAATCCTGACCACTCTTTCAGTAAAGAAATTCTCCCTGTTATCCAGTCTAAATCTCCCCATGCACAACTTCAGGCCATTTCCTCTGGTCCTATTATTGATCACTTGAGACAAGAGGCCAGCACCCACCTCCCTATAACCTCCTTCCAAATATCTGTAGAGAGCAAAAAGCTCTTCCCTCAGCCTCCCCTTCGCCAAACTAAACACTCTCAGTTCCCTCAGCCTCTCCTCACAGGACTTCTTCTCCATAGGACTTCTTCACCACCCTTCTCTAGACCTGTTCCACCACCTCAATGTCCTTTTTTTTTGGAATGAGGGGCCCAGAAGTGAGCACAGTGCTCCAGGTCCACTCCCACCAGTGCCAAGAACATGGGCACCATCACTTCATCACCTTCCTCCTGATGGCCACACTGTTGCTGGCACAAGCCAGGATGCTGGTGGCCTTTTTGGCCACCTGGGCACACTGCTGGCTTGTAGTCAGCTGGGTGTCTATCAGCACCCTCAGGTCTTTTCCTCTGGGCAGTTTTCCAGCCACTCTTCCCCAAGCCTTAGGAAATGCAGAGAAATAGCTGGCTTTAAACGATACCAGCTTGTACAGTATTTATTGCAGAGATTCCTGGCCTGGGGTTTTTGCCAGCACCAAAGAAGGATTTTCATCCTCCTAGTAACACGGTGAGGGCATCCTTGCCTGGTTTCCCCCAGAAGGGAAGTTTTCTAAATGCTGCATCTAGTTAAGGGCTGAAAACAGCCTTTGTAGGATGTTCTAACAAATTTCCACCCATGCTGGATCTCTTAATTGCCACTAGTGGGTTATCTACCTCTTTGCCTGGACAAGAACCTGAGTTTTCATGTTTGTCCTCTTGTCACCAAGCGATACCTGTACCTGAGGCATCAGGTACCTCTCTTTCCCTAAATCCCTCTCTTTCCCTAAATCCCTGTTTTCTGTTAAAAAGCTGAAACTACTTCACATGTTTTCCAGCAAAGATCTGGGTGAAAACTGGAGACCCGGACAGAACCAGGGAAAGTTAAAGTATTTCTGTTATTTTTGCAGGACTCAGGAGATGTGTATCTCAGAAGGAAACATTAACCACCAGCAAAGAGATGAGCAGGAAAATATTTCTGTCACCTCAGACCATTTCACACAGTGACTGAGGAGCAGAACTGAGACCTGGACCTGGAGTCCTGGTGGTTTCTGCTGGTCACAACACAGATCTTAGGACTAAAAGTCTTCTGCAAACATAATCAGGTATGAGACACACACACAAGGGTAGATTTCTGCTCAGTCTTAGGTGCAGGTTTTGGGAGTTACTTCCCAAATATGAGCACAAATAGGGAGTGGTATGGGCATGTAAGTGTTGGTAACCCAGCAGGGTCCTGAAGCCCTTTATTTGGCTCAGGGTCAGCAACAAATTTTCATCCCTCCCTGGAGAATGGGAGAGAAGAGGGAGAGAAATAAATTCCCTCCTAATCCTACTCTGCCTCCCATTCCCCGGGGATGTAAGATGAAGCAAAGCTCATCTCCCTCTGAGCAGTCCACATCTTGCTGCCTGATGCCTTCCAGTCCTCTGCATGGTTTTGATCTGGAAGATGTCCCCTCCACCCCCACCATCCATCCAGCTCAACTGAATCCTATACAGATTCTTCCCCCTATTTCCAGTCACGGTGACCAGAATAATGATAAATAATTTGGTGTGTGTGTGTGTGAGGAGAGTAAACACTGAGATCTGGCCCCAGGAGGTTAAGACTCAAAGCTACAAATGTCAATATTTAAGGACAGGGGAAAAACACACATGTACAGTGCCCTGTTTCTGCATTGAACATGCCCCAGTGTCTTAGATGACAGTGAAAAACGAGACCAGAGACACCATCTGTGGTACACAGAGGCAGCACCTTCTGCAGCAGAGGGTGGAATTCACCAGCAAAACAAAATCCATGGCTTTCCATCAGCTGCAACACCACATGAGGTGCTAAGCACCCTCATTTGCCCTGCATTTCATCATCAATCTGAGGTTCATATACATGCAACACTTCACCCCGCTCTCATCTACCCCAAAATTACTTACAGGAAGGTCTCTGTAGTCCCAGGAACTGTGTCAAACTGTAGACAACCCCAATGGAAAATCTACATGAAACTCACAGCCAGGCAGCCCTTAGAGTGTCCTACGAGGAGCCCTGCTCCTCTCCCCAAACCCTCTGTCCTGTCCACTGCCTCCCAGTGGCCTCTGGCAGCTGGTTTTATCACCAGTCACTGGGCTATGTTGGGAGGATGAACCACTTGGTCTATTTTTAGGGAAGAGTGAGATTTCTCTTCCACCAGGCTGAGTCAATCATCAGGTTTAGCAGTCCCAGCATGGAAGCTGGGAAAGTCTGGGGGCCTGGCTTATTTTCAGAACTTATTCATTCAAAGTACCTCTGGTGTAATGCAGTAAGGGACAGGGAATGCTACAAGGCAGCGGTGCAATGGGGAAGAGGCATTTCCCTGACTCACTGTCATGTCCTAGAACAGTGATCAGCACACCCAGACTCCCTTCACCTCTTGCCACAGCCAAAGTTTTAAGGGAAAAGCTGATCTTAGGGCAAAAATCTCATCTATTTCATCAGTGGTGTCTTAGCCTCCTGTTCCCCAATGCACTGGATGCTTGGGGTACTTCCCCAACTTCTTTCAGCCCCTCTGGGATGTGTTTGGCACAGGGACATCTCTGTTTCATCTGGGTTTGCTGCTCACTCAGCAGTATTGTGTTGAGGAGGCAAAACATGACACTGGGCTCCATGCTTTGGGTTCTTTGCTCCAAAGGGCCAAACAAGAAATTTCTCCTGCTATTTCATCTTAAAATACTGTTTTTTCATTCCCTCTCCCTAAATTCCCTTGCTGGAGTTTTACAGGGGTGTTTGGAGTAGTTGCTGCCCCTCTTTTTACCCTGTACGTCTGCAGGTATCAGCCCCTGGAGAGGATGCTGCACAACAACCAGGCAGCAGTTTGGGATGGGATGAGGTTTCCTTGCCAACATCACATCATGTCCAGTTCCAGATGACCATCTGCTTTCACCAAAGCCCCTCCTAAGGTCTGGCTCCATCCTACCACAGCCCACTTTCTTCCCTGGTTATAGAATTACCAATGCCCTGCTGTCTGTGTTGAGCCCAATGCTTAGGAAGATCATCACCCCCCTCCTTCTGAACTGGTCCCCATTATCCTCACTTCCTTCAATAGGTGAGGGTCAAAGAAAAGAGAAAAATCAGAATGGGCTGAAATGTCACCATCTGGGGGAGGGGGGGAGGGAAATACAGCCCCACCTTGTTCCTGAGGAAAAGGCCACATGTTGTGAGCCATGGCTGTGATGAGCTGGCACTGAGCAGCCCCAGGAGGGTCAGGCTGGAGGGGTCTGTGCTAAGTGTGTCCCACCACATGGAGCAGAAACAGGAGGGATGTCCTCAGGAGGGTGACAGACAAGTCTTTGGTGGCTGTGAGTCAGAGGGACGGGGACAGAGAGGGATGGCAGGGGCTGTCAGCAAGCACACACCTGCTCAGGTGGTGTGAGCCAGGTGCCAGCAAGCAGGGGTGGGCTGGGGACAGAGGGGTTTGTCCCTGGTGGGTGGGTGGAGGGATGTGGAGGCACGGGGGGAAGGATGGGATGGATCAGCTCAGAAAGAAGCTCGTGGCAGATGTGTTTGTGTGTCCCTGTGTGTGTCCTTATGGGATGTGTGTGTGTCCTTACGGGATGTGTGTGTGTCCCTGTGTGTGTGTGTCCCTGTATGTGTGTCCTTGTGGGGTGTGTGTGTCCTTATGGGATGTGTGTGTGTCCCTGTGTGCGTGTGTCCTTGTGAGGTGTTTGTGTGTCCCTGTGTGTGTGTGTCCCTGTATGTATGTCCTTGTGGGGTGTGTGTGTGTCCCTGTATGTGTGTGTGTCCTGATGGGGTGTGTGTGTGTCCCCTTGTGGTGTGTGTATGTGTCCTTGTATTGTGTGTGTGTGTCCTATTGTGGTGTTTGTTTATGTCCTTGTATTGTGTGTGTGTCCTTGTAGGGTGTTTGTGTGTCCTTATGGGGTGTGTGTGGGTGTCTATCCTTGTGATGTGCGTGTCTTTGTGAGGCGTGTGTCACCTTGTAGTGTGTGTCCTTGTGGGGTGTGTGTGTGTGTCCCTGTGTGTGTGTGTGTGTCCTTGTAGGGTGTATGTGTCTTTGTGGTGTGTCCATGTTCCTGTGGTGTGTATGTGTGTGTCCTTGTGGTGTGTGTGTGTGCCCTTGTTGTGTGTGGGTGTCTCCTTGTGGGTGTGTGTCTCCTTGTGGTGTGTGTGTTTCCTTGTGGGGGGGTGTGTGTGTCCTTGCAGGGTGTCCGTGTCCTTGTGATGTGTATGTGTGTGCTGTTGTGGAGTGCTTGTGATGTGTGTGTGTCCCCATGGTGTGTCTGTGTCCTTGTGCTGTGTCTGTGTCCTTGTGCTGTGTCTGTGTCCTTGTGGCACGTGTGTGCCCAGCAGGAACACAGGGGTACATGCATGTATTTATGGGAAGCTCTCTCTTCATCTGCAACATACATCTGCCCATCAGTCCGGCTGCAACATAAATAAATATATATATATATATATACACACACGTACCCCCTGCCCACTGCTCCCAGCACTCCCCTGCAAGCCTGAGAGATCTGAGCTACCTGAGCTGTCTCTCCACAGCTCCTGAGGAAGGGTTTTCCTCTTTCTGTCTGGAAGATAGCAATTTTTTAGAAAATAATAATAATAATAAAAATTAAAACCAAAACATCAATGGGGCACTGGGCCTTACTGAGGGGCACTGAGAGTGTGATGGAGGAGAGGAGCAGCCCTGGGGTGTGGAGATCTGAGAGCTTAGAGAAGGTAGCAGGGGCTGAGGAGAATGTTAGATGGAGTGAGAGAAGAGATTTGGGCTTGCAGGAAAAAAACTCAACTGTGTGGGACAAACTTGTCTTGGTGGCTGGGTGCTGCCAGCCCAGCTGCTGGCAGGGCTGGGCCAAGCACAAGCCCAGGATGATTCTCCTCAATCCTGCACCCTCCCAAGGCAGCCCCAAAACACCCCTGACCAAGTGTGACAGGGGCTGGGAGAGGTGAAAGGGGATGGGTGGCACCTACTTCTGCCCCTTCTCTCTGTCATGTGGGGTGCTCTGGTCAGAGGGATCTCATGGCAAAACACCCTGGCTGAGTTGCAGAGACCCAAACTGGACAGATTTGCCATGTACAGGAGTCCTGACATTCATCTCAACTCCTGTTACAGAATCATAAAATCATTTTGGCTGGAAAATACTTCTGAGGCCACCAAGTCCAACCATTAACCCAGCACTGCCAAGGCCACCTTGAATGAACCTTAATCCCTACATGAACCTTAGCATCCCATCTACACGTGCTTTAAATCCCTCCAGAGATGGTGATTCCAGCACTGCCCTGGGCAGCCTCTGCCAGGGCCTGACAACCCTTCTGTCATGCTCATGAAAAGCAATTGCTGAAAGGGAAATGAGCTTTTAAGGATTATTTTGACTGAAGGAGCCTCTGTCATTGCAAGTGCCAGAGCTGCCTTGAATTCAGAGCCATCTGGAGCACAAGCACAGCCTTTTATCTTTTATCAGCTTTTCCCCCAACACCTTTCAGATTTTCCCAGTTCCCTGGTGATGTTCTCCCAAATTCCTCTGCCACAGAGTGTCCCAGAAGAGAGAGATGATGGCTGCAAGGCCAAGGTCGTGGAGAAATGGAGGGTGACAGCTTGGGACACAGCATCCAGAGGCTGCTGCCCAGGCAGCATCATTGCCGAGACCAATTTTGGGAGCGATGTGGGATGATTTCCCTGTCGCTAGATGGCACCGGACCCCTTTGCAGGAGAAAGTGGGAGTGCTGTAGTGAGCAAGGAGAAAACCATCCCTTTGCCAAGCCAGCTTTGCCACCAAGGCTGGGTCTCCCTGCAGGCAGGATGGGGGAACCCATTGGGTTCTGCCCTCTCCTTGCTTAGAAAATTCCCCTTGGGTAGAGGTCGAGTCGAATAGAGAACAAAAAAATGGGGGGGGGGGGGGGGGGGGGGGGGGGAATGAAATGCATTCTGAAGGCTGCCTGGATGCTCTGTGATTTGCAGTCACCTCAGGTTCCTGTTCCAGCTTTTTTCTGCACCGAGGTTACAGCCTCCTGTGCCCTTCAGCCCCAGGCACTGAGGGATGGAGCTGCATGAACACAGCCAGGCACCAGCACAAGGATGGGGGGGAGATGGGGGAGCTGCCTGCTCACATGCCTGCCCTTCTTTCCTCCTCCTTGGCCGTGATTTCTTTCCCTCTGATCACCAGAATTCATCTCCAAGTTGTTAATTTTTAAAACCCAAGGACTATGGAGACTCTGCCTGCAGCAGAGGAGCTTGGTGTCTTCTCCTCTTTAATATTAAAGAACTGAAGCTTTCAGTCATTTCCCTTTGGGGAAAATGGTTCCTTGATTTGCCACCTTCCTTCCCATGAGGTGTTTTGTTCTATTGTGTAAAACTTCCACTGCTCAGTTTAATCTCATTACTGCAAACCACGGCCACTTGGACCTCTTTAATTAGTAACTTGGTGACATCTTTGATGACAGCTTCCTCCGGATCATCTGATATTGTCAGTGTGGCTGGGGGTGTAGCCCAGCTGGTTGAGCTGCCTGGGAAAGGGCTTTTCTAAGGGGTGTAACAGTCTTTGGACAATGCTGAGGACTCCAGCAGAGTCTCAGAGGTGACTGCAATGTCTGGAAAGAGGGACAGCAAACAATGCTTTGATTTCCCGTGTAGCTATTCATCTCTGAGCTGTTGCATGGACAAGTGTCCTGAACTCTGCCAGGTTGTTGTCCTCCACATCACGGTGTTTCCCAGACCTGAGAACCACACTCTGTGCTTCACCTTACATCATTATGTGGCTTCAAATTGCTGCTGGACACTGCCTTCCCAATTCTAGGTCACTGCATCAGCTGGGTGTCCCCTCCTCAGCCCTGGGGAAGGGTTGTGAGGCCATTCCTGGGGGATGGTGAGGTGGATCCTGCAGAAGACCTGCCCTGGTCATTGCTGGGGTATGTGGAGCACTGAAATCCCTCTTGTCCAATGGGAATGACCAAACACAGCAAAAAATATAATCCCTGGACATATCTCGTCCCAGAAGAGATATGGAACAGCTGGTTCCTGGACTTTTTTAGGAAGCATTACAAGTCCTGTCTCTGAGCAAATCCAGCACCTACATCCAAGGTAGGTCTCATATTCCCAACTCCCTGGCTGCAATTGCCTCCCTAGAAGGACCCCATACCACATAAACCCTACAACTACCAAAGAAGCAGTGCTGGAGATGACATGAAGCCTTTGCTATTACAAGATCTTTGTGTCAGGGGCTGTAGAGTGCTGTCAGGCTCTAAGATAGACTGTGATTCATCATTGTTCAGCCAGAGGAGGGGTGTTCCTCAGCCTGTAAAAGGCACACTGCCCCAATGCTCTGGCTGTGTTTAGCAAGATAGCATGGTGACTTCATGTGCTTTGATGTTAAAAAATAATCCCAGCAAAGCTGTAGAAACTGCAGCTTGGTCATTTGTCTGCGTGCTCATGTAAGAAACTTCTTTTCCCATGCAGCTGGGTAATTACACACAGTGCCTCAAATCCAGGCAGCATGTGATTGTGGATTTTTCCTTTTCTCTTTTCTTTTTTCTTTTTCTTTTCCTTTTTCCTTCTCTCTTTTTCCTTTCTCTTCCCTCTCCTCTCCTCTCCTCTCCTCTCCTCTCCTCTCCTCTCCTCTCCTCTCCTCTCCTCTCCTCTCCTCTCCTCTCCTCTCCTCTCCTCTCCTCTCCTCTCCTCTCCTCTCCTCTCCTCTCCTCTCCTCTCCTCTCCTCTCCTCTCCTCTCCTCTCCTCTCCTCTCCTCTCCTCTCCTCTCCTCTCCTCTCCTCTCCGTTTTCTCTTGTGTGAAAGAAAAGGTAGAAAAAGAAAAGAAAAAACCCAAGGTAGATGGGATATGGGGTCCTTAATTTCCTGATCCAGGCCCAAAGCAAGCAGAATGGTCCCCCTGGTCTCAAATCCACTCATTATGGGATTGATGGAGAGTTGTTTCTTTCTACTCCAAATCCACAAAACCTTCCTGACAATGAATTTTGGTAAAACTCGACCCTTTTCCATGCAGAGCTTCAGCCTGGCTCTCTCACTGCTCACAGAGACTTCTTGCCTTGAAATATCCCAGACCTGCTTTAGTCCTGATGATATCACAGTGTTAGGGATCTCTTACATGCTCTGTCTTAAGCCAAGGATGACTGTGTCTGATGCCCTGCAGCTGCCAAATCCAAAAAGGAGCCCAGCCAAGGCTCCTTACTTAGGTACAAAGGAACCTCTCCCTTTTCCTGTCCTCCAGGCTGAGGTGCAGGGAGTTGTTACTCATCCCAAACTGAACATGGAGATACCTCTGCCTTGGTATTTAATACCAGCTGGTTTTAAACGTGGGGATAACAGCACAGGGAGAGCCAGCATGGCTCCTTGGTCTCACCACTGTCCCAGCTGTCTTGGGATTTGCCAGCTCCATGCAATGGGATCAATCAGGGCTGGAAGGGGTATGGCTGCAGTTGTGGGGTTGTCCCACTCTTTGCCACCCTCCTGGCATTCCCCACGTGATCCCCAATCACCCATTGAGTCTCTTATATGGGATGACACATATATATATATATATATATACACATATATGGGAGAGACAGCTTTACTCAAAGACCGAGGAGACCTTTCCCAGTTGCAACTCTAGAGCTGACAGCAGAGCAGCAATGATGACTGATAACCAAAATAAATCCAACTCACAGCTCCTGCCCATGGCTGAGTCACTGTCTGTGGCTGGCACCGAGGAGATGATCCCCTGCCTGTCGTGGGACACCTTCCCTTCCTGTGTGGGAATGAGACAGGATAAACAGGTAAATCCCCATAAACAGAGAAGAACTGTACAAACCTCCAGTGAGAAGGCAACTGCACCAAAGGCTCTTCAGAGGCAAAGATGGCTCTAATGTTGTCCCCAAATACTGTGTGTGGCTTGGATTTTTTTTCTGTGGACCTAATCCAGGCTTGGCTTTACCCTGTGCTCTCCAAGGACAGTGCTTTACAGCTTTTTGCCCCCAGAGCTAAGTGGTATTTTCTCTACCCATTCTTGCTTTTGAGGCCACCATTGATGCTCTTTCAGAGTTAAGCTTACCCATCTCTTTCACAGAATCATGGAATGGTTTGGACCTTGAAGATCATCTAGTTCCAAGCCCCTGTAGTTCCTTTACCTGCTCCCAGAACTATCTTAGTGTCTCAAACTTTGCTGTGCTCCCAGTGATGGGACCAGTCTCTCCTGTGCAGCAGTAATCACTGGGGTGGTATCATACAGCAGTGAGATGGACATGACCCTTTCAGACAGTATTAATATCCAGAATTAATATTCCAGATGATAACAACCTCATGGGACTCCTTTTTCTCCTTGATGTAGCTCTCTCTCCAATTTATACTGCCCATTCCTACCAATTATTTCCCTCCGGGAAAAGGATCATGGCAAGCATGATCCTTTTGTTTGTTGTACATATGACCTGTGCCCCTGATCCCATTAAACCACCCAGAGCTGGATGGGATTAGAGATGAACTATTTGGGAGCACAGAAGCAAAGGTGTGTGTCCTGCTTGAGGGAACTGGGCCAAGGAGATGTGGTGTTGTGTCTGGGTGGAGCAAGAGGGCTGGTAGGAAGTTTAAACCATAGGTGCTCATGAATCTGTGCTTGCTTGTAGATGTTGCCTGGCTCCAGACATCATCAGCTGCTTGCATGATCTGGCACCACCATCCATTTCCAGCCTCTCTGGTGCTTTATTATTTAATGGTATTCCATGCAACTGGAACATGGATTCCCTACAAACCTGCTCCTCCTTCCCCAGCCATCCAAGGTCAGACTTCCCCAGGACAGCTCCATGGCCAGGGCTTGGTTTCAGTGGATGATGAAACACCACCCTGAAGCCCAAACCCTTACAAGGATGACTCTTGACACCCAAAGAAATTAAATTTCTAAGAGCATTTGGAGAAGAACACCTACTAACCTTTGGAGAAGACTCCTTCCATTTGATGGTGGCAGGACTCCCTTGTGCCTTCCTCTGGATGCTCTGAAGAGAGGAAGGGAAGGGTGAGGCTTTATGGTGTTTGGTATCCACCAGCAGGGGTTGAACTGTTGTCATGATTCTGGCACTAATCTCCCTCTTCTTCAAAATGCCATCGGGAGATGGGGTCTTGAGTGGAGCAAAATGTAAAGTCTTACACAGTTGAGTGGCTTTAGCAGTGTCAAAGCTGGTTGGGAGTCCTTTGAGACTCCTTGTTGGAGCATTGCTGTTAGGGATGGCAAGATCCTCCATGGGCCTCCTCCAGGACATGTCACTGCAATGGCTTTGAGACAGGGCATGTTTTTTCCCTGTTGGACTGGCATTATTCTTTGTCAGATATCTTCTCTCCATGAGCTAAAACAACCCAAACAAACATAAAAATAGGTGCATATCTAACGTCAATAATAAATCAGTGGACATTTTTATTTCCTGCTCTTCTATTCAAAGCATCATATCTGTTGACATTCTATCAGGAAATAATTTCCCAACAGTTTATGCTCTATGTTGCCTGGAGTAGATGTCAGGGATGTGGCCAAAACACACTTTAGCCCCTTCTGAAATGTGGGAAGTTTCTGTCTTTCCTATTTCCAGTACATCATCCTAAATTGTCCATGGTCATGCAATGAAGCCTTAGAGTAAGTAAGACCACTGTCTGTCTTCCCTCTTGGATCATAGTCTTATCCTCATCTCCATCATCTTCCTCTAGGAAACTGCATTTCCAAGAAGTCAGTAAATTCCTCTATCTCTACTTTCCTAGTAAAGTTTCACTGTCATTTTAAAAAACTGGACTAGAAATAAAAAAAAAAATAATCAGATTCTACCCTTTTAAAATGAGATTCAGTTCATCTTTCTGTAGTCAGTGGGAATGGATCTTGTCTTCAACAGTCAAATTGGATGAAGTCCAGAGTATCTGGCTTCCAGTGTGTGATTTTATTATTGTTATTTCAGGTTGTAAGAAGCCCTTATCACAGAGCAGGACCCAACAAGCAAATACAGAGCCAAGAACTGCACCTTATGCCAATGAGTTTGCGATCAAACTGTGGTTTAAATGACACTGATAGGAAGTGAACCCTTTGTTGTGATGTAAGAAATCAGTCACAGCTTCTACTTAGGGGGGAATTCAGTTTAAGATGTTTCAGTGTAGACATCTCAATGTAGCTGTGAGCAAAAGCCACTCATGACCTTGACCTCTACATCCTGTTACAGTCAAAAGCACCAAAAAAATGATTTCTGTACCTTTGAGTATACACTTTTCTTTGGGAGGTTCTTTCATCATTTGAGACATACAGGGTAAACCTAAAAGCCTCCAGCTGCTGGTGCAGGAGGGCAGAGATGCCTCAGTTTTGTGCCATATCTGTCAGCCCAGTGTAGCTGTCTGGGTACCTTAATGACCTTCTGTGCCTTTACCTCAAGCTATATCCTTCCCTCACTTCCTAACTAGTATTAAATCCTCTGCCAGGTCCTCCACCTCTTGATGGTCTTCCATTAGGCTCTACTCCTACAATTTATTCTCTCTGGAGCAACCTGAATGTTATATGTGAAGCTTTCATCCCACCCTCGAACGTCTTATATGTGTCAGTCCATCTTTTCATATGAAAAGAGAATTGGATCTGACCTGCCCTGAGATGCCCTCAGAACAGCATCAGGTATTGTAAAAATGCTCTAGGTTTTTGGTTGTCTCTAATTGCCAAGAACTGAAGTGTTATGTTGTTAGGACATGCCCTGTCCCACCTGGTCTAAGCCTTTGGCTCTTACCTTGGGATGTCCTTGCTTTGACATTCTGCTTTCACAGTCCAGGATGCTCTGGTACCTGCAGGGAAGAAAGGAGATTGCATCTTATTCCCTTTTTATCCTGAATGTATTTTTCCATTCTGCAGACAGTCCTGTTTACAGCAAAAAGCTTTCTGCCTTTCCCTACCCCCTGGAAAATATTAAACCAAACAGACTTCAAGAGCAATTTTGAAGAGTGAGAGAGATATGAAAAATCACCCAGAGGACTGGTTTAGGTCAGGTGGATTCAGTCAGTTTAGCACCACTAGATCTCATCTGATTTTCTCCTCCCAAGCTCCAGGCAGAGGTGTCCCTGGAGCACCTGGTCTGCCCACCAATGGAAGATGTGCTTGGGGTTTGTGTTGACTGATTGTGGGGTTTTGTTGCACTTTGGTGATATGTGGCTTGCAGCTGAAGTCAGGCTATCTAGCAGGTCAATTAATTGTTTATTTATTCAGCTTTAACCTCATGTAAAGAGATTTATCCAGTCAGTGATGAGTGAGACCTTTGCAGAAGAAACCACCTTCCTTCTCTTCCTTGCTGCCAACCGTGCATTTTCAGCTTCCTCCAAAGTCCCTGTCAAATAGATGTTTGTTTAAAGTGAAAACTGCCCAAGTTTGGGATACTTGGAACTAAACTGTCCCAAGGGGAAGTTCAAGAGACAGTCCTGACAGCTGCCCTGTCACTCTTAAATTGAGGGAGACATAGTTTGGGTTCTGTTGCTAATCTTATTTGCCTCACTCTTGGCAGCATTGTTGTCTGATCTCAGTTATGGGTTGTAACCAGAAGAGAAATTATCCCTTAAAGGCCTTGGGTTGAAATGTGACTCTCCCTGGAGCATTTTGATTAGAGGCAGTTGAGAGAAACCAGGAGGGGTTGGCATACCCATCCCCCTCTTGTCTCCACATCAGCTCATCTCTCCAGAATTTCCTGGTTTCCCTTGTGGCACCTTACAGAGTATCAGGATTAAAAGCTTGAATTAGCCATCTGGGAATGCTCCAGATATTGGGGTTGAGGGCAAATTCCTCTGTGTCATTGTATTTGGGGAAGATTGTTGAGTTTGTCTGGCTTTTAAATCTGGACTTCTCTTCCAAGACTCAGTAACGCATCGATAATATATAATAGTCAAAAGCACTTGCAACAGAAAAAGTACTTGCCACTAGCTGAAGATCTGACACATTGGGATGTTCTGCTTGGGAAAGACCTTATCCAAGTGAGATTTATTTGTTAGAGAGGTTGGAGAGGGAGAATCCACCTGGAACCCTCCAGATCTAAGGTGAACTGTAACCACCCACCTGGCAACCAGTTCAGCAACAGAGAGAGATTTTCTCAGAGAAACTGCTCTACTCTGCTCTGGGCTGCTCCTTGGAGAATGGCACAGAAAAGGGAAGGACTGAGCTGGCCTCAGCTTCTCAGATTTTTCCATGTTTTCTGTCTGCTGGCACTGAAACAAGAGAGCAAAGGTTATGGTGCCGGATAGGAAGATCCAAGGGAAAGAGGCCAAAAATTAGTGCATCCATCTTCACTCATCACATCAGTGCATCAGTAAAGGGCTGTGGAACAAAATATATATCCACAAATATATATGTATACATATACACACATATACATATATATATATCTCAACAATATATATATCCACAAACATCGCATAAATTCACTTTTGAAAAAGTAAACTAAGGTTTAAGAAGACATAGTTTAAATTAAATTATTCCTTACACAGGGAACAGGTCTTTTTCACCTCTGCCTGTCTGCCACTTTTTTCCCTTAGATCACCCAGTTTATTCTGTGCAAGGGGGGATGAACCTGAAGCACTAGCTTTAAATAATCTAAAAATTACATGATGGATATTTTGTATATGCAACATTACTTCATTTTTTTGTACCTTTCAAATGTGAATTTGAACTTGCTCTGAATTCAGGCAGTAACTGGAGAATTAGGCACCTCTTGGCATTGTCTGCCAAAATTTTTCTTGCTTTCCAGGCTTCAGTAGAAGTCTCAGGCACTGGATCTGCAATGATGGATCTGACACTTGGAAGTACATGATGTCATCTGGGGTTAATTTTCTGAATTTAGACAGAGCTCTAGAGACCTATGAGTAATATGTAATTACACTTTAATTACTGACACAGACATTCAAACTATGGGATTATTAGATCCTTATTTAGATTTTGGAAAGACATGTTTGAAAAGCCATGTTGTCTGCAATACATTTCATAAGTGATTTCTACTGCACTGAGTGTTGGGCTGTGGCCAGAGCCATTGCCCACCCATGTTTGGGTGTCCACTTCCAGATGCACTCAAAAGGGGCAGATTTTGTGGCAGAAAGGGGTGTCAGTCAGCAGTTTATGGATTTCTGTCTCACCTCTCACACCTTTCAGACATGTGAAATCAAGATCAGAGGGAAGGAGATGGATTTCTCACCAATTGCTTTAGAGATTTCCTTTTTTTTTTTGTTTTGTTTTTTTTTGTTTTTTTTGTTTTTTTTTGTTTTGTTTTGTTTTTTCCCAGGTAATTTTGCATCATGTTAGAGAAGAGACAGATTTGTTAGAACACAGCTTCCCACCTCCCACAGCCCAATGATTATTTCCCATTTTTGCAGTGATGTCTGACATTAAACAATTCCAGGGGAAGAGCCCTCGAGGGATTTACTCTGTGGCAGAGTGTACCTGTTAGAAGGGATTTGTTCCCTCATTTTCCATTTATATCTCCCCTTTTCCTTAAACATAGCCCAAGCAGTTGATGGGAACACTTCCCAGCCCACCCCAAACAGGTCCCACAATCACCACAGCATCCCTCAGTTGCAAGAAGTTTACAGGCTTTTTCTGATATTAATTTATTCCATCTTCAGTGATCTGGGAGTGTTTCTTGTATAAAATCACTTACATGCTAGAGTGCTTTCCTCCACCCGGGATCTGCCATTTGATAGTCTCCTTGGGGCTTTTCAGTACTGCACTTCTGACTCCTTCCTCTCCCCTTTCTTTCCAAGACAGGAGGCAAAGTCCCTTGACAAAGCTGCAATTAAATATTAAAAGCTGATGTGGGAAAGAGGATGATATGAATTGGAGAGCTGGCACTGAAGAGATGAAGCCTCCTCCCTTCTCCTGTCAGCCTGTCACTGATTCCTGAGGTCTCATTCTTCCCCACAGAAACACTGGGTAAATTCAGATTACTGCTAAAATGCCAATAGCCATCTAGACCCAAACCTAGATTCTGATTCAGGTGGAAATTTGCTGGAATCCATCTCCCCACCTTTTCCCAGCTGGAGCAGAATGGAATTCCTCTGCATGGGAATTTTTAAATGGATGATTCTGGCCCAAGTCATGTATTAATCTACCAAACCAGAGTGTTTTTTTCAGCTTAGATTGTGGTCTAAGCTGTGGCTTTGCTGGGCAGGTTTTGTATGAGATGAAAAAGAGACCATCTCCCTTCTGGGCTGACAGCTCTAAGGAATACCCTGCTTCTGCTGGCAAAAAAATGAAAGGTGAGCCAGGACTTCAGGGACCAGATGAAATACATTTAAATACTTCCCTATTAGGGGTGAAAAAGGGCACAACAGTCTGGCTTAGGTAATGTCTGAGTCTGATTAAAGCCAGAGTTTGGCAAAGGCAACCTTTTAGCCCTCTGAAAAAGCATCATGGCCACAAACACAGCTGGTTTTACACCTAGCAAGAGCTGGGTTTCTGTGAGGTTCTTTCTGGGGATTTATTCTATGCATGCTGGAAAGCTGACCAAACAACCAAGCCAGAGCACCAATAGGAGCAGATAACTGGACTGGCTTATAATGAACAAGAAGGGCTGCATTTAACATCAAAAGCTGGAAAATAATTTACCCAGAAATGCCTAAGTTAAGCAGGAAACCTTTGACATGAGGAGTGAGCAAGTTAGGGCAAAGCAGAGATCTGGATAAACAGATTGTCCCTGTCTTTATGAAGTGATAACACACACTTCTCCATATGTTCTGATTAAATTCATACAGAAAAAAATCTGCCTCCTTATAGAGCTTTTTTTCCAGCACCTAAAAAAAAAACAACTGAAAAATGTTGATAGTTTCAATCCTCTATCCTGTGGGTCCAGTGAGACTGATTTCACAGGGTAAACTCTCTCAGTTGGGTTTGTGGCAGGGGGGTCCAAAGGATCAGCCTGGAACACAGCTCTGGCTTTGTACATGCTCAGATTTCTACCAGACTTGACCCCTTCACCCTTCTCCTGTGCTCCCAGGGTCTCCCTGACCTGCTGAATGTATCCCACTGAACAAGATTCAGTTCTTGGAAGGTTTTGAAGGATGTTCTGCACTTGAATGGGAAAATACCAGTGACTTCAGTAGCTGCTGGGCTATGGGGAGAGAAATCTGATGGAGGCTGGAGGGGTTTCAGTTGCATGAGCAAAACAAGTCTGTGAAGCTGGGTGGCTTCCATGTCAGATATTTAATTTAGAGAAGAAGGATTTGCCTGACAGAAGGAAAAAATGAACATTTCAGTCCATCCAATAGTGAGCAATAGAGGCTGCTTAAAGACCCATGAATTATACTGGGGACTACTGCTAAACAGCTCCTCTCTCCATAAAAAGACTGCATGAAACAATTGTCTGCATAGCTCCAAGGCACACTCAGTAGATAAAGTGTGTTGTGAAACTGTTTTTGCCAGGATTACAGTGCCCTAGGGTGGTTCTTCAGCCATGGTCTCTGCTTGGTGTCCTGCTCAGCTCATGGTGATTTTGGACTTCACTGTCAGAGGTGCAGCACGTTTGCTCCATTAGCAAATATCTGTGGGAAGATGGGAATGATTTGTCCCTCACCAGCAGTCCCTGATAAGAAGAGGTAAGTTCCAGATCAAAGAAGTAGCAATGTCAGAGCTATGAACACTGCTGGGATGGTTTTTTTTCCTCCCCCTTAGTTGCTGCTGTCCAGGACAAACTTCTACAAGTCCTATTCCTGGCTTCTCTCATTGCATTATTTTTATATTGCTGTAAGTAGCTCCACTGGTTTGTGTAGAAAAGTGTCTGAATTGGGTTAACTTGCCCCCAGGTACCAAACCACAGCACTGGGGGATGAGTCTGTACCAGTCCCCAAAACACCTTTCCCTCTCATAACCAGTGAAGGGAAACCATGACCCTTGAAGTCTCCTGGGGTTTGTATCTTGCCTTGTAAGTAGCTGGAAGTAATTTCTTGTAGAAAGCAAGAACTTTCATGGAATGCAACTTCTGAGCTTCAGCTGTTTCCCTAAGTGGGGAAAGGTGGCACAAAGAGGGGCTGTGGGGACCCTTCTGCACATCTTCTTCTCTGGCCCTCAGATGCTCTTTCCAGTCACCAACCCAAGCATCTCTTTCCCTGTTTGGGAAGCAGTTTTTCTTTTAGCTGCTCTGCTCCTCTTCTTGAAGGAGACCAAAGAGTTCAGCACTGACTGGGCTCCTGGAAGGGCTTTTCCAGATGTTCTTGTCTCTAGAATAAAATGTGGTGGCCAAGCATGTCAAGGTAGAAAGAATACCCACAAATACATCTCCTGTTTCCTGCAGAAGGGGGGGAACAACCATGTTGCTAAAGTGCATCTCCATCCTGAGGACCTCTCTGTGTGGTCTTACCCTGGGAGAGAAGACAGCCAAGATGTTTTAAGAAGTCATGCTGGCCTTTCCTCATTGTAATGAATAGCCAAGTCACACTCTTTTCCCTCAATCAATGGGAATTTCTCTGAAGAAAATGAGCAGGGAGGTAGAAAGTCCTGGGCAGCAAAGTGATGCCACTGCCACATCACTCTATAGCTTCACAACTCCACCTGTTAGAGCCCATCACCCTTCTCTGTCCTGTGACTGCAACTTTGGTCTTCTCCAAGGTAGGGGCTGGAGCTTCATTCCAGGCACTATGAAGCTTTATCACCCAGCCAGGACATCTCCTGAGCCCCAGACTGGGAACAGTAAGGTCTGCTTTTTGGTTTTGTTTGTTATGGTCAGATTACCTTGTGGGATCACTGAGGACACTTGATCTGGCCAGCCAGGACAGAGCAGGACTTGGTGGCTGGATGTTGCTCTTTGGTGTCACAGCCAAAGGAGGTCACCAGAGCTGGGGAGGGGTCTGGAGCACAAGTCTTACAAGGAGCAGCTGAGGGAACTTTGGGTATTTAGCTCAGAAAAAAAGGAGGCTGAAGGGTGACCTTATGGTTTCCTACAAGTACTTGAAAGAAGGTTTTAGTGGGGTGGGTGTTGGTCTTTTCTCTCAGGTAACAAATCAATAGGACAGGAGGAAATGGTCTCAAGTTGTGCTAGGGGAGGTCTGGATTGGATGTTAGGAAAAATTTCTTCACTGAAAGGGTTTTCAGACTCTGTCCCAGGCTGCCTAGGGGAATGGTGGAGTCACCATCCCTGGAGGGATTTAATATCCATGTAGATGTGATGCTGAGGGACATGGTGGCCTAGGCAGTACTGGGTTAATGATCAGACTTGATGATAAAGGTCTTTTCCAACAAAAAAAAAAAATTCTAATTCTACAAGTGTGTGATCCCCTGCCAAGGTACTGAGCTCTCCATCCATCACAGGCAGAAGCAGGGGTGGGCAGCATTGCCTGTACCTGGCTTAGGCAGTGGGCAGCAGCCAGGAGAGGCAGGCAGAGGGAGCAGAGGCAGGAACAGAGGCAGCTGTGGGGGGAACTTTGAACTGGGAGCTACTAATGGTTAACACAGACAATTATTTCTAGCTGTGTCAAATGGCCTGACCTAAGCCCACACCAGATTTGTGCTGAGCAGACAGGGACAGTGATTTATATAAGCACCTCTATTTTTTTCTTCTTTATTTTTTTCTCTTTCTTTCTTTTTTTTTTTTTTTTTTTTTTTTTTTTTTTTTTTTTTTGTGTTTTTTTTGTTTTTTTGTTTTTTTGTTTGTTTTTGTTGTTGTTGTTGTTGTTGTTCTGTTGTATAACACTGTTTTTATAGCTTTATCCCCATTAAAACTGTGCATGTTCCTCTTTTTCTTCCCCTGTATGTCCATCCTGTCCTGCTTTGCTGCCCACAAGTTTGGGTCCTGTTGGTCAGGGGCTTGGTGGGATGGTGCAGGGTGTGAGTGAGCACAGGAGGGGAATAAATCAACTTGGGAATGAACAGAGAGATGCTATTTGTTATAAACAGATTGATGCCTAAATGGTGTTCTGAAAAATACTGGTGGTGATGTGTCAGGGAATTCACAGCAAACCTGATACAAACAGTGGAGGAAAAAGCCAAGGTTTGCATTCTCTCCAGCATGTTCTTCCCATCTTTTTTTTTGGGGGGGGGGGGGGGGTTAAGGAGAAATGTTTGCTTGGCTTCAGGGTTGTGCATGTGGCTGCACTGTGAGTGTTTAATCCTGTAGCTGGAGGCATGGCAGAGCTCCAGGAGCTGATGCTGGCAGAGCCCACTTCTTCCCTTCGCTCCTCTGAGCAGGGCTCAGCACTCACAGTTTACTAAGGATGGATGCATTAGGGGAGGAAAAATCCCTGCACATTCTCTGGTATAACTTTCTCTCTGGTCTCCATCTTCTTTCTTGCGGAAAGTATCTGGAGCCTTGCAGTCATTTCCATAATTATTGGTTTCATGTTAAGTAGCCAGAAAATTATCTATCAAACACACATGTGGAACTAATGGGGCTTATTTGAAAAGACCTGTCTTTGCATTTACAGCTGGTGAATCACTTGCTTCATTTTAATGAGCTTCCACAGCATCAGCATGTGCTGGGGAGGGAGCTCTGGGCTGTCTGTGTCCCCTGAGACCTTGGGGCTCTGGTTTCACCCCAGTGCTCTTAAACAGAAATGTGGGGGCAAGCACAAGAAAACCACTGCAAGAACCTCCAGGGATGCACACTCCTTTTGAATTCTCCCTGCTGCAGACTGCCAAACCTTATTTCCATTTTTTGGTGGTTTTTTTCTTTCATTTTAGCAACCAGGGTGGAAAGCTTGGGTTTCACTGGGAGACCTCGGTAGTACCTGGGTTTTATGAGGACTGGAAGTACCAGGGTAGGAATTTCAGTAATCGTCTTCCAGAAAAGTCAGATGGCCTCTTGTTTCCTTAAGGAAAGAAAAAGACCTTAGCATGAGATACTGGAAATTAGGGGCACCTTGAACTTAAGTGGAGCTAAGATGTGGACCCCAGAACCCACCCCGTGCTGCAGGGAAGCTCAGCCATGACAGCAGGGTCTGTGAAGGTGAAGTTCACCCTAAGCTGTAAGAAAATGAAACACTGGTCCCAACACATTCAAATGGAGAGCAGGCTCCTGATGGGCTTTGTTTCAGAGCTTTAGGGTTGTGGGATTGTGATTGTGGGAACAGTGATTGTGTAGCCTGTAGAGGACCTGGTGGGGTTTGGGTTGGAAAACATCCTGAACTTCCAGATATGAGATTTTTTGAGATGAGAAGTTTCACGAAGACTTTGGGTAGAGGAATGAGGACACAGGTCCTGCTGGGGTTTTAAAGATGCCAAATTAATGATTTGATCATGTGTGACAGTTAAAATATATTTTTAAGTCAGGACTGACCCTTCCCAGAAACAGCCTCTCCTTTGACAAACTGGAGTTTTCTGATCATGTTTCCTTACCTCTCCCCAAGACTGCCTGGTACCCAAAATTCCCCAGCCTCCACTGAACAATGACCTTGAGTTGGCTGTCCCGTGGTGCATGAGGTAGCAAGCTGAGGGACAGCAGCAGGGCTGTGTTTCATGGTCTGGAGTTGCCCTCACCATCATCTCCCCAAGGAGCAGAGAAATCCTTGAGTAATGATCTCCTCAGGTGCAGCACCACCACCAGCCCACATGAAGCATCCTGAGGTCATCCTCACCATGGCCAGATGCTACACCTTCATAGAATCATAGAATAGTCTGGGTTGGAAGGCACCTCAGAGATCATCAGGTCCAACCCTTGATCCACTACCGCCGTGGCTCCCAGCCCATGGCACTGAGTGCCACATCCAGTCTCTTTTTAAATATCTCCAGGGACAGAGAATCCACTACTTCCCTGGGCAGCCCATTCCAGTGCCTGATAGGGTTAGGCTCCTCTCAATGCTCACAACCTGAACCACAAAGCGGGAGCTCCCCCCTTAGGATGGGACTCATCTGCCCAAATGGCTGCTGCTTAGAACTGGCTTTGCCCTGCACCACTGGTGGATTTTGTGCTCATCCCCATGGCTGGATCCAGTTGAGCAAGTCCGTAGTTGGATTCATCTTTCTTGGACCTGGTGGTGTGGCCAGACACACCATGGGACCCCTGTGCTGACACTGGGGGGGGGGGGGGGATGTGGGATTTCCCCAGCAGAGCAAGGGGCAGTGCTGCAGGCCTGAGGGTGAAACCATGCTCCAGGAAGGAAGGAAGGAAGGAAGGCAGGCAACTAGAGCTGCCCTTAAGTTCTGAATGCAAATAAACCTATGCAAGTAAAATCTGACTCTTCTCACCGAGCTCTTCTTGTCCCATTCACTGCTTTTTCTCTCTCTCCCTCTCTTTTTTTTTTTTTTTTTTTTTTTAATATTCAACCTCGAGTGTATAAATTACCTCATTCTGAGTGTACAGGACTGCAGGGTTCTTTTGGGCTGGTCATGGTTTTGTTACGGGCTTTTCCTGCAGAAATGGATGGTTGCCTGAGATGGTTTTATGAAAGTGTTTGGGGTTGGATGTTTCTTCCAACCTCCCCAGCAAAATGTGAAATTGCAGATTGTTCAGGCTTCAGCTTCTCATTGCAAAGTATCTTTCCTCCCCCCCAGAAGCTCTGAAAATTAAAATCAGCAAAAAATACATTTCTTGTGAGAAGGCAATATTTCCTGGCTGCCTCTAAGATGCCAGGAGGCTCTGTGAGTGTGTGTGTGTATCTGGGTGTGAATTCTGTGGGCTGAGTGCAGCCATAATATGGGACAAAAGCTTCTGTTTCCCCCCTTTTTATAACTGAACTGGAGAATACCCTGACTGATGCTGAAAGAAGGGAAAAGGCAGCAGCAGCCCCTCAGCATCTCTGCCCTCTCCTCCATGGCAAATGAACCCTTGTGAAGAGTTTGCAGTGAATTTTTTTGGGTTGTTTGAATGATGTGCAAAGAGGTGTCTTCATCCTCCATGCCTGCAATAAGGGCTACTGGCACAGCAAACTCTTATACCTGAAAGTGTTGACTCAGAGGAAATGGACCTCTGTAGAGCAGTTCTGCTGCCTGCCAGCCCTGACCACAAGCCTTGCAGAAGACCCATGGGAAATCTGCTAAGATTTGTTCTTGGGGACATGAGTGAGTGTAAAGCTAGGTGAGAGGAAGATGCTCCCTGTGTTGGGCTCAGCAGGGTGGATGAGGGGACAAGGAGCAGCTCAAGCTCTGCACTTCTGCCCTGCCACCACACCCCACTCTGTGGGCAAGCAGCAAGCCTGGCTTTGGATTCTCAGTGGAGGAAGACATGTGTTGCTCCATTGCTCCCAGCCCTGAGCACATCTGGAGCACGATGGCTGCAGAAGGATCCAGGGGTGCTGAGGGGGTGGTGGGGGCCCAGGGTCCAGCCCAGACAGCCCTGCTCCATCTCCAACATAGAATCATACAGTCAGCTGGGTTGGAAAGGATCAAGTCCAGCCCTTGATCCACTACCACCATGGCACTCAGTGCCACATCCAGCTTCTTCTTAAAAACCTCCCGGGATGGAGAATCCACCTCCTCCCTGGGCAGCCCATTCCAATGCCTGATCACCCTCTCTGGAAAGAATTTCTTCCTAATATCCAACCTAAACCTCCCCTGGCAGAGCTTAAGCCCATGCCCTCTTGTCTGACTGAGAGCTGCTTGGGAGATTTTCAGCTGGCTGGGGTGCTTGCCATGCCTCACCATGCAGCTCCATCTCTGGGGTGAGTTCCCTCCTGGTGAGTGGTGAGGAGCAGGGAAAGGGGTTAGGCACCTGGGGATTGGAATGGGGCAGAACTGCATCAGTCTTGCAGGTGTCAGGACTCCAAACTGCTCGTTAGCCTTAAAAACAGCTTTTTATTACCTCCCCCCCCCCCCCCAAGTCTGTGTTATTTTCCAAGATCAGAGACCAAAACGAGCTGTCAGCTGAACATCCCAGAGATATGCTGGTTTTCTTGCAGCAGGCTGCAAGGTCTTGGAGGCTATAGGTGCACTGGCTGGGTGTCAGATTTATTGCATTTCCACGCCTGCAAGTCCTCACTGAGGAGCTGTATTCCTGAGCCACTGACCTGCATTCACTTTGCCAGCTTGGCTCATAACATTGACTGTTAAGAAATAATCTGGAAAGATGAGAATAAGGAGGAAACATTTTTATACCAAAGCAGGACCTGAGATTTATTTCATACTATTATTGCTATTGTGAACAGTGGTGGGCTTCCCCTAGTCTCAGAGGCAGAACAGGAAAAAATAAGAGATGTGTTCCAGCCTTTCTTTAGCTGTGAAGAGAAAGATTTGTGAAGCCTGAAACCTCCCAGCCTCACGATGCCACCATTCACTCAAAACACAGAACGAGATGTTGGGCAGTGAGAAACTCCAGGATTCAGGGGCTGCCTGTGTGCATCCCACAGCTGCTGAACATGAGGAGAGCCCTGGGGACATCCCCACCAGGAGAGAGGTCACCTGTCTGCAATAACGTGGGGCCATCTGGACCAGTGTGTTGGCAGGCAGGGGACAGCATGTGTCCTCAGGAGCTTGAAGTGCCTCTGACAAGAAAAAACCCCATGGGAACTGCAGAGGGAGAGGAGTCAGGGAGCAGAGATCACGCAGGGGGTGGGGAGATGGTTTGGTGATGCTGTTGTCTGCTCAGACAGATACTTGTGCTGTCTGTACAGCAAACTCAGGGTTACCTGTGGGCAGATGTTGGTGAATAAACCCTTAGCTGCAGAGGTGGTATCCCCTTCCCTTGCTCATGACCTCTTTGTATTTCTGAGTTTCATTTCTTTGGGTTGGACTTGATCTCTGAGGTCCCTTCCAACCCAGCCAATTCTATGATTCTATGATTCTATGATTTGTTCACAACCCCATTCTCTGTCTCATCTTCAGAGGTGCATACTCTGAGTATGATGTTTATCAAGCCCTTTGTGTGAGTTCTCCATAATCAGTATATTAATCAATACTTTTCCCCCTACAAGTTGCTGTATTATCTTTGTCCTGAAGGGCTGAACATTCATGGCTCCCCTGACTTCAGAGGGTCTGCTGTGAAATGGCCAAGGGGACACCCTAAGTGCACTGAAGGAGTTTGCCAACCCCAAAGAAGTCAGGTCCACCGAAGGTGGTGGGTTTGGGTGGCTGTTGAATAATTATTTCCCAATAGTTGCATTCCAATGCCATCTTTTTCCTATGGTGGTTGTTCTGAACCATCTGCCCAAGGCTGCCTGCTGAGCATGGATGGAGACTTGGATCCATCACCTGCTCTCCCTGGTGCATCTCACTCACAGATGGGTGAGCCCAAGAAACAGATCCTGAGAGGTTTTCCTTCTGTTGCTGCTCCAAGGTTCTGCTTGCAAAGGTGTGTGTGTCCAGGGACAAAGTACCTTGGTTGGAGCCCTTTTCAATGGATGGACACTCTTGGTGCCAAACACTTGTTCAGGTAGTAAAAGCTCCTTGGAAGATGCCCTGAACCTGTCTCTTAACCACATCACCACATCCCATTCTCAGAAGGATCTAGAAGGCAAAAATATGCTTTTCAGAAAAAAACCCTTCTAGTTAAAGATAAATTTCTGCCTGGTTTATTTTCCCAAATGCCCTCACTTCTGTCCTTCATCTGGCACTTTCCTCCCTGCATTTCTTTGCTCAAGGACACCTTGGTGAAGCATGATGGGCTCTGGGCTGGGTTTTCTGACTGGGTCTCTGCATGGTCCTTTACATTGCATTTAGTGCAAGTGATGAAGATTCTCCTCGGATGATGCTGTCACACTGGGAGAACTTCCTGTTCCCCCATCTTCGGCACTCTGGGCAGCGATGGTGTTCCCAAATTTTGCAAAACGGTCTGAAGAAGAGCTTGCACCCATCTATTTTCAGGTAACAAACTCACTTGGCCTCCTCCGAGGACACAAGAGGGCGCTTATACCTTACTTTTGGGGAGAATCTCCTCCTTTCCAGGCATTTCCCTCCACCCCAGCTGGAGAAGGTTGGGTGAAGGTCTTTAAAGCAGGGAACTTGTCACCCTACATGTCTGCAAAGCATTTGGCTGAAGGGAGCTCCATCCTTGCAGGATATCCAGAGCTTCCCACACAGTAATTAAATATTATTCACTTATAAAAAATACGGGGTATCTCTGCTTCAGGATCTGATAGCTTTTCAGAGGATACATCAGAGGGCCTTGGCTCTGGGAGACCTCATTGGTTTTGATCATTCAGCATGAGAAAAGCAGACATGTCAAAATGGCATTGTTGGGATTCTCTCTGACTATGAAAGAACTGATGAATCCAGGGAGAATTTGGTTTAAAAATAGGAGGTGGGAGCCTGTAAAAGGAGAGGGGACAGGGGTGGTACTCACTGCCCCAGTGGGGACAGCAGCAAGGGGGTGCAGGAAGCACATCACCTGCTCTCCCCACCACCAAGGAGGAAGCAGAACAGGTAAGAAAGCTACCAGAGGTTGGGAAACCATCCTGGCTGTGTCCACTTAATAAAGGGAATTTCCTTTCTAGAGCTATTTTCATGAAAAAATTGTTACCTTCTGTTGACCATATCTCGGCTGTGGTTTGAAGATGGAGACCAGAGGACTCCTGACCTTCAGGCTGATGTGGAGTGCCCTGAAACATCATGACACTAGCAGCAAAAGGTGACTTTTCAGTCACTGATATATTGAAGTGCACAGCAGTGATCATATACACATGGTCGTGATATTCCCTTCCCGTGTCAGCTCAATCTTGGGTCCTGGATGCAGTGTCCTGGGCCAGAGTCTGCATCCCTTCCTCCATCCCCCCTTCAGGGGATGCTCAAAGGCTGTTTCCAGAAAGTCTGTCCCCAGAGAAGCACAGAGTTAAGTGACATCTGTGCAATGGGAACATGTTTTGTCTCTCATTTGCAGCTATGGGATTAGGGAGTATTGCAGCTGCACCTTGTTACCTACTTAAAAACAAAGCCTAATTAGCCAGTGCCAAAATTTTCCTGTGCATTTTCATCCCATCACCTCTGTTCAACACAGGGAAAGCAGTTTTAACTCTGTGTGTGTTGGCTGGGGATGATTTTTCTACAGACCTGGCAGAAAGGAGCAAAATGTTTGGAGCAAGAGCAGGAGAAGGGCAGAGAGCATCCTACCAGCAGTGAGAAAATCAAAGCCCTGGGGGATTTTTCATCACCACAGTAGGGCTTTACATTTCCCTAAGGCCACATAGTCTCTAGGATGTGGAGATACTGGGTTTTTGCAAGTGCTGGGTGACAGTGGACATGTTACTACCTGTTTTGTTTGGTTGTTTGTTTAAAAAAAAGACCATTGAATCAAGGCGCTTTTAAGATGCATGTTTTGGAGAAGATGCTGTATGTGAGGAAAGGTCTTTCCTAGAAATCAAAGCATTTTCTGGCTTGTGAAGCTGTGTTCTGGAACAGGATGCTTCCCAAACACTACTTACATGTTAAGGGATTTTTTTTTAAAATGTGCTAGTTTTAAAGGAACAACAAAAGCCAATAGAGGAGAAAGAAACTAAAGGTTCTTCATACATTTGGAAATCAGAGAGCCTCTGTTTAGGTCCTCAGATATGAAGCTTGACACAAAAAGGCTCTGATTTCTAGAGCATCCATAGCTTCTTGGAGCTGAAGTTGGTGAGAGGGCTTGTGAGCAGCACTGCCAGGCTCTGAAATTCTGTGTTTCCTTTCAACCAGCTACAAGTTACTTAACCAGATTATTCTTCTCTGCTGTCTCATCACAGGTTGAATCCAAATGCTCATCAGATGAAAGAAATTTGAATCAATCAGGATGAGGTTCTGACCCTTTCCTCTTCTCCATGCCTTGGGCCACTTCCTTGGCCCCAGCCCAACCTTATCAACCTCTGATTCCAGTTGGGTCCTTAGGCCTGGAATATCCTCTGGTAGGTCTGGAAATGGGAGGCAGGAAGGAAACACATGGTGTGTCTTTGAGCCCACCTTGCTGCCTCCTTCCTACCCCTTCTCCTTGGAAGATTTTGGCCTTGGAGCCAAGATCAAGGCAGTAGCAGTGCAGAGAAGGACATCTTGTGTCTTGGTAAGACCCTTTTTTGAGACCAGAGGGTCACAAGCAAGCATCTTTTCATTACCAGCATGCACTGTGGGATGGTTTTGGCCTGGGTAGCATGACCCCAGGCAATGCTTGAATCTGGTTTGAATGTGGCCATCTTGCTCTAGGTTTCACCATATGGATGCAATATGTGTCGTGTCTTCAGGACTACAAACTGACTTTTTATTAGATGTGGGGATTGCACTTAAAAACATGCTTAGCTCTCTCTAATGTGCATACAAGTGTCCTGCATAAAACTAAACCCTTGAAGCCTATCTGAAAGAAAGTAGGGGACATCTAGGTGGAAGAAATCAATGTGATTAAGAATGTTATTATTAGACAAACACTTCCTGGGCAATCTTTCAGATAGGTCATGCTCTTTTGGCATAATCATTGGTATCTAAAATTCCAAAGCAGCATTCTCCATCAGCAGAGAATTGTGGCAACATCTCCCTCCTCACTACTCCTATCTTTTGGAAGGATCTTCCCCGTGGTCTTGTCCATTTTTCTCTGAAGAGCCTGTCTGAACCCTCCTTCTTTTTTCTGGCATTTCACAGTTTAAAACTTTGACTTTCTCATCAGGCAAGAAGATGTTGGAGAATTACGCTAGGGAATGGCACTTTTTTGTCTCAGTGGGCAGGACCAGTTTCCTTCTGAGTCCTTTTGAGGTCTCCATGCCCCATTACTTCCCCAGGACTTAAAGCATTTTCTTACTGTTCACATTTGCAATTTGCCTTTTCCCAAAGGGTTCCAGGCTTGCACAGGAAAACATCCCAGATCAGATACCAGAAACCCAAGAGCCGTGTTGCTTAATGTGATCCATTCTGTGATGTTTCCACCCGAATCTGTTTATCCCCCTTGCCTGCCTTCTCCCAGCAGGGTGGAGGCATTTTGCTCCCCAGCTCTTGGCAGTAAGGACCTCTGCATTCACAGGACAAGCTGGCCAGGCTCAGCTAAGCACAGATGTGAGAATGTATTGCAGATATTCTCCACTTTTTCTTGACCATATAAGGGAACATTGTCCTTCCTAATGCTGGGGAATGGGGGTAGGATGAATAACTTGGAGGATTAAAAATGAAATCTGGAGCTTTTCCCCTCTCCCACTCGCCTGGGAGGATTGTTACCAGCTGAGGAGCTGGTGAAATGGGTTGGCTCCTTGCTGTTCAGCTCCCCAAGCTTCTTCCGGCAGTTTGTTGGCAGATCTGGACATGTCTGTGGATCCAGTCTGGATGGAGTCTTCCAAACCAGGGCTGGAGAATACTGAGAGGGCCTGCATGCAAAATCTGCAGTCATCCACTGCATCCCCTCTCCCTGGCTAAATAGGGCACTCGAGTCTCCAGGGCTGATGTCCATCTGGCTCTTCACAGTCACTTAAGCAGTGTTTTCAAACAGCAGCTGCCAAGGCACCTTCCTCTGATGCTTTACATGCCAAGAAAGAGAAGACCACCCCTTGTCTGCAAGGGACAGGAGTTCAACATCTACTCGCCATTCCCAGCTGCTTCCCTGTGGATGTAAGGGAAATGTGGGGGAAGGTGGTTCTGGAGCTCCACCTCTGCCTTGGGAATTTGTGCAGGAAGGAATGGTGATTTTTCCAAGGGGGGAGAAGCTGGGAGATTATTTTAGCAGTGTCTTGAAAGGGATTAAGGTGCAGACAAAACCTGTTCCCGCTGAACATGCTGAGCTGGTGCCTTGATGGGAGAGGAAGAAGAGGTTTTAGGCAGTTTGTGTTGGGATGAGTCTTTGAAATGACCTCCAACGTGACCTAAATGGAACAGAGGTCTTAGGCACTGTTTTGGGATGGCCTCCAAGGTGGCCCCATGACAAGTGAGAATTTCAGCTATGAATTGTGTGTGCTTCTGGTCCGAGGCTTTCAGCAATGTTTGAGGGCAGCTGGAGGCACCTGAATTCAAACAGCTACAACTCAGACTTACCTCTGAGATTGCCCACATGGCTGCCATGCCCATGCTGCCTGGTCTTGGTAATATTGCCATTTCTTGGTTGAACCTGGGCCACCCCTCTTCTGGTTGTATGTTCTCCCCAGCCTTCCCTCTTCAGTCCTGTCACCTCCCCCATGCTGGGAGCTGAACCTCTTTCCAGATGCCTGGCTGGTCTCCCAGAAGCAGCACAGAACCATTGTAATGTGTAATTAGGCTGGAATTCTCCCCCAACCCCCACTTTTATTTAAATTACACCAACTGTTGAGTATGCAAGAGGTTGTAAATCCCAGCAGAATGGGGTCCTCACACTTTAGTCCCTTCTTCCCTGAAGATGCAGCGTCTCAGCATTTTACCTGACAACAGAGGAAAAATATCAACAATAATAAAGCCTGGCATGGAAAGAGGACACATCTTGGAAAGATGAAGCAGTGCAATCTTCTTCTTGTGAATAAGATGGGGCATAAGAATTGTTAGGTCCAAGCTATGATCAGGGCCACCTCTTCCATGGACAGACTTTGATGAGCACCAGACTCTGGAGCCAGAGATCAAAGTAATACAGAATGCAGCACAGGTGTGCCAAGCTGCATCTTCTCTTTAGTGGCTAAAGTCCAAGGAAAGCACTGAAGGATTTCCAGAAGCTCAGCTTGGGCAAACCTCACAGAATGGGTAACTCCTTATAGCCTCTTCTGCCAGCTCAGTGGCAGCTGTGTCCTCCTGCACTCAGCTCTTCTGAAGACAGCAGCTTTGACATGGAGTTGGAACTAGATGGTCTTTAAGGTCCTTTCCAACCCAAACCATTCTATGCTTCTGTGTTTTACCTAATATTGGACAGACAGAGTCCATCAAAGAGCCCAGGACAATTAATGGCCAAAAGGAAAGGCTTTCCTCCCTCTCTGGTGTCTGCATGGCTTTACTGTTACAGCCAATTTCTCTGCCATTGCAAGGGCTTGGGGCTGGATCTGCAGTGGGATATCCAAATGTAGCTTCATGTTCACCTGTTGCTGATGTGACCCTGGGCAGGAAAAATACCGTGGAGATGGAGATTGCATTTACAAGGTGTCAAAGGGGCATTTCTAGGAATTTCAGAGATTTTGCTGCAGACCTTAAAATTATACAAATGCATGGGAAAAAATTACAGATTTAGGTAAAGATGCTTGGAAATTACCAGGTCTCCCTTCTTGCCATTTGCCTTAGGTTGGCCCTGTTCTCTGCATTAAACCAACCAAAAAGCACCCAGAAAGTGAACTGGGTGGTTTAAACATCATCAGAGCAGCTCTCCAGCTGTCTGACATTTTTAGACTTCATCATGCTCCTTGTCAGTGTTGATCTAATCTCTATTAGCAGGAAGGTGAATTATGGTAGAGATAAAGCCAAAGTGCTAAAGGATCACAGCTGCCTGATGCTTTTCCCCAGGCAGCAGTTTCTGTAATTGTGACAGAATTTTGGATTACAGGTACAACTCAATGTCTGTCAAAAGGATGTAGTTCTCCAATAACACCTGTTACAAAGCACAGCTAAGATCCCCCTGAATGCCTGAGCTGATCCCTCATTTAGATTTAGATTTAGATTTAGATGCACCTCAGCACCCTGGTTTTCACCAAGGTGGTGTCTATCACCCCACGCAGGACTATTTGAGGACTCAAGGTGCTGTGAAGTCTGTTTGGTGTCTGCTAACAATTTCACCTCTGTGCCTCTCTGCCAAAGATCTGAGCTTAAGCTCCCAGTTATGACTCTTAATGTGCCTACAACAGGAACTATTTTTTGGCTCCAGAGGGTGTTAGTCCATCTGCTGAGGTATGTGTAAAAGTGGCAGCCCTCACAGGAGCTTAGAAAAAAAAAAAGGAGCATCCGTGAGGTAAGTGTTAAAACCTCTTGCATTGATTTAGAGCCATGCACAACGAAGCTTGGATCTTCATCCTGATGGGGTTTTTCATCTGCACCAAATCTCTCCAAACCCAAATCTTTAGGAAATGCTCCCCTTCCCCTAGCTTCAGTCACTCCTGATTGGTACTTTAAATGGGTAAAGGCATAGTTGGAGTGGAAGACAAGGATGGAAGTACAAGATCAGTCCAGTCCTCCACAAAATTTGTCCTGACTGGGAAAGAAGAATGCTGAGGAGGCTTGGTGACTTATTGTAGCTGTTAGATACTGCTTAGCAGCTCATGGAATTCAAACGATGACTTCCACACTCTTCAAAAGGTCCCTTGTGGGTGTCACAGAAGGCAGCCTACAGCTCTGTTCCAGCAGGGAACCTGAAGTATGACTTCAGGAAATGTTGGCTAAGGAAACTTCTTGGGGTGAGCTGGCCAGGTCACTTGTGAGAACACAAACACCCTGAGCAGCAGATGCAATCACTGTTCGTTCCATTGCTGTGTACTTTGGCTGCTCTGACAGCCAAACCCTCTACATGGGAAGCAGAGACATTCTTCAGCACATCCCCACCCAGATGGCTCCATGGCCAGAAAGACATATGCCATGTTGAGTGTTGGATCTATAGGTGACTCTAAACACAGCCAAGAAGTCCTGCAAACAGAACCTAAAAGAGGGCCTGATCCAAATGTCATCTTACTCTGGCTATTTCTTCATTAATCTCTGGATTTTTTTCACTTTGTTTGAGAAGAGTGTGGCTGAAATGAGTGGGATTGTCTTGCAGTAGTGTTCATTGTAGCCTTTTGTTATGTGCAGGCTGTCTCTAGAGTATCACCAGAGCACAGAAACTCTGAGTTATGTGTGGCTGTGTTGTATAAACCAGCGATCTTCTTCTGTTCTATGGCGGGGTCTTTGAGAAAGGGAGATATGGGTGGAAAGTTCTCAATTGTAATGTACATTTTTCTCCCTTGGAGCAGGCCAGACTGGCTTTCCAGCATGCTTGAGCTATGGCATCACCCTCAGCCAGCCACAAAATGGCTTTTCCAAGCAGAAAAGAGGTCGAAACACACTTCTTTTTAGTCAGAAGCAGCCAGATTTGTGTAAGTTCCTGTCTTTTCTCAAATATATCTGCTGAGCAATGAACTCTTGAGTTGAAAAATGAGACACACTTGCTTCTCAGGAATCTTCATCCTCAATGTATGAGAGAATTCTGTGCTGGGTGGACATGTTGGTGTCATGACCAGGTCTTGGTTATGTTACTGTACCTGGGTGAGATGACACTTCCAGTGTGACCTCTCTGTCCAAGCAGTGACAGGTACTGGTGTCCTCTAGATGGAGGATGAAGGGTCAGGACACTGAGTTCTGGGTGGCACACGAAACTGAAAGGGGGACAAATGGGACCATGATGCAGCATTGCAGATGCAGGTGTGTTGGTGACAAGAATCACTCAGTCAAAGTTGCATATTTAGTGCACAGGTCTGGAGACGTGGTAGCTTTCTCAGGGTTGTTTTTTGATTCTTTCCCCCCTCTATGGGCTGATATACCCAACCAGACTATGTGCCATGAGCAATGGACTCTGTGATGTGTGGTTTCCTTTCACCAGAGAGAACCACCAGTGAGCCTTGCTCAGCACAGAGCTGACAAAATCTCAAAAGGAGGAACTTGTGCCAAAATGCCAACAATTTCCCCAGAAACCTGCTACTAAAACAACAATTCATATTTTTTTTTCAAAAATTCAAAGGTGAAAAACAAAGACACAAAGTGAACCCAACTCTATCTACTCCAGTTGAGTGGACCTGGGCACCTGTACTTATTTTTGAGATCCCACAAGTGATTTTGGACTTGAGATAGAATTCTGTAGTTCTGAGAAGCTGCCCATGACAACCTCCTTTTACAGCCCAGATAATTCTTAGGGCTTATGTTCAGCATGCATGGTACCTGGACATGTTAGAGATGCACATTATTTCTTGATAATCTTGGTATCTCCAGGAAACCAAAGAGAAATGAAAGCCCTGCATTGATTATTTTTTTTCCAAGCTTTACGCGGTACTATTTCCTCTGTTACAGCTCCTGTAGCAACATTTATGGTCATGTCCTAAATGAGGGTGAGTATTTATTACAAGGTGGCTGCACATCCTGATTTGGCTTGAGATTGTCCTAGGAGATGGAGGATATTCTTGCCATCATGAAAATAACCCCTAAGGTGCTCAGCTTTAATGAGGATATGAACTTCCTTCTGCATTTCTTGAGCTCACCCCTGGGAACCCCTCAGCCCATCCTGAGGGATAGGAGAGCAGGAGAACTCAGCTTTGGTCTTGGCTCCAGTCTGATGAGTGCCCCACGTCCTGTCATCTGGTGTAGATGTCATGGTCCCTGTATCTCTGCTTTTTAAATATTTAGTGCATTTTGTTAAAAAGTTTGTTTGATACCTTATAGTAACAAACCATTGGCACTTCTTGTAACCTCTGCTCTGGACAAATGACCCCAGATAAATGAGGCAATTACCTATTTATTTTTTTTTTACTCAAGTGAACCATGAGATGGAGAAGAGCAAAGTGACCAAGGGGGGACTAAAGGTGATGCCTCAGAGCTTGATGGCTCAGTGACAAAATCAACTGGAGGCAAGTGGAAGAGAAAGCTGCTTGTGCTGCTCCTGCTGAGAGTGGTGGAGGGTTGGGGTTGGGTTTGTCCTCACACCTACCTGCTGAAGTGACAGATGTCCTAAAGCCCTGACAGCCACAACAGAGTTCAGTCTGCTCGCAGCCACAGAGAATCCATCACCTTGCATTAGGGATTTCACTGCCATTCATCAAGTGGTATCTCAGCTGTGACTACTTGTCAGAAGAATTTTACTGTGGATGTTTTATCCCCTTATTTCTTCCACTGGACACCTTGATTTACAGCTTCCAGCTCCCAGCCCAGATGGAGCAGAGCAGTGATGGTATTGGGTGATGCAACCCATGCAAGCTGGGGCAGTGCTGGGGTGTCACCCAGTAATGGGTAGAAGGCAACAAGAACTCTCTGCTTTCCTTTTTCCCTGTGACCAGGGTGACACAGAAGTGCAGGTCTGTAACAGGAGAACAGAGGATGAGCTCTGGGGACATGAAACTGTCCAGATTCAAAGGCAGATTGGATGGGGCTTGGAGCAAGCTGGTGTGGTGGGAGGTGTCTCTGCCCATGGCAGGGGCTTTGGAACTGGATGATCCCTTCCAACCCCAACCATTCTGTGGTTCTACAAGCAGCTCTCTGCCTGTGCATCACCCAGCACACACCTGACAGCCCATCCATGTCCTCATGGCCTTAGAGATGTTTTCCCTTGCTGGCTCTGGCCCAGGGAGGTTGTGGAGTCTCTTTCCCTGGAGACATTCAAAGCCCACCTGGGTGTGTTTGTGTGACCTCCTGGAGGTGACCCTGCTCTGGCAGGGGGGTTGGACTCCATGTGGTGTTCACAGAGTGTTAGGGGTTGGAAGGGACCTTGAGAAACCATTGAGCATTAACTTCTCCTCTGCCAGCACCCAGTGCTAGTGATTCCGTGCCAAACCCTTGTTAGCTCCCAGCAAGCCAGAGGAAGTCAGGAGCCACATGAACACTTCAGAGAGAGAGGAGAGAGTAATCCAGCCTCCAGGATTCTGTCTTGGGCTTTGTGCTGATCACATCTGCACAGATCTGCTCAGCCCAGAGCATGGGCTGCACTTGCTGTGAGATGCTCAGCAGACACTGTGGACCCCTGCCCACAGGAGCTGCCTTCAGCTCTGCTCATGTGGCTGCTGAAGATGCTTCTGCTAAGGCAGGGGCTAAGTCAGAGAGCTGTGTGGGAACTAAAATGAAAGATCAGATTGTGTTGGTAATTAGTGAACACTGTATCAGATCAGAGAATCATAGAATGGTTTGGGGTAGAAGAGACCTTAAAAGATGATAGAATCATAATCACAGAATTATAGAATGGACCATCCAGTTCCAACCCCCTTCCCACCAGACCAGGTTGCTCCAAGCCCCATCCAACCTGGTCCTGAACACTTCCAATGATGGGGCAATCACAGCTTCCCTGTACAACATGTGATCTCATCTAAATCTACCCTTTTTTCATTTTGAAATCATTCCCCTTGTCCTATAAGTCCATGCCCTTGTAAAAAGTCCCTCTGCAGCTTTTCTGTAGCTACTTCAGGTACTGGAAGGCTGCTAGAGATATTCAGGATATGGAGAGCAAGGGGTTAATTATTATTAAAATTCTCTCTTCCTTTATTTCCCTATCCAGAATAGCATTCACATGTGTCAGTGCAGGGTGTGAGGAGGTTTTTATTGGCATGTGTTTGTGCAATCTCATTATTCATGAATGATAGAGCAAGGTGAAGGCAGTGAGTTATGTTGGCCTTTGCAGACAAGTGACAATAAAATAAGTTTATGCTACTGCCTCCTGCACTATCACATATTTATGCCCCATATTTCTCTTGCTTTTTTAGCTGTTTGTGCTTGCAAGGCCATCCTGCCTCTGTGTCCCCATACTGGCAAAGGGCCAGATTTGGATATCACAGCTTCTGCTGGGATGCTGTGCCCCCACCCCAGCTCCATGGAGACATCCAGGTTAAAATCCTTCTGGGCATCAGTGAGGGTCAGCCCAATCTATCTGTTGGCTTCCTCCAGGTTGAAGCCAAGTGGCTCTGCAGGTTCTCAGGGGGGCTGAGCCCAACCTGTTTCAGCAGTTTGGGGGACAACCTCCTCAGCAGACTGATGAGATCTTAACTGGTGCAGCCCACAGGTACCTGCTCTGGTTAGGAAAAATATTTCTCCTTGATTCAGCCTTGCATATCTGAGAGGTTCCACTTTCCCCCCCATCACAGCTGCAGTGCCACAATTTGAGATTTCATGTGTGATGAGAAGGTAAGTGCTGACAGGGAAGGTGGCATTTTTATGAGCACCACTCTCCCCAGTTTCCCTTTATATTAATATATAACTCCGGATGTATTTATTTGTTTTTTAAATTGCCTGTTTAAAAAGCTTTAAAAAAAGCTTTAAAAGCTTCCATCTTCCTTCAAGAAACCCATCATCTCTTCTCACACTCTTTGGGTTTGCCAGCAACCATGCTTGATTGTAAGAAACGACTCCTTTGGGTTGCAAAACTAATAAGGACAAATTGATTCCAGGAAATTAATTTCTGCTCTGCTTTTGTTCATGTGCTGTAGTTGTCTATGAGGGATCCTCCCCTGCACCTGGCCCACAGGTTTAAAAGTTACTCTGTTCAAGAACATGTGTAGACATATTTGCACGTGTGCCGATCACTGGTGGGGATGGGAGAAGGACATCTTGAAATTTGGGATAAAAAAAGGTGTTTTCTTTCTCTTCTTCCAGGATGTCCTCCTGAGATCTGTGCAGCCATCTCTCTCTCAAGGGAAGAGGTAGGAGCATTTTAGGGATGAGGCTTTTCCTGTGAGTGTTAATCTCAATTTAGGCTGCACAACCCCTGTAGTAGGCAAGAGGAGGAATGGGAATCTGTTCCTTTTCTGGCCTGGAATATAAAAGAGCAGGTGTGGAGTGAAGAGGATAGGTGCTCACCCAGGAGGTCCAGAAGCCTTTTTAGTTTGGAAAAAAGGCTGAGAAGAAGTCTGTATAAAGCCAGCTGTGTTTCAGCTTGCAGAGTGGACAACAGCCTGTCTGCATCTCATCATGTCCCTGCGTCCCAGATCTGTTTGGGTCCCTGGTACCTGACAACACCAGAGTTTTTGCATCCCATGGAAGGTCCGGCACACACGTCAAAGCTGATCAGAAGTAGGGAGACTAAAGTGGATGGGACTCAATTCTGCCATCTTTAAAGCCAACAATGAAATTTAGACTCTATCCCCCTCAGAGAGTTCAAATGTGTGGTTTTCATTCTCGAGCCCACCACTGTTTTCCCCCATTTCTCTGCCCCCTGCCCATGATGTGCAGCTGCAATGCAAAGCCATGAAAGCTCAGCCCTGTGTAACATCCCAGAGCAACACACAGCCCTCTGTCTGTCCCCATGAACCTTCCCTTGTGCTCCAGCCCTCCCTGGAGAGCAGCCATTTGGCTTTGCACATCCAAATCACCTGCAGGAGGACAGACATCTGGAAGATACAAGAAAAGGACACGAAGTTATGATAAACAGAGCTTTCTGTTTCACTTCAGGATGCCTTTCCAAGTCATCTTTTCTTCTATTTCTGAGTTACTGACATTTATTGCCTTTTGCTTCCAGCTTCGATGGCTGCTGTTAACTTTGCCAGCACCCATCTTTCAGCCCTGAATAATCAAGAAGATAGGACAGCTAACACAAGGACAATCTCCCTCTAGGACATGATGGTCCTGAACATACAAACATGTTCAAACACAATGAGGTTAAAAGAAGAGGGCCAGGTGGGCAAAATGCCTGTGCTGGTACGCTCTGATTTTAAACATGATAGCAAAGGATAACAAAATTTCTATCACAATATTAATCCTGTTGTGACCTCCTGATTCAGCCTTGTGTGCTCACTGTGGCTCTGCTCTTCTTCATCCATCTACCTGCCCTCCTGAGACCTCTGTTCCAGCAGACAGAAGTGGAAGAGGCTGTAGGAGAGCAGAAATTCTCCTTTTCATACCCTACATAGTGGTGCTGTGGTGATAAACTGGAGAAAATAGTGGAGTCCCAGGTTCTTTGCCTCCTATCAAGAGGGAAATCCCATCCCACCAGCAAGGACAAGGCCCTGGAGAATAGGGGTTTGTCATTTGAGGTAGGGACTGCCTCCTTCCAGCATGACAGCACACCCTAAGCCCCAAATCCTGCTGGTATCTCCCAAAAGGTTGAATGATCCAGATAAATGGGAATATCATGTTATTTCTGTGGTCTTGGTACTGTGGAAAATTCCAAGGGTGTCCCTAGGTGGTTTAATACAATCTTGGTCCTCCCTTGATACAATCTCTCACACCTTGTACTCCTTTCAGGTGGCTTCCACCAATTTTCCCCTAGAAGACATCATGGATGTGCTCAGCAGGACTTGCCTACACCCAGCAAGCATTCATGTGTTTGCAGGATCCAAGCTAAGAGCTAAGACCTTCCTTACCAGGTGCTTGGTGACATCTGGGCAGCTTACCTGGAGCTCTGGAAATTTTTAGCCTATGAAGGAAAGGCACTGATTTGGGGCTGGAGAAAGAAACACAAAAGGTCTTAAGATTTCACTGATTTCTCCCGAGACCCTTTTTCTGTACACAAAGTGTTTCCTGCTCTGCACTTGGAAGCATTACCCTTGGCTGGGCCTGGCTTTTAAAACATTACCAGCTGTATGCAAAAGAGTGCAAAGTGCCAAAAAGCCCTGCAGGCTATTTACATTTGGCTGGAGCTTGCTGTGTTGGCCAAGCTACAGAGATACTTTTTGTTCATGGGCCTTGCAAGGAAAGCAGCTACTTCAAGCTGTTTGGTCCTGTTTATACACAGGGTTACCATGGGAGTCCCCATGCCTTACAGCTTTATTCACATGTCCAAGGGATATTTTCCTAGATCCTGCTTGGAAACCTCCCCTCTCCTTTGATGGGACATGGGTAGGTGGGAAGTTCTAGGGTGAGGTTCTGTGGTAGATGTTGGGGGCAAACTGATTTCTGTCCCTGGTGATGATGGGATGGTTGGTGCTGCAGGGATCCTCTCTCCAGGGAAACAAAAGCCATGGGGTAGCTGGTGGGTTAGCAGGGATGTTCATCCTAGGGTGAACATGGGGCAAAAAGAAGCAAATCTTGCAAGGACAGCAGTAAGAGTTACTGGATGGTGGGGTTTTTGTTTGTTTGTTAGGGTGTTGGTTTTTTTGTTTTGTTATTTTTATTTTCTTTTTCAGTTTTTTGTTTCTTTGTTGTTTTTTTGTTGTTTCGTTTTGTTTTTTTTCAGGAGGCTTTAGGAAAAAGGGAAAACAAACTTTGAAATATTTCTGGTTAAATGCAGGTTTTTTGGATCCTGGAGCTACCAGCCCAACTAATAACAATGTGGACCTCTTGCCATTTCTTTCTGCTGTTTGTTACTTTACCTGTTGTATGAAAAAGACTGCTCATAGCTGAAGACCTCTTATTAATCACACATCATCATCATGGGTATGGCACAGCTGGATACAAGGGTACAGCTGGAAGCCTTCTGGCTGGCTCTAGGTCTCCAGTTGAGGGCATTTTACCTCTTTTCCCTGGGAATCAGTGCTGGACAGACAACACATCTCTTCCTTGGCCTTTTACCAAGACCCAGGAGCATCTCATGTGCCTGGTTGAGTGGTTTGAATACAGCCTTCAGTATGGCAAGAAATCATCTCCTCAGACAGTGTTTGGAGATGCCACTTGGCTGAAGAGAGTGGAGCTGGTGTGAGCTTCACAAACACATCTCCTTGGGTCCAAGACCTGAGGTCAGAGCCTGAGCAAGGTCGATGGGGACTTTTCACACTTATTTTAGCAAAGCAACAGCTTGACACTGAGAGGTGCTGCAGGTGTGAGCTGCTCCAAGGGTTCTCCAAGCTCAGGTGGCTGAGGTGGAGCCTGGGCAACACAGCCACACCTGTGAAATGAAGGTTCTCCTGCTACTTTGGCTATCCAACATCCTCACTTAGGAGCTTTCTTGGGAAGGAAAAGGAATGTGTCTGCTGTCTGTGCACTTGCTCTCAAGTCAGCCAAGCCTGGAATTCATTCTGTCTTGGCCAATAGTTAATAATAACCCTGCAACAGCTTCTTTTTTTTTTTTTTTTTTTCTCTTTGCAAATTAAGGGTGGATGAATGGCCTGGATAAAATTAGAAATCTCTTCCTGAGAAGCTAAGCTGAGTTTACAAAGTTTATAGCTCTCCTGTCACAGCTGGGGAATCCCAGCTGCTCTCTGAAGAGTGAATGGATGATGACAAAAGCCACACATCTTGCACGGTCTGGGATAGAGGGTCCTCCCCGTTGTGCTGGCTTCACATCACAGCAACTTTGAGGAGATTGCTGGGGTGATTCCTTATTTTACCTTCCTTTACTGCCAAGACAGCTTTCCTCTGCTGTAGGGGCTTAGTCCCCTATCAGGTGTTGAGGGGTTGGGGCTAATGAGGTTTGTTTAGGTTGATGTGATGGATGTGCTGTGGGTGGGTCAGACCAGAGGAGAGAAAAGGAGCACAGGTTCAGGAAGGACTTCTACTGGGCTCCTTTGAGCATAATGCCTGGGTACCTGAGGGATGGGATGCTTACTAAATGCAGATAGCCAGGAAGGAATTTGTTGGGGAGGCTGTTCTATTACAATATCTCTTCCCAGGGCTTTCTATCTGATTTTCTGCTCCATCCTTGAGGAGACACGATGAAGTGGTGCCAGTGTTTTGAGGGAGCCTGGTTATAAATGGAAAATGATTTTTTTCTTGACTGTGAGACCCAGAGCCCTCAAGAGACCCACCCATGAGAGAGGCAGCAGCAACAGTGAATGCCAGGTGGGGCTCCTTGTGGTAAAGGCTGCTCTTATTTCCACTTCTTTTGGGGACAGAGGAGGTAAAGGCACAACTGGATATGACTGAGCAGCTGTCACAGTCCAGATGTCCCCTTCAGAGGACTGTGTGCTACATCATTCCCTCCAGTGAGGTTGAACATGTGAGCTCAGACCAGCATGACACAAATAGGGAAACAGTTGACAGTAGCTTCTTAAACCATGGCCATTCCCATTTGATTGTGTCCCCATGGTTTTAGTTAGCCTGGACACTGAGCCATTGCCTTATCTGTGTTGCTGGGATTTTGCTGCCATCTAAACCAATCCACTGAGGTCAGTAGAGATGATGTGCACTGACTCAGTGTTAACCCCAGCACTTTCTGCATAGAATTAACATTTATATCCCCTCCAGAAAGGCTGGAGAAAGCACAGGTTACCTTCATAATGAGGGATTAAAAAAAAATCCTCAAACAAAACAATATGTGTTTGATAGCCTAGCAGATCTGTCTATTGGTTTCAAAAGTCATTCTGGGCCCTTACATAATGGTGTAATTAGTTGATACCATAAACTTATTATGTACCTGATGGAACATAACAGCTCCTTTGAAACAATTCAGATCCATTGTGTAATTAGATAATTAGGCCACATGCCATAGCTGGGAGCTTGTGCAAAGGGGGAAAGCTTTCCATTTCACAGGAACCAAGAGTCTTGGTGGCTACAGGCAATTTTTAATTTTTTTTTCCTGCTGCCCTGCAATTTATAAAATGCAGGACTCTTAAATATATCACTCTTTGGCTGAGTTTAACACCCCATGAATCTCCAAGGGGATCTGCAGTATATTGGCAATTAATACATTGATTCCCTTGGACAGTGCAGACCTGTTCTGCATGCTGTCAAACATGATGGGATCTGGCACCTCCAGCTGCAATGGAAGGGAAGCAGAAGTCAACCAACAGCAGTTGGTTCAGAGTGTCTTAAATAATCTGGTTACATCAGTTTCAGGTACTTTTGCAGGCACTCCATAATTATTACAGCTGGATTTTCCCTTCTTTCTTATAAAAGTTCTCTTTAAAGGTTAGTTTGGATGGTCTTTTCCAACCTGAACTATATTATGATTCTATAAGAATTTTTATGTGTCTTCTCTGGGTGGGTGGAACAGTTTTATGTTGGGCATGAGACAAGGGCTGGCTATTGCATCTCAGCATCCAGAGTGCCCAGTGGCTGCTGAGTGCTGTTTGGTGTGATGGTTGCTTGCTGGCATCATGCAGTATCCAGACTCATGAAGAACAATTTCTGGTTTGAAAGCAAGATTGGTGGGCCCTCCCTCTGGTGAAACACAAGAAGAGAATCAAATGGTTCTTGGATTTGATGGTGAAGCTTGACAGGCTTCCAAAATAAGAGAAGGACTTTCAGATCTCAGCATGTGATCCAGTACAGCCTGGGCTTGGAGTGGGATGTCCAGATGGATAAGGAATAAGACATAGATAAGACAAGTTCTGCATTGGAGTTGGTCTCCTCAGATGCCTACAGTGTGACTCTTGTCTAAAATAGACATCAAAGCAGAAGAAAATGAGATGCTCTTTGCAGGGACCCATTTCTCTCACTGTCTCTTGTGAAGGTCCCATGTGAGGTGTTCAGAAAGACATCACAGATGTCTTTAACCAGGTGAAACCTATTCTACCCTGGTTTCCTACTCAGTTGCAGAAGACTCAGCTCTGATGTTGAAGGGAAGCACTGCCAGGAAACGCTGACACAGAAGCTTTTTCCTTTGTGAAGGATAAACTTTTCCTCATCTCCCAGGCAATGTGGACTTAGGGAATGGTTGTGTTTCCTAGACTGGATTCATATCAAACCACTATTCTTCTGAATACATCAAGCCTGGTGTGAGGCACATAAAGATTTTGAGCAGGAGGCCCTAACCAACAGTGGTCACCTCCAAGAAGAGTCAGGTACACAGGGACAGTGGCTTGGGGTTCTCAGATTTTGGATTTGATGCTCCTGGAGTTGTAGGGCATGTGATTGACTGGAACATCCTTGCTTCTGGAGCAGTGAAAGGAGACCCAAAGGTGTCCAGCCATGATATGTTTTTGCAGAAGGATTTGGAGGACTCCCTGGAAATCCAACTCTTGCTCTCAGTCTGTGCTTTTGAAGCCTGGTCCAAACTCTAATTCAAAGGATTTGTTCCCCTTGACATCAGTGCTCTGGTGGGACGAGTCCCCAGTCCTGATGAGAGCTGCCAGCTCAATCAGCATTCATCACACTATATAGAAATGTCTTTTTTTAATGATTGGGCTTCCCTCTGGAGTCACTCATTGACTGAACATCTCTGAAGATGTTGTCCAAAGGGATGTGTGTGTGGGGGGATCAGTCCTCATTTTTTCATTACCTGGGCATTAGGGGAAGCAGGTCACTTTTTGTGCAATATTTTTAGGAGTATATCTGCACACAGCTGCTGTGGGTCAGATTTTGGTGCTCATCAAGTCCTGAAAGAGTTTATGAAAGATCATGCATTAAACTATGCTATTTGTGAACCTTTCTGAACCCCGAGCACAAAAGGACTATTGCTAGGGTCTTGCAAAACAACGAACAAATAGAAAAATTCATCTGGGAGCATTAAGGAATATTTCAGCAAATTCTTCACATGCAAGATTAACCTTTCCCTATGAAAAGCTACATTTTTTACCTTGTGCTTGAGCATAATATTTTCTGTTAAGAAAAAAAATGTGCAAATCACTCATGTGAAGAAATCTGACCCATCTAACAGACTGGAACATGACACACATATATATACATACACATGCACACCTACATATGTACATTGAGAGATTCTACAAAAAAAAGATTTTAACTGGGAGATGATACAGCTGGTTTTTTTTACTTTTCTTTTTTTGTGTTTTATTTTGGTGGGGTTTTTTTGTCCAGTCAGTTTTCTTCAATATCTCCTCCTGAACTGCTGTAGAGATGAAGGAGATGAAGGCCTTTGGAGATGAAGTCCAACATGAGGTTTAGCTGTCCTCATGTTGGCAGTCCTATAGGGGCTTTTTGTCTTTTTCTTGAAGTTTTTATGAGGTTTTCTTCCACCTTAGCAAGGAAAGTCCTGCAAAGGTGTAAAGGAGTTTGCAAACCTGTTGGCCTGGGGGACAGAGGAAATGGAAAACACAAATTTCTCAATGCTCCTGACTTGCTGCCTGATGCAGAAAGCTGGCCCAGTCCTAAGTAGGTTCTGTGACATGTAACACATGCTGAAAATCTGTGCTGAAATCTGACTTTGAGCTCACGCAGGAAGGGAAAGTAAATGTTAAAAAGGGTTTTAAAAAAGTGAACGCTGACGGTAAGAAAAAAATGTGAACTTTGGAGGTTTTTCCTCTCCTTTTAAAGTCCTGAAAGAATGGCATTGCCATGCTGCAGCTTTCCCCTTTGTGGCTAAGATGTAAGAGGTACAGACAGATTTTTCCCTCCACCCAACTGCCTGCCTTCATGAAAAGCATGGGGCTGTCACTGTGCTGGAGACCTCCTTCAGCTCATTTGGGCAAAGGGGAAATGGACGGGCTGGAGAAAAGGTCTTCATGGGTCTATCACTGCAACTATCCCATTTCCACAGGAAGTTGCATAAAAGGGCAGGGGTTTCTTTGTTTGTTTGTTTTTTTTTAATTTTAAAGAAAACCTTTCCATTCTTACCGCAGATCCTTGACCTCTGCTAACCAAGGACCAGAGCCCCTTCACGATGTGTGCGATGCCTTTGCGCTCTTGGGTGCCAAATGTGGATGTTTGAATATGGTCCTCAGGGTGGGATTTTCCCCTTGATGATGGGGATCCTCAGGTTCCCACTGCTTTTCTTCCTGCTCCATTACCTTGACCAGCTGACCTGCCCTTAGGATGAAGCTTGGCCAGGGTTCTCATTTTCCCCTGCATTAGGGGCGGTCGTCGGCTCTGCAGGGTCTGGCTGGGACCCAGCTGGAGGATCAGAGAGCAGCCATGGACTCCCTCAGGACCCACCACACTGCTGTGCCAAGCAGATCTCAGCTCAGCAGAGAAACTGGCCCAGAACACGGGCTTCACAGTGCTGGTGCCAGCTGAAATGCAGCCATTAAACTGCTTGTTTCTTGTTTGCCCAACAACCCCCGCAAAGCTGGAGGATGCCATTAGAAAAGCTGAAAAATTGCAATGCTTTGTCTTCTACCCACTTCTGCTGTTAGCCTCGTATCTTGAGGCCTTGGTATCCAAGGACAGATACAAATGCTCAGTTTCTATGGGGCCAGACAGCAGACAGAGGCTCCTTTGTGCTTAAACAGCACGGAGATCATGGGACAGAGATTCCATCTCTGGGCTGCTGAGGACCGTGGATCCTTCTGGTGGTGATGCAGCCAAATCACTGCTCTGCAGGACAGGGGGGCTGGTGGGGAGCACAAGGATAACATGGTCCTGCTCCCCCAGAGCAGATACCCAGCCTGGAGTGCCAGTTCCAATGTTTCCAGGATGCAGGAGCATGCATGAGCTTGGATGTGCTCCAGTGATAATAAGAAATTATTATAACAGATTATTAGCTTCATATTTTACTATTACTATTATTACTACTGTGAGATCCTCTCCGAATCCCCCAATATGGCATATCCTGTGAGATAGGTCTTCATCCAGAGATGTGAGGGTCTTCACCACCTAGAGTTTAGTGCCCTCAGAGGGACTTTCTCTGCAGGGCTGCAGTTGAAATCTGTGTTGAGACAGCACGTTATTGTATCTATTTTGTATGTATATTTTTATATTTCTTCAAACTCCCAAACACCAGAACAGTATTTCTCCACCGTTTCTTTGCTGACTAGGTCCTTGGCTCCTCTGATCTTCTCTTGGGTGATAGTGGATTGTATTTTAGTTCATATTTCACTGGGGTCCCTGTGCTCTTACACTGGCTGTGACCTCTCCATCTATTCAGACCTGGCAAGGATTTAGTTTTCCATGCCTTAAAGGGAGACAGGCTTCACCACTGATAGATCTACTTCCCTTGCCCCTCACTGTAGTTTTCATCAGCTGATGGTACATCTGTATTCCTGGGAAACTGAGCTGTCCTTAACATCTAATTTCTCTCTGTCTCCTGCTCTGCAGGCAGTGATGTATCTTTGCCAATTTATTGAAGAATTAGCTAGGGATAAGGATCTATGTACACTTTAGTCTTTTCTTCCCAACACCCACCATTAATAATGAGCATGTCCTTTATGACCTAAGTCTTGTTTTAAGTGCATGCAAAGTATTGGCTCTTTTCTTGATGATCCGTAGCCCTTGCAGCCCCACATTGCTACCTGGAGCATTTCCAAGTGTTTTGAAGCAGTGTGCAAGAGTACATCACAAATGAACCAGTTTTGCTTGTCTAAGTTCTGTCTCTGGGGATTTGGGAGGGACAGCAGGGGAGGAGAGGGATGAATATTTATTAGCTTTTAATCAAAGAAAGTGCTCTCTGTAACCAGACAGGCTACTGTCTGTATCTGATCGAAGAGAGACATCAAGGTCCCTGGTTCTTTGCTATGCTGCAGCACGTGCTCCTCCAAGCTGTGCAAATGGCTTGCAAAGGACTCCAAGAGAGTTATGGGTTTCCCTCCAACTGGATTTTCCAGGCTACATCCAGCCAGGGCTCACCTGGATAAAACAGTTGCTGAATGAGTGAAGGCCAACCACAAAGGGCACGTGCAAAGGCCCTAAGAGATGAGGTGTGTTTTGGGTAAGTTTCCATGTATTCAGGCAATCTGTACACAGACTGTGCTTTCCAGGGTATCCAAGGGAACCTGGATAATCCCTCCAAACCTCGTGCTCGTTGTCCTGAGCAGGGAAACTGCTGTAGTGGTTGATGGAAGTGGTTGCCAGCCTTGGTCTGACTCCTTGCTGGATATGGCAGCCCTGGTTCCATGGCCTTGGCATGGTGGCAGATGTCTGCTGGGAGTGTAACCCAAAGTTGGTGGGGATCTGCCATCCCTTTGCATTGCAGAGTATCTCAGGATATGCATATGTCAAGGTAACAGGTTGGCATCCTGCTGCTCTGTAACATGGGAACTGCATTCAGAGCCATGAAGTCCTGGGAATCAAGGTGGGACTCCAATTCTTGGTTCATGCTTGTGTATGCCCACTCCAAGACCGCTTTGTCCTGAGAGGACAGGCACTAACACAGAGCCCAAAATCTCTAAGGCAACATTCATAATCCTGCACTGACCGAGGCACCAGCTGTGCACTGATTCTCAATGGTTAAACATTGCATTATATTAATTACATACATAAATTAAATTGTCATCGTGCTCCTTGGCATGGCCTCATCCTCTTCTAGATAGCACCTGGGGGGATCTTCAAGGACTGGTGTGGGGCAGGGATCTGTCCCAGCTCTTGGCATGGTTAAGGCCACTCTGCTTAGGAGATGGAGGGGAGGAGAAGAGAGTTTGGCTTCTAGGCTTGTGTCAGGCCATCCAGCCACACAACTGCTCTTATCCTCTTTTATTTACTGGTATGGATTCATTCCTTGTTCAGAGACATCCTGCCCATTCCCCTCCTGACTGGAAAACTGAGGGAGTCATGTGTCCCACCCTCTTAGAAATGCAGCTCCCCAGCTGAAGGGACATCAGGTGGGAGCCCTGACCTTGGCTTAGCCAGAAACCAAAGAGGAAATGCAAACAGACCATGCTGTGGGGATCCAATGATCTCAAGCCAAGGCTAAATCACCTCAGTGATTTTGGGGGCTGAATTTTACCCCACCAGCCCATTGCAGGACCAGGGTCTTGGACATGTGTTGTCTCTTTATGCCAAACTTCATCCTGCAGCTTTCCAGGGAGAATGAGAGAAGCACCAACACCCCTGTGCTACAGACCAGGAGCTGAGGGGGGCAGTGACTGGAAACCTTTGGCACAGCAGAGAACAAAGCCAAACTCTCCCAAATCCCAGAGCTTGAGCATCAGGATGGCAGATATTTCTCTTATTTCTCAGCTGGGATATCTGCACTGCTAGCATGCCTGCAGATGGAATGGAGCAGGACCATAGCTTTGGCTTTGCAGGCCTGAGGGTTCTTCTTGCAGCAGGAGGTCCTGGGAGTGGGAAGGAGTCATGTGTGCCCTGGATAGAAAAGAAAAGAAAAGAAAAGAAAAGAAAAGAAAAGGAAAGGAAAGGAAAGGAAAGGAAAGGAAAGGAAAGGAAAGGAAAGGAAAGGAAAGGAAAGGAAAGGAAAGGAAAGGAAAGGAAAGGAAAGGAAAGGAAAGGAAAGGAAAGGAAAGAAGAGAGAAGAGAAGAGAAGAGAAGAGAAGAGAAGAGAAGAGAAGAGAAGAGAAGAGAAGAGAAGAGAAGAGAAGAGAAGAGAAGAGAAGAGAAGAGAAGAGGAGGAAAGAGAAGAGAAGATTTATTTTATTTTCCAAAGCCCATTTTTGTTAGCACTCTTCTCCCTAGGAAGTTTTCATGATGGAGTTAAGTCGTCTTCTGTCCAGAACAGACTGGGAATACTGATATGGCAAAGCATTGTTCAGCTTGTACCCAAACTGTGAACATCTGATGCAAACAAAGCCCAGCTTGTGTTTAAAATCCAGCCACACAGAGCAGGCATTTCAGAGATTATTAATGCAGCACAGTAACACTGTCCCTGAACATTTCTGGGTTTGCATCAGGACATGGATGGGGCTGCAGATGTCCTGCAAAGACTGGGAGAGTGACGAGAGTGTCATTGCAGGATCAGATGCCTTGGGAGTGAGCACAGGGCATCAACACAGCAAGCTCCAGATCTGTGCTTTACTCAGAACACATTGTAGGATTGGGCTCAAACCCATTCTCTGACCCGAATCCATCCTCTGTTCTCTGTGACAGGGCAGAGAGAAATTGCATCCTTGGCTTTATGAGGGCAGGGAATGTTGAAGCAAATTCATCATTAAAGTAACACAGTAAAAATGAAAGCAAAACTTTCAGCATCCTTGTCCCATGGGGATGGAGCATGGTGGTGCTGGTGGGTGGGATACAGGTTGGGCAGCAGACACTGTGTGGGGTTGTGCTGGGAGATGCTGGAGGAGACATTTGGCTCCTCTTCAGACAGCCCAGACAAACAACTGTGGAATGCAACCAAGGCCCCATCAACACCTTATAGGGGACACAGTCAGGTTCTTAAGGCACCACGGGCAGGTCTTGTGACCCTCACAACCCTTCTCTATCAGTCCAGCCTAAAGAAACCCCAGAGCATTGCTGTCTTGGTGTCTGTTTGAGGATCTGCTGCATGTATCTCCTGTATATAGATATGGCAGACAGTGCCCTTCCCCACAGCCTGGTGCTCACTGGCATGTCAGTCCTGCCTCAGCCTTCTCCTTCTGCCTTTTCCCACCATTGCTGCTCCTTAAAACTGAGTCTGAGCCAGGCAGAGCCCCACCACAGCTCATCCATCACCTGCCAGCACCACTGTCTGACAGCATGGGCTAAACAGCAGCTTCCAGCCTCCTAACAAGGTCATAGGGAATAGGAGTTCTTGGGATTGTGGAAAAATGTCAGACCCTCTTGCCCTGCTGCCATCTTTTTCACTCCCTGTTTAGTTTTCCAGGGGAATTCAAAGGCTCTTTGCTGCTTTGCCCAGACAGTGATGTAGCAGAGGAATGGAAACAGTCTGGGTATCCACGTGAACTGATGCCATTTTTTTGCAGTGTCAGAAACAAGAAGGTACCCAAAGCTTCCCAAGGAACAGCTTCAGCCTTTTAAGTTTTGGGATCTGTCAGGAATCTGCAAGGCCAATGCCATCAGTAAGGGATATTTACTGTGGCTGGAGCACCAGTTCCTCCTGCATTCAGCACAGCTCCTCTGGCACCCAATAAGTTCCTTCAGACAGACATTGCACTTTTCCATATGGATTTGCTTCAACCTATGGGATTCCTGACTTTGTGGTGGGATTTCTGGAGCTCATGGTTTGGGACTGATGGCCTGGGCACAGCAACACTGGTGACATGGGATGTGTGAGATGGCTTTTTGGGAGCTGGTGCCCTGGCAGGCTGGGATTTTACAGAGGTTTGATGAAAGGATGGTGGTGTGGCCAGGTGCCAGTTCTTTGTCTCAGCAAAGCCCTTTGATACCTGCTGGAGATAATCAGCAGTTTAGGAGCCTTAATCTCACTGAAAGGCTTTTACCTCCTCTTTTACTGGAGGGCTGAAGCTCAGGTGTGAAATGTCAGACCTGAGTGCAAAGCAGCTTAAGAAGGTGGTGTAAAACAGGCTGGGTTTTCACTGTTGCATTTCCTTTATGCATCCTCTGATGTAGAGGTGCTGCCCAGAGGAGGCTGCTTTGGCCTCCCAGGCTCTGCCTCATTTCCTAAACACTTAACAACATTCTCCCTACCATCTTGATAAGGTTGTTTTGACCTCCAAATGATTCGGCCAAAAATTTCTCATGAATAAACATAGGCTTTCCTCGGCAGTCCCTTGAGAAAGGAAAGGAAAGGAAAGGAAAGGAAAGGAAAGGAAAGGAAGGAAAAGAGAAAAGAAAAGCAAAGCAAAGCAAAGAAAAGAAAAGAAAAGAAAAAGAGAAGAAAAGAGAAAATTTTTGGCTTACTGGGTTTTCTAACAGGATAGTTTGGACTGGGATGAGTTGGTGATGCAATAAGCTCATGCAAATGCTGCAAAATTCTTCAGTCCTCAGACAGTGATGGTCCTTCCAGAGAGCAGTGCATCCTCTGCCTGTGCAGGGCAGAAGGACATCAGAAATTCAGGGCATGTTACACCTGCATGGAGGGTTTGCAAACATATCCCCATGGTGAAGAAGAGGCATCAGGTCAGCCAGGGAAGGAAGGATGGAGCTGGAGCAGAATGACACCTCCCTCTTCCATCTGAGACTCCTCTACAGACAGGCTGACATTAGCCCAAGACAAGAGCTCACAGGACAGTGTTGGGCAGCCCCAAACTCTCTCTTTATGGCCTGGCCACCAACATTTCATCACTTGTCATCTCCCCCTGTGTGAGTGCTTGTGCTGCATCACTGGTACAGCAGTCACAGAGGGAGCCACAAGAGGGAAATGTTGATGAAAATGATCTGTCCCAGGCAGGGCAGGACTCGAGGTAGACAGATGAGGGCACTGCAAGCAAGGTTGTGCTTCCAAGGGTGGGAGCTGCTGGGTGAAACATCAGCAAGAAGCCTCAGTTTCACTGCAAGGCTCTTGTCCTTGCAGCCCAGACCCGGGTGGAAGGAAAGGGGCTTCCCAGCAGGAAGGTTTGATGGGGATGGGTTTAGGCATGGACACTCTCCCAGCTGAACACCTGCACCCTTATGAATCCTTGCACAAGAACATGGCTCAGGCATGGATGGTTCGGCCTCCAGTTCTCCAGGTTCTTCATCCCCCCATCCCCCCAGCTGGTGACTTCAGTGAAAATGTAAATGCACCAAGGGTGTGCTGAGATCTGAGATGATGCCAGTAAGAAGCTTTGGTTTTCAGCTGGGAAGGAAGTGTTGGAGATCTCAGAGATGGACCCATACACCACAGTCCACAGCTTTCCTTGGATGGTTTCCTCCATTTGTGGTGAATGGGCCTGAATCCAAGGGGCTTGATCTCTATTGCAGTGTTAAACCCTTCCTGAAAGGCTGTCAAGATCTTGTGTGCATTGTCCAGGGCTACTCAGGCAACCTTTATTTAGGAAAAATGAGGTATTTTCTTTATACCTGTGGGACCATGCCCACCTTCCTCCCACCAGCTTGGCTCCTCCATGGTTTTTGATGTCTTTCAGCAGCAGAGAGGTCCTGCAGCCCACGTGTGCTTCTGGCTGGACTCTGCTTTCAGTCTCCCAGACAGGGGTGCAAAAGGCCAAGGAGACCCTGCCCACAATCCCCGTGTACTTCATCCAGCACAGTTCTTGGGGTGGAAACCAGAAAGATTAAGACTTGCCAACCCCAACACAAGAGTGTCACCATGATGCTAATGTTATAGCAGATCTTATCCATAGGGAAAACATGCCTAGGAAAATATTCTTCCAGGCTGCAAGTTATGCATTCAAAGGTTTCCAGGCTCCTCACCCACCAGTGGCTGTGGTTTTTTTTTATTTTTTTCCTTCTGCTTTTGGTCTCGACAAGAGTACTTTCCTGAACTCAAAGGGGCTTTACAGGTAAAATGAAAATTCCCATAGAAAATGTCAGCTTTGGTAGAAATGTTCTAGTGCTTTTGAAGGCAACAAGCTTAAAAACAGGGTTTTCCCCTTCTCTTTCCTCCCTGCTGTCTTCCAAAAACAGGTGGGGAGGAGGGGGAGGAAGATGGAACATTTTCTCAAAGAGAAAAAAAAAGAATAAAATTTAACACATTGTCAGAAAAAAATCTAATTTTTCTGTTATTTTGTTCAGATTTTTTTTCCATGGAAAAAGACCAATTTTTTACAACCAGCTTCAGTTGCTGTTATTCTATAATTATAGCCCAAAGTCTGGGAACTAGGGCAGAGGAGGCAGTGAGCAGAGAGAGCACCACAGTGGAGGCAAGACATGAAATGAACGTGTTGCAGGATTTTGCAGCTGTCCTGTCCAAGCCATATGCTACATGGGGTTTATTCCAGGGCAGCACTGGTTCTCTTTTTCTATAAGTATCCATCAAGTCTTTTGCTATTTTGCTGAAAGATGTAAAGAAGTGGGAAAAAAAACCCCAAACAGATAGCTGCCATTAGGATCAACTATCTAATTAGCCTGTTCAAACCCACTTGCATCCTGAAGGGAGAATGAATTAAATGACCTGTGGTGGAGGGTGATTCATTTCTACTTTGCTCTTGCCTTTCCCGTCTCCTGCCATGAATCATTTGGGCACCAGGACATGCAGGGAGGAGGGCAGAGCTCCTCCACCAGCCTGTGGAACCAGTTTGCAGGATTCCAAGCGTGATAAACAACCAGCCAGATTTGCTCTCCTGCATCAAACGAGATGTTCATACAAGGTTCAGCTCTCGTGGAGGCTTCCTGGGGTGTGCCATGTGGAGGGATTGCCACACATCTCAGGAGGTATCAGCTCTGACTGAAATGTCTTCAGAGCATTTTGTGTTTCTCACCCAGGTTTCCCTGCTGGTTGCTGGGAACTCTGAGCTTGTGCTGCAGGTGCAGAGCTGAAGCTTAACCCCTTTCTCTGCACACCCGTGTTCCCAAAGCTGGTAGAAATACTTGAGGACTTCAGGTGAAGTGCCCAAAATTGCCCTGTGGGTTTAGAAGTTCTTGGAAAAGCCATGTTCAAGGCTACATCGGATGGGGCTCTGAGCAATCTGACCTAGTGGAAGGTGTTTCTGCTCACTGCAGGGGGATTGGACTAGATGGCCTTTAAAGATCCCTTCCAACCCAACCCATTTGATGGTTCTGTGATAAAAGTCAGGACTGAGATGTGCACAGAAACACTACAGCAACTAAAGCCTCATTCCCCCAGGGAACCAGACTAAAATGTTCCTAATCATAGAATCACAGAATTTTCAGGGTTGGAAAGGACCTTTAAGATCATTCAGTTCCAACCCCCCTGCCATGGGCAGGGACACCTCTCACTAGTTGCTCAGAGCCCTGTCCATCCTGGCCTTAAAAACTTCCACCACTTCTCTGGGCACCCTGTTCCAGTATTTTGCAACCCTCATTGTGAAGAACTTCTTCCTAATATCTAATCTAAATCTCCCCTCCTCTAGTTTGAATCCATTCCCCCCAGTCCTATCACTACCTGACATCCTAAAAAGTCCCTCCTCAGCTTTCTTGTAGGTTGTACTGAATGTAATGTAAAGCTGTGCTGGAATGGTGTAGTGTGATGCTGTAGTGAAAGCTCCACAAAGGTCTCAGAGATAGCACTAACACTTGGACATGACTTCTCAAGGCAGAAATTACAAGCCAAATTGACACTGGTGACTTCACCCCCTAAGGTTTGTGGTAGCAGTGGATGGGTGACCTGGGCTCTCTGCAGCATTCAGCCCTTTCCCTGGAGCTGTGGCTGTGATGTCCAGGCTGTTCCCACCAGTACAAACAATCTCTGGACCATAGGTTTTCTCTAAGACAAAAAACCCAACCTGGTTCCTCCCCAGGGCTGGGCTGAGCAGCAACCACCATCCTCATTAACCTGCAAAAGGCAGAATGTGTCTGCATGGAAATGGGGGCTCCAAACCTGCCTGAATCACACCAGGTGTAATGGGGATATTTTAATTTCCTTCTGAGAGAGAAAATTAATTGCTCAGTGGTGGAGGGCATAGTTTAAAAAGGAAAGTCAAGGTCCTTTGCTGTCTAGAGTTGTCTCTCATGTGCTGTTTCAAATCAGGAATCTGGTAAGGATGGGGGGCTGGGCAGTGACTCTGCTCATGTGGAAGATTTGTGCAGAAAACCTTAACATCACTTTCTAGGAAACAACAAATATCAGTGGCTTAGAAATCTTCATTAGCCCTCTCTGCTTCTAACTATAGAAGTTCAGACCTGCAATCATTGGCTTGACCAGGCCATGCTTGGAGTCCTACTCAAACTTTTTTCAACTCCTCTCTTTTTGCAGAAAAATTGTCTCTGCAAATATTGCTGTTTCTGAGAACCTATCTGGCTGGTGTGCAGTGCCTGCAGCCAGGGCCATCATGTTAAAAGCAAGTTGGTCTTTTACCAAGATTGTTCTCAGAGCCTTGACCAGCTGCCTTTATATCACAGGGAAAAAAAACAAAAAAAAAACACTGAGGAAAGGCATGGAGATGTGATTGGTGGCAAAGACACAGTCTGTCAGGGGAGAAGTTTGAAATATGTCACCACCAGAGATGGACAGAAAAAAAAAAGATGTTTTTTCTTTTGTTATCTTTCATTTCATGATGTTGAAAAAATATCTGTGGCAGACAAAATGACAGATTTCTGAAATATCCAGCTGGCTTTTTCTACATCTCATTAAAGCTTCTGAATGGATTTGCTCTTCATGCTCTAAGGAAGCAAAAGCAAAATTCCTTCTTGTTTGAGGAAATTTGTCCTCTTCCTGCTCATCTCCAGGAAAACTGCCTGACAGCTGGACAAAAGGGGGTTGTTTCTCTACTTTCCACTGAAGCTGCTCCAGTTTCCACAAGAGACTTCAATATCTGTGGGGGCACAGACACTGTCCTGGACACCCCTGTGAAGGATGCTTAAGCACTGGGGTCCATCTGGGGGATTACAGGAGGGGAAGTGCTGCCCTCACCATGGCAATGAGCCCAGGTGAGAGGATGGGGTCACTAATGGCAGTTTCCAGGTATGTCTTAAGGAAATTTCTTCATCTTAAAGACATTTCTTTGTAGTTAAGAGCCTCTGTGATTAAATACTGTCATTTTAATTTCTGTTGTAAACCCAGTGTTTGCTCAGCCCCCAGGGGACAAAGAGTGACTTCAGGCCTTCACCTCCAGGCAATGCTGGCACCAGATGAGAGGTGGGGATGGCAACCAGGAGATGCAGACATCATTTGGCACCAAACCAACCCCCTCCCCTATATCTGCCTCCCTCCAACCTGCCTGCCTCTAAACAAACAGCCCTGAAATGCTCCAGATGGGGCCCTGCAAGCATCACGGGCTCAGCTCAGCTGCCTTCAGCCTCCCCTTTTCTTCTAACTCAACCAACCTTACCAAACAGCCATCACCTCCTTTGAACATCAAAGGTCTTCGTTAAAACCGCGGGGCTGAGCTCCCCGTCAGGGCTCGGCGTGTCACAGGGAGGGATCCCCAGCCTGGGGTGGGAGGTCAGCCTGGTTCTGGGGGAGGGGGACAGGGGACCTATTCATGTCACGCCGCTTTCGATTTAGGATGTGCTCCTGGGAGTCAGCGAGGTGGAAGAAGGGAGATTGTACCAAGCCTGTGAGGAGGGTGCTGCAGCTGTAGGACCTGTGCTCTGGCATAAAAAAAAAAAAAGGGATGAAACAGCCCCCCATGTGAAAAAAGGCAGCGTTCCCCAGCCCTCCTCCCCCACCCCCAGCCCGGTGGCATGTCCCCAGATGGGGAGGTGGTCTTCAGCCTTTGTCATCTCTGCTTAAATCAGTCATGTCTCACTGGGTCCTCTGATGGATGGGAACAGGCGTGACCCATCTCACCAACTCCCCATCACCCCGGGGCTGCATCTGCAGAGATTTCCTTTCAGGAGGTCACGTGCTGAGCTCTCTCCTGCACTGAGATGCTGGAGATTTGTCTTCCTTTCAGGAAGGCTCCCCAGACAATGTAGAACATTCCCTAGGCAGCTGATAGCACAGGACACTGGGTGAAGGAATGGGCACAGTTACCTCCTCTCCCCACCCCAGTGGTTTTTCAGCACCACTGTTACAGTGTCTGTACTGCAGACACCATTATAGATGCTACCATGGAGCTTTGCATGGCTGTGGATGAAGGAATAACAGTGGACAAGGGCTGAAAACCCCTCAGGGAGCTGCTGGAAGCACTATGAAGATCCAGTATAAGGGTTCTTCAGCACTGATGGGCAGCAAAATCCATGTTTATAACAATTTCTAAAACAGTTTTCCCTCTTTCACCTGGTGTCTACAAGCAGCATGTGGCATGGTGGACCTCTCCAGGTCCTATTAACAAGGTCAATTCCTGTAGAAGCTGCTTTTTCCAGGACTATAGCAGGAGTGGTCAGCACTGGTTGTCAGCATGGAGAAGGTCTTGAGAAGTTTAAGGACAGTACCTACACAGGGACATGTTACTTGCTTGTCACAGAATGTGCTGGCCTGGGGACAGCTGGGTATGGGAACTGAATGCCCAGGTGGTTCTCTGAGATGAAAGCAAAGATGGGTTTTCCTCCTTGCCTGTTTAACCAAGATAGATTCATCCTTCACAGAATGTGTCACCTCCCTGCAAACAAACACCTTGCAACAGGTCTGGAGAGCCAGATGCTGATTTAGATCCACACGTAAGAGAATCCTGACCTTAATGCAGGTGCCTTTTTCTCCCTTGCTGGAGGAAACACTTTTGACTGTGAGGCAAGTAATGTACCATGTTACAGCTACAATAATGTTTAATGGTTGTGTCCTGTGGCTGAGGTTAATGACTAGTTAGGGAAGCTTTTACACCGAGGAATAAAAAACATAAAATAAAGCTGGTGAGGAGCAGGAAAGACAGTGATGATTGTTGCTGGTAGTCATGGACCCCAACCCTCAGTCCCAAGGAGGTGGATGTTGTAAAAACCAGCCCAGCAAGCCCTTCTCAGGGCACTGACTTTGCTAAATCTCTGGGAGAGAGAACAAGACATGTAGCCATGTGCATGGAGCCTGCTGCAGGTGGGTGAGCATCTTCTCCTGCAGATGGGGAGGTAAGGGTGTTTTCTGCAGAGCAGTGCTGGGGAACAATGGGAGACAGGCAACAGTCTGGAGGAGAAGACATCCTTACTGCCTGGCCTCTCACACCAGATCCCCTGTGAGATGGAGAAGGGTTGGGCACCACAGCTGGTTGGGATGCTCCATTCATAGCACTGCCTGGCCTGACCACTTTGCAATGCTCCACAAAGCCCCCCTGAAGGTCTGGGATGAGCCTGATCCTGGCATGACAACTTGCAGGGATTGAGAAAGGAGGACAGGCTTTGAGGGGGTGAAGTCGTGGTAGGTAATCAGTGCTCTGCATCCTCATTTCACACTCCATCCCTGCCACAGGAGCCCAGGTGGCCACGTGGGGCACACCAGGCAAGCCCACACTTTGCACAGTGTCCTGTTCAGCAGGATCATAGAGATCTCTATGATCATAGAGAATCATACAATCACAGACTTGTAAAAGACCTTTAACAACATCAAGTCCACCCATTAACCCAGCACTGTCAAGGCCACAACTAAACCGTGTCCTTAAGCACCAAATCTACACAGCTTTAAATACCTCCAGGAATGGATTCTCCATTGCTTCCCTGGGCAGCCTGTGTCAGGGTCTGACAACCCTTTCAGTGAAGAGATTTTTCCTAATATCCTATCTAAACCTCCCCTGGCATAACTTGAAGCCATTTCCTCTTGTTCCCAAGAAAGCAACCACCCCTGGGTTAGAACAAGTAACATCAACCCTAAACATGTGCTACAAACACCATTCCCTGCCTCAGCCTCAGAGCCTCTCCTGAAAGTCATCTGAAAGGTAAAACCTCTTTCTTCATATCAAGCATCTCACCCATGAGGGGCAGGACTGGGCAGAGCTGAATCAGCCCTCACACATCCAGGCTCTGGTCAAGATGTCCTGATATTCCCAGTCTCAGCTTAGCTTAAGCTAAACTACAAAACCTGGAGGAAAAAAACCAAACAACAACACCAAAAAAAAAAAAAAAAAAAAAAAAAAGGTGCAAAACATGACATACAACCCCATCTGCTTTCTGTAATACTTTTGTGTGATGAGCCTCAAAGGGGAATTAGGGACTGGATGAAGCTGCCTGCCCTGGCACTCAGGGACCTGAGCAGTTTCCTTGCTGCTCATTGCTCACAGCTGCTTCTTGAACCTCTTTGGGATATCTTTATTGCTTCTGGTTGTAACTTGGACACACATTGTGTTGTCTGCAGGATAAAAATAGCTGCAGTGCCTATTTCTGTCAGAGAAGAGCACACCAAACCTTTGTTTACCCATTGCCTTTGGTTTAAATATAGTAGGAGGCTGAGGAAAGCAGTAGGAAGCTGTGAGATGTTCAGTCCCCCCAGCTTATTTTAGATCACTCTGCAGAAGGCTGCCAGCAGAGAGGTAGATGTGCAGACCCACAGTTTCTCTTTGGAGGGAGAACCTGATTAACAGGAGAAAATAGGATTAGCTCTGGGTCCCTGATACTGGCACAGGTTGCCCAGGGAAGTTATGGATGCCCCAGCTCTGGAAGTGTTCAAGATCTGGTTGGATGGGGCTTGGAGCAACCTGGTTTAGTGGGAGATGTCCCTGCCCATGGCAGGGGGGTGGAAACTTGGTGATATTTAAGGTCCCTTCAAACCCAAGCCACTTTCTGATTCTGTGATGAGGGATATGATCCAGGGAGTGCTCTCACTCAACCTCTCACCTTTGGCAGCCTCTTCCTGGTCAAAGTGGGTGTCTCAAAGCTGCCATTTGGCTTGAGGATTTGAGGATTTACCCACTAGATGAGATGGTGGGAGGGTGTCATGCAGGGTGAAGGGGTCCTTGGTTTGTCAGATGGGGTGGTTATAGCATGAGCTTTCAGATAGCAGGGGGCAGGGAATGTTTTTTTTTCTCTCTCTTTTTTTTTTTTTAAATCCCTGGCTCCTGGAGCTTTGAGATTTGGAAGGACTATCAGCTTGCTTGCTTTGTGTAATGCATATTTTAAGAAAATTCGCAGCCTTGCTCTCTGTGGGAAAAGTTTGGAAATGTGACTCTGAAGGTTCAGAAATCAGAGGCAAAGGAAGGAATCAAATATAAATTTCAGTATGTTTTTATCCTATGTTCCCATGAAATAAAATCCCCATGTGATCATGACCTCCTGGCCTCTCCTTCAAGGTCTGGCTCACAACAGGGATGGCACTATCAGAAATAACTTTGTCCAGAAGTGGCAGAGGGACACTGGGAAGAAATGATTTCTGATGAACCTGCAAGATATTATACACCCCTGCCTCAGTTTCCCAACCTGAAGTGTGGACGGACTGTTTCCTTCCCCAAAGGGTGACACTGGAGCTTCAAATGTGCTGGAAACACCCTGGCACATGGGCAATATTTCCAGTTCTGAACTTTGTGTCCTGAGCTCCACCATTTCTTAGTCCACAGTCTCTGGAGGTGAAAAGGTGGTCACAGCATCTCAGTGGGGGAGAGAAACAGAGAAAAAAACATTGAGACACAAAAATGGAATAATTTCTCATGCCACTCAAATATGTTTGCCATTAGAAACCCTCCAGAGGTCCCACCCAAGCCCCAGCATGCCAGGACAACCTGACTGATGCTGACTGCTCTGTCTGACCATGAGGTTGGTGTAACTCTGCCTGTCCCATCAGAGGCTACCAGTGAGTTCTGGCTGGCTTGTTCTCATCTGCTCAGGTCAGTGATTACCACTTGCTGAAGTCAAGCAGCTATTTTCAATGTTTGCCACTCGAATATAGAAAATATATTGAAATTAAAGCCAGGTGCTTGGCTAAGGTAAATGAGCACAGGCTGGCTTGTTTCAGTGGGGAGAGACCCAATTACACAACCGGAAATCTGCCCCGTTTCCTGGGGAGGTTTCTATTTTAGGGGAGCTTTGATGCACTGATTGCCTTTGTTTGGTTGTTTGGTTGTTTGTTTTTCACAGCATGGTCATAGGTACTTGAATCCAGGATAACCCTACGTCAGAAATAACTGAATATTCGCAGGCTTGTTTCAGAGAAACAAATTAACTTTTAAAGTTGTTTCAGTGAATCTTTTCAATTCCACGGGATGTTGGTTTCACATCCAGTTCCTGTGCATAACTCTTTGAGATTAAAAAAATTTCTGTTTAGAAAACCCATCTCAAGCTGTTGAATACCAATGACATGTCAGTCCTGAGTGAGACCAAGGAGGTCTTTAACAGCACTTTTCTTTTAGTTTTTTCCATCCAGCCTCTTCTAGTTTGTGTGTCTTCTAGGTTTCTGTTATGTTTGGGTTTTGGGTTTTAGAAGTGTGGGGTTTTTTTGTTGTTGTTTGGGTGTGGTTTTTTTGTTTGTTTGTTTTGTTTTGTTTTGTTTTATTTTTTTCTGGTCCCCATCCACCCAGTGGAGCTCTGAAGCTCAACAATCAGAGATATATGAATATGCAATACTTGAATTTCATAGGATAGTTTAGGTTGGAAGAAAACTTAAATTCTACCTAGTTCCAACCCCCATGACATGTGCAGGGACACCTCCCACTAGACCAGGCTCCTCCAAGCCCCATCCAACCTGGCCAGGAACGCTTCCAGTGATGGGGCATCCACAGCTTCTCTGGGCACCACCCTCACACCAAAGAATTTCTTTCTAATGTCTAATGGGTTTGTAATGGTTTTGAATTTGGTTTAAATAATTTTATTTTCCCACTTAAGCAACAGTTTTGCATATCAAAACATCTCATCAGCAGCAACACATCCACTTGGGAAGAAGCTACTCCTGGTTTAGTTGCATCAGCGCTGCATCCCTTTTTGCTACCTGGAGCACACCATCTCCCCAGAGGCAACAGGAGGCAAGTAAAATAACTTCACCTCAGCAAGCAAATCAAAGACACCCCTCAGATTTCCAAAATCCTGGAAGGATGGAGGAAAAAAGCTGCTTGGCTTTTGGCTGAACATGGCTTTTGCAGAGCAGCGTCAGGCACTTGGCCGGGATTCATCCCCGAGTGCTATCCATCACATCTGCTGGCTCTTACTGAGGCAGAATCGTGCCTGCAGTGGCAGCAGGGACAAGCTGGAAGGGGCTCCCCTCTCCTCATCTGTCTGTCTGGCAGCTGCCATCCCTTCCATGCTGCTCAGCTGCCAGGACCCCCTGCTTGCTGCCTCCCTCCTGCTCCCCGTGCCACATCTGCTCCACTGCCTGCGCCGGCACTTCTGACATCCCCACATCATGGACTGAGATGTTAGTGAAAGGATGGGGAGGTTTTTAAGGGATGGAGGGTGGGTTGGGTGGGAGGAAGGTAGCAATCGAGACATAAGATGCTTAGGAAATGGGCATGAGGAGTTTGGGATGGGTCGGAGGCATCCTGCTTGGTGAGGCTGAAGGACTCTGAGAACATGCTAAGAGAGGAATAAATCCTGGAGCAGCATATGTTAGAAATGTTGCACAGCCTCCTGGAAACCACTGAACACAAGGCAAAGCTGAGGGAAGTGTCTCTTCAAGGGCAGATCTGTATCTTGCTGTCTCCTGAGAGCAGCATCTCCTCTTCTTTCTATAGTGATGGCAGAGGGGATGTGATTGGGGACAGCACCTGCAGGTGAAACATGATGTTCTCAGCATTGCTGGAGTTGGTGGAGCAAGAGTTTCTGTACCTTTTGAATGGTTAGAGGGGAGACCTTCTGCCTTTCTTCTTCAATGCCAGGAGCAGGAACCCAAAAGGAGAGTCTGGGGTGCTGCTGATGGGTTGGTGGGGTCTCACCTACACCGCTTCCACTGCTCAAAGAATCATCACTAAACACAGGAGCAAGGAGTGGTCTCCTGTCCTCCTTGCAGAGGGACACTGGGCTGAGTGACAAATCAAAGGAGCTTTTCCCTCCCAAGAGAAATTTAATGTAATAAAAATAAAGATTAAAGAGAAATATTACTCTCAGAACCCCCAAGTAGATTAATTCAGCAAGGGTATAATGAGGCTGGGGCTCTCTTTCTACTCATAAAATGAGAAGATTTTAGCTTGTGGTGGGTCAAGGGTCAACTCAGGAGCTAATGCAGATTTTGAAACACAAGCCAGGAGTCCTGCAAATTCAAATCCATCCACACTAGTTCCACATTGTGGTACAACACTTTTCTGGTGGATGCACCCCCAGAAAAATCTGCTTGTTAGTGAGACTTCTTGGCTTGTGGACAAAATATCAGTGAAGAGGGGGAGGTGGAAAACTTTTCTGTCCCCCATACAGACACCATGAAACTGAGCCTTTAGTTCCATTCCTGAATGGAAGCCAGCAGTAAGTAAAGGGATGAGCTAGATAGTCCATCCACATCCTTCCCACCCATGTTTGCTGTTTTGAAAAATGCACTGAGCAAAAGCTCCTGCTGTGCTGGAACCCAACTCTTGTGTCCTCCCTCCCAACTCTTCTCCATCCCTGCATCAGTCCTGCAAGTGGGCATGAGGACCTACAGGCAGAGCAGCTTCCAGACACCCTGGCATTTGGCTTTTCCATCTGGAGATTGTCCCAGCTCCCTGGGTGAACTTTTCATTCCTTCCCTGCCAGTGGGGCTAGACTGGGAAGGTGTGACTCCACCAGTTGGGTCGACCTCCACAACCAGTTCCTTGGCACAGGAGAACTGGTGGGAGTGGTGATGGGTCCTAGGTATGGGGAAGTCATGTGCCAACCAAATGTGACTCCACCACTCCCAACGTGCATCCCAAGCCTGGGCACATCTGTGTGGTGCTGTTCTAGTCCATGGAGGTGTCTCCTTGCTGTGACTGAAGTGATGATGAGTCCTTAAGGGGCAACCTAAGGGGTCTGTGATGCTCACAGGGTACATCAGGCATGTACATGGATGGGATTCATCAAACTGTCCACCAGACTGCTGGTGTCAAGGCTTCTTCACTCACATGCCAACAGATTTGCCTGCTAACAAGGTCTTTCTGCTTTGCAAACAGAGCCAGGTACCTGCAGGGAACTTGAGTTTTCCTGAGGCTTTTTAAGAGATTGTCTTGAGTATTGCCAAGAGGTGAAAATGAGCCAAATGAAAGAAGGTTTCCTTTTTTTTTTTTTTTTTTTTTCCTCTTCCCTGTTGAACAGTTAAGATACACTTCCAGACTACCCTGTGACTTATGGACCTGCAGACAAATGTGTCTGTGAAGCAGTTATACGCCAGGCATGGCTGTGGGTGATGCTGAGAACCAGCATCTATCTGACCACCACAGCCCAGGTATAAGCAAGCCAGAAGGGGAAGCTGGTTGCAATCTGTAGAAGCTGCTGAACTGAATTTGGGGGAGCTGATGGACGAGTGCCAGTTATCATTCCAAGGAAGTAATAGAAGTTTAATCTTAAACTAGTGAGCAGGCTCATAGTTTGGCAGAACAACCCTATCTGTAAATGCCCAGCATCTGTAAATCTACTGCTTTTGATGTCAAAGGATTTTCATGTGTTTTGGAAAGTGAAATATTGACTAAATTATGACCTATTGGAACCTTCTCTGATGACTGCTGGAGCTCTGGCAGGTGATAAAAAGGGCTGCTGAGTTTTTTTGCTCAAGTTGGGTTCCAGCAGATTTAAAAGGAATGATTGAATTAATTGGCTATAGAAGGAGGTTCAGAGGTTGTTTAGAGGGAGATGTGAGATGAGTTGCTGTGTTAGGGATTTAAATTATTTTTTTTTTAATAATACAGCCAATGCAGATAAACCTGAAATTTTCCATGAGTGTTCAAATGTTTCCCACACTGAGTTGGTGGTATACTTTGAAGAGGTTCTGGCTTTTAACCTCATGAATATGGGCCAAGGATTTAATGGAACTGAACTCATTCTACCATCTCTTGGTTTTCCAGCTCTGTCCTTGTCCAGCAATTCAGTGTCAAGTCTGAAAGGCTCTTAGAAGAGGGACCTTCCCAAACCTCAATAAATGCAGCTTCTCCTGGGAGAGAAAACTCTCTCCATAAATTGACAAGTCCACCATAAATTGACTTGTTGCTTATTTAGATTTCTCCAGTTGTTCTAGGTGGGAATTTTCTGAAGAGATTTATTTTTATTAGGAAATGACCATATTCAAAACCAAAACTTTGGATCCCAAGTCCATCTGACTTTGGGAGAAGTATAGGAATTACAGCTGGAGCTGCAATAGCTGTGTCAGTGCTGAAAGCAGTCTCCTCTCCTGGGGTCAAACCTCCTCTCTGCCTTCCTCAGAGCAGTGACTTGAATGTCATCCATCCCTCACCTCAGGTGAGTTTCCTTACCATGTAACAGTCTGGGTGATTCTGGGTTTTACCAAAAAAATTAAAAGCCCACGAGTTCTTTCTAAAAGGTTTCTCAGAAGAGGAAAAAAAAAACCATCTCAAACATCTGGGATGGGATTTTTTACTAGTGTTATTTCAAGCCAAGATATTGTATTATATTTAGTGTTATTTCAAGCCAAGATGTATTATATTTAATGCTGATTGACCAGAGAAGAGTTGCTTGGAGTGTAATGCAAAAAAATCCTAACAATGCATGAGAAATCCTGTAATAGTAGACCTACTTGAGAATTTGAGTGGCATGAAATGTGAAGTGTACTGTTACTTTAATTGTATTTTTATGCAGACATACTCAATTCCTATTAGTGGCAGAGTTGTGTTTGCATTTGGCTGGAGGCAAAGAATTACTAGTGGACAGTTTAATCAGGATGAAAGAAGGAAAATAAAATTAATGTAGCATGCACTAGGCTCAGACATTTGTGTTGGAAGAATTTTCACCCTTTTACTGTGTGAAGCTTGGTCCTGCTTATTTTAAAAACCTGAAAATGAGGGTTGAATGATTTAAGACTGGAGTTACAGTTGCCAGTCACTCAGTTCAAGGGCTGAGGTTAGTAAATTACAATGCCAGTCTCCTAAGAAGTCTTTGTTGGTAGACAATGGCTAAAAATGAAGAGTTGAAGATGTTGCTGCTTTATTCCTGTGTAAGTCCACGCATCTGTTATTTATACAATTACTGCTTTGAAGCCAAATGCAGATGGGGATCCTGCTGGGCTGGATAGCCCATAAATACCTCTAGGTATTTCATAAATGCTCTGAAATATTTCATACCTGCATAAGACAGAGCAGAAAGTGAAATCAACCTGCCCATGTCCTGCCAGTGGGGTGCCAGTGCCTGATCTGGGAGGGGAGCCCCAAAATGGGGCTGACTGGGCCAGATGTTTGCAGCAACATGGTTGGAGCTGGGGTCACCCATAGGAGCTGTGTTCCCTGGTGAAAATGATTCCTCCTGTCCTGCAACACCTGAGAGGGTTCTGCCAAATGAGCTGCCCCATAGTGGTGTCTGCTTCTCTGTGAAGAGAGATTCCCAAGACTATGGGAAGGGCTGAAGGCTGGAACCCACCTCCCAGGTGTTTGAAATGGGTAGAGATGGATCCCACCATGTCTCCTGGTACCCTGGATAATGACTGTGCTCTCAGACCAGCTCTGCCTGTGCTACTCATCCACCCAGACCTCCAGCTGGTATCAACTTCAGTGACATTAACAACACTGTGCAGCATTTTCTGCAAACACTGAATTACCTGAAAAAAAAAAAAAAATCATAGCTGGAATAAAGGGAAGACTGTAGAAACTTATTCTGGCAAGGAGTAGAATTTGTTTTTATATTTCTATCAGCTCTGGCTTCCCTACAAGACTCTTGCTCTGGCGTGATCAATCTGAGAGGAGGAATTTTGTTTACTTGTTCTCCATTTATTTTACCATTTAATGCTGAGTATGTTCAGTCAAGAAGGACTTGCTTCCAGGCTGTGCAGTCAATGAACAATTCATCTTGTCCAAAAGCAAATTAAGCAGAGTGAATAATTAAATGGAAGCACTCGACCAATATTTCTCAGACCTCTCTTAAACAATTCCCCACAATCTCCTTGCATCCTCCCCCATCCTCATCCCCAGATGGCTTCAGCTCCTCTGTTCAACAGGATTATGTCCAACACCAAGCCCAGCCCGTGCCAACTATTACCATCTGGGTGGCCAGTGGGAAAGACTTGGTGGTCCAGCTCCTGTTCCTATGGGAAAATATTCTAGACCACAACCCTCCCACTCCATTCAGACAGTATTAATAAGACCTCCTGGCTGAGAATGGGACTGGGATTGATTGGGCAGAGTGGATAAACTTGCCAGAGGAGATGGCTCTTCTGGGATAGAGGGGGCCAAGTGGGTTGGAAGCTTTTAATGCTGCTTTCTGGTGGTGTTGCTGCCCTTTGGTGAGATGTAGGGCTGCTCCCTCCAGTGCTGTGGGTCTGGCAGCCTTCCCTGTGAAATGGGGATTTCCATCAGGAGACTTAAGGCAAGGATGTTCATGCCTTCTTGGGTGAATTTGGGGATGAATGAAAGGTGATGTGCATGTTGGGAGGGTGTTGGTGTTCATTGATAAGTGTTTTTTCCTGCTGGCAGGCTGAGCATCAGTGGGAATCTGAGCTGTGAAACTTCAGAGGCTTTACAAGCAGCTGAGGTTCCTGCAAGTACAAAAAGTCACCTCCCACCTCACCATTTCCTTCCAACAAGCTTCCTTGGTGGGGCAGATCCATGAGGCAGAGCACAATGAGTTAATTGGAAAATCCTCAGTGAAAGGACTTCCAGCTCCAGCAGCCCTGGAGATAGCAAAAGTCAAAGACCCTACCAGAGTCTCAAACACAAAAAACTGAGGCCACCTGAGATGTGGCTCCTGAGACCACCACCATGGAAGCCTAGGGTAGAACATGAAGAGATGGTTGCTGGGTGATCTTGAAGGTGTCTTGAGATGTGAAGGAGACCCTGAAAGGGATTGTTGATTTAGTTTAAGGGATCATAGAATCATAGAATCATAGAATTAGCCGGGTTGGAAGGGACCTCAGAGATCATCAAGTCCAACCCTTGACCCACCGGAGCACAGTTGCTAGACCATGGCACTGAGTGCCACATCCAGTCTTTTTTTAAATGTCTCCAGGGACGGAGAATCTACCACCTCACTGGGCAGACCATTCCATTGCCTGATCACCCTCTCCGTGAAGAAATTCTTTCTAATATCCAACCTAAATCTCCCCTGACACAACTTAAGACTGTGTCCTCTTGTTTTGTTGAAAGTCATCTGGGAAAACAGTCCAACTCCCACCTCGCTACAGCCTCCTTTCAGGTAGTTGTAGAGAGCAATGAGGTCTCCCCTGAGCCTCCTCTTCTTCAGGCTGAACAGCCCCAGCTCTCTCAGTCTCTCTTCATAGGGCCTGTGCTCGAGTCCCTTCACCAGTCTGGTTGCCCTCCTTTGGACCTGCTCCAGGACCTCGACATCCTTCTTAAACTGAGGGGCCCAGAACTGGACACAGTACTCGAGGTGTGGCCTAACTAGCGCTGAGTACAGGGGCACGATCACCTCCCTGGACCTGCTGGCGACGCTGTTTCTGATACAGGCCAGGATGCCATTGGCCTTCTTGGCCGCCTGGGCACACTGCTGGCTCATGTTCAGCTTCCTGTCACTCCAGACTCCCAGGTCCCTCTCTGCCTGGCTGCTCTCCAACCACTCTGTGCCCAGCCTGTAGCGCTGCATGGGGTTGTTGTGGCCAAAGTGCAGGACCCGGCACTTGGCCGTGTTGAACCTCATCCCATTGGAATCAGCCCATCTCTCCAGCCTGTCCAGGTCCCTCTGCAGAGCCCTCCTGCCTTCCAGTTGGTCCACACTTCCTCCCAGCTTGGTGTCATCTGCGAATTTGCTGATGATGGACTCAATCCCTTCATCTAGGTCATCGATAAAGATATTGAACAGAACTGGGCCCAACACCGATCCCTGGGGGACACCACTGGTGACCGGCCGCCAACTGGATGCAGCCCCGTTCACCACCACTCTTTGGGCCCGGCCCTCCAGCCAGTTCCTAACCCAGCACAGGGTGCTCCTGTCCAAGCTGTGGGCCGACAACTTTTTTAGAAGAATGCTGTGGGGGACGGTGTCAAAGGCCTTGCTGAAGTCCAGGTAGATCACATCCACCGCCTTCCCCTCATCCACCAGACGGGTCACCTGATCATAAAAGGAGATCAGGTTGGTCAGGCAGGACCTTCCCTTTCTAAACCCGTGCTGGCTGGGTCTGATCCCTTGCCCATCCTGCAGGTGCTGTGAGATTGCCTCCAGGATGATCTGTTCCATAATCCTACCAGGCACTGAGGTCAGGCTGACGGGCCTGTAGTTTCCCGGATCCTCCTTCCGGCCCTTTTTGTGGATCGGCGTGACATTCGCCAACTTCCAATCATCCGGGATGTCCCCAGTGAGCCAGGACTGTTGGTAGATGATAGAGAGGGGCTGGGCAACCACTTCTGCCAGCTCCCTCATCACTCTTGGGTGGATCCCATCCGGTCCCATAGACTTGTGGGGATCTAAGCAGCTCAAGAGGTCACTGACTGTGTCCTTCAATATTTCAGGGGGGCTGTTTAGATTTTTATCACCTTCTATAGGCTCCAGAGGCCTGCTGTCCATAGGATGATCTGTCTTTTTGTTGAAAACTGAGGTAAAGAAGGTGTTAAATACCTCAGCCTTTTCCTCATCTTCGCTAACTATATTCCCTCCCATGTCCAGTACAGAATGAATGTTTTCCTTGCCCCTTCTTTTACTATTGATGTATCTGTAGAAGGATTTCTTATTATCCTTCACAGTGGTAGCAAGATTCAGTTCGTGTTGTGCCTTTCTCTCTCTGATTTTCTTTCTACACGACCTGACTATTTTCCTATATTCCTCTCGAGAAGTTAGTCCTTTTTTCCATAATTGATAGGCCCTCTTCTTAACCCTAATTTCTTTCAGGGTCTCCCAGTTCAGCCAGACCGGATATTTTGGAAAGTGATGACAGTAGGTAGAAGGAGAGGGGGACTTCTCTAACAACTCTATACATACTGTCCTTCTGTGCTAAAATGCTGCTGGAGTTGGTTGGGAATTTTTCAGACAACTGTATGTCCAACAGGAGATGCTAATGAGTTTAAAAATGACACTTTTCATGGGATTTAGAACAATTTATGTTGGAAAAGAACTTCAGGATCATTAAGTCCAACCACTAATTTAGCCAGTCCTGAAAATTACTTTAGGAAAAGAACGTAGGATCCTCAGGTGTATGTATCCCTATCCGGTTATTGTTTCCAAAAGATTCCAAGGGATGTGGAAATCCCAGGATCAAATGGACATCTGAGTACAAAATGGAGCTCCTTTGGTAGACAGTTGAAGAGGCAGAATCATTTCAGGGTAGCCCAAACCCCTCTGGTCTGTTCATCGTTTGGCTTGGACACACTGGCAACAGAGAGCTGGGCCCCATCCTCTCAGAGCAGGGCAGAACCACCCTGCCCTAGTGCTGGGGTTTGGCCAAGATGGTCATTTCACTTCCATCAGACGAGATGGAAGCTCTGGGCTTTGTCTTACTGCAGAATGGGGAACCTTTGGAAACCACAAAAACTTTTAATGGATCTCAGCAACATTTTCCCGCCAGGCTCTGATTTCCACCCTGTTATAATAAGCACACCTGAGAGGATAAAGAGGGGTGGGGAAAAAAAGAATCTTGATTTTTTTTCCCTCATAATGCTGTTGCTGTCAGACAGGCAATTTTTCACCATCATGGATGCCACTATGACACAGCTCCTAAGCTGAAAGAGGCCCAGTAGAGTGAAAAACATCCCAATTGGGAAGATAAGGAATTGCAGGACATTACCCAGAGAGATACAAATTGTAGTAATTTATTTGTACTCTTGCCCATGGGGTCCTTGTAGTAAACAGGGAGTGCTGGGAAGCAGGTAAATTCTGACACATCATTTCTCATTGTTCCCAAGGGATGGTGAGCAATCCTAATGCTGGCAAGCCAGACAGGCAGCAAATGTTTCCTAGAATACAAACAGTGGGAGCCAGTACATAAAGGCTGCAAAATTGCTGTCAGAATGTAATCAGCTGAAAAGAAACACCAAAGCCAAAGCAGAGCCCCAGCCATGGCCGTGGTGCCCCAGATGTAATGCCCTAAAGAAGGGTGAGGGAGGAATATAATGAGCACCTGGAAAGTGAAGCTTGCCCTCAAAGGAGGTGATGGGCATGGAATGTGGCATGCAGGGACAGACAGGAGAGGTTTCCAGAGGTCCATCATGCACATCAGAGGTGTAACTCTGCTCATCACTCAGTGTACTGGGATGGATGATGCTCCGGGCTGTGTCTTTGTGCCTTTTTAAAAATAATTCCTGCTTGCAGGTGAAGGTTAATCTTTCCAAAGAGCCATTCAGACCTCAGGGATGTTAGACCTGGAGCGGGGTCATATTCCAGCCTTGCTTCCAAGTTGGTGGACTCGCACATTTTGGAGCTCTGGCAGCTTTTCATGGGAAGGCATGGCAGGAGAGCAGCCCTGGAGTTGGCCCTGAGATATCATGGTCTCAGGCCTGGCTGAGATAGCCACTGAGATGAAGGCATCAAGCCTCCACACCATGCAGACACCCAGGTCAACTTCCTTGTGTGCAGGGAGGGCTACAAAGCACCTAAACATCATGCTGAGTCCAGCAGAGGGTTCAGATAAGAATGGCTTCATTCCTCCTGTACTTTTCACCACTTGTCACAGGTGGGAAGTAGCCATTGATCTGGAGCAACATGTGAAGATAACAAGATGCCAGCAATGACATTGGCAACCCTGTCCAGCATCATCCAAATGGTCTAAAAATCCAATAGAGCCCTACGAAGAGGACAGAAACCACCAACCTGTGGGGTTCAAGCTGGCTGATGAATCCAGATATCTGCAGAGATGAAAGTGAGAAGAAAGACACCACCTGGAGACCTGAGTTTATCCCCTTTTGGCCCAGGCCAGTGCTGCTCAGCTGTTTTGCTGCCCTCCTTCCCTTCTCCATGGCCCATCACCCTGTTGTTCTTCATCCCTGCCCAGAGCATAGCTTTGTAACAGGCATCTGCAAAGTGCAGCTCACACCCTGAGTGACTTTTGACTGAGCCTGAGATGGGGAAACTTGTTCTCCAGCCCTCTGCTTGACTCTCTGCTTCCCTGTGGCAGTCAGCAGCATCACATTGTTCTGTGACCTTCTGAGGGACGAGACAGGAAATATCTTCCTGGCTGCATAACGAATCTAAAAATCAATTTGTGGAGAGGTTGGAAAGCAATGAGCATACAAATTAACCAGTGGATGAGTAATACATTTACATCTTGTGGATCCAGTTAACTTCAGAGCAGGCAAAATTTATGACCTACTGAACTCCAAGTATGCGGCTTAAAGAAATTACAGGGGGAAGAATTATTGGGTTAGATACTAGACATCATTCCAACCTTCATTAATGTTTTCATACACTCTTTAAAGTTTCTCCCTAGCAGTACCCATTTCCAAGGCTGGGAAAAAATCAGCCACTGAGGTCACTCAGAAAACACTCTGCCTCTTTCCTCTCATTTCCCCAATCACATTTTTGCTTTCCACATAAACCTGATAGTCAGACAAATTACTTTATAAGTGAGACTCTGATAATAGGAATCACATTGTAAGCCAAATGCTGATGATCTACAGATACAGTGTTAAGGAAAAAACCCTCTTTTGTGGATATGTGCACTGGAGTCTAGATAGATTTTTTTTTTTTTTACTTTTTGGGGTTCATTTAGGAGACTTTGTTACCCTTGCTCTACAGCTGTGCAGACATAACCCCAGGCAGACATCTAGATTGGTTCAGCCTGGTTATTGACCTATTCCAAATGGTTCTTTGAATGGCAGAAAATTGCATGAAGTCATCAGGCCTCCAAGGTTTGGGCTTGTGTGAGATTTCAGAGGCTGTTGACAAATCCCTGTGAATCACTTTTACCATCCTCTCACTTGAGAACAGGCATTTGTGGACATCAGCTCCATGGGTCTACACAGTCTTACATTCCTCCAGGGACATGGCTACCTCCAGTTAAAGATTGGACACCTGGACTCTCCACCTCACTTTCTCCTGCTGTTGCTCTCTTCTAGAGAGTGAGGGACCAGCTCCCTGCCTTAGCACCTCTGGGAACAGTCCCAATCTTTGAGGTTCCCCAGGAAGAGGGGGAGATGGGAGAGGACACTCCTCTGTTTGCTTTCATCTGTAGCTGCTCTCCTGGGGATGGATGCTCCTGTGCCAGGAGGTGCAAAGAGGAAGCAGGAAAGCTTGAGGCAGTCCTGCTGGTTGTCCACAAACCTGCATCTGATCCTGGAAGGTACTTTCAAGGCCCCAGATGATGCTACACCATTAAATTTAATGTATGGGATTAATCCCATTATGGGATGGGCTTTAGCACATATGACCTGATCTTGGCTGGACCCTTGTGGAGTACAGTCACACCATCAGGGCACCAAGGCTTTTCCTCTCTGGAGAGCTCTGAAGATGAAGCTGTTCTCATAGATGGGGTCCAAGGATTAGTAATGTGTTGTGCATTTTTTGGAAATGAGCTCACACCCCTGTTTGCCTGCCAGGGTAAAAGGTGTTTTTCTCCTCCAAGTGTTATAAATTCCCTTTTGCTTTCCTCTGTGATGACCTTCACAACAGTGGTTTCCTCTACAGTGGTGGGTGTCTAGAATGCAAAGTAGGGGAAACTGTGTTCCCCTGACCATCCAGATGGGAGGACACATTGCACCTCACCATTGAGGCCTGGGGAAGGGGACATGTCACCTCCTGTCTCTTCCCATCACTCAACTGGTCTGTGGACAGGGTGCACACCTGGACCAGGGTGCTGAGGAGCAAGTGATGCTGTCTCTGATTGCTTTTCATTTGTCCAAAATCATCAAAGTGAGAAGAAAAAGGGATTTGAAAACAAAGCCAAATAAAAATAGGTCCCGAGATACAAAATTTATATCTGAACTTCCTGGAAGTTTTGAGGCTTTGGGTGGGGTTTCACTGTGCTGCTCCAGTGAAAATGCCATATGTAGATCTCCTACAACATGAAAGATCACATTCCCTTGTGATCCAAATAGACAGGGACATATTACTGGTGATGGTCCAAGCAGCTGCAGCAGGGTAAGGATGCTTATTAAATCTGGGACTGCTGGATATGCACATCCTTGCCTGACAAAGAGATTCAGCTCTCTTCAGTGAAAGGATGTTAGAATGCAAATCTGGAAGAAACACAAGAAAAGAACAATCCGTTCCAACAAGGGCCAAAAAGAGGGAGCTCTGCACCCTGGACATGGCATGTGATGAACATGAGAATGAAAAATTCTTTGCAAATCCCCTTTTAATAGAGCTTTACAAGAACCAAAAGCGAGAAGCTCAAAGCCTGAGAGGTTTTTCCTCTTTCTCTGGAAGCTGTGGGTGCTGTGGTCTCAGAGTTGGGGCTAGTGGGGTCCCCAAGCCCTGAAAGTGTCCAGCAATGTCTGGATTCCTGAGAAGCCTTCCTGTGCTTGCTTAGGCAATGTGGAGACTGCTTCCTACCATGGCAGGACTGCTCCAGTTTCCCAGCTCCCTGGGTTGAGTTCACTTAAAATCATAGAATGGTTTGGGCTGAAAGGACCTTTAAGGGTCATCTGGTCCAACACCCCTGCAGGAAGCAGGGACATCTTCAGCTAGATCAGGTTTCTCAGAGCCCCATCCAGCCTGACCTTGAATTTATCCAGGGATGGGGCAGTGGGAAGGGCACTTGTAGGCTTGGGAAGTTGAAGTCAGTGCTCACTGAGCAAGTTTGTAGTACATCTGTGAACTGGGAGACACGAAACACCCTTCTGTAAGGAACAATGATGTCCCACCCTGAAAAAACCACAAAGATGTGACAGAGGTCTTTGGGAACACTCTGCAAAGTCCTCTTGCAAATGCACTTCAGCCATAAGGTTGCTCCTCCTCATCAGACTGACAGTGAAGGATAGCAGGAACCCATCTGCTTAGGTACAGCCCTTGCTGGGGCAGCAGGCACAGATTTCCCAGCAGGAAAACCTGCCTGAGCTTTACTTCTGGTGTGTCTCAAAGAAGAGGATATGACATCCATCATTTTCATAACCAGCCCTGCCTCATGGAGCGTGTGTGGCCAGATCCTATACATGGGATTTACAGCTCAGCCAAGGAAATTCTTCCCTATTGTGTCTCCAGGCATTTAGTCTGGGAGGTCTTTGCAGCAAAAAAAAATGATCTTTCCATTTGTTTTCAGCACTGTGGCACCATGGCTGTAGGCAACAGCCCTGATGCTGTGGATAGTGAGGAGAATCTGCAGCTGGTGCTTGACACCCCAAAGGCAGAGCTCACCCTGCCCAGCTCACTCTGCCAAGGTGACACTGTCAGCTCCCACACACCACTTCAGATTTTACTATCTATTTCTTTTAAAGGCCTCTGGTTAAGACAATTCCTCCTTGTTCTTCCCTCTCCCACCCCTCGAGTCCATACTCTGCAGCAATCTCCTGATTCTCAAAGGAAGCTGTGATGTTGTAGTGACACGAGAGGGACTCTAAAGGACACATCGAGCTCTGGATTCCCAGTCAGGAAAAGCCAGGACTGCATGTGCCAGGGAACAGTGTGCTAGTAAGAGGTTGGGGACAGTTTTCTATTTCCAAATCAAGGTGTTCCTGATCTTTCTGGTTGTTCACCCATTCCTGGTTCCAGCTTCACATGCTCTTTTGCACTTGTGTCATGCGAAGTCTCTTCTGGGTTGCATCAGATGTGTGGCCAGGAGGTCGAGGGAGGGGATTCTCCCCCTCTGTTCCACTCCTGTGAACTGCTCCCTGAAGTCCCGTCTTCAGTTCTGGAGCCCACAACGCAGGAAGGACATAGAGCTGTTGGAGTGAGTCCAGAGGAGGCCATGAAGATGATCAGAGAGCTGGAGCAGCCCTGCTATGGAGACAGACAGAGAGTTGGGGTTGTTCAGCCTGGAAAAGGCTCTGGGGAGACCTTAGAGCACCTTCCAGTACCTGAAGGAGCTACAGAAAAGCTGGAGAGGGACTTTTTAGAAGGGTATGGAGTGGTAGGACAAGGAAGACCTGTTTGTAATTGAAAGAGGGGAAATTTAGATGAGACACTAGGAAGAAATTATTTTCTGCAAGGGTGAGACACTGAGAGAGGTTCCCCAGGGAAGCTGTGGCTGCCCCCTCCCTGGAGGAGCCCAGGCCAGGTTGGATGGGGCTTGGAGCATCCTGGTCTGGTGGGAGGTGTCCCTGCTCACACAAGAGGCTTGGAAGTAGGTGATCTTTATGCTACCTTCCAACCCAAACCATTCTGTGATTCTTTGGAAGTGAAAAGCACCTTTGCCCAAGGTGTGAGCCCCCTGAAGCTGATCAGAAGATAACCTGGTCCCGGGCACAAGCAGAGATGTGGAGAAGAAGGAGCAAGGTACAAGTGATAGCACATTCAACACAGCTTAACTATTTTCTGTCAATTTTCTGTGTACATTTTCTACTCCCACGATACAGAGATATGAATATTTTAAATGAGGCAGTAATTTTTTTTCCCCAAACAATGAGGAGTTTAAAGTAGAACAAATACTCATTTTGCTGTCTGTAGCTGGGAAAAGGATTCTTTTGAACCAACTCTACTGAGCAACCTATATTAACCCTCCCACCATGTGACTTGAAGCACTCCTTGGTTGTCCTGGAAGGAATTTAAAGCTAAAGCAAAGCTCAAAGTCTGCAGCAACCTCCTTTATGATGCAGCCACTAGAGAAAAGTAAAACCCCTGATGGCAGGGGGGTTGCATATATCGTGTGCTGGTCCAGGCACTGGGCTGTGGTTAGCTCAGCATTTTCTACCTGCTCAGCCCTGACTGTTGGCATTCAGGATGACTTTCCCAACCTTGGCACAACTTATGCTTTGTGTGATCCTGAGCTCACGAGGGCTGCAGAGCTCCTGGGAGACTCTCAGGGAGCATGAAGGATCATCTCATGGAGGATCTGATTCTCAGAGTATGACACAAGGATGCTGGGATGCAAATGAGGGAAGCTCAGTGATGGTTTTGTGCTGCTCCTGATAAAGCACACAAGGCTGAGAAACAGAAGTGATATGCATGGGTTTCTCACACCATCTGATGCAGTAGGGAAAAATAGTCAAGTTCGTGGGCACGAGTCTTTTGGTGATGTCTCCTCTCCAAACAGCTGAATGAGATTAAATAACCCACTCACAATTTGTGTTTTGTAGTTTACAGCCCTGGTGAACAGTGCGTTTAAAGGATCCCTTCTCCCTCCTGCCTAAGGACTCATAATTTATAGATTTTTGGGAGCCCTCGAGATCTATTAAATTTAATAAGCCTGCTCTTGAGAAGGTTGTACAGCCCCTCTGATAATAAGGGCAGAGAACCAGACTCCTCTACACTTACATTTTCAATTAGACTTCACAAAAGCCCTTGCCTGCTGGTGATGAGGAATAGGAGCAGTCGCTCCATCACTCTCTTGTAAGATGGCACTTCTGGCACACAATCTGCCAACGTTTGTTGCTTATGAATTATGGTTTCTCCAGCATATCTTAAATCCTTCAGCTTTTATTTATTTATTTATTTATTTCATGGAAGCATATTTCCTTTCCAGTAATAAAATCAGGACTCCTGTCTCTTGATCAGAGTGCTGAGAGGAAGCAAAGGAGGACGTGAATTCTGTCTGGGAGTGGGGCAACCACGTGTGTGATGTCTCCTCAGTCCTGGCCTGCAAATTTCCCCTAAACACGGAAGATTCTCTCAGAGAGAGGGCATTTGGATGGTGTTGCTGCAGCAAGGCCCTGATTTGGTGTGACTGCTCTGTTCTTCAGGGAAATGTCACCTGAGCTGGTGAAAAGCCTCCCTATAGTTCTGTCCTGAGCTGGAGGAGATGACACACAGGACCTAGAATGCTGGATGCCCAGAGAGGCTTGTAAGCACTGTAAAACCTATTTGTGCTTCCCTCTTTAAGTTTATTTGCCTGCTGTAAACATGATAATGAGCCAGTAGCTTGGGAATAATTATTCACCCATATTTTTTCAGAAGAAGAACCTAAACCCTGTGCTGGTGAGTGCAACCCAGGTAAAGCTGTCAGAAGCCCTTGCAAATCTTCTGGCTTGAGCAGACAAGGTGGACACATGAGGCAGGGAAACAGGGAGATAGAATCTTGGGGTGAGGATGGGAACTATGTGGTCAGCCTTATTAAGGATTAATTAACATGAACTGTAGAAAGGGGCAGGCTTAAGTGATACACTGTGATAGCTGTTGCTGTGGGGGGGAGATGGTTTAGAGGTAAAAGCTTCTCTTGTTCTGCTCTCTCCTGCCTCATTGATGTGTGCAGTGATGCTGCCTGGGTGCCTGTGGCAGAGGGCAAGTGGTATTTGGTTAGGGACCACCATGATGTTCACTGCTGCAAAGACAGGTTCTTTGGGAAATTCCCAGGAAATCTCCAGGCCTGAGACTCTTCAAGAAGCTGACACATGTTTGGAAGCCCAGGGGGAGGAAAGCCCCATGCCCCTTCAATGGTCCTGGCTGGGAATCTGGCTGGTGACTGAGTGCTGAGGGATGGAGTGTTGCTCCAGCCTCCAGAGACTTTCTCCAGCAAAAAACCCCAGTGATGACCGCCTTGGGAATGAGCTCCTGCAGCAAGGACATGTAAGGTGGCAAGAGATCTCACAGCAGACTCCCTTGTTCAGAACCAGGTATCTTCTCTCATTTCTCTCCCCCTTTATCTAGGGTGGAGGTTTCCCAAAGGTGTCCCAGGCAGCAGGTCTGATAATTTGGCACTGTGATGGCCCCCAAAAATGATCATAGGTCTTTGATAAGCTGCAGGCCAGGAAATAGCTTTGTATTTGGGGGACTAAGGAGAAGGGAAGGGCTATTTGTCAGGAAGGCAATGATCAGTGGACAGAAATTCTTTGTCACCCAAAAAAGACCTAAAAAACTTCAGCTCTTTTGCTTGGTTCTGATCAGTTACAGCCATGGCTGTTGCAGAGCCAGGTCTCATGGTGGCTTTGAACATGGGTGTCATCTTGGAAGGGTATTTCAGGCACACCAAGGGGCACTGAGCTTTGCAGCAGGATTTGATCACATGTGTGCATGGGCTTGAAAATTCTGGGAGGAAAACAGCTTCCAGTCTCTGATGCATGTTCCTTACGTAGCAAGCAGAGCAGCTTGAAGGCATTACTGCATGGTTCTACTTGGCTGGTATTAAAATACACCAGGGAAGGGTTTTTTGTCTGACAACATGCATGGTTTTCATGCAGCTGGTTTGGTGCCAGAAGAGCTGGTCTAGGAGGGGCTGGATGATGTTGTGAAATGTCTTGTTGCACTGATTCCAGAGCAGTGCATCCTCTGACCCAGTCAAGGCTCAGCTCATTCATCCTAACACAGACATCTGAAACATGGTGGTTGGGTCACATCCTCCCAAGTGTGCTGATCTTTTTTCTCCACTGACTACAAAGTGAGCTGAGAGTGACTGTCTCCGTGGTAAGATCTGACATGTAGACATCTAAAACTGAGAGCTGGTTCCCTCCATGCTAGCTGCAGCATGGCATTGAGGTTACCAAGCTCATGGTTACCACCCTGGGCATGGGCAGGGGTCTGATCCAGCAGTGTGGTTCTGTGTGATCAGTGAAGACCATAGCATGAAGGCAGAGGTTTTGTGAGGAGCAGTCTTGCTGCTTGGTCTTGGATGAGTTAACTCAGGATATCTTTAGAGGCACTCCATGAACATCACCTGGGAAACCTTCCTGCACCTTCAGGAGTAGTCTTCTGACCCTGGCTGTCTGTACCCATGATGGAGACAGAACTGGGTGCTATGAGCTAAGGAAAGTCCTAGCTCAAGTACACAACACCAATGGTTTAAATGTCTAGGGAACACTTAAATGCTCAGACTTTTTCCACCACCTCTCTGGCATCTCTCCCCCCAGTGACATTCAGGGGCTGTGTCAATTCTCCACATCCTCTCCAGTGCAAAGTCATCCAATCCCAGATGTATGCATTTGGCTTGAGCCTTTGCACCAAAGCAGATGAAGGGGGTTCAGGACTCCTCTTCATGTGGGTCCATGCTGCCCTACAGCTGAAGGACAAGGTGAAGGACCCTTGTATCTCAGAGGTTGAGCCCAGTGGGGGCAGAGAGTGCCATCTGTTGAGTTTCATGAGGGCTCTGCCTCAAGGATTCTCTAAAGGAGCCTGCAAAGAAAGCAAATATTTGACCTCGGTACCCAGGAGCAGGAGAAAAGTGATTCCAGTCCATGACTGCTGCATCCTCAGGGAAGCTGGGGTGTCTGCCTCCAGTTTGATCTTTCTATTTCCTTGGTCCATCAGTCACCAGCTGGAGGGACCCAGATCCAGCTCAAGGAGCATCCTCTGGGTGCTCTGGGAGCTGTCAAAGCCCACATGGTGGCACTGCGACCCAGCATCCTGCATTGCCAACTCCTGCTCACCCTGGGGAAGGGTTGTGACCGTTTGTTGGGTGCTGGAAGGTACAAATCTGGCAGCAGGTCTGATGTGGGACAGCTTGGCCCTGTCTGCACAAGCCCTGAGCCACTCTGGGCGGTGTGGCAGGGGGCAGGTGTCCCACTGCTGCATTTCACCATGGCACCAGCCTTCTCTGTGGCTCCACCAATGCTGCCAGAAAGAGAAAAATAGCTTTTTCCTCATGCTGCAGGTGTCACAAGGCATAGGCTGGGTTCAGCAGCTGATCAGCTTGTGCCCAGGACTCCTTTTGCTGCTGCTAAGAGGTAGAGGTTAGTTTGAGGAGGCTGAAAGACCTTTCTCCTCCACTTAACTGAGTGGCCAAGTGGTTTCTGGGTACAGGCGAGGATCTGTGGGTGACCCCAGCTCCTTCACACAGAGCAGCTGCCACCAAACAGCCCCATCCTGCATCCATGGGTCAGACTTGGAGTCTGTGGCTGAACTCTCCCATCAGATGGAGGAGCAATGAGACAGAACCCAATGACCCCGTGAGCCACCGTGACAAAGCAGTGGCTGCCCCAGCATTCAGCCTCAGCCAGATGTCCTCACACATTATGCACGTGCCACGGGCTGATTTGTCAGATAAAAGCCATCAGTGTTTCCAAAAAAAAAAAAAAAAAAAACCAAAACAAAACAACCTTTTGCTTTAGGAAGAGTCAGCTGCTCTCTCCCCCCCCCCTGCTCTGGGTTAGCCACCCCCACCCTGCACCCCCTTCCCTGGATAGATGCCTGATGGAGCTCCCCATCCTGCCCTGACACCTGCTGAGGAGCAGATCCCTCATCCTTGTCTTGCTCTGAGTTGCTCCAATGCAGACATCTGAAGCAACAAAGCAGCTCCCTGTGCACGGGCTGGCTTGGGGAGGGGGTGACTAATACATCACCTGCAAGCCAAGCTGGGGACCTTTTGTGACTTCTGTGGCAGATAGGGCTACAGATCATTCCAGATGAATGGAGCCCGAAGTAGTTACAATTCATATGAATTAATCAAAGCTGCTCTCTGCCGTGTGCATCATTTAAATCACTAAAGCATTTCTGCTGGCATCACTTGGTGGCAGCCAATTTTCATGGCAGGGAGTCTGTTTTATGGTGGAGCAGAGCATTCCTCACCCCCGGTGTAGGGTGGGGAGGGGGATGCTCAAGGTGCTGTCCCAGTCCCTGCTGTGTTCCTCCTCCTGCTGGCCCAGTGTGCTCACCCCACAGAACTGGGAATAAGCTCCTTGGGGGAAGCATACCATTAACACTTGGTGCAGTGAAGCCCAGGGGATGCAGCTAAACAGAGATTCAGCTGCCTCCAAGGAGAAAGCCCAACAAAACCACCCCCCCTTCCCATCAAGTTGTCACAGGCTGTGTTATGAAATGGGAGGTGGAAAGCAAAAAAGAGTGGAGTGTGTGTGTGGGAGGTTACTTCTAACTATGTCTCAGGAGGAAGCAAACTGAAGGGGAGATTTTCTCTTTGCCATCAACTTCCCCTGGAATGGAGGGAGCCACGAGGATGCTTGTGCAGAGAGAGCTGAGGAGGAAAAATAAGGCAAGGATGAGCTGGGCTTGTCCTTGCCCATATCCCTTTCCAGCCCCTTCCTCTTTTCCAGGTGATGTCAGCCCTGCTCCTAAGGGGGAGATGTCTCTGCCAGGCATCTTCCCCCAGATCTTGGTCATCTCTTGAAGCCCAGGTGAGCTGAAAGACTGCTTGAGATCAAATTTGCTGGTAAGTTGTCCCACAAGGCTAAAACTCTGGTTACAGTCCCAGCCAAGCAAATATTAGGAGGTGATGCAACTGTTCTCCTGTCCTGGACAATATCAGCCCAGCTGCTTTCCTGGCCATTTACCTTGGGCTGATCAAGATAAGGGACATTCAGGCTAAGCAACCCAGGAGATGTTAAAGATATATACAAAATGAGGTTCAGGTCCCAGGTTGGGGGACCAGTGCCCTTCAGCAAAGGGTTTAACAAACTGTTGAAGCAGTGACAACACTGCAATACCTCCTAAATATATGTGCACAAAACCATCAGTCTCTGTCTGATCTGCCTTGCTCCTGAGTTCTAAGAGCACTGAATTAAACTGGGTGAGTTGTTCCTTGTCCCCATGATATTTCTGGTGTCTTTGTTTAGCTCTGCACTGTGCAGAATAAAATGCCTTTAGATGCCAACGTGGGAGGCACTTTGTAATCCCCTGAGAAAGATCTTTTTCTCCAGCCTAATGCTAGGAGCAGGAGTGTTCCCAAGCACCAAGCCCACTGATCCTTCAGTGGATGTTGCACAAGATGCATCTATATGCAAGACCCAAGGTGTCCTTCAGGGTGACATGTGCTTTGCCACAAAAAGGCTTTAAATCTTTAATGGGAAAGTGCACTTTGTTCCTCTCTACGAACACAGTAAAAGGCTTTAAATAATAGCTGTTCATGTGGCCCTGAAAAAAGGTTGCCATGTGGCTGAACTCTATAAATCTGGACATTTGCGGAATTGATTTTGCCAAGAAACAGACTAGGGCTGAAAAATGAGCTGGAGGGATAAGACAGTGCTTGCTTGCAGATGCTGGGATGCTGCTACTCTGCAGAGAGCTTTGCTCCTCAGTTACAAACCATATTATGAGCCACTGTAGTAGTGGGAAGCTTTTGGGTGGCTTGAGGAATTGCTGGATGAAATTAAACCCCTCTCTCTGTGTAGGAAGGGGATGGGCTTTACCCCAGTCACTGGGAGAGGAGAAGAGCTGAACCAGAACTGCAAATCCAGGTCTGTGACTGATTCCCTCTCTGGTTCTGAGAGCAGAGACCAGCTGCTGTCTCTTGCTTCCAAAGCTGGTGAACATGGTGTGGGATTTTTTATTGTGTTTATGATATGCCAGTGTAATTAAAATCCTCTTGTTTTGCCAGTAGCATTCCCTCATTCCCTTTTGCAATACTGGTTATACCAGTATAGATCTATTCAGGAATAAGCAAACCACCGAATCACCATGGCACTTTTTTTTTTTTTTAATTAAAAAAGAAAAAAAGAAGTTATTTTTTCCCCCAAAGCATCAAGCTGGTGATGAGAAGAATTTAAATTCATGCTTTTACTTTCAGAGATACAACTTCCCAAGCAGATAAGTACTAAGCCTTCCAGTTCATGGGCTATGTTTGCAAGCCAGCACTGAGCAGCTTCCCCATTGACCTCTGGAGCCAAGGGGGTGCCTGTGCCCTTAGACATTTGGGCAATTTCAGTGCAAAGCTGAACAATTCCCAAGCTTTGTTGACATTATTGACTGGATCTGCACTGACTACATTGAGAAATGTGCTTGTACATGGACACATTTAGGCACCCAAATGTGACTGTATTAACCTGCACATTGAACTACTCCCCAGTGTCCCTCATCAGTGCTTGGGGAAGATACTCTGTCCTGCTCTGTTTCTTCTGGACCTTAAGATGATATTGAGGGCATAATCCATGCACATCTTCTGGAGGGGATTCCTTTAGTGGTAGTAACTCCAGAACCACCTGGATCTTGTTCTTTCTCTGCTGTTGCTCTTGACACAAGATGTTGAATTTGGGCAAGAAACCAAAAGCTCTTGGCAGTTTTGTCTATACAATTAAACAGAATGTGCCTAGTAAAGTCCACTAGCAAGGAAAATCACATTTTCAGTTTATTAAACTCCCTTTAATGCAAAGGGAGTTGCAAACTGCCTGTTGGGACCAGGTCTTTCCAGGAATTGTTTGGGACAGTGCTTGTAGGCATGAGCATAAACCAGCCAGGAACTGTGCTAATGATCTAAAATTATGGCTCATTGAGTTCCACTAGCAGGGAACATTTCCTGACACTGCTTAATTTACTAGCACAGATGAAGGCAGAAATTGCAAATACCCCGTATTTTCCTACTGCTTGGTTGGTAAGAAATGTTTGTCCTCCATTTTAATACCTTTGGAGGAGCTACTTGTGTTCTGGTTCACTTCATTTCTGTCTCTCACATGATGTGGTAGAATATTGATCTTTCATTTTCTTAAATCTTTGTTTCTGGGCATATCTCCTGAATACAAATTGTCTGTGTAGTCAGACAAAGGGAAACAGTCCTGAAAGCCTTGGAGAAACCACCTTAGAAGAATCTGCCAACTAAAGCACATAATCAGTGCAGAAATGATTTGAGGTCACAGCAGGGTATCTTAATCGCTAGCTCTTCCTTGTTCAGTGCTACCTGGACCCGTTAGCATGAGGGAAAGGGATATTTCCAAGTTTTTAACCATATTTCAGGTTGTGGTCTATTAGTCTTTTCTGAAATCTCAGTCCCTGACCCATGGAAAGAGATACTTTGGAAACCAGGTAGTGCTGGACCAGAAAACTGAGAGCAAAGGTGGTGCAGGACCAGCTGTTTCTCTTGAATCAGTTTTTTCCACTAATGGAAGAAAAATCCTTCCATCCATCTTCCTCTGATGATTTCTAAGTCTTCTTGTCCAGTGACAGGCTCACAGCATGTGATTATTTTTTAAATGCTTTGTGGATGATTTTAGCAGCCAAAGTGTGCACATCATTCCAATAAAATAATCTCCTCTTTCCAGCCAGAACTTTTTATTTCTCTATAAATATTGACCGGAAGGGTGACTCAAAAGATATCTACATCCAGGACTCTTCACTGTGGTATTACTGCTTTGGTTCCCACTGTGGTCACTCCTTACCCTCATGTTGTTGCTATGTTTACACTGAAAACGTGGTGATCCAAGTGCATTTCTTAAGTACTACGGTATTATTTGTAAACCAGGAGTTAGTTAAATATGTGGGGGTATGGATCTCAGAAGAATACAAATAAACTTGAGAGAAAAGGACAGTTTTGTTGTCAAAGCAGCACTGTGTAGCAGTTCCTCTCTTCTCCTTCCTGCACAGCATATGGAACATCCCAGTCCTCTCTCCAGTGGGCATTTACCCACCAGCAAATCCTGAAGGACCACCTGTAGGACACAACATGCTGATAGAGAGGACACGTGTGCTTAGATGCTTCCTTGGAAGCCTAAGTTGCAATTAACTGACATTTTCCAAATAGAAAGAGCTATCAGATTGTTCCCATCCATGTGCAGTGTGGATGTGACAGCCACAACAGGACCACTACAGAAATGAGAAAAGTGCTTTGTGTCTGCAAGGACCATTTCTGAACAATGTTGGCTGGCTATATGAAGATGGTTCCAGTCTTCATGGCCACCACCTTCCCCTGTGGTTTTGGAGAGGAATTTAAACAGATTCTATTTCAAGAGAGAAAAAGATGTACTCTCCCTTCCCCTCCTTCTCTTCCCACTGACATTTTTAGCTCTAAGTCTTAAGGCTGTGATAGGTGACTGTTGAGTTTTGTGGCCAAACAGCTTCCCCCTTTTGAACAAGACAGCTTTGGAGAAGAAAGCACAACAGGAAAAAGTTGACCAAACCAAACGCTATTTTTCATGGGAGTTTTTCCAAGACTACCACTTCTCTCTTTGCTTCACCTTTGACAAGACACAAATAATTTCAAATATCACCAGGGCCTAAGAAAAAGTTCTGCAGGGTAGTCCTCTTGCTTGCTGTTTTGGTTTCTTATTTAGAACAGGAAAAAGGGTGTTTGAGAGGCTGAAAATACTAATTTTTGTAAGTGGCCGGGTACAAGATGCAGTTGAACTACTTGTGCAGACATTTTCCTCAGAGAGGGTGTAATATCTAACCACACTTCCAGCAGGCCAGGTTGTTTTGGCAGAAAGACTCATATGAAGCAAGCAGCAAAACACATGTGGTGAGGAAAAAAAAAAAAAAAAGAAAAAAGAAACCCCCCACTTTTTGTCCCCACATGGAGTATCTGCTGTGCAACACACGTAGACACTCTCTCAACCACAGATCTTATCAATCTGTGTTTCCACTGCAAAGTGTCTTGCTGTTCTCCCCTATCAGCAATGCACATGCAGCAGTCGTAGACAAACTGCAGTTTCTAGACTACTTTATTTTGGTAAGTAATCTCTGTCTCTCTGCACTGCAAAAGGTCATGAATTTGTGTCTTTTCAACAAAGGACAGATCTGCAAATGTTTCTGTGCAAAGAGAGCAGAAAAATTTGGTGACTTTGGCACGCTGTCAAATGTAGGAGCTGCAATGAGACCAGTGCTGGAGCAACGGATGCCCTTGGTGGCATCCAAAGTTGTTCCTTCTCCAAGGATGAGATACTCAAACCATTTGAGAGAAATTTATCTTCTCTAACCTGGATGACTGCAAGAGGTCATAACTCTTTGTACATCAGTCATGACAAGTGACCTGTATGGTCAATCCAAAGAAATAGGTACTGCAATCAGGTTTAAGCCTGCTGGAGTCTCCTCCATCTATAGGCATTCCTGCCCAGGCATCATGGGCACTTGAGAATGGAGTTAGTGTTGCAGCATGCTAAATCAAACAAGAAATTCAGGGATGACAACTGGAAAATTCCACATCTCAGTTCTGGTCTCAAAAATATCAATGTTTGCCTCCATTGTGTGTGTCTGGCTTGGCATATTGAGGCCTAACAAAGAGGAAATCTGGGCCTGTTTCTGATCCAACCTCCCCCTGCTTTCTGAGGTCCACAGCTTTTTTGTCCCCCTACCAGCCAGAGGCAGAAAAAGCTCAGAGAAAGGACAAGCACTTCAGTTTCTGGGTTCCTCTAAGGTTAGTTAGACAGAAGATGCTCAGCATGTAGGTCTCACTCCTTGGGAGGATAGAAATGAGGATTTAAACACTGTCCCCTGTGTCCTGGGTGGAAATACAAACCCAACATGTGGTCTCCCAGGCTTGCAGCTCTTGTGGAAATCTCAAAACCACCAGAAAAAGAAGCAAAAAAAGAAACATCTAAACATCCTTATTTTTAAAGCAAGGCAAAATGATGATCTCCTGTTCTGCTTAATGCTGATTTCCCAGCAACTGCTCCCTGTCCCCTCCACCCTGCATCCCCCTGCAGGCTGTCAGATCAGACTGGATGATGCTTAGAGGCAGGAGGGGAAGAAAAGAGAAACAAAGAAAGAATTTCACAGCCCAGTTTACAACATCCTAATGTGAGGGCTGGGGGTCGGTGCCAGACCCACTGCTGTTCCTGCAGGAACCAAACCATGGTCCCAGATACGAGCAAGTGTTTGATGATGGCACGAGCTCGTAGCCTGTGAGTTGGTGTTTGAATCAGATGATGAGCAGGGAGCTGGCAGAGAGCAGGGGGGAGTGGCAGATAATTTATGGGTGAGGTCTTCAAAAGAGCTCTGTTCCCATTCGGGACAATAGGAGCTACTGGGGGCTTCGCAGGCTCTTGCCAATCTGGTCACGTAAGCGCAAACTCCCTGATTTGGTTTATGAAGAATACCCTTCAGTCTGACACTGACCTCTAAAACAAATAGAGTATTGCAGTGTGCTGATGCCCCATTCATCACTGGGTGACAATGGGAGTCAGGGCCCATGAGCAAAGAGCCTTTCATTCGGGGGAGGATGGAATCCCTCTCAAACACTCATCTCGGAACCACTGGTACCAGCTCCACATTGCCCCATGGACACCCTTCTGCACCTGTCCCAGAGGAGATCCCCCCCTGGGAGGGCTCAGGACGCCACAGCACCAAGAAGGAATCCTGTTTCACACGGAGGTTGGGCAGGGAGGGACAGTCAGAGCGTCCCAGGGTAAGCCAAGGCGTGAGAGGGATGAGGAGATCCAGGCCACCAGCTTTTCCCAAAGAGCTGTCCCACATTACAAGAATGATCTCCTCACTCTAGGCTGAGTCAAGGGGCAGTGCTGTCCTGGAGAAACAGATACCTGAGATACAGTCATCTTCTCTGCACTGATGGAGAAGACAAAGAACTGGGAAGTGTAATACAGATGAAGGGGAAGGGTGTTGGAGAGGCAGGGAGTCAGGGCTGAGCAGTGATAGGGAGCTGGGCATGAAGCCTAACAGGCCATGCTGTGCCACTGCCAGAGGAATCAGCATCTGGAAACACAACATAAGAGGGATGCTAGTACCTCTTTGGTTAACTTTGGTGGCTTCTCTGTGGGACTCATCAGCTCCAGGAAGAATTTTCTCCAATTCTTTTTGTTGAGTTCCTATGCATGAGAACAGAGATGATGGTCATTGACAGAAAAAAAAAAACTGCAGCAGACTTCAGAGGAAGGTGCAGGGACCATTTGGTGGCCCTCTATGGGGACCCAGCCCAGAGAAAAGCTTTCTTCCCCCTCTCAAAGCCAGGCTGGGCTGAGCGTTGAAGCATGAAGATACATATGCTCACTTAGGGTTTGTTCATTCACATTCTCCATCAATGGTTAATTCCTCCTGAATGGGCTTTGGACTGTCTGGTGATTGTGTTTGCTGGTCACGTACCCAGATCACAAAAGCAATCACAGTTCTACATATGTTCCTCATAAGGATCTCTGCAAATGACCAAAGTGAATATGCAGCGAGTCATTCCTGCGAGCAGATATTAGCCTGAAGTGTGCAATTACAGGGATTCCTGGAGCAAATCACTGGTGTTATCTACAGATGTGTGCAGTCCTCACTTTTACCAAGCCCCCTCTTCTAGGCCAGCATCAGCCCTTGAGAGAAAAGCTCCCACAGGTTTTTCAGAGGGTGTTGTTTCAGGCATTAATTCTGCCAAGGATTTCCCTCTCTGAGAAAGTGGTCTGGTGCTAGTGCTGGAAAGACTGTAATGTGGAACATTATCTTGCAACAGACATCTGTGTTTAACAACTGAAATTAAATGGTGGCACGTTAAAAACTTTACAGCCTTGTTGTAAAACACAGGGAGAAAAAAAAAAAAGAAAAAAAAACAAAAAAACCCCAAAAATACTCCACAAAAAACCCCCACCCTGACCTGCTGCAGTAGGTTACTCTCAATGATGCTTGAAAATAGCATCTCCAATGCTACTTGGGAGCAGACACAAGGTTGCAAGCAAATCTGATTATCTTTTGGGAAAAAAAAAAACCCTGTGTGAAAGGCTCAGGGTGAGTGTAGGCCTTGTCCCAGCATTCCAGGGAACAGTAGATGGGTTTGGGGTTTCTTCAGGTGGTGAAATCCCCGTGCCCTTGCCAAGTGTGCAGTTGTCTGGTGATATGAAGATCAGCCACCTAATGCTGGCTTGGCCTGTGATCTCAAACAAAGCAAGGTCAGCCCTGTGAGAACTCATGTCTTGATTTCCCAGCTCACTGCTCAGAGAGAGGAGATGGGATGAGGGTGACATGACTCAAGCAAATCATCTGGTCAATTGCAGTTGTTTCAGCACCTTTGGCACTGGTAGGTGAAACCTTCATCTTCCTTCTCTTCTGAGTTGTCCTCAGGAGGTCTCTGTCTCCAGGATGACAGATGGAAGCTGGCTGGAGAGCAGGAGACAGGGCTATAGGATGCTTGGGAATATCCTGATGGGTCAGCTGCATAGAAGAGGGCCCACAAGAAAGCTGGGCAGGGATTTTTTTTTTAAAGGGCATGTAGTGATTTGTTGAGGGGAAACTGTTTCCAACTGGGAGAGGGTAGATTTAGACCAGATGTTAGGAAGAAATTCTTTCCTGTGAGGGTGGGAAGATGGTGGAAAAGGTTGCTCAAAGAAGTGGCTGGCCCATCCCTGAAAGTATTCCAGGCCAGGATGGATGGGGCTTGGAACAACCTGGTCCAGTGGGAGGTGTCCCTGTCCATGGCAGGGGGTTGGAACAAGATAACCTTTAAGGCCCCTGCCAACCCAGACTATTTTATGAGTCTAGTGTTCCAGGTTTAAAACATGTATTTCTCTGAGTGCTTGCTACGGCCACTTCTCTGAGAGGGATTTGGCTTCTTTATATTTACTAAGCTCCATGTTCCACGGATTTGCCTAGTGTCTTCTGGATCTACCTGCATGCTCATGCACATTTTTGGCATCTACCCCTTCCTTTGGCAAGGAGTAGCCCAGCTGGGCAGGCCATTGCAGGGAGACCCACCTCTGGTCTGTTCTGAACCTAGGTTCTTCCCAAAGCTGCATGGCTGACCCAAGAAACTGTCTGGAAAAGGAAGGGCACCTGGTGAACCAGGCCAAATGTGACTGTGCTTGAGAACATCAGTGGTTAATCATGCAGGAAGAACAACTACAGGATTTCCAGAAGAGCTTCTAGAAGGGGATTGAGTCCAGCAAAGATTTTCACTGCCTTCTGGGCATGGTTGTTGGTTCAAGCAGGGACATGGGGTGATTGTGATCTCAACAGATCAGGCAACAGAAACTCAGATTTAAGTGGGCAGACCTGATCCTTCATATTCAGATGTACCCTTTGGTGCAGAGAAGCTAAGCTGTGAATGAATATTCTAACTTATGTGTATCTATACTGTGATATGTCATTGCGTAATAAATTCATGCAAAAAACATTTGCATGCATTTCTGTTTCATCAGTTTATGTGTGGGTCAGCTCTGGAGAAGCTGAAGGGAGACTGGATGGACATAGACCAGAGCTGAAATGAATATGAGGTATCCAGCACATATTTCAGCACATCGTGGGCTCCTTGAGCTGAAAAACCTGCAGGCCAGAATGTAATTTTGGAAACTGCTCAGTAAATGGTGGAAAAGAAGTGGCTTACTATAAGTGACTTCTGCCATTTGGAAAGTTCTAGAGTAAGGGAACATCCCAGGGAAAACCACAAGGGATGGGAGAAGAGGACCAAGTATTTACAGGAGACCTGTGGTGTTTTGGAGAAGGACCTGGAAGCCCAGGAGGTTATGCAGAACACTTGAAAGGACACTGCCTGCCTGATTCTGGCCCCAGCTATCACAGAAGACATGAGCAGAAATCAGCTCAGAGGTTGTAACACATGTGAAGAACTAGAGCAGAGGTGTCCAGTGCCACTTGAAATGCCTGGTGACATCCCACCTGAATAGGATGAAATGACATGGGGTGTGTGCACCTGGAAGCTGAATCTCAGAGGAGTTCAGAGATGGTTTGACTGACCAAAGGCAGATGTCCAATCTGGGGGACCTGAACAGCACTTTGCTTTCTCAGCTATATTAACTGGCTCTTCATCCAGTATGAGAAGTATTTAGGTGCCAGATCACATGTAAACACTTAGGTCTAAGTGCTTAAATTTAATCTATGACTAGATTTAATCATGCTGCTGGTCTCAGCAGGATGAAATACTATGAGTCACAGCCTGGAGAATTCACAGCTGGGGCAAAGCTGTACCAGGGAGGACACAATACCTGGGGAAAGGAGAAGAGATTTTCCTGGTGAACAGCAAGTGCTGAACAGCTCAGTTGCCTTGCATTTGTATCCCAAAGCGGTACAAAAACAAACCACAGAGAAGGTCCCTGACTCACTTCATCCCTTCAAAGTCCTGTGCAAGAACCACATGTTTTACAGCACCAGCCAAAATGGTATTTTTCAAGATTATTTATTCTTATGATTTTTTTTTTTCTTTTACCCAGGATTATTTCTTGAAGATTTTGTAATCAGTTGCACTAAAAATAACCCTAGTGGGAAAGCTGTGGTTTGGCTGAGTGAGAAAGCAGCCCACTGCCCTTCAAAGCTGTGCTGTAAACATCTGTGAGATTTACCTTCTGAGTGCTTCTTGTGTGCAAAGCCTCCAGTATGGTGAGCACAGACTGGTAATGTGGTGGAGAACAACATTATCTCTGTGAGGAACATTCAGCCTTCTGTGCTTTAGCAGAATCCAAAGTGCTGTCAGGAGCTCTCTGACCTGAGCCTGGAAGTTGCTGCAATCCAAACTATTGGCTGTGAGATTACAAGTGCTGTGTTTGTTTGCTCTGTGCCATGTTCCATGCTCATTCTTAGGGAACATTCTGTCCGGACCATCTCCTACCCTCTGGTCTATTTTACATTAACAGAGCCGTGCCTGCAAACTTAATCCCTTGACCAAATTTCTTGAGCTCTCCTATTTTCTTCGGCTTCTGGACCAAAGGTTCAGTTTAACCTTTTGCAATAATGAAAATCTCCCTGAAACAATGCCTGAAGTCTCTGCCCGCTTAGCAATTATTTAAATACTCTGTTATGAATAGGATCAAAGCCTCCTCTTAGTGAAACACTTTATTCCCCATGCCAGAAGTTGTCACCACATGACAAACGGATTGCCAGGTCTCCTCTCACAAGCTCACTCCAACCAGACAGGGCTGGGCAGCCTGTGTGGATGGGGGCTTTAATTAATAACAATATTTAATTTCTACAATGAAGCACTTAGTGGGGGATGAATACTGCAGTAGCCAGTGTAGTGCAGACGTTGCATCTGCCTCCAATGCTCTGCCAGAAGTGGCTGGGTACTGGTGAAGCTTCATCAGCAAAAACCAGATCCACGTGTGCCGCACCGTGCGGATGCGCGGGCTCGGTCTCACGCGTTTCCCAGAGTTGCCTGAAATATTTCAGCTGGGCCACTGTTTTGGTTTTTTTTATTTTTTATTTTTTCCTCAGTCACCGAGCAGCGTGTCATCGTTCCTCCAGCTGATAGTAGCTATGGAAACCGTGACATCACCACCGACATAGCGATACATAAAAATTCAAAAGGCTGGGGACGGGTTGCTAGGAGAGCTCTGCTCAGGAAAGTCATCAGGCAGGCAGCCAAGGGACCAGAGTCTGCTGAACATGTTGTACTTCACCCTGGTGATTTTACTCTCCTCCCCCTCTCTTTTCCCTTTCACATGCAAAGCTTTATTTTTTTTTTCTCTCTTTTTTTTTTCCTCCCCCCCCCTTTTTTTTTCCTCCTCTATTTTTTTCCCACTCTTTTTTTCCCTCTCCTTTTTTTTTTTTTTTTTTTTTTTTTCTCCTCCCTTTATATTCACTCTTAAATTATTTCAGAGATTTCAACAATGGGCTAATGAGTTGGTGTAGTAGCTGCAACTTGATGTAATGTGTGCAAGGTCAGGAAAGAAAGCTACATACTGTACTTACCATCACATGAAAGACACCATCAGTTGCCTTTGTCGCACCTAAGTTACTACAAATGTGAATTTCGGATCACTTTGGAGAAAGGGTTTTTCCACTAAGCTGTATACATGCACAAATTAGCAGGAGAACTCTGACCAAAAATCATCAGAACTGAAGGTAGTCTGTAGCCTAGGATGAGGAGTAACCTCTGTAGTGGGCAAAACCTGATATTCCAACAGGTCTGGATTTGGGAAGCAGTTTCCAGCAGTCTAAATCACACCTGGTTTTTGGAGGGCTGGCCCATCTCAGCTGGTGGTTTTGGACCACTGGTGATCATGGGAAAAAAGTGAGGCAAGTTTTGTAGGACAAAATGTTGTTTTTTATTTGACCAAAACTCTTTTATGCAACAAAAATAATTAGAAAAATCCATGAAGAAAGGAAATCTTTCCATAGGCTCAGAAAGGATTTGATGAAGCAACTCATTTGCTTCTTCCAGAATTGCTGGTTGGCTTGATGAGGGATCTTATACATAGAACTGATCCCATCAATGGGTCTACCAGCAATTATAAACTCACAACTGATACGTCCATGCCTATAAGCAAAGATCCAAGGGATCAGGTTTAAGTGTGTGTTTCTAGGTTTGTATGAAGACATACATATATATCGATTTTCTTTTTTTTCCCCCAGACTGAAATCTAACTTTGCAGAAGATATTTTCGAAGTATTAGACCATCAAATACCACCAGACCATCCAAGTACTAACAAAGGATAAAATCTTATGAAAGGCAACATTCATACTGCATAGTCCTGGTAATTGACCAAACAGTGAAGGGGTGTTGAGGAGCTTTGCCTTAGGAATTATTCATCAAAATAAATTGGTAGAAGGCTTTTTCCAGAAACTGGCTGTAAAGTGTAAACAGTAACTGAGAAGGAAACAAAAAAGAAGACAAAGCCACTGAATAACTTCTTATGAAAAAAGTTTCTGATTCCTGGGTAATGCATCTGTACTCAGCACACTCCAGCCATGCACAGAACCCAGATAAAACCTGAAGATACATGTCAAGTGAAAATGAAATTATTTTCATTTGTATGAACTGAGTTATGACCTATTAAATTGCTAGAATATTCCACCCCAGAGCCATCTAGCACCACACACATAAAGAAACTGAGCTAGATTCCCCTGCATAGAGGTTACATGAACCTCATTTTCCATGCCCCTAAGTTGAGTGGCACTGAGGAACAAATGAAGGGCTTAATACCCATGCCATTGCTCATGCCCTGGTCAACTGATGCCTCTAGAAAAATTATTTGAGTTCTGAATACTTTGGTGCTCTTTCATCTGCACATTGTCACTGTCATTTGAACTCATTTAATAAAAGCTAATTAGCACAAATAGTCTGTGAACTTTTCAATTCAATAGAAAGACATTATTTTTGATGGTATTCCAACTATTCCGTTGATTTCCTGTGTACTTTGCATTCTTACTACACAGAACTGAATAGGATGCTTAGTGATGCATCTGGAAAGAAGCAAGGAACCTAGGGTTGTCCTTGGGTTTAAACGAACATTTTTTTTTTCACAATCTATGGCAGAAAAAACTCTTGGTAATTTTCTTGTTTTGGATCCCCTGCAGGACCATATTATTCAAAAAAAGATGGAAGATTTAAAATGCTTTGGGCTGCTTGATCAGGTTAAGGAAAAAAGCCATGGTGCACTCAAGGGCATTGTAAGCAGGCTGATGGACCTGAAACAGAGATGAAATAAGAGACATGGGTTTCTGTGGACCACAGAAGCTATACCATCAATGCAATAGAGTGGAAAATTTATTTAACATGTCTGCACTGTGAAGAACACATTGACAACAAAAACCAGAACTATTTAATCATCAGTGTACCAACAGCATCTTTTCAGAAGGTGTACTTGATATGAGAAGTACTTGTGTAACTGAGGTCAGTGCCATCAAACATGAGATGTGTCATAGAGGTTGCACCTTCCTCCTGATCTTTGCTGGGTGTGCTTGTCCTTTAGAGATCAGAGCCTGGAAGTTGTGGAAGAAGGGAGCTGTGTCTAGACTGCCCATGGATATACTGAGTGTTGTATTTGCTGGTAGTAGCCATTACTTTTGTACCACCTTTTGGGAGGAAAGTGAGATAGACTTGGAGACTTCCAGTGCAGTCAGCAGAAGATTTGCCATCATCTTCTAGTGGAGTGAAGAATAAAAAAATTAAGGCCCTGAGCTGGCTGAAGATTTTCCACTGGATTTCACAAACATCCCTCTGCTCAGTGTGGTGCTTGAGCATGGTCAGTCCAACAATATTTTTTCTTCCTCTTGCTTAATGTGATGTTGCAATAGTAACTTTCTTCCATTTTGTCTGAAAGTGTGTGTACTTGCATAGGATCAAGTTATTGTGTTCCAAGCTTACCTTCAGGGAATACAAAATACTCTGGACAAGCTTCTGGCTATTTCACTGTCATTTTAGAATAATGAGCAAGGATTATTCCTTAGTCATTTTGATTTAAAACAACAAAAAGTGTATCAATGACCTCTTCTAATAAATATAGCCATAGCAGGATTTGAACTTATATCCCCTAAAATAAGGTAGGCATTTTACTATCCTTTAGGATACAAGATCTTTTGCTACTTTCCATGGGAATTTAATGGTGTTAAATTAACTACAGGAGGGTTTCGCTATTGTTCCCTCAATGTAATGGGAGTAGATTTAAATTTGTAAGGGGAAAAGCTAATAATGAAAAAATGAACATAAGGGCTATAACGTACAAAATGGGTTCCCTTGGACTGGCAAACAAAACTTCATGAAAAGTGGAGGTCCTGCTTGTTATGCTTTTCTAGATGACTGAAAAAAGATGTTTAAAGGTTATTTTTGTTGCAAATTAATTGCTTATGTCTTCCATGGATCTTATAGCCTATAAAAATGTCCCCATTGTGGTTTTCATTGATTACTTCATTGAGAGTTCTCCCTCTACTTTTTCTTGTTACCAGCACCACATACAGATGAATAGAAGTGTTGGTAAGGAGCTACTAATGCCCCAGATCTGTTAGACCTGAAGGGTACAGATCAAAGGTGGCTTCAGTTTTCTCCCAGATTTTATGTATTTGCCCCTTTTCCCCCTTTTTGTCACATGGACCACTGACAACCAGTAAGCCCAGTATGTCTCAAGGTCCCCACTTGTGTGAGGTCTTCAGGCCATAATGATGTGGTGCTTGATCTACCTGTATGTGTCCTGTCAGTTAAAAAAAATAAAAAAATTAAAAAAAGAATACTCTTCCCATGGATCCTTTCAGACTGGAAAAAAGAATGTCCTGGTCTGCTTTCAACATTTGATCCCTAAATGAGATGGCATTTGTAGCATTCTAGTGTTTTACTTTGGCAGATGGCAAGGACCAGGATCCCTTTGTGTTGTGTAGCTTTGCCAGGTCCCCATGATGGAATTGTACCCACCCTCATGGATATTTCCAGGCTAGTCTGGGAAATGAGCATTTGGGCCAGTAGCTTGACTGATCACTCAGCAGGCACCAGAAAAAACAAGCTGGAGAAATGTCTTCTGGCAATGAAAGTCCTGCTAGCAAGTTAGTAGAACATGGAGAACTACCAAGGAAGCTCATCCTCATTTGTCTTCTAGAGCAGGAAGTCCAGAGTGAAAGTGATGTGACATCCCAGAAATCCCAGCTGCCCATATAGAAATGCCACAATTGATTGGTATCCCCTAACTAGGAAGAATGGTCAAGAGAAAAACTTTGGTTTTGTTTTGTTTCTCCTGCAATAGGTTTTGCCTTTCTGAGTTTTAGCTTGTTCATCCCATAAAACTCCCTTCCCAGAAACACCTGCTCTTCCCTTCTTTTTTCACCTATGCAGTGTTTTTCATCTCCTTGTTCCCTTTTTCTGCAAACCATCAGTTTTTTAAGGTTCTTAGAATTTTTAACTTTGTATCACTACAAACCCCATTCTGCATTGTCTCTGACTTTTGTCACTTCTGTCAAATCAGCAGCAGAACGTTGTTGCCTTCTAGGACTGTCCTACTTCTTTGTCTATTTCTCTATTTCTCCCTTTTCACTGAATTTTTGCATTCCTTTAAGCTTTTCTCTGCACAAACTGAATTTCCTCCTACCTTTTCACTCCTAGTCTGTTTTGAACCAGGTAATACAAACACCAGGTCTCCTGGGATGGCTAACCCCTTATGAAGAACATCACCCTAGGTCAGCTGGTGAAAGGGTTATGAGGTCTTTGCAGGGAGAAGAGAGTTATCCAGGCAGCCACTGTTGTGGCTTCAATAGCACTTCATCCACATAAACATTTTTGAAGGGGAGAGTAATTTTAAACCTATAAGAAAGCAGAAAATGGGACACAATGCAGAGTGGGGTTTCCAAGGGTAATGCTCAGAGCTTACTTGCACAAGATAAGGGTGTTTATGGAAAGTTGTACATCACAGCTAATCCCTTTGGGTGCAAATGCATTCACTGATCTGAAGGATTGGTATGAGACACCAGCATCAGTCGAGTCACTCCTGGCCAGTATTGGGTTAAGTCTCCTATAGATCCTATAACAAAAGGAGGCTGAGTAAGGAACAGAGAGATTTTTGCTCAGCATATGCAAAATCTTTGCTCCACTGCTTTGGCAGGGACTCTGTTTCATCTTATTTTGGCACTCCTCTGCAAATGAGCTGTTTAAATATGTGGGTTTCCCTCCCTCTTTTGAAGAAGGACAACAAAATGTTGAAAGATTTTCTGTTTCAGCTTAAATTCTAAGAGGAGGGAAGAAGGAATGGAATATGTTATTTACAGTTATGTTGCTGCTGTGTACCAACATATATGGCTAAGTGGCACCATCTGGGCTCAGAATGTCATTATGAAGGATAGACTGCTTCTGAGCACAGAAAACAGTTTCAACCAGACCTCTTGCTCCTTGGCACAGGGACTTGGTGCTTGCAGAGAGTAAGGACTGTGAATTTGGTGTAATTCTCTAACAAAAACTGCTGGCAGCCTGCACGGCTGAAGGTGTGTTTTGCAACAGACTCTTTGCTCATTAAAGATCAACTTCTGCCATTTGCTCCCCCAACACATTAATCATTATCTGTAGATGGGTGGAGGGGAAGCCATATGTGTTCAGGTTTTAGCAGAACTTTTATGTGTTGAAATAGTTGGTCAGATAATAGATGGCAGACGATCAGATTAAAGGCTGTATGTGAAATGTTTTCAACGGTATTGCAGCAAAAAAAAGAGAAATTCAGAGCGTGAGGTTGTGCAAGCACCCCTGGTTCAGCTGGGGAGAGAGGTACGTACCTCTGAAATCTTCCAATTCACTACTCAACAACTGCTTTTCTCCATTCACTGAGCAAGGACTGAGGATCTTGTGGCTCAAGGTTGCAGGAAGCCTGAGTTTCTCACCAATTTTCTGAGTTCTGGTTGCCTTCTCTCAGGATTAGGGTTTCAAAGTCATCTTCAGCTGAGCTGTCAACCTGGATGAGCTAAGTGGTGAGACAGTCTGTTTGATCCAGAGCAAGAAAACTTCAACCTGGAAAGTCAGTAGATGCAAATATTGTTCTGGTGTCATCCATGGGCATCCATGGGCCATTTCTCCAGTTTCCCCAAATGCAGTGAGTAGGCAATGCTCCAAAGCCCCTTCGCCATGAAACGTGGACACAGAGAAGGAAGTCACCCAACAGCCCTTTTGATGTCACACGAGTGGCATCTCACATCACCACAAGTAGGTGGGTGGAATGCAAACTGCCACCTTGCATCCAAACCCTCCCTTCCCAACATATTGGACTTTGCAAAGCCACACTACCAGTGTGAGACTCATTGAAGGCAGCAGTCCTTGCACAGAAAACCTGGGGTGATTTCACTTTGCAAAGCAATTCAGTCAGCAGCCAACCAGACTCTCACTGAGAATCCAATGTTTTATTTTTTATAGTGAAAGAAATGGAAAAATTCCCATGGTCTTCAAAGGGAAAGCACATCCCTGAGCCTGTATGTAATGCAGGTAATGATGGAAACACTTGCTGGGCTCTGTTACAACTGAGATTTAAAGTTTGATTTTTAATCACCGTATTTTATTTTATTTTGGTGCTGCAAATAAACTTTTCAGCTTGTTCAAGAAAAGGAATAAAACCTGGTACAGGACAGTTTTGTCTATGGCTCTTTCCACAGTATAAAAATCCAGAGATTTGGACCAAACCGTGTTTCTGAACACAGACTTGAGAAAGGAGGGGTGGTTGGGGTACTGGATTCTACTTTGCAGCACTCATCCCAGTATCAAATGTAACCACTTCCAAATGTTGCAGATGGAACAAAACCATGCAGAGGTAGATTTGTTGGGGAAGAAGCAGGCCAGAAAAAATATCTGACATGATCAGGTGGAGACATGCTGGGAGGAAGGGGAGGCTGTTTAGTGCTCTCTGGAGTGGCCACAGCTGCAGGAGACGTGGGAAGAGGTTGGCTGAGCACAGATTTGCACAGGTCACAGCTGACTCCAGCCCTTGGGACTGCCAGGCTGCCTTAAGCCCCACGTGTGAGTGTGGGATCCGTGGATGTTCCTGGAACTGGCAGCTGCATCCGTAGCTGGCTGCTTGCCCCCAGGGCTCTCCTCACCTGCCCACATGCTTCATCTCAAACACAACTGCAGACCAGGATCCTCAAAGGGGCTGCCAGCGACTGTGGGATGATTTATGAGTTGCTGTCAGATGTCATGTGATGGAAGGAGGTTTCCAAGCTTCCCAGGCAGACCAGGTGGCTGTGGAGAAACCTCTGTCTGTCAGGGATGCTTGTGGTAACTGCCCTTAAGTTAGCTACACCTTGGAAAATTGTACTTTCTGCAGCTGAACAGCTGAAGGAACCTGAGACTGGGGAGGGAAATGGATGGGTGGCGATGCTTCATGACTCCATCTCTGGCATGGTCTCAGGTTGTGCCAGGGGAGGTTTAGGTTAGATATTAGAAAGAATTTCTTTACAGAGAGGGTGATCAGGCACTGGAATGGGCTGCCCAGGGAAGTAGTGGATTCTCCATCCCTGGAAATACTTAAAAAGAGCCTGGATGTGGCACTCAGTGCCATGGGCTGGTAACCACAGGGGTAGTGGATCAAGGGTTGGACTTGATGGTCTCAGAGGTCCCTTCCAACCCAGCCAAGTCTATGATTCTATGATTCTCTTGAAGACAGGAGCTGGGCAGCTGTGGGCACATTATTCTCTAATGGAGCATTCCCATCATTAGTGCTGTGGCTGCCCCAGCAGGCCCAGTTAGGGGCTACGGCCATGTTCAACCACATGAACCAAAAGCAGAGCAATCACCTATATTTTGAGAGATGGGGTAAATCCAGTGAGCAGGTATGAGGAAGAGGGTGAAGGGAATAGATGAGCTGGAGCCTCTCATTTTCCTGTGAAGCACCTGCTTGTGGTCACAGCTGTGGGTGAAGTGTTTGACTAGAGACTGATCTAACATAGTGATTTCTTTGTGCCTGGGCCAAGATCAGCCATCTTCCCGAGGTCAGCAGTGGGATGTGCAGTGCAGAGAGAAGAGGGAGAGAGAAAAGCCCCGTGCATGGCTCTACCCTTAACTCCTGGGATTAAGACAAGTAAATCCTACCCCCTTGTCCATGTATGCTTCTCCAAGGGTCAAAGCCTGAGTTATGGTTTCTCAGCATCTCTGCTGAAAATCTCCAGAACAGCTTTGCAAGTGGGGTGGGCAGATGGCACCCAGCTGAAGGACTCTGTGGCACCATTTGTCATGATAAAGAGCCACCAGGCTAGAGGCAACATTCTTGGCTCATTGCAGACCTGATATTGCAAGTGGCAAGGACATATGCTGTCTCCTGCAACCTGTGAGACTGTTCACATCTCGTCAGGAACTATGCTGAGATGCTGTGAGAGCTTCTTATTCATGTGACATGGCTTATAAGCTTCTGCATTTGTCACTCTACATGTGTGTATCTCACGTGAGGTTTCAAGTCTGTGATAGGTCTCTTTGGCTGCCCAGGAAAGTTTGAGCCTATTTTCCATTCTGTTTTTGGTGGGAATCCAGTTTTCAGTCACCCATTTATAAAACTGATTTTTTTCTTGGTCTCTCTCTCTCTCCATCTCTATTTATATTTTAATTTGAATACATCTGGATCTTCTACATGCTGACCCAGGCACCCATCTGGATCCAGATGGTCTCACTGGGATCCAACCTACAGCAAGCAAACACTGAGCCCAGGGTACACAGAAAGGTTCCTAGAGCAGAAATCCTAGGATGAGATGCTCTGTGCAATTTGCTCAGGACTGGGAATTTTCCTCGCAGGAAAACTTTTCCTCCAGGGTCTCAGGCTGCTTTGAAAGAAAAGTGCTTTTTTGCTGGAAGCGCATCTGTCTATGTGCAGAAATGCCAGCTGTGCAAAAAAATGAAATATTCACCCAAAACCTGAAGTTTTTATGAAAAAATCGCAAAAGAAATTAAGAATTCTGTGAAAATCCAACCCAGACATCTTTACCAATTTGTACATCCCAGCTTTGTGCTGGGACCCTGTGCAGAGGGACCCTTCTGGCTGAGGGCAGGGGTGCTGCATCCTCCTGACTTACAAGGAAATGGGGGGAATCTCCCCATTCATCAGGGAATGGCTGAAGGACAGCACTGGCAATGGAGGGCCAGCCCCAAAGCAAACCCCACTGTCAGGTGTCCTGGCACCACCAGGAGAGGACAGCAAGCTGGGCTTTTTTTTAATGATGGACGTTGGCACATTCCCTCGGAAGGGATGAAGGGGACTTGGGCTGAGCCATCCCTCCCGGCCTCACGTGGAACGAGGGGTGGCCATGACAGATCCCTGTTGTCCCGGCCGTGTCCCCGTGGCTGGCTGCCATCTTCTCACTGCTAATAGGATCAGGGCTCGGGGAGGGGGGCCGGGGGATGGCTGCTTGACCTCGGGCTCGTGTTTCTCCACCTGGGAACACGTCGGCTCGTTGCAGGGCATGTGAGGGAGAAAGCAGAAGCTGCCATGGGTTCAAGGTGGCAGGGGAAGGGCGAGCGGCCATGCTGCCCCCCGGGGGCCCGCAGCCTTTCACCACAGGGTTGGCTTCCAGAGGGGTTTTCACATCGTCCTGAAGTAGAAATCTGAAATCTTTCCTCTGAGACACCCTCAGGGGGCTGGGAGTTCAAGGTGACTCCTCCTTGCCTCCCAGCCCAGCGGGGCTGAGTTTGGGTTGTGAGACAGGGAGCGGGGAAGGGAAGGCAGGGGATGCTGCCATGCTGGGGTGGTTGGAAGTGGCTTTTATAGGTGGAAAATATCCTCGCTGAACGTCCTTGCTGTAGGAGACACCTTGGAGGCTGTGTAAGGAGGGGGGACCCCAACACTGAGCTTGGCTTCCAGTTAAAGACAGCCTCTGTCCCATCACTGCATCCAGGGATGCACACACTGGACATGCATCTGGGGATGCTAAAGATGTGTCCTTAAATCAGCTGTTCAGCATCATCTGGTCCTACCAAGGGGACACATAGGGCTGGTCAACCTGCCAAGCCCTTGGCTCACCTCTGTAACTACTCTACACATGACAGCTTTGGAAAGAAGGAGATATTTCAAGCCACTTGTGCATTTCCCCAAACCTGGTTGTAAAAATCAGCTCTTGGCTGCTCTGCAGGGCACCAGCTGGAGATCCTGAGGGAAGCTGAGAGTCGAGGTCTTGTAGCAGATGTCTATCTGGGCTAAGTCATGGGGAAAGCACTGTGGGGAGCAGCACCCTTTCCAGAACTAATTAAGTGACTTCAGTTTGGTGGTGACAAACTTTTTAGTGGGGTTTATGGCAAAAGGACAAGGGGTGATGTTGCTTTTGAACTAAAAGAAGACAGATTCAGGCTTTATATAAGACATCAGTTTCTTTATTGCGACAGTGGTGAAACACTGGAACAAGTTTTCCAGAGAGGTGGTAGGTGCCATAACCCTGGAAATATTCAAGGTCAAGTTGGAAAGGGCTCTGAGAAACCTGATTTAGTTGAAGATGTCCATGCTCCCTGCTTTTAAAAGTCTCTTCCAACCCAAAACATTCTGTGATTTTATGAAGTGCATTTTGTCCTGCTTTGTGTAAATGAGGATGGAGCACTTGACTGCAAAGTGGGGGACCAAGAGGTGAGATCCACCTACTGCAAAGTGGGAGGCAATGCAGAGCTGCTCCCAGCACGAGCAGGGAGCTTGGTTCTGCAGCAGCTTTGGGAGTGACCTACATTGGGTTCTGTGCAGGCACAAGTTGGATCCAAGCAGGCATTGACAGCAAAACACAAGTCAAACCCATACATCTGGGGTGTGGATCTGCTGCAGGACTGACCAGCTTTGCCCTACTTAAAAATCCCCAGTTTGGGACACTACATAAGCCTGACCCCCCTCAATATTTTTTAGAGACAATACTGCATCTCTCTCCCAAAATCACAGAAAAAATGGAAACCAGGGATGCTGGCACCTGTTTGGTTAATTTGTCTGATGGAGCATGACTTTGATTCATTTATTTTTTGAGAGGGAAATATCTGGCTCAACTAGAGACTAATTCCCTCCCTCTCCTGAGGTTGTGTTTAATAGCTAAAGCTCAGCTCTCTCGCTTGCTCTCATACCTCTGGAAACAATTGAATCAACTCCTTGTTTATAAAATGCCTGTGTTTGTGTACATTTGACAAAATAAAACCTGCCTTCTATTTTCCTGCCAGATCTCAGCAGCATTAGTCTTTGAGGAAAATGTTCCCTTTATTTTGTGTGTTTCTCACTCTCCAGCTGCAGGAAAGATGCACCTTTAGAGAAACAGGAAATGAAGTCTGGGGTGAAATACACTACTCACATTAAGGAATTCAGGTCTTGACCTAAATCCATTTTTCATCCAATCCTCAGTCCAAATGCATCTGATTTTCAGAGGCTGATAGCTGGTGCTGGACTTGAAACACATGACACAGACATCTCTATCACAGTTAGAGGGCCTAAAGATCTGCCTTAATAGCTTTTTTTCAGGTGTCTGCTGACCCCTCACATCCCTCTAGCTGAGATTAATTTTCTCTGACCTTAGCCTCTGATGGTGCAGAGGATTCATGCTCTTTCAGAGTGAGCAGCAGGATGGCAAAAAGCAATCCATTCTTGCTCGAAGGGTTCCTCTGATTTATTTTGGCCATCTATTTTGGGTGATAAGAATCACTCCATGACCTCATGAACCTTTAAGGGGACCTGAGGATAACTTGCTTTCATGGGGATCTTCACCTTTGGTCCAAAATCCCCATGACTTGGTGCTGGAAAAGCACTGCACAGACACATCAGAGAGGGGCAGCTGGAGCTCACCCCAGAACAGGTGTGTGAGGACAACCTGGGATACTCTGCATGAAGAACCCAAAAGCTGTGCCTCTGTGCAGTATTTCAGTTGTGCCTTTCCACTCCAGAGAAGTTCAAACTCACATTGAGCCCAAGCTATGAGAAAAGTACTTGTAGCTGCCCACTGTAAAGGTACCACCATCCATGCAAACACACCTCAGGGGCTAACCACTTCATCTCCATGTTCTAATGCCAAGCTGCCAAAACATCCCAGCTTCTCCTGGAGCCAGGGCAGTCACCCTGAGCAAACACAGCTCCTCACTAACATGGTTTTTGGCTTCCCTGTTTAACCTTCACCCTTCAGCCTTGTCGTGCTTTGCTGCTGCCAGCAGCAGGGTTCAGGGTAAGTCCTTGCCTGTGCTTCACATGCCTTGTGCTGCCACCAGAGACTTGCCTCCCATGGCCATTCTGTCCCAGTCCCTCCTAGAAAGAAGGAGGCATTTTGAAAAAAGAAAAATAAGTGCAAAGGCAGGGCCATTCTGGCACACCCACGATACATTCAATTCACATCCTTCGTTTGTTTGAAATAATCCCCTCATGTAGACAAGCTGTAAATTCATTTCTGCCAAAAAATCAAGTTAATCCCTGCATTTCTTAATGCTCGTCAGACAGAGTTTGCTTCTGGCTTCCCAGTTCTGAGGAGGAGCCTCAACCAGATTGTCTGTACCTTGGGTTACCTGATAGCCAGTCACGCTAGGGTACTTCTTTGGTGAAAGTAAATTTAAAAAAAAAAAAACCAAAAAACAACAAGAAAACAAACAACTCCCCATGCTAGGATCAAGGCTGCAGAGAGCAGTCTAAGTCAGTTTTTATTAACTGATGGGTTTGGACTGCCAGGGGAAGTTGTGAAACACATTAAATAGGTGGTTGTGGGCTAGAAGCAACAGTGTCAGCCAGGGGTGGCAGGGTACCTCCCCCATGGGAAATGAGAAGGACCTTGGTTAGGGGTTGCAAGAGGTTATAGTAGCCAGGGAGCTGCCAAACTGCTTTAATTGCTTTCAGTTCCTGTGCCATGGGTGAATATTTTTTTTCTCTGCAGCCAGTAACCACCAGCAAGCACATCTTGTTCCCTGCCTGGAGGGACCGAGCTGCTGCAGTATAGACTGGCTGGAAACTGGTCCCAGAGTGATGGAGTTTGAAAAATGACTGCATTAAAAAAAAAAAACACAGTGAAAAAAAGCCTTTTTGTTGTGTTTTGTTTTTTGTTTTTTGGTTGTTTTTTTTTTTTTCAGGCTGATACAATGTGTAGCTATTTTTACCTCAGCATACCTAATTCTTATGTGTAATCTAAAGTAAACACACTGCAAAGGGAAAGTAATGAAGTTTTAGTGAGCAGTGAACTTGGCAAAGCCAGTGCCAAGGAGGGGATAATCCTTCCCTTGTCTAGATTGTTTGGAAAGAAAAACTTGCTTGTTCTCGTTGTATGTTTACCCATTGTATGCACATTGGTTCTCAGTGGTACAAAGTGCAGCGCAAATCAGTTGATAAACATATTCACTTGCTTTATTGACTGTCTTTATTTTTATTAGGAGATTAAAAAACACTCCAGCCTTTGCCTATTTTCATCTGAGTTTTGCTGTGAATACAATGAGAAGTTGAGCTCTGAGTTGCAGTGGGAGAAAGAACTTTTTTTTCTATTTCTTGTGACCACTTGTGGTACAACCTGTGCAGACACAGGAATATTTTCTGTGACATCTCACAGTCAGTGAGATGGTGTGTGTTTCAAAAGGCACAGCAGTGCAGCCTCCTCCCTTTGTTTGCAGGGGGGAGAGGTTGTTTCTATAAGGCAGGCAGGCAAATTTATCTTCAGATTTGAGCCAGGCGTGCAGCCTTGCAAAACTTTCAGCTTAAAAGTGCTTCTGGTTTGGAGATAAATGTTGAAAGAGAAGAACTGACCATGCTTATGACTAATACATTGGGTTGATGCAAAGTAAAGGGCTGTTGTAGATTAAGGTGCTAACTCTAACAGACAGTTAAAGCTGTAACAGCAGGAATGTTTATAGGTGCTTATATTTATTGGCTGATTAACTATTGAAAGCCATGTGATGTGAACTATGCCTGGAAAAAAAATGTCTCCTCTTTCATTAAAGAATAAGACAATGGAATTTGTTTCCCTTGCAAAGGTGGTCTGGGTGGTACAAACCACACTGATGGAGTGGAGAAGATGACACATGGGATCTCTGCAATCAGGGGCTGGTAGGGCTCAAGTGGCACAGCCATTCCTTTTCCTGCCCTCTTGACCCTTCTCATAGAATCACAGAATCATAGAATGTTTTGGGTTGGAGAGGACTTTGAAGATCATATATTTCCAACCCCCTGCCATGAGCAGAAACACCTTCCACTTACAAGGTTACCCCAAGCCCCATCCAAGCCCCTGCCCTTGAACACTTTCAGGAAGGGGGACATCCTCCCAAAAGCTAATAGTGAGCAAGGCAATGAGGTTTGGGGTTTACCTTCAGCAGTCACTTAGTAATGATTTTTGAGCCAAGGCAGTGAGATGTGACAGCAGAAGTGTGTAGGATGAGGTGAAATAACTGGTGAGGGGAACCTGCCTGGCCCTTTCAATGCACCTCTGGGAAAAGCTGAGTCCACTGTACCAACATGTTTCTTTGCAAGATTTGCAGAGGCTCCAGACTCTGATGACACCATCACAGGACTATTTCTACTTACAGCATTCCAGCATCTCCTCCCTGGAATATATCCTGGAAAGGAAAGGGGGTGAAAAAAAAAAAAGCCACAGGCAAATATGTCTTTTGTAAGCACTGATTCAACTTGCATAGGGTACTCTGGGGCTGTGGGGGTGGACTGTGTGTTCCCCTCTTGTTTCTTCCCCATCCCTAACCTCTCGATCCTCTTCAACATTTCCTTTCTCTCCATGGTTACTCTACACAAACAATTTCCCTGCTGACACGGTCAATGCAAAAGTGCCATAAATATGCAGTGCAGATGCAAGGCATTACTCACCCGTGGGCTGACTCATTTGGAGCAAGTTGGTGAAGAGCCATTCCGGGGGCTGTGAGTCAGCAAGGCTGCTTTGCTTTTGAGCTCACACCTACAAGGAGTGGAAAAAAATCTCAGTGCCTCTCGTGGAAAGCCAGGGAGCCCCGGGCTGATGGCCCTGCTGGGTCATTCAGAAGGTTACTGGAAATCAGGACAGGAAAGTCTTCCTGTTGTCACTGGCAGAAGGAAAGGGGTTGTGTAATGGGAAAGCAGCCACTGTTATCAATGTGGGATTTGAGGCTGAGCCATCCCATGGTGAGAGCCCAGCCCACACTCACTGGAAGTCAAGGTGTTAGCACCTGAAGGAGGGCAGGCACAGGAGGCTGTAGGTAGCAGAGGGAAAGCCATACAGGCACTGTCTCTTTTTTAGGGCAGACAGCAACCTTCATGTGGTGACTCCATAAACCATGAATTTGCTTTTGGTGCTGATCCTAAATCAGCCACAGCTCAAACATGTCCCAAGTCTGTATCATAGAATCATAGAATCAGCTGGGTTGGAAGGGACCTCAGAGATCATCAAGTCCAACCCTTGACCACTACCCCTGTGGTTCCCAGCCCATGGCACTGAGTGCCACATCCAGGCTCTTTTTAAATATCTCCAGGGATGGAGAATCCACTACTTCCCTGGGCAGCCCATTCCAATGTCTGATCACCCTCTCCGTGAAGAAATTCTTTCTAATATCCAACCTAAACTTCCCCTGGCGCAACTTAAAACCATGCCCTCTTGTCTTGTTGAAATTTGCCTGGGAAAAGAGCCCAACCCCCCCCTGGCTCCAGCCTCCTTTCAGGGAGTTGTAGAGAGGGATGAGGTCTCCCCTGAGCCTCCTCTTCTCCAGGCTGAACACCCCCAGCTCCCTCAGCCTCTCCTCACAGGACTTGTGCTGGATCCCTTCACCAGCCTGGTTGCCCTCCTTTGGACCTGCTCCAGGACCTCAATCTCCTTCCTGAACTGAGGGGCCCAGAACTGGACACAGGACTCGAGCTGTGGCCTCACCAGGGCTGAGTATGGTCCCAGTGTCCTCAGGATGCTCAGAAGTTTCCTCTATTTGCCTACTACTGTGGTATTGTTTTTTCCCCAAATGTTAGATCACTTTTCACCAGAATTCAGGGATCCTGACAAGGTTTTCACAGTGGCAGATTAAAACAAATTCTGCTTAACAGTGTAATCAGTTGTTGCATGGGCAAAAAAAGGATAAAGCAAAGAAGATATGGCATGGGAAAGTTATGTGCAGAACTGATAGGAACTGTATGCAAATATGTATGTAGAACAAAAATAAGCTCAAATGTAAAATGAGGATATTTAGAAATAGAAGGAGAGTATTGTGCTGATTTGTTTGGTTTTGGTGTTTTGGAGTGGGGGAGTTTTTTTGGGGTTTTTTGTTGGATTTTTTTCCTTTGTTTTGTATTTTTTGTGTGTTTTTTTGGTGTTTTTGTGGGTTTTGTGTTTTTTTTGTTTAAAGTATAATAGAGAAATTGACTACTATAGGAGAAATTTCTCAGAAGTGTTGTGAATTTCATGCAAGACTGGGACATCTGCAGGTGGAGCTGAATTCCAGCTTGGGGACAGGAATGCAACTGGGGCATCAGATCCCTCTTTTATTTTCTTAATAAATAATTTAAAATACCCTCATCTAGCTGAAGCAGATGGCTACAATCACACCATTTTATCTCAATCTGAATAAGGAAAAACTTGTTTCCTGGCTTCATGGCACTCAAGCTGTTTCTCTTAGCCCTTTACCTAGAAGAAACCCCAAACACTTCACACCTTTGACATTCTCAGTTTTTTTACCTACTGGTCAGACTAACTCATTTGAAATTTCTCTAAGCTGTACATAAGAGTTCAGACATGCTAATCTCCAACACTGTGCTATCTCCAACAATGATCATGTACTGTTTCATGCTGATACCATGCTAAGTGCTATATTGAGGAAAGAGTTGGGTTGAAACAGATTGGCTGAAGGGTGTAAAACCCTCCCAGGTAATCATTCATAGTTTGGTTTGATCATGCCAGGTCCAACTTGTTCTCATTCCAGTGTGTTAGGGGTGGCTCACATTCAGAGCCCTGGAGCTCAGATCCACCTTCATCGAGGCTTCTTTGTTGCCAAAGTCGTTAATTTGCAGAATGACCTTAAGATCTAGAGTTATGGGGTCATAGCCCCAAACCCATTGTTTGAGGGAAGCCCAGAACCCTGCAGCCAGAATGCCACAAGGTACCTCTGGGTTATGGTCCCTTGGTATCTCTATGGCACACAATCCTGTTGCCTCCTTTTCAGTGAAGAATTGCTTCCAAATCTACATAGTCAGGCTCCAAAAAAGCTGGATCACAGTCCATTGTGTAGAGGAGATAAAGTCAGATGATCCCTTACGCATCGAGAAATGCTCAATGAAACCTTGTAGGGGGAAGAATATGAACCTCCTTTAAGCGGACTCCCTGTGATTCCCTGGGGTCTTTCTCATTAAGATTTTTTTGTTTGTTTGTTTGGATGAGCAAGGGATTCTTGGAGAGTGTTGCTCTTCCTTCTCTCTTGTACTTAAAACCCTCCTTTGCTTCTCCACTGCCTCCATGCCTTGGATGTTATGGTGAAACCTTTGTGCTGACCACCACCCTCTGAGCTGCTGGTTTGAACCTTGTTGGGTTTTTCCCTTCAGTACCCACCCAGGCTCCTCTCCACATTGGCAGGAGATGGTGCCTTCAAACAACCCCCTCTGGGCCAGAGCCATGGCTTGTTGGCTGCAGAGGCAGAAGCATAAAGAAATTTGTCAGGCTTCTTGCAACGGGGAGGGAAAAAACCATCAGCTGCTGCCAAAGCCTATGTGGTGCAGTAGAGCATGGCTTTGTTTTTGTGGTGCTTTCCAGAGGGCAATTACCAGTCTGAGGAGATGTTAAGTGGACTTGAGAGGAAAGGGAAGGCCTAATGCATGAAAAGAGAGGGGATGACAAATGGAAAAGCCCTCCTGATGGAAGTGAGAAGGGTGCAGGCATCCTTCAGATCACTTCTCAGCCTGGGAGCCATGGAATGCTTCCAAGACATCCAAGAGTGGTAGCTAAGAACTGCACATGAGTAGGTTTCATTTTGCTTTGTGGGAGTCTGCTGCACAGCTGGAAAAACTAATTGGGTCCTTGTGCTGTGAAATGGGCTGCACATATGCTGCTGCAGGCTGAGATTAGGCAGAGGATCTGGGAAGAGTTTAGGTACAGCCTATGCTGGAATGGAAAGTGCTTGCTGTGAATGCAGGAGGACAGGAATTGTTCCTGAAGCCACCTTCCTGTGGTTCCAACCATATGCCTGATATGTCCAACTAGTCAGTGATGTTATAAAACTGGAATCTCTCATCTATGCCCCTGACTTTGAGTCGGGTGCTCAACCATTTCTACAGTCTGAACATCAAGTTTACAGGATAAGTTAGGAGATCTAATGAAGAAGCAGGCTTGTATGAAGAGAAGGGGACAGAGAGAATCCCAAGCAATAGAACCACTACAGCAGATGTTCTCCACTGACAGGGGTAAGAAACAGAATGATCTGATGTGGGAAGACCCCCAGGTTTGTGTTTCCTTTAGTATCCTGTGCTGTTAGTTGCTTCTACTACAGAATGCTCCTTCCCAGGGCCAGGTGAAGGATTCAGAAAATTTTGTTTCTAGCATTCTTCCTCCATCTAGCAAGTAACTTGAGCACACAGGTTCTTGTCCTCTGGCAATGCCTCCAAATGGGAGTTAATCATCTGTCACTACCATTCCCCCGAGCTGCACTTTTACCTGCAGGCTGGGATTTTGCTCTACAGCCGAGTGGCAACATTCAGCAGGTTTCTGTGTAAAAGAGCTCTTGTTCTTATGTGATTGCTTTGGTTTGTTTTTTTGTTTTTTTTTTTAAGCTGGACAGCATCCAACCAAGAACAATAGTAAGACTCCAAAGGTTGCAAAGTCAAGCACCCTGGTGCTAGAAGCTGCCGGCAGTCAGGTTGTTCATGTGAGTTCAGTTTTATCTCCTATTTTGATTTCTTTTTACAAGATCCTGCATATATCAACAGAGGGGCCCCAACCTCTTTCAGTGTGCTGGTTGGACAGTGAACCAGGCAGAGCAGACCAGAAAGCAAACACTTTCTCTTGTGATCAAGGCACAGTGTGGCTACCCAGCAGAGGTAAATTATAGTCTTGGCTCTGCTACCACCTTTTGTTTGATGTTAAGTTGGGTGAGATGCTATCATAATGGAAGTGTTCAAGATGGCTGAATTATGGTAGTGGCTTGACAGCATGATTTATGGCCCTCTCCACTGTAGCTTTTTCAGTCCGTCCTTTGCAACCTTTGTGTTCTTCCAACCAAGCTTTTCCACAGCACACATTGTCCTGGAGGACTGGGTAGATCCCTGGGGATTATTTGGTGTCCTCAAAAGAACACAGCATCCCAGTGATCCCGGGCACTGTGATCATGCCTTTCTCCACTTGAGGGCGATGTGACCTGGTTTAGGGCACACAAGAGGCAATTCGGTGTGAAATAAAAGATGTCCAAATTTTGGCATCAATGTTGGGTGTCTGGATGAGGTCTGGGCATCTGAGCTGCTGCTGTAGTTGACAGATTCAGTGAATACAGTCAGTGGAGCCTGAAGGGAAAGTCAGCTTCCTCTAGAATACATGGACATCAACTGAGCACATGAACTGCTCTCTGAATCCACTTGACTGTAATAGGTAAGGTCATCAATTCCTCCCCCCCCTAATATGTCTTTGACACAGTGTCTTGTGGCTTTGAGATGGCCATCAGATCCAGCCCTAGAAGGGTCTCCCAAATTGTCCTTGGTTGCATCTGCCAGCTGTGTACACCTGAGATCCCTAATTGCTATCTAATTGAACAATGGATATCTAATTGAACAATGGATATCTAATTAACAATGGATATCTAATTGAACAAAGAAATCAAGGCCCAGATTTTTGCTCACAGCTATGGGGACCTGGACATTTAACTCATGTGTAGGCAGAGCTGCTCAGCTGCCTGCACTCAAGGGTCTTGTTTTCAAGCTAAGTCTTGACCAGAGTTATTGATGTGATTGAAATAGAGAAGATGTCCAAGTGGGTGTGGAAATGCAGGACATTTTTGCTAAGGAAAATGCATGCCCACCTCTTGGACAGACTTTAAAGAAGGCACTTCATGGGGTCAAGAGCTCAGATCAAAAAGAAGCTAATGAAGTTGGCTGAAAATACAAGTGATGCTTCACTGCCAGGTTGCAGAGTCAGGTTTTTCTATAAAATATGTAGCAAAAGGACTTCTTAAAGACATAAAACTTCACTTTGTGATGCTCATTATGCTACTGTTTACAAGAAATTAATTTCAGGTTTCAGCAGTGTTTTAAGAAACACACGTTCTTTTTATAGCCCAGGAAGAATACTTTGCACTGTAGGAATATGGGAACATACAATGTTTCCCTGATAAATCTTAGTTGATCTAAATGATCCACCTTAGTTATGTCTGTTTTATTTGTCACGTTGGTTGGCATTTACCTTTCTATTTTTTTTGCAGAAGGAACAGAAATATTATAGGTGGAAACATTTCAATCCACTTAAAACTACATGAAACTTAATTAGTGTTCTGGTGGCAACTGAAGCACGCATTGCCAATTAGCAGCAGCTTAAAATATCCAGACAGCAATGGTCTGTAATGAAATAAATAGATCACTGGCATCCCCAGCAGTAGGGAACATGTTGTAGGGCACCAGATATCCGTGACTAAGGAGGTCCTGCTTCTTTCTGGAGGTTGCTTCCCATGACCACATTCAGTCTTCTCAGGTTCAGTTCCCTTCCTAAAGTCAATTTTCACAGGATACTTTTATTTTTTTCAGGCAGAAATTTACATACTCTGCCTTACAGCGTAGAAGTGCTGCTCTGTTGTGGTGAGAGATGTGCAAAAAGTACCCTTTTTTGGGTCAGTGGGGACAGGAAAAGATCAAGTCTCAGGTCTTAGAGCAGAGCTCAGAACTACATATGCTTATCTCCTTGAAACCAGTTGAATTTTAGACCTGTTTTGAACAGTTGGGTCCCAAAATACCCCTGTGGGTATCTCTAAATATCTCTTATCTTGTTCCCTGAGTCTGACCATCTTCTGATGGCTGAACTAGTAACACTTTCGATGAGTTATAGCAGGCAAAGGTTTGGTTTGCTGTGGGAAAAAAGGGAAACTAAAGTGCTTTCTTTGTGATTTAGTTATGTGTTAGTGGGTGAAGAAAATGGTTCTTGGATCATTTGTTTCTTGTGTGCCTCTGTCTCAGTTCTCAGACAGACAAGGTGCTTAGCTGTTAATATGGGACAAAGTAATAACAGAGAGAAACTAACAGAGGAAAACCAGATTCCAATGGAGAGATTTCACACTGTCCTGTGGACCTCACTCCCAGAGGCCAAAAGCTGAGCAGAGCCCGTGCCAATGGGAAAGTCTCTGTCCTTGCCTAGGTAATTGTACTGGGTCTGAGAGAGCCAACCCTTCCAAATGCACATTTTGGGGCACCCCAGCCTTGGCTGTGGTCTTGTATTTTCTCCCCAGACACGTAGCAGTTGTTCAGCTTACCTGTATCCTCATGAAGCCTTGCAGAAAGCCCTGGCACTTTGGTGGCTGACCTGGCTGCCTTCTTGTGGGAAGCCCATGGTGACATTCTTGTAAGAGGGACTTCTTCTGAGCAATCACCCTGCAGAAAGCTGAATTTACTGGTATTAAAACCTTCTGGTGTTGTGCTGAAGGTAATAGGAATATATATATTCCTGCTGGCCCCCTCGCTGCTGATTTGACATCATGCCACGTGGGAGAGGTGTTGGAAATAGGCAAATACTACAGAATTAAAAATAAGAATTAAAAAAAAAAACCAACACTCCGAGTTGAAAGGGAGGAGAGCCAGGAAAGGAAATACCTCAGGCAGAGAATTACTACTTTTGTATCAAAGCCAGCAGCTTCTTACTCTAATATTTAACACCCAGGAGAGCTGAGGGGGAGGATGCAGAAAATAGGTGAAATTTTTCAAAGGCACCCAGTTGCTGCTGATTTTCCTTAGGTGCAGTTTTCTAGTGAATATTCAGTTTGATGAGAGATGTGACTTTTGGTCACCAGAAGCACATTTCCATGTTCAGCTGCAATTTGCTGAACAGTCTGAAAACAAAGAGTGGAGAGCAGCTGGAAAGGAAAGTGACACCAACCCCTACAACCAAAATCCAGTGCTCATTTCTGCTGCTTTTCTTACTAGAAGTCAAAATATTTCATTCTGGGTCAAAGAAGTTGTTCAAGGTGTCAGGAGAAGAGAAGGCAAAAGGACAAGGCAGCTTTTTGCTGTGCTTGGCTACCTAAAGGAGGGTTATTGAGAAGTGTGCCATAAAACAACATGGAAAGGGGACAAGCTGCAGTAGGGAAAATTCCTTTTGGACATAAGGAAAAGTGTCTTTCTCATGTGAGCACTGAAGCAGTAGGAGAGAGACTGAGTAGTCTCCATCCCCAAAAATAAGTGAAACTTGATGAAGCAAGGCCACTAACAATTAGATGCGACCTTGAACATGGACCTGCTTTATTCAAGGCATTGAGATACAGACCTCCAGAGGTTCCTGCCAAGCCAAATTATTCTCCAGTTCTGTGAAGCTGAGACAGAGCTTGAATAAAACGAAGAAAAAAATGTTCCCCCTTTCCCCTCCCCTTTCCTTCCCCTTCAGCACAGCTGGAGGCTGGTGCTCTTGAGCTTTGCCATGCTTTGTGCTTTTGATACCTCTGGCCCATCCTGGGTACTAATATCCATTTCAGCTCTTTTGCTTAATCAGTTAAGTTAGTTTGAAGTTATTTCAGCCCCCAAGGATGCTGTCTGCACCAGTGGCAGTGAAATCAATCGTCCTGCAACAAGGAACACTCTTACTGCATTGCCAGCACTTTATGGGGATGTCTTTTGATACTACAGGGAAACAAACAGGACAAGGACCAAGGTGCAAGATAGTCTGCAAGCTGACCAAGGAAGGATAGCAAGAAAGAGAAGAAGGTAGCTGGGATTATTGGGAGAGTTGAAGATGACTGTGGAATGATACATGCAAAGGGATCTCCTTCAGTTTGCTCCCTTAACCCATTTGGTTGGTAGAAATGGCACATCCTGAGGTACCAAGACTGGATCCAGGCTATAAGGGACCTGTTATCCAAATCAGAACCATGATAGTTGCCCTGTAATCTGGTAAGGAGCTGCATCCAGGTTTTCTTCTCAAAAAGCAGCAATATTTTATTTCCTATTTGAAGGTGGTTTGTGGGAACACAAGAGGCATGGCTTAGTTTTGGGGCAGGGAGGTGTGGGGTCTTGCTGCAATGCCTTTAGAGATTTTGGAGTTCTTAATTTCCATGGGGCTTTTTCTCAGCACCCGAGTCAGGGAAGTGAAACTGTCACAGGGCAAATGTATTAATAGTACTTGTGTGCTTGGATACTCTAGGGTCTGGACCTGAACCCACCTACTGACACCCATGGAAAAAATCCATGGACTGACTTTGGTCTGAGATCACCTCCCATCCCTACAAGTACCTGGAGAGTTAGGAAAGGGCCAGGATGAAGTTAAATGAAAGGCTTGCTGGCTTGTCTTTATCTGCACTGGCAACAGCTCTGCTTGAGTAGATCCAGAAGGCTTTTGTCCCAAATATTTACAATATGCTGCTAAAAAGAACTGCCGGCTGTGACCTGGGGGCCTTCTCTCCACCTCTCTGCCTGAGGGAGATCCAAAACAATACAAGGGAGCTGGAGGTCCTGCCAGGCTTGTTTCTGCCTGGGGAGGAGATGAAAGAAAACAAACCACAGACAACAGATGTCCCATATATTACTTAATGCAGGCTGCTTGGTGGGGGAAGGAGAAGAACCTGCAGCTGACAGGCCAGCTGAAAGCCTTGGGGAGGAGCAGCCTTCTTATGGAGTGGCCAGAGCCTTGGCCACTTGCTAGGTGGCTTCAGCCATCTCAAAGCCTGGCTTGCTGTGGGTCACTTCATCTGCTTTGACTTTTCTGCCACCCGTGAGAAATAGGAGAAAGCAGATCCCTTTGGCATTTACTGGAGGAGGGTATGTTTCCACTGGAGTTTTTTGAGTCCTCCAGTGAATCGTAGAGAAAGCTCTGTTCCTGCCCAACGCTGCTGTTCTGTGGTTTCAAAAGAAACTGTGCAAAAACGTTCATTCTTTTATTTGTAGAGTCTGTCCCAGTAGGACTTTATTGATGTCTCTCCTCTAAAATTCAGAGACTTTTTCCTGGCTTAAAGGTAGATGGTAATTGACTTACAGCTGCCTCTCTGCAGGAAATTGCAGTATCATATTCCCTTTTATGTTGTGCATTGTGGAAACATTACCATAGATTTTTGGGAAAAAGAAGAATGGAAAGGTGAGAGAGAGACAGATATCTACCTCTGTATGGTCCTGAGTCTGCTGGTGCTTGGCCTGAGGATCAGAGAGGATCAAGCTTTGTTCTGATAAGGATTGTCAAAAATGGTTGGGTCATCACATCATACACAGGGGACCTTCCCTTAGGTCTGGGTAACTATTGTTCCTGAAATATTCTTGAAAGGTCACTTATGTTGCAAATGGTGGTGTGTCTTCCGTCTGTTCCTAGAGGATGGTGAGAGAAAAATTTTTGCATTCAGTCCTGGCTGTATTCTTATGCCAGTCCAGGGTGTTAAAAGAGCTGGTCTTGGTGACCTTGAGTACCCATGCACAAAGGTGTGTCCACACCTTCTTGTGGCAGGCATCTCTCTGAGGATTTGCTGGCCACTGAACAGTGAAGGGGAAGACACTCAGAAGGCTCAAACCCCAGACTTTCAAAGCAAGATGCATGCTAACAGACCTGGAGGAGCAGGCAGCCAGTGCTAAACATATTAGCTACGATTACAACTGCAAGCCAGCTTCATTCTTCTGGGCAATACTGATCTCTGGGGATGGTCAGGAGGGCTGTCTCCTCCATGGAACTGGATTGTACAAGCAGGTGCATGAAGCAGGTTTTACAGCTAGCTCAGTTACAGCTGGAGGCCCCAGCATCAGATTGGGTTTCTTGGCTTGGCCCAAGATTATACATTACCACAGGGATTGCCAAAGATGCACAAGCTGATTCAAATCAGGTAAGAACATCTGCCTTCTCCCTCTGCCCTCTGCAGATGATGCATCAAAACTAACCCCTGGTGTAATTGTACTGGAGCCAAGTGCTGTTTACCTCCATGGATAATTTGGTCCAGCACTTTGCAAAGTGTCAGAGCTGCTGGGGCTTGAATTCCCACAGCCACAGCTGCTTACAGTGGAGCTGGTGGAGGAGTTATCTTTGTCCTTCCTCTCCTGATCCTGCTTCAGCAAGCAGAGCAGCCTCCACCTGACTATAAAAGGCTTTTTCCTTACATTCAGCTGTGTGCAGATGGAGGCTTGCTGTGGTACTGATGCCAACCACCACGTTGCTCAAGCATCTCCAGACTGGCAGGGCTGCTTATCCAGGTTTGTTCCCTTGAACAGCTCTCCTGTACTTTTTTCTTCCCATATGATAGTGATGGGGAAGTCTGGCCTGATAATTGCTCTTGATAGGAATCTAGACAGAAAGGAAGCTGCCAAAGCATCCGTGCACACAAAACCCATCTCCTCATGTGACCATAAGCAGGAGAACTGGTCATCTGGGGAAGCAACCCTGATGTTTAGCATGGCTCATACTCCCCAAGGCCCTGTGGGATATCATCAGCCATTACTGGTTGACAGGCCAGCACTGCCCAAATCCTCCAATTCATTTTTGAGTGGGCACAAATTGTCCTCCAGCATTTTACAAAAGAGCACAGAGGTTCCAGAGCTGACACAGGAGATGACAACGAGTGCTGTCAGGTTGTGATCTGAGGGAACCCTGTATGTGACATGACCAACATTACGATGCTCTTTTCAGAGTCAGCTTGGCACCGAACAGCAAAGCTGTGGAGAAGCTTCACACCAGCAAACCCCAGTGTAGAGAAGGAGCAATTTCTAAATAATTGGAGTTCCTTGAGGTTTCTGGTCAAAGCCTCACGTCTGTTCAGCTAGGAGGCTGGAGAATAAAAGGCTATCACCATTACACAGTGGTGTAAGTTAAAGCCTTGACTCCCGGGACTGTAGCTGGATGAGCAGGCAGGGGCTGCTGAAGAGCTGTGATAGGAGACGAGCTGACCCCTGAGAGCATTCTCGGTGGGGAGGGACAGGGTGTTTGGCCTGGCAGGGCAGGTGAGGACTTGGGAAGCTGTAGTTTTATCTCCTCCGAGATGCCTGGACCATAGCACAGGAGGTGGCGTGCAGCCAGAGCTGGAGACATCGCTGCCCTGGGGGGAGCAGAGCTGCGAGGCCTGAGCCAAGGCTTTGGCAGGGCTGCTGCTGCACAGCTGGCTTGGCTGCCCAGGAGCTGCTGGAAACACACGTGCTACCAGTCTGGGAGGAAAACTTCAGGGCTAGGAACAGCCAGGGGAGGTGTGTGCATCGGCTGCATCTCAACTGATCAGCAATGCGGGTCCTGAGCAGAGGGTCCCATGGCAGCACAAGACTGTGATGGTGAGCAAAATCCCTGGTGTGGCCCTGCTGGCATTGTCCAGGTGATGGCCAGGGACAATTTGGGGGTTATCACGTGCTGGAGACACCCCTCACAGGCAGTAGTGTTGTGACTGTCCTTTTCTGAATGGTAAGAGTGTCTTAGAGGAATGGATGCAAACTGTGCTGCTGTAAAATATATCCTCAGAGATGGAAAAGGGGTTGAGGTCCTCTGAGGTGGAAATGGTGTTAATTTCCTCAGAGATGGAAAAGGGACTGAGGACCTCTGAGATGAAAATGGTGTTAATTTCCTTGGAGCTGGAAAAGGGATTCAGGTCCTCTGAGATGGAAAAGGGGTCTGTGCCCACCCTGTTGGCTGGTGCAACCAGGATGGTTCCAGGGTGCAGAATCGGTGCTGGCAGCCAGGGGACTCCTTGGCTGTCCATCATGTGCTCAAGCCACATCACATAATGGCCTCCTGGAGGTTTCTCTGTCTGTTTACGGTCACCCCTGAACTCTGTCCGGCTTCTCTCAGATTAACACATGCACTCCCCAGCCCTGCAGATGCTCAGGAAAATTCAAACGAGGTGGGATCTGCTCTGGGAACTGAGCACTCTGCTTTGCTACCCTGATCTCCTGCAATGGGAGACTGGCTTCGTGTATCTCTGTTTTATCCTGATTTAACCACTTTATCCCAATTTAAATGTCCTGACAGCGGCTCCCGAGAGCCGGCATCAGCTGAAGAGCACTTTGCCAAAAATCCAGACTGTGAAATACCCTGTACCCAAACTGTGAACCCCAGTACCACTGGGAGTTGCTTCAAAACCCCCCAAAAGGCAGTGAGGAATTGCTGCTGGCTACTGTATTCAGAGCACAGCAAAGGTGCAGGCGGGCTGGGGTGACCGCAGAGTTAAAACTGATGAAATAACAGAGCTAAGAAAATCAAAGAAGTTTTTTTTTCCTTGTGCTGGAAGTGGAAATTCTGCACGGGCGGGCTGGCAGAGGTGAACAAAGCGTTAAATCCTGGCAGAGCAGCTGCTGCTGACCTTCTGGTCCCAGCACCACTAAACAAAGCTCCTGTTACAGCTGAACTTTAGTACCAGCTTCTGCTGCTCCAGGGATCCTCGCAAAAGTACAGCCCGAGGATTAATTATGTGTCCAGGGTAACCATACCTCCTGTAAAAAGAAACAGGAGTTTTGTTTTGTCTCTGAAATGTGCTTATTGCAAGTTTTCTGAGTGCTCCTCAGTCCTCTGGCATGGGAAACTATGAACAACTTTTACATTTTTTTTTCTTTAATTTTTTTTTCTCCCTATTCATGGTTTTGCAACCTCTAATTTAATGTCATCACAGAAGTCTTTCCTTTCAGAGGCAGAATCCAAACCTATTCATTCTCTTCTCACATGAGAACCTTTCGTAGCCCTTATCTAGTGCTGGGCATCCTCCTTTCCTTCCTGCATTCCTTCTTCAGAAAACAAAATTTTAGGCACTTCCCAGCAGAGGTCCTATAGGTATGGTCCAGGCTCTTAGTGTGACATGAGTAAGTCACACACATGAGTAATATTTTAAAGGGATGGAACCTTTCCTTCTCCAGTGGGGATGATGTTGGAAGTCCACCCCATAGAAAAAAAACCAAAAAACCCCAAAACACTTATTTCTGTGTGAAACTCGATGAACTGATTGAAGCAGACTGGGTATAAGGCTTCTGGAGTCTCATTGTCTTTAACTGTAAGGAACTGTCTTTAACTGTCCAAACTGTAAGGAAGAGAAAAATTGGTCCTGTGAAATATATAATAAGACTCTACAGAGTTAGATGGGCATGAAGACTGGTTGTGGCACTGAATAAAGAAAAAGGTTCCAAAATAAAAAAGTTTGGGTTGCAATGGTAATAAACATGATCTTCATGCCAAGCATGTAGCTGAGTTCAGTTGTGGTGCCCCAGTTTAGCAGTTTGAAATTTGCCCTTACCTAACTCAATTTTTTGGTTTTGTTTCTTTGCTTTTGTTTTGTTTTGGTTTTATGCACATAGTTTACAGTGTGGTTAATCCTAGAGCTGTTCACAATGTACTTTTTGCTGCTCAGGTGGAGAGCTCTTCTGTGCCTTGTCCTTATGGTTCCTGGCCTGTTGCCACTGGCAGAAGGGGGAGGGACATGGGACCTGTGTGGCTGCTGAAGGTGCCTCTGGGTTGGCCACCAGAGGTTTACCTGATATTCCATGCTGACAGGGGTGTATCTGAGGTCAACCCTAAAATCAACTCATTATTGTTAATATTAGTCCCTGAACCCCAGGAAGGAGGAAATCTGAGAGAACAGGGATTTCATTGCCTAGGAGCTGAGAGACTTTTTGGGCTTTCTTGACCAAGTGGCAAAAAATATCCTAAGGTGGTTGAATACTCAAGTGCATGGCATGCAGGCCCTTGGGAATAAAAGAATATTGGTATTATCATATTGTATCAGTCTGGGCATGTAACACCCTCTCTTGGCATGGTCGGTAGCTTCAGGAAAGCTCTGAGAAACAAGGGATGCTCGGATTGATTCTCCTTCCAAAAGCTTCTCTGAGCTTTTAGCACTTTGTGGATCTACCTTCTCAGAGGCAGAACAACCTGTGGATCCCTGGAGTCTGTACCCATCTCCTCAGCATCCAACAAAAAGAGGTTGAAAGCAGTTTCTGTGCTGTATATTCATTAAAATCGATATAGGTTTTTTTTGGACCAAGCAGTTTTCTCTGGAAACTGCTTTTATCTGCAACATTTATTACTTAGAGTGGGTCCTGTCCTTTCAAAGAAAGTCAAAACTCAGCTCTGAGCTGGCTTGTTCCCCAGGGATGTCCCTAGGATGAAACAGGAGATAGTTTCAAAACCACTTTTGTTACACCACAGGTGAGGGATAGAGTTTGCACTTTGCAGGAAGTCTTTGTGGTTGAGACCCTAAAATCTCGTGTGAGGAGATGAGTGCCTTGGAGAACATGTTCCCATTTTGGGAGCATGGAGGCTGTGGGGCTGCTCCTTCCCCTACCAGGGCACCCACTAACCTCCTCTCCCATCAGAACAGAAGGCAACTGCTGCACAGTCTTGCCAAGACTCTTGGCTGGATCACATCATCCTTGGGCTTTGCCCCAGTTCCTGGGATTTTGTGAAATCTCACCTTCCATTTTCCAAACTTCTGAACCTGATGGTTGCTGGGGAAGACTTGAAACCATGGTGCAGGCATAACTGGAAAGCTTAAGGCCTCAGAATTTAAGCTAAAAGCTGTCACTTCTAGGCTTGGCAGGATTAATATTAATGGAGCCACCATGGTCCAGGACTTCATTTGCATTCACTTTGTGATAGCAACTGATCCTGGAAAAGGCTCTCCTGGAGGTGCTGCAGAAGGGATGCATGAGACCACTCTGCCCCAAGGAGCTTCTGGTCCAAGCACAAGGGCTCTGACCTGCAGTAGAAAATTCTTGTCCACAAGTGAATTGTCCCTGTCCCTCAGGTTGAAGCTCCTCATCCTCTGTCCCCCTGAATTATCAAAGCTAATGAACACAGAGGTCTTGTTTAAGTGGCTGGGATGTAATTAGCCCAGCATCTCCCAGAGATTTTGGGGACTCTGTGGTGGTGGTACTCACTCACATTGCCTCACCAATCATTGTGTTTGATGAAAGGATGCTGAGGGCAGAGGTAGAGAAGACATTTCGAGAGGTGTTAGAACCATGTCTTTTCTCCATGGGTGCCTGTCAGGAAAAGTCACGGCAGCTTCCTGGGAAATTTTTTGCCTTTCCCTGGTAGATCTGTGTGTAATTGGTAACAGACTGGTATGCTGGCTTCATGTGTACCTGGGACACAGTGGGAGTCATTTTGGCATGTTTGGAGGTCCCCTACATCATCCCAGCTCAGGAGTCTTTGCAGGCTTGCTCATGCCACTGTCAATATTCATCAGGAGATCTTGGTTTCAGCAGTAACTGTGGCCAAGTTTCCAATCTGGTGGATGCTGTGGAAAGATGCCAGGACTGAGTCTTCACCCAGGACATCTGAGAAGGTGCCTGGGGACTGGCTCATCCCTCTTTCACACCACCCACAAGCCACTCCAAGCTCTCAGTGCTCTCCTCCAGCCCAGCTTCTCCATCAGCAAGGAGACTTTGCTTGATGGTAGGAACTAGAACCTGGGATCTCCCTGCTTCAGCACATTCCCCTGTAAAGCTGCCATGAGGAGAGCACTTGCCAGCTTCCCAGGGCCATCCTTGCAAATTGAAAAATGTTTTCAGGGGCTGCCAGACGGCTGCTCCGAGTGGCCCCATGGTGCTCTGTCCTAAGCACCAGGATTTTTTGTTAATTTTTTTTTTTTTTTTTTTAAGTCTCCTAAATCAATAGCCTGATGCACTTTGGCAAGCAGCCTGTCCAAAATGAGCACAGAACAAGATAATATACCCAAAAGTCAAACCTCCAGCCTCCACAGTTGCTTTGGACATCACGAATTACCAGTAGAAGCATGCCTAGCAGGAGAGAGGGTGGGGAGAGCAGAGGTCCATTAATGATTCCCTACCCCCAGCATATGGCTAATTAAAATTTCTAATTAAGGCACTGTGGGGGTGAAGAAAGGAAGCTCTTGGCCGAAAGTCCCCCTCCTTTTTCTGTATTTCCTTCAATAGCTTTATAAATTTCCCCCCCAAATGAACTAATTAATATCACCTAATCAGTTAATAGAATTAGCTAATTAGATTGCTTAATGGAATTTCTGAAGAGCAGATTTAAAAGCTCTTAAGGAGACTGTAATCACTTTTTATCAGGGAAGCAGGGCACCAGTGCCTGTGCTCATTCAGTGACTTTCAGCAGCCGCCCTTATCAGCAGAACATTGCTGAAAAAAACTGATGGGGCTTCATGCTGCTCCAGAGCCACCCAGGCTTGAAAGGTCAGGTTGAGCTTGCTCCTCCGAGTTGTTGTTGCCTGCACCTGATGGCATCAAAAATCCATCACTCTTAAGAGCTTGGTGGGATGTTTTAGGGAAATTGGTGGTGGGGCAGAGCACTGTGGAGTCACCCATCTCTCCATGGAGCTGGAGGGGTTTGGGAGCTCGTGGTGGTTTCTCAGCTTGTTGCTGATGGTGGCTTTGAGTTAGGGGGACTGATAGGAAATCCCTGCCCCTGCCACTGCAGTTTTTGTGGTCTCAGAGGTCAAAGTTTTCCCCCAGTCCTCCCCTCACTGGTGTGCAAATAGAGACAGACAGACAGACACTGCTGAACGTTCCCAACATTGAGGCTGTGGTGAGGGGGAAAGAGGTGCTGAGAAAAAAGATTGGGTGCTGCTGTGCCTTCCTGGGGACATGCACGTTTTGCAACTACCACCAAAGACAAAGCTCTCCAGGCAGCACAGGGCACCTCCAGCAAATAGTTTTTTGTTTAAGGTTAGTCTGTGGAGATGGGTGAAGGGGTGGGTGGATGTGCAGTGCTGTTTAGCTACACCTAGGCTGGTCTTGATGGGACATCCAGACTTTTTCTGGCTTTGGGCACTGGCCCTTGCTGCTTTTCAGCAGTGCAAAGTAGGAGTGAAGACTGGACTTGTCCCTCTGCTTTGGGGGCACCATATGAGAAACAGAAATCTTTGTGGTTCAGGGTCCATCTCACATCATCAGTGATTAATTTCTGTCCCTTCTAAGGCTCCACACCCCAAGAGTATCACATAGACATTTGCCCATGGCATAGAGAGACATAGCTGGAGGTTTTCTTGAAGCTAATGTTAGCCTGAAGAGTTAAAGTAATTTACTGGTGGCAGCAGTGGTTCCTGACATGGTGTCATAACTGAACAACATTTATGCCAGGGAAACCTGGTGATGTGTTTCCCAACATGCAGATGGCTCCAGGTTTGTCCTTGGGCACTTGCAGCAGGAGCAGCTCCACCTGTAGGTGCCTGCTGCTGTAATGTTTCTTTTGCCAGCAGATGCTTTAGAAAGAGGTGATGAGGACTCTGTGGCACCACAGCAACACCAATGCTCTAGCAACATCTCTTAACCCTTTGGAGAACATCTTCTTTCAGACTGAGTAGCATGGCAGGGCTGTACTGAGGTGCATCATCTCTGTGCAGCATCTCTGCTTTGTTTGTGGTCACCTGAAGATGCCCAAGGAAAACAGGAGAAATAAAGGAACTCTGAAGTGACTCTTTCACATCCCTACCAGCCCAATGGCTGGCAATAGGGCTGTTAGCACCTTTCTCATCACAGGGTTGTGTCCAGAGTTTTGTGTTTCAGGTGTTTTGATGAACTTTGAAGAATGTGTCTAGTCTGTTAACTTCTCCAATAGCATACAGCTGCTTGTACCCCCTGGCATATGAATTCATGAAAACAACAGGAATATCATTCCTTTTAGCTCTCCATGGAGACTTCTTAGCCTGCCAGGTGGATTCCTTTTGTACTCTCTTGGCAATGGCAACATTTATTGCACTGAGTGTACCAGAATACTGCTGGGAAATTAAACTTCAAACAGCAATATAGGCCAAAAGTGCTGAAGAACTGCTGGATTAGTCCATCCCTACCAGTGACTGGAGAAAAGCTGAAAACCAGGAAAAAGTTATATATTTCCAAGGACATTTTAAGCCTTTAGCAATGTGTTGTATAGAGTCTTTCTAAGGAAGAGTCTCTTTAGTTCAAATAAACCCTGATGGATTTTGGGGGGGAATTTACCTAATTCCTTTATGAGCCCTTATGCATTTTTCCCATCTTCAACAACCTGCAGCAAGGAGCTCCATTGGGTAATGAGCAAAAAGCCTTTTGTTTGATTAAGCCATCTGCCTGTTAGTTTTACTTGTTGGTTTCTAATTCCTGTACTGGTGGAGACCACAGACACCTGGTCCTTGTTTATCTTCTTTGAGTCTCTGATGAGCCTTTAGACGTCTCATCCCTACCCGTCTCCCAACAGCTTTCAAAGACAGACCAGTTTGAGCTGATTTGATCATTTCACAGTGTGTTATAAAAAGGATATTCCACAACTGGGATATATTTGTCCATTCCAAATGTTTCATATTCAACAAAACATTTGTGATAGCAAATTTCAGGTAAACTTAAGAAAAACACAATAAGTTGTGATCATTTGAGAGTGAGAGAGAGATGGAGAATGGTGTGAGCATATAAATACACCAAACATAAGAGTATGGATAGAGATTTTGACTAAAATGCTAATATTTAAATAATTTGTACAGGCTTTCTGAGGAAAAAAAAAAAAGGGAAGAAAAAAAAAGAAAAGTATTTTTTCTTATTCAAAGCACCCCTAAAACTGAATACCCCAAGCAGGGTCTGGTTTGCTGCTGAAGTCATGCTCAGAGATTATTCTCTGACCCAGCATAAAATGGTTAACACTGCAAAGCTGAAATGTCCCTCTCCTGGACATTCCTTTGGTGTGTCCATTTTCACAAGCTCTGACTCCTGCACTCCTTGAACATGTCAATATTTTCTGGTTTCCAAAACTGCAAGCTTATTTTAACTTTCCCCTAGTCAGGTCACTAGCAAAGCTGTATAAACAAATGACCTGTAGCCATAATCTTCTTTGGTTCCCCCTGTTGATTCCACTCTGCTGTTTGTCTGCCAAATATTAGCAAAACTTCCTTCAGAAATGGAGAAACTTTTGAATACTTCTTAGAGGGGGTGAGTTGGGGGAGACTGAAAAGGGTCTGCTGGTATCTTGTGATCATACACTGGGGTTGAGGATGTGTACTGGTTTGGACTGGGACATTTGTGATGGATTGTGTTGGTTTGGATTTGTGATGAAAACACTGTTGATAACACACCAAGATTTTAATTATTACTGAAAAGTGCTCACAGAGCCTTAAGGCCTTTTCTTCTTGGGGGTGCACAAGGAGTTGGGAGGGGACACAGCTGGGACAGTTGACACCAAATGACCAAAGAGATATTCTATATCATATGACATCACACTCAACAACACAAGTTGAAGAAAGAAGTAAGAAGTGAGAAAGTTCAGAGTTGCAACATTTGTCTCCCCAAATCTCAAGACGGAGCTTGGCTTTCCTGGAGGTGGCTGAACACCTGCTTGCCAGTGGGAGGTAGTAGATGAATTCTTTGTTTTACTTTTTCTTTACCTTTTAAACTGTCTTTATTTCAACCCACAGGCTTTCTCACTTTTACCCTTCCTACTCTCTCCCCCATCCCACTGGTGAGGTCTAAGTAAATGTGCGTGGGGCTGAGCTGCTGGCCAGGGTTAAACCATGACAGGAGGACAACCACATTGATATGGTTAATAAAACTTCTTCAAAGAATGTAATCCATGAGTCAACGACATTTTGATTTTGCAAGTGGACCTTTTGCACTAACAAGGGCACAACAGTTACGTGGACCTGTTCATTGCTGCATCTTGAAAGCCATTCTTGCCATGACTCCAATAAGTGGAGCTACTTTGAAGTGGCTTCCCAAGACTGTTCTTGCTCCACTGCTGTAAAAGGTTTTGTGTAAGTCATTTTGCAGTGATATAGAACATATAGGGGTGAGGAACCTTTTATGCCATTACAGATGACACAGAAATTTGCAGGCTAGCAAATAAGGAAGATATGGGTTACTCATACTGAGAGATATGGATCAGGTACTTAACTGGTCATGGTTCAGCAGGATGCTTTTAGTCCAGCTAAATTGAAGGGAATCCCTCTGGGAGTGAAAGGATGTAAGGCTGTGCTTACAGAACAGCAAGACCTGTGTTTGCAAGCAGTGTCTTGAGGAAAGACTTCAGGGTCACCTGTGATAAGCTCTCAAGATGAGCTCTCACTGTGATGCCATGGCAGGGAGCTGGGGGGTGGGGACAAGTCAGGGGGTGGAGGAGAAAAATAAGATAATCTTCAGTTCAGTTAAAAAGGTAAGTAAAGTCAGATGGAACAGGGAAAACACAGTCTTGGGAGGAGAGCTGTGCTTGAGTCCAGATGTGTTGGAAGAGGAAGCGTGAAGAGTTCAGTTGAACACTGGACCAGGAAAGAGAGGTTGGGCTTGCTTAGGTACCTCCAGACTAGCTTCCAACCTTACCCTGTAGCTTGGCTTTGAAAAAACCTTATTTAAATGTGGAGATGGAGAAGTGGAGGCCTCCTGAACCAGTGAAGCTCTGGCTGTGATCCCCCATTTTCCCCACTTTCTGGCAGCTGTTTCTGCTCCACAGTAAAATAAACCTGATGAGCTTCAGGCCATCCTGAAGTGCACCAGGAAGGACTCCTGTACAAAAATCTTTGGGTTTCATAAGAAACCAGCTCATGGCTTACTGGCCTGTGCTGCAGGAGGCCACTTAGATGAGCCACCAATCCCTTACATCAGAGATTCCTGCTGCCTGTGGGTGGGTGCAGGATGGGCATATGAGTGTGCAGGGATGCTCAGCCCTGCCAGTGACGTCCAGGACAGCACTGTGACTGCTCTGTTCACTCATCCAGACAGATTTTTTTCATTTTTTTTTTCTCCTCCTGCTCATTTGCCCTTCAAAGTCTTTGAAGCTCACAATTTATACAAGCGGGAACTGGTTGCCTTTTGCTTCACCTGCAAAACAAAAGGAGACAGAGAAAGAGAGAGGATTGTGTATATATAAAGAAAAAACTCCAGAAGAACAACTTTACAGCTGACAGCCCAGATGAAGTTCCCCCCCAGGGAAAGGAAAGCATTATATTAACCATGGTATGGTTAATATAAGGAGCCTTGTGCATACATCACTTTCCAAAATGTTTTCAAAAGTTCATTAACTTCCAGTGGAAAGTTATGGCTGCATTAGTTGCCTTGGAGCCATTTTTGCCGACTCCTGGCCCTGGCTAGGAAATACTTTGTTGATTTAGATGGGTCTATTAGAAAGTGTAAGTCTGCTGGGATAGATAAAAGGCAAAGCTTCACTCTCCAGAACATTTCCTTAGTGCAGCACTTTAAAAATTGCACGGAAAGCAGGCTTTGAATGCCTTGCTGCCTTTTAACGGCTGGACTTTCAGCTTGAATGTTTCAACTTGGTTAGTAACCTGTAAATGACACCAATAAAAAGGAATTTGAATGGGCGGAGGAGGAGAGAAAAGAAAAAGATGAGCTCCATCCGGCATTTCTACTGCTTCTGGGAATTTGTTTTTAACCAGTAATAAAAACACCTGGTTCTCAGTGAGGACCACGTGCTGGAAGATGGGGTGTGACCCATTTATCCATGGGAAAAACTGGGTTTTTTTGTTTGTTTGTTTGTTTTTTCTGGGGGAGAGCAGGAGGAGGAGAAAGGAGTATGTCTATAACACCAGGGAAAAGGAAAGGAATGGGGTGACATATATTTTCAGGGTCGTCTCTGCTGCTTTTTGGAGGTGCTCTCCCTCCCCAGTGCTCCTGGAGCTTAAGATGTAGATGAACCATAGCTTGGTTTGGGTTGGAAGGGCCTTTAGAGGTCAGAGTCCAACCCACCTGCAATGAGCAGGGTCACCTCCCCCTTGAGATGCTCTGAGTCCCATCCAACCTGACCTTGAATGATTCCAAGTCTCCTCCTGCCAGTGCTTCTTATGCCTGGGATCTGTGCTGCCCACAGAGGACCTGGGGATGCTGTATGACAGCAACTGGGTGCTGGGGACCCTCCTGCCCCTGAGCTCTGCTCCTGCCACCATCCAGATGGCTTTTGCTGGTCACATTGCTTTGTGAAATTGTTGACTAGGGTTGGCTGCAGCTTTTGGGGACACCTCTCTTCTTCCCTCCCCCACCAAATCGTTCCATTTTCTATTTCTGTTCTCATTTCTTTCATGACCCCAGCTGCCAAACTTTCCTCAGATACTGTATTTTCCTTTCCTTTTTATTCTCTTTTCCTCCAATCTGACCATTGCAACATTAGATAAAAAGAAGGGGATTAAAAAAAGGAAGGAGACAGTCAAGCTGTCATCTTTATTTGAAATAAAAAATAATACAAACTGTTTGCTAAATGTATTTAATGTATTTATCCTTTTTCTTTTTTTTTTTTTTTTTTTATTTTTAACTTTTCAATCAGACCAAATACTGCTCGGTGGACAAAGAGAAACTGCTGGATTTTCTGGCTCTGACATACATTGCACACTGTTAAGCCTAATATGTATTTATTTAAAATATTAATGCAAATGACAGGGCGCTGCTGGCTGATAAGTATGTTCACAGGAGACTTTTGTGCACTTTGTCTTCTGTCACTCTCCAAGCCTTGTTCTGGGGCCTTATTGGAAGGAGAAATATACTGGAGTATAAAGGTTTGCTTCCTAGCCTATAGGAATTTTTAATTACCATTTTGACAGAGAACAAGTTTAACTGGCTCTTCAACCACAGACTATAAGGTCATTGCTATCACAGACCATAAAGAAGACACAAAAATGAGGTAATAAAGTATATGGGCTGTATATGTCTGGTAATTTAACATTATTCTTGTAACCCTGTGAGTCACCTGTGACTAATTTAAAAATGCTGATGCACTTAGATGAAAGCCACAGTAAACCACCTAAATCAGAGCCTGAGAGCAGTAAACACTGGGGGCAAGGGGGGAGGATGGAGGCGAGGAGTGGATCCAAGCTTTTATCTGACAAGATGCAATCAAGATGTGGCTTCAGCCCGTGGTGGTTCACAGACCCTGAGGAGCTGCCTGCTGTGCACAAGCATCCTGAGCTGCATCCCCCAGTGCCCTCCCACCAGCGTAGGAGTCAAACCAAGGCAAATTCAGAGGGTTTTGGGTAGGCACAGGCTCCCAGGGCTGACAACCAGTCCTGGGAGAGTCAAGTCCTGGTCTCCCACTGAATGGTAGGTACTGGGTACCTCGTTCCAGGGCAGCATCTCTCCAGTTGCTTGTTAAAGCTGTTTTATTCCAAGTAAAGGGATTCACAGAGAAATGAGCTGCTGTTTCTGCTGTGCTGTGGTTGAGAGAGACTGACTGGGTCTGATTTGAAGTATTGGTCTTTTGGTATCTTTTTCACCCCTCTGCCCTTTTCCAACAGGTGTTTGTTTGGTTTCCAGCAGTTGTTGTCAGGGGGTGGGAGGTGGCAGAAACTTTTCTTGCAGGTAGACAATATTCTCAGGCAGGTTCCACAGTGGCAGAGAGACACTAAAATGCTCAGAGGGCTGGAGCAAATCCCTTCTGAAGCCAGGCTGAGGAAGTTGGGGTCGTTCAGCCTGGAGAAAAGGAGGCTCTGAAGTGACCTTAGAGCAACCTTCCAGTATTTGAAGGGGGCTCCAAGAAAGCTGGGGTTTATCATGGGGGTGTAGTGAGAGGACAAGGGGAAATGGTTTCAAACTTAAAGAGGGGAGATTTAGGTTAGACATTAGGAAAAAAATCTTTCCTGGGAGGGTGGTGAGACACTGGCACAGGTTGCCCAAGGAAGTTGTGGCTGCCCCATCCCTGGAAGTTTTCAAGGCCAGGTTGGATGGGGCCTTGAGCAGTCTGGTCTGATGGGAGGTGTCCCTGCCCATCCAGGGGGGTTGGAACTCAATGGTCTTTAAGGTCCCTTCCAGCACAAACCATTCTGTGATCCCATGTTTCCCCCAGCAGGCAGGTGCCAGGGTTGGGTTGCAGAGCTGGGTGCTGGGTGTGCCAAGGTGCCCATGTGTCCTCTGTGCCCCTTTGCCAGAGGGACTGAGCTCTCAGCCAGGTTACAGAGCCCTTTTTTGTTGGCCTGGTGAAACCGATGGAAATAAGCTCAGCCTCCCAAAATCCTGTTTGTCCCCATCCCTCCCAGCTGCACATTCCCACTCCCTGCCTGGCAGTGACCCATGCACAGCTCACCCTGGGGTGAGTCGGTTCAGGGAAATGAACCAGCAGGAAATTATTTGCTTGTTGGGGATGGTTTTTGCTGGCTTAGCTCTCCAGACCAGCTACTCACAAAGGGAGGGCAGGTGCCTCCAGAGAGAGGATGGAGATCAGGCAGGACTGGAATGGAGGGCTGGTGATGCTAAACCTTTTGGGTTAAAGACTTAAGGAATGTTGCCCATCTGTAGAGATGTCTTTGTTCACCATCTTCCTTACCCCATGTGAGGATCCAATGAGAATTTTTGCATTTTTTTTTCCATGCAGAATAGGCACCAGAGTGACATTTCTAGCTGTAATACCTCAGTTACTTTCTATCCAGAAAGCCAAAATTTCCAGAGTAGCTCAAAGACAAATATTACCCCTAATACCATCATTTTGAGTTGTGAATTAGTGCTGTCTCTGATCAACCCAACTCTGTAACTCTCTTTTGGATAGAATGAGGTGAATTCCTGCTTCAGAAAGCAGGAAAGGAAAGCAGATACCTAATGACAGGGGCTGGGGACACTTGAAGGAAACAGCTACGGTCGATAGATATTGATCCCCCTCTTCAGTGTTCTCAGCCCTAGCAGGCTGGAGAAGAAAAGCCTTTTGTTCCTCCTGGGAAGAAGTGGGAGGCTGGGTTGTGCTAGGTGGCACCAGGGACAGATGGGCCAGAGTGGGGGTTTTTTTGGTGTGTGTGCTCTATAGCAACAGAAGAGGCTGGTCCATGGTGGGGAGGAAGGGATGCTCCCAGGCTGCACAGCTCCAAAAGCATGTTCCTTTTGATGTTTTAGCAGAGTAACCCAATGTAGTATTACCCAGGCCTCCTGTGGGGCTGCACATGCCCATGAAACACGTGCCACTGGATTTTGGAAGCCAAACCATGCTGTCTGGTGGGAAGGGGAAGGTCTGCCTCGATCTGCTTTGCCCTGCTGGTAAATCTGCTCCTGGGTTCAGAGAGTTTCTGTACAATGAAGTCCCCACAACTCTGGGGGCTTCCTGCAGAAGGCAGTTGCAAGAAGAAAGGCACAATGGAGGTTGCCATAAATCTAGCATCCCTCAGGAAAGATGTTGGAGGTTGAGCCCTGAAGGCTATCCAAAAGACCCCCCAGGGCAGATAGGAGAGGAGTGAACTTCTGTGAGAGGCTGGATTTGTCCTCCTAGTCTCAGAAGACAAGGGGATCATCTAAGCAAAACATCCTCCTTTAGTCATTCCTTCCTTGACGTAGACATCAGACCCATCATGCCATCTCTGGACATGGAATCTGGAAATGCTGGTTTCCCTCCCTTCTCTGACCTGGCCCATGGGATGGTTTGGGCTGAGTCACTCCACCTCTCCCTGCTTCCCTTTCCCCTTGTTCAACTGTCTCCTTGTTTGTTCAACATGTAGCCCAAGACATCCAAACCCACCATGACCTCCAGCCCTCGGTGCAGTGCAGATAAAGAGGATTTATTTCAGGTGGTCTTCACAAAAAAGGCCTCGGTATCAAGCACCCCCATTTCTTAGTTCCCTGGGAATGTAATTTATACCCTCCCCCTCCCCCCTGAAGTTACAACATTTGGTTTCACTATGACAGTGTAAAAAAGGTGACTTGAGAACAGCCTACCTGAGTGTCTTCAGAGAGTAACAAAGTCTGCCAAAAGACAACAAGTCGCAGGGAAAGATCTCAAACATTTCTGACATAAATGATAATAACATTTTCATCTGAGCCCTCAACATTTACCAATGGTGACTTAAAAGGGGGAGGTGGGGGAATGGGAAGGAACAAGCTGTTTGCTTAGACTTGGTGAAAAATAGGAGAGTGTCATTGAAAGATATGGTTTTGAGACAAAAGTTGTGTTTTGATGGAATCTCATATTTCATTAAGAAATATCTCTTGGTTGCAATACATAAATTGATTGGTTCTGTTCCTGTTGAATCCCAGTGAGATTCTTAGTGCTGGGCAAAAGCAGAGAGAGAGAGAGACCCAGCCTGTTATAAGCAGTTTCCTACCACACAGCCCAACTCTTCTCTCTCACTTTTGATTTCTTTGCTTTGTAACATATATTTTGAGAAATGGAGGCAAAGCCTGGGAGTGAAATTGCCCAGTGTGTGACTTTCTGACATATAATCAATTGTCTGCTCACTGACTACAGACGAGCTGTGTTAATATGTCCATGAAGTCCTTCAATTTATCAGGCAGGGCAGCAGCATCCCTGAACCTAGAGCTGGCTGGCAATAATAGAGGAGAGCAAAGGAACTGAATGCAGCCACTCTTGCCTGAACTAACTTATCATTCAGTCTATATTCATGGATTAGCCAGTACTGGGTCTTTCAACCTCTGGCTCACTTGTAAATTGTCAACTGGTTTTCACTCAGGATGTGTAAAAACAGTTTGGGTTTGGATGTGTAAAAACAGAAGGGGTTAAGCAGTGTGTAGTCATGAGGTACTGCTAGATATTTATTATCATCAAAGAGTTGTGGTCAGGAGGTCGAGGGAGAGGATTCTCCCCCTCTGTTCCACTCTTCTGAGAGCTCCTCCTGCAGTGCTGTGTCCAGTTCTGGGCCCCCAAGCACAGGAAGGACACGGAGCTGTTGGAGTGAGTCCAGAGGAAGGCAGGAAGATGATCAGAGGGCTGGAGCAGCTCTGCTATGGACACAGGCTGAGAAAGATTAGGTTGTTCAGAATGGAAAAGAGAAGGCTCCAGGGAGACCTTAAAGCACCTTCCAGTGCTTGAAGGGACCCCAGGAAGGCCAGAGAGGGAGGTGTGCACTCCATCTTACAAGGTGTTGGAGTGATCAGCTGAGGGGGAAGGATTTCTAACTGAAATTTAGAGGAGACATTAGGAAGAAATTATTTTCTATGAGTGTGGTGGGTTGCCCAGAGAAGTTGTGGTTGGCTCATCCCAGCCAGGTTGGATGGGGCTTTGAGCAAGCTGGTCTGGTGGGAGGTGTCCCTGGCCATGGCAGAGGGTTGGAACTAGATGATCTCTAAGGTCCCTTCCAACCCAAACTATTCTGTGATTCTATTATTACTTTTTTTGTGAAGATTTCAGAAGAAAAACCTGGCAGAACTTTATGGGAAAAATCCTTTCCTTTTTGGGATATTGATGATTAACTCTGGCTCTGGAATCATCCAGAGCCATTAAACTGTCTTATCTTGCAGCCAGCTGTGACACAGGCATTGCCCAGTCTTAAAGTAAAAGCATGTGGGAATCCTTTTTTATAAAAAAGATTAAACCACATCAGAGATCCTATTGGAGACCTGTCAGGAAAAACCTTGGAGTACAAATATGGACGTGTTTGAGTCTCAGAGTTTCAAAATACTTGGATGCTGGGCACCTGTATGGGAATCAGGCAAGGAGCTGGGATCAGGTATCTCACCAGGCTGAGACACCACGTGGCTATGGCAAGATGGTGGCAGCAGCTGAGGTGGCACAAAACACAAACTTAATCAGTTTTTTCCTCATCTTTCTTCCAAACTTGCTCTGGACCACAGGAAGGATGAGTTTGCCCTTTGCAAGCAGCCAAGCTTTCCCCCTTGTTCTTCTCTTTAGCAGTGGTAATCAGAGCATTTTTTTGCCAAGATTTTTCTTCTTTTTTCCTTTGTTGTCTGGTGTTTTTTTTTCCCCCCGGTCCCTCTTTATTTGTGTGCTTCAAGGATTTTAGCTGGAGAGTGAATTGTACCAGAGGACGTGAGCTGAGCACCCCTCATCCATACAAACTTCCCCGGGCTACAGCCCGCAGTGCATCTGGAGCTTGCACTAGATTAAAGAAAAATATTATGGAGGTTTTTAATTTCCCTGTGTAGAGCTGGGAGATGAAGAGCCACCAAGAGAGAAGTTTGCCAGGGGCAGGGAGTAGATGAGAATGTCAAGGCCAGTGAGAAACTACTGAGGAGTACTGGAGCAGCATATTTATTCCAAAGGAGTTCTCATCTCCAGCACTTGCTGCTCTGGGCACTGAGCTGGAGTATGAAATGAGATCCCCAGGGTCCTACCAACATGACAACATCTAAAGAGCAGTGCTCAGTTACAACTATGGCTGTTGTCACTCCCAATCTCCCCACATTTTCCATGTGAGAGGAATGAAGCTTGAGGACGGGGCCAGCTGCCACTGCTCCACTGCCAGCTGCCATCCAGGTTGCAAAGTGTTTTTTGGAGTGATGTTGGGTGATTCTTGAAGATTATGTGATCGTCATGTTGCCCAGTTTGCTGCATTATCCATCATCTTTCAGTGGCTACAGCAAGTACACTTGGATTTATCTTCCAGGACCTTAGTTTGTATCATTGGGCTTTTCACAGTGTTTCTCTTCTGGATGGGAAATAATTTTCAAAAGCACTGACATAACTTAGATCCTAAGAAGAAAACTGCCAAGCAGTTTTGACAAGACTTTTAAACTTACTTTCTTCTCATTGCTCAGTGAAAAAAAAAAAATCTCTTTTTAAAAAATACATATTTTTAGTGTCCTCTCCTTTATACCTGTGAGTGTGCGTGCTTACTGATTTCAAACAAATTTGTCCCAGAGTCTTCTGAGTGTTCTGAGGGAAAAGAAGACTGTATTAAGGCACCAATATGGGTGATACTCCTAATACATCCACCAACGTGGATTGGCTTTGACGTTTGGGATTTTAGAAATCAAAAAAGGAGCTGAAGGGTCCTGTGGCACATCAAAATGCCAGAGAGCTTTAGTGCTCTCACCATAGGCAGTGGAAGCCAATTTCCAGGTCACCAGGAGTGCCCTGTCCTTCCCACAGATGGCTGGGGGTAGCACTGGAGAAGGGGAACTGGAAGTCTCCTACCCTGACAGGAGGAGACTGGGACTCAGATCTGCAATGAGAGTGGGGGGGGGGGGGGCGTGCAAGCAGGGTGTAGCACATCTGTGTTGGCAACTGGTGTGGCTGAAAAAAATGTGGGGAAAAAACCAGCAGAACTACATGCAAGGAGAGAGGAGAGGGAAGAGCATTGGAGATGTTGATTGACAATGTCTTGGCATGCTTACAGAATCCAAGCAAAGTCCTTTGGCCAAAGCACTAATCCGTCATCCAGAAGGACTGGTTTCTTCCTCATGGGGCGAATATGGGCAGAGGAAACTCATATTCACCTCCAGTTCTCCAATTGCAGCTCATTCCTGATGCAAACATGAGGAATCTTGTCCTACCCAAGCACAGGGGAGCAGCCCCCTCTGCATCTCAGGGCTGTGATATCTGGGAGATAAAGCCAGCATGTGGGGCTCCCTGCCAGCAGCCTGCTGAAGGGATGTCATGGCCCAGGATGGCTGCAGTGTCAGCTGCACCAGGACAGATGTGCCCAGACAGATGTGGGACCCCCTGTGAGACCACAGCATCCCTTGCTGCCACTGCACCCCAGGTCTGCATGGGGCAGGGCAACAAGAATCAAAGCCTGAACCTAAGGAGGGGTTTGGATCCAGCTCTGCCCACCACGGCTTGGACTCTGCAAAGCAAAGAGATGAATTCCCAACCTGATGCTGGAGCCAAATGATTCTGTAATTTGGGAAGGAATTTGATTGCACAGTCTGGCTTGAGTATTATCACCCCAGCCAGCTCCAGGGATGAGCAGAAACTGGAGCTGGGATGAGGCCAATGAGACCAAGCACTGGGCTAAATGTGCATCTCTGGAACACTTGGAGCCCTGACTTTTATTTGTATTTCTTTACAGCTTATCATGTTTGCACTAGGGCTCCGCAGATAACAATCTATTAACAGTAAAGTGAATTAGATCACTGCCTGGTTATTTCACTCAGCTGAGGCCAAACTGCTCTTGTCCATTCAGGAAATTTGTGTTACTTTATTCTCTCTGTGCAGGAAAGCATGTCACTCTAATTACCTCCCATCTCATTCAGCCCCAACAACTCTGAAACGTTTGTGAGGCAGGAGGAGAGCTATAACCTCATTAGAGCATGTTATCCTAAGAGATCAGACACTGGCAAGGGTTTGTTGTGACGAGCCCTTCACAGTTGTTTTCGTTTGAAACTACAAAAGGGGAGGAGGACTGGGAAGCTGGGAATTGGGAAGCCTTGAAATAATCCCTTCCAGTAGCAAGGACCATAAGCAAGTGCACAGGTTGCACCCTGCTTGTCACTTGGTTGGCAAAAGGGAGGGGAAACCTGGAGGAGGCTGTGGGGATGTAATGTCAGCTTCACACCCTAAAATGGCCCATTCCTCACCAAAAGCAAACAGACCTTTTGGGCAGCAGGTAAGCTGCCAGTGCAGGGTGAGTGGAGAAGGCTGGTGAGCAGCAGGAGGGTGGGTTTGGGGTGGGATGGAGTTGGGCTTTGGTGCTAAACAGTCCCTTCCCCAAACCCTCTGGGGAGGGGATCTCTAATCCATTTTCTTAACAAATACTTTTCAGGTTTTTTCTTCCCCCACCATGAATATTTCTGAGGAAATCAGGATTTATTTATTCCACTCTAACTACAGCAAAGTAAAACGGCAAGCAAGCTGACCAGTTCTTGCAAGCCATTAACCAAATTAACAAAAAGAACAATTTGGTTGTGGTTGCATGGAGACATTTTTAATTGAAAAGTCTGCTTCGTTCTGGGTTAGGACAGAAGCAACTTGAAGTAGCCATGGACCTGCCAGGAGAAGTGACCATGTGCAGGAGCAGAGCAAGGCAGCTGTGATGGGGAGGGATATCTTTAAACCCTGTGCCCAAACCTTGGAGAAGGAGCCTGCCCAGGGCCAGCCAACCATGCAGATGGGGACTTGGGACCAGCTGGTTGTGGCAAGTGAGCAAAACCCTGCCACAACACCTGATGAAACAGAGCTTTATAGTTACAAGCATCACACCTTGTTGATAACCATTCCCTAAGAAAAGCTACTGAGCATCTTCCCAGTGAATCTAAATCTCTTCATTTGTGATTTGTGATAAACTTAAATGATCCCTTTTACTATTTGCTGTTGGAGAGAAGCTGAAGCCATTAATGTTTAATGAAGTCAGAGCCCACAAGCAGCTCATTGCTGCCGCATGTGCTGGGCCCATCTGGCAAAGACACAAATCCCACCTTGCTAAGGGTGTCCAGAAAGGTTTTGGCAATTTATTGATGAAAACAATTTAATGGGCCATTAATTTAAATTGTCAGGACAGGAGTGTGCCCAGGCAAGTCAGCTTCCAGGAGCAAAGGAGTTAATGCAGAACCACTGAGTCTTGGTCCCATAGGATGCAGCCCTGGAAGTGGGGGAACTAAAGGGAGAACATGAGAACTGTTTCTTGGAGATGATTTTTCTCAGTTGGATTACCACAGCCAGAGAAATGGAAATGTTCCCTGCTCAGTGCTTCAGCAGCTTCTTGACTTAAAGTTCCTTTGGCCCCTACCCCTGCTCCGAGGGAATGTGGCTGTTCTTAAGGCAAGCAGAACAAGGACAGCCTCACACAACACCCACTCCCTTCTCCAGGCCCGTTTGGGCTTGTGGGTTGTGGTTTCACCCTCAGTGCATGCTGGGGTGAAACAATGAAGGCCCTGATCCAAAGCTTTCTGAAATCAAAGGGAGGTTTGAGTTGGGTTGGGGTTTTTTGTGCCTTTGCTTTCTACTGCTCTGGATTATACTGATGCTCAGCAGTTTTCAGCAGGTGGGAGCTGATCAGTGTTGGGCAGGTGTCTCCCAAGCATCTCCATGCAGACACACTTTAACAATGCTTTCCAACAGGTCTAGACAGCTTCAGACTGAAGCTCCCATTCATCCCTTGACCATGGTCCAAGTTGAGGTGTTGACTAAACAACACTAAAAATGGGAGAATTAAGCATAGAGCAGGATAAAGCCCACCTGGCAGCTGTACACACACATTCCCTTCCTTCAGACATCTGCAGGAGACACCGACACAAAAGCCATGGGCAACTTTCTGCCTGAATTGCAGTGCACATTGATGAAGCCACAGGCCTCTTTCATCTCCAGTTTTCTCCCTTGGAGACCTCTGGGCCAACTCTTTCAGAATCTGCAGTTGCAATTTGGAGCCAGCTTCTCAGCTGGCTTAGCTTTCAGAAAGTGAGTTTGAATATGGCTTGAGGGGGTTGTCTAACTTGTTGGGTGCAGAGACAAAGATTTCAGCTCTCCCACAAAGTCAGGAGGGACAGAAAAGCATAGATTTCACTTTTCTGTCTCATCTCTGTTTCCATTTTCTCAGTTTTCCATTGGAAACTCTTCTTGAAATCACAGCAGACACAGCCCAGGTAATGAAGCCCTAAGATGGAGGGTGGTTGGATTTCAGTTGGGCCAAACACACAAGTATTTAATCCTGAGGCCTGAGTAGAAATCGTTCAACTGTTCTCTGGTGTGGTGTGTGGAAAGCTGAGGATGTCATTCTTCTCCAGGACAGATGGCGTGACTGCTCACACAGAAATACCTTCAACAGACACAAACCCAGAAGACTCCCGAGCATCCCTGACCTCTGCAAGATGGCATTTGGAGCAGAATTTGGAGCAGTATTTGGACCAAAAAGGAAAAGGTTGTAGGATACATACACACACCCATGCATCCCTGGTTTCTGCAGTCTGACATTTGGAGCAGAATTTGGAGCAGTATTTGGACCAGAAAGGAAAAGGTTGCACCCAGGCATGCAGGCAGACAAGGACTGTGAGAGTGGCTCTGAGATGAGGAAAGGGAGAAGTCTGCTGTGATGGGCACATCAAAGGCCAGAAATGGGCGAGGGAGCATTCCCAGCAGAAGGACAAAAGGTGAAGTTTTCAGCAGTGGAGTCACTGAGTCTGTCTTGTTGCCCTCAGCCTCCTCTCTGCCTGGCAAAGCTGTTGCAAACCCATCTCTGGCTTTGCATCAGCCCAGCACATGTACAGGACGGCTTCCAAAAATGCAGAGCCAAACAACCTTTACGAACACAAAGCTCAAAAGAAACCGGTCTGCTCCTGAAACCTTTTGGCTGTTTGGGGAGCAGAGGCCACAAAGTGACAGGGGGTAGAGGATGGATGGCAAAGGGGGCAGAAGCCTGCTTAGCCCTGGGGAGCCAAACGAGACACAGGGGTGTTGAAGGCACGTACCTCTTACAGTTGTGGAGTGATTTATTGAAAGCTTAAAGAAGGAATTGCCAGGCGCTCTTTGTTTCCATGGTACCATAAAAAATGGATGGGAAGTGACTGGGCTGTCTTGTAGTTTGAATGTTTCATTGGCATGTCGAGGAAACCTCCAGAGGATGCCTTGAGGGCATGAGAACCGCTTGATGGAATGTGCTAGTTTGTTAATTTAATAGGGTACAGAGTTTTCCCTTAACACCACACATGCAAATCAGGGTGGTGAATCAGGTCAGCACATCTCCCCCTCGCTGGGACTTCCAGGACCCCTCTCTCATGTGGCACCTCCTGTAAGATGATGAGTGCCCCAGCCCCCCTCTTCCCCCCCCCCCACCATCAGGATCAGTCTGTGGGAGAGATTTTGGACTCTGAAATGTCTAGTGAGAAATGAGAAGCAGTATTTTTGTGGTTTGAAAACCAGTCTGAACAACGTGGTGGTGTGCAAGGTAATACCAGCTCGGCAGGCTTGGGAGAGAACAGATCAATGTGCACGTGATTAAGGAAAAAGTGTACCAGGTTTTTTTTTTGTTTGTTTGTTTGGTTTGGGTTTTTTTTGTCTTTTGATCCCTGTGAAATTCCCTCAATGTTTCCAAACGGGGGCTGATGAATCTGACATAAATATTGTGTGTGAATGCATGCATACGTGTGTGTATGTATCCTACAACTCAATGCACAGGTCTTGGCTTACCTGTCACCGGAGTCTGGTCATTTCATTGAGCTGAATGACTAAAATCACATTTTGGGAAGTGTTTAGTGCTGTGACAGACAGAGGCTCTTCAGAGGATAGACATAATCCAAAACTAATTGAATTCAGTGGAGCTCTGCACATTTAAACCAGCCAAAGCCATTTGGACTTGATGACTTGCCCCATCCTTTCTCCTCACTGCAGCCAGGAGAGGATCCCAGCTGTGGCTTTGCTCTGAGGTACATGGGACATCCCCAGTCAGTGTCCTTCAACAAATATCTTTTCATACTTCTCAGAATCCTGCAAAGCTGTGGAGTGATGCTGGGCAGGGGCTTCATGTCAGCAACAGAATCAGCTGGGTTGGAAAGGACCTCTGAGATCATCAAGTCCAACCCTTAATCCACTGCCACTGTGGTTCCCAGACCATGGCACTGAGTGCCACATCAATCTCTTTTTTAAAATGTCCAGGGATGTTCCTCCATGATGCCAGGAGACTCTGATCCTGGCACTGGTGGCCTTGAACTGCTTTTCAGGAAAGGATCCAGTGGATCCAACCTGACACATCCTTCACCTTGTTGCAGTCTCCGCCATTGTGTATGTGGCTGGTTGGGCTGGCCCCTCTCCAGTTACACTGCAGAACCAGTTGGTTTCATTTTCTGTTTGATGGGTTTGTGCTCTCTTCTCTCTGTGTCTTGAGCATTCCTCGAACACATAGCTCTGCCTCTCCACCAGCCAGAGAATAAAAAAAAAGTGGTGAGACTTTCCCATCAAGCTGCAGAGGCAAGATCTCATGATACCTTTTTCCTTCAAGTGTATTAATTTTATTAAACAGGGGAATGAAATTATTCATTTCTATCGAAAACTTTGAGAGCTTGCTGCTGTGTGGCAATGCTCCTCTTTGGACTCAGTTTTGTTCTCTGGAACCCTGAGAATCCTGGGAGAGAGGCTTGGTGCTTTGAGAAGAACTCCATCAACCTTCCCCATGTCACCCCAGCTGCTCCCAGTATGAGCCAGAAGGATAAACATGAAGTGAGAACCTTTTCTAGAGAAAAAATAAAAATAAAAAAAGGACTGTCAGAAAAATCTGTCTGAAGCTCATTCCCAAACAATTCAGCGCCAGCTGCACAGCAGGAAAGTGGATCCAAAGGGACAGTGGCAGCAGTCATGTTTGATCTCTTACACAGAGGAGGACAGAGGCTGCATCAGTGCCAAGTCCTGCATCACTCCCAATTCCTCGGGGCTGAATAGGACTCTGCTCCTGGCAGGACGAATGATCTTAATTTAATGACAAGGTGGTGAGGAACCTACCACGCCTCCTTCTAATCAGTGATTAAGTCCTTTTGGTGTTGCACTTGCTTCATGTGACTTCCATTCTGTGCTGCCCTCTGGCTATATCCATCTTACCATGGGTAGCTGTGGGCTTGAGCTAGCAGAGCTGAGTATCTCTGTCATTTCTGGGGCATTTCCAAGCCAGCTAAAACCAAGATGTGTAAAAACCCAGGATGACTGCAAGTGCACAGCCAGACCACACAACACCCACTCAGATTTGAACCCAGTGCCTGAACCTTTTCAAGTTCCCCCAACAATTGTCCTGCATTTTAAATAAGGGAGGCTCTAAGATCTGCTTAGAGAAGCGAGTCTGAGATGGGCAGGGGCTGCCTTTGCTGGAGCAATGTGTGGATGTAACCAAAGAGATTTCAAATCACCCTGGTCTCCATCTTTCCATGACTATAGAGACTGTAAAATTTGCCAAAGAAACAAGAGAAATTAACCTGGTACTTTGTTCCAGCTACTGTTCCCTTGTGTAAAGCATTTATTGGTCTGTTTGCACTGTGTTCTCAGGCATGAAGTGGAGAGGGAAGTGCAAAGCTGTCAAAGGAGACTGTTACAAGAGTTTTTTCAGCTGAATGACTGCATCATGATCCTGGAGCAGCTCTGTGGCACACTGTCTGTAGGATGCTGCAGTACAGCCGTGGAGACAGATGGCTAGTGCAAAGTGAAAAATCTAGTGGCATCAAACACACTATCCAGCAAGTACTTGTCAGGATCCCATGCAAAGCATGGCTAAGCTGCACCTGCAAGTCCATATGCACATTTCCCATCAAGCATTCTTAACCATGTCCCTGAAGTGACACCAAATCCAGACTTTCTTTGCCACATCCACTCCTAGTCCAGGGGTTTTAGGAGGATGTGCAGCATCCTGTAGCTACCGATTCCCATAAAGTGTCTTGTTCAGCATCCTCTCCACCCTCTCCTAGACCATTGCTCTGTGATGGACACCAGATGAAGAGAATTAACCATTCCTCTGTTCTTACTTAGTTGGGAAGCAGTAACCTTTCGGTGCTCCCTGATGTACCAGATATATCAGAGCATCCCACTCTGACTTCAAAGGAATGTCACAGGAATAGGAAGCACAGAACCAGCAACAAAGCAATTAGTGATACGATCTGCTAGGGCAGGTCCCCTGCCACTAGCCCCTAATGCCACTTAGTGTGTTTCCATGCACATTAAAACACGTGTTTAAAAAGATCAGACACTTAGAGATGAGGTCCCTCCTAGGAAGGACTGGACTGGATATGGATTCACAGCAAAATAACAATGAAAATCCAGAGCTGTGGATTCACAGCAGAGTGAGGCAGAAGAGAAGAAGCCAGCACAAGGAATGAATTTAAAGCCTGCACTGGGGAAGATATTTCTCTTGCATGGATATTTCCCACACGAGTCAGTTTATCTGAGTTTAAATACAAGAAAATCAAACTGTCTGCCTGAAATCCTGCTCTTGCTATATAGGAAGACAGAGGCAATTGGCAATATAAATGTAAGTAGTCCCAGAGCAGTGGGAAAAGTAGTCTGGCTTCCCTTAATAGTCTCCTACTACAATAACTGAAGTTCCTCTATGGCAAGAGACAGCTTGTGCACTGATTTGTCATTCATGATGATGGATCAGCTCGTTCTGCATGCTAAATGACCAGCTGGACACCACCAAATATTTCTGCTTGCTTTTCCCTGGTTTGCTACTAATACAAGGTTCTCTACTAGTCCAGGATCTGCATAGCTGACACCTGAATAGGATACATTGCTCATGGGGAAAATACACAGAGGATTTATGCCAAAGAAGACCTGTTTCTAAGCCCTTCTAACATCCCAGCCCTGCCCATGCAAAGCTGGGTTTCTGCTTAAAACAAGAGCATGATCCCCTTTGGCTCTGTGTAAGAGTATTTCAGGGCACCTTTCCCTAAAAGAAGATTTCACCTGAGACCTCCACAGGTTAAAGAAGGACAAGGAGGAGGACAGACACCCAGTTCAGTATCCCATTGGCTTGGCATTGCAGAAGGCCAGGTAGCTGACAGGAATATCAGGAGTTCAGGGGTGCCCAGGTGGTGGAGGTGGCCTTGCCTGGTCCTTGACATCCAACCCTTACTTTTGATTTTGGGAATTGTCTTGATTGTGGTGCACATCCCTCTGGGGAAACAGTATATGTTTCCCCCTTATATGTGTGGAAGAAGGGGTGGTGGGCTTGCTGTGGAGAGCAGTTTCACCCTTTTGTATCTGCCTGCACACAGGATGATGTCCCCCTGCCTACTTACCACAGCCCCATGCAGGTGGCTTTATTCCATTTATATTATGTGAGGATCTGAACTCACGCCTATGTTAGCAGCACGTGAAAACTGGAAGCCTCTTTACACTCTTGACTGCTCTGTTATCCACTGCTCTGGCGCTTAAGAACTCTACAAGCTTAAAGGAGATGAGGAAAAAAAAAATATCACCCAGAAAATTACTGCCTGGGGTGAGTGTCATCAGCCCAACAAACCACATTCATACTCCCCATGGGCAGAGGGTTGGATGCTCATCCCCTCTATAGGACCCCTCAGATCTCCATGCAACAAAGCTGCCTGAAGGCTGTGTTTGGAGAAACAAGGGGAAAAGGGTTATCACCCTCCCTGCTTGGGCTTTTCAGCCTGCCAGTGCTCCTGGGCAGGACCTGCTTGGTTGTTTGAACTGCAGCTCAAAGGGCACTGGAGCTTTGCTGCTTCTCACAGGGGCAGCACCGTGACTGCTAGGTTAGCATGAGCTGGCTGATGTTTTTCTCTGTCCTTTCCATGCCCTGGTTTCAACATCAAATAGGAATCAATCCTGTTGCAATCACAGGGGTGTTTTCTAACCATTGCCCTACATCATGGGCAGGTCCTGCAGCCACAGAGCTCCGTGGCTCACCCTGACCTTGGAGGCTGAGGAGGATGCTCAGCATCATGCCAGGATCAGAGTTTGCCCCAGCATGGGATCAGCCTGACCTGATTCACCTCCTTGCTCTGTCAGGGAAGGCTTTGCTGACATGGAGTTGGAGCAGAGGGAGTGGGGGGAGATGAAAGCACCTCTGCAAACCCAGGCAGCTGGGGAGGGTGCCTGCTTGTAGGCAGGAAAAGAAGGAAGGGAAGGTGTAGCCAGGGAAAAAGTGGGAGAAGATTTAGTCCATGAACAAAACCTGTAAATGAGGAAGAAATGTTTCCCCCCAAGCTTTTTATTTTTTTTCTTCCTTTCTACCAGCATGCAGGAGGCACGAGCTCTCTCCTTGTGCAGGTGTTCAGTGGGTCTCATGGCTCACACAACAGATTCAGGCTTGTGGCTCTTCCAGCTCCCCTCCTTTTTTTCCCTAAAGTGCCCTCCACTCTCAGCTTTGCATTCTTTGCGTCTCCAGCTCTAATTATCTTTTGTCTCCTGCTGCTTCTGATGAATTGCTCCATTTTTTCGTATCTTTGGGGCCCCACTGCTTCTTGGGGAGCTGGGGTAGAGAGTTATATTTCTCATCCCTCTCAGTCATTACGAAAGACAATCCTCTCAGATGAGGACATTCATTAAGCTGATTTGGGATGTTTGGTCTATCTACACTGTATGTGTTTGCATTAGTGTGGAGAAAATAATTAAAATGCACAAGCAGTGTAGGCTGGAATAATAAGAAAGGCTGTCCCTAACCTTAGGAAATCTAGGGGCAGGGTACCAATCTCCTTTTTAATAGGTGCTTCCATCACTGCAATTGTAAAACATGTATGAATTATTTTTTTTTTCTCCTTTAGTCTCATGGCTTTGCATGTCAGGGGGTGTGGAAGGCAATGGGACCCTGCACTCAGAATTCTGTCCCCCCCCAAGTCCTGAGGTCACCATCACACCCTGACATTTAACAAATCAGTAATGCAGATATGGTGGGGAGGGAAGGATGGTTCTTTGCCTGATGAGTTTGGATATCTTTAAGATTCCCGGATCCCAACTTTTCCCCACAGTCAGAAAAAGTCAGGAATTATTTCCCACATAAACACTGAGACAAACCTGATTCCAGAAGATGGGGATTTAAGGGAGAAAAATACGGGGAATATAAAAGTCAGAAAGATGACTGTATCAGGAAAGGCTTTTTACTCTGCTGGTGAAATAGGAAAGCAGTTCCAGGGATACAGCCTGTAGTCAGTGGGCACAAGAACAGGTTGTGGGGCAGCAGGGATTTGGGGTGCATGAGACCTGAGCTTGGCCACAGCCTCTCTGAATCAGAAGCAAGCCATCTCCTCTATTGCTTCTCCCCAGTGAAAATCTGTTAATATTCTTACTTATTATCTGTTTCTTGCATTGGTCTCAAAATGCTTCAGGTTGCCTCAAAGTGCCAGGGATGGCTCACAGCCCCAGGTGAGGTCTGGGTGTTGCTGGTCACAGCCCCAGGTGAGGTCTGGGTGTTGCTGGTCACAGCCCCAGGTGAGGTCTGGGTGTTGCTGGTGCCTTCACCAGGCTGTGGGAAAGTTTTGTGTGTTCACATCTCACTGGGGATTTGTCTTGCCATTGGAAGTGGACTGTCACAGCTTGCACAAGCCCACAGGAGGCTTGCAGGGCCCAGAAGAAGACAGGCACAATATTCAGGCTTGGAACCACACTGGCTCTGTGCTCCTGGCTGGGGGTGAGCAGCCCTGTGGGCATGTGTCTAGCAGAAGAATCAGGTTTGCTTCAAGGCTTTGCAAATAAATGGGGTGCCTTAGGCTGAGTTACTCTGAGACACCAAGCCAAGGCCATCTGGGATAGGTTTGGAGATTGACAACTGGCTGGAGAGCAAACATAAACAGGACTGTACTGGCTGGGACCTCACCTGTTGCTGCAGCTTCTCTCCTGCAGTGATCTCTGGATGGAGCTTTCTGTCAGGCCAGCATTGCTCATTCCTTCTCTTTACCCATCTCATCTGCAGCCAGCAGGCAGGATCTCATGGCAGAGGGGAGGCACATGCAGGTACCATGGCAAAGTGGGGTGAGATCAGTCAGAGAGCAAGATTCATTCCCTGTGTGACCTGGTGTACCCCATGTCAGCTCTCCGCTTGGGTCACCCTTGCTGAGGACATCACAGAGGTGTGATGTCCCTGCAGGCATCTGCTTCACGTGTCTCTCAGATGCATTTTGAGGGTGGGATTCAGCTGCCTTTAGGCAGATGTCTGTAATTCAGGCTGCTCTCTTTGCTCCTCACTGGTCAGTGGTGTCCGGGGTTCAACTTTTCCTGAAGGACATCTCTCTGCTGGGGCCAATGGATAATGCACTATAAGTGCTTCTCTGGATTGCCTATCAAGGGAGAAGGAATAGCTGGCTCAGGAGGGGACATCCAAGCTGCAGGTATCTAAACTGAAGTTCCCTGACATGACAGACAGGCGAGTGGGGTCTGGGATGGCCAGGCTGGGAGTGCAGAGCTTCTGGTTTGGGATACCTGGGTAAGAGGAACCCATCAGCAGGCAGGTAGGAGGGTTTTGTTTGAGAACAGTGCAACATGCACAAGTATTCCTGTTCCAGCTCCCTGCACTGAGACAGAAAACGGGTGAGAATGTGGATGGGTGGGTGGGTGCCAGAGTCAGTGGGAAGAGAGACAAAGCTATCCCGGGAGAGGGAGGGTGGGAAGCAAGAAGAGATGATTTAGTACCACTCACAAGGTATGTCCTGTGCTTGCCTCCTCCCCAAGGTCTTGGCACCAGCACATTTCTCTGCAGAGAAGCCAGAGGTGTGTTCCTCCAAAGTGCTACTCTATCAAACAGGAAAGCCATTTACTTTCTGCTGGCTCCGCAGATTTTCAGTGCCTGCAACTGCAGACCTAAAAGTTTATCTTACCAGAGGAATTTATATGGGGCTGTGAGATAGGCTGGTGTTATATGGCTCTAAGTAGTTACATGAAGCCTCTGTGGACTAATAAAATGGTATTAATTGTATTGCTAAGGTTGCATTTTGAACATTAAATTATGGATGGCTTGATAGCATCGTGAAAGCCAGCATCTTGACATGACCTAACCATTATCTATGGAAATGGCTAAAATGCTTTTTTACAATGTGCTCTGGTTGATTTAACTCTTTGAGGTGACTCTTCACATTAAATTATTTCCTCAGGCAGAGGGAGAGCTGTGAGGGCTTCTCCTATCTACTTCCCCTTCTCCAGCATCCCTGCTCCCTTCCTACAGTTTTGAGCTGCTCTTAATCTCCCAATCTTATTTTAGCCCAGAAATAGCAGCTGGTGGGGGGCTGGGGTACAAACTCAGACCATGTACCATTCCCCACTTGGCCTCTTGCATCTCTGATGAGGTAAAAGAGAGGAGCTCACCAGGCATGGGGAACAGTGGCAGCAGGAGGGGTGGGACTGAAGGAAGAAGCTCCCAGGAAGCCCCAAAGCAGAGGAAGAAATCAGAGGGGGAATGCATGGTCCCCCTGTTAATCTAATTAGAGGGGTCAGCCCTAAAGGCTAATTATGATACAGCCAGTGGCAAGATTAATTCTTTCCTTGCTGGCTGTGTTAGGTGAAGGGACAGGGTATTTCATGAGTATTTCAGTGCTGGTACCAAGGGGGAAGCACAAAAAAAAAATAATGATTTTGCTTTATTTTTCTTTTTTTTTTAAGGAATTAATGTATTCCTCTCTGAGTAGCTAAAAGCAGATGGGCATCCCTGACGTTGGGTGAATCCCACCAGCAGTGCCCTCCTCCCTGGTGTTACCCACCCTGGTATTTTCCCATCTGTCTCCTGCAGCAGGTGAAGCAGAAATGTCCCTGTGGATTCTGTGGTGGGAGCCTGGCCACTGGCACACTCCCACCACAACACTGAGGGCCCCCAACTCCCACCCCAAGCTGTGCAAGGTCCAGCTGGCTGGTGGGGCAACCACCTGGGACCCCTCTGTGCTGAGCATCCCACAGCTGATGTGTGAGATTTGGCAGCTCCGTGTTTTCAAAGCTGCAGCTCTGACATGTCCCTGCTGACCCTGGGTTCCAAACCTGGAGACCAAAACCTAGTGGGGGGAGTAAGGAGAAGGATTTGGCTTGCCCTAGAATTGATGCACTAGATATTAAACATATTGGAGAGGAAAATGATCCCTCCTGCCACCGTACCCCCCAGTCCCTGGGTGCAGAGAGGTCTCTGCTAGGATGGAGAGCCTCATGCCCACTTGGATTCATCCTGCAAGTCGTGGGATCTCCTGCCCCATGGCCTCTCCACTGAGGAAAATATCCAGGCACTGGCAGACATGGAAATGAAATGCAAATCTCTGCTGCCAAGGGCCTGGGTAACCCCCCCATCCTCTGCTCACCATGGCAGTGTGAAAACCTCAGTTGTAGACTCTAAGAATCAGACAAGATAGGCAAAGGGCTAAAGCCTGTGGTCTGGTGACCTTGAATTTATACACTAATAAAGCTACTGGATGAGGTTTTTATCACAAGGAAAGAAACCCTTTCATAGGTTGCTGTCCCCTGACAATATTTTGACATCAGAGACCCACCGTGCCTCTTGTATGATGGAGCACTAATTTATCTTAGAAGCCAGGAGCAGCTGCTCATGTTGCAAGTGGGAATTTCTTCCCTTTGTTTTCCTCAATGTTGCTCTCCTGAACTCTGGCTCAAGGGTTGATTTAAGTGGATCTGCCTTACAGACTGATGAGATATTTCCTATGAGTGAAGGCACTAAACGTGGCATGTTTTGATGTTGTTGGTGGATCAAGCTCACAGCTCCTATCTGGCCCCTTCTATAAGCCCTGCTTTGTAGAGCTTACTAACCCAGAGCCAGGTTTCTGTGGTGCAAAGTGTACCCCGGGGAGTTATGCTGAGGCAAAATATATATATAAGAATCTCATCACATCCATGTCCCCCAGAGACTCCTGTTACAAAGAAGCTGCTCTGTGAAGCCAAAATGTTACACAAATCAGCCCCCCTAAAAGTGCCTGGAATAGGAGCCCGAGTGCCCAGCAAAGCTGATAAAAAGTTGAACATGAGGAGGAAATAAGGAAAACCTTCCACAAAGCCCCAGAGAGTGATTCACAGGAAGTGTTTGGTAATAAAGTTTCATATCATAGAATGGCTTAGGTTGGAAGGGACCTTAGAGATCATCTACTCCAACCTCCCTGCCATGGGCAAGGCTGCCTCTCATCTAGACCAGGTTGCTTAAGGCCTCATCCAACCTGGCTTTGAACACCTCCAGAGATGAGGCATCCACAGCTTCTCTGGGCAATCTGTTCCAGAGTCTCACCACCCTCGTACTAAAGAACTTCTTCCTAATTTTCCTAGTCTAAGCCTATTGTTTATCCTTCAGTTCAAAACCATTTCTCCTTGTCCTATCACTGGACACTCCTATGAAAAGTCCTTCTCCAGCCTTTCTGTAGGTTCCCTTCAGGTATTGGAAGGCAGACATAAGGTCCCCCCAGAGTCTTCTCCAAGCTGAACAATCCCAGCTCCTTTAACCTCTCCTCATAGCAAAGGTGCTCCAGCCCTTGGATCATCTTTGTGGTTCTCCCCTGAACTTGTTCCAATGGATTTATATCCTTCCTATGGTGAGAACACCAGAACTGGATGTAGTGTTCAAGGTGGGGTCTCACAAGTGCAGAGTAGAGGGGGAGAATCACCTCTCTTGATCTTCTGGCCACAATTTTCTTGATGCAAGTTTATATTTGATGGAAAAGTCTAAGGGATGAGATTTCATGGGAACTCTTGGCACATGGAGGAGCCATTCAGATGATGGAGATGATGAATTTAATGGACAGGAAGATCAGGTGTGTCCTTAAGGCAGCTCAGCTCTCTTGGAAAATAGTTTGTTAAGCTCAGAGCTGCTCTCCTTCCTCAAGAAAAACACTGATGCTTCTTTCAACCTGAAATCCTCAGATGGGTGCCTGGGACAGACAGGCCCTTGGTGAATGAGCCCAAGAGCTGCAGGTTTAGGGGGGTTGGATGCCTGGTTTGGGTCAGGGAGGATGCCCTCTCCAGGGCTCCTGAGGGGACAGAGCTGGTGACAGCAGTGCTGGGCTACCTCTCCCATCATCCATGTTGTCTGGCTGGACTGGGATGTGCCATCTGCCCTTCTGTTCAGGCAAGCAATGCATGACAGAAGCCTGGTCTGTGCCCAGGCTCTGCTGGTCCATGCAGTCTGGATAGGTAGAAACAAGCCAGTTGGCTCCAGAAAAAACCACCATGGGCTGAAGCACAGCTCCTAAAGGCAGAGAAATGCAATCTGAAGATGGCAATTCCCTCCTTGACCTCCATATTTTTGGAGAGCAAGGGTCACCTCCTCCAGAGGTAATGGGACTATCGTGCCCTGTTCCTGCTGTTGCATCCCAAAGAGATGAAAGGAAAACCTCTGGCAAAAACTATGGCAGAGCGTGGCCTGAGTTTTCCTGGGAAGCTTTGGAGCCTGTTCCTTGCTGAGAGGGGGTTGCTGCAATCCTATGTGAACTGTAACACCAAGGCAGTGTCTGCACAAGGCACTGAGAAGTGTAATCACCACTCCACACCCAGCTTTCTTCCCTGGTTCCCAGCCTGATGGAGAGGGCTTGGCTCATCTTTGCAGCAGCAGCCTCCTTCTGTTCCCTTCTGCTCACCCTCCTGGTTTCTTCTTTTTTCTTCAGACCACCAGGACAGCCACACATGCAAAACCAGCCCTGCTCTGGCTCTACAGTGGTGGTCTCTATCTCACTCCAACACAAGCTTGCAACCTTACAAGCAATCCAGGTTTTCCTGCTGCTATTTGCTTTTTTTGCTTAGGCCTTCTGTGATTTCCTCAGGAACCCCAGCAGATATCCATCAAGGTCATATCCTTTGCAACTGGCATTTGGTGATGGTTGCTGGTGGTCCACTGTCTCCAGCAGATTGTCAGAAAAATGCTTTGGCCGTTTAGCAACAGTCAGTTCATGCCTTTGTATGAGCATTTCCCTTAATACCTTCTCTTCAGATGGCAGCTTGTAAGACCTTTAAAGAGGGAATGGCACTGATGTGCACCTGTGTGACTACATGACTTGTGCCTGTGTGTCTTAGTACACCACTACTAGTACACAGCTAGTGACAACAAGAGGAGGTGGCTCCTGTGGATGGGTGACCATTGAAAGATTGAGGAGACTGGTTTGGAGCAGCATCTGAGAGTTCAGATGCTTCTCTGAAGCTTAGCCAAACCCCTTTGGCCTGGAAACTGAGCTGGGAAATATAATGAGATTAGGCTGTCAAGTGAGATTTATGGCTCATCCTTCTTCCAGCTGGGTCAAAAATACCACAAGTGCAGCCTCTCTGAGAGCACATCGGTGCCTCTGCTCCCAGCCCCAGCCAGGGAAGGCAGTACAGGTGGGTTTTCCTTTCAAGTCAGCCCTTGGTTATTAGTTCAGGGGAAGTTCAGCTTGTGCTCCAGCACGATTTGCAGCTGGGGCCATCTGCATATTGCTCAGCACCCACTGTGACCCCAGTGATGAAGGCAACTCTTGGAGGAGGCAGCAGATCTTGGGACACTGTCCTGGTCTGACTGCTTGTCCAAATTATCAGAGAATCAGAGAATCCTTTGGGTTTGAAAGAACCTTGGAGATCATTAAGTCCAACTGTTAGCACAGCAATGCCAAGACCACCACTAAACCATGTCCCTCAGCATCACATCTACACAGTTATTAAATTCCTCCAGGGATGGTGACTCCACCACTCCCCTGGTGCCAGGGCCTGACAACCCTTTCAGTGATGAAATTTTTCCTAATATCCAATCTAAAAATCATTATTACTTGCAAGGCTGGGTCACAAGCTCCTTATAGAAACCAGATTTGGCCTTCAGCTCCCAAGGGGTTTCCTCTCTGCTTTGCCCACTGTGCTTCCAACTCCCATAAAGTGACCATGAAATGTAGGATCCTCCAGCGGTGCTGATGGCACCTAAGATCTTCTTTCTATTCCTGCTTAAAAGTTTGGGTTAGTAAAGATCTACCATTTTACAACTGCCTCCTTCAAGCTGACCTGAGCTGTTACTCCATTGTGTGAGCAACACAACAACCAGAGAGGAGAAGACAGGAATTTCTACCAAGCAGTGAGTGACAGGGGGCTATGGAAAGTCATCTCAGCTGGTCCAGCTGGCACTGGAAAAGGGCATGAATCCATGCCCTAAACCTTCTCTGTCATATAATGGGGCACCTTTCAGGACATTTGCATCAAGCCACCATTTCTGTCACTGTGAATCAAATCAAATATTGGGAATTGTGGAAAAGCAGAAAACAAGGCAGAAAATGTAATTATACTGCTACAAATGTCTCTGGTGCATCCACGGGGGCTCACTGGATGATTCAGACTGGAAGGGACCTTAGAATGTTGTTGTCGGTAGTATGAGCCATTTTGGTCCCTCAAAAGGAAATAGGATTTTTAGGAAAGAGGCATAGCAAGAAACATGGTTGGATGACATTTTAAAAAGAGAGATCCAAATGAGAGGTAAAAAAAAAAAAAAAAAAAAAGCCAAAAAACCCAAACCAAACCAAACCAAGAAAAAAACAAAAAACAAACAAAAAAAAGACATTACCAGGGAGACATACAAGTGAAGTCTAGAGGAGTCTAGAGGGGTGACTGCCTGCTTGTTGTCTTGTATCAGACAGAATTAGGGCTATTGGGCAAAACTAGCTGCTGGCAAGTTCAAAAGCTACATCCATCCACTGTCCCATCCATCCCTGGGCTCTGAGTGCAGCCATATCCCTGAGACAGAGCATAAATAGTGTCTAGCTCATGATGTGCCACCAAGTTGATCTTCAAGCATAGCTGAAGAGGATGACATGGGCTCATTGTGGCTTTACCACATAGTTGTTTTTTTAACCCCTGTAGCAAAGACTTCTGAATATTTCTCTATAATCATATCAGTGGAACTACTATTTAATTACAAAACGATCTGGTAACCACTGCAGTCATCAAATGTAGGCAGCTGCTATGTATAAAAAGCATCAAACATCATCACAACCTGTAGGTATACCTAGGAAATACAACTGTATCCTTTCCCAGTGGTTCTAGAAACCCAGTCCCTATCACCCTCCAGGTTTTGGTTTGTTTGGTATTTGTTTTCAGTTTCACTGGGAGTGATGCTGGGGACTGTTCTCCTGCCACCCAGTTTCATAGGTTGAAGTTGCTGCTGTCCAGTGAGCTATAGACCCTCAAAGCAGCTTTTTTCTAGTGGGTGGTGATGGATTCTCCAGTGGCTCAATATTGTCACCTTTATCCAAGTGCTTTTTCTCAGGACTGGTTTGGGGTCTGCTGTTGAGCTCTGACTTGATTTAGAGACAGTCAGACACAGAGAACATGCTCAAGCTGCATTTCCTGAAGAATGCAATCAAGAAACACTCCATTTTTGCACAAACTCTTTTTTTGGGCTTTACAAGCATTTTTTTTCTTCTCCCATTAACTGGAGAGCAGAAGCTGCTCATCACCTGCTTTCCTTGTCAGGGCTGGTACTAGCATGACTTATAGCCTGATGCTTTATAGCCACAACTGCTTCTGAACCACTGAGTGTTCACTTTCATATTGTATTGTGGGAGGAGGAAGCTTTTCTCCTTAAAACCAATCCATTTTCTCAATAGGCACACCATGCAGCAGCAGAGCCCACACTCCATCCTGTGGGATAATCTCAAGCCACTGTCAGCCCAGTTTTGGGGCTGAATTCCTCATCACCCTGAGTTTGCTCAGTCTCTCAGCCATCAGCAAGGAAACAGAGAGATGTGAGACAAAATTGTCCTTTCCTTAGCTCTTCTGGATTTTGGATACATTTTGCCCAAGCTTTAATGTTGCTTTTCTTCCTATTTTCTTTTTCCATTGTTTTCTTTTTCTTTCTCTCTCTTTTTGTTTGTTTGTTTTATTATTTATTAAAGTAAAGCAGCCAAGCTTCCATGGAATTACATTTTTCTCTTTTTGCAAAAAAACATCCCCCAAACTCAAACCAGCCTGATTCCAACTTTTTTCAATGAGCCACTAGTAATTTTTCAGCTCAACACAGCTTTCCAGTTCACAATATATTTCCCTCCATATATCTTTTTTTCCAGTGTCTAAAAATCAAACGCACTTTTTTTTTTCTTTCAAACAGCACTTTTCAAAACCTTGATCTGTGGAAAATCTCCCAGCTTTTTGCTTCCATGACACAAGGAGAGGAAGCATTTGGGAGTTTTGAACTTGCCATCGTCCAGCAAAACCTTGAGTGTGAGCAGCTGCAGTTCTTGAGAGCCCCTTCAGCAGCTGTGGGCAAGAGCTCTAAGTCAGCTCTGTCCACATCTGCCACCACATAGTCGCAGTTTTGCCATTTAAAAGAAGTTTTAGCATTCTTGTGTTTTGCAGATTGCCCCCATCTGGGTACAGCCAAGCTCATGGCCAGACCAGGCTTTTTGCAGGTGGCCCAGAACAGATGCTCAGCTCATAGCCTTGCCTGAGCCCCTTTCTCTGTGTGCACAGGGATGTCAGTGACCCCAGCAAATGTCCCATGGCCCAAAGGGTCTCTTGGTGGGGCAGATGGTGCCCCTGTGCCCAGAGCCCTCCATGTGCCATGCAGGGCTGCAGCCTGGCAGGGTGGCCATGGGCAGCACAGCTGAGGAGGGCAGCATTGCTGCATCCAAAGATGGAGAAGTATCCATGCCCCTTTTGCTGTTTATTTCCCTCCTCTTCTCCTTCCTTACTTTTTTTCCCCTCTCTTTCTTTTCCTTCTTGATTTTCTCCTTTGCTTTCCTTCTTCCTTCCTTCCTTCCTTCCTTCCTTCCTTCCTTCCTTCCTTCCTTCCTTCCTTCCTTCCTTCCTTCCTTCCTTCCTTCCTTCCTTCCTTCCTTCCTTCCTTCCTTCCTTCCTTCCTTCCTTCCTTCCTTCCTTCCTTCCTTCCTTCCTTCCTTCCTTCCTTCCTTCCTTCCTTCCTTCCCCCCTTCCTCCACCTCTCACTCCTTTTCTCTTTTCCTCTCCATTTCCTCTTTCCTCCTACATCACTCTTCTTTTTCTCTCTCTCCTCATTTTTGAGTGACAAGATGTTTCATGCCAGGATTTCCCACCACTACCACCCAGCTTCCATCCTTGTGGAGCACAAGGAGAGCAGTGATGTGAAAGGGAAGAAATTATCCCAGAGGCTGAACCACCTCTTGCTTTGTTACCTTCTTTGGAGGCTGCCCTTGTCCCAAGGCAAACCTCCTTTCTTCCTACTCTGGATGGAGAAGATTGTCTTGGGGTTTCCTCATCCTGGATGCCCCTTTCCCAGCCCTTCCCAGCAGGTCCACCCCATCTCCAGCTCTTTCTCTGGCCAGTGTGTTCAGGGCACAGAGGACTCTTGAGATGCAACCAACCATCTGCATTTTTCTGCCATGGCTTGAAAGGTGGCTGGCAGACTAATTTAATATAGCTTGGTCTCAATTCTTTTAATTACGTCTTTATAGTCTTTTAATTAGACAGAATCCTACTAATTTAAACCACTCTTGTTTGGAGAGACTTCTGCTCAGCAGCTGCTCTCACTCAGAGCTTTCTCTGGGTTAGGAAGAGGAGCCTGGGACATTTGCTTCTCCCCTTCAGGCTGTTTTTCTTATTTTGCTGCATCAGCACAAGGTTGCAGAACACAAATGGTTCCTCTGAAATAGAGAAACGTGACTTACAAATAATTATTTATGTCTGGAACCTGTTTATGGGGTTCAGGCAATAAAGAAAACCCAACCCACAAGGTTTCCCTTTGCAGATCATACCATCATTCCTTCAAACAAGGCAGAGATCAGAAACTTCAAGGACCAGGGTGACAAAAAGTGATCATCCAAGATAAGAAAAGTCCTGGCAGCCAGGCTAAATTCCAGGGAAACCCAGTGGAAAGAAGGCTTCAGGAATTGCAATTCTATGCCCACTGGGTGCCAGACAACTGCCTACATACCAGTCCTGGGCCAGGTTCTGCACAGTCCCAAAGGAAAAAAGAGATTCCTTGGTGCACAACACTAATTAAGACACCATCCCAGAGGTTCATGGGGACACCTGAGCTTTCTCATCTCCCCTTCTCAAGAGGGCTTGAGCACAGGGCTCCTCTGAGAGGTGACCCCAAATCCTCTTTGTCACTGAACTCCAGGGAAAAAAAAAAAAAAAAAAAAAAAAAGATTTGTAAAAACCCACAGCTTTCTACTACACTGTGAGCTGGTGCTTTCAGAAGTGGTGGGAAGTACAGGGCCTGGAACCTGGGGGCTGCTCCTTGGCTGCTGGTGGCACCCACCACCTTCCCCTGGCTCAACTCTGTTCTTGGCAAACGCTGGGTGTTGTCCAGCTTTAGATTTTAATGGGGTGGGGGAAAAAAAAAATAAGAAGGGAAAGGCTGTGCAACAGCTGTGAGGGATTATCAGTGTGTATTGTGCTGTCCTGTTCTGCAAGAACAAAGTGTGCTTTAAAGTTCAGGAGAGGCATTATTGATTGTGTTTAATAGCTTGTGTCCCATCCCAGGCAAAGGCTGCGGTGTGCCAGGAGTGGCACAGACACACACAGAGGACAGTCCCTGCCAGAAAAGACCTGCTGTCAAAGTGCTAGGCAAGAGGCTGCAAGTGGGAGCCAGCCTGTTCTTTAATAATTCCTCCAAACCATCAGGTTTTTGAGAGCAAATCCTGAGGCTGGTCGGGGGAATTGAAATCCATCACAGCAAGGCAAACAGACAGCCCTGCTCTGGCTGGAAGTCAGGAGGGAGGTGGGAAGAAAAGGGAGAGCCGAGGGGAAAAAGTGTCACCGTTGTGCTGCTCATTATCATGGCTGTTTTGGTTGCTGTCTAAGTTTATAATCCAGGCTCCGTGGTGCTAGAGGAGCTCATTAATTTGGAGCCTGCATTGGTGAGTCAAATGCAATTAAGAATAATCAAAGAAATGTCATCGCCAAATGCACTTCATGGATTTCTTTTCAAAGTCATAGTATCACTGTAATTGTTTGTGGTATAAATTCATAGCACTTCTCTAAACAGACTGTGGTCATTCTTGCAGAAAGAGGAGCCCTTTGTAGCAGGCGAGTTGGCTCCCAACGCTGCCGCGAGCGCTCGGCTGGTTCCTGCCAGTGTTTTATGAGTTTAGGAGGTGGTTAAGCCAAGTGCAGATAAGGGCCAGGCTTGATTTTTTCACACAAGAAAAAAAAAATGACCTGTGCAACTCAGGCCCAGCTGCCGTGGAGGTTACAGAGTACACCTGGACCTGAGTGGAGATGAATTCATGGGTGATAAGAGAGCAGCAGTGGTTTGAATGTACTGGTTTGGACATGGTGCAGCATATCTTTAAAGTGGTGTTTGTTAAAATCATAGAATCACAGAATCATTTTGCTTGGAAAAGACCTTTGAGATCATCAAGTCCAACTGTTAACCCTATACTGCCAAGTCCACCCCTAAATCATGTCCTTTAGCACCACGTCAACACTGCCTTTAAATACCACCCGGGGATGGTGACTCCATCACTCCTCTGAGCAGCCTGTGCCAGGGCCTGACTACCTTTTCAGTCAAGAAATTTTTCCTAATATCCAATATCAACATCATTATTATCACACAATTACAGATTTACAGTTGGAAAAGACCTCTCAGATCACCACAACCAACTGTCAATACCGCCCCCCTGAAAATAAAATATATTTATCAATATCATTATAGATCATGTCCTGAAGTGCCTCATCTACACAATTTCTAAATGCTTCTGGGGATGGTCACTCCACCACCTCACTGGGCAGCTTGTTTCAGCACCTAACCACTGTCTCAGTAATTAAAATATTCCTATATAGTCTAAACCTCCCTTGGAACAACTTCAGGCCATTTCCTCTAGTCCTGTCCCTGGTCACTTGAGAGAAGAGGCCAGCACCCACCTCCTTCCCACCTCCTTTCAGGTAGCTGTACAGAGCAATAAGGTCTCCTCTCAGGCACCTCTTCTCCAAACTAAACATTCAATTTTCCCTCAGCCTCTCCTCATAGGACTTGTGCTCCAGCCCCTTCCCCAGCTCATTTGCCCTTCTCTGGCCATGCTCCAGCCCCTCCATGTCCTTCTTATAGTGAGGAGGCCAGAACTGACCCCAGGATTTGAGGTGCAGCCTCATCAGTGCTGAGCACAGGGGGAATGCTAACTCAATGTGTGATTTAATTGGATAACTCAATGGATAAGACATTCTTTCTTTATCATACATTTCCCTAAGCAGCCCCGCACCCACGTGATGGGGCATTCGCCTTGCAGAAATCAGTAGCCAGGCAACCACAGCACAAGGGGCTGGAAAAAAGGATTTCTCCTCCCCTAACCTCCTGATGAGCCCACCATTGGGTACATCAGGGAACAGCCCAGATCATGCAGCTGGAAGACAGATAAGGGGAAAAGAGTATTCCAAAAATGCCCACTGACTCTCTTTTTCAAAGGGAGGATTACTCCTTTGCTTCCCAAACAGCTGGGAAAAGAGAGACTTCATGCTGTGGTACAACCAATTCCTGGTTTGCTGATGTTGGGATGTTTTCATAGAATGATAGAATGATTTGGGTTGGAAAATACCTTAAAGATAATCTAGTTCCAACAACCCTGCATGAGCAGGGACACCTCCCGCTAGACCAGGCTGCTCCAAGCCCCATCCAATCTGGATTTCAACACTTCCAGGGACTGGGCATCCATGACTTCCCTGGGCAACCTGTGCCAGTGTCTCCCCACCCCCACAGTGAAGAATTTCTTCCTAATATGTAAACTAAATTTACAATCTACCCTCTTCCAGTTTTAATCCATTCCCCTTTGTCCTCTCACTACATGTCTTGTAAAATGTCCCTCCTCAGCTTTCTTTCTTGGGAGAGTTTTTGTTTTGTTTTGCTTTTTAATTTCCACCTGCTTTCAGCCAAAGCATGATTAAATAAAATTTTCTTTCGAGGAGGGAACAGAATACATTCTTGATTCTCTTAAAGACCCCTAGGGCTGCAAAAAGGACTTGTTGCCCTGAGAAATATGTGTTTTGTGAGGTGAGCTCCACAGAGGGATCCCAAGAAGCAGAATGAAGGAGATGTCCTTTGTCTTAAATCATGGCTGGGAGTAAAACTCATCCAAACCTGTAACTCCACACAGTGAGTTGGTTAATTCCATTAAGCAACTTAGCCTAAAAAATGCAACACATGCCTTAGTGTCAGACAAAGCACAACCTTCTCAGTTCACCTGTGATCAGGTTTGGTGGAAGCCAATGCCACAGGCAGCTTTGGCTCTTTGCTGCCCACCAAGGCTGGGGTTTTCAGTGGGGCCAAAGAGAGCCAGATGGAGAACCAGCTGCCTGCCTCATGTTGACCTCTCTGCTTCAAAAGGTGCCTCTTTTTCTTGGGTGGGCTGAATTTTGCCAGCTGCTGTCATCAGTCAAGTTTACAGCTGGAGCTTGAGGTGGCCTGAGAGGTGACAACACAGGCGACCCATCAAGCACAGGGTGGGAAGATTCACACCTTTGTGATGGGGTTGTGTTTCCTCAGGTCTTTTGTTGGTGCATCCTTCAAATTCCTCGCAGAAGTGTGAGTCTGCCTGCAGGAGGGAAAAATGTGCAAGGGGTTTAGCTGACTGCCACCCAATAATTGTCCCATAGCAATGGCAAACAACCTCAGGGATGATTCCAGTTGTTATTATTATTACTGAGTACAGTAATGATTCTCTGGTGGTACCTCAGGTGTCAGAATCTCCATTGATTGTTACATTTAAATGGTCACCATGCCCTGGTCAGCATCCAGCCTGATCTATAAGTCCAGTGATGCTGCAATCCTAAAACCAAAAGTAAACCTTTGGTAGGGATTACTCCAAATCATCTTGAAACTAAGGCACCATTTGAGCAAACCTCATCCCAGCCAGAATCTAAACCCCTTCCTCAGCCAGCCACTAACTCTTTTTTTTGCCTTTATTTGTTTTTCTTCCCACCACATCACTCATCCCTGGGTTGCCCAGTGTTTCTTGCTGCGACCTGTAGAGGGAACTGTGCAATATTGCAAAACCATCCAAAATAGTCTGGTGTGTCCCCTTCCAGGAAAGGGTGTCCCTCAGCTTTCCTTTCTACCCTTAGGCAGGCCTCACATTTTCCATTCCTATCATTTGATCTCAGGTGGGTTGGCATCAGACCTGGCTCCCCACGCAAGGCAACACATGGAGGTGCTGGTTGTGGGCAGCAACCAGAAGATGCAAAACATCATACAGTCCCTTTTTCTTTTTTTTTTTTTTTGTTTTTTTTTTTGTTTTGTTTTGTTTTTTGTTTTTGTTTGGTTTGTTTTGTTTTTGTTTGTTTGTTGTTGTTGCTGGCTGTATTGTTTGTTTGTTTCCTTTGTTTGTTTGTTTGTTTTTAATTTCAAATTTAAATTTTAAAACAATTTAAATTGTTTTCATTGAACTGTTCATTATTTTGACTCGTGGTTTCTTGCTTTCTGGGGGCTGCCAGTAACATGTTAGGAAAAAGGGGTTGTTTTAACCCAGGACAGAAGTGTCCAGATTTCCTGGGCCCCCAGCCAAGGGTGAGCAGAGCTCAGCGTTTCTGGAGCTCAGCACTCTGGGCTCAGTGCTAAGGCTTGTGGTTTGGGTCCTGCTTTATTGTCTCTCATGACACTAAAATAAAATGACTCAGGAGACTGTGGAGCCAGAGGAGCCTTCCCTGACCCACAGCTGAGTTGCAAAGTGGAGTCAGCACTCTGGCAAAGTCAGCCCATGCCCCTCTATCTATTGCGGGGTCGTGGTGCTCCCCACTGGAGGTGACAGTCCCAAACCAGTCAGCAAAAGCCTGACAACATACAAAACCACCCTGACCAAGCAAATGTGTCCATCTTTACCCATCTGCCCAGCACAGAGCTCGAGGTTTCTTCTTCCTGCCCAGCAGGGCAAGGGGCCAGACAGACTTTTGTAGTCACCGCTAACTCTGCAGATATTTTCTGATCACACATGGCATCGTTTCTGTCAAACTTCAGTTTTGCTGATGTGGCAAAGTGCAGCCTGGCTCAAAGCCCCTTGAAAGCAGCTGAAAGATCTGGCTGAGACTGGAAAGCCAGTGGTTTGAATCTACTTTTCTCCTGACACTTGTGCTACAGAGGAAATGAGACCAAAGCTGGAAGTAACTGATGCTGAGGTCTGCAGGAGCCCAATCTCTCCCCTGGGATTCCTCCCTTGGAGAAGTTCCTGCGTGTCCAGAAAATGCAAATCTACTTAGAATGGAATCGTATGTTGTTGTGGTGGGTGGATATTTCCTAGCCTGCGTCTCCCTTCAGTCCCTTGGGAAAAAACCCAACAAAAAAAAAAAAAAAAAAAACAACAAAAAAAAGAAAAAACAAACAAGCAAAAAACCTCGTGAATCTTTCTTTGGTGGCATGTACAAAATTAAACAGGAATTGAACTGGTTTTCAAAACCTGCAATTCTGAACATTTCTTGGAGGAGTTGAGCCTTGAGCACTTGGGTTTCTCTCCTGCCTTACAAGATGCAGCAGTTCAGAGCTCCTCTAATTAAAGATTTTCTTTCTGAGCCACTCAGCCTGTAAAGCTTGCCCTGCTGAGAGGTTTAAGTTTACCCTATCCCTGACCATGTAGTGGGGAGAAAAACCCATCCCATGACATGATGGCACCACTCTCTCTCTCAAAGACCTTTTCCACATCTTTGCCCCATCCCATGGAGAGGTGACCATGGGACCCTTATGGCTGTGGGACATAGTTTGACTCTGGCAAGTAAATCACAGACACACACTGAGATGAGTTTTCACAGACTGTGGTGACCACTTTTTTTGAGGCCATTTTCAGGGCAGAAGCAGGACTGAAGTGTTAATTTTTCCTCCTGCTCTTTACCTCTCCAGAGGGAGCAGCATCCCTGGCTGACATTAAAGGTGACTGAGCAAAAGGGCATGAATATAGGCCAGACTTTGTATAATTATACAGGGAGGAAAACTGGGATGTCTCTTTGTAGAGGCTGGGAATGTTCCACTGGAAAACTAGGTTAGACTGAAAAAAAGAAAGAACCTCTGTAACCCAGAAAGATCTGTGAGGTTTAAGTATAATTTTCCAGCCCTGTGTTATTATGGTGCTAATTCAGGTCTGAGAAATAAATGTAGGTAAAAGTCTCCCAAGGTCAGGAGGAGAAACAAATCACACTCAGTTTCTTTTCATCAAAAATCCCTTCTCCTGATTGAACAATCTCCATTCACAGGGGGCTGGTTCTCATTGCGAGGAGGGTAATATCTGTGTTTAATTGACAGATAGATTAATTCATTCATTCGTTTGGAAATAAGGTAATTTTTTGAGTTGCCTGAAGCAACCTTTCATTGGGAAGTTGAGTCTTGGGACCAAGCAGAGCCTGAAGGTGCCTCAGGTGTCCTGAGATCTGATGTGGAGGTCGTGCTTCTGCAAGCAGAGAGCTGGGAGGAGGGACTGGTGAGTGCTGCACAGCCAGCAAGGAGCTGTGATTTCATAGTCATAGACTCACAGAACAGTTTGGATTAGAAAGGACCTTAAAGATCATCCAGTTCCAGCCCCTCTGCATGGGCAGAGACACCTCCCACTAGACCAGATTACTCCAAGCCCCATCCAACCTGGCTGTGAACACTCCCAGGGATGGAGCATCTGCAGCCTCTCTGGGAAACCTGTCCCAGGGTCTCACCACCCCCACAGTGAAGAATTTCTTCCTAATATCTAATCTTAATCTGTCCTCTTTCAGTTTGAAACCATTGCCCTTCATCCTATCACTCCATGCGTTGTAAAAATTCTCCCTCCATCTATCCTTTAACCCCTTCAGGTACTAAAGGTTTCCCTTCAGCCTTCTCTTAGGCAGGGAGATGGCACATCTAAAGCCAAGCCAATCACCTTGGAAAAGCCCAGAGTAAGTTCCTTGCAATGCTTATTGCTCTTTGACTTGACATTTCTTTTTTATTTACATGAGACTAATGAAGAGTATCTCCCTTCATGGGCAGCCATGGTGCAAGGTGCTGCATAAGAAGGTGCCTGTGTCTACAAAGGAAAAACCTCCAAACCATATCAGTCCCTTGTCAGTCCATAAAACTCTCCTTTTGGCTAAGAGGAAAGTGGCTTGAGCCACCAGTATCTCTGCCTTGTTGTGGGAGGAGATTGCTGCTGAGAAACACCAGTGGTGCAAGGAAGGAGGAGGAAGTCAGTGCAACCATCTTTCCAGGAAGGCAAGACATTCCCCTTCCCCATCTGAAATGTTCACATTTAAACAAGTGGTAGGAAGCTGTGCAAAAGAAAATGAGCTAGTTTAGCTTACATCAAAGCCAAGAACCCAAAGCCTTTGCCAGCTTCCAATCCCCCTCTTAATAGGAACTCTCAAAAAAAGGGTGCATCTCTGGGGAAGGATCACCAGCAACAGATCTTATCATAGAACCATAGAATGGTTTGGGCTGGAAAGGACCTTAAAAATCACTTAGTCCCAACTCCCCTGCCATGGACAGGGACACCTCCTGCTAGACTAGGTTGCTCTGAGTCCCATCGAACCTGGCCTTGAGCACTGCCAGGAGGGGAGCAGCCACAGCTTCTCTGGACAACCTGTGCCAGTGTCTCATTTAAAATTCTTGGCCATTTGCTCTCCCAGGGAAGTGGTTGGACACCTAGTAGTATTTCCATCATACAGCCACTCTGAAACCCAAAACCTGATGTCCGTACCTGAGACAAGGAGGGGAATTCTTGACTCTAAAGCCAGAGTTCAGAGCAGGACAGTTCAATGGTTGAAGCAGCCTGAAGAAATTGTGGGGTTTTTTTTCAATTTGATCTGCACTTTCTTCTTTCTTTAATGTCAGGCTTTCTCTGAGACTTGGATTGTTTTTATCTTGATCCCCCCTCAGGACATGAAGCCTGTGAAACCACAGGCCCTCAGAAGGGCAGAAGGAGTGGCTGGGGTCATGAGGATGATGAGGATCTGGGAGTGGTGGAAGGTCAGGAGGGTGGGCAGTGATGTTACAGCTCAGCCACGATGCACAGAGCTGGAGGAAAGCAGCCTCCAGCAGCCATACACAGAACCACTTGGGTTTTAATTGCTTTTCTTCTTGGATTCCTTCTTCCCTGCATGGTTTCAGCTGTGCCAAGCCCCTCAATTTCCTCAGGCAAGGCTGCAGGCTGATATAGCCTAAATAAACCTAAGCAGCTCTTGTCACTTGTGATTGTTTCTGGAAGCCAAAATCTGCCCCTTCTGGGCTCTATCCCCAAAGACATGACAGGTGGTAACTCTTTTCTTTCCCTGTGTTTTTCTGAGGTGAATTTAAACTCCATCTTGGCAGATTTTTTACTAGTAATGCTCAGGATTTACTCATTGTGACTGTACACCTGTACATGCACCAAGCTGGAAAGTCTTTGGGAAACCCTGAGCAAGGTTCAGGCTAGATACATGATGGGTAAGAAGTTAAATTCATGTTTGAAGAAAAGCCCCTAAAACTCCAGACACAGGCAGAGTGACAGCAGGATTTTCACTCTTCTATTTACACTATGGGTTTTTAAAGGCCAAGAGTGATTTAAAGGCCAAGAAAGATTTGCCCTGACTGGTGCAGAATGCATTGGGTGGCATGGTGCAAGATTTGAAATGAAGTCAGAAGTACCAGCAAGGTCAGCTGTCACTGTGGGACAAGAAGAAAAAATCACTAGTCTTGGAGTTAATCCTTACACTTTGCTGTCCTGCAGCATTCTGTGCTAGGTCAGAAGGCAGGGATGGTGTGTGGATGGTTTAGTTTTGCTTGAGTTGGAGGCAGGGGAGAATATTTGGCTCAAGCTAACTGAGAGGACCTTGAAGCCATGGCTATTTTATCATCTGGGAGCAATAGATCTGCAACCTCAGGCCAGCAGCTGTGCTCTTGTCAGTTTTGGACCCCAAAGAAAATGGAAGATAAAAGTTGTCTTTGATCTTATGGTGCTGATTTTTGTTTTGTTTTTATTGCAAAGTCTCTCCATTTGTAATTTACTACATGGTAGTTTGGGGAGGGGTGGGAATGGGGAGGAATGGAGCAACACAACATTTGGGAGAAAGTGGTCATTTTCAAAGCTATGTCTTAGAGCCAATCTGACTGTCTGCTAGGTCAGACAGAGGAGAGGCCATTAATATTCTCCCTCTCCTCCTCCTTTACAAAATATACCCATGTCTGAAATTGCTCAGTATCAGGGATCCCTCTAGAAACTCTTTCTTATCTCTTGACTAATCATGCCTGGATGAGGCCAAACTGGAGCTTGCTTCATCTCACAAAGGACTAAACAAACATTCTGGCTCCTGGTGATGCAACTCCAAGTTGATTTTTCCAGTTACTCAACTTCTCTCTCCCTACTTTTAATGTGCTGAACTTTGAAATAAATGCCTCTCTCAGCGATTTCAGCAATTTATGTCAAGAAAATCTGGATGCATCAAAGTGAGAGATAATGTTTTCTGACACAGCACAGGAATAAAGCTGCAGCAGTACATGCAGCTCCTGAGCCTTCGGTCTCAGTGCTGCCACTGACAAGGTCTATGGCCAAGGGCAAGGTAGCTGAACTGTCTGTTCCTCAGTTTCCCCACTGCTGAAAAAAGGATTGTGGGCATTTATCCCAAGAAAAGAAGTGGGACAATATAATGCAATATACCTCTCTGTGTTATAGACCTTCCGATGGAAGCTGTCTGTGAAAGAAAGCAATTGTGGACTCTGCTGCCTCAGCAGAGAGGATCTTTTATTCTCAATTTTTGCTAAACCATGCAGCATGTAAAGAGGTGTTGCTGATTATTCCTAAGGATCAGCAACATACATTGCATTCAAAGAGCCTTTTCCATATGCTATCTCTGTACTCTTGGCTGCCTCCCAACATGGGTCATTACCTCCTGCCTCTTAGGATTGCTCCTCTGCTTCTTCCCACCACAGCCTCCCCCTTCCCCACCCAAAATGCCTGCACAGAGTCACAAGAAGCTCTGAGGACTCAACCTCCCAGAGGGACCAAGTGAGTTGAGGGTGTTCAGATATTCATGACAGCAGCTTTCACCTTCAGGAATCAAACTCATTGCTCCTGTTTTTATGCAAACAGCTTTGCTAATGAGAGACAGCTCTGCCTCCAAACCCCAGGATGAGAATCCCAGAAGCCTACAGGGTTTGAAATCCAGAGCATCCTGGTGATTTAGCTAAAAGAGAGGGAAATCCAGGAAATTAAGAGGGCCTTGAGGTTGCCTTTTCTCACCCCATGGAGGGATGGGTTGATGAGCAGATCTTTTAGGGTAGTGTAACCTGGCCATGAGTCTTTTTGCAGCAGGACAAAATATGGACCAGCCTTAGCCATGAGATTTGGCTTTGGGGTTTCTCTCCCTGCTGATCCCCATCTGCAAGGCACCTCAAGAGATGGGGGCTGTCCCCCTCTACCTCCCACCTGCTGAGCACTGTGTGGAAGTGGCTCAGCCCTTGGCTGGGGAGATGCCATCAATGGGAACCTGAGACTCCACCACCCCTCAAAAAACCAAGGTCCAGCATAAACTTGAGAAGCTCCAGTTGCAAAACTCAAAATTTGGCAATGTTCTGGGGGAGGAATTAATTCTTTTTGCACTTTTCCACAGGCCTGTGTAAAGCCCTCCTTACGACAACTTGCTCTTTAACCCTTTTATCCTGACAGCAGCCTCACAGCACTGGGGTGTGCTATTTCTTTTCTGATTCATAGACAAGGGAACTGGAGTGTAGAAGAGCTAAAAAAATACCTTCATGGCATTCACACTGACAGTTTGTGGCAAAGCAGAGGCCTCACACAGCCCTCACCAAGTCTTCAGTTTCTGTCCAGAGGAGTAAAAGATTGTCCTAAAAGGGAAAACAAAGTGACCATTAGCTTTCAGTGCACACTGCCACATTATTAGGGTAACATCTTCCATGGGGGTGAGGCCTCTTTTAATCCTTGGCCCAAGGCAAGGCTCTTGTCCTGTTCCTCCAGCTTGTGGTGTTTTGCTTTCCCCTTTCATTTCAGAGCCACAGGGAAAATACTCATGTGGAGATTTGCTCCCTGTGTCCAGCTCCAACCAACACATCTCTTCTGAGCACTGCCAGGAGAGCAGCATTTGTGTCTTTGGCTTCTGGAGCTCAGCTGCAAATTGGTGGCACTGATCAGAGATGAAGTGACCTCAACCAACCCGAGCCAGCACTTCCACAGCCTCATCCAGCATCTGCAGATTGCTCCCTCGCAACCCAAATACCTCTGTCCCAGCTTCTCTAAAAGCCTTTTTCTCCTCTGCCTGCTCCTGTAACCATCAAAGGAAATTTTGAGCCTTTGTCCTAACTCACAGAAGCATTTTTCTCTAAGTGCTGCGCTGAGTATGAAGGCAACACTTAAAATGGAATGTTTAATGAGTGGTGCAAAGGAAGAAGAAGGCAAGGGCAGGCTTGTTCTTTCCCTCTGCTTTTCCTGGCTCCTCTCAGGTTTTCACTGGATTTTGTCCATCTCTGAACCAAAATTTCCTCTCTCTCTCTTCCCCTCTGAATTAACCTTAAGTAAGAGATATGTGTATTATGTGTTTTAAGGCTTAGACTACGTAGCAGTGTCTGTGGCAGGCAACCTCTCACTACCAGTGTCAGTATACTTGTAAGAATATTCATAATTATGAGATATATATATATATATGCATAATGTATAAGCATACCCGAGTTGTTGTGGTGCTACCCACCATGAGGTGGGCAAGCACCAAAACCCAAGCTCTTCTCCTTGCCTGGGGATGGAGGTGAGATAGCCAATAAACAGCACGTGGATCTTAGTTTTCTATGAATCAATGGAAAGGGGTGGATGGACACCTCAAACTGGTGGTTTATCCACCTTTTGACATGGGAGGAATCCCCCTGCAAAGGCACCTGTACAGGCACCTGGCAGATGAGGGAGCACCATACCTGGCTGGGATAACACCTGGGCTGGAGTCAGAAGGATGCTGCAGGAAAAGCAAAACCTCTTCCCTTCCCAAAAATCATTTTGTGATGAAACTTGGAGCTGGATATTATTTTAAATCCCCCTGAGACTTGCTGGTAAATGCCAGGAATAACAGCCAATGGTTCCAAGGCCTGTCTTTGAGTCACCCCAGGGTTAGCTTCACCCCAGAATGTCTTTGTGCCCCATGGTTAAAGGGATTTTTCCCCTAGGAATAACTGAAGGGAATTTGCTGAGGATTTCTGTTCCTGAGGGCACTCTGTGGGTATTTCCCTGGAGCCAGATGATGGGTCTGCTTTCCTTGCTTGGGATGGCTTCCTGCTACTTCCTGCAGCCAGAGTGCAAATTGAAGCTCACAGCATGCAAACAAGGCTGTTCTCAGGGAGACCTGACTCCAGTGACCTCCCAGCTCCTCCTTGCTTTAGCAAAAAGCAGCTGATGTTAGAACCCCTGGGGAATAAGAAAAGTGAGGTCCTAGACTGCTGTTGTCACCTCTGCCTTGGTGCCAAAGCATCTGGGATCTCCTTAGCACTTCCTTGCCCTCCATATACCCCATGACAGAGAGCATCAGAGGGAGCTGTGGGTCACCAAGGAGAGGATTAAAATGCCAGGGAATGAAGGGGGAGATTTGGGATTCAGCCTCCATGTAAATGGTTTCAATCAGGAATGGGCTTCTGCACATCTCCGGGTTGTTGCTTGGAGGTGAGAAGGGACCAGGCACATGTCCCAGGCCCTCATAGAGATTGAAAAGTGCTGCCCTAACCCAGGGGCATGAGCCCTGTGTCACCCCTACCCAGCAGCCTGAACCCTGAGATACATGCCAGGACTCCTGGGAAATACCCAGGAGATATCAGGACATGATGAGCTTCACCCTGTCCTGCTAGAGGAACTCTCCCACATACCTGGAACTTTAATGCACCCAAGTGCAGCAAAGCCCAGTGGGAACACCTGGGATGAAGCCAACAGCAGTGGGAGGAGGATTTGCAATGACTTCAGGGAGGATGAATCAGGCCCTGGGGAGAAGTTGCTTGTTACAGATGTGGGGAATTGTGTCAGTGCAAGGAGCAGAGTCAGGTGCTAGGGATTGCTTGGTCAGCTGTGGCCTAAAGAAAGTTTCCAGAGGTTGAGGACACCTGATGGGACACATCCTCTGCCAGTTTAGCCTTGTCAAGTTCCCTAGGCTGGACACACTCTGCTACTTCTCCACTGAGTTTCAGACCTTCCACAAGTCAAAACAACCCCTGAGTAAGTATACTCCTCTCTTCTTTTCCCCAGCACTGGTTCTGGGCTCCCCAAACCTCACAGTATAAATTAATCCATCAAGAGAGAGTTTTTGGGTGCAGCTGTAGACCTGAAGTGACCCACAGCTGTGAGTACTTGGATGAGCCCCATCAGTTTGGATAGAAAGGGTCTGATTGGAAAGACAAAACCTGACCTGGAGCAGCAAGACAGAAGAGGAATTTCTCTAGGGGTCAAGAGGAGCTGGCTGATGCATTTTTTACTTCTTCATCTGTCAGTAGCATATACTTGGCAGGATTTTTAATGAAGAACCTGAATCATTCTGGGACAGAGCTGGATTGAAAAGGTGATTTCTCCTAAACTCCTTCCATCACAGCTGCAGAGGATGCTCCTGATCCCCCAGGTCTGATCTTGTTTGTCATCACAGTGTTCTCCTGATGTGGATGTCATTGTCTGGCAGTGCCCAACCTGAGCTGCCTCTGCTTTTGGGAGGTGTGGACAGCCCCATCCCATGGCCAGGAGGGACATGGAGGACAGACACAGGAGATTTTTTGGCTCTCTCCAAACCTGGCCATCACATCAGCATCAGGCTCTAGGTTTTGTTCAGACTTTAAAAACTGGAACTCTGCCCATTTTAAATATGAGAAAGGAAACTCTGGAGGGCAACTGTGTGGTATGATTCTCCCACACACAAGCACATCCACACAACGTGAAAATGCTTTAGGAGATGTGGAGGAAAGGAAAGCCTTCTCATGGTGCAACACAATCAATATAATTGATTTCTGCCATTTGGAAGATCCTTTTGAGTTTCTAATTATTTTTTTTCCCTATTATTCTCTCTCTTACACATAGCGAACTCCCCTGAAACATCTCTGACTCCATCCCACCTTCCCTTTGCTGTTTTTATCATTGTACAGTTACAGAAAAGTTGTGTTCCACCTGCCTGGGGGTGGATGGAGCAGCACTGAGCAGATAGGAGCCCTTGGGATGGTTCCTGCCATTGTTGGCACAACTGCTGGACAGAGAGCACAGATGAGCAGAAGGACAAGCACTTCCCATCTGAGGTTTCTCTAGAACCCAAATGACTGTCTCTTGCACCTTCTCCATCTGTGCTGCTCAGAACAAAGGAATCAAAGCAGAAAGCTCACCCAAAATGATTGCTTGATTCCCCTCTCTGAACTCAGACCTAACATAAGTTGGTGGCCCATGTTGCTCCTCATACAACCTCAGCTTGGCTTCACCATCCCCTGGGGACAAAGCTCTGGGCTCTGCTCCTCTGATCTGGCAGTGGTTCACATCCAAAGCAGTAGTGTGATGGCTTTATGGGCCATCTAAATACATAGACCAGTGAATAGGCTTTTCCAAGACACACACGCACAATCATGCTCCCCTGCAGCCCTCTGATGTTCTTAGCACACAGCTGCTCTGGACTAGAACCCCAGGGAGAAATCTCAGCAAGAAAGGAGGGCATTTCAATATAAGTATTTCAGTGAGCTCTTCCCTTCAGCTTCCCTTATGTAAAAGGTAGATCTGGTTCATCTGAGGTTCTTCAGTGGATTTGGTTCATCTGAGGCACCCAAGCCTCTCGTGCTGCTCACTTGAAAGCAGCAAGGGAGATTAAATCCAGCTCTTCCTCTGTTAGAAACACAGGCCCTTTATTATCCAAATGAAACCTGACTTCCTTAAGCAGACAGACTGTAGGGCTTGTGACACAAGGGTGAGCCATCTGGAGTCCATCCAGGTCGTCCTGGGTTTTGAATGCACAGATATAGTGGCTACATGTCCCCAAAAGCTTCCCACCATCTGAGTTCCACTGTCACCTGCTCTCTTCCCATTACTTCAGCATTCCCAAGGGGAATGACTATGACTTCTACGAATCATAGAATGCTAGAATAGTTTGGATTGGAAGGAACCTTAAAGCTCATCCAGTTCCAACCCCCCTGCATGGGCAGGGACACCTCCCACCAGACCAGGTTGCTCCAAGCCCCGTCCAACTTGGCCTTGAACACTTCCAGGGATGGGGCAGCCACAACTTCCTTGGGAAACCTGTGCCAGCGTCTCACCACCCTCACAGGAAATAATTTCATCTTAATATCTGATATAAATTGCCCCTTTTTGAGTTTGAAACTGTGCCCCCTTGTCCTCCACTCCATGCCCTTATGGAAAGCCCCTCTCCAGCATTCCCGTAGCCCCTTCAGGTGCTGGAAGATGCTCTAAGGTCTCCTTAGGCCTTCTTCAGGCTGAACAACCCCAACTCTCTCAGTCTGTCTCCATAGCAGGGCTGCTCCAGACCTCTGATCATCTCCATGGCCACCTCTGGACTTACTCCAAGATCTCCAGGTCCTTCCTGTTTTGAAATCTTCTTAGAAACAAAGCTCCCATGAAGAGCTGTTGCCCAAACCAAAACCAGGCTGTTGGGTTAAAGCAGTGGCACCCAATTAGCCCCAGCAATATTAATCATCTGTAGTCCTGCAGTGTGTCCAGCAAAGCTGCTGCTGCCACTTCTTCTTATGAAGTTCTTTGGGTGGGATTTTTCTGTTTGTGTCTTCTCAATGTCAGTGCACTGTGTTTTGAAAGCATGACAGTTTTGTTCCTGAGAACTGATGGTGACTGGGGCTTCTTTCAAGCCAGCTTCAAGAGGAACCTGGTCAGGGTCAGAGGCTCCCACCTGTAGGGTCTGTCTCCTTTCCCTCCTTGGGAGGTGAAGATGACCCAGCTCTGCTACAAAATAAAGGCAAAATAAAGTCCTTCCCTGCAAAGCTCTCACTCATGCCAAGAGGAGCTCTGTGTGGCTGAGGATTAAAGGGCAAACCCCGGGCATGGGAAGTGCTGCATTTGCTAGGATCCCATGGAGCCCACAAAGGCATGAAGAGAATGCACCCCATGCACACTAACACACTCTCCACCCAGTCAAGACCTCAAGACAATGTCAAATCATTTTTATAGGGGCTTTTATTAGCCTGGCAGCAAACCTTGCTTAGCTGCAGATCAGGCTGCTGGGTCCCCATGTCCACACGCCAAAGGCCCTGAGCTATGGTGCAGTCTCCAAGGGTGGCCCTGCACCCTGCCAAGGAGGGGGAGAGGAGATTTGGTGTAGAAAAGGCTACAGACATGGGGCTGTCTGTTTAAATCCTACCTGAAGAGTGAGAAGTGGACCTTATAGGGGATGTTAGAGCAAAAGGAATATCCCCTGGATAGGAGGTACCAGCTCAGATCACACTAAAGAGCATCTGGTCATTGCTCTTTGCCTCCTCAGCACTTGGTCCTCCCCACAGGCAGGTGCCACAGCTCCTCTCTGCCTGGATACCTCCCACCTTCCTGTGAGCATCTCCACAAGTAGTCCAGCATCCTAGTCCACATCAATGGCTGTGGAAGGAGACAAGATCCATTCACAGCCTTGAGCTCAGCTTCTTCTGGAGAGGTTTCTTGCCTTGCTACAAGGAGAGCCCATGGTGACCATGCTTACAGATGGTTCCCTCATCAAATGCTCATGTTAAATGGCTAAATCAGAATCTGTGGCCTGTAAAGCAGATTTTCTCTCCTAAAACTTACAAGGACACCTCAACAGCAGGCCAGCAGCACCAACTCCTTATCTGGTCCCATGGATAAAGATTTTTCCTCCGAGAAGCTTCTCTCCCTTCAGGAAGTTTCAGCCAAGCAAAAATTCATCCCAGAGAGCCCCGGGCAGACCAGGAGGTTTCACAAATACAATAGGTTGGGATTAACAACCATGTTCATTAACAACAGGTTACGTGTGAGATGTGAGTTTTGGGGTGAGAAAAGCGAGAAGAGAGGGTGGTGGGACAGGAAAATGTGGGGTGGGGGTGCCCTGTTCAGATGTCACTAGGGAGCAAGGGTACACGGGTACCCCTCCATCCCATTTAGGAACCAGCTCCTGCTTTGGGATTTCTATTAAACCCCCTCACTGTGTCATTTTTCCTTTTTCACTCACCTTTCTCCAACCACAACCACCTCCAAGCCAGCTTGTGAGGGAAGAGGAACTCCTGTTGACATCTTTTTCTCTCTCTTGTGATTCCTCAGATGATTAACAGAGAATCTGGGACTCGTGCACTTCCCACTTAGGGAAAACAGAAATAAGACTACGGGGAAATTCTCTGGGTTCCCTCTTGCAAAGTTTTAACCAGATCATCCTGTAAATGGGGAGCTCTGGAGCTGCCTCCTGACTAAAGAGAACTAGACATTTCCCTCCATTTAATGAGGCTCTCAGAAATCAGTTATGCTTCATATAGCAACAGCAATAATAGAAACACCAATTTTATTCCGGTGGTTTTATAGGCAGCCAGAAAACCGGATGAATTTTTCATGAAAAGTTTCACAAAGACATGTAGTGGTTTCAGGTTTGCTTTTCCACAGAGGAAAGGATGGTGGAAATGAGTCATTTGAAATCTTTCAAACCACTCAGACATTGTTTAGCTCATATCTAACCTTCCTGAAGCACTATAGACACCCATGGAAAGGAGAGGGGAATCCAGCCTGGGCTGCCACACAGGGAAACTTTGTGTTTCACAGCCTGGTTTCACAAGGTTTTCTTTACAGGGATCTGAGTCTGAGCTCCAGGGATGGCAATAGGCACAGGCACTGCTGGAGCTGTTGGGCTCTGGGACCAGCAGAAATAGTCACTTAGTACTAGTCAAGTAGTCACCAATACCCCCACATCCTTAAAGTAATCAAAATAATAATAACAACAAAAAATTATAGCCCAAAGGGTGATGGTTTTAAAAGACAAAAAGGAGAGATCCAGCCTGGATATAAGGAAGAAATTTTTTACAATGTGGATGGTGAATCACTGTAACTTGTTTCCTGGAGTGGTGGTAGATGCTTCATCTCTGTAACATTCCAGGTCAGGTTGGACAGGGCTCTCAACAACCTGATCTAGCTGAAGATGTCTCTGCTCACTGCAAAGGGCTTGGACTTGATGACCTTTAAAGGTCCCTTTCCAACCCAGACTAATCTATGATTCTGTAATTCTACAATTAAGGCATAGTAGAACCAGTCCACATTCTGAATATCTGTTCTTGATGCCACACCTGACCCAGCTCCTAGGTCAAGACTTAGAATCCAGGAGATAAAAAAGTAACAACTTCTCCTGACATTTACTTGATTTAAGTACAGATGAGAGCTGCTTTCAACTTTTCTTAACATGTTTTATGGTGTCATCATAAGGCTGAAAGAAAGTCTTAATAGGGTTGTGGATTGTGGACAGTGAGCAGCTCATTAACATCCTCATTAAACTCACTACTGGATGGTGATATTAATATGAGCAATTAGCAGCATTACCAATATTTTAACATTGGAAATTCAAAAATGAGTCATTAGTCCTCTCCCTTACTGCAAGCTTGTCTTAAAGATTAGAAAACTTGTATATTAAGGCTTTTCAGATTTTCTCCCAAAATGCAAGGGTTAGAAACCTTCTTAAAAAAAAAAAAAAAAAAAAAGACTGTGGGATCCTTGCAATGGAAAAAGCCTGAGAGCTGGCAGCCTGGGAGTCTTGAATCCTGCCATGGAAAAGATCAAAAAACTGGATTCCAGTAATGTGGTCTTGATCACGGGATGCCCGGGTGGTTTATTTTGTTTTGCAGGCTGTTTGTTGAATGGAGGAGAGTTTCTTATGGACTTGCCCCATGGTCTCTGTGTGCATGGTGTGTTTGGGAAGCAGCTCAGAGTTTTTAGTTTCTGTGTTTGGCTTGTTTAAAAACAAAGGAAAACCAGCAGCATCATGTAAGCCTGAGAAGCAAACGGTGAAACTGAAAGGCAAAGTTTTGGGATAAAGCTGCAGGACTGAGCTGAAATCTGTTACACATGCTGCTCTGGTCTGAACTTTTTGTAATTCTGGAAGGGATCATAGAGCAAAGCTGTTGACTTTGTTAAGTGTTTGCAGGTCAGGCTGCAGGGAAAAATCCCTTCCACACTCCAGCTTTTTTATGGGATGTAAAAAGAGAACGCTGTCCCACTGCTGCACGGGGCAGAAGTCTCTGAGTCCCTCAGAAGGATGGGGTTGGGGATGGTGGCACAAGCAGGGCAAGATCCTGAGCACAGGGCTGCTGTGACAGGACGAGGTGACACCAGGTGGCCCAGAACCACTTACAGGGCTGATGGGAGCTTCTGAGCTGTTTGCATCTGGGATGCAAATTTTGGGTGCTGAGGAGGCCCTGCTTGGCACCACAGCCTTGGCAGCAGGCAAAGCTGCCATGTCAGGTAACTGCTGCAGGACGTGTTGAGGGGTAAGGAATAAGAAAAACCAAAGTAGCATTTCAGGGGTGTGCACAACCCTGCTCAAAGCACTGCAGAGCCCACTGTCCTTCTGCCTGGTATGGTCTGCATCACCCCTCAGGGCTTCCAGCCTTGAAAACCAGAATGTGCATCACATCAAAAGCAAGACATAAGGAGGGGAAGAAGGAAACATTAATTAGATTTTACCAAACTTAGTACCAGTACCAAGGATAAAGGATGCAGGCACAGACTGATGAGAGGAAGGAATGGATGGATGGATGGATGGATGGATGGATGGATGGATGGATTCAAGAGATCCAACCCTTGGATTGATTTGACTTCTGATGCACATAATGTATCATCAGGTCACCAGTAGAAGACTGTATCTTTCCTGTGCTATGGCTTTGAAACCCTCTTAAGCCTCCTGATTAAACATAGACACACACACAGAGCATCACTGAATCACAGAATGATTTAGGTTGGAAGGGATGTTAAAGATCACCCAGTTCCAACCTCCCTGCAATGGCAGGGACACCTCTCACTAGGCCAGGTTGCTCAAAGTCCCGTCCAACCTGGCCTCAAACACTTCCAGGGATGTGGCATCTGCTGTGGATGGCAACCTGTGCTGGTGTCTCACCACATGCATATATATATGTATGAAAAACTGAAATTGACATCATTTGGGGATATTATTTCTCTGAGTCTCTATTACCCCAGGAATGCCATAGCAAGGCCTGATAATTGGTCAGTCAGATCTACATTTGGAAGAGCCTGAGGATCAGAGCAAGCCTTAGCATTTCCCTCTGTGACCTTGTGTGATTCTGAGGGCTGCAGAAGCATCATCTGCCAGAGAGCCTCACTGGCTTTTACATAAAGGAAAATTGTGCTAACCCAGTTTCTGTAAGGAAGGTAATAGGACGAGGCAAATTTTTATTTTATTTTCTTCTCTTCTCTTTGTTGAAAGACTTTCTGCAGGCATCAGGGTCTCCTCATGCTGTGTTTTTCATAAAAACACATTGAAGAAAAGGGGCTGGCCTTATGTGACCTACTGGAACTTTGGAGACAGAGTCAAGATTAGGACTCCAGTTTTCAGCTCCCAGTCCTAGATTCTCCTCATTAAATGACACCTCATCATTACAATAATGAGATCATCCCTGTTATTTAATTACATTCTCCTTGTTATTACAAATCCTCTGTGTAGCAATCCAAGTGCTTGCTTTCTAAGGTTAGCAGGAACACAGAGAGATGTTTCCTGCCTCTCTGGTTAGATGTCTATCTCTTACGTCTGGTCTGACATCAGCTTTTTCCTGCTGTGACCCTGGAAAGGCTGAACACACGTGTGTGCCTGCTCTGACACTGCCAGTGCTCACCTCCTCCTTTAAATGTTGAGATGTGGGCTTAATTTTGTAAAACTCTTGGATTTCTTGAAGGCTGCTCACACCAGAGGAATGAAGCCTCTACAGGATCTAAGCTTCTGGGCCTATACCCCATTTCCTTGTTGTAAAGATGTGACTCTTCAGGGTGCCAGCAAATTCCTTGCTCCAAGGAGGCTGGGACATGCTGAAACCTGGCTCTGGCTTTGTTCAAGAAACTCTCTTGCCTCCATCTTATTAAATCACAGCCCCTGAGGGTGAGGAGATGCTACCTCCAGGAGGACCTATTGCTTCTGGTGCTGGTTGTGCTGCAGCAGTCTGGTCAGCTTTTTACAACACATCATTTGCTTCAGCCACAGAGGGGGAAGTAAGGGCTCAAAGAAAAGCATTCAGTAGCAGAAATCTGGCTGGGTTTGTTCCCAGGGCTGCACCCCACCACTGGGCAGAGTGGTGGCAGCAGCAGCAGCTCAGGAGGATGAAATGGGAACCATCACCACTACACCTTATCACACAGAATGAAAAACACTTGAGAAGAAAAGCCCAGGATGACTTCTTGGGTAATGGCTCCAGGCTGCTCCCAGATCCACTTGTTTTTCCCCAGATCTCCCAGAGAAAACTGGGGTTATGTTTTTGGCAGCTTCTGCAGCCCCATGTGACACAGGAGATCAACAGATTTCCGGGCAGAGAAAAAGACAGGCTCTGCAAGTCATGGCATTGCTCGTGTGTGTAGTACTGCCTGCCACAGCTCTTGCCAGCCCTGGCTACCAGAGCTACCACCACTTGCCTGTTTCTCTTGGCACTGCCTGCTTGGATATGTTGGTATTCCCAGCTAGGCAGCCTGGGTGCTGAGGAGTGTGATTTACTTATGATCATGCTGAAGATTTTTTGGCCAAAGAAGACTTCAATCCCAGGTAGGGGAGGGTCTATAAATTTACATCTTCACCACCTGAACATTCATTTATAGCCTCTTTGAATTCTTGTATCTGAGGAAATGATGTCCCATGTCTTTTTTACATTCCTCTTCAAGATGCCTTTAGCCACAATACCTGTGGGAAACAAATAAGTAAAGATGCCTCCTTGTTCTGAGTCTTAATTTTTCTTCTCTTTGCCATGCCAGGCTGAGTACTGGTGTTTGCTAAGCCTCAGCAGACGCCCCAACTTCCTTCTTCCCCCACATTTTCACCACTTCATTACAACCTTGTTCCATGCTGTCAGAAATGAGCCAGTAACTCCCCAGGGCAGGGCTGCGTACCTGGGCAGACTGGGAGGGTCTAAGCACACTTCCTAGTACTGAAATAATTAGCAATTAAGTTATTAATTAATAGCTCACATGGATTTCCACTGGCAGGTGAAGCACTTTGCCATGGCTGGTATCACTGAAGCATCCTCTCTTATTTTTAAGTCTAGAGTAATAATGCTAGAAGAAGAAAAAAAAAAAACCAGAGGCAACCCCTCCTACATCTCTGGGAGATGTGGAGACTTCCTGTCAGACAGACAGATGCTGTCTTCCCTCCAGACATCTGGAGAAGGGAGCTTTGATGCTGATGGTGGGAAATGTTCTTGGCTTGCTCTGGCTGGATGAGAAACCACTGCTATCTGAGGCAGTGATTGTGCCATGTCTTTCCTCCCAACGCTGACTGGGATTGGAAGAAATCATGTACTGGGAAACAAATTTTGCTCAGTAACCACATCAGGGTGTGCAAAGGAGGGAAACACCACCCCAAGTAAATCTGCAATTGGTCTAATTGCTCAGCTCCTTGTTTCTCTCATCACCCTATGAACTTCAGCCCTCTGATGGGTCTGAGCAGCAGCAGCAACTATAAATACCTATGAAAAAAGTGGTATTCTGGCAAGTGAGGATACAAAATACCTTACTTTTATTTATGATGACACAACTCTGGCCACACACAGGCAGAGCTGGAAGATATTGAGGTATGGGCTTTGCTGACCACCAAATCATGTCCCAGGTATAAGAACCCTCAATGGTTAAAGGTCCTCAGATGGTTGGTGGACTAGAGGAGAAGTCACTGAGCATCCATCCTCCAACACCATCACTCATCAGCCAGGAGGGCTGGGAAGAATGGCAGAACATGAGGGATAACCATTCCCACCTGGAGCTCAACACATCTTGTGCAGCACAAAGCACAAAGGTTCCCTGTGGACTTTGCTGTGTCCACCTCCTGGCCTGGGAGACAATGATACAGTGATAAACATTGGTTAAAGCAAATCCAAGATTTTTTTTTTCCCTTCTGCAGAAAGAAAGACAAAAGCCACAATGTAGTCCTTTGTTTAACCCCACCCTCTCCCTGTTTCCCAGAATAGGGAAAAGGGGTGAGGAAGTTTTACCCTCAGGCACACACAAATGCTGCCTTCCACCCATGTGGGCTGCATGGCTGGTGTGCCAAAATCCATGTTTTGCTAAGGCATAACCCCCCACAAACAATCAAAGACAAAAAAAGTTTGGTGGAAAAATTTCCATCCAGTTCAAGAGTCATTTCCCAGCCCTGAATTTAGCCCTCCTGGTAGAACAAACAAACCCATCAGAGACTCTGATCCTGAGATAATTGTGGTCTCAGACAGACAGGTTGACTTGGAAGTTCAGAGTTTAAAATGTGTTTGGCTTCTGTGCAGTAAAATGAAAAAAGGAAGCAAGAAACCTGAGGCAGTACCACAATGGTAAACCCATAGCTCTGCTCCAACAAATACATTTGTACACTCCTTGGTGTGGTCTTTTCTGTACCTGTAAAGCAGTGTCTACATGTAGAGCACTCAAAATAAATAATGCAGGTTAATAAGGGTTAATAAAAGATGTTGCGTGATGGGGCAATTTGGCTGCTCAGCTGGATTACTGCTGACAGCCCAGAGATATGATTTATGACTTTGAGGTAATTCTTGGAAATGTTATACCATCGTTTTGTCATCCTGTTGCCATGTTTTTCTGATTATTTGTATATTTTCTGTTGAGCAAAGCAAGCACTCTTCCATCATACTACAGTCAGAAGAGAGTGTCACAGTCTTCTTTGTTCTCCTGTAATTTCTTGCCAAAATAGTGGTTTTCCATTTGTGGTCTGTGAGTAATGGTGGGTCCAAAGGCTATTTCAGAAGGGTTGGTGAAGGTGACTAAGAACAGCAAATGGAATTTTTTTTTCAGAGGTCTCTCCTAGCTGCTGAGACAATATCTCAGAAAATATTGAAACCTATTTTGAAGATGTCAAGGAGCAGGGGTCTCCTTGTGTTCATTGCCACCATCTGTTTGCTAACCTTGCTTTCCATTTGCATCTCTCTCCCTCCAGACCTCTGTATTGGATTATGGCTTTGTCTGTCCAACAGGAGAGCACTGTGCTGGGAGAGGTGGTGCTTTGGTGAGGTGGTCTGCAGGCTATGGCCCTGGGTCTCCTGGTAAGTCAGTGAATACTCCTGAGGCTTCCATGGAAGGGGCTGGGAAAAGGATGTCATCTGCCAATAGGCTGGAATTTGCCAGTGGCTGCACTTTAAGGGACAATTCACAGGGACCACAAATCAAGAAGGGTGGAAATCCTCTGTCTTTGATAAACCAAAGATCTGAGCTTCTGTGTGGCAGATTCAGTAGTTCTCACCTCACTTTTTTTCTGCACTCTTTCCAGATTTACAAAATTCATTTAAAAGTCCAGGCCCTACAACTGGGTGCATTACTTCAGCTCCACCTCTTGCTGCCTACACTGGAAGCAAGATCTGGCCTCCTGCACTGTCCTGGCTCACTCCTACACTGGAAGACCACACAGGCTCTCCTCACCACAACATCTCACTATAAACTCATGCCCTGTGGACCAGCACTAGGACATCATGAACTTTCATGGAGCTGCTGACCTGAAGTGGATAAAGAACACATGTTCCTCTGGCTTGCCTTTGCCTTTGGTAAGTATTTCCTAGTGAGTCAACCTCAGAGCTAATCCAGTTTTAATTTCCCTGTCCTTATTCTTCATCCTTGCACCAGTCAATGTAGCATTATCTGGCAGAAGTAGTCTAGATCCCAGTCATCTCAGTCCTTCACATTTGCAGTGAATACTATAGTTCAAACACCCACCTGTAATCCTGGCAGCTCCTCCCTGCAATATTGGCTGTATTTGCCTCCTTCCATCAATATCAGACCCTAGGTGAAAAGTCCTATTTGTTAAATATGAGTCCTACATGTTAAATGAAGAGAGGAGAAGAGACCCCAGGTGTCCACAGTGTTCAAGGACCTTTCACTGTCAAGAGAGAACTTACGGGAAATTCATTGAAGATCTTCAGATGAAGACCATAAAGGAGGCTTAAGAACCAAACAGTCTCTGCCAACATGTCCCACTTTCCTGCCCTCATATCTGATGACATTTTATGGAATCACAGGATGGTTTGGGTTGGAAGGAAGCCTTTAAAGGTCATGTAGTCTGATCCCTGTGCAGTGAGCAGGGACATCTTCAGCTAGATCAGGTTGCTCAAAGCCCTGTACAACCTGAATGTTGGATGGGATGACCTTTAATGTTTCCAGGGAAGGGGCATCAACCATCTCCCTGGGCAACCTGTGCCAGTGGTTCACCACCTTCGTTGTAAAAAATTTCTTCCCCATATCTCATCTAAATCTCCCCTCTTCTAATTTAAAACCATCACCCCTTTTCTTCTCACGACATGCCCTACTAAGAAGACTGATCTCATCTTTCTTATAAGCCCCCTTTGAGTACTGAAAGGCTGTAATAACATCTCCTGGAGCCTCCTCTTCTCCAAAGGTTGTGAGGGAAGCACCTGGGGCAGCGACTGAGTCCATCATCAGCAAATTCAGAGATGACACTAAGCTGGGGGGAGTGTGGATCAGCTGGAAGGCAGGAGGGCTCTGCAGAGGGACCTGGACAGACTGGAGAGTTGGGCTGATTCCAATGGGATGAGGTTCAACACGGCCAAGTGCCGGGTCCTGCACTTTGGCCACAACAACCCCATGGGGAGCTCCAGGCTGGGCACAGAGTGGCTGAGAGCAGCCAGGCAGAGAGGGACCTGGGAGTCTGGATTGACAGGAAGGTGAACATGAGCCAGCAGTGTGCCCAGGTGGCCAAGAAGGCCAATGGCATCCTGGCCTGGATGAGGAACAGCGTGGCCAGCAGGTCCAGGGAAGGGATTCTGCCCCTGTACTCAGCCCTGGTGAGGCCACAGCTCGAGTCCTGTGTCCAGTTCTGGGCCCCTCAGTTCAGGAAGGAGATTGAGGTCCTGGAGCAGGTCCAAAGGAGGGCAACCAGGCTGGTGAAGGGATCCAGCACAAGTCCTGTGAGGAGAGGCTGAGGGAGCTGGGGGTGTTCAGCCTGGAGAAGAGGAGGCTCAGGGGAGACCTCATCGCTCTCTACAACTCCCTGAAAGGAGGCTGGAGCCAGGGGGGGGTTGGTCTTTTTTCCCAGGCAACTTTCAACAAGACAAGAGGGCATGGTCTCAAGTTGTGCCAGGGAAGGTTTAGGTTGGATATTAGAAAGAATTTCTTTATGGAGAGGGTGATCAGACATTGGAATGGGCTGCCCAGGGAAGCAGTGGATTCTCCGTCCCTGGAGATATTTAAAAAGAGCCTGGATGTGGCACTCAGTGCCATGGGCTGGGAACCACAGGGGTAGTGGTCAAGGATTGGACCTGATGATCTCTGAGGTCCCTTCCAACCCAGCCAATTCTATGATTCTTTGATTTTATGATTCTATGATTCTATGATCACTGCAGTCACCAGGATTTCTGTTCACTCCTATCTCTAGTGGTTCAGCTTCACTAGAGACAGCTCTCTGGTGGCTATAAAGATGTAGCACTGTCTCTGGACTTCTGCATAGGGACCTCATTCTGGGCTGTCACAGAGGGACAGAGCAGATGGGTGGGGAAGCAGGGCCAAAGGCTGCCTGCATCTCTTGGCCCCCATGTAGACAGCAGTAGCAGTGAACTTGATAGCCTCTGCTCAGGCTGCTGTTAGTGGACATCAAATCAATACAGTCAGGGGGCCATTTGTCTTGGCTAAAGAAGACATCTGCAACAGCTAAGATAAATCATGCCCTGCACATATCTGTTTCTGTCCATTGACTGTGAAGGGGACCTTGAGAAACTAACTCAGCTCAAAATATCATCCTCACTGCTGCTGGCCAAGCTTCACTGTCTAACCCCAGGTTCATCCCTGTCCTGACAGCTGGTCTTCATCCATAAAGTCCACCCTCAGACCCTGCAGGTTTCTTGGCTCCACTCATCTCCTTTAAAGGTTCCAAGAGCCAGCCAAAAACTTAATCCCTGGCACAATTAGAAAAAAAGCCTTGTTATTTCCACTTACATCTCACTTTTTGTTTTGCCAGGCAGAGCAAACCAAACAACTTCAGTCTCCTGTCACTAGACACAGCAGCCAGCTTTCCACTGCACCTGCTCTGGTATAAAGTTGCATAGTGACAATTCCCCATCAACAATGATGTTTGGAGATCTTTATCAAGGCAGGTGTTCAGCAAATGGTCTCTTTGTAGGAGGAGTACCCCACTCTGCTAATTGCCAGCACAAGAGCTGTACAACACATCTCCATAAGGCTTTGCAGCTTAAGGCTCCACGTGGGGTGAATACAATCTTCTCCTACACCTGAAAGTCTGTTGTAAAGATGTCATCAGCCACCCACACAAACTGGTGTGTGACAACAGGTTGCAATGCAAAATATCCCTGCTCACCAAATGGAGTCAGGCACCTTGAGGCTGCCTTTTCAGTGGTGAGGGTGAGCTTTTTCTCACAAGTGTGATAGCAAACACCAGATAGACCACTGCTCCTGCAGTCTCTTGTATCAGAAAGTATGGAGGTGGCAGCCAGAGCTGGACAACAGGCAGAGATTGTGTTTTACAGAGGAGATGGATGTTTAATGCTTGTGGTCTTGTTACTGTATCCTCTTAAATGAAGAAGGTTCTTCCCATTGGACTTCTTTCCTGGCATCGCCTCAAGTCTCAGTTTGGCTACAGTGTGCCTTTATCACATAAGTTAAAGTGATGTGCAAGTCTCAGGTCAAAAATATTATAAAATGTCTCCTGGAAATTAGTTTGATGCTGTCTCTATTCAGCTACTGCATTTAACCATTAGAGTGGATCATCATAGCAGGCATTAGCAGGAATCTGCTCCATTAGCTAGAATGGCTCTCCCTTCCCCACCTCCCCTCCTGGACTACTGAGCTTTTAAAAACCTAGAGACTATTTAAAAACCCAGATCTGAGTTTTACAGCTCGACTTTCATGTTTGCTCACAGCTGAAGAGCTGAAAGGCCTTGGTTTTGAGAAAGCAAGTATGACAAAGCATCTCCTTGGGTGAGAGGAGATTTGCAGCCTTTGGCATCTCACAGGCCACATTTATTTGCTACTGATGGGGGAGAAGCAGTTACTTTCTTTTCCCCCCTGGAATACTGCAGCAGGGAGACAGATGATTCCTGTTTGATGGGTCCTGCAGCTTGCAGAAGCAGGGGCTGGCTTGTTGTTGGAAGGCAAATGGGTGCCAGAGATAAGCTTGCTCAAAGAAATGGCTCTCTCTGATCCTGCTCTTCCACTGGTGGCTCACTAATAAAAGAAATTGGGCTGTGCATGGGCTGTGTGCATGGAGCCCAGCACCCAGACGTGGAATTCCTGCTCCTCGCCAACTTTCCCCTAAAGCTTCCTTCTTCCAATAAATCACAGAGCCGAGTTATGGGGCTCTGTTTGGTGGGGGCTGCTTTTAATTGCAGTTTTAAGAACTGTGGGAAAGCAGAATTAATGCCATATGTTTTGGTTTGGTTTTGGTTGTTGTTTTTTTTTTTTTTTAGGCCTTCGGACCAGTGGCGGGGTCTCGCTTTCAGTTTTTGGCTGAGTTTCAAACATCACATTGAATTTTCAGGTTCCTCTGTGTTAAGCCACAGCAAGAGGGGGGAAGGGGAGGAGGAGAGGTGGTGGCAGGGTGAGGGAGGGTGCTGCTGTGTTCCTGGGGTGGAGAGGCAGAGAAAAATGAAAGGGTCCTTCCAGAAGTGAGGAGAAACACACCAGGTAGAAACCATCTGCTTTCCAGTCCTTAGCACAGAAAAATGAGGTTGAAATTTGTGAAAAGGGGAATATAATGAGAAGGAGAATGGAGTGTTTCTTGGTTTGGTTTGGTTTTTTTTTTCCTGGACACTGTCTTATTTCTTGCTACTCCTTTCATGGACTTGCCTTCTTCCCACAGTGTTCTCAGTGCTGAGTGATGCTTTGCCTTCTCCTCTCCCCACTGCTGTCAGGCTGTGTTATGGGTGTGCATTTATAAAGGATGAACCCTGAGAAAGTTGAGGGTAGGGTTTACATCTTGTAGGACTGATGTCAAAAGAAACCCAGACTCTCTTTAACCATTTGAAGACTTCTGGTTCCAACCATCTCCATGTTGGAACTGTACTTCCAGGTGGCTCCAGCCTTTTTCCTTCTGAGAACGGAGAACTTAAGGCTGCTCTAAGAGAAGCTTTCATCCAAATACAACCCCTACTGTGTCCTGCAGGGAAATGAGGGACCTTACTGAGTCCTCTCTTCTCTGTTGGCACCAGGGGTTTAGCAGGGCCAGGCCTGGGTGATGAATTGTGTAAACCCATAAAGCAAAATTGTTTGTTCAGTTCGCACTTCCCTGCCTGGAGCATGGATGCAGAGCCCTGGCATCCCCACTTGAGCAGTTGCTGCCCAGGAAAGAGTAGATTGGTGTCCTGGCAGGACCTGGACCTTTGGACACCTTGTTTTCCTTCGTGGTTCCCTGTGAGTTTTGAAAATTGCCATGGGTGAGCCATTTACATTCCTGTGCCTCAGTTTCCCTACAAAAGGGGATAACCACAGTGCTGTAGGGTCTACCTGAATACTCACCTCTGAATGTGTGGTGGTTGAGCCCCAGGTGCAAGCAAGAAATGCTGCATGGCACCTTGAAACTGTCTGAGTCAGCAAGCTCAGCAGGGCCAGGGAACTTTCTCAGATGTTGACCACCGCACCCACAACTTTTCTCTGGCAGCTCAGTCCCTGGTATAGTTTCTGTTGCTGTGTGAGTAGATGTCCCCCTGAGCATGGTTCAGGGGACTGCATGGACTGGGGTTTCCTACCAGGCAGTATGGGCAAGGATGCTCTGTGAGAGGAGCCTTTCATTGTAAGGACACAAGTTGTGCCAAACTGGGTGACCCAAACAAAACCTCAAGCTGCTTTATCTGCCAGTACTGAGAGGTCACCTGGCCCATCCCAGGTCCCCAAAGTTCCTGCTCTGCCTGTGTCTTTCCTGAGCTGTATTTCTCCAGATGGTTCTTGGAGCCATCATGAAGACACCATAACTTCTCCTTCCCTGATGGATGTGAAGGGGACAGTCCCAGCTGAGTCTTAACTCCTATCCTCAGTTTGCTGGGTATCTTTCTCCCTACTCGAGCTTCCCTGATGACCTGCAGCACTTTGGACATGGGATGAAGGCTGAACATGAGATATCTGCTTGCATAGTGTTGGAAGAGGAGATGCGAGTGATAAAACCCTTCCATAAAGGAGTATTGTGGGGAGAGCAGTGCTCAGTGTATGAAAAACATGACATGGACCACACCTCCTGTTCCCTCTCTACCTGCTATGTCTGGGTACTGGTTCATGGCAGATATTGTGTGAGTTTAATCCCTCTCTGTTCAGAGAGAACATGACCTTGCCCACTCATCCAGGTGAGCAGCAGCTACCTGGCAACTTGTCACAGCCCCTGTCTGATGAGCTCTGTAAACTCATTGCACCCAGCCACAGGCTGACATCTGCAGATCCTCACAATGCTGAGGCTGCAAACTAGATCATCTAGTTTAGATCTAGGCATCATTCCAACTGTTTGGAAACAGATGATCTTTAATGTCCCTTCCAACAAAAAACATTCTATGGTTCTATGAAAGGGGGCATTTTGCCTTTTCTGATGCCCAACCAGGACTCAGATGTGCCTGGTGCAGGAAGTTATGAGGCTCTCAACCCCTGATGTCCTGGTCCAGGAGTGTGTTAAATGCCTCTCTCTTCCAAATCTGTTTTATACACAGCAGTTGCTTCACCTACCGTGGAAATAAAGTCCATCTCTGAAAAAGAGAAGATGGCTTTTTGTAAGCTCTGGGCTTCATGGGAACCAAGGCATGTGAAAGGACTGGAGAGAGAGCAAGGTCTGAGCTGAGCAAGGAGATCCAACATGGAGAGGTGACAATTCTCTTTTTTCCCTTCTTCTAGGAGCTGCAAAAACACTGCTACTCTGGAAGATCATCATGGACACATGTCCATGAAACTCTCCTAGTTTCTATTCTGACTTGCTTTAGTTTGGGTTTAAAATATCCTGAATGCAGCATAGGATGTCCTAGGCAACAGTGAGGAGGGAAGAGACAACTCTTGTCCAGGTGAGGATCCAGCCAACACGTGTAACCACACAACCATTATCTGGAACACAAGTAGGTGCTACAATTAGTCACCAACAGTAAAGAACAGAAGGGTGACTTTGGCCAAGCCAGAGGTAGTAATTAGTTTGCTCATTTGTTAATATGGCACGAGGAAGGAGGGACCTGGCAGCTGACTCACAGGAGATAAAACATGCATAACATGTCACAGTGGTGAGATGGCTTCTCCAGGTCTGAGGGTGATATTGCCTCCTCTAGATGTTGCCCTCAGTTCTACCAAAACAGCTCACACAGAAATTTTTTCAGGAAAAAAAAAACAAAATAACAACTGAATGGAATAAAAGAAGGGGTGTGATGGGCCTCAAAAAGTGGCCTAAAGAATTGTTTCTACCTCTGAGATGGTGTAAATACCTGGTGACTTATATTCTTGTCAAACACAGGACCTGTATTTACTTTGCAGAAAAATAAAACACACAGCACAGAGCTCCTCAACATTTTTGAGAAAATCACCCTCCACCTTAAAATCCATTCATTAGAGCACATCATTTTCCGTGAAAATCTTTCATTGAAACATTTTAACAAATTGCATTTCCTCAGTTTAGCTTCAGTAGTGTTAAAATGTTTTGATGATTTAGAGGGATACTTGTGGGGATTCATTTTGTATTGTATTGCAATATTAATTGAAACATTTTCAACCTGTGTTTTGTTGTATTGTGCTGGGATTTATGTCACATGTGCCTTCGTTATGTTGGGTTTTGACATTATCAATGTGAAAAGTTTCAGTGGTGAATAGATTTTTCATTCTTGCTCCATCAAACTTTTAAAAATTTTGTGGTTTTGTTCAGATTCAAAATTGTAAATAGGAAGCAAATGTGGACATTTCCCAGGGGACAAAAATTCTAAATTGCAGCCAGCTCTGCCTCTGTGTTTAGAAGGAATCCATGCTTTCCTGGCATTAAATCTGCAAGTCTGGAGAGCTGCTCTGTCTCCCAACCCCACCACAGCCCTGGGCAAGTCACTTAGGACTTGCTTTCATGAGGAAAGAATCTGGAAAAGCTATCCATGGTCACCCAGACTACATGCATTTACTCCTTGTGAAGGGTGAACTCATCTCCAGCCCTGGCCTCTCTCCTTAAACTCCATTTTCCAGAAACTTGAGGTCAGTTGAAGTCAGATGAACCTTCCTTTATGTTGACTGCAATAGGAGCCCAAAGAGAGCACCTCAGCTGAAGATGCCCAGTGGTCCTGTGGTGGATCCCCTTTTCTAGTATCTGCTGCAATTAAATTTGTCCCAGCTGGAGAACAGCTGAGATCCATGCACAAAGGCTATGGCTACACTGCTGCCATCCTTGCATTCGGGCTGGAGACCTCTGTGAGTCAAGTAGGTGCTCCAGCCTGGCCACTCACCCCAACCCTTGGGCAACTGGGACTTCAAATGAGGAAACACATCCAATGTTTGGTCTAGATATGGTCTCCAGCTCTATAAGTGGCACATATCTTAAATTTACATGAAAAGTTCATTCCCCAATCACTTCCCTAGATAAAAAATCCTTAATCTCCTGACCCATCCAATTTGTCACCTTTAAAAGCAGCATTATGTAAATGCTTCTTGTCTCAGCTTGGTCCACCTAGAGATATCAGGAGTTTTCTTCCTTTGTGTACAGGGATGAGTTCAAGGGACCTTTGATCTTGTTCAAACCTCATTGCAAACCCATATAGCTGTCCTTTGGCTTTTCTACATCATAGAAACATTTCATTTTTGTGTGATTGAAATATTTACGAGAATTTCCCTGGTTAAACTTTTTCCCTACCAGTTTGCCCAGTCACAGTGTGAACTGTAAGAGTTTGTAGCTCTCCACTGAGAGCAGCAAGCTACTCCATCTTCCAGGACATTATTGGACCCAACTCCTGAAGACCTCTTGTTGTTGACATCTAAGACACCTCTTGTCAGCCTTGATGGAAACGAGGTCTTAGGCAGTTGATAAGCTCATTGTGTCTCCTGGAGGATGCTCTATCCCTCACTTAGCAGGCTGGGAAACTGAGGATTTGGGGTTAGGTTAAGAAGGGAAAAACAGCTACAGCTTGTGGTTTCTCATCCTAACTGCCTGGTCTGTGCCAGGGCCCAGCTGCCTCTCTGGAGATGTTGCAGGGAGGAGGAATGAGGAAGAGCTGTCAAAGACAGACAACACAGTGGTTTCAGTTGTGTATTTCAGTTCACCTCAAAGACCTCACTGCTTCAGTTTTTCAGTGCCTTCGTCTTATTCTCCTTCCCACACAAGTTTTCTGAAGCACCTTCTCATTTTGGGGAGCCTCTCAGGAGGTCTGTGGGCCTGAGGGTCAGCTCTTGCCTCCCCTCCACGTTCAGAATGGGTTTGTAAATCACTTCATATGGGCAAGAAGTGTGATGGGCTGTTTGCAACTCCCCTTTCCAGTTGCCCACTTTACTGTCAGACAGTCAAACCAGGGAAACTCTGACAAGCTTGGAGCTGAACCTCAGAGCTCCTCTGCATCTTCTGACTTGTTTTTTGAAAGCTGTGCAATTCTTTGCACTTTTTTTTTTCTTTTTTTTTTTTTTTTTTTTTCCAGGCTTCTCGAGCTGGTTAAATAACAAAACAAAAGATAAAAGCACAAATAAAGTTGCAGCTGCTCGGCACCGACCCAGCTCTTAACACCAAAGGGGGTGAGAGGGGCAGCGTGTGGGTTCTCTCTTCTGACTCAACGGGAGAATAAAAGCATCGGAAGAGGCTGATTTTGCAATTGGCACGAAAAGCTGCTGGATACCTTGCATGCTTTGTCTTTCAAAGAGATCTGGGCAGCTTCCCCCCCTCCCCCTTCTCTGCCCTTTTGCTTCAGGAAACAGCACTGAAATGGGAGGTTCTGCTGCTTGCAGAAATATCTCCTTTCCTGGGATTTCTCCTCTTCATAGGGCTTCTTTCAGAAGTGCTACACCAGGGCATCAGAGCTGCTGTCCTGTGTCAAGACAATGGCAGAAAAGAGAATTAAATGTTAGTTCCCAGCCTAGCTGCCAACCCCCAGGCTCTCACCTACTGGGTACTGGGTGAGGCTTGAGCTGGACCAACAGCTCACCAGAGGTTTAATTTCCCAATGCAAGAGGTGCAAACGGATTTCATGGAGAAATTTGAGTATGGATGTGCTTATACACACTGGTGCTTGCTGTACTGGGCCTGCATCCCTTGGCAGCTGGGTCCTGCAGGTACAAAGAGACAGGGAAGTCATGCAAAGGCTATAGACCAGCAAGGTCTGTGGTTACATTAGACAGTCCCACACTTAGGCAGGTTTTTTGGCCTCATTTTAAACCAAGACCAAGTGCTGAGCTTGCAGAGCAAAAGGTCACAGCAAAAGTCATCTTTGGGCTCAGCAGACCCACAGCATCAGGATGCAAAGCAAGACAAAGTGCAGAACTCATCCTCCCTCATCCCTAAACACCAGAGAGATGCTTCTTGTGAAATCAGTCTAAAAGGAGCTGGGATGATGATAACCCCTCTCTGAGCAAAATTTCCACAGCAGTCAGACTGGCTAAGAAAGAAGATGAGAAATCTGTCACCAAATTACCTTGAAGCCCTTCCCATTCCCTGGTACTTAGCACATGTGTTTGAATCCAGGCACTTTTCCCACTTCAGACCCCCAGAAAAAAAAACATTAACAGCCTAAGGGATGTTAACATTTGATTATGGGCTTTAATTATCTGTGGATGATTTTATATGGACAACCCACGAAGAATAAACTCCCATTTCTGAAGTATGAGCTATGTTCAAATGTCCTACAAAACAACCCCACCTTTTCAAGCCCACATCTGTGTGGGGACATGCATTTTGAAACATAAAAAATTAGCAAGTTTTATCAGAGACTGACTTTTTCTTCTCAGTCCAACGTGCAACACTTGCACTGGTGGGACAAACGCCAAACATGTTTATTTTGGTGCAAAATTTACATACAGAAAGTTCTCCAGAACATTTACTCTACAACTTAGAGCAAAGAGCTCCCTTTCTGAGCTTCCATTTCCTCTTCTTTAAAAGGAGGGTGATGTTATTTATGTATTTTTCAGTTAAAATAGCACTTAGCAGGTGCAGCAAGCATGCACACACTGCAGGCCTGGGCTTTACTGAAATGGTGTCAGGGGGAAGGGGACCAGCATCTTTGGAGAGGACATCAAGCCCTCCCCCACTTTGGATGGCTGTGTATAGGCATGGCAACTTGACATTTAAACTATGCTACTAGATTATGGGAAGAAACAGGCACTTACCCAGACTGCCTTATTTCCAACGTCTATCTGAAGACAAATCAGAGCATTTTTAACACAGGCTGCTCACCTTCATATTTAGCATATCAGGGTTTTATACACATGATTAAAATCCTGACCTTGGTCTGTAAGCCATGAACCCCAGCATACCACTAGCAATGCCTTGTAGACCTTTACAGCCCCAGGCATGACAGTGGTTTATTGGGGTGTCTTATTGACACCTCCATGGCATAAACTAAATTATTAATGGGAAGTGTAAAGTTAAAAACATGGGGGGATGCTTTTTGCATCCTGATTACTGTGAGGAGACAGGTAATTGCAGAGGGGAAAACTAAAATATTGGAGCACAAATTAAGAGGAACCTACCTTCCCTGGCTCTCAGGAAACCAAAACTGAACAAGGGTTAACTGGGCAGAGACAGCATTGACTGTAAGTGGAAGGTTTGGGCTGTATTTTATTATTGTCATTGGTTTCCTTCCTTTTACTTTCAGTAGACGAGCACAGTTATTTACATTAGACACAGCTGTGCCCCACTGAGGTGCACCATAAGAAACATAAAAAGTAAAAGAAAAAAGCAGCTGAAGGCACATTGATGATTTTTGCTACTAATTTCACCATGGGATTGTGCTACTTTTTCCCTTTGGAACACCCAGTGACAATGTCAGCTCCTCAGATCTTTGCTGGTCCAGCTGTAGTGTGACAGAAGGAGGGTTGAGCCATTCTTACTTTATGGGACATGAGTCTCATTCTCTTCTTTACTCATGATTTTGTTGCAGAAAAAAATGAGAGACTTGGTTTGAGCTGTTTTCAGTAGGTTCCAGAGTTAATGGATTGGAGCAGAACTTAACCCTGGCTGTACACCTCTGCTTGGAAGAAAGCTCTGTGCCTCTTTTCATTTTTGCATTTTGAAGGGTGTTTTTTCTCACCCAGATAAGGGCTAAAGCCCTGCAGAAGCAGGGGACAGAGGCAGCAGAGTCTGCATGATTCTGCCTGAACTATTCCCTTTCTTTATACATTTCCTTTCCTCCTACTGTTTGTCTGTCTCAGCTAATGAGATTATTAAAACATGTGCTATTTGTGCAGCTCCAGGGATGGTGTGGACCTGACCTCAGCTGGGAGCTCCAGCAAAAAACACTTGGTCAGGAGGAAAGGCCCAGCTACCCCACATCCACCTCCACCCTGCTCCCTCCTCTGCACCTTGGGACCTTGTTTATCTCCACATCAGCTGAGTTTCCCAGGGAAACCCAGCACAAGGCATTCACCAGACATTCCTTCCTTTGTGCAGCTGAGCTGTATCCATCACTGCTGGACCGTTTGTGCAGAAACCCCAACAAATTCATCAGGTTCTATCACTGCCCTCCTTAGGCTGCTCCTCCAGAGAACATCTCTGCCATGGATTTGGGGAAAACTGGGAGCCTCAGCAGGAGCCAAAGTGCTTCAGACTCCTGGCACGTCCAAAAGTCAAAGCTCCAGGGCTGCCCTCCCACCCAGGTTTCTCCACAGCCGGCCAGAGGCTTTATTTATGGGCTGGGATGCTCAGCAGCCAAAGGGTTTGAGCTCTTGGCATCAGGGGTCATAATTACCCTTCCAAGTTAACACCCATTGAGATGAATGGGAGCACACCCTTTTCTGCGGGTGTTATTGTTGCAGTCTGCCTGGCTGCAGACTCAAAGGCCAAAGTTTACCTTGGTTTGCAACCAGAAAGGTTGGAAACTGCTTCTCTCCCTCTCTCTCATTTTTTTTTTTTTTTTTTTAAATTTTTTTTTTAATAAAGGAAAAGGAAAGTTTGCTTTTGCAGGTTTGTGGTGTGGGGGTGTGGGGGGGATGGTGAAGCAATATAAATTGAATCTGCTGGTGCTGAGCACCTATGAAGTGCCCTGGCTTTGGAGAGTAGGCAAGGGTTGAAGTCCTCTGGGAACCCAGCTCCTGTGTTCAGCCCAGTTCCTCTCAGTGGCTGAGGAAAGTCTTTATGTTATCTTTTCCTCATATCTGAGAAAAGACTGAACCTAATAAGCAGCTGGAGCTGTTAAAGGCACAACACTGCTGGGATTTAGCACCCTCAGCTGCTGGGGTACAGCCTGACAGCAGCAGCAGGAGCTCCACAGCCACATCCATCTGAGAGATGGAGCTGGGCTGTGTCCCCAGTGCTGCAGCATGGGATGGCCATCCCTCCCCAAGGGCATCTCAGCACACTCCCTGCATTTCCCCCAAAACACCTCTGGATGGTGCAAGCCAGGAGATTGGCTGAGCCCTGACTTGACAAGGGGCACATCCAGCCCATGGGTGCTTCAGCCATCAGGTGTTGCTATGGGCACAGCAGAGGAGCTGGCAACCCCACAGCAGGGGAGATGCTCACCCCACCCACCTGCCTACCAAAAGTTGCTTTTCCCCCTGGGGAGGTGACACCTCTGCCCTTTAATCCTCTATTCCCAGCCTAGCACACCTTCCTCATTTCAGTACCCACTACCATCCCCTGGCTTTGAACTGGGAATCCACAACCAGAGTAGCTAAAACCAGCTGGGACCACAAACCAGAGCCTGGAGGCCATGTTTGCAGGAGATGTTTACTGAGCAGCCCAGAGGGACAGTACTCCAATACATGGTATTCTGTCCAGGTAACAAATTCACCTTAGAGGCTCATGTGCACTTGAAAGGGTTCAGTGAGGGAAGCAGCACAACACCAAATCTTCCAAGGAAGATGGAGACTTTGCCATCAGAGAAGAGCTTTGGCAGGGATAGTCTGGAGCAGTTCCTAGAATGAAATAAACCATCCTGGCACAAAGGTTTTGTTTCTTGATCAACATGACTCGTAGATTTAACAGGGGGACTAAGGAACTGTAACACTGCCCAGCCTGCTTATAGCATCACTTGCATCATGCAGCCCAAGGTACATTAAAAAAGAAAGAGAAAATGTCTTTACCACCCCACACAATACCCTCACAGCTGCTTTCCCTCTAGGGTACAAATAAGAGATGCAAGTACCCATTTGCCAGGGGTTATTTGCAGGAAAAATTATGCTGGCTAAGACTTTGAGGGTGTTTTCATCTGTGCTTTTAAGTGCAGTAAACCAAGAATCAGGTACAGGCTGCCTGACATGGAGCAGGAGCAGCTCCAAGGCCTCAGGTGCTTGAGATTTTCAGCCTCTCCCAGCTCCCCTGTATTTATTTGTGTAACCAAAGCCCCACGGGGATACTGGTTGGATGCTCTCTGTGTGTGATGCACACACATGTGCACAAACACAACCATGGTTGGATGGATAAACCCAGGGCAAACCTTTTCCTTCAGCTCCCAGAGGTGGCAGGACCAGGGTGATGGTGGGATCTGGACACCCCATGGTTGCAGCACTTGTTCCTTCAGATTGTTCTTCTCCTGACCCTGCTGCTCCAACTGCCTGGCCACAGCCAGCCTCTGCACCCAGCAAAATCACACCTCCAGAACCACTGCCAGCACATGGAAGGTCCAAATAGTATAAAATCAGGAGGCAAGTCTCACAAGATGAGAAACATACCCACATAGAACTGATTTCTTTGCTGCTTTTAATAGCTTTTCTTAATTATAAAGGCTTCAGAAACACACAAAAATGAACACTAATTAATAAAATCCTGTGAAGCTGAGGACTTTGAAGAGATTTATTTTAAAGAAAAAACATTGGCTAGTGTGAGAATTGTAGGTCTCGTGATTTGTGTCAATATGAAACTATGCAGGACCTGTAGGCACCTCCTTTCCTTGTGATAGTCAATGGCAAATCCTGAGAGATACACAATGTAAAGGTTGGGTTTACACTTCACAATATTCCACAACCCTTCTGTAATTGTCAGCAAGGTGGCACGAAAAAGCATGAAGCAGAAGATGGGGTTATCTGGAGGACAGCAGTGAGGAAGAGTGTTTACTTCATCAGACAACCACCAGGTGAAGGGGGAAAGGACCCTCACCAGCAGGCAATTCATGTGCTCTGAGAAGTGGAAGATTTCAGTAACTGTTTTACCTGAAACAACCTCTTTTGGAATCCTAATGAATATGTATAGATGAGAATTGTATAAGGGTAGCCCTAAAGGAGGGGTAGAGATTTTGCTCATCCCCGCACCCAGAGCTGTTTTGCTTGTTGCAATTTCATTAATTAAATCGAGCTACTGAAAAGAATATTGGGCCTTGATCATTTATAACAGCTAGGACAGGCTTGTCCAAGGAATTGAGAAATCTTTCTGCAGAAGTGAAACAACTTCTTCACTGGGAGCAGTTTGTAAACACCTGAGTGGCCCCAAGAGGAAGGGAGTTAAGGGAAATCACATGATCTTCTATAAAACCCTTAGGAATCAGTTACCAACTGTTGCTGTGAGCAGAGGATAATGCATATGCATAGTAAATAACAGAAAATAAATTTGGTTGCAAAGAAATCCACCCCTAAGTAAATCCTTCTCTAATCACACTGCTCCAAAGCACTCAGCCTGTGCTGCAGTGCCTATGCTTCCCAGGACATTTTAGAGCAGCAACAGATAAAACACAACTCAAACCCCTCTTCCCACCCTGTTGCATCAAATAAAGAGGTTTTGCCATCCTGAGAAGTTTGGATGTTTGAATGCAGAGATGCAAATCAAAGCCTACCTGGCAAATCCTTGCATGGCTGCTCTTAGCTTTATGCAGCAACAACTTTTTTGTCTGCTGTTTGTTTTTCCTGGTTTAGTGGGGAGTCAGGCAGTTTGTGTGAAAGAAAAAGGTGATGTTCTGATTGAAAATAGACTGCTGCTTGAGTTATCATGGGCTGCTTTAGAAGCAGCCTGAAAACAAGCCCAAGAAGAAGTGGAACGATGATGCATTACTGTGGGCCCATGGTGATGTGAGCATCACTCCTTAAACCTGTTGCAACAAGTTGTGCTTGTCTGATGTTTTCAGAGTCAGTGACAGGGGAAGATGCCCACACTGGGGTAATCCAGATTACGGGCACCTGCAATCACTCAGCACCAGCCACTTGTCCTCTTTTTCCTGCTATTCTTTGCCCTGCTCTGAGCTCCAGATCCCTGGGGATAGCTCACGTATTTCTGCAGGGTGTTGCCACAAAATGCCAAGCTGGAGGGGGTGGGTGCAAAGCCTTGGGAGAGACCCAGCTGTCATCTCAGCACCAGCAGGTCACAGATGCCCACACTGCCTCGCTTGGGTGATCCAGGTTTGCTGATGTCTAAAGCCAGGGTGCTTTCATTTTTGGAGAAATGGTTGGAGCCCTGGCCAGCACGGCAGAAGAGCTGAGCTCTTGCTCCATCTGTCACCAGCTTCCTCTGCAAGCTGGAGTGTTCACACACACACACGAGACTTGGAAAAGAGCTCAGAAAGCTGTTTGCCTTCAAGCCCAACTGCCTGCCTGGTGGATTAAAATAAAACCATCCAGAGTGCAAAGCATCCTCCCACTCCATGGTCATGCCCACGGAACAGAGATGCTCTCTGCTCCTTTCATGTTTACAGGCAATAAATTTGGTCAGACTCTAATGATCACCTTTCTTGCTAAAGAGGACTTCCTTCTCCTACCCATCTGCAGTACTCATATCCTCGGCTGTCAAATGTGTAAATTTGCTGCAAAGCAGAACTGCACAAATAACTGACGGGGGTGGGGGGTGGTCAGACAGGAAAAAAATATATGTATTTGCTATAACCAGGATAACCAGAAACAAACATTTTCTGTCTAGGAAGGGGGAAAGCAGTATTTTAATGAAATAACTGTTTCAGGCCAAACAAACACTTTGTCTGATCACAGTGATCTCTTAGGTGTTTTTGTGAGTTGCTCAGATAATTTGTTAATACGAGAGAACCTTCAAAGAGAAGTGAAATATTTCTAATAAAATTACTGTGGATTTTTTTGTATATTTTTTTTTCTACTGAGGAACAATTTCCTGAAATTACTTGCAGTCTGCGAAACATTGCAATCAAGCCCATTTGCATATTTTTGAAGGGAAAAATTGCCTTCTTCCACCCCCCCATCTTCTCTGGCTGGTAAATGTATCCTCACCCATTTCATCCCCCTTCCTTGCTTCCTCCTTTTCTCCTGTAGCAAATGTGAATTTCCTGTCTTTTATTTTTTTTCATCCTGCCTAACCCGTTATCTGATCCCTGCTCTTTCAGTCCTGACCTCTCCTTCCTCCAGCTGACCTTCCTATCACACTGGTAATACCCATTTGTCTTCTCCCAAAACCCAACCTCTTCCCTTGTTCTTTCCCATAGCCAAAGCTCATGGAGCAGCCCAGGGAGGTGGGGTGCTACTGAGGTTTTAGAGGAATACGAGCAGGGAATAAAGAGTGAACCAGACCCAAGTTGTACAGGGCTGGGATCAGAGCCCTGTTGCCATATTCCCTGAGAGACATTTATACTTTGGTAACCCAAACCAGAACTCTTGACCCTGAAATTGCAGGTGGGAACTTAGCATTGCTCAGTGTTCACTCCCGAGGATGTGGCCTTAAATTAACAAGGTCCTTTCATCAGCCCCTTTGTGACACCCATCACCTCTGCTCAATTGTTGGTGCCACTTTGCGGGTCCCCATCCTACCCAAGGTGATGCCATGAGGTCTTTGCCAGGCTCCTCAGGCTTCCCAGGATGCTCTGCACAGCAAACATCAGAAGATGGCTCGGAGCCAGCACCAGGGTGGTGAGGGAGATGTGGTGTTCATATGGGCAGTGTCTGATCACAGCCTGCAGGGATCTCTAATAAAAGCCAGTGCTCCTTGGAGGGTGACGTTGCAAGCAAACAGAACAGAAGAAAGGAGCTGCGTGTTCCCTTCCCCCAGCAATTCTTTTTTTTCACAGCTTGCTGCCACCCTCCTTGCTGCAAAAGAGCAAAACAGTGGGACAGCTGATGTCTTCTCCCTGGTATCCAGTGAGAGGATGTGTGGGAATGGTTCAAAGCCACACATAGGGAGGTCTAGATGTGACACTGAGAAGCATTTCTTTTACCAAGAGGGTGGTCAGAACCAGAACAGGCTTCCAAGAGAGGCAGTCAGTGCCTCAGACCTGTCAGAGTTTAAGAGACATTTGGATAAGGCCATTAATCACAGAATGGTTTGGGTTGGAAGAGATCTTATAGATCACCTAGTTCCAACCCTGTGCCATGGGCAGGGACACCTCCTGTTAAAACAGGTTTCTCCAAGCCCCATCCAACCTGGCCTTGAGCACTTCCAGGAATGGGGCAGCCACAGCTTCACTGGGCAACTGGTTCCAGGGTCTCACCACCCCCACAGACGAGAATTTCTTCCTAATATCTCATCTAAATCTCTTTTCCAGCTTGAAGCCATCTTTCTCTTGTCCTATCACCCCATACACTCATAAAAAGTCCTTCCCCAGCTTTTTTGTAGCCCCTTCAGGCACTGGAAGGATCTCCCCAGGATCTCCTCATCTCCAGTGTGAACAACCCCAACTTCTCAGCCTGTCTACTATGGTCAGCCCTGAATTTGTGAGGTAGTTGGACTAGGTGATCACCTTGGGTCCCTTCCAACTGAAATATTATTTCTATTCTGTTCTATGCTCATGAAGTAGACAGTCAGGGATTAGAGCATTCACCCCTTAATAATAATGTTTGGGTTCTCCAGGGCTAAATTTTCTAGTATTTCTCAATTCAAGTTGACATTAAAACGAGGAATATCCCCTGGTGGCTCAATGGGCACAGCTGCCAACCCTCTTATCCCATGAGCAGAGACTCAGAGCCCTGCCACTGGTTTAACCCACTGATTTTGACCTCCCAAACTGGGACCACTCTGCAGACATGCAGCAGCACATGAGGTTTCTGCTCTGGAGGGGACTGGGCAGCACTGGGGTTCCCCAAAGTGCTGGGGGTCTCCTGGGTGGGAAGCTGGCACAGACGTGTGTGCTACCACCCCCCAGGCACCAAGGTTTGGTTAAACACCACAACACCAAAGAGGAACCAACAGGTGGTCTGGGAGAAATGGTGGTCACTGAGAAGAGTTTCTGTTTTGTGTGACTCTTTTGGCAAAAAATTCCCCTTTTTCAGAGAAAAGTTGCATGCCCACTTATGGAGAAGTGTATCTATAAACATCTGAACACACACACATATAAAAATGTAAACACACCTCTGTTTAGACACAAACATATATATACATGTCTAGGTAGACATATTTTGATTTGAGAAATTCACTGTCTGTTCTCCTCTGACAAGTGTTTCCAAATTACAGTGAGTTACTGGGCAGAAAAATGACAGTTTTAAAATCTCATAACTGAAAATGCAACCTTTAAAAGAAACAAATTTTAACAGAGAATCCCCAGCACTGGCTCATCACCCACAGAAGAAAGGTTCACCAGCATGGATGTGGCAGGAGAGCTGTCATTGGACTCAGGCAGGTGGGACCAGAGTTTTTCCTCTTTGTTCTCAGACCAGTTGTCAAAACAGAATAAATGGAAGAGAAAAAAAAGATTTATTTTCTTTTTATAAATGTAAAGTCCTGTATTAGGGCTTTTAGTTTGGGTGGGGAAGGGTGTAAGCCTTGCTGCTGTATCTAAGTGTGACTTGGCAAGTATCTCCACTGAAGCACCCATTGACAGGTAACTGGTGTGTCCTGGCCTGACCCCTTCATTACAGTAGTTTGCAGCTCTTCTGATTTTCTGGAGCTCCCCAGACCCTCTCTGGATGTGTTTTCTGCCATGGTACCCCAGGAATGGGATGCTGTAGTGCAGATGCACTGATTGACCTTTCCTGAGCCTGGTGTTCCTCTCTCCTCAGGAGATTCTGCAGTGGGATGGTGCAAGCACACATCCTTTGCAGGAGCAAAAAGCACAATTGCTCTCCACTGTAGCCCAAGGAATAAATAACTGCAGAGACAAAACAATACAACATCTGCAGGCCCTTCCCTGCCTCAGGGTTGTTTTTTTTTTCCCTTACATTCTGATGACTTCATTCATATACCCCACAAAATGTCCTATATCTTTCTCACACTACACAGGGTTTCTCTTCTGGACCATTCACTTCTCCCCTCTCCCCTCTCCTCTAAGGAAGTTTTCTTTCCCCCTCATGCAGGTTCTTCAATTTAGAGGATGTCTGTGTTACAAAAAGAAATAATCCTGCTCCTTTGTTCTTTCTTCTACACAAGTTTCCTTTTAAGTGGCTGGAGGGACCTTGATTCCTCTAAATGCCAGAACCTTTTGTCAAGCTGGCTCTCTGATCAGGCTCCTCGGTGGAGCTAAATCCCTTGCCAAGCTTTCCCACATGGAGCCAACAGCCCCTTTGAGCTGAGTCTTGAAAAACTGGCTTGTCCTTAGCAGCAGCTCTCTCTTTGTCCAACAGAGCTCCGTTTGAATGGGCAATCATCAAAGTTTAACCAGCCTCTTTTGTGAGCCTTATTCCAGGTGGATGCAGGTTTTTTTTGGTTTTGTTGTTTTGGTTTTGTTTTTTTTTAATTTCTTTTTTTCTTCTTTTTTTCTTCTTTTTTCTTGTGGGTTTTGGCTAAAAACCATGTAGGCAAGAGGGGAAAGCAAGGAGCTCCATTCCCAAAGCAGAGGTTGCTGTTTGGTACCTGCCTAAGCCTTTCCCAAAACATTGCCCCAATAATTCAGCCAAAGTGTAAGGAAAAAAAGGAAGACCAGGTTAGTGCCCACCCTCTGGTAGCTGTTTGGTGCTCAAGCAAGACGTGGATCAAAAAAATGTTGAACTTCAGTATGAGAAAGTCCTTGGCTTGCTTGTAGCCTGAAAGTTTCCAACTGTTTCACCCTCAGCCCAGCTCTCAGGTCCTGCATTTGTGCTGATTTTTGACCCTTCCAGGAGAAGAAGGGTCTTAATTATAAGTCCATGACCAGAGAGAAGGAATTTTTCAACTCACTGTTTACTGACCCTGGAATAAGCTCAACCTTCTGGAGGTCACAAATCTAAAAAAAAAAAATAATTAAAAAAAAATAATTTAAAAAAAATTTATATCAACCAAACCTTGCCTGCCTTTTCAGCTAGCCAGTGGCTCTGGTGTGTCTGCTCTGGTAATTAGAGGAGGGAAAGTCACAGGAAGGAAAACCACAGTGCTTCCCTTCCCTGGCTGCACAAATTCTCAATTATTTCAGGTGGCTTCTCCAGTTGAGTTTCTGGGCAGAGGGTTGGAGATTGACAGCTGTGCTGTCAAGTTATGTGCCAGAAAATCAGATCAGATTTTTGTTGTTTTCTTTCTTTGTTTCTGAGATAAGAAATGCTGCTAAATCAGCTAAAGTAAATCACTGGTGGCAGCTCCACATTCAAAGCTGGGGGCAGGATAGCTCCCTGTTGTACAGCTCTGCCAGGCTTGTAGAAGATGAGGTCACTACATGGGCAAATAAATTAAAAATTAATAAATAGCCAAGGGATTACATTAGCAGTGTAAAATAGATGCTAGTGGTCTCAGAGAGGTCATAGGGTCTTCCAAGGCTTTTAAGAGTATGTATGGCTTACCTTGGCCAAAGCCTGGTGATAGTCTGGGCAGTAAGAAAAAGAACCCACCTGGTATTAAGGTGCCCAAATCCTTTGGGAGTGAGGCACCTAAATGTTTCTGAGGGATCTGCAAACCACAAACCACGAGCTTGGCAGACCTCAGAAAAGGTGAACTCTGGACTGACACATGGGATGGGGACAGGTTTAATGCAGGCAGCTGGCTTTCCTGCAGGTTTTCTAAGATTTCTCAGCCTGCATCTCCTCTGGACTTCATCAGCTCCTGATGTGGAGCCCACAGCTTTCCAATGATTTGGGCCCCTTGAAGGGACCTGCTCTTACCATGGCTCCCAGAGTGGGAGAGCATCCAAGAAGGGTTCAGTCTGAGGTGGGTCTGAAGCAGTTCAGTAGTTAGCAGATGGTTTGTTGCTGAGGCTGCAGAAGGAGCAGACCAGCTGGGTTAGTGCCCTGCAGGACACCATGGAAGGTACAGGACCCAAAGGGGAATCTGAGCTTTAGATCTTGGCTCAGTGTCTTGAAGACTGGGTTAAATCTCTGGAAATCCAACCTTAAAAGCAAATATTATTCTCTTGTTTTGGGGGTTGGTTGGTTGGTTTGGGTTTTGGTTTTGGTTTTTTTTTTTTGTTTGTTTGTTTTTTGTTTTTGGGGAGTTTTTTTGGGTTGGGTTGTTTGGTTTTTGTTGGTTTGGTTGTTTGGTTTTTTTTGGTTTTTTTTTTGTGAGAATTGAGAAGAAAATGGCAAAATCAACCCCTCTTTCTTCAAATGCTTTGAGCTGGTGTGCCATCCTGGGGAAGGATGGCTTATGAGAACAGAAGCAGCCTTTTGTTGTGGTCTCTAAAACATCTTCCAAGCTAAGTCTGGAGAGGGACTGAGGGAAAAAAAGAGGCCTGTGGCCTTCAGATGTTCAGTTTCCTGGTGACTAGGACTGGTGCTCAGGCTGTCCCTTGGGTAGGACCAGAAGCCATTGTGCTCCTGGTGAAGACACCTTGAGTGGGGTTGATGTCTGACAGTTTCCAAGAACACAAGGATGACTCAGAGATGCCTGCACAGGCTTCCCACACATCCATCCACTGTGCCACCTCAGGGTGGCCAAACTTTTATTGTTATTATTACTGCACTGCTTTGCCTGGGCTTCCCAGCTAGTTTAGGAACCCCCATGCAATGAGACATAATCCAAGGTTTTCATCCAAGTTTGCCACATAGCTATACACACTGTATTCTATATAATACTATATAAACTATATTCTCTGTAATACATGCTATATTCTGGGCCCCTCAGTTCAGGAAGGAGATTGAGGTCCTGGAGCAGGTCCAAAGGAGGGCAACCAGGCTGGTGAAGGGATCCAGCACAAGTCCTGTGAGGAGAGGCTGAGGGAGCTGGGGGTGTTCAGCCTGGAGAAGAGGAGGCTCAGGGGAGACCTCATCGCTCTCTACAACTCCCTGAAAGGAGGCTGGAGCCAGGGGGGGGGTGGTTTTTTTTCCCAGGCAGCTATCAGCAAGACAGGAAGGCATGGTCTCAAGTTGTGCCAGGGAAGGTTTAGGTTGGACATTAGAAAGAATTTATTCACAGAAAGGGTGATCAGCCATTGGAATGGGCTGCCCAGGGAAGTAGTGGATTCTCCATCCCTGGAGATATTTAAAAAGAGACTGGATGTGGCACTCAGTGCCATGGGCTGGGAACCACAGGGGGAATGGATCAAGGGTTGGACTTGATGATCTCAGAGGTCCCTTCCAACCCAGCTGATTCTATGATTCCATGATTCTATGATTCTATACAGCTGCTGGGACCTGGCTCCTCAGACCCAGGAATGCCATCTTGATGCTCCATCTCTGACCTGAGATTCCAGCTTGACCCCTGCAAGAACTCTCTCCATGTCTTTCAGTTGAATGGAGACTCAACTAAATTTCTCAAACCCTCTTTGTGTGTCTTATTCCAGGGTCTAACCTGACTGTCCTTCCTTGAGCATTGGAGATAAAGAAAATGGTCTCACAACCAACCCCCTTTTCTCTGTGATACCAGTATTGCAACACCCCACTACTGTTAGTGACACTAAGGGACAAATCACCATCTCACTCCCCTCAGGAAGAGGCAACCTAGAGAGTCACCATCTCCCACATCTCCCTTGCTCCAAGGGTCACTCCCAGATCAATCTAACCAGACTTTTTCAGCTTTTAGAGGTGTCAGGAGGAAAAAAATGCTTTTTTTGCATCCGATGAGGGTCCAAACAACTCCAGCTGCCACAGGCTCCACCACTGCAGGCAGCGTTCAAACCAGTTTGGCTGCTTCATTGCCACCACCTGAAGGAAGGAAGCACCTGGATGGAGAAGGCAGGTCCCAACACACCAGAGTCAGACATTTGGCAGCTGTACCGAGGGCATCTCTCACCAGTGGAGTAGTTAACACTCACAGGCATTCCCAAACAAAGCATTTGAAATCATTGAACCCCAGTTAGCAGCTCCTGCTTCCACGGCTCGACTTTCTCTCCCTGCTATTTCCAGCTTTCGGGCAAGCAGCGTTTTGCTTTTAGCTAATTACTCTGAGAGCCCAGCAGGGTTTCTGGGGCTGCAGATTTCACACAGTTTCTATTAATATCCCTCAGGGCTTCCAGGTTTGTGTTTCCTTGGGATAACACTGATCTCTCTCTTTGCCAGGACCACTCAGGTCTTGTGCACCCGCTCGTCCCCAACCACTTGACATAGCAGCTAGCTAATAATTCCTCTTATCACAGAACTCTCCTGATAAAACAGCTTTGTAATAGCTGGGAGGACTGGTTCCTGATTCCATCCAGTCTGCCCCTGGCAGATTGGAGCCTCCCAGAAGAAGAGGAGCAGATGCCTTGAGCTGGAGCCGTGCAGGGCTTGGTGCTGTCCTGTCCCTCCTCAGGACTTGCTGTCCCCAAGAGCCCACAGCAAACCACCACAGCTCTAGTGAGTGTGAAGAGGGGCAGGGGTCTCAAAACAGCTCCCACAAACCCCAGCAAGCTCAAGGGGGGGACACTGAAGGTGTCTGACAGGAGATGCTGAGGAGAGGGATGCAGTATCAGCATCTCCTGGAGTCAGCATCTCCCCCTGGGTCCCTGCCTGGCAGCCTCCCCCAGCCTCCTTTCCCCCCTAATCATGGAGGGATATGAGCAGTGATATAAGAACCCCCAAAATGCAGTGCTTTAGAAACCAAAGAAAGCTTTGAAAGCCTCTGAGCATTTGCAGCACCCTCCTCTTGTCTGCACAGAGCCTTGGCTTGAGGGGAGGATTCAGATGGGGCACATGCATCCTGGTTTCAATAGCTCATCTGGCTTTGCCTAAATTTATGGGGATTACAGAGAATCAAAGAGCACATGGCCAGGAGTTTAGAAAGTTTTTTGTACCTCTGAATTACCCGAATCCTAAAAGATCTCTTGTGGCATCAAAAGGCCACATTAACCCTAGCAACTTCGTTACTGTCATAAGGGACTTTTTTTTTACTCTCTGTTGCACCATCTAAAGCTTAAAGTCAACAGAGCCAGGTCTGCTGACTCCACTGCATTTTATTAGCCTGATAGCAGAGCCTGTGACCATCCTCTTTAGAGTGATTATAAAGAACTTGAGATAGAGGTAAGAAAAAAAAAGAAAAAAAAAAACCAAAAAACAAAAAACCAACACCCAAGTACCAAGTACAAGTAAGTACATGTAAAAATGTGAAAAAATGTACATTATTCCACAAATTCTCCTGGTAGTCTTGCTCTTGCAGTCACAAGTTCGTTTTTTAGGTTTTTTGCTGCATTACCAAAAAAAGTCCTGTCCTATCCTATGCAAAGAGGGAAAGGAGAAAGAAATAGTTATAATCCCCTAATTCCTTATAGCCACTTACAGTCACTGGCTGTCCAACATCTTCTTTAAACCAGTAGCAATCCTGAGAATCAGATCAAGACTTCATTGTTCTTCAAAAAAATCCCCAACATTATGTTAGTGTAAACTAAAGAGTTGCAGGCAATAAAAAGCTTTTTTGGGGATGGTTGGCATGGAGGCTACAGGCAACAGCTGGTGGGTGTCTGATGGGGCTGCCCTTTCTAGCTACCATCTGGACCTTGCATAGGACATGTAAGAATAAGCTACTTATACCTTAATAAGGCAAAAAGCCTTTAAAAATGGGATGGGGGGTGGTTGTGTGATCACAAATAAACAAGAATGTGAGCTTGGGTTTTTCTGCTCCACCCAGGAGAAGACAGGGACTTCAGCTGGAGGCTGAAAGCACCCAGAAGTCTGAAGGAAATTGAAACATTTTGTCCCCAATGTACTAGCGTGTGTTAATTTAAAAGAAATATATAATAATTGATTGTTATCATCATAACTTAATCACAGCAGAACCGGGAACAGAGACACACCAGTGAACCTGGTTCTTCCACCCAGGAAAACCAAAAGGCAAAACTGCTGTTGCAATCCATGGGGGAAGGGATGGAATGGGTGAGGTTTGCAAAAATGAGAAGAAAATAACACAGGAGAGAAATGCAAGACCAACACTCACTTGACACAGGTGTGAGAGTGCTCTGCACACAGAGGTGCCCATTTACTCTCCCTTTGGCAGGAGGGCTGCAAATCTATCCCCTCACTTTAGAAAGAGGAGTTTCACTGGGCCTGAGTTTTTCCCACAGCCACTTGACACTGCACAAGTAATGGAAATTTGACATCAGTAGGTGTTAGACTCACTAGAATATCAGTTGTCTTACAGGAGGGATTCAAGTGGCCTTCAGAGCCTGTTGACTCCTACTCTTGGTGCACCTTGGTTTGAAGGTGACATGACCACAGCAACAAAACCAAGAGCTGTCAGCCTGAAAGAGGAGGTTTTGGCAGACCAGCTTTGCCCAATCTGCCTGTAGGTGTTTTGCATTGCTTCTCTACCCCACCAGCCACTGGGATGGTTGGACAAGGTGGTCCTGCCATGGTGGGTTTGGTGCCCATGGTGTGTTGGGTTCCACTCCAAACAGCTGAGCTGTGGAGGGAATTAATTTTCTGCCAATGGAGATGGAAGCTGCCATGGTCTTGACAAAGCTCATCTATCACAGCCTTAATTTGTTCCTCCCAATCCCAGCTCTTTTCCCTTCCTCCCTGGACAAGGGAAGGCATAACTCAAGCTGACACAGCCTCCCTGCATGTGGCAGCCCCTTCCCATGGGAATTCCCAGATGAGGAACTGCAGGTACTTTCCAGACGTTGGAGTGTGGCCTCTCAGGGAACTTGGAGGCAAAAAATGTTCCTCCTTCCAGTCCTTCAGCCCATCTCATCCCCTCTTTACCCTGTGGAGTGACTTCACATAGGAGGCTACTTGCTGATTTTAAACTCATGCAGCCATTTGTCTTCTCCATTTTTAGTGGTTTTGCTCCCAAAACCCTTCCCCACATTAGCATGCACGTGCTGCCCTGATGCAAATAAATCACAGCATCATGAAGATGTGGAGAAAGCAACACTGGTAGACCTTTTCTACAATCGACTTGGACTAGAGGACTTTTATAGGTCACTTCCAACCTCAACCATTCTATGATTCTGTGTTTTTCATCCCTGGGGTAGCACCAAAGCTGTATTTCCACCCTTGACTCAAGCAGCTTCCTATTAGCATCTAACCTTACCCATTATCTAAATACACCTGGCCATAAACCCAAAGAGCAGCAATCAGATAACCAGCAGCATCAGATGCTACTTAGAAAACATTTAGTTCCCTGTTAGAGCCCAAGCATGTGCAAAGAGCTATTGAGGGAAAGTGCAGAGCATCTGATTTCCCTCTTTTGCTAACACACTCAGAGGAAGAGGTGATGAGTTTATGGAAATGGCTGCAATTTGCCATCAAACAGGGAGCATTCATGAATAGGAACTGGGAGTGAGGAGCCAAACAAGCCCTGTACAGCATGGATTTCCTCCAGCAGCACTGATGGAGTTTACACAAACCAATTCGCCCCTCTTTGAAGAAGAACGTTATCCCCATCACCACTTCTTTTATTTCTTAAGAGAGAGGTGGGATCTGTTTTAGCTATTCCTCTTCTTCTCTTCTCTCTTCTCTTCTCTTCTCTTCTCTTCTCATTTCTCTTCTCTTCTCTTCTCTTCTCTTCTCTTCTCTTCTCTTCTACCAGCATGTTCATCTTAGCTCAAGTAACATTTTTTTGATCTGGAACGGGTTAGGGACAGACCTCTGGAGCAAACCGGCAACAGATTTGAAATGAGAGGGTCCGGATGGGGGTGAAAGAAGTGGAAAGAGTAGGTTGGGAACATTTCCATCAGCACAACTGAATCCATCAGGACACACATATTGACAGCCTCAGTGTCAAGCTTTCAACAACTGATCTGGCAAATTTGGGCCTGTGCAAATAACTAAGAGCAGATGTGTAAAATGCTTTTTATTTCCTTAACAGTAGATACAAGAACACTCTGGGAAGTTGCCTGTGTTGGACTGTGTGAGTCTCCCTGACCTTCTCATCCTTTTTCTTTACCATTCCCAGACCAGCTACTGCTTTCACTTGTGCTAGAATAACTTGGCTCGACTGGAGCCCCAGTAGATATTAACCAGCACACATGAAAGCCAAGCTCTTTTCACACCACTTCCTGTGTACAAGCAATGAGTTACTTGCTTTTAGTCTCCTGCCTCCAGTCTTTTTGATGCAGAGGGCTTACCTTAAACATGATATCTCTCCTGGTTTCTGCTGTAACAAATGCTTCTGAGATCCCATTCATAACTCTCTTCTCACAAAATGTCACAGTTATAGCTGTACTGAAAGACCAGCCTGACCTGGGCAGAAGCTAGCACTGTGATCAGAATAGTTATCATCTAGACACTGGTGTGTGATGGCTGGTTGGGATGCTGTGGCCGTGGAGGGATGTGTGGCTTCTCAGCAAGAATGCAGCACCAAGCAGCAGTCACCAGTAAAGCACAACCCCAAACAAACAGACAGGTGGAGTAGGATTGATCTGGAAGTCAAGCACACAAGTCTGAGCTAGCCATCCTGGACACCCCTTACAGTCCATGGGGAAAAACAGGTTCTTTCAGAGAGTGATTCATCTCACCCTAAAATAGGTTAGAGGAACTGGTCTCCAGCAGCATCTGACTCGTCTCTACTGGCTAGAAAGGGAACCTGAAGGAGAATCGTTCAGATTTAAGCAACTTATTTTCACTTGTTGAACATTTGTTGGTATGACTCTCAGCCAAGCTGTACAAAGTTTTCCAGAGTTAAGTCAAAGGGCTTTGGACTTGACAATTCATAGTCTGAGTCAGATTCTACATTACTCAGAGAGTCTCTGAATGCAGAGTCAGGCAGGGCTAAGCCAAAAGGAAAAATGTGCATCTTAGCTTTCTGAAAAATAACAGCAGGCAGGAAGCACATCCAAACAAGGGAATTCTGTCTTTTATTTAAAAATGGGCCAGACAAATTGAGCAGTGTAAGACGCTGCAGAGTTTGGTTGGCATCTTTTTTCCCACTTGTCCTTCCAGTGAAAATGAGGTCACACCTCTCACTGTCACAGTTCCTGGGACTCCAATCTTGCAGCCCAGTTCATTCTCCTTCCCCAAATTTTTCCCCTGAATTTAAAATACATTGAAGTCAATGAAAATCCAGGCTACTGGGTGAGCTGCACCAGCGCTTCACAAGAATCCCTCGCTGGGAGAAGGGCACCAGATTTTGTGTTAACTCCTTTCCCCACCCTCTTTCAGCAGAAGCTGATGACAGGATTCTTTTTATCAAGATGCAGATATTACCAACAACCAGCACAAAAGATCAGTGATTAACCTTTGGAGAAGCAGCCAAGATTGCTTTTTTCTGACCCTATCAATCTGGTATTTGAATTTCTAGGGAGATTTAGTGAGTGGGTTTTCGAGGCAAGCTGAAATCCTTCTTTTTTAACCCTTGTGCAAAGTTTCTGCTAACTTCACTGGAATTAATCTCAGGATCCAACAAGGTAGCCATCCATGAGTTGTCTGAGAGCAGGAAGGTCTTTAGGTTGCCAGGGATTTCCTTTTCCTTCCTTTGCCCCACATTTCGACACAACCCATACAATGAGAACAAGATGTTTCCTGTGGGCTAGAACAGGAATAAAAATCCCCAAATGCACATGGGTGTGCAAACTACATGCCTGAGCTTCCATTGGAGATCCAGGCTGCACTTTTGCTGCTTTAAGGCAGGCATCTGGTCCTGTCTGAGATGTCTGAAGGCACTTGAGACATCTGCACAGGGCTGGCAGGTATGACACAGGAGCTGCAGGAAACTCTTCTTGAAATCCCCACCATTTGGTAATCAAGCTCCAGAGCCCAAATAATCCATTTGATACTCAGCCCCACCAAATGATGAATCATTTAGGCAAAGATGCAGTTTGACTGTGAATATCCTGGTAGGTATTGAGTACCTGGTGTTCTTGCAAAACTAGAGACCTGTGCACTAAGAGGTCTTGTTCTCTTTCAACCTCTCCTTAAAGGAAAGTTTCAAATTCAACACTCAACTGCTCAGACAATGGTTGTCTATGTCTGCAGGGGAAGAAGGGATATTTTTTTCTCTCCCTGTGGCCCTTGGGTACTGTTTCACTGACTGGGCAGGACACTTTTTAAATCATCACCTCCTGGGGGCTGGGGAGCCTGAAGCCCACAGCCTGCTTTGGGTCCACACACCTTGGTCCCTCCTTGCAGTTCCTGTGGCCTTTTAAATGTTCAAATCCCACCAGGTCCCAGAACCAATCTGCAGGGGTTTGGAGGAGTGCAGAGGGCAGGTTGGAGAAGCAAGTCCCATATAACATGTTTTGTTTTAAGCAAAACCTGTCCTTCATGTCCTTGTAATTGAACCAGAGCTTAAGGACTGAGCCAAGGGGCTATTGTAAATATGCAGCTCCTGAAAATGGGTCAGGTGGCTTTGCATTGCAGTGTGGACCTCATGGTGAGATACTTTGGCACAGAGAACAACCTTCTACATGTTCAGCGTTCTGCTTTCCACCTTCTGACCTGCAATTCTCCCTTCCAAGGCTGTCACTGTTGCAGTCCTGCAGATCCTTTCTCTGACAGAAGCAGATGCAGGAACTGGAGTTGGGACAAATGCTTTTAACAGCACTTGGTGGTTTTCTCACCTACTTTGGCCTCAGCTTGGCGTGGCAATGTGAGAACCACGTTAATTCTGGCCAAGCTTTGCAAAAGAAACCCATCTCCAAGTGCTTTGTGGAAGACAGAAAAAGAATTGTGGGATCTCCAGGGAGGAAATCCCACCAGATCTTGGTGGATCCCACTGATCCCAGCCACTGTTTGAGGCTAACTGAGCAGTTGACTCTCAGGTCTTCTTGGGTGAAAAGCACTAAAACAGCTGCAGCAAGGCAGTCAAGGGAATCCTGGTGTGTCTTACAGAGGAGAACAGACTGAGTAAGCATAAAGAAGTCATGTTTTGGATCTAGGAAACAGTCAGCCAGGGGAGGGTTTGCTTTGTCCATCAACAGGTCTTATCTGCAAGCTCTCTGTTTTGCATCGCTGTGGAGTTCCCCTCAAAGGCTGCACTTCCCAGCTAGACCTTGCTGCCTGTCTCCTCTGCCCAGGCAGCTCAGTGGAAAGCCCTGCATCTATTTTAAGCTTTGTGTGGCAATATGGAGGGGGATGTTCACAGGAAACAAATTTTGGACAGTTTCCTTGGAAAGATAAGACCTATCCCATTTCGGTAAGGGAAAAAAGTTAGCACGGGAAACCTCTGGGAGCTTTTTGGTACATGTCTCATTCCTGTGAAAAGCTGCCTACTGACACCCCTGGATTTATGCCAAGCATATATCAGAACAACAGGAACCTTCTTGAAAACTGCCTATCCACCCCAGCCAGGTATGTTCCCACTGATCCCTGAGGACATATCAGGCAGGTATTTCCTGGGCCTGGCTGTGATTCCCCCAGTTCCTCACCATTGCCTGCCACCTGGGATTCACCACCCCACTGCTGGTGGGATTCTACAACCTCCTTGAGCATCTTCAGAAAAAAACAGAGCCTTTGTCATGGTCAGGAAGTTTTGTGTGAAGCAGATGAATACTCAACAGACCTGTCTACTGGGTGACCTTGGGGAGGGGATGGTACCACCAGGGAAGGGAGAACAGCAATTACCTTTACTGTTACAGCTTTTTACCCAGGGAATATATATGCAGGCTGAGGAGCAAGCAGATGGTTTTCTCCCACTGGACAATCCATTCTTTCTTTTTCTTCTGACACTACCAAAAAGAGTCAAAGCGAGAATTGTGATTCTCCTCAGCATCCCCAATAGTCCTACACTGTCCTTTCTGACCTAGGTAGAGAAAATGCAAAAGCACAAATGGCCAGACTCAGCCTGCAAAAGGTAGATAAAGAAGTTTCTTGACCCATTGGCTTGAAAGTGCAGCTTTCCCTGTCCAGCCTCAGGTCTGCTTGTGCCACCATGCACAGCTGTTCCCTTGCACAGCTGCTGGCCATGCACAAGGGGAAATTGGAGGTTTGTGACAGAGCCAGGGGCTGAATCATATTTCAGCAGCCTGGGCATATCTGTGTGCTCCATGCCAAGAGGCATTCAAAGAGCTCAGCAACAAACAACTGCTCCAGCAGCCCACAGCCAAAACCAAACCAATTCAGGCACATCAGCCACCGACCCAACCCACCACGGGGGTAACAGTGAGTCCGGGTCAGAGCTTCATCTTCCACTTGGGAAATAAACCCACATTGGGAAATGTTTTGTTGTAGTAGCTATACAGAGGCAAGAGATCATTATCCAACAGTTATGCTCTGTTTCACTGATGTTCTCTCTCACCTGCACATTTGCAAAGTGATGATGGATGCAAGGAGGGAGGTGAAGTGGGGTTTGACTGTTTGGGAGACACAGAGTACCCACGGGACCTGCACCACTGCTGATTCTTAGGATATAACAGTACCAATGAACTTCTGCAACAAACAAGTTTCTATCTGTTTTGTCCTAGGAACGAACTTTAAATGGTGGAAATGGTCCTAGTGTTACAGACCTGCATGACTTGGACTTTATCATCAGCCTAAGAAAAATTCTCAACGTCCCAAGGATGCTCAGATATACCCTGAAAAACTGGCTTTTTATGGAGAAGCACGAGAACATTCAATACACAGGCATTTTCTATGTGCTTCTTTTTCTTTGGAATTTTGTACAAATCTGTAGCCATCCAGGAGCACCTGGTCCATCCCTACGTTGCTCAACATGACTTCTCTCAGCTTGACATCACCTGCAGAAACACAATTCAGAACCACCCCTCCTAAAATGCATCTGACACTCCAGCAGTGCTGCTTCTTTCCAGTGAACAGCAGTGACACACATCCACACCTGCCTGTGTCTGACAGAGTGGCTGATTTTTTAAAGACTGGGCCTTGGATCCTGAGAGACTGGAACATAAATCTGAGGAAATCAGTCAGGAATTAGGCTTCTATATACTTTGGCTGATGCGTGTTTCTATCCCTTAATTCCAAGATCTGTGTTCTCTCTACTAGACTTTGCTGCCTCCCCAGGCCTCTAGATATTATATTTTGGACCCTGGAATCACAGTTCCCTGTTTTGGAAAGCATCACAGCCTCCAAAGGAATTAGTTTTAACATTTCCAAGTATTGCAATTAGCTGGGTGCCTTCGGCTTTGGTTGGTTTCAAATTCTGATGAAAGCTTCTGTTGCACATTGAGTTTTCTGTCACAGTCACATTGGTACAAGCCCATGGAGATGTCTGGCTGAAGGTGGACCTTGTTCACATGGGACAATGTTTCCTAGCTGGAGGCTAGGCCTAATGTTGTAGTGTTGGAGTGACAGAGGGAAACCCCAGAAGAACCAGTCTGCTAAAGATGCCCTTGGAGCACTGACCACAAAACTGAGGAGGTGTGTGTCTTGGCTCTCATGGGGCTGAGCAATGAGGTGACCTTGTCTCTGGGACCTGAGATACCACTGCTCACAGACTCTCCTGGTACTAGAGCCATCAAGAGGCAAGGACATGTCACATCATATGGATGAACTAGATTGAAATTACCACCACTGTGGCAGAAGCTAAGGACTACAAAACAGATTGTCACCTATCGATGCTATTTGCTTTTCATGGTAAAGTGGTGTTATTTCAATTAAACCTTCGGTGGCTCAGCAGGTTGGTGATATTTTCAATTGCTTTCCAAACTGAAAACTTAAATAAGAGCTTACTACAGGTTCAAAGGGTGTGATCTGCCTTCAGTTCCCTGGTGGGACATAGCTTTATGCTTCTGACCAGACTGGTAACTGATGTGACCACATGCCTTCCCTGAGTTTCACTGCTGCTTAAAACCTCTCCAAGCTTTCATAGCTTGGTTTTTTTTTTTCCAGTTCATATGTTTGAAAAGTAATTATGCTTAGCATTTTTTCTACCGTGATAGTATTGGGAATCTGGTCCCATCAGAGTCCCTGGGCACACATCAGCGCCTCGTCACAACCTGGAATGTTTTCTGCCAGGAATGATGAGATGTGACAGGTTCCCATTGAAGGATATTCCTCCCAGATAATTCCAGTTTCCAAGGTCCCAGGCTTTGAAGATAAACTTGTTGCTTGTTTGGTTTCCTAGCAACTTCTGCTCCACAGCAGAAATGCATTCCTGGGACCCCGCTCCCACCCGATGCTGGGAGCCTGGATGTGCTCTGCTCCAGTGAAAGCAGCCTCCTGAAAACACACTGAGGAAGCTGGGGCTGGATCAAAACCTTGAGTTTAGATCCACTGGTTACCCCAGGACTTTGTCATTAAACACAAATCTCATTCTAAGTTAACATAACACATCTGGCCAGCCCTGAAGGTGGATGTAGCTCAGGTTTGGCTGGTTGTCCAAGTTCTGGCTGGGGAATTTGGCACTGATACCACGACACAGCTAAATTGATAATCCTGGGTCAAACAGCCCAAACCTCACTGGAGCTTTAATCCAGGCTGAGCTCGGACAGGAAACCCAAAGATCCAGCTTGCTGTGAAACATGATGGGGCAAATCATCACCACCAGTGAGACTGCTCAGATGTAAATCTAGAGAAAGGAGATTTGGTCACCTGTAAGGCATGTGAGCCTTAGCCTTGGTGTTTTTAATAAGTTGTTCAAAAGACAAAGGAGCAAATCCACCTTAATATGTGCCTTGCCTAGTTAAAGACGTGTATTTCATGATTTCTTCTGGTTATTAGAAGCTCACCCCCACTTCAACTTTTATTTAGGTGTTTCTGCTCCAGTGTCCCAAGGGAACTCTGCAAGCTCAGATCCAGTTTCAGAGCACAGTATCCAAGGTGGATAAAGGGCAGACCTGGAAGATACTGAATCTGATTCTGCTTTGCATCTCACTTGCTCCAAGGTTTTTGGAGATGGTGTTCATCGAGTGGCTGGTGCCATAAGAAAAGAGCTCTCTTTCATTTCTGTCCTATTTAAGAAAGTCAAACATGATCACTTCTCCAGCTCAATGGAATAGCAGCAAAAAGAGGAACATGTTGATATCAAAGAAACTTCTAAATGGACTCCGAAAATTGTAGGGTTTCTGTGTGTGTGGTCTTATGTCAATAAATAGGAACAAGATAATGCTGTGCTACAGCAATGGCCACCTAAGTAGCTGCAGCTATTTAGTTCCTTCCTTTTCAGACAGGCAAGGCACTGCTAAAGTGGTTTATGGCCACAAGAACCATGAGATCTTGATCTGGGGGCTAAATAGGGGTCTTCTGAATCCCACTATTGCACTTTTACATAAGGACTTACTCTGAATTTTGCCCAATAAATTTAATCAGAGCTCTCAGTGATCATGTAAAGGTTTTTGTCCTATTTCAATTAACTCGGGGCATTCTTTCCTGAGGATAATCTTTAGTGAATATAGCAGTGTAGTGTTACAGCACTGTGTTATGGTAACAAACTGAATGCATTGTTCAGTATGAATTATATCATATTACTGTCAAGAATATTCCTTCTAAAAGCTGACACCTTTTAATTACTTCTGTGAGACTCTGGCAAAAAAAAAAAAAAATGTATCCTGGGAAAAAAAATGTTTGGCACTCGCTTTGTTAGTTTTATCTTGATGTTCATTTGTAGCCATTCGTGTAGGGCTGAGTCATGAAGAAGAAACCTGTAAGAGGATCACGAGCGAGCTGTCTGGCTTGAGAAAATTGGGAGCTGTTTAAAGTGTGCATTGCCTCATCTCATCATTAGTGGCAGGAGCTATTAGAGACTCTGGAGAGACTGCACCTGGAGAGGGCATTTTTCTACCTGAATAGTTCTGCAGATAGAGTGAGGATGGGACAAAAACAACCTTTGGGAAAGAAAGAGATCTTCCCAGGGGTGCTAGAATCAGATGTACTATCAGAATTGGATACCATCATCCCTTACCTGCCAATGGCATCTCTAAATCTCACTTGACAATCTTTCCCTTCTGTCTTTAGGCAACATTTTTCACCTCCACTGAGCTAGTTTGAAATCTTTAATTCCATTCTGCCTGTTCTTCCAAGAACGTGGTGCGACAAGTGGGAACTCATCTCCATACGGGAGAAAAAATGGAGAGTGTGTGTGTGGGGGGGCATTTAATGAATATTAAAACATTTGCAATTGTAAAGTGTTGGGTCATGAACCAAACCAGCACCCCTCAGGCAAGCAGAGTGGTAGTGTGAGGGATGTCCCAGGAGGGTTGGCAGTGGTGCTTTGGGGGGATGCGTGCGATTCTGCTTCAGTGGGATTGACAAACTGGGGCTCTGGGCTTAGCAGAGAAGCACTGAGATCCTTTGGAGGAAGATGCACAAAACCCCTAAGTGGTTTAAGCCTGCCAGTGTAGGAATCTGGTTCTCCTCTTGCCAGTAAGGCTGGTGTACTCCTGGAGAAGGCATTGCAGTCTCTTTAAACACTCATTGTCTCCCTGTGGGCTCCAGTTTACTCATGTTTGGAAAAGGATGCTCTTCCTCCCTGGACCAAACAACTTGTACATGGTGGTGGAAAGGTTTTGTTCTGCTGTAAAACTTTGATCCTGCTGTGGTTGCAGATGGTGAGCCAGGATGCCCATCCCCCTTGGTTGAAAAGGGGAAGGGAAGAGGTCAGGTCTAAGCAGAAAACCTTGTTCCTGCTCTTCCTGATGATAAGGTACCAGAAAGGTTGTGCAAGCCCTATCAGAAGTTGAGAATGTGCCTGCGGCTGTGTGCTTAGTAAGCCCAGTGTAAATGGATACTCTCTGATGAGTACTACATGGGGTAGGTTAAGCCTTGGATGTTTCCAAGATGTTCAGGGCCATCAGAGCTTGAGGGGGGTGAAACACAGTAGATTTCTGACAGAGACCATCAAAGCTGCATCAGTATCAGGTGAAAACAGGAAGCAGAATATATACAGGGACCAGGAATAGAGAAGAGTGATCCTGGCAGTGGTGTAATTTCATTGAAACCAGGTCTCTGAACTCCACACTGATGGACACTGTAAGTTCTTTGGCAAATAGTATGAGAAACTTGGAGAGTGGCTTGCTCCAGTGTCTGGAGTCAGTGTATTTCACTGGAAATCCCATTTTTGGCAACTTTCAAGCTCTAACCCTGAATCTATTACTCTAAGACCAGATAAAGGAGCCTGTTATTTGTGTTATGAGAAAGCTGATGTACTGAGGGGAAGTGAGATGAATCCAGTAAAACCGGTAAACTTAGGATGCTTGGCTTCAGAGGTGTTGTACAGCAGAATGGGAAAGCTGGGGATATGTTCAAAGAGATCAAACCAGGAGAGAGGCCATCACTGTGGCAAAACTGTGCCCTAGTGGGAAGTGTCCCTACCCATGCAAGGGGTTTGGAACTAGATGGTCTTTAAGGTCCCTTCCAACCCAAACCATTCTGTGATTCTATGATTTGATGAAAGCATCTGCTACAGAAACTTCTTTGCCAACTTCTAGATTTAGGAGAAGAGCAGCTGGTGATCCAGGAAAATTAATTTCTTACGGCAGGCATCACCAGCTCCTTCTTCCATTGTTCCTCCAGCGACATTGTAAGTACCCCCTAAGAGGTATCTAAAGTGACCACCAGACCAGGATGCCTCAGTTTCCCAAGTGGGAGGATGGGATAACAGTTATGACAAACCCAAGAAGCTTGATCCCTGCTCACAGGAAGTGTCAGATGAGAGCAGACAACAGCTCTCACTCCCTTGATGGGTCTGATGTGTTATTTCACTTCCTGGCCCAATCTCCTATGCAGTGTGCCTCACTGAGAACACACTATATCCCTGGTGAGTGCAGTGGCTGGGAATTTGGTTTTATCTTCCCCTTGGCACAGCAGCTCTTTACTGCTGTCTGTGTTGGTTCTGCCTTACCAGGGAAACGTATTTCTGGATGATGCTGTCAGAGATGAGGGTGAGAGCTGTCTGGTTTTTGAACGCAAGGGGACGATTCAGTCCTCGTGTAAGAGCTGATCAGCTGCAGTAAATAAAGTTGCAGATCATGGGAGTAATAATTAAAGGCCATTATAACCTGCTTAACTAGTCATGGTTTGAAGAGCCTGGAAGAACTTGCTCTGTTCTTTCTGAGTGCTGTTTTGCTTTACCTATTTACCTGATTTGGGAAAAAGATTTTGGGAGGGGTTAGCTTGCAATTCTGCTCTCACTACCAGGGCAGTGGTTCCCAGTTCTTAGGGAAAGAAAATATTAAAAGTTTCCCAAATGATCTTTCTGAATTCAGTCTTTTGATTCTCAAGACACGCAATACCTCATGTATTGGACACACAACACACATTAACTAAACCAAACTGTGCTTCAAGCTCTGAATGGAACAAAACTTCAACTCCCATACTTTCAGTGGAGACACCCAGGAGAAGGGTGAGTCAGTGTGACATCTCCACATGAGAACCTGCCTTGAGATGCTTCGTGGAGGTAGCAGAGTAGGCTTCTTGCTGGCTTACACCAAAAGGCTTGGAGAAAAAAACAGGGGCAGAGAGCCCATGTCTGTGCAGAAAAAAGCAGGGTCTGAGCTGCTGGGGCCTGTGAGCTGATGACTCACGGATGGGATTTGTGAGTGCTGAGCCATGGAAACTGTCTGATTGCCCTTGCTGCAAGGCAGGAACACTCCAGAGCCACCTCAGCCATTTTTTTCTCTCTCTTTATTTTTTTTTTTCCTAGAATAATACACACATGACAGAGCTTATCTCCACTGGTTGTTGCTCTGCTTTCAAGAACTAGAAGGGAAACCAAACCATGCCTTTTTTTTCCTCCCTCTCTCTATTTCAGGAGTGCTGCTCATGGCCATGTTTTTTGCACGCTTTTCAGATGCAATCAGAAGGGATTGTAGATTTTTCCAGGTCTTTAGTGCAACTGAAGGCATTTGTTTATTTGACTTGTGTGGCTTCTTTCTATATTGTAGTGAGGCAGTTCTATTTGGGGCAGTTTTGGGACAGATGGTGTGTCAGTCATGGTCTGCAAAAGCCAAAGGGGCCCATTGGGCTCATGCTCTTATGGTGTGCCCACAGCACAAAAATAGGAGCTGGTATTTTCTGTACAAAGTGTGTGTCCATGGGCTGCAGGGTCATCAGACACCATGGAAACTTCTCTGGGATTTTGGGATGCCTAGAACTCTTGGCCAAATGGGCAAAGTCTGCTGATTACACAAAGGTGGAGGAGAAGGAGAATATGTCCTGGGGAAACTTTTCTACAAAGCTGCATCCTAGCTCAAGATGACCCAGACCTTTTTTTACAGCTAGGTCTCTAGAGGACAAACAGCCTCCAGCACATGTCCAAGATGACACTGATCTGTCTGCCTGTGTCCCCCTGCCACCACACACACTCACAGACAGAGAAAGACTTCTTCACTTTGCAGTGCTCTCCAGCAAGCCAAGTCAAAAAGGGAAAAGTGGACTTAAAAAGTGGACTTAAATGTTGTACCAGCCTGTCTGCAACAGGCAAAACAGACTGGTATTTATTCACTATCTGATCCTGCTCCTGGGGAAAGGCCAGCAGTTTTGGGGGAAGAAAATGCCACCAAACCAAACCTGAAATATGTGTGTCGGAGATGTAATATCTTTTTTAAAATAGATGTACTTGGCCGTGGTGTCATTGTGTATTTTGCTATGGGAGGTGTGCCCTAAAGGTCTGGTTTGTGCAAGACTTCCCTTCCCTCTCTCTAGACTCAGCAGCAGCTTAACTCGGATGGCAAAGCTCTTGTCCTCCTCCTTCTCCCTCACATAAGATGTAGCCCTGCAAGAACAGGTTGCAGGACTGGTGCCAGTCTTGCAGCTGGCCCCTTGGCCTCCCTAGCCAAGAGAGAGTTGGCATCCAACCAGAGCAGCATGGTGAGAAGATGGAGAGAGGAGAGCTTTGTGTTCCTGTGCAATGTGAGATGGGACAAGTCTGGAATCATAATGTTACTGGCTGGTGCCCAGTGTCATGATTTATGATCAGTGTCCCACAGGAGACACCACGTGTGCTCTTAGCTACCTATGGGGGAAAGCATGGTGGAGGTGACAGGGTCATCCTTGCTGTCCCCACACAGCTCCAGGAGCTCACCCAGCCTAAACCATTCCCTTTCCTCTGTGGTTTTAAGCTCCAAACCCTGAGGCCTTTGTGACTCCAACAAAGATGATGCTCAGATTTTCACCAACTTGGACCCAGAAATCTCACAGCATGAGGGGTGAACCAGGGACATCCCCACAGGGCTGGCTTACTCACAGAGCAAAGCTTCATTCAAATGGCTTTGATTTTTGACCAATTGCACCATGTGAGTCCCCCACTAAGTGTTACGATGGAGGGAGTCAGCCTTGTATTAAAAATAAACATCTTCAGTAATTAGTAGACACGGTTGGGAAACTTCTGAGCACCGTTCATTTCTCAGAGGCTTTAAAGCTTGGATTCCCAAACCAGGGCAGTTTTCCCCAACTTGTTTTTAGTTACACATCCACTTTGTTTCTCCAGGGGGATTTGCTGTTGTTTGTTTTGCAGTGACATGGAGGTATTTATGGTCTTAGGCTTCTGCTTATCTAATCCAGCCCTGCCCTCCACCCTCATGCTATAGTGCCAATCCTCAACCACTTTTCCTCCCTTTGCTTGTGCCCCTGCAGAGGAGGTAATAGCCAAACACAACAAAAAAACAGGTAACTCTCCCAAAGAGCCTGTGGAGATGAATTTCTCATTTCCATCAGGCTGCAGCAGAGGCACTGCACTAATTTATTCTCTTTTGGTCAGAGCTTTCAAGAATAAAAATCCTTCTGGTGTTTACCAGAGTGGAATAAAGCAGCGCTGTGACCGTGTCACCCCCGGTAAGAAAACTTCAAGCTGGACTCTGGTTGTTTTCCGAAACGCAGCCAATATCTGAGTTACTGTCCCAGGGAGGTTTGTAGCTGGAAAACAACGTAATTGACTTTGTCCCGTTTCCAGTTTCACAGAGAAACAAGTTGTAAGAGTACGCAGGGTCCGGGGGCTGGCTGCTCCCGGAGTTTATTGCAAATGATAAATGTCGTCAGCAGGACCAGCTGGGACAGTACGTTTCCTTGGACTTTTCTTCCCTTCCTGCCAGCAGGAAGAGGTGGAGAGGGGCTGGTGGTGCCGGTTCTGCCCGATCCCATCGGAGGAGCTGTGGTTGCTGCACTGGAGGCACCGATCCAAGCCCCCACTGCCCTGCAAAGCCACCGGCTCCCTCCCCCTGGGATCCCAGCTGGCTTGGAGCCCACATCGCTGACCTTTCAGTAAAGATTACCTATTTTTACTCCTCCTCAGGAAAAAGAAAAGAGCCAGGCTTGCAGAGGCAGGCCAAGCCAAGGAGGTGTTTACGGCGGGGTCAGGGAAATGACTTAGGGCCAGTTTAAAAAATTAATTTTTTTTAATTAAGCTAAGGTAGTGCCCAGTTAAGCCTAGACCTCGTCCTGTTTGATCCGGTGCTAACAAAGCAGCACAGAACCTGAGACCCAAGGGCCACTAGATAATGCTACACCTGGGCAAGTAAATTAAAAGTGCCTGGGACCATTTCTGAGCTCTCAGACCACAAACACAGCAGATCCTGTGCCCATTAACCCCCTTTAGGCTCTGAAGCATGGCAGCCGCAGGCAAACCTTGTGTTTGGAATGACTTCTGCCCTGTGTTAATCTGCAAAGTGTCTTGGGGAGCTTTTTTTTTTTTTTGGGTTTGCTGCTGTCTGGCAGAGGGTAGAAGTGCTGGAGGCCCTTATGATGATGATGATGATGATGATGCCATGTACTGTCCCCAGGAATACACCCTGGAACCAGGTTACTTGTAGAGACATCATGCTAGCAGGTGAGCCAGGTGAATGTCCCATCCCTTGGTACCAATGGGAAAATGAGGCTCAGAGAAATGGGGGGATGGACTGCTTCATCACCCTTTGTCATTCATCTGGAGGGCGGGTTTTGCAAGTTGCCTTTATTGCCTCCAATTTTTCTTTTGAGACCTCAAAGAGGCAGTGGATGTATTCCAGCTGGTCCATTTGGGCATCCTGAGGTCCACACCTCAGTAGCTGCTGGCACAGTACAGAGCAGGGCCAAGCACCGACTCTGCCCTTTGCACCAACCCCACACCCCAACCATCTCCCTTTCCAGGACACTCCAGGGGCACTCAGGGCTAACTTGGGGAGAAAAAAAAACCAAACAAGCATTTGTAAGGCAACACCCTGGAGACTGTGATTTGATCACAACTTCCCCATCTCTTCAGATACCTCATATCTCCATTGGCAAAGCAGAGGTTGTCATCTTGCCTTGTGCAAGGAAGCAGATATGGCAATGATACCCATCATACAGGCTATATCTAGATGAACAAGTAATTGCTACATCTAGATTAGCAAGAGAGTAATAGGAGAGTATCAGGAGATCAAACAGATTAGTGCTGAGGGCTCAGCATCTACACACTGTGTGCAGGTCACAGTGGTTACTCCATGTTAGATTTATTCCAGCCTCTTACTGAATATCCCCACCCTGCACTGGCAGAAGCTCTCTGAAGGACCAGCTACTAATTTATTGCCTTATATATATACCTATGAGGAACTGTAGCAGAGCTTCTGGTTTCATTTCCAATGGAAAAAAAGCAAAGGCAGAGAAGAGAAGAGAAGAGAAGAGAAGAGAAGAGAAGAGAAGAGAAGAGAAGAGAAGAGAAGAGAAGAGAAGAGAAGAGAAGAGAAGAGAAGAGAAGAGAAGAGAAGAGAAGAGAAGAGAAGAGAAGAGAAGAGAAGAGAAGAGAAGAGAAGAGAAGAGAAGAGAAGAGAAGAGAAGAGAAGAGAAGAGAGCCCAAACCCAAAATTTGAATTTGTGTGCATCAGAACTATTCTGAAAACTGAACTGCTATGGGGTGAAGGAAACCAAGCCAGAGAGCTGCTGTGAAAGAGTATTACTGCTCTGCACCAAAATACTAAGGCAGAGGCAGCCAGGAGCACCTCAGGCTTGATCCAAGGTTCAGCAGAAATGTTCTCCTTACTGCAGCTCTCCTTGAGTCAAGCCCTTAGGGCTTGTGTGTGCGCATAAAATTAATCTGGATTAAGATGAGGCAGGAATTTAAGGTAAAGTAAGTCTTCTGGAATAACTTCACCTCATAACAGACAAGCCTCGGGACTGTTTGGTTAGGAAGCATCGTGTTACACCATTTTTATGATGATGAAATGCATTTTCAAGAGAATGTCTTTGTGGTATTTGGTCACAATTACCCAGTGAACACTTCAAAACACATCCATTCCCTGCAGGAGGAAAAACAGAGCTGCCTGAAGATCTGGACTGCTTTTGGGGGCTGATTTGCCAGAGCAGCTCGAGAGGTTTTGCTGGTCCTTTCTTTTCCATCACACTGAGAGAGGGCATAAGATCCCTCACGGCCAGCACACCAGCTCTCCTGCCAGCAGGGTGTAATGGCTGGTGGAGCTCCTGCCCAAAACCTTTCCATGGTCATTACTCAAAACCTGTCCCATGCACACTAGCTCCAGCCCTGAAGCACTTCAGAAAATCAGTTCAGCTGATGCAGTTTCCAAAAGAGTAAACCCTACCTAAACAAGGCTCTGAATGGATCCCAATGATCTCCTTGAGTGAGCTTGAATTACACCCTCCTGGCATGCAAGCAGGTTCCCCTTTTCAATACCTACACCTCTGCTTGCTCTGAGAGTCACACCATAAGCACAAAAAGACCAAATGGCCATGTTAAATTGGACATCATTGAGTGGAGTGATAAAACATCAGGCCTGAAAGGACCACAAGACCTCCTTAACTCACTACTCAGAAGACAAGGCAGGAGATGGAGATGTCTTGATGCTTGTGAGGCTCCTTCCTCCACTTAAACCAATGTGAATGGCAGTATTACATCCAGGAGTTTTTCCCCTGAGTTTTTCTGCACGGCTTTATGTGCAGCCAGATTTAAATGGCCTGTTAAATATTTCTACCAATACACACCCTCCCCAAAAGAGTCTGCTTGCATTCAGCTCAAGTGAATTGTGCATAAGCAACAGTCCATGAGCACTAAAGTTTCCACTTTTTTTTTTTTTTTACCTTTCTTACTATTTATCCTGTGAAGTGATAACATTGATTTCAGTTCACTCTTTGTTTTTATTAGTTTTACACAAGGACAAAAGAGGAGGCAAAAAGGAACCCTCCTTCTCTCCTGTGAAATGCAGTCTACTATCAACCAACCAGAGCAGAGGAATAAGCCCTTCATCATGATATATATATATATATATATATGTATCCTGGTTGGCAGAGTACCTTTTCCTTACCATGTCTAATCCCACAAGTATGTGGTGGCTTGCTTTGCAGAAACCTCAGCTTTTCAGGTGCTAGAAAATATGTGTGTTCTGTGTTCCATGACAGTTTGCTCACATCCCTGTCTCCTGGAGGCAAGCAATTGCTGAGCTCTCAGCTTGCTTAAAAACTACTTGTCTTTTTGCCTCTCCTGGGGAGACTGAAACCACAGAGACAACCCCCATGCAACACTGTGAGGAGCAATAACACACTCACAAGGTCTTGTTTTTCACTTTTTTCTGATGTAAGCTCAGAAAATGGGACTTGACTTACTCTTTTCTGTTTGCTTTGACAGATGTGCAGCCCTAGCCTCTGAGAAGACTGGTTTGTGTACACTGAGCTTTCCCACAGCCCCCTTAGGAGAATGGAAAGTGCTGGTGAAATTGAGTTTTGATAAAGGAGCTTATGACAATGCCAATACAAAAAGTTACCCTTGCTTCTCTGGTGCAACCACACTCAGATGTAGAGGTGTATCAGTTGGCCTATTGGGCAGCAAAGAGCATTGGATGACTTAATCCAGGGGAGAAGGTCTTTTCCCTGTCCTAAAAAGCTTTCAGAGGTTTAAAAAAATGTGTTTATTCTGGGATGAAGTGGAAGGACTAAATTACCTCATTTTTTTTGTAACCTACATGAGGGCTCACACAACTGCACCTCAGTTACCTGCCCTGTGCCAGACCAGCTTCACACTTTTCCACTGTCACTATCTCCTATATCTCCAACAACCAGGCTATAGCAGCCTCTCTCATCCTTTTCTTCTGGGGTTGTTCCACTCTGTATAAATGCAACTCACAGAGGCAGCTGTTGGGAGACTTCCCACATCCCAGAGGAGTGCTCTGACCACAAAAATATTGTCACCCCTGCTCTCCTCCAGTGGGCATTTAATTATTCTTACAAAGTGAAGTAATTTCAACCAGAGAAAATGAGGCACCCAGGTCTGAGTACCCCATAATTATCACAGTAGGGAGCACTGTCCTACAGGGACAGGAGATTTCCCAATCAGACGCTGAAAACACTGGGCTGGGGAGGGAGGTGGGGGGTTGAGCTGGGAAGAGAAATGTTATTGTCTTCTCCTCCATTTTGTGAATGGTTCCTCAGACCCAGGAGACTTCACAGCTTGAGATACATGCCTGCGTGTGTGTATGCTGCTGGAAATGCTGAAATGAAGTGTTTCAACATTTCCAAATTTTTTTTTTTCATTTAGTCCAGAAGCCTTTGAGAATATGCATCATATTTGGCAAATAACTGTGGCCACCCTGAAACCACATTTTTAGCAAATAAATGATTCACTGAGTAAATTTAGCTCATCTTAAATGTCTATTTATATCAGGGGAACACACCCTGTCACTGTTGGGGCTTCACCATGTTGAGCACTATCCAGAGCTTACAGCCAGACGTGCTCTACCACAAACAGAGCCTGAAAGGGAAAAAGAAATCCCTGCCTCTTTTCCAGGCAGCTTTTTGCAACAACACAGATGTCAGCTTCACTGCAAACGTATCTCAGATACCTCACGTCTTCCTGGGACTGGGAAACAGAGCATCTCCTTGCCAGTCTCCTCTCTGGAAGGAGCCATTTATCCCTTTTTTAGTTGCCTTTTGCAGGAAAGAGTTACCTATGAGAAACCTTTGCCTCACACCAGCAATACCCTTCAAAAGCTGAAGGGGTTAATTGCCTTTAGCCAACATCTCGGGTAATGAAAGGTTTCACTCTTTGTCACCTAATGGTCTTGTGTCTAAAATCCAAGCCTGGCTGCCTTCACTCGAAATGTTTTTAATCATTGTGGAATAAAAACCTAGCCTGGCTAGTGCCAACCAAAGAGATGTTTGTCTGCTCAGCAGATTTTATCAAAGCTTCCTTGATGTCTCTGCCTTTGTAATGCTAAGCACTTCACTGTTTGGCATATTTAAAGTAGGATGCAGTACATGTGAAGCATTTCACAGAGAGATGATGTATCGAGTGTGCTTTAGGAAGCAATGAAAGCAGCAGACTCATGATTTTTGAGCTTTTAATTACTTATTAAGTGGCATGACATAAAGGCTACGGGGGAGATTTTTTTTTATTTTTTTTTTTTTTTCAGCCTCCAACTTATTGACTTTGAAGTCGGTGCCTAAATACCCTTTGTGCCTTTGAAACTTTCCGGCTGCTGCTGCTCTGGGCTTTGTTTCACGCTGACCACATTTGTTCAGAGGAGGGGAGAGGAGGGATGGGAGTCTGCTCAGACACAGGTCTCTGCCTTCGACATGGTGGATAAAGATGAGGGACAGGCTAAATACGTGTCCTTTGACAAAAGGCATAGAGAAGAGCCTTAGCACAGAGCCTGGAGCAATGAGTTCTGACCTGGCCTTAAAAATGCCAACGCTACAGGGGACAAATAACCATAGCAGCCCCTGGGGTGCTTTTAATGAGCTGAATCACTGTCTGAGTCCAGCTCTCCATCACTGCCACAGCTGGCTTTAGCAGATGTCCCCTCTGACAGAAAGGGCCCAGCAAAGCACAGTGGTTGGCCTCACCACCATCTCTTCCAGCTCTGCTGCAACTGCTGTGACAAGAATGCCATCCAGAGCAATAAACTCAGGAGAGACCAAAAAGAAGGAAAAAACACTCACATTTGGATTTGGTATTCTCATGATAAACCAGAAAAGCCTGGCCTCCTAGAAGGGTTTCTCTGTGATGATGAGGATGGAACCAGGTAAGGTTTCTCCATGCTGGTGAGGGTTAAGGTAGATCTCTCCACTCTCTGGACCAACACTCATGGTGTTGCTGGTGGGATATCCTTTCAGACAGAGATGTTTGCTCCATAGCTGGCCCAGCAGTCATTTTGTCTCCTTTTTATGAGTCCAACTCATTCCAAGAAACTCTTGCGGATCACGAACCCAAGATGCTCACTGTGGCACTGATGCTAAATGGCTGGGGGGTCACATCAAAGCTGGAGTTAAACACATGGGGAGAAACTCACCCTGCAGCTGCCCATGGCACCCTCTCATCCTCTAGATTCTAAAGATGAGGTGTCATTCTGGCATCCTCAATCAGTATCAAGTGCTCCTCTTGAATAAAAATAAAAGAAGTAGGGAAAAAAAGAGGAAAAAGAAGAAAAAAAAGGGACAGCTGTCTGCTGAAAAATTACCTTCCCCATTGACAGAGAAATGAAACACCAAATGTGTGGTATGTGTATTTTCTCACTGAAGGAAAAAGCAAAGCCACAGCTTCCCATGTTCAGTAAGTGACCAAGACAAACATACAAGGACTCAAGTGCATTTCTACCCCCTGGAAAAGTTTTCTTTAATTAAGACAGACACACTGCTCAGTCAAAGTAGCATCATTGTCCAGTCACACAGTTTGATTAACCCACTTCTGCTAATCTTTGCTGATTGTTCAGGTCTTTGGAAAAGAAAAAAAAAAAAAGAAAAAAGAAAAAGAAAAAAAAAAAGAGTGAGAAAAACTAAAATTCACAATATTAGAAAAGTTTTTTCTTTTTCCTTTCTATCAGTTTTCTTTTTTTTCCCCCCAAAGAACGACAAATGTCACTTTCCTGCTTCTTCTGATTTTGAAATGAGTAAAATTTTCTGATTTAACTGGATTGTTCCTAGTAGTGGTAGGATCTGCACAGGCTCAGCCAGCCAGGCACCTCAGAAGGGATTTGATTCAGTGGTAGAGTGACTCAAGCTGCTTCCCAGTATCACAAGCAGGGCGCAAAGAAGTTGCATTCTGGTATTTCTCTGAAGCTTTATTAGGTCATAGTATTTACAAAATCTACTACATAAAACAGTAATTAGTTTCAAAAGGTCCTGCAGTCCACACTGCTCATGATACATTAACGTGCAGGCCTATTAAGGGTACAATTATTTTTCATTTATTACTGCAGGTCCAAGAAAGAGCAAGGGTGGATCCTGTCTGGAAAAAAAAATGAAGGCAAAGGGCCAAATATTAACATCCTCATTTTACTGCTAGGAACTAAACATCAAAGAGACTAAGAGCCATGTAAAAATAAGTCTGAGTTTAGCACAGGGACCCTAAAGACTTCATTTAGCAGAAACCCAAGTTTAGAGATGCTGCGAGCAGCTTGCTTCTAGATTTCTAATTATCTTCCAGGGCCCAGAGTTGCTCCTGGATGCAGTCATCTCTAGGTGGCATGGTGCCTAGGTCACACTGAGGTCACACTGAGCTTGTTAGCATCCAGAAATGAGCCATTCCTCTGACTAATGTCCCAGAGGGATCTTACCCATGTGATGCTCATGCACCTACACAAAGGGGATAAAACTGCCTGCAGTGTGGGACACTGAATACCCCTTCGATCTTAAATCTGCTCCTGGTATAAAGCTGGAAATCCAGAGAGGTGCAAAGCAGGCGTTTGATGTGCTTCATAACTTGAGGACAACCTCAAATCTCCCTATCCCATAAATGTCCCTGAGCAGCAGGTCCCAAGGGAGGTTGGTCCAGCAAGAGCCACTGCTCACCCACCTTTTGAAACTGGGTTGTTGCTTATTAATGGAGTAAAGTGAAATTAGGTGTAGGGGAGAGAAAAGGTGGCAGCTCTTTGGCCTTTCCACCAGAGCTATCTGCAGTTCTGGGAGAGGTTCCTTTCTAAGAGGGGTTCCAGGATCAATCCTGCAAGTATTAGTCTCTAAAGATTAGGTGCCACAATGCCTTATATAGAAATACATAGGTTTCTTTAACAGTCTGAGCCCTAAACATCTTATTTTCTTCTCAGAAATCATTGGTAAATGAGTGACACAACTTTGAAGTCTCAAACTCAGAGCTAATGGGGGGGGGATTTCTGCAAATTTGAATCACATGTTTGTCCTCCCTCTCTCTGAGTCCACATCCACTAACATCACTTTTCCATGCCTGTATCACAGTACTTGGCTTTTTGGATCATTCTCTCTCCCCGGGACTTTCTTTTGATAATGCATATTCAGTGTTGTGCTTTCTTTTTTTCTTGAGGGAAAAGCAATGAGAATTCCCCCTGAATGGTCTGAAGGAGAAGTTGGCCCCAGCACACATCTGAGTCATTTGCTTCTGTGCCCCTCATGATGTGCAAGGTGAAAACCACACAATATGGTGACATGAGCTGACCTCCACTGGAAACCATCAAAGGTGGTGAGGGAGGTTGCAAGAGACTTTATAACACCCTCTTTTCACCTCTGCAAAGAGCTGCTCAAAATCTCTTCAGGAAAGCCAGCAGAGGAGCTGAATTTTTTATCTCATTCTCAAAATCTGAAGGCTTTATGTTTCCTTTAATGCATGTGTGTAATTCACTCTAACAGGATGTGTCTTGAAGCACTCAGGGACCAAATTGTACTCTACTCATGTCCAATTTTCATCCATGGTCAGTCACCTGGAGTGACTCCAGATAGACATCAGTGTAGCTAAGAGCGGGCTCTAATCTTTCACTGCTCTCAGTCAAATAAGATCACAGGGTTTAGACTGGTGGGCTACCTTCTTGTCAGTTCTATTACACCAATACAGAGGCTTTTAAATCATAAAAGAATATGATTTAAAGAAAAGCACCTTCACTTCATGTTGTTTTTAAAACAATATATGGGTGAGTGGATGTCAGCTGAGAGGATCTTGCCTTCACTCCTCAGCCAGGCCAACTGCCACATGATAAATGACTCTAAATGATTGGGATTGCTTTGTGTTACCCAGTACAGGAGCCTGGTGTTCTTGCCATCTTTTTCCACACCAATCACCTCCATTACAACTGGTAAACCAGAAGTGTGCAGCCTACGCCTGTGGAAGAGCATGTGCAGGAGGGGAGGTGAACCTGGCATGGTCCTCACTGTGTATCTAAAGAGCTGCAGAGACTCCAGAGTAGTTCCCCATGAAGGCACAAACATATGTTCACACTCCCACTTATTTTAGAGTCTCTGAAATGAGAGTCTTTTTTTTTTTAATTTTTTTTTAGTTGATTTCTCTTTGGAGGAATTTAAAATTGAATGGTAAGGAAATGACTACAACCCCAGAGACATGGACTGAAATCCTAATGCTTCCTTTAACTGCCTGTATTCATGCAGCATTATTCAAGCTGGTCACCCCAACTTGACTTGTTATTAAAGACCTGTCCCACGGAGTCCTGGGGAGCTATTCATAGACTCATAGAAAGTCAGGGGTTGGAAGGGACCTTGAAAGATCATTGAGTCCAAACTCCCTGCCAGAGCAGGGTCACCTACAGGAGGTCACACAGGAACACATCCAGGTGGATTTTGAATGTCTCCAGAGAAAAAGACTCCATAACCTCCCTGGGCAGCCTGTGCAAGTGTTCTGTCACCCTCACAGTGAAAAAAATTCTTCCTAATATTTATATGGAACCACCTGTGCTCCAGTTTATAACCATTGCCCCTTGTCCTGTTGTCAGTCACCCCTGAGAAAAGCTTTACCCTGTCTTCCTGGCACTCTCCCCTTACATATTTATAAACATTAACAAGGTCACCCCTCCTTTTCTTCTTCTCCAAGCTGAAGAGACCCAGCTCCCTGAGCCTTTCCTCGTAAGGGAGATGTTCCACTCCCCTCATCATTTTGGTCACTCTATTCATCCTCTCCTGCAACTGAGGCCTAAAATATAGCAGAGGAACTGCACCCCAAAGTGCCTCTCCATTGACCATGAGGGTGTCTCAGATGCTGAGAGCTGCATTTGTTCAGATGATCCATAACTAAAGTGCCCACACAGGCAGAGATAATGTGCAGATCTATAAGGTCTCTCAGCAGAGAGACTTCCCCCAGCCAAGCCAGCTTGTGTTGTTCCCCAGCTTTGCCTGGGGTGTCTTCCCACCTCGTGCCCTGTCAGAAAAATTACTTCATTGCATGGTCCCAAAATACAAGAAAGTCTTACTAGTCCTATTCAAGGCCTTTGTGTTCACACCTTGCATTGCTGCAGTGTAACTTCCAGTGCTGACAGGCTTTGCATGTGCTTCTATGCTCCCAGACTTTCACACATCTGCCTCTGAAGAGCCTTCACTGACTTTTCATTGATAAAGAAAAATAAAAATAAAAAACCAAAGCTTCATATGATTCATTCACGGGATCTCTAGAAGTCCCCTCTTTAGTATGTGTGCACACACAGATGAAGAATTCACAGTTCATATGAGCAGCACCTGGAGATAAGATTGCACAATGTGGGTGAGCAGCTGTTATCCTCCAGGCTGACCCACAAAGAGGGCATCTTTCATTATCCCATCTAGAGGCTTTTTGTGTCAATGGGCTGTGGTTTTTCTATCCAGGGGTATCTGCCCTTGTTGCCTTGACTCTACCCAAGGTGAAGCCTTGATAGGGCAGAGGTCTTTTAAGGCTTTGCCCCTGAGAATGAGTGTGGGCAGCTGGGGGGGGACACACCATGAAGCTCAGTTTGTGGGAGCAAGTATTTGCAGATAGATAATTCACCTGAGAACTATTAAATCATTATTTCCATGGCAGCTTTTGAAAGAGGATATCTGAATGCTCCATAGATATTAACTAAGCTTTTCTATCTTTGCAGGCTTAGCTGTGAAGAGTCAAGTGAGCAGCTTCAGAGCAGGTGAGGAGGCTGCAGCCAGGACAGGACAAGCCTCCTGAATCCTGCCCCGTGCTGCTTAACCGCAAAGCATCCCCTCCCCTTTGTCAGGAAGGCTGATCCTGTAATGCGACTCTTGAGCAACTCTTAGGAGCCAGAGCCTAAATAAAACTTCATTCCAAAATAGCGTGTATGAAAATGAAGATAAGGCTCAACAAGTTGTAACAGATGCCTGTTAATTACTCATGGCAAAGCACTTCCAAGTAGGAGCTGAGCTTCGGTGCATGAGCCACCTGCCAAGGCTGCTGTCCCCTCTCTTCTCCAGACCTGAATAAGAAGAAGGGACAAGCCTGGACACCCTTCGTTCATTTCAACTGCAGCAAGGTGAGCTCTGCTTCCTTCCTGACATGGCATTCAGCAAAGGCAAGACTTTGGGTTCCAGGCTTGCACCCAAATCCCGGCGTCAGACAGGTCTGTGGGTGCAGGGTAACCTCAGGAAAAATCAGCCAGGACAAACGTGCTCCTCTATAAGCACAGACAACACATGCCAATGCCATTTTAATCATGAGACTTGCATTTTATCTTCATTTATATCACATATTTCTGAACCCAATAGTAAACAGTTTCTCCCTATTTCATAAGCCTTAATGATACAGGTTGTTTTTTCCCCAACTCTTAAAGATTACCATTTAAATTAACTGTATAAATCAGGCTCTGGCCTCTACTACACGGGAAAACAATCGGGTTCTGTTTAACTTAGGAATCTGCAGTGTTTATAGATAGACATCCCTGAAGGTAAGTTACTAAACTAGTTTCTAGTTGCATTGATCTGTTGCCAGAATACATAAATTATTAACTGAGAAGCAACTCTGGAGAGTGTTGTGTGTTTAAGTTCATATTTGGTAGGGCTGGGGATACATGGCTTGGCCATAAGTAGACACTAGAAATATTAATCACTTTCAAGTAAAATTCTATATTTTAATTGCTGAGTGGAGACTTCTTTCTTTCAGTGTCTGACTAAAAACCCTTCCCTTGCTTTGTTTAAGCCACTGCAGTGCAAGCCCACGGGAAAATTCCTATTGCTTTCCCTGAGGTCTTCGGTGTTAAGTCCATGGGAGTCTGACCAGTTATTTCAGCTCATCAGAGAGTCCAGATCCCTCTGCCACATAAATCTCTCTCCTTTGAGCTCCACCTACTCAATATCTAGCCTGCTGCCACTGGAGCATGACGCGGAGGGTCAGGCTATAGTGGTTTCCTTCCTATAAGACACAAGGCACTCAAAATACTTGACAGGGCCAAGGTCCAGGTGAAGAACACTCTTTTCTGCTCTTTGTTGTTGACCTGAGGTTAGCTATCCTTCAATGCATGGAGGGTCACAGAAAAATTTAAATTAGTTTCCTGGATGTGTTTTTGAGGACTGAGACAGTCTTTTCCTTGGAAATTACAGGATGTCACCTGGGCACGGCATGTGCTGCTTGGGGAGTGCATGGTGAGAAGACAGATCTGCTTTTATCTTCAGATTGCTTTAATTTCCTAGGTGGGAAAATATTTGATCCTCTGTGTTGAGGTTAGATAGGACGATACTGGATAGGACATCCTGGCTGCTCCAGTGGGCTGTCCCAACTATAGAAGATGGCATTGCAAGGAATGTGAGCTGTCTGCATACCACTCAGTCCCCGGGTGGATTTAACACTGATTCCCTTCTACCTCGCCCAGCTCCTTGGAATAAATTTCTTCTCAGCTGAACTGGTCTGCAGCCATCAGCTCAGAGAGAGGGGAGAGGATAACCTGAGCAGGCTTGGTCCTAGCTGGGCAGGTATCACTCCATATTTCACCTCATCTTGGAAGACCACAGTGATTTAGCTCCACAGCATGAGATGCCAACCCTCTTTTCACACAGCAGGGAGAAGTCCAAGCATGTTGCACTGGATAAAAAAACTGGCTGGATGGTCAGGCCCAAAGAGTGGTAGTGAATGGGATGAAATCTGGATGGTTCCCCTTTCACGAGTGGTGTTCCCCCAGGATTCAGTACTGGGAACTGTTCTCTTTAGTATCTTTATTGATGATCTGGATGAGGGGATTGAGTGTACCCTTAGCAAATTTGCAGATGACACCAAGATGGGTGGGTGTGTCAATCTGCTCGAGGGTAAGGAAGCCTTACAGCAGGATATGGACAGGTTGGATCAATGGAACAAGGTTATTTGCATGAGGTTCTACGAGGGCAAATACAAGGTCCTGCACTTGGGGCACAACAACCCCATGGTAAGCTACAGACTTGGGGAAGTGTGGTCAGAAAGATGTTAATTGGAAAGGGACCTGGGGATTGTGGTTGATAGTCAACTAAATCTGAGTCAGCAGTGTGCAGGTGGCCAAGAAGGCCAATGGCATCCTGGCTTGTATTAGGAACTCATTGGCCAACAGGAACAGGGAGGTGATCATCCCTCTGCACTGGTGAGACCTCACCTTGAATATTGTGTTCAGTTCTGGGAACCTCACCATAAGAAGGACATGGAAATGCTGGAGCATGTCCAGAGAAGGAGAATGAAGCTCATTAAGGACCTTATAAAGTCCTATGAGGAGCAGGTGAGGGAGCTGGGGTTGTTTCATCTGGAGAAGAGGAGGCTGAGAAGAGACCTTATTTCTCTCTTCAGCTACCTCAAAGGAGGGTGGAGAGAGGAGGGAGAAAGCCTCTTCTCCTTGGTGATGTGGGACAGAACAAGAGGAAATGGATGCTAGGAGGTTTAGGCTGGATATTAGGAAACGTTTTTTCACTGAAAGGGTTGTCAGACATTGGAATAACCTGCCTGGGGCAGTGGTGGAGTCACCATACCTGGAGGTATTTAAGCAGCATGTGGACCTGGTCCTTAGGGACATGGTTTAGCTGTGAGCTTAATGTGTTGGTCAGAGGTTGGCCTGGGTGCTCTTGAAGGTCTCTTCCAACCAAAGACATTCTGTGATTCTGTGAGTGCCACCAGAAGGAAAGTCCCTTGCAGAAATGTCCAGGAGCCCATGCTGTGGGGGGAGGCAAGCCAGCAGCCAGCATGGGAGCCACCAAGACCTGTTCCTCTGCTTGCAGCAGCTCCATCACAGCTCAGGGCAAGAGTTGGAGAGCCATCTGCATGGGGAGCAAAGAGAGATTAAAATAGTTACATCCAGCCAAGTCTGGTCCAGGTGCCTATGCATGACATCTTTGATGTGTGAGAAGGGTGTTCACTGTTCACCTTTTATATAATTTTCACCCACACCAGATGAGAAGTGCCTTTTTGGCTGAAGAGGTGCCACAAATACTTTTGCAAAACCCTGTGGTTCTTTGCCATTTGGTGTGAGCTTTATACTCATTAAGACCTTTTTTTTCCCTCCTTCAAAATCATGACAGGCTAAAGGATGAAAACCATTACCCTTCTTTGCACAGTACCTAATGCTTCAGCATTCTCATGAGAATGGACCAACACTGCAGCTGGAGCCTGGTGATGTGGAGGTAAGATGTGGATTTCAAGTGGATTTAAGCACCTAAATTTCTTTCAGCAACAGTGATGTACAGGTCCACAGAAATGCAAGGAAGGGAGCCCAGTTATCATAGATAACTGAAACACAGAATGGTTTGGATTGGAAGGGACCTTAAAGATCATCCAGTTCCAACCCCCCTGACATGGGCAGGGACACCTCCCACCAGCCCAGGTTGCTCCAAGCCCCATCCAACCTGGCCTGGAACACTTCCAGGGATGGGGCAGACACAACTTCCTTGGACAACCTGTTCAAGTCTCTCACCACCTTCAAATTAAAGAATTTCCTCCTGATGTCTAACCTAAATCTCCCCTCTTCAAGTTTTAAACCATTTTCCCTTTTCCTCTCACTACACACCTGTGTCAAAATTCCTAACCCATCTTTAGTGTAGCCCCTTCAGAAGGAAGCCCTTGGAAGGAAGGGAAAGGGAAGGAAAGGGAAGGGAAGGAAAGGGAAGGGAAGGAAAGGGAAGGGAAGGAAAAAGGAAAGGAAAGGAAAGGAAAGGAAAGGAAAGGAAAGGAAAGGAAAGGAAAGGAAAGGAAAGGAAAGGAAAGGAAAGGAAAGGAAAGGAAAGGAAAGGAAAGGAAAGGAAAGGAAAGGAAAGGAAAGGAAAGGAAAGGAAAGGAAAGGAAAGGAAAGGAAAGGAAAGGAAAGGAAAGGAAAGGAAAGGAAAGGAAAGGAAAGGAAAGGAAAGGAAAGGAAAGGAAAGGAAGGGAAAGGGAAGGAAAGGGAAGGAAAGGAAAGGGAAGGAAAGGAAAAAGGAAAGGAAAGGAAAGGAAAGGAAAGGAAAGGAAAGGAAAGGAAAGGAAAGGAAAGGAAAGGAAAGGAAAGGAAAGGAAAGGAAAGGAAAGGAAAGGAAAGGAAAGGAAAGGAAAGGAAAGGAAAGGAAAGGAAAGGAAAGGAAAGGAAAGGAAAGGAAGGGAAAGGAAAGGAAGGGAAAGGGAAGGAAAGGGAAGGAAAGGAAAGGGAAGGAAAGGAAAAAGGAAAGGAAAGGAAAGGAAAGGAAAGGAAAGGAAAGGAAAGGAAAGGAAAGGAAAGGAAAGGAAAGGAAAGGGAAGGGAAGGGAAGGGAAGGGAAGGGAAGGGAAGGGAAGGGAAGGGAAGGGAAGGGAAGGGAAGGGAAGGGAAGGGAAGGGAAGGGAAGGGAAGGGAAGGGAAGGGAAGGGAAGGGAAGGAAGGGAAGGGAAGGGAAGGAAGGGAAGGGAAGGGAAGGGAAGGGAAGGGAAGGGAAGGGAAGGGAAGGGAAGGGAAGGAAAGGAAAGGAAAGGAAAGGAAAGGAAAGGAAAGGAAAGGAAAGGAAAGGAAAGGAAAGGAAAGGAAAGGAAAGGAAAGGAAAGGAAAGGAAAGGAAAGGAAAGGAAAGGAAAGGAAAGGAAAGGAAAGGGCTGCTCATTTTTAAAGTTCCTCTTCTCTCTTCAGTTCTTTACCTGCTGCTGGATTGCTGAGCTGTGAAACATTATGTCTTTTTAAAAGTTCCACTATTTTTGCCCAGAAGGAAGAAAACACTATTCACAGGTTTGTCACTTGAGGATTCAATCATCACATTGTAAATTTCTCCCAAGAAATAAAATATCAGTCAGTGGGCAATATCCCATCTAATGCTGTTTTACTCACTCTTTTCTTCCTCAAAGGCCCAGCCTCTCACTTCCTACATCTCAGATTTTCTGTGTGAGGAGAGGACACAGACAGGGGGTCATGTGCCCTTCACAAACCCCTTCAAAACACTCAGATATTATTGATATTATTCCTGCTCCAGCTTGACTCTTCTTCCTTGACCTAAATCCCTCTGCGTCCTAAAACCACCCATGTTTGGTGCCCTCAAAAGCCAGAAATAAGGAAATGTTTCTATATAGCTTGTGTGTGATGGTCCAAGTTGTGGTGTCCAAGCATCTGTGCTCCTGCATCCCAGCACATTTCAGCTTCTTACTGGTGGGACACAAATCCCAGAGAAAAAAATATTTCCATTTTCTTCTTCCTCTCTGAGAAGTATGTGAAACCAGCCTGCCCCTTATCTCAGAGAAACCTACTTGGAAACCTGCAAAAGGATGAGACAACGGGGCAAAAGCTTGCAGTTTTTTAAAGATCAGCTGCCAATGGAGCTGCTCAGCCTCATTCCTGGACCTAGACAGAGCAATAACAATCTTTTTTCTGATGCTGTGGTTTCTTTCCAGCTGTGCCTGTGGAACAGAGGGAAAGCCAAGCTGTGGAGTAGAAGCACTCATGAGGCTATGACCAAAGTAGTTGTTCCAGTGGTGTCCTCCATGCTTTCTCCATCTAAACCCTTCTTTTAGAGAACACTCTTTGGGATTAGAGGTCCTAGTTCTGATTCTGGCTTCTCTGGGAGATGATGAGCCATGTGTTTAGCCACCTGGCACACATTTTTCCTCATAAATATGACAAAATAAGGAGGAAGGGTGTTTTATTTGCAAGAGCACGAGTACTTCTGAGCTGAAGTCTCTCCTGACGGGTAAGGATTTTTGTGTTTCACTTTTTTCTAACCACCACCAACCCATGATTCTCAGCCCTTTGGTATTCAGGCACATTTGTTATACAAAAGCACAAAATTCCTTTGTTAGTTGATTCAGGGGAATCTGAGACATCACTGCTGGGCCTGACAGTGTTTTTAAGTCCTATCTGTCTCTGTTTCCTTTTCTTCCTGATGGTTAGGGGTTATTTCCATATGCAAATAGGCTGACCTGGCTACTCGGAGCAGCTCCACAAGAAAACACCATGAAGAAATGCCATGAAATCCTGCACTGAGATGGATGTGATCCCCTCTGTCCACATCACCAATGCAGGTGTGTGGTTTTTGGGCAGCAAAATGGCTGGATCTGAAGTATGGGGACACCCATGCCTCCTCCTCCTCACCACATCCCTGCTGTGCTTCAGATTGCAAAGCAGTAGAGACAAGTGGGTTTGGTGTCTTTGGGCAGATCTTGTTGTGGTTCTCCATGATTTGTGTTGTTCTGCTGGTCACAGCAATGGGATGTGGGCAGGAGCAGCTGTAGATCCCCACTCCAGCCTTCCTACCTTCTCATGAGGCTCAGGTCAGATCTTCCCAGGGACTCTCCTTCAGCCCTTGAGGATCTGGTTTCCTTCTCCTACCCTGTAATAGTATCATAGAATGGTTTGGATTGAAGAGGACCTTAAAGGTCATCTAGTACCAACCCTCTACCATAGGCAGGGACAACGTGCCTGATCACACAACATATCTTGTATAATATTACTTTAGAAAACAAGAAAATGGTGTTGCTTGATGCCCACACTCTTACTCCTCTAATTAACTTATTTCTGCATAAGAGTATTTGGAAACCAGAGGACCTATTGAATGTGAATGTGAGACACAATTCATTCGACATCATCTCCTGCCTGCTGGCTCTGTCTACACAGGAACAGAGAAAAATAAAAACAGAGTAACAGAGAAAAATAAAAGGCATTTTACAATACAGCTGAAGATGGGCCCAAACCACGAATATATAAATGAATGAAGGCAGAAGGTGTTTGGCTCTTGAGTTTTGGTTCTAGTCCTTAAATAAAGCAACTTAAATTACATTGTGCTTGGCCCAGAGGAGCTTGTGAGAAGGAATGGAAATCCTCCACCAGAAGTTATTGGTTTCATATGGAAGTCTGTGGATGAGAGTCCTCCAGCCTCTGCTATGAAGACATTGGGCCAAATCATCAGTATAGAGCCTTGTCATTTAAATCACTGCTGCAACACACTTTCACTTGACATTAGCACACACTGTCTCAGTCCACCTACATGACAGTTGTATAAATACACTTTGTCCTGGCAGGATGCAATACTATGCAATATATGGCTTAATATTAAGCCACATATACATACATGCAATATTCAGAATTGCATAACAATTTCAGAGGTGAACAATCCGTGTAAATTTGGGCAAAAATATTTTGTTCCAGACCCTCTGTCAAGGGGCACATTCCCATTTTATGCTGCTAATGTTTGCTGGATTTAGGGTTGTGTGGATGGGATGCGACTCATGGTACAACAGGGAGATGCTGCCCAACCTGGCAGCATCCCAGTGCATTGAAAAGGCACCAGATTACCTATTTCTTTAGGGAGTTCTGAACAATCTTTTTTGAATGCTTCAGGGTGCAGGGTGCATTCGCTCTCTCAATCTTGTTATTTCTTTATCACTATGGTATGGGTATAACTCTTTTCATGGTCCTGCCATGGTTTCTATCTGAATAACAGAATTACCTTCTTTTCTTGATTCCTCTGTAGCTTACCAAAACTGGGGAGCCTCCTTCTTTTGGCAAAGCCCATTTTCCTCCTTTCTGCTCTCAATCCACCCAAAGGGAAAGGGATTAAGATGGAGATGGTTGTGTAGGCTGCAAGCCCAGCTGTTTGGCAAGAAAAGACGGGGTGCCTTCAAAGTTCCCATAAAGTGGAGGCTCCCTCCAGCCAGGGCTGATGATGGCTTCTGCTTGGCACACCCCCAAATGCAAGACCCTGGGGGTGGAAAAGTAGCAACACCTGAAAGCAGCTTCAGTCTTCTCTGCCAGGGCTGGAAAAGAGATTGTACATGGCCTGGAGTAAGACAAGGCTCTAGCCAGGGGTTTCAGAGTTGGTATAAGTCTTTCTGAAAAGTTTTTTAGGTGCTGCTGGTAGAAAAACCCTGGTCCCATGGCCTCACACCGCACACACTCTCCTGAATGCACCTTGTAGCCTTTCTGCAAATATTTCCAACTGAGATGCTGGGAGCTGAAGCAACTGACTTAGGAAATACCCTGGAGCAGGGACATGAAATGTGGTCCCCTCACAGTCTTCACACACAACTTGGACTTCTCCTCCTTCTTCTGCCAGGTTAACTTCTCTGCTTCTACACCATGCTGCTGTCAGGATCTCTAAATGGTGCCCATGGTCTCACCAATCAACTTCAGCCCTGACCTTAATCAGCTTTAGAGTATTCTCTTTCCACATTGCCCTGGGGCAGAGCCATGAGTTTGACTCAAGATGGGTGTCAGGTTCCCTGCATCTCTCCAGCATGCTTGAATGAGTCTCCTTTCAACTTTCTGAACTTGCTCAATGCATGGTCAGAGAATCCAGCCCCTGCTTGCTGGAAAGCAGTTTGTTTCAGACCCTTGTCGTGTACATGAGAAAAGAGGAGATCAAGCTCACTTGTACTTCTGGCATTTGGTCCCAACTAGAAATCAGACTGAGAAACAGATGCACGGTGAGATCTGTGCCTGGAACACCCCAAAATTGCACACTTGGGATCATCAGAGCTCTCTTCAACACTAAGAAAATTAAAATAAATAAAAAATTCACATATTGGCTAAAAGCCAAGTCCCAGTGCTGGCATCCTGCTGCTACTGAGGGAAAAAGAGCTGGATTCCTGGCTGGCAATAACCACATGGTTCCCATCCAGAAAGGCAAACCTGCACCCATGAATCAGAGCAAGGGTGTAGGCAGCACCTGGCTGGCTGAGAGCAGCAAAGAAGGGGGTCCTGATGGCACTTACCATGGCAACCCCAAGTTATTTAAGTGGATTTCTTCCAAGTTTCTGCCCATATAACTAAAATCATAACCTGGCCTCTACTCATTGCTTAGTTCCAGAGCCATGGGATCATTTTTTTCTTGCTGCTGGGTGAACAGTCCTCACTGTGTCTCTCTAATTGGGAATTATTATTTTATTTTTGCTCCTCATGACAGTGCCCAGGAAAGAGTGGTAGACATAAAAGGGAAAAAAAAAATATATATAATTTTTAAAAAAACCCCGACAGCCATTACCAAAAAACCCACCTCTTTTCTGTGATTTTTATCACAGCCAGACAGCTAACCCACAGAGCTGGAGGCTGGTGTCTGCCCAGGGCTTTATCTGGGCAAGGTGCCTCCCTGTGCCAACCATCAAGGGGAGCAATATCATCCAGGGCAAGATGATGCAGGGTGCAGCAGCCCCCAGAGAGCAGTGGCTGCCAGCATGTTCCTCTGTAGCAGTTTTCCAGCTCCCTGTGCCAGCTGGATGAAGCTGGACTCCATAGCCAGGGCATGGAGCTTGTGTAATGTGTCCTGCAGCATTAGCTGGGGGGGTGTGATCCTTGCTCAGAACTCTGCTAACCCAGCTCTAGAAAAAAAGATGTGGACAGGCTGAAGAGCATCCAGAGAATGGCCACAAAGATGATCAAAGGGCTGGGAAGCCTGCTGTACAAGGAAAGGCTGAGACAAATGGGTTTGTTCAGCCTGGAGAAAGATTTATGGAAGACCTTATTGCCATGTTCCAGTACCTAAAAGGCACCAAGAAGGTGGAGAGTGCCCTTTAAAAAGGAATCACATGGCAAAGACAGAGGGAAAGGGGTGCAAATTACTCCTGGGGAGAACCCTGTTCGACATCAGAAGAAAATTTTTCACTATGAGAATGGTGGGACATCGGAATAATCTCCCCAGAGAGGTGATGGATTCCCCAACACTGGACACTTTTAAGACTCAGCTTGACTGGGTTGTGGGACCTCTCATCTAAAACATGTTCCTACCTAGAAATGTTGGACTAGATGATCCTTGAGATCCCTTCCAACCTGTCATTCTATGATTCTAAAGAACCTGTTGGTGCTCCTTTTCTGTAAGATTTGGGTGCACTGGGGCAAGTCAGGTAGCTGTAGGGCTGCCCTCAAAACCTGTCCAAATGTTGTGGCTTGAGATTGGGATCTCAATAGGATTGAAATCCTTGACAAGGAAATGAGCTTCCATGACAATGGCAAATGAACTTAGAGCAAACTGCATCCTTCTGGACTGGACACCCTCCACTGCAGGCTACAGGAAACCTCTGAGGACAAAAAACAAAGTCAGACACAGTGTGGTGATCTACCCTGCAACATTCTGCTCGGAGAGGGATGTGAAAACAAAACTAGGAAGACTCCATGTGTAAGTCACCTTGTAATGTCCCTCAGACTCACTGTCCCTGCAAGGCACCACAAAGATGGGAACTGAAGGTCCTCCTGCAGCAGCAGCAACTCAACACAGTTTGCAGAGCAGGGGAGGGATTGTGAAAGACAGTTTTGGGAAGAATAAAAACCCAGTTGGAAACGTCACTACCAATCTTTGTGAAGCAGAGCTGAAGGCTCAAGCCAGGCCTTTGGGATTTGGCAAGAAAAAGTCCTGCCTGCTCCCTCATGAGAGCTGTGGGGACCTCAGCTGGTTTTGCTCCCAAGGCGTGATGCAAATTGTCTTGAACCATACCCCCTTTCCACATGTCTTTGCTCATGTTTGCAGCCTTTTGAGTGTTGCATAATTTCCCCTTCCTCCATTGCACTGGAGAGGGTGGACACTACCACTCTTCCCAGCCCCAGGGTCAGATTGTTCAGCCTTTGAAGATATTTCCTTGGAGTCCTTGATCCTGAATTTCTTGGCCTCTTTGAAGTTTCCCCTTGATGTTAGTGTGTATCTGGGTGACTCAGTTCCCTCCCTCTCTGAGCAAGATCAGATTTTGTTTGCCAACTTTGTCTTACATCTCCCAGCTTAGATAAGTGCCAGAGATGTGGTCTTAGGTCACCAAGTCCAAGACTCTGAATCTCTGGGGGACTCTGCATGTACCAGCACCATCTCATTCCTTCTTGGTAGCACAACTCCTTGGCTGAGGGATCTTAGAGTCATCCTTGCTTTCTGGAGGTGACATCCTACAGTGCAGTTTCTTAGGTCTCAGGTAGGATTCACACCATTCTCAAAACTAGGGTGTTTCACCCTCATTTTCTCCCAGTTTTGCTGTGTGGGACAGAAATGAGGGTGAAGGAGATTCTTCCCCAGATTCTTAGGAAAAGTCCCTTTGGCCTTTTTTTCCCTTTCCTTCAGGAATTTCTCTTTTGCTCACATCTTTTATGGAGAACTTCTCTGGCTGCAGTTATCTCCTAAGGGCTGTGGTGGTGACCTTCAACAGAAGGAATCAGCTTTGAACTCTTCAGGTTGCCCAAGGCTTGCATGAGCCAGGAGTTGGGCTTCAATGTCCAACCTGCAGCAAGGGAGCAGCCTTAGAGAAGACTTTACTGCTGTATCAGGCAGGATTCAGACACAGAAATGGTGAGGTACCCTTATCTGACACCCATTGCTAGATGGGGATAATGACTGGATGCCTTTAATCTAGGAAAGAATTTGCTGCAGGTCACAGAAAGCCAACCAGGATCCTAGCAGTGCCCCAAGCCTGAAGTGCAATCCTCTTGGCCATGTTTTTGACCTAAAGTAGAACTTCCCGAACTTCTGGCCAAGGAAATGGGCCCCTCATCTTCTTCTCCTTCCACCCACTGACTCTGGAACCTGGAACCTTTTGGAAAGAGCGAGGATTTAAATGCTAAAAGCCAGAGGGCAGAAACCAGAGACCGCCCCTAACTCCACTGGCACCACCACAATTCAGTGCCTTGGAGTGAAAAGGATGAGATGAAGAAACCCAAGATTAACAGGCTCATCTAAACGCTGGCATCCCCAGCCAGTGATGATTCCTCTCCTCTGTGAGAATGTACCCCCTGAGCCATTGAGCTGGACTGTGAGCAGAGCTACAACAAAGGATCCAAACGTGTTTCCTCTTGGAACAGGATGAAACGAAGCATCCGCAACCCCATCCATCGGGCAGGTTTTCGTCCCCCCTCTCCCCATCTTCATCCAGAGCAGTTTTGCTTCTCATCCACATCCAACCCTTTGAAAGCAAAGCTTCCTGCTCCAAGCTATTTCTGACCTCCTGAGCCAGGCTCCCAAGCTCTCAAGGATGAGCTGGTCAAGGCTGGTTGCTGGGCAGGGGGCTGAAGAGTCCAGGATTCCAGGAGGGAAACACTCCAGAGGTTGCAGTTCTTTTCTTCTTGAAACCAAGCAAGGTGCTTCCCTGGTCAGTTGGGTCCAGGTGGATGATGCTTCACTTGCACCTCAAGAGTCAAAAAAAAAAAAAAAAAAAAAGAAATTGTGACTGTGTGACTCCTATTTTCAGACACTGTGGTATTTCTTCATGTGTATTTATTCCTGCCTATTCACACGGATGTAGAACCAGGCAGCAGCTGTAATGTAATACCAGAGTCCTGGGTCTAACTCTGCAAACACCACTGGAGCAGGCTTATTATCATGAGACCAATCTGAGCAGGAAATATTATCATTACCAGGGGGCATTATTTTTTCCAATCACACTTCATATCAGTTGTCATCAAACCCTGTGTTTTATATAGTGTTACAATAGCCATAGTTGCCATGAATTGTCTCTGGATGGACTGTAAGTATTAAAAACAAAATAAGAAGCATATGTTGGAATGTCTGAAACTAGCAGACGAAACTCGAGGCTTTGACAACGTTACGGGTTTTTTGGAAGGAGCCAGCTTTTAGCAATAACATTCCACTTTTGTTAGTCTACCCACCAGCATCTAACCTGCCCTATAACATCTCACTTGAGTTTACAATTTCCTTCACCTCCTGTTCCTCTCAAATGTAAACTCTCTGGCTTTTCTCAAACGTGTGGCTTGGAAGAGGAATAGCTGAGGCTCCAGCCGCTCAGGTGCCAAGTGGAAATCTTCCTTTACAGTGGATGAGCAAGAACAAATGTACAACCTAAGGAAAGTGCTTATCCATAGCTCTTTTTTTTTTTTTTTTTCCCTCCTGCTCGAGCTGTAGCAAAATGTCAAAGGCATGATGCACACATTCCTTTGAAGCCATTCCATCTCCTGATGATCCATTTTGCTTACGAAAGGAATGTACGCTCAGCGCTGTGATTTTTGTTGGAGGCCTCAACAGCAGTGTAATAACTTCAAGGAACACTGCCAGGTTTCCCCCCTTCCTTACACATTCCAAAACTTCCATCCAGTGAGCAATAAATAGCAAAAAATTATTAATTACCCAAAGGAAGAATTCTCTCCTGAATAAATATTGGCTTTGTGATGAGAAGGAGCTTGTGAAATGTGTGTTTGCCTACCAAGCCTACTCAGTCTATTTCTGATTCCCAAAGAACATAATGACCTGTGTGCCAGATTCTTTGGGGGGTTTTTTTTGGCTTTTTTTTTTATGTGGCCAGCAAGAACTGTAACAAACATACAGGAAGGAAAACACTCTATTGTTGCTCTTGGTCTTTTAGTGGTTTTTGTTCTGTGCTTTTAACTGTGTTTCATATCTGGAGCTGCACAAAAAAAAAAAAAAAAAATTCTTTTTTTTTTTCCTATTAACCAGTTGTCCCAGCTTTTCCTGAATGCCTTTACTGCCTAAAAATGTTCCATAAATGAACTTGGGAGGGCCAATTCCCTCTGTGGTTCACAGCCTACACTCAGGAGAGGACAAAGGCTGAGTGCAGGTCACCCCATGGCAAAACTCCCCTGGTATTTCCCCAGCAGGTCCCACAACCTCTGCAGGTGCCCTCAAGCTTTCCTTTGTGACCTGCTGAAATCATATGGTCTTTTAAGAACTGAAAAAAACATCTCAGCATTTGCTCCTTGTCTGGGCTGTTTTGGAAATATTCTTTTGGGACAATAAAGGAACAAATTAAAACAACAAACAATGAGGGCAGAGAGGCACTTGGAGAAGACCAGAAGGGAGTCCAGGTCTGTGTAGCCCCAGGGTAGAGCAGTCCAAGGACACAGCAGAGCAGAAGAGTGCAGAAGTGACATTTTGAGTCTAAGAAAATGATGGCAGCACTCCTGAAAGCAAAGTCTCGTTCAAAACACTCAGTGGAGACCACCCAGAGAAGATGTGCTGGGGATCCCCAGGAGCAAAAATCTTACATCCTAAGCTATCCTTCATCTAAGTTGCCCAAGGCAGGACAAAATCCATTCATAGGTTGTGCCCTTCCCTGCTGCTGAAAGCTGGTTATATTGTAAGAGCAGTCAGCAGCTGGGAGCTGCTACATAGAATTATTTATCCACATAGAGATCTTTTCATGGACAGAATAGCAAAGCTTTTCATTCAACAATTTTTAGACAAGAGCTATTTGTTAATATGACATTTTTCGGCTGTATCAGTACAAACATCCATCCATTTAATTTTTCACACACAGAAAACTTCTTTCTTGCTGTTTCCAAAAGAGAGGGGGAGGATGAATGAAAACTGGATGCATTTTTGTTGTTGTTGCTGTTGTCGTTTGGGGTGTGTTTTGCTGAAAAAGAAAAGAAGGTCAAAATAAGATGTTGCCGTGAGTCTTTAGGCTAGGGGAAAGGCCATTTTTAACCATCCAAAGTCTCTTGACTCAATAAACATTGCCTGCTCTAGTGGCATGCTTTGCTAATCAGATTTCAGGAGATGTTCAGCACTTCCATGCCTTATCAGCTAAACTAAACATTGTGGCTACACCATGCAGCAATATCACAACAGGTATATTTGGTCTTCACAGCTGGCTCTTATAGGACCCTGAACAGTACTGCTGGTTTTCTGCACATCCTTAACACCAGTTCAGCTCCCCTTAGGAGCAAAAAGACAGGGAGAGTCCAGGAAAGGGACTACAATGGTCAGTAGTATCCCTTGGGAAGCTTCAGGACAGAGATCCACCTGGCCTCACCTCCCTGGCCTCACCTTCCCTGCAGCAGTGCCTGGGAAGGATGCAGTCCTCTCCACTTGTCATGTTTGTTCTGTCCTTGTGCTGCAAAGTTGCAATTTCTAATCATTGCTATTTTTTAATTTATTTTTTTCCCCCACGCTTGTCTACCCTTTCAGCAGGATTCCTTTCCACTTTGCTGGGGGACATGAGAGTGGATTACAAAGTGATTCAGCTGGAGAAACTGCCAAGAAATGAAACAAACAATCTATTAAATTGTTTTCTGCACAAAAATCCAAATTCTGGCTTAAATTTCTAGAGCTGGAATAACTCCCAGGGGATTATGTGCAGTTATCTCCAACTGCTGGGTATTCATGTTTTCGTCTGGTGTGTTTCCCTGACCACAATTTGGGTCTTAGCAGAACATAAATTTCTTTTAGTTTGTTGCTATCCCTGGGGCTTCCATGGTGCTCCCATGTAAAACTTTAATTTTGATAAACCCCTTGAAATTTACTTCATGTAAAGAAAGAAGTTGATTTGATAAACAACACTCACTACACCAGAGTAAGAATACACTTGGTTTCTACCATGCAAGATCAGATTTGGTGTCAGTATTCAAGCAGTAAACAGGAGGTTTCATGAGAAAACCTGCTTGTTTGCAGCAGGTAGGATGTCTTTGAATATTTTGGGTGTGACTCATTTGACAGAAGTAGACACCTAAATTGCCCATCTGAGACAGTCTCCCCAGTCTCCTTTTGTAGCCTATGGATATCTCATCAACACTCATCTCCTCCACAAGCAGGCAGCTAAACCTGGCCTGATGCCTTCAGCTCTCAAGTCCTGACAGTGGCAGGGTCCCAGGTGGTTGGTAGAGGAGCTGGGTCATAAAGCATGATGAGGTGAATGTGTTGGTTTTGTTGTTTTTTTTTCTAATTGGACCAAACTCTGGTGTTACAACATGCTGTAGGGGATCTTATCAGCAGAAATGATAAACCCAGACTTTTGCACCACTGCAAGGACAGACCTCTTGGTCGTGTGTCAAGTTAACCTCACCACAGATCTGTGTTCAGTGAGAACTCCCTAATTGGATGTAAAGTGTTCACGAGCACAAGGTGGTTTGTCATGTTCTCATCACTTGAGAGGTTGTGCCCTTAGCTACCTCAAGCTGTGTACAAGGCCTTACCTCTGCAAGGAAGACTTGGCTAAAATCTCACTATTTTCAGCCAAACCTGGAGCTGGCAGCTGATATCTCCTGTTCTAGTCCTGGTGGTCAGCAAGGAATCAGAGGTAGATTGAGAGTGATGTTGTGCCTCTGTCTGTATCTCCTTGCTCAGCATCCCTTGGGCACTGGCAAAAGAACAAACCTCCCAAAATACCCACCACAGGATTAATTCCTCTGCTCCCCAAGCTGCAAATGGAGAAGCCTCCTGTCTTGTCAGCAGGAAAATGTCTCTTGTTGGCCAAGGGATTCCTGTGAACATCTTAAGATGGGTAGGAATTACAAGAAGGAGTAGGTCTAGTATGGCTGAAAGACAAATAACCACTTCCAGCATCACGTGGAGCTGTGAATGCCTCAACCTCACCTGGGCATTTCCAACAAAAGGTCCAATTTGCACCCTTGCACTGCTCTGAAATCCACCCATACACATGCATTATTTCCACCTTCTTCTTCATGCTGATGATCTCTATCTGAGCTACACACAGATTTAAGCCATGGCTCATAATATCTCCTGGTAAAGCAGAGACAACCTGTCTTAATCCTGTGCTTTGCATCCCCTAACACAATGTGGGGTTAGTCATAAATGGACCTGAAATGCATATAGCATCTTCCAAAGTCCAATCTTGAGCAGCAGAATGCAGCCTCACATTTTGAACAGATTAGCAGTTATTTCTGTTGTTTGTTTGTCTGTTTGTTTAAAACAAACCCAACCAAAACAAACAAACAAAAACCCCCAACCCAGTGAAAAATGTTAAAGGGAAATTGCAAATGTTATGCTTGTCTGAACAGGAGTCGGTCTGGGAAACACACTATCGGCATATTAATTTCTGAAAGATTTTCTCCCTCCCCTCATCCTGTGTATGCTCAGATGAGGAATGCTCTGTTTTGGCTTCTTCCCATCTACCAATACACACACTGCTTATCAGAGATGGTCACTAGTTAAGGTGGAGGAAATTAATGTGACCTCTACTAGTTCAGGTCTTCATGCAATTGGAGATGGTCATTAGTCACATATTTTGGCATGTTGTGAATTAAAGAGAGATTCAGAGCCTCTGAGTATCTCGGAGTTTTTACTTGATATTTTTTCTCCTTTGTATGACTGAAGAGACAGGAAGTTGTTGATTTTTTAATTCATCTGACTCCTAGAACTGATTACTGTATACAATTTAAAACAAATCTGTGTTTCTTCTCTGGCTCTTCTGGCTAATACTGTGTGAAAAAGTCCTTCCACACTCGATGGGAACAATGTTTCTCAGCTATTAATCAAGCCATTGATTCAGGCATTTTGCTCAGGGAAAGAACTTAGCCCTCACGCAGGGAAAGGACCATAAATCTGCAAGAGGAAAAACTTCTGGGGCTCCCTTACTCATCCTCTTCCTGCCTGCATGAACAGGGTGACTTTTGCAGGCCAGATGACAGGGAAACCCCTGCTTCCCCCTTGGTGTGGAAGAGAGACTTTTTGAACACCTTTGGCTGGAGATAGGGGGAAAAGGCAGAAAACAAGGTGAAAATTGGCCCTTGTCTCACTGATGGGCAACAGCAGATGCTGGTGTTGGGACAGCCACACTTGTCACACACATGGGTCTAAATGCTGCACAACGAGATGACACAAAAAGTGCCTTTAAAATACACCTGGACCCATACTACCTCCAGAACCCCAATGTCAAGGCTTCACAAACCACCTCATCCTCCACCCCCACTGCATCCCACCCTGACCAGTGCTTTCATCAAGGCTGAGCCACTTGTGGGGACAAAAATACCAACAGGAAAATTGGTGACTGCATAGGGGAGCAACCAGGGGCTGGGAGAGGAGCTGGGTTTGTGCCTTTATCACTGAAATGGACCCTGCACATCTGACTTGAATAAGTTACCTCACTGTAAAAAACATCTAACTGTTAGGGAAAACCTTGCTCAAGACTGATAAGTGCTTTTTGAAGCTGATTTTTTGTGTGGGCCTACCCACCTTTTGCCTCTGTCCTAAATAGCACAACTCCCACTGACTTACTAGAAATATTAAGAACTAATGACTCAATTCCTAAGAATAATTCCACATGTCTCTATTTATAGGTATCAGCCCTGAGCTCAAAAGCATTGGCAACATCCATCCCCTTATTTTTCCATCATGCTTTCCTATCACACCGGAATAGCCTGGAAATCAACACTTTCCACTGCTCCTTCTTTCTGGATATCTGCCCTTTCCAATCCAGATAGCTCACAGCTCTTGATTTCTCAGGAAGGGACATGAGCCATCAACTATTTTCAGGAAGTGTCTGGAAGTTCAGTTTAAAATAGAAGTGGAGATTCTGCTGGACAGATGCAGACTTGTCCTTCAGTGGTGGATTAGAGACATTAGAGAGCACTTCCCAAGGGCAGCTGGTGGGTTGGATATGTCACTGCTGGGAATGATGTGGGCATGGAGAGCCTTGTTGTGGGGCTGAGGATGGAGAAGAAGGGGGTGGAGAGGAAGGGCATGGAGAGGAGAAATCTCTGAGGAGAGCTTATAGCATCTTTATTACCTAGAGAGAGACTTTTTTACAAGGGCATTAACTGACAGGATGAGGCAGAATGGTTTCAAGCTACAAAAGGGTAGAATTAGATTAGGATTAGGAAGAAAATCTTTCCTGTGATGTTGGGGAGACACTGGCACAGGTTGCCCAGGTTGTAGCTGCCTCATCCCTGGAAATGTTCAAGGCCAGGCTGGATAGGGCTTGGAGCATCCTGGTCTAGTGGGAGGTGTCCCTGACTATGGCAGAGGGGTTAAAATTAGATGATCTTTAAGGTCCCTCCCAACCCAAACCATTCTGTGATTCTGTGGAAAATGAGAGGATGGAGAGACAAGGCATGGAGAGGCAGGGCATGGAAAGGTTACTTTGAAGCTGTTTCAACTTAAGGCAGCCAAAGAACCTTCAAAATTGCCCAAACCTGATCATTGTGCTTTTCAAAGGTAATCCATGATCTTTAGAGGACAGATACTAACCTGGCATCAAAAAAATGACCCTAGGAAGTCACTCTTGGGTATTTAGACAAAAGAAATCAGTAGTGTATATCTGTAACTGAATAATGAAAATAAACAGCTGCAAAATTTAAAAACTCTGTAGAAAGTAGAGAAATTTATTTATTAGAGGAATCTCCCAAGACATTAGATGTCCCCTTTCAGGGCTACAGCAAACCTATTGCTTTAAGGCAAAAAAACTGCTGGCTTTTGTTTTTTAGAGGGCGGATCCCATCCCAAAGGTGTTAGTGGATTTCCTCCTCCATGGTGCTCAGCACAGTATCTCCAGAAGGACACTCATTGCCAGCACTCCAACATAAGGTTACAAAGCATGTCAAAGCAGTGGTGGCATTGATGACTTCAGTGCCAAGACATAATCACCTTTTCTTTGGAAACTCTCTGCTGAACACCCTCTTTCCCCCCCTCCCTCCTTTCTGCCCAGGGTTTGGCAGTGGTGGGAGGCAGGATGCTGGTGAGGCCAACGTGTGACTCATCCTCTGGGAAACCGAGGAAAGAACCTATGAGTAAGGGCTTTTTTTAAAATTTATTTTATTTATTTCTTTTTAAGGGGGCTTTGTGGCACATAAATGAAGGTCATGTCAGGTTGTCAGGGCACTGTGGAAGTCCCTGTGCTTCTCTCCTGGTCAGAAGCCATGGAGGTCAATGGGATGCTTAGGGGATGTTGCTTTTCCCAGCAATATCACAGCAGTGGACTTACAAAAGTCCACGTGGGGCAAAGAGAAATAATATCAAATAAAATGCCTCTCTTGTCAGGTCACAGTTGTTTCTCAGAAGCTGTTGCTTCCCATGAAACATGCATTTGAATAATATCATTTTAATCAAATATTCAGCTGTTGCAGGATATTGTAGGGCACCTGGGATATGCATGGATCAAACCAGGTTTGAAACAGCAGAATTTCCCTTTGCAAAACCAATGGTGTATCTTTTCCCAGAGGCTTTCCTTTTTTTTTTTTTTTTTTTTTTTTTTTTTATTTAAAAAGTTTCTGCTTCATTACTGGTTCAGACAGCAAAACAAGTCCACTTCTGATTTTGAGGAGAGATGAAACAATCCTTTCAGTAACAACACCTCCCTGCCACACTGGGTGCTGAGACCCTGTTATTATTAGGAAATTTTATTCAAACAGATGCTTTGCCAAAAGCACGGACACTCGTGCCTGCATGGGCTCCTCATTTCATTCTGCTCAACACCCTCTCTGAGCATCCTCCTGCCATGACCCAACCCAGAAGCTCCAGACACTGCTGGCAGACATTGAGATGAACAAGCTGGTCTAGTGGAAGGTGTTGCTGCCCATAGCAGAAAAGTTGAAACTGAATTATTTTCAAGGTCTCTTCCAACTCAACCCAAACCATTCTATGATTCTATGAAACTTGGTCAAGGTGACATGAGTTAGCACTGAGCTAATATGTACACAAGCTCGTTTTGGCTAGGAGAAGTGCAAGGAGATGAGACAGCATCTCCAAGATGAGGCCTAAAGTGAGCTCCAAGATGGGGTCTAAAGTGGGGTCCAAAATTTTTTAGACTGGGTGTCATTGGGAAGACTGGTGGGACTTGTCATCTGCCAGCATAAAGGGTCCCACAGGGGATGTGAGCTTGCAGCCCTGTCTACACTGAGCTAGGGACTTGCCAAAGAGCCTTCCCAGTGGCATTTCCCAGGGGAAGGTAGAAATAAAGCAAGAAGCCAGATTTCTAATGGTTTGGGAAAGGCTGGAGCAAATATACTCACATTATGTCCAATGAAAGGGTTAAAAATAAAAGGAAGATGGTTAGGGCTGGGAACACATCCCTGTGACAGGACAACTGTGGTTAATGGGTTTGAGAAGGGGCATGACAGTGGTCCCCAAATAAACCCTCAGCTTTTGCAAGAGAGGTCACCCCACTGGTGGTGGCAGAGAGACAGGTAAGGTTCAGGCAGGTGTTTCCCTGTGTTAGGCACTGCCAGGCACCTTTGAAGCTTTGATGACCATCTGATTACTATAAAGAATGGTTTATGGGATCTCACCCTGGTTTTTGACTGTTATAAATATTGAGAGCCTGTAAGTTACGGCTTCATAAAAATAAAAGCTTAATAATGAGAATGACTTTCCCCTTCCAGATCGTGGCAAATTCAAGAGTATTTTCCCCTCCATTAGGACTGTAAAATGAGACAAAGGAGACCCAGACAGAAAAAAGCCCAACCCCACAAATGTCTCAGACCTCTATTTTACACCAATGCATTAGCACAGCTTGAAGGACTGGAATTCCAGCCTCCATTTTTAAAAAGGGGAAACTGAGGCACGGAGCCATGAATTAGCTCAATCAGCATCATCCAGACAGCCAGTGGTCAGGGCAGGAAGCCCATCCTCAGCTACACCTCTCACTCCAGCCTGTGTTCATGTAATTCAAGATACCAGCACAGCTACCCAGGAGTTGTTCCCCTTTATCACAGCTGCATTTAGGCCTTATCTTGGTCTTTCACACTCTTGTATTTCCTCCTCAGACCAAATTTCTTGGTGTTTTACAGGATAGCAGGGCAATGTGTAAATATATTACTTTCTCCTTCCAAGAAGTGGCTGCTGGCTCTGGCCCAAAATTATCTGTTTGCTTTTTCACAAAGGCAGAGATGAGGGAGGGCCTTCTGCTTTACGTTTCTTTAAGAAGAGGGAATCTTGGATATATAAAATCAATGGTTTGAGGTTTTTCTTGGACCTTCCTCTCAAAAAGATTGTCTGAATTTGTCACTGAAAAAATAAAAATAAAGCTTTTCATGCAAATATTTGAATGGAAGATCACAATTCAGGTAGCTGAATTTTGGTGGGGAGCAGAGAAGTACGTAGAATTTCCCAGTTAAAATTCAACTCAATATCCCTGACCTGTTCAGTCCTACACAACCATCATCTCAGGATACCAACACACAGCTTGCAACTCTTTAAAGCAAACTTTAAAAGACAGTGACATTACTATGGGAGGTAAACTCTATCTGTTTTCTTAAATATCAAGAAAACTGACACTATTATAGATGTCAGCATTGTGCTTGAAATGCAACTCTGCAGGCAAAGACCACAGACAGCATGGCACAGAGCACATGGTCTACACCAGGGAAAGGATTTACATGTTTAATATGTTGGCCCACGTCTTGGAAGATCCAGTTTTGATTTCAGCAATTACAGACAACCTGCATCACCTGCAGAAAGTCAAATATTCCCTCAGTTCTTGTAAAACTGAGCTGCCAGGAGAGTACCTGCGTGTGATGGTGGGGTTGTGGGGTACACTGGTAAGAGTCAGGAGGCTGGGATGGAGTCATCTGACCTGATTTTAAGTTTCTGTCTCCATTTGAGTCAGTCAGCCTTTACAGGAAAAGGAGACAGTAATCTCCCCTGAAAACAGGAGGCTGGGTCAGCTGAACCATCCTCTAGAGGATTCCACAGAGTGATAGGGCAGACAGACACAAGCCTGTCTAAAGCACAAGCCTGAGCTTTAGAGAAGGAAGAGCAGACAACCTCACCCACACAGAGATGGCCAGGACTGAAGCCTCCCATGGAGTGAGGACACCCAGGCATCTGGTCCTCCCTGGACCCTTTGTTTGCCAATGAATTTGCAAAGAGTGGAGCCATCAGGAAGAGACACCCAACCAAGACCCAGGGCAGTCTGGGGTCCCAAGCCTGGCTGTAGGACCCTGAGAGCACTTTATAACCTGCTTAGCTAGAAGAGGGGAGGCTGGGAGGTCCCAGAGACAGGGAGAGCATTGCCACTCCCATCGTGTGTCTACCAGGAAAAACTCCTTGACTTTTTTCTTTTTAGAGACAAGCCAGGTCCTGATGCCTTCAGATAGGCTGGGGGAGCTTGGGAAGGGGCTGGAGTGCTGGAGACCATTGGCTGCATGTCTGGAAGGAGGCAGGGGTGGGATTATCTTTCTTCTGCCTCCAATTTGACCTCTTTGCCAGCAGATTGTTCTGATTTTCCACATGGAGGAATCTAGGGACCCTCTCGAAAGTTCGAACTCCTGTCATCTCCCCTACCAGCAGCAAAAAAGCTTCTGCAAAGCCCTTGTCTCAGGGGGAGCTGGATTGCAGAGCATCCAGCACAGCTCCAGCTTGCTTCATGCACAAATTTGGGCATTTCATGTCGCTTTTATCTAGGACTGTGTGTTTCTTTGCTAATCAAAAATTTCCATGGAAAACTAGGAATTTGGGTTTGCCTTTTCTGCTGGTTTCACCACCTCGGCAAGAGACCTGGGGGAAATTACTGAGCAGATTTCAAGTCAAGGCATTTCCATTTTTATTATTGCAACAGATTTTTATTTCAAAATTTGTGTGCAGTTAACAACTAAAAAGCTTACAAGTCAAAAACAAGAAGCGGGGTTTTTTTCTTTCAGATTTTTGCTTAGCTCAGAAAAGCAAAATATTTCCATCTTTAGCCAACCTGAATTCTTACAATTTTTTTTAACTTCTTTGTGTTCTGCCAGCAGCCTGTAAAGATCAGCTCCTTTCACAGCTTCATCTGACAACCTCATTGGCTTCCTCCATGCTGGTGCAAGAACATGGCCTTGGGTTGACCAAGTATTGTCCTTCAGCGCAACAAAATGCAGTAGAGTAAAACACATGGCAATATCAAGCGTTGTCCTTCTGCCCTTTCCAGCTCAAGGAAGCATCGGGGCATCTAAAACCAGAATTTCCCAGTCTGTGGCTGGAGCAAAGAGGCTTTACAATCACAAATCTTAATAACAGGTCTTACCCAGCACAGGAGTGCTCTATGGCATGTACATTATTGCTCCATCTGCCCTGGTTGCAAACATTTATTATTGTCTGTGACACATGCTGTAAAATTGCACTGAGGTAACTACATCTAGTTAGTAATTTCCATTCAGATGAGCTGAAGGAATTAATGAATTTGGAAGATCTCAGATCTTTGGAGATAGGGACAGGCGATGGCATGCTTTAAAATAATCACTCTCAACTGCGTGCAAGCTTGAAACCACCCTACTAATCACAGGCAATCTGAGTGCTTATCGGGGCAGAGGGAGAGCTCAAGCACCATTCAAACTCTCTAATAATGGTAAATGATTCCACAAATGCACGTGTCCAGGACTCGGATTGCTTCCAAAGCTAAGTGCTTATGAAAACTTGAAGTGCTCCACCGGTTTTAAATCACTGTGCAGGGCTGACTGATTTAAACTACTAGAGCACTTCTCTTTTTTCTTGCGTTTTCTTCTTCCCCCTTCACCCCCCCACTTTTTTTTTTTTTTCCTTTTTTCTTTCTTTTTTTTTTTTTCATGAACACTTCGATTTTGAAACAAGTCAACCACTTTAGTCTAGTGGTTCTAGACATATTGAAACGATTTAGAAATATGTCAAAAAAAAAAAAAAAAAGAAACAGTAAATTATGGCTTAAAACCCCTTTGTTTCAGAGCATTTAAGAAGTGAGGTTTGCTGCTAGAGCTGGGATGTATTAGGCAGGGATGGAAGACAGCACTGAGTTGCAGGCATGGACGTTTATCTGTTTGATCTCATACCTACTGCGGGACAGATCTGCCCATGTGCTGCTCCCTACCCCACACCTTTGATGTGCTGACTTTTTTCTCTGATCCTTAGCAGCCTTTCGCTGCAACTGAAAAAAAATTCCTCAGCTTTTAGGTGCAGTGCTAGAAGTGGTCTGAAATCTGAAAAGTGTGTGGAACAGGGAAAAGATGCTTCTCCCAGACAGGCATTCGACATAAACAGCACTGAGGGCTTGGAGGTCTCCAACACTGACAGTGTCAGAACCCAAAAGTGAAACTTCCTAATGAATTCATACCTCTCAAAAGATGGGATAAAACTGAAGCAAACAGCATAAATAATGGAAAAGTGAATTAGACTTTAAAAATTCTGTCCTGTTTAATAATTCAGAATGATTATAATGTGCTGAAAGGAACTTTTTTTTAATTACATCTAGCCTGGCAATCTCCCATTAGTGCACACACATCTCCTTCTAAAACTATCAGCTAAGGAGAGCTTCCTTAGTGTGAGACAAGCAGCAAAGCACACTTCTGTGGAAGTTTATTCATACCAATGACCTATGCAGCTTTCCCCCACCTAGATCATACTGCAGAGCAAGGAGATGCTGTGCTCCCTGGGGACCAGATCCCTGCCCCTGGCTGAAGCCAGGGTCTGGCTCTCATAAAAAATTCAAAATTCAAAATCCAGCTCCCTGGGAGCCAGTAAATTGAAGCTGCTTGTCACCGTGGCTGGGAATTGAGTGCAGCAGGAAGGAAACCGAGCTTACGGTCACAGACATGAGCTGAGGTTTCCCTCTCATGTAATGTGGTGAGGTTGAGGGACTGATACAGCCACAGTGAGGGGGGAAAACGAGGACATGGAAGGATGCCAAGCTGAGTGCTGAAGACAATATCAGCAGAGCCTGCACGATGAGTCCTGCCTCCCTAAAATGATGAAAATCTTTGTTCTGTGACCCAGGTTGTGCCCACTACCCATACCCTCCCATAGGATGCTACAGGTGGAGAGAGGTACCAGCTGCCCATCAGCAAGAGCCATGTCTTCCTTCTCCTGGAGCAAGGAGTTTTAGTGGTGGGAGTGAAGAAGCATTGTCTGGGTGATGCTTTCCTTGAAGCCTATAACCAAATGGCAGGTGGGTGAGAAGCAAAGATCTGGAGATGTCAGGAAAGGAGGAGAGCAGATGGCATGAAAAGAGTGGTAGGTGATTTGTTTGATATCTAAGAACCCTAGGTAGTTTTAAGAGAGTGCAGCTGAGTCAGAAGCATGAGTATGGCTAGAAGCAAGGAGGCTGAGCCAGACTGGGACCAGGGAGTAGCTTGAGAGGAGCAGGAGAAAACACATAAAGGGCTCTTTTGTAGCTGGGAGGTGAGCCCGGCTCTGCTTGAGAGACTCAGACCTGTGGTCACAGGAGCCAGGCTGTGCTCTGAGATTGCAGCCAGACTCATTTAGCATTTTGTGGGCTGTAATTTACAAGCAAATATAAATACTGGCCACCCACTGAATGTACCCAACTCCCCGAACAAAGCTGGTAGGTGGGGGAGCACGGTCACCCCTCAGCCACTACCTTCACTGTGCCATCTGGTTTACTGCTGCCAAGCCCATGAGGGCCATCTGCCTTGTGGCTGCCTAGGAGAAAGTTAATTATATTTTTTTTGTAGAGACACAACAGCATCTGGAGATGCCAGCCAAGCATACGTGAATAAATTAGGCACAAATTCCATTGCCAGAGCTCTGGGTTAGCCTGCCCCGGCCCCACCACACCAGCAAGGAAAAGGCTTGGTGTGGGAAAATCTGTGGGAAAAACCCACAGATTTTGCTGTGGGACCTCAGTGTGAGGGAAGCTCTCCTCTATGGGAGGATGCACAGTGGGGCAGTTTGCTCCAAACCCTGCCTGGACTTGCAGGGGGACAGGAGGAAACATCCCTTCACCTGATCTCCCAGTTCTCACATCCGTCAAGGGGGCACAGCCGTTCCCATTTCCTTTGCAAAATGCCTCCAGCAGGAAATAGTAGAGTAAGAACAAAGTACAAGAAAAACAGAGTTTTCTTTGGCCACGGTGAAACTACTGTGAGAAAGTGCAGCTGTGCAGAAGCATCTGACAAGCTGTTTTCTTTGCAAAACCACACCTTTTAGGACCAACCAACATTCATTAGCCACCCTCAGATGATCACAACACCCTCCCTAACACCACTGGCACATTACTATGGTTCTGAGCCCAAACCATCTTTTCTCTGGGTGATGGCTCCTGGGGGCCAGGGGGCAATGCCACACTCTTGGACTGAGGCCATTTTGGGGCCCAGGTTGGCATTCCTTCACTCTGCCATCCTCAGTTGTGCTGACATAACTCTGCATCTTTCCTTTTGCTCCCCAGGTGAACCCTCAGGGATCAGACCTCTCCTCCCCTGTGATTTTCAGGACACCAAACATATTCCAGCAGGCACTCAAGGCTCCCGGTTTCATTTCAGCCCGGAGGAAGCTGTGTTGTACTCACACAAAAGAATCACCAGGGCACAGATTAAACCCTCAAGAGAGAGGAGATTTTTTTCCAAACTGCCTCATAAAGCGAGCAGCACATTGTGAGGAGAGAAAGCTCCTTTGTTTCGGAGGGCAGCTGTAATCTCCACATCAAGCACATGTTGGAATTCATAAGTGGCCATTTAGCCATATTCTGACAGCAGAACAAGCAACCTCGGGGAGGCAGCCAGGACTATTTATAGAGAGGAGGTTTGAGGTAATATCCTTACCTTGGATGCACTGTCTCTACTTATGAGTCCAGCTTATGAGAGAAAGTGATGCCAGAAAGGCAGGCAGCAAGGGAGGAAAAGAATCACAACTCACTCTGCCTGGCTTGCTTTGCATCAGAACAAATTAAGCTTTCCAGCAATAGAAATCCCTGAAAATTCAGTTTCTCCCCAAGTCTAACAAGAAAAGGAATGGCAGAAGATAAATTGCCTCAGAGGTTCCTCAGGCCAAACCTGCACAAGCATAGGAAGTTAATGTATCACTGTGGTGGCATTGGGAAATCGTGGGCTATCCAGGAGGTCAGGGCTTAGGCCACCAAGTTTGCTGACCTTTTTGTTGACGTTACTGATGGCACTGAAGAGAGCTCTTGGAACACTCCTCAAGTGTTATCGTTAATAGAGGTTGACCCCATATTGCATCAAATATTGATGTTTCGAGGCTGTTAAGGCCAAGGAATTTGGTAAAACTCAAGCAGTGGCAGCTTGGGTGTCCAACACAGATGGGCTGGGATCCAAAACCAGCTGAAATCAGAGGGATTTGGAGCTGGTGTGAGACACCTGAGAAATGTGTCCAAAATCAACAGGAGTCAGGAACCCGTGGAAAGCATGAGAAGGGGAGAAGATGCTAAGGTTCTGAGATCCCTTCAGTTACAGGAGATCTCTGAAGGGTTTCTTTTACTCAGAAAAACAATGTCTTGGCCATGACCCATGGAGATGATACTCCAAGGGTAAGCTGGGGCTTGGAACAAGGCATGGTAGGATAAGATTCAGCCCACTGAAATAAATAAATAAATCTAAATTTGGCTATTTCATTTAAATTTTTTGTCCATATTTCATGAAGGTCAGCTTCTAGTCTCAGCTCCTCTTGCTGCCTCTGGAGGGATCACACCATCCAAACTTGGGTGGTTACCTTCAGGTATGTTGAACAGATAAGAAAGTTATTCAAGAGCTGGGTTGAATAGCCCCAGGCTGATGCCTTCACCAGAAGATCCCTTCCTCTTTCTATGACAAAGAGGGAATATGCATGTCTGCTGCTGGAGGGCCCAAGTTGAGAACTAACAGCCCTCAGAGTGGTTTTAACAGCAGCTGAAGGTTCAGAGCAGGGTTTTCCATTTCTTTGGCTCACCCATGCTTCTCAGAGATGAGCTTATATTGTTTCTGGTTTTTGTCTTATACAGCTGGCTTCATGCTCTGTGTGCCAAAATCTATTAGGACCAAGAGCCACAGGACACACCTCAGGTACCACATGGACCAGAGGAGATGCTCAGGCATGCATCTTAAGAGCTCCACATTGGCACCAATTCTTCCTAAGAAAGGACTTTCCTCTACACTTCCTGCTGATTTTGGCTTATCCTTCAGGTGTCAGAAACTATGCAGATGCATCCTGAACCTTTAATTAACCTGGTCTTCTTCTGAACCTCCTCCACCGTGGAGGTACAATGCACTCTGAGTTAGGATCCAAGTATATTACTTTTCGAGCCAAAAAAGAGTAGGAATTCTAGGAATTTCACTTCTAACATCAAAGCTTCTCTAAGAAGGCCCCCAAAGTTCTGACCAGTACATGGGAGTGAGGGAAACACCCCCCTGAAGTATATCTGAGCTCTTTTCCCCTTCTCCAAGTTAAAGTTCCTACTGCTGTTGCTACAGAGACAGCTGAAAAAGTCCTGGTGTGGGAGAGAAGGAGAAGCTGGCAGGTATCCAGCATCAGCTTCTGCCGTGGGAGGAGAGTCCTGCTTTCCAACAGATGCTTGGATTTTACAGCTCCCGCAGCCCAGATCCCTTATCTTCCAAAGACATCTCTAGCTACTCATTCACCCACCAAATTAAACAGAAGCAGGGAATGAACTGGGAATATGTATATTTTATAATAGGCACACAAAAAGCAGCAGATTGAGGAGAAAATCTGGATGTATGCACATATACTTGTGCCCGTATTACAAGCTGGTTAAGATGTTTAAAATGAACGGTTTCGTGAGGCTGGCATCATTTACAAGACAAAGAGTTGGAAGAAAGAATTTAAGAAAAACTGTGACTATTAATTAAAAAATTGTGGAGTCTGTTTTGCTTTTGGCCCAAAACCCACGGATGAGACACTAACTCAGGTGGAGGAGTGAATATCCACTACCTATAGGGTATCCATGCACAGCCAAACACCATATAGTCAGAGGGAAAAAAACCTGATTTTAAGAATAGATATAAATGAGAAGCCAGAAATTCTGCGATATTGATGAAGGAAGCAAAAGAACAGAGGAAAGAATTCTTCAGTAAATACCTCTGTACTGCACTGGTGAAAAAGCCCAGCGCTGCTCTCTTATTATGTGTTGAAAATTAAATACCTCCACTCTGCTAATACTTGTGGTCATTAAGCAGCAAGGGCCTAGAGCTAAATGGATAACTTGCACCCCGGGATTTTCACTGAGCTGCCCAAGGGCTATGAGTATTGAATTTCATTATTTCCAGGGTGCCTGTGAGTTAAAATGGGAGACTGTAACAATGCTGGCACAATAAGAAAGCACTGATAACTACGTCAGCTAAAATTTACTAGATCACTAAAGACACTAATGCAGTCAATACAAATCAGCACAGGTTCATGGAAAGGAGATCCTGTCAAAAGAAAGTTAGCTTTTCACTGTTGATAGGGACAACAGGGTTAATAGAGTTGGCACTTTATAAAGGTATCGGTAGCACAGGGTATTTTAAGCTGATTAAATCCACTTGGCATACGTAAAATCTGTTAAGAACTGGACATTTGATAGATCTCAAACTCTAATTGCAACAGGAGACAGTTCACTGATCTCCTGTGCTTACACTGGTGCTTTGCAGAGTTCAGGTTTTGGCCTTACACTTGAACATCTTTTTTAGTAATGTTCTGGGCAGAAATATAGTATTAGTGTTTGCAAATTATGGGAAAATCTGGGAGCTGAAGAAGAAAGAAGAGTTTGGGGTAGTGGGTACCCTTGATTGTTTGCTGTGCTCATTGAAAGTGAACTACATTCATTGCATTGCAGCCAAATATACATTTATCCTTTGAGGAATGAAGAATTTCTGTGTACACTGAATAAAGAACAGAGCCTCATGAAGCAGGGATTTTTTGGAGAATATCTTCTGGGGGCTTAGAGGGATGGAATGGATAAAACAAGACCTCTGTGCAGAAGCAGGGAGGTTGAGATCTACGTCTGGAACAGATCTGACACTTGCAAAGGTTGACTTAGCTGTTCTTCTGCAGCTGAACAAATGTTAATAAATTGGAGAGAGTCACAGGACTGATAAAAGGATCTTAATAAATATGTCCTACCCTAAAAGGCTTAAATAGCCCTGAAGGTGTCTGGAAATGAAACAGCCAAAGGGATCACTTGGGTCTGGTTAAATCGTCAAAAGATAACAAGCAGATATTCAGCTTACCTGATACGAGCATTAAAAAAAATCAGATATCAGTAAATTTAAGCCACACAAATTCATTTTAGAAACAAGATTCTTATTTTCCAGCAATAACAGTTATCAGCTACCAGAACCATTTTTTTGAGGTTTGTATTTGATTTTTCATCAATAAATTTTCTTTTTAAACAGATCACGTATATTTTTTCTAACTTATATATATTTTAATGACAAAACCAAGAATTATTCCCTCCAGGCCTTTTATTTTAATCTAAATAAATCTAGTTTAAATCTAAATAAGGAATAAATCTATTAACTTTATATATGCCCAGGTTCCTGGAGATACCTAAAAGACCATGAAGTAACTTACTCTGCCTCCTAGACTCAGGACAGAAGTCCAGGATCAAAGCAATCAGCTGCTTAAAAATTCACAGCAAATCAGTTTTTCTGCAGGTCAGTCTTTATCTGTCAGGTTAGGGAAACTGGCCTCACTGTCTTTTGTCATTTTGCCTTTCAGATCCTGCTGGAATTAGCCAGATTCCATGGTGTGCCTGAATTCCCAGACAGTCTCATCCAAAAGAAGAAGTTAAAAGGAACAGGGAAAAAAAATCTGGAGTATTTCTGTGGTGTCCTGTAGTCTGGATTTTCTGAATCATCAATTAATGATATCCTTAATCACAGTAATGTTTTTGCTAGTCCTAATCAGACTTTCTTGGATGCTTAACTCCAGATTTTACTGGGTTGACCTACTATTTAATATAAACAAGGTATATGTAAAGTTCCCACTGAACTCAGATAAAATTATCTACTAATGTACTAATGGTTACTGTGTCACAAGTGAGAGCAAAACATGATAGCCAGATTTTTTTAAAATTAATTAGTTTGCCAAGCTTATTTTAAAAAGGAGAAACTTGAGCCTAAGTTTGCTTGTCAAGTAAAAAATACTATGGCTAGATAGATTTTCCAAAGCATGAAATTCAAGAGGAGTTAGGTTTCCCTTTGTGCTTTTTAAAAGCTCTCCTTCATGCCCAAGAGCTTTGTCTTGGCTAAAATGCTCGAGGCACTTACCCACAGCCAGGCCAGGGAAATTTTTCTCTGTTTCCAGGAGCCACCATGAGCAAAGTGACCATGCAGCCAAAAAGTCACAGGCCAGGCCGTGGTAATTACAGCTTCTCCGAGGTTCATCCACCCTTTTTTCATGTATTTAAAGACTGTCACAAAAATGTCCCTGGCTGCTCACTGAAAATCAGATGACAACGTGATGGCCCTGACCTATTTCTTTGCCACAGCACACGTCTGGTTGACAGCACTTACTGAAGAGCCCTGGAGTTTTCCAGCCAGTTGGACTCAAAGCAAGGGCAGTGGATATTTGATGGTAGACATTGGGAAGTGCCTCTCCAGACTCTTCAGCCAGGCCTAAGCAAGCTTTGAATCTGATCTCTTGTGTTTTTTGTTAGGTAAGTAGGATCTGGGTGGGTTGCACGTGATATCCATGTAAAACATCTTATTTTCTTATTCTCAGCACTGATTCCAACAGAGCTATTTTTCTTCAGAAGAAAAGGGAAATTCTCAGTGTCAACCTTCACAGGATGCAAAGGAGGAGGGGGAAGCCTCTTGTAATGCAAATCCAGATGTTTTTGTATTGGATTTCAGCTCAATGGAAGAAAATTTAGGTATTTAGGTTTACTGCTAAGATAGACTTTATTAAAGGGTTGACTGACTGTGGGCAAATGATGGAAGTAAACTAATACAAAAATATTAAACCAAAGTCTGGAAGCATCTCACAAGAGACCTATACTTCATCTTTCTTAGTTTTGGATAAATGTCTGATGACCCAAATTCACATAAGCCAGGATCTCCACTCAGACTCACACAAGGTCTGAATGAGACTCACACAAGGGCTGAATTTTTTTTTTTTTTTTTTGTGTGTGTGTGTTTTCCTTACCTTGAGGTTTTATTGGGAGCAAAGACATCAGTCTGGAAGATTCTAGGAATTAGGAGCTGTATTTGAAACGATGCTTGGCTAAATGGGATCATTAGCATTTAACTGCCCGTTTTCTTTTTAATATGTTTTTTAATATTTTAATATGTAACGTTAATATTGTGATAATATTCTAATATTTTTAATTCTTAGTTTAATATTTAATATTTAAGCCCAGTCAGAGGGCTTGATGGCCCATACTGGCTCTGGCTATAGCAGAAAACCAAGCAGAGCCAGCTTGCCCCAGCCTTTTTTCTAGTACCAGGATGGGTACCAAGACATGGCTCATATCTGCATGGTTACCCCTGACACAGCTCAGACCCATCCAGCTGCCCCCTTCCACAATCCCCACAATCTCCAAGGTCACATACCCTGGCCCATGCAATGTCCTGGCCAGTATCCAGGTGGAAGCCTGATAGTTTGCACAGTCCAAAACTCATGCCAGGGAATGAACTAACTTCTTGGGGATCATGGGAGAGTGTTTCATCCTGTGCCCAGCTCCTGGTTAGTTACTAGAGCATTCAGAACACCTCCTAAGAAGCCTAATTCAAATATTGCCATCACCTCCACGAGGTCTACAAGGAAGCAGGAATAATTCTTCCAGCCTGGGGGAGCAGACACCCACTTTGATCTCTGCAGCAAAGGTGGCCCAATGACAATGTGTGGGCAGCATGAATGTCACCTGGGTTTATTATCTCTTGCCAGCCTCTCCTGGTAAGTTTTGCCTGTGACAGAGAAGTGTTGTGGCCCTCTCTATACCTGACAGAGATCACACAGGAAGGCAGGAGAAGCCATCCTACACAGGTCCCCAGCTCCTACCAGCCTTGAGTTGCACCAGGTGGGTTCAGGCCCACTCTGTTCCCTTCTGCAATTTAATCTGAGGTTGCATATCAGTGATTTTTCCCTGCCAAAACAATGGGAATATTATGACTTGAGGCTCAGCCAACTATTTCTTTAGAATCTTTTCTAGTGAGAAGATTTATTACTTTGCCACCACTGCCTATGTTGCATTTTGGGTTGGGGGGATAGATGTTGTGTTGTAATTTTCAGTCAGATCTGAAGAATCAGCATGAAAAGTTTCAAGCTTTTCACCTTTGATGGCACAGGAGCACAGAAAAGTCTTTTCCAGAGCCAAGCTGGATAGGGAGCCTTGGGAATATACGAAGTTGTTTTGTTCCTTAGCCAAGCCACTTTCAGATATTAAAGAGAATTTCTTTGCCAGATTTTAAAGTATGTGTCCCATTTGACCTCTAAATCTAAAGAAAACTGCACCTTTTATTTTTAGTTTTTAAATTTCAGCTTCTTAAAGGACTGCGCTAAGTAGGATGTGCAATGTAGAAATAGCTTGCACAACTTCTAATATGCTAGTGTTATATGCTGTGTTTTAGGGGTCTTCTTTTATTTAATGACAAAATAGAGGTTCAATCTGCAGCTGTAGCCAGATTTACCATGCTCATTTGTGCCCTGCTAGAGCAGCAGAGTGTGGTTGCTGATCTGTTAATGTGGAACTGGAAATTGGGATGATTTCTGTGCTTTTATTGCTTTTGTTGTGCTTCCCAAGATCTCAGGAATTTTATGTGTTACTGGTTATTTATTTATTTATTTACTTATTCTGTCTTTCTAGTTGTGGAGGAAAGCTCACTATCCTAGCAGGGAGAGATTTGCAATCTCAAAAAACAGAAGGCAAGAAGAGAACTGAAAAGTTGATTTTTCTTCTTGCAAGTCTTGTGAATCTTAAGTCAGTCTTTTTCTTTCAGGGGGGCTCCTGAGGCTGAGATCTGACACAACCACAAGTGGATTTTGTGTTCAGTGAAGGAGATGTAAGGCATAAACTGAGTGCCTGCAAAGGAATGATCTACTTCCAGCTCTTCCAGCCACACTGCCAAGGAGAGAGAGCAGTTTACTCTCAGTACTGGCTCATTATGAATTTGATGGTATCTCCCTTGTAAGTTACTAAACCCATTTTGTTCATTTTGCAACACATCAATTTTATGGCTGAGGTTGAAGTATTTACTTGTCCTTGGGGTTTGCAGTTGTTGAGATACAGGATGGAAAAAGCTTGCATGTAAAACGTGGCTGAACTCTGCTATCCATTCAGCAGAGAGTCAATAGTTCAGGAGTTAATTCATGAGAAGAAGGGAGTAAAAACACACCAAGGTCAGGATCTCATGACCCACAGTCTGTCCATAACCCTATCTGAAAGACCTTGTATTAGATAGGTATGTGGCTTGGAAAAAGGCTTCATATTGTGGTTAAGCACGATGTTTCACAATTTTTGTAACATCACACAACTGGCAAACTTTCTCGAGTGCATATCGTACCCAGATCAGAGTTCTCTCTGGGTCTGGAAGGATAGAAAACGTTAGGGTGTTGAAGGTTTTAAATCTCATGACACAGAAACTGATACACCAAAAAATATTTACAGGCTGCTGCGTGTCCCGCTAATTCCCTCCAAAGATTTTTCTCTGCAGGCACTAAAGGAGCTGTGCTGACTTACCCCAGAGCTCTGGTCCTCTCCACACCAGCTCTCAGCAGCCCAGAAATGCCAAGCCCAGGTAGTCTCTCCCTGTTATCCACTTGCTGTTCCTCCTCACAGCACCATGAGATTTGTGCAGTGTGTGCACAGAAAGCCAATTTCCTTCAGCTTTCCCTCAGTTCATCACTGGTGTGATGCAGATAAGGTTTGGGTTTCCAGCTCTGCAAATCTCATGGTGCAGGGGGCCCACCTTGAAGTAGTTTAAAATACCAAACTCTGCAGTCTCAGGGGGAAGGCCACAGAGATCCACCACCTCTTTAGTGAAATGTGGACCTAGTGATTCAAAGTTAAGCTTGTCAGGGCTCATAGCCTGCATGCTTTCCTTGTATTGAGCTGGCCCTGGTGACTGGAGCTTGGGATCTCAGGCACCAACCTTGCTCCAGGCCATTGCATGAAAGCTGAAAGGAGCTTGATGTGGTCAAAGAGCTGGAGCACCTGTTTGTAGGCTTACAGCTTTGCAGTGTGGAAAGGGGCTTTGATCTTTAAAGGTTGCAGTGATGGCATCCAAGGAGTTGGTGGCATGGTTGGAGTAGGCCAGGTGCTCACTGCTGTCTGCACTGAAGAAACTCTTGCAAGTGGACTGGGGAGATGATCTAGCTTGAAAAAAGAAAGGGAGGGGAATGGGAACTGAGTTCTCTAAATCTGGACAAGGTCCCTGAACAAATTAGCAGCAGAGGCAATGGTGAAGTGGGATGGTGGGAAGGAGCAGGGAGGGTGGGAAGGAGGGCTGCTCTCCACCACCCCTGCACTTTTCTCATCATTCCCGAGGCTGCTGCCAGCATCTTGTGTGAACTGGGGTAAAATCATTGACTTTTGGTTCCTGGTCTGCAAAATGAGATGCTTTATACTTCCCTTCAGACCTGTTGCCTTTGTTTACAGGATGGGCTGGCTGTGCCAGAGCAGCTCCCTTGTTGCACACAAGTGCAGAGCTCTGAGCACTGTGATCTTCCTTTGGGACCCAGAGGTGTTGCTGGAGTATTAATTCAGAGGCATATTTACACCCCAACCCTCGAGGCAGCTTTTGCCCTTCCTCTTTGACTTGCAGGTTCTTCTTACAGCAATTTGAAAAATAAGGGGCAGGAGGAAGGAGGCAGAAAGCATTAATGGAACAAACGCTCCCAATACAGTTCCAAAACCATTTCCATCTTCCGGCAGACTCGCAGCTGCGATCTGTCCAACGCTGTGCTCAGTGTAATGGTCACCAGCTGGGAGGAACTGCTTTTTTATTGACCAGAGCATTTCCTCGGGGCTGCAATAGATACCAAACACCTCCAGCTCCAAGTTTTGCAGGTGCCTGGAGCTGGCTGTGCTTTCAACTGATGGCTCTGCCATGGAGCTCCCTGAGGCTGCATTTCTCCCACCCCAGCCTCCTCCCTGCACTGCCTTCCAGACTCCCAACTCATTCAGGATGCTCAGATCTCCTCACCCAATGCTCCTTAAAGCCCCATGCACAACAGCCCTCAAGCCACAGTAATGAGAGGGCATTTAAAGAGGTAATGCCAAAAATAAATCATGTAGCAAGAATAATTAAAAAATAATAAAAGCTAAGACTTTTATTCCAGGAAGATCTTTTGAGGAGGGGGGCTGGATATAATCTTTTTGAAAGCTCTATTATGAGCCCTGAGTTATAAATAAATCCATATTCTAACATCTGGGATTCATAACATTTGCTGACAGTCAAATCTCATAAAAGATGTGGTGAGTTCTACAGATGTGGGAAACCTCATTCAATGAGCTGCATAACAAAGGAAATCTAGTTCTTTTTCGTTATTTATTGTTAACTCTGCATCTCTTTTGGTGACTGGTAAAAGTGGTTGGTTACAGCCTGCAGGATCACCAGTGCTGAAATGTACCCTTGCTCAGAGACTCAGGAAGCATCATTGCCTTAAAACCAGGAGTGAAATGAGTCCTCCCTACATTGTGGGATGCCTGCAGAGTATGGGATTTTGATCCCTCCCTGGTACTCAGGGCTGGATGTTCATTCAATAAAAAGCAGTCCCTGTCAGGGGAAGCTTACAGCTAGTGAGGAATGAGAAGGAAAGCACTGCCCAGGGCATCAAGAAGACACTAGGCTAAGGGATTTGCCCAAGCTTTGCATGAATGTCCCTTCTGTCCCAACATGGGACTTAACCAAGGTGAAACAGGGAAGTTATTCCACCTCCCCAGCTCACAAACCCTCATGAGTCACCACAACTTTTCAGCCAGGATGTAACTAAGGGAGGCTACAGCCCTGGCTACCATTTTGCTATCAGCTGTTTTACTTAAAAAAAAAAAAAAAAGTATTGAAATATTTTCTAGCAAAATTTACTAACAGCACAAACTAGCCCCAACACAGGTCCTGTCACAGGCAACCTAGACTCTCCTTTCTACTGGGTAAACCCAAGAAAAGTAAACAGTTTATTATGGTCACGTTTAATTTGGGCTTATATAAAGTTGGAGCACTGAGGCCTGTATTTAATGCATTTGGGGTGGTTAGGATTCTTTTCCCTCCCCAAATAGCTTGTAATTGATTTTCCTTTTAACAAGTGCTCTTGTTCTGTCAGTCCCTCTCACTTTCCCTGTTAAGATCAAGAAGTTGTAATCTTCCTGTCGGTGATATCTGAATCCTCTAGCCATGGGCATGGTTATGTTTTCACTACAAGAGGATTATGACCTGCTGATCAATAAAGATGAAGTGGGTGAGTAGAGCTGTGACAAAGATGTGGTTATTTCACACAGCCCTGGCCCAACGGGCAGGTGCAACAGGCAGGAAAGAAAACAGCACCTCGAGAGCACTGTCTTTGCCCATGGGCTCTCTACAGCCAGGAGAAGTGGGTGGTATAAAAGCAGGTCACACAAAGCTCTGCCCTCGACCCTCAAATGATCAGTCTGCTATTTTGGGGGGGACCTGTGAAGTACAGGTGCTGAATCACACGACAGGGGAGACCAAAACACTTCTCCGCTCTTCAAGGCACCAAATCTCCAAGTGTTTTTATGGTGGCAGAGTGAATTATCTATATTTGAGAGAGGGGGAAACTGAGGCAAGAAAATGTGGTAGGATCTGTTTGTGTGCCTGCAGAAAATTGGAGGCAGTGGTGAACAACAGAAAATAGACTGTGAGTTCAGTGAGCCCAGCCCAGCTGGCTGCGTGACTTACTAGGGGGCTGGCAGGACTCTAGAGCTGAGCTAAAGCACTGGAACTATGACTTTCCAAGCTTTCAAATATTTGGATAGCCTATAAATATAATTTTAAGCTCTTAATCCCTTCTTGTCAAACGGTGTAATTTATATTTTTCTTCTTTTTGGTTTCGACCTTCCTTCTTTTTTGAGTTTGCTGAAGCAGCCTCAGCTCTGACATAATCTGAGAATTTCATTTAACAAAATGTTTTGAATCATTTGTGCTGGTTCTGGTGACTTTGCCAATGGAAACACTCCCTGCAGCAAGTGTGATTTTAAACCTTGAATACCCATATTTTTTTTTTCCCCTGCTGTAGTTATACTCAGAGCAAATCTCTTCCCTTGACTCCCGGCCAGATGTCCCAAAGGCAAGTCACTCTGGGATGCCAGAAAAATATGGATTGATTGACCAGGAAGAGCCCATCTTCCTTGAATGTTCTGTCCCCTCTCAGTTCCCCAGGGTGGGTAAGAGCAGGAGGAGGAGGATGTGCTGAGGATGTGCTTGTTGTGTGCCTGAGGCTTGGAACATGGTGTGGTGCCTGCATCACCAAAATAATGGTGAAGCTCACCAACTAATCCAGGGAGAGAACACTGCTGTGAATGAAAGCTGTGACCAAATCATACTCTGTATCAACCAATATTTTTTTTTACTACATGATAGTGTTGCACCCCCTGGTACCCAACACTGCTCCAGAAAGGGATGTCCTTGAATCAGGTTCCCTCTTTTTAATGGTTGCATGGAAGTAGAAACATCATGTCCTGAAGCCAAATGGAGCAGAGATGCAAAGATCCTAGCTCTTAAATTCACATTTAATACTCAACAGCCTTCAGATATCAAAACCAAGCAAACAAAGAAGGTGGCCCTCACACATCCCTGATACATTCCTGCCAGATGTCCTCCTTGGCATGACCTGCAAGCACATGGTTAACAGTAGCTGAAGCTTGAAGTTGCCTTTAGGAAGCAGGAATTTTACAAACATTTGACCCTCAACAGTCTCTCTGACCTCCCAAACCTGACCTGGATTAAAAGGACTGGATCAGGACTTCATGAATGAAGTTATAGGCTATTTCTGAATCAAATGCTCCTTAAGCCTCCCTGCACACCAGAACCACCCTATGAAACCACACTGAGATCCCTCTTCTAACAGCAAAGGAGCTTCTAAAAGAGAAGGCTTGTGAGATTTTATGGCACTGTTCTGGCTCTATTATTGATACTATTTGAAGCAAAAGCAAACACACTCAGGCTTATAATAAGAGTGTGTAATAGATAGTAAATGCAAATGACTCATTCACTGAGATTTTCCAGGATTAGACAGCAGCAGAAGGGCAACGGCTGTGTAAAATGGCCTTTAAAAATAATCTTCTAATAAGATTTTAATAAACCTGTTAGTAAATTATAATTCTTGAATTCAAGAACTATTTCTCCCCTGCAGTGATTTTCTGTGGAGTTAAAGCTGTGACACTCTTAAATGTGTATGATACAGCCTCAGTCTCACCATGGGCAGAGCCAGGCAGGGAAGGGATTCCCCAGGTTGATGAATGAACTGAAAAATCACACCTGTGAGGAGAAGCTGAGTCCTAAAAAGCTGTTTCAGGCCTCCTGCAACAATAAATTTTTTAATTAAACTCAACCTCCTTTTTTATACTGTTCCTGCCATCTTTTTCTTTCCGTTGTCTTGAGTAGATTAATTTAAAAAATCAAATTAAATATTGTTTTCTGAAACAAAAAGCCTCCTCTTTTTATTGCCCTTCAGATTGAGGGTAACAAATGCTGACTTACCAAAGCCTCTCCTAAATCCCATGTCTGGACATGCAGGTGCATATGGCCAATGGAGGGGAACTGCCAGGGTTTTGGTACTTTTCTTGGGGTCAAGTCATTACATGGTAATCTTGGCTTTCATTTGGAGGAGAGACCTCATTTTTGCCACTGCCACAGCTGAGAAGAAAAACTTGCATATGTAAACATTTAGGAGCTCAAACACCAGAACAGAAACCAAAAGGACCCAGGTTTATTGCTTTTCCTGAATTTCAGCATGGTTTTGTTTCAGATGAACCTGGACAAGATGTTCTTAGTTCCTATAAGTTTGTGGGCATTTTGGCCCCAGAGAGACGACATTCATCTCCCTTCCCTGCAGTTTTTGCCTTGCAATGCAGCATTTGCCCTGCCTTATGTACATGTTTGTAGCAGGAGCCTGTAGTAAGGGCTTAGGATTCCTGTAGAAATAGCTGAGCTCCTGCACAGGGTAATTCAGAGTCCCTGGTTTTGGAGCTTACCCACTACACTGATATCAGAAGAGCCTAGTGATAGCTCAGCCAAAAACCTCATGCTTGTGCCCATCCTTCTCCAAAAGCATGGCCCCAGCTTGGTGCCTCAGTTTCCCACTGGTAAAACTGGAGGCAAGAGCCAGTTCCTTCTCTCCTGGGAGCAATGAGGGTGGCACAGTCACACTGGGGAGCACCAAGACCCCCAAACATGGCACATGTGTCAGTGGCCTTGCTGGGGGTGAATTTGGCTCAGAAGCCCTAACATTGATCACAAGCAATGACAGGAGCATGTGCTGTCACTAAACCCATAAAGCACCAGCAAAGACAAATCATAATTCTCCATACCTAATCCCACACACTTACCCTTTTCAGAGCAAATTTGCTACACCACCAGCATCTGATGCTAAAAGCCAGTGGCCTTGGGCATCCTGCAAGTGTCAGAAAGATAGCAGCAGCTCACAGATAAAACCAGCACACAAGTGGAGCTCTGGTGCCCTTTTTGCAGCTTCTAACTTTAAACAGGCACTGTCATCTGGAGCTCTGGCACTGAGAAGAAAGCACTGAAGTGTCACCCATGGCTGCTGTGGTCACCAAGTGCTGCTTCAGCTCTTGCTGACACAGGAGGAGAATTTTTTGTTGTGAGATTTGCTGTGAATTTAGTTGAAGTTAAATATTTAGAGATGGACAAACATCTACTTGTAAATATATAGTTTATGCATGTATTTTACTGATGTTTCTGTCCAGCTCAAGTATCAAAAAACCTGCCCAGGTGGAGCAATGCCTCTGTCCCATACTGTGGGCTTGTGAAAAACTTCTTTATAGGAGAAAAATGAGTTTAACCATATTGTTATTTTTAATGGCTTTGGATTCTGGCTTCTCTGCTCTGAAACAAGCCCTTGCAGTGCCTTAAGGAGCCACGGCAGCTCTCCAGGAGCCTCCAGACTTCTCCTGGGCTGAAGTCTTCACCCCTGGCAGTCTCAGGGCCAGGTGTGTTTATGCCTCAGATGTTCCCATTCACCATCCACCCCCAGATGTTCCCATTCACAGTCCAGCCCATTTGCTCCAACTTTGCATGAAAATAGGTTTGAGCTGAGATGGTGGAGTCAACTCCCAGGCCTTTGCTAGAGGCAAGGGGGTAGTAACTTTTCCAGACTGTTCAGGAATTTCCTCCAGAGCTCTGTCTGTCACATCACTGCAAATACATTTGCTCTGGGTGGTGTTTTTCTGGTTGAGAATGGGGTGTGATGAAGGCTTTAGGACTCCTCTCGCCAGGAGAGTAGAGGCTGAAGGGGGCCTCCCCTGACAGCCTGGCAAAGCAAGGGCGACCAGAGATGTGACATCCCCATCCTGAGCCACCAAAGTGACAGGACAGTGCCTTACCAAAGCTCAGAGGGAGGAATGGCAAAGGTAGGGAACAAACCCCTGACAGTGCCTGGCCAAAACCACCACCCAAGTCAAAACTTACGACTAGAGCAGCTTCACTGCAAAGTGACAAATAAGACAACAAAAATTACTTTTTCCCAATAAAAGCTGCCACCAGCCAACCCAACAGAAGGGAAATAGCCCTCTTGTCCAGTATCCCTTGCAGTTTTCAATAAAGAGCCTTTTGTTGCATTTTTAATTTACAAACCTTCTCTTCTGCCATTCTCATGTACCTTGGTTCTGGAGACTCACATAATTATTTTTACAAGAAACGCTTTCAGACAAATAAGTCTGGGGAGGTTTGTAATTTCTATTACCTCATGGCGACTCCATTGATAGACAGCAGCACACCTTGGGAGAATTAGAGAGCATAAAGTAATGGAGGTTTTTGTCCTCTCAAGACAGAGCTGAGTGCTGCCTGGCTCACTGCCAAGTCCACCAATTACCAACCTGGAGCAGGAGACAGGTCCTAGTGCTGAAAAATTACCATTTTCCAATGAGCCTGCTAATGATGGAGCCATACTATAAGTTTCCATTTCCTTTAGGGCCTTTTAGGCATCCAGGATTGCAATGTGTTTTGGGTCACCTCAATATTTAGGAGCAGTTATTGCCCCTACCTGGGGGGAAGGATGGAGCTTGTACTGCTGCTTCTTGCATTAGTGGTCACTTGTAACCCTGGCTTCTTCATTTTTCCAGAAGCTCTTTCTGCCAGGAGACAGAACAGCTGAGCATAAAAAGCAACTTTGGAGGCACTGTCATTGGCAATTACTCTTGAAAGCCAGAGATTTAATTACTGAGTGAGAGCTATACCCTTGAAAGAGAAATTGCAAGGGTCCCATCACTTGAGATGTTTCAGCGCTAAAACAGACAACTCAAGAAATGTCAAGGAGTGAAAAACATGGCACTGCTGTATTTCCCACCTCCAAATCCTGGTGTGAGGGCTTCTGTGGACACTCAAGTTAACTATTAGTTGGCTTAATTGAGGACACAGGTGCCCCACTTGAATTCAGCTGACTGGATAACAAGGGGGTTTTTTTGTCATCCTTATTTTCCTCACCACGAGCCACTGCTGGTGAGTGGTGGAAACTCCACAGCACTTTTACAATTCCCATTTCATGCCTGCATTTTAAATTAACACTTATTTGCTCAGGTGGATGATTTTAGTGTGTTTGTTGGAAATCTAACAATTGTATCAGTGCTCCCCAGCAAACAGCTTCTATGCTCTGTCTCTCTCAAGCATATAGAATGCCTGTAGATTTGTGAGATACCTGTGTGACAATGTCCTTGTCTCTGTCAGGGACTGACAGCAAATAGACAGCACAGCAAAATATATGAAGAAAACATGTTTCAATAAGTGCAAAAATATTTACCCAGCAAGTATATAGCAGCATAGCATATAGGAATTTATATGCTGTAGATCTGACTGTCTTCCAGCATCAGCTGAAACCAAGAGCAGCTTTGCAAAGGCTGATGGAGTTTTACTGGTGCAAAATTAATGAGGAACCTGCAGGACAGCTTCCATCACATCTGCATGGCCAGGCTAACTCATCCAAGGCTGTCCCAGGACAGATGTGTCCTCCCTTGGTTCCCAGTGGAGGTGAATATCCTAGAACGTGGCTGAGGCAAAGTCTTTGATTTACCACTTTTATGTCCATCTTTCAGAAAAAACAAAAAAACCCCAAAACCAACTGACAAGCCAGCTCAATGTCCTTGTTCAACTTGTGTTTAAGCTGTGTTAGGTGGGAAGGAGCCCTGACACTGACAGGCAGCCCATGAGCAGCTGTGGCAGCTTATTGTGATTGCACAACACATTATAAAAGTGAAATGCTCACTTTATCTGAGCCCAGTCAGCGACACAGGGCCAGCTGGGGGTGATGTGATTGCTCAAGAGGGGTTGGTTCAGCAGAGTTTTCTTTTCCTGTGTGGCTGGATCTTCATTCTTGGATGGGTTGCTGCAGTACCCAGCAACATACCCACAGCTTCAGACAGCTGACAAACCCTTTCAGAAAGGAGTTTGGGATGTTCACTTAAATCCAGGAAAAAAAAAAAATCCTATCTCCAAGCTCAGATACTCCTGATTTTTCCATCCCCAAGCACCAAGAGGCTTTTTACTCCAGGAAAAGCTCTTCTCCCTCTGGAGGTCTGGCACAAAACGAGCAATGAAGAGCTTGACATCCAGAGCATGTCCAACTCACACCTCTTATCTCACCACCTCGTGTATCACTCAGCATCTCCCTTCAGTTCTTTCCTGCTGGGATCCCTGCACTTGGTCTGTGGCTGCTGCTCTCTGCCAGGCCACTTATCCCTGCCACGGCTGGTCAGCAGGGAATTTCCTCCTGCTGGAGCAGCACTTGTGTGGCATCTGGCCAGGGAAACCAGCTCTGGGCCAGTGCTGCCAGCAGCCTTTGCCAAGGGAGCGAGGGCTTTCCTGGGAGCAGGGGCTGCGAGTTGCTCTGGCTGAGTAGGGAGGATGCTCCTTGAGAGGTGAAAAAGCTGTGTTAGAAACCAAAACAACCTGGATCAAGTTAAAGAGAAACATTTCCTTTTTTTTCTTTTTTTTTTTCTTTTTTTTTTTTTTTTCCAGTCTCTTGTATTCATTTGTTAGAGGAAGGAGGCTCAGAGACGCAAAAACAAACTACACCTTGAGTCAAACTGAGATGTTTTTTTCAACATACATAGGAAAACGTCTTAAATTGGTTGAGGGCTATTTATCCTTCTGCGTAAGCTCCCACTTATTTCTGTAGTAGTGCTTTTAGGTTGATTTTGAAACAAACAAACAAAAAAAGCTGCTTCCAAAGGAACGAGTGGAACGTTTGGTTTCAAACCCCACTTCTCCTTTATACATTCAAATATGGGCAGTTTGGGGTCAGATTTGTTCACCCCCTGATCAAATCACTAAATAATTTCTGCCCTGCATGGGACTTGCTCTCACAGTGGCTTTGCTTTCATTAAAACTAATAAAAGCAAGAAAGAAAATGTGTAACCTTCAGGTCACTTGGAGACTTTCTGAACCATTTTCCAGGATATACCCTTTCCCCCATACCCTGAGCAAAACTCAGCTCAGGGATGGAGACAAATGCCCCCCCCACCTCTTCATCTCAAAGCCAAGGTACATAGGCTGTCACCCATAGGTGACATTACATCCTGGTCCTGTTGTATTGAAGTTCTTCAGGTCCCCAGGGGTTGTGTGGGTTGTGGGTCTCATTGTTGGCAGAACCCATTTTGGGTTCAGGGATGGGCAACTGGTGGCTGGGTGTGTGTGTAGTCTCCAAGGCAGAGGAAGTGAGGAGCCAGTGTATAACCTGAACTTGGTCACCCTCAACCCAAACCCTGAAGAGGAAAGCCTGCACGCATGACATCTTCCTGTTAGGAAATATTAATCACAGCCATGTCCAAACATGGTAAATGAAACCTCAGGAAAACCTCTCCTTTGAGTGCTGTACACCGTCATATTCAGGAAGGCCCTCGTGCCTCAGACAGGACCCACCCATCATCAGGGCACCATCCAGACTTAGGTGTTACCTCCCCTCCATGACATTTGCATACCTGAAACAAAATCTCAGCTCATCCCTCCTGTGCTTCTGTACATCTGGGAGCTGTGGCTGTTGCTTCATGGGCTGGGAAGAGAGGGAAGTGAGCCAGGTATTGGGGTGAAGCACCTGGAGATGAGAAGCATGAGGCAGGACATGCAGTTGTATCAAGTACAGCAGCAAAATAGTCTTGAAGATGCTTTGAGTTCACCCTGGGTGTACACCTTCACCTGGCACCAGTGTTTTTTGCCCTTGCAGCAGTGTCATTAGGGCAGCCGTGGGACCGACCTGCATTGGGGATTCACTGACGTATAAGACCAGAAGCAAAAATCCTTGTGGCACTGCTTCGCATGGTGGTATCAAACCAGCTGTGGCTTTGATGCTGGAGAGGACCTTTTCCAGCACTTGATTATCTTTTTCCTGACATTTTAGCCCCAGAGTTTAACAGCTGTTACTTGTTTGTTAAAATACTAAGGGCAACAGTTTTGCAGAACTCTAAACAAGCTGTACCACAGTGAAGCTCTCAATTCATCTTCACTCTTCATGGTCAGACCAAGCACCTTCCAAATGAGACACTTGTGTTAAAAACAAAGCACAAAGCAAAACTAAAACAAAACAAAAAATGAAGGGCAGCCCAAGAGTTTTACAACTAAAATAATATTGCTGGGAAGAGGAGCCCCGGCTCACAGCACACTGTAGGAAGCACAAGCATGTTGGAGCTGAGGGGCTCACAATGGAGCACAGGGGGATGGTGCTTGGAGAAATGCCTCCACACCCCAATCCAGCCTTGACCATCTTCTTGGACAAAGCAAATCCAGCCTGAGTTCATCTGATTTAGAGTCGATATGGCAGGCAAAGTATCAAAGTGTGACCTTAGTGCAGGAAGGAGATGTGCTGGGTGCAGAAGTTGAGAAGACCCTGATATGCTTTGCTTCAGGTTCCTCCATGAAGCCAGAGGAGACAAGTCCTCCCACCACCATGGACTTGGTTTCACACAGGGACTCCTGCAAGCTGTCCCAAATACTGTGGGGTAAAGCCGGGCTACATTTTAAAGAGTAACACTGAGAGCAGGCAGCTTCATAGCCTCTGACCGAGCCACTGAATGTAGCCTGGCTTGTGGGGCAAAAATCCAGCCAAGTGCTTTCCAAGACTGCCTTTGAGGGACTTTGAGGGATTCTTGCTTGTGGGGTTCAGCCCCATTGAGGTGGTCAATCCTTGTACATGTGGTCCAAGTTCCTTTGAGAAGCCCAAATCCCTTAGAGAGATCAGCTTTTGCCTGGAGGACCCAAACAACTTTCTGGGGATCCCTGTGGGTCAAAAATCCCCTTCAGGGACCAGGCCCAAGCATCTTCTGGTGGGCCCAAATCTCTTCAAGAAGCCAAACCTGCCTTATGCATCTCCAAACCCCTCATGGGACCAAAACCTCTTTTGAGGTCCAAGCCTTATTTGTGGGGCCAAAAAATCCTGTGGGGCCCAAATCCCTTTTGTGGGCCAAGCCTTTTGTGTAGGTGCCAAATGCCCCTGGTTTCCAGAAAACCTTTGAAGGCCAAACCTTTCTTCTTGATCTCAACCACCTTGTAGTGCCAAAACTCTGTTGGGGGGCAATTCCTACTCGTGGGGACAAGCCCTATTTTGGATCCCAACCTCTTTTGGAAGTTGAGTCTCTCCCCCTTGTAAGCAAAGCCCAATCCCTTATAGGGCACAAAAATCTTGTGGGAGCCAAACCTTGCTTGTGGGTCCCAAATACCCCAAATCTCTGTGGGGACAACACCCCCTGTGGGGCCCAAATTTGTTTTGGGCTCTGAGCTTTGCTTGTGGGTTCCAAATTCCTTGTGAGGCCTGAACTTGTTCTTGGGGCTCAAATCTGTTTTGGGATCCAAGGATAGCTGTGGATCCCAGGCAATCCATAGGTCCCAAATCCCTTTTGGGGGGCACTGTTTGTGGGGCTTGCAGCTGTTTTGGGGCCCAAATTTCTTTCAGGGCCCAGCCCACCTGCGAATTCCAAATACCTTGTGGGTCTCTAACCTTTTTCAGGGGTCAACCCATGCTTACGGGTCCAAAAACCCCTATGGAGTTCAAATACTTTCCAAACACATATGGGACTCAAAGCCCCTGCGGCTTCCCACTATATTTTAGGGTCCAACCTATGCCTGTGGTCTCCAACCCCCTTTTGGAGATGCAAACTCCTGGTGGAGTCCAAATCCCTTTCAGGGCCCAAGAATATTTGTGGGCCCCAAAACCCTTGTGGTTTCCAATCCCCCTGGGGGTTCAACTCTGTTTTGGGACCTGGCTTATCCTGTGCATGCTCAACCCCTTGCTGGGGTTGGGGGTTCTGAACCCTTGGTACCCAAATCCCCTATAGGGTCAATGTCTGCACCAGGGTCTCTAACCACCTGTGAGACCCAAATCTGTTCCAGGGTCCAATCCTTCCTTTTGGATCTCCAGCCCTTTTGTGGCCCAAACTCCTTGTGGTGATGAAATCTGTTTCAGGTCTCAAGATTTGTCTATAGGTTGGGTGCTCTGGAACCCTCAATGCACTTAAACCCCTGAGGGGTTTGTGCCTGCTTGTGGGTCCCTAACTCCCTATAAGACACAAAGCTGTTTTGGGGTCCAAACTGTGTTTGTGGTCCCCCAACCCCTTGCAGGTCTCAAGCCCCCTATGGGATTCAAATACACTGCAGGGTCCAAGCTGTGCCTGTGGGTCAAAACCCCCCTGTGGGGCCCTAATCTAGTGTGGGGTCCAAGCTATGCTTGTGAGTCATCAGCCCCTTGTGCGTCCTAAATACCCTGTGGGACCCAAATCCACTGTGGGGTCCAAGCCTTGCCTGTGGGTTCTCAACCCTTTGTAGGTTCTCAATCCCTTGTGGGTCCCTAACCCCTTGTAAGTCCCAATACCCCTATGGGACCCAAATCCACTGTGGAGTCCAAGCCTTGCCTGCAGGTTCCCAATACTTTGTGGGTCTCACACCCTTTGTGGGTCTCTAACCCCTTGTAAGTCCCAACCCCCCCTATGGGACCCAAATCCACTGTGGGGTCCAAGCCTTGCTTGTGATTCCCCAGCCCCTTGTAGGTCTCCCCAAAAGGAGTTACAAATCCGTTTCAGGGTCCAAGCTTTTCCTGTTGTTACCCAACCCCTTGTAGATCCCACCCTCATGGGACCCAAATTTATTGTGGGGTCCAAACCCCCCGGTGTGTCCCCCATCCATTTCGGGGTCCTCACTCCTCCGTCTGCCCCCCAACACCCCTTTACCCCTCATCCCCCGGTGATGCGGGTGGAGCGGGTTGGGGCGTCCCCTCAGCCCTGACTCAGCGCCCCGCCCGAGGTGGTGGAGGCGGGCAGGGAGGGAGGGAAAGAGGCGGAGGGGCAGGCAGGAGGCAGGCAGGCCGGGGTTGGTGCGGGGAAGGCGGGGGGGGGGGGTGGTGGCAGGAAGCCGGGCGGGCCGGGATCGCGCCGGCCCCGCGCCTGTCACCGCCTGCGTCAGAGCTCGGAGTTTTCCACTGACGAAAAAGGGCAGCGCGGCGCGGCGCAGCCCCGGCCCCGGCAGAGCGGGAGGCGCCGCGCCAGGCACCGCCGCTACAGCCGGAGCCGCCGCGCCGACACCAACAACCGCCGCCGCAGGTAGGGCCCGCGGGGGGGGGAGCAAAGGGCTCCGGGAGTGGGGTTTTTTGGATGGGGGGTGTCCGCCGTGGGGCTGTTTGGGCAGGGGGTGTCTGTGGTAGGGTTGTGTGTCCGCCGTTGGGGTGTTCTGTCGAACGAGTGTGCGGGTCGGGGGGTTGGTGTGTGCGGTTTGGTGGAGTGTCCGGCGCGGCTGCCGGGGGTCCGGTTGAGAGCTAAGGTCGGTGTTGGTTCTTGGAGGGGTTTGGTGCGGTGTCCGGATCGGTGCTCGGTTGCTGGGGGTGCGAATGGGAGCCCGTCCCGGTGTCTCGCCGTTTGGGGGGGGGGGGGGGGTCTGTCCCGGTCTCCCCCAGCCCGGAGGCGGGCGGGTCCGCCGCGACGGCGCCGTCTGACCGGGCTGCTCCTGCCCGGGGCGAGCGGAACCCGGCTGGGCTGGGAGGGTCCGGGAACACCACCACCACCACCCCCTTATCCCCACCAAGGCAGCGGGACCGCGTTTCCTCAGGGTGAGAACGACTTTGCTGCTCCCCCGGCTCTCCCGCACTTTCCCCTGGGCAAACCCCCCAGCGCTTTATATCCACATAAACACCTATATCTTTATTTAGAGTAGCGCGGAGTTGTTTGTTGTTTTTTTTTCCCCTCTGTCAGTTCAGGTTCTGCTCCGTCTTTACGGCTGCGGTTACAATTTTCTGATGTTGAAAGAAAGGCGGAGTGTGGGGGGGGGGGTGTGGGTTAGAAGGAGGGTGCGGAGAGGAGAGGAGAGGAGAGGAGCCTTGCCCGTCTCGCTCTTCCCCAAATCTCCGGGCTGGAGATGCTTTCCCGTCGCTACAGCAACACCTACCGACCGCCGCACGGATGGACCGACGGACAGACAGGCAGCAGGGCCCCCCCTCCTGCCTCCTCCCGGGATAAAACATCGGGGATTTTACTGCGCACCTGAGGGGAAAAAAAAAAAAAAAATCCCAACCCTAAAACTACTCGGTTTTCTCAGAGTGTGGGGTTGTTTTTTTTTTTTTTTCTTGCCCACCCCCCCTTCTTTCCCCTCCACGACATCCTCCAAAGTGTCTGTCACCTCCGAGTTACATAATGTCGCTGTAGGAAGAGGGTGACACATAGGGACATGGGGACAGCCCGTTCCTAAAGCAGCCGTGCCTTCCTAACCTATGCAATGACAGAGAAAACCCTCACAGCCATTTACAAACCCCAAAGTCTTCTCATTTGTTACAACGAACTCATCAGCAATTATTGTTTTAATTATATTTTTTCCCCATGATTTCCCCCCCCCCCCCTCCGTTCTCTGCCGAGCAGTTTGCAGGTGTGCCCCCCACCCCAGTCAAGGTGTGTGTGTGTCTGTGGGTTTATTTTTGGGGTGGCACATTTGTTCTCTGCCTGGAGAGACTCTGCAGCTCCCGGCGAGCCTTTAATAATTCAGTGCAGGAAATGCGTGCGTATATATAGCAGGCAAGGTAATGCACAGCGTGTACCTACAGGAGGACAAATATGGAAACCTGGTGTGAATTATTCATGAGGTGTAATCAAATAGAGGATTTTCCTAGACAAAGCACACTTTGCTGTTTTCATATTTATCACAGCACAATCTGCGCCGGGTACGTTTGAACCTGGTTTCATTTGGGCCGTGTCAGGGAACCTTTCATGGATTTGTTAATGTTTCTTATTCACCTTCTAAGCTGTCGTCGAGAAAGAGGGGCTCGATAGAAAAATCTGAAAAGCCTTTTTTTCTTTGTGGCCTTCCAAAAATTAGCAGATGGAGTCAATATTTCTCATGCACTTCCCCGGGGAAGGTGTTTTTTTTGCTTGTTCAGTCTCTGGCAGGGGAATGAACTCGTGGTGCTAGGAACTGATTCATGCTCCTGCTCCGTGGCACGGGGTACTTTGGGTTTTGCTGTTGCATAGTAGGCAGAGGCTATTTTTAACCAGAGCAAGGTTATGAAACCTTAGACCCAGCTGAGTGAAAATAATCTGATCTGAACTGGAAAGCAGAGCCTGAGTGGCAGGGAACACACACGGGACCGTCCACTGGAGGGTCCCAATGGGATGATCCCACTCACCTTGGCCCTGGTCAGCCCTGAGATTGGGAAGTGTTGTCATCATGGAGCCTGTCACAGCAGTGCTGGGGAAACCACTTAAGTAAATATGCAAAGAATTAAAATAGTTAAATGAAAGAGCAATGAATCAGAGTTGATAGTGTGGTGATTCTTAAGCAACCCAGAGGTGTTACTGGAGCCACCACTGCTGTGGGACATCAAATATCTGGGGTAGCTAAACGGGAAACTCATCTCCATAGCCAGTTTTTGGGGATACTTGCACCAAGGTTGCCTGACCAGCAATAAACAGCAGCATTCAAATAAACACTGACCCCCAAAAATCCCCCAGGTTTGCTCCACGAGCCGCCTTTGGAGCCGTACCTGGCTAAAATATGCACTGGTGTTTTTTAAACTAATATTTACTCCTGCTAGACCTGCACAGCCACTGCGTCTCTGGGGGAGGGAGCAGGAGCTGCTCTGACTCATGGCTCAGCAGTTGTGAACTTGTTCCCAGCTCCTGAGCCCTCTTCCCAGTGTGCCAGGAAGAGTCCACCTTGGCTTCCCCAGGCTGCAGGCAGGCAGCTACCTCTGCTTGCGAAGTCGGCAAACCGGCTCCAAAAGTCACTGGAAAATAAATACTTTGTCGACATTGCATTGAGGTTTAGGATTTTTTTAATTATTTTTGTTTGTTTCTTTTCACCCAGATTGCTTTGCAGAGGAAAGTTTGTTCGCAGTAGTTCATGCACAGGTTCAGGACCCTTCCATTTTTTTAGGATGCTCCAGCAACAGAAACCTTAAAATTTAAAATATCCTTGCTCATAGGTGCTCTCCTGCAATACTATGGGAGTTGTGGCACAAGCAAAAATAGCCACTGGACTTGCTGGGAGAAATTTCCTTTGCCTTACTTGCACTGCTGCCTGTGCTTGCCCAGTGCAAAATGCATAAACAGCCCCAAAACAACACTGAAACATCTCCACATGCTTATGCACAAAGCCTTGGTGCTTCTTTATGCAGTCTCTTGTAAATATACTAAGTGGACACTGGTAGGGGTTTTGGTTGCCTTCCTCTGCTCTTGGCTAAGCAAATGCCAAACCTTCTTAAATCTGAATTACTCGAAATATTTACTGTTGAGACGTTGTCCAAGAGGAGGATAGTTAAAACATTAATTCCTCACATTCCAGTGTATTAGGGCTTTACCCTGCCACTTGCCAAGCTCCAGAAATGGAGAAACTTTGCAGATTTGATTCCCTCCCCCCCACCCCCCACAACTAGAGAGCCACCTTCCCACCCCCCAACTTTAATGCTTTTTTTTTTTTAAAAAAAAAAAAAAGAGAGAGAGAGGGAGAAAAAGAAAGGAATGCACATCTGGGCTAAATATTTGTTAGAAAGTATTCCCAGGATAGTGGGAGTTCTGGTGCCAGAGAGGAATTCCTGCGGGTTTGATCCATTGCATTATGTACTTGTTCCAAAAGCTGTTTTCAGTAAAATAGATGAGTAAGAAGTCTTAGCCAAGAACAGAATGTCTTTTTTGGCAACTAAAAGGAAGATAGGATTATTTTATTTCAGGTTATGTAAAAAAATTAAAAAAAAAAAAAAGAAAAAGAAAAAGGTGGTAAAATCCCATGCTCGGTGGTGCCTGCAGAGATTTGTAGTGGCAGGCACAGATCTATATATATGTATTTTCTTCTTTTTGTGCTGCTGTGCACATTTTTGTGACTTCTTTGTAAGACATCAATGTGGATTTAAGATTACTTGTGGAATTACTGCAGTTAAAATATCCTCACTGTGTCTGAATTGGCCTCTGGGTTTTTCTGGCTGAGCAGCCAGCATTTTTGGTGACATGGCTTTCAAAGGCAGCATCCAAATTGCTGGCATGAATTCCAGCTCCCAAGTGCCTGGGCAAGGAGGGGAGGTCAGGACTGTCTCTGCTTTGACAGTGAAACCCCCATCTTGAGGGGGTTTTGGGGGCTTGGTAGACATCAGTGAGTGCAGCAGGTAGAGCTCCTGAGAAAGGTGTGAAAACTTAACCTGGAAAACATCACAGCTGTAAATCAGCAAAGAGGGGAAAGGGGTTAGGGGGTGTGGGGAGAATTAATGTGTTTTGGCTGGTTGGCAACAGGTTCACCAGCTTTTTCCCATTAATTGAGTATCATGTGTGCACGACACCTACTTTGCATTAACAGAACAATAGGTGTTTTGAATAAGACAGCATGCCAAAGGTGTGGGGGGGTTGTTTTGTTTTGTTTTGTTTTTTTAAATGTATTTGGCTTATTCTTACAGATGAGAGATACACACACCTATCTTCATCTTTCTGCCAGATATGGCAATAGTTATAGCAATATAACAATAATATAATAATATACAACAATATAACAATAATATAGCAATGATAGTTTTAAAAATAAAAATAAAGTTGCACCATCTTAGACACAGCTTCCCTTGGTGTTTGTGTTAGCTCAGTTAGCTCATTTGAGGAAAACACTTTGGCTTTTTCTTGCTGTGTCCTTTGGGGGAATGTGGGAGGTGAGAGTTCCTGGGGATCCCTTGAAGTCTGTGGAGGACCTGGGCATCAGGGCTTTGTCATTCTGCAGCATCATCATGTCCACTCTCTTGCTTCTCTGAGAGCCCTGCAGACCAGGTAGATCCTGATGGAAACAGATGGCACGTGGGTTTGTTGTTTGGTTTTGGTTTTTTGTTTTACTTTTTTTTGCTCCAGACCTGGGAGTTATCCCTGTCTCAGCAGTGTGAGCTTGGCTGCTCCACCACCCTCCGGTGTCTCCCACAAGTCTTGGATGTGGTCAGCATCTCATCTCTGAGGGTGTTTGCCAAGGGACATGTGTCCTGTGGGCTGATTTCTCCCTCCCTTGGCTAGGCAGCAGCATCTTTCACTGGCAGCATCGGAGGTGTCCTTTGGAGCAGAGGGTGGTTGTTCTGTGCCATGAATTGGTGCTCTTTGAAGCCATGTGTAGGGTTTTTGGGTTGTTGTTTTTGTTTGGTTTTTTTTTTTTTTTTGCAAAGTTTTTGGCCACTCCTGGTAGATGATGGGTCAGAACAAACTTCTGGCTGCAGCCCAGGCTTTGATTCATGAATTTGGAGGGCTTCTTTGCTCCTGGTTGTGTGAGAAAGAGCAGAAGGCACAAAAAGAATAAAAGTAAAAATAGATTTAAATGCAGCCAGGTAGCTGGTTTGGGTGTTCTGGCTGCCTTGTGAGCTCCTCCAGGCAGGAAAGGGGTTAACCCAGGTGTCAGGTAGGACATGTGCTGCTGGGGCTGGAGGGTGGCCAAATCCACCTTCTCCCCATCTGTTTTGGATTAAGGCCAAAAAAACAACAACCCCTCAGTGGCAAAACCACCTGCAGGTCTGAGAAGGAGGAGGGATGGAGGGCACCATCTCTCCCCCATCCTCAGCTTTGGGGGGCTGGGAGGGATGCAGAAGTTCCCTAAGTGTGTCTCGCAGTGAATGATGGACTTCTTCAGGCTGAGGATTATTTTAAGGTGGTTTTTTTTTTGCCTTTTAAAGGACTGTTGTCTTCTGGGATGCTATTGGTAAACTTAATTAAGGAGGGCTGGCACAGGGCTTTGAAGGCAGGCCATGTGCTTCCATCCTGCTGCCTGTCCTCCTGTGGCTCTGTTGAGATCTTGACAATCCCATCCTGAGGAGGTTTTGAAGCTGGTGGGGTTTCTGTGTCACCTGCTTAGGGCTGTCAGGAGAGTGGGTTTGGTGGCTTGTTTTTTTTTAATTCTTTTTCTTTTTTAGAAACTTAATTTAACTTCAGACATGCAAAAGAGGGTGAGAAAGTGCTACGGTTACAACGAACTAATTTGTGGTGGGAGAGGATGGGGACCAGGTGTCTGGTACCCCTGCATCTGCACTTTCACTGTCCTGGGGCTGTATGTGTCTGAAGCATCCCAATGTCATCTGAATATCAGGGATGCTTTAGGTTTTGCCTGTTACTTCTGCTTTTATTGAACCAGGGATGTGGCTGGTAGCATCCTGCATCTCTGGGGCTCTCCCCTCTTTGCTTTGAGGGAGTTTCTGGGCTGGGGCTGCATTTCTACCACCATGGTTTTGCCTCACAGCCTGATGGGATGGGGTCAAAGAAAGTCACTGCTGCAGGAGCAGCCTGGTCTTCAGCTTTGGGTATGGCTCACTGGCTTCCAGATAAGATGGCAGTGACTTCTGCAGAAACAAGGGCTTCTGGTACAGTGTTGCCAGCATCTAAAAGGAGAAATGGGCCATCATCTATATAAGAGCATCCCAGGTTAGGTGGGGTCTGATATCCATTAGCACAAAGTTAGCCATTAAATTATCCATTAGCAAAATGTGTGTAGCTTTTGTGCAATTTCAGGAGACAAAACCCCACAAACTTTATAAAAGAAAAGGTTAAAAGATGAAATAAAGTTATTTTAAAATTTTTTACTCTAAGATGAGCAGAGGAAAAGCATGCAGTAAATTTATGAATCTAGGCAAGTACAGAGCTCCTTTGTTTTTAATTAGCTGCATTGTTTTTAATTGCTACTATGCTTGATACATAAACCCAGCCTAAGCAAGAATAGCTTATTGAATGGGGGACTGACTCTGAAAGACACCGTGAGAAGGGCTGTTCTTCACAGTTGATATATTTGTATTTCAGTGCTTCATTTAATAAGTCTGTTTCCCTAGGGGGCTGTAGCAAGTAAATCATGCCAACAGATTGTTCTCTGCAAACTGGCTTATTTTTGTAATTAGCAAGACGTTAAAGCTGTAACTGCATAGCAAGCGAGCTGGCTAAGAAGTTAGCATAAAAGAATTAGTAAGCAAAATGTAATACTTATTGCTTGATGGCATTTGTGTTGATTGCATTGGTTTCTGGACAGTTTGTTGTCTGTGATAGTCAGTTTTTCTGTGGTGTCTTAAAATGGGAGAGAAAGTCAGCAGGTGTGCCCAGTGAGGTAGGAAAGTCTGGTTTTTAGGGGGAGCACTTTTTGGAAACCACACCTGCATGGTCAAGAGGGTGGGGTGGAGAAATCTTGGTGGGGGTTAAAGCTCTCCTGCTCCTCAGCAGAAGCTGTCAGTAGTTCCCTCGTTTAATGTTTCTTTTTTCCTTTGTTTTCCAGTTACATGAAAAGTACGGCGTCACCATGAGTGGAGTATTGAAAAGGAAGTATGAAGAGCTGGGGGATGACAGCACCTACTGCTCCTCCTCCTCCTGCTCCCCTCTCTCCTCCTCAGCATCCTCAGGCTGGGAGTCAGATGAGGAGAGTTCCCATGGGGAGCCCAAGCCCAGCTCTGCCTTAACGCCCAGCTTCACCCGTGAGTATCTCTGGCAGTCCCTTTCCTGGGATCATACGTGCTTTTCATAATGTGGGGGTGGGTTGTCACCATGCAGAGACCCCCTTGGAGCACACCTTTACAGGTGGAAGCAGCCATCCTGTTTTTATAATCAGCCACCATCCTCAGGGTAGTTTTCCCCAGCCCTTCCTCTCAGCATTTATCATTCCTTGATAATGTTTCCAGACATAGAAGCCCAAGGATCTTGGTATGCAAAGGCATGCAGGTTAAGTCAGTGCTGTAGGACCATCCCATCATCCCTCAATTCCCTGTCAAGCTATTCCATAGGCAAAAACTAAACAGACACCAAAGGCCTGTAATACTGCTTTTTAAAAATTATTAACCGGTAGTGTGATTACCATTTCAGAACTAATTTCCTACATGAGTTGGGTTCTTTGCCAAAGAACATGACACGTTTGACATTGCCTTTGCTGTTAGTACAGCTAAATGCTATTTTGTTTTCCCAGCAATGTGAGTTTTGAGAGCTTTTAGGAAAACACAGAAGACAAGGTTGTAAAATCCTTTATCTACTGTGTGAAGAGAAAAATAAAAAATACAATACTAGAACATCTTCACAGAGTAGAAATAGTCCAGCCTAGTAAATTATATTGAACACCAACTGTACATAGCAGTTAAGGTCCACTAAGCAGACATACACAAACACGTAGTTGTCTGAAAAGGCTTTAGAAGTCTTGTAATAATAAAGAGTCTCATTCTTGCTTGTCTTCCCAGGTTTTGTGACAAAACAATGAACTTTTTGTATTCTCTGGCTCAATTGGAAAAGGGTCAGGAATGGGAAAACAATTTCAGAGGAGGGGTGCGGGGAGAGGGAAGCAAATGCCAAAGTGCAGCAGCTCAGCTGAGAGATGATGGTGGTGGTTAACTTGCCTTTTGAGAAAGAGCTAATGTTTTAGAAGATTGACTCAAGGTTGTTATGAAAATGCAACGTGCAGTGCAAAGATACCATCAAAGCGATTGCAGAGCCCAGTGTGAAACCCTCAGCTATTTAGCAGAAGCTGCTGACACAGCTGGGTGAACAATTTTTCTTTTTTTTTTTTTCTTTCCTTGTGAAACTGAAATGCTGTATTTTGGCAAGTGAGACTTGTAAAACGTGGGGGCAGTTAACTGTCTGGTCTTGCACTTTCCCAGCCCTTGGGGACAGCCAAACTACCTGAGCCCCTCAGGTTTTCAGCAGTCCTTTCAGTTGTCTCTGTGGTGGCACCTAAGACATCCATGCACCAGCAAAGAATGGGACCAAAAAAACCCTGTCATGGAATTTGTGTGGAGCTGACTCTTTCCTGAGGTGCTCGTGCAGCAGAAAAAGCAGCTGTGCAACCCAGTACTACCATGGCTGGCTTTGATTTCTGTGGCCAGCTGCCTTCATGGAAACTCATTGACTCTGCAACTGCCCTGGCTAATGAGCTCACCTCCATCTGTTGCCTTTGCATGTGCAAATGTGCAGAGCCAGGTATCTCTGGAGAGGCTCCACTGTAAATGGTGTGTAGCATGTTTCAGCAGTTTAAGATAAACCAGAGTCAAGTTTACTCTGGGATCACCTGCATAAAGATTAACATCTTTGCAGCTGCTCTCAAATGAGCCTCTTGAGAATAAACTACAGATTCATAGTTCCTCCCAGTGGATGGTGAAAGGAAGCACCAGAAAAACAGCCGGTTGGGCTATTTTATGCCCTGACACAAAAGCTGTAGCCAGGCTAGAGTTTCAGGGCTTCAGCATCCTAGGAGCAGACCACGAGCTCCTGAATGTGGGACAGGGTGGTTGGGTTTAGAGCAAGACAAGCACACAGGATGGTTTGTTGGTTGGTTGTTATGCTCTGCTGCATGTGAAGAATAAGCAAAGTCTGTTTCCTGGAGGAAGTCAGGCGGGAAGGAGAGGCAGCAGCTGTTTCTTAGGGTAAATCTCTAGGTTGGTGACTCTGCTGCACTGGAAGTGGGCTCAGTTCCCTCTCCATCCTCATCCCACCTTTGAAATGCTAGAACCTAAACCCCCAGAAGCCACCATGCAAAGTTGAAACCTTTTCCTATCATGCACCTGTTAAGCAAGCAGTTCCAGGTCTGTTTGTAATATTTAGAGCCTCTTTGCAATGTTTCTCTCCCGTCTGCAGGGTGGCAGCACTGACTTTGTGCTTTGTTGTTTGTTTTTCTTTTTTTTTGTCCTGCCTCCATTTTTAGCCACCTCTATCCTGAAGAAATCTAAACGACTAAAGAAGAACAATGTGGAGTTTGACCGGGTCACTGTGTTTTACTTCCCACGCTGCCAGGGGTTCACGAGTGTGCCTAGTCGTGGGGGCTGTACCCTGGGGATGGTGAGCAAACACAGCTCCTCCAGGCAGTTCACCTTAGCAGAGTTTTCAAAGGAGCAGGAAAACGTTCGTCGGGGGAAACTTGAGGAAAAATTAAAGGAGGAGAAGTTGGAAGCGTTGAAATGGAAAGTGAGTAGGAGCGTGGGGCTGGTGGGGAGCAGGTGGATGTTGTTATTTAATGGCTGATTTCTCGTGGGAGCTTCTCTGAGACCTGAGAACATTTGTTCCTCAAACCTGTTTGGGTCTCCATAAAACACAGACTTCAGCGAGGGATTTTCAGCTCAGTTTTCCACTTTAGGAAAAGCAATGGAAGTGACACTGAACTCCGAGTCAGGTGTCTCTCAGGTCTTTGGGGGCTCTGACACAGGTTTTGGGCCTGGGGTCAGCCACCATGTGGGGGCAGATATTTCTTGTTTCTAAACTGGGGGTGCTGGTGGCTCTGTGTCCCCAACAAATCCCTCATGCTCTGCCCATGTTTTGCTCTCAGCTAACCATGAACGGCACCAAAGTGTCAGAGGAGGCCAACCAGCTCACCATCGAGGACATCTCTGACGATGACATCGACGTCAGCAACGTGGACCTGGAGGATGGCTTCTTCCTCCAGCCCTACCCTGCCAAGAAGAGACGGGCACTCCTGAAAGCATTGGGGGTGAAGAAGATCGACAAGGAGGAGAAGCGGGAGCTGCACAACATCCGCTTGTCCCGGGAGGACTGCGGCTGCGACTGCCGGGAGGTCTGCGACCCCGAGACCTGCAGCTGCAGCTTGGCAGGCATTAAATGTCAGGTACTGCCCTCGCCTCTGGGCACAGGGGAAAGCCCACAGCTGAGACTGTGTCTGTTAAAGCAGGGATGGGGTGTTTAGCAAGCAGGACAGATTTAGGGCAGCTTGTAAAAATGCTTGGAGCAAAGCAGGTGAGAGAAGCTCTTGAAGATGCTCCCCGGGCTGTGAGGCAGATGCTGCTGGAAAGTGTCCACTTCCCAAATCCCACGTGCAGCCATCCACCCACTGCCATGGCTGGCAGCCCTGGGGACATCCCCGAGCCTGCAGTGGGAATGTGCTCGCCACGTTCTTCCCCATGAGATCTCTGCCTCCTCAGTCTCCTCTTGGGGATGGGCCACATGGGGATGTCTTGGCAAATGAAAGCTTCTCCCTTCTGACACGAGGCTGCTATTTCTCCTCCTCTCCCTGGTTTAATTTTTTTTCCCCTTCATGTGTATCACAACTCCCAGCACACTCAGGGAAATGTGGAAGCATCAGTGCCAGCCCCCGGCGAGCTGTGCAGAGCCCCTGCAACGTGGGGTCATCCCTGTCTGTTTGGTTACTTTAGTATATTTTGTATTTTATTTTTTTGTGGCTGCCTGCCCAGCTGTGTTGGGGGAGCCATATTCTCTATTCTGGGTGCTGCTTGCTCTTTCCTCTCTGTGGCTGCAGTATGGGGGTGGTGTAGGGTGGGTGTGTGCAGACAGACTGATGCTCCGTGTGCCTCCTCTAGTGGCTGCTGGTAACGGGGACATAAAGCTGCTGCAGATGCCTGTTGAGCAATTTGTCCTTGTCTCAGCAAGGGGCAGAAGCTAGCAGTATGGATCAGCTATTAAATATCATGACCCAATATGTAAAAATTCAGGTTTTCCTCCTTATTTCTCTTCCTTCTGGAGTCTTAGATTTTGCTTTACTTTGGAACCCTTCAACTGGAGTTGCACTGAAATCCAACTTTTTTATGACAACCCTTCAAAGAGCAGTGTTTCTTATAATTATCTTTCTTTTTCAATCTGCTTTTAAGCCGGTCAGCTGTTACTTGGTTTCTCAGAGTGGGTGTGTTGCAGACAGTTCTGATTTTGCACCACCCTGTTTGGTCCTTACCCTCAACTTCTGCTTCTCCCCATTCCAGATGGATCACACCTCCTTCCCCTGTGGCTGCACTAAGGACGGCTGCGGCAACACCGAGGGCAGGATCGAGTTCAACCAGGCCCGTGTGCAGACCCACTTCATCCACACCATCATGAAACTGGAGCTGGAGAAGCAGCAGCAGAGCAATGAGAAGGTGGTGGAGCCCGAGCCCCCTTTTCGGGAGCGGCTCCCACCCTTGGGATGCACGGGGGGGAAGGGTTCCTTGGAGGAGCGTGCTGTGCCGTTGGCACCCGCCTTCCAGTTCAGCCCTGACCTGGAGGCCCTGGGGGAGAACAGCTGCAGCAGTGACATGACAGACTCCTCCATCTCCTCCCACCCCAGCGAGGACCTGGAGGAGCCCTACGAGAGCCTTCCCTCTGACAAATCCCAGTCGGACGTGGACGACGACGGCTTGGCACGGATCCTCCACTTCAATGACTCGGATGCTGAGGAAGAGGGAGGCCGTGGCCAGGATGACTTGAGTTGCTTCCATCCCACTGACTTCTTCATTGAGGACCACGGTAGCGAGGCCAAGTCTGTCCCCAGCCACTTGTCCCACCTCTCTGAATGCCTGGATGAGAATGCCAACCAGGATGGTGGGGGTTTGCTGGAGGATGCCCCCCACGCGCGGTGCGATGGGTTGTCCTGCTGCGCCTCATCCCCAGCCGAGCCTTGCTCCAAGAGCTATGCCGACCTCAGCCTTTCCTCTGACTCCTTGGATTTCTTCCAGTCCTTCTCAGACTATAACTTGGGACCTCTTTACAACTCCTTAAAGGAGTACGAGAACCTCGATAACTTCTCAGCGTTACAGTTTCAGTTGCCTAATTTTCCTGGCTTCCCGCAAGCTGGAGATCAGGGCTCCTGTTTCTTGGAGTCCCTCATTGGTTTGTCTGAATCCGTCCCTGAAACCCCAGCCCCTTTTACAGACAATCAACTTTTGGAGGATGCCATCAAGTCATCACTGATGGAGACAGTGAAAGTGTGAAATGCCTGTGTGGCTGAGGAAGCAAGGGCTGGTGCTGAAAGGAAAACTGAAAAACTGTTGGACAGGCAAACTTTCACCAAAAGGATGATGAGCTACTCGAAATTAAGGAGGAAAAACAAAACCCAAACAACAGCAAAAAGACTTTCCAAGCAAACAAACTATTTTTGGTCTTTATAGAATGTGGACGTTTTGACATACTGCAGCTACAATCAGTCCTCTTGCTGTTTGTGCAAAAATTTCTAAACTTTCATCATGGGGTTGGGAGGGGAGGGCGGGCAGAAGACTTTCACGTATGAATTTCCTTGTGTTTTGTATGAAAAGACCTGTCAAGAAATACTCCTCGGTAACGTTGCCAGTCGTACACACAGCCCCTTCTAGAAATGTTTCAGTGTTGTGGGAACTTTTTAAGACAACTTTTTGAAGCTGTATTTATTGTGAAAATTTGTGGTTTGCGTAAGAGTTAGCCCAACGTGCTCTTGCGTTTAAATCGGACAAGGTTTACAGAAGAGATCCATACACTATATACATAATCATTCTTCATCTATTTATTGCAAATTCCAGAATTTAACTAGCCACTGAAGCTTGAACTAGCATGAAACCTTATTTAAATTGGTAATACCTCAGATGTATTATGTGTACAATCATTATTAATTTTTTTTGCATAATATATCTGTATTTATTTATTTTCTACCTGTAGTACATGAATAGCACTGTGGTTTATCAATGACCTGGAAGGGCAATAAGGTCTTCAGCAGCACCCATCCTAAAGATGACCCTGGTTTCTTTTCCTGAGTCTGAAAGGTGTTGGCTGTTTTTTCTTCACATTTCTAAAAGAGCAGAATGCAAATTGTTGGGAGGGGAGGGATGGGGGAAATGTCTGTGCAATGTCCTTTGGTCACTATCAGCCTTCCAGTAGACATGATGTGTCTGATCTCTATAATGCCACTGTGGAGAACAAAACCCTCAACTTTTCAAGAAATAATATGAGCTAGCTCTTTTTAAACAAGAAGAACAACTACAAAAAAACCCAACCCACTCCAACACCCTTTTCATAAGTTATTTTATAATTTATTTAATTTCCTGAGGATTTGGCCATAAGATCTTTCACGGTCAGTTGTGGTGCCTGAATCTGCAGAGGAGCCATTTGGGGGGATGTGACAAAGGGGACCTTTGCAGGCCAGGGGGGGCTTTGGGAGAGGAAAGCCAACAGCAGCAACACTGTGCTCCTCAGCAAGTGCTCCTTAGGACTCCCCAACATCAAGAGGGTTGCATCTCCAAAATCTAGTGGGCCAGACTGTTTATAATATTTTATTGTTTTTTTAATATAGGTTAATTGGGTAAATCAAGATAGGTGGACATGAAGGTTATTAGGTTACTCCTCACTTTTTGAGTACAGTTTTAGAGGAAAGGAAAAAATAATTCCTGAAAACAAAAGCTGAAAAACTTGAAGGCTTTTTTTTTTTTTTTTAAATGAGATAAGTCATTGTGTTTAAGAAGGATATTGGGGGCCCTCTTGGCCTTTTGTTATTTAAATCAGTTTGAGAACATGCCACTATTTGGCCACGAGATGTAACTGGACATAAAATCTTTATGTCAGTGATACACTAAGTGCCTATGCCAGCGGTATTGGGAAGAAACAACAACAACAAAAAAAGGCTTTAAAACCTGCCAGCTTTAAATCCCTGCTTGGGAAACATGAAGATTAGGGATGGAGTGATGCCTGGTGTTGCTGGCATGGGGCAAGGCAGCAGCTTTTGGCATTCCAGCCCTGCTGCCCTGGGGGATGGTGGAAGCTCTGAGGGATGCAAAGACACCCAGATGGGGATAGCAGGAAACCTAAAAACAGATTTGAGGATTTTTCTGTAGATTGAGCTGTTTATATCCCAACAAAGAGGTGGTGCTCTCAGGTACCTGCTATTCCCCAGGCGCCTTGTGCAAACCTGGCAGAATTTAGGAAACTTCTGATGCGTGAATATGGCGAAGGCAGAGTTGTTTGGGTTGTGGTTTGGTTTTGTGTTTTGTTTTGTTTTTAATCATTATTATTACTATTTAATTGTACATCTTCTCTGGTATTGAGCCAGTCAGCTTGGAAGTAGAGCTGCTGACCCAGGAGCAGACGCTCACCTCGTGCTTTCCACCCCATCCTCCCGTGAGGCATCACCCCGGGGACCTCCCCGCTGGGCAGGAGGGTGACTGTAGAAATACTACTGGCAGATGGAGGATTTCCTGGATATAAATATATATATATATATTATTAATAATAATTATTACTATTTTTTGTTGTCATCACTTCTTTAGATTGAAAAAAATCCCCTTCAGTTATCTCCTAGGTGGTAGTTTCTGTCCTTCAGACTGCATCAAAAATATTGACAGCTGAAAGTTTGGTACTGTTCTGTATTTATTGGCACTAATATATTTTGTAACATTCCTAGGTTTCTCTACATATATATATGTATTTATATATATAAAATATATACAATATTTTATATATATATATATATACACACACACTTTTTAAAAAATTAAGGGTGGGGATGGATGCCTGCCTATGTAGATTTTTTTTCTATAATTTATTCTTTTTATTTGTGTTGGTGCCAAAAAAAAACCCCATGATTTTTTTCTCTTTTCTTTTCCCCCCTCCCCCCCCGGGCACTGAATTGTAAATACATATTTTTTTTTCTTCTTCTTCTTGGTATCTGTGTAAAAAGTTGCCTGTTAAACAGTTTAAAAACTGGGTATTTATTGACACAATCTGTAATTATCTAATGTATTGATTGAAACGCTTTGGTTTCAACATAGCTTTATTTTAGCTTTCTTTGTGTATATATTGTGATTATGTTGCTTAAAGGTACAAGTTAAAAAAAATGCTTTATTTTTACCTTATCCATTTGCATTTGTTTATAAAAAAAGCATATTTGTCTACAGCTGCTGTCTCTCATTTCATCAAAGCAATATGAAGAAATTTCCATTACACTTTCAATAAAATAATTTTGTTTGAATACGGCAGTGCCTTTGCCCTCTTTGTCCTTTACTGAGGCTCAAGAATTTGAGTAATGGGTGTTTATGCTGCATTGGATGGCCAAGTTGTCCCTTTTTTGTTTGTTTTTGGCACTTTTTGTCCTCTTTTTGAAGAGGCCTAAAGTTGCAAGCCCATGTTATTGGCAGAGGACCATGCTGCCAGGGCAGGAGCAGCCCTTGGCCCATCTTCTTATCATCTCAGAGGCTTTTCCTGAGCTTGGGGACAACTGCTGCTTTTCTCACACCCTCAAATGCAGCCCAGAGAAGAGCATCCCTGTGCCCTCCCTCATATGGGGTAAGGACATGAGGAGCCTGAAGGGCTGAATGCAGATATGGGACCAGTCCCATAATGGGAAACCAGCTGTAGGATTGGTCCTTGGAGCAAAGGGGGAGCTGAGGCAGCTCATCCATCCCTGCCTTTTTACCATGCATCACAGCTGGGTATGCAAAGATGGGGGGGGCTTCCCAGGTAGCTTCTGAGGTGTCCCCAGGTCTATCACAGCCTCAGTGTCACCTTGACACAGAAAGATGGCAGGAACACTACCAAAGCCCTAGAAGGTCACAAAGGAGAAGCTCTGGGTACACAAGGGGTGCCCAAAGTCTCTCTGTCTTCATCCAAGGACAGAAGGGCACCCAGTGCCAGTCCCTACTTTCAAATTTCATGCTAAAATAACATGTTTTAAAATAGAACCATGACTAGGAAGAACCTCTTTAGCAATTTGCTTAATTGATATGAGGGCAAAAATGTGATGCAACTTCTTGGTAGAATGAGAGTTGTGTCCTGCAGAGCATCTCCTGAGGCTCCCAGGGTGTCTCTGACCTCTCAGCCATGCCATGGCAATGTCCCCAAAGGCATTGCCTTGTGGTGGCATGTAACAATTGTCCTTTCATGTGGCTTCCTGCTCCACCAGTATGACTTTGTGTGACACAATGCCTTCTATTTTTTTTTCCCCCTAAACCCCATAAAATTGGGCGTATGGGGCCACAGTCCAGCTGTGATATTTCCTGAGCTTTGAGCCTTGAGCCTTGCAGAGGCTGCACCTTTGCTAGGGTTGATGGGGGAAAAAAGTGGTGCCAGCATCCCTATCACCAAGAAGAATTTAGAAGAAATCTTGGGAAGCCCTTGGAAATCCAAGGAAAACTTTTTCTTCTCAGGCTACAAAACATTTCATCCCATGGCACCCTTGGGACCTAGAAAGACACAGCCAAAAACAGCGTCACCACCATCCTGTACCCCAGGGGACAGCAGAGAAAATACTTTTGGACCTGGTAATAAGAGGGAGATAAGAAGGGGTTGAGGATGTGAGCAAGCCCAGGGTGCAAAGCAAAAGCTGAGTGAATCCCAGAAACCTGGATGGGGAAATGCACACCTACCCCATGGGTATAAATCATAACCTCTGGCACTGACCTACAGCAAGAGAAATCAGACCAGGAATGCCATTGTCTTATTTTCCATGGGGAATACATTTTTAAAGGGTGCCCCCAGAGCAGAGAAGCTCAATTAGTTGCATAAATGCTTTGTTACAAATTATTTGCTGAGCCATAAAAGCAGCAATACTGACAAGAGGCTCATCCCTGGCTCTTCTGCAGCACAGGGGGAATGAAGCTCAGCCCCAGGTTCCTCACCCAGAAGTATGCATTTAGCTGTGCTGTGGTTTTTTTTTTTTTTCTGCTTTACAAGTTTTATGCCTATAATTCCCTCTTATATTAATTATTTGCTGATAGGGAGGGGGAGACCCCCCCAGCTTACTGCTCCAGCTGCCACACTGGGGGGTTTTGATGCACAGTAATGACTTTGGGCCATGACCCAGCAAAGAGCACCCCAGCCAGGAGACCCCCAAGGTGCCAAAACAGCCCTGAGTGCCACCTCCCATTAGTCAGACTCCAGCAGGGACATCACAGGGAATCACAGAATGATTTGGGTAGGAAAGGACCTTAAAGATCATCCAGTTCCAACCCCCTGCATGGCCTGGGATACCTCCCACTAGACCAAGTTGTTCCAACCCCCATCCAACCTGGCCTTGAACACTTCCAGAGAGGGGGCATCCACAACTTCTCTGGGCAGTTTCTCACAGCCTCTTTGTGCCAAGAGGAGTCCCTGTTTGCTTTGAAGAGCAAGGCAGGAGAAGCCTTGTAGGAGTTTCTCCAGCTGGCTGAGGATCATCCTTCTTCAAGGCATTGACATTAATGCCATGGCCACTCCACTTTGATAGGGCTGCACCTTAAAAGGGATTGCAAACAGATACAGCCCTCAGTTTGCTTCCAGGTCATGGCAGGATTGATGCCATCATGTTTTCTGCACACACAGGGGGGACATCCACCCATCTGGTGTCACAGAGCTTGGAACTCATGCTTCGTTTGACAGCGGGTGGTGGCGTTCCTTCCCATTCCTGGAAACTGGTGATTCACTGACCCCAATTAACCTTATCTCTGTGTTCCTACCTTGCTTTGGGCTTCATCACCCTCTTTATTTTCATTTCTTCTCTCTCTCTTTTTTTTTTTTTTTTTCTTCCTCCAGGCAGCCACCCTGTAGCCTGGCCCATAACACTCAGAGGCATGGAATTACTCACCTCCTGCTTTCCTTTCATTTTTAGGTGCCTTACAAGAGCTGAACCGTGCCTGTAACCACCAGACTAGAAAGCAATTCTCCCCAGGTGGTGGAGCAGCCTCCGGAAAAGGGGAATGACTCACTTGAAGATAGAAGGCTGAGAACTGGGACAGGAATGGGCTGGGACAAGAGACTCAGCTCCTCCGGACCTGGCGCCACACAGGAATGACACCCGAGGACATTTCTCAGCAAGAATAACTAGAATATGACAAGTAGGATGGACTTTATCTTCAGCAGGGAAAACCACCAAGCCAAGAGCTCCAGGGCAAGGCAAGGAGGGATAGCAGCAGCAAGGACAGGTTCCTATGACCAGGTCCTGCACATGAAGGGCTTGTGTCTGCTTTGGAGGCAGGAATGTTGGGAAGAAAAATCACGTTTCTAACTGATAAGAAAAAAGCAAGTTTGCACCACATGGGCAACCAGAGTGACACTGCAAGGGGTCAGGTTGCCTCAGGCCTTCTGCAAAGGCAATAGAAGGTGATGTCTTTACAACCCTGCCAGCTTCAAGACCTCTGTTGCTGTGACAGACACTTACTTTCTCCACCTGTGCACAACCATTTTCCATGGAATTTAGCAGAACTTTTCAGGTGCTGAGGTTTTAACTCAGACCGAGAGATGGGTTTGGTTTCCCATAAAAAAGGCACTGCAGTATTGGCAATTGTTGGCATGTTCCTATGGCCTGTTTGAGTTTTATTCTGTCAGTGCTATGGGACAGGGAAAAAAGAAGGAAGTTCAGTTCTTATTCTTTGGAGTAATGATGTCCAACATGACAGAAATCCTTATTACAGTCTACGGAAGGGTCCTCTCCATCAAACCAACCCAAATGACAGAGCAAATTAAAAGCAGTGTGATTTCTACACCATATGAGGGGCCTTCTGTGGTCATAATCTCTGGAGGAGCTGTGGGTTCCTCAGCATCTGGGGAACCAGGTGATGCCAAAGGCATCGGCCCAATGTGAGCAGCCTGGCTGCAGTGTTTTCCCTGCAAAAACCAACAGCAGCTCCTGGTTTGCCAGAGCTCTGGCTAAAGAGAGACTTCAGGTAAGGAGTTAATAGAGACAACAAAGTTTTCTCCTTCACAGCCATGACCATTAGGAGGGGTTTTTTATGCTGCTTAATCCTCACATTTCCAGCAGCTTGTTTTATACCTCTAAGCCTGCTGCTGAGGGAATGGCAGCATTGCCATCTACTGGGCACCTGCATTCTTCTCCCACAGCCTCTCAGCTGGCCAAATTGCACTTGGGCGATGCTTGCTTCTTTGTGGGACCAGACACCGTGTGTCTCACCGAGATATCATATTTAAAAGTACAAAATAAGGTTTAAATGTCCTACTTGAGTCTGGAAAGGAGGTAAGGGTGTCCTGGGGCTTGGCTGTGTTTCCACGCCTGGTCTGGCACATCCATCCACAGATGGAGGAAAACATCTACAGAAGATTAAAATTAAAAAATAAAATAAAATAAATAAAACAAATCCATACACACATACCAGGGAAGTGGAGTGAGGGACAGAAATGCCTGTGGCTGGATATGCTCTGACTCCATCACACTGGTAGGTACACAAAACCCACCAAAGAGGGGATATCTGTGACCAACAGAGCTGAGATATTTTGGCACCAGCACAGAGGCTGTGAAGATTTTCAGGTCAGTCCAGACAAGGAGGCTGAAAGGCTCGAGATGTCCTGGGGACTTGATTCCCTGGGGACCTCATGAGCCACATGCCAGGGTAAAACACAACAGGGGAACCCTGCCACCAAGATGAGTAACATGAAAAGATCTTCCCTCCAAAACAAACCTGCTCCACCGAGATACCCTGCATAGGAAACTGTTCTCTATTACACTTCCCTGGAAATAAATATTTGGCTACTGCTTTGGAGTAAATAGAGATGAGCACTTAAAGGTCCTCAAATACTTTTCATAGTCAAAGCATCCCAAAGAGCTTTCTGGAAATGAAGGCTGAATAGTGTCCAGGAGGCAAGGGAGCCCCTTGTAATCCTACTCCCCAATGACCATAATTTTTGCTTGCAAGTGAGCAAGGGGACGATGGGTGAAGGAGTGGTCCCATTTTGACTGGAGATTTTGAGGGTTATTCTGATAAAGGCAAGCAGCCCCAGGGCAGGATTTGGATGAGATGTTTATAACCAGAACATTGCTATTCAGCTGTGGTGTGATTGAGGACCCCGCTGCTGAGTTTATCTCTGCTTGAATTTAAAGCTCCCCAGTTCTGTTGTGTTTTGGGCCAGTTGTGGTGCTCAAGGGTATAGAGATACTGTCTTGGGGATTGTGAAAAGGACCTCAGAAGAAGTGTGACCCTTTGATGCCACAGGATGGGATGTCCTCATCCATCCCTACTGACACTGACCACTGCATTTGATCACTGCTCCCCCAAGCTGTGTTTCAGAACATCTCCAGCCTTAATTCCCCAAATAGCTCAAGGTGACATAGCCAATTCCACAGCTCACTACAGGACCCTACACATGATGGGACCAGCCCTGGGAGATAAGTCTCCCATTGCCATGGTTGTCTCCTTTTTCTTCTCCCCATAAAGCTGTAGGGAGCACTACTTTTCCAAAATCTGGTTTCCTCCCTGGTTGAGCTGCAACCTCCAAGCTTCAGAGAAAAAGATGGCAAGATTTAAAGTCAGCACTAGACTACTGTGTGTGCCTGAATGTCTTTTCTTAATACCACTGGATATTATGTGACTGTGTCATCTCCTGTCTTCACTCAGTAAAACCTGTGTGAAGCACACCATTTTCCTCAGGCTTCCCAAAATGTGCTCCTGGGATCCCAGCTTTGCCCAGCAGAGCTGGAGAACAAGTACTTCTAGCCAGGCTCTTGGACAGCAAAGGGTAAACGAGGCACAGGAGAAGCACAGGCACCCTGCCCTGTGCTGCCAGGGTATCACCTTCCTCTTATCCGAGGCAATAAATCACCTCTGAGCAGCACAAGCTGTTCCTGTCATCAAAAGGCAGAAGGAACGTTCCTCTTGGCATTGAGGAGGTGATAATGACCCTGAATTAGAGCTGTGAGTCTCCAGCACCCCATTCTCTTGCTCCTGCAAGTGCAGCATGATGTTTCTCCCTCTGGCTCTTGCAGGAACAGGTCCAGGTCTTGCTCATACGGAGGAAGAATTTAAAGGAGCAATGTCCAGCCTGGCTTTTAGAGCAGCTTGTGGTTTAAAGCAAGGGGTTTCAAGCACCTGATGGCCATGGAGACCAGGGACAGTTGCAGAGCTGTGGGTGGAAGCAGGGACATGATTCCTGTCCTGTCCTGTCATGCTCTCATGCCAGGGGGTGGCTGTGGAGTTTGGGGTTGTGGCAAGGCACTTGCATCCTCATTATTTTGCTAATGGAGTTCCAGGAGTGCTTTTGGTCCAAGAAGCAGCACTGTCCTCGATGGTTCCCAGCTCTGCTCAGCCCAGGCCGAGGATGGTAGTTGGTGAGAATTTGGGACCCCATGTGGCATCCCCACACCTCCCCATGGCCCATGCACCAAGCACACAGAAACAGGCCCCCAGGCACTGCAAAACCACCAGGCACTGCAAAACCACCAGGCACTGCAAAACCACCAGGCACTCTTAATACCTCACCATCTGAGTAGTTTTTTGGCAGTGGTTAGAGGGGCTCCCTTTAAAAAAAAAGATATTTCTCAAAGCCTTTGATCTGTGTCTTTTCAATTCCTTCTGAAACCCAAAGGAAAAAGCTTGAACACAGTCAGGCCAAGACCTCAGATGCCAGCGTGCTCCTCTCACTTGGCTGCTAAATGCTCTTACAAGGGACACTGCTTCATGTCCAAGCCAAAGAGATCAAGGCTTTTTGAGGAGAAGTTAAATATTTGAACTCACTATAGAAGAAATCACACATTCTGTCTTGAGAAGCAAGCACCATTCAGGAATATTAAAGCTGAGATTTGGGGGGCAGTTTGAACTTGTCACAAGAGGAGAATTGCCAAACGTCTGAGCACCCAGGAAACACCATCGAGTGCAGTCCAGGAAAGAAGAGAGCTAAAAACTGGGACTCCATTCCTGTACAAACCCTAAAGGAGGCCCTGCTGGTTTTGTTTTCATTTGGGCTTACTGTAATAAGGAGGATTTATCTGTTTGCAAATCAGACCTCTGGATAAGAGCAGTGAAAAGCAGCTCCTGTTTGTCCTGGTTTATCTGTGTATCTGCAAAAAAAAAAAAAAAAAAAAAAATTAAAAAAAAAAAACACCAAAAAAAACCAAAACACAAACAAACAAAAAAAAAACCAAACAAAAACCGAAGGACAGAGTGCAAGGCAGCACACATGCTATTCTATCCTTCTCGGGCCACTAAACTTCTTTAGCAGCTGGTGGCAAGTGTGGGGCATTCCCTCGGTTTGCCAATGCCCTCTAGTGGCAAATGGGAATGACCACTAAACGAGCACTAGAACATGAAAATAAAATATTGTGCTGCTTTCTTTTCAAAGAGCATGAGAGCAGAGACCACTCAATACCTCCCAGGATCTTGCAAAGATCAGACTCACTATTTAGTGCTACCTCAATCTACATGTGCATCCATACAAATACACACTCCAGGAAGGGTTGAAACCCAAATTTACCACCACAATACTGCTGCAGGTACAGGGATTCTAAACAGATGGTCCACAGCATTTTGTATCATACACAATGCTTCCCAGACAGGTCCACCTGCACAGCATCTCTGTTAAGGGAAAAAAAAAAAAGAAAAAAAAAAAGAAAAGTGCAGTCTCCAGATACAGGAAACCCAGTGGAAGGGAAATGCTTTTCCCCTCCTTCTTTGCCAGCAAGTGTATTCAAAGAATCCTGTGAAATTAAGGTGATGAAAAAAGAAAGCAACTTGAGATAAAAAATATTAAAAGATAAAGTCTCTTGCTTGGCTCAGCAACTGGTTTGTAGCAGGGTTTTGTCATAATTAAACCATACAAAAAATACACTAAATATAACTCTAATACACTTAAGACCTAAAATTATAGTATGTCTATAATCGTCCTATTTATAACTGTATAATCTGTTTTATTTCTACGTTTTTCTATATTATCTTATATATTTACATGATTAAATATGTTACATATTTGGCCACTACTTTTTAAGGGCTCTGCATGATCTCTCACCAGAAGCCACCTCTGTAGGTAAATTTTATCCTCTGCCTTCACCACCAAACTTCCTTACCTTGATGCTGGGTCAACCTGGAGCCCCTGGGATAAAGGGGACCTCACAGAATCTTCCTTTTCCACATAAGCTGGGCCAGAAGGTTCAGTTGGACATAGCCAAAACTCGCAGCAGCCTCAGGTGTGCATGTGGCTGGGGAGGAGAAGGATGACAAGGAGGGGAAAGCACTGCCTGGCATAGGGTGCAACACAGCAGAAAAATTGCAGGGGTGGTAAAATATCCGCAGAGTTTCATCCTTTGGATGAGGGCAGAGGGAACTGCCAAAGTCTCAATCCAGTCCCCCAAAACTGGTCCATAGGATAAGCTGCTGGAAGAAAGGGTAAATAACCCCTCCAAAATCAGAAGGGAGAGAAACATGCTGAGCATATGGGGGTTTTCTCTCTGCAGGCTGCACTGTGAGGAGATGGAGGGTTGGGGAGCAGTCTGGTTTAGAGGATATTCAGCAGAAAGCAGCAAAGGGGTCAGGAGTTGTAGGAGAGCTACCACAGGTGGAGAAATGGCAAAAGCAGGTCCCAGGTGAAGGTCAGATAGGAAGGAAAGAGGAGAGCTTGAAAACCCTCTGATAATTACATATCTTACACTGCATCCAGACTTCACACCATGTCCCCCTGCACAGATGACAGTGACTTTTGCTTGAGATCCCCACCAGTCCTGCACCCCAGCTCATGCAGCCCTACCTGCCCAGTGGTCCCTCTGAAACCAGGAAGACCCTCAACACTTCTCCTTCCTCCTTACTTACCATTAACCACCCCTCATCCAGTAACATAGCAGGGACTGTTATTGGGCAAAACTCCTCCAGGTGGAAGAACTCCCAGCCCATCGTTGTAGGCAGGAGAATCAAGGTGCAGAAGGGCAATGTCACAGCTGAAGAGGGATAGAGGTAAAAGACTCCACTGAAAATCCTGAATTAGTCATAAACTAGATGTCCCCACTCACATATTGTCACTCCTACAGGTCTCTAGCCTCTGGCATGATGATAAACCTTGCAAACATCAGTAATCAATCCTTAGAGATACCACAGGCAACAGGAAAATGTGAGCAATTAAGAGAGAAGAGGCCATAGTATGGAGTGATGAAGGGTTAACACCCTCCCAAAATTCTCCTACTCCTTTGCACAGTCCCTTGGTTCTCCTTATTGGCTTCCCTCCATCAGGTGCAAAGAGTGGCAGGACTGTTGGCAGGGCCCTGAATCTGCTGAGTGCCCTGAATCCATCTGTGAGGCCCATCTTGGGAGAAACAGGACTGAAGTGCTCCACATAGATAGCACATAATACCTCTGAGAGAGATGCTTTGGGAAACCTCCATTGCATCATCTTCCAACGCTTCCCAGAAATCCAGCCTCATTGGGAACTGGACTGAACATCCACATAAATGCTAGTGGGACAGGGTGCTAAGTACCCTGACAATATCTGTCAATATTCAGAAGAATTACCCATTGGCAATGTCATTGGGATTCCAGCCATTCCATCCATCCACACCAATAGAGTACTCAGAGCCATCCACCTCCAAGAGATTGTGCTCACCCAGAGCCACTCAGTAGGTTGCTCCTGGTGCCCTGAAAACAAACCACACAATATTTAATGTAAAAAATTACTCCCCACACCTTGCTCTGGGCTGTAATTCCTGCACCACTGAGACCTTCCACCAGTGCAATCATTTCTAAAGCACCTTCCACCAGAGGGTTTTCAATGGACTGCACTTAAATGGTTTTATGGATTAGGGAAATGTTGCCTGCAGTTTCCTGGTGGTGCAAGAGAAGGTGCAGCACGAGCTAATAATAACAGTGTTGATCTCAGTCTTGAATGAGAATGTTCATTTTGCATCTCTGCATCTCTCTGAAGCAGAGTGTGAAGGATCACCTTGTTACACTTTATTGTAAGTACATTCTCTCAGGGCATGGGGAATAAAGAGGAGAGTTCATTTTTTGGTGTCACACTGCATCATTCAGGCAGTGCATGTTAGACACGCTGCAGAGTAAATGGTACAGCAAGGAAGGCAAAATCTTTCCCTCTCTGTGCAGGTTTCTCAGGATGTAAAGCCATTTTAAAGGCTCACATCCATGCAAATGTACCTCCTCTTATGCAAATCAGCAATCAGCTTGATTCCCACTCCCAGGAAGTCAGCAATTAAAGTGGAAAATCAAAGCTAAAGCAAACTGAGCTTTTGAGTTCCCTTGATTACATGTGCAGCCAGATGTCCATCTGTGCAAGGAAGGGCATCAGTGGGGAGCTCCAAAGGTGGGAAGGTTCTGACTCCTGCCTGCAGCAAGAACAGAGCAAGAGTTTTAATGCTTTTTGTACTACTCATATGGTGAGGAAATGAGCTGCAGTCATGACCCAATTGGTACTGATGAGGGTTCCATTACAGATGTGAGAGAAGTACCCTGGGGAGTCAGCATAGGCAATCTGAAGTGATACCTGGATCAAAGAGCAGCATTTATTAGGATGAAATTCCCTCCTGGGAGGATGGTGAGACCCTGGCACAGGTTGCCCAGGAGGGTTGTGGCTGTTCCCTCCCTGGAAGTGTTCCAGGCCAGGTTGGATGGGGCTTGGAGCAACCTGGGCTGGTGGGAGGTGTCCCTGCCCATGGCATCGGGGGGTTGGAACTGGATGAGCTTTAAAGTCCCTTTCAACCCAGGCTTTCTGTGGTTTAAATTTTACCCCCAGGCTGTGCCATGCAGAAATGGTATGTGTGGCTTTGGACAGGGGTGGCTGTCATTTTCTCACTGTTTTTTCAGATAGAAAGATTTTTCCAAGTATAACACACCAGCATTAATTGCCACTTCCAGCTGTTTGGTTGGGCCTCATAGCCTCCCATTATTCACCCTGTCTGTACATCCTGCTGAAGAGCATCCCTTAGGAGACTTTGAGGTTGCCTCTAACCACACACACACAAAAAGTGCAGTTTGTCATGTTGTCAGGTTGTGTTGTCTCCTTCTAGGTTGTGGGGTCTCCTTCTCTGGAGACATTCAAAACCCACCTGGATGTGTTCCTGTGTGACCTCCTGGAGGTGACCCTGCTCTGGCAGGGGGATTGGACCCAACAATCTTTTGAGGTCCCTTCCAAGCCCAAACTTTCTGTGATTCTATATGTGGATCCCTAAGGATCCCATCAGTCATCATGGGCTACTGCTAGCAACAAACTTGTGCTGCATAGGGCAGCCAGCTAAGAAAGTCTGAAAGATCAAGTGATTGAGACATAGAGGTGGTGACACTGATTGCTCTCCACCCTGGAGGCTCTCTTTAAAGTCTCCATCATTGAAAACTACTATAAATAGGCTCCATGATGCAAAGCTTTCACATAAATTGATTTGCTGCCCCTACTCCCTACAACCTCACCCCAACTTCCAGGGGGTTGGACACCAACCCAAATCCCCTTTCTTCCTGGGTCTAGGTTTCCCCTCCCTCAGAGAACTACCAGATCTTTCTCATGGAGATCTTGTTCCCACAAGAGAGAGAAAACCTTCCAGCTGGAATAATTGTGTCCACAGTAGGCTTTGTCCTTGCACAGTAACTGCAGAGAAAAAAATGATATGCTCTATTCTGCACCACTTAGATCTTGAGAGTTTCACCCTTTCCCAGTTCAAATGCTTCACTTGCAACTTACACAGACAACTAAGAAGAACCAGAAACTGAAGTATCTTTACTGAAGGGGTAGCATTTTTTCCAAGAAAAAAACCCAACTTTTTATACTACAATATCTTTTATTAAAAAGGTGTGTCTAAATTTGTTACTAGTACAATTTATCTATACTCATAAATCATTAAACTGATAAAAAATGTTGGGAAAAAAGGAGTAGTGAACTGTTCAAGGTAGAGACCAAGGTTACACAAACATCACCACTCTCCAGAGTTCCTACAGGGCCATGAAACAGAAAAAAACCTGATAAATTCAGAGTGCTCTCAGACCAAGTCAAAAACAAAGCTCTGCAAACTCAGGCTCAGGACTTCAGCACTTCAGCTGCTGCTGATGCAGATGTTGTATTCCCTTGTAAGGAATTTACCTGGCAGTCCATCTGCCTGCTACTGCATGTGACATGAATTATCTTTGTCTTTTTGTCAACTGGACAAAAAGAGCAATAGCAAACAGGGAGAAGAGTAACCACTGAGAGGGGTTCAACATTGGCTGGCCATGTTCATCCTTTTTTAGGATCCTTCTCTGCTCCTTTCTCCCTGCTGCATGAGTTTGTTTCTGTGTGCCTCAAAAAGAGTTAAGGAAATTAACAGGAGAAGATAGGTAGGTTCATCCCCAGGGATGCCAATAGGACCAGAACGATTATGGTAGGACCAGGACCTTTTCCATATCATCCCAACAGTCCCCTTTAAATCCTTTTTATTCTGCTAGGAGACCTAAAAATGTGATATTTCAGCATTGAGACCTTCTTTAAATCATTGAACACTTTCTCCCTCCTTATATCATAGATAATTTTTAATTTCCAGTTAGTTTTGGCTAGGAAGTTAGAAAGTGGCCTCCTAGCCAAACAGTCTCTTCACTCACTTTCACTCCATTCATCAGATTTGTTAGACCTGGCAAACTCACTCATTTTCTATCCCAAATTTTTTTTCCAGTGACTTTATGTGTTCCCTACATACAATTTTGTTGTAGAACCTTGTTGTTTGTTTATTGATGTTTTGGCCATGATTGTTTATTGATGTTTATTGATGTTTTAGCTTGAGGAATGGTTTGTCCATAATCTGTTCTCTGCAGCCATGTGCATGGGATCATACTCATTTTACAGCTGAATGGCTTTGATGTCAGGCTGTATTGTAATGCCCAAAGGAGAAATAAATTACACTGAGGATGATGAATTGCAGCTGTTTTCACAACTCCTCCACTTCAGGCATTGTTTTAGCATAGAGCTCTTGAGGGACTGTGTGTGTTTTGCTCTGGGCTCTACATGTATGGTTTGTGAAAGAGGTCAATCTAAGGGATGTGTGAGAACGGAGAGAGGGGAGTTTGAGCATTGGGACTGGGAAGCTGTTCCATCTCCTAGCACTTACCAGGAAATAAAACCTTGAATTAATATGTTAGGACTTCAGCTGTTAAGGAAGGAAATGAAAAATCATGGACATTGGTGTCAATGGCACTGAAAAGGCTGATGAACTTTTGCAGCATTGCCATAGAGCTCAAGATGTGATGTAATTCAGCACCACTTTTTTCAGATTCTTCACCATCTGAAAATGTCCAGTTTACTTTTACTAATTCTCCTAGTTGAGTTCTGGCCTTGGCAGTTTGTTTAAGCATCACATGGGCTTGATCTTTGTCAAAATAATCCAAACTATTTCTTTCTAAAAAAATATCAACTGTATGAATTAAAGCAATCTCATTTCATATGTTAGTGATCATCTCATACTACAAACAGGTAATTCAAAACCAAGCAGGTTGTTAACAGACTGGGAAATAAACCTCGGTGCTGCCATTTAGAGCAAACACCCAACACAGCATTAAAAATCACTGCACATACACCTCCACTTGTATCTTTTTATCTTGCACCTGAATTCCTACAGACAGGTTCCTAGGATCTCATCATATAAAGGATGTTACATACAAATCTTTTATATTAGGGCAAAATATTTTTGACAAACTAGGTGGAATAAGTGAACCAAAAGTTCTTTCAAATGAAACACCCCTAAAAACTTTTCAGCTTGTCTGAACACTGAGCACAGAAGGACCAAAAGGAAAACCATCTCCTGTGTTACAAGCAAAGATACAATTTCCAGGAATAACCTTCTACAGCTGGATGCTGTCAATGTGACATGTTTCCTAAGTGCAAAATGAAGAATTTGGATGATTCAACTCTTAATTATTCAAAACACTGCTAATCAAATCAAGGTCAGGGGGCTCCTTGAAGCAGCAAAACATGTTACCCACTTCAATGTGCTTAATGATTGATGATTACTTTCAAGCATTCATATAACTCTAATCCAATCATTAAGTACAGATATTCATGCTGGGGAAGCATGTAATTATATATTTGGCTGGATCAGGATCAGAGCATTAAGATATTTGTGGTTCCACCCTCCTATTTCCCAGTATTGATTTGTCTGTATTGAATGTCTTGGGAAAGGAGCAAAACATCAGTAATTCAAACTATTTATGCACAGCATAGAATCAAGAGTTTGTCTTGAGAAATGATGTCCTATTTATTTACTTTTTATCACACAGTACCTTGATCTTACCTCCAGATCCTGCAGAGATTTCAGTACCTAATTCAATATCTTGTTTCAGTTTTTAAAGTAACTTGAGCCAGAAAACAGTTTACCAAAATACACAGTTTTCATAATTCCAGAGATTTATGGGTGTGATTTTTCTACAAGAAAATAAATTGTATGCTTATGAAATATTATTCTATGAAGCTCTATAAATACTGGTACTCCTAACTCCACTGAAATTGATGGAAAAGTTTAGTATTAATGACATCAGAATCTGACCCAGTTTGTTTACTGGAATAGTTCACTCTAACCTTCAGTAAAGAAGAAAAATTACAAAATAAATAGCCTACATTCTATTTCTTCTAGTCCTTAGTCAACACAGAAAAAGTAGCAAACACATTCAGAAGTATTTTAATATGCTTATTAATTTAATTTCAAAGATTTAGTTTAAAGTTGAGAAAATGCTGTTCATTGTGGAAGGAAAAAAAAAAAGGTGAAAAGGCAAATCAGGCACCTATTAGCAATTTTGAACAGGAAAGAATGTTGTATGAAAAGACCCACTTAATGGTCATCAACTTTAAATTAGCAATTCCACTCCTATGTTTGAAGTCTTTGTGAGTAAGTCACTGATAAACTCTGTGCTAAATGCTTGGTGGTAAAGAAGAAGGGAACCTTGCAGTACTTTATTTATTGATACTGTAGTGGTTATATTACTTGTTACCATGTCTAGTTGAAGGATCTTCTTCATGTAGGGCTTTGGGAAATTACCAAGCATGACAAACTCAGAGCTTTCAAATCACTGGGATGAACCTTCCAGCCAGGCAAGGAGGAGTCAACCATGCCTGTTAACTAGGACAGCAAAGACAATTTGAAAGGCATTCTAGTAAATCCCTCCTCCATGTTTGTCACTTATATCCCAGAAGAGACACAGAATATATATATATATATATACACAGAAGAGACACAGCCAAGCTGGCCAAGTGATGAAGTGATCAGGAGAGTTGGCACACAGACCAGTCCCATGCTCTGCATCTTAAATAACAACAAGTCCAAATCAAAGCCTGAACTCCATGGGTTTGGTTGGCTCAAAAAGAACTTTCCTACTTTTATCTTCAGACTCACAGCTTTTTATGTGCCAAGAACTAAACTGAACCACAGCAAAAGGCTTGGGGTTCCCTTCTGCTGTCTATACCATGAAACTGCTTGAGCAGTTCCTGGTGTGATTTTGACCCATGTCAGCCATCACAGTCTGAGATGATACTTGGTCACATTTTAATGTGAAATACAGGCCAGGAATGATGCTGATAGGCAGCTGGGTTGCATACACTCTGGTTTAGAGATGAAGGAGTTTAAACACATGGATGTGTCTGCCCAGTTGGACTCAGGAATAAAGAATGGGCACAATGTGTTTGATAGACTCAAAATGAATTGTTTTGTCATCTGAAACTCTGCCCAAGTGCCTAGTTTGTAAGCCTGCTGCTGACGCAGAGTGAAGCAATTAACCTTTTCACCCTCAAATATGTGACAAGAAATATAATTTTTGAAAAGTCTGGGTTCTGCAAAGCAATTGAGCACTCGAGTTCTCCACTGGATGTCATTCTGACCCATGGTAAACAAACATAATTCAACTGACTGGGAGAAGAAGATAGCAAGTCAGTCTTCCTAATCAGGATTACCTAATGAGGATTACCAATTACAAACTTTAATAAGAGTTTTCGAATTACTGTGTTCAAGTTCATTAAATCCTCAGTGGTTTCCCAGCCTCCCCTGTTCCTTAATACTAGCAAATAGCTATTGGGAAACTTGAACAATTTTCTAATGAATTTTAATATTCCCAGGTAAAATGTTCACCTGCAGAAGCAGGTTCAAATTGACATTTCCTTCCTGCCATGAGAAATTCAAGGAAAAGGATTGCAGGAGAACAGAGGCTCAGAGTGAATGGTGCAGCTTCAGGATATTATGCTAAACACCTGCTTGTCTGGAGTAACAGAACTGAGAGCTTTTCACTGAATCTGTGGTGATGCAGAAAGGTGGGAATGGAAAGGAAGGAAGGAGAAGATGGCTTTCATGTCTGGATCAAGAAATACTTGTTTTGGTGCTCAAAGTTATGTCAAGGTCCTCAAGCACAAAGCACGGTGCTGCTGTCAGCACAGCCAGCTTTCTAATAGGTTCATACTGTTCTTGAAGAGTTTGTGGCCACTGAAGGTAAGAGAACACTGTGACCTTAAGGGAGTTGAATCAATATTGGTACATTGCTCTCTCCCTTGAGAGGAAGAGAGATAACTCTCTGGAAGGGTGAATTAAAGTAGTCTCTTGCAGAGAACTTGGTTTAGGTGTTGAAAATGGCTCTATAAAATTGCAGCTGTACTTGAGAATTAAATGATAATGCACAGGAAAACCTCAAGAAAGCAGCCAAACTATCTTACAGATATCCCTACAAGTAGAAGTCTTGGATTTCAGAGGGATCTGACTGTGCTTTTAGCTCTGCTAAGTTATCTCAGAGCTTGATTAGATTGTCCCTAAGATCTCTGTCAGATTGTGCCTAATTTAAAAGAGAAGATGGTGACCAAATTTCTCAGTGTGAAGTTTCCATATTTACCTTTAAAAAGCACCATGAAAAACAGAAGTCTTTCTAAAAAGAGTATTTTGACATATTTGTAGTAAACATATATCTGTATACAAGCATATATATGTGCATTAATTTCTTTAGATGTTCAATTTATTAACACCTTGATGGATGTACAGGTTTCCTCATGTATGTGCCACCTTTTCATTTATAGCTTCACAGCTCTTGCAGTTTCACAGATCATGTGTTTGCCAGTTCTGATGCTCAGATCACTGTTTAACCATTTAAAAAAGAGACAAAACAACCAGGTAAACTCTGCCAAGGAAGGGGTCAGCCCACGAAGAAAAGGAGTTTTACTTTTCCCCAAGTAACACAGCTCCTGCATTGAATCGTGGCTGTTTAAGTGCTGGTTTCTGCTTCTGAGCTTAGACAAAGATTGCATCTGCAGTTACTGAAGTACTCTTGGTTAGGTACTGCATGAATTTAAACTCTGTCAATGTCAGCTGCTGCTGGAAACCAGCCCATTCAGATCTCTCTCTAGGGCACAGATGTCTACATTTCTTCTAACTTCCACCCTAAAACATCAAACCTGATGCTTTCACTCTCACCCTGAAATTGCAGCAAACCCACGAGCCCTACTAAATTCACAATGGTGCCTTTGTGAGACAGTGAGCAAGAGAACAGCTGGGTTGTGCCAGATGTTAAGCCATGTCCTTGAACACAATTCACCAAGATGCACCTGCAATGTGGTGATGATGGCAAATAAAACAGTGAAGAGCAATATGGATAAAGAACAGCACTTCATCTAATAACTACAGTCTGAAAGGAACCCTTTCGAGCCACTGGCAAGGATAATTTATTAAAGTCACATTCAGCTTTAGGGTATTGGCTCATGTCTCCAGTTACAAGTACTTCACATAGCTCAAAAGTGATGATCAGGCCAGCTCCATCAGCTGTGCCAAGGGTAACTTTACCCGTGTGGCTGAGCTGCTCTAACATCTTGTTGCTGCAAAGAAAAGCAACCTGTTATCACCCTACTGCTGGCAACAAGGTCCACACGTGCCCCGAGCTCTGGAACTTTTCCTCTCACGTGGTAAAATTATTTTATTCACTACTTCAGGGGAAATGCATTCATATTTTTCCTGGTTATTTCTCTATCATTTTAGGAAATTAATCAAGCAGATGCAGAACTGGATGGTTTTTAGAGACTGTGCAAAGAAGCAGATGAGACCGTGCAGCAAGAAGGGAGAAGGAAGAGCAGGACCCTTCCATTTCAGTACAGCAAGTTCTTGAGGAGCTTGAATTTGTGTCACATATTTATATACCAGTGTTCAGCAGTAAAAAATTGCACATCTATATAATGAAAGTTTTATTAAGTACTTCATACAGTGCTGCAAAGACAGTCCAGTGCAGGCTGAAAGATCTGTGCCATACCCTCTGTATTGTGTCTGCAGACATTTAACACATCTCTGTCACAGCTGTGGACACCTACTCTGAGCAATCAAGTAATGAAATCACTAAATTAAACAGCTTCCAGTTACAAAAAATTTGGGCTTCTGTATTATGTATTGTGAAGTAAAAGAAAAAGAAACCTCTCATTATCAGATGGATTGTATAGTCCAAATTTGTTTTGGTTAATTGTATTTTGATAGATCATTTGCAGATACATATTAGATGTGAAGACCTATAACTATAACCTCTCATTTTAAAACAAATTGCCAAAAAGATCTAAATCAAAAATTAGACTAAGAACTGTTTGGGCTTCCATATAAAACTGGAAAATGGGTAAAACTATTTGTAGGATGTAGAGGTCATGTGTATAACTTATGTATAGAAAATATGTTGAGATCCCTCAAATAAACATGTGCCTTATACAGTATGTAACATGAATTATTTGGATTCTCTGACATTATAGATTGTCTACATTACAGAAAAAGATCTTGAGCAGAATCACTGAAATATTTAAGCCAAGATTTGTTTCCTAATATTTGCAGATGGAGGACTATTTACAATTGGAGCTCTTGTGTTAAGTATTCTCAGTTGATATAGTCAGATAGACATCATTCTCTTTGGAGTACCCTATTTCACTGTAAATATCTTTCCCCATATTCATGCTCCAGTATTTTCCACAAGAAGTCTTGACTTATTAAAAATTTGCATTTTTAACAGTTGTATCTTAATAAGCAAATCTGAAAGCTCTATTTTCATTTCTGTGCACATGGAAAAATAACATTAAACAAACTGAGCCTTAAAGGAGCCACATAAACTGCACAGGGGTTCTGCAGCACTGCTCTGAAAATCCAAAATCTACAAATAATCATGTTTCTTCACCATTTCAAAGAAAAATGTGTTAAGTTTACCACTTCTTCTCAGCCAATCAAATAATCTTTCCATGGCTGAAAAGCTACCTAAAAATTATAAAGCAATAAAATATCTTGTATCACTACCTCACAATAATTCATATTCCAAATGTGGCAAAAATTAAATGTTTGCTTAAATCCTATGGAATTTTTTATTTTTGTTTTGAGGGTTGTAATTAATAAGATACAGCAATGTTGCTCATCCCATGGAAAAGGGTAAGGCTTTTAAAAGAAATAATGGCAGAGCAAAAAAAGAATTCAGATACTGCTAACATTTCCAGCTTCTTGAAGTAGAAAGCTCTTCCAGAAACATCAGATCTATTTATATTTTATATGTGACACTACAGAAAGTCCTGAGAAAACCTGGGTTTTCTTTTCAAGTGGAAAATCTTGTGGGGAAAATTAAGAAGACAGAGTTTTTGCATTTTCACTAGCTAGTTTCTTAAAAACTTAGAGCAGATATCTGAACAAACACACAATCTTCAAACTAATGATGGTCTATGATGTTACATACCAGGGGATTTTTACACAACATTCTGGTATAGTTTTATTCCTTGATCAAAACTCTGTTGCCTGAACATGAGGTCTGCCATCATCTAGAAGATAAAAATTTGTAGAAATAAAAGGGGATGTACAAATAAATAAAAAAAAACCTATATAGGAACTGGCATTAAGCATTATTCCAAAAGCAGTTCCTTTAAATATTATCAGAATGCAAAATAAAAGAGATAATAATTACCATAACAAAAAGCATGTGATACATTTCCACTTTTTAGGAAGACAGAGGTCCAAACCCATCATTTGGTGTCCCACTGTACCAAGTGGATCAATGTCACCACTTTAGCATAAAATTACCAACAAAACACCAAACATTTCTTCTATTTTCCTATGTCTATATAGAGTGAATATTTTTTTCTGTGCTGAAAAGACTCTATTTGGGGGATAGAGATCTCTGATTTTTATCATTCCACTACTCCACTCCTTTTCTGTGACTTTTCTGGAAAAACAACTAATGATGCCAACCTATCATGCCCACAATCATTATTAGCATTTTGATGCAAAAATCATGTGATGGTGTGTAGATTGGGAAAAAATGATTGGATCTTGACAATCAATTAAAATAAGTCAATTTCAGTATTCTCTGAGAAAATAAAAAGTAATTAAAAATGAGGTATTTCAATAACAATGTTAATAAGTATCAAGACCCTCTTATTTATTCTCTCCTGAGCTCTATTATAGAAGCCAGCTAGAGAGCAGATCAATTTTTTTCAGTGCAATTTCAATCTCCTTTCATAATTACATCAAAGTTTTCCCCATTAGCACAACTATTGCTGTATCCAAGTAATTATGAATAATCAGCAAAGAATATTCTTTACTGATTTTTCTTGTGCATCATTAATTATCTGAAGTGACAGGGTGAACATTATTCCTATTATGAAGAAAACACTAGAGGAAACATGGAGGAAGTCAAATACAAATAATAATGATGTGGCCACTCTTCAAAAATCAGTGTAACCTTGCAAAATGTTAATAGCAGTTCTATTTAAATGAAGCTGCACATGCTTGCTAGACATAAAAGCTTGCAATATGTTGCATATCATTAGTTCTCAATGAAAGCATAGATGGAATTTGTATCTAATTCAATGCTCCTTGCTGCCAGAATCAAGCATTCACAAATGTAAATATGAGTTTTTTCCAAACTACTCCTCCACAAGCTTTAAGAACTAGGTTTTATTGTGGGTAGAAAACCACACCTGAGCAATTTGCTTCATTGCTTGACATGATTTTTATACTTGTACTATGGTACTCTCTTCTGATGATTTACTATATTACACATTATTTAAAAAATATTTTTCAGTCTGATAGATTTTGTTGAATGGATGAAAAAGTAAAAAAATTACTAAAGTATTTCCTTTTTGTGTTCTTGTTCTTTTCTGACTCTTTTTTTCCCCTTCAAATATCAGAAATATGATTTAAGAATTCACCCATGGTAATTCTGTGGTTTGGAAAAAGCAGTGAATATTTCCTGTCTATATTTCTGCAGACACTAACGGGACAATCTCTCTCTCCCCTACCTTGTACATATATACAGTGAATATTGACTGAGATCTAAGAGTTATGAGTTCATGTTAATGCATTTTTATAGCTTTCACAGAACCACAGAATCATCCGGGTTGGAAAGGACCTCTGAGATCATCAGGTCCAACCCTTGATCCACTACCACTGGATTCTGTGATTCCATGGGAGACTCATTCACTTCTGAAACTTTCAGGTAACTTAATCCAAAGCCTACCCAAGTAATTTCAATCTGCTGATGACTGCACTGCTCCTTGACTGTTATTGATGCAGTTAACCTGCTCCTTCATCAAGCAGCACAGTTTAAATGCTGGAATATTTCCAAGAGTTCTGTTTGTACAGGAAGTACATTTGCCTACCAGCCCAGCAACTGGGATAGCATTGGCACTCAGGTACAGTAATGGAGACAAAAGAATAAATAGCTCAGCCTCTGCAAATCTCAGTAACCAGAAAACCAAGATGTTATACAGCTTTACTAAATTCAGCAAGCTAGGACTTTGAAAACAACAGAACCCTCTTTTCCAGTGGACATCAAAATGTTATTTACATTACTGTCAATTCTCTTTTGTCAAGACAAGAAGTTTGGAACACCCTATGACAGTTCACCAAAATCAACAAATCTGAATGCAATTGAACCCTTTTCTCTGACTGGCAACTGTTATGTGTAGAAATATCTTTATTTATGCTTCTCCTGGGTAGCAAGATTCAATTCTTTCATAGTTCTGTACAGGTGATAGTGCCAACAAGGTGATAATAATTTAAAATTTTGATGTACACTTGAAAATACTGCCTTACAATTGTTACAGAGACAATTGCTTGCAGGATTTCTGACTGTGATCACCTTGTGCATGTCTTCAAAGAAGTATCAACAAACACAACTGAAGATCTTGGCAGATTTATTAATATTTTCAAGTGAAGTAGACAGTCTCATTGGGTACATAATCATCCAGGATGATTTGTGGCCTAAATTCAATTGCTTCTGCATTGGAATCCAATGTCTCTGGAGATCCCCCAAGTGAGGATTTGCCTCCTCCTTCCTTTGGAAGGTGTTTTGAAGCTGAGTATTTGCCAGCAGGCCCAGCAGCATAGCAGCTATCACTGTGCCCAGTCTTGGACTGAGGTCCTGATGTGTATTTGCTGGGTCCAACACACTGGGACCTGTGTGTTGTCCTGGTGCTGTCCAACACAGGAGCCTGCAGACACTGCAGGAGCTGCCCAGTGCTGCCAGGGGAAGAGGAATCTACAATGTTTCATGCTCAACATTCCACAGATTTCAGACTGTGGAATTCATTCCATCATCAGACTTCATGCTGAACATTCCACATTCTAGACCTCCACTGGTTATAACAGCAGCTTTGACACCTAAAGCTCAGCTCACTGACCTGTATGTAGCTGTCTTGTACCATCTGAGGTGTCATACAGTATCTCCCCTGGGTTTCAGACACTGGCAGCCTCTCCTTTGTGTGTTCCAACTGTCTGCTTCAGATTTCTCAAGGACCCCGTGGCACCTCAGCTGGCACTGAAAATCTGTGTTGAAGCAAATGAATTATTATGACTTCTTAATGTGGAGCTGAACACCACCAAGGACAGTAATACTGCTGTCAAGTAGTTTCCAGCTCAATGGCAAGTACACTTCTTTTTTTCCAACTAGATAAAGCAAAAAATGTAACTTTTGAAGTTCAGTATCTTGAGGATAGACAATAACACTTTTCCAAGATGAGAAAGGACCTGTAAGTCATCTGCACAAGTTCAAGGTGAAATTAATCTCCTTAAGAAAATGCAACTTAAACAGGTTTGAACTACTAGATGCCTTTCCTCTTATTTTTGCATAATGAATTTCTGTAATCTGTCTGCAGTAATGCTTAGTTCCTATTCCCAGTCATTTTGGCCAAACCATACTGCTTGTTTAGGGTCAACTTATTTGATCATTTAAAAATTGATTATAGGCATACTATAATATGCCTATAATAAGTAGATGTTGTTACCTATAATAAAATAAATAATAATAAAGAATGGGTAATAAGTAAAATAGATATTTTTCCTACAATAAAACAATGTTTTGCATTGGTATCAGTTTATATAAATGTAAAAACTAATCTTCCATTAACATTTTTCATTATTCTTGATTTTTCTAACCAAGTAAAGTAATTTACAGAGTTACCTCTACATTACAATTTTGCTTCTGAAGCTTACTGAGTTTAGACGGTTAAAACACACAGATTTAAAAACACTTCCATCTTTGGAATTGTGAACTTGAATGTTTACTCCTTGATTATTTGTGATGAGTTCTACAGAAAACTGTTCTGAAAGAAACCAAAGATCTTTATTCACACTGCACAATTCTTCTGCCAAACTGAACAATTACTTGTATAATGGGGATGAGAAATCCTTAATTATAAGAGCTACAGTCAAGAAGTTCCTGCTTTTCTTCACTGACTGAAACAAAGAAACCTATGACAAATTCAGGGGCAGCTTTGTATACAGTGTCTGTGTATCTAAATGTCTTTTAGAAAGGTCAACACATTTCACATGTCAACTTATATTTACACAGGAACCTTTGGAAAAGACTGATATTGCAAGAAAGCTGTAATTGCAAAGCATACAAAGAACTTTGAAAAATAAGCATGTAAAATTTACAGTAACATGCAGAATCTGCCAGTTCCATGTTACATTGTTTTGGTTCCATTACCAGGAATGATAAATGACTGTTCTTTCAAAATTCATGATCTGCAAAAGCAAAGGCCTTATATCATTGTGTGAAAATGACACAACACTGCATTATTTCTAGTGGCTTAAAACCTTATAACAATCAGAATGTATTTCCAATAACCTGGCAATTGTCGTGTTTTTAATGCTGCACTAGGATTAGCTGGTTTTTATCAAGTACTGACTTTATTATGAAAGGAAAATCCTTCAGTGGTAAAGTATTTTGGAGAATGCATAAAATAAAACTCTTAGCCACTTACTGACAGTTACACAATCCTATTTTCACTGTCTAATATACAATTAACGGTATAAAATTTAAAAAGAAAGGTTTCAAAAAGTATTTAACAAGATGTTGAACAACATTTTTCATCCTTCAGTTAAGGAACAGCCCATACTGACTACACCAGTGTGCAGGTGTGTAACTTTGTACAGCATCACAATGTGATCTGACAGCCTTCTTTGTGTATTTTCAGAAACTGGGCTTAATGCAGACTGTTTCCTGTATAACACAACTCCTGAAGGAAACAGAAATGCAGGAAGAAGAGGCTTGAAACTCAAGCTCCTTGTAACATCTTTCTCAGTAGGTCAGAATTTGCCTCTTAGTGGTGCAGTCTGTAAGGCCTGTTCACAAAGCCTTTGGATCCCAGACTCCTTGCCTCTAGTATATATTTACATGAAAGAAATGCCAGTTACAACCAAATGTAAGCACACCCGGTGAAAGTTTTACCAGTAATCATTATTTTACTTTCCCACTGTAGAAAAATAAACATTCTTCCTCATCAGAAAAAGAGTTTTGGTTTAATGTAGAAATATCAGCTTAAAAAAATACATTTTCCTTGGTTATAGTAAACAAGAAGTATAATTCAGATAATTATAATTTTAGGTACAGAATACATTAGTTTTTACATACTTATATTTTCTTAGCCTCTGCCTGAAAGTCTGAGGGACCCATTTTACTTTTTAAATAGTGAGAACTTATGTCTTGTTACAAATGAAATATCACTTATACCCTACCTCCCTAGATCCAGGAGGCATTTTCAGCATTCTGTCAAGTCCTCAGTTTTTATCCAGGAGCCATAAAAAACATTCCTGCATAACATAGTTCATTAGTTCCAGTGTCTTTCCTGTTTCTTTTGTTTTCCAGCTCTAAACCACCATCACTATATGAAAAGAAATATTCAAGCAGATGTGCTAAATGGATTAAATTTGGAAAAGTCATGCAAAGACAAAGCCAGACAAATTTTAAAGTCTCCTGGTCTTTGAAACACTTGTAAGGTTCTTCTCAGATTGTGTTACTGAAATCAAAATTGTTCAGCATTTGTCAGATTGGAAAGTAAATTAGTAAACTTTTACCCCTTAGAAATGATATCTTTTTAAAATTAACTATTTTTGCACAAATACACACTGGAAAATAATCCACAATTCTTCACTGATACAGAAAATAAATCTTCCATTACCTTGTTGTGAGACTTCAGCTCAGTCCCAACAGCTGCTGAACCTTGAGTCATTCCTGTCTGAGCTGCAAGTGTTGTGTCTTGCATTCCTAAAATTTATTACCTCTAATAGAAGAAATAGCTCCTAGCTAGACTTCTCCTCCAGTGTCTGAAATGCTCTTGTGCTAACATTCCAGAGAAATTTAATCTATAAATATTTAGTAGCATAGCTACACAAAAATAAAACCTGATTTCTCTGAAGAGAACACCATGATGTGAGCACTATGGATTTTGCTATGATTTTGCAGTGAATTTGTTCAATAATTTATTGAAGTCTCTGAACTTCGTGTAAGTTGACAAATGGAATATGCAAGCACTGCTTCAGTGTTGAATAAACATGAGCTAAATTACTTTGCTAAAAGAACAAAATGTGTCACAAAAGAGTGGTCCAGAGCAGAGTAGATAATGTCAGTAATTCTAGGGACAGCAGCACTATTTTTGGTACTATTTTGCCTAGTGAAACAGACAAATCAGTTAAAAGATACCTATATTTATGCTTGACTTGTTTTGTTCTGCAGCTCCTAACTTAACCTGTGTAAATGGATGAAACTTATGTACTGTCAGGTTTCTGACTGCTGAAATCTGTGGCAAGTAACACACACACACACACAAAACAACAACAAAAAAACCCCCAAAACAAAACAAAACAAAAAACCACCAGGAAAAAAAACCAAACCAAACCCTTGTCTATATTTTTACACATTTTGTGTGCATAAATTAATTCCAAAAGACAACAGAGTGACATTCCAGAATGGTTCCTTCTGGCTTTTCCTAACTGTAAGATAGCACCTTGCATTTCAGCAGTAGAGACAATGCAGATGGTTGGTTGATTCAGATGTTATTAGCAGCCACTTAAAAAAGTTATTTAACTCCAAGCCACCACCTAACTAGGCAGTTTGTTTGATTTGCATGCTCCACCACAAGCTGCTCTCTGCACACACCTTGCTTTCTAAACTAGGTGGAACAGCAAAGAGTTATGAGCTGTAAGCACTAGCATTAAGGAGAGCTCTATTGGGTCAAACCACAGACCCTCTCTCTTCTCAGCTTTCCCCCCGCTTTTCCTCAGCGCTCCCCCTTTTCTCCTCAGCGCTCCCCCTCCTCTCAGCGCTCCCCCTCTTCTCCTCAACGCTCCCCCTCTTCTCCTCAGCGATCCCCCCCTTTTCTCCTCAGCGATCCTCCCCTCTTCTCCTCAGCGATCCCCCCCTTTTCTCCTCAGCGATCCTCCCCTCTTCTCCTCAGCGATCCTCCCCTCTTCTCCTCAGCGATCCCCCCCCTTTTCTCCTCAGCGCTCCCCCTCTTCTCCTCAGCGATCCCCCCCTTTTCTCCTCAGCGCTCCCCCTCTTCTCCTCAGCGATCCCCCCCTTTTCTCCTCAGCGATCCTCCCCTCTTCTCCTCAGCGATCCCCCCCTTTTCTCCTCAGCGCTCCCCCTCTTCTCCTCAGCGATCCCCCCCCTTTTCTCCTCAGCGCTCCCCCTCTTCTCCTCAGCGATCCCCCCTCTTCTCCTCAGCGCTCCCCCTTTTCTCCTCAACGCTCCCCCTCTTCTCCTCAGCGATCCCCCCCTTTTCTCCTCAGCGCTCCCCCTCCTCTCAGCGCTCCCCCTCTTCTCCTCAACGCTCCCCCTCTTCTCCTCAGCGATCCCCCCCCTTTTCTCCTCAACGCTCCCCCTCTTCTCCTCAGCGTTCCCCCTTTTCTCCTCAGCGCTCCCTCTCCTCTCAGCGCTCCCTCTTTTCTCCTCAGCTCTCCCCCCGCTTCTCCTCAGCGCCCTCTGTCTTCTCCTCAGCGCTCCCCCCGCTTTTCCTCAACGCTCCCCCTCTTCTCCTCAGCGATCCCCCCCTTTTCTCCTCAGCACTCCCTCTCTTCTCAGCTTTCCCCCCGCTTTTCCTCAGCGCTCCCCCTTTTCTCCTCAGCGCTCCCCTCCTCCCTCAGCTCCCTCTCCTCTCCCCGCAGCAACCCCCTCGCTTCGCCGCCCTGCCCCGTCGTTAAGGGAGCTCACGTCACGCTCGCAGCCAGGGAGCCGCTCGGAGCCGATTTCCTTCTCCCGCCGCTCATTCCGGGCTGCCGCGCTCGGCGCTCTCTTGCTCAGGTCTGCGCCTCCCTCAGCTGAGGGAGCGGCGGGCGGGCGATGCTCGGAGCCACCGCAATCGCCACCGCCGCAGTTTGAGCGTCCCGTCCGGTCCCGTCCCGTCCGGTCCAGTCCCGCGGTGGTGGGGATGGGGCTGGGCTCCAGCTCCGAGGTCCCCAACGGCGGCGCCGAGGGATTCCATGTTCACGGGGTGAGGCTGGGCGGTTTCTGTGTGGCTGAGGAGGGGCGGCGGGAGCTGAGGCGGGACCCGGTTCCTCTCTGGTGTGGTGCAGGCCCAGACCCCAGCCGGGCACTGGGGAGAGCTTTGGGCCGGGGGTGGCGGGCCCGTGGGTCGGGGTCTGCTTGGTCCCCACCTGTTGGCTCCTTCCAGGGAAGTGCCACGGCGGCAGGGGAGGAGCGGCCGCAGGTTCCCGGGGACGGGGGGGTGCCCGCCCCGGCGGCTTCACCGGGCTCAGAGCTGCGGCCTGTGAGGTGCTGGCAGCTGGGCAGCCAAGGGGGGAACCTTTTGTGCGTCTGAAATGCTGAATCGGAAATGGAATCTGAAATATTGTCTTCAAGAGTGACGTAGCCCTCCCTTCCCTGCTAACCTTCCGAATTCATAGAATCATAGAATCATAGAATTGTCTGGGTTGGAAGGGACCTCAGAGATCATCAGGTCCAACCCTTGACCCACTGCTGCAGTTACTAGACTATGGCACTGAGTGCCACATCCAGGCTCTTTTTAAATATCTCCAGGGACAGAGAATCCACCACTTCCCTGGGCAGCCCATTCCAATGTCTGATCACCCTCTCCATAAAAAAATTCTTTCTAATGTCCAACCTAAACCTGCCCTGGCACAACTTGAGACCATGCCCTCTTGTCTTGTTGAAAGTTGCCTGGGAAAAGAGCCCAACCCCCCCCTGGCTCCAGCCTCCTTTCAGGGAGTTGTAGAGAGTGATGAGGTCTCCCCTGAGCCTCCTCTTCTCCAGGCTGAACACCCCCAGCTCCCTCAGCCTCTCCTCACAGGACTTGTGCTGGATCCCTTCCCCAGCCTGGTTGCCCTCCTTTGGACCTGCTCCAGGACCTCAATCTCCTTCCTGAACTGAGGGGCCCAGAACTGGACACAGGACTCGAGGTGTGGCCTCACCAGGGCTGAGTACAGGGGCAGAAAGTTGGAGTTGTAGATTTGGCTGATTTCTCTCTGGATCCTTGCAGCGCCTTGGCTGGGGGTTAATTACTGCTCCAACAAGTGTTTTCTTGAGGGGCTGCTTCTCACAGTGCAGTATCCAGGTGCAAAGTTGTTGTAATTTCTCTGGCAATGTCTGCACACGCCGTGGTTTAACTGCGTATCTTGCAGCTTAAAGATGGCTGGAAGTATTGCTGACAACTTCACAGTTGTTACATAGGTTGTAATTTCATTTAGTTTATGATCTTCCTCCCTGACATAACAGTGGAAATGTTGTTGCCACATGCTGCTTTCCACCTCACAGGCACTTGTCTTTCTCAGCATCCCAAAGGTGTCTTCAGGGTACCAGTGTGGGTATGTAATCTGCCTCTGTCAGTCTTGATAAGTGACTTAACTCCATCAGAAATTACTGTTGTCCATGAAATGCCTCCTCCTTTTATGTTAAGTCCAGCATAGAGCTCAGTTTTCTTTACTGGAGGATGATTTTGGTGACCTACAGTAAACAGAAGACAAATGTGGTTTTTTTTTCCCCTCAGGGACCTCATACAACTTTTGATACAGTGTAATCTTGAAAATTGAATACTGCAGGTTTTTTTAACACCTGTCTGTGGGAATCTGTATGGCTTTTAAACATGTTAACATCATGAGCTCTCTAATAACTTCTGTTTATTTCTTTAGGGTGCACTGTCATTGTGTTACAGGATAGTGTCATTGCAAGTCTTCTTGCACATTACTCCACTTCCTGATTCTAAATAAACTTTATTTAACCTTTTTAACACTTGGTTCAGTATAAACCAGCTGTTTTCTTTTGGTGCACCTTAGGGTTGTGATGAGAGTTAGTAAGTTTTAGCAACTACTCCCATTGTGGTCACGGTAGTCAGTCTTGACTGGTTCATAAGAAAGCATGATTTTTTTTTCTTTTTTTCCATAAAAACCTTTTGCTGAAGTAACTATGCTATTACTTATAAATGTTTTATAATTTGTGTAGAGAGTTAGGCCAGCAAATGCCCCAATACTGGTAGAGCTTTATTAAAAAAAAAAAAAAAATTAAAAAAAAAAAAATTTGTTAACACCAGGCCAAATGTAAGATGTTGCAGTTTTAACTTTGCTAGCCATGAACTTTTTAGTTTAGATGGTGTGTGGGTTCTACCTTAGCACTTAACATTGTGGTGCTTTCAGGAGTACAATATATTGCTGGTTATGGGCTATACTGCTGAGCTCACAAAAAGCCAAGTTAGAAGCAGGGTGAACTGTTACCCTGTTTGTGATGGTTCCCTTAATACCATGTTGCTATGTTAGTATACCTTAAAGAGGATTTGCTCACATATGTTTTGTGTGTATTGAGTTCTGTGTAAGTTTTGGTGGTTTTTTTTCCTGGCATAAATGCGTTTTAATATCTATTCTCTATGTTTGCTTATTGTATTTTGTGATAACTTGGTTAGAATGAAACATGTTTTAACACTTACTTCCTATGAGTCTTTTGCAAGGGATGGCAATCTTCTAGACCAGTGTTTGTGGTTAGCCATAAGTTTCACAGAATAGTTTGTAGGATAGTCTCCTGAGTGTTTCTAATCTGCTGTATATTGTGGTAACTTAACTGTAAGTTGTGTTTATATAACACATAGCTGTGATGTAGATGGACACTCTCAACATGCTCAGGCTGTTAGTAGCATGGAAGAAAATTCTGAAGCACAACTTTGAAAACTAAGCCCCTTTCCAAAGTTCTCAATATTTAATAATTCCATATTGTGGACTCTGCATCACAATATTTGTGTCTCCCATGGGGTTCAAGCTGTTTTTTGCAGCTTAATTAGGACACAAGTTATTCATAGTTCTATAAAAGTAACTTCATAATTGTGGGCGACTTCCTGATGTCTTTCATTTGGTATCTTATCTCAGGTTCAACTCAAAAGTAAATATTGCATCAGGTGTTAAGATTAACATTGTCATTTAGTGTATCTGGTGATGAATATATAATAAAATGTGTGTTTTGTAGGTCCAAGAAAACTCCCCAGCCCAACAAGGAGGACTGGAACCTTTCTTTGATTTCATCATTGCAATAGGACACACCAGGCTTGTAAGCCTCAAATGATTTTTACTGTTTTGTATTTTTTCCCCCTGCATGAAACATGGGTGTTGTAATGATGAAAGGGAGAAGCCAGACAGTAAATAGAGCTTTAAATATTAACCATTATATTTGGCACTAACAAGAAAGTAAAACTTGGTGGTGTTCAAAATCTCTTCTCTGGCTGGATCCAATGTTGAGGAAACTCTTAGTTATGCCTTTAGTCAGCTGAACTTGTTAACAAACTGACACCATCTTTATAAGATTACTCATTCATGCATGTTTTCTGCCACAAGGTAAATATTGAACTGGTGACTCAGTGGCAAGAACTCAACATTGTTTAAACAAACTTATTTCAGTGTTTGATAAAACATGAAAAGGAATCATGGCCTGCCTGCTTATGCTTAAAACTGGGAACACAGTTCTTGTGCATTGAGTTATGAGAGAAAAGCTGACTTTTGGTTTAAAAGCTGTCAGCTTTGGCTCTGTGCTTCATCTCAATTTACATACAAGCTGAAGTCATGAAATCTGTCTTGCTTTCATTAGTGGAGGTGTCTTTCTGGAAGTGATCATTATAATGGTAGATTTTAGTCCTTATTGAGTAAGGACTGGGAGCCAGAAGTATGAAGTAAAAAGTTGCTGCTTATTATTACAACTATATAGTTGAGAACTAAAATTGCTGATGTTAATTAATAGCAGTTAGGAAGAACAGGAAAGTAAGTGATTAAGTGGAGTAATTACTTCTGTGAAGGGACATGGGCTGACATGCTGACTTCTTTTGAATAAAAGAAAATTTAACTGCTGGGACTGGTGGTAAAACATGGAGCCCTAAATTTTACAGTTTTGATTCTTCGTATTCAAAGTGATGTGATGCCTGTGTTACAGGTACAAGTAGAAGAAATACTAATCGTGTGTCTTTCTGTGCCCTACAGAATAAAGAAAACAATATGTTGAAAGATCTGCTGAAGGCAAATGCTGAGAAAGCAGTGAAGCTGGAAGTGTATAACATCAAAACAATGAAAGTAAGAGAGGTGGAGGTGATCCCCAGTAACATGTGGGGAGGACAAGGTCTTCTTGGAGCCAGTGTGAGGTTCTGCAGTTTCCAGGGAGCCAATGAACATGTGTGGCATGTTTTGGTGAGACAGAATTCTTTGGTGGCTCATTCATGCTCATACAACCTTCTTTTAAAGTGCAATGTTTAGAAGAAACCTGTATGTAGAGATAGAATGCTGAAATCTCACAGAAGGGGTCAGTCTTGAAATTTTGTCTGAGCTATTTGAGCAGGGGACAACACAAGTGAAAATTAACTTCATCCTGACCAACTCTTTCTATCCCAATCAGTATGTGTTGGAGAGGTTTTCTTATCTTAAAGAATCAGTGGCAAAAGCAAATAGAGTCTGTCTGAACAAGTGTCTCTGTGTTGCCTACTTCATCAAAGTAACATTAATGTTGCAAAAAGCACCAAAAAATTACTCTAAAGTTAAGAGAGAGAGCGGAAAGAGAGGAAGAGTCTAGGGAAGACTGATGTGATCTTTTGTTGTGGTTCTGATTGTTAAAAAAAGGCAACTTTTCAATGTTTTCAGAGTATCTCATTTTGAATTAGTAGTAACTTGGTCTTTCTTACTCAGCGTGTTTTAAAAGATCTTGCATCTGGATGATGCAACAAAACTCAGGGGCTTCTGGTTTATCCCATTTAAAAAAATGCTCTTTTGTTTTTGGAGCTAGCTTTCCTTTTTGATGCTGGAGTAGTTTATCTTTCTGCAAGTGTAAATGGCACATGTTGCTCTCTCACAGGATGTTGAACCTGCATCTCCTGCAGCTCTAGCTGGTCTTCAGCCATACACTGACTATGTTGTAGGATCTGATCAGATTCTTCAGGAGGTAGGACGTGTTCCTTCAAGTAGCAATGGTTTCCATTGCTGCCAAGTGTGTGTAATGTTGCTGTTTGGTTTTTTTTTTTCCTAAATTAAATAGCTGTACACACGTATGGGGATAGTGTTTGGGGGCTATGGGAGGTTGATATTTATGGCAGATGCTTTATGTCTCAAGTAAACATTCTCTCTTTTTAGTGTGACAAAAAAAAAAAAATTGTCCCTAAAGATCAAACTACTCAAGTGACTTTTAGTCTTTTCTTGAGGTTTTCAATATCTTACTGTGAAGTAAATAACCATAAAGTGCTAACTTCCTTCCAGCTCCTTGCTTGAATTTAATACTACATTTGTTTCTTTCTTAGTCAGAAGATTTCTTCTCACTGGTTGAATCCCATGAGGGGAAGCCCCTGAAGTTGATGGTTTATAACACTGAAGCAGATTCCATTCGAGAGGTAGTTGTGACTCCCAATGGAGCTTGGGGTGGAGAAGGAAGGTACTGACCTCCAGACAGTCACTGGCTGATGACAGGTTATGTGCTCACTGTAACTGAGCTCCTGTTAAGAGTGTTGTTACTATTGGTTTTAAGTTAAGCCTTGTGTCCTTACACTTGCCACACAAAATGTGTTCATTTTTCCATTAAATAAACTAGCTCAGAACTAGGAATTAGGCAGATTCCTTGTATTCACTTGGTAGCAGATTCACTTGTATTCAAACACTCAATTAAAGCAAACAAAATCCCCATCAGGTCAGATAATACATTTTGTATAATGTAAACTCAGCTGTTTATGGCTAAATGTCCCCTGCAGAGTGCTCCTTGAGTACCATAACTGAAACCACTCTTGCAGGTAGGTATTTTAGATTATTAGATTAGTAGATTTAGTAGATTAAAGACTCAAACTTTCATTTGAAGAGTCAAAATTAAAAATGCTAGCTTTGTAAAGAACCTTTTTTTTCCCAAGTCTTGTTTTACTTCTCTTGTACAGCTTAGGATGTGGCATTGGATATGGCTATTTGCACAGAATTCCAACACAGTCGGTTGTATCAAAGAAGAAGCCAGAAAGCAAACCACCTACACCCTTGCCAGAAGCTGGAACTCCTGTACCATCTACTAATGGTTACACAGAGGTATGTAAGAAACAATTTCATGTCTTGCATGTTCTCTGGGGTTTCAAAATTTTCTACAAGTTTAAACACTCCTATTACAGTATAATTGAATACAACATAGGATTTTGCTGCAATGAGGTGGAGTTAGGTGAAGGGAAAGTGAGAGCTGATGATACTTAGCAGATGACAGACTTATAGCAGATAACTGCTGACCAAGTCAGAGGAAATACCTTTCTCAAGAGGAGAAAAAATTACACCTATAAGAGTTAAGTATGGGCTGTTCTTCTAAGAACTATTTGCTTTAAAAGGCTACACTGGAACGTGTCCTGATGAGTGGCATTGCTGTCAGTTTTGGCATCCTGGATTCTCTCTGAATCAGACTGAAGCAGAATGTTTTCATAGGAAGGTCATCTTCAGGTAAAGCTTTCAATATAAGAAGATGCTTTTCCTTCTTACTGTGTTATTCCAGACTCCATTATTGGCACCCACTTCTCAGACTGACAACTCTGAAATGCTTGTGAACTTGGATCATTCCACAAACGAGGAAACGAGTGGTTATTCACCAGAAAGCTCACTTTCTCCTCCTCCCCCTCTCCAGAGAGTAATGGATCCAGGTATATTTTTTAGGTGCTTTTTTTCAGCAATTCTTTAGAGGAGATCTAAGTAAACTAATAAGGTCTTAAACGAGTTTGAGGCTTAAATACAGAACTACAAGCACTGGTGTCTGTTTTCCTTGAAGTTTCTGGCTTCACTGGACTTTATAGCTGTACAATTTGGGTCCAGTGAGCCTGGCTCAGGTTAACATTCTGCACAAGTCTTCCCACTCTTCTCAGTTCATACATTAAATTCATTTGCATTCTCTGGGAAGGGCCTGTCACTGACATCCATCTGGATAGAACATACTTTTTTTCATGTAGATTTTTGTTTTATAACCGGAACAGTACTGTAATATTTGCTTTCTCCCTCAGGATTTCTGGATATGTCTGGTACTTCATTTCCTGAACTCACTGACTTAGCAAATGTGTCCAATGTATCTCCATCTGCCTCCCTCAACATGCCAGCAGCAGATGTGTCAGAAAGCATGGAAAAGTTGGTGTCAAACAGTGAGGCTCCTGCTTTTTTTGGTAAGTGTGCTCAAGCTTTCCTTTAGGCCTCTGACCTAATTTCTGGAATGGCACCAACTCGTCTGCTCAACTGTGTCATGCTTTTAGGAAACAAGCCAACTTGAAGAAAAGTCAGGGGATTGGCTATAATGAGACTGAAAAAAATAGGAGAAATCAGGTGTAGAAGTGGAGAAAAACTAATAGAATGTTTTATAAGACCATAGGTTGTGTCTTTTTCTTGAAATGAAAATGTTGATGATGATCCAAATTAAAATGACGTTTTAAAAGTATTTTTAAAATCAATGTGAGTCTTTGTACCAGAGCCTTGTCTCCACAGTTATAAAGTGAAAACAAAATTCCAGTCCTCTTAACTGACTTTTTTATTTAAAATATGTTCACTTTACAGATTCCTCTCTCTTTTAAAAGGTGAGGTGACTAAAAATTGTAACACAAAACCCCACATTTTTGTGTTATCTGAATGGCAGACGAAATGGTTTCTGGTCTCCCCAAAAACCTGCTTGCACCATCAGGTTTTTCTGGGTTTGTGGAGAACAGGGTAAACACAGCCCTTGTACTTGAGAGCTGAGATCTGGTTCTGTGTCTGTGTGAGGTACTCAGCTGACTTCCTAGGTGTATGGGAACCAGAGCCACTGTCTGTTAGCCTGAGAACTTTTGTTTTTTTAAAAAAGTATTTTAATTTCCCAGAGAATGCCACACCTTTGGACCCTGAAGATGCAACCATGCGTTCTGAAGATTCATTCAAGCAGCCTGAGTTGGATGAGTCACTGCCTCCAGTTCCACCATTACCTTCTTTTGCTCTCCCTAATGAAGTTTCTTCAAAACCACCAGAAACTGATGCTGATAACGAGGAAACAAAGCTGCTCTTAAACACTACGGAGAGCTTGTTAAACACTACTCTGGTGAAAGGTGATTAAGCAGCATGTGAACAGAAAGAAGAAGCAGCTGCACAAGATCATGAGTGAAATGGATGCTGCTCTGCTGCTTTTGTTTACAGACTGCCACAAGCTGTAATACTACAGCTTGGAATATTTTTTTGATCTTGAAAGATTGACAGCTATTCTATTTTGTTAAGAGTAGACACTATTATATAAGAAATCATAGGGAATGCATAACCAGCTGTCTTTTTCAATCATTGTTTAATGGCTGGATCTGTGTTCAAACTTTGAATGCTGTCCAAAATAACCAAATTAATGGAGAAATTAATGCAGAAATAAGTTGGGGACTGGCAAAATGTCAAGTTCCTGAATTTATGTTTGCCTACAAATGCTCCTGAATGTATTTATGAAGGAATGCTGCCTGGACAGTGATGATGATTTTAGCAGTATGATGGATGGAATTAAAAAAAAAATATTTATGGTTTTGGCTTGCTAGAAAGATTTTCTAATTGTACACCTCAATTTGACATGACAGGCTTGTGACTTTTAAGGCCTTTCCCTACCCAAAGACATCTTTATTCCTACTTACTACTTTGCAAACATATTTTTCTTGTTTTAGAGTCCCTTCTTCTCTAAGTTATTCATGTATATTCCCTAAAACTACTTTTACAGGAAAGGAAGTGCCATGTGGTTTGAAGTCAGAGCATAGAGACAGGACAGAACTGTGTAGGTGGAGCCTGTCATCCACTTCAGCTCTTCATTGGAAGGGGTGGTGGTCTCAGTGTGAAAAGGGAGGGGGAGTGTTGGCTTTTATAGCAAAAAATGCCAAAGATGATTTTAAGTCTGGCCCTTGTGTTTGCAGAGTAATCAACCTTTTCAGGTGAATTGAACATCTTGGTTTATGTAGTGACAGAGGAATGGCTTTGCTTTGGTTGTGCTTTTCTGTTTACCCACTTTTTTTTTTTTTTTTTCTACAAATCATTTATAGTTTAAGGCATGGATCACATTAGTGTAGCATCTGTTGCTTTTTGTAGCTTTTTTTGTAATAAGCTTCTGAATGTAATAGCAAACATGAAAGAAGATTGGGTGTTTTTATACCCTCTGGGGCAGTAATTTGTGATTTTAAAGGTGTTGAGTGGGAATAGCTTCAGTATGACTGGTACAGTCAGTGCAGTGAAAATCCTTCATAAATTAAGAGATCAGGGTAGAAGGTTAGGTGTGCACTTAAGCTACTTAAGAGTGTCCTTAGCACAGCACTGTCTGATTTCCTTTTCTCTGCCCTGTCTCCTGACCTGTTTCTACACTGTGCCCTGTGGAGATCAGTGAGTGAAAGGACTGATGGGGCTGAAATCTTGAGAAGTCAGAGTCACACAGAGTCACTTGGGAGAGCTCAGCTTCAGCAAAGGGTGCAGGTGAACTTGCAACACAGGTTTGCAGATGAATACACCCTTAGATACAGTCTGTCCTTTATATTCCTTCATCTCTGCTGTTAGTCCTCAATACTGTTTTCACATAAAATACAGTAGCTCTGAACAGGATGGTCAAAGCTCCTGCTTTAAAGGATTAAGCCCTACCTGAAGGTAGCAGAATTAAGAAATTTGAAATGTAGTCTGCTAAATTATCTGTTAATTGTGAACACATATATCTTTTTTCCAATATTGCTAAATTAAATTTCCTCTTCCCCCCAACTGACTGCTGCAAGGGTGAACAGCCACATAACTAAAAATAAATAATTTAGGCCTTTGGTAAGTTTATTTGGTCTCAAATGTTGACTGAAGACATCTAGGTCATGTATTTGTGGATTTTGTTGTTCATTTAGGACATTTCTAGCTTTACACATTTTTCAGAACTGTCTTTAAGGTGGTAGAAGTGATGCTGTCACTAGAAGCACCCTTTAAAAATCTTAAGTGTAGGGAATGCCCAAATTTAAACTACATTTCACCTGTCACAGGAATAAATGGCTTAACACTTCTGGCAGTGTGTGTCCAGCCTACTTTATGTTAATGGATCTTGGAAGGGGAGTTTTTGTGGATTTTTTTCATAGCCTCCAATGAATGATGATCTGACCTACATATTCAGCAAACCAAATAGGGAATTAAACATCTGTCAATATTATTTTGTCCTCTTCTAGCCTGTAACTTTCATTTAAATGCTAAATGAGATGAAGAACTTAACTTCCTTAACAAATTCCTTTACTCTTGACAATATTAAGAGCACTTTTTGAGATGCCTGAAGTTCTCCTTGCTTAAAGAAGTAGAAAGTACTCGTCTACTTATGGGTGCATTAATGAGAAAGCTGAATGGAATTTCTTACTTTCAGAACATAACTTAAAATGAGTGGAAGTTCTTGGGTGTCTGGATCCAGAGCTTTGGCTTGAATGGTCCACTTCTGTCTTCAGGATTTGAAACAAAACCAAAAAAACCCTCTCCAAGGTGATCCTGGCTAACTTCAGAGGGTTGGGCCAAGCCCTTCTGAAGTAAACTGCTTGATTCATGGGAACTTCAGACAGCATAAACCTGTACTGGGAATGATCCTAACCCCCCTAAATCATAAGGAAAATAACCATCCTGGAGCTGGAAATCTCATTGACTGCAATATGGGTGCTAATTCCAGCTGAACTTAGACTTGTGAGTGAATGCATTCAGTATCTTTAAGGTGAGAAGCTACTGTCAAGAATTGCTGAAATAGCAAACTCCAGCAGAAATTACTCTGTTTTCCTGCTTCAGCTTTCGGAGCAGGCTTGCTCATTTACTGAATCTGCACAAATTGCTGCTGTAGTACTCCAGGCTGCATTGGGAAGCTGCTCATCCAGGCTGCCATGCTTGACTGAATTCCCCTTAACTGTAAAGGAGAAATGGTGTGGGCAGAGAGGCTGCAACACAGGGCAGAGATCACACCACTCACACCTGTACTGAGGAGCTTGAATTATGCATTCCCAGCTGCTTGGGGGTGCAGAATTAAATCTTACCTAGCACTAAGGAGTACAGCACTAGCTGGGGAAGCTGAAGAGTATTCCAGCATCCCTGTCCTGGCACCATGAATTTAGCAGAAATGGAAAGCAGCAGAGAGCAGCCTCCCAGAGAAAAGGCTTTTCATTCAGAATTCTCCTCAGCTCCCTTACTCTCCTCCATCTTCCCCCTACCTGGGCAAATATCCTCACCTCCAAGCACTTATGAAAGAACATGGCACCACTGCCTCTGGCTGTTAAGTAAAAGCAGCTACAGGTAGGTAATTGCATTTGACTTGACTGTGCTAATCTCTTATTTTCTGGGCATTGCCACTCGTGCACACAGCGTCCCTCCCTCCTTTTGCCTTAAGCTAACACTAATTTGTATGGGTTTTGCTGCAAAAGCAACTTCAAAGCAATTGTTTCGTTTCAGTTACATTTCTAAGCTACAAAAAAGTAATTAAGCATTCACAGTCCTCTTAAAAAAGATGGCTGGAACAGTGCAACAATGTCCTTGGGAGAGATGAGGCATGTCCCACCCAGTACCCACTCAGTACCTCTGGTCTGCCTGATGTTTGTACAGCTGCTGATGAAAAACTGCTGCCACCCAGTACAGGGAACTATTTTTAGTCACTCACTTTCTTGACGTTTAAATGTGCCTGTGCTTTGAACAGTTCTGTTACCTAGCTGGGTGGTTAACCACCTGGCTCCATTCCAGAGCCTTCAGCATTTTTACGTGTACCATCAGGTATTTAAAGCTCTAAATTTGTATATTTGATCCAACAGATAAAACAACCCAAAGCTCTTTTAACTAAAGCCTTTTATTCTATACAACTGTGAAACATCATTTATCCTTCTGGCATTGCAGACACTTCTGTCAATCTTTTCCTGAAACTGCATTTTAGGTTGGTTAGAAAAAAAAAATAAAATTACAACCTTGGCTTATTTGAAACAAAATTAACTGGGAGCAATTGTAATGTATACAATGGGACAACAAGACAACCAGGAAAGAACACCCAAAGAAACAGTGCCTATTTGAACAAGCATAAACCCTTTGCTATTAGTAAGTCTGTCAGGATAGTTTATCAGTAAAAGTTACAGTTTGGTTTAACCATTTAATTCACAAATAGCACTAAAACTGTGCAGATGTAGAACAACTGTGTCAAACTGAGCATACACAGAAATGTGAATTTAAAAAAAAAAAAGACTCTCAAAAGACAGGGAAGAAGACATGCTAGCTTAGTTCTGAACCATAGTTTTTGTTGAAGCAATGAGTTTATTCAGCTAGGTTAAGAGTGCAGAAGGTAATGACTTTTTTTCAAATAAAATACAATGAAAAATATTTTCCTTTTTGTTTCACCAATACAATCCCAGTAATATAATTTATTGGGACTTTCTTTAGGCCTCAACCTAAATCTTGATACCAAGACACAGGAAGGGCAAGAGCATATGTCTCCTGAAGAAACTCAAATAATATACTGCCCTTTGAAGGCACTTGTGCTTCTGCTTCAGATGAGTAATTTTTACACAATTTCTTTACGAGGATCTGTAAGCTGTTCTGGTTACAAATGTTTTCCTGGGACAGCCCCAAATTTTCTCACAAAAAGCTGAATGCCTTTACCCCCTCCCCCCAATAAGTTAAACTCTCTAAAAGACTACTATGAGTCTATGACAATCACAGATTTTGAGAGATAACAGTGAAAAGAAGATCTGCCCAACTCTATAACAAAAGAACAACTGCATAAAAAACGTTGAAGAGTAAGTATTTTTATATCATGAATATGAAATCTGCTGAGAAGTTTCTAAAGTTAAACATTAAACACATGAAGTTATTTTCAGAATGGTCTGAAGTTTTAACAAAATGTCACGTAGCTTTGGAGCACAGTTAGGAAAAATCAGACTGGTGTGTCTTCAGAACACCTAGACACAGTGCAGGAAGTAGCTATACACATATATATATATATATTTAAAAAATCTTTTAAGTTTCTGTAAAGCATGTTCGCTCTATTACGATGCACAGCATCACTGGACTGACCTTGCTGTAATATTTATCTAGTGTTCTTTTTCTGCATGTCAATAGCTCTCTAAAGCAAACATCTGCAGTATCAAAACAAGTCTAATGTTAACCCTTGGTCTGCAACTAAACGGGGCCAATTCTTTAAAGTGTGCAATACCTATTTTCTGTTTTCCAAATTTCTTTAAGTGGTAGAAATGTTTGAGTAACCTGTGAGAAACCACTGTAGGAAGTTTATGAATGGAATGTACTAAAAATATCTTGTGTGCAGTTCTGAATGATATTATGAACACAGTGACAAATGTGTCCAAACCAGTTACATATCAAGCATGAGCAGATGAGGATATTATGTTCTGGAAAAACAAAAGCAAAAAGGAGGAAGCAAAAATCTGCACTGGATTATCATCCATTCTCTGTACATCTCAAACAACACGAACCACTCAGGAACTTCCCATCTCATTGGCTGAGACTAGGACAGACTTTAGTTTAGGTCATATAGATTATTTTCTTCCTCTATATTACAGATCTATTAGTCACTTCAATTAAATGTATACTTTCTGTCCCAACTGAGTCATTAGAAGTCTCATCTACCTTAGGGGTTCAGTGGGCTTTTATAGTACTACTCTTGGAACCAGTACAGTATGGTCAAGGAAATAAGCAACCATTTGGGTCCAGCACTCCCTTCACGTTGATTTCTGGCGGTAATGAAGTGTCAGATCACCACCACTCTTCCAAATGAAGTGCTTTACTGTTCGAAGGTCCATATTCGGATCCAAAACCTAGATGGTAAAAATTCAGCTTTTATTCCACCACTCTGCAAGGCTGTCAGAAATTCAAAGCTAAACCACAACACACTGGTTGGGCAAAACAACCCTATGGGTGAACTGGCATAAAAAAAAATTAACCATGCAGAGGCTCAGATTTTTCTACTAGCAACTAGAACTGCATTATTGAATGATTTTAGCAACATAACTTCATACTACAATCGCCTCAATATTTAACCTTCATGCACTTACTACATTTACTAGACAATTCATCACTTCGGACAAACTTTTAACTCTGCCAGCAAAGTGGAATTAAAAGCATCCCAAAATGCTAGAAATGGAACTAAGGAATTGCATTAAGTCCATTTGTTGGATATGAGTAACTAATCCTACAAAGGCTACTAGTCAGACCAAATCATAACATGCATGCTATAGAACTTCTTTGGTTCAGCTGTCTGCAACTGTCTGAAGTTGAGCCAGCAGTCTTTAAAGCTTGCTATGTCAAAATATTTACATAGTTTTTAAAACCCATAACATACTTCAAGCTCAGTATTCAAAAATTCACAACTGATTCACTGCTAGACATTGCTTTTGTTCACAGGATAAAATGCCCAACTAACTGACCTGGTCCTGGCACAGGAGTTCAATCTTCTCCTCTGCTAGCACAGCAATATCCTCTTCTTTTTCTTGTTCTCCTGCTTTTTCATTATTGGAAGAGCTGGTGGTCTGAGATTCGTTATCCAAGTTTATGATTTTCTCATACACATGTTCCATCACTTTCCTCACCTGAAGCATATCACTTGCTGACAGTCTGTCTCTATAGGAGGCAAGTCAAGTTTGATAGGAAAAAACTTGAGAAATTGTATTTCTTGTCTTCACAATGCCTTGCAAACTATGCAAGTATACATATAAAATCTTTAAATTTTAATAGTAAGTTATCAGAATCAACCAGAATACCATGATCATAACAGCTGTTTATCCAATGATTCAAAAGCAGAAGAGACTCTGAAAATTGTAAAAATCTCAAAAGAAAAATGACCAAATGAAAATCAACCTTTAGATTGAGTGCTGTACACAATCCTTACCCTTTCAATAGAAAAGGGATTAGAAAGAGAAGGGCAGAAGGTATGGGACAATAGAAGCAGTAAGCCAGAACATGCTGCTCACCCCCCTACACTAACAGAAAAAAAAAAAAAGCCATCAAGCTCCTCTTTCACAAACTGGCTCTGATGTGAAGAACTCAATGAGACTTAAACAGGATCTAGGCAACTGTGGAAATTACTCAAAATTGTTCCTTATATGTGGTAGCTATATTGTCTACAGCACTGACTTCCTATCTGAGGATTTTATTTCTAACCTACATAGCTCCCAGTTACAGCTGACATGATGGCAAGACCATCTTGCACTCCCTACTGTCATGTTTTGTACTTTCCTCTTTTAAAATGCTATTATCCATAACTCTTAGCAATAGAAAACATAGAATTGTGGTTCTGAACACTGTAACAATCCATAAATTTCTCTGTTTTCTGATAAAATAGCAGAAAAGACAAAGTTTACTATCAGTAGTTAGCTCTTGGACATATCTTGGCATAAATGTAAGCAACTGCCCACTGAACCCAGAAGAAAACTACAGTCCTTTCAGATATTGTGATATAATTCAGTGCTTCAGAGTGATGCTGCTTACATGACTAGAAACTCATACAAATTCATGATGCACACTATAATTCTCTAGCAAATGAGATTGTTGGGTTTTTTTGAGCTTGCAATTCATTTATTGCATTTTTGATAGTCAAAGATGCTTTACTTACTTTTTTAGAGTTTTTGCCCCCGATGATGAATGAGGTTGGAGGTAGAAGGGAATCTTATTGAATTTGGGCATATTTTTCTAGAAGAAAACAAGTTTGAAATATGTTAATTTAAGGATGAACTATCAACTCCTACTTCCACCAGCTGGTATGTGAAGTATATTCAGCCCCTAATTATCAAAAACCAAGAGAGATTCTTAATCAACACAACCACCACAGCTAACTTCCAAATTACTCACGCTCCTGAGATGCTTCAGTTTAGACTATGCATGTATCATCTGGCTTTGAATATAAATTATCATATATTTCAAAGGAAATTAGATAGCTCAGCACTTGAAAAGGAAACCAATTATGCACAGTACTTTCAATTCTTTTTTTCTGAGATCTTTTGTAAGAATATAAGCAAAAATACTGTAGCTGAAAACAAAAAAGAATTAATCTCAAAGAGTCTTAAATATAGACCCTGGGACCACTTATCTTAAATACAAACAGAGCAAAATTTTTAGAAGTCATTTCAGATCCTGCACAGTTAAAGAAGAAGTAGTTCACCTTAAAAAACCACACACCAGAAAATCTATACCAATGATACTTACATCCACAGTGATGTCAATTACCCATTGTGGCACAGTTTCATTAAGAAGCATAGATTCAGTTTCACCACCTGAATCTCGACACAATAACCTAAGACATACAGAAATAACCTTTGTGAATAAAACCTATTTTTGTAATGTGCATTAAAAAACTTTCAGGAGAGGACCTGCCCTATTAATGGGCAGGGAACTTCGACCTGGTTAGCTGGCCCTTCACATCATCAAAATTACTGAGGAAGCCATCATGTATTTTCTGTAAAGACCAGAAAAAGGAGCTACAGGAAGAAAACAGATCCCTAGAGCAGAAACAGGGAGAAGCAGCTCAGGAGACAACAGGCTATAGCACAGAGAAATTAAAAAATCTACTTTGCACATGGATTGTGTATGTTTGTGTCTTGAAGTATAAAAGTGTCAGGAGAAAGGGAAAGGCACCTGGCATAAAGCAATTCTTTTCTGCTTGGAATAAATGAGCTTTGCATGTAAAGTGTTTGCTAATGCCCCACTAAATAGAAGGAATAAAAACAATTTTTAAGAAATGTGCACATACAATGGTGAAACAAAGCCACACATTATTTTGTAAATTCCAATTAAGCATTTAGTCAGGGAGTCATGCAAGCCACCTCTTAGGTCCAGTAACAGCTTGCTCCCTCCAATGGTGTCTTTTCAGTGTGCTGAGAACAAGCTGTGTAAGACAGAAGATCCACCAGTACAGAATGAATTCAAGTATTAAGCCCAATCTACAGTGTAAACACACTGATACTGCAGAAAAAAATATCAGTTTTCAAAGCTGAAAAGAGTTGCCCTGTTTTACTGACCAGTTCTTGGACTGGAAGTTACATAAATTTTGAGCCTATTCAGCCTGGGAAAACCAACAAATGAAACATCCCCACCCATCAAATTTAAAATCCAGTATGTCAGTAAATATCAAGTGCTTCACAGTATTTGAAAACTTGGCATTTTTTCTGCAACACTATTAAACTGTTTCTGATGTGTCATACATCACACTAGCTTTTCAATGTAGAATGAAAAGAAATAGAAGAGTAATACATGTTACACAACAAAACCTGTGCTCCTACCTGCTAAGCTTAGGACCTTCTAATGGCTCATCAACTGTATTTCTAAGAGCAGAAACCAACTCTCTAGTGAACAGGATCACCTGAGTCATTAATGCTCAGAGACCAGCACAACAGACACATATGAGAACTTCTATAGGAATTAAAGTAGAACAGTTTCATTCTAAAACAAAGTTCAGTTCACCAGTTGACAGAAAGATGACATCCAAAAAGATCTCAAAGCTATAACATACAACTAAGAACAACATACAACTCTTACCATTGTAAGCCCCCCCCCAGACCTTGTATGATGTTCAAACTCACACCCAGACAATGCAAGATTATAATTAACAACTGCTTATTTTACCTGTCAAGGCTTTGTCTTGAACAGAGCACAGAATAGATGCAAGTGTTACATTTTTATACCATTTCTGCTTGCACAAAGGAAGTGATTGCTAAGCCATTGAATCTGCAGTCTTCAGTTTTTATACCTGAACAAAGTGCGTCCTCCAGCCTCACCAAAAATAACTGGTGTATGTGGTGGCACTTGAAAGTATCCATTTCCTTTCTGGACTCTATTCTCCTGCTCACCATTCACTGTTGGAAAAAAATATACACAACAATAAATCTACACTAGACCTTAAAATTGAATATGCATAGTCCAAAAAGTGTCTTTTCCACATACACCTAATGTACGTCATAAATTAATGAAATCATAAGCTTCATTAAGAACAAAAAAATCCCCATTTCCAACACAAAAAAGTATATCAAAAGGAACACTAGTGTAATGAGATCAACACAAGATGTTTGAAATAGTCCTGTATAAAAGGACTATTTCAAGAACCTTTAAGAAAAGGGCAATAGAGCTCATGAGTCAAAACCTGATTATTAGTTTTCTCTAGTTCCTCAACAGAACTGAGGATTTGTCAAACTGCACAATACTATTATTAGAAACCAACTAAATAGTCTTCTCTCACAAGACTATTTTTTCCCCTTTACACTGTCATATGTCAAAATGGTTTACTAGTAAGAGTACATGAATAGACTCGCATTTCCTTGAAGTTACTGCATTCTAAATTGTGTTTATTTTTAGCTAGTTATGGCATTATGGTCTTCAAACACTGAAGAATCTGATTCCACATCAGATGCTTAGGATATGATTAAAGAAAAATCAGCATTATTTATGCATCTCTTGAAGAAGCCAGCTCCTAGTCAGCATTCAGAAACCTTGAAACACAATACAGAAATATTTAGGTGCCTTCCCTTCACTTGAGAAAGTTCATCTTGATTACAGTGCAGACATCTAATTACTGCATCTGAACATGATGTTGAATTCAAGCAACAAAAGAAATTTAAATGGCACTCATGAAGTAATTTCTTAGTTTTCCAACCAGCAACACAAGCAGTGCAAGAAAGGTCCAAAATCATATCAAGCAAAGACACCCAAAAAAACCCCATCTACTCTCTATTAGGAGGTGTGAAATGAAACTGAAGTTGTATCAAGTCAAAAGTGCTCTGTTTGAAAGATCTTCTTGTGACTATTAAAGAGAAACCATACTGCATATATATACACACATATATACTTAATTTCTTGCCTCTTTACACAAATTTTGGTGTCCAACAGGTATGCTTTATTTTCTTAAGTCGCTGTTCAATGTCAGTTTCTTAATTGCTACTTTTGAAAGGGAAAATAAGCGCTGGTTTTGTAGTGAATGTTCTAAACATTCCACTAACCCACAATTATTCACAGAAATAAGCAGTGCAGCAGTGTTCCAGCAATACAGAAACCTGAGTTATACTTCCCATATATTTTCTGGCTCTCAAGCTGTAGACTGTGAACACATAAAAGTGTGAGAATCAGCATCTTTACTCTGAAAAGCCTGCCAAGTGCTGGAAGCTTCCCTGGAGATAATTTTTGACAGAAGACATTAGCTAACTCTTGGCACAATCTTTGTCATAAAATCGCAAGATGTTGCTGGACTTAGTTTTCTTAATTGCCTTATCTGTAAAATGTAATTTCTTAGTTGCCAAAGATAAGACTTTTCAGTTAACTCTGATCTAGGTTGAATTAATTTTAAAATAATTCACAAATTTTATAAGTTACACAGTCTTTTATCCTGCCAAGTAAAAGCACTATCTTATATTTTACATAACTGTGCAGTTTCTCATGCATAATTAGGCTTAGCATTATTGCTGCAGAACACCCTCTTCAAGGTGGTTTCGTATAGACTTACCCCATTGTAATATCTACTGAATATGTATTTTCCAAGAAATCTTTATTTTATATTGTTCATAACACCTAGAAGCAAATCGTCAAAAGAACACTGGCTAGTGTTGAATAACTGAATTCTTTGCTGACATTAGCTAGAGCTGTTTCTTTTCCAAATCAAGTCTTATTTTTGCCTTTTCCATCAAGGCCTCACGTTTCTGTTAACTTCAGAATCATCTGTTCACCTCATTTTTTATGGACTAGTGTTGTTAAGTTTTTTGCTGACTATTTCAAAAGAAGAAAGGTACACAGCAAATTCTGGGGTAAAGCAAATTAAAAGCATTTAAAAACAGTCAATGCAAACAGACACCTGCAAGACAGCAAGTCAAGTTGTATCTGTTAAAGAAACAGAATCAAACAGAGTGTATTCACAAATCCTAACAAAGACAAAATATTAAAATGCTAACCATGATTTATTTCGTTTTCCTCTTCATCCATTGGATTGATATGTGTTCTAGGCCAGTACTCCAGAAGTGCTTGTAGCAGAAGCCCTCCAAGGTTTACTGTCAACACACAGAAAGGTAGAACCCCAGTTACACAAAAACTTTTGCCAACCTAATATTCTACATTTGATCCACAGCTGAAAACTTTCCCAGAAGTTTGAGCAGTTCTGTTCCCAAAGCAAACTATGTAAGGGCACAGAAATCTCCTTATCTCAGAGCTGTAAGTCATAAATCTTCAGAAAAAGCTGATTTTAGAATCACTGATGCTAGATCACTCACATGCTGTAAGATTCTCTAGAATAGGTAATAGTTCCAAATTTAGGAATGTTACTTTTACCCTTTTGATTCTTGAGGTTTTAAAACCAAGTTAAATAGAAAACCTGAACATGACTGAAAGGTTTCCAAAAAAAAGCAAATATTCTTTCTGGAGAATTCTCTGCAGAATTTAGCCTCAAGAAAATAAACTTTAAAATCCAACCAGCTACTGACATATGTGTCACTGGAATACTTTCAAATATAAATACTGGAATTTATTCTATTTGTTTGTCTCAACAAAACACTAACTTTAGTTAAAACTTACATTTTGGATCAGAACCATCTGGACTGCTAAATCCAGCATCCTTTGCTGAAACCCAGGCTGCAAAGCAGTCACTTTCATCCAAAGTAATTGTCAACATCTGTTTAAAAAAGACCACCAAGAAAAGGAATGCAATAGTTGTTTTATATTAAACAAGTCTATAAATTTATTTTGTTCATACTTAGCTGAGAATACACACCAAAGAATTTCTAAATACATGAATGCACACTTTGTTTATGAAACATTCATAATTGGTATTGTTACCTTTATACTGGCCATACCATGGGAAAAAAAAAATCCAAACAAATGAAACCAAAACCCAAAACAATCTGTTACTCAGATTATTAGGGACTGAGGTAAAAATTACTGTTTGGCTTAAAAACAAAAAAAAATCTAACCCATCAGATATATGATGTGTGACATATACCACACCAAAACCTTTGTCAACAGTGTATGAAAATCTATGAAATGTAACATTGGAATAACAGATTTAAAGAGTTGTATCTCACCCCAGTTTTCAAGTCTACTGAGAACCAGTTTGGCACATACACCATTTTAAATCTCTTCTTAATTTCTTCTTCAAAATCTACTTTCCCAAGGTCTTCAACTTTACATGCCTGTACACCAAAACAGATGTAAAAATTTTTAGATTCTGAGTATTGAGTCCTATCAACATCTCAAATCTTATTTGACTTTCATATACACTTGAAATTATTATGATTTATTTCTTCACAAGTACTGTTACACAGAAACACACAAGCTAAAGATTCCAATTTTTCAAGTTTCCCCCATCAGTATTTCAGTGAAACTTTCCAGCAAACACCAATATTTGTTGCAGATGCAGTAGCAAATTCAGCTCGGTATCAATTCCCAGACTCATGTCTGCAAAAGATGCAAAAAAGCTCAAAAATACCCCTTCCCCTTTCAAAAAGCAATCTGGATTATGTCTTGGGACAGCAAGATTTAACTTCTACCATAGGAGTCTCACACAGTAAATATAATATATATAAAAAGAAGGTAGAAAACGATTAATCATCCAACAGTAGATGTTTAATCTGAAATCATATACTTACCTTCAAGACATCCCAGTATGCCACATTATTATTTGTGTCTTTGGTTAATATGTGTCTCTTGTCATTAAGAATGTGGCACTGAATAATACTAGCACCCCCTAGCAAACAAACAAGAATTAAGGTCACTACAGTGAATTTTTTTTTCCCTAGTATAACATTATATTAAGCTTTATAACATGACGTCTGATTGTTCTTTGGTTTCAGTATTTTATATAAGAGTTGGATATTACTAAGGTTTAAAGACTATTTTAAATGTAACTAGCACTAGCTATATGATAACCATTTGTTTTGGTTGAAATCCTAAGTATTAAGTACCTAAAAGACTTGAGCCAGTCTTAAGGATCTTCCATTTCTGTTAATGACAACAGATTTTAGAAGGTACTCTAGAAAACAGCTGTTTACCTTTTATAACTTGGTCAGGCTGTGTACACAGGGGTGGTATAGGATTGGTACAATCATTATCATAGTCTCCAGATGATCTAAAATTATGAATTCCCTTCAAAGTCTAAAGAAAGAAACAAAATAATGACCCATTCAGATCGATCTATAAACTGTTTTTATCTGTAACAACTGCCAGTTCATGCTGTTATTTAGATGCTAAGTGTTGAGTGCTAATTGAGATAATTTATTTCTCAAACCAGCACAACAGAGCAAAAAAAGTAATTCAAAACTTAACATCTTTTGATCAATTTCATCATTGGCATTTTACATTTTTTTAAAAGAGAGCTTAAAGATCATACAGAGTCACAGTCAAATTCCAAGCAACAGTCCAACAGTTCCCAAACCAAGACTGCAAATGCCATGACTACTTAATTGAATTCATAGTATAAAATATATCACTTACCCATTTATTCACAGAGGATTTAGTTGTTGCAACCCAAAGAGCTGGAGGAGGATCAGCTGACTTATCAAGTTCCATCTAAATAATGAAACCACAGATACTTTCAGGAACACTTACCCTAATTTTCCTTTGTTTGATTAATATTTGCTCTGTGCAGACCTACTCCCACATTTGGATGGATCTCAGAAACAACACTACTTTCAGTTTACTGAAGAGATACTAAGTTTAAGTAAAAAGGAACTGAGATACATTTTTTGAAGTTCCAGAAAAATTGTTTCAAATATGCAGCAAATAAATTCTGGACATGGGCAACAGTAGATGCAATGTGCCACAACAACAAGTATTTAAGTTGTGATTCCAGCATGATGCAATCCTCTCAATACACAGTTTGGTAAGTACAATGTTTTCTGAATTACTTTGCCTTAAAATACTTCACATGATTAGAAAGAGAATGCAAGAAGTTCTGTACCAGTAAAAAAAAGCAGAACTTTATATATTTGGCTTTGCTGTTACATTTCTTGGACAAAATAGCACTGTAGCTAAGTTCAGTTGCACACTTCTTATACACCTACATGTTCCAAGGTTCTGTCATCTGGAGTTACAGACAGACAAAACATTCCCCAAAGCAGCCTTTTCAGAAGGCTCAAACATGTGCATGCAGTTTTCTCCAGTTCAGAACATGTCATGTTTAGGTGTTAAAAAAACCTACAGTAACTTTTATTCCAGGTTCCCACGAGTACATAACATATTCTAGCAGTCCTGTGCATACATGGTGCTATCAAGAAACATTAACTTTTGTCTAAAGACTTGAAAGTTCTGGCTTAGTATCTTAAAACCATACTAGAGTGTGGTAAAACCTTTTCATGTTTGACTCATACTCAGTTTCAGTAACACTTGAATTTACATATTTTAGGTAGCTGCTGGGGATTTATCTTCTTCAAACAACCAAATTTCATGTGTACTATCGGAGACAAAGCTAATATCCTGCAGATGTGGTGTATTAAACACATTCTTTTATCCCTTCTACCCTAAACTCATTAGACACCATGCAATACAATTCAACTTTTATACTGTCATTCCAGTATGACTGAGTGGAATAAGTTGCCCAGAGAGGTTGTGAAGTCTCCATTGTTGAGATATTCAAAAGCATCTGGACCCAGCTGTAGATGGCCCTCCTCGAGCAAAAATATTGGTCCAGGTGATCTCCAAAAGTCCCTTTCTGACCTCAACCAGCCTGTGATTCTTTGAACTGAAATTAAATACCTTCAGAACTGGTGCCTTTTCTTCACAGATAAGCACACGGATATCAGGATTTCGTAAATCTGTACAATAAATCTTCCTGTCTCTTCCTCCTGAATAGACATGAGTGAAGGCTTCATTGACCTGAAGAGCCCAAACACCTTCATCATGGACTCGGTACGTGGCTATGCACCTCTGCTGCCCAAGGGACCACAGGCGGATGGTCCCATCAGAGCTGCCTGAAAGACACTGAGCAACAACCATCAAATTTCAATCAAGCAGGTATTTAAGTCCTCTACAAATATTTTTTTCATAAAGAGCTTTCATCATTCTTCTGAAATGGTTATATTTTTCCACTAGGACAGTGCTAAGTGAAGGCTGGCAGTTAACTTCCAGGTATTTTATGTAAACCACCCCCTCTATACCTTAGATGGACCTGTATTAAAACAGAGCTTTCACCAGCCTCCCTCCCTTAATCACCAAGGAGCTCTAGAATACTTGTTAAGCTACTTCCTGTGATCTATGACACAAAATAATAATTCTGAAAAAGACTAATGACATTACTGAGTTGTGTAAAATGCCTTTGTCTCAAGCTAAAGCACAAACCTGGGTGCCATCTCTGTTCAACAGCAAAGCTTTTACATTGTCTGTGTGCCCTTTGAGTTTCATTAGTTTTGCACAAGTTCTCGGATCCCACACTCTTAGAACCTGTAAAAACAGACATTGGATAACTGCCATTAGCATCATTCTTCCCAGCAGTGCATTTCTCAAAAGAAAATCAAACCCTTCAGAATAAATTGACCCTTATTCCAATCATGCAGACATCTGCCACCAAAAATTTACTTCATTAGAACAAGATAGACATAACTAGATCTTATGCATCCCTAATAATAAGATGTGATTTTCTTTGCTCGATTTTAATTTCATTTGTTCTGTTTTTTTCTGTCTTCTGAAGAAATTAAAGTGTGAAGGTGACAGAAAAGAGGACAGTGTGACGTGGGTTAAAAAAAAAAGAAAGATTCAAAGAATCCTCTCAGATTCTTCACTGATGTATCCTGTTTTCATAGCTATATTAACTTGGAAATAAAATTCTCTCAAGGTTAGAGTAGGTAATAAACAACTTGCAGGGGACTATAGGGATTTTTGCCTTCCTTTACAATATGGAGCATGGGCATCTCTTGGGAACACTTGAGCTTCATTAGCTCACTTCATTTCCCATCTCCTGCTGGCACCACTTCTTGCTAACCTGTCCAACTGCTTCAGTTTTTGTAATCATCTGACTAGCATATCCCCAAAATCAGAGCTCTTGTGGTGAAATATGATGTCTTGATAGAGAGATCTGATTGTCTGTGTATTAGAGCTATATGGATATATACACATCTTGAGACTGAGGCAGATATTTCTGTCCTACACTGACACTCCTACCTAAATGAAGTGTGTGCCCTCACTATTCAAAACAGAAAAACTGCTACAGACATGACACTGAAAATTAATAGAATTATCTCTTTATACTAAACTTTGAACAGAAGTGGAATGAGCCTTACCTGATCTTTGCTTACCTTTTCAGTGGACCCTGATACAATAACTGTTCCCATTTGATTCATTGCAAGGCTGTAGATAGAGTCTTTGTTCCCACTCAGGGATGAAGCTATTTCAAAATAAAATTTACATTTTTCAATTTGAATTCTCTCATTTGAAAAACAAAACCTAAAATACCATTTTTGAGTGAATAATTATTTTAATATCCCCTTTGATCCATGAAAATACTGCCACTCTGCCCCATATATAGAGTTGCTTTTAAAAAAAAAAAAAAAAAATAGAAAAAAAAAAAAAAAAAGACAATAGTGAACATATTGCTAGGAAAACCCCATCCTAATTTTTAATCTGCTGCTGTATAAAAACAAAGTAAGCCCTCAGACTTAGGGTCATTACAGTCCTGTGCCCTTTTGGCACCACAATTCAGTGCCAGGGCCATTACTCTTGCTCTTCAGAACTACTTTATTAGAGAATGATACTTCTATGTGATCTTATACACAGTGCTGGGATGTAAGCACTGTGACTTTTTTCCCCACCTGAGTAGCAGTAAAAGTCTACATTATATAATAATGGCTGTTACTTCAAAGAGATCTTACTGAAGTTACACAGCAGTGCTGAATTCTGTCACTTGAGCAGGGATGCTACCTTTCTGTATGGGAAAACCATATGGCAACTCCTCTCCTTAGAACCACTACTACCACCAGAGTTGAGGAATTCTGTACCATCTGTTCCAATCTATTTCTGGACAGATTAAGGGAACAGTCCCTCAAGTGGGAAAGAGAGACACAGCAAATGAAAATCACCTGTTTAGAGAGCACCACTAGGAATTTCATCAAGTCTCAAAACCACATGAGCTGAGATTACCAATGAACTGTATTGCCAGCAAAAATCTGAAACTTTATATAAGGATTTATGTATATTATGGAAATGAGTTTCTAACACAGTATTTGTGACCCACTATCATAAACATTTTGTCACAGTGAAGAATTATGCAGCTTTACTTCAGGGTGCTCTTAACCACTAGCTATGGCTTTTCCAAAGTCAACTTAAGAAATTAGATCTATTATTCGTAGTCAAAATAAAGTGATGGTCTACCACTGTCCCCAGATATTAGTTGAAGATAAAAATCAGAACTGAAACTTCTTGAAGGTTACTACACCCTTCAACAACCATGATAATTTATGAAAGGATAATGTCCAGAGTTGTCACAAGCTGGAGATCAGGAATGTAAGAGGATCTCAGGAGAACAGAAGCAAAATTTATGTAAGAAAAAAAAGAAAGCTCAACTACATCCCCCTCTGGAAGGGACTACCTCTCAAAAGCAGTATCAGTCCACTGAATTTAAATTATGGCTATCCTGCCTTGGAGACTCTTTAAAAACAGGGTTCCTTTTAATGCTGGCTTGTGTACATTGCTCCCCTGTAATCACATAGGAAATTAATGCATAAGAACATTCTCCATTTGCATTGTGAGAAATCAATATTGTTTGAAAGGAATAAAAAACCCCAGCTTCTTTAAAGATATATACCATGTTCTTCCCACCAGAAGCACTGTTAGTTGGGAGCACTGGAAAGAAAAACAATGCCCTCACTTCCTCTTCCTCCCCCTTATGAAGCATTACAGTTTCAATTCTAGAAATTCAAATTTACTTCTGTTACCTTAGAGGAAATGCTTCCAATTCTGTTTGATCTTGGGCTCAAAACCAGCACCAGCCCCACAGTACTCCCTGTCTCCCAGTGATGATTCACCCAAATCATTCAGATTCTGTCTTACTGTTGCAATGTTCAAGAAGTACTTTTTTTCCTTTTTCTTTTTGCACCCAAACCCAAATTTACCTTCCTTCAAAAACTCCCTGTTCAGCCAGAAGACAGCATAACAATAAGATACAATAATTCTACTTTCATTGAAAGAAAACTTCTGGTAAATATAAGGTAAAACTATTTAGTTATGTGCAGTCATGTGCCATCCCAGTACTATGCTGCAGTCCAACAGAGCTCAGTAGAAGTTATCTCTTCTGAAGGCTCCAGAGACATGTTAGCATGAGGCTTTAATTAAATTTAAAAGTCCTGTAGAACCACTTTATGCCTGCCTCTTATTTACAGAATCATCTATTCCCAAATTTTCTTGAAAGTCTGTTGTGTCAATTCCTAATTGTATTTCTGAAGCTTTTTCTTGAGTCATTCCTAATCATAGAATCATAGAATTAGCGGGGTTGGAAGGGACCTCAGAGATCATCAAGTCCAACCCTTGATCCACTGCTGCAGTTCCCAGCCCATGGCACTGAGTGCCACATCCAGGCTCTTTTTAAATATCTCCAGGGATGGAGAATCCACCACCTCACTGAGCAGTCCATTCCATTGCCTGATCACCCTCTCCATAAAGAAATTCTTTCTAATATTCAACCTAAACTTCCCCTGGCACAACTTAAAACCATGCCCTCTTGTCTTGTTGAAAGTTGCTTGGGAAAAGAGCCCAACCCCCCCCTGGCTCCAGCCTCCTTTCAGGGAGTTGTAGAGAGTGATGAGGTCTCCCCTGAGCCTCCTCTTCTCCAGGCTGAACACCCCCAGCTCCCTCAGCCTCTCCTCACAGGACTTGTGCTGGATCCCTTCACCAGCCTGGTTGCCCTCCTTTGGACCTGCTCCAGGACCTTGACATCCTTCTTAAACTGAGGGGCCCAGAACTGGACACAGGACTCGAGCTGTGGCCTCACCAGGGCTGAGTACAGGGGCAGAATCCCTTCCCTGGACCTGCTGGCCACGCCATTCCTGATCCAGGCCAGGATGCCATTGGCCTTCTTGGCCACCTGGGCACACTGCTGGCTCCTGTTCAGCTTCCTGTCAGTCCAGACTCCCAGGTCCCTTTCTGCCTGGCTGCTCTCAGCCACTCTGTGCCCAGCCTGGAGCTCCCCATGGGGTTGTTGTGTTGAACCTCATCCCATTGGAATCAGCCCAACTCTCCAGCCTGTCCAGGTCCCTCTGCAGAGCCCTCCTGCCTTCCAGTTGGTCCACATTTCCTCCCAGCTTGGTGTCATCTGCAAATTTGCTAATGATGGTCTCAATCCCTTCATCTAAGTCATCAATAAAGATATTAAACAGAACTGGGCCCAACACTGATCCCTGGGGGACACCACTGGTGACCGGCTGCCAACTGGATCAGCCCCGTTCAGCACCACTCTCTGGGCCCGGCCTTCCAGCCAGTTCTTAACCCAGCACAGAGTTGCTCTTGTCCAAGCTGCGGGCAGACAGTTTTTTCAGGAGAATGCTGTGGGAGATGGTGTCAAAGGCTTTGCTGAAGTCCAGGTAGATCACATCCACTGCCCTCCCCTCATCCACGAGGCGGGTCACCCGATGATAAAAGGAGATCAGGTTGGTCAGGCAGGACCTGCCCTTTCTAAACCCGTGCTGGCTGGGTCTGATCCCTTGCCCATCCTTGCATTCCAATATGTAGCTAGGAAGTTAGATCTGATCTCACCAGTATGTATCCTTCCATGTAATTAGTGCTCAGTATTACTTTGCATGTTTCTTAATCTAAATTTATCTGGTAACTTAGTTTTTCTGACAGATAGATTTGATAAATGTATCAGGTTCTACTGCAGGAGTTGTACTGCATTTTTTACAGCTTGTATAGAAACAAAAAGACAACTGAATTATAATATACCAAAAAATGTACTGACAAATAGCCTAAGGGAAAATTTATATAACAGGGTAGTTGTGAAGCAAAGAGCTCCTAAACCTAGAGCTCTATCCACTTTCAGAGAACACCAGCACATTACATTTCAGGAGAAAACGTTCAGAGACCTCCCCTCTATTCTAATTGCTGTGACTTTTGGCTGCTCTGTGTTTTCAGCTGTTACATAATGAAACTGAATACACGTTAATTACACCTTAAAATTTCTTGCACATTCTTTATGTATACATAGAAACTGGTATCTACAGTTTGAAATTGACCTCATAGCTTATGCTACTCAATAAAATGCATTGTGTTTGCCTTCCCTCCCTAGGTACCTACTTGTTACGGTGTTATTGGAGGCAGTCAGTGCTGTTAGGGTATTTACATCCCAGAGGAATATCTGTCTGTCCAGCCCAGCAGATGCTACCAGTTCTTTATCTTTTGCATATGCCAAGGCTTTCACATAATCCTACAATAAATACAAAGACATCAATCAACGTTATTATTCATCTGAAGTCTACATGTTAATATTTAGAAGACTGTCAATGATAACATGAAGTATTCACAGATGTTTTTCACCTTATGTGTCCGTAGTGTTGACATGCAAAATCCCTTATGTGCATTCCACACTTTAACAGTAGTATCTGAAGAAGCAGATATCACTAAATTGGAAAGAGTAAAGAGTAAACTTAAGTCAACTGCATATTACTGGAGAGAACATCTGTACTACTCATCAATTTTTTTCTCAAAAAGGTTAAAAGCATGATATCTAAACACGTTTTTCAGTAAAACACCTGTTTAAGTTATTTACCAAATTTACAATACACATCACAGAAATTAATCTTTAACACAAATAAAAGATGGAAAATAATTAATATTCTGGTGTAGTTAATATACTTCATATACACCATTTCTAAATATTGTACTTTTCAGACATTTAAGTACTTACATGTTTTACCATTGCAGCAGAGCACAATATCATTTACCCAATCTGTGTGATGTTCCATAGATGCTATATAAGGGTCTTGCTGCAAATTAAGAAAACAAAAATCATAAGATCCCTTCACAAACTGAAAATATGGTGACTATCAGATCCTGTTGTGCCTTTTCTTCAGCCTTCAAATGGATCAAAAGCTGCCTAATGTAGTGCTGCTTGGAGTCACTATTCCAGAATTTTATGTGAAAGAACTATGCAGCTATGCAAGGTACCAATAATTAGTTTTCAGTGGAACTCCTATATATTTTAAAACTTAATTTTGTGAATAATTTCACCTTGAAGTGCTTGGCTTTGTATCCCAGAAAAACAGGGACTGCCAAGCTAATATATTTCATTTATGGGATTGGGCATGTTCTGCTAGGAAGAGGAGCAGAACAAACAGAATATAATGATGTCTCTGGATCTCTCCAAGTTATGAATTTCATGAGGTTTTACATTCTGCACTTTTCACATGGAAGCAATGGTTTCCAGTGATCTGCTCAAGTTCCTAACTGGCCTTTTGTTCAGTGGGACCCACACATCAGTATACACTGGGGGAAATGCACCTGGAAAGCAGCTTGGTAGAAAAGGACCTGGGGGTCCTGTTAGACACCAAGCTGAAGATAAACCAGAAATGTGCCTCTGGTACCCTGAGCTGTATTATGCAAAGCATGGCCAGCAGGTCAAGAGAGGGGATTTTTCCCCTCTACTCAGCACTAAAGGGGGGGGCACATCTGGAACAGTGGGTCCATGTCTGGGCTCCCCAGTACAAGAGAGACATGGAAATACCAGAGAGTCCAGTGAATCACCATGAAAATGATTAAGGGCCTGGAGCAATGCATATGAATGCCTGAAGGTATGAAAAAAGGAGAGTTGGGGTCTTTTCAGTGGTGGCCAGAGGCAGGAACAGAGGGCATGAGCACAAACTGAAAGACAGGAGGCTCCCTCTGAACACCAGGAAACACTTTTTCACTGGGAGGGTTCCTGAGCACTGGCACAGGTTGCCCAGGGAGGTTGTGGAGTCTCCATCTTTGAAGATATTCAAAAGCTACCTGGAAGTGCTCCTGGGAAATGAGCTCTGGGTGGCCCTGCTTGAGTAGGGGGTTGGACCAAATGACATCCAGACCTCCAACCTCTAATGTTCTGTGACCACTAATTTTGCTTTCTCTCCTCAACACATTTGGTTGGTGAAAGTAATCAGGCCAACAGGATCTGATCACTGTGTCCTTTTTTCCTTCAAAGGAAGGATAATAAAGGTGAGATGACTTAGGATTCTCCCAAAATATCAGAATATACAAAATACTCGTTGACTAAAGTCAATGATCCATCAGAATGTCCATTCATAACATAATATACACAGTTGAAGTGACTGTATCTATGCCTCCCTTATCACTGGAAATGGCATTATTCTCTATTTAACTTTTTTCTTTCAGCTGTGACTAGTTCTTAAGAGGATCAGCCTAAATGCAGCTTTGTAAAATCCCACCTCTTTTGTACCAACATTCGCAGCATCAAAATTACTTACCCTAGTAATTGTCAGCTGTTAAAAGAGAGTACCCTATGTATATATGTGGGCAGCTTACTAGCATGGTAACTTGGAAAAAAGTAGGTTTAGGAATCCTTCATAGGAATCCTCTCTTGACTTACCTTGTGCTGACTGACACTCCATATCCTTATAATAGAGTCTCGGCCTGCTGTGAAGAGTCTGTTTAATGCTGGATCCAGCTGAAGTGCATTTACCCCATTCCGATTGTATTTCTCCACTTCATCCCTAATCACATAGGAGACCTAAAATACATTTACACAAAGCTGATTAAGGTACCAAGATTGACTTGGCCGTAAAATACTAACATCCAATTTCATCTTTGTGAGGTTCTCAGGGAGAAAATATTAAGAGCTTCAGAAGTATTAAATAAGCCTGTTAGTTTGAGAGTAACCAACAACACCTCAGTCCTTTCAGCCTTGAAAATGGAGAAGAATCATAGAGAAGATATGAGCAGTGCTGAAACTGAAGCCCACAGGATTATTTAATCTTTACAGCTCAGGCTTAGACCCAGAGAATCCTTGGTTCAATTCCCTGCTCTGTGAAGATATCCTGGGTGATCTTAGAGAATGCACTGAGTTGATGTCTCACTTTCTAACCTGGTTTCACAGTTTCTGTGGTTGGGATAATAACATTTCCCAGGCTCACAAAGGAGAGGATGTTGTCACTAAGGGTTACAAAGCACTGAAGGACTACTGGCACAAATCTGAGATACCTATTTTAGGTATCACTACTATTTTAAAAACAACTTTTTGAAACAACCAACTTTGCAATATACTAAGGACAGATATTTGCCACTCTTTCAGATAAATTACTCCTTTCTTTCCTTCTGTATTTGACAGTACTGTGTGTATAGTTTATTCCATCATTTTGTTCAGAAGCACTAAAAGCAGATTTGAAAGGACATACTGCAAAGACTACAGTATCTTCCACTATCACTGTTCAGTAAACATGATCATAAGGCACTGCAGCTTCTTCAGAACTACCCCATTCACACTCTGCTGCATCTCTCCTGATCACAGGGTTTGCAAAAGTTTATGCTTTATTATCAGTAAAGCTCCCACACATAATGAAGAGGAAGCTGGCAGCTATGCTCCTTCCCAGATTCTGTAAAATATAATCAGAACAATGTATAATTTTAGGCTTGGTATAATCCCATCTGCCCACTGCAGGAATCAATTGGATACATAAGCACCAGTGTTTTGAAAAGCTTTCAAAGAGTAGTCTGGGGCTAGAGATCTGAAGGTAATTTTTCACTCCAGTAACTGCATTAGAGAAGCATAAAGAAAATAGTTTCCAGATCAGATCTCAGCTACACAAAATAAAACCAACAAATTAAACATATAGTTTAGTGATCCTTACTATTGAGGAAACATTTTGCAGCATCTCAAATTCTATACCACAAGAATTGACAGGTCCATTTGGTGAAGGTGGGCAACACCTCAAATCAATTATTCCATCCCAGAGCAACACAGTAAGAAAACTTATCCTTCTAGAAAGCACCAGTCCAGTCCTATAGTGCATTTTAGAAACAGCTCCAACAGCTCTACAGACCACCAGTGGAGGACCAGCTTCCTGAATCCTTTTGCCCTAATACTCTCCATTACCATTTCATAAGTCAATTTACTACATTTATTATGTTATATCCCAATGCTCTTAAAGCAATTCTTGCTCAGCCTTTATTAGCCACTCACAGTCCTTGTAGAGTCTCAGCTCCTCTACAGTTTCAATTTGTCTCCTAATTTCCACTTCTCAGCTTCTCTCACTCATTCCAGGCTCATCCATCACATTCTTGCTATCCACACTCAAGTCTCCACCCACCTACACACAGCTTCAGAGACATTACTGAGAGAAGAAATTGTCAACCACACATTTTTATGTTGGTTGTTATTTGTTTTTTGTATGTGCAACTCCACACCTAGGTTTGATCCTATCACGTCTACACTGCTAGAAGATCCTTACAGAGTACTTCAGTAAGAGAATGTTATAAAGTGAAGGTCTGATGTGACACAAAAGGCAAAAGGATGGCCATCAAACCCAGTTTTCAAACTCCTTGAATAAAGCCAATTAAAATATTCGGTTACAAAATACTAAGTATGAGCAGAAAACACCCAAAATTAATGGAATTCAAAACGTAAAGGCCAGCAGATCAAATTTGGTGTTAGCTACTAGGGAGAACAATCTCTTCCCAACATACAGTGCCAGACTCAAGATCAGCAGGGGCCCTTCAGTTCTTGCTTCTCCAAGCTGCTAGCAGGATATTTTTTGAGAAATCCTCAGTTAGGATTTGCTCCTCTTCTTTCAGTCACCCCCCTTGATTTGTTGTATAATATAGAGCTCTTTATTCTTCTCATAAATAAGACTGTCAGACTATGTTAGTCACCTAAGTATTTTAAGGAGCTTTTTTTGCTCATCAAAATGTTACTTTTTTAATTTACAGGAGTTCAAGTAAAGAACAGCCATAAATATTTTTAAAATGCAAAGAAGCAAATGTCAGCTTACTCAAGTAAATAAGGTACTCTTCATATGTAACTCTTACTTTCATGGCCCTGCAAAAGCTGAGAGCTGTATTCCTATGTTGATCTCTACAGAATTAAAGTAATTTCATAATTTCCTAAAACACAACAAGCAAAATATTTTCATGCTAAAGAAAATAACTAAATATTGTTCTTAATACAGAAACGAGCACTGGAAAAAGCCCACAGACATTAGATGTAGTAAAATAATTTAAACTTCTTTTTATTATGGAATTTGCCTATTTAATATCCACCTGGGCACTTCTTTCTCCAACAAAGACATGACTGGGGAAGACTCACAACCATTTCCCACTATCACCTGTACTGAAATGCTCAGCTGAGGGTGAATTTTAATTGGGCTTTTATTCTTTGTCATAATTTCCACACCTTAATTTAGTCAAACACCTCCTGGCAAGTATTGTTTATATTTCAAGAGAACTGAGGCATAGAGGAGAATGAAGATTCTTTCAGGGTCAATGAGTCTGTGGTAGATGTAAGAGCAAACGATAGATCTTGGTACCAGTTTAGCATTAAATATTATCATTATTTCTTCAGTCAGAAACTTGCCAAAGCAAATCTACTGTAACAACTGAATTTTAAAAAATCAAAATCTTATTTCTTACCGTTTCTTTTTTTGTGTGTGTAAGTACATGACAGCTTAGATGGAAGAAAAAAAATGGCAAAATGGCAACGTAAGAGCTTGACCTAAATTACCCAGCAGTGCCTGTTGCTGTTCACAGAATTCAACCAGTTGAATCTTCCCTCTCCTCAGAATTATAATTCTAAGTTTTACTTTCCACCCACAGAAGGAATAGGACACCTTCCCTGATTCACCGCCTTGAAAATGTAAGATATAAAAGTAAGAAGGAAAATAAATCCCTATTGAATAAGAATAGGTAACAATAATTTTCTGCACATCATGGTAAGAAATTCTGAGAGCCATTTTTCAAAGATAATGGTGATTCTAAACCAAACTCAGCATATGCTCTTTAAAATTATTTATGTATTTATTTAAAAATTGCTAATACTAAAAGCACAAGGGGAGAAAATTAAGATGAAAGAAAATTATTTTGAGGTCAGCAAGTTTATTGGATACCAGAGTAAGATTTCAAAGGAATACTGCTATTTGAGCAGTTAGGTAAGGAAAAGACAAACCACTGTTCATGAACAGAACATGAATGAAAAATGGTAACTATGGAACAAAAACAGGCTCCCCAAGTCCCACTGGATACTTATGGACATCCCAGTAACTGTCAGTTGCCTTCATTAGAAATAGTTAATAAATTTACCTTCCCATCCAAAATAGAAAATGTGAAATGGTCCACTCTTGCAAATCATTCAAACTAAAATAAACATTTTATATTTAAAATACTCTAGAACAAGATACACAGAATATGTGGTTGAATCAAAAATAACCTCACAAGACATTTGCCATACATCATATGGAATATTTTAGAAAGAAAGTTGTAACACCAGAAGCATCCAGGTTTGTATTCAGAGATATTAACTACATAATAACATGGAGACAAGGGAGGGGTCCATAAAATCTATTGAAAGAATGTTGAAATGCCAGTCAACACAGGGAACTTAACATGGATCTATCAAAGCAGCAGCAGGTTGATTGAAAACACTTGACACTTGTGTAAGAGTGGTGGACAGCAAGCAGATTCACTAAACCCAGAAGTTCACTTGGTTAAACAGAGGAAGATTGCTGATAATCTACATTCCTATTTTGGGGAAAAAAGGTCAGAAATTGGGTTTTTGTTTGTTTATTTCTCAAAATGTGAGTGCTACTGGGTATAAAAATGTAAGCTCTATTAGGAAATATAATAACTATATAAACACATATAAAAACATAAAGCATGAGTCTATGATTCTCTCTACACACACAGCCAAGCAATGCAAAAGCAACAGGCTTCAGAGCAGGAAGAAACTGCTCTGAAAAAATCCAACAGCAGCACACACATCCTTATTGCTCCAGATAAGGTCCTGTGCTCTGCCTGGAAAGGGCTGTACAAGTCCCCAGGACATTTATGACTCTTGGCACCAGATGGCATTCCCTGTAAGCATGGAAGAGCAGGAGCAGATCACAGCTCTGTGCACTGCACTGATTCACAGAGTCAGCAGCAAAGCACAGAGTGATGACTGAGACACAACACTGCTGTTTTAGTGCCATGAAGGTCTGAGAGGGGCAAGATTTGTGGGATAAAAAGATATTTTAATAATGACCAAGGCCTTTTATGTTTATAGCTGTAGCTTTCATAAACTCCCACAATGAGTAAGAATCTTTGACTGCAGCAGTACACAAATGTTACAAGGTGATGGATCCTCATTACAAAGAATTCATGGGATTCGGTACCCTAAATGGATCAGAATTAATAATTTTTATGACTAAAAGCTCCAGAGATAAAGTTACTGTCAACAAATCCATTTTAGCCCACAAGGCCATGTGAGTTTCTTACAAATTCTATGAAGTGTCTCCTTCATGAGGAGGGCATCAGCTGATCTGACACCTTGCTACCCGTGCTACATTACATCCCTTCTAACAGATTTGATCCTAATAGATGGCTACAATTTGCTTTTTAAAATCTCATCACACCCTCATGTTGGAAGAGATAGTGAACAGCCAAGCTCTGCTGGCAACTTATTTGTAAGTAGAGAAAAAATGCAGACACAAATGCTATTGTGAGCAATTAAAAACCTGGTACATCTCAAAATCACTGGAAGGATTCCATGAGCTCTGGCAGGAATTGCATCAAAAGATGACAGAAGCAGCAGTCAACCACCAAACAAAAAGAAATTTTAAAAATAATCCATTGCCTTTGTATCTTGGTAGAACAGATGAATCCCTTAAAATAAGATTTTAAATGAAGCATATATTGATATTTGAATTTTTATCAGGTACTCCAAGCCCTAGAATACAAGTAAAGGAAGGCATGAAAAAATTAATTGTATCCTTATAAAATGGAATCAAGTTACTGGCCATATGTTTCCTTAAGTATTATGTACAAAAGAAATATATTTTATAAATATTTTATATGTTTAATATATATATATATAATAAAAATACAATTTATATGAAACCAAATTATGGCCTACAAAATCCAGTGCTTGTTTAATAAATAATACTACTTAAAAATTCAGTAGTAGAAATTTTTTAAAATATAAAGGTTTGTTTCACTTGGTACTTGCTGTCACAATGCAGTATTAGTTCATAAATATGGCAATCACTGAAAAAGATCACCTTATTCTGTACAGGACTAAAGATAGAAATGAGCCAAAATGCAATCAACAATTTTATAATAACAGTGCTGATCCAAATAACTTCTGGCAAAATTCCTCTGTTCTGACAACAGTCCTGGAGTGTAGGGGTGAATTTACTCTGGCCAGGCAGCAGGTTTGGGGCAGCAGATAAAATGCAGCCCCTCTAGAGCCTCCTGCTGAAAAGCAGCTTCATCTTGAATTAATTCACAGGATGATCTCCCAAAGCTTCAGAATATGCCCAACTGTTTCTCATCACCCAGCAGTGTCTCACATACCTCTGTGTCCCCATTCTCTTCCCAAATCAGGCCAGACTTCACCACCCCAGACTTCAGGAACACCAAGAGCCTGTCACTGGACATTTTAAATGCCTGACTTACATGTAAATAATTAAACTTCTTCCCCCTTTTTTTTTTTTTTTTAATGCATGGAATTGATTTTGAGATCTGAACCACCTATTATAAACATACAATTATATGTTGAAGCACCCTGCACTGCCTGCTATGGATAGTTCTGCACACCAGTAAAACAGGTGCATCCAAGATAATAACAGTTCCAATTTCCATAAACTTCAATCAGCTCTCCTGTCATGCAAGGAATTGAGCTCCTCCATGCCCAAAAGTTAATTTTTTTAAAAAGCTTCTCCCCCAGCCTAATGTTTTTAGAAGAAATTTCTCCCCCTTTCACTCCCTCTAAAGCTTGATGCAGCAGTACCCTAAATGCTCAGCCATTGGGTAGGAAAATAAAATATTAGTGGTTTTAGCCTTCCCTCAGCAGCTGATGGTTACAACAGCCACTCAGAATTCCATTGCATGAAAAAAGCCTGTCTCTAACCCAGTAGGTGAAATAATGAGTGCAGGAAAACACCTAGCTTCTACTCAAGGCTTTATATATGCTTCTAATGTAACCAAGGTCACCCTTTGTATTTCTAAACTTACAGTGCCCTGACTGAAGCAGAGATCAGTGTAACAGTACCTGAAGTGAGAAAAAGAAATGGTGAAATGCAATGGAAGTGGAAAAAACCATGAACCAGCACACTACCTGCTTGTAAACACAAGTTCTTGAGCAAAGCAACAACTGAAAAAGGAATGTAATTATAAAAAAAGGGAACAATGTGGTCTTTGATGCATGCTGCAGGGAAATGATGCTACATAAAGAAGTAGGGCTACATCAAAGAAATATCTTGTCATCATAAAAACATCCTGCTTAGGAGAGCAAGCTGAAAAAGCTTGTTTATGGCACAAGCAACAAAGTCAATAAAGGGAGATTATATTTTATATCTGTATTTTAAAAAATGTCACAGTGTCTTTTCGTAAGGGCAAAGGAATTCTTTATGCAGTCCTATTGATTGAGTGCTTTCCTTAATTGTGGAAAGCACTAAAGGCAATAAAGAAGTGCACCCTTCCTCCGTGTGACAAAATGCAGAAGAAACATTCAAAACCGAAACCTATCACTTTTTGGAAGGTTCCTACTGCTATTTCAGGCTTAATCAATATCTCTTCTGATCAAAGGGTACAGATACAGCTGAAACTTGCTCTTGCCACTAGAGGCAGGCAACTTGGCACAGTGATATAGTACTGGATCTTTTCCACAGTGAAAGCCGTAAAAACACTTAAAAGTGCTAGCAATATCATGAACGAAAATAAAGAAAGTTGAGGACCATATTTAAGCTATTTTCATGACTTCTTACACGCCTTTCACTAACTCCAGTCTCCACCGAGGCTACGAGCAGGGCACTGCCCGCATCAGGACTCAGATGAGCTGGGAAAGTTGACATCCACCCGACCAAGGAGGCCCCTACCTCCCTTTTAGAAACGCTGAGCGGAGCGGGAAGAAGCGGGTCAGCTCTGCCTCTCCCGGGCTGGGGAGCCTGACCCGGTTCGGCAGTGAGCAGCACCTCCTTCCCCCCCCAGCCCAGCCACTCCTCCCCTCCACGGGCTCCAAAGGGAGGAGGGGAGCGCTGTGGGGGGTTCTCTCCTCCCCCTCAGTGCCCTTGGGGAAAAAGAAAGAGGCGATTGTGTCTCCAGAGAAACCCCTCAGCCTTCCAGAGCCCAGAGCAGCCGCTGCCACAGCCCCGGGGGGCAACAACCCCGAGAGGCAGCGGGAGCAGCAAGAACCAGACATTGGAATGGGCTGCCCAGGGATGTAGTGGATTCTCCGTCCCTGGAGATATTTCATAGAATCATAGAATTGGCTGGGTCGGAAGGGACCTCAGAGATCATCAGGTCCAACCCACTGCTGCAGTTCCCAGCCCATGGCACTGAGTGCCACATCCAGGCTCTTTTTAAATATCTCCAGGGATGCAGAATCCACCACTTCACTGGGCAGCCCATTCCAATGCCTGACCACCCTCTCCGTGAAGAAATTCTTTCTAATATTCAACCTAAACTTCCCCTGGCACAACTTAAAACCATGCCCTCTTGTCTTGTTGAAAGTTGCTTGGGAAAAGAGCCCAACCCCCCCCTGGCTCCAGCCTCCTTTCAGGGAGTTGTAGAGAGTGATGAGGTCTCCCCTGAGCCTCCTCTTCTCCAGGCTGAACACCCCCAGCTCCCTCAGCCTCTCCTCACAGGACTTGTGCTGGATCCCTTCACCAGCCTGGTTGCCCTCCTTTGGACCTGCTCCAGGACCTCAATCTCCTTCCTGAACTGAGGGGCCCAGAACTGGACACAGGACTCGAGGTGAAATTTAAAAAGAAATTTAAAAAGAGCCTGGATGTGGCACCTCAGTGCCATGGGCTGGGAACCACAGCGGTAGTGGTCAAGGGTTGGACCTGATGCTCTCTGAGGTCCCTTCCAACCCAGCCGATTCTATGATTCTATGAACCCCGAGAGGCAGGGGGAGCAGCAGCAGCCCTGAGGGGAGCCCTGCCCTGAGGGGAGCTCTCCCCTGCCCGCTCCCCGCCGCTGACCGACCCCACCCCCGCCACCGCCTCTCTCCGGGGGCCTCTCTCCTCCTCGCCGCCCTCCCCCTCCCGCCAGACCGGGCCGTGCCGTGCCAGAACCCCGTAGCGCCGTGCATTCCCCCTCAGCCTCACGCCGGTTCCCGCCTCTCCCCCCCCCCCCTCACCTGCACTTTCCGCCGCCCCGCCGTGTTCTGCCGATGATGCGCCGCCATCTTGCATGTTGACACTCTGATGTCACTTCCGGAAGAAGAAGAAGGGGCGGGGGAACATGCCGGAAGTCCCGCCCTTTTATAGCTCGCAGCCCGCGCAGCCGGCTGGGGCGGGAGTGGTCGCGGCGTTGCTATGACAACGGCCCCAGGGGGCGGGGCCAGCGCTCCCTCCCGCTCCCCGCCCGCCGCCATCTTTCCCCCTTCGCCGCCTTTTCGCAGCTTTCCACGGGGGGGGTTGGGTTTATTTCTCTTATAAATGACCAATGACCGAGACTCAGTGTTCTCTTTAGTAGCTCGATTTAATTAAAGTAAGCAAAGCAGCGCTGGGGGCAGGGGATAGAATCTTTACCCCTCAAGCACGCCAATCGAAGCTCTGTCATTATCTTACATTGAGTACAATGCTATACATACTCAAAAGAAGGTGGTTTTACATACCTACTCATGAGATTACATCATTTCATTATAATATTCATGATAGGTGGAGTCTGAGCGGACTCTTGGGGAGATGTATTGGGTCTTCAGGAGGTCTTTGGAAGAAATAAGTCTTCATCAGGCTTGAACTTTTTACCTTTCTTGGTTCTGCTGACTCCACCATGTTGTTGCAAGACGATATCAGACTCTAGCCATAACCTTTGCCTCCCACCTGCTAGTTGTGACACCTTTGTGTTCTTTTGTGCAGGTGTTTGCATTCCTTTAGTGCCTAGTTAGCACTACTAGGCAATTATTAGAGTTAGTCCTGTTAGGGTTAACCCTAATAAAACAATAACTTGTTTTATTACAGAAGTTATTAACTGTTTACTTCATACTACCTCAGTGGAACAACTACATGTCTCAGCTGCTTTGCTTAAACCACACATTCACTTCTTACTCATTTAATTCTGAATTTTACTTGGTTAGGAATACAAATTCATTAATATACATTACATTTCCTTGCTCCCGGGCTGTCTGCCCTCGCCGTGCTGTGTTTCCCCTCGGCAGACCAGGCTGGTGGGGTTGTGGTCCCTTTTGGCTAACGAAAAAGGATTCCTGGAAATATTGTGTGGTGGTATGAAATGTGGGGGTTGGTCTTTTTTCCCAGGCAACTATCAGCAAGACAAGAGGGCATGGTGTCAAGTTGTGCCAGGGGAGGTTTAGGTTGGACATTAGAAAGAATTTCTTTACGGAGAGGGTGATCAGACATTGGAATGGGCTGCCCAGGGAAGTAGTGGATTCTCCATGCCTGGAAATACTTAAAAAGAGCCTGGATGTGGCACTCAGTGCCATGGGCTGGGAACCACAGTACTCAATCAAGGGTTGGACTTGATCTCAGAGGTCCCTTCCAACCCACCCGATTCTATGATTCCATGAAATCTAATCTGATTTTCCAAAGATACTCCTCCACAACTCCCAGATACATCCTTGGTACTTCTCATGCAAAAAATATTGAGCTGCAGTGTCTTCTTGGTGAGAATCTGAATAAAGATATCTACAGGACTGTCTTCTTGGCACATCTTTTTGTTGTTACTTCATTACAGTAGAACAATAAAGGTTTTTTCACGATCACTGAAAAAAAATAGAAAAAATGTAAAAGGATGAGGAAAAGGTACAGGTATTAGCATTCTTGTTTAGTGTTTTCTGGAACAATATGTAGAAGATATAGTGGCCAATTCTGATAATTTAAACTTAATTTGTTTTGATACAGATCATACTTCCTAGCATTGTTGAGTGCCCACTGTCCTAATCACAACTGCAAGTTTTGGGTATGATTCTTAAATGTCGTCTGCCTGGACCAAAATCCTTCCTTAACTGCAGTATTTCTAATATTTTATCTTGCTACAGCAGTAGGAAGCATATGATTTAATGCCTCTCCTAAGGAAAATTTTAAATGCATTTATTGTTTAATTTCTTTTTTCTTTTTCAACGATTAAATGAAGGCTTTTTTTCTTTTTGTTCAGAATTTAGTTATGTCCTGGCTTCAGACTAATGGTAATTGTCAAAGTGTTTCAGATACTGTTATGCATAAAGTATGTAATTTTATTGGATTTGTGACTGAAGAACAGTGGAATTCTCTCTGTGAGTAAATGAGCAAAATGCCTTACTGCATTTCAGTATGCATTAGTCCATTAAAAGGCTGATGACTTCATAGCAATTTCTATACATACTTCAAAGCAAGTTCTTGTTTTCTCTTAAAGATACTGACATTCTTTATTATTTTTGCTATTCTTTGGTAAAATGAAATAATAATCTAATTTTTAAACTGTAATAAAAATTTCATTTTCCATAATCACCAATGGGTTATTAATTTAGTAAAGTTAAATTGTGTCTTCAAGGGCAGTCATCATCTTTTGTACATTTGATTTAAAACTGAATCTGTTTATGGACAGAGAGCCTTCCCTTTTTACATTACTATGTAATTTAATTTTTTTTTCCTTTTTTGTGCGTCAACTCTTTGTGGATAGTCCCTGCTATTAATATAAATAATGCAATGTTTCTTCAGTGTTTCAGATCAACAACTCATTACTTGATGAAGAAAAAACTACAGTGATCCCTTTGTATCAGAGCCATTGCAGTTGAAAGGGATCTCTGGAGCCCACCTGGTTCATATTTACTGAGGACTGCTAAAAATATGAGTGTTACAATAATGATAATTTTCCAGGTGTTGTGTGTATGTTTTTCAAGCCTAAAGGCAGTATTATGCAAAAAATATTGTAGATAAGATTTTCTTTGATATGCAATAAATCTTCAGACTTTATTCATGTGTGTGTTGCTTTGGGAAAGTGATCTAGTTTATAATGCTAGCTGTTTGCTTTTGGAAGAGTAGGAACATAATATATATATGAGTCTGGGTGTTCTTTATAAATTTCAATTAAAATCTGATTATCTTTGGTTAAATTCTGAATTTCTGGGAACACTAGAATGAGCATACAGCTGTTGAGCCACAAAGGCAGTTTTGGGGTACAAGGATTTTGAGGAAGAGAGAAATAAGGATGGAAATGCCCAGAATACAAATGTTTGTTGGCTGTGTAATCATTGTAATAAGTAAGAAAAGTATAAAGAAGATACTTGCTTAATAATAGTGGGTGTAAGGATGCTATAGAATTTCCCAGCTTTTTCTGTCTGCTGCTCTAGTCCATTTTTGTCAGGTGTAGCAGTCACAGCATTCAAAGAAGCATTCAAAGGGCCTCAGAAGCATAATTAACAATATAAAGTTTAGGTGGATTTTGACTATAGAGGAGAAGATGAAAAGAAACATGCTAGTGGTTTTCAACTAATTAATTAGAAATGTGGATTAAACTAATTTTCATGGCTGTGAAAAGCAAAACAAGAAGTAACAGGCTGAGATGGCAGTTCAGGAAATTCAGATGAAGCACGAGAAAAACTTCATTTTGTCAGTGAAAATAATGAAGCACTAGAATGTGTTGCATATGAAGATTTTTGAATCACCATCTGTTGTAATTAGAGACTAAAAAGGTATCTCCAGGACTTACATCTGTAGAGTTGATGCTGATTTGGACTACTTGGCTTTAGGACATCACTTCCAGCCCCATTTAAAAAAAATATATAGCTACAAGTAGAAAATGTTTTTCATAAGCAAAGGCCTCTTTAATCCTCCAGGAAATGCTGTAATAGGATCTGTAGTTGGGATAACAGCTACATTAATTCAAGATAGGAAGAAGCCATGCATTTTAAGAACAGCTAATCACTGAAAAAAATCCCCAAAGGACAGGGTAAATCCCATGTAGCTTGAAACCAAATGTATTGTGGTTTATATGTACTTTATGGACATGACTCAGATGTAGCTTGTTGAAATTACTGTATTTCATCTATATTTTTGGGGATGCAAAATTTGATGATCTTAAATCCTATTTAATTTTATTGTGTGACAAAATTTTCCCGGGATATCATATTCTGTGTGTCTGTGTAAGCAAGGCATTCCAGCACTGTTTCAGACTCTCCCAGGTCTAAAACCTGCTGCAAAAGCCACAAAAAATACAGTCACAGAACAATGCACAGTGTGCACAGTCTTCACTGTGGTTCTTTGGAAGTGCTGTGTCTGCAACTGCTCTGTGCTGCTGGATTAAGCCCTTAAAAGCTGCAGAACATCACTGGAATAAAGTTGTGAATTCAGACAGCAGACAAAGCCCCAGCTGCCCTTTCTCCATTAGTTTTTCTTGTACAGTGGGGGAATATTTGTAGAAATCTGAGGAAAAATACTGCAAATGAGTTTACAACTGCTCTGTTTTTTACTGCTGGGTGGGAAATTTGATTTTCCACTGGCACTGAGAAGTGAGAGAACTGCTTGAGTCCCCCAGGCAGTTGTCCTGAGCCTGTGCCACTGCCAGGCCACACAGAGCAAGGGGCTCTGCAGTAGCAAACCAGTAATTACACAATTATTTTTATTGACTGACAGTTATTCTAAGTAGGTGATACAGAACTAATCTGATGGCAACGGGAAGCAAAGTAAGAAAATAGTTTTCCAAGCCATTTTGATAAATCAGTTAGCCCAGCTAGCTAGAGAAGAGCAACAGGCAGAGCTGAAATCCAGGAGGCTTTGGAGGAAGTTGATAAATTATTATTTCAGCATTAACTTTGTTTTAAATTTTCTTTCTCACATTAACTACTAGCTACTGTATTCTAGTTCACTACCATATATTGGTTGGTTGGCTTGTTTTTAATTGTGAAGCTGTTAGGCACTATATGATTAGTATAATAATTTCTTTCAATATACATTTCATAATTTCTGTGAGTTGCGTTCTTGGCATGTTGAAGTTTAGACTTTCATCTCTCAGGGAGCTACAGTAAGAAACAGATTTGAAATCAAATGGCTCAGTCTTTGCCAGTGCTCTTGCATTTGTTATCTCATGGTTGCAATAGGAGGTGAAATTTCAAGAATAAACTGTGTTAGCAAGAGTGCATCAAAAATCCTGGAAATCTTTCAGAGACTGTAGTAGCAATATTTTGTATTGTCTTAGAATCTTTTGAGAAATAGAAAATACTTCAAAAATACTAATACTGTTTTTCAGAATACTAAGAAGCAACAGATGGCATATCTTGAACTTGGGGCACTGAGCTAATTTTCAGACTTACTCAGTGTACATTAGGTCATTAGGCAGAAAGCTACTTTGTGTAACTGTGTTTAATGTGTACTTACCATAAAAGCTTTTTCCTGTTATTCTGTAAAACCAATTAGCTATTTACCAAATACCAAATTTCATGTCCATGTAATTTCTTTTTTTTTTCCTGCGCATCATGAAAAAAGTGAAAGGACAGTCATAAATTATTATCTTGATAAATAGTTCAAGTACTTTACATTATTAGATTCTTTTCTAAGAAGCACTGGGGCACACCTTTTATCTGTCCTATATTACCCTTGTTCCAGGGCTAAGATATTTTGTAAGGAGAATTCCTGGAATCTCATCTAGGTCTTGAAGTTAAGGAGAATCCTGAAACTTCTGGCCAGCAGCTGAATTGATTCAGCCCGTGATGGATTCATTTGAGTTCTCATCATAATAATTGTGTGTGCATTACTTAGAGGAAGATCTTAATGTGGTATGTCAGGGGTTATAGTGTTTCCCAGATTGTGGGCATATCTCTGTCCCTGTCTGCCAGATTAGATTACAGACAAGAGGGAAGATTGCAAATTCTCTGAAATCCCAGCTGTAGTAAATAGAAATCTCTGCAAATACTTTTTTCAGTTACAAAGGAGTGTGAAATTTTCTTGCTTAGCAATCAACTGTCTCCATCACATAAAGGTGTGAGAAGTATCATTTATGAACTGTAAGCATCAGAGCTCATAGCTGTTATACTGCTCCAAACACAGGTTATAGTATATATATATATTGCAGTAAGAAAAACTGCTCTCAGTTCTCAAACTGTGTACATATATCTACATAGAGGTAGGTGGGGATTAGAAAATGAAGAACTATTCTAGTCTAACACTAATTATTTTGAGTATTTGAGAAGGCCACAAGTGTTCACAAGTTTTTTTGATGTTTAATTGTCCATCCCATTAAGTCTGTGTGCCTGTATTTTGTTCCGTCATTGTATTTTTACTAGTTTCAGCTTTCATCTTTTGTTGGCTTGAAGAGCCATCCACTGTCAAAGCTCTCATTCATCAGCAAGTCCTTATGATGTGATCAGTCCAGATTTTTTCCTTCTTATTTGTTGTATTGACTAGGATGGAAACCATTCTGAAACTGCTGACAGCTTTATCCCTTATCCCATTTTTTCAGAGATATTTACCTGAAAGAATGACCAAGATGGTTAGATTATCTTGTCTTCCTTTTAAACACACATGCTTGTTTTCCTGAAAGACTCTTAAAATCCATATGCAGAGTGGGAAGTGTACTTAGGTTATTGCTCTATTTGGCATCAGTGCCTTGACAAAGGGGCCCATATTTGGGCAATTAACTCTGTGTTAATTGCTATCATGTGGCTGTCCCACAAAGGGTCACCTGAAGAGCCATGAACAGAAGAACTTTCCAGGTGCTGGTCAGTGTTTTGAGCAGAGGCAAGGAAACCATGTGGTTCACACTCTGAAAATTTGGATGTTGTGCTGTTGGTCCAGGGCAGTGTGCAAAATTGAGGGCTTAAGAGAAAATCAGATTTTTAATGTACAAAAAGTATGCCAGGAAGTTCTATCTTTTGTGATATAACTTATTCAGGTTTACCAAATTTCACAAGTTGTGTTAAGCAGGAGGAACTGTTTATTTTTAACTATAAAATTAGTTGAAAATCTTTTTTCATTGTATGTGGTAGGGAGGCAAAGATAGCAGCTGATTTCTGTTAGTATCAGCTTTTTTGCTCTGATCATTTTTTGTATTTATTTTTATTATGCCCCAAAGAGACATCCTTTATTCCTGTGGTGTTGCTCTCTTTAAAGAAACTAAAAAAATGTCATACTTGTGCTCCATCTGAAATGATTTCTATTCCCTGGCTTCCAGAGATTGAGATTTTGTTTTCAGGAAAGTATTTTGATGTCTGTGTTGATACATAACTGCTGCTATGTACACAGATGAATTTTCTGTATTCTGTGGAGTTTTCTGTGTGAAAAAGTGGTGTGGGTTTGCTGACTCTAATGGAGGATCCTCAGCATCACTGTGTTTGTCTTACACTCACTTTGTGGTTGTCATTTAATGGGTAGTGAACAATAACCAGTGGGTGCAATAAGATTCCTAATTAGCAGCCATTACTTGTCTGTGTGAGAATCTTAACCTAAATTAAAGCAGACAAAAGGTACTTTCTATCAAATTCAATATCAGTTGATGCCATGATCTAGCTTTGTACTTTATGACTTCATTTTTCTGGATCCCTTTTTTTTAAAATGGAATGCCTTTATCAGGCTTGAGAATTTCCAACTGTTACGATTGAAGTTACCTGATGTTTTTAGCATGTAAGCAAAGTAATGTTGATTTTTCTGTTGATGTTTTGATAAATGCGTTTGTTTTTTCTCTGCAAACACTTTTGTATTCAATCTTCCTGTGCATAGGCCTGATGTGAATGAGAGGCTATTAAATAGATTTTTATACAAATTTCAGAATTATATTTACAGCTAAATCTCTTGATAATAATTTATTCATTTGAAATTTAATTTCCATTCACTATTGTATTTTTTGTCCATCTTGTACTTTTAGCCAGTTGTAAACAACCTATCTTAAATGTACAGATGTGTCTTAAAGGGCAATATAATGAGAAGGGTTTGGTTTATAATGCTCTGAATTTCAGACAAAGGAACTGTGATCAAGGGGCTACTTTCCCCATCAAATAGGGAAAGGAGGGAAATCAGGCTGAATTTAAGTTAGGAACTTAGATAGCCTTCTCATTCCTTTAGGTGGGAAAAGTAGAAAATATTTATATTCCCTATTTCCTCTAAGACAGAGGCATCTGTTGTGTGTCTATTATCCCACTAAACATAGGAAACACAGATTTCTAGGACTTTACCACAGAGTATTTCTCAGTAGCTAGAAGCTGGCAGATGAGGTATCTGGGTAGAATTTGAGAATAAGAGGGCCATGCAATCTGCATGAACTTTTAGATGCCTTGATGTCTTTAATGACTGTATTTATCTGATCAGTAATTTTAAGCAGTGTTTAGAGTTATGGCACAGTTACAAGTTACTTTTAATTATGCAAAAATCTGTTTTCGGCTCTTGACATCTGCATGCTCTTAGTCATTAGACTAATGGCTGTGTGCTAATGCTACCAAGATGTGCTCTGGCAATAAAAAGGAATAAGAAGAGTGCTATACTTTGCAGTTAATGGAGGAGACAGATCCAAGTCAAGATCACAGTGACTAAATTAACAGAGTTAGTAATTTCTACTGTGAACATGATCTTTTTTTTGTTAAACCAGATTTTTTTTTTCCCCTGATATGCTGAGGTATAATGAATGAAATTGAGAAGAAAACAATGTTACCATGAAGTTAGTTTTCTGCCCCCTACGCCCCAGCTTGAAGAAACTACCTTTCTAATAGGACAAAGTAAATTTACATAGTAATAATAATTTTAAAAGTTACTTGTCTGTTTTGCTCTTAGTTGCAAGTCTTAAGACTTTCATCTAATATCTGCAGATCAAAAGCTTGTTGTTTTCTATGCCTTCCTCTTATAGATATTACAGCATGCAAAAAAGGGCAGAGGAACCCAACTCTTTGTGCTCATTTGAGTTCTCTCTTTACTCCCTGTGCCCCATTTTTCACACGGACAGATTGATAAAGAGGAGACAACAGAAAAAGTACATCCAGGTAAGGATCCTTTTTATATTTAGTGGTATGAGTGAGTACAACTTTATAAATGAGGCTGCTTTTGACTTTTGCAGATACAGTGCCATTTTAGAGTGATGCTTTACTGATCTTTGGAATTCTGCACTCTTAATTGAACACTATTGCTTTCTGGAAAATAACTTACACTGGAACACAAAGTGGCTTATTGTTGTTTGCATTACAGAACACTTAGCATCTTTATTTCTTTAAAACCATCCTTAGTTGCTTCCTTTGCTGGTGATACCTATCAGGCAAAGTGTCTGATCACAATTGTTTTTCTGATTGCATGCATTAGGGCTGCCTGGCATTTAAAGACAGTGTAGTTCTTTCAGTAGATTTCTTCCAGCAAACCCACAGTAACTCTCTTATCAGCAGGAAAGACTATAGGAAAGACTTAGAATCTACCCAATAAAGGCTAAAATAATTTTTGGTCAGTGAAGGATTTTATTGATGTATCTGCAAGAGAAATAATACTTAGCAATTTTATGGCTGTTACTATCCAATACCTGTTGCTTGCAAGCTTTATGGACAGTAAATCTCCATGGGTCAACAATGTGCCCTGGTGGCCAAGAGAGCAAATGGTATCCTACAGTGCATCAGGAAAAGTGTGTCCAGCAGATCTAGGAAGGTTATCCTCTCCCTCTGCCCTGGTGAGACCACACCTGGAATACTGTACCCAGTTTTGGGCTTCCCAGCTCAAGAGAGACAGGGATATACTGGAAAGAGTCCAGTGGAGAGCTATGGGGATGATTAAGGGACTTGAACATTTATTTCTTCTCTGAAGAAAGACTGAGAGAACTGGGGCTGCTTAACCTTGAGAAGGCTGAGAGGGGATCTTATGAATGTCTATAAATATCTGAGGGGTGAGTGTCAAGAGGATGAGGCCAATCTTTTTTCAGTGGGGCCCAGTAATAGGACAAGGAATAATGGCTTTAAACGTCAACATAGCATGAGGAGAAACTTCTCTACTACTCACTGGCACAGGCTGCCCAGAAAAATTCTCTGGAGACTTTCAAAACATTCCTGGATGCATTCCTGTGTGGCCTGCCCTAGGTTATCCTGCTTTGGCTGGGGGGTTGGACTAGATGATCTCTAGAGGTTCCTTCCAACCCCTAACATTCTGTGGTTCTATGATTTAAACAAACCTTTTAATAAATATAAACTATTTCAGATGCAAAGATAAATGTTATGGTCTTTATTTTACTTAAACAGGGTTTGTATATTTTAACATGTTATGAGATTATATGATACTAAAAGTATTTTGAGCTTTTATATATCTGAGTTAGTACATTTGCCTGAAATTTTGTCTTTGCAAGGTATTATGAACATAAATCATGATCTGGGAATAATAAAAATTAGGGGGTGGAAAACTAATACGTAACTCAAATTAAGCTTTTAATGCAGGGCAAAATTTGTGACAATATTTATAATATGTTTGCAACTTCATGTGATTAAAACCTCAGAATTAAATGTGAACAAAGCAGGATAAATATCAATCTTTCAATAGACTTTATAGATATATTTCCAATTGGACAAAAATACCTCTTTGCTTTCAATAAATGTAACTATGATTTCATCAGAAAGAAAAGAATTTACTTATATTTTGGTGATTGTTCTTCAAAAGTATCACTCATGCATTTTTTCCTTTTTTACTGTGTTCCCAGTGAGATGACAAAATTTCCTTTACTGCTGTTGGAAGAGCAGGAGAGCTCCTCCTCCCTCCCCTCCCCCAGGCATCACAGTACAAAACAAAACTTTCTGCATGGGAGGTAGCTCTGTAGGTAGGATGTTGCTATGAATGGAATGGTGAAGGGGAGAAAATGAAGACTTTTTATCTCTTTGAAGATGCAAGCTACCCGAAATTAGCATAAGGAATCAGTGTGAAAGTTTTTTTATTTTGAAGGGGGTGTTGTAAGTATTTTGGTTTTGCTAAATATTTGTATATTGTGAGAAATCCCAGTTGCAATTTTTCTTAGTTTAAATCTATATGTGTTAGATAAAATATTTAGGGATTATGCATACCTCTTTGTGTGTATATATTTATAAAAAACCACATGCACATGCTTTTAAGTTTTAGCTGTGGTTTTGTTTTAGGTACAAGTAGCATGTACATTAGAAAATGTGACTTGGATGTAGGACTGCTGTATTTCTGTAAACATGCAGCTCTGCCTTTAGTTTACATGTTGCAATATAGCATTTTACTAAACATTAATATTTTTCTCATCTTTATTACTGACTTTGTCATGTTGATTTGCTGTATTGGCTTATGCACAGCAGTTTTACCTGATCAGAGCTGTACTGCATTTGAGATAGTGGAATTTCTTTACCTACACAAATCTGGAATGTTTTTCTCACATAAATGCCAATTAGGTGGTTTTTTTCAGGATGTTTAAGTAATGCACAGTGTAGCCTGTTGCATAGTTTTGTGATTCTGGAGGTAATTTTATTGTATTATATTGTAGTTTTTATATGACATTTGCTAATCAACCAAACCAACTAAATAAACCCAATGGTGGATGTGTATTCAAACACAAACATTTTATTGGGGTAGGGACAGGGAGTGGGAAGCTGAGAGTGGGGGAGAGTTACAAGTGGAAGAAATGGCCATCTATTTTAAAAACTGCAGCAGTCCAATAAAATGTCCAAATTTGATTTTCCAAAGGACTAAAATCTCTGAATCTGTTGATTATTATTGTTAGCTAAATTGAAGAAAATGGTCATCAGAGATCAGAAGAATTTTCTCTTTATTGAAATTGAGTTGTTGATAGTAGCAGCATTTTACAAGATCCTGTACAACACAGAAAAAGACAATTTCTGCCTATTTCATAAGGTGTTGCTGTGAGCTGCTTTCTCAGTTTTTCTTATTCCAGATGAACAGATTAAAAGTGATCATCTGATAGAAAAATAAGAGCTCCATATAAATTAGTGGTTTGATTCCTTTTTCAGTCATCTGTGTGGAATAGAAGTTATTTTTGCTGTTGGGAATTCTTTATAGTACACGTGTCTGGTGCATTCATGGTGATGATGAACTTAGCAATGCTTATAATATTAAGAGTTTTCAGACTGGTATTTCCTGTTGCATATGGTGGGTTTATTGAATGTAACGTTTGAAATCTGAAATAGCTTAATGCAGACCATTAGTTTTTCTGACATCCAGTCCTGCTCTTGTGGGTCATATAAAAAGGGGACTCTAGAGTGTTAGAGAAAGTTTTGGCAGGTATGGAATTATTCAATCCAAGATGGATACCTATAGTTAGGTGTCTAAATGCAGCTGTCTGTCTTTGCTCTGAGTGTTTAGTTTCCCATCACAGTCAGTGGACATTTAATTGAAATCTGGAGCTTGTTTCCCTTTGGTCATTTGAATATCTATCTCCAGAGCCTTTTTTGGCTGTACATACCACTAAGTATCTGCTCACTGTAATGGGAGTTAAGATGCCTTCTTCCCATGAAGGACCTCAATTATCCAACATTTTAAGTTTTAGCTGTGCAGACAGCTTCAGACAGCTTCCAACCATAACCTTGTTGTATTTCTGCTTATCTGGCCCATGGCTAATATAAATATGTTTTGGTTTTGTTTCTTGTTTTTGTTTTTTTAGGGTACTAAAAAGGCTGATTTTGCTGCTCAAGCTGAAAAGGCCACCTTGTTCCCTGAACCAAAATTGTATGTGGTATATGCACTTCAGTGTGCTTAAGCAGTCCTTACCGAGCTATTTGGAAAATCATCTGGTTCTGGATTTCTTGTCATTCTCATTGTCTGAACTGTGTATAAGATCTATTAAAATTTGATTTTGCAAATGCCCTCTTAAAATGAGTTTTGACAAATGCAGATTGATCAAAACAAGCTGTTCAGAAATACTCTGGATAAATGCTGAAAAAGGAACAGGGCTCTCATTCGAGCATAGATTTTAACAATTCCTGTGGTGGTGAATCTGACAGTAAGCATTGCTACATATTTTATTTATTTATTTATTTATTTATTTATTTAAAAATGCTTCCTGACCTATGTTATGCCAGTAGTTACTTGATTTTGTGCTTTCAAAACAATCCTACCACAGGGACATATTTTTTATTCTTTATTACCATAGCATAATAAAAATAACCAAAATGTTTCACCCTTTATTTTTTTAGATCCAGGTGCTTACAGAAAATATTCAGTGGGTGGCTATTGACATGAGAGTAGACAGAAATAATTTAAGACTCAGAACTGGTTATAATGCATGCTAGATTGAAACAAAACCAAGGACATTTTTCTATTTGCATTCCTACTAGATTTCCTAGATACTCCTCATAATTCTTTTTAAAGAATATATCTATGCATTTAAAGAAGACAGATATAATTACAACAGATTGTTGACTTTCTATCATCATCCACATATGGGGTCATAAAACTGAAGTATCACTGCTGGACTTTGGGTGATCAAAAATGCAAATTGTTTTAAAGACCAGTGCATTACCAGAATTGTTTATTAGATGGGAACAATTTATTTGATATTAGTTACAAAGGGCAAGACATCCTGTAATGGGTCAAAATTTTCTTCCTCTTTTGTGGATGAGAACTGCAATCATGTAAAGTGCTGTTGTCCACAAAGTAATGTGGTAAATTTGGGTCAGGAGTTATTAGTAACTTAATACTTCCAGTGATTTGCCTTACATCACTTCAGTGCTTCTCATTACCTTGTCATCCTTCCCCATTGCCAGTGATTTAAACTCAAGCAGTGTAATCAAAAATAAATTCTTGAAGGTACTCTGCCAGTCCCCAGAAGAATTGCAGTATTTTTGAATGAAATGAGGAGATGAAATGGCTTCATTGTACTTCCCTTTTCCCAGGCTGGCATGGGAGGCAGGATAGATCCATATCTGTCAGAATGCGTAAGCAAGTCAATGACTTGGATCAGAATTTGAGTAGTTAGTAGTTATTAAGCTTGTTACCTCTGATGTTTGGAAAAGAGTAGTTATTAAACAAAGAGACATAGCCAAGAGCTCCAGAAACAGCAAACACTAGTGCAGAGCCACAAATCATTAAGGCACCTGGAAAATCCTAGGAGTGACAAAACTTCCTATTTACCTGCAGCTGTGTCACACCTGACTGAATTTAATTGGGTTTGTAGTAGTCCTTTATGGTGTCTTTGCATTGTTTAAATTCTTCATGACAGTTAGTGGGAGCTTCCTCAGGTTCCCCAGTGGTCAAATCACCTCCCAGTGAAGTTTACTTTAAGGGAATGCAGGTTCTAAGCAGAGAGAACACGGGTGGTCACAAGCAGAATTAAGCATAGCAACTATCCCAGTTCTGTCACTGGTGTTCCTGTAATTTTTTAGAAATGTGTACTAAGTGACTCTTGCCAACTGTGAATGTATGCAGGACACATTGTCAGCAAAGTGAGTGAACTAATACCAAGCAGCATGCTATGATTTGCAGTGTGCATCAAACCTTTTGTAAGCTTGTGATAAGTCATGTGAGGATAAAAATAATTTCAACAAATATATAAAAACTTCAGGAAATCTGAAGGTGTATTTGAAACTCAGATGTTTCCCAGACACTATGTTCTATTTTCAGACATGGTTTCACAGAGGAAATAACTTATCTAATGGGTATTTTTCTTAAGTTATGGGAATTGTGTATTATGTTACTTAAAAGTTAAGGGGTTTTTTTGTTGTTGTTGTTTTTCAGTTACAAGCACAGGAAACAAAACTAAAAGGAAAAATGGACCCCTTGTTTTGTCCATCAGAAACAAACAGCTTCCGACGTTTCACACCTGAGTCCTTGGCAGCAATCGAGGAAAGAATTGCTCAGAAAAAAAAGCAACAAGCCAAAGTCAGGAAGGAGCAGAAGGACCAAAATGCTGAAGAAGATAAACTTACTCCTCAGCTTGATCTGAAAACCTGCAAAAAACTGCCAACTCTGTATGGGGATGTTCCTGTGGAGCTCATTGGGGAACCCCTCGAAGATTTTGATCCATACTACAAGGATCACAAGGTTAAAACTTTCAAAAGCATTTTTTTATTTAATTTTGTCTGCTGAACTCTTAAGAGATAGAAAAACACTAATCAGGAGATGGTGGTTTTTGATTGTTCTGTGGACAGATCTTTGAACATTACTGGTGGTTTTGAGGACAGGAGCTATAAGGTATGCTTCAGTATTTTAATTCCAGGCAGCAATCAGAATTAATTATGAAAACAATATACTCTTGATATATACGTTTAGATAGGAAATTTATTCTGGGTTAATTGACACTTTGTTTTGTTTTCCAGAAAAATTTTTATGATATCTGTGGGTTGAGCTCAGTGTCATAAAAATAGTGCCTGTGAATGAGTAGATCACATTTGAATTGTTGACTTACTGCACAGGCTTTTGATGAATTAGAAATATTATACAAATTAGGGAAGACATATTTGAGATATTTCCAGTAATCTGTGTTGGGTAAACATATATTTTCAGTATAGTAAATTAATTTTCGATGGCTTTATGCCTTATGAGCTTTGTTTATTGTGACATTTATGTTGCACATGCTTCATTGTTTTGTGTTGTTGCCTAAAGGCCTGTGTGAAGTGAAAGGTCTGGGAATACCTTCTAAATGAAATGTCTACTGTGTAATTGCTCTACTATTGAGGGGAACTTGACCTGAGGAAATTTTTGGGGAAAAATTTTTGGGGAAAATTTTGTTTCATTGAAATATTTCATATACTGTGAATATTTTTTTTAAATAGACTTTTATGGTGATAAATAGGAGGAGGACTATTTTCCGTTTTTCTGCCACACCTGCCCTGTGTGTAGCTGGTCCTTTTAATCCAATCAGAAAAGCAGCAATTAAAATTCTTATCCATTCATATCCTTTTATTGGTTTACCTTATTTCAGTTTTAAAATGTGCTAATCCATTTTATGTCATTCTGGTCCTCTGTTCATAGTAATGTAAATGTAAACTCACATGTCTGTGATACTTTTAGAAGGTTTCATGGAATCTTGTTTTACAACAGCTAGGATATTGACATGGTGATGGTACAAGTAAAAATGTGAAAAAGTTTGTATTTAAAGTCAGATTTGCAGCAGCAAAATGAAGCAGCACTTAGGGCTTACTGTAGGGTGTTTTAGCCCTTTTCCAGAACTTCTAAAAAATACCAATTATGGCAGAGCTTAGGTGTCTCTTGGAAGAATTATATATATGGACTACTAGTTTCAAAGAACAAAGCTATTTCCCCAGGCAGATAATTGTTATTTTTCCACCATGAAGTTTACCCAGCTGAGCAGAAGTTTGGCTGAATATCCCTTTCTTTCCACACATATGAAAACTCCTGAGCATATTCAAAACCAAAGTAATTACCTGAGGGTCTGTATGGTATTTTTATTTGTGTAAATACTTTTCTGAACGTCATTGTTTTATAATATAATATAAACTTATAATAAGTTTTCCTTAACTTATTGTTCACATTATTTGTTGGCTTTATTACATGTACTGTGATACTCAATTGTGCTTCCATGGTTGTACCTAAGCTTCCAGACAAACTAAACTGGGCAGAGTAAGTATCTCAGCTGCAATTTATTCACTTTTTTTCTCAGGATACTGACATGCTGAAAAATTTAAATGATGTGGTGATCTAATTCTAGGGCTTGAAAATTCTTAAGTCAGACCTCTGAGGAAGATTTAGGATGATGATGATGATTATGATTATTATTGTAGCACACAGGCTTCTGTACAGATTCAGGGCCTTTTCTCAGAGGCTTACACCATATACCCTTTTCTCTACACTGGCTAATTTTACCATCTGGTGTAACATAGAAGATTTCTCTATCTTTTCTTTTAAGAATTAAATCATTTAGAAAGACTGTGCAGCAGGTTTCTAACTTAGTATTTTTCACTCTAAGGCAGTAAGCTGGATATCTGTTATGGCTGGCTCATGCAAAAAGCATAAGAGATAAATATTCATTCCATTCTTTCTGTTTCCTGGGGACACCCCTAATTCAACTGTTCACATTAGGAAACCATCTATTAGTAAGGTCTTGGTACCTTTTGAAAATGAGCACCATATCCATTGTACTTAGACTTAAGATTCTAGAATTAAATCCTGAAAAGGTACCTGGAGCCTGAGAGGTTCTCTAATTTCAAGTTCTCTTATTTGAGGTAGCATGGTTATAACGATAACTTAATTTTATGTCAAATTCTTTCAGCAATAGTGTATTTGTCAGAATGTACAAAACGTGCAAACTTTATAGGCTAGAGCAAGTCTGTTATTGTTCTGCTAAAATGCTGAGGCTTTGAAATTTTTTAGCTTGCTTTAGGAACATAAACACAATCTTAAAATTTTTTCATAAGGAAATGCGATCTTTCCTTCATCCAGAAATAGTATGGTATGCTCAAGTGAACATTTGTGAGTATAGATTTACATGAAAGTTTACTAAAATTCAGGAAGCTATCTTCTTGTACCCATGATGTTTCTGAAAGCAATGTAACTTGTCCTATTTTACTTCATGTTTTCTACATTTTTTTTGTGACTAAATCATAGAAAAGATAAGAATTGCCTGAATGTGTCTTAATGTCATTAATGTATTTATTTTTATAACTGTAATACACACTGTCCTTCTCAGATATGTTTTTACTGGCATATATACTGGTGAAATTGTGATAAAAGTGGTAGCAAGAGGATTTGTTTGGAATGAATTTACCTTTCTTCGAGATCCATGGAACTGCTTGGATCTTATTGTTATCGTTGTAATGTAAGTAAAACTCAGTTGGTCTTTTCCACATGAGGAACAAACATGTAGATAACATGAGATTTGACAGTGCTGAAGTTCTTTAGTGTGGTTGACATCCTACCTGGGGAAGTCTTACTGTGGCTGAATCACTCTTTGCATGTCTGCAAAGGGAAAAATAGTCAAAGACCTTAAAAAAAGGCATAAATCCAAAGCTCATCTTACAACTGTTTGAGTGTTCTCAATTTAGTATGTATTTAAATTTTGTAAAGAGGTGGTTGCTGAAACTAAACATGCCTCTTTATATTGAGTTAGCTGTACTCTAGATCAGATGAAATTCATTTGCAAAGAATCCAAGTGGGTTGCAGGTGTTGAATGAGAGGGTGATAATTAGCAGATGAAAACCCATGTGGTGCACAAAGGAAAACAGATCTAGCTTAAAAAAACACTTATGGGCTCTGAAATAGTTATCAGTTGTTGGGAAGGTAACAGTGGATTTAAAGCAGACAAGCTTGTGAAAACACCATTCCAGTGTGCACTTGTGTGTAGAGAAGGAAATGGAAATAGAAAATGAGGACATTCTGGGTAAAAACTAAAGAAAGAAGCAGAATAGTTATTTTACTGTGTGACCTGTGTTTTTCTTCAACACTATCCCTTCAGGATATGTAGTTTTGCTCCCGACATCCCAAAAGATGACAGAATTAAAAAAGATATAGAGAAGAGAGGAATCTTGTATTCCACATAATAAGAAAGTAAATAGAGAAGAAGTCTTAAAAAAAAAATGCAGAGCAGAAGTACAGTTGAAATCTGACTCAGGTGCCAGACTTTGCTTTTGCTGAATTTCAGGAGGTGTTTTGTAGCTGGTAACTACTTAGTAACTAGTAAGTAGTGCAACAGCTGTATGAACAACTTAATTTTATGGTCTGTACCCATACTCCTAAGCAGTATGTGTTCAAGGAGATATAATCATTTTACAATATATCATCTCCTTCTGGTTTGGGGGTACTATCATGCAACAAATAAATGCATTTGGAAATTAGCTCAATAGTTATCTAATGCAGTTATCACATTTGATAACACATTTGATAATTTGAGAATTACTTGATCATACAGGCTAGGCAAACCTGTAGTGTCTGATCCATTGCTGACAAAAGTCATGCTTGGAGTGGTAGATCACCTCCAAAGGTACTTTCCAACCAATGTTTCTCAGATTCTGTTACAGAGACTTTATTTTAAGTAATTTTCTACCAGATATGACTTTGTCATAATGTGAGTCATAATTTGTGTCCATACTGACATGAAATAAGGGTTATTATTTTATGAGGTAACCTCTTGAAGATAAAGTGATATTTAGAATATGCAACTCCTAAAATCTTCATTTTCTGAAATATTCAAAATGTTGAGATTATTAAATTGGAATTAATTTCAATACTTAAATTCAAAGCTGACTGTTAAATCAAACTTAGAAAGACACCCAAGTAGTACAGAATTAACATTATAAACCTAATTGTTCTCAACTCCCTTCTTCTAGACTATATATTGTGTACTTTTGATATAGCTAATATATATACTTTCATGTGGTCTAAATCAGATTAGCCTTAGTATGAGAAGGTGTGGTTATGAAATTGAAAGTTTTATATTTATTTGACGCTTTTATAGGTAATGTTTTGAGAGTTAAGTATCCAAATCCTCACTAAGCAAAAATGTGCTGTGTTTCTTTTCTTTTCAGAGGCACTAATGAAAAGTTGCATTATTTTATATCAATAACTAGAACTAAAGTAAGATTCCTCACTTTAGACATCTACCTTAGGACATAATTTGACACATTTATCTTCTGTAACTTATTTATTACTGGATGCTCAATATGCATCTGCTCTGAACAGCTAGATCTTTGTCATTCAATTTTATATGATTTTATAGGTATGCTACTATGTGTAGAACTACAGGCAAGTTTTCAGCTCTTAGAACTTTCAGAGTACTGAGGACTTTGAAAGCTATTTCAGTAATACCAGGTAAGTAACAACATGTCTGGCTACTTTTCTCTCTTCTTTAGCAGTATGGTATTTCCAGTTGCTCTCCTCTTCTTGTCTTCAGTTTTCTGGACCCTTTTTGTGATGGTTAATGGGGTCCAAGGTGTGAGTGTTCTGCAGTCAGTAATAACTCTCAGCAGCATCCTAGCAGATTACTTTTTATCATCTTTCCTCAAAATTATATCAATATAGGAAAATTTTGTCTTTTCTGCTTTTTCTGTGCAATTATTAATGTTCAGTTTTACTTAGCCAAGTGCCTTTGTTTTTTTACTTTTGTCTTTCCTGAGCAGCACCTTATTCAATATGTTGTCTTAACATAATATGGCCATAACAAGATATTTCTCTGTTCTCATTGTGCGTCGTTATTATATTATTTATATTTTTTCTAAGTCTTGCCATGAATTAGGATGCCAAAGTATGAAATTCAGAATATAACTACAAAAACTAATTTGAAAATCTACAAATGGTTATGTATCCTCTTGTCACAACATATATTAACTTTACAATTTCTATGCAATTAGAAATATATTTTTTATTTTGCTGTGGAAATAAAAAGAAATTAAATATAGGAAGTGTTTAATTTTTACTGAGAAAACTACCTGACAATACTGTTTCTTTCATATTCACCATGGACAACAGAGATAAAATGTAATATTTTTTTTCTTATGAAAGGCTTACATAAAAATCACAAAATCACTCTCTGCCTATTTCATATTTCAAATTCAGCTATTCTACCATAATATTGGTCTTCAGTTTATATATATAATCTATTTTCACATTATCACAGTTTAAGGTTGGAAGAGACCTCTGATATGTCATCTGGTCCAACCTCCCTGCTCAAGCAGGGCCACCTAGAGCTGGTTGACAAGGACCACGTCCAGGTTGCTTAGGTGCTATCTTAACTTAGAATTTTCAAGTTAGGAAAATAGGTTTTAGAAAGAAATAAAAGCCAACTTTTATTTAAAATCCAAGATGAGGAAATTTAAGTAAAAATAATTTACTCAAAGATAAAAAAACATTTACACTAATTGTTTTTAATATATTGCAACTGTTGTTTGTTGTCATATGGGAATGCTACTGTTTCCCTCTTCTCATTGTGCATATTATTGATTCTTATTTTTCTAGGTCTAAAAGTCATCGTAAATTCACTTATTCAATCTGTTAAGAAACTTACGGATGTGTTGATCTTGACTGTTTTTTGCTTGAGTGTATTTGCTCTAATAGGCCTCCAGCTTTTTATGGGCCAATTAACATCCAAATGTGTCCTCAGTAGTAGTATTGATTCATACAGTGACTCATTATGTAAGGAGGCCAAGCTATATGAGAAGACTGATGAAGGTAAATTTTATTCTTTTCTCTCTTCATGTAATCTGTGTATCTTCCTATGTCTGGTTTATTTTTTTTTCACAGAGTTGTTGAAATTATCACTGCATGTGTTTCTCACAGGGACATAGGTCCTTCCATTTGCCCAGTAATTATATCAAGTATTTGGGGCAACTGAATATGAGATGAATGAATCAAAGAATCACAGAATGCTTCAGATTGGAGAGGACTTTTAAAGATAATTTAGTTCCAACCCCGCTGCATGAGCAGGGAAACCTTTTTTAAAGTGCAATGATATGTGGTTTACTGCCAGAGTGCTGTAAGAAAGGACAACTTCTGATTTGATGACTGCTTTGTTGGGTTTTTTTTTATCAGATATCTGCTACAGAATGAACAAATCTTCTGAAATACTGCTCTGTGGATTTAGTTCAGAACCTGAGTAAGTGAACCAAATAGTTTTAATACTTTCTTATTTTTCCCCCAGATGTACTGAGGGATTATTAAATTAATAATTAGATATTTCACATCAGAAAATGAGTGATATAAAGTTCTAGGATGCAAGCAATTACATATGTGCTTTGCTGCTTACTGGTGGTAATATAGTAGTAATGTGGAATGATATGGGAGGAGGAGTGATACAGATCAGTAAAGAACTGAGACACTAATAATAAACTCTCCTCATCTTGGCAAATTATTTAAAAGTAAATAGATTTCCATTTCCCCCCCCCCCTCTATTTGTTTTCATGTGTCCTCCATCAGCAGACAGTTTCTGTCTTTTTTTAATAAACAAATGGCTTTCTAGGACTGTCTGATATTAGTCAGCCCTACTGGCAGAATTATATCAAGGAATGTTGAAATGGATTTTCACTCTGAACAAATCTGTATTTGGTGTTGTCTGCTGGATATTTTCAGGTGCAATCTCATACTGCAAATAAAACATTGTTTACCATATCTTTTGTGGTTAGGAAAGAATGCCCCCAAAACTACAGCTGCGTGAAGATTGGGAAGAATCCTGATTTTGGCTATACAAGTTTTGATCATTTTGGGTGGGCCTTCCTTTCTTTATTCCGTCTGATGACACAGGATTGCTGGGAGCGCCTCTACAGACAAGTAGGTCCTTTTATTACCTGATAGAATGACTTTAGACATGCAGTTTGGAGATTTATGTCCACTGGAAATATCTGCACCTGTTCTAGCATTCCTGGTACCAAAATTCTTTTTAAATCAACATAAACATGAAGGAAGTAGCTTCAAGTGACTAAATCGTGACATCTTCTTCAAGTGACATTGGATGAGAGCAATTCAGGAGTGAATGCTCATAGTTTTCTTGGAGAACACAACTCAGAGACTAATAGTTCATACATAACTACAGATGGATTGGGATATACAGTAGATCTGACTGCTGAGCTCACTGCTGCTGCAGGGAATATGAGTACTTGTCACATACTCTGTTTCTCTTCCGTTTAGTCCCGACTGCTCACCAAACCTTTTGGCTCAACATATACACTTATATTTCAGATAATTTTTGACAACTGATAATAAAGAAATTGGAACCAGAGAGTTGAGTGTAACTTTTAAATTCTGTTTTTTCATAAAAATTATACAAGAGCTGCATTTAGAGAACTCCCTGTAACTCCTTACTTCCATTCAGTATCTTTGCTAGAAGGGAATTTTTCTCTTCCTTATTCTATAATATTCACGTGGTCCGTTTTAACTTTTTTTCAAGCAACTTTTATTAACTGAGATTTTTTTTAAAAAATGGATACATCTTTTTGCCGTTTGCTGGTCATGTGGTTTTTAGTTTTTAATGTGTGAGCTCAGAGCTTAATTTTGAACCACCTCCTCTGGCATTAAAAAAAAAACAAACTAAGAATAAGGAATCAGTCTAAATTTGTATCTGATTCTCTATAGCACTTTTCATGATATTTAGACAAATGTACCTTTCATCCTCTTTGATTAATTTCTTCTGTGGTCAGCTGCACTCTTTACAGCTAAATTTGTCTTGTAACAAGCCCTGATGATCATTTGTACAATTTGATTGAAAATATTTAATTTTTAGATTTTGTTATTTTCTCTGTGCAGTTCATGGCATCATTGTAAATGTTTTGTGGTCAGCTACAGAGAGAGAAAACATTGTATGATCATGGAGAAGTAATTAAGAGCTGAAATTTATTATTTGAAGGCCAGGGGAACTCCTGACTCTATTCTGTTTCTATATCTTCTGTATTAGACCAGAGGTAGATCCTACTGTTACTAATAGAAAACAGTGCAGTACGTTGTCCTTTTCTATTGCATAGGAAAATATAAAGCATTTAAAGTTAGAAATTTTATTGCATGTTAGTTTGTTAAGAATTTGTTACAATTTTTACCTTTTCCTCACAGACCATCCGTACATCTGGAAAGAGCTATATTATATTTTTTCTCGGAGTCATCTTTTTATGCTCATTTTATCTCTTCAATCTGATCTTGGCTGTAGTAACTATGGCATATGAAGAGCAAAACAGAGCTACTCGTGCTGAAACAGAGGCAAAGGAAAAGTTACTTCAGGATGCCAAACAAATTTTAGAGAAAGAAAAGGTCTGTAGATCATGTATGTAATATGTGGTTCCTTTTGTTTTCTTCTGTTTGTGAATTAGGGAAATTGGGATTTTAATTAAACATGTGCTTCTTACCATACTTTCATTTCAACTTCCATCTCTTCATACATGTGTATGTGTGTCTATATATATATATGCAAATAGTTAGAAATATTTCTGTGATATAAACAAACAGCATGAGTCCATATTAAATCATATTAACTTTTAGGATCTGCAAACTTTATGTTATATAGGAATGGCTTGCTGGCAAGTATATAGCTTCTATGGTATTTCATAGGTGGTTTGCCCCATTCTTGTGCACTACCACTTTTGCTGTGTACAAGAATTCCTTTCTCTGGATATTCCTTTTTGGTATTCCTGCACACTCTACTGAAGGAAGTATGAGTGGAAAAATTGCATCCATAAGAAAAGTTGTCATTTCTACAGTTCCATGAGATTGGAAGTTCTGGTGCTGATAGATTTCAGGATTGATTAAAACCACAAGCTGTTTGGGAACCACTGTGCTCAGCTGTATGAAGGGTGTCATACCTCTTTTCCAGTAACTGCATGCAGAAGCTCCACCAGGTGACAAATGCCAGTCTAATAGTGCTGCTAGTTGTATATTAATGTAGAAGGAGATCCAGAGACTGCTTTGGTTTCTTTGCTGTTGGTTTGGAGATCTAACAGACACATCAAATTTCTACAGTGTTCTGTCTTGGCACAGCATTGCCTAGATTCAGTCATTCCTTAGCCTGCACAGGACCCGTAGGACCAGGGGTCACCTTGTTGTTTTAATTTTATTTCTGAGAAGTAGAGGTCTTATGCAAGGCAACAAGATAGATTGAAAATTATTGTTAAGATATTTTATCTTCTAACCTTTTATAAAACATACCTCTGATTTACTGCTAATAATCAGAAAAGTCAGACTTATAAGAGGACATATAAATATCCTCTAGCAACTATCTATTGTCATTGTTAAGGTGAAACCTTAATTTACCATTAAATTACATTAAAATTACATAATACATAAAAACCCATTTACCAAATCCCTCCTCTGCAACTGTCAACAACGGCTGTAATATTTCTCTTCCTGAAATTCGATTTTGCTAAACTTTACTGAGGTTTTTCTTCCTTTTCTTTTTTATTTCAATAGTATTAGTAGTTAAAAAAAAAGTTTAACATGATAGGATTTAGTTTGAGCCCTTAGTCTGGTTTGGTGCTTAAGGTTCTTCCCAAAGCAAGAAAAGGAGAACAAAAGGAGACACCATAATATTCTGTAATTCAGAGACAAAATACAAAATCTAAAGTGGCAAGTAAAGAATTTAATTACAGTAGCTGATAAGTAACTCTGCTTTATCTTTCAAACTGGTGAATGTGATTTTGTACTCCTGTCTTCTTATTGTCGTTTAATATTTGAAAGATAGGCATTATTAGTGCAAAGTGTTCAAATAGTGTAATTAAACTGTATATGATCCTAGTCCATTGGCCTTGTAGTAATAGACAGACCCCTTACTGTTTCTTTTACAGATACTGGCTGCAGGAGAAGATAATAAGGCCTTAGAGGTCAGATCTGAAATGTCAGCTGAGGGCTTGAAAAATTCAGAAGAGATGAACACAGAAAGACCTGTTTTAAGGCAAAATTTAATTTTAGGTGATCCTAACAAAGAGGAGCATATCTTTGATTCACAGCCTGGGCGCTGCCACAAGAAGCTTGTAAGTATTTGAAATAAAATATACGTTCATTAGACTTGCATATGATACAACAATTTGATGAGAAAAAGCTTTCTTAATGTGCAAACACTAGACACAACTATATGGATTTGAAATTTCTAAGTGATAGTAGCATACATATGACACATTATAGCCCTCTGCACTTGGATCTGTGGTGAGATGTGTTAGCATTTCTGTTGGGTTGCATAAACAAATATAAAATCCTGTAAGTTTTTAGAATTTCCCTCATGACGTAATCTGTCTTTTATTTATACACACCACTAATTCTATGGCCTGAGTATTCAGATTGGACTTAGTTCAGTATGAAGACTTCTAATGTTAGGGGAGTAACTATAGGTGGCAATCAAGTGCCATTTTAGATGTTCTTGGTCAAGTTAGATATCTAGTTATCTTTGGCATCTGTGACACATCTTCCAGCACTTTGTGGATACTTCCCGGAGATTTAATTTTTTTGGTCACAAATCTACACCTAGTGAAATTAGAAGATTTCTAGAGTGTCTTACTTGACCTCCACCTACTCTACAGAAATGTATAGATATGGTGTGTCATGTCTACTTAATCTAAGACTATCGATATCTCAGACACCAGAATGTCTCAATAGACAAATTCAGATGGCCTCAGACACTTACATTTAAGTGAATCAAATTTACAAAAGAAAAAAACCAAAGCAAGACCATCACTTAAAGTGGGATTTTAGGTGTATTATGCACAGGGACATATGAAATGTGGATGTCTGAATATTAGGCTGTGTGCTTTTTCACATATTGATTACAGCACCAGCTTCTGGCTTTGCAGAAATTTCCTCTCTTCATCACTCACATCTAAATCCATTTACAAAATTGCTATTTTTCAACACTATATAAAAAGAAAGCTTTAGATGCCCTAATACTGTTCCAGCAGCAGCCATTGTTGAGTATAGATTTGTGACTTAAAATAAACTGGGCCCACTGGAAAAACATTGAAAAACAGTGCAAAAAGTACTGAAACCCTGATTCTCAGCCACACTTTTGATTTCGAAGGCCAGAATTTCAAGCCAGTCTTCAAACCAGGTGTGTTTCTTCCTTCCATTTTCTTGGTGATGATTTACCATGACTGAGCTGGGTCTCGTAGATGTGGAGAGCTGGAAATCATCACCAAAGCCTACCCTGCTTGTTTTGATATTATCTCTCATCTCTTTTTCTCTGCCAATGTATTTTCTATAGCCTGCCTATGGTAGTCCGTTCCATCTCATGGCAGATTTTCTGTTGCCTCTGGGAGAATATCAGAGTTGTTCCTATCCATCTCATAAAAAATGGAAACTTTCCAGAAGCAGAGCTAAAGGAGTAATGACCCAACTTCCTTCCTTTTGAAAAGTGTTCCTGTAAGGGAGTTTTTATCAGACATGTCAGCTTAGCTAAAATGGATTAGGTTTTGATTCTGACAGTCAGCATCCTCAGAATTTCTTCTAAATTCTGTGATCTAAGCTATATTAAATTATGTGTCTGAGCTGAAGGAGTCAAAATCATCCACTTGGCAGCAACTGCCATCTGTCATTTCCTTTAGTGTAGTATTTGCTCCTTACCTCCTTACAGAGTCATTGCTCTTTCCTCTGCTGTGTTAAGAACATTACGCTGTGTTGTGACCTAATTTGGTTCTGCTGTGCTTAGAGGGAGCACTCTGTCACATTCAGTGGTAGTGTTTTACTATACCTATTGAGGAAAGAAATGTCTTTCCATAGCAGGTGTCTTATCCTCTATAAGTAAAAAAATCACCTCTTACAGCTGATTATCCCTATTTAATTTTTTTGTCCTCTAAACCTGTGACTGTGTTGCAGTAGATGGCTGAGCCAGGAGATAAATTTGACTTCGTTCCTAGATCTTAATTCCCCAAGACTGCAAAATCTGCAGTCTGGATGACAAGTGAACCTGTATTTTTACATTTCAGAAGAAAAAAATTGCAGACCTTTCCAAAGGTCCCTTGCCATCCCTATGTGCAGAATGGCAAAGTTTTGGATACATCTGTATAGAAACGTTGGGAAACAGATAATAGATTGCAGTAAAACCTGGTACAAGAAATGTTAAATGGAACCCATTTTTCAGGAGTATATTCTGCAGAGCTTAAACTACATTTCTGTGCTTGCCAACAGATGCATGTACACCATCTGCATGAAAAATTCTAAGACTCAGCTCCAGGTAATTGTGTGAGATCCTGGCTGTAGTCTTATGCTGTCTTACTTGACTTACAGGTGGGCATTTGAGAGCAGAAGCAGTTATCAGTCATGAGGGTTCTTCAAGATGCATACTCCACCTGTATGCTCACTTCCTCTCACACTCCTCCATCATTGCTCTTTGTCCTACAAATACTGATATTTCATATTAAAAAAAAGAAAGGGGGGGGAGGGGGGGGAAAGGCCTAGAGCGTGAGATCTGTGAGAGCTGCTCTAATGCAGTTTTACCATAAGTCAAATAAATACAATCTGCAACAAACATGGCAGTTTGTTTCATATTATGACAACTACTGGTAGTATAAACTTTGCTACAACTGAGGACCCTTAAACCAAGCATACTGGGAAGAAGCAGTTTTGGCAGGACATAATCAGTTCTATAAAAACTTGGACTATTTCTTTAGTACAAATACCTACTTTAAATCCCAATTTGTCAGGACTTCCCATCACCAATTATTCACTTCAGCTAAAGATAGATGAGCAGCAGTATCCAGTTCAGTGTTGATTAATACTCTTAATTTTTCTAAAAATACCAATTCTGAATGCTTCTGGACAGAGATGGATTTCAACAAGAAGACTGAGGACTTTTGTTAGACTGCTACACAAAATTTCTAGGTTCTTTTCCTCTGAGACACCAAACATTATGGAAAGGAATGAAAGGAGAAGTTGAACTGGTAACTGGTTTGTGATTGGAATAGTATAATTAAATCTTTTACATTCTTAAAAAGTGCACAGAGAAAAATGAACATTGCAGTGCTATTTTATGAATTAATTCTGTGTACTTATTCTATGACAGTTCTATCAGCTATTTTTGCTTAGCTTTTCAAGTCATTAAAATACCAGAGAGACCAAGAAATAATTACTACAAAGAAATAAGTACTACTGCTAAGCCCCTGAGGCCAAGGATATCAGTTCAATTTCCTGAAATATAGCTTTATAGAATATGTTAATAAAAATCATATTATTGTAAAAGGCTGAAGGGATGGTGTGACGTCTTTACACATATACCCCCTCACAAAAAGAAAATGAAACAAATCAAGTTGTGCTGAAAGGGGACATTAAAGTGCTGTGCATTGTGATATGATCAGTCAGCAGCTCCCTGTCAGATGGTAGTTCCAGTTATTTCCTCCCTGATACTGGAATCTTTGCTTTTTCTGTTCTTCTTTGCCTCAGTCTCACCTGTTCTGTGCAGCCCATGTTTTATAGTTGTTTACTTAGTCTTTAAAATGCATGTGTGTGGATATTAATGTGTCATGAACTTAGTGTTCTTGTTGTATGTGTTTTCATCAGTCACTGGAAAGATGGAATGATATTTTTCCTTCCCTCTCCTGTTAATGGTTCTATTCTTCTTATATAATGGGATTATTATTGTTATTAAATATCCTCAGGAGAAAACAGCTCTTGAAAAATACTACTGGTTTTGATGAAATGTCCCTTGCCTTCCAAGGCAAACACATGGTTCTGTTATTTTATTTTGCATTCTTTCAGCAAGGTAAGGTTTCATTACTGTATGTACTTAAAAAGGCATATTTATCTCATGCCAACATAATTTTGATATTGCCATTTATTCATATTTTCTTGTTATATTCTGTTGTTTTTTTATGCAAAGAGGCAGATACTGCTGTCCTATGAATTGTCAGTGGACACTATTGATGATCCTCTTCGAAGACAGAGGTTAATGAGTGCAGCCACTGTTATTACAGATAATTTGCGTAAGTCATTCTTCAATGTTTTTCTTGTGGTCATTATGTAAATTGACCTCAGAGAGCAAAATGTCACAAGCAGCACTATTTGAAAAATCTCTAGGGGAAATTATGCTACAATCAAATATAAATGTCAGTAAAATACATGTTTTTGTATCTCATGTAGCCGTTACTGTAACTTGCAATTACCAAGGGTAAATTGTGCCTGAGGAGCCTGCTTGCCCTGTACAATAAAGTGACTGGAGGTTGTGGGTGAGGGAAGAGCAGTGCTTTCATTTACCTTGACTTCAGTAAGGCTTGAAGCATTGTCTCCCACAGTATTTTTTCATTCAAGCTAGGGTTTTAGGGTCTAGCACAGGTAGGCAACCAGCTGAACAAAACTGGCTGGATGTTTGGGGTTCCAGTGCCTGGTGTACAAGTCCCGTTCTGCCTGGAGGCAGGAAACAAGTGGAGTTCCACAGAGGTGTACTGTAGGACACATCCTAAGTGACCTGCAGGAAAAAATAGAGCGCCTGCTCTTGAATTTTGCAGTTGACAGCAAATTGGGGGAGGGAGACACACACCTGAGGTAAGAACTGCCATGTTAGAGGGACCTGGGCAAGCTGGAGGAATAGGCCGGCAGGAACAGTACGAAAATTGTTCCAGAACAAACATAAATGTATGCATATCTGCAAGAACTTCTTGGAACAATAAAGGCTGGGGGCTGAGTGGTTGAGAAGCAGCCCTGCAGGAAAGGCCATGTGGGTCCTTATGGGCAGGGAGCTGAGTGTGAGGCAGAAACAGCACGAGCCCTTGTGGCACCACTGGCTAACAGTGTCTTGGGCTGTTTTAGATGAGTATAGCGAGGAGAAAAGTGGTTAGCACCCTTTATTAACCACTTGCTAGACCTCATACTATGCCCAGTTTGCCCTTCAGCTACCACAGTACAAGAAATCCATTGAGTTCAGCAGAGGGCCACCAGTGCTGGGCTAGTACAGCTTGGAGGGGAGGTTTTGAGGGAAGGATAATATCAGCCTTCCAGCATGTAGGAAGACATTACCAAGATGGTGGAGCAAGGCTCTTCACAGTGATGCACAGTGGGAAGATGTGACAACAGAAATAAATTGAAAGAAGACAGCTTCAGACTGTGTGTAAGGAGCAGCTTTCACCATGAGGACAGTCAGGCAGAGGATCTGCCTGTTGTGCAGTTTCTGACTTCATGGCTGGCCCTGCTTTGAGGAGGGGCTTGCACTTGAGATCACCTGAGGTCCATTGCAACATGACTTATCTTACAACCCTATATCCTCAGCTGCCAACACCAAGAAATGGGAGACACCCTTCATTTTCTCCTAGATTTTGCTCCAAATCCATGCTCCAAATTTTGCTCCAAATCCAAATCTGTAACTGTGCAGAAAACAAGTTTTCAGTTTTCCCAGAGACATCTATTTGTCCTTAATGCAGATCCTTTGTCACACTTCAATAATATAACAAATATATGAAGAGGTTGGTACTATCACCAAGAGATTGCTGATGGTCTATGATTACTTTATGTAGAATGGGTGAAATATTTTTTTTCAGTGACATCATTATGCTCACATGAAATTGATTTTTCTGTTTCAGTCTTTCCTATGACTGGTTGTCTTTGTCCTCATACTATGAAATTCCTCAGAAGTTTATTAGTATGTCACTTTCCCTCTTGTCATTTAGAACTGCAAGAGTCAAAACTGAAATGCCCTTCATTCTTTGGACGTTTTGCTCGAAAGTATCTAATCTGGAATTGTCCATTCTGGAGAGTAATCAAAGAGAAGGTGAAATTGGTAATTTTGGATCCATTTGTTGATCTCTTAATCATGGTTTGCATTATCGTGAATACATTTTTCATGGCTCTGGAGTACCCTGAGATGCCACTCTATTACCAAAGCATGATTTTTATAAGTGACAAGGTAAGTCAGGTCTATGTTAGAATGAATATGGAATTATAACCCCATATTTATACTGGAACAGTCCCATGAGAAGAAATACTTTTTCAGGGACTTTTTGGTGTTTTTTTTCCCCCCCTCATTACAGGTTTTCACCCTGATTTTTACAGCAGAAATGATCTTGAAAATCATTGCTCTCGATCCCTATACCTATTTTCAGCAAAAATGGAATATTTTTGACAGCATAGTTGTTATGATTGGTCTAATAAACTTCGAAGAAAATCTGTCATACTTCAGGCTGGTAATTATTTCTTTATTCTTTTCTAACAGGACATGTGCTGTATATATTTGTAAAAGATTACCCACATTATTTTACTTACGAATCTGTTAAATCAGTTATCTTTGTTAGTAAATAGTAAGCCAACATGAATGTTTAATTGAAGTGAATCTTAATATTAAACAATATGTTCAATGTTTTCATTACTCTGTGTATATTGGATGCTACAAATCATCTGACATAGTGCACCCTCGTTGAGATTTGATATTGCAGAGTTCACTGGTTCCCTGTTAGGTCTGCACAGTGGTACTGCTCAGCTTGGTTTCAGATTTTCATTTAAAGAAAGATAGTATCTGAGTGGTTCTGTGGCCTGAAGGATAGCAAAGGTTCCTTCACAACTTTTCATTTTGAGTTGAGATTTGTTAAATAATGTAGCTTTTCTCAAGGCTTCTTAGACTTACCCTTGAAGTGTCCTCAAGTTTTTTCTTCATCTTAAAGAAAAGGAGGTGTAGCTTGGAGATGTCTATGTATAATGTTAGGGTTTTTTGCTTATAATCTTGCTGTGCATTTAGAATGCTAAATTTACTAATTGCTTCTAACATCCTTCATAGCTTTTCAGAGTCATTGCACCTAGAAGTTCTATTGAATTCTATTAATCTTGTGTATCATGACTGTGAGATTTTAAGAGCCCTGAGTGCTAATTTAACTAAAAATGTCCTTTTTACTCAGGTGCATAGAATGGCTTTTTAGAACCTATTCTAAGTTTGCTGCATGAGCAGTAGAAAAAAATATTTTTTTCAATTTTTTTCTGATTACATTTAATGTAGTCCAAAGTGCAGTAATTTTGTAAGCCTTGCCCATAAGCCATTTGGTTATTATTACTATTATTGTTGTTGCTATTAATATGAACAGACTTACACATGCTGTGTAAGTAATAATTTACAAAAAAATTTTAAAAATTACAAAAAAACCCCCTGCTTCCTTTGGCAGGTTTATTCTCAGTAACATTAACTATCTGAGCTTAAGCACAGTGCTTCTGGGTTGGAATAATTAAAAACCTTTATTTGGGGGAAAACTTGTGATAGTGATACCGAAGTAAAGACAGCATGATAAATCTGTGGGGTTTATGTGTGCTGTGATATCGTTTCATTGTTTGCCACTCACATTGCTCTCTTGTGTTTTACTTACAGCTCAGGATCTTCAAATTGGCAAAGTCCTGGCCAGCCTTAAATACTCTTGTGAAAATAATTCTAAATTCAGTTGGTTCTCTGGGTAACCTCACTCTGGTTTTGATTATTTCTGTATTTATTTTTGCTGTAGTAGGAAAGCAGGTTTTGGGCAATTATTATGAGGATAATAGACTTAACATTAGCACCGATGGGAATTTACGCTGGCATATGAAGGATTTTTGTCATTCATTCCTGATTATATTCCGAATATTATGTGGAGAATGGATTGAAACCATGTGGGACTGTATGGAAGTGGCTGGAAAAGGGCTGTGTCTACCCATTTTCTTGCTAGTCCTGGTGATAGGAAACCTGGTGGTGAGTTTCAAGTTCTTTTTGAGTCACTACTGAATGCATCCAGTTATACTGGCATATGCTTTTCTGAAGCAAATTTTATCATTTGATGTGTATTCACACTATTCTCTTTTCTGAATGTTTCTGGATGTTTTTCTTCTCTTTTTCTCTTCCTCTTTTTCTCTCTCTCTCACACTAAGGGTTGCTGTGGAGCAAAATATACAGAATTATTATTCCACTCAGTACTTTTGTAGTTCAGTACTTTTGATAATTTGGTAATTTTGATAATTTCTTCATCTTTTGTGTTGCTAGAATCAAATAACCAAACTGTAGAATGCTTTTAATGCTTACTAAACTATCCTTATATTATCAACAGTTTTGCAGTCCCCAGTATGTCTGGTTTCTGACAGATATACCATGTCTACAGCTTTTTCATCTCCTGAGTGTGTTGGTCTATACAGTTCTTTTTTGATGGCAGTGCTACTAAACTTAACTTTGCCTGCTTTTTCAATATATCTACCTCCTCACACATTATGGACATAGAAACGTAGAATCACAGAGTCATGGAATGGTTTGGGTTGGAAGGGACCTTAAAGATCATTCCTGCATGGACAGGAACACCTCCCACCAGACCAGGCTGCTCAAAGCCCCATCCAACCTGGCCTTGAACACTTCCAGAGAGGGGGCAGCCACAACTTCTCTGAACAACCTGTGCCAGAATCTGACCACCCTCACAGGAAAGAATTTTTTGCTAATGTCTAACCTAAATCTCCCCTCTTCAAGTTTGAAACCATTGACATCAGTGCATGTAAAAATATATTTGATATACTCGAACCCTCCCTTCCTTTTCCTTCTGTCTTTCTTTCCAGAAGAGGCCATACCATGCAATATTAACATTCAGGTATAATAGTAAATTATTATGTTGCAGTGGTTGATGAAATTGAGGTTTAGTGGGTTTTTTCGCTGTTTTTTTTTTTTTGGTTGGTTGGTTGGTTTGGTTTTTTTGTCTAAGGAGGATTTTCTGAGATGCCTATTAGCAGTACTATTAGCAGTAGAGTCTCAAACTTCAATTTTTCACAGGTGCTCAACCTGTTCATTGCCTTGCTGCTGAGTTCATTCAGTACTGACTCCCCAAAGGGAGAAGAGGAAATGGGAGAAATGTCAAAATGTCAGATTGCAATTGCACGGATTCGCAGGGGACTGCAGTACATGAAAGGCAGGATTTTTAATTGTTGTGGCCAAATAATGAAACGAAGCCTCAAAACAACAGCCAAAAAGAAGACTTCAGTGAAAATTTCTGCCAAAGACATTGAGGAAAATAACTATGCCATGGCAGATGTCAGAAAGGATATAGACAACAGTTGCTTTGACTCTGAGTATTACAGTTCTGAAGAGAGTTCTTCAATAACGAGGAAATATGGAGAATTTTTAACCAGACAGAGTACCTGTGTTTCCATTGCAGTAGCAGAGACTTACACCAATGAAGATGATAGTGGACACAGTGTAGGCACAGAAACAGAATACAGAAAACAGGTAAGAAATATTAAGTATGAAAAATTATTATAACTTGTATCTCTAATACAATCTTTAAGACTCATGAGGAAATGTTAGTCCTTTGGGTTTTTTCCTGCCATATTACTTTGTTCTTCTAATAGTTTAAAAATGCAAGACCTACCAAATTGTTGTTCAGTAAAAGATGTTGTTTATCCACCCTTTCATCATTCTCTAAATTTACAGCCATAATTCCGTTTCAGCTCAGCTCAATGCACTAGGACCTCAAGTTAATTTCTTTTAGAAGCCTACCTTATTCACAGGCAGTAATAATAAGATGCAGCAGATTACACTATACCTTCCCTGCAATGTTTTGTCAGAAGGTGAACAAAAGAGCATTAACCTTTTTTCAGATCTATACTAATGGAAGCAGTAATAGAAGCTGTCTTGTATACAACAGAAGAAAAAGCTGGTTTGTAGGTTCTTCACATAAAGCAAGACAGAAAGCTTCTTATAGAAAGTAGCTTATGGTTTTTGTTACGATTTTTTTTTTTATTCCTTTATTCCTTTCTGTTTAATTTCTCCAGCTACCACACTGAAGTACAAATGAAATTTTCTAAGGTGTTGCAACTGTGCTTTTTTTCCTCATAGATAAAAGTGTTGGTGTAATCATGTGGCAACATGAGGTTTGCTTCATCTAAAAAACACACCCAAATGTGTGAACAGCAAGTCAGGTGGAACACCAGGTTTTGGTGACTATACTACACCTAGATTAGCTTCTTAATGGATGTATTTTATGAGTGTTAGTTGTATTTGGGCTCAAAATGCAACACCTAGTGATATGCCATGATAGAGACATCAAGCTCTATGTCTTTATCATGGGGTGGATTATCATTTGGTCAGTGTCTAGGTGTTCTGGTAAGATCCATTTCCTACATTTTTGGTTGCAAGAGGAAGCATCATCAGTGGAATACCTTTGGACAAGTTCCCAAAGAAGCAGAAATAGCTGATTACCTTGAATCATCCATGGCTAATTGAAATATGTTGTCTGTAAGCATTTGATGACAGAAATTATTTTGCTGCTTCAATGGAAGGTGTTATTGCTTGGAATTGGTGTTGGCAAAAGGACCTCAAGCTGATTGGGATCACAGCTCTTCTGCCTGGAACTAGAAACATGAGACTATTGGGGTCCAGCTGCAAAGGTTGCTAATGAGCCAGTTCATCAAAACTTTATGAATTGAATGCAGGAATCCACCAGTGGCTTGAATGTGGATTTTGAGGAATGATAAATTTCCACAGGATAACCACAGGATCACAGTAATTAAAATCGAGGAAGAAAGTATTCGCCTGCGTGCCTTCTAGGCATGTTATTTAATTATCTGTAAAAAGACAAATGTGCTAAAATTTGTGGATGCTTTAGATTCTGTTAAAGAATTTTGACTTTTAAGAATGACCGTGAGGAAGTAAAATGTGGAAAATCAGCTGGTTTGCATTATTTTATGCAGAGAGACAGATTAAGACATAGAGAGCATTGCCGGAGCTCAAGCGGCTTCAGTCAGATTTCTGGGACTTCTGAGACCATAAGTGGTTTTTCAGAAACACACCAAAAGAAGGAGCAAAAAGAGGTAATTATAGCTCTTATCATGTTGAAGAGATGAAAACTGTCACAACAGTTTTCTCATTCTGTGGTGAAAATGACAGGACAAGCTGGGGTTTTTCCAGAGTAACAAGAGCAATCCCTTTAGAGGTGGTACATGTTTCTAGATGTAACAGTAGTCTGAAGTATGGAGGTTTGTCTATCATAAGCAGCCATGTCTAACAGAATAATTTAATATATTATTTTGTACAGCACAAGTAAGCAGAAATTAATTAAGAAACATGCTTACTTTAAACATATCTGATACATTTAATTCATTTTTATAGGTAGTTCGGTGTGCTGTCACCCTTGGCTGCAAAAATCTGTTCTCTAAAAATGGTTCCCAAAGCAGTCATGCTTTTTCTGGTGTAGAAACTTAAATTATTCTAATAGAATAAGGTTCCACATGAAAAAAGATGAAAAATCATGGTTTGCCTCTAATGACCCAGAAAATTAAAAGTTCAGCAGCTTTCTGGACTAATACCTCCAAAAGCCAAACCACATTAGCATTGTCTGTCTTTAGAAAAAGTTGCGAGAGGCTTTGTTTTGTAGTTATATTTTAAAAAAATTAAAAATATTTTAAATGCCTGTGAATTTAAATAATTACATTTTTGTCTATGTTGAAGATTCCCTTGGACCTTAAGTTGTTTGGAGCAGCATGGCTGTCAACAGAGGCAGTTCTCCCTTCTTCTGGCTTCTAATTCGTACTCCTGTACTCACGCCTTCCCTTTCCATGTCATACAAGGCTTTTACATTTAATGAATGATAGATTGCTTTATTCCTTTTTCTTTATACTTGTTTTCCTTATTGTCTTTAGTTTTACAAGTGTATAGGTTACCTCCAATAACTACAAAATTCTTTGGGATGCATAGACATTTTTGTCTTGCTAGGGCTTCTGATCATCAAGTCTTTTGAGACATGGTGTGAATCTCTGGAAAAAAAAAAAAAGGGAATTGGATTGGCATGAAGAAATCAGAGTTTTCTCTAAAATAATTTGTAGCATAATGTAACCTATTTCAAAAATTATCCTTCCTGCAAACCCAGTGTAGATGACTAAAAGAAAGCAAGAAATTTACTAGATTAAAGGCATAGAAACAAAGAGGAGGGATTAACCTTTACTCTCCTATTATTTGTAATTTTATTTTGGTAGCAACATAGAATCATAGAATTGGCTGGGTCGGAAGGGACCTCAGAGATCATCAGGTCCAACCCTTGATCCACTACCCCTATGGTTCCCAGCCCATGGCACTGAGTGCCACATCCAGGCTCTTTTTAAATATCTCCGGGGACAGAGAATCCACTGCTTCCCTGGGCAGCCCATTCCAATGTCTGATCACCCTCTCTGTAAAGAAATTCTTTCTAATGTCCAACCTAAACCTGCCCTGGCACAACTTGAGACCATGCCCTCTTGTCTTGTTGAAAGTTGCCTGGGAAAAGAGCCCAACCCCCCCCTGGTTCCAGCCTCCTTTCAGGGAGTTGTAGAGAGGGATGAGGTCTCCCCTGAGCCTCCTCTTCTCCAGGCTGAACACCCCCAGCTCCCTCAGCCTCTCCTCACAGGACTTGTGCTGGATCCCTTCACCAGCCTGGTTGCCCTCCTTTGGACCTGCTCCAGGACCTCAATCTCCTTCCTGACCTGAGGGGCCCAGAACTGGACACAGGACTCGAGCTGTGGCCTCACCAGGGCTGAGTACAGGGGCAGAATCCCTTCCCTGGACCTGCTGGCCACGCTGTTCCTGATCCAGGCCAGGATGCCATTGGCCTTCTTGGCCACCTGGGCACACTGCTGGCTCCTGTTCAGCTTCCTGTCAATCCAGACTCCCAGGTCCCTCTCTGCCTGGCTGCTCTCAGCCACTCTGTGCCCAGCCTGGAGCTCCCCATGGGGTTGTTGTGGCCAAAGTGCAGGACCCGGCACTTGGCCGTGTTGAACCTCATCCCATTGGAATCAGCCCAACTCTCCAGTCTGTCCAGGTCCCTCTGCAGAGCCCTCCTGCCTTCCAGCTGATCCACACTCCCCCCCAAATTAGTGTCATCTGCAAATTTGCTGATGATGGACTCAATCCCTTCATCTAAATGATCAATAAAGATATTAAACAGAACGGGGCCCAATACTGATCCCTGGGGGACACCACCTGACAGCTTTTTCAGGAGAATGCTGTGGGGGACGGTGTCAAAGGCTCTGCTGAAGTCCAGGTAGACCACATCCACAGCCTTCCCCTCATCCACCAGACGGGTCACCCGATCATAAAAGGAGATCAGGTTGGTCAGACAGAACTTGCCTTTCCTGAACCCATGCTGGCTGGGTCTGATCCCTTGTCCATCCTGTAGGTGCTGCAGACTTTTTTTTTTTTTTTTTTTTTTGGGGTGGGGAGTGGGGGAATGGAGTGATGCATTTAATTTATTTTAAATATGATAGCCTGATAATATGGAGCAAGTAAGTTCTCTTCTTTGCCCTTCTGCTGTGCAGAAATGTGATGCTGGTAGCTATTCTGAAGCCAGTACTGTGGACCCAGCTGCTCTTTTGGAGGTGTTTTCAGAGCCTAAAAAGTCACACCTACCCAAGGACTGTTTTGGAGAATGTAAGAATCTTTTATGTATTGTGGTGACACCAAATGAAACAGTAGTCAAAGATACCTTTATGGAACATTTCCAAATTGTACTTGAAGCCAGCATGGACCTGGAGCAGAGTTGGGGTGCCTGAACCCAGGCCTTTAGTACCATGTGAGGTCCCTGAGAGCATGCAACTTCATGAAGCTGGCAGAACTTTTACAGAAGCTGTAGAATACCCAAAAAGCATTCAAATGGTTCTAAACACCTGTGTTCAGTTAGTAAAATGCCATCTTTGGAGTGTGATTCAGGTGTCTGTACATGAGCAAAGGCACCCAAAGCCCTTTTGAGGGGGCAGTTGGAGGTCTGTTAGGATATGTGTGTCAGTACCTGGTATCTTAAATGGCACTTCTGTATTTGTTTGAGCTCCTAGTACCATGGATAAATATCCACTCAATGTAAGCAATGGAATTGAGAGGGCTGTACAGCTCATCCCAGTGTAGACACCTACATTTGATTGCCTGAACTGCTCTGTAGACTCCCTTAATGTGGTTCAGTCCTGCAGCCTTCATGGCTTAATAGAAAAGAGTCTTTCTGGTGCAAAACAGTGAACAGAGAATCTATTTGTAACATCTCTGCAGTGCAATCAGTGAATAATCAGTAAGAATAATAATTTGCTAAACCACTAGGAAGGTAACATCTCTTTTCAAAATGAAATAAATGCAGAAAATAAATATATTAGATAGAGGGAATGGATTTTGAGATTAAGCTTTTGAAGAAGGGTTTGTGAACCAAAAAACTTTGCTTTTTCCATCCATGAATTGCTCTATTAGAAGAGATTATTTTTTCCTACAAATTTTGTATGTTCTTTAGATTTATATCATTTCAGCCACAACACCACCCTATAGGTAAAACAGCACATTTTTTATACAGTCTGTAGAAGATAATTTTCAGAAGTTTTATGCTTTTTAGATTCCATGTCTCTTACATTTGCCATGGAAGTAAACCACTATTCTTTCTCCTTTCAGGCTGTGTTGAATGTTGCCCTTGTTGTGGAGTGGATGTCACTAAATTTCCTGGCAGAACTTGGTGGAGATTTAGAAAAACCTGCTACAGAATTGTTAGACATAGCTGGTTTGAAAATTTTATCATTTTTATGATAGTATTGAGCAGCGCAGCACTGGTAAATTTGATTTAATTTCTCAAATTTTGGATTGATGTTTGCCATTAAAGGAAAAGAATCATATTATTAGATTTAATTTCTTTCTTTTATTTTCACATTTCTTTCTCCAGGAAGAGACAAGAGTATCATAAACACATGTCTTAGAAGTTTTAAGGCTCTCTCCCACTTGGATAAGTTATTTAAATGTATAGAAACATAGTCGTCTTCATAGTTCTTTATGAAACTTAGCTCTTCATGAACTTGTGTGTGTTTTCAGATCCTGAAATTACTTAGGAAAGCTTAAAAAAAATAAAGTACTTCTAATTTCATAAGGCAGATTCAGTAAAGCTGAGAAAAAATTTAGATTTAAAATAATTAAAACATTAAGGTGATCAGAATCTAAATGTGAAGATCGTTGTAAAAGGTAGATGACTTAGTTATTACTCTCTTTGTATCCATTTCTACAGAAGAACAAATGGAGTTTTGTTTTATTTGAAAACATTTACTAGGTCTCCTGAAAGTAATTTGTAGTAAATTTATAAACATTATGTAATTTGTAAACATTATGTACATTTATAAACATTATGCAATGCAGAAGGAATATAGCCAGTGTGAAAGTGATGTATGTAGTAGATGTCAGAATTTTCCACATAAAATCTGTTGTGTGTGCATTAAGTTTAGGTTTAATACTGAACCATAGATTTGAACTGTCTGCTTGAAAATTTTCCTGGTAAAATCCCCAAGGTAGCTCCCTGGGATTCCCATGAGGGCTTCTCTGTACTTAGGGGGAACAAAACTGAAGCAAAGAAGGGAACTTTTTCTAAACCTTTACTGACATCAAAGTAGTCAAGGTTTAGGTGAAACTCCAGGAATTACCAGTTCCAGTAAGTTTTCATATTTTTTCATATCTGGACTACAACTCTTCAGGCTGACTAAAGATGACTCTTTTGGAAGGTCTGTGTCTGAAAGAGGCTGATCAATGTGTTTAATTCAAGCTTTATTCTGAAGAATTTTAACACCAACACCTTCAGGCTACCCACTATCATGGGAAGCCCACATATTTGGTAGCCACAATTTACCCTCATCAGGTAGTTTTTTGAGAAGTGCTGAGTGTAAACAACTGAAAGTATGTGATTTTTCAGCAAACCTGAAAATGAGATTGTGCTTATTTAACAATTTAGTTTTTTACATCTAAGTATAAAACTGAGTAAGTGGTGGTAACCTATAATAACCCAAAATGTGTATTCTTATGCAATTTAAAAATAATTTTCCATAAAACTGTTTTAAAACTGAATTCTTAAATCTAGGCATTTGATGATATTCACCTGCAGAAAAGAGGAAAAGTGAAAGTGATCTTAGATTATGCTGATAAAGTATTTACCTACATCTTTTTTATGGAGATGCTTCTGAAATGGGTAGCTTATGGTTTGCACAGTTATTTCACAAATGCCTGGTGTTGCCTTGACTTCATCATTGTATGTGTAAGTACTATGTTCAAACTTACATTTTGAATATTGTTTTTTTTAATAGAGAACTACATGTAAAATGTGATTATGAATTAACACAAGTCCAAAAGGCAGTTTCCAAAACCTAAAAAAAGTTGCAATCAAGAGAGACTTAGGTCAAATGGAAATGGAAATTGGAAGCAATGATCTGAAGCTGCTCAAGAAATTAGTATTGCTGTTATTGAGGACCACGTTGATTCTAAAAACTTTTTCCAAGTGTAAGGAGAGAGTACTATTAGTGATCAGAAATAAAACTAAGGTACATGAATCAAGGTGATAGAAAAATGTAAAGCTACTGGCAGCTCTTGCATTTAGAAACAGAAAGAAGTAGAGTTGCTTCCTTAAAGGAGAAAAACTTTAGAAAGTAAACAGAATTTAAAAGTATTGTTGGAAAAAGTAATTTACCAGAGGACTAAAGACATAGAAAAGTGTGTTGTGCAACCAAATAAATCCTAACAATCCTTTATATATCTATAAAGAGGTATGCTGAAATCATCAATAATGGAGCATGTGTTTTTGTATATCATTTAATAATCTCAGTTTCAATTCAATGAACACAGATATCATTCGTTTCCTGGAGACTAGATAGTGCTTCCAAAGACCCATCACCTTGTTTCTCTGGGAGTGCCCTGAAATCTCTCAGGACTCTTAGAGCACTGAGGCCTCTACGAGCTCTGTCCAGATTTGAAGGGATAAAGGTAAGGATACTGGGGCTATGTCTCCATGTTTTGTAATAGCTGCATTCAAAGTTTTTGTGAAAATCTCAGCCTGAATCTCTGTTTTGGGATTTGATGGCATTAAGATGCTTCAGTTGCCTACTTATATTTTATGTTGTTATTTGGAAATAATACCTAACACTTTCACAATAAGTTATAAACACAAAGGAAATAAGGAAATTTAATTATAATGTGCTGTCACAAGAGATTGTTAAGGATAGTAATCAGTGAAATTTGCAGAACAAATTAAACATGGAAAAATGTCATCCAGTGTACTTGACAAGTTATTCTGAAAAACATGAATATGCTTGAAGAAAATAGGAGCCTTTTTAAATTGCTTGTCAATAGAAAAGAAAATATATACATAGTTATTACAGAAAGCATTGAATGTGACTAATTGATTTTTATAATACATTTTGTTTATTTAAGGTTGTTGTGCATGCACTCCTGGGAGCTATCCCCTCAATCTTGAATGTTTTGCTTGTCTGTATTGTCTTCTGGCTCCTATTTAACATTGCTGGAGTAAAATTACTTGGACAAAAATTTTGGAAATGCGTGCTCACAAAAGGAAATGACAGTGATATTAATAACAAAACTGATTGTAGTTTGTATGGTGGAACGTGGACAAATAGTGATGTAAACTTTGATAATGTTGGGATGGGATACTTGGCTCTTCTTCAGGTGGTAAGTTCTATAAAATACTCACTTTTGTTTTTTTTCAAGGAAATGTGTTTGTCATCTCAGCTATAGGACACCACAATGCTTACCTAGAAGCTGTTTGGTTCCTCCTAAGGAAAAATTTAGCATATGGAACCTTGTGTTTAAATCAAGTACTGTGTTCCATGGCTTTTCAATTTTGTTTTAATTTTAATTAACACACTAATCTTGAATTTGTATGCATGTCACCAGTTTCATTGTCATTCTTATTTTCTTCAGTAAAAGTTAGTTCACAGTGAGATTGATGCAGTTTATATTTCTATATTTTATTATATAGGTCTTGACATATTAGGATGCTAATTTATAGATCTCCCTAATACCACAACAAAGGAGAGAAAGGCATTTTTAAAAAGTGACTGTTACCTCTGTAACTTTTCTAGTTCTTTGCCTTGTGTTCTCCAAAGTGTTCTATGATTCTGCAGGGCTGCTAAGGATTGCATGAAGTAATAATCTGCTGTTTCCTTAGAAACTGTTTTCGTCCTTTTAGGATGTATTTGCTAGTTAAACTGAAGCTTTTTCTGCCTTTGCAAAAGCAGAGAATTTACAAAAATTTCAATTTAACAAGTGTTATCATTATATGCCATAGCTCCAGTGAATCATACTTCCAGGAGGATTTCGGGAGGTGATTCACATTTTCATAGCACCCTGTACACTTTTCTACCTCTTTTAACACATTTCTATTACTATACCCAATTTTTATATTTTTTTTTTAGTTAATAACTTAATAATACTTTTTTTTCAGGCAACTTTTAAAGGTTGGATGGATATTATGTATGCAGCAGTAGATTCACGCAAGGTATGTCACTAAAATGAAGTTTTAGTTCTTTTTTCCCTTTCCTTCTTTCCTTTTCTATCTGTATGATCAGATTTTCAGGTTTGTTTGCTCTATCAAGTCAGAAATATGAGCAAATGAATGCTGCACACTGCACAGTGGAACAGTTATCCTTGGAATACAAAATATCTGGAACTTAGACAATAGAAAATTAGTTGAAAGGGGATTACACCACATAAAACCTCCTGTTCCAAGTATGCAGAAGGCAAGGTGTTTCAAGTTTTGGATACGTGTGTTTAGGAAACAGAGTTCTTGAAAGGACTGTGCCTGTGAAGCAAATTTCATTCTTTTTAAAATGTGTTCAATAGCTTTACAATGACAGGCAAGTTTAGCAGCTATTTCTGGAGTTTTCATCTCTATATTTGACATCCTTACTATTTCTTCCATTTTTCCATTTATTTTTTCTCATTCTCTCAATAGTACACTGTATTTGAAGTTTTCTACATTTAATTTCATTTTTATTTTTCTTATTCATTCAAGTTTTGTGACTGCAGTGAAATAGCTGCTTATTAAGAAAATCATTCCTTGATCAAAGTGAGGTGGCTTTTTAAAACTGCTTCTTGGCCGGGCTACCATCCAAGGGGATGGTTGTTCACAATTATGTTTAGTCTGAGCTATTTTTCTGGTCTAATAATTCAAAATATCATTTCTGCTTGGAGCTGCTTATCTATTACTTTAGAGTTTGCTAGGGCTGGATTTGTCTGTGTATTTTTGGAAGTACAGACAGAACTAGACAGCCTTGCTTATGCATCTAAATAAAGGTTTAAATGTGCAGAAGTAATTTATTCCTCCTGACACTATAAAGATTTGTTATTATAAAAAATTATCTGTAATGATCTGATTTTTAGTCTTTTTTTTTTTTTCTTTTTTTTTAACAGATAAATGAGCAGCCAAAGTTTGAAGCATTTTTAGCCATGTATATGTATTTTGTGATTTTCATTATTTTTGGATCTTTCTTCATGCTGAACCTTTTCATTGGAGTGGTTATCAGCAATTTTAACCAACAAAGGAAAAAGATAAGTACTACTTGAGCTAATTCAGGGTCTCTTGTAATCCCAGTTTGGTTAAGTGAATGCAAGTTTGACATTCAGATGTCTAATATTTTCATGTAACTGTTTGTAAAGAGTTTGAATATTTAAAATAATATTGAGATACCATGCTTTGAAAATAGGAGTCCTCTCTTCCTCTAAGCTTTTAGTAATTTACCTGTAAAGTCTATTTTCATGCCAAGTCCCTAATTTCTTCTAAGGAAGAGGACAAGAAGGAGGGAGTAGGTAGTTTTAGAAAAGAGAAGCCAAAATCAAATGAAAAAATTTGATGTTAGGCCAGCTTTACCACAGTTGAGGAAACTTCCTGGTGTTTATTTATTATACATTGTTTATATATTATATATTATTTTATTCAGCTGACTGCTTAAATTTCAGCTGAACAACAGTATTTCCCTTTACTTAGGTGGAAAAGACCTGTTTTTGACTGAGCAACAGAAAAAGTACTATAATGCCCTAAAAAAACTTGGATCCAAGAAACCTCAAAAACCCGTTCCAAGACCATTGGTGAGACTACATTCAGTAGAATATGACAGAAGATATAAAGATGATGACCATATTTAAACTCAGTAGCCACACATCTCAAAATAAGCTTCATGTTAGAGCCCATCATCTTCAAAATAGCTTTTGCATTTTACTCTTTTTCTTTATTCCATCTAATGCAATGTCTATTTGTGTGTAGTAATGTAAGGAAATTTGCAGCCTGTTTATCACCTATTGAAATTTACAATGAATTTCTAAAGGTGCATATCAAGTATTTGTTATTCATAACATGATCTTCATTATTTAAGTTGCATGATATTACTTCTGCAACCAGATTGCATTATTGCAGGTGAGAATGAATAGTGAGCTGTACATCCTCCCTGGATGCTATTTACTTAAAAGTAATTTTATGCTTTATTTCTTATGGTTTCTTTCCAAGCCTGGCTTCTCATAGTAACTATTCAAAGTTTTTCTTGGTTATTACATTTTATCTGGAATTGCTTATCCCAAAATGTCTGCTCCAAGAAGTATTTCTATTAAAAGAGCCATCAGTGTACCTTGAATATTTTTCTGCTCTATCATTTTTTTAAGGAAATGTTGTTGCATGATACCTAAAAATAATTAGCCAAGTACTGAGTCTGTTCTTTGATGGTCTAAATAAGTCACCTGAAAATGCTTTTAGTAGCTTATTGTTGAATTTATACTCTATTAAATTACTAAGGACAAACTACTGATTAATATTTTAATGTAGCCAGGGTCTTGGAAGCAGCATTAAATAATTCTTCTCGTTCTCTCCACAGAATACGTTCCAAGGATTACTGTTTGATATAGTATCACACAAAGCATTTGACATCACCATCGTGATTCTCATCTGTCTAAATATGATTGTTATGATGGCAGAACATGAGCAGAAAGAAGTCAAGGATGTTCTTAATAAGATCAACTATTTTTTTGTGGCAGTATTTACTGGGGAATGTGTTGTAAAAATACTAGCCCTAAGACATTACTTCTTCACCAGTTGCTGGAACATATTTGATTTAGCTGTTGTGGTCCTTTCACTAGTTAGTGAGTAATCATTATTATATCAAATAATGTGTCTTATCAGTACTAAGCTAAATTTCAGTATGAAGTAAACACTTACATATATAAGATAAATAAATTCCAGATCCACTTTACATTTTCAAACCATATGCTAAGTTATTCCTTCTAAAAAAGGTATTTTTATTTTCCTTACATTTGGATAAATGGAAAAAATATATATCTATATATAATATGGATATTATGTTAATATATATTATTTATATACATATAAATGGATACCAATTATTTTTAATGAGTTTTGTTGAGTAACTAACAGAATATAGATTCAACATAGTAACATCTTTTCTAAGTTATTGTATTAAATTGTTGTCTCTCTGAGTTTGATTTACATGTAATCACATCAATTTTTTTTTCCAACAAGTAAAAGTAAATTCAGGTTAAAAATATATTTGTATGTAAAATGGGAAAAATTTTTTTCATATTCCAAGACTTTCTCCTAGGAAAGTGGATCCTGAGGGCTGATTTAGAAAGCTCAGAAATATTTACTTGCTCAATACCATTCTAAATTTAGGACACTACTTCTGACTGTGAAAAGCCTTATTAAATTGGCTTGGTTTTGCTTTTCAAGAAAGACCAGATCCTTATAATTTTCTCTACAAAGGATCATGCATAAGCTTTAGGTTCTTGTACAGTTTATTTGGTCCATGCTTCCTTCTCAGGGTCAGATTATATCATGCAGTCCATGATTGATGAGAAAGAAAAACTGATCTGTGAACTCTGCTTCATCCCTGAGCAGTTACCCTTTTGCTGTCCCATGCAGCCCAAAAAAATGCTAACTTCTGAAGTCTTCTGTTTGTAATAATTTATACTATTACTGTAATGCTGAAGGTACTCATTAGTCTGGTGGTAGGATTGTACAACAAGGTGTGAGGGAGGACAGTTTTGCTTTATTTTCTCTTGCTCTTTTCTGATCTCAGTCAAGTACCAAGCATTAATGAGAGTCACTCATTTGGCATGTGAGACTTAGGCTTGTAGAAAAAGAAGCAGTAAGACAGCAGCTAGGAAACACGCCCTATGGCTTCCAGCAAAGGAGCTGAATGGATTTAAAAGGATTTTTAAGTACTTAAGCAACATGTGATTTCATCCCTTGAGTCAGATAACTCTTGAGAGAATAGAGTTTCCAAACTATACATAATCATGATACTTCTTCAGTATTGAATGATCTTTCCTTTCCTAAGCTCTTTTGTAACCAATTGCAGTATTGATGATGGTGTTTGTGTTGAAAGAGATGTAATTAATGATCAATGTTACTTTCAACACCCAAAGCATAGAATATAACAAAGTGAACATAAATAGTGAGTTTTACTGGTATGTTTTGACACTATTTTGTTTTCTTTTTCATTGCAAAGGTATTGGACTTTCTGAAGGCTTTCGAACTTTGATCTCTCCTACGCTTTTGAGAATTTTTCGCTTGGCACGAATCGGCCGAATCCTGAGATTAATCAGAAGAGCCAAAGGAATTCGAACTCTTCTTTTTGCATTACTGATGTCTCTGCCTGCACTGTTCAACATTGGTCTTTTGCTTTTTCTGGTTATGTTCATTTATGCCATTGTGGGCATGACAAACTTTGCTTGTGTTGGCTGGGAAAGTGGGATTGATAACCTTTTCAACTTTCAAACCTTTGATAGTAGCATTCTCTGTCTCTTCCAAATTACAACATCAGCTGGCTGGGATAGTCTTTTGGTCCCTCTCTTAAAAGGATCCAATTCATGTGCTCCCAACTTAAATTTAACAGAGGAACAGAAACAAAATTGCACTAATAGGGAGGTTGGTATTCTATATTTTGTTAGCTATGTCATCATTTCATTTCTCATTGTTGTAAATATGTACATAGCTGTCATTTTAGAGAACTTCAGCGTCGCCACTGAAGAAAGCACTGATCCTCTTTGTGATGATGACTTTGATATGTTCTACGAGACCTGGGGAAAATTTGACCCTCAGGCAACACAGTTTATTGAATATTCTGCTCTTTCAGACTTTGCAGATGCTCTGGCAGAACCCTTGCGCATTCCGAAGCCTAACAAAATCCAGCTCATATCCATGGACCTCCCCATAGTCAGTGGAGATAAGATCCACTGCTTGGATATCTTGCTTGCTTTCACTAAAAGGGTCTTGGGAGAATCTGGGGGGTTGGATGGTCTTGAATTACACATTGAAGAAAAATTTATGGCTGCCAATCCATCTGAAGTTTCTTACAAGCCAATTACTACTACCCTTAAAAGAAAACAAGAGGAGCTATCAGCTCTCATTATCCAAAAAGCCTTCAGGAGGTATTTGAGGCAGCGTTCTTTTAGAAATAAATCTTTCTTGTGCCGCCATAAACATTATAGCAGTGCTGGCTTTGAAGAAGAAACACACGAGAGGAAAAGTCTTACTGCTTCAATGCTTAATGAAAATAATAATCAGAAGCTAGATAAATCCCAGACTACATCTTCCATCTCTCTCCCTTTATTTTATGATGGTATTGCTGAAACAGATAGGGATAATGTGAACACATAAGGTTGCTCCAGGCTGCAGCATTTTTGATTAGACTAATATCACTTATATTCAGGTGGAGAAAATATTTTGTTCCCAGAGCATAATAACTTAGAATAATGATGGCAGTCTTTAAGTATTGTGATTGTTTAGTTTTGCAAATCTCCTTAAAACAACTAATATTTGAACACCGAAGTTATAAACATTAGAAGAAAATCAAACCATAGGTTTTTTTTCCCCCAGCTACTGAACTAGAGGAATTAATTTTTACACCTGTTGTTTTTTGTATTATTTCATACTTCTGCGTTCACAGAAGAAATTAATAAAAGATCAGTTCTAACAGTAATATGATTCATAAGGACAGAAAGCTGTAGAACATTATATATCTCTTTAGAAATAAAATCTGCTTTGAAAAATTCGTTATTATAGCAAAATTAAATAACTGCATTTTCTGTTAGAGAGCTCTCTCAAGACACTGAAGCATAATCAGCCACTAATTTCTGTGTTCTCTGGAACCATCTTCTTCCTACTGCTTTCAGATCGATTTGTTTATGCTTAAGAATTTTTGAGGAGTCTTTAGATGTGCACCTAAATGGATTTAACATACCATCCTCAATTTTCTGTGCTTGCAAGCTGTATATAATTTGTTCTTTGTATCATTCAGTGTATGAAAATTGTGGAAATTATAGTTACCAAAATCAAATGCTGTCATTCAAGAGATTATTATTAATTTCTTGTACAAAAAAATTCGCAATTATATTTCATCTAAGATCGTGGCATATCTTATAATACAACAGTTATTAAAGCTAGAGGAAGTATTTGTTTTATTGAAAAAAACCTAAGTATGAACAATGTGCATTAATATTACTTTTACTGTTTTTTAGTTTAGTGTGGGTTGGTCAGCTGAAGTGGTGTAGTGGCCTCAGAACTGCTAATGAAATAGGACTATTTTAGATTCTTCAATAAAGAGTTCAGATGCTTCACGCATTTTTGTCTGTTTTGTAAGAGTTATCTTCAGTTTCAGTTTATTACAAGCCTTAATCTATTATTAGAAGAGTAGAAGCCCAGTAAATTACATGTGTTCCCTTTTAAAAGGAACCAGAAAGATTTAGCAAGAATAGCAGGAACAGTAAGGTATTAGTACTTTTACAATATGACAAATACAGTAAAATCTAATCTACTTGACAAATAAAGGCACATGAAAGCTGCAAGTTAGAGTTCAGAAACTAGTTTGAACTAGGTTTATTACTTCCAGAACCAGCTGCTTTGCAGAAAAAAAAAAAAAAAAATTACAAAAATGGTTTGCAGACCTCTTAGGATAACTCAGAAATTTGCATGTAGTGTCAGCAGTGGGATGGAAAGACACTCAATGGATCTGTTAGAGCTGCTCTTGTCCAGTTTGGATTGCTCTCCTGCCTGCAGTACCTATTGATGCTTTTCATAGCATGGTTTGGGTCAGAAGTGGCCTTTGAAAGTCATCTACCCCACCTCCGGGCAATGAGCAGGGACATCTTGAACAAGATCAGCTTGCTCAGAGTCCCATCCAACCTGACCTTGAATGTTTCTAGGGATGGGACTTTTGCCACCTCTCTGGGCAACCAATTCCAGTGCTTCACCACCCTCACAGTAAAAAAATTTCTTCCTTCTAGTCTAAACCTATGCTCATTTCAGTTTAAAACCACTAGCCCTTGCTCTGTCACAACAGGCCCCACTTAAAGGTTTGCCTTTATCTTTCTTATAACTCTCCTTTAAGTAATTCAAGGCTGCAATAAGGTCTCCCTTGTTGAGGCTGAACAACCCCAACTCTCACCCTGTCCTTACAGGAGAGCTGCTCCAGCCCTCTGATCATCTTTGTGGTCCTCCTCTGGACTCACTTCCTCAGCTCCACGTCCTGGTATCACCACAGCAGATTGGAGGGGGAGAAAGAATCATCTCCCTTGACCTGCTGGCCACACTTCTGAACCAGCCCAGGACACAGTTTGTCTTTCTGGGCTGGAAGTGCACATTGCCAGCTCATGTCCAACTTCTCATCCATCAGTACCCCCAGGTTCTCCTCTGCAGGGCTGCTCTCAATCCCCTGCCCCTCTGGTCTGTATTGATCTGGGTGGATGCCCCAACCGAGGTCCAGGATTTTGCATATGGAAGTCAGCCAATTTCTTCTGACACCTTTTTTCAAGGATCAGATGCCATTAGATGGCAGCATTTACCAGCTTTTGGAATTTATACCTTTAAGTGAAACATGTTGAGCTCCTACATTCAACACAAGAGATTAAATTGTAACTACAGAAAATAAAATCACAACTCTCTTTTTTCCATCCTGGGCTTTTAAGGTCACTGCAGTTCTCAGCTGGTGTTTTTTCACTGTCTGTTCTGTTTGGATTTACACATGATAGATTGACAAACCTTAATGACTGTGGAAAAGGGATGTTCTCCTGTGTGCTTGGATCTTCCACGGGGGGAGTTTCAAGCAAATATAGCACTGCAACGGGAAATATTTGTTAGGAAAGAGTTAAGAGAGATTTATTCTTGCATATTGGTAGAGAAGGAAAGCCTGGAAAAGCCATATGAGAGAATTTAAAGGACTAATAATATGTAACAAAATGTCATGGTTTTCTATATGTATTTTAAAAGAATTAATGTGATCTTTACAATATAAAATTAATCAACAGCCACTTGTATTACCTGTGACCCTGAGTCTACATTAATTCATGTTATTTTGGGTCTTCAGTTCTAGTCTCTTTGTACAATAAAAAAATTAGTGCAAAATAACTGGAGATTCCTTATCTGTCCACCCTCGGTAAACAAATTATGAGTCCACTGTAACTTCTACAACATCATGTCAGATTTCTTTTTGTGAGTTTCTTAAGCACCCTCATCCATTATAAATATTAGGACAAAGATATTGGGTGATTTCAGAGCTGAATGTGATGGAACAACTTTAGTCTCTCTGTTCTGCAATTTCCAGGGAAAATATGTGAAGGCATCAACATAGTAAGTGGTTTTATTGATCTACAGAGACTTTTGAAAGAGCAACAAGGATGTTCTGGCAACCCTTCAGAAAAATAGAGCTGTTTGGGCAAATCTGTTGCAGTTGTTTGCTTCATGGTTCCATGAACCCAAACTGACTCTGATACCAGTCATTAATGCTGCTAGAGTCCTGGGCAGATTGAGGACAATGAAGTTTCCTCTTCTCTCCAGGTTGCAGGTAAAATGGGCTTATGCAGGAGCATCCATTCAAAGGTTAGAGATTCATAGGCTGACTTAAGACAGCCTTTTTAATTTTTTTTTTTTAATAAATTCATATGTTTATTGAAATGAAAAAGGTAAAACTGGAGGCAGTGTTTTAACAGTGGTTCTACCATGCTACCAGTCTTAGCATTCTCTGCAGGATTTATTAGCAAAGATTTCACACCACTAATTCAGTTATCTGAGTTTTTTTGTGAGGCCATGGTTGGAGCAATAACACAAACAAAATGAAGCAAATAGGAAGTTGTCCTTTTGTTCTTCACTTGGGATGTTGTTGGCTGCTGCTACTAGTGAAGGCTGTAACTGCAGCAGCCAGAAGTAGGTGTTTGTGTATGATAGATTATTTAATATCTCTACACAGAAATTCACTAAAATATTCCCAACTGCTGCTTCCCCCTACCCTACTGAACAGGATCTGTAGAAAATTTATTCCCCTTTTCAATGAAATAATAGTACATTTTAATCCAAAGGAAAAAAGACCCCATGACAGCACCCTTAGAAATTAGCACTCCATTCCTCCCTACACACACGTAGTGCCCATCACTCACTTCTCAGACTCTGACATTCCATTCAACATAAAACTTGAGCTTATGTTTGTTACATTCACCCTGCATATCTTCATCTTCCTCCTATAAATTATTTTGCCTGCCAGCTGTTCAGCTGTGCAGAACATCCAATGGCTGTAAGAACATCAAATGTAATGGGTACAAGTTAAGGTCTCCTACTTTCCCCTGGTTAGGGGGCTCATCCCTTTACAGCCAACAATCCAGATGGCAAACACTCAAAAAGTCCAGATTGGGAAGAGAGAATATTAATGTACAAGCATAGATAAAGTCAGTACAAAACACACTTTCTCACACACTTGTGAACCCACCTAGAAAATACAAAGTCACAGGAGAAGCTAGGGTTTTCTTACTTCTGGTCATCTGACTGGTTGGTGTTTATTTGTGCATACTATATCTAAAAGTATCTTTGCACAATGTGTTCTGATCAGATCATGGCTGCCAGTTTCAGCCTGAAACGTGTATACTGATAAATCCTCAAAATGCTTAAACTGATTTCTACTTGAGCTTAATGCCATATCAAATAAAATAGAAGTTATAATTTTGTGTTAATTTGTTTCTTTGTTTGTTTGTGGGTTTTTAAATTAAAATTAATCTCCGTGGAATTTTATTTCATTATGTTCTATTGTTTCATTATGTGTATGGTGACATGCACAGATTTACCTGGCTGCCAGGAAAGAATCTTGTTAAACTTCTATTGCTCAACTCAATTTTCTACTTTTCCATTTCATTCTGGGGCATTTTCTTCCTGTGTGCCTGTCCAGCAGAGCCCTACAATAGTGAAGGGCTCAGAGAAGATGGGCAAGAGTTTTGTGTTGTTGCAAACCTCCACAAAAAGGGAACCTGGGGGTGGCTTTTGCTTTAGATAAACAGCTGCAAACCCCCGAGGGGATCAGTGGGCTGCATCAACAGCTGAGGGGATCAGCTGGTGGTCTGAATATTTATCCCTGAGTTCATTTAAAGGGAATGTCTGCCTGAATTAGTGGGATTGGTTTTGGGGGGATGTATGTGAAAAGTGTGTATGGGGTCAGAAGACTTTCAAAGAGAAAAATAGGCTTGAAATGCTTCACCACAACTTCCTGGGGAGTGGGGATGGTGAGCACCATGACAGAGAAGGGAATGGAGATCACTTTGTTGTGATTGAGCTGCATATTGCAATTGCTATGCTTTGGTAAGTGTAACTTTACATTTATATTGTGATTTCAGAATATTATGCATCACTCTGCTAAATAAAAAATCTCATATAACATCAAATATCTTCAGTTAATTATGTTTGTTATTAATCATCAGAGCTTCCATGTGTGGAATGTATAAGAATTTGGTCAGAGAGTATTGGACATCCAACGAGGCATGTCTGCAATTATCCAGGGTCAATAATATAAATAAGCAAACATCTAGAGAAAAGCTTTTTTATTTGTTAAAGATGCAGCAATGGCAAAAATAAAAAGTACAGATTTAGAACCTATTCACTCATCTAATGCTTACAGAGACAGTGACAATAACCACTCTCGTTTAAGCTTATGAATTTTGTATGTTTATTTGTGTACAGAAACAGGTATTTTAATTGTAGTGCAATTAAATTAACTTCATAATGTTTCATTACATGCCATGAATAATATATAAGAAGTGAAATCCATGTCCATATTCCTCATTTGATGATTCTGATTTGTGGGTTTGAATACTGCATTCTGCTGCAGTAAAGGAGAAAACAATGGCCTTGATTGGCAGAGTCTTTCATTTCCAAGTGCCACATCTGTGTCTCACTCATATTTTGACAGTGCACACTGCCCAAGGAGCCATTTCTCATCTGAAAATGTAATGGTTCAAAACTGGCTTTGTGTCCACTGCTCAGACAGGGTCCATATTTCATAAAGAGGATCACTGTGAATGTCCATGGAGTACTAAGCTATTTCCTCACAGAACATTTTCTGTTTTTTTGAAGCTGATAGAGTAAATCTGATTCTCTACATAACCAGATGTTGTTCTATCCTTCCATTATTCTATGATGTTGAAAAGCACAAAGGTATTTACTGGGTTTACAATGCTTCTGGCCTTTTGCTGGTGTCTACTGAATACAAGATTGAATTCTCAAGTCCTTTATCACAGCAAAGAGAAAAATCTCTGAATGGCCTGAGACTCCAAGAAGAAAAGTAGATCCCCAGAAATCTTGGGAGAACATCTGTCCTTTCCCAGCACTTAGCAATAGGGTTACATGTGGTGTATGTACCCCAGTTAATAAACAAGAACAGTCCTACAGTTGCCCAGTGTTGTCAGTGAAGAGTGGGAACATGCTGGCATCTTCCCAGAAAGCCCAGGAATTTGGGATGTAATCAAACAAAGCTGTTAACATTATCCCTTTAGCATTTTTTTTTTAAGTTTTAAGCCTAAGAGCGTTTAGGGGCCAAGCACCTCACAAATAAAAGCTTTTAATGAACTGGAGTAATGGTTGTTACAAAGCCTTGTTTTTATTTTGGGTGAAAAATATTGGATACTTAAAAAGTCCCCACCTGATGCATTACTTCTGGCATTGTGAAATGATTCTGTTTGCAAAAGAGAATCAGGTGTAATGTCAACCTCCCTCACTGAAAAAAAACTAATCTGGGTTCAGTAACTGAAAAAGATGTTAAATGAAATTATTAGGTAAATACAATCACTCTTTCCTTGTCCCCACCTTTTTCTCTTTTCAACTTTTTTTTTTTTATATATATTTTATGCATTGCAAGAAACTGCATGATAAAAAATTTATGGTTAAGGTGTGAGAATTAAACCAACTTCTCAGTATCTTGTGTTGTTTGTGTTTTATGTCTGATACCTAGAAAACATTTACATTCCTGTAAGTAAATAAGAATCAGGGTACTTATACATAAAAGTGTGGTCTAAGTCACTGGACATTTGATTTACTTTTAGAAAAATCTCTCCAATTTATGCATTTCTATATGCAAATACACTTGATGTGCTACAAGTGCCAACTGCAGGAGACAAGTTGCTTGATTTTTTATATTTTGGTGAAAAATGGAGCTCACGTGTTGCAATATTTATTTGGATGGCTTACACAGGTGAGACATTAATGGTATTTCAGATTATGACTTTCTCTGTCTTTTTGTATTATTTTGACACAAAAATACTTGTGGTTACAAAGTGTAGAAGCTTAGAATGTAACACATTTCAACAGCAGAAGATCCCTTTGACCCTCCAATTGCATATTTCTATTTCCACAAACTCCAATCCTTAACTTTAAAAGATGAGGTTGAGGCGAGTGATCAGACAAATTCTAGATTTCTTTCATTCAGTATGTTGAATGTAATAGACTTTAAAGCATGTCTTCTGAGAGGCAGCTTCAGACACTTCTCTTAGCATTGTCCAATTATGCATTGGCTGCAGCTCAGGTATCTATCAAAGTGTCACAGAGGCTTTCATGTAGGCAATATATTGCTTTCTAAACCCAAGAGAGGGGGGAAATCAGGCACCCTGGTGTTTTCTCCTTAAGTAGGTGCTGAGCAAATTAGCCCCATCACAATTCAGCATGCATTAGTCCATTAAAAAGCAGGAGGAAGATTCCTTTGTGTAAATGACTTCACTGTGTATTTGTATTAGTCATTTCCTCTTGCTCTTTAAAGAAAGTTCTTGATACTTGATATTTAAAAGATCTTAATTTCCACATGAGCATAACTTTAAAAATGATTTAATGAAAGAAAGCATATTTAAAATGGCAGTTAATTAGGTTTTGATATCATTAGCTTAAATTACTTTTTGGCTCAAAGAATGCAACAATTTCTTTATTTGCAAATCCTCTTATAGTTATATTATGATTAGTGTGGCTCCTTGTATCCAAAAGTTCTCTTCCCTTCTCAATAACTTCTGCTGCTGTTCTCATATTTAATGGTAGGCAAAAGAGGAGCTGTCTGGGCCCTCAGTCAGAGGATGTGGACATCTCACCTGGGATGTACATTCTTAATTCACATCGGCAGGATTAGTGCTCATCAGCTGCCTTGAGACACCAGGTTGAAATGCCTTGGGAATGAGAACTGGTGCCTTGGCTGTGAATTTTGCCTCTTCTCATACTCCTGCTACACAGTAAGTTTTAAAATCAACTGGAAATGTACAAAAAAAGAAAACAAAATTAATACTGTGTGCTCATCTCTCTTCCACCACTGACTGTAAGAGTTAAAAAGACCATAATCAGAAAATGCAAAATAAGAGGTGGAAAAGCTAAAGAAAGGCTTCACAGAAACATGTAATATCTGCGGAATTATGTTATAAAGATTACAAAGGAAAAAGTGAAAATTCTTGCAGAAAACTTTTGAAGACAGTGAGCTCTGACCAGCTCCTGAGCGAAGATGGAAAGAGCAAAAGATTCAGTTCAAGGTGCAGAGCTGGCAGAAGAAGCTGCTGGGATAAAGCTGCTGTAAAACTTGCTTTTACAACAGAAGAGGATCTCATTTTCTACAGTGTTTGACCCTCATTTTTTCTTGGTATTCTAATCTAACAGATAATACAATCTCTAAATTACCATCTTCTTCCAAACAGATATTTTAGTCAATCATCTCATTATATATCCAATAGTTTACTCGTTCTCCCTGTATAGGTCCTTAAAATTGGCCTGTCCTGAAGACCAATAGTTTAATCTTATCAGCCTGGACCTTCACTCTAGGGTGTAACATGTTCATCTAACTAAAGATGCCCCTGATTTATGTAAGATAATCATATTTTTTTCTTCAGAAAAAAATTAGAAAGATAATGGATAAAAAATACTTCTCAAAAGGTAAATATCCAATGTCTAATCCAGCCGAGGAAATCTCCAGGCTACTTAATGCTGCTTGATGAAATAGTATTAGAAATATTAATTTTCTAACTTGATTTACTTCACTACCCTAATTCTCTTAGTATTATTTTGATAGACTACTAAGGAGAGAGAAAAAAAATCTATATTTTTCCATGCGAGTAGATGATAAGCAAATTTTCCTGATTGAAATGTGCATCGGACCATTTAGAAAGATGAAGATTACTGTATGTAAGAGAATGATTTTAATACATACTTACAAAGAAAGCAATTTCCTGTTAGTCTGTAATACCAATTATCCATTGAAAAGAGTCTGAATTTTATATCACCATGATTTTTAAAAAAATATAATTTCATTCTCTGATAAAAGGAAATGAGATTCCTTTATACTAGGTCTTTATTTTGACAAAGATGCCAATTAACTACTTTATACCATTTAGGCATCACTATTATGTGAATCAGAGAATGGCTTCTGCTATTCTTTTAAAATAAAACAGCAATGTAATACATTATAAAAGCTATTTGAATCCCTGTGCAGTAAAAGGCCCTCATAAATCACTAAAAGCTCTCTGCAGCACCATTTTCTTGGTTTCAGTCTGGGCTACAAATCCCACATATGTTAATACTCATCCCATAAACAGAAATTTATGAGGGTTTCCCCTCTTGACCAGAAGCTGTCAATCCCTATTGTATTATAAAAGTGTTATTAAATAAAAAACACCATGGGCCAAGAAGTTCTAGTGTTGTGAAGTCACAGGAACATTGCACAGATGAAGAAAGCTCCTGAGCTGACTGTGGCTTCTGCATTTTGGAGGTCAGTTTCCACACCATAATATCACTGATAGAATAAAATCAACAGCACATCCCAAGACAAAGAATTTTATAGGATATAAATCTCGTCATGTTGATTTCTTGGTAGGAAAGTGAAAGCATAAGGTGGGTGATATGGTCCTTAATTTATCTGTTTAAAACCATATCAGTTATGCAATTCTAAATTAACTGAAATTGTTATACTGAAATAGTGAATACACAGAAGATGCAAAATTAACTTTTTCCAGTTTGTGTTGGCTGGCATTAGAAATCCCAATAGCTGCACTGGAAAAGCTATCCTTTATAATTTTACTTCTAGGCAGGCTGCTCAGAGTATGTAAGGTTTCTTCTGATGAATCACCATATAATTTTGTATTGCATATTGGAAATATGCCAGATAATTTTAATATGAAATACTATTAGAAACAGTCAAAAAAATCTATCACAACACTGACATTTTCCCAGATGAAGAATTCAGGTCAGTTTTACACATTAGGTGAAAAACTTGGTATATGGTTTTTATCTCCTTTCATCATTGTGCAGTTGAAATGTTTCTGATTGATGCATCTTTATGAAATGGAAAAGTAGGGTGGGTTACAAAATGAAAACCCATACTGTCTCCAGAAAAAGAAGAGGATGAAATGATGAATGGTGAAATGCAAAGGGATTTTCCAGTCAAGATTTCCAAATAATATCTAACTTCTCAGAAGGGGACAGAATTTAATCTTTTCTGGATCTGGAGATGGGTATGAGATTCCAGAAATGTATGTAAATAAGAGGGCACTTGTGCAACTCATCTGCATTCTCCCAATTAAAGCTGCCATTGTAGTCACTATTGTGTCCTTGTTGCTATAGCAATGAATATGAAAAAAGCTGGAGAGATACTGACTGATTGCTGCACCTGATATATAACATTTCATAATCTACCCTTCAATTATTATTTCATATTTTGCTAAAAAATAGCATAATTTATCACAACAATTATATATGTGAACACTTGCCAATTACAGTATCATCAGGAAGCACACAGGAATAAGTTGCTGGTTATTTTTAAAAGAATTAAGAGATAAAATTATTTGGTACTATTTTAAAGTAACCATTCTCTATCCAAAGTTATTGTTATACTTCGGAGGGTAGAACTGAAAGGCAATTTGAATCTCACTTTGAGCTGACTGTTCAGATTTATTGTAGACTAAACTACTGTACATTTAATGAATATTCTTCATTCTTCTTTTCTAATAGCAAACATACATCACATGAATATGTTTCAATTGTCTTTAAATATTAATTTTTCTTGAGTTCAAATATCCATTAACATCAAATATTTGCCTATTTGCATTAAGCCCTTTCTGTATCATTTGCTAATGCAGGTATTGCTTAGCTTTTTAGATACCTCTATACATTTTCTCTCTAAACACCTGGATTTTTTTATAGACTATTTCCATAATGTTTCTGTACAAATGGGGAATGGTTTTATGGCTTTTCTCCATTTAGCAAGGCTGAGATTTGTAATGGAAGCATTTACACTTCTACTTTTTCAAATTTCTTTTTGCTTGAGGTTTAATTCCCTCCAGATGCTCTCACTGACTTCAGTTTGCTCAGGCTGGAGGTTCTTCACTTTCCCTAGTGATGGAAGAGAGAAGACTGGGAGTCTTGTGTGAGTACAGAAGGTGAAGTGAAGACTTAATTTTAGACAGGGAAAGAAAAATCTCTGCCAAAGTTGCCTAGCTCTTCCATATCCAACAGGGAATCTGTTTTCTTCCCACACATTTATCAGGAGGTGGGACACACTATAAGTCCTGGTTTTAGTCAGGGGAGAGCTGATGACCACAGTCAATGCAGTCTAGATAGCTGCTTCTCTCACCTTCTACTAAATGTGCATTTTTTTTTTGGCTACTGCAAATCAACATTTCTGCATTTTTAATGTATTTGCAACCCTTTGGAGACTGCAGGGGGAGTTGTGACCCAAAGCCACAGCATAGATGACACAACACACCTGCTTTCTTAAGCAATCATTGGCAAGAAACTGCTTGAATATTAGAAATCATTTAGTTATTTCTTTGCCATGAGTAGCCAAGAGACTTGGATAACTCAGTATGCACAAGGATTTACCTTGAATGCAACCTGTAAAAGAAAAGTGCCATTCAAAAACACTGGGATATTTTTAATTATTGAGAGCTAAACTTGTCTCAGAACGAGTCTGGGCCAGAGCTGATGTGTAACTTGCCCATCTCAAGGTTAGCACAAGGACCTGGGCAAGTCTGAGATAAACATGAGATACCATTCCTGCTTCCTTCACCCACAGATGACAATAATTCCTTCTTGCCCCTAGAAACTGCAGATGATCTTTCCCCCAATGAAAAGAATAGGTAATAGGTAGGAAAATAAAACTAGCTGCTTCAAGGCTGCTTCTCATGTACAACTTTGAGTAAATTGCAAGTAAATTAACACTGGAGCTAGATATGAAAGCTATATACATAGCTTGTTAAAGACACTTTAGAGTACTGCTCTTAAAAGTGTTTTTAAGACTGCAATGTCATTCAGACACTAAATTCTTTTGGGAATCCCTGCATTTTCATGAGTATCTTTTAGAATACACTTTTATTATTTGTTTATTCCTACCATGTGAATGCAGATATTTATACAAAGAAGATGAACTTTACCTGTCTTCATGCATACCTAAATGTAGCTTCAAACATCTCAAGCTTCCTAAAATTAATGTCAGATGGTTTTAAAGCTCTATCAGAACTATAACAGACACATAACTTAGAGGGAACAAGAGATAATGATAATTGAATTTGTGTCAAAATCTGAGATTCATGTGACTAACCTGAATGTGACCCTTTTCATATGTAATGTTACTTTAAAGTGTGATAGTGGTAATAATTGTGAAACCAGATAGATTAATAAATATCTGGTTTTAACCTGTCCTCAGATGTACTCACTTTATTTGTAGGTAGTCTTCCTGATCATTACAAATGTGCTTCTCCCCATGAAGCATTTAGCCTCTTGTGAGGTACCATTGCCAAAGCATTCAAGACATAGTTTAACTTCCTACAACACCACTCATTAAATTTGGAGCTTAATTAGCCAAAGCTTTGCTAAAAGATGGCAATATTCCTAAAAAAAAAATAAATAAAAAGGGGCCTATTGTATCACCACCACCTCTTTCCTTCATTTCTCAGAGTCTTACATACTATGAAAGAAGATTGGTAACCAAACCAAAATCAACAAAAAATAAAATAGTGTTTGCCTCAGTATACTGAAAAACTACTTCAAATTTTCTCTTCCATTTCAGTCAAAGCTGCTAAGGACAAAATACAGATGGGGTAAAAAATTGGTTTATTGATCCAGAGGTCAGTTGGCTTTCCTCCCTTTGTTTCATTCCATTTTAACTAGGTGAAAATACACATTCTGAAAGGTAAAGCCTCATCTGTAATGAATATGTCAGCCTCAGCCTCTCTCTTTCCTGTCTGATTTATTTTTATTCTTGTGTGGCCAGTGCTTAATGCAAAGAATACATCTTCCTTCTGTCTTAAAAAGTTCAATAGCCTGGGACCACTGGGTAATTGACAAATACAGCACTCAGGATCTTTTGGGTCAGACTCATTATGAGAGAGATCAAACTCTTTGTCCCTAAGCAAAACCAAAGGGAGAAGTGAGGATGCTGAGCAACAGGAATCTTGGTTCTCCTGTAGAATAGCCAGGATCCTCTAAAATTCCACAGGTCTCTTCTTAGAGAGGAGGATTGCTGCTTTCCCTCCTTGCTCCTGAAGCATATGAAAATTTAGTTTTATGGACAGAAGTTTACTGTGTCATTTAGCTCGAGGGCCAGAGAACAAGCCCTGTCCCTGTTTTATAGTAGCACAGACACTGCTGCACAGGTGACATCTCTCTCCTGTCCCTGTCCAATGGTGGTTTCAGCCATGGAGGAGCTGCAGGTTTCAGGAGTGAGTGAGCTCTGAAGATCCTCACCTACTCCATGCATATGTCATCATATATATAATTAATCTGAATTGTCTATATGCACTGACATTCTGTTTATTTCTATGTGCATAAGCACACAGAGATACATAAATGTATACACACAAAGAGGGAGATAAAAGTCAACATCTTCTCCCCAGCTTCAGTGAGAGTTTTTCAGTATAATTTATAGATTCTACATCATACATTTTCTGACTTTGCTAGAGTGGAGAACTGAAACTGAAATATTAAAAAAAAATCTGAAGCCCAGTGCCTTTTCTAAACAACCAAATCTGTTATTGCTCAGGCTGAGAAACACACTGGTTCCCCCCAGGTTTTCTGTCCACTTCCTTCTGCTTCACTCCTGCTTTTCCATGAAAGGCACTCAGAAATCCAGGGATGGAACAATATCTCAAAGAAAAGTCTATCTTGGAAACTCCCCAGCTTTGCTTACTGAGGTTACAGCCTCTCCCATGAGACCTTGTATAATCTCATCAGTTCCTCTGATGGTGAAGTAGACGCCTCCCTCAACACCCCCATGTACAAATAACAGAATCTCTGAAGAAAGAGTGGTGCAGGATTGCTGAAAGGGGAAACAGAGATGATAAAGGGAGGGAGGAGGCTTTTCCTACTGTTTCTTGGGAGATAACTTGGCTGAGATACGTTGCTCTTGAATAGACAGAAGTGACTCCCTGAACTTTGACTTAGAAGGGATGGAAAATAATGTAAGTCCTGTGGTTTGCTGCACTTTCTCTTCTTACAAAGAGGTGGTTTGTGGTAGGGTCTTCTGTAGGATTCAGTGACCTTTTATTTGCCTGAAAAACATTAAAGAACCTGAGCAGAAAAGGGTTGTGTTTTGGGTTTTATTTTTTTTTTGTGTGTGTGATATGTAAAAGAAAATGTAAGTGGTGAGGACTGACTATTTATTCCTTCCAGTGCAGAATGCTTGCACAGGGTTTTACACTATGTTTTTGACTTGTTATTTTGCTGATACAAGTTAACTAGGATATGAGTTAACTAGGATCAAGAATAATACATAAAAGAGTGAATAGGTATATAACAAAGCTTTTCTTCTGTGCATAAAAATGGCAGAGATATATCTTTTAAAATAAAAGTTCATTCTATAGTTACAGTTTTTATTTAAAAGTAAGGACAGAGAAATTTCAATATTCTTTATATTTAAAACATTTTTCTCATACAGGCTTATGTTTAGTAATGTTATTCTTATTCAGACTAACATTTATTTTTGAGACTTAAGAAGAATGGACCTTATTTTAAATTTATTCTTATAAGCAAAGGGTAAATTAAGGGTAAATTGAATCTGTTTATCTGTGGAATATGCTTGTGTATGTTTGGTGAATGCTTTCTTTAAGATACTGTGGGGCAAATTAATAAGTGAATGTAGGTGGGAAAGTAAATCGAATGAGTCAGTCGTGAAGAGATCACAAATTTGGCTGTTTGGTGGTGAACTGGCAATAGGAAAGAACACACAATCTTTTGAAATGCAGAGAAACAGATCTCTGATCAAGCAGGAAAGATTAAATGTTTCAGGTTTGCATTTGAAGCAGCTGTGATAGCTTTTTTCTGTTGGAAGTGGTTTAGTGTGTTCAGTTCATCACAGAGAGATTCTAGAGAAAATTATTTTGTGTGGAAAAAAGCTGTGCTTTGCATAAAGGTGTTTTATTAGCATGGTAAGGATGACAAACTGTGGAGGCAACCAGTACAGACACTTAACAGAAAGAGTTGTTCAGGAGGTTCTTGCCATGGCACTTGTACACTCCCTGTCATGTTTCACAGGTTTTGATTTTTTGTTTTATGACATTTTTATTTGCTTTATAATTGACTCGGACAGTGGTGGTTTTTTTTCCTTATAAGTAGAGAAAAGTTGTTTGAAACAAGGATTTCTTTTTATAGGATGAAAAGGGGAAATGGTGAAGTTATTCATGGAGGAGGAATCTCAGAATGCTATTGGGCATGTCATTATTGAATGGTGTTATTAAATGACATATCTAATGGAAATGAGTTTTTCAGAACCGGTTTCTGATTAGATACTTCATAATTTACTTAGAAAAATATTTCTGTGCAGAAAATTTGCAGATGAATGACAATGTAATTTGAAAATTACATACAACTTGTAAGTCATCAAACTTCTGGCAAAGTTAAAATATAGGTTGTATATTCAAAATAAATTTTTTCTTTGTTTTTTAGCTTGTGTGTTAAATGTTTTCTCATTCTATTTTATTAACAGATTATTTTTCCAGATCTTGTTTCATGAACTATTATACTTTTGTTATGACAGAGGGGAAAAAGTTTTCTTTTATATTGTATCTACAGTTCTGTCCTCCAAAACATATATTCAGGTGCAGAGATCTTTCTGTATCAAATGCACATGATTAAACCAATCTTCAGAACTACAAAATGGCAAATCAGTGATACTTTAATGTGATGCATTTATTACTTTCTGTTCATGATGACAGTCCAAACACTCACCCATGTATTTCACTGAGTTTCTAATAGCTTTTGTTTGTTGCCATCAAGCTATAATAATTATGAGATAAAAGTTTATAGAACTATTAATCACATTAACTGCATTTAAAATGCTACTTGGATGTGGCAAGAAAAAAAACATCTGACATTTACAGTCTGACCTTTAGAGCCCTAAATTTCAAATGAAAAAGCTGGAGTTACCATTTAGTAAATTCATCTGAATGCAATTGAAGCAGCTCTCTCATAGGTGTCCTTAGCCTCTTCATTCTGATTCCTTAAGGGTGAAGAAAATTCAATTTCCCTGCTTGCTGCAAGGTTTGAATAGTCACAAAATCTGCAAATGATTCAGGCCAGCACCGTAGAAATTGTGCAGTTAAAAGCCACAACTTGTCCCACTCCTGGCTGCTAAAAGCAACCTGAAGCACACACTCCTTCCTTCCACTGTTGTCCCTTTGGCAAGACCCAGTTTGACAAGCTTGGTAAAATTAATATATTTCTCTTCCTTCTTCTTTTCCTGCTCCTCTTCCCCACCTCACAAGGCTGAAGATGATGAACTTCCCACTTTCTGACCATGCTGCTTTAATATGCCCCCAGACCAGCTGGTATTTCTTGGGATGGCACTTTGAACTCAAGATTATTCCATTTCACTCAGGGTTTTGAAGCACACTTGGTATTCAAATTAGGAGAGGCCTAGTATCTTTCTTCTCTTGTTTTTTAACACTTCACACCAGAGCTATATTGCCCTTTCATCTGTGTTTAGCAACAGGATCATCTTGGTACCAGTATAGGAAGGAGATTTTTATCTCAGATCTCTATGCAATTGTCACCATATAGGACCATAGTGTGGAGTGTTCTTGGACTGGGAAAACTACACACTTTAATCACAGATATCTGCAGGTTCATGAGTTACTTGACTCCTGTACTACAGATCCAGCCATGCTGTGCATAGTCCTGGGCTGTGAGAGCCCTTGGGGTCTTCTCCACTGCCTGGTTTCCTCAGAGGTTGGAGATGTTCCTGAGTCCTGGTGTTGGATCCTGGACTTTCACAACAGTCTGTCTTCTGCTTGCCTCTGCTATCCTTAATTACAGGGATGGGAAGGGAATCCCTTGTTGATGATCACTCAGTCAAACTGCACTGTCACTGCTGGATTTGCTGTTGGTGCTCACAGTCTTGTTCTGACCACATCTGGCCACTTCTGCACTTCTTGATGACCAACAGTTTTGTTTCCATGGCTTGGCTACTTCCTTGGGCACACCAAAACTACCAGTCAAAGTTTATGGACCTATGCCTATAGCTCCATTGATTGTATGTAACCCATCCCAACTCCTACAGGAATGGACCACTCTATGGTCATTAAAAGCTTTTCAGCTTTTCTCTCAGATTCCTGTGCTACCACAGTTTCTGAACTTCCTCAGTGCTTGAGACTGGCCATTTGTCAGCTTGCCAATTGGCTGCTCAAGCACTTACAAAAACTGTTCTCTGCATGGATTTAAATTATTTATGCTGGCAAAGTAGCTGAAAATTAGTCTGCCCTTACAATTCAAAAGAAAATGTGACTTAACGCTTCACTAATTGCTAAGAAGCCTTGTCCTGTAAGTAGTCATTAAGGAAGCAATGGGATATAGGACAATCCTAGAATTTGCTCATGTTCACAATCTGCTGGTGTCTAATGATGTTTGCTCAGTCCTACCACTGACTGCAGAATTACTAATCTTTGGAAATTTAGCATTTGTTCATTAGTTGAGGCAGCAAGAGAGGTAGACCTAATGGATGCAAAAAGCTGAACTTCTCGTCTCACTTGAGGCATCTCAGGTCATCAGTTGTAGTCAGCTGCACTCAATGCTGTGATTAATTTCATCCTGTAAGAAATGTGAATAGTTGTCTCAGCAGGCAACTGGAGAGGTAGTGGAGATGTGTCTGTGACATCTGCAGTGAGGGGAGATCAATCCCCCTCCCAAAGGGTCATTCTGGGTGAATGTTAACAGCCTTTATCAGGCTTTTGTAAATAACTTTGTGAATCTCCAGACTGCTTGCTACCTTCTTTGCCTAGTGCTGAGAACTGTGAGCCCCAGGTTGAAAGCATGAGTTTTATCTCATGCTAAGTTTTTAATTTTATGGGCAATGAAGAAAAATCAGTTGAATTTCTTTTAACTCTTCCTGTGACTTAATCTGTCATTAACTGTTCTGTGCCTTCAGCTTTGCTGGTTGCACAGGGGGTATGGGCAGCTAGATTAAGCTGTTGACATCTCCCTTCATGCCAGGTTGTCTAGGGAAGGTAAACAAATTTGGAATATTCAATGGATGGTGCCACAGCTCAGTTCAGGTAAGGTGTGATGTTCTAAAGGTGGGGAACTAATGAGCAAGTAATCTTGTCCAATATTGGCAATCTCAATGGTGCTACACTGTGTGGTGTTATTTGGACCAGTGAAATGTTTTGTGTGAACTGCTGTGAAAAGGTAGACTAAATGGGCTACATATAGTAGTGTTTGTTTTCCTCTTATGAAGGTATATGGGGCAGGGGACACTTGAAGATTTGTCTGGATAAAGCCCTGATCTTGTGATGAACCCATCTTTGAGCAACAGCTTTAACTAGAGGCCTCCTGACTTCCAGCTTGAATTATTCTGACAAAAAAATGACATGTTGGTGTACAAAAGTTATTTTCACACAGGTTATAAAGATCATTAAGACAATGAAAGCTTGGCTTGAGTACTCTGCTCATAAATTACAGAAAATTTTTGAGGAAAACATAGAACAGTTCCACATAATTTTGCACTGCTGCTAATTAAATCTTTCCTTTTGTAAAGAATTGTCTTATCTACTGGAAATTCAGACCTAGAAAGGTACAACACAGCCCATGGTGACTTAGGATCATATACTTGGCATGGCTTTCCAAGGCCCATATTGATGTTCTTGTCTTCTGAGATAATTACAAGAAATACAAACTGCTGGATCAGTCTAGAATTCCTAGATATTATTACCAGAAATGATGCAAAATCACCTAGACTGAAGACACTAATAACATTTCAGTTATTCCAATAGGACAAGGCTTTTCCCACAGTCTTCAACTGTTGTTCCTGTAAGTTAAGAAAGAAACTCAGGGCTTATTATAAAAGCATTTTAAATCAAAGGGAGAGTTTTTAGAGTCAAGAATAGCAATCACGCAAGCTAAAAGAAAAAAAAAATCAATAAAGTAATCACAGTAATTGTCAAAATGTTTTTACTCCTTTCCACAATAGATCATGGATCCAGGAAACCAAATAATTTAGAAAAACTTTTATTAATTAACTGAATTTTGAATTGGGGTGATTGCAATAGTAAGAAAAAGAGGGATAACGTATTTGACAATAACCTTTCCTAATCTGTCACACTGAATATTTCTTGAGGAAATTAAAGAGGAAAATTTGGAATCCTTTGAGTTGGAAGCATCCTTACTTCAGAAAGCTGCCTAGCTACACATTTTAGTATTTCTGAAATAATTAATAGAAAATATGTTTGACAGTTAAAAGTACAAATCATAAAAGCTTTTTTTTTTACTTCTTCAATTGTGTTGACTTTGTTTAACTTCCTCTGGTTTTCAGTGAGTCAAAGGATAAGAAAAATTCATTTTAAAGAGATATTAAATGTCCCATATTGTGGAGGTATTTCCAATCTTGAGAAAAGGCCAGAATGGTATTTTGTGGCTCCTATGACATCAAGGGTCAAAGTGATTTTGCATTAACACTTTTTCCTTCTTTTGGCCAAATTGGTAAGTGTAGCCCTGCTCATACAAAAAACCCTAAATATATCTCAGCTTTAATTTGTATGCCACCCTCCCTGAGACTACGAGTAACAGAAACTGCTTTGGGGATATTTTAAAAGATGTTTCAATGAATCGGGAATATTTTTTCCAGATGACTGTTTTTTTTCACTCATTAGACTATATTGAGGAGTAGGCTGAGTAGCTCAGAACTACCCATGAATGAAAAGGGTATAGCCTGGTTTTGCTCCTGATGTGTAGGACAGCAAGACTTCATTTTCTTTCCTTAATGTTTGTTCAACTATAATTTGTAAAGCCACCAGGAAAGACATTTCAGCCTGGTCTCCAGCTCTGGATTCCTCCTGTTTCCCCATTGTAAGGGACAGGATGGAGAAACCCTTGGAGTCCCTCTTGGACTGCTCTGCAGGGAAAGGGCATCAAGTCACCTTGGCAAACCCCTGAAAAAATCCTCATTAGCATTTTCAAAGGTATTCCTGGAGAGGAAGGAGACAGAGAGGGTTTACATGTGGCCTAGGGCCTGCTAACAACAGAGATAAGGATTGGAGAGCAAAGTGGTGGGAGGGCTGCTCTGGTTCTTCAGTCTGATGTCTCAACCATAATTAGTAAGCAAAACAGGTCTATAAAATGAGGGCCTGCCCTGGGGGGATTTGGGAGATTCACTGACACCAACCCTCTGCCGTTGGCTGTCCCAGTGCTGGGTCAAGGACTGGTGGTTTTCCAAGATCTCTCTCTTAACTTTTCTTCTTGTAGTCTCTTGCTTTATCTTTCTCTTTCCTAAAATTATTAGGTAACCACAAGTTTTTCCCAGGTTACACAGCACTAACACCCATGTATTGCAGTTTTTTGACATCTAGATAATCAGTCTTTGTGATTGCACAGCCTGAAAATCTGCTTTTATTCCTTTACATATATATGTAAATTAATTATATATATATGTACACACATATGTACTTGTGGTTGATCTGTTTTCCTTATGAATTTCTAAAAAATTACCTTTAACTGTTGCAGCAATAATTTTTTTATATTGTTTGTAGAGAAATGGACCTTGTGTGAGGTTTTCACCTTAAGCTGATCAAGGGGTATTCAGAGAGTCCGAGGGGGCTGTCATTGGTGACCCTCAAAGGGAAACCATTCCCTCAAAGGGAAATCCAGGCCTGGGAGGAGGATTGGGTCCAGCCTCACCTAGGCTCCTTTCTGAAAAGTCTAGAAGGCAAGGAGATCCAGTTCAGATCTCCTTTTGTTGTCTTCCCCATAGTGTTCTGCCTTCTAATAGTGTTGGGGGAGAACAACGTGATGATCAGAGTTTCTTTTCTGGGATCTGAAAGACAGTTTCATGGAAGAGAGAGGTGAAAACCACAAAAAAAAATTGCAAAAAAAACAGAATTTTTATGGTGAACTTTTGAGATCAGGTAGACCTTTATGGACCTATTGTGTAGAGGGATTGGGTCATATTTGGATGATTTGGCACAAAGTAGAAAAAAGTAATAATTGCATTCTGTCTGTGCATTGCGCAGAAAATTGTGTCATTTCATGCATCATTCACAGCACTCATCACTGATACCACAATATCTAAATTACTCTGAGCATCAGCAAAACAACCCCTTTGGCTAGCTGAAAACCTGAAAACTTGGTAGTGGATGTTATAATTTTCATTTTTGCTGTAATATTACGCACAGCTTCTAGACTGTTGGCTTGATCTTAAGAAACATGAAATAGTGAGTATTTTTGTCTGAATGTCCTACTTCCAGCAATGTTGTGCTGGAAGCAAGGGTTACTTTTCATATTTCTAATTTTGTGTGCTTATTTAGTGGGAGAGGCAGGCAGAGTGCAAAAATTGAGATTTCACCTCAGTTAGTTTGTCTCTGGCCTATGTTTTTCTCACAGCGAGGGTTTCCTATAGTTTAGCAATGTAAGGACCACTGAGATCATGTTCTACCTGGGGAGCAATGAAATAGTGTTGCAGGGCAGGGGAAGATACAGGGAGTCAGCACATATATTATTTATAAATAAATGTTTATAAATGGTTATAAAAAAACCACTCTTAAATCAGACTTTGTGTTTTCCTGGGATGTCACATATAATCCCTGGAAAGGAGAGGTGCAAGAGCAGGTCATGTGGCAGCTGTTCAGCATCTTAAACTATCCAAGAAAAGCTCTGACTGCTAGATGTGAAGTCAGCTTTGAAGAATACACTGAAGTGGTGGTGGCAGCTTCTGGGTGGAAAGACCTTCCTGTGTTCTTCTAATGGGATTTTCCACACAGACTCAGCAGTGATCCATCCTAGGTAAAGTCCTTGACCAGATGGGATCACTTCACAGTCTGCAGGTGGGACTGCACTAGCACAGCAACTCCATGACTCTGTACTTGATCAACAGTGGCTTCCTAGAAATAATAATCAAGGAAAATATTTTGGAGAACTCTCTCTACAGAGCTTTTGATTGAGTTTAGCACAAGGATGCAGGTCAGGAGGATCTTATTCTCTGTACCATTCAGGTTTTTTTTCACTGTCAATACATGTGTGTTTCTTGGGCTTGCTTTGAAGCTGTTCACAGTGTTGAGGTAGAAGGCTGGATTCACTGTACATCCAGAGGAGGGCTCAGGTAGCATTTAGCTAAATGGATACTACCTAATACCTGACTGAAATTCTCCATCAAAAAATGAAAAGCATTTTTCTAGTATAGTCTCAGTTGTGTTGAATTTTGTGAGCTTAAAATATACACTTTGTGCTTGATGCTTGTCATATCATGCATTTTTGTGTACCATGTCAGTCAGTATTGACTCTGTGGGTCTCCTTCTTATCTTCTGATGCTTGGACACTTCTTGTTTCTCTGCTGACACCACCAGGATGGGTTATCCACCCAAGTATTGTCATCTTCAGTAGTTAACATAGTACTTGGTCCTTCTGTTGCATGTATTTGTTTGATGTTGTTACAGTTATTGGGTTTTACTGCTTCGTTTCCAAATGCTGGGTTAAACCAGTGCCTCAGGTTTCTTTCTGAACAGCTCAGGAGTACTTAGTGTTAGTATTTAGTCTTAAATGAGGTTCTCTAAATAGTCTTCAGTTTATAGAGATCTGCCTACATCCCGTCAGACACACATAATTTAAAATAAATTACTGAAAAAGGTATTAATCGTATCTTTTTTGTTTGTTTTCCTTCTTAGAAGCTGATGTCTCAGAAAGTTTGTTATTAGCCATACATGAGCAGTCAGTTGTTTAATTTCATAATTTACCTGTGTTTGAAGTTACTTGACTCCCTTTCTACTTGCTTCTGTTATTTGTACAGAATTAGTGACAGGAAAAGAATGAAAAATGGCTGAGTTCTTACTACCTGGTACCAACAATTTCCGTAAGTTCACTCATGAATCCCTGGCTGCCATCGAAAAGAAAATTGCTGCCAAGAGAAATCATCAAAAAAATACTATAGACCATAAACCTGAGGAGAAACCACGTCCTCAACTTGATCTAAAAGCTTTCCAGAAATTACCAGCTCTCTATGGAAATCCTCCTTCTGAGCTCATTGGGGAACCACTGGAGGATCTCGACCCATACTATGAAGATCATAAGGTTAGAGCCAACTGAGATGCTTGGGTTTTAATTTGTATTATTGTGCTGCTAAGAAGTGTTTATGTGAATTATCTATCAAATAGTTTGGCTTCCATCCCTTTGGAAAAGCCATCGTCAGTTGCTGTGTTATAATAATGCAGGCAGTTGGCACAGCTGAATGACATGCTGTAATCTTCTTACAAAAAGCTTAATTTTGAATTATAGGAATTAAATAATATGAGCTTCATTAACATTTGAATCAGAATGGAAGCAGAACAAATAAAATGGATAAAGGAAGTAAAGGTTTTGAGGCGGATCCACAGGAAATTACAATAATTTTGTAAATTTTCCAATTTGATGGTTTGAAACAATGTGTCCCTCTCAATGTTTATGCTCCACTTACATGCAAAAAAAAAAAAATCATTCAAGTATAAAAATTATTTTAAATCATTTGCTGACGAATCCTTAAACCATACTTATTCAGGCTCCATATTCTGGCCATAAAATATTGAAGAATACGATTTTAATGCAGAACATGGAAATTGGGAACTAATCAATTGAAACTGAGCTTGTTAGTTGAGAAATGGTTAATATGTTGAATTAATATCTACAGTCCTAGGTCCAGAGGAATGTTATCAACAATAGCAAATAATGATAAAGGCTGCAATTCTTTTATCACCTCTGTGTATCTTGACTCAATGAGAGGTCCAGTTTATTTCAAGAGGATAGTCTTAAGCAAGATTAATTCTGTGTATGACTCTTTGCAAGTCTTGAGTTTGAAAAAGGAAGCTTAGAGTCTGCCCATTTAAGCAAACAGGCTACAGTTAACATCAAGCTCTTGCTCATGACTGATACAACAGGATAAAATACAAATATATGTTCTTCACTTCCCTGAAAGCTTTACTTCATCTTTCTTTCTTTCAAGATTTTCATAGTGATAAACAAACAGAAAACAATCTTCAGATTTACTGCTACATCTGCCTTGTGGATCCTCAGTCCTTTCCATCCAATCCGAAGATCAGCTATTAAAATCTACATACATTCATATCCTTTCATTGATTCCATTTGCTCTCTTTTATTATGAAAACCCTTACAATCCTGTGCTTTTGTAGTTTTGACTGTTGAATTAATCGGGGATTTACCTGAATCTAGGAGACTTCTAATTATCAATTACCTTAGAAAATTATTCTTGTTTTGGTGCTCTTGTAGTACTTAGAAGTAACTATTTATGTGACTACAGGACATATTGAAGTGTAATTTTCTGCAGATTTGTTTTTTTTGAGGAGGATCGATTATCTGTTTTCTTCTAAACATGTATCTCATCCTGAAAACTTTCTCAGGGAGAAAACAGATAAGGTCTCTATCCTTTTTGTTATATTCTGTTTACCCAAAATGTGAGAATTAAATTCATCCCATGTGCCAAAGTTGATCAGCCACTGGACAGTTTTAAGCAAGAACAGCTGAGATAGGCAGGCACTCTTCTGAAAACACATAAAAAGAAAAATCAAATTCTAGTTTCTTTAGGAAATCAGATGAAAAAAATATACCTTTGGTACATGAAAGGGGAAATTTTCTGCAAATGAGACCAGACCAACGAAATTGTCACCTAGGGCTGAACTGGGGGTGAATCAGGCCCAGTGCAGAGTCTGCAGTGTCCTTCTGTAATTCCTAGGTTTCTGGATATCTTCTGGCTATGTGGTGCTGAGTTAGCTGCAATGGTCTGAAGTTGTCATTGTAGCAGCCTGTGATGATCCCTGGAGCTCTGATGCCTCCTACCTGAGGCTTACCCCTGGCAGCTAGGGCTGATACTGGCATTTCAACTAGTGGTCCAGCTCCCAAGTCTGTGGCAGTTTTATCATTCCTAGAGCTAAAGCCAGGAGATTTTTTTGTGGAGACAAAGAGGATGGATGATGGAAAGGTTAGATGTCTTTGCCATGCAAGTTTACCTCCTGCATTGCCTAGACTTGTGGTTGGACATAAGGTGTGAGAATCAGCTCCAGAGCCAGGTCCTGAAACTTATGTATTTACGCATGAGGTAGTTGCCCATGTTCCTATTCTTACTCTGTAGGCTCAGAGGGCAGCCCCAGGAGCTGGCTAAGCAGGGGAATCTCCTGTCCTCTGAGACATTTGCAAGTATCCTGGCAGACTTCACTCTGCCCCATCAGAAGAGCTCTGCCCATTTAAAGTAAGGTTTGGGTTTCACCTGTGTCACCTTGGGCGAGCTTTTAGCTTTCATACTATAAAAATTAAACTAGAATTGCATCCTTCCTGCTACACTCTGAGTACTTGACGATTCTTTTCCCAAATCTGAAATGCTTAGAGCAGCAGATCTCTAGCCTGTACAGAAGTCCAGATGACATAAACAACAGTAGTGTTTTGTCATCTACTAAGATTCAAAATCAGCAAATACACGTGTGCTGCTCTTCTGTGTGCTTCAGGCTCTAAACTAGATACTACATCTATGACCAATAGAATATCTAGTTGTATTTCTGAATCAATGTCCTATTCTTTGCCTTCACTCCCATGACTTACATTGTTCACCTCATTTATCATTTGCACTATTATAACTAATTGTGTATTTATGGCTATGAGTGAATCCTCTAAGACTCCGTGGAACAAATATGTTGAGTAAGTATCTGTGGGTACGTATGTTTTTTAATTTAATTTTTATATTGAACTATTGGGACTTGGCTTGCAGCCTTCAGTGAAGATGGTTTATGGGAGATTTAGAAGGGAAGTTGCTTGTGTTGGGATTTAGTCCTTTACTTTGAGGGAGTATTTTCATCTTTAAATTCAGTATCTACAATAAGTGAGGTGTTGTGAGAGAAAGTGTAGACTAAGTTCTGCTGCTGAACTAGCTTCATGCCTGCCCTACTGCTCCAGTTTGCTATCCAACTTTCTGAAGTTATTCTGTAGTTATTTAATCTTTATCCAGAGATATTGCCTATCGCTGCTGACGCTGCTGTCTTTTAAAATTCTTTTTGATAACACTGAAATACTGAGTTTTGCCCTAAGAAAGTGTTCTGTCAGAGGCTCCTGGCCTGCAGGAGACTGTTAGAAAGTAAAGCTTTTATGCTTCATGCTGCCAACAGTTGCAATGTTAAATCACAATAAATCCATGTCCTTATAGTTGCACCGAAGCTGGAAAATGCCATCATTATGGTTTGGGTTTTTTGCTTTTGAAAAGCCATTTCAGCTTTCACTTTTTCAGTTTGGCATAAAAATGTTTAGAATACGAACCATGATAATTCCAATTCCTAACATGAAAGAGAGGATTCCAAAATACTTGGTTTTAAAAACAGGTCTAAAATTGTTTTTTACTATCTCATGTTACATGACACTTAAATAGCTGAGAATAGCAAATCCTCATGCAAGTGGGAACCAGCCCCTGCATGGTATTTAATATCCATATCTCCAGAACGTACTGAGATATGTCACTACCTATGAGAGCATAAAAAGTTAGACAAGAGTTGTATCTGCTGTTGGCATCAAGTCTTTGGTTCAAATGCATTTCAGTAATAGTTTCAGAATAATTCTTTCCAAATGAAAAGAAGAGCAATATATCCATATAATTTCTTAGTGCATTTGCTGACTACCAAATGAATGCCTTTTGAATTCTGTAGGGAGATCACTGCCTTGTTGAAGTGATAAGTGCACTCAGTAAGTCCAGAAGAGCTTTTATTGATAATTTTCCATTAATATGAATAATTGCCATCTCCAACTGAAAATGCTGTACTCTTGTATTTCTCTAAGTGTTTTAAACATTCTACACAGAAATGGATGCTGTGTGCCCAAATTAAATTGTGCACAGAAAATCACAGGTTCACTTGGCCAATTCAAACCAGAGAAAAGGATACAACTTTTGATCTTTATTTTAGCAAGCAGCTAGGAGTTTTGCCTTTCTCAAATTGTGGGGACTCACGTGAAAGACTTTAGACAAAAATGTTGAATTCAAAATAACCCCAAGCCACAGACATGCACATTAATAGCCATGTTCAGACTGCAGTCAACTACTGTCTCAAACTCCAACATGTGAGTCAGATACTGATAAAATACACTGAAATCAACAGAAGTCTTTCCATTACTTCTCTGCAGCATTGGCTTGGTTCTTTGGATGAGACAGTAAACAGTCTGACTGTGTCTCTTCTCTTAATTGCTAATATTGCTATTTTCCTTTGGCACCTTTTCTCCCATCCTTAGATATACTTTCACTGGCATTTACACTTTTGAATCTTTAATAAAAATATTGGCAAGAGGATTCTGTCTAAATGAATTCACATTCCTTCGAGACCCCTGGAACTGGCTGGATTTCAGTGTTATTGTTATGGCGTAAGTGGGAACATATAAAATATGGATTGCTTGAAGTTCTTGTTGCTGTGGTGCAAAAAGCTTTCTGTAGTACAATAAAACCCACCCTGTGGGTCCTATCTACATCTGTAACTATCTAGGACATTGGCTCTTCCCCTTGTTTTATCACTTACTAAAATGCAACAACTTAAAAGCCTTTCAAGAGGGGAACAGAGTGAGATGAACTCTGCAGAGAGACTATCTGAGTGGATGCATTTTAATCTGTGAAATTTAGTAGCTGGGCTGTCAAATATTGACAGACTGATCCCATGAATGAAAGTGTAAGTTTGACAGTAGACTGGTGTGTATATATATGAGGATAGTGGATTCAATTTGACCTCTTTGTCACTGAAAATCAGTCTTAGTTGTACTTTGCAGTACTTAGAAAGCTTTTACACTGGTTACACACAGCTACATGAGGAGCTCAAACCAGTTCAGCCTGAAACAAAGAATTTTGAGTGTTGACTTTGTTTATATTTTAAATGCATGGTATTATAAAATGATGACCAAAAAGCAGCTGTGCACAAGTCAAGAGCTACCTCCAGAGAAACTAAGAGCCAAGAAATCAGTTTCTATGTTCAAGTTTTCAGAAACACCCTTGGTATGTAGTTTGTATTTAAAATATCCTCAGAAGGATTGACAATTAAGAATGACCACTGTAGAATAGTTGTCCTGTTTACTCCTTCAATCACTTCATATGCCATGTTCTGACTTTACAGGTACGTGGGAGCATTCAGTGAGTGGGGGAGCGTGTCCGTCCTTCGGACTTTCAGGGTTCTCAGAGCTTTAAAAACCATTTCAGTAATCCCAGGTAAGACAGCCTATTTGCTGCATATTATCTGCTACTTGTAATTGATTCTTTGCTCCAAACAAAATGTTGGCTTTTACCCTTTCTCCTCTCTTTTTTTTTTTTTTTTTAAATTAAATGTTTTTTGCTGTGTCTCTCATTGATTGCCAACACAGCTGAATTTGTAGACACAAATAGAGTCTCACTTCACCAAGCCCAACCAGAATAAGTCAAGTCTTAGCAACAATCTTGTATTTAATTTCCTTTTGATTTTAAAGATTATTTTTTTTACACTATATAGTGTTAGTTTTACATAATGTTCTTCTAGCTGCTCCATGTGTTATAGTTCAACAGACACACCTCTGGTGGCTGAACTGAGTTTACTATTGATCATCTTGCATCATACCTGGGAAAATAATGTCCTTTCCACTTTTCCCTTAGTTATAAAATAAGTGGGTTCTTTCTCATAAAGAAATACAAATTAAGAACCAGCAGGCTGTCTCTGTGTTTTCTTTCTCATCTTTTTTTATCATGGTCATTCTTATTTCCAGTCTTTCCATTTTTTTCACAGGTTACCAATGCTGGAAATTTCATTTGAATTCTGCAGTTTGCTCTTTTTTTGGTTAAGAAAAACTAAACTGTCTCTGGTTCCTCATCCTTGTCTAAATATTTCACAGTGATTAAAGGAACATCTGGAAATTGTAGGATCAATCAAATAAGGGAAAAAACATTGTTTACATATTAATTTATCATCCAAACTATAGTGAAATTACAAATATATTTGCCATATCTTACCCAGTAATTTTGGTACATCACTTCTTATACATGGTTTTAACTCTAATAAAGTATGATGTATGAATCTTAGGTTTTTTCATCCCATTTTTCCTTTGTTTATTGTCTTTCCAGGACTCAAGATCATTGTAGGGGCACTTATCCAGTCTGTTAAGAAACTTGCTGATGTGATGATCCTGACTGTTTTCTGCCTGTGTGTCTTTGCCCTCATAGGCCTCCAGCTTTTTAAGGGCAATCTAAGATACAAGTGCATCAGGAACACTACAGAGTCCCTTAATATATCTTTGTTCCTTAACAAAACATGGGAATCCTATGAAATTTTTGAGAACTATACAGGTAAATTTTCTCCTTAATTCCTTTTGAGATGATGGTATAGACACACATGCATGTGTGTCTCACTGCTGCTGTAAATTCTATTGATTTTTTGATATCTTAATGAGTGACTACCTGATGGTGGTCTTCAGATTGCCAGAGCGGCTGCAGGCACCCAGGAGTTCACCTCTCCCCTTTGTTAGAAGAAACAGCACTCCCAAATTTTCCAGTAACGTCCAGCTCTCTTTCCCAGAATGATTAGACAGTAACTGCAACATTCATTAGCTCACCTTCTGCTATAATTCCCCATAGTTCACTGTTTAGTACATGATGAAGAGTCCGTGCATCTTCATCTTGCTGCCCACTGAAGTGCTCCTCAACTTCAAACAGAGGAATTAGTTTAAAACTCAAGGAATTAATTTAAAATTTGAAGTTACTTTCCTCTTCACAATATATGTATCTGATGCATGTGAAATACATTCTATATCTATTCTGTATAATATACATCTTTCATATATGCATCTTGACTGAGGTTGGTGATGGAAGGATACAGCAGAGATCTGAAAGCATAACAAAACCTTTTCAGAGGAACAGCAATTGTAAGATGCAATTCAGAAAGGAAAAGCCTCAATATGCATTAAAAAAACCAAAACACTAAAAGTAAACGATATCTGTGCCAGGAGTATATATGAAACTTCATCACCGTAGAAAATCTCCACCAGCAAGTTCAGACAGAGCAAGAGTATATAGGGAGTAGTGCTGAAGTCCACCTGGGTTTCTGTACACTGTGTGGAAGATTTGTTCAGACAGGGTTTCTTTAATAACCTCATAGTGCCAGGGAAGAAAGTCTTATAGAAAAAGAATTTTTGATAAAAAACTTTTTGCAAGAAACTCTTAAACCTACCAAAAAACACATGTAAGACCTAAGTGGTGTACATATACAAAAATAATTTTCTGTGATGAAGAAATAAGGAGCAAGAACTTCTTTTTCCTTGTTGTTGGGTTTTTTTAATGTATTTTTTTAATGCACGATATTGCAGATGTATAAGGCAGTGGCTCAGAGAAAGTCATGCTCAAAAAACTAGTGTTGCTTGCCAAGCGTTATTTTGTTCACATCCCGTGCCAAGCATATTGTGTGCAGGGTGGTTTATAATTATGACAATAGGAATAGGAGGTCCCATACAGGTTTCATGGAAGCCAAATGACTTTCCTACAGAAATTTTGACTTACAGCACTGTAAGTCCAGTTTTCTATTAAATGATTTTGTGTATATTTTCTACGGACTTCTTTGGTCCTGACTTTGGATGAAGTTCCAATCTCCAACATGGAGAACTACAGGTTACTACGATTTTCTGAAGCCCATCACTGAACCTTTTTGACAGTTTGCAGGAGAAGAGCTGCACTTGGGTGGAAGGTAGCCTAGATAGTGACTTATGGTGTACAATGCAGCTGGGACTAAAAACTCCTGCTGCCTCTGAATGATGCTGACTTACCTGATGAGCACAGCTGAGTTTTGAGAAGCACCAGGAAGACATGAGAACTCCCTTGCATCTGGGATAGGAAATGCACAGCTCTAAAGCTTTTACCTCCAGTCTGTTAGCTCAGGCATCGGTGTAACTCATAATAAGAGAAATGAAAACAGGCTGAGAGAGTTGTGTTTGTTCAGACTGGAGAAAAGAAGGCTCCATAAAGACCTTAGAGTACCTTCCAGTGTCTCAAGGGGCTACAGGGAAGCTAGGAAGAACTTCTTTTCAAGAAGTGTGACAGGACAAGGGGAAATTGTTCCAGGGTGAAAGAGGGGGGATTAGATTAGATTAGATATTAGGAAGAAATCCTTTCCTGTGAGGGTGGCGAGACCCTGGCCCAGGCTGCCCAGAGAAAGTGTAGATGCCTCACCCCTTCCAGGGATGAGGCAAGGTTGGAAGGGGCTTGGTTTGGGGCTTGTACTGGGGCTTGGTTCAAGGCCAGGTTGGATGGAGCTTGGAGGAACCTGGTCTAGTGTGAGGTGTCCCTGCCTGTGGCAGAGGAGTTAGAAGTAGATGTTCTTTAAGGTCCTTTCCAACCCAACTTATGATGTGATTCTGTAGGGGAAAGAGGCCAAGAATGATACAGCTCCAGCATCCTAATGGAAAAATCTGTATTTCTCAACTGAGCAGTGTTAGGATTTGCTGTCTGGTTTGGCAGGGCAGTCACATGGAATGATGTATATCCACACAGCCAGACAGTCTTTCTTCCTTCTCAAAAATCTTTGGTTTTATTGCTCATGGGAAACAGAACACTTCTGTGCTCTCCTTCATGATATTTTTATGCTGTCCTGCAGAGGGATAATTGCTATAGGCCAAAACTGTATCAGAATTTGTACTCAAAATTATCAAAGCAGGGATTGTTCAACTTTCCGTTAAGCAGATGTGACTAAAGTGATATTTCTAAAAATTTCTCTTTTAAGGACTGAAATTTCTGCATACACATATACATGTTTATAAGTGAAGTCAGGGTCTCTTGCAATGTGGTGCAGTCACTGTGGACGTGGGGAATCAGTTCTTTTACTTTAGTGCTCATTCCATATTTGCTACACAGTAGTTTGTATGTACATGCACATACACTTGCAGGTCACTGATTGCTCATCACTGTTGATATTAAAGGATAAAAGATGAAGGTTAGAAAGTGCTTTGGTTTTGATTTTTTTTCCCCTCTTTTTTTATAGAACACTTTGCTAAGAAAAAGGGCACCTCAGATATTTTGCTCTGTGGTTCTGGTGCTGGGTAAGTGCACTTAAGAATATTACTTGTTTAGGAGTTGTTTTCTGCTGCAGTCTTTCTGTATCTGCTCAGACATAAGTGATGAATCTAGAAATTCCAGGTTTTTCTTTAATACAGAAACAGGAACATATACAACAAGATACAGTAAACAGACCAATTAATACTTCAAGAGAATAAAGCATGAGCCTGCAGTTGGTTTATTCAAGTTTCAGTTCCTTTACACCTTTCCAGAAGTGATGCCTTTCTCTTCCTCATTGTTATATGAGAGAACTGAAGACATGGAGGTTCTCAGGTATAGCACAGGAGAGACACCCTCCTCTCTGTAAAGTTTCATGAGTGTTAAAATAGGAAAAGAAGATGTGGATTTTGGAGGGCAGGTTTGGACAATGGGGGAGATGTGACTGCTTTGAAGTGAGGGTCAGAAGATGAGAATTGGTGATGAGGCTGTTGTCCTGGGCTGGTAGTCTACTCCAGCCTCTTGTCTTCCTTTGTTGTTGGGTTGCTGGTGCTGCTTTTTCCACCTTGCTTTCCAGCCAGTGCTACCTGGATTAGAAAACTGGTTTGCAATCTAATGAAACGCCGAGCTGTATAATAATTACAACTCTCAAACAAGCTGAAGTTCTCTTTCAAATCTGCATTGTTAAAAGAGCTCCCCTTTTTATTACTACTCCTAGGACCTGTCCACCAGACTATATATGCTTGCAAACTGGGCCAAATCCTGATTATGGTTTCACTAGTTTTGATACGTTTGGCTGGGCTTTTCTTTCCTTATTCCGCCTGATGACCCAGGACTACTGGGAGCGTCTCTACCAGCAGGTATCAACTTTGTGCATAATTTAGAACTGGTCTTCCAGGCAGTGCAATAGTCAAATATGTAAAAAGAACAAGTAACCTCAAATAAAAAGAATATCTGCAAGTTACTCAGCCCACATCATCCCTTCTCCCTTCCATCAAGCTGTGACTCTTTGAAAGGGGATTCTAAGTGCTTCTCAGCAATAGCCCTATCACCCTGCTTGTTTAGGGACCTAAAATAAATTACTAAAAGGATGTCCTATATTGTCTTTCAATAATTAAACAATGCCTCCTGATTTGTCCTTGGCACGTGATCAATGATTCACACACAATAGTACAGGAAGAGGGGAAAGAAGGCACAAGGAAGGTGGATTCCATTCAAGATTCCTACAACATTGTGTCTAGGAAGTGGAGGACTTCTAAAGAATTTCAGAGACGTGTTGATAGCCTATTTGGTGTTTTCTATGGTAATTTTTATCTCTGGGGTGTGTTGCTTGCAGACCCTCAGAGCTTCTGGGAAGGTGTATATGCTCTTCTTCACACTGGTCATCTTTCTGGGCTCATTTTATTTAGTCAACTTGATTCTGGCTGTAGTAACAATGGCATATGAAGACCAGAACAAGGCTACCATTGCTGAAACGGAGGCAAAGGAAAGGAAATTCCGGGAAGCCATGGAATTATTACAGAGGGAGCAGGAGGTATGTAAACTCTTCCCTTGTAAGCATTAGTCTCAGTGCTCTGCTGTCAGTCACATAAGACAACACAGCAGTCCTGGTGTACATAGTAGTCACTCATAGGAATGAGAGCAAATGATAACTTATTAGAAGTTATGATTCCTAGAGCTACAGGAGCTGTTCCTTGTTGAGCTATTTTTTTGTGTGATACATTTAATTAATTTATTTATTTATTTTTGTGGATAAAGAAAAGGCTGATGCTACTGTAAGAAAAAATTGTATTTAAAAATCTGGAAAATGCAAAACTCCATCAGCTAGCAGTTTCCAAAAGAAAATTTACTTGTTTTAAAATTTTTCTTCTCTATTGTTATTGTGGCCTGGCGAGTAGAGAAATATACAGTAATTCTGTTTATCAACTGCATTAACGTATGACCTAAACCTATTGTAATTGAATTGAAAGGTTGTTGGTATTATAAATGGCTTACAAGCACCTGGAACAAAATAATACTGTGTTTTGAAAATATTGTCCTAAATTCAGTGTGGGAAGGAAAGTCAGACACAATTAAAGAGTCATAAAAATTCCTGATGAAAAGACAGAATTTTAATACTTTCTGACCATTTGTTTGGAAAGAGGGTTGTATTCTATAACATTATTTCAAACTGAGTATTTTTATTGCAAGCAAATGTGCCATATGGAGTAATAGGAGTTATAATGTGATTATTCTGCTCCTGGCAGGCCCAATACATGTGATCATGTAACATACTGCAAACAGCAAATTATTTAGTTCTCCATATGCTGAGGAACATCTCTCTTGCTTTTAGTGTTATCACATATTGGGGGGGAGTTTAGTTGGTTTTGTAAACCAGAAATTGTTACAAGGAAATAATAGAGAGAATTTTTTTTTTCTGCTTATATCCAAAGTAAAAACAAGAAAAAAACAACCATGTTTTTGTTTTCATTTCAGTCATTGGCTCTGAAAGGGATTGATATCCTATCAGTTAGCTCATTTGAAGCAGCATCTCTGTCTCCCAAAGAAATCAAAGAAAGAAGCAATAGGAAAAAGAGAAATAAATCCTTGGGAATAGGAGATAATGGAGAACAATTTCCCAGCTCACAGTCCACAGACATTCAACAAAAGGTGGTAATCTGTTGTCTGAGTCTGAGGTCTTTACAACTTTTCCAGTTTTAATACAAAAGCTCTCTTTTAATTGAAAGCTCTTTCTAAAATCCCATTACACACACTGATCACTCTACATATTAAGTCCTTAATATAAACAACCTTTTGGAATGAGGAAGAAGTATATATAAAAATTAATTTGAACTGGAAATATTATAAGTGAAGGATAGAAGGAAAGTTACAGTAATAGTTAAAATATTTTCTAAAATATTAACTGATAGAGAAAAGTGAATGTCTAGCAGAATTTAAGTTTTGTGCCATTGTTCTGTTAAAAATTTCATACTTAAAATATAAAGAGTATCACAAAAATAGATTTTGCACCTGGTAGGACTTTGTTATCTGACTTATAAAACCTAAACATAATCTTTTATGAAAAATTTAACTCAAGAGTTTTGGACATGCAGTGGTCAATTGGAAATGTTACGAAACTAAACATTAGTTGCTTGCTCAAACCTTCTCTATGATTTTGTGCCATTCTTTCTTTATTCCTTTTCCTGGGCTTTTAGTCTTTTCTCAGCTTGGGGTGCAGTCCCAACACAAATAAGATGAAACGCAGACTTAGCCATGGGAGTGTGCTCAATTTCCAAACACCTGCTTTGGAAGCTGATTCGAGCATGGATTTTGGTGACAACAAGATCTTCATTGTTGAGGAACATGAAACCCAGTGTCAGTCACTGCCAGGCAGGCAGAAGGGAAGATGTTTCAGTGTGCCAAATCAAATGAGCCACAGCTCTCACCCCACGATTCCAACCTGTGTGCAAAGCAGCAAGAGGTCAGAGATGGATGACTGCAATGGGGAGGTTTTGATGATGGAAGGAGGAAGCATCAGGGTGAACAGTCTAGATCTGGTGTCTTCTGAAGGAGTGATGCTGCCAACATTGCTGGGAGACCCAGAAAAGGGAGATCTGGTAAGAAAATGATATTATTTTAGGTATATATTTCATATTATAGTTTCTCCACAATTAGAAGGGTTTTCTTGTGTTAGGAGTTACACTGAAATGGCAGAAAGTTGTGTGAAATGAAGTATACTGATGTGGGAGTTAGCTTTGCAGATAGTGGTTTTTAGTACTCTGATGAACTCTAGAGCAAAGTTTTTCAACTTTCCTGTTATACTGGGACAAGTTGCCCAGGGAAGTTGTGGATGCTCCATCCCTGGAAGTGTTCAAGGACGGGTTGGATGGGGCTTGGAGCAAGCTGGTCTAGGGGGAGGTGTCCCTGCCCATGGTGGGAGAGTTGGAAATAGATGGTCTTTAAGGTCCCTTCCAACCCTAACCATTCTGTGATTTTAGGATTCGATGATAGACCCGATTTTTCTGCTACGCACCACTTGTACTAACTTACTTTTGAAGGTTCCTAGTGCTGGAATTGTAAGTCATCAGAGAATCTTTTTATTCCATGCTCTGTCCAGGAAGGTAATTTTCACCAGTACCTGTAATTCCTTTCTGCTTCACAGCACCTTTGGCATCATACAGAAGTTTTGTCTGAAAGTTCCCCAAGAAGGTAGAGACTCTTTTCTACCAGTTTATCCCTCATCTTTCTCATTATTCATTAGTCTCTGGAATATTTTCTTGGCCTATTTCCCCTCATACACTTATTTTCAAGGTTCATGCTTGCCCTGTTGCTTGCAGAATCCATTTCCTGCAGCATTATTATTGAAGAGTAGGGCCTTTGTTCTCAACATCTATTACATCTTGTAAAAAGGTACATTTATTTGGCTGCGTGTCATTGTTCCTATTAACTTTCATGGTTACCCATCATCACATCCTATTTAATTTTATTCCTTTGGTATCTCCCTAATCATGTTTACCACTCCAAGCAGCCAGCTGTAAATGATGAGAGTAGCATGATGCCTTTGCCTCCTCGTCTATCAGTGGAGTATTTTAACAAGGCACTTCAGAGACAAAGGGCAGCAAGTGCAGTCAGCATAATTACCAGTGTCTTGGAGGGTAAGTGGCTCCTCATTATCCTTATTTCAATAGTAAGATAATGCCAGCATGAAAGACCAAAATGTCAATACATGTCTTAAAGGTTAACAGAGATTTGTAGATGTGTAGTTAGAAGCTGCGCTGTTAATTTGGCTCCTTTTTTAAAAAAAAAAAAGAGAAGAGAAAAAAAACCAAACCAAAACAAAAACATTATCACAGAGTCTTTAGGCACTGAAATGCATCCTTTGCCTATTTTCAGATCTCATTTTGTAGGACAGACTCTGAAGCAGATTGGAGTAAGAATGGGTGGAAGGAGTTTCTCTAGCATCAGACGATCAGTACTGGGATATTTTTCTCCTCTTGATGCTGTGACCTTGTCACCTCATTTGCAGAGACATAGGCAGTATCCAGCAATACGATTATGCAAGCAAAATAATTTGTGTCAGTTCCTGGGTTTTGAATACTCAGCCTCATATTTAACTCATTTTTACTCACTTTCCATGTGAATTTTCCAGGTATTTTTATCATTGACAGTTATTTTGATGACTGAAAGTTTTGTTGCAGATCTTACTGAAAAAAATTATCCCAAGTTGCTCAGGATGATGAAAATCTTATTTTGTTTTGCTACCACAAGTATGGGATTTGTCAGGGAGGTACCACTTTGGCAGAGAGGGCCCTTTCCTTAATTCTTTATTCAGATTTCTTGGGAGAATCACAGTTGCAACACATTCAGCAGAGCCTTGCTTTGTAGTCTAATTCACCAAAGGTCCAGGCATGTGGCACATTTTCAGCTCTGACCTGTGTGGCTGTGGCTTAAAATGAAAGAGCAGACATCTATCAGAAAGAGAATAAGAAAGGGTCTTTGCTGGGACCTGAAGAGCAGTCCTGGATCCACCCTTTACACATGTGATCTAGAAGAGCAGAAGATAAGAGCTAGAGCTGGAGTGGGTTAGGTCAAGGTGATCACACTGGAATAAATAATGTGGGATGTAACCTGAGACTTGAGCCTGGAGAAGAAATTAACACTAAACAATGAGAAGAGACAAGTATAGATCCAATTAAGAAAAGGAAAAAGTCAGATCCAGATCCCTGAAAACCAGATTACTAATAATTCCTACTGTACTTGTGCTTAGCTTTGGGTAAGATCCATCAATTAATTTACACAGAACTTTAGCAGGGTAAAATGTATGTTGGAGAACTCCAGTATTGATGGTAAAGCAAGAAGGGGTATAAGATTTAAATTTGACCAACACAATGTAAATGACAAAGCCAGAAGAGCTTCTGTCCCATATTTTACTTCTAGATGTTCAGTGGTGTGGCAGCTTTCACCAGCTGGGAAATGGTAAGGGTGTCCTTTCCAGCAGACAGTGGCCCAGGACATCTTTCAGGCCCTGCAGTTTGGATTCATCTCCCCTACAATCAGAATTCCTGTGGCTGCCACTAATTCTCTAGATTCCCTTGAGAGCCAAAGGACACAAAAAGATGATGGGTGTGATCCAGCCAGTGTCCTGGACATCTACATGAGCATAAAGTGAAAAGTGCTTTAGCTGCCAAATTGACCTGCAAGGGTGTGAGAGGCTGTGGTGTAGCCTCTGCTAAACATCTGTATTTAGTCAGATGACTATAGTACAGATTTGAGTCTAAGACAAAACCTGATCCAAGGACTTTTGGAAGTAAAGTCACATGAATGAATTTTGAATCCAATGTTTTCTGAGTTTTATCTCCATGTTTATTAGCTGATGTAGGGACTACATGAGTGGTAGAAAGTGCAAGGAGGACTCAGGGCTCTATGTGAGATGTGATGTCTCCTTCTTCTTCTCTGTTCTTTTGAATACTTGAAGTTGTTATTTCACCATCTTGTTCAGTAATAACTATTTAATTACAGTAGGCTTTTCTTTTGCATTTAGAACTTGAAGAATCTCAGCGGAGATGCCCGCGGTGCCTGAGTGATTTTGCTTTCAAGTATCTAATTTGGGACTGTTGTCCACTTTGGTTGAGAATCAAGAAAAAAGTGGCTGCTTTCATAAAGGATCCTTTTGTTGACCTCACCATCACCATTTGCATTGTGATGAACACTTTGTTCATGGCACTGGAGCACAATAATATGTCAGATACTTTTAAATGCGTGCTTAATGTAGGCAACTTGGTAAGGAAATTCTCAGCTAACGTTTTATACCAAGGACTTTATTGATGGGTGTTTTCACTTGAGACATAGAGTAATTGTAGAACTTTAAAGTGCAGAATTTGCTAATCTTTAAGTTTCTGTTACAATTCCCAAATTTTATTGATACACACCCCTGACAAGGCAGAAAACAATCCTTCCATTTTAATTCAAAGTGCATAAGAAGCTCATAAAAAATGAGATTTGTTTGCCTATTCATGCATGTTATTTGTAGAAACATGATCTAAAGATAAATATAAGATAGGCTGATGATACTATTTCTTTGTCACAGGTCTTTACAGGTATCTTCACTGCAGAAATGGTCTTAAAAATCATCGCTCTAGATCCTTATTATTATTTTCAGCAGCCCTGGAATATTTTTGACAGTATAATTGTCACTTTAAGTTTAATTGAACTTACTTTTCCCAAGCAGAAAAGCAAGAAGGAAAGGAGAAAAGGTGGAACTCTGTCAGTTTTACGATCCTTCAGACTGGTAATGTCTCGTGCTTACTCAGTTGTGTAAAACGTCTTGCAAATAGTTCAGAGAGTACTTCTGTTTTCTACAGTTATGATGCAGACAATTATAATTTTTTGAGAAATATTTTCTCCCCTCCCCTTGGCACTAGGAATAAGAAACACACTCCTGATCTCCTTGTTTAATGGTATACATTAATAATATTTAGAGGAAAAATGTATTCCAGAGTAGGCAAGTAATAAAACTGGTGTCAAAAATTAAAAACTAGCACAGGAAAAAAGCATTAAATATAGGAATAAACAATAAACAAAAAAGTACAAATATAGAAAGAAAAAATACTTTAAAATATAATATACTTAAAAATGATGTTTAGGTGTTCATGTCATATATTGTGGATCTATTTAGATTGCTTTACCCAAAGATAGGCACCTTTTATTGGAATTCAGCAGCTGGTCTCCCAGCTGTGGCCCTTGGGATTACATCATGTGCATTGTATGGACACTTGGCTGTGTGGACCAAATGCTTACCAGGGGCTCAAGTCACCTGGTAACCTGGTAAACCACTCTTTTCAAGGTGGTTTATGTTAGTTTATATTTGCTATGTTACCCAGTTAAAAAATAAATAAGAATTAAATGAACCTGTAAGTACTTTAAAAAAGTTTTAGTGTCATACTGCCACAAATATTACATTTCTTGAATCCTTCAGAATGACTGTAAAATGGTGTTCTTTTGGGTTTTTTTGTTTTGGTTTTGTCTTTTTTTTCATGATTTGAATGGTCCGAGGGTGACTTATTGCTACATCTAACACTATATTTTATGTTTCTATACAGCTGAGGGTCTTCAAACTGGCAAAATCCTGGCCAACTTTAAACACTCTAATCAAAATCATTGGTAACTCCTTGGGAGCATTGAGCAACCTGACCCTTGTCCTGGCAATCATCGTTTTCATTTTTGCTATAGTAGGGGTGCAGCTTTTTGGGAGAAAGTATTGGGACAACAGATATAAAATAAACAAAGAAGGCCAGCCACGCTGGCACATGATGGACTTTTTCCACTCATTCCTCGTTGTTTTCCGAATTCTGTGTGGAGAATGGATCGAAACCATGTGGGACTGTATGGTGGTTGCTGAACAACCACTGTGCCTTCTTGTCTTTCTGCTGGTCATGGTGTTAGGAAATTTAGTGGTGAGTAGTCCAGTCCTTCTCTTCATCCTGTCTATGGTAGAATCTCCTCGATAGCTATTTGTTCAACAAAAAGTAGTTTCCCTAAAAAGGTGGAAAAGTTCCCTGTGTATGCCATGGTCTGCACTCTTTTTGCCTTTCACCTTTGAGCAACCATCTGTATTTTCATATTTTGTGTCCTTTACAGACAGCATCACTTGACCTTTTCATGTGGGAATGTGATAAAGAATATCTTTGCAGTAAATATAATACAGGCATCTATATTTCTTCATGTCTTGGGATTTGGATGTAAATAATCAGTAGGGCTTATGGCTTAACTCCTGAAATTATTGGAGCTAAATGCTCAAGTCATTCTGTAAATCTGTTTTTGTATTTTATTATTTTTTTTAAATATCTCATGCAGATGTTGAATTCTGGCAAAAACTGCACTCCTACCCCCGGAATAAAGATTTTCTTTAATCATCTTAGGTACAATTACACCCAAGAGGCTGGATCCTGCTATGTCACCCTACACAGCCTTGCACATCTGTGTTGGGGCATAAAGAGCCTTCCTGGTCCTGCTCTGTCCTTTCTTGATTCCCAGATCATAAAAATCTTAGTAGCTTTGTTTCTCATGTTATTCTTATTATCATGGACATACTAATCTCCCCTTATTTTAAGAAACAGCTGAAAAAAAAAAAGTCCTGGCAGCTCTTTATGGGAAATATCTCTTCTATGGCTGATTCCGGGTTTCAAGCTTTACACTGAAATATTCTGCACAGCAATGACAGTGATGAAATGCTGTGAGTGATATTCATATCACATAATGCTGTCAAACAATTAAGTGCTCTGCCTATGCTCCTTGTTTAGGCTTTCTTATTAACAAAGGAAATTGAGAAGCATTTGAGAGTGGGATTTATTCCAACCCAAGGTCAATAACTAAGACAGGTGAGATGAATTGGTCTCTGAAGTTCTAATTTTCTCCACTGACTGTGGTCCCTGGATAATTCAGGGGTTCTACTTGCCCAGTTCTGACATAATAAAAATTCAGATACATAAATCCTATCCCATACTGAAACATTAGGAACAAAATCAGTCCCCCATTCCCTTAAAAAAAAGTAATGAAAAGAATTCAGCATTTATAAATTATTCTGTTTAAATATACTAAAAATCAAGGAGGAAACCTTGCTTTGAGATTCTCCTGATTTTCATTTTTATGACAGTTTTGCAGATTTGATCTAAGTGCTGGGTCTAAAGCTGATCTAACACAGGATTTTGGAAGTAGCTCCACAGGGGCCTGATGGAATTTTACTCTGAAGAAAAAATAGGCATTATTAGGTTGATAAGCCATGACCACAGCCTTTGTTTCTACTATAACCTTTGAAAAGTTGTTTTGGCTAAATAGTGCTCTTGACATGCACAGATCTGTTTTAGCTACTATTTTAAAACAACTTTTTTTTTTTTTTGAGAAGAGGTTCATGGGAACATTAGACTTTCTGAGAGAGAAGTTTACTTCATCAGCAATAGTGTTATCAGTCAGAGCCATTTCATCACTGCTCTTTTCTGGTTTGCTCAGTAAGACTGAACTTTGGTAGTATCTGCCTTTTTCAGAGCTAGAATTTAGATTTCTAAATACTATTTTCCTAACTTTGAATTTTTGTTATTATTTCAATGGCATCCAGGTTCTCAACCTTTTCATTGCACTATTGCTGAATTCCTTCAGTACTGACAATCTCCAGACAGCAGAGGATGACAGAGAGATGAACAATCTTCGAATTGCCTTTGCTCGCATTCACAAAGGATTTCACTTTGTGAAGAGTGTCATGTGGCACACCTGTTGTAGAAAGCTCAGACACATAAAGAAAGCACATGAGAAAAAAATAAAATTTACTGCACAGAACCCACCTGGGTTCAAGCAAGAAGAAAGAAAAAACTGCAAAGAGAATTGCAATAATGAATGGACTGAGAAAAATGAGGACAGATGGTCAGGTCTTGAAGAGTTTATTGCCAATCCCAATGCATTTGTTTGTGTCCCTATTGCTGAGGAGGAGAACACAAGTGAGGTTTTTGAAGATGAAGATAAGATGAGCACATCTACCGATGTAGAATACAGCAAACAGGTAATAAATTTATTTATTACTAGGGTGCATCTACATTGAGGGATGCATGTAGGAGATTGGCTCTAGCAAAACAAGGCTGCATGTGTTGATCCATTTCTAGAATGTTACTAAATTTTGAACCAGATCCAAAAGTATGGTTGTTTAAAATGAAGTTAAGTTATCACTGGAGCCTTTTTTAAAAATCCAGGGTGTTTCATGGAGTTAAAGGGAACAAATTGTTGGATTTGATGCAGGAATTCTTGATTTACATGTTGTGTTACACACAGGTAATTCCATAGCTCATAGCCTGTCTGGAGTTAACTGTGGCAGTCCTTCGTGAACCTGGGATATATCATGTAAAAAATTATGTTAAAAAAAAAACAGCCAAGTATTTTGGTATTAAGTACATGTGAGGCAAAAAATGTATATTCTGCTGAACATAATCATGAATGGTAACACCAATTTTTATCCCTGGTCTCTTCTCTATAGCTACCCTTGTTGTGTGTAGTATTCAATCATTACTAGAACAAAGCAGAGGCAGCTCTGTTAGGGCTGTGTTTCTTGTATGATAGCATATCTTATCCTGTTTCATTTTTTTTCTCTGAATTTTTCAGTTCAGTTTTAGCCATAGAAGATTGCTGTTCCGGTTTCAAGATTCCCCCTTTAAGTTAAGGAATCTGAATTCCTATGTAGAACATCTCATTTAAGTTTTGTGTACTTTACTAAACTAATAATTTCTTAGTTTGCTGTGTGTTTTTTGGAAACTTCCTCCTTCCTCTATCCTTAGATAGAATTAGAGATTCAAACTTCTCATATCTTTTGACTCTTGCCTGGAGAGTCCTACCTTAAATGAAGTACATAGTATATCTTCCTTTCCCTTCCAGTATGTCAGTCCCCTAAAAAGGGAAAAGAAATCCCCTGTAACCTACAGATTATTTTCAGGATGGAAATCACTTGAGGCAAAGGGGAGAAAGAGGGAAAAATTCAGGCAGCTGGAGTAAGGGATCAGGATTTTCCTCTGAAGAATTCAGTGTTCTTTACCTAGGAAAGGATAGGAAGGTTGAACCTTCATCACCAGAGCACAAAGAGGTAACATATATTTTTTTTTCTTTGGCATTGATTTTTCCAGTACTGGTCAAGCATGCATAAATTTCTTTTTAAGAATTTGCTGGGGTGGAGTTTAGTGGCAACAGTAGTTATGAGCTTGCAGTAGCTGGTCTGGTTGGTTAAGGATGGAGCCAGAGTTCTGTGAATGACATTGAAGTCGTGCTGCTTTTCTAGGTGTTGATTTTTAAGATGTATATATATAGGAGAAAGAGTGTTTAGAAACAGAAAAACTGCAAAATAATTTGATACAATTTAATAATTTATAAAATACTTCTTGCTACTTTCCATCTATTGAAATCTGAGTTCATGAAAAACAAGGCAGTAAAAGAAAGATGCATCTAAGTGGGTAATTCCAGCAAGTCTGTCTGTGTCATAAGTATCTCAGTTTCAAGATGCTTTGAATTAGATTTTCATTATGACATATTAGAATAATCTTGAACAAAGAATTTTTTAAAAATGTGACAAACAGCTATACACAAATATTTACAAAAGCATAGTAGTAACTTTTAACAAACTACTGACTCATCAGCATTAGATATGATGTAACAAGATAGCAAAAAAGCAAAATATAATAGATACAAATATAAAAAGGTATAATAGACAGAAGCCTTGTAAATGGAGAACACAGCAGATTATTCCAATTTCTACTTCATACATACTGTCATGGGTATTCTGTTCCTGTTACAATACCAGCTTGAATACATCCTTCTGTGGTTTCATGGTTTTAACTTAAGTGGTTTATCCCTCTTTGGTGGCTATATGTGCTGATAAGAAATATAACAACTCTACTGTCTACCATCTTATTAGGCAGGTAAATCTTGTTCACATAGATATTGTAATTCTATAGCTTTTGTTTCTGTTTAGGTGCAGTTATTGGTATTTCAATATGCTTTTAAAATCACAAAGTTTGTTACATTACCAATACTATTTGAAATATTAATAAGTGACCAAGTTTTAATTTTGAACATTATTTTTTCATGGATGAACTTAATAATTTGGAGCTGAATGTAGAAAGAATCAATACCTGATCTTATTCTGCTTGGTAGTTTGACTGTGTCAGTGCTTCTGAAGGCAGCACAGTGGATCTGACAAATCCTGAAGATCTTTTGAGGAAGATTCCAGAGTTTGCTGAAGATTTTAAGACTCCAGAAAAATGTTTTCCAGAAGGTAAGGCTGTCATGCTTTCACTACTGGGAATCTAGAGGAGTCAAAACCTGACTCATTCCTCTATTGCTGCTGAGTCAATAGGGTGAGATTATTTTCAGGTAGATTTCTTTGCCTGGAAATTGGATAAATTGGATCATTGTCCCTCTCTTGTCAGTTTGTGGCACCTGAATGGTGAAATCCCCTTTCCTTGGAAGTCAACAGAATTGCTTCTAACTAGACCTTGGGCTACATTGTAGTGCCAACCCCAAAAGAAAATATTATTATAGTCAAGTGAGATTAATTTCACTCTATTGGCAGTATCAGAGTTACTCTCAGGAGTTAACAGAAGAGAAGTGTATGCCATCAGGTCTTACGTGACAGCTGCCACTGGAAAAAGGCACTTGGCACATCAGATTTGTTAAAACTTGAGTAATGTTTCATGAACAATCTCTGTAACAAACAAGTCAAATAATCAGGGAGAAACTGATGGGATGAAGCTAAATAATGTGGGGTACCTTTCTCTAATCATTGGACAACATTTAGCTTTGCAATTTTGAACAGGCTGTAGTGACTACCTTTAGAAATTCTTCCTACACCCCCCCAAAAATTATGACAATGAGTGGATTTCATAAGATGCAAAGAAAAAGCACCTGAGATGTTTTGCTGTCACTACTGACAGCCAGGGGTAATCGGTGCACTCAGCATCCATTGTAAGAGAACAATCTGCATTAAGACAGTTTATAGGCTCATTTCTTCCAAGTGTCTTATATTAAATGAATGACAACTGTGGCAAACTTCTTCCTGGTGCTCCAACTTTTTCTTTACTCACAGAGTCAGCCTAGCTGACCACCACCATTTCCACCCATTCCCTGAGTTTTCTTTGATTCAGTTGTTTTCCAACCATTCAAACTTCCCTGTGCCACAAGAGCACCAGGAGACTTTTCTCCAGCCTGGCATACATGGAGCCCAGTGGAATGTTCCAGAGCTCTCTAAGCTCACTTTCCTCCATCACCCCCAAAGGCAAAGCTTTTTTCTCATCATCACCTTCCCATTCAGCTATAGATTCCTAGATATTTTATATAATGAGAACACAGATAAATCAAAACTGGCTGTAGCTACTCCCATCCCCTCATTGCCCTGTCCTTCAAAGCCATCCTTCTTGTCCTATGACTTTTTTGGGTCAATGAAATTTCTCATTTCTACAGTTTTAGGATTGACTCAATAGCAGTGAAACATGCAGAAATTATTCAAACCTGGGGAGCTTCTGTACCTCGATACAAAGTATTCTCTGGGTTGTAATAATACATATTTTTTCTATTATGTTATACACCATAAATCCTGAGACATTCACTGTGCCTACATTGCAGTTTGCTTTCTCCAGAAAAATAATCCACAAATATTGCATTCATAATAAAGATGTTAGATTTCTGAGCTAGAGGGGTGTTTCAAAACTACTGAGAGCAAAAGAAACAAAGATTTACTTATTTCCTTCCCTACTACAGAGAAGAAATGTGAAATGTCTTGTTTTAACCTCTTTAGTCCTAAGCTGCCAGGTGCCTGCTGTGGCCAAACCATAGAATCATGGAATTGTCAGGTTTGGAAAGGACCTTAAAGATCACCTAGTTCCAACCCCCATGACATGGGGAGGGACACCACCTATTCGTCTGAATGTGGAGCAAATCTGTACCTAACACAAATTTCTGCACAAAAAATCAAAGTCCTTATCTTGTGCAAGTGTCATTCCCTGCCTCATCTCAAACCCCAGATCTACATCACTGGGGTAACTGGGATTATTGAAAAAAAAGATCAGATTTTCTTTGCACATGTTATTTCCTATTATATATATATATATGAGTTATATGTGTATAAGGTCTGATATAAATATGTGATGTGTATAAATTATTTTTCATAACGACGGAAGCCTTCTGACTGATATTTTTCATGTTGATGAAAACATTAATTACTCTAGAGCACACAGTAAGGAAAAGGTAAGACAAATGTTGGTAGAATTAGTAAGTAATCAAATGTAGGATTTTGTAATGGGGTGGTCAGGAGACATTAGGTGGCCCTTGTGTCCTTGTCTGTGAGATGTCTTGAAAAATGTCTCTTTCTATGGAGCTGAGAACAGGACATTTTCTTGCAAGGTATATATTTTGAGCAACCTGGTCTAATGGAAGGTGTCCCTGCCCAGGCAGTGGGGTTGGAACCAGGTGATCTTTAAGGTTCCTTCTAACCCAAACCATTCAGAAACAAATGAACAAGTGAATAGACCTTGCAAGGCAGGCCTGTAGCAGCAATATGATGTAATACTGAAGACAGATGTTTACCTTCTTTGTCTCTTAACCTTTTTTTCCTGGAGTATCTCATCTCTGCTTTCCACAGAGTGTGCAGAAACTGAAAAAGGCTTTTGTAGCATCACTGTTCTTCCCACAGGTCTTCAGTTTTTTGTGCCCAAACAGCAAGTCAGGGAGAACATGTCCAGTGCCTCAGAAATATCATGAAACAATACAAAGTTGTCCAAAGGGGTTCCACCTTCTTTAAACATATATAAATAATAGTTACAAGTCAAACAAAATTAGGTATTTTTTTCTCTCTCTTTTTTTCTTTGTTTGTTTGTTTTTTGTTTGTTTGGTTTGGTTTTAGTTTTTTGTTTTAACCCATGAAAAAAACACCAAACCAAACAATGATGCAGTTGATGTGATCGTGGACTTTGCCCTGCTTCAAGAAGTTTCTTGAGAAATGTTTCACTTACATGTTCATTCATTCTGTACATTCATTGCTCTTTCTCACTTCCAGGTTGTGTTCAATATTTTCATTGTTATGTGGGTACTGCCAAAAAGTTTGGAGAAGAAACGTGGTGGAATCTGAGAAAAACCTGCTTCCAGATTGTTGAACATTCCTGGTTTGAATCCTTTATTATATTCATGATTCTTCTAAGCAGTGGAGCCCTGGTTAGTGTCATAAAATTTTGTTTATTTCTTTAAAAGCATTTTTTGCTTTAGTTTCTATCCAGAGAAGCTTTTTTTAGGAGAAAACAGTTAATATCTTTGAACTCATCAGGAGAAAAAACGAGAGCTATCATACAGCAGTCATCTATTCACTATTCCAGTTACTGCAAATTTATTATTCATATTATTACAAGTTATGAGAGACAATGAACAATAATAAAAATATGTAACTCTCAGAAGCTGTTTCTATTCTGGCTTTGTACTGGATTTTTCTGGTTTTCTTTAGAAGATATTTTACAGTTGTGAAATGTATATACTTTTAATGTCATTAAACCAAACATATTTCCCTTAATACTTGGAAAAAATAGTACTTGATTCTCTTGAAACTACATTTTTAGAAATTAATTTCTAAAGAAATTTGTAGAAGTTTGTATTCTCCTCTTTGGTTCCCAGTATGTGTATGGTGTGTGTGTCCATGGGGTTGTACTAAGTAGAGAAAAAGAAAATTAAGGGAGAATTACACATTTACCAGCTACCACAGATTTGAGTAAAAGTGTTTTTGTGGGAGCCCAAGATGGTTGGTTAACATTCAAGGACCACTTCTTCCAAGCTTAAGACCAGAGCATCCCAATGGGAAGGAAATCAAGAAAGGGAACTAGGACACCAGTATGGTTAAATGAGGAACTGCTGGGTAAACTCAAATAGAAGAAGAGAACCTATAGATCATGGAATAAAGGGCTGGGCTCCCCACTTTGGAGGAATATTAGACTGTTATCCAAGAGTGCAAAGAGACAACTAGGAAAGCTAAAGCCTCCTTGGAATTAAACCTTGAGGTTAAGGACAACAGGAAGGACTTCTTCAAATACATAGAGGATAAAACTAACACTAGAGGCAATGTAAGCCCACTGCTGAATGAGGTGGGTGCCCTGGGGACAGAGGATACAAAGAAGGTGGAATTGCTGAACACCTTCTTTGCCTCTGTGTATACTGCTGAAGGATGAGGATGTCCTCAGGAGCCTCAGGCCCCTAAGGCTGCTGAGGAAGTGAGGGCAAAGGATGAGTTTGCCTTGGTTGATGAGGGCTGGGTTAAGGATCAGTTAAAGAGACATTCATAAACCCATGGGCCCTGATGGGATGCACCCACGGGTGCAGAGAAACTGGTGGATGTCATTGTCAGGCTGCTCTCCATTATCTTTGGGAAGCTGTTGGGAACAGGAGAGGTGTTTGAGGACTGGAGGAAAGCAAATGTCACTCCAGTCTTCAAGAAAGGCAAGAAAGAGGACCCAGGTAACTACAGACTGGTAAGCCTCATGTCCATCGCTGGAAAGGTGATGGAACAACTCATCCTTGGTGCTGTCTCCAGGCACATCAAGGACAAGAGAAGCTTATCAGGAGAGGTTAACATGGCTTTACTAAGGAGAAGTCATGTCTGACCAACCTGATAGCCTTCTATAAGGATGTAACTAGGTGGATGGCAGAGCAGTAGACATAGTTTATCTTGATTTCAGGAAGGCATTTAACACCATCTCCCACAGTATCCTTGGAGCTAAACTGAAGAAGTGTGGCCTGGTTAATTGAGTAGTGAAGTGGATCGGGAGTTGGCTGAAGGACAGAAGCCAGAGAGTTGTACTCAATGGGATGGAGTCTCCTTGGAAGTCTGTTTCTAGTGGTGTCCCTCAAGGGTCAGTACTGGGACCAGTATTATTGATAACCTGGATGAGGGAATAGAGTGCACTATCAGCAAGTTTGCTGCAGACTCAAATCTGGGAGGAGTGGCTGACAGCCCAGAAGGCTGTGCTGCCATTCAGAGAGTCCTGGACAGGCTGGAGAGTTGGGCAGGGAGAAACTTAATGAATTCCAACAAGAGCAAGTGTCAAGTCCTGCATCTGGGAAAGAACAACCCCAGGTACCAGTATATGTTGGGGACTGATCTGTTGAAGACCAGCATAAGGGAAAGAGACCTGGTGGTGCTGGTGGATGGAAGGATTACCATGGGCACATAATACGCCCTTGTGGCCAAGAAGAGGGTGGTTAGTAGGTCAAGAGATGTTCTGCTCCTCTTCTCTGCCCTGGTGAGGCTGTATCTGGACTATAGTGTCCAGTTCTGGGCCCCTCAGTTCCAGAAGGAGCAGGAAGAGCTTGAAAGAGAACAAAACACAGAGCAACCAAGATGATGAAGGGAGTGGAACATCTCCCTTATGAGGTAAGGCTGAAGGAGCTGGGGCTCTTCAGCTTGGAGAAGAGGAGAATGAAGGGTGACCTCATCAATGTTTATAAATATGTAAGGGCCAAGTGCCAGGAGGACAGAGTCAAGCTTTTCTTGGGCGTCACCAACAATAGGACAAGGGGCAATGGTTATAAACTGGAGCGTAGGTGGTTCTGTGTAAATATAAGGAAGAATTTTTTCACTGTGAGGGTGACAGAGCACTGGCACAGGCTGTCCAGGGAGGTTGTGGAGTCTCCTTCCCTGGAGACATTCAAAACCCACATGGAAGTGTTCCTATGTCACCTGCTGTAGGTGACTCTGCTCTGGCAGGGGCATTGGACTAGATGAGGTCCCTTTCAACTCCTAACTTTCTATGAATCTATGATATTGATGCTAGACTTCTATTTTATAAAATTACTCTCTGACTTTTGCCATTTATCTGTATATTACGGTTTCAGGCATTTGAAGACATCCATATAAATAAGAGAATAAAAATTCAAAATATGTTGGCATTTCTTGACAAATTGTTCACTTTCATCTTTGTTCTGGAGATGTTCCTGAAATGGATGGCTTATGGTTTCAAGAAATATTTCACCAATGCCTGGTGCTGGCTGGACTTCCTAATTGTAAATGTAAGTTCTGCCTTTGGCATTTTTAACATGACATTTTAACATTCCTGAAATGAGTTAAGTACCAGAATCAATGGCTGTTTTCTGTATGTGAAGATAAGACAATCCCCTAGACTCCTTTATTGAAGGTTTCAGGATATTACACTTATGGGCACTGAAATTTTTTTTTTTTTTTTTTTTTTTTTAAAATGGGAATAAAGGAACGATACACCAGGACATTACTAATACTTTCTTTTGTCTTTCCATTCAGGCATCTCTAATAAATCTCCTGGGCAGCACAGTTAGTCCCATGAAATCTCTGAGGACTCTCCGAGCTCTGAGACCCTTAAGAGCATTGTCACGATTTGAGGGGATGAGGGTAAGACAATACAAATGAAAGCCTGTCAGTATTAACAGGCATGTAACAAGTTTGTAAGTAATGACTGTGTCTTTATGAAGTCCACAGGTCTGCCCCAGTTTCAGTTTGGGACCTATAAAACAAGTTTTTAAAAGATACCTTTACTGCACTCCTCTGTCCTAGGCTGCTTGTTGTAGACTTTCCTTGGGGGATCAATACTAAGTGCCATTGAAACTAAAACCAGACTAGGCAGAACTTTGTTCCCTTGCTTCTCAGTCATTCTTGTGTTCATTCATTTAGAATTCTGAGTGCAATTTTCAGTTCTGAAGTCTGATGGTGAACTAATTCAGAGGAAAGAATCACCCTCTGTCTGAAAGTTTTTACTGAATTGGTTTGCAAAAAGTACTATATTTTGTCTGGTTATGCAGAATGTGTGTGATATAGTCTCCAAAAAACTTCAGAAAACTTTATAATTTTTGTGCTGGTCCACCAAGTTTGTTGCCGCCTGGCTGGTGCATTCATTCTCCTCACTAAAACTCAATTATATATCAAACAGTATGCTCATAATTTCCTACTATCCTTTCACAAACTACCTCAGTTTGTGAAGCAATCTGCTGTCTTATGCACTTAAACTCTTCAAAAATAATAGATCTAGCAAAACACTCATGGAGAGTTATTACTGATCCTTCTAAAAATTCCTCTCTACTGTCTTAATAGTACAGCCATCTGCACTAGTGCTTAGGGATGAATATTTCAGAAATTTTATATTGTAAAAGTTTAAAGCATGCAAACCTCCCACTCCAAAACTAAGAGAAAGTCATCAAAAGAGGATGGGCTCACACTGCAGCTTCCTTACGTGGTAATGCCTCTCAACAACCCTAAGAGTGTCATCTATTGCTTTGGAAGCCTAAGGTGTACTATGGACCTATGAATCTTCGAGGTACCCATGCCACTTGTGACTAGCATTGCAATGGAAAACATTGGGTTTCTGTTTCAGGTGACCAAATGACTGCTTATTGCACTGAGCAAAGACTTGAGCCCATCTTTACTGTATTTTTCCTCTCTCATTTTGTCTAAGGTGGTTGTCAATGCTCTCTTGGGAGCCATCCCTTCCATTATGAATGTCCTGCTCGTCTGCCTCATCTTCTGGCTCATCTTTAGCATCATGGGAGTGAACCTCTTTGCTGGAAAGTTTGGGAAGTGTGTCAATATGACAGAAGAAGATTCAGAAATAAATAATATGATCAATAACACAAATGACTGTGAAGTGTATAATAACACAGGGAAAATATACTGGGTGAATCTTAAAGTCAACTTTGATAATGTTGGATCTGGCTACCTGGCTCTTCTTCAGGTGGTAAGTGCTTCTTGTCTTGACTAGCCAGCACCATGTCAGATAGGCTTGACCTCCAGCCAACTTCTAATTCATCCCTGTAGGTGATGGAAAAGAGCAATCATATAGCCTGCTTTTCTCTGTTTATGCACACAAATGAAAACCGGGGGACAGATTAGATCCTGACGTGAATTTCCATGTGGAAAAGTAAGCATCTGATGAAAGAGGTGAAAAGAACTTCCAGCTTGTTCAGGACCCTGGGTCATGGAATCAATGTCAGATGGAAATCTGGGGCAAATACTCAGCTAATGTTGTGTAATACAGATTTTTTTTCAGCTATGAGGGTTGTAGGGCCTTTAGTAGACCTTAAGTGAAGATTTGCCCTGTCAGCATGGTAGGACAACATATTTTCTCCTACCAAGGAAGCTTTCACATCCTGGTAAGGCTGAGAATGCCACACATACAGCAGGGGAAGGTTTCTCTGGAGTCAGAGCTTGGTGCTGTGTGTGTGCATCCATATCAAAGGCTCTTACTCCAGTCAGTGTCATTCAGGTATTGCAGATGATGTGAAGACTTACCCTGAAAGCTCAGCATGTTTTCTCTAATCTCTCCTTCTAGGCAACATTTAAGGGTTGGATGGAAATCATGTATGCAGCAGTAGATTCACGAGAGGTCAGTCACTGTATTCAAACACTTTTTTTTTTAAATTAATGCTACTGCTCTCTACAAAGGCACTGCAATTTTTGCACTTTTGTTTCAGCTGTTTGTGCTAAATCTCTCCAGTAATTATTTTTAACAAGTGATATAATAATTTCATCTGTAAATGCTTCATTGAACATATTTTCAGTCATCACTAGTACTCTTTTACCTACTGTTTGTATTAATAGTAGTGTTTGCTGTCTTATCAGAAGTCATCCAGTCGTATACAGAGCAAAGTGATACATCTTTGGAGGCAAGTAATTTCAAAAGAAGAGGAGGATATATTAATTTGATCATGACATCAAAGGAAGCAAATAATTTTAAAAGTAACTGCAACTAAAAATGATTTGGGGTTGTGTTTCAAATTGAAAAACTATTCTTATTCTAGGCTTTTTGTTGTGTGTTTTTTTGGTTTTTTATCCATAAAAGTAGGATTTTGCTGAGCAGAAAAAATAAATAAATATCTAGGCCAATATTGTTAAAGGCAAGATCTTGGAATTAAATTAAGATTAAATTAAATTAAGTGCTTGGAACTAAATAGTTACTTCCTTTTTCAAGTACAGAGCAATATACAGCTCCTGTTTTTATTGGAAGGAGCTGAACAGAAGCTTATGAAAATCATGTCAAGAATGACCACTTCAGTAACTGTTTTTATTGACTTTAGTTGGGTCTCAATCAATTGCAAATGACAGGATTTTAGTTCAGATTGGAAAAGAAAGAAACAGCCACAACAGTCAACTTCTGTGAAATAAAAGTAGTTTAACATAAAAGTAAACTGTTAGTCAAAGACTGATTTTTGCTTTACCAGTTTTTCAGTACAAATATATTCAATAGAACATGAATTAAATTATCCTGTTCTGCAATAACATATCTGGAAAATGCCTTCAAAATATTGTAAAATAAATAAAACTAGTTAGTTGCCATAGTGTCATAGTGAGCCATATTTTCTTATTAGTTATCTCTCAGGTGTTGTGCTTGGTGTATCACTTCATAAGGTTCATGTTTAATTTCAAGAGACAGCAGACAGCATCTGAGCAATTATGTACTTAGAAGGTCATAGAATTTTGTTGCATCTAATAGTCACCATAAGAATGTTACATTCATCAGCCTTCCAAAAGCATTTTTGAGATGATCTGCAGTATGAAAATTATCTTGAAATGGGCCCACGTTCTTACTGGTGATGTTTTCATGTTGTTTCTTCTTGCAGAAAAATGAGCAGCCACGAATGGAGTACAGTGTCTTTATGTATCTCTACTTTGTGAATTTCATAATCTTTGGATCTTTCTTTACCCTGAATCTATTTGTTGGTGTTATTATTGACAACTTCAACCAACAAAAGAAAAAGATAAGTATATTGGTTCTGCTCCAAGGCACCTACTATGTCTCCAACAAAGCTGTCTTCAGAGAACAATATCTTTGCTCTATGTAGAATTTAAAATGTCTATTGATATTAAAAAGAGCATTAGTATTAAGTTAGCAGAAATAACACCCAGGGTGCATTTCTTCCTCCTTTTTTTTACCCTCTAACCTGAACATCCAGCTCTTTCCCAACGTTTTGAAGACAATAAAATCTCTGCAGCCCCTTTAAATCTTCCTCCTTTTTGGGATCTGAGCATAATGGGAGATTTGTTCTTTAGAAAGTGGTCTGCTACTCTGAGTCTTTTGGATATTCAACAAGAAGGGGATGTGAGAATTCAGGGAAAGAGTTGTTCCTATCCAGGTTTTCAGTAGGTCCTTTTTTTTTATGCTTTCAGAGCTAGCTGTGTTTAATACCAGGACTTCTGTTTTGTGAACATACGGTTTGTGCTACTCTGGTTTTTGGACACAGTTATGGATTATGAAAAGTGCTACTATCAGCAAGATGTGAAACAGGAAGAAATGTAATTTTCCAGCATTTTAGACATTGTACCCAGAAGAATGCTGCTTGCTCACCAAGTAATAGTGACATTTCTTTATATACCTAGGTGGGGAAGATATCTTTATGACAGAGGAACAGAAAAAATATTACAATGCAATGAAAAAGTTGGGATCCAAGAAACCTCAAAAACCCATTCGAAGACCACTGGTAAGACTAAATTCTTCAAAGGGAAAATGCATTACAAAAGTGAAGTTTAATTCACCAAAAAGTGCATATGTTTAAATATTGCACATAAATTATTTATACTGTCTTTATATTGATACTCAGTGCCTCTGCAGTCAGCTCCATACCAAAGATTTTACAGGTTAAATATTTATTAAGTTCTCTGCATAAATATTGTTGGGTTTTACGTTCACCTTGGAACTTATTAAACTTGAGGATGGGAAGGGATTTCTAATGTCACTTCAATATTCTGCCTTTCTTAAATTTCTCTGCCTTCACTATAGCTGAGTGACTGCAACATGCAAATTGCAGCTGTTGGAAACACAAATGAGTGTACCCTGCTTTCATAACTGATGCCAGATGTATTTTTCTCCTCTAGAACAGATACCAAGGGGTCCTTTTTGACATTGTGACATGCCAAGCCTTTGATATTGTCATCATGGTTCTCATCTGTCTTAACATGATCTCCATGATGGTGGAAACCCATGAGCAAAGTGAAGCGAAGACTAACATCCTTTACAAAATCAATATACTCTTCGTTGCTGTTTTTACTGCAGAGTGTGTACTAAAATTGTTGGCTCTGAGGCAGTACTATTTCTCAAATGCCTGGAATATATTTGATTTAGTGGTTGTGATCATGTCACTTGTGGGTAAGTTAAATTGGTTTGGCAGGCTCTTTACTAAATCAATTCTTATTCTTTTCAGAAAAATATAGTTAAAATTCACCAACTGCAAATGGATGTTGAAATGGAAATAATAAAAACAGGAGGTGTTGAGGAAAAAGAACTATGTGACTTAAAACTTAAAAGATTTATTACAACACTGTGAAATAAGATTGTCTATTATTTTGTTTTGATAATTTTTAACAAATGACTTCTACATTGAAAAATTCTCCATAATTAGAAGGTTTTTCCTAGGTTGGTTTTAGGTTGGTTTCCTTTAGGTTGGTTTTTCCTAGCATGAAAGACAGAATTAATCACTTATCATACCAGTACCATGTTATCTGATATTTTCCACTGTTAAAGATTTAGTGCTCAATTAGAAATCTTTGAGATAAAAATTACTGGGTTTTGTCATCTGTGTTCATAAGGGAAAATTGAAATATAGAGAGAGTTTGAAGACCAGAACTAGATTATTGTCTGTAGAATGCTGTTTCTGGAGACTCGGGCATAGCTGATTGAAAATACAAGTGTAACAAATAGAAAAGAACATTACAAATGTATTTGCTTTTACTTGAAGGAACTGCAAAGAAAGAGTGGAGTAAAGATCTCTCCTGACACCTTAACTATTCCTAGGACCAGCATTACTGGAACATCAAAAGGCAATTAGGGGAAGAAGAATATTTTGTTTCTTTAGCATGAGTTATATTCTTGGCAATAATATTATAGCTCTTTCTTGAGAAATTAAGTTCCTGGATGGAAGTCCAGAAAGCTATGTCCAAAACAGTTAAATCCAGAAAAAACAAATCTCCCCTAGTGCTGCTCAAGCCCTGATTTTTTATTATGCAAACTAAAGGTAAAATAATAGCTATGTGCAGCTATGTCCCAGGATGAACAAACAGTCACTGCAGGGTGGCATGCACAACTTCTTTGTTCATCACTGTTTTTGCTTATACATACCTTTACTATATTATCTACACGATGACCTTACTATTATAATTATATCTTTTCTCTGTTTAGCTTTGTTGAGTCAGTATTCGAAGTCAAATTTAGAAGGTAAATAGGTCACTGAAGTATTCATGCAGACAGACTATCAGTCAACAAGTGGTGAGTGATACAGATATTTGAAGTTGTGTAGGAAGGTGTTTGCCATCCTTGGTACCGTGGATACTATCTGCTGGTGGCTGAAGAATGCAGTTCATAATTGCTGAATTCTAAAGCTATTTTTAAACTTCTAGTACTATTTTAAAATATTGTATCTAAAATATTTAAAATAATTTAAACTATTTTAAACATCTAATAAAAATTGTCCTACTAGGTAATTATGCTACACACGCTGGGTGTTTTTCAGCTATACAGGTATTATCATTTCATCTTGCTACTTGTTAAGTAGAAATGTGATAATCTAACAAGTTATTATCCTTTCCATTTCAGCCTTACTGCTTTCTGGCATTGGTAAAGCATTTGAACAATTCTTACCACCTACACTCTTCAGGGTTATTCGCCTGGCTCGGATTGGACGAATCCTGAGACTCATCCGGGCTGCCAAAGGAATTCGAACTCTGCTTTTTGCATTAATGATGTCCCTGCCTGCTCTGTTCAATATTGGCCTCCTTCTTTTTCTGGTCATGTTCATTTATGCTATTTTTGGCATGCAAAGCTTTGCCTATGTGAAGATGGAAGGTGGCATTGATGACATGTTCAACTTCCAAACCTTTCCTAACAGCATGCTCTGTCTCTTCCAAATCACCACATCAGCAGGCTGGGATGGTCTTCTCAGTCCTATTTTAAACACTGGACCACCATACTGTGATCCAAATGTAAATGGTACTATAGGAGAATGTGGTAAACCTGCCATAGGCATTATTTATTTTGTAAGTTACATCATTATATCATTTCTCATTGTTGTCAACATGTATATAGCTGTTATTCTGGAGAACTTCAACGCTGCTACTGAGGAAAGTACAGAGCCTTTAGGGGACGATGACTTTGACATCTTCTATGAAATTTGGGAGAAGTTTGATCCTGAAGCAACTCAGTTTATAACTTTCTCTGCACTTTCAGACTTTGCAGATGCTCTGGCTGAACCTTTACGTGTACCAAAACCAAACAAAGTTGAACTCATAGCAATGGACCTGCCTATGGTCAGTGGAGATAGGATCCACTGCTTGGATATCTTGTTTGCTTTTACCAAAAGAGTATTAGGAGATTCTGAGGTGATGGATACTCTTAAAGTACAAATGGAAGAGAAGTTCATGGCTGCAAATCCATCCAATCAGTCCTATGAGCCAATCTCCTCTACTCTCAGACACAGACAAGAGGAAGTTTCTGCTACTGTCATCCAGCGTGCCTACAGGAGTCACTTGCTCCTGCGCTCCGTAAAGCAGGCTTCTTACCTGCAACATCACAGAACTTGCAGTGATGACAATCTTGGAGGTACCCCTCCAGAAAGAGAAGGACTTATTGCATCTATGATGAGTGAAAACTACGGTAGGAGTCCCGACAAGTCTGAAACCTTGTCCTCAGAATCCTTTTCTCCATCATATGACAATAAGACAAAAGCCAGTAGTGGCAATCTCATGGTTGAGAACAGAAAAATTACAGGCAATCAACAACCTCCAGACATGAAATAGTGCATCAGTGACAATGTTGTTAAGAATATTTTAAAATGTTCACAAAAGCTGATACTGTACATGCACGTCAGCTGAGGCAGCCTCCCTACTAAACCCAGCCTATTGATCATGGTCAGCAAACCATAGTTGGGTATGATCATTGGACTGTGGTAGCTGCTACCTCGTGGCCTTTGGCTCTGCTATGTTCAGCTTTGTTCAATAGTTTTGCATATGCAGAGACAAAATCTATGAGGTCCCACAGTACCTGTGTGCTGCTGTAGGTAATATCTGCTGATGTTACCCTTGTCCCAAGAAGCAGAGAAAAGCCCAAGCAGCAGCAGATCTACTGGAGAACAGGCAAAGAATGTCAGCATTAAATAAATTGCAGAAGAGAGGTCTAAAATTCACCCTTAGTCCATTTGTTGTTGATACTCTCATTATAAAGCTCTTAGGCAAATGGTTGCTGATTTTATTTATTTATTTTTTTAATGTTTGGGGATTGATGTACCACAAACTGCCCACTGCATGATACACAGATATACCACAGGGTAGTGGACTTCTTCCAATGGGATTGATTTACAGAATAAGTCATGGCATGTATGATGTTGTAGTTGTGTTACTGCTGCTTGATAAAATAATAAATACAAATTAGTATTGAAGAAGTTGTAGTGAGCTGAGTAAAACCTTGCTTTATATCTTGTCTGGGAGGATTATTTTTTAACCTGGTTTCCTCTGGAAGAGGAGAGCCTTGCTGTGTGTATGTCAGTCACTCCATAATAAATTGTGTTTGTTACCTGTTTTCCTCAGACTTCATAGAATGGTAGAATGGTCAAGTTTCATGCTCAGCTTCATTCCTGCCAATATGGTAGAGGAGAGAGAAACAAATAAACATTTCCAGTGGAGGGAAATTGGCAGCATCACTTCAACCACTCAATTAGACATTGGAAACCCAGACTGGGAAGCACCACATGGTCCCCATCAGAGCTGCCCTTGCGTGATGCTGGTGAGCATCACTCATGGCTATGGAGTGAGGCTTTGGCCTAAGGTAGATGTGACCCATCAGTGGTAGAAACCTTTTCCCATCTGTCTGTGCTTCTCTCTGGGATAACCAGTTTTCTCTGTCCTGCAAAAGTTAGAAGAAAACCAAGTATGAGTAATATGGACAATTAGCATTGGGGTCTGGAGTTTACAAAAGACTAAACATAATAATGAACTGTGCTTCTCATGAAACTCTGTGTGCACATGGACTCTCCTGATCTTCAATACATTTTCATGGTAGAGTTCTCTATTTTCATGACCTTACTAAGTTGGGCTTCTTCTCAGAAAAACACATGTATTTTGTCCTTTGCACATGTGATTTGGTGATACTTTCAGCTTATGCACTTTCCTGTTTAAGGACTGTTGAGTTATCCCTTCTATTCCACTAGTCACAGTCATAGATTACTCTTGACATTTTAATTTCTTATTTAAACTTAAAACACATTGAATGCAAGTCAGTGTAAGATGCTTTTTGTTTTTTCTTAGACACAAGGTTGTAGCTGTGTTGGCACTGTTGGGGTTGGCAGGTTTTGGCAAGGCTTGAATGAGCTTTCTCCTCATCACCGATTTCAGACAGAAATAAACCCAGGTTTTTTTGTGTGAATAGGACCTCCTGTACACTCTGCTTGCACCCTGTAGCAAGTTAGCTACTCTTTTGAACAACCCTTCTCCATGGGGGAAGTTAGATGTCTGTCACTTTCCTCTTCCCTTTTTCATCCCTTAAATTTGTGAACTCTTTGGATAAAAATTCTTTTACTATGAATGGTAAATTACACCATAACAACGAGACTGTTTTGGATTAACACTGTCTGAACACTATTTGCAAATATATAATATTTATAATGCCTTTTAATTTTAATTTCCTCTGTGGTGATCTCTTATCTTCTCTTAGACGTCACGACATCTTTAGTTACTTTTGACTGATGCTTTCTCAGATTTTTAAAAAGGCATGTAGTGAATCTGCTTTATATCAGGGAATTCAGCAGCTCTGTGATGCTGGAACCCATAAGTCTCTGTTCCTTCATACTAGAAAATAATACCAACAAAGAAAACTATGAGGTAAATAATATAATTTTTAAACCACTTGCCCAGCTTGTGAACCAGCACAGGTTAGGAGTTAACTACATCTCCCTCTGCTTCCCATGGTCTGCAGAGACCATTGAGAAGCAATCGTGAGCTACAAGCATCATTCTCATTGATTTGGGAGTGCATGGAACACACAGAGTTTCGTAAAATTGAGACTGGGATCTGCATTTGGCAGTGAAACTTGTTGAATGCTTCCTCCTAGTGGTTTTAGATCAAAATGACATAATTCAAAGTGCAAAAAAAGTTGGGACCTTTATCGCAACTAAATAACCGCCTTAAAAAAGAATATTGGCAGCAAGCACAGATCCTATGGGGAGTGAGATAAAGGGTTTTGCTAAAAGACAACTATGATTTAAATGTCTAAAAATTAAATAAGTGAGAGCATCCATTGTAAAAGATTTAGACCATGAGATTAAAACTGAAAGAGTACTTAACTCATTGACTACAGAAGAAAGAAAAACAAATCATGAAGATGTATGATTGGCTTAAAAGGGGGAGGGATGAGGTTCTGGACAGTTTCAGTGTTGAAAATAATAATATATATATATATAAATATATATGGTAAAGATAGGCAAATAGTATCCTTCATTTTCAGTGGCAACAATATTCAGTATGTGTTTACACTTTCCTTGGCTGACAAGAAATATTTTAATGGAAATATCAGTACAGCCATGGGTGAACACAGAGGGGAATTAAAGCAATGGATTCAGGGGCCTACAATAAAGCTGGGGTTGGGCTTTTTACATGGGTGTGTAGTGAGAGGAAAAGGAAGAATGGTTTAAAACTGGAAGAGGGGAGATCTAGGTTAGGCATTAGGAAGGGATTCTTTAATTTGAGGGTGGTGAGACACTGGAACTGGTTGCTCAAGAAGCTGCGGCTGCCCTCTCCCTGGAAATGTTCAAGGCCAGGTTGGATGGGACCCTAAGCAACCTGGTCTAGTAAATGGGGTCCTGTCCATGCATGGGGGTTGGAACTGAATGATCTTTAAGGTCCCTTCTACGATAATAACCCCGCTTCAAAAAATACTGTTGAGAACTAGCACATGAAACTGCAGATACGTCAGAAAGAATTTTGTGAGAATCTGTCAGATAAGGAGAAGTAGTTGGAGGGAAAAAAATATCACACAAAACCCAACTCAAATATAATACTTTTATTTCAAAATGAAATAACAAGCAATTCAATAAATCAGAGACTAATTTGAGCTGAGCAGGTTGCAGGGCTGTGGAACACTTTCTGAAGGGAAATAATGAAAGAATTGAAGGGAAGTGGAACATAAAATAGGTTTGAAATCTATTTACTAAGAAAAAAGAACGAGACAGATCTTATCTGATGGTATTCTGAGAGAGCTCTGTCAGATGAGTACCTGTGGTTGAATTGGAGACAACAAAGAGGTGTAGTATTTGCAGAGCAGAAACTGGTTCTGTTCATGTTGGGAGAGACCTTCTGGTGAGAGAGCTCCAGCACCAACCAGTTGGATTTGGCAATATTTTTATCCTTAATCTGTACACAAAAATGGCATAATGATATATATCCTTGAATAATTCAGTGAGTTAAAGTCAGGAGGAGTCAGAAGCATGTGGGACAAGCAGGAAATCCTTCTGGGTGACCACAGACACTGGACTGAGAACAAGATGCAACCAGGCAGAGCTTGAAGTCCTCTGCTGGGGCCAAGTGGGGACATTTGCTGCCAGGTGATGGAACCAGCAGAACACTGAAAAGGGTTGGATAAATTACTGAAAATAAATTACCTCTCAGCTGAGGCACAGTCCGTGGAACACAGGATGTGCTAATGAAGGGAAAGCAGGGGTGAGGCCACATCTAAACCTGTGCATCCATTGGTAAATGATACTCAAGAAAGCTGATACTGACTAAACAAGAATAAAAGGGATTCTGCTAGAGACAGGGGATTAGAAGGGCTCTAGAAAGAAGCCTAGAAGTATAGTTTGTTTAATCCCACAAATCAAGAGGAGTGACTGTTCCTGAGAGGGGAATAAGTGTCAGTGAGGGTTAAACCAGATCATGGAGCAATGTTTATTTTGAATACAGGCTACACCAACCAACCAACCTTGTTCCAAATGTGTAGCAGGGGTGTTGTTCCCTTTCCATGATCCCATGAATATGGGCCAGGCCTCTGGCAGAGAGGAAAGTTGGAAAATACACCTAGAAAATTTGTCATCCAAGTGTCTTGGAGTACAAGTTGCTCCAGGACAGCAAGATCCAACTACACAAAACAGTCCTAACTTATCCCATATAGTCAATTAAGATGGTCCCTAATTGAGGCCTCTGATGAGTTAGAACAGCAATACCAGAAAATTTTCCTGCAACAAGCACAGGATAGGTTTAGTAGGAGGGTATAGGGTGTAGCAGAGAGGGCTGGCATGCTCACAAGTTGTGTGCTGGCCAAATGTTAATATAACTGCAGGCAAATAGATGAAGAAGCTTGTTGGACAGATGCTGAACTAATGTTTGTGTGAGCTGATAGGAGAAACAGATCCAAAGGGTCTGCTTGTCAACAGTATGAGCACAAACCCACTGAGGGACTTCAGTGCAGGTTACTATGTTATATGTTATAACAATGTCATCTTGCCCCAAGAGGAACTGGAAACACAGAATTAACACTGCCACATATATTGCAGGTGAATGTTGGACTGCATTTGTCTGAAATTAGTTGTCCAGCAAGGGCTACAGCTCCTGATCTAAAGACATCACAGAAAATGTTTGCCCCTGGTAATTTGTTTCACAGTTAATTAGCCTTACACTTAAAATCACAAGCCTACCTTTTCATTTAAATGGGTTTGACTTCAGGTCCACGATACCTGGTTCTTGATATAACTTTAATGCTACATTAAAAACTTCTTTAGTACCTGTTACTTTCATTCAGTGAAGACATTCATTCACTGTCACCTCTCTATTTATCATTTTAATGTTGAGTGGAATGACCTCTTAAAATGTCACACAGAGGCATTTTCCTCATCAACCAAATAACCTTTTGTCTCTTTTCAGTGTCTTCCTATATCTGACCAACCAATGCCAGAGCTGCTGCCTATCTTGATCATTACATCCATAAAAGTATTCAGCCACTATTCTCTCTCCTAGGAGCTGCAGAGCAGGAAGCATCTCTAGTGGATGTGGCAGGAAAAGGGTTAACCCATTCAGCCAACAGGAGCCAGCTGCAAGGTATAAAAGATTAGGGGGAGAAAATAAGGGAGGAATTGGTTGCTCAGGATAGAGGTGGGGTGCTGGAAGTAGTGTCTCAGCTCTGTAAAGGTAAGGGGTGGAAGAACTGCTGCTGTTTTGGGACAAGTGGAATAAGAGGTTTGAGGACTGACAGCTGGAGGAAGATTTGGATGAGTTTGGGTAAGGTGTGAGCTTCTCTGGGTTGGAGGATCTCAAGGAGGTGACCCACAGAACTGTGTAGCACCTTGATGTTTTATTTTGCTGTCAGACTCCCTGGTGAGAGGAAAGGACCCTGTGCCATGAGAAGGGCCAGGCAGAGCAAGCCTGGAAAAGAGGATTCTGGCAGCATAGTCGGAAGAAACAGCTGGGCTTGCTTACTGCTCTTGTAAGCTTTAGCCTGTGTTAATTTAAACTAAAGGGAGGAATCCAAATGATGTATGTTTCTACATATATATATAAGGAAAAATCCAAACAGGGACAGGATAAGATTAGTAACATAAAAATGTTTGGTGTAATTCCTATTTTGTCCCTTTATATCAAGAATGAATTTTGAAAGGAAACATTTTTCCTAGCATCAGGTGAATTTGTTTAGTTAAATTTTAGATCATCTTGTTTGGTCATTTGGTCATCTTCAAATACATTCTCACACAACTCCCCCCACCTCCCAGAAAATGGGGAAGATCTCAAGTGGATCCAAACCCTTGTTCTGGTTTGGCACTTAGTGACACAAACTGTTGCTGGCTTAAGGAGTCCTGGGGGTAGTGACAACCAGACTTCATCTCTCAGTAATATGTGTGATGTAGTTCTTACCTTGGCTCATGTTTTTGGCAGGTCTTCTATCTCAATAAGGTTCAAGGAATAAAATCATAGACTCATTAAGGCTGGAAAAGACTTTTTGAGATCAAGTTCAACCATCAACCAAACAGTACCAAGCCTACTAAAGTATGTCATGAAGTGTCACATCTACACATTTGTTGAACACCTCCATGGATGGTGACTCTACCTTTTCCCTCAGAGGCCTGTTCCAAATCTTCACAGTACTTTGAGTAAAATTTTTTTCTTAATATCCAATCTAAACTTTCCCTAGAGCAAGATGAGCCTATTTTCAACTCTGTTGCCCTTTGGACAACTTCAGCAATTCAATGTCTTGCTTGTAGTTAGGGCCCCAAAATAGAACTCAGGATTCAAGGTGATTATTTTAAAGTTTCTCCTCCGTGTGTGACTTCAGCTTTATTCTGAAAAGAGTGATTGGCTCGCTCCAAAGCTAAAGATGTCTACACAGGCAAAACCAAATCTCAGCCCTGTGCAGGGCTGGATATGCCTGTGCTACAAACTGGGAAGTTGACTGAAACTACAACAGCCACCAGAAAGAGCTATTTTGAGCCCTGTTGCAAAATCCAGCTCCATGCATGGCTGCTACCACTGCTGGTGAGGTGATGAGGATGTTCCTCTTTCCTTCACACTGCACTTCCCACCACCTTTGACCATACAGTGTCAGGCTCTTGGGTTTCTACACAGGCAAATCTTCTCTAAGTGAGTTTGTCAGATCCTCTAGGCAGGGAACAGGACACCTGATGGAAACCTAAAATGTATCTTGCTCCACAAATGCTGGTGGGCTGGGTGAGATAGAGCAAATAGCCTTTCCTGGGTGTTCAGGATATCTGTGCTGTATTTCTCAGAAATCCTTGCTGGGGGTATGTGTGGAGCCAGATGCTTGTAGCATGTGGAAATGGAGAGTTCCTTTTGTTTGGCTTTTTTTTTTTTTTTTTTTTTTTTTGGAAGTACCTGATGCTCTTATTCAGGCTGGGTTTCATTGCTTCACTTGCTTCACTTGTCTGTGTGTGAGGTACTAAACCTGGGATGGGAATTAAGACTGTGGAGTGGGTGGGATGTTCTTGGGGAGGGGCTGGCATGATGAAGTTACTTGTGCCAGTGTGTTGTACAAAAATACCAAAATGGTGACCCCACTTGCAAGAAAAATGGAGTAAACTGTCACTCAGATGAGAAGTGGGTACCTACCTTATATGTATGTTTATGCTTCATCTTCTCCTTCACTTCAAGCCACCTATTTAAATCATCTTTTTTTGTGGTGAAAATCCATTAGGAAAAGGCAAATATGAAAGGAGTCAGGTGGTGGGGAGTGCTTCTCAGCATACATCCTTTCTGTCAGATGCTCACAAAGAGAGGCCACTCTTGAACCCATAAAAGTCTTCTGGATATCAAAGGCAATCATTAGGATTTTGTGTTATTTTTTGTGGGTGGTTGTGTTTATTTTGAGGATAGCAATTTCCTTCAAAATACCTGGCAGAAGCCCCAGTCTTGTCCCATTTAAATTCACCCCAAATCAATGCTTGAAAATGGATGAAAGTATAAATTGAAAAAAAAAAACCAACCCCAAAATAATAAAAAAACAACAACAAACAAACCAAAACAAAAAAAAAACAACACCAAACCAACCCTCTTTGATGGAGCACTCATTCTGTGGAGACAAAAAAATTGAGCTTTGCTTGATGCTGAGGAGAGCATTCAGTATCTAGCAAGGGGCTGACCCTGCCGTCAGAGAGGGTGAGTTTGGAAAGCAAAATGCAGTTGTTTGGTGTGGTGTACAGGTTGATGTGTTTCATGCTGGATTTTCAGCCAAGGGCAGGATGATTCTTAGAGGATCCATTTATCAGAGGTAGAATATTGCATTAAGGAGGAACTATGAAAAGCTGAGAGCCGTGAACAATTACAGCTTTGCTTAAAATCATCTCCAAAGAGGCAAACCAGAAGCATTCAAAGTATTCCTTGATTTTTAATTTTTTTTTTTTAATTTTTAACACGAAAATTTTCAGATGCTTGGAGGAGCCCAAGACTTTACTGTAATTTATCCCAGCAGGGCCTGTTGCATTAGCAGCCAGATCCTGGTTGAATGCTGTCCTCCTCCTGCCCTTTCTTCTTGCTGTGAGTGGCATGCTGGTTTAATGCATTAGGGTTACAGATGATTTATTCTGGAAGGGTCTCCTGTAGAAGCTTTAATTCTGTCTCACATCTGGTTTGGCCTAGAAATGGTTTGCTAGGGAAATAAAGATGAGGGGGAATCTGTAGTGGGACCTGATGGAAGTCTCAAATTGGAAGTGTAAGCAGGGGAGGGGTGAGATGTTTGTAGAATGTGCTTGCTAATAAGCAGGCAAAGGAAAGGAGAAGAAAGGCCAGAGAGATGTGTGAGGGCTGGTGCTTGGGTTTCACTCAAGGACAAGGCAGCTGGTGGGTATATCTGGTAATTATTTCTTGTTGTACAGTGTTTTCTCAAAGGTGGAAAGCGGAAATTGTCAGATGAAAGTGTGTCCTGGCCTTTGGTCTTGTTGGTGCCTTTTGTATTCCTCAAGCAGGGCATGGGTCAGCCCAAGAGAACGACCAGTTTGTGAGAACCTGTTTGTCATTGAATCCTTTTTGACTTATAGCCTTCCACCCAGGCTTTTCCTGATCATTTATCCTCCTTGTACTTTCATCCCACTAGGAAGGTAATACCAGCAGTCATGCGAGCAATCCCTGAAGGCAACAGGACTTGGGCAAGTAGCCCGTGTGCATGCAGTATCAGAATAAGAATTTTAGATTGAAATAGTTTGAGGGCAAGCCCTGTGTCCAGCTGGAGCTCCTTCAGCTTCTCACCTTGAAGATGCTTAAAAAATACTAATGTCAGCTTCTGAATTGAGTCCTACCTTCTTGTCAGAGGGAAAGATTCCATTGTCATGTCTCTGGTATAGCAGTGGAGTTGAATTGGAGATGGATGGAGGAGGCATGCTAGGAAAACGTGAGCAGAAAGAAGTCATCTGGTGGACTGGAGACTTTTGCAAGCAAATTAACATGGGAAGTCAAAACACTTCAGCCTTTTGGTTTGCAGCTTGGTGAGGGTGAGGATGAACACAGATGTGAGGAACACCAGAGAAAGGGCAATGAAGGATACAGATGATATAGAATCATAGAATCAGCTGGGTTGGAAGGGACCTCTGAGACCATCAAGTCCAATCCTTGATCCACTACCCCTGTGGTTCCCAGCCCATGGCACTGAGTGCCACATCCAGGCTCTTTTTAAATATCTCCAGGGACGGAGAATCCACTACTTCCCTGGGCAGCCCATTCCAGTGTCTGATCACTCTCTCCGTAAAGAAATTCTTTCTAATATCCAACCTAAACCTCCCCTAGCACGACTTGAGACCATGCCCTCTTGTCTTGATGATGGTTGCCTGGGAAAAGAGCCCAACCTCCCCCTGGCTCCAGCCTCCTTTCAGGGAGTTGTAGAGAGCGATGAGGTCTCCCCTGAGCCTCCTCTTCTCCAGGCTGAACACCCCCAGCTCCCTCAGCCTCTCCTCACAGGACTTGTGCTGGATCCCTTCACCAGCCTGGTTGCCCTCCTTTGGACCTGCTCCAGCACCTCAATCTCCTTCCTGAACTGAGGGGCCCAGAACTGGACACAGGACTCGAGCTGTGGCCTCACCAGGGCTGAGTACAGGGAATCCTACAAGAAAAGGAAAAGAGGGATGGGTCAGTTTAATTTCTCTCAGATTTCTGAAGTTTTTATCATAAATTCTGAGTTGCTTAACCACTTGTAACAACAATTTGCCCAAGATCTGACCTATGTGAGCATCAATAGGCCTAGAGCAGCCCTAAGGAAGTCCACAGGATTATTTCCATGCTGAAAGACATCATGGTCTTTGTTGCTTAGCTGGACTGAGTCTTTCTACCCCAAGCATTAATAGGCATTAAAATAATTAGAAAATTCAAATTATATTAAAAAAAAAAAAAAAAAAAAAGGAAAAAAGGGAAATGGTTCATGATTAATGTAAAATTAAGTAAATGCACTGGAAAAAAGTTTGATTTTAATGAGGATTAAAATGGGGGAGAGGGGGGCCATGGTGGACTCTAATGAAGAAAAGAAGGATTGTGATACTAAATGCAGAAAACTGCTTTAACACATTGTTTCCCTTTAGTCCTGGTGTTCTTGCTAGCAGTGCCTCCATGGTGCAACCAAAAGTACATTTCTAACTGCAGGTAGTGTTTGACCAAAACCAAGCAATGAACTTCTCTGACTCTTTTAGAGAGTTGTATTATTTTTTTGTGTGTGTGTCTTCAACACAATGAAATGCAAAGTACAAGTCAGTATCAATTTAGCTTGAAAACAGCAGTGAGATATCTTGAAGAGGCTCCATACAGTGCACAAGGCTGGGTCTGGAGGCAGAAGTAAGGCAAGGATTTGCTCTAAGTACCTGTGCAAGGAAAGGGAAGCATATATCATATATCTGCTGTCACAAATAAAATGTGAATTTTACATAATACATGGTCAGTCTTGCAGCATTTATAAGGCACGTAGTATTTCTAGATGCTTTAGATTCATGGCAATTTTTCCAGAAATGGTTAACTTCTCTTTGGTCTGCTTTGAAGCCCTTTCCTTATGGAGATCACAGCCAAAATTCCCATGTAGTCTGGCAAAGTTTAGATACCACACCATTAAAATATCTCCCCAGGGAATCCAAAGTCCAGTCACTCTAGGACCCCTCTTGGTTCCCTGCATGGATTAAGCCTTGCTGCTCCTTAAAGTCACTGGCAATGTTTATTTCCAGAGAGGCTGCAGGGGTAAAGCAGCTTTGGTGTCCTGAGTTGGTGCTTTTGACCCAAAAAAGAGGGGGAGAACATATTTATATTTCTCCACTGCTTTGCAAAGACTCAGTGGGTGACAGCTTCTTCACAGGAGGGTTTACCTAGGCAAGGGGGAGTTTAGGTAACTTTTTGGGGTGAGTTAGCAAAGGAAAGTTCAAGTGAAAGAAAATTTTCAGCCTTCTGGGTGTTAGAAATTAGTCTCTCTTGTGGTCTGTTACAATGCAGGGAACACAAGAGGAGGAGAGAGCTTTGCTGGAAGATCAAGCTCTGCTTTTCTGGCCCTGCAAATCACTGCTCCTATCTAAACCCTCTCCCCACTTAGCAAAGTTGCATTCTTTTGCACTCTAATCACCAAATATTCGTGCTGTCCACAGACAGCAAGGTAATGGGACATTATTTAGACCTGCACAGCACAACCTTTGTCCCCTTCTAAATGGAAACACAGCTATATTCTGGTGTGACCTAAGTGGACTCATTTTGAGGGGGGGGGCAGGAGCCATTTCAGGGAGCTATAATGAATTTTACTTTAATGATGTGAGCTGTTTTGTGTCTATAAGAGCACTGAACACTTTCTTCACACTTGAACACATTTGTTGACTGCCTGTCTGTAAAATTTTTTCTTTCCCCCATTAAATTAGATTAGTTCGCTTTAGGATTGTATCTGTGAGTCAGTTTGAACAAATGTAGCAATTTAGCCAGGCGTTACAGAATTTCCCCATGGATGCTTGATGAGAGATGCTTCATGAGGATGATACATTTAATTAAAAAATGGAAGCTGAGGACCGATACAGATGTATCCTGACAGAGCAGCTGGGTTCATGTCAGGGTCTCTTTGCTTATTCAAAAATGCAGTGGGGGGGGTGAGAAGAAATCAGGGTTCTTATTTGAGGAAGGAACAAGCCCAGATCTCGGACAACGTTTTACAATGAAGCTTTAGCACCACAGAGTCACAGATTAAAGGACATCTAGTCCATCCTCCCTGCAGTGAGAAGGGTCATCTTCAGCTAGATTAGATTGGTCAGAGCTCCTTCCAGCCTGACCTTGAATGATTCCATGGATGGGGCATCCACCACCCCTCTGGGCAGCCTGTGCCAGTGCTTCACCACCCTCATAATAAAAAATTTCTCCCTTAAGTGTAGTCTGAATCTCCCCTCTTCTATTTTATAACCATCACACCTTGTCCTATCCCTACAGGCCCTGCCAAAAAGTTCATCCCCATCCCTGATGTGACCCAGTGGATGGTTCAGTTCTGGTGCAAACAGTGGCCTGACCTTATGCTTTCCATAGCACACGGGTGGGGATGTGGTGGGGACCCAGCCCTGCAGATTTCCTCCATTTGCTGGCAGGGGGGCTTGGGAAGGAACCAGGACAGGAGTTTCTGGGGGATCCTCATTGAAGGTGGATGAACATGGGATGGCCATGATCTGCTATCTCCCTTTATTGCAGAGGGAATCATAACAAATGGCAGTATTTTATTTCCTCCGGTAGAGGGAAGTATTGGCTAAACAGAGTTCTGCAACTTTAGTAACAACTTCATGACACCTCAAGCTACAGGAGCTTCTCACAACACTAAACCCAGGTAGTAAAAGGTTTTGCAGAAAGCCAGGGGCTGTGGAAATCAAAGGTACTCTGCAGAGTAAGAGGGCAAGGAAAAACCCTTCAAATATTGAAGAAAAGTATTGTATGAAGCTTTGCAAGAAATGTATTTCTAAAGCAGCAAGGGATTTATTCAAGGAAAACAAATCAAAGCAAAACAAAACCAAATAAAAGCAAAGACTGTGTTTTAGTTTAAACTTCTCCAAACTCGCACAGTTTCAAGAACTGTGCACTTTTCTATTTCTTTGTTTCCTTAAAAAAGAAGGGCAAGAAATACATAGGGATATGGGATGAAAGAAAAGCTTTATAAACATTTTTGAAGAATAAATGGCTCTTTGCAACCAGCACTGCTGTCTATAATCCCTTTAAGAAAGCAAGGATTGCTTTGTGTAGAAAGGGTTTTGGTTTGTTTTGTTTCTTTTCTCTTGGGGTGTGGGGGAGAAATGGATAGAAAGATGTCAACAACTGATCCCCTGCATAGTATTCATTTTGCTGCTGGTACTTACTTCCATCTGACATGCACTTTTATTTGCTTTCAGCTGACTCACCTGAACTTTTTCAGACATTCAGAAGCCAGTATTACCTCCATGCCTCTTACAGAGAGGAAGAGACTGGCAAGGCTTTTTGATTAGGACTTACACAACGAGTTGCTCCTCTTCTGAGGATGCTCCCCACTTGCTGTGAGTTTGGTGCTGCACAGAACCCAAACCCAACCTCTGAAGCATTGCCTTCAGCACAGAAACCTGGGTTACATTTCTGAATCTTCTGAAGTGATGCTCAAAGGGAGGAAAATTAGCAGCAGGAACCCAGGTAACATGTAGAGATTTCAGCTGAAAACTGGAGGAAGGGACAGTTTCCTGGGTGGCTTGCCAAACTATGGGGTAGGAAAGGGAGGAACAATCTGTCCTGCTCCTGGCATGGAATAAATTTGACAGGTAGCTTCCTCTCCTGTACTTCTTCCTACCCGTTTCTTTTGTAAAGATTGTTTTGTGTTTTCTAAAAGGTGGGTGCAGATTGAGCTAATCTCATTGTCACAGGAATCAGGATTTGCTGCCATTATCAAGAAATTCTCAATTTTTTAGGCAGTATTTCCTCCCTTCATAAGCAAACAAGAGAGTTGGAAATTTAGAGTGGACTTATGTGTTACAGACTGGAAAAGAGAGACAAGGGATGTGACATTAGTGAAAAACTTCTGTTTTTTCCCTCCTTTCCCTGGCTCAGACATTAAATCTGTGACACTGGGACTTTCTTTCTCCCCTGTCCACTCCTTTTTCATTTCTATAATCAACCCTGAGACTATTGCTGCTGAGCTTACTAAGAAAGGAAGGAGGGAGGGCAGAGATGAGGATCTTTGATCACAGACTATAAGTGGAGGAAGAACTGGATGGAAGACAATATTTACTTTTAGCTATAGAAGCCCCTTCCATGTGAAATTCCCAAAATTTGTCTTTAACCTCTAGCAATGTCTCTGTAGCATCAACCTGCAGAGGCAGCCTCTGGTCTATGAAAGCACAGGTGAGGCTTTAGCAACCCAGAAATTCCCTTGAATGCATCTACATGTCAATCAGCCCCAAAACATGCATCTTTTCCTGTCATCAGCATAGAGAGCACTATGCAACAGCCAAGGCAGTCTACTAATTAACTCGTCCTCCTTAGGAATAAGCAGGATGTTCACCTGTTCTCTCTCTGCACAACACCATTCCCCTTATGATAGTATTTTTTTAGCTGTCTCAGTGATCTGGGGGAAGGAGGACCATTTTCAGAAGTGATGTAGAGACATGACTATTCCTCTTGTAAAGTACAGATGTGCAGGCAGGGTTCAGCAAGAGTTGAGCAGAGTAGGACTCAGTTTACCTTTCTGGTGTCAAAGACATTCCTGTCTTCTCCCAGTTTTGGTCCTCATGAGAACTTCCCCCCCTTTGCACAGCTACCATTCAGCTTTATATTGAGTGATTAAATACCTGAGAATTTGTCTTTCTCTACTGTGAGGGTGGTGAGACACTGGCACAAATTGCACAGGGAAGTTGTGGATGTCCCATCCGTGGAAGTGTTCAAGGCCAGGCTGGATGGGGCTTGGAGGAGCCTGGTTTAGTGGGAGCTCTCCCTGCCTATGCAGAGGGGTTGGAACTAGATGATCTTTAAGGTTCCTTCCAACCAAACCATTCTATGACTCTGATTTTATCTCCTACCTTGCGCTTGATTCTCTGTCTCTGCACTGCTCTGGGAATTCAGAGACTGTTTTCTCACCAGGGAGCTCATGTCTATCCTCTTCTGCCTCTCCTAGTGTTCATTCCCCTCCATAGCCCTTCATTTGTAGGCTTTGATTTCCAGTCTCTGGTCCCTATCCCCTCTTTTCAGCTCCCACTCTCCTCCTCAGAGCAGACCCTGCCCTATGATCCACTTCTTCATTCACTGCTTTTCCAGTTCTGAGTCTTTCTATACTTTGAATCCCCCACTTATTAGCTTCTTTATGTGAATTTGTTCTTGAATGAAGATCTTCTCTCCTTCCACCTTCCTGGGGCAGTGCTGCTGGGTTTTGGGCTGGTTTATAACCCCCTCGTTTTTTTTCCTACATGCTCTTCACCTTTTCCAGTACTTACTTTCTTTGATCAGTACCAAACATTGAGCTGCTTTCACAGGAGTGTTTATTACAGCTCCTGACTTTTTCTGGAGTGGTAACAGCCACTTCAGAGCCCATTGCTGAGCACATAATGCAATTCCTATCTGCCCTATTTCACCTTGCGCAGTGTTTTGAGGTCTTTTTGCTGTTCTTCAGAAGTTTCTTCCAGTTTTACCACCCCAAATACTTCAATATTGACAGCAAAATCTTGCCACCCCTCTCCCCCATACGAGCATCCATCTGTGACCCTCTCAATTTTGCTGGACAGCTTATTTTAGGTAAAATGTGCTGCTTCTGCTCACTGGAGGTACTACCTGTAAACGTGGCCAAGGTAGCTGTTCCTTAAGGCAGCTGGCTGCAGGAGCTGTTGGGTTTGGTTGCCCATGGGGTGAACAGAGGGTCCACCTTTGGCACTGTTCACATCTGCCCCCTTTCCCTGTGTGCTGGGGACACCTTGCCTTGCCCCACTCTCCAGCACTTCACCTCTCCTCTGTGCCCCCTTACCCCTGTCAAACCTTCTTTCCAAGCCAGCCCCACCTTTCACTGCAGCTCCATCCTTACTTATTCCCTCTCCCACCTTCCTGCCCACTCATCTTTTCCCAATCTAGCTCCCTAGCCCTCACTCATCCTCTCTTCTGCCCTCTTTTCTATCCTTCCCTTCCCTGTCCCTCTCTTCTTCCCAGCTCTTCTCATCCCTCCTTCCTCCCCACCCCATTCTTTTCCCATTTCTTCTTCCCCAGCCCTGCCTATCATTTCCCCATCCTGCCTTCATATTCATCCTTTCCCTCTCTATTCTGTCCCCGTCCCCATCCCTCCTTTCCTCTGTCTCCCTCCCTCCCTCTTCTCTCCCTATCTATTCTCTCACCCCATCCCACCTTATCCCCCCTATTTTCCCCCCTTCTCTTTTCTACCTCTCCGACTCCCCTCTCTCTTCCCCATCCCACCCTCTCTATTCTCGATCTTTTCCCCCATCCCCCCCCCCCCTTTTCTCTCTCTCTCCGTCTTCCTTAACCCCTTTTCTTCCTCCCCATCCCTCCCTCTCCTCCCCCAACCCTTCCTTATCCTTTCTCCCTCCCCATCCCTCCCTTCCCTCCCAGCCCCCTCCTCACAGCCAGCAGAGGGCACTGCGGGCCCGGCGGGGGGGGGCGGGCGGTGCCTTCCCCCATCACCCCTCCCACCCCCCCCACCCTCCCACCCTCCTCCCGTCCCCCCCCCTCCCCTCCTCTTCCCGCCCGTGCGGAGCTTTCGCTCCCGCGGCAGCGGCAGAGCCGGAGCGGAGGCTCCGCGCCATGAGCCCTCCGCGGCCCTTCCCGCGGGACCCAACCGCTCGGGGACTAAAACTCTGTGGATACAATGAAGTGGCTCTGGGACTCTTGGTTTAGCAAGAAAAATTAAATAAACCAATGTAAGTTTTCTCCTTTTTTTTTTTTTTATTTTTTTTTTTTTTTTTTATTTTTTTTAAATTTATATTGGTTTTGTTTGCTCGTGAATAAAATAATAAAAAAGAAATTTTTTTAAAAAGCAAAAAAAAAAAAAAAAAAGCAAAAAAAAAAAAAAAACAAAAACCCCAGACCTCCGGTTCCAAGCGGATCGTGGTAGTGCTGGGATTTTTCCTTCTCCAAAGTTTCCCCTCCAGGCAGGGGGAGCGGAGGGAGCGGCGAGGCGGCTGTCCCGGCCGGGCAGGGGGGCGGAGAGGGTACCCGGGGCTGGAGGAGAGAGAAGTTGGCTCAGCAAAGCTTGAGATGGGGTGTGAAAGCAGGGGATGTAGATAAATAGATATTTTGTTGTTGAAAGGTAACTCTGTCAGGGAATTGGTTTTGTTTCCGATCTTGCTTCCACACCCCGAAGTGCTGGAAAGAAATAATAACCCAGAAAATACTCTGCAAATTGTTTGGTTAATGTTATGTGGCGTCAGATGTGTTGGAGTGGAAATTCAGTGGCATGTTTTTTAGGGGGGGAAAGAATGAACTAAAAGGGATATTTCTGTTGCGGAAGGGAAAATTTATCCTCCTTTATTGTGAGAATATTACTGTTATTACTTGTTGTGAGAATTGACATATTTTAAGTGTGTTTCTTAATGGCATCACTCACCTCAAAGCTATTTGTAGAATACCTCTGCTTAAAAACATTTGGAGTTTTTACTGGCACAAATGAAAACCTCGACTTCTGCAAATGTAAGAAAAGTGGGGAGAGCTGTTCTGTACTCTAACAAGGTGATCGTGATTTTCTTGAGGCAGCCCCGAGGGGAGCAGTGACATCCTGGGAGCACTGTAAGAGAAAATGAAAGCTGAATTAAGACCAAACTTAAGCAAGCAAAGTGTGGCTGCAATGGGAAATAAATCAGATCTTTTTATTTTGTTTTTCCTGAAGATTTGGATGAGGAGGTGGGGATACACTTCTAGAAAGCAGAGAGATGTGGGAGCCACACACATCTTAGGGCAACAGGTCTTGTTTTGCCTGGAAAGGATAAGCTGAGTTTTTTGAGGGCTTGAGCCCAGCCTTTCCAGTTGCAACTGGGGCAGTCACTGATCCATCAGACTCGGATCTGGAGCTGGTGGCCCCAATTTCTCCCACCACCAGGTTGGTGAGCAGCTCTTCCCGAAAAACAGGGCGGATGGTGGAATAAACGCGGCGATTCAAAGAGGATTTGTCAATACTAAAAATAAACAGGCCCGCAGATGTGTCCTAGAGGGTCATGGCCAGGCACAATGTTTTCGGGGCCGATGAGGCGATTTTGGAGATTTTTCATCCCTGTGTTCTGTCCAAGGTGCTGAAGTTCATTTTGCTGTCATTTCTCACGATTTCAGGGTTTTGCAGAAGTGGTCTTGGAGGCCTCCCCTCTTTCAAAACCGGTGGAGGGGTCCCCCCTGGGTGATACAAAGAGAAAGCAGGGATGTGTTTTCAGACACGTATATTTGATCCGTCCTTTTGGCGTGGGGAAGCAGGCCAGGTGGAGCTGCAGATGGATCCAGCAGATCCTATAAGCTTTTGGTGGCAGAGAATTGGAAAGGTCAGAGCTCTGAGACATTGAGGACTGAAACTCTTCTATTCTAATGGACCAAGAAAGTGGCATTTTTCAGAGTGTCATTGCTGTTGGTTTGAGTGCATTGCTTCTAATGAGCTATCTTGTTCTGAAAAAAAGTTGAGAGGAGCTGAGAGGATGGGATGGGAATGATGGAGGTAGGATTGGAGGCTGGAGTGATGCCCACTGATTTTGGTAATTTGTTGGGTTTTGTTTTTTTTAATTCTTTCTTTGTTTGTTTTCTTTTGTTTATTTTATAGCCTTTTCAAATGGTAGATACAGTTGACTGAGAGCTTCAGAAATAGAGGGTCCTTAATAAAAAAACCTTGTCTTTTGGGGGCATGTGTCTCAACATTTCAATGATGGATGCCTGTCCCGCAAGTTGTGATATTTTTAGATTAATGTGTCAAAAGGTCTCAGCCTTAAGTACTGGAGTTTATGTAACCTTTGCTATGAAGCAGATCACACTATTGCCAGAAATAACCATAGATGAGTATGTTACTTCACTTGTACGTGATTGGAGTTTGATGTTGCAACGTGTATTTTCTCAGCTCCTGACACTCATTCTGAACCCATTCATAGCACAGCTTTGTACGTCAGTCTGAGACAGTCAGAGGGTTATCCAGAAGAGTCACAGTCTGATGCCTGTGTTTGCATGGAGAAGTAGTTGAGGCTTTGAGGAGTCCTGCAGATTTAAAGCATGCAAAAACTGTTCAGTAGGGTAGAGAACTGATACTGCTCTGTGTCCTCAACCATTTGTCAGAGCTCGTGAAAGTATTCAGTTGCATCACTGGGTACGTAGCCTAAATGCCTTGACTGTGAAGGGTGCATGCATGTGTGCAGCTTCCTGACTGAATGACAGCTTATGGGTACAGATTTTAAAGCTTCAACAGGGTTGAGAGCATTATATCCCTGGCTTGAATCAGAAACTGGTCTCGGTTCTGGCTGTGATGGACTAGTACCTGTGGCACCAGCTAACCTCTTCCAGGACTTTCACAGACTACAAAAACATTGAGTAGTTGCTGTATTCTTGGTTTAAAAAGTGTTGTCAATATTATACTTTAAAATGTACTGATAGGAAATTACATCCTGATGGGCATGGGAGATTTATGAAATGTAGCTAGTTCTAATTTCTTTAAAAGATCCTACTTATGATATTAGACAGGCACTGATCTCTGCTTTCTCCTCTTTGCTCTCTTCTCTCTGCTCTCTTCTCTCTTCTCTTACTTTTTTAGTATCTTGAAGGAATGCTCAGACTCTGTATGTGTGTAAAGAACATTTTGAGTTGAATATTACAGCATACTCGTGGTCATTTGGAAATCCTGGTCATACTCTTCAGAGGGAATAGGTTATTATCTGTTATTGCCTTAGATGCTTCTAGTTTTTGGAAGCTCATTTTGAAAACCATAAAAGAGACCTGTTGTTTTCAGAGGGTGCTCAGTTCTTTCTGAAAATTACTACTTTGTGAGGTGTCTTCAGTCATCTTCAAGAATTACTTTGGAAAATTATAGGTCTGATAGCTAAAAGGTGACAACAAGTAATTTCTCAGTTCTTTTAAATAACACTCAGGTATCACAGAAACAGCATCACTTTTAAGTATGTGCTTGACTTTTCTGCTTTGTGTTTGTATGCTGTCTTGAGGTAGAGCCTTAATCATAGTATAAAGCAATTTATATCTGAAATTCTGTCATTGCTTCTCACTTTTACCATCTATCCTGGAGGACAAGGCATAAAGTTAGTTGGGTATACTCTTGTTTGTTTAGAGTGAATATGTCTTCCATGTCGACACATATGCCTGCAAATACTTCAAATATACATGTGTCTATTCATCTTTTAAATGAACATCTATCAAAGAAAACCCCAGTTATATTTCTGTTGATCTTGGTTTATTATTTACTCTGCAAATGAAATTAATGGGCCCACTTTGACCTGTCTCTGTCTCTTTGGGTTTTTCTTGCAAAGTGACAGTTTCTAAATCAGGAAGAAAATCAGGTCACATTTCTGGCTCTGCAGGATTTATCTCATTGCTCTTCTTTCAAAGTAATTAGAGTTACTAATAATGAGGAAAAGAAAACTTTTTCAGAACTGGAATGTCCCCTAACCCCTCTCTCCTTCTTGTGGTTTTTGTGTCACTGAAGCGATCCATGTAGTTCAGAAAGTTTTTTTTTTGCTGAGGATCCCTTTGCTCCTTTCTCTACAGACAGTGTCTTCCTGAAGTTTAGTTGCAGGTGACATGGTCACCCTTACAAATGTACCTTCTTTTCCTTAGATTTATAACATTTCCTTATTTCCTTATTCCCCCTCTTTCCATCGGCATTAGTGGATCAGCTCTGGGCTGCCCATTTGCAGTGAGATCCCAGATTTCAGGCTGGAAGAAAAACAAGGAAACATTTGCCAAGTTATCCCACCATTGTAGTCCCCAAGCAGGCTGGGGGCAGAGTGGACACACTGGTTTTGTGTCATAATGACTGCAGAACCCAGATACCATGATTGCCATTTTTAACCCTCCTTTTTGGGGCTTCTTATCAGTCCTGCTTTACAGAGGTATCATCCCAGGAAAGATGGCAAATGAACCACCAAAAATTCCTTCTCTTCAAATACGCCCACCTTGGAGGAGGTGTAGCTTGGCCTCCTGTGAGGAGGTCATCTTGCAAATCTTTCATGTGAAAAATTTTTATTGATGTCAAAAGATGCCTTATCTTTCATGGTAAAAAACATGCCTCCCTATTCTTTGTCATGAACAAAGCCCATTTTAATCACAATTCTGCATGACAAGGGTGGCTTAGGTTTTATTTTTATCACAGCATTTCAAGAACTTTTTGAATACAGAGAGAGCACACATCAAATAGTAACTCTGTGCCAAAACATGAAGAAAAATTAAAAAATCCGTTAAGCCTGGAGTTTTCCCTTTTCCTTTTTTTTTTTTTTTAAATTTAATTTAAAAATGATAAGATATTCTTATGTGTCTTGGAAAAAATAAGTCTGTTCTTTACCATATTATTCATTTCATCTTTCAGCTTGAATTAAACTTTCCTGGTTCACTAAACTTCTGCCAAAGAGGCTCTCTACTGCAATGCTGAGACCCCTATCAACAGGTCACAGATTCTTTTTAAAACTTGCCAGGTTCCTAGGGTACTAAAAGTTCTGTGCATCCAAGCTATCGTTTGAAAGATATCTGCAAGTTGCACTTTATTATTTTTAATCCAGCTCCAGTATTAGTGTGGAATATTTAAATAGTCTTCCAGATGTCAGGTTCATGTTTGAGTGTATACAGGTTAGATAACTGAACCCTAACTGTAGGCATGAGTAAGGTATCTATGTTAGAAGCAAGGAGTTTCTCTCAATATTCATGACATTTGCAGGCTGATTTTGTCCAGCTTCAGGAGTTTTGGAGGGGTCTTGGAAGGGCTGAGTTATGGGATGTTTTTTGCTGTTTCTACAGGCTTTAAAAAAAATGGAAAAACCTATGTAATAAGAAGTCGTGGAAAAACTTGCCCATGGACAAATTCTTTCAAGACCCATTAGCTGGAGATAGATTAGATTTTAAGTTTTTAGGCCAGAATCCATTCTCGGAGAGTTTAATTTACAAAGTGATTTTTTTCCCCAAGATTCGTTTTCTTATCATAATGAGATGGTCACTTTATCCAAAGAAATGGATGATTAATGTCACAGTGGCTGAATACACCCTAGTTCCTCCCTGCCATTTCTAAAAGTTTCATGAGCAGCTCTGGGTTTACTGAGCCAGATGCCTACTTGGTTTTGGGTAACCAAAACAGGACAGCACAGAGAGATCATTTCTGGTGATTTTCATTGAGCAAGCATTCACTCCTGTAGAAGCCAGCTCAGATTTTCTGCCCTGCTGGCAGCCCATTTCAGTCCTCCGAGGAGCATCTCTGCTGCCAGTCTGTACAAGGTCAGACACTGCCCCTGGGAAATCCTGAAAAACATGAACTTTAAAAAAAGTGATGACTAAATAAACATAAAAAACACCTCAATGTCATGTAAAGCTCATAAAGAGAAGCAACTCTCTGATGGATGTTTTGTTTTCCCCCTATGATATAGCCACCAAAAGCAGGCATGAGGCTATGGAGAGAAATGTTGGAGGCTGTTGGTAACGGGGAAAAGCTCTGCGTGCATTTGCCTCCCTGGAGATGCAGGGAAAACCCCTGGGCAGGGATGAGGATGGAAAGGGAAGGGAAAATAATGAGAGGATTTAAGGCCAGACTGAACAGCTCTGAAATGCATCATTAAATTATTAGACCTGACCTGTAGACAGACATTTAGTGTTGTCTGAGGCCTGACACGTTAGTAGCTGTTACATAATGCACAATTATAAAATCACACTCAAGCCTCTTTAAAATACCTGCCCCATTATAACAGGGTAATTATGCCCCAATTTAACGGAGCTGGGTGCTGCAGGGAAGTGATCCCCCAGTCCCCAAACCCATTCCTCTCCCTGCCACGTCGGATGCAGCCGCCGATGCCGTCCTCTTGACCCCGGGGAAGTCCTCAACCTTCCAAAGCCCCCCCATGGTTTTGTGCCTGCTCCCCAGCTCTCCTGTTACATGGGTTGGTCCTTTCCTTCCGGACGAGGATCTCTGGCCACTGCTGCTCCCCATATTAGTACAGCCAGCGCCAGACGTGACGCAGCCACCCTCTCTCCCTCCCCACATCCTCTCCACTGCCTTCCCAGCTTCCAACATCGAGCTATGAGCTGCTCCCTTGCTGCTGGAGGGGCCGGAGGTGTCGCCGGTGGTGTCTGCAGCCAGAGGGTCTGGGAAGCACTGCAAGTATCTTAAGAATTTATTTATTTAATTTTTATTTTTTTTTTTTTCCCCTTTATCTCTTTTCAACAGTGTTTCACGTCGAGATGTCCAATCTCCCCCGATGCCCGCGTGTAATTCTCATTCATGTGAGCACGGGGGCCGCTGCCGGAGGGTGCTGTGTGTCTCGGAGGAAATAAACCCTTCAGAGGCACAGCACGGGGCAAAGTTCCTCCAGTTTTCTCAAGTCCTCCTAGCTCTTTTCCTCTCTTTTCTCCCCTGCGTCCACCAAACAAGGGGATGAACCCCCCTCTCACCTCCTCTGGCATAAACCCAGCTCGATTTGTTGTACTTCGGGGAGCTAATCCAGATTTACACAGCCCTTTCCCTCAGGACTTCCCCTATTTTTGTTTGTTGTTTGTTTGTTTTTTTTTCTTTCTTTTCTGTAGATGACAGCTAGTGGGCCTATGTCAAAATACATCTGATGTAGTCATATTGCCTGTCTCCAGCCATTAATTACACCCTGGCAAAAGTTTCTGAGGAAGAGCAGTTGTATTAGAAAACAATATACAAATTCTGTTACTAATTTTAGAAAGTAAGGGGGATTTTTTTTCCCCCCTCTCCTATTGAAACTAAATGCAGTAATATACCAAGATTTAAATATAGAATACAATTATATATTGCATATGAATAGTTTCTCTTGGTTTTAATGAGTTTATTTTTCCATCTTCCCCAGGAGACAGCTGTTAGATAAAGGGAGAAAAGTAAATAATGGTTATGAAACTGTATGTCATAGTTGAAAGGAAAAAAAAAAACAACACAAAAATGGAATCATCATATGAATATGGAAAGAAAAAGGCAGAATAAGTTCACCTTGCTTTTCCCTTTTGTCCCATCCTGTCTCTAAACTTCTGTAGTAGTACCTTAGCTAAAGAAGTTTTTTAGGAGAAAATTCCTGCAGGTCCACTGTGCTTCTGGGTTTGTGAAGTTTGGAATTGAGGCTCTGAATTCTCCACTAGAGGATGAAATTGGGGTGGAAACTTTCCTAGGAAAGTCTCTGAGTTCATGGGTTCCTTTGCCTTTAGGGGAAGCTTTGCTTGAGTTATTCTGACTTTGCTTTTCTATGAAGTTGCCAGAACTTGACCACCCCCCAAAATTACAACATACCACACAGTGCCTGAAGCAGCACCTGCAAGGTGTACCAATGTTTTTCTGACTGCCCAGGTTTGGAGAACCTGCTTTTTCCTGTAGCAGTGAATTTCAGCACACTGTGTCTCAGGTGCTCTTAGATCTGTGAAAAGCTGTTCTTCATGTTAAAAGTTTCTTTCAGCTTTCCCCAATTTATGTGAAACCTGAGCAGTGCTGGGGTGGCAGGTCTTGCTTTGTGTGCTGTGAGCTGAGTTCTCAGGATCCTGCAAAGCTCTCTGGTTTTCAGCTGCTTCTCAAAGCAGGCCAGAAAGAACCTAGAAACACTGCACTGGGTCATACATTGCCTTTTTGAAATTAATATGGAGAATGGCAAAACAAATATTATAATAACAACAATAACAACAACAACAATAATAATAATAATAATTATAATAGGCCCATTGATTCTAAACTCCTGGGAACAATGCAAGTGGCTGAATATAAGGTTATGGTCTGAAAACGTTGAAAGATTCTGGGCTGTGGTTTTCTTTTATTAATTAGCTAAAGTGATGTTCAGAACCTGAAACCAAGGCTTTTAGACACATCTCTGGTGCCTAATTCTGCTCACTGTCTCCTAACAGGGTGAATCAGGAGACTCTTTATTGAAGTCAGTGAGGCAGCATCAACCTAAAAGCAACATAAGGGAGATGGAGGATTTGTTTATGAGCATAAAAGTCCCCTGGACAGTTTAACACTAACAGTGAAAATTACTGAATAGCTGCAAAGCACAGAGCTTAAATGAAGCTGAAATAAGTTTTCTGGAACATTTCCAAAACTATTTTAAGGGCCTGATCCAGAGCCTGGTGAAGCCAAAGGTAAAGCTCCTTTTGACTTCTTTGGATCTGGCATTGCACTTTGAAACACCATTCCCTCTCTGGAATTTTCTAAAGCTGTGTTTTAGGCGTTTTTGTTTGTTTGTTTGTTTTGTTTTTTAATTATTAACTATCCTGTTGAATGAAATGTCTTTTGTGTCCCTTTAGTGCTTGGATTGGTTAAATATGAGAACCAAATAGCATAATTACTTTTCTGCAGAGAAAATTCTGATTTTCTATGGATTTAGTGTGTATTGTGCAAGCCGTAGAAAATCTTTTATTGCTTTATTTATCTTTATCTTTTTTATTGCTTTTTAATTTTTTAATGCTTTTATTGCTTTTATTTTTTTTTAAGGGTTTACCCCCTTGCTCTCATTATACATCTGTCCTATCCTGTAGCTTTTGAATCCAATGGACAATTTGATTCAGAGATTCAGGTCTGGAAATTATTTGGATTTTGCAAATGCTGTCAAAGGATGTTTTTCAACAGACAGTAGAGAGACTGAAAGGAGTGTCATAGGTAAGAAAGTAGCTGCAGGGTGACTCAGACACATACTACACAACAATGAATCCACCAGAGATCCACAGGGAAGCTAATTACTTGGGTAATATGGGTTGGTCAAAACATTATTGGTATCTTATACCATACTGTTTTGAATTTTATGTTTTGTGTCCTGTTACCAGGCCAGTGACTGCTTAACCTACATGAACCAGGTTCTTGAGATCAGGTAATGCCAGGTGCAGGCTGTAATTGTACAGTTTTAAAGAGAACTTGGAAAGACAGGCTTGGGATTCACCCCCTTTTAAAGTCACATTTGCAAAGGCTGCATCATCTGAATTTAGTGCCTGATCCAGATCTGCCACAGATCCCTGTTGGTTTCAGGAGGCTGTGGGTAGGTCTGCTGAGGAGTGGGTGTCAGGAGCCAGGGACCAAAGGTGTTCATGGCCTGTGGTCCTGTTGAAAGACTGAAGGAGGTAAAAGAAGGACAAAGAGGATATCCCAGGGGACCATGGTCCCCCCCTGCCCCATGCACAGTTAGAGCTGAATTTCCCTGGGGGTGTGTGTGTGTTTGATTGTATTGGCACCAGTGCCCACTTACATGCATCAGGTATGGATTAATAACCACAAATATGCATATAAAATAACAAATATAATTTATATGTATTTATACATACATGAAAACAAATAAGGAATGAAACGGGGATAATGAAAATGTAATTTCCAGCTCCCCTGGGTGCTTACTCCCCACTTTGCTGGGGACTGACATATCTGTGGTGTGAGCTGTCACACTTGTCTCTAGCTAGTGCAAAAAGCTGGTGAAAACCAGGATGAAAGGCAGCAGGGGATGCGTTGAGTGTGTCAACCCTTGCTATGAGGTTGCAGCTATTTCCCCCTCATCCCTTGCCCTGACCATTGCTGAGAGTGGTACGAGGAAGGGAAAATGGAGGGTGTCCCTGACCCCAGTAATCCCCAGCTGCCACCAAGCCTCCCGGGAGGCACCCGCAGCCAGCACAGATTAACACAGCCCACAGTGGGGACTGGCCTGTGGCCAGCATGGCCCCGGGATCAAAGGAGCATGGAGGTGGCTGAAAGCCACCCTCACACCCCTCCTTGCCTGGCTCTGCAACAGCTTTTCCCTTCCCTAACACACCAAACCCACCCTCTGCAGTTGGTTGCATATCAAAAGTCTTTTTTTCCCCTATGTATTGCATAGGGGCCAGGTACACTTTCTGAGATAATAATTGGGTTATAGTCATCTTTTTTTCAGCATCTTGCTAGAGGAGTAACCTGTATGTGTGCTGGCTGCCTTTTTTTCTTGATGAACTGAAACAGGGCCTTCTGACCCCAAATGGTGGCACAAGGCTGTGAACCATCACAAGATTGTCTCAAGCAGATCCAGAGCAGAGACATGTCATGAGCTGTGCCCAGTTCTCTGCAGTGTCCTTGCTGGCCAAGCTGCCTCTAGAAGGAAAGGGGCTCAAGGCAACTGCATGCGTTGTTATTTTTTAATTTGAAAGGTCACAAGGAACCAAGGAAAACAAGGCATGTGCATAGCCAGCACTGAAAATGGTGTGGCATTTTCATGGCAAGCTGGTGCCCTTGATTTGGTTTGCAGTGTGTGGTCTAGCTAAGAAGCTTTGTCTCTGTTAAGAGAGCTTATTTTGGAGGGGTGCTTGTCTAGTAGGACCAGGAGGAAGGTGTTTTAAAATATCCTTCTGGGGGGTCATCAGGGTTGTCCCGATCAGCTCCAGCAGCCCTCATGCCTAAAAATGCAGAGGGTATTTATAAGGGTATGTAGTCATAGGACAAGGGGTAAAGGTTTTAAGCTGGAATTGAGTAAATTTCTGTTAGACGTTAGGAAGAAATTCTTTAGTGTGAGAATGGTGAGACTGGCACAGGTCACCCAGGGAGTTGTGGATGTCTTATCCCTGGAAATGTTCCAGGACAGGTTGGATGGGGGTTAGAGAAACCTGGTCTAGTGAGATGTGTCCGTGCCCACATAACAGGGTTGGAACTATGTGATCTTTAAGGTCTGTTCTAAACCAGACTGTTCTGTGACTCTGTAATTTTCCTGTGCACTGGCAAGCCCTTTCAGGGCTTCTTCCCCTACACTTCATATCATACACTCCACTTTGCCACCTTCATTTTCAGCCTCTCATCCCTGTCCAATAGCAGCTTTGTAAAACAAGGTTTGCTGCCTTTGTAAACCAGCCCTGCACAGCCATATGGCCACCAACAGGCAGCTCCATCTGCCCTGTGAGTGATGAGTTAATTTTTTCAAGGTGGAGCTTGTGCCAGGTGCATTGTTTTTGTGGTGAGAGAGTCCAGGAATCTGTCAGGTCATCCCTCCCCAGTGTTATCCCAAAGTCCTGCTCAAGAAGGAAACAATCAGAGCAGTGACATGTGAAGGAATGCTCTTGCAAGAGTACTTTCTCCTCTCATTTCAGTAATCCAGGTTCTCACCTTGAAAGCAGAGCACCATCACATCATCCTGATTTTAAATAGTGGCAGCTGAACATGCAGAGTGGTTTTCAGGACCCCGTGGCCCTAAGCAGAGCTCAAAAAGAAGCACCTTACACTTTTAGGTCTGTGGGATGTAAAATATGTTGGATGTGTTGTTCTCAATGCTACTTTGAAAGCTGTTTTTATAGTCATAGCTAGCTTTGTGTATGTTTGAATGGTTCCCTGGTACACGTTTTCTTTCAGGGGGTTTCTATAATGTTAATGAATGTGAAAGTTGTGATTAGCATGGGAGATTATTGCTTATAGCAACTAGGCAGTGCATTAGGCTACCCATCAGTCTTGCTGTTAGGGCACTCAGCAGAATTCAGTGAGTGACATTATGTGCACAGTTGCCTTTATGAGCTTGGGGAACTTTGCAAAATGTCTTGTAATCTAGGCAATAGCTCTGCTAAAAAGCAAGTTAGCTTCATTGGTTGCAGTTCTTCTCTTTGACTTGAAATCCATGCTAAAAATAAAGATAAAAATAATTTAAAAAAAAAAGGCAAAATTGAGATCAATCTTTAATTGATTTTGACTGGTATCCAGTTAAAAGCAGAACCGATGCTTTGTGAAATGTTACTGATGTTTGGGAGCTTTGTAGAGCTGCATATGAGAGAAAGCATCAATAGCAGAGTACAAGATCTCTTAATTTGGGCATCATACAGAGTTTTAGGCACTTAAATGTCAGACTAAAGTTCAAGTGTTCATCAAAGTCCTATGAGGATCTTCAGTGTCAATGAAATTCCTATTAAAAAAGGTCCTGTGAGGCTTTTCTGCCTGTAAATGCTGGTTCCTTGAACCAGAAATTGCAAGAACTGTTGAGGCAAAGGCCTCCGCAGGGTAACGGGGTGGCCAGAGAGTTTCTGAGCAGGGAACAATGAGGGAGCTGCCAACAGACTCAAGCTCAGCTGCTTTTCTTTGGCTGTAGGTCTGCTGAGGACAGCCAGCATCCTGGAGGGCAGGGATGGGCTGTGTGGCTCCACTCTGTCCCCACAACCTCCAGGGAGGGTGGGGGGCATCTTGGGTAGCAGCTCCAGTGCTAAAGGTGGTGGAAATCATTCTGTCCCAGAAGCAGGAGGTCAAGCAGGGACCCCCAACACAATGCTCTGCAGTAGCACCTCCATCCTGCCCTTCCATCTCCAAAAATACTGCTCGTCTCCCTCTGCTGAGGCTGCTGCTTCCCTGGATGTTTTTCTCTGGACCGTCAGCCCTGTGCCTTTGTGGGGGAATGGAGGGAGGGAAGAGCCAAAACAGAGGACAGCCTATTTTTAGGCTGACTATCTCCCACTCCCTGGAAGGCTGGGTGCCAATTCGGTGGTGTCGTGGGGTGACACTTGCCTGCCTGTAACGCAGCCCCAGTGGCAGCTGGAGCAGGAAGGAGCAGATTTGAGCCATCTTTTTGTAGCGAGGGACCCTGAGCCCACCTAGATTTGCAGGAATGTTTACCTTTTGCTGATGCATCTGTTTGTAACTGGACAGATTTCTCATCCCTCCCATCACATTTTATAACAGAGCTCCATGCACAGTGTTGTATGTGATTTCGGCTTCTTGTGCCTTTCTGGTAGCTGGATACTTAAAAAAAAATTATAAAATTCAGACTCAGGCCTGTAATTTAGAGATTATAAGACCACAAACTAAAACTGATTGTCTACTCTGTCTCCAGACTAGCAGAGGGCTTGTCATAATGGGTATTGTTTGAGCTACAGCATCCACCATCTAAAAAAACGGGAATTTAGGGGAATGAATTTTCCATCCTTCAGTCTCTGGTAAATGATCAGTCTTTGTTAAACCATGGTTAAATTCTTTTCTTAAGGTTGTGCACATTGCACCTGATTTAGATTTATTTTGTTCCAACTCCTGGCCACTGGATTTCTTCAATTTTAGTCTGACAGACTGCAAAGTACTCTGTAATATCTGGAGTAGTAGTAGCACTGTTGTAGCTATGTTTGTCCAAAGGTGCTGGTACAGTGATTAATTCAGCTGTTTATTTTCTCTTTGGTATGACTGAGCTCCCTGCTGCATTTACTAGGGGCCTGTTTTCCAGCCCTTAATTGTCCCCAGTGATACTTCCCTCAACCTTTCTAATTTATCACCATAACCCTTGTGTTTCGGACATCAAAACTGAAACGCTCTACAGGGGTAATGTTCCCATCAAATTACATTACTGTCCTCTGAGCCCTGATTAACCAAGCCCTGCATCAGCTATTCTGCTCTTCTGCCCAGAAAGCAGGGAGGCTGACAGCCTCAGATCTCTCTGTTTATCCTTAGAAAACCATGGTCCTGGTTGTTTTCTGGTGCTTTACAGCAGAGCCCCAGTACCTAGGAAAGTGACATTGATTTTCAGAGTATGTCTTGTCTAAGCTTGCAGTAACTTGGGTGTAATTATCCTGACCTGTTGATTTAAAAAATTCTAGCTGAAGGAACTGGTGTATATTGTACTTCTTTGTGGCTCTTAAATGGGAAAGAACATTATTCTCATTATTGCTCCTTTGTATGTTTTAGCTAAGTACAGAACAAAAATATGTATTGAAGGTTTCTGTTTTTTCCATGGTGTTGCACCTGCAGTACTTACAGGATACATTGTTCCTTCTGTATTTGAATAGTTCCTTCTTGTTCTTAAAAAGGACAGCAATGTCTCTAGCTACAGTTTTCTCACTGTCTTTCTACTCTGCCACTAGCACCTGAGTTACATGTATTATTCTTGACTTCCTTTCGGTCTTTTTTGTTTGTTTCTTTCTTTTTTTATTTTTTAAATTTTTTTCTTAAGATAACCCTTTTGCATTATGGAGTATGTGCAGCATTTTTTACACCCAGTGAGACATTTTCCTTGATGTGGGGTAGGAAGTGAAAACATTTTAAGGATGATGCAGTGGGTATTTGGAGAGAGCTGGGAAACCAGGAAAGGGAAAAGTCCTCAACATCTCATTCAGAGCAAAATCCTTGGTCTGCAGAAAGCCTCAGCAAACCAGATCTGCTTCACATCACCAAACCTTGATGCATCCCTTTTAATAAAGGACAGGCAATGGGAGGGCTACAAATTCCCCAGCTGCTAATATGGCAGTCAGGGATGTGTTCCCACATCATGGTGCCAACTGCAAATAGGCTTTTTCCCCTCATGACATGTGGCTGCAATATCATCCCACCTCTTTCTGTGTTTCTCCTAACAGCCCACACATAACTGGGACTTAGGAAAATGACACCAGGGTCAAAAGCAGAGTCATCATCCTACAGTCTGTCTTTCTGCAGCCAAGCAATAAATGTCTCCTCTCTGACTTGATCCAAAGCTGGAGACTTCAGCAAAATGGCATTGCTGGGAGAGTCACAGCACATTCTTGCTGGGCTGAAACACTCAGGATGTCAATAGAAGCTGTCTGCTTTTTGGGAAAGTCCAGGCTGGGAGCTGAGCTATAGCACTAGGTCACACCTAGAGACACCAAGGGTTATGAGGAGGAAAGATAACTTCCCTAATTGTGACTGAATCCCTACAAGTCAGTGAGATTTTATTGTTTTTACTGAAAGTATCAGAATTCAGCCTTCTGACACTGACACTGAGGTCCTTTAGTGAGAGACACAAAACTTCCTGGTTTTGGATGAACATCACCTCTGGGCTGATGCATATTTCTTTATTATTATTTTCTCTTCCATGCTGCTGATTGTCCTAGATAAAGGAGAGGAAAATGACTTTCAAATAAGAATATTTCTCATAAGCCTACAGCATGACTATACATGGAATGCAAACTGTAATCAGTTATTTGCTGGAAAAATACCTAACAAAAGTACAATCCTTTCTGGATTCTCTTTCATACTAGTAGCAGCTGTAGAATGATATCCCTTGGAAGAAACATAGATTCTGTGTAAAGAATTTAGGTTTTTCTTAAGCATCTTGTGACAGGGACCACCCACCTTTCTTACCTGCCCTGAGAGTAAAAACAAATATTAATAATAATAATAAACTTGGCTTGGTGGGAAAGCTGTGCTTTAATGGGGAATCCAAGTATTTTTAGCTTTGAGAATTTCTAACTCTTATTTTTTGATTCAGGTGTCTACTTCAGTTCAGAAGCTGTCAGGTTCCTGTAGTGTTGGTCAAAGGAGTGCCCTTAGCCCCAAGGAGGCATCCCTCCTTCCCATGCCCCATCAACCTTGGAGGTATTCACACACCATGTGGGAAGAAAAACTGCTGCCAGAGCAGCAAGATCTCTGTGTGGCTGATTCCATGAGTGGTTGAAGGCCCATTCATCCCTCACAGAGCCCGAGGGGCAATCCATGCCCCAGGAGCTTTTGCTGTGCACCTAAAAAACCCACAAGGACTCAAGTGAGGGGTTGCAGTAAGGAGGCTACCAGAGGAGGCTAATTTTTTTTTTTTTTTCTTTTTTCAGGGCACAACCAGAGAGGCTACTTAGCATAGTTTTACATGCTGCTAATGTGGTTTTATTGCTTCTAGGACCTGACCTACTATCGTTGTGTGCTGCTGTATTATGTGCTATGGATGCTTTTACTCATTTGGAGCTGGTCCAGGGATCTCTAATGGGGCTCTGCACTGAATGACCTAGGTGTGCTCAGCATGGCACCATCCCCTGCAAGGGGAAAGCTCTCTTGGAACACTGCTTTGCACTGGGAGGACTGGGGAGCTGGGCCAGTAGCCCACCCTACCTTATGCTACTGGGTCCAGGGGATGCCACAGGGAGGGGTAGTGGGAGGAATATCTCTGTGGTCCCCATCACTGCACATGGCCACACGTTTCTTTTTGCTCCATTGCAGACTCAGTGTGTGTGTCCAGAGCTCTTCAGCCCAAGCACTGCTGTGCAGGGGACTCATTGAGCCCTCAGGCATCTCCCACTGCTGGTCATGGGAAACCTGGCAGCATCCAAATTAGAAACGGATAAAGGGTGATTTCTCAGATTCACCTTCCCCTGTACTGCTCTGTCCAGGGGTCTTGCAACCAAAGGCTCCTCTGCTCCATCCCATCTTCTTCCTCCAAAGAGTTAAGTCTCCAGCACAGAGAATATTGGAGAGGGAAAGAGCTTCCATTCATCCTGACCCACCACCAGGACCACCCCCTGTCTTCCAGTTGTCCTTGGCCAAAATAATATCTTTTATTATCTGTAGCCCTTTAGGCATTTACCTTAAGCATTTTAGTAATATAAATTGTTTCGTGTGTTTTAGTGTTCCCAGTTTTGACTTTCTATCTATCTGTTCTATGGCCTCAAATTGCTAAGCTAAAGGTATGCTGTTTGTTGTGCTTTTCACGGCTTGACAGTTAACAGAATTTTGCATTTTCTACTTTTTTTTTTTTATTTATTTCTTACCCTGCCTAAAGTGTTGATCCAGGCAATAACAACTCTTTTTTTTTTGAGGACAGTTATTTTTCAGAGATACTTAAATACAGACTGAGAAAAAAATTCTTTTGGTAAGTGATGATTTTTATACTTGAATAGCCCATAGGGACTTTGTATTTTGAAAATCAAAAGCTCTCTTCTTTGCTACCAAAGCAGGAATTTTATACTGGAAGTGGTGAAACTTTGTGTTACGGAGGTAAAAGCTTTGGACAATGTGATTTTACTACTGGGCACTGGAAGCATAAGCACACATTTATTTTTAAGCCAAAGGAGGTATTCATACATGTTATTTTCCATTGTTTTTAGATGTTATTTTTTAAGGGCACAGCTTTTATTGTTCAAACACTGTTTCTGGCTTTTACTGTCTAAGGAGCTTCATGTGTTTCCCTGCATGGGGATAAGAGGTGAAGCCATGCAGCAGACTGAGCCATGGGATTGGAGTGAGGGTCAACCAGAGCCTCTCAGGACTGGTCCAGTTGGGTTGGGAAGCTCTGCCATTCCTGTGGATCTCTACTGGAGACCTGCCTGCCTCACTTGTTCTCTGCATGGAGTTTGCCATGCATGTCAAGACCATGCTCTAGGAATAACAGCACTCAGAGTGTTGGCATGAGTGGTCCTAACCCCCATCCAAGCCCTGTATAGACTCTGAAAAAGCAGACTCAACAAAACTGCTGCAAATGTGCTGGAGAGCTTAGCCATGAGCATACAAAAATCTGTAAAATATTTAATAAGTAGTCAAAAAAAGGGGAAAGTTAAGAGCAAAAGGAGAAGAAAGTGTGGTGCTGGTTCAGCAGAAAAGACAATTGGACCTGCTAGTAACAAGAACAACTTCATCATCTGATGCATGGACTCCTTCCAGCTTGTCACAAAAAATACTGCACACCCAAGGCTATTTATTGCATTAGCAATAAACCAGTGAGCACAGGGAGCTGCAGATCATGTTGACACAGAAGCTGGGCACCAGTTACTGGCTGTGCAGATGTACTACTGGTTAGCAAGTTGGGTAAATGGTGAAGACATTAAATGGCATCAGGGTCACGTTTTGTTCTCCACCTCCTCTGGACTGTGTGTTGATCAGGCCCAAGTGCTATATCAAGCCTCAAGTGGTAGTACTATCTGCTATTTTGCTGGGAGTAATTAAAAGACACTTATTACCCTACAACTGAGATTGATTTTGCTGTGGCTAAGATAGGACCAGTCTTTATTCTAAGACTTTGCAGTGAATGACAGCAAGTGTCTTCAGATCCCACATGGCAGCTCAGCAATTAATCTAAAGAGAAACCTACAATAGCTGTGCATGAATAGAAAGTCATTATTTATCTTACTCTGAGCTCAACCAGGATGGAGGTGAGATGTTTTTCCCAAAATGGGTGAATTCCAGTGGTAGGATCTGTCATCTGTCCCACACACGGCCAAGATCTTTCCCAATGGTGGATATGTGGAAGCAAATTGTATGTAAGATGTGTTCCATGTGTAATGCACTCAGGTGATCTGGTTTGTTCAGAGGGCAGATAGGCTTGCATTGCAGTTCACTAGGTTCTTGACAAAACAGTCTTAAAGGTAGACCCAAGTAGAGTGTTTTGCAATACTGCAGACTTGAAATGACAAGAGACCTTGAATGGATTTAGGAAAACTCCATTATGTAGAGATATGTGCAGTCACCTGGATATCTGAAATGAGAGAAAGGCACTCCTCTGCAACACAATCAGAAACAGTTCTCCAGGCTGCAAATGACCCAGAGGACACATACCAGAAAGGTCAAGATGAGGAAGAAGAAAGCCCACATTACTCTTGTGAAAAGCACTTGAAGGTATTTCTCTGCTGGACATCACTCTCATTTGTCTTACTTGACTTAAAATCGTCTGGCCTTCATTAAGGTTCCTGTCTGTTCCAGGAACTGGGTGACCAGAGAGACAAGTGATCTTCACCTTCTTATAAAGGATTGCAAGAGAAAGTGTCGTTTGCTTTCAAGGTGGGACCACATAACCTATGTGTAAAGAAGGTGACACTGCAGCTCATTTTTTTTCTCCTTGTCTAAACCTGAAGAGAACTGTTCACAAAATAAAGTAACACAGAGATAAGAGAAAGAAAGGGCAGCTGAATGAACTAACTTGTGGAAAAGAGTTGGCACTACATTGCCTTCTGATGGAGACCTTGAGGCTGCCTTCAACACAAGAGTTGCAGGACATGCAGACAGTAAATCCCAAATCCCATAGATAGGTACAGCAGATGTGGTTGTGAAAACCACAGACTTTTAAAGGTTGTGTGCTAATATATCAGAAGAGTATCTACATCCTGGATGGAAGGTGCTCCTTAGGGCAGGAGAAGAAAGATGGAGCATGAGGTACCAAGAGATCATGGAGACTGACCTTTCAAGCCCTGCATTGACCAGCTGCAAAAAACCACAATTCCATCAAGTCCATTTTTACCTCCCAGCCACCTGAATTCTACCTTGTCTTTCCAATTTTCAAAGCCAGCAGTTCCAGTTTGCCTGTTGGGTGCTGATTATGAGGTGAAAGCTACTTCTAGAACCACAGCTTGACCAGTGGAAGAGCAGCTTGGCTGTAAAGTGGGAAGATGACCTCCCATCGTGGGCATAATTGCTGCATTCTTTGACTGGGAGAGGAGAAGATGAAGCCTGCCTGCATAGGACTTCCACAGAGATGGCATTTTTATGGGAATATCTGAAATGCCTCTTACAGTTAAACCACCCACTTAAATACTCCTCACAGTTTGGTCACAGGCTGGTCTGGAGTCCTTTGAACTTCTTGCTCTCCAGGCAGAACCCAGTGTTGAGTTTTCCTGCTCATTTCCAGCACTCCAGGACATTGCCAGCCCCAGTGGTGAGAGCCCAGCTACCTGAAGAGTTGCCCACAGCATTGAGTGCATCTTGTTGGCCATGGTAGTGGCTTCCCAGGCACATCCCAAGGCAGGCGTTGTTGTTTTCTGCATTTTTTGTAGCACTGTGTCCACTGGCCGACCTGTTTTTAGCAGGGTTAGAAATTGGACCACAGCTGGTAGCCAGGCAGTCTGCCAGTCTGCTGGGTGCATCAGCCATTTCTCATGATATGGACCAGCTGAGCTAGAATATGGTTTGGGTTTTTGTTTGTTTGGGATTTTTTGTTTGATTGTTTGTTGGGTTTTTTGTTTTTTGTTTGTTTGTTTGTTTTTTGGTGGAAGCTTTGAAATATGTTGAGCTTGCCATGTGGGAAAAAAGTTCTTTTAGTCCTGAGCTTGTCTGCATCCACCTGTAACAAGGGCTCATGAATTTGGGAACTCATTTCTGCTCCTGGATCTCAGCACATTGTGCACAGGTGCACAAGATCTCTTGGTATGACACCAAGGTCCTGTTTCAAGGTGCAGATCAACAATGTGGTGTGGCTAGTTGGGAAAATAAAGCTAAAAGTGTGTGTAAATTCAGAGGCTGTTTTTGCAGCTCTTGCGTACCATATGCTGCCCTCGGGAGAGTAGGATTTCAGCCTTAAAAATCAGGACCTTTTGGGAGTCTTTCATTGCTTTTCTGCTGCTCTGGTCAGAGAATTTCCATCAAGTTACTGCCCCTGACCCAAAGGGAGGACTGAGCACAGCCAAGGAGGCTGCATGGCTTTCATGGTCTCACTCTTCTGCATGTTACTGCTTTAAGGGATTGACTGATATTCTTTATCAGTTGGTTTTCTCCCCTTTCCTCACCAGCTAAGTTTTAGACATTACTACTTTACTCTTTCAAGGTGGAAAAGGATAAGAGAGGAAGCCATAATATTAATAACTGCAGAGAAACACTGAGTCTGCTTTTCTAAGGTTATTACGCTAAACCAGGCAAAAATAAAGCTCCTGTTGCTTTGCAAGAAGCTAAACTAATTCAGCTTTGTTTCCTGTGGATCCAGCTGGTTTAACTTGCCCTTCCAAGCTCAGTCTCTTCCAGACCCCTTGTGGGGCTGTGTGGCAATGGAGCAATGGCTTATTGAGGATGTGTTTGAATTCTTAAATTGTTTGTGACTTCCATCTCTCAGAGCAGATAAAGGGTTGGAGCTATACTAGAGTGGGGGCACTGACTACCATTGACTTATTTTACTTAGCTTTTCATTCCTATAGGATGAGTGAGCATTTAGTGTACCTGCAAGATCTACTTCTGTTACAAGTGTGGTTGAAATTGGCCAATGGGTTCTGAAGTTATTAGAGGGGATTAAAAGCCAGAAAACATGATCAGATAAGCCTGTTTCCTCAGAAGACTAGGCTAAAAAGGGAAAAAAAAATCTAGTGCAAGGACTCCTTCAGTGTCCTCTGTACCTCCCGGGTTTTTTTCAGCATCTGTGGTAGGTAAAGGTGGAAGAAGCTCTAAGTATTTACAAATGAGTGATGAAGGACAGACAGCAATGCCTCTCTCCTTCCCTCTGTATATTTACATAACACCAGGAATATTGACTGTGGTCATCCCACTGGTGTGGCATCAATCCTCTGTCTTGGCAGCTGAAATCTGTCATGTGTGTGCACTATGAGTGGCTACAGGTTATCCATAGCTGAACTGTTCCTTGCCCAAATCAGGATTTAGCTGCCAGGAGGCAAGACCCACAGATTCGTCTCTGTCGAGGGGTTGTAAGACAAGCCAACAGGTTGGTCATTCTATGTCCCTCAGCAGCTGATGAGTACCTTGTTGCTTCTCCTTGGTCTAGGTGTGAACATGGGAATATTTAAGTAGGGATAGGAGGCTTTGCTCATCTCAGCCCCAAGTATGTATTTGACCATCACCTATCACAATGGGCAATACTTTGCTCTCTAGAAGCTGCCAGTCCAGTTTATAAATAATTTTTGCAGACTCTGGGAGGTGGGGAAGTCTGTGAGGTGCTGTGCTTGTTCTCTAGATAAGAAGTTACCACTCTATATGTACCACTCAGTGACCCTGAGATCCTCAAGCACATTTTAGAGCAAACTCTGTTAGTCACCATCCCATGATCCAGGAGGAGTGCTGGAAAGGGGATGTGTTTAGTAGAGACTTCCATTTGAAAGAAGAGTGCTGGGATGAAAGCCAGCCTCCATTGCAAGAAGAAAAATAGTTAAAGTCTGTGAAGGTAATAAGACATGGAATTTAATTTCAGGCTAAATAAAGGCATATTTTGATATGTCAAGGGAAGGTGCAAGGCTAAGATTTGGGCTTCTGGGTTATCTAGGCAAATTTTGTCTTCCTGTTTATATAGCTGAGCTGGTACAAATTCCCAAGCAGACAAACCAATCCAAAAATAAAAGAAATAGTTGGTTTTGAGCCTGCCACTCACACACACAAATCCAGCAAGCCAGCTGGGCTACAGTGCTCCTCCTTCCCTTCCTGCTCTTCTGACATCCCTGTCATCTCAGCCATCATGATGTGCCTGGGGTTTTATGAGCTCCTGAGGCCCAGGAGGCATCTTCCCAGACCAGGATAGGGAATAAGATCCAGATGATGACCCAGAGAGACTGCCTTGTCCCCTTGCATCTCTAGTGCTGGTGATCTGGTAGCTCCAGAGCACCCTAAGGGAGAAGGTTCACGCTCAGAGTCAGTGCTATGAACTCTATTTAGAGGAATTTAAATGAGCTGGTGGACAAACCTCACTGTCTAAGGTGATGGACACTGGATGAAGTTCACACCTGCCAGGTAAAAGTTTTCATCTGGTGCTTACTTAGGCTTCAGACTTTCTGAGTGTCTCTCACCACAGTTCATGGTGCAGATGCCCTCCTTGCATGGGAAGGCAGAGGATGGGCAGACCTGAGGAGAGACAGGATCTCTTCAGCTTGCTGGTGGAAGATGCAAGTAACTTCACACCTTCCTCACCTTCCTGGCCTTCATTCAGTCCATGGTGTCTTTGTCCATTTGCTTTGTGCAAAGTAGTTTCATTTGGTGCTTCTGGATGCTACTGTCAAAGAATGACAAGTAGCACCAGGAATATTTGGGTCTGGGATTCAGAGGCTCTAGAGGTTTGTGAGCACTTGAAAATCCCTCCCCTCTCAGCTGGGTTCTTAGCATGTTGCAGGAAGACTGTGTCATGCTTGGTCTTCAGGATTAGTAGCTTTCTTTGTTATATGCAGCAAAAATTCAATGAAATTCCTTCTTGGAAAAGTATGGGAGGAGGGAATTAATCAGGTGTAAAATGAAGCACTATGCTTAGAAGGGTCATTACCTGTGAGCCCAGGAGGGACCAAGCTGCCTATACCCCAGCTGCAGCTGGGCAGTAGCCACACCATCTCCCACCATAGCCAGAAGAAAGTTCTGAAAGTGGCTTGGTGTCAGCAGTTTCCCATCTGAAGTCTGAGGTTTCCTCTCCTCCTAGGGACTTCAGAGCTGCTGCCTTTTGGCAATTTGCTCTCCAGAGGTAGTTGAGAGCAGGTATCTTTTCCCTTTACTGGTGTTGGGTTGTTTTCTGGGAACCTTGCATGCCCACTGTGCTGTCCAGGAGTGGGTGACTGCCATGCAAAGCACTTTATGCCTCTACCCAGACCTTGATCTTTTGGTGATTTATATTCTGTATATGTTCATACCAAATGCTTCTGCCACCCCAACCCCTCACTGAAACCAGCTCAGGCTCATTCTTTTGTTGCTAAATCGTGGTGGTGGTTGTTCCTCCTGTGCTGCAAGAGATGCAGCCTCATATAACCCGAGTGAAAGCCTCCTGATAGTGACTCCCTCCCACTCTCCCCATTCCCATTTGTCTTGTGTCTTGTTTTGCAACTGCTTTTAGTTCATCCCTCTGGGGCACCTACTCAGGCTACCCCAATGATGGATGCTACCAGACCAGATGCATAAATATTAAGAAAAGCAAAAAAAGAGCCAGACTAGCAATTTCTTGGTGCAGAACAATGATGAGGAGGCTGTTCTTCTAACTCACCACTACAACTGCAATCTGAGCTCCAGATTTAAAAGCCTGTGGATGCAGGTTAAGTTAAAGTTTTAGCTGGAACTGTAACTGGGAAGCATCTTGTGGTCAGGCAGAGAAGCAGACGTGGTGGTTATACTGGTGGTTTTCACTATACTGCTAAAGGGGTAGTTCAGGAGTCTGGGCTGGTCTCCAAATGTATACTGTACCTTGTCTAATTTCTGTTGCTGGTAGAGCGAGACAAATCTGTGGCTAGATGAGCTTATTTATTTGGAAAGTTTCCTGAATCTTGACATGCAAAATATGATGTGAACACTGGACCCTGTGCACAGCCCTAGAAATGATTATGTTAACTGTCAATCTGGGATGTTATCCTTGCCATGAAGTATCACAAGTCACCTGCCTACGTGACCACCTTAATAAATCAGTGTGTGATCACCTGGAATTGCCAGAGGATTAGTATTATCAGAAAGCCTGATGGCAATCTTCAGATACTGAAAGAACAGAAAGTCTTGATTAATGCTGAGTTAGCTGGCTCTTCTCTAATGCTGTTTCCAGTTCAATGGATGTCTTAATAATAGTGTTTGGTCTGAAGGCCACAGACTTATTGATGGTCACAGATCAAAATACCATCACTTCTAATAAATTATGCTGCCCTATTTCTGTTACGAAGTGCACCAAGAGACAGCAAACATAAAAGCAAGTGGAAAATCTGAGCAGTCTCAACAAAGACTCATAGTGCTACTACTCAGTGAGAGTGAAGTGAAATTCCCAGAAGTGAAATTTGGGGAATGCAAGTTTGATGCTGTCAGTGCACCTTTATTGTGGACTGGTGCTGGTTTTAGAGGATGCCAAATTCAACTTTTCCTGCCTACAAGTCTTTCTCTATCCTTCTTTGTCTATCTGTCCCACCTTGGATCAGGTGTAGTTTTGGAAATTTGAGTATAGATACACCAGGACTATTATTAAAAATACAAAAAATATTTTTCTTACATCTCAGAATTGCAGCTGATCGTGCCAGAAATTTTCAATAGGCTAAAATCAGGTTAATATTCACAGTATTCAAAACATCACCTCTGTTATTAGATTACAATTATTGAGTCCAAGTACTGCTGGTAAAATCATGCAAAGATCTCAATAATCCTGCACCCAATACTCAGTGAGTAAACTGACACTTTGTAAAACCAGGGATTAGGAATGTAAAACAATCTCATCTGTCTAAAGCTTATTTCTCCAAGTAGGAGTGGAGTATCATGGTGATCTTGATACTCTTCTAGGGATTTCACCGTGTTACTTTTCACTCTCTGCAGGAAAAAGGAGGCTCATCATTTCAATATTTTTCCAAAATACCAACTTTTCCGTACAAAAAAATCTGTGAATTACCTCCCTCTATAGCTAATGATCAGAGTCCATTATATTTTCTGTAGAAGGAAAAAGATTGGAAGACATCTCATTTCAGAGCATACAAAAACTGAACATAAATCCAGAATCACTCACTTAAGTCCATTTACTACAGTGAACCCTAAAAGCAGCTGTTTGCAGAGTTCACATATTTCCTTAAGATGAAAACTTTTGCTTTGTGGCAATGTGTGTGCACCCATTAAAACACAGATTGTGGAGCAGAGCAGATTGTGTGGTGCTGCCCATCTGCACATTGGATACCCATGCTTACTTTTTAATAAGAGCAAGGAGCTGGATGTAATGTCATGCAGTCATAATTCTTGGCAGTTGCTATAGTTCATATGTTTATTGGAAGCTGAAGAGCTTTGGAGCATTTATCAGATCTCTTTACGCTTCCTGCATTAGTGCTTGGGGTTTTTTGTTTTTTTTTTTTCAGCTGAGCTCTCAGGCTGCTGGAGCTCTGTTTGGTAGGGAAAGAGCTGTGTGGCCAGTGGAATGTTTCATGGAGGGAATGACCATGCTAGAAAAAGCAAAAAAGTCCAGAAACACCTGCTTGGACAATACATATCTGTCAACTTAGTGGGTTTTTTGTTTTTTTGTTTCTTTGGTTTTTTTTTAATGTTTTGAGAAGAACAGAGATAGTGTTCTGTAAAAGAGCTGGGTGTGAGATGGAAGTGTTAGTCTGGGAGGTGAAGGACCCTCCATTGGAGAGAAGGTGGGTTGTGATGGACTGGCCTAGGGAAAAGCAGTATTTTCTGCTTTTCTGAAAGTGGACTGCAATGAACTTATCTGTCAGTTTTGGGATGCCATTTAAGGGTAGGACTTAAACTTTGAGAGATGCAGGGAAGACAATTTCTTGGCTTTTCTGAGACAAACGTGAAATGCAAGGGACAGGGCTCCCAAGTCTCCTTTCTCATTGCTTCCATCTTGATGACAGAGGTTGGAAGGCAAACGCAGAGGATGCTCTGAGCTCCCCTGCTCTGTCCCCAGCCTCCTGAATAAGCCAGGTAAACCTGAAGTTTGCCCTCAGGAATGTAATACAGTATAAAATTTCTTCTAGGACAAAATTTCCATCTTTTAATAAAAGCCCTTTTAAAATAATCAAAGTCCCAGAGATGAGATGCAACCAGTTGCCCAGGAGAGTGTTTCAAAATACTTTTACCCAACAGTTGGGCTGAGATCAAACAGACTTGGCATTGTACTGTTTCCTGGATAACACCCATCATTATTTATTAATCTGAATCAAAGTGCTCGATGTTTTCATGCTATCAGTTAGACAGAGCTTTATCCTCTGCCTCTTTTTTTTTTTTTTTTTTTTTTTACATTGTTTTGTTTCAAGAAAGTTTTGAAGCCATTGCAGTGGGAAATCCATAGCTTAAGTGGCAGCCTACTCATCTTTTATTTATTTTTGTAATAATCCCATTGTTATTCATTCAAAGCTCCAAAAGACCCTTGTCCTCAGTAAAAAGTTTTATGCTTGGAGGAGATTCTAATGGTGAATTTTAGAAGAGAAGTGCATTCTTCTGGTTTTGAATAGATATTTTCACACTTAGTGCTTTTCTTTTAATACAATGTCATTTGTTTGGTCAAAACTGAGTAATTTTAAAATATTTTTGTATTGAAATCAAAACGACTGTATGAAGTTCCAAATTTTTTCATGTCCTTTAAAAACAGAAAAATAGAGGTAGTGAGCTAGTGGAAGAACCAGCATAGGATGTGATTATGGTGATTTCTGGCCCATTTCTCATCATTCTTAGAGAGCAAGGTTTTTGTTTTCTTTGTTGTTTTTTCCCCCCCCATGAAAAAAATTGTGATTATTTCTGAGAAATCTGTTCCCTTTTTAGTTTGGTGGCTTCTTTGTTGCAGAAAGAAATTTGTATCTCCAAGTAGACGCTCCCTACTAAAATGCTCCTCTTATTGGAAAAGCCTTTTTTTCTATAGAAATTAAAATAGAATTTAAATAGGAAATTTTCAGCCAGCTGTTACCTATGGCAGGCAATGCTGCTCCCTCTTCCTCTCAAAAAAGTGGTTTCATAGAGAACCTGCAGTTCTCTATATCCATGCCACTGCTGTGTTTTATAAGCACATTTTTCTTTTTAAAAATGTTTTCCTGTCTCCTATTTTTGTGTAAAACATACTCACAAAGACGGGGGATGATTAATTGGAAACTACAGAGGAAACTACAAAATCAATTGCACTCAAAGAACTGTCTGGTGTAGAAACTAAACTAATAAAAAACCCCAGAGAAAGAAGGCTTTTTCTTTCTCTCCTTACTTAGCCATAGGAATTGTAGTTATTGGAAAATTTTTCTGAAACATTATTGTAACCCTTACATATTATCTTATTGGTGCTCAGCTACACATTATCTGTGAACATAGCAAAAAATATTTGAAAGAAAAGCCAAAAACTGCCTTGATGGGCTGCAGACTTATTCTGACCATTTACACCAAAAGAAGACCTGATCCTCAAGCTGATTGTGCTTCTTTATAAAATTAATCCATAAGATTTTCTGCTCATAAATAACTGTGAAATGATTGAACTTTAAATCATAAGACTTCTGATGTGCTAAACCTTATGGAAGAATAATCTCTTGATAAATTTAAAGTAACGGAAGCATAGATGATTGCAATTCTATTTTTAGATGTGCACAGTGGAACATTGTTGTTTGGTTTGTAGTAATGATAGTTCAAGACAGAGCCTCTAAATGAAGACCAAGATGTGAGAATAAACAGGAGCACCAGGGTGAGTGTGGTGAATAGTCCTGGCTTTGGACAGTTTTGTAAATGAGCTGAACCCATATTTTGTTTGCCAGGGCAGGGAGAAGGAGGCAGTGAGTGAGGTAGGAGAGGGACTGAGCTGATGGCATCACTAACCACGTCAGAAAGAGTTGAAGACCAGAGCCTGTATCTCTGCTGTGTACCTGTACCAGCCAGCAGAAAACACAGCACACTGAAGCCATCAGTTCTTGGGATCTTTACACTGTGCACTGGATAAAATGGAGAAAATACCAGGAACTGTAGGGCTGTGCTATCAGGTCAAACCTGTACAATAGTTACAAGTAGACCAGGCATTGAGATGTGTTTCTGCTTCATGTGTGTAACAAGCAAGTTAAGATAAATCAGCAGAACTTTGTCCTGAACTATCTTCTTGTTGGCCACTGTGAGAGTATGTTATGCATTTGAAGTGGGATTTCCAATTACTCTCTTAAAGTAAATTTTCAATTTAATTTAGATTCATCTAGGAATATTATAAATTGTAAGGATTGAGGAGATTTATGATGCTTTCAATGATCTGGTCTTTCAAGCAAGATGCTCTTCATTCTTGGACTTAAGGATCATTATTATGCCCTTGGAGAGTGTGAAATGTATCCTGGAGGCATGAGCATGGGGAACCTGGGAAATGTCATTCAAGTTTAGCTCTCTTCTTTCCACCACTTACATTTCTGTCTTCTCTGTCTGGCAGGAGAGAGTTTGGATCCCAGACAGCTCTTTTGGAGTTAACATTACAAGTTTGAGGAGTATTTTTGGAAAAGAATTACAGTTGGGAAAGCATACTTTGGAGTCAGGCTAAACACTTATGTGGGAAGAGAGCAACTGTGCCATCCCACTTGTTCTGCTTCTAAAATCACTGCACGCTTTGACATAATCTGCAAGACAAACCCAAGACTGGAGTAGGAATTTGGCTGTGAACTAGGATGGATGTGCTTTTTCAGCTCTTTTTTTGCTTGCTTTGTTGTGGTCCCCTAGAAGTCATGGATGTTTTTAGCCTGTATTTCCCTCTACTTTAAAAAATATTAGCTGAGACAACTTTTGACCATGTAACTGTACACTCCATGTCTCAAACATCCCTTTCATTTCTAGAAACAAAAGAAAATATTTTCCAGATTTGTGAATCTGGGTGTATGAGGATAACCCGGGTGATCATGTTTCTGGCAACAACATGGTTGTCATTGACTAATTATTTGTTTGTGGTTCTTTGGAGCTTAAAATCTATACACTACATGTTGTAAAGTAGTTACGGGCGGTGGAAAGCTGTTGGAGAGGTGTTGAGTTTGCCACACACTGGAGTGGAACAGCCCCACTCTCTGCTTCTTTACTTCTCTATATTTACGGTAGCTGTTCCCTTTTTTCTTTTTTTTTTTTTTTTCTGAGATGAATCAAGCAGAAAAAAAATTAATACATATCACTTGACTTGCTTCCTTAATGGTCTGAATTTTGTGGGACAGATTTCAGTCCAGGTGCCCTGTCACAGGCAAGCAGACATGCAAGCATAGACACTCAGTTCACAGGTACCTACAGGTACATACCAACACCTGAATTTAGGTTTCCTAATAAACAAATGGAATCATCAGGACCTTCACTGGGGCCTGAAGCATAGTTTTAGTTTATCTCACTGAAGTAGACATTTTGAACAGGAGAGATGACTCATGTCCTAATGGCATTTACTTCTCCTTGAATGTCTAACATTCTGCCTTTCTTTGGTTTGGCTAATCTATTCCAATGCATCAAAGAAGCTAGATTTTAGTTGATTCATTTTATCCTGTGTATGAAGCTATTTCATAAGACTTACATATCAAATTATTTTTTTTTTTTAGTTAAAAAATTCTAGAATACATCATTTGTCATGTCTAAGCTGAGGAACTAGACTGCAGGGTGGAAGAAGACACAAGTGAATGTACAGAGGAGCATGCAGTATGTGAATTATTAGACCCTTACATACAAGATTAAAAATTAGGAGATCTAAATCTGAATGTTCAAGCAGTACAGTCAGTTTGGTATAATTTTGGGACTTTATCAGAGTAAATACTCTTATAGGTCATAGACATAATGTCCCCTGAAGGCTCTTACCTTGCCCCTGATATTCGTATCTTATTGTGGGTCCATAGGATAGAAAGATTCCTTCCTATAGGAGGGGATTAGGGTCAGGATATTGGATGAGCTCTTGGTGCAGTCGCTGTCTATCATTGCTGTTAGTAATAATAAAGCCATTTTTAGGTACAGTCTATTTTCTTTCAGGAAGTGCAAACAAGTTCCCAAATTATGGATCTAGTGCATTTTCCATTTAGAAAACATCCTGCATTGATACCATTATCAGATATTTCTCTTTCACAGGCCACTTGATGTATTATATTCTGGTTTACTCATTGACTGTTTGGTCCCATAAACTAAATTAAGCAAGAAGCCACAACAGGGTTTGCAATACTAGGCCACAATTGTATGCTTCCAGTGCATTGTGCCTCAGGCCCAATTGAATGTTACCAGCCACTCAAGCATGCACTGTTGACACATAAATGCATATTTAGATGTTGCTTGTTAGTAAATACATTGTCCCCAGCAATTTTATTTGGATGATTATATTATTATTAATTAACAGAAAATGTCACGACTTTTGGAAACTAATTGTATGTGCAATGTGTTATTTACTCCAAAACAAAGTTTTCTGGTAAGAGAATGGGGAAATTATACAGGGGAAGAGGGGAGAAATATTCAGGAGCTCCACAGGGTTCTCAGAAGCATGTGTCTCACTGACATCAGTGGGACATAGCCAAAACCACTCCTGGTAATGTGACTCATACATCTCTAAAATCATCCATGTTCACCACTCTTTAGATGCTCTCCATCATTTGCTCAGCTTTTGATTATTGTCAGGAGAAATAAATCTAATTTGATGAACCTATTAGCAAAATGTAGTAGTCAGAGGAAGGCAATCTTGGTGAAGGGAGGTACAGGCTACTAGAAGTTAAAAACAAACCAAAACAAAAAAGCAATGAAAAATCCTTGACTTCTCTGCCTCCATGCTTCTGTCTGCCTCATTTACATAATGCTTTAGAGCATTATGTAATTCAAATCAAATCTCTGTCAGTCGGCACCAGTGTCCATTGCATCTTTTCCATGAAGATACCCCGAGCTGCTGAAGTAAACTTATTTGAAAGGGATGACAGAAATTAAATAACTCTTGTCTCTCTGACGCCAGAGGTCTGACCCACTGCCTAGTGCAGTCACATGAAATATTCTCCTTGACTGACATGAGGATTGCACCCCCAGAGCCATGTAAGCTCTTAACTCTGATTCCTAAACTTGGCAACAAAATCCAGTCGGTTTTCAATTGCAAACAGGCAGAATATCCCTTCTCTTTGGAGAGCAATAATCTCTTTCTGTCTCTCAGGGGGAGGAAATCTCTTCCATCAGAGTGGAGGATCCACTAGCTTTATCCAAATTGTATTGTCAAATTTACAGTGCACTAAGTAATGAATCAAATCTTCAATGTACCCCAGCAAGGAGCAACCAGCTGTTCACTGACAGGGCCCCTGTTCAGTTTGTCCTTTGTAAGTCTCTATTTCCATTACAGGGGAAGATAATTTTGCCAGTTGACTCCTAAACCTGTGATTTTTCTCCTGTGTATTATATTGGAAAAGCACAGAAAAGGCCTGCCGGTAGCTGGGGCTCTGTTAGCAAAGAACACCATCCAAACCCATAGAAAATAGGGATCTTCCATCCTTGTCCAGGGAGACCTTCTGTGGTAGCTGGAGATACATTGCATGGGACAAGCAGGAGTATAAAGTAGCTGTGCCAAAATCACAGAGGTCTGGTGTGAATGTCACTTGAGAGTTATCACTGTGGATGTGGAGAGGTTCATGGAAAGGTTATGTTAGCTTGGAATAAAGTAGGTGAGAGGATTTTCTTGACTAATGAATAGGAAAGGAGTAGAGGTGGAGAAGAGCAGGAAGCTGGGCATGCTGTAGGTGTATTGATGGGATGGAGGTCAATCAAGGATTGTGGTGCAAAGTGTTTGTGATATTGCAGATGGTGGAGTACTTGGGAGGACTTGATGTCTCCCCTCCTATCTTCAAGATTCAGGAAGGGGACCTGCCTTCTCCCACAGCTTAACTTTGTATGATCTGACTCTCTTCTCCAGCCTCTCATGTCTAGTGTTTACTTGACCCTTCATCTCAGCATCTTGTTGTCTCTGTCACCTATATTGCTCCATTTATCACTAGAAATGGAGTTTTGTTATGTTGAGTTTGTATCTCAGTTCAGTGCTAAAAATGTGAGAGAGACTCCGGCTTTACTTATAGTGTCACTCACCTTTTTTTTTCTTTTTTTTTTTTTTTAATGTAAATATGCCAGTTCTGGTGATGACATGTCTAAGTCTGTAGACTTTCCCTGCTGATGAAATGTGTCTCCATAACTTAGATGGGGGGGGAGGAGATCAGTGATGCCTTACCATTAACGTTGTGGTAATAGGTCAGACAGCTTTTCAGTCATGGCTCCCTCTCCTTTAGAAGCATTCAGCCAAGGTTTTGGTGGCCATCATAAAACCTGACTTCTTTCAGCAGCATAAGTATTCCATAATGGCTTCAGAATATAATGTAATAGCTGTTTTACAACTTCCTATATCCGTTAGAATGTCTTCACAAAACACTCTGTGAATAAAATGGACTAGATTTGATATATTTTATTCATGTGAGCATTCAAAGCACCTGATGTGAGCAGTGTATATTATAGTCAGCACAACCTGGAGTTGTTCTGTAGATTTCTATTTCTTGCTCACAAGCGAATATCTGCATCCTCAGTTGAAAACATTCCTCTTGGTAGCTCTTTTCAAGCTCTATTGGTTTAAGGTGGCAAAGGCAAAATCTTTCCCTACATCTGAAGGCTGAGTGGTTTATAGTAAAATAACTCTGAGGCTGATCTCTAGTTAATTAAAATAGACATGAAAACCTCTTGGGTGTAGAGAATTATAATTTTCAGCAAAATATAGAGATGTGCACTGGTAACTATAACGTGCTACTTTCCTCTTGCTTATTTATGTCACTTGGTTGCAGCATAATTTGAAATAAAAACACCTGCAAAGAAAGCAGAATATTTTTAGCTCACTAAACAAATGTATTTTTCATATAAAAAGACCTAGTGCCAGCATTTAATTCTTAGCATAACATTTGTCATCCCCAAATACTGTTTCAATATCGGGATGAAATCTTCTGAATTCATTTCCTTTAAGCACATGTTAGCTTTCTGAAGATTTTATCTTATCAATAAGTCGTTGATAATGTCAGAATGCTGTGATTTTGATGAGCGAGATGCTAGCAAAACTCATTAAACTGGATTTAAAAGAAAGTACAGTGGAAGCAGAGCTCGTTGTGATGAAAAGCTTATGGGTCAGTGACTCTGAGATTTTGGTTTGGATATTTGGTGTTGGGATTTTTTTTCCCAACAATGTGAATGCAATGACTTCCCTTACTTATTTCTGTCCTGGTCAGAATTCATGGTGAACAAACAGGCCTCATTTTAGGAAATCTGTGTTTATGTGATGTCCTGTCAAGCTGCAGAGTTGCCTTGTGACATGGACAGCAAGAGGATCTCTGCCTCACAGTTCCTCCTGCATCAGTCTGGGGTTGACTTCAAGGCTGTGCTTTTCCTAGGAGATCTCCTTCCATTTCTGTCAGATTTCTGTGGAATAGAAAAACCTTCCCCTGCAGCCCTGAGATGGGAGCCTGCCTTCTCCCTGGCAAGGATTGGTAACTCCAACACCCCTTTTTACACCTTCAACTCTAAGCTCACCCAAGATGTCATCAAATGAAGAAGCATTTGCAGATTGCCTTCACAAACTGTAAAAAAATCCCAGGGTTTTCCAGCTCCCTGCAAGCTTGGTTACCCTCTAGGCCATTACCTTAATTCCTCAATTACACACTCTCTGGTGTTCATGCTCTGCTGTGAAGGCACTCTTTTTAAAGATTGCCTTTCTGTCCAAATAGTCATGGTCCTAATAGATCACTTCCCAGGCTGCTGTGACTTTCCTGGGCTGGGTAAAGCTATGCTGATTTAGGCCAGCTGTAGATGTGTCTTGATATATGTGTTAGGAACATGTACCACAAAAAATGATTGTTTATGGTCTTGACAAACTTTTGCCTGTTGGAAAAAAGAAGCAAATCAGGTATCAATTTAAGCAGAAGTAATGAGTGTGTTGTGTAAAATTTCAAGGATGATATTACTCAGTTCCCCCTTGTTTTGATGTGAGCACACAGAAGCTCAGAGTGTGTATTAACAGGAACTGAAATATTCCAGTTAAAAGAGAATTTCCCATGACACCTTCTATCTGTGGAATGTGAAGTGTGGTATAAATACAAGTGGATTAAGTCTCAAAAGGTTACCTGTTCGTTGTCACTAGAATTATGAACTAAGTCTAAGTCACTTAGACTCCTTTAGTCTCTTGGTCTTTATGGATCTTTAGGTAGAAGGTCTTTATTGATCTTAATAAAACTCAGGAATTCTCCATGAAGCTATTACTTCATGATTGGAATAAAACTTTCATTTTGTCCCATATTACCTTGTCTTTTTAAATATGATAAAATGTTTGTGTAGATGTGTACATTTATGCATAAGAATTTCTGTATCTAGGCCAGTGACATCAAATTAGATGTGTCATTGTCTTGTTTATCTCCCTAGCCTATTATTCTCATGTTTTGCAGTGTTCTGCAGGTCAAAGGAAAATGCCAAAGAGTTTTTCCTTATAAAGGGAAGAAAAAAAAGTACTCCATGTAGTCTCAAACCTTTAAAAGAAACAATCCTTATGACTGTTTTTGTTATCAAAAAAGTCAGGAATGTAAAGTCTATATTTAGTCACAAACTTATCTTAAACAACAAGAAAGTTTAGGACTCCTGATTTTCATTTTGTAATATTTAGGTCTTAACAGAGCTGCAGTGGTTGCCTGTGCTGCCACAGGCTAGCATCCATCTCCTCAGCCCGTAGTCAGTAGTGTCTTCTTGAGTGGCATCCCAGAAACAGTTGGGTTAAAAGAACTCAGTTCTACTCACAATGAGCATGTCTGATGGTACCAAACCTTTAGCCTGTGAGCAGCACTTTTTCATTGTTGATCTTCAGCTTTAGGTCTTTCTTTTTCGTTCCCAATTGTCTGAAATACATGAGTGCATGTCCTTGATACCGCATCAGGCAAGCAATCTACTGCTGTCATGCAAGTGGCATGATGGAGGTGCAAGATTCCATGGCTTCTCTGAAGTAATTTTCCAACCAGGTGTAGTGCACAGCAAGGACCTCAGCCTCTTCATCCCCTCTTGATTCTAGGGGACAGCAGCTATCTGCTTGCTCATGTCAACATCTTGGGTCATGATAAGGGGTTGGCAGGCATTGTGGTGGTCATCTGTGTCCACAAAGCCCATGAAAGAGCATGGGAGCAGCCAACTGGAGGTTTATACCCCCTCCCCAGAAAACCCTTTGCCCAAAATGGCCTCTTGGTTGGTGGTCAACCATTCATGGTGAGTCAAGGAAGGGCTTATAGAACAATCAAGTCATGTTCTGAGAACCTTAAAGGTCTTCTGAGCTAAGGTAGCTGGAGCTTATGAGAGTAAGGCTAAAACTGTAATGGTATTTATCTTTCTGAATAAATACAAGCGCTAGCAGTATCTTGCTTGTTTGTACTGTTCTCACTTCTTGCCATGCCAAAGAAAATCTGCATCTTGGGGCTTTATTTTTATATGCACATTTTGTTTACATAACCGGTACATTTTTATCTCAAAACCCGATGTTAACTGAATTTAGCAAAGACAAAGCAAGAGGGAAATGTTCATTCTGTGCATGGTGATATCAGAGAAACAATGTGTTTAAAGCCTTGTACTTCAAAAATACGCCTGAGAGAAATGGAAAAATCCAGGCTCATATTGTAAAAACATGAGTCACAATAGCTATTATCTCTTAAGAAATGGCATTCCAGCTCTTTGATTCAGTCATTGATGATTTCCCTTTTCAAGTTGTGGGGCTTTCTTACCCTTGCAAGCAACATCTGGGCTAACCTTTGCTATTTGTAGAAATGTTTGCAATTCATAGATTAAAAGAAATTAGACACAGAAAGGACCCATGAAATTATCTTGTCCATTTCCTGAAAGCATACAAAATTGAAAAAGAATTAGGCTAAATACATATATTTTAAAATTTGGAACTTTGACTTATTCGCAATATAAAGATGGAACATGTCAGAATTTTTCATTTGTAAGGATGCTAGAAAAAAATATTTTTTTAAGGAAAAATAGAAGAGCAGCACAATCTCTAATAAGATTTGTGCAGGATTTTCCAGTTGTTCCTAGGCAGCTGTCTTTCTGGAATTTGCAGATAAAATTGGAAAGATTGATTCGACTAATTTGAAATTGATTCAATTTTTTAATGAGAGAGCTTTAAGCAAAAATAATTTCCTTTAAAGAAAATAAATTACAATTTCTCACTTTGATTATGTTTTTCTGGCTAATAGATCTCCCTCATCATCCCCTATCCTTTTTTGTGGTTTTTTGACTTTTTTTTTTTTTTTTTTTTTTTTTTTTAATTGACCAGTTCTGTTGCCAGAATGGCTTCTTTCAAAGGTCTTTAATGCAGTCCCAGAATGATTCTGAATATTCTAATGAAGATTCAGCTTTTTGTGACCCATCCTTGACATTTGCAGCCAACAGGTTTCACAGGATAACTCTATGTCAAGTGCGAAGTGGCCTCAGTGGCTGTTTCAAACCTGCTGCTTTGCTTTCATTTGGAATTTTCCCATTCTTGTTTTATGAGAGAGGGTGAATAGTTTTTCCCCATTCACCATCCTCATAGTGCTCATGATTATCAATATCCCAGCAAGCTCCCTGCAATGATCTTTCCATTTTAGAGACCTCCTCTGTGCCCTTCCAGAAGTACTGATCAGCCACCTATGTTTGCTCTTATTTTTGTTGTCCCCTTCAGCACTGAGACAGGTTTCACTGTGAAGAAACAAAATCTGAAACAATAAAATACCCCCAAAACCTCTGAGAATTCTCTGGCCACCGGTACTGATGTAATTTATAGAAATGAAATTCTATTTGCTTGCACTGGTGCTGAGTCACAAAGTGTTGAGCATAAGAAAACTTGATTTGTGGGGAAGCTTCTAATTTCCTGTTATTTTTTTTAGGAGGAAGGGGATAAAACAAATGATGTGGGGGAAGAGGGAAAAGGAACAAAAAGAATAAATTTAAATGAAGAATGTCAGAATACCCAGACTCCAGGAAAGCTAACTCATTTTAGCTCTGCTTGTTCCAACAAGCAGTAATGTGGAGAAGAATGTACAAGCCACAGTAAATCACTCCTGTATGATAGGCTGTGATCAATGACAATTTAATGAATTCATTTTAAAACGAAGTCAGAATAGGAAAAACAGTAGTTATTTGAAAGCATACTTTACTCAAATAAATTGAGTCAATAAATATGCTATTTGTCATGCAGAGTCCAGTTAAAGTCTTGTTTGCTAACAAAAATGCTGTCATCACAGAGCCTAATAGAAGCAAACTATCTGGATCTATCCTCTGTAAATAGACAAATACCATCTGAAAGCAGAAAACAACAATTGAGGCTGAACAAAGAATTGTATCCTGAACACAAGGATGAAAGCAATAGTGTAGTCCACCTCCATACCTACTTCTGGTTTTGACACCACCTTATATTCTGATTTAGTATGAATGGTCTGGTGGTGGTGACAAAGAAGGGTTGTGTTTCTTCTGTGAAATGAGTTTTAATTGTTGGGTAGTGAGGTTTTCTTCTGCTGGAAAAATGTGCCACTAAAGTCACTATTAAATTGTGAAATCCAACATAAGTAAACTTGGATGGATTTGTGCAGGCCACTAGAGTGAGGGTGAGCTTCATCTTTTTCCAAACAGTAGTTTTACATTAATTTTCACAGTTCTCCATGGTTTTTAGTGTGGATACAAGAAGCTTTTTTGTTCAGCTGTATATTTCACACATGGCTTTATTTGTGTCAGTTGAAGAGATGTAGCAGTTCTCACCCATTCACATTCAGGTGGGGATTGGAAGTGTTAGCTGAGAAGCACCACCAGCCCAGGATGGTCAGACCTCACAGGTTTGGGCTGTTGTGCAAGTTGGGATTGAATGGAAGGAACCTGATTTTTCCAATATGATGAATTGGCAGGAGTGGCAATTCAGCATCTCAGAAGCTTGGGGTGCTCTCATGAGTGGTCCCAGGTCTTTGCCAAGCACATCTGGGCTTCCAACATCCTTCAGATTGTAGGGTGTAGAGGAGAAGAAATGCAAGAAGGTCTTGACATATATCTTGAAGAGATATCTTTATCTATCCTTTCCTTCCCCAAAGGAAAAGAAAAATTCTGTTCCAGAAGCCTAAGACAGAGATTAAGAGGAATTTTTATGTGATTTGAGAATCTGAACTTGACTCTTCATTCTTTATTTGGGGTAGAACAGATGGGGCCTTTTTAGAGTTTGCATCATGTGGCTGCAGATCAGCTGATTTAAATCTCCCTGCAGTCGTCTTAGGCACATCGTTCACCCACTTCCAGAGCTTCATTTTAAAAAATGAATTGGGAATCCAATCCTCATGGTTTTCAATGAAACTTAAACTTGTACGAATTTAAGTTACTCCTTAGTTTGGATTACAGATCCCAAGTGAATGAAAAATTTAAGAATACTCCACAGTTTAAAACTTAAGAATACTCCAGGTCTTCTTATCTCTGATCATAAGTAATTCCTAATTGAAATTACAGTTTCAGTCATTTCTGTTTTCCTTGGTTTTCTGTTAATTACATTAAAACAGATTAAGGGTTTCCTGGTAATAGCCTACAAGTTACTTCGGTTATTTTATTTTCTTTCAGATAACTTTGTTCTTGCTCTGCTCCTGTTGCTCACCTTCAGTACTTTTTTTTTTTTTTTCAGTTGTTTCCACTACTAGGAGTAAAGACCAGTATAGACAAAGCAGGATGAAAAGATGGCTGACTTCTTGTTACCACCGGGTACTAACAGCTTCCACCGGTTCACACCTGAATCCTTGGCTGCTATTGAGAAACGAATCGCGGAGAAGCTGGCAAGGAATGCAAAGCAGGAATACAGAGAGCAGCTGGGAGAAGAAGAAAAACCTCAGCCTCAGTTTGATTTGCAAGCTTGCAAGAAGCTGCCTGATATCTATGGGACTGTTTCTCCAGAGCTCATTGGAGAGCCATTGGAGGACCTTGACCCTTTCTACAGTGATCGCAAGGTGAGCCCCAGCCTTCCCACCTCTTTAAAAAGCATAAAAACTTTCTCTGCATTGAGGGCTCTGGTTTTTATCTGCCTACAGCCAGTAAAAGGTTTTTTTTCAGATAAATAATCAGAGTTTCAGCATGAACAGGGCTCCCAGAAAACATCTAAGATGGAGTGCAAAGAGGGATAAAACACCTAATTAATACTTGGATGTTTTCTGAAGACTTTAAATATATGAATATATCAATATATGTTATTGGCAAAAGAGCAGAGCAGTAGCTGAGTTAAATAAAAGTTTTACCCTATCTTGCCTTCTGCATGAGCCTTGACTCTTCACAAGTCTGTTTATCACTTAAACCCCATAATGTTAAGGGCTTCTGGTTGACTTGAGTCTTGTGCTAGCTCTCTGCATGAGAGCAGGAGGCACCTCCCCAGCCAGGTTCTTTGCTTGCAGAGGGGTGGTTCAACTCCAATTCAGATGGAGGGAGATGTGAGCAACCTGTGCAATGCTGGCACTTTGCAGAAGGGTAAGCTTCATCCCAAAGTGAGCATCACCTGATGAGAGATCATGTGGAGGCTGGACTAAAACCATGAGAGCACAAACAGTTTCTGTCAAAAGGCTGTTGACAGCAGAGTGGGACTGGTTGCTTACAACAGTTCATTCCCCTTTCCAAATGTTTTGCAACACAAGGCACAAAATAAGGCTTGGAAGCCTTGTTTTTAGACAGCTTCTAGTTTTTTCAGGTACTGATGTTCCTGATTTTGGGCTATGCTACTTCCTGTAAACAATGAATTAATATGACCACAACACTATTTCTATTAAAGCAGTGTAGAAACAGGTGCCACAGCTATGGAACAAAAGTTAAATAGATAAAGACACATAAATTACTTACCTGGAAGGGCCAGAATTAATTTACCTTTAAGTTTCCCTGCTCTCCTGAGGCACAAGCAACAGAATATAGATTCGCAATTTTATTCCCATAGAAGTCTTAGGCTCAAGGTGGGTGTGTTGTTTATAGTTTATCTGCTGAATGTCCTGATCCGGTCTCGGAGTGAGTATTAGTTCCTCTGTGCATAGTGGGGCCTCTTTGGAGATCAATAAAAATTGGGCCAGCATGCAACTGACCTTTGCTTTGGATTTAAGATAACTCACAGTATTGGTTTCCTCTACCCATATTAACCTGTGTACAGTGAGTGCCTCGGTGCCAGGGTCAGATCCTGCTGTGGAGCTGTGCCTTATGCAGCTTCTTACTTGGTGAGACAAAAGGAAACCCCAAAACATGAATAAGAGAAACAAAGCGTCTCAAGGTAGGCAAGATGGGTTAACAACACAATAAGGTGCCCAGCACCCGGTAACATTGGAAGGACATCGGAAAAATCCACCCCACACATTTTAGTATCCAGGTCTTTTTTTATTTCTAAAGGTGATTCCATTCTCTTTCCAGCCCTGTGATGGAGGTGATGGCACAGGACACTGTAAAGAGTGGAGAAAGAAAAATGCTTGGGATAATGCAGTAGAAAAGGCAACAGCTCTGTTGGGAAGGTCTTGCGCGGAAGTCTTCATTAAGTGAAAAAGAATTTGGGGGTCTTGAGAGAGGGAGTAGGGAAGAAGTATAGGATATTGTGAGTCATTTCCTAGGGGGACTTTGGGAAAAACTGAAAAAACAAATGCATATATTGAATGTCCTCATTTTCTATTTTCTTTTGCAGACATTTATAGTACTGAACAAAGGGAAGACAATCTTTCGATTTAGTGCCACTCCTGCCTTGTATATACTTAGTCCTTTCCATCCAATCAGAAGAGCAGCAATCAAAATTTTGGTACATTCATATCCTTTTTGTTGATTTCCCTCCTTGTGTATTTGATACATATCTTAAACACAGATGGATGAAGCCAGAAACCATTTTATTTCATTAAGCTGATTTAAATCTTTTGGCTGAATTTCCTTGCACTAGCAGAAATGCCCTTAGATTTTTTTGGTTTGTTTCAGTTTATATTGTTACGTGAGCTATCAAAATGATTGCATTATACTGTTGGCATCAAATAATGTGAACTGTACTTGAGATTCTGGTGCGTTTACTCAGGATTAAAAGGTGTGAAGGGCCTGATCATGTTTACTAAAGAATCAGTGGAAGAAACTGGGTGTCGTGCCTTATAAGTGAAGGGAACCAGGAGGCTGGAGCACACCTGGGGAAATCCACACTGATGGAAAGCTTTGCTACTAAGCATTTAAGCAACATCTCCCATGAGACTCTGGGACTGCAGATTCAATTTAATTTTGAACTGCCTCAGAATTAATATTTATTTTTCTCTCCTAAAACAGAGCATTTAAAAAAACTTGTTTTATTGGGTTTTGGGTTTTATTTTAAGTTTGTTTATTGCACTGTGTTACCTAGTAAAAGCATAAGCTGGCCTGCTGGACCTTTCAATGGAAAGGCAGTGTCTTCAGCTCTGAAGCCATGCAATATACACTGCAGTGGTTTGTTTTGCCTTGCTTTTATAACTTGGCCACAGAAACAGTGTTCTAACATAGTCACATCTCTCTGGTAGACCAAACTGACCCAAATGTTCAGTATTGTGTGAACATCACTAATAACACACCCTTGTTCACGAGTTGCGTGATTTCTCATGGTGGCATGGGAGACCTGGGAGGAATAATGGAAAGACACACTACTATGAAGATTGAGTGGTGTTTTAGTAATGAAAATTCCTCCCCTGCAGTGCTCATGTCCACCACAAAGAACCAATAAATACTAATTAGGTAGCATCTTAGAATCTGTGGTTCATTATGAAATTTCAGGGGGAAGAATAAGGAAAGACTCCAAATTCCCAGTGGATGTCCATGCAGGGGTGGAGTGAAGGGAAAAAAAAAAAAAAAAAAAAAAAAAAAAAGAAGAGAATATGAGAATATAGATATTTGAATAAGGAAATATATGTAGAGCTTCTAGTAGCAGTAATTCTATGCAAAAATTAATATGGGATATCAGCCAAGTCATTTGTATGGTTACTGAGAATGCACCATAGAATTTTGCAGAGAGCTTTGCTTCTGTATGAAGTTATATGTGCAAGCAGCACAGCACGTGCTGCTGCATATCCAGAGCCCAACTCTGTTTCTTAGGTACTTTCACGTCAGCACAACCTTGCCAAAGTTAATTGAGGTCAATGAATTTGCATGGGTATGATTAAGAGGAGAATTTGAAAAATGGGCTTCTTAGAACAAAGCCTGGATGTGTGAATATTGGCTCCAGCTTTGGAGGCCTGTTCTGTCTTCTGCTTACTTTCTCCTACACCAGCTGATGAAGTCAAGGGGTCACAGGTATGTGTAATACAGAGGAACTACATGCCCTTGGTAGCAGTCAGCCAAAATACAAGTATGCAAGAAATCCTTGTTACATTGCTTCCAGGGATAAAGACCACAGAGGAGAATATAGGAAAGATACTTCAGGAAAAGAAATGTGGTCAGATAAAGAGCATAGAATTTTGATTGTGGAATGTCACAGAGCAAATAAAATTCTAGTTCCAGAAAGGCTCACGTTATGACCTTGTGTTGATAATGTCAGGAAATCCAGCAGCTCAGTCTGCAAGAGGCAACAGCTCCAGCAAAACTGAGGTTCCTACATCAGGCACTTGATTAATTTTCTATTGGTAAAGACACCTCACTTCAGCCTGAAACCCAAAGGCCAATTGGCTGGGCAAGCAGTCAGTATCCCAGGCAAGATGAAGCCAGAATCTGCAAGCACTCAGGCAGATATCACGGAAATGATTCTAGGAATCAGATCTGTTGTCTTGCATGAGTGTAATCAAGTAATATTTACTTTCTCCACAGCAAAAACAAAAAAAAAACAAAAAAAAAGAGCATTAGCAAATGGTGCCCTGCCATGTGAATGCCTGAAGCAAATTCTTTAGTAGATGCCATATTTACATTTCCAGTTGTTGACTATACTTTGAAGGCCAACAGTAGAACAGAATAGAGTAAAATTGTCCTGTGTAGAAGCTCTGGGGGTCACATTTCTTGGTTAAGTAGCTGTATATGTAGTTCTTCCTTTGTGACTTGAGGCAGGATGGATTCTAAATGTTCATTGCTCATCCAGACAAGCCTGCGTAGCTTAATCATTCAAAAACACACCTATCCAAGCAAAAAACCTCAACCCAACAAAAAACAAAAAACCCCACAGCCTAATAATAATGTGAATTACTTCAATTAACAACATACTCCTAAACCTCTTTTAGGTATCTCTCTGATTCTTTAGAGTCTAGGAAGCCTTTGAAAAAGACCATGGTCCAGACTACTTCCAGAACAAAGCTCTGGTCCATTTCTGTCACAGAGGATGTTGCATTTGTATCAGTTGCAAACCAGAATTATTGGATGAGTCCTTTTGCCTTCTGCATCATTATTAGCTAACAATAATATCTTTATTTACTATCTGCATCTATTATTAAAGTTAGATAAACCACTGCTAACATTTCATTGATAACTTACTCTTAAAAGACTCCTCTTAGTTCTTCTTGCCTGCAGGCCAAAAACCTTTCTATGGTATCACTAGTTTCTCCTAGCAGGTTGCTGTCCTCTGTAAATCCACAGCAATTGCCAGTTCCTAGGTTTTTTTAGATACTATAGATTGTTTCTACCAGTTTACCACCAATCCTAAAAGAAGTTTTGGGTGAAAGTGCCTTCCTTGGGGCCAAACTTATGCATTCAGTCTTGTTTAAAAATTTCTTCTTTTAGAATTTCCAATCTTTGTTAATATTTTCTGATTGCAACTTTTCCCACACCTGATTTTATACGCTTTCCTCCACAAGGAAAAATGAGACCTTGTGAAGGACCAATTATATGTACTATTGATTGGGACTAACCTTTCCTTGCACAGATTACATGTAATTTGGCAATGATCACCCTAAAAACCTCTAGTAGTCAGCCTTCTAATTAACAATTATCCATCATAATGAAGTCTAGAAGTATGCTGCATCCGACTATAGATCTTGGTTCTAGAAGGTAAAATTTATAGCTTTTAGAATCAGTTTGTTCAAAGCATATTCTATAACTTCAAATTGGTAATAATGAAGTTAATTTATTGTAGAAAGGATTTTGATGAGTAGCTTAGTATATTTGGGTTGTGGTTGGTCCATAGCAGAGACCAACCTACACTTGAGGATTCATTAGCCATGTCCACTCATGGATCAGTAGACTTTCAAAAATGTGAATTAATGGCAGTTCTGATAGGTAGCAGACAATGGTGTTAATAGGATTATTTTCATTTCATCACCTTTAGTTTGTTCTTTCTGAGTAGTTCATAATTAGTGACTTTTTGTAATGCAAACAATTGCATTAGATTTCTGGTGGGAATGTTAATTTTCATTCTGTAGGTATTTCTTTGTCTTCCTTTTAGCATGGATCTCTGACTTCAGTGCATAACCCACTGAAATGTTCCTTTCTTTTATGTTCTTTGTAGTTTTCAGCTTGGTCATGAAACTCAGTTTGAATTCATAGTGTGTTTGATGTCCCAAAGCTGACTCCTTATATTTTCAAACTGTGTTCTCTGGTATATTCTCTGTGTTTTGAAACTGTTTTTGAAGCTATGTTTCAATAAGAAGGGGATGACACCTGCCTATAAGTGAGCATCTGGGAAAGTTGTTAGAATCACCTTATACCACAAAGAAACAGGGGAGTATAAATCAAACCAATGATCCTTAAATGGGTTTTTACATAGAAATTTCCATGCTTGAAATTCGGTAGGAGGATAGTATTTGCTTGGCCTGCTCTGAAGATACCTTGTGGCTTTGTAATTGCCACAGCATTTTGCTGTATTTGAAAAAATTAATGCAGTGTTTTCTAGGCTGGCTGCAGCTTATAACCTAATTGTGTTAATCAGATGGACACAACTTTTAGAAATGTATCTCAGGCTGACTTGAGTAAATGGATATCAGATATCCTTGCTGGTCCTTCAGCAGGAGGTGTTGGCCTCAAGTGGAAAATGTTTGTGAGATGAGCAGTCCCTTTGAGTTCAATTACTGCTTTCTGCAGTAGCCCTGGGGAATATGCAGGTTGGTTGCTACCAATTTAACCTCATTGGTGCTTGTGTGGTCCATGAGAAAATGTTCCACTCTGTATTCAGCAGAGATTTTGGCTAGGCGAAAGGACAATTTTCATGCAAACATTTCAGGATATACATTTGAAATTATAATCACTCTTCTTAAACAAAAAATACAGTCAGTGGGATCTGTAAAGGAATAAAACAAACAAATAAACAAAATATTTTTTCTTTTTATTAAGAAGGCAAAAATTTACATTTGGATGATACTGTAGGCTGTTTTCCTTTGCCTTATCTTCTCTCCGTCTAAACTCATTAGTTAAACTTTCTCCAGTGGCATGAGACTGATTATTTATGCAGGAGAATCCTACCATGTTTTGTAATTTTTTTTTTAATTTTTTTTTTTTTTTTTTTTTTTTTTTTTACAGCAAGCAGCATGTGCTTTTAGGAGAGCAGCTCAGTGGACTATCTTTTCAGTTTCAGGAATTTGATTTAGGGTGCTCCTGTTTGTACTTATGGCCCCAGTTTAGCAGCTAAGTGCAGGGACTATACACTTGGGAGGTTCATTTTCACCTCCAATTAGGGAAACTGGTGCCTCAGCTCAGGCAGTCAGCTTTGCAGACCAAGACCATGTGTATGCCAACCAGGTTTGCAGACCAAGCCTTAAAACTAGTGCTGTGTAACTTGTCTTAGCTTTTGATGAAACTTTATACTGAAAGCGAGACCTCAAGCTCATTAGAGAGATTAGGAAGATCAGATTTATAACTTGCCCTGCTGCCTGAGAAATGTTTCAGGATGCAAAGTAAAATGGGAATCTGCAGACTCAGGTTTTTCTGTAGCTACTTAAATGAGACTAATCCCTCTTTTCATACAAAGCTGTGCACCTATGCACGTTGTCATCTGACTGACACAGCTGTAAATTTGAGTTATTGTATTTGTAGAGGACTGCAGAGCCAGTATGTTTGTTTGCTGTATAAACTATGTGTAAAAGATGCAGGCAAAATTTAAGAAAAAGCAGTGAAGATTCCCTCATTTTTTCCATGTTTATGTAGTTATTTTTTTCTTTATGATCTTGCAAAGAAATGTCTACAGATCTTTTTAAGCATCTTTCAAATTATGAGTTGTCCCATTTTATATGAAATGACTAAAATTTATTTAAAGGTAAATTCTTATACCATATGCAGTGTTTTCCTTAATTCACTTATTTACATTGTTCAGTATGTTTATTATGTGCACTATTTTAACTAATTGTGTGTTCATGGCACAATCAGAGACTCCACCATGGAACAAATATGTTGAGTAAGTATCCTTGCTATTTTACACCTGTCCTGTCCCTATCTCACCTGCCTTCTTCCAGCTGTTACATTCTTCTTTTCATCTTGTTTGCTGTTGTCTAAATTCTTTCTAGTAATACTGATCATAGTATCTGCCCTGACAAAATATTTCGCCAGGTTTTTGTTGCCTGTGAAAACTCCCTTAGTAAGTCAGCTAACAACTTTTGGTCTACAAAGCTCATACTTGCTCTCTATGCTACCTCTGAATGAAATCAGGTATGAGGAGAGCTCTATTTGAACCTGGCTGTCCTTCCACAATTCCCATGTAACAGATTTGATGTCTGGACACACTAAAATAGGCTGATGGAGATGAAGTTGAATTATTTCAGAAAATAATTCCTGGACGTAGGTAATTCTGTCCTTAGGCTGAAACTTAAAAGAAGGAAAAGTTTATTTTGGACTGAGCACGTGATGAAAAGCATTTTCCTGTAACCCTTGGCAGGCATAATTTATAACCAAGCATAATATTGCCTGGAAACACTTTTATGAGGATTTCTTTCTTTTTACCTTGCAAAATCTTCAGATTTTTAAATTTAAAAAAGAGCAGAGGGCTCCAGAAAACCTATTTCCTTTCTTTAAGTTGCTTTAAAATATTCCTGTTTGAAACAGATACCAGATGCACAAGCTAATCAACCTACAGTGCATTAAACAATTATTTTGGCTCATTGAACCAATCAGAACATACTTTTTATTTTTGACTGACATGTGATAAACAGAGCCATCTGCTGCTCTGCAGCCTGGTGGTTGGTCTACTCAGGGCTGTAAGAAAATGCCCTTATTTTAAGTTTCATAAAATCATACAGGACACATCTTCTAGGCCATAAATTACTAATTATAGATAGCACTGAACCAAATATTTCATCCGATCACAATAACATCCTAATCCCAGGATGTTTGTTGTATTTCTGCATGGGGCACTACCTTCAAGAACATCTGTGACTTTCCTTTTCCCCTAGTGTCATCCTTTTCTTATTAAAAATTCTCCCACCAAACCATGGCCATGATGTATTCAGCTGAAACATGGACATCTCAACCATGTGAGTGAAAATTAGGTCCGTGGGTCTATGGCTGGGAATTTGAACATTCTGGAGGAAAACATCAAAGTGCTTGTTGTGTTTTCCATAGGCAGGAAAAGGTGAATGATGTTACCAGTGCATCAAGCAGGGCATGCAAGAAACATAGAGCAGAAATGGAAATTGACCCATTCAGCGGAGAATAAATCCTTTCCCCTCCATGTTTCCTTTTCTTGTGTGTCCCCTCATACCTCTCAGTTTTTCCTCTTCAAATGTGTAGAATGAAATCAAAGGCAAATACTTTTGAGCAGCAATATAACCTGATGAACTTTAATTCAAATTGATTAATATTGAATTTGGAAAAGATAAATTTAATCCATTTTGTTCTGCTGTTCCAGGGACTCACAGTGGATGTACAAGTAACCTTGTACAAATATTTGTCCTATATCTTTAAAACAGTTTCCTTACCATTTTGAAAAAAATAAATCAATTCAACTTACTCCTATTAAGAATTTTTTTTTTTTAAATCCTGACTTCTGTAGTTAAAGAAGCTGTTCAGTTGCTGGAGGACTTTGCCTGATCCATTTAGAATTAGATGATGATTATACAATCAATTAAACCATCTGACATGCTGAATAAATACAAGTGCTTTATCATTTTAATGAGCTTATGTACCATTAAGTATTTTTTTTTTTAGTTCTTTGCATGTGTTTTCTGCATAAATTACTGAATACACATGCTTAAAGAGCCTGTCACATGGGTGACCTATATTTGAAATACCAGAGCAAAACTAAATAGGAGCCTTGAGAAGTTGGAGACGAGATAGTGCTTAGGTGTATGGTCAGAGGAGACAAGTGAAACGTCTAATGCCCACTTTTCCAGGAAACAATCCTGCTAAGCTCCATTTGAAGATGAAGCTTACTGAGGTTTTACAGCACGTGTAACTGGCTGCCCAGTTGCAGGTCAAGGAATACAGCTAAGAGAAAGATTTTTCTTTTTATGCATAAAGAAGTTCTTCCATATATATATATTATTTTTAATTATTTTTTTTAACCAAACAGGCACCCCAACTGTTTTAATTTTGTGTGTATGATAGCACCATTATTGCTACTGATGTTTAGGGAGTGATCAGAAAGTTCAAGGTCACTGATGTGATCTGTGTTTTATGGGATCTTAGGTGTTTTGTTTTTTTTTTAATAGACATTGATATAATCTGCATCATCATTTGGAGAAAGGGGGTAGGGAGTGCCACGGTATAAAATAAACATTTCTTATTTTTATGAAGATATGGCCTAGAACACCAAGTCCCATTGGGCTAGATGTCTCAAATATAAACATTTAAAAAGAGGTGTTTTGTGTCCTGAAGTATGTCTCTGATGATAGCTGGGCCCCTGAGTGAATAGAGATCTGAATATTTTGTCAGATACATTACTGTTCTTCACAATAGAGATCTGAATATTTTGTCAGATACATTACTGTTCTTCACAGAGAATTTGCTGAATTTTTATTACAAGTATCATCTTTATTATAAAAGGTAAGATGTATGCTTTATCCAAGTTCATCACAGTCAAGAGGCTGTTGGCAATAAACTACTTATCTTACCAAGGGAAAAAAAACACACTCTCATGTCTCTTTCACTGTCAAGGAGGACAGAATTACTACATATAGTATTCAGGTGGGAGTTTTCCTCTTATTCAATGAAGGAAATCTATTGTTTAATTCTGAGGACTGTAGAGGATTTACATGGATATTGAAACACGAGGGGAGCTGCAGGAAGAACACCCTTTTTATCTAATAAAACCTAGTGGTCAGATTTTTTCAGTGCTTCAAAATAGCCTGGGGAGGAAGAGATGAGAGGTATGAATGGAACAACCACCCTCCTTCAAATCAGAGAAGCAAAGCAGAATGTGGAATGATCCATTTCACTGGTGACTGCAGGCAGAATGTGAAAAGTCCCATAGCCCAGCTTGGCATCACAGTATTAATGCTTGACTTGTGAAGACCCACCAAGGGTCACTCTGTGGTGAAAATTATCTTCAACCTCCACCTGCCACAAGCACTTTCACCTTTCTTACATGTTCCATGGTCCAAATGTGAAGCTGCTCATATGCAACCCAGTGCTGCAGCCATGACCTACATGAGCAACCCCAAGGAGATGGGCAGGAGGGTCTCATATGAGTAGGATGGGGTTGGGTGTTCCTCTGCTTTCCTGACATCTACTCTTTGCTAATGCTCTTCCTTACCTTGGCCTCTTTATTCCCCAGGTACACTTTCACTGGCATTTACACTTTTGAGTCATTGATAAAAATCTTGGCAAGAGGATTTTGCATGACAGAATTCACCTTCCTACGAGATCCATGGAACTGGCTGGATTTTAGTGTTATCGTTATGGCGTAAGTATCACTCCATTCTGTTTTTACAAAATAGTGTTATGCAACAGAACTTTTTAAAAAACTGTCTGGCTGTTCTCTGTTTTTTCACTCAAGTTATACTGAAAATGAGAAAATGCTGAAGTGTACTAGGATGGAGGTTTGGTTTTTTTTTTCCCTGTATGGTTTCAGGAGAAGTCAAAGGAATTCTGAATTCTGTTCTCTTAATTCACTAGAATATTTTAGAGAAAATATTTACTCTCTTTGTGCTCCACAGAGAGAGCTGTTTGTAAAATGTCTTTGTTAATACTTGTCTATCTAATGTAGTTTGAGGAAGGTTTAGACCCCTGAGTAGAAAGTGTTATAAGTGGGACTGAATACCCTTGCATTTAAATCCTCTACCTATCCATAACACCACCAAAGCTATTTTCACATTCTTCACTTAACTAACCCTCTTCACTCTGAAGGGAGTTACTATTTTACTACAATTGGGAATTAATTTAGAGGCCTTGGGAATAGAAATTTTGCCCCCAACATGATATTTCTCTTCATCTGTATACTGCTACCTGTATTACTAAAGTATACTCAGGGCATGTGAGGTTCTGCTATTTTGAAGGAACTGATGAATCTGTGGCATCTAAACAGCTAAAAAAGCATGGGGACAGGGGAGGTGTCAAAGTGGACACAGGGTCAGCCCAAGCTCTGGCCAGAGGCAACTATCTGACACTGTTGGTATCTCCAGCTGAGCTAGTAATCCAGATTTTCTTCCCAGCCAAAGAAGAGAGAAAAATGTATGAGCAGCGGACGTCTTCTTGGAGTGAAAGTTAGCAGTGATGCACTGAGAAGCCCCATTTCCTAATCATGGAAGGATTTCACCCAGTCTCCCTGTATTTTCTGCTCAGTGAGGGCTGTAATATGTTCAGGTTTTACCTTAGTTCTTGCTGCCCTCTTTAAACTTCATAATTCACAACCTTAGGTGAGATGCAAGCCTGCTAGCACTGGCATTTGAGTTGAACTTCTGGACCTCTGATGTTTGAATGAACACCAGTGAAAGCCAGTGAATTTGGTAGCGAAACTCAGGCAAGGTGCAGGGATCAAGACCAATATTCAAGGAGCATCTGGATGACTCTTCTAGTCATATGATTTAGTTTTACACTGCCCTGGAAGGAACAGAGTTGGACGATTCTTATAGGTCACTTCCATCTTGAGATATTCTATTATGCTGTGATTCTTAGCAGCATTTAGCAGAAAAAAATGTGATTATGTGTAAAACCTATATGGACATCATTGGGAACACTTCCATTTATTTTAGTAGGCTTTGGATCAAGGCCAGCCCTAGGCCAGATCCTAGTATCTGTTGCTGCATTCCTATGGGCTTGGCTGAACTGCCATCTGGCCATTGTGATAAGCTTTTAAAAAAAAAAAAGAAAAAAAACCAAAAAAGCAATGCAGATGGGGAGGGGTGTTTGGAGGCCAGCTAAACTCTTCCTCAAGCAGTGCTAAATGCAATTCTACAACATTTAGAGACAGGACAGAACAACACAAAGTGTCAATGGTAAAAGAATCTGTTTGTGAGTTAGGATGTGAGTTTATTTGCAGGTCTCTGAATTCTGCACAAAGCAGAGAGTTTCTGGACATGGTTTTCTTCCCTCTGTTCTACAAGGAAGGAGGCTTTTAGCAGTGAGGCAGAAAGGAGCAGAGAAAAGGACACAGCTTGCAGCCTTGGCAATGCATCTGCTCCACTTCATCTTCTCTACTCAGACAGGGGTTGGGGCATCACCCCTGGCTCTGCAAAGCTGCTCTGGGAGCATCTCATTTCCTGTCACTGAAGTTCAAGTCTGAAAAGTCAGTGCAGGACAAGGTCTGGATATCTCTTAAATTCTGTCTACATCACCTCTGGATATTTGGGGTTTAGGGAACTGGAAGGATGCAAAGGTTTTCACAGAGGTGATGTGGACATTTGCCCAGAAGTGAATTTTCTCCCTGCATGTAGGAATCAGGGTTTGGTGCCCAGAGGTTGTGGGCTTACATCTCTTTTTCCTTTTCTAGATCTTCCAGACTTGAGTGGCCACTCTGCTCCTGCCCAAAGATTCATGAAACCTTCCTTAAGTCTTCTTTAGTGAGAGGCTTGGGTGGTTGTGCTTTCTTTCCTAGCTACATTTCCATTTTCTCTCAAAATGATATTTCATCTCTCATCATACAACAGGGAGGTCTGCAACTGCAAAAAATCAAGTTTCTGAACATCAAAGCACAGCAATGGCTGTGCTCCTCAGAACTGGCACCCATTCCTATAATTTCTTTAGGGCATATTTTATTAATGTTTTTAAAATAGGTGAAAAAATAATTGGAATTCTGGAAAAGAAAAAAATAGAAAAATGTTTCCTTGAGCCACAGGCACCACTGAGAGAGTCAAAAGTGACTGCAATACTATCTTCATATGTACAATGAAACCTCCTTCCCAAGTATGCAGATAGTAGAGAGTGATGGGTAATGGAATCTATTCTGGTATGATTTATCCTTCATATAAATCCAATTTGCAAGTAATTTAAAGTAAGAGTGATTATGCAGTTAACACTGGTGTTGTCTTGGCTTGTAGCTAGTGTGATGTCAGAGGTATTTCTGTATCTGGAAACAAAAGTGGCATGAAGGTTTGAAACAGGGAAGCCTGGGAAGGACCATGAGACCTAGATGGACCAAGGATTTTGAGTTTACAGAAAATCTGATAGAGGAACAGCCATCACTTGCTTTCTAGTTCTTGCAAGATAACTTTTTACCTCCTCTTTTGGGCAGAAACAGCACAGATGAAGTTTTAAATAGCAGGTCAGAAGGCAGGAGGTGCAAAAGGTCTCCAGGGCTTTTCTTTTACACTGAGCTAACATACATAGACATGGTTTGTAACCCACCATGGATGGGTTCAGGCAGCTGTAATTTTGGGTTGGAAAGTGACCTGCCAAACTCCTGAGGAAAATAAACAATTATCTGTCTAACAGGCAAATTCAGGATGGGAATTCAGTTACTTCTCTCTCCCCTATAGAGAGTAACTGGTCTGCTGCAATTTATCAGAAACAGCCAAAATAAATCTTAATCACCTACTGTGAACAAGCAGTATTAGTATTATGCTTAATATTCTTTTTCACCTGTCAGTGTGTTTTTAAAAATCCCTGGTAAGCCAAACCATATTGCTTCTCCCCAGATTATTTTTTGCCACCCTTGCATGCTGCAGAAGAGTTTTGGAGAGAAACACTGGGTAAACCTGGGGAGGAATTACCAAATAGGTAAATCTTTACCCAGACTCCCCTATGAGATTATGATGAGGAGAAGCAATATTGCTCTTCCGGGCTGTAATCTGGATTAGTAGGTATGAAGAGGATGCTTTGTCCTCCCTAGAGGCCTTTGTACAAAGTCTGCTTAAGCTGACTTTGTAAAATAACCAGGTGAGTTTTTTTCCTTAACATGTAAAAACAAATGCCTCAAAGAAGTAAAATATGTACATGAAATGTAATAGGTATTTAATATTAAAATTAAAGGGTCCAAGAGTGGGTTTGTTCATAGTGGTGACTGTACTTTTACTTACACGGAGGAAATAATTTTGTACAATGCTGATAAAACCAATTCTTCCCTTAACTGGCTCTCCTGGGAACATTTTGCTCAGACATGGCAAGGCTCTCCATGATGACCAAAATAGGCACAGCAGTAATGAGCTGGAGTTGGTATTTTAAACATAAATAGTTTTTAGTAGAATTGCAATTATATTAATTTAAAATGTTCCTGCAGCCAAAGTGCATGAATTTGATGTACAAAACAAAATAAAATTCTAAGCATCTCTTGAAACCAACATCTACTCTACCACAGAGTGCAGCATTGTAGAATAAATAACCCAGTAGAAACATGTGCTCTTATATTTTCCCATGTTGTACTACATGTCATTTGCAGAAGCTATTATGTGACAGTTGCTTGGGTATTTGAAGCTTTTCTTTTTTTTTAAAGCAGCAAAATAACTGAATGTTTCCTCTAATATAAAGAATATTTTTTAAACTAGATGATGGTAAAATCTTTAAAGTATTTATTGCTGAACGGCATGGTAATAAAGTTCACCCATCCCATTTAAAGAATCAATGCCTATTAGATAAGTTTAATAGTTCAAGAAAAATGTGAAATGTGTACTATGAAAAGTTTGGGATGAATGGCATCAGAGAACAGACTGAAAAGTGGATGCACCTCTCATTTTGATGCATTCACTCCTGCTGTTTGTGAATGCATTCTTCATTCAGACAAGTCTCATACTCTATTGTATAATTCCAAATAACTGTGACTTAATTCTACAGGTATGTAGGAGAATTTGTGAATGTAGGCAGTGTTTCACCTCTTCGGACTTTCAGGGTATTGAGAGCTTTAAAAACTATTTCAGTAATCCCAGGTAAGAAGCCCTGATCCTTACGTTTTGGCTCTCAGCTACAAGTGATTTCTTTCTCTGTCTCTCTTTGTCCCTTTGACTGTTGTTTTTTTGTTTGGTGTTTTATTTTGGGTTTTTTTTGTTGTTGTTTTGTTGTTTTTTTTTTTGCTGGTGTTTTGTCATTGTCTGTGTGTGACTTTCCCTTGTTACAGATACATAACTGAATTTGTGGACCTGGGCAATGTCTCAGCCTTACGAACGTTCAGAGTACTGCGGGCGCTGAAAACAATCTCAGTCATTTCAGGTGAAAATCAGGTTAAACACTCCGGCTGCAGTTAAAGCCTACATGCCATTTCCAGTAGTAAACACAGTAATTACAAATGACTTAACCATATAAACTCATCAGGAAATGGAGGATTGTAGGGAATGTGACCTGTCAATAGAATATATTTTTCATGTGTTTTTCCAATACTGTTTTTGTGGGCAGAAAGAATTAGAGTGCCTCCAAAATTACAGACCTAGCTAAGACAAGTGCTGCTGTAAGAACGGTGGTATGTTGTGGCTCATGAATCATACACATGAAGTACTCATTCATGAACCATATGAAAATGGCAATAAAACTCTTTTAAAGTCTTTGAATATTGATTTTTAAAAATGGAAGGTTAATGACCTCAAAATGCATAGTTGTGTTTAAGAGCACATCAACAGAGAAATCTAAATCTGTGCTATGAGCTGAGGTTTCAAGACTGCAGGCATAGATAGCCTAATTTGTCATGGTGTTTATCCATTTGCATGGGATAGAAACATTTTACATTTCTGACCCTGGAGAGATCAGAAAACATTTTGACATTGATTTCTCTAGGTTTACCAATGCACATTTCCTTACTTTTTAAAGGACATGAACCTCCCTCTGCAAAACAAAACAAAAATAATCAGTGTCTTACTACAGATCTGGTAGTGAAAGAAGCTCTTTTTTCATAGCTTTTTATCTAATTTCTTACTACCAAAATTACAAATAATATTTAGTACTTAGTAATTTCTTGCTGAACAATATCTATGGACAGGTCTCATTCAGCCTCAGTGTTTAACATCTCCAACCTGCATGACAAGGTAGAGAAGGTAGAAAAACCATGCATGGTAGATCCTATCAGTGATAATCCTGAACAGATGTTGGCAATTACATATCAAAAATACTCAAAACATGGAAAGAACTGCTCAGATACTCACGCACAGCTCTTTAAGGTCAGAAAGGTTTTTCTACTGATTATATTATGCGTATCTACACTGTAATGTAAATCCAAACAAATTCTGTGGTGTAAACTTGCAGGTACGTATAACTAATCACCAGCACTCACATGGAGTATAAAATAGAAATGGGAATTCAGGAATTGAGGTGTTAAGAAAAAGTATGTGGGTCTAGGGCATATTATCTCATTCCAACATTAATGTAACATACCCCGGTGAAATTACTGAAAGAGTAAGGTACTTTTCATTGAAACTCTATGTCAAAATCTAGCTTTTAATGAATACTACAGGACAATCATTCATTAGGTCTTGTATTCCTTGAAATCAATTCCTGTCTTGTTTTGTTGTTTTGTTTTGGTTTTTTCTTTTAAGTTTAAAAGGAGTAATCTATCAGCAGAGAGGTTTTCTCTAATTAGATTTCCATTGAGAAGGGATTTTTCTTGGGAAACAGAAACCTGAGTACAGTTTTACAGAACATGTGGGATAGTAGTGGTTAATCAGAAAGAAAACTGGAGTTTCCCAGATTCCGTTGCTTGCATTTTGAAGACTAACTTGGAGGGACAGCCGTCTCCAGGGGACACCTTTCACTTTCCATCTTGTCTTGAGATTGAGCTTCTTCAGAGCACAGCCTGTCAATTTTGCTGAGTTATATATATAGGGATTTTCTGCTGTCCTATATCAGAGTTAGAGCAGAAGGTTGAATTTTTTTAGTGGAAAATAAAGGAGTCTTGCAATTCAGAAAAAAATATTATTAAAAAATATAACGAAGCCCTTCACTGATATTAAAACCAGGGTTGTTCCATTTCTTGGTTAATATTATTAAAAAAAGGGATGAAGAGCCTTACTTATTAGAGTAATACATAATAATTCACATTCCCGTTCTTTTTATTTCTGACTATTTCATTACTTTTTCATAACTTGCATTTTTGGTACTGGTAACTATATTATTTTCTGACACAACTGCATGAAGATATGCTAATAGAATGTCTGGCCTTAGATCTCATTGTCAAGATTAAAGTTACCCTGAGTAAATTTAAATTACAGATGCAGAGAGCTACAAATTGCTAAGGAATACCTAGTTGCCTGTAAAACACAGCTAAGTCTGGGTTTTTTGTAATGTTAGCAGATAATTTCAGAGGAGTTGGTTCATTTTTCAGTTAGGTATATTTTGAAAGAAATATTAGGCATGATGCTGTGTTTATTTGGAGATCAGTCTGAGTTTTTAACGGTAACATAGGCTTATGCTGAGATGAAATATTGTTCCACAATAGGCTTAAAAAATGAAAAGATGAACACTAATATCCTCCATGTGATTTTTTTGAGTTCAGCTGCTAGAAAGAGAACAGAAGGGTTGTTATTTTTGCTTCTTTTACATCTTAGGTGGAGAATAATGAAATGTATTCTCCTTTGCAAATATCTAAGCTTTTCCTCAATAAAATTGATCACACTTTTCCATCAGGTAGTTATGTTTGCACAACGTACTTAGGCTCAGCATGCTCAGTGAAATTGTTTACCGAAAATAACAGGCCAAGTCCTCCGTGGTGTAAGGCTTCTGTCCAGAAAAGCACTTAGAGCCTGGTTTTCAAAGGCATTCTGCTTCACTTGAAATCAATGAGTTTCACTATTGACTCCAGAGGGAGTTGGTAAAGCTAACAATTAGTGCTTTTATAAATCTCACCTACCTTTAATGCCTGGCTCTAAGTGCACAAGCAGTGCACAGGGACATTTGGGGGACACGCATGCACAGGACTCAAAGAAATCTCCCAAACTCTCTGAGTCCTTTTCTTTGGCCTAAGGCTGCAGTTAGTAGAGCTCAGTCAGATCTGGCATGATGCTTACTGCCTGACTTTTGCTCTAACAATACAATAAAGGTGGAGATCTCATGATCTTCCTGAGAAGTCTACTCCATCACCTCATTGCTTGTGCCATTAGATTTCCTCTGGAAGAACAGGTTCAGATTCAGATTCAGCAACACAAAGATATTAGCATCTACCAGCAAGCCAGGTCCTTCCCCCTCACTGGAGATCTGAGACTCCTTTGCAGGTTGCCATCATGCAGGGGTTTCCTCCTGCCTAAGGTCTTGGATCACCTGCAGGCCTTGTCTCTGATTCCAGGTTTCCATCCAGCCTCACTCTCTTTCTCAAGACATAATCAGCTCTTTATTTTTTACCCTACAGCCACTGTGTAGGACGTCAGGTCAGTGCCTTACCCTCTGCAGCAGCATTTAATACGCCTGAGGGATTTCGCGGATCCCCTCAATTTTCTCTTTTTTGCACTAAACACACCCAGTTCTTTCTGTTTTCCCGTTGCCTATGATACCAAGGGAAAATAAGCTTTGTACAGTAGCTGAGTATCTGTTTATTCAGTCATTAAAAGATTTTTTGGCTAGGGTTTTTTTTGTTTTTTTCATTTTGTTTTTTTTCTTTCCATTTCTTAATATATCGTCTATGTTCAGGTGCTTAGAAATAGGTACAATTTTCTCTATGGCATAAAACCTTTAACTCTCAGTGATTTTGTTTATTAGTTAGCGTCTTTCACGTTGCCATGGCAACTGGATTCACTTGCTTTCAGTCTCAACAGGAACCATGGTCAGCAGCAGATCAACCCACTAAAGTCACTCATTTGTCTCCCATTGCCAGCATATCCAATTCCCAGTGTGCTCGACAGGAACCTTTCCTATGCCAATAGAAGGTCTCAAATAATAATTTATCTGCATGGAAACCACCAATGTTTTTTTGATAACTACTAATTGAGATACTATAAAGCCTTGAGGTGCACTCCTCAATGCAAAATGCAGGCCATAGTCATCACCAGGATTTTGTGATGTGCCCCAATCCAGAGAAGCTCAAATGCTTTTTCTGGAGCAGGCATATACATCACGGACATCTCACATAGAATTACAGGATACTGGTGAAAGGTGACCTCATAGAAAATTGGGCCAAGGCACTTTGGGGCCTGATCCAGCTCCCGTTTAAGTTAGTGTGAGTCTAAAAGCTATAAATAGTGCTGTGAATGTTTTCCAGTACTTTACTGATAGCCAGAGCAGAGCTCAGAGCACAAAAATTAATGCTGTGTGGAGGAGACTGACCCTCAATCACTGCTTCAATCTCATTGCAGTGAGATAAATGTCATTTTTCTGGTGGATAAATCACTTAACTCAAGAAGTAACTATCCCAGAGGTGAGAAACACATGGCATACTTTCCTTTTCCTTGGGGGAGGGACTGACAGTCACATTTACATGCATAGATGGTCTACAGAGGTGGTGACAACCATTCAAGTTTGCCAACATGATATTAAATTATTTGGTGCCCCACATGTCAGTTGCTAATGGCAAAATATGTTCAGGAGTGAACTCTTTTCTCCCTACATGCACATGACTCATGTAGACATTTACAGGACACATACATCTCCTCAGGAGGAATAGGCCAGGTGAGGACAATCATGCTACAAGGCACACTTTATGCTTTTGGTTTTGTTTTTTCCCCCTGCTCATTTCCAGCTTCTGAAGTTCTGTAGGTGATTGCCAACATCTGGTGTGGATGTCATACTGAATTACACTAATCCTTTCCCACACCTAAGGAGGAATGGATGGTGTCGTGGGATCTTGCCATTTCTCATTGTTTGGTGTTGCTTGCATTTTCTGTGGTTTTTGAGTTGCATTTGAAAACTGGTTATTTGATTAACCTCTGAATGTGTTAATTTCTACCTGCATTAACAGGAATGTTTGAGTCAAATCCTTCTCGCTCTTTGCAGAGATCAGGCTGCCTATACAGCCTTCGTACCACTCATTTTGGTGATCTTGTTGTGCAAGCAGGATTTGTCCTAGAAGTGTGGAAAGAATTCAGTGATTCAGGAAAAGCCTGCATCGATTAGTCCATAGGGAATAAACTAGAGACCCATTGTCATTAATAAGTGTAGATGTTACTCAGCTTTGGATCAGATCCTCAATTTTTACTGCATGCTGCCTGGTTTAATGTTTGCCTTGCAAGAATTAAGTAAATGCCTTTAATGCTCCATAAATAATATTTTCTATTAAGCTCTGTTGCAGTGCTCTCATTGGCACTATTTCAAAAGAGGATTATTTATCTAGATTTAACAGTGCTCTACATTTGAATACATCTATCATTGCTTTTACAGAACAGGGGATTGATTCAGAGAAATGCAAAGCACCTGCAAGAGTTTCTTGGTGTCCTTATTTCCCCTTAGCCCTTCCATTTCTGAGGCACAGAAAGTTTAAATGAATGCTGATTTAAATTTCCTTATCCCGTGGTTTGTGCCAAGCCACTTGATGGATGCTACTTCATTTTTTGAGGCAAATTTTGTTTTTAAAGGAAAGAAAAAAACAAACCAAACCAAAAACCAGGTGGATTTCAAGTATACCACTCCCCAGATAAATTTTCTGGAAAGTTTTAGTTAAAGATCTAGAAGGCAGGCTACAAGTTCTTTTTCAATGTTCTTTAATTATAGCAACTGCAATATTAAAGCAGTCTCTTCTTAAACTCTTACGATATGTATTCTACTAAAACAAAACAACAACCTCAAAAAAAAACAATTAAAAAAAAGTAAAGCAGAAAGGCCTCTCATAAGGAAATTATTTGATACCTGCAAGGAATGAACTTGTAAAATTTATAGTATAGGATTACTATTCTATTTAAAACCACAGTAAGTAAACTTGAAATGAAATGACCTTGAAATAAACAATACTGGGGCCTGGTCTTTATTGGTGGGTCAAAATAATAGATATATATCTATAACATATATCTACTCTATATTATCTATATATAATACATATATAGGAATATGTAAAATGTACATAGATTTTATAGGTTTTGTTTCCTAGTATTATCCATATTCATATTAAGACTCCCATTGTCCTTGCCCATGTGAGTAAGATTAATTAGTGCATTTAGATGACATAAATGCAGCCTCCAAGCTTACATTTGTATTACAAACAAATAAAAGTGCTGCAGGCATCCACATTAAAAGATTTGTGGTTTGGCTCTTTCTGTTTTTTAAGATTCAGTTTGCATTTGGACTTCCCAAGTTTCACCAGCTTCAGTGGAGAAACCTCAGTGCAGTTGAAGCACAGCCAATGATGAGAATCATCAAAACCTATTTAGAATATTAAATAAAGTAAACCAAAAATACTCTAGTGCATTTACAAATTATATTTCTTTTCTCCACCTGTTTAAGACCTGGTTTTCCTTCAGGTCTTACATTCTTCACTATGGATAAGGGTGAGACCCCAGGAAGTGCTTCAGAATTGAACTACAACTAAAACTAGTTTCATCTCTGGTAGAAAATTCACCTAAGACCGTATTATCAGAAGAGTTATAATTTTTATTTAGGTATCAAAATAAGTAAAAAAATCTGCATTTTGGATAGACTTCAAAATGCAAAGTTGGTCATCTTCTAGGTACTTGAGTAGAACTGACCTCATTTGTGGAATTTCTTTGTGATAAGGAGTGAAGATAGCATGAAAACCCAGCTTTTCTTGATTTTTCTACTGAAATATTTTTTGCTTTAGTTTTTAATAGAGCAGGGACCTGTCTAGCCTCTCCCTCTTTGCCATGCACAAACTAGCTTTCAAGAGGTAAATAAGGAATTTAGTTGAGAAAGGGGGCCACACACACCTGGTGGGTCTTTCCCTTTTGGTTAAATTGCCATTTTTTAGATGTTAACACAACTTGCACATTATCCTAAGGACAGTAGTCTATGCTGGACTGGAGTATTTTGGGCTGCTGGATGCAGGGAATGCTGGACCTGTTGGCCATTCTAGCAGCTCCTTCTCCTTTGAGAAACTATGATTTCTCTCTTACTTTAACCACAGAATTTTAAATGAGAACAGAAACCCATTTTGCCTTCCCATGAGTCCTCAAGTACATTTTCATTTTATTTTAAATTATACAGCACTAGTTCAACCTTTGTGGCTGCCAAACTCTTCAGGGTGGAATTCCAGAGAACTGAGATTTAATGTATATTATCATATTCACTGTGCACACCAATGTGCTTCTGAGTAGTGCCCAGAATTCCTTCTGTTTCCCTCTGCATTTTCTTTTTTTCCCTTTAGCTCAATTTCTCTTACTCCTGGCGACACTGATTATCAGAAGTACTGCTTACTATTTATTGAGTATTAATTAAATATAAGTAGGAGAGACACAACAAAATTGATACCATTATGCAGGTGATAGTAGTGTCCAACTACAATATGCAAGCTGAGAAGGCTCTTTTTTAAAAAAGTGTATTTTATTGTATTCATGTAATATTCAGTCAGTTCAAATAGTTCTGATCTCCAAGAACACTTCAAAAGCAAGTGATATCACGTGAGAAAAAAGTATCATTATTTATAGCTCTATATATTTACAGAATAGTAAACTGAAGCTAGTGTTACAGGGTGAAATAACACAGAAGCTAATTTGGGTGACCCAAGCCTTTGGTGTTTACAAAAAGATAATTTATCTACGTTGGTAGCATATTATAAAATTATTAACTTCACCCAGATAATGTGGGAGCATCAGGCTGTTTTACTCAAGTAGTTTCCACTGGATTTGTTTGATTGCCCGTATTATTTGGCTTATTTCTAATCCAAAATTCTTGTTGTCTTAAGTAAATAATTTGAAAGCAGAGAAATAATTCATAGAAGGATGGTGAGCTGGATTTGACACTAAAATATGCAAAACAATCATGAAAAAAGAGCATTTCCATACCTCTTCATCTGTTTATGTGAGGGATAAAGTTATCAGACTCACCTGAGTGATTTAAAACTAATTCATTCTCAAAATTCCATGGGATTTAGGCTTTACAGACTTTACTACAGCTCCATGAAAATATGACGTTCCTTTTTTATTTCAACCATTAATAGATTTGTATCTCTCTGTTCGCCCATCCAGTTCTTTCCCTCCATTTTTAAATCAGTGTTTGTGTAACAATAATACCAAGACTAGGCAAAATAGGCCAGACTAACCACTCAATAGTGATCACACCTCTCTCGTTTTTGCTGTCCAGTCACAAGCATGTAGTAGAAACCTTCATATTTCCCCTTCCGTGAAGATTTTACTCATGAAAAGTAGCTTTCTGCAGACACGTTTCAGCCTCTCAGTCTATAAACTCTTGCCTTTTATCTCCCTAGGACTGAAGACCATTGTAGGGGCACTTATCCAGTCTGTTAAGAAACTTGCTGATGTGATGATCCTGACCGTTTTCTGCTTGAGTGTCTTTGCCCTCATAGGCCTCCAGCTCTTCATGGGCAACTTGCGACACAAATGTGTCAGGGACTACACCAAGTTTAACTCCACCAATGGCACATTTTACTTGGATGGTAGAATGTGGAACAGCTCAGAGGAATTTCTTAGTGATCCAGGTAAGTTCTTCTTTAAGTTCTAGCAACTGCTCCGGTGGGTCAAGGGTTGGACTTGATGACCTCTGAGGTCCCTTCCAACCCGGCTAATTCTATGATTCTATGATTTACCTTGTTGTCTTTTTTTGTTTTGTTTTGTTTTGTTTTTTAGTAATTATTGTTTGCATTTTTTTATTTTATTTATTGACCAAAAATCTAGATGTGAATCAACAAATGCAGCATTATGAGGCTACTGGCTCTTCATGCCAGTTTGAAAACATCTAGGTAGCTTTTCCTGATCCCTGAAAGTTCATGTGCTGCTTTCCTATAGTACAGATTAAGATCCTTGTTGCATCATTGATGATTTTCACAGTTTTGGGCTGTCTCATGATCTTTTTCTTAAATCTCCTTTCCTGGAATTAGGTAATCACATGAAAAATTCAGCTCTGGGTCTGGTTTGTATACTTTCTTTTAGACAATTTGTAGCCCTTGTATTTTCTACCAAAACTGTCAAAATTTGAATTAAAGGTCTTAAAAAAATCAAAAAGTGAAGCAGAGCAATTCAGTATTTATTAGTCTGAAAAATCCCAAGAGTATTTCTTAAAGGAAATTATATGCTACTAGGGGTCTAACTCATTATCTGAGTTGGGCCATCCTGCAGTATCTGGTGCTCTGATGTTTATTATCAAAAGGCTTGTTTTCTAGGCCAAAGCAATTTTTAATACTCTACAGTCTGCTATACTTTGAATTACAATGAAGTGAGTTCACTGAACTTATTTATTAACATTAAAAAAAAAAAAAGGCATTTCATGTAAATAAACTTCAGAATGTAAACAAGTGGCCCAGCTGTTGCTGCTCCAAAACCCTGTGAGTCACCAGAGGACCCACACCAATTGCAATGGACATGGATTCATATCTAAAACAATTCAGAGATTCTTTGGAGGGAAGGAAACAGCCAGACTGATGTGCTTTTGTAGGAACTTATAACCAGAAACATTTGGTATTTTATTTCCTATGGGGAGAAGAAAGAACCATGTAATTAACTCATTAACTGGAAATTTGGTTGGGAGGAAGAGACATGGTGTCATGGGGTACCTCTGCCCTGATTGTGTGGACTCCACAATCCTCATTCCTATATTTCCAGCCACCTGCACTGCAAAAATCCTGAGCCTGGCTCCTGAAAGTTGCCTGATTTGACCCAGGGCTCTGTTGATCACCTGGCACAAGGTTGCCTCCAACCTGTGCTGGCTTCTCAGCATCATAGAACTCTATAGCCAGGCTGTGTGGTCCAGAGATTGGACCAAGGGCAGTGCCTCCATTCCCCACTAGTGACTTCTGGCTTTTCTGCTTGTTTTTTTTCCCTTCTCCCCGGAGCAGTGATGTTGGAAAGGTTTTGCTCAAGGAATAAAAAGCTTAGCAGTGGTGTTCTTAATGCATGAGGCTGTTGATGCAGCATTAAGGACAGTTCATGAAGCTCTGGCTGTAGGAGGGCCATGTTTGGGATTGTCCTGGTTTGAGAGGACCAGGAGAGACAAACTGTGACAGAACTGATCCTGCCCATCAGGCCATGTGTTCCTTCTCTCTGTACCAGAGTCTCTTGTCTTCTTAAAGGGGAAAAAACTCTTTGACAGAGTTAAAACACCACACTGGACCTTTGCTGGCCAGTGATGAGCTTGTTGACATTTCCCACCCCGTAATATCTGTTGTTCCAGCTTAAAGGTGAAGACATCTCTGCACCTGTGGTGGATTAAGGCACTTCAGGGTTTCTCCACCCCCGGATAACCGACAGCTGTGTGAGGCTGCTCTCACAGAGGCATTAAGAGAGAAAATGGTGATGGCTGGAAGTATAAATCCCTCCAATAAAGGCTAAGGGATGAAATGAAGCTGTGAAGATAGTGTGGAAATGGAAGTTGGGTTAATGCACCACTGGATAGTCTGTATTAAAAAAATGTGTATTTTTAGTTAATATCAGGGCCAGCTGCAGCACTGCTTTAAATGGGAGGAAATTTACAGCTGCTTCAGCATGCCAAAGTTTGTTTGTGTGGTCCTGATATGGGGAGTGGAGAGATAGTCCCATAAATCCATTTAGTAAATCCAGCAATGGTTAATATGGTCATGAAAATGTATTTGTAATCGGTGAAAGGGATTTACCTATTACAAAGATAATCAACTTGGTGAGATAATGGACCAAAGTGAATTAAAGTTTGACCATGTGATATTAATAGTAACTAATAATATCAATGAATGTTTTCCTGTTTTCATAGTATCTGAAAATAGACAGGGTACATTATGGCAAACAGCCGTCAAGTAGGGAGGATGGACAAAAATGGTTTAAATAGTTGAAATGTTGAGTCAGTGCAGCTGGCCATTAAAGATCTAGAATAAAAGTAGCTTTATAGGAAAAATGTACTGACCTCTGAATAAGAATAACGAAGTGTTCCTCGAAATGCTGGAGAAGGTGGCTTATCTATTAGGCTGGGGGTGGACAATATGTAGTAGGATTTGCTTTTAATGTTGACTGCTTCACTAAAGCGATTCAGAAATGGAAGAACTGGCTCATTTTGTAACTAGATGGGATAGTGCTTTATATTTCATCTTGCATAAGTATTACGGTGAAATGAAGTGACTGTTTAACAAGAGTAGTACTGACCACAATTTAATAACAGGCCGAATTTCAAGTACTGCAGGGAATTAAGCAATACATGCAGTTCGATTAAAATGTAGGCAGACCAAATTAGATAAAAGGAGGAATATATTAAGAAATAGAGTAGTGTCAGTGTTTATTTTGAAGAAGAACTAGAGAAGAAAATTGGCCAACATACTAAGATAGTAGAGTTCACTCGAAGGGAGCACAGGCAATTACAAAAGCTCTTTGGAGACTTCAATACCAATGTGCCTGAGTCACTTTGTTTGGAGCAGAGATACTAATCTGCAAAACAGAAACTTGAAATACTGTCAGCAATTCATAAGAATACTTAAAAAAACAATGATGTAAAGAAATAAAGCAGAGAAAAACACTCAAAAGCAAAATTGAAAAAAAAAATAAAATTGCTAATTCTGTTCATCAGGACACCAAAATAGAAAAATCAAAACAGGGTGATATGCCATTTCTGCTTTTCTTTAAGAACAAAAGTTTGATTTGGATTATTTGAGAGAGTTTTTTATGTTTTAAAGGAGAGCAAGAAGCCTGTGAAATGGCATCAGCCTCCTCCTTTTTTATTGCATGAATGAATAAGCAAAAAGTGGAAACCGTTAAAAGGGTAATGTAATGAAGGTCGAGAAGAAATAGCTGAGTTACTCATGATATGCAAAGAAAGATCAGAACTTGTTTTGCAGTCTTTTTGATCCCTTTTTTGTTTAAGATAAATGTGTGCCACAGGCACTTGGTTCAGGAGATATTTTGGTTTTCTAGAAGGCCTGGGATACCTTCAGCTCTGATTATTTGTTTAGAATTGACTTAGTATCCATAGTACATTGCATCTCCTTCCCTTAACTCCTTTTAGACCCCAGACAGGAATTTTTTTCTCATCTGTCTTCTCAGTCTTGTTTTCATTTTACAGAGGGGGGAAAAAAGTCAATTTATTCTCTTTGTTCACATCCTCGTGGGTTTAACCACATTTTTTGGTCACACTTGGTTTTTGGTTGATCCTTTGGGAAATGCCCACCATGCCTCTAGGGCTCAAGAACTCCTGCCCTTATCTACACACTCAAGACTATTGATAAGATTATTGACTGGTACTTTCCTGCTCTACCCCTGTGGTCACCACGACTGTCTTGGCTGATGGTGCAGGTGTTGTCCAGCTCCTCTGCTACCCTTGTTCCTGTCTCCACCACCAGGAGAGCCACCATACCTCAACCAGTAGTGCTGGCAGAAACTGTGATGGTAGAAGGAAAATATTTTTTTTCCTAAAACATGGAAAAAAAAAATGGTCTATTTATTTGCATGATAGATCCCTATGCAATCATTCCCCAGCACCTCCCCTTTCAGGCCTTTGGCTGTTACTTAATTTTTCTTGCATGAGTTTGTCAGTCATTTGTTGCAAAGTTGCCAACATTGTTGTGATTTGAGGGGTTCTCTCCTCTTGTTGTGCATCTGACGTGACACGATCATAGAAACTGAATCCCTGAAGGAATAAGGATTTCCTACCCAACCACTGAACATTGCTAGTTCTTTCCATTGTTTCAATGGCTCCTGCAGCTGGAGGAAATGCCTTGGGAAAGCAGGTAGAGCCCTTAAGCATGGGCCCTGAGAAGGAAAATTCACATTGAAGATCTTTTTAATTTATTTTCACTAATTACTAGTTCCTACTGTGCAAAAAAAAAAAAAAATGTGATTGAATGTTCCTGCTTAGACTGTTAAGAACAGGACATTCTTGGCATTATTGTTAAAATCCTGCAGACACCTCCTGCAGGTGCCTCTGGTTCCTCCTCTAGGCTACTGGGCAGAGGAGTCATGGTAAGGTGAGATACCTGCTTAGCCCATTCTCAACTCACAAGAGTGATGGAGATCTAAAATCTTCCTTTCAGTGGGCACATCTATCTCATGAGGAACAGGAGGATGATTTTCCTACTCTTTCCACCAGTTTAAATGACTCCTGGTCTTCACAATTGACGACCAAACTCTAAGAAGGCTTCTTAGAAAAGTTATTTCAGTCTAGTTTTGTCTCCAGTGAATAGTTCTTACCACTGCAAACCTAAGAAGGGGAAAAGGGAGATTGATACAGAAGTAGCTCATCAAGTCTCCCTAGGTCCTCCATAGAATTGTTCTTTGCCTGTAAGAATGGAGTATGGGATGGAGGATAGTTGAGCATCATTCAGAATGAGACTAAAACATTCTTGATGTCAAATGCCAGTGGTAAAGGTAAAATAAAGGCCCAGGTTGTCCATCTGGGAAAACATTGACTGTAAGTAGTTATTCTCCTAGATTTGGTACAGTCTGCAATCAATAAGCCCAAGAAGAATTATTTTAAAGCATTAATAATCACAAAACTGGGAACTTGTAGATGCAACAGGATTCATACATAAAAAAAATGAAGAACAAAAAAAAGGTAGAAAATAATGATAGTTTACATCCACAGCATTATAAAAATTATGTGATCAATATATCAGTATCAATGATATTGAGCCATCAGTTGTCTTTAGGAGAGCAAGGGATTTCAAAATACCAGCTGACTGAAAAACTGCAAGCTTGATTATAATACTGTTAAAGATATCTAGGAAAGCATGCTTGAAAGTGTATCATAGGTTGTGGTGTTTAAATTTAAGTTGTGAAGCTTTATGAACTTGTGAGTCAGCCAGGGTTGAAAGGTAGATATCAGATATGTCACTGACTTAGAAGGAGAAAAGATGGACCCATGGACTGAGTGTGGTTGATTCACATGGTTGATGACTGTGGAATCTTTAATGTCTCCTCTGTATTCCATTACTAAAATGGATTATTGGCTAGTCAGTAAGTAGTAAGTAGAAATTTGATTCTTAATAATATGTTCTATTGTATAGCAGGACTCAATGTATGTGCTAAACACATATGGTAAAACACATAAGAAATAAACCTGAAAAATATAGTAAAGTTATTATAAAATCACTTTTGAAATTATAGTCTCTAACCCCAGTATTTTCTTTTTCTTTAAACTAAATACCCCTCTTAAGACACTCTGAAAGGTCCCTGTTTTCAAAGTGTTTTGAAATATATGTTTTCTCTCAAAATCATTATCTTGTAAGGTAGAATAAAGCCCTGTAATTTCTTTTAGGTATTCCTGTCCAAGGTATTAAAAAGAAATAAATAAAAGAATACTTAAACTTTATTAACCTTTTACTGGAGGAATCAGCTGTCATTTTTATAACTTAAAAGAGGACTTTTCAGGGATTTTAATTTTTCTCACAGACTAATTTCTGGCATTCTTTTTATGGCAATGATTTTTCTCTTCTTCTGAAGTCAAACTGTGAAGTTACCAAGGGATTGGAGAAAAAAAAAAAGTTTTAATTAAATATAAAAATCCATATATAGATATAAATGTAATATCTGTTTTGTCATCTCCAGTTAGACCAGGGAAGGCTTATTGTTGCTTCAGGTTTATATTTAGGAAAAATGTATCAATGCATTAAATGCATTAGGTTTAGATACTTATTTTAGGTACCTACTCTTTGCAGCTCCTAATGGCATCCTACAGTGACAAAGGGAGTGATTTGGAGAAGGAACTTTCTGAACCTGCTTTCTTTTCTGTCCCATGATCACACTAAACAGAGTAGGGAGATGTCCAACTACCCCAACCATGTTAGATGGCTAAGGTTGAGGACTGTGAGAACTTCTCATAGATGACCTTTGGTTGCATCTGAATAGTGGTCTTCTGGTACTTGAGGAGGGATCACAGGCTAGCAGGAGGCTTCCAGAGCAATGTGAAATAATTCCAGTCTTTTCACATCCTCCTCTGTCATGTCCTAGGTGTAAGGCATTGTAGAAATAAATGGGAATGGCTGTTGAGGCATGTATCTGGGAATATATAAAAATTTGTATGGGTGTATATCTTCTCTAAGCTCTGTGCCTGATTATTAGCTCTGCCTGACAAATTGCTTCATTTTTGCTTTCAGAATCACTGAAATGGAACTGTATGAGCAGTTTTTCTCAAACTGTATGAAAAGTGTATAGAAAATAACACCGTCCAAACCAGATAATAAACGTGGGCAAGTCTGGGGAGAGCTGAGGTGTTTGAGATGTTGTCTGAGGTGGTAATAGAAGACAGCGAGTGTTTGATGAGCAATTATGGAGGTGGGAGGAAAGAGGGAAGCAATAAATCAGGTTGCGACTGGAATAGGTGTTTTATTATGCATGATTGTATGTGAACCAATGATTAAGACAAAGAACCTCCCTGGGCTTTCAGACTGTGCTTGTCAGCATGGAATCTATTCACGTTACTTCACCGTTAACTGTAAATATTGTGGTTTTGTTCGGGTGCTGTGGATCTTTTGATAAATAGATTCATAAATGCTCAAACGTTAATGCTCTGATGTGTTATTAACATGGCTATTGTACCTGTGCACTTTAGTGTTTTAAGCTAAATGGAAAAAGAAAGGCCCAGTGGAAGAAATACTGGGATCAAAAAACCATAAGAATTGGTACTGTTGCACCCAACAGTCTTTTGCCAGCCATTCAGTAGGAAATTGTTTTCACCTTGTGACAGAAAAATAAGTTCTTATCTTGGAGTAGTTAAACTGGAGGATTTGACACCCATATAGTTTGGAGTTTTTTTCTCTCCCATCACTGCATTGCTGCACATAGAAAAGAGAGAACTGCTAGAGGAAAGATCTGCCAGGGAAGATTAAGACTTTTTCAGAGTTTTCCTGCAACTTCAAACCATTTATAAGCTACCAAGGTCATATACCACTTGACTCACTGAACAGACCTTGTCCATGCTCTTTGGAGCCTGTCCATGGGCTTCTGCATGCCCTGGGTTCAGCAGCGATGTGCCTTGCAAAGGTGAGAGGTAGCATTCTCTTACTATGAGCAGTCAGATCCCACCAGAAGAGAGCATCTTGCATTGCTGCTCTCCCTTACTGCACTGCTTTTAAAGATAAAGTAAATAAATATTTTCACTTGACACTTTTCATCAACACTGAACACACCTGGGTGAGCTGAAGATGAAATACAGGAATATCCAGGCTCAACCTGGTCTTGGTGTACCTACTGCAGCATCTGACTCCAGCACAGATGGCCCCACATGTTCCAGGTGAAATCAGTACAGCCTGAAGTATAGATATTTTTCCAAATTTTTATTAACATTAGCTATTATAATTTTGCATATCCTTATCTACATAAGCAACAAATGTCTCTCAGTGTTTTGGCTGCAGGAGCAGCCTGCGGCACTAACTTCAGCAGCTGACATGGCAAGTATAGGGAAGTATATTTCCTTTATCTTTACTTTTGCAATTTTTTTCCTTTTTTTTTTTTTTTTTTTTTCCCCTCCATTTCCCATTTGTTACGAAATTCTGTGACCAGATGCACACAAAGCTCCCTGTTCTTTCCCCAAATCCAGGCTGGTTTTAATTTTGATAACCATTTCTGTTCTAAGATAAAAGGATCTCCATTTTTTCAATTTTCCTTTTCATTAAACTTTTCCCAGTCATTCTTACTACCTGATTCTCAATCCCCTCCAGACCAGCAGTAGCTGTACTGAAAGCAAAGCTGTGGTTTGTCTTCTGAATGAGACAAACCACTGGTTTGTATGTTCTTGTATAGTGCTCCATCCTGCTCCTCCTGCATCTCAGTATTACACTTTTCATATTACACAGAAGTTTTGACTAAGGGTGTCCCTAAAAAAATCCTTATCTCTCACCTGAATGGATAGAAAAAAATTTAAAACTTAACAAGATTATGGATGGATGAGATTTTTTCTCTTCCTCTTCTTTACTTCACATTCTGACAATATAGTATCTCAGTTTGAATTTCTCCACTCATTTTTTGTTATTTTCATTTTTTTTAGTGGGCTAGGCCTCTCTAGTCTTCCTCAGTCAGTCTTGGCCTTGGACTTAATTTACATGTAAAATACTGTGTAGAGTAGATTTTGTCACCTCTTTCCTAACCCTCTCTTTCCCTTGCACATATAAATGCAATAAAGTGGTGCAGATACAGCCCCCTGTTAGCTTTCAGAGATACTGCACATTGACTTTTCTTCTTAACCTTTGTCTTCTCTCTCTTAGTCAGTTTTTGATCCAATTCACTTATTTTCTTTATCCCAGTACAAACAGGAGTATTTTTCTTCTGTTTTTTTCTAGCATCTGTCTGTAACCACAAATGCATTTGACCCCTGTAGGAGCTTTTGATTTTAATTCCTTTGTGCGAAACATATTAAAAAAAACCCCACTGAAACACAAAAACCTCTACAAAAATTTCAGAGAGCACACTTCAGCATTTTGCTGCCTATTCATGTGAAGCACATGTCTGGACAAGTGGTACTAAATATGCAGCCTACAGCCCTAAGAGCCCTTTGAGCGTGGATCTGCGTGACTGGTCAGACACAGAGACAGACACAGGAGGAGGTTATCTGAAGATGTTTAAAAGCCAGCATGTGTATTTATTACTAGTCATTGTCTCTTGTCTTCCTTGAGATGCTCGTGGACTTGGCATGGTCCCCAAGCCAATTTAACATCAACTAAATTATCTGGTCTGAAGCTTCAAATACTCCTAATATGTTTTTCCTTCCCTCCTGATGTGCTTTTCCATCCCTCAGACCATGCCAGCAGCACAAACCAGGTACTGTGGATCTCTGAGGCTTTCAGAGCTTCTTCCTAGTACACAGGAACCATCTAGCAGAGGGAGTGCTTGATAGTTTTAGGTTTTTTTATTTCTAAGAGGGGAAAAAGCTGTACGATTGAAATTGGACATCCTCTTCTTTGTGATACAGTGACTGCTGAGCCCTGGCTGGGAAATAGCTTTTTTGGCTTGTGTTAAAAGGGAGAAGCACTGACATGATCTACCAGAGACACTCAAGCTTAAGGAGACCACTTTCCTCCCAGCACCTGGTTGTATGGTTTCCTATAATTTCTTCTTAGCCCCTCAGTATCTCCCTCAGGAAAGTTCATGCCCAGAACTGAGGGCTGTATCATAGAATTGTCCTGGTGGGAAAAGACCTTTAAGATCTTTGAGTCTAACCAATAACCTAATGCTACCGAGTCCAGCACTAAACTATGTCCCTGCAATTACCCTAAAGGTCCCATAGTAGCCAATTTTAATATAAGATCCTCAAAAAAACCTGGCTGTTTGAACTTTGCCCCTCTACCTACCCAACCATCTTCCCAATGACTCCTCCAGTTCCTTTTTTTGCACAGTTTTTGAAAATGTCCTCCCAGACACGTAAGGAGTAAGGTGAAGGGAGAGAAGTGGCCCAGAAGCTGGTGCCCAGGGAAAGAGGGAGGGAAGGATGGAAAGCAGGAGGGAAAGGAGAGGACCCCAAATCCTGTGAAACCCAGCAGGTCTGCAGCAGATAAATGCCAGGAGACATCAGAGGAGAGGCAGCTCCCCTGTCACAGGGTGAGCCACAGGAGAGTAACTGATTATTATAATTATTTGCAACCCCTTTTAGCAGGGAAGAACTAACTGGCAGTGCCATTTATTCCCAAGCATTCTTCCCTAATAATACCCTTAATACAGCCTGTTCCATCGCTTTTGTGAGGCATGTTTTTCATCTTCAAACTCAATTTCATTTATTAGAGACTTCACTGTGTGTGACACAGTGTGCACACAGAAAGTGCAGCAAGGACTGGTTTTAATTACTGTGTATTACCAGGAGGTGCAGCGTGTGTGCCCCGGTGGGCGAAAGGGCGAGGAGGGGGTGTCATCTATTTTGTTTCTGTGTCACATATCACAACTGTAAGGTGATGGGGCTTTCTGAATGGCATTTTAAATTTGGAACTGAGACATTTGGTGGCTGTTGGTGCTCTCTGCCAGATGTAGCACAAGGGAGAAAGTCTCCAACCAACGAGCACCCGTGTGGCTGCAATAAATAGTCTGAGATAACAGACACCTCTGAAGTTTTTGTTAGAAAGTCAGCCAGAGGACTCTACTCTGGGTAGTGACTGGTGGTATTTGAATGCTGCTTGTTATGCAAGTATGATAACATATGTTTTTTTTCAAACTGGAATCAGTTTGTAATAAGATGAGCCAGAATATTGTTCAGTTGGGTCTTGGAAGGAAGAACAGAAGCTGGACTCAGAAACAGAGATTTTAAGTTGACTTTAACCTCTCTTCTTTTTTTCTGACCTGGAGAATTTTCCTTTCCTTGGCACAACAGTGAGGAGGACTCATGTTATTGTTATTTCGCGTTATTGAAATATAGATGAGTTTATTTGTCAAAAATGGAGTAAATAATGTGTCACTTAACAGAAACCAATATAAAACAATTGTTATGCTGACAAATTATTTTAAGTGATTTTAACGTGATCAATAGTAATCTTACTCTGGAAATTCCTGTAGAAAATTTCCTAGGAAGCATTGTATACACTGTAACTGTGGTATCAAAATTTTAGAAAACATGCTTGGAAAATAAAAAATATTCCTTTGAAACAAATAATGGCAAGTTCCATAAAGATTATTTACATAAATGCACAAAAAAATTACATTGTTTTGGCTGATTTTTAAACATGGAAAAAAAATATACTATGGATGTTCTCAGTTTGGTTTCCATTTTCATTTTCTAAGTTTCCAACTGACATGCAGTAATTTTGCAGTGAAAAAACTGACAAAACAAAACCTAACTGGAATCTCCCAAGACAATGAAAAAGTCATTGTGTTTGCAGGTGCTGCTGATCATGTTTCAGAGAGACAATCATACTCCAAATAAGAGGGAGTTCTATTTTCTTCATCCATGTTAGAGTTTACTGATGAAAAGCCGAGGCCATGGGTTAATATGACATCAAGGCAGTTTGTTCTTAAAAGAGTGATGGCTGCTTGCTTCCTAAAGACCTCAGATTGCCAAGCATGTTTGATCAAAATCCAAACCCACTTGCTTTGAATGAACAATTAATTGTTGTGTGTGTTTTTGATAATACAGCACTTTGTCTTCTTCGGTATAATACTCAAATCCTTCTTCATGTATTATTAGGGAATCAGCAATTCAACTCTTCCTCCCACTGAGATTTAGCATGATAACTGTGACACTGTTGACAGTTGCAGACTCCATTGTGAAGATATATCCTCCCAGCAGCATCTACTTGCCAGTTCTTCAGCTTTAATTTCATTGCACTCTTTGGCACCTACCCTCTTGTTTATTTTAGAAATGTACATGTTTAATACAAAAGTGGACATCAGAATTTCGTATTTTCCTGAGATTTTAAATTTAATATTTTCACAAAGAGTCTCCTTTTCATCCTTACTTCTATTCTCTGACTCTTCTCATCTTCTGAACTGGTTGACCAGGAGATTTTGTTTCAGTCTTCAACCAGCTCTGTGCTCCAGAACGTCAATCATCCTGTGAAGGAAGCAGTCCAAAGACAGAGACATACCTATGGTCTTCCTGTACTTAGCACTTAGAGTATGAAAAGTTGCAGTTCCTAGAGAGTGGTGCATTGTTAATTCAGGATACCCCATATGGTGACCATTTCAGAACCTCTGCAGTTTTTTGTCCATCGCCTAACTCATGGTTGTGCCACATTTCCTCCCTACCCCAAAGTTTGGTGGGTTTGTGTTACTGTGCAACCCAAATAAGATACCATCTGTCCCAAGGAAAGGAGAAAACTTTCTCCAGTGGAAGTAAAGAGTGAAAGGAGATGGGAAACTTGGCATCCTTCCTCCATTTGTGGTGACTGATCACAGACCTTTAACCGTATTGAACAATTGGGTGTTGCTGTCAGTCAAGACGTTTCTGTAGAAAGCCTGCATGTAAGACAAAGTGGAAAAGCATACAGTCTGAGCTGGATATATGCTCTGATAACTTGTGAACACCATCACGTGCCCTCCCAACCACAAGCTCATGGACAGTAATTCCCTCTTGGCATGCAGCAGGGCAGGGCTTTTCCACTGCTCGCAGCTTACTGAGAAAGCCCCAGCACATCTGTTCGGTGGCTTGAGCCATTGCGCATTCTTTGCATAGCCTGCCTAGATAAGCTGTCACTCTTGATTTTTAAAACATTTCACAACAGACAGTTAGCCTAGAATGGAAAACCTCTTCTCACCATCATCTGTAGAGGACCACTGCTTACAAACACGTGCTGTGCAAGGCTGCCACCATCATGGCTTATGTCAACAGGGGATCATGTCCCCCTCTGCTGCAGCAAAGCACATGTGTGTATCTACCCTTCGTGAGACATCTGATGTCCTCTGGTTTGCATTTATTATGTTTCCAGTTCAATGCATTTATCAGTTTTCCCGTGCCACCACTCAGGTTTTAGACATACTCCTTAGAACCCCTCTTTTCTTCAGACTCTGGAAAAACTGCTTTTGCTTAACCTTTTGGCAAGGAGTTGCCCTCCTGTTCTTTCTTTGAATGTTAAACTTTGTTGGTTGAAGCTAGAAGAGGGAGTATGTAGTGAAACGAGGCAACAAGCAGGTGCCACTAATTACCAGGGAGTGGGCATGAGCCTGTATTCAGCCCACCTGTGCCTGCTTTGGGCTGGCCCCAACTGCGCAGGAGCAGGGTTAGGAGGCCAATAAAAGGGGTGGCCCTGAGCACAGGGGGGTTCATTGCAGGGCAAGCCAGAGGAGAGGTTGGTTGAGTCTGGAGCAGTAGCACTGGTCTAGGCTAACTAATCCTGAAGGCAACAGCTTCTGCTAGAGCACCTCTTTGGTCTCAGAGCGTCGTATCCCAAGAGTGGTTCATCTTGCAACAGGGGTATGTACATGAAGGCTTTTATTAGCCCAGTGATGCTCATTTCCTTAAGCCTCATTGATAGTCAAACAGAGCACTTAGACTTAACTTGCTCCTCTGAGTCTCCTTCTAGAAGTGTCTGTCTCTCTCCATTGCTGTTACAGATGATTCTATTGATAAATATTTGTCTTTATGGATACTTGCTTGTTTGTTTGATCTTCAACAGGGTGAATTTTTCTGTTTCTTTTGCTTTAAAATATCTGTTTTCCATAATGAGAAGAATCCTCCAGATTGGGGGAGTGGGCTGCTTTGTTGATATTATTACATTTTGACTTAAAGCTGGTTGTATTTTTAACCTGTGAATCAGGAATCTCTATCACAAATTTCAATTAATATGTATTTCATCAGTATAGAATCTAAGAGTTATGGGTGGTTAGGTGTCACTACATAGTGCTGTACTGAATTCAGTAACTGTGTACTCTGCTAGAAAAGCCAGGGATGTGGCTAGATGATGTTTCCTCCAAACACTGCACTGTCAGAATTGGAATATGAACACCAAATGCTTAAAGAGCTTTGAAAAAACATATAGTTTATTTTTTTGCAATTTATAAAAGTTAAAGTTAGCAAAACAAAAGCATACCATTCAGCTTTCAACTATTGTCCAACTTGAATTTGGTGGGTGGTGGATGAAATTTGTGACTCTTATCATTCCCAGAATGTACTCGCTAAAAAGCTATTTCTTCATTTCTGTTGCAGTGAACTATTTCATAAAAAATGGCACAGAGGATGTGTTACTGTGCGGCAATAGCACTGATGCTGGGTAAGTGCTTTAAAAATATCTTCAATTCTGGTTTATTTTTGTTGTAGTTCTGGGGCAGTTTTTTTGGCTATTTTTTCTTCCATTCTGTCCATTTCTTACCAGCATGAAGTAGGTATTTCCACTTCTGTGTGTCAGTTGCAATAGGAGAGAGGATAATAACAATACTGTGCATAGTAATACGTTTTTCTGAACTGCAGGGAATAGACGTTTGTGTGTGTCACTTATCCAGGCCTAAAATCTGTAGGGGCCTTATTACAGTTCTTTTTCAACACTTTTAAATTTCTCAGTTTAAAAAAATAAAAACAACAGTGAAAACTGAGCAGCACTTTGACTGGATGGAGAGTATTTTAAAGGAAATGAAAGAGGAACAGAAACAGAAAAGCTGAAGGGATTTAGACTGATGATGAAATTTGGGCTTCTGGCAAAGAAAGATAAAGCAACAATTGCTAGTCCCCAAAATAACATGCTTTGGAGATTGGAAGGTACTCAGTTTTGAGCTGCAATCTACATTTGTACATATGTTTATAGACTTTGTTTATTTAATTTTCTTACAGTATAGACAGTGAAGAGGATCAATATAATTCCTGTGATATACTTAGCATAAGAGATTTTGTTCACATCCCTACCATCTGCATATGCTAATGGTCCCTCCTGCATCCAGTCCTCAGTGCATTATCTGAGTGTGATTTTGTTTGGCAGGTTTGCATGATCTTGATGGAAATGGAAGTGTTCAGAAGGGAAGGAGAGTGAAGGTATCTTGTGTGAGCAGAGATCATAAGCTGTGCAAAGACTGTAGTGTATCAGGAGTTGTAGAGAAAAGAAGAAAAAAACCTTTGAGTAGTGAGGTGGATGAGCTTTTGATCTACATATGTGGAAATATTTTAGGTGGATGACCTTGGTCAAGTAAGGGGAGGAGTTGAGATGATCTGTGATCTGCTGTTGGAGGGAGATGTTTTGGCACTAAATGGGGAAGACTGAAAAAAATAAGTGTTTAAGTTAGGAGGAACTCAATGTGAAAAGGGATATGTGTGCACAGGGAGACAGGATGATCAAGAGAAGATAAAATATCAACTTGCTTGTGAACATGAGGGTGAAAAGAGTCATGGGATCCTGGAGACAGAGGCTTTTCTTTCTGCTGCCACTGTCTATAAGTCTATTTGCATAAAACAAAATGTTCCCTCTCCATGTTTTGTGTGTCTCATCTGTGTTGCCAGTCTAATTTCAACTGTAAGCTCCTTGGGTAGAGGGCCATGCTTTCCTCTTTGCTTGTTCCAAGGAAGTTACAATGTCAGCATTTATCAATTAAGAGCTTTTTTGATTGTAATGCACTGCATTTACCCAGGCTTGGGCTACTGAGATGTTTACTGGGGACTCCAGGATTTGACAATCTACCTGTATTGGTGGACTTTAGCCTTTTCTAGCCCATAGGCAATGATATTGAGGAAAAATGCACAGCATCACTGTTTTGAATATGAAATATTCTACATTGTTCTCTGTGATGACCTCAACGGCAGTCCAGCTGCTAAGGTCATAAGTCAAAAGAATTGATTAGATTCTAGGTAGTTTGTGAGGCAGTTTGGTGACTGCTGTTTTGGAATTGCTGAAATAATGAAAATTTTAATATCAATCTAATATCCATGCAGTACCTATGTATTAGTATCTTGTATGTAGTTAAGGGTTGGTTACTGGCAAGCCACATTAGCAAAACCACTCTTAGTTCCTTCCCTAAAAAGTCAGTAAGTTGCAAAGTGACAGCAAAAAGCCATGATTAGAGAAAGTGTCCAGTGGAGTCACTATGGCCATGGGAGAGTCACAGCCTGAAACAGCCAGAGGAAAACTTCCAGCTCTCATCTATAGGAGGAGAAAAATCCCACCCCCATGTTTAGAGTCCTAGTGTTCTAAAAACTGTCCAGGTTTGTGCCAATAAGGCAAATTCATTTCCCTGTGCAAATCAGTTGTTGTTCAGCTTCTTGCTGGTTTAGTTTAGTATTTAATACAACTGGGTGAAGTTTGGTTTTAAATGCCTAAAAGTGGGGAATAAATATTCCTACTTACACTGTTTTATAGCTCGGGACTAGCAAATATTGTCTCATTTGCTGTACTTTGCACAGAGTTCCTGCCTGTCATGATGTTGCTTAAAGATGCAAAGATAATTAGGAAGATGATCCTAAGGTCTCAGGAGACTTGCAAAGCCATGTATTCCCACCTGGTAGACCATTGTTTATAGGCTGACATATCTAACAGTGGGATTTGTTTTCTTTTGTCCTTCAGTGGTCAAAACAAATGCTTTCAATAGTAAAAAAGAAAACCTAAATGTGTAGGGACAGGTTCTGGGGGGATGTTTCGAGAGTGAGTGGATGTATCAGATTGTGGTTTCCCCATCTGTTAGTAATGAAGTCATTGAGAAACAAGAATGCTTTAAATTGGGAACCCCCTAAGACATCTGGAAAGGGGCTCAGGAAAGACAGTTTGCAAGGCTGTGTCTGAGAGCTCACAGCATGTTTCTGTTCCCAATTTGGACCTTGAATTTACCAGCCTCTGGGGTAGGCTGAGGACCCAGAGGAAATGTGGGGGAGGGTGGTGTCATGTGTGCACTCCTGGAGGGATCTGTTGTTGAGTGAGAAATATCTGTGTTGTGGCCAGGATATTAAACCTCGAGGTAACTGACAAGGGCATTTTAGTGCATTTTTAAAAGCATGTTAATGATACTCTGAGGTTTGGCTGGTTGCTGTTCTTACAGAAGAGTGAAAAAAAAAAAAGCTCAATAGACTATGGCATCTATTAGGTGCTGAGACTCAGATGGTCTGATGTAAGAGTGTGTAGTGATTGAGACTGCAACTTGATCTGGAGTAGCATGCCAAAATCAGCAGGGAAATGATCATCAGTGGATGCTATATCACAGACAACCTAATTATCTCCAAGGTGGGGGCTTTATTACATTACCAGGAGGGACTGTTTTCTGAACAAGCACCCAAACTGCCAATAAAGCAGGAGGTAATGGATCTAGCTAATGTTGATCCTAGTTCAGAAGGGATTTGAATATATGTATGTCACTCAGCAAGCAACAAACATGTTTCCAGTACTTTAACTGGTGACTGGAAGAAAAAAACCATTTGTTTATGTTTTTAAGTATGCTCAAGCAACTTCAAGAAGCTACTGTAAAAATCACTCTGCAGAGAAATGATAAGAATGTCAAGGAAATTACATAGTTGGACAAGGACTAACCTGTCTGTGGGGTTTTCCTTGAGATACATCAAATTTTCTTCAGAATACCTGAAATTTTATTTTTCTTCATTTAATCAAATAGAACGTTTGTGTTGTTTTTAATTTGTTTGTCCAACTGCATTTCCCCCCTTGATCCACTGCAAGAATTTGCTTTTTAGTTACAAAAACAGTCTGGTGGAAACAAGAAGTAATGTTTGGAATAGAGAGAAAATCAAATGATTGTGATCAAAGATGTTCTTTGGCTCAAAGTGAACGCCAGTGACGTGTGTTCAGTGTTTCACAACAAGCACCTTCAGAGCACTAAGTTAATGGAAAAATCTTTTGCTCTGAGATGTGTGTCACAGATTGGTCAGATACTGGAAACAGTGTTAACAGCAGAGATTCTATTAATAATTTTTTTTTTTAAAGTAGGATATGTTCAGAATTGATCATGTTTCTAGGTGAGTTTCAGCACAATTTCAGCTTTTATTTGATTTGGTTAAACAAATGGAAAAACTCAATCTGATTTTCAATTTACCTTTCAATTTAATTCCCACTGTAGCAGCGTACTGAATTTTGAATAACTTATTTTAGCCCTGAAGAAGGTCCAGTAAAGACCCAGTACAAATATTTGGAAGATCTTTGCTAGGATCAGGAGCCGAAAGCTTCTTTAGACTTGGTGAAATCCAGTCTTGGCATCAGATGGATTTTGTAGGTGTGCTTTGCAAGGGATACAGAACAAGAGGTAAACAGCAAGCAGCACCATACACTGCCTATAGTCAGGCACCACAGGCCTTTTGAAGGCATGAACCCTACTGCAGGAAAGTGGCCCTTGGGGACAAAACTGTGACATATCCACAATTGAGTATTTATGGTGACAGTGGCAAAGGGAAGGCCTACAGGTGGATGTAATGCTGTAGGGTGTGCTCAGGGATCTACAGCAAGGACAAACCCAGGACCTCTCTGCTTGGCCCCAGGCAATGGCCAACAGCAGGCAGGAAGCAAGGGAGCCTCAAAGAGCACTTTTGTCAGGAGGAGATGTCCTGATCCCAGATCCAAGGAGGCATCCCACTGCAGCACATCAGCGTTCCCTCTACCAGGCATTGCCCTCTTGCCATCAGCAAGTGAGCCATGGGAACCATGTCACAACATTCTGCCCATGCAATTATGGCTGCTCCTTGCCTGTTCCCAGTTTGGTGAAATGACCAATACTGCAGAGCCCCATCCTTCCCCACAGAGTAGAGTCTTACAGGGGCTGCAGCAGCTTGGGATTGTCTGTTGACAAAAAGGAAGATACATTTCAAATGCTCCAAAGCATTTCCACTTTTATCCTGCTGTCATTTCACAGGGACATGTTTCTGCTGTGCACAGACTGCTTTTTTTCTTCCTTGTCTGCCTAAAGGTTTAGAAGAGCAGGAGAAACAGCAAGGAAATTTTTTTTGTTAGGAGAAAGAGAAACAGACAAGATGCCACCAATGTGAAAAGTAAACAAGCAGAGAAGGAAAAAAAGAGAGAAACTTATTTGTGCTTTTTTAACTTTTTCTCTTGCAACTACAACAGGGATCTGTCTTTTCATAAAAATCTGCATGTTTTAAGTTAATCGTGTCCCCTTCAAATCTCAAGGTCAGATGCCTTTTTTTTTTTCCTCCTTTCACATGTTATGTCCTGTATATTTGGCTCGTGGCCAGTAATAGTCCGTGAGATCATACTGGCAATCCAAGCACATTTGCATAGTGTCTGTACTGATATTACCAAAAAGACTAGTGAACAGGAAGGGAAGCAGCCAGTAAAGCTGCTTCAGGATGCAATAAGAAAGCACCTTTGGCAACTGCATCCTAGTAACTGTTGCTATAGAAACTTTAGCTACCTTTATCATCACTATGACCTTGATTTTTCTTAACAGAGTACATTAAAATAATGTACAGCATGGGGCAACATTCTGTACAGTTTGGTAAATTCTCCTATCACTAAACTTATTGCATGTAATGGATAATGGAAGGACCATGTGGTGTTACACTCCTCAAAGTTTTTGAGTGAGTCCAAACTCTTTCTAAAATATCAGCAGAGCAAATGTGTTTTTCCTTTTGTGCTGTGGTGGTTTACTAAGGTAATTAATACCAACACATAAAATTGTATCAGGTGCCTGTTTTCAAAGGCACCATAAGTGCTGAAAGCAACATTTTTATGGTAGGTTCTCCAAGCCCCCATGTTGGCAGTGTGTTCGTTATGGCATCTACAGTGATGCAGCACTTTGATCTCCCTGAGCTGTAGTAACATTCCTTTGCCTTCATACGTTCTCCATGAAGTGATTTGAAGTCTCTTGTAAAGTCTTATCACAGCCCTCAAGGGCAGAGAGGAAACATGCACCTTACTGAGCAGCAGTGCTGCTATCAGCTGCTTCTACCAACACTACTTTGCACAGCCCAGTGCTGCAAAGCCTGGAATGCTGTGTATGTCTGCCAGAAGAACATGCCAAACAGCATGCTCTCCCACAGCTCTTATTTCCCTGACTACAAGAAAATGTGCCATGTAACACAATCCCAGCTGTGCTGGAAATTGGGGAACTGCAGCAGAGAATAATGCACCCAGCTGGTTCTCTTCTTTTGCTGCTGGCAGTTTGGATTGCTGCAGCTCTGAGTTGCCTGATCTTAAATCTGTATTTTATTACTATTATTTCTATTATTATTATTCCTTGTTTTAATATAAGAAGGCTGCAGATTCAGGCCTTGTTGTGATGGATGATGGACAAGTAAGGTGATAAGAATCCTTTTGACTTGTAGAGTCTGCATGCCAGACATACAAGCCCATGGATGGGTTGGGGTGAAGGTGGTGCTCGAGTGGCTTAGTCACATATATGTACTCTGGGAGTGAAAGGAATGGGTGAGGTCAGGGGAAACAACAAGTTGCAGGTGATCTGTGGACTAGCCAACTTTGTTAGGCAGGCTGTGGTCTTGCAGTGCACATTTAACTTGCTGCATAGGTGGTTACATCACAGGGAATGGACTTCTGGGGAGTTTCAGCATGTGTGTAGTGGGACTGGTGTGTTCACAGCACCCTCCAAATTCAGTCCAATGGGATACAGCGGGTGAGTGGGAAAGGCTGGAAAGGTGGGTGAGGGAGGGGGATATGGTTCCTAAATGTGATGTCTTCAAATGTCACCAAAGTGAATATTTAGGGAAGAATGAAGTGTGTTGTTTAATTGTGTTAGCTGTCACCAGAGCTAATAACCTAATAACACCCCGGATTAGTAAGCAATATTAACAAACATCACCAGCCTCCAGACTGGACAGAATACCTTAAATAAGTTTAACTGGATTCTGATGCAAATTGCATGAACTCCATCTACTCTGTGATGGTTGCAGTGATGTGAATGAGGATGGTTGGGTGGTTCTTATGGTGAGAAAACCTCTCACTTGAGTATGAGAAAAAACTGAAAGCAAGTATTTCACCTCAAAAATGCTTTAGGGGGCATGGGCATAATCTTAGGTATTATATATATGTTTAAGGGCAACAGTAACAGTCCCCACTCCTAGGGATAACTTGTGTATTGTGAAGATCATGCCTCTGATTAAACAGTAGCAATAGGGATTATATCCAAATCCACTCAGTTCTTAAGGATGGGTAATATTACTTCTTAGTCAAAGCTGTAATAAGCTAATCAGCCACATGAGAGAAGCAGACTGACTATGGGCGGCAGTCTTCATTAAGCACTCATCTATCATTATGTTTATGATGATAAATTATTGTCCTACATTTTGTTTGATGGGTTAGACATAAGATCTGGCATCTGGCCACTGGACTGAGTGAGGAGTAATGAGAGTTTGCTTACCTTGCTGCAGCATGAAGTGTAAAAAAGCCACATAGCAGCTGAGGAAGTTTTTTCTCTTGCTGTAAGCATGAATGGAGCAGTCTGACGACTCAGGCTGAAACCAAGGGTTTTCCACCTGCCTGAACAAACAGACAGTGGGAGAGGCAAAAACTTTTTTCCTGGATACAAGTCTGTGGCATGCACAGGTTGATGAGTCCTGTGAGACTCTCATGGGTACCCCCTTCCCTCTGCTCCTCCATTGCCAGATATTTGGTGTTCTTTATTCTGAGCACTTTCCTTTTTTTTTTTTTTCCTCTGTATTTTCACATGATGTTTGATTGGATTTGCTTGCAGTTCCCTCTTTTCCAACTCCTTGCTTTAAAAAACAGCCTTCAAATTCTTTCTGACCCCTTAGATGCCTAGAGTAAGAGCTGCTGGGAGCTCCTAGTCAGACCTATCCAACCTGAGTCATGCCTCTGTGAGTCATCTGGTGCCTCTTAGTTTTTAACTAATGGTGAATTTTAAGTCAGACCGTCTAACTGAACAGTCTTTAGTGTAGCAGTAAGAGCAGGGAAAGGAGAGTGACTTCTGACTTTCAGGAAAACCAAGCACCCACTGGTGACAATGCCTGCCTTTGGCTGGGGTGCCACTGGCCTGGGGACTTTAGCACTAGGAGACAAATCAAGGAGGACTCTGCCATGCCCATCTACAAGTCTTGGAGGCCATGGGCACTATATGTGCTCCCAGCTCTTACTGACAGGCTCTGAAACCCCACTGTGCTAGGCAGAGTGGTTCCCATTCCTCTGGAATTATCAGTGTGCCAAAGATGCCAGCTATGAACATTGCAGCTTGGTTTCTGTATTCTTGGCCATAGGCTGTGACCTAAGCAGGAACACTATGGGGCCATTAGCACAATATAGGTTTTTTTAGGGGTCTTTGGGTTTTTTTTTTTGGTTTTGTTTGGGGTTTTTTTGTTGTTTTTTTTTTTTTTTAATGTATCTCTGGTATGCACTTTATCTCCCATTAGTGCATCTTTTAGAAACAATTTAGTGTAAGCAAAGCCAGAGTGTTCTTTCACAGCCCAGCCCAAATGAAAGTGCAGCCTTTGCCTTACAGATTTCATAGCTGACACTAGCAGCTGTTTGCTGCCAACTCCTGGCAACACGTGGGCAACCCTCCCTGTATTTTCAGGGGCTGAGTGCTACAATCCAGCACATGGTTGTTTTACAAATCTTTTCTTGCACAACCCTATTGGTCTGGATCAGCAGGTTACTTGGCTTGCCCAGATTAAACTCTTGAGCCAGAGCATTTTATAATTATGCCCCTCAGCAACAGCTCTCTGGCATTCCCAATCTGTGTTATTTAAAACAAAGCTGTTTCTTATGTTCTTTAATTATCCTGTACCAATGCCAGCTTACAGTGGTGATTACAGCCTGATGGATAGGTAGGTAGACTGATGCTTTTAACTTTTCTGAATCAATGACACTAATTTTATTGTGATCAATTGAACAGCATCCTGTAAGGCTCCTGTGGAGGATGTTATATTTATGTAGCTTGATGTTGTTGCCCATCCCTGTGCATCAGAGGAGAGTGCAATCCTGTGAAATGCATCCCTGAGGTAACAGAAGCTGAAGAGTTTGCTAACAAATACAAAAGAGAAGGCTTAATATTGTACATTGACAACACTTCAGCAAAATCTTGAGACTCCTTAAAAAAATCCTTGGAGGAATAGTGTCAGTAGCAGAATAATATTCTCATGTGAGAGTCTTACACTTAGATTTCTGTAGAGTGCTTTTCTGGGAAGCAGCATTTTGTTTTCAGTGTTTTTAAGGCGTTCCCACACCACTATGAGTTATCACTTCTGTCAGCTGCAAAAGAGGATGAGAAAGAATAAGGAGTCAAAAAGTAAGATTTTTTTTTTTTTTTCTCAAGTGTCTAGTATCTGTAAGAAGGATGTGAGGAAACAATAATAGCTTTTTTGGGCTGGAGTTCCTGCATTGTTTTGTGCTGAAGACACCTCATTTGGATGCTTTTACACCAGAACATAACACTGGAGATCTGTATACACTCACTGTGGAGTCAGATGGGTGTTTTCAGACTAGAAATCTATTGCTGAGTCGAAAAGGTTGTAGAGGCACATAAAGATGGAAAGAAACATGAAAAACTACTAAGTGTATTATAAAAAGAAGATATTACTCAGAGATCCCATTATTCTCTTCTACAGTCAGAGAAGTTGCATCTCTGTGGCCCCAGGCTTCCCAACCAGTTGTGGTAAAGTTGTTTGAGCAATTATAGCCAAAGGTTCTTCTGCATGAAAAGACAGTTTCCTCAGGAAGTGTCATTGGCAGTAAACCTAAGAGTGACTTTTTAGCCTTTAATCTTGTGGTTCTGAGAGGTTCCTATGAAAATACATCTAAGTGCAATCTCCTTTCTTTCAGACCCTTGTTCAAAATGGTGAAGAGATTAAAAGTATCTCTCAGATTGAAATTAATGGCAAAATTTCCACAATCTCCAAAAATTTCCATGATCCAAAATTGCCTATGATTTTAGGGAACTTATTTTAGATGAAACTTAATTTCCAACCAGTCAGATGTTTTAGCCATTAGGAAGAAAAATGATACAATATGAGTGATGAGACCAGTTCAGTGGAGCCACTTGGAATTGGTCTTTCATGGAAGACTAAGGAGAAACTGTTCCCTCTGGACATGATCACTTAGTTTCCAGCTAAGCACAGGGTGCAAGTGCAGACATTCTCATGGCAAAAATTACAAAAATTTTCATGTCCTATCTGGACATAATGTCCTAGCACAAGCAAGTGGAGAGAGTTTCCTTCTTGGGAACCCAGAGCATCCATTTCTCAGAGCTCTTCAACAGTGTCAGCAGCACTTCACGGGCACTGTCAGTTGTCTGCAGCAGCAGAGCAGAGGCAGAAATCTCCTGTTCCTGTGACAGAGAGTAACAGCAGATGCTGCCTTTGGGAGAGAGGAAATTTAGTGAAAATGCTGTCTGAAATAGATAAACAAGAGAGATTCGGTGTCAGAGAGATTTTAGGAGGAAAAAGCTGAGATTTCTGTATTTTATTCTCTTCTAACTCAGTAATGTTACTGTAGGGTTTTATTCAGATGTGGCTCTTACCAGGAAATGTTAGTCAAAGTAGGAAAGATCTAGAAGGAGGTCTTTTTAGTTTGGAAGGGAAAAAAATTAGAAGTCTCTCTCTGTGTGATATAGTTACTATTGTCTCAATTCTCAATTGATATCAACTAACTTGGCCCCACCTGAGTTGACTTAGTCATTTAGTATGTTCTCACTTGTGTTACATTTAATTAGGGTTTTTTTCTTGCTTTTTCTGAAGAATACTGCAGACAAGGGTATGCACACATTTTCAATGCTTGAGCACTCCTTTTCTAAGCATTCAAAGCAGACTTACTTAAAAATTTGTGCTTGACTAATGATATTAAATTAAGCTTCCTAAAGTGTTGTTGAATGTCTAATATTGGCCTCTGACACTAGATTTCTACAACTTCAGAACCTATAGCAATGTATTCTCATTTCATTATGCAATACAGGGTTGCTATCCTGTGCTGTAGAGATTTGATTTGTATCAATATACAATTATGCTTTTGTTTTAAAAAATCCTTTTTTTTCATATCAAGACATATTCTGCTTTTTCAGGATTCATTTGTTGCATTGCATTTTAATAATTAATTTTCATTATTTATATTACTGCTATGAATTTTGATTTGCAGCAATATTCTGCTTTGGTAAAAAATAGCAGTGGTTGAAACATCTTGTGGGTTACTGCTGGGGGAAAGAAATGCCAAAACTGTACACACTGGCTGCATGGCTGGTGAACTCTCTGAAACAGCTGAATATTACAATAATTATCCTATCTGCAAGCAGTTCAGAAAGCCTTGATTCTTCCATCTGACAGGCAGAACATCAGGCTCACCATCTACCAGGACAAAGGGTATTGCTCTGTTATCAAAACACTACGTGGAATTTGGTGTCTCTCAGTCTCTCTGGTCCCTGACAAACAGCTCCTCATGTTACAGCCATCTCTGGTCTTGTCAGCACAATTTTCCCTGAATTGTACCAGATCTGTCTCTATCTGAAGCATCATGAGAAAAGAGAGAGCTGCATTACTGCAGTTTCTGCTGAGATCTACTCCTCCCTATGGTTAGGTGGTTCCCACCTAACAAATTTCTAAATACCATAGGGCTCCAGGACACTGACTTCTTAACACTTCCTGTGATACATACAGCAGTAAATTTTTACATGTCTTTGGTTTCTGATGGGGCTCATCTTATGTTTGGAAGGTGGCTTGTGATATGCATGAGGTACTGCGTAGTTGTACTGCACTGTTCTGGGAGAGAGGGGAGCTCACTGATGTGGGATCTCTCCCACCTTGTGTGTCACTGGATGATGCCATACAGTGCTTGCATCCTACTACTGCTGCCTGCAAAGCAGAGAGCTTTCGTTTGCTCTTCTGGCATGCAGGGCTAGGAAATTACTTGTAAAAAAAGTCCCCAAGTTGAGTGACAACTAGTGAAATTAATGCTATAGACACGCAAGGAAAATATTTTCCTGGCAGAGGAAAATGTCATGACCCTAGGCTGTGGTGATGGGTAGAACAAAGGGGAAAAAAAGGGCTGGGTTTCTTAGGTTAAAGATCAGGTCCTTGGAGGGGGTGAGTATAAAGTCAGGCACAGTATGCAATCAGGAAGCTGCTCAGATGACATGTTCTGATGTCATCCTCCCCGTGTCAGACTATGTAACTGGAAAAGAAGGTTTTCTATCACACTATTATGTACAACTGCTACAGGAGACGACAAGTTTATGATTCTAAATTAGAAATAAGTGCCAAGAGAAATTATATTTAAGTCCTGCTTAGGCTCCTAATTCTGGTCAATTCTAAATATCTGAAATGCTAGGTGCTTATTTGCCACCACAGCTCAAGCTGTGGTTACCATGTTCCAGTTTATCTTTTCAAAGGAAAAATCTTTGTTGAGCAGATAGCATCCACCTGATTTCTCTGTTTTCACCCAGTAGAGGAATTTACCTTTGAGCATCTGTGTCCTTAATCAAGAGCATTCAATATGTTCCCATGGAAATAGTTTTCACATGCTGAAGCCATCCATGATGCATTTCTTGTATTACCTTCCATGTTTTGCAGCACTTGCCCTGAGGGATATATATGTCTGAAGGCTGGGGAAAATCCTGACCATGGTTACACAAGCTTTGATACTTTTGGCTGGGCCTTTCTCTCTTTGTTCCGTCTTATGACTCAAGATTATTGGGAACGTCTTTATCAACAGGTATGAGATTGTTTGGTTACTGTTAAAAAAAGGAAAAGAAACACTTCAGCTTGTCACAGTTACATATCCAATATTTAAAGAGAAGTAAGAATTGGTGGTTATTAGATAAACTGTCCTCTGTGTGTTCTGGACAAGGACCACCAATTGTTACAATTAATTTTTTTTCTTAGGAGTGATGATACCAAAAGATTAGGCTGAGTGTTTGGGGAAAAGGGGAAAATTGGTATTGAAAGAAAGACACTTTTAATGCATATTTTACCTGAATCTAAATAAAAATTACTTAAGAAGATCAACATGATGTCACTTAATGACTGGGGGGTTTTTTTGATGGTTGGTATAAGATAAAGTGATCTTTTCAGCCTAGCTCAAAAAAAGATTAAAAAAAATGCTTTTGTTTTTGGCATATCTGGTTTTGCAAGGTATGGTAATGAACTCAAATTCAGCAGATTGCAAGACTACCTGGTACCATTCAGTTCTCCCTGTTGACAACTTTTCATCATGAACATTGTACAGTCATCTTAGAGTCAAGTGTGTGAGGAGGTCTGCTAGAAAATGTTCATTTTGGCATGTGTTTCCTGAAATGTATGCAAACTCTTAAGAACTGTGTATGATGTACTGAATTACATGCTCTGCCCATGAAGCCATTTGCTTTTTCATCTCAAAGCTGCCAAACTGGAGCATGCTCTTAGGGAAATCAAAGGAATGTAATGCAGGCATATCCTGCTGTGCAGGTTCTGAGGTAGACATCTTTGAAGGTATTTCAGCTTCACATGCATCCTGTTCTACAATTTTACTTCAGGAAAATGTAATGCACTAACCTGGAGATTCTTTAAATATTGTCACTTACTTGGCACAAAGCTGCATGTGCAACTCTGGAAGCCTGGAACTGTCATGACAAATAAGGGTGACCATCACTCCTTTTTTTTATTCAACCTTATAATATCACACAGTGGTTTCTATCTCTAGCATCAGGTCATTGACCAGGGAACACATCTGTGATGCAAGATCAGCCTCTTACTCTAAACTCCAGTTATGCCTCTAAATCTGGTGGAGAACCAGGCCATAGAGTCAATAGTGCCCAAGGTTTGGTGGTTCTTAGCCTGAGGCAGATTTCTAAATAATTTTCAGATTAATTCCACCTTAAAATTATCTTTTTTTCTCCTTGTTGATGGTAAAGGACTTAGACTAGAGACATCTGAAGGGATACAACATGAATCCTGCTTGGAAAGTTTATTTGAATTGGACAAAAATATATTGAGCTATGTGGGGGAATGTCACTGCAACTGATTGTAAGATTACCTATTCTCAAAGAAAAACAGCAGAGATATTTGGTAAAGGCAGAAAGCATTCTTTTAGAAATTTTTCTGCAAACCATGTGATTTTGGACTAAGGTATAAAAACTGATTGGTGGGAAGATTATCTTCTCTATTTGGGCTATCAACAATGGCTGAATTCAATTATATAGTAAATCTGAGTTTTCAGATTTTTTTTTTCTATTAAAAAAACATTATAAAAAAGTGTTAGTGATTTTACTGTTGTGCTTACAGACCCTCAGATCTGCTGGGAAGATCTACATGCTTTTTTTTATGCTGGTCATCTTTCTGGGCTCATTTTATCTGATCAACCTCATTCTGGCTGTTGTGGCCATGGCTTATGAAGAGCAGAACCAAGCTACTATTGCTGAAACAGAGGAGAAAGAAAGAAAGTTTCGTGAAGCAATGGAGATGCTGAAGAAAGAGCAGGAGGTCAGTAAACTGTGTGACATGATTAGCCGTGGGTAACTTGAACAGATGGTATTTTGAGATTCACATTTTCTTTATTTTACATTTATGTGATAACCGAAGAAAGAGTTTGCTTGAAGGCAGCTTAATGCTTATTGCTTTGGATAGAATTATTTCAGTCCTTCCTAGAAGAAGTATAATGGCTCTTTCTGCTGGGATTGGAGCCATTTGGGGTTTTCATATCCAGAGCTGGTGGATAGATATTGTTGTATTGGTTGTATTGTACCTAACCAGTGCAACAAGAGTTGTATGGGTTTAACTGTACTACATGTGCCAACAGAGGAGTTTATATTGGTTGGCATAGAAGACATTTTAATGATGGTATAACTATATCTGCATTTAAACACATTCTGGTCACTTAGCCATAGCCTCAGCTGAACCTCTTCCACCACCACTTTAGCTCATGTACATTTCCTCACTGTCTCATTCAAACTGCCATGAATATTCAACCATCCAAAAATTAAGATAACAATGTAGGATAACCTGTTTGGAGCATGTACAACTTCACACCCGGGCAAATGAACAGACAGGTCTCGAGATTAATTTTTATAAGTTATGCAAAAATAGGGATTTAATGTTATAAGCTTAAACAAAAGCAGGGAGGTCAGATGGTGGATGTAGTCATAAAATGCTAATAGCACTAGCTAATTTACCTGTGGTTTGTGTGGGGTAAAAAGCCTGTATTAAACAGCTGAAGAGAACATTTTTGGTGCTGTGAACAAGAAGACAATAAGAAAATTAGTCTGAAATAGCACCTAGCACTGTAGTTGAGAGAAATAAATCCTTGATACACAATATAAACTAATATACATAATTTTCTTTTGGGTACATAAAGCTTCAGGGCCTAATCCAAAGCACATTTAAATCCTTGGAAAGAAAATAGAAAATGCAATTCACTGTTGACAAAGTGCTAGTAGAGGCTTATAAATCGTTTAAGTCCTTTTAAAGATTCTCTTTGATAGCTTAAGTAATAGGTAAATGCAATTTAGTCTATGTACAGGAACTTTGAACAGAGTAACTTTCTGCCATAACCTAAGGGAGCAAACTGAGCTCCATCTTGTACATATTTTATACAAATATTAATGTTTTTTGACTCCAGCTGATCCATTCCTAATAATAGTCAACATTGGTAGCCCCAGCTATAATTAAAGATATTTAAAAATTTCCCATTGAAGGCTTTGATTTCAGTTAAGCTTGTATGTACACAAAAAAGGAACATTAAACCCTGAAAGTCAAAATGTTTGAAACTGAAGGTTGCTCATGAAAACCTAAATTGTTCCCATTTGTCCATATACTTTATAATATAGTCTTTTTTCAGCCAGACATGTCTTATTTTTCCTCTACCATGCTCTGTACCAAGATTGGACAGTGCATGACTCAAGAACAGTTCTTCACTTTCTCAGCATTTATTCTGTGGCCTCAGGCCACCTTGAATAGACTTTCCAGCTCAGGCATTCAAAGCCTGTTTCAAAGACAAAATGACTAACATCTTCAGAGGTTTTTCAGTTCCTCTTGTTACTGCCTGGACTCTGTGCACTTCAACAATTTTCATTTGTGTTTGCAGTACTCCTGGAGAATTATCCTAATCTTATGGAAAGAAAACTTAGGACTAGAGCAATTGGGGTCCATCATGTTCAATAATGAAGCCCAGTAATTTTGCAAATCAAGCTCCTACATTTCAAATTGGCCATCTGGAAGAAGAGGCTCAGGAAAGCAAATTGTGCATTTGTACCATGTAGCTTTCAGATGTCCTCAGATATCTCACCCTAGGCAGAGTGACTCAGCTTTGATCTTGTTGTCCAAGCCTTTATCAAGATGTTGATTTTGACTTTCTCACTGTACCACTAAATTCTTGGCTCAGGTCTTATCTCCTGCATAATCACCACGTCAGGGCTTGTGTGAGATTATTTTTTCTCCTATCTGTCAGTCACCACCTATCCTTGACAGACTTACTCCCACTCTCACACACCTTCCATGCCCCTGGGAGTTACTACAGTGGGTTATGAGGTGTCAGGACATGGTCCAGCCACAGAAACCCAACCAGACAGAGTAGATAGGTAGCATGTGGGGAGGTCCTCCCTGACCTGAGAAACAATTTAGTCCAAATCCTTTTTCAACAATGGAAAAACGTACATAAAGCAGAAACATTTCAACCCAAGCCACAAGCAAGAAAATACTAAGAAACTGAAAATTAGTTGATTTCAGTAAGCGTACAGAATGCTTAGTAACCCAACCTACAATATTTTTCAGATCAATAAAATATGATGGCAATCATAAAGGAACACCTAAACTCCTTAGACAAGCTTTTATGTTGTGCAGTATAAAATGAGCACAAATATAATGGATAGGCCTGCCTGGGGACTATCAGTCAATTTACACAATGGGTCTAACACATTCCTAAACCTGAACTTAACACCAAAAGACTTGCTGAATCTTTATGAAGAGAAAGCACTTCAGCATAGCAATTAAATCAATTGACTGAGAAAATAATAAAAAAAAAAAGAGAACAGCCGAGACCGGCGTCTGAGCCCTCCTCCTCTGCTCTAAGCAGCTTGCTCATGAAAGACATTTCCCACAGGAATTAAGTTTTGTTGTGCTCTCAGCTTGATAGAGCTACCACTACTCCTTGAAATACATGATTGATTCTTTACACGACTGTTAAGTGCCTTCACTTTGCTTGGACTGATGCCTGTGGGAGGAAGGGAGTATTTTGCCATGCAGAGCTGATTGCCTGTTTGATTCTAGTGGCTTACAGACAATAACACTGAGGATTCATCTGTTTCCCCTGTTCCTGGGAACCTAGAGTTTTTTTTTTTTAATTTTTTTTTTTTTTAATTCACTTGCTTTATATATTTTCTGCTGGGGGTTCTGCAAATAGGCTTGTCTCCAGTCCACTGATGTAGTTGTTGCTGAGATGCTGGCACCTCCACAGAACCCCTTCCCTCCTCCTGCCCTCACCAAGGATGGGGACCCTACATACTGGCTGCAGCCTCCTCCCTGCACCTATGGATTTCTCCTCCTGGCTGCTGCTTTGTTTCCAGCACAATGCCAAAGCACGTGGCAAAGCAAAGTCCACCTTATCTCAAATTAAGCCCATGGTTTTCTCTCTGTGTCTCTGACCACAGTTACCTGTGGTGCTTTTTTACAAAAATATGCCAGCTGTGTTGCCTGCTGTTCCTAGCATCTCTCTTGGATGGGGGCAGAAAGCTCCTGGCAGACAGCTCAGCTCCACTCCAGTCCAGCCCTCTCAGTTCAAGGGGATGAAGGTCAAGGGGGCTTAACCTGAGGTTCCCCAGATTGACTTTTCTTCTGACTGGCACCAGAAGTGTTACTCCAGAGAGTGTGCATGCTGGATGCACCTGCAGATGTGTGCATACTGGCTGTTCCACTTGTGAAGCATCAGAGACTCCTGTTTGTGAGCTCTCCATAAAATCATAGAGTCAGTTGAACTGGAAAAAAACTTCCAGATCACCCAGTCCAACCATTAACCTATCACAATGCCAAGTCCACCACTAAAACATGTCTCTAAACACATTATTTTATGCCTCATCATTGGATCTGGGTAGCAGACCTGCATGTGTCATTTGTACCTATCTCACTTGTTTATTTTCCTATGGCTGAATGTAGAGGTCAGGTACAGATAGAGACTGGTCACAGCTGTATGAGATTTTTTTGTGATTAATGATAATTTGGAATATTTAATCTATCTCCTATAGAACCTTAAAACTTAGTATAAAAAGTGTTTGAGCAGAGTAATTCTTAGTTCTCAATGAGATCCTAAATTCAAATAATAACTTTTATACCTTCTATCTCTTGTTTTAGGCACTAGCTGCTAAAGGAATGGATTCAATGTCACTTAGTTCATTGGAAATGTCACCTTTAGCATCCAAAAATGCCAAGGAAAGAAGAAATAGGCGAAAGAAAAAGAAATCTTTGGGGACAGAAGAGTATGGGGAAGACCAAAGGAATCCCAAGTGTGACTATGAGGATGGTCAGAGGCGAATGGTAAGCCATGATCTGAAACATCACTTATCTCACACTGCACTTTGTTGGATGGGCCAGGCACTGAACAGGTAATTAAAGTTGAAAATTCCAGCTATTAGCAAAAATCATATATTTAATATCATGACTGGCCAAAAAGGCTGTCTGTATTAGAACTGTGGAAGGAAACATATTACCACTTTATTTTCAAATGAATTAAAAATGCCCATTAAACATTCTTACCAATATATTTTGTTTCAATTTTTTTTTTAAAGTTTTTTGGTTGGGGTTTTTTGTTGTTTTTGGGGTTTTTCTGCTTCAAGATTACCCACAGTCTGGTTTATTTTGTTACTTTAATTTCATTCATCTGATTATATCTATCCTATCTCTATTAAAGATAAATAATTCTTAGAAGAAACCTATGAAGCTATAAAAGATGAGAGGAGGGGAAAAAGAGAGAACTCGTCTCTGAGGTCTTTTTAAGTACTATAGAAAGATGTTATTAAGATTTTTATGTTCCTTTGCTAGTTGCCTTCTAGTCAAAACTTTCTGCCACTTGCTTTTACTTTCTATTGTAGAGAAAAAAAATGGAGTGAGACCGTTGCTAAATAGGGTTTTACATAAATATTGCTGACATGCATGAATATGAATCTGCACATGCTGCATGTATCAAATGATCATAAATAGCTTAACTGAAGGCAAAGTTTAAATCAGTTTATTTTTTGGTTTTGAGTAGCTATGTAATGGGCTAAGTCTTTTTGTATTTTGCTGTCAGTGAATTTAGGCACATTTGGCAGCCATAAAAAGCTTATAGAAATCAAGTAAGTGATGTAAATAAATGTGACCAATTAATGACTTCCCAGCTTACAAAATCTACACAGAGATGGATTTCTGTAAATGGCATGCATTTTTTAATCTAGTTTTTTTGTTGTTGTTGTTGTGTCATTAGTTGAGTGGGTTGTGTTACAAATTACAACTGTGTTAAACTAGAATTGCCCTTTAGCTTCATTCTGGATGGGTTTCAAGACACCATGCACCAGAATGACCACGGACTGGAGCTGTGCATTGCCAGTCTGTTTCCCAGATTAATATTTCTTCTTTTCACTTTTCGGCCCTGGATGTCAGATGCATGAGAAACATGGGAGACACATTTCAAAGTTTATAGTAAATCTTCTCTGCAAGGCTGTGTCTGGCATGGTTGGAGGGAGCAAGGCTGAGTCATCATTCAGATGCAATCTGAGCAGCTGGAAGTGTGTTGCCATCAGAAATCAGTCTCAATGACTGTGCCATGGAAACCCAGGCATGGATTTTTGACTAGCTAAAATTTGGTAGCAATCCAAATGTGTTGCTTTTAGTTAGGAGGAGCCTGGTTTTTGTACTCTTCCTTGGACCAGTGTCACAAAATAGCATCATTACATAACTCAACAGTGTGAGCTACAGTCTGAAATGAAATCAGACTTCATTTGGTTTTTCTGGTTTGAGAATGCTGTGGAGACCTGAAATACACACTTGCCTTCATATATCCTTGGCTCATGACAAAGTCCTGAAGAAGCTGAAAATTCTGTATGGGCCATAAGATCAAAAGTATATTCTGCCTAAATGCTCTTATTCCAATAATTTCCTCTCCAGATAAGAATGAAGGGGATAGACTTGGATCTCTTATGCATTTTCTGAGCCTCCTCTCACTCTGCCAGGGTTTAGGTGTATTTGGTGCTTGGCCACATCTTGCTGATGCTCTGCCAGAGTCTCACTCTCACTAGCTGGTGTCAGAATGGATCATCAAGTCTGATACTTGGTTGTGAGGGAAACTGCTGTGTACTGAGCTTACCTACCCCTTAAAGCAGCTATGTGCATTGGGATAATCATTTTACAAACTAATAAACCATATCCCTCTTCTTGCTCTTGTTTTTTTGTTTTTTATTGTGGGGTTTTTTTTTCCTTTATCACCTTCTTCCGTCGTATTCTGCTGCTGCTTCTTCTTCCCTCTTCTCATTTTTCCTGAAGTTCATTTCCTGCCCTATTTCTTTATCTCTTCTTCTCCCACTGCAATGTACCTCCCCTAGATGTTATGAAGATGTGTGATAATGCAGTAAACTGGAGCTGAATCTCCTTCCCTGCTCCTGTCTTCCACTCCTTGTGCTGCCTTCCCAGATCCACTGGCACTTACCGGATGGGAAGGGAGTAGAAGCAAAGGGTGTATCATTCTGCGAGGTGAATGCCACCTTGACCCTTCCTGTTTCAGTACATCTTTAACTTCCAAATGTTAGACAAATACCTAATGGCTAGGAATGACTATTCAACCTCTTAACTTTGTGACGGTTGAATACACGTGATTAAGTCTTCCTCCGAAGCACTTGATTTAAAATGGAACTTACTGCTCTCCCTCGACCTTCCTTGCTCCTCAAAACATGTTGCAAAATGTTGTTTCTCTTTCCCCTTTTTCCTTTCTGGGGGTTTCTAGACTCTCCTTGGCATTAGTTATGGTCCCAGTGCAAACTTGGTGAAGCGCAGAACCAGCCACGGGAGCGTATTCAGCTTCCGACTCCGTGGCAGAGACACTGGCTCCGAAACAGATTTTGCCGATGATGAGATCAGCACCGCTGGGGAAAATGAAAGCCACCGGGGCTCTCTCTTAATTCCAAGATCTGGGAGGCGTCCGAGCGTGCAAAGTCAAGTGAGCCATAGTTCTCACCCTACTGCTCCCAACTACACCCAGACGGGCAAAAGGAACAGCTCAGTGGATTGCAATGGTGTGGTTTCCCTGATAGGAGGAGGCACCGGGGCACTCAACCCAGACCCTACTTCTCCTGCAGGGTTACTGCTCCCCCCAGTTATTATGGAAAAACCTGGGACAGGCGACCTGGTGAGTACTTTATAACTTTTGTATGCAATTCATCCTCTTATTTTCTTCTAAATGTTGTTGGAGTTTGCTGTAATTCATTTTCGTCATGCACAGTCTGCAGTGAGAAACCCAGACCCACCATCCTAGGTTGGGTGGGAAGACAACAGGCTAACTCAGAGCAACGTGTGTGTAATGCCACAAAAGAGAGGTGTATGACTTATTCTTCAGAGCTGGCTGGAGGCAAATCACTAAACCTTGGGTTTGATGAGAATTTTATTTTCTTGTAGGGATGTTTATGTTGGTTTCTTTTGATATTTGAAGATCTGGCATTGTCCACTTGTCAGAAAATGAGGTTTTAAAAATGGTTCAGTGTGTCTTCCCATATTGAGGCTGCATTTTCTCCCCCTGGTTTCTGTCTGCTTGCATCTAATCTCTGGTCTTCGGTATAGCTACTTTTGGGAGGCGGTTCATACAGTCCAAATGTAGTTCCCAAAAACTTTTAGCACACAGTTCAAGTAATCCAGGAAAGTTGAGCAGATGATCAACAGGCTTCAAGCCTTTTGCATATAGCCAGGATCTTTGTGGCAAAGCACCACCTATGCACAATATAAAGCTATTAAGAGTGTTACCATTAAGATTCAAGCATGGATGCACTCAGAAAACCATGAAAAGTTGTTTTGGAAATAGGCAGGGAAAGTTGTACAGGTTGACAGTTTGATATGGTGGGAATTTGTCTTCAATGTAGATAATTTATACTGGAGATCAGCACTCTCAACAGCCTTTAAAGCAATGGAGGTCGAGTCACTATGGTCAGTGTGGGCAGGATTTATTTCATCTGAGAGATCTAAAATGGGTCAGAATAATTTCTCTCTCTCAAAATGCCTCATTCTGTTCACTTTAACTATGCAAGGGACGCCCAGGATGGATAACTCTGTATGGCAAATGTCTTAAGTCAGGTGAGATGAAGCCCACTCAGAGTAACAATGTGCCAAAAATGGGTTGTGTTAGTGGGGAAATAAGCAAACGTGATTCTAAAACGTATTAGGCAAGATATTTCCTGAAGAGAAAGGTGAGTGAGATGTATCCCAGCTGTGGTGTCAGATTATCAGTAAATTGAGAAGTATTTTTTTTTTCTCTAGAGCCAGGCAGCTTCTTCCCTTTCAAGCTTTGGATTAAACTTTTTTCCTCACCTATCTGGGCATTCCCTGTAGTCCTGCAAATAGACTCTCACACTACACACAAGGTGTGGGGGGGGAGCTGTGCTGCCCGTGGGAAGCTGGGTGGTGTGAGAATTACCTGTTTTGTTGACAGTTTTGAGGCTGTTGCTGCGTTTTAAGTTGTTCACACTTTTGTTCATTTAGGACTTTGGTGAGCAATCTCTAGACAGACGAACAACAGAAATGCTATTTGTAGACAGTGGAGTTTTCTTGGTCTTAGTTTGGTGGAAAAAGGCTGTGTGAAAAGAACTGTAGAAGAAAGAGTTTGTCTATCTATTTAAAAAAAATCTGACCCAAAGTAGAAAGGCAGGGAGTGGCTCCCCCTTTTCTCTGAGCCCTAAGGGGGCTCTCCCAGCTGTTAGAAAAAGCTTAAGAAAGGATGAGAGCATTCAACCTTTCACAGGAAATATTGGTATTTTAAAGGAATGGGCCTTGAGGTAACAGGGAGGTTTTGAGCTCTGTTGGTATTTCTTTTCATTTGCCAGCTTCCTGCCCTTAGAAAATAAAAAAAGGGATGTTGAAAATTAGATGGTCTGGGTATGTAAGCTCACTTGGCAGTTCCCTGGTCATTGAGGAAATAACAACCAGGCCCTATAGTAACAGATGATTAATCAATGATGCAATGTGAAGGATGTTGTGTCTTCTGCAAAACAAGTTTGGTATCTAATCTATCCAGAATATGTTAACTGGAGTAAAAAGCTAATTGGCAAGAAGCACGTTGCTGTGAAGATGTATTTGTTACAGGAATCGTAAGTGCTGGGCACAAATGTGCAGCCTCAGCTGTGGAGTGAGGCAAAGGGAAATCACAAATCCAACACCTCAGCTTGGCTTGAAAACAAACCAGTACACTTCTGGGATTTGTGTTTGATTATTTTTGCCTTTTTCTTGTTAAAATTTGGAGTTGAGTTCGGTCTTTTTAGCACCCCTGGCTTCTTTTTATAGTCTCTTAATACATTTGGTAAAGTCAAATTAAAGATATTGCAGAATGAAGTTGAAATTCACTTGTTAACCACACTGCCCCTGCTGTTATTTTGTATGAGTGTAAGTCCATGGTGAAAAAGGACCCCTTGGAGCTATCTGTTATCTTCTCTGACCAAGATTGGAAGGATCAGTCCATGAAAAGACATCACTGTAATAGGTGTTAAGCCCTGACTTGCAGCTGACTTGCAGGGTGACTTTGCTGATGTAAATGCAACACCTCAGGTGATACAGGTGGCAAAACACATTTTACAGCATTAGGTTTTGAAGATTCGTTTAAGTTCCTCTGTGATGCTCAGTAGGATCAGGTGACTTTAACCTAGGCCCATCTGATTGCTGATGAGTTTTAAGTTGGGGAAAGCCTGGAAAAGCACTTCTGATTTAAAAGGCAGTGTAAACAGCAAACAAGATCTGACCATTTCTGGTTCTGAGTTTCTGACATGCATCCCTGAACCAAACCATAGTTTCAGCAGATGATTTCAAGCTGTGCCCTCCTGAGTTTTCTCAGGGAAAGCACAAAAACTCTCAAGCCATTTTTGTGTATTTTGGCCTAATCAGTTTTAGCAATATTCCACCTAAATTTATGCCAGGCAAAGTAGTTTGGACCATAATGAAAAACTTTCATGGTTTTGTGCCATTGAAACCTCTATCCCGTGTCCCAGCCATGGGTCATTTGGCCATAGGAAAGGCCGTGGGTGGCAGCTGAGCTGACACAAAGGCATCTGTGCAGCTTGTGCCTCTTCCATGGCAGAGGTGGCTGCTAGACATTATCCCACTGTTGAGGCTGGTGACTCAGATGGATAGTCTCAGACACTTGGCTGCAGAAGAGCACATAAGATGAAAAAGCCAGTTTCAAGTGCTCTTCAGATGGCCCTGGCTGCTTGGCACAGATGGATGCGAGTGTGTTTCCATGAGAAACCTAGTGTGTTTTCACTTTCCATATCCTCCTTCTAGTCTCTACATTCAGCCAGTGAAACAGGAGAGATGGCAAATAATCTCAGTGGGCAGTGGGTCTCAATGGCCCAATGATCTCATCAGCTGGGGTGGTCTGACAGGTCAGCAGGCTTGCTGGCCATGGATGGCATGGTCCCTGCAGAATGGCACCCCTCCACGCAGTCTCCTGCACCGATTCGGGCCTGCCAAATCACCAGGGCCTTCAGTGCACAGCCTGATAAAAAGAAGGGATATCCCATGTACTGAAGGGGACCCACGTGTCTCTGCACACTTTGCTACACCCCTCGATGTTGCCATGCCACACAAGAGCACCCACAAGCAGTGGTTGTGGCACTGTTGGGGAGCTGCCCTTTGCAGTACAGAGGGTTCCATTGCAGTGCCCAAGCTCTAAAACTCACTGAGCTCATGTGAAGAGCAAAGTAGTGCAATATGAAAGTAAAATCTGCAAACACCCTTCACAGAGTGGCTCTGGGTCAGGCAGCCCTCACCTGGATGTAAAGAGCAAAAGGGGTTGAAGTGCCAGAGATTCAAGGAGCTTGTCCCAAGAAAGACGTGGTAAGTCCTACTCACTCTCCTGAAAATCTCTGGTGTACCCTGCAGAGAACTGAATCAGGCTGATCCTGTTCTACTACCAGTTTTCTTCAAATGGTGCAGCTGCTGATTTCATCAAATTTACCCCAGTGTAAATAAGACACAAGCAGCAGCTGGTGACTGTGCTTAAAGTCCTACATTTTTTGGCTTGAGCTGAGACTGAGATGCTTGAAAAATATGTTTTTATGCTCCTGCTCATTGCTGGGCTGGGAGTTTGGGCTTTCATCCTTTTTTACAGAAATCTATGTATTTTGTAAGTAACTTCAAACTAAACTTTTTGTGCATTCTTGTAGTATTTACTTATACCTGTGCATTGCTTTATTGTGTCTTGGTGTTTCTTAGTTATTTAGAGGTTAGAATAATATCTCTCCTCCCAAGATATTGATCTGTTTGAGCTTAATTGTATTCAGTTAATGAGCTGTTATCTGCAGCTCAATTTATCCATAGGATCTGAACAGGATTTGTAAGATGTTGACTGTGGTCCCCTCAGAGGGACCCCATCTTGCCTCTTGAAGCCAATTGGAGTCTTTTCTATAACTCTGCAAGGATATCACTTTTTTTTTTGTTTAACCTGACATGACAGTTATTGTGGAGATTAGAAATGCAGAGACATGGGACTGGAGGAGGTTGTGTCAAACTAAGGATTTGAAAGCTTGTCTTTAGATAAACTCTGCATTTTTATTTTTTTTTAAATAACAAAACAAAACCAAAAGGCATTAAGACCTTGGCTTTTGTTTTTTGCTAAGCATAAAACTGCTTTGCTGACAACATTGGTTTGAGGTTTCCTTGTTGACCCTGAAACTGGCCCGAGGTATAATATCTTTTTTCCCCTTCTTGTTTTGCCATGGAACTGGTGAAAAGGCAAAGCATTAGCAGTTTCCATGTTCAGAAAAAGTCAACAAAATAACTCATCAAAAAATCTCCATCAAGAAGCCATTTGGATGAAAGCTATCTAGCCCTCTGCCACTCTCACCGTGGCTCTAGTTTCTGCTCATTTCAAATTTTGCTTTAGAACACCCTACGTATCAATAATTCAGATTTGACACAAATATTGCAAGCTGTTTCAGCTTACAGTGCATCTCTTTAAATAATCAAGTATCCACAAAATTAAATGGCTTCTTCTTAATGCTGTGCACTACTATGGTCACCTTCAATCTCATTAAATATTTGTGCTAGTGCCTTGGTGGGTCCAATGTTCATGGTGTGGCCTGTCCACCTCTTTTTATGCTTGAAAAGATTTTTGCTGTACAAGGAAAATTAAACCTGTCCTAGTTCCCAAATGCAGTCTTTAAAATGCTGCCATGTACTAGTTCTTCCCATAACAGTTTTGACACAACTCAGAACTGTAGGTACTTGGAGGATATTTCTGCAGTGTTATGCATCCTCATTTACATGTAAATTACTGGTTAGGATATTTGTCCCTATAGAATTTAGCTAATCCAAAGGAGAAATATTTCCAGTCAGTCAGGGAGTAACACAAATAATCTTGTGCTGCTGGAGCTGCCTGTGTTTAACTCCGCTGTGATTTCTCATCTGGATCCTAAGGAGACTCTTTACATATCTGTAGGGGCCGTTGTTATTTCTGCTTAATTTCTGTAGAAATATAAGTACAAGGAAGGAGTGTGGTTGTGCATATTCTCTTTGTAATGTTAATAGCCTTTATGCTGCTTTGTTTGTCCAGTTCCTGGAACTGCTCTCTATCTCAGAGTGCATAAACTGTCAGCTCCTTATGTGACTATTCAGTATCTGTATTATAAAATAAATAGTAATAATAAAAAAACCCCTTACATATCTATTCTTTACAATGAACAAAAGCTCATAAAATTACCTAAGTAGCTTAAATAAGACTTTTAAGCAATTTACCTGGATGGAAACTTTCTTTCCTGGAAAAATGACTTTATAGTAAATTGGAAGCTGATTATATGACAGATTTACTGCTCTGTTGGTAAAAATTCCAGGTCCTCCTGCAAGAGCCACAGGAGCATGCCCTATACCCCGCCACTGCCTGCCGGACACTGTGTCCTGGCTCTGGGGATGAAACTGCTATGAGCAGCAAGCTTTGAGCTCTGCTTTCCAGTAGGGTCACATGGAGCTGATGAGTAGGTGGCCAGCAGCAAATTGCACCATCCCACCCCTCCAGAGGTGAAGGAAAGAAGCCTGGCATGTCTCCTTCAGAAATATTTCCTTGAATGCAGAGGGTGGCTCACTGCAAACAGTCATCTTGATTCCATCTGAACTCCTGGAATCTAGGGGACCACTTCTCATGACACAGATGACAGGATCAAGGATGCTGGGATGGAAAAATAGTAGTGTTTAAAAAAATTTTGATGTGTTGGGAATATCATAAACACAAGGGAAAATACAGTTCCCTGCTATTTTTGTTATAAGTAGTATACCAAATCTGCTTAACTTCAACTTCTTACTTACCTTGGTTTAGTTTAATAAAAAATCAGAAAGAATGAACCTCACAATGTTTTTCCCTCAACTTTTTATTTCTGCAGTGAATTCTTCACTTTGCACCTGTGGGTAAAAGTCTGCTTTCAGATAGGCCACCAACCCATAACTTCTGAAAGCACTTCTGCATGTATAATAGGAATATAGTCTCTTTCTTGACAGTCAGAAAACTGGTACTACTTAGGATGAGGTTGTCTAAAGACATGCTACTGGTATGTCCTAATCTTTGGGTCAGATGGGATGGGAACATGGTACAGTTTAAGAAGAGTTAGGCAGTCCAAAGGAATTAGAAATCTGAGTTATTTTTACTGGTCATTTTACAGACAGAGGGAACCAGAAGAGGTGAGCTTTTATTTGGTGCTTTATTTTTCCTTTTTCTTTGCTTTTTTTTCTCCTTAGAAGTTTGTCTCCCTTGTGTTTTTTATCTCATGTAGTTATTTTACAGCCCCATGTATTTGTTATGTACTCCAACCTGGTGTGAATGATTATGCGGTTTTGTAGATGCTTTCTTCATTAATAAAACATTTGTTGTTTCTTTGGGTTTTATTGGATGTTTTTGAGGTGAAGGGATTCAAGCGAACTAATGTATCTGAAATACTGCTCCTGGTTTCCCAGGCTCCTAAGCCAGGGATAGAGAATTTTCTTGTTTCTTGTGCACAAGTAGGAGTCCCTTTGAATAGGTTCTGATTACACCTCTCACTCAGTGGACAATGAGCCAATTGTTTTAACGAGAAGAACATTAAAAAAAAAATAATCTATTTTGGAGCATTACTGCATTCCTAGCTTAGTCAAAGTTGTGTTTGCTTTAAAAGTCCACACTCTTCTCTGGTTTTGCAGTCATTGGTATTTTTAACTGAAGTACTTTCAAGTGACCTTGGACCAGTATCTTGACCAGTATTTTCAGAGTCAACCAGTAGCCAAGTGGCTTTTGTCCTTTGCAACCACCTGATTTGGAAATGTCCCCTGCCCTGAAGAGATCACACTCCAGAAAGGCACCTCACAGAACCTCAGTGATTTTCTTCTACTGTTCTCATGGAATTAACTTTCTTGATAGGAAAGGGTGAAGAAGAGGGATGTTGAGTCCCTCTGGGTGCATGTCCTGGGCCCAGACAGCAGAGCTGTGGAGCTCCTGCCCAGGGCTCATCTCAGTGGGCATCCTGGATGCTGCATGGAGTGATTGAGGCCATTTCAGATGCAAGTGAGAGAATCTGATTCCTGTAGCTCATTTGACTATGGAGAAACTAAACCATCTACTCTTGACATCTGAATAAACCTGAGGTTTCCATCTTCATAGGAATCTCTTCTTTCACATTTTCTTGAGATACAGTGAAAGAACCATCGGGACCCGCCTATCTACGGCATCTTTCTTGCTTACATTGTGTCTCAGACCTCACAGCATGTATACTTGGAGAAGCAGGATGTTTATTATGGGAGACTGAATGTCTAGACCAGGAGGTCTGCAATTGAGAATGGTGCTGACTCTGGCTTTCCCAGTTCCTGACATCTCAGCCACCACCTTTCCTCCTACCTCTGGGAGAGCTGGAGGAGTAAAGCAAGCAGGATTTTTCTCTGTATGAAGTGGGAGATAACAATAATAATAGAAGTCTTAATGTCTTACTCCCGTGAGCTGACAGCATAAAGTATTTGTTACAGTGTGTGTCTGAAGCTAACTGTGTTTCTGGCTGTCTTTAGAAACTTAAGCCTTCAAAAAGTATGAAACTAATTTTAAATGAAAAGTTTAATAAAGACATTTTTGGAGTTCTATTTTTCTGGTATTTCATTTATTTGGGCGTGATTTTTTTTTTTTTTTAAGCTTTTTCTTGAGAAACACAGGAACCAGATAGTTTGAATTATTTTATTTTTCCTGAGAAAAAAGAAGCTGAGATTCTCCACTAATTACAGCACTTCAGAATCTGTGACACCAGAGATCACCAGAATGACAGTATGTTCCTGAGACTTGGCAGTGTTTCAGAACAAGAAAAAATGTGTTGAGGAGTCAGTTTGCTTGGTATGAAATCAGAGGCCTGTAATGGAGCTGTTATCTACACCCCTTTTTTCTTTCCTAGTAGTATAATTAAACAGTTAACACATTGCAGAAATAATGGAATAATTAATGTAATTAATCAGGGCTTATTTCACAAGCAAAGAGCATGGTAAAAAAAGCACTGCTGTTTCTCTGGCATCAGAATTTCCATGTGAATCTTTCACCTGTTTACATGAAGGTAAAGGGCAAGGCAAAGTTTCCAAAATTGCTCAAAGTGCCATTTTGAAAAGCAGCACCCCATCAGTATGTGTCTAATTGGGAAATCAGTGAGCTTTGGACTTCTCAGGTGGGGGAAAAAAAAACAAAAACCAAAACAGCGCTTAGGCAATTTTGAAAATGCTACCCCATGGTTTTTATGCTGCTGATCCAATGTGTTCATTTAAACAGAACTCTCCCTCGGATGAGGCAAGCAAGAAGCAGCTGTTAATGCCCCACCGCCTGTCAGTGGATCACTCAGATGAACCCTTCCAGAGGCAGAGGGCAGTGAGTGCTGTCAGCATCATCACCAGTGCCCTGGAAGGTAAGACACATCTGAAGTTCCCCAGCTCAAAGCTGGGTGCATGTTGATTGGCAGGAATAAAGTGATGCAAAAAACCCTTATATTTTACAAGAAAACATTGTAGGTACTTACTGCAACCCCTGCAATAGAGATGGAGCTGAAACTGCAGTCAACATGATCACTATCATGATCAGGATAATATTGCAATAATAATATTGTTATACTAATGTAATCACTACCCTGGGCTTAAAAAATCCTGACAAAATGCTGGCCATAAGATTCAGAGCTGGTAATGTTTGATTTACACAAGGCTAGACAGTATGCAGGGTAGGTGAGCATCAGACTGTTTGAGTGACTGTACGTACATTTGTATCTCATCTCTCTGGAGCCAACGTGAAGCCTGGTGTGTGCAGTCACCAGCTACGTGCAGAATTCCCAAGAAGTGCAGGAGGGAAGTCTCCTTGCAGAGCAGCTAATGGGACACACCATTTTGGTTGGTGTTTGAATCCAACTTTGAAATTTAAGGTTGCTCAAAGGACCCATTTTTCCACGCAAATATTTTTCTTCAATTTTTTCCATTGCTCATTCAGCTTCTCATTAGGTGCAGGAGGATTTCCGTTCCCTGCCTTTCCATTCACAGGAACTTTGCATTTCATTTTCACAAATTTACTGCTAGCAAGACAGTAACTCATAGCAAGACCTCATCACATATCTAGGCACTTGGCGTGATGCATGAAACAGCTTCTTGTGGTTTCTCTCATCTCCTACATTGTAAATTGAGACAAGACAGGAGGTACCAACTAAAAGTATAAGAAAATGTCTGTCAAGAAGGCAGAGTGGAGCAAGGGAAATTTAGGATTTTCCTTCATCCTTCCTCTAAGTGTTGCTGATGAGTAGGAAGGCAAGGGGACTTGTCAGAGAGATGTTTCACAGAAAGGGACTGAACTTTACTCATTAAAGACACAGTCTGGTGTGTAACTACAAAGATATTCTTCTTCAGCTTTTTATCAGCCCCTGTGGTTCAGCAGTATTGTGGCCAGAACAGATTATATAGATATGTTTGTGTATAGATTATATATATATGTTTAACTAAATAAAGAGTTGTATTCTTGATAAGTAAATAATCAGTGTGTCCCAGTACTCAACATAGTCTATAAAAGTTTTATCTATTTTCTCTGGGGTTTTAGCAACTAGCTTTCTGATTTATTTTCTTCTTTGCAATGTGTTAAGAATGCCTAAAAGGTCTGAGATGAACTTATTTATTTAATGGTACTGTCTATTACTTTTTATACAGGAATAGAGAGCATCAAGTCTACGGTAACTCAGAGGATGTACATTTTTAGCTTCATATAGAAGAAAGTTCTTTCAATCCTTCTTGAAAATTTTTTAACTCTCAGCACTTGATTAGTCATTGAAATTGAATACTTGTTAACTACAGGAAGAATACCAAATCAGAATAAAATGTATCATGGGCTTTAGCTGTAATAATAGCTGAATGATTTGTGCCAAGCTGTGTAAAACAACCAAACCAAAACCTTCTCCTGGTTTCTGCTCTCAATTCTTAGCTAATCATCACCTCACTGTTTACCCAGACGTTGCAAAGCCTTGCAGTCAAGGACAATTTTTTTTTCTTAATTTAAAAATAAGAGGGAAAATGCCTCTAAACACAAACTTTGACTTTTATGTTGTTCTGACCTTTTAAAAAAAACACTATAAACTAGCATATAAGAACTAGCTGAGTCTAATTTTACTTTTTACTTGGCAGATGTCTTTCAAAAACTATTAGATCTGTTGTGTTTTAAAAGCATTTTTAATGCAGCCTGGACTGAAAGGGGCTTGTGTCAAATGTGGAGCCTCAGAGAAAAGAGTGACATATCTGATGTTTGTTCATCATGAAGGTCCTCAAATGAATTAAAATTTTAATAAAAGGGTTCATTACAAGTGGTTATGAGTAGTCTGCATACAGACAGATATGTTGTTCTGGATTGACCTGGAAAATTAGGAAGTAACTGCCCCAAACACTTTATTACTTTGAGGTGGATTTCCAAGAAAAAAAAAAAAACAAAATTATTTTGTACTGAAATTTTGGAGGGCATGGGTGTTTCTCATATTATTTTAAGTACTTCTCTGTAAACTTTCTGTTTGAAGACTAGAAAAATGTATTTATGTCTGGAAGCAAGTTGGTTTCTCAGAGGTCTCAAAGCAGAGTAGGCATTTGTGTGAGACTTGTGTATGTAGGACATCATCAGATCTTTTGAAAGCTTGCTAGAAACACTTAATACTGCAGTTCTGTTGTCCAGTGAAGGAAAATACAGAGAGAATACACCCTGGCTTGGTAGAGGAGGCTGTTTATAAACTGATTGAAATAACAGCCTTGGCTGAAGTTTTCCTGTTATCAGTGCAGGTTCTAATTATATAGACTAAAACCGTTACACAGCATTCCATTCCCATAAAGGAATGAGAAAAGGCAAGCATTAAGCAATTCCACTAATCATTATCATTCAGCCATTAGCTGTCTTTTTTGGCTTTTCTTTTTCTTTGTTTAACACAGATTATATATATGAAGCTATTTCAGTTCTTTTGTGCTCGAATAGAATGAACACATTAAAAAATGTATCTTAGGTAATATTTTAAGAGCACCTTTAAAAAGCATACTGGAGCTTTAGCAACATTTTCAAACTGAGTTATGCACTCCCCTGGTTTTGGATGTGGGTCTTTCAGAAGAAATCAAATGCTTAAAGCCTTTTTGGATTGCACATCAGGAACAGAAACTCTGTTGATAACCAGTGATACTCTGGCTCTCAATTGTTTAAATCAGTTCTAATATTGGATATAAACTCTTTCATCTCTTAACCACTTTAAGAGGTATTATTACTTAAGGTGCTTCTAAAATGGGATCTGGGAATGTAAAAAATTCTAAGTTAAATAAAGATGCTGTGGTCTTATCCATTTGAGCTTGCCAAAGTGGAAAACAAGGTAAAAATCCAAGCCCGTATGTGTATAATACTGGACTTTACATATTTAGTGATTCTCCCTTTTTGCTTGTGACACTATTAAAAGATTTTTACTTTCAGAATAAGTCACTGTGTGCTAAGCACGGGTCAACTGGCAAAAACCCCAAAGTGTATAATTTGCCAGCCTGTTAAGACAGAAATATTTTTATTCTAAAAAAAAAAAAAAAGAAAAAAAATAATTTTGGGCTGTTTCAGTGGCCTTGCTTGATGTCATGAGTCATTTTAAGTGTTTTCTTCATATAACTCAGTGTCAATTGACTGTTCCTTTATTGCTTGTGACTTAGAGCTCGAGGAATCACATCAGAAATGTCCTCCCTGCTGGAACCACTTTGCTGTTAAATTTCTCATTTGGGATTGCTGCCCACTTTGGCTTTTAATCAAGAAATTTGTCAAGTTTGTGGTAATGGATCCATTTACTGACCTCACCATCACCCTTTGCATTGTGCTGAACACGCTCTTCATGGCCTTGGAGCATTACAAGATGACGAAGGAGTTTGACCACATGCTTTACATAGGCAATTTGGTAAGTGGATGTGAAGTGCTACCTGCAGAGTGGATTTCCTGCTTTTTGAAGCTTTTTGGCTTGGGAAGAATCTGTTTTGATATGCTGTCAGCATTGCTTTGGCTATGACTTGTCAAAAGAGTCATCTTTTTCTGGGGGTGAAGAGAAAGAACTGAAAGACAAGAATTTATTTTCATTAAACTACCCTGTTCTAATGTTATTAGTAAGCATTAAAGCTTGGTCTGTTCCTGATAGGTTTTTAGTTTGAACCTGCTTAAAGAAATGAGATAAGAGAAAGGTTAATGAGGTTTCTGAAAAAGCAATGAAAAGGCAGTAGATTGTGGTGACTAATAGTGACTTTTAAGTTAAAAAAAAAAAAAACACCACAGAGAATAACAAGGCAAGATCTTGGAGGGAATAGAGGAGTGTTCAAACATATCTAGAGGTGTATGTGGGTAGGTGCCTACAATACTTTTGCTGTATACCCCTCTGTGTCCTGCTGTGCCTCCCTGCCTTGTCCAGCTGTGTGTGCTGGGTCCCATGCACACCCTGGGGCTGAAGGGACACGGAGCAAAGCAGGGATGATGCTGCCAGGGGTGATGCTGCCAGGGGAAACTTAATGTGCAAGCTGGAGCAGCCAGAGAGAGAGCTGCAAAGTAAGCAGAGACCACACTGCCCCAAGGAAAAGCAGAGTGACAGATCTACAGCCAAGCTGCAGGGACAGCAGAAAAGTCTTTCTGGAGGCAAAACAGTGCAATTTCTTAACCTGGGGGACCACTAAATTTCTGCAGTTGCTAGAAAACAGAAGCTTTTTATTTAATTGGCTTTCTCTATATTTATGTTTAAAAGTACTGTAGTTTACTTCTTTAAAGCTTAATGTTTAAAATCTTTCAATTCTAGAAGAGTCTGCATGGGGAAAGGCACAGGCAATCTAGCTATGACATGGGGGAATTGCCCTTAAAATCTAGTGGCAGAAGCAGACATATCCTATAGGACCATAAGTACATCTGGAATACCCTGGACCATGGATGCTGCTAAGTTTGCATTTGAGAAGTTTACAGCAGAGATGAAAAACATATGAAAAAAAATGTCTGCAGTAACTTGAAGTGGGATTTACCTTGCCTAACTTTAGGTATTTATTGTGTAGGAGTCTCTGGAAGAGCTGGTTGCCCTTGTCTCCCTTGAAAGTCAATGGAGAGTAATGGACAGTTTTAAGGCCCAATTAATGTGATGTTTTAAAGTTGTTTACTTTTCAGTAAAGTAAAATATCTGCTGGAGGCCAGTGACTATAATGAGGATTGACTATAGGGGGATTATGCAGAAGCATTACAGCTGTAGTGTCTGCCTTTAGCAAGAAGAATCCTACACTAGCAGGTTTAGGTGAGGAGTAGCAATAATCAGACTTTCTGTATCAGTCCTGGCAAATGTGGTACAACACTTAGAGATTTTCTTCTTTACCCTGGTTCTTATTATTGTTAGCTCTGGGGCTCTTTGTGCAATCTGATGTTTTTTCTCCTAAGATGTGGGACCACTCTCCAGTTTTTCAGCTGCTGTGTGTTGGCAGATCTCTCTCTGTTGTTGCACTCAGTAAAAATCTGTTTGGGTCTCTCTTGCTTCCAAGCCACACTTTTGCCTTCTGTGGGAAGCAGTAGATAAGAGTAGCTCAGAAAGTCATCTCCCAGGACTGCAGCCAGCTCCACTTCACAGCCTTGTTGTTGCTCTACAATTTGTGGCTGCCTAAGATGACTTTAAAAAAACTCACCTCTGGACTTAGTATCCACCAGAGCAGGTGGCAATGCAGCTGTTTCCCCCTTGGGCACTTGGAATGTCTGCTCCTTGCCCTGCTTTTGGTAAATCAGCTTCTCCCTTTGCAGACCACAGGCAGTGAAACTTTAGCCCCTGGCATCCCTCCTGCCAACACCTACTGACCTGCTGGGGTGCCAACAAGAAACTACAGACAATGAGCAGGAGGAGGAGGAATTGCAAAGCAAATTTTGCCAAAAAAAAAAAAAAAAAAAAAAAAAAAAAAAAATCCCCTCACTGTGAGTTTCTCAGAACTGCCTCGAGCTATTTCTCCTCTTTGCGTTTAAGCGTAAAATGCACAAACTACAAACCAGCTTGCTGATATTTTCTGTAGCAGGGTGATGGCACAGGGTTCCCCTTCCCCTGCCATCCCAGGATGAGTTGGAGAGAGGCCGGAGGGTCCCAGCTCCCCTCGACAGCTTTACTGAACCCCTGTGTAACTGGATTGATTGTGAGGAGAGCAGGTCAGAGGAAGGTAATTCCATTTTGCAGAGGGTTTTGCAAAGTCATTTCTAATGAAAATTGACATTTTTGTTGCAATCCCCTGTGAAAGGGAAAGGAGTCCCAGATCCAGGGCAAGCTGCCAGGTGGCTGCATTCCCTAAGCTGCAGACTGCCAGACCCCTCTTCTCCCCCCCAGGCTGGATCTTCCCCTTGCACCTAAGTAGTGATTATACTATCATGAAATGGAGGGGGGGGGGATAATATTAAAAAAGGCAGATCTTTGGCTTTTTTTCCTCAAAACAAATGTTTCTGAGAGAAATGAAAGAATGAAAAGGGATTGTGGATTTGCTTTCTCTAAGAGCTGTGCTTTGTCAGCTGCCAGTCATTGGAGATCTCCTGCTCTGATTGTCCCTCTGCTTCCTGCAGCACCTGCTGCTTTCAGAGTTCTTTAGTTCATCTCTTACAGGAATCAGCATTTTCAAATGTGATCAGAAGGCCAGCCAAGCATGTGTACATCTTTACATGGTTCATCTGCCTGTGCAGTTCCAACCCTTAAAACATACGTAGATAGAGCAAGATTCTCACAATTTTTGTTTGCCTTTGCAAACGGAGATAACATTATGCAATAGTAGAGCTCAAATAACTGAAATTATAAATAAAAGTATTGTTTAAGACAAAATCCTACAAATCCGCAGCATCATATTTAGCACCAGTGGGATGTTAAATTTACATTATTTCCTTTCAAGCCTTTATCATACCAAGGATCCAGCCTCTTCTACAAGCTCTGTTGCTGTGTACCAGGTGCCATTTGAAATTCGTAGCTGGTACATGCTGCTTGATGCCTTTAGGAAGGCTCAGACATTTTGCTATCTTACTGTGACATTTCCTTCTCAGAAGGCTATTGATTAAAATGATTCAGGCAAAGAAAGTGATCCTCCTGAGTCATTTCTCAGCAAGGTGGTTGCATAATGTACGCAGTGTGGTATCGTGGTTTTTTTGAGGCAGTCCCTGGATGCAATTTCACAGACATCCAGTTTTGTCTTGTTCTCTCTCCCAAGGGAAAACTGAAGCATTCTGGTGGGAATCTTTGGTATCTCTGGCCAGCAGGGCTCAGAAATTGTTGGCTAGTTAGAAGTTTGAGACAGGGCATTTTGTTGGGTTCTTGGCTCTCTTGGATGAGAGCTCAAATTGTTGCAGTTCAGGTTATTACTTTCCTGATGAGAAAGAGCAGGTATTTTACAGGTGTAAGAACAGGTATTACAATATATAAGGAATTGTGTAAAATGGCTGCTTGGAATAATTAATTTCTGAAGAATTACAGAGCAAAGCCAAGCCTCCCTCAAATTCAGGCTTTGATAATTTATTTTTATTCCTTACTATCTTATTTATATAAACTTAACTTTTGCCTTTTACAGCTTAATGGGTTTCTTGCCTTTGTTGATCAGTCTTACTGGGATACTGCTGTGAATATCTAGCTTATTGAAAGGAAAACATTTCTTCTTGACTGTATGTAACTAAGATCTGGATTGCCCACTCTTACTTAACCTATACTGTGCACTGATGTGGGTTGTTTCAAGGAAAACCATGTGCTTTAATATATATAGAGAAATTTTTTCAGAACATGAAGCTCTGTGCACCTTGTACTGGAGCTTGGAATGAAAAGAAAACAGTATATGGAGAACTTATGTCCACATTTTGTCATTTCAAGCAGACTGTAGCCTTCTGTTGTGCATTTACACTAATACTTAAGGAGGTCATATGAAAGGACAAGATCTCATTTCCTGAGACACTTTGTGAGAATTAAACTGAATATAGTGTCAGTAGCCTTCCCTTACCCTTTCCCTCTGCCTCATAGGTAATATTTATATGTTGTTTTAAAGAAAAATGTTCCAATTAAAAGCTCCACCATAAGACATTTGAACTGGGTCATAAATAAGCTCTGTTCCCAAGATGCTGTGAAAAGAAAATTGCCTTTACTATTTGTTAAAAAAAAAAAAAAAAGACTAGGACTCAAATTAGCGTTTCTAATCGCCTTCTCTGCCAGCAATAACCTCAGAATGACTGGAGGCTTGCTTTGCCCTGGTATTAATAATAACAAAATAAAAAGGGATAATGCAGCAGGTAATCTACAACCCAAATACCCCTTTAACACTCCTACTCCATCCATTCAAGTTTCTCCACTGAAATGAATAGATTTAACCTTTATAAAAGGAACCTTTGCTTTTTTTTTTTTTAACCACTGAGTTTATTCGGATAACAGAAGGAGATGGAAATATATGTTCCAGTCCCGACCTGGAACTCAGATACTGTTTACAGCTGTATTAAATATTTTTGTGAGCAGACTAGACAGAGTTGTAATAGGGGTAAAATTCTGTCATGAAAAATAGTGTCTCCTTGTAAAATATTTTTGGATTCCTGCTGTGTTCACCTGTGTTAGTGGGAAGTCTGCAAAGCGAGGACGTGTTCTTAAAAGCTTACTTTGACTTCATGTTTTCTTTCTACAGGTCTTCACTGGGATTTTCACAGCAGAAATGATCTTCAAAGTAATTGCCCTTGACCCCTACTACTATTTCCAACAGGGCTGGAATATTTTTGACAGCATAATTGTTACACTAAGCCTGATGGAACTAGGATTGTCCAGCATGGGAAACCTGTCTGTTTTACGCTCCTTCCGACTGGTAAGTGTCTTATTCTCTTCTTATCCCTCTTCTTTGATTACCTATAAACTCTGAAAGGAATGCAACATATATTTTTAAAATCACATTCACTGATACAGACTTAAATTGCTGCAAACTGGTGAACAGCACATGACATTAATTATAGGCTGTGGGATAAATGGAATTGTCCCAGATTTACATCGGAGTAAATGAGAACATAATTTGATTCCTTCTAACTGTGCCAGGTACTTCACAGAATCACCCTGGTTGGAAAAGACCTTCAAGTTCATCATAGTCCAACCATTGGCCTGACACTGACAAGACCTTAACTAAACCATGTCCCTAAGTACTATGTCTATATGACTTTTAAATACCTCCTGGGATGGTGACTCCTGGGCAGCCTGTTCCAATATCTGATAACCCCTTCAGTGAAGAAATTGTGCTACTTGTAGCACACATAAAATATTTGAGTGCCAATTTGTAATAAAAATCTACCATTTCATACCCATTCACCTCTTAGCATTGTAAGCAGATAATTGATAAGCCAAGAAATGCAAGAGCCTGTAACTTGTTGTTTTAGAAGTTTTTATTCGTAAATCATGTTATAAACATGCCACCGTTCTTTTAAATGTTGTCAAAAGAAAATGTCTTTGAATTATTCAGAGTGGGGAATTTTTTTCTAGAACTGATCAGCATAACACAGCATCTGTCTTTCATGGGAACTCCTTAGCTGTCAGCTCCTTTGTCATGCATGGGATAGTGGGTTTCTATTAATGAGAGGCTGTCGACTTACTGGAACAGAAAAATAGTTTCTTTGCCAGCTTGACATTTGTGTTGCAATTCATGTACCAGGATGTCCATGCTAAGCATTCTGGCCATGATATGGCTTCACAAAGACCAGGAAAATAAGCCTTTATGATTACATTTAGTGGAAGATTTTTTTTTTTTTACACCCTTCCCCTCCCCCAAAAAAGAACCCAATAATTTCTGTGCAAATCTTCTGTGCAAAAAACAGATGTTTCACTACTGCATAAGATCTGAGAGTCTTCTGGTTTTTAGCAATGCCTCGTCACTAGGGCTGAAATTAAACCTTCAGTTGAAAACACAGCACAAGGGCTAGGAACCATTTACATCCTTAAAATAGGTCTTAAGTGGGACGTGGGTTGTGCATAGACTGCATGATACTCAGCACAGAGGTGATTTTCACCCTGGGAGCTAACAACTAATAGCATCTGGCTGAGGCTTGCTCTGAAACACAGAGGAATTGCTTCTTTCTTGGTGGGATTGAGCCCCAGGCCCCTTCCCCCAGATGCCTGCCAGACTGTTTAATTTGAGGGGGCAAAAGCAATGTAAATGAAAACATTAAAACCTGAGATTTTCCCCTTTCTTCCTCTCCCCACCATGATATTGGAGGAATGAACTTTTAAAAGCATGCCTATCTAATAAGCATGGGCATAGCTCTGGAAAATTTAATTCTCATCCAAGAAACCCAAGTGATGTTTTATTAATAGATGTAGTGAGGTTAACAGGAAGTATGGCTAAAACCACCTTGTACCACACACACTGTGGCATTAATGTCTTTCATGTGTTGCGTACTTCAATAATTCATCAGTTGAAATGTCTGTTGCTTCTATGAACTGAAATTGTTGTTTCTGTTTTGTTCACAGCTGCGAGTCTTCAAATTGGCAAAGTCCTGGCCGACCTTAAATACGCTCATTAAAATCATTGGTAATTCAGTGGGTGCCCTTGGGAACCTCACTCTCGTGCTGGCAATCATTGTCTTTATTTTTGCTGTGGTGGGAATGCAGCTTTTTGGGAAAAGCTACCTGGACAATGTGAAGAAGATAAGCACAACAGGCAATTTGCCACGGTGGCACATGAATGATTTTTTCCACTCATTCCTCATCATCTTCCGAATTTTGTGTGGAGAGTGGATTGAGACCATGTGGGACTGCATGGAAGTAGCTGGGCAGCCACTGTGCCTTCTCGTCTTCTTGTTGGTCATGGTGATAGGAAACCTGGTGGTGAGTTCTTTAAATGTTGTTTTATTTTTTCTCCTTTTTTTTAAGTGGCTGCGTGGAAAGGTATATTTTTTTAAAATCCATAAATGGCAAATCTCACATTGCTCCATAGCTTTAATTTGATGGATCAAATTGTCACTTGTTCATATCCTAAGTACAAAACTGATAGCATTGTATTACTAGCTAGGAGTAAAGGCTTACTGCTTTTAGCAGTACAGAAAACATTTTACTAGAAGAAAGGCACATGAGCTGGTTATAATGATTTAGTTTCTTAAGCCATTCATGAGGCTGAAGGGATTCTGCATCTCTTTTTATAAAGGAGTGAATATCACCTCAACAGTCAGTGTATTGGGAGATATTTTTATTTCCCTTCCATTTTGGTCCAGAGCACTTGAACTTTATGGTGTCTTTGAGTGGAGTTTTGAATGTCTTTAGCCTGCATGTTCTAGGAAGCTGGAGGTTGTGTTTACAGTTGTGTCACTTGCTTTTTTAATAGACAATCCCATAAGTGTGGCTTACATAAGCTCTGAACCTATTAAGACTGAATTGTATTTCCCTGTTGACATCTTAGGGAGTGTTTTGCTGGCTTGCAGTCACTGGAAATGTTTCGCCTGTTCAGCTTACAGAGCATCTTTGGCACCATGGCTTTAATGGGTTTACTGTTTATGTAGAGAGTTGTTTAAACGTGGGGGTTTGCTACTGATTGTTTTAGTGGTTGTTTTGCTTTTAAATACCCAACTTTTTGGTTCTGGGCTGCAGGTATAGAAAAGTTGTTGAAAGAGTTTGTAGAAAAGCAGAGTGTGCTGTTTTGATTACATGAATATATATTTTAACAGTTCTGCACTTAAAATGTTGATTGCAAGAGCAAATTATCCTTCATAGGGGTTTTAGAAAAAACCCCAACAAAACAAGAAGTTAAACTATGATTAACCAGAAAGTGGCAGGTAACTTATGGGTTGTTTTTTCCCTGTCTTCCCCCTTATATAGATTTTTCTTGAATATAAATGTGATTAAAGGAGTTGGGGAAAATTGTTTCTTTCTGTACATGTTTTGGGGGAGTTTAGGGCGAGATCCAGAAAATTAATCTTCCTCTGCTATTAAGCAATGGATTCTTCATATGATAATGAAATCCAAAAATGAAATATGGTGAATTCTGAGGAAAATGTTAAGATTTGCAATATTCATATGTTACTGAAATATATGAATTTGCAACATCTGACACCCCTAGATATTAACACTCATTAATGTGCATAAATTCTGTTAAATATGAAATCTGATCCATCAGAGATTACACTAACATTAACTACATATATTTAACCTTAGTGCCCAAAAAAGTCTGTCCCAGATGTAAAACCTGAAGCTGAAAAATTCTGTCAGTCTGGCTAAGCTGAAGTTACTGGTCAGCTGAAAGCAGAAATGCTGGCTATATCCTTTTCAGACAACCATTCTGTAAGTGTGTGGCAGTGACTGGTAAATAGAAAATTTTTTTTGTAGATCACTCAAAAACAAATAACAAAAAACCCCAAACAAACAAAAACCAAACCAAAACACAAAACAAAACAAAAAAAACCCAAACAAGAAGAGAGGGGAGAAAAAAAGAGAGAGGAAATAAATCATAGGTATGAAAAGAACAAGAGATTCTGAAACATGAGACTCCTCTAGTGTAAGATGCATTTTGTGGAGATTTCATGATGATGATTAGCAGGTAAAGGGAGAGTCATCTCATTCCTCTGGCATCAGCAAAATTCTTGCTTTCTTCACTGAAAGTGAATCAAATTCACAAACTCACTTGTTTGTTGATTATAGCAGATGCAAAAATTATGTCAGCCAAAAAGCACCACTTACCCTTTAAAATAAGCAAACTTGAGTGCTATGTTTTTTACTTGTAACTTGGTTGCAATCTGCCATCGAGTTTCACTTTTAGCTTGATGGGATCCTTCTTCCTCCTGTTCCTCAAGAGTCAGATCTAATGAGAAAAATACCATCCTGAGGTTGTATCTCACTTGGACTTTCCCCACTTTCTTAATTTCTGAGGGCATGGATGAAGTCCTACAGGATTTTTCTCTCTGTAGCAGAACTGCACGCTCTTCTAGATTAAATACTTCTGTCACATCTGCCAGTATTATGGCAGAGTCCGTGGTCACTGTCCCAACCACAAACTCGACGTTACAAAGCAGATCTGCTTTTTGCCTACTGTAGAATAAAGGCTGCAAACTGGTCTTGGAAGAGTTACAACTGCTGTGATATGTTCAGTGATTCATTTCACAGGACTTACAGAGCCACACTAACAGAAATTCAACGGAATAGTAGAAGAAAAGAAACTTAGTAAGTGCCCTGGGTAACTTCATGTTACAAAGCAGTCCAGCTGGTCAAAGGTATTTTACAGCATTTTAAATTTTTGCTTTGTTTTCATATATCCTGAAAATATCTTGGACCAGTGCAATGCTACTATGTTTACTGCTGGTCAGCTGATAATTTGAGTCATCTTCAAAGAACTAAATTTTGCAGCATAGCTGGCAAATTAAGTGCTGTGTAACTGGCTTTTGCACAATAATGCTCTGCTACTATTAGCAGAAGGCATTTTTAGAGTCATTGAGGCCACTTTGGAAGGTAAAGCCAAACCAGACAGATAATAAAATGGATTCTCCCTCATTTGCAAGAAAGAGTGTCTGCAATTGCAAGTGGAATAATACTGCTTATTGTTGACTTTTTATAAAGGACTTAACATCTTTTCTAGGTATGTTTATGTTACTGAGGTTAATAAGGAAAGTCACTGAGGCAGGAATTATTAAGAAGATGTAGGGGAATTTGGGTAGCCAGGACATCCTCAGTGCCCTCTATTCTGGTGAGTCAGCTGAGGAGAGAGCTGAGTGTGACACCAGCCACTTCTCAGAGGACAGCTTTGTTTAACAGGTGCTAACAACGTGCATGAATTAAACTGACACTTCAATCACAGAAGGAAAAAAAACCTTCCAACCTCTTTGTGCATGCATGGCCAAGCCCCCCTTTTATTCTCTGCCTGCCACCTGGATGAAGCCTGTTTCCTACCAGCTTTTCCTGAAGTGCCACCAAGTGAAGGGCAACTTGAAACAGAGCAGAAATGCACTCAGTCTCTTTGCTCATGCTCTGATTTGGTATTACATGACATGGACAACACCCAAAAAGGCACCTTTTAGTGTTAATCCAAGGTAGGAACTGCAGTGCATTGCCTCATCCTCTGGGCTGAGTTTCTGGACTGCTGCTGTCTCACCTCTGATTTACCTGCAACCCTTCCTTCTTTCACAGCACATACAGCACCATTCCCCAGTCCCCATACCACAAGCTGGTAATTCACTGCTGCTTTTTCATGGTGGATTTTATCTTCCTGGAGCTGAAAGAGTGCCAAGATGTAGAATCTGTCTAACCAGTGAAACAACATATTTACAATTATCCTGAAAGGTGAAGTATAAGATCGGAAGAGTTCTTCTAGGATAAGACCTAGGCTTTTGTTGTTGTTTACTTTCCATGGAAATGCTATTCACTCAGCAAAATATTCATGACATTTTTTGAAAACACAAAGGTAGAAAGCCCCATCAATTTCTAAGCTATCAGGCTATTCTGTAGGAAGACTTGCATAACCATTATCATTGAATTAATGCGTGATGCATGGAATTATGAAACACAAAGTGTAAGGTTATGCACTCAGCCCTATTTAAGAATTTATGTTATGTTCCAGCATCTTACCAACAGCAAATGTTTGAGAGGATAATAAAAATATATGTAGCAGTCACTGTGGACATCTACATTTGAGATAATTGCATGGAAATGCCTTTGTAGTCAGATCTGGTAAATGGAGTCTGTGAAGCCATAAAATACCTTACTCAAAAAGACATAAAATACATCAGGTTAAATAGACCCTAAAAGTACCTATTTCTGTCCTGAAGTCTTGGGGAGGCAAACTCAGCTGAGTAGATATCCCCAACTATGTATCACTCTGGCTTACTGAGCCAGTGAGTTGGACAAAAGTACCAATATATTGTATCCATAAAAAATAAAAATCAAGTTTCTAGCACAAAATGGGAAAGGTAACTGCAGAGGGGAAAGTTGAGTATCGACACTGTTGCCTAACAATGCAATACTGGATATGCAATATACCCTCAATGACTGATGCTTAAGAAAGATTAAGTACTACTGAGAAAGCACAGTAAGGGAATATGAAGTTGAGGGCAATACAGAGCTAGGCATGGAAAGAGAACAGTTGAAGTGATGGAATATTGCTCATCCCAAAACAAAGAAGTATAAATCACCACAGATACCTTTAGGCTGGGATTGGAAAGAAGTCCTCTGACTGTCAGCACAGTGGTGTTTTTGAGAACCTTCCAGGAAGACTGATTAACCCCAAACCAACAGTGTGTGAAATGCAGGTTGAGTAATTTGTGAAGAAAAAACCCCATGGTAGCAGGGGCCTTGACTTGTTGACCTAAGAGGACTTTTCGTTCCTGTCTTCCTGTGGTAATTTGAGTGCTCAGCAGCAGAGCTGCTCTGCATGGTTTGGATGAGGTTTGAAGTGGCCTGCTTTGGGTAAACCAAATGGAAATTCTTCTCTGAAAAAGTCAGATACATCCGGAGCCTGTCTTCTTAGTATGCTTCTACACGTGAGAAAAACTTAATGGATGTTTTTTCTGTTTTAACATGGCTCACAACTGTGGCACACAGAAATCTGGAAATGTCACATTTTTGGAAAAAAAAGTGTTTTGTCTCTCCCTACAACTCTGTGTGGGACAGTTCCTCAAAGTGATGTTCTGGGAAAGGGCTGCTAAACCTTCATCAGGTTAAAATCTATGGACTCAAGATGGTCAGACACCAAAAAAAGCCCACCTCATCAGGCCTCATTCACCACTAGTTTGATCTTTACCAGCCATAATCTGTTGATAAAATGGAATACAGCCAGATCTGTTCTGACAGAGACGTGTCCCTGCATCAGGGCAGGAGAGAAAGAAGTTAGGTTATGGGGAGTGCATAACTTCTTACTAATTCCACTTCAGAGTGTCCTTCCACAAGAGTCTCCCTTCCTACCACTAAAAAGTTGTCTTGAAAACCTTCAGTGCAACCTGGATGGGAATAATTGTCCTAGAAGGAGAAGAACAGCACAAAGGATGAAGGGCCATTTAGCAGAGATCTTGAACTGACAGATGTGTAAAACAAATTGGGGATGAGGAGGACTGGAGTGGGGTGGGTTTGGGTGAGGAAGAGAAAGGACTATGAGTATCATCCCAGGAGGTATTTAAAAGACAGGTAGATGTGTCAGTTAAGGACATGGTTTAGTGGTGGACTCAGCATTGTTAGATTAATGGTTTGACTTGATGATCTTAAAGGTCCTTTACTACCTGAATGAATCTGCTTCTCTCTCTGAAGCTTGGTCTATGGGAAGAAATTCATATCGGTTTCCCATCCTGAATCACTTCCTCAGGTGACCCTAAGTAGATCCCATGTGGCTATCTAATACTTCATAACTATGGCAGTTACCTCACAGCAAAGTCACTTTTTATGTGTGCCTCTAGACTTTTGATTACTCAGCTCAGTTTTTTTCTTTCCTGCTTATTTTTTTAACATTGGACTTTGCAGTCAAGCAAGCAACCAGACCATCAAAAAGGAGGTAGCTGTGGTATATTATATAAGCATACAAGATGGGGCTACTGTCTGGATTGTACAGTCTTTGCCATTGGGTGTTTGTTTCTGTATAAAACAATTTCCTATGGTTCTTTACTGAGTATTACCACCTAAGCACCATGATCTCTAATTGAGGAACATAAGCGGGAGTGTACATGGCCACTGTGCAGGCAGAATGCTAGCCCATCCTGAAATATCCATCAGCTGAACAACTGTAAGGATGTAACAAGAGTTTCATAGACAAGAAACTGTCCCAGCTGGAAGTTTGTGGTTAGCACAGGGTTTAAAGATTAATGACATGGAGCCAGATGATCTTTACCATTTGTCCTCAGTGCCAGAAAATGTTCCTGGGTACATTTAATCTGTTCATGTAGAAGTAGCCTTTAAGTCCTGTCTCAGCCAGTACTGATACATCTCCATCACTCCAAATGTCTCAGCAGATCACAGCTGAGCTTGAAAGAGGTTTATGGTAATGTGTCAGATTTTCTGTTTAAATGAAATGGATATAGAGGCATATCAATGTCCCTTGGGGTAAAATCACTGGTAATAGCAAAATAGCTGGACATCTAACAGGCCTAGGTAAAAGTGGATTACAATTTTACATTTCAAAACCTAAGATCGCAAAAGCATATTATGATGGTCAGAGGTCTTCAGATGGGACTTGTACTTCTGCCTGACATGAAGGGACTGTCACCGAGGGGAGCCACATCAAGACTGGCATTTTTAAGAGACATGAAGCATTACATCAGGAATGTGCAAGGCCATGAAACTTTTTACAGCGTGATTAAGGGTTGCTTTACCCCAAAGGAACGAAGTCTCATCCATTAAGATTTCTTGTGCCAATAAATGAGTGAAAATGGAACACTAATGACATATGATAGCACATTTCCAGATATCTCCTTATTTTCTTTTTCAAATTACATACAAATCTGGAACTACTGAAGCTCCATTTTCATGGTTTTGCTGTCTGTCCCTGGAGAAATGTGCAACTCAAGAGATGCAGCCAGACGTGCTGCCCTGAATCTTGTTGATTATTTTTGCATTTAATGACAAACAAGTACTTATTCATGGGTACTACTGAAGACATCCACTCTGTGAATGAAGGTTAATCTTCTTGGAGTGAAATGTAGTATTGATGTTTTACCTGATGACTTACACAAGCGAACTGAAAATTTAAAATATCGTGTGCCTTCTAATTACAAATACTAGATTGAATCTGCTTGCTGGAAATTCAAGCAAGTTTGGGGAGAAGGAATTACAAGCCCGAGCTACAACATTTGAGGTTTTATATTTTAATTTTCAAATGACAGTAGAGGCCTGTGTCCTCAAGCTTTGCATACTGTCCTTCTACCACCGAGCAGGTACTCTCTTTAGGGCCCACCAGTTCCACATCTTGTCAGTGGAAGGAAGAAGGGATAAGATGCACTACATAAAGGTGGATGAACTCCATTTTCCAAGGAAATATGTGTTCACAGCATGTTCAAAGAGAAGGTCAGGGTGTCCCAAGTCTTGGATGAGTGCTGCCTTCCCTCCGCTGTCTCTGCATCCCCAGGTTCATGTCCTGGATGCCATTATTCACCTTATCTGCTCTTTAAGCAGCTCCCAGCATTCTGGAAATGTGCAGTTTTGTTTGGTTACATCAGCTGTGAAGGCCACTCTACAAACAGGCAAGAATAAGCATGTCAGTAGCAGTCATCGTCAGGACACATAAAATCCACAAAGCAGCAAGTGGGGCACCACGGAGGAGCAGAATTCATCTGAAAGCTGAAGGAGCCATAATGAGAGCTGGGGGAATACTGGAGATGGAGGCTGGAGAGTCAGAGCATCCGGAAGAAGTCAGGGAGCCCAAGGGACCATTAGCAAGAAGTGGAAGTGTCACTTGAGTCTGTCTCTTCAACTTGGACACTTACATAAGGGAGACGGATTTTTCTTTCTTGAGTCACGTGCAGCATTGCAGAAGAGCAGCCCAGGATACATGAATAAGCACATCTGGGGACAAAAGCATAAGGGAGTCAAAACAGCTGTCAGCATGTTATCATCCTTTTTGCTCCCTCTGATGTCTTCTTGTGGCTTGCAGCACACCAGTTAGTATCACATTTAGCACAAACCACAGAGGAAAGTAGCTAAACCCCAGCAAGTTTCTTAGCTTCTCCCTTTATATTTTTTCCTGCAATAGTCCATGTGTTCCAAAGCAATTTTTGCTATTTGTATTCCCCATTATCCATTCTTGCTTGAGCAGTGTTTGGGAGGCAGGGCACTTAGGTAGCCGTTGCTTTTCAGTAAACATCTGGCTGTATCTGCTTAAGTATCAAACACCCTCAATGGTAATGAAAGGTCCACCAGAAATGTAATTAATCAAAAAGATAAATTCTGACACCAGCCATCAATCAGTCCAGTTGCCTCTGATGACTCCTAGCAGAGTTGGGAAGTTTGCATCCTCTCATGGATTACTTTAAAGACAAACCATTTGCCTAAGACTCCAGGCTTTAAAACTTTTATGATTTATCAGTGTCCACCCTCATGTAACACCAGATGCTGATTCTAAAAATGTCTGGGGAAATTAACCTCAGGATATTTATGATGGACCACCAAAGATGCCATTGTATGGTAGGTGAAGAGCCCGTTCAAAGCTGGGAGGTACAGGGCTTCTTTGCATAGGAGATGTGAGGGAAATGCACCTGAGAACAGATGGGAGGAGAAACTATTTTCAGAATATACTCCTAATAAGTAATCTGCTACCTTCTGTCACTTCTGTTTTATGAGTTTCTGTATCCTGCCACAGGCTCAGCTGTTTCTTCTGAAGAGGTGGAGTCTGCACTTGGTCACTATATCTGAGCACACATTTTGTGTTAGGGAGCAAGTGTGTTTGATCCCTGTTTTTATGGTGACCATGTTGAACACATACTAAAATCTACCGTTTTTTCCCCCTGCAATATCCATCCACAGGAAGGTAGATCTTTTGAAGTACAACTAATCAAAATCCTAATAAAAGTTGAAGTACAAAAGAGGAGCAAATTTTTTGCTGAAAACAAAAACTGTACTGGAGCTCCTTTTCCATCTGTGGAATAAGGAATTCCCAAAAGCAATAATTAAAACCAGATTCATGGGCGGGTTGTGACAGATTTTGGCATTTGGTGCAGATTTTCAGCTGTAGAATTTTAAGTATTGCTTCTTGATCTATAAATGAGTAATGGGGATGTATCAGAGAGGAATAAAATCTGGCAATAATGCTAGTGCTCTTCTGTAGGTGTGTGTATAAGGGAAGATGAAACTATCTCCTGTTAACCTTTATGGGTGTGAGACGACTTAGAAATATGGAGGAAGAAGAATGCCTCAATCAACCTGCCCCTTGGAAACCCCCCTTATGCTTTTTTTTCTAATTTTGTTCCCAAGTCAGATAAATTTCTCAAAAAATACTGCATAAGCATTGATTCCTTTATATGAACTGCTGACAAGATGAAATCTTTTTAATAGGATCCACCATATACATAAATGCATACTTATGTATATATATTTTATTTGTGAAGATGCTACTAGTACATTGTCTTTTAAGACTTGGTTGTGGTCTGGGAAATGAAGAAAAGCTGATTTTTTTCAAACTAAAAACTGCAGCTTTTTTACTAGACATCAGCAGGGTAAAATACTGCACATTTTTGTACTACAAATATCCTTGCTCAACAGTGTAAGTAGGATTTTGTCAGTGGTTAAGTTCGTGCTAATAGCTGGGTAGTTATTAAAAGTCTAGAAGACACTGAGTCAAATTTAATTGGACAAGAGTGTGCAAAGGTAGATACAACTAAATGTGTCTCTTTTTATTAATGTCACTGTGTGAGTTGTCTGGATGTCATTGAAAGGGTAATGACAACAGAAGTCTTCCTAGCATGTGCTGAAGGAAGGGCAAGGTTTTAATAATAAAATAGACCAGGCAGCACAATTTAATACTTTATTCATTACACCTAAGTACCATATACTTTTGTTTAAAAATAAAATAAATCAGTTAAAAGTATTTCTCCCCACCAAAACTAAGCAGAGGGCAGTTCATTGTAACAGTTGGCTCTAGAAATAGTTTTTTGAAAGGGGTGTGTGAAACAATCAGCTAGTTATGATGACCTTAACCTTCTTAGGAGGTGTATGATATTTAAAAGATACTGGAATTTATTTTTTCCATATACAGTACATATTTATACCAGCATTTCTCCACCTGGCATGTATGTGGCAACATAGTCTGTGTCTTTGGAAGTATGCTTAAGAATATATTTGGAAACCAAATGCAGTACACAGGGTTAGGCACCAGTTTTCTGCCTTTTTGGGTCTTACTGAACAGTAAGAAATTCGTGCAGTCAGAGATCCTTCCTTTGGTCTCCTGCTACCATCCCACATTTCCTTCTCTTCACAAAAGTCAGCTTGGCTGGCTCCTACTCTGTTAAAACTCCTCTAAACCCAGTAAAACCACTGGTTCACTTTTGCTGAGGAGACTCTCCAACAGCTACATATCTACTCCATCCACTTTGTAGTACTGCAAATAGTGCAAAGGAAAGGAGAATCATACCTGTCGTTTTTTCATCCTTTTAACATTAATAATTCTTTGCTGCTACTTAAGTCTAATTTGCTCTATTTACCTGTCTCTCTATTTCATGTGCTATCTTTTCTCTTCTTGTTTTGTTTGGGTCATCCCTAACCAGACTCTTGTTTAAATTAGTTCTCATTTATTATGACCAAAATCTGCCCTTTCTTTATTTTTCTTCTACCTCAATTGTGTTTTCTTTCTTTCTGGTCAGCTGTGGCCTTGATTATAGTAATTCCCTCTTTGACATTGCCATGTATTTCTGCTGTAGTCTTCCTAGACTTATGCTTTGAGCAAATCTCCTCATTCTACATTGTTTTGGCTTTTTGCCTTTCTTAACATCTTCTGCAAGCTCAGTCTCAATGTGGCTCTTGACTTCACCCTTCCCAACACACAAGAAAATTCCAAGTCTTTGTCCTGAAGCCATTTGAAATTCTTGTAATTATTTCAATGCAAAAGTGGTTTTATTTTTTGACCATGCAATTTCTGTACAGAGGCTCTGCTTTCTGTGGGTCACTGTTGTATTTTCTCAGGTAATGAGTACGCACTAACAGATACCAGGGTTCGGATTGAAGTATAGTGTTAAAAACGTTGACATTTTCTGTGCTGAATTTTCATGGAGATGAAAAGAGGCACTTAGATTTGTCTTTGGGGATGGGCATTTTTCAAGCAGCTCTACTCAGATCTCATCTCCCTTCCTCTTTGTTTGCAGTCTCCTTCTCACCACCATTTCTCTTGTCTTTCTGGCCCTTCTCATTTATTTATTGCAGCCACTTGGCTAAGAGTGCTCTTATTTGTCCCACAAACTCATTTGTATGCATTTTGCTTCCAGGAGGATTTCTGTGTTCTTTCTCTTCTCTCATAATTTTTTGTCTTCCACATATTGCTGTCCTGCCATACCACTTCTTGGGTGTTCAGCAAGTGCAAAATGCCAACTCAAGTCTTTTGACTTGAAAACATAAGAAAGTGTCTGTACCTGTAAACTGGCCAGGGCATCATCTCAAACATTATGAGGGTCCCTCCTTTTTCTTGGTTGGCACATTCCTTGGCCACTCCATCCCATCTGGTGCCTAGGCATTCAGGGGACAGCTCTGGCTGGGGACATCAGCCACAAAGCAATCCTGAGAGGGAGAAGAGAGAGGAAGGGAAGCCAGCTGACCCTTGGGGATGGAGAACAGGTCTTGGCTTATTTTCACTTGCTACTGCTGATGCAATTTTTAGACCATAAAATGGAGGATCCTGCCTAGCTTTTGGTTCCTTTCTTTTTTCTAGCAGACTGACAGTGAATGGAAACTCCTGAAAATGCTCTCCTGGACAATTCACAACACCAACTTCTCCTTTGCTTCCCCAGTTTTATGCCCATCTTGCGCTAACGAAGATTTTGAGCAACCCCAGTTTCTGGAACTTCATCCAGGCACAAAGAACGCAATAAATAAATAAAATAATATTAAAACTTCCATGTCAGCAAAACAACTTTTTGATCTCCTGATATAAGAAGGCAGTCAAAGATGAGGTTATCATTCTTGGAAAGAATAGTTTGCTTTGATCATGAGGCTGAGCACAGACCTGATTTGAAGGATGATGGTAGCCAGTCCTCCATTAAATTCTTTTCTTATGTTTTTAATAATGCTTGCTGCAAAACACAGTTCATTTCGAGCTTTATCTTGTAGATACACACCATGGGAATACAGCATATCCACCTCCTTCCCTTCCTTGCCAAAGAACAAGGTTATCTCTCTGGGGCTTTAGCAAGCACTGAGAAACCTGCAAAAGGAGCCACAGCTGCAGGCCAGAGACAGAGGAGCCAGACAGGCTGGGGTCATCATGGGAGCTGGGAGAAGATGATAGCAGAGGAAATGGGTCACTTTTGGGGACAGCAGCAAGGCATGTGTGACAGACAGCACCTTGCAAATACAGGGTGGCTCTTGCTTTGGAGATGTAACCAGTACCACTGGTAAACCCTCCTGCCCTGTTATTTTAGTGAAAGACAGGGATACCCTCATGGTTTTGAGTCATCTGCCTTTTCCAGCAGAGGTATGTGAAAGCTGCAAGGACAGACATGTGCTGTGTAGGCAGGAGGTTTGTTACTGTGCAAAGTTATTAGCAGAAATCTATTTTGTAGCTTTCCTGCAAGAGGCCCTCCTGGCTGGCAGACAGCTCTGCCATTGGGCTGCCCTCCCAGGAACCTGTGCTTGCAAAATGCAAAAAACCTGAACCTCCTTACAACCCCCAAATTCACTAAAGAGGCATCCTTTTCACATTTCACTTCATAAGAAAGTGTGAGTTTGTGAGGGAGACCCAGTTATAATATCAAACTGTGGAAATGACTTAGGAAGTAACAAAGAAAGTAGTCTTGCTGTCCCCTTTTAAAAATCAAACAAACAAACAAAACCCAAACCTACAAACTACCACCATCAACAAAACAAATCAAACCATTACTATTAATTATTTCTTCACTCTGATTTAATTTGCTAGACTCTGGATCTACCCTCATGCTGGTTTTGCTTTGGTGTAACACATTCCATGTAGGGAAGTCATTCCTTACTTTAGCCACTATCACTGGTTTGGTTTCCCTGATATTCTGTTTCCAGGTTTTTTTAATTAATTTTTTAATGGCTTACATTTCCCTAGAGGCTTTCTGCCACATGTGAATGGGAATTACCTCTGTCTTTTGATCTGCAGTCCTGACTGCCAAAGGGACATCATGGCCTGTAGATGACTGAGTGCAGAAATGAGAGCACTTTTTGGTGGTGGCTGAGTGTCCTTCTCTCAGGTGTGGGATCTGAATTTTAAAGGGATGATTCCCGGGATCCCTCTGGAATTGGGACCAGGCGTTTTCCTCCATGTAAGCCCAGCCATGCAGGGTTAGAGCTGGTGGGGTATACAGGTTAAAAACAAACAAACAAAACCAAAACCAAAACCCAAAGATTTAACTTCCAAAATTATTTTTTTTCTTGTTTTTAGTCATTGTATAATAATTGGTAGAGCAGCTGATGAACAGGTGCTTGCATATGAGTAGTGAAAAAATTCTGGGGATAATTTGGATGCTTCTCCCCTACCATCACTCCTTGCTGGAAGCAGCAATAGCAAAGCCTCCAAGCCTGTACTGTCAGTCCAGGGCTGTGCTGTCTGTCTTGCTCTCTAGTTGTCCTGATGTCCTCATCATGATGATAACCAAATGGTTTTCTTGACTTTGCACAAAGGTAATTGTCTCTAGGTTTGTAATCAATAAGCATTCTGTAGTTTCCCTAATGCTTCTGGGTTACGTTGAGCCTTTAATGTTGCAAAAACAGTTGTCTTGCTGAGAGAGGTTTGCAGCTGGACTTGTCTGTCTAGACAGTGGTTTGGGAAGTACACACCAGCCCTGACAGATCTCTTGCTATGCTGGTGAATTAGTGTTGTTTTGATACTTGATGAAAAACCTGCTGAAACATGTTTGGTTTTATGCTGTGACTTTAGTAATGTAAAGAATTTCATAGAATCATAGGATGGTTTGGGTTGGAAGGGACCTCTAAAGGTCATGTAGTCCAACACCCCTACATTGAGCCAGGGACATCTCCAACTAGATCAAGTTCCTCAGAGCCCCATCCAACCTGACCCTAAATGTTTCCAGGGATGGGGCTCTTACCATCTCTCTGGGCAACCTGTGCCAGTGCTTCACCACGCTCATTTATCTGCCTCTGCTTAGCATCCCACACTTCTGTATCATATCTCTCAAGTTGTGCCAGGGGCGGTTTAGGTTGGATATTAGAAAGAATTTCTTCACGGAGAGGGTGATCAGACATTGGAATGGGCTGCCCAGGGAAGTAGTGGATTCTCCGTCCCTGGAGATATTTAAAAAGAGCCTGGATGTGGCACTCAGTGCCATGGGCTGGGAACCACAGTGGGAGTGGATCAAGGGTTAGACTTGATGATCTCTGAGGTCCCTTCCAACCCAGCTGATTCTATGATTTTATGATTCTATATTGGTCTTGGAAACTAAGGTTTTCAGTTCAGGAAGCACTTGGTTTGCAGAGAATCATCTTTTGGTATTTTTAAGAGACTTTAAAAATGTGGTAATTACTCAGATAAAAAAAATAAAAATCCATTTCAGCAGTTCTTGACCAGCACTAGGAGTGGTACAGTCAGTGTGCATGTTTCTACTCAAGTACCTATGCCAGGCCTAGCATACCCCACTGATAGTGCAGCTTTAGATTTGTACTGAGAGCAGAGAAGGATGAATGGCAGCTTAAAGTGACCTCAAAAAATTCCCATGTGCCATGAAGTGTAATTAATGGGCTTAATCTAGCCTTCCATTACTCAAGATTTAGATGTAAAGTAGTGAGAAAAGAACCACGGAATCTGCCCCATTAATTATCCATAACCCTGTGAACTCTGAAGCAAGAAATAGGGTGATCATTCCCCCCACCCATGCATTGACCATCAAACATGGGTGAGCACAGCTGCCATCCAGCATCACTTTTCTGCCTGGTTCTGTTTATAGACAGCTGACTGCACGAGAGACCACTGAAACTGTGAGGAAATTTAATGTCAGAGTCATAGAATGGTTTGGAAGGGACCTTAAAGATCACCATGTCCCAACCCTCCTGCATGGGCAGGGACACCTCCCACTAGAACAGTTTGGTCCAAGCCACATCCAGCCTATCCTTGAATGGTTCCAGAGAGAGGATGTCCACAACTTCCCTGGACAACCTGTTCAGTGTCTCAACACCCTGACAGGGAAGAATTTTGTCTTAATATGTAATCTCAATCTCTCCTTTTTCATCCTGAAACCATTTTGCCTCATCCTATCACTCCATGCCCATGTAAAACATCCTTCCCTGGCTTTCCTGTAGCCCCATCAGATACTGGCAGGTGGTCTAAGTTCTCCCTAGAGCTTTCTTTCCTCCAGGCTGAACAAGCCCAACTCTCTCAGTCTGTCTCATAGGAGAGGTGCTCCAGTCTTCTGATCTTTGTGACCCATGTCAACACCAGAAGTGGAGAACTGTCAGCAGAACTCCTAGACTTATGGTAAATACAGCAAACCCACAGATGGGATGGGGGAACACACACACACACAGCTTCTAGAGTCTCCCTTGCAGATAGCTGCAGCTGGATCAGCCACCCTACCTGCTCTTCACAGTCAGCAGAGAGAAAAAACACTTCTCCTCCTTTGTTTCATCTCACTTGGTGCTGCCAGGGTTTAGAGCAGGACACACTGGGCTCAAGCTCCTCTAACCATATGGACTGGATCCCTCTTGTCTATAGAGGGAATGCTATAGATGCCTTTGCCTTTGTCTTTGCTGTGCCCCAGGGATGAGATGTTCAGGTGCACTGCGTGTGACGGCTGCTCTGCACAGGCAGGGAATAGCACATGGTTGTTGTGAGGATAGGGGAAAAATCAGACCTTCTCCTCTTCTTTCTACAGGAAAATGGAAATAGTTTACCTGAAATCACTGGATTTATAGGCATTTTCGTATTTGTATATGAGAGGATTATTCTTACCATATTACTTCCATTTTTTCTTCCTGGTGGAGAACATCTGCTCTTGTTATCATCATAAAGTATTTTAGGACTCTTACATGGGAAATAAGATTAATTTAGTGTATTGTTTTTACTATTTTTTATATTATTGTATTTATTGATATTGCCATTTATATGTAAACAAATAAGCCAGTTCTTTCACCAAACACGTTAACATGGAGATGATACGAAAAAAATTGCTGTTGCAACAACCTGGTGCCCCCCAAACCTCTTATATGCAGCTTCTAGCCTGCCTTGTAGGATCAAACACAGTCCACTTGGGAAGATGTCTGAGTGCAAAGCAGGAAACTCTTATGCCCATTTCCATGTGTTTTCCTGATCTTGGCAAGAAACTTGAAGGACATTGGTCCTGCTCCAGACTTTGTTCTCTCTCATATGCCTCTGGCCACAAGGACCACATGCCATACTTGTGGTATCATGATCATTTTGACAGCAAAAAACTAAGATATGACAAGAATGGGATTATGAGATTGACCACAGGATAAAGAGAAACTGGGCTGGGAGGATATAAGCTTCTTAACCAAGCACAAATAGCTGAAATAATAAAAAAGGGGAATATAGAAAATAAGTGATCATGAAAATTGCTTTTTGCAGGAGTACTCTCTCTTGATAAATTTTCCCCAGGATGAAAATGTAGAGGGAATTGGAAAATATACTTCTAAGGCAAGAAATAATCCTACAGTAGCAGAAAGGTAGACCAGATGCCCTATTTTTTTTAGTGTCTGGCATAAACTCAAATCTCAGACTTCCTTGATACAGTGAAAACCCCTTTATGAGCAGTTTTTCTTTGCAGCTTCATGGATTTTACTACTACTAAAAAAAAAAAAATTGGTATATTCTTATTAGGCTTGGAGAGGAAACAGAAAGCTGCATCTTTCCAATCTGTGTTAGCCAAAGAACAGTGCAGATGTCCACTGCCATCAGAAAACAAACAGGAAGGAAGAAAATCAGTTTCTTCTACTGGCCAAAGAGTGCCTGAAGATATTCTTGCTGGTCTGTGTCTAACAGGCACTGCCAGAGAAGTGGGTTTGAATAACTTGAGGTTTGTAGGTCCTGTTTTATCCACAAGAAAGCATTAGGTACATATTTGATGATGCTGGCAGGTACATCACCATGCCTCTCTGCCTGGGCTTTTTTATGCAGCTGAGTGGCAGAAATGACAATGTGCTCCCACAGCAATACTTTTTTTAAAAAACTGATTTCTTTTTTGCATAATGAAATTGACTCTTTTACAGGTAAACCTGTTTAGCTGGCTCCTAGGAGATTCCTCTTCCACAGGGAAGCAGGTGATTCAGGTCCCTTATAGGTTCCCTCAACTCTTCTCCATCACCAGCAGTGGGGTTGATGGTACTGCTGTTGAACTTCTGGAGAACATCATTCTCCTTCCAAGCCAAATTAAATACAGAATTATTTAAAATCTGCCAAGTTACATACTTAGACTTACCAGTGGGTTTTCAGCCTTTCTTCAGCAGAGTGAATGACTCTACTGAGAGTGCAGGGCAGCAAACACATTGCTGAATCAATTCACAGGAGTGCAGGAGAATTGTAGAGTCTGGACAGTGACAGAATGACAGGTAGAAGGTTAAATACATAAAGATTTATATCACTCCAGTTTTGCCAAGTCAAGGTAAGTACAAGAATGGAAGAGAAGCATGGAAGTAGCCACATGCTTTTGCTTCAAAGGTATTTAAACTTCAGCAACAGAGTTTGCAGACAAGTATTTTTGAAGAGTGTTTGATCAGAAGGTATCATCTGAAATTACACTCTGATTTTCTACCATGATGGCCAAAACAAAAGGAGATGATGGAGCTGAGGCACTCAAACTGCAGCCCACCATGGCAGGGTATGTGTTTCCCTGCCTTCACCAGGAGCCCCTGCCTGGAACATGGAGTACCAGACTGACATGAAAAAGGACCTCCTAGACACTTGGCTGGGTTTGACAAGTCATGGATGACACCTTTAGTCCTATCATTTTGTTTTATGTAGTTCTGCAAGGAGCACAGAGTTGGACTCGATGATCCCTATGGGTCCCTTCCAACTGGAGATATTCTGTAATTCTGTGTGAGTTATTTGGTCTTCGTTGTTAAGAGCCCTAACTTTCAGCTGCCTGTGATAGATTGAACTGCTAAGACTTCCCTAAACTGCAACCAGCACCACCAGAGATGGAGGTGTCTTCAGCTCTTCAGTACCTCCTGTGATGCCAAACTCTTTCCATCATCTACAGACATCCCAGGCAAAGTCCTCCAGGTGCCTCTGGGAGGCACCTGTCCTTAAGGCTGGATGAATCTGATCCTTTGTGCTTTGCAATGGCATAACTACAGTCACGGGCTGTGGGAAGGGATTAACAAGTGAGCAACCTAGGGAAGCAGGCTGTGTTCTCATGAGAGTGAATGCTTAACGTTGTTATGCTAAAGGAGTTGGGGTTTCTTTGAGTGCATCTGTCATTTGATTCCTAACCTCAAAGACCAAAAAGTGACCTGCTTTCAGGGACTGGCTGATCAATGTCACTGGAAAGCAGATTTCTTTTGAAGAGGATCCACATGGACAGACACACCTACCACTGCTTTTGAAAACTGAATGTCTTTAGTTTGCTTTTACTTCAACTGAAAGCATTGCATTAGCAACCAGGAGGACTGGATATTATTAGCAACCTTTTACAGGAAATGTGGTGTGTCATGGGTTGAGCATGTATTTTTCTGGAAAAATGCAGTGTACAGTGAAATGGGGGGGATAAGTAAACAGAAAGTGCTTGTACTGCAGTTCACTCTGTTTGAATGCCCAGCAATACACCTCTGAGGTTACCTGCTCATAAAGGAAGGAGGCAATGATAGTTGAGATTTATTTTTGTCTAAAAGCATGAAGTGCAAATATTTTTTTGTGCAAAATGTCAGCTGCCTTTCTGGGAAGCAAACAACATTGCCCTAATAGTCCCTGGTAAATAACAACACTAGGAATGTTACCACCTCTTATAGACACCTGCAGGTGTATCTGCAAAGGTTTACATAACTGCAGTTTGACATCTTAAATAATTACGAAAAAGTAAAATTGGCATTTCAAACAAATTATTCTGTGAACAGCAGAATTAATGAAGAATAGGATGAAATTCAGCTTCAGAAAAACTCTAGGTGCCTCCATGGAGGTATTGATGTATAGCAAAGACGTCTGGGCTACCACTGCAGTCTGCAAAGACCTGGAGCTTGACTCAGTTTTGTCTAATGCCATCCTGGCCCCCAACTAGACAAAGCTCTGCCATAACAGTGTGTCATGCCAGCTCTTTGTCTCAGGATGACTTGGGCATGATAAGGCCAGTTGGCACTAGGTGATTACTTATTGGCTGCTGCATGCAGTCCTAACATGGTCACCCGCATTTGGTCAGGCTCAGGTGTCTACGTGATGAATTTGGTTTGATTGAAATGGGACTTAAAGATCTCATTAGACCCTGAAGCTTTGGTGTTTGAGTCTGGAGGCAGCTGCCATCCTTGAAGAGGGATTGAATTCCCTAAATGCCACCACTCTGTTGCCTGCTGGAGATCTGGGAGGATACATATCTCCTGCAGGTCTGGTGCAGATGTCTGAGATAACCTCAAAGAGTAGTAGATAGCCCTGTAAAAGTAACTGAATTGAACATCTGAAGACCAGAATATTTTCATTCTGAATTTCTTTATTCCCTCCCTTCTTCCAGCTTCTTCCCATGTCGCTAAGGAGCCACTGGGAAGGAAACACATGCTGTGGCTCATTCCAAGCTCTGTGCTGGTGACCTGGGCAGTGTCTGTTCTCTACGCACATGCTTAATTTCAGGGCCCATGTAGAGATGTGGTTATCTCTGAGAATCCATACTTCTATCAAGCTCAGTTGAAAACTGTTAAATTGGTTCTCCCTGTGCTTCCATTGCTGATGGGCTCCCATCTGCTTGGCAGTCTATCCAGGCCTCTGGTTTTCAACTACCTATCAGACAACATCACTTGCAATACCTCTGAGTGGGATATGAAATGAAAGATTGATTGATACCAGACCCACTGCAGTGATTAAGAGGAGACCCACACAAGCTGTCAGTGACACTCCAGTATGATGAGCCTTCTCAGAAACAATTAGCTTTAATCTCACTTTACTTCAGAGCAGCGTAGTGCTCCATGCAACAATAGTTTATTCAGTAGTTCATAATGGACGTGGGCATCTGCTGTGCCACCAACTGCTTTCATTTATAATCACAGTGATTGCAAAGAGTACTTTACAAAACAGTCCTGACAGGACACTTCAAATGCAGGCACCAGAGTGATTAAGACTGGGCTAGTTTTCAAAATTCCAGTTCATATATTCTGAATATTTGAAATAAGGTAGAACATGGCAGGGAGTGGGGGGGGAGGTGTGGATTATAGCAAAACCTTGTGTGTCTCAATAGCTCAGTACTGTTTGTACTGTTTGTTTTGGGCCAGCAGACTTTATCAATTTAAAATAATATCAGAAAGACATAAGTGGGGGGCCTTACAAATGTTTCTGGTGGCATTAAGAGATCACAGAGAAAATATCTTCATAAAATCCATTTTACTGCTAAAACAGAAGTGCTGCAGCATTGGTCTCTTCCTTGAAATGCCACAGGACTGGCACCCAGATGTCTTGTAGAGGCAGCAGGGGAGCTGATACCAGGCAATTTGGTTCTAGTTTATTCTGAGTAAACACATTATAGCTGATGCTGGTTTGTGCCATCTTTGTGCCATTTCCATCATCTCAGGTATCTACTTCCAGTGTGAGCCTCTGCCCATGTCATTCCAGTATGAAAGATCTAATTCACTCCTTTTCAGACCACGAGCAGGTGTATTGACCCATACACAGCAGCTGATGATCAGGCTGCAAGATGTATTACTGAGAATAGCCTTTGAGAAGAAGCTGGTTTTATTTATTTTATATAAATGTTTTGGTTTTTTTCATTTGTGTCTGATCTTGCTGGGCACTACCAACAAAGCCAGACAGTTCTGAAGCTGCAGAACAAGAGGAAACCAACTTACGGATTCCAGATCAGTTTCAATCTTCTCATGCATCTGTAAAAATCTTCAAATACTTTTATTTCCAGGACCAAGCTTATTTTGAGGGTGAGCTTTACTCAGATTTGACCAGGATACCATTGATCCTGGTTGTGATGGCTTGTTTTTGCCTGAAGGGAAAAGGATTTGAAACTCTGTGACCTCTTAGATGTTTATTCACAGTCAGGATAGATTTTTTTCATGGCCCAGAGCATGTTTAAATCAAAATTATCTGTGAAAACACATAAAAATGTTTGGAATGTTTCCAAATGTACTATTTAGATTAAGTGCCCATGTATATGTATATCACTATCACAGAATGATCTGTGTTGGAAAGGGCTTTTAAAGGTCATCTAGTCCAAGCCCCCTGCAGTGAGCAAGGACATATCAAACTAGATGGGGCTGATCAGAGCCCCATCCAACCTGTCCTTGAATGTTTCAAGGAATGGGGCATCTCCCACTTTCTGGGCATCCCATGCCAGTGTCTCAGGACCCTCACTGTAGACAGTTTCATCCTTATATTGAGTCTAACCCTCCCCTCCTTTAATTTAAAACCATTATGCCTTGGCCTGTTGCAATAGGCTCTGTTAAAAAGTCTGTCCCTGTCTATCTTATAGTCCCCTTTCAGGTACTGAAAGGTTGCAATAACATCCCCTCCAGCACCTTCTCCACACTGAACAACCCCAACTCTCTCAGACTTTTGTCACAGAAGAGGTCCTCCAGCCCTCTGATCATCTTTGTGGCCTCCTCTGGACTTGCTCCAAGAGCTCCATGTCCTTCTTGTGTTGGGGGCTCCAGACCTGGACAAAGTACTCCAGATGGGATCTCAGGAGAGAGGAGTAGAGGGTGAGAACCATCTCCCTCCACCTGCTGGCCCTGCTGCTTTTGGTGCTACTTTTGCATTTCTGGGCTGCAAGATCACATTACCAGCTCATGTCCAGCTTTTCATGCACCAGTACCTTCAAGTTCTTCTCCATAGGGCTGTTCTCAATCCTTTTATCCCTTGACCTGTATTGATACCACATGCAGGACCTTGCTCTTGGCATGAGGTTCACATGGGCCCAATTCTTGAGCTTGTCCAGGTCTCTGTATGATATGTGTGAATGTATGAAATATAAATAACAATACTTACACTGAGTAAAAACCAAAGAGGTCCATAAATATTCTTCCTGTGTCTTTATCTACATGGAAGCAGTACCTTTCTGAATGTTAATTAGCATTATAATTAATTATTTTCTCCAAGATGGAAAACTGGCAATTACAGGAAATTCATCACGCCAACACTTAGAACATTTATGTGATATAGATTCCAATGAAAATTTTATCATGTATTCTGTTTCTGAGCTTTGCCTTTTCTTTTCCATGTTTTAGGATGTTGTAAGGGGAAAGGGACTGTCAAGAGTGTGTTCTTGTCCACGGACCTAAAATTAATGTGCTCAGAAATGTCTGCAGACCTCCTTTTCCTATTGAAACCACCTTTAATTAGGAGTTCCACAAACACGGGTGGTGTTATGACAGCACAGATGAGATGAGACTCAGACCCTCCAGCTTCCCAAACCAAACCTTTGCCCTCCACAATTAAAAGCCATTGATTTCCTTTCAAACTTTATTCTTTTCAGGTGCTCAACTTGTTCCTTGCCTTGTTGCTCAGCTCCTTCAGTGCTGACAACCTTTCAGCACCTGATGAAGATGGGGAGATGAACAACCTGCAGCTGGCTTTTGCTCGGATCCACAGGGGTCTCCAGTACATGAAACACACCCTGTGGAATTTTTGCTGCAATGTCCTCCGGCACCCCAAAACAACAGCTGAGAAGAAGGCGATGATGAAACTTGCAGCCCAGACTACAGGTGCCCTTAACAATTGTGTGAACAGTCACACAACTGCTGAGCTTGGCAAAGATATGGAGAATCACAAAGAGAACCACGCTGAGGATGGGATGAATAAAAATGGGGAGAAACACCTAGGAATTACAGACAATGATGATTTTATGACCAATCCTGACCTGTCCATTTGTGTACCTATTGCTGTGGGAGAGTCTGATATCGAGGAGGAAGATGAGGAGCAGAGCACCTTTACAGAAATGGATCAGGTAGGCAACCAAAATGTTTGCTAGTTGCTGGTTATTAAGATGGCCTTGATCTGGATCCATGGCTCATGATGCAAATGTCCTATGACCTAATCCTGCCCTTGATATGTTGTTATGTTGTTAACTTCAGAAGAAGTTACATGTGCATATCTAAGAGCAAAATTCAGTCTCCAACAAGCAGTGTTCCCTTTGTATTCTTCATGCTTGCCTAGATTAATTCTTCTAACCAGGACAATTAAACACTTTCTCACACAGGAAGCTATTTGTTTTGGTTTCTTTTTTATTTATTTATTTATTATTATTTATTGTTACTTGTTTCAGCTGAATCATGGGAATGCTACAGAACAAACCTTAGATTTTCTGACTGCAAAAGGGGATTTTCTCAGTGTGCAAAAATGGGCAATGGCACAGGTTGATTTGTGCAGCAAGAGACAAGGGCCAGGTTGTTCTCTTAAAAATATGAGGCAGAGGCTGATATGACAAAGCACCAGAGAAAGCAAGAGGATATATACATAGTTTTATGTATTCAGACAGGAAAAATAGTTATTTACCTCTGTGTTGTGACACTGCAGATTTTCATATTCTTTGAGAGCATTCATAGTAAAGGTTAAAAAAATTCTGCATGGTTCAAAATGTTGGTGAAAAATGAAAATGAAAAGTACTTATGGTAACCCATTTCTTTCTCTCTTGCTTCCCCCTCCCCTTTCTACCAGCTTTATCTCTTGGCTCCATGCCATAGCTAGTTAATATTTGCCAGATATTCCTGCCTTGATCCAGCATCCTCTGATGCTGGTTGAGACCTGTAGAGTTCAGCAGGACCTGGATCAAAGCTCATGTATTGGATCCAGCTGCCAGAAGGTATCCCCAGTCTCCTGGTCGAGGGGAAGAACGTTTGAAGCAAACCTGTCTTTAGAGAAGGGCTGTCCTAAAAAAGAACAAACTGACTGCTAAACATTAATTTCTCCTGCTTCGTTGTGGAAATCTTTACAGTGTTAGTGCATCCACTCACCAGCAAGTCTTGCACACTGAGCATCCTCTTTGGGACCTAAAGGCCAAGGGGTCAAAAAACTTTTATCATCAAACCCCACTGTCCAAATAGACACCTAGCTAACAACAACAACAAAAAAAGAAATCTGAAATTTCTGAAAATAAAGACTTCTAAGGAATTTTCTGTATCTTTTTTTTTAAGGAATACTGTTATTTAAATGACCTGTGGAACAATGTGAGCAGCACAGATAATATCTTTTTTTTTTTCTTTGAAGTCCTTTTCTATTCCAAGCTTTTCATTAGTTAAATCTACAAGCAGAGTACACTTGAATTATGAATATAGTAGTTGAGTTTCTTCATATTAGCCAATCAGCAAATACTGACCAGTACAAATGCATTTAATAGTGTGTAAACGTGCTTAGTTCAGGAATTTTGGTTTGTTTGTTGTGGCTTTTTTTCCTTTTGGCCTTTAAAGATATCCATATCTTTTTGCTATATTTGACAGAGGGTAAAAATCTTAAAATCGCTCAGACTTTTTTTTCACAGTGCAAAGCAAAGGTTTGTTGAAACTTTGTACATAGACATCCATGAAGTCTGGAATTACGTGTGTGTGAGTTTATGTGCACACATGTTTATGCTGCATCATCTTAGCCCACCTTCCTCAAGATAAATAACAATGTTCACAATTGCAATCTAAACTGCAGCACAGGTGTGGAGGGTATGGGATTTTTACATCTTCCTGTACCTTAAAAGTATAGAAATGTAGATTTTTATTTAGCTGTACATTGTGTCTATCTGAGTGCTTATGTGTATATTAGTAGGCAGAAGAGGTAGTCATCCATTTCATGGTGTAGAGGAAGTAAATGTGAAATTAGACCTTTAGTGAGATCTATTAAAGTCATAAGGGAGAGCACTTACATAGAAAAATAGGCATTTTAGTGAAGTAGAACATTACGAATAAAAGTTGACCTGAAATATTAAGAAAACTTCATCAAATCATTCCAGTAATATTGAAAATTATCATAAATAATACCAACTTCAAGTATTCAGAAAAAAAAAATAGAAGAAAACAAAACCCAGCAGGAGAACCAAACAAAAATACTCTTTTTACACTGTAACTTTTCATGATGTTAGAGTAGCATTGTCACATTACCCCAAGATGTGAGGCTTGCAGTGCAACAATATAGTTCACTGCTAGTGTGTGCATGAAATAGAAGGGATGGAGTTAAAAAATATAATAATTAGCTTTATCACTAGTGTTTTCCAGCCTTTGACAAAGAGCTGCTGCATCTCACTGCTATTCCCCTGATCAATGGGTTTCGACCTTTGTCCACAAGCCTGAGGGGTCTGCTGCCCAAAAAGTCCAAAAAAGAAATAAGTTCAGATATCCAGCAGTTTTGTCAGCTTTCTAGAGTGGAAAACGTGTGCATGCGAGGGGCTTCCAACTCGAAGGCTCAAAATATATGGGCATAATGAAGAAACAAAAAAAGGAAAAAGCTCAACAGCAGAAATTGTAATTGTATAATAAGATTTGCATTTACTTTCCTGCAGCAACTTAAGAATTTTTTTCAGTTGTAAATGTCTCTATAAGGAGCAGAGCCATGAGAGAGCAGATCCTAAATTATTCAAAGATCTGTAATTTTTAATGGTGCCCATTCCAAAGACATGATCTCTGGACCAGCATCAAAATGTAGGTTACTACAGAAGATACTATGGCACTTGGAAGTCAGTATGAAATCCCAGTTCCCTGGATTTAGAGTTGTGAGCATTACAGCTTGCTAACTTTTGTATCAAAGGCAGCTCTGTGGGACTCTGGAGAATAAATCCTTCCCTCCAGGATGGCCACCATAACCATAGCAGAGCTCACAAGGGAAAAAGAAACTGAACAAGAACAAAATTTACATGATGATTGCCCTGAAAGGGCACAATTATGGTGAAGTATCTTTTTGTGAGGATGGCATCATACAGAAAGGAAAGAAAACTACCAAGGGTATGCTAAACTGTCAAATCCATTCTAACTTTCCCCTAATTATGATCCATATTTTTGCATATTTAAATATTTTAGCATGTACAAAGAGAACGTGTATGTATACTTACTTGTCAGGAGAAGATAATGTACCCTGCTTCACTTTAGATTTGGCTGACCTGGAATCCAGCAGCCCTTTGAAAACATTGCCAGAACCTGCCTTACTCATGCATGTAGATTTTGGTGCAGTAGAATGGGAGAAAGTTCAAAAGGAGTTGCATGAGCAGGGACTATATGTATAAAAGCCTCTAAAGTACATGGCTAGGTAAATCTACACAATCCTTACACATCCTTTATGCTTCCTTTGTCAGTTGGAGATCCTGGACTATTTTCTGTTCATTGGGCATTCACATCAGTCCTGAGCCATCTATCATGATGGAGAGGCTGAAGGGAGGCTGAGTCTCAAGGAGAAGAACAAAGTTGCTGATTCTGGTTGGGTAGATTAGGGTGCTGATCAGCTCAGTTTACAGCTCCTGTACCAATGCCAGGCTCTTCCCAGAAAGTCAGAAAGCTACTTTAACATAAGTCTTTGTGGCTCTGAGAAATGGGCCCCACAAATTGTACTACAGAGCAGTTTGAAATTTCAGATGATGAGAAACCCTTCTGTGATGGCACATTTTCCTCTGAGTAGTAGAAATGTTATAAGTTTAAATTTCAGTTACCATTTCTGTTATCAAAGCTTACACTGGCAGCAGCCATCTTCCTGAGAGCCACCAATTTGTGGCATTGTCATTGAGAAGGTTTTGAAGGATCAAGGCAACCTGATAGCTTCTAAATCTCCTTTGATTACTGAGATGCAAGTAAGATGCTCTGCAGACTCGGGGAGGCAGGAGACACGTGCCTGTAGTCCACATGTGTGGTGGAAGGATCAGGAAGAAAAGCTGAACAGTAAAAAGTCAACAGAGGTGCAAAAAGTTGACGAAAGAGGAGTAAGAAAGGACCACTTTGAACTTCATTAATTCATCTTTATTGTGTGATATGTGTGTGTGATGCCAGTCACCACAATGTTTTTGCTAAAGTCATTACCTAACCTCTTCCTTGCCCTGCTCAGTGCTGGGGAAGCTTTGCCCTATCAGTCCTCGAAACTTTTTCAGGATTTGATGAGAACTTTAACCTTATAATGGGAACAAGAACAATCAAAACAAAAATATCATCCATCCAGGCATACGCCACACATAGTGTCCAAATAAGCTTCTGTTACATGAAAGCTGTCTTCTGTTTTACTCTGCCTTTGAGATATGTTTTTCTAAATATTTCCTACCAGGGAAACAGCTCTCAAAAGCTCAGCAGCAACCAAAGCAACATGCTTGTCACATCTCAAATTTCTTTTGGGTTCACATTTTGGTTTCCTAAATCCTTAGACTGTGAAATTATTTCCTTGAACCTCAGTAGAGTGTCTTGCAATTGCTTATAGTACCAACTTTTCAGAGGTGATCTCAACTTTCAGTTTCCTGAAGGAGTGAAAAACAGGTTATGGGGAGAGTAAGATGATGGGACAATTCTAGAAGATCAACTCTACAAGAACTTACCTGAAGTTTAATTACATTGAAATTTTCAGGCATCAGAGCACTTTGTACCATTTACATTTGATATATAAATCCAAGGCTTAAATCTTCAAAATTTTGGTATTGCTTAACCTTCTGGGTGCCCTCAGCTGTAGCCCTGGGTATATGCCTGTTTCACAGTGACATCAATTTGTGGTTCAGAAGAATTCTATGAATAATAAACTAAAAGGAGGTTCCATGTGTATAACTCTGGGTGTCCCAATAAGTCCCCATAATATGGTGTTCTGCACTTATGTTGCTGAATTCTGTCTTGTTCCTGTTACCCCAGACCTCAGTGATGTTCAGGTCTTTCTGCACACTATCTGGATCCTTTTCTGCACTAATGAGTTCCTACAGTCACGACATTTTATTAGTTCAACCTAAAAAAATATCTCCATTCTCTTCTTGTTGTTTGATTCAACCCAACTGGGTTGTTATGGCTTTCTTTCCCTTCTTAAATTTGATTGCTACACCCAAACTACTCCCTCAGCTTGATCTGTACCACTGACAAGATGGTCCAACCTGTGATGGCAAGTGGCCACAGCAGTCTGAAAAGCCTCTCACCTTCTCTCCCTCTTCAGCAGCCCAGCTTGGTGGGGATGCAGCTTTCCATGGGGAGAACACCTTTGTACCTTCACGTGCCCCAGCAGCAGCCCTTGCCTGCCTCTCTGCAGAAAATGCCTGTATTGATTTGTTCCAATAGAGTGGCTAATTGGGTCATATGGAAAGTGCTGGCTGCTGCTGCCAGGATGGAGGTTTTGTGGCTTTCTTCACCCCTTTTCTTTCCTCCTGCCTTGCCCTGTACACTAGCCTGGTCCCAGCTGGCACTACTGCTAATTTGTGCCATACTAAGACTGCAAACTGGTGGAGGGCTGGCCCATCCTCTTCCCCAAGCCTTATCCTTGGCTGTGGAAAACTTTAAATAGCAGTGAGTTGCTTGGCAAGCTAGGGCTCACCTTCCCATCACCTGGCAGGGAATGTTGTCTGAGAGAAGGAAACAGTTCTCCCCTTGTGTGTACCTGTGTCTGGGCTCCACCAAACACATCTCCTAGGAAAATCAGTTTTCCAGACTTTAGATATGGTGTTTAGGGACACAGTTTGGTGAACTTGATAGTGCAGGGTTAATGGTTGGACTCGATGATCTTAAAGATGTTTTCCAACCAAAATTTTTCTATCATTCAAGATGAGTAACTGCCTCTGTACACCTCAATGACACAGTTGCCACCACAATCTGTTCAGTGGTGGTTTCTATATTGTCCTGGACTAGATCAAAATCCCAAGCTTTTATTCTCTTCTTCCTCATGTTTATTTCAGAACTACTGGCTCATTTTCACTCGATAAGGTGAAATTGTTTCTGATGGCTTTTTTTTTCTTTTTTTATGTGTTTTTACCAGTGAGAGATTCATCATTTTGAGGTCAAAGACAACCATTTGGGTGATGCTGCTTTAGCTTTCTCATAACACTGAGTCAAAGCCTTCAACCAGTAATTTCTGCACAGAGCCTTAAAATGTATTTTAGGTATGATGCATCGTTTCTCAGACACTGAAAAGAAAGAAATGTCTCAGGTAACAGAGAGTTCACCATCTGCACCTGGACACACATCTGTTCCCTTTGTACACAGTGGAAATTTTACTGTTTAATTTCTGTGCATAGCAGACCTGCTCCTGAGACTGAAATGGTTCTGTAGTGTAAGCTGAAACTATTGAAAATTGCTATAAAAATGCCAGTGCATAAAGATTTTGATATAAAATTGTTTGTGACAATGTCTTATGCTGCTAATAATTCTAACATCTGTAAATCAGGGATACCAAGTCATGTGTTTATTTGACAGGTACATTAATTCCAACCTTTTACGGCAGGAAATAGACTTTATTGTCAGGAACTGTAATGACCTTTCAAACACTATTTATATTCTGCCTGTTTTCAGTTCCAGTCCGTGGGACATGGTTTGGGGTTTCTTTTAGTGCAACTGGATAAAATACCTTTGAATCCTGTTGATGATTCCCCAGTTCTCACTGGCAGGAGAGTGAACACGTGCATGCAGCACGCAAAAAAATCTTACAGCATTCTTTCTGTCAGTTTTATTTAGGGCCATATTTTTCTGCTCATTCACTAAGATAACAGGGTTTTTCCCTTGTTATTGGAAACACGATTTGGCTGGATATCTCACTTTTTAAACTGTATGTTTTGCTTTGAATTTCTTGAAAATTGCATAGAACTCAATTATTTTTAAAATTTTTTTTAACAATAAAACAGAGTAATTCTGTACTTATTATCTTGAGAAGACGAGCAGAAAGGCCATTAGAAAAAGGAAAAGGACTGTAAATGAAAGCAGCAGATTCAAAACCACGCTTAGTGACTGTGATGATGTCTGTCTGGCAAAGTTTTACTTCACCTTTATTCAAAATGAAAGAAAATACCAGGGCAGGCTGCTTTCAGAGCAGTTTTTACTGTTAGCAGCCTCTACTGAGCATGTTTTCTAGCCAGCCTTAGACTTACCCATTCTGAATTTTAAGGGCCAGATTCTAGTATTTTTATCAGGTTGAAATGTCTTCATCTTTTCATTTACCTACCAAAAAATATTTGTGTTTATTTTGTTTTTGGTATGATGAGGCAGAAGAAGACTCTGCATCAGATCTCTGCTGATGTGATTTGAGCAGTCACACAGCAAACAAAGGTTTTAGGCTGCTTATTCAGTATATGGTGGCAAGGAAATATATTTGTCCACAGCATAATGCCTAAGGTGCAGGAAACACAGGGACCTGATTGAAAAGAGAAAGAAGGAAAATAACCAACTAACTAACTAACTAATAATAATAAAAAACAAGCAGAAAAAAGGCTGGCATTGGAGGAACTGATATCAGGCATAGCAGACTTGACAACATACATTTGGACAAGTGCCCAGACCATGGACTACATGTCAGTCACAGCCTACTGGGTGCCATTTCCCAGTATCCATATCCCTCCCTGGAGCAAAATGCTACTCAGAAATGAGCATTTCTCACTGTTTCTCCCTTTGGTAAAGAAAATGCCAACATTTAACATTTTTTGGACAAAATGAACAGCGGCCAGTTCCCTGACAGCTCCTGTGCCATGTCAGACAGTGTGTGTGTACATGTGTCAGGGTATTGAAATTATGTACATTAATTATGGTCCAAAATAACAAAATGTAAAATAATGGTTGTTTTGTTTCTACTGCCTGTAATAATATGATCCTTCCTTAATGATCAAAATAGGAATCCTTCCTTTGGGTGAAAGGTTGCAGGTCATTTCAGGCAGCCCCCACTCAGTACACTTTGATGCAAACTTACAAAATTTAAACAAAATTCCAAGGGAATTTACAAAATTCCATCAGAGGAGGCCATTAGTTTGAGTTCTTTGTATTATACTATGGAGACATCCTAATTACCAAAAGAAACACAGAGTGTGATTAAACTTCAAAATGCAATTTAGCAGAAGGTATTAGCTTGAACTCTGTACAATGAACACTTATGAAACACTTTCACTGCCTATTTAAGCCTATTGAATTGATAACAGGCTAAATTAACTTTGGCAGTACATCTTTTTGCCAAGGTCTCTCACTTACACTAATTTTAAGAGTCAACTCCTGGAATAATGTGCTTTATTATGGGCAGCATTTTGCTGCCCAGTATGAGAAAAAATCTTTAGCCTACAAGGCAGAAGCCACTAGAAATAACACACCTTGCTCCTCTGCTGCCAGAGTTTGGACACTTGAAATGTTCTGGATTTCTCCAAGATGAAGCACTGCTGAACTACTGTTTCTCTTCTTCAGGGATGATGTTTGCCAAAACATCCAGTGCTTGTGCAGAGACCATCAGTTAGTGACTGTGATGTGTCTGTCTCGCAAAGCTTTAGTTCACCTTTATTCAAAATGAGAAAAGAATACCAAAGCAGGCTGGTTCCAGGGGAATTTTTGCCATTAACAGCTTCTGCTGACCAGCTGGGGTTTCTGGCCAGTGTTAGCCATAGCCATTATAAATTTTAAGGGCCAGATTCTGGTACTTTTATCTAGCTAAGTACTCAAAGGAGCAGTACTTAATTTTCTACTTGCTTAGGAGAAGTATTGCGGTTTTCTTCAAAATACCCCATTACTTTCAGGGAAAAAAATGTGTTTCTTAGGTACACCAGAAGGACAAGTTCTGTGGTTAGCTACATAGGTGTAACTTCAGACTACAATGACCTTAAGTCTGACAGACAACAGCTCCATTGGGAACTCTCTTGGGGTCATAATTTCATCTACGTGGGAGCTGGGACACAGGTCTGTGCTCTTTCTGAATTTGGAGTCTGTTGCATTTAACCTGATTTACTCTTGTTGCTCTTCTGCGTGCATGTGTTAGTGATTTGGATTTTAATAAACAGGGTCCTTATAAAGACTAGACCATGAAGGAAAAGAAGAAGAATCTAGATGGATTTATAAGGCAAATACAAGCAGCACCTTCTAACTCTGACATTTTACTGCTTCCTTTGCACTAGATTGTTTCAGACTTTTCCATAGATGCACCGAAAGAGAAAAGACTTAGAGGGGTAGATAAGGGCTGAAAAACTGAGCAAAAATCAGTCTGTTAAGCAAGCCTGATGTCTGCTTGTTTCTGCTGAAGTGGAATAATGGACCAGGTGGTGTAGAACGGAGAACAGGGATGACTAGACCCAAATAATCAAGTTTAGGCTTTCCTTTTCCTGTTTTCATACCCTCTGAGGAATTTCCAGCTTTTAAACTGTGTGTGTTTTAAAGTCAGAATTTATATGCTTCACATCACTATGGTAAACACTGTACTCTGCTCAGAAACTGCACTTGTATGGCAAAGGAGGGTAGCATGAGTCCTCTCTGCGTCCTAGCTGTGATCCCAGCATTGTGGTGTGGTATCACTCCAGGTTTTCCTCTGATTTCTCATTAAACTGAGTAGTAGCAATGCTGCTTTACAGAAGCAATTCATCAAACCAGGGTAGAGAGTGTGCACGCTTAAAACTGACAGCTCCACACCAGCCCTCTTTTAGTCCTAGCAGAATAAGTGATATTAATCTTTCCCTTCTCATATTAAGGAAGCAAGGGGATTTTTCTGATGTATTTGATGATTTTGCTTGTGCTAAATGTGAAGAAAGACAGATCCACTGGTTTTACTGGTGCTACAAGGATTTACATTTCTTTTTGGCAGGGGAGAATGAAGGTCATAAATAATCTGCTCTGGTAATAAGAACCCACAATTCATTTCCCCAGTTTGTGGTCATTTATTTCTTTCCCATTTGAGCTCAGCTTTTTCAAGGTATTTCAGAAAGACTGAGTGCAGCATAGCTGAGAGTTGTCAGCCTGACAGCTCTGCAGACTGTAGTCTCCTGTTTGCTTTACACACCAAACAGGTGCCACCCAGGCAGCAGTGCAAGCTAACAGTATTTCAGCCACGCTGCAATCTGCTTGCTTCTCCTCTGATGTGGAGGTAGGATATAAACACTTTGGTTTTCACAATCATTTACTTCTTGGCTTCTTTGCAGAGGAAGGGTGCCAGTTACTAGACACAAACTGTTGCTGAGAAAGGATGCCAAGTGCTACCATGCATAGTAATTTTATGAAACCTGTATCTGTCTGCAAAGAGGAACACAAACATCAACAATTACTTTAGAGAGTAAACAGTCCTCTTGTAACTATGTATGTCACACTGATGGACTGGATTTGCTTAATGTTAAAAACATCTCAGACTCCTAATATGGTATCTGAAAAGTTGCTATAGGAAGCTTTGCAGGATAAAATATGTTGTCATTTATTAAAGTGCTAATTGCTGATCTGTATTGCTCAAGGAGGCACAGTTTCATAGTGTCGGTCCTCTAGGAAAGGCTAAAGCAGGAATATTTCTGTAGTCAGCATCCTCACCTGCTGCTGATCCTTCCTCTGAGGGGCTGTATCCCTTGGTAGAGTCCCACCTGTATAGCAAAGTGTGTGCACTTATAAGGGGACCCACACAAACCTCCACAGCTCTAAAAAAAACACCTGGAAATTTCTTGACCATCTAATGCCCAGAAAGTGACAGCAGAACCTGGACAGCCACTAAATCCCATTATTGTCTCAAAATTGGTCTTTGAAGAGGAAGAGGGACAAGTGAGCCTGGTAGTGGGGAGAGATGCATAGGACTGAAGCTCCCCATTGCAACATTTGCACTGTTCCACCAGAGACATGGGATACCCTGTGCACCTTATAAAAGATGTTAAAGACCTGATCCTCTCACAGCCTTCATCCTTCACTTCTGGCTCTGCAGTGACAGTTGCAAATGGGAAGGGCTCCAGAGCTAATTCCCATTTTTGTCTTCCTCGCTTTCCTGTGAGGGGAAGCTTGCTGCTATCAAATGCTTTGCACATCTTCTTTCCCATAAAAGCCGTGGCCAGGGAATCAGGGAACAAATGCTACAAGCCTGGGTCATGATCCAGAGAGTGAGTGAAGCATCAGAAAAACCCATTTGAGCTGATCACCATCTGAAAGGCAGGTCCTGGGATCTTCTTTCTAAATCTATTTACACAGGATGGAAAAAAAACAACCCAGTATTTCCATGGGGAAGGAATAAAGTGAATCCCTGCTGGTGACAGGTATTTGTCTTGTTTTGCCAACAGCAAGTCTTCTTTCCAAAGGAGAGGCATTTGCACTAATCCCCATTTGAGCCTGAAACAATTAGCTGATCTGTGCTTTTCAGAGGCAGTGTGGAGCCTTTGTATTTATTTGTGTCAGCAAACAAGTATGTGGGTCCATGCACAAACACACTTGAGATGTCACCCAGATTATGCTCTGTTTTCAATCCAGTTGCTGTTTTTCTGGTGGTACAACTGACCTGCAGCATGCAAGGGAGCAACACTGGCTTCTCCCTCCTCCATGTGCTTGTTATCTGTATGGTGTTGGCAGTTCACTCTTTTAGAGGGCCCAGATCAGGCTCTTTTTAGGGCCCAGATGAGGGCTGAGGTGAGTAAACTTTTGGTTTATGCTCTAAAGGAGCTGAGGTCTCCTGGGCTCCCAACCCTCTGTTTGCATACACTTTTTTTTTTTTTTTTTTTTTTTTATAATGCTGAATGGTTTTACTTTATAAATTATGAAAACAACTGAATCAATAAATATTAACATAATGTGTATTGCCTTGGCAACACAGCACTTGATACAAAAATTAAAAACAAATTATGTAAACCACCCACGGTGGGGAGCTTTACCGGAGATAAACCTGCAGTTGCTGCCAGAACCAATCATCTGGAATCAGAACAAAACCAAACAGTCCAAAGCTAAACAGCATAAACCAAGGGCATCTTTCCCCAGACTGATCCTTAGGTGCTGTGTGCTGGAAATGAGACTGTTGCATCCCGTGAGAGTGGAATTTAGTCTCTATGAATGTGTTGCCAGGTCTTGGTACCACACAGAGGGTTTAGTAAATAGAGAATTGGTGTAAGTTTGTCATTTGACTCTAGCGTAGTGCAATAATTTGCTTAACAACTTGAGCATTAGTCAGATTGTTACACAGCCTGTTCTATACACTACTCTCTAATACCTGTGCCAACCACTCCAGCCCAATCCCAACTCAGTTTTCCCTACCCCTGTATTAATCACTACCCTTGATCTCTGTATAAATCACTCCCATCTATTTTCAAACCCTACATGCCCCTTCCACATAGTGACAGAGTGAACTTCGACATCAAATTCTGTTAAGTCATGCTTTTATAAACCTGTATTGAAAATCACCTTTTCCTGATATTTTTTTGTCAGTGACTTTTTACATGACCTTAAGACCTTCCACTCCCATCTGCGACAGCACTGCACAGTTTCTGATGAATCTGGGTGCACAACCTTTCTGCATAAATGAACTTGAGATGTCACCTCAGATTGCATTGCACTTCTAACATGAAACAATTGTTTCTGTTGTTTTAGTGCTATAACCAATATCACGCCATTAAGATTACTCGGTATTAGGCTGTATGCACATTGCATTAAAAAAACCTTTTTATGGCTGAGTGCCTTACTTGTGCATACTGTGCCTTCCACATTACCTTTCCTTTGAATATGACACTGCTTCCACAGATGTGCCTTAAAGATTGCTGCTTTTTGACAGGGACGGCACTGTAACTCAGTGATTATGGAGCAATCTCTGACCTGTGAAGATCAGTGCTGAACCGTGCCTAGAAATTGGATGTAATACATTCTTATGGAGAGGGTACAGGCTTGAACATGCGTAATTTAATTTATTAAGGTTAGAATATATTTTAGACCACATGCCCTCCGAAGCAGGAAACAAGTAATATGATTTTAAATTAATTTGCTACAAACACCGAACGACATTTGAAAAGACTGGTACAAGCCTGACAGTCCAAAAGTATTTATACAGGGAGCAATTTGCTTAACCAACTGCTTCCTTTGTGTCATCTGTTCCTTCAGATAGTTATATTTGGAACAAAGTGTTTTTCTGCTCCTGGCACCTCAGGAAGGAGTTCCTGTGGTGATGTGGCTTTGGAACTGAAGCAGGTAGGCTGAAGCTCCCAGGGGAAGGAAAACTCACTTAATACATGAATAACATCAAATGTCAGTCAAGCCAAGGGAAAAAATGGTGGACAAGTGAAAGATAAATAGGTTTAAATAATTACTGTTGAAATCCTGTTACTCTTGTAATTTTTTTCTCAGCATGGAAGTCCTTCGGTAAGCAATTCAGCACAACCCTTTGAAACTGGCTAGAGCTGAATTAATATTTTAGTAGCAGCGTTAGTAATGGCATGAATGATGGTAGTGCTGTGATGAGCTATGGAGTTTTCAGAGAAATCCCTCTCTTAGGTGAATCGATCAACTGACATTGATTTAGACCAGGGCAGAACCTGGGCCTCCAGATGTAGGGGCCAACTTTACAAGCATGCTTTCTTCTGCCATTAGTCTTGGGGGCACTTCGAGAGACCTCAGCAGCAGCAATTATCACCCCAGGAAGGAGTGGCTGGATTTAATGGCACCATTCATACCAGCAGTCACTGGGTCTAGTCAGAGATATTTGCAGAAAAAGAGTTATTGCTCCAATTCCAATGCCCGTTCCAATGTCAATGTTTTTAGTGAAGTACTTCAGGACGTGCTCTCCTTTCAACCTGTGGTTGAGTCCTGTTGGCATCAGTGTGTGCAAAGTAGTCTTAAGCACTTTGCTGAGTAGGAACTGCATACGTTTATGTGTTCACTTGCAGGTTTTCCACAACTGCTTGTATCTCTTTCTGAGAAGTCTGCCTTTTTCTCCCATTCCACGTGTATCTTGTCTTCTCTGGGTGTGATTCTTTCCACACTGTTGGAAGCTGACTCCTAGCACAGGTGTTGGATGTTGTGCTCATATTTCTCTCCAGCTGTAACACCGAAGATTGCCGTGACTTCAGAGTGCACTCCTCTGTTATCTGAACTGCAAGCAGCTTTCTGTGCCCCTTGGGTTCCCGGAGGAAACTTGTGTCTCAAAATCTAGTTTCAAAATGGAGATTGGAAGGGTTTTTCCTCTTGTCCTAGAAATGACAGCTAAAAAAAAAAATTTAAAAATTTAAAAATTGGTCTATTTTAATGTCCATTTTCTACAGCCATATAACTTGACATATCCAGTTGCTAGAGCTCAAAAGTTGCAGCATAAGCTTGTGTTACCTTGTTCCTCACCATTTTGCCTTAAAATGTCATCCCCTGACATGTATAGTCCAGGATATTATCTCTTCTATCTGGGCAGTTCTTCTTAAGAAATAAGCATGCTATCAAAGAAAAAGAAAATAAACCCACCTAGAATTATTCCCAGCAGGAAAAGCAGCTGCAGCTGAGGGGGCAGCGTTGCCAAAGCCCAGGAGGTCGGAGTCAGAATTCTGAGATTTGTGAAGAGTTAAGTGACTTGCACGTGGATAAGCAGTTGAAGGCTGAGCCATCACCTCCAATAGGGCAAAAAGAGGTAACAGAAACAAATTTCCTGCCTGATACTGCATGCAATTCATTGCACCAGCTCCATAGTGCATGTCACTGATGTATGTGGCTTGTTAAAAATATGTGTTTGTCAAGTGGTAGGATAGGGTGTGGTATGTATCAGAGCCTTAGTGAAGAAAAGAGAGGATTTTGTTGTAAAAATAATTGGAAAGCTTGGAAAATGTGCTTTATAAATTAAGATGGGATTCTAAGAGGCTTTGAAAAAAAACACAAAGTTATCTATAATGTTATTGTCTTGTTTTAGGAGCAACTACTTTTGTCTTTGCCCACTGAAAAGTGGCTCTAAGAACAGCATCTGCTTACTTGGCAGATCTGTACCTGGAGTTCACTGGAGGGCATCTGCTATCTGTAGCAGATTACTACTTCTTTTCCTCTTAGTACGTAGAACCAGGAAAGGTGCAACAATTTAAGAAGCTGACATGAAGATACTAACTGAATAATAAACTTTAGTATCATTAAGCTGATGTTCATACAAATGTAGCTCACACATTGCTTCTCAATGTGTACACACATTTATTTTCAGTTTGTAGGTTTATGTTGTTCTTCTAAAGATGCAAACCAAAAATACATACTTTGTACTGTACAATAAGTGACTCCAGGCTTGAAATTCACTATATCCTACTTGCTTACTTGCTAGATTTTTTTCTCATTCAGATTTACCATGTTATTGGTATAACATTACCTTTATTATTAGAGAGTGGTGTATTTCTCTCTCTCTTTGAAATCAAGAGCTAGAGGGTTTGGATGATGTCTCAGGAGTTTGATCAGCTCCATAGCTCCTTGAGAATGGAAGCAGTGGTGGGTTTTTGGGACTGAATTAATGAACAGGAAAGGATAACATAATATCAACACTCATCGTACATTTCCCAGTGCTGCTGGAAAAGTGCTGGCAAATTTGTCCCCACAGGAGCAATCTCACAGAGAAAATTTGACAGGACAACAGGGAAGAGACCTATCACAGAGCCAGAGCTCATCCTCTCCAGACCTGCTGATTCATATCATCAGACTGGGCAAAATTTACTGAACTAAATGAATCTGCATCTGAACTTGTCATCTGAAGCCCCTTCATAGTCAATGAGAGCCAATGTAGTTAGCTAAATGTGTCCCATCTCCAAAATGAAATCAGCATTTAAATTAGGTCAGATGAATCATCTTCTAAAATTGCTTGTTTCTCTCTATTGACTATTACAGGAGCCCAGGGTAACTAAATGAGTTGTACACTTAGGTGAGATAAATTCCACTCACAGAAACCAGAAATCCTCTAGGCATGAAGCATTTCTGTAAGGAGATATGCTCCTTGCCAGAATACTTCTTGACATATTGAACTTCATCTTCAGAAACAGTAGGTCCTGAACTGTAGAGAAAGGAGACTTGAATATTTGGTATCTCAATCTCAGGAGAAAAATAATATATATTTTACCAAAGAAACTCCAAATTTTAAAATAATTAGACAAAACATTATAACTAGAGGGAATTAGAAGACTGTTCCAGGATTTTTTCTCTTAGGCTACTGGCTATTCTCTATGCTTAAATGTCTTTTTGAGCTAAATAAACCCCGTGGTCCTAACATAGAGTCTGGAAAACTATGTCCTTTTTTAGTACTAAAATGAAATGTCATGATAAAACAGGAACATTTTAGCCCTTGATATATTCAGTAACTTTGTGATAAAGAAATAATCCCCATTTCCTCCCTCAACTTTCAAGGGTCCTGGGACACAAATGTCACCTTTCTATAGCAGGGTATAATTGATTCTATTTGCAGCTGCTTAGAAAGAGGTGGAGGAATATGGCAATAATCCAGGGATGACTTGAAGTCAAACGGAAGTTCACATGAGGCTGTGAATTCCAACATAAAACAGCAAATCCCAAAGGATGTTATTTTTGAAGGGCAGATCTTGTGTGGACATTACATACTTAGAGTCTTCCTATTCAGAAGTAATCTTTGTGCTGGCACACAAGGACGTTCTAATCATCTTCTTGATGAATGTCCCAAGAACTTGCAGCTAGCCAAGTAAAGACAGTAACAGGTTTGATATGCCCAAGAGGCAGAGCTTTCAGTGGTTCAGTCAAGAGGAGGAAGAATTGAAGTGTTCTGAATGAAACACTGTTGATGACATTAAAGAATATATTATCTTATTAAAAATTCATCCTATATAAATCATCAGAAAGACACGATAGAAATAAAATAATTGATGTTGCAGGCAGATAAGACCTCGGAGACCTAACTGGTTGATTTCTCTGCCAAAACACTGCCTCATATAATATTTTGTACAGCTTTGTGTAATCTTCCTTTAAATGTATCAGGGAACTTAGATTTCTTCATTTACAAGAAGAAACAATTCACTTGCTTAGAAAGAAAATTTCATTGCTGGGTATATTGCCTGGTAACCTAGGCATCCACTCCCCTTTTATTTTTTACTTTCAAAGTACCATTTCATTATTCTATTTTACCAATTTTATCTGTCATTCTCTTTTTATGAATTAATATAACTTAATTTAATAGACCTTTGCTAGTTTCCTTTTGTCTTTAGCTTAACCCCTAAATTCATATATGATTGTTCTTCCATTATTTCTTGTAAATTAGTATCTCTGTCCCCTTACTCTAACTTCTTAAATCTCTTTCGCTTCAACTCCTTCTATTGTTTGGGTTTTGGACATTTTTTGTCAAGAATTAAGCACAATATTCCAAGTACAATTTCCACATAAACATAAAGAGAGGAAATAGTATTTAATTACCTAGAAATGATACTTTCATGTGGGTTTTTTGCATTGTTATCTCCCTGTTATCAAAATCACATCTAGTTTTTTAATATTACTCCAGGTAATTTGGGGTTACAATTTTTCAAGGTTTCCATTTAAATTTCCCCTGAATTTGTATTTTCTGAGTCATGTCTCATGTTAGTTTCTGTCCATGTTTCACTTCTATTTTCCTTTCTGCTTCCATGGTCTCACTCTCCTCAGTTCAATGTTATTGAGGATTATGAAAGTCAGTACCTCTTCTCTGTCTTCAGTGAAGGTATTGCTGGCTCTCATGCCCACACATCTTCTCCTCTTAAGACAGTTTGCATTATATTTGGGTCCTTAGGATGGCTTTTCTCCATACAGAAATGGGGGAATCCAAACCAATTACTATTTATTTCAAAAGTACACTTTTCTATAATACACATCCAGATATTTTCCTAAGGCTTATATATTATATGCCAATTTGGTAGATTACAGCTGTGATCTTCAGAGGTAAACAAGAGGGGAAGGGAGATAAGAGTTAAGCCTTGAGCAAATACAGCTTTCAGTGAGACTTCAGAGTCTCAGTGCTAAAAGCCTTTTGAAAAACCCACTCAGATCAATTTATCACTGTTACAGAAACAAGAGGTGGATGTGGAAGCCCTGTCCAGGTGCTAAAAACAGCCTCTCCACCCAGAAACCCATTGAAAACTACCCTCTGCTTCATTAGTTTATGCACATAGTTGGAGGTCCCAAAGGGGCATTTGATAGAGCCCGTTGTTTCTGCCTGGTTCACCTCCCCCACTCACTATTTCCAAGAAAGAAAGAGGAAATTCTGTAATTTTCTTTTTTGCCACCTTTTGTCCTCATTTGTTCACAGTTCCTTTAGCAGACAGGGGAGCCACCTGAATGCCTTTACATCGCTATGACATCTCACTTGAGAAATCATTCTGCATTTCTCTCTTAGTCTTCATTTAATTTACTTTAATCATGAGCTACAGTGAGAGTTTAGTGATCTGTGATTCCCATGATTATTCCCTTTTCCTCTTCTCTAAGCTCAGTACTGTGTTGACTGATTGCTGCTCTCCTGGGCTGGTTGCAGTTTTCCATGAGCATTCACTATCGATTGCTAATGGTGTGTTAACTTAATGTATTGGGTCCCCTTATGGCCCACAAAGTGCCTTGTGTGGATATGCTGATTTGCACATGTTTCAGGCTTTCTAGAGACTTCTCTGCTTAATTTTCTATTAATACTAACGGGCTTTCTCCCCTCTTTTTATTGATCCCTTTTTTGGGATCTTTTAAAAAGAGTTTGTTTGATAAAACAAACTGAATTTTTATTAGCTACATCTCCCTCGTCAATTGCTATTATGTCCCTAGCTCTTTTCTTTCCTTTACTGAGTTCATGAAAACCTTCCTAATCCCTTCAGTCTTTCTGGCAAAGAGTAACCTTTGCTTGTTTTCCTGCAACCTTTCCTATTCTTTCCTCCCTCTCACATACATACGGTTCCTTCTTTTCCTAGTCCCAGTTCATCCCCTCAAACCTTTGTCAAGTGTTTTCTGAATCCGTGTTCTCTGCCTCTCTCTGGAGGTTTTTCAGAAGATATCCCGTCCACATTTTGTCTTGCGTGTTTCCCACCTCCCTTTGATGCTGATGGATTCTAATATTTCCTGAAAACTCCTTCTGATATATAACTCCTGACAAATGATTCTTGACTTTTTAAGATGGTTTCCTTATCATCTATTATAATTGCACCATATTGTAGTCTGTCCATTTCCTAACCTAAATACAGTTGTCATTGACAATGCTGTTGAAGTGACATTGTTCTCCCAGTTTTCTTCTATTTCTGTCTCTGGTAAGAATTCTATCCAACAAAGCTTCTTCTCTCAGTGGAACCCCTATTTTCTACATCCTACAGCTGTATATGATTTAGGACAATTTTGATGATACATGTTTTGATGTCATAGTAGCAGAACAGGTAATGACTAAATGCATTCCCTAATGAACAATATCAGAAAGTTCTGACTGCTAAAACTTGGTATGACTTTTTCCTACCATCGTATACTGTTGGTAGTCTGTAGAAAATGGGCTCTGTACAACAGCTGCATTCTGAATATAGATTTTTTTTTAGAAGCTTTATCCCTGTCCTCAACCTATGTTTTCTGTACTGACTCTCTTTTTAAAAGGTATCTTCTTGATTGTTTGCTGTCCTTTTGAGTAGAGCATTAAGAACCTTAGCCAAGACTATGACCTTCTGGATGCTGCAGCTAATTGCAAACAAGTAGCTTCCATCCACTCTTGCAAACATCTCTGGAGTGTTCAGTCTTGAATATTTCACCCTCAGCTGAGCATTTATCTGAATTCAGCTATAAATTTTGCACTGACTGTGTATACTGGAAAACACAGCATCCATTTCCATATTAATAATAAATATATAGAGTTGTACCTATTCTCTAACTCCATCATCATCATCCTCATGAAAATATTTTATGTGTTTGTGCCACCTCTCTTATAACTACTTCACAGGTTGTTTAAAAGCATGGGTAAGTATTATTGCCCTCAATTTTTTTTTAATGGAGGCAATATTATTGCAAGATAGAGCACAAAATTATTTCAGTAGGTGCTCAGAGAAAAGAATAAGACAGTTAACAAATAGTCCACCTCTCCTGACTCCTGCTTATGTCTATTTTGAATTGATATGCCCCATGCAAGATACCAGCTTTGCTGTTGCCACCTTTTGCCAGATACTGCTCCAATACGGTCACAAACAATCTGTGAACAGGGCTGGCAAATATTAGATCTTTCTCTTTAATGGCCAAACTGAATAATCAAGTAAAATATGATGTTGGAATAACACAAAATAGAAATGGTTGATTTTGACTAGTAAAATAAAATATTGGGGAAAGAAACAATCTGTTTTTATCTAAAGAAAATATTTTGACCCTGTCAAAATAGTTTTAACCTGAAAACCTGGCAAAAAAATGGCATAAGATTTCTATCAAGTTCCTTTGCTATATTTAACTCTTTTTTTTTTTTTTTTTGCATAGCCAATAAAACAGTATTTTTTAAAAAATATATTCACCATAATTTTTAATGAAGATCTACTTGAAAGTTCCTGCTCTATATAGATAAGATAACCAATGCTGCAAGGAGCAGGACTATTCTTGTCCCCATTTCAGAATTCAGAAATGCTGAATTTCTGAATGTGATGTCAAATATTTCGGGCAAGGGATAGAGCCTCTGAAAGGCATTCAGAAGCCCCGTGTCCATGCTCCTTCATCACCTTGAGATCTGAAGTCTGGGAACAAAAGGTGAGGTTCCACCATCACGTGGTGTGAACAGTTATCCCTGGCATGAGGCAGGTGGAAGAACCCTCTCACATGTCCATGCCTGTGGCATCATGTGACAGGACCTAGGTGACAGAAGGACTTTTGCTCATCTCAGAGGAGAAGCTGTGGCAGCAGGGAGCAGAGCATGGTCCTGACTGGCAAGGTGCAGATTTCACCCATCAGTTGAGGGTGAGGAACCTCAGGAATTACACCCCAGAGACAGAAACCCAACAGGTCCTCAAATCCATCCTTCAGCATTTCAGGAGCAGGGTCTTTCAGGTCCACCCCATATGAAGGTATGAGCTTTCAGAACATATAAACCCTAAAATTATGAGTGGTTCAATCATTCCAAGCTTCCACCTACCATTAATATTCAATGCCTGTTCACTATCTTGCTGCAGTTTGCTTCTCTTTCCTTTTAAAAAGTAAGTTTTAGTTGTTAACTTGTTGTTGTTCTTATTGATGGGTCAACTATTTGCTCACCACAGTGTAGGCAAAGCTGTCACTCGAGGAGTGGGCATGGTGTGAAGTGCATGGCAATGTTTCTGTCGTGGTGGCTTTAGCTGGGATATTGGTTAGTGGAATAAAAACTCAGCTACTTCCTTCAGGGTGATTGATCAATTTATTTTCCTCGTCTTTGCTCTTGCTGACAACAAGCTTGATGAAATCAGTCTTTCTGAAGGCAGCACAGTGGATTTGACAAATCCTGCAGAACTGCTGGAGCAGATCCCTGAGTTTGCTGAGGAGCTGATGGAGCCTGAAGATTGCTTCCCTGAAGGTAAGGGCCTGCAAATTTCCCTGTGATGCTGACCCAGCTGTTTCATCTGACTGGAAAAGTTCTATGTATTTTACTTAATTATTTTAGAATATGACAATTCACATTTGCATAGCTGCTTTTAATACCCAAATAAGACAGCTTTTTATTACTCTTTCATCACAAACCTGCTCCAAAACACAGGTTTAAAACCCAGTTACATCAGAAGATTTATTTTTGAGTTGGTCCACAAGGTAAATAAAATCTTAAGTTATTTCTTCTCAGAGTGTGACCCATTCCAATTACTGTCTCTGTCAAATTCCTCGTTTTTCTTTATAACTGGATTAGGAGAAAAAGTGTTATCTGAATGCTAGTATATTCCCATGGAAACTCTAGGATTATTATAAATAAAAACAGAGTTGCTCAGATGGGATCAGACAGAGATGATTTGCTGGGTATATGAATGCCCCTGAAGTCAGCAAAAATGTGCATCTCTGTATGTGTGAGAAAGATGATTGAATGGGGTAAGGGAGCCCTTCAGGGCTTACAAATGTCCCTGGGATCTAAACATTATTTTGGCAGCTCTGCTTAAAAGCAGTAGCCAAAAATTAATGCAGTTGACAGAAGAAAGCATGGTACTATACTGTAGCTATTCTAGCCCATGCAGTTACATTTAGAAATTAGATCTGGTGTTTTCATTCTTTCACAATGCATTTCTTAATGAGGCTAGTGAGCAGCACTCTATGTTGTGCTCTGCAAAGTGAGAAATTATATTTTAATTGCTTAAACAAGCTAGTGCTGTAATATGGATTCTAGTCAGATGCCAGTTTATAAATTCTCAGACTGCAACTGGCCATGCTGGCCTTCCAGGTGTTAAAAGAAATGAGGTGGACATCACACAACACATCACTTCATTCAGTGCCCAGCCCTCATTCAGTCCCAGAGCAGTAGAAATATATAATTTGTAATTAAGATACCTTAAAATAACCAGAACTGCCTGAAACTCCATTGTGCAGGACCGTATCTGTACCGACCCAGTCTGTCAGATCTTCTGCTGTCAGTGGGACACAGGGTAGTAAGTGGTTCTCTTGGTAGATCACTGGAAGGATTAAGCCAGTTTTGAAGCCCACCTGTCATCTTAGCAGCAGAGAAATGTAGAAATGAAGGTGTTATGGGCTGAACCCTAAGCTTGCCCTGGGTTATATCCACCCTGCTGCCTCCTGCTGCCTTCCCCTTAAGCATCTCTGCTCCTCCTTTTGCCTTTTGTTTCTCATCTCTTCTCATTCCTCACCAGGCTCTGTTAAAGTCAAAGTCGTCTTCTCTTCTACCAGATGAGCCTTAATCTCTGAATGGAGATTGAGGGAGAGAACCTACTCCCAGCCCTTGGGTCCATGCAGGGTGCCGGGGGGCACTGAGGATGCAGTTGCAGGTGACATCCTCCCCAGCTCATTGCTCTGCTTTCCTGTGCAGCACATACCCAGGCAGAGATTTTCAGAGGCCTGCCACTGTGCAGGCTAAATGCGAACACTTTCCTTGTGGATCTGGCAAAAATACATAAACCTGGTGTGTGAATGTCCTCTCATCAAATTTCAAGTCAGAGTGCTGTAAACTGAAAGCTCAGACAATTCTTGCTGCAATGACATTTAAGTTTTATTTTATTTATGCAGGGAAGCAAAGTGTTTCCCTATTATCTTCTTCTATTAAATGCCTTCCAATATTTTTACTCAAATTTACCGTTGCAATTAAACCTCACACAGTTATCATTTCAGTCCACTTAAAAAACAAGCAATCAAACAAACAACAGTCTAGTTAGATAAGATATGACAAGGCTATAAAGTACTAAAATGGAATTACTGAAGGGCAAGCACTGAGAGAAATTATCTAATGTTGCCTTTAATGTCTTGTAATAAAGTGATACAACAATATTTGGTATACTGGGGAGAATGACCAGCTAATTCTTGTGAAAGAGGAAGATTGGGTGAGATGAAAAGGAAGAGCAGGAGGAAGGGTTAAGTTCTTACCTTGTTAGCTCACCAGCTATCTAAATTCAAACTATGACATTTCTAAATACATCCAGCATAGGTTGTGTCCTGAACAAATACATTCTGGATTCAGCCCCCTTTTTCAGATAACAAAGGCAATGAAGATAATGCATGTTCTTGAAATAGTTGCTGAAAGTTTGCTGAGGTCACAGTTTTCCCGGAGTTGGGTGACCCAGATAAACCATAGGTCATTTTTCTTGGGGAGACTTGTTAATTTGTTATCATCTCAAAATAGCTTTGATTAGGGTCAACAGGGAATATTCTTGGGTCAGGAAATGCGAAGCCAAGGTAGGGTCACAGCTCTGGCAGCTAGCAAGTATTGCTGGGAAAAACCTGATAGAAATGGAGAGATCATTCTTGTTGTCAGTTGATGGGAAACCAACATCTAGGCAACGCCAGCTATTTGGGTATTTTTTCCTCCAGATGCCTTGCAACACACCAGTCCTGTTGCCTCCATTGGTATGCGTTCTCCGCATCAAATATCGCTGTTTGGACATTCCCTTCTGTGTCTCGCAGAAGGTCATCCAAAGAAAGCCCCCTGGCCCCAGCACAATCCTCTCTCCCAGGCCCTAATAGGAGAAAGTTTTCACTGAGTCCTCAAGTGTAATTCCCTGGCCTGAGCCTGCTGGCAGAGGTTTCACGGGAGTATCATCTGATGGGCGCGCGAGAACGCGCTACCTTGCGCAACGCGCGGTTGATCGCAACTCGTGACACCGAGGACACCCATAAACAGTTTTTCATGTGACCACATAAGAGCAATTATCGCAGCTGGAAAATACCGTGTGCTACAGGGAGGTGACTCTGAGCAATGGTGGGGTCTGCGTCACGCACTCCCAACCCCAGTCAGTGGCTGTTTAGAAATGAAAAAGCGAAGAGGAGCTCAAACGGGTCATTAACCCGAGCAAATCTAAGCTGAGCAATGGGCGCTACCAGCAGACGATGTTTAAAAGCTGAATAAAACCAAACCAAGCCCAGCAAAACATAATAACTCTCTTCCTAGGGAAAAAAAAACAACACAGAACAAAAACAAATTTATATTTTCCCTCTGGCGATGATGTCTCATAGACACAATATTTTTCCATCAGAAAGGGCATGCTAATATTTTGTCTCATCCAGTTTTCAGCCATCATAAAACTCTTACTCTCCTATCACCTGTACAGAATTAAATTAATTCAGGTAGGGCCCTTAGACCTCATCTTGTGCACCTCCTCTCTCAAAGCATGAGAGGTGGACCAAGGTGCCCACCTCCTTTGCTTCAAGGTGTCCCGTCATTATTTGCAATGACCTCCAAGTGGACAGGTTTTGAGGAGAGTAGCACAGATGAACAAGTCATGTACCCTTGGAAAAAAGCCCTTGGAATAATAAAAAGCAGAACTAGAAGAGGAGAAAGGAGTTGAATAAGAAAGGCCTGCTGAGCTCACATTCTCTCCATGTCTGGGCAGACAGCTGGTGTCTTACGAAGGGACTACAGCAAGATTTCCTTTCCCACTTGAGCATACACAGCCAGCCAGATTAGAAACCCAGGCTTGCAGATATTTGTATATATATATATATTCAACCCATGTTATGAATAGCTGCCTGCTTGAATTTATGCTGAGGAAACTGTATTTTCTTGTGTCAAACCAAGCAATGCTGTAACAAGCATTCAAAGCTAAGAAGAATATTGTTCTAAAAGTAAATGTCCTGGAAATTGGGAACTCTTGTGTGAAAGTAGCTACAAAATTACCGTGGTTTCAACATAAGTTACCAATCATACTGGACCACAGTATAGAAGAAATTTACTGGTCTTCCTGGTTTACTGAAAAGAACCAGAAGCCCAAGACAGCCAAAACATATCTAGTGATTTTATGTAAATTTAAATGTGTATGTTGGTGGGAACAGGCAGTGGGTTTGTAAATTATTTACTCATAAGCTTAAAATCAATAGGCTTGGCTGTCGCACACAGAGGAGAAAGTTTTCACAGTGTAGTTCCCACACTTCTAAAAAGATATTTTTCCCAATGCACCCTAGTAATGCAATCAGGCCTAAAAGCTCCATGATTATAATGTACCAGGCTAGAAAATATGAATATGGAACCAGAGAAAGATTTACACAAAATGCATTGTAAATTAAATTCCTCCTGCTTTTTTCTATTTTTTTTCCCTTCCTTTCTCTATCACAGCTGCAATAGAGACTGTGGTTTAGGACACACTTTAATCTGCAATCTGTGATTGTACTGTAGGCCACCCCAATGGATGAAGGAAATAATTCTCTTGTTATGAAAAGCAAACAAAACCTAAATAAAGATCATGATATATGGATGCACTTGGGAAGGTTTCTTGGTAAATAGATCTCTGTTTCATGAGAAGTGATATGTGAAGTGAAAACACAGGTTGTTTTTGGACAAGTTGACCACTAATGTAGCTCAATACAGCTTCACTGGCTTACCAGAAAATAACTCAACCCTTTGGAGAGACTTTTTTAGCTCTTCTCAGTATCTGTTAAGTAGTAACCTACTAGCAAAAGGAATATTGTGAAAATGAGTCTGTTTGCTCTCAAAAGCCCCATGCAGCCCAACATGAATTTGGGTAGCAAAACAAATTCTGACTAAATCACAAGGTGGGTCAGCTTCTTCTGCACAACCCATTGTGCAGCACTGATTCTAGGGATAGCACAAATCCATTAGACAAGGCAGGATGAGTAATGGTGTTATAAGAAATTCTGAAGAGTTTATTCCTGCCTTGAAACTCATTGTTCTAAAAAGGTGTCAGTGAATAATCATCTTTGTGTGGACAAAGCAGCTTTCAATACCTGAAGGTGGGGTGTGCTGACCCCCTGCCCTGGTGTATAAAGCATCTGGAGTTATGTTTGCTCAGACCTTCACCAATTTAAGCCTTAGACACATTGGAATATTTTTGATATTTTGATTTCACAGTAATGGAGAAGAAAAAACAACAACAAATCCATTAATATGCTGACCAAGGGCAGGTAAACTCTTTTTTGGGTTATGTAAAGCTTCTAACTCAAATTTAAACTCAAGTCAAGGTCTCCAGAACATTAGGCTACCAGTATTGTGATAATCTAGAAAAGCATGGGTATGAAACAACAATCAGTGAGGGAAATATGAAAATTTTAAATGGAAACAAAACTTCACTAATTCATTACAAGACTTGTTTGTGGTCAGTTTTCTCTTTCAGTTTTCTTTTTTTCTGATTTATGACTAGTTTAAAATAGCATTTCATCTGAATTGCAGCCAGCATGATTATTCACAGAAGTGCTACTTGACATCAGTAATTGTATCAGAATCTGGTCTAAACATTTCTGAATTGAGGCCAATCAAAAGCATAGGATTTAATAGCTCGGTGATTTTGAGCTGACTCATCTGAGAAGCTATTTTCAATTTTTCAAGGTATTTCTGTCTGTAGCTAGGACTTTTTTTCAGATTGAAATTGCATGAAGCCAGCAAAGAGCTTTAAAAAAAAAAAAAAAAAAAAAAAAGTTTTGGTGGTCCTAGCTGGCTTTCTCTCTTTAACAATACCACTCTGTACCTGTACATTATTAGATTGAAGCTGACTGAATCACCAGTCGCCTGTTTTTCCTTTTTTGTTAGCATTTTTCATCACAAATGAAGTTACTTCAGAACTCATGGTGACCTGCTCATTAGTATTTATCTTGAAGATGATCTCTATTTTTAGCTGTGCCTGGGCTCAGGTAATCAGACTGCCTGCCCAGTGGAAAGGCAGACACAAACTCCTCCAGGGAATGACTCAGCCAGCCCTGACAGTGGGGAAAACCACTTCCTGGAAGATCCTAACCTTTTCCAATGGTACTTAGAGAGCATTTTGAGCCTCTAAGAGCATGACAGAGCATGTCATACCTGTTAGTAGCTGACCCTAGGCATTCATCTGAGAAACTAAAAAGCCACATATCAATCTAGGAAGTGGGGAATAAAGAGTGGGAAATTGCTGGACAAGTTTTTTAAGTCTCAAAAATGCTGGTTTTTTCCCAAATGAAAGTGTTTATGGGAATAAGGGAGGCTCATCGGAAGTTTCCCATTTTGTTCTGGTAGAAGCAGTGGTTACCTCCAGTATAAGGGGGGATTTCTGCTTCACATGAGCAATCCCCATCTCCATAGTGGGCAGCCTCTTCATTAGGTTGTTCATGTGACAAATGAGGAATATAAACTCAGCATCTCCTGATCTAAATCTGGGCTGACAGTGACATAGCCTGTGTACCTGTACCTGTCCACTTAGCCAGACACTTGAAAGCTGGTAATGACCATGCAGGTTTTGGGGTGAGAAGTAGTACAAGAGCTTTTGGGCAGCACTGCTGAGAGATGCAATTAAGCCCCGTTCAGTCGTGTCATGCTGGTGGGATTGCACTGCATGGGCACCTCTAAGCAGAGCTGCTATATGTGTGTTAGCTCAGAGATCCTGGGACCATGCAGTATTCTGTTCCTCAAGTCTGTTCTACTTACATTCTAAAATAAACCCAAAGCACATTCATTGCCATCTCTGACCACTGTAAGGGTTTTAGCAAAAAATAGCAACTAACATGGTAGCTTTTTTTCCCTTAACAGAATTCTTTGCTGCTCAGTACAGAAGTGCCTAGAGGGATAAAACTTCCCTTTGTTGGTGTGGTACCTGACCTACAAAGATGCAGGGATCTGGTTCTCACAGTTCTATCTTCTTGCATTGTGTTCTTCTCAAATATTTTGATTAAATTAGTGTCTTTCAACTGAGCCATGAATTTCTCTGAATCCCAGAATAAAGTGGTAAACTGGAAAGCAGTGTGGGTCTGTGTGACTGAGGCATTTAGAGGACTGGTAATTACTTGCACCACTTTCCTGTTACCTTTGCATAAACAGTTTGCTGTCTTGTTAGTCCCATACCAAAACCTCATACATCCAAAAGTCTACACCTACCAAACATCTCAGATATGTGAGGGAAAGGGGAGAGCTAGGAGTGGTTCATGTATGAAACATCCTGAAGTTCTGCTGCTCCATAGCAGGGATCTGAGCTTATAAAAACTTGCAGAAAATGCCAGGAGGACCAGAGCTGACTTAGCAGCTCCCTTCCTCCTGGCAGAGCCCTGCTTCCAACTTCTTGGGAATCCCAGCATCCCTGGAGCTGCACTTGATCTCCTCACATACCACATGCAGCTCAAGTGCCTCTGTTATGCTACCTTGAATGAGCAGCATCTGCTGTTGGCATAAGCTTGGAACTCACCCTTTTCCTTTCCAGTTTGCTTACCTAAATATTATTTTTACTTTCAATAGCATTGCATTACATCACCTTAGTGAGATGTCCTCTCTCGTCACTTCTGAGCAATTGTTGCATGTTACAAAACATATTGAGAACCTTGATGATCTTTCAGCTATGGAAGCAGTTGGCCTGTCATTTTTTTCTCATGATGGGAAAACTCCATAGTTAAGTCTCTTTCTATACAACAGAGGAATTCAACATAGGCTGAAAGTACTGATCTTTTAAAATAAAGCTGTTTCTGAGGATCATTCTCATCAGCAAATATTGTGAAATTTAAGTCAAATGATCTGACATAAGGCTGAATGGCCAGCCTGGAAAAGCACAAGTCCTGCCTGCAAGGGTGTTCTCTCACACAATTTAAAGTTCTTACCCAACACAAGGGTATTTACAAAGTATTTTTTTCAAGGAATAGATGGTTTCATTCATTACTAATGCCAATAACCTTTTGCAAATGACTGTTGCTAAGGCCATGTTTTTGCCTACCAGACAACCACAACATTTAACTGTCACAAAGTATTTGTCACTAAAGTCAGGAAGTCCTATGAAACACCAGTGAGGAACCCACAGTGGACAGAGACTGCATATCTAAATTTCTCCTGACAACAAATGGTATTTAACCACCTAAATACCTTTTCCAAATGTATTATTCTAATGATTTGCTTTAGCTCATGACAGTCCAAGAGATCAAAATCTGTTTCTCCTTTCTGAGTCTCTTCAGCACATTGGTCCCATTTGCTCTGCAGAATCTCTCATTCATAAGATTACCACTTTTAATCAAACAATTTTGGTGGTACCATAATATAAAGAAAACACCCTTCTTCCATTCAAAAATATCTGGAGAATAGTGGTAGGGTCACTAGTCCTGACCAGGGTGCTGCCTGAGCTCAGCTAACACAGGTGATTGACCTAGGGCACCAGTGACACACTGCCAATATATTTTGTATGGTAAAAAACACTGGAAGAAATCACTGGGGCACATTTTTTGTGATTTTGAATGTTTTGTAATAGGGGAATAAGAGGAGGAAATGGAAGGCAGAGCAGAAGAGGTTGGTGGGAAAATCAAGGGAGAAAAGACTCCATGCAGCAACTCATTACTAGAAGAAATCTTGTTTTGATGTTCATTATTGCAGCTTTAGGAATTACATTGGCTGTTTTAACAATTACATTGTGTTTGTTTTGCTCCTTTTCAGTTTGTGTGAGATTGTTCCCATGCTGTTCAGTGGACATCACAAAATTTCCAGGAAAAATTTGGTGGAGGCTGCGGAAGACCTGCTACAGAATAGTTGAACACAACTGGTTTGAAACTTTCATCATATTCATGATCCTCCTGAGCAGTGGAGCCCTGGTAAATGTTACAGAATTTCTTAGCTGCTTTAACGTAGACTTTGGGAAAAGGTCTTCTCCTGTTAGCTGTGTCTAATATCTTATAAGCCCTTCCATCTCACTTCTCAAAACAAAGCATCTTTGGGGCTACAAGAGGTCTTCTGTTTCTCTGATTTTGCCTGCCTTTACCATATTGGAGGGAATTTCCTTCTGTGATAACATAAAATTATGATGTGTGCATGTTTTGGAAAGCAAATCCTTCAGGAAGTCTGAGTGAGGTAGTATCCCAAAGTTACTGCTTCAGCATCCCAGAACTGCTTCTTGGTGATTCCCATCTGGAGGTTTGTATTTTGCTCCAGGGATGGATTTTTTTTCTCTTATCTTTTCTTTTTTAGCACATTTTATAACCATCACAGCAAAATCATAAAATGCACTAGAGACATTTAATCAGTGCTCTACATGGAGCTGGCGGGTGCCTCTCATGTTTTGAATACAACTTAGCTTAAACTTGCCCTGCACAGATAGCTCCTGCTTGCATCCGAGTGTAGGTATGGAGCTGGGTGGTCATTGCCCAGGACTCTGGTAAAAGATTTTCTCCTCTTGAGATCCCACTGTGTATTGGGATTATCTTCTCCATATTATCAGAAACGGCAGCATATACTTACGTTGCTCATTTATATGTCAGAAATATCACTGAAGTTGGTAGGGTTTCTCTCAGGCTTTTATCAGGGTGTAGAGCAAAAGAGTATATAAGAAGTTCTGCAGGCTTTTGTCTGGTGGTCATTGATCTTCTTCATGATAGAGGAAGAAATACACCTACTAAACTTGCAGGAAGTGCCATGTTTGGGCAGGTTATACACATATTTCTGGAGATGATGATCAAATTCATCCAAACAGATGAATCTGCCTTAAATACGAAAAGGAACATCATCTTAGAAAGGTGCTGGCTTCACCTCATCAGGAATAGTCATGGGCAGAAATGACATGATGCAGGATGACTGTTAAAGTAGCAGATTTACTACAAAGATCTGGAGAGAGATCAGAGAACACGCAGGGTAGAGGAGACTCCATCACAGCACCGCACGAAAGCCAAACACCCCACTGGGCTGTAAAAATAAGCATCTTCTTCCACTCCAGTTGGCATCAAGAAGACCTCAGCTGGAGCAGTGGCTTCAGCTCTGGGCGTTGCATTTTGGAAAAGACATGGGCTAATTGAAGAAACTCCAGAGGAGAGCTACACAAATTATCAGTGGCCTAAAAAAGAGAGGAAAACACAAAAGTACCAGTTATGTAGTTTGAAGAAAATGTATGCAGGAGACAAGAAGATGGAAATGTATAAATGCAGATGGAAAAGAAAAGGAATGGACCATTCTCCAGGTCCACCAGGGATAGGTTGAAATTTCACCCAGTGGATTTTATTTTATTTTATTTCATTTTAAGTTTTTTTATAAAGCAAGTGACTGAAAAATGGGTAAATAGTAGGATGCTCAAAATTGTTATAATTTTGCAGAAATCAATGGAGTCTGACAGTATGTGCACTAGCTCAAGGATCAGCATGTTAATTTTTTAACACATTTTAAAGGGAGCACGTTGCTTGCTATAATACACTTTAGATGAATACACTTTAGATGAATACACTTCCTTACATATGTAATTAAAAATGCCTTAGATACTGAATGCTGCAATATAACTCATTTAATTTTCATTGCAGGCATTCATTTGCTTTTTTATGGGTTTCAGTTCAGCCACCATGCTTCTGCATGAGGTCAAATCACACTGCATTTTCTCATGTATCAGCACTGAGCTTCAGTGTTTGGGCTGGGGATGTTGAAAGGAACACACAACCTTTTTCTTATATTATTCTGGGATGCCAAAAACTGAGCTGCATCCCTGTGACATTCCAAATTCTTCATTAAGTTTGAAAACCAATATACATTTGTGGGGCTGTGAAACCATCAGAATAAAATGAAAGCTTACTGAAAAGGTCCAAAAACATTTCACATGCATTTAAGCCGTAACCACCCAAACTGAGAGCCTGTGTTGTTGTAGTAAATGTGGATAACACAGCAGGTATCCTGTTTAATTCTTTTTTAACATAAAAAGCAATGCAGAAGAAATCATGATGTCTTATGCTGCAAAGATTTCATGAGTTGGCATAGGGAAGAGCTGCAAAGCACCAGAATTTTGTTGGTTGGGAGGTAGCCATAGGTTGTGCAAAGTACAGTGCACCTTAGGCAGGGAGGTAATGTATTTTTCATCCCTTATTGAGAGGCTTTCTGGCTCTAAGTGTGCTTCTAGTAGACAAAACACATTGTACTGTGTGATAAGTTAGTAGAAAACAGGGAGAGCAAAGGAGGGAGAGAAGGAAATCACTTTAAATAGTTTGTTGTTATTTTTGCAGTAATGGCAAAGTACAGCAAGTCATCTGACAAAGTGAGTGAGCCCCTACAAGAAGTGATAAACTCCAATCTCTCTGGGTATTGTTTTCTGTGGCTTTCTCCAACAGCTCTTTCACACCCTTGAAATATCATTTTTGAAGGGAAGATAGGAGACTGAGTTGCAGTGAAAACGTCACCCCAAAGTGTGGGGACAAATGGACAAAGCCCGTGCCAAAGCTTTCTTGTCAGCTTAATTACTGTTCCCTGACAGGCAAAAGAGCAGTGTGACTGCTTGAGTGACAAGGAACACACTTCTTGTATCTCCAGGCACTGGATGTTTGTTAACTTTTTGAAGTTCCTCAGAAAGTAGCTACAGATCTTGAAATATGTAAATGCAGATAATTAAGATGATTAGCACATAGCCTCTCAAATAATGTTGTTTCTTGCTGGCAAGTGCTCTGGGTCACACGATGGGATGACAGTAATATCTCAAAGCTTGGGTTATCCAGGTTACAGGGACATGAGAGCAGCTTGTGCAGTGACATTCCCTGGAGCAGCTGGGGCAGGGGATCGTAACCACTGCTCAACTTAGAAGGCTCTTTTGAGGTTGCAGCCCTGGCACTAGGATCCTGCCTTTTGTTTAACGTACATTGTAAAATGAAAGCTAAATTCTGAGAGAGTTGTATTGTTGATTAATTTGTTGCTGTTGTTTTTTGTTTGGCATATTGTTTTATATCTTAAATATTTTAAAGGGGTTATTAAGTTGCTTGTACTTGATACATGTACCAAACGTCCTTTGATGATGCCCTGAATAAGATTAGTTAGACAGATGAGATGGGTAGATAGATACTTTGACCTTTAAAACGTAATTGTTCTGCTAAGTGAATAATAATGAGCATTTCTTGAGCCAGATAGTTGTAGCTACCTGAAATGTGATGGCTGAACAGAAGCCAGGGAACTCTGGTACTCTGTAACACAGGCATAGGCAGCTTAATAACCCAATTTGTCATAATTAACAATAAGCTGTATTTGACTTAATGCAAGGGTCAGATTCTGCCTCTTTAAGGCAAAGCATCCTATGCCCTGGTCACCTGAGGTGCCCCAATCTCAGTGGCACAGCCAGCTGGAGCTGTGGCAGAATGTCCTTGGGCAGCTTGGGGTGGCACCCTACTCACAGGTTCATGTTCTCAACTTAAGGGTGCTTGTGCTCCTCTTACACTCAAAGGATGTAGAGCATGAAGAGAGAGAGACCAGAGCCAGTCCTAGTTGTGCCTGCACACCCATTGTGCTGGACTGAGTGCACAGCCACAAATTAAATGTTTACTTTGTGCATTAAAATATATTTAAATATATCAGAAATCATATACAGTACATAAAATCCCATCAAATAATAGTATAGACTTGCAGTGCAGCACCAATGCTTTCCAACACAGTTCAGGAGTTTTTGATCAATCTTTTGTACTTTCAGGCTTTCGAAGATATTTATCTTGAAGATCGAAAAAACATAAAAACCATGCTGGAATATGCTGACAAAGTATTCACTTACATCTTTGTCTTGGAAATGCTCCTAAAATGGGTGGCATACGGCTTCAAGAAATATTTCACCAATGCTTGGTGCTGGCTGGACTTCCTAATTGTAGATGTGAGTATCATTTTGAAACTACGATGCTTCCTCTGTTGGATTTTAAAATGCATAGGAAGGGGCTGTTCAGCCTGGTAGCTTTCTCCTTGAAAAATGACAGCTGTCACTCTGATTCTTAGTAACACCCCTAGGCAAGCCTTGAAGGAGGTCTGCAGGCTTGATAAGTAACCATGCATCCCCAGGAGTCAGCGTGCCAGAGCAGAGGACATCGCTTTGTGTCGTTACCCAGCGGTGTCACCCTGCTAATTCGAGTCACATTCCCTCCTCATCCCGAGGAGCTTGCTCTTTCTTTCAGCATTTCACATCTCGTTCCACACTCCCAGCGAGCACAAGGTCCGGTTACCCCCGGCTGCTCTGCACATGACCCTGACACACACAAGTCTTTCAGCAGATTAGAGAAGCTGTCCTTGGCGGAGTTTCCCGGGGAGGCTGCCAGCAGCACGTAACAGTATGTTCAGTACTGTCCCCCAAGTATTTCCCACTGAAGGAGTCCAGAAGAAGGTGTGAATAGTCCTCTTGTCAAGGTGATTTCGCTATTACTAAACCCAGCAAAATGCTCCAGATCCTTGGAATATCACAGTGCTTGCATCTTCCACAAAGATAATTCTTAAAAGATAGGATTCGTTGAACGGAAGGGAGCTCATGCCTCAGGAGTGTCACTAGTACCAGGCACGTACCCCTTCAAAGTTTCGTGTTGCTTGGGTGTGGGCTCTGCCAAATTCAGAGAAAGCCAACCAAGCCATGTCCTCCAGATGAAGTTTCACATTTCATCACAGCCTATCAATAAGGAAGCAGTTATCTCCCTGAGGCCGCTTCTTATTACCTTGAGGTATGAATGTGGAAGGCTGGCAGAGCTCTTCCATGGCTGTGTAACTTATTAAACTTCTGATAAATTATTTTTCCCCATTTTACATCTGAACCTTGACTCAGGGGAGAACTCCACTTTCTTTGGCTCCAGTCCAGCAAAGCACTTCAATGGGACAATTTACTTGTTTGAAGTTACGGACATATCTAAGTGCACTGCTGGATCAGAGCCTTTGGAGGCTTCTCCAGAGCTTTAACAATTTGATTTATGAAAAGGAAGTTCTTTACATAAATTGTAGGTCATAAATTCTTCTTTGCATACCAGCTTCGAAACCTCTTAAAGGAAAGGCAGTCATTTTTTCACTGATTAGTTTTGATAGAAGAGGAAGGCCTGGTTTAATTATTTAACCACAGAATTAGAAACCATCAGTTCCTAAGCCCAACCATGAAAATTCTGTTTACTGTGGTTTAGGTTCATGGACATAGCTTTTCTGTCTTGGTTTCTCCATCTTTAAAACTGGACAAATAATACTCACCTAAAGTATTGTACAGGCTTCCAGGATTTTGTTATGGGAGTTATTGTTTTAATGAACTTCTGAAGGGCTGGCTGAGGGCTCAGTATTGTCACAAGTAGAAGTAGGGGTCTTCCTGGTGCAAGCAACAATTTGCACTATGAATTCACTGAAGTAGTTTGGAGACCTGCTGCATTATTCACAGTTTGAATGAGTTTCCACTCATTAGAAATATGTAGTTTGTATGGTATCTACTTAATACCACAGAAAGTAAAATGGAAAGTCCTGTCCTCCATGCAAAAAGACCCCATGGCAAAAAAATCCCATAAATAAGAATGCAAGTATGCAACCCTAAGATGTAGGCAGATGTTTGATTTTTAATGGGAAGGGAGTGTTGTGTGTATAATGATGGCTTGCAGAGGCAGCCACAGGTAGGCTGGGGAAAAGGACTTCACCTCCCCTGTCAGAACATGTGGCAGAAAAAATTGCTATAGCAAAAAGGCAACCACAGGCCCCTGGGACTCCCCTTGTCCCCAGCAAATGCACCCCAGAGCCTTCTTACTGACCCAGAGCTTTTTGTTCTCTTAACCCCCTTTTCTTAACATTTTTACAGGCTCCTTAGGTAGCCAGAAAGTTGCTCCATACTTGAGTTGTTCTAGTTAATAACTGACCCCAAGAAATCACTTGCCCTTTTTTTTTCTCAATGAATAAACCTGTTCCCCACGCCCCATTCTTTTCTTCAAAGTAATTTCCCAATGTGGATTGTAAGAACCCAGTACTATATTTTTGGGGGGATTTAACAGATGCTTCTCTCCCACCCTGATGCTCACACACCCTGCTGCTCTGAATTACCACAGTGACATGCTAGCATTTTTCCAGCTTTTTTTTCCCCTGCACTTTTTACTTCAATTTACATTTTCTTTTTGGTCCTTTGAGAACCAAATCACTGCAACTGAGCTGCAGAAGGGAGTGAATGGGTGAATTAGCTGCTCCAAAAGAAGCAGATGAACCACTTGTCTGATTTTCTCAAATTTATTTGTTTAAAATTATTCACTTAAAAATTCCTGATCTGCAAATTATTCATTACCAGTTTGGTATTGGTATTCAAAATTCAAGCTGTGATGGTTGATTTTTCATGGGACATGAGAAGCCATCTCTCATCTGTGTTTTTTCATTGTACAAATGTAACTCATAATACTTTTTCTTTTGTGAATAATTCAAAAAACCATTTCAAAATTTGCAAGTATTTGCTATTTCTAAATAGGAAGTGAGCCCAGAGGGGGTATAAGGATATTGCAGCAAGGGTTTTTTTGTTAAATTTTTTACATTTTGTTACTTTATTAATCTTTTTTGTACTTACTCTGCCTTGTGGAAGACCTTTGACACTAATATGGACCTATGTAACCACAAAGGCACCATCTCACAATTGTGGGTTATTTAAGAAAATTCTGGCTTGCAGATTCTTAACATGAGAACACAAAGTAATCCACAAACATTTTGCTGGAAGTAGAAACCCTGAAGGAGGATCTCTGACAATGGGCTTCTCTGCATCTCAAAAAGTGTGCCAGTGTAGTGCTTTGCAATAAAATACCTTGTAACACAATGAGGTCCTATCAAGTAGGCTGATACAGATTTCTTTGGGAGAAAGGAGTAATCAAACACCAAAATGCAGGTGAAATTCAACTTAGGGCACTGGTGCAAGATGCCTTAGATGTCTGATGAAATTTGGATATACTGAACAAATGGCATTAATGTGCATCTGTACGTTACCTCCCTGCAAATATCGAGAATACTGCTAAAAGTAACCCCTTCTACACTGCACATACACCTTCTCTGGGCACATGAACTGCAGTGATGGGCACTCAGTTCACAGCTCCTTTCAAATGAGGAAACAGAAGAGTCCATTGTATAGCTGCTGAGTAGACAGACATCAACATCACCATTAGGAATGGCATTTAGTCACAATCCTCTTTGCTAGGATGCACAGACAAATATTTTCACTAAGAATAGATATTTTCCAAGAGTTCATGCAACCAAAACCTCTTTGTACAAGGCAGATTAAGCAAGGAGTCTGAACTTGGCCAGGGACAGAGGCACATGGCATTCAGAATGAATGTTAATGAGAACTGCTTTCAACCAGGCATCTCCTCAGCAGGCAGAGACAGTTGGGTTTTAAACAAGGGGTAGATAAACTCCACCAGTTGTGCACGCTGGTGTCATGTTTGATGTTCCTTTCAATTGTTTCCTCTGACTTATAAATATTATCTTGAGCTTATCTTTTTTGTGCTTCAGCCAGTTAATTCTGAGCTATGCCCTAGCCTTTGCTGACAGGGGATGGATCATTCCATTGCAGCGGTCAGTTTGGGAAAGACATCAGTCTGGAGCTTAGCATCATTCAAAGACTGGAGGTGTTGCAGTCAACAGCTTCGTCTCTCACTGCTCGTTGATGGCAGAGGGGAGACACCAAAACCCTACAGAAGCTGTCATGAGAAAGCTTTCAGGAAAGGGATGTAAAGTCCCTAACTTGTTAGTAAGAATGGTCACAAAAGAAGTTCGAAGTTCCATCACCTGTGGCATACACAGAAAAATCCTCTTAAACAGGCGTTAATGTCATCTCTCTCCAGAAGTTCATTGTCACAAACCCATCATCTCCATTGCAGCTTTTGTGTTCAATTTAATTGTCCAGCAGTTAGTCCCAGTCCAGGCTTAAAATGAACCTGAGTGTCATTTACTGATTTCAGAGATGAGGGGAGGCGTGGGTTTCTCCACTAATTCTTTCTAACATTATCCCATATTTCAAGATTTGATACTTGGGAAAGCTATTTTCCTAAACAGTTGCTTTTGTAGAGATGCTGGCAACCTCCTTCTGCCTCAGCCACCTCCAGCAACGGGCCCCCTCTCAGTGGGTAAGGGGAGATCATCTCTATCAATTTTTGCCCTTTCACCCCACCATTTTCTTTCCAGCTGTGTCACCACAGAGGAAGATTGTTCCTTCCATCCTTTTCCCCATAAAGCCTGTGGAGGCCAGGGTTCACAACAGCTTTCAGTAGTAGATCTGTCTGCAAAATAGCTGAAGATGTGGATTTGGAGGCCATACAACTCAAAGAAGTTATTTAACAAGGCCACTTGACAAGATTTTGTAGCTGCTTTTATGAAAATAAAATAATGTATAGGTTCCCCCGCCCCTGCATTTTGTAAATGGTCATAACAGAACATGTTTCTGGTGTTTGCCTGGAGCTGCTGGGTTTGTCCCCAAGATCTGTATTCCACATGGAGCATCTTTCCAAATTTCCTGTGGGCTGCCAAATTTCCTGTTTGCTTGTTGGAGATGTTCAGTCATTAAATGCATCATCATTTTCACCAAACACTTAAAAAAAAAGTACAGATATTACATTTTCCAAGATAGTTTTATGGAAAGAGCATGTTCTAAGATTTCTTCTTAGGAAACCTCACTGCCAGATAAGTTAAAAGGCAATCAATAATCTTTGAGTTTTTGATGAACAGTTTAAAACACTTTATCCCTAGTTAAAAATTGAATTGAATTAAATTATGCCCTTGTGTTGGATTGTCTTTAAGTGACAATTAAAAACTTGGTGTGTGAAGTAAATATTGATGTCTTCTGATTGCTTTAATTGTTTTTTCCATCTGTATTCCTTGTTGATTAGCAAGGTGATTTCTGTTTGCTTCACCAGTAATTACACAATCTGCCATAATGAGTTGTTCCCAAACAGCACTGAAATCCAATTTGTATTCTTAGGAAATGATCCTAAAAGCATGTAAATTTCATCTAGTTTCTGTTCAGAAAAGAACACGGGAACAGAATGACAAAAATACAGCCCAAGAAAAGTAAAAATAATATAGAGTCTCTCTTGGAGAGGCAATATAAACGTGAACTTCTTAGTCCTCTTTGCAAGTTATCCAAAATCCACAGGTTATAACAGAGTATTAGTACTTCAGAGTTCATTTTTTACTAATTTTCTTCCAGATCCTCAAAACAAATTCTCATGTGGTATTTTTGAAGGCTTTCAGTGCCCAATCTTCTGTATCTCTGCTAATGGCATAAATCTCTCAGATAACTTGAAGGAAAGAGATTGTCTCTCCAGAAGCCAGGGAGCCTGGTTTAGAAGACAAAAAAAAAAAAAAAAAAAAAAGAAAAAAAATTGTGATTTACTACATATTGCCTAATTCAGGATAAGTGGAAACAAAAATTACAAATTCCACATAAAGATGAGATAAGTGGTTTTAATGTGTGTTAGCAGGTCAGTGGACACTGTAAATCTCCCTTCTGGCTCCCCACACTTTATCTCCACATAACACATGCAAAAAAATTCAAATGTCTTGTCTTATCTTGGTTTGCACCTCATGTTAGTTACCACATAGATGCTAAAAGGAGAGCAACTGGGCTTTGCCAAGTGGAAGCACAAGCTTGGTTTCAGGCAAGGCACAGCAGGACAAAGCAGGCTGCAGCCAGAGGGAAAGGGAGAGGAAAGGAAGATGAGGAGAAAATTCCAGCAGCAAGTGTAGCACCTGCTACCTGCCTTGCGAAGCAGTTGCAATATGAAGAATCACTGCAATTGCTGGAGAATTTCAATTGTTGTGGGAGAATTTCAACTTCTGAAAGCAATGTAAAAAAACCCACCTCAACTCAGATTGTGCTGAATTAGGTCTACCAACCATTTTTATCTCTTGACATTATTTTAAGTATGGAGCACATTTCAATGTCCTTTTTTAGAAGAATATTCTTGAAAAGAAAATAAGGAATAAAACCCTTGAGCTCTTGCATGCATCTTGCTTGGTCCTTTCCATTGCTGGGAGAGGAGCAACTAAATTCCTTTTATGTCAATTGTCCCCCAGAATGGAGGGTCAGAGCTGGGACAGAGATGAGAGATGTAGACTGTATTGAACAGTCTAGGCAGAGTCCCACATGCTCTGCAAGGACAGAGAATGGTCCTCCAGTTCCTCCCCTTGATGAGCAGCACTTTTGCCACCCCAGCTGTTGCAGACTGAAAAACATCTTCCACCATCCTTGTGGCTCCATCCAGGATTGTCAAGGGCTCCTTAAGAGACTGGTGGAAGAAGGATGTGAAAGGAGTGATGCATCCTGAAGAGGGTCAGGTTTTCTTTATTAGGGGGATGAGAGATCAAAGGAGTTGGGATGAAATTTGAAAACTGTGCCCCAGTGGTGTAGAGACTTTTACTGGCCTCCTGCCCTGGTATGACTGACATTTGGGTGCTTTGTGCTAAGGCAAATGAAGAAGAGGACTTGCAGTATGTAGGACTCCTACTTATACCATTGTCCTTCCTGGGCAGAAATCAGGAAATCCATAATTTTTCACAGTCCATCTCCATCCTAGCATATCCAATGCAATATGAGGATCAGCCCAGGTTTGTGAAGCCAAATAAACAGGGGTGATTTTCAAGCTATGACTGTCATATTTCACTCATGAACTTGGTGTTTTTCATATGGATTTGGAACACGAGTGTTTTAGGTAATTGAGCAAATCAGGAACAGCACCATATGGAAGCAGCCCAAACAGATTTTTTTTTTCTCTCTCTCTCTTTTTTTTTTTTTTTTTTTTTTTTTTTTTTTTTTTTTTGTGTGTGTGTGTGTGTGTGTGTTTTTCATTTTCTTATATGTAAGTGAAACCGATCCTAATCCTGCCCAAAAATAAGCGTGCCTTCAGCTCAGCATTTCAGCTCTCACTGGCTGGGATGGAAGTGGAGCATGGTCAATGGGGCTGAGCCCCCAGATGTGTACAATCACTATGTACACATCTGACATTATAAAGTTACCTTCAATTAATAAATAATAATCAAGCATATTCCCATCCACAGCATTCACCATTGATAAGGTACCCTGGGATGAATCATTTGGTGTGTTTGGAGATCATCTGAAGGGGAGCATATCTTTCCTCTTCAGCTAACATATATCAAGGCTTTCTCCATATAGTGTCTGGAGGACAAGTGGGGTGTAGTTGACAATGATAATGACATTTGTTTACTGTAAATTGTGGCAGAAACAACAGACTTTTCAAGGCAGCTGTACCTGCACAGCCACCTCTGCTGCAAAAAGGAGAAAGACTTTGGTCTTTGCCTAAGTTTTGCTGATAAGAAGTGTCACATAGTCCCCAGAGTCACAGTAATGCCCCTGCTATCCCTGCCCAGTGTTGGTAAAAGGGACCTGGAGGTCTGGCAGCAGTGTCAGTCTGCAGTGGGAAGGTGAATTGAGACAGGCTGAAAATCCATTTGGAATGGGTGGGGTGGGAAAGCTACAAGTCAGTAAGTCTGTTTGCCAGTCTCACTGAATGGAAGCTCGCAGCAGCAGGTCATTCAACTCACCCTCAGAAATTAACTGAGGTTTAATTCTTGATTTGCAGCCATCTGCCTTGGGAATTGACTGGAGTTGTTAGAAAAGCCCGAGCAGGTGTAAAGGAGGTGACAGATTAAAAGAACAGCAAGACATAAAGAGGTTCTTCTGGAAACCACCAGGAAGCAATTAGGATGCAGGAATGATTTATTTAAAAGCATTTAAGCCAACAGGAGGGGCACATGCTGTTTGCAACAAGGCTGCCCTCTGAAAAGGAAACATTGCCTTGAAAAGCGTGGACATGAGGTACAGGAAACAAGCTGAGAAGATGAAATATTAAGAAAACTTCTCAGCTTTAGTGTGAGCCTTTAGTGTGAGGGGGGAAAAAGTGTTCAGGAGAAAAAAAACCCTGAGTAGTTGATGTAAAAGCATTTTTTTATCATGAGTTATAAGAAGTAGCGTTGGGCTTTCCAGGAGATAATTTTGTTTATAATTAATCTAGGCACTCATGTAGCCCATCATATTATAATCCATGAGAGCACTCCATAAACAGTAATGAACGTGGCTGTGGGTGAGGGAAGCTGTTCATTAACTCATTTGCAGACACTTACATCTCCAGGCTATGGACTAACTCCAGAGCAGCCCTAAGGAGTTTGTAGTCTTTACTTCAATGTGAGGGTTGTGATACAGGGAAACAGATAGCAAAGGTGGGAATTTCATTTAGGTCACCTTAATCTCTCTCCAGTGTCCTAATTTGCAGACTTTTCCTTTAGCTTTATGCCCCCTTCCTTGTTAACATGCAGTTTCTGGTTTGGCAGATGCAGTCATAGTTAGGCATCTACATGGCAGAAAATGAAAAGTCAGAGGGAAATGGTAGGAAGATATTAAAAAAACCAACAAACAAGTCCATAATAAATGTCAGATGAGAAATTGTAGATGCTAATGGGAATCCCAACCTTATTACAAGCCCTTTTCACCCAACAGTGTTTCAGAGAGGCAATAAGAAGTTCCACTTAACTTCCAAATTTCCCTGTCCCTGCTGTTTTTCCAGTTTACATTTGGGGTACAGACCCAGTTCTGTTCCTTTTCAAATCAAGAAGAGCAAGTTGGAACTGCAAGTTTAGAGACCCTGGGCTGCTGCTAGGGGGGTGTGAACCAGACTTGATTGAAAAGAGACACCCAAAGTAACCTGAGCTCTCTTTCTTCTAGTTTTTTTTGTTTGGTTGGTTTGGTTTGGTTTTTTGTTTTTTTTTTAAGGAAAAAAAAAATACAGCTAGAGAAGGAAAGACAGGTGTTCCTGGGGCACACAAAAAGCTATTTGAAGGCACTGGGGGCCTGCATTAACATAAGCTACTTTTTAAATAAGGGGCCAGAGTTTTCAATTCATCTATGTTCCCTTTCAGATGTCCTTTTCTGCTGCTGTTCTCTCCCCCCTAATTTGAACAAGCAGGTTAATTTGATGAAATCCCTAGCTGCATAAAACATATGCTGTTACCCAAATGAGGTAGGAGGTTTCTTTTTCTCCCCGAGACAGCAGCTTCCAGGGTGTCTCTCACAGATGTGTGTTGCAGCAGGCAGACATTTAGTGGTGGTTCTCATTTTCTCTTGTTTTAGAATCTATATGGCCATCCAAGGAGGATTTTTACCACTGCCCAGGCAAAACTGCTTATTCCCTGGGTCTTGCTTTTAATTAATTTTAGTGGTGATCTGAGGTTAATTTAAAAATGCAGTCTGTGTCAAGTAGCATCTGCCTTGGAATGGTGCTGCTCATGTCTGTTTCCACCTTGGTCCAGGGGATGCTCGCTGGTTATCAGGAATAATGAGTTTTTAGGCTGGTGGGAAGGAACACAGGAAAAAGAAAGGAGCAGCCCCAATTCTAGCTCAAACCTCCTCCTTATTATAGGAAATGCTGTCAGCCTCAGGTGAAACACTGCTCCCAAAGGCTGCACCCTTTGGTTCACTGCTGCCAGCATAATTTCATGGTTAGGGAGCCTGTGCATGTAATTGCTGTTAAAATGTCTGTCTGTAGGAAGGAAACCCACTACTCACTGCTCTTATAAATGCAATAGCTCCTTGGGAAAAAGAGCCCCTGACCTCTTGATTAAAGAGCATTTCTCCTGTGTCTACATAAAGAAAGCTGCATTACTGAACTTCCTACTATGTAATTGTTTTCCTGCAGCTTTATAATTCTCTCTTGAGGTCTTCACTGGGGTTTACAATGCTGATTTCCAAAGTAACTATCAGATAGTGAAGACATTTTAAACCTATTGTATAAATTTATCTGTGTGTTCACAGTAATTTTAATTGTTAAAAATTGGTGCATATCTGTTAAATTTTGAATTACTGGGAGCATCAATGTGCTCCCTGCAGGATTCTTCAAGATGTTTAACAAATGTGATAGTTTATATGCACTCTATAAAGACTGCTCTTGGAAAACAGCTGAAACATTTCAAAAGGAGTTCACTTTGCTGTTGTTCCACCCTCACTTTGCTTCTTGCAGGTGGACACATGGCACACTGTGGCTGGTACATAGAGACAACCCTGAGCACAGTGACAGCCTAACACTAAATAAAGGACATTTCCATTTTAAGAATGACAACATCTCTTTAAAATAGTAAAACAGAAATAGTGGCAGTTACTGCAAAAACATTTCTATTCCCAACAAGACCTGTTTTTCTTATTCTTTTTTTTTTTTTTTTTTTTTTTTGGTCAAATATAATCTAGTAGCTGAGAGTCAAAATAATTAAGAAATTCAGACATTAATCTCATTAGAACATAGTAGCAATAATTTTGAACAGTTATGAGGGAGCCTATTCTCTTTTCAGGGATCATTTCCTGTGTTCTAAGAGTCTAAATTCATTGATTCTTTTTGATTTTGCCCTGGAAAGACATATTAATGTCATAAAATGGGGCACCCTAGACCTGAGCTGCTAATGTGACTAAGCCACATAGATGACAGGAGCTTGGCTTTCAGAACACCAGCCACAGGCCTGGTAATCCCCATGGGTGATATGCAGTCATAATATTCAATGCAGTCAAAAGATTTAAAAGCTCTTCTTGTTTTCTTGAGCATAACACAAAAAGAGGAAATAATGAAAGCTGTGGGGCTCATTTATCTCTCTCTTCACCCAACTCCAGTGGGGTGACATAAGAAGTATTCTAAAATCTAAACAGATAAACTTGCATATATTTATATGCAAGATACATGTAGGAATACATATTTCTATTCATGTAGGAATACATTTATGTATATATATACTTATAGATATATTTATAAACATGTTTATAGCAATACATAGACAAAACTCTCTCTTGGCAAAGAAATTAAGGAACAGGGGCAAAAAACTTCCCTAAATGCCAGGATCAGAGGCTAACACTCCCTGCCTGCAATAGCAAGAAGAAGCCAATGTGTGTAGGTACCACCAACGTGGCTTTGCCTGGAGCCTGAGCTTTCCTGGGAAATTCTACCACTGAGCTGGGCAGTAAATGCTGACTCTTTCAGGGTTTCCACCCTTATGGGGTGCTGTAAGTTTTGGGAAGTCACTGACAGCCCTGAGGCTGGGCTCTCTCGTTGGGCTGTGCTGAGTTATTCTGAGGAAAGAAGGGAAGAGCTGTGGCATGATTGAACTCCTGGGCTGTGTAACTGGTGAGACTTTTGTCATCAAAGTATGTGGAAACAGGATTGTAGACACTGATTCATTAGAACCACTCCTCACCTGAGGGACCCTTGTTGCTGGCCAGGTTGCACATTGGGTTCACACTGGATAGAAAATCTCAGTGACAACATTGTCCTGGGGACAATGACACCAGATAAACAGCAAGTCAAGGGGATAAAAACAGACTAGAGCTAGCACTGATGAAGTTGAGGGTAAGGAAGGTTTAGATGGAAAGCTATGAAAGCTTCTTAGTAAGATCTAGCAGGCTCTAGAAAGATACTGCGTGGAAATGCTATAACTAGAGCATCTGCAAATAAGAACAGTAATAAAACTTCCTGGGCCAGAAGTCCAGAGGAGTATGAAAGACTCTGTAACTTGCCAGTTAGCACACACAAGCCCAGAAAAAGGTGAAGGTGAGGTGAAAGCTCAAGCCCAACAGCAGATTCTGCATTTTGTGGGAAGTGGTTGCAGGCAATAGTGACTCCTCAGGGTTTGCCCGTGCTCCACAGTGTCACAGTGCTGCCTGCTCTGCAAGGTATTTTTTTTTTTCCAAAACAATCTACAAAACTATTTACAAAGAGAAAAGATAAGAAATGTGTGCCATGTTGTGAATCTGGAGGTTATCTTGACCCTGGAGGTGTTTTCATAGTGCCAGCAAGTTTCTGATACCAAGCAGAGCACAAAGCAGAATCTCAGGGCAGCTCTGGGCTGCACAGCCTTGTACCAGGAAAAAAAAAAAATAACAGAAACAGCTGACTTCACCTTTTGTTGTGATTATGTGGGGCAGTCAGTACCAATTTTGAAAACTGCTTGATTTTTTTCCTAAAAATAGCCTTCCGGGTCACTTTTAATCAAGTCCAAATGGCCAAGTCTCTGCCTTAGTAATTCTCCTATAAATAAAATTTGACGGGGATACCTTCAAAACCAACAGCCAAGCATTTAAACAAGTTGTCTCAAACTCAGTTCTGACTCCAGCCATGTAAATCATTGTCAAATATCACACAGCTTCATGGCCTAATCCTCTGAAGAGGTCTCTAATGCTGTTTAATCTGTGTCAGGAGGACAACAGCACCTGTGATGTGTTTCAGGGTGACATCTGTGGCACTCTAAAGAAAATGGTAACCCCACTCAGATCTAAAGTCTGGTCTTTCAGGATGTGAGCAGAACATCTTCAGCCTTGAGAGAAAGGGGAGTTACAGGATATAAATGCAGGAGGAGGATGGGATCATGCAGGTGCACACACCAAGGCCACAACTCAAGGTTGGAAGACCTTGAGAAGATCTGACTTTCAGTCACTGTGGGTGGTGCTAGCAAACAAAGGTTCTGGGTGCTCTTCTATATGATTATTTTTATTTTTTAATCTCTACATTTGTTTTAGAGAAGAATGATCTTCACTTGAAAATTGTGAGTGTAGAGATCTTGGTTTCGGCCATTGTGCATGCTTCCACTGAGGTGTTTATCTTGTACCTCCAGTCTTTCTGGATAGGGAGCTTCAAGGTCTTGTGGGGTTTTTATGCACTAGGTTTTCCACCAAAGGCAGAAATATGTGCTAGAGGGTTACTCCTATCATGATATCTCAATAATTCTAGTTATATTATAGTTTTAAGACAACTTAATTGAAGGGCTTAAGTGTAGAAGTATACTGCAGATTTGCTTATCATTATTATAAAGACCCTTCAGTCCTTTCTCCATATTTAGACAACATTAAATCCATGGTGAGAGTATATGGAAGGAGAAGGCTTTGGACTTCATATTAATGAAGCTTCAGAGTACAGGATGTAATCAGGGCTGGTAAGAAGTAGAGAAGACAGAACATGGGGCTGCCTCAGTTTGGAAGTGTCAGTGAGTTTAAGATGGTTTTGAAGTCAAACTCAGGTTTTCATTCTCAAATGTGATCATTAACTGAGGATTGAAAGAGGCAATACTAAAGAAGATATGTCAAACCTGTTGGAATTACTGTGAAGTATCTTCTTAGGGTGCTGATGTCAAGGGTTCAGATCTTTTCTTAGAGATGGAAGCAAAGGTTTCACTGGTGATTTTTATCTCCCCAAAATCTAAGGATTTTAAGATATTATACAATGATTCCAGTCTACTCGTCTACTGTAATGTTCTAACAGCACATTCACTACTAAAATGCAGAAGTGTTTATCAAGACCTTCTTTTCTGCATCAGCTGCTGGGTCTGCACACAGGAGGTGAGTTTGTGTCACACCTTGTTAAAGAGTGACATGTTAAAGTGTGACAGTCAGCCTCTGTGCCACTTCACTGTCTGCAAAGCTGGGCTGTCTTATCCCAGCAGATATCCAGCCCACTGCATCCAGCCCAGGCTTGATGTCTCTGAGACCTCCTGCCCTTAGGCTTACTGTCACCCACATGCCACAAGAAAGCCATCAATTGATAAATAATTTAACAAATTGAGCAAGTTTTACAAAGATGCTTAGCTGGGCAGACAGCACTGGTACAGAAATGAATGCATACTCAGGAGAAAGTTTGCTCCACAAAGGACGCTGGCTTGCAACTTAGGGGACCAGGCTTGTCTTATCCTGCTTTTGTCACAAACCTTATATGTGATGCTGGGCTGGTCAGCCAGCAGTAGGGTGCAGAGGAAAAATCATCCTATGATTAGGATCATCCTAATGAATAGGAAGATTTCCCACCAGAGCTGGTTGGGTTTATAGGGGAACCCAGAATTTCCTGTTACATTAGGTGCCAATTTTTATATAGAGTAGAAGAATCCCTGGTTTTAGGCTTATCTTCTATCTCTAAAATGGCAACAAAGCACATTCCTTCCAGGTAAGCCTTGCATACTTTTAATAGTGAGCATGGATAACCCAATACCATGATAACTGAGGCTGTGAAAACACCTAAAGTAATATGAGAGTAAGGGAAGTGTGATGAGCATAGGCAGAAGTCTCTTTCTTCTAAGAAAATAAAATAATGTTACGATTTATTCTGATTCTTTTTTCAATATATGCAAATTGGCATGGTAGCTGTGGTGTTGGAGATCTGTTTCTCACTCACTGCTCAGTAAGTACTCAGGCTGTGAACAGGGATTTGAGTGTGCAAACCTTATTTACTCCGTGTTCATCTGACCCATTATCTCCACTGCCATTTGATTTATCCAGACTGCAGTCCTGTGCCTGAGAGCATCCACATTTCTGTGGATTCACATGATGGGCACTACAAAAGCTCTGAAAACATGAAAAGCATTGAAAGCCCTCAAATTTGGAATAAGGTAGTTTATTTCAAAGATATAGTCTTTGAGAGGTATGAACCTTGATGTTGAGCACCTGTCAAGTTTCTTTCTCCCTTAGAGGCTGCGCAGAACTAGAAAAAGTGAAAAAGTGCAGAATCAAAGTCATGTACAGCATTATTTTAGAGTCTATGATATAAAGTCACATTCAGGCGCAATCTAGAAGGTTGGTTTCTGATCAGTAGGTTGGAGATCAGTAATTGAATGGTAAAACTAAAATCTTTTATCTCTGCTGGAAATAGTGAGATTATACAGGTGCTTTCATCTAGAAAGCCCTAAACTGTAACAACTATGTGACACATCATATTTGCAATAGTGGATGACACAGACACCTTGAGGAGTGAACAGGAACTTACAGCATGGGCATCAGCACGTGGTGGCTTTGTAATGGTGATCTCCTTTCTCATCCACATTGTGCAGCCTGGTGTTAAGAGGATTTTTGTGTGCTCAGTTAGAAGAAATCTGACATCTCTGAAAGTCTATTTCTATAAATTTTGCATTAACTTGGAAGCAAAGGTTTGATGAACTGGTAAGAGTTCTGTATACATGTAGATGTAAGAACCTCCTTTTTTCTATGTTGGTCTAATTTAATGGCTTCCATTTAAGGGGTTTTGTTTCTTTGTTTGTTGTGGGTTTTTTTGCTGTTTTATTTTGTTTTGTTTTGTTTTGTTTTTTCCCACTGTTCCAGCTGTTTCTGACTAGCCAGCTGCTTATTTTCAGGAAAGAAAGTCAGAGAGAAGGAAAATGGCTGGACCATACTAACAAATTGGGTTTTTGCTTTGTGTCTCCATTCAGGTCTCTTTGGTAAGCCTCATAGCCAATACTCTTGGATACTCCGAGATGGGTCCCATTAAATCCCTCAGGACCCTCCGAGCCCTGCGACCATTAAGAGCATTGTCACGATTTGAAGGGATGAGGGTAAGAATAGATAAAGTATTGATCAGAGCTCCACTGGCATTGACCATGAAACAAGGAAGAGTTGCATGTGGTTTTGTCTTCATCTTGTCTGCCAAAGGAAATGAATGATAATGCTGTATCAAACTAAAAAAATCCAAAATCCTTCCTTTGTCTTGATTGCATTTGTATCGTTAAAGCTTTATCCTCTGGTGGGTTCAATGATAAACTAATCCTGTTGCCTAGCTTGTCATATTCTGTTTTAAAAAACATCTTTTTGGCTGAGGAAGCATCTGGCTGACAATTACCTTTCAATTATAAGGCATATCAGGGGAATAACCAAGCTGCAAGTTTGCTCCCTGCTTTTGGCACGTACTAAAATGAGACTGACTGGGAAAGTTCTTAAGGACTTTTTCACTAACAAAGCAAAAACTAGAAATGCTGAAGAGAGGGAAGGGAAAGCAAATGAATGATTGTATAAAATCTTTCCTTTGAACAGAACGCAGTTTTCATATGGAATGTCAGGACTAATATTAAAACTATGTAGCTTGTGTTTGCTGATCCATCTTAGGCATCCATCTCTTCCTCTTCTGCATTCCTCTGCTGGCAAGGCTATATCCACACAGCATACCTGGTTATTTGTTAAGCCTTCCTGCTACACTAATCAATTCTTGTCTAGATAAGCACTTTTAACTCCTTGAGCCATGCATGATTTGTAGATGATAGCAACTGTGCTCTGTATGAGCCGAGGTTACTGCTAGTCTTGCAGATTTCATAGCAAGATAAAGCAAATCCGTGATAAATTTTGCACATAAGGCAACTTACATTGTCTGAGGATCCCAAGACTCTCTTTCTACTAGGCCAATAAAAATGCTGCAAGTTTCATACTGAGGTATATTGAAGGGAAAGCTTCCCTGTAAATAACGTTTTGGTCTGAATCATCAGTGACTAAAAATGTGCGGTTCATGAAATGAGCACCCAAACCTCAATTGTTTTGTTCACTATAGTCTTCTGCAAACTCAGGCAATATTTTAAAGTTATTCACAAAATAAAACAGAAGCAACCTTCAGATTTTCATCTGGTATAAAGTGGTGGTGCACTACTGACATTAACTGAATCTCTCACTGCTATGTCATCTGATGACTTCACTCCAAGTCTTTATTAAACATATGTAAATTGAGCAAACACTGATACCAGCAAAAGCTGCATTAGTTTAACACAAATCAATTAACTCCCAAATCAATTTAAATCTGGCTTATGAAGGTTTAGCTTCTGCTGCTGGATTTGCAAGTTCGTGTGAAACCCCTTTAACATATTCTAAGCTGACATAAGAATGTTCACTCATGACTTTGCATCAGTTTAACTAAATTGGATTTGGGCAGGCTAGCCCAAGGTAACAAAAACCTGAAATAGGAAAGAAATGGCTTGAAAGACTTCACATCTCTGTCTGAGAACAGGAAGACGTTGGCTTGGTAGAGAACCTACATGGCACAAACCTGCACATCAGCCCAGCAAGCTTCCTTTTTATCATTGTCATACTTGTAGCCCCCCCCTCGCTTCCTGGCTCAACATCCCTTTCCTTCCCTGTATCCTTGCTGCAGCTGAAATATATTCAGTCTTTCTGAGCTATTGGAGGTAGTGAATTAGCTTGTAAACAATGATGAAGTGTAATTGAGAATACGTGCTATTGGAAAATCAGATCATTTTATTTTTAGTTTGTATAACCACACTTAACATGACTAGGGACAGTTAGACCTTTCATTATTAGGAGTTCATATGCTCCAAAATGCACAGGAAAATTGTCAGCGCAGTGATGGATTAAATAATGATAATATTGAGAAGCAAACAGTGACAGTCAGACAATAATAATACTTTGTTCTGTTCTAATGTCTTTTTCTCATATAACTAAGAGATCTCTGCATGGTTAGAACAGGAACTAGAAAGTTCTTGTTTGTACTGCAGTGAGAGACTTATCTCATTGATGCTGCACCTAAATTTTGGAAATGGTTGGTCCTGAGGCAAGGGCACAGAGTAGCACTTGGATGGCCAAGAGGATCTGCTACCATCAACTTCAGTCCTTTCCCTGTCTTTGATCAGGCTGGAACCTGTCTGAGTTTGACATCAGTCTCATCAGCTCCCATCCAAGAGAGGTCTGCAAAGTAGTCCTGAACTTTTGCCATCCTCTGTCCTCCCAAAAAGACCCCAGTAAGGCCAGTATCTCACCTGACAGTTACTGTAGGCCCTGGAGGTGCCGTGCACATTCCACTGCCCTGCCTCACCAACAACTTTCCCAGACATATTAAACCCCAGTGTAAATTAACTTAGGGCTACTTGTCCCCAGTTATGAAGTCTCCCATGTCTCCTCATTTGTTGTTCATCAGGGAATTATTGCAAAGGTGCCACTTCCCCACAAGTTTCTTCTCAGCAAGGGAGGTTACTGGAATATTTTTAAAAGGATAAGTGGGATGATGATAGACCATTTAATGTGAAAATGATACTAGGCAAAGTCATGGTGAGGCTGCTACAAGATACATGCAGGAAAGAAATAGCATAATTAATGCTAGGTAGCATGATTTCAGGGGAATAGTTCTTGTAAAACTGATACAGTCCTTTGATTTGATTACAAATTATGCTGATGACAGTTACAGTGCTGATATAATATCCTCAGATTTCAGTGAGGAATCTGATACCACGGGACCTGCTGATGAAAACACAAGCTCTGTATCAAGCCAAGTAAACATATTTTAAATTAATTTTTAAAGGGTGATGGATCTCCAAAAGTAATTCTAAATAGTGATGACACTGTAAATTCAGTGATGAGTGTGTCATGGAGAGGGGTCGGTCAGAATAAGAACTGTCCTTAATCTGGACTTTAACAGCATCTGGAACAAAATATCAAATCTTTGCTGACAACACACAAAGTGAGTGGAGCAGTAAGCGATATTACGGATAAGGGAATTATACGGACTGATCACAGGGAAAAACAGATCAGTTGTACAACATGCATTTTAATAAAACCGCAGACATCATGCACCTCGGGAGGAGGAAAGTAGGTCAGTCTGGGGGACATTTCTTGGAAAACAGCAGCTAAGAAGGACTTAGGGATCAGGATGACTGTTTAACAGGACATGAGCTTTTGGACAGGTCCAATAAATGAGGTGAGTAATGCAATCCCTCAACATGCAAGTAAAAAACTCAGCAAGGGGAGGGAGAGGGCACTGCTTCAACAGTGGAATTCCAGCAGACTGCTGGAAATGGGGTTTCAAAAATGGGAAAGTCTGCAGGGAGCTACAAACATAATTAGAAATCTGAAGGAACTATGGCAGTTAGAAAGAAGTTCTGAATTTTTTAATTACCCACAGCAGTGATCAGTGGTAACTCACCCACAGTGAAGACAGGGATGATAGGAGAAGATGTCTAACAGAAGATGTCTAGTGCCTCAAGTTCAACAAATTCAACCTAAAAATACAATACCTGTTTCTAACAGAGAGAGCAAAGGACACCAGGAATAGATTAATTCCTAATAAGTTTTTCCCCTTATTTCAAATCATGACACTGTAAATTAGATGTCTTCACAAAAGCTGTGACCAGGCTTGTCTAGGATATATAGCCTGGGCCTGGATTACTGGAAGAAGCTTGGTGGGCTCTGCTGTCTCGAAAGGAAATTAATCCATTGTGTGAGTCTATTCTGAATATAAATTCAGAATTACCTTCAGCTGAGGAGGGGGCCCATGAGATCAGGAGAGCTTGGTGCCAGGCACAGGCTATAATCTGCATTGCTGTGCATTAGGGCAGAGGGTGTCTCAGTTTCTAGGCTGTCCCTAAAGAAGTCACCTGGAAGGGGATTTCTCCTATAAGGGTATCGATGGAAATCAAGAGGTAGGAAACCTTTTGTTATACATATATTTACAAATATATATATATATATATATGTTGCTGTCCCTAGAAATTCAGACCTTTCCATGGCTAGGCTTGCAGCTGAACTTTTAACATTAATTTATGATAATAACTTGCCTTTCTGTATGCAGGTCTTTAATTCCTCTCCCTTTTCTCAGTGCAAATCAGGAGTGCTCCCAGCAGACCAAATGGCATCACTCTGGTGTAAGAGCAGAAGCAGTGAGAGAAGAATGAAACCCCCTGTTAATAATTCATTCAGAGGGGATTTGCTCCAGCCTCATGTCGTGTTTTGTTATCTACAAGCCACTGAATATACTTCAGAATAACTAAAAAGCAGAATGCAGGCATGGCCATCGCTTGCACTGCTGAAACCATGTGATGTAAGCATGGTGGCTTCATGCTGCATGGATAAAAGTTGAGCAAAAATACTGTTCTGCATAGCAGTAAATGGAATGCTACTTTGAAAAGGGCCAAGGCTATATCCAAATGAGGCCCTGATCTGAAGATTATTTGCAACTTTTGTTAACACAGATCATTTGTTCTTAAGGCAGTGAAGTTAGCAATTGATTAACATCCAAACGTAGACGACAAAATTAGAAAATAAATAAAAAGAAGAAGACGACCCATCAGGAATGGGTCTATACAGAGAAAAAAGAAGAAAAGAAAACACAATTAAAAAAAAAATTGGTCAAGCAGCTTTTTCTGTGTGAAAATTAGCTTTATTCATAAATGCACAAAAATATAAATTCTGATTTTGAAAGATCTCCATAATTTTGTATTGTATATTGTAGATGAAGCAGCTGCTATACATACATGAAAACCATTTCACCCATCCGGTTATTTTTCTTCCTCAGCAATGCAAAAATGATGAGGAAACGAATGTTACATTATTAGCTTGTCAGAAAATTGGACACTAATACAAGAGAAAATAAGAGCTGACATTTTCCATAATCAGATTCACAATTGAATAAAACTTAATTTTTATGGATCAATATCACCTTGTCTCGGTTTCAGAAATGTAGATGGTAAAGAGGAAGAGCTTAGTGTCTGCCTACCAGATTTTAATCTCCAGAGCATGAGACAGACATGGAGGCAAATCCATGTAGTGGGGCTCATGTCTGCAGCAGTTCTGTCAGGGAGCTTTGCCTGGACTGTGCAATGAGAGCATCTCCAAAACAGTGGGTTTGGAGAAGCAATGCTGACAAAGGGAGGGAAAATTGCATTTTGTGTTAGTGTGCTTCCCTCAGAAAATGTAGAATTTTGCACAGGGGTTTACAGCCCTGGCCTGGGTTGTAAGAACTTTAGAGCATGTAATGAAAAAAAATAATGCCTTTTCTTTTTTTTTAATTAGGTGGTTTAACTGTTTCAATTATGCATGCTGATCAGATGGAGAGTTGTCTTAGTACAGTATGTCTCAAATAAGTTATTATATAAATAAGCAAAAATTATCACAGCTAGAATTCACATTCAGGACTACGGAGACCTGAGTTCAGTAAAATGTTTCAGAAAACTTTTTTGGTCTATTTTGAGACAGCGTGATGTACCCTAGCCATTTCCAGTTAATCATATGATTATTAGAGATAGTTTGACTGAAGTGTGGTATCCAATAGGATCTGAGAGGTCATAATGACTTTGCAGATTGCTCCTGAATTAAGATTCCTCTTGAAAAAGAATCCTCACATAAGTGCGATGCCAACAGATTAGCTCTTTGGTTACAAAAGAAAAAAAAATAGTCATTTGTGAAGCCTTTAATGGTGGTCTGGCTCCTCAGGCAGTGTTAGTAGTTCTCCACCTGTCACCATCTGAGGGTTCAGCCTAGTTAATCAAGGGTGCACAGCAGCTTGCTAGCTAAGTGTCTGGGTAAGTGCTGACATTAATTCTGCTTTTTCTTTCCTGTTTCACCCAAGGTGGTTGTCAATGCCCTCGTGGGAGCCATCCCTTCCATCATGAATGTTCTCCTTGTCTGCCTCATCTTCTGGCTCATCTTTAGCATCATGGGTGTGAACCTGTTTGCTGGGAAGTTTGGGAAGTGCATTAATAAGACAGAAGGAGATATGCCTTTGGACTCTAAAATCATTAATAACATGAGTGACTGTATACTCTATAATGTGTCAGGCACGTTTTACTGGACAAAAGTTAAAGTTAACTTTGATAATGTTGGTGCTGGGTACCTGGCTCTGCTACAAGTGGTAAGTGTGACCACCAGAAACTAATGGCAAATATTGCTTGTTCTCTTTGAAATTGCCTGTTTATACGCTCAGGTTAACCTCAATACTTTTCTAGGGTTTCCAGCCTTACCCATCAGGGGAAATCCTTTCCTCTAGTGAACGTGAATCATATTTGGCCTAGAGATGTTTATGGGAGCTTCTTGTTTGAATTTGGTTTCTAGTGCATCACTAATATAGTGCATCTGGGAAATTATTAGACTCTTGAGTTGAATTAAAGATTATTTTGTCAATATTGTTATCCAGAGCAAAGTTTAGTTCCAGAAACAAACTTTATGATTCTGTTCATGCAGACATAGCGCACTGGCTGTCCTGAACTGCCTGGGACCTCACTACTCCCTGCTGGGGGAAAATGAAGTAACAGTACCTTCAGTTATTGCATAAAGCTGATTTCATGGAGGATTCTTAATTTACAGTCCTCTGTACAGCTTCCATGGAAGTGTTTTAGGAGGGCACTGGTGCCTCTCATTCTGTTGCCTCACCTCATTTCCATCTTCTAAAGATAAGGCATCAGACTGTACCTGACTATGAAATGTGTTGGTGATCAAAGATGATAGCAGTATTTGATCTATAAAGACAGAAGTAAGCTGTTTTGACAAGCTTTTCCAGCAGAAAATGTACAACATGGATAAAGAGGTTGTGTGCACAGAGATTTCCTGTGTTGTGACACAGCACAACTGAATGGAGAGAACCACAGGGGACTCCATCTTCTTGTCCAGGCTCAGCTGTTGGTCTGCTGAGTGATTTTAGACAAATTACTTTGTGTATGAGTTCCATGGGGCCCTCATGTGAAATTGTGGTAATGATACTTATTCCTATTGTTCCTAATTTGCTCTGAAGCCTAGTGATGACAAGGGCTGGATACAGACTAGGAGTCTTTGTTGGGGTGTATTTTATATGCACAGAGAGAAAGAAGTTCCTTGCCACATCCTTGGATAGGGAGGTTGGTCTCTTGAAGTACCTGTGATGGCATTCCTTGCTTCTGGAATAAAAATATACATTCTGGCAGCTCAATTCAGTTTTCATATACAGACATCTACATTTTGCAATGTGGTAGGGCTCTGCCTCAGATACCCACCTTTCCTTCCAAGAGGACATGACCCTGCCACAGGTCCCTCATCAGTTCTGTCAGCTCTTCTCCTTCCCATGATGCAAACTTTCTTTCTCCTAGAACTCTTCCTCTGTCACAGGTACATATAATAGGGAGGGAAATGGGAAGGCAACATTAACTCCATATAATAGGTCCATGAAGCAGCTTTCCTTTCTTGTAGAAATGTTTTTCCTTATGTACTCTGTTCCTGGTACACATGCTTTTGAATCTGAGATCTTCTGACCACTATCCATTGAGTCTTTGCTTTCATACCCTCTGGAAAGCAGAAATGTTAGAATGGGCACAATCACTTCTAGTTCTTTCCACAACATAAAGGTGAACTTGCTGCGACCAAGAACCTTTATCTTTTCCATGTAATTATGATATTCAGCTCACTCATGCAGGGTAAATTAATTCACTTATAACATCTTTGATTCAGTTTTTCATTCTATGTAATGCTGTCTTTGTCTTTTATTTGAACATCCAGTCCGGCTGAGCAAAAATTTCCAGGTTTAGATGTTGTGCCTCACCTGAAGCTTCTTATCTCCTCCATGACTGGAAACCTCCATCAGAATAATTGTTATTCCTTCACCCTTTCTTTTATAAGAATCAAGCTCCAGCCTTCTAAAAATCTGCAACTTTTCATAACTTGGCCTTGCCTAAGGAGTATCCTGAATCAGTGTTTTCTGCTGTTCTGCAGTATCAGTTCCTGAGCTCTGGGCACTGGTGATACTGGTTGCATTGAGCAGGTGGGAATCACTTTTTGTTGTGATCAGTGATGGTAGCACAAACATAACTGGTTGTAAGGTGGATCTCAGCACATTTATGAAGGGATGGTCTAGTGCTGCTATTTTCCTGTTGAAAATGGGCTTGATGGCCCTGCAGGTTACATTCAGACTTGTGTTCCTGTATCAGGCAGCAGAGAAGTAGTTTTTCCTGTTGTAGAAGTACAAAAGCAGTGCCATAAATGTAGACTCTGTACATGCAAGAAATGAGGGATCCCTAAATCCTTGCTCAGCTTGCATGGCATGTGCTGGCTGCTTCTTCCAGCTGGAAGAACAGGAGCTGGATGAAATTAGGGGATTGATTTTAAATTTCATCCTGCACCTGGAGCTCTTACATCTGCTGCTAATGACACCTTAGGCAAGGGAGTGTAAAGATGACACCCACAGAGAAGGGGCCCAAACATCTGGATCTCTTTTGCCAGACTCCAGCTCAAGGAGTGCCTGTTACAGGTGCTTCTGGCCAAACATCCTCCACATGGAGTCACATTTCATGAGCAAACTGCCACAGGAATTGCAGGGGATCACTTAACAACTTTAACAACTCAGCTCTCCTAAAGAGACAGATACATCGATGCATCTTTGTGCCTGCTGACACAGTGCATAGCAATGATGAGCTAAGCATGTTGGTTGCAACCCTCAGGGAACCAAAATATGAGCTTTTAAGTGGGATTTGTCTTTTGACTGCTGACATTTTCAGCTGCTGCAATACACTCTTCAGATGGCTCAGAAGTTACCTTTGGATGTCTGAATGTGTCTGAAAATCCAAATGGAAATTTGTAAACCCAATCTGTCTGCCTCATGTTCCACCTACACTTCCACAGCATCCCTGAAAGAAGTGAGAAGTCTCTACTTTGGAAACTTTACTACTTTCCAGAGGCAAACTTTCTGACAATGTAATAGAGAACTGCATGAAACTTTCACCAAATATCCTTTCCTCTTTTCCTACCTAGTTTAAGATCTCTCATGTTATTCTGAAGAAACAACTTTGGATGAATTAATCTGAGAAAACTTTCATGTGAGGTGATCAGCCAAGTTTCAGGGCTCTCCAACTAATAAATGGGCTATCTCACAATAGGTTACTAACATGGGAAGTAGTTTCTGCCCACCCTACAAGCAAGAGAAATGTCTCATTCATGGGGATGAAAAGATCTTTATTATCTTGAATTTTTAGTTTTCAAGAAGGATGATTCACTCTTCTGAGGACAGCCTTACATAATATAGTAGGAAAAAATAACTGCCATAATATATTAGGAAAAAATAATTTCCATGACCCAGGGCTTCAGTAATGCCTTTTCTATATTCCTAAAATTTCTTTGCAGGTCACAGCACCTATGCTGTATAAATCTGTATTTGAGCTGCAGAAAGAGATATCTAAATTTCCAGTAGGAGTTTTGCATTTCCCTTTCAGAACCCTTCCCCTCGTGCTCATGTCCACATTTTGTTTTGCAACATATCCTGAAATTTCAGCGATCTGTTGAAGAGCACCAAGGAAAAAAGTCATCTCTCATGCAGCATCTGCCTTGCTTGGAGAAGTTCTCCTTGTACAGGAATAGACTTTCATTTATTATGTCCTACATTCCTTGTCACTTTGAGGCTTCAGATAAGGAAAGGCAAAGATAGCAGAAGCACTCCTAGACCAGTACAACAACCAGGAGCTGTAGAGTTAAACCAACCCCTCATGCCAGGTTCAAAGTCACAACTGAGCTCATAAATCAGCTACAAAATGGTCATGAGACAAGACTATGTGTCTAAAGTTACTGAGTTACATGATCTCTTGCACTTCTGTAAACTGTAATGCTAGAGTTTACTTTCACTGTGGATGCAAAATGTGCAAAAGAATCAGTATGGCTCTGAACAAATCATATATTGCTACTCTGGGGTAGACTTCTCTGTGTTTACAAATGTCAGAAGTAAGTAGTATTTCTGTGAAGATTTACTTGTGGAAATTAAAAAAGAGAATAGGCAGTTCCCTTGGATCCCATGTAGCCCAGCAGAGTGCAGATGTCTGGGGTGCTCTGGTGTGCCCAGTGCTTGGTGGTGCCCTCCCCAGCAAGTGCTCTTAATGCAAAATAATAATAAAATGAATGTTCAGTATAAAATTCCTGCTGTGCTTAAATTGGACAAACTGAAAAATTCAACAGAAAAGCCAGCAGATAGTGGAGGTATACTTAAATACATGTAGTTTGGCTCTCCCGTTGGTGCCTCTGTTTCAGCTTTCATAAGTTTCTCTCGCCAATAGCAGTGCTTTAAAAAGCATTTCAGAAATGCAAAGACTGGTATTTCTGCTGTCAAAAGCAGACATATTTATTACACTATTGCAGTCCTTTTCTAGGAAAAAAATTCAACTTGGAGATTTAAAGCTTGTTTTATTTTAAGGCACCACTGTGTTATACACTAAATGCTTTGAAGGCAGAGAATGCCATCCCACCTATCCTCCTCCCCACTAATTTCCTGCATTGCAGCTCTGACCAGCAGTCATATAACAAAATGTAATCCCACCCCAAGATGAGTTTATCAATAGATAATCTCCTCACATGACAGTTTCAGTAGAAAATGGTGTTTCTCTGGACAGCTTCCAGGCAGGATAATATCACAAACACTCCCATGAAGATTTTGTCACTTCCTTATCCAGCGCATAAGTGGTTACTAATTCCAGATAAATAATTTCTTTCCCCAGTGTTATATTTCTTTCATTCTCAGTATCTCTTACCCTCTGCAGAAGAAGTGTCTAGGGAAGCTTTCCAGAAGCCTTGTGGATTTTAAATTCTCTTAATTCTGGACAACTGGGAAAAACAGAAAATGACAGTACTTCATTCTCTTACTATTTATTTTTGTCAGATCACTTCATCATCTGTTATCTCTACAAACCACTGTGCCTTGCAGTAGAGTCTCTTGTGTCTGTGGTATACATCAAGAGGTAAAATAGCTACTCAGAAGAAAAGATTTCCTCCCAAGTGGGAGAAAAGTACAGGCTAAGATCATACAGGTTTGTGCCACAAGGAGAAGACTTTCTTGTCACATCCCATCCACCCTTTCTGAATAGCAATTTGAGCTGAAAGCTGCAAGCATCTGTGATGACACCAGGAAATTTTTCATCAGATTAAAAAGAGAACAGCAAAAAAGGAAAATATTAGAACAGTAAAGGACTATCAGTGTGAGAGGTTCAAATAATTCTTTGTTTCAATAAAAACTGCTGATAATTCCTATAAACACTTTACATCTAAAGTGGTTTTTACCACAGAGGACAATAGAGTAGATTTTCCAAAAAAAAATGTTATTTGAGTGTTTAATCTTTCAACCAGTAGCTAAAAATGAAAAATCTTTCAAATATTATTTTATGTATACTTTGATGAGAAATATGGTTGACCTCTTGTAAAACATTTTCCAATGCCTCAGTAGCCTTAAGAGGGAAATGTGAAGGCAACATTACTTCCAGGATTTAATTAGTATAGAGAATGTATAATGGAGCATTAAAAAAAATGCTGGATGTACCTAGCTCAACACAAATGCCTGGGTTTCTCCTTGGAATTTGGAATTACATGCCAGAACACCATGGAGAAAATTCGACTTTAAGTGTCAGACAGATTCAAAAAATATTGGGTGTGGATCTTTCATGCAAGATAGTGTAAGTCTGAATAAATCAATAAAATTAAAAGTGCCTTATTTTCTGCTCACACCAATGTCAAAGCCTAAAAGAGTCAGAAGTCAAATGAGAAACAACACCAGAGGGTTGATACACAGGTACAGGCACAGGGGCTTAGGCCAGGGACAGACCTAATGCCAGGAATGTTTTGCATCAGGCTGTGTCTAATGAGAGGCACAGATTGTGAATAAAGAGTCATGGTTTTGCTACAGAATGGTAACAATCACTTCAACATGTTTTTTCTTGGACTATTGTCACTGCCTCTTCTCCCTTGCAGGCTCCAGTAAGAGACACTGACCTCTGTGGAATCCCTCCTTGTTTAAACAGCTTTTAGAAATATATTAAAACCCCTACTTTTGAAAAAATAAAATCTCAACAGTAAATCAGATTGAGTTGCTGGGCCAGGCTCACAGCAGGTGTTGATTGATTTGCTGCTTTCAATTCAGCTGTGATTTAAGTGACTCCCTGGGCTTTGACATTGCCTTGATTTGCCCCATGCTAAAAAAAGACAGAGTCCAGGCTTCAGTGGGATGCTGTGGTGTAGTCACTCCCCATCAATATGAATAAGCAATGTGGATGAAATCCATTTTACCTCATCCAATACTTGTGCAGGATAGTACTCTGAGTTGCCCTTTGGAGAGACATTTATTCATTACTCATATTTTAATTTCTAAATGTCCAAAGATTTAATTACCAAGTTGTTTCTCTGTTTTAAATTCTCTTTTTAAAACCTATGTTTTATCACCACAAGTGCAGAAAATCAGGAAACATGAATGAGAGAATCCAGGAGAAAACAATTATGGAATAATTTGAAATGTCTAAATAAACATAAACTCCTGGGCACATATTGCTTTAAAGGAGATGCAATTCGTTAGCTGTGAAGGACATTCTGAACATTGCATTTTGAAAACTCATCACAGAGATGATGTCATCACTGCAAGATATTCTTATTTAAATGCTTAATGATTTGTTTTGTGGGGTTTTTTTTTAGGCCACATTTAAAGGCTGGATGGATATTATGTATGCAGCAGTGGATTCACGAGAGGTAAGTCACAACAAGGAATGGGTAATTTACCATTGACTTTTGTAGCATTCATAGTGTTTAACAACAACAATAAAAGAAATACATGCAGGTTGCCAGGTGCTGTCTTACTCTGATCAAGACTGTGGCAGACTTTATTTTTGCAGCTGGCACTGAAGCATCATGACCCTTAAACTAAAACAAATCCATCCCTCAGCTCTACACAACTGATTTATTTATTCATACTGCAAAACTCACACAGCATAGAGAGGCATCTCCAGGGTGGGATGGAGTCTTCCAAAAAACTTAAGTTGTCTTGTCTGTTTCTTCCACTCTCCCTGTTGACTGCCATATTTCCCATGGATATAAATTTTGATAATAGGACCTTTTTAAAAGCATTTGGTTTTAATAGCATTCCCCTGTAACCCACATACTCAACCCTCTTTATATCTTTACCTTGAATGAGTTTTTTCTGGGGGCTTAGTGCCAGCTGGTCTAGTGGGAGGTGTGCCTGCCTGTGGCAAGGGGATTGGAACTAAGTGAGCTTGATGGTGTCTTCCAACCAACACCATTCCATGCTTCCATGAATCTTCTCTTTAACCTGAAGCTTTACTCCAGGTGAGTGGAGCTCCCAATAAAGTAAGAGGCTGGTGTGAGCTTCCAGCTCTGGCTAACAAGGGAGCTCTGGCTGCTGGTAACTGCCTTGAGCTGGCAACTAATTCCTTCCTACTTCCCATTCAGATTTCAGGTTTTCTTAAAAAAAAAAAAATAGACATTTTCCTTGTAACATGACATATGGTTTGTTGTTTTTTTATTGAATAAGATGTCTCCTTTCCCCTCTTTAGTGATGTTCAAGGAACAAGATTGCACTTGCTATTAATTTTTAAGGTAGCTGCCAGGTGCTGACAAGCTGACAAGCTGACTTCAGTAACAGGGAATGGATGTGTAAATGGAGCAATAAGGGGGTGAAAAAACCTCATGCCATCACTGGAGCAGAGAATTGCCTTTGCAGTTGTGATGCTTAGCTTGTAATCTTGCTATATTCTCATACTACATTTACATGTGTGTGTATCCTCCCTGATGCTGATTGAAACACTTGGGTTACACATAAGAAAATATAGCATTTGGGGGGTTTGAACTTCTGGCATCTTTGTTAGATACCTGGACCTGGCAGGGCAAATGGTAGCATTTTTCCAAAGTGGTACACATGACTTGAGGCTATTCAGTTGTGTTGCTTAGTCCTTCAGAATGAGATTTTATTAATTTCTACTCTTCATAGAAGAAAGATTGCAGTTCTAAATACACTGACTCTCAATACGGTGTTTTCCAGTAACTTTTAATTATACTGTCATCATGGTACCATTAGTCCACATAAGATGAGGGATAGTCAGAAAATTGATTCTTTTCCCCTTCTAGGTTCAGACTGAGAACATTTTATAGGATTTATTCTGATGTTGCACTTTCTGAAGCAGTGAGATCTCTGTGACAGTGCTGTGAAATCTGGCTGAAATGACCATGACGTTGCAGATGCCAGTAGTAAACTTCAAACAGGGGCTGTGGAGTGCTTACTCTGCTGGTGGGAGTCTCACGGATTTTCCTGTTTCGTAATCTTTATTGCTGATGGACAGTTTGGTTTTAACTGCATTAACAGTTTGATACATGCAGAGATGGTGCCATTTTCACCTTTTCCCTCTTGCTTTTGCAGTATGAGGAGCAGCCTGAGTGGGAATGTAATTTATACATGTACCTGTACTTTGTGATTTTCATCATCTTCGGATCTTTCTTCACATTGAACCTTTTCATTGGTGTCATCATTGACAATTTTAACCAACAAAAGAAAAAGATAAGTAGTGCATTTGCCACATGTCGCCTTGTGATTGCTGCAGACACTGGAGCAAGGGATAGATTCACAGGCAGCAGCTTTGCCACATTAGCCTTGATATTGGCATTGACAGAACAGATGCCGAAATCATCTTGCAGGTCTTTGACAAGAGCACAGCTGTAGCAGCTCCTAATCTCCCCATAGGATGAGCATCCTGAAAATACACTCAGGGGGATTATACTCCCTGCAGAAATCACTGAAGCAGCTCAAAGCAGACAGGATCTCTGGCATGAAGTCTGACATAGAGGCACAGACCTCCCTGGTGTCCCCCCCAAACAAATGCCACTGTCCCTCAGAGAACTGCAACCTCTTCTCCTTCACCCATCACCTCTGTGCCCCAGGGTGAAGCCAGGGTCAGGGAGGAGCAGCCTCACACCTTTGTTTCTTGCTGCTTTGTAGTCTCTAAACAAAGGGTTGAGATTCCTCTCAAAATATATTATAGATTCTTCTCAAAATAAAAATAGAAAAATAAGTAGAAGAGGATGCAGGCCTGAGCTTTGGATAGAGGCACTGGACCTCTTTTCATCAAAAGTAATAGCTTTGTTTTCACCTTATACTTAGGTGGCCAGGATATCTTTATGACAGAAGAGCAGAAAAAGTATTACAATGCAATGAAAAAGCTGGGATCTAAGAAACCTCAAAAGCCAATCCCAAGGCCACTGGTAAGAATGGCATAAATTAGTTGAACTGTGTATAGTAGCTGAATATTTATTTCATAGGATGGATGCAATTCAACTTCCCAGTATAGGAAGAGTGATTGCCTTCAGAAGAAAGCCACTTAATATTCACACATTTTAATTTTGAACACTATTTGCAAGTCCAGTGACCTGTGTGGTACAAAATTCCCATTGTTTGTTATGCAATATTGACTAAAAGTCCAATTTACCTATGCAGTCATGGCAGTGGCCACATGCCTGCATTGAGTGAATTAATGGCCCCAGTCCAAGGTCTTTTGTCAGTAGTTTCAAGAAGTATTAGAAGTAAGTGGGTTTGAAATATCTATCATTCCAACATTTGTCATCATCTTTATGTTTATGAAGTTCTAATCAGGAGCAGGACATAGTCCATTTTCCTCTACTTTCTGATCAATCAGGAGGCAACGATGTCATAATTTTCAGACAGTTCTAATTTCATAACCAAATCTTCTCCTTTCTTCCAGAACAAATACCAAGGTTTTATTTTTGACGTCGTCTCCAAACAAGCCTTTGATGTCTCCATCATGATTCTCATCTGCCTTAACATGGTTACCATGATGGTGGAAACAGATGACCAAAGTCAAGAAAAAGTGAACATTCTCCATAAAATCAACATGCTTTTTGTTGCCATCTTCACTGGGGAGTGCATCATCAAAATGCTGGCTCTACGACACTACTATTTCACCAATGGCTGGAACATTTTTGACTTTGTCGTCGTGATTCTCTCTATTGTAGGTAGGTAAATCTGGATTTTCACCCAAGCTCCAAAGTTAAAAAGGCAGACATCAATTTAATTAGACAAAGTTGAAGGCTTTATGCAACAAAATAAACTTTCAACTCTGATAATTTTATTTTTTATATTTTTTAAAAAATATTTAAATAATACAACATAATATTGCCTAAAAGTAACTAGTGTGATCATCAAAATTATGAGGCTTATCACACCACAGTATTGGCTCCAATGTACACTTAATGCTTCCTAGTGAAAGAACATGGTCCAGAACTGGCACCATGCACTTTATCTCCAGTTCTATACAGCATCCAAAGACAGAGAAGTGAACATTCCATGTGAAACGGGCACATGAAGACTGCTGTTGTCTTACTGTTTCTTTTTTATTACATTACTGTGAAATAGCTCTTCAAGGCAGATTTGGGCAGGTGTGATGAGTCTGGCTGTTCTCAGCTCTCTGGAGCTTCAAACCCTCATCTACCCAAGGGATGAAACAGAGAAACCAGGTTTTAGTATTAATTTGTGCTTTTTGATGTACTACAGCCCCAGCCACAGATCATATGTTAGGTGCCACAGAAAAGCAGGTCAAATGTGAATCTGAAACCCTGCCAAATTTTTCATTGAAGTTGGAAATAAAGTAGAAACTGGAAGATAATCAACTGATCCAGTGAGCAGAAAGAACTCAAAAAGTTGGCTCTTCCAATATAGTTTCCATTTTGAGGGATGGAATAGGTGAATGAAAAACTTTTTTTAGGAAAACAGACATCTCCTCAGTGACTGAAGCTTCTGTTTCTCTAAACTCTTTCCTGTGGACCAGGGAGCCTGCAAGGTCCCAGTGCAGGAGATTCCTGGTGCCTAGAGTGCAGCCTGTGCTTTGGAGACCTTGAATCAGCCAAGAGCACCTGGATTTCAGAGTTTTGGGTCACCAAGGGGACATCACTGCCATGCAGCTGTCATCAGAGCCTTGATGCTGAATGCTCAGGATTTGCCTGTAGCAGCTGGTTAACCAGAACTGTCGTGTTGGTCATAATTCAGCCTGGTCATCAACCAGGTCATTGCACTGTCAGAGGAGCTGGGCCATGCCACTAAGCTCTTTTCCAGGTTGGGCTGGGAGACAGAGCTCAACATGGTTCAGTCAGCCAGGATCTGTTGACATTAAACAGTCTGGAAGAAGTTGCTCTTTTTTGGCAGGAAGGGTTTAGCTAAAAGGACTCAAACTCATTTTTTTGCTACTACAGTCTTAGCACTTAGTTCCCTTACAGAGCACCAAGGAAACTGGAAAAAATTACTATACAAGCATATTCCCAGTAGAAACCTGCACTGTTCTTGTGGTGGCTCAGAAAAATAGGCCCAGCATAGCAGTGTTTCAATGTTACACAAACATTTTACAGACAAAAATATTGTCATATCAGAAAAATCCTGACCAGCTACACTCAGGATAAATTTTTCAGGCCATGGGCAAAAGCTGCAGATATTTGCATCTTATCTGAACTGATCTTGTTTCCTCATTCCCAATAGACAAGTTTCCCTTAATAAAAATAGAGCCACCGTTGACACTTTTTGTTTATAATCTCAACAAATTTTGCGTGGATTAAACAGGCATTGAAAACACTAACTAATGCCAATCACTTTACCATGGGTCTTCCATTCTGAGGAAGAATGAAAGGGACATTGATTTTGTCCATAATTCTGACCAATTTCTCTAAAGGAAAGCCTGGAATTATTTCCCGTGTACTAACTCACAGTTTGTCTCTTTTTTTTCAAGGCACTGTACTTTCTGACATCATCCAGAAATATTTCTTCTCTCCTACACTCTTCAGAGTCATTCGCTTGGCTCGAATTGGTCGGATCCTAAGACTCATCCGGGGAGCCAAAGGAATTCGAACTCTCCTGTTTGCCTTAATGATGTCCCTGCCTGCTCTGTTCAACATTGGCCTCTTGCTTTTTCTGGTCATGTTCATTTATGCCATTTTTGGCATGGCTAACTTCGCTTATGTTAAGAAGGAGCATGGGATTGATGACATGTTCAACTTCCAAACCTTTGCTAACAGCATGCTCTGTCTCTTCCAAATCACCACGTCAGCGGGCTGGGATGGTCTTCTCAACCCTATTTTGAATACTGGACCACCACATTGTGACCCCAACCTTCTGAATGCAAATGGTTCAAAGGGAGACTGCGGGAGCCCTGCCGTAGGGATTTTATTCTTTGTTACTTATATCATTATATCATTTCTCATTGTTGTAAACATGTATATAGCCATTATTTTAGAGAACTTCAGTGTAGCCACTGAGGAAAGTACAGAGCCTCTAAGCGAGGATGATTTTGATATGTTTTATGAAATCTGGGAGAAATTTGACCCTGAAGCCACTCAGTTTATTGAGTATTCTGCACTTTCAGACTTTGCAGACGCGCTGTCAGAACCTTTGCGCATAGCGAAACCAAACAAAATCAAACTTATAGCGATGGACCTGCCCATGGTCAGTGGAGATAGGATCCACTGCTTGGATATTTTGTTTGCTTTTACGAAAAGGGTGCTAGGAGAATCCGGAGAGATGGATGCCCTTAAAATACAGATGGAAGAAAAGTTCATGGCAGCGAATCCATCCAAGATCTCTTATGAACCAATTACAACGACCCTCAGAAGGAAACAAGAAGAGGTCTCTGCCATTGTCATCCAGCGGGCCTACAGGAGACATTTGTTTCGGCGCTCCCTGAGGCAGGCATCTTACTTGTACAGGCACAGAACTTTTGATGGCAGCATCCTGGAGGATGATGCCCCCGAGAAGGAGGGTCTTATTGCGTTCATGATGAATGAAAACTACGGCAGGCCAATAGACAAATCAGAAACACTTTCCTCCACATCTTTCCCTCCATCCTACGACAGTGTCACCAGAGGCACGAGTGATAATTTCCAGCTGAAGATAACAGACACGAGCAAAAGTGATGAAGCTATAGATTATCTTCTCTCGCCAGACAGGGATAAAGAATCAATTGTTTAAATGTTTGTTTAGAATGCTTTAAAACATTGTTTACAGAATGTAATGCTGTAACTACACAACGATTGAAGCAGCCTTCTTATTAAACATTAGTTGCAAAACAAACAGTGGAGTTTTTACCCTTAACTACAAGAGTCTAATAAGTCATATAACCTTTGACCCTGCTCTTTTTGACTTGGCTCAATATTCGTATTTATATATGCACAGGAGGAATCTTTGCAGGGTCACAGCTGTTATATCAGTGGTGTGAATAAGAATATGCTAGACTGTAATACAGTACACACAGTGTATTTCTATCCACAGATAAAGCCTGGCTGTATACATTCATTTAAGGTCTTACTCATATTAGTGTGTTTACTTAAGGCAATGTATGACCTTGCATTCTAAAAAGAAAAAAAAAAAAATCACAGCTGCTGTAGCAAAATGTAACACTAACTGTATATGTTGTGAATGGTCTTTCATAAATTTATTATATTTGATATTTTTTTACTTAAAAAAAATCTCTTTTTCCATTGAGAATAATGATCCTTACACTCTTCATGATGGACTCTTGAGTCAAATTAATAGGAACTTGTGGTATACCTATCTTTTGAAGAGGAAAGTTGTTGCAAAGTAAGCTATCAAATTAGCAACATTTTAACTGTTCATTAGACTAATCACTCCCTTCTGGGACTTGGAACTGCTCATCAGCAGAAATAATAATAAAAAAAAAAAATTAAAAAATAAAATTAAAAAATAAAAAACAAAACAAAAAAAAACAAACAAAAAACCCCAAAACACACACAAAAAAAAAAAAAAACCAAAAAAAACCCCCAAGCCCCCAAAACAGAGGAGGAAATTATGTCAAACTAATGAGAGAAGTGACTTGTTCTGTCCTTCAGGAAACTAAACAGTAATGGATTCTGTTTGTACAACTGTTAATAAAAGCACTAATTTTTTAGTATTTTTCAAGAATCTGCTTTGAATACTGCAATCAGACTCGCCATAGAAGTAGCACATCACGTTTGTGTGTAGTGCTCCACAGCACCCTCTGCGCTGGCAAAGTTTCCTTTAAGGTAGTGGGATAGATTCTGTCTCCTCCGGGAAGCTAAGCAGCCTTACTGGAAACTCAGTGCATCAGTATTACTTCCAAACCACTACTACTCATAATAATAATAATAATAATAGTAATAATCATAGTAATAAGAAAAGCAGCACCAACTGGGCTGTGCAGAATGGCTGTGAGAGTGGGATCAAGAAGGTGGGAGGGGAATTGCCTCTGGATCTGTATGTAAATTTTGAGGGTTTTAATCCTTTCTCCTCAGTGTATTTCATTTACTCAGATGGTACCTTTAGATTTCTGGGGAAGGACAAGGAGTACAGGAACCAATAAAAAGACTCTACTAGAAAATAGATGTGTACTCATTCCTGCGTGCAAAGAAATATTTACAGCTGATGCATCCATCAGTTTCAGGCCAAAGAAATGAGAATGGGATGAAGGGTGGATGTGTAGCTGTAGAAAAGTATTAGAGGTTTTTACATGCTAACAGATTATTATTTATTATTAAGCTTTCAGTCTCAATGGAATGTGAGAAAGCATTTATAAAATGTGACAAGTCCAGCAGTGCAGACAAGTTTTCTTTTTCACCTTCAGACTGATTATACTTGGGTTTGGTTGAAGTTCATGGAAAATCCTGAGATTTCTGTAATGAGCCATTGCACTTTAAGGAAAAGTAACTGAGCTTTTCACGTTTGAGAAGTAAGAATATCAAGAATGTATTTAAGGTGTATTGTTGTTAACATTTAGTTACATCCCAGGTTGTAAAGGAGTCAAAATCCACATGTGGTGGGCAACAAGAATTTCAATGACATGTGACAGTGAAGTTTATCTATGGCCATTGTTATCTGTCCTCTGAACAAGTCAGAATATGTAAAGACATGTCAAAAGGATGACAATGTTCCTGTGTAAATATGGGCTAATATATTCTCTCCATTCATTGAGAGGTGTCTCAGGCATTCACTTGAGAGTGTTCTATCATTTAATTCAGAGGATTTGCCATCAGGATTCCTGGGGTCTATTCCTGGTACTTACTACATGATTTTTAGGCAAATAATTTAACCTATCTGTGCCTCAGTTTACCCATCTGTAAAATGAGGGTAATAATACTTACCTACCTCACAGGGGTGTTGTAAGACTTTCTGTTTGAAAAGTGCTATAAGGGAATGAAACGTACTATATAAGTATTATAAAAATTATGTTCTTTTGCCCTTTTAACCCCATGTCTATGGTGTATAACATAGGGCTGTTCCTCCGGGGATTTTGTTGCCTTTAAATCTTGTATGTAATTGGATTCTAACCTAAGGGAACTACTCTTTGTTCCTTAAAATGAAAACACTATTCCTTTCTTCTTCCCCACCCCTAGCCCCCTCACCTTCTCCCTTCCCCCTGAAAAAAAATTGCTCAAGGCTTCTCAAATTAGAGAAACTTTGTACAGATTCCCTGTGTATTTATGCTGTAATGTTATTCTGACTGTACATATCACCCAGAAAGAGTATGCGATTTTTATATTTATATGCATATATATATATATATACACACACACACATACATATACCTATACATATATATGTATCTTGTGAGGTAATAGAGTGGTTGGCACTCAGAGGACACGGCTTACTGAATAAAATGGTTTTTTTCAATGGGATTTATTGTTCATTAGCAATGAGCTGCTGCCTATAATGAAACTGTTTAATTAGAAAATAGTACATTCATAACTTGCTGAACAAGCATTTATTGGCTGACAGCTGGTAAAATCCTTTTCTTTCAAAGCTTTAGAATTAAGAGAGGAAAAAATATGAAGAAAAATAGCATTTCTTATCTGATTTTTCTTTACGTACAATATAAACTAGTCAAAACCCAAGAAAAAAAGCCAGCTTGTGCTAAGCACTGTGATGCTGGTCATGCTGTTTTACAAATATTTTAATTATTTGCAAATTATGTTATAAAATATTAAACTGATATTCTTATTAAGAGTCAAGCCCAGTAATGGACAGGATGTAATGGGACGATTAGCTGGTCGCTGATTATATTAGAGAAGAGCTCTTCCTCCAGTCATTTCACCCTTGTGTTGAACATTTTATTGTCATGTCTGAGATAGCACAAATGCAATTCTAAATGGTTCTGTCTTCTACCCAAAACCTGTAAAAAAAAAATAAATTAAAAATCACAATGCAAAAAAAAATTGGAAAGAGGATCTTAACTATAGATGTTTACAATGTGATTTTCTGAAACTGAATTGTAAATTACTTTCAAAACCTTTGTAACTGGAAGGTTGGTTTTCTATTGTTTTTTTAATTTGTTTTGTGGCATATTTCTTTAGAGCTGAAGAGGAAATGGTTTCTTTGTATGTTGTGCAGAATTCCCCTCAAAAACTTCAGATAACCTCACTTGCAGATCTTTTTTAATGAAGATGCCAGTCCCAATCTAGCAATGATACAACCTCCTGGTGCAGTGATCTAGTTAAAGACACTAACTCAATAGTTGGCCCACACTGTCTATAAGCATGGTGAGTGCTACCATTTTTTTCTGTTGATTTGTTCAATAAAAGCTACCACATGAATCACTCGAGCTATGAAAAAGGCAAGGAAAATATCAGCCAATATCATAGGACATATTAAGCTGTTTGTACCTGGAAAAATTCAAGTTTATTATGTTTCTTTATTAAATAAATAAGGATAACAAATACGTCCTGTGCCTTTATTTTTATTTTTGTTTTTTTCTTATTTTATCAACAGTTTTGTCGTTATTTCTCTGGCTCTTTTTCAGCACAAATTTTTTGGAAAATGCATGGGGACTTTCCTTAGAAGGCTTGCCAATGGAAGTTCATCCTGGATTGTAAAGCTAACTGCAGGGCATTAAAGTCTTGCACCAAAGCTTGTTGAAATCGAGGGACAATTTCTGGGTACTTCTGATTAATTTGAAGCAGACCCAAACACTTCTCTTCAAAGAGAGTAGTTTATAGGATAAGCCCAGTTTTGGTATTTCAACCCATCCTGCCTGATAGTATTAGCTGGTGGGGGAAGGGTTGGAGCAAGGGCTGAACTTGATAATCTCAGAGGTCCTTTCCCACCCAGCTGATTCTGTGGTTCTGTGATTCTGTGATTCTGTGAATGGCTGTACTGGAAGCACAGGATCCCATTTAGAAATTAAATATATATGTATGTGTATAAATGAGATTTTCTTAATAGTAATTGAGATGTCTATCCAGGTTAATTATTTTGATTTTCATTTTGGTAATTGTTATAATAGTTATATGCTAAAATTCATAACAACAAAGAAAAAGCAACATCCTACCCAAAGCATGCATTCCTTAGTCCTGGGAGGAGCTTCAGAAAGGACCCTTAGATACTATCAGCATTGATTGAATCAGCCTTAGCTTCACCCAGGCTGGCACCGATTTGGTTCTTGGTTTCAGGGCTCTGATTTCTATTTAAATGTGTCAGGTTCCTAATCATATTAAAGCAGAACAAAACTGAGCTGGTTTAGACTGCAATGAAAAAGTCCATTCAGTCTTTAAAATTAGTTTAATATAATCAGTTTATAATCATGTTTTACATTAACCTGGGGCAGTCTGACTAGAGGAAAAGACTTTTTAAAAATAAGCATTTGATAGAATATGCCATATAATAATGGGACATCTAGGTAATGTCAATTATATTATATATTATATGTTGAGTTATGTTGATTTTACAAAGCTGCAGATCTAGTAAATTAAACCAGAGTGAAATCTGTGAGATTACAGTCAGGGCCTGCAGCTTCCAAACTCACCCTGAGTTTTTTGGTTTTTTTTTTACAATGATTTCAGTTCCTTTTTAATTTTGATCCAAATTGTCTTACTAAATACCAGGATTCTTTTGGAAACGAATCTGTGTTAAATTAGAGCAGCACAAGCAAACTCAGGCAAATAGAAAAAAGCCACACATTAGCAGCTTGCTTTAGATTTAAAGAGGACTTTCATAGTCATCAAAAGTTGCTGTAGGAAGAAGAGAAATAAAAAACAAATGCCTTGCAGTGAGAAGCCTCGGATGGTATTAAAGGACACCCATGTGGGATGAAAGCATGTGCCGTGTTTGCAACAAGAGTGCAATTTTCTGCTGGGGTGCTGAGGCAAGAACTGGATTTAAAACAGAAGAAAGATGACAGGAGCACAGCAAACAGACACAAAATTCCAAACGCCCGCGGAACGGCTGCTCCTCCATGTCAATTCTCCCAGCGAGCTGTGAAAGCCCAGCCCGGCCGGGTGAAGAACAAACATGGAAATCCTTCTGAGTGTTTACATATTGCAAAGAAATAGCAGCCGTGTCAAAGGGAAAGCATGCGAAAGAGAATAGGCTGAGGGGAATAGCTATTGGCAGCCAGCAAAAAAATGCTTGGGAGTCAAACGTCACCGATAACCCCACGAGGGCTGGAGGTGTTGGAGCGCAGCGTGGGGATGGCTTTGTCAGCACCTCTGCTGGAGTTATTTTAGCCAGCTGACAAACAGGACTCTGAGCAGCTCCCAGCCCTCGTGCCTTTGCCACGAGAAAGTTGCTGAGGCCACTGCCACCGTTGTTGTCCCCATTGCTTTACACTGGGGAGTGAGTCCCTGCCAGCCCAGAGCATCCCAGGGTCTTTTTCCCCTAGCAAATAACTATATTGAATACTGCACGGTCACAGAAACCAGAATTTTGTGCTCAGACATCACCAGAGTAGCTTAAAAAGCGAGATTTTTCATTCATAAGGAATGTGTTTTTTATGGGGGCTCTTTTATTATTGTTGTTTTATTTTTATATCCCAAAACTTCAAGAGTATGTCCTGGTTATATTTTAAATCTTCTCGTTATTATTACTTCTACCTTAGTTAGGACAAAACCTGGGGCTTTAAGAGAAAAAGACCAAAGATTGAGCCACTTATGACAAAACCATGCAAAGTGGCCCTATAGGAGTTAAAATAGTGTCTTGTGCTAAAAGATGACTTGAACTATGTACCTGGACTGTGTTTTCTAAGAAATCCCAGTTCCTCTAAATCCAAAGGGACTTTTAGCAATTTCCTTAGGGGTGTCAGGTTTCCAACCCTTTTTTCATATCAGCTGTCACAGTTGCTCACATTTGTCTGAGTTTTTAATCTTCCCAGACCTGCAGAGCAAGCACAAATAAGATAATTTTCATTATCAGGAACAAGCAGTGGAGGTGATACTGATTTATACAGAGGACAGAAATCTGGGGTCATGGAGCCCAATGTAACATAGGAGGATTCAACCCTTGATGGCCTCAGTGAAGTCTTGGAGTACAAAGGAATTTTTGGCTTTCTGAGGATCAGCTCAGTCCTACTAGGAGGAAACCAAGTTTGTCTCAGTGATATTCATGGAGAAAAAAAGCTCACTGCATAATGCTGGGATGGCTTTTTGGAAAATATTTGTGCAATTACAGCCCAGGCATGCGGCACAGTTGACCCTAAGCCCAAAAATGTCTCTTTTACACAGACGCTCTCCTAGTCAAAACCACATACCTACTTCAGATCTGTTCACACACTCTCTACAGGCTCTGCAGACCTTCTGCACGACCACTCGTGCTGCTCTGGACTTGCTTACAGCCACCAGGGAAATTCTGCAGGCCAAGCTTCAGGGAAGGCAAATTTTACATTCATGCTTTGGACTCGAGAACAGGTAGTCTCCCAAAAAGCCCTACACCCTCCTATACATCCCTATGTCTGCTCTGCACCTTTATGGAAGAACTTTTCCATCCTTCATCTGTTTCCCAGTTTGCACCTGAGTGAGGCAAGATCTGTGGGAGTGAGAAATCCCCAGTGCACCTCTGGGGCTGTTTCCCTTCACAGACTGGTGCAGAGGGCTTGGATTTTATCTCTGTGGAACATGGCAGGACTGGGAAGGCACACATTGTATTTCTGAAAGGTGCTCTATTGATCTTGATGGAATCTAGTATTCTTTTTTTACTGACTTAAAGACTGCAGACCACAACTTTAAAGAGGAGTGAACATCACTTCCACTTGTGGTTGCCTTACCCCACAGGACAAGAAAGGTAGAGAAGGAGCCAGGCAGCTTTAAAGAAGCTCCTTTCTTTTCTTATGGGACTAGGGACTGAAGGGATGCTCTGGGGCTTGGCTGGCTTTGGTGTGGGGTCTGGAGCTGCTGTGAGGTTGGCTGGAAAGATTTTGAGGGAAGCAGAAGAGTAGAAGCTCTTCTTGAGCCTGTGACAAAGTGAGAGGCTGTGTCTGAAGGTTGCTTGCTCTGGATGTTGCAGGGTGAGGTTTGTAGTTGTGACTGGTGCTTCAGCAGCACTGTGCTGAGGTGCTGTAGGTGTTTAGGGTCTTCTCTGCAGGCTGTGAATGAAATAGAGTGAATAAAGCTCTTTTCCTTGTGCAGTAGGAGAAGGGAACTCCTTAGCCAGAAGGGAAAGGGTGATAGTAATACCAGCCCTCAAAGGAGGGAAGGTGCCTCTGAGGACCTGCCTGGATTTTCAGAGATGCTACATGATGGCAGGGTCCATGTCTATCTGCTTGTGTTTCTAATCCCAGCCTGTTCCATTATGGCTTGATGGAGGGGTGGGATACTCAAAAATAAATGAATTCCTACAAGTTTTATGAAAATAAGCAGCTTGGAAGATATCCAGCATGAGATTTCAGGAAGCAGGGCAGGTTATAAAAAAGCTCAGGTCTTGAGGAAAGAAAACATTTTCACAGAGAGGCCAGATCTTATCATTGCCTCAATTTGCAGAGGGAACAATTAATTCACACTTTTTAGCCACCAGGAACCATCAATTCCAGGGCCAGAAACACAGGAAATTGGGTGCTGTTTGTTCTGATGCTTTGAGATTTGTTTGGATAACCTTTGCCTATCAAATGGGAAGTTGCTCAAGGCAGAACCTATGGTACCTTTTGGTTTTCACAGGGACCTGAATGATAGCAATGCACCTTAGGAGTAAGATCAGCCCTGTATCTCTCTCCCTTCTGTGAAGTGCTTCTCATCAAAAGTTGGAGTTGAGGAAATAAGGGGAAAAACAAGGTGAGGGGTAGGAGTACACAAATACCTTTTGCTTTGGTAGGAGCAGTTACTGGGTAGCATGGTGGGTGGGTGAGGGGGTAAGCTCAGTGAAGAGGACATCAGAATAAATCATTTGCAATAAGTGATGCTCCTCTCCATAGCATAAGCAGTGATGCAGGGTTGTAAGCAGCTCAGGTGCTGTGGTGGATGCCTCCATGTGTGTGCTGCACAGATAACTGCTTATCTGCATGGCTGGTGCTCCCACATTCATTTATCCCCACAGAAATGTTGGGCAGGCTCTCCAGCCCCAGGGTTTCACTCTACAAAAGGCTGCCTTGGCTCTAATCCCCAGGTAGAGGGCAGAAGCTGGAGGTGCTCCTGCACATGGGACTCCATCTGGTGTATTCACCTCCCAGAAAGTGTGTCACCAAGTATTGGGATGCAGAAAGTCAAAAAGAAGGTGAAGTGGGATAGAAAATACATTCACAGGAAATAAGGAAAAAAAAAATTATTTTCAGTTCAGGGGACTTTGGTTCAATCCCATCTCTCCTCATTGTCAGCTAAAAGCCCCTCTGAAACCAAGTGCTGGTGGTGAAGCCCAGTGCTGGGAGCCCTGTCAATAGTTACAAGCCAAGCTGTTTCTCTCCTTTCCATACATAGGCTCCACTGCACAGATGGGCATTGGTGTAGGATAAAAAAGAAAAATCACAATTTAATTCCCCTGTGTTAAGGGCTAAATTTTTTTGTCATCCAAGCCATAGTGAGATTTTTTCACCAGGAATATGTGCCTGGTGAAAAAGCAGCTGCTTCCAATAGCACTTGCAATGAGCTGGGTTCAGGAGTGACCCCACTTTCATCACTTAGAAGACAACAGAGGCCAGCAAAGAAACCAACTAACTTCTCTCTCATGGAGGTTTGCTAGGCTCCAGGGAGGCCTTCTTCATTTTGCTGCAAGCTTTTAGTGATTAACGTGAAAAAGAAATGCTCAGCTGGGTTTCTGATCCTGTTCTTGGCCTGACACTGGCATGCCTTAGTGCATCTGAAGAGGAGTTATCTCCAGTGGAAACAGGAGTACCTGGTGTGTGAGAAAGCCTGTCAGGTGTGCATGGCTCAGGTGTTACCAGCAAGGATAAAACTCCAGTTTTTGACCCATGCTCTTGTGTTTCACCATGAGAAGACCTTGCATTTCACCTGTGGGGTGCACATGCCAGGAACCATAATCCACAAAGGCTGCAGAGCTTATTTTTGGGTAGGGTCTCAAGGACTAAACAACTTTGGGAGCATGAATCTGCTTCCCAGCATCTGTGATCTCCTCACACCTCAGCCCCAGGATAGGAAGATCAGCCCAAAGATTAGTCAGCCTTCACATTCTTGGAGTGTTTGGCATAGAAACACTCCTGGACACTGACAGGGGGAAGATGAAGAGCTCCCCAGGCTCCAGAAGGTGGTAAACATGGCCCCTGTCCAAACCTAACAGGGGTAGTAGGGCTGTTGCTTTATAAGGTTGTATGTGACATGGGGAACAGGGGGTGACTTGCTGGCTTACACCTCTCAAACCAGTTCAGTTTTGCAACCTGGACTGGGAAGGGTGGACATAGCAAAACCCTTCATGCTTGAAGTGGGCAATTCTCCTTAGTTTTCTTTGATATTATTTTAGTTTGTGTGTTAAGAATAGGAGCAAACCATGGGATTTTAAGTAAAACTATACTATCACCTTCTTGAAGGTAACCAAGGTGTCTTCCTTTGTGGTCTGTCCTAGAAAGAACTCCAAATAAAGTTAAAGGGAGCTTCCCAGAGTAAACAGAGAGTTAAAAATGGTTCTGTAAGAGTCGTGTTTTGATGGTGTTGCAATTGGCAGTCTGAGCTTCTGTAATCCTCTCCATTTTTGCTGTAGGTAGTTGATGGTGGCAAGTATCATGGTTCTGGTCACAAAACTGTTCAAAGCCTTGAAGATTTAAGCTTAAAGTCCTTACCCAGCTCTAATTTGAGAGCTTTGACTCTCACACCAGCTGGCGACATGGATTAAATGCATTTAAATACCTTCATAGTGACTGGCAAAACATACTCATGATGCTATCCTAAACTGGGATGCTGTCTCTACAGGGGTATCAGTTTGATGTTATCACCTACTCAGTAAATAAATCCCTTTACTGAAGGAAGATTTCATGCTCTTCAGTTTGGTCCACAACCAACTTTTTTACCCTCTAAACGTGTTCTCTACTCCATTTCGGCATCATGAAAACACTGGGGTGCAAAGATGATGTTATTAATGCTTTCATGTTATCTCTATTTCAGCTCAGCTTGTAGAGGGTCACTCTGGTGTTAGCACCTTAGTGCTCTGTCTTAGTGATCTGTGAAAGAGTCAGGATGAGAGTTTCCATTTTGAATGCTCATCTCTTTCCCAAGCTAATAGGGTCAGACAGGTCTGCCTGCAAGATGTGGATTTTCTTAAGGGTGTCACATCACTGAGAAAAGATATGAGAAGGTGGTCCCTTCCATACAGATTAAGGTTTTCATGGCTTACAGCATCTGTTAAACTACTGTGAGCAAGGTAGTGCCATCCAGCATGAGACATGTTCATTCCCCCACCCCTCCAAAATGCCTGAGATTCTCTACAATGGTGTAATTTTGGCTGTAGGATTTAGGTGAGCACAATGAAAAAATGCTCCCTGTTCACCTCAGACATCAGTAGTTTCAGAGCAGTGAGCCAGGCAGGTTTCTTTACCAGCATGGACCTCATTTCAGGCTGTGTTTCTGGCTCATACAGATAACACCTATCCCAAGGCCAGGTTGGATGGGGATTTGCACAGCTTGGTCTAATGGAAGGTGTTCCAGACCATGCCAGGTATTTGGAACTAGATGATATTTAATGTCCCAGCCAAGCCAAACCATTTTATGATGATCCTGTGTTGGCCAAAATCAGTCACAGGCTGCTCTTTTTGCCCAGAGGCTAAATAGGATGGCAGGACTAAACTCTGCTGCCCCTGAGCAGGGTCTCACCTTCCAGCCTGCTTGTCTGAAATGGTCCTTAACCAGTCCAAACACTAAAAAAAAACATATTTGGGAGGTGCAGGCCAACCCAGAACAGAATGGTTCCAGGGATCTTTCATTGTTTGTGTGTCAGAACTTGCTGCTAGACCAACCTCCACCAAAGCTTCAAGACCTTCCAACAGAGGAACTGGCTGCTGGGAAAAGAAATGTAGGTAGAACAGGCAGATAATGATGAGAGAAAATCAATGAGAAAGTGGAAGAGGTGTGAGGTACAGGGGGGGAATCAAATATGGATGGCAGGGGATGGCCTGGGGACACCTTAAGCTGTTCCCACTACCAGAAAGAACACAGAGAGTAAATGGTGCAGAGCTCAGAGCAGGTTTGTAATCCAAATAGTGTGACAGGACAGAGGTCTGTGCCTGATCATGTCTCATTTAGTGATACAAGAATAATCACTTTGATAAAGGGCTCAAACACCTGAGAAGCAACCAGGGAGGCTCCCCAGACAGGTTGTTTCTCTATCTGTTGTGTCCTGATGAGAAACCTGGCTCATTGTTGTCACCAAGAAACATGGTATATTCTGGTTTGAGAATTCTCCTTGGCAAGACCCTAGGAACTGAGGACTTTGGGGAATGGATGTCTGATGAACTTTTTTTTCTCACAAGTCTGGCCAACCTCACCATATTTTAAAAAATAAAACCAGAAAAGCGAAACTCTGTGCCTGCGTGTGTAAATGCATGGAAATACCCAAATACAGGAGGAATTTCTGAGAGTGATTCACCTGGAGAGAACTCCATGTTCTAGGGCTTTTGAGGATATTTGTCTGAGCCAAAATATGTTCTTCACCTTTAGAAGATGGAGAAGTTTGGCTACTTCATGATCTAAAAATGAATGCATCATTAATGAAGCCAAAACCACAGAAGGGCTCAATTACACTCACATTAAGAAGTGACCACAAAATCTAATATTGGTCGAGTTCAAGAAGATGACCACAAGGAATGCAAAACTACTGCTGTCACCACTCCTGGGGAGAAAACCTGCTGGGCTAAAAACCTGCCCCAGGCAGCTGGCGACCCCAGATATAAGTGCACTTTGCTGTCATTGCTGCTTCCCACTAGCTAAATCTCTTTCCTTTTTGTTTATAGGAGGTTGCAGAGAGAGGCAGGGACCTCCTTGTGCTACAGACAACTCATGTTTCTAGTGACAGTAACATCATCACAAGACCCAAGGCCAGAGGGAGGCAAATGCATCTGACTCAGCAGTAAATCAGCTTTCCTCCTCTCCCCACGTGCAGCATGACTGCTGCTGATCCATAAAGGATGCTCTGGGCAGCTCTTGTAACAGCAGCTGTCCCTCTGTTCAGAGCAAAGAGGCATCTCAGAAATCTTGGTATGTCTCCTGCCACACTCAGCAGGAAAACTCAAATTGCACTGCAGGCTAAAAGTGATCTTGCAGCAGGGCCAAAAGGTTCAAGACCCAGTCGTCCTTGTCATAGCACATTAAAACTGGGTAATCATTCAGCTGTGCACAAGCAAAGGCTTTTATGTAGAGCAAATGTTATCTTCTGCCACAAATCAGCATGAGAAACAGTGAGTAAACTCCAGGAGTTTACTTTCTGCTGATGCTCTCTCTATAGAGATTGCATCCCCGGCAAGACACAGGTCTCTGAGAGGGGGAAAGAAGTCAAGAATTCTCCTTTTCTTTGCAGGATACTTTCCAGAGAGCACTACAACTGATGTCCTCTAGCCATGGGCAGATGCAGTCTGTCCTGCTTTGCTCATGGCTGGTATTTGAGGCTTGGTGGGCCACAGGATGCCTTGTGGGGGTCCATGTGAGAGTCCATGGGTATCAGTCATGCTGATGTTCTCTCCAGAAACACTGTAGCTCCTCTTCTCTTCCCCAAGGCTCTCAACATGAAGGTCTCCAGCTCATTCCTGATTAATAATAATTCTTTGCCAGGACTTTTTCTGACTTTCACTGTGTGAAGTGCAGCTAGCAGATGTTTTTCTTTCAATGACTGAACAAATTCCAAATTCAAATGTTTTGGTCAATTTTATATTAAACCTTTCAATTGAACCAGAGTGACATGTATATTTATTAAGAGCAGCTCTGGCTGAAGACATATTGAAATACCAGGCTCAAATATTTGGACCCTGGAGTTTTCTCTCTGAACATTTTGTTTCCTTATCTGCCTTTTGTTTCACTAAGATTCAGGCTAAAAGAATTTCAAGCCTTGGTCATACTTGGACACCCAGCTCACATCAGATGTCCCTGGCATTACTCTCCGTGCTACAGGCCAATAAATGAAATTCTTCTGTAGCAGCACTCCAGCCTGAAGTTGTATCATGTCCTGGAGGTGAAAGTCTCCATCACCCATTGGGGTTTTTGTAGCACCTGAGAGCATCCCTACATTGCTTTGTGCAGCAGTGAGCAGAGAGGTGTTAACCCAGCCCTGTGCAGATGTGGCTGCAGGGACGGGAGAGCTGCCCCAGCTCTGCCCAGCCCCTGCCTGCTCCTCTGCAAACACACAGTGGGACTCCACATGTCAAGCCCAGCCCTGCCATGAATAAAGGCAGCCTTTGCCCTAGGTGGCTGATGTGGTAAAGAACCAAGGTCACCTAACATCTCTTGAAATTACTATTAACAACTGAACTATGTCCAACCTTGAGCAAATTTGAGAAAGGGAGCTAGGAAGCAGCCAACTTTGAAGTGGCAACTAAAGGCTGTTACCTGAAGACTGCTCAATCTACTACAGGTTTTTTGGGATTTTTTTGGTTGTTTGTTTTTGGTTTTGCTTTTTGTTTTTGTTTTTGTTTGTTTGTTTTTCCCTCTATCACGTTTACTTTCCCCAGAACAGCCCAAACAGGTGACCACAGTCCTAGAGAACTTTAGGCATAGTCACCATGTTAATAATCTCTCCCAGCTACAGACTGTAACACTGACTCTCTGAATACTGCTGTGTCTGTGGGACTGCCACAGCCTGGGCAGTGAAAATGTCTTGCAATCACTTCTCTTCTTGTTTTCCAAATGAATCAGAAGAACTGGGGTATAAACACATGCCATGGGCTCCCCAGTACCAGTGTCACTGTGCACACGTGACACCATGGAGCTGCCACTCTCCTGTTACTAACAGGTTCATGAAAAGGATCACTGCTCCTCCTTCTGTGGTCCAAACCTTCTAACACTCTTGTAGAAGTAACCAACTGAACCCTTTGTAGATGGATTCAGCTGACAGCACTGGTCTTAAACAGCAGACACTTGATCCTCTGCTCTTGCAATTCCTGGGAAGAAATAAACTCTGAAGTCCACCCAGTAAGATTATCTAGCTCCATGCTTGCATGGCTCCCTCTCAGACCACAAACCCTGAAGTACAGTCTGCCCACAAGTTTCTGGTGGGTTAGAAAATATTTACATTGCGACAGCCATGGCTGAAATGTGGTCACTTCTGGGAAGAAAAGCAGCTGCTGTTTACTGAGGGAAGGGAGGCATTGGGGTTTGGACAGTGCCTGAAGCCCAAGATTTTATTCCAGGAACACCACCAGCATCATGCAGACATGCCTTTGCAAGATGAGCATTACAGAGATAGGTACTGGTGGCATTATAACTGCAGATATGAGCACAGATCTCTCTACAAACTAATTCATCTGCTTTCTTGGGGAACTTAAGCAACCCATTGTGACCTCTGTGCTCTTTTAACTAGATTACTGCAAGCCAGAAGCTTACAACAAGCTCAGGTACTGCTGGTGCCTAGCACCAGAAGATCCTGAAGTCCTGGGTTGATCAACCCTCTGAGGAAACTCTCTGCTTTCTCTGCTCTCTGTGAAATGGATGGAATATGTGCTCATGAAGGTGGTGGAAGGAAAAAAAAAAGTAACAATTAAAGTATTAATTAGAAGGTAATACATGTGTCTGTAGCCCAGCAAGGTCCAGTCCTTCCATTGTTGAGGCTCTGGCACATCTGTCCTGTCACTGTAAATGCTAAAACTGTACCAGTACTGTAAATGGAGAGGTGGCTACTCAGTAGAGACTGGAAGGTAGGAAAAATCTGCTATGTAGACCTTCTCAAGAGGCAGTTTTTAGGAAAACTTAAGTCACTTGCATACTTTTCAGAGCTCATTTTTCTTTTCTTCTCAGAAATACCCCTTCTCAGAGTGGCTGAGGTGAGCTGGGAGTTCTCCCACAGCTTCATATGAGCAGATAGAATGTCACACAGTGTAAGCTGTGAGAATGTATCACCCACTCCCATCTCCCACTTTGGCTCAGATGCAGGTGGTGACAGCAAACGGATTGTTTTGCCAGACATCAGGAAATAACAGAAGGAATGGCCTAATGGTGATGTGTAGGAGGTGGCCTGTTGATTATTTTATTTCAGGAGGCAAAGGATCCAGTTGGATCCTCTCCCTTGTATGGTTTAGCCTTTTTTGTAAAGATGGCATAAGGGCATCAGTGGTGGCACATGTCTCAAACAAGACAATACCAGTCTAACCAGAAATGCTTGCTCACTTAATCTTATGCCTAGATGAGTTTTATTTGGTAACACAAGTGGACAGGTTTTTTTAATGAGACCCAGATGTGAAGCAACCTTTAAGCTCTACCAAGGAGTGGTTTGAAACTGCTGGGTACAGCTCTTCCTCATCCATCACTTTAATGTGATGTAGCAGCCCAGGGTTTTGGAGAGATGTTATGGGAGTCAGCAGACTGCAATGGCCACAACTGTCAAGCTGCAGGACACTTGTGAGGCTGTATTTTCAGCCCCTCAGGGAAAGCAGGGGGTTGTCATCGATCAATCAGACATAGAAAGCCTCTCAGAGGTGGGAACAGGAGCAGCACTGTTATGAACAGCAGCCGAAGACTTTCATAAGTCTTCTGATTTCATAAGTGAGAAGCCGAAACTTCTGGTATCCTTCTGCCTCCTACCTCCTGCTTCCAAAAGATCACATGCAAGATGTTCTGAAGCAGAGTCAGAGCAGATTTGGGACTGTTAAGATAGCCTTTCGATACCCAAGTGTTAAAGCCCTTCTGGGCGCTGTCCCCAGCGGGCTGTGATAAGGGCTTGTTCCATTTTCCTGGCGGCATCATGCTGCACATGCCACGAGGCCAAGTCACAGCACTGGAAAAGGTGATGAGACACCCGATACAGCAAACATGTTGGCGAATCACAAAGGAACATGAAGAAATACTCAATCAGATAGTCAAGCACAGGAACACACCAACCATCCTAGCCATGGTATATCATCTTCCTCTGAACGAGACACCCCTGCCTGACAACTGTTACAGTCCATCAGTTGCAGCCCATAGCACATCACCAGCTATACAGGGCTCCAGAAGGAGAGTATTTGCAGTGGTTTTTTTGGTGTTTTGGGGAGACTGCTGCTTTGGAAGGCTGCCTGCTCCCAGAGGAGCACCATGTCCATTGCATCCTCCCCTACAGTCCCCATCTCCACTTCAAGCTGCATGGGATGGTGGGGAAGAGATGGGCAATGAGAGGCTGGAGAGCTGCATCCCCTGCCTGGCAGGGATGGCTGTGGCTATCAGAAAGATTCCATTAGCTGTGCATGCCAGCTATAATCTTCCAGCCCCAACACAGCAGCATCTGCTCCCAAGCCAGTGTTATATAAATGCAATTGGCCCACACCAGGCACATTAAAACCATGGGCAAGAGAAAGCCACTATCTCCACCACAGAATTTGTCTTTAGTAAAAGCCTTTCTGCATCTCTTCAAACCTACATTGGGGTTTTCTTCCTTTTGGTGCAATCTGGGTCTGTGTCTCTTGGCAATCATTATAAATGCACATGTACATACATGTATAAATCCATAGGCAGTAGCTGCTTGAATTACTGATCTTAAATTCCCAGCCCTGGACTACATGAAGTTAAGAGGAGGGTTTGTTGTTTGTTTGTTTTTAAAAAAAAGACACTTAAAATTGTGAGAGTGGTATTACATGCAAGGGAAACTCCAATGTGTCAGATTTGTTGAGAAGCTAAAAATATGTGCCTTCTTTAGAGAGAGGGGAAAGTGACTGGCAAATAGTATTAATCTGAGACAGCCTGAAGCAGATAGAAGGATTATACAGCAGCTCATTTAGGCTTGCAGAATTCATTTTCAGGCATTCCTTTGCAAAATGCTAGGTGACTCCTGGGTGCCTGACAAGCTCTCTGAAAGCAGCGTGAAGAATGAGGGGGGGGGGGAGGACTTCAGTCCCATTATGCACAATTGCAAATCTCTGAGTAGAACATGATTAACTGTACTCAAGTGACAGCCAGGATTAACTGGGCTGAAACCAAACAGTACAGAAACATGTAAGACGAAATTCAAGGGTGCCTCAGAAACTGCTAGGATAATCTGTGACAACAGCAGCTTTAGGCACCAGAAGCCAAAAGGTCCAGACGGACTCTCCTGACGGTCCGTGGAAGTAATGGGTTGGTTTTTATCAGCTTTAAGTGCCTCTGGGAATGCTTGTGCAAGGCACATGTGCACGGATGCCTGCACACCATCTCTCTGGGTTGGTGGAAGACCCTCCTGATGTGTAAACGTGGTCAAGCACTCAGCCTCCTGCACCAGGTGACTTTCTGAAGGGGCATAAGAAAAAAAAAATCTCAGGAGAGCACACGTTATCCCTCTGCAGGATGCTACAACCCTGAGACCGCAAAGAAAGGTGGTTTTACACAGCCTGCCTTCCCGGGAATGAGGATTGCAGGGGAGAAAAGGCCAACCTGCTTGAAAATACACGGGTCACTGCTCAGAACAAAAGGAGCAGAGGGGAAAAGAGCACTTTTATTTTGCATTCTGCCAGGCTGGTTCTCGGAGGGCCCCAGCAGCACCCTCTGGTGACCTGAGCTGTCCCAAACTGCCAGTAGTGTCTGGGAAGAAGGGTTTGAGTTCTTCAGGGCTTTTTGACTTTACTGGAATAAAACATAGAAAACTTTGACAGTTCCCAGGGGGAGTTTGAGGTCAGGGGAAAGTGATGGGGGAGGAGAAGAAAGAAATGCATTGCAAGACTCCTAGAAGAGGGGTGAAGGTTTTCTTCTTTGCATCGTCATCTTATGTGGGGCTGGTTTTAAATAATGAGGCAGTTCCTCAAGCAGGTTCCAGTAATGTGGGCAGGAGGACATCAATGGCTGATGCCTGCCCCAATTTCTGCCTGCAAGGAGGTGCTAAAGGGTTATTGATGCTACAGCTTCAAAAAGGGGCAGGGCAGCTGCTGCTTTACAGGGTCCTCATGAGGTGCATGAGGCACCGTGTCCTTGTACCACTAACAACACCTTCTGTACCTACAAATTTGGTCTTTCTGCCCAAATATGATATTCACCAGTGACACAGCTAGCCTGCTAATATTTCTTGTTGCCTGTCATCTATCTCAGTGCATGATGCCTGGCACAGAGATTTCAGACCATGGGAAATCCCAGACCGAGTGTGCTCTGTGTCTCCCTGGTGACACCAGCTCCTGCACACACATTAGGTCTCCTCTGTTTCCCCTGCTGCTCAGGAAATATCAGATCAGATTCATGGTCTCTAGTCCCTCCCTTGCAAGCATTTATAAGCATGGACAGAAGGGATCTGAAAAATTATCTGGAGCTCTTAGAATAAGAACCATGTTTATTACTGATTTCTGCAGTGGAAGTCAGAAAGGTGCTATAAAGTTATAGGATAATTTAGGCTGGGAATGACTTCTGGAGGCCTAATGTTCTGCTCAAAGCAGAGTATACTTCAAGGATTTGATGGTAAATCATGTTCTTCAGAGCCCTGTCTACTCAGGTTTTCAGCAGTATCTGCAAGGGCAGAGATGGCACAGCCTCTCTAGTTCCTGTTCCAAGCTGCATTCCAATCATTCATTTGGGGACTTTCCCCCTCCCCTTATAAATAATAGAAATTTCCATTGCTGCAATGTGCCATTGCCTCTTATTGGCTTGCTGTTGTCTTTGGAAAAAACATGAGCCCATTTTCTCATCAGTCCCACATCAGGTAGAAGAAAATAGCAGTGCAGTCCTCTGTTAGTCTTTCTTTCCCTCCAGGCTGAGGAAAATCCACTTTCTCCCTGCCTCTTGTTTATGGAGAGCACATACATTGTGTGTATGTGTAGCACCTAGTTGGCCCTCACTCAACAAGCTCCAGTTTGTGATATCCCAGCTGAACTGGGAAGCCTGAAACTAGACACAGTGATCCAGAAAATCTTATGAGGTCCAGGAGAAGGAAACAATTACATGCCTGGATATGTTGGCTGTACTTGTTCCATACAGCCCAAGATGTGGTAGATCTTCATGAAGAACCCCTGTAGATTCTTGTTCAACTCATTACCCTCCAGGACCCTTTCTGCAAAGCTTCCTCCAGATGCTCAGTCCCCAGCCAGTCCCATTGTGTGGGGTTATTCTGCCCCAGGTGTAGGACTGGAGCATTTGCTCTTGCAGAGCAAATTGCAAGAGCATTTATGCTTGCTGAAGCCTGTGAGGCTCCCATCTGCCCATTTCTCCAGCTGAGTGGAAGCATTGATCTCCAGCATGTTGTCTGCTTCCCTCAGTTTCCAGGGAAAGTAATAGCTGGCACATGAGCAGGCTTTTAAATGGCATTTGATGCCTGGAATGTGTGGCTTCTGAGAGTGGAAAGCAAGAAATTCAGTCATTGACTGACCTGGTAGGATTCTGCTTCTCATTTTGTAGGCGACATCAGACTCCCAGTGAAGGATGAGGACAAAATATATCTTAAGACACTGTAATGGGAAACACTCTGATCCACATTGTCTGATAAAGTAAAACTCAGGACCTGCCTCTCTCATGTCCAACTGTGATTTTAAGGAGCACTTAATCTTCTTGCCCTGTGCCATCTGGAACATGAAGAATAGCTGCACTGGTGGTCCAGGTAGCTTTAATCTCCCTTGAAGGAGCAGAGGATTTATTTTTAGATGCAGGTGCTGGTCTTAGACTAAAGCTTCAATGTTCTGCCTCCCTCTGCTCAACACAGGAGGTCATTAGACAAGTGGCTATCAGGTGTTAAGGACAGTTACTTGTGACAGATCTGAGAGGGAGTTCAAGTTTCACCATGGGGAATGGTGCAGTGCTGTAGTACGAAGAGATCCTGAGCAAGATTTTTCCTTTGAGCATGTGTTCATGTTGGTTCTTCACTCTCCTGCTTCCCATTTCTCAGTCTCTCTCCACTTGTTTACTATAGAGAAAGGGCAAGAAGATGAGTTAATTTTACACTTTCTTTCCTGCATTGAAAATGATATGTCTAGCCTTTGATTTTTTATGTAAGTGGCTCTTACATATTTTTAATGTAATGCAACCCAGACAGCACCAGGCCCAGGGTGAGAACGACATTTTGGGGACACAGAGACATGTGTAGCTTTGTATCTGAGCACTACACCTGAACAAATCAGCTCTGAAAATAAAATACTAGAGGATATGGTGGAGATACATGCTGGCCATGGACAGGGATGCATGGACCCACCTTTTGTATAGAGTTGTGCACATAGGCTTGTATGTATCTGTCTGCATACACATGGAGACAAAACTGCTCTCCCTCGTGCTCACCTTCAAATGTAGACCAATATACCAGGAGTTTGGTGCAGAGAGGCTTGACTGACCCCAACAGAGTCTGTCAACATTTGGTGGAGCTCATTCATTTCTTGTTGTCCATTAGAAGGCATCTTATGGGAGCCCTGTACCCCAGACACGTGCAGGCTGAGGATCAGCCCACTTTAGAGGATGCTCTGGTGGTTCCCTCAAGCTCAGACTAGACAAGTAACTTCAGAGTTCAAATAACATTTGGATGTCATCATTTCCTACTCTCATCAGGAGTTCTTGACAAGCTTGTAAGGCTGATCAGCTGTGCAGAAGGGCTGGGTCAGGGGCTATGGCCAGGGCAGATATAATATCAGGGTGGTCAGAGAGTGAGATTGAAAGAGGATGGGTGTTTTGCTCTCTGAATTTGGCTGTCTAGGGAGAAGAGGCTTTTACTGAGCTGAAGAAAGGTCGTTTGTTCCAGTTAATATAGAGCTGACTACTGTGTGAGGAACTCACAATATCTGCTCAAGTGTGACTTATATGACATCTGCAGAGGGCTGTAATCCACCACTGTCCTGCCAGGTCACCTACCTTACATAGATCAGCTGTGGGGGAGGCTGTGGGAGTCAATGCTGGATGGGCAGCCCAGCAGAAATGCTTCTTGAAATATAGAAATGTCATCTCCATGGTGGGTAGCTTCCATTCTTCTGATGAGATATCTTAAAAACAAGCAAACAAACAAACAAACAAACAAAACCCCAAAACAGTCTTTCCTTTTTTTAGTGAAAAGAGAATTTTTTTTTAAATAAAATAGGAAAACTTACCATCACTAGATAAATTAAAAGAGAAAGTCTGTGGTGTGGACACTACTCCCCTCATTCACAAAGGCTAACGTTAAAATCAACTTCTACATTCTAGCACTGGAAACAGGACTCACTGGAACTGGAAATTTTATTCAGAAGCTGACAAACCCCATTGAAACTCCCTGGTTTTTAAATAATATTTCTCCTGAAGTAGGAAATTTATCTTCCAAATTCTCCATTTGGGTTTTTCTGGGAGTTAACTTTTGCTTTCATGCAGGTGGAATGAATTATCCAACTAGAGATGGGGGTCACACAACTATACTATTTCTGCTCCAGTATAAACGCAGAAACCTGAACATAATGTTTAGGTCAGCAGCCTACTTCTGCAGCTGGGGAGAGAGCATATTATAATTTTGAGTGTGCCATTATTATTTTTAGTCCTACCCCCTTCCACACATGCCTAAGCTAATTTCCAAACGCTTGTATAGGTGAGGCAACATGTAATCTCAGAAATAAAACAAGAGCAAGCTTTTTATACATGATGATTTTGGTTACATGTCCCTTCTGATTGTTGAGCTGAAGATATAGTTTTCTGCTTTCCTTGACCTCCAAGACAGATCTATCAGCATCACTCTTGGTGCAAACCTCATTTCTCCACCCATGGAGTATTTCAGTGTTGACTTGACCTGTCTGGGAGATGGGTTGCCCAGTTCCCAGCACAAGGGGTTTTGAGACCTCCTGGCCAGATGTACTGGAAGGTGACAGATGCTGGCAAATGTTCTCTGTTAGTAGTGCAAGGTAACTTGCAAAAGTATGGTGATCCTCACAGTTGTGCATTAGAGTCTGTCTCAATGACAGCAATTTTCTTCTGAGCAGTGAGTATGAAACAAGAAGAGAATAAAGGAAAATATTTCCAGTTGGGTTTTGGGGGAGAGGACAAAATGCAACCCTGTTAGAGGCAAAGTGCAGGGGCTCAGGCTGGCATCCTGTCCAGAACAAAGTGATTTCCTACTTAAAAGCTGATTAATACAAATGCTTTTCAATTTAGAAAGCAGAGATCAATCAATAATTATCCCATTTAATCCCAACATAAATCCTTTAATTTTTTTTTTTTAATTAAAAGCAGCCAAGCACCACTGGCTGGGATGCACCAAATTGCATTAAACCCTGGAGTCCCAGGGGAAAGGCACAGGCAGCAAATTGTGCATGTGATTTTGTTCTTTCACTGCTGGGTTCAATGGCCATTCTTTGTGCCTCCTGGTAGAAAACGATGAGCTTGGAGATGTGTCTGGCAATGAGTAGGCAAATTAGACATCACTTCCAAACATGCAATAACTCAAGAATCAGACAAGTGTCCCATTTCTGGAAGGAAAACCAGGAAAAGGGAACCTCAGCAACTCTTCCTTTTCTGCAACAGGACCCTCCAACAGTGATAAGGGACCCTGGTCATGGTAAAATATACAAGGTTCAAATTTTCCAGCTCCGTATGAAAGAGGTTTGGGCAACTTAGAAATGTGGACCTTGGGTTGAGAATTTTAATGGAATCTAATATTACAGAACATCCTATTACCTGCCTGTGTAGTACAGAAGGGTCTCATCCTGGCTAGAAATTATCACAGTGTAATCATAAGTCTCATCAATTGTTCATTGTCAACACTAAAAACATCCCCAGAGCTGTATTGCTGTAGCTGAACAACGTGATCTAGTTGAAGAAGTCCCTCCTCACTGCAGGGGGGTTGGATTAGATGGTTTTTAAAGGTCTCTTCCAACCCAGACCATTCTATGATCTCAGCTATCAATAAACTGTAGAGCCACCCTGTGGGACAAGCACGGGGTGCACAGCAAATGCCTTTGTTTGCAGCTTTAATTTGGTGGTTGAATTATGAACACTGCTTGCAACCAGTTCTCAGCTACATCCCCATTCTGCCTTGGAAGCTGGCACCACACCTCATGTCTTTGATGCAAAAGGAATCTTCGTTAAATGGTTTTCACATAAGCATGCTCCTGCTACAACTTTAATGGTAAAGTTTAATTAAAAATGCCACTAATCCAGTCAAGCTGGGTTTTGTGACATTATCTATTCTGTGCTCCTTACTTTCTGTAATGAGTCAGCTGTGGGACACAACTATCAAAAGGGTCAGAAGCTCACCAGGCTGGAGGATCCTTTGTACAAACAGTCTGTGTCTAATTCACCTCCTTTTCCTCCAACTTGATGTGAGCACCACCAGTGTTTAAAAAATTACAGGAAATAGCTGTAAATGGTGATGTACATAGCAAGAGGACAAGGTATCACTAGGACACTCTACTGGAGAAGAAACCCTTCCCATTTGTTTTTTCTCAGTAGATGCATCTGATTGGAATAGCATCCCAGCATGACTAACAGTAAACCAGAAATAACAAATACAGCCAGAATCATGAGACCTTGCTTATAGAGAGCTTTCTATGCAATGCTACTACAGTTTGTCTTTTACTCTAATTTGATGGCCTTTTAAAGACTTCTTCAGATTTTAAAAGGCTGTTGTTACTGAGCTAAAAAGGGCTTTGCAGCACTGTCCAGAAAGAGTAATGTCTTTGTTGGCAGTCACAAAACAAGGGACCTTTATTTAAATGCCTCCTTTTTGCTGGTTCGGGTGTTTTGTTTTTGAGGTGTGTGTAATTTAGATGTCCCTGTATAAGCAACATTTTTCTTCATTTCTTGGAGTTTGAGGGTTTATTTTCTGCCAGCTGTTCTTTGAAAAGCTTTGGATAAAGCAAAGTTTAATTATATATAGAAAAGAGAAGAGAAAAAAACACCTGGTTATTTTCTGCGGCGCCCTCAGATTTGAAATGATTGAGGCTTTTCAGAAAATAAATTGTCAAATAGATGTCACACCTGGTGAAAGTGGAATCTGAGCTAGAGCCACAGCATGCAGGCATCCCCTGAAGTCTTCAGCTTTACCTAAGAAGTACCCTGGGAATATTTTGGATTACAGCAGAGGCTGCAACATCTTTACTCCATGGATTATTATGTTCTGAAGATGGAATCCATTAACTTGTATGTTATGGGCTAGCATGGCTCTCCTTTGTCTTTGCTCAGAAATATTTTACTACTTAACATGGCAAATCACCTTCTGGGGTGGCTCAGGAGTGAGAATGTTTCATGGATGTTCATTAGCATGTCCTGTGGGAAGAGAGTGCCTGTTTTGTTACCACACTAACAGTGTCCTTAAGGGACAGGAAGAAGAAGAATGCAAAACTTGGGGTGGTGTCTAAGGCAGTCATTGACACACAGAAACAGAGCCCTGGATGTTACAGGAGAGGTTAGAAATTGCTATGTTGGTATTTCAGTTGCTTTTGACGCTGCAGGTGAAGTCAGTGATCAACTGACTGATCAACTGATCAATTCTGCCCCTGTACTCAGCCCTGGTGAGGCCACAGCTCAAGTCCTGGGTCCAGTTCTGGGCCCCTCAGTTCAGGAAGGAGATTGAGGTCCTGGAGCAGGTCCAAAGGAGGGCAACCAGGCTGGTGAAGGGATCCAGCACAAGTCCTGTGAGGAGAGGCTGAGGGAGCTGGGCGTGTTCAGCCTGGAGAAGAGGAGGCTCAGGGGAGACCTCATCGCTCTCTACAACTCCCTGAAAGGAGGCTGGAACCAGGGGGGGGTTGGGCTCTTTTCCCAGGCAACTACCAGCAAGACAAGAGGGCATGGACTTAAGTTGTGCCAGGGGAGGTTTAGGTTGGACATTAGAAAGAATTTATGAAGAGGGTGATCAGACATTGGAATGGGCTGCCCAGGGAAGTAGTGGATTCTCCATCCCTGGAGATATTTAAAAAGAGACTGGATGTGGCACTCAGTGCTATAGTCTAGTAACTGCAGTGGTAGTGGATCAGGGGTTGGACTTGAAGATCTCTGAGGTCCCTTCCAACCCAGACAATTCTATGATTCTATGATTCTATGATTCTATGAACAGAAGGTATCACAAGACCCTAATGATGGTGAATATCCCCATCTACCTTACATAGACATTCCCCTGTCAACCCACCTCTCTGGATCAGTCCTTTGCTTCACAAAACCCTCTCTGAAATCTGCCAGAAACTCAAGAAAACCAAGAGAAAGCAGCAAGTGTAGTGTTTGAAGTTGATCCTCCCAAGCTGCCACATGCAGAGTCTCTGCAGCTCCTGTGTTTGATTTTTATGTTGAGAGGAGACACCATAAATCTGGCCAAGCAGGAACCTGTTTCTCTTCCATCATTTCCTCCTCAGATCAAAAATTAACAATTAACAATTCTGCTGAGTCACTGAGTGGCTGGGGAGTGTCCCTGAGGTTGGCTGCAGCTGCTGCTATCCTGTTGGAGAAAGTCTGTAAACTCATTAGCTGCTATCAGCGTGGTAGCTCTCACCCACACAGAGCTGCCCCACCAAAACTGGCAATGACTTTCTTGTGTTTTGAGGACACCAAATGCAGGGTTTGGGTAACTGCTACCACTGCAAAGGCAAGGCAAAGAATGCATGTCTTGCTCTGAGAAGAAGGCATTGAGGTTTGAGGTGGCCATCAGCCCCTGGGTTGGACCCTGGGCTTGGCCTCCACTGGAGATCTTCCTCATGCATGTGTTAACATCTTCCTTATCACAGACAGCTCTGCAATGCCTAGAGAGAGTTGATGTTGACATCCAATTCTTGGACTTCTGAGGGGAGGAGGGACCTGCTGGCACCTTGAAGTTAGGGTCTGAGAGCTTGGTGTGATTTGTTGCTCCCTGAGGATCCTGTGGAACAAGGATTTTTCCTTGTGTAGGAGCAATCTTTGCAGAGGTATGCTGTAGCCTTCTATCAGCTGAAATTTCCTGTTGAAACTCACCAAAGAAGAAGCAAGGCCAAATCTTAGGCTTTATATACCTGTTAATCACAGCAGGTTTTGGCACGCATCCCGTCCAAGCAATAAATCCACAGCCCTGGGAAAACTCATCCATGCTTTGGCTGGAGTCCACATCTTCAAGCAAGGGTCCCTTGAGCAGAGATGAGAAGGACAGCCCTCAGAGGAGGAGTGGCTGCTGAGAGCCTGACTGCAGAGGCTGTGAGACCTGGAGGTCTGACCTTCGGGGTGAGGTGGGAGTAGGGTGCTGCAGGAGGGGCTGGCAAAACCTTATAGGCAGTGGAATGGGTGCAAACTGATGCTCTCTGGGGTCTGTCAGAGGAAAACATACCAAATAAATGTCCTTTATCCACCCTGGCTGGCAGCCAAGTAGCTGGGTTGTGCCTCTGCACACCACCACTGGCAGTTTCTCCCTACCTTTCTCCCAGGAATGACTGGGAAGAGAAGCTGAAAGGACAAGTGGCTTCCAGGACTAGCTTGGCTCTCATAATCCTTCTTCATTTGCTTTCTGTAGTAGATCTGGGGGGTAGAAACAGACTTTCTTCTTTCTTTCCTCTCTTTTCCCTAGGACAGACTTGTCAGGAGGAGGTTGGAGCCCTCTCTCCCTGGGGGAGACTCAGCCTTGATATTGTGCATCAGGCTGACAAAAATATGAGTAAATAGGGCAAAAGGCTTTCCATGAGAAAGCTGGGGATCATCAGCTGTCCTACAATTGAAGATGGAAGCTGCTGCAAACACTCCTGAAAGAAGTCTTGTTGAGACATTGCCTGGCAAGGACTGGTTCCAGGGCCTGACAGGCATCCTGCAGCACAGCACTCCTAAAATCACTGGCAGCCCAAAGAAGGGTGATTAATTTTGCCTTAATTACTCCCACTAGACTGAAATCAGCTTGCACCCAAGGTCAGCACCACCTCCAAGGCAGGTTTGCCTCAGGATGCAGCTCACGTGGCTGACAAGGGTCTGACCACAGAACCTTAATGTCAGTGCCCCTGTGCAAACAAGAGAGGTTGAGGAAATGTAGAGCTGAGCACTGTTCCTCTGTCAAAATCCCTTTTCACCAAGAAACTGACTCAAGGAAGAAGCCCTCTGTTGTGAGAAGTGTTTGCTTTCAGTTAGCAAATCTTGCTCTTGTGAGGAAACCAAATATTTTTATTAAAAAACAAAACAAAATAAAAAACCCCAAACAAACAAACAAACCAAAAACATACCAGAAACCTAAACCAAACCAACACAACTTTTTGACTTTTTGAAAGGAAAAAAAAAAAAGCAGTAGCTAGCTTCTGGAAGAAAAAAATATATTCTTAACCTCTGTGCAAGGAAAATCCTTCTTCTCAGCAATGAGGCTCCCATCTGAGGCAGCACCCATCTCCATGGGAGTACAATCTCCTTGTTGCTGTGATCACTAACATAAATGCTCCCAAGTCATGATACTGCCCCTTCTTTCTTCCTTCCTGCCCCCAACAACATGCCAGGAGAAGGAAATAGCATTTAGAAAAAAAAAAAAAAACAACAATCCAAAAAACAAACAAACAAAAAAAAAAACCAAAAAACAAAACAAAAAAAAAAACCAAAAAACAAAAAACAAAAAAAACCCCAAGCAGACAAATGGGAAAAGATCAGTGTCCCTCTTTCCCTTTTTACTTCTTTGACCTTCCATCATGTCGCATTTTCATGCTGCAACACAATGGGAATTTTCTTGATGATTAAAAAAAAAAAATTCCTTCCTAAAAAATACTTAAAATACCTAATCACTTGACTCCCAATGCCAGGACTTTAAGGAAAGTGAAGACTACTGCAAAATAGGTAATTTGAAGAGCAAGCACAAACAAAGCATGCTTCTTCATCCATGGCTTTCACACAGATGTAAAGGCTTCTATTACTCCTCCCCAGATTAAAGGAGACTCTATTTTGCCTGCTGAAATAGTTTTATGCCTTTACTTGGCAGTTGAAATGATTATTTTGTTTAGGAAGCAGTGCCTATACTGAACCACCACACTCCTGGGCACTCTCTGCCCTTGGGCTGCCAGGAATTTCACAAGCTGCTGACAGAATTTTTCCCATTTTAACTCTTGATATCCTGCTTCTGGTTTTACAAACAGGTCAGATACCAGTGCCAATGCAAATATGATTTGCATTCGCTAACCTTTGTGCCTGTGGCTCCTGAGAATTCACTTCCCAACTTTGTATGGCCATGTAAAATACTTACAGTGTATGGGCAATAATGGGCAGTGGGATGTGGAAGCAGCCACAGCTGCTCTCACCTTTCATGCACTAGAATTATGTCAGCACCAGTACCAGATCGCTCTGGAGTTCCAACTCTCCAAAAGCCACTGACCCACAATTGTTGTATTTAGCAGAATCAAAGGTCACAGGATTAGGAAAAGTGTCCTGCCTTGCAGACACAAAGGAGTTGTTAGCCACAAGCTGTTAAGTGTGAGAAAAGTCACTGCATGCATGCAAGGTGGAAGTCAGGCTCTCTTCAAGTAAAAACCTACCATTTACCTCACATACAAAAAGATGAAGGACTTCCCATCCCACTCATGTAATTTCTCTCAGGGCTAGTGGCTGCTTAGTCTAGTATTTGGACCATCACTTCAGAAAGGATGTTCTAGTTGGCTCATTTCAGCTCTTTGACTATTTTTCTGCTGAAAAATGAGACGATTCTTAAGAGAACAGAGGTGACATTACAGGGAAGAGGTAGTATAGAATATTACTTGGACAGTAACATGTACTTGAAGGAGCTGCTGTTTGGGAATAATTTAAACAGCCTTTTTCATGTTAGTAGTAGACAAGTAGATAGAAACAGCTACTTTCTGGGTCCCTGTCTCCATATCCCACCTCCAGAGCACCATTTAAATGTTTGTGTATAAGATATGGTGTCAGAATTTGGCCAACTTCACAAGAGATGAGGCTTGTCTGTTGCAGAAACCACAATTATTGGAACAACGATATAGATCCCAATTAACATGAGAGAGCATTTTGAGCTCTTGCTGGTACCAGGATGAAGGTGACACAGTATCTCTTGGTGTCATTTTGTTTGATGGAGCCTCACTAGATGACAGCTGCCAAGGGAAGGTTCTTTCCTGCATGAGCTGGCAGCTCTTCCCATCCTTCCATCTTCAGCCTCAGGGTTGTGTCCCTCAGCTCCCAGCTGCATTGCACTGCCCACCTACAAGTGGTGGAGAATGAGCCCTTCTGACCCCCAAAATGCTTCCAGTGCCTGGCCAATCTTCTCTCTGCAGGATGTGGATGCCTCAGACTGAGCCAGCAGCTCATCTGCCCCTGCCTCTGTAGCATCTCATTTGCAGATGCAGGCAGCCAAGACCTGATGCTGAACACAACTTCCTACCCAAGAAATAACTGTGTTATTTATTGAGGAAAGGGTCAATTATGCAAGTGAAGCCATGTTGAGTGAGGCTATCTCTTGCTTTGGCTGTACTTGTGATATACAGGACTATTAAATGAAGAAGGGAGCAGACTAAGTCCTACAAACAGGGCATATAATGTTCATTCTTGGATGCAAAACGGGGAGTCAGACTTTTCATCATTTGAACAGGACAAACTAAAGAAGGAGGACTCACTGCACTGATGAAGTCTGAGATTTTTTTTTAATCTTACAATGAATGTTTGCACTCGTGTTTGTGACCTGGAATATTTTTTGTCTCCTCATCATAACTGCTGCTGGAAAGTGCTGGTTCCATGAAAAAAACTTATGGAGAATCTAAATTTTAAGGGAATTCAGAAATTCAGATATGGATCCTGTTTTTCTTTACTGCTGTTTTTAAAGCAATATTTTAAAGCTGAATAGACGAGAGCTCACCTTTAGGGATGTTCATTTATTCTGCCCTTGGATTAAGATACTGCAATGTAATCTTTTATTCTGTGGTTTGTTCACAAATGAGATTCTTGTACATGTAAACCCAGAACATTTTATATGGAGCAATTTTCCCTCGCACTCTGCCAGCTTGCTTGGCAATAAGGTCTAACGACTGGAAAAAACAATCTGGAAGTCAAGTAAACCCTTTGTGGACCTTCTTGGTGTCTCTCCTGTGAAGTATAATTTGTTTTAGCCATAAAAGTAGGGGTTAGAGCACTCACTGTTTAGCAGCTGCTTTGAAATACAGGGTCAATGTGCCCTGCTTAATGCAAAGCTGTAGTAAGGGTTGCTCCAGGAGTGAGGTGGCACCAGCAGCTCTGAGTTTCTCTCCTAAAACTACATGTCTGAGACAGCAACTCTCAGTGAATAGAAACAGGCAATTTCAGAGAGCAATTCACCAAAGACAGCCATATTAGGAGAAGACAAATCACTCTGTAGAGGCACCTATTTCTCTCCATTAGCTTAAAGACAACGTGGAGCAATAGTTCTGCTGAGGTCCCTTCACTGAAGAGTCTCATCCTGGCTCTATTGGGCTTTTATAACGGCCACTGGTACAGTCACACTTGACATCTTTTTTGTGTCCTTGATATGATAATTCACCATGGCCACCCCATGTCCATACTTACATGTCCACATGTCCAAAGAGTCTGCATCTGTGTACTCCTTGCCTGGACTCATGCCCACAGTTTATCTGCCAGCAAGACTGCTCCACGGTGACTTCAAAATTGAAGAGTTATTCTTCCAGGTCTCAGCTCCCAACAGGTAAAGTAGAGATGGTTGTATCTCTCCTTCCTTCAGGGCTTTTGTAAAGATAAATACAGTCAGGCCTCGAGAAAACCAGCTTCTATAGGAGCTGTGGGAAGAGATGGAATAAAAACACCTAACTGCCATTTTTGGGACTGCCTCTGACAGAAGCCACTGGCATTTTGTTATTTGGGAAAAGGTCGGCTCATACTCCAGGAAGAATTTTTTAAACAACTTCATTGGATGTTGAATTCAGTTTGTCATTTTGCTTTTTCATATTATGTAAAGTTTAAACTATTTTTTAGCAGAAGGCAAAGTTTTAAATCCCTGTACTTTTCACTTCCCCTCTGTGAACATAATCTTCCCCCAGATAAGCCTCAGACAGATGTTCATCTTAAGTGCATTCTCATGCCAGATAATACAGGAAACTTGGGATGAAGATGTCAAGTGACCTTATAAAAAAGCCTCACTGTGGATCCTCAGCCCTCTACTGCCTGTGAAAAATCCTTGGTGTGATAAAGAACACAAAAAAATAATAGCAAATTCTGTAAGAGCTCACTGCAGGAGAATGCCCATGTCTCTGATGATAGAAGGAAACTCAAAACACCTGAGCCATCCAAGTTCTGACAGCAACATCCCACAAACCTTCCACCACTAGGCAGAGAGTGCTGCAGACCATGAGACCCCCAGAGATGGTCTTGGCCACAGCAAGAGTGAGTCCTTGTGACCTTGAAGACTTTCTGACATGTACTGATAGCTTCAAACAGTTCATAGGAAGGGAAGAAGAGAGGGTAGATGGTGGAGAGTGTAGTACGAAAAAGTAGGAGACAGAAGGGTTAAAAATAAAAGAGGACTAGACTCGCTTATATATGATGACGAAAAAAGATGTGTGGGCCAGGCTTCTACAGATTCACTCTGAAGAAAATAGGTAAAGTGCAGGAAAAAGTTAATTATGTCTTTTTCTGCCCTTATCTGTCCTTATGTTAGGTACTGAGGCACAGGTTTTGGCAGAATCTGCCCCTTAGCCTAAAGGCTGGTAGGCAAGGGGTTTGCTTTCATCAGGATAAAAGGATAAAACACAAGAAAATAATAGCTAAATCAAGAGCTGGCAATAAAGTTCAGTGGGATTTTATGCTCAGTTTCCTGGTTACCAAGATGTATGCTCAGCAACACCTTTAATACCTAGAAACAGTACAAACGCTGCTGGAGGGACTGTGCTACCTTGTCTACAACCAAATCAGAATAATACAAACATCACCTTAAAATGCAGTGTTAGTTCTGATGACTCCTTGTTTGACTCTCAGCTTTCATTCAGCAGCTGCCCTATTCCCCCATCACACTGATGACCCAAGAAGAGCTTGGCAAGCAGTGGTTACCCAGGGAGTGAAGCAGAATCAGGGGAAGGCTCTTCCAGTACATGAAGACTGCCTACAGAAAAGCTGGGTTGGGGCTTTTCACCAGAGAAGGTAGTGATAGGACAAGGGGTAATGTTTTTAAACTGAAAGGGTGTAGATTTAGGTTAGATATCAGGAAGAAATTCTTCACCATGAGGGTAGTAACATACAGGAATAGGTTGCCTAGGAAGGCTGTTGATGCCCCCCCCTTACAGATTTTTAAGGCAAGGTTGGGGGAGGTCTTGTGCAACCCAGTCTAGTGGGAGTTGTCCCTGCCCATGCAGGGGGATTGGATCTTGTTGATCTTTAAGGTCCCTTCTAGTTCCTAACTATTCTATGATTCTTTGAAGTGTTTGCAGCACAAGCACCAAAATTTATATTTTCTTTCAGGGACAACAATGCAGGGAAGAAGGTGTGGACAGCAATGGGAAGATGAAGTTTTTTGCTCTTGCCTCTTCTGCTTGCAAAACAAAGAGGCTTTGACTATATTGTTGCCCCTTCAAACATCTAAGGTTGGTTGCTGGCAAGCTGTCTAAAGCCTACTGTGTTCTTTGCTCAACCTGATCTTGTCCACAACTCTATTCTGAAGCAGCAGAGGTGCGGAGGTGGGGGCATGGTTAGCCAGGACTGTCTGTGACAGTGCTCTGTCCAAACTGCAGAAGAGAGGGTATTAAAAAGGAGCAGGGTATTAAAAAGGAGAGGGTATTAAAAAGTATCAGGCACCATCTTCCGTCTCTGCCACTATTTGTGGGAGTTCACCTGAAGTTCACATCTGACTTCAACATGAAATTGGAGCTAATGTGTGGGCTCATATCCACCACCTCCTCTGGCTGTAATGAATGTGGCGGGGGAGCTCATTTCAGTGGAGGAAGATCACAGAGAGCTGAGAGCAGAAACTGAACAGCAGAAAAGTCTCCAGGCACAGACAGGAAGGAGGAGGAGGCGATTTTGGTGACACCACACACGTAGGTGTGAAACACATTGATTTTTCCAATCCAAGATTGTAATGCACATATTTCAGTTATAACTCCTTGGCCTTACCCAAACAAAAGACAGGAAAAGAGATTCGCTCTTGTTGAAACTTTTTTTTAAAAAAACTTGTGGTTTTGAGCTGTCAGAGTCAGAGCAGTGGGATGAGCTTTGGCAAACGAAACAAACAACCACTTGTTAATGCTAAGCGAGGACTGAGGCTAAGTTTAAATATGCATGGAAAGCAGATTTGAGTGTGCTTTGACAAAGCTGAGTTAAAGAGTAACAGAACCCCAATGGCCACACTCACCCTTCCAGCCTTCCTTACCCTCCTGTGGGCAGTGCATGGTGAATGGGGGCTACACACCAGCACTGCAGCAAGCTTCTTCCCAAGATCATAGAATCATAGAATGGTTTGGGCTTATAGGAACCATAAAGATCATCTTGTTCCAACCCCCTGCCATGGGCAGGGACACCTCATATTAGACCAGGTAGCTCACAGCCCCATCCAACCTGGCCTTGAGCACTGCCAGTGATGAGGCAGCCACAGCTTCATTGAGCAACCTGTGCTGGTGTCCACTGCCCTGACAGAAAAGAATTTCTCCCTAGTATCTAATCTTAATCTATCCTCTTCTACCTAAAACCATTAGCCCTTGTTCTATCACTCCATGCCCTTGTATAAGTCCCTCCCCAGCTTTCTTGCAGCCCTGTCAGGCACTGGAAGGTGCTCTAAGGTCTTCCCAGAGCCTTCTTTTCTCCGAGCTGAACAATCCCAACTCTCTCAGCTTGTCCTCATAGGAGAGGTGCTCCAGCCCTCTGAACATTTTTGTGTCTCTCCTCTGAACTCACTCCAACAGCTCCATGTCCTCATGTTGGGGACCCCAGAACTGGACACAGCACTGCAGGGGGGATGTGTGTTTTGGGGTAGGGTGGTTGTTGGTAGCCTCAGGAAAGCAAAGTAGAAGAGCAGAATCACTCTCCTTGACCTGCTTCTCAGACTTCTTTTGATGCCCAGGATGCAGATGAGCTCATGCTGAGATTTTAATCAACCAACACTTTCCAGTCATTCTCCTCAGGGCTCTTCTCTATCCATTTTCCACCCAGCCTGTATTTTTTATTGCAGTGTCCCTGACTCCTGTGCAGCACCTTGCACTTGGCTTTGTTGAACTTCATGCAGTTTGTGTGCAGGAAACACAGCACCCAAAACTGTCTCACATTCCCTCCTCACATCTCAATGGATGGCCTGGGTTGCTGTTCTCTACCACCACCCCCCTGGTACAACATGGTGAGCCTGTTAGCTGTGAAGTCACTCAGGGCTATTTGGTTTTGCATCAATCTCTGCAAAGCTGACTGTAATCAACACTCTCCTGCCAGCCCTGAAGAGCATTCCCAGTTATATCAGGATGGCAAAAAAAAGAAAGAAGGAAACAAGCAAAACCTGCAGCCATCAACATAGTCTTCATAGCTGTTGTGTGCTCTGGCTGTCTGGCCTGAAACGTGTATACAGACTGCGTCCTAAGTGCCCTGATAAGATTGGGGCTCCAGAATGTGTTGTCCTGAGAATGCTTGCTGCTGTTTATCTGTGAACTGAAAAACTTTCCAAAGTTTCCCGGCCATCAGCCCTGACACCCTGGTTCAGACCAGATGACAGGCAGACGCGATACTGAACAGCTTTCGTGCCTCGGGGTGATACCAAAGTGGCTGAGAACCCAGAAGCTTTGAGCGAGCTGTTGAGTTGGGTCTGCTGACATGGTGGTGGCTGTTGAAACCCTCCACTACTGCTCTTATGGCATCTTGTGAAAAGCGTGGGATTTGTCCCTTCCCAAGACCCTGTGTGCACCCTGTCCCCCTGCAGCCGTGCTCAACCCCACCCTCTCTTCCCTTCCAGGCTGTTAGATGCAACTTATGGATGAATATATGCAACATCTGCTTATGAGCATGTATATTGCTTCAGCACAGATGTGTTTAATGTGATGGACGTTGGAAAGATGCCAGAGGCCTTCAGTGTGGTCATCTGTGTTCTTCAGAAGATAGGTACCCTGAAGTGCCAGTGGGTTGGGGCTATTTGAAAGCTGAGGCATTGACATTGAGCTGTGACTACTTCCCATCCATGTATAGGATGGGGGAAACACTGAAAAACCTCCTGGCAGGGTGCTTGCTGCCACAATCCCAAGACCAGCCACCCACCTACAGCCTGCCTCTTTCTGTTTTGCTGAGAGTATCCTGACTTATTAGATGTTTAAGTCATTTATATGGAAAATAATTTCTGGATTTAGTTTTCCATTTTTCAGAAAAAAAAAATCCACTAAGAGTAAAATTTAATCTTCTTATTGTATACATCCCTATAAATCCTTACATACTCAGTCGGCTGTTATGTAGTTTAATGGCTTAATTAGTCAATGTTTATAAAGCACTTCTTATAACCTTGTGTGACAGATGCTGTAGAAGCACAAACTTACAATATTTTCACTACCCAGTTAAGATCAATCAACCTTGAAAGGAAAGAGATTTATTTACATAAAGTAATCTTCCAGAGCTTGCAAAATTTCAAAAAAGAACTCAGACTGGTTATTGCTCCAGCTATCAATGGCTGACAGTCCTTGAGGTTTCTGGTAATCCAGTTCCTACAGGAAGAGGGAGTATTTTCTACAAGAATCTGGTGGTTTTTTTAGTCCTGCACAGTGTGGTGAAACATGCTTGGAACATGGACCCCACAGTTTGAATTCCAGACACTAGCAGCACTAGAGAACCTGGGTGGAGACTATGGAGTTAGACACTATTTCTGGAAGTCCTTTTCATCAAGCAAATTAAAAACAGCAATAAATTCCCCAAGCTGTTTTCTAGGGGGGTATTAACCAGAGCCCATCAGCTCTAGTTCCCACCTACACAAATCCAACTCCGGAGTAAAGGTCTACATGAAGTTCTTTGCTTTCTATTCACTCGTGCCTCTGGTGTCCATTGGATTTAATCAGTGGTTTATGTGCTTTTCTGGATCCAGAGCAAACACAAAGACATCCATTTCCCCTCAGGTGGGTAGTTTTGCACTTACCACTGAAATCTCTAATCCTCTTCCCAGCTGAGCTGGGAATCTGGCTTGTGCCACCACCACACAGCCAGTTCCTGACAGAGATGGGTAAAAAAAGCCTCTTTTTTGGATAAACAGTTGATGCTCCTCAGGAAAGAAATCCTGGGGCTGGAAGGGGTATTTCAAGAACGAAACAGCACAAAGGATGTTGTATCCAGAAAGCTCTTTGGCACTGAGAGATATATGTGTTGTTAATGGGTCTCCATCCTTCCTGTTCCCATCTCTCTCTCTTGCCCAAAAGATGCCGCGGTGTTGGTGCAGAGATGGGTGACAGGCAGGATCAAAAGCACCAAACAGCTCCCATGTGGGAAAGGATTTCATAGACTGGGACTCTTCTGCCTGCAGGGCAGATAAACAGGAGGAGGATGTCATAGAGTGATATAAAATCAGGACTGGCCTGGAAAAAATTAATAAGGAAGGCGACTCTGACTCCTCTGATCCAAGTTCTGGGGAGGTGTCAACCCACCAAGGGGCAGGTGGAAAAGAAATAAAATGCAATAATCTGCACCCTCTGAGAGCTTCAGCTTTGGAGTTTGGGTGCTGTAGAAATTACTATTTGGTTTTGGGTTTTGGTTTTTGTTTTGGTTTTTTTTCCATGGGTTCAAAAAGTGACAGTGTAAACTGATGTATGCAAAGTTCTCCAAGGATTGCTAAGCACAGAGGGGTTGCTGGGATGCCACAGGACACTGCCCCTACCTGCAGACCCTGCTCTTGCTCATGGAAAAGTTGGGACACTGAGAAAGACAGATCTCTGGTTTAGCAGAGTGCAGAGATTTTTATGTTCCTGCTATGCAAGATTTATTTGCAAAAAATAAGCAGTTCCCTGCTAGTATCTCAAGGCAGCTCTGGTTTTCGGCATCAGGAGTGAGCCCAAAACACAACACTGGGACTGTTTGCTGCCTGTTTGAGCAGCTCCTTTGCAATGGTGCTCACCCAACCATGTAATGGGCCTCCTTCACACAGGCAAGCAGCATAACTCCAGTTACACCTTGAGTACTTCTTCTGTATTTTCTCTGTAAGGCTTCCTGCAAAGGGGTTCAGCCACAAAGTATTATTTAAGTGTTTTTAGGTACAATTGCTCTAGCACTGCAGCCCTGGGAGATGCTATTCCCCCCACACTATGGGCATAGGTACAAAAACAAGACCTTTTCCAGACGCAGGGAGAGCCCCAAGTTCACCACCAGCCCACACTAAGGTTGATTCTATTTAAACTCTGTAGATGACCAGAGAACTTAACAACAAGGACTTTCTTAAAATATATTTGCAACAAAAAAACCACTGTGACTTACTCAAGAACACACAATAACACCTGGCCAAAGGCAGGAGCTGATTTTCTTACCTTAAAAAGCATCTCCCTGATTTTGGTTTTATGATTAAATCAAGGCTCAAACTTCATCCTTGGTTTGAGGACATTAAAAAATTCATCCTGATCTACTGCCTGACTCTATTCCTTCTGCAGTTACTTCCAAAACTTGGGGTCACCATTCCCCTTAAGGGGTGAACAGTTTTGATTTCCTTCTTTCCATTCAGCTACAGTTCTGGTTTTTTTCTGGACTTCTAAAATGTAGTCACATGAGGATTCTGATCTTGCTCTCAGCTAAGCCTATATAAATTGGAAAAATTACCTCTGTCTTTGATCCTGGTTGACAGTGTGAAGACTCTGACTCTGAAGTATGAACAGGATTTAGAGACAAAACTGAAAGGCTGATATAGCTCCCCCAAAGCTATCCACAGATGATTGTGTGCAGGTCCAAGGTGTCTTTAGAGTCAGTGAAATCTAGAGGCATCTAATGCTCTGCTTCTAGTGTAGGCAAAATGCAAAAACAAAACAAATTCATTCAATCTCCTACTTGTTTTGTTCATAAGTGTTCTGTCCTCCTTCACTATTATCACACTTCCATAGCACAGGACTTTCAAACACTGCAGTGTCACCATTGCTTTTAATCTGCTATTGTTTCAGCCTTGTATATCCCCCTTTACACTGAGATAGCACAGGGCTTGGGTAACAAAATAAATCCATGGGGTTTTAAGCCACTTTTTAGATTATCACTTTCTTATTTAGAGATCACTTAGGGCTTCTCCACGGCTTTGAAATTATGGCCTATATATTTGCAGCTATTTTGTCTCTCAAAACACCTTGTCACTGAATTATTTCATGCAGGAACTTTCTTATAACTTATCTCCTCCGTTGACTTGTTCACACTTAAAGGTCACAGTCTTCTACCTCAGATAGCACCAGCTCTCACTGCAGAAAGGCTCAGAGTCCCAAACTGTGGCAGGAATTGGAGGAGGAGGAGGAGAGAGGAGACAAAGAACTCCAGGACAAAAGCATCTCTTTTTTTTTTCAGATACATGACAGAGAGCACAGGGGTAGGATGAAGGAGATGACAGTGTTGGCTTGCAGAAGGCAGCCAGGCAGCAGGGATATTGCCTACGAGAGCTCACAACTGAATGCAGCTGGGTACTCCACCTCTTGATGCACTTTACAAGGTCTTTGCTTCCCATTTCCCTGTTTCTGAGCAGTACTTTATCCATAATATGCTTCACCTAGGTGGCAGCCCCTACCCAGCCTGCCTGATAGCAAGATGCCCTGTAACAGACCTGTCAAATGCAGCCTGCAAAACATTCCTATGAGTATCTGTCCTTGTGGTAGGCCAGGGGGGAAGTCAAAATGCCTGCACCTTGTCATTAAACTGAACACACCTCAAAAAAAATCTGGAAAGGTTTCAAACCTCTGGGATGGATTTCGTTAGGATACAAATTAGAACAGGAAGATCTCATAGGCAAAAGAAATGGAGACTTAAGAGGTGAGATAAAGGGAAGTAAAAGAGGCTGGGGATGGACTTGGCTAACATCAGTTCCTGATGGTGTTTCAGCAGCTCAGACCCTCCAGCCAGGTGTGCTCAGTTGCACCCACATGTCCTATTTCAAGGTCAAAATCAACTAGAAAAACCTCCCAGTGTCCAGAATTAGACTGGAATCCAAAACACATGATGGGCAAGTTAATTTTGCCTCTGATAAAAGGGAATGCCTGGCCAGCAGATTTTGCTGTTATTTCAGTAGCAAGTGGAAAGGAAAGGCAAGGACTATTCTCAGAGAAGACTTATACAGGTTACACAGCCCAGGTTTCCATTTGGCTGGAAATATGTTAGATCTCATAGAACTTTGGGGAAAAAAAAGAAAAAAAGAAAAAAAAAAAAAAAAAGAAAAAAAGAAAAAGAAGAAGAAGAAAAAAAAGAAATAAAAGAAAAAAAATTCTTAGGTGAGGGGATGCAGTGTTTTGCCACACTTTTAAAGTAACAAAAACTGTTGTAAACTCTCTGAAATAAAGTCAAAGCAGCAGGTTCTTCCAAACTAATTAATATTCAAACATGACAGGGACCTGTCTCACATAGACAGGCAGGTTGGCTACTCTAGAGTGGTGGAGAAAGAGATGGGAGGGCATTTACACATAAACAGGATTTGTTAATATTAAATGTGAGTCTTAATAGACTTCTCTTCTCTGCCAAAACATTTACAAGGGAGGATGATTAGTGAGCAGTTTGGCACAAAGACCTCCATTTACAGAACACGTATTCTGCAATTAGGAGATTCTGTTCTATGAGAAAAACTACTGTGGAAAATCCACCTCTCACAGGCATGTGCTGACTTGAAAAATGTGTGGTTTTTTGTGTTGCAGGATGAGCAGAGGCTGAGGTCTGCCCTGCTGATCTGAGAGTCTGCTTCTGTCAGGGTTATTTAGGTGTTGTTACTGGGAAATGATACAAACATGCTTGGCTTCTCTGTATTTCCAATACACCTCTGTGAATAAATGATTTTTCTCTGTTATTGCCAAAGGTGAAAACTTTGAAGGGGAAGCAGAATCTTAACTAATTTTCAGGAGCTTCATAGAGACATAGAATGGTTTGGGTTGGAAGAGACCTTAAAGATCATCTACTTCCAACCCTCCTGCATGGGCAGGGACACCTCCCACCAGACCAGGTTTCTCAAAGCCACATCCAACCTGGCCTGGAACACTTCCAGGGGGGGCAGCCACTATGAGTTTCTTCAACTCATAGTTGTACTGTGCTTCATTTTCTTCTGGTTTTCCCAACAGTGTAAGTTCACAGCAAATCCACCAGTGAGTAGTCTCAAGGGTGCACAAGAGATTGGAAGGGGGCACAGCTGGGACAGCTGACCCTAAGTGACAAAAAGGACATCCCATACCATATGACATCATGCTCAGCAATAAAAAAAGGGGAAGAAGCAGGCAGGGAGGGATCTTCAGGGTTATGACCTGTGCCTTCCAGAGTCACCCTTATATGTCATGAAGCCCAGCCTTCCTGGAGATGGCCAAACACCTGCCTGCCCTCGTGGTTCTCCACATCTCTGAAAAGATTTGTCCACTACAGGACCATGCAGTAGCCATCTCAGGTTGCTGTAGCAATTTCATTAAGTTTAAGCTGAAGTGAGGTGGTTACATCCCAAGATAGCAACCACCTAGGTTTGCATTCCCCACTGCCTGGGAAAACTTTGACCTCCAAGCAAATTATTGATCTGTTCAGTGGGAGCAGAAGCAACCAGTTATGCAAGCTGCAAATTTGCTATCTTCATCATTTACATATTGTAGAAAAGCTCAGTATTGACTCCTGTCTTGAAATTTCCTGGCAGTTTCTTTCTGAACTGTCATTTTGATCAGCATTATTAAATTATCCAGGAGAATGAAATGCTCATGACCAACAGTGGGTTTAGTTTTTCTATCCCAGTTTTAGACATTCCTGTCCCTCATTTCTACCAGGCAGATTCTGACCATCCCAGGCAGGACTCTGCAGCACAAAAACCTCCTCTTCAGAAACAAGGTTTTTACCTTTTTTCTCCCTAAGTAAATTTTTATTCTGCTTAAAAGATAAAGCTGGTAATCTGAAATCAACTGTTTAACAAATTGAAGCTAAATGTTTTAAAGTAAGAATTGCTGTTTTGGTAAGCAGAGATGTCAGGTCTGGCAAACTTCAGTTTGTGCAGTGATCTGATCATTATCTGTCCATCTTTACCAAAACAAAACCCATAAAGCAATTCACTGGTTTTAGTAGATACAGGCTTTAAAGGAACCTCTCAAACTACAGTTTCAAAACACCATACATCAATTCATTCCATTATATTAGGACATCACCACCATTACACCAATGCTGTGCTTTGCTGCTGCTGTTATAAAGTCCTCCAATGTTTCTATAAGATAAATTCAGTACATTTCAGATTATTTAACACCTAAATGAAACTGAATCTGTTCATCCCTCCAAGTTGCTAGGCAGCCATTATGGAGCATTTCTGATGCATCTGTGAGCAGGTGAAATTATTGAAGAAAGTGTAAATAAAAAGAACAAAATTGAGTAAAATCACTCCATAAATCTACATTTAACTGAGTAGATACATGCCTAGCACATATGCTTTTATTCCCATGTAAATAGGCAGCTACACATACTTCAAACACAGAATTGACCACACAGGGCACCTAAGTGTCCATCGCATGGAAAAAGAAGTGTTGTCTGTGATTTCCACACATATTTATTTAGCTGCAAGCAAATAAATCCTTAAGCTTTTGGAAATTAATACAGAGCAGTGCTGGGAGGAAAGCAGCAGGCTGTGGCACAGTGGGTCTTCCACCCTGGTATGCAGGGCAGCTCCTGGGATGTAACTTAGGACCAGCCTCAATCAAGGATGGGATTTGGCAGGCTTAGGCACTGAAACTTCTAGACATTGGGGAGGCTGAAGAACTCTTCAATTCCTCTGTGCAAAATGGACCACTGGGCTCCTTGGATTAATTCAGGTTTGGTCTACTTCCTGCTTAATACATAATAAATGAACAGCTTGAAGAATAGGAGCTGCAGCAAAGGAGACCATACTCCTACAAAAGCATGCAAACCACACAGTTCCTAAACAGTAAATTTTGCAACTAGTGAGCATTAAGATGCACCAGTCCTGATCTGAAAATGTAAGCTTTTTTTTTTTTCCTTACAGAAATCTCAAATGGAGACAAGTTGCTACTCAGTTCCCTCCCACTCTCCCCTGAGGAGCAGAGCCACAAGAGATCAGCTCCTTTTCTATTAGGTGACATTCTCCAGAAGAATTTCTCTCTGGGAACTTCAGAGGTTTTAGAACAGCTCAGGTTTTTCATCTTATAAAGTGCCCCATACTGGCAAGCATAATGAAATTTAAAAAAAAAAAAAAAAAAAAAAAAAAAAAAAAAAAAAAAAAGAGAGAGAAAGGAAAACAAAACAAAACAAAACAAAAAAACCAAAACCAAACCATAAGGCTAAAATCCTTAGTACTGGTAGAGGTTATATTGATGAAGGAATGGGGATAGTGGAGAAAGATGCATTGCTCTCCTAGGAAAATGATAATTTCCCCACTGGAAGGTGACCTGGCAGTGGTTCCAGTTTATGAACAGCAACTTTTGCTGGAGCACCCTGAGTTTTACGAAGTCAGTTTTATTCAGAATTGTTCTTCAGCTGCACAGCAATTATAATAAAGTTCAAACAGAGATGCATACAGAAAATGTAGCAACCAGGCACTTAGTAATTTTTTTATGTTTTGAAATGCAAAATAGCTGTTTTGAGCTGAGTCTGTCAGGATTGGAATTTGGACATAAATTTACAAGTTCTGGACTTGGAAAGAATACTTCGTATTTATTCCAAAAAGAATTTAGAAAATCTTTCGAGCAACAGAGTTTTGTAGATACAAGCAACATTCTGAAAGTGCCTTAACAACATGTCATTTTGTTCTGGAAGTACCTACATAAGTGCTCTTGTCAATGTCTTTGAAGAATAAAGAACACACATTAAAAAAAAAAAAATAGTTGAGTAATTCTCTTGGAAGTGAAGGGTGGGGAAAAAAAGAATCTAAAAGAATCTATGCCAGGTATCACATGCAAACAACAGGTTTGCTTGACTTTAGGTAAATTCCTATGTCTGGTTGGGTACCAACCAGCACAGCCAGCAAGGAGCAAAGCACTTTATGGTCTCCATGGCCTGGTTCCATCCTAATGCCTTGATCAGGGTAGAAAAGTGGTGCTGGAAGTGCCTGTACCCCTCCAGTATCTAAAAAGGAGCTTGGGGTGAGTAGCTCTTCTGCAGATCCTTACACGGTAAGGAAGTGAAGTGAGATGAAAAATGTAAATGCATTTGGGAGGGGATTCATCTCATTTCAGCTTAGGTGCTGCCCCACAGCAGACGTATGGGATGTCATTAGCACTCTGCAGCATCACAGCCATCAGCCCATCACCTCCAGTGCAGGGTCAGCAACTCCTGGTGCACAGGGAAGCAGAGGGGGAGAGAAGCTGCACTGCTCTAGGGTTCAGCTTTAAAGAGAGTGACTGGAAGATATCCTCTGTCACTGCACTGTGGCTTCCCATCTGCTGTATGATCTCATGTGGACCTGTCTTATGCATCAGATATTTGGGAGATTCAGCTGTTCAGCTATGCCATAAAAGGGGATTTCAGCAGAGCATGCCTCCTCCATCATGCCTGCTGGGTATTATCTGTATAACCCCTTCGGGCTGGATTATCTCCTTTACTGAAATCTGCTCCATGTAAGGGGCTGGGAAAGGGCTGTGCTGCTCAATCTGCTCGTGCCTTGGAGTGGCGAAAGGACCGTGTCCCTGCGAGGGGTTGGCTTCAGCCCCAAAACATCCCCATGCTGAGATGGCAGGAGAAGTTGGCATGGGAGCTCATTCTCCCTGTGATTTGCTATCCTCTAGTCCTTCCCCATGAAAGTTCTTCAGAAAATGAGTAGTTTGATCAGACAATGGTCTTCTGTGCCAGGTAGATGATGCTGGATGCAAAAGGGCTGGATGCAGGGTATGAAATCAGCTCTGGAATATGTTATAACTGGGAAATGTCAGCACTCAAACCATGTATGAGCATCCAGGAAAGGGTACAGCCAGTTTTGTTGTCATGGAAATACTAGAATTAAATTTTACATATGGCAAATGCACTGCCCAATCTCCTTTGTGCATACTACCATTAGGTAGCTACAGGTAAGACTGCACTGCAGCAGAGAATTTGTGAAGCAAAAGGGTTTTCCACTCCTTTATGGAATGCATAATATTAAGTTAATGGAACAAAACAACTCCTGGTCAAAGCAACTTTCTCATCCTTCCCATTAGCATGTGATCTGTTTTATATATAAGTGATTCATTATAGAGTTTTGCTCCCATAAAAGCTCTTCTATCCCCCTTCTGTACACATGCCAAATGACAAGGAAAGCCAGAGGCAATTAAAACAAATATGGCTTGAATTACTGGTCTGTTCCCACAAGACCATGGGATAAGAAAATGGGTTAAGATGTGCAATAAGGCAAAATCAATGTTGCAAAGGGGCCAGCTTCTCAAAACTGGCTTTGCTCCTGGCTTCCTCAGGCTCACCCCCCTCCCTGTGAACCAGGGTCCCTCCATCCTTGCTGCTCCCCTCCATGCGAGGTGGCTTCAAAGGACTCCACCTGCCCTCAGCTCCTGGTCCACACCATCCTGTGGTGTGGACCATGGCTGCTCAAAGGCCACATTTCACTTCCACAGCCCAAATGCCAGCACCTCATTCCAAAGTGCTTTTTCTGTGAGCACTGGTGGCAGAAAGCAAGAGCTTTGTGCTGGCGAGGCAGCAAAGAACATCAAAACAGCCAAGGGTGAGGGAAAATGAAAAAGGTTTTCTGTCTTAGACCTCTGCTGTCACATCAGATCAGGGAAGGCAGAAAAGGTCAGCATATTTACTATTTCTATAGTGCATTTCCTCTGGTGAACTTTTGGCAGTCTCACCTTCTTCATTGTGATTAGATAAATGCATCAGGATTTGGGGGGACACTGTGTCCTACATTAGATTTGAGAAAGGAAGCATCCAAATGCAAGTTCACTCCTGTTCAAAGCTTCAGGGTGTACCAAATATGTTTGTTCTTCTTGGAACAGAATTCAGAAGGAAATTTAAGACATGCTGTATGCAAAATGAACCCAATACAGGAGTTAGTCAAAAAGGAGTTAAGATATGTGGTCTGGTCTCTGTGGTAGGGCAAGAGGCTCCCTCAGAAGGTCATGGAGAAAGAAATCATCTGTACATCAATGTTCTGCTTCTCTATCTTGTGATAAATTTCTGTTGCACACAATCTCAGTGCTTTACCCAGTAGTAACTGGCACATTAAACCTTGTACTCAGGCTTTCCCAGGAAATCCTGGGCTATACTGCACTGCTATTACATTTCTGATAACCGTGTTGGACATGAGTGGAGCTTGACACCACTGTGGGTCTGAGACACCAGGAACCCCATTAATCACCAGTGGAACTGATGCCACAGCAGACTGCTTTAAATTAAATCACAGTTCTGTATCTTCAAGGCTGTTTAATGTCCTCAAAAGCCAGGCCTTGCTACACTGCTCCTATGCTGGTTGCTCTGGCACAGAACTGTTTGAATGGATGAACTCATAACTCCTCTCTGGCTTTTAGCCAAAACTCTCCATAGGAAATTCTAATTTAGCATTTATTTATTTATTTATTTATTTATTTAAATCCTGAGAAACATACTTATTTAAAACTGAAAAAAATTGTGCTTTTGGAATGGTGGGAAGAATTTGGAAGAAGGAGACTTCTACTTTTTTGTTTAGCTGTCAATGAAAGTTACCCAGACAGTTTAATTTGCAAATTCCATCTGAAGCAATGGTATTTTAATATCTTTTATATTTTTTTTGTACCTTAAAGAATGCTTACCAGAATTTTCCTTCACTGTCTTCTTCCTTACAGCCCTGCACTCCACGAGGAATAAGTCTCTGGGTAGCACATGTTGAGAAACCTGGTGCAAGATAGAGGGAAGTGGGCAGCAGGAGGAACAAGCTTACTTTTTTAGTCTGTATTTTACTCTGCAGTAAAGGGCACCCTGGGCTTCAATCACTACCTCCACGCTGTTCAAAGTGAAAAAGTGACTTTAAAAAAAAAGCCACTTGAGACTGAAAGACTGGCTCAGGGGGTTTTACTTTTTATGTTTCCTTTGCACTCCCACTTAACACTCTTCCCTCTGTTTTCATGCATGCTTTCAAACCAATGTTTGCTGGTGTTAACCACTTGCAAAGGAAGAGCTGCCAATGCTGATCTAGATGTCATATTGCAAGCACCCAGCTGAAGGGAGGAGGAAGGAGGGAGCATATGAGTGTCTGAGTTACAGCTGTCTCAAATCCCAACACAGGCCATAAGTTTGGAGCTAGGGAGGGGTGAGTGGGGCCACAAAGCAGTGAGAGTTATAGCTTAAGTAGACAAATAAATAAAACAGCATTGCTGACCTACTTCCCCTTGCCAGATCTCATTGCTCATTGAAAACAGTAAGCAGTATTAAGTATTTACTATATGTACCTCAATTCCTGAGCCTTCCTCCACACAGACCATTGCAACAGAGATGTTTTTAAAACTTTTGCTTACAAAGGACATTTGTTCTGCAGGCTAATTTGTGAGCTGGTCAACAGATGTTCTGGGTCTCACCTCCCATAACCCATTTGCAGTATTACTGCGAGGTTATACTGCAATAATGCAACTCCTCCTCTCTTGGTGCAAAAAATACCGCAATATTTTGCTGACACAAGAGGAGATCAGTGTCCTCATCTGCTTTTGGCAAAACGGTCTGGCTGAACCAGATGCATGATGGCTCAAGGTATCTTGCTATGGTTTTTAGAGACCCACCACATCTTTACATTCTTTCTACCCACTCTTCTTCTAATTCAGGAAAAGTCATAATCTTCCAGAAGCAGAGACTTGTCTAGGGTGCAAACACTATAATCTTGTTTTCAATACAGCCTTGGATAATGTAGGGCAAAAAGCCTCCTATTGCACCTGGCAAGCCAAGGGATATGCACTAGAATGCTCCTGACATTAGAAAAGGATTTTACCATTTTTCCTTTTCAATGATGATGGCATGCTGAGACCAACAAGGCTGTTCTATTTGGTCTCTAGTTTAGATGTGGGTCATCTGTGGGTCATCACAGATTGCCCCGAGCCTCATGCATCTTCCATCAGAAGTAAAACTGGGAGAAGATGGGCACCAACTGGAATTTTGGTTATCATGACTGAATGAGCAGGCACAGCCCTCTGAAGAGGTTGGAGAGCATTGATTTTTGCCTGATTTATCGTTATTTATGCACATGCCTAGACTGTATCCTGGAAATGGATGCACAGGCTTCATCTGTTCTATTCATGTGAATAAAGTTGAGTACTTCAGAGTGTGCAGGCTTTGGGCCTGAACCCATAAGAGAAAAACATCTCACAGAAACATCTCACAGCATTCCTACAGTTCATCTAGAACAGAAACCCTTATTTCATCTTGAAGCTTCCCAGACCCTCTGCCTGTGCTTTCATAAGAGGATGACCTTAAGCCTTAGATATACGTTGTTGAAATGTGATTTAAAGTCCTGGCAGAAAAGAGAAAAAAAATTTTTTTTTCTTTTTTTTTCAAATAAAAACACAATAAACAAACATAAGCTGCTGCCTTTCTCTGGCTCTTCACTTCTTCTAGTAGATGGATTCCTCGGGCAGACAGGTAAGACACAATTGAATTTGTGAGCCTAATGCACATCAGTTCATGCACCCTACACTAGCTCCCAAAACTGCACATCACACCATCTGTCGTGCATAGGTGGAGGGTAAATGGTAAAAAAATAATCTGCCTTGGTACACAGAAGAAAATCATTAGCACTGGAAAGGGTGCTGTTACCTGAAAAAAGGCAACATGTGCCTCAGGGAACAAAAGCTCATTAGAGTGCTGGTCTGTTTCCTTCATCATTAACCATCATGGGTAAACATAAACCAAAATGTATATTTGAACCATTACAATGCTCAGTCACACCTAATTTTCAAGCACTTTCTATATGTCTGATCTTGCCAAAAGCTGTTCTTTCTTTCCTTCACAGCTTTTGGGCTTTCCCTCTGTGTTTTTCCATGTTTTAGCCTGTGGGATTCTAGCAACATACTTTTTTTTTCATACTTCAGTTTCCCAGTCTGCCACCTCAGAAACCAGCATCAAAAGCCATCACTTTCTTCCCAGGGCCACTCTTCACCATGGTCCTGCTAAATCCTCTGCTGGTGATGTGGTGCAGGCTTTACCAAGAAGGTTTCAGGGCAGTCAATACTACTAGAGTTCCAAATCAGGCCAGCCGTGCATTATTCCACAAAATATTTCTGCCAATTCCAGCTTCACTCAAACAACTGAATGGTGAGTTGTGCATCCAAATATTCAGCAGGGTTAAAACTATGCTCCTCCCATGTTGCTGCCTCACTAAAATGTCCAGCTACCTCCCAAATGAGGCATTTTGTTTTCAGTCATCAGACCAGAGGATAATAGCATCCTCTTTTCCGTTAAATGATTTATTTACAAACTTCTCCAGTCCTCACCTTGTAATGAGTGCACTGATTAGAAATACCTCAGACCTCACTAGTCCCAGATATAATTGAATCTTTGTTCCATAACTTGAAACTGCTGTCAATACTTATTGACACACAGAACACACACTTGTCTGGTGAGTGCTTAAAAATGACTTAGGTTATTATGTTGTGGCTGATTTACAACAAAACCATCTGAATTATGAACTGCGTGAGGAAGAGGTAATTAAATCTGAGATGTTAAGGCTGACAGTGCTTTGGACATGATAGATACAATGTCAAAAAAAGTCTTCCTGAGGGATGTTGGCATCAGAACATTCTCAACTCCTCCATAGGCATATGCTTTACAGTGGGACATGACTTTGACTGGAAAAATGGGATTTATCATTTTAGGGATGGTTATTCCACAACTTAAACCAGTATGAGCTGCTACAGTTTCCAATGGGGATGTTGCTGAATGGTAAGAGAGTTTAAAAAAAAAAAAAAACCAAAAAACAAGCACATCAGCACATCCTGCAGCAGACAGATTTTCTTTCCTTACATTTTAGCTCTCAGATTTATGGAGGCAGTTTTAACAACGTGCCTACCAGCAACTTAACTCAAAGCTTTAGATGTCAAGTGCTCCTTCATAGCAACTTTCCTGCCATTATTACTGCTCAGCAAAGGCTAAACTTTCAAACTCCATTATTAATTGAAACTAATAAATAGTCTGTGGAAAGGGATAAATTCCTCCAGAGTCTGATTCATCCCATTTATCTGAGATATCTCATTTAGGAGGAGATGGATTGTCCTTTGTGAGGCACCTGTCTCTCACCACAGACTGCAAGTGGACATTTTAGCACCTAGCTTTGTGATAAGTAATATTAAAGGAAATCCCACCTGGAAAGACTAACTGAGACAAGAGATAACCTCTTGTTCAGTTAGTGTGACTGGTCATTACTCACATCTCCCACACTGCACACGTATATCTTTCTCCTAGTGATAAGACCTGGGTGTATATTGCCTGGTCCAGCTGTACAGATAGTGGAAAAAAATAGAGGCACACGATGTGCAAGATTAATATCCTTGCAACTACAGACATTTGCCAGGCAGCCCCTGGCATCTCAGCTGCCATAGCTCTCGTTATAGTCAGTGGAGAGAAAGAGGCACCTTGAAGGCACGAGTTATCTGACCTGCTTGGGAGGACAACTGTGCTACTGATCCCATGGATTCTTCCAGCTCCTAGACTCCATGGTCTATAAAAGCAGCAGGCAAATAGCTCAGATACAGGTGTTTTCAGTGGTGGAAGATGTGGGATCAGGTGTAACCCACTTCTACACTCATTGCAGTGGGTGATTAGCACAGATCCAAGTCACAGACCAGAGCAGGAAAGCTTTGGGTTGCTGACCTTTGAGCAAAGAAGTGTTGAAGCATTCAGAATGAGGAAACATAACTGCTTGCATTAGACTAAGGCACTTGATGTCACAGATTGACTTTAAAGGTCCACATTACAGTATGTACCTTCTGAAAACATCCTCATAAGGTTGCTTCAGAGTCAGTGTACTTTAGTGCCTTCTCAGCCAGGTGATGGATGAGATACTTTCTTACATTCATTCATTCTGCACCTCTTACTTGAAAAACTTGACAGCTTTTAGGAACATGGGTGTGCATCTGTAATTGTTGGGCATTTTCCAAGGGGAAGGGAGTCTTTTACTCTCATTTTGGCTCCCAGAAACCCTATGCCTGGGGAAGATGTCTTATCAAGGTTTCTTCTGGCTCCAATTTTTAGGAAATGCTGATTTCTAATTTCTGTGAAAAGGCATATTTGTCATAGAATTATTGTGCACAGTTGTCAAAATTACAAGATCTGTTCCTACTGCTTTTGGTGTTAGCACAAATAATTCATAATTCCTGAGGAGTCATTGTTACTTGTGGACAGCTTTAAAGGATGCTTTTGTGTTTCTTCCTGAATTAAGACCGCATGCATGAAAGCACAGCAAAATTTGAGTCCCTAAAAAAACTTACTTCTGCAAATACATAAACCAGATGTTCTCATGATTTCTAAGCTGACATATTCACTTCAACGGAGTTAAAGGGATTTCCTGGGTGGATAAGGATTTAAGCCATTAACCTTGGTCATTCCCTCCTCCCAGCTTCCCAAATTATCAGTTGTCCTCAGTGCCTGTCTCCTCAAATGCCTCTGTGTTGCATCCTCTTCACTTCTAATCTGGTGATCAGTTTTTCCAGCCAGATATTTTGATGACTCTTCCCGTAATACTTTCTCTGATGACAAAATATATCATAAATAATTTATTCTCCAAGAACCCCATCGTAAGAGCATTATCGTGTGCCTGGGGATGGGTTTGTCATGCACTGTTTCTGCCTTGCCTGGCAATAAAAAAATAAAAATCTGCTCATCTTGCTGTACATGGGATGACAGATGCCTTTTGCTTTTGAAGCACCAATATTGCATTTCTAACTCAGGATCCCTTTTGACTCTGAACCAACACAGGGACAAGTGCACATATCTGCAGCCTGCACAAGCATCAAAAGTGGGATTTCCCTCCCTCTTATTAATAGGATTGTGATACTGTTGTGATGCAACTTTACCATCTCGTATCTGACCCCACTGGTAAATACAAAAAGGTTCAGAATGAGAAAGACATCCAGGCCAAAGAAATTTGGGGTCTACTGCAGCAAAGCAAATATAGAAGAAAGAGCAGGACTGGATGAGGGGATGAAAAGTTAAAAGACGAAAAAAAAAGGGAAGAAAATCTAAGATGAAGCAGCAGTCAAACACTGAACACACATCTCATCACACACCTGCTGCTGAAGGAAACATCATCCCACTGCCCCAAGCCACCTACTGTTACTGGTGATTGTTGTCTCTGATCTGTGGAACAGAGACTTTCCTTTTTAGTTGGCTTACAGGCTGTTAAACATAAAATCTGATCTTCCTCCCCTGGCAAACGTGATGCTCCTTGACCAGGAAGTGTTAGAAATAATTTACCCTAATTTTCTATCCTAAAACACATCCCTAGTCTTTGGACATTCCATAAAATTCAATCTCCCCCTTCTCTTCCCTCCAAGTTTCTAATTCCTCTCTAAATCAACTGCACAAATGGAGGTTTCTCTTGAGTGTTTGCCCATGTGTAGCTCGAGGCCAAGTTTTGCAATAAGGCAGACATGAGAGTAGACCTCTATTAAGAGAGGTGGCAGCAAAGAACAACACAGTGATTAAATGCAAAATTGAAATCATAATGAAAATTGGGGCACTGAGAAGAAATTTTAATTAAGTAAGAAACTGCAAATCAAACAAATGTATTCATTATTTAATCAACTAGTGAGTGCAAAAATCTCAACTAATCAGGAAAGTCTCAGGGAACAGATAAAGAAACAAATCAAGGAACCAATTTAAAACCATAGGAAAATAGCACACACCTCACATCCACAGTATACAAAACGTGTCTGAGAAACAGAAGGTAAGCTCTTTTTTTTTTTCTTTCCCCACAAACAGCATCTTTCTTATCTTTGTGAGGCTGTATGTTTTACTATTAAAAAAACAACAAGATCTTATCTTGGGATTTGGGATGCTTTTTTCTTACATGTTTGCTTTTATTCTGTTCAATTATAGAAATAGTGACTGCAAAGTGATGGTTTTCTTTGTTTACTTCCACCGCTTTTTCTCCTGATGCTCCGGTCCCCCTAGCCAACTTGGTTTATAGTGAGGTAAAACTTTGGGCACCCCCAGCTACTGCTCAGCTCCGTGTCTGACATGGCACATCAGCAGTGCAGAGTATTTGGGATGGGTGGCTGAACCCACCTGGGATGTCTCACACACAGGAGCAGAGTCAGCAGAGGAGTATGATTTATTATTTACTAGAGATTTGCCATCAATCTGCCAACATGCTTCTGCTTAAGGGTAAGAAGGGATACTGAGCACCTCAGCTGTATGATAAGACCTGTACAACAGTGCTCTTAAGCATGTTTTCACCCCAAATTTCTTCTGCTTGACACATGTGACCATGTGAGTAGGTATACACCATTCACTTGAATGAACTCCTTGCAAAGTCAGCAAACAGCTCAGCATGAGCATAGGGAGCCTTTTCAAACCTCAGAGCTACTTCAGGGCAACAAAATTAGTTACAAGCAGCCAAGTAATTACTTTTCCAGGATTCTAGAATGGAACAGAAACATAGAATTATTTTGGTTGGAAAAAACCTTTAAGATCATTAAGTCCAACCATAAACCCAGCACTGCCAAGCCCACCACTAAACCATGCTCCTAAGCACCACATTTACATGTCTTTTAAAATACCTCCAGGAATGGTGACTTCCCTGGGCAGCCTGTTCCAATGCTTCACAGTTCTTTCAGTGATGAAATATCCAACCTAAATACCCCCTGGCACAACTTGAGATTGGATCCATTGGCCATCATATCTTGCAACCATAGATTTGTTTGTACTCAGAGCAGTCAGATAGGGGCAGGAGATAACTTACAGAATAGTACAAACAAGTCGCTTGCTACACAGTCTTGCAAGAATAGCCTGTCTAGAGCCTAATTTAAAAATCACAGATTTAATTAGTGGTTTCATTCAGCATTGTGTGAACAGTGATTCACTATGCCCAGCAAGAGAACAAGGGTAGCAAATCAACCTTGTACAAGGTATCTGAGGGAAAAAATATTTTATGCAAACAGTAAAGATCAGCTGCATAACAAAGATCTGTGCAAAACACATGATGGTGCTTTTAAAATGCAAGTGTAGCAAACTCTTCTGTAGAATAAGTGGGTACACCAAAGGGAAAGGAATCTGATTTTATATCCAAAACAAGGAACTGGGATGCCAGATACCTGCTTTCTTATTCTGTTTTCTTTTCCACTGGAACACAGTGCACACACTTTTTATTTTCTAATTCTGTTTGTCTATGTTATTTGGTTGATTGTACTGTCACAACAGCCAAGCACTTCATGCTCGTAGCATTTTTCACCTCATCACACCTGTTTTGTAGATGCACAGTGCACAGCCCTACCTCCACACAGGGATCTGGATTGCCTAAACACTGCTTGGGGCTCAAACATGAAAAATTCTTGTTCTGCAGAGGCAGGGCTCAGGAGGCCCTTGAAGTTCAGAGCTGCTAATGTCTTTTTACATTAACATTTCCAGGCAGATAAAGGCCTGATGATAGCACTCCTCAATATGCCCCAGACTTCAGAGAACCAAGGATCCCAGCACCTAGATCATTCTTTAGGATTCTCATACTGCACAATTAAGAGGTGTCTGGTGGAGTCTGGGCTGTAGACATGCTCTGAGCACACTTGGAAGACCAGGTTTTGCTCCATACAAAATTAAACTATACCCTGCTTTTCTCTTGTATGTCTACAGCCGAGAAAGCTGGCTCATTGATGGAAGTCTAAAATATGAGCCTCTCTCCGCCCTGCGCAGTTGAACCCATTTTCTAGGCACTGTGGCCACAAAAGCATAGGGGATGCTGGAGCAGTGGTGTGTACTTCATTCCATCATGATGATGCTATCCTGGTCTCTTGAAATAATTAAATGATAATTGGGCCGGGCTGGGAAGAAGGAAGAAGTGTAAGGCTATGGGTGAATGAGTAGGGTGCTCCCCTAGGAGGGAGAGTGACTGCTCTCCAGTCCACTTAATATTTTAGAGCTTAATATTAAAGAAAAAGCTTTGGCCTGTGCTATTCCCTCGCTGACTCCAGAGACGTTCAGATCCTCCACCTCAACTTTTTTGTCCAGTTTTGCTGTTAGTTGGTGTTCCAGCAGAAGTGTTGCAAGTTCAGCTGAGTGCTGACTTGCAGAGTGCCAACCACTGTGTTGTGGGTCAGGTCCAGATGGTACCAACCAGGACACTGCTCACTCACCTTCCCCCCGGCTCTGGGACAGGGAGGAGAAAATCCACCCAAAGGCTCCTTATCCAGACAAGAAAAGGAGGTTTGCATTCCCGTGTTACAGAAACAGGCAAAGACCAAACAGGTTCAACTTGAGAAGGAAAAAAACCTGACTAATTTACAAAGAGAAAGAGAAAACATGGATGGATCTTAATACCTTCTCTCTCCTCCCTCCCTTCTCCCCTCAGGGTCTGGATCGCTTCACTGCCGCCTCCCCTCAGGGCACAGGGGACACAGGGGGGGTTCAGGTCAGTTCCCCACACGGTGTTTCTGTCTCTCCTTCCTCCTCAGGGGAGGACCCCTCACCTTCTTCCCCCTCTCTGAGGTGGAATCCCTCTGATGGAAGAGAGTCCTTCAGGACACGAGTCCCTCCCATGAGGTGCAGTCCCTCAGGAGCTGCTCCCGCCCGGGCTGCCCACAGAGTCACTGTGGGAACAGTCACCTCCTCTGACACGGGGTCCTCCATGGCTGCAGATCCACACCTGACCCTCTCTGTCACCCTGCACAGGCTGCAGCTCCATGTCTGACCACCTGGGACACTTCAGGGGCTACAAATCCACATGTACCCCATTGTGGTCCTTCAAGGACTTCTCCACCATCCTCCTTCATGGGCTGCAGGGGCACAGCCACCATCTCACCATGGGCTGAGGGGAAATCTCTGCTCAGGGACCTTCTCCCTCTCCTTCTTCACTCACCTTGGTGTCTTTTCTCTGGCATTCCTCTGTCACCTCCTCCTCCCCTCTTCTCTGCAGGTTTTTGTTGTGGGGTTTTTTTGCAGCTTAATTTTCCCTTTCTTGAATATGTTACTCACAGAGGTGCACCCAGTTTCCCGTATCTGCTTGGCCTTGGGAAGAGGCATTGCCAGCATCAGAATCAGTAGAGCTTCCAGCAGCTCCTCACAGGAGCCAACACTGTGCCCCCTCCCCCTGCTTCCAAAAACACCCCTGTACTAACCCAGGACACACTCCTGTCTCTGGGGCTGCATGGAAGTGTCTGCCCATCAGGTTATTTTGCTAAATCAGGGTCAACTTATCTTAATCTGCAGAAAACACAACACACAGGTGAGCGTAGATGGGCTTCCTGCTGCTGACTGCTGCTGCTCAGAGCAGTCTTAACGTGGGACATTTATGCTCCAGTGATCCAATTCAAACATTGTTCCAATTTTATGATTAAGATATAGCATCCCTCTGCCCACGGTTCACACACGTGCTCTGGCTCTGGCTTCATTACAACCAGCCAATGTCCCAGAGCATCTCCTGCTGCCTCCTAACCATATTAGCAGGAGGTAATGACGTTGTTCAGATTGAAAGGAAACAGTAAATTCAATTGTGACTTACTAGTGGGATTGGTGTGCTGTCAGCAATCACACGTATACACGCACATGCCCACAGAGTGACCTATCCTTGCATACACACCGGGGTTTGTCTCTGGAAACCCACTTTTGATTAATCAGCAAAGCTCAGAAACAAGTCTCTTAGTCTACTACAGGAGTTAATGTCATTCTAACAATAAATCTACCAGCTAGAAACTGGATGAATAAGACTGATTTTATAGAGGATGAGATCATTTTAAAATTACATCACACAGCCATGTTGCATCCTAATTTATTTACTACAAGAGCATACGGTGAGTTCAGCTTTGCTGCAAGAGGATATTTGAGTAAGCAACCTTAGGAAAGTGGCTAGAAATTTTTCTATGCACAAAAAGCTGCCTTATGAACTTTTTCACCCTACAGGAAAGGACATATTGTTACTTCCAGAAAACCCACCTCCCCACAATTCCTGGTTATATGGAGTGGGAGGTCAGAACTGTGCTTCCTAAAGGGAAATCCCACTCAACACACATCTAATTGTGCTTCTCACTTCCAGATCCCACTTTGCAGTCCCTGATAAAAGGATAGACAGGAAAGAGGAATCAGTTGCAGTCCGTTTTTTTATTTTACATTATTAAGCCACTGGGGACTGCCAGACAATCTGAGAGCGTGGCAAACTGAACTCTCTAAGACCTGTTAAGTACTCAGGAGGCACTATGCAAATCCACAAACTAGGAGCATTTAACACCAGGCAGATTTGTCAGGATACTCAATACATGAGCGACAGATGAGAATGGAATGGAAAAGAGAATAGGGGAGGGGAGAAACATGCTCCCATCTCTCTGCTCAACATCTCATAGTCATTCTTCAAAACTTTTTACTGTTTTTGAGTGAGACTTTGCTCTTCATTTCATAGGAACAAATGCACACTTTAGCACTTATTTCACTGGAATTACTCCAGATTTACTGCAATGTAGCTGTACAGCACTGGCTCTTCATAATAATATGCCTCATTAGTGGCTACTTACAGTGTAACTGAATTATAGGATCTCTAGTTCTGGGCAGTTGCTGCAAAATGGAGCGCTGATGTGACACCTAATAAAGTACTTACAAATGCCTCCTAGGAGTATAATACTATATTACTTATGAAGTGCCATTGTGTTTTAAAGATGGAAGACCAGATGTTAAAATCTGTTTTATTTACACAGTGTCAATGATGATTAAATCTATTGCCTTTACTGAGCAGATCCCAATATATACAGAACACACATTGGCATGGAGCATCTCTGGAGGCACAGAGGTCAAACACACCAGGGCACACCAAAACCATCTATGGAGACTGACTGATTCAAAATGGAACAGCCCTGGTATAGCACTGAGCCAGATATTGAACATGTGTAAAAGTGGGAATTATATTCTTCCCAGATCTGACTTCCCACAAAGCTGGAAGTAGCAAAGTTTTTTGTAATTCTTTATGCAGTACTTCTTCTGGGTTAAGAGAGCTCAGGGAGAGCAGGAAAACTCCTTTAAAACTCCTTTAAAAAAAAAAAAAAAAAAAAAAAAAAAAAGGAAAACCTCTCTCCCTTCATGACTTGGGAACAAATGGGTTTTTCCTTAGAAGCCAATCTGCTTTGTGTACAAGCTCTCAATATGTATAAAAGAGACTTCTGATGCGCAAAAAGAAATGCAGCATAAACTTGAACCTCTACAGCAACAAAATGCCATAACCCCACTTGCTGCATTTGCTGTTTGGTGCCTGAGAGCAGCACGTTGCCTGAGTTCTGGAGCACGTAGGCAGAGGTGTCTCCTGCCAGAGGTGTCTCCTGCCACGTAGGATGTGTAGTCTGGTCCTGTCCTGAGGCACTGCCACCAGGTGACTGCAGCTCCAGCTCCAGCTGTCACATCAGCAGTGCTCACCAGGGCTGTGCACTGCTTTGCAGTCCTGCAGAGACCTCTGTCTTGCATCCCGTGTAGAACAGCTTCTATCAGAGCCCTGGAAGTGGAGCAGAAGCCTCTCTTTGGGGAGAAAAAAAAATGTAAATAAATTTTTAAAAAGCAAATTCGGGAGCTTGGAGGACGTTATCCATGAACCAAAGGGGAAGCAGCTTTTCTCTGAAACCCATGCTTGTCTAACAAACTTTCTTGCCAGACTGATGCCCAAAGTGCTGCTGAGGCACTGATGGGCTGGCAGCTCTTACAAGCAAAGGAGCACATTACTTCCCTAGGCTATCAGGGAAGTACTACTATTAGTACTATATCTGATATTACTGTCAGATCAAGTGAAGTCATTCTAGTGAGGATCTTTTCCCTTCTTTTCATGTACAGATAGGAGCCAGAAACATGCTACTCTCTAAAATTAGGTGTTTCTCAATACACTTCTCTTAGGTGATCTGAGGACTGATGAAGCCCTCCCAACAGGTAACTCAGCAAACATGGTGAGGTGACATAAGCACCCATGGCAGTCCCAGCACCACGAGCTGGTTGTGGAGCCCGGTTGTCTTACAAAGCTTAGGGCTGGAATTTCCCTGTCTGAATTTCCCTGTCCCCTGGAATTCCCCTGTCTGAAGCTTTGTTGAAGTTTTGAAGAACACCTCCAATGGAAACCATGGATGACCACAAATGCTGTGGAAATCACTTCCCTAGGAAGGCAAATTTCTTGTTTGGGGCATGTCAGAGGAGTCTGGGATGAGTCACCTTGTTCTTTGTTTGCCTACTGCCTGCTTTCAAGGGACAAGAAAGGGATGTAAGACAGTGTGAGCAGCCCTGTCCACCACCACCACCTTTTGCCCTCTTTCCTTCTTCACTTCATGGGGGATTCATAACACCACTGGAGAGGGACCACTCAGTCCGTGTCTGCTTTCACATCCTCCAAAGCCTCCAAGATCTCCAGTATTCACTCCCATCTTCCTTCCTCCCATGCCAATCTTGTCTGGTTTGGTGCTTTCCCAGATGCTGCTTTTGCCCCATGAAACTGCCCCTCATCCTTTCACTTCACCTGCAGCAAAGCCCCACAAGTTTCTCCCACCTACCACCACTCTGAATTCCCACCAAGGTCTCCAAGGATTTTAATAGCTATAAGCTATACTAAAATCCTATAAATATCAGCTTTTAGTTGATTTTCTATAGGGTTCTAATTTAAATTGCAAAATTTTAAATTGCAAAACTCCAAACTACTTTTCTTTCCACACCCCTGGAAGAAGAAAAACAAGAAATCCTAAGTTGAACAAACTGTGGAAGACAGCCCAGTGCTGTCTGAAAAAGTGAGTTTCTGCACAGGGTGTTTCTGGGCTCAGTTCTGCCTTCCAAGTTATCAATATGGATCAGTCACAAAGGTGACAGGGGTTTGGACAAAATTTAACAGTAGGAACCTCCAAAACTGAGAATACAGTTACGATAATTGTAGCCTTTTGATACTCAAATGGGACTTATCAGAATAATGGGGCCTGTAGCAATAGCAGAAGGGATGATGGTTTTAAACTGAAAGAGGGGAGATTCAGAGCAGATAAAGGAAGAAATTTTTTACAATGAGTGTAGTGAAACACTGGCACAGGTTGTCCATAAAGGTGATAGATTCCCCATCTCTGGAAACATCCAAGGTCTGGCTCTGAGCAACCTGATGTAGTTGAAGATGTCTCTGTTCAGTGATGGGGTTGGATTAGATGACCTTTAAAGTTCCCTTCCAATCCAAATGATTCTATGATTCTACCATACTAAAGGTTGGGGAAGGTGTGAAGGCAGTGAGGTACCTTTCCAACAAAAAGACAGGAACTCCAGGCAGCCATCATCCTGCATAAGGACAGGAGTGTGCTTGTGCAGAGAGGCCTCCTGGATAGCTGGGAAGGACATGGAGTGGCACAGGAGCTCAGAGGATCTTTGGAAAGGACTAAAATCACCTTGTGTTGTCAAAATGCCCCAACAGAAACACACTGTAGAAATAACTGCTTTTATCTGTTATTTTAACAAAACAAATCCTGCTTGAGGTGAAGTTAAGAGTGCATCATCTTCCCACCAAGGAGAGCCCTTGTGGGTAAAAAGCTTTGGGACCTGGTTCCAACTATATGCCATGTGTAGGTGGGATGGCTATTCTTTAATCAGGATGGATGAAATGGGCTCCACAGGCATGCACTGTTCCTGTAGGAACAGGTCTTCAGAGTTGTGATATTTTCCCCCCAGATTTGGCTTGGAATAGGTTTTCATTCCATATTTTATTGTGTTTACATTTAAAGACTATTTTGTCATTTGGGGGAGGAGCATCTGGATGAGACAGATCTTTTCTGAGCTGGGCTCTGATCCTGGGAAAGCTCATCCCTGGAGGGGACAAGCAGGAGCGGGGTGGCATGGGAAGCAGAGAGGATATTGATTTCAGACCTACAGACTCCTGCCAAAGGGCTGACTCCAAGGTTGTGAGCTCACTGCATTCTGCTATCAGCCAGGGTCATTTCCCAGAAGCAAGATTCTCCCATAGTCTCCCTTTGCTAATCCACGAGGCACGGGGCAGGACTGTAGGTTTGTCATGCGGTGATGCAAGAGGAAGGCAAGGAGGAGATCAAATCAGCTTCCTAGGCTGTACACAGGGAGAAAGTGCACATGGGCACATCACCCCTCTTCTGTCTGTCACAGAGGGGATGTAAATCCAGCTGCTCACACACACCTATGTGTAACACACAGGATAGGGTTACTGGGCACTCTTTCCTTCTCTCCAGACCCATGAGTGCCCGAGGGACAGGACTAAAGTGTTGTCAGGCAATGGAGCAAGGTGTAGAGAAAAATGGTGGAGTAACAATCCCTGGGGGTATTTAGAAATTGGGTAGATGTGGTGCTTAGGCACATGGCCTAGAGGTCGACTTGGAGGTGCTGGGTTAACAGTTGAACTTGTTGCTCTTAAAGGTCTTTTCCAACCAAAATGATTCTATTATTCTAAAGAGCTGAACTTGTGAGCAGCTGCCTCCTGTGAACTCTGTAACACTTGTGATCTGGCTTCTGACTTTGCTTGCTGCAGGGCTGTTCCTCCATTGGGGAAAAAGCCATCGGGTCTCCCTGCTGCAGGGCTTCCCAGGGAAGGGCTGTGCCCCTCTCTCAGGGGTCTCACCTGGAGAACTGCACCATTTTTTCAGAAGAGGTGAGCACCACAAACTCTCCCAGGAGGTTGTCCAAACACATCCAGGCATACATCTGTCTCTTATCTCACCAAAACCGAGTGGGCCACAGACACCATCATGAAGAGGAGAGTGGGGAGAACATCAAGGTTGAACTTGACCTGCTTGTGCTGATAATTACAATGTGTGGGCAAACACTGCCCTCTGCCTCCTGCAGAAAGCCTTTGTTGTTGCTTTAGAGATCTGCTGGGGTCTTTATTTTCCTTTCCTATGAGGTAGGATGATAAAATGACATTCACCATCCTGGCTGCATGCCAGCACACATGCAAAACACCAGCAAGCCCAGATCAGTGATGATGAAGCCAGCCCAGATATTTGGAGCTGTGGGGTGAATGGGCTGTAAAACTCTCCAGCCATACAGTAAGTAAAACTTACTGATTTTCTTTATATGTCTTAAGAAAGGGAGGACTTTGGACTTGTTTTGCCCTGTGGATTCATATTTTTTAAGCGTTTTTCTCCCAGGATAAATGACAGGAATATTTTTGTTGCTTGTTGTTTTAAAAAATGTTGAATCTTGCAAGGGAAAGATAAAATAATATCAGACCTTACTGCCAACCTGAGACACCTGGTCAGGCCCCTTCAGCAGGGCTTGTCCCTAGAGGGATGGCAGTGCCAATACTCTGAGCAAAGACAAAGCTGTGCATAGAGATATAGGAGCAGAGCTTTCCCAAAGTGACATCCAGAGGGGGGCATGGCCAGAAGTAAAATCTGTGCTTTTGCCCAGCCAGGGCAGCAGGATAAAGCCCCAAAGCCTGCTTGCCTTGCAGGTAGGATCTCCCCAGCCTGGCTCTGTGAGGTTACAGCTGAGCTACTCCCTAATGTCCCATGGTACGTGACAACTGTATCCATCACCCAAACCTCAGCTCTTCCCTTTGTCCCATGACTTCCACAAAGGGCAGCATGGACATGGGCTCCCAGGGACTTTCAACAGGAGGGAGGTGCTGAGCTCCTCTTCACACCTTGGAAAATCCCTTTGGCCTTTTATCTGCATTGGGTCATATATGGTCCCTGGTGGCTGAGGACAGGGAGGCAGGGAGCCAAATCATGGGAAAAGGCATGAAGGTTGCACACAAGCTGCAAATGACCCCGTAGGGGTGAGGTGGCTGTCCCAAGCATGGCCTGTGCTTCCCCAGATTTTGGTTTTCCTGTTGAAGCAGCAGCTCTGCTCCTGCTTCATGCTGATATGGCATGGGGGATATCATGGGAAAACTGTATTCTAAAGAAATACATCCACTTTTTTTTTTTTTTCCTTTCTTCCTGGTCAATAAAGCTGCAGTTTGACTTTAGGGTGAAGATATGGATCAATTCTCATTTTCTACAAAATGATTCTCTTTTATACGCCAAGGAATAGAATTGAAAATGTAATCTATCTTGCTGAGAGGTAGAGTCAGGGTCATGAAAATTAACCCCCAAGTGCCATTTAGTGTTCCTTTTCACATGCCAGCAAGTAGCAAGGAACATCTCCGGATTTCTAAACAGTAATTTACAAAAAAATATATAATCAGTTTCGTCCAGGCACCCGATCAGATCCTGCCACCAAGTCACTTTTTCTCCACAATAACTGAGAACAGGCATTTGCAGCAATGATTTGCTAGCAAATACTACTGCCAGAGAAAAATTAGGGTCTAGGTGACTTTGTTCCACAGCATTGTATTTCAGTCTTTGGATATGTAAGCTGAAGCAAAACTGGGGTCCTTTATATTAAACAATTTCACTTCTGAACTCACAGGATAAAAACTAAAAAACCAAAAACTAACAAAAAACCCTAAAAAAAAAAAGAGGAATAAAGTGGAATGAGCTTTCTCATGTCAGGTAAATGTCACACTTCAAACTGGCCTGAATTGGTGAAGACAACAATCAAGGGTAGCTGGCCAAATGCTGAAAACTTTGTGGTACCCAAATATTGCCTTTATACTTTATACTGCAAGCAGGGGTGCTGGAGGCAGACCCTTCATCCAGCATTCCACTTTACATTTGTTGCTGGGAGTCACCAGAGATGATGCTTCAAAGGAGGCTCAGGCCAGATAAACATGCATGGAGATCCACCATCCAAAACTCATGGGAGCCAAAGGAAATGTTGGGAGGGGAACACAGGGGGGTGACATGGAATGAAACCAAACCAAACAACAACAAAAAAAACCTGGTGTGAGGAAGAAGGGCATTGAAATGGGTCAGAGGCCTGGGAGGAGCTCCTGGTGCAAAGGGTTTGTGTCAGTACCAGAGCTCACTATCAGATCAGTTCAGCAAAGAACTTAATGAGTCGGGTTGGTCAGATGCCTTCTGTGAAATTCATTCAGCAACTGAGTGTTAGAACTCTGACCAAACACTTCTTTTATTTCTTCTTTAAACCAAAGAGTGTCTCTCTCCCATTGCTATGTCCTTTGAGTTTAGACTGATTACTTAAAGGAAGGGGAAAAAATGTCATTCAAAAAGTTTTTGGTGTTGGATGTCAGGAGTTGATAACTTGTGAGTTGGGCTTGACCACATCTTGATATACTGGTTCCAGGATCTGCTTTTATTCTGCATGGTAACACAGAGAGGGAGAAAAGCATGAGGCACCATGGAGGTATTTTGGTGTGTGGGCAGGAAAATTTTTTTTTATTAAAAACTCAAAGCTTCAATTCTTTGCCAAAAGCAAGGGGGAAAAAGAAGGAAAAAAAAAATTAGTTCATTAATGGAAGGAATTTTTACAGTGGTACTGCAAATGAACTAGCCAAGCTGCTGAAGAACAGAGCCTTCTGGTTTCATTCAACTGATGCATAAACCAGAAAATTTTTAAAGCAAGTCAGTTGATTTTTATCCTCAGCACTGAACTCAGCACTTATTCATCACCTGACTTCCTACAGCCCTCAAGAGAGTCCAGGATATCTTTATTTTGTGGACTGTAAAAACTCCAAATAAATTCTCTCCTGAGTTTCCAGCCTAAAGAAAAGACAACATTGAACATCAGGTGCAAAAGATTACTGGGAACTGATGAAGTGGGATCTGTCAGTATGGCAGCAGTGATACTCAGCCATCAGCAACTTAATTACTACCCAGGGCTCTCCTGCCCTCAAGGGAGGGCAATGAGGGCACTTTGCTGGTATTTTCTAGATATCTACAGGAGAGCACAAAGGTGCTTGTTCAAAACTCTTATAAGTGAGAAGCAGAGGATGGTGTGGGGCAGAATTGAGCTGGGAATTGAAGTTAGCAAGAAACAGGTGACGGAGTCTTTACAGTGCAATCAGATTGCTGTGGCTGGTGAAAAAGGCAAAGCAAAACAGAGGGAAGATAAAGGCAAAGAAGTTGTAGATGCCCCATCCTGGAATTGCTTAAGATCAGGATCTTTGAGCAACCTGGTCTAGTCGGAGGTTTTCCTGCCTGTTTGTTGGATCAAGGTGATCTATAGGGTCCCTTCTGACTTCAAACCACCAGAGCAAAGGAATGGGAAATGCTGTGAAGAGGTGTGTACCCCGTAAGACTGTGCTTGCCATGGATAGGGAAAAGGTTGCAGAAAATTTGGATGATGTAAACTTTGAGGTTTTAGCTCTGTGGGAGAATAGATTGCATCTCCTGTACGGCTGGAAGACCAGATCAGAAAGAACAAGAAGTAACCAGTATGAGGAGAGGCTGGAGGGATAGAAGATGACACTCATTAAGGGTGTTGATATGAACCCAGCTCATGATGTCTACAGGGACTTGCCAGGGATAAAGTCAGCAGCTCAGTCTGGATATCCAAAATGCCAGTGAGATATCTAAGCCCCAGGAAACAGAGGAATGTGTTTGAACACCTCCCTGCCTTTTGTTGCCATCTTCACGCTCAGCAAGTGCATCTCTGCTAGAGCAAAAGCTGTCAGAGCCATAAACACACCCGGGGCATAGACATACATGGATGGGTAGTGCATGCATAACACCACCCACCAACAAGCACATCCGTGACACCCATGGATGACAAGGAAAGATGCCACTCAGCACAAACCCATCATCTGCCCCGGGTCCCCGGTGGCCGTTTCCCAAAGCAGTGTTGGTGTCAGCTTTTCCGCTCTCACAACAGCTACTGAAGTGCTGCTCTAATACTTCAAAAGGGTCTCTTAAAGTAGCACTACTGCAGTCACCAAACAAGCCACAGCTATCTATCTTCAGGGATAAGATAAGACATCAAAGTGATTGATTTCCAGCTCTCCATGTCAGAGCCAAACATGAGGGCTGGTGGCAGCCCACGGACCCCCATCCCACAGGAGAGTGGCTGCATGTGGGAAGGGCTGTCAGATTCCCAGTGGCTTTTTTTTTTTTGCTTTTTTTTTCCCTTCAGCCAACTTTATCTCCTTCCTCTTGACAACCAAGCTTAATTTTTGCTTTTGAAATTATTTCCTTACCTTTAAATAACAATAAGAACCACTGACAGAAAAATGTCTTGGTGCCCTGATAAGCAAATTTATAATGGGAAGTGGTGACCACCTAGCAGCAAAAAATTGTAATTATAGGCACATAATCCATTCTATCAGTCCACCAAAATACACAGCATGAAATGACCCCATTAACACCCCCAAGACCTAACCACTCACCTTCCTTCAGTGCCCTGTGAAATAAAAAGCTCACGGAAATGCTTGTTATTTTGTTGGATGCAAAAGCCTGACTGCTAGCCAGTGAAAAATGAGGGAAAGTTGCAAATGAGAAATCTTCCCTGCTTTATTTTAAATTTGCTAGCAGATAGTCGTCAATGGTCTACTTAAGAAGCAGCTGTCAAGTTGTTTTTCCCTCCCTCTCCACTCTTCCCATTGCCTACTACACATGATATCATGACTCCACAGCAGGACTGGGAGCAACACATATGTCAGACTGTGAACCCAAAGAAAACATTGCTTATCTGAGCTGAGCTACTTGAAGAAGGTGCTGGCTGATGGGAGATAGGAAGAGGCTCGCTTGAGGAACCTCTGAAAGCTCCTTATGGCCTGTTGTGAGGTACCAGATATGGGATGTAACAGGATGATCCAAGAACCAGCTTAATATAGGACTTGCAAAGCTTTTAACAGCAGAAGGAGAGGTAAATGTGTTGTCTCTACTTTTCCCCGAGTGTGCTCTGGGCTGCCACAAGGGTCCAGGCTGATGATTCTCCTGGCTGATGGTTATTTCCACCAGGGAGGCCCCAGCTTGCTGGGTTGATACAGCATTGCTCATGGCAGGGGGTTGGAAGTAGCTGATCTTAAAGGTTCCATTCTATGATTCTGTGATTTTGAAGTTTGTGCTACTTCAGTAAAGGTATCTAGCCAACATTTCTTTCACATCCTTTGTCCTGGTTTGGGCCAGGATAGAACTCATTTTCTTTCATGTAATTTTACTTTCAGATAACTATTCTAAGTATCTACACTTGCTGGAATTAAAGGCATGTTCCTCAGACAACATCATATTTAAGCCACCATTTCTGGGGCCTACCATTAGACAGCTAGGAAATCATGCAATCAGGAAACAACTTCAGAAAATGCAAGTTTTTGTTTAAAGCAGTGGACAGAGTCAAGCAGAGCCTCTCTGGAAAGCCAGAGCTGTATAAAGGTCACTTGTTTTTCATTGAAAAAAGACATAATGCTGAGATAAATTCAAACTCCCTAACGCATGGTCTGGAAGAACAAGTGCGTGCTGCCTTTCACCCTAAAATCAGCTCCTGCTGCATCTAGATAAAAATGAGAAATAAAGTGCCGAAGGCTGACAGACTGGCAGAAAAAAAGAAAAAGAAAGAAAAAAAAGAAAAAAAAAAAAAAAGTAGAAAGAAATGTTACAATCAATTAAGCAACAGAATTATTTTCCAAGGAGGCAGTCAATAAGGCAGAAACACTGGTGATACAAATAGCCTGGAGGAACAGGCTGGAGGCTTTTTCCATTAGCAGGGAGGGATTGCTCAGCCAGACACGCGGGGTCACTTTCCGCTTCGGTTCCTCCCAATCAACAGCTAAACAAACAGGTGCAACCTGCTGCTTAAATCTGAATGTGGATAATGGTGAACTGCCAGCCTAGAAAAATGACCTGTGGGATGGTGCCAGCTGAGATGAAAGTGGGGATATGGGCACAGGGGCTCTAAGGAGGAGAGGTTGGGCCCATCCCCAGCACTACGGCTGTTCCTGTGGAACCTGAGCGGGGAAGCTCAACACAATTACAAGAGGTCAAGTGTCTACATCAGAAAGCTATGAAAATCATGGGAAGTGATTATGAATAGCCATAGCAGAGAGGCTGAGGACTTAGCAGGTGGTCCTTTCACAAGAGGGATGTACCTGTTTTGTATGGGAAGGCAAACTCTCACCCCTTGGTGCTGTCAATCTGACCCTTTCTCTCTGACAGAAAAAGTCTCAGTAAAAATACATCAGGAATGGTTAAGAGGGTTAGATCAGACAGGTTTCCAGCTCTGCCTCAGCCTTCCTGTGGAATGGTGGGCAAAGCTACCAATATTCTACCATCCCATCCTTGATAGCAAATCATTGCTCTCCTTATCTGGTGGCCTAGTGCTGGCCTGGGGAGGCACATGGGAACCATGAGCTGAGATGGTTATTGAAGACCCCAGGAGCATTGGGTCATCCTAAATGCACTGTCTCATGGCTTGTCATATGTGTGGGCAAAATCCAATGTAAATCCAATTACCCACAAAAATGCAGGGCTGGAATCTGCTATGGTTTGGAGTTGATCTTCCCTGAAGAACTGGACTCCATTATCCCCAGCAGGCTGAGATTCAGCAGCAGCTCCTAGGTTAGACTGGGTCTCCAACATCACAGAAGCTATCAAGCCATAAACCAGCATTTTGGTAAGTGGTATTAGAAGGTTTTCAGAGCTTTTACCCAGACTGAGTAGGCAGGAGCATGGTGATTTTCTCTCTCTTGGTGGGTGGCTGTCCTGTGCAACAACCTTGTTTCTGCAAATCCTGTTCTTGGTTTGCTCTCCTAACTTGGGCTCCAGGATTTAACCCAAGATCCAGGCAGCTGAGGCTTAATTTTGCAATAATCAGCTGTACTGGAAGCCAACATAATATAATGGGTCATGCCAGGTTTAGGGCAGGTAGGTTCTCTGTTTAGAAAAATTCTCTCTGAGTAGCAAGAGGAGATGTGGTATGTGCTTTTCTGAGGGGTTTGAATGGGATTCCCTGGTGCTTTGTTTGAGATAACTTTCTCATTTTGCAAAAGAAGAAGAGCTCACGGTATTTAAATTTCCTTATTTCTCTTGTAATCTGCAGCCCATATCTAATAACTTCATGCACAATAAAACATGTACACATAAAATGTCCAGAAAATTCCCCATTTCCTAAGCAACAAGTATGATCAGTGCTCATTTGTTCATTCTAACAGTCTTGTATAAAAAAAAAAAAAAGCCTAAAAATTTGAAAATGTAGATTACTAGCAAACTTTAAAGGTCATCTTGACACAAAAGGCATTTAATGAATTCCTGGATTGATCTTTGTCTTAGTTCTTCTGGAATTGGATTATAACGATTGTATTTGCACAGTCCCATTTTCAGAGAAATAAAGTGTTTGGTTTCATCAAATAAACTAGGGACTTTGCTTCAGAAAGAGTGACTTGCTTTATGAAACTAGCTTGACTGAAACTAAAATATGGGCATATGTGCTGCACTAACCATCCGGCACCACGATTGTTTCAGTAATTCAAATATTCTGACATACAAGACAGGAAAGTAAATTTAACTTCAAATTGAAGGCTAAGTCTGGTTGGTGAATTTGACTTCAGGGACTATTTATAAGCAGATTATTCTTGGGAAACTTCAGCAGGGGTGACTAGGACTGCATTTTTATAAGAGATTCTGCATGAGCACAAAAATAAATATTCAGAGCTTACGATACTCCAGCCTGGAGATCCTCTGATAAAACAGGTCCAAACACTGGAAAAAAAGTCTGATCCAGGGCTTCCTTACACAGAAGCCATGACACTTTTATAGATGGTTAAATCTACAGAGGAATTACCATTAATTCCAACTTCAGAGAGCTATATTGAAAATGTGATTATTTAAAACTGCTATTCAGCAGTTCTTTAATTATAGTTTACAAAGCTTGAGTGCATGGGAACCCCCTCTGGAAGACCCATAATTCTTGGCAAAGAGCAGAACTGAAGACATGGTGCTTTTTTCTCCACTTCTTCCAAGCCAACTTAGGGGCCTCCCTGCCCATCAGCTTTCTTAATTCCACAGTAAGGCATCAAACCTATACAGTATCTGCCTGTAGCTCCTCAGTGCCTGCCTGCAGGCAGAGGGGTCTATAAGACATTAGGGAAATAAAGAGCCAGACTGAATATTGTACTGTCTAATCCCAGAAACTCAGTTTTCCAGGAGAATTCATATCCTAGCACAAACTTCAGCAGTTAGTCCCATGACATGTGCAAAGCATCTGAAGCCTTATCTTCCCTTTATCAGCTGAAGAATATAGGCTCCTTCTTACCCAGACTAAATAGGATTTTAATTGAACGCTTCCTTTACAAAAATCAATGGCAGGAAAATGACAGGATCAATATTGCAGGGGCTCAATCCCCCCAGATAACACACACACAGCCCAGTAACACCCATACAGGCAAAACACCTCCAGTGTGATCGTTGTAATTACACTTATTCTTCTGAAACCTTTTCTCAGCTCTTGTTTCCTCAGTCTATGGGGAGCCACACAGTTGGGGAGGGGGCACATAATTATAAACTTTGTTCCTGGTGCCCATCACCCTGACCCCAAAAGCCTGTGAGGGCTGCAGGAATCTCTGGGATTACCCTCATGACTTTCTTTCACTGCACAGAAAGGCAAATCAGATGGTCTCTTCTTGTCCCTGTCCTTGCTAAAATAAAAGCCACCCTCTTCCTCACCCTGTGACTGTTTCCTGAAGGCAACAGCCTGTTCTCACATGGCATCTTAAAAAGCCCATGCACTGCAGTTTGGATGTGGGCATTTGCTGTCCTGATCTGATTGCAGAAGACAGCCCTCTGTGGAGCTGCATGGGATAGGGTTGTTTCTAAGGGCTGGCCTGGTCTTTGGTCTAGAGACAGAATAAAAAAACATCCCTCAAAAAACATCCCTCAAAATGTGTCTGAGGGGATGGGACTCATTGTAAGCCCTTGGCTGATTCAGTTCCAACTTCCCCATGTACACACACAGCTGTGCCTCAGTCTTGGCTTTGGGCACCCTTTCTCTGCCAGTGACAGCCCTTCCCTAACAGGACAGCATTCCTTGTGGTGACCCAAAAAGTAGTTTCATGGCAGTTTTGTACTCCCAGGACATCTCAAGATGACTCTACTCCACTTTACCTCCATAGATGGGATGAGTGTTTGGCTCAGCTTCTGCAGGTGCTTCACAACAGTGATCTGCAGCCACAGGTCTCTGCTGGTTCATAGAATCATAGAATCATAGAATCATCCTCTGCTCCCCCTTCCCATGCCCATTTCCCTCCACCCACCCCTCCCCAGCAATTCCCTGTGTGCTGCCTTGGGCCATGGGGCTGATTCTGAGCACAGTGATGCTCACCAAAACTGAGCTCAGAGAAACAGCATGCTGCATGCTGTAATTCCTGCTGGTTCTCCTTCCTGTCACCCAAAAGAACATCACCCCTTGTGACCCCAGCCACACTGAATCTGCTTGGCCATGCATGCTCTCAGCCCTTCTCTCAGTTTTCTGTCACTCCACTGGGCACTGCTGTCTCTGCAAATCTGTCCCTTGTCCTAAATGTCCCCTCTGCATTTCCCACATCATTCCCTTCACTGTAAACTGGACACAGTTTTACCAGATTTTGAATCTTTGGTCAGAGACATTTTTTAGCTGCATGATGCCTCTAGAGTTAAAATGTTCTGCAGAATATGCTTTCTATTTTATTTAATTTTTTTTTAAAGGATGCCTTTTTTTTCTGGTTTAGCTTATAATGCTTGCAGTCTGCTTTGCTCCCAGCTACATCTGAGCCACTTCTCAGTAGTTACAGAGAGAGAAGGATACTGAGTGGCATGAGCAGAAGAGACAAAGGCTGCTGTGCAGCAGCATCTGCTTCTGGGACCACTCTGTGTCTCTCTTGTCCCCTCTTGCCTGAGTGGAGCTGTGCATGGATGAGTGAAAGAAAAAAAAAAAAAAAGGTGTGTGCCCAGTACAGCCTGCACAGCAGGAGCTGGAAAGCTAAAGAATAAGTACTATAAACAAGAAGCAGCTAACCCTTTCATATTTACTACCAATTCAGTCAGGATAAATATCAGTCATCTTCCAGCCCTCTCCAAGCTTTCTTTGCAAGCCTGAGGACCCAGGTATTTTCAAAATGTTGCAGCAAGGCAGATGTAATTTCTGGGACACAAGTCCCCATTTTAACCTACATAACAAAGAAAATTTTTAAGAAATCACCCTTTTGGTTGAAAATTCTGCTTTTCCCTTTAAAAGGGCAGTAACTGTTAAAAACAGGTACTCTGTAGCCCTGGTGTCTCCAGGATGAGCTATTATTGCCCTACCCATGCTCCAACACATCAGCACCAGCAGCATCAAGGCAGAACCTCTTCCATCCACCCCCACGGTTTATTTCCCTCATGGGAAGGAAATATTCCTCGTGATGGAAGGAAATCTAAAAGCTGGTTGTTTGACTTCAGAGTGAGTTTTTTGGGGGGATGGTGTGCTTGCTGCTCTGCCACTGAGCAAGGTAAAGCTGCACATTCCCTCCTGTGCACTGGGCTGACCCAGAACCCACGATAACCTCACCAGATGCCCAGGCTGATGCAAATGGTTCTGTGGCTGCAGCATCCATGCCCTTGGCTCCCCAGGGGTAAGTTCTATTAGAGGGAACTCACTTCCCTTCAACTTCACCCAGCTTGGAAAGCCTCCATTTGCAGCTGGTTGTTCAAAGGTCGGGGGTTTCTGTCGGGCTTTTTTCTTCCCTCTCTCTGGTCTGGAAGAAAGCAGCAGAACCACAGGTGATGCATTTCGATTAGAAGCTCCCAAGGCTTAAATTAAACAGAATTATTTATCAAATCTCTGGGCCATTAGCCCCGTCTCTAACAACAGCAGTGCCTTAACCTCCCCCTTGCTCCTCCCACATGTATTTCCCTCCTCTTACAAAGGCTCAGCGAGATCCAATAAAATAAAATAAATTTTAAAAAGCTCCCTCGGTTAAAAAGAAGAAAGTGGCAACAACAACAACAAAAAAAAACCAACAAGTGACCACAGCCCTGGCTGGGGGATGCTTTGTATCTGCCTCCCATTGCTGTGTGAGTCAGGCTGTGCCACATCCCTGGGCCCCACACTTCTGGGACCCACACTTCTGGGACACGTGGATATTGCAAGGACAAGAGTGCTGCCCACTGCTCTTGAATTTCCTTCATCCTCATTTTCAGCCTGTGCTAAGCCTTCACCTGTGTGAATAAATAGCTGCCAGATGAATTGGGGATGATGCATTCTGTACCCAGCACTCCTGCATTCCCCTGGTGCTTCTCCCAGAGATGATGTTCCCAGTCCTACCACCACCCTCCCTATCCCACCCCTCCAGATCTCACCACGAAGGACCCTGAAGAACCCAGATTTGATTGCTGAGACCCTCTGTGTTTCATTTCTTTTTCTTTTCTTACTGATTTTTAGTTCTCTTTAGTTCTTTGTTCACTGGTTGATGAGAATTTAGGTTTCAGGAGAGCTGGATTTTCTCTTATTTCCACCTCAGCCACAGCATCTGGGCTTTACCTGGGGTGAGACCTTGAAATGAAAGCCAAACTCCACTCTACCTTGTGGCTGGACTGGGAGCACCAAGTCTAACATCAAGTTATTTTTCAATGTACAGTAAATCTGTAGTTGCTGTCAACATGGCCAATGAGCCGCATGCTGCTGAAAGAAAATCAATAGCCTGCTTGAGCTTGGAAAATTTCATTCCCTGGTTTTGATATTTTATCCCATAGTTTCTCTTTGTCTGATTGTTCATCTTTGTTTGGTTTTTTGTTGTTTGTTTTTTTGCTTTTCTCTGGGATAAAATCAGCCTGACAGAGAAGAGATCTCTGTTTATGCTGAGAAACTTTGCTCATTCCAGTTTTCCTGCTTAAGCAAATTAAACATTTTAAATGCTAGTCAGCTCCAGCATGCCTGCCCTGCAGGAATTTTACTGGTTCTATTTGCAAAGAGATGATGCTGAATAAAAGAGCAGAACTTGTCCCTTGGTATTTTACCCTTGGCTGATTTTCAAAGATTTCAGTCTTGTCCTAGTACTTCCTTCCAGCTCTGTCCAAATTATTTGGTTTGAACACCTTTTTATCTAGAAAGTATGTTGAGTTTTGTCTCCCCTATGAGAATCCCAAGACTTCTGATGCAGACATTGCAAGTGCATCCTGCTCTGGAGTTAACAAATCAGCTGCCACAAGGAAAAGAGGCAGGAGAGACTCCAGAGGTACTGTTCATCCCCTGGGCCAAAGTTTAGAACTGATTGAGTTTAACTTGCATCAGTTTATTAGTTCTCAAATTAAATAATTACAAAGTTAGATATTGTCCAGATCAGAACAAAAAGGTACAAAATGAGAAGGCAAAAAAATCTACATAGCTTTGATTAAGCCCTTTATTGTTATTTATATGTATAAAGATAAACTTTACACATAAAAAGAAGATATGGTTTTCTCTTTAAGGATGGTTGTGTTCCCCTTAATATTTAATTACAAAAGTTACCTTTTAATATTCTTCTAAGCTCTTCTTTACTAATTGGGAGCTTATCATGATGCCCAGAAATTGTATTCAAAGTGTTGAAACAAATAAACCAATGAACATGATTAAGAAAAGTACAGAAATTGCCTAAGTAGGTATGCAAATAGTATAATAAATCTTATTTGAAAATATTTTCTGACTGATTCCTGAGCTATGAGACCATTAAAAAAAAAATAGAAAATACTGAAAATCCACCCAAATTGCATCCAGCCAGAACTGTCCTATTGATAAAGGGTGAACAAAGATCCCAAGGTTTAGCAATCACTTCTAAAGACACACAAATTCAGGCTTTCCGAGTGGACTCCACTTTTGACAAAGCAAGTCGGTCTATTTCTACATTAAATCAGTATCTGAAAATAAAGGGCATTTCAAATTTCATGTGATGGCTATATTTTGATAAGAAACCTATATTTGGCTAGATTTCTCTTAAAAGTTTGTACAGGACTCAGCATCCGTTTGATGTTCTGCTGCAAGCACCACAGAGACAACCTTAATTCTGGCATTTCCACACTTGCTCTTAAGAACCTTAAGACCCTTGCTTGTACATGGTAACTACAGATCTAATTTCTCCTTTTCCTTACATTTGCTCTAAGTCATTCACTTCCATGCAAAGCAGTGCAAAACTGCTTGTGTGCATGACTCTGCTCACACAGATGACACAAAGGTTGCTCAGTGCCACTAATGATGCTTCAGAGTTGATTACCCCTTTCTGTGGGGGGAGGGGATGTTAAAATTATTAATTTAATCCTGAATTTAACAAACATAAAAGAGCATTTAATTATTCTAGTTATATTGTTATCCCCAGACACTTTCTTGTTTTTGGCAGGATCTGCTCCTCCAGGGCAGGAGGTAATTGCTTATTTCCTTCTACACTTCAGTGATCCTTCTGGAGTAGTTAATGATTTATTAGGAGAGCTGGAACTGTTCAGCCTCTCTGCAAGGCAGCCAGCAGGGCTGTGTCCAGCACATTTGCTTCTGAAAACAAAAAAATTCAACAGCCCAGATTCAGGGCCACTGATCAGGGATGCTGCCAGTAATGGTACAGGTTCTTTGCAGAGATTCCCCATCTGCGAGGTACCTGTGATGAGTCAGACTTTGGGAAGAAAAGATAATTTTGGCAGAGTGCCATCTCTCCCACCTCATGTTTTCCTGCTGTAAAACCTCCTCCAGGCCAGTGGAAGCACAGCTGCATTAGCACAAAGCCTGTGGTCTGGCTGGAACCCTCTCCAGACTTTCAGGCTGTCAAATTAACATTTGCATCAATTTAATTTTCACATGACTCATCATTAAGTGATTCAGTCTCACTCTGAACAGCCTTCAAATAGAACTGACCTTTCTTTCAAAGCTTGACTCAGGTGGGGATTTAGAGGAGGAACAGGAGAGTAATTCAAATGCAGATGCCAGGGTCAGGTGGCTTCAGCTTTTTGGGGTGTAGCTCAGACAGGAGGAGAGCTGTCACTGCCCAGGAGATACTGGTGATACGAGTGCTTCCCTGACACCTTGTAGTGGTTGACAAAAAAGGATGGCATAAAGAGATCAGGCAGGAAAGCAACTGCAAGTGTGTACATGGGACCCTAACACTGTGACTGAAATGTTTCTTTTAAGTAAGACCTATGATTGTATGAGATATACTTAAGTCATAGAATCATAGAATCATTTAGGCTGGAAAAGAACATTGAGATCATCAGGTCCAACCATTAAACCAGAACTGCCAATGCCCCTCAGCACCACCTCTATATGTCTTTTAAATACCTACAGGGATTGTGACTCCACCACCACCTTGGACAGCTTTTTTCCATTGCCTGAAAACCCTTTTAGTGAAGAAATTTTTCATAATATCCAATATAAACCTCCCCTGGTGTAACCTGATTCCATTTCCTTTTGTCCTGTTGCTTGCTACTAGGGAGAAGAGACCAATACTGACCTCACTATAACCTCCTTTTAGGAAGTTGTAGAGAATGGACACAAAGATGACCAAAGGGCAGGTAAACCTGCCATACAAGGAGAGGCTGAGACAACTGGGTTTCCTCAGCCTGAAGAAAGACAATTTATGACAGATCTTATTGCCATGTGCCAATACTTAAAGTGTACCAAGTAGATGGAGACTCCCTTTTTACAAGGAGTCACATGGAAAAGACAAGGGGTAGTGGGTGCAAATTACTCCTGGGAAGATCCCTGTTGGACATGGCAAGAAAATTTTTCAATATGAGAACAGCAGGACATTGGAATAATCTCCCCAGGGAGGTGGTGGATTCCCCAAGTGGATGCTTTTAAGGCTCAGCTTGACAGCATGCTGGGTCCTCTCATTCAAACTGTGTTTTGACCTAGAAAGGGTGGACCAGATGATCCCTGAGGTTCCTTCCAAAATGGCATCCCATTACTCCGTGATTCTCTATTTTCAGAGGTTATTGGCTTGCCCTTATCAGGAAAGCTGACCCTGGCAATATTCATCCTTCCTTTGAAAGAAAAAACATCCCAGGCCTGAAGTTACAGAAGTGTCACATGGGTTTAAGGCATTTTTTCCCCACTCACTTTTAAGTGTCAGTTAGAGTTTCTTATCCAGAGGCTTGGAGTCCAGGAGCAGTTTATGTCTCTTTGGCTCCTGTATCTCATCACAGGGCACTTTTCACTTTAGAAATCTCTCTTCCCTTCTCAAGCTGCTCCTCAAGTCAGGAGAAAGACTGTCAACTGATGTCTGACGGGGGTAAGTCAGCCCAGCAAGTAGCTTGTTTTGTCTCTCTTCACAAAGCTGGAAGTTGGGGGGTATTTATAAGATGGAAAGACACAGGCCACTGACCTTTTCATCTCACATTTCATTGTGAGGGATTTGAACCGTTAATTTTCCAGTGCATCAACAGGAGGGCTGCCAAGAAAAGTCCCAATAGCTAAAACCCTTGTAGCAAGCCATGAGAGTCCCCTTGCAAGTGCAATGACACGGCTGTCTTCAAAAGCATAAAAATAAGTATGAAAAATGCTGGGAAGCAGATAGGAAAAGTAAGATAAAGAAAAAGGATACCAGGCTGCCTCTATGCCAGAGCTGTGACCTCAGCAGCAGCACATGCAGAGCCAAGCTGGAAAAGCCCAATGAGTCTTTGTCCTTCTCTCTGTTGTGGGTATGTTGCTCCAAACAGGATGCCAGAATTTTCTAGAGGCCAAAGTCATGGATAACAGCAAATAAAGATGTTCTTTCTCTTCCAGAAATGTCCTCTGCACCAAAATCAGGGATATCTGCTATAGTTTAGACCAGGGTCATTCACAGAGATGGAGGAAACCTCTCAATCCCAGCCACTGCCCTTGGACAATGTTGTGGGAAGAGAGTGCAGTGAAGTGCCCTTGGATGTTTCAATTCTCTAGGGCAAGCTTTGTCACCTCTGCTGATGTCTGAGCCTCCTAATGCACCCATCTCCATCAGCAGCTCCTGGTTTATAGTATGAATGTTGAAACTTCTCTGCTTCACTCTGACTGAACACATCAGATCCTGAAATCTCTTAAGATTTCTTAAGCAAACAACATATGAGGGACTTCATCTTTTAGCTTGCAACTTCTTTAATACTTTCAGGTTTTTAACATAATGTTCAAAAACCTTAAATTGATCATAATGAAACTCAGGCCCTGAAAAGGGGTGTAAAGTCTTGTGGGTTCTCCACCACAAATTCAGGATAACTACAAGTAAGAGTTAAGCTCAAATTTCTTACAAAATGTGCAAAATAAATATGATGTCCTCCCTTTTTTTCATGGTCAGAAACAACTCAATCTATAAGGGTTGCAAGCAAGACATTTTTAGAGGGAAGCATAGTATTAGGATTAATGTCTCTCACATCTCTGAAATTTGTTTGGCTGACCTAGAAACTTTTTCTATCACTCAGCCACAAATTCCAGCTATGGTTTAGTGTAGCTCCCTTTCCCCTCCTGTAACGTGTGCCTGACTAATTTCTTTCCCACCCATAAAATTTGGCTAAACATATTCAATATCACAGAAACACAATAGGATAAAACACTTCCCGGAGCTGAGGTTTGTGTTCTTGCTTGCCCTTCCTCTGATGTACTTATATTGTGTGGTGGGTGGAGAAGTTCAACATCAAAAATAAGATTCTCACTGTGGACACTGTGATGTTAATGATACAGCCAATGCACTTAAGCCTTACAGCAGAGTGTAATGCATTAACTGGACCTAGTTGAAAGAAATTTTGGTTTTTTTTCCTGACTCTTTGATCCTTTACAACAGAATTACAGCTCACCACCAGGCTCTTCTGTTGTGAACTGTCACTGATCAGCACTGATAATACAGCAAAAGAGGGACTTGATGGGCTTCTTCACATCTCAGTCATCCATATGCTCATGGGGACAGCCCCTTGCTGTGCATAAAACCATCTAAAATACAACACTTTGCTATGTAGCCTCTTTTTTTTAATAGGGTGGATTTATATATCTTGTTCAATATAAACACAAAAAGAAGAGATAAACATAGACCAAAAGAAACTTAGACCCACAGGATACCTGAAGATTAGATGGCAGTTGAGTTATGGCTTTGAGGGGTTTTGTTCTGTTTTGCATTTAGGTTTTTGCTTAAATGTTCAAGAGACTGAAATTCCCCATTCATTGTATTTCTGTAGAAGACATAGATGGATTATTAATAGGTACAGTTTAGTAAGCAGAAAATAATAGCATTAAAACAGGCATAGTGGGGAAAAAAACCCAGAGAAATGATTTAATCAAGTGGCTAAGCCTGCTCAATGGGGACAGGACTTCTGGGTTTCATGTTTGACCATGAGACAGTTGTGTCTGTCTGATCACTTGCCTTCAAATTAGAACCTGCATGACAAGTGTGCTGGAAACTTGCAGCCCTATCTAGGAAGTCCACAAAGTGCATGTGATGAGCAGGACCTCCCTGCACATGTCAAGTAGAGTCTGTAGCATTGCTTACAGGGAAATCTTGTCACCAGTGATGGTGAAGTATAAAATGCTACTCATCCCACTCAAAAATGGATGTGTAAAGGACTAGATGGGCATACATCTCTCCATAAAGTTCAACAAGACCAAGGGCAAAGTCCTGCACATGGTTCAGGGAAATTCCAAGAATAAATAGAGGCTGGATGAAGAATGGATTGAGAGCAGCCCTGAGGAGAAAAGCTCAGGGGTGTTGGTTGATGAGAAGCTCAACATGAGCTGGCAATGTGTACTTGCAGCCCAGAAAGCCAACCATATCCTGGGCTGCATCAGAAGAAGTGTGGCCAGCAGGTCAAGGGAAGTGATTCTCCTCCTTTACTCTGATATTGTGAGGCCCCTGGAGTAATGTGTCCAGTTCTGGATCTTCCAGGACAAGAAGGAGATGGAGATGCTGGAGCAAGTACAGAGGAGGCTAAGAAGATGATCAGAGGGCTGGAGCACCTCTCCTATGAAGACAGGCTGAGAGAGGGGGTGTTGTACAGTCTGGAGAAAAGAAAGTTCCAGGGAGACCTTGGAGCACCTTCCAGTACCTGAAGGAGGCCTACATGAAAGCTGGAGAGGCACTTTCTACAATGAAATGTAGTGATAGGACAAGAGGGAATGGTTTTAAATGGAAGAAAGATAGATTTAGATTAGATATTAGGAAGAATTCTTTCCTGTGAGGGTGGTGAGACACTGGCCAAGGTTGCCAGAGAAGTTGTGGCTGCCTCCTCCTTGGAAGGTGTCCCTGCCCATGGCAGCAGGGTTGGAACTAGATGATCTTTAAGGTCCTTTTCAATCCAAACCATAGTATAATTCTATGGCTGATTGTAAACTGAGTTCAGTGTGATTCACTAAGCAGAGATCAGGGCTTCTTTTCTCCTTGGAAGAGCCTACAGACAAGCCAGGCCAGATAGAGCACCAGAACATTCTCACACCAGGATATGCAACCCACTCTCCTAAATTATCCCTGCACCAAGCAGGTTCAGGTGAGGCAGCTTGGCAGAAGAGCAGGGGTAAGAGGGGAACCAGAGAGCTAAGCTCAAGATTTTATTCTATTTTCTCCCTCACAGGGCTGCATTAGCACTCAGAAATGCCTGCAAACCCCTGCAAACCTGGTTCAGACCTTGCTGTTCCTTCATTTCCATTTCTTTTCCGAAACTTTTATCATCACCATTGATCATTCTATTATTATGGGGCAGTAGCTGACCAGTTTGATCAATCACCTGCCCAGGCTTCGCACTCCAACTCCTGCCTAATTGCATCCCTGAAAGAGAATGGTACTCAGCAATGCTCTACTTAAAACTAATGCACTTGTTTCTGGAAAGCTGCTAATGGTGCCTGTGCACCACATTTTGAAACATCACAGCTGTTAAAAATTCGTTGAGGAGGAAGATACTGATGCTGGGCACTGAAAGGAGAAGTGGTGTAAATCCTCTGTGTTTGCTGTTCTTGGTGTTTAATGCATAGAAACAGGCAAAGGCATCTCAGTTGTGTCCTTGTTGGAAAGTCAGAACCAGTAGCACAAGGGGAGACACGGGGAGGATGGAGCTGATAGCCACCAGCCTGGGCTGGACCAGGCCTGATGGGGTCATGTAATTTTGGCAGGTTTTACATTAGCAGCACATCTGGCTCTGTACTTATACCTCTTCTGAGGAGATAATTGCATGGTTCATAGCAGGCCCTGACTCTCCAGAGCAGTCTTTGTTGCTGACTGCTAAATAAATGCACGTCTGGGAGGAGTTTGATTCAGGAGGCTGCAGGCACAACTTGGATAAACTGCTCAGGTGATTAACCTGCACAGTGACAGCAAAAATCAAGGTGCTATGCAGTCATCCCAACTATGCTAGGATAATTCAGACTGCCTAAATCAGAGACCCCCTTTTTCCTTCAGAGGGAAGAGATGTATCTCTGAGGGGTGAAGTCAGAAAGCTGGGGAGGAGATGGCAGGATGCATAACCTGGGGCAAGGCATGAGGCAGAGTTGTGTATCCAAAGCCAAGAGCTTGGATTTCACATCTGACCTCTTCAGACACTTTGAATTCTCTAGTGTCATTGAAGTAGAGCCCCTGCTCTCCAAAACACCACCAGAAAGCCACCATGAAGCCTGTTACGGGTATATTTTGGCACTGGTTACACTGCTGGGTTGTCAGATGGGAGACTTGAGTTTCTAAGAAGCAAAAAAAGGCTTCACCCAACAGCTCCTCTATTCCAGACCTTCTACAGGTAGGAGGTATGCCAAGAATTGGCCCTGGTTGGAGCTGAGATGCTACACCTAGGGCAGACAGACAGAAAATGAGACCATCACCTTGTAGTGCTGGCCACAGAGAGGACAAACCTGAGCTCTGGTCTCTTTTCTTAGGATCATTCCTCAGTTTTTCCATTAAAAATTGTTTCCTGTCAAGGGAATAAGCCATGCTTAAAGCAGGGATCAACACCCAAGAAGGCCATGAAAGAAAACACCTGGGCCAGAGGATCACCCATTACTTTATATTTAGGATGACTTTCCCAGAAGTCTAACTTTGATTTTCTTTGATGGCAAAACACAGCAATTTCTTCTTGTTCTTCCTTCACAGACATTCCTTGCTCTCCCAGATTAGAAATTCATAGCACAGACAATAGGAACATGATTGCTATTTTCCACATTCCACTCATCATTTTCTTTAGTCACACCTCTCTGATGTTTAATAAGTCTTCATTCAATTTGACAGCAGTCGTATGCCAGAAGCACAGACATAGCATTAGTCATATTTCCTCTACTCTGGAATAATCCTGTAAAGCCTGCCCCTTATTAACATGTTTGGCTTCATCCTTTTCTTTTGTGTATTCAAAATCTCATCCTTTTTTCCTGCAGATCAGCACTGTCTGAATTGGACAAAATCTTGTGAGCTGCACAGCAAAGGCTGGAGCAGAGCACTGAGGAAGGAGGGAAGAACAAGTGAGATGAGAACAAAAAGGAAAAAGTAAGTGAAAAGGACAGCTGTTCAAGGCCAGGTCAGATGGGATTTTGAGTAACCTGGTCTAATGGAAGTGTCCCTGCCCATATCAGGGGGATTGGAATGAGATTATCTTAAAGGTCCTTTCCAATCTAAATCACTCTATGATCCTGTGAAAAATGAAAAGAGAGAGGGAAAAGTGGGAGAGGGGGCAACTTGCAAACCACAAGTATCCTGAGCTTGGTTTGAAACCTGTGCAAAGTAACCCCAAAAGTGAAATGGCAACACACACCCCCAGGGTGTGAGGGAACATGTAGAAGGACACACAGAAAATACACAGTAGGACACACGGACACAACAGTTAATGTGGAATAACTGATTTAGGAAAGGTGCTAACTTGTACACAAAGACTTTTCTTCTGAGTTTTGAGCTTCCTTCCTGTCCTCTGAAGTGTCTACAAGGCAAGAGAGTTACAAGTGCTGGTAGACCCACAATATCTGCAACCTTCACCATGAGACCTCCTTATGAATTTCCTATCTCTTTATGTTCTTCCTCATCCTCTTTTTCTTTGGCTTTCTTTTGAAAACCAAGGGCAGGATTTTCATAGGTCAGTGCTTAAAATTAGGTTCAGTCTTCACTATCACTAAGACTGATGACAAACTAAGTAACAGTCCATGTAAGGTGGCTTTTATATATTTTGTGTCTGAGGTAGGAGGGAGGACCTGGTTTCCCAGAGTACCTCCTGAAAGCTAGATGAAGTGGGATATTTATCTCAGTGTACTAAGTGGCTTTTAAGACTTCTTGAAAGGCTTTATATTTTGGCTTTAACTGAGCTGGGGATCACCAAGCAGAGGATGCAGCACCATCCTCAAAGGAATATGCAGCAGCAGTATGGACACTCCTGCAGCAAGAGCACCTCTTCCCCACTTGCCCAAGAGCAGCTAAGACAAACACAAATAGGTTTTCTCCATGGTTCCTGACCTTCATGATGCAGCTGATGCTATGGGAAGGCCACAGATGAGCAGAAGTAATTGCCAAATTGTTCCCAAGAAAGAGGCTGTTTAGGCAGCCCTGAGTTGTATGACACAACAGGAGAAGATGATGATTTTTTTAGCAGTGAGAGTGCATTTGGACATTAGATGTTTGATCATGAGAGCTCTGTAGACTCAGACATCAAGACAACATCCCAAGATGGGGCTCCATATATTGATCCCACACTCCCATAGTGCCTGCTGAAGCCATCAGAGGCCAAAACCAGGATGATGCCAGCAGCTGAGAACCAGCTCAGGAGCTATGTAGCACCCTTGGCCAGGGATGGGAACAATAGCCATAAAAAAGGGAAGATGAACCAAGGAGAAAGCACAATTGACCATAAATGCAGAGCTATTTTATCCTGTAAAATAAATGTGTTTCAATGTGCTAATGCCCAAAGAACAAGAGCAGCTTGGAGAAGAGTAATTGCAAAAACAAAAGCACTTTCTCAGACCTCCCTGTCAGAATACTGAACTTTTGGCCCAAATGAAGTCCTGAAGGTCAACAACTCCTTCATATAACTTAAAGTTAGGTACCTCCTTCTATATCCTTATGCCTCAGTGCCTTTTGCATCCCAAATATAGCTGAATAGATCTAATATTAGGGCTAATTTTGAGAGTCTCAGCCATCAAGCCAGATATCTCAGTGTGTGCATTGTTAAATGTATACCCTAAATTATATAGGCAGTGCACTGTGACTGACTCAGTGTTTTCATTTGCTACCTTCTCAAATCCAAAGAAGTAGATTTCTTTTTTATGAAGAGCCTGAGACTACTGAGTGGATAAGGGTTTGTAGGATCATAACTGACAACTCTTAGCTATTTCATGGAATTGCTGAATAGTTTGGGCTGGAAAGGACCTTAAAGATCATCTAGGTCCAACCCCTCTGCCATGGTCATGGGCACCTTCCAATAGAGCAGGTTGCCCAAAGCCCCATCTAACTTGGCCTTGAACACTTCCAGGGACAGGCAGCCACAATCTCCTTGGACAACCTGTTCCAGTGTTTCATCACCCTCACAAAAAAGAATTTCTTCCTAATACCTAATCTTAATCTACCCTCTTTCATTTTAAAAACTTTACGCCTTGTCCTATCACTCTGTGCCCTTCTAAAAAGTCCCTCTCCAGCTTTCCTGTAGCTTCTTCAGGTACTGGAAAGCTGTTATAAGTTCTTTCCAGAGCCTTCCCTTCTCCAGACCAAACCAAACAAAGTCTCTCAAACTTCCTTCATGGGAGAGGTGCTCCAGCCCTTTGATCACCTTCATGGCACTTCTCTGGACTCTCTCCAATAGCTCCATGTGCCTCTTATGTTCCAGATCTGGACAAAGTAACACAGGTGGCATGGTAGGAACTTTGTCTTTTCATACATACTCGAAGGTGCAGGAAGCAAACAGATAATCCTGTGAAATTACACATCATAGCCAAAGCCTCTGCTCTGCCATGTCAGACCAGAAGCAGCAGGATGTTGTATTTAGGATTAAGTCCTTGAGCAGGACTGTTCTGTCATGAGCTTCAAGGTACATTTAGATCTGTCTGTAGCAGTACACTAAGTAGTGTGAGGTCTAGTTATTATAAACAAGACAGAGGGGCTTGCAGTAATATGTCTCTCCCTGCCAAAAGACCTGGATGCTTTTATCCAGGAGATTTCTCAAGGAATCATAGAATCATAGAATCAGCTGGGTTGGAAGGGACCTCAGAGATCTTCAAGTCCAACCCCTGATCCACTACCACTGCAGTTACTAGACTATAGCACTGAGTGCCACATCCAGTCTCTTTTTAAATATCTCCAGGAATGGAGAATCCACTACTTCCCTGGGCAGCCCATTCCAATGTCTGATCATCCTCTCCATAAAGAAATTCTTTCTAATATCCAACCTAAACCTCCCCTGGCACAACTTGAGACCATGCCCTCTTGTCTTGCTGATAGCTGCCTGGGAAAAGAGCCCAACCCCCCCCGGCTCCAGCCTCCTTTCAGGGAGTTGTAGAGAGCGATGAGGTCTCCCCTGAGCCTCCTCTTCTCCAGGCTGAACACCCCCAGCTCCCTCAGCCTCTCCTCACCGGCCTTGTGCTGGAGTTCCTTCACCAGCCTGGTTGCCCTCCTTCGGACCTGCTCCAGGACCTCATTCTCCTTCCTGAACTGAGAGGCCCAGAACTGGACACAAAATGTCCAGGAGAAGTGTCCTTGGCCTGTGTCATCACTCTGCCCATCTCCAGGCACTGTTCAGAGGATGGTGGGACAGCAGTGGCCAAGTCTGTGATAGAAACAGTGCCAAATGTTGCACAGCCTGGATGCTGTAAGCCCCATACTCTTATACAATGCATCTTCCCAGCTTTCTGATGCCTTGGAGAACCCTGAATTGGGTTTTCCAGCCCCCTGCCCTGCTCAAGGAGCCCCACTGCCTATGGCTCAACCCTCTCCAGCAAATGAGTACCAAGCACCCTCAGAGAAGGGCACAGAGCTGATAGTGCCATGGAGGATTTCCCCTGCAGCATGTGCCCTTTGGTATCTCTTGCTCTAAATCCACCAAAAATCCAGCAAGAGGCAGTGGACCTTTGCTGCCAGTTGTCTGGAGATGGTCTCAGGAGGAGTTTCTGCTGGGTCCCAGCAGGCTGGCATTGTCAAACCCCACAAGGATGAGAAGAATTCCTTTTGGGAACTGAGCACACTGAAACCACCTCTCTCCTGTGCTCCAGCATCAAAACAAGACCACGCTTCCTTTTACATGCCCACTCCTTCTTTGAAGTTCCCAGGGATGTCTGAAAGGTTGTGAAATCCACAATAACAGCCTTTAGTAAGAGTAAAATGTTTCTTTTCAAATAGTGGTGCTATGCATTGGATGTTGCTTACTAAAACATTGACCTGGAGGGAATGAAAACTCCCCCTCAGACACAGGCACACACATCCCGCAGGTAAAAGCTCCTTCTAATTGCAGCAGGAAATGTGACATTTCCAACTGGACAGACAAAGGCACTAATCATCCCCTGGGAGGAGTGATGCTGCAGGGACCAGGAGAGGGAGTGGGCAACCGAGCTGTTCCTTTCCAGCTCAGTGCCAATATGCCTCAAAACACATTTTCTTAATTTTATAAACAGCCCTTCCCTCCCCCACACTACCCACTTCTCATGGAGCAAATATGTAGCAGAAGAGAGACTGTGCTGCAGCAAAAGTGGGATCAGTTGTGACAAAGCACCTCTGCTATTTTGCACCATTTGCCAATTTTTCTTCTCCATCCAGGGCTGTCAAAGAGTCAGATGGTTTACTGCCATTAATAGACTTGGTTAGCTTTTAATTTATTATTTTTCTCAAAAGGGAGGGAATCAAATTTACATGTAGTTGTATATAAATACTACATTTTACACTTTAAATATAGGGCACATAGAGCTGCTGTAGTGCCTGTTGTTGTCTACTCCCCAGGCTATCACAGGCTCTCCAGGAAAACAAAAAAAGATGTTAAATTCAGACCTTCAACTCAGTGTCTGACCACCCATAAGCAATGCCATGCCACTTGTTTAAAGACAACATCATGCTTTTCTTACACTGCTTGTTTCTGTGTCCAGCTGTACTTGTAAAAAATTGTTGTCTTATGAAAAAAAAAAAAAAAAAAAGTAATTTACTGTGAAGCACTGGCTGAAAATCATTTTCTGAACCACTGCACAATTTTAATCAGACAACCATACTGTATCCAATCAAGGGAGGGTTTCCCAGGGGGTAGGAGGGGGTTTCGTTGTGGCCTTCCCCAGAGGACAGTAAATCCAAGTTCTGCTCAGGAAGATAAGATGTCTTAGGCTTCACAGCCTGCCCACACCTAATTTGCACTAGAATTACATGGCCATTACTAATGTATACAGTGACTCAAATTGATTACTTTGCTATTAGTAAGAACAACTTGCTCACGAGAACAAAGCAAAGTTGCTGCTTTGAAAGAATATGTGGGGATGAGGAGGGCTGGGGGGGTGAGAAGGACCATAAGGGTGAGGGAGGTCATGGTCAGAGGAGAGTTTGGCATGTAATAAAGCATAGGAATGGCTGGACTCAATATTCTATGTGCTTAGCACATCTTGCATTAAAAAAAAAAATAATCACCTGTCTTTATCTTTGAGTCCCTGAAGTCTTATCACATGTAAGAGGAGTGTCTATGGCTTTAATTCAGGACTCCTGGAGCCATGGGAAATCCCAGACTTCTCTGGGGTTTCCATTCACACTTGTAGTCCTGGGGGAGCTGCTCTGGGGCAGCCCCCAACCAAACTCCTGGACAGTTTTACCCACTTCTTTAGAGCTTAGACAGGGCAGAGACTCCCACCCTGCACCACCAATAAGCTCTGCAGTGAGGATGGCATCCCCCCTGTTGCTCCAAGAGACAAAGCTTCTGAGCAATTTAGGGACAGTAAAAACACTTCAGCAGGAGCATACGGGTCCTACTTCTTCCTACATCCCCATGGAGAATGTTTTTCCCCTGGAAATGGGAACCTGGATTGGTGTCAATTGGCTCAGGGGTGTTGGGATATCGGCCTCCAGCATCTCCAGCACATATCTCTGCTTTTCATGTACATTACTTTTGCAAGCAGAACATGGCCTGCCTTGGACACCTGACTCCTAGCAAGGGCTGAGGACAAGCAAACCCAGGGATGGGTAGGGTGCTGCTCTGCTACTGCTGGGACTTATCCTGATGGTAGGAATGTTGATTTCTTTCTTGGAATCTCCTCCTTGCTATAGCACAAATTTCATGTAATGAAAACACAACCCTGGAGCCAAAACTGCTTTCCCACGCAGCCACACACGGATCCTAACTCAACATGAGCATACATTTTGAATTCCCACCCACAGGATTCTCCCCACACATTAAAACACCTGAAGACTGGTGCTGGGACAAGGGAGGATGAGGAAATTTTGCTGCAACCTTTTGCTGCTCCTGCACAGCTTCTCCTAGCACAGCTTTCCCCTGTTCCACTTGCTTGACATTACAGGGTGTCTGAGAGCAAGATAAGAAGGAAAGGTTAAGACGTGGTCACCCAGGCTAACACACACTGAGCAATCACTGAGCTTGCTCTTTAACCCTGACAGGTATTTGCAGGGCTCTAAAGTCCCTCTGGGTGGGGGATGGCACTGGAGGAAAGCAGCCCCACCACCAGCACATCTCTTGCCATGAGCTCTCTGTGAGCACTCCTGGATCCTCTGATTAGAGTTCCCTCGACTGCAAAGGAGAGTGAGTCTGCTCTACCAATACTATAACAAGACAGTCAGCAATACTATAGCAATAGGAATAGCAATACAGTTGTTTAAATCAATAAGTGAACCCCAGCACCTTTGTTCTGGGAAGTTCCAGCTGCTGTACCATGCAGCTTGAGGTGAGCTCAGATAGGTGCAATGTTATGTCCTAAATAAAGAAGCAGAGGAGTGGTTCTGCTCTCTTTTCCCTCCTTCCAAGGAATGGGAGAGGAGTGGTGCCTCCCTGAAGATGATGAAACTCAGTCTGTAGAGGTACAGGCAATGACAAAGGCAGGCAGTACCCAAAGCTGGAGGAGATTGAAAGAAGTCACACGTAACAAGAGGAAACAGGGTGTGACCACAGCTGCAGTGCTTGCTGCAAGCCTTCTATTTCTTGTCCAGCTCCTTTTGGGACCAGACTATGAATATCCATGAACCCTACCCTTCCAGTTGGCAGAGCAGTTCCACTGGGCTGATGTTCTGCAGGAAACCCTTCAGCTGCCACTGAAGTAGCTCAGATTCAATGCAAGGAACCCACTGATGGCTGAGGGACACGATGTGGCATCCTCCCCTCTGCCACTGCCACAGGTCAATGCAGCTTTCTCACCTTGCTTTCACACCCTTCAGATTTACTTTACCTTGCATCTTGCAACGCTGGCAATCAAATCCAAGCCAAACTCAGCTTTTACAGCCATGGTGTCTAATCCAGCTGTAACTTCATTTCACAATGCTCTGTGTCCTGCCGTGGCTCCCTAAGATGCTCAGGCACAGCCACACCACTTTTGGAGGCACTGCACCACAGAGCACAGGATGGGTCACCAAACAGCTGGAGAGGGGAGGAACATATATTTTTCATAATGTATGGGAGTAAAAGGAGGCTGGCAGGGAGACAGGCTGGTCTGCCCCCAGATAGAATCATAGAATCATAGAATTAGCCGGGTTGGAAGGGACCTCAGAGATCATCAAGTCCAACCCTTGACCCACCGGAGCAATTGCTAGACCATGGCACTGAGTGCCACATCCAGTCTTTTTTTAAATGTCTCCAGGGACGGAGAATCCACCACCTCACCGGGCAGACCATTCCATTGCCTGATCACCCTCTCCGCGAAGAAATTCTTTCTAGTATCCAACCTAAATCTCCCCTGACACAACTTAAGACTGTGTCCTCTTGTCTTGTTGAAAGTCGTCTGGGAAAAGAGTCCAACTCCCACCTCGCTACAGCCTCCTTTCAGGGAGTTGTAGAGAGCAATGAGGTCTCCCCCTGAGATTGACACCTCCACAAAAAGAGGGGCAGGGGTTATGGCTCTTGAGCACCAGCAGCTCAGCAGGTGCTCCCATTCCCTCCCTGGTTCCATCCTGCTCGATGCCAAACCCTGCCCCAAAAGCTGCTGAGAACTGCCAGGGAAAGCTTGCACAAGTCTTTGTCACCTTGGGAAATACTCTTGACACAAAAAAAACAAATTTACTTCTGTGGTCTGCTAAATACCTCCATGCTGTTTCTTAAGCAGAGCTGGAAATATTTCATTCCAAACCCGTTTTCTGCATCACTCCCCAGCTGCCCCATGCCCTGGTGGGGAAGTCAGGATGCCAGTCACTGTATCTCTCAAATCAACATCAAAAGCCTCCCATTCAGCTTTTAGAAGTGAGTATTTTAGGAATATTATGTTGCCACAGCTGTTAATTTTTCACACAGCAGGTGAAGCCTGCCCTGTTTGAAGGGCACAATGGGAAAGGTCAGTTGTTCTCTAGTATTTTAGGACCTGAGTGAGTGGGAGTTGTTTGTAGCCAGTGCTACAAACATCCATCCCGGATGCATCCATCCTGGAGCATCCACACAGACACTTCAGATATTTTAAGCAAATACTCAAAGCTCTTGTTCAGTCTTCTTTTCCAAGCTATGGCAAAAGCAAACAGGCCACTAATTGCACATTAGGAATTTATTAGGAAGCCTGTGAGAACTGGCTATACAACCACTGTGTGGGTGGAGCTGATTAGGTGGAGCTGAATAAATAAAAAATTTTTAAAATAAAATAAAATGAACACTTCCTATATTTCCTTTGTGGCATGGTGAGAAGAGCTTTTCCTGTGTGACAGCAGGAGAAGACGAATGAAAAATAACAGCAAAATTGCTCCTAACTTTCCCATTGGGCCAGGTTACTACCAAGAACACTCTGGGCTTTACATCCAATTCCTCTACAGACTGCTGGACAACAAACACATGGGACCAGGATGGGCACAAGAGAGTTTGGGCTTTCCTTCAGGCAGGCTGGCACAGATAAAACACATGAAGAGACCCAAGCATTACAGTACCAAAGGTCCCCACTTCCCTGCGAGGTGTCACAAAAAAAAAAACCCAAATCCCTCCCTGTTTCCACCATTAAGCACCTCTGCTTTACCCACCTGGCTGGCATGAGCTGGGATGCATTGCTGGAATTCCTCCACTGTGGAGACTTCCCACCAAAACCAGCCAAAGCAAGGCCACCAAATTTAACAGACCATTCCACCCACTGGCACTGATTAGGAGGGCACCAAGCAGGCTGGAGACCATCTTCTAATCCTCTGGGGCTGATTCTCTGGTGAGCTGTCCTAAGGGCAAGCATGGCCCCAGCTGGCCACTTTGGTAGAGGTTGTGGAAACTGGAAGTTTCCACCAGAAAGATCAGTGGCTTCAAGTCCATGAATCAAATGAAAGTAGGCTGTGGAAGGATGTCTGGATGGACATCTCACTAAACATGTGGTGCCCTGAGGAGGAACTCTGTTTAATGGTTTTCCATGATAGAGGTTCAGCTTGTCTGGCCAATTTTAAAAAAAGGCTCAAGAAAAAATGAAAACTCCCAGAGGAACCCAGTGCTCATCTCCTCCAGCAATCACTGAAGGCCATTCTGAAAATTATTGGGTTTTTTTACCTTCTTAACACAATTCATTTTACAGGACAACCAAGTGCTCTCTGTCAGGAAGGTGATTCCAGTAATGGAAAACACACTCAATGTTGGGTGTTGCAGCACCTCTGAAGCCCTTTTATAAAAGCAATCCCCAAATTTCTGGGTGTGTAGCTTCTCCTGCTCCAGGTGTTGCCTGCTGTATGTGCTACCTTTTCACAACACAGACTTTCTCCACAAGTTAGTACAGCACTTAAGACAACTAACTCATGAGACATTGTTACTACTACCAGACAAACTGAAAATTGCAGAATGGTGCTCCAGAGTGAATTAGTCACATAAATATAAAAAGCAGGACTCTGAATTCCAACCCCCAGCCCAAAATTATGTTTACAGATGCAAAACAATAGCATTGTGAGATCTCAGTGCAGGGTTAAATCCTCACCTAGCAGGAGATTCATGAAGAAGCTGGAGTCAAAATTGCCTTTGGAGCAGATACATAACTTGGGCAGTCAATCTAAAGGCACTTGCAAACATTATTGTGAAAACCACTGTCTCAGAAAAATCATTAGCTTCATACTGCACTGCTGTCAATATAACACTCAAAACAATTCATTGCAAATGGATATCTGAGTATCTAAGTATCAAAAGCAGAAAGACAGTTATTACAGGCCAGAGGCTCTTGATTCATACTCCCCATTTTTGGCCCCTGAGGCTGATGCTATGGAAATGTCCTCAAAAGGCCAAACACCCAAAGTGCGCTGAGCAGAGCTGGTGGGCTGCAGCCCTAAGCCCCTGAGCCCAGTGGCACCTCTCCCCCTGCACCCCCAGCTGCCTCCTGTTCACCACCACTCACACCCTGATTCAAGCCTCGTGGTGCCTGCCAAGGGAGGAGTTGAGGAAAAAGCAGCAAATGACTGTAACAGGCTGCAGCCAGCCTCGTGTCATCAACTTCCCTCACAATTTGGTTATTCAGCTTTAAGTACAAACATTAAATAGCGGTGGAACAAAGGACAGACTTCTCCATTTCCAGGACTCCTGCTCTCAGATGTGTCACAGAGGTGCCTGAAGTCACTCCAGATGCTCAGAGGGAAGTGTGCAATTTAAGTGTGCAAGGAACCACAGATGGAGACAGAGATGAGCACTGTTCTCATGAAGGATCCTGAAGCAACGTATGGAGGTGGCTCTCACAAGGGTGTAAAGGCCTCACTCCCTTGCTACTATTGGTCTTATATTTCCTATTTTAAAGAAAGCACTTTTTAAAAAAATTTTTTTTTTTTGCTATATTCTAGACTCCACAGTCACATGAGATATGGAAACCAACAGATGATGAGCAGGTGAACATTCTCTTTGGCACAGACCAGCAGTGGAAGTGGTTCCACCATTCACCACCTGCTGCCACCCTCCAAGGGAAGCTGAGGAACACCAGTCATGCTCAAACAGAGCTGAAAATTATATAGGGAGCCTAGTCCATGTGATAAGCCACGAGGCATGAAAATTATGGTAACTGAGGCTTGCAGGAATTCGAAGGGGCACATGAGGCCTGAGGAGGTACTGAGTTTGGGAGCAGCTGGTCTCCAGAGCAGGCCTCCACAGGAGAGTTATACTCAGCACTTCAGATGATGTTGTAACAGCAAGCTGCCAGCAGAAAGGGGAGATACCTGGAGTTCCTCACATACAGCTGGTGCTGTCCCAGCAGTGGTTTTGCTCAATGGATGGATCAGCTGTAGCACCAAGATCTGTTTCAGCTGTCCACAGAAAGTGTGTGTGAGCACTGCAAGAGACATCTGTAACCCCTCTGCTGGAAGGATTGAGGAAAAGGAAGGTGCAAAGCTGAATGAAAAAACATAAATCATAAATAATGGGGGAAAGAGGAAGACTGCAAAGAGCAATGACACCACTGCAGTGCCAAGAGGCTTCTTGGACTCCAGTGAGGCACACACAGGACCAGCAAGAGGCACATGAAGTATCCAGCACTTTGTGGTTCCAGGTAATACACGCTGGCATCTCCCACATTCTGCAAAGGCAGAGGCAGTTTGTTGTTTTGTGATCTACTGGTTTTGTGACATTTGATAGGATTAACAACCAAAATTTGGGGGCTAGAATTGAAACGAGCAAACATTTAGTCTGGCTTTCACCCTGTTTCTCTCAAATTTATGTGAGCAGTAAGGTTGGACCATGTCCTTAGTCAGTCACATTTCTCTGGCTTTAAATGTCTGCACTTTGTTAATGCAAACACAATTGTGTCATGGGAACCAAAACTGCTTTATAAAGTGATCTGCTTTGGATACTGCAGCTGAACTGAGATGAAGGAAAATATAGTTTTTAGAACACCCCATCGATGATTCACAGCATCCAAATAATGCTCCTGATTCATCCTTTATGTAAACAGCCCAGTTCAGCCTGGCACTACATAACCCTTCTCAGATGTGAAATCTCATGCTAAGACTACTGAAGGGGTCTGTTTAGGGCACAACTCCAAATTTATTTTTGCAATTAAAAAAAAAAAAACAACTAAGTATAGATTTAGATACCAGAAGAAAAAATCTCAGAAAATACAAGTCCCACAAATTTATGTTCAAATTTCAAGAGGCACATAAAAATGTCTTAAATATTCAGATGTATACACAAATACAGTGCAAAACTAATGAAAATAAAAGCATCAAATCATCCAATCAGATGCAAATTTGAGCAACTGGAAGTACATTTTCAGTCAATCTTCTGCTTTCCTACAGAAGTCTGGTTGTGAAGTTTATAGACCGAAGAGTGATGCTGAGCAAAAAAACAAACAGTGAGTGACTACAACAAACAAAAAGAAAGCAGTGTTCACCTATAAAATAATAAAAAAACCCCAATAAAACATGTTTATCAAAACTTAGTGAAAGTGAAATATCAAGCTTACTTTATTTTATAAAGACCAAACCACACTGGTAGCAGCTTGTGTAAAAATCTGCTTCTATTGTTGGGTTTGAGTTTTTTTAATTGCAAAATTACACATGAATAGAAGAATCCTGCTGCAAATCACAGAATCACAAAATGGTTTGGGTTGGAAAGGACCTTAATGATCATCTAGTTCCAACCCCACTGCGTGGGCGTGGACACCTCCCACCAGACCAGATTGCTCCAAGCCCCATCCAACCTGGCCTGGAACACTTCCAGGGAAGGGGCACCCACAGCCTCTCTGGGCAACCTGGGCCAGGGTCTCACCACCCTCACAGGAAAAACTTTCTTCCCAGTGTCTAACCTAAATCTCCCCTCCTCTAGTTTTAAGCCATTACACTTCATCCTATCACTAAATGCCTTTGTAGAAAGTCCCTCCCCAGTTTTCTTGTAGGCCCCTTCAGGTACCAGAAGGTTGCTATAAGATCTCTTTGGAGCCTCCTCTTCTCCAGGCTGAACAACTCCAACTCTCTGAGGCTGTCTTCACAGGAGAGGTGCTCTAGTCCTCTGATCATCTTCATGGCCCCCCTGCACTCAGAACTCAAATATCTCCATGTCCTTATGTTGGGGGCTCCATTGCCTTGACACAGTACTCCAGGTGGGATCTCACAAGAGCAGCATAGAGGGAGAATCAGCTCCTTCAACCTGCTGGCCATGCTCCTTCTTTTGATGCAGCCCAGGACATGGTTGGCTTTCTGGTCTTCAAGCACACACTGCCAGCTCATATTGAGCTTCTTATCAATCAAATGATGACAGATGACAGCTACTGACATGCTAAAGCACACAAGGTCAAAAGAGGTAAGGGAAAATATAATTTGGTTAACACAACAAAATAAAGACTACAAGGGATTCAGATTACATTCTACAGATCTCAAATAAAGGAGTGTTAAATGAAATATTTTAAAATTAATTTAATTTGGAAAAAATTACAAAAAGTACCATCACGTCTACAGCATCATACTGAAAGACATTTCAGGTGGAATTTTAAACATGTTCAAGTTACACTTTCAAGGTGTCTACTGTCTATTTATGCAATATTCCTAGAAAGACTTCCATACAAAGCCCAAGTCTAACGTCTCACTTGGAAAACAGCACAAAGCCTTTTCTGCAGGCCCAGTAATCTTTTGTGCCAGAAAGGTGTCATTTTCATTTCCCACATCTAAATACTACAGCAAACCATCTGTGTGTGCATCATGTGTCATGAGAATGAACATTACTCCAAACCCATCATCTTCCAAATGTTTCTTTATTGTTTTCACAACCCAAAAAAAGGACAGTTCACAGAAACTTTGTCTTTGTGTTTGCCTTCAGCTCTCCTTTTTCGAAGTACAAAACCCCAAACATCTTCCTGAACAAGTACTCAACCAGTTTTCCCCTCTCTAGCTGCGATTTGTTTTTCCTGACACAGTTCTTCTTCCTTCTTTTTGTGAAGCTTTAGAAGATACTCATCAGGCTCAATTCCTGCCTCCCTTAGCTCTGCCATGGCCTTCTCCAAGCGGTGCAATGTCCGGGCACTCTGCACTTTCCGAGCAGTGATGTACAATGTAAATTCCTTGAAGCCCATCAGTTTACAGGTGTCCACCTCACAGATATTTTGAACATCTTTCGTTTTGTCCACGAGGGGGAAAAAAACTAACCCTGACATTTTTTCTAGATCTTCAATATTTACTTGGAACTCAGTCAGATGGTGACTGAAGCCTATGGGATTGTTTGGCACCACAAAAGCCCCCAGTACCAAGGGCTCTGTAGATGTTCTGGTCCGTCTGGCAAGGATCACCTTGTACAGGTGGGATGGCACAGCTACGTCATCCTTTCCAATTACCTGTCAAAAAGAAAGTGATGTTACATGCACAGATCCTACCAGTTGAGGGAGAAAAGGGGGAGGAAGATAGGAGACTAATCCTACTACCTCTAGGAAGGCTACAGCACATAATACACATCAAAATCATGTGCAATGTTATCAGACTGGAAGCTGAAGTGGGAAGCATCATTTCACTGCTTCTCCTTATACAGCCATTCATGAATGGGCTATTTATTTGATGTCTGAATCTCTCTCTCAAAGAGGAAAAACTTTACTGCAAGGTTATTTGGCCACTGTTGGTAGAAGGCTTTCTCAGAAGGTTCTCTGCCTTTCTGCTATAACACTACTGACTCTATATCATACTGTTAACAACACTGATGCAGACAAAAGGTCAAAAGATTTAGTCAGTAATTGCCTAAGTATCTGTAACGAGCTGAGACAAGGAGCTCTGACAGAAGGATGAATGCAAAATCTTGGGTAGATTTTGGGTTAAATCTACCCAAGCAGATGCAACATTAGTTACACAGTCACAGACATGGTTGGAAAAGACCTTTAAGATCATCAAGTCCAACCATTAACCTAACTCACTAATGAGTCCATAGCTAAACCATGTCCCACATCTGCATCTGTTTTAAATACCTCCAGCCATGGGGACTCAACTACCTCCCTGGGCAGCCTGTTCCAGTGCCTGACAACCCTCTCAGTAAAGAAGTTTCTTCTAATATTCAATTTAAACCTCCACTGGAGCAATTTGAGATGATTTCCTCCACTGTTGCTTGTTACTTGGAAGAAGAAGCTGACCCTGACCTTCCTACAACCTCCTTTCAGATAGCTGTAGAGAGTGAGGTCATCCCCCCTCAGCCTCTTTCCCAGACTACACACCCCCACTTCTCTCAGCTGCTCTTCATAAGACACGTGCTCCAGACCCTTCCCCAGCTTTGCTGTTCTTCTCTGGACATGCTCCAGCACCTCAATGTCCTTCTTGTAGTGAGGGACCCAAAACTGAAAACAGGATTCAAAGCGCACCCTCAGCAATGCTGAGTACAGAAGTACAATCACTGCCCTACTCCCTCTGGCCACACTGTTTTCATACAATCCAGGATGCTCTTGGCCTTCTTGGTCACCTGGGCACACTGCTATCTCATATGCAGCAAGACTGCCAGCTCCTTCCCTACCAGCCAGCTTTCCAGCCCCTTTTCCTCAAGCCTGTAGCATTGCCTGGGGTTGCTGTGACCTGTGTCACAGGCACTTGGCCTCGCTGAACCTCATACAACTGACCTCAGCCCATCAATCCAGCCTGCCCAGCTCCCTCTGTAGAGACTTCTTACCATCAGGCAGATCAATATTCCCACACAGCCTAGTGTCATCTGCAAACTGACTGAGGGTGCACTCAATCCCCTCACCCAGATCATTGATAATTATACTAAAAAGAACTGTCCCCAACGTTGAGCCCTGGGGAACACCACTTGTGACTGGTCACCAGCTGGATTTAATTCCATTCACCACAACTCTTGGGCCCAGTCAGCCAACCAGTTTTTTACTCAGTGAAGAGCACACCAGTCTAAGCCATTTGTAGACAGTTAATCCAGCAGAGTGCTGTGGAAAACTGAACTGGAACTAAATCAAAGAAACATGCCAAGACTCCAGCTGCCTAAACCTGGTCAGATCTGTAAGGGAGGGTAGAGCTCCTTTCTCATACCACATCATGGCTAATGCTTGGAAAACTGTTTTTCAGTAACAGTGGCTCTACACTAAGCTCCTGACCTGACAGTTCCAAATGTTTATAATATACATTTCAAATGAACTCTAACTTATCTTCTGTCATTTATTTTTTTTAATCTCTATTATTCATACACAGGCTGTATTTAAAAGCTACATTATGAAAGAAAGTATTTTGGGGGGGGGACCTGGTAATAAAGAAGTTCACTGAGTGAGTCAGTCTCTTGGAAGAGAAGTTTGTCTAAAGAAAATGTGCTGACTTCTTCCATAAGTTCAGCATGACTCAACTTAAGAGCATGTAGATGTTTGGTTTCCTACTGTATCACTCAGACCAGGATCCAGGAATTTCAAAACACCAGGAGAGGAGAATCAGGACTCTGAATTCACATGCGGTCTGTCAAAAGCTCACACACTTATGTATACAATAGACACCTCACCCTGTGTCAGCATAAGTCCAAGGGAATACACCTATAGATGATTAATGTAATCTCTCCAGTATTCACAAAGTGATGCTCATGCATGCACTGTATTCAGCTTTATTTTTCTTCAATACTACCAAACTGAACCTGCAATGCCAACAAAGTATAAGAGGTTCAAACACAGAAAATCAGAGTTTTGCATAGCCTTTCTGAACAACTACTTTTCAAGAATGTGTACTTTTATTTAAATGGAAACAGAAGAAAAAGATGCAGACACTCTACAAAAACTACAAAGGCATCCTGCTTTTACATTAAATCCTGTAATTTTGTACTATTGGCAGTATTTGCAATTCTTGTAAAGAATCCTTGTTATGATTGGTTTTTTGACAGCTTTTATTAGATACAGTTAAAATACAACTCCTGAGAAAGCAGGTATTTCTTTCACTGCCACAATGGATCACATTAATTGAAAGTATTTTACAAACTAATCCAGTATATAAGCTCAGACATGCTTTGTCCATTCATATAATTAGTATAACTTCATTACAAAAGAAAGACGTCTTATGTATGCTTTATTCTGCAGATATTCAGCACTTCTGCATAAGAAAATACATTTTTTAAACTAAATTTTGCTTGTGGCTATTGAGTTCACACTGGCCTGTTCCAACAGTTAATTTTCAGCTATGAGCTCTTTCAGTGCTTGAAATGTGTCTTCTACCTCTGTCCAGTTTTTTAAGAAACTGGTGTTTTAAGTCATACCAGACCAAGAGCAAGTACCTTTAGGAGAATGGGAAACCTCTGACAGAGTTTTTTCCTGATTTGTAGAATAATGTAGTAGTAACATTATTATTGTTTCTGTCAATCATGCACTCTTAGATTCCTTCAATCTGTCACAGAATATTTTCCTCCCTAAACTTGGCTAGTTAATGGCTTTGCTGTAGTTTACTCTTTTTTTCTCATGTTTGCATTTTTTTTTCTTTTTACAAAAATGCTCTTGCTTATGCCACCAACATTCCCCTAAATAAAGCTCTGCCTAGACATCTAGCAATCATTGAAACTGGTAATAAATAAATAAACACATTATGCCAAATCTACTTTCCCTTTCAATTACAACAAATCTCTTGATAGGGAAATTAGAGCTCCTGAGTGTCAAACACTTTGGGTTTAGCATTTAGTGTGGGTGAAACCACAGTTATAGCTCCTCGGGATCAACCACATAATTAATCAAAACTCACTGATGCACAGGTAATTTGAAAATATACCAAAAACTAGGTATCAGCAGGCTGTCAGATCTGGTGGGTTAAAACAGAATTACAGAATGAATTACAGCATGGATGGTTTGGGGAGTTTAATCTGTTTGAGAGAGGTGGCACTCAAACTGGGCAGCAGATGCAACATACTGGGGATGAGAGGGAGCAAACCAGGAGCAGGACAAGCTCTGCTGGGGGAGAAGAGGGAGTTTGTGCTCCTTTATTCACTCAAGTGCAGGCAGTGCCTGAGACTGTTTAAGGCAGAAAGCTGGAATTCCTTTTCTCCTCCTGGAGCAGGGATCTTGCAGAGCCTGCACGCTGCCATCCCACGTGCTGCATGCTCCTAGGGCAGGGCAGAAGAGGCATGCACAGCTGCATTGCACCCTGAAGCTGCTGGAGCCTCCTGAGGGCAGGCAGCAGGGAGACTAAACCCTGTTCCTTAGGTTGTCCCTGGGCCAACAATCACCTGACGTGCAGCATTCTGTGCAGTATGGCCCAGGCTGCCTTTTCCAGGTCTCTTTAGGCACTCTTTTTACAGATGTACACATATTAGATCCTCATTAGCTCTGTTCCTTCCCTTTCTCAACACCTCCCACACATGTACACACACCAGCATCCTCTGCCTGTTGTCTGAAAGGTTAGAGGAAGGGTGAGAGAGAAGATGGAGCTGCCACAAGTACCTCCAATTAGTGGATCTATGGCATATGTGTAACAAACAGGTGAATGTATATGGAGTGAGCCAGCAGAGAGAACAGGAGATTGGGTGTGAGGACTGAGTGTGGGTGGGTAGAAAGGTTGGGGAATGAATAGAGCTGCACATAGAATAGTAGTTAGGTATGAAACGGAAATACTGAATGCCTGAAGTGGGTGTTAAGGAAAACAGACACTGTGCTTATGTAATATTATGCAAATATATATATATATTCTATGCAAAATAATGCGTATTTATGCATAGTATATGTCCATATGAAGGAGGAAAGAAGGAATAAAAGGACTAGTTCACAATTAAGGAAGCGTTGGCCTTTTGAAAAACCTAGTTCTGAACACAACTCAACTCTATATAGGCAATGCCCATACATGTAATTTATACACTACTTCAGTTCCAAGTAATCTCTCTTCTGGGAATCTGAATACAATTTAAGCAGTGCTCAGGCTTTATATCACTCCTCTGAACAGCAGCAAACTACTTCTGTAATTACTACACTCAGTTCTAATATTTTTTATGGGACTAGAACCAACTTCAGCCTGACAAACAGCCAGAATCCACAAGTGCCCTTTACTTACAGAAAATGTGGCATGAAAGTTCTATCCCCAGTTCATTCTGCTGGAGGAGAATACCATCAAAGGAGGTTGCCTGATTTCTCTGACAGAGTAAATATGCATGAGAAAGAATCTGTATGCTTTCTCCTGCAGTTTAAGACTCACGCAAACCATGCACAGGATGCATCACCAATAATGTGACACAGTGATTTCTGTCCAAAACAGAAACACAGCTCTGGAGGACACCATAATATTTCCATCATTATGCTCTGCAATATACCACACTTTGCTTTTTAACAGGAGGAGATACAGAAGTTGCAGATGAAGGTTTCTGTAGAATTGACACACACACACACACAGAGCTCAATAGTAGGGAAGGAAGTAAAGTGTGATACTGCAGATAAAAAGATTGTAACAGAAGCACCAGGTAGGAAAAACTAACTCCAAAATTCATTTCCTATTGCCACCTAGAGGATTTTCCTACCTAACTACAGCAATCAGAACCACTCCTCTGATCTGCATTGTGTTTATCTTGATGCATGCCTAACAGAGGCAGATAGCATATCCTCTTCTTTTAACAGGATAGAAAATGGGTTAAGATGATCCACTCACAGATGCTGAGTTTGATTTGTGCTGGTCTTTCAGCAATCAATGCCTTAAGCAGCTATCTATCTGTCCCAGCTGGAAAAGAGCAACAGTTCACAATAGTATCTGTGATTTAAAAATAAAAAAAGTTTCATATGCTGATATAAGCAAGAAAACACAGCAATGGTCTGATGAAAATGACTGCTGTCTCATGTGCTTTCACACCATGTAGCTAACAGAACATAAGGTAAATTTTTGTGTGATCCTTTGAAAATTTCAATTTTGCTATTCCTATAAAATTTTGCTTAATCTTTCAATTTTTAATAGCCTCATAACAGGAAAAACAAAAGTACTCAAACTAAAAGCCTGTTTTTTATAGCATTAAATATATTTCTTGCTCATCATCATTTGGGAAACCAATGTGGAATTTCAGATACTGTTTCCCTTTGCTCCCCGTATCAGTTCACCATGAAAGTGTTCACTGCCCTAACTTCATGCAGATGCTGATTTCTTTCACCTCTGTTCTGCTTTTGTTTTCTTTGGTGACATGGTGCTGGCTGAAGCCCTACAACTGAACTGATATGGTCTAATAATGCAGCATTATGATACTATAATTTCCAGCATAGTGTTTACTGTTATTTTACTTTTATTAACATTTCTATTGACATTCCACAAGTGTGTATATATTTGTTATACTCCTCCATGCCCAATTAAACAGGGACAGCTGTCATGAGGATGGGTCATTAAAATATGTGCAATTCCTGACATTTAGAGATGTTTACATATTGCTAAAACAACAAATGTGTTGGTAAGCAGTTATACAAACTTAAAGAGCTCACAGGGACAGATAAAGATAAGGACAAAAGCAACATGATTTCTTAAAACAGAGGGAACCCAGTGAGCTTTGATAAATTCTGTCTCATAGCTGAGTTACTGGATGGGGATTTGTTTTAAATTTGGCTTTCCTCATAATTCTGCACAAATCATTAAACTGTTCTGGGTCATACTTTTTAAAATTGGAGGAAGAACAAATTTGTGGAGGTCTTAAATATTACAATATGTAATAAAGACACATCTAGGGTAAGTTTAAGCATATGGCAACAACCATCATGGAAGCAGCCAGACAGAGGGCAAAGTAATCACCAAAAATGAAAGTTTGGAATTTGTAAAAAAGAAAACTCCATACTTACATAAACAGGAGAAAAAGAACATATAGTTGTAATGAACCTCAGAACACCTGAGATTTTATTAGAAGAAAACGGAAGTGCTATTTTTCCTAGAAATTTTAAAACACACCCAAATGTTATATTTTCATTTTATAATGGACTTGCAACAGCTTCCCAGATTAGTAAGAAATCTATCTTCTTCTGAAAGGGTAAGAATAATTTTAAAAGAAAGGACTCATGAATCTGAAAGTAGTATTTTGCCACCTAGTGACTGGAAAATGAAAATCAGAGATGAAGAGAACGAGCAGAAGGGACCAACCTTTCATCAGCAAGAGCCAACTCTCAACTGGCAATTATCTGGGATTCTCTTAGAACCTGGTAAACAGAAATCACATTCAATCATGCCTTAACTGCCAGCATACACTGAAGACTCCTTGCATCAAAGGGTGCAGCCATCAAGGACATTAAAATGACAGCTCCAGAAATGCCCTCTACACTCCAGTAGCCATTTCTTCACTCTCTGTATAATAACCAAAGTTTATAACTAAGCCATACTGCAAGCCAGAACTGACTGAATACAAGCATACACACAACTCTCTCAGTAACAGTGATTCCCTATACACCTGGCAATAGCAAAATGAAGACTTCTGTCACATTTCTTGATAGACAGAAATCACAGATATCAATCCTGTCACCCAAAATAAGACTGTAGCTTTCTCTGAACAGGCATTCACTTTCCTTTTCCTGTAACTTGAGGCATGATAGTGACCAAGAGCATCGGATGTTTTACTGTAGCTAACACCATTCCTGTTAATATAACCCCAGGTTTGACAATCCAGAGCTTTATTATAATTTGATACCAAATTCTATATAGAAACAGACTTTCTGGTAGTATAAAAAATTCCTTTTGCTATCCGTATGATTTTGTTTACTTGATCATGACAGCATTAACTGCTTCCACTCCAGTTCCTTCCAAATTTGTGTTGAGCAGCATTGATTCTGTTGACAGTGTTTTTTCCCCAATATTTGAGATAACTCTGTCAGATGGCACTAAGAACTGAGGGGTGTGAAGGCAGACCTAGCAATACAGAAAATAGAAAATACTAGGCTTGAAATCACAGTAACAATCTGCAACAACACTGCACAGCCAAGCACTCCAAAATGCAAATGTGTGTACTTCAGGAAAATATAACTTGTTATGGCTGGTCTGACTGCTACTGCCAAAACATTTGGCAATCCTAAAGAAGAAAGGGGAAAAAAAAAAAAAAAAAAGAAGAAAAAAAGAAAAAAAAAAAAGTGATAAAAAACCCCACTGTGCCTAAATACATGGTTATGGCACTAAAAGACAGAGACCTCATACGCCCTTTTTTTTAAATAAAGAGGGTGTGTATACATTCTGATACTGTATTTATAAGATGACAAGCTACTACTGCAACAGAATCCATGTAGGTTACTTAACACTGAATCCACTTCAGTCCCTACCATCGTTCTTCCTATAACAGAAGAACCTTCAGGATGGGTTCAGTGCTAAATAAAATCAACCACCTAAATCTATTCTACACCTTTGGTTTCTCTTCTCCAATCTTAACCCAGTGCCTGCTATCTTGATTTGTACATCATGTCTAAACTTAGGGCTGACAGAGCTCCAGTCATTTAACAAGCTGGTCTAAGATCTTTTGAACACAAGTTTTATGGGACATGTAAAATGGATGTAGATCCACTGGTTGCCTGTGCAGAGCTGAGCTCATTTGAAGCAGCCAAAACCCAGTCGTAGTCCCCAGGTTTGCTTCCTCCTTTAACAAGGATTCCATCCCCTAGGAGTATCTTAGCTAGGAGAAAACCTCTAAAATCACTGAAAGTTGACTGGGAAGAACCATAAAGCACCTTATATTTGAGAGGTGCAATTTGTGCCCCAGGGACTTGTCACAGAACTAGATGACAAGTAAGTGTATCTTCTGGTACAGTTACTGTGCTCCTCTGGCCCAGCCTAGTCATTCCATTTTGGAAACAAAATAGCAGACATGATTCCAATGTCTAAATAAAAAGTACAGAGAAATGTCTTCTTCAAGAAACATTATCTAAACTATACTTTTGTTTGCCAAGAATAGTTAATTCTTCTTACATGAGTATTTACAATAATGGCACTGAGGACTAGAATGGTGGAGCACTGAGCGTGACACAGTAGAATTATTGCAGAATTTGTATTTCAAACTCCAAATCTGCTGACGGAGGAAAACAACTACAGTGACAGTTGCTGGAGAACAGCAACGTATAAGACAGGACAATGTCACTTTGATTAGATCTGGACAAAGATGAAAAACCTGCATCTGCCTCTCCAGCGACACAGAACAGATTTTTCCTGTTGGCATTCTATTTTACATATATTCTCAAAATATGCTTTTCAGATACCAAGCATGGTCATCAATCCACTCTTTGCAATAAAAGCCTCTGTTGGAGACAGATGAAATGGCAGAACATATCTGAGGATACAGCAAGTTCAGCCAATAGATAGAACAACGTTGGTATCTAAGGAGTTCAAGGTTAATTCCCTTTCTGGAATTAAACAGCAAATGGTACCATAGTCCAAGCAGGAACTGGGAACAATGCCATGACCGATGCTCTGTTTTTCCTCTATAGTGATCTAAAAATAACCTCTTTGGATGTCTGATGAGAAAAACAAAAGCCTGTAAAGCCATGGATACATGTTTCACCACTCCTTTAGGAAAAAAAACCCCAAGGAAACAAAGATTGAAGAGCGATACAAATCAATGCAGACACATTCCCTGCAGTATTTCTGTTTTCCTTTTTTCACACAGTCCTAGTCTCAGAGAAAGAAAACATTAGAAAGGAGCTCAGCCTTAACAGTCACATTGTCAGATTATAGGTTGTGAGTTTCAGCACTATTGTATATGCTACAGCAACTCTCCTTAAACAGCACATACAAAGAAAAAGGACTTATAAGCTTCATAAACCCAAACAATGAGGACTAAAAGCCTTTCATTTCTGAGTCACTAATTTGATCCTAGCAGAGCTTACTCCAAAAGACATCTCAGAGATACCTCTCCTTTTCCAGTTGCCAGCTTTTAGTGGCCTCGATTTAGGGGCAGAAGCTCTGACTGCCAAAATAGACAGCAATGACTGCAATTATATCCAAGGTATAAGAAGTGCTGAAAAGAACTTCTCTGCAGTGCTTTGATAGGTTGCATTCCCTCTTCTGAGTGTATGTATTGATGTAAGAAGGAAGAAAAAAGAACATCACATCACTCCACTCTGAAGTCTCTTTCCCCAAAGGACAACTTCAATGGAAAGCACAGGAACTTATGCCATAAAGAGATTTCAAAATACCAAAAAATTCTCAGCCTGTCTTTATTTACACTTAGGAGTGCTGCCAAAGAGGACCTAAATTAAATAATTTAATATTTAAAACAAAACAACCCTCTCTCCCAAAATCAATGTTTCAGTTTTCCCACCTGTAGAAAGCATTATCTGTACTTAAAACCAAAGCAATCACATAATGAATCTCACCCTAGGAATCCTAATAAAGGATTTATGAATATAGCCAAATGGCAAAATGAAAACATGAATACCACCATCCCACCCTTTTCAATCTCACACTGAACTTCACTTCATAGTTTATATTAAGTGCAAAACTGATAAAACATTCAGAAAAGACCAGAGTTGTCATCAAATCCAAAGATGATGAAGACATCTTGGCAACAGAATAGAACAGAATGATATGATAATCAAAGCAGCATGGACATTTTGTGCCACTATTATTCCATCACCATTTCCTGGTGTCAAGTTACTTTGAATAAAAGCTGTAAGAGGTACCCTCTGCTCTTACTTTTACCTTTGGAATACCAAAATTTACATTTCAAAACCAAAATGGAGAACCACAATAATTTTTTAGAAAATGTAACGTTTTTCTCCAAGTAAACACTTTCTCTAGGAAAAAAACTAGAAGAAGATGACCAAGAGTGAAGTGAAGCTGTTGGTGGAGGCAGTTAATAGATGCTTCAATTGCTTCCTGGAAAACCATTTCCAGTTACAAAACGTTCAAGTCAGCTCAAGTCTTTTAATTCTTTGCTATGCAAGACAAATATGTATTTTTAGGGATAAAAAAGACATGCAGTATCCTGACAGCTATGAGGAGCCAAACTCCAGCAAGCTATTTGCAAGCCTGGAGAACTCTTACAGTACCATTCTGTATGCCAGGAAGCCAAATGCTCAGCTTGAGACTGCTGAAAAGGAAACATCTCCCCCCTGCTCCCAGATCTCTGTGCTTCTGGACAGATCTCAGGCTGTCACCAGTAAGTGCTGAACTCCTCTCTCTGCTGCTCTGTCTCTCTACAAGATGGTTTTCTATTGCATTGGGCAATTAAGTATCTTGTGGATTGATCTGCCAGTCATCACTGCTGGCAGAGGAAAGAACTGGAAGCCATAGCAGGGAATAGCAAAGCCAGCGCTCTCCTTCCAGGGGGGGGTAAGGAACCACTGCCAGTCTAAAGCTGGTATTGCTGCTAACTTACCACAGGGCATATTCCCTAACCAGGGCATATTTAAGCATTCAAAACACAAATTATTATTGCTGCATTTTCACACACATTACATATGACTATCTGGAAAAAAACAATAACAAGAAACCCAAATCCAAAGATGTGATTTCATCACAGTCAAGGTTATAGACATGTGCAGGTGGGGAGGCAGGGGACAGTAAGGAATAAAAAGGTAAAAGCTACCAGGAGAAATTACATTTTATCACAACTGAGTTACAAGTTCAATCAAATGGATATCAACTGTGTTTGGAATAGAAAAACTGTACCCAAACCTTATCACTAAACGAGCCAGTACTGGAAGCTGAACATCTGTCTTTTGTGTCTCTCATATCCCTCTTAAACAGGGGCTTGTCTATAGCAAGCTCATTCATTGCTCCTTAGAAAACTAGATGGACAGCTGACTCACTCATGAGCTGAAGCTGTAGTTGATCTAAGTACTCATTTTTCAAGGAAAAGTGTTTTTCAAGAGGTGCAAAATACAGCACTTACTGTTTGCATTATGCTAGCTTTCATCTAGCAACTGAAAACAGCAATAATATCTCATTACAGTAGGAGCAGAAGGTAATATTCCCTCCCTGGAATACATTACTACACTCAGAACCTACAAATAACTAAACACATGCTTCCAAAGAGTAAGTCAGTATAAACAATAATAAATTCACTTCTCAACTTGATAGCCTTTGCTATCTGTCTGTCTATCAATGACAGTTTCTAAAGACTGTGCATGATTAATCCTAAATCTTCAAAGTATTTTAAGCAGGTAAAGAAAATGGGGGACCAAAAGAAGGGAAGGTGGAGGTGTATGAGTACCACGGACAATTACAATTCAGCATTAAGCTAAAGCTTCCTGAACTTCGAAGTCTTTCAGTTGGCTTCAGTATACTCAGCTGCAAGGCCTCAGCTAAGTGATGCATGTGAGATATCAGCAAGCAACTGCTTTTGAAATTAACAGAGCACAGACATTCCAATACCCTATAGTTTTGAGCAACCCACACTACCTTTGTACTGCACTGGTTCTAAACTGAACAAAGGGATAAACATCAGCAAAACCCACTAACTCTCTGCTGAGATACTGTCATGTATTATAAACATCAGAGGAGAGACTGCAGACTGTGAACAGACATTCAATAGCTCTCTCTTCAAAAATAAACAAATGATAATATAATTTTAGTTTTTCATGTGTAGGCAAGACATAACATCTCCACTGAACATGTCCCAGCTACTATTGGACATTTCCTACATTTGCCTGTACTGAGATGTTGAGCTTTGTTTTATCAAGCTACAACATCAAATAAATAAATGAAAGTTACCACTGCACTCTAAACCTATCAGCATATATACATACCTGGTAAGTAACACTCTTCTTTCCATCCTCATTTGTTTGAGGTAAGGTCAGAGGTCCAGAAACTATCCAAACATCCTCAAATCTCTCCGTCAATTCTCGACAATACATTTCCATTCTGGAACACAGTTGTCAGATAGGGTGAATTCAGAGGGTAAAACTTATCACCATGTTCAAAATATACTCTGAGGGGCACGATGAACTATTGACAGTTTGCCAGCATTTTTCCAAACCTGTCTGACTGAGTCACAAGCCAAAGAAGGTAAAAGACAGGCCCAAGTCAAACTTCCCACTTATCCCAGGTTCACTTCATCATGTGTTATGGCACACATGTGAAAACTGTCTCTGTAGCCTTACCACCAGTCCAGAAAATCTGAATTTTCTACTTACTTCTACACTTGACACTAGATAGTGCTGATGGTCACTTGGAATTAGAAAGATACTTGGTTTAAAGAGCAGTTTGTGGTGGCCTTACTTCAAAAGGTTCTACCATATTACTGGATTTGTCTTTCCCCAGTGAATCAATATCCTGTTACAGACAAGGAGTTTCTGTGTGCCATTCCCACCAAGTCTACTTCTTGTGTACTTATATAAAACTATTTAAGAATAAAGTAGTAACTCAAGAAATACTACAACTGTTTGGTTGGGGTTTTTTTCTTTTTAAATTAATTGATTCAGTTTACAGCACAAAATATTTCTCCAAATAAGGTTTTTGGATCATCCTTATTTTACATAAAACAAAAGATTATAGCCCATCTAAACATCAAATGTTATAGAGATCACAAATGGTGAGCACCCACAGTTCCTTTACTAGAGCTGTGCTTCCCTCAAAATCACAAATGGGACAGAACATGAGACAGAGGAGCCTAACAAATCTGGCTGCCTCTGAAAGGGGAGGGGTCTCTGCCTCATCCTGTTCCTCAAATTTAGGCAACCTTTATCACACTTCGTCTGTCCATAACCCTGAACAAAACCAGTCCTTTTTTTTTCTGGGTTAGTTAGATCAGCTCACACAAATCAGAATTAGCAGGAATGAGCCCCACAAATCAGAATTAGCATGAATGAGCCCTTTCTTCCTTTGTAACAGTGAGCTGCCATGTGATGTGCTAAAGCATTGACCACAAGTTAATTTTTTTCCTGCTGTCGTCAGCTTTGCTTCCAAGCAGCTTAGTTCCTCAGGCTGTCTCATGGCATGGTAATACAAACACCACCTGGCTCAGGGAAAAGAAAGGGAATAAACACAGCTATGGAGAAACTGCTTTAGGTAGCAGTAGGGACAGAAATATCAGATTACAGTGGCCATGAAACTACACTCAAAACAAGACAGAAAATGACAGTTAAACATCAGGAAATAAAGAAGTATGCATGCTGGTGGGAAGAGAATGAGGAAATGTGCTGTTAGAGCACACCACTGATCCAGTCTAATAGCTTACTATATAATGGCTTGGTGAAAGATGCAGTCCTGCTCTCTCCTTTCCTACTCCTCCCCTTGCCTGCCTCAGCTAAACAGTCTCACTCCATCTTCCATGTTGGCTCTGGCCCTCGCCTCACTCACCAGTTGATCCAATTTTCTAATTTGGCAGAAACATAACTAAGCAAAACAAAATGCCAATCAGTTTAACTGGGTTAGCAAATGGAATTGACTCGCAGCAGTCAGGCTAGTACTTGAACTGGAACTGGGAAAGCAGCAAAAACACAAGGCTGGAGAATGAACACTACTTTAAAAAAAAAAAAAACAACAGACTGTTAAAATGACTAAGCTGTATTGTCTACCTGCACCTCAGAAGACAATTAAAGAAGCAAGCAATTAACAGAAGGGAAAGGAAGAGCCAGGAAGGAATACAACATACCCAAAACACAACATCCCTAGAACAACTTATCATTAAACAAGTGACTGATAAAACAAGTGGCACAAATGCCTTGTTCACATTTGTAAATTGTGAGGAGAGGGTGCTGGGGCTGGGAGAAAAAGGTAATAGCTGCTTAAATTGCAGGGCTGCTAGTTCCAGGGGAAGTTTTCAAACACTCCCCATGATTTCCTGATGAGGCAGAGATTCTGCCCAAGGGAAACACAGAGGGTTTTCAACCTTTAATTGGTACAAACGCCTGCCTTTGGTGTAAGGAAATTTTATGCTTGAATACTTGAGGCATTAAAACAAACAAACAAAAAATCTTAAAATGTTTCATTTTATTTGTCTATAAACCAGAATAACCTTACTGAATGCCTCTTATAATTTTATATGCATTCTTGTGAAGCTGGAAAGCAGCATGTAGTTGAATGATGATACATTTCTGATAGACATTTGGTAAAATACCATACAGAAATTTGCTAACCCCTTAAGCTAACCTTGAGAAATTCATCATTTTTTCTGCTTCTGAGTCTTAACATTCTGTAAGTCCTATGCAAGAAGCACTGGATGAATGCTACTTTTATTAATGGTTTTTTTCTGCTCAAAGGAAGGAAAGAATAAAAGCCCTAAGTGAAGGAAGCTTAAATTCATCAGCCACTCACTTCACCTCAAAGCCAACCCTCACAAGTGACAGAGAACCTGCCTCACTGCTGCTTGGAAGCCAGCACTCCAAGAAACACTGAAGACTTGAAGTAGTCACAACTCAGTGGGGAGCACTCAGGTCTCCAATTCAAAGTGAACCAATGTCCACACAGAGAGATGGGAGCACTCTCACCTGCAAAGCACTATTTGAGGATGAGATGTAAAATGAAGATTGAAACTCATTGCTTCTACTGAATTTTCTTTGTTAAGCCTGGTATCTTTGCCCACATCAGCCAGAAATAATTTCACCTTTCATAAATAGATGTGCTCTGCAGTGTGATTGACTAAAGAACTAAAGTAGTCACTGTCTTGTTCTTGCTCTATGAGGACTGAGGTGCTTTCCACTTTAGAGAAAGCTGCTATGATCTCTGCAAACAGCCTATAAAGCATCCTAGAATGCTTTGATGTGAAGTTCTTTAAATACAGCATGTTTTATTTATGCCACTGCCTGATATTTTTCACTTAGTTTACTTACAAGCAATTTCTCACCTGTTCCAAAATCCAGCATTATTTTCATAATTCTGAGGCACGATGTTAGACAGATAAAACGTTTCAGCCATAGCTCTCTGCATAGAGAAAGGAAAGAATTTAATTTCACTGAAACATTTGCAAGCTGAAAACACATTTTAGAAGTTTTTTGGAGTCTGTTTCTAGTTTAGTCTTAACATTATCAACATAAAAGGGCAGAAAATACCCTATAGCTGGGTTGCATGCCTTGCAAAATGTGTGTTCTTTTTTTCATAGAAACATAGCACAAGAACGCCCATTTCTAGAGACAGAGGAATTACTATGTTACTCTGTGTCAGTTTTGTAATGCCTTTTAGAGCAACTAACTACTCTCCTTTTGATAGAATCACAGAGCAGTTTGGGTTGAAAGAGCACCTAGTTCCAGCCCACCTGCATGAGCAGAGACACCTCCCACTAGGTCAGGTTGCTCTGAGCCCCATTCAACTTGGTCTTGAGCACTCCCAGGGATGAAGCACCCACAGCTTCTCTGGACAACCTGTGCCAGTGTCTGAAGACCCATTTTTGAATATGAAGGATTCTTTCACCCACACTTTTCATTTATGTGACTGCCTAATTACCAGCTTTCTCTTTCCCTTACAAAGCAACCAGTCTAATAGCTTAGTTTTGATTAAAGCAAGTTTTGATTAAAAATATTAATCACTATTTTACAAATGCATAACATGCAGGTGATGAAATGATTCGAGACCATAATGCTCAAACATCCACATATCTGCTTAATTTTATCTTTAAACAGTGTCATCAACATGCTCTGAACTAAAACTCACATATCTCCAAATGTAAAGGACCTACTAAAAAGCTAAGCATATGCAGGGAAAGATAGCAGAAAAAATTTCTAAGACCTTAACTCAGTATTTTCATAGGTTCTGTACTTGTCAATATTTTTCACATTTTATTTCCTAAAACTGAAGGGGCTGTCAGAACTCCTTGGGATACAAACAAAACACTAGCTGCACTAATTAAACGGTGAAATTAAATTACTATGGTTCTGTACTTGAAGATTGTATTATTTCACTGCATTTCAAGGCAGGTCCAGGATCTCTCTGCACATGTAACTCACCAGCAGAAAATCCCCAGATACCACAAATAAACAATCACAAAGACACTTCCAGTAGAAATACAGTAACTGGTTCTTTCAGCAACCACATGCCACTGTGCTATCACTCTGCCCCACTGCTTACTATTGTGCCTGGCAGAAATACAAATTCCAACTGCTTCTTAATTGACAAATTGCTGCATTAGGCACATTTCACAAGAGGATCCAATAAATCCAAGGCTGCTTTGTTAGCCAGCCAAGGCATTAGAGCAGGCTTTTCTTGCAGAGCAAATAAATGGCAGGTGAAGACATTTTATAGACTGAAAGAACCATGGCAAAAGAAGGTTCTAATTTACCTTATACACATTGCCAGAAAGGAAAAAGCCTTTTAAATCATTCAGGTAATCCCCTTGCCAATACTGAACAGTACTTAACAGCATCTTTGCTTTGCCCAATCTAACTTTAAACATCTCAGCACTTGTTGGTCACAATGAAGTCATCATTCGCTGTCTCCCTTTAACTGAACTTCAAAAGCCACTTTCAAGGTTTGTTTGGTGAAGGTCATTATGTTTTACAGGCAGACCACGTGAAATACAACAGGTTGAGAAGACTTGCTTAACACTGTACAGTGCAAGACACATAATACCTCTGACAAAAAAGCTGAATACAGGTGGGATGTAAAGTAGGGACATATGCCACCAGAGGATGCACCTGATTTAGATGCCTGAAGCAGACTGAGAGCATCCTACAGTGTTCAGCCAGGAACAGACCTGAGTTCAGGTCTGTGCATCAAGAATGCATCAGGTCTGTCCATCTCAAAACAAAAATCCAGAAGGAATATTATACATTACTTCTATCGACCCTTTCTGACTGATAAACACAAATTACAAAGGAAGAAATAAAGATCATACTGCTGAAAATTTGTTATCTCCTGCTGGTGCCATGTGTCCTCGTGACCACCCGCTCCCCAGGTAGTCTTCATTGACCGCACTAAACATGAGAGGGATGTTAGGATCTGGTCTGAATTTACAGTGTTTTCGGTCTGCATTACCTGAGGAGTAACACAACAGATTGTTAGGTTATCTTTACACCATCATAATAACAAGACAAAAAGAACTGGTTCTGTCACAGCTTGTCAAATGACCCATGCGTAAAGATTCAACACATTACATTGAATCGGGTATTTTTCTGCTCAACTACAAGAAAAAAAAAAAAGAATTCTGCTTGAATATCTGTGCTCTAGTTCTAAATTCTTCCCCACAATATGCTAGAAATTCTAACATGCTCACTCTTTTATAGAGAAAAAACAAAATACTTATGACTTGTCATGAATGCAGATTAATATTAAAGGCACTATACAAATCAGTAAAGATTAGCTTTTTTACGACAATGAAGATATACAGATCTTCACCAGGTGCAATTCCATTTTTATTCTTGAGCCAGTACAAGAATTTCTTCTCTTACCAAGTCTAGCTTGGAAGTCAAATGTGTGTATCTTGATAAAGTTACACTTGCTAAAATAATAAACCCATTCAACAGAAAGTCTTAAGTCATTTGTTCTTCATGGACACAGAAATAACTGTAGATGTCTCCTGTTCCTTTCCAAGATTCCCCTTCTGCCTGTCCAAACATTTGGGAATTGTGCAAGAAGAATTACTAGGACTAAGACTTCTGGAAGGTAATCTTTTTAGGAAGAACACTGTGGAAGGAGCTAACCTAACTGTTGCAGAGACAGCAGCCCATTCTAAGCTGCTGCCTTTGCTATGAAGCCTGTGAGTTCTTCCCAGGTTAACTGGTCATACACCCACATTTGTACACCTTGCACTGTGTAAAGTCACAACCACCTCCTTGGAAAAAATTCCTCTGAGTGGGCTGCAACTTTGGATTGCTTCATTCCAAAGACTGGATGCTTCCTTGGAAAAGCAATGGCCAGAAAACACTTGCATGAACTATTCTGGTACTGACAACCTCCAATAAGACACCATCTCCCTCAGGGAATGCCCTGGCTCCCAAGAACATCCATAGTGCTCCAGAGACACAGCAGAGGCATGCACCTAGCTGTGCCTGTGCAATAGCTCCACACAGGCAGCAGCCCTGAGTGTAGCTGGAAAGAAAACTGACCAGCTTAGAGCACCATCACTGTTGCCCACAATTTTTTTTCCCAGATAATAATAATTCAAAGTATCTACAGCACACTGGATTTTTCTTTATATACTTCAGGGTGTCATTTTAGGTATAATTTCACAGATGCAATATGCAGATCCATTACACACTCTCTTTTAATTTAAGCATAAATCAGGGCTTGCACAAGCCAGACACAATTTTCCTCAAACTTGACACTTTATACAGTACTTCCTGTTGCTATGAACCGTGAGGGGCAACTGTCAATAGTCATCACTACTAACTGCTTAAATTATTCTTTTTTCTCTAGCTGACTGTGCAAACACACACAAACTGCATGCACTCTGGCTTTTTTGTCATGACAATGTTTCCACTGAGTGCATATGCACCCTACACTTCCTTGAGCTCTGTTCTGAGAACAAAGCTGGGTACACGCTCTCCACTTGGCAGCTCTCTGAAGAACCCAAGAATATGCAAAGACCACAAGGAAGAAGGGAAAGGGTGGAAAATGAGCATGCATACAGAGAGGTGCTGCATCACTTGGAAGACAGAGCCTATAAGCAACTTTCTCTTCTTTGTTCACCATCTGTCCATATGCCCATGTGATGTCAAAACCCCTCTCAGTGGCCAGAACATCTTCATGCAGTGCAGGTGGAAGGTGCTTCACTTTTATTTTTTGGTACAGAACGTGACATGATACAGGATTGATGCTTAGGAAGCAACACTAACAAGTTCATTAGCAGACAAACCAAAAATTCTTGGTTTTAAAAAAATCATATTTAATCTCAGTATTTAAGAAAAAGTATAATTTCTACATCAAACTTGAAAAATGGAAAATATATCCTCATTTATTCTCTGTTCACTGCTTTGATAAAAAAGATTAATTTCTTCTGTAATCAGATTTGTGCATCTCATTTACATGTAAAGCTAATTTCTTTCCACCATGTTTTTGAAAGATTTAAGTTCGTACCTATATAACATTTTTACCTGTTTAGAATTACAAAATGATTGGTTTTTACATCACATGTTTTCAAAACTCCAGTACATGAACGATTTTTAGCGACCTTCACTGAACAGCACAGCTGTCCATCAAAGCTCTGTTAGACTAGCTATCAGACACAAATTAGAGCTGAATGCCTCAAGATTTTTAATTTTAACTTGCAGGCCAGTTGTATCTTACTGCAAAACATTTTAACAATTCAGTTGTTAAGGCCCACTTGAAAGCAAGCCTGGAATTAATTAATTTATTCTCCAAAAGAAGTTGAATCAAAGATGCTACTTAGGGGTTGGTTATAAATATTTTCATGATTGTGCTTTTAATTTGGAAAGATAATCTGAGGAGAGCAATTAAGATATATTTAGAGGGCTACTGCATCCATAAACCACTTTACAGTTATACAGTTACCCCCATTACTAATAATTTGCCTTACAGAATCTGAAGTAATACTATAAACTTAATTTACAATTACTGTATAATACTTATATTTCATTCATGACTGACAGCAAAAAATTGCTGAGCTTCTGTCTTGCATAAAGAACAGGAGAGAGGATTAGGTAATGCACATCTGAAAATACAACAGAACTGCATCCAAGTAGCAAATCTCTTTAAGGGCTGCAGATGAAACTGTCAGGACACTCAGGGTGCCACAAGCAGTACCATACCCAACATTAATTGGCCTACAGACCTAATTACACTATCAGAATTACAGAATTAATTCTGTAATTACTAATTAAAGAATTTTTTATGTGCTTGAGCAAGAACACTGGACTTTACCAGTCTGAATCAGGTAAGAAATGTTAATTTGCAGTTTTTCATCTCTTCACTCATGTTTGAAAGAGGTTAAGTTGAGCTTCCTTCCTGCAACATGACTTAGAATGTTCACACTGACACAAATACACAGATCTGGTGTTTACAGACTATTTCATAAATTCATAACAGGAATTACTCACAAAAAGTAACTCTAGTTCTTCTTCATTCCTCCCTTCCATAATGAGCCCTTTAGCCAAGGGTGTCTTGCAGACATCAGGCCATTTCTGTGATTGATTCTGACAATTTTGTGATTCTGTGATTGTACATTCAATACCAAACTAGTCCCAATGAGAGAAAGAATACTGAAGAGGCCCCACAACTGGCAGTGACAGATCTCTTTTAAATCACTGGCAACATCAGCCTTAATACCTCTTATGAAGCTGATATCCTCCCAGAAGCCTGTTGCCTCCAGTGGAATTCTCAACAGGCAGAAAAATCCATATTTAGAGGTCACTACAGGAGTTATCTCCCTGCCTGCTCCTGGGTCCACCTTCTGTGAACTGCAAGGCCCATTATGGTCACCACAAATGTAAAAAAATAAACACCTACATACCCAGTGTCTTCTGTTTTGAAATATGTTCAATCACCCATCTTGGAACCCGTTTTGCTTGGTCATAAGACAATGCATGATTTGTGTAACATCTGGTCTCAGTTCCAGCTTCAGGGAATCCGTATTTTTCCAGCAGAGACTCTTCTACAGGATCTAAGGAGCAAAATAATCAGAAAACCATTCTAAGATGAAATGTAATCTAAAATAAGACAGTAAGAAAAGCATTTCTGTGCATGTAAATATACTGTACATGTAACTACATGAGGCTACTGACACAATTTGGATCAAAAAAAAATATTAAAGAGAAACCAGGAAACTCACTTCTATGAAAAATGTTGTGCTTTCATCATACCTTCATATAATGATCTCAGTTCTAGGACTAACTCTAATGCCCACACCCATCTATCTAGCACCTGCTGGTCTTTTGAAGAAAAGCTATTGGATATTTAGGGATAAATCAGGCAACAAGATTACAGATGCAGGAAATGAACACACACACTTCACCCTTCAAAGCTGGAAACTGCACTCCTCACAAACTGAGATGTAAAAGTTGAGCACAAGTGTGAGTCTTCCTTTCACTGGGAATACATACACTCTGCTGAATGAATGAATGAAAGCTTCACTTTGAGATTTATTTATTTATTTATTTAAAGAAAGTTTTTCATGAATATTTACATCCGTCTTAGTGACTTCCTCATCCTCCAGCCATCTGTGCGACAGCACCTCACGTTTTTACAGCTCCTCCTCCTATGCCTTCCTACCCTTCAAGACTTGCAAAGCCCTCAGGGCTGCAAAGAAAAATATCCATGCCCATTAAACCCTGGTGCCCCCCCAACAGCCCTCAATGCTTCGCACCCCTGCAAGCCCCCATGGGGGCTGTGTAAAAAATAAACTGTCTTAAGAGCAAATACACATATACGCACGTATATATATATTATACAGACGTTACCAGATCACTCAGGGCTCACCACAGGACATCAGCAACCACCGTGGCAGCGGCACGAAACCACTTTGCTGGCCTAACACCCCACACCTCGGTGTGAGCAAGTGAACCAAGGGGAAGCCGCGTTTTTAATGCAAGTTCCAGCCCAGCATCCCCCGGTAAACTTCCTCCCTCTCAACCCGGCGAAGGTACGCGGGGAACTCCCCGCCCTCCAACATCCCAGGACAGAGGCAGCTGGAAGAAGTCTGCTTTGAGGGAAGGGAGGGAGGAAGGGGGTTTAGGGACTGAGAGGGATCGGGGCCGCCGTTCCCTCCTCTCTGAGGCGCCTCCGCTCCCGCCCCGCGCAGACACAGGGCCGCGGTGCCAGGCCTCCTCTTTGCCCGCGGCTCTTACCTTCTCGCCCGGGAACTGTCTCCGGCTGACTCTGGCTTCGGAGAAGTCGCCAAGCAGCCCAGCACGATGCGGCAGCACCCGCCGCAGCCCCGCAGACGAAGCCTCCCAAAAAGCGGCGGTGCCGGGGCAAAGCCGTCATGGCGGAGGGGAAGAGAACGGCGGCGCCTCCCTGCTCCGCAGTGCCCCCTGGCGGCCCGCCCGCTGCTGCGCATGGCGGCCATGGCGGGCATCGCCTCACGGCGGCGGAGCGACCCGGCAGGAACCAGGGGAAGATGGAGAGCGAAGGGACTCACGGAAACTACAGGGCCCGCCCTCAAAAGGGCGGCTAAACTAGACCCCAGCCTACCAGGCTGTGTGGTGATAGACAGGGGCTTTAGCCCCAAAAGGGTGGTGAAGGTTTAGTCACCATTTAGTGATTTCACATGAGGCTTTTTGTCTGGAAAACCACCGACCGGGTTATTACTATTTTTCCCTCACAGGTGTCTGTTAATCACTGAATCATAGGATGGTTTGGGTTGGAAGGAACCTTGAAGTTCCACCCCACCTGCATGGGCAGGGACACCTCCCACCAGCCCAGGTTGCTCAAGGCCCCATCCAACCTGTCCTTCAACACTTCCAGGGATGGGGCAGCCACAACTTCCTTGGACAACCTGTTCCAGTCTCACCACCCTCAAATTAAAAGAATTTCTTCCTAATGCCTAGCCTAAATCTCCCCTCTTCAAGTTTTAAACAATTTTCCCTTGTTGTCTTACTACACACCTGTGTCAAAGTTGTATCCCATCTTTATTGTAGCCCCTTGAGATATTGGAATGTTGCTCTAAGGTCACCTTGGAGCCTCCTTTTCTCCAGGCTGAACAACCTTTTAGTATTGGCCTCATTCGTTTCCATTGTAAGCATTTCCAACTGTACCAAGCAAAAGTGCAATTTTGCTGGAAAAAAAAAAGGGGGGGGGGGGAACAGTTTTGCAATGGAATACACAAAAATATAAGGGCTGCATTGCCACACCATCACTTCGCTGCAGGCAGTTTGCTTGGAGAGGTCCAGCCATGCTTCAGTTTGTGGCTAAGAGCATCTTCTTGCCTCATGATGTGGAGATTACTGACCTCACTGTGTTCCTACAAGTACAGGGAATTCAAGCTTTTTATGTTTTTAATCTTTTTCCAGGTCCAGTGCCCCTGCCTTACTGATTGTTGCTCAGCTGAAGCTGAGGAATGGGAAAACCAAACCAAACCAAACTGACCAGCCAGCCAACCAAACAACAAAAGCCATAATGTATGGAAGTTACACCTCAGCCCCTGGTCTGATGCCTGCTCTGAGGTCAGGTATCTCATGCCAGAGCTATTTCCCTGACTGGGAACAGACCCCACAGGGCTTGTTCATGCTGTGTGTTTGCTAACAGCTCCCTTGCCCAAGGAAATATCCAACCATCTTCAGCAAGGACCTGGCTGTGCAGTTGTGGTGGGCATGCTGTGAATAGGGGTGAGCTGCTTCACTCTGTTCTTGGCTTGAATAGCAGCTGTACCTTCAGTGAAACTTTCACTTCCAGCAACTGCTAGAGGATGAGCAGGGAAGTTTTCGTAGATCAGGTTGGAACCATTTAGGTGATCACTGTCCCTTGCTGTCTGCTCTGCAGACACTTCATTGCAAGGTCCTGGGATTTAGCTGAACCCACATCAGCAGCAGCTACAGCAACCCTGCTGGATGTTGCATTGATACAGCTTAACATGCACATAATGCTCTGTGCAAACAGTTCTTTGCTGGGAATGATTAACACTGAAAGCAGTGTTAACATAGTACAAGAGGCAGGAACTTTAAAAGGATGCAGCAATTTGAGTTAATTCCCTCTTGCCTCTAGAGGAGTTAGCAAATGATGTGTAGAAATAGAGGCTTCTGCTATGCCTCTGCAGGGACTTTGTTAGGGATTTTGGACAGCAGAGATACCATTAAACCACAAAAACATTATTTTATAAAAACAGAAGTACTCCAGCTAGATGCCAAAGACAATAAAGTAACAATTACTTTTAACGTGGCACAAACAAGAGAAGCAATTATTTGTAATTTACTGTTTATTTTCATATACAAAAAGATAAACTTGAAATAGTTCTTTCTAGTTTTTTTTTTCCTCCTATCTGTTGGGGTATAGCTGCTTCACACAGGGAAAGTACTACATTCATACTGGTTTATTCGGACACCCAGTGCAAAGCTGAAGCAGCAAAACTCCAACTTGGCAGATCTAATTTCAAACTTGAGACTCATTTCTAAAATACCACAGTAAAAAGGAACAAAGATCCACTGCAAATTCATGAACTATGATACAATGTTCTTTCAAAAATGTCTTCATTTCATAACTGCAATACAATGGATGTCTGCTTTAGGCCATTTTATATATACATTTTATATATATATACTTTCGCAGAATATATATATAATATACATATATAAAAAATCAGCACACTTCAATCCAAAAGGGGTTACAGCAACGAGCTTAACTCTCTGTATACTTTTTTCTTTAACAGGATACTTTAGTATAACTTTTGTTAACTCAGTAGTACAAGCTATCTCTGTTCTACATTTTTATAGCTACAAGAGTGAAATATAACCTACAACATTTACATTTCACATATCTTGGTATACAAACAGTACTTATGGAATTTGAGCCAAGGACCAAAGACTCTTTAAAAATTATTTCAACATCTGATAGAGCTTCCTGTAATTTACACTCAGTTTATTCTGCGATCTTCTAAATCATTTACTTAATCTCATAGTTTGAGTTTAAATCCATTCAAACTGGAAATCCTGGAGAAACAGGTTACTGCAAACTCTTATGTATACTCTATATATACAAGTTAAGTAACACAGCGTAATAAGACTTAGCTATTTATCCTAAAACCGATATACACATATTTCACTACGCTAGACAAGTCTTAGGATTTTTATTTCATTTCTTTAAATAAAGCACAAATTTAGAAGTAGCTGGTAAAACTTACAATAAGATGGTTTTCAATGACAAATGGCTAGGGTGAGATTTCTTTCTGCTGGTGCCAAAATATTTTCCTGTGAGGTTTGTACTATGCTGTGTTGTTTAACTGTATGTGTCCAACGTTACATGCAGAAAGCTCTTTCCACAAGAATTGACATCAAACTGTACTTAAGTCAACTTTACAGTATAAAATTTGTCAAACTTAAGGACAAATGTGAAAATATTAACAGGTGAAAGATCAGGCTTTCAACTCTATCGTGAGGATCATGCAGAATTCATAAGCAGTTAGTTTGAGCAGATTGACAATGGCATTGTGCGGACTTATGGCAAAAAAAATTGAGGTCAAGAATGTTACTGAGTTTGCAGTAACCACCTCCTTCAGTTCTCATCCACCAGCTGATCGACTTTTGCATCATAGTTATCCCACTGGAAGGCCAGCAGCATTGCAAAATGATTCCTTCTGGGAGATTTTATTCGTTTTTAAAATGTTTTACCAAAGTTAATCATAAACCACCAATAGCCCCAGAAATATTAGACAGCTGGGGAAAAAAAAAACAGGGAAAGAGAAACGTCTGCTTTTCTTCTGTTAGCACTAAATTAACTATTAACAATCAATTACCAGCAATTAATTTAATGAATTACCAGTAATAATAAATTCATTACTATTTGGATTGGAAAGCTACAGTTTTGCTTAAGTAAAGTATAGACTGTAACATTGCATCAGCTATAAGGATATGTTGTTTGTTTTTTTTCTAAACAGGTATTTTGGAGGGGAATACATACAGCAATACGTTAATTAAAAGAATAGTGTAATCTTTTGGGGTTTTCTCCAGAAAATACATCCGGAACAAAATTCTCTTCAGCAAAGTACCATTACGTCACTGTGGTTAAAAGGTTTTCTATTATTAGAAGAATCTTAAGAGAAGGTAATTGTAAAAAACGAAAGGGCCGGACAAGGTCAAGGTCTTCCTAACATGTTTTCTTGCTATCCACAATGTTGCTCTGGTGCTAAATCCATCACCAGGGGCTATGAAGTACTCCAAACTCCTCCTTTGTCATGGTTGGATTTTGAAAATTTTGTTTTGGTATTTTGTTTTTAACAGGGATGGTAATGCAGAGATACCGGTGACTACTGAACTAGGATTTTAATTGACTAGGAAGGTTACTGGTTCAACTTCAGTCCCCCACAACAGTGGAAAAACTAAATAAAGTATGGCCAACACCTTTCTTTTCACAAAAACACAAGCTATTAAGTCTTCCCAGAACATGCTCAAGTTTTGCAATACTAGCCTTACTGGAATGTTAATACAGTGAGGTGTTGGGGTTTTTTTTAACAACTGGAAAGATTAAGAGGCCTCTCCTTCAAAATAGGCCAAAAAACACAGAAATAAGTGTTTTGATCACATCATCTGCTCCATTAAAATACTGAAATAAAAGGCTAACAAAGGAAGCACTTTTCAGAAAACACTTTTTTGATACATATCCAGCACAATGCCATTAGAAAGCTTCAGAGAAGCTGTTTTGGTTTTAACATTGGAAAACAAAAATGTTTTGTTTTTTCCTTCAGTCCTTGGGGATCGCTTTCATTTACATACATATGTATCATATATGTGCATATACATATATGATACCTATATATATAAACAAACATAGCAAGGTTCCTGTTTGTGTATGTTATAATATTGTAGTATCAAGGAGAATCCAGAGAGCAACACTGTTTAACATGAGGTTTGAGGTAATTGGTTCTTGAAATACCTGGATCACAGACTGCATCCAGAAATAACAGCTGGGCAACAAATAAGTGTTTTTTTCAGGCAGAAAAAAATAGTAAAAAAAAAAAAAAAAAAAAAAAAAGAAAAAAGAAAAACTCAAAAAAGCTTACAGCAGTTGCTTTTACATGGAAAAATAAAGGCACAACAGAATAGCATTACATTTCAGAACAGCTGGATGGACATAACACAAGTATGATCTCTTTCCATGGAATTGTCCCGACAAGAAGGATTACTGTTTACTCAATAGAACACTACTTCAGTCAGGGAACTGAGTGTCACCCTAAAAATAGAGTTTTAATAAAGAAGTCCCATGTAAGTAAAGGACCAGGTGTGCTTAGAAGGTGCTCAAGGAAGGAACACACACACTCACGGTCCAACTGAATTGGATGGCAAGAGTTCCCCTGGCTTCCTCAGTGCCAGGACTTCACCAAGAAATCAGATGGGATTCAGCAACTGCAGGAGCCTGCTCCAAGTCATTTAAGCACTAATTTCAAAAGGCACACTGTCAAACCAGCTTCAGGATAGCCCCAGTGTGTTGTTTGGTTTAAAGCTTTTTTTTCTGCCACTCTTACCCCACTGACACTGTGCTGTCAAGGTTAAGGGAACCAAAAAGACCACAGTGAATTTTTGGTACAATGGGAAAAGTTAGCTTAAGTGAAAAGGATAGATTATAAGGTTGTTTGGTTTTTTTTTCTTTAATACTTTTAGAACACCTTGGATTGGTTACACACATTTGGAATGGCCTTTTTCTAAGGCAGACTTTGGACATGACAGTGCTCCTTTTCTTCAGTGCCTCTGACCAAGACCATAAAATCTGACCTTGGGAACAAAGAGCAGATATCTGCATGTTCTGGTGAAGCCTGATTAGTTGTGTTACTTCAGAGGGAAAGAACTTCTAGGAATCAGTTTTATCAGGACTCTACTGGCAACAGCTCCTTACAGATCATGTTGTCAATGCAGCAGACACAGCTGCTATAAACAGATACAGCAGCGAGCAAGCCTGGCTATTTGGTCTCAAGAAAATTCTTAACACCCTGACTTCACAACTCACTGCAGCACCACAGCATATGCCAAAGGACACACTGCTCACACATGGAAACTTGCATGAATACATGAAAAAACTTCTTGGTTAAACTGAAGATGGTCACAGAAAAGCAATAAGCATCTTTAGCAGAAGGGATGTGACATGCAAGATAACCTATACATATACTCAGTGCCATCCTCAAAGCATGTCCAAGTACATCCAAACTTGCTCCTCAAACTAGTTTCAGACTAAACTTGTTCTATCCTCCAGACTTCGATGTAGTGCACACGTAATTTAAACATTTTTAATATATATTTCTTTATTTGCTGTGCGTACACAGACATTTCTCCCTTTTCCCTGCAGAAACATATTAGACATTACAAAAATAATTTGTGGTATAAAAGAATTTTCACACAATGTAGAATTTTTGTTTGTATATGTAACTAAAATATATCTTTTTCCCCAAAGTAAAAAAGTCAGAATGTCCTTATTTTTCTCTATTATATAGTCTATTTTATATACAATGTTACCAAACAATATTCTGTATGCAAAAATGATAATAGGTCACGGGACACTCCCTGCTTAGCAACTTCTCACGCAGTGTGGCCTGAAGAGGACTGCAGCAGCAGCACTGTCACAGCATTAACCACCAGCACCTTCCTCAGCAATACAAGTTTCTCCCCTATAAAGTGAAACCAGATCTTTCCCCTGAAAACCAGGGCACGTTCTGACAGTCTGCCTAGCAAATAGCACAAGAGGAATGAAACATACGTCCTCCAGTTTCCGTGCTGTGATATTTAGGGGGGCCAGGATTCCTAAAGGTGAGGCCTGATCTGGAAATATCCCCCAGCAACATTGCACTAGGGGGACCCAAGGCTTCTGCTGCTTCTACCAGAATCAAACACTTCAAGTGGAAACAGCAGTGAGTCAGGAGACTGACCCAAGTAAAAGGCAGTGGAGTTAATGGGGAAAACTCACAGACCTTCTATTTGAAACATACTCCAAGATTTTGGCATTTCCATAGGTGTAACCTTATCTAGGATAGTGTATTCCGTAAGGGAATCTCAGCTGAAGAATGAGGCAGAATAAAAGTGGGTTACTTTTAAATTAAATGGAGAAAACTTGATGATCAGGACTAGCTAAAATCCTTATAGTGAATAAGGCTAGAACTACTTAGTAGTTAAGACTGGTTTAGACTGTAGTTAGACACTTAGACAGGTTTATAGCCATGCACATACATTTCAGCATCAGCCACATACAATTTCCAGTCTTGCTATACTCATGCAATTTCATTAGCAAATCACATCTCGCAAAAAAAGCAATTTCAGTTCCTGTGGTTATTTCCAGTTTCAAAATGTTAACTCAAACTTCCTCCACTTGGGAATCCAGTGCAATAAATTCATTTTCATATTGCCCAAATTCATATTCATATCGCCCAGCCAGTGCAATAAATTCATAAAGGAGTTACACTGGAGAAAGAGGAATCCTGGCTCCTAAAGTCAAGGAGAATTTTTACCCAGGATATTTCAAGTGATTATTCATCTTAAAACTGCCGTATGAGAGAGGAAGGCGAACAATAAAATTCTGCAGCAAAGTTTTTGAAGAGCTACTTCCTCTAATTGTGAATGAGAACTGAAAATTAGTGCTTGGGAAGTAATTCAAGAGGTGTTGTGCCCCACCATATTTAAGGGAGTGTTAAGAAGAAAAGAGACACAATTTCTTATTACAGCTACACCTATGGATGTGCCCGATTGCTGACTTGGAAAAAGCCTCTGCAGTACTGAGCAGAACCAAAATCATGTTGTCAATGAGAGTTCAAATGCTAGATTAGCAGTGAGGAAACTATCTGCTTCACGGCTCAAGCACTGAAAGACCAATAAGCTAATCAGAGCTTGTCTTCATTAAGAAAATAAATAAATACCAGTTTAAATTAACAGCTTTAGCTAAACTGGCACAAACTTGTAAATATGCAACATTCAGGATTTCTTTCTCTGCTGTGACAGCAAGACACACACATCTACATACAGTTGAAATCCGCAATTTGGAAATTCGATTTAAAATCAGTTTCTGAATCCTTTTGACAAGATGATCTATAAGGAACCATTACACCAAGTAAAACTTTACAATCGACATTTGGTCAAAGTTTGTTTGGTCGTGGAGTTCCCCGCAGTCAGATAAGCTACATGTGAGAATTTCTGCTGATACTTCCTCAAAAGAGAAGATTTCAGAGACTGTCTAATAGGCTATTAAAATCATATGGCACTTTCAATAAATACTTTAAAGCTTCTCAAAGAAATCAGGATAAAAAAGCAACTGCTGTAATAAGCCTGTTTTAGCCATAATACATAATGCTGAAGGGAAAAGTCCAGAACAGCAAACAGATATTAACAGTTAAAAGACAGTACAGCTTTTTTCTTTCTGCAGCAATATGAACTGGCTCCCATTCCCAGGGAAATGGGAGCAAGCCCACCTCGAAACAAGTATTCACTCAGTCTTAACTGCTCTACGCTCCACCCCAACCCTTACATCACTTCACTTCTAAAACATAGTCACATTTTTACATAAATCTCAGTGCAGAAATGTTTTAAACATGAAAAAAAATACTGATCCTGCAAACCTTTATGACTGTGCTTAACATTAAGTGAGTGCCTAATGTCACGACACCAGAAAAAGCTACCTACACACTTAAGGTTAAGCACAGCTTAATGATGCTGCAGGATCAGGCCCAAAGATGCCACCCACCACAGGGGACATCAGATGGGTCAAAATGGTATCGTTCTGTCTGGTTTTGTCAAGGTGTCCTCAAGAGAAGCACATCAAGAAACAGTAACTTCCAAACCTACACACAGAAATACAGTTACAGGTGTATACATACTAATATGCAATATACATTCAGTAACTTGAAAGAATACGTTAAGACTTTATTCAGATAGACAAATTAAGGCAATTATCTTAATGTCTCTTCAAGATAAAGGACTGTGTCCTCTTTTGTGACCTCTAGGTTTTAAAGCTATATTTTTTCAAGAAATATATTTTAATTTTTTAAAATTTTTTCTCCAATTAGCGATTTTGACTGCTTAATAAATTGTATCTGTGCAACGGTGCACGGTAATAATTTGGCAGTGGCATGAAGTCCAATTAATTCATATAATACAGACTTTTTACATTTTTGTTACAGGGTGATTAGTTCAGGACTGCCTTTTGGCTTAACACAAACAAAAATTTAGAAGTTCTAGCCATCCAATGGACATAACTTTGTCGGTCTAGCAAGACACAGAATTCATGGTACAGTCAAAGTAACAAAAAAATAAAAATAATGATTAAAAAAAGAAAGAAAGAAAAAAAATGTACTGTCCTTTCACTAAAACAGACCAAAAAATAACACAGAATGGAAACAGCCTTCACAAATAAGAGCGAATAATGCCCAGGTACCTTATATAGGCAGTTATTCTACAACTGTATACAGTTATTTACAATGGTGCTTTATAAAACAAACAAAAAAATGGTAGCACTTCCTAAAAGATTTTGGAACTTTTTTTCTTTTTTTTCTTTTTTTAAAACTCCCTTGTCATAAAAGCCAACTTACATTAAAATATACTTACTACAAGACAACACAACTAACAAAATATATAATAAAACTCATACAAGTAGAAAATTCTGAGGTATTTCTGGTTTGAGGTGGTCTGTGGTCATGAAGTTTTTAATTTTTTTTCAGTTTAAACCTCGGAAGCCACGTAACTTGTGTATGTGTGTGTATGTGTTTTGTGGTATTTTTTTTTTTTGTATAATTTTTTTTAGGTTTTTTCTTTTTTTTAAACATTGCATGTTTTGCAAATTAAAAAAATATTTCAATGTTGAATCAGCAGCATTAGGAACATTCACTGACTAGAGCGAGTTTATGGCATAAGAGTAATGGTATTTCAGAATATGCACCACTTTAAGACAAAAAAGTTTCATCACAGAGTAAGGAGAAAGCAGTGTCAGAGAAAACAGTGGGAGAGATGCTGTGATAACCACTGCTGCTGCTCAGCTGCCTCTGCATCCTGTGGCCTGGGCAGTTCATAGGCTTCTTGGATGCTAAGGGGCCATCTGACACTGGTTCAGGTATTTCCACCTCCCCAACTCCAAATTAATAAGGAAAAGAAAATAAATTATTGAGCCAGCTTTCCACACTTTTCCTCTTTCCACCATCTTCACTGGTAGCTTGGCTTGAGAGATAATCAACCCCAGGGCCAAATTTCCTGAACTGACTTGCACTTAAAAGTGAGGTGCAAAAATTTTCCCATCTTCCAGTATTTTACCAAATTGCTTCCGAGAACACACTTTGCCATCTCTTCCAATTGCACTGCCTAAAGCATCCTTCTCATTCCTACCTAAAGTTGAAAAATAAAAGGTAATTATACTTCTGCTATGTTCTTTTATCACCGTGATACCGGAGGAAGAAAGAACGAGCATCTTGCTTACAACCACTGGCTCTTTAACTCCGCTTTCTCCATACACTGCAGCTGTTAATACTCTGCCCAGAAACGTCCTTCCCCTCCTCTAATGGTTACCTGAGAAGTAGCTCCATAGCAAATGATGTTTCCCCAAATGCTGCCAAGTCCAACGTCACTCTCCCCACCCCTATTCTACGCTCCCCCCTTCAATTCTACCATCAAGAATTAACATTCTCCACCCAGTTACTTTTTTTTTTCCATGTTACAATGACACCCGTTAGATCCGTAAAAGACACATCTGCTGTTTTTTTTTTTTTTTTTGAAGCTCACTTCCAAAAAATCGAAAAGAAACTGAACCCAAAACCAAAACAAAATGGGGAAAAAAAATCCTTTTGAGGAAGGTGTGTTCTTTATATAACAGTCTTAAGTTTCCTCCACAGTTTGCAGCATTGTGTTTTCTGAGATGGTGGTTGGTTTTCCTTTATGTCACAGATGCTCCATTCAGCAGACAGACAGATAAAGAGAAACCCAGAAAACTGAATAAAATAAAAACAACTGAAGTGAGTTTGTTGAGGTTCTGAGGTACCTGCACCTTTTCTGCATTCATTAGTCGGCACCTGAATGCTTGCTGAAATGTCCTTTTTTTTAATACAGTAGAGCAATGTGCTGGTAAAATTGATCCAATCCAAAAAAATAATAATAATAATAATAATAACAATAATAATAAAAAGTCAAGATAAAATAGCAGCTGCATTCATGTGTTGGATTTTTGTGGTTTTGTCTTTTTTGTGTAGTTTTTTTCATTGGGTTTTTTTTTTTTGTTGTTTTTTTTTTAAACTTTTTTCCTTGTTTGTGTCGTTGGTTCGTTTTTTTGTTGTCGTCGTCGTCGTTTTATTTTTTTGTTTTTTAAATCCACCAAGTCTGGAAAGACGAAAGTGAACCAGGACTTAGATACTAGACTCTTTGGGAGGCAAGTCCACGTTGGTGACGGACGTGACGATGGAGACGAGGCAGTCCGAGGTAGTGCCGTTGACGGATTTGCGGATCTGCGCGATGCGCTCCTCGACACAGCCCGCCGAGAGCCGCGCCTCCGCGTCGTGGTCCCAGCACTCTTCGATGGTCACGCAGAGCTGTGCCAAGCCCTGTGGACAACAAGGAGGAGAAAGCACCTTCAGCAACAAAGTCTGCCCTGGGGAGGTCCACTTAACGCAGCTGAACTCTGTACAGAAATACTGCTCTATGTATTCTGTTTTCTCCCCGGTGTGTGAACGGTTGTGAGATTAGCTTTAAAAATTACTCTGAATATGTGTTTGGGGCTGGGTTTTTTAAGTCTCTGCTTTCTAAGGCTGCAGGGCTTGGTCACCGAAAGTACTATTTTAATACGAAAAATACATCCCAAAATTCAGCAGTTAAGGCTTTATAAGCTAAGACATCAAATGTTACGATTCCTACAATAAAACCACATGAGCTGGCAGCACTGTATCAGTGACTGTGAAACTATGGCTTTGTTTGCAATCACTTCTGTAGAGATCCCCAAAATAACTGAGTTAAACATTGCTGGTAGAGCATAGTTCTTACTTGAACCCTCATTTGAATGAGAACCCTTATCCTTATCTATGACCCACAGCTCTCCTTGACTTCTAGGCAATGATTAGTACACCTGGATCTAACAAAAAATGTGTCAGTTTGGTCAGAACTGAAGATTTTAGCGTCTTGCTGAAGCCCTGTGAGATTTCATCACCTTTTCTGTTTCTCAATCTGAAAAAAAATCATGCAAGCCTGAAATGATGTATCTCTGGGAAACCCACATTGAATTTTGCTTCATTGTCTGCTTGCTTTCATGACTAATTAATTTTTCATCAAAAAAATCGTTCCAAGTCTTGCATGCTATCTAACTTGTGAGGAATGCATCTCCATTGGTATAGATATTTTATTTTTTCTTAATGAAAAGGACTTCATTTCCCATTCTTTCACCACACTAGAGGAGTCCACAAGCTCCACATCCAGCACTGGCTGACTTTAAGCTGGTGGTTTGCCCTCTAAATAATCAGTGACAAATGGAAAGGGGTGCACGAAGGTGTTGAGCAGCTCCTTATTCCCTGGCACCAAATCTCTAAAACTGGGAAGCAGGTTTGTACATCAGGGTGGACCGGTTAGCTTCCCTCTGAAGCTAAAAAGTGATGCATAACCATATCCCTCGTTCCCATCACACAGGCAAACATTTTCCACCATTAATCAGGAGGGACATACAGGGTGTTTCAGCCAGTGATCCTTGAACACAGGGCGCATCTTCTTGTGAACCACCACTTCTTGCAGGTCCTCAAGGGATGGGTGCTGACCTATTTCTTCTTCGAAAGGCAGCATGTACTCATCCACTGGACCTAAAATGCACATGATGAACCAGGTTAGTAGAGAAATGTCCTCCACAGAGCCACGTCCTCCCCACGCATGAGCGAGCTGTGGCTCCAGAGCAATCTCAACCCAGCACAGCAAAGCCTGAAGTTCACATGTCATTGCAGACAAATGTGATTTACATTCCTCATGCACAATAGACTTTGTTGTCCCTACTGCTTGTCTGGCCAACACATTTTCCACCTCATCAAGTTACAAATCTGAACCCCCAACTGGGCCTCCCTCATCCCATCATTCTCCTTAAGGAGGCTTGCCAGGTAGTCCATGATTTATTTTACTAGAAAGAGAAAATCAGCCCATCCTCCTCACATTTCAGCACAGCAATTCAACACACAATAACCTACAGAGAGGTTTCAGCATGAGCATAATTCCATTTTAGACACTAGCAAGGTCAAGCTTTTAATTTCTTCCTTTGTGATCCGGCTCATTCATAGAGATTTGAGTCAGCCCTGACAGGCTGGAGCCAGATGCATTTGTCCCAAATACCAACTCCTAAGAGCAAAATGATTTCTGAACACTTCAGTTGTGGCTGTGAACTGCCCTGGGCCAGGGGGATGAGAACAGTTATGAGCATCAGTACAGACATCAGACAGTAGCAAACAAAAGCAAACGTCATTTGGCTTTTGGCAACGTGTAGATGCTCTCATGAACAGCAGCCCAGCTTAACTGATAGACTTTCCCTGGGTGCTCCATACCATCACTTACAGCTTCTCAGCAGCAAAGAGTGACCTTTTTCAAGAGTGGAGATATTCCAAGAGGGCCTTTACAGACTAAAAGAAAAGAACTGACCACTTTAGCTGGTCAAGAGCTGTCACACAAACAGTGTAATGTTTAGATACTCTAAAAAATTGAAATCACTAGAACAGCTTATCATTGTTCTTGTTGACACAATGGCTGTTACTAAACCAAACTGAAACACTTATTCCAATGGATGGTAACATTCACAACCTTCCCCTGCTCTACCTCCAAGAAGGGTCAAGGCTATGAAAAGCTACACTGATGATCTCCAAGCCAAATCTGATATTTATACAACATCACTTCTGAGTTAGAAGTGCAGATGAGGTTCAGTGTAACTCCCCATGATCCCAGAAGAAGCCTTTCCTCTGATTTAGCCATGCTGTGTACGTCACATGGAGTATCTCGGCCAGCTGCTGCCCACAAAGAGTTGGAAGGAGATCATAAATGTGACTGGCAAAAATCCAAGTAGATATTTGAGGGGCCTCAACAGAAAAGGGTTGTTCCTACATGAGTGATCTGGTTACCACTGTTTCAACCTACTGTGCTCCTGCCTCCCTGCTCCTCCATCAATTTATCTGGTTAGATAGAAGATTTCTGAAAAAGATACCTCTTAACAGATACAGCTATTCAGACATCCTAATTATAGTCAAACTTCTCAGTCCTACGGTAATACTAACAACAACATCTGAAGCCCAGGTGAGGTACTGTTAATTTATCAGCTTGATACTGACTTCTGAGCACCCATATCTATGCAAGAAGAATGAAGTTGGAGCAAGGAGCCTTGAACTACTGCTATAAAATCATTGCTTCCCTGACCAAAGTCAAGGTCCTGAAAATGGCAAGGGTGTCACCAAAGGGCAGATGTGCTATTTGGACAGAAAAGATACCCCATTTTTCAGCATCATTTTAGGGTAAAAACAACTGATAAAGGAAACGCCTTAAAAGTTCATTCTTTTGGATCACCTGGGAGAAAGTGAGTTTCTCCAAAGTTGTAGATCAAACAACAAACAGCCCACTGCTGAGAGACAGCTTAATCAACAAAAGTCAAAGTTTAATACCTAAAAACTTATGATAGCAGGGATATGGGCTTGCTGACCCAGGCAGATTTTTCCAGACCTGTGTTTCTGCTGTTTCACCAAAGTGCTTCACTTCTGGGCTTCCAATTCAAGCTACCACACTGCTCTGCAAAAGTGGGGCTTGCCAGCCAAGCCAGAGCTGAGTGCAGCCCTCCCCTGGAGCTCAAAATTTGCCCTGGTCCCAGGCAGGAATGCAGAATGAACAGAGAGCAGTGCAGGCTCAGGACTAAAGGACACCCACCACTTATGGAGAAATCACCTTCTGCTTCTACCTCTTAGTTATCAGGTAATTTGCAATAAAGTTAGAACACTTGAGAGACCTGAACACTGCAAAGGTTATTATCTACAGAACATGACACCTGATGTTAAAAAACAAGCAAGTGAGCAATGGGTTAGCTGCTCAGTAAAAATACACCATTGATTACTAATTTTTTTTTAAACTGAGCCAGGCCCATTCGCTGGATCACTGAACCACACTGAAACAGAGCCCTCCCCAGGGGAGAGAGGATCTTTATTCTTACCATCAACTGCTCTACATCTGGAGACTAGCTCCCACAACACCAGTCCCATTGCATACATGTCTATTCTCAGGAAGGCGTCTCGTTGGAAGTTGATTGCTCCCTCTAACACTTCGGGAGCCATATACCTCCTTGTTCCCACCTGTGTGGAGATAAAAAACAACTCAAGTCACATTCCAATTGGGCCCATCATCTGGTCAGAGATGAATGACAGCTGGTTTCATTAGCCTACTTCTGCTAAAGCTGCACCTCACTTGAAAAACAAGCAAAAAGGAGATGTTTTTTCTGACACCTGTTCTCATTAAGATCACTGGAGTTTAAATAAACTACCCCAAAGGAAAAAGCCAAAGTGCATGGCTATGTGTGTGATATTCATTCAGTGTATGCTACAGGTCTCATTTCAATTCATCACGGTGTGGTCAGTACAGAGGAAATCTGCCTTCGTTGCCTCCCACCACATCCTGCTCCAGAAGCATATGCTGCATGAGAAAATACTGTCTCTGGAGACATGTAAAACACCCTGAAGTGAAAGCAGGCTTGGTTATCATAGTCACTGACCCCCTTTCACTAAAAAAATCTTAAATACATTTTTAAAAAATAGAGAAGAGTAAAATTGCTACATCCTGAAACGGAAAAAAAAAGATGGTGGTTAGACAAAGCCTCCTCCATCCACAGGTGTAGTGAAGTGTGAACCCTGCAAAGTCTACCCTGCCCTGGCTTGCTGTGATCTGTTCAGTAAAAAGTCCCCTCTTGCTTCAAGGGGATTCAGTCCTCATTACACTGTCCATCTTGGTGTGTTCAGTTCAGGTAGAGCCATAGTGAGCTCCTCATGTGGTCATGGTAATATATGTGGCAGGATTGTAGCCTATAATGTAGAAGTGGAGAGCAGAGGAAGGAAAAAACACAGGAATCAAAATGCTTTTAATATTTTCCTTTAGGAAATCTACACCTAATCTTGCTGTTACCTTAGGCAGTGAGAGCAGGGGAAAGCTGGGACATGAAAAGGTGTGGAAAACACCGGGGGAAAAATAATCCCCAAAAAAGAAGGCAAAAAATGAGGAAAGGTGGGGGGGTGGCTAACCCCTGAAGTGTTCACTCCTGAGATAAAGGTAAAAAAGGAGCCTGCATGGGATGCTGGCCTTGCTGAACCCTGGCACGAGAGCAGAACAAGGGGCCACTCACCTCAACACAAGGGCAGAAAATTAAGAACCCATAGAAATGTAGTAAGTTGTTCACACAGCACACAGCCAGTTTGCAAGATCTGTCATTGCTAAAGGTCACCCAAGCAGCCAGCCTGACTGAATTCTTAAAACTAAATGAATAATTTTAGGAATATTAATATTTAATACTAAGACAATAAAGAGTCAGCAAGTCCCCTGTTTGAAGGAAGAAGCTGCCTGGCCTGAGGACAGGGGACTTCACCAGCAGAGTGGTTGAGAGGGTCTGAGTGTTTTCCCTGCTAACCCAGATCAAAGCATCTCTTGGAATTTATGCCTGAGCACGAGCTTTTATAGAAAACATATATCTCAAAGAGAATGAAATGCATCTATACAAATTACCCCCACACACACTCCTAAGGAGCTACAGCAAGCCCCACTTTTTAAAATGTTATTGTTAAAGATAACGATTACCTGTCCGTGAGTGTCCCCTGGAGGTTTTCCAGGCTCAAACCGTACAGCTAGTCCAAAATCAGCTAGCACTGCCGTCAAGTCGTTCTTCAACAAGACATTTTTACTCTTGAAGTCCCTGTAGACAAGCCAAGAACCAAGTTAGGGACAGGTTTACTAGGGCACGTGCCTAAATCACATTGCAACACACCACGTCTGAAATTTAGAAGCCTGGCAACCCTCAGTAAATCAGCTCCTTTCCTTCTTTTCCATCTTCCCAGCTTGACCAGTGCTAGCATATTCAGCTGCCTAAAACACAACCAAGCAGCCCTGTGCTGCCTGACACGGAGTCAGCTGAAGTCTGCAGTGAATTTACCTCAAAATATAAGCAAGGATGCTTATATTTTGTGAAGGGGGTGTTTTAATTAAAGCAGGCAGTATAAGGCACCATTTCTTGCACTGAGCACCAGCTGTGGACCCTCACCTCTGGGCACTTCTATTTCTCACTCCCAAAGACAAATGCAAGACAGGTTCAAGGGATGCATTTACTCTTTATCCTAGTAAGCACATTCACTTCTATCTACAAAATTAGATCTTCCTGCAAATTAGCAGATGCTGGTGGGACTCTCTTCACCCTGACTATACGCTTCAGCAGACTTTTGCCATAGTCATCTGTTACACTTATGTTTTAATTGCTGGATCGATCTTCCCTGGAGAATTCGGAGGGTTGGAAAGCAAACAGGGAAAGAGGTGAGCCCACAGTCAGACAGACTGTTAGGATCACACCGGGCAGCTGACAGGTAGGGGTAAGAGTCTGCAGTAGAGACAGTGGTTCTGTGCTTGAAGGTGGCTTTAAGGGGACATTTGTGTCAGTCCTGGGCTGCAGTGGGTTTGTTACAGGGCAGCTCAGGTAAAACTGCAGGGGCTGGAAAGGGGGGTGGTGGTGGAGGAGGATCACACCAGAATGCCTAACCAAGTCCAGCCCTGTTCCCTGGGCTTCCCACGTTTTCATCTGAAAAGGAATGTTTGGCAATCTAATTAAATTACAGACCTTAGACAGCAGATGGCAATTGTCCTGTATGCTCAGCATTATAATTTCCCTATCATCAATTCACTCGGTGACCCTGCTGATTGCAGGACATTGCAGGCCTGCACAAAATAATTAATGAGGGCAGATACAATTGTTCTGCACTAGAGAGACCTGTCAAAATTCTTTGGGAAGAGAGAAACTGCTAGACCATAGAGAAGGGCTGCTAGCTCCGACCTTAGATGCCAGAGCACCAGCTTGAACCATTGCAGCAGAAATCCTCCTGTACCACCCAGCCCCTGATTCTGAGATTTAAAAAAAAAAACAAAAAAAAAGAAAGAAAAAAAAAAAAAAAAAAGGAATTTTTCCTTTCTAAGCTAAACACAGTGTGATGGGCATTTCTGACTTAAGGACAAAGACAGGGAAAGTGGGTTTGAAGTTGGAGAGCATCATACAGCCAGGGATCCCCAGCAGAAACCAGCCTCCATCACCTCAAGGGTTTCTAGGGACACAGTACAGTTTTGCAGAGCCTGCAAAACATTTGTACCCCTCCATTACACAGAAAAAACCACCTTTTATCCAATATATCTTCTCTTAGAGACTGACTGGTTCAACACTATAGCAGCTGCCCCACAGGCTTAGAAAACAGCCGTCATCTAATGACATAGATGAATTCTTTTGCTTGGTCAATGTTAGGGGAATATGCCCTCCAGGATGGTGCAAGATGTGCACAAGATTTTTGCACAAAATGGCTCAACAAAGACAAAAATTATTAGACAGTTTGCCTGAATGATACATTTCCAAAGTAAAGCAAGACACAAACCAGGATCACTAAGCGGGTGTTACCCACCTACACCGCCCTTTGGGCGCATAAGAGTTAACTATTACATCTTGATACTCGAAGGTTTTCCCCTTTGTGCTTTTTTTTCCCCCTATTTCCATACATTTCTTCATTTTTCCATGCTTTCCCACCTTCCACAAACCACCTTGAACTGACAAGTGTGAGCTGCAAAGCAAGCATAAGCAGGACAGGGAGAAAGACCTGATCCAAGTCAGACCAAGTAGAATTCCCACTAACATCGTATGCATTAGACCATCCTAAAATGGTAACTAATAAAACTAAAAAGAAGACAAAAATCCTTTTCTGTGTAATGCTTCAAACTAGGGAATAAGAGAGTGAGCAGACTGTGAACGATGGGTCCATTAACTCAATTCAGACACTGAAGATTTTGTTTTCAACTTCCACGTGGGGGCACTTTCACACCAAGCAGCAATCCCATAACCTTAATCCTCTCCTTGTAGTGCTGGGGGCTGGCAAGGAGTTAGCTGAATCCCTGCCAGCAGTGACTTGGAGTCCCACCTGGCAACTCCAGCATCTCACAAAGCATTGTGTGAAGCCATTAAAAAATACCCACCCCCCTCTCAGATTTAAAATATATTTGGTGTTTTCCTTTAAGATAAAAATAGAACTAAAAAGAGTGGGGGTAATTCAAGGGAAATCCCCTGTGTCCTGAAATCCCTCTTCCCTAGGTATGTGCTACGTTCACACAAATGGTGCATTCTCCAGCCTTTATCATTTGCTAAATGGATGGGGACACTAATGAGCAGGATGTGTTGCTTTAAAGCCTTTCTATAGCCTCTCTTCCCCACCCTCAGGAATTTTCATGTATAAACCACTGCCTTTATTCCACAGGGACAAATGTCAGGGACACAGGGGTCAGCTCCAGGAGCAGCACAAAGGCAGCTGCAGGCTCTTTCAACAGCTTTCAGAAACCTTCAGGTTTGGGGCAGGGGGGTTGTTTTGTAGGCAGGGATACTCTTGAAAAAACAGGGATTATCTTGGCATACACATGAAGACGGCCCCTGCTAGATCGGGTACAAATTGCTGCAGCTGGACATGGGGTTTAAGTCCCTCCTAGATGAAATGTGGTGGGTGGTGGGGGTGTAAGGCTGTGGATTATGGCATGGAGCCCATGTAAATCCCTTCTGGAAAACTCCACACACACACCATGTGACTAGGAAGCAGCTCAATAGTGGTGCTACAGTCCAGGGAAAGCAATGTGGGACTGCAGAGAAGGGCTAAAACAAGTACTGGTGCAATGAGGATGGTTTTACCCATTGGTTTGGGGATTCTTGCTGTCCCCATGGTGCTGCCACCCAGGCAGGTTAAAGTGTGTGCCAAGAGGTCTCAGAGGGACCATGGTGCCTACTCTGGTGTCCCTCATAAGCACCCTGGCACAAACTAGGCAGCACAAAACTACAATGAAAAATAAAGAGCAGCCATTTTCTGTGCTTCTACAATTTCTCCTTTCCTTATATAATGATCAAAAGCTCTGTGGGAAGACACAGAGTTTCAGTCTAAAATAATTAGGGTTCAAATTTTGGTACAGCCATAGCAATAGATAAATTCTAACGTGATTTAAGCACAGTCCTTTTGGAGAACAGTTTTGCAGCAAACAGATTTCCCTTCCCACTGTATGTCAGGAGAGGAGTTAATGGAATAGGGAAGCATCTACCCTTCAGACAGTTGCCACAAACCAGTACCAACCATAATGTTTCACAGACAAGATGCTTATTTCTTACTTTTCACCATTCCATATGTGGTTGAAAATAATTTTTGCCTTGGGATAAGTTTTGTTAGGTTAAAACGCATTTATTTCCTAAGAGCACAATCTCCTCCTTAATTCACCAGCATCATTTCAAAGAGGTTGTGAACATCTGTATACAGCACTTAAATGGTGTCAATGAAAGAGGCCCTACCTGTGTGCTATAGCAGGTTTGTGTCCTTCACCTTTGCACCAGGGGACATCTTCATGTAGGTAGGATAAGCCACGAGCCATTGTTTCTGCAACATGGCAGAGTTCATTCCAGCTGATAATATTGCCCTTCAGATAATCTGTCAGAGAGCCCTGCAAAACAGGACATCATATGTTCTTAATTGGAGACAGATGTGTCAACTCATCAATTTAGAAAATGGTTTTAATGACTACTTGAGAAATTTGAACTTTGATTTAATAGAAGGGAAAAAAAGAACTAGCAAAAGTAAAAAAGATGAAAAAATAAAACTCTGAAGAGTTCTGGGGTCCTCAAGCTTTTGACAGTACAGAGAATATCTGGATGTCTAAAAGGAGCCTAAGCTGCCAGTGAAGGGGAGAGAGGTAAGGAAGGGACAAAATCATCTCAAAATAGAACAATTCATCTAAGCTAAGAAAGGGAAAAGCCAAGCCTTTCATGCAAGGGGATGATGCATCATATCAGCTGGTTGTGGCAATGATTGACTCAGTAGACCTTGGATTAAGCAGAGGGATGACACTGCTGGCTCAACCCCGGATTTCCGCATGTTTGTTTTATTTTAAGTGTTAGTTATGTTTGATAACTAAAGCAATCCATGAAATGGAAGATAAGCCCCAAGCTTCAAAAGCAAACACAGAGCTATCTGCAAGGGGTGAGTTGGGACTACGACAGTCTGCAGCCCCCCACTTCCCACCTGCTCATCTACACAGGGTAAGAGATGGTGACCACCACATACATGAGCTGCGACCTTTTGTGCCTTTCTCTCTCCCCAAATCCTACCTTACTAATCCTATGTTTGAGTAGGAAAGCCTTGAAAGCTTGAAAGGAAGGGCCTTTGAATGAAGGGAACAAGAGCAGTTCCTGACTATCACTGAGCCATAGTTCACCAAGAACAGCCTGGATAGATTCCAGAGGGGCTTTGGGGAAAATAGTAGAGACCAAATCCTTCTGCTTCTTAAACACAGCCTTTCTGTCTTCCCAAAATGTACATTCAATGATACATTACCTTGTCATGGAAAGCTGTGATCAACCAGAGCTCTGTCTCCAGGTTTGTTCCTCTTTTCTCTGCTGCAATAAATTGCAAGAGGTTTTCATGCTTCATGCCAGGAGTATTGAAAATCTCCCTCTCGCTCTGCCAAGATTGCTTATCCTGTAGCAGGGAGAAATGCACCATCAAAGATCACGTTTCCCTTTAAAGTAAACAACTCCTTCAGCTCAGTCAAAGCTTCTCACGTTCCTCTTAACATCATCCTCTGGCATTTGGTGGGATGTATCCCTTCAAAATGAGGCTGTTTTCCTGAAGGGTAGATGCTGGAGAAAAACTGGAAGTTGCTGTTCTCAGTCTCCTTCCTCCAAAATTATCCTTAGTTATCCTTAAACACATGTATGGAGAGGGGGTGGGAATCCAAACCCAACCTCACTGAGAAACAAGATTTGCTAAGAATGCTTTAAAGAAAGAAGCCTGTGCATACAGCACCCAGATCTGTAGCTGTAATTGTTACAACTCCAAAAATCTAATCTAGGCTCTATTGAATATTTACTAGTAGGTCTCAGCTGGCTTGGACAGAATATGTGCAAATCTCCTTTAGCAACACTATGACAACAAATACAGGGCAAAAAATTAACAAAGAAGGAGATAGCAAAGGAGCACAAAGATGTTTCAGTTCTTCTTTCATTTGACTTTTGATTGCTTTACTCTTTCCATCTGCAATTGCTAGAGAGACAAGTCAGGAGAGTTCAAAGGTTTCCTGGAGCAGAAGATGTGAGCTGACAGAAACACTGCAGTGCAATTAGCTTCCACAGCACTGGGGCTGTGCCTTTGTAAGATGCAAAGTGTTTGCTAAGTTTGGGTCTGGACTGACAGTTTACCCGGGCAGGACACACAAAGCTGGGGCTTTGGTCCTTTGAGTGCACTTTGGGCATCGTAGCAGCACACTGCCTCACTGGACTTTAACAACATGGATGTTTCCAGCAATTAAAGTACTCTGTATATTTCAGAATACGCTCATGTTTGCCATTCTTGCAACAACTACTACTGCAGGAAGCATGGTCATGAGACAACACAGAGAAAAGGGTAGGAAGGGAGGGTCCTTGAACCTTTTCCCCCAGCTGAAGAGCCCAAATGCACCTTTTTTATGGTCTTAAAAACACCTCCATAGGCACTTAGGGCATACCAGGGCCAGTGAGGAAACCCAGTGAGAACCTAATGCAATGCTCTTCTCACCTGAATAGGGAAGATTTTCACTGCCACGTAGTCATTCATCAGCTGAGCCTTCCACACGCAGCCAAAGCGTCCTCTTGCCTTGATTTCCAAGAGCTGAAGAGGCTTTAGGCCAACCAGAGGAGAAGGGGGTGGTGGGCCAGGGTCCTGTATGAGAGAAAAACACTATCACAAGATGAAGCTGGATGGTAAAACAAAGGAAAGGGGAGGATGAGGAGTCTGCATGGGGGAAAGAGGAGTAAAGAAGTGACATTTTATTTAAAACAAATTATTTAGATGTGCTGTTGCAGCAAGAGCAGCTCAAAATTCCCCATCTTGCTTTGTATCTGTACAGTATATATATTTAACAATCTACCGAATATCACTTTGTGTGACAAACTACAGCTTGCCATCCTCTGGCAAAACCTGAATTCTCCTATGTTTTCAAAGCAAGAGCTATTTTGGGCTGTAAAACACTGCTGACCCCAAGGCTATCTCCTGCCAAAAGTAGGAACTTTTTGATCTTTGTGACCCAACAGTCAACTAACACCTAAAAGCTCCCACTGCTTTGCACTTCATTAGGCATGTTTCACATAATCCTAGCAGGTCTGTGAGCACCATGAAGATAGTATCTGTTTGAATTCTGCATTTGTCCAGGAGAACAATGCAAGCCTGCAGGATGCAAGGGGTTAGAGCTCTGTCCTATCTTCTTTCAGACAGGAAAGGTTCACAGTATGGGCTGTAACAGGAAGAAGAGGGGGGGAAAGGTAGCTGCTCAGCCCTTCAGAAGAAACCAGAAGGCTCAGGGTACAGCAGAACCAGCAAGGACCAGTTTCTGGTGGCTTTGAGACATGAGGATGACCTCCTGCATGCATTCTTGGATGGCTCATAAAACCTGAGATTGAACAGGGAACGCATCTCCCTCTCATTCAACAGGTAAGAACTTTATTATCTCTTTGATCTGTCTCCCTCCGTGAAGCTGACTGAAATCTGGCAAGGGGGAAAGGTAGCTACCAATCTAGTTTGTGTAACTCCATCCCTTAGGAATCTCAGGCATGGTAATAACCCTACCTAAACCCATTAGCCTTGCAGGGGATGCTACCACAGGCCAACTGTATCAACCAACTTCAAAAAGATAAAGAAAAGTTAGGCCACCTGAAAAGAGTGAAGCAAAAGTCGATGTGCACATATACTGAGCAGCTGCCAAGCTTTTTGTAAGGTCTAAACACGGGGGAGTGATTTGGAAAAGTCCACAGCTTCTCCCTCACCTCATTAATGTCGACATGCCCGTAGGGAGGCTTGCGGTGACGGTACATCCAGAAGGCCAAGAGGATGGCAACGGAGAGGACAATGATGGGAAGCAGTGAGTACACCAAGATGTTGAGCAGGGAGGGCGTTGGTGGTGGTGGCTCGTATATGACTGTGAGAAAAGAGAAGGGTAAACGAGGGAAAGAGCCCTTCAGGCATGCAGCATCACTGTCAGCTACACAGCCAGATGCAACCAAACCCTGTCCTGCCTTCTGCTCCAAAGTTGACAGTGTTTAGTGGCACGTCTCATCACATCCAGTGGCATTCATAAGGCTCCACGGTTTACTCTTTTCCATATGGCTATTACAAATGGAGCTACAATGGTCCAAACCACACTTTGCAAGCTGACCTTTGTTTAAGACAGGCATTTCTTGCTGGGATATGTAAAAACAGAAAATTTCATCATCTTAACTCTTGTGATGCATCAAGCGAGCACGAAATCCCTTGCAGCATTGCTTTGCCTTTTACAGTGATTGACAAGATGTCAGTTTTTAGTAAAATGCTGCCGGAGCCACAATCAAATGCACTATTCCCACAGTAGTTCTTGTTCCAAATTACATCAGTGCAGTTGAGACACAAACAATGGGAATACTAAATGGAGCCATGTTGCTATGTTGGAGACAGGGAAGGAAAAAATAGCAAGACTTGCCAAATTAAACAAAAAAGTGGTGAGAGGAAGAATATTTGCTACTAGGTTGCCACGGGTACACTAATAACAGGAGATAATAAAACTCATGTAAACAATTAAACAGCTAACAGGGAAATCCAGGAAAAACTGATAGTCTACTGAAAAATTGCAGTAAATGCAGGTAGTTGATAGCAAAATAAACCATCCTAAGGAAAAGATTCACCTGCTTTAATACTTTTTAATGAATGATCCTTTAGCAAGATTGCAATTAAAAGAATCATCATCTTTCTATTAGCCTTAGAAGAAGGACCTGCTATTACTTTTCTTTCTTGAAGTGTATCTATAAACTCTGCTAGCTGACACATGTAACCATTTGCTTCCAATCCTCAGACCAAGGAAAGACCAATGAAATGAAAAAATCCTTGATGCTCAAGATATCTGGAGACCTGTGGCCTATCAAAATTAATGAAAAAGGTGTCAAATAACTTTTAAGAGTTAGAATCAATCCACAGTGTATAAATCCCACTGCCCTCATCCCCTTGTGTGGGATTTTGTTTTGTAACAGCCCACTGTGGATGTCCACCATAAAGAAAATTTAATCCTTACTGATGGAATAAGAGATGTTGGTACACGCTTTACCCACAGAGTGAAACAACATTAAAAAACTATTCTTGAAGCATCCCAGCAGAAGGATTTCTGGGCTTTGTAACCAAAATGGTATTTTGTGTCCCTTCGTATTTTTGTATTTTTCTGTTCAACATCCAAAAACCAAAGTAATCACAAACTGGGTCTTGAGAAAGAGCCCTCAACTCCCTTTGCACCCAGTCACTCACCTTCTGGGCCGGTGACTTCAGGCAAATGGGTAAATTTCTCATTGCAATAGTTGCCCTCGCAGCAGCAGAAAAACACTTGAGGGTTTTCTTCTGTGGCTACGCACTCCTGCCTGCATTGGGGAGGGGCAGACAAAGCAATGAAGGGAAGAGATAAAACAATGTCAGCCAACTCCTGCCTCTTGTCTTTGGGAGATGACCTGCCCCAAATTGTCTTCTCTGCATGCCCTCTCCTGCTGCAGCACTGCACAGATCTGCAGTCTCCACTTAGAGAAAACAACCTGGCACACAAATACCCCAGTGGATAGCAAAGATCCTTGAAAAGACCGTAAAGGAAACAAATGCTTCCATATGTACTGAAGGCATTAGATGGTGAGTAATAAATAACAGCTGCCACTGCTAAGGGAATGAGAAGCAGAGAAACGATGGAGAGATGCTTCGTTCCCTGAGCAGTGCCTTTCCTGCAGCCTGTATGCATGCTGTCAGGGGAAAGGAGTATTTGATCATGCAAGTAAAGATTGTGCCATAAAACACACATGACGAGGCTGCTTTCATGTCCCCGAGCATCACTTCACATCCTTGAAGGGCACCAGACAGCAGCAGCAACAACAGTCCTGCTGCAGGTAAGAGGGAGGCTTGCAGGTTTGGAATTTAGGCTTTTTTTTTTAATGTTTAATTTCCAAGTGCCTTCTCCTTTAAAAAAAATCCTATTCCTGCACAAAAACCTTCAAGAAAATCAGGTTGCATCTCTCTTTCTGTATTTGCCTCTAATCCAGGTAGCGCTACAGCCTTCTCAGCACTCAGGTTTCCCTTCCATGCTGTGTTAGGGGACTTCCATGGATCAGACCAATTCTACTTCCACACATCCTCCTTCTCCCACAGATCAATGCCCGAAGAGTAGTGCAGCAATTTTTTCAAATCTCTAACAGTCATTTTTTTCTCTTTCTTAAATGCCTGCTTCCCTTCCCTGCCACCTTTTGCTAAACCCTCTGCTTTTAGCTATCAGGGTTGCAGAGCTGCTCTCCGCAAAGAACTGTATCAAACTGTTTCCTGAAGCCCAGCTAAATTATATGCATAACTTCCTTCCTTCAACCACTCGGAGGAAGTAGCAAAACAATCATATGTGTTTGACATTATTACTCATTTATGAACCCCTGCCAAGCCTCCGTTTCTGTGGTATCACTGACATACTGCCACGAGAAGAATGGAAAGGGCACTCTGCAATCACAGCACAGGGTAGTTTTTGGTGCTTTATTCCTTTTTTGGGGAAAAAAAAATGGCTCTAGCTGAAATGTCTCCTGCAAAGTTTCAGCTGGAAGAACCTGGTTTGTTAAGTATTTTAGTTTTTAAAACTTCTATGAAAAAAGGCAGCTATGTTACTTATTCAAATGAACAAAGATGTTTCAACAAGTTAAGCAATGTTTCCAGATGCTTTTTTGTGAAATCAGATAACAAGCCATTTGGATTTACAAGCATCAGTATTGGAGCCTTCAATAGGAAACACATCCTTTGCTAAATCTGTTGGTTAAGAAACCAGGCTAATGAGTGAAAACAGCCTACTCCACATCTGCAATTTATTATCCCTGTCTTCAAGTTGGTGTGCACCCAGGGCAGCCATCCAGGTACGTATGACATGTTATACTTAGTAAATATTACAAATGAGATGGTGGGAGAGAATGACACATTTTTCTATGGCAGTGAGGGCATGTTTTGTAGCAGTTCACGTGCTCTTCAAGGGAGCACAAACACATCCTCTCTGGTGGGGCTGTGTAAATAAACAAAGAGCACACAAGGAGGTTCTCAAACACCACCTTTTTCCTATAACCTTAAATGTACATTTGTGGTATTCTTGCTTCCTTAAGATAAAGGACAGAGTAAAGAACCGTCACCCTCAATGCTCTTGTCCTTGCACTAATGAATTTTTCACTTTCCAGAAAAAAGAAGGCAGTGGTTGGCCCAGACAAGCACGGTCTCTGTGTCTGTGCTGGGAGAAGAACTGAAGCCTGGCAGAACAGGACCATGCCCTGCATGCAGGGGATGCTTCTGCAGATACGGGTGCACAGAATCCTAGAATGGTTTTGGTTGGAAGGGACCTTAAAGATCATCTAGTTCCAACCTCTCTGCATGGGCAGGGACACCTCCCACTTGACCAGGTTGCTCCAAGGCCCATCCAACCCAACCTTGAACACTTTCAGGGATGGGGCAGCTACAGCTTCCTTGGGTAACCTGTTCCAGTGTCTCACCACCATCTAGGGAAAGAATTTCTTCCTAATTCCTAATCTAAATCTACCCTCTTTCAACTTAAAACCATTATCCACATCTCCTGGAGCTGCATGAAGGAGCTTAGCGTCCAAAAATGCTGAAGACAGAAAAGAAAAGGGCATCAGCATAGCACCATCAATCAAAAAATCATCTTTTTAGTCTTTTTTGCCATCTTGGGATGCAACACTACCTGCATGAAAGACTACAAGGACACTCAAAGGAAGAGGGAAAAAAAAAAAAAAGACTCAATTTAAACAGCTTTTATCTAATTAAAGCTAACCTTTATTTCAAATGTTGCTTTCAACACTTGCACTGTTTGTTAATTCTCAGAAGATCTTTTAGCTTTGCCCTAGAACTGCAGCTTTGAAGAATCAAGCTGCAGGATAATGGATGCTCAACCCCAGGGCTGCAAAAAGGCTTGTAAGGAGCCCTGGAAAGTTTTTACTGTTGTAACAGAGCAACGCATTATGACAAAGTTTAAGAACCACTACATGCCTGCACAGAGACACTCAGTGACAATACAAGTGTCACTGTTTATGAGAGAAGGCACTGAAAGGAGAAATCTGTTTACAGTAAACACTTCTGCTTGGAAGTAGGAAACTAGAGTGACCTTCTGTTCTCAGAAGGATTGGCATTAAGATTACTAATGGGCCAAGGAGGATTGATTTATCGGGAAAGAATAAAAATTTAACTATATATAGAGCTTGGCTACACAACTGGCAAGGGAATAGGTGTGGTAGGAAAGTAACCCTGGTGCTAATAATAGAAGGAAGATGAGGAACAACTCACAGTCAGGGTAAGCTATGGCAACGGGCACAAAAGCAGGGACAGTGCACAGTGCCAAAGTGAGAAAACTCTCCAATCATGGGACAAATCTAGTCCCACAGTTTAGGGCCTGATGTCCTAAATTTTTTTGAATAAGAAGCTACAAAAATGAACAGCTGGGAAATGAACAAAGGCGAGATCAACCTACATTGGTGTTATATCAAGGGAAATCCCTGAATTATATGTTCTGCTAATCCTTACTGAAAGGGATGAATTTGGGTTGGTTGGTTTGTCGTTGGGGTTTTTTTTAATAGAAACACCGAGTAAGCCCAGAGTAACTGAGCATTGTCCTTTCCAACTATGAAATTTCAGAGAGCTGTTTGTAATTCTTCTCCCCTCTACAGAATTGCATCAAGGGAAATGAGAAAATACTAGTTTATTTTCTCAGCTATTTAATGACTTTTATTTCATATGACAAAATCTCATTCCTTTTCAGCTGGTTACAGGCAGCGACACACAAACATGTGTCGTGCCTTTGCTGCCCCATTCTTTCTCCTGGCCCATCTCTTAACTCAGCCAAAGGATGCTGGAACTTTTTGCAACATCACAAACACCAGAATATCTAAACCTCTAAACCCCCTCAGATATCTATGCATTTCTAGAGAGCTCCAAATGATTCCAAGTTTTCCTTTGTATTGCCAAATGCTCTTGGAAGAACATATTGCTCTTCATTTGATGATACAGGACACATTTTTTGACGCATGCCAGAATTATCAAAGCTTTGTTAAGGGAAAAAATAAAACAAAACCAAACCACAAAATGAAAAAACCTAAAAGTGCCTTTTGCAGCTTCTGTTTAGAAAGACAAGGCAGAAAAATGACAATTCTGAGAGCTGCATTACCATCAGAATTTGTCTGGCTGAATGGGCCAGTTGACTTGGACTTCCTTGCTTTTCCTCCACGTGAAAATCAGAAGCCTTTGCTCTCAGAGGAGCAATTAAACCTGCACTCAGAAAAAACAGGCTATTACCTGTCATAACAGTTGAAGTCATCTAACCAGCAGCCTTTCTTCACCAGCTCAATGGAGCCTGAGTTGTTTCTCCAGGAGGCGTAGCAGTGGAGCCTCTTGTCCTTCTCCCCCTCGCAGCGCTCCACGCCGCTCTGGTTGGTCTTCTCCAGCTCCCAGTTGGCATTGTAGTAAATGCATTCCCTTGTCTCAGCCTCCCCATGGCCTGGTCCTGAAGGAAAAAAATCCAAACCCCAACTATGTTAAAGCAAATCAGACACAGATCCTGGGAGACGCATCTCCACGTGGCTTTGTTTTAGGTGATGCATGAGGAGCTAAAGCAGCTCATCAAGGGGAGCTTCAGCATAGTGTGGAGGGTTATTCTCCTTTGCTGGTGTGTGGGGGGAAAAGGGGGTCAGGTTTGTCAAGTTTTACAACAGCTGCTCATGATCAAGCCAAGAGCCCAGGTGAGAGCACAAACCACCCCTTCCTTCCCCCTCCCCAACCAGTGCTTCAACCACAGAACCCAAAGCAGGAGGATGTACAAGGCAATCCATATCCAATATTATCTAACCACAGAAACACTGTTTAAGAAAAAAAATCTCCCAAGGTGCTACTTGCTGGTTCTTAGATTGTCACACACCAGAGTTACCCTCCTTTTTGACCCCTAGTTTGGGAAACACTTCTGAAAAATAAATGATTTCTCATATCAATAGGATGTGACTAAGAGTAGATATTATTCATCCTGCAAAGCAGGGCCAGACAACTCCCTATTCCATACTTAGATCCTAGGCTCAGGCTCACTTGGTTATGTCTCCATAAAACAAATACCATACTTTTAGCTCTGGTGGACACAGTCCACCCTGCCTTGCCACCGAAGCAATACCTTCAGCAAATAGCAACTCTGTTCCCTAAATAACTCTGGCCAACCCAAAGAGACATGGTCACCACAAACCAAGAAGTCTCCATAGCCTATAGGTCTTTCCCCATTAGAGCTTTGTACCAAAGAACTGAGGAGTTCCTACTGCCTCGAGTGAAACAATTCTTCTGTGGCCACCACAGCACAGAACTGAGATGAGATTACAAAAACATCAAAGTCAGGTAAACAAACATATCTGCAGATGACCTGTTTTACCCTAGGCCTTAGAAATCCTCCCTTCATTTGTAAATGTTCTGCTATCTGGCATTTTGAGGATTACTTGGAGAAGAAGAATGAAACAAACACATGACATGTAAGCAGACAACCTGAAAAGGTACCATGAAACTTGTGGATTCATAAATCCTGAGATGCCCTGCAGCTATCTCTCTTTGGGATTATCCAACCTACGGCAAGGTCAGACCTGGCCATTATTTTGACAGATTGCAATCACGGAAAATGTAGGTATCCCAATAAAATGTGTTGACAACTGGGTAGAAAACACAAATGGGTCCCACAGGATGGTGAAATGAAAAGTGTTGTGCTCCCAGAATAGCCAGACCTTTGCAAAGCACAGAACCAAGTTTCTGGCTGGAAAAATTTGCAGTGCTTTTGTGACTATCTTCTCTGAAGGCTGTGACACCTTTAATACTGAGACCAAGGCAGCAGGATGATGTTTGGACAGTCTAAGTGCAACTCAAGCCTGTGACTGCCACTCAACATGGCAAACCAGCCATTCTGAAAGGTCTCTACAAGGTGATGAAATTCACTCTTCCTAAGACACTGAGAAGTGAGTGGCTTACAGCCAACAGATAAACACCCAGACTGAGCACAGGCACCAGCTCCAGGCACCAGATACCTTCTGTAGCTTTAGTATTTCCATACCTGGACATCCATCCACTACTAATTTAAGTACTCTCACAATACTCAGAGAAGGGAGTATTACTCCCACCTGCATATCCAACATGCCAAGATTAAACAAAATTGTCCCAAGTGACCAGGATGCTGGGAGAAGCCTGACCTGCCTTTCCACAACATGCAATTCCTCAAGTTGCCATGTCTCCAAGCTGTTACCTGGAAGCAGGATTCATCTCCAGTTTTGCTGTGCATGGATAGCCCTTTAGAGATAATTCTTGAGCTAGAGATTGCACTCAAGCTATTCAATGTAGCCTGAGCTGGTGCAGGGAATCAGCCTTCTGCTGCCTACAGGTGTCAAGCAAGGAGTGCAGGTGACCTGGCCCAGAGTGGAAAGAAAGCAGCAGGAGAAACCATGGTTTCTGTCAAAGCTCAGGGTGATGTGTCTGACCTTCTCCTGAAACTGACACCTGTACTCAGTAATGGGCAATTTTCAAGGTATGGAGCAAAATCAGAATAGGAGGATCTCTCTGCACGTTGAAGAGGTGTTTTTTGGGAAGGGGGTTTAATCTGCATCGAGGGAGAGGCTACAAAGGGAGGAGGGGTATGAGAAAGTCATAAAGCTGACTTCTGAAACTGGGAATTATATTCAAAGCACATGCAAACAAAGGCTCAGTTTCAATAGCACCTGCAGGTTTTATTGGCACTTGCAAAGCTCCATCTGAGTTTTCCTCTGACAAGTTGCCTGCTATAATAAAAACAACCTACCAATATCCCTCAGCACAGAACAGTGTCAATATTGACACTCCTTGTTAAAGCCTTGATATTTGTCCTCTTGATACTTACACCACTCTTTGTTAGGGCAGATTAAGCATTTCTGCTAAATGCCCGTTAAAACATCAGGCACGTGAAGGAGCATTGTCTTGTATGCAGGGAGGGTGATATTTATTTTTTAAAAAAAGAATTAGTAAATATCTTAGCTTCATTGTAATACTTCACATGGCTGATACCTGATAGTCACGATCATCTTCTGATCCAGTCCTTGAATTACATTTTGTAATAACATTTCCATCATGTCAAACAGAATCTTGCTCATGCTCCAGATGGAAATCTTCTCTCAGTCCCCAACTCCATCTCCCCAAGAGCAGGAAGGTTTAATGAACCATTTGCCTGGGAAGCAGCCCCCAAATCTAATCCTGGCTTAGCCACTTCTGTCCATAACCTCAAGCAATATTGTGTAGCCTCTGTTTTCTCCAGCTGAAATGAAGGCCAATGCAATGCACAAAGCTGCGGTGAGATTTGATGGTTCCACTGTGCTTTGAAGAGGGAATGTTAAAAAGATGAGAAGCAGGAGCTGTATCAGCTCTGGGACCAGCAAACCAAGGCTGCTGAATCCATTGCTGAGCCCAGGCTCCCCTCCCCACAGACAGTTGTCTTTTCTGGAACAACTTTCAGCTGAAGACTAAGATCTGCTTGCAAACACACAAACCAAACTCTGCAAACAGCAACTGCGTCAGGAAAAAGACCTTTCGCATTTTTTTTTCTTCACTGTCAAAGTTTTGATGAATCGAATAAAATCCTGTATAAAGTTCTGGATGACTAAACATGTATATTTTCCTTAAAACAGCTCCTAAGGATGCTTGCATTAAGGAGACACTAAAAACCTGTGTCTCCTACCTGCTTTTTAAAAATCTGTTTGGTAAGGGTCCTCATCCTGCTGGGTGCTCAGGACTGCAAGAAACCATTTAGTTTGTTCCCAAGACAGTCTCAGCAGGAAGGGGCACAGCTCCAGAACAGGGTGTTAATTTACCTGCTGCTTTAGCTCATCAAGAAACACTCACATCTTGCTCTGTAATGGATCATGCAGAGACCAAAGTTTGTAACCAATCTGCACTCGCTGTGTTAAAAACCTCAATGGAATGGAGGGGAGAGGCAACTGAAACTGGGGTTTGTCCCTTTGAGAGAGAATGGTGGGGTGGTGGTGACTGAGAAAAGGAAGTCTGAGCTCTGTTCCTTTATCTCCAAGAAGCCAGGTAGTTTTTCCTGCCTCTTCTTTCCCACTTGAACAGCAGCTGTGGAAGTACCCATTTCCCCAAGGCTATGAGAGGTCTAGAAGAAACAGAGCTGGACACTTCTGCAGAGCAACACAGCTGGGAGAGGCACAGATTAACCATGTCAAGTTGCACAAAAAATTGAAGGGTGTTGCCCTAAAAAAGATGCAGGAAGCACTTGTCTGGTTCCACAAGACACAGCTGATGGATTCAGGCAACAAGGACTGGGTTCAACTAGAGCGGGCTTCCCTTAAACCACAGCAGCAGGACCTGGCTCAGGGGAGGTACTGAACCAAACCTGAGCACCTTAAAGAAGGGACAGGATTAATTTTAGCAATAAAAAGATTTTCCTGAAATAAAACCCTCACAAACCACAGTCCTGCTCTTCCCTCCCCACTATGCTCTTACTCTCCCTCATGGCAGCACTGGCACAGAGGAAAGAAGTTCCTGACCTCCTTCATTTGGTGGCATTGCCTGGTAAGGACACTCATGCTTAACTTTTGGCAGAAAGTCAGTTTGAGTTGGGTGTAACAAGATACAAACTATTAGCTAAAGAAGTTTCGCTCTTTACAACTACCTGAAAGGAGGCTGGAGCCGGGGGGGGGTTGGTCTCTTTTCCCAGGCAACTTTCAACATGACAAGAGGGCATGGACTTAAGTTGTGCCAGGGGAAGTTTAGGTTGGATATTAGAAAGAATTTCTTTACGGAGAGGGTGATCAGACATTGGAATGGGCTGCCCAGGGAAGTAGTGGATTCTCCGTCCCTGGAGATATTTAAAAAGAGCCTGGATGTGGCACTCAGTGCCATGGGCTGGGAACTGCAGCGGTAGTCTTCAAGGGTTGGACTTGATGATCTCTGAGGTCCCTTCCAACCCAGCTGATTCTATGAAGTGTTGGAAGACTGGTGGGACCTGCTGGCCTGTGCATTCTGCAGGGGAGATGGTGGTTGAACCATGTCTGAAGAATCTACAGCAGGCAGAACTTCACTTTTAAGAAAATGCTGAGCAAGGAAACCAGGAGCATGCACGTCTGGCAGAAGCATGGCACCTCCAGCTCTACAGCCTGCTGTCAGCCCCTGCTCTCTTCAAGGAAAAGAGACTCATATTAGCAGCTAGGCAAAAATATTTTAATGCCACGGTCCATGAATAGTCATTGAAGGAATAAAATCTGAAGTCGTGTGTGAAATTGAAGCCTAAGGAAGAACCAGGCTTTGCAGGAGCAGGTAGGTTTCTGGCATCCTACTGCATCCACCTAGCACTTTGGGGATGATGCAGAATGGCTTCCAACACTTTCCACAAACAAACACCACCAAGCTAGAATAACACCCAAAACCCCACAAAGGCAGAGGCAGGCTACCCACCACCACTCATTTTTGGGCAGGAAGTCAACTTTTTTACTTCAGTCCTGAGAAACTATCATTATGCTGATGACCCTGGGCAAATTTTCTGCTCCAGATGACTGAAGCATCACTAGGATTTTTCCAAGCAAGATCCCTAGCACCTACCAAAGACACTTAGTGATAGGAAGAGCAGCCAACACACCATGCAATGCGTGAGACCTTTCTCCTCTACTTGGGAGCAGCAAGGCACAGAGGGAACTCATTAAAAAGGGCCCTCTTGAACTGAAGGACTTCAGCTTGCTGAGGCATGGGACCTTGCTGCTGATCTGAGACTAAACTCTGCTCTCCTAATTTGGAGCTGCCAACAGATCACTGCGGCTGTGTCATTATCCAACAACTGCTAAATTATAGCCAAGATCCAGTGTAGCAACTCCAGGTCTAGGTGTTAGCAGTTGCTGGGTTCCTAACTCACAATTAGATACACAGGGAGTATCTTCCCCAAGGCTGAAGGCTGCTGCAAATCTCAGCTCTTTATCTCTGCCTTTCCCCTTTTAAAAAACCTAAGATGAAAGTGTATACAAAAAGATGGGATGTGTCAAAATAGTCTGTATAAACACTGAGTGATTTACCAGACAGACTGTTTGCCTAACTGTCAAAACCACCGGGTTCCATCCATGAAACTGTGTATGCAACTGAAATTATTTGCAAACACTTCGTTATGTCCCTATATAGCTATTTGTACATGTAATTTTATAATATAAAACGACCGAGATTGTACACTGAATTGGGGTAATTGCCCTCTAATTTGGAGGGTAATTGCATGTAGCAATTAAGCAACTGCAGATGCATTCTTGCATGTATGATTATGAAAGTCGGGCCCTTTGTTTGAGGTTTGGGTTTGTTTTCAAGAGCTATCCCTCAAACTGCAACATGGTTGAGCAGAGCTTGAAAGGAAAAGGCTGCTGGGCACACACCTTGCAGCCCAGCATCTGCTGGGATGAGCCACTTCAGTGCTGGCTCACACCCAACCCTTCCCCTTGCCCAGTGCCTGTGGAGATGCTAAACCAGCCCCCTCTGAACCCCGGGCTGCGTTCTGGCACATCCTTCAGTGGGTGGACCACGATCTAAACGTTTGTAGAACAAACTGAGAGGCACTGGTGGAGAAGGAAAAATCAGGGAAAGAGGGCTGCTTCCCCCCAGCTTCCCCCTCTTCCTCACACCTGCCTAGAAATTACGCGCAGGACCACAAATTAAAGAAATTCAAATAATTATTCCTAGCGTTGCAGATCACAAAATCAAGCCAGATGAAGGCTTGCAATTGGGAAAGTTTGAAAAATTTTGCTCTAGAGAGACCACCCAGTTGCATCTCTACAGAGCTGATAATGATTCTGCAATTAGCAAGTGTTGCTCCAGTGCTTATTCCCCAAGCGGGGTGATTTCATTCCTGCTGTACTTAAATAACAAGGTCTAAATACATTTTTAGGCAAAGAATCAAACTAGCAATGACATCTGTGGTTAAGAAACTGTACATGAGGATTTAAAGCCTCATTGTTTGAATCTCAAACCAAAACTTCACCCCACTTTTGGGGATCCCCAAGGCCAATCTATACCCGAGCATGGAGCCATCAAATCCCCAAGGCCTGTCCCTTCCAGCTGTCTGGGTGAAGGGATGGGCAGTGCACTGGCTTATTAAAAAACCCTGGTAAAACATCTACTATTTCAAAATGTTTTGGTTCTTGAGCCAGATCAGGTGAAAACAGGCTCATGCAGCACAGTGGAATGCCAGGGGAAGCTATTACTTTGAATTTTGTTTTCTGTCAATACATTTGGCATATCCCACGATAAAGGAGCTTTAAGTTTTCAAGTCAATCAATGGCTGTTAATCTATTATCTCAGCATATATTGCCATGGTAACCTGCAATGATGCCATTGACAACCAGTCTCAAAAGGACAGGAGGCTTTAAGTCATTTTCTTTTAAAATTAAAAAAGGAACTTTAATATTAAGAAATACATCCTCCCTGCTCACCAGGGATGGCAACTCAGGGCTTCTATATTCATGCCATGACTCACACTTCACAGCTTCCACGGACATCTGTGTAGCAATCCCCCCCTCTATATATCTTTTTTTTAACATGGGCTTAAGTCAGTAAAAGGTAACAAGGAAATTATAGAAGAGAATAAGATCTTTATTAGAATTTTCCCCCAAACTGGCAGTAAAACCTAGTTTCTAAAATATAGGGAGCATTTTTTAATAGTAATTACTGCCAGCTTGGGGAAAGGATGCAACAAAGATTTAATTCTTCTGAATAATACCCCTGGTGTTTTAAGTCAAACAGGGAAGACAGAAGGATCTGGAGAAGGACATGGAGCATCCCAGCTCCTTAAAAGTCCATAAAACCAGGCAGATTCCTGTTTAGGGAAGACAGAGCCGAGTGAAATGACAGCGTTATTCGATTTAGTGAAATACTGAGTGTACACACACACACACACACAGAGCTGATGAGATTAATCCCTTGGCCCGAAGGGGAGGATCACTCTGGAAAAGGTTTAGTAAATCATTCCTCTGGCCAAGCAGAGTGATCCAAGGAGGTTTGGCCAGGTCACAGGCTGGACTGGTGTGCAGCAGGACAGAAACGTTGCCAGCAGTTAATCAATTTTTGGAAGCAGTGCATTTTTTATTTGAACTCAGCTGGTCATTTCTATATTTTACTTAAAGAAGAGATCATTTCAGTTATCCATTAGAAAAAATCCTATTTTGTAGCATTTCAGTTAAGGACAAAGCCAAAATGTAATTAGATTTTTTCCTTTCTCATCGCTAACTGTATCTGTCTCCCAAAAAAGGTTTTAGTTCTTTAATAAAACCACCAGGGAGATCAATCAAAAGCATTTAATGCTGTGGTGCTTCTGCAGTTCATGTTTAAATGCACTTTGGGTCACAAACGAGGCAATTTGGACAGCAGAGCTCAAATCAGATTAGTAATAACACACAAAAAAGCCCAAATCCTTTTTTTTTTTTTTTTAAATACAGATAGACACTCTTCCACTACACCTAAGAGGATAAAAGCAAAATCAAGTCAGCCTCAACAAACACCAAGTTACACATCCAAAAACTTCCCTGCCACTGACCACCTGCCTGCATAAGGAGGAAGAGGAAGCATGAAGCTGCAGACTATCCATCCAAACCTCCTGAGATGCTGAGTTGCTGTCTATCATAGAATTTGGGTTGGAAGGCACCTCGAAGATGATCTATTTCTAACTCCCTCTTTACAGGCAGGGACACCTTCCATTAGACCAGGTTATTCAAAGCTCCATCTAGCCATGTGTGATCCTCATCCTCAAGGCTACCACCTCGTGCAGGACCCCTGCCAGAAGCATAGCAGACAAATGCAGATGCTTCTCCATCCACCCTGCTCATTAGGAGACACCTCCTTCCTTCTTTTGCACCACTATACCAAGAAACTGCCTTGCTCCACCACCACATTTCCACAGAGGAGAGGTGGTGTTTTCCCCCTAGACCACAAGTTTTCAAACAAGTGTCTCGTTATTGAGATGATTTTTTTTTCCTAACTTTGAGATAGGCATTTATAAAAGCATTAAGCAGACCATTTATTTAGCTTGTAACAGCAATGACTGCTTTCTGGCATGAAAAATGGACCCTTGTTGGCTAAACACTATGCAAGTAAGCTACTGAGAAGGCTGTCTCAGCCCCAAAACTTTGCTGCTTCAGTGACGGAAAATATTAGAGTTTAATTATGAGATTAAGATATTTCAGACTACACTCCTAAAAATCAAAGAGAGGGCAGATTTTGACCAGATGCCACAAATCACTAAGTAAAATATGCAGCAATTTCTGAAATGACATTTAAAAACCTCATCATTTGTTCTCTCCTGTTCTCCTTGGGAGCCAGCATGAGGTCCCCAAAGAGTATGGGAGGAAGATGTGAAAACACGTATGCTCGTAAATATTTTCCCACACACACAAAGAAGTTTTGAAAAGCTTTCAAAGCAAGTCTACAAAATAAATTTCCTTCTAGACAAAGGGATGAGGATACAGGAGCATCTCCTTGTGGAGTGCAGAGATTTAAGGAACACTAATAATCATGTGGCAACCACTCCCAGCTCTTTCATGCGTGCCTGGTAAACCCCACCATCCTCATTCTCCCATGCCAGTGTCAATGTCACCATCAGAAATGTTTTTCAGAGTTCTTGATTTTTAAGGTCTTCTTCATGGAGAGATTAATGTATGCCTAGGAACACCATGCACCTAAAATAATGGTGAAACAGCCCACCTGGCAAGCCAGAGAGCTTGGGTGCCCAAGCAGCAGCACCTCACTTCATAATCTATGTGTGGTCCTCTGAGATTTATCAGCAGGAACATTTCAAATATGCTTGAAAATCTGCTGAGTCTACTAGATTGGGCCCCAAGTGCTTTTCTATTGATTCTGCTTGACATTTCCAAATACCACAATTCCAAATTTAATCCACTGGTAATTGGAAAAACTGTAATGCATGTAAATGGACAAGATGTTGGAAGTCCAAAAGGTCAAGCATTAGGAAAGCAAGCCCCTAAGAACTAAATGATGTTTGTTTGTCTTCTTGTCACCATCTTCCACTTGGATAATCAAAGCTCGGAGTTGGCCAGGAAAGGAAATAATAAAACACAATCACTCTAAACTGGGAGAGGGTTCAAAATCAAAATCACATCAGTTTTCAACTCCATCATTGACCAAAATTCAAGTACACCATAGAGTTGACTAAATCAGCAGATTGTATTAACAAGTAGGAAACTCAGGGAAAAAATTAATTTGATAACTCTGACAGCAGAAGATGCTTTCTAGTTAGAAATCAGGTTTCTAAGATTATATTTCTGCTCCTCCTTAGCTTTACAGGCACTGGCCTTCTCCTTGTCAGCCAGCCAGCCAGCCAATGGGGAGCCAATGACAGAGAGAAAATCTTACCAGCTATGTAAATTCAAACCTCAGTTGCAGTGTGATGATGGGTGTTTGTTGGCTGATTCCAACTGGGACCTCTACTTTATTCCCCTAAGAAAACCAGACTCCTGCTTTAGAGGAACCAAAGGCTTCATCAAGAAGAAAAACTGCAGGACAATGCAGAGGATGCTTGCCTAGGTCTTCAGGTAGAGCCCTAAGAGAGAGCTGCAGCAAAGCTCATGTGAGGGTTCAGTGTTTTGATGGGCAATGAAGTCCTTTTGGGCAAAGACCTTTCTCACCAAAACACAGTGTGACAAAATTCCCATATTTCTCTCTGTTCTAGAGAATAAAGCACACAAATTTTAGCTGCCAGTCTGATCTGCATTTCCCAGTACTGGAACAATCACTGGTGCCCTGGGGTTTTTTAGATAAAAGAATAAGAATATGGTCAAAATATAGTGCACAAGCCAGCACTAGCACAATTTACAGCCAGTGTTACGCTGAGGAAGGACAAGCCCATGTTACCACACCTCAGTCAGAGTTCCCTCAGTTCAACCCACAGCAGTATGTATGGAAATACTTGATAACTCCCTGAGGCAAGTAGCATCTTTCTCATTACATCCTAGATCTTCTCATCATTCAAGTCTTGCAAAAAGAAGAAACCACTGACTTTCAAAAGCGTCTTTCACTGCATATTCTAGTATTTCAAGAGTTAAAAAGCTTCAGACCAAGCATGCTAAGGCATCTGAGCCTAGCCTGGAAGAGAGGCAGGAAGAAAAGCAGCTCTCTAGCCCTTGCAACCACACACTAGCCTTTAGCTCTCCAAAAGGAAGTAAAGACATTCCTAAAATTCTTCAGAGGATGAGAAGCAAATTGTCAGCTGAATCAGAAGTCCATTTCTCCCATCTTTACACTATTAATGGCAAAACCCACACGAGCAATTTAAAAGCCTCTTTTACAATGGAATTTTCCCCAAAGTGGTTACAGCACATCTAGGACTTGTCGCATGTTTACGGAAATGCACCTTTCTCCTTTGAGTCTACTGAAAAAAGCTCCTGTCAAATGACCTGAGGAAGGAATGTAGCACAATCCAATACCATCATGCAATTTCCAGTGATTGTTTCTGTTACAATAATGAAAGGCTGGATAACTACAGTGATTCTCTAAAGACAAGTTATAAAAGAGATGCTGAAGAGGTATTATGTAAAGGGAGGAGGGGAGGAGAATAAAGTAAACTTATCAGCTTTCATCTTGATTACATGCACTCTCCAGCATCTGTGTTCCACTTTGAAATAAAAATGTTTCTGAGCAGATTGTCCCATAGTTGAAACTTTGCCTGTTATGCAGGCAGAAAGCAATAAAATGTCTTGGACAGTTCTCCTGCCTGGGTGTTTCAGAGTTTTCTCAAGCCATAAGGAAGACCAAATTACTTTGGACCATAATGTGCACGTGGCACAGAAGGAGAAGCACTTACCCTCCATCCCTCTCTGAGGTTTCTGGATGACATGAGCTCCACCCCAGAAACTGAGTACACCCCCTTCCAGTTCAACCTTCTATTTAGATGCCCGTTCCCATGGTGACCAGGCTTCAATATTATGTAAAACAACATAAAGTAGTATTCCAAGATTCAGTGCTGTATTCCTAGACAATTTCCTAACCTTTGAAAGGTGGGGATCTCCACAAGCTCCATCTCTGAAGCTGCTCCCATAAGAACAAGGAGATTGGCCACTTTGAGGGACACTACAAATATTCAGAGGGATTTATTACTGGAAATGCAGTGAGAAGCCAAGAGAAGAGAAGGCTTTGGGAAGAATTTATTGGAGCCTTTCAATGTATAAAAGAGGCTTCCAAAAGGATGGAGAGAGGCTTTTAACTCACATTTGCAGTGACCAAGAAGTAAGGGTTTTAGACTGAAGGAGGGTAGTTTTATAAGGGTGGGGAGACATTGGAGCAAGTTGCCCAGAAAAGCTGCGGATGCTTCATCATTGTAAGTGTTAAAGGCCAGCCTGGATGTGGCTTTTGAGCAACCTGATCTGTGAAAGATGTCCCAGCCCATAGCAGGGAGGGTTGACTGGATGATCTTTAAAGATCCCTTCCAACCCAAACCATTCTGTGATTCCATAATGTAGACAGCTGGGTCTCTGAAAGAAAAACAACGGTATACGGTTGTCAGCCTCGATTACACAACTGTTGTGGTGACAAAAGGACGTTTGATCCCTGGTGATTCTCATCATGTTGAGAGTCAGCTGTGATTCAGAGCACACAGCTCTAGCTCTGCTGCCAAAGTCACCATTCTGATTCCACCACGAAGCTACAAACTGACCCAAGTCACCCCCTGACTTGCCATGAGCCTTGGTTTCCCTGTAGATAAAAAAGGACTACCAACAGGCATTTCTGAAGCACTGTGCAAGATGTAGATGAATTTATAAGCAATCAATTTATATAAATCCTCCTTCTAAATAACCTGCACATTCAGTAGAGAGACCTTTCCAGGTATGAGAGAGAAGGTCTGACCTTGACAGAGAAAACCATTTCAAAACTTGAAGATACTTTATACTTCCTTCTCTTCCTTCTCCTCCAGATTTCATTAAGAGGGCAACCAAGGATCAATTCATCCTCCTTTAAAACACCCTGCAAAAAATCTTTCAAATACTTCCTCCACAACCTGCAAGGTGATCATTTTAGGCTACAGTCAAACCCTTCTCCCATCAGCAAGATGCAATAATCACTTGTTTACCTCCATGTGCATGAGCTGCAAGATGAGAGAGCTCTCTGCAAGTACATATACCCAAAGGTCTGGCAGCTACAGAGATGAGCAAACTGCAGCCCTGAACCATCTTCTCACTGCCTCCCTCTGCTCAGATATACCAGGGGACACAGGCATGCAAATTCCTCCCACCTCTCTAATAAAAAAAATGCCATATGAGACATTACTGCACACTCCTGTTAATCAGCAGGAACAAAAATGGAAGACATGCCATCAATAAAGTCCACATTTCTCTAAATAGAACAGGAAAAAAAATTCCAAGGTACTGTGAAAAGTTTCACTGAGGCAGCAGCCTGTTGAGCAATAAAACACTAAGCTACCACCAAATAGGTTTGAACACACAGATCTCGGTGCTCTTCAGCCAATTTTCCTGAACTTTGGTAAGGTGTTGCAGCTATCCGAGAAGAGCAAACAAAGTTTGTGATAAGTTTTTAGAGAGTGCAGGACCATTCATCTGCTTCCACTCAGACACACAGGTGAATGCACCTGCTTCAGGCAAGGGGCAACACGGGTGGGAAATTTTCCACCTTTTGATCTTTCCTCTTATGTTGGAGCAAATATAATACAGGAGTGTTTCAGCCCACCATTACCTGTATGATTTCCCCTGGGTACCACATCACAGTTCAAGTTTTTCAATATAAATACCCTAGTACAGGATTCACTTTCTTTAATATACTAGCCCTGGCAAAATGTAACCTATAATTCTAGCTGTCCTGGGACTTCTGGTGAGCACTAACAGATGTGCTCTTCTTAACAATGAATTAAGACTGGAGAATAATACTGCTGATTGATCTCCTCCATCTCATAAGATGGCCCTTGCTTTGCAGTAGAGAAACTGAGGAGTGAAACATGGGATGAAGGAAGGGTCAAGCAACTGATGAGTAACGAATGACGAGGGGTGAAACGTGATAAACAATAAATGATGAAGGGTGAAACAATTACAGCTGGTGGGATTCAGGTTCAAAACAAACTTGGAAAAGCTGGTTGCTCATACAAAAGGTAAGTGACATGTGGAACCTCTTCTGAAAAGGTGCTCCATAATGTCTTAAGAAGAACCCCATGCACTTGCTTTTTCTGCCAGTCTTCCCCAGCCATCTTTTGGCAACAGATGGGGCAGGCCACCAGATGGGTGGGCACTTTTTTTTCTAGCCCAGGCTGGCCATTGAAGACATTTATTATGGGAGCTGGACAAACTAAAAAACATACTTTAAAAAGACTTCAAATGTTGCAAGACCCAAGCAGCTACTAGTAAACCAAATGCAGTATGTTACTGACTCTCACTTTGTTCTTTATTTCCATTTGATCCATCCACACAGCCTGCACTTCTTTTCATATTGGGATTTGAGGAACCCAATCCTTTTGAACAACTGCCCCAAGCCCAGAAGTGCCATTTGGAGCCAACAGCTGCTGGGAGAAGAACACAACATCTCCTCAAGCTCCTCCCTGCCAGACCCCATCCCTGCTCCCCTTCAGACCAATCCTTGCAACTGTTTTCCAATGGGCAGAGATTTTGCACAGGGTTTTAATCTGTTCATTGATATTTTCCACCTTAACAGCTTTTTAATGTTTTATGTAGCAAGGATGCTCTGGCCATTTAAGGAGGGAAGAATGCAGTAGCAATTATGCACCAACAGCACTGAAGCAGAGGAAGCAGCTGTGCCTGTCCAGCTGTATTTTGGAAGAAGATGTGGACCAAGAGTTTCAAAGGGAGTAAAGACTTCCATGCAGTGTAGCCCACCAAAGCTATTTTGACAAGGTGACTGATTCTTCAGAGGGCTAAAAATGCTTAAAATATCTCAAATTAACTATCCACAAGCCACTACACAGTTTTAAAAAATCTAAGCAGGCAGGAGAAGTCACTATAGTGCTCAGTCCAAGCAGGAGTTTCACTACCAGCTTCTATCTCAGAACAGTAAGGTATCAACCATTGTCTTCCTTGCCATAAAAGATACATTTCTAGCATGGGATAATTAATGGGTTTAGCTACTACACTGCAAAATTGAATGATGCCTGTGTTTCTACTGAAAAGTAGTTCTGAAGGTTGAATCAAAAGCAAGGGAAGCCCTACAAAAGCTGGAGTCCCTGGGTTACAGCAGGCTTTTCTAGATGGATAGGGACACATAGTTATGCTGATAAAAGCCCCACATCCCTGGCATAGCAAAAATATAAGTCCTGTCTCTGTGCTACTAGTTTTACTGAAGGAGATATGTAAACTTTCTTATTCCTGGAAGAGGACTAGGCCCACCTTACATTGCTATCTCAGGCATACATGAATGTAGGAAGCACCCTACACACAACTGAGAAGCAGAGCCAAGACACACACACGGTCCAGGCTTCAAAATGGTTTGTGAAGTAAAAATAACATGCATCACTTTATGCACGGTTACATTTTCAAAAGCAAAAAGTGTTAGGAAATTTTTTTGAAGACAGCCAGTAATGTTTTGCAAGGATCGCTGACTCAAGCCCTCGATCTGGCTGTTTAGCTGATGACTGGAAAACAGCTCTGGCTATGTTTATTCTTTAGACAAAGTCCAGCTAAAAATGCATCCAGGCTTAAATAATCTGTGTAACAATGACCTCAAAACCCCAAATACAACATTGCATTGCATGCAGGTTTCCCAACAGGATAAAGCATTGTCAGGGCTGATAACCAGCGATCTCCTGATGCACACAGTTTACCAACGCAGCATTTTTGTCTTTGCACCACTATCCCTGCTCTTGGGAGCAGCACACTATTTCATTTCCATTTGCATTTCAATATGGCCCTAAGGGCTTAACATACATCTGGCCCTCCCTGCACCAGTCTCTTCCCCAAGAGGATGTTGCCTAAAGAAGGGAAGACAAAGGATGCACCGACTCTTGTGCAACCTCAGACATCAGGTCTTGGCCAAACCCATGAGCAGATCCTCCTGCATCTCAGCATCCCAGAGAAGCAGCCCGATGCATTCTGCTGCTCACCATGCCAGCACTACTTTACAAACAGCAGCAAATTTCCCAGTTACCACAGGTGGGGAGAGACAGAGGATGAGGCACACATCCAAGTCCAAGGTTCTAAGTCAGGTCAGGAACAAGCCACTAGGGGTATTTGACTCAACTTCAGAAGATTCCAACTTGCCACGTTGCCTAAACAACAAAAGCTTAACATAACACTATAAAGGGTCTGCAAAGCACAGCTTGGGAACTGCAGATCTCACATGCATTTTTCTAGTCTTATATCCATCACGCCACTGCCACTCTCTCCACCCCTTGCACAGCCCAGTCCAGCAATGGTTTTGCTCCTGTCATGAATGTTCCTTCAGTGGGGGAGGACTTCATATATTTTAAAGACATTTATAAAGTAGTATTATTTAGGATGTGTGAGCTATTTCAAGTAGTGAAATACTGGTTTTTCTTCCAGACTGAGAAGTACTTTTATTCACACACTCAGTGTCTCCCCCTGCCCTGATGCTGGCCCTAATCCCCTCCCATCAAACTCACTCCTCAGGGGGTGGACACAGGCAGAGATGATAAATGAAATCAGATGTCCCAGACCAGCCACAAAGCTCATTAACTTTCTATCCTCATCAGAAAGCCTGAGTGGGAGACATTGATTTTGCCCGTGCTGTCCAGGGAATTGGCAGTGACCATGTTGGGCAGGGGTAGGTGGCCCCTCATGCAGGAGCAGGGTTGGCCTCCAGCTGCTGTTAAGTGAAGAACTGCAGACAGGAGGATCCTCAGACTCATTTAAAAATAATCTTCAAATAGGGCGGTGCCTCTCAATTGAGCAGGCAGCACGAGTCCTGCCAAGATGCTTAAGCTTTCAGCCACTCACTTTTCACATTGGCCACGTGTATTTATTCACACCCAACCACCTGCACGTCCCAGCCCATCCCCTGCCTCCACCACAGAGCTGCTGCGCATTTTTTTTTTTTGCCATAAATATCTTTATCAGGGACTTGGCAACAGGGAGTGTAACCCACTTATCTCTCCATCTAGAAAATAAATATATAATTTTTTTAGGCAAGGACACATATCAAAGAGTGCAGGATGCAGCGCAGTGACTCACACAACGGGCACGGTGTAAAATTGGCTGCATGCATGTCCACACCGGGCATTCTGCAGCTCTGCCTATAATTAGTCCTTCAAACGCTAGAGGGGAACAAATTCAAAGAGGTTCCACTTCCCAATTATTCACATATTTCCAAATCAAATGGTTGTCTGTCAGAGAGCAACATGCCATTGCCCTAGGATATCAAAATGCAAACTGAAAAGTCTCTCCAGGAACAGGATTTGCTTTCATTACATTTATATCACCTAATTCATTTTAAGATTATATATAATTAGTCTCCCCCTCTGTTTCCCCCCCCACCAGTTCAATATTCTCTCTCAAGCTATTTTAGAATACATGCCAATGGCACTTCTTCTAAGGCAGCAGCCTCTTGCCTTTCAAAAAATATAAGGAACTGTAATACTTTTTTTAGCATTTTCTTTCTTTGAATTGCCAAATCTTTCGTGTGTGCATTAGCACCAAGCCACTTCTACAGCTTTTATGTTATTTTATTGAGAAACACCTCTGAGAAACTTTCTATCTTAACTTCTCATTAGCCTTCTGACTGTCTCAGATTTCAAGCTACTATTCCTCATGTTTTACAGCCATTTTCTATCACCTTCAGATTCATCATCACTGCACTATCTTTACTTGAACATCTTCGCCTTCATTTTAAATCCTCTTGATTCCAGCAGGTAAACCTGCTGTAAGGTTTAATACAAGAAAAAAAAAAAACAAAGTGCAATTTCCTTGAACTTGAAAGATGAGCCCTACATCCTGTAAAACATTTTCAGCTAACACATAAAGAGACTCCTGAGAGGGGCAAGTTATTTCTGACCAGCTATGAATATAAAGAAATTATTTCATTATTGTCAATTTAGAACTAAGGAAGGAGGAGGATTTATCCCTGTGAAGGAGAGATGGCGTTTGCTCTGCTCCAACATTCTACTGAGATTTCCCTGAATTTGTGGGGGGGGAATATCACATTTATCATCAGCCACTTTCCAACAGATGATGTTGGGGTTAGATGAAAAGAACCAAATTGCTACCAGAGGTGAAACAGCACAGTACCAAATACAAGGAACATACCCAGTGTGCCACTGTCACCATTCCAGCACAAACTACCCAGCAGGTTTTGCTAAGATGAAATCAAATGTTTCTCTGTGACAAGAAGATGCCAAAGGGGTGTGACGACCAGGTCCAGGACCCTGCAGTGTTTCACTGCTTTGCTACCACCACCCTCAAACCTGTGCTCTTCTCCCTTTTGAAGCAATGGGTTTGTGGGTTTTTAAGCACCAGAAAAGGGGAAGAATTTTTTAGAGCTTCTTCCAATTTGCAAAACAAATTTATACATAACCCCCACCCTCCCCCCCCCCAAAAAAAAGGATGTTTCCACCAGTTCCCACAGCTGCCCACAACCCTTGGGCTCACTGCTGCTTAGCATCAGGGCTTTGAGCGTCTTTATATGACTATGAGAAAAATAGCACAGCTTTTAACTCGTAACTCACAGCCCTGGAGGTAAAGCCAGGGTGAAGATGGGCTCATTTTATCATGAAAGAAACCAGGTGAGGGCAGCCTCAAAGGAAGAACCTGGGCTGTGCTAAAATAGGGACCAACACTAGCAGGCAGGGCTGCCTGGATGTATAAATAGCTGAAGTGGAAAAGTATCACAATCCCTCATGAAAAGAGAAGGAAAAAAAAATTACTTAACTCTATCCAGTAAAATCTGGCATCCTACACAGTTTCCACCTGGTGGATGTGGGGAAGACCCCATGGCCACACAGCCCAGCTGCCTCCAGTGCCTGTCATCCCTCTGTCCTGACCAGCAACAACCATGCTGGGTCTGAGGACAAGGACACTGGCACCAGGGCCAGCCAACCCACCCAGGACCACCAGCACCATGGCAGCAGCCCAGGCAGGGGGGGGAGGAGGAGGAGGAGAAGGAGGAGGCGGCAGCCTGGGAGGGAAACTTCTGCCAGAGCGAAGAAATTCTTAATGCATCTCAAGCCCTGAGAGTCAGAAATGTCTCTCCCTACCCCAAAATCTGACCAAAGGAGTCTGGGAGAAGCATTTCTGGTTTGGCCCATCCAAAGCTGTGCACACAAACACCAACACTGGAGAGAGGGTGATGGGGTTGGGGAAGCCCAGCTCAGACATTCTAAAAGGGAAAAATACAGTGAACACTCATACCCACCATAGATTAATTTATCTTTTTTTTTTTTTTTTTTTTTCAGCCTAATGGATTCCCAGAACCACCTTAAAAATGTCCCCATGGCTCCTGCAGAGACAGCTAACTTAGAGGAGATTTCAAGCAAATGCTCCAGAAAATGGTGGCAGGAAATGTTGATCAATCTTACTGATCAAGATCAGGAGCACCAGCTCAGTTGTAGTTTGTTTTGCTTTGTTTTCCAAACATTTTTATTTTTTATTCTCCACCATTATACCTGCTTATACACCATACTGAAATTTCCCATTAACTCCCAGCATCTTATTTTCAGCTTTACACCATTTTTTTTCCAATCTGCTCACCCTTGGCTGGGAAGCAAATGTGCTGTTATCCCTCCCCTCCCAGCTGATCCTCAGGTATGACTGACATATCAGCTGCAAAGGATTTTCCACATCATGGGTTCCCTCTTAAAATCACAGCAGACGATTGCCGCCTGCAATCGCTTTGCGGCTTCTGCACGCACAGAGCTGTTCCAGCAGAGCTGTTCAGGCTCCCATTCCTCCCGAATACCCACAGGCGAGCATGTTTATCCTGGAATAATATTGTTTTGTTTGAATTTAACCTCCTGGATGTATTGCAATGAAATAAAAAGAGATGACAAATTAATCTTCCCACCGGATTAGGAATAGCTATATGTACGCAGCCATTTAGGAGCAGCTATTTCACATTAAATCCACACCACGTTTTAATTTTAATAGCACATCTGACCACATCTTTAGCAACCACTTCTTAAAAGCTGTAGTGCTCAAGAGCAGGGAAGCTAATAAGTTCCTGCAAATAGTTCCTGTAGGCAGGAGCTAGTAACACTTTAAACCAGGTAGGCAAACACGGGGTATGTTGAGTGAGAGCATTACAACAGCAGTCCAAAGAGCTCTTCCCCAGGCAGCATCCACAGAGCTGTTGGCAGCAAAGTGAGGCACGTTTGGGCCACTGGAGAAAAGCCTCACGTGGATGCAATTTCACTGGAGAAGGACAGAGCAACCCACCTTCCCCACAGAGACTCAAAGTCACTTGAGGACTTGAAGATCACAGCACATAGACAAGGACATCTTCCCCACCATACCCAGGAGTTTTGGTGCCATGACTTGCTGGCTGCATCCAACTTCCCCCAGATTCCTGTCTCATCCCCTTCTGCAGTGAATCCTCTTGCCCATCAAACAGGAAAAATGCCAAACCAGAAGGCCACAGCCCTGGGTCTGTCAACACCTGAAAATGCCGACTGCCAAAGTTGCACTGGATGGGGGGATCATCACCCTAAAAACAAGATGAACTGAGAGATGCAGCAGAAGTTACAAGTCTTCAGGAATCATGACTATCTGCTCTCCACAAAATCTTTATTTCCAAGAACAGCAGGCAGCTGTTCAAAGATCAAAGCACATGTGGAAGTCCCCACAGACCTGAACAACTCCAAAGGGGATTTCCAAGCACCTCAGCAGATATTTCCCTTGGCTTCTAGAAGGAGGGCTGAGTCAATACGAAGTGCTTTTGGGAAATCCTGCCTAAGGGACAACAAGAACAGAGCACACCAGAGCAGTGCAAATCTTTCTTGTGCATTTTAATGCACAGGGGAGCCCAATGAATCTGCAAGATGTTTTCTGGGGCACAACAGGAATCTCAAAATGCAGGGCATCCTCAGTAGGAGATTAAGGATTGACAATTTTAATTTTTTTCAGTCATCTGCATCAACCAGATATGCCTTCCAGGTATTTTCTCCTGATGCTTTATTCTCTCATCTCATTATCATCCTAGGATGGAATGATTTCTATCTCCTGATTCTTAATTTCATCTTCCACTTACACATGAAGGACACAACGTCTCCACAATACCTCCTGCAAGCACAGAAACTTCTCATGCTGGATTAGCAAGAGAGCTCAAGCAGTTGGTTTTCACCTCAACCACCACTGTGGATATCAGGTTTCATTACAGTCAGATTTCTTGGGTACCATTCCTTCAGCAAAGCTTTCTGTAGGTAGCAACAGCCTCTACCACATCATGGGTATTCCTGCAGGGTTTAGAACTGATATTCCCAGTATCATTTTGCTCCTCAGCCAACCATGCTCTTTCCAGCTTTATTGATGGCTCAGCAATCTCAGAGGCTTAAGGCGACTCTTATCTGGGAACAGATTTTATGGCTGAAGAGTACCCAGTAGAAAAAGACAAGCTGTGAGTATCAGAAGATAAAATTCGACTGTCCCTGCCATGTAGAAAGTTAAATTCACCACAGTTCTCTTCAACAACCTTAATGTCTACTAAATCTCAAGCCCATCACACTAAGCTTCTGCTGAGTGACTCCTTCTGCCACCCAACCACTTCCCTGAATCCTAAGGCTGGGTATCACATAGCATCTTCCAAGCACACAATGCATCATAAATTCTGTTGAAGACAGCATCTCTCCAACTCCGACCTGGGGATAGAGTGAGTTTGACCAATTGCAGTTTAGCCCTGTTTTTAAAATGTATTTGTCAGAGCAAAGGTGAGAAATATGCATCGTGCCCTCCAAAAATGAGGAATTTTTGAGAGTAAAGCACATGGCTTCACTTAATCATAAAGCATTTTTCCCAGCTGTCCTTGTAAAATACCACACTGTAGTGGTTTTTGACTCACTGTAAATATTTTTTGATAATGAATCAGGTGCAAAGCAGTAATTTCATCTAGACGAGGCTGAATTAAGAGGTGGCTGTGGCAAAGGCAGCTCCAGCAGAGCAGATCTGGATTTCTTCCTGAAAGAGGAAGGGCATCCCCCTCTAGAGAAGTGAGACACACACTGCAGATTTTCCACGTGGGCATTTCATGGGGTAAAGATCACTCCTGGCCCACTGCAAGTGAACAAATGCACCATGAACCTCTTTGGAGCCATCGCTCATGCAAATGGGGTTTCCTACAGCTTCCTCGTGCTGCAAAGACCACTGCCCAGCTCTGTCCTCTGCTCTTGGCAAACCCTGTTCCACATGCATGGAGGAAAAAGGAAAGAGAATGGAACAGAAAGGGAGAAGAATAGATGAATAATTATATGTACTTTACATCTTTTCCCCCAGCCAAAACAAACTGCTTCTGTCATTAGTGGCGGGTATGGATGAGGATGTACTTTACATTCTGCTCTGAACAATTATTCTGTTTCAAGGGGATGAGAGATCCAGAAGGTGAAAGAGATACAGTCCTCATGAAAGAGATACTGTCCTTGAAATGGCAGCTGCAATGTGTGTGCCCACGAAACAAACCCTACCTTAAAAGATACCTTAACAGCAGTACCCCAGTGGTGACATGCAGTGACAGAACAGTATTTTCATGATGGGGCAAAGCCCAGCCAAAGATGCTAAATCTGTAACAAAGTTTTTCATGTCAGTTTGGACAGTGAGAAGCAAGGGCCTCTTTGCAGGACTTCTTCCCCCAGAAAAGAAAAAAATCTGCCAGATTCCTAACTTCCCCTAATTAATACAAGATCTCTGCTCCTAAGCCACATTCTGCTTAACTTCTACCCTAATAAAAAAGACATTTATTTTTGTTAACATTAAAACATTTGTGACCACAAGCACCCATTCTCCATTTCATTTATAGCATAGTTAAATTGAGAGCCACTGGCCAAACAAAAGCCATTAGTAGTCTAGTGCTCAAAGCACAGCTTATCTTTCTATAAATTATGAAATTCAGATAAATCATTCACATACACTTATTTTAAATTCAGTCCCTCTCCACTTTTTTTTTTTTAATAAAATTTAATCCCAGCAGCAGATATATTGCAAACAACATTTCACATTCAGCATTCAGTGGCATTAGTTCACCCTCCATCACTTACACAGCTGGCTAAATTTGCCAAGCCCAGATGCAGTAGGACTTCATGGTTGATACACCTCTACCAGGGGTCACAAGTGCAGTGCATACATCCCACAGAATAAAGCACAGAACTGAAAGATTTCCCCCAATTTTTCATTCTGGTATTTTCCATCTTTTTTTCCTTCTTTTTGAATGGGATGCTGTCCATGTAAAGCACCAATTCTTTATCAGAAGAGCCTCGCCCTATACCTATGAATGGCCTCAAAACATTAGGTAACATTGTTGAAACTGCATTAACTATAGAGGGAATTAATGCAATGGCAGCTGATATCCATACTAGGGACAGAATAAGCTTGGAGAGAAGCAGCACATCTGCTCCTACCATCCTCAGTGTATTCTTTAAACAATGGGAAGAAAAGCCTGCAGAAGCACTGACCCTTGCTTCATTCAAAGAGTGCCCCTGCTCAATTCATAAAAGTCTGCCTTTCCTTTTGAAGTAAAAAGGCCAGAAGAATACTTGGGAAACTTGCTTGGAAAAAAAAGTCATTTTAATTTGCAGAAGGCCTCAAGCCATCAATTCCCATTAACTTTGTTTAAGAGATTTACAGCAAGCTAGTGCACTGAGGATTTAATTTTTTCTTTCTGGGTTTTTAGGAGGGAATATAAATACAGTTTTGTAATCAATCCTTCCACAATGAGATTTACAACGCTAATGTGCTGAAGCATAAACTGATACAGTGACAAACCCCCTTTCTCCTTAAATGTGCTAATAAGGTTGATCCTTTCTCCAAAGCTTTGTTCTTGGAAGGTTTCTGCAATGAGTTCACGTCTTTCACCAGCACAGAGCCCTGCTCATGTGGAAATCATCAGGCTGAATACATTCACTGCCTCATCTGCCCCTCAGTGTCAGGTCTCAATTGAGATTTGAGGTACTGGGCAAATGACTGGCCAGCAAAGGAAAAAAGATTAAAAAAAAGGAATGGGAGGAGGGGAAGGAAGAAAAAAAAAAAAAAAAAAAAGAGGGGGGGGTTTACTTTTACAAACCAAAGTAAAGTCCAATTTAAAATGATCTGTCTGGGAGTAGGAGTAGATAGCACAGGGTACAGCAGCCCTTGAGTGCAGCTTGCCAGAACCTTCACTATGATGAGCAGCAGCAGCATCCACCTGCAGGGCTAACACAGCCAACAAAGCAGCCCTATCACACACTATCAAGGCAGCAACAACCCCACGCTATGGGTGACTAAAGAATGGAAACACTAAGCTGAAATTACCTCCAGGGGTAAGATGCCCTAAAGTAGAAGCTGAAGCCAAATGCCACCCCAGTGAGGCACACATGGGAGCATCCTGCCTTCTCAGCAGAGGTGAGCTGATCAAAGGCACCAGGCAGTTAGAGGAAGACACTCAATATGAAGGGTCAATATCCATTTTACCAGTTAACACAGCAAATCAGGTGCATTGCTCGATGAGGAAGGTTTGGTGTCACAGACTGACTCCTGAAAAAAGTTAAGCTGAGATGCCTCTCCTTGCCCTCCTCCTCTGTGCAGCAATAGATCACCACGCTGGCAAGCAACCTGAAAGATGCTCCATCCTTCATCCACCTATGCACAACCCATCCTGGTAACCTCCAGTTTTTCTGCTTTTGCAGGTCAGGCTAAGCCAACAACCTCCTCTGACCCAAGCTGCAAATAGTTGCCAAGAAATCCTAGTCTGCATCCACCCTAGGATGCAAAAGCAGCTCAATGGAGACTTTGGCTCTTCTAATTCCCCATGACCACCACAGCATGACTCTGAAGACAGACAAAGTTTAAAAACAAAGTCCTCATGACTCCCAGATGCTTTCCCATATCAGGCCTGTGGCCAAGGAAGGATTCCTCCTGCAATATTTTTAGCTCAACACGTGCTACATTTATTTCTTGAAGAGGAACCTTCCTCAGGGCTGTGGCAATGAATACTTGTGAGTAAACATTTAACACTTTCCCACTAAAAAGTCTGAGACAACTGTGAGGATAAATGTCCACACAGATATTTTAAGTGAAAACAGGGATTTTCTTTTCTACCCCATGGGTTTCAGCTCCTGCCAGCCCTTGTCCCCCACCCCTGAAACCAGGAAACACCTCTAAACACCTTTTATTAGTCTGAGTGCCATATGGCAAATTTGTACCTATGTCCAGAGAATGGAAATGTATATTTTATATTTATACATTAAACAGTATTTCCCAGGGACTTCACAAATGGGATCACTGCACGTGCTGCTGACTGATGGTTAGAGGAGTATTTATAGCACAGGTCTTTCTCCATAAAATTAACATAAACGACTTAGCAGCACAAACACAGGCCGGACACGCAAGGCAGAGTATAAATAACCTGCTTACCCTTAAAACCTTTTTCTAACTCACCTATGCCAAGGGTTTCTGCAGAATACCCATCTTAATTTAGAAACCAAATGTATTTTGACCAGAAGCTGGCACTGAGCATTCACTGCCTCCAGGCCAGCACATGGGCCACACTGGCGCCGCTGACAACCAAGGAGCCAGTTCCACCCAGCTCATGGTTTCACCTTCCCAGAGGGAAGATATCACAGGGGAAGGGTAAGGAGTAAAAGCAGAGATGAATGTGAAATCTGCTATTCAGACATGCTTCCTCCTTTTTTTTTTTTTTTTTAAATGGAATCTGGAAGTAGCCTGGAGAGGCAAAGCCCTAACCTGGAGTGCTGGGATGGGCAGAAAAGTGGCAATGCCAATGGCCCAGCAGCATTTGGGCAAGCTGGCAGAAAGGGTTTGGAGGCTTTGCCCCAAAGCTGGCCATGTGCACAACCACCTCTCAAGCCCATTGCAAGTTCAGGTGTAACCAAGGCTACTAAGGGCAACTAATCCGAGCTCACCTAGCCCAGCACCGCCCTGCATGGTACCACAACATAAGCCTCATGTCCATTCCTTTCATTTTTTAATTGGTCCCTTTCTTCTGATTGAAGCTCAAAGCAGCAGCCTCTGGCCAGAAATGCTTCATTTAAAAAAAATAATAAAATCCAGTTAGTGGAGTGCCTTGGACCACCCATGTATCTCTTCTCCTCGTGTGGCTGTTTGGCTGTGAAATGTGGTCTCTCTGCTTCACCGAGCTGGGGACAGTTCACTCGTGGACAGGGAGAGCTGGCACCAGGATCCACCACTGCTCCTGGCAGAGCCAGCCCAGCTCAGCCCCATCCAGGGAGATGAGGATGGAGAGAGGGACAGAGCTGCAGGAGGAGCAGCTCACCACAGCACTCCCGAATTGTCACCTCTGCAACAGGTGGAAGGACAAAACTCAATTTATACAAGCTGAAGTTGTGTTTACTTATGCAATAGGAGATGAAGGGAGCAAGATTATCACAAGATAATCGCTGCCTTGATTAATTATAAAGCAAAGCCAGCTGCTTCCAATTCCTGCACAGTACAGGCTGCTTCCCAAGGAACAAACTGGCAGAAGAAAGTTTCAGTTGCTATCCTCCTTAAGTGTTTAATTCTAAACTTAAAAACACACTACAAACAGTACCGCATCCACCGCCCAAAAGTTTTTACTGCTTAAACTGAATGGATCACTGCTCAAACATGAAAAAAAAAAAAACAAGCAACCAAAACCAGTCATACAGACCCCATTCACTCATCTGCATTCAATTAAATCACACAGGAGCAGCTGATGAAAACATTTACAAGATATGATCAAATTGTACCCAAGGGGGAAGCAAGCCAAGAGGAATCCAGATACTCAGATTTATACTAGGACTTGTTTTTTATTGTGCACACACACACAAAAAAAAGGAGTTGAAGAAGGCTGTTTTGCCTCAACAGATAACAAAGTAGTCTGGGACTTGTAGTCCAGGGGGACAAATGGAATGACAATGGCAAGAGCAACAAAAATGGGGACAAACCAGATGAGGCCAGCATCACCCCCCATGTCCTGGAATATGGGCACAAGTGGAGAAAGCACCAAACTTGCTGCTTTTCCTCCTAGCAGGGGAGAGCTGGTAGTTCCCCAAAAGTGGTCCCAGAAGGAGAAGATCCCTTTTTGCTTCATTCCTCAGTACAACCCTTGTGGACTGGCCATGATGCCAATGGCTGCACATCCCTGCATCAGCCCAGTGGCTGACATGTCATCCATCTCCTTTGGATCCTACTGGGCACCACTGCTGCCTCTTGAGCCTCGGTGGAGAAATGCTTCAGAAATGGACAATTTAAGTGTATTTTTGTGACCATGAATTCACTCAGGAGGCCACCTGACCCTTGTATGAAAGGGAACCTGTGCCGCAGAGCTGCAGCAGGGATCAGGTGAGAGCCATGCAAGCATCCCTGCTCGTGTTTCCCTAGCAACTCCAGCTCCTGCTTCCCCTTACACATTCCCTTTCTCTCACTTCAAAGTAGGCCAAGATGTCTCCATCATCAGACACACAAACTAGAGATTAGAAGAGTCCCACCAGCCCTATTTACACTTGATACAGATCTTGACAGAGGATGCGTTTGCATAAAACATTTTCTCTGCATCTGTGCTCAAGCTCCCCTGAAAACAGAGGAGAGATCTGCTTGGAAAAAGGGTGTCTCAGCATCCTGCCCAAAGCCTCTTAGCAGTCATCTAAAAAAACAAGCATGAAGATGGAGGACCCAAACTCCAACACCTTCTCACAAACTTAGACATGCCTGGATAGATACTAGATACACCCAAAAATCACACAAGGGGTCTGATTGCAAAGGTTTCCCTTTGGCGCTCAAAGGCTCAGACCTCTCAGAATATTGAGATGTTCAAGTATTTCTTATTTTTTAATTATTGTTGTTGTCTACAACTTCTTTCCCACCCTGGAGAACAGAACCCAACCAAAGCAGGCACGCTGGTCTCCTGGCCACCATGCCTCTCCATCCCACATAACACTAACACTTCACCAGTTAAACCAGCTCCTGTCATTGCTTCCCACCCCCCCCCCCCAATCATAAAAATTATGTTTGGGAGTTCAGGCACAAATGTCCAAACTCAGTGGCAGGTGTTAATCATTCTCCATCCTCTCAAACCTATCCCACTACAGAGGAAATTAGTTCAAAAAGCAGCTATTTAAAGATCTGATGTGGTGCTTCCCCCAGCACTGTGGCTGCCCAATCCCTGGCTGATGCAGCTACAGCAATTAAAAAAAAAAAAAAAAAAAAAAAAATCAAAGTTTAGGCACAAGGATATCAGTGAAAAAGCCACAATAAAACCAACTCATTGGGTGGCCTCATTCAAAATACCTCTGTCTGCACAGTGAGAGTTATTTGCTACAGTTATAGAATACATTTAGTCCTTTAGGAAAACACTGAGCTGTTTATTTACTCATGTCAGAAGCATATCTGAAAAAAAGCTGGAGGTTTGTGTTAATTTTTTAGACAGATTTTCAGGGAACAGGCAATGTAGAAAGTGGCAGATCAGACTTAATTTCTCCTCTATCCAAGGCAGTGCATAGAGGTGCTAAAGATGCTCAAGATGTTGGGCTTTATGGAAGGCACACACTTTATAAAAAAGACAAGAACTGGAGCAAAGAATTGCTACAGGGGAAAGTAGGTAGCCAGATTTCTCATTAGGAGACATACCAGATTGCATTAAATAGACACCACAGGAATATATCTTCACCTTCATGAAGGCAGGACCATTTTTGGCCCCATGAATTAGAAGAAAAAAAAAAAACAAAACAAAAAACCCAACTCTCATCAAAACCCAAATTCCAAATTACTCAATCTATTGTTATTTATTCTGCTTTTGTAGCAATGTAGAAAGAAGATATCTAGTTAAATTGTTTTGATGTTGTTTGCATTAAAGGTAAACACAGTGTAATGCCAGGGAATTTAGTGATTTGCTGACCAAAAAGCCTTGCGATGCGTTCAACAAGATGCACTCAAAAATTGGCCCCTAGAGCTGAAAACCACACACGGCCAGAAAGAGAAAGCACTCCTGCTGCACAGGAGAGGCTGTCAATGAGGTATCTTCAAGTGGAGCTTCTCAGCTTGTCTCCTCAGCTGCAAAAAAAAAAAAAACAAAAAAACCCCCAACCCATTACAGCCAGAGATGAAAGAAAAACACTTCTAAAAAATAAAGAAGAAAAAGGCAGTGACTGCAAAACTATGTGGGATTGCAGAGGTGCCCCGTGGATCCCATGGGCCAGGGGTTTGCTGAACTGGTGGCTGGAGGGCTGACCCGTGGGGCAGTTCCTTCTGCAGCTGGGGTTTGCACCCCAAAACCCCAAGAGTCCAGATGGGAGAAAACATCTGGCCAAGAAGACAACAGAAGCACAATTCTTTTGATCCAACAGCCTTTTCTAGAGATTGGTATAGAAATACACATCAGCTTTGAAAACTTCACCCATCAAGATGGAACCAACGTCAAAAAACACAAAAATCATCACTCGATATCTCCTTCAGGAAACTTCTTGGGATAAGAAGAGTTCATGGAAAGAAAACCCCAAGCTTTGCAGGAAGGATTTAAACAATTTTTTTGAAAAATTATTAAAACCAGGAAAATTTCTTTTCATCTGTATCTGGATATAGAAACGTGGATGATGAACAACTGTGTCCTTAAGCATTAGAGAAACAGAAGATGATAGGAAGAGCTGCCACTCCTACCCTCCATCTCCTCAAAATAGACTGCCTAACATCTGGTTAATGCTATTAAAGACCCCAATTCAGAGAGCATTCACATAATGTGCTTTAGTCCAAATCTTTCAGCAAAGGCCCTAAACATGACAGTAGGACAATGTATATAAAATAAATGACATGTCAAAACTAGAACCATAAGATGTGCTCCACTGAACAGGGGCCAAAACTGGGACAGGGAAAGACTTCAGCCACAGGTTCATTTTCTCTGAATGAACTGAGCAGGCTCCATAGAGGAAAAAAATACGAAAAATAGAGCAGTTTTGTTTTGGAAACAGAAACATACTTGGCTTTACCCTGCTAGATCACCACCTGGCTGCCCTATGGTGAGGGACTCCACTGAGGACACCGAAGATGGCAACTCCAGCTACAGCAGGACAGCAGCCAAAATGTGCTTAAATGGAATTACATCATCAGTAGGACTGGCAATGAATATAAGTTTAATTCACATATTGTATTTATGTGTATATACATGATACTTTAAAATTCAATAGTAAACCTTTCACTAGCCACAAATCTTTTTTCTCCTTCCACAAAAATGAGGTATTGGCCTGGGTTACCTGGCCACATATCTCTGCAATTTTTTTAGTTTTATTCCCCTAGAATGAAGTGTGGTGCAGGCTGGGAGATGAGCCTGGCTCAGTCACACATGAATCCTCCTCGTGCTGGGGAACACTTTGCATCAGCTCCATAAGGTTGTATAGAGATATAATTAATAAGGTGACATATCCCATGTAAATAACTTATGAGAAGCCTGCTGCTTGAAGAGATGAGGTGGTAGCAAAAGGGTGGCTTATTTCACCTAAAAATGGATTGGAGAGAAAATACAAACACCTGGATGAAGCATCCTTCTTCACACTGTCAGATACCTTTGGTTAAGAGGAATCTGTGCATCTGCCTGGAAAATACTGTCTTTTTCCCCTCTCTCCCCCCTCTGTATATTTAAGGGGAATGAAGGGTTGCATTTGGGGTAGGTTACAGTTTCAAGTTAGCATGAAAATGAGCAAAGACAGAATTTATGGACAAGTGGAGCTTTATATTGTCAAATGAGTCCAATTATCCAATTACCAGTAATGAGTTTTAGGTATCTCCTACCCTTTTCCACTGAAAGGGTCTCCAAACCACTAGACCAGATTGCCCCTTCCAACCTGGCCTTGAACAGTCCAGGGATGGGGCAGCCACAAATTCTGTGGGCAACCTATGCTGGTGGAAATAACTGGATTTTCTTATGGGCAGAATAATCTGACAGTCCTGGCACACAAGCACAACTTCCCCTCTAAAGATAATTTTAATCCTTTAAGTACTCCCAGTAGTATATTTTAAACATTCTGAAGTCATTTTTTTATACTGGATCTGACATCAGGGGCATCTTTCTTTCCCTCTGGAGTTCCTCTCCTTTTCCATCTGTGATACAGCTGCAAAGCTGCCCCATGTGTCCTTCATCCTTCTTGCAACCTTCTGCCTTGAAGCTGCCACCATGAAGCCACTGAAGCTGCCAACCACCCTTGGTCACCCTGACACTCAGGTCTTTGAACCCCTCTCCTGCCCTCGTGATAAAACCAACTTCTTCCATTGCTTTGCAATGCTTCTACACCAAGAGTTGGTGGGGAGGGCAAGGAGAAACCACCACGAGGTTCACCAGAACATCACTTCCAAAAGGACAGAGGGCACTTCAGGCAATGGATTGAATCTGCAGCTATTACATACAACAGCTCAAGAATATTTGCTGTTTTCTAACAATGGAGAACAGGATGCTCTGGCATTGTTCCCACTGTTCGCACATAACTAACCTCCAAGACTGCTCAGACTGTCAGGAGGCTGATTACATGAAATAAAACACTGCATTTGACTATTAATTAATATTGACTTCGCTGCTTGACCCCCGAACATGTAGAAATTTATAGGATCACTCTCCAGGTTTATTAGGGCACTATTAATAATCTGAGGAGTATTTGGAGTCAGTCACCTTAAGGAACTAAAAAGAGCTCTTCGGTATGATGCATAGACATCATCTCAGGCTACTTTTGGCTTGGAAAAGCATTTGGCTAATTTTCAATTTGTCAAGTGATTCCTTGACAAGTTGGTAATGTATAACAGAGCAGATCTTTGGGAATCTCCAGCAAGCTTTTTCACAGCCATGGAACGTGAACATTACAAGAAGCAAGAGACTATCCAGACGGAGCAAAGCAATCATCTAGGTTATTTTGGTAGATTCACTGCAGATGAACATGATACAAAAGCCAACTAACTCCAATATATCAGACATGGAAAACATTCTCAAATTGAAATTTTTTTTTTTTTTTGCCTTTCACGTATTTTCCCCAAATACTGGGACTTCTTAATAACTATACTCATTTTTTTTCCAGCAAACACAGAACTGGACTTTTCAAAAAAATTTCAAAGCAAGCATTTAATTACAGAACATTTCAACTCCACTAAAAATGGGCAAAATTTAACCACTTCTATTAAACTGTTGGGTTTCAAAAAAACCCAAACAACCAAGAAAAACCAAACCAAACCAACAACAACCACACTTACAAAAAAGTCTCCAGAAATCTTGCTTCTGAGCCATAATGTTATTTACAAAACCCAACAGGCTTTTTAGAAAGGTCAAATCTGTGAATATCAATCTCTAAACATTATAAAGGGTAAATTTAGTCAGCATGCTGTCCTTAAAAGAAATAATAACTAAAGTATGCGCTGAGAGTACTAATAGCCTCCAGCATTTTATCTTCTAAATCTATTTGTGACTTAAAAGCAGTGGTCCAAGGTCTGGGAGCTCAGTGCCCGAGATGTTAAAAGCACTTTAAATCCTTTAGGCTGCTTTGAAAAATCTCTGCATCTTTGCCACATGCAGATATTTTGCGCTGCAGCTCCAGGAGTCAATGCAAGCATTTAAACTTCCTTTTGTCAGGAATGACTTAAACAGGGAGAGCACAGAGGCTCATAAACAAAACTGCTGACACCTCCTGCATTACCAAAAGTGAACCATGATGCAGCATTAATTGAACGAGCATCTTCAATCTGTCAAATCTAACAACACCCACAGGGGCTGTTCCTGGCAGAGCTCAGGTTGATGCTGCAGCCCACAGGATCATGCTATTAAACCTGGAATTTTTCATTATACCTGAACAACTGTGTCAGTGCTCAGATCATCTTGGAAAGATGAAAGAACCAGCACAACTTCTGAGGCCATCATTACTGATAATCAAGCCAGGCTCTGTGATCAGGTGGCTCCTGGAAGTCTCACTTCACTTGAAGGTTTCTTGCAGACTGGCTGCTTGGAACCTCACCAGCACGTCGCTACCTCCACTGAGTCTGCACTGCTCCTCCAGCCCAGGGAAACAGAGTCACATCCCCTGACACTGGTTCTCCAGCCCAAGAAAATGGGTGTTCTCCTCTTCCTTCACACCCCTGTCTTATTTCCACCATGGAATGTATCAGCTGTAATGGGACAGCTGTTTTCTCACGAGGCAAAGGATCAGGTATTCAAAAGTTCATCCCAACACAAAAACCCAACAGTTTTTTTTCCAGCATTGCAATGTCACCATAGGCAAGGCATGTGGCTTGCTCAAGTTTCTTGAAAAGACACCAAAGAGCTACAGGAAAAAGGAGCTTGAAAATATTTTTTTTAAAAAAGCAATATCAGGAGGAATATAAAATTCAGTGAAGATCTGAGCCACCACACCAGCATGATTGCTCCTAGGGTGTTTGGGCCCTCTCCAAACCATCAGACTTCACTGATGGATGACAAACAATGCAACAAATGATGCAGAGCCAAAGAAACAAGCAAATCCAAAACCTAGTTTAAATGGCTCAACTGCTTAAAACCAGTGGGGTTTTGTCACAGTTTATAAAAACAAATAAACAAGAAAGCACAGTCTGAACCTACACTCATTTTAGTGATACAGCCAATTTTCACTGATACCCTACTAATGAAAAGGGAGTTTTCAACTTTCATCCATACTTCATCTTCTCCACATCTTTGGGACATGGTATTTTGCAGCAGGAACTTCTGCTTGGCACTAGAATTAATTCTCCATCCTGACTCATTTTTGGTAAAAACCTGTTAGCATGAACACGTGAATTTGCCAGACATCCACGTTAATCACTGTTGCAACTCAAGGTACAAGACCCCTCTCATCTCTCTCTCTGAATAAAATTACTGTTTTTTTCTTAATTACACCATTGGCTACTGCAACCTCTGACAGAGGAAAGGTTGAACATTTAATTTGGTGAGGTTTAATGCCAAGCTGCATTAGGCCACAGTGATTTAACCTCTATCTCCATGGCAGTGTGCCTACATAATTCTTTTAACAGCACACATCCCTGCCCTATGTATTTCATTGGGATCTCTATGGCAGCTCAGCCCAAGTGCCTGGACCAGCAGTTCTCAATGCAGCCTTCAGAGACACTGTGCAACCCCATCACAGTGACATGTATTCTTGCCAGCCACCAGGACACTATTTTGGATGTCAGAATCAAGGCTTTCATTAATTAGAAGGATAATTACACTGCTAATTACACTCAAATACACTGCTTTGCATGTTTCTGAAACACAAATCTGTACAACCTCATACTCCAAAGGTTCAAACAGAGAAAGAAAACATGACCTAGAAACCCACTCACTCCAGTGACTGCAGGCATCCAGACCACTTATAGCATTTTCCTTCTGAAATAACCCTGCAAAACCCTCTCAGTAATTTCAGTGCATATATCTACAAGTAAAAAAAAAAAGTACATAAAGTAAATAAAGCAATAGAGCCCAGCAATAAAGTAGAGATTTGCTGGTCAGGGATGACACACCTTGTTTTCCACATCTCAAAGCACTTTTCATGACCTGCCAGTCCATCAGCTCAACCCAAACTGATGCAACCTGATCATCTCAGAAAAGGAACACTTTACATATGTGGATTTATAGCAGTGGCAATTTCCTGTACACATAACCAGGCGACAATTTCAGCATGAACATGCTGCTGGCATACAAAACTTCCACTTGACAGTGTGAGTACTTTAGACACACTGATACACTATTTTTGGCCTTCCAGCATATTCTGTGCTTACAGGCTGGGGGCTGGGAAACTGAGAAGCAAATTGACTTACCAAGGACCAGGGGAAAGCCTGGGAAAGAGATGGGGATCAGCCCAGGATTTCCCACCTGTCCAGAGCTCTGATAACAGCTTCATCCTTCCTCTCATCAATGACTATACTTGCTTTAAAACCTGTATGGCTAGAAAACCTATGTGGCTTTAGAATTTTTAGTGGGAACAAGCTTATCTTCTCATCTCATCTCATCTCTCTTTTCTTCTGACTTAGCAGAGTTGTTAAAGCGTGGTCTCATACTTTGTTCTGCCAAGAGTTCAAACAAGCAGCCTGGTATCAATTGGTCTCTCTCCATTGATGTATGACCTTGTCAGCTGCACCAGGAGATGTGAATCCCTACTGGAATGGTGAGGTTTGGCTACATGGCACCACCAGAGGCAGAAGGTCTTCTGGCTCCCTTCACTAACAGTGAGTGTTAGATTCTCGAAGAACAAAAAGTATGTCATGCCTGGAGATGTTTTAGCTAGAAAATAGAGTTAATAGGTTAAAAAAAAAAAAAAAAAAAAAAAAAAAAAAAGTGTAAACTGTAGAGGTATTGTACCATAATCAACCAAAGCAGATTTTAGCCTCAGAGCTACCAATAACCTCTCAACAACCCTTTGAGAGTTCATGAACTGTGCAGCCCAGGAGCACGCCAGAGTCTGCACGGGAAGGGAAACACTCTTGGTGTTTGTTTCTCATATGGCACCTTCCACTATGAACATGTCCTTATCCACTATCTCTCATTTATTAGAGGACAACACTTCCCTATCAACAAGCTATGCTGCCACAGAAAAGAAAAGGCCACCAAGGAGAGGGAGTTCCCCAGGAGCAGGCAGCTGCACTTCAAGTGCTTGGCTCCATCTCCTTGGAGTTGGATGATTTAACTCCTCCGGTAGCTGGGACTCTAAGGGGTGGGGAGGCTGTTTGCCAAAAAAAACATAAACACCATTTTATCGCAGAGATAACAGCATTTCCCTGGATAGCAAGTTCTTGCGGTCAGAAAAGGTTCCTCCAGTGACCTTCTGGTGGGGCTCAGCACCACGGTGTTGCTGGGGACCAGTCCCCTTGCAACCCAGCTCAAGTCCTTAAAGCCCTTCAGGCAAGGAGAGGGGAGGAAAAGGACAGAACCACAAGCTGGTGATAAAGAAAATCTTTAGTGTGAGGGTGTTAAGACACTGGCACAGGTTGGCCAGGAAGGCTGGATGCCCCAGCCTTGGAAGTGTTCAAGGCCAGGTTGGATGGGGCTTAAAGCAATGTCATTTAGTGGAAAGGGTTCCAGCTTGTGGCAGGGGGGTTGGAACTGAATTACTTTGAGGTCTCTTCCAATCGAAACCATTCTGTAATTCTGTGATCCTATGGTGGTTACCTGCTTTAAAAAAACCCACGTGACAACCACAAAGGGAAAAAAATTAATTTTTTTTTAACATTTTAAACCTACTGTATCAAACAAGAGCTGCTCACTATGGGGTCACAATCTCTGATCCAGCCCAGGCACTTGGCACAGCTGGCTTTGCTGAATGGCAGGCCCCAGATTTATAAATATTTTAGCAAACCTTTGGAGAGAGTCAGCCAAAAGTGGGTTTCTTAAAAATCACAGCACATCAGGAAGGAAAAATCAGAGATGTGACCTATCTGGCAGCTCAGGAAGGACACCATACATCCACAGCAGCAATGACCCAGGGGTCTGGCCACCATGGGCTCTCTCCTCCCAGGGTGCAGACAGAACTCACTGCTCCTCCAATGCTGCCTGTGCAGACCTCATGGCTGGAAGCCCCTTTGGGGCAGAGATGGGGAAGTGAAAGACCATCCCAAGAAGGTTTCAATCCCAAAACCCATCCAGGAGCAGAAAGGCAAGGGCTGGGTTTGAGGAGCTCCTTGGCACAGGAAGGTGTCTCAATCCCATGACTCCTCCTTCCAGGGATTCAAGCCACCTTGTTTCCTTGGCATTGCAAGTAACTGGGGACACATGTGTGGCCAGGCTGTCACTAACTGCCAAGCTATCAACCCTCACCCTTAAATTTGGGTTTGCTCAAGTAGCTGCAGCAGCACTTCTAGAAGCTTCCCACAGCCAGACAGTGCTGGCACCAGGGAGAAAACAGCCCAGGAGAAGGCTTCAAAACCAGTAATGAAGGTGGTGCTCCCGTGTCCACTTCTTTACAGACTTTCCAAACCATCACTCACAACCTCCTTGCTCAGCCTGATGTTTGACCCCTGACCCAAGCTAGCAAACACCACCCAACAGAACAAACTGTCTAAAAAAAAAAATCTGTCCAGAAAAAGGGAAAGCCAAACCTCCATGTCTCGGTTTCATCCGGGTGTGATCTTGTAGCCCCAGACAGTGCCCCAGTCAGGACTTGGAGGTCACAACCTTGGCTTGGGTTTAAGGATGGGCTCTGCCAACCTTCATCACTCAAATTCTCCTAATGGCATTTCCAGCCTGCAGCCCCCACCCCATCCCACTCCTGCCTGGGGGTCCCTCTCTGATCCAGCTGCCTGAAGAATTTAAAGGGGGGACTCCCCCTCCCCTCAGTCTCAAGCAACCCTTCATTTTGCAGCATCTTACATTTCACCCTGGGACATCAAAGCAGTCACAGTATCACAACGGCACAGAAGAAACTCCCAATTTCAAGTTTACCTGCATGAATTCCGTCTCCTGCTCTGAAAGCAGAAACTACAAAATTCCAACCTAAACCTCTGCAAAAGAAGTATCAGCAATTCAAATGAGGCAGTTTTTGGTTTTCTGGGGGGTTTTTTGTATGGTTGGTTTTTTAGGGGGTGTCCTTTAACTCTAGGTACATTTATCAGAATAGCGAAAATAAAACTGAAACACAAAAGACCAATCATATAAACATTTCCATTAATTTTCCTCTAAACAGTTCAAATAAGCAGAGTGCTGCTTCTGCATTTTGATACTACTCAGTTACAGACAGAAATGAAAATATCCAGCAATGTCACACAGCTGTAAAATCTGAATAGATGTGAAACAAAAAAGGATATTTTTGTTTATTAATTAAATTAATGCTGAATTCATTACCTGTATTGCACAATGATCAACACAATACCACAAAGCTTCCAAGAGAGAAAAGACCCCAAAATATGTAAGAGCTCAAGCCATATAGGCTTTTCTGAAGCAGATTGTGCAGGTCTGAGGCGATTCTGGGCATTAATGGCTACAGTAACTGCTATTCACGGCATGACATAGCACAGACAACCATAAACATTTAAATATATTGTTCTGACACATAAGCAATCACTGACTCATTACTATCACTATTAAAAACTATTGCTTCCTCCATCAGCACATCAGCCTATCTCTAATGTCCTGCACACTTTTTTGCAGAGCTAATTAATTCCTCAGTTTTGGAGTTTTACTTAACTGGGTAAGGTTTCTTAAACCATCAACTGCACTTAAGGGATATTTTTTTTCATCATAAATGTCTCTCACAGAATTTGCAAACAAATTATACTAAGGAGAGAAGCGAGGATAACTTCCATATATATTTCTTCTCTTGCCCCTAGTTTCAGTATCTCATAATTCATTGACATAGTCAAGTTCTAGACAAAAATTTTACAAATTCAGACGAGTCAAAAAAGGAAATACAGTGAGGGGTTTTTTACTGCTTTTCTTCTTAAAACTGAAAGCCAAAGACAGCAAACTCTCCCCTTATCCCCTTCCCACAAACCTGGCACAGGCTCTCCACGCTGAGCTGCAGCTCTTCCAAGAAAGCTTTTCCATGGAGTATAATAACTGGAGGGAAAAGTCAGGGTTTCCCCAGTTCAATTCAGTTTTTATTGAAAATGTCTAAGTGTTCTGATAAAAACTCATTTGATAGTAATGATGCTTTTTAATCCGTGCTTACATATATAGCACTTAAAGGAATTATTTTTTTCTTTTTTGTTAATATATATCTATGGACAAAAGACCTTTCAAGCAAAGTCTTTTATTAAAATTAAGTTCCACATGCACTGAAGGGAGAAAATATATATACAAGGGTCAATTTTCTGTGTTTCCATTTAATCTATTTGTACAGCCTCAATTGCACTGGGGTCTGCTCAGTCCTAGAGTAATGCAACAATCAACACCAGCCCCTGGGAAGGAAGAGCCTGGGTACAAGGAAGCAGGTTTGGGGTTAGTGGTGCCCTTTGGGGTGCCCAACAAGCAGCTCAGCTCCAGGGATGATGAGGGAGAAGGGTTCCATTCATCCCACTGCAGAAGTACCACTCCGGAGTTAAAAAAGTCCAGATCCCACCAGGATCATGATCTGTCGTGAGAAGCACCGGAGGTGGGACACACATAAACATGAGCAACACCCCAGTACAAATGTGACCCTGCGCATCCAGATCAGAAAAATAAAAAAATAAAAAAAAAAAAAAAGGAAACTTGACTGCTGTTAAAAATCCATCAGCTACAGAGGCAAAACCACAATCAAAACCCACTTGATTCCCAGCCCAGCACCACCTCACCAGGGATCCTCACACCACTATGTCCATCCCAAGGCTCACCCACTGACACCTCAAGGCACCAAACCTTGGCTCCCAGCCCTCAGCATCCCTCCGGCAGCACCACCCTGCCCACAGGCAGCCATTCATAAAATAAAAACCCCAACAAAAGACACCGAGGCAGACATCCACACAAGACACACACTCACACACACACCTCTAACAGGAGAAAGACCATCTTACTCACTGCTCTCTCCTTCCCACGCTACCTCAAAACACTCATCTGCTGAAGCAATGCGCTGCTTGGCTGGCAGCCAGCTGGAAGCCAAAAGGGGCTTTTCCTTTCCTGCCGCTCAACCTCATTCAGGCACTTCTTGCTTGTACACAACGCTATTTATAGCTGCTGGCAAGCAACCAGGCACAACCCAACCACAGAACTCCAGCGGTTCAAAAAAAAAAAAAAAAAAAAAAAAGCAAAAAAAAACCCCCCCACAAATATCAAAACAAACAAACAAAAAAAAAAAAATAAAAAAAACAAATCACCAAAAAAAACCAAAAAACAAAAACAAAAAAACACCAAAAAAAAAACCAAACCAAAACAAAAATAAAAATAAAAACAAGAAAATAAATTAAATAAATTCAAGCGCAATCGGGTTTGCTGTTCTGCTCCCGCAGACCCCGCTGCGTGCGAATGCGATGGGAAAGGAGAAGCACGGATGGGTTGTTCTGAGTTAAAAATAACCCAGCCGAAAAAGCCACCGCAGGGAAGCGTGACCTTTCCTACTACTACAGGAAGAAAGCAGCACACTGCACCCTGTGCCTGCCTGGGGAGGTAGAGCTGCTCTGGTGAGGCAGAATTAAAAATAAAAGCGGTGGGGAGAAAGGGAGGTGGAGGGAAGAACATACGTGCCAAGAAAAAATTTTAGATGCAGGGAAAAAAAGAAAGAAAAAAAAAAAAAGAAAAGAAAAAAAAAAAAAAAAAAAAGAAAGAAAGAAAAAGAAGAAAAGAAAAAAAAGAAAAAAGTAGCCTTCTTATCAGGACTGGTCCCTTTTCCCCACTTTTAAGATGTGATGGGAAACCTCTCATTCTTTTGGAAACCTCTTCCCAGGGAGTGACCTGAATTTGGGTTGAGGGAGAAAGGTAGAAGCAGCATAGTTTCTTGCATGTTGTTGCTGCTGCAACATCATTATTATTATTAGGAAAGAAAAGACACCAGAGAGGATGCCGTTTCACTCCTAGGCAGAGCTGGCTCCCAGGAGAAGCTGTAGCCAGGGGATTCTTCTTCCCACTCCACCCCAGAGTGCCATCCCTCGATCCTCTTTTCCACCCAAATCACATTTAATCCCAATGTAAAGATGCTGCTGCCTATGACAGAGACATCAGCTGCCACTCACATACAGTAAAACCATCCTTTGACCTAAATCAACCACTCAGCACTCAACTGTCCCTAAATCAATGACCAGAGCAGAATTTCACAGCCACCAAAGTGACTGGAGATGAGATTTTCACAAGGAACAGTGACTTTTGTTCACAAGGAACAGTGACTCTTCCTCTCTGCTATGACCTCCCTGGGGCCAGCACATGCATCCTATACAGGACCCCTAAAATCTCTTAGGTTTTGGGGGGCAGTGCCATGAACTGGCAATGTCCTGTCTTTAGCACATGTGCACTCGTTAGTGCAATTAGACATTTGCCATAAATTGGGCAATTAAAACAAAAAAAACAGCTCACACCTTGCTGAGTGTAAAATGGGGGAGCCACTCTGTGGTCAGCAAAAAACCCTGAACTCACTCTCTCCTCTTCCTCTTCCCTATTTTTTCCCCTTAAATTAAAGCACTTTGATTTTGCCGACACAGGTGTTTCAGATACAGCTTGAAAACTAATTAAATCATATCTGCAGCTTGAAAACTAATTAATCCTTTATTCCCTATTATAATAGATAATTACAATGCATGATAGGGAAAGACTTGTCAGGTTTTCTGTTTAAAATGCTCACACTTTATGGAAAACAAAATGGGGGAAATGGCTACAAGGCCTTCCCATCCTCCTCCAGTCCACCAGCTGAGGCTGCTAAAAGGGTTTTTCCTTCAACTGTAGCACAAACAAAAACTGCTGTTACTGAAAATAGCTTTGAGAATGAAAGACAAGAGTAGGTCAGACTTCTCAAGTCATTCTCATTTGAGATTATGGGTTAAGGATCTACTCCAGAAGTCCAGCAAACAAAACCATGAGTAAAACATTTGTAATTAAAATAACGAGCAAGGCAGGATCAGTGTCCAAGATGAGCTAAAAAATGCTGCTTCTCCCTTCCTCTTCCAACACCTTTTCCCACACCAGGATAGAAGGAAGCCAATAATCCAGCATAGCCAGAAAGGTGAGCAAACACCCACAGCCACCTACCACCAAAGGCACCCCAGAACCCACCTCCCCCACCCCAAATTATTTTAATTATTTTATTTAATACTCCAGCATCCACTGTGAGACAAGTAGTGTTGTCAAGGTGAAAATTTCCATAATAAAGTTTCCAGTCTTGCTCTGCCTTTTAGGAGAGAGAAGAAAAAAAAAAAGTTGAACAGTCCATTGACTATAATTCAAGGGATTAGTTTTAACCTACTGATGGCACAGACTCTTAAGGATCCCAGGACTACTTGCGAAGGGTCTAGGAAATAAACAAATAAAAGCAACTCTAATGCCAGTATTATTAAAAGATGCTCCCTGAGATTTGTAAATCCTTAGTAAAAATGTGGAAGGGTCCACAAAGCCACGATGAAACCCCACTGAGCACCAAGAAGCAAAGTCATGCTGAGAACTGAACAAGATGTGATGGCTCAATTTGGTCTCAATAGAAAGCAGCCTGCCACAAAAACAATTGGGACAACCATTTTTCAAAACATAACACCCCAAACTAATCCCAGTATGTTTTGTATTCACTTTTCCCTTCTCCACTTGGTTGCTATTCTGCAAACTTCATGACCTTCATGCAGGTCCACATTGTCAAGCACCCCCATTGTGGGGAAGCAAGAAAAAAGTAAGAGCAAGAGATCCTGCTCCTTGCTTGTTTTGTTTTACACCTCTTTGGGGTTGGAATCATTTTGAGAAACAGATTCTTCTAAAGCACTCAAAGGTGAGAAGCACTCAGCTCTCCACTGGGTTCACATGGGTTCCCGCTCCAAATGCCCTCCACCTCCTCCAGTCCCCTAGAGCAGCACTAAAAACTACCCACTGCTATTTAAAAAAAAAAAAATATGGCCAAGGTCATTTTCTTTCCAAGGAAATTCTGCCATTCAGGAAAATCTCCAGGACCATGTGCAGTTGGCAGCAGGGAGAAGGATGACACAAGCAATTAGCACCACGGACAAAGATCTTCAGCACATTCTGGTGCCAAACGTGCTTATCTGATAGTCCTTTAGCAAGATATCCTTGGGAACAATCTCCCACAGATTGATTGAAGCCCTTTATACTGTATTAATGAGGTTAATTATAAACTCTGTTACCAGCAGGGGAACTAACGGGTGTGAAAACAACTCAAAAGGGACAGTTCCCCTCTTTCCTGCCCAGGAAAATGGGAGGGAAGAGATAATCAGCTTGGTTTTCCTCTTTTCCAATGGAGATGACCAAAAGTCCCTCATTCAACAGTGGTTTTGGACCACACCTCATCCCAACAGAAAGCAAATCCCACCACCACCACATCCAAACCAACTCCTCCATCTCTTCCTTCCCTCTTAAGATACCACTTACTCTGCAAACAACAATTTTCTAACCAAGTTAATAAGTTACCCAATTTCACAGCTGATGGTCTGATGCCAATAGGACTAATATGAGAAGACACTTTGGAAGGGGAAGGTAGAAAGAAAAGAGGAGAAATGGGTTTTAAATCAACACAATTAATTGCTTTGATATTTGTTCATATATTAGATTACTAGACTTGAAGGCAATTAAGCATCTTTCACAAGAGAATGCCCTGTGGCAAAGCTTACCCTGCTTCTCCTGATGCTTATGAGCTTGGGAAGGGTGGGGTGGAAGAAACACCACTATTTTGTGTTGTTTTGTGATAGAAGAGAATATTTCCAAAGTTTGCACAATAGGTTAAAATGTTAATTTGGAACTAATCCTCTGCATTTATCACTTTGCTTTAGAAATATGAATTTTAAGTAACAAAATTAATGTTGTGTATGAATGAATAATATTAGAGACATTAAGCCCTCCACCTTATTTTGTCTATACTGATTTATTTTCTGATTTTAATTCTAAGTCAAACTGATAATCTTGTAATAATAGCTAATGAAACCTACAATGGGAAGATGTGTGTCTTCAAGCATTAAATCATCTGAGGATACTTTAACTGACCTTCCATACGTAGTAGAGCCTATATAAAAAAAAAAAATCTCATCTCCTCACCTGCTACCAACTTTATTTTCATTGCTACTGTCAGCATCTCATGAACTTTTCCACCTATGCAACAAATACACCCTCCAAAGCCACTAAAGCAGAATTGGTTAGGGATTTGAAATATAACTGAGATTATCTCCTAGTTTGGGTCACTCAAGCACAGCCCCCTTCCTCTTTGTTATTAATTAGTCTCCACCACAATCCTAAACTGTTTTTCACCCAAACATTTATTTCCCACTCTTTCAAGTAATTAAGGTCGCAATAGAACAGCCTGGCAGCATTTAATGCTGTTTTTATTAATGTGTAATGATTCAAGTTACAAGATACTGAGCAATTTCATGTTTTTGCAAACAAGGTTAACAGTTCCCCCCCACTGCTGCAGGGTTTCTGGTTCTCCATTTTCTTATTCATCAGATCTCTTAGATTCCAGTGCAACCCAGGCATTCCTGGGCAAGATATGGCCTTATAGGCTTCCCAACTGAGTCTGGGCAAGGAAAAAGAATTTTTTTTTTAAACTTTGTTATTATTAGCTTTGATTTTTTGGGCGTCCAATTTGTCCAACCTTAAAAGAATCACATTTTTTAAGGAAGCATTGTCTTTTTATCTACTGAATGTAAACCCCTTTAAAAAGATCACTCTCCTCCTAAGCCTCTGAAGGGACCAACAATATTTGTAAGAGACTGGCCCAACATCTTGCCATTACACTGAGAGACACTCAGTGGCATCTCTTTTGGTCAGTAGAAGCAATATTTTCTTTAAGGAAACTTTGAAGTGGTTTCAGGCAAGTTACAAGACATATTAAAAATGACACACCATCTGCTTTCCAATGTGATGTTTTTTATTGTGTAACTACACCAATTTAAGAACTGAAGTCTATTTGACATCTAATTAGTCTGTTTGGTAGCCTGATCACTTGTAGATGTTTTGGAGGGGAAGAAGCACTCTAACAATCTTGATCTTTTTTTTTCTTTTTTTTAAATAAGGAAAACAATTAAAAATAATGAGTCACAGAACTGTTTTTCCTTCCTAAATATTTTCCTTTTTTCCTCATTTAGGAATGAAGGCATATGTTTCTCCCATACCACCCTCTATTTCTGGCAGAATTTACATCTAGCCATCCTGTTTTGGGTACTGCAAACACAAAGCTGTACCAAGGCCCTGAAAAAGGGAGAGACACACTCACTGGGTTGCAGAATCAAAAGCTCCATCATCGGTACCCAACATCACATGGCAATTTGCCAGGTCAGTCGCCTGCTTTCAGTATTTCTCAGGAAACATGTAGTCACCTCAGGAGTGATTTTTCCTGGCAAGGGTAGCACCAGTGTATAAAAGTGGTAGGTGCAATCCAAATAGAAACAAAACAACTCATACCAGAGCATTTAGAATTCAATGTCTAGACTCTAACTTGCCTACTGCTCCAGCTTCCACAAACGCTACACAAGCACAAGAGGACAGCAGACAGATAGCAACATGCCACATCTTAAAATCTCAAAGCAGGACAAACTCAAAACCAGAAGTACCTGCTGGCATTTGCTCATCAATGGGGATGTTCAGATTCACATACCCATTGGGAATGCCCAGCAAGAAATAGTTAATGAGCATCTTTAATAGGGACAGCCTGTATGGTAGTCACGCAATGGAGAAATTATTATTTGTCATGCACGACTGGATGATGGAGAAGGAAGAACACATAACATCTCCAGAAGCATTTTAAACATGTCTGGTAGAAATCAAAGAAACAGTTTCCAGTGATGCAGACTTGATGCATGCATCCACGCACCAGAAGTGGAGACAAGCCAGAAGACCAGGGGCAATATTTAATTCCAGAATCAGCCATGAACAAGAGCACACAGAAGAATGTGTTAGTCCATGCACCATTCCCCCAGGAAAAAAAAAAAAAAAATGTATGTGTGGGGGGAATGGGGGAAGACTTGGGTGGTTTAACCTATGATATTTATGTCAAGACACATTTGTACCCTGATGGATCAGTTGAGGAAGTTAGTGACAAGGTCCACAGCCTCTCCAAGCAGCAGCCACCTCCAGCCACACTGGGAGCTCCCATCCCATCTCTAGCTGTAGAGAACTCCATCTCCAGAATCTCTGCCCACAGCCCACACCTGCCACACACTTTAAACCCATAAGGTTTGGAGCTGTTTTGGATAGGTAGGAAAGATAAATGAGAGAGAACCACAATTAGGCAATGGTACCAGTCAGAGGGAGGGTCAGATCAGGTCACTCCCAGAGGATGTTGTTCCTCTAGAGTTACAGTCTGTAACCTTTATCAGCTCCCACAATGAAATACGACCACTCTCCTGGCCAGTTTTGTTTCCCTAGTTTTAGTTTATATTGTTGTGTACTGAGCAACTGTCAGCCCTTAACACTGTCCCATCTCGCTTCTTTTCCTGTCACCTTCCCCTGCATCCCATTGGTTTTTCATCCTTGCCTGGACTGGGCCTTTTGGAAGGCGTGATGAGTTTGATAGCCTGATCTACTTACCACCTTCCCAAAACAAGTTGAAAAACAAAAAAACCAAAAAAAAAAGCAAAAAAACCCCAAAACATTTCAGTTAGTTAAACATGCTGCTATCCAAGAAAAGAGTTGGAAGAAGATGGGGGAATTTGCTAACTTTCACTAGGCAGCAGAGCAGAGCTGCTTTCAATGTGCCATATTGACTTACCACTGCTGGAGGCACAATAAAGGCAGCCCTTGGAGTCAATGCGAGCTCCTGTGGCTCTGTGTAAACTCTGCTTAAAATGTATTTCAAGGAACTTGATCTATTGACATGGCAACTGTGAAAACTTGAGGCTATTTGAAATTTAAATAGCATTTCCACCCCTCTCTAAATGCCAGCCGCAGGGTGGGCCCCACGGCCCTTGTGTGGAAAATGCTTTCACTGGAAGACATCTCCCCCAACAGAATGCCTCCAGACACAACTGCTCTCCTCAAAAGCAGTCAGCACAACTGATTGGGACCCCTTTTTGATGCAAATTCATATTATTCTGTTAGGGAACAGCAGGTGTTCAGCCATGCTTTCCTTTAGAAAAATTAGGACCTTGCTTTCTCCCCCTTCTCCTTCCACTTTGGCTCCTGGTTAACTTCAACCACTCTCACCCTCGGAGCACACTTCGGTGCCTCCTGGGCTGCTAAGTACAAACCAAGGCTATTCAGGAACATGACAGCCTGCACTGCTGATCTGCAAATATGACTTTTATTGCACGTGACAAAAGCTGCCATGGCAGACACCCCCAGCAGAGCACAGAGAATCTCACCAGCATGGTGGGCACAAGGCTCCTTTCCCACTGCATGGCCATCAAGACCCAGCAAGGCAAAACTTGATGTTCCAAAACAGGGAAAGCACTTCAAAACCCATTTCATCTGACTAACAGAGCTGGCCTGCCAGAAGCTTTACCAGCATCCACACTATGCAAGTAAACTCATCCAACTTTAGGAAGAAGAAAGAAGAAAATTAAATGGGTTGTTGTTGAGTATCTCATTGTCACTGTGGTCTATGTAAAAGACATATGAAAGCTACCTGCCCATGCAGGGAGCACAAATTAGCCCCAGGAAGGTGATGATGGGTGAAGCTGCTGGAGAACTACACGCCTCTCTGTTAAAAGATCTATATATTGAAGCAGCATCCAAAGGTATGAAACAGGACTGAGCTCTTACTGTGGTAGGATCCACTCAAGAATGTAAGGAAAAATTCCTGCCTCTTCTCCCTCTCTGAGATGCCACCCCATCATCCCAATTTAATTTGAGGAGAAACAATGGAAAGAGAGAATAGAAATAAAAACAGAAAGCCACAAGACGACACACCAATAATGTAATTTTACATAGGTACCATCTAAAACTCATAGGATTTGAAAAGTTAAAAGCCTCAGCTTCCTATGGAACTACATCCCCAGGACTCCTTGAATGACTTATCTGAGCAAATGAAAAGGGCCTTTCTCCCATCTTGTGTGAATACCAACTCTCTGTAGGATGCCCAGAGGAAGAAGCAGCCTCTTCATGGTCCTGTTTAAGGAGCACATGAAAGAGCAGTCAAGGATGCCTGCAGGAGAGCCAGACAAAGGGTGGCATGGTCCCAGTGACATGGTAAAGCACCACATCACTAAAGTGACTAGAGAAGGAGACACAACAAATCTTTAAAGATGAGGAAAAAGAGTTTAAAAAACAGAAAAAAGACTGTGGATGGAAGAAATGTTGAAACAAGGGCTGGAGGATGTTCACAGAGATGATGTAACTGGGACAGCCAGAGGAACAAATGCCAGGAACATGTGAGAGCATACTGCATTTGCCTATCACTTCAACTTACTTTAAAAAGAAAAATAAATAAGTAAATAAGATGAAAATCCCTCTGATGTGTCTTCTACTCAAGCCTCAACTCGAACCTATTTCAGTTGAAAAGGCCTATTAAAAAGTTACATGACCAACGTGTCAAACAAACACATTTAAAGTATTTTGAAGTTGTTGTTTCAGTTCTCTTCAGCAATAAAAAGGGAAGGGGTAAAGCAATAAACAGAAGTGATTTTATTTCAGCTCTTCAAAGTCAGAATGAAATTCATGAAACTTGTGGGAACATTAGTCTAATTTAAGCCTTCAATCCCTAGTTTGAGACCCGCTTATTTAAGCATAATGTAAGAAAGACAACTGAAGCCATAAAATCACAAGATACTTCCAGCAAATTTGCCCATCTTTATTGCCAATAATGATCACTGTCTCTAGTATGGGCTACAGTTAGGACGCTATTATGCTGGCCTCTTTATGAAATACAATCCATATCACTAAATTCACCGGGCTGGCTTACAGCAGTGGGATGATACAAAGAGGAATAGCTAATAAAGATCTGAAAAGAGGTTTGAAAGGCCTCCCTTTATTTTCTTTTCAAGAAAATTTTAACCAAACAGAACACTACTCAATGCTTTTTAACATTTTTATACATAATATTCTTTTTTATGTATGTTAGATAATCATAGAATCATTGAATAGTGAGGCTTGGAAGGGACCTTAAAGATCATCTGGTTCTAACCCCCTCTGCACCAGTAGGGATACCTCCTACTAGATCAGGATCCCACCATATGCAAAATCTTTAGAGGTGAAGCAACATTTTCCCAATATTTTACACATCTTCTTTAAAAAAAAAAGTGAAGCCTGGATTAAGTAGTCAAAAAAGCCTGCTGAATATACATAAAGGCACATGGACTGAGGAATCCATGCAGGGAGCTGATCACAGCACTAACACTAAACTGACAATTCTAAGTTCAGAGGTGAAAATTGAGATATTTTATTTTCCTTTCTTCTCAGCCATACAGGCATAAAGCAAAAATATGCTGATGCAAATTCACCAGTTTTAAACAATATAAACTCTTAGTTCTTATTATCCATCAAGGGATCAAAACTCAACCCTTCCAAAGCTCCATCTGAAACCATATGCGATTACAGGAGCAAAAGAAAACCAATCTCTTTAATGGTGCAGCACTTCCCAAGCAATGAAAAAAAAGCAGAACATTAAGTTTAAAAAAAAAAATTGAGGACTGATGAAGGGTTATGCTGCTGATACTCCTCAATATATACTGATTCCCAGTAGCACCCTACTCTGCCAGGAGGATGGCTTCTCCTGTGATCATCATGGACAGGATGCAGGAAGAAACTCGTTGTCAGGGAGAAGCCTGGGATATTAATGTAATGTTGAAACTAGAGGTTTGACACTGTATTTAAAACGTGGGAAAAGTACTTGTGTACCCATTATTTCATATGCCTGGCTAAATAGCTTTGAACAAATTAAAAATCTAAAAGACACACTGAATAAAAGTCAAAGCCAAAGAACAGTGCCTGACATTTGTTTTCCAAAAATTAGTTACTGGCAGCATCTAAAGTGCAGTGTCACACCACGATTACAGCCATATAATTCACTTTTTAGCTGCTCAGAAACAGGAATAACAAACATGGATTGGCCAGCCCCACCACAGTTCACACTAACAACATTCCCGACATCCAATGTTGCTTCATTCTGCCTTTGGCAGAAGTTTAGAGTTTCATTCTTGAAGCTGTACAATAGGTACTTTTGATTTGCGATTGAATGGAAGATTATAATCAACCTTGGGACAATCACTCCTGGAATAAAGCCACGCAGTCCACTATAAATATTTATAATTTTTTCCACATTTGTTAGTATAATTAAAGGGGGTGAAATTCAATGCAACAGTTGGGGGAGGGAGGGAAGTAAAACCTGTTATTTACAGTGTCCTTTAAAATTAAATGTATAGACGTTAATTGCTTATTTTACACACTGTTATTCAACCAGCAACACACACAGAAAACTGAGCCAACGGGAAGAGCCTGCTGCTTATAAACACCCTTCAATAATTTGTCCCAACCGGTCACTCAGACAAGAAAAGGCACAGGGCATTTTTTTTTCACCTCATTTGTGCCTTGCAGTGAATAGAAGATGCTACCGCAGCAGCCCGGTGTCATTTTACACACCACAGCACCCCTGTGAATGACTGTGCAGTGTCAGATGCTACCAGCCCTATTTAGAAGTATTTTATACCACTACATCCCAGGCAAGATAAATACAATTGGCCCTGCTATCACTATATATAAACCACATCAGAGCACCTGGCAGAAATGCAAGGGCACAGAGTGGTTAGGAACACCCTGGTTCCAGCTCCATCATTGCTGCTGCTCCTTCTGGAAAGAGAAAAAAAAAAACAAAAAAAACCCAAAAAACAAAAAAACCCAAACCAACCACACCAAACACCCATCATCACCTGGGTACTAAATTTGGGAGGGCAAACAACACCTTGCCACAAGCTGAAAAATTTGAAGTATACACAGCAGTTCCCAAGGAGAAGCTCCCATTTTCAAAAGGGGCAAAATTTGAGCTTAAAGGTTTTTAAAACTCATCTTCAGCGAGAAGAAGGGGGATTTTATTCTGGTTTCGTTGTCTATTCATTCTTTCTTTAATAATACATGCTTCTGTTAAAAAGGGCAGTGCACTATTTTTAGACTATCCCACAGCACATCAGAAAGCAGCAGCTAGTTGTGGGTTGGTTTTTTTTTTTCTTAAGCCTGGCAAAGCAAAGGTTTGGGAGCCTGGAAAAATGGGGCACAGGTAGGAGTTGTCCCAGGTTGCAGGGAAAGATTTTCAGGCTAGGTGAGAAAGCAGAAAAAACATGCCTGGTTTTCTTCAACTCTTCTCAAACCTGAAATGTGCAGACAGAAAAGTAGGGGGAGAGAGAAAGAAAACAAAAACCACTGAAGTGCTATTGCTTGGAAACCACTTTAATGAAAGCCACCGCAGAGTATGACAAGATACCTAACCTATGCTGACAGGGAAAACAGGCAAATGAAATCCACACAGCCACTTTTACATGCCCTCTGCTACAAAAATAGCTGGATAATAACCATTTCACCGCTGAAGACGTTTCAGGATCCAACACCTCTCTGAATCTAAAGACTGCTGCTATACACAGAGGAAACCCTTCTGGAAGCTTCAGCTTTGAGGCAGGAGGATCCTTCTTTCCTGCTGTAAAGGACAAAGAGCTTATCGGAATTAAGGGATGTCTCAGTCCCCTCTCAATAAAATATTAGTTCTTCTTATTTGCTTTGTTACAAATACGCTTAGATTTCTTTTTTCTCCCTCCTTTTTCAACACAGAAGCATGGTGCAGAGATCTGTTTCTAAAGGATGCTGCTGCTGTACATGGTTTTAGGAGATTCGTGGGGAGGAGTCCCACCTCACTCCCCAGCCTCCAGCAGTTCAACATCCTGAGGGAAGGAAAGGGGGGGAAGACCACAGTCTCTCCCATTTCCCTCACATTTCATTCTCTGCAGGGAAAAAAAAAAAAAAAAAAAAAAAAAGGAAAAAAAAAAAACCCCAAAACATTTAAATTTTAAAAACCAAAACAAAACAAAAACGCACATGCTCCACCAAGTCTCTCCTTTTGGCACTGAAACTGAACTCCTATCCAGGGATTTGATAAGCAATGCTGAGTGAGGCTGATAAAGCCCTGACTCCAGCCACAAAAGCAGGGCAGTCAAGACACCAGGCTCTATGGCAGGATCACATCCAAAACACTACACAAGAAAAAGGTCACTGCTCCAACCTTTACTCATTAAACCCTTCCAAAACCCAGCACAGATTGCTTGCTGGATATGACAGCATCCCCTAAAATCATGTCAGTGACACAAAAGCTTTAAAGCAGATCTCTGAACTTGAAAAATAAATGCCAAGTCAGATGCAGCTACATATACCAAGGGAGTTTTTGCTCGAATAAACCAAATGAGTTTTTAAAACTGCTCTGTTGGATAGCTGTGTCCAGCCAGAACTCCAGAACTCCTCACTGCCTACCTAGGTGTATTCCTGTACCATTATAGGGAATGTCGCTTATTTCTCCCACGCAAGAGCAGTGAGGAGCAAAAAAAGAATAGTATCATTTTAGAAATGACAAATGGGTAAACTGAAAAAATCCCCAGTCTAAACTGGAATGACTGTTCTTGAGCTCAATATTTAAAAAATTAAAACCAACCTGCTGTGCAGGGTGCCCAGTTCACACAGCCAAGCCCCACTGAGATCTATATTCTCATCTCACCTTTAAAAAAATACGTATGGCCTGAAAAGAATAAGGAAATCTGTGTTCAATGGGCTTATGCTTTGTAAAGCAGGAGAAGATCATCACTCTCTCCTTCCAGCAAAACCACAGATTGACCCAACAAGGTATTAACACACTGGACCAGCAGAGCCCCATGACTGAGTATCACCCCGTTTTTTGGAGCATTGGCAGGTACCACTGCAGTGCAGTGGCTCTTCCAAGAGACTGCACACACACATGCTGCACTTGTGGTTCAGAAAAGCACATTTTTTCATTTCCAGTCCTGATGCACTCAGCCTAAACTGGGAGTCCTGCTAATCACCCTCACCCCGACCCCAAATTCTTCCAAGAGAGCAACTGTCAGGAACAAGGGCTGAACTCCCCAAATTTTTCTGTATTCTCAGATCCCTCCTCCAACGCCAGCTGTTGCGGCATGGGGACAGGAATAGCCCCCCATTAATCACTCCTCATTTCAGAGGAAACATATTTGTCTGTCATGAGAAGCTATTCTGTGACAGAGAAGACACCATCATGACAATCCCCACCTGCTAAGGAGTGTGCAGAGCTCTGCCTTGTCCCCAGCAGCAGTAAGATCTCAGTACCTTATATCCTCTTAAGAGCCACCACTGCTCCTCACCCCTGGGGGGGGGGAGACTTAGAGATCCTCAGCAGGAATACATGCAAAATCCCCATCAGCTGATCAAAAGCTTTGCTTACTACCACCCTTTTCGAAACCAGCTAGCAGCATCCTAATTATCCAGCTAAACATAATGAATTCAACTTGCCTCGACTTCATCCGCTTTCACTACCACACTGGATATAAATACAGGCACAGAGCAACTTGCCCAGGTAGCACTTCAGTAAAACTCAGGAGTTTGGGGCTGTAGGTAAAACACTGGGTGAAACCATCTGCCTAGTCTACAGCTGAAACACTGAGTTAGATCAGGACCAGCAAAAACTGAGCAGACACAGCAAAGTCCCCTTCACTGCTCTGCCTGGGTTTTTTCAGAGCTTTGTGCTCAGTCAGAGATGGAGAAGCAACAGAACAGCTGCAGCAGAGGAGTAGATGGATACTTTTTTTTTTTTCTTGGTCCAGTTCCCTATCACACTGTAAGTAATCTCTGCTCTCATCAAGAATGCTTGCAATGAGTGCAGAATGCAACCCAAATTTTGTCTGTTGCGTCCCTCTACTCACACTTGGCTTGACATCAATATTAAGCTTTCATTTCCTAACCTGGGTTTTCAGCTTTTGGGTTTGGATTTGTTGTTTGTTTTTGTTTGGTTGTTGTTTTTTTTTAACTGAACCTCACTGTACTCCATACAAGCCTTGCACGTACCAAAGTAAACAGCACCACAATGCATTCCTCACCACTAGCTGAACCACTAAATAGCTGCCTGGAGTTCGAGGCTGAAGCAGCTGGGTGTTGGATTACAAATGCAAAACAAATGCCAAGGCATGGCCATAATATGTGCAATACATTGATGACCTCCTGTGCTTAAATAACTCCCCAAAAGGCAGCCTGGCCATTCAAAATGGCTTTCTACATTGATCAGAGAGAAGAAAGCAATTTGTGATCATAATATAAATTTGAAAAATTGAAGGCAATTTTTTTTTTCTTTTTTTGCACATGTACAAATTAGAATGAGAAGAGGGGGAAGGGGAAAAAATTCATCCTTGCAGGGTGGGACAGCATTTCATGCTACTGAAACATTTCCAAAGGGTGATTGCCCTCCCCACCAATGCCAGGAGCAAGGCTCTTGCTCAGCATGGTCCAGTGGAGGATTCCTGAGGCCAATTGCAGCAATTTGAGCCCCCTCAGATCCTCCTTTTTCCTGCCTGAAGGAGAAAAGTGCTTTCCAAAGCACATGGAGCCCACAACCAAAAGCCCCAGCCAAAGAGCTCACCTAGCATTTTAAAGCATAGAATCAGCATAATGTAATCTCAAGTACACCTCCTAGAGCTATCCATGGAGTTCACCAAGTGCTTTTGGGTTTCAGACAAGGTATGCAGGGTCTCTGACCCTGTGTGCACAGCAGGATAAAGCAGGTGTTTTCACTCAAGCTACAACACAAGATAAAGAAGCTAAAGAGTAATACCCACCCCACCCCAGAGTTTTTTTTTTTCACCATAAGATAACAATTGCACAATAGTTATACCACTCTAAAATCATCACAAAAGCAAAGCAGCTAAGTTCTCCCCAAAAGTTAAGCATGGTTCTGGGATGTCACTGGGGATGCATGCCAGTGGTGCATCATCTCTAGTAAAATTTGGAGCAGAGGGAGCTTATTTTCCTTCAATAGCACTCCTACTCAGTCACAGAATCACAGCTCCCCATTGCTTTGTCTTCCCCAAAAATCAGAGTGTGTCCTAGTTTAAAGTCATTGTGCTACTGGACCAAAAGCAACAATTCAAAACCTTAGTTAGGTGCCACAATATTATCTGCAGGAGTATGCACTGCACAGCTGCTCCTCTGCAACACATGAGGAATTGCCCATGCTCCCAAGTATCACGATTTTGCTAAAAAACATCAAATGCAAGCAAGCCTTTGGTGAAGGAAGATTGTGATGAACTGGAGGAAGCTGCTCCTCCTGTAGCACTTCCAAGGTTTTCTGCTTTTATATACTATGTTTGGTGCAAAGCAGGAACATCTCAATCTGCAAAGACTGATTCAAGTTGTTCTAAGGGAATTAAAACTTCTTCAGTAGCCCAGCAGCAGATGGGATGTAACCAGCAGCATCTCATCTGTACTGTCAACCTCTCGGTCAAAGGGTTGGAAAAAGTTGCACTCATGAATACAATGATTTAGAGTCCTTGTTTTGGTTTTTGGTTGTTTGTTTGTTTTTTTCCCTTTGGGAGATTGGGGAAAAGATCCCTCGTGCACAAACCTCCCTGCCAGTAAGACATTAAAGCTGGATTCATTCAGAAACTAATGGTAGCTTTAGCCCAGGTAACAGTGGCAAGGCTGTGTCTGGACTTTGCTTTTCCTGCACAGGCAGGAATGAGCAGCTGGCTCTGGCTGACCTGACTGGACAACAAGCAAGTGCAGCAAGAAAACAAGAATAAATTTCCTATCTGTGTACATCTGATTGAAAATCTGATGCATTAAGAGGTGATCCAAACTGTAAAAGGGAAATGTTTAAGAAGGCAACCAAACCAGACATGTCTTTCACAAACAAGAAGGGAAGCAGCAATTTGAAGAATTAAGCTCTGTCCATTTTTCTTGATGAAAACATACCTCCCATGAAAGAGGGGAGATACTGCTGGCAGAATTTCTGACTATGCATCCAGAAGAAAAATACGTCAAAATCTACTGGGGTTGCTCTGTGCTCAGCCCACTGTTTCTCAGGTAGGGAAAAACCCTCACCAACCTTCATGCACCACAACAGCCCTAAATTAAAGTTAGAATACACTCTTAGGAAGACAGAAAATTTCCTAGAAAGTGGATTGTACCCAAGAGCATTAGACTGAGGCAAACATGGAGACACCACTAGAGGAAATAGACATTCATGTGCACCAGCCTGGATTAAAATCAGTGGGTCTACCTGACCCAAATGGACACCTCTTGCTCCCTTCTGGATGCTCTGCTGAGTTACCTCAGTAACACAAACTCTTCCTTTACTCCCTCTGCTGCTGGGCCACCCACTGAATGCAGCAGAAGAAAAGTCAAGCTCATGAAGGGGATTGGAAAGACAAGGAAAACTCTGCCATCAGAGGGGAATATAAAAACCTCCCTCTACTCTGTCCCCTCACACGTGCTGTTGTCTCAGGTCACCAACAGCTTGATGGAGGCAGAGAAACCAGCTACCATGAAGGAAACGGCTGCCCTTTCATGATGCAGACTTACAGCCCTCTCCCAGTGCTGAGACAGCTCAAATTTTAATTAAAAAGTGCAGGATTGTGCTTGTAGCTGGGTAAAGAGGACGAAGGGGGAGAGATACCACTACAGCAAAATATCATGTCTTTTTTGAGACCCACTGTAGATGAAACCTCGGCTAGTTTTGCAGACAGCTGGTCCAAAACCTGCACAGTATTTCCAGAAGTGTTTCCAGTCCAATCTACTCAATTTAGCTAGAATAACCCACTCATTTCGTAACGGCAGCTGGAGAGGTTTGCAGCACTGCTGCTTTTAAAGAGGAGAAAAAGTCTGGATGATTTTTAGGAATGCAAACACATACAAAAAAAAAAAAAAAAAAAAAAAGATGTAAGCCTTGCTTCAGCTGTGATTTCAAATTAGAAGGCACTCTCAAATGTGATCCCTCAAATGTGATTCTATTAGGACAACAGCAGCTTTTCCATGCAAGGATTTTCACCCTGTGCAATTCCTCCTAAGAAGGAAAATCCTGAATAACTCTCTTGAAATACACACTGCTGCCTGGAAACGTGGGGTATGGAAGAGCTGCCACATGCAGACTCCAAATGTGTGGAAGCCAATGAACCTTGGCCTCCTGGGATGGCTCCACTGAGGATCCCCAGATGCTCTTCACCTTCCCACAGCAACCCACATCCCACCAACTGTATATCCTCATCATCCCTTGTCCCATGCCTACAACCATCCAGGGCTGGATGGCTGTGTGGATGTCCCCAAGGCCACCACAGTGGTCCCACCTGCTCCCGCAACAGCCGGGCAGGACCTTGCCTTGGAGAGCAGCTCCTGCCCCATAGCCTGGCTGGTGGCCCACAGACCACACGGAGCCAATGTCTGGATTACAGTATGTTTTGAAGAGCACCCAGCAGGGTTTCTTGGAGACGAGTGCTGGGCCAAGGAGAATCAGGAATGTTGGATGAGATGCAGTTGTAGAAGGGGACGTGGGCAGAAAACGTAACGGCAGAGCGGCCGCAGCACTCCCCTCCCTACGTCCTTGTGGGAACCATCAAATCAATCTCCTGCCTCTTCCCACTCTTTGGTTGCACCCAGTGAATGCACGATGAGAAATGCAACCCCAGTCCAGCTCTCTGGTGCACCAAGAGCAATGTGGATGGGACAGAGGAGGAACCACCAGGCTGGCCAGCTGCTGGATGTTGGGATGAACAGACCCCTCCTGCCCTTCCCCCTGAGGACATCACACGTGCCAGTGAAAAGTGAGAAAAACACAAACTTTCGGCAACTTCTATTCACAAGGACAGACTTTCCATTGCCTGAAACTTCTGTGCAGCAGATGCACAAGTTTTGCCAACCCGAGTCCCAGAAACTGGAATAAGGGCAGGGCACATAAGGGCACCAAGGCAGGACCACTCGGACCTGCTGTATGCTGGTGGCATGCTCCGAACTGTACGGTCACAGAAATCTGAATGGCAGACTCTAGAAGCCCTCACCCTGGAACCAGGTCAACAGGAAGTATCAAGATGCCTCAAAGCTACTGCTGTTTCTCAAAAAAAAAAAAAAAAAAAGAGACAAGCAGTGGTCTAAATTTCCTACTCATGCTTATGAATTCTAGACCCCATTTAACATGAAAATACTACAGTACAGAGAGGTGCTTTATTCTCAGTAACTTCTATCTAAATGCTTCCTAAGGGACGGGGGACTGTATCTGCTGGAGAGCAGAGAGGCTGCAGAGGTAACTTCATCTTCAAAGCACACTAAAAACTTTCAGCTTCTCCAAGGACAGCTAAAGAGAGAACAGTTGTCTATTGGCCTCAGCTACAAGAAGGGAACATACACCACATCATCCATAAAACCTAAGTAGAGGAATAATTGAGCAATTTTACAGAATTTAAGCACGTATACCTATGTATATAACAGCTTCTCAACATTCTTCAAGTGAGGCACACAAACAAGTTAAGGATCCAAGCAGACTTAAGTGGTCTGTGGAAGAAAAAGTCTTTACCACGGAGTAAAAAGCCTTGTTTTATAAAGCTGATATTTACCCTGGAAATTAATACAACATAGGGGGTGGCAGCAACCCAGACGTAGCCCCACCATTTCCACACCAAACCTCCTCTTTTCAAATAAGCAAAATGTCAGATGGCATCAGGTCAGACTCAAATGGGATTTCTCTTTCCCTGTCTTGACTGCTAGCCACTTACCCAGCTTACCTTGAAGGCCATGGGGTACAGATCAGCTGAGGTGAAGCCCGAAAGGACAGAGGTTACGTTATTCCCTTCACAGAAGAAGGTTTGCACACACACACTGAGACCTTTGTGTTTGTGGGAAAGATGATTTCTTACTTGAAAAACAGGGTTTGTGTCAGCCACCACAATCACTCGAGGAGAGGTTGCAATGTGCTCTGGTAGGCAAGAAACAAGAAACTTCTGCTGGGGTTTTGGACTAATATCCCCATTAGGAAAAACTCTCCCCAACTGGTTTTTGTCTTTTCTTGGCCGGTACAAGAGGCAGGATTTCCTAAGTTTGTACTTTCACTGACAAATGAGGGGAACTGGTATGTCAGTAATTTCCAGAAAGTCCATCTCTTGCACCAAAATCTGATCACCAGCATCAGCCCCAGCTTTCAGCCTTGGCTAAATGCCACCACAGCTCACAAGGGAGAGCCCTATGTCTCCACAGAGACAGAAATAGTAAGAAAAAGTTTGGTACCTACATGTCATAAAAAGACTCAAATACCTTCCCAGCTGTTTTTTACCCCCTGTATTTTCCCATGACCAGGGATTTCGGAGCAGTGCTCTGGGAACCACATATCTGACAACAAACATTAGTTTCTCCACTAGATACTCAAAGAGGGGTTCAGTGCTGAGAAAGTGCAGGAACATCCCCCTGTTACTTTATAATTATTAATTCACATCCCAGAGAACCTGCCATGAGCACTGTGCAAGCCAGCCCTCAGGGATGCTCACACCCCAGAGCATTCACCACCTTCCTGTACCACCCTACACCCAAATGCCACTTGCCCGTTCTCGATGAACAAAAGCCAAAATGCAGATGTGTAGAAGATGCCAGTATCAAAAGCATTAAGCTGTGCAATACCAAGATCCAGAGGTAGGAAAGGTGCAAACAAAACAGTAAGGCAAGTGGTGAAATGAAGCCCCAGCAGGCCACCTTGTCTCTCTCCCTGCAAAATTTCTCAGTTATCCAACTCGTTCCTCTCCAAATTGCGTGAATGGCTGATGTTCCTCCTCCTTCTCTTCCCTGGCACTGGACCCTCAATCTGTCCAAAACCAGGATAATTAAACAAACAAACAAACAAAAAGCCAAACAAAACCCACCACTACCATCAGCTAACCTAAAAGACAAAAATCAATGCACCAAGAAAAAAAAGTATTTTTATGCCTTATCTTTTTTGGAAAAACTTTTTCATCCTGCTTAACTGTAGCATTATTTCAAACATTCCTCTTCTGCTGCTAGCTCAGCTTTGACAATGGAAAAAATGCTCTGAACCTGAAAAGGTTCATATCTGGTAAAGAAATACCAAACATGCCAGAGAAACAAGCATATCCAGGCCATGAGGATGTCCTTGGATTTTTTTTGTTTGTTTGTTTTGTTGTGGCTTTTTTAAGTATTATTTAAAAAAGAAACAAAGGCATTGCTTTGATGATGCTGACCAAGCCCATGAGGTCTCAATATTTTAAATGAAGTCTGCAAGAATAAACAATATTCAAGACATTTTTAGAGTGCCTTTTTTTTTTTTTTTCCTTTGGAAATGTATTATGAGAGTTAGAAGTGGAATGATTGTTTTTATTCTAACTTTGGACAAAACAGGGAAACGAGGAAAAGATACCTTAACATTTTACTAAGAGAAGATCTTAGGAGACCTCTCTCAGGAGTTCCTGTTAACTCATTCTTGCATCTTCTTCGAAGCAACCTCAGGAACAATAATTTAATTTGCAGTTTAGACAAAAGGCATTCCCAAAGATGTGAGGGCAGGGACAAAGGGTTTATAGTAGGGAAATACTACTAAACTTGGAAATAGCAGTTTAAATCAGTCCAGCTACCTGCTGCCTGTTTGTGATTTAACTCCTGACAGCTCATCCCCCACCAAACAAGGGAACTGCTGTAGATAAAGTGTCCCAGATACCACAGGGGAGGAGGGATGACTGTCAATTTAAAGGCCCTGTGAAGTCTTTAAATTGCAGCTAGAATGCATCAGAGCACAACAGGAACTGCCCAGATTTTTCAAAAACCAGGTCAAGCGTGGTCAGGCTGAGAAGGGGAGCTCACCCTGGGGTGGAGGATGCTCCAGCCCAGAGGGTTTGAGTTCCTCTCCAGGGCCCTTAGAACATAAGGAGCAGGAGAAGAAATATGCATAAAGAATTGCAAACATCCACCCCCCGACAGCCACTTGAGAGTAAGATAAATAAAAAGCCTTTATCAGGCATGGTTTTAAGGACTCCTGACTAGCAGCAAACCATTTGTTATTAGGACTCCAAAGAGCCAAGCCAGAGAAGACCTTCCCCAATGGCAGAGATGGGTTTTTTGACTTCCAGTTAGGCTCCTCCAGCTGTGAGGATGAGATTGGAGCAGAGTTCACTGCAAAAGCAGAAGAACTGGGAGGACCATTAGTGCAGGACAAGGTCTCTGTGGTGATGGAGGGGCCATGAGAGGGTCCATGTCCCATCACTCTTCTCCTCTGCCAATGCCAAGGCACCGCAGGACTGGTGTGGTTACAGCCTCCTCCTCTACTGCACTGTCAAGACTGACTTCAGGCCACCCTTCCCTGCAAACTGGAGATAAAAATCTGTGAAGATATACAATCTCTGAAGAAGCCTGGCTTTCCTGGCCCAGCTGCAGCTGACAAGCTCAGCAGCAGTGCCCATAAAACCACCCTGACACGTTCTCCATGCACACACATGAACAAAATAAGCCACTGGGCTCAGCTGGTTTTGTTCTGTCGAGTGAGAAAACATTTACTGAAGTCAGAACAGACAATTTCTTCTAAGGAGACAGAAAGGTGGAGAAAAAAAAGGTGGGGAAACAAACAAACAAACAAACAAAAAGAGAAGTAGGCAAGTTACATGAGAAGTGATAAAAGAAAAAGGTTAATAAGAAAATTAAGGGAGGAAAAAAAAAATCAAGTCTGTGTATGATCTGCTTCCAGCCATGTTCCCAATTAGAAGAAAGCTCCTGTAACACCACATCTGAGCAGTGGTCAAACCAGGATGGATACAGGGATGAAGAGGTGACCAACACGAGGAGTGGACACAGCCTACATCTTGTTGGAGGTGCTCTATGTTGAAGCTTCCTGGACCTGGATGCCAATGAACCTACCAGGTAACTGGAGAGAATAACTGGAATAACTGTTGGTGTTTTCCTAGCACAGAAGAAGGATGACATTTAGAGCTGCCAAAGGAACGGTTTACCTTTCTGGAGAAAATGTCATCAATTACAAAGAGAACATCAACCATATTCTCTTCTTCACACAACCCCCCTCATAGAACCCGTTCTTTGAGCAGTACCTTAACCTGAAGCACTCAGATTGCTGCTGACAACTGGGCTGCACCACAAAAAGACAAAAAAAAATCCCTTTCTTTAGAGAAAGCATGCAAAGACAAACTTCACATACCCTCATGTCCACATGCCATGAACCTACCTGTTCCTGCAGATGCAGTGGCAGCAGTTCCTGCCCTCTTTTCCCTTCCCAGGATTTGTGCTACCCAGTGAGGCAGTGGATTTTTGTCTGCTACAAACTCATCTTTCAGAGACACTTTGAAGATGTAAAATATCACTTTCCATTTAAAGAAGAATATTTTCCAGCCCTCAAGGAACAGGAAAAGAAATATGAAAAGCACAAAAAGTGGAACCAGTGTGAGTTCTTGCACCTGAAATCCCAGAAAGCAAATAAAACCAACACAGTTATACCTGTTGTTTGCTTTCAATTCCCAGTATCAAAAACCAAGGCTGAAGGTTTTACTGGGAGGGAGGGAGGGAACAGAACAATGAACTCATCACTTCTAACATCCTGAAAACAATCTACTTCTCAGACCCATCTATCCAGCATGGTGATGGAAAGGAAGGAGCAGTAGTATTTCACACTCCCAAGTCCACAGTCTACATCCATAATCAGCTCTCCAGTACTGCCACATGCTTCAGAAGATCCAAGCAGATTTATAGGAGGCTGGTTCTGGATTACAAGTCCCCTAGGAAATTTTCCTCCCAACACCCACAAGTCAGAGGTTGATTTATACCCAACATATAATAGACTCTATTCCTTAGAGACACCTCCTTGTCTTCAACCCCACTGCCATTGCTGCAACTGGAGGTTTGGTTTATTTTAACAGTTGTAGAGTTTATAAATACTGAAAGCAGAATTCATTTTAGGCTGGAGACAGTTAAACTAGCTTAGACCAACAGGATGTCAAGTGGTAAGGAACAGTAATGAGATGATGACACATTCATAACCTAAAGTTTTCATTAAAAACTCGCAGTCCAAGAAAGCTTGTCCCTTCAGAGAACAAACATTCAGTTCTCCTAATTGCTCAAAAAGCAAATTCTTGCACGAAGCAGTGAAAACTGGGGAGAGCTCAACAAGAGAACATGCATGTGTTAAGCAGAAACTGAAGAAGTACCAGCCAGGGGGTTGTAAAGGAGGTGATGCACAACGCATTTCAAATGCCACCAAGTACTTTGGTGTGCAGCCACCCAGCAAGGAGTCACTAATGGTGGTATCAGCATGTGGTTGGGAGCCCTCAGTAAGCAGATTCCACGAAAAGCAGGATTCCTGAAAATAAGTTGTTGGGTGCCACAACTCCATCCACAAGCACAACGCAGTCTCTTTTCCAGTTTTAATTATTTTTAAGCATGTCACTCTGTATGTGCTAGAGCTCTACTCGCCAAACAACTGCAAAACAAGACATTTGACACAGCATCTGTGCTTGAGGTCAAGCCATGTATATGGTACATTATTAAAATAATTGTAGGTATCTACCTCTCAGCATGGGGACTTCGATGACCTAAACACAAATCTCTGTCTTTGGGGATCAAGGGCCACAGACATTAACTTGCCCAAAGACCACCAAGGGTGCAAGCATCATTCCTGTAAAGCATCTCTCTCCACTCAGGTCCTCATTTGTGCATGCAAATAACAGCACCTTCACATCTCACTGGGGTGGTATGCTCAGATTATCTTCAAGATGTATGAAAGTGAAGTTGGCAGGGATACTGCAGAAAACAGTCCCTTACAGAGATGATCTGAAACTGCTGTTCCTGCCTCTGCATTTCTAACACCTACATCTCACAGACACAAGACACTTCCAGCATTTCATCAACCCAAACACAGATGATGGAAGGCACCAAAATGTAGAGTCTCCAAAACCTTGTGAGGGAAGCTCTACCAAATCCTGGGTCTCATCTTTGTAGTTGTGCAAAATCAGATCTAACTGTCCAGTAAGCAGTAAATATCCATTTGTTTACCCAACCAGAAAAGTGTCTGCTGGTTAAAGAAACAGCAAAGAATGTAATGGTAAACACCAGCTATGTTTTACAATGCAGAAGTCAGAGCCACAAAAACACATCCCTGGGAGTACTAACACCCTAATGAAAACAAGATCTAGAACACAAAAATGGGTAAAAACACAAAACTCCCTTACTTTCCCCCCAAAATCTATCCCATGACCATGTAATATAGAAAGACATTTCTGAGCTGGTGTTCCACACCTAAATTTAAAAAGATAAAATTAATGCCAACCACCTAAATAACTTCTAAATTAAATTTTGGGCTCATGAAGTTTTATGGGTTTGTGTCTACTTTTTGGTTTGTTTTGGGGTTTGTTTTTAATATGTTTAACATCACAAACCAAAACAAGTAGCTGCTCTTTCCCGAATGGTCTCCACCTGATGCTTCTCAACAAATGAAGAGGTCAAACATCCCAGCTTTCAAAACTGGTCACAAATGGGAACCTTCTGGGCATAGAACATTCCCCCCAAAACAAGAAAACAGCAATTTTTCATCCCACCTCATCCTGAAAGCCTTCCCCTTTACAGGGTTTGTGGAGGAGGAAAAGAAAGGGAAGCTGTCACACAAATTCACATACAGAAATACATTTAAGAAAGCAAAGCACCAAGATTGATTAGAGTGTTCCACTGCTTTAATAAAGAGACTAATGATGTCCAAATTATAGCAAAGCTCAATTGTGTAACCAAGGAGCCAAGATTTCATCCTTGATAAGGACATGGATTTCTGTCTCACAGGAGAAGCCTGCAGTTCACTAACAAAGATGACCTTTTACATTATACCCTTCAAGGCCACAATTAGGTGGAGAAATACTGTACTAACTTGGCAACATGAGTTTTTGTACACTGTGCTAATTTTTAGCAAAATCTTGCAGAGACCATTACCATCTCCTAACGAGACCAAAGAAAAAAAATACAAAACCCACTGCTCTCCAGACCCAAATTACTTTCCACAATTCAATGCAGTTTTAATTAAGATGACTAAATTACAGCAAAAATTATTAGGATAATATCCTGCAGCAAACCACTAAAGGTATAACACCTTAATCCAGAAGAAGGTGGCATACACATATCCATGATAAAGAATTCATGAAAAGCTAGAATTTCACACATGAACCAATTTTACATCACTCAAACAATACCTTGGGAGATATTTGTCACAAGTAAAAAAACCAGTGACATCCATCAACAGAGCACAGTTTTTCTGAGACTACACAGAAAGAAATCTACACAGAAAAAAAACCTGAAAAGGCTACAATTACTTTGACAATGTTTCTACAGCTCAGAGGAATTTGGGGGTTGAAATAAATGGTTTCCTTCTTCCCAGGGCTCCCAAAATCAATTTTATATATAATTTTTCCCCCTTTTTTTATTTTTAAATAGACATAAGATCAGAAATACATGAGAAATCAGCTCACTGCAATAATCATGCACACAGTACATTTCCACTACTGCCTATTAACTATGAGGCTTAAATGAATGAGAAAAGTCTCAGATCCATATTTCACCAGTGGAAATTATTAATATAAACATAGCACGGCTCAGGTTTTAACCTTACCATCCAACTGGGCCTGTTCTCCTTCAGGGAAGGGTAAATGGTATTAAATTAACTGACAGGGTTCAACAGGCAGGTACATGGAGGCATGTATCCCATTGGAACCCAGGAAAGGATTCTGCAATGGGATATTTGGGCACCACGTAGCTTCTTGTGCTTTAGTATGGCATAAACTCAAGCCTGTGATCTCCAAGGAATGGTAGCTTCAGTGTATTTTGGGGGAGAAAAAAAAGTGTCACTGTGATGAAAAACAATTGCAAACCAGCTATTCTAGGTGCAATCTTCCAGAAAGCCTCTGCAGGGACAGAGCCCAGTGACAGCAAATGGAAGGAGGGATTTGCAAAGAGAGGGACAGTTGACACGGCTCTGGATGGTGCCTCTCCCAAACCATACCCAGGAGATGGGAAAGGACAGGAACAGGGCTCAAACATTCCAATCCAGCTCAGATGGGATGAGCACTGAAGCATGTGGTGCCCAGCATGCCATGCCATGCTGTACCTCATGGCCAGGACCGTTTTATTCTTAAGTACAGCTGTAACCCCAAACTGCTTTAAGTGTTGTGGCTGAACACACAAGAAGGCACCCAGTAACAAAGCTTTGCCTTGCTCTGGACCTCCTCAAAGACTGACCCATACCAGGGGGGTTTGCAGAGTTAATTACATTGCAATAAAGTCCTGTGATGTAGCACTATTCCTGAAAGATTTTGCATGTGCAACTCCTGTGAAGTTGTTTGCTCTCCAAATGGGGTGGTGGGGAAGAAATTCTTTAAAAAAAAAATATGGAAAAGGAAGAGAAGAAATCTGCACATTGCATTACTAGGGAACTACTAACAACCCCACAGTCACTCAGCCACCCAAGGATTCAGGACAGAAAAGCCCTGACAAGCTCTTTAAGGACAAGTGCATTAGTGAAACTTGGAGATTTTCTTCTAAAAATATAACTCTGGTTGCCCAGTTAGCAGCAAGCTTCCTCCCAGTAGTAATTAGCTGGATCTGACAAGAGGCATGACCCAGTACAGGTGAGAGGTTAAATTTGTATTTTTCTTTAACAGGCAAAGCAAAGTCTTAATGGAGAACGATGAAATTCCAACATAAATCCCCCACCAAGGCTGCTATGAAATAACTCTTTTGTTTAATTATTATGAGTTGGATGGGCAAACACTAGATCCCAATGGACAGAGAGCAGCTGTTACTAGAACAGAAAGACATTCATCTTCCCTTCTCAGGACCCTGAAACTCTATCAACAATGCCTGTAAAATGACCCTCAGCTCCCCCCCTCTCCAGGTTTTCTCCTGACTTTCATATTCAGACCTATTTTTAGTTGACGTTATCTTCTCATACCACACTTCAAAGTTTTCCACGTTAGCTGGTTGGAAATCATTTCCATGCACAAAAAAAAAAAAAAAAAAAAAAAAAAAAAAAAAAAAAAAAAAAAAAAAAAAAAAAAATGCTGGGGACATCACTGGGGTGAGTCTCAAGCCCAGGCTGTGAGAATGGCACTTCCCTCTCTCCAGGTTTCTTCTTTCATCAGGGATTCATTGAGAAGGAGCCTACAGACACAGTTACAGAGCCAGATACACTTGCATCTCACTTATCTAACCTGCTAGCAGTGATCTCATTTACCTTTGGGGCTTACAGTTACCTTGGGAGGGTTTCTTTTAGCTGTTATTTACATAATAAATAGCCAGTCTGTACAGGATTGCACAGGGAAGGAAATTATATTACCAATTCAAAAAAAAATTTTAAAACCAAACCAAAACAAAAAAAAGGTTCCTCATGTTTGCTTTTAGCAGCACTAACTCGGTCCCATTAGATGACCGTAAAAGCTATCTACAGAAAATTAACTATAGCCATAAAAATTATCTGTAAAAGACTTCTCTGGTTATCTCAGGTACAATATAGATGTGAAAATACCCCCCTAGGAATGGACACATGGGGCCAAACTCCCTGCTGATGTGAACAGGCACAGTGCCAGGGCTTCAGCCAGGCGACAGCCACGGGGACATGTATTTGCAGGGACAATGAGTTCAGTGGGGGTTGGGTGATGGCGTTTTTTTTGTTTGTTTCTTTTTTTTTTTTTTTTTCTCCCTGCATCCATCACCTTCAAAATTCAGACTGAATGAGCTCTGTGTCACCAAGCTGCACCCAGGGTGGGAACTGCCCAGCAACAGCAAAGCATGCTCATCAGAAATGCTCCATCAAGCTTTGCTTTGCTTTATCACCTGCACAAAGGAGCCTGGAAATGAAGAAAGAGGGGCCACCGTGTTGCTTCCAAGACACTAAAAGGTGATTAAAATCTACACGAGTCTCTTACTATAATTAAGCGTGCCAAGCCTGTCCTTTCTACAGGTCCCTGCTTTACTCTTTCACTTTAAAAACATGCTCCAGGAGCCAGAGAAAGTGACTAGGGTTTGTTGTAACAGTGAGGCAGTAAAACTACAGAGATCAGATAAAAACTTTCACTTCATTAAGGTGTTTCATTATTTAAAAACCAAATGCATGAGAGAATCTCCACCCAAGGGTCCACACAGAGAGTTTCAGCCAGAGATGCTACAGCTCCTGTATCACCACTGGAGTCAGACACTAAAACCATGGCTGCCAACATCCAGAGCTGACATCCCACTGAGCCTGCACCCTCATCCCCTTCTCCTTCAGGTCATGCTAAGCAATATCTCATCCCATGTGCCTTGTATAAACAGGAATTTCACAGCAGGAACGGCTTCAGGTATGTCAGGGAGAATGCTCATCATTACTACCATCATCATTACTACCATCCCAAATTTGCTTTCTAGGAGCAAAGTAGGCGAGCGTTATTCAGTGCCACTGCAATGGGTATTTGGGAAATTCTTTGACCCAGGCATAAGAATGTGCTTTAGCAGAGACTCTCCTATAAAAATAAAAGTGCCTGCTAAGTTGTGGGTATGTGTGAAAGCAAGGGACCCCAAGTTCAAACTTTCATGCACCTGACAGCTACCCAATAGCCACCAGAGCTGTAACTGGATACTCCCATCATGAAAACCCAAGGACAACTGAATTTCTCAGCCTGCACATAGATGAGGGAATTAGCATTCTTAACCCATTAATTACTCTCGGGAGCTAAAGCAGGATTATAAAAAGTCTGCTGTGTTTCTGCTGTCATACTGGGCATAGAAAAATAAAGACTGGGAGAAACAAGTGAGTTGTGCACCTCCAGGTTGCGCTGCCATCTCAGTTGTCCCAAGAGTAAACTTGCCAGGGCAAGGCTACCACCAAGGTAGCTGCAAATCTGTACTTCACTGAGCAACCACACCTCAAGTCAACAGTAGTTTCCCCTGCTGAGTACAGGGACTTCTACACATCTGAGCAGTAGTACATGGTTCTCAGGCAAAGCAATGGCCTCCTCGCATTTGACCACTTATGAAGCTGACAGTCTTCTACGACTGGTACCATCATCTCCTTACAACTTTAGTAGAGAAAATCATACAGAATGGTTTGGGTTGGAAGGGACCTTAAAAATCATCCTGCTATGGGCAGGGATACCTCCCAATAGATGCAGTTGCCCCAAGCCCCATCCAACCTGGCCTTGAACATTTCCAGGGATGGGGCATCCACAGCTTCCCTGGGTAACCTGTGCCAGTGTCTCAACATACTCATACTAAAGAATTTCTTTCACTATCTAATCTAAATCTACCCTCTTTCAGTGTGAAACAATTTCCCCTTTTCCTATCACTAAATGCCCTTGTAAAACGTCCCTCTGCAGCTTTCTTCTAGGGCTCTTCAAGTACAGGAAGGCTTCTATAAAGCTCAGCTTGCTGCCCCAGAAAAAGGCCTTGACATCAGCTGTGCAAAGTTTAAATGCCATCATTTCACCCCAAAAAAACTATCAATGGCAAATAGAGACACCAGAGTTTGGTTTGCAGAGGGCTCAGTCAATCTGCATCAATAGCCACCAGTCTGCAGAAGGAAGCCAGAAATGCAGCACATGAGAATAGCACTAAAAGGGCTCAAAAAGCATAAAACACCCTAGGTTTTATGAACCGTTTTTAAAAAGTCACAAAAAGGAGAAAGAACTTGACTGAACATTTCTTCACCTCAAACCCACGGTTACATTCCTCCCTCCCCTGGAATTCCAAACTGTCTGTGGAGGTAAATTATGCATAAGCCAAATACTCCTAAAAGCCAAATTTTAAAAGTTGCACACATTACACAAGGCGTTTTAAATAGATGATGTTGTAGGAAAGGAGGGTTAGCCACCTAGATTGACCATTTGATAGATCAGGCATAAATGGAGCTAACTTTATCCCTCTCATCCACTCAAAGGCTTACAATCTCACACCTCGGAGCAATAAATTAGGAAGAAGCATTACGTGAGCACTACAGGCACCACACAGAAAATTTAAACTTCTGCAACCAGTTAGAAAATAGGTTCTGTAATATGAAAAGCTTTAAATAATTTTTTTTTTTTTAAAGTAGAGACAGTCACAGCACCAGCTACTTTTTAATATGACAACCTTCTCTGCTGTGGTTCAGGGCTCATTCAGAACCAGCCTGGGATTTTGGATTGCTCTGGAAAGTACCCAAGACACACTCATCTCTCCTAGTTTTTGTTTCTTTCTCTAAAAAAAATAACAGCAATCCATTCCCTTTTCAGCTTTAGTGGAGAGAATTGACACACTCCCTCTGCTCCTGTGAGCATCTTTTACTGTTGTCACACAAGGATAGATACCAGACGTGAAGTGTCGAGTTCAAAACCCATGTCTTAATTTGCACAAGTATCCACTTAGATGGAAAATGAATGTAGCTCAAACTGGAAAGCACTGCATCTTTTTATGAACACATTGTATTTACTTTAAATAAAGAGGAGGAACTCACATGTGGGTTTATTAGCATAAGACTAAGAAAACAAAATTACACTTCTAGTTTCATAAAATTAATAGGACATTCCATTTTTCCCAGCAAAGTTCATTCCAGGTAGACAAAAAGGGTAACAGAGTGGTCAGAGCTCCAGATGCAAATTCCAGAGGATGGGGAGCAACATTCTTGCCTTGCCACTGACTCCCAAGATCTCCAAAAAGTCACTCCCACAGAAGAGGTACGTCCCATAATTTATGCACTATAGAAACAAGATGCAAACATCCTCAGAGACAAGTTTTACTTCTAACAGCTTGTGTGCAAACTTCTTAACAGGCTTATTTCATCTCCTTACTACACCCCAGCTGCCCAAACCCATCAATGAGGCAAAAAACAACACTTAGGGTGGTATCTGCCCCCTGCCCAGCACCCATGAAGGCAGCCCTGCCTGCATCCAGCTCTGTATCCTCCTCTGAGCAACCTCCTGCCCACAGAGCTACCCCTCTGATCCGAAACCAAACCTGCAGTGAAACAGCACACCAAGCTGGAAATTGCAGAATTATTAATGAGAAATGGGTAATTCACATCTTCCTCCAGCAGAGCACAAACAGGCTCTCGCTCATTATGCTGTGTTTCTTTTATATTTAAATTTACGAACCTGTATGCATGAGTCTTGCAATCCACCCAGCCCCAAAGGGAAGGATCTTCTCTAGAAGCAAAACTACACCAGTCACCTCCAACAAAGTCACCAAGAGGAAAAAAAAAATTAAAAATAATAAAAAATAAAATTGAATTAAAAAAAAAAAAATCACAAAGTGGCCAGAGCATACTACCAGGTTGAAGATCAATTCTACCCTATACAGATACACTTCCTCTGGCAGATTTTTTTTTTTAGTCCAAGTACAAAGTACTTGATGTGACCTTAGCTGAGCCACTTCACGATGCAGCATGGAGCACTTGCAGATACTAATATTTTCCCATGCTCAGCCCCTCTGTTCAATTTTTTGGGGGCAGGGACCTTGTCTCTATGCAAACAGCACTTTGCAAAAGAGGAGCTGTGTTTTTCCAAGGCACATAAACACCAGTAATATATTATTTTCTTAAGTAGCACAATGGACTGATGCCACCTGCAATAACATAATAAGAGCAACAAGACTCGAATGCTGGCAAAAGAAGAGGTACTTGTGTGCTGGAGGGAAGCATATTATTATTTTACACTGCACACAGACAATTGCTGCTCTTAACTTTTAGTTTGGATTGAAGCTATAGACTAATAAAGGAGAAAGATGACAGAGAAAACAGGAAATTGGTGAAACTGGTGAAAAAGACCAACAGTTATATTAATATCTAAGCATAAAATGTGCTGGGTCTGCAAAATGCAAGTAGAGTGTTTCATCTCCAATTTATTTCTCTGCCCCTTTGACTTCAGTGGCTCCAAGAGAACTTACAAGATTTAAGGGGGAGAAGTGATACATATTTTTAATATGCCTTAAAGGAACAAATTACTAAAGAGATACAAAATTATTTCAGAATTAAGAAACAATGAAGATAAGAGATTAGACATTAGCTGATCCTCAATAGTTAATGGAGGGAAAAGGCATGGCAGAGGAGAGCTTATACTGGTGAATGCTTCGGCCACAAACACCTCTCTTAAACACATCCAATTTCACTGATGTGAAAATCTCCACATGAAGGAACAGGCGAAAAAGAGCTTAAGTGGGAACAGGGTGCAGAATGCCAAGTGCTACACTGAATAATTCAGATCCAGGCAGCTCTATTGGCCAGGCAAGAAAATCACACCCCCCTGCTAGCTTTAAAATCAAAGGCCAAGGAGGGATAAAAGAGAAAGACAACACCTCTTTAAAGCAGAGATTACGCTCCATGGTTCCCATTTCCCAACTTCCCACAATGTTTTGTTACAGCATGAGCTGTGCTGAGGAGCACCAAGGGATGGACCCGTGCTGCCCACAGCTGAACCAGGAAAACACTGACACCATTCCTGCAGGCCAAGAGAAGGAGAAAGCCAACTCCAGAGCAAGTACTGACCAACCCTAAAAGTTCCCCTTGCAAGACTCTTTCAGCCCACCAGCAGTTCTTGAGTCACTGAAGCTGAGGGTAAGAACCCATCAGGGCTTCCACCTGGGTCTTGGTTACCACTGAACTCAACCAGGTTCCCTTCCCTTCCTCCACCTTTCCCAAATTACAGCAAGACTTCTTCAGCACTGGATGACATGGTTCGATACACAGGTTCTAGACCAGGCACCTGGCCATGCTGCCACGTCCCCAATGTTGGATTTTGTAGTTCCTGGAGAAGGGGCATCCAGCACACTACTGCCTTCCCTTGCCGTGGCCACACACAGCCAGAAGCAAAGGGGTTGTCAGTTGCTTTTGCAACTTTTTAGACTGCAGCTACTACATTAAGCTCAGAAGTACTGTCCTGGGTGTCTGGTAGAAAGGTGTTGTATTTAATTGGGTTTGAAAGATGCAGTGACACTAAACCCTCATTTGATTCTGACTATTCTAGTGCAGCTCCACAGGACCAACAGGTATGAACATTACATTTTAGAAATGCTTCTAAATGTAAGCCCTGAAACGTGACAGCCAAAACACCTTCCCCTACAAGGCACAAAAGTGAAATAACTTTGATTTCTATTTATTTTATTTTAAAGGTGTCCTGGCTTACTAAGGACAGGCACCATGAGAACAAAGCACACAAGTATACCTTTGCTGCATGGCTCAGCCTCAAACCATCTCTTCCACCCACCTCCTTTACTCTTAATAAGCTGAGAAACATCCCTGGGTTCTTTTTCACACCTTCTGCAGATGAACCCACCCCATGCACAGGCCATGGCACAAACCACAGCAGCAGGACTCCTGCCCTGGTCCTGATGGCAATCCTGTTACCAATGGTCCAAAAGCTGCTCCTCTGCCATCTGAACTTTTATCTTGTTTCTCAAAACTGATGAAGTCGGGAACCCCTCCCCTAGGTTGATCTGCAAGGCAAGCGAAGCACGCATGATGGGGAAGGGGGGAGATAGTGTGAGGGGTAAAAAAAAAAAACAACAAGAAAAAGAAGTAAGGTTGGCCTTTTCTTTCCTCTTTACCATCCATTCAGCAGCAGCAGGGGAAGTCTACAATGGTTGCGTCACATAAAGCACAAAAAAACCTGACAAGCATGTTTTAGCTGATGGAGACCAGAGTGGACAGGAGGCTGGTGACAGCTCCAGAGCAGGGACCGAGGGACCTCTGCTTTAATTGGTTGTTTCTTGCTATCTCACCAGCAGGAGAGATACAGCCTGGAAGGGTTGCTCAAAGACAGAAGAAATGGCAGGAATTTAAGCGCATAAATACTTCAACTACCCATGCTCAGGTTAGACTCTCACTTCAGTCCAGGTCCAGGGGTAGTGAATTTTTAACCTTGCCTGATGTACACAACCCTACCCCACAGGGGAGGTGCAGAAGATGCTTTGAAATGGAGAGGAGGGGGAGAAGGGGGGGGGGGGGGGGAGAAGAGAAACCACAGGCTGTGCTGGACCTGGAAAGGTGTTTATAAATAACACCACTAAAAATAATACACTGCACTCCTATCTGTACCATAGCATTTTCTTCTCCATAGAACTGTGACAATGGTTCTCTCAGTGGTATCATTATCTAGATTTGATGACAGATTAAAAAAAAAAATATATATATCCTAAACACCTGTTCAAGAGTTTTGTGTTTTTAAAGGCCATTGCCATTAACCTTGGGCCATGCTCTTCATTGTGTTTAATTAGCAAGCTAATGAAGCCAGTTCTGTTCCTTTTCTCAAGCACAAGAGGATAAATACAAGACAGTGAAAAGAGATCAGATCCATTTGCAGCACAGTTCATTGCTGCATGGCATCACTTAAAGTTGCACCAAAATAAAAGTAATATAATGGCTTGGGAAAATGTGTTAATGATGCATTCTGCAAGACAAATCCTTTTACACCTTCTGTATTTTCTAAAGCTCATAGATTAAAACATTATTTCTGAACATTTGGACTGCAGAAAATTTGCAAACAAAGGGCTAAAAATGAACATAATGTTTTCCTCAATGAATCCTCAGTATTCCAAAAATTAAGAATAACAGATTTTATTTTATTTTTTTAAAGAATAGCAGCCCATGCTTGCTTTGTTACAGCCAGCCAAGGTACTGATGAGAATCATCAACAATGGAGGTCAAACGATTTTCAAAAAGCCCACCACTTTTGCACAGTCCTAACATGTATGTAAACAAAAGACATACTTCAAGCAAAGCCCAGTGCTATGAATCACAGCAACACACAGCAACTTTGGGTATTCAGGGTTGGTCTTGGTTTTTTTTTTTTCTTTTTACTGGACATGTTTAGGAAAAACTGGACAATAAAGATCACATGGATAAACACTCATAAATGTCAAAAGAAAGGCAGAAAAGGCTTTAAAAGAAAAAGATGGGTTTAAAGAATTTCTCATGCACTGATTTAAGAGGACCTTTCCAAATAAACAGAATTATATTCATTTTCTGGGGTTTCCTTATTGTATTTTCAGGGTGGAGAAAAAGTCAGCGTAGGTATGCCCTATCAGATTATCCTTTTCATAACATGATACATCTAAGCAGCCTTCAGGGTTAATTTTTTTAAGTTGGAGGGAAAAAAGGAGTTGCTTTAAGATTTCTACCACTGCATGCACACAGCCATAGGAGTAGGTAAAAATTAAAATAAAATAAAAACAAGCAACCGCATACCCAAAACAAACCAACCAAACAAAAAACCCCCAAAAACAAAAGAGAAAAAAAAAAAAAAAACACAACCAAACCCGGAAGCCATCTCTTTTATTGAATCACCCGAGATAAAAGGATTCCAAGATATATGGAAAGAAAATACATTGACCATAAATCTCCTTTATGCACATAATAGAATCTTCCAGCCTAGAGAGCTGTTGTGATGATAGCAACGCCGAGCACCACCAATACTGATGGCACACACACACACACACCCCCTGCCTGCTCCTTCCAAAATACCTGCTCTCCCTCAGCACTGCTATGCAAATACAAGCCCGCACAAACCCCTTTCCTAACACATGGAAACAAAGCTGCGTACAAGTGTCCCAGCGATCAGATTAAAAAGAAAAACCCCAAGCTGGCTTTGCTCACCATCAGATTTTTTAATTATTATTATTATTATTGCCCGCTCCCTTTTAATTGTCTTCCTCGCCGCTCCCCCCCCCAACCCCCTCACACTTTCGGTGCGACTTAAAAAAAAAAAATAATAATACTAATAATTAAGCGATGGCACTGTTTACAATGGCAAAGGCAGGCAGTGGCAGTGCATATTTAATGGGCACTCGGAACAAAGGAAGCCCCGGCTGCAGGAGCGCCCCGGGGCCGGCCCCGCCGGGCAGCCCCTTCCCCGAGGGGAGGAGGGGTGGGGAGGACACACACTCACGCAGGGAAGCCCCCCACCCCCTTTTTCATATATATATATATTATTATTATTTTTTAAATACAATGAAGAGCGATGGCAAATCCGACGGGAACTCCCCGGCTGCCCATCGCGGAGCCAGGGGGAAAGGGCACAGCTGCAGCATCCCTGCCCCCGGGAAGTCTCCGGCCACAAAGAGACCCCCAAACCCCTCACCCACCCCACCCCCGGGCTTGGGGAATGCTGGTAACGTCACAAGTCCCCAGTGCCCGGGGAAAGGGGGGCGGTGGGCTCAGCTTTTTGGGGAAAAGGGGTGGGGGGAGTCGAGGGTGAGCAGGCAAGGGGTGTGAAGGGGGCAAAACTGTTGCCGCCCCGGTTTCTCCTGGAGAATACTCAGCAGGAGTAGAAAGGAACGGAGGAAAAATATTAATGATAGTAATTAATAAATAAAAACAAGGAGGGGAAGGGGGGAGCGTGGGGATTTCAAGCGTGCCCGCGTTTTCAGTGCTGAGGGAGGAGGACACATGGGGGGGTCTGTGACTGCTCCCGCCTCCCCGACGGCCACGGGATAAGGTTCCCTGTGGACCCCCTCGCCCCACGGAGCGCTGCCCGGGTGTCCCCTCCTGCTCCCCCGGCCGTGCCCGGGGTTCAGCCAACTTCACCCCGCGTCTCTCGACAAAATGCGCACCCCGCAGGCTGAAGATGAAATTTGGGGGGGGCCAGCCCACAAAACAAACAGTTCCAGAGAATAAACGGATTAAGAACATAGGAAATACACACCCCCTTGCCACAAAAGCTTCTTCTCCCGGGGGATGCTTCCCCCCGGCCCCACACACATTCATATTCCACCCCCCACCCCCCCAACTTTCTCCCGGCTCACCGCAGCGTGAGCCAGAATCAAGCGGCTCCATTCGTGGTAAGAACCAAACCCAAACGGGACCGCAGCGTCCCGGGGGACTAAGGAGGGACCGTGTGTGTGTGTGTGTGTGTGTGTGACCCTTCGAAGCTGAGGAAGAAGGCAGGGGAGGAGGGAAGGGGGGTGCTCCTCTCCCCCCCCCCCCCCCCGGGTTACACAGCCACAGCCCGGCGCACACATGGCCACTACCTGAGCGGCTCCGCACCATTTCGGAGCAACCCCCAGGACTCCTCCCGTTGCTCTCAACTTCTTCTCCCCCCAACCTCCCACCCTCGGTCCCCCCCCCCACACACACACACGCACTCCAGCAGCACCCGCCCAAAAGTAAATGCCCATTTTTGTAAAGTTTCCTCGATATCGCGCCGTGTTTACATTGCCATTAATTCCCACAGGCTGCCTGAAGGGAACAAAAAGCAGCACGGGAAAGGCTTCGTCCTGAGAGCAGGGAGAAAGCAGAGGGAGGGGGGTGAAGAAAAAAAAAAAAAAAAAAAAAGCACAAAAAACCCAAAAAAACCCCCACAAACTGGAGAAAATTAAGCAGATGGTAGCGGCGGGGTTATTCCCCAGTTTGCTTGCTCTGCTCTGTTTTTGGAGGGTGGCTGCAAATAATTGCACAGCCCATTCAATTCTGCATTTGGAGAAGCCCGAGCGGGAGGTAAACACGCAGAAATGCACTTACCTGCACAGAAAGTTCCACAAAGCAAGGCGAAAGTCAGCCACGAAGCAATCATATTCCTTTACTTTTTTTTTTTCCTCGTGTGCCCCTCTATCCCCAAGGGAAGCAAAAATAAAAATAAAAAGCTCGAGAGAGTGAAACAAGGGGAGAGAAGCGAGGCTCTGCCCACTCCCGATCTCTCTCTTAAGAAGCAAAAAGAAGAAAAAAAGCCTGAAAACAAAACAAAAAAACAAAACAAAACACAAAAAAAAAAAAAAAAAAGGGAAAACAAGAAAAGAAAAATCGGATTTAATTCCTTCGCAGTTGCAAAATGTATCCAGTGGAAAGGAACAGCCCCGGACGGTTCGACCTGCTCCCGCCTGGCCCCGGCGCTTGCTCCCAGCTTTCCAAGAGTTTTCTTTCCCTGGGCTTTTGTGCTGGGAGCGCGGCGTGCACCACACACCGACTCCCCCTCCTCCTCCTCCTCCTCCTTCCCCTCCTCCTAACCCAGCCCCTCCGGCTCCCCCAGCAGCAGGGGCGAGCACACAGGATCGTGTACGCGCACCCCCCCCATCCCCCTCCCCCTCCTCCTCTCCCCGCGCAACGCAACGCGCAGCCGTGTGCAAGGCGCGCAACACACACACACACACCCGCGCGCATACACGCACACGCGTTCGTTCCCAGCGCAACTTTGCAAGGTTACCGACCCCCGCATCCAGGGAGGCCGCGGAACGGCAGGCAAGAGCCCGCGGAGGAGGCGCGGAGAGGGCGCGGAGGGGCGGAGGGGAGCTGCCTGCGGGCATCGCGGGCTGCGCGGGGTGCGGAGCGAGGGGGCGGTGGGAGCGGAGGCTGGGTCGGGAGTTGCCATGTACAGGGAAAGGAAGGGGGGGGGGGGGGGAGGATTAAAACAAGCGGAAGAAAAAAAAAAAAGCAACTCGGGGGAAGAGAAGGGGGAGGTTTGTTTTGCTTTTTTTTTTTTGTTTTTTTTGTTTTGTTTTTTTTTAATAATTAAAAAAAAAAAAAAAAAAAACCTGAACCGAGTCCAAAATGGCTTCTAAAAAAAGGGAGAAGCCGAAGCGGAGCCAGCGGGGGAAACCCGGATGTTTGGTACAAAAGGGGCTGGCGGGGGGCGGAGCGGCGCGGAGGCTCCGCGGGAGCTGAGTGGGAAGCGGAGCTGCCCGTCACGGCCGCGCCCCGCGGAGAGCCGCGGACCGCCCGCTGGGTGGCCCGGGGTGGGAGGACGAAGATAGGGTGTAGGGGCGGGGGTTTTGGGGCAAGGGATGAGGAAGGGGGGGGAATAGGGGTTGGTGAGGGGTTGGGGGGGGTGGGCGAGAATGGATGGGGAGGGGGTTATGGGGTGGGGGAATAGGGGTGGTGGGGGTGTTGGGGCAGCGATAGGGGATAAGGGAAGGGGTGCTGAGGCAGGGAAGAGGGGCAAGGGGTGGTGGAGGGGGGGGCAGGGGGTGCTAGAGGAGGAAGGGGCGTTGGGGCAGGGGATGGGGAGGCAGAGGGTAAGGGTGGGGGTGTTGAGGAGTGGGGGTGTTGAGGAGTGGGGGATAGGGACAGGGGGGAGCCTAGGAGGGGTGGGGCCTGGGGTAGTGAGGGGAAGATAGACCTAGGATAGGGGTATAGGGAGATTGGAGTGGTGGGGCAGGGGCTGATGAGGCAGGGGCAAGGGTAGCAAAGTGGGAGAGGAAGAGGATGGAGGGGCACAGAGCAGACACCGCATCCTCTTAGGGAAAGGGGATGGTTGCTGGGAAGCTCCCCACACCTGCTGCCTTTCCATGGGATAGAGCTAGGGAGGCTCCTCCCAGGGATAGGAATAAACAATATCCTTGCAAAAAACTCCACTCCCTTCTCTTCCAGGCTGATGAGGATGCTTTTCCTGCTTCTGTCCCGTCTGCCCTGGAGCCCCCTGCACCCAAAACAATCCCTGGACCCCAAGATCTTGCCAGAACAATGGCTCAGGGAGAGTGTCCAGGGTGCCAGAGCTGAAGGAGCACCTCAGCAGAATCAATTTTCAGCCTGTTTCAGGGTTAATGTTTTTCTCTATTGCCAGGGTTACAGGAATTGAGCTCTCTCTGCAATTTATTTTAATTATAACTAAGTAATATGGCATTGGGGAGCACCAAAGCAATCTTAAGGGGAAGGAGGAGGAAGGGAAGATGCTGAAGTTGGGTCATTCCCAAGGCTTTGAGTCCACTGACTCATCGGGAGAAAGGGCCACAGCTTGGACACTGCTCGTAGTCATGAATTGCAGGTCAGCTCTTGCAAATGTGTCCTATGGGGAGTAAGGCTGAAAATATTTCTAAAAGCATTTGCTTCTTCCTCTGGAGAGAGGTAAGAGTAAATATGAATCATTCTTTTAAAAGTTTGAGAAGAAATATGTGTTGGGTTGGTTTCTTTTGTTTTGTTTTGTTACAGCAAGAAGCTTGCAGGAAACTTCAGGAGGCTTTTTAAAGGGCTTGTAACCTCTCTGTTTTGTGTAAGTAAAGCACTGGTATAACAAGGTCTTAACTGTGAATGGAATTCCTAAGTGGAGCTGCAATAAACTAATTACTAGTATCATACCTCACTCATATGTTTGCTATAAGTAAAGAGGAATTAATCAGTTTGTAGTGGTTGAGATTTTAAATATGAGACTCTTGGGGGAACAGTACAGCCTGCACATGCACTGATGGCAAAAAATGCTCAAGAAAATAATTTTTGGAGCCTACAGCAGCAAAAACAAGCCCACAGGGAGCTGCTGCTGGTCAGGTCTGTGGCCTGGAAAAAGCAAGGTGGGTAATGACATCCAGCTAGTCAAATCATGGGCAGAAATAAGGAAATGTTTCTGGCAAAGGGATGGGTCAGGGACTGATCCTTATTTATTCAGAAATGCTCATAAGTAAGGTTTTGGTTTTTATTTTATTTTAATCTGGAGGTGGCAAGGACTGATTTTTGTGACTGGACAAAGTGCTGAGAAGATCACACAGGGTGCAAAAGGGAATGTAAAATATTGGCCCAAGGAGAAGTAAATTTCCTGACCTTGGGCTGCAGCAGTTTGGGGTGTGTTCAGAGCCTCAAGAGAAGGGGCAAATGATGGGTCAGTATTTTCCGTGGATTTTTTAATTTCATTTGAGAGCAAATAATGGGTCAATATTTGTGCTTATTTCTTTTGAGGAATAAATTCTTTAACAGCTACCAACTGGCTGAAGTATGAAGAAATCACAGAAATGGACAAATCACAGAATTGTAATGAAAATTGTTGGAACTGAATTGTTGGAAAAGACCTCTATGATCATTGCATCCAACTGTCAACATCTTCCCCCCAAATAAAATAGAATATATATCTATATCACCATGTCCACTAGAGCATTTCCTGAAGTGCCTCTTCTAAATGGTTTTTAAATACTTCCAGGGATAGTGAGCAGCCTGTTCCAGCACCTAACTGCTCTTTCAGTAAAGAAATTCTGTCTCATAACTTCTCTATAATTTTTTTTCTTTTTTTTTTTTTTCTTCCTTTTAAGGGACTTCAGGGCAAGATGTGTGGGGAAATAAAATATGGCCCAGTCTTTCACTGTACTGGCATCCTCATGATTAACTAAACCAAGGCATTAAGTTCATACCAATAAAACACTGGCCCTGGGCAGCAGGGCTAACATTGTGATCACTTGGGCTGCATCCCTGCCTGGACTGAAATGCTCCCTGGCTGATGCTGCTCCTATTTTTAATCACTGCACCACGAAGAGCTCCCATGTCCCTGTACCTGAATTTGTGCTTTACAGGCAGAGAGCTGGGAGTGTGCTTATCACATGGCTGTAATCACTTTTGGGGAAACGTGCCCAGTGCCTTCCAGGTGTTGTCCCAAAGCCACCCAACAGGGCTGGGCATCGTGTGGCCTCTTGCACTTGGGCAGCGTGCTGCAGGTGATGCTGCAAAGGGCAAACTCACATGAGAGATGAACCCAGGGTGATAATTTTTTTTTGTTTGTTTTTTGCCCAGGGATGAACTTAATACCTTGATTTTTCATTTATTAAATGAAAGCAGTCCCTCCTGCTTACATTGCTTACATTGTTTCACAGGGAGATGTTTACCCTCCTCCTGAAAAGCTAACATGTTTTCTCTACTTGAAAGGTAAAAGCTCAGGAGTGATTATTGGCTGGAGATAATGTTACAGCCTTAGCAAGACGACACTTAAAAATCTTCGTCAGGCTCCAAGAATGTCAGAAATAGCAAGACACAAAGGTAGCAAATGTTAAGAGCAGGCAGTGCTTGCAAGAAGTGGCCTTACAAGCGATGTTTTCAAGAGATTTTTGTTTCCAGTTCTAGTTTTATCACTAGAATTGCACAGCTCAGACCATTTAAAAATAATTATACTTAACAGTTAAAACCCCCCCTCACGGTAAAATAAATTTTAGCTGAGATGGTTTTATGCTTTGCAGCCTCATATGACACTCAATCTTTCTCATGTGACTGTTCTAACAAGTCAAATTCATGTATTTTGATACCCTGCACGTGATAAAGATACTTGGATCACTTAAGCCTCTACAAAACTGCAGTGCTCGCATGTCATTTATCTTAAAATCCTATTGTAGCTCTCGTGAAATGTAATTTCTTCACTGAATGGAAGTTTATACTGACAGAGGTGTTATAAAACATGGAAAATACTGTGGGGAGGGCACCCAGTGTTTCTTTTATCTCTTCGTGTAGTGACTAATGGGAATTTATTTTTCAGCTCAGCGTTGGTTTGTTGCAGGTTATAGAACTCTGATGCAGATAAAGGGACCTGCTTCCAGGCTTCTTAAACAAAACCTACATTCCTTGCAACAGGTGAGAAGTGTTTGCTGTGGCCCTAATACAGCAAACTGGTTTACAGGCTGCACTTCCCATATCAGTTCCTAAAGCTGCTTGTAGGAAATCACTCAACCTAAAGACACTCCCAGCCTCTAACTTCCCATTTCAAATTACATGAGAAAGAAACAATCTGTGTTCATAATCTTCAGTAAATAAATTGTCACTTTAACTGCACATTTTGTTATAATAAGAGCTTCCCAGTAATAATTGCACACCATGAAGAGGTTTCTAGGGGTAAACTAAGTTCTCAGTTGTGAGCAGAAGTGGGAAGCTTTGAAGAGCACAGGCCAATGAATACAGCAGGGAGGTGTTGCATAGGTCTCTCAACATGTGGAGAAAAAGTGGTTTTGGTAAAGAATTTTATCCCTATTTTCAAGAAATGCCTTTTCTCTGTGGCCAGTATCTCACCTGCAGAATTTCCTGGTAGGATTTATACCCACTGACTTTGGTCCTGGTGGCTTTGCCCAAGTCTGAAAGGAGCAGAGCTGAGGCAGATTTAAACTTTCCCCAGCTTTCTAAGGACTTGCTTGCTGTCAGTTCCCCATAACACAGCTACAATTAACTTTGCTGGAATTTCTATATTTGAAGCAGCTTTAAATTAGAGCCTGAACTTCCAGACATGGATGCAGATGGTCTTTGCTACTGTCTCTATGAGCCCTTGGTTTTCACACTAAAAAAGCCCACCCACGTTGACAAATTTGCCCTTTGTGGTCTGGCTTCAGGGCACCTGGTAAAAATAGCAAGTGATAGGGCAGACAGAATGGGCCCTAAACTATATGAAGGTATTTTTTGATAGCTTTTCTTAGCTCCAGACTAAAGAGCAAGGCATCAGATGTTTACAGATAGGAGGGAATACTCTAAGCAAAGGAGTCTGTTCCTAAAATGACCGTAAGACAGCAGTTTTGCTGTCATCCAGAATTTGAACTTTTCCCTTGGTTTTTCATTTTTATTTTGCTTAAAGTGTAAATAGCAGCAACTGGCACATGTCTGCTAGTGACAAAGCTTTGTTCAGGTTGGATTTTTAGCACCTCTTAAGTCATCCATGAACTTTGTTAGGACTTCTGGGGCATACCTTATAATTTTTACTGCTGCAACCTGCAGAGTCCTCATGTAATTATTTCCCTTTTGAATCTTTTTGTCTGGCCTGTTGGGTGGGGAACTTAATTGCAAGAAAGCTCCAGAAGACAGTTGGTGCTGGATGGTAGCTGTACCATTAGCATGTTGCCCTCCTGTGAAAGGAGATTCCAGGCTCTAATCCATACCCCAAGTCCTGCCAGCTCGTCGGGAACCAAAGCACACCCACGCTCGAGTTGGAGACTTCTGTGCTTAGACAAGGAGGATTATGGACATCACATGATTAATTCTGCAGTGACGGTATATGCTTAATTGGTAAAGGACTGGGTTTTCTATCTTTTTTAAACCCAGGGCATGGCGTCAAAGGTCTGCCCAATGTTTGAGGTGCCTTTCAGGGATTTTCTTCGTGGAGTTTTACTGTACTTAAGGTTACCGTAGCTGCTGGCTTTGTCTTATGCCCTTGAGCAGTACTCTGCTTCTTAGTGATGAGAAACTAGCATTCAAATTCCCCTGAAATGCCAGGCTGTCTTGATTTCACAGCTCACAAAGGGACTTCCCTCAGGTGTAAAGCTCTGGCTGTTGCAAAAGCCAGGGAACAAGAATCAGGGAAAGCACAGACTATGGTGCTGAACTTAAGACATTCATTTTAATGTCCTGCTTTTGAGCTCTCTGCCTCAGTTTCCCTGTAAAATGCAGCTGCAGCACGGGTAATGCTTGTTTCAAAATAAGTCTCTCTCTAACTTCTGAGAGTGTGTGTTGCAGCAAAATGAAGTCAATGCACCTTAAATTTGGTGGTAGGAAGATGTTTCTGCCAGCCAATAGTCATTCAAACAGATTACCAAGTGCCACAGTGGCAAAATCCCTTCTGCTTGAAATGTTTAAGACTGCCTGGATGCCTGTCAGGAAAACATTCCCCCAAATTGGTGGTAGCAGCACCAGAATCACTTCTTGGTGACAATCCCAGCGACTGCAACAGTCTCCAGTAATGGGAATCTATTAAAATCTCTCACTCTGTGTCTATAAAGCAATTTGTCCTCCTTTTGCTAAAAGCTAAGGGTGAATAACCATGGGTCACACCATCAGAATCATTTTGCATGCACAAAGGTTATCTGAAAAGCCTCAATGTGAAAATGGACAAGCAGAAGGGCAAAACCAAAGCTTCCCATCCCTGGAGCAACACAGCCAGCCCAGGATTCAGGAGGTGCCCAGGCCATGGTCATTCTGCTTTGCTTTGATCAATGGCCAAAATTGATGATACCAACAGGAGCAGGCAGGGGAAGGGCAAGGTGTTAAATCTCTGGGCTTGGAGTGTGTCTGGACCAGGTTAGTGCAGCCTGAAGAGCTGAACTCTGCTGGGTGGCTTCCAGCAGATCCCATGGGCTTTTACAGCAGCTTAATTTAAAAAAAAAAAAAAAAAAAAAAAAAAAAAGCCTGTGAATTTGCAGAGTGAGAACATCTCCAGTTGTTGCCCTTCAACTGTTCCCTAACCCCATTCACTGAAGTTACCATCCTCTGTGACAGATGATAGTAGGTATTTACCCATATTTTCTTCAGTTACCAATGTTTTCCCTGCAAATGCAATGCAGGTGTTTTAAAAGTGCATATGGTGGCTACAGCAGCCTAGAGCCAAGGCCTGTCATCTCTCCAGCTCACTCCTTTTCCTCCCTCCCCAGGTGTTTGGTTGGCAGAAAAACATCTTTCAAATGCCAGTATTTTATTTTAAAAGCTAGACTCGGGGTGTGAAAAGGAGGGAGGTGACTGGTTGCAAATAAGCTTTAACAATGGGAAGGTTCATAGGGATGTGCTGTGTCTCTCTTTGAAATGGCTCTGACTAAGAAAAGCATCCATATCCCCCCAGCAGCAAGCTGGACTGGACCAGAGGGTTTATTTTCACTGTTCTTACCTGTGGCCTTGTGCCTCCTGACACACTCAAGGCATGTACAGAAGGACCAATAAAGTATGTCCCAGAGTGTTTGGTGTATTTTTAGAATTTGTCCCAGATTATTGGCCTCTGTCCCAGATTTCAGTGGTTAGGGTATAAGAATGCCCGGTGGGGCTGAGTGTTTCCTGTGTTGCCCTCAGGAAGGCTTTAATCAGGAAAAATACCCTCTCAAAGAAGGAAAATAGTTAAGTTTTTGTGGCAAATACTCTCCTGCCATTAGCAGGAGGTGATAAACACTCTAAATAGAGCAAGGCAGATGCACTAAGCTTTCAAGTGCAACATTACTGTGTTACATGGTATTGAGCAATGAATTGGGCATCACTAGCAAGGTAGTTTTCCTTCTATCTTTACTGGGAGCAGGGATTCTTTTTACATCATAAAATGTCTGTCTCTGCTGCTCACCGTGGGGATTTCAGTTGTATCTCAGGGGCTTAATTCCCTTAGAATCGTGTAGTATTTTGGGTTGGAAAGAACATTTAAAGGCCATCTAGTCCAACACCCTTCAATGAACTAGGACATCTTCAACTAGATCAAGTTGCTCAGAGCTCCATCCAGCCTGATCTTTAATGTTTCTGGGGGATGGGATTTTTACCACCTCTCAGGCAACCTGATCCAGTGTTTCACCACCTGCATCATTAAAAAAATTTCTTCCTTATATCTAGTCTGAACCTTCCCTCTTTTTTACTTTACAACCATCACCCCTTGTCCTGTTGCAGCAGGTCCTTTGGCCTCATGATATTTGCCACAGCCACCACAGATGATATAGTCCTGGGCTGCCAATGCCACCATCTCTGGCACATGTCCTCAGCTCTGAAGAACTTCTCTTGTTACAGTGCAGGCTTTTGGGATGCTGAAAGCTCCCTTATGGGGCCATCCAGGCTTTTCTTGGTTTTACCTTTTTACCCTCTAACAACTCCTTCTTGCCCAGCTGCCCTAGAGCCCTTTGTCAGACTGTTTTCTTAGTTTCATAGCATAGAGCACACCACATGGCATTTTTGTAGAGAGACAGGAGTGACACATTGCCAATATAGATAAAGTCCTGCTGCACTTGGTCATGCCTGTGAGAAGAACCTGCTCTCCTTTCAAGCATTGCCCAGCTCAGATCTTGGACATTTTGGCATATTATCAATGATAAAAACATTCACAAGTGAGAGCATCCAGCCCTGCAGGCTGTGATGCCAGGGTATTGTGGGTTCCTGGCACGGGCAGTGCTTCTCCATGGCAGTGGCATGCCATGTGGCAATCCTCTCCATGGATTTCAGAACAAGACAGAAATATATTTTTGTAGCCAGCCTCAATTTTTATCGATTTGTAGGTGCCTTTTGGCCCCTTAAACAGGGATTAGATTCTTTGGAAAAGAGGCTACACTTGACTTTCTTGGCCCTGTATCCACTCAGCCCCTCTTGCTCCCAAAGGCCTTTATTTTGTTACTAGCTGCCACTCATTTGCGTTGAGAATCAGGCACTGGCAGCAGGGAAACTATCAATAATCCAGCAAGCACCCAATCTGTTTCCTATTTTCTGTGGCCTCTCCATGCTCTGGGATAGTGCACAGACCCTCAACTATTCATCTACCATAGTTAAAATCCTTGCAAGTGACTACCAACACCAGATTTGACAAGAATTCGGTAAAAGAAAGATTTTTTAAAATCAAGGTTGGCATGGGACAAGGATGAGAAAGGTGAAGAACATATGGCAGAGGCATTGCTTGGGGGTGTTTTGGTGATCTGGGTTCCAGCTCAAGCTTCTGCAGGATCTCTGATAGGCTTTGCTTTACTTATCTCTTAAGTCCCGATCAGAATTGGAACAATGTGCTTTATCCAGAGAAGTAATTAAAATGTTGCACTCCCTGGCAGGGGAGTTAAAATCAATTTCTCAAATACAAGATGAGGAGGAATTGGCCGGGCTGCTGCCATGCAGAAAAAGAGATCCAGGGCTGTGACGTTTGGGAACATAGCAGAAATTCAGGGCTGCAAAGATCCAGCAGCCCTCTTGGGATGCCTGTGAAGCAGGGCATGCTGCAGACGGCATGGGACAATCTTTCCATTCAACGTGGCAGTGGCAGGGTCTTGGCTCAAGAACAATTTCTACACCTCGGGAAAGATATGGCTCAGCTGGGAAAAGCCTAAAGAGGTGCAAAAATAATGATTGGAGGTGTAGAAAACCTGCCTTCTAGGCAAGGGTGAGAGAGAAGTGTGTGGTCTGAACACAGGACAAGGGGACCAAGGTAAGACAAAGCAAGTTGTCAAATACATGCAAGGCTGATGCAAAGAAGAGTGGCACAAGGTGTCCTTGTACCTTCTGCATGTAGGAAGAGTAAGGGGTTTCAGCTTCAGCAGGGAAGATATAGGGAAAAAAATGGGAAAATCTTTCCAGTGCTGTGGCTAGTTCAGCACAAGGATATTCCCATAGGCTGTTGTGGAATTGTCAGTGTAAGAATGTGTTAGACTGAGATCTTGCAGGTATGGTAGAGATGTTGTTGATTGTACCACGGGCCTCTTAGAAGGTTTTATCCAACTTTCTTTTCCTCTTCCATCCATTTGCCACTGAAATCATCAGAATTCAGCACTTAGTGTTTGGGAAGACCCACCACAACAGCAATCCCCTGTTTGCAGTTAAAGAGATGGCAAGAGCAGTCCAATACATATTTAGCTGGTGTGCAACTCCTGGGATTATAGGGATACAGAAACAAGCAAAGAAACAAATGTTCCATAACAGTGGAAGATAGTTGTTCTACAGCATTAAAAATCCATTCTTTCTTTGATAAGGACATAAGCTGCACAGGAGTGGAGCTTTTCTGTGTGAAATATTGCAAAGAAATCTCAGTTACCTTTAGTGTTTGAGCAGCACAACAGAAATCTCACTCAAATACATCATCAGTGATCTGTTAGAAAGGGAACAGGAGCAATTCCTGAGCTCTTGTAAAAATAGGGTGCTCCTCTCTGCTCCCCCAGTCCTTGCTGTCTGCTGCTACTGTAGGACACAAATTTCTGGAGAGAAGGATCTGGGCCTTCATGCTCAGATAGCTCTTAGACATCACGTTTTATTTGCTGGGAGACTTAAACAACAAGCATCAGACACTCCTGTTCCTATTTTAAACACATGGAAATGGTAGTACAGAGAAATAAAATTACTAGCACAGGGTCACAGAGCAATTTTGTGGCAAGGCTAGAACCAGAACTCAGCTCCCTTGCTTCCAAACCCATGTGCCAGTCTTCAGCTCTTCACTGACCTTTAATTTTAATCACCTTCCAAGGAAGTCTGGTGGCCTCTTCCAAATGACTTCCATGGGAGTAATGCCAGGCATTAAATGAAGTCACTGGGAATATCAATGCAAAATAGGCCAATATTGGATGCAAAGAAAGAGCTAATGGAAAGGAAAAAATAGATTTTACAAAAAAAGGAATAAGTTCTAGTGCCTCTTCCATATCGTCCTCTCTTTAATTTGTGCCTGGTCAAAATTAAAACAAAATAGATTGCTAATATTAATAGATGAAATGAATCTTGAAATTTATAATAGTGGAGGAAATTAAAGGACCAAAGTAATATTGTGTTGCTAACTGAGATTTTAATAATGATTCTGTCCTCAGTTGGTGCATTTATTCTACAGAAAGTAAATCATTAATGAAGAGAGAGGGGGAACATTTTTATGGTGATGGATTTTTGAAAGAAAAGTTCAATTTTGCTTAGCTTCTAGAAACTCCTAAATATGTGGGCAGCTCCAAAACTAGAAGACAAACACCTCAAAACCAGTCCACAAAGCTGGGATTTAGCTGGGTGCCTAGCACTGATTGGGGCAGGATGCAGTGGCATTTGTGGCTCCTACCCAAGAGAGATGTTGTGCATAGAAGAGATGTTGGTTTTGATGAAGGAAGGAAGGCTTGAAGGTTTTCTTTTGGTATTTTGCATTCTTATATCTATTTATTAATCCACTTCTAAAGCAACAAGGACATCATTCTCATGCTAAACCAAAGGAGACCAAACTGGGCTCATCCTACACTTTCTGTGGACTTTAGCTAGATCTGCTTCCATCGTGTCTTCTGCAGGAAATGGATGGATTCAGTTCATTCTCAGTGCTGGGAGGGTGCTTGAGGCTGCCAAGGGTAGGATGTCCAATGGTGGCTCTGGACCTACCCACTGCTGTCTTCAACCCTCTCCAAGGAGTCCCCCCCAAAAAGGGCTCCCTGGAGCAGCTCCTCACCTCACACCAAGTCCCCTTATTTGAATGCAAACATAGGGAGGATCACAGTCTCACAATGGTGGAGAAGAAAGCATCTCTGCTGCTGGGATTTGAAGCCCAAGAAAAAGCAAATATGGAAAGCAAATATGCCTGCTTGAGCATGCAAGAGATGGGGGAAAGCAGATTTCCCCTGATTCCTTAATGAGCATAGTACCCCAACACCAAATGCAGAAATTTGCAAATTAAATTGACACTTTTTTTTTTATATTTAAATTATCAAATCAATAAAGAGAAGTAAACATTAAACAACATTATATGAGAGCCTGGAGTGTCACCACAAAAATTAAGACTATGTAATTAAGAGTACATGCAATTTATTTTTATATCGTTCTTCATTTAAATTAACAAATCTTATTACTTACCCCAAAATGTAAAGCAGTCTGCAAACTAATTCAAAAGATGAAGACAAAGTGGCTATTGAAAAGCCTATGTTTCTTGGTCCCTTAGATCTGGCAGCAGTCATGATTTAATATTTTAACTACTGAAATAGGTTATGTTGCTGAAGAAAAGTGCATTAATTACTATGGGAAACCTAAAAAAAAATCTAATTAAGAAGAATAAAATCATTCTTATTGACTGGGAAAAATAAAACTACGCAAAGAGAAATGAAGGATGAAAAAACTCAAGACACAGAAATATAATAAATGTGGTCTGTGCAGAGTAGAGAACACACTCCTGCAGTTGCTGGGAGTGGGGTGTGGATTTGAATCTGTTTGGAGATCACACTAAAGCTCTTCTCCAGTATCTCACATCCTGGAAGCACCTTCTAATTAGCTGCAGCACAGGGAGCTGAGTTTGCTCAAAATTCATCTCAACATGTCCATGCAGAACCAGCCTCACTGGCCATGTACCAAACAAGAAGGCAAGGGGACAAGATTGCATGGCATTTCTGGATACAGTAAGGGTAACAAAATAATTATCTTGATAGTTGCTATCCTAACTAAGAAATCACAGAGGATATGTGTAAGAAAGAAACCCATGTCCCAAGCCATGTAATGTGTCATGCCTGGGGATGACTGACCATGGGCAAATGGAAATCTGCCTTTCAAGCAGCCACAGCCCTTTAAAGTAAGGTAAAAGGAACATTTCTGGATGAAATACCCACCACTTTGTTTGTTCAGACCCATCTAAGGTCATCTTTTGACCTCCTCCCCATGTAGCTGCCATAAGGAACTGCCTGCATCCCCATGACTTGCCTTCATGGGATCCCCAGGGATGCAGGGATGCTTTGGGAACAAGCACAGCTTCTACGTCCAGGAAGGGCAGCCAGAAGAGGTTAGGGGGTGTTTGAACATTTTTTCCAGATGTGAAGCTAGATGGGACCATGTGTGGTTTTGTCATTGCCTGATCTAAATTCTGGGGCCGTGATTTTCAACTTTCATCCTGATTTGGAATACAGGTGTGTTGATTTCATGATCTTGAGCATTTTTTGTGATGGGAAAACTGATTTCTGTCCATCTTTACTGCTCTCATTCCTAAACATCCCACAGATGTTGCAATGTCTCTGGATAAGAAGGGAGAGAATGCTATAGTATCAACAGCTACACTAAGTGTTTAAACAAATAAATGCAGTTTAATTACTTCAGCTGATGTTAGTAATATCAGTGTATTTGCAAGCCAGAAGTTACCCTTTGATCACTTATATTTACTTCACATATAAAATAGGCTGCAGCAATTTGGCCAGTTATCTCGTACTGAATCCATAACTTGTACATCATTAATATCTTCAAATATGAAAAATTAGTAGTATAAATTTTGAAAAGCCCTTCCAGGATTACAAATCTTCATCAAAGGCAAGAGGAAGTGTCTGAGGAATAAGGGCTTCAAGATTCAATGAATACATTCTCTACCAGAGAGGAAGAAAATAAGGGAAATTTTTGCAATAAATGATGCTATTACCAATATGTGCTTGCATAGAAAGCCAGCAGGAAGGCACTGCACCACCTCAGCTATATTTTGGTGGTATTACTGGCAACTAGAGTCACCCAGCTCTTTGCTCAAGGGTAAGCATATTCTCCTTTCTCACCTCCACCCACAGAAAAAAATTTTACAAAGCTATAAGAACGGGCAAGGATCTCTGGAAGGGGTTTTGATTGACTGGAGGTTATGTTGAAGCACAGAAACATTTGATCAGTAATGCCTTTCGATAAGCAAAGAATTTTTATGTTGAACCTTGCAAAACAGACAAGGATTAGTCATGAAGAGTATCACACAGACCATGTGTAAGTACCTAATCGAGGGCTGCAGAAACAGCCTTTAGTTCTACAACGTAGAAATAAGCAAAGATTAAATTCATCCTTTGAGAGGAAGATAGAAGGGGTTTTATGTGGTAGCATCTGAAGGCCATTGAATTGGGACATGCCCTACTGTATATGCTCTACTAATCCGGGATCCATGGACATAAGAACTTTGTATAGTCTAGCCTGAGCTCCTGCACAACCAGCCACCCAGGGCTGATGCAATCCCAATGCACAACCCACACGGTGCATTTCATGGAATCATAGAATCATAGAATCTGTTGGGTTGGAAGGGACCTCAGAGATCATCAAGTCCAACCCTTGATCCACTACCGCTGCGGTTCCCAGCCCATGGCACTGAGTGCCACATCCAGTCTCTTTTTAAATATCTCCAGGGATGGAGAATCCACTACTTTCCTGGTCATGACTCCTGACTGGGACTGGGGGTTTGGGGTCTAGGGACAGAGAAGAGAGGCTGGGGCTGTAGGCTGCTAGTCAGAGGTGTTATGTTTTAGCTACCTGAGTGTGAAACAGTCACCCTGCTCTGGCATCCCTCAACCCAGCTGTAACTCCCTTTGCGTTACAGGGCACAGAGTGAGCTGCAACAGCAAATGGCTGAGGTGCACAGAGAGCATCAGGGCAGGGAAGGGTCATGAGGGCAGTGGTGGGATGAGGCTTGCTTCATTTCAGATATTTACAGAGTAGACTTCTGGATGTGAGCGGTCACGCTAGGCTTCCCAGGCAGCAAGAAGAAATAAGTGGTTTTATTATGCAATTCGTCTGCTCTGTTTTAACCATCCACTTTAGGAAGAGATGAATCACTGTAGACTCCATTGACTGTATTGACTGGCTCTGCATTGACCAGTGAGGGAGCCACGGGTGACCAGCTCAAGAGCAGATTCCTGCTTTAGTCGGGTGAATCTACCAAATGCTTCGTGCCCATAGTATAAGTCTTTATTGCTCTGAGCAGCTCAGGCATTTCAGTCAATAGCTTCTGTGGTAAGCACAGTATTTTTGGAGAAAAGACACCCATCAGGAGGAGTCTGCAAAGTAAGCAGACAAAAGGAATAGTTTGTGGAGAATGGGTGCTCGGTGATTGGAATAAAATAAAGCCTACTCCTCCTGCTCCACATCCTGCAACCCCCACTTCTCTTTTATAGCAGTTTTCCGCGTGTTCACAGAGAGATTAGCTCAGGTATGAGTTAATCATACTGAAGATTAGTTCATGAGGATTACTGTCATTACTCCCCCTCCAAACTGAAGGGCTCCCATTGAAGCCAAATCTCATCCCCTCCAATAGCTGCAGTTTATCCCCTGTGCATCAGCCACTCCTGAGAAGGTCTTGGGTCATCAGGAGAGAAACAAGCAGGGTCATCAGGAAAGAGTATGCTTGAGAGGAAAAAAAGCCATCAGTCTGCAGGAGCGTATGCCATTAGAAGCAAAAAGCAGCCTACACGTGTAGGAGTGGCAGCCTCTACAGTGTGGTGTACATCCACACACTTAGCCTGTTGTTTCAGAAACTCCGTCTCCCTTCAGCTGTGATCGCTCTCGACTGTTTGCAGTCTGTGTGCCGTGACGTGCATGGAATATTTCTATGAAAATGTGCATTCTTGTTAATAGGTATAGTTTAGGATGATTGTTAGCAGAGCATAAGGCCTTATTGATTGAAAGTGGCATATGGCAAGGATGTATAATGATTCACTTTGGCTGCTAGTTTGAAATCCTATTCATGGGCAAAACCAAACAAAAACAAAACCAAAACCAAAAACAAAAACAAAACCACTCTCCTTTGCAGTCAGGCTTCATTCTTTCTGCAGAGTGTATTTCAAATTGGGCCTTCATACAAGTGATCTATAGGAGAGATTTCCTGGGTGTGTGCTCAAAGGTCTTTCCAGTCCTGCAAGGACAGGTCACAGGAACAAAAACTGAAGTTATCTTGTGCCTTCCTTTGAGGGAAAGGTTGGTCATCTTGTAGCTTCCTCCCTGAACACTCTTTTTTTAGGGCATTTAATGTTTATGAAAGGTGGTGGACTTGAAAACCTGATGGATGGTAGATCCCAGGGAGGGGTCCAGCCTAAGCAATGCCTGTTTTCCAGGAATATAATTCATTGCCTGGTGGGAAAGCATTGAGAGCATGTGAATCCCAACCTGTGGCAATAGCCTCCTGGGAAGAGTTTGGATGTTTTTACGAATTGCATTTTTCAAAGACAAAGCTGTCAATGCTCCAGTGAGCTGCACTGAAGGTGAGTGCCTCTCTGGATCCAGCATCTCTTCACCAGGGGCAGAAAAAATGCATCTTCCTACATGGCATTAGCAAATACAGAATAATTAACCTGAGGTAAAATCCCAGTGCAAGCAAAGCAGCCAAAGTATTCATACATGTGAATTGACAGAGATAAGCCCTGAGGACCTCACCCATCTTCTGTGTGCATTAGCAGGTCCAAGAGAAGCTCAGGTTGTCTCCCCTGGTTTGCCTTGTGCAGACTGACAAGGTAAGCACTGACCTTGCAGCTGGGTAGAGGGTGGCACCTTGTGAGTGCTGAGTACCCCCTTACCACATCACTGGTACTTCCGAGGGGTGTATTGAACCTCAAGAGGGGTGTTGAAGGACAAGAGCTCAGAATGACACTGCCTCAGTGCTTGATGGCAAACACTGCTGCAAATGATACTCATACACACTCATACAATGACCCCAACACCTGCTCCCAAACCACTGCCAGGAGGACAATGCAGGGAAGGGCTTGGGAGGTTGGCTGGGAAAAAGGGAGAGCAGCAACTCATCTCTTGGAGCTCTCTTGCAACCTCTACCACAGAGATATAACCTGCAGTGACTGGTCCTAACCCACCAGGTGATCAGCTCATTGAAGATCTAGCTGATGGAGCATGACCTCTGTCCATTCCTACAGCCCTACAAACCTCCCAGACCTTCACCTAGCTAATATTAATAGCAGCATGAAGTTTGGTGACATCTGGACTCTTTTTTTTGGCAACAGCAGCATGAACAATTCAGATGGTATTCCCCTCAATACTGTAGGTACAGCCCTTTTGTTTTCCCACCAGCAAATAAAGAGCAAAGCATTCATATATGTCTCTTCTTTCTAGGAACTGCTCACAAAGAAGTAAGCAACCCATTTGATTGTCATCCAGAAGCCTTGGGCTTGTTACATGATCTTGCATGATTCTTTTTTCCAAGGAGGTACTTCTTCAAGATGGTCTCAGGGATTTGCCTGTGGTAGGCAAAACAGGGCTCCCTTGAATAAAATAATTCTGAACAAGCAAATAAATGGAATGCCTTTCATTATACCTGTCACCAGTTTATTTACTCCGTGGCCTCTTTCTGCCATAGAAGTCTTGAGTGATTTCAGCATACTAAAACATCTGTGCTCATTTTCAGAAAATAACAACAACTGCCAGCACATGAACTCACTATTTTCTCAGAACACCTATTGTTCAGTGTCTGACCCTTATTGTTTCTCATCTCCTGTGAGTGTTTTACAATGAAATCCACTTTATTTCAAGCAAAGTATGTTGGAGCAAGACAATTGACTACAAGCCTTGAGTGAATAACAGCTTATTTTTGTGCATGCTAAAATGTAGTCATTTCTTGTGTTCATTGAAATACGTGGCAAAATTCCCATTTGAAGGTGTCTCTCTGGTCCTGTGCCAAATCCTGGGATCCTGCTAAGCATAAGCTGGTTTGCCTTACCACCTTCTAAAAGTGATCCAGCATGCACAGAGTACTTTTCCTTAGGCTCCATAAGCCATCCTGCAGTGAGCACTCACAATTTAAGACCTTGTATCAGGACAATGCTTCAGCATCACTCAACTGGTTTGCTGATTAGGAACCTTTGTAAGAAACTGAGCTGTTGACAGGTGAATCATCTCTGTCCTACAGTATCTCAATCGTTCCTCTTGGTTTGAGGCCAACAACAGCTCCCACTGAAGGCCTTTCTTAGGTCGTTTTCCAATGAGTGCTTTACACAGGGTCATCACATCTCAGAGATAAAACCTGGAAAGCTGAGGCATGTTACTAAGCTTCTTAAAACATTATAAAGACAGTCATTTTGACAGAATATATGTTAATCACACTTCTACAAAAGCTTTTCATCTTCAGAGCATTTAACCAACATTAATTACATGTAATTGGCTTTTCCAGGTACCTCATGCAAAACACACCTTTCATGTCACTAGTCGCTGTTATCTTACCCAGGATTACTGAGAGAAATCTCTGCCTTTTCAGTGTGGCATGGCTTCCTGAAGCCACCTGGGGCCTCCTCTTGCAGATCATGAAGGACAACATTAAAAAGAGCAGTTGCACAAAATACAGCCGCCTCAGCTGAACTGAGAGTTCTATGAAAAAAATAATGGCACTGTACTCGGGTGCCTGCAAAGTTGTAAGTGTCTCCATTTCCCTGGCTGAATCTTCTGAGGAGACTCTTTGAAGCTTCACTGTTCTCCATGCCTGGAGATGTTCCTGTCTTCACCAAGCCCATCCGGGTCCCATAACCAGACCATGGTGCCCACAAACACTGTTTTTCCCCCAAAATACCTGGGATGCCCTAGCCAGAAAGCAAGATGCTCTCTGGACCGCAGCAGCAGCTTCATTTGAAAGGGTACAGTGAAAAGAGAAAGGAAAACATCTTCCATAGCAACCACATCTTCAAGAAATTGAAAACTTGGGTTCATTCCTTTCTTTTGTCTGAGGAGGTCTGAAACCCCAATCTGCCATCACCCTGTTATGTTTTTCTCACATGACCTTTTCACTGAAACAACTGCTATACTCAGCCTCAAGCAACTAAAAAAAAAATTAAGATTTTTATTCCAATTTACAGCATATGTGAGGCAAAACCCCCGAAGATTTCTTGCCCAGTGAACTGTCAGAATTTAGTAAGGAAATACGAGTTCCATGTGTCCTTGGAATAGCTGGCTAGTATTCAGGTTCTCCAGTGCTCATAAAGGAAAAGATTTTGGAAGCATTAGTCACAAAAAAAAAAAAATAAAAAAAAATCAAGAATAGTTCCAACAAAATAAAATACTAAATTGTATACAGTGACTATGTGATGGGGTGACAGTGAATGTTTCCTGGAGCACTGGGTTGAGGTTCGGGTTCACAACAGGTAAACAACTGAACCAAAGAACTCTCTGATCAGCAGCACTGCCCTGGTCAGAACCACTGAACCTTTCCTATCAGAAATCACTGCAGGTCCTGATGGGTGTCTTCCCTTTGTTTGCCTGTCTTTCAGAGGGCAGTAATGAAGGTGGTATTATGCTTGCTTTCATGGTGAATGTGGCACCATTTACAGGGTGATTATCTCTCTCCTTGCTCGTACAATTAGCTAATAGAGCTAAAAAATGGGCTGTTAGTTCAATGGCTCATGAATGGGTGAAAGCTCCACCTGGCATTCCCGCACTACTGAAGTAAATAAAGGTGCTTTCCCAGAAGCCCAGGATTTTCTTAACTTTTATTTTTGACCCTCAATATTTATTCTTAACCCTAGGTGGCTACAAAGGCCAGAGACTGAGTTTCCCACGGAGATGTTTGGGTCTGGGTTGCAAACCTCTTGCGTTGTCTTGCAAGCTGAATGACTCTCCATCCTTCATTAGCATTCATTAGAAAGAGTGGCTAAATCAGGGTGAGCAGAAAACCAGTCCTGTTCTGCAAAAAGAGGAGCCCAGGGACTTAACCCCAAATCACAGGGAGACAGATTTTAAGAAAAGCATTTAAGTGGCAGGTTCCAGTGCAAGCCATAATTGTGCTCATAAATCAACAAGATGCTTTTAAAATCCTGCACAGTGTCACCTGCCCTCGGTAGCTAGAGTGGCTGTTTATTTTGCAGACAACTTCACCATTTCATTCTCAATATTATAATTCAGTTAGTGGCAACAGAGTTCTGTCAGATTGCTCCCACCCTTGAAGTTAAGTAAATAGTTAAGTGCTTTCTTGGTTCAGAGCTAGAAGACTCTCCACCTTGCAGGATTGAGCCCTGTAATCTATTCATATTTCCTTTTCAACATCTACAAGTAACTCCATACAGGCTGGGAACACTAAGTGCAAAGTCACGGGAGATGTCTGTGGCAATTTCTGAATGACAAGAGCATTTAAAAGAAATGTCAAGAGTCTGTGGGCTGCAAGCTTTTATGTTTCAAGGAGAAACAAGAAGAAAGGAGGGACAATAAATCAAATGCAACAGCTTAGCATGCTCCATCTCCGAGAGTTAGGCTCTCAAAAGCCATGTCCCCGCCACAGCCTGGGCCACACTCCTTTGATCAGGACCATTATTTTCTGCAAGGCTCTGGAAGCAGCAGGGTGGGCTCCTCAGTGCATGCCAGGGGCCCTGTACACCACACTTTGCTTGTCATGTGTTATGCATGTTATGGGCTAACATCAAACATGAGCTGATTTATAATTTTTAATCAAAAAAGGATTATAACCTGATAAATCCTCATAACATATTCTGTCTGGAGGTTATGTGATGTAGTCATATAATATGCTGGTAGCCTTGCTCTGCTGAGCCTGGAAGATGAAGTTAAGCTTTTTTTTACTTGTCAGCAAGCTGTTCCTTGGAAATGTTTAAATGGATCAAGACCTTCTAAGCACCAATGATGCAAATGTGGTGGAGTCCTCCTCTTGGGTGGAGTCTTTCCTGCTCTCAGAGGTGTTGAAGCACCTAGAAAGAAACACACAGGGAAGCCTGCAGAATCCCTGTATGCTTGGTATCTCTTCTCACTTCAGAAGCTTCTTATATCTGGTTAAGGGATAATTTTTGGTAGGTTAGCTAGGTGAATGTAAATATTAAACGTATCACACATACCATCAGTTATGGTCAGAGCCTTAAGCAGCTCCCAACAACAAACTGCTAGAGGCTAAGATTTGATTTTTAAGAGACCATTATTTTCTGAATTTAAGAAATTATGACCATACAAAGGAAGACTTCACTCTCTCTATTGGATTTCCTGGATTCTGTTTCCCCCACCCAGATAGACAGGTATTATCTGCAAGTAACCCAGAACAGCCAGTTATCAAAGGGGATTTCTGAGCCTTCCTGTTGCCAAAGAATGATCATCTTCCCTCCAATCCATAGTCTGCCTTCCAGCAAAAGGCTGTCCTGGAAGAACTTCTACTTCCCAGGAGACCTAATTAGTATTACAAGACTAATGGAGACTAAGCGTCAAGATTTTATAAAAAGTTCTTTGACTGCAGTGCCCTTTGTGAAAATTCTCCTCACTGTTCTTTGTTTGCACACAATAGGGAAAACACCACGGTGGGGATGTGGTAGCAGTCAAGAGGCTCATGGTATTTTCAAGCTAGTTTTAACTATCTTGGCCTTAACTCATGCTTCCCTGTTGTGTCTGCACACAGCTGTTCTTTTTTAGCTTTTTCCTCTAGATTCTGCCTAGCCAGGGGTGTTCTCTTTGGAGCTGTGCATGCACAAGACATGATGAGGCTCAGCTGGTGAAAGATGAGCAAGACCTCAATATAGACTCCCAGTCTTGCCACATCTTTACTTCTGCTGGAGATGAATGTCAGTGGGAGCCTGACCATCGTGATCCCAAAAAGAGTTCTGAGCTCCTTTATGCACTGATTTACTAATTAAGGAAAGATTTTCAAACCTATCAGACAGAGAAATCACTCCCAATCAATCAGATCTGTTGGTAGAATTCCTTGCACTCAGGTGTTGAGAGTGTAAAGAGGACATTTCTTAGAGATGATCCACTTATAACTTCTTCTGGATAGATACAATCTTTGCAGTTTATACCTGGAAATAGCTACTCTGTGCTTTTTTCCACTAGGCTACAGCTAAACCCCTTAATTTCTGCAGGGTTCACATAAGAAAAAAGCCTGGGCTGACAGACATCAGTCACAACCTTTAGTAATACTCACTAAAAGCAATTTGCAACTGGTCTTGGTCATGGAAATTGATACACTTTTGTCCTAATCCCTTGCTTTTCAAAGCATCATGAAGAAGTGCTCCTTCCACTGGTGTCTGTGTAAAGAGAGGACACAAAGAGGATCTCTCTCTCTTCCTCAGAGAAAATGGTTGCCTTTAATTTTTATTGAACTAGCACTGACAGTATTACTGTAATAAAAGCATCTGCTCAGTATTTCCAAACTCCTCTTTGGGGAAATAATAGCTGTGTTTTCCAGTCTTTTACAGTCTCATTGAAATCCACAATGAACAGACATATCTGTCTCCCCACCTAGGCCCAGATACCCTCAACACTTCTTTCCCTTCATAATTCAAAACCATCATCTGCTCTTCATTTCACCTTATCAGAGCATTAAGGCTCTGGTATAAAAGCAGCAAATAGAGCCAGCTTGCTGTTCCTGTTTCCAGCATCCCTGCAAGAGAAGGATGCCTGTGTAAACAAGCAAGAGCTCAGCCAGCTTCCCAAAAGAGAAAGCTTTCTGAAACCGGAGTGAGATTATACCAAACCCTGCCAAAACCCATCAATTTTCCAAGAACGGGACTTGCTGGACCTGACAGAACCCACCTAAAATCCCACCAATTTAAAAAAGTCTGTAATTAAAGTTAAAAATAATTTTAAATCCCAGTTGTAGGCGAAGTCCAGCCACAAAAGAAACAAGAAGCAGAGAAGTGTGCCCAGTTCAGACACATCTCTACGAGCAGAGTAGCCTTGCTTGCTGTAGTCATTCCCCTTCACCTACATCTTTCTGGTAGGAATAAATTGAAGTGTGGAACACAGGTAATTCACAGATCCAAGTCAGGTTTTAATTCTACTTAGCTCTTAGCACAACTCAACCCTAACCCTGATCCAAAAGAATGGATTTTACTAATGGATGCATTCAACAGGAAGCTTCCTAATCACCTTCCTTCCCTCCAGCCAGTCTTTGCTCTATCTGCAGTGTCAGACTCTGACCTTAATAGGTATTTTGTTAAGTCTATATATTACAATCACAATCTTGGCCAAACTTGGAGGCTTTCAAGCCTAAAATGGTAAGATGCCACAGTCTGGATTAAAGACACCAAAGACTGTCTGGATGGAGCTGCAATAGATCTTTTCTCTGAACAGGAGATAGCAAGGGAGCCATGGGACACACACCTATGGCTTCTATCACAAAGCTTCCTAATTCAGCCCCTTGGAGGCATTGCACAGGCAGTGTTCCAGGGATCTGGAGATGCAGTTTTGGGGTGAAAAACAATTGCTGAGATCCTCCTAAGTGAGATACAGCAAGTTGGGAATTTCTCACAGAGGTGGGTTCTGTACCCATTGATGTCCCTGGCAAAAGCACCTGCAAGAATTAGTGCTGCAGTTTTAGTTTCACAATCAAAGTCTGCATCTCTTTTGTAGATCTTGAGGAGGATACCTGTTTTTAGAAAGGTGAAACACCCATCAAGGACTTATTTAATTGCACATAAACCCCGATTTTTGTAGCTCTGGTTTTATAAAATCTGCTTGGGTCTCACCACCTTAAGCCACTTGAGGATACAGAATTGTCCCCAGTTTTTTAAAGACCTGCTTTTCAGTCATGTTTTAGAACGACCTGAGACTTTTTGGAAACATGAGACTTTAGACTTGCTAATAAAGAAGCAGCAATAATTAGGAAATATCTTGCTCAGTGCAGATTTTATAACTCCACAGATACCATGGTATTAACATTCTGTTTGTCCACCTGTTAGAAGAAACAGATCTAAAGAGACATAACTCTAAAACAGTGGGTGACAATTTAATGAAAAATTAAGCTCTGCATTTAATTTCCTTTTAAGTTCAGTTGAGCATTCTGAAAGATCAAAGGGGCTTTGTAGATTGCAAATGATCTATGATATCAGAGAAACAGATTATAACCCAGGCACAATTTGGTATTTAAGTAAGTATCTGCTTTTAATACCAATGTTGAAAGTAGGCTAATGGAACTAAAGCACAAGTATCATTTCCTATGACACAAGTCTATAATCCAGTTTAATATATCAGTTAAACACTAAAAGCATATTGTGAATTTATTTCAACTGTTTGGAAACTGTCCTGAGACACCATAAAACATTTTTAACAAACCAAGAAGTCCTACCTTAGTTTGAAAGCTTTTGGGTCAGGGACTGCACCGATGCACCTGAGGTTTTTACAGAATCATAGAACCTGCAGAATTCCTGGAAAAGTAGGGCCCGCGGGGTTCAGTGTATGAAGAATGGTTAAGCAACAGCAACACTACCTGTCAGTGAAGACTTTCTTTTAGTATGGATGATGGAGCTTGGCCTAGAAGGCATCCTTCAACTGACATCTGCCCCTTTCACATCCATGCAAGATTATTGTAGGCTCTGGACTTACCAAAAAAAAAAAAAAGATTATTCCAGGTTAGAAAGTTCCTCTTTTCTTCTGCTGTTGTATTTTTTAACAGTTGCACATTCCATATTCCTCTTTCAGAACTGATCATGCTCCATCTTAAACCTAACCAGGCTTTTCCCCTCCATGGCTGAGCAGCTGCTACACACTCACTTCTCCTGTCAGCTGGACACTTCTTCCTACTTCATACCTGAAATTTATGCCAAATTCACTCTTGTTTATTCTTGTGCCAATGGTGTCCTTCAGGCTAATAGTTCTATCATATACTTGATACGTTTACAAGCAGCCATTGAATACCTTTTTCTTCCCCAGGCTAAAGGAATCAAATCTGTAATCTCCTCTTGCAAAACAGTTTGCCCATTTCCCTGATGGGTGGTCCTCCCACTTTCAATCTGAATTAATCAGTTTTGCACAGCCATGATGGGAATTCCACATGCTGTTCCAGGAGAGACCTCATCAACCACCTGTACAATGGCATTAATACAGCTGTATCTTTGCTAGAAATGTGTCTCTTGATGGATCTCAAGTTTGCATTGGTCTGACATGATGTGACAATGTCGGTAGCTTAGACATCTCAGGTTTACCTAGCACATGTGGGGCTTTCTTCTCTGCAACTCAGTAAATCCACAGAATGTCTGATTATGGCAGGAACTGATGCAAAACACAAGGTCATGCCTTCAGGATTTTAGAATTTCATCCCATTTACCCTATTCCAGTCTGTGAGGTCATCCAGGCTGTCCTGAAGGATACTTGGTTCTGCAAAAGAAAGATTGTAGTTTCAGAAGAAGCTGAAGACTAAACATCTGAGGTCTGCAAAGAGCTTGTAATGCAAAAAGATGGAAATGGAATGGGGTTCTGGGATCAGGGCAAGAAGGAGGAAGACCCCAGACTGCATCCCAAAGACTCATTTTTCGTCATTGAGCCCACTGACACACTTTGAACTGAGTACCCAATTCTGAAGCTGGACAGAGGTCAGCAGCCTTGCCTGGGGAGAACAAGCAGGAGAAACAGAGGGTGAGGTGACTTGGAATAAAGTGAGACGTCAAAGTATCAAAACTAGGTCATCAGTTTTAGTATAATAGGATAGGTGCTTCACTTTTCACCTCATTAATCCAGTTGCCCCACTGGATAAACAACTCTGCCTTGTAGTTAATCTTCAAACAAATACGCTCTTAGAACCCAGTGGGTATTTATCTAATATAGGATAACTGTCTTAGTGAAGCTAAATCAAATGCTTTTGGGTAAACTTAATTTAGCCTCTTGCTGGAACAGTTTCCTGAATGAGGTGAGGGAGAGGAAATGCTAAATTCCTGTCTGAAGCAAGGATGGTGCCACAGAAGGCAGCTGGAGCTTCTTACTGGTAGTAAGATTTCCTGTGGATCTAAGCACGTCTTATGTGACCCAAAAATATAGGTTATTAGCAGTTCCAAGGTAGTTTTTAGTTGTAGAGCAACAAACTTCTGAGTATGGCCAGTGCCACTGATCATGTTTTACATGTGAAGAAAACATGATGTGGAAAAGGCAACCTAAGGAACCAGTGGTGAAGCTGTAAGCACAGCCCAGGTTTTCTCTTCTCCATTCAGAGCTGTGGTGCCAAGCCCTCCTGCTCTTCTCAAGCACAAAATAATTGCACGGGAGCTGACCTCGGAGGGTAACCCCTCTCACACTCTATCAGAAACAGGCAACTGGAAACAGTGAAACCAGCCTGCTTCCATCTTGCCCTGAACCTTAACTCAGGCTATGTCAGACTGTGTGCCAGGAAACCCTCTAGAGATCAGGTTCTGTATGAAGGTCTCAACTCACCTCCATCTCACCACTTCCCTGGAAGTATTTAAAAGACATATGGTGCTTAGGGACATGATTTAGTGGTGGGCTTGGCAGTGCTGGGTTAATGATTGGAGCTGCTGATCTTAAAGGCCTTTTCCAAACAAAGTGATTCTATGATTCTGAAGTTAACAGACACTGTGACCCATGAAGGTGGAGAATTTCTGTTTGCTCCAAGTAGTCTGTCCATGTTCACTGTGGAAGTATTGGGTTTTAATTCCCCACAAGAAAGGTCAGACCTTCTTTGAATCTCATCAAGTCCTTGGCCACCACAGCATCTGGTGAAAGGGATCTCCAAAAACCCATCACATTTTCCACAGTGGCAGTTCTTACTGATCTTGGGTTTCCTGACTTCTACTCTTATTTTATGCCTTGTGTTGAGGGGCACGAAAAACACCAAAACAAACCAACACTGTTGAGCCAGTCTCCTTTCCACTGTTTCTGATACTGCACAAATTTAAGGTGGGAAGTTTTGGCAAGCAGTGTATATCCCTTGCCTTTGGATCCCAAGTCATGTCCTCAGCCCTAGCAGGATTTCTGGCTCCTTCCCCATGCCCGGGGCTCTCCCACCACCCTGCTTGGTGTCTTCCTGAGTGGGCTGAGCAGCACCTCTGCCCACAGGCTCAGGCATGCTCACACCTCCTGGGTTCCTTTTCACTATTCCCCCTCTTTCCCCTGCCACAGCCCTGACAGCACAAGCTTTTATCACATCCCTTCTTATTTAGCTCCCTTCCACCGTAAACACCACTTATCTTTTCAATCTCTCTCCATATAAGATTTTTTTTTCCCCAGGTCTCAAATTATTCTTGTCATCCTTATCTGAACATCCTTTAATTCCCTTGGCAGTGACATATAGCATTCCAGATGAGAGAAGCCTGGGTTTTATACCAAGTTGAAATTTACTCCATCCCATTTCTTATACAACCTAACCTTTTGTTTGCCTGTTTGACAGGAGCTGTACCCTGAGCTGAAAATTTAAGTGAGAAGGGTGCAATAATGATTCAGAGGTATTTTCTGCTGGTCAATGGTGTTACTAAGGTGTTCCTTTGACTCTTAAGCTTTCTGCAAGTGTATTCCCCTTTTGAGCTCACCTTTGCTTGTACAAAACTGCAGTCAGGGAGCTGCTCACAGCTGACAGCAGCTCAGGTCCTCCAGGGTGGGACAGACACCTGTAATTAGTGCCTGAAGAAATAAACTCTCAGTAGCACCCACACAGGATTTGTCTTGAGCCAATGGAAGTCAACACAACTCACTTTGCTTTGCTTTGCTCAGTTTGCTAATGTATATTTTTTAAAAAATTAATATAAGATTTTTGTAAACCTTTTGAAGTCTCTTCAAATTACCTGGAGATTCCCTGTCATCTATCAGTGTATCAGTCTAATGAATGCATCTGCAGTTGGAAAGTGTGCTCAAGTTCCTTTCTACCCTTTTTTTATATGGATTATTTCACATTCACCTGCAGTGGTTTAACTGAAGGATAACAGGGGAAGGACTCTCACCTTGATCTGGGTTTATGCGGTGCCTAACAAAGTAAGACCTTGATCCTCAACTAAGCCCACAAAAAATACTACTGCTAATACTAACTTATCATGTACCTTCACACTGTCCACTCACCTAATTCAGCTATGACCTTCAGAAATTCTTTATCACCTATTTTGGACACAGAAGTGATGGTAGCTATAAATTTTACCACTTTGTTTGTCCATCCATTTTCTATATCACTCTTTCTTTTACTTTGTGTCTTCTTGCTTGTTGGTTTTAGATTTCAGTTTGTTTGGGACATGAATGTTCCCTCGTTGAATATATGTTCTAATACACTATTCATCTTCCAAAATAAATATAAATTAATGTATCTTATCACATCCCGTTGAAGTTAGGGGAGCTCCTGGTGGGAAAAGGCTCAAGATAAATAACAGTAGTAGCATCTGTCCCTAAGAGTTTGTCTTAATTAGAAGTATAACTACACACATTAATAATTTACAACTTAAAAGATTATGAATGTGTAATGTTTAATAACAGTAAGGTAAAAGGTGATATTTAGTTTATAGCATGAGTGCTCAGACAGTGAACTTAGAAATAACTGTGGCTCTGTGGTTTGGTCTGTAATTAAGATTTGATTAATCCCTAAAGCTCAGTTTAACTTAGATTGGACCATATTGATTTGAATTTCCTTACAATTACATTCCAAGTATAGCAAACTTACCTGCTCAATGTGATTCTATTCATAGTGCTAGCAAAGTATTTAAGGGGTCTGTCTCATCTTTGCCTAGGGTGTCACTAAACATCCTATAGAAAAGGCATCCAACTAATTTGGTTATCATGCTATAATGAGGAATATTCATGTAATAGGTAACAGAAAATTTATAATTTATTTCTTCCAGAATTATCTTCTCCTCCCCTCTTTGGCTTCATGATATCAAACTCAAACCAAGTCCATCAAAGCTGATGAGAATTCTCTCCTCTTAATCACAAACACACAGCTGTGGGTCTTGACATAATTTTATCTTCTCGCAGAGAAGGAAAAAAAAAAAAGCCATGGCATAAACCTTTCATTGCCAATTGGATGTGGTTACAAGAAATGGAGGAGACAAGGACACGGTTGTATGAAGGTAAATTCAGCTCCAGGACTCCACAAGGCACAAATAAACCACAAGCCTTCAGGTAGACTCTGTTGAAAATCTCAATGATAGGTGGTACATCCTCTCAGTCATTACAAGACTAAGAGATTTCAAACATGATTTGAACAAGTCCAACATCCCTGGCCTTGGAAGAACTGCAGAAGACTGTAGTGGATCTCTCCCAGTGACCTAAATAATTCAGAATTAACACACCTGCAATATAGACTGTACTAAAAAGCACTGGGGATTGATACAGTGTTTGTCCTTGATTTACAGTGATCATCTTTTGATAAGATTAGGACCTTTATAATTCCATATTAACAATTTCCTTCACTTAGTGCATTTTAGCAAACAAATTGAGAGAGGTGCTGAGCTGGAAGCCTACCTGAACTCTCAAAAACTCCTTCTGCAGCTGCTAGTCCTGTATCTAACAAATATTTCTTATCCAGCTTCTGAAAGAAACCATCTGTTAAACAACTCCCCAGATCCACATCAGCTCTACGGGTGCTCTGGAATTACAATCTCATTGAACCAATGCAGCCAAGCTTCCAATGCATTATTAGGAGGATTCATGATGACTCCATAACATCCAGATAAATTCTGCTTTCTATAAGTATTTGTCTCAGTATTTATTTTTCTCAGGACCTGCTGGCTACCTATTAGCAGCCTATTACCCTAAAGTGACACTTCTAAAGAGCCTATCAGCCTCCATAGGGCAACCAGCACTGTACCTACAAGAGGTCACCTGGAATGTGAGCAACATTTGTTTCACATGTAGAATCACAGAATCATAGAAAGGAAGGACTTTAAAGATTATCTTGTTTCACCCTCCTTGCCAAGGGAAGGGACTCATCCCACTGGATCAGGTTGCTCCAAGCTCCACTCAGCCTGGCCTTGAACACTTCCAGGGATGGAGCCTGCACAGCTCCTCTGGGGCAGCCTGTGCCAGTGTCTCACCACCCTCATGCAGGACTGCCTGGTAATGGGTGACAACTTGTTACAGCCATTAGAGCCAGGGTGGCCTGGTGTTAGACACAGCCATCTGTCATGGTGTCTTTTTTTCCTCTAGTTCCTTCCACATTTTAAGGGATGTTTCAGAACAAGGTGGAAAAAATGAGAGTTACCAGTCAGCAAAGGCAACACAGATGATGGGTAGAGATGACCCAAAGACAAAATCATTCTGGGTATCCAACCCCCAAAGGAGGGAGTTTTGAAGACATGAGCTTGAGACTGCCCCAGTTTTGAAGACATGGCAACACTCACCTGGCACTGCAAATGCAAATACAAACATGGACTAGGAAAGCCATGATTGCCCCCATTTGAGCATGCGGAGCATACAGTCAGGAGCATCTCTGCAGGTGGATGTGTTGGCTTTCTTGCAGGTCACCAGATCCTAGAAAGAGGAAATGCTGTGTAAACAAGGTCTGGGAAGCTGTATCATGTGGCTTCCTGAGGTCTGTGCTCTTCATTTCTGTTACTCATTATTAGGAAGGGACACATCTACGGAAGTGAAGAACAAGAATATTATAGCAGCTTCTTTAATCTTGCTGGTGATTCACCCAGTGAATCCCAGAGACAAGAGGAGAGACAGTTTTGGGGGAATCCTATAGACAATATGTACTGTCTGGCTTATAAAAAGAAAATCCTCGTTACTACAGATGAGTCAAAGTAGTGTGCACAGCATAGCTTTAGAACTAATGCAGTTTACCAGCAGGCATGGTTACAGGGGTATCAGCACACACAGCCTTCCAAGCTCTTCTCAATCTCCAAGGTCTGTTTTCTTTGGGAGAATGATTTAAGTGCCCCCATTTCAGGTTATGTAGAGTCCTGTAAGGATCAAAACATTCAAACTCAAAGAGTTTCAGGTTGGGTTTTCTTTGCTCCTGTGGAGTCTGAACATAGGGTTGTTTCTTTATAGTTCCTGCTGCTTCAGGAGTCTGGTTAAAGCCCATTATCCTACACACAGATGCTGCATCTGTGGTTGCTTTCCCTCACTGGTGTGACCTGCAAGGCTAATGATATCTGCTGCTATGCAGGACAGAGGAAACTGAGGTCTGAAAGGGATATTTAACATTCAGGGAAGAGCTGTCAGACTAGGTCGCCAAATATTTCCTAATTTTACATGAAGTAAGGCAGTTGGCAGAGCTTCCCTGAGAACTGGCATCATGATGACAACCCAAACTTTAGTCCATGAGTTTTGATGGATTTGAGCCTAAGGCCCCTTCAGACACTAGATCTGAAAGTGGCATCTCAGGCTGGTACCCCTTCCTGCTTCATGTGAGCTCTGAAGAACAACTTCCAGTGGCTTCAGAAAGAACAGGAACCTTCTCTCTCATAAAAAAACAACAACAACAAAACACCTTGCATACCATCAGAATTGCTCCTGGTCCCATTGACACTGTGAAAACAGATAAAGGTTCTAATGTCACATTTTGGCAGCACTCCTGAGCCACGTGCACACTTAAGACAGATACACCATGATAGTTAAACCTGCAGGAACACACAACTACATGCATCTGAATATGTGAGTGATGCCCTTTCACTTTCACATTTTCCCCTCTAATCTCTTTTTATTCTTTCTGAAAGTCCCTTTCACTGGAAAGAATTTTATGTATATAGCAGTCCTCCTTGCCTATAGTAATACCCTTTGATAACAGATATTTTGAGGTCCTTCTTTGGAAGCTTGTTGCTGATATCCATCACATGAGAAGTCCAGCCTGGGGAAACAACAGCTACCTGGGTGGTTGCTGGATCTCCATCCACAGAGTCTTTCCTCTGAATAGATTGCCCTGACTGGCCATGGTTATTCACCTTCTGTTCTCTTCAGAGTGTTCTCCTGTGTTTGCTCCAATATTTCAGACCAAGTCTCCTGCACTTGTCAGAGCAATTCAGATCAAGGGAGAGGCGTTTTTGCAGAAGTGAAGGCACAGTGTCACTTGGCAATTAAAACAGCATTCACAAAAAGAGTGAGTTTCCTTGTACACATTCATGTGACACTATCACAGATATTTATGCTGACCAAAATCAGCGCAGAAGGTAAAAAAAGGGACAACATGGAAATTCCATTCCTACTTGTGTCTCTGTGCCCTCTAAGTCATCAAAACTTTCTCACAGTGGAATGAATATGGGACACCAACTCTATAAAAAGCCTTTCCCGAGGAAAAGGAGACCAAAAAGCATTCCAAATGACAAATTCCTCATTTTCTTAATTCATTTCCTTACTAAAAATGTGGATCTCCAGAACATGAACCCATTGTTGATGAGAGTGAAGGTAATAAACACTGCCACATAACCTTGACTGTTCCCTGAAAACTGCAGTTACCCAGAAGCCCAGTCACCTAACATAAAAGGAAGCTATCCACTTTAATTAGCAGAGCAATCAAAAGACTCTTACTCAGGAAAGCATTTATCACCAAATAGAAAATGAATGATACTTTAAAATTAGAATATGCAGAATTCATAGCCAAAGGCACTCAGGGGAAAAAGAGCTTTACACCAAACCAGACGTGGAATTTTTTTTTTGGCTTCAGTCTAATGATCTTTAACAATAGATAGCAAATTCTGGCTGGCAGCACATTTTAGCAATGGATCTGATTTTTCAGAAATACTAAGCAACCCTTGCCAGTCATGGGAGGAGAAGACTGGCATTAAGGAAACCCTTGTTAACCTTCATTCAGACCTCAAATCCAGATCCTTGGAAATCCAATTTATAAAAAAAATCTTCACCTGTACTTACAAAGTAGAGTACAAATAAGCAGCAGGGAAATTTTATTCTAATTGTTCATGTTGATTAAGAGTTCCTTGTATCCCACCAGCAGTCGAAAATGCTGTGGTGGGAGAAACAAGGCAACAGTGTATTTCATTATCAGGAGGATGGGAAAAGCTCAAACTGAAAGATGAGAGCAATCATCTCTAAGTCTTCACTGTACTTTAGGAAAAAAGTGAAATACTCAGAAGTCAGGGGAAAACTTCAGGTAAGAATACCTTCCTGTGACTCTGAAAGCTCACAGGGATTTTGAAGTATAGGAGACAGGAGATGCTTTGAAAAAGGTAGGAGGTGCTGTCACTACGTGGTCAGTCTTCCTAGAGATGGTTGAAATGCAAAATGCACAGTTTTCCATTAGGTTTAGAAATCTCATCTTGTGAGGATGCTGAAAACCAAGAGGACTAAGGTCTAACTCAGCCAAGGTGCCTCCTACCACAGAAGTTCCATAATTACTGCAAAAAAGCAACTTCAAGTCAGCCTGCCACAGACTCCCAAGTACAGATGGGATTATTTGACTGCAACATTTCAAAATGCAAAAGCTTCTTTCATATGAACACAAACTATGCAAGTCATCTTTGGTCTGCCAAGTTAGGATCCTACAAGTTGCATCCAACAGGAAAGTTGGTTTGAATGCTAAGTAAGGCCATAATGACAGATTTAGTCTCAGGAGGTATTCAGCTATTTGATGCATGAAGAGTACAAAGGGAATGAGATAGGGTGTGGGCCCTGATAAAAAGGGGGGAGACAAACCAGGAAGTCAGCCCATATTCAGCCTATTTGTTTCTGCTTTCTTCAAAGACTTTCCTCTGTTTTAAGAAGTTCTGTGATTTTATAGACCCATTGGACTTGACATGATCTGCGGATGGTAGGACTAATATTTATAAAAATTGCTTTGTCCAGGGAACATAAAATTAGTCCCCAGTGTATGGCTCCAGCCATGTATTGCTCAGCTGTCACAGTTCTAGGAGCAGTCAAGGAATATTGGTGCCCTTGGTTACTGCTGAACACTCTCAAATCTTTTTTTGCACGCATGTGGCTTGGCTGCAACAAATTTTCTGGATCAGAAAGAGGTAATGCAGAGCAGTGTAAACAAGAAAACCCCAATCTAACAGCCAGAAGGTCTTTGTCTGAACTCATCTCCACACAACTAAGCAACCCTCATTCCATCTACTTCCAGTCTGCACTTGTCTTCTGCATTTGGTATCCAGCAGGTTCTGAGCTTCAAAGACACAATAACCACCAAGATAATTCTTAACGCTCTGCACACTAAGGAATTAAATTTGTCTGCAGAGATTTTAGAAGCACTTAATAAGACCTGTTTATTACCTTATTGTTTGCCTAAAAAAACCTCATAATGGGGAAGCACCCTTGAATGTCACAGTATCAGGGTCAACAAACACAGTTATGCACAGAACAATAGAAAGTGTCCCTTGTTACATCCTTGTAGAACAATGGCTCCTTTTTGGCTCACCAGAATGAAACACTTTCATTCACCTTGGTTAAGAAATATTGCTAGCCTACTACCTGGTAGCAGTCAGAAACTGGTGTCCTGTAGTGGAGTAAGGATGGTGGTATCTGGGCAGTTTGACAGATGAGCCCCATCACACTGATGTATTATCTGGAACTGAGATTTTAATGCCCATGGGAGCATGGTGGTCTGCCCAAGCTAATGAGGACTTCATCTCAGTTGCAGTTACATCTCCAGCTTTGGTACAGGATCATAGAATCATAGAATGGTTTGGGTTGAAAAGGACCTTAAAGATCATGTAGTTCCAACCCCTCTGCCTTGGGCAGGGACACCTTCTGCTAGAACAGGTTGCTCATAGCTCCATCCAACCCAGTGTTCAAAACCTCCAGGGAGGAAGAAGCCACAACGTCCCTGGGAAACTTGTTCCAGTGTCTCATCACCCTCACAGTAGGAAAAATTCTTCCTAATTTTTAATCTAAATCTACTCTCTTTCAGCTTAATGGCATTATCCCTCATCCTATCACTCCGTGCCCTTGTAAAAAGTCTCTCCTCAGCTTTCCTGTAACCTCTTTAGGTACTGGAACGTGCTCTAAGGCCACCCTGGAGCCTTCTCCTCTCCAGGCTGAAGAATCCCAACTCTCTCAGCTTGTCCTCATAGGAGAGGTTCTCCAGCCCTCTGGTTATCTTCATGGCCCTCTTCTGGACTATCTCCAGCAGCTCCATGTCCTTCTGCTGGGGGCTCCATAACAGGATACAGTACTCTAGATGGAGTCTAACAAGAGTCTAACAAGAGCTGAGTAGCAGGAGACCTCCCTTGACCTCTTGGTCACACTTCTTTTGATGCAGCCCAGGATATGGTTGGTTTTTTGGGGCTGCCAGCACATAGTAATGTCTCACATTAAGGTTCTCATCAAGTCCTTTCCCTCAGGGCTGTTGTCAATCCATTCTCTGCCCAACCCATAATTGTGCTTGTGGTTGCCCCTACCTATGTGCCAGACTTTGCATTTGTCCTTGTCAGACTTCATGAGGTTGGCATGGGGCCAGCTTTCAAGCCTATAGACACTTTATCCTTCCAAACTTCCACTCTGCCTTAACAAAGTCTCCAGGGTTATCTGTGTAGAGAGTGTGCAAAGGACATATGTTTGCCCCCAAACAGATGCAATTGCAGCTTGAGTGATTCCTCACATTGTAAAGTGTTTTGTGGATCTCCATTATGAGTTTGCACTGGGTCGATAATAACCTGAAGTAAAGAGAATAAAGACCCATGAGAAAAATATTTTAAAAGTATGTAAGACAAACACCGTCCTGGAATTTGCAGGCTGCAGATTTACAGCATTAAAGTGAACACTAAGTTTTTGATGATGGTTTACAGACACAGAAAGTAAAAGAGAATGCCAGATTTCAGGGAGGACTGGAAGTAGCTACAGACAGGTCTTGAATTGCCCATGAACACATCCAGCAGAGCTCCTGCAATTGCAGGGAAATGTGATCCTAATAAGTGGGCACCTCTTGACAACCCTCAGCACCTATCCCTCAAGATGGACCTGTGCAGAGAATTAGATAAACAGTTGCAGATAACCTGCATTTCTCTTGGAATCACCTGTTTCCAGCCAGGCTTGGTTAAAGAACACAACTCTGAGAAGCTTATCTGGGGTTTCTTCTACACGTATCAGTAGGTCTAATAAAAAATTGTCACCATGTTCTTTCCAACTTTTCTGCACTAAATTCTCCTCTTCATGCTACAGGCAGCACTATCTTGTCTCTAAATCTACCTGAGCTCATCACCCTCAGGTCCTCCTATACTCACCTATGCCAAGCCATCTGGTAGAGCCAAGGGAGTCCAGGGCACTTTCCACCTCACCCCTAACATTAACCAGATGAGTAACTCTTTATAAAGCTTCTTTCTCTCCTTCCACTATACACAGTGACTGGGTCAGGTGGCCATCAACAATGTGGACAACTCCAAAGTTGGTCTGGGTGGGCTGCACCTTATCTGTCACAGTGGAAGAAGATTTAGAAATGGAAACAATCTGAAGGTTTTAGGAATAAGTTCCAGGCATGAAGAAGAACAGAGACTTCAATAAAGCCAGCTCGACACTTCAAAATGTTGTCACCATGTAGGCATGTCAACCATGCATGAAGATTTTGTGTGCCTGTAACGTTCCCTTTGAGAAATCTTCAGACTTGAAACAAGTGATTGATAAAGAAAGGAAAATTATGTGATTTACTAAAGATACTCACTCTGCAGGCAGATGCAATTGGTTTAGAGTGGTGTGGGACATGTTGCTCACTGGCTTCAGCAACTCTAAGACCATGCTGTTCACTTTATCTCACCTCCCTCATAATGTAGGCTGTAGGGCCCTCCCTTAGGGGAATCATGTAACAGGCTCTTGACTTTCAGCTGACTTAGAATATATTTTCTAGGAGCCCATCCAGACTTGATTTAAAACTGTCAGATGATGGGGAAATTGGGGAAGTTCTTCCAGGAGCTAAAAATGCCTGTGGTTAAGACTGTATGCTCATTTTTAGGTTGAATTTTGAGACATTCATCTTTCAGCTACTGTATCCCATCATGATTTTGACCTCTTCTATGAGGAGAATCAGCTCTAACCCAAATGCAAGCTGTAAATACATATCATACTGTACTAATACTGCTTGAAGTAACTCTCCTCATGAGAGAAAATTTACTTCACTTTGAAAGTGAAATGGCCCACCTTGTACTTACTGAGCCAGGAGAGTTAATTCACCCTTTACCTCTCCTTCCAACAGCTTCCCCAGGTAGCCTTTAATCTGCAAGATGAAAGAGCCTTCTAATAGCATATCAGGAAATTTACCTGCATGGTGTGATTAAGTCTCACTTAAATTTCTATTTGTTAAGTTAAACAGAATAAACATTTCTTCTCCTCCCTCACCCTTTGTGGCTGGTGCATAAGCTATGGGATGATCCAGATCCCAGAAAACTCTGATCATCTTCTGTCCAAAAGCATCTAGTTCTTTCTTCCTTAAGTCAGAAATTGCTAAAGATATTTTCAGATATGCTGCAGGTAGGGATTATTTTTCTTTTTTCTACACTACATAAAGTAAGGAGACATGAACAGAATGTCTATTAGTAGGAACCTTTCTAATATGAAAGAGTAAAAATCTTCTTGTTGTTAAAGACTTTTATAAGATACTGTAGGATCGCAGGCTATTTACTCTGACATCTCTGTAAAAGTTTCTGAAGCTGCCAACATTAAAAAAATCCTAGCAAAAGCAGCATCTTCAGGGACTTCTCCAATGATAGTTTTTTATTTATGATATCATTTAAAAAAATTGACTTCTGTCTAGTTTTAGCATTTGTTTACTTACGATTGGACTGGCTTCTCCCCATCCCACATGCCTTTGTAGGGGAACAAGAGTGTGTCAAACAGCCCCATGGGATGCCTTAGTGCCCTCTCTCCAGTATTTTTCCTTTTGTGCCCACGGCAGGGAGTCACTCACTGCTTGACTTGTAGGAACCTGAGAAGAAATTAATTCCTTGGGCTGATCTGGGGGGCTCATAGCGAGCACAAATGAGGCTGCATGGGGTCGTCCTGTATGGATAAGGTCAACTTCTAGCACTGGAGTGGCCCTGGAGAAAATTTATACAAGGGAAAGAACCACAGTTATAGCCTGAATCCTCAGCAAAGTGCAAACCTGGAGCCTACCAGCACCCCCAGAACTAGCACTCCCTTTTCAATCCCATCTCACCATGGATGTGGATCACTACCACTGTCACAAAAAGAAGGCAGCTCCTTCTCCTTGCTCCCAGGTTGAAAAGCCTTGAGCCATTTGGAGGTACTTTGAGCTAAAATTCAGGCTGGAAACCAAAAGTGGACCACTATGGGACAGGGAATGACAGAGATGTGCTTGGTCAGCAGGCAGTGGATCACTGAAACCTGCATCTGCTACAATTTCCATATCAGCTGGTCAGCACAGAAAGGTCTGGCTGTCCTCATAATTCAGGGCTTGAAATGTCCAGAGGTGCTCAAACAGAGACACCCCAAACCCTGTTGTTAGAGCTTCCTATACCTTAATACCACTGAAGCTTGTGGTCGTAAGCAGATGCACAGTTTTTAAATTAAAGAGGGAATAAAAGGTTTTGAACACTCTGGATTTCTGTCTGGCTGCAGGACTGGATTGTGTTAGAGAAACTTCACAGCACTTTAAAAGGGATTGTGTAAGGACACCCATGCCCCTCCAAAAAATAAATGTCTCTTGGGTTTGAGTTTTGTTTCCCCATTGTTTCCCTTCAGCAGCCCAGTAATCCCACTGCTTTGCTGTTTTGCTTTGCCCTATTCAAAAGGAAAACCCTTACACAATGAGACCCTTTTGGCACAGCAAAAACATCAGGAGTGTTGAGCTGTGAAGAACTGTGTCATTTATAGGCCTGGTCAGAAGCTGTGTGGGTTGTTTTTTTTTGATTTTTTTTTTTTTTTTTGTTCCCAAAATTGGATAGAAATGGGGGGGAGGGGAGGGGGAGGGGGAAAGGAAGAAAAAGAGAAAAAATAATAATGTCAGGGGCCAGAGGAGTGTGTGCAGACCTCCTGAAGTCTTTGTGATGGCAGGAATGTCCCATTTTCAAGTGCTGAGTGCAAGGAGCATAGGAGCATGGGGAGCTGGAAATCCTGCTGCTCAACTCCACGGGAGGGTGTGGATGAGAAGATGCCTCCGAGGCTGGAAAAATCCCAGGCTGCAGGAACCAGAGGATTCTGAGCCCTGTCAGAGCCTCCCACAGACCCAGACCTGACATTGCCAGGGAGAGCATCAGCAGACGATGCCCTTTTCCCATCCATCCTCTCTGCCACCACTCTTTGAGGATGTGTTTTGCCATGCAAGGGCAGAGTGTGAAGCCTGAATATCTTCTCAGAGCAACAATGATTTATCATGTTGAAATAAGTCTGTAAAGTGGCTTTTACAGAGCAGCAGGCTGCAAGCCAAGGGGGCAGGTTTTTTATATGTTATTTGTGAATGGCAGAAATTGGCATTCATCTCTTCAGGCAGGTTTCTGAAATGTATACTGTCCTTTAAGTGATTCCTTAATATTTAATATCATGGTAGGATGAAGTCTGATTTTATGGTTAAAAATGTCAATTTTCACAGCTGATTGAACTTGGTTTTAAATGGCAAGCAGTTTACTTGTATTGGAAATGTTATAAACATATCAACTTATTTACTGACATTAAAGGAAGAGGCTACTTTATACTCCAAAGCCTTTCAGTTTTTAAAACTGAAAATTAGCTTAGATGACAAAGTTCATTTTGCAGTTTCCCCCCCCAATGACAGATTTATTACAATTTATAAAACAAGCCCATGTATCTGGCAGCAAAGGAATTGCTTAAGATGCTAAACCACCCTTTCAAAATTTCTCCCTGATTAATTATCAGCTGCTTGCAAGTCCATTCTGTTTTTTCTTTTGCTTGTATTATTTTAATGGTGACTATAATGCACATATAATGAGAAAAGCAGCATCTTATAAACATACAAATAAATCTTAAGACTTTAAGCAAGATTAAGCAAGCTAAAAAACCCCCACACTGAAATCCAGATTCATGGAATCATAGAAATCAGCTTTGTTAATATTTTCCTAACTCTGAAACCAATTAAAGCATTCATGGACGTAAAGGAACAGGGGTTCACACTGGCACAGATTTCCTCTGACTCTTCTTAAAAATAACTGCAACATCCAGTTGCATGTCTGTGCTATTAAAAAAAAAATTTGGTTCAAGGGAAGTAGGAGATGTGAAGTGGCCTGGGTGTGGATATCAAGTCTCCTGGCTCACTTGAAAGCGATCCATTAGAAGGCAATGCACTATCCACAGATGATATCCTGGAGACAGAGAGCAGCTGCAGGAATTTGAGGAGGGGGCAAAAAAAAGGGCAGAAGTGAGAGTTGAAGAGCAAACCTGAGAATTAGGTCTGTGATTCACATGATGCCAACAGGCTGATGATGTGAGGCACAACTGAACACAAACAGAGGGTAACAGGGAACACCAGAACCCTGACAACAAATGGCTGGTGGGATCTATGGGTTTGTCTTCAAAAAAGAGTAGGCCAAGAGACAACTTCTTTACAGATCAGTTGTCATCACCAGTTAGGTGACCCTAAAATCAGTATCCTTAGGCAATGACCACTGGGAACTCAGGGTTCAGCTGATAACTGAGATGAGTCTTCAATGTCAGAAATGCCTTAACAATCTGAGCTTCCAAGGGAAATCACCATCTGTCTCAGAAAGCTGCAGACATGGTGAAAAAAAGTTTCTCTCTCCAAAAGTATGCTCAGGGAGATGATGTTTTTAAGGAGCATGTTTGCCTTCCAGTTTTTGCCCCCAAGGCAACTACTGAGTTTGTTGCCTGAGGCAGTCCCTAAGGCTTCCCCTGAGGATGTCAGTTCTCCTTCCCACAGCGTTCATTGATCTGTTTCTTTGGAGACCTTCCTGAGAGCAGCCCCGAGGTCAGGGAATCAATGCACTCTGCTACACCTGGCAATTTCCCTTGATATCCATCCTAGGGTGAACAGAGGTCTGGAGCCCACCTCAAGCTCCCAACCAGGTGACATCAGCTCTGTCCCCACAAGCCTCCTCCCCAGTGGAGGTTTGGCTGCTCTGAGTGGGCAGCTGGGATGTGGCCACCTTTTTTTTTTCTCAGAAGAGGAGGGTTTGTCCATGTGGGTGCCAGCATGACGATGCCAGCTGGCAGGAAGAGCAGAGGATGCACGGCAGCCTGCTGCGGTCACCGGGACTGGCGTAGCCTTGGGAAGTGCTGGCTGGGAGCTAAGGAGCTGCACTGTAATTCTTGTTTACCAACCACCTTTTTATTGCAAAAAGCTTTGGATGATGGTGCAGAAATTGTTCAGTGAAGAGAGAGAGAAGAAGAAGGCTTTTGGACATCACCGTGACTGCTGCTTTCGAGAAAAGAGTAATTTGTCTGATACACAATCTGTCATCCTCCCTTCGTGCTGAAAAAGTGAGGAGCTGCTGGAAACTAACCACACATATGGTGACATGGCTCCATCATTAGCTTGGGTAGGAGACAAATCTGCCTGCACTGCTTTGGCATGCTTTGTTGGAAACACTTATCTCTTGGGCTCCTGTTAAAGACTGGCCAAGATGGACCCTTCCTTCCACCTGCTTTGCCTTGCAGGCTCTGTTGTCACCATGCAGCCTCTACCAGTGAATAAATGTTTCTCATGACCCAAATCAACTTATCCAGGGAAAAGTTAACCAGTTACACTGGGGGTCTCTATGACATCTGCAATTTCAGCTCCCTGTGTAACTCCTCCCTGAATCAAAATGCACCCCTGGAAGTGGCATCTTCTGCCAGTATGTTGAAGAAATTTCTGCCAGTATGCAGAAATTGCTTTCTTGACTGTGGATATTTTTTCTTGTTCCTCCTTCACTGCAGTGTTTTTTTTAGTAGCTGTCTCCAAATGGAGCTCTTCCCTCTTACTGGAATTTCCCCAGGCTGCAATTGCAGGACCAGGGAGGGCAAGAACTATTTATTACACTAATAATAATAATTAAATAATTACCCATTCAATTGCCATCTCTAATAATCATAATAACTGTCTTCAAATTGTTGTTTCAGGCCTCTCCCGAAAGCAACATAAATTTTATGATGACTCTTCTAAAGATGCCTGAGGTGTCTTGCATAAATATTAATCGGATGGGAGATCTGGGTCTTCTGGACTGAAATGCTCAACCTCACTGAAAAGAAACTCATATGCCCCAGCTTTGGGGTGTTGTAACTCTGGCATGGGCAGAATTATTCCATATTTACCCCATTGCAGCTGGGAGCAAAGTTAGGCTTTGATCATTTAGCAGAGCCTATAAAATAGTGACACATACACCTAACTTAACCACGAGCCTCGGCACCTTTGTGTCAATATTTATTTCCAACCCTTCTCACTTTTCGCTGGCATTAAGGTGTACAGCCAGCCTCTGCTAAATATTTTATTTGCATTGCATGTAGCTGAAACAAGTTTATGTTAGGTGAGAAATGGTGGTGTGTTTGAACACATGCCATCTACAAGGGCTTTGTGTGCTCTGCAGTGGGCTCTGGCTCGGCTCCCCATCGTCAGCTGCAATCCCAGCTGAAGATGCAGCTTAGGTGAGCACAAACACACTCACACCGTGATCCCATCACATCCATCTGCCAAAGCCAGCAACAAGACATCAAAGGGACCATGGGAATCAGACCCCAAATGAGAAACCCTCCAGAAGGTGACCTGTTTGGAGAGCTAATTGGCTGCTATCTCTTTCTGCAGTCACCGGGTTTTTGCTTTTTGGGTGGGCCATGGGAAAGGGTGAGGGCATGGGACCACTTTGGAAGCTAAATAATTTTCAGGGCTAAATAAATGATGTTTTTTGGTTTAAAGGGCTGGGAGTTATGTGGTAAAACAACATTATCTTCCCATGCCCTCAGTCTTTCCCCAGCCTTTCTTCTTTCCCAAGCCCAGCACAGCAGGCAGCTTTGCTGATTTCCTACAAAAAAAAACCCAACAGGTCTCAGGTCATTATCCTGGTGCACAAGGATGTTGTGAGGTCCGTGGAGCTGGCTCAGCTACCTAAATCATGGATGAATTTTTATTCCAGTGGTGTCGAGGCAGATTTCTCTTTGTGTTAATCCCTCGTGCTTCAGGGTGTCACAGTGCACGGGAAGCACAAAATCATGCTTTATGAGTGTGATCTGTCTGCAGATTCAGTATCACCTCCCTCCCAATCTTACCTGCCACACTCAGCTAGAGCTCATAAATATAACCCTAATGCCACAATTAGCATACGCTCTTGGAAGAAAATTGTGCTTGTAGCAAGAGTCCCCAAGGGCCAATATCAACAGAGAGACATTACAGAGCAGAAACTGAAGACCAGGGCTGAGCTTTCAAGCCCATGCTCCCTCTCTTGGTGCCAGCCTCTGCAGAGATTATTGCTGCTTTTATCAGGAACAGTTGATGCAAAAGGACTGGACATGTTAGCCCCTCTTTGACTTATGGTCAGACCATTTTTTTTGGTGGGACAGTAAGCAATGCCAGGTTTTCACTTCCGTGCTTCACTAAATCTGTCTGGATAATTGAAAAAAACCCAAACCAACACAACACACACACACACAAAAAACCCAAACAAAAAAACCAAAATCAAACCAATGAAACAACAAAAAAAAACCACAAAGAAAAACCACAACTACCCTAACATTTAGCTTCATTTTTGTTCTTGATCTTTTCCTTCAGTTTTCTAAGCTGCTCCTGGCAAAGGGGACCAACTCCCTTGCCAGCTCTGAGGAGACAGATTGACAGGGTTCCGGCACAAAGCAAGAAGGACAGCTGAAGGAGACTGTTTAGAAAGCAAAGGTAATGAACAAGGCCTGCTCCTTTGATTTTTGTGTTTGTCTTATCAAAGTGGGAACCCATCTTGCAGGGGCCTGCATGTCTTTTGACTAGGAGCAGATTCAGTGCCTGCTTATGGGTTTGCAGCAGGGGTATGGTGGATGCAAACCCTCCCAAGCTGGTTTGAAAGAGTGTGGGTTTGTCTGCTGCCTGCTCTAACAAGCCTTTGATCTTACTGAGACTTCTAATGGGTTCCGATTGCAACCGTAATCATAAATAAGTGAAAAATACAAAACAGGTAACAAAAGCAGCATAAATGTGTTGCCACTTGAAGATTTTGAATTCCTCCCTTGCTCAGCACGGTTCACTGGAATAAATGGAAACAGCAGACCTGCTGAGGAGAAATACTGACATTTTATGGCACCTGATTTGTGATGCGATGGGAATGCTGGGTGGCAGTGAGGACAAATTTTCACTTTATATTCTGCTCAAATGAGACAAAGATTACAGTTAGGAGTCAAGTACTATCAAATTATTTATTGAATTCTGTTGGGGTGGAGAGGGTATTTGCTCTTTTTTCCAGAAAAAAATATTGATTTTAAGGATGGCTTTGATATCAATTAGGCTCAACATGAGAGACAGGCAGTCACTTTGTATAGGGAATTTAATTAAAAGCTCTGTACTTAGTCAGAAGAGTGTTCTAAGGATAAAATTGTTTTCCCCCTTTGGGTCAATTCTTTGTTATGTTTGTATAATGCAATTAAGGAAGGACTCATGCCAAGCAATACTTATGTCTGGTATAAAGCTGTCCATACATAATGACTGGCTCTTTGGACTTCCAATAGATGAGCAAATCTTAGCTGCATTTGGATTTTGTTGTCTTTTGTTTCATTGCTAGGAGAATACATCCTCACAGGTGTGTGCCTCTCATAAGGCTCCCTGAGGACCAGGCAGGCATAAGCAAAGACATAAAGAGAAGGGTGATATTCCACAAAGCTCTTTCCTTCTGAAAAATTAGAATTAACAGACTCGATCTGAAGCTGTTCAAGTTCATAGGTGGTTACTAATGGTAAGACCAAGTCAGAGCTTGTAACTAAGATTAGTCTTTAAAATAAGGGCATATAAAGTAGCAGCTTTTTGGGAAAAAGCTCTGAGGGGCACAATGCAAATGTCTATCTGTTGTCCTGGAACTGAATAGCTAGCACTGGTTAGATGAAAGTCTTGCACAGAGCTGGACTTCAGCCCAAGACTTTCCATTGCTTTGGTGAATTTCAGAGCATTGGTTGCAGGGTTTTCCCTGTGAAGGAGCTTTGGAAAGATCACAGCGAGTGGCTGGAAAAAGGCCAAACATGGGCTGAACCAGAGCTGGCATCAGAGGGTCCTGAAGTCTACAAGTGCTGCAGTCATAGAATGATGGAATGGTTTGGGTTGGAAGGGATCTTTAAAAGTCTCCTAGTCCAGCTCTTCCCTTCAGTGAGCAGGGACATCTTCAACTAGATCAGGTTTCTCAGAGCCCCATCCAACCTGACCTTGAATATTTCCAGGGATGGGGCATCATTCACCTCTCTGGGAAACCTTTGCCAGTGTATCAGCAATGTTTCAGTCCTGTGACTTCTCCATGGACTCCTCTGACACACTGATTATGAAAAAATTGATTGCGTCCTTGATTTACTTACATGCATGGGTGTTTGGGGCTATGGATATATTTCTGAATAAAGTTTAGAATACAGCTAGTTTCCTTTTTGTATGTGATACTCAAAAAAAAAAAAAAATCCTTCATAGCTATTTTAACTTCTAATTAGAGATGCAAAACCTGACATTTCAGCCTACCCAGGTGGGAAAAAATCTGCGGGGTTCCTGCAGCCCTTCTGATTTCCTGGGTAAATCATGGTCCCCTACCTTGTGCTTGTCAAAGGATACACTGCAACTCCAGGCTATTTCTGTTCAATACGTAGGGCAGGATATCCAGAGAAACTCAGCCATACTTGGAGTCTACTCCCAATGAAGCTGGTGGTAGACCCTTCATCTGAGCAGAGTTAGAGCAACATTGCAGAATAACTGAGAATCCCAGACACAAATTCAGAGGGAAAGTGCAACGCCAAACACGCACAGGAAAGAAGCCAAAAGAAATTGGCATTGTGGAGCATGATTCCTGCCTTATATATCGCAGTGGTGGGTACTAAGGAAAATAAATACATAAGACAGATATGTAAACAGCTAGGAGAATTACAGAGATAGACACATGTGTGAATACACAGGGCTGATGCCAAACTGTTGAAGTCAACAAAAAGTCAAAGATGAGTGTACAGGATGACTCCAGGCCAGGTTTGAATAATGCAAGGGAGTAAAGAGAAAAGATCTTGCTCTAAGTCAGTTTTTGGCATTCAAGTAGCCACTCAGCTGACACAAGCAGACTAGTGATCTGCTCAGACCAGTGCACAACTGTCTCTTTTATCTGATTGTGCTCCTGTCATAACACATGCAATCCTCACATGTCCTTCCAGTGAGGCAGAAAGCCCACATAAGGTTCCTGCATCACTTAAACCTTCCTCACACAGAGTGCAGCATCCTCTGCAGTTCCTTCATGCTGGAGAGGCTTTCACTGAGATGGAGTTTATTATGCATGATAAAGCTGGCATATATTTGCTCTGATGTAATTATCACTTTACAGCAAGAGTCTGCAAATCATTCAGAAGCACTCAGGCCTGCCTTCTCAACAGTGCCTGAGATTTCAGGGGCAGATAGGTAACTAAACACTTTGGGGGTTGTTCGTATCTCTTGTCTTCCCTTCCTTCTCTGTCAGGGATTTTCAGCCTGTGCTACACCAACCTCCTTCCCCTGCTGTCACAGCAGCAACAAGTTTTGGGACCCTTTGCACCCAGCAAAGAACGTATGGAGGCTGTGACCCCACAAGAGGCCCCATGTTCCAAGTGATTTCTCACTTGAATGCCATATGGATATGCCAGCACATACAGTTTTTTGTTTGTTTTTTTTTCTTTTTTTCCCTCCAATTTCCATCTGCTGAGAGGGAGCTAGAGTGGAGGGCTTTGCAAGTAGTAGATGAAAATATTAAAGGCTTGAAAAAAACCCCAATGTTATTCAAGGGACATAAAAATAATGTTGTTTATTGAATGTGATTTTTATCTTGCACAGAAGGAAAATGGTTATCCTTCTTTCCTCATACCTTGTTCTTCAAATCCTTCAGTCTAGCAGACTGCCTCAGGGACACTCCCAGGCACACACAATTCCTTTGATTTTAGTGGGACCCTTCCAAACTTGGCCTCTAGGAGGGCTGAAATGTGTCCTCACTGGCTTCCCTGATTTCCCTGGAACCACAAGTTGGCTTCTTGTACTGGATACCCAGAATAACACAAACCTCTCAATTATTAATATTCTGATATTGCTTTTGTTTTCCACAATAATTATTTGGTCTCATTTATTTCACAAAAAATTATAAAATGGACATAAGCCTGGCATTATGGATTTATTTTTTTCCAATCACTGATAAGGGTCCTGCAGCAAGTTTAAGCCATGATTTGATGCCACACCACGTCTGGCTTTGGGGTCAATGTGTTGGATCTAAAAGACCACATAGCATACAGCATTGGTCTGGTAGAGACTTAGTAGCTGTTCAAAACTATTCACAGATTCCTCCAACATCAGGAATTGTATGGCCAGATCAAGTGGTTAGTCTTCCCACAAGCCTGTGGGAGCATCATTTTCTATCCTGTCCCAGCCCTTCCAGTTCCTGAAAGTGCAGGTATGTGGCTGCTCTGAGGCAGGTCTGCAGAGGTGGCTGGTCTGGCATTGCAGAGACCCAATGCTAGAGATCATGGAAATGTGGTTTTTAAACTTGTGTTGTCGGAGTCCCACCTCACAAGATGCACTTTTGACATGTGAAGTTTCAGATATTTTGAAAAAAGGAGAGGTATGAGAGCAGAGGCTGCACCTGCAGGCATTTGCAGCCCTGTGGATTTAGCTGGCCTAAGGAATGAAGGAAAACTGAGCAGATTTCTAATGACAGGCAATATGCTGAGTGAAAAAGTGTGAGATGATCCACTGCGGCCCAGACTGCTCAGAAGAGTGAAGATGCCCATTACTTACTGTAAAAACCAGACTCATTTACCTAATTATCATATGCAGTTAAGACAGCAAGAAGGAGGTAGCACGAGGCAAACCAGACCCACACAGAAGCCCTCTCCTGTGAAATAAAGTTTGGCAATATAAATGGAGAGTTAGGTACAGGCTTTCAGGGCATTTTAGCTATGCCCCTCAATCAGAGAGCTGCTAAAAAGGAAAACATCTCACCACCAGTAATCCTGAGAGCTAAGAGTTCCCCACTGTGGTCATTGAGCATTATGGGTTAGTACTAACTGGCATGTTAGCCACTGCAGGAAGCAACACCAAGAGCCTCATCAGCCCCCTTGGCACTGGGACCTGCCCCATTGGCATTGGGCTCACTCCTTCCTGCTGAGCTCAGCTTCAGCCCAGCAGCACAGAAATGCTCCCTTACACATGCAGCCCTTACCCTGCTGATGGGACAGCCCATCCTTTTTCACATCTATCTCCTCCACACATGCAGCTCCACAGAACTCACCCTCTTCAAGTGGGACTTCCCACAGGGAAGGATGGATCTGCTGATACATGGGTGCTCACAGCTTTCCTGCTGCACCTTTACATACATTTCACCCAACACTCAGAACCTTTCTGGTCCCTGAACATCAAGCAGCATTAAGAGAGGTATAAGCCACCATTGGAAAGGGAAACCCCATAATCTACCTAAATCTAAGAGGTTAGATATAGGTTAAACAATAGGAAGGAATTCTGAAGTGTGAGGTTGGTGACAAACTGGTCCAGGTTTGCCAGAGAAGTTGTGAATGTCCCAAACCTGAAAGTGTTCAAGACCAGGCTGGATGGGGGTTGGAGCAACCTGGTCTAGTGGGAGGTATCCCTGCCCATGCAGGGGTTTTGGAACCAGATCATCTTGATGACCCTTCCAACCCAAACCATTTTATGATAATGCTGTTTTAAAACATTCCTACCAGGCTCACATACTACCTTGTATGTTTTATCCCTATGTTCTGCTATCCAGTAGGAAATCCTGCAGAGACAGTGACAGTCCCTGTGTCTTCAAGTAGTGCAGCTCCCTTTGGCAGCAGCACCACATCCAGCATCCAGCAGAGCATCCTTCCTGAGCCCTGTACCCACCACCCGTGGAGGGCTCAGCCCTGCTGCTACCCCCCCCAGGGTCACACCAGCAACTCACCCCAACATGAAACACTGAGCTCATCACATAGCTATGCAATTCTTTTATCCCCTGAGTCTTCAAGGACTATGTTGGGAAACAACAGCAGGGTTCTCCTCAGGCCCTGTCCAAGCCCACGCAAGTCAATGGGAGTTCTCCCATTAAGTTAAGTCCCCAAGGCATGTGCCTCAATGGCCAATAACCTTGCAAATGAATTACTCTCCTGTGCTGGTTTCAGAAGGCTCAGCTTGTACAGCTATTTCAAAAAGCACTGCTACAGGCATGATCTTAACATTTAATTACATAACATTTTAATAAGTGCTCGAGAACATTTAAATGTCTCCCACCCTTTCGGATCTGTCAGGTTTGTTTCATTTAGAAAAAATAAAAATTAAGCAAACACAGTGTAAACCAGGCTGTAGTTGTTTCCAGTGACTAAAGATCTCCTTAAATTTCTCCAATGAGCACAGCCTCTCTGCATCAGACAGATCCTCATTCATTTTGGGAATAATCTGTGAGGGAGGGAGTGGGGGAGAAGAAAAGACAGAGAAAGAAAAAGAAACAAAACAGAGGCTTCTGTTTCAGAGATCAATACAGGCCAAATATTCTCAGGCACCCTGGCTCTTACAGAGAAATCCTTAACAGTATAAAAATGGAAACACTTCAAAGATAAAATAAATAATTTAATAATAGTCTGCTTCTCCAAAGGGTTTTGAACAAGTTTTAGATTTGCCAGTGAATGTTTCCTTTAGGCAGTAGGCCAGTGGGAAAAAAAAAAAATAGGCACAGTATGCTGCTTCTTTTGTAAGATGTACTTTGTGTCATTTTATTTCTTGATAAGACTCAGAAACAATTCTTTCCCCTCTCACCCTCCCTCCAAAAAAAAAAAAAAAAACAACAAACCCAACCCAACAATCCCCCCCCCAAAAAACCCAAAAACCCTTTTTAAAAAAGAAAAGCCAAAGACAGAGCAGATGCAAATGATCTCTTACATATAACACACACCCCTCAAAAAATGTTGAAAAATATCCAACACCATCCAGATTGCATCTTTTCCTTTCTGGTTGTTTCACTTATTATCACATGCTGGGAAGCACCCCGAACACTTCAGTGGAGTGTATTTAAAGGGAAGCCATTTGAAGATCCCAGTTGCTTTCTTTGTAAGAGCCTACAGTATTTATAGGAAAGACTCCACAGTATTTATAGAGTATTTCTTTGTAAGGAACATACACAAGACTAAACTGTGGTATTAGTGGCTGTAACATTCTTCATATGTCCAAGAGGCCACTATTAAATAAATAGCATTTAATTGGCATTCACATGAGCACTAGGAAGGACTGAGCTCTATTAGTATTCTCAGATTTGCCTCTATATGCTAGTTTCATCTCAGATTATACAACTTTTCTTCTCATTATTGACAAGGAAAAAAAACATGGGAGGATACCTTCTGTTTTGTTACTGGATGTTGTCCTGGTTTTTACTTGTCTCTACTGATACATCTTACTTTCAGGAATCTGAGATATGTGACACTTCTATCTAAACTATAGAGCAAGGAGACTTACCCTTAGTTGAGTAGGATCAGGTTAAGGAACATTTAAAAATGTTGAATGTACATTAATCCATAGGACCTCTTGAGATGCACCCATGAGTGCTGAAGGGCCAATGGCACTGTGAAGGCACTCTCTATTTTTGAAGTCATCACAACTGCGAATGGTTCTTGAAAATAAAAGAAAAATAGTATCACTTAGTATTCAAGAAAGGCAAGGAGAATCTGGGGAACTACAAGTTCCAGCCTTTACCTTGATCCTTGGGATGATGATGGAACAAATCCTAGAATTCTTTTCTAAACACAAGAAGGACAAGAAAGTGACTGAAAGCAGACAGCATGAAATTCTGAAGGGGAAATCACACATGACCAACCTGATAGCCTTCTACAATGAGGTGACTGGTTTTGTGCATGAGGTAAGAACAGTGAATGTTGTTTATCATCATTTTAACAAGGCTTATGACACTGTCTGTCATAACATCCTCACTGACTAACTGATGAAGTACAGGACAGGTAAGTGGACAGTGAGGTAGACTGAAAACTGGCTGAGCTGCTAAGCTCAGAAGGTTAGCAAAAGCACAAAATACAGCTGGAGGATGGTCACTAGTGATGTATCTCAAGGGTTGGTTCTGAAGCTGATGCTCTTCAACATCTCTATTAATTGTCTAGAGAGAATGATACTCTCAGCAAGTTTGCAGATGATGGAAAACTGGGAGGAGTAGCTGTCAGCCATACTGCCATGGAGAGGGGCCACAACAGGCTGAATAAGCAGCCCAGCAGGAACCTCACAAAGCTCTACAGGGAGGAATGCCAGCTTCCCTTCCTGGAAAGGGGCAACCCCATGCACCATGCACTGGTACATACCGGGGGCCAGCCATCTGGAAAGCATCTTTGCAGAAAAGGCCTGGGTGTCCAAGTCAAACATGAGCCATCGGTGTAGCATTACAGCAAAGAAAGCCAACAAACTCCTGAGCTGCATTAGGAGGAGAATCACCAGCACATGAAGGGAATTGATCTTAGCACCCTGAGGCACATCTGGAGTGCTGGGTCTAGTTCTGAGCTCCCCAGTATAAAATGACATGGAGTGAGCCCACTGAAGGGTGTCTTGGGTTAGTGCAGTGGTGTTTTGGAAGCAGAGATGGGCACAGGGGTGGGTCCTGTGAGGAGCTGCTGGAAGCTCCCCTAGGGCCAGTTCTGGCCCTGCCTCCTCCCAAGACCAAGCAGATACGGGAAGCTGGATGCACCTCTGTGAGTAACATGTTCAAGAAGGGGAAAACGAAAATGCAAAAAAAACCAAACCAAAAAACTGTAGAGCAGAGGAGAGGAGGAGATGAAAGAGCAATGCCAGAGTGAAGACATCAAGGTGAGTGAAGAAGGAGAGGGAGAAGGTGCCTGAGCAGAGATTTCCCCTCAGATCATGAAGGAGAGCAGTGGATCAATCCTTAAGAGACCACAGTGGGGTAAATGTGGATTTGTAGCCCCTGAAGTGTCCCAGGTGGTCAGACATGGAGCTGCAGCCTGTGCAGGGTGACAGAGAGGGTCAGGTGTGGATCTGCAGCCATGGAGGACCCCGTGTCAGAGGAGGTGACTGTTCCCGCAGTGACTCTGTGGGCAGCCCGGGCGGGAGCAGCTCCTGAGGGACTGCACCTCATGGGAGGGACTCATGTCCCAGGGGTTCCTGAAGGACTCTCTGCAATCAGAGGGACCCCGCGTTGGAGAGGGGGAAGAAGGTGAGGAGTCCTCCCCTGAGGAGGAAGGAGAGACAGAAACACCGTGTGGGGAACTGACCTGAACCCCCCCTGTGTCCCCTGTGCCCTGAGGGGAGGCAGCAGTGAAGCGATCCGGACCCTGAGGGGAGAAGGGAGGGAGGAGGGGGAAGGTATTAAGATCTGTCCATGTTTTCTCTTTCTCTTTGTAAATTAGTCAGGTTTTTTTCCTTCTCAAGTTGAACCTGTTTAGTCTTTGCCTGTTTCTGTAACTAGGGAATGCAAACCTCCTTGTCCTTGTCTGGATAAGGAGCCTTTGGGTGGATTTTCTCCTCCCTGTCCCACAGTGGAGGGGTAAGCAAGCAGTGGCCCTGTTGGTACCATCTGGGCCTGACCCACAGGCAACCAAACTGGTACTACGGGGGAAGACAGAAGGTGATCTGCCTTGGTGAAGGGCTTGGAGAAGTTCTTTCTTCAGTGAGGAACCAAGGAACAGCAGGAGACAAACCCCCACCCAACTAACACCCAAACCAGAGAGCTCTCTTGGGACCCCTTTTATACTGAGCATTATGGAAACGAGCACTGTGATTGGTCCATTGGGGTCACCTGACCCATCCTCTCCTCCCCATAGGCTCAGCTGCTCCCCACTATCCCTGCCTTAGCACTAGGCTGGCTGCTGGGGGTATCCCAGGTCGGTTCTTCCTATCCAGGTCCTCTCCAACCAGGACAAGAGGCACAAAGATGGCAGGATATGATGTGAGAGGAGAGGCTGTGACAGCCCAGACTGAAGAAGAGAAGGCTCAGAGGGATCTTATCCCTGTGCAGAAATATCTGATTGGGAGGTGTAAAGAAAATAGAGCTACGTTCTGCTCAGTTGTTCAGTAACTGGATAAGAGGTAATGGGCATGATAGAGATAATTCTGTCTAAACAAAAAAGAAAACCTTTTATACAGTGAAGATGGACAAACACTGAAAGAGGTTGCCCAAAATTTTCTTTGGGGATATTAAAAAGCCAGCTAGAATAAATCCTGGGCAACCTGCTCTTGCTGGTCCTGCTCTGAGCAGGGATGTTAGACTAGGTGGGCTCCAGAGGCACCTTCCAGTCTCAGTTCCTCAGTGATTCTGTGCTGGATGGTGGTACAATGTCTCCACCCATTGCAGAGCATAACTCCTCCGTGCTGGATGCAGGGATTTCTCTCACTAGAAGTGGACCAGCTGCTTCTGTGGTTTTGGGCATTACAGGCTGTGGTACAGACTCCAACAACGATGATAATAAAACCAGTCCTTTCCAATGATTTCACCACCTCTTTATTTTCCTCTGTGGTTTTCCTATGTTATCCAAGCACAGATTCCTGTGGTTGCCTTTCCTGCTCCAGTATCCTCTCTTTGTTAACCTCCTCCCACCCAGCAGCTTTTCTTTACACTCTTTACTAAGGTGTGCTCAGAGACTACTTGGAAGAAAAAATTGTAAGCTAATTACAATATGCCCAAATTCAAGGGTGATACTCAGCATCTATGCTTTGACCAAAAGAGTACATGTGAGAGGACATCAGTGCAAGAAAAGTGATGAATGGTTGAATGGTGAACAACAGGTAAGACCCCTCCACTGTAGTACTTCCTTCACTTAGGTTTTCTTAGACCACAATATATTCAGCATTATACACATTGCCTTTCAACAAGATTTTTGCAAATGGGATGCTGGCAGCAACAGGTGGGGTCCAGCTCTTTTCTCAGGGGTGCTAATATATTGCAGGAGGACCTTCCTAGAGGAAACCAGTCACTCAGCACCAGAGCTATCAGAGCAGGAGGCTCCCAGGCTTCAGCAATTGCAACTTTGAGAAGGAAGAGCTTAGATTATGGCAAAAGGAAATAAGAGGGATGGACTAAAAAATTCAGGTAACTGCTTGACCCTCTTAAACCAACACAAAGCAAAGATTATTCTATTGTTATCCAGCGAGTTATGTGGCTGTAAAACTTATGAGTGGAGAAACAGGCTTTACATCTTGCTGACAATGTGTCAGTGAAAAGCTTTTTTTTTTTTTTTTTTTTTAAATTTCTAGTTCACTTTCAGATATTTTATACAGATATGAAATATTACTTTTAGTATGCAAAATCATCCTCTGGTCATGTCTTTCACAGCGAAGGTGACATACACTAAAAGTGGGAAATTTTCCCTTCTCCCTTTCCTGTCTCTTTCTTGCTACCAAGCATGGGATACATATGGAGATAACATAGTGGGCCCAATCCTTATCTCTGTTGCAGCTTTGGCATTGATCCGGATTTACAGGGATGAAGCAGAGCAGAACTGAGCTTACTGTCTGCCTCTTTCATGCACACACATCGGGATTCAGGATTTTGTTCCAACTTCAAAGCAAATGCAGTGTGTAGATTAATGTGCTCTGCCTCAAAGGAAGTTGTCACCAGGCACACAGAGTGCTGCTTCTTTCCTGATAACTCATAATTTATCAAAGAAAATCAAATCAATTTGTTGGTAGAAGACACACGTTTTTCATGAATTTAGACAACGCCAAAGGTTTCAATGACACAGCAAGAGTAGGCTGTATTAATCAGATTTAGCATCTAAGACTTAATGAGGAAGAGCACAAAGCTTAGCTGGAACATTTATTCTTTCAGAACCACAAAGCTCAGATGGTAGCTTTGTCCCTGGTGTCACTCACCCCCTCTGCCCATCTCCCTTTGTAATGTAAGAGCAGAGGTCTGCTGCTCTTTGCCCTGTGAAGATCAATAGCCACATGGAGTGGATGTAAAATGCTGGTCCACCCTGGCGCAAGTAACTGCTCAAGATAGGAAATTAGGCTGATATGCACAGAGTAGGCTGATGTCCCTGTCCTTTCCAAGGTGATCAGGCACAAAAAACAAGGCCAGTTCTATAACATATCCTAACAACTAGAAGTTGTCCCTCAAAGCTGGGCAGAGTTTTCCCTCATTTCCCAGTGTCTGGGATGAGAAGTGTTTTCATTAGTGACCTCTCTGTTCAGTTCAGAAGTCTGGAACATTCCTCAAATAGAAAATAAACAAAGAGCTGGAAAAAGAATGGGGCAAATGCTGCCATCAAATCAAATGAAAAGAAGAGCAGAGCAGCATCCTACAGATTAAATAGAAAAGTGACGGCTAAAATAGTCACTTCGAGTACACATCCAGTACCAGGGCTGGATCCCAAGGGACATTGTGTGCAGACATACAATACAAAGATTGTTATGAACAAGGATTACTTCACCACCTCCTGCAGCCACTTCAGAAGTGAGGTAAAAGTAAGACTTGAAAAATGCCTAGAAAAAATGTAGTACATCTTAGGGCAAGAAGTGATATATTTATAAAATAGTAGAACTGAATGCACTGGAGCTAAAAGGAAGGTATCAAGTTCCAGTCTCATGGCAGGCTAAGGTAGAGCTTAACTATTCCTGACTTTTTTTTTAAACCTGTTCTCTAAGATGTCCAGTAAAGAATGTGCAGTGCAGTGAAGGACAGATCAAGAGGCAGCGAGGAGCAGACCTGCTGAAGAAGAGTTTATCTACACATATAAAATCTCTGCTTGGCTCCCTGTCCTCAGAGCCCCAGACTATTTCATTTGCTAACACAGGTGAAGAAAGCCTCCTTGTAAAACATCCTTTTTGTATTTGTAAGCAACCTTCTCACCTTTTTAGTACCATTTATTTGTGCTTTTAATACATCCTTCTCAAGATGGAGGGGCTAAAGGACCTTGTATAAAAGATGCCAACACCTTTGCTTCAGCAGGAAATTTTTGGCAAGTTTTCATTTGTCTCTCATAAGAACCCATCTGAGACACCCAGTAAGTTATTGGCAACACCAGACAGTATTGCTGGAATCTTGATAAACTTAAATTTAACAACTGGGCACATTCTTGTGATTGTTGTAATTGAAAGAGTCAGGCTACAGCAACCTAGAAGAAGAAAGGATGATTTTCCCTGATGGCATGGTTTTATGTCTTTGTATTATTAGTTGTTCCTTTTAGAAACTAAGTCAAATGAAATGTGCCCTCTAATGATACATTTTAACATGCTGATATAATTCCTTAAGTACAATATTCATGGCACCAAAATGCTCTTCAGCATTAATTACTGTGACAGCAACATAGACTTTTTTTGTCAAATAACTTCACAGCTTAACTGGTCAAGGCTCCTTTTAATCATTCATACTCTCTTGCCTTCACAGTAATTCCTGCTAAGCTTGTGAGGCTGCCTGAACTCAGTGGATGGGCCAGGTTACATCATGGAAGAACAGAAATACAAAACTCTTTTGCTCCAAAGCCTGCTCTGGAGACAGACACGATGTAAGTGCCTTGTCAGGGTGAGCACAGACCACATCCTCTCAAATTTGTTCTTGCTAATAGGAAGCAACAAGACCAGCTGTAATTTATATGTACTGGTTGGTCATGATTTTCTTTATACAAACAGCCAACATATGCTTCCAGTCTAACATCACCTAGTTCAAAGAAAACAATAAAAAAAGAAGAAATGTCAAAGGACCATGAACATCAGCTCAGCAAGTGTTTCTTGTCTCTAGCAGATAGTGGCCATGCCAAGGTTTCAATGACAACCTCTTGCCACATAGGCAGTGATTTTGGAGATGCAGAGCAGTGGTACACAGAAGACAAGATGCTGTAATTTCAGCCAGAGCCTGGAGCAGTCTCCCTCTCTTTCCATGATGAAATGATAATCACTACCATGAAGTTCTTATACTTTGGGCAGTAGTAATATGGCAAAGCTCAGTTTTGTTTGTTTTTAAATGGGACTCTAAGTTTCCTCACTACTTTCCTTCTGTGAGATTGAGCCTGCTGATTAACTTTCACTTGTCTGGGCTTGGGACTCCAGCCATTAACATTGGTTCCCTGCAAGTTTCTTGTTTGTGATTACTTGTGGCAAGTCTCCCTTCAAAGACATCCACATTTACACATAGTAATAATAATGTCTGTTTTCTTCCACCTCCTCTCTGGGCTTCATTTCAATGCTTAAGTCTTGCTTAAAGCAACAAACAAGTTGCAGATATGTTAAAAAACCTTGGTTGTTTTGTTCTCCTCCTTTCCCTGTGCTGCTGTTGATTTACCTTGTGAAAATATTATTCTCTTGATTTCATCTTTCAACATGTTTAGCAACATCTTCCAAATTGCCTCGTGTGAAGGTGGAAGGCATAATTTGTGTCTTTTTAATGCTTGGATCCTTTTAATGCTTTTTAATGCTCAGAGGGGTCCCTCTCCCTTGGCTGAACTAGTTGATTCTTTAAGAGGCAGTAATACCCTGGGGCACAGCAGTGAGGACAGAGTGAAATTTTAACATTGATGTGTATAAGAAGTAAGTAAACAACACACTGCCCAAAGAACATGTGAGAGAAACATTTTCTTGAACTTATCTTTGACTGCACCACTGCTTGGCACTACTTGCTCTGCAGCACAAGTGCCAAGCAGTTCAGAAATTTTTACCAAACCTTTCCAATGATGCCAGGGCCATCACTGTGAGCAGAGTTTTCAGAAAAAAATCTGGGAGCTGCTATGCCCACCATTTCAGGCTCTGAAGTAACAAGATCTTGAAGCTGCACTGAACTAGTCCCTCTGAATGTAGTCAGTCATGCCAAAATGGTTTCCAGATAGAGATGAAGAATCATCTGTAACATATGTTAACCTATATGTCTTCAATCTCCACCCTTTCTTGTGTGCAACCTCATTAAAATTTTTGATATATATGAAATATATGATATGCATGTAATTTACTAGATCCACTCCTACCAGCTGCAAAATGTGATTCTGCATCATAAAGATTCAAAAAACCCCAAAGCAGAGTACAAATATAATTTTTAAAATTTATTCACAGCAATGAATCTTACACACCTCTTGCACCTCAAGTTCTCTTTATCCATTTGTGTCATCCATCTTTGCCTCAAGAAGACAGAATAAAGCAACACGTGTGTAAACACAGGGTGCAGAAGTCAAAACCACCAAACAGCTTTTCAACAGTGTTCTCCTTGCTCCAAGCTCAAATGCAACAAGGTCATTTGCAGTCCTCAAGCTTCTGAGATTATTTATGAAGCAACAGCCACTACACTTCATTGTACCTCCTGCTCTCAATGGGACTCATCCTTCAGCACTGTTGAGCATTTGGAGACAATTACAGAGGATAAACTGAATAAAATATCTGATGCTGTGAATATGTCAAGATTTCAACCAGTGGAATTTACATACATGAATAAATATTGAAGACTGCTTAGTAATGAGGCTCCTGCATAGCCTCTGTACTGGGCATCCTGCAATGTAAAAATACATTGCTACCTTTATTAGGAGTTTAACAGCAAGCAAGAAGCATCTTCAAGTCTGTGAGGCATAGAGGGAATTAGGAGATGTATCTCCATTAGTTTGTGCAAATAGTAAAAGCTCCATCTTAGCCTCTCTTTCAGTAGACAGAATAAGGGGACTGTAGTTTTCTCTTGTCTCAGTTTAGAGCATGACAAACAGAAACACGAGCATGTTGTGGACTAAGATTAATTCCTCCAAGATCATGTTGTAGAATTATTAGGACAAAAAAGATGGCTTGTAAAAGTCAGCTGATCAAATCTTAGTCACAGAAGAGGAGAGATCCCTACACACACAGCAATTTCATAACCCTGACTGGGGTCTTGGGGTTCAGAGAGGTTCATTTCCACCATGATTCAAGCCCCAAACAACTCTTCTCAGCCAAGTGCTTCCTTGGCTGCTGGAACCTGGCTAAGGCTCAGTGGGTATGAACACAACATCTGAACCACAGTCATAGAGATATATGCCAGGAAAGGCACCAAAACCTTGTCATCCCCAAGGAGTGCTTCTGCATGAAGAAGTGCAAGTTCACACATCCAAATGGGGCTTCAGGGAACAGGAAAAACTGTACTGTGCTTCTCCCATCCCACCCATCTCTGTTCCTTTATCTGCTGCAAGTTCTTCAGTGCAAAATTAGCTTTGTATCATGTGTCTGAACTCTTGTAGAAGCTCTTTTTCTTGCTCATTAACTTTTCAAGTGCTTGAGGACAGGAAGGCAAGATGGGCAAGTAAGAACACTTTTTCTTTCCTTCTTTTTTGTCCTTCTCTTTCACATCATAATGTCAGTCATAAGGCTCTGAAAGCCACATTATGTTCTCTTGATCATCTCTTGACAACTCATTAACTCATCAGTTGCTATTATTAGGTCCTGCAACTAGATGTAACTGATTGCAAGAGCTGATGAGGCAACATTGTTGGGTTTCCCTTCCTACAGCTATGTTGGTCAGTACAGACCTTGCAGGAACACACCAGCACCAAAGGATACTTGTACACCCACCTTTGCTGAGACATTTCTGCTCTGACACTAGCTCTGGTGGAGGCAATAAATGGAGACCTTACAGGTCTTCCATCCACAGATTGTAGTTTTTTATGAAGCTGGGCTCCCAAAAGCTGACCTTTTATCTCCTGGCCCATGAACTGCTGCCTAGGCAAGGTGAACACCACCCATGTTATCACTTTGTCTATCAGAAGTGCCACCTACAGGTTTAAAAAGTGGAAGTATTGGTTTAGTTTACAACATTTTGTATTTAAAAATCTCATCAGACCTCTAAATTACAGTTTTCCCATAAGTCATGTAACGTTCCTGTTTAAAAAAGCACTTTTCCTCCTTTTTCTTCCCCAGTTGAAGGTGGTGGTGAAGGGAACTTTCCCTTTTACCTGTGCCCACAGGTAGCTCTAATGTATACACACACACACATACATATATGTGTGTGTGTGTGTGTGCATGATATATGTGTGCATATATATTGCTGTGCAACCTTCAGAAGCAGCAGAATGGGCTTGACCTGTTATTTGGCTCATTGTTAAATGCTGGATCAGTGAGAACAAATGAGGCTCTGGACAGTTTTAAATCCCTCCCACACTTTGACAAAGCCAGGAGCAGCAGGTAAAGCACCCAAGCTACCTAGCTGGGAATATTATCAGGTCCCAAACAATTGTTCAGGTTTCAAAAGGACTTCCTAGCAACCTGTGGGTCTAGGGATTTATTTCCTTTTTAATGAGTGTTTGGTTGGGTAGAATCCAAAGGCAATTTACAGAGAGAAGCTTCCTACTTGCCACAAGCTATTGGCATTTTTATGTCCTGTTTGTATGTAAGCTGGATATTCAGAAGAATTATTTAGTTCTTGAGGGAGAATCATGCTGTTTAAGAAGCAGAGTGTTCACAGAGGAGTACTCCCTGTTTTCTGAAAATCATCTCTCTAAGGTGTTTTAATTTGCACACCTGGAAATTATGGCATCCAACCACATTGAAATCATTGTATTTGTAAATGTTGGCCAAGACTTTGCTTAGTAATTATTTTAACACAGGCTTCTTTTCTTTTTTTTCCTATAATCTGACACGTACAAGCACCATCTATGTTAGACTACAGAAACAAAAGATTACATGGGCCACACACTGGATTTTTACACTCCGCATATATTCTCTCATCCCAGTCTGGTCCAAAAGAGGCCTGAAATATATTAGCATGGGAGTGTCTCACCCTGCCTGCAGTCTATTCTGTCACTATTCTGGCAACAAACAGAGTTGTCAATCTGGCATTTTATACCAGTTCAGAGTACACTTAAAAAGTATAAATAGAAAACAACATAGAGAAACTTCCTTCAGTATTTATTTACCAGAGAGGATGGGAGATGATCACTCCATTTCAGTAAGCAATATGCATTTTATGACCTTCTCATGACAGTTTTATGCCTATTATGATCAGTTTCCATTTTTATTAAATAAAATAAATGTAAAGACCTAACATTCAAATAACATTTAAACCAGAGATAAGGTGACAAAGCTCTGCTGAGCCAAAATTATGACTGACGTCTTGTCCTTTGTTGGGAGTAGCAAAAGGAGAGAAATGAAAGGAAAAAAAGGAAATAACTTTCAATCTTCCATTTAATTGTTGGGGACTCTGTCAGTTACTGTCACAACTTGTCATTTTAAGGGTAGACCCCTAAAGCTGCAACTGCAGCTCCTCTCAGGGCCTTGCTGTGCTGCTACTCACAACCTCCTCAAGCTGCAAGTTGTGAGTAGAACTTGGGGTTTTCAGCAGGGAGGACGGAGGTCCAAAGGTTTCTTGGGGTAGAGGGGATATTTTTTAATTATAGCACGGTGTTATTATGCAATTTTGAAGAGTGGAAGAAGTTAAGCATAGCTGGAGACCTCATTTTTTTTCCTTGGCTTCTTGGACAAGTCACTATTCCTGTCCTTAAAACAAGGATGAGGATCCCTGGCTGAAAAAGGCAAAATAAGGATGACAGTAGAGATATTGATAGCACCGGAAAAGTTATATTGATTCATGCATTTTTCCCCCCTCCCTCACTTTCATGATTGAATAATTATGAGATATGTTCTTCTCCCCTTCTCTACTTGGAACATGGTGATTTATCAACATAAACAGTATTAGGCCCAGCAGATAAAATGCAAAGTGTGCATTGAAGTAAATAACTGACATTCACAGTATGAACTAAATAATATTTTATTACCTTTAATATTTCAATTGGTTCTTAGCATGAGAAGGAGATAGCAGGGTACATACAGCTGCTCTCTAAGCCTCCCATTCCTTTGTGTCACTTTAGCCTTCCTCATCCCTCTCCACGGGAGCCATCCTTTTCTGCATGGAAAAGCAATGATCTAAATTCACCCTTCCCAGGATCCAACTCTAGATGTGGCAATTTCAGGATTCCTCACTGGGCATCTCATTAGGGCATCTGGGTTGGAAACTTAATCACCTCAGGCTACTTCTGTAACTGAGGGAGATAGGACTCTCCAATGAGGCATTCAGATCTCACCTACACCAATTTTTTTCCCCAGCAGGTGTATTTTTCTCTCTGACATTTATGGAGAACCTCTGAGGCACATTGGCCATTCTACCACCATGTATACATGTTTAGCATGATCAAAAAAATGATCTTGTCTCTTGTCATTCTCCCAATTAACGAAGATCAGTTGTGATTTCCATTTTGAATCTGGATGACCCTGGAGTTTCGGTGTTTTAATATCTTCTTGCCTCTCTAGTAGACCACCCCTTCTGTGTTCAATCCTCTTCAATAAATTAGTGTGTCCTGCATGGGCTGATTCAGACCAAAGAGCTCAGCTGCATGCAGGCTGAATGAAGGCAGATCTTCTGACCTGGTTTCTCCATAGTCCCTCAAGATAAATTAAACATGTGGCAATTAAAAGCACATTGGATGAAAACCAGTAGGCTGTAGCTCATTAGCAGAGACCATGACTTGATGACCTGCTATAGAAATTTAAGCATGGAGCAGTTTCTTGCAGAGTGACCCACTCTTTCCTGATTCTCATTCATTTATCCTTAATTTTCATGGTCCACCACCAGGTCAATTATTATGTTACTGGATCCACAGAGGTATAACCATAGAAAATGTTAAATCTACTAATCCTTGCTTTTCAGCACCTGAAAGAATCACTGCATTAAGCTTTGGTTGATGACCTCTGAACAGCGTTTTAAGTATTTGCTCTCCAATATTTTCCATTTTACTATATTTAGGAATTGGTTCAACTCTAGCTCCTAGTGTTGCGAAGATTAATTTCCTTAAAATTAGTAATTTAATCAATACTTATAACAACCAACTTTGGGGCCAACAGGAAAAAGGGGAGGAGAGGATTATAGCATAATATATTTGGGAAAATTCTCTGTCTCACAAACGAAAAACTGCAAATTTAATTCAACTACTCTCTCAAGAGGCTTTACAATTTCATACATGAGCATATTGGCAGTCTCCAGTGAATGAACATGATGATGATTCTTTTGAAGGACATTCCTGGAAAACGCCACTTTAGGTTGATATTCTTCTTTTCCAGAAGTGCTGAGAATTTACACAAAAGATGCAATGGAGCTGTGTGCACACAGAGTGGATGTATTCTTCTCAAACCATTCTGCTGCTACTTTCTCACCACCTTAAGATTTTTACAGAGCCATTCCAATCATCTTTTCTTTATCAGACAAATCCTAAGAATTTCCTCTGGCAACTCATCCACTGCAACAAGAGAATGTTTTCCTTGAGCAAGGATATCAAGCAAAAGCTTCAGGGTTTCACCAAGACTTTAAAAGGCTGGAGAGTACCAAACCAGAGCAGATGTGTCTTTAGAGCCTCATTCTCTTTTCTCCTGCCATACTTAATATTGAGTCCTCCTGGTTTTACATTCATTCTCCCAAGAAGGAAAGCTTGATTCTGTGCCAAGTTATTTGCAAATCTGGATGAAATTATTAAACTAGAGGATCTTAACAATTCCAAAATTCAGGTGTGCCTTTTATTACTTCCTTTTGCTGCCTTGATTATGAGGAAGGGGATCTTCAGACACATATCCTACATGGTGTACTGCTCACAACTCTCAGGCCAGGGCCTTGACACGGCTCCATTTTCTAAAGCAGGTGCCCTGGAAACAAGTGCAAGAGCTTGGGCTTCACTGTCATTTACGAACCATTCCTTTTTATGGGTTCAGCAATGAAAGTCAGACAAAGCTCTCTGGAATCCTCTGCAAAAAAAAACTTGTTTTCATGGTCACCTGTGCCTGCTGCCTGGGTCTCAGGGCAGGAAGAAGGCAGAAGCACCAGAGGTGCAGCAAAGCCAAGGCAGAGGATGGGTGCTGAGTGACTCTATCCATCTTCTCCTGTCTAGTGTCTAGCCAGCTGCTACAGAGTGTGACTGCATTACCAGATCTCTTCTCTGGGAGGCTTCTTTTCAATTCATGTCAGTGTTTTGGTTTTTGGATTTTTTTTTCCCCCTGACAAAATCACTCATCTCCCCAATCCTAATATATATTTTCTTCTTCAACCTTTATCCAAGGAGAAAATTATTTCAGTGATGAACAGTTTTCCCAAGTATAGGTATAGCAGAATACCAGATTATTGTCTGGAAAACTGCATTATGCATTAAGCATTATGTTATTTTAGCAGTGCTCATTATCACTTTGCTTCCAATCAGCCAGAGATCCTTCCATTCTTCTGCACTGGGAGCACCAGTAAATATTTGATCTTTTCAATCTGCAGCCAGCCAGCCAAACAAGGACTGACTGTTCCACCAGCCTCCTTATTTTCTTATCCCATGCTCTTTGGAGGGATTCTTAAGTCAATAGACTCTCTTTCCCTCCTTCCTGCCCTCTCTCTCTCTCTCTCTGTTAATGCCTCTCAGCCCTGATTTTGCATTGCTGGTAAACTCCATTGTGTGACAGAAAATACCAGCCACAGATGTTGTCCAGGCATCATGAGGTTGCATCAGCATAAGAAATTCCTCACCAAAAGTTTCCAGGGTTGCAGTATAACTTATCACAGAGCAGCTAAACAGTTAAACCAGGGAGCTGACAGTTCAGGAGAGCTCTGAGATGAACATACATCCCCATGCACAGATTCTCTGAATTGTTTCTTTGCTTGGAGAAGCACTTGTGCCTCTGAATTGTGGTGGGAGTGGCAATAATTTCCCACAATATTCACAAATACAAATTCCTCACAGTACAAATTTAGCAATTCATTCTCTTTTGAGTGGTCAAAAGAAGCTCACCGACTGCAAGATTTAATAATTAAAGAGCTGGAATAAGATTTGAGAGAGGTAGAATGATTTCTCTTCTTCAAACTTGCACAGTCTTGGGAAACACTTCAGCTTTTCCAGACAATGCTAGCTGATATGAATGGTGATTTTTGAGTGTTGCTTTTGACATATGTAGGTTTTCAGGAACAGCTGAGCACTTGGAAAGTTAAATTCCTGCTTGGCATCTGTGAGGACCTACTACAGTAAAAATGAAGAAGTTCAAAGCACTCAGCCACTAGAAAAGCCATGACCACCATCAATCACAGCAGCTCTGTCCAGCAAAGGATTAAATTTGTCATTATATTAGCATGAAGCATCCAGGCTCTGTGTGTACCTATAGATAAAATCAGGGCTTCATGCATGGGACTGGTCAGCAGTGACCCAGGGACTGCACCATCCCAGGGGTGGTTCAGCTCATGCTTTCTGTCCCCAGTGTGGCTCAGGGGTTCATGCACCCAGCTATGGGTAGGAGGCAATTTGGATACAACCATCCTAAAGCTAGAAGAAGAAGAAAAAAAATAATTTAGCAATACAGATATAAATTATGCCACTTCACTTGGCTTCAGGTCAAGGGGACAGTCCCTTCTTGAAATCAACTTCAGCCACAGAGCCACCATCTGTGGGCTTGGGCACAGCTCCCTGGAGCCCATGGGGTCCCAGTGGACATCCAGAGAGGTGGGATCAGGGCTTTCTCTTCAAATATATCATGAGAGGCCAGGTAAGAGGTGGTGAGGTCAGAAAACATGTCTGGGCCAGGATCATGGTTTTGAGGTCGTTGCCTTCCTGGGAAAGTACTTTGATGTTCACTTTTCTGCCATCCCTCTTTCCCTCTCTGTGAATGAACAAACCCTGACAGCCAAGTAAATGAAGTTTCTGTCTGATACTTTTTGTCAGGAGACAACAAGTTAAAAAGCTGGGAGATGTTACACGTACAGACAGGTGGTACATTCTTTTGCTGTCAGTTCTCTCCAGCAATCAATATTATGAAATGTTATGATTATTATCAAATACCATTATGTTAATTTTGAATCTGTTACGAGTCCCAGCTACTGCAGTCATTACACTTTGAATAAATGATCTGAGTTTTAAAAAATAAAATAAAGTAATAAAAAAAAGAGACAAAACTCCCAACTCCCTGCCTAGCTATTAACTAGAAAGGAAGATTTAGGTAGGCAGAAGGATCCTCTCCTAGTGGTGTTCAGCTTGATAAATTGTGGCTTTGCTCCAAATAGAGGCAGAGTTCAGTCTTTCACACCATGACAGGTTCTCTCTGTACTTTGTGGAAAAGGTTGCTTGGATCAGAACCAAACCTGCAGGTATTCAGGGAGGTGGTAGAGTTTCTAAAGGATCATGTCTTGATTGTACTGCTTGCTAGAGGCTCAGCTGAGCCCCCAGCCCCATAGTGCTAGGCACTGCATAAACACAAGATATCTAAAGAGCTGTAAGGAAAAAAGCTGTATGGAGAAGCTGGGGAAAAATTGTAGCTGGGCTCCTGATAGTCCTATTCTAGTGGACCCAGCTGTTTCATAAAAAACAGATCTCTAGTAGGCAAACAGAATGATCATTGAAAGGGTGACAAGAATATACCAAGTTATCCAAGTGGCTACAGTTTTCCAGGTAGGAAATATCTGTCCATGTGAGCTAGCAGAGGGGAATTTAAGGAAACCATCAAGAGCAAAGGCTGCTCTCCCAAAGCTGCATTTCTTCACCAGTAGGGACCTGTAGCTTCAGGACATTGTTTCTGCAGCCCTCTAGCTCACCTGAATTTCGTTTCACACTTGAAGCTCAGATGTGTTTCACCAGGTGAGTGGTGGAACCCAAGGGCTGCTGGTGCATGCCATGCCTGATTTATGGCCTTGCAGTCCAGAAGCCAAGTACAGACTTGCCAGGGTCTGTGACTCTTATAGGGCTTGCTGCAGCCAGCACTCCCCAGGCCACATGAAGCAAGAATGCCTGCACAACCTCTTTGCAGATCTCTGCTGTAAGCATCACTCACAAGCTGGATGAATCTCGTGGTTTGCTGGTATTTGCATGTCAAGGCAGGAAAAACATAGAAGGTAGAGCTGAGATTTGCTGCAAGTTTGGGATTTGCAAGAATGCCAGATTCAGAGATGCTCTGAAAGGCAGACAAAGAGGAAAGGCAGAAAGGTTAAACAAGCAGAAATAAAAGCTTTTGCACCAAACCCTGCAAAAAAATCCCCAAGCAGCTAACTTCATCTCTGAGGTGCAAGTGTGAAGCTTACTTCTGAGGTTTAAAAAAATGTACTCTGCTATTTCAGACAAAGAACTAAATAAAGGCACTTCTGCTCTACTTACCTCAGATGCTAACAAAATTAATGGCACCAATTGTTTTGGGGATTTTTTTACCAATCGTTTATTAGCCTCTTTTCCCTGCTCCCTAAACCTTCATTAACACAAGCCAAAATCCTCCCTGAGAGAGATCTTGACTACAGTCAGGTTTTGCTTCTCTCCGGGCTGGTGTGAGATTATAATGCTTCTCAAGGTGTTCCCTTCCTCATAACGAAGCTCCATCTGTTCTACAGATGGTAAAGATCACAAGAACCAGCACTAAATATCCCTCCCCCACCGAAGAGTTTTTACCTTATGGTACTGTTGCTCTTTGTTTTCTCTGTTTTTCCCAGGGGCAGTTGCAGAGCACAGGGACTCAGGAATTGCCCCAGTGAGTCCACACGGGCCAGTTGCCTCTGCACAAGGAAGGGCTTGTAGATTTTTGGCTAGGGAAAAGGAAAAGCCTTTTTTTTTTTCCACTGACTTTTCAGGAAACTCTGCACTGGCCACCTTTGAATACTCCAGCTGTATTTTTCATCCCGTGGCCTCTTGACTGCCACTTGTGCCAGCCCCAGCTTTGCCCCCAGCTGACAAGTCCCCTCCTCTTGCTGTCACATCCCTTGCTTCAAGGGCAAAGTGAGCAGTGAGGACCTGCCAGCTGAGAGACAAAGGTAATTCAAGAGGTCAGGTCTGAAAGGAAATGACAGGAAAGGAATTTATAGGTGTTCACTGCTCATTCTCTGCCCTACACATTTCTGCATGCCTTTGGCTCAGGAACTGAAAAGTTTTTTTTTCAGGTTACTGCATGAGAATTTAAGCCTGTAGAGAACTCAGCAGGGTAGAGTTCCTGGGTATGCTGACAGTCTCCAAATTTTGGCCTCCTCTTATGTAACCTTACTGAGCACCCAGACACTGACACACAGAAAATGGAGCCATCTTTGATGATCTTGCCTTCTGTACATAAGCCAAATAATTTAATTCACTTAGCTAGATAAACAAGTTTTAGTTCTGAAACTGGATAAGCACAGTGGATCTTTAGACAGTCCTCTAAGGCAGCTGGCAGTGGACTAACTTCATTTATGTGGTTTAACATTTGCCTAACAGAACATAGTACTACTTTTCTCTTCTTGACAGGTAGATAATCCTAAGAGGTTTGACTACCACATTAACATCCAAACCACAAATGATGGGTAATCTGAAAAGCTGGATTTTCTGACAGACGTACACCCTTTACATCTGCTCTCTACATCAGAGCCAGAATTTGTTCTAATGTTGTGTTTGTATTAAATATGTGGATTAATGGAGCTCAGCAAGAGTGCTGAATTAGCTCTTCCTGTCTCCAGTGGATTTGAACTGCCTCTCTCCATGCAGAGACAGATGTGTAGCTTGTTATAGTTTGTGTTTTGCACTTGGAAAAACTGTGACTCGGTATTAAATCAACAGTTGCTTGTTCACAAGAAGTTATTCCAAGCATCGATTAGAACTAAGCAAATCTGGGCTGGGGGAGGTGGCAAGGATAAAGTCCTACAGAGAAACATTTTGGGTCTGTTGGTTCAGACTCTGGCCTGCCTACAGTGCCAGTGCTCAAGGAGAACCGACCCCTTTCCTGCAAAGTAAAAGACCAGAGTTCTGATTCAGGAAGATTTGGTGCTGCTGGCGAACCCAAACAATGAAGATATTTTACTCCAGGTCCTGGCTCCATCCCAGCTCAGGTAATTATGTCCCACTTATCTAAATTTCTTCCTCAGTTTTCCCTGGCATTTAGCAATTTTCTTCCCTTCCTGTCCAAACCAGCAGTTTAACATTCCAGCTGGCTGCTGAATAGTCACCATCCTGTGAATGATGGCTAAATGTCTCCTCTGTGCATATGTATATGCAGTTTGCAAGGCACCTTGAGACCTTACAAACTGGGGAAAGGAGAAAAGCAATATGAAAGTGATGGGGTTTGTTTTCTTCCTTATTGGCCTTACAACCTAGAGCACTGCTGGCACAAGATCTTAGGAACCAAGAACAGGCAAAGCAGCGTTTCCCCAGATTAATAACCCTAAGAAAATAAAGCCAAAATCACAATGAACTTTTCCATAACCAATTCCCTCTGGCAAATACCTCACTGAAATAATAGTTTCAGCAAGACTGGGATCCGGATAAGGACATGCAGAATCCTGATGGATGTGCATGGTGACAACTTCTGGGTACCTGGCCATAGTGTGGAAGCTGCAGTACAGATCTGGGCTCCAGCATCACTTAGGTAGAGCCTGGAGGTACTTCATGCTCTGAACAGATGGAGTGGGGCACCACGAAAGCAGTTCTGGAGTTGCACTGGGATGCAGCTGTTGATGCCTGAATCAGGGCCATGGACAAGATGACAGCAATGCCACCCTCAGGACTGTATGTTTAGAACTGTCTGTAGGCACAGAGATTGAGCTAAAGAGTACCTGCAGATGGGGAAAGGAGCTAAAAGAAAGCCTGGCTTCCAAGCCTTTTGCAAAACTGAGTCTGCAGCTCCTTGTTCCTCAGGTTCCAACAAGACTGGGCTGATGACCTCTCCTTTTCCAGATTTTAAATATAGACAAGTGTGCAGGACTCACAGGATCAAGCAAGAGGGGCTTTGGCTTTGTAGCTCAAGAACTGGGAGGGCCAGATCTGCATTGTCGTGACTCATTCCCTAAAAATACCTTTGTCTCTCCATTGACTGTGCAGGGAGCCCAGGGTGACCAGCTTGAAGTAGACGTGTGCTGTGGAGACATCTGAAATTAGACGAAGTGAATCCCACCCCTAAAGCCAGCCGCGGTAGGAGGTAGTGTAGGATGGTGCAATGCAAGAGACTACATGTGAGCTGGAAGTCTGCACTCCCACTGCAGGCACTGGGAATCCAGTCAACGTGGTCGGCAGAGCCTAGGAAGTGACTTGTCTCACTGTAAAGCAGACTCCTACATTTGGTCAGTGAATCACTCTCTATACGCCCACATTTCAGTGAGATGGATCCTATCCCTGAAGTTAGGAGAGATGAATCTCACCCCTAAGTCTTTTTCCTCCTTTTTCTATCTGCTGCTAAGTTTCCAACTTGCTGTAACACTAAATCAGTTGTTTGAGTTAGCTATTACTTCACTCTTCCTCTGACTCCAACTAAACTATCATAAACAAACACACTTTAGTATTTATTTTCCAAACTCTATTTCCAAATTGAAATCAAACTCAAAATCTTCCAACCCTCCTCAGCATCAGCCAAACCCTTCAGTATATATGTACCTCAGCAGTGCATCATGTCCTTCTTCCTCCTTCCATATAAAGCTTTCTTAAGCTCTTCATTATTATGAACAGCTCAACTTCTTTTTCTCTCCCAGACTGCAGTAGAAATTTCCCACATCTTTTATTTTTTAATTTCTCATCCAGATACTGGGGAACATTCATTACAAGTGGACAGTTTCTGTCCATACTGTTACCAGTGTGGTTCTCAAATAACTGCATGACAAGTGCACACATTACAGAACTAGTACAGGCTGTGATTACATTCTGTGTATGGGTTTTCCAAGCACATGCTAATGAATATTAATAGAAACTATTTATCTGGGAAAAGATTATTTTCTCAATAGTTAATATAAAAAAACCTATGTGGATATGAAACAGTTTTTTTGATGTCTCTATCACAAACACAATGATGTATTTCCACAAGAAAAAGCACACCTGCAAGTGTACACTAGTAGAAATGTAAATATTTGCAACTTTTGCAATAATTAAATCCAGTCCTCCAAGGCCCATCTCACAGCATCCAAAGAGAGAATTTAGGCTCATTAGCTAACAAACAAGGGATGAAGTTGAACAAAACCAGATAAATTAGACCTCAGAAATCAGTCAGAGAAGGCAGGATCTGCTTTATCAGACTTCAACTGTGACTTCAGGTGACTGCAGGTCAGATAGTCACTGGGACAGCCTTCACCTCATAGTCAATGGAGACAAACAGGCACCTAAGATTTTTCTCTCATCCATTTTAAGTATCTAATTTAGGATTAAATGAATCACTGGTTCCTTGGACTAGGTTTCCATTGACTGCAGAGGGAGCTGGGGGTGACCAGATGACATTCAGCTGGCTAGTCAGATGAATTTAAGGTATAATAACCCACCTTAAAAACATACATTTTAGGATAAATGCACAGAAAGCAAGAGTTAGGAATTTTAAAAGAAGGGAAGAGTCATAGACACCAAACTTTTCTTATTTATCAACTTGAGAGATTGTATCACAGTCAATTTCTTTCTTCCATTGCCTTTTATTCCACTGTAAGGTCAGAGCAGCTGGAGCTGTACCCTCCTCTGAATTGCTTCACTTGGCAAGTAATTCTTGTCAGGATGGAGTTATGTGTAAAGGGCAACAACTTCAGCTTCATGAGATTACCAAGAGAAAAATTCATAAAAGCAAGACAAAGCAAGGCAGGACAAAGGAGAAAAAGGGAAAGGAAAGGGAATTTTTCTGTAAATACCTTTGCTTTTCTTCCGAAGTGGAAGTCTCCTTCAGGAAGCAGATGTTATCCCTAAAGAGCTGTGTTTACTGAAACATGGGAAAAAAAAAAAAAAAGGAGTTTTGACAGACTATTTCTGGCCTTCTGCAGCTTAGTTGCAGTCAAACCTGTCAGTAAGAAGTGGACAGGGGACTTGAAGGAATATCTGCAGACAACTATTCTGAGGAGATCAAAGGGAGCTTCAGTGATGAATTTACTGTCCTACTGACTTAATTTTTTAGAAATTCTATACACCTGGAGAGGTGTTAAAAAGATGGAAGGGTAAAAAAAAAACACCAAACAAACAACAAGAAAACAAGAACAATATTTAGTTCTTCAAAAAAAAAAGGAAAAAACTCAGCCTATTACATCCTCCAGACAACACATTTTAAAATAAGGGGACATATTGAAAGACAAGAAAAAGCCATAACAGATCCATCATCTCATACACTATTTAAACTTGTTGGCTATGGCTTTTTAAAGACATCTCATCAGCAGCTACGTGACCCCATGTTCTTCTCATCCTCTCTCTGTTGCTTCTTCCACTTTCCTTCTTTCTTTGCAGCATCTCTGTTGTATCATCTGCTGTTAGGCCACAATGTTTTCAAAGCAAGAATCTTCTCTTGCCATTTGTATAAGCAGGAAAGACATCTGTCATAACCAAGGCTGTGAGGTGCTGTCATGAGACAGAAGAAGAAACAGGAAGAGAAACATGATTTAACAAGGAAAAGTAAAAATCAGACAACCTGGTTTCATGTTTTGTTTTGTTTTGGGTTTTTTAGTTACAATATTTGACCCCAAGGCCTCTAATGACTTACATTTGGATGCTGTGTGGTCACAAACTCTCTGCTGCACATATCCTTACCTGGCTCAAAGAGATAACAAACAAAAAGCAAAATGTTCCAGGTTAGGCTGCTGTTTTCCAGATGGATTCAAGAAGCTCAAATGAACCTGCCATAAAACCAGTCTGGCTTTATCAGTAGAGAAGCAGAACACCTCAACCCCAGTTTAGCACAAAACTTACAGACACATTTAGATTTAAGCATGTGAGCAGGATCCTGCACTTAATGGGCTTAAGCAGGGGCTGTGTACACTGGGCAATGCAAGGCATGTCCCACTTGATGTGACTGAAGTGTTGCAGAGATGAGGCTTTCTGAGGGAAAACATTTCCATTCTCCATCAGATTTCTTTTTGTTGCAGCAAAGAGGAAAAACAATTGCTCTTGACTTGCTCAGATCCTGAAGTGCCTTTCACAGTCATCTTCTCACTTTTGTGGAAGTGTAAATGCAGCAAAGCCTCAGACCCAGAAAAGGCATCATAATGGGAGATGTCTGTCCCAGCCCCATTCATACCACCAAGTACTCTCCTATACTGCTGCATATCTACCTAGCCCTTGTTCATATGCCTGACTATCCCTCATAACAAGACCCTGGCCCTCAAGAAATAATTTGTTTTAAAATTATTTTCTCTCAAAAACAGTGACATGGGTGGGATTAAGGCCCTAAATAGAACCCATGTTCCCTCTCTACTTGGGGTGCAGGATATGAATCCACATTGCCCATGAGAATGGCTTGAAATTGGTCACTTCTTAGGAATACAAGTTTCACAGTCAAAAAAAGGTCTTTGTTTTGCAAGTCTGTTGGCTATGATTCTCAGAGGTTTCAGGGTCCTAGCCTACTGTCAGTCCTGGTTATGCACTTGATATTTAATGGTATTTCATAAATACAAAGATTTCATCAATACAAACCCAAGCTTCAGTGGTGTGATCCTGCATTTCCCTCTATATTGTGCAAAGGGAAGAAAAAGAGAGAATCTGTATCAAAATGATGAAGCAAAGAGGAAAAATCAACCTTATTTCTCTGCAGTTCATTTGAGGGATTCAAGGAATACGTTGCTTTAAATTGGTAGGAGAGGATTGTAGCATTAGCCTTGGCATCAATGGTCTGAGACACACAACTGAACTTCACACACAGCTCAATCCTACTGCTGCTTAATTGCCAATACAAAAGACATTATCTCTATTAAAGCATGAAGCCAAAGCTTTGATTTTCAGGAAACTGGTAGGCAAAACTGTGGGAGGAATTAAAAAAAAAAACAACAACAAAAAAACCCATCTTTTTTGCTAAATCAGTTGGTGGATGTGGTAATGTAAGAGCTGAACTCACTGAAAGCTGTGCTAGAAATCATACAGTCACTTTTCCTCAAGATGAGCTCAAGACTGTGTGGTCTGTCCTGTGAAAATGAGATGAGAAATCCAAAAATAAAACAGCTGACAGTAAGTTGTGATCAGCACACTATACATATGTAAATTGTCACTGACCCCAAGAAGAGCTGCCTCTGCATTATGATAAGGTCTGAAACATGATTGAAATTTTTCATAAAGGGCGTTATTTTGGAGGTGATCCTTAAATGAGCAGAGCAGGAAAATCATCAGCCTCTTTCCTCAATAGTCAGAAAAATAGGTTACTGATGAGAGGGACTTTGACCAAATGAGTTTCTTTAGAATTCAGCTGCTGGATTCCTCTATATCTCAGAGCTCTCTTTAATGACAGCATAGTTCTGGGGTACAATTATATAATTGTTACTGCACTGATAACGAACACGCATTTCCTAGTGGTACAGCCACTGCTGCTCTAACCCAGTTGATAAAGGCTTTCCACAGTGCAATATTAATAGTAGCAGAGGATGCTGGATGCAGTTTTGCATCACTTTCCCTTACTGTGTCCTTTTAGCATCAGCAAGATGATAGAGAAGAATTACACTATGCATTCAGGTCATTAGCAATTTTGTGTATTAATTAAGATAACTGAACCAACGGAAAGACTCGGAGTTTATTCCCACATTGCTCAGCTACAAAAGGGTCTTCAAAAATTTTTTTTTTGTAAGACGTGTGAGAGTTTTGTTTTCGAGAAGTTGAAAGCCAAAATGATTTGTTTTGTCGTGAATGTGCCAGGCAGACAGCTGGAAGGGCTTTCTCTCTGCTCTCCATGTGAACCATGCTCCTGGAGCTTGGAGAAGAAAGGGGAAAGCTGGGTGTTCAGAGATGCTCTGTTTATGCTGGTGCCTCTGCACTTCATCTGCTCAGTGATATTCAAATGAGACCCATCTTCCTTTCTTTTGACTCCTGTCACTTCAAATCTTTGGCTCAACTGCTTCCTTGCTGTTTCCCCAACAACCCTGCCCGTCTGAAAGGCTGTAGATCTTTCAATAGCAGCATGCTCCTTGCCCCTTGAAAGGGCAAGCTTCAAAGATGCCCTTGCTTTGGTTGCTCTGCTCACCATCCTGTGTCAGGTGCCTCTCACCAGCTGTGGATTTTACCTATTTCTTTTCAAACATCCTCTGTATGTGGCGGGGTGGGCCAGTTTGCAAACAAAAGACTGGCCAAGCCTCAAAGGTCAGTCCCGACACCTCTAATAAGCCACCTTCAGAGTCACCTGGAAATGCCTGAAATTCCCACTGTTTCCATCATTCTGGTCACCCACAGTTCTGCCTGACTCCTTTCCCAGCAGACAGACCTGTTGCTATCTCCCCCAACAACGCTCTGTCCTCACCTTTTGCTGGTGAATCCTATGTCAGTTATGCTCCAAACTGTCTCCCAACCCTTTCCTCCCAAGAAGCCTCATGTCCCATCTCTCCTGGCTTGGGCCAGGTGTCAAAAAAAATCACCCCTTTCCACCACCACCGTCAACCCCTCACAGTGTTGTCTGATTTCTCTGAAGAGAGGAATGGTTGAAGCACATCTTTTACCTGCCTGAGCCAACCTGACTGATATGTTTTTTTTCCCGTGACCCACTCTAACTATTGACCTAAGAAAAACCAGTGGGGGAGAGGTTGGAAGATGGCTGAGGGGGAACTAATGTAGGTAGAAGGGAAGAGACATCTCCATGTTCTCACTCACAGTCCTGTTCTGGAAGTGCTCTTTTGAACGAGCTTTCTTCCACCCCAGGGTGGAAAGTGTTTCCGCATGCTGTCCCTTTGAGTGTTTGTGTGCTGTGCTAAGTAAGTCATCTTTCCAAAATTAGCTCTGTAGCTTTTCCCCACCCTGTCTCCAGGTATATCTTCTTCCTTCCCATTTCTTTCTCCCACCTACAAAGAGATAACATTCCTGATTTAGTAATCTCCGTGTTTTTGCCTGTGGGAGTGTGTGTAGGGCTCACAAAAGGAAAGAACAACTCCAGGACACGAGTACTTATACATCCTCCTCTGTTTTTGGGCCAAGACTGCCTGAGGAGAAGGAAGAAGGGCTGGTTTTGAGTTCAGCTGGGGTCAGACCAGTCTGAATTTATCTCCTGTTCATGGCAAGGGCTGCAGCACTTGCCGGATACACAGAACTTCCCTTGGATTTACAGAAAGACAGACTGTCCCTCCTGTCCCCTGCCTTAAATCCACACAGGCTTGTTTGTCCTTACAAAGGACAGATCAAGCACCAGTGTCCTATAAACCTCACCAAACTGAAATCTTGGGGTGTTCCAGAAAGACTCTCTGTGTCTCTGTCTGGTAAGCAGAGATAAACAGGGGATGCCATGGGTGCTGCATCCTGCCCACTGCCCACACCAGGTACCTGTGTCCATCTCTGCAGGATGGACCTGTGTTCACCACTCCAATATGCACAAAGCTCAACCCACACCTCCAGACCAAGTCCTTGCCAGTGGCTCTGACCACACAGGGAACTGAGCTGTTAACCAGACATCCTCAGTATTTTAGCTGCTACTTCAGTCTATTTTTACCAGGCTGTAGAAAAATGTACAGGAGGAATCAGACACTGCACTGGTTATGATGAAGAACTCATGTAACCCCCGTATAAGCAAACCAAGCCTTATCTGGTGCTTTGAAGAATCAGTTCCAGACACTATTAGGGTGAGACCTGTACCTGCCTTCAGACAGGAATTAGACACACAGTCTATGAATTTATACAGGCAATGAGAAGGGAAAGCTTTCAAATAACCTGCTCACCATAAAAAGACTTGGAGAAATTTCAAATGAAAACATTTCAAGGAGCAACTTAGCTTAAAATTAGTTTTTATAACAACTAGCACTGGGGTAGTAGACATTTAACACCCACAAGAATTTAAAGGACTTGTTTTATCTGGTAGAAGAAACCTGTACTATTTCACCAGTATGATTGAAACAGTTTTCAATTTATAGGATGAAGGAAGCAAGCTATTTGAATTGGATGAAAATCACCTAAAAGTTCAAAAGGGTTGAACATATAAGATATATAGGAACAAGACATACAAAGATCTGGATTTTGATGCTTTGTGTAATATAACACAAAGTCTTGGAGTCTTGACAGAATCTTTTTTTTTAAATCCAATATTTTGTTCTCAAATGTATCTATATCTGATCCAGGTAATCCAATAATATATTCAGGTAACTTTAGTGTAAGAAAGTTTATAAAAAAGCACTTAACTATTAAAGCTCTATTGTCTCTAGACAAATCTCAAAAATCCTCATCAAATTCAATTCCTATTATACATGTGTAAGAACATTAGAGCTTCTTTCACCCTGGTTTCTGGTAACTACCCAGACTCTCAATATGAGACTGATTTATTTATTACCTCCAGTTAGACATATTAATCCCATTGCTATTCTCATTAAGAAACAGTGGTTTCCCTGAACATTACTTCAACGGCCAACAATTTTTATAACTACCTTGCAAATTTTAGCTCAAAGTAACACTCTCTTGTCTTAAGCCATTTTAACAAATTTAGCCCCTTGGGCTTGATCCAAGTGAATATCCAGTAAAATCAGTGGAAAGACTTTCATGGACTGTTGGGGGTTTTGGAGCAGCTCCTATGCCTGTGCCATAATTTGTACTTAGAAATGTGGTTATTTGTAATCTCCTCCATAGATAAACAATATAGTTTTAAGGGGAGATAACACTGCTGACTACTAATTTAAGCCAATGCTTTTCATTTAAATGTTCTGTTTTCCATTTCTCTGCAGACTTTTGGTGGTGTAAGAGAAGGTTTCACACACTGGGTGTTTGCCTCAGGATGATTCTTTCCAATGTAATCAAAAGCAGTTGAGATTTCCCTGAGAACATTCCTGGGGAAAAAAGAGAGGGCAAGTCCAGTTTGTTCATGTTAAATATTGAAATCCCTTTTTCCCCAAGACTGCCCATCACCCCTTTCCTTAGGATGAGAGATTTGGGAAAAAGGGCAGCATTTTTAACAACATCTTTTCCACTCTATGATTGCTTATGATTTTTGTATTTAATCTTGTTTCTTGATCCCCTGTTCCAATTTCAGTCTAGAGAGGTGTAGATTTTGGGAAAGGAAGAATCCTTTTTTACTTCTTGTTTTTTTCATTTCACTGCCACTTTGTACTTCAGTCTTTGTGGATCACAGACCTGGTATACACTGTGATCCTCCTGCCCTGGAGGGACAGCACAGGTAACATGGCAGGTAAAGCCACCCTCCTAAAGAGCCTGTGAGTTCTCTGAATCCCCTTCCTTTTCTGGGATGAATTGAATATTTTGAGAAACACTTAGTTTTCTGCCATTTTGTCAAGTATTTTTCCACTAAAGCCTGAGGCAGTCTTTCTCCTGAATCCACTTGTCTGACAGAAAGCAAAATCTCAGGAGAGTTTGGTTTGACATCACTCAAAAGCTAACAACATATTTTGATAGGTCTTTGGTTGCTGCCTGGAAATCAGTGGGGTACTTTTTTCCATATTCTTTCATGGTAACTCAGTTAGTGTTGCCTTCCCTATGACTATACCATATGGTGCCTGGACAAAGAGAAAATTTTGGAGGGTACATTGCTTACTGCAAGCATGTTCAGACAGTAGGCAACGCCTCCATATTCACCTGGTATGAACAGGAAGCATAGGCAAAACAAGAAGTGACCAAAGGATGACATTTCATCTCATTTCCCAAGTAGAGCAGCACAAAAACTTGACCCTTAACAGACACATACAGTGCCATAGGACCATGATGGATCTACAGATAGTTATGGTCTGCCCGGATCCTAATGCTACTTAAACTAAGATGAATCCAAGATCTGAACTACCTTTTTTGAAACCAGTCCTCTGCCCATTACACCAGAACCTTAGGAATAACATTCAAATGCAAAGGACTGCAAAGGTGCAGTGGGATCTTTGAAACTCGTATTTTTAACCTGCTGATAAGCAAACACTTAAAAGGTTGAAGGAGAAGGGTATCTGACCAGCATTCCTCATCTCCATAGGCTCCACATCCACCAGTGAGCCCTTCCTGAGCTGACAGCCCAAGCAGCCCAACTGGATGGTTGCTACTACACCAATCCATTATTTTGCAAAGCACACGGCAAGTGTACAGCTCGACACTAAGGCAAAGCAAGAATTCCCTGCTTCATGGTGTGGAATACATCAGAAGAAAGAAAACAGAAACAAAACAGAAAGAAAAGAGAATTCCACTGCAAGTGCTAAAAATGTTTATTGTTCTTGACATTGCACAGCTCTGCACCCAATGCAAGACAATTCCTCTCTCATTAAGTCATGATGAATGATAGATATGGCCAGTGGCTAAGAGTAGTTCTCAGATTAAATGTTGTGAGAAATGCCTCTCTACCACCAGGCAGGTGAGATAATTTCTTTTTCCCATTATACCAGTTTCTTCTCTCTGTTTCTGTGTAACCCAGCATGACTTGATAGTTTCTGCCTCTAAACTATTGACGTATGTTTGCTTTGAGAGGGGCCACCTAAAGTGTGAAGAATGGACCAGAGAGCTTCTAAATACTCACAGAGAGAGAGTGTGGGTGTTAGGCTGGAGCCTCTGCAGTGCTTAACCCTTTGTGAGCTGTTGCAAAATTAAGGGATTCCAATAGGTCTTGTAGGAAAGAGTTAAACATTCAGACAGGCTGCCCAGGGAGGGTGGATGGCTGGACTTGATGATCTTAGAGGTTTATTCCAACCTTCATGATTCTAAGATTCTATGATTATATCCTGGAGAAGCAAGAAAGCAGCTTTCCTGCTTTCTGTCCTAATCAGCTGCAGTTTCTCTTGATCTCTAGATATTCTTTGACTTATCTGCTTGTCCTAGTCCAGAGCTTGTATGTACACATTTCCAAGAATGTAAAAAAACACCCACAGCAATAGTACACAAGGTCCATCAGGAAGAACCACATCACTTCTTTATTGAAGAAGTTGCTTGGGAAAGTTTGGTGGACTGATGCTAAGGAGAAGAGAATTTTGCTTCTGGTGCTGTTCCCAATTGCTTTTGACCATGAGCAACCTGCGGCATTGCTGCACTTCTGTCAGTTTATGTCCTTTTCACCAGGGCCCTGGCCCTGCATAGATTTCTTCATATATCAAGTTTCCTTGTACAAAATTAAGCAAAGCTGTGTAATTTTTGAGGTTTGAGGCTGTAAGACCCCAGAGGACTGTCTACATGGTTAATCTGAAGATGTCTAGGCAGTGAGCCAAAGTGCTGGCCCTCTAATCACCCACACTTGCTCCCTGCCTTGGTGGTGTCCAATTAGACCTTAATAGATGCAAGTCCCAGGATGCTTTTCTTTTTTATTCGTAGTTGAAAAAAAAAAATAATAAATTCAACAAATCTGCTGTGCTGCAACCCTCACTGCAAGCACCAGTTCCCTGCACTTTACTATCAAGCAGAGGTTTTATTATCATTTCAAGATGAGACAAGGAAAGTGAGAGAGGTATGGAAAGCTGGATTCATAAACTTTGGATGCCTGACCTGGAGGTGCTGGTATAGATTGTTCAGAAGTGACAAAACGGAGTTGGAAACCAAAGGACAAATTCTGAAGCCTTGTGTAATTTGAAGAAAACAACCATTCAATTAAAAAATACCTTGCAATCCCTTGGAGAGGGACGTGAGCTGCAGAACTTGGGTCTGGATCTCAAACTCTCCAAAAGTTACAGGATACTCTGTCCAGAATTTTGGCTTGGATCATGAGTCAGCCATGAATTTTGGATGCAACTTCAGACTGTGCTATCATAAATCCAAAAGAACTGGATGTTCTCATCCAGGAATTAATTTTTTTCTTTAAAATGTGATTCACTTTGTATGACTACATGACGACTGAAGTATGTCTACATGGATGGATGAACAGTTTCTTCCCACTCATCCCACCATCCAGCTCTTTTCCATGGGTCATGTGTCCACCTTGGCATGGTGTTGCACGTGGCTTAGGAGAAGAACTATTGAACAGAGGCCTCACAGTAACTGCTCCGAAGTGAGCAATAACATTTGCCTCCTTTTAGTTCTGTCCCTAGTATCAAGAGATTAGAGAGCTGCCTTTTAAATTAAAAAAAAAAATATTAATAAATTCATCTGGATTATATGTGTGTGTACATATGTGCTTTCACACACTTAGAGAAAATCCTTTATATATGTTTTGACACTGATCCTATAAAATTCCTGCACATTTGAATGGGACTATTCCTACATCTAAGTGCTTTGCTGGACCAGGGCCACTGCCAGGAAAGTGGAAAGTATTTCCTATATTATCCTGATTAAACAGCAAAAGCCATTGTAATTATCTGTATTGCATTCCATCTTATTCAATCTGCAGTAAAACCAAAGCTGTAGTGAAAGTGCCTACCTGCTTTTTTTCAGAACACTTTACCTCTTAGATGCTTAGTAAGTCTCTTGTTAACACCAGAAAGGTCAAATATAAAGATAGGTGGAATGTGTATACAGAAGACACCACTACTCATAATTGAAGTTTGACACTTCAAATAGAAACTTTTCCATTTCAGGGGAGAGTACCATCATTTAAGAAAAAGAGATCCTGGAAAGAAAAACAGAAAGCTCATCTCTCCATCTCTATTTCCAGCATGCATAGGATTATACCACAAGTGGTGACTGAGTGTCCTAAAATAAACAGAGAAAATCTCTGTGAATTGAATTAAAGCCATGGCATTTTCCTCGCCAAGCATTTCAAAAGTATTTCACTTCCCAGCCCAATACTTGTGACTCCCATCAGAAAATCACATGTTAAGGCACAAACTTATAAATCAATTTTAGTCTTTTACAAAAGGATCTCCCTAGCTCAAATCCTGCTTCAAATGAGACCTAAACACTTGAAATGCATTGAAAGACCCAAACCATCAGTATATCCAAACCATCAAGTCTGCTTTGCCTTGGAGATGTCTAAATAAACTAAGCCTGAAAGACTGTTGGCTCTATAGCCAACATTGGTCACCAACCATCACCAGCCATCCTTAATCTGGAAGATGATGCTATGTCTTGTTTTGATAGAGGTGCAAAGATATGCTTTGGGCTGTAGCAAACACAGCAGGACATGGTGGTTGAGGTGTCAGTAGCCACTGGCCCATATCTCTAGCAATTAAATGCTCACCCCACCATGGGATGCCATAGTCTATGTCTGCTCAATCCATAGGAGACTGATCTCCTTGCTTCCTTTCCTGAGGGGTCCTTAAACCTCTAAGATATAAGATAGTCTACAAGAGGCTGCTCTTCTACTCTTCTCTTGCAGCTGCTATCTGTGTGCCAGGCAGGAATACAACAATTTCCAGGAGAGAAAAGAGAATGAAAAACCTTTCCCAAGAACTAGGTAAAAACTGTGGAAGGGAGTGGTTGGTGATGAAGGGTAAAGACTTACGCTTCAGATCCCTGCTATGGACTTCTTCACTGTTATCCCATTGATGAGCTAAGGAAAATTGTAGAGGATTGCCAGGAGGCTGGGCCTGGATCCTGGTTTTTATTTCCTCCAGCTAAGAGCCCTTACGGTTAGGCTAAATTTAGATTCCTCTTCTCTTTCTCTCTGGCCAGCCCTATGACTCTGCCAGTCCTGGCTGCTCTGCAGCCTGAGGAGAGTGACAAAAGCTGGTACAGGGATAGTCCCAACATCACTAGACACAGACTGGTGTGGACAAAAGTAGAGTCACCCTCCTTCTGCTAAGCACAAATTAAAGACCAAGGTCTTTTTCCTTGATGGAAGAAGCAGCACTGCCACTGTCACCACCACACTTTATTTTAAAGCCTGGCCAACCAGATTCTCTGGTGAGTGGTGGCACCCTGGGCTTCCCACTACCTCACAGTATTGTCAGACAAAGAGGCAAAAGCAACTTGAATTGTCCTCTGAAGCTGTGGTTAAGCAAAGATCTAAGTATAGAGTAAGAAAGCACCAAAACTGGTAGGCTGGACTCTGGCCTGCAGTTGTTCAGAAGGGTCAGACTCAGGTACTTAGTTGCAGTAGGCAATCTGGACTATGTGCAATTTTGTCTAATGGAAGGGGAAGTGGAACTAGTTTATCTTTAAAGTCCCTTCCAACTCAAATCTTTCTGTGAGACACCTAAAATCCCAAAGAAACAGCACGTAAATCAAGCAGCCGAGCTTGGCCGATGACTTTCCACCCTACTATTAAATGCTCAGGGAGAGGAGAAACCCATCTGCTTTATGTGTGCTCTTCATGTGAACAACAGCAGAGGGAATGAACATGGTGGTAGAGAACACAGCACACATCAGAGAAGCTGTCATCCCCTGTTAAGCTCATCTCTTTTATCATGCAAAAGCAAGGAGCAGAGTACCTAACTCCCAGCCTCTCAGTGTCACTGAGCACTGGAGGAAGTAATTTTTCCCTTTATTTCCCAAACAGGGCAGTAAACTCTGCAAGGATGCAAGAAAGGACCAGAATTCCCAGACCTGAGCCTAAACCAGAGCAATCTCAGTGATAATTTTGCAACATCAAACATCTTCATAGTGAGAGAACACTAGGTCCCAAAGGGTTTTTTTAGCAAAGAAGTGTTACTAGATAGACTCAGCACCTGAAAACTCAACAAATTTTAAATAGAAAAATGCCCCTGCTCATTTTGTTTTCTAAAAGCTGCAGTAATTTAGCAGACTACCAAAGGTAAAGAAAGACACTTCATAGCTTGAGTTAAATCAGGCAAAAGTAGATTACTTTTTGGAAGAGAATTTTTAGCTGGATAGGCCACTAGGACTGGAATGGTAGCTATGTAATTTTTTCCCCACCCTGAGTTTTCTGGAGGTTTTCTGGCCTAAAAAGTTAATAAAATTTGTTTTCAGCTTCTATAGCTTCTGAAGGTTCAACAGTGTTATAAAAATCAGACTGCTTTTAGTTGATTATGTTTATATTTTAGGGGTGTGCCAATGAAAACAGATATTGGAAAACTTTGGTTTTACCTTGAAGCAAACCTTATTGCATTCCTAGTGTGGAAGATCACAATTTGTTCTTGGTGAGCAGGTAAAAACTTTTAACATTTGTTTTCTAAATTGTGGCATACTTTCCACATTTCTTGCAGAAACGTATTTAAAAGTAATTTATGAATATTCCATTTAGCAAAATATATTCAGAATTGCTTCAAAACAAAATTACTATTTATTAATTGATTTGGTTGCTTTAATATTATTTTATGACAACTCTTTATCAGTGGTGGTTTATACCTGTCATATAATGGAGTAACAGTGTAATTATCAAGGTGTATACTTTTGCACTTCAAACGCCAAAAGCCAGTCATGATTTAATATTGATTGAGGCATTCTATTTAGCAGCTCAGACTCTTGGACTTGTAATGAAATATCTTGGTTTTTCTAAAAAGAAGAGAATCACAGAATGACAGAATTGTCACAGTTGGAAAAGTCCTCTAAGATCACTGTGTCCAACTGTCAACATCATCAGCCCAGTAAAATAATATAAAAAAAAATATGTATCAATACCAGTGTCACCATCCCACTAGATCATGTCCTGCAGTGCCTCATCTACATGTTTTTTAAACATGTCCATGGATGGTGATTCCACCACCATCCTGAGCAGTCCATTCCAACACCTAGCTACTCTCTCAGTAAAGAAATTCTTCCTCAAATCTAGTCTAAACTTCCCCAGGTATAACTTCAGGCCATTTCCTCCACTCCTATAATTTTTCACTTGACAGAAGAATACAGCACTCATCACCCTACATCCTCCATCCAGGTAGTTGTAGAGACCAAAAAAGGTCTCCCCTCAGCCTCCTCTTCTCCAAACCAAACAGTCCCCTCCCCTCAGCCTTGTTCTCCAGACCCTTCACCAAGTTGGTTTCCCTTCTCTGAATTCACCCCAGCACCTCAATGTCCTTCTTGCAGCAAGAAGATGAGATCTAATTAGAATAGTGACTCTTGGCAGTTCCTTAGAAAAGTTTCTTGAGTATTTTATCAAGTCCATCAAAGGCTGGGAGCAGCCTCACCCCAGTGCAAACAGCTGAAAGACAAAGAAATCCTCAGGATTTACCCTCTGTGTGCCAAGCTCCATGTTGTACACATGGCTGGAGTTTCTCATGGCTCTGCTCACCAGTCTTCCCACTGCAATTTACCCAGCCATGTTTCCACCCTTTTGCAGAGAAGTCCTGAGAAACACTCCTATGGGAAACTGCTGGAAGTTTCTGGACATACAGATCATTTAGTAGGGGCCCACTCTACAATTTTCCAGGTCAAATTAACTCCTCACATCCTCAAATCCTTCCTTTAATTCAAAGTTTATTCCTGTTTCACATATTAAGTATGTCTTCCCATATCTAGGGGATGCAGCATTCAACTTTTGAACTGAAATCCAGAGAGGTCACTTCTCTGGAAACAATCTGGTTCCTGAATTGGAATCCTGTCTGGATTGAAACATGGACAACCACTGACATGAGTGGGAGAGATGCAGGACAGCAGTTGGACCTGACCAACTTCAGGTTGATTATTTTGGAACTGGTTTGTGCTGTACAAGCCCTGGTCTAGATCTGATCAAACCCAGAGTCCTATGGGACCATGATTCTGCTTTGATTCTACCTTAATTCACATACATGTTTGAGGAACATTCGATCACAGTTCCCAGACTGGTCATGATCAGAGACAAGACAGTGAGTTTGTGGACACTTCGTCTTACCCAGTAGGTTTCTATATTATGCTGCAAGCTGCATGTATAATAAAAGAGTATGCTGCTACTGACAAAACACTGCACTGTTAAGGATTTGCCTTGCATCCTCCCTTCCCTCTTTTCCATTAAAAAAAAAAAAAGAGAAAAAAAAAAAAAAAAAAGAATTGGCAGTAAAATAAAAATCAAAATTCAGTGTTTATCTTCAGAATGCATAAGGTTTAGGTAGCTCCAATGTGACCTTCTACTCAGGTCTGACCTATGAAGAACACAGCTAAATTATGTATAATGGTTTTTTGATGAAATGCAATGCCCATTTCAGGAGTGAGATGAGGCCATAAACACGCTGCACATAAAAATCAGAGAAGAAACTTAAATCCCAGTCCCAGAACCAAAAGATTAGTGCTCTATCCAATGATGGTAGTCAAAGTTTCCTTCTGGAAATGAAGGTTAAATTTCTTCTTGAATTCCCACTGTGTGAAGGGGTAATTTGAATACTTTCCATAATATGGAGGTTAGGGGTTTTTTTTTTGTTTTTTTTTTTTCTTTAGGAGGCTTTCTACATTTAGCACAGTATTTTTCAATCAAAATTCAGGCAGTTTACTTGTAAGGCTAAAAATGGATAATGCCTTTTCGGTCAATTGCTTTTGACTGTCAATATGAAGCCTGCATTACCATTCCACAATATCATTAAACAATCAATAGCAATTAGTGTCTAGTCAAGCCTGGTGTTTTAATCATTTAAATCAAGATGCCCATAATTGTTATTGTATGTAAATATTTGAAGATGTTTATAGTGGAGATGAATTTCACCCATCTAGCCGAGAGCATTGGCATGGGTGAGAGCAACGACAGATTTTAAGCCTCATTTCCCCTCTTGCTACAACTGGGACAAGAAGGAATGGGAACTTCCCATATTTTGGGCAGAATTCTGCTCTACCAGGGAGGAGATGAGCTTGTTGGTGAGTGACCACTGTGTGCTGGGACTGTCAGAGCTTTGCTTTACCTAATTTCACTGGGACTCAGAAAACCCAAGGACTGCATAATGTACTTGAGCCATGGGATGAATTTGCTCTCTGTATCACAGATCAGCACAGACTTTTTTTTACACCGAAGAACTTTTTTCTCACGGAAGTCATTGTGGATTATTATTATTTCAGATTAAAATAGAGTCAGGAGACCACACAAGGAACTGGAACTTGGGATACTGGTACCAAGGTATTTGAGATCTCAGCTTACACAGGGGTATTTTTGCTATTCATTCTCCAGAATATGCATGAGAATTTCATATTTTTTGTTCATTTTGCTGCTAGCATTTTGTGCCTGTGGCAGTGATCCTTGAGCAAACAACAGCTCTACCCACTGCAGGCTTTCCCCAGAGCAATCTCAGCTGAGCACAGAGAGCTCCATGCAGTGCTGTTATAGAACTCCCCAAGGTCAGGCAGAGGATGAATTTGTCCTATTAACTGGACCAAGAACCTTATGGAGGAACAGCATGTGAACTGCTTTTTAAGGGAGCAGCACAAGCTCAGTAGCAGGAGCTGACCATGAGTCTCCAATCTGCCAGATTCGTGTTTATAAACATGAGTGATTAGTTCATTTTGCCCAGTCCATCACCCTTTCTCCTCCACAGAACAACTCCCATTGACTGTGGGAGCATTTGCCAAAGCTAAGACACCATCCAGACTCCTGCATACCATTTCAGAAGCCATATGGGAAACAATTGTAGGGAAAGGTGCTTGGAGTTGCCACCAGTAATAGTCTCAGATCATTAAGAAGGCTTTAGAAGGGTATTAGGTGGACATAGAAAAGTTTGGAAGTAGGATATCAGAATCAGAATGTTCATTATGTGGGTGTAGCAGGGCACACTGACAACCAAAGCATTCAGTTAATTGATTGACTTGTAGCCAAAAAAATTTCAAAAACAGACAATGAATGCTGTTGCAAACTAACATGACCACTGTTAAAATAAAAAGGGCAAAGAAATAAGTAAGATAGCAGTGAAAACAGCAGAAAATAACCCAGGAAATATAGTAATCCTGCTAGTCTACTTGTGTTCAATCAGAGCCATGCATTAATGTGAACCAAACTGCTACCCCAGGCACTGCATTCATTTTCCAGTTAATGAAAAGAATAAGGATTAAGAGAGTGCTGTAAGAACATTAATAAAACCCCTATGTCATACAGGTCAGTTCAGAACATGGAAATATAGAATATGTTTTCTTTGAATTCAGGTCTTAGACATCTAAATATTTTAAAACTTCCACTTGGCATTCTAAGCCACCACTACCTGTTTGCTGTCCTGGTTATTAACTGAGGCATCATCCCAGAAGAGGTTTGGGTGTATGCTTAACAACCTCAGGCAGTCCCAATTAACTCAATGTGTTTAGGGGGCTAAGTCCTTTCATGATTGGTGCCTTAGACCATCTGGAAATTCTCTCTATTGCTATTTGAATAATTGTCCCACTGTTAGGAATGGTATCACTGGGAGTAACTTGGTCCTGGCTGCCTGAGAAACCTAGTTTGGCTTTTCAGGGTATTCTGAGATCTCTGAAAAAGCCACACCTTGCCTAGTATGAATGGCCTATTTGGAGGCACAACAGTCATGATCAGCAGAAAATCTCTACAAAATTTGGATTCCCAGCTCTCCCATTCCACATAATTTTCCTGGCTTTGGTAGTTCACGAACAGTCAGGCTTTAAATGCCACTTTCTTCAGGCTGTTTTCTTGTGGAAACCATCAAACTGCAGCCTGAAATAAGTTCAGCAGAACCTATCAAAGCCAGCCTCTGACACCCTCAAAGTGTTAAGAGCAGAGCCTGCATTAAGAATTCGAGCCCAACAATTTTCCAAAATATCACACCAAGGAAGATGCAGCACCAGACTCCAGTGTCCCAAATAGAGTGGTTAAAAAAGGAAAAAAAAAAAAAAATGCATACATTTGCATAACAACGGTTTATATATCCAAAATACCCCTTGGAAACTTTGGCATAATTGCAAACAGGAATTTTCCTCCTTAAATCTCATGATCCTGTTATGTTTAATGATTACTAATAGTGTATGAGACCAAAGACATGGACCAAAGACAAAAGAAGACCTAATTAAAGTGCTCCCCCTTTGCCTCTCTTTTATTTCTGTTCTTTCTTTCCTTTGCTCTCCTTCTATTGCTCTGCAGCATGTGTAGTATATCTTTACCAATTTGGCATCTGGATGTATCAGAAATGAGCCTGAAAACCTGTTGAATTCCTCCTAGAATTAGTTCCCTAATAGACAGTTCAGTTAAAATTTTTCATCTGGTTCCAGTCAGCACCCAGGCTTTAAAAAAGACAAGCAAGCAGTACTAGGCGATCAGTTCTTAAAGCCAAAGGCTCTCCAACAGCATGCCAGAAGAGGAAGAATTTTAATAGAACCCACAGGAATTTAGAGGCTTTGTTATTTTTCTTATATCTTCCCCTCCCCCTTTTTTCTGTTGTTGTTTTTTTTTCTTTTCTTTTTTTTTTTTTTTTTTTTTGAAAGACAGGTTTTCCCTTCTGGTGAGCTCAAGCAATAGTCAATTTCCATTAATCTCTCAATCTGCCCAAATGCACATACACTCACCATCCAATTTCAAGGTTGTCTATAGGATGAATTGAAAGAATAAAAAGAAGAGGAAGAAGAGGAAGAAGAGGAGGAAGAGGAAGAAGAGGAAGGAGAAGGGGGAGGGAGAGAGGGAGGGGAGGAAAGGAAAGAAAAGGAAAGGGAAAGGGAAAGGGAAAGGGAAAGGGAAAGGGAAAGGGAAAGAGAAAGGGAAAGGAAAAAGTAAGAGAAAAAGAAAATAGTGCAGCAGGACTGGCACATGCAGCCACAACCAATTTCCCTGGTGACTCCAATGAAGAGTTTTATCATCCCTGCAAGAAAACTGCTTCCATGAAGCACGAGGTCAGGGCCCCCACAGAGGCAGCTTCCATTGGAAAGTGGGGGAAGGAGGAGGCACCAAGATCCCTTAAGTCAGAGGAAAGAAAAACTCAATGAAAGATATTAAACAGTTTTCTAATATAAAACATCTCTGCAAAACTAGAAAAGTGGCTGAGGGAAGCAGTCAGAAATCTGCTCTTTATCCCATCTCAGTACTGCTAAATGGTGAGAAACTTGGCAGAAGGCCCACACTTTTACTCAGAAGATAAGTCTAAAATCACGCTGCTTTTTTTCCCTTCTTAATTCTGTGCTCAGCGTTGTGCACGGAAGGGAAAACACTGCTTTAGATGTGAAATCAGCAGTAGAGTCTGTGGCATTTGGGTATTTTATTCCATCAAAATGAGCTTTTCTTCCAAGGTAGAGTGTACAATGTAACATTACTTAATTACCCACACTGCTTGGTAGATGCTGACATATATTGTGGAAATGTTAACTGTTTTACATTTCAATGCATTCCCTCTCCCAGTCCTCCTTATACTCTGCTGCTTTGCTGGGATGAATCTGGCCAGCTGCCAGAGAGGAAGCTTATTTTTCACTGGTGATCATAACTCTGGCTGGTTGTAGCAAATAACGTAACCGGCGGTGTTAGGAGGTTTATCCAGGAAGCCCTGCTGTGCTGCCTTAATTGGGATCACTCTTCTAGCAACCGAGTGAAATAGGTATTAACTTAAGATAAATGAACTGCTTATCAGAAGCTATGAATGTCTTTCTGCAGCGAGTTCACAGATAGGGAAAGCAAATGCCGCTCCTCTGCTCTTTCTTCCGAGCTCCTCCTTCTATTATCTCAGCTCCCCGGCCACGCATTCCTCTTTTCCAGCCTAGCAATGCTGCTTTTACAGCCCCGACCAGAATTACATGCATTTGTCCATCCTAAAGACCGGATGGCATCCTACGGCCAACTCAATTTTCCCTTGTTCTCACTACCCTGCTGCCCTGATGGAGTCAAACCACAGGGACCGGACTCCTATACGCCTCTGGCTCTCTCATAGCTCTGCTCTCCGGAGGCCCTCCTGAGTGCATCGTGTGAAACTCAAAAGGCAAGCCACAGGCCCATGAAAAGAAGGCAATAAACATTTACATTGTGTGGCTGTGATGGTGCTACAACACTCAGTGACAAGCCTGAGGTTACTGCAACCGGGAGCAAATTTTGTCCTTGTATTGCGAGGATGCTGACTTCAGATATGTGCAAAGCACATCCCATAAAATCTTCATATTGTCATCCCATTGTCTGCTAGGTCCAGGCAAATTGGATCCAGAGATGTGGACAGTTTTCAAGGGAAACTTGGGAAAGACACATTTACAGAATACCACAGAGGGAAAAACTTTTACATAAATACACTAGTCCAGCCACCAGTGCCCTCAAGAGATGCTGAGAGCTTTGAGAAGGATCAGATGAGAGACAGACACTATCTGCAGTAATGCAGTGAATGAGTCTGTGTTTCTAAATGATCCAATTTAGGTAAAATAAATAAATAACTAAATAAAGAAGCTTCACTGATTCACCCCAGGGTCATGCAGTTTTATTTAAGCAAAGTCCACTTCAGGTCCCTCTCACCCTCCTAGCAAGCTGATCCAAATCTACACTTGACTGGATCCACACTGGCACAAGGAGGTAGCATGAGCAACTTTCAGTCATCACCCATGCAGTTCACTTTCCCCCCTGGAGCCAGGAAACATTGGGAATGAAGAAATCCTGCTGGCATGCTTCTTGCAGCAACATGTTGCTTCCTCCTTGGATTTGCAGCATTAAGACAAAAGGAGAACAAACCTGATGAGGCTGATTTGCATCTGATCACAAGAACCTTGGGATTCTGTAAATTAGACATCTGGGCCAGGACTTTCCCTTTATGGTGGTCATACATGAGTCCAAATGGTACAGGGGCTTTGCAGGAATCTCCTGGAGGAGCAGAATCCCCTTTTTTCCCCTCTTGGTTTTAAAGGATGCCTAGACTGGCTGCTTCAAACTCAAAGCTTGTCTGAGCTACAACTAAAACTTTGTTTAGATGTATAAACTGGGCCACTTGTGAATCTTCACCCACTGGAATGCAGAAGGAGAGATGATAGTGACTTTCCCAAGACCAAGATTTGTGAAGCAGCAAAAGACCCAGCCAGCATTTCTGGAGGACAAAGTGCATACACCAAACTGTGTCTATTATCAGCTGTATCTATTATCCACTTTGTGCTTTCCAGCCTGGCTCTGCTGGTCATGCAAAATATTCATTCTTCTGTAGGAAATTAACTCATTCTTCATGCAAGACAAAGGTCTGTTATTCTCCTTTGGTTTCAAAAATACTTAGAAGGCATGAGAGAGAGTGCTTCATATTATGGCAAGTATTCCTCTCCCCATTTCTAAGCAGCATATTTTGGTGTGCCCTCTACCTTCAAGAGGCATAACTGAAACCTATCTGATGCAGCTCCCATCTAGCTTTTCCTGTCTCATTTCCTAGAGGCTCAATGTAGAGGTCACTTCATTCAGTGCCCATCACAGTCATGAGCTGGTGGTTTACTCATGCTATTGTCCTTTTGAGGCTCAGTGGCAATCCAGCATTAGCTTGTTTATAACCATTCCCTGACTGATTTGAAGAGTGCTGTTCCTCCCTTAAGGTTTCACCACTAAATACTTAAAGCTCAGTACTGCACAGTGCTACCCGCAGGCTCACTCCACATCAGTTCCCTCTGGCCAGGTCTGGAGCCTCCTAAAGGAGTAACTCCCTACTGCTGGTCATTCTTAGTCAAGGATTTATGCTGGTGACATGAAGTGTTATGAGAGCAGGGTCTTCAGAAGGACCAAAAAATCCAAGCTGGTTGCACTCAGAGCTTCTTAGGTCAAGGAAGCTGCCTCTTCATTTACTCCCCTGCATTTAGGGAAACAAGATTTTATTTACCATTTTTTGGTAAATGAATAAAATAATATCAGTTCAGTACCTGTCCCATCACTGCTTGCTCATCCTAACAGAAATCACCTTGCAAGGCCCAAACAGCAACCTGTCACTTGGTCACAAGGGCAGCAGTATTATTTCCTTCTTTAAGTGGCTTTGCATGTGGACACAATGTCAGAGAATGAGATTGTGAGAGATTTTTCTCCTTTTTTTTCACTGCAGAAATCCATACCCATATCCACTGTGAGTTTGAGTGGGCTGTTTCCCCCCCAGTGCTCTTGGTGGGGACCAGGTGCTCCTCCATGTGCTGCTGCCCTGTGGTTGGGACTCATGGTGCTGTGGCAAGGAAAGGCTGAACTCCATCCTTCAACCCACAGGAGAGACCCAGAGATCCTCCATGTCACATCTGCCTGCTGCAAGAGGTGGAAGGAGTCATGGAGATGTTGCTATGAGCTGCAAAGAGCAGCAGAATGGGAAGGAGGGGGTGTCAGGAAGGGGACCTGCATGTCACCACCACCTGCTTCCACTGTGATGGCATGGTGACAAGCTGCAGAGTGACTTTCCCATGCACCATCCTGACAGCCCATCAGCAGGGTGCAAACAACAAAGTGTTGCATGATAAGTGGCCTGGCAGAACAGCTTTGGTGAAAGCACAGGTAGGCTGTAGGAAAGCCAGCAGTTCACACCTATCTCATTAAACATGACAAGGGTGTTATATCCACAAGGCTCAGAGATCCCCACTTTGGCTAAAAATGAGATACTGAAACCTTTTCCTTTTCAAGGACAGTACTGTCACAGCAGTATGTATTCAGAACACTTCAGCAGCCTCAGTGTGATGACTTTAAGTCACAAAACTCCACCTGGTTCCCACCTCCCTCAGCCCCATGCATAGCACCACAGTGCTCCTATGTATTACCCCACAGATCCCACCACAGTCTACATACCCACATTCCCCCAAAAACCCACACATCACCCTGCACAACACCACAGCCTACATCTTCCCAGCCCTAAATGCCACTTCACAAACCTAATCCAGAAGTCTGGGACTGGGATTCATAAGGAGAAAAAGATGGGATAGATTCCAGGTGCTTCCCATGAGTATCCCTAAGCTTTCTCTGACTGAGCTCATTCTGCCATGGTATCCAATCCCAGCTGCTCAGCTGGGACCAAGCTGAACTGGTCCAGTCATTCCAGCTATGGGGTTTCTTGAAGGCATCATATGGTTGATTCATGCCAGGAGTTTGGAAAAGTACTTTCATTAGCTAGGAATTATAATGATACTTCAGGAAGGGCATACTTTGAGCTGATGGTTATTTAGGCACACTAAACTTTTCCCCAACAAAGGGAAGTAAGAGATAGTGAGCAAGCCCTCAGAAAAGAGATTTGTTGCACTGAATCCCACATACTTTAGACATAGGAATGGATAACTTGTGGCACCTCCACAAACTGCAATTCCATTTCATACAGCTCATGGACACATTGTTTTTTGGCATTACTATGCACTGACGTTGATTTCTGGTCTATGAAATGAGTCTGAAAGGTTGATTCAGCCCTTGGAAAAGTTTTCTAACTCCTGCTTCAAAATATGAATAAAAAGCACCTGCCCTGCCTCAAACACTTCACCTCTCATTGTCAGTAAAACCCTCCCAGAGCAGACAACATTCCCAGGCTGTGTCCCTGTTTGATTTTACCCTTCTTGCAGAGCATTGCCCCATAGTGCCTTCTGCCAGGATGCTTTCCTAATGCTTCCTCAGTGGGATCTGGTTGTTTATTGAACTTTGTCCAGTGTTTATTATTTAAAGAATTCACAAGATAGATGTGGACACCTTCAGCCTAGCAGTGCTTTGGCTTACCAGGATATTTGTTTAACATCTCCCAGCCTCCATGAAGCTACTTGCCAATTAAAAAGGTTCCAGTGGGCTCCTGCTAACTTCCATGCTTATTAAAGTACGTTCTCTCCTCTAGTTCCTAAATTTCCACAGAAGTTCTTGTCATGCCCAGGGCCAGGCAACCTGCTGGCTGTGAGCAGCCTCACAAAGTCAGCTCCTTTTTCTGTTTGCCATTACCAGAAACTGATCTTTCCCAAATCCTCACCTACTCATACTCAATTAGCTCAACTGCTTTATACAAACTGATGCTGACTCCAGGGTTGCTCACACACTGATCATCATGAATAAAAAGATCCTTGCTCCTCCTCCACTCTTATTGTTGCCAGAAGCACATGTCTCATCCTACCCTTCAACTGAATGAGCCAACAACAGGGAGTGAAGATCTTCACACAGTTCCAGTGGTGCTTCCTGCACAAACCTATGAGTGAAAGTTCTCTCATCCTTGCTTTGATGGGCAGAAATAAATGCATGGCTAAGCACATCAAGATGGCAGTCACACGATATGGTAGCATGGTTTTCTACCTTCTGTTTACATAAGCTAGGGCCTGAATGCCTGTCCCACCATCCAAGCATTTCTGTATGACAGGCTGGCACAGCTTGGAAGAGGCCCTGAGAGATTCCCAGTTGTTGTCTGCACAACCAACATAGCATGGGAATCATGCAGACATGGAAATGCATGCTTGACAGCAATGACTCTTCAGTCTTTTATATGATTAAATTTTGGCAGCCCTCTGTATTGTCCCTGGATTTTGCCTTAAAATTACATGGTGAGGGCATTCCATGGATTGCTACCCAAACTTGTTCAGTGTTGTTTGCTGTTTCTCTTTCCTTTGGAGTCCCCAGGGAACTGGGGCTTCATATGGACCTCCCATGGGTGTCTTTCAGTGTCTGGAGGGGAACTTGCATGTACCATGATGTGACTGTTATGTTCAGAGATCTAGCAAGAAGTCAGAGACACAATGGCCCATGTCTGGTCTCAGAATGAAGTAAATAGAGGGTCATGAAGGGAGCTTTGCCACTGCTCAGTTCTATTTTGGACCAAACCCAAAAGTCAGACTTCAGTGCTCTATTCAGTGTCCTGCTGTCTTTTCAGGTGAATCATTGCTATATTTACCCACGAGTTTCGATCACTTCATTCCTCATTCTCTTCTAAGCACCATCCATGACACCAGTGAAGACAGACTAAGGAAACATCCAATGGTATTGTCACCAAAATGACAGCTTCCTGCAAGTCATGACAGGCAGGTGTCCTGTAACATGTCCAGCAGTGGAAGCAGCCCTGCTACATGACCTAACACACGTGTGTATTTAGGTACCTCTTGAGGGGTGGATGCCTTTTGATCACTCCCAGGAGGCTCTCCAGGGCTGCTGGGACCTAATGTGGTGGACTACCAGAAACACCTACATGATCCACAGCTTTAAGAGGAGTAATAAGTCATGGGAGGAGGGTAAGAGAAAGGAGGTTATGAGCTGGCCAAGCTCATCCAAGAGCCATGATATGAAAATCATCAAGCTCTGGAGAGATGTATCAGCAGAAGTCCTGGTACATCAGTGATTGTGTCCAAGTGACACAGCCTGGCAGGCTGCATGGATGCCTCCAGCCCTGACTTTTTGCACATTCATCTGCAATAATTATGTCCCAAGAATCTGTAAACAGTCAAAAGAAACCAAACCCAAAAAACGTTTTGTTTCTTTTTTCTTTCAACAAGCCACCTGCTCCCTCTCAATGCTGAGCACAACCCTTTGTGTAGCAAACCCAATAAACAAAACTGCAAAGCATCTGTCCTGCAACTGGATCCCAGCCCATGACAAAGAGCAAACCTGATCCCCGACACACAGCTGGGGAGAGCATTCAATACTCACACTGTGCTTCACAACCTGTCCACAGTTTCCTACCAAAGCCAACTTCAACTTCTGCTCAGCATTGGAAAAAAAAAAAAAAAAAAAAAAGGAAAAAAAGAGGGGGTAAGGAAAAAGTTAAAGTATTTCCATATCACATCAAGCAGAACAGCAGAAGTGATGTTTGCCACAGTTTTATTATGAACAAATACTACAGGTGAGCCATCCAGCTCTGTTCTTTTAAAATAAAAAAGCAAAATTTCTGCTGGCTTTTATGTGATTAGGAGCAAAAGCCACATAAACCAACTTCACCTGTATGATCAAGTGTCACCCCCAGTGGACAGGAAGCCTTGACTTAGTCTTTCATTCAGAAGAGTTTCAAGTCCTGGTAGGCCAGGAGCTAAGCTCACAGCATTCAGGGCTAGATTTAGGGAGTTGCCATGTCAACACACCTCCACCGTTAGCAAGAACACCTCAGAGACTGGGATGTGAACTAGAAGACCTATTTTTAAGTCTCTCTATTCAAACGCAGCGCAACACAAACCTGACACTCAAATTTCCCTGAAAATGGTGAAACCGTCCCTGCTTCTCCCAAAGTGAAATTTGGTTCACAACCCCATGACTCCCTCGGGCCAACAAAGAAAAAAAAAAAATGTCCTTTCTGATGAGCAACAGCTAAGATATCCTTCTTCCTTAGAAGAATATCAGCCCATAGAAAGGTAAATTCACTCAGATATAACATCTCCAAGGGGGCAATTCTTCTTTCTCTCACTCCCCAAATGGAGGAAAGCTCTTTGCCAGTATGTAATTTCTTTCCTAATCACATTGCAGTGTCACATACCAGTGAGCTAAGGGCTCCCGCAGCAGCGTTATTCTCCAGCATATGTGACTTTGTCTAACATGTGTTTCGCTCGGCAGTCATCAGCAACAGAGAGCACGAACATACTTCTTCCTCTATGACATTATTAGGCATTAAGAGCACTATATAGCAGCGCATTTCAGCTGCTTTATTTTCTCCCAGTAAAAGCAGCTTGGCCACCTGGTGTGCTGCACACACAGTTAAATTCCAAATGTAATGTATTTTGTAACGAAAGAGATTAGAAAGCTGCTGTAATGAATCTCATTACCAGTGTCTTTATATCCTCATCTAGTTGGAAGCAGAGATCATCCAGAGCTAGGTACTGCACTTATTTAAAAGAATACATCTACCTCTCAATCCTGTCATTGCAAGACAAAATGTTTCTTTGGCTTGATGTTCTAGCCATGCTTTTCTCAGCCTTAAAACATTTTAGCAGCCAGATTTTCTTAAGAACTGAAGGCCAGATTTCTAAGTGCTCAGCACCCATAACTGGACTAGATTATTTTACAAGTGTCTGATTCCCATTTAGACAGCTAAAATAAGAGCCAGATCTTTAGACATGCTCAAAAGACATCAAGATCTTCTGAAAATCTGGTCCTAGAGTTACTCCAGTAATTTGCCAAATCAGTGGAAATTAGACAGCATCTCATCATGATATTTGTTGTAATGGCAAACAAGCAATCTTACTGTTAAATCCATTCCCAAGCCTCATCCTCCCTTTTAAAGGCAGTTATTTGCTGGTCTGTTCAAACACAGTCCAAGACTTCCAACTGTGACTTTCATATTAAAAAAAAATATTGCAGATTTTCATATCCTCATATGATCTCAGAGGAAGAAAACGATATCACTTAAGCTATATTGGTCAACATTTCCAAGACAGTTGATATCGCCACAGAGAAATATGGCCAGGAAACTTTAACCCAAAAAGCTAACATTGGAACAGAATTGTAGGCAGTGGGTTAGAATGAAGAGTCCTGCACATCTCTGACAGCTGAACACATGCATCTTGCCCCAGTCCACACCTGGGCTGTGGCAGAGAGGTCTCTCTTCCTACCTTTCACTTATATGACTGCCCAAACATAAGTAATGACATCACTTTTTTAATCTATAACTGCTTCAGAAGACTGCAACTGAAACAGAAGAACCATCTGTCCTTTCTGATCTTGTCAGTGTGACCGGTTTACTGACCTCAGATTCAAGCTTAGATGTGGGATAAAATGGATTTTCCTCTCTCAGGGATGTTTCCAAAATCCCAATTCTTTTTTTTCGTATAAGCATGAAATAAAATTATAGAGAGATTCAATCACTAAGGAGTAGTTGTGCAGGAGACTCTTTAACCAGCACCAGCCAGACCAGGGACTTCTCTAGGCTAAGCCTCAAACTCTGATAATGCTGCTCCTCTTTTGTATGAGCAACTTAGCATTTATTAGGCAATCAAATAATATTTACTGTCTATCATTTGGGTGGTCCAAATAAATAGGACATTACAATTTCAGGGAAACATATTCCCTTTTCCTTCCTCAGATGAATTTTCATTTACAGGCACCAGGGTTTCAGAGCAGCCAACTTCTTATTTGTGCTTCTATTTATCTATTTATTAACTTAAACTCACCTGATATGACCATTATTGCCAGTGCTGTATCACCTCTCCTTCGTGAACTCTTTCATTAATTCCAAACTTTGGGCAAATACACACATGACAAAAGAAAATCAAGAGTCACCCACAAAGATTTAGTTGATGGGATGTGGGACACATTCTTAAAAATATTCTTTGTAAGGAAGTTTTTCCTGTTCTACAGATAAGAGATATATTTCAGTGTGGAAAAATAGCAGATCAGGATGATAAAAGTCATCCTGTGATCAGAATTCTGAAAAAAGACCAAGGTTTCATCTCCCTGATCTGATGATACAGACATTCTGCATGACACTGGGCGAATTATTTAATCTGCGAGTTCCACAAATGAAGATAAAGTCACCTCTTTCTTCCCACTCTGTCTGACGGGTATGGTGTGGTCTCTTCCTATTTATTACAATGCTAAAAACCTAACTGGAAGACCTCAGCTCTACAGCATTCAAGAACAAACGTATTCTAAGAAGAGTAGAAAAAAGGAGCCAGCAAAATGTGCATGCACCATTAAGAGAATCTCAGGCATTTCAGGTGACAGATTCAGTGCCAAATAGTAACAATATCCATACATAAAGAGGAGTTTCCAGGTTTCCTCAATAGTGTGTTCTGCCAGAGCTGGCTCTGGAAGCACCACCCTGCAAACCCTAAAGGCAAAGATGTGCTTTGCAGCTCATTTACAGACACGTAAATAGGGAGGAGATCTGATGGAAGATGCAAGGAAAAAGCCATGTGTGTAAAACTGCTCTAATTTACAGATAAACACGATGTGCATTTTATTTTTGAACCAATGAGGTTCTGTAGGCACAAGCTACCCAGTCCTTGCTGCTATCCTTCATCTCTTGCTCCAGTCTGTCAGCATTGTAAGTCAGAATATCTGGATGTGAAGCACTCCTCATATGAATGGGCTATTCATCTTCTGACATGACTCAGGCAGAGGATGTGAAATGTGGAGAGATTAGACACTGCCAGAGTGAGAGATTCCTCCATGCAATTAAAGTGTGAGGAACACATAAATCAGGGATTTAAATGACTCCATCCAAACAACCTCCATGCACAGCCCCCTCCTCCGAGACAGGGTGGGCTCAACAGCATTGTAACATCCCCAAGTCAATGGAGGGGATGGTGTTTGGACCCTGGTGTGAGCACAGAGATGGAGTTGTCTGGCATGGCACCTCTCCTAATGGGCTGTGATTGAGGAGGCCGTGATGGACAGTTCTGACAGGCAAGGCAGACCCAGTGAAATAGCCCAGAGAAGCAGGGCGAGGAGCAGAGACGAGATGAAACAGCAATATTTGAATAAAACCGGTGTCAGAGAGGCAGCCATGCTGATATAATATCAGCAGTGAGAGGGAGAACGTAAGAAAAAGTACATGGTAAATTAAGCACCAAGGCTGTTAAAGGTCCAGTTATTTTCCAGCTAGTTGCCTTCTGATTGTTCATTAAAGTACAATATCCAGCCCTGAAAAACAGCCAGTGAAAGTTCACTCATTTTTCCTGCTGGCAAGTGGTCACAGGATCCAGAGACAACCTGGCTCCCTGGATCTTGACTGACTGCAGTGGTGTCTTGGTCATTAATATTCATATAAGAACTAACAGTACAGAGTGGGGTGTGTGCATTTGTCTTCCTGGTATTTCCTACACTTGGATGTGGGCAGCACTAATGTTTTCCATGACAGAGGCACAAGACTTGGTACTGCACTCAAACTCTTCTATCTGGACACAAGATGGAACCTTGTTTTTCATTTAATAAAATCCAAAATAGAACAATGCATTCCTTGGAGCTGAAGACTGAAGAATGACCTCCGTGTCAAAGCCACCAGAGGACAAGAGAAAATAATTGATTTCTGTTTTGTTGAAATCTCGTGATTTTTAAGCCAGTCTCTTGATTGTGGCAGTGCTGAGCGTGATGTTTTTTAGCAATTTCTGAGTCATCAATCCTGACTCTCCCAGCAGGAGGAGAAAAGAGCAGCACAAGAAGCCATCTCCTAAACCACCATGTTTTCAGAAGGAAAAAAAAAAAAAAGAGTGTCTGTGGTGCCTTAGGACAGTGATCAAAAAAGCTGCCATTTCTTATTTTGACCTTAACCCACTCTGTCCCTACAGGGACAGCCTTCAGCTCCAGCTTTAGTGGGTTGTTCATTCCTCAGCTTCCACAGTGCCATGGGGCTTCAGGGAGGGAGATGTCAACTGCCCCAGGCTCATCAGAGCACTGCTGGACCCCTTGTGCTGCTCACCTCTGGCACCAAGGATGGTGACTCTAAACCCATCAGCACTGCACCACGGTGAGTACGAAGTAGGAGCTGGTAGAGGAGACTAAAACCCCTGCCATCCTTCCCAGCCTCACCAATAATAAACTCGTGGTCATGGCAAAGTTGATTTCCCTAACCATGGCAAACTCCTGAGGCTCCAGCCTTGGTCTGTAGGAGCTGTCGATAGCTACAGCTGATGTGCAAAATGTTCAGAAGCTTCAGCAGCTGTGTGCCCAGATGTGTGCTAAGGATGAGGGATGTTTCTCAGGCAGGCAGGGTCTCTATTAGCATCCACAGCACTGCTCTCTCCTGGTGGACACCTGCCATGGCTGCTGCCATGAATTCTGCCCCTTGCACGACACCACAAAAGGGCTGGGACATCCTCCCATATCCCTGCTCTCCGTAGCGGGAATGGGGTGAGGTGCAGGAGCTGAATGCTGATCCCACCAACAGAAACCAGGGTTCAACGAGACACAAGCTTGCTGCCTCCCACCACGTCAGCTGGCGGGGTTTCTATCTCCCTGCAGACATCACTCCATCTCCGAGGACAGCGAGGAGGAGAAACGAGCAGCCAGAGACGCAATCTGGCTGAAGGCGCGCTGCCGGCACCCCGTGTTGGCCTTGAAGGAAGGAAGGGGCACTGCCATCCTTGTTTGTGCCTGGCAAGAGAATCTCTGCCACGCTTGCTCCTGCTCATCACACTTCCAAGGAGGGCTTTTGGGGCAGGGACCTGCTCCCTGGTTGGCGTGGATTCATCTGCCGTTGCGGGGCCGCGGTAGCCGTAGGGAAGCTCCCACACGGATTTTGTCAAGAGAGCCGGGCAATAATGGAACGACACCTCGCCGTGTTTGCAAACAAACACTGCCTCCCTTCCTGTTTAACACCATCTGCCATCCAAAACAATTTCCCTGCCCCCATCCCTCCCCAAAAATGACAGCCGGAGACAACTCCCGAAAGCAGCTGCTCAGGCAAACCATGTGCTTCCGTGCTCAGATTTAAAAGGTTTTAAAAGGCCAGGAGGTTGTGGTCCTGTGTGCCCCTGCCCATGCACAAACATGACCTTGCAGCTGAACAGCTGACTGGGCTGGGGGTTTCTTTATTGCCACTGAAAACACAAACCAGCTCAATGTGTGTTTTCTCTCAGGATCTTCCTTTGCATGGTCTTCTTCCTGACCTCTCTGCACATCAGTAGGAGCTACTGTGGACATGGGGATGGAAGCAAGAGAAGACTCCATTTAGCTCCCTGTCTCCACCAGCAAATTAGTTCAGCTTTCCTGCACGGGTCCTTATGCCTTCTCCCACGAGCACTTGCAGGCTCAAAACTGGGGATAATCAGGTTCTGGCACACACTTGGCACCCATTCTATTGCAAACATTTCCCCAGGGCTACGGCACCAACTGATGCACCTCAGATAAAACCCTTCCAGACTAGCTCAGCTTCTGGGGACAGCCTTTCTCATTTCGTCTGCTTGAAACAAAGAAAGGGGAGTAAAAAGAAATAATACAACCAAGAAACAAGTTTACCATAGAAGAATTAGAGTCATCTGGGCTCCAACCAAGTTGGGGAAAAAAACCCCAATTCTTTTAGCAAAGAGATTGTTTGATAGAAGAAAAGCAAGCAGTCTGCTCATACCACTGCAGGTGGGAACCTGATGCCTTATTTATCACAGAACTACAGAAAACAGAAACTATGAGGTTTGCATCCCATAGCGTCCCAGATAAGATAGTAACACTTCTGTGATGTCTTTATTCTATCCCTCCACTGCATTAACAACCAAGTTTGTTAACTAAGGCTCATATACATTATGTTAAAAATTAGAAGCTTTTTCATGTCATCCTCTCCTTCGTATGGCAGAGGAAATGAGGTGTGTCTACTTTGGGCATAAGCAGCACACAAACATCTCCTGGCCTCAGCTCCATCATGCAAGGAAGCTCCAATATTTAATAACCCAGTAGGCACACTGTCCTGATACCATCTTAAGCCTCAGCCACCACTTAAATAGAAAGAGTCCAATTACTTTGAGGCAATACCCAGAGATAATGTAGACTGTCAACTACTGGATTTTTATGTGGATAGGCTTTATATAGTGCTCATCCTTTGCCTGAAAGCAAGTAGTGTGTATTTAAGAAGCTAGCTTTATTTCTTCTTCCAGGATGGAATAGATTAAGGCCAAATGAGTGTTATCTTCCTGCTCATCAACAGCTAGACCAGGCTTACATCCATTGTAATTTGAGGCACAGTTCAAAAGAAATCTATCCGGATCCTTTTCCAAGCTCCCATTAATCATCTCCTTCACACCCCTTTTCTGCCAGCTCTCCAATACACCATTTGAAGCTGGATTATATTAAAATGCTGAGCACATTTAAGTCTATCCTTGCTCAGAAATTCTTCAGTGTATACACACTCATTACCTTTCAACCTCCCCAATGCCCAGGGCTTGTTTCTGCATAGCCACAGCTGGTATAATCTTCCTGGGGATAGCAGTGGGGGCTGCTGAGATCACCATGGACTTCTCTGTTATTTTGGGTGTATATGTACCACAGTAAGAACTTTTAATTCAGGAAAAATCAATTCTACATGATGAGCATCCGGGTGACACTGGGGAAGGGCAGGAGGTGATGACTCCTTGCAGGAAACCATGCTAATGGACTCCTCAGGTCCTAATTACCTCCAAAAAGATTGTAGGCAAAAACATGTCCTATGCATTTGATACAATTCTTGGCCTCTGACTGTACAATAGTGTGTACTGTGCATGCAGGATGTTTTGTGTCCAAGCTGCTTCTTCCCTTTGCTGGTGGAGGAAACACCCTCTCTTTTTTTACTAACCCAGTCTCTTCAGTACCAGCTATTTCTAGAGGGAGAACATCTTCATTAGCATTCATTTTATGAGGTATTTCCTACATGGAAAAGTATAAAACCTGGCAGACAGCTGGACAGGTGCGCTGGCCAACCTACCTTTGCTTCCATGGAAGAAACCGTTAAATAGGCTACAAACTGATAGAAAAATAAAGTACTTCCCATCTAGTCAGCAATGGAGATATTTTATTCCCAGAACAACAACTTGCCTTTCTTTCATCAGCTAATTTAGTCTGTCCTGCCCAAGTCACTGACCTGAAGATAAAGCCACCTGTCCACCCTCCAGTAGCCTTTACATTACATACCAAAACATCATGGGATGTGGCACTAATGATCTTTGTAAGGGTCAAAGGGGAAAGCATTTCCCATGACCACATATTTTTTTAGATTTCTCATAATCCACTGCCTTTTTCCACTGATACCAAGTCACCTCAGGTTTCTATGTGATGATTGTGAAATAACTCCTGGTAATAATTTTTAGCCAATTTAAGAATGTTTCCCAAATTAGTTGCTTTCCTGGTACCTGGACTATCAGGCCACAAGTGAATCCTTGCCCTGCCTGGTGAGTAACCCAGGTACCACACTTCAGATTTTACAACATTTCTTGTTCTACAAGGGAGCAGGTATTTGGTTATGAATTCCTGCTGCCCACAATGTCTGAAATATCTTCTCTTATACCCAGGCCTGTCAACTATTCTCACCATAAAACACAGGTTCTCTTTCAGTTACATTTCTTTTCCTCTTTGATGATCTCCATGGCTTCTCATAGCCTATTCTGTCCTCCTGGCAATCAGATCCTCACTGTGCTCACCTACCCCTATCTTCAGAGGTCTCTGTCATTCCCCCCACTCAAGTCACCTTTCAGACCCCCCTCCCCTGACCTGCTTGCCAGTCTGTATCTGAGGAATAAGATTCTTGTCTCCTCTGGAGACTTGTGATTCTCTGTGACTTTGTGCCCAATCACTGCAAAGGAAATGGAAAATGGGGTAGGTTTTTTGTTTTTTTGGTTCAAATAGAAGGATTGAAAGGGCAATCCAGAAAAGAACAGGTGTGAATTATGCCCTCCTCCACCATCCCTCCTCAATCTTTCTTCTGAGGGCATGGGGAGCTGACCCGACTAGGAGCTATTTCTGCATGAGCCCATCCCTTGTGTAAATCCCCACTATATTCCTTTCTAAATGTCCTAGCCCATTATAAATGCCCACCTGTATTTTCACAGAGAAGTAGTGTCTCTATGGGGGTCTAGTTTGACTTTTGCCCTTCCAATTCTTGCAAACAATCTCCATCTGACAGGTTTTGGGTTTGGCCTAGGACTAATACATATTTTATCTTTGTGCTTGTGTTTTAGAGAAACAAACCAAGAGATTGTCACAAGAAGGAGTCCACACAGTCCAAAGCAAGCCCACATATCACTGTGGCATTCAGCAATGGATTCAGCCCTCCTTTGGCCTTCGGGTTATATATTCATTGATGAGTGTTGTATGTGCTTCTGTGGAAGCTGACAGGCAGTTTAACTCTATATTTACGCCACAAAGTCTGTCATTGCCTTTTAGAAAGCACATATTGCTTGCATATTCCACCTTACCAAAATCTAAAGCACCCTCCTCCTTCCTATACATTGGGATGAAATAGTGGGTTTGAGAGATGGTTTGTTTTTTTTTTGTCTGCACATCCTGTCCTGAGGCATAGATGACCCTGGGCTACTTCACATGGAAATCTTGCTACAAACCACACTGGTCTTTCACAGGAAAAAGAAATCTCATGAAGGTTTTCCATCTTATGGCTGGTCAGCTTAGTTGTTTTGAGTATTTCTAACTACCCATCTTTTCAGCCTTTCACAGTTTCCTCCTTTGCTGCTGCTGACAGTGCTGTTCTGGGCCAGGTGAAGTTCTCCTCCACCAGCAATCAGTGATGGTTTATGGCACTCATAATGATGAAATTCCATCTGTCTCACAGCAGATCCCTCAGGAGGCTGCTAATCAAACAACATTCAATTAGCCCCTCCAGCTCTGCCACATATTCAGCTACATCATCTCCTCATCCTACTCTGAAACTCAAAGGAGCAGACAAAATTCCTTGTCTGCGGTGCACAATACTCTGTTACATTTTCTGCAGATCTTCTAAGCATTTATCTCCTCTTTTCTGAGGTTGTAACAAACTCCTCAAAGGTGAATAAGTTTAATTGCTACAAAAATCAATTTTCCTTGGTGTCTGTTGGCTCTTGCCTATAATCTTCTCTGAAATAAAATAGGGACCCAGCTATTCACTATGTTGCTGACAGTCCTCATTTCCTTCATTAGGGACATCCATTTTTCCCTGAAGTTTCCAGTTCCAGTTGTATAAAGGGGCATCCCAGGTTACAGCAAACTCTACTCAAGCTGGGAACCTGCTGCTATGTTTAACCTGTTGCTTGGTTTGTTTAACTGTTTTATGACCTCCTACTCACAAAACAGAAAGTAATGTGTAGAGAGGAAGCAGGGCTGGATTCCCAAAGCATCATGCAATCTTACTTAAACCTTTTTATCTTCATTAATAAAACCCTCACTGTGGTCTCTAGAGATCTATTGCAGTGATTTTTGTAAGGAGGCTTCGAAATGCACAAAGGTAGAGTCCGAGGCCCTCAGTACCATTGGGGCAGAGGAACATCCATTTTGGAGAATTAATATTGTCTGAGTAATGGACAGATGCCATGTGTTATTTCGGATGTCAACTGAGTGTCTTCTAGGATCATTTGGTTTGAATTAACAAAGAAGACATTTGTCTGAATTGCAGTAATTGTTGAGGGCTGAGAAGCCACGATAAGATCTGGAGTTAGATGCTATAATTTGGGCTCTTTCCTACAACACTGCTGTATTTTAACAGGACTTTGTCAAACCTGTTAAGTGAACACCATGAAGCTAATATGATGGAGAGATATGCCCTTCCCACCCACCCAAAACCTGCAAGAAATCTGATAACAATAGACTTTGAGTACAAACTTTTGAATTCTTTTGAGTTCTGCCAAGCCTGCAGATAAAGGTCAGATCTGCCTTGGTGAAGAGGTGGTTGTTGCTTGGGTGAGATGAAGCCTGAGAGATAGGAGAGGTTTGGGGCTGTCTTTTATCTTAAGCAAACCTGTTCATTCATCATTGGTTTTAGAGAATGATCTTTCATAACCTGTGTGCTGGCTTTGGTTTGGAAACAACGGCCTTTGAAAGGAGTTTCACAAGGAACTTCCATGTCTTATATGAAGCAGCTACAATGGCATGGCTCTGGGAGCAGGAGGTGGGCAGACTGGATTGAATGTCACACAAAATACTTGATCTTCAGCAGCAATTTACCCTGCTCTGCCCATCATTATCAATAAGACAAAATACCAGAGGAAATGCTCAGTCCTGTGTGCTTTGCCTAGACAACAGATGACTCTTAAAAGTTTAGAGGGTGCAGTGTGGTGCAGGAGGCCCTTTTTGGTACAGCCTCTCTTTATACTGACAGACAAGGATGAACACATTTAATGAAGCGTGGAAGAGGGATTAGGCAGAGCAGGGTCTGTCCTGCTCCCCTGCTGAAGGCTTCTGTGATCCTGACGAGTGACAAGTTCTCTCTGTGGCCCAGGCTGCCATCAGAAAAAACAAGGATGATATTTTCTCCCTCTGGTGCCTCTTCTTTCATGTTCAACTTAAAGCTCTTCAAGCAGTGGTCTGCTTCTCACCTTGTTTTTGCTGTGCTGCCATAATTGAAGATCCCTGTTTCAATTCAGCTGTCTAAGCATGACCATAGTGCAAATATTAAGAAGCACTGACAGCTGAAATCCTGCTTCCATCTTATTTCCTTAGATGCCAGCAAATAATGTCATGGCATCAGGGATGACACACCATGGCCCAACATAATAGAAGTGACACAATGTGCTGAAATCAAGACATGACAAAAATTCAAGGCTCTCACACAGCCACTCCTGAACCTCGTCTCAGTTGGCAGGGAAAGACAGGAGTAGACCTTGTGAAGTTCATCACACACTGCAGACTTCACCGCCTCCAACAGATGAACCAGCTGAACCTGCAGCTTGGCTGAGTTTTGCCTTCATCACTAAACTACTCTGAGGAACAGAACATCACCAGATGCCAGGTCGTTACACAGAAGGAGATATGAAGAGCTTTACTTCTAGGTCACTGTTTCCAGATGAGTCTTGTGTAGCTTATTAGTAGGTAAGAGCCATCATCACTTGACTGCCATCATGAATTGAAACAACAGTAGATCTTGCAGGCATCAGAAATGTCAATTGCATCCCTGGGGGAGAACTGAGGGGTAGGACTTACAGGCCCTGGAATGTCCATACTAATAGTCTTGGCTAATCTGCTTTCAGTGCTATAAGCAGCTACATGAAAACAGACTTAGAGCTCAATAGTGCCTCTTGCAAATCTGTTTTGCCCTTTGCCCAAGTCCTCTCTGATGTTCCCACACTCTACAGGAGTGAGGAGCCAGCACTGAAGCTCCTTCATTGCAGGGAACTGGGCAGTTGGCTGGCTTTGCTTCTTGGGCAGCCCCATGCTGCTGGTGGTGAAGCTATCCCCACTGCTGCTGAGGCTGTTTTTCTTCTGGAGATCAATTAGAAACTTCAGGTCTGCACTGAACAGGTGACACTTCAATACTGCACTGACAGCTTCCTAAAATACTCCAAGATGGATAGATAGAGCAAAACCACGGGTTAGACTGGAGTTGAGAAGAGGAATAACATTCATCCTGAACACCCACCTTTTCTCAAGGGTGCTCTGCCTCTATTCTCCCCCAAGAAATGCAGAGCTTTCTTCTTTCAGTGGGTTGTAGCCTTTGCCTTGGGCAAGGTGCAAGAAAGTGGTCAAGGCTAACTTGGGCTTCTTGTCTCCATAATCAGCACCTCAAAAGCTGAAGTTAAGTCCTTGTGCATGTAGCAGGCAGGAAAGAAGTCTTTCAGGTAACTTTGCATCTGGAAACCCTCTGCCAAACACAGACTTCCTGTCACAGAAAGCTCCTCCTTGAAAAGAAATGTGCCCATGAATATTTTGGAGCAATCTGACCTTTTTCATAGAGATATATGCCTCCCTGTCAATGGCTCATAAATGGATGAACAGCTCAGCTCTTTTTAATAGAGTTAGGCACAGGGTAATAATAGACTTGTGCAGCTCTCTCTCTTTGCTTAATTCATCTTTCTACAAATCATTAACACTGTTGGAATAACTGCTATCATTAGCTTGGAGTCCTCCTCACAGCAGCGTTGCAGTGCACAGCACGTGGAGAAGGGGGTTCCCCCCACTCCTCTTTGCACAACACAGGCTCGGGGCAGGGTTCCTTATTCTCCTGTAAAAGGAGAAAAGGTGCTGAATGAAATAGACCAAGCTCCTTTCCATCTCCACCACAGAGCACAGCACAAGGGTCAGGGCAGCAGATGCAGCTACAGCAGGGGTTCCAGCTGAGGGTCTCAGTGCAAGAATTGCAGCTTAAAACCAGGGTAGATAAAAGCCATGCAAGCCAGTCCTACTTTTCCTATGATGTCCCTAACCCATGCAAACAAACCTGTGGTCTCCACATGTTAAAAAAAAAAAACAAACCAAAAAAACCAAAACCAAGTGTCCTCCTGTTGTCACTGTTCCTTTGGGGATGAAGCTTACCAACTGATAGTGGTAAAACTGCTCCTTTTGCTCATATTCATCATTTCTGAGCCAAGAGCATATCAGGCTTCAAGGTATAGCATGGCCATGGCAGGGACAACCCTGTACAGCATCAAGCAGGCTTAGTGCCAGGTTGCTATTCCTTTTGAAGTGTCTGCAGCTGCTGGGAGCTGAACAGAGCCTTGCTGCTGGGTGGCATGGTGAATCCAGTGCTGGTCTAAAGCCACCCAAGGCATAGGCTGGTGCTGGATCAAAGCAGCCTGAGTCCTGCACTGCTCTGGGCAACCCACCTGCCTGGCAAGGCAGAGCGAGTTCTGCTTGGGACTGCTGCCAGCCTCAGGGACATTACAGGCAAGGAAGCAAAAACCCCTGGGTGCACTTCTTGGCACGTGCTTTGGATCAGCAGCAAAGAAACACAAAATCCCATCCTCTGGTTCCTCAGACCCCAAATTATTAACAAACCCACAGCAGTCAATGAGGCTTAACCCTCAAAAGAGCTGGGCCCAATCCCATGGATGATAGATCTGCACATGTGTATGATTAGCACTGTGGGATCATCCTTTAATGAAATTTACTGTGTTTTGTTTACAAGCACAGTGGTCTGGACTTGATGACAGCAGAACACAGGATGGGGTCCAATGCTGTTTATGCACACGGGGGCACAACACACGCTCTCATTTGATGGGTTCAGCTCTAAATGGTATCCCAGGGATTACACATGTGTGGCTGAGAACAGCCATTGACCTGGGCTGGAGAGCATTGAGTGACTCTTCCAGTAATCCAAAATGGTCATTTCCTAGCAGTCTGTTTGTTTCTGTATCAAGGGAAATAATCTAATTTCAGTCCTGTAAAAATTACAATTATTGTGCAATAATTTTAATGAGGTGAAGGGGAGGAGGGGGGATGATGAGAACGTTGGGATGAATTGATGTGGTGTGAAGGTGAAAACAAGGCAAAGTTTCTCCCTAGAAAATGTAAAAAAAAAAATCTACCCCTCTGTTACCATCTGCAATTAATGAAGGCTCATGTGTGACCCCAGTCCTGAAAAATATACCAGGAGTAGAGTTATGCAGATGACAGATCTGTAAAGCACATGGCTTGTAGGCACCAGCATCCTCATAACACAAGCTGTGCTGGAGATTGTTGCTCTGACACAACTTTTTCCAGTAAAACATCTGAGCCAGATTACACATATTATCAAACCTGCTCAGACAACTGGGAGTCCAAGAGTCCTAAGCCAGGTTTGTGCACATTGTGTTCTTTCATAAAAGATCTCCATGGGGAGTCCTGTCTCTCCTGCATTCAGCCCACTGCAGTTTTTTAAATTTCCAGTCCAGTGGTTCCAGTTTGGCAATGGTGAAGAAATGAGGCTGTGTTCAGGTATGTACTGGGACTGACCCAGACAGCAGCACTCACCCAGCCATTGGCACCAGTTGGTGTGAGGCACAGTCCTCAGATCCAGCAAGTGACTGTGCAATTGTACAGGCTTCCCCAGTAACACTGGAAATAGATCTTACCCAGACACTGCTCACAGAGAAGCAACAAAAGCCTCGGGCAAGATGTTGACTCTGTGGTCATAAGGTTCTGATCTGCCCACCATGTCCAGTTCTGGAGCTCCAGCATAGGAAAGAGCTCTTGGAGCAAGTCCAGAGGAGACCACAAAGATGACCAGAGGGCTGGAGCACCTCTTCTATGATATCAGGCTAAGAAAGTTAGAGTTGTTCAGCCTGGACAAGGCTATAGGGGGACCTTATAGCAACCATCCAGTACCTGAAGGGGGCCTGCAAGAAAGCTGGGGAGTGAATTTTACAAGAGCATGTGGTGGTAGGAGAGGAGGTAATGGTTTTAAGCTGGAAGGGAGTAGATTTAGGTTAGACATGACAAAGAAATTCTTTTGTGTGAGGGTGGTGGAACTAAATGATGGGGGTTGGAGCCAGGTGATCTTCAAGGTCCCTTCCAACCCAAACCATTCTATGATGATTCTATGCTCATTGCTCCATTTGCAAAAAGCCAGAGAGTTCTGTTCAGATTTCAGTGCAGTGGAGAAGCTTCTAAAGAAGTGGCAGCCCAGCCTAAACAGCCCACTCTTCTCCTTTGGGTTGAAAAGCCAACCTGAAGATACCCAGTGAATGGTCCCTTTGACAGGCAGCTGGGATGGGAAGCAAATAGAATGCTGTGATAAACCTCAATGTGAGATCCGGGGCTTCTCATTGCTCTGTGTCCAGTGAAAGCACTGCAGAGGAGATTACTTGGGACAGGACCTTCAGGAGCTTTATGGTAACCACTGCTGCAGCACTCGGTTCTATTTCTCTCCAAGAAGGTGTTTTGGTGGTTGTGTTTCCAAGACCAGCTCTGCATTCTCCATCACTGTTCAACTGCTGTGTTAGACGTGGTCCATGTGGACAAGGACCCATGAGCACCAACCAGAAGATCCTAAGGCAAGTTCTCTGAGGCACTATTTCTCTTGGCAGGGTGATGGAGACGATAGGCTTACTTACACAGGGTATTACATACTTCTGCTCATGCTTCCACCTTGTGCTCGTACTGTTGTGGAGAGTCTTCTCTCTGTTCTGGCATTGCATGTGCCTTGCAAACAACTCAGACTCAAAGCACCTTGCTCTGCCTGTGTAAGTGACTTGTTCTTCACTGCCCAGGCTGTGTTCATGGTGGTTGTTACCCAGTGTCTCCTGTCCCCCTCCTGTGTCAGACTAAAGGGGAACAACATCTTAGCCACACCTGGGTTTTGTCTCATTTGATGCACTCCCCAAGAGGACACTTCATGTTTCTGCCTGAACCACTTCACTCCCATTGTGCAAGCAGCACTCAGGCTGCTGCACAGCAAGAGCTCTAGTGGAAGTTCTTTAGGAGGAGGTAAGAGGCAGTATGTAAAGTGGTTAATGGTTAATGAGCTTGTCACTGAGAGCTGTGCAGCAGGTTAGCACCATCAGGAATGGTTAAAGCCAAGCAAATGCTTTTCTCCAGCAGCAAACACCTTAAAGTCTGACTCTGTCCCAGGGCAAGGAGCAATGAGAGCAGCCAAGGCCAAAGGGAAAATCACATCTCCTAAACCAGAGGCAACCCAGACCCTTGAAGCACTTATGCCTAATGCTTGGGGACAGGAGGAGGAGAAACACCCCAAGCCTTGATCTATCTCCTTCAGCAGGCAGCTCACCTCAATGAGCTTGTGTGCTCTCTTCCAAAGTCTTGAGAACAGAAAAGAAGAACAGGAAAATGAAGATAAAAATCACCTTTGGGAGGTAGGAGGAGGTGGAGAACCAGAAAGAAGCTCTCCATTCTTCTGTAAGGCAGTCTAGGTTAAGGTAACAGTATTCATTTAATCGTAACAAACCATCAAGGACTGTACAACTTCCATAGCTCACAGGATAAATTCAAGAGGCTGTAGGAGAAGGGCACTTGGCACTGTGTGCAGTTCCTGATGGCACACTGCACTGCGAGAAACTGAGACGTCTTGACCGAGGCTGAGAGCACAGAAGGATGCAGAAGAGGGAAAAGCCATTTACACAGAGCTCAGACTATCCAGACTTGCCATAAGCTTAATTAGATCACAGACTTTGGATGGAAGTGCAGTGCAAATAAAGGCCATGAATCTTCAGCCCATAGGGCATCAGGCAATGCTGAACCAAGGAATCTGAGGAAGTCCCTTCCAACTCCTAAATTTCTGGGATTCTGTGAATGTGGCTAGGGGAAGGCTCATCTTCTGGCTGTCACAGGGCTCTTCAACTGTCCCATGCCTAGTATTGATCACTGCTTGAAGTCCTAAGGAGCCTCCACGAGGAGGCTGACCCAACGAGGACTCTTCTTCACCATCATTCCTCTGTTCAGGCCAGTGCATTAGGGCCATAACGATGATCAGAAGGCTGGAAAGCCTCTTGTAGGAATAGAGGATGAGGGAGTTGTGGTTGGTCAGCCTGGAGAAGAGAAGTCTCCGGGGAGATCTTAGAGCAGCCTTCCATTACCAGAAGGGGCTATAGGGAAGATGGAGAAGGACTTTTTACAAGGATATGGAGTGACAGAACAAGAGGAAATGGTTTCAAACTGAAAGAGGGGCTTTGAGCAAACTGGTCTAGTGGAAGGTGTCTTGTTTTGGAACTAGATGAGCTTTAAGGCCCCTTCCAACCCAAACCATTCTGTGATTCTATGATTCTAAACCCCATTAACACACCAGCTGGGGCTGGGCACAAGAGCAATGAGTCAGAGGCCAAGTGTCAGTTTTAAGAAGAGACATGGAAAGCAAATGTCCTGGTCCACAGGTTTTTGTTTTCATGACACTGGCTGAGAGAGTTTCATGTCACAAGGCTGAGACAAATCGTCTGTCAAACCAAAGATGTGCATGATTTTGAAACTAAATAGATATAGGAACAAGGGTCTCCTGGCATTTTAGGACACTACATTCATATAAAGAAAACAAACAAAAAAAGGGAGGAAAATGGTAAATACAAAGCAGTCATGTTACTAGTTCCAAGCACTGGAGGAAAATGCAAGGGAAAAATTTTCCAGGGGTGCAGGCTGTTCTTAGTGTAATGAAAATGTAGAATTCACCTACATTTCTTTCCCCCACTTCAAAACCCACAGGACCTCTTTACTCTTGCTTCCATTCCTCTACTTTACCTCAACCTGGTGGCTACAGCACAAGGGTGAACTGTGAGAGCATCTGTACAAGAGGATGAGTAGATACAGAGTGTACCTTCACCTTTCCCCATCTGTTTTCCTTCATAAGCAAATATAGCCCAGGAAGAAATCACTGCTCAAAAGGTGAGGTGGATGGAGCTTGACCTTTTAATGGCATTAATGTGAGATGAGCCTAAATCAAGGATCCTATCTCAGCACCACACTAATTTCAACACATTATTCTTATTAGGCCTTCAATCTTGTTCCCCACAGAAACTATAATTCAAGGAAACATGTAAGAGATGGACTTGAGGCAAAGAACAAGGACAGGACAAATCTTGCTAATTTAATTTACTTGGTTAATTACATTTCGTATCTCATTCATTTGAGATATACAGATGAGTAAAATTCATATGGACACAGACATTGAAAAGCCAAAAATAAAGTCATGAGCAGTTTCATCTTTGAGTTGTGCAGAAAATGAAAGTGAGAAAAGGAGAGAGAGAATGTGTTAGTTAGCAGATGCTGTAAGGGGACAGGGAAAATACAGTTTGTTCCTTCTGCAATGTCTCTGACCTCATCTTTCCCTTTTGCATACTTCTTCCATAATTATTTTGGTCTTCTTAGCTCTATTGCTACATTTTCCCATTCTCACTTTTGTTTTACTCCACAATCCAACCTTTTTCAGCAGCAGGTTCCTTGGGCCACATTCATGTCACCCACTGAAATATTTTATTAGATGACCAAAGGGGGGCATATATCACTTTGAATTGCTCCAAGTACCCAAATCCATCAGTAGAGTTTCTCTGGCTTACACATGTGAGCCTAAGGAACTGCTCCAACAAGGAGGATTTCCTACCTTTTCTTCTTCAAGTTAATGAAATAAAAAAAAACAAACAGGAATCTGCCAACTCTATGCCACCCAGAGCTTCAAATCTTGATTTTATTACAGTGCTGTAACTCAGGAGCAGCTGTGAATGGACAAGAATCTGAGCTTTTATCTTCACACATCCAAATCTGACTTTAAATCTCACTTCTTCAAACAATCTCTCTTTACTTTTTTCAGCAAAGACAAGTCCCAGGTGCTTCCATCCTCTTCTGCAATATCTGCTTCTCATCTTTAGAGATCCTCTGACTTTGGAAATGGACTGACTTTTGGAAATGGACTGCTCATCTGCAGTCACACACAGCAGCAAACATAGTCATAAAATTATATTCTTCAAAGCATCAGCCAGTGGCCAGATGTGAAGTTTCACAAATGCAGATTGCCACATTGCTTCAGTTAAATCACAAACCATGAAGTCCTGCGCTCTTGTTGAATCACAAAATTATCAACTGGAGGAGTCCCTACTGCTTGTGACTGTTCAAGAAAGCCTGGATAAAACACTGAGAAGTTCATTCAGAGGTATAACCCTATACCAGAAGATAATAGCATTCCTAAAAACTTGTAAGGTATTCTGCACTTCCTCTGACACCAGTGATGCCCACCCTCTCACGCCCAACAAGAGAGGTGTACTCTCCCCACCTCCCATTACCTACTCCTGACTTTCACAGATCACAGATTCATGTTTTCTTCATCCCTGTGTGAATCAAAGGTAACCATCAGCATTTACTGCTTATCTTCCACAAAAAGATCTCTTGACCATTCAGTCTGGTCTGGCCAATTCACAGCTTAATTCTCAGTGTAAGAGTTTAGGTGGACACAAGCCTTGAGATACCAGTGGCTTCTAGGACCAGAGCACAAGCTCTCGCCTGTTTTATTTATGAGCACAGGCATAAGCATTACACCTTTAATTGTAATGTTTTTTGTTTCTCTGCATCTCGACCTATCCCACCCAGCATTTTTCATCCACTCAGTGTCCCATGATTGCTCTCAGAGGTGCCTTGCACAGTAAATGCTTACACTTAGCGCTGCATCAAAATACACTGGGCAAAAGTAGAGTTTTATTATCAAGTCACTGGAGCAATAGAAGTCAACAAATGAAAGAATTAAATCAGAGGAATCATCTGTGATCAGTATTGCAAAGATTATAGCTCACAGAGAAGTCAGTGACAAATTGTAAATCATCTTCTTTGGCCTGGGCTTACACTGTTTGGCCCAGCCACCACACCACAGCCATCTGAATGAGATCAGTGTCCAAATCCTGGTGGGAGAGATTCATTTGACCCAGCATTAGCACTGCCAGTGTGAATGTCTCCATTGGAACTGAATGGCCTGACTCCTCCACATCCACAGAGAGATGCAGACACTTTTATTGTGTTATTCAGCTCACCCTAAACCAGACAGCTTTAGGGTCAGATAAATCAAACCCATTCCTATAAAAAAAGCTCAGCCAGACCCCTATCTCACCAGGTGAGTTGCACATCTGTCTTCTGCTTGATCCCTGTCAGCACAAACTCTTCTCCTTTGCTGAAAAAACTGCCATTGCAGCTGGGGACAAGGAGTTGGTGGTCACACATATGGTTGCTCTGGGTGCCAGTGAAGAAGCACATGAGATGCACCCTGATGTGCCCACCCCTGTCTCTGCTCTGGCCACCTCACTAATTTCTCATGCCAGGTAAATTTCCCAAAATCCAGGGTTGATACTTTCAACCATACACTGTAACAAGCACCCTAACATTTATCTTCAGGTGGGTCTGGGTTGGGAAGTTATTTGGCATTTCCCCAGTAGGCTGTTGAACAAACAGAATTCATAGACATATCAAATTTGTCTTTTTCCTGTCCAGGTCTAGCGCCATTAAATACACTGAGCAGACTTTCAACACCATCCAAAAAGAAACAGTTCCCTTAAAAAAGGTCCTCACATGGTTTAAGCTGATTTAAACCCATAAATTTCATTGCTATGCCTTGTTCCTATAACAACAATAAGTACTGAGAGCTTTGTTTGCCTGGGAGGTAAAGCCTGTGCCAGGCAGCACGGGGCAGGCTGCCAGGCAGGAGGTGGACATGGCTACAGAAACAGAAATCTTTTCCAGATCCAGCCTCTGAGACTGGTGTAAAGGGTTTTTCTGAGTGAAGGAGGTTTCCCATCCAGGTTACATGTCGAAGGCAGACAAATGCAAAAGGGAGCTGACTGCTCCACTGATCCCACAGCTTGGGTGCATTATAGGTGTACATTCTTATGGTGAAAACAAGGCAAGTCACAATAAATTTCATCTCTAATTATGCCTACAACAGGTTCAAACCTCACCCCTTCCATATTCCCCCTTATAGAAGAGTATTGATTTTTTAGTAGAAAATGAAATACTCTATAGATCCTTCAGAAATTTGTCATTCTTCATCCAGAAATACTGCAGTGTGTTCTGGAGCTGTCTGGTTTATTCCATGCTCCTATGGCTATGATCATTACCTATGGACCAGCTGAATTACATCCTGTGGGACAAATGTGAGCTACCTTTTTTTGGAACCCTTGTTTGTGGCACAAAAGGACAACAAAACAGGGAGTTGCCATACAGGGTAGTGGATGGAGAAGAATTTGATGTCCTCGAATCTCTCCAGAATATTTTCCAAATAAACAGGTTTTCACTTTTCCAGTGTGTTTTTGTGTATGGCTATTTAAAATCCCATAAAACAACTAAAAAAAAAAAAAAATCTAGATTTTCTGTGTAAAGCAGACACTTCTAAAACAAAATGAAAATAAATTAGTATACTTGAAAACTTAGATTTTGCTGAAAACACTCTAAATACATATTTTTATTAGTATCAAGTTTCTCTTGTCTCTTTCTCAAGTCATGTGGGTAGGTTGATGAAAACAGAAATGACCAATGATGGTCACATAATAAGTATCTGAAAAACAAACTACCCATTGTTTGGAGCAGCCAGGGCAGCTCCCATCTCACTTGCTTTTCCAGACCTTTTGCAGGCTCTAGTAGACATTTTTAAACTGATTTACTCCTCTCATGATTTCAAGATATCCTTTGAAGACCCTCACAGCAAGTAGCACATCTCATGTTAAGAAATGAGAGATTTGGGAGACCTTTAAAATGGGCTTTCTTGCCATCTCACCTCTCCCAGCCATCTGAAAACACTGAACTAGAGTATCACCAAACAACTGCAGCCTTATCACCACCACTCGATGGAAAGGGAATCAGAGCTGTTGGCTGCTCTCTGGGTAAAGCTCATAGCCAGGCACAGAAGTTCTTGGCCCCATTTTACACACACTTAAAGAGAAACAAGACTACAAGTGATCAGGTCATACATGCCAGTAAGCACTTAGGAACTATAATCTTGTGCTCTGGCTGAACGGTAGAGCCAACCAAAGTATTTCCTTCCTATCATGCATATTTCAGCCATAGTAAAAAAGTAAAAAAAGGGCATCAAAACACAGCCAAGTTGTAAAATCTGGCCATCTGCAGGATGGCTGGTGGAAAACCATTTTTGCTTTGCCTTGAGAGGCATTTTTCCAAAGCTGTCAAACAGTTACCACCAAAGACCACTAGATTATTTACTAGTCCAACATCTGTCAAGAAATAATTAGGCTGTTAAAGGTAGATTGTTAGTTACCAGCATTAGGTGTCCATTAACATTAATTGAACTCCTCAGAATTATTTAGGAGTGAAGTCTGGACCCATTGAAGTTAATGGGAGCTTTTCAATTAACTCTTGACTGACCTACTGGCTTTAACTTAAGGCAGACAGAAAAATGATGTGTTTCTCTTCAAGCCTTATACCCATGAATGGAGATATCTGCTGTATGAATTCAGGGATGTTATACAGTGAGAGTGTTTCAGATAACCCAACTACTTTGGGGTACTCAGCAAAATCTCACCCACCTCTGAAGAAGTGCTCACATAAAGTGTCTCTTCTCTGACGTGGAAATACACACTGGGGCAAGAAGGTGTCCTTCTGGGATAGCCAATGCATCCACATGGCTCTGTGCTGTGTTTTAAAGGTTTAGTTTTAAAATCCATCAGCCTGAATCCAGTTTTACCTTGGGGAATATGAATGCCAGCATCCAGAGGCTGGTCCAAAGTGTAAGTCAGAACAGCCTGCATGGTGCCCTCACCCACCCTGACCTTCAGCAGAGTCAAGATGTTCTGCAGCTGGAGCTGATGTGCTTCTGACCTACTTATAAAAGCTTCTGCTGTGAATTTGGGATATCAGGAACCAACCCCTCTGCAATGGTGGGACAGGTGGCTCTTACACAGCTGAAATTCAGTCCACCACCCACAGAACTGAAGCTTAAAAATTAACACTTTCACAGCCACATGTGTCTGAAAGATAGCAGTGAAATTGCTGGTGGGTAACGAGCATTGCTGATATTTATACTATTGAGGATCCAGGGAGAAGTGAAACAAGGGTGTGCCACATATTGCTGATTAGAGATGTTTATGTTTCTGCTGACTCTGATATATCAGGGTAACAATTTGACCTCGCTGTTACCCCCCTTCATGCAGTCCACAGGGAGAGGTTTGATTGGGTCTTTTAGTAAAGAAGAGAGGGTCTAATCTGGATGTCACGTGCAGCCTGTAAGAATAAGCTGTCCAAATGGAAAACATTAGTTTTGCATTAATACATTAATACACACTCCTGGACTTCACTGCTAGGTTAAGAGTTAAACTTTTAGTTAACAGATCCTTTGTGTGATATAAACTATCATTATGAGATACATTTTCTTTCCATTATGCTGTAATAAAACCTTCCTCCTTATAATATAAATATATACATTTCCTCCAAGGCATCCTATTTGCTAAAGAACATCATGGAAATCTAATCTCCTTTTAATCAACAAAACACCAAATGATGTTTCTATTTAATGCAAACTTTGCTTCTTACCATGTAATGAACCTGTTTCTATTAAGAACACAGCCATTAATGGAATAAGCAATGCATTACTACTCTTCCACTGCTACAGTCAGGTTTCTCTTAGTATTTCCATTATAAAGCCTGCTATTTAAGAGTCTGCAATTTGCCTATAAAATCCTTTTATACTTCTTGAGGCCTTGAGGTTGGGGGCCTGGGTAGGGAAGAAAGTTGCTCTTGTCATCATGTGCAGGGTTCTCACTTGCTCAGCCACAGACTCACTGTACGACCCTGGCCCATTCATTTAACCTTTTAGAGCTTCAGTCAATCCAAATGGAAAATGGTTTGGAAAGGAGAAAGGTCTCAGTGGCAAGAGAGATCCAAGTTTAACTGCTTTTGAAAGTATGGCTCTAGGGAATGATAATGGACTGGAGAGACTTCTGCTTTTGGGACATCAGTACAATTTATTGTAGGGCAGTAATGAAAAGAAAATGGAAGCATGGCATTTTGCCAAGAATAAGAACTAGGGAGGGGGGCTGCTCAAACCTTTTGTGATGGATGGCTATAGGAAGAGATAAACAGCTGTAATTTGGTCCAGAAAATACTTATGACCCAATCTGTGCTTTTGCAAAGATACTCTTTATTCCTATGTTTTCATCAAGCTATTGCTGAACGAAGTTCAGGACCTTTTTCTTCACAAGATGCTCACTCAGAATATTTTCTATCCTTATTGGGTTGTGGTTCATCACAGTCATACTGTTTCTATTATCTGATAAATGACAGGGCTTTCAAGAAAGAGAACAAGAAACATGTATTAGGAAACTCTGAGGCATGTAATCACTAGTGCAGAAGTTGAAGGGAACTTGAGGATTAACAAACATTTTGAGTAGCAGGCAGCAAAATAAAACAGGGGGGCAGACAATTCACAGCTGGATTTCATGCACACACCCTGGTGAATGCTATTACACCCATGCAAGCTGGGAGACCAGATCTTCCACCAGGACATGATGGATATGCCTACCATGAAAAAGGCATCTGTCAATAGCACAGGCTGGTAACCTGAGGTAGCAGGTTGAGGCAGAAATAGTAGGACAGTTTGGAATTTAACCTGGTTTAACAGCTCCAGCTCAATCTGAAAGGGAAGATGGACATCTAGGTGCTAGCTAGAGCTAATGTCCATGTTACTTTTCTCTTGCTCTGATTCCATCTTGAGTGAACAGCCTCTTGCGAGGCAGATGTGTACCAAATGGCTTCAGTACATACGGAATCCCAGCTGCAGGGGAGCTGGAAAGGCCAATCTCAACTCCTTTTTCTTTTTTTCCTGATCTCTGAACACTGAAACTGGTTAAAAGGTACACATGGGTCTGGGAATACCTCCACAGGCAACACCACCTGTGTTAGGCAACACAACAACCAGTTCCAAACGCTTGTAGAGAGGTGGGACACCAGCCTTGAGGATGCTTGTCCATCTCCTTTGGAAAAAGAGGTCTTCTTCACCCCTCAAGGCAAGGCACTGAGGGTCAATAAAAGATCCTCTGTTACTAATCCAGTAACCAGAGCATATTTGCTGAGGCTTACTGCCATCTTCAGTTTTCAGGCAAAGCTGAGGCAGGGTATCAAGACCTCTGGGTCTGGTGTGGGACAGCAATTCCCTAGTCATGTTACTCAAACCCATTATGTCAGTCACCATGTATGGATATGACCATAAATCTGTATTTATATTATATTCAGTGAACATTTCTGAGATTTATTTCACAGGTATAAGTGTAAGAAATATTTTCTACATGTACAAACAAATCGCTAATCTGATTACCTAATTCTGTAGCCATAGGTGAGTCCTGACTCTAAATAAGTAGGAGGAAAAGCAAGAATCCCTGTCTCCTCTTGACAGCTGAGAGAATATGAAACATGAACAACGTTTAAGACCATCAGGAATACCTGTAGTGGAGTCAGGAACTAAAGTCTGTTCTCCTAATCCCAACAGAGGGCCTGAATTGGGGGATAGGTCAGGCAGGACATATGATATGCAAGAATTTTTGATAAAACAGACAGCTGGAGGGTCTCCTCCACCTGAAGCTCAAGAGGAAGGCCTGAAGGAAGAACCAGTCCATGCAGAAGGTCAAGCTGTCATCACTGACTGCACTGATGGAGTGGGCAGGGGAGGAAAGAGCAGAGGAGGAAATTGGCAGAGTCAACCATCACATCCGGAGGCTTTATCCTAGCACAGGTAACACATTCTTTATTTCACATTTATTTTCTCGCTGTACAAGGGAAGGGGAAAATAGACACTCTTATTTCTCCTGCTCATTTTCCTGGACCATCTGGTGCTGAAGCAGAGCTGACATATCACTGCGAACAAGGGGAAGATGTCACAGTTTTTACTAATAGCTGTGGGAGGAAAATAATTATTTTAAAAGTATGTGGGCTGTACAGACCGTACTTGTTAAGTCAAACTACCAGGAAACTTATTTCAGACACAAAATGTTTGATATTAAATAATCAGTAATGCTAGAGATCAGCAGTCCCAGCCATAAATGTCAGGCTCAGTTCCACTCTTGCCACAGCCATAACTCAGGCACCACTTCACTGAAGCCAGTCCACAATCTTTTGGGTTTACTGAATCAAGTAAGAATGAGAAATTATAGACAAGTCTATGCCACAGATGACTTGTACCATGTACATCAGTGATTGCAATCAGGCAGGGAAACAGGTCAGGATAAGAGGTGAAGCCAATAATGTGACATGTATCACCTTCTAAGCAATGACAAGAACATATTGATTATGTCCCCCCCTTAGCTCTGATCCCATCTGTATTGTTTCTGTAAAGTCCTCAGGGCAGCTATGTACACTTGCAGCTCTAGATAATTTCATAAAAAATAATAATTAAACTTTGAAGCATGGGAGATGTGAAGAGGAACGGAATACTTGTCCCACATAAAGATTCTCAGAAACATCATTCTCACTGAATAGAGAGCGAGATTTGTAATTGTCAATCAGCAGCTTTAGGGGGCTTTGGGAAATATCTTGAAAGCCATGTAACTCAGCCCAGAAAGTTGCAAAATGTGTGAAAATAGGGCTTTTTAAAAAATCAAATGGAACAATTTGACTCATAAGTCGTCTTCTTTTTTGGAATGAAATGAACATTTCCTCTCCCTCCCCCCAAACAAATCTGTTTCACTGAAATGTTGGCATTTGAAAAATGTTTATAAACTCTAGTTACAATGAGAGCTAGTCAGAGAATGGAAACAGATTTGCTAAATAAGTATAAACAAAACAGCTTGAATTTGATTCCTGGTATTTTGTGGAATTGCTTTCCTTATTCTTTGCAAACAAGTAGAGCTACGAATTTGGGCATTCGAAGGAATAAACAAATGCCCAGAATGATTCCAAATTTGTGCCAGGATAAAAATACAATATTCATTATTTGGCAATCCACATTTCAAGACCGTATTGTTTTCCTGTTTAGAGTGGTTTTTCAACTAGACATCAGCCAGTCAACCAGTGGAAGTAATGGATGTGCAGAACAAACAGTTTAAAAACTAGACACCTCCCAGTTGGATCCTGAAGACCTTGTCAAACACTGAATATCACCTGCTCATGGAGACATTTGGATCATATCTGGTTGTAATGATGATCCTCAGATACAAAAAGCATGAATGTGTTCAAATTGTGTCTCTTTCCCATAAGTACTTATGGAAACAGATAGCCCATGCACAACTGTACATCGTCTCCTTACTCTATGAAAAAAAGATTGTTTCAGTGGTATTCCAGACAGGCCTATGAGTCTAGCTTCATTACAAAAGTAAGTTTTAAGTGTTGTCACAACAGAATTATTTCTCAATACCAGTTCGACAGTATGTTTCCTATCACAGTAGGGACCTAATTCAATAAGACTTTGCTAAAAGTTCTGGAGAGAAGGTCACGGGTAAGACCTCCAGAGGTTTTTGTTAGAAACACTGTACTGTCTTTTTCACAGAAGGGAGCTGCCATATCCAATTGGAAATAAAAGACGTCTATCACAAACTTAATGCAATTTTATTGGAACTAAATTCAATCTTTTCATTTTTGATGCAGTAGTGGGTCAGCAAGCCCAATTCAAGAGTGCAGCTTCAGACAGGTAATATTCCTGTGGTCAGAGATGCCACCATGAGAAGTGTGCTTTATAAACAAGGAACCCCTGAAAGTTGTTTAGATTATTTAAAAGACCAGTGCTCTTCTCAGTTGCATACAGACCTGCAAACATTTGCCAACAAGCTGTTTCCCAGTCATCACCACAAACCCGAGCTTGAAACAGAAAATCCGTGCCCTAGATAAAGAAGATCACTTCTCTAATGTTATTTTTTCTCCTTCCTCAAATAGGTTATGTAGCAAGCTCTCTGCTTTGGCTGATTAAAACACGCCATGCATAAGGGAGTGGGAGACACACACATGGAGTCAGACCCTCAATTTATATAATCTCCATTGAATTCAGTGGAGTGATATCAATTTAAAGCAAGAAAGGGTCTGCCTACAGACTCTTAAAGGAGTCTGTAGTTACTACCTACAACAGGTAGTAAGGTATTTTTGTCAGAAAGATGTCTTGACTATGAGGCAGAAACTTTGCTAACACAAGCAGGGGTTACACTGTGATATTTACCATATCTGAAAGGAAATAACTTGTATCTGAAATGCTTAGTATTCCAAAGTGTGTGTTTATATCATGAAAAAGCCATTTACAGGAAAAAAACAAAACAAAACAAAACAAAACACCTATACATTTTAAAGCATTTTTTAAAAAGGTATCAATTCTTTGAAAGTGCAAAGTAAGAGGACACCTTTCAGCTATTTTGCTCTCATCTCTTGGTCTCTGGGAAGAAATACAGTAAAGTAGCACTTCAAATAGTAGAGATCATTCGTACCGTCTTCATCCACTTTCCATGCCTGCTTTGGAAGCCTGGTTGGTGTCATAACTATCACAAGTTTATTTATAGTCCAGTGGTGTTCTGAGAGGTCAAGCAAGGAGAAAGAAATTCTGATGAAACCACTAGGGAGTCAGAGAGGAATTTTGTTGTGCTGAGGGTGTATTTGGGTTGTTAGGGGTTTTTGGTTTGTTTTTTAGTTCACATTTTTGGGTGAGTGGGTTTTTTCTTCCATGTTAATTTCCAAAGAAACATCCTTTGGAAGTTATTCCTTCCTTTGATGTTCCTCCTCTGTGGCTCTTTTGGCAGTGATGCTTTGGAAAAGAGTGAATGCTGAAGCCTCTTTTCAGAGCTGACACAGCAGCTCAGGGGAGGTCTCAGTGTTGGTGGCTCTCCGAGAGTTAACAGAGATGCTCTGTCCTCTGGCTGAGGCACTGGGGACTCAGCCTTGAGAAGTGCTGAGGTCCTGCCACCAAGAGTAGCTGGTCTAAAAAACTTCAGTTATTGAAGCAATGAGCTGCACTCAGCTGGGAGAATGTTTGTGGGCAAGCTTTTGCTTACCACTGTCCTCATGATGAGGAAGAAGTCATTACCAACCCAAAATATCAGCTCCCTGATCACCTTCCTGCAGACCCAGGAGGCTGAGCCCTGCCCACCAGCACTGAGGGAGACCTTGGATCCAAATTCTCTGCAGGACTGAACCAGATGTTTCTTCTTTTTCTCCTCCGGGGTATCTCCCTCCTTCAAGGATGTGTTTGGATGCTCTGTAGGGGGTTGGAGAAAGCAGAGCTGTCCCTTGCATGGTACAGAGGAAAAGTTTAGATAGAGGATTGCAGTGAACCTCCAAGGCATCCAGGACATTTGGGGTAAGAGTGGACACAGCCCAAGAAATGCAGGCTCTCCCACCAGCCCCATTTGCAAGATGGAGTGGGAAAGATCAAGGACTTTCTTGAGCAAATAAAGGACAAACCATTTCCAAAGCATTACATGAAAGGTGCAGTCAGGGTGCTGCTTCTTCAGGAAGTCAGCAAAGCAGTGGTAGCAGGTCAGAGATGGTTAATATATCACCTTCTAACTGGGACTGAATAGATTCACTTGGTATATGCAGATGTAGGTGAGGCTCAGTTTTCAATATTGTGCTTCCTGTAACATCTGACAGGGTCAACAGGCTGGTGTAGAGATCAAGAGAACAGAATAGTCTTCCAAAAATTCAATAATAATTATCGAATATTTATGTTTACCATAGGTAATCAGTGATCAGCCTTTCTCTCCAAGGCTGTGTATGAATCTTTGTATTTCAAGAACAATATAAATCAGGCCTTTTTATTTGTCATTTGTGTCAGATGAAAATTAACATCACAAGCATTATTAATAAGGCATGAACAACAGAAAGAAGAGAGGAAGCAGAGCAGCTCACTCCCTACAAGTTTCTCTCCCTGTTTATTAAGTAGATTTATCATGTACCAGTTCCCTGCTCTACCCACTTATTCTTTTCTCTCTGGTGAATCTGGGCTTTGATAGAGCTCACATGCCACTGATTCATATACCTGCTCCTCATTGAATTAAAGCCCCTCATAAATACTAACATATTCATTCTTGCAGCAACCCTTGTATCAGGCACCAGGCACCAGATTTGTGGTGGTACCAGGGGAAGTAGAAAGAGGTCCCAGGGGTGGATGAAGGCATAGAATAACACCACACCAGCGCTAAAATAGAGGATAAGGGGACAAAGAACATGCAGAAGTAGTTAATAAAGACAAGACCTGTCGATCACAATTGTCCTTCTGGTCTGTAGAATCCACTTAATAGAAGTTATCTCTTCTGGCTTTCAGGAACTCTGACCATACCTCCCAGCTTGTTTCACAGAGGAAATTATTGTCCTCAGCCTTACGGGTGAGAAAAGTGAGCAACTGAGAAATGAGGGCCCCAGCCCCAGGGATAGTCAGCTTTGATCTTTAAAGGATTTCACCTAAAACTGCAAGTCTGTCAAGTTTGCTGTCTCAAGAGCTAACCCTCAGATTTAGGACTCTTTGGGCTGAGCATTGAAGGAGTCAGAGGCAATGGAAGGTGGAGCTGGTGGGCAGATTGCCTCCACTTTGGTCCCTCTGGGTGATCAGTGGATGGACACACAAGCCTTGATCTTTGCAGGCAAACCCAAACCCAGGAAAGTGAGAAAGGTGTTATCACTGCCCATCCAGATGGAGACCTCAACATTTGGCACAGACACCCAGAGGTGAATACAGAAGCCTCCACGACAAAGACCCATAACAGAGAGGAAAAAGATGGAAGACCATCCTGGTGATCATCCCTGGGCTGCAGTGACCCCTTCCAACGCTCAACAGTACAAAACCTGCCTTTGAAAAAATACAGCTTGGCAAAAACATTGCTGCTGGTGAAGTGTGAAGTCTGGTGAGGTGGTGGTTTCCTTAAATTGGGTTGGAGAAATCATGTTCATCCAACAGACAGTTTTTCCAGAGTTTTGGCTTGATTTGTTTTGGGTTTTTTTGGTTTGTCTTAAAATGCCACTTCATTCTGCCTTATCCCCACTCTCTACAAAAAATACACATATGTCAGTTTACCATCAAAATATTCTTTTGGCTTTTGTCCCCTGGTGGTTGCACCTTTCAAATTCCCAGACCAGGCTTATGTCCAGTGAATAGATTCTTCTCAAGCTACGGGGACAAACGTCAGTGGCTGTCGTGAAATTTGTGCTTTTCACAGTATTTACTGTGCAATATTAATATATTACAATATTACACCTAATCATAATTAACAATGATACTTAGCAGCATCTATATGGCTCTTCACACCTTTAAAGTGCTGTGCAAACACTCATTAATTAATGCTTGCTTCAGGGATCCTGTACAGTAACATCTTACACAGGGCACCAAGGGACTCTCCCTGGGAGCAGAGCTGTGCTTGGCAGGGCACACTGGGCACCAGGGGCTGCCCATGGAGATATAAATTGCTTCTGCAGAATAGGTTCAGCTTCCCAGCTAAGCCTTTCTGTCCCCAGGGGGGGCATATGAAACAGCAAAACCCTCAGGAATTGGAAAAAGACAGAGTCTGGGTGTCAGGAGGATGGCACCAGTGGTGTCCAGTGACAGGACAAGGGGCAATGGTCACAAAATGGGATACAAGAGGTTCACCCTAGACATAAGGAAAAACTTCTTTACTGTGAGGGTAACAGAGGGCTGGAACAGGCTGCCCAGAGAGGTTGTGGAGTTTCTCTCTCTGGAGACATTCAAAACCTTCCTGGACACCATCCTGTGCAACTGCCCTAAGTGAACCTGCTCTGGCAAGTGGGGTTGGACTAGAAGATTTCCAGAGCCCCCAAACAACATTCTGTGACTCTGTGAAAACATGGTGATGCTAACTGCTCTTATACACCAGCACTGGTTCTGGTCCACCTTGGTGACCTGAAGCCATCTATTAAGGGTCAGTGTCTTTTCTTGGGTCAGCACAAGTCCTGCGTGCTCACAAGCTCAGAGTACCCATGGCAAACCTGAAGCAGGGGTGAAGATGGAGAGGGAGAGAACAGTGAGAGGGGAAGGGGGAACGAGAAAGCCATCAACATGGGAGCTGCTCCAGGAGCATGATGCAGAAGCTGCTTCTCCCCAGATCTCCTTCACACACCACTTCCCACTGTCCACATTTAGGCTCTGGGGAGAATCATTTCTCTCCAGTTTGCATTTTGGAGGTGAACAGCAGGTCCATTTTTTGCTTCTCACCCAGCCCGTTCAGTGCTGCTATGGCTGCCTGGATGAAATGCATCTCTTCTCAGCTTTTCACTGTCTTGCTCTGAAATCTCCACTCCCATCCCTCTGCAGAGCTCAGTAACAGCTTGCTTCATCTTCCTCCTGTCAGCACTCTGCTTTGACCCTTTAATCAGGGGACATGGCGTTTATCTGGAAGACATATGCCTTAGGTGTCTTGTATAAGGTGCCACACAAAGCAAATTCAGTCAGGCCTGCCAATAACACATCATCTAACCAGATGGGGATAAACAGACTTGAATTCATTTGCTCCCTTTTCTCTACTCAGTAGTAGCAAGCACCAGAGAAAAGGCTGTTACTAGCTTTGTATAACGTCTCTGGGTACAGGGTTTTTTTGTGCTTTGCGTTCAAGGAGAGCTTAGGTCAGCCTCACAGCTGCTTTTGAACAGAGATGGTTGGCATTAGCAAAACCAGAAGCTTTTTGTCACTTGTTCCCATGACACAGTAGATACCAAAAATTAACAGTGTCATGAAGAGTTTTGGTTTGGTTTGGTTAGGTTAGTTTTGTTGGTTTTTTTTTAGCTCAGTGAAATCTTGGTTGTGCTTTTTTTAAAATGTAATTTGCATAAAACAAGGAGGAAGTGTGAGCCCCCCCTAGGCACAGATATATGATTTGTGTTGAATTCTCAATGGAGACGTGACCAAGATCATTTTTTTCCTTTGATGACCTCAGCAAGATTGATATCTACATTTCACCAGCTGAAGTGAAAGAGTTATTATTACAGAGCCTGTAGCAGAGCTGACATCTTTGCAATGAATGAAGCTGTTTCTAGCTTAGGGAATTCAAATGGCCAGGACAGGGACATGCTCTATATGGTAAAAGCAGAGATATCAGCATTCAGACCAACAAAATGGGTCTCAGTCAGTCAAAAGATCAAAGAAATACCTCTGAGGAGAACAGCTTTTCTTCTGAAAGTGCTAATTGGAATATTTGATAGCGACACCATTGTATTTTTTTTTCCCAGTACTTTTTTAATTACATTATCTTTCTTTGGTTTCTCTTCATTACAATTATCCATTTTTCTCTTTAGGAAATTTAAGGAATAGCAGAACACCTTTGAAACATCCTTTCAAAGCAAACAGGTTTGGTCTATTTAAGAGCAAAAAAACATGGAGACAGTTTTCTGTGAGGGGTCATACCTGTCACACAACAAGACCAACCTATTCCCTGTAATACACTCCTTGCTGTGGTCACATTTATACATAAATGCAAGAGATGAACAGTGACATGCTATGAAAACCCCAAATAGGATCATAGCCAATAAATGGGATCATAGCCAGTGGAGAGCATCCCTCAGGGCTGGGTGGCAAGGCTTGATATTTATTATTGTGTATAGGTGATTCAGAAGGAGATACCAACCCCCACATCATTGTCCAGAAATCTGTACAAATGGTGACTGTGAGGAGATTGTGATAAAGCAAAATTTACTGATTTGAATTACAGGCACATAGAGATTAGGGCCCTGATCAAGCACCTACTGAAGTCAACAAAGGGGGAAAAAAAATTGCAGCCAGCCTAAGTGAGCATATGGCAAGTCAAGTCACTCTCAGATTCAAGGTCATATGGGAAACACACAACATTGCTGATATTTCACACCTCAGGTGAATGAATTAACCCTGCTTAGAAACAGTTGTATCTGCTCACAAACCTCAGCCTGAATTTCAGAGGAAGCAGGTCTGTGATCACACTGCCTGCCAGCTTCAACGAAAATTGACAGAGTGAAAGAGACCATGAAAGTTTAGGAGCTTAATTAAAAGCAGCATCTGGGCAAATTAAAGGAGAGAGAATGAAATGAGTGCCTCTGCAGACAAAGAGGCAGCAGCACCTTGCTGCTGCACATCTGCCTCTGTCCTGCAGGAGCTCTGCAAGGACCTGGGGACACAACAGGGACATCTCCATCCACCTCCTTCATCATCACTCAGAAAGCTGATTGTTCCTAGATGAGGCGAAGCAAATGCACGTGTATCCAAAGAGCTGGGATCCTATTTTATGGATATTTTCATGTATATGTGTTGGGGGAAAAAAATGGTGGGTAAATAAAAAAATGAAGGATACTGTGTGTAAGTAACATTCCTGCTGATTTCAAACATCCTGGACATCAGAAGCAAAAAACAAAACAAAACAAAACAAAACAAAAAAACAAAACAAAACCAAAAAACCCCCCCAAAAAAAACCAAAACAAAAACCCCCACACAATAAATAAACAAACAACTAAAGCAAAGTAGCCCACTATTCTCCTTTGCAAACATTTTGTTGTTGTTTTTTTTTATTGTTCACTGAGGTCTCGGTTAAGTCAGACTGCCCACAATAGTCTTTTGAGATGTGGCACAACATAGTTCAACCTTGGGCCTCCTGAATCTGATACAGCAGAGAGGTGAAAATAGGCAAAGCCAGATGTTCAAATACTTTCACTTTGGCAACAAGAGGAGCAAACATAGTGAAGAGGTCAAGGGCCAGGAGAAGAGAAATGGAAGAAAGGCTACAGCTTTCAGTAAAGAAAAGTACTAGAGCTCAGAAACGGCATGGAAGCAAAATAATGAAGTCGAGGACCTCACATGCTTCTGCTGCAGCTGGAAAATGCTTAAGCCTGAAAGTCGGATTTAGGTCTGTCACAATAACACTGTGCATTTCAGACTGATTGAATTACAGCTCACAGGTGCTCCTTGCTCCATGCATTTCATCCTTCTTCCTTCCACAGCAGGCTTTAAACTCCAGCACACAAGGCAGATGAAAAAGATTGCTTCCTTGCATTCTCCTTCACACTGCTAAGTCTCCATCCCATATATAACCACGTTTTTTAACACGTAATGCTCCACGGAGGAAACCCAAGTGCCATCAGAGCAGGCTGCTGTGATGGACTGGGTAAACATGATATTTTGGTGACAGGTAATTTTCATACTCAACTGATTAATTCCAGAACACGGGAACAATGGGCTTTTTCAGCTGCTGAATAATGCATGTGTGGCATTGCAACTGGTAAGCAGCAGGGCTCCCGGCTGGTGATAGAAATTCACACACCCATGCTATTTTAATAAGCTATTGCTGTTAAAGAAGTCTATTTACGTTATTCATCTCCAACATTTGCACAAACATGTCAGCTGGGGAAGTGTGTGGGGGGAGGTAGGAGGGAAAAATGAGGTCATATTCATATACACTTTCTTAGCTGTATAATTTATATAAGCCTTAAAACGAAACAAAAAACTTATTTCCAAGGGAAAGAAAACACCATGACCACCACCTGAAACCTGGATAATGTGAACATGATGGGAACAGACCATAGCAGAAGAGAAAGAACAGGATAAGGACATACATAGAGAACTTGGCATAGGCTGCTCCAGACTTTTGTGAGCCAGAAAAATTCTGGGCTTCTCTGCAGTGCCACTGGTCCCTTTGGAGCCATTTGGACCATGTCCTCATCACCATCTCCCCATGAACCAGTTCAAAACTTCCAGAATAAGCAGACCTGAGAGTTTTCCCAGCTGCTCTGCTGTAATGCATTGGGTGTGGGACAGGGGCCACCAGGTTGGAGTCCAGTGCTACTTCACTTGAGTTATGATGTGTAGACCACAATAAGAAGGAATTAGCTCTTAGTTATGGGATCTGACTCTTAAATTTGTTTGTGTTATGAGCTAGTGGCTTAATTTCTTTTATAGCTAATGGAGATCTGGTCAATGCTGATCATCTGTAGAAGTCCATTTTTTGTGTCTCTAATACTGATCAGGGGAGAAATGATTTTGCATGAGAGGAAGATAGTAGTATTAAAGACTCTGGGATGTCCTGGCTGGTTCCCATTTGCTGTTCCAGGGAGGTATAGGTTTCCCATAAATGTTGGGTAATGCTTACTAGCTCAAATGAGATATCTTGAATACCAAGGGACATTAAAAAATACACCCTGTTCAGACAACTTGTATGACATTTTTTACCTCCATCTACTCTAATAGGATATCTAGATTTGTGTGCCTTAATCTCTGATCTGAATCCCACACAAAAGTGACAAAGTATCCTCATTTTCAACAGAGTCCCTCTGAAGAAGAAGGGGACTGAGTAGATGATCTTCTCCACTACCTCCTTATGTCCCAACTAGTGAGTAAAAAGATGGAGGTAAACTGGAGTCTGAAGACAGATCTATAAATGTGAAAGGCCCTCACCTGAGAGTTTGGTGTGGGCAATGAATCTGTATGAGTGTCACATGGGACACGCAGCCAAACATGGTCCCACATGTGACAATGTCTGAAATCCAGCAGAACCCCCTCCAGGCAGCAGAGCTGATGGAAATATGCTAATTGCTCTTTTTTCCCCCATGTCATTGTGTTCTTCATTTGAGTTCCTCAGGAATAAACTGCTTTTAAAGCAAGGAGCAAACTGGTTTATCCCAAGCAGCTAACCTCAGACTTGACTCCCACTTTGCTTTATTTTGTTGTTTGGATCTGGGTGCTGGTGTAGTTTCATTCCCTACTACCTCACATCTAAGTTTTTGTTTGTATGGTAAGTATTAGCTGTCATAACATGCTTTTAGAAATTCATAGTCCCAGATTTTGGTTCTCCTTAGCTGCCTGGGAGTATTTCCTCTCCCTTTTGGGGGCAATCATCTCTGGCAGACTCTGGGAAGACACCTTCCTTTTAGAGAGTGAGGCTGTTTCTCAAAAGAGCAGAGGAATGGTATAAGCATGTTTTTTGGGATGTGACTGTTTAATTACATAACAGCTCAATGATTTATATCATTACACTTGAGGCTTTGAGCCTTTATTTTATTTCACTTGTTTTGACTTTGCAAATAGAAAAATATGGGAAGGGTGGGGAGAGGAAACCCCAAATCTTTGCTATGGTACACCCTGGAGTATATTAACATAGGTGGAGGTTGAGGAGTGCCCAGCTGTGACAGGAAGGAGTTGGAGCCCAGGGATGGCCCCAGCAGCACATTGTGCAATGTGTTATTTCAGTCTCTCTGGAGGCCAGTAATTGTGCATGTCAGAAAAACTTTAAGATAACCAGTGTAGAGGCTAATGGCTGCATAAGGAGACCAACTGGCAGAACACATTGAACCAATTTTCTTACAATGTCCCCCAAATTTTTCTTTAAAAGCCTTCCGCTTCAGTCTGGGGAGAAGCATGAGAAACTTGCCTGAGGCTTTCTGAGAAACCAGGGGAGGAGGAGGAGAAACAGTCCCCTTTGTGTCTTTCTCATCTCTCTCAGCCCAATAGTAATTAAACTTCTGTTGCACCCACTGTGCTAGTCACTAATGGGAAAATGCAAATAGACATCCTCACTCCACAGGGATTTTGTTCTGAAAAGATAAGATGAGGGAGCATTACTCTTCTGTTAGCACAGCAATGGTAAGCAATAGAGTTTGTTAGAAAGTTATTCACTAAAACTTCCAGCCAATTTCAGCATGTTTGAAGAAAACAGGGTGCTTATTCCTCTCAAACAAAGTTTTAGAGGGGCTGATTTATCAGTACAGATTTTGGTGTTTGCTGCAAGACATCGCTGAAGCGTGCCCTAAATTTCAGTAAATTGACATTTAATACTCAAACCTAACTTAACCTGGCTCACTTTTTTGAATATCTTGTGTGCTCCCACACAGTCTATAATGGGATTTTCCCCATAGCTCCCTGCAGAATTCTACTCTGCAGTGATTTGGAAGAGCAAAGAAAGCGGAAGCTGGAGGAGAGTAGAAAAGGAAGCTATTCTGAGCACAAAGCCTGGAGGCAGATGTAGCTTGTGGAACTATCACATTCAGCCTGAGTTATTGGAGCAAATCAATACTAATTATTTCAAGGCTGAGGCCTTTTGATGGGGTTTCTCAGAGTACTCATGGTGATCTTTTATTGCTTCTTTTGTAAAATTTGCAGGGTGAGCCGTTATCGCAGTGTGCAGAGCAAGGATGCTGTAAGGCAAGGGAAGGGCCCACTGCTTGGTCTCACCTTTTTTTTTCCAGCACCCTTGTACAACCTCTGCAGCAGGGTGTGCAAACACTGGTGGAGGATGGATTTCAAAGGACTCATAAGTTCTTGGAGGGATGGGAGGATCCCAAAAGCTCCTCTCCCGCAAGGACAGGACCATGTTTAGGCTCTTCGCTTTAGGGGACAGGGAGAGGACTTCACAGTCCTTTCAAGCAGCCTCAACTATAAATGAGAAGCCAAAGGAACTTGAGATCCACAATGGAACACCAGTGTCTTCTCAAAGAAGGAAAGAAGACTGCATGTTTCTGCATCAGTGCAGCTGAGGGAAGTTTCACCTTCTGCACACTCCTCCAGCAAGGAAGTGCTCCATCCTCCTCACAAAAGAGACGTTCCTTTAGTCATTGCCAAACTCATCTACAGAAAACAACTTGTGTAGTTATCAACCATAACTCATCAGACTGGAATCCCAACCAGGGCCCAAGCTCTCCCTCCAAGAAACACAACAGTTTACTGTCTCTCCACTGATGCTTCAGGTTAATTTCAAGCTCATATATGGAAAACAGCTCCCTAAAACTCTCAACCCAGTGGCTGCCCAGACCAAACCTGAGAGCTCTGCTGTGATGAGGGTTGATGGTTTACATCTCAGGACTGCCCAGCACAGCCTCTGTGGGGTATGGTACTTACCCTCACCTGGCAGGCACATGCTACAAAAGTGATCTGCACCACTCATCTCACAGCATTTTTTACTACCTCCAGGAGCTTCTGTATTCCTTCTATTATCTGCTGATCTTTATGCCAGAGAATCTAAGAAGCACAAGTGCTCTGCAGAACCATTCCTGCAAGGGTCCTGGTTTACACAACAGGAAAGAATTCAGCTGCACCCCAGCACCTTGCTTAAGAAACTAAGGTACAGCACAGCTGGCTTTGATGCATGACACAGGTCTGGGAAAGGTGAGGGTAGCCAGAAGGTCAACTATAAAAATCAGTGTTATGATATCCATTACCACTTAGTTTCTCCATTTTATGGGAGGGGCTATAATGTTTTTCTCTTATAAAGGCTCTTCTAGCACTGGTTTTATTTTCTTGATTCAGCGGCTGAACCAGGAAACATAAAGTTTATTTCATTTTATCCACAATGAAATATCTTTTTCATTCTCTGTCTTCTTTTGGTTTTATCCTTTATTTCAAAGAATAAAAAAATCACTCACATTTCCAGTCAACATGCTGATTTTTGAGACAAAGTTTTGGTTTTGTAAATAGCAAGGCACAAGACTGAAATATTTTCTTTTTCTTTCATTATTTGGGGGTGAAAGACCTGGAAAATGTGGTGTGATTTTGTCAAGTTTCAGGTTAACCAAAAATGACTTGTTTGTGGCAAGTGAACTACTGTCTGAGAACTTGCTTCACATAGCTCCATTCTCCACTAACCCCTTTTTGTCTTTTTAGATTTGAAATTCTTCAGGGAAGAGCCTGACTTGCCTTCTGCACAGGGGAGAGCACTTTGAAGATAAAAATTGTTAGAGCAGTGCTAAGTATTGTGTAGCCTCAGAAGAATGTGTTATCAGCTTACAAAGCCACTTTGAAAAGTAGCATACACTCTAAGGCACTGACATCCGCCGGTAAAAATAAAATAAAATAAAAAAAAGAAGTGTAAGTGGGATTTACTGTCTGCTATCTAACTTTTCTCCTAGACCTCAACTGCAGGAAACATACTGCAAGTCAGGCAGAGTTTTTCACAGTAACAGCAGCTCTGGATGAAACTTGTTTTTAAGAATTCTGTAGCAGCACCAGAGTGCCAAAGCTTTCTGCATTTGGATCAAAGAAACCTCCCAAGGTCACAGCATATCAGCCCAGCCTGCACAAAAACATGATTCAGCAGATCAAGTGCTGTTAACCAGCAGCTGGTTTTCAGGTGAGCCCACCTCTTCTAAGAAATTGTATTCTGAGAGGGATTTTTTTCATTTCCCCAATGAACATCACCGCAGAGCTTCAGAACTGGGTACAAACTCCATGATACCCAACTGTTCTCTATCATCTTTATAAGGGAATAAAACCTTGTGACTTCTATTCAGGCTAGACTATCCTTCTAAAGGCTTACAGGGAACTCCAGAGATACCTGGTATTTCTTCAGTCATGGATATCATTTAGCTTTTTTTCTGGCTAGCACCAGACAATTACAGATGGAAGAACTGGAAATATTTACTCATGTTTTGGAGAAGTTGTCCTACTTGCCCCCACTCTACTCTTTGCCACAACCAGTTTCACAGACCCACATAACCAAGTTGCTCCCCTTTTAGTCCAGTCAGCAATAGTTTTTGCATTACAGAAAGCAAGCCCTGCCTGTACATTAAAAGCAGGGAAAAAAATACTCTCAGAAGGATGAGAAAAGTGATCAGCACTATTGAGCTGAGCCCAGGGGTCTGTACACAAGTGCTGCTGCTTTGGTACCTTCAGAGACACCTTGAGCTGAGGACTCCCTTGGAGAACTAGGTAACTTTTTAAGGTCCTAGAGATGCTTTAGTGCTCACAGGACTGAAGAGTGGATGGTGGGTTATCCCATGAGACTTTTCACCTAGTATCCAAGAGTCTAATTCTGCAAATTCATCTTTCTATACTGCCTGAGAGCACGTAGCAGTCTGACCTTGCAGATCAGCCATGGGGCTGGGAGGAGAACTCAGAAAGCTCCTTCCAGAGACCCCCTGGCTTCCTTATGGCTCTGGACCACTGTCCTGCACCACATGTGTGTGCAGAAAGTCCACCTGGTCCTTCTACTCTGAGTGACTTGTGCATCTGGTAAGGGGTTGTTCAGCCAAATTTAACTGGAGATCCCTTGTAGAGCTGCTGCAGAATCCACTTGTAGCTGTTCTTCTCCTGCCCCTGAGGGAACCTGGCCTCCTTTTATGTGAATATTCCCCAAACACATACATGTTTTTCCTCCTTCCTATTTAAGCATCATAAACACCCTTTCTTTTCACTACAGCACTGCCTAGAGAAGGTCCCAATATGTTGGAGTCACACTAAAGCCAGCATCTTTTAGCAGATATCTCTAAAATTAGCCAAGGACAGCCTGTAAATCTGTGCTGAGGCTCTGTTGCAGGTGGGAACAAGGAGCATCACCTTAAAAACTGTAGTAGGCAGGGAAGCAAGCTCTGAGCTCTCTGTGTATATCAATTACATGGGGGCAGTGAGCACCCATCACTGCTCCTCTGCTGTCCTGTGCTGCTGGTGGTACCTCCTGTGGCTTCAGAGGTCTTCAAGTAGGAGGGTTTGTAAGAAGGGACCAGGAGGCAGAGCTTCCTCTGCTACACCACCCAGCTGCCTCCTGCCATCCAAAAAGCTCATAAAGAGTGGTATAAATTCATAAGTTTATAGGAACATAGGGAAATTTGATGGGAAAAAAAAAGGGCAAACACCTCAGTCTAGAAGCTCTCAACTAAACAGCAGCCAACCACTTATTATTAATATTATTTTAGCTTCAAGGCTTCCATTAAAAGCAACCCTGTGTCCTGGGGCAAGACAAGAGCTGAACTTGAGCCTGTGAAACAGCTCACTCAGGTGACTTGTTTTCTGAAGACAAACCTATTAGTAAATTTTGGTCTCAATAAAAAAGACAGAGCATTTCCCCCATCTGGCATATCCTAACCTCTAGGATTTAGTATTTTTTTTCTATACCTGGAGCAGTAAATTTGCCTAATCCCAGATCACATTTAACTCCTGACTTACTCCAGACAAGAAAAGCTTTTGCAGCCTCTTGGAGTCACTCCTTTCTTTCTTTTGTTTGACAAGAGGCTTCAAAGCCATCATAGTGTCCATTTAATAACATAAGGTTTTCAGAGTATCACTATCTGCAGATAACAGCTGAACTCCCAACTGCTCTTTTGGCCACCTTCTGAACTTAATGCTTTTTTTTTATTATTAATTTTTCCCAATAAAATGAGGTACTTCCCAGCTGCAAACCCCAAAGCACCTTACAGAAGGTCAGTAGCAGTATATTATTTACCAAAGGAAAACTGCAGCACAGAGAGGGTGGAATCCCCAGCCCATGTCCCCAGAGTCCCAGCTAAATGTAGGAGGCTGAAGGACATAATATTGCCACTTGGTTTGAACCACACATAGTGCTGCCCCAAAAGGTGACCATGTGTTCAAGGTTACCATAAGATGTCCCCATGCTCCAGAAGACATTTTCAGGGTATCTTAAATGTTCTTCAAGATATATAGGCACAGATTTGGGTTTTTTACTGCTTGTTCCAATCTGATTGCTGCACCATACTGACTCCATGTGGTGCTGGCTGAGGGAAAACTACCCAGGAGAAGGAGGGATCTCTGTTGGATGGTGTTCAGAGGGAGAGGACCAGTGAGAAGCAACATTCACAACAGTCTCATTTTCTTTACTCAGAGCACATGTTCATGTCACTTTCTAAGCATTTCTAACTACATATATTCAGATATTTAGTGGAAGGGGGGTGGGGGTGTGTGGTGAGGAGTGAAGTAACAATTTTGTAAAATGCACTCTAGCTCCTGGTGGAGGTAAACTGGGAGCTGTGACACTGAAAAGTGGCTTGAGGGGTTACTTCTAGCTTGTTTAGGCAATCAGACCATGTGTTTTCATGGCAAATAACTTTTGAACCCATCGGTCACTTCCCACCAACCTGGCACAGGTAGCCCAGAATGCTGTGGATGTCCCAACGCCTGGAAGTGTTCAAGTCCAGGTTGGATGGGGCTTGGAGCAACCTGGTCTAGTGGGAGGTGTCCCTGTTCATGCAGTTGGGTTGGAACTGGGTGATCTTCCAACCTCAACCCTTCTATGATCCTGTGACTACGACTGAGAGGGAGCATTCCCAAAGCTAAGCTGCTCCTCCAAGTTCCATAAAAACCAAGCAGCCAGGGAGATGAGAACAGAAGGAAAGGCAGACACCCCCAGAGAGTATTAGCCACGACAGCAGCCAGATAGAGACACACACAGAGACAAACACACACAGCTTTCAGTGCCCCAGCTGATGGAAAACACCGACTTGTCCCTGCCCAGAGACTCCAAAGAGCAGCCCCGAACCTGGGGAGCGAGGCTGCTTTGATCCTGCCCGCAGGCGGCATCCCTGATCTCCTCTGGAATTTGCCCTCCTAAGGCTGGAACAAATCAGTCAGATGAATGGGAGGAGGCAGGACAGCAGCAGCCACCTCCTCTCATTCTCCTCCCTCGCTCCTTAGCACTCACCTTGTCCTTTGCTCGCCGCGTCCATCCCGCAAACACTGCTGCTCCTAAACCCTGGCTGTGGGGACCAAAGCAGCCAGCCTGGGGTGAAGCCCTGAAAGAGCTGAGATGACATCTCTGGATGAGCTGACGGCATCCCTTTGAGATGCTAATGAAAAACATCCTGCTAAAAGGAGTAATTCCAAAGGCCACTGAGCTGCTAGAGCCCAGAAGGGCCTTGGGTGATCCCCAGGGCAACTCAGCTTTTCTCCCAGAAGCTGAGGAGAAGGTGTGTTACACCAGTGAGGAGGAGTTCCTCATGGGTGAAGCCCCCAGTGTGAACCCCTGTGCTTGTCCCGAAGTATCAGGAGGTGGAGATGAGTCTGCATGGACTCACACACAGAAACACTTCTACACGTGCCACAAATAGATGAAAAATGGAGTTCTAAGAAGGCTTGAGTTCTCCTTTTCACTGTATTTGCACCATGGTAATAACAGCATCATGGGCATGACCAGTCCCCAGTTCATGTTGGACATATATTCCTCCCCAGAATAAGCTGCAGGAATGCAGAAGATCCAAAGGCATGGGATGATTTTCTGTAGCCCCTTCCAGCCTCCACCTTGAGAGTTCAAAACAGGGCCATGTTCTTCATACCTCCTCTGCCACCAGGGACTTCCAAAGCACTCAGCATGCTTACAAACAGACCTGCTCTTAGCATGGTACTTTTTGGCAGCTCTGAGAAGCCAACCAGGTACTGGCCCATTACATATGGTTCTGTGGAAATCCACAATCAATGACAGCTTCTGTTGCAAAGAGCTGCAGTGCTGGTTGGATGGGCCCTTGAACAAACTGATGTAGTGGAAGGTGCCCCTGATTCCCAGATTCTTGATGTAAAGAGTCTCTTCTGACATTTTACATACTACGGCCTGACTCTCACCAGCTCAGAGCAAACTGTGCTCAGAGAGGATGAAATTCAGCTTCCCCAATCACACCCACAACCAGTTTTCCACTCACACTTTCTGTTCTTCCCTTCCTGATTCATTTAAAATCGACTAAGAAAAATGTCACTGCTTTCCACAGAAAGCATGATTCTGACCAAGGCAAAAGTCAGCCCTTTAATTTAAAACAGTTGAGGGGCAGAAAATTCAGTGAAGCTGCTCAGCTAATGCACAAACAGTTTGTAATTACAGGAGCAGGCTGGGGAAACAGGACCTACCTAGGGAATATTCTTATTAAATAAAGCAGAATTCTGTCACCTTCTTAATCATGAAATATTGATGAAACTGTAAGCAGTCCCTCTGAGGTTTTAGCCTCTGCCCTCTGCTTGTGTATGCATGTGTCCACACAAAGACAAAGGGGAAAAAAATAACCCTCAAAGCCTGCCCATGGAGCTGCAGAATACTAACCATGCTGCCCTCTACCACTGGATTTTGCTGAGCTTGTATGGGCATATGGGTTGGAGAAATAAAAATTCACTTGGCACAACCAGAAACTTCTTTTAGATCGAATGGGTAATGGAAGGATGATTAAATAGAGTGAAATAAGAAAGGACATGTTGAAGGGAGGGCTGTCTCATAAATCATCAGAGCAAAGGCCAGGTGTTGATGTCCTTCCTTACCCTGAGTAACTCCGAATGTTCTGGAGGCTGTAGAGAGATACTGAAGTCCAGGTATCCTGTTGTGTCAGATCTTCCCCTGGCATCACAAGGACATTCTTGCAGCTCTGGTCCTTGTTTCTGGGTCAAACAGCAGCTGACAAGAGAAAAACAAGCAGTGAGACAACATATCTTCAAAAGCCAAAGACAAACAAGAGCAGCAGAAAGTTTGGAGAGCTGGAGCTCTGAGCATCTTCATTCTCCTTTGGGAAGTCTAGGAGTCCAGGGCTTCAGCCATCAATTTGTTGAGAGGCCTCAGCAACAGGAACCCAGAAAAGCCCTGAGGGAGGAGAGCCAGGGGCTATGAATAATCTAGGTGAATCCAAGAAATTTAGGGAAGAAAAATCACAGGGAAATTTTCATCTCTTCACCCTTCTTTACACAGTGGGAAGGGACAGAAACTCTTTTCAAAGCAAAATAATGGTGATCTGCTCCACTCCTGTGACTCAGCTCCATGATTCTACTCAAGACAAATAAATAAGGAAAAATGGGAGATCCCAAAAGGAAAGGGGCATTTAGTACCACAAGCAAGAACTGGAAGAAGAGTGCATCACCAGTAATGTACCTCCAAAAGCTGACAGTAGGCTGGGACTGGTTTTTATAGCCCCTTCTATAGCCCCTTTTATAGGACCTTCTGACAGAGGTGGATCAATGGGGATGTGGAGAGAAAAACAGATGGGAAAGCAAGACTGCCCACAAGGATCAGCCAGGAATAGTAATCACTACGTGAGGCTATAAGGGCTTTCTTGATAAGTAAAACATTCCAGTTTGGAGGAATAAGGGAAAAAGGGGCTGGGGCCAGGCTGGCTGGCAAGCAGAGGAAGGAAGGATCAAAGCACTGGAGGAGGAAGGAGGACAAAGACAGGGAGGCTGCAAGAGCTTCGAGAGGGAGAGATGCATCAAGCAGCAGGGGAGCCTTCCCTCTGCCCACTGCAATGAAGCCTTTGTTCTGCTCCTTTCATGTTCATGTACATCACTGTCCATGAGGGCATCAGACAGGAGCTGAATCAATCACCTGCTGGTCCCAGGGGACAGCAGGGCAGGGTTGGTTTGCTCTCCCTGATGGTTAGCTCTGAAAGGACATCCTCTTATCCCAGGTCACTTCTGGGACCCAGGTCTTTACTGCATGTCTAAATGCTGCAAACCCTCCTGCCTCCATCACACTGATTCAGTACAGTGCCTTCATTGCAACTGAGTAAGAATTATGAAAAAAAAAATAATAAATCCATATTAAAATAAAATAAAATATACAAATAAAATAAAAATTCATACCCCAACTTCAAAACTTGCTGCTGAAACACGAAGCTGAGGCCATGGCCCTGGATGTTTTCAGTGCTCCTCTGCTCCAGATTCCAGTCATGCTTGTCACAGTCACACAGCCTCTCTCTAATTGTCAGGCACAGCCCTTTGTGTTCCAAATAACCCCTGGAAAGGCTACACTCAGCTGATAAAGTAGGCACCCTGGGGTGCTGCATTTGGGGGCTTCAGGATAAGGCAGTCCTGCCTCTACTCTTGGTTGATGCAGGCTGCAGGAGAGCCTGGAGGATTGTGGAGAGGAGAGAGAGGGGCTCTGGTCACCAGAGTGAGAGATGGAGGAACTCTGCTTCAGGACAACAGCTGGAAGATGGAGACAAACAGCTCTTGGATGCACACTGAGCAACAGAGAGAGGATGGTTGCATGCAGGAGCAGCCTTGGTCAGCTCAGGTCCACCAGTGGGTATCAAGGGGTCCCTCAGGCTGAGTTTGTATCGTACTCTCTGCAATGGAAAGTGCTTCAAGATAACTCAAATATACATCTACAGTGAAAGAACATTCACTTTGAGAAGTTTTTCCCCTGCTTCAGTGTACCTGAAGCATCCCACCAATTCCAGCCATGGGTGGAAGCATTACTTTTAGCTACCAAGTCCATTACAGCAATAAACAGACAGTTTATCTGCAGGCTTTAATTATTCATCATCTTCAATCCTTTCCACCTACATGCTCAAGTGCCTTTCAGCCACTTTTGGCTTTAAGCAAATCAGGCACAGGAATGCTCTTTTTTAAATGTTTCTTGCTGCGACGAAGGATGCTGCCCTCCAGTCCATCCCTTGCTCACCAAATCCCACCTGGTGGGACACTCCTCAGGGTGACACAGCAAGGCTGCAGGCAAGGGGCTGAACCCTGTGCAGAATGCAGCGACTCACAGCCAAAGAAGCTTGCTTCAAAAAAATTACAGGCTAACACAAATTTTCTGCATGGTTTGGTTGGAGGACAGAAAAAGTTTCAGAGAGAAGAAGTGAAAGAAGAAACAAGGATGCACGGTCTGGAAAAAAAGCCAAAGTGCCTGCACACCTCAAGACAACAAAATAAGGTAATTGTGGTGAGTTAAAGCATGTTAGAACCACCAGAAACCACAACAATTTATTTAGACAAAAATTCTGCTGCTGATATCCTTCTGCTGAGCAAGTCCTTACAACTATCCTGATCACTTTTTTTTTGGTCTGAAGAGTGGGTCTCACACTAGGTCTGTCCCAGTGCCATCTGTCTCTAGTTTTCAGGGTGAAGCACTCCCTGGTTTCAGTGTCTGGTGGGTTAGGTAAGGGCTAGCACATCTCAGGCTTCCACAGGTAGTTAGCAGCTTTGCTGCTAATTTGGGACTATCTGAATTTCACCTCCAAGTTTTGACATTTTGCCTATTCATTAGCTGAATTTCCTTCTGGAAATGACCCCATATCTGTATCACTACATCTTTACAATGAAGCCCAAGGGGGTTTATACTCTCCAGTAAGAGTTCTTAAATATTTCCAGCACTTTATTTGGAATAGCTGCTTCTGCTGGCTGCATACAAGGCTCATGTAGGCAATACATTTTCCAGATTCTTTCCATCCTCCACTCTTTTTTGTTGGAGATGTGCTCCAACATGGGAACAGATTAAACTGAAGCAGAGGAAACATTGGAGCCAGGCTGGCTCAATAGTTTTATAGTAGAAATTACTTTTAAAACCAGCACAGACTACAGCAGAGCTCTTCAGTTTGTGTATCTGCAGACTTGCTTTTAATAGCAGCATCCAGTAGATGCCGTAATTATCAAGAAGCAAAATTCCTACTTTCACCAAAAAATAAGATGATATTGTAGTATAGTATTAATCAATACATGATCCTGATTTAATCTTGTGTTCCATGACAAGATGTGGTGAAGGCCAGTGCCTGCCTAGGGGATCCCTAAGACAAGGGCAACCTGGAGACATGGCAGGACACAAGCTACAACAAACCCACAACATATCACCCTAAGCACAACTCTGAAGTCAAGACTTCCAGATGCATATTTCCATTGGCCACAAACAGGCCTTTCTACCCTCTTTCTCTGCCTGTTTGATATTAGCCCCAATGGAGCTTCCCAGATTTGCACCAGTTCAGAACTGGGCAATCAAAGCTCTGTTAGGATTTATGCTAATCCAGTAACTTGCAGTAAGAGCAGAGAATAATTCCTGTTGCACTAAGCTCTGCAGAAGCATGAAATAAGAGACAATATCTACCTGAAGGAGCTCATGAGCTCTGTAAATGAAAGAGCAAATGAGACAGCAGTGAAAGGAAGATGTCTGATTGAACATGGCATAGTGTTGCAGATTGGGTGTATGAACACCACACACTGATTATGCTGCTATAGCACTGCTGAGGCTTGTATTTCCACCCGAATGTATTCAACCCTTCTGAGGTTAAGCTCACCCAATTTTGGAACACAAATAACTTCCAAAATCTCCATTTCGGAAGCCTTCATTCCTTGGGAAGCCAATGACAGAATGATGACGTTGCTCTAAACTCACCTCCAGGCAAACCAGGCTCAGTCACTGATGCAAAACTCTTGCCTTCCCTCCTGCCTCTCTTCTTCCTTTCCTGCCTGCTCCTGGTTTGACATTTTTCACTGTGACAGTCGTCAGCCAGTGCATAATATAATCAAAAAGCTCCTTCTGGCTTCAAGCCGTTTCAGAAATAAATTTCCACAGCACCCTACATTAAAATGCAACCTCTGTCCTGTACCTTCCCACTGTGTAACTTTGTGTTCCTTTCCTCCACTCCATGCTTTTGGGTTTAGGGGGTCTGGCTTTGTTTGTAATTTTTTTTTTTTCTCGTTTCACACTATCACATTATCCCATGTTGCAATTGTAAAACCACATTATAAAAGCAGCCAATATTGAACTAATTTTATCACAGGGCTAGTAATAAAGTTTAACACCACCTGTAATATTGTTGTACACCAGAAATATTGCAACAGAACAGTAATATCCTGTTAAATTCATTTTCCATCTAACACCACAAGATCTGTTGAAAGATGTTAAGGGTGAAGGGCTTGTAGATTTTTTAACTATTTTTTTTATTTATTTTTGTGAAGTACCGTAAATGTTTACATTTCAGAAAAAAAAATACATCACAAGTTTGGCAGTAATCGTTCTGGTGACACATCTAATGCCTTCATTGTCTTAGAAGTAATAGATGGCAATAGATGGCCAGTAGCTACCCTGCAAAGCAATATACATCATTAGAGCCAGCTCACAGAAAGGAAAAGGTGGTTTTAACATGGCCTCTATTAATGCAGTATCCTGTCCCCTCACAATGCTTTATATACTTATTATTTGGTACCCCAGGGAATTAGATGCAATTATTCTTTTTTTTTTTTTCTTCTTGGGCAGAGAAATGGGTAAAATGCTAAGCAGCTTGCCTCAGGTGACACAAAAAGTTTTATGATGCTTCATGGATCTGAATCAGCATCCCCAGTGCAGTGGGCAGGCTATCCACTCCTCCCATGGGAGGAGGACATGGATGGCTAAATGCTTTTTCTTGCAGTCATCCTTGCCTGAGAACACTGGCCATTTTCTACTGCCTCCAAGGGAGGTCCCATCCACCTATAGGAGCACACAGGATTAATTAAAAGCATTCTTTTAAACCAATTAACTTAAACTAGCAAAAACCCTTGTGTAGATACTCTCAGTGGATTTAAATCTATTTTTTTAAATTCAGTTTAACTTGAGGCTCTGCATTTGCCAGCTGTGTCCCCAGCATCAATCGTATCTTTTCAACTGCTTCTGGTTTTAAGCTCATTTTAATTAAGCTCATGCACTCTGTGTGGTCAAATCTCAAAGGGTCTGTAGAAAGACTGGCAGAGACACTAAGAAGAGGAGCACAACTTGGTTTAAGGCGATCCCGAGCACCACAGCACAGATCTCAGCAGGTGCCAACTGTTTAAAGTTCAGCATCTGTGGACATCAGCCCTGTCCTGATCAATCTATGGTCTTACAGAAGCTCCTCTAGACTTAAGTGGCTGTGTTCATCCATAGACAGGAAAAGCAAAACAGAAAATGTGAGTGCTGGTGAGCAGCTTGCTACAGAAAATCAAGAGCAAAGGAGGAGACTCCATGTGTCCCGATGGTCAGTGCTGCCAGCTCCCTGCCTTCTCTAAAGGCATTCAAAACCCTCCTGGATATGTTCCTGTGTGACCTACACTAGGTGATCCTGCTCTGGCAGGGGGTTTGGTCACAGTGATCTTTTGAGGCTCCTTCCAACCCCTAACATTCTGATTCTCCCACAACAGGGCAATATGTGACCTGGGGACACCGCTCAGGGCTGAGCTTTTCAGATGATACAGGATGGAAATCACAATACTGAAGTATTTCTGGAATGGACTCAGCCCAAAAAGCACAACGTTCGTGGGAACTGCCTGTGCTTCCAAATGATCAAAAACCACTGAGAGATGGAAAACTGTAGATTTCATTGACCATTCTTTGACCTACATACATACACTACGCATTAGATAGGACACCTCAGGAAATACTTTGAAACATATTCTGACCTCATTAAGAACAAACAGGAGGATATAGTGCCACTTACCTGTAAATCCTTCCTCTTTTTAAAAGATCATTCAGTGTTTTTTTATTTGTAAATGCATGTGCCATGCAGGCAGTAGACCGAAGTACAGAAGACTATTTTTTCCTGAGCTCCAACACACTTTTTTCCATCTCTCTGTAACTAATTCAAAGATGTTATTGCTCCCAAAGGTTTTCATTTGTGGATCTTTACCCCACTTCCAAGCTAGAGCTACCCTTTGATTTAAACCCCAGAATTGAGTTGGTCATGCAACACTGACTGCCAGTCTGCCCCTGCTGCAGATCATGTCTGCACCTAAGATCACATTTCTGAGGGTAGGAACCAAAGCCCCTGGAAACCTGGTGGATAGACACTAAGTACAGCCATACCTTTGCATGCAGCCACTCTTGCTAATACAAAAGAGCATTAGTAACACAGGTAATTCAGGTAGGGTCTTTCCTCACTTAAAAAGCACTGTCTCAAGACTGTATCCTCAAAATGCCTTTAAAAATCTCTTCTCCTACAGTCTTGGGCCCTTTACACTCTGATTACAATTAAATTGAGCTTTGGATGTGTTCAAGGAGTAGTCTGCAGGACAGCAGTGTGTGTATATAAACATTAAAGCCATGATCCATGGCCAACCTGCTCTGTTGCTCTTTGCCTTTCTAGCAGAAATTGTAGCTTTCACTGGAGCTTCTTTTTAAGTCAAACACTGAGTCTGAAAAGGAAAAAGAAATCACTTGACATCCGTTGTGAAACCCTTTGCATTGTTAATTCATTCCCCCAGAAACCAGGAAACTTGTCATGGAGAGATATAAAAGGGGAAAAGAAAGGTCCTTAAAAGGACCTGTAAAAAGCTGAAAGAAAGAGTGGAAGCAGCAAACAAAGACACTACAAGAAAAATAAGATATCAAGAAGATTTTCAGAGATCAGGTGTCAATATATAAGTGGAAGGATTTCTCCCTAACGATTCTCCAACAGCAGCTCAGGAATATGAGTAAGTCACTGAGATAGGCAAAGAAATATAAACCCCACAGAAGCTTTATTGCAAGTGGAGAGCAAGAAGGCAGCAGGATAGCTGAGCTGGTGAAAGTTTGTTGGAGGCCTTTGGGAAGGAGGTGGAGGACTAACTGCCTTCAGCAAAATGTGACAAGAGTCAGGATGTAATGGAAAGACTCCCCAGTGAAGGGATTTCCTGCCACCTTGCATCTGAAAGAACTTTGTCATGCAGTGACAATTAGACATGAAAGGGACCTTCCTGAACTACTGTAGGTTTATGTGCATTCTGTGGAGGTGGAAGAAACATCATAAAGGGAACAAGGTTGGAAAGGATTAAGTCCACTTAAAGAATCATCATACATACCATTGTCTGCTGTTAATAAAAAAACCAATTATTTTCTTTCCTCTTTCTCTGAATTTACTTTTCTACCAGTATAATTCCCAATTTAACTTGTGTTAAACTACCCTCGATTAGCATCCATTTAAGTAAGACCTTTTACATTATTCCCTACAGTGGAGCAGAGGTAATTTACCCCTGCTGAGAATTTTATCATATCCATAAAGACAAAGTCAGTCCAGCTTGAAAAATTGTTATGTGTTATCCTAACATGCAGCCCAAGGGACATTTAGGAAAGGAATATGAGGGTGCAAAACCAAGGCACAGATTTTAAGGCTAGAAGACATTGATAAAATCAGTCCAGTTGATCTAGTAAACAGATTAGATTTCCTGAAATGCTCCAGGGATTACTCAGGACATCTGTAGTGGAGCTGGAAAATGAACCCAAATAAGCATGTCCTACTGCAGGAGCTGACCTGCAGAGCCACAGTCCAATTCTTTTTGGTGGAAGCAAGCTTGGGATTTTCTTTACATCTCATTGAAACACCATTTTCTTTTCCAGTATCTCACATGACTGTAGACTGGGACCATGATCTCAAGCAGGCAGCAGAACAAATGACAGAGTGCAAATTGCTTGAAAAACTTGTGCAGGTGGATAATGAAAAATGCAGCCGAAACCAGTTCTCTGTGAGAAGGTACTGAGAGCAATTTTTCCTTAAAACAGAATCATCACTTCTGTTGGGATAGCCTTTTTCTTCCTCTGTCTTTCCTGAACCCTAATTTTCAATGCAAGAAGATGATGCAAAAGAATTATCTGGGTGGTTAAATTCAAGTTATGCTCTCCTGAATGATTTATTTGCAAGATTTCACACTCTTCTTCCACATAAGTAAATTCTTAAAAAAAAAAAGAAATCAAACAATTAATTCTCTTTAGTTATTAGAAGGAAGTTTCTAAGTTCTCTTGGTAGTATGTTCTCTTCTTACTCCTCCAGCTACAAACCTATGTGCTTCCCCTTCACTTATTCCAAGAAGTGTTTCCATTTGATGCCTTGCTTTCCTCCAACCATAATTTTGTGTGGCTGGTGCCATAATCTGAGTGGGTCATTGGTTCTGTTTAAAATGGCTTAAGTAGCTTTTAAAATTCAAACTCACCTTGACTTGGGCAGATGATGCACACAAGCAGAAGAGCCTTTAAAAAAGACAAAAGAGTGAACTGCTACTAATACAACAGAAAACTCCTAATTCATTCTAGGGTCCTGCCATTCTCACTGGCTCCAGCCACAACCATGGAGCTGATGTACCTGGACCCCAGCAGAGTCTGTGTCAAGGTCAAAGTTCTAGATTCCAGGAGAATCTAGAACTTAGTTTATTGCACATGCTTACTGTCCTTTGGGGACATCTATAATGATTCTTTTTTTATCTGGTAGCAAAAGAGGAGAAAGACACAGAGATGTGAAGAGAGGCAACAGCTGTGAGAAGAGAGGTAACACATCTTGCTCACATACTCCCTTCCAATACCTTGAAACAGTGTTTTCTTTTAAAAGTATCCTGTCACCTCTGACAGATGGATTAAGGCTTAAAAGCATCAGTATTTTGGGAAGGTGGCACCTTCTGGCAAGGTAGATAAAGATTTGTCATGCAAGAGGTTGTGTATTTCCTATTAGGTTCTTTTTCTGGAAAGCAGCAACCATTTATTTTAAACTTCATCTACTGGAAGGGGTTTGGTGTTTCTTAATATTTTCTTTGTTGTTGCTGGGGTGGTTTTTTTTGCTGTTTTGGTTTGTTTTGATTTCTTCAGTGGACACCTCATCTATCAGCAGTGAAGAGGAGAGAGACTGCTTTTCCTTGGCTGTTCTGAAAAGTGAACACAAAAAAACCTGCCATTGCTCTTGCTCAATGTAGGTTACCAGACAGCTGTTGCAAAAAAGGAACAATATATACCCAGAAGCAGATTTAAATAGTTCTGATAAATTTTCTCCTCTCACCAGAGAGACTGAATCAGCCGTGTTGTTCGTACTCACGGTTGTACTCCTGAGAGTTCCTTCTGCTTATCTGGCATTTCAGCTAGGATGCATCCCACCTGATAGCAGGCAGAGACACTGAAGTCAGGGACTGCCATTATCTGGGTGCCAGTTGGAGTCACAGAGAAGAGAGAGACACCTCAGGAGAGGGTTTCACATTTGAGGAGGGTGAATCATGCTCTCAAGATGCCAGTATTTCTCCATTTCTCAAGATGCTGCTGGCACAAACAGCAGTAAGTCAGTACAATGAGGCTTCTAATTTAGGAGCCTTGGTGAAGTGCCTGCAATTTGATGGGAGAATCTAGACTGTGGTGAAGCTCCTTCTCATCCTGTCTGCAGCTTGATGGGGAGAAAGGTATCAAAGATATTCAACCCTTGGCTGTACAGGACTCTTGTAAAGGGAGGCAAGAGCAGCATAAAGAAGAGGAATAAAGAGAAGAGAAATGTGGAGGTTTCCAAGGGGAAGTGATGAAATCTATTCTGCTATTGCCTTCTGGCTTTGTGAGCTGAGTTGCACATCTTCTTGTCTATGCCACCTCCGCAGCCAGAAGGCTGCTCAAATACAGGATTTCATTCTGGCCCAGAGCTCAGGCAGAAGCATAGCTGAGACTTTGCAGAGTTTCCATCTGCTCCCCAACAAGTCCTCCCCAATAACTGGTGCAGATGAACAGTTGCTGCCTTGGGAAGGACAGGGGTGGGGTGGCCAGTGACTTCAGCTCAAAGTCTCAGGGTGACTGAATATATTCACTGGAAGGATAGAAAAATATCAGCAACCTCAGCTCAGTTCCGGAGAAGACCTTTTCCTCCTGGAGTTTCCCTTATGTTCAATATTTTTGCAGTCACAATTACTAACTGCAAAGAATTAAAAGAACCAGAGAATTTTCAGGGTCAAAAAAGTGGTAGGAGATGAAAAACCAGTCAAGTCAGGACATACAGCCCTGAGCAACACTGAGCAGATGAGGAACTTCTCACTTGAAGACCCTACCTCCAGGATGTCCTGGCAGCAGACTTTACACTGGGCTTCCTCTTCCAGTTTTGAGAGGCTAATGAGGCAATGTGATCCCCCAGATATTTCCACCCCGTCCCCAGCACCAGGCCCATCTTTACAGGACACTGAAGACCCAGAAGTTCTGCACCATTCTCAGCTGAAGGACTGAGTAAAGAGTCCTTCCCAGAGGCTGCTTTTGGGTTGCTGTTCTCTGTGGCCCTCTCTAGGGTAGTGCCAGCTCTGCCACTTCCCCAGAGGTGCCCCAGCACTGTCTCCAAAGTGCCCCTTACTGTGCTGAGCTCCACAGGAGGATTGGGGGTTTTACCATCAGTGAGACACTTGTCAGAAGCCCTCTCCTAATGGTGATCACAATTCCCAGCTCATCCACTCTGGGCTGTTGCTACACAGGCATTGCTGGTGCACATTGCCTAAGGGGCACAGTGGCTTCCCAGTACCCTGCTTCTCACCATCCTGAGCTCAGAAGTACATTTTATCAGATCCAGAATGCCATCATCTGCATTTGAAATTCAGCTAGCGATGGACAACTCACCCTTCTTAGGAATAAATTATTTTCTATGGGGGTGGTGTTACCCTGGCACAGGTTGCCCAGAAAAGTCATGGATGTCCCATCTCTGGAAGTGTTCTAGGTCAGGCTAGATGGAGCTTAGAGCAGCCTGATCTAGTGGAAGGTGTCCCTTCCCATCCAAAGGGGTTGGTACTACATGATCTTTAAGGTCTCTTTGAAACCAAACCGTTCTGTAATTCTGAGATTCTGTGAGGCTGTGATTCCTTCTCACTGATACTGTCACAGGGTTCCTTCTGAGCATCAGGAGAGCTCAATCTGAGTCTCTGAGATCCATGAAGCATCTGAGGGTAGTCTGAACACAGTCACAATAGTTACCTTCTCTACTCAAGGGAGAGTCATTTCCAGAGACCACTCAGCCCACTGAAGATAAAAACCACAGGAGGCTCCTCATGTTCTTCATAACAATACTCCAGAGTAATTACACTATGGTGGGACACAAACAGGATGTGCTCATGCCCTGATGACATTACTCCATGTTTGGTTACACACCAGGGCATGTAATTAGTAGTGAGGCAAAGCCCTGGTTTCCCATCTTTCCTTACCAATCACTTGGAAATCAGAAAGGTCCCAAAGTCATAGCTTGGAAACAAAGCACGTGTTAAGTAAGCAGGAACTGGAACTCCTGGAGTAACTCTATTCCAAGGTTCCTGAGAGCCTCATTTTACATGTCTCAAACCTGTGGGTGACTGTAATCATCAATGTTACTCAGCTGCAAGCAACCCAGGGAAACAATAATTTACAGTGAGACCGTGCACCACCTACTCCCACTGCTGGGCCTCCCCATGAGTAATTCCAGTGTAGCCAAGGAGCTACATCTGTGTATAGTATTGGATCTCCAGAGAATGAGGTTCATAACCTGTCCAAGAGAATATTTTTAAGCCTCTAAAAGGTCCTCTGCAAATCAGTTAATCATTTCTCTGCTCACAGGCATGCACATTCCAAGTTTTGCCCTGCACCTAATGGCTTTCTAGTTAATGAATTAAAAGTAATGTGATCACCACACTCTGTCATGTCCATGTCCATGTGTGTGTGTAATAGAAAAGCAATACAGACAGCTTCAGTACCTTTGTGACTGCTGTTTTTCACCCAAGTGACATTACCCTTTTGGTATATAATCTTCTACAAGGTCATTGAGGATATTCTGTTTTACCTGGATTGATAGCATGGTGCAAAGAAGTGTGACTGACCCATACAATCCTGTCTCAACCTATTTTTCTCTAGATCTGTAAGGAATGGAATCTCTCATTTAAAAAAAAAAAAAATTAAGAAAAAAAAAAAAGACAAAAGAAACACAACAAATAAAACCTAACAAAACAACAACAAAAAACCCTAAAAAAACCCTACAAAAAACAAAAAAACCAAAAAACCAAAAGCCCTCCAAACACCAGAAACAGCAGGGCAATCCAAAACACCAGAGCACTCAAAGCTCAAGTACCCATCCTGTCTGCTAATAACTTGCAAAAGTTTTTACTGCAAGTTTTGGAATGTGACAGTAAAATTCTGCAACACGCACGTGGTGTGGGAGGAATAGAAATTACATTCATACTTTGAGCCTGGAAATTTGTGCCTGAACAGGGAAAAGCAAGGGATGTGTTTAATCAACAGGCTCAAGCATTCCCTTCTTGTAAGACAGAAAAAGACAGCACTTAAACTTGATAAGTCCTTAGAAATAACAAGTGAAAAACATAGAGGGAATGTCAGCAATGCTCACTGGGGAGAAGGAACACAAAATGGAGTTAAGAATTAACATGTCTTTTACATACAGGCATGCAGCATGACTGCAGAACAGTTTGTTTAGATGTTTCCCTATCTCTCCTCCTGGCTGGACTACCAACCCCGTGTCTCTGGGCCCTGCAGTACACCCTTGTATACACATGTGCACCAGGGAGGATGGGAGCTTCAGCCAAGAGCAGGATGCTCCAGCAGGAACAGTGACCTGCTCCTCAGACTCTTAGTACCACAGCAACATGGCAGTGGGTAAGAGAAAGGAAGCTGAACCAGTGAAAGGGGGAAATATTGTTTAAAATCCTTCAGCAAAGCTAGGAACTGCAGTCAGGTGTCTGACCAGCAGCCCTGTGCCCTCAGGGATAGTCAAGCAAGGTTGGTCAGGATGCTGCAACAAGAGCCACAGTGACAGCCCCAGCTGGATTTTCTTTTAAATATAAACAAAAGGGACAGAATAATGAGCAACTAGAAATGTCTTTTCTCCCTCTAACTGGACATCAGAGCAGGACTGAACTCCTCCCCAAAGGCAAAGCCCTCTTCACCAGCCACCAACACTCCCCTTCAGTGCTTGGGCTCTCCCTAGCCTTGGGGACAAGGACCAAGACTTTTTGCCTTGTTTCCAGGCAAACCCTCCTGGATCATCAAGGTTTTCTTCAAAAAGCAGAAACACCAACCCTGCCAGGACTCCCTGGCAGTGCTGAACACTTTCCCAAGCTGATACCTGCTGATGTCAATGCTGTCACCCTTGGGTGTGGAGGAATGAATCTACCTCCTGGACCAGGACAATTTCATAACAGCCTTTGCCAAGTGGAAATCAGCTCTGGGTAAATCAGAAGACTGAGACTGACATATCCAGTAGTGTCAATCTTCATCTGCAGATTTCTTCAGAGAGATCCTGGAAATTTTCATGCCCCACCCACATCAGATAAAGCTCTTTTATCTCCTTCCCTGCCATCACCTGTTCCCTGCACTGGGCTGGCAAAACCTGGAGGATTCCTGCAGCCTGAGCCCCCAGCAGCTGCTCCAGGCACAGCAGTGAAAAGGAGAATATAAATATAAAGGGGTGACCTGCAGATACCTTTGCCACTAGAAATAGTGTCATCCAAACTATCCATGGTGGAAATTGTTCCCAGCACAGGCAGTGCTGGTAGACTCGGAGTTGAAAGGCCACAGGAATGACTCTGAACAAGCACACAACCCCACTGAGATAGACACAGAAACTCACCCCATACTTCCCACATCAAACACTCACACCTTGTGATTGAGCTTGAGTTCTTCTCAAAAGGCAACCAAATCTTGATTATTGTGGTTAATCAACTTCATTGCAAAAGGGACTGCTATCCTCTTTGACTGATTTTATACTAACTGTTAATTTTAGGCTAAGAGTGGTTACTAAACTGCAAACTTGCACAAAGAGGGGCTTCCCAGGAAGGATGCCTTTTAACTAGGATACGGCATTTTATCAAAGCAAAGAAGAATTTCCTCTTTCTCAATAGGGAAAAAATGAGGTTCTGACTACAGTAGTGTTGCTTACTGAAGTGACTGGGTAAGGATAAGTGTGTATGATTGCAGACTGCAGGATGGTAAAATATATGCAAACCCCTTTCAAATGGCAGAATATATATTACTGTCTTTTCATCTGGGAAAAAAAAATAAATATCTTTTTTGCCATGCAAAAGACAGAAATACTCACTTTGTGCACCATGTACTAATCTCACACTCCTTTGAAATTACTTCATCAGGGCTCTTGCAGCTTTGGGCCAGCCCTGGCAAAACCTCAAACTCAAACATTAGTTTATTAAACTGTGCTTTATTTTATTGTTTTGAATCCCTGAAATCTTGTGAAACAGTCACATAAACACCTTGCATCTTCAATTCAGTGTGACTGTGCCTACCCTTCAAGTTCTGGGCAAAGACAGAAGGTTAATTAAACCCATGTTTGATTTATAAATGTTATCCCTTCTGTGAAGCAGAGTGCAACTCCAGCTAAAAGGCAGTACTGTGTTTATTTTACTTCACTGGCTGTTCCCTACATGCAGGACTTTATGGATACAAATCATTTTTTAGTGTAGGGAGAGGTTGTGGTGAAAACTAAGCCCAACTTTTGAGCGAGCCATGAAAAAGAGTAACCTGAATCATGCAATGATTTCTAGGAAGCTGAACCAATTAATTCTTTCATGGGCAAAAAATAAGCCAAAAATAAAACTTCAGTGTCCCATGGTGACAGCAAAATTCAAAAGTATGGTATTAAAGAAGGAAGAATTCCTCACTGGTATTTGAAAACAATGTTTTCAGTTAGGCCAGTGGAAATCTGAACTAGTTCCATTTGGATCATTGAATTTGCTCTGGATTTACCCCCGAGAACATGAGAACAGAAGATAATCCTCCCAGATTTTCATTTCTTTCCTTTTCTTCCTGAAGAAGAATCAGGGCCAGTCTCCAGGAAGCCAGTATCAGTACGGCTCCAATACATGACTGCTTCACCTCTGGTACCTGTGTATGCACAAATAGTTGTGCTACCCACTGTCTTCTGCTTTGGAGAGGGCTCCTTTCTAGGATCAAACCCTCCTCCAGATCAGCTCCTCTAATGTTATCAGTTGTTTCACAAAACTTGGATCTAATCCTGAATAATTGCAAGTATTTGTGATAGGGAAAAAAAAAATAAGCCAAAGAAACATACACTTAGGTTGTTGTGGAAAACTTCAATTAAGACAGCACAATTTCCATGGAAAACTGACACTCGCTCATGGAAAAATGTAGTCATATTTCTGAATGAGGATTTTATCACTTCAAAGGTACCTATCTTTTTTTTAAAAAGACATCAAAACAGATCTGGTTTCATCATTCTGCACTCCAAATGTAATCATCAGTATTTCATCTCCTGTTAGTAACTCTACTACTTTTAGCCACTCATTAAGCTGTCACAGTAAATGCTGTTTGCATGTCCTATGCCTGGTACAGGGAATGGAAGCAGCCTGGAAGGTTTCTGGGTCAGGAACCATTCCTTCCATACTGCACCAGCAGAAGCTCAGTCTCTGAACCAGGTACTGAGGGTTGGGCTAACACAAAGATGTGGGACAATGCTTTGCCATGGTGCTGGTGACATCTCCTGAGGGTTCCAGTAAGTTATAGAAAGATCACAGAAATGTCAAGCAGAGGGATGCATCCCAAAGAACTAGAATTTGTTATTTGGTTTAATAATAGGAAGGCTGTGAATCTTCTTTCTATTATCTTGGGTAGAGCTTAATTTTCTTCCTACTTAAAATGCCCTGTCTCCATTTATGCTCCTATTCAACAGAGCACTTGCAAGCTTAAATTTAAATATGAGCATAAGCCTCATCGACGTATTTCCTCTGGCTGCTAAGAGAAGCCCTGAGGCTGCTTAAAAATCCAGACTGTGCTGGCAATGGATTTGCAGGTGTCAGCTCAGACATTGCCAGAGAACATTTTGTAAGGGGTGCAATGTAGGCATCGTTGTTGGCTTCAGTTGGACTGAAGTGCTTCAGGACTGGTAGTATCAGGATCCTGAGCAAAAAACTGAGAGGAAGCCAGGCAAGGAAGTTCAGACCTGGCTGACACACTTTGCATCCATAAAGGGAACTTTAGTCTCTAAGGTTTCTAACTGTGGTTAGATCTGTGCTACAGAGTCAACTCAGCTGCTGCTCAAAATTCAGCCTAATGTTTGTTCTACATTCCTGCAGGTAATACCCCTGTAGCAGTGGTTTATGCTGCTGTAAGAAAAGTATTTTAAACACTTTAATGGCCTGCTTTATATCCATCCTCTCCTTCAGTGGGTGAAAATAATTGCCGGTGCAATTTGTACCCCGAGTTATTTGCAGTTATGGTGCATGTCACTGACGTGTCTAACAAGCTGATAAGATCCGTGGGTGCAATCAGATGCTGTAATTAGAAGTTTAAATGACACGAACTGCACCCACACAGAACTCCAAGTGCAAAACTGTATCCGTAACATCTCAGAAGCAACAAAGAGAGGAAGGACTCAGAAATTTGCCCCGGCAAATGCTAATTTGCACGGCACTAAGTTTGAGCCTATTTGGCAAATATACTTTCATTACACCAAATTTAAGCCAACTGATTCTAAACAACCTGAGAGTGTTCACATTGCTTTAGACACTGCATCTTGAAAAATTATACTAGTCTGTTCAGCTAGGGCAAGGAACTTTTCCCTTTGGTTAAGTAACACGTAATTCATGTCTCCGTTACTGCCTTTGCTGTGGCTAAGAGTAAAAAAGAGTCTTCACTTGCCAGGACAGATTTTCATAATGATTTCTCAAGGCTGTAACATCCTGTAAATGCACTTTGTATCTCATGGTAAGCAAATGGTGTGCAACAAATAGGAGGGTTCTTGCTCTGGAGTTTCTCTTGATGCTATTATCATATACTATAGGATTATGTATGTATGTATTTTTTTTTTTCCAACCCCATGTGAAGCAGAAATTCTGATCTGACACTTCTTCATAGATATTATACAAAGTTCTTGGAACCTTAGAGGATCGTTCAGGGGTTTTACTAGGAATATTCAGATACTTTTTGAGGTAAAATCAGAATAATTGCTGTTTTTCTTACTTCTCTCCTGTTTTAGCCTCAAGGTTCTTTTTAACTATCCCTGTGTACTGCAGTGTGTGCTATACAACTGGAAAAATTTCCTCAGGCTGTTTGTTATTTTCTCCTCTCTTCTGGCCAAGGAAGACTGAGAGATAAACTGAACCAAATAAGACTGAACAAACCAAAGAAAAGCCCAGCAGAGGAGAGTGTAGAAGGATTAAACAAAAATACTGACAGTTCACATCCTTTCATCCTTGCTCCAGAAATTGATTCAGCAGCACTGCCTTTTCCCTTGCTGGCAGACCAGCACAGTATGGGATGTTTGCTCTGCCTTGGGCTGACCCACTTCCCCAGCCTTGGAAGTTGCATTTGACCTGCTGGGGAGAGGAAAGCAGGTTTCAGACAAGGAGCATCATCTTGGCTCTTGAGGACAGCCAAAATGCAGCAGTCTTTCTAGAGCCACAGTGCCCTTTAGCCAACCTGCACCTACTTCTGCAGCCGGACTATTCCTCCACGCAAGCATTCAAAGAGTTTCAAAGGTTCAGGAGATGCTTTTCCTGGGTTCAGGAAGTTCTCTTTTCATCAGACTCCATCAAGTGTCAGCTGTCTCAACTGAGGAGCCAGTACTCAGCTTCACTTTGAAGCATCACAGACCACAGCAGCTTCCTGATGTGTCCCACTCAGATTCCCACCTCCAATTTCTTCTTCAAATTCTTCAGAGCTGAACCTAAAAGAAACAAGCCAAAATCCCAACTACCCCAGAAGCAGCCCCCAGAGATCACAACTTGCTAATGGCAAACAGCTGCAGTCATTAATGTTATCTCAGGGGATCTGGGCTTCAACAGTGAAGGTCCCAAGTTCAGATCCTGCTGACAGACTGTAAGATTAATACTAATAATCTTGCCTAGCAAAATACAGCAGGGATCACCTTCTCTGAGGCCCCAGGTGCCTGGGAGAACAGGCAGCCAGTGATATCCGAGGCACCACATTGTCCTCTTGTCTGAATAAACAGAAAAATGCTCTGGTGGCTTTAAAACTTTTTTTTTTTTCCCCTCTCTCCTAGTTTTTCTTCCTTTCTCTGATAGACTTTTCTTCTGTGGCTGTCCACAGACTAACAGTTTCACATCATTTGAATCCAAGTCTGCTCTTCATGAGGAATATAGGGTTTCCATATGCCCTGAGTGCTTCAATTGGCATTTCTTGATCCTGAACCTGTGGAGATGTTGGCTGCATCATCCAAGCCATCCCACTCAGCCCCCATACCCACTGGTTGATGGAGCAAAGGGATGTGAACAGGGATTAGAAAATGTCAGGTTCCTGGATCAGCCCAGGATCAGGGTTTGATGAGCAGCAATTGGCTGGAGCCTTCAACTTCCAACATGCAAAGTGAGGCAAAGTCCAGGCTGCTGATGGATAATTCAAAAGTGGGATGAGGTGATCTCACTAGAGCAAAACTGGTGAGATGAAAACCATTAGATAACATCAGCTGACTTTGTGAAATGAGCTGGAGAGAGTTCTTGGCCCAGCTTTTCATGGACATCTGGCTACACGTTGCTGCTTGATAATGCTGATCTTCACCTCCATCCTATGGGACACAGGAGAGGGCAGAGGAGACATCATCCATATATAAGGTTTGGCTGTGGTAATAAGGAGGCCATTGCAGCCATGAATAATCTGTTTTCCACAGTTTCCACAGCCCATGTGGTGTGAAAAGCTGGACAAGGATTTGTAAATAAATTGAGCCCAAGAGTAATTACACGTTCCTGCAGATTACTTGGTGCTGTAATTGCACTTAGTATTTACCATGTGACCTAAGCCAGAAATAATCATGTATTTACTTTATATTTATATTGTAACGTGCCATGTACTGTAATTATACTGCCACTCCATGGTACTTAACACATCATCGAATGTTCCACAATTATCATGTTAGTAAATAGCACTTATGGAGATTTGTGGCCTGTAATTTCAAACATTACCTGCTAAAGATTTAGTGTAGCAATGTCAAAAAAAAAACATTTCTTAACAATGTAATTTCATATTAAAAAAATGGCAAGTCCAAGAACAAATAGAAATCAGTTGTTAAATACTCAAAATTTGAAAATACAATGGAAAAGTTAGATTTGGAATTAAGGACTTTTCCAGGAAAGTAACAATCAATTCCATAAAGAATCCTCTGAATTCTACTCAAGGTTGCAGAAGATTAAAAACGAAAACTTTCAAACTCAGGTGATTAAATAAAGGTGCAAAATCCACCCTCAACCTCTTAAAGAAAAATGTTTTGGAAGAAATTAATATCCACTCAACCTCTCATTTAATTCTGACTAAGTCTCTCAGTGGTTAAAACTAAATATTGGATTTTCTGAATGGACTTATGCTTAGACATGCATTTGCTCATATACTTTCCCCCTTGGTTTCCACATAGTTACTTGTGTGAGTAAAAGCCAAGCATGTGGTTATGTGCTTTGCTATTCTAAAGCCAAGGTTTAAGTCTGGAAGCCTTAAAATCCTGGTCAAATTAAACCTGCTTAAACAGGAAAGCTTGAGAAGGTTCTCGTATTTTCTTGATTCCTCCTTTAATGGGATTTTTCCACATTATAACACAGATGGGTGCCTAGATATCACTTAATTCTCCCCCAAAAAATTGGTCACTACCCAAGATTTCCAGTTCTGGGCAATCCCCACATTAAATACATCACAAAACTTTTGAAGAAGACACCCCAAGCTTCCCTTCCTTGCTGATGTTTTCTTTCTTGGTATCACTGCAAGAGAATGGCATCTCATGGAACTAGGAAAATATGGAATTAGGAATACCATCTCTTGCTTCTCTGAATCAAGAGAACAGACAATCCGTCACATTCAAATTAAAGAATGAGATCCTGGTTGCACATATAGCTAGAAATTCTGCTGTTGATCCCTCCAGGTTAGTCCTCCAAAACCTCATCTCTTACTTCTGCCTTGGTCTGCCCAATATATACAAATGAGCTTAACTTTAAACACTGATAGTACCATTTACCTCATTAACTGGAGCTGCATGAATAATTCATAATGCATAATTTACCCAATGAATCTCACTTCTTTTTTGTGTTTGTGAATTGTCTGCAAATAGATTCTTGATTGGACTCTTCATCTAAAATTATTTGCAGGTTTCTTTGGTGAATCACAATCAGTCTGCAGATCGTTTGAGCAGAACATGCGAGCAGGCAGAGCCTGCAGCTCCTGCTGTGTGGGTTTGCTGTAGGAACATCAAGGTAACACTCCTGTTCCTTCTCTGGAAAGCCTTGTGTGACCAGCCAACAGCAGGATGAATTTCAAACTGAGTATCTGAGCGGAAAACTTGGAAATTCACACCCTTGCTGGGTGCTGTTGTCAAATTCAGCCTCTCCTTTCACTGAATGGTCAAACAAGTGCTGCAGAAAAGTAAATATCAAAGCTGCTTCTGTGCCCGTTGTGCATCTGAGGGCTTGGGGAAACTGGAGGGTGACAAATTTCAGACTAACAGCTGATCCATGACAGCTGTCCTTCTGAACCATCTCAGGCTGAGGCAGCCTGGATTAATCAGGCCTCTTCTCAGAGGAGGTTAAACCAGATTACCTGCTTCTTGCTGTGGGCTGAGTTCTCATGTGGACACAGACTGCTGATCACAGGGTGTCTTGTTCACGTCTGAGGCTGGAAGGGGTTTTTTAATCCAACTTGCTCTACAGGAAGAAGATCTCAGCCTGGCAAAGTATCTTCAGCAGGGGCATTACTTGTTAAATGCTCAGATCCACTGTGGGCATTAAAGCTGGTGGGATAGTTGGTTGCATGTGTTAAAGCTGTTGCAACAGTAGGCAGTAGGTCTAGAGAATTTTCATCACAGCTATTACAGTGGCCTTTGTGAGCAGAGACATACAGCCAGCCTGGTTTTGACCACCACAGCTTTCACTATCACTTTCACTGTACCTAAGTGACCTAAATTTGGTGTGAGAAGTAGCAGAGATTTCTGCTCTCCCAACTCAGTTCAGCAGACCTCCCCATGAAAATCCTTCAAACCTGTTGCCTTTATTGCAATTTAAGCATTTTCTTGCCATAAACCATGTGCTTATATGCTCTGCCGAGTGGATTTGGTTTGCTATATTAGGATCTGGTTCTAAAATGGAAGATATTGTCTGATTCCTATTAAACTAACATAATAATCCTTCACAAAAAATAGCAGAAGAATGCAAGCCCCAAACTGATGCACTGTAGCCCAGAGCCACATTCAATATGTAAAGATTAATACCTTTTGAAAAAAAAATACTGCTATCATTAATCAGTCCCCAGAGTGGTCAGATGCAGAGTGGACTTTCAAGTACATCATTCTGAAATGAAAGAGGAGGCAATGAATATGCAGAAGAGGATGGGAGCTGCCAGGCTGTGTAGATGAAATGGTGTGACCAGTTGCCCCTTTGACCCGTGTATCAGATTTTGAAGGGAAAGGGCAGTTTCAACTGCTGTCTCAGAATACAAAGCAACTGTGTCTACCACCACTTCACACAGTGCTGAAGAAAAACACAAAGAAAAAGATAAGTCAAAGAAAATTCTATAATGAGTAGCAGGCTACATGTTGCTCCCAAAGAGACTGTGGAGGACCAGAATTTTACACTTTTCTGTGATCATCATCAACCAAAATAATGGATTCAGCATCCCACCTTTGCCACGTCTGTCAGTTTTGGCACAACAGTTTGACAGAAAAGTGCAAATGGGAAAAAATGTCAGTAAGCAACTTCTATAATGTCAAGGAAGGTCAGCACCAATGGTGAGGTGAAATATTTTTTCCTATACCTGAGGAAACATTTGGTCCTGGCAGGTGCATCATTAGCTGCACTGCACAAGGCTGTAGGAAAAGACAATTATAGGAATAGCATGGGAATTTATTCCTAGCCTTGATCTGCCTTTTTTTCCTGGCCCAGAACCTGATTTTTTTAAGAAAGTTCCCTTGGAGTTAGACTTAGTACCTGCATTGAGCTTCTCAAAAGAAAAGGTCTTCCAATGTGCTCACACATTTAAAAGACAAGGGACATGGCTGACTCCTGTAGCAGGAAGTCATCTTGGCTATCAGCTCCAGCTTCTGTAGAGATATCTGATGACTTAGACTGTGATCCCGGGTATGGTCACCAGCTAGATCCTCAGGGTCTGTGGTACCAGCAGGATGCACCTTGCCCTTGAGGCAAGGAGCTGAACACAGCCCTCAGCCTGCAGGGGATTTAATGCAGAGATAAACAGATTAACCCATTTCCTGCAAATCCACTGATATCATAGAAGCCTATAATTATTTCAAGTGCAAGGGACCTTAAAGATCATCTAGTTACAACCCCTCTACCATGGGCAAAGACACCTCCCACTAGACCAGGTTTCTCAAAGCCCCATATACAGATGTCTTAAGTGTAATCTCATTCACCCCACAAGTAATATGAGCAAACTTCATGACTCCTTTTTGTTTATGAGCCTGCCTGAAAATGTCAGCATGAGCCCAGGACCTGCAGGGGCACAGGAACAGCCCCAGCACCCACAGCAATTCCCCCAGCCAGTACCTGCTGTAGCCACAGCTTCACTGGACCAGCCACCAGAGAGGACAAGTGTCACAGTGGGGCATGTGTCCCGTTGGCAAGTGTCCCACTGGCAAGTTTGGATAATTCTGAGCCACTTGCTCTCACCCATATAAATTCTTTCCCGCAGCACAACCGTCTGATGTAATGAACATTTTACACGAGCCATGAGCTTAGAGCTTTTGCTGCTATGCATGTGCCATTGATTAGAGTGGCTGCAGATGGTTTTATTTTAGATAATCAAGCTTGCTGGGGTTTGCCAGCATCAGAACAAAGGCATAGTTTCCCCACTCACTAACCAAATTTGCGGCCAAGACACTTGAATTGATCTCAGCTCTGATGGATGGTGAGAAAGCAGGGAGGGGGAGAGAGCAGCTTGCCCATATACCTCAAGCCAGGTGGCTCATAGCTCTGCACACCAGATTTTACCTCCACCTTTGAGGAATCATGTTGCTTTTTGCTCCTATAGAGGGATGGAATAAAACACCTTTTTTTTTTTTTTTTTTTTTTTTAAAAAACAACTCCCATGCTGCTCTGCTGTATTATAACAATATACTGAGCTGCTGAAACAAAGGAGAAAATAACAAGCAGTCACAATAACCCACACAAACATTAAAGCCTCCAGAGCTGGAATTCTTCCTGTGAAATGTCCCCTCTGAAGTCCCCAACCGCAGTTCACTTCTTCCCATGTCACCCTGCCAGTGCTCCCCTGCCATTCCCACACAGCTGGAAAATCTCTGCAGGCTCCTTCCCTGGGGAAGCAGGCAAGGGAAAAGATGAAACAGTTACATGATGCTGCAGGCCGTAGAGTCATTTGAACTAGATTGCTGGTGCATGAAAGCTTCCAAAGCTCCCTGTTATTTAACCACTCATGATTCTCTGAAAACAGCTCTAACCAATTCTCAGACTCAGTGAAGCCACTAGAAGGGTACACGGCAAGGTCTGGTTGTTTGACCTTTTTGGGGGGGTCTCTGAGAAATGTGGGGCAAGGGGTGGGGCTGGTGTGGATGGAATTGTTCCTCTTGTTGTTCTTTCCCATCTGCAAGGGGATGTCTAGAAGCAATGGATGCACATACATGGGATGAGACTGGGTTGGATGAGCCCCACTTCTTGTTCAGCCACTGCATGGAATATCTATCCCCTGCTGGAATAAAAGATGTGAATCTGCTTCCAAGGTGTTGCTGGCTCAGACAACAGAATGGGGCTATGCTCTGTCATCTTCCAGTCACTCTGTGGCCTTTGTTTAAAGCTCTGCATTGTAGCTATAGAACAAGGGGATAGAATGAAAAGGAGGGGAAAAAAACCAAAACAAAACCAATGACCCAAACCACAACAAAGAAAAAACAGAGTAAAAAAGATTGTAAGAGAGAAATCAATAGAAAGCATTTAGCAGCCAGTGTGACACAGACAGAGGGCATTTAGAACCACGGACACTTGACTTCAGGGGTGGGGAAGGAGAGGATTGTTTTATTTTGTGCTTTGCTTCTTAATATTTTTCAGATTAACAGTTTGTGATTCTCTGCTGAGCTGTAAGGTCTCAGAGGCACTGCCTGCTGGAATGTTTTGATCAGCGTAAGCCGAGGCACTTCCAGCAGACAGGTTTATTAACTGATTTACTGACTGCATGAATTTTGTGTAGCTGAAACTATTTAGCTGGTCTCTTTCCCTCCCCTCTCCCCACACCTACCAGTTATTAATCCTTAGGGAACTTTTTTCCATTAGAAGAGCCCCCAGACAGTGTTAAGTTGTCTCTAGTCATACACAGCATCACAGATCCTCTACCTTGACAAAATCGTCCTTATATAGAATCACAGAACCATAGCATGGTTTGGGTTAAAAGAAACCTTAAAGATCATCTAGTTCCAGCACCTCCCACTAGACCAGGTTGCTCCAAACTCCATCCAACCTGTTCTTGAACACTTTCAGGGATGGGACATTCATAACTTCTCTGGGAAACCTGTTACAGCATCCCAACACCCTCACACAAAATAATTTCTTCCTAATATTTAATCTAAATCTACCATCTTTCAGTGTGAAACCATTCCCCCTTGTCCTATCACTTCATGCTCTCATAAAAAAATCCCTCTGCAGATTTCTTGTATTCCCTTCAGTTACTGGAAGATTGCTATAAGGTCTCCCTGAAGCCTTCTTTTCTCTAGACTGAACAACCCCAACTCTCAGCCTGAATTCACAGGAGAGGTGCTCCAGCTCTCTTCGTAGCCCTCCTCTGGATTTGCTTCTAGCAGCTCCATGTCCTTCTTGTGTTGGAGTCTCCAGAACTGGACATAGCACTGAAGGGGGAATCTTGCAAGAGTGGATTAGAGAGGGAGCATCATGTCTCATAACCTGCTGGCCATACTGCTTTTGGTGCAGCCCAGAATACGGGTGGCTTTCTGGGCTGCAAGCCCATACTGCTGGCTCAACACCCTTCAAGGTCTTCTCCTCAGGGCTGGTCTCCACCCATTCTCTGCACAGCCTGTATTTTTGGTTGGGATTATCTTGACCTATGTGCAGGATCTTACAGTTGACCATGTTGAATTTCATGAGTTTGGCACAGGATCATCTCTCAAGCCTGTCAAGGTCCCTCTGGATGTCGACACCTCCCACACATCAACTACACCACACAGCTTGGTAATACCAGCAAGCTTGCTGAGGATGCTCTCAACCCCACTGTTCGTGTCACTGACAAAGATGCTGAGCAGCTCCACTCATCATTTGTCTCCTTTTGGACACTGATCTGTTGACCACAACTTTCTGAGCACAACTGTCCAGACAGTTCCTTTTCCACTACGTGGTCCATCTGTGAGGTCTATGTCTCTCCAATTTAGGGACAAGGATTATCAGACAGAATTTGCATGCAGTGCAGCTATGTTGGCTGTCACCAATCACTTCCTTATTATCTATGTGCCTGAACACAGTTTCCAGGAGAATCTGCTCCATGATCCTACCAAGCACAGAGGTATTTAAACCATGTTTATGTATAAAACCATGATCTAGGAAAAATGGTGTTTGTCCTCTCAATGGGCAGTGTTTGTGAAAAGAGTTGTAATGCTATCAAATACACTTTCTGGGTCTACTGAAGATAGCTGTTTGTAACTGCTGACATTTCAGAAAATGACCACTTTAGCTCAAGTGGTACAGAGCCAACAAAGATCCTATTGTGACCTCTGTTAGAGCTGGAGTTTTATTTGGAGGGTGTCTTTAAAATCAAGAGAGGAATCACCATATAATTTAACAACAATGCATATAAGGTACCACTTTAAATATTTGACCACCACTTTATTTTTACTTTTTTTTTTTTTTTTTTTTTTTTTTTTTTTTTAAATAACATGCTATGTATAGAATGACAACAGCATGCTATGTAAAGATTACTCAACCAAAACCTTTCTCTCTTATATGGACTTAATTGCAAGAGAAAAATGGCTTCTGTGAAGAACATTATCCAGATTTAATATTGAATGTAGTCATTTGAAGGACTTGCTTAATGTTCTTTACACTAGAGCTAGTTAAAAATAGAAGATGAAGAAAAAAGGAAAGCTCTGAAAGAAACATTTTGCAAAAAAAAAATCTTTCAGCATTTGAGTTAGAAAGCTTCAAAAACTTGCATGTGTTTGCCAGCAAGTCAAACTATGGATATTTTTCTTCTTTCTTTCAGACACCAGTATTTCAGGGATTTTTTTTTTTTTTTTTTTTTTTTTTTTTTTTTGGCATTAGCATTTTCAAGCTTGGAACATTTCCTCTTCTATTATTTTGTATTGCCCGTTGAAGTACAAAGTTTCCTTAGTACAAAAAGTACAAAACATCTACAGAGGACTTAAGGAACTTAACCTAAACTAATCAACACATTTATCCTGTGAGGTCCTGGTAATCATAAGAGGTATCATGGATACTAAGTTTCACTTGAAAATTGAAGGGAAGAAAAGCAAAGCCACTCTCTTCCATACGGTACCACAGAGTGAATTTGTTGGATCATCCTCCATGCTCCCTAGATCTCTTCTTCATGCTTTAGTGACAGAGTCACACCTCCCTGGGGACAGAAGCACATGCAAAGCAGGTCCTACAGTGACACCTTTCCATAAATGTCACCAAATAACTCCACGGATAACAAAACTGGTGAAGCCAGTTTTCCCACAAATTTGACATCTCTGGAGGCATCTTCTGGTGCCTATGGAGAGCTGCACTAACACTGCAGCCTTTCTCTAGGGAGAGTACTAAGAGAGTTTTCCTTCTGTACTGTCTATTTTAATGAAACTTATAGAACTGAGAAATCTTGAGATCTGTGACAACTTTGACTGAAACAGGCCAGCAGGAGTAGCAGGTTGCAAAGGGACATGTGCACAGGCACAGAGACCATATAGGTCTTATTTCCCAAGGAAAGTAGCCTAGAAATAGATCCCTTATAATTTCTTACATGCACACAGATACCTGCTGAGAAGTCAATGATCTTTTTTTTTCATGTTTATTTTTTAGTTCGTTTATGCAGAAACAAGTGTCACATGCTACATTGTCATCCTGTGACCTGGTGGTCTGCCTGAAGAAAATTGTTTTCAAGGTATTTTGGCCTCACTAGGAGCAAAAAAATGGAGGCTACTTCCTAAAGGTTTAGTTTTTCACTATTTGCTGTCTGAGTTTGCAAACAGAGACAGACAACATCTATCCACCAAACAGTAAGGAAGCCCTTGGTTTTCATGGTACAGCCAATCTCCTTGCTATGGAATTATTTTTCCCAAATAAGTTTATATATGTTTAGCTCTTGGCACAGAAAAAAAGACAAACAAAAAAACAAAAACAAAACCAAACAAATAAAAACCCCAAAAAAACAAACAAAAAACCAAAAAAACAAACAAAACCAAACCAAACCAAAACAAACAAACAAACAAAAAAAAAGTGGACCTTACTAAATCACAAGACAAAGATCTCTTTCAGAAGCTTGTTAAAAGAATGAGACCTATATGTAAGTGATATCCTCATTGTGAGTATGTAATGGGAGCCTGGGATCCTCTTTGCAGTCAGATGGAGACAACTTTCCTCTTAAAGGGACTTTCTCAGAGGTGGGAAAATTCTTTCACTGATCATTGGGCTGTTCAAATCCAACTCAGAAGATCAACACTTGACAGTACCAGACAGCTATCCAGTTGCCTTCTTTGCAAAGCCACAGAGAAAAGTTGTCAGCAGTGCTGCTGCTGAACAGACAGGCCCATTAACAAAACCTCCTATCCCAGATTTAAAGCCAGGGCTCTCTACCCAAACAGCAGCACAACCTTACAGGGCCATGAGGAGCAGCTTATTCCCTCTTTCTTCCATGTTTCTAAGCTAAGGACAGGGCTAAAACACATCAGCAGCCTGGGTTTATGCTGCCTCTGTACATGTCATACCTGTTCTGCAGATAAAAAAGGAACTTCAATTTCCAGTGCTGTCAGTGCAGTGACTTTTAATCAGTAAATTCCCTTTCTAAGACAGGCAGGAAAAAAAAGTCTTCATCTGAAAAAAATATCAAATGCATTTTCAGCCAGAAGACATAAATATAACCAGAAAGCCATTTGGAAATGCTTTCATCTGACAACTGACATGCTTAGATCATCTGCAGCCCACCCTGTGCTTTTCTCACTAGAGAAATTAAACATTAGGAGAACTGCTGCTGCTTTGAATACTCCCCTTAAATATTTTCTGGCACACTCTCCCAAAGGCAGCAGTTGAAGTCTCACTGCTCAGGACAGCCAAATCTTCCTCTCCTTTTCACGAGATATGACAAAGTGGATACCCTGGGGCATGGGTAGAAACAGGCTGAGTTCTAAGAACTGTGACTTTCTCCTGGAAAAATACCTACTTGAAAAGGCCTGGTGCTTTTCCCCAGGATGGGGAGCTTTACACTTACCTTGCCTGTGAACTTGCACTGATCCATTTTTGGATCCCCAGTTACTCCCAAAATCCCATTTTCTGTGTATTTGGAAGGCCCAACTCTACCCATATGTCTGTACCACTCTGGATCCTGATGTGCTCCATAAAGGTTGGGTCCTGCTCCATCATGCTGCAAGTCTCTTGCAGTGTCCCAGGCCACAGCTCCTCCTGCTTAGCAAAGGTCCATTTGGGATGGTAGAAGAGGACTCTAAACATACCCCCTTGCCTAGGTAGAAAGTACAAATCTATGTGGAAACCCCCAACTTCTGATGGGGGTAGCAGAGACCAAGAATAATATCCATTGCAGAGGTTCTTGAGGCTATTCTGGCTTCTTGCTCAAGGTGTAACTGAACATAAACTAAAACGTACTTCTCCAATGAGGGGGTTCACCTTCACTTGTCACTTCAAGCCCCCATACAAGGTGTGAGAAGTCCTCAGTGACTTCCAGGAAAACTGAGCAGTAAGCAGGCAGCTTTGGCTGTGGGGGCCTAAATCTCAAAATTCTCTTGTTTTCTTGGTTCACCAGAGGACAACTTAGCAGCCAGGGCATGGTGCAATGTTGAGTCATATCTACACATCACAGCTGACTGAGGCACATATGCAGCTTTACTCCAGGTCTTTGCAAATCCATGGGAAGTCCAAATCCACACAAAGGTCTTGCTGTTAGGAATTATCTGAAGCCTGGATGAGCTTGCACAGCTAGCAGTGCTGCTTAGAGCCCTGGATTTTGCATGGCAGATAGAGGCCATGTACGCTGGGAGCTGGTGATGCTCCAGGATCTCTCCCACAGCCCCTTGCAGAGAGCAGAAAAGCCTTCCCTCAGCAGAAGCTCCTGATGGAGAAATTCCTAATGAACAGGGCTGCAAATTAGCAGTCCTCCATGAATACATCTTTCAGGATTGAAACATTTGTTAAAAGCTGGACCCCATCCAGAAACAAGCATTTGGTGAGTGCCTAAATTAAGTTAACGTTTGCAGTCATGATAGACTCGGTCTAAAACACCAGGACACAATCAGGCAATTGAGTTACAGCAACTTAAACTGGCAAAGTAACTAATTGCTTCTTCTTGTGAGTTAAGCACAATAGTTTATGTGTCACTGAAGGAGGGATAAGCTAAACTGCAGGTCTCATAAGAGAAACAGGCTGAGAATATACACAGGGAGATCAGTTGACAGGTAGGAGCTAGATAAGCTCATTTTTATGCCTCGTGCTCCTGTGTGCTGTATCACTCTGTGTGTCATGCAAATCCATGTGGTCCTTCTGTGTAGAAGCAGTTACATTTCACTGGCATGTACCTCAGGTACAGGTGGAGTTGCACAATTATAAAAATGTCCTGTCCTTGATTCCAGTGTGGATGGGTCATGCCTCGACCACTTAGTAAATCAAGTTGTAGGTCTCCTAGTCCTCCATCAAAACCACTGTGGCCAGAGGACACAGAAATAATCCTAATTTTAAAAAATACTATCCCCCTCCCCCCCCACCCCCCCCCCCAAAAAAAAAAAAAAAAAACAAACCAAAAAAACCCCACAAAACCACACAGCCAAATCCAGATTCAAACTAGATATATTTCTTAAATTACCTAGTCAAGGAAGACTTCATGCCAGATGTGGGTTGTTTGCTCATGTTCTTCCATCCAGGTTAGGACCTCCATCCTCTCGTGGTCAGCAGATGGGAAGCATGAACACCAGACTGCACAAACTGGCTATAGAAATCCAATTGTGTACTCAAGTCCCATCCAGCCACTTCCTATCAATGTAACTGCCCATGTACTTCAAAAGCCACACAATTTTTTCCCTATACAATGCAAATAGTGTGGACACATCAGGTATCATTTAAGTCTTAGTATTTGTGGCCATCTGTGCTGTCTGAGTTTATCCTCTCTAGACCTGGCTGACACTGCAGATATGCATGGGTCTCCAGTGGGTCATATCTGTCCAACCTATAAGGATGTCTCAGCTACCTCAAGAGGCTTGAAAAGTTGCCTAAATATTGCATGGAGGAAACAGATCCTCCATGCAACATGGAGGCATGATGACTGGACAGACCTGATGGTCATTGGTGATGCTTTAAAGGCATGCACAGACCCTACCCTAGCTGAAGTAGGGGAGCAGTTTTACTGCTATACATAGAGACTAACTGGCATGATGGCATTTTTTTTGGTAGATTTTGTTTTCTTTTAAATACTTCACAAATTTGACAAGGAGTGTGGCCACACAAGGAGGTGACCAAGTACTGCCACAACTGCTGTAACCCCCTTCACCCTTGTGAAGCCAAAGGTGAGCAGTTCTGGAAGAGACACGAGTAACTGCACCTGAGGTCCTCCAGCCAGGTGAGCTTCACTAGAGATGAGGGCACCTCAAAGTTTATCTTACTTCATATATTGTTTTCCTGTGGCTGTGAATGATGAAGACTTATCCTGACAACTTTTCTATAGTCTCCTCTCTTTACTTTTTGTGTAAATTGAGATTCAGATTTAACTGTATGATTGCAGGAGCTGGGGATTCAAGACAAGTACAAATAAGATGACAACGTGACTGTGCTTAGCTTGGTATCTCAGCCTTGTCTCTCAGCTCTTCACACCACAAATGTTGCATTCAGTCACTACATGGGAGATGAACCAACTACCAAAAGGAGAGCTCAGGTCCATAGGCTATCAAAAATGCCCTTGTCTCATACCTGAGGGCACTTGGAGTCCACCAGTCAAATGCTGAGTACTTCTGTCCCTGCCCATGGCAGGAGGGTAGGAACTAGGTAATCTTTAAAGGTCTCTTTCAACCCAAACCAGTCTATGATTCTATAATCTGTCCTTGCAGTCCAACAACAATTTGAGCTTAACCAGAGTCAGGCAGAAGATAGACATCTCAAGATATGCCAAGCTTCACAGCTTTCTGGACTGACTGCAAGCCCCACCATCAGCCCTCTGGCCAAATTCAGGGTAGTTGTAAGCCACATCAGGTGACAGAGTTACATCGGGAATAGTTCATATTGTTTGCTTTACATGCACACAAGGGTTAGCAAAGTCACAAATACTCAGGAAGGGTTGTGCAGTGAAGGCCATGGTTCACATAAGGTGTCACAGCTCTTATGCCAATTTCACTGCAAAACCTCCTGGTGCTTAAATGGTGACGTTCACACTCCCTCTCTGGAGGGGACAGAAGGTAATGGTACTCAGCTGTGACTCTGACTTTGCCAAATACCATTTGCTCATCTGAGATGAGCACAGATGGTCATATTTCCCTCTGTTTATTTTTTGCTGAATGGCCTTTTCAGCCTGCCTAGTCTGTGACCTTCTCCTAAAAAAAGGTAGATACAGTTCTGATGGGCTGCTGAGTTTCTTCTTTCTTCAAGAGGTAAGATAGAGGCTCTGCTGGTATTCACCTCTGAGGACAAAAGTGGACCACGTGGTCTTCTTGTTTTCAGTTCATTCCCTGCAGAAATACAATTGCAGGAGCAACAGGGGCATCCAGGTAGATATGTGGAGTGTTCAGCTCTGTGTTTCTCAAGTACAGGTCATGCAGACTGTGAGTAACAGAACCAGGAGTTATTGCACTACAACTTAATACATGGAATTATTCATTTTCAAAGTAAAACCGCAGTCTAATATAAAAGGATATTCTAGTCACTACATTTAAATACAAAGGGGAGTAAATCACTAGACAACTATTTTAACATGTCAAAGGTAGTAAAAAAAGAAATGAGTAACAATCAACCAGCACCTGCCACTTTGGCCACTGATGAAAAGGCAGCTCTGGTGGGCTGTGGTGGCCTCTGAAAAGCTTTCAGACTATAGGGCTGGTGGAGTCCAAGCATCATGAAAGCTCAGCACTTCTAACCCCTGTGGTACCACTGTGCACCTCACACTCCTTGGACCTAAGTTGTACTCGCTCTTTAACTTTTAGTTAATGTAATAAGCTCTTGGCTTCATTCTGGTGAAGGCAGTATTGAACAGCAGATCTGCTGCATCAGTTAATGGATAGTTTGAGGCCCTTGCTATTGGGTCATTCACATATATGTAATGAGAGGCACAGCAGATCAGCATTCACATACTGTACGAAGTAGTAAACAAAGAGTGGAACAGCCTCTTGCCTCAGAAAGCAACCAATCTTAACAGAAAAGCAGCATCACCTCCACATTAAAGAAAGAGGGAAGAGGTACAGAGGGCAGATCTGCATCAGCTCTGTGGGACAAGAATTTCTTTCTTGACTGTTGTCCTTCACCATGGAGACATCAAACCCAGAATAACTGCAACAACTGAAGTTTCTCCCTGGAGTTTACAGCAGTCCTACTGGACATGACTGGATGAACCATCCCTACATATAGCATGCAGATGTAAGAGAATCACCACTAAAAGCACAATTGGCTGCTCAAGGTGATCACCAGAAGTCTATGGAAGAACCACAGAACGAAATTAATGTCCCAGAGCTCAAGCATTCTCCAAAATTGCTCCATTTCAGTAAGATTTCATAGAAAGTAGCACGACATGGGATCTGATCCACCACATGCCAAGACACCCAGTTATAATCTGTACCACTTTAATGGTTCTTATTCCTTTTTGATCCCTAACTCCCTGCTTGGAAGAAATGAGTTGCTAGTTCCAGGCAAAACCTACCTCTTGTGTGAACAATGTGCCTCCCAGGACACAGCAGTGGATCAATTGACTATGGTCCACACAGTCTGGATGACAACCAGCAGGATGGTCTCCAGCCATGCTGCATCATTCATTACATCATGTGGCTGTTTTACATGTATAAGTAATTGCAGAAATTTCTCCTTGGGGGTGTGTTGGCATCATAAAGTCCTACTGGCTCTGAGACAGTTTATAAGCTTCAGAAGCACAACCTTTAGCATTTAGGTCTGCAGTACAAAGGTGCTCAGATAACACCCTGATGGGAGCTGTAAAGAGTGATTAGAGAGAGCTGTTCAGTGTTCTGGTATGCAAGGGCACCCTTATGCCAAGCTCATGCAAGATTAACTTGTTTGGACACTTTTGGGCCCTATTTACCATCTCTTTGCCGCCTAGAAACAGTCCTTCACTTCTACTGAGACATCAGTCACTTGGCGAGCTATTTCCAGAGGTGCCAGGAGCTCTGGTTAGTAGCTTCTTAGGGTTAAATGGCAGAAAGCCACAAGACTGGTGAGCCACAGGAAGTTTCTAACTCCAAACAGTTTTACTATTAAGAAAGCAGACAAAGCAGATAATTATGAAAAAAAAAAACCAAACAAAACAAAAAACCAACCAACCAACCAAAACACCAAGAAAACCATCTTTTGAAACATTTCTCTCAATGTAGTCTTACTGTTCTTAGGAGGACTTGACCTGGACATCCAGCCTGCCAGGTTTTCTCAGGAGCTCAGGTAAGAAATTCCTGCCTGTATCCCAGAGAAGCTGAATGCCTCAATGATGTATCTCACCTCTTGTAAAAAGATCAACCCATGATGCTTCAAAATCCCAGAGTGCCCCATCTGTGGACATCTGGCTCTTCCTTCAAAACATTTATGCACAAAACCTACTCAAGGCCAACTGTCTTCAACAACAGACCAATATTTAAGAGGGAAAGACCCCCTGATATCTCCTTCTGTTTGGTAGCTCTCCAGAATGTCTTCCACTTGATTAAGATAAATGCATTGTATCCAGGGTGGCTCTGTCTGGATACAGTGAATGAAATATTTAATATTTATCATTAATGCAAAGGCCAGTGTTGATTATTAGTATTTAGAGCATCACCCATCAAGGCCAAACTCTTTGCTGATTATATTTAGAATATAAATTTGCACTATTCTTGATCATTATACTGTATTTAACATGTTTTATTTTAAAACCAATTCATCTCAGAATGATGAACACCCACTTGTGGAGAGGATTTTTTTCCACAAAGAAAACTTTACTCTCTTGGGAGTGCCCTAAGCTCACTATGGCCAGCTGTAGGATCTCCATGGATAATGTCTCATGAAAAGCAGGAGGTGCCCTGGAGCTCAGTAACCACAAAGGCAGTCTAGCAATGAGCACAGCTTACACTATCCCTTACTGGTAATGAACAAACGTGCTAGTTACACCATGGCAGTCATGTTTGTGTGTTACTGCAAAGGGACACTTGGTGCCCAGGCTAAGGTGGAGAGCAGAAGCAACCAGGATGGTTTAACTATTCAAAGTACATCTCTCTCCAGTGCAAAGGAAAAAGGACTGCTTGCTGGCAGTGAGTGGTACAGGCAGCTTTCTCACATGCAAGTGGGTGATTTTATTTTAATGAAGACATTTGGATCTTTTTCATGAGCCACACATTTTTACCAAGAGAAAAGAAAGGGCTCCTCACTTCAGCCAACAGCCTTCTCTGAAAGGCCCAGCTGAGACGGATGGCAGCACTGTACAGAAAGCTATCACACACTTCACTGATGAGCCTCACAAATATTAACCCTGTATAAATAAATAAGGGCTTGACTTCAGAGAGACTGATCATTGGAAATAGAGACAAAATAGCTCATTCTACAAACCCCTGCTTAAAAAAACACATGGGTAGGAGAAGAATTTAAAAAAGATTAATGGATGTTGTCACAACCTTCTCAAATGACAAACAAGGCTGTCAGGCCAGGTCCCTGGCCCAGATCATTCACGGCATAACCTAAGTTTGGGCTAGGAAAAAAAATGCTCACCTGTCATGGCACTGCAGTACTTTCATTCAGGTCCTTATAAGTGCCACTGATTTAGGCACAGGGAGATATTCTGAGCAGTTTTATCACCAAAAGCCAAGTTAACTGTGCTTCTCTCACTCTTCCCAGCATGCTGCACAATCATCTGCCTTTCTATAGCTTACTGCCTCCATGTCTCTTCTGCTGAGAGGATGAAATGCAGGGAAGGGAGCACTCCCCTCTTACCCAGACCTTTAAAAATGAAAGATGCAGTGAGGCAGATTCAGTCCTAGATGGGTGGAACTGGGGCTGGGTCTGCTCCAGAAGTCCATTGGATTAGCAAACATTCCCTTGTGCTCACTCCTCTGGCTCAGCAGGCAGGGAGTTAAAAGGCATCTACTTTCACAGCATGTCTCTGGTCTGGGGGAAACAAACATCCACATGTCCCAAGCTATTATATCAAATATAAACGGCGTGAGGACTTCTGCCATCTTGTCAAGCTCCTCACTGATTCCCACAGCAGTCAGAGAAGAGAAAAGTTAAGCAAGGATAATGAATGGCTGTAATGGCAAAAAAATGAGGCATCCATGATTTCCCAGAAGAAAAAAATAAATGGTAATACTTTCTCAGAGCTGGAACTAGATGATCTTTAAGGTCTCTTCCAACACATATAATTCTGTAATTCTAATGTTGCTGTTGAGTATTCCAGCACAGAGTGCACATCTTCAGAGAAAACCATAGAAAGCACCACCAAAAGGGATCCTGACCATTCCCTTGCTCAATGATGGGTTGTCTAGCACTTTCTTTTTGTAGACAGTTTTTTAAGTTACGGAGTCCTTGATATCAAACTCAACACTAATGTCACAGCACTGCAGCATTGCCACCAGGTTTAGGAGTGACTCGTTCTCCATTTCTTTGGAGACATATTCAGGCTGCACACCCCTGTAAAATTTATGTCTGGCAAAGAGTAACAGTGGTAGGGACTAGACTTTTTGTTTATTTTCAGTGTGAAATTGAATACTAGCCACACAAACATAGCCACAGGTTCACATAAACACATATATGCAGAGTTAAGGTATGTAAACATGTTGTCACCTTTTGAGTTGTAACACAACTGAAATTCCTACAGTCAAAACACCTCCTAGTAGACCTACAGATGTTTCAAGACAATGACATGGTGATCATCTCCCCATCTTTTCCTGCTGTGTTGACACAGTTTTAGCCAATACCCAGGTGACAGATATGCTGTTGTCCCCCCACTATCCTCCTAGGGGAAAAGGAGAATAATGGACAGAGACTTAAAATTTGGGAAAAAAAAGAAAAAAGAAAAAAAAATAGGTTTACTGAAATAATAAGTAGTAATAAGATATCAAATTACATACACATAAAAATATTAAAAGATATAAACAGATATGTAAACACAGAACCCCCCACTCCTCAGCTGGTAGTTACTTCTCAAGCAGAAAAGTCCCAGACTGTACAAAGCAGTACACAGGGGTACTAATTCCAGGATCTCAATGATGGTGCACAAAAAACCCTGGAGTTGCCATGCTGGTCCTGCTCGAGGAGGCAGGAGAAGGTGACCTGTCTTGATGAATGATGTTAATTTTTCTCCTCTCAAACCAGAATAGTTGTCTAACAAAGTATTATTTGGGCACAGAGGGATGCAGAGATGATGCCATAAGTGTCCTGAAGAGAAGTGTAACCCTAATCTGAGAGCACTGTAGTAGGGGCACTGTCAGATCTACTTTAGGTGTAGATCTATGCGTATGTTCAAGGAGAGGTCTGATTTTGCCCCAGTAGATATAGAACAACACATGGTTTTTTGCATCTTCTGCTGGGAACCAGGCTGGGAACCAGAGGGAATAACAACTGAAATACCAGGTTCAGTATTCCCTGAGTACCCAAACACTCCAAATCCACAGAATAATTCCTATGGGATTTGTTTGGTGGGCACTGCAAAATTTCCCTCCTGAGAGATAAGGATTTCACTAGACCCAGAGCAGGCTTCTTCATATTCCATTAACAGAGAGTTACTTTTTTTAATTGTTTATGTCTGTGCCACAGTTGTGCTTGAATGGTTTATATTAAGGGCTTGTGATATGTACAAGTACAAATGGGTCTGCTTAAACGGAGCAATACTAATTAAATAATAATGCATCAGTTTGAGTCTCATTTTGTGACATGTTTAACTGTGTTAAGTATTCCCCTGCATACATAATTGTCTTCTTTAATTCCAAAAACTTCAGTAATTGAGCTTTATTTGCACAGGAGTGAAATACATACCAGGACCTCTGTCACACCACCCTCCATTCATGCCTTGGAATTTGCCACACCTGAGGTATAAGGTGTTTGCAGGAATAGATGAAGATGGTTGTGACCCCAAAGTGTTTTACCTGCCAAGTAGGACTGATCTCCTTCCCAGAGATGTTCAGAGTCATATCATGCATGAAGGAAAATAAGAAATTTGTGTCTAGTCTTTGCTTTCCTCACAAACAACTCTCTCAATTATTTCTTCAGCTGTAAAGCAATAACAGGGCACATATCTCCCTTCCAGCTCTCTCTTGTCTTCATTTTATCACAAGCAGTAAGGAGCCTATTTCTAAGCTGACTAAAACCAGGAGACTGTAATATTCACCTACTGGTGTGACCTTCATATGGGCACAGATTGCAGAGACACAATGTAATAACACCACTGTCTTCTGCCTCCATCCTTACTTGAAATATAAAACAAGATCTACCAGAGAGATGCAGAACTTGGTGTGGAAATCTCTGGGCTCCTCCCAGGCTGCTCTGGTCTAATCACAGCAAGACTTCTTATGCAGATAAGTTCATCAGGTATTTTTTTAAAAAACAGAAAAAATACAACACTGCTCATTTTACATTGCCTGATTTGGTTTATATTCTAAGACACAACTGATCATTTCATATACATAAACATGATTTCATCTGTGCTTCCTAGTCCTGGACTATTCTGCTGTGCCTGAAGGGGCTAAGAGTCACCCAGATCAGGTTTGTTACAAGTCAGACACCTGGAGACCACCATGTCAGGTGTTCTTTGAGTGCTGATGCATATAGCTGATCAGCTAATCCACTCAGGGTGGAATTCATCTCATACCTTCAGGCAGCTAAAAATTATGTCTGATATCAAGCAAGCAGCTGAGGTTTCTCTCCCACGTGCCTCTGCATCTCCAAAGGATGGGAATCCTACAACCTGTAGGTAAGCTGGAGGTCTTGTCATTGTAGCTGCCCTCACTTTTGACTGCAGAGGAACCTGACTGGCTATTTAGACCAGGTCTCAAATTTTTATTAGGCTAAATTTAGAGTAAAATTCATCTTGGCTACATGATGTCTTGAAGCCCAGATGTGAACGTGAAGCCCAAATGGCTTCTCTAGGACTGGCTCCCCAACTGTAGGATAAGAGTGGCATTCATCTCAGAATGTGTGGGGCCAAAAGCTGCCACTGATGGAGGAAATGAGGCCTCTTGCTTCCCTAAATTACTAGGTTTGCTTTTTGGGAGTCCTTTTGAGACTGGCAAAAATTATGCCAAAGCAAATTGTCCTCCTGAGACACTAAGGCCAAGGTTCACTTCTCCCACTGCCACTCCTGACACTTGCTCCAGCTGGAGCCCAGAAACACATTACTTTTCCCAAAGGTTAAAAGCAGCAGAAGAGCCCTAGACTGTTTCCTTCAGAGATTCACTCCAAACCATGGCCTTCCTGAGAAGCTGTCACTCACCTCTCGACACAGCCAAGATCAGCAGGATTCATCTTTAAAGGCACAATTTTTGGAAGTGCTGAGCATCACCATCACCCATAGGGAATGTGGCTACTCAGCACCTCCAGAAAACAAGATCCCAGATGCCAGCATATAAAGCACAAGAGAAAAAAATACTCAGTCACAGCATCAAACACATCTCCCCTGGGCCTCCCCTGATGTCTATTACCATCAAAGTAAGTACCTTCAAAGTTGAAGACTTTGCTCCAGCATTTATCTGACAGAGAGAGCCCATTACACTGAGGAAATAGTTTCCTCCCCTAATGACATTATCACTTTATTGGGTTTTATATTAGGTATTTTGAAATATTCACCAGGAGGATTAGATATCATTATATTTTTAACTAAACAGCATTGAAGGTACAGGGGGAAAGGTGGCAGTCAGGACCAAACTGCAATGATGGAAGTCTGAGGTGTGCCCTGCTCTGCATCTGCCCTTCTGGGTATCCCCTGAGGATGGTGCTTAGCCTTTTTTGGCCTGATTTGTCACTTCAATTATGGAATGGAAAGGAAGGAGGTATTTTTCCCTGGGTCTCGGTGTCCAGTGGTGATCTGCTTCAATTTCCCACCACCACTGCCATCACAGTGGTAAGACAGAGTATCAGGACCAAGTATTAGAGAAATTTCAGCTTTGCTGATAATATTCTACAATCATACAATCACAGTCACTCATAAAACAGTCCCTGCCCCATAAAATTTACAACATAAAGCAGACATATAAACGAGATGGGAATAATATAATGATGGAAACACATGGAGAGGGAAGATGTTGACCACAGCCATCCAGCTATACATGGGCAGAGGTGAGAACTGATACCCAGGCTGGGAATTTGCCATCTCCTGGCACCCTGCAGAAAGCCTGCCTCTCCAGCAGTCATTTTCTGGGAACAGTTATCTGTCTCTTGACTATGATGTTTCTGTGTTCAGTACAAGCTTCATCTAGCAGACAGCTGCTATCAGCCAGGAATGACTTGCTTTCTCCAGGATAACCAAGGTCTCTATCCATGGCAATTTCAGTAAGCTGAGTGTAGACAATAGCCACACTTATCTCAAATGCTACAACACAGGCAGCTAATGCACACGAAGTTAATCACTGGCATATTTGTAGACTGCCAAGTATATAATAGTGCGATAATGAATTTGTATGGCTGGGCCTATAAAAACTTTGCTTTTTATACTCAGGCATTTTAATTGACACAGAAATACATTTTAAAAGAGAAAGCAGGCTTGATGAGGTCAGCTTAAATTCCTTGGTATAATTACCAAGTCCATTGAACACAAATCTGAAATCATTTAGTTTAAGTTAATAACTTATGCCTTTAGTTTATAAGCACCACATTACATTTCAAGCAGCTCAGATCTTGGCTTTGCTAAAGTAGCCTGGTCTTTAATAAATTCCACCCCACGTTTTTCATGTTATAGTTCTTTTACAATCACAGTTTTCAAAAGGCAGTGCAGGTACAGCGTGTTTAAATCACCATAAATTAGAATTTTTTTTTTTTTTTCTGGCTATAGCACCTTTATTGTAGGTTGTCCAACTTTCTTTCAGCTATAAGGCTCATTACAGGTTAGGAAATGAAAAATACACCATGTGCTGTCTGTGAATGTCCCATGCCAGACCCCTCCTGGACCAGAATCACTTTTAGTGTTTTCCAGAGGAGTTCAACCCAAATAGGTGCTTTTATCAACTTGATTAGGGTAATCTTCATATTTTTCACCCCTGTAGATGGACAGATGTATATTTCATATAGCTTTGCAGCATAGAGGTAACTCCATCTACAAAGGTGGGGTACTCAAGTTAGATCAGGCTTTCCTCCATCAGACAGGAGTCTTGTGAAAGCTTGTAGGAGAGGAAAAATATCATCCATAGTCCAAGCAGGCATTAACCACTAAGTCACTTCTCAGGAGTTTGGTTACGATCATACGATGGGTAAATAACTCCCACTGCCTTCTGCTTGTGCTGCCTGTCTGTTAAACTGGAATGACACAGGGGGCCCAAAGTGGCCAAGCAATGGAGATAATAAATAGGAAGGAACTCGTTGGAAGCCTTATAGCAGGTGAAAAGCAGGTGAAAGCTGTGCTTCTGCTAAGCAGCCCAGGAAGAGGCCGTGGGAGGTGTTTTTAGAAAACTTGCTCAACCAAAACAAAGTTCAGCTGGCTTTGGGTTTGTCTCTTCACCAAATGGGACATGCCTGCTGCCAGAGGGCAGAGAGGCAGGGAGGGCAGAGAATAGGCAGGGAAACCATTTCCACAGCCCATGCCAGGATATGGGAACTGGTAGAAGCTTCTTGGGGTGACAGGAGGACCCTCACACTCTATCTCCCTGCTCCCTCCTTCCCCCTGCTCCCTGCTTCCCAGCCTCCCTCTTCTTCTGCAAGTCCATCTTTCCCAAGGATGTCAGAAGATTCCTGCACATGCATGGTATTAAGATAAGCAGCAAATAATACTGGGAGGAATTTGCTGAGCCAGCTGGTCTTTTGCACCCTGTAGGATGCACAGACCAAAGAGGCGTCTGCCACACATGTCACACAGATGAAGCCAACTTTGCATTCAACAACTGCACCAAACAAAAGATAAAAGCAGTTTCAGCATAATAGATCATTCAATGGGGCTCCAAATCCATCCTCCCTCCTTTCTCTTTGTACCCTCTCTCCAGGTTGCTTAGCAAAAGCTGATTTTTATTTCCAATTAAAGGATTTCAGAGCAGCTTTTATTTATTATTTATTATTATTATTGTGTGACCACTTTGAATCACACTGCTTCATTCTAGCTCTTTAATCTAATGAAAAAACCCCAAAACACTGCAGCACACACAGTTCCTTCCTGTGAAATGTTCCTGGGTTTTGTAAAATGTTTTGCATAGCTACACTCAGGTTTTTGGTGTATTTTTAACTGACTCCACATTCAATCCTGAATCATCACCAGTCCCACCAGCAAAGAAGAGAGGGACAAAACAACCTCCTCCTACGGGGGAGTCTGCAGAGCACACTCAGGTTTAATGTGCCCAGGCTGACACTAAGACAACAGCTTGAAATGTGAAGAAACACCAGTACAATAATTGCAGCATCTTGTGGCTGTGCTGAAAATGCTGCCACTCTCCTGACTGCCAGCCAAGAGGAATTTCCCAGGAGGGTGTACAGCAAAACTCTCTTCTCATGGGGATGGACAAAGTGACATTTTGTTACTGAGCAGTAACAAAGAAAATGCTTTTAATTCAGTGCAATGTCAGTGCTCAAAATCCAGCTCAGAGTTTGTGCTGTTCACATTAGGCATGAAATGAGCACCAGCCACTGGAGCACTCGTGAAGTGCTATGAAGTTGCTGTTTCCAGAGAAGGACATTTTTCATAAGATACCAGTGGCAGAGCAATGTTCAAGTCCTACTGAGTGACTTGTGTGAGTTTGGTTCTCCAGTCTAATCAAAGCATTTGAAATTCCAGTGGTGCTTTCACACAGGCTGTGGATGTACTCACCGGGTTTTCTGGGCTTGACTATCTTCTCATTCAAGATTCAAGAAATGAGTCTCCAAAAATTAGTTAACATGCAGGTGGATGAAGGGGCCTGAAAAGTGATATATTTAGGTGGTTTGAAGACCATAAAAGTCTGTGGCCACTGCAGGCAGTGCAGAAACAGTAACAGCAAGGTGATCTCTGCCCTTGGAGCATCCCTCAGTGTGAGCAACAAGAGATAGCAGGAGGCAGGAGCATGAGAGGGACTGGTGGGCAGCATAGGTGTCCAGAGAAATGACAGAGGTCAACATAAGGACAGAGAATGGCTCATTATTAATCCTGTTGAACAGGACAAACCTTCTGTCTAGCAGGAGGCACAGAGCTGCCTTACACAGAAAAGCAATGACAACAACTAAAAAAGTGTTAAGAATTTTTCCTGTGCCCTCACAAGTGCACTGAACATTACCACGGGGTATTGCACTCATTGGAAAGGGCCCTAGTGATTTGGGAGCATCAGTCACATGGAAGCAAAACTCCTACCAGGAGCCTCAGAGAGCAGGTCACCTTGCTTTAATCCTGTGTCAGCCTCTAGAAAAAGGTGAGAAAGCAGACCTACCCTTAGTTATTTCAAAAGCAAGATCTTACTTACCTCTCATTCCTGTGGTCAGATGAGGAAAAGGATTTTGCATTCAATTGCCACAAGGAGACTGTGTCATTAATGTTTTAGGAGGGCTCAGTGGGAAGATTCTGCTTTGATGGAGACATGCAAGACGCCCCACAGATGGGGCTTTTGGGTATCAGTCTTAAAGGCTACAACAGCCTGCATCCTACTGTAGAAGATGGACTTTCTTAGGTGGGCTCAGGTTCCAATGGCCATTGGGCACCAAATATTTCAGAAATATTTCAGGTGCCAAATTATACATTAGAAGCATTGCTAAATACCTCTAAAACTCCATCCCTTGTAGTATAACATAGGGTGACAAGGAAACAGGCTAACTCACAGAATAAGCTGGGATGTAGGGACTGCATCATGGGGGGACGTGTCAGCTTGTGCCTGTGCTTTCAATCCACAGAAAACACAAAGCAATTTGCATGGGCTGAATTCTTGGCAAAAGAGAGTGTGGCACCACCTCTATCTGAGGGGAAATTGGCCACAACTGTCAGGAGGGAAAAAGATACCTTATGGAACTGTGAAATGAAAAATACAATATTTTCTACAGCTGGAGATATTCTTTAAGAGAAAAAAAAGAAATCAACATCCTCTATTTCCATATTTTTCTTCTGCAATCCCAACATCGTCAGAAGAGTAGGCTGAATACATTGCAGTAGATGATGCTGCTGTTATTTTAGGACCCATCAGAAATACTGTCATTTTCCTGAAGAATATGGTTATCACAAAATTTAAGCCTAATTTGGGAAACTCAGAGATTTCTGTAGGTCCGATAGGATTTGAACAAACATTTGAATTTTAGGCTATATTTCTGAACTCTACTTGTCAAGCACAGTTAGAACACAGTTTATGATACAAAGGAGGATCTCCCTCCAACTTTTGAAACTCCGATTTCATATTCAGAGCCCTCCAGAGACCAAGTAATTAATTTCTTTAAAAAAATTTTTCCAGAAGCACAGTTACAGACAGCTAGAGCTGCAACAAGGTACAACCACCCATGCCAAGACTACATTTATAATTTTGACTTTCTATTTTCTTCTTTTTGGTTTTTTTTTTTTTTAGGTTTTTAAATTTTAGTGTGAAGTTTATTACTGTTCTCACTACAAGCAAATGTGCAAAATCTTCCAAAACCCCCAAAATCTACACACTACCAGGTTTTTTTTAAAAGGCCAGAAGGTATCATTACAATGATCCCTTCATTTGACCTCTTCTATAAACCAGGCCAGATGAATACCTTTGACTTCAACACCTCAACGTAACATCCACTTACAAAATTGTTCATTTGTCCTGAGACATATGGAGATGTTTCTCCTGCAGTTGCCTGAAAACATGGTAAGAGAGTGATCAGGGAGTAATAACAGAGTGGTGAGGTCAACCCATGGGACCAGCAAACTGTCCAGGATCCAGCCACTGATTTAAACCCAGAATCACCAAAGCTCATGAAACTGCAATGGTTTATAATCTTTAAAATGACTACCCTGGCCTGGGCTTGTTACTGTTCATTTTACATTTCTGTTTATGACTTACATGACACAATCAAATGGAAAATTGAAGAGACAGAAGGTAACAGTGATTTCAAAAGTGGTTTTAAAGGTAAGGCTGTCAGAAAGGGTGACATGTAAATATGACTTTTTGCCTGTTTAGTGCTTTTCTGTAGACAGGCTTTAGGCACTTAATATTGTTTAGTGAAGGACAATGGGTGATATTCCCTATTGAATTTGGCTGTGGTGACTCAAAAAGTTGTTGCCCCAGGCATCCACCCTGCTGCTGCACAGGTCACGATGGCCCCTCCACATGCTGCCTGGCCTTCCCTCTACTGCTTTGATTCACACACAGCCAGCTTAGAACAAATCCATTTTCCCTGGAAAGGAGAGACACTCAAGCATGATGACATCTGAGATTGCTGCTACAGGGTTTGTCAGAAAGCAGCTGTCAGTCATTTGTGTTTCACAACTTCCCTTTTCTGCAGCAAAACGGTGTTTTCTCCATTTTATCAGAACAGATTACCACATTGCACAACTTCTACAGCAACCATCTCCGTGCTCTGTTCATTATCTCATGACTGCATGTGTAAAAGAACTGTCCTACCCCAAAACTGCTGCTGTGGATATGGGTTCTAAGGTGCTTGGTTCCCTATAAAATCCATAATAAAACAGATTATGAGCTACGGCTTTCTTAGCTTTTCCTGAATACATGTCATAGTTCAACCATCTCTATTATCATCATCTAAGAGCAGAAACCATTCAACTACTTAATGACCTAAGGTTTGATCCATAGTACACTGCAGGCATACAGCTTTATTCACCCATCTGTGATAGGCCTTATAGAAAGAAAAAAAAAAAAGAGCATGTTAAATGCCTACCTTATGGGAATTACTCTTTGCTTGCTTTATAACAAATAGAGCCAAGCAGATAATTCTACAAGGAATGCAGGAAACTCCTTTTTTTCTGCATGTTCTTAACACAGGAAAACATACGCATTTAATTAAGAATGAGAAACATGCTGTATTGAAGGAAAAGAAATTATAATATGGGGAGCAGAAAGCCTACCTGTATTCACTTTGAAGACAATTTTTTTACCCAAGGAATTCATGAAACCCCAGCAGCTTTTGATGTGTTGCACATAAGAAGTCTCAATTCTTTCCTTGTGAGACTCCATTTGCACCCAGGAGCAGGAATGGGTCACATTTGTTTTAGACAAGAGCCATTTTAAGGAAATTTAGTTGCTATGGATGTTGCAAAGTTACCAGAAACAGATCAAAAACCAGAACAGTAGGAACCATAGCCAGAGGATATTTTGACAACTTACACATTTATTTTTTTTTTTTTAAATAATTGACCAGGGAGGTCAGATTATATTGCCATAAATCAGGAGCCAACCCACCCAAGTCAGTGCAGTTTCACCAGCATTCAGACTCTGCTGGGTCAGAAGCACTCATATTTATCCCATTTCTATACTCAATTTCCAAGGACTAACAGCCTGTGAACTGTGCCAGTCAGAAACATGGTAACAATAAAGAGGGTAAAGCATGGTGACACTTTCTCAGCTAGTCGATGTGAGCAAACAAACAAACAAAAAAAAACAAAGGGAGGAAAACAGTCTTGGCACAGATGGGCTCTTTTGCATGTTGCTTTCCACACATAGAGCAATTTAATCTTGAGTCAGCACGAGTTAGCAGAGGAATGACAGGTTGTTACAATTACAAGCTGCTTTGGAAGTATTACTATCAGTGCTGCCACTATTTACGTTTAGTATTGTTATTGATGCCATTAATACTGCTTGTACAAGCATTTAATGTTACTGTACTGATGTAAATAACATCTGGATTAACAGTTGAGGGAACAACATGATGCGAAACAGATTGATGGCTGAAGAAGCAGCATTTATTGGGTCACACTCCTGGGTTACATTCCTGTGGATGTTGTGCATTCATACTACAGGAGTCATTGGGAAGCTTTTCTGAATAAGCACCCTGGGAGCTGGCTTGCAAAAGAGGACATGATGCTGTGACTTTTTATTTTCTTCCTCTGCAAAGACAGATTTGTTATCAGACCACAGTGGCAGAACTGACCACAGAATCTCTGAGCTTCAGTCCTAAATTAGCCACGAGGAAGCATTATCCAAAAATCCAAACCAGACCATCTTGTTTGTATTATTTGTGGTCTCTGACTTCACACCACAAGCCACCTTTTGCCCCAAACTCCTTTAATCACAGCCATAGCTGGGGGCTCAGCAGAGACCTGAGCCTCACAGTACTGAACACAGAGGAAAAGCTGATACATGCTCCACAGATTGTATACGGTCTAAATAGATGACAGGAGACTGCAATCTCACTTCTCTATATGGCAAACCCCCAAGGGGCTTGGATAGATGCTCTCTTTAACAGGATTTTCACTGCAATAAACTTTTTGCAAGTCACTGCCTCAGATGCATGAAGAACTGTTCCTTTTGAATTAGATACCATGCTGGTGTGCTGGAAGAAGCTGCCTCCAAATCTCTAGGGCTCTCTCCAGCAGCTGCCTCCCAGGCTGCCTGGCTGCAGAAGCCTGGTCTGGCTCCCACAGGATGTCAGCACAAACAGAAATGCAGCCTGGTCCCCTCTGGGTGACCTGAAGATGTGCTGGGACACTGATCATAGAGAACAGGGTTCAGCTGCTCCAGTGCAGGCACCTAAATGTCATCTTAGGTGCTGTAGTCTGGCTTTCTGCTCGTACCCCAGGAGGGTTCAGGTCTCCCCAAAGTCCTGCATCACAGATGTATTTAGGCAATCAGATTCCACTCAAAAATAAGGACCCAGTGCTCTAGGTTTAAGGACCACATCTTCCATCAAGGTGCCTGGGGACACACTGACATCAGCATTTTAGTCTGGAGCACGTGTTTGGGAAGTGAATCCTCTTATGGGCCTTGCTTTCCACACCTTCATTCACGTCATGGTGCAGGCAGAAGGCACATGAAGGCAATTCCTTCTCAACTAAAGGTCCCTGGGAAGATGTTCCTTGGGAGCACAACTAGAAAAGTCCAACTACTAATGGGTAATTAGGAACAATTCTGGGGAAACATCAAAAAATGAAGTGAGGATTATTGGCCCTCTTCATCAAATCCCTTCTTCCACAGCTCTGCTCCTTTAGCATAGTAGTACATTGAGAGTTTATGTTGCCTATAAAGGCTGTTAAGTTATAGGTAATGTAAAATAAAGAAGGCAGCACTGAACTGAGCTGTTGCCAAGTGAGTACACCTTAAATATACCCTAAAGGCTGTCTGTGTCTTGTCCCCAACCTGCAGAAGAGATGTACACTCTTCCCTAACACATACCCTCTGGCCCCATTTTCCATGGGGATGCCCCTATCCCAATTTATTTGGAGTTTATTCAAGTTCAGATGTCCCCAGGAGATCATAGTGCCTGATTTCAGTCAACAGCACACCAGGACTGCCTTCTCCTGCCCCAAACTACCAAAGTTCCCCACATCCCAAACCAAGCTCACAGACACCAAACAAAAAGCAAGGTTTGCTTTTTAAAGGCAAAGTCTTCCTTCCTGCCTCAGAGTTGCAGACTCTAGAGAAAAGCCTTTCCACATGATGAATCTTGCATTAATATGCTTTATATTAATATGTAGATGAGGTTCATCAGTGGCACATCACTGTGGCCAGGTATAAGAGCAGTCCAGCATTTTTGAGTATTATGGTGTGGTTCTTGACTGGCTGGTTTCCTACAGTGTATGCTAAGGACCAGTGGAGAAATAAATGGCCTCATTTAGTCAATATTTAAATTACATTTTTAATAAAAAAAAGTCAAATGCTTTAAAAACCTGCATGTTAAACACAGTATGTATTAAGAAAAATCAGATAAAATACAGCTGCTGTATCCAGCTTGTTCTTTAAGCAGTTTTCCTCTGATAGCAAGAGGAAAAAAAGTGGCCTTTTGCTCCCGAGATTGTAGTAAACAGAGGCTTGTAAAATTGCATTAAAACTGCTTTGTTCCTCTGGTTTATAAATGGGAAGCACAGCCTCAGGTAACTGCTGTGCACTCACAGGAAGCCTGTGGGAGCTTGCAAGTGAAGCCAGCTATTTGGAGTAGAAATGCAGTAGCTAAAACCCAGGGCCATCTTTTACGTCTCTTCTGATCACTTCAAGTTCCACTGAGTGTCCCTTCCTTTATTTATGGAGCATTTGTCCTGGCCATGTTTCTAGGGAATGGAATACTACTCTGGAGAGGCTCTTTCAAGCAACCAACATTAAAAGTTAAGCATCTTAACTTCATATAGCAGAGTTGTCCCCATGATCCAAATGACATGCTAAACCCTTTTATTCTCTGTTGTACATTGATTATATTCACTTCAGTGGCCAAAAGGTAAAAAAAGCAGTTTCCACCTGCAGTCGCCCAACTTTTATGATATTTTATGTCTATCACTGAAATACACAGAATGACCCATTTAATTTTACATTACAGACATTTCAATAGCTATCATCACCAGACTGTGTGATCACCTCAACAGAATCAGCCATTAGAGAGGGAAAGTTTCTTCTTAAAATGTGAAGCCTGCAGGCAACATAGAAAACCACCTTACATATTTGAAAAAGGCTGATTTTCAACTTTTCTGGTTTCTAAACCTGTAGCATCAGTAGGCAGATTTTATTGACATCAAGGAACAGTACATTCTTGGTCTGAGAAGTGACAGGAGATGGACTGCATGGCTTTGAATAGACACAAAGCAAGTACTGAAGCATCCCAGGGGAATATCTAGTCTAGTGTATGGTCTCATACAGCAGCTGAGAGCAGGTGCTTTGGAGAAAAGTGATCAGTATGAGGTAACCAACCCATGTGTACACAGCTAATGCAGTGTGTACCAGCTGTGCATTACTAGTACCCCAGCCACATAAATCCATCTGTGTAGATACTTCTTCCCACCCAGAAGAAACCTGACTAGGCTTCTTTAAGATAAGGTCACTTGTGTTTAAAGTGACCCCCTTGGCCTTCTTGTGGTTTCACTGTTATTTTCCTGCTTTCAAAGCATTTCTTCTTGTTCTTTGAGTTGCTTCTCCTGGTGAAGTATTCAGAGCCTGTTGAGGTGGGAATGCATTCCAACAACTTAACCCTGTAGAACATCTGGCATGGGCACCAGCTAGAGGAATGGGCTGATGTCAGAGCAGACCTATTACCTGGCTTCTACATGAGTCTCTGAACCTTTACATGAAGCAGCCACTAACCATGGGATAAAGTTGTATCTCAGCCTTTTGTTTACATGTGGTGTATAAGCTCCAGAGTCTGTAGTACAAAAAAAGGAAAGATATTTCCCCTTGATAGTGTGGACAAGGGAGCCTTGAAAGGAATTTCCTCAGCCTACTGAGCTGAGGAGGATCTTGGCTACTGAGTTACACAGAGAAGGACTGAGAGAAGAGGCAAATGTAAGACCCCACCCGGGGTGATGGTCCTTCTGTGAAAGAAAGACTTTTTAAAAATTATGATAATACTTTTACCTTAGTCCAGTTCCCTACAGTGGTTTTGTTTTATGCCACCTGAAGAAAGAGTTCCTAATTTCAGCAATGCCATGATGTGCCACCAGAGATGCAACTGGTTTACTCAGTCCTAAGAAGAAATAGCACAAATCTCTTTAAGCTATAGAACATACCACTCACTTGTGCAATTTGATTGTAGATCAGTTTTACTCATTTTTGTATCTAAACTCACATTATTTCCTGAGAAAATAAGTTTATCTGGAAAATCCTAAATCTGTTTCTACTTTGAAACCTGAGTGGAGTGGGTCACAGTATCCTTTCTGGGCTATGAATAGTTCATGCTCCAGGTGATGCACATACAGTTGCTCAAACAACTACATCAACAAAATATCATTTTTTTTTTAAAAAAAAAACACCCATGGGCAAGGGCAATGAAAGAAGTGAGAAGGCTGTTCCAAATCCTCTATTCCACTGATGCCTAGAAACAAAGATCTTCTGACACAGCATACTTCAGTGTCCTTTGTTTAACCTTCCCCCTTGAAAGATCCAAACACAGAGCCTTTGTTTTCTAGTGCTTTGTAGACTAACCTACAGGTTATGCTTTGATAAATATCCAGCAAGCTAAGGAAACATCAAGGCTTCTCCTTAAGATGCGTAGCTGCTATTTTGTCTGACATCTTCTATGCTTGTTAGACATTATCATAAGTATTTAGGAGGCCTTTCTGCTTCTGAAGCTCCTGTTTGCTGTTAGCATGCTAAAGAACCCAGTGCTGGTATTTTATCTGTTTTAGCCACTTAAAGACTTCATCGGGTCCTTTAGAATTCACACTTCTGACTCTGTCTCAGGAGAGGAGGCAACGAGTTTCATCTTTACAAAACAATCACGTCCCTGGGGCTTGACACACACTTTAAAGCAAAAACAGAAACCCAATAGGAGTGATATTGAGATGCTCTGGAAGCAGGAGGCTGATAGCAAATGATTATTCTGGCATAACACGGATTAGCTCATGACAAAGTTCCTAGCACAGCCATGTCCGTGCATATTATTCCTGATGTCCAACAGAATGTGTGCATTACTCCAGTCTCAGGCTTTGAATTTCTACCTTGGCAAGTTTACTGGCAGCTAAAGACCCCATACTCTAATGTGAGGACAGTGCTGACACAAGTTGCTCCTGAGGCTGCCCCTGAGGGCAGGTGTGCTTTAGTGCAGGTTTGAAAAGCAAGGCCATTAATATCAACACTGGGGACATAAAAAAATTTTGGAACAGAAATAGGTGGGGTAAAGAGGTGTGATAACACAGAAGAAGAATGGTTGCTGTAAGGGCTGCTTGCTCTGTAGACTGTGCTTTGCTTCAGATCTTCACTGTTTTGAGATATTGGGTGCATTTCTCTCCCAGATTATAAAGTGCCCAAAGTCCTTTTCCTCTTCAGAGTTCTCCCTTGAATAATCTTTCCTTTTTGAGGTTAACTTCACTACTTCACAAGGGCAGATGAGTTTGTATATTTTCAATGCAGTTCCAGGTGAACCTCAGAACACCAGATAGTCCCCATCAAACCCCATGTGACCAGGACAAAAAATTCTGTTAACAGCTAAACTTGCCTCCTTTCTCCATGGGTAAAAGCATGCCTTGCATGACCTAGTCTAGAAATCAGAAGATAGTGAATAAACATGGTAGGAGAGAGATGACAGAACTGTCTTTCAGTAGGAATGGAGGTACAAATGACCTGCACACCTATAAGATGACACATGGTCCACCCTAAGGATTTTGCATTCTTTGCTCCATATTTGATGATCCAAACATGTCCTTAGTTGCCCATGAGAATCTGCCTGTTTGGTTTGCCATCCTGTCCTTAGGTTCCCATCAAAGTTGGTCATCTCAAGGCTGCTGGGATCACTGCCATTCTGATTCCCCATGCTTCCCAGGACTAGTTTTGGTCATTATTTGAACACAGTAAGGGCTAACAAAGTACCTGAGAATGTTACAGGTCCAAGGGGATGGTTTCATAGTCAGCATGAGGCCATTAACTACTGTGCTACTCCCAAGAGCAAAACCACCCACAGTCCCCATGCTTCTTTGTCCCCCAGCCACTCCCTGTTCTCTACCACCTCCAACCACAGGGCTGTCCTCTGCCTTTTCAGCCAGATCAGAAAATGAGGCTGACACTTTGCATGGCAGCAAAATTACCAGTACCAGGGCAAAGGAAGAGGCAAGAAAACATGGCCAGAGATGGCGAAAGGGTGCAGATACCTCTCTCAGCTAATACAGCAGTCTTCAAACTAAGCTGCTCTGGAAGTCATACATTTAAAGATGTTCCAGTCTGATAGGGTTTTTCTGTGACATGAGATTTAAAAACAGAATCCCTGACCTCTTGTGATCATTAAACACTAGAAAACTGGTGAATTTGCAATTTTACAAAATCCTTAATTCTCTACTTGAGAATTTTGTGCCATGAATGGTCACACTCCAGTGGCTGGGTATGTTGGATTCCCACCCATCATATCTTGTTGGGATGGTGCAGACTGTAATTATTAGAATTTTGCCAAGTTGCCTGGAAAGTTTGTCTGCAAGTCAGTTCAGTCCAACCTACAGCCCAAGCAAACTTCCCTCTACAAATGTTAGAGAGCTGCTGGGGCCACATCATCAGTTTGAATTTCAAGATTGTTTTACAGACATTTAACAAACCTTATAAGTTATTCATGACACGTCTGGGACAAGGTAAAGATGAACTTATGCTTAAAAAATTCATACCTGCTTGAGGTGCCTGGGGCTGTAAGATACAGTCTTCTGGTTTATTGTACATGGTGAATGATGGATGGTTGATTTAATGGTCAGGGACTCATTGGGAGAGGACACCAGCCAGCAGAGCCAAGGTGTGAGGCTATTGTGTACCCAGAAGATGCTGTGCTCCCTGAGAGCAAAAAAAATGCTTAAACTGAAAGGCTGCTCCACCTGAGCAGATGCACAGAGCAAGGCCAGAAGGTGAAGCAAAGGCTGAAAGCACCTGCACCACTCCATGCAGATGTATCCAGAGGTTTTCTGGTAAATGCACTGAGTTCTTCCCCTTTTTACATGCGGATTCTTCTGGTGCAAGAAGTGCCCAACTACAATAACACAGAGCAGCACTTGGAGCATCTTGCTGTGCCTCCCGCAGCCAGAGCAGCCTCCTGAAGGCCACTTCCCATCACAGGCTCTTGCTGAGATTATCATTATTTGTGACAAAGTGGAAAACTGTACTCCATCCTTTTGGGCAGGTGGAATAAGCTGTCACAGGGAAAGAAAACCTGTGCTGCATACACAGGAAGGAGTTGTGTCAGTGCAGTGAACACACACACCATCCTTTCCTCACCCCATGGCACTGGAGGGGCTGAAACCCCAAAGAGCACCTGGGGTGGCTCTTCTGCTGTTGGTGAAGCCAGTTAGGATGTAGCAATTGTCACCTCTGCAAATGTGCCACCTGCGATGACAATGCCACTCACAGGCATTGTGTCAGCAGGGCATATGAACCTCAGACCCTCAGGAAAACTGAGCTGGTCAAAATGAGAATGAGCCAGGGGTTTTGTTAGCATCTACCCTCCTGGTTTCATCTGACCTTCGTTGTCTAAGTTAGTGTTTGTGCAGCACCAAGCACAAAGGGTCCCAAGCCAGGATGGGGCCACCTGGTGCTCCAGGAACAGCAGAAATAATATTAAAAAAACAAAACACGGTGACACTTACTTTAATTCTGCAAACAGTGGAGACAGTCCCATGATAGTACATTTCATCATTAAGCTATTAGATAACATACTCACTTTTTGGAGTCACCTAATTTTATATGCCCTTCATTAAAAGTATTTCCTTCCACTTTCTTTTTCCTCCTGAGGAACACAGACGCCGTTTGTCACTAAACCTCATTTCAGCTGCTTTCCCTGAGAACAAACACAACATGGTGTAACTCAGCATGCTGCAGTCTTTCCTTCTACCAAGCACACCAGGGGAAGGAGCAGGAGGTGGTCACACACTTGCAGGTCTCCCCTCCATCCCCTGGGCTGCTCATCTTCTCTCATCACAATTTCCCTCTCCATGTGCATCATCCAGGCTCAGGCAGGATTGTGCAGGCAACCCAACCATGGAAATGTGCACACTTATTGCCCTTTCTGAGCACTTGTGGCTCCCAGTTGGTTGTTTCCAAGCACGTACAAAGCCCTCTTTCTTCAGAAAAGAAAAAGAAAAGGTGCATGAAAGAAAGAGGCTCTAGAGCCTAGCCAGTGGCCTTGCCTGTGTTAACATTTGATCCCCATCTGGCATTTTTCTGATGCAGCTCTCTAAGAGTCCCATCATTTTAAATATGGGGAAACAGAGGCACAGACATGGGAAAGGATGGAATAACAGTCACACAGGTGACTCTTCCACTCACAGAGCTGCATACTGTCAAACCTCCAGGTTTGGTGCAGGTGACTGTATTAAAGATTTGTTCACTGTTATCATCTTCCATGAAGGTGAACCTTGTCACTGAAGAACCAGGTCTCATCCTGGGGAGATCACCACAGATTCTCTCAAATCTCTGAATGGAAAAAATACACTCCTCTGGCGTTTGTTTTTCCTGACCCCTGATAATATTTGTCCAACAGAGATTCCCCATTAATTTCCAAAGACTTCCCCCTCCAATGGGAGGCTTTGCAGGCTTGTATTAAGTGTCTTTTGACATTTACAAAACCCAGGAAGAATTTTATGCATTCATGAAGGCCACGTGGCTGCCAGTGAGCAACACAACAGCTCAGAGGAGCCTTAATTAGTGCCAATTATGTTTCCAGTTGAGCTGCCTTGACTCCAAGGGGCACTGCAGAATGAGGCAGGAGGTTCCACTGGGGCATTCACATTGGTGGACCAGCCATGCATCACCAAACCTGGGAAAATGCTGGGCCATGGGAAGCTGTGAGCACCCCAGGACCACATTTGTATGGCACTGAGAGTTCTTACAGAGCTCCCCAGATCCTCCAGCCATTCAGCGGGGTCACAGGATGGTATCAGAGAGTCAAGACATGAACATTACAGCTCATGTCTGTGCTCTAAAACAAGTTGAGGGGCTGTAAAGCTTTCAGGAAAAGGTAAATAACCAGTCTGTGGTGCACAAATTCACCCAAGAAAAGGGAGGCGGGGGTGGTGGTGGTGTGGGTGCATGTGCAGAAGAGGGAGAAAGAACAGAGCAGCAGCACAAACCTTGTACTGAAAATAAAAGTCCTTTTCCTGGGGGGAGGCAGGGGTCTGTCCTTTGCTTTACTGCAGGGAGAGAAGTGGGACCAGTGCTGTGGACAAAGGGTGTGCACAGCCAAACCTACCCAACCCTTTGCTGTGACATTTTCCCTGCGACAGAAGGGCAGAGCATCAGCATTTCGGTTTCTGCTCTGCAATGCACATCTCTCACTGGGCTCTCTCTTTCCAAAACATATGATGCACTAATGACACCACCCAGGGATGACAAGGAGCTTAAGAGCTGGCTCTACCCTCTGGACACCTGGCACATTAAGCCATGCAGCAAGCGGTGTGTGCTGGCTTGGGAAAAAGCCATTACCACTTTGGACAGCCACAGGGCCCAACTACTAATCCAGTGCCTTCATCTTCCCTGTTGCTATTAATATCAGAAAGGAAAAAAAAATCCAGGAGGAGGAATTGACCTGGCCATTGAAGCATATTATTAGAGTACTGCTTCAAACTTCAGATGATGAACCAGGATAGGAGAGAGTAAAATAATAGTGAATTAAACCAGGGGAAGCTCATGAAATGTCTAATCATTACAGAATAACCATATCCACCCCTAAACCAGCTCAAGCTTTCTTTTCTGAGACTTAAGGATCAAAGTCTGTCAAAAATCATTGCAGAAGCCAAACACAGAGCACCCACACCTGGACACCAAACACCAAGGAGCTGCTGCAGGAAGTCAGGAATGGATCTGCCAGCCTGAGCACCACCAGGGCAGAAGGACCCAGCTACATGAGAGTTTTTCCCCAGGGAAGCTCTCCTCATAACTCCCAGAGCTGGAAGTGTGCTTCTTCCTCAGGCATGAAGGTTTATGTCATTTTCATTGCCCTTATTTAATTTAGTGTTCAATTAGATGATGTTGTGAAAAGCTTCCAGAAGGGTTCAAAATCTAAACAAGGGTCAAGAGGAACTGTTAGGAAGACCCTCCTTCAACACAGAGTAGGGTGACAAGCTCAGATTAGCTTAGACATTGATATCTAATGTCCCTTTGTGGGGGCAGCTAAATACTTTGTTCTTTGCAAAGGAGACAAACACCTCAACATTTCATCACTTCACGTGCAGAGAAGGTGAACTTCAGGGCTGCAGAAAAGATGATAAGGAAAAGCCACCAACCCAAGCAGGCAAGGAAGAGAGGGGAAGGGTGAGAAAGCACAATCCTGACACTGATGACTACATGAAACAGAGCCACAGGGCCCTGGGACATCTCTGCCTCAAGCACACAGCTCTCCCTCCTTCTCCTCAGCAAACATGGGATCTGCATTCAGTGTGTTTCAGTAGAGCCACCCTGAGACACCAAACACTCAAGTGATAAGGACAAGTTGTGTATTCATCAGAGATGGCTTTTGGACCAAAACTGCTGTTTGAAAGGACCCCTAGCTTTTATATTTAGGCCCTACCTGTGCACAGAGAAGACAAAGCTGCCCCATGAGGGTGCTCAGATCAGAGTGAATGCTCTAATGACACCAAAGCCATCCCGGCTTGTGCTGGATGAAGAAGTCCACTGAGGAAGTGTCAACACCTGATCTCAAACTCTACCCAAGCACAAGAGGAACATGTGCTGCAGCCTCCAGCACGTAAACAAACCATGAGCTATGAGGAGTCTAAAATAAAATCCTACCACATACTGTGTAAAAATAAATAAAACAAAGCCCTTTTCTAATTAAATAAATGATGAAAGGGAAAGCTAAAGAGCGCTGCAGCTGGGAACCCTTTGAAATAATTAGATCTTCCTACTTGGCTCTAAAGGTTTTTTACTATCAGGAACATCAAGAAGGGTGTCAGCAAGAGCCCTTCTCATTTCTTAGGTGAACAGCACTGAAGGATTTAAAATCTATTGAGAGAAGCCTGGGATTCTTTAAGTTCACTGAAGCCAAAGTAATTCACCCTGAATGCAGGCCCTGAAGGTAACTGTGGAGCTTAGAATGAGGATGTCAACACGGTGCTTTCATCGTTTGCTAGCAGAGTTGGTACTGCACATGGAGCTTGCCTTGACCATTTAATTAATAAAGGGACCCACGCAGCTGGAATTAACATGAACTTTCAAAGCATCAAAAAGTCCAGCAAAGGCTCAAGCTGATATTTTCATTTAGATATATTAGCTTCTCTGGGCCATTGTTGTGCTCCTCATTCACATGACACAGCAGCCTCTTATTCAGACACACACACCCTTACATACTTCCTTTCATTTTGCCTCCACAGTGCTTCTGTGTGATGGGGGCTATCACCAATTAACACTGACAATGGGAGCTGGAAGGGAATTTTAGCAAGCTCAGCAGGGTTTTTTTTCTCCCCAAAATCTTTGAGGAAAGGGATTATTCCCCCCCTGCCTTCCTCCCACAAAAAATAGTGAGTTCCATGACAATGTTTTTCTCTGATCTTTTTTTTCTATTCTTGGTTTTATTCTGTCTCTTTTCCTTTTTTCTTTCATTTAACACCAAACAATAGCAAGGCCAATCCTTCAAAAATATTTTCATTGTGGTGTATTGAACAGAACTGGCTTCAACCCTGCCAGGTCAAAATGTCCACTCCACTCCTCAGCACTCCACAGGGTCCTATAAATTAGCCCATCAGAATCCAACATTTATTGCTACCTCCAGTTGGTGTAAACACTGCCTTTCTTCTTCTTCCTATGCCAAGGGGCAAAGGTCTCAATTAATAAGATCACAAAATAATATTTGATAGTGCATTGGTCTATTTATAGACTCAACCGTTTCCATTTCACTCTTGTAATTCACAAGCAAGATGGAATTTCTTGTTAAAATAGTCTGCAAACAGGGGTGATGTGGATTTTGAATTGGCACAGATGGCCTAATCAAACATAGGACCTTGGATTTAGTGCAGGCATCACTGGATGACATTTTCTACCTTGTACATTAATGAGAACACAACATAATAATCTAATTGTCTCCTCTAGCCTTGAATCCTACTGATCTTTGGTACCATGCATTCATCAGCTATCCTGGCTTTCATGGTTATCCTCTTCAGATAATCATCACCAAAGCCACAGTGGATCACTAACCCAGACGCTGAGGAAATATGTGCTTTCATGGTCCATGTATCTCTTGGGTGCTAAAGCAAGTAGAAATTGCTTCATATAAGTCCCTTGTTCCCACAGAACCTCTTTAAAACTCACGTCTTCTCTTATCCTCAGTTAAACACCCACCAAAACCACTGCAAAGATGCCTTATGATGGTATCAGTGGGTATTTGATACAACTTTACAGAGCAAGAAACTGGTTCCCAACCAATGCCGAAATGAGCAGACACCCTTTGGATAGAAATAAAGGTGAAAGTGTAAATAATCATGAGCACAGTAGACAACAGGCATTCTCTCAAGAGTGGCAGAGCTATCTCTAGTGTCCTCTCCATTTTGTTTGTGCTGAGTTCCTCTTTTCAAAGCCATTAGCCAAATCCTTGTGTTGAGAACATGTCACATAGGCACAGAGTACCACTCCCTCCGTAGTATATTTATATGCTACCAGGAAATACTTTCAGGGCAGAAACTGAGGTGGTTGTGGACTTTAATACACCAGGACTAAGCAGAAGCTTGCTGGGGGAGGTGGGGCAAAGGACAGCCTTGCAACCTTGCAAATTGCAGAGCTGGAGTTGGTCATCCTAAAGCCATCTGTAGCTGACTTCCAGCTACAGCTGAATTCCAGGCTACAGCCTCCTGATAGCACAACACAGCTCACTTGTGCCCTGAACATAAAATACCCTGCATTTGTCAGGATACCTCCCAACGATGTCTTTCTGAAGTGGAAACTCAATGAAATTTCTGGATAAAACACTTCTCAGTGTTAAATGCCACCACAGTATCTTTTAGTAGAAGCCCAATGTCTCTCTGAGAGTCTAAGTTAAATATTTTGGTAGCTCCTCTAGTTGTTCCTCTCTACAGCCTGACAAATATTTCATGCTGGTTGCATGGCTTTTGGTTGGAAGTAATCCCAGCTTTGTTGACACTGACTTCAGTCAGCTTCAGAGGGCTTCTTAACTCTGATTTTGGGCTTGTCAACACACAGCGGCCTGAGACACACTGCCAGCAGGCAGCTCCTTCTAGAAAACATTATTTGAATCCAAATTGTCTCCCAGGCAATTTTTTTCTTTTTTAAACTTCATGTTGTGCGAGTTACATTCTTGTCAGAACAGAAAACGTGGATTAGTCCTTCATTGTTCACATTTACAGACCACCACCCCATACCTGCCCTACCAACCCCCAAAAATATCCCATCTTGAGCATTTAAATAGCTTCCACATGGCAATGTACAACCAAACCTAACCTGGTGCTGATGAATAATAACCATTTGAAAAGACATAAGAGCACAATAACACTTTGAGATTATTTACACTTTGTAAAATAACTTCCTAAGGGGCAATTTTAAACTTCTTTTACCTGAATGATCAAATATCATCATTGCCCTTTTGCATGTGGAAAGCTTCCAGTCCCACTTCTGCCTCTGGTCTCCAGCAGCAAAACAACACCTCCACTTTGACATGGATATTGATATATTCAGTTCTGTTTAATCAATGCACTCCTGGGGTTCTCAGGTTAGATCTCTTTAAAAATACTTCACTACTTGCAAAACAACAGGACACCACAGGTAGCAGCAGCCCTTGTACATCCTTCAGATATTTTCCACTTACTCAAAGGAGAAAGTAGGGACATAGCAACAATGAGAGAATTTTGCTGGTCACTCAGTAGGTGTAAGACTAAAGCCCTATTGCAGCAGGTGACATGAAGACCTGACTGAAGATGCTGTAGTCGATAGAATTTATAATACTTTACTCATATTAAAGAAGAACATAGAGACCTCAAGAAGGCTAAAACTCCATGTTATTGGTCTTTGCACTAACAGTGGATCACACCTAGGTGTTTGTAGAGGTTCTGCCCCAAACAGACTAGACACAATACAGGTGAGAAAAGAAAATCAGAAGATAAGAAAATATCTTATCCAACAGCTCAGAGATGTCAAGAATAAAGCTGCTCTTCCTGCCACCGCTCTTGGAGCACAGACAGAGCTGGGGGTGGATATCTGGGAGGGAAGCCTTTGTCTTTACTCAGTGGTTTAGATTTACCTACTGACTCATCTAACACACCCTCAATTTTTAACTAACAGAATCCAAGTGCAACTGGGCTGGGGAATGGCACCCACTAAACCCTGACACATAGAAGGTTCTTCCTATCATTGGAAGCAGAGGTAGAATGAGAAGGAGAAAGACTGTACAAAACACACTGTAACCCAATTCATCCCTTCAGCTTCTGCTACATAGAAATTCAGAGCTTTCTGAGCTGGAATTTGGTTGTTAATCACTATGTCTAATAGCCACTGGCAGTGCTGTCCTTCAGAACTGTTTAGTAATTTTTAAATACACTTTAAAAATAGCAACAATCTGTAGATTTTTTAGGTGGGAAGTATTTAGTATATGTCACCTGATAATTACATAGGATCAAGGCAAGTCTTTTACAGCCTGACCAGCCCTACCTGCTCTTCGATCTGATGGGCAACAGGGAATGAGCATAAGTTGTCTCCTTACACATGTCAAGACCACTTCACCAGTAGCTTCAACCTCCAGCAGCCCACTCCAGGGCTTTACCTCAGGAGACACCAGAAGGTAGACATCATGGAGGTAAATGATAATCAAGATGAGGAGCAGGAAAAGAAGATTTAGAAATAACGCAGAGCCCTGAATATCATGTCTGCTTCATCTGTAGAAGCCCTCCAAGTAATTAAATGGGGGGGGGAAAGTGATTAAAGAAGTAAATATTGCTTGCTTTTATCATAGGTAATCAAGGCCTGGAGGATTTTGTCCATCATGAATAAACAGAAAATGGGATTATAGTTTGCAGAGTGTTATGGAATTTTCTAATTATTTTTCATTAAACAAGGTCTGGAATAAACTGCTGTGGTTTTTCCCCACAGTTCAATTTCCCTTATGTCAGCTTCACTTTTGTCTCCCTTTTCCCCAGCCATTTCAAAAGTATCTGAAGATCAAGTGACTGAAACTGAAAATGAAACAGAAAGGATTAAAGAGAAAAGAGGCAAAAAGAGAAAAGGAGGGTGGAAAGGCTTGCAAAGAATTTACCCAGAATGCAGATGATGAGTATTTTCAGTGCTCATTGGAAAAGTCCCATCAGGCTGTCACCTCAGCTCCCATGACTGTGTTCAGAGAACTCCTTCTTTTTCCCCCTTTGTTTGCAGCCCATTGGACTCAAAGCACTGTATGGAAATTACTCCCATTGCTTTGGCTGCAGATTTGGACCACAACCATTCTTCTCTAAACCTCATGGGAGACCAGGAAAAAAGTATTTTTTGCAATGGCTCCTACCTACAAAGCAAACACCAGATGCTAGATCGATGGGCAAACCTCCAAATAGATAAGACAACTGCAATTAAAAGAAGTTTTTGCATGAAAAGCTGGTGATTATTAACAAAGAAATGCTTAGCTGGTAAAACCCACCATGCTGCTATGCAAGAGTGTACTGTACTATACCATTAAGACATAGAGAAGTACAATAGGTTGTCTAATGGCAAGGTTACGTCATGACTTCTGATTAACTTGCCTCATGTCAGAGCTGATCAGCACTTTAGAAAATTCTGATTTCTGCCTCTTGCCCTGTGTCTGGCAAACCATCGTGTCAGGAAGATGTTCGTATCCCAAACGGATCTTAAATTTCCAGTGTGTCTTGGCAAGAATGTGAGTCCCTGGATCCAGATTGTCCAAATCCACTATCTAACTAGTACTCCACAGTCCATGGACACCTCAGCCTTGCAAGGAAAACTGTACTTTAAAATGCACAATTTCTTATTTTCTTACCAAAGGAAGTTCCCTTATCTCTTGGAGGTCTGTGCTGATACAGATTTTTTTGCTCTAATGGCTCCATTCTCTTTTTTCCATGATTTTGCTCACCTCCGCCAATGGACGTTTTTTTTCACCAGAATTATTCAGTATGCAGGGTGTGTCTATGACTGCTTTCTGTCTCAGGGCATTTCCTTCCTAATTTAGAGTCAATTAGGGCACAAAGGTATGAATAAAGTTCTGGGGATGGAAACGAAGGTGTAAAAAATTGGATGCAAGGAAAAACTACTGAGCTACTGAGAATGATGGCATCATGTTGCAAAAATCTCCATCAGCATCTTCAGATGCTCACACAGGAACAGTGAGGGACCTCAACGTACCCGAGTCAAATGCTGCTCAGCAGAACCCAGTCTAAACATTAAAACCACAGATATATGGAGTGTTTTTAAAGACCAAGTATTTTTCACAGGATAAGAAACAGAGCTGTTGAAATACTGAGGAAGCTTTTTACAAGCTTCAGGCTGGCATTATACAGACACAGGGTGATTAAACAAGTTAAACAAGCTTCAGTGTGATTCAGTGATCAGAGGAGAAAACTGGGAGCAAAGACTTTCCATTTATTCTTCTGTTTACCTTTAAACAAATCCCCACTGGGATCCTTGGTTTCCACAGACATCAAATACCCACAGCTCCTCTGGACTAAGGCAAAGTGCATGTCTGCAGCATCTCCACCTCACAGACCTTCTTTCTCTCAGGAGCTTGAACAAGTCAGTGCTGAAATAAGGTCAATGTTACTGACATTCTTCAGTAGATTTTGCAGCTTTGTTTGCAGAGTAATTTGAGATTCTCGGATTGGTTGCTCCAGAGGTGTAAAAATATTTCAGTGATCCTCCTAAACTGCTCCTAGGGTAGATGTGCAGAGCTCACTGCCAGCCCCAGAGCCTGAAAAGCAAATGTGTCCACAGCCATGGCATCAGGAATCCTGGTAGGCAAGTTGATAACACAAACAGAAATGCTTCTTTTAGCATGGCTTTACCTCCAAATCAATAAAGGATCCCTTTCAAAATTACAGGTGAAGAAACACAGCCCTTTGCACTGTCTCTGCACCAGCAGAGGCAGAGCCTGGACTCCCACAATGAGGTGACAAAAGAACAGAGATTTGATTTGGGCCACAAAATGTCAACTCTAATGTGTTGTAAAACCAGCAGCTAAAGTGTTCTGGTTTCTTCCATGGAGCACAAAAAGTAGAAAAAAATATCACCAATTCAAAAGCAGAAATGATACAGGGGATGGGGCCAGTAGTATGAGAGGGAGATGGATGGAGAACTGAGTGGGACAGAAAACAAGAATTTTTAGGCAAATGCTTTCCATTGGCCTAACTAGCACTAAAAACAAATTGGGCAAACTCTCAAGAATTACTCTTGGATAACCAATCACAGAAAGCAGAATTAGGCAGAGGCACTAAGCACATGGCAGGATGTTAATTCAGGCTACATTTTTAACAGCCATGGGTGAAAAACCCTTGAAGTATTTTCTACCTGAAGCTTAGGCACTTATCTGTTGTTTAGTTCGGGTTTTGCTGTTGGTTCATTTGTAGGTTTTGTTGTGGTTTTTTTTGGTTTTTTTTATCTTTTCCCAGGTGGCTCTATGAAGAATACTGTAGTCTTCAAAATTATTCCTTACTTGGGATTATGCACTGGCTTCATTTTGCCATGCATTCAGGGTTAGTAACATCTCAGAAGAGTTTTGTTTAGTCCAGAGCCCCATACAGCCACAAAGCCACCACTGATAAGGAAAGAGAGAGCATATAGGGTGATAGAGCTTTCAGGGGAGAGGGGGAACCACCCCAAGCACCCCTATTCCCTGTGGTGGGCTGGTGGTCACCTGGGGAGCTGGGAGTCAATGCAAGCAGAGCAGCTCCCCATCAGTATTACTGGATTCAAATACCCAGCTTCTAAAGTTCATCCCAGCTTCTAACAGATTCAACTTGACCCTGGTGGGAATGGTGTGACAGCAAATTTCTATGCCCCTGCTGCCCATGCAGTGCAGGCAGCAGATAGACCATGCTGGCCCCACACCCCCTCTTGTATGGATTTGCCCCAGGTCTTACTTTTTGTGTACCCACCCAACAGCATCCTGCTCCTGAGCTTCTAGCAGTGCTCCTGAATAGTCCAGCCCACAAACACTGCTGTACTCATACTGATCATTCTCCTCCCCTGATCTTAAAATTAGGTTTCTGCTGGGAATAAAAATAGTCATTCTGAATATTCAGTGTTTGTTTATATCTCACTGTTTTCACTAGCATTCCTGCCATTTAATTTGTTTGAAAGACTGTTCAGAGGAACCTAATACGTGGCACAAAGACAGGAAAAGCTCTAAAATGCCCAAATCCCAGCACATATTCAGTGATGTTATCTGCATTATTTGCCTGGCTCTGCTACGCAAAGTTCAAGTCAAAAGGGAAGTTTTGTTTTTAAAACAAAGACTTGCACCCGTATGAGTGGCATCTCCTTTCCTCAGATGCCCTGCTTGGATCAGAGGGGTTCAGCAATCTGCATAAAAATGAAGAGCAGCAATATTGCACTTGCAATTAGGCAGCTTAAGCCCTGATGCAAGCACAGCCAGCACAATCCCCTGGCTTCAATGGGAGTTGGAGCTGTTTATTCCAGACTTGTAGCTGCTTCTCAGTTTGCTAACTTGTAAATGTTTTCAACTTTTTTTTGTTGTTGTTGTTCTTAAATAGCTGCTTTTGCAAACAATGATTTACATTTACATTTGAGTTTCCAGCTTCTGCAGCTTTAGGCAGGCATCGTTTTCAACTAGAAGATCACTGCTATAGTCTGGAACAGGACATTTAAATCAAGTTTTGATTAAAGTCAAATTTAAAAGCTTAAGCAAGAATACAAGGAGAGAAAATTTATGCAACGTTTGCATGTAGCACAGAAAAATTTCAGGAAGTTTTTCTGTGGGAAAGGTGGGTTCTGTGGATTATTTGCAACATTAAAAGACACAACATTAATATTGCATTACCTTTCTTCAGTGATAATAAACAAACAGCATCCAAACTTGAAGTATCTGCTATTCCTGATTGGATTGTTATAAAAATTCCCTTTTAAAACTGAAATAGTCAAATCAAAGTAATTTTGCTGCAAAGAATGTGAGTGCTAACAAAAAATAGATTCCCTGCATAGTGTGTACATAAATACAAGAGATTTCTGGTCTCAGCTTTTGTATCTATACAGTAGTTGCTGAGAATGGGCACCCTATTGTGAATATTAACTGGAGTGGCTAAGACAGGCCCGGGGCTGATAATTATAATTTGGTCCCCCAGATGATTGAGAAGCCTTCCATAAGAGTGTGCAGTGCAACTTTAACAGCCCTTCCCAACGCCTCACTAGAAAATCTGTTTCAAAGGGCCTCCATGAATTGTAGGGTACAGTCAATTAACTTGAATATTAATTATCTATAATGAATGTACCCTTCTTCAGGGCTTGAAAAGAAGCAAATTACTTGGAGAAGGACTAATTAAGATGATGTAATCTTGACCATGAAGAATAATTCCTTCCTCGTGACAGAAATGATCTAATTGAAGTATCTCATTAATTAATGTCTCATGAAATTGACTGATAAAATGCCTCTATGAATGCCTCCTGAACCCGGGGCCAGCAGAGCATTGTAGCACATAGACTCCCTCTCCAGACCCTATCAGTGACAATATAATTAGGCCTTGGAAGCACGCTGTGCTCAGAAGGATTTATAACCCTACAGTGTGGATAATCTACAAATGCAAAGTTAAGACAATGCAGCTTGCTACTGAGAGACTTCTGAAGTCAACAAGCGAGACCATAAATCAGGTATAATCCAAGGGATGACAACCAATCCCCCCTCCTGACAGCTTCCTCAGCTGGCACCGAGACCAGGACCGGGATGTGCCAAGAGCCCTGCACCAGGTGCTGGCAGCTCTAGACAGCTTCTTGATGGCTCCACATCTATGAGTTCTCTGCACTAGTTCTCAGCTAAATAAAGTCTGATTATAGGGGTTTAATTTTCCCTTTCCCACCAAATTAGAACACGCCGGTGGATTTTAGCTAGCAAAGCACTAAGACCCCTGAGAGTGAGGAGAAGGGGAAAGACTTCTGCAGATAGTGTTGCTTCTGAGATTTTTGTGTGGTAATCAAATCTTTATCATGAATACTTCAGTGGAGTGGTCAACACTCAGGACCTGGCTTTGTGTCTTTTTGGAAATTAAACCTATCCTTGAAGTAGAGGACTCCTGTTACTGAGGAGTCATAGGAGAAACGTGATTCAGCCATGCAAGTAGATGTTCACCACTCAGACCTCATGGTGAGGGAGACTTCACTCCTGCAAGTGGTTGTGGCCTTCTCAGTGCACCTCGGTGGGGTGAAGGACATGGTGCTCATTGCAGCTGGGGTCTGGAGGTCTGAACCTGCACCCCACACTTGCCAAGAACTATCTCACATGTCAAAGAAGTATGTGCTGAGACATCCACAACAAGGAGAGATCCCTGAAGCACTGTCAGCTTTCAGATGTGCAAAGTGCTGAGGCACTACGTGACATATGCTACACCAAAGCCCAAGAAAACCGGGCAAGGTTTAAAGGAAATCTTCCATTGTTGTTCCAGGTTCTCCATCGTGCCTGGACTTTCAACCTCACTTGCCTCACATTAACTTGCCACAAAGGAGAAATAATAACCAGAGCTTCAGGACAGCTCTTCTGACAACTGGTAAATATGCTAAAAATCCATTTTGATCAGCCTGGAGTTATTTGTAGATTCGGGCCTCGAATTCAGGAAGAGGAAACTGGACCCACAACTTCTGCAGTTCAGACAGGCATCTCTCAGCACAGCTTGTTGGAGTTGGTCTGCCCTGGGAAGATGATCCTCCTTGTTGGCATCCAGGACACCCACTTGAGTAGGTGGTAGACCCAAACTTTCTCTGCTCCTGTGAGTCTTTGTTTGCATAAAGTGGAATGGATCCAAAGATAAATACAGAGTGCATCTCACCCAAGAATAGCTTTGCTTTGAGTGGCTAAGGTCTTTTCCTGGGAGGTGAAGGATTGGGTTTCCAACATCCTCTGCAAGTCTTCTGAAACTCATTGGTTAGGAAAGTTGATGGTCTTTGAGCCATTTACTTTCTGGACAAAAAAAAAAAAAAAAAAAAAACCAAAAAAACAAAAAAACCCGCATTCCTCAAGGTTGAAGGAAAAGCTTTGATTCCAATAAAATAGAATTTGGGGCTACTTATTTTGGCCAGATAACCTGAAGGAAAACATAATCATAATGTGGTTTAAGCCCAGTGGTATATACTTTATTTCCAAACTGAAAAAAAACGCTTCCTTTGAAAGCTTTGGTAGTACCATTTTTCCAGTTTTACCTGTTCTGCACTTCTTAGTCTTGAGCAAGGACCTCTAAAACTGAAGGAGGTTTCTAAGTTCCAGCAAAATGTGATAAGCAGTAGTAGATGGACTGTGGATGGTATAAAGGGAAATTTGAATCTCAGAACTAACAATGATCAATGTACTACAAGCCGGTGGGAGCAAAAAAATCATATAAGAAAACAGTGGAAACACAGCAGCCAGGAAAGCAAACAAGATGAAACTAGGCCAGTCCAAGGATGCAATATTGTTATTTGTTTATGTCTTTTCTGTTAAAGTGAATTAAATGCCCACAGCTGATGAAAGGTTCACCTACCAGTGCTGGAGCTCCTGAGTATCTCATGCTGTTGCAACACTAATTACATTTCATAAAGCTACCAAATATACCATAACTAACATTTATTGGCCAATGAAATGTTGCTGTAAGCTAATAATTACAGATATATGTAGACAATAAAAAGTGGAGCATCAGCCTAGGTGCAGGATGGGAGATTAAATGCTTCTGCTCTTGCTGACTGTTGCTGAGAGGATAAATTTAAGACCAGAAGTGCCCCAGGGAAGCCTGCAGGGATAGAGGGAAAAACAAGCAAACAAACAAACATGACTTTGGGGAGTTATGCAGGAGAGGGATATTTACAGCACCCACCTGGAATATACCCAGTGCTCCAAGACCATGGATCCTTCTCTGTCTCTGAAAACAGGAGCTCAAATGGAGGCATTGGGACTGCTGCCTCCAGGTGCTTACACCCAAGTAGAAACCCCCACAACCCCAATGGCAGGGGCATTTCCCAGTTAGCTGCTAGCACATAACTCCAAACTCCTTTCAGAGAACTCAGGTCTATACTTTACACAGCACAAATGTCTTTTCCCTGTGTTCCCAGTGCATCCCTGCCACCCCCACTGGTTACATGGGGATGGGTGGCCTCCAATTTCAGGGATGGTTGGAAGTGGGAAGGTGCTTGGCCAAAGCAGAGCTGATATTCCTCCTTTGAACATAAAGCAAATGTTAGACCTGCTGCAAATTTTGCCATGAGCCAAATCAGCCTTCAGAAGTCCCCTGTAGAAACAGAAACCATGAGACCACCTCTTTCCTCTCAGGTGTTTCACCAGGACAAGGATCAATCTGCTTCTCAGACCTCATTTGGGAAAAAACCCAGGAGTCAGTGGCTGGTTATTGCTGTTACTTCTATTCACCCAGATGAATTGGAAAAAGCCTGGTTAAATCCAAAAGGGAAGCAGAGGGAGGAATCATCCTAATTCTAAGTCTTTTTGTCACTTGGCTGCCAGGTCATATCTTCACTCCTGTTGATTCCCATGTAGTCAGTAACCAGACACTGGGTTTTTTTCACCCTGTAGTGCCCAGAGCTTTATCTGAGCTTGGCTGCCTGGGTACAGATTCTCCCTCTAAGGCTATTACTTCCTTATGTAATGAGATTAAAGCAGACTTAAAAGAGCAGTAAGGAGATGTGGAAGGTCAAAAATGCCATTAACTATAAATAAATGCCTTGTCACTCCAAAGGCACAGCACCACCATGGTTGGGGCAAACCTTCACCTGGCTCAATGGGTAGTGCTGAGCTGGCTGTCACTTTGTGGAAATGTCACCATGGGTTGGATGGAGGCTGTGAGAAGAGGGATCTATAGGATACTGTTATTGTAGGATGAAGTTTTCCTGCTCTAGCATCCTTCTGCAAGTAGACACAGGATCTCTGAGTAGCAGGCCATGCTTGATTATCATTATGACCCCTGTGGTATTTGGGGTTTTGAATAGGGTAGATGCACTACCAGCTGCTATCACTGGAGCACCCACAGATCCCATCAAAAGACAACCTGGATGGGCTGTGTCAGGCTAGCAGAAACAAGTATAAAACACAGTGACAATGAAGCCCCAAAACTTATGGGCATTATGAGTCTTAAAAGATCATACCCATGAGCCTGATAACCCAATCAACTATGGGTTGATGGGACCCAACAACCAATCTCCCAATCAGGGAGAAAAACATAGAAGAACACAAAGAAAATCACATTCAGAAGTATTTAGGGAACAGCACTGAAGAATTACAAGGAACCACCCTACTTTCACCAATTTTGTCCCCTGTTGGAACAGTAGATTGTTGAGTTACATCTGGAGCTGTAGCAATGATGCTGAAGGGGACAAAAAGTGGCATCTGCCTCTAAAAATTACCCATGGCACAGTTATCATTGGACATGTGCATATGCTTTTAAGGACACTTATTGGGTGTATCTACACCATCACCCTGCCTGAGGCTGGACCCAGGCTTGCTCTGCCACGTGCTTTTTAGGAAAAAATGTCTAGAGGATGACAGGTGAGTCTCCACCCAGATATGTGTCCCCCTGGTCAACAGAGCAAGTAGGACGCTCCAGTCTCAAGACAAAATGAAAACTATGTATAAGCACAATGAGGTGCAAATAAATCCCGACTTTAGAGTCACAAAGTTATGGCTGTAGGAGTAACAGAAGCAGATCCACCAAGTCCTCCTCTTACACTGTCTTTCGAGGCATGCAGCAAGTGGTCTTCTCCATGGTTGCATCTTGTTTTTTCACACTTGGTGTCATAAGAACTGTTCTCTTTCTGATTGATTGCTCTTCCAGAGTCAATGAAGATAGACCTCAGGGCTCCTGAAGAAAAGAAAGATGTTGGTCACTGATCAGTCTTTTTTTTTACTTATAGCATAAATATATCCATGCCTGCTCTCTGAGGCAGCTCCGTTATCCACAGTCTCTGTCCCCTTTGCCTCTGTGTCCCCTTTGGGACACAGATGCTGGATGTCTCCCTCCAGTGCACCTTGAGGAGGGTCTCATCTTTTTCATGTCCTACCCTGTTCCTGCTGAGACAGGTAAAGTCCATTCAGAGGCTTCCAGCTTTGTACACATTTGAATTCCCAAAGTGACAAGATTTCCCCTCTTAGAGACTGTTCCATGGGCTAAGAAATGCAATAGTATGAAGCATGACCTAATATTCAAACTAAACGCCCCCACTCCCTTAATTTTATCCCATTACTCCTAATTAATCCCCTTTGCAGCAACTGCTCTTCTTTCCTGGTATATATAATTGCTGATTGTAGCCATAGGGCTAATTCCTTATCCTGTGGGTTTGGCATACAACTATTCTCCAGGGATGTCAAAGCATTTGGGAGGTTAAGATTTGTCTTATTTTAATTCCATGGGGAAAACATGGTGAAACTATCTAGAAGTTGTCCTATTACCAGTGAGAGGACAAAGATGCCCTGTGCCAGGCATCATCCTGGTGTAAGAGAGAGGGGATCTCAGGTGTGTGGCACCACTCCATTGTATCGGCGTTTGCTCCTGACTCCTACAATTTGCAGGTCATTTTTGTAGCATAAATGATGAAACAAGATGTCAGGCATTGGGGAATAGCATCGTGTGAATGTAAGCACATAACTCCCATTAATGGGAACGGGAGTTATGCACAGGCGTTGAGCTGAGGATGCACTCTCTGCTCTGCAGAGCCCACTTGGAAAGTCTGAGTAATCTGTGGTTGATTTTAGTTTCCTCCCCAGAGCTCCTGAGGAAAGGGGATGCATGAGAAAGCTGGTGTACAAGGCATTAGTATCAAGACACAAGTGAAAGAGAGCTCAATGGGATTCTTACTGCTTATGCAGCACAAGTAATGGATGGCCTCCTGTAGGAATACTTGACATGTAGGAGCCATGAGCCCAGCCCTTCTGCCCAGTGTCAATCTGGAACAGTGGTTAGAGTAAAGAGGAACAAAGTTAAAAGCAGAGAAAGAGCTTTGTTCCTTTTCCTTCTTGTGGTCACGAGATGATGTTTCTTGCTCCCTTATTCATGTAACTGTTGGCTGAGGGCTGCATGCATGTGTGCCACATTTACATACTTTTCTGTCACCAGCCCACCCCTGCTTTTTTCCTGCCAATCCAGATCACCATAAATTCTCCATCAGGATCTGGTCATCACCAAAAACAAGAAATGAAAGCCCCACATAGCAAAGAGGGAGAGAATGGCTGGAGATGAATTCTCACCTGCATGGGATGAGCAAAGGATGACTGATGTTTTGAGCCTACACTGGGAGTCTCAGGAAAATTAATTCATTTTCTGCTCATACTTTAAATTAATTTGGATTATTTAATCCAAATTAGGCTCCTTTATGCACACTCTAATTCAAAATTAAAATGCTGATAATTCAGTTTACCAAATAAATTAATCTCAGCCAAATTAATGCTATGTTAAACTTGAATGAGGGTCTATGAAGAGACTTAATGTGGTTTAATTATCCACTTTACATATCAAAAAAATGCATAAAATATCGCATTAAATGACAAAAACCATGCCTGGAGCAGGAAGGACTGAAAGCCAAAGCCTCTCCTGCCAGAAAAGGGAACTGCATGACAAACACTTTCTTCTTAGCTTGGAGGAGCTCTGGATTAAATAAGAAAAGTGGAAGACTTTCAGTGCCTGGAAAACAAAATCAACCCCTCTCCCTGACCTTTATAAATCTTGAGAGACACAAGGGATGAAAGCCTCCTGGCTGCTGAGAAGTGCTCCAACCATTGAGTGAAAGCACTCACCTCTCTATTTAGGATACTGACTCTAAATGTCCTTTCTGTGCATCTCCCAAGGCTTTGCATAGCAGAAGAGCATCCAACAGCTCAGCTGCTGGAAAGAGACAAAACAGCTAAGGAAGCATAGCACGTCAGGAAATGGATAAAAGATTTCTGTCGGGATCTCCTGAGAACCCTGGGATGGTGGTGATTATAATAAAATGGAAAACAGCCATTGTAGGGGGAAGGAGAGAGATAGAAAAACCAATTTCACTTCAAATGATATAAAATATGAACTCAAAGAATGAAGCTGTTTGTAAAGATCTAAGAGATACCCAGGAAAAACGAGCAAAAGTCAAGGTTGGGGTTTTTTAGATCAAATAATTTCTAAACTAATCTGATGTGCTTTGGCAGGGTAGATGGAAGAAGAGCAGGAGAGATCATACCTCAGCTTATATCTTTTCATGACAAGGTAGAGACATAAGGTTTAAGTGAAACTGCTACTGGAGTATGCAAAAAATATCTATGAGTATAGTAGTGACTGGTAGCCCACTTGCAAGAAGGAGGTATATATGAAGAAAAATTCTTCAGGGGTCTGCCTAGGATGTCACACTATGCAATATTTTCTTTAACAAGTTGGATGACAGCATAACCTTTATGTTTACATATTCATACCCACCACCACAGAGGGAGAAATTACCAGCACACCAGAAAACACAAGGCTAGAGTTCAAAAACCTCCTGGTAAATGATAGGAATGATCTGAAAAAAACGGGATGCAAATGAGCTTTTGTCCTTAACAAATATCAAGATCAGAGAGGAACAACTGGACGATGACAAACCAGGAGTGACAGACTGGGTGGCAGCTCTGCAGAGAAGGACTTACGGGTTAGAACAACTCAGCAGATAGATGTGAATCAACAGGGTTAGGCTGAAAACAGCAGACACCAGGCTGAGGCATGCAAAAGAGCACCATCATCTTTGAGATGTGTGAAGAAAGCCTTCTGCTCTGTTTGCTGCTGGTAAAGGCTTCACTGGAGAACTTTTTCACGGGTTTGGCCGCTGTACGTCAGGAGAAGTTAGATTAATGGAAAAGAGAGAAAAGGAGATTTGTAAACCAAACAAAACAAAAACAAAGACACAAAACCACCAACAACAGCAAAAGGCAAAGCCAAACAAACACAGGAAAACCAAACACACCACTACCACAACCTAAAATCATGGTTTATGCAGAACAAGAGTAGGGAAGACCAGGGGATATGGAACCACAGTAGTTACAAACACCTAAAAAGCAGCTGCAAAGACAAAGGGGATAAACTTTTCCCCTTGACCACAGTGGGAAGCAGATGGAATTACAGCCCAGATTGAAATAAATTGTCCCATTTAATTGGGACAATGGGATAGCTTCCTCACTCAGCAAGTGCTGGGAAAATCTTTGAAATTATCATCACTGCAGGATTTTAAAATCAAAGAGAAAAGGTCTTGTTTTAATTGAAGGGATATAATAATTGAAAAAAAAACAAAACCAAAAACCAACACAAAAAGCCTACATGTTTGGCTGAGGTCCCTCACAGTCTTTTTTACACCGTAGAGTTTGCTTCCACCTTCCATTTGCTCCATATTTGGTAGAATAACAGGGGTTTGGCCAGATCACTGTGTGCCTCTACTTATCACTGCTCCCATATGTAAATAAAGAGAAACACAATACACATTCCTTTTCAGGAAAAAAATAATAATGTACCTAGAAAATATGTCTGATTGTGGATCTGCTGGGCTGGTGTTGAATTCTGAAAACAGATCATCCACTGTATATTCTGTATAGATACAGCAGATCGATAGATAGGTCAGGGTTCTCCAACTTGTTTTGCAAATCTGCAGTAACCATAAAAGAAAGGCTTTGCAGCCTAAACACTTGCCCGATTTTAGACTTAAATCCTCATTTCCTGGGAGAAAATGATTGAACATATATAGTTCCTATAAAAATTCCACCCATTTGCAGAAAAGCAAGAACAGTTTCAAGACTGCAGGAGAAGTACCCAACTGTAGGCATCACTTTGACATTGAACCTGCACCCAACTGCTTCTTGCTCAAAGGACAGAAACAAAATGTGTGTAAACACAATGAAAGGAAAATTGTTTATGTGCCACCCCCATACCAGCAGCCATGAACTCTGACTGATTTTGCTTACCATCCACTAGGGGAAACAGCTATAGGTCATCTCTGTGATTACCTAACACTCAGGAGAAGCAATAAAGCTCAGCTGGAGGTGGCATAGTGCAGTAAAAAGTAAAGCAAGCCCAACTCTCATTTTTGTTTTTCACTACATTACTTCAGTTAACATAGTGCACTGTTAACATTAACTCCTGGCCATATATTGCTTTATAGATAGACAATCAATATTGCAACTGAAATATGATTTTGTTAAAACGTCTAGGGGGCTGTATGCATTTAGCTTTCACACTATTTTCAGAAAATGAACATCAATATAAAAATAATGAGCCTCATAAAATAAAGCCTAGTTCATGTGGCTGAGCTGGCTTTTAAGAAAGGGGGCAGAGATTTATACTAAAGGCATCACAAAGGAAACAGCTTAGAACAACATTCAGCATCTCTTTCAACCCCAATTGAAGGACATTCAAGGCCAGTGCTGAGACACACTTTGCTTTTGCTCACCAGGGCAGCTGCTGGGATGGAACTCTTGGAAACACCACCAAGAGGAAACTGCAGTAAAGGCTTTGATGGGGATAAAAAATCACCTTTTATTTGGAGATTATTATCATAAGTCACACACCTCATTTGTGCAGTTGAGATGCGTCTGCTTATAAAAGATCTCAGGAAGTTCATCAGAGCCCAAGCTGGTTACTGCAGGGGGTGCAAAGAGGACAGGAAAGTCTGAGGGAGTGTAAGGGTGCTGGTATCAGTGGTGGTGATGCAGAGAAAGTCCTGCTCCCCCAGAGCAAACCAGAGCTTTAGATACTAACCAGTAAACACTGTTGTCTTATAATCTCCTAATTTTTTGCTTTGTTTTCCTTGGGACAAAAATACGAGGGGTAAGGTTAGGATTGAAGAGGGGAAAAAATTGAGTATTTCACCTCTTTGACAGCCAAGTGACACAAATGTGAACCTTCACATGCTGCAGCTCACAAAACAAGGAGTGTGCTCATGGAAAGTGTGAGTGCCACATGCACAAGACAGTCTATGCTAAACTGCTTAAGACAGAAGCTATACATCAAAGCCAAGAGGAATTAGGATACATACATTGAAAATGACGCCCTCTCCTTCCCACCCCTATATGTGTCAAGATTTCCTACTACTACTTTTTAAAAAACCTTCTGAAACATTTGTGGTGAATGAAGAGGTGACAGCATTGCAGAAAGTAATGTTGAAAAGGAAGCCTGTAAAACCACTGAATGACAGGAACCTGAATCAGAGCAGATGGGGGACAGGTCCCTTTAGGATCAGATCTCTTTTAATTCATCTAAAGCAAGTGTTCCCCTGACCCCTCCAGCTCTTCTCACAGGATGTCTTCATTCAGAAATGAAGGTACCGAAACACTTTCCTAAGCTGTGAACAAACTTCTGCTCCTGGCTTTCCCTTTTCACTCAGGGGATATGGCTGCCTGGGATGTCAAAGGAAAAGACAGTCAAATGTGGATTTCAGCTGTGACATTTCCAGTTACACCTCTGAATCAGCTAACTCTGGTCATTGGTTTTGGCAGAAGAGCGGGAAGCACCACAAGAAGCTCTGCTCAAGATCAGATGGGTATCAGCCCATCAGTGATCCCTTTAGCATGTACCAAGAATGAGCTACATGTACTTCAGGTCAGAAGAGCTTGAATCTGTTCATACCTTGTAGATGTCCACCTGAGCCTGGCTTTTATTTTTTCTGTTTTTGTGTGGGTGGCTGATATGAATTTACAGAAAATTTCATTTGCTCCAAACCAAATAAAACATGCTGGGATATTTTAAAAAACAATCAATCATTTTGAGTTTTCAATTAGGGATGCGCATAGACAGTACAACTTGCCACCTCAGCTAGGCAGGAGGGTCTGATTAAAAATCTTCCCTTTTTGCAGGTGTTGTACAGCACCAGCTGGTTTCTGCTTGCCTCAGGGAAAGTTCTTTCATCTATCACATGTTGTGTTGCTGGTGGATTATGTCATATCAAATCCAATTACCTCATATCATGTCAGCTCCTGACATAATGCAACTGAACATTCTTGTGAGGTGCAGCTCAATGCAGCAGAACGTGTCTGAAATGTTTAAAAGATGCAGCATTGCCTGCACCTCTGGGCTGGCTTTGGGTGCTAAAGTGCCTCTCAGCAGCTGTCTTGTTCATGTCTTGCAGAAGCAAACTCTGAATCAACAACCCAGCCCTGGGTAACCTCTACATGGACTCAAAAGCTGCTCTGAATAATCAAACATCATCTCCAAATCCATTTGGAGAGGAACTCCTAACAGCAAAAGTCCCACTCCTACTTCAAAATGCTCAGTTCACTGTACAGCCCAGGCCCAGGGGGAAGCAGCCATGGGGACACAGATAGGGATGGAGGAAGGCTGCAGAAAGGCTGATGCAAATAGAAGCAAGCACAGAAACACAGGCAGACAAATCTCCTTCAAAAGGCAAGCCAAGGAATAGCCCAGAGCCTTCTTAAATCTGGCCTGTCTGTTCGATATTTGTTTACATGTTTTCTTTCCTTTCCTCATTTGCCCAAGAAAGGCAAGCTCCCAGGGAAGGAATTTAATCACTATCCTCTCTTATTTTAAGTGTCTGAAAAGAAGCTCCTGGGAGGATGACAAGACTGCTGTCCTTTCCTGCTGTGAGCACAGGGAATGGATTCCCCTTAATCCTCAGTCCTGCCACTCCACAAAGCGTTCTCCATCAGATGCACAGGTGACTGGGAGCCTGAAGCTTTGTCTCCCCCTCCTTGCACATTTTCCAGCTCAAAACCATTTTCAGCTCCAAAATCAGACATTCTGCATGTCTTCTCCCCCCAAAAAAGGTATTAACTAAGCAGGATAGTACAGACCTCAACCTCCCATTGCCCACACCAGTTCCCATAAGCTAACCTTTATTCTTATAGGAGTTACTCCAACATTTCTGAAGGCTGTTCTGCTGCTGTAGGGAGCTGAAGAGAGAGCTTAGAGGTGGGAAAATGTCCTGGGTTGGCATGGAGCTTCTCCTTTCAAAGCCAGCAAACTTTGCCATACCTTACATGCCTTGCACAACCTTACAAATTACCAGGGGCAGGAGATGTGACTTCACTTATTTGTGAAGTATAAAACATAACATGGCCCAATTGTTCCTGATCTATTTTGCAACTGCAATATTAAGTAATCCTGTTATGACCTTTTGTTGCTAACACCACCACAATGAGTATTTTGGAACAGGATGAGCAATGTGTCCTGGGTGATTGCCATTGTACCCCTGTTATTTCAGTCACTTTACAAAAGACCAGCTGAAGAAATGTGATCATAGTGCAGATTTGGAGACACACCAAAATGATTGAGTCTCCTTCTTTATCACTTATAGGTTCATAAACTACTCTGGCTATCTTACAGCTCCAGAGGGGGAACTTTAGGCCCTCAGCAAGGATTCAGCTGTGTTAAAAAGCCATCCCAAGTCAATGCTGCTGGGTAAATTCTTGACTAGGCAGAAGCCGAGTCGTTCTGTGGAAAGGAGACACAAGAGAATGACAGCCTGGTTATTAATGATGCTCCCATGCAAAGGCTAATAACACAGCTTCTCCCTACAGGTAGAACAAAGACACTTCAAGTTTCTGCTACCTAAAAGTGCTTAGAGGTGCATGTCAGGTCCTAGGCACCATGTTAGGCAGTTCTCTGCAGTTATTCAAGAAAGAGCTCCTGAAGCGGAACAGTGTAGTGAGGTTAGCACAAAGATAATATTTGAATTAATTAGTTAAGACACTTTGTACAGATAAAGACCTTCTCAAACTCCTGTCTCCCATTGTAGTCTGCATAGGAACATGAGGAAACAGTCTGAGTGCAGAGGTTCACAAGGCTTGCCATCCCATAGATCACATCATTCAATAGATTCTTGGAGTTTTGGTAGCTTTGGCCAGCAGCCTCCTGAAATAGAGGACTGTAGAGGAGAAGATGAACTGGAGGTGGAGCACACAAGAAGTTTATGTAGGTTCTGGCAGACCTGGGGATAATGGTGAGAATACAGTAAGCTCAGAAGATTTACAGATTTGACCTGATATCCCAAACTCATCTGACCTTGCTAATCTTCTGCATTTCCAAGATCACTTATGATAAAGGGGACCATGAATTAGATGGAATAGTTTTACACACCTTTCCGTAGCAGAAGGTGCTGTAATTTATGGAGTCTTTTCTTTCTACTGGAACAGTGAGCGGCAAGACTACTGGGCTTTGACAGGTACCATATAACATTAAAGCAAACACTGAGATAATAGAAATCACATTTAACTGCCAATGAAGAAGAGAAAAGAAGAGAAAAGCCCAGCAGTTCTTATCTCAGCTTTATTGGTCTCCGTGAAATGCTGTTACTTTTACTGTTGTTGATGCACCCAATGCCCATTCCCATAATTTGTGCTGCATTACTTACCACCTAAATGAGAACGTGAGAAGAATCTATGTGCATTTGAGGCACAGAAATTAAAGCAATTAGAGAGAGAGAGCATCACTGCACACAAATTCTCGCTGTGTATTAGAGCTGAGGCATTTGTTAGAGCTGGAATGGTGAGGCAAATTTATTGATGCTTACGTGGAAGGCAGGGTCCCTTACTGTGTCCCCACTGACTGTGGGGACAAATCTAAGCTCTACATGTGCTCTCCTTGCAGTGAACAACAAAATTCTATTATAATTTTCATTAAAAGCTTCCAAATACTCACCTATATTCTGAATTCCTGGACAATCAAAATCAGAGTTAAATCCCAAGACCTTTCTCATGCAAGAAGTTTCTAAGGTCCTGCCTTCAACATGATCTAGGACATATATCAAAAATTCTCCAGTAAGCACTGAATGAGCCCCCTCAGAGCCAGAAGCCCTACCTGGACCATTGTGAGTGTGCTACATAGTCCTGCTGAGAAATGGGGATTGTTAAGAGTGGGCACAGCACCTCACTAATGTGCCCTTGGATGCCAGACAGACCCCAAAGGTGGTCCAAATGCTGAATTGCCCTGCATATATCAGGTCTGTTCTGGCCAAAGGTAAAAAAAAGCAAACAAATGAACAAACAAGTAAATAGGACAGACAGGAAGGAAAGGAGGAAAAGGAGCAAATATGCCTAAAATAGCAAGACAGCACAGCCAGCACAGCCCTCTTCTACTGCAGGGTCACAAGTACCACAAGGACAATTTTTAATCTCATATATCAAACCCACCACATCAGTGACCATCACAATACTTAGAATAAAGATTATCCTGCCCGTTTAAGACAGGGCTAACATCTTCCCACAAGGCCCCTTTTAACCCCTACAGCACCTGGCTTAGTTCAAACAGTAATCTTGTTGATGGTCTCCTGAGGAGTCCCAGCTGATAGACTCATTTCCATTTAGATGTCAAAGTAGCAAAGCATCTATGAACTTCATAATCTTTATCATCTTCAGCCCAGGGAGCCAGAGGCAATTGCATTTCTGTTCAAGCAAGAAAAACATTTGAAACACCAACATAGATAAAAATACTTAACTCTTTCAACTCCCAGTCAATATCCAATGGAGCTGCCATGCTTCACACACAATTGTTGTTTGAACAACCAGTGGGATGAAAGGTACCCTTTTATATTAGGAACAAGTGGAAGTGCTAAAGCATTGAATCAAGCAACCTTTATTTTCATACAGTAGGACAAGGAAGAGAAAGCAAGAACCCAGCTAGTTCTGCTGGATTTGGGGACTTGATTCCCCACAACAGCAATTAGCTCAAGGAGCCAGTTTTCTGGATGAGTAAAAAGCCCAGAGTCACCATACACATCAGGCAGTACAGACCAGGAGCATCATCAGGAGATATTTATCCAGACACAGTTGCCAGATAAGCTTTTACAAGCTTAAAGAGTCAAGCTGTACAGCATCTACATTTGTATTTTTTTCCATCTAGTAAAAATTCTTGCTCAGAAAGGGGTTGATCCATCTCAGCCCTCATTATTGTTCCATGCTTTGAAAAACGAAGTGAAAATTGCAGGGGTGCTTGAATGGCTGGTTTCTCTCTCCAAGTTTTCACTCCCAGGTGCTTAGTTTTAGAAGCAGCAATAGAGTTGGATGCATACACCTAATGCAGCTTTGCACTAACTCAGCATCTCTTCATTCCACCCCTACAGCTGGGCCACTCTGCAACTCATCATTTAATGCCATGCCAAAGCATTCTGAACAATTACCTCCAGGTTAGCAGGAGTGTACCAGCTCTGTATTGATCATTTGTCAAATATCATACACATGGATTTGCAGCTGGTTAAGAAGCACTTCCTCTAAAAGTCAATATTTATTCATTAACAACCTTTTAGCTGGTTAATTGAAAGTGACAGGATGTGTTTTGCCTAACAGATTGCATTTTACTGAGTAATTTCTAATTTACAGTAAATATGATTGAAAATAAAAGTTCATTTCTGGTATCAGTTTGAAAATGGTTTGTGCTTCCAACAGTTGGACCTTAGGGAACTGCCAGGCACCAATTTATTTGTGTGCATGTCCATGTTTTTTGAATTACAGCAACTGCCTGAGTTTGGTTCTTAATTCTGGGTGTCAGAGCAAAGGGACCTTGTGGTGAAGGTGACAGCAAATTGTGTTAAAGAGTGATTGTTCTGCTATTTCACCTTCTGGCTTTTTTTAAAGCAGGATTAGATATATTTTTTCCCTCTCCCTCCCTCCAGCATCTCTTATACATTTAAAAACCTAAGAACCTAGGGGTTAATATTCTCCAGATAATAGCATAACAGAGATTTATAAAAAACAAGTCAGATGCAAAGAACTCTGAACAACACTGCTTGCATTGTGGAAACACTTACAAATGGGCACAGAAAGGAATAATAGGTGCAGAGATGTTTTATTCCCTCAGTAACAAAGGCATGCAGCTTGTTAGCATGCTGAGCTCCTGCCTTCCCCTTGGCTCCTCTCACTCTTGCAGGTGAAGAGCATGATCTCTTTTGCTTGAAGTGTATGTTATAGAGCAGAAGAGAGACTGAAGCCTCCCAGACTGTATTTGCAACTCAGCCAAACTCTCCTGGGGTGTGGGAGCTGCTCTGAAGGCTAACTCTGTAAAGGTACCCTCATAGACTCTACTTTATTGTTGTCCAGCAAGGTTATACCCAATGTGCTCCATTTCCAAATAAATTGATAAGAAAGAGTTTCCCTCTGATGCCACCAGCCTTGCAAACTCATCCTTAGTTTTTGATGTCCAGTGGTTTGTGTATCAGGGAACAAGAAAGTGTCCAGAGCTTGAGTTTAGGAAACAAACCCATGGAGGACACAGGAACTGTCTGTTTCAAGAGCTGGTGGGAGCAGAGGAGTCCCATGGCCCATCATGTAGGGAGGGACATAGCAGGGTGCAGCTCATCTACACTAATTTAAATTTCCAAAAGAACTGAGACATAGAATTCTAGAATGCTTTGTGTTGGAAGGGACCATAAAGGTCACCTATTTCCAAGCCTCCCACTGCATGGGGTTTCTCCAAGCCCCATCCAACCTGGTCTTGAACATTTCCAGAGAGGGGGGTGGGGAGTCAGCCTCACAACCACCCTGGGCAACACATGCTAGTGTCTCACCACCTTCACACTAAACAATTTCTTCCTAATGTCTAGAATAAATTCCCCCTCTTCCAGCCTAAAACTATTCCCCCTTGTCCTATCACTACACACCCTCATAAAAAGTCCTCCCCAGCTTTCCTGTAGTCCCTTCAGGTACTGAAAGACCTCTATAAGGTCTCCTTGGAGCCTTCTCTTCTCCATATTCACCCTCAGCCTACTTTGCATCTGGCAAGGAGGGAAGTGATCTCATCCTAAGTAAAAGAGGTCAGAAGAACTGTCCTTTAGAAAGGGACATTTTCCTCCATGAAGAAAATGTAAAGGTGATCCTTGAGTGGTTGTTCCAGTGAATATAAAAGAAACCTGCAATCACCACCTTTAAACTTCGGCACATCTAAACTTGGCCACTGAGAGCATATCTAAAGCAGATTAAATGACTCCTGTTTTTAATTGATCCGTTACTCCACTGAAGTCCTTTGAACCTGAGCATAAATTCACCAGGCAGCTCCTGCACGAGGCTGAGCTGCAGAGGCAGAAGCTCCCCCAGGTGCTGGAGCAGGCAGCTGTGCCTCTGATTACAGGTAGTTAGCAGTTCAGAGCAACAAAAACATTATTTTTTTAACTGAGATATTTCTCAGAGTCAGAGCCACGCTTCTTGATCTCCATACAAACGGGTAATGAATTATGAAGATAATCCATGCACAGCATTTAAATACTGGGCAGAATTCTTACACAATTTAATTAATAATCACTATCTCGGGTGGGAGGGAAGGCATTACATAATTGCAGCACCCTTACATTTCAGCAGACATTGCTTAGGAATTGCTTTTTTTTACAATCTTCCTGTACTAAGACTGCTAGAATGGATGTGGCAAGGAACACAAGGGGGACAGACCTTCACAGGACAGCTTGTTCCTGTTTTCTTTCTAGTTTCTAGGAGTCCCCTTTCTTCCAAAGGAGAGAACCAGGGCAAGAAGGTTATGCTATGCAAATCCTGGGAGCATGTTACCCATTTGTACCCACTCCCATGCCCTATCACATAACAACTAACATCAGGAATGTACCATAACAAGGACTTTCCATGTATCAGTCCTAAAACAGGGTAATACTTATCAAGTCGTGTTTCTTCTTTCTTTATCCAGGTCCCATTAGGTTTCACCATAGAGCTTTGTGATTTTATGGTGGATTTGATAATAATTGATAATAATAATTTGATAATAAGTCTAATGAAAGCCAAGAGTTTCTTTTTTTCTTCTTTTTCTTATACTTCTTTTCCTTCTACTCCAGTCACTCATACCACCAGAAAAGAAACAACAGCTCTTCACCTGGCTACAACCAACATGCAGCCACCGTTCACTTTTCCTACAGTAGAGCTGATGTGTTCACTCTTCACCTAAGAGACAAATACCCATCAAGGTGCTGTTATAAATGGATGGAGAAAAGAGCTACATCTTCCTCCTTTGGCATTTTGGGACCTCACAGAGGAAGATGAAGTACCAGACTCCAGACTTTCAGCACTACTACTTCTCTAATGACTTTTAATGATGGGTAGGAGCTTACAAGTGGTGTTTATTCAACAATTTTTGTGAACATTACTAGAGCTGACTGCCCAGTTATCCCAGTTTCCTGTTCTTCTGCAGACACCCAGAGCATATCTTCTGTCCTTTCACCAGCTCTACCTATCACAAAGCCAACACCTGGAGGTGTCTTCTCCAGGTAGTAAGTGTCATATGTCAGCTTCTGGGATTTCAAATGTGTGCCTTAGAATTTTTTCCACTGTCTGAATCTTGGAGGTAGGTAAAGAAATGCTTACCCCCTCCTGAGCATCCAAACCTCTCAGTTCATTTTTTAACTCATTACCTTACCTGATACAATTCTGGGACAGTAACAGGGATAAATACTTCAGTCCTCTAAGCAGTTAATCAGTAGCTTGCAATGACTTTTGCTTCACAAATGAGAGGTTCTATTTCAACATTTTGCTTCCTCAACAAGCCCCTGAAATCCTGGTAATTCTCACAGTACAAGGTCCCGCATGGATTAATAACCTCATTCAAGGACACTGGTAGCTCATCCAATATTTTTTATAGATCAGGAGACAAGAAATGCCATCCTTCCAGTCTGACAGTGTGTTACAGGGATGGGAGCAAGATGTTAAAACAGCACGTTGGCCTCAGGGGAGAGTGGTATCACTGCCAAGTACCACAGCTCAGCCTGGAGACAGACCACTTTTGTTTTAAATCTCTCTGGCTACACTTCCTTCAGGATGATGCAATCCTCAAAGCAAATGAGTGGACACAGGGATCTCCATTGCACTGGAATGGGTCATTAGAAAGAACCTATTTTTAACAATGTTTTATCAGGGCTATGACAGAGTCAGCGAGTCAGCTGAATACAGAGATCTTGCTCCTCTGCAGTAGCTCAGGCAGTGCCAGCAATCCAGACCCTGTGAATAGTCTTTGAGTCTTTGTTATTCTTTAAATGTCCTCAGTATGGAAGTGGAAAAAAGAAGGAGGGGAGTGGGGAAAGGATGCTCTGATTGCAGATCAACCTGAATTTACGGCTAATTTTTTCCCTGCTTATATTGGTCCTATTGTACAAGAAAGATTTAGGTCCGCAACTTTTAAGGATGCTTGAAGTGAGGTTTTTTTCTTGAAAATCTCCCTTTCCTCTCCCCAGTTCCTACAAAATAGACTATTGACTATCACAGGACTTGGGACACCAGATTTCAGCTGTCACTGCTACAGATCTCCTGGGTGACCCTTCTGGCAAGACATTTAGGCTGGCTCTTAAGGGTGATTTCAACAGGAGAATATATCTTAAGACCTGCACTCCAGCTGATGCTTCAGTTGCTCACTTCCAAATGCTTTCTATTTTCTCTGGCTGAAAAAAGGATGATTACATCACAGTGCAAGAGAAAGTCATATGATGGTCCTCAACAGGAATTTCAGCAGTGAGGTGAAAAGCAACCTTGCTGGGGATTGAAAGTATCAGCATAAGGAAAACTGTAGACGTATGAGTTGTCAGCTCTTAAGAGGTGGTAATTCACTCTGGTTTGTGTCTAAGAGACCTTCTCTGGAGTTTTCTTAAATGGGACAAACAGCTTCCCCAGCAAGCAGCCAAAAGAAGCTGGTTTTCCTCATGGAATTGATTACTCTCTCTAGAGATAGAAGAGGGGTCACCATATCCAGAGCAAATTAGAGGGAGGTGGGTATGTGTTGTCAACAGAGCTGTAAGAAACTGGGGAAAACTGCCTGGGGAAGCAGACTGACTTAGAAAGGTCATCAAGATTAAGACTCTTGGGGAAGCTTCATTAAAGTCAGCAGAAAAAAATTACAACTGGGGACATTAATTTGGGCAGCAAGAAATGAAACATACACAGAAAGAGACCCTGGAATCTGTTAAAAGTGCTCCAAGACAAAGATGGTGTCCCAGCTGCAGTGATGTGGGAAGTCAGGGGGAGGGAAGGTCTCTCTTTTATGGGATAAGGAGGTGCCTGTCCTTCCTGTTGGTGGACACTGCCTCAACCTGCAGACACAGAGACTGATGAAGCACTTGGAAATGAACCTGCAGATGAGGAACCATCCCATGGTTCTCACCAGGTGTACAGTACTTAATGGAACACCATGGGTCAAGGCTGGTTGCAAACTGATCTTGCCGAGATACGCAGCAGTGTCTGTGGAGGTTAAGTCTCTCTCCCACTGATGAACAGGCACAGTGAAAGCCTCCTGCTGAGGGGAAGCAGGCTGGTGAAAATATAAATATTTAACTGGAAAATAACTGTCTGCATTGAATGATGGGGGTTGTTTTTTAAAATCAGAAAAACCAAAGAAATGTTGACGGACTTGCTCTTCTTCTTCATCAAATTACTAAAAAAGCCAGAGGTTAGGATGCTAGGCTTGTGACACCTCACAACCCAGAGTAAACCTTGCATGTCCAAAGCAAGTGTCTTGTACATAATACTTCATAGTTGGCAGGAGACAGCATCCACGTGTCCTTTTCTTATTTTCCATCATCTTTACCTTGAGAAACATACCCTTCAAAAGTCTCACCGAGAAATATTCCTTTCTGGAAAAGAAAATTTATTTTGAAAAATGGGTGTTTCCTGAGTCATAATTTCTTTGGAAGATTCCCATTAAGATCAAACCATAATAGAAGTGAAGAAACTGCATTTTTAAAGCTCAGATCCACATTAAAAGCTCAGTTGCCTTCAAAGACAACCCCTGAAGATACAACTTTCTTCTTGGTTTTTGCTGCACAAAGTAAGCCAGGATTGAAACCTTGGCCCAATGCACCACTGCATGTCACTAAGGCCCCATTTCAGCTGAATTTCAGCTTTGCTGTCTAAGCCTATGGCAGCTTCACTGTCCTAGGTGGAGCTTAAAGCAGCAAAAAATGTAAGAATAGAAAATGACCTTAAGCTGCTCCTGATCATTTTCTCAGGGGATTATAAGTTATAAATAGAGCACCCCTACTAAGAAATACCAAAGAGGCTTCTTCTCCCCAAGAAGGGCAGGAGAAGACCTCCTGTTCATCCCAGGGCAGGATCAGGCTGGTACAGGGTGACTGGCACCAGAGGAGCCAGCTTGTGAGACAGAACCGGGTGATGCTCTAAGAAAAGGCACGAGTCAGACGACTCCCCTCTTTTCATCTTTGTGATTTCTAGCACTACCTAAAAAAGAACCTGACACCAAAGAGGTATGAGACAGCACGTCAGAACAGGGGCTAATTTAGGGCAATTTGGGGCTGTTTTCTGCATATTCAGAAAAAAAAATTAAGAAAGAAGAGGGGTTGATCCTGGACTGTTAATAGTTTATAGGTAGCTCTGTTCTGGCAAGGGACCATAAATCATCCGGCCCCCAAGTGCTGAGCAGGGAAAGCATTGGCATCTCAATGCCCCCTCCACCACTTTGCAGGATCAAAGAGCCATACACTCTGTCACCCTCCATTTCCAGATTCACGTGCCCAGAAATGAACCAGGCAAGTCTGGCAGAACAAACTAGAAGTCTCAGTGTGCAATGCTGACTTGAAGGCTCTTTCTGAAGAGATGCCAGCTCTCTTCTCAGGCAACACAGTTACTTTCTTAAATGCCTTTTGTACATCATTGCCACACACATGCATAGAAAAAGATGCCTATGAGCATGCACAGTCAGGAGAGGATGCTAAAAGCCGCTGGTATTGCATCATTTTTTGGCCTGATTCCTACCTTCCTTGCTCTCTTCAGTCAGCCCTTATTTCTGTGCTGACACAGGAAAGTTGCCAGCCTGTTCCTCTATGTTGATAGCAATTTGCAGCTCTGATCTAGGGGACCCACAAAGGACAGGGAGCTCTGTCCCCTGTTTTGCAGGGCACCCAGAAACCCAAGTCTTACAAAGTTAGGTGACATGGGTTTTTTGGCAGTTCCTCCTTTTGAGGCTTCTGTGTGCTACTTGAGTGATTAAGAAGACAAAAGTACAGGTACCTTTGTTTAAAAAAGAAATCAAACAAGCAGAACTATTTGCAAAAGCTACTTTTTTTAATCCTGAAAGACGAATATAATTAATGGCCTTTTATGTAGCACTAAATATGGAAAGTAAATGAGCACTCTCTCATCTCCAGACTTTTGTGTTTATTTCTCTATTTTGCCATGGCTGGGGGACAAGAGTTGCTTTTCCCAACAAGCAGGGCCTCTCACAATAGCAGGTAATTAGTCAAGGGGCCCAAAGGGATCGAATCTTGTCAAGGGAAACTCATTTATAGAGTCAGGTGATTAAGCCACATGATTGCAGCTGAACACTGCAGTGGCCAATTGAGATACAACTGCACGCTTGTCACACGCCCTGGGTGGCGTTGGGAAATCACTGTTTTCAGTCAACTCTGTTCCCCTGAATAAAAAAAACAACAAAAACCCAAACAAAACTGCAGCACGTAAGTTTGGGTATCCAAGCAGGAACTGCATGCTGGGGTAGGGGAGTGAATGGGAGGCTGACAGGGAGTGATGCTGCATGGTCCCTGCCAGGGAGGGGAATGGATTTGTGCAGTGACTTTTCCCAGGATGACCATAATGTGTCTCACAATAACAACCCTTTTCCTGGGAAGATTGTGCGTCTGTTTATAAATATTACCTATAAATAACCCTCATGCTACCCCATGTGAGCTGCCCAAGAGCTATAATTAGGGCTGTGATGAATCCACATTATTATGGACGCGCCGGACACCAAATATCAGGCTTTAAATTTCCACGGATGCCAAATGCGAACGTGGCAGGTCAGACACCCTACTCCATTTGTTGAAAATAAATGTCTTATTTACGTTGCCCTGGTTGTAATCTCTATCCCCAAGCTGCTATTATTAACTTACATGAGTTTTCTCACTGAGCTGCATCGGATAGCCAAGCAGGAGACAAAGATCTTCGGGGAGGCAGGAATGTCACGGGAGAGGCAGGATTAGGAGCACGCTCTACTTAAGAGAATTATTTTCAAAGGCTGTGGATGTTTAGGCCTTTTTTATCTCCCTAAGAGGAGCACAGTTCCTCTCTGCCTCTAGAAACAGAGGCACAGCCAGCTATTTTTACAGCGTAATTCCCTGTACACAGAAAGCACAGGCAGATTTCATGTGCTGAAACAGGGACAATATTCTGCTGGCCCCAGCACTGCCAGAACTCTGTTGCCCCCATGCACAGCTGGTCCATGTCCACCACCTCTGAGCCCACCCTCCAACACAGGTTTGCCCTCCATGGGTCTGGTTTGTAGCCAGCCCTGAACTCTGCTCCAGAGCTCCTCTCTGGGGAAGAGCACAGACCTAAAATCCTATTCATGCAGGCTGGACAAAGGAAATGGAAGCTCAACTCCCCCTAAGAACTGTGGAGATGTTGAACTTAAGCCACTTACTGCTGATGATACAGACTGAAGTTGGAAGAGTTGGGAGGATTGTCCTGGCTTGTTACCTGCCCATGGGTCCAAGCATCAACTCACAAGGCAGACACCAGCCCTGAGCTTTGTACTGAAATGAGGGTAAATTTGGAGTTTTTCAAGAGCCACACAGAGCTTTCACCTTCTGATACCAGAAGCTGAAGCTGCAGCATCAAATGGGGAGTGAGAAACCATGCTGCAGAGCCCTCCCCACTGTGTGCCAAAGAGACTTTCCTCCAGGGTAATTTAAAACCCAAGTCTGATTATTCTTTGTTTTGGGAACCATCCCAATTAAAATGGTCCATCACAAACTAAGCTAGGAGCTTAAAGTCTTTGCATTTGGGGCCTTGACATGAGCTCTTCCTCAAAAACACAGTTCCCAGGGAAGGATTCCTGGCCAGGGAAGAGACAGTACTGCTAAGTACAGTCCTAAAGATGGAGAAAGTCAGGGTTGAACTTACCTTCACCTCTGTATCTGCAAAACATCTAACTGCATACATAAGCATTGTGTTTGTACAGGCAAATCGGGGTTTAACATGCACAGCCAGGCTCCATTAAGTAATTTTGCAGTCAGTATGTACGTGTCAACCTCTCAAAATTTGTCCTCAAACATCCTTTAGATTCCACAGTGTATCCATCCAAGAGCCAAAGCAACTTTTGCTTTTGCACTTGTCATGAAGTGCCCCCTCAGTGGAAACAAAGCAGAACCAACTTCAACCTTTCCATTTTATTTTTCTGGAATTGGGAAGGCTTAGAGCTAGAAATGCTGGTCACCCAGTAGCTCCACACAGCTCTCGAGCATTGGGATGAAATACCACTCAGAGGTGACAGCCAGTAGCCTTGAGAAGCTGACTTGAAATCTTCCTCACCAGCCTGGAGCTCTGTCTGGAGCTGGAGGTATGCAGGTATTCTGGTGGGACATGCAGAAATGTAGGGTGCCATGAGCTGTGCAGGCTGGGGGATGGCAGGTCAGGCTGAGGGCACCAGGGAGGCTTTCTCCATCACTTATTTTTAAAATCCTTTGTCATGCACAACCACCCTTCAGCTGTGACATTTAAATCCCCAGAGGCCATGAGGGGCCAGGGCATTCAGGTTAAACCTATATGGCATGTTTTCATAGAGTCTTTACTTCTGTCCTTTATGGTCTCCCCTTTTCTTCCCATAACCTTCCTCCTGCTCTCATCATCCTCTGGGCTCACCGGACAGTCTCAGGGGGCTGTAGGATGTATTTCTTCATCTCCCCTCCAACTTTCCCAACTGCATCTGAGTGTCACAAGACCAAGAACTCCAAATGCTAGTCCAGTAGCCCTTGCAGTGATAGAGCTGAACCAAAGGCAGTAGCAGTGTGGTGGAGGCTGTTGAACAACCAAAGCCCAGCCCTGAGGACCAGTGGTGCAGCTCATGGTTGCTGTAATGCATCTTCATTGATTTCTGTGCAAGCAGATCAAGGCCATCAACATAAAGGTTGCACAAATATGTGTATACTCTCCCATGCTAAAAGAATAAGGGAAGAAAGAGACAGCAGATCTTAGTATGGACATGTATTGATGACCTGTTATTGACACTGAGACACTGACATCATCAAAGCATGTTATTTAGGATATTCGGGCTCTGGATAACTAGCAAAAGGGATGGTAATATCCCATTCTGAATTGATACAGTCTGTCCAGTCAATACTAACATAAAGCCAAATTCAATAAAGCTGCTTTCTTCATCATGAAAAAGGCTTACATCAAGCAAGGTATTAAACACTGAAAAGTAAAGCACCCGGGATAAAAGGGGCAGATAAATCTGACCAACCTCCACTGAGAGGAGGTGGTGTCCTATCTGGACAGAGGGGGCAGAGTCAGGCAGCCCAGTGAAGTCCTCACCTCCCCCCTGAATTAAGTGGCACATCTGCCATTATTGTTACTGGAGCAGGATTTCACCCGTTACTCCTAAGGGTTCCACAAATTATCCACAGTCAGTTGTTGGAAACTCCCTCATGTAGAATTAAGTTTTCAAATTCAGGAGTAGGGACAACCCAGCCTGAGCTATCTAGAGATGGTTTTGTCCCCATAAAGTGCCAAGCATCTCTCCTGGGACAGGGCCATCCTAAAATGATCACCCTGAAATTACCAACCATTGTGGGCCACACTTCCCATAACTGTTCTCAGATCACCTGCCAAGTTCACAGCAAATGATCCAATTTGAGAGGAAACCAGCATATTTTTCTCCCTCCCTTGAAGATCATACAGCCCATGTTCAACCTGCAGCTGGTGGGAGTTTTCATGTTTAAAAATACACATCTCCATCCTCTCTCACATCCATGCAAGGCTCACACATGACGATCATTTATTAAAGCTCCTCACTCGGAGGCGAGCGGCTTCTCCAGACGGATTGTTGCAGGAGAGCTGGTGATGGAGGAGGTGAGCACAGACCCACGCTGTCCCCGGAGGTTCCTCTGCTCAGCTGTGCACATTGGGTGGGATTTCTCTCCCTCCTGGGCTCCCATCTCTTGGAGCAGCAGCAGGAGGAACCGTGCTGGGGCCCTGTCCTGGTCCTTATGTTCTTCCTCCCAGTTGCTGTCTTGTTTGTCCGTATTATTCTGCTTCTTAGTTAATGATGAGCTCTGATGCACTTAAACACTGACACAGCCAGGGCCACTGACTGCAGAGATATATTTTTATTATACCTTTTGTACGGTGCTTCATTTACAATGGTTCATAACATACCAGGAATCAGTTTTAAACACACTCCAGGGTCTCTTCTTCCTATTCACTGCATCCCATTAATGCATCCTGAAAAGGATTCTCACAGGCACATGCTTTCTGTGGTTACTATTTTTTGCCCTTTCTTCCCTTTACCAATCTGCATCTCTCCACCCTGCTGGGGAACTAAGGCCATTGTTGCTATTTAAAACAGCTTCGTTTTGGTCTGTGCTCTGAAGGCTGGACACTGGCCCATCACTTCCCCACCTGCTTGGATAGTCTCTGCTTGGGATTGAAATCCCTCATTATGTCTTTCACTTCAACGACATGGATCTGCTGGGGAATCAGGACCATAAATAATAGGCAATCCGTGTGGTCCTGCCTCCGTAAGTACTAAATCAATGTGGTCTTTGAACTGATTCAATTGGCTCACTGAAACTGAGAAACAGTGGCTTTGTCTCCACCATTGTAAGAGGGTGGACTTGGTTTCTCCTCTAGCTCAGAGCATCAGTCCTCAGCCACACAGGTACAACCAGATGCAACTCCATTGACTGAGCCACATTTCCACTTCCAGCTGTGCTCACCCTGCTGCAGGATCTAGGATGGGAGTTTGGGGGCTGAGGGAGTAAGAAAAGAGCAATCAAAATACAAGTTTAAGCCTCCTTGTATATCTATAGATCATATATATGAGATATGGGGAGGAAACCAGCTTCTCTGCAAGTTCAGGAACCAACGTCCACCAGCTGTGACTCCTCTCATATTCAGCTCCTTCCAGCCCATGCACAGAGGAAATGCAAATAGAGGCTGCCTCATCTTTATGCCACCTGAACATTAAGATGACAAGGCAATCTCTGAGTGCAAGTCTAAAACAGTTCTCCATCCTTTTAGTGTTGCTGCAGGAATTTAAGAGACAGATCTAAGTGCCTGGGTCCAGCCCATTATGTTTAACGGAGCCGCATCCACTTGCAGCCGTGTTACATTTGACTCCTGTAAAACATTGACATGGGGATTAAATGAGTTTCTATAGGTCTTAGGGTTGTATACAAATGCACAATGATCTCAGACCCATCTGCTCCCCAAGGCCTGAAAGTGAAATCTGCTTCCAATCTTATGTTTTATGCTTATTGCTGTCATGCTGTTTATACACCCGAATCCTGCACAGTCTCGTTTTGTTTAACATAAACAACAACTATGCACCGTCTGCTGAAACTTTGTCAACTGCCTCTTCCTTCTGTCTGGATAATGAAAAGACACAACCTAACAAATGCATCTTATTCTAACTCTTTGCTTCCAGATATAATACATTAAGCCTGAACATAAGAAGCAAGGGGAAAAAAATTAGATGAATTTGGTTTCAGTAGATGTAATTCAGCTCAGCGTCATGGAAGACAATAGAACAACACCCAGAGCACATCAGCCAAAATCACACACTAGTGCTGTGTCCTTTTTAACCTCAACCCAGAGCCTGAATGACTCGTCAAGCCAAGGTGGACTGCTCCTGGGTTTATGCCTCATGGATAGACATTGAATTTACTGGGAAAATGGTCACTTTTAAGATGCTAAAGCAAGACCTAAGTGTGGGACTACTGTTCTTCACAGAGTCTGTCACATCCAAATGTGTTGTACACTGTGCTAGACATTCTGCTCCTCATAGACGTAGCTGTGGTTAAGTCCTCTCTGAAAGTGAATTTTTTCCTAAGTGAATGTTCTTATGTTCACTGCCAGGATTTGAGAAATGATGTGCAGGAAAAAAAAAAGAAAATCCTATCTGGCTGTCATTTTTTGCTGGACATGAGAACTGCAAGGGCTTCAGTCCCATCCAAACAAAATGTCACCACTGCTCCCCAAACAAAATGACATTCAGATCCTCAGCTGAGGCTGCAGAACTTCCATGAAGAACAAAAAGCCACAGAGATTAAGAGAGAAAGAAGAGACATTGATAAATTGATTTTAAACTCACAATGTGCTCTACTGTTACAAAATATATGTATCATCCTAGCTTCTGCCATATTAACTGTGCCAAATCCAGGGAAAATCCACTATAAAAGCTCAGAAAAGTCCCATTCGCAAACACAGAACCTGAAAACTTTTGACTTGGCTTTTTTTTTTTTTTTTTTCAGTTTCTTAATTCACACAGCTGTATAGCTGCAACAAAACTAGTTCCCTAAAACTATTTTCACCCCACATTTCCACATCTTCTGATGGCTGAGATATACAGAACAACACGGATTTATGCAGGTTCCCTCCTTTATTTTCCCAAACTTCTTCCCTGCAGGATTTCCTCTGAAGCTGCATTCTGCTGTCAACAACTACCCCTTAGGTCTCAGGTTCCCCCTGTTAGAGCCTGCCAATCACACTGTGCAGTATTCCTGAGTCCTAGCATCCCTAACCCCAAAACCAGAACATCCCTGTGATTGGAGACATTCACCTGAAGGACTTAAGGATGTTCCCTGGGAGCTGAGCATGAGTCAGATGGACTCCTCCAAGGAGGCAGGGTGAGAGCACACTTGGTACTTCATTGCTGCAGCATCCTCAGTGCCACCTCCATGCATCCATCCTGGTTCCTGCCCTGCCAGCACACTGCTCACACCAACTCTCCTTTCCTTACCACAGCCTCTAGGTAGATCGTAACAGAGCCTAAAACATCCTTAAGGGGTGGAAAAAAAACCAGGAATGGGCTATCAGAATGTTTTGCAATTACTGAAAGATTCAGGAGTGCTGTGGAAGGAAACAGCATGAAGAGTCATGGTAATAATAATTACTGTTATTGATATCTCCTAAATAATCACTTTAAAAATGAGGGATTACACACAGCTCTTGTCGGAGCTGATTGATCATTTTGCTTGAATTTTTTTTAATAAAGAAAAGCTTGTTTTGCTATTTCAGCTTCTGAACCAATCCAAGACATATGTAGGGATGCCACACACACAGAATAAAACACACACACAGCCTCCTCTAGAGACTACCCAACATTTTTCAAACCTAAAAAAACCCCATAAATTTATCCTGAATGTGGGCGAGTTCTCATTTCAGTGAGACAACTTTCTGGTGAAGGTGGAGCTGGGAAACTAAAGCCACTAAAAATCAACTCACTGAAGGATTTCTGAGGCCCTGGATTTGCACAATTCATCCTTGCAGTTCACTGCTCTGGTACATCACTACACACCACATGTTCAAGGCAGGGTTGGACATTTCTACAGGAAGAACAGCAAGAGCAATAAAAGCAAGGAGTTAAAAAAAGCCCTAGCACTTAAGTGGGGATACAAAACCCCTTGCCTGGAGGGATGGGGAAAGGAGAAAAAAGCAAAACAAGGACTGTGTAGAAAATATTCTCTCTGAGTAAGTTATTTCATAACAGCAGGGTTTTGGCATCTTCCCCGAATCAGAAAAGAATGCTCAGGGGTGGGATAGGTATTAAGATGGACTGGACATCCAGTTTGCTGCCCTTCACATAAAAAGAAAAAAAAAAAAAAAAAAAAAAGAGAAAGCCAGGAGTCTGCTGAGAGCACCAGGGAAGTTCATGGTCCCTGACACGGGGCATTAGTTTGAGCATTCAGGGACAGGCTGGGGGGGGGTTTCATGCAGGATGTGCTCACCAGGATGCTGAGGTTTTACCACAACTGGTGCTGTGCATGCACCTCCCCACAATTTAAGCTCAAAATCAGGAAACGATGAGGTCAGTTCCTGAGAGGGCAGCCATGGGGCTGGAAGAGACACAGCAATAGCAGAGCTGATATTATATCATAAAAGCTCCTGATGAAGGCTGTGTTTGCTGGCAGCAGCACGGTTGTGTTGCTCATGTCTAGGAGTGTTGGGAATGACCAATTTTCTGCAACAAAAAACCCAGCCTGAGCTAACATGCAGGAGGAAAAGAAGGGCTATAGGTCCAGTCTGGCAGCTGACCCAATTGGAGATGACCTCAACCCATTCCCAGAGTCCACAGAGCAGAGTCTGGGATGTGATAATTGAGCCTCTACATGAGAAATAAAAATAAATAAATAAATAAAAAAAAAATTAAAATAAAATTTTTAAAAAATAATTTTAAAATTTAAAAAATAATAAAATATAAATAAATAAATAAAAGGAGTATTTGGGGGGACTGATGCACTGAGGCAAAGCAGCCATGAGATAAAAGAGCCCTGGTCATAAAAAAGAACAAGAGTTGACCAAGATGAGCAGGTGAGTATGTAGGGAGGAAGGAAAGGCATTGCAGGGGGCATCAGTTTGTTATCTGGGGTGAAGCAATCACTGAAAATTCCTTTGTGTTTGTGACATTTTGTCATTGTGAATATTTAATTAGGCCAAAGTATGGCTGGCATTTTGCAGACACATTCCCCCTGCATCCCTCTTCAAGACAGGGGGAGATGCTCAAAGGAGTCTACAAACTCAGGACACCATTCCCACCCTCAGTCCCTCCTGTATGAAGATAAACCCTTGACCACTCACTTGAATACTTGACTTACTGGTCAGAAAGGCTACAAGCATCCAGTGAGTAGCCAAAACAGGAGCTTCTTTGTGCCTGAGGCTTGCTAAGACTCAGAAATACTCTGGGTTTGTTTTGTTTTTTTGGCTGATACAAGGATGTAGGTGTCCATTTTAGGTGTGAAAGGCCCCAGTTGGATGACTGTAAGTGTGAAGTTTGGGAGACTGCGTGCTTGTAAAGAAAGCCCTCAGGAAGTTTCATTACACTGAAAACCTCATTAGACCTTCTGGTCCCACAGTGGGGAAGTGGCAGCCTGTGCAGTCAGGTTTATCCTTGTCCTTGCAAAACTAGATATGGCTGTGGGAATAAAGCATCAATATTCCCAGTCATCAGCATCAAAATCTGGCCAAAGTTTTGCCTCCAACACATTGATGCCAGCTTTTCACATCTGCCAGCACCATCCAGCCTTTTCAAACCAGGATCTTCGGAAATAGGAGCATTGTCCTTCTGCCTTTCTGAAAAAATATTCAAGCCCTGAACCTCGCAGCATGGGGAGAGCAAACAGTCTGTGTCTGCAGGCAGCAAAACTGCACCTCTCAGCACCAGCCAGGCTGGATCCTGTGCCAAAGGCACCCACCATCCCCACCATGGGGGGCTTGAAGACTCTGCTGGAACCTGAGCATCATCTAGGTTTCCTGAGAAATCAACTCCTAGCAAGTCTGGTGGCACAAGATGGATAATCTGACTGTAGGTGATTGCTGTCACTTCCAGGGATCATCACCTTCAGACCAGCTTCCATAGAGGGGTAAATTCCAGGCTGCCCTTTTGCTTTGTCTCATCCTTTTTCCAGTAGTGGAGATGAAGGGGAACACTTTACTCAGTGAAAAAGATATATTAAAAAATAGGCCTGATCTGTTTCTCTTGGGCTCAGATCTTTCCCATGAGTACATAAACCTCAATCATTCTGACATTTTCATTGATCCCAATGAAGGGACAAATTAAAAGCAGATCATTAATTCACAGGCTCCCTCTGTCCCTCTCCCACAGAGGAACATTGGGTTATTTATGTCAAACAATCACATCGTTCTCCATCACCAAACCATCCTTCAGCCCCATTCTGTGTCACTGTGCCCCAAAAGTTTAAGAAAACCCTCTGACTCGTGGGGACCGCTTTGAGAATTTCCTGGACTACACCAGTTTCTGCTGGAGGCCTCCTCACAACAGCCTCATGTTCACCATCAAAACAAGTTTCTACCTTTCCAAACATTTAATCCCACGATGACTTTTCATGCCAGTTTTTCTCAGTTTTTTATTCACATCAGGTTTCCAATGGAAGAAATCAGCCTTAGGACCAAGTTTGCCTGCCAGAGCCCACTGAAATTTAATTTATTTTTCAGTGGATGAGCTACCTTGAGCAAAACAGCATCCCTGCAGCATCAGACCCAGCAGTGAGATGGCTCAAAAACTGCCTTTGCCCCAAAGGGTCAGGGGGTAAAAAGATCTCAACGTAGCTGGGCTTCAGCAGGTATGCTGGCATGCAGCCACATTGTAAACAACTCCAATAAATGTGTCCAGCAAGTGTGAATCCTGACACAGGACAACATTTCATCTGTAGCCTAAATGCTTCCCCAGTCTTCACTTGTCCAGCAAGGAGAAAATAAACTATAGTGGAGAAAAATATATAGTGGAGACTCTTTTGGCCTTGGAGGCTGCATCTTCACATGTACATCCCTTCACATGCTCTACCACCTCAGCATGATACTGTCTGAGCTCTTCCACCAAGACTTCATCATTAACTGGGCTGATAAACATCATCACCTTCCACCCTGCCCTCCCCCGCCAAGACTTTGCTTGTGGCTTTTTTTTTTTTGCACAGATTTTCCAGGTGGAAAACATGGGGTGTGTTAAAGATCCCAGCACTGTAGCAGGAGGATGTCAAATATATTAAACAAAGGCACAGAGGAAGCCAAGAGAACAGAGATTGTGGTCCATCTAAGCCCACCAAGCCCTGTGCATTAACCACAGCTATCCCTTTGCTTACATCTCATTTTATCCTCTAAATGCTGGAGGCTGTTTAGTGTCTCTTTATTTTTTCTTTTCTTTTTGTGTTCAAATATTTTACTAGCTGCACTGAAAAGAGTGCTACAAACAGTAGGGGAGAATCTCTCATGACCAGAATACAATGAAGCACGTAAGTGTGAGGGATTGCTCCTTACAATTCTTGAATCAAAGCTAAACAAGAAATGAGCTGCCTCCTTGGAGCATGAAACAGAGGAAGACACCATTCCCAAGGGGAGCAGCGACGTCTTGAAAAAATAAACCAGCCACCTCAGAGGTCAGACCAATGTGAGGTGGAGTATTTTTTCATCTGGGAGCTCACCTGAATTTCAAATCCAGGCAATTTGCTGGCAAACAGCTTTGGGGAGCAATATTGGGATGCTGGACTTGCTGCAGGCACAGCTCCTCTTCCAAGGACCCCGAAGCACTCTGCAGTCTTTAATTAAGGAAACTTCACAACATCCCTTGTTGCTGGCTAGAAAGATCTTGCACTTAAAATGATGTCATGCCTGTACTGGGCTGACAGACCACACCAGCGCAGCCATGGGCACATTTGTGTGCTTCTCATCCTGTGTCTTCCTGCCCAAAATTGCCTTCCAGAGTTGGGGCCGTCATGGTAGCCAGTGCTGGCTGTATCCCAGGGAAATGGGCAGACTCATTCCCAAAAGAAAGGGCTTCTTGGGTGCCTGCTAGCAGACCCCTGAGTGTCAGGGGGAAGGCAGAATTTTCAGTTTCTTTAGGAAACCGAGCATTCAGAATATTACATTTAAAATATCCCTAAAACATGTCACCTTATTAAATTAGGAGCCATGAAGACAGGCACAGGCATTCTTAAATCACTAAGGCCAAACAAAATTCTCCCCTGACGCCCCTCCAAGGGACACTGGTGCCCCAGGTGGGTCTCATCGTGCCAGTCTGGGGCAACACTAGCCCAAGCCCCTTCAGTGGCACAGTGCAGCATCCAGGAAGGGAGAGCAGCCTGACTCACAAGTCACTTCTACAAGCCCCAGTGGCTCTCCACCTCTGCTGGGATCTGCACCAGCACCCCAAGGCCCCAGGGTCAGCAATGCAGAGGTCACCCTTCAGCCTTGAGGTCAGGGTGAATCTGTTCCCTGAGCCCATGGCCTTATGAGGGAACTGGGGACCACTACCAGGGCTGTAAGAGGATGAGGAAATTGGACTTGAATTTGCCAGCCAAGTTATCCAAGTGGTGTGACATAAGCACAAGGAAAAGAAAAGCAAGCTTGAGTTGTCTTCAAAATTAATCCCCTCTCTCTTCTGCCCACTCACAGGGAAGGAGTAACACCTTTCACAGGACTCTGCTTGATAAGCCCATTCAACACCCGACAATATGGGAGTTTTTATTTAGCCACGGGGAAAAAAGAGAAATCAGCATCATAGGGGTTAAAACCCAGGCTGAGCTCCTGGAATGGCACCCTGTGAAAATCAGTACAGTGTACTCCCTGAAACAGGGAGTTTTGGAGCCCACCACATTCATTATCAGCCACTAGAGGGAATTCATAGAATCATAGAATTGGCTGGGTTGGAAGGGACCTCAGAGATCATCAAGTCCAACCCTTGATCCACTGCTGCAGTTGCTAGACTATGGCACTGAGTGCCACATCCAGTCTCTTTTTAAATATCTCCAGGGATGGAGAATCCACTACTTCCCTGAGCAGCCCATTCCAATGTCTGATCACCCCCTTGGTAAAGAAATTCTTTCTAATATCCAACCTAACCTACCCTGGCACAACTTGAGTCCATGCCCTCTTGTCTTGCTGATAGTTGCCTGGGAAAAGAGACCAACCCCCCCCTGGCTCCAGCCTCCTTTCAGGGAGCTGTAGAGAGTGATGAGGTCTGCCCTGAGCCTCCTCTTCTCCAGGCTGAATTGTTGCTGTGCTCAAAGGAAACAGAGGACTGCTGAGAATTTCGAACCATAAAATCATAGAATGGTTTGGGTTGGAAGGGACCTTAAAAATCATCTACTTTAAACCCCCCCAACATGAGCAGGGACATCCCCCACTAGACCAGGTTGCTCCAAGCCCCATCCAGCCTGGCCTTGAGCATCTTCAGGGATGGGGCAGCCACAGCTTCTCTGGGCTACATTTTCAGTTTCCTGTTCCTTTCTTTATTGCCTTTTGAGAAAAGCTGCCCATCGCTGACTGGTTCTACGTGTCATGTCAGGGCTCTGCCACCATCACATGTAGATGTCAAATTATTCTCCACTTACACCTAGCATACAGCCCTGCAAATGCCCTGCAGCAGGGTCTATGTGCTTGGACTCCGCTGCTGACACCAATAATTTTATTCTGCAAATGATGTAAAGATGCAGGAATCAGGGTGACAGAGGGAAAGCAGGGACAAGCATCCTGGGGAGCTCCCCAGGATGGACACTGGGGCATGATCAGCTGCTGCAGGCACAGCCTTGGCAGCACCAGCTCTTGGTGGGGAGGAGGATGTTTTGGGAGAAAAAAATACCAGAGAGGTAGAAAGCATGAGAAATAAAATGAACACACAAGTTCAAGCAAAGTTGAAGCAAAGCAGAACTCCTTTCACTGGTATTCCCCTAGCACCCGGAGGCAGCCAAAAAGCTGAGGAGAAGAGAGTGGTGGTGTCTTTCAGTAACTAATCCTTTGAGGGGAAAAATCAAATTGATGTATTGCCCAGGGAAAACAGAAGCCCACCACCAGCACCTGAGGAATTTGAGCGTAGGAGGGCTAAGTGAAGAAAATGCTTTTCCTTTTTCACTTGATTCGAAAAATTGTCTTTTCCTGAAAAGGGGAGGGATCCCATCATTAAATTACATCAGTGCTCTCCTTGAGTCCTGTGAAAGCTTTCTGTTCACATCCATGACCTTGGGTTCAGGTCATTTGGGGTATGTCACCACCGAGGAGAGTTCCCCTGGCCAGATACATGCCAGACAGGTTTGGGTGCCCTATGGGACCCTGTTGCTTTACATTTCAAATCAGAGCAGGCTCTGCCTCCATGGTTACCGTGCAGCTATTTTTGACAATTTGTTGTCTTTTTGTGGAAATGAAATCTTCTTCTCTTGCTCCCAGACTCAAGCAGCCTTCGCTCTTTGACACATTCCTAGTCACCTTGGCACTTTTTTCTCATCTCTCCATCCTTGTGTGTGCTACAATTCACTGTTTATATTTTCTCTTATATGTGATGAAAAATTACACTCAGATTTCACTGAGGTGTATAACACAGTTACTCTAGTTAGCCCAAGAAACACACTGCTTAGACAAGAGAGATAAAACATCTGTATGTTTTCACCTGCCACAAATTCCAGCCGTTAAAACACAAGGCAGACAGCAAGAGATAACCTTTAGTGGTTGATGGCCTGCCTGGAAAACAACTCTATTTCCACCTCGTGCCAGTGGAAATCAGCTTCTGAAGCTAACTCCTGGAGCAAGGACAAGTAGCAAAACAGAAAGCTGAACCAGCACCAAAATGTGGTAAAAGTGACAAGGTCCAGCATGTGCTCAAGAAGAGGTAAAAAAGTGCTTTGGTTCTAATGTCACAGAGTCACAGAATCACAGAATTTTCACAGATGGAAAAGACCTCTAAGATCAACACATTCAACCATCAAAATCCATTCATTCCACCAGTCAATCCATTCAAACCACCATTCAACCCCCCCCCCCCAAAAAAAAATAAAAAATTCTTTATCTGTATGACCATGCACACTACAGCATGTCCTGAAATGCCTCATCTACATGGTTTTTAAATACTTCCAGGGATGGTGATTCCACCTCCACCCTGAGCAGCCTATTCTAATCCCTTACTGCTCTCTTGGTAAAGAAATTCTTCCTCATATCTAGTCTAAACCTCTCCTGGTGCAACTTCAGGCCATTTCCTCTAGTACTTTCACCATTTACTTGAGAGAAGAGGCCAGCACCCACTTTCCTACAACCTCCTTTCAGGTAGTTGTAGAGAGCAATAAGGTCTCCTCTCAGCCTCCTCTTCTCCAAACTAAACAGTCTCAGCCTCTCCTTGCAGGACTTGTTCTCCAGCCCTTCTCTGAACTTGCTCCAGCAGCTCTTGTGTGTCCTTCTTGTAGTGAGGGGCCAAGAACTGAACACAGTACCCAAGGTATGGCCTCACCAATGCTGAGTACAGGGACATGATCACATCTTTCTCCTGCTGGCTGCACTATTCCTGATACAAGCCAGGATGCTGTTGGCCTTCTTGGCCACCTGGGCACACTGCTGGCTCATATTCAGCCAGCTGTCAACCAACACCCCCAGGTCCTTTTCTGCCTGGCAACTTTCCAGCCACTTGTCCCCAGTGGAAGGAGTGGATGGAAATGGCTGTGAAGATAATTTAAACCAGAGCACTCATCTCGTCCCCCATTATTTACCCTCAGGAGATACAGAAAGATACAAAAAACCAAACCAAACCAAACCAAAACAAAAAAAAACCAAACCAAACCAAAACAAAAAACCACAAAACCAAAACAAAACCCACCAAATTTAACTATATTTATGACAAATTCATGGCACTCATGAGTGAAATCTTTAGCAGCCCAACAGGCCAAGCACTGGCAACTCTTACCCCAGCTACAACATAAAATCATAAACCCATCACAGGTAAGATTAACTCCTTGCATGCAGCAAGACTAGTTTTCCATGCAAGGACTCTGCTGAGTGTTTGTGCCCAAGTAGGAATAAATTGCTTTTGTGCCCCTTCCCTGCTGATACACCCTGCTAGGATGGAAGGAACCACTGGGTCAGAAGTTTTCCTATTCTGGCTTGAAATTCAGTTTTGTTTAAATGAGTCCATTTTAAAGGCAACCTGGGAACTGAGAGCATGTCACAGGCACATATTTAGTGATGGCATCATTGTTTGCAAAGAGCACTGCAGAGACTCAGTCACAAAACACATGTTCAACCAGCCTCAAGGTTGCTCAATAGTAAAAAAAATGTAGCTCCCGAAAGGCAGCAAAGCCGCTTGCCTGAGGCCACCCATTTAGGCTGCTCCAGGCTGTTGGGTTCCCGAGCAAACAGGGAGAGGGCTGGGGGAGTGGAAAGGATTTTGCATGGTTCACATGTCAGACCCAGCTCGGAAAGGTCAATCAGTTTGGCAGTGGGAGCCAGAGGAGAGGGAAAACTGCAGCTGATTAGGAGGAAGGGGGGAAAGGGGAGAAGGAGCTGCCAAAACCTTTGTAAACAAACTTCACTGCGATGCTGCAGATGAAAGAGCAGCGCCCAGAGCAGGATCCAGTTCTTCAGCATAAATCAGGAGCCGCTCCAGCAAAATCAAGGAAGTCACGCTGGCTCCTAGGAATGGGAGGAGAATCAGCACTCCCTCCTGCTCCCAAACAACAGCCCTGGGTCCCCAAACACAATTCCCCCAATCCCTCACAGGGGCAGCTCGCTCGGCTGGGTAGCACAGCCCAGTGCCTCCGGTGTCGGAGCTCCCAGCTTCCCAGGGTTTGGGAAGCGAGGAGGAATCCACCGGTTTCCGAGGAGAAGGGAACAGATTCACCTCCAGTTTTTGGGGTTTCCTTTGTCCCCTCTGGAAGATGTGAGCAGGGCGGGTGTCCCGGGAGGAGATGAGCACGGAGCCTGCCCGCAGCTTGCTGACAACACGCTGAGCCACAAGCCACTCTTTACACCCTTTTACAATAAATATTAGCTGGAGGGGGGCACTGCTTTTCCCACTCTCCCGACAGCGAGGCCTCTTTATTGTTTACTCTCCCCCAGCAGCCCAGGAGCTCTTGTTAATGTGCCGTGATTGAGCACTTAGGAGAGGACAGGGTTTGGGGTTAGCTCCCGGCTCCCTTTGGAGAGCTGTTTACTCTTTAGTGGTGCCTGTGGCCTGCTGAAGACAGTGCTCCTTCACCCCTGCTGGGCCCATCTGCTTTGTCTGCCTGTTTTCCTGCTGCCACCGGCAGGCAGCTGGCCTGCGAATTTCAGCGAGCTGCTCCTAAACCCCTGGAGGAAAAAAATAAAATTAACCCTATAAAGAAGGGGGCTGGGAAGGAGAGAGCAGAGCAGCTCTGCCTCCCCACACCCGTTTTCCTTCTGCTGAGGCAAAGCCTGTGAGGACTGGCACCGGACCCCGGCTGATGTAAGGATGCTGCTGGAATCAGATGAGGATTTGGATGTTTGGGGGTTTTTTTGTCTTGTTTTGTACTTCTTACCTGGAGTGGACAGTGTGCAAGCAGAAGGTTTTAGCTCTTCTAGTGTCCTGATATCTTCCCCCTGGCATGGGCAAGCCAAGAGGGCTTCAGACTCCTTTTCTCCTGGTCTTGATGTTGTGCTACAGGTCTTTGGTGGTTACTGTGTTCCCAACATCTCTTGCCTACATCTGGCCTAAGTTCCCATCCTTCTCACACACAGAGCCCAAAACAAGGACATAACTATCATAACCACAATGACAGGCATGGGGCTGGGGCTGGGCCCTCACGCTGTAACCCTGCCTGTGCCTCTGTCATCTCCCTGCCAAAATGCTGCATATTGGTTGCAGGCAGTGGTCCCTGGGAAGCCACATTTCATCTCAGGACTGAAAAAGAGATTTGAAGAGAGCTGTGACCAGCACCGTAGCTGGCACAAGTCATAGGGTCACAGTGCATGAGAACAAACACCCTGATCAAAGCCTTTTGAAAATCCTCCCATAAACCAGATGCATTACAGTTAAGGTGAAGGCCGAGGCATCTCCAGGATTTGCAGCGTTATCAGACACACCAGTGCTCCCAGTCCCCTCCCAGGAACATGTGCAGCTTTAGAGGTCACCCATCAACCCATGGGGATTCTTGGAGTCACCAAAACAACCTGACCCTACAGGGCAGGAAAGAGACATTTGGCATAAAGCTGGAGCAGTGCCTGGAAAGCCAAACCTCAGGGCTGTGAGGGGCTTGACCTTCAGATCTGGTGAGGGGCTGGGCTCGTCCTGTCAGCAGCCACAGCCTCTGCTACCAGAGTATCCAGACCCTTTGGTCTATCCCAGAAATCCTCCAAGGCAGAGCTCACTTCTGCAGAGGCCGACCCAATTTGGGAAGTATTTAGCCACCAAAAGATACAAATAATAAGCAAACTAAGAGGTTAACATGTTGGGTACAGTCAGGCAGATGCCAACACATCCCCAGGCCCCCACTCCCCCCATGCACACCCAGCAACCTCACACATTTCCTACATTTCATGTACATACATGCAGCCCCACAGTGCTCACCAGCTGAGGGTTATTGACGTGGAGCTTCCCCCAAAACCCCCCAGCTCTGAGTGAAAACTGGGCTGCTCCTATTTTGCTTTTGTCCTCAGATCTGAAGGAGTAAATGCAATCTGCTCCTCCTCACACACAACACTGCTGGCTAATATGAAAAAATAAGTGGAACCAGAAGTTAGCTACAGTTGTCAAGCCAATATTATATGCTGGGGAAACCAGCAAGAGTCTCTAATCTCCAGGGAAAACTGCAAGCTCCCATGCACACCGACTTCTATGGATAAATAGGTATAGAGGATCTAGCATCCCCCAGAGACCACAGCTACTAAGCCTGCTCCCTGAGGAGTCTTCAAAGCATCTTTTCTTCTTCACACCGCCCACTAAATCCTCTGAACGTGGCAGCTTTAGCCACTGCTTGGTGACACCTCTGCTGTGGGGGAGCCAGGCTGGGCAGGGAAGCAGGCAGCCCTTGCTCCATCAGCGTGGGGTTTGGCACAGGTAGAGCAGATGCCAGCTGTACACCAGCAGGGGTGCAGCCACCCCTCCAGATCTCAGATGTGCACACCGCTGCTGCCTGGGGCCTTGACCAAAATCCTTTGATAAACATTTCCTCTGCATCAGCCTACCCATGCCATCTCTGCAACCACAGCTGGGCAAGCACAGCTTCATCACTTCTCTGACACATTTGCCCTTCCATCCCTCTCTCCAGGTGTGCACAGCTCCCACCAACAGTAAAAGGAGATGCTCCGGTGCCTTCAACAGAAAAAAGATCTCTCTTATTGTTTGAGATTGTATTTAAAACAGTCAAAGTCACTCTAAATTACAATTACATGGGTGTTCTTATGTTGGTCTGGCTCCATTAGAGTTCCCTATTTTTCTTACCCTCATTTCTTCTCTCTTCTTCCAAGTAATAGTCTTTGCCAGTGCTGATTCTGTACTGCTGCCTCTTGGAAATAGCTGCAGGCAGGAGAGGTTGAGGATATTCACTCCCCAAAGCCTTTGACTCTACATCAAGGAGAGAAAATGCCACCTGCTACCTGATGAGGACTAATTTCCTACTAGGAAAAGCTGGTTGCTAAACATCTGGCCTGACAGGCTAGCAAGGTGATTTCCAGCAGAGCTGGAGAAGGCAGCAGAATCTGCATGTGCTGGACTGGAGGTCCTGGCCCCAGTTCAGCAGTATCAGGCTGCCCGTGGTGATAGAAACAACAACACAAACTGATTTATTGTAAACCTCTGGTTACCAGAATCCTCTGCAAACTGTGCAAGGAGCACAGCAGCACCTTTTTGTAGGCGAATACACCACAACAAATAGTATTTTGTGCAAACTGGGACCTCAAGCTGCAGGGAATTACTTACCAGGTGCATGTGCCCGAATTTTCCAATATTTCCCCATAGCTGATATTGCAACAGCACCTCACACCCTGACTGTGCCCCACACAACCCACTGACTATGCAAGGAGGTGCTCTGAACTTTATTTCTTTCCTCTGCAAGCCTTTGAGTGCTGACAACCTAGCAGAGCTACTGGATCCCTTCCAGAAAGGGTTCTGGGGTCCTGCTTTCATCCTAGGTTAGTCCAGGAGGTTTCTAGGGGTGCTGGCAGCTCATCTGATCCCACACAGCAAGGGGCACCCAAGAAACCAAGGGCTTGTGAGCTGAGACGATGAAATGGCTTAGAAAAAACCCACACCTTTTATTCTCTGGGGAGTCCAGCACACTTCCAAAAGCAAGTTGAAAACTCACAGGATCTTTCCCATAAGAAAGCTGGAAGCAGACCTGGATGCTAGAAGCTCATTTTCTGAGAAAAAGGAAAGAAACTTCAGTTTTGAAATGTGGGAAAGTGCCCAGAGAACAGAAACCCCAACAATGATGGGACATACTGGAAAACTGCAGGGTAGGACTTTTGTGCAGAGCTCATCATGGTAGTCTGTATTTTGCAATGTGGCTTCACACTGAGACACAAATTCTTTTGATTTATGAATTATCTTGAATTATGAATTATCTTTTGTTAGCAGTGGGTTGTGAGAAGACACTTTAGGAGAGAGGGAAGAAAACAGAGCTCTGTACATGTCCACTGAAATGACACAGCAGGAGGATCTCTCGGTGTTTTAGCTCAGCCTCCTGCCCCTATTTCTTCTTCTAAGGCATAGCACTGTAACAAGAGACATAACCTCTGTCCAAACTTCAGAGACCAATCTGATTTAGCTCATTTTTTTGGTATTTGGATTGAACTGAATGAGCTTTTTTAGCAGTTTGACAACAGAGGCTTGGCATTGTCACCATGAACCATGAGAAAAAACATGAGCCAGGTTTGGAAATTATGTGATTGGCTTGAAAAGCAGAAGATATTTTTCTTATTTTTGCATCTGTTTAGAAACAATACACATTCATTGTGCTCTGCTCCAGTTCTCTGAAATGTCAGGGCCTAGGCTTTTAAGGAAATTTATGTTTTTCAAACAGAAGGAGCAAGAACTTCTGGGGTTTGGGTTTTTTTAGTAATTTTTGTGTGGTTGCATGACACAAAACTCCAAGAAAACTCCCAGCAACTTCCACAGGGCTCACTGTCAAATTAATCAGTGAGATGCGTGCTCACTGACATGCATATAGATGCACACCTGATTTGTGCTCCCATCATGTGTGCCCTGTCCACTCATGGTGTTTGCCTCCCATACTTCATTTGCACAGGAGCCAAGAGCATCGTCCACTCATCTGCAAGCACAGACACAGCAGGCATGAAAATTAGGGTTTGCCTTCATATTTGTCTGCAGCTTACACAAAATGAGGTTGGATCCCTGCTCACTGCACATTTCTGCTAAAGTTCAGATCTGAGACTTTGGACATGAGCATCCAACCAGGGTGCTCACCAGTTTCAAATACTGGGTGGTAAAACCTTGTTGCTTTTGGTGTGAATCTCGTGGCTAAGAGTCCTCTCAGTTCGATGCATTGGGTCATGCAAAAAAAAATAAGCCCAAAACATTTCTCTGCCCAAGAAAAACCCCACCGTAGTTCTGGCATTGGTCAGAGCCTGGCCCTTGGTCCCAGCTATTCCATGTTTGGTGCAAACAAGACCACAGTCAGGCCCTTTATCAAAGAAATGGGCAGTTTTCCATGAGCCTTGCTGTAAAAAAAATGGCCATCAGTTTGCATTAGAAAGAAAACACAAACTTCGTATGAAGCATTCAGCCGTGGAAACGTGCTTATGTGTCTCTGGGGATCCCTTTCTTTTCATCAGAATTCACATGAAAAGCCCTCTCGCTGCTCTCTGCGTCAGCATTAACTCTTCCAAAATGATTGGCACCAAAGGTAGAAAACACTCCCTCCCCACAAAAGAACACACACACCCCCCCCAAATCCCTCCACAGCCCCTGGCCCAGCACCCACCCACTCCCCACTGCTGACAGATCCCTTTGTGCCTCCCCCATAAAGCAGCTGCACAAAGGACAAAGCCATCAAGGAGCAGGGGCTGGGCTGTGTTGAAGTTGTGGAGGGAAACACAACCAAAGGAGAAAAGTGGAGCTGAAGGAAAGGGAACAACAGTCACTGACTTAGGAGCCAGCTCAGCAACACGTGAAAAGCAGCTCAAGCCCAAAGTTTTTCTGCAAACCTCCCTGCACAGGCATTTCTGCCTCTGATTATCCACTGTGCTGGGCTTCCAATATTATCAAAGTCACCAAGCTAATTGCACAGTAAAAATAACAGCCTATGAAATTTTTAATGGAGCAGACTGCACTTGTAATTTTTTTTTCCTCTATGGTTCAGTGTACTTCAATATCTTCTCCCTCTTCCACTATTTGATTCAGGCTGACAGTGGATTTATACAATTGCCTTTCTCCACACCATAAAGACTAAACCACAGGACAGCACTGGTCCATTTTGCAGCTGGATCCAGGTAGCCACTTACATTTGAGTACATTTGAGTATCCAGATGTCTTTAGATGTAGGAACATCTGCAAATACATCCTTACCACCAAATCACTGATATATAGCCACATGGAATGATCACTTACCACCAGTCACAGTTTTGGCATCCCAGTGCCATGGTGTAGCACAGAGTGAGGACAAGAGGCAGTGGCTCTTGCCCAGGAGGACATAGCTGCTGGGATTCTACTGCTCCTGAAGGGATAATATAGCTGGGAAAGGGAAAAACACAAAATGTTTGAAAAGGTAGTGTCAGGGATGGAAGTAAAGCAGCATTTAAGGTAGGATGAGGAGAACTTCTAAAGGCACTATGGTCCACTGTGCTAGAATGCAGTGTATGGGTGGGGACCAAGCTCAAGGGAAGGCTGCAGGCATCAGGCATCTTTCTACACACATGTAGGTCCAAAGCTGGCATATCCCAGAATCACTGCCAACCACCAAAGCTCCACACACTCCATGTTCAGTGCTTGCCTAGTGCATGCCAAGTCAACAAGCCCTACACAAATCACAGCACTCAGGGTAACACAAGTACAAACACATGGCTAATAGAGGAGAAGGAATAGAGTAAGGTGATGTGTTGGAGCTCTGCGTATGGAGCAGGAAGGTCCAAGCAGTGCAGGGATCCACAGATGTTTTTAGTAAGACATCAAAATGAAACATCCTCTCAGCTACTTCCTATCAGTATCATGAAATTCCTAATTCCCTCGGAGATAACAAAGTGGCCTGTTTTCCATGCTGTCTCAGAAAATTCCTGAGTGAAAAATTTCTGCTCCAGCCAGTCCTAAATATTGGCAGGCAGGCTGTAAAAGTGTCTACAGACCACAGTTCCATGGGGCTAAACTCTGTTAGAAGATATAAGATCCCCCAATGGAATGTGTTGTATGAGATAAAGAGCACAGAGAAAGGGCAAACAGAAGAACTGGGTAAATATGCCCATCCCCCAGAATTAACAAGCACCCCAAGGTGCCCAAAATACCTCGATTTCCTGGCTGCCACAGTCTTCACTGTACAAATCATTCTCAGATGAAGAAAGGACCAGTGCTACACTGATGCCACCAGCTTTCACATCGGCAGAGTATCAATTTTTACTGCATTAGTGGGAAGGTTGCGTTGGTAACTCACACAAGCAGACGCAGGATTAAGATATATTCTAATAGACAGCTCTGGTCCATGACATTCCTGCAGGTCAGAATAAAAATAAAAGGCAGAGAGTCAGCATGCACCCCTGGTTAGTGTTGGCTGGCTCAGAGCAGAGGCAGCCTGCAGTTAATCAGCCTTCTTTCTCAACTAACTGTCACTGCAAACAAAGGAATTAGCAGAGGGTCTGTAGGGAGCATTGAGATAATTTGGCTGGCTGAAGAAAAGAGAAAGAAAAGAAAAGCAAAACAAAATTACTGAGAAATTTTGTTTCACTGACCTCTCCATAAATATTTAGATACAATCATCATTACCTCGGAGTAAATTAAGTTATAAACAGTCTCCACAATTGCACATGATGAATGTGTATCGGCATCAGAGAGCACTTTATTGCAAGTTAATGTGGAAACAGAGCACCTCAATCAATCAGGATGGAGAAATGCTGTCTGATGATATCAGCCTATTCATACTGGATACCATGCACTCACCACCCCACGCCCACCCCCTGTTCTTACTGTATTAACAAATTTTATTAACAAATAGACACCGAACAGCAGTAGATGGTCAGACAGATGTTTGTGGAGCTGGAATAACGAGGGGTGTACAGTCCATATCCTCAGTCCTGATAGTGGTATTTATTATATTACAGTAACATCTACTGAGGATCTGTCCCCTTGGTGCTGAGCTCTGTGTACAAACACAGCCAAAAGCCATCTGGGTAGGATTCATCCAACCAGACACAGACATCCACAACAGGGATGTTGAGCTAATCACCATCAGCTACTTTCAGAGCCAGCTGAGAGAAATCAGCACTTTCTGAGCACAACTTTCCAGACCTATTTTAGATGTCTAGTTTAAGAAGACATGAATCACGCCCTGGACTCCTTTGACTGCCTTGGCTTGATCTCCACAGGCCCTTTGAGAGCTCCAGGTGGCTACTGCTTAACTCAGCATCTACACTATGGATGCCAACTTGATGAGAGGAGTCCCATACACCCCAACCAAGAAACTTGAGGGTTCAGGAAAAGCAGACAACCACATGGCGAGCAAAAGGGAATCATATCTGAATGATATTTTTGGATATGACACCCATGTAGACTCCTAGGGCTGATGACTTTTCTGGCTGGTCTCACCTACCCCCTCACTTTGAATGTGAGAGCAGAGTGATGACAGATCATGAGCTTCCCCTTCAAGCCCCAGAGGCTCATTCCCTGCTCCTGCCTGGCCCCGTATCTCAAGCTCCTGCCCACCCCAAGCTGGGGCAGTTGCAGGTGCACAGCAGGTTGTCCAGGGAGTTCTGTTACAGCACTGCCAGGTAAGGATGAGCTTTAGGAATCAGCTTCTTCACAACACCCATCAGTCACCTATGCCCTACTATTGCCAACACCCAATGCATCCAAAATTTGGACATGCTGCACACACACCACTAATAAGGGTGTGTGTGCTGCAAAGAAGGAAGGAAGGTGTTCTAATGAGACAACCAATTATTAAAGTGTTGGTTTTTTTAAAAACACTTTTAAAGTGTTAAATAAACACTTATTAAGGCTCATTAGGTCAGCAAGGTAGTGAATCTTGCAACAGAACTAAGATTTTATCTAGATGATACATATGTGGAAACTTAAGGAAGTCCTTATACTAATACTGTATTAATTAATTAAGAAAACAATTAAGGAAGTCCTTAATACTATAGAGTGCTACACTTAGGTCAGTTCAAGTCATAATCACACGACGCTGTGCTAATGGTCTGAATAAAATCTGTCATCCAGTTTTTCACTTCAGATTTTCTCTTATGGATTAAAAATTCATATGCATTTTACCCAGGTAAACTGGGGTGTCCAGTTCATGGTGATGCTCAGCTTGAATTTACTGTTGCAAACAACAACACTACTCAAGAGGTGAAAAGTGCCAGACAGAGGAGGTAATTAAAATACAAACCAAGTGGGCCAAGATCCTTCTCACAAGCAGGTATTTAGAACAAGAGGTAAAAGAGATACAACATAGCACTGACTGTCTCTACCCTGTTAGAAGGTAAAAAAAAAAAAAAAAATTCCTCTTCTTAGCCTCCTTGGATATAGCCTAAATAGAGCAAAATAAGTTGCTCGGCATGTTTCTGCCTTGTTCCCTAATCTGTGAGACCTTCCAGAAAGAGGTATCACAGATGCTTTTACCACTTTTGTACCAGCACTGCCAATTTCTCCTGACAAACCCCATCTTCTGTCAATGCCACCCCTCAGTGCTACAACACTGACCCTTAATCTGATAATTACCCAGCCCAGTAAATTATTGCAATTAAGCCCACTTCCCAGCTGCAGCAGGGGCAGCCTCCCAATGGGGCTCCCACTGCCTTGAGACAGCCCAGCAGAGCTATGAAGCCCTTCTTGCCAAACAGTGTCTCATCCCTCCCAATTTAGTCTGAATGGAAGGAAATAAAAGAAAGAGAGGGATAAAGAGAGAGAGGAAGGATAAAGAGAGAGGAGGGAGGGAGGGAGGGAGGGAGGGAGAGAGAGAGAGAAGAAAGGAAAGGGAAGGAAAGGGAAGGAAAGGAAAGGGAAGGAAAGGAAAGGAAAGGAAAGGAAAGGAAAGGAAAGGAAAGGAAAGGAAAGGAAAGGAAAGGAAAGGAAAAAGGAAAGGAAAAAGGAAAGGAAAAAGGAAAGGAAAAAGGAAAGGAAAAAGGAAAGGAAAGAATAAATTTTTCAAAAGGTAAAAATTTCAACAGATACCAAATCTATTTACAGGCTCAGATCAAGGGCTTTTTAATTGAGTGAAGAATGTTAATTAGTAAATCTACTGACTTCTAAACACAGCAAAACCTAGGGCTTCAGATTACCATTGTGCAAGGACAAGGAAGCTTTCAATGTCTAGAGAACATTTTCCCTTTGCTGCCCTACCCCCAAACTCTGAAAAATGTTGCTGCTAATTGTGAAGATATTTGGAAGGTGCAGTGGCAATCAGACATCGCTTCTCTTTAGCTGAGGGAAGTGCTCAAAGGAGTCATCAGGGGTGATTATCTCTGAAAGGTGAAGAAGTATGAAAAAAACCCAAACAAAACACAAGGTGTTGCTAGAAAACAGAAAGATCAAAGTTAAAAGCATTTGGATGGTTAAAATGGTTGCAAAGATTATTACTTCTTAACATATAAATTACTCAAATTGCTCCCATCCATCTGCCTCTACGGCCATATGAAAGAGGAGACCAAAGGCTTAGCTCCCAATACATTAAATCCTAATAAATCCACCCATGTTTTAAGTTGTAATACATGAAGCACTTTTCCTGGAAAAACTGTCTGTAGACCAGTAGCAAAGGCTTTAAAACATGTTTGTTATGGAATCAGAAAAAGAAGGGATCAAACTGCTCAGCAGTGAAGGATTGCTAGAAAAGCAGAAACTAAAAATGTAATAACAGGAAGATGAAGACAGGAGGAAGCAGCTTACCAAAGGGAATGGACTTGCTAGGGAAAGGCACTAGAGTTTATGGCCCTGCTCTTTATTAGCTGAGGAAGTCAACACAGGCTTCTGGGGGGAAAAAATAGGAAGGGAAATAAAAAGCAGCTTGAGATCACTTTAATGGTTTGAGGTCAGATTCATAGCAGACCTGAGCTGTGTCTGGGGATCTCACCTCTATTTCTAATATTCCCTGATGTTTTCCCATGAAATGAAGGCTGGGAGGCTGACAAGAACCATGGTTCTCTGGTGCCACTCTGAATCCTTTGTCTTGCATCTGCCAGCCCACAAGATCCCTCCAGCAGCACCTGGCAAATGTCCAAACCCAAATGGGTCTCTACCCACTTCCAAGAGATGTGGGCAGTCCTCATCCCAGCTGGTCACCACAGCAGGTGACTCTCCTATGCTGTGGATTCTTCTCTGAGGACAGGCTGAGAGCTAGGGTTGCTCAGCATAGAGAAGAGAAGGCTCTGGGGAAAAATTTAAACACCTTCCAGTAGCTGGAGGGGCTACAGAAAAGCTGGGGAGGGACTTTTTACAAGGGCGTGTGGTGATGGGATAGGGTAATGTCTCTAAGCAGGAAGAGGGGAGATTTGGTTAAGCTTTTGGAAGAAATTCTTTACCATGAGGGTGGCAAGACACTGGCCCAGGTTGCCCAGAGAAGTTGTGGGTTCCCCAACCCTGGAATTGTTCAAGGTCAGGTTGGATGGGGCTTGGAGCAACCTGGTCTACTGGGAGGCATCTCTGCTCATGGCACAGGGGTTGGAACTGGATGATCTTAAAGGTCCCTTCCAACACAAACCATTCTATGACACACTGTAGCTAGTTTCACAAGGCACATTTCCCTGCTCAGAGGCAACACTTTGGCCCAACAGTGGTGTCTCTGTGGAGCAGGGATGGTGCAGGGAGATATTTCCTTAGCCCACCTTGGGAGCCAGATGTGGGTTTTGACCAGATGTGCAAAACTGAGGAAGGCCAGGAATGTGCAAGGAGGTTGGAGAGGGAAAACATGGGACTTCAGCCATGGTACATTACCCAGTTTTTCTGGAAGGAACAGGGTGATATTTTGGAGAGGTTTTAGCACCCAGAGAGAGCTACAAACTATCCTCCCCACCAATAGCAATAGTGGGAGGTGTCCCTGTCCATGGCAGGGGGGTTAGAACAAGACATTCTGTAAGGTCTCTTCCAACCCACACCTTTCTGTGATGAATTTATGAACTGGCAGCTTCTGGACAAGTGAAGCAACATCCAGTTTACACAGTTTGCCCACATCTGTTCCAGGAGTATCTTGACATGAAACTTGCCCTGGGATATGGATGGGTGGGGATCACATTTCAACATCTGACTGTGGGTGACAGCAGCCTGAGAACTTTTAATAGCCTCATATGCTGAGAAAACCTTTGCTTTTCAGTTCATAGGTCAGCAATGGAGCACTTGGCAGGTTACTTGCCCATATTTCTTTGCATGGCTACAACATGGGACCCTGGTCCCTGCAAGGTCCGCATTTACAGAGCACAGCAAGTAACATGAGGGTCCTTCAGTGACACCAGTTCTAGATGTAGCTCTTGCAGCAACACATTTTTGCCTTGGTAAAGCCAAGTCTAATGCTAAGTTAAGATACCCCTAAGTTATGGGCAATTTGCAGCCTCTGCTGGAATGGTGGCACACCACCAAGACACAAAATTATGATTTTTAGTTGAATTCTTCTTGCCGGGATTTATTTTCTTGTTCAGAACAACAGACAATGCGACAGAAAAAGGTTCTGCTGGCCTGTTTAGCATAATCTAAAGTTAAAACACAGAGGCAGTATTTCCTATGTCAGCTCACTGCTTCAAATCTTACCTGACATCCTGCATCATGTATGAGACATCTGTGCTACACGCTGGTGGAACAAATCTGTCAGGAGAACAAACGTGCAGGGACAAATCCATCCCTGTTGCAATAGCAGTGGGGTTAGCCCTGGGGACTGTTTTTTGGCCCTCTGGAGTCCAATGGGATTCAGAGCAAGTAGGTCCCTATCTGTACCTTGAAAGATGAATGACTAAAATAGCACCAGTGGCAGCAGGATTGCCTGTTCAGTATGTGGGGATAGTCCAGCTTGGCTGCGGCTGTGGCAGTCACACTGCATTTGGATTCAAATTATTACCAATCAGTTACACCCTGCAGAAATCCATCCCTTAGTTAAAAATAAATAATAAAAAGAGGAAAAAAAAAAAAAAACAACCACAAAAACCTTCTTAAAATCTATCTTGTGTTATGCCTTCAGGGCAAATTTGCTTTTATGAGCATGAATAATTCATGCGTGTTCATTTATTATTAATTAATATTCCATGAACATGCATGGTTTATTCACCCAAACAAAGCACAGCACCCTGCATGCTCTCCCTGCAGCCTGGCATTAGCTACTCACCACAGCTCAGCTGACCCAGGCATTAGAGCTGTACTGTTTATCACCTCTTCCTACCCAGAAGCTACTGAGAACATTTTGACCCTTCTTGTTGGTCACTGGCTTTCTCCATTTCCAGGGCTGGAATAGGGCAATTTAACTCTACTGAGCTTAAACAAGTTGAAAATGGTGTTGCAAGAGGGAGGCAAAAAGAGGAGTTTGACTTTTTTGATAGGCTGTGCCAGTCTGCATCCATTTCCATTCTTGAGAAGCAAAGTCAGGCACCCTGCAAAATGCTGGTCTCCTTAGATCATCACTTGGTGATCAAGTCACCACTTGGGAGGACTCATTTTTTCATTCAGTACCATATCACTAACAGCCACAGCATCATTTCCCACATGGAAGTATCAGAGAGAGACAGCACTATCAGAGAGGCTGCATTGCTTCTGGCACAGCACATGCCAACCACATTTGCCTGCTGTGCAGGCAGTTTGCCGAGAGCACACAGGGATTCCTCAGAAAAACCGAGAAACCAATGAAAATCTCTTCCATCTCAATAGGGATCCTCATGGCCATCAACTCCAGTATCATTCCACACCATGGAATGGGGCAGCTGATTTTTCTTTCTCTGAAAAGCCCACATTTGTGTTTGTTCCCCATCCTGGATCTGTCCCCAACACATGAGCAATGCCTGCAAAGCCAGCACAAGTCACAATCCATTGCTGGTCATAGGCAGCTCCAGAGGAACCCCCCCTGAGCCCCTTCAAACAAGGTCAGACCTGCCACTCATAGCTCTCTGCAAACATCTCCATTTAAAGGCCACTCATAGGAGCCCCTTCAAGCTATGCCACTCATAGCTCTCTGCAAACATCTCCATCTAAAGGCCAGCAAAGCTCCACATTTTTATGGGACAGGCAGAGCAGGACTACCCATTGCCCCATAAAAACATCACCCAGCTCACTGTCTTCACCATTCATCCACATAGTCCCAGGAGACCTTCAGGTGCAAGCAGGCCCATTTGGGTCAAACCTGGATCATCTTTGCATCTCCCAGATGATGCTCACAAAACCCAACACAAAGAGATGTTTAGCTCTTGAATCTTCACTTGGTGGAAGCAGCCCCATCAAAAGGCACTCCTGGATGCTTCCTTTATGTCCCAAGTCTCAAAGCAACCACCTCACCAGCATCCTCCATGTTAGAGTAATAGGGATGTACAACCAAGAGATGAATTTTCTTTATTTGGGCTAAAACACTGCAGTCTCTTTATATGGTCATAAGCAAGTCCTGATTTCAAGCAGAGGAATGCTGAGAGGAGATAGTAGAAAACTCCCTGTGTGTTAAATACTGGAACAGTTTCAAATCAGGAGTTAGCTGGAGTACACAGAAGAGACACGATTTTGGCATTTACTAAGGGTTGAAGTACAGTGCACAGAGAGAGGAGGAGGAGAGCATCACTTACAGGAGATGTTCACATGGTGCTCAACATATCAGGGTACCAACCAGAACAATAGCAGATCCCTTGACATTCCTGAAGCAGCACTGGGGGGGAAGAAGGCAATAGAAAGTGACAGCAATCTCAGTTTTAAACTGTCTGGATCAAAATCCCAGGACTAAAGCCAGATAACCCCATCTTTGAGAGCCTGGAGAGGGGAGTGGAGACCAGGCATGAAGCAAGCCATTTATTTCCATTGTTTTCTGTAATGGTTTGAACTGAAGGACTGGGTCCAGTTTCCCCAAACTGTAGCATGTTTCAGATCCCCACCTGAAGTGCCTGATTTCAGCAAATACTCTGGGCACCCTTCTATTACCTCAGATTATTTTACAAATAGAGATAAGTTTAGAAACACGTTGAGAGTTATAGACAATTTAACACGCAGGGGCTGCTTTGGGAAAACTTAAAACTGCCATAATTCATCCTCCCCTTCCCCCAGTCCAGAAATGAAAGATTAAACCTAGGAAGATTTATTAAACTGACATTTTAATAGAATTTTTAGACTTTCCTTGTTAATAGTTTAAATAGAATTGAATACTATGAAAAGGAGGAGTATGGGATGAAGCCAGTGTCCCCCAACAATAAGAATGTTTAAAACACAGGGGCATATCACCAATGCATAAATTAGTCTTATTTGCATGGCCCTTAGAACTGGGAGTAACAAAAACACAAATCTAATTAACAGAGTGAAAAAAATGCCTCCACCAGCAAACTTCATCGCAAGCTCCCCTACCACACACCCACCCTCCCCAAGTTACAAACATGAAACAGATGGCAAAGAGGAGAAGAAAAAAAAAAAAGACATCACACGTCAGCTCCTGGAGAGGAAGAAGGTGGAGGGGTAGGGGGGAGAGAGAGAAGAAAGCAGGAGGGGTAGGATGGATAACTATGCTACTCGAGGATACAGCAATTAACTTGCTGAGGGTGGAATAATTCTTGCAGTGTCTCTCTGGTTGGAGCACTCTCCCAACTTAGCTAAGGAGTAGATGTATTGAGTGCAGTAGAGAGTAAACCAGTTTTCATAAATCCCAGCAGGAGCCTGTTTCGCTTTATGAGATTCGTGTGAAAAATTGAAAATTCAGGTTTTTCTGAATGCATCTGTAATCAGCAGCCTGAGCTGTGTGGGTCCCCAGAGGTAACTGATCACAGCACAAAGTAGGGTTTCACAATCACACTGAGCTTCTCCGCTACATTTTTAAAGGTTAGACATTAATTCCTGATCAATACAAGGAACAGCAGGCAATCCCCCAAACCCTACTCCCAGAACTGTCTCACATTATTAACTGAGCCTTGGCTTTGTCCTAAAATTACTTCCAATAACAACAGGAGCTGTAAGACACAGAGCTCCTCCAGATCCAGGGCAGAGGGAGGTGAGAAAGGCCTCCCCCAAAACCTTCTTCTCCTGAGCAGAGATAAATCCACCCTAGTTCCAATCCTAGTTCTGACTGGTTTTTACATTTTTTTTCTATCTCCCTTTTTTTTTTTTTTTAACACCCTTGCCCATCCCCCCCTTTAGCAAAGCTGCTAATAACAACGTTGGGTTGGGTTGGGTCCCCCTTGATGACCAGGGATGAGACCTGCTATGGGTTCACCTGGTTAACTGGTGGCTTTTGATTTCCTTGCTCAGTATATGTTTCTCTGACTGGACAGCTGAAGGCAAACAAAGCCATGAAGACCTCTGGAGCTCAACCATTCACCACAGCCCTTGTTCCAGTCAGCATTAAAACTGCCATGAAGCTGAAAGCACAACACATCCTATTCTAAAAGAAATGGCTAAATTGAATCAGATGAATCACCCCAAAAAAGGTCACTGTTTCTGCCCATTGTCAATTCATTTGGACCAAATACTGGGAAGCTTTCAGATTCAGTCCCCAGAGCACAAACACACAGGCATGCCCATCCATACATGTGCATTTTGTAATTTGCATATTCCAAAAATAAACACCAGAATTTGAAGCTTCTCCATGTCTAGTGGGACTATGTAGAAACAGGTCATTCCACATTAGTCTTCATGTTTGAATATGCCTCACCAAGCTGCATTTTGCTAGATTCCTCTTTGCCATTACCATTACAAACTTCATTGACATCAAGGCTTGAGCCCCAGGGCTCTGAAAACAAATTCAGTGTGTCCCAAGCATGAGGTTTTCCAGCAGCATTTAAAAAAAAAAATCCAGGCTACTCAACAGCCTTTAGAGATGAAAAATTTTCTATTCCTCCCCACATTTGCACACTGAGCTTTTCCATTCCTGTGATAGGTGAGGGGTGCTCTTCTGTAAAGACCTGATGCAGTTTGACATGGGCTATGTCAGTGGCAGGAGGGATGCAAGCTGGTTCAGTCAATCAGATTTAGGGCAATCTTCTTTGGGTTTTGGTCATCTTGGTCCCTCCCCGGCCTCTTTCCCTCATAGTAACACTTCTGCAGCTTTGAAGGCTTCAGCTGTTAACTGGAAGAGTTTTCCAGACTCCAGGCAGCATTTGGGGAAGTTTAGGGAAATCTTTACAGTTAGGCAGGCCTGGGTTCATTAGCATGCACTTGTGGTCTCATATTTTTAACTGCCTCTCTTCAGGGCTCATTTATTCAACTGAAATCAAACACATGAATTCCCCCAAAGCATCCTTGTCAGATATGAAGAGGCTGGACTCCACAACACACTGTTTCCAGATATTGTAGCAGGTACAGGAACGCTTACAATGGTTTTCAGTGTCGTATCAATTCGTTATCAAAGGGAAATAGATAAATATCCACTTTTGCCAAGTTAGAGAGTCTCCTGATGGTTAAGGAGCATGAATAAAATGTTATGCAAATTAGTGGCTGAGAAGGGAATTCTGCAACTGAATTTGAATATGAAATAGGTCATTAATGCAATACATTCTTAGCATCTGTTGATTCTTTCAGTGTTAAGTTTGTAGTGATAATATCTATGTCAAGGATCATTGAGAAGAAGGTTAAGGAGACTCCACAGGGGTTCAGGCACCCCTCTGAACCTCCACCCATGCTCAGTGTGAGAAAGCAGGAGAGACTCTGGAAAACCAAAGAGGGAAGTAACACACTTTGCAGTCTAGACTGCTATTTTCTCTCCTGTTCAGGACACCTCAGTATTGTGTGTGCTTAGCTGGCTGTGCAGAGTTTCTCATAAAATATGAATACTTCTTGCAGATACGGATGGTGCTTAACTTGCGTTTACTGTATGAACAGTTATAGGTTTCTATTATTATTTATAAGCCTTCAGTGTGAGAAGCTTTAATGCTCAAGAAGTAGCAGTCTCTCTCTTGCCAAGGACAGGCAGACAAGAGGACACAGCAAGAGGAAAGAAAACCACAAACAAGAGATGTATAGACAAGGAAAACTAGATTTTCTCTGAGCCATACAGGCTATCTAAGTGTTTAAAAACACTTAAAACTGGGGTGGATTTGGTTTTATGGGCTTAGTATTGCAATGTACAGTTTATGTCACATCCTGTTGGTACAGTCCAGTCTGTCTGGGTTCTTCTGTGCAGGGAGCTTTGTGGTTGGAGTTTTTTACCCAGGTTGAAGAATGAGTGATGAAAACCAGCAGGTAAAACAAGAAAAACACAGTTTCTTTGAAGATAATCTGGTGCTCATAGCTGCTCCAGAGGGTCTCTGACACATCACAGGAGAGGAGTGGCAAGTTGATATTTGGAAAAAGTGTGTCAGTGGTCTTTGAAAAAGAAAAATCAATACTTTGAAGAAAAACAAAACAGAACAACACCACCACCACCAAAAAACCCAAAAAATGACCAATGTGTCAGAATAACTGACGTGTTCCTTTTTGAGAAACAGGCACTGGGTTACACAGACATATTCATAACTTCCACCCTCCCTGCAGCAGGATCTAGAACCCTCCGGAGGGTGAGATCTGGGTAGGAAGTGGTCATCATTACCAGGCATTTAAAAATCTGGTTCTGCAAAGCAGTAACCTTACAGTATTGCAGACATTCAAAGAGGAGAAGCAAGGAGGAACAAAAGGAAGTGTCTTTCCTACCTTCGTCCCATATGAAGTGGAAAAGGTTCAAGAGGAGAAAAACAGCCCATCTGCAATAGTTATTAAGCTGTGAGCAGGGTAATACATGTGGGATGCAGCACGTGTTTCAAGTCATGGTGGTGACATAAGCTTCAGTTTCTCCCTTCTGGGGTGATCAATCAACACATTCAGGTACTTCAGATGAGGATGCATCTCTCTAGCCAGAAATTCTACCCTTTCAACATGAAGCTTTAGCTTTCATGAACTATTTTCTACCAACCTGTCAAAAATTTCTGCATAAGCTCTACACAGGACAGCAGCAAGAGCCCCTGTTCAAGGGAGGCCCATCCTCAGGAGGGGACGGGGAGAAAGTGGTTTGGTTTCTCAGTCATTGGATAAGATCTGGTGCTTATTTCACAGTCACTATTCACTAAAAAGAAAAAAAAATGAAGCCTCTTGCCAACAGATGATAAAAGCTGTCACTAATGGCCCAGCCAAGCTACGGTCTAGAGTTTTGGTCAGCAATACCAGAGCAAGAGACAATGATCACTTCTAGTTTAGGCATATAACCAAGGAGAACACAACCAGGGCACCACTGCACAAGAAAGACCAGGACATGATTCTTCAGAGGAAAAGGCATGGAATAGCAGGATGATAATGTCTAAAATTTAAGGGAGGAGGAAAGAAATTGTACAGTGTTTTCATATTTTCTGTTGAAGGGTTCTGTTAACCCCAGCCAGGCTTTGCATAGTGCCTGCATTTGCTTCTTAGGTATGAAACCTGAATCACTGCCTGATGTAGGAGCTTTGATGCAGAAGATCAGTGTCTCAGGTAGTGCAGTGTGCCACAGCCTTCCATCTCCCAGGCTAACCATCACAAAACATGCCCTTTACCAGACCAGGCCAGGGGGCAGAAAAACAACAATCCAAGTACTCAGGTTTTAATGTTCTCCAAGCAGAGAAAGAATCAGGTTGTAGAGATCCTCATCAAAATCTAGAGTAGTGATTTCAAAGCCCTCATTCCACATCAGAGCCACCTCTGTAAACAGGGGTCAAGAAAAGACAGTAACAGAGTTCATCCACCCAGTGTGCACTGCAAACCTTCTGGATTGAAACTCCAAGCTGTTAGAAGGAAAGAGAAGTCATGGTGGGGTAAGGAAACCTAGAAGTCCCACAGCTTATCCACAGCCAAGGGGTTGGAGGTGCCTGAACATCAGGCCCCCAAGAGTCACCCAGTTTTGTGAATGAGGATCCACAGACAAGTTGAAATGATCCTTACCAGGTGCCCATATCTCTTATCCCATCACAATTAACCACCTTTGATTAGTTCAACTAATTACTGGGTGCTAGCAATTACTCACTGACAGGCCTCCTCGGAGTCTTTAATAGCTGTTCTCACAAGATCAAACAGGTGAAGGCCAAAAGAAGAAAGCAAAACAACTAAACAAGTGGGAAATGAGGGAAAGAATTAAGAAATCCCTGAACAGAACCTGGTCCTTTGCATCCCAGAGTAGCAAACAGCCCAGCTAATTACCATGCCTCTTGCCTTCCCAGCATGCATAGAAAACTTCCCTCCAGCCTATTTCCTTGAGAAGATCATGATTTGGGACTCCTCCACAACACAAGCACAAAACAAGATGCTTTTTTGCACATTTTTTTGCTCATTTCAACACTGCAACAGCAGATGGGGGACAGCTTCTTTTATGGATCTCATATACAAAAATCCTTAGGAGCATGCTCTACACATTGTAATAGCAACTGTTTTCTTTTTCAGATCCTGCCAACAGAACTGAATAGAAAATAAATTGTTAAACACACTCATAGAAGTTTTCTTGATCTGTATTAAGTTTGATAGGATGCAGGGAAAAGCCTCACAGAATTGTATTTGATGCTTAGAGAATGCTCTTTCTCCTGCTGCCATTGCATTTCATGGAACTTCCCCTAAGCAGGAGAGCATCCAAATAGCATTTTTGTTCCCATGTGTGTCTTTTTGCACCTGTTTTCAGATAGCTGGTGAGGTCAGCTGAGATGCCAGCATCATCAGAAGGGGGAGGGTGTGAGGGTGATCCTTTCCCTGCAAGGTCATCCACAATCCTGACAAAAAGCAGCAGGCAGGTCCTTTCCCTTTTTGGAAAAACAAAAATAAAAAACAACCAAAAAAACCCATAAAGCATTTTACTACAACAAATTTATTGACATTTGACTCTGGTACAGAACCTGAACAATGCCTGCCTGAAAGGCGATGCGAAGCAACAGGGTCACACAAAGCCCCTGGCAGAGGGAAGAGCCCCCACACAGCTCCCTTACTCACCCACCAGGTGCTTTCCTGCTCCTGCAGGATACCCATGCTGAAAAAGGCCCAGGAAAGGAGCTTTGTTTAAAGGAAAACCTTCCTGGATGAAGGGTGGGCTGCAGAAAGGCAGAGCAGATGCTGGTGTTCCCCTTCTAGAGGAATGAGATGAGACTTTTGCTCTTGCAAAGCAGATGCATTCCCCAGACCCCACTCTCTGCCCTCAAGGCACTCTCCTTCCATCCATGTACCAACCCATCAGGCCCAGCCTGGGGGATCCCTCCTGTCCTGCAGGTTTGGAGACTGGGAGCACAGGGGGACCAGAGCAACCATCCATGCAGCTACCTCCTGAACTCAGCCAAGCTATTGCTGACTGCAGTTGTTCTTCATTTCTGCAGGTGTACTCAACCTATACAACTCACATTCTTCTGTGGTACTGGGTGAGTTTTCTAGACCTCATGAGGTTATTGTGTCAAGTGGACTAGAGAAGATTAAGGTTTATCTCATGCTTCTGCTAATAAATTCATCACTGGAAACCAGCTGAGGTTCAAGCAGGCACAAGCATCTCTAAGATTAGAAATGAAACTTTTAGTCAGCCGTGAGCTTTCTCCTACAGACACACATGTACACAACACACTTTTCCCCTTAAAACTCCACTCATACCTTTTAAAAAAAATTCTTTTCTGCTTGCTTTTTATGATAAGAACTGTCAGAACACCTATTTGCAGAAAGGCTTTAGAAGACCTCAAGAGGAATATTTCACAGGGATGATCCCCGCCCAGGTCTTGCAGACACTTCTGGCAGCAGAAGCAGAGCTTCAAGAGGCTTCCATCAAGAAGGCAACGGGAGCTGGTGCACTGCCATCTCACCCACCCTCCAAAGTACAGCAGGTTTCAGTGTCCCAGGCTCAAAGACAAGCAGGACTGAAATCCAGGAGCAGCAAGATTTGGTCTGAGGAAGGTGAGTACAGGAATTTCACGGAGTGGCTGCTGTCAGAAAATCAATGTCCATAGGGAGCTTCCTGAGTAGGAAATGGTCAGACCCCAGTTTGTCAGTCAGGCTCCAATAGCTGACAAAGGCAAAATTCTTGCTATGTCTAAAAGAGGCTTTTTTCTTTTCACCCCCAAGCAGAAATTCTGGCTCTCCCACATTCATCACAAGACATCTCTTGAAAAGCATCCTCCATGCTCTACCAGGTAGGTAGACACACAGTGGTGGTCAGATCCAACCATTCCAGGGCCACCAAAAAGCAACCTCTGGCCATCACAAGCAGGTGAGGCAGTGCCAGATGGGGGCTCATTTTCAGGGCTCTGTGCCCTCAGGATGGGGGGCTTCTTGTACAGAAGAGAGATGTGCCCAAGGGAATCCCTGCTGCTCCCCTCCACCAGCCCAAAGGAACAGGTGATCACATTGGCCTGGGACATTTGATACCAAATAGAGAGGGAATTAAGGTGCTTGGGTCTGTGACAGCTTTATGCATTAACTCTTGACAAGATGAAAACATAACCCACTGGTTTTGCCTTTATAAGCAATACTTGCCTTACTCTGTTCCTGAGCTTGTCTCCTGTGCAGTGTATTTCTTTTGCTGATAAATATTTATGCTCCGTGATTTTGATTTATGCAAGGGGCTTAAATATTGTAAAGCTGGATATAACCAGCATAAAACAACATAAAACAAAGCACTAGTAGCCAGAATAGGGTGGACTTTAAGAGGCACAGTTCCTGCAGCAGCTAAATTTTACCCCAGAAATGACCTTTTCCCCTCCCAGGGCTGGCACACATTGGCAGCTTCTCCCTCTCTGCTTTTCAGTTGAGATTCCCAAACCATGTGTATCAAACAGGAGAGGTGTTTGCAGTATTGCCAAGGTTACTAGAGTGAAAACATTGCAAATGGCATTTGCATGATTGTACTTTCAAATCCTAACTTGTAGCAACAGTGCATTTTAAATGAAGGTGATTTATAACTCAAACCAGAACACTAATCATATCCTGGAGTAATAGGATTTATTTGTTGGTTGTTTGGTGGTTGTGGGTTTTGTCAGCTCGGAGACAACAAGCTATGTTCATTAAAAGGGAGATGGCTGGGCTTAAACCCTACCCCAGCATTCTGAAAGGATTAGAAAAGAAGCACGAATGTGCTCCATTTTCAATAAGCAGTTCAGAGTCTGTGTATTCTTTAGTGCTTCCCTGCTATGAGAACATCCCAAATTGCCAAGCAAGTTCAGATGATTGCCATTTTAAATGAAAAACTCAGATTAGCACAAAAAGGAAGGAGTCGTCTGGGGATCAAGAATGGATGTTTAACAGTGCCCAGCTGTTCTCCTGCCATGAAACTCCTTACCCAAAGCACACTGGGCACATTATAAAGCAATGTTTAGTCCTCCACCAAGACTGGGATTTACAGCCCAATATCTTGACCAGCTAAAGCTGGAAGCAGTTGCCATGTTCCCCAGGACATTGGATTTCTGGGATTGACTGTTAAGGTCCTGGGGCACCTAAGTTAAAGTCCTGCAGTATTTATGGGGATAAAGAGCTCATTTAGGCCATAATTTAAGAGGTGCACTAAATCTCATGGCCCATATGCTTACATGGAATAAATAGATTTAGTCAATATACACCACCCAAAGAGCTTGATTTTAACCTCCACACCCTGTGCATGCCAGACTTACGGGAACAAAGGTGCTCCATAAGGGATTGAAGGTTACCAGAAATAGCTCCAACTGATTCCCTTATTTTTTTAAGAAAAAAAGACCTTTTCCAAACATTTCTGAAATATTTCTGTAAAGCGCATATTAAAGGGACCTTCTAGGGCTTGTTTTAACACAACTGTTCTCAGTGGTGGTCTTCTAAACTAACCTGTCAGACATAGGAAACCAAGAGTGTTCATGTGGTCTGTAACTGCAGCCATATGAAGAAATTATAAATTTCATCTGACCAGTGGGAACTTCATATAACACACTAACCTGGTCCCTTAAGTAGCATGATCATATATATATATATATACACACACACACATACAGGCACATATATATAGGCATGTATATATAGGCAACTGAGTCTGATCTAGTTAAAGGGGTGTCAAGTTAGACACCTAAAAACAGCACCTAAAACCTCCAGTTGTGCTTTGAAATTTTGGCCTTAAGTATATTCATACACACACTAATTTTATACAGTGTGCATATATATGTATAATTTCACACGCACATATACATGCATCTATAAATAACAAAAAAAAGTCTAAAATATGTTGCCCTGCAATCTGTCAAATAAAGCTGATATAATAAATATGTCACTCTATTTAACAACTGATGCTGAAGAGAACTAGGCAGAATGAAAGAAATAAAGATAGGGCTTAGTAAAAACACTGAGGAAGGCAGAAATTAAAGCAATCAATCACATTCTCGTGGAATGTCTACACCACTCGAAATAATATTTTATTGTCTGCTATTGATTGGATGCCATGGAACAAAATTGCAAACAATGAATCTGGTGTTATAAACAAGAATCACAATAAGAATAACTGACTTCAAAGCTTTGGCCTCACAACAGTCTGCACTCTGCAGAGATAGGCACAGAGCATTGGACATGTGCTTACTTTACCACTCTATCCTGAGAAAACATCCTCCTGATTCACAACAGAAAGGCTGGCATGCAACTGTGCCCACAATAAAAAGACACACTCCCTTTTTGCTTTCTTTTGCATTTGAAGTATGAACATTTAAAGCTTGCAAACTTTGGGAGGATTTGAGGATGCAAAAGAGCAGTGGCACTATTGTTTTCAAACAGTGAGGTCTCCGTAAAGGAAGGAGGAGGACACCTTGAATCTGAATCTCTAATATGATTATGAGAAAAATCAAAGAAATTATGCTAAAACAGAGAGAAAAGCATGGCTGTAGTACCCAGCAGTCAAACCCAAGCAACTTTGTGGAAAAGGAAAGAAAATGTCCAGTGGCCCTCCAGCAGCCACTGGCTTCAAATCTCTTCCCAGGTACTTTGCCCTCACCCAGATGGGATGCTGCCACCTTGACCAGTGCAGGGACACAGAAGATGGGTCAGGACCTGGGCTGAGCCTGAAGGAGAGAACCGGGTGCAGGACAAGGCATGAGAGGCTGTGTCCCCTTGCTGCTAACCAAACCACAAGTTACTCATCAAATATCTTGACTAACACCGTGGGGACAACCTGAGAAGCAAGGTGCTGCTCATGCTGAGCACTGGTCTGAAGATTCACCTCCAGAAAGGATGAGTTACCACAATATGGTTCTTTACAACCATGAAGAGAATAACCCACAGCTGATACCCAAACCCCTCTGAGCTTGGTTTGTTCTAAGAAGCAACCAATACCTGGCAGGGATTCTTGTACCACTGGGGGGAAGGCCTGCTTCTTTCTTCCCCTTCTAAAGCCCAGAAAACAATCAAAAAAATCACTACTAGCAACTCCAGTAAAATCAGTTGGGATGGGTAACAGATGAGCAAACCTGCCCTGATAACATCCAGACTCTAAAATAAAAGTGGGTAATTATGAATGCAAAAGGCTGGATAAAGGATCAAGCAGCCAGAATGGATTAGAGGATACACCTCCTCCTCCTGGGTTGTCCTGTGATGCCACCAGGTTGTCACACATTAGCCATTTACATACACATGCAAATGGCATGAAAATGCTGGGCCAAGTCCATCTATGGTGCAAATTAATAGAGTTCCAGCAGATCTACACTGGGTGCTAATTTGGCTCATTATGTATAACTGAACGTAATTCTAATTGACAATTTTGATTATTCCTCACATCACTTTGGCTCTAATTTACCCACATGGGGTGAGAAAGAGGTGATAAGCAGATTGAGGCCTACCTCCAAAGCTGACAGCAACAGGGAGATGGAAAACCATTCCTGGAGCTGTGGATGATGGCCAGGGATGGAGCTGGAGGATTTCTCCCACTGAAGAAACATTTACCCTGCTGGTATTCAGGAATCAGGTTGTTTCTATTTACCATTATTCAGCTATAAGCATCCAGTAGTTTGCTACTCACCCCTGCAATATCCACAGGATATCCATGGGAATGTCCTCACAGAGGTTTGCCTCAAAGCTGGGTCTGGCCAATATCTTTTTTTGATGCCTTTCATGAAGGAGTAAGAATGTGTTTGTGAAATGTATGGTAGGACCAAGCTTAAAAAGGGCCATGAGAGGAGAGAAGCAGAACTCAGACCAACCACAACCTAAAATGCACCTATCTGAAAGAAGAAAAAAGGAAATCCAGTGAGGCAAGTACAACCTCCTGCCTTTGGGAAGGACATCTGCATAGCACAGGCACAAGAGTTGCTGGTTTATGGGAGACAGGCAAAAGAGCAAGCAATGAAAGCAGCATCCCATCCGAGCTGTGGGATGTGCTGACTGGAGGGGATACATGAACATGGCACAGGGATGGGATAATCCCCAGCCTCCCCTCTGGGAAAGCTGAGGGCAGCTGCCCTCATCCCAGCCTCTGGGCTCCCTGTCCAATACCAGGGATGCTTCCTGCTGCCAGGTCCAATGATGTCCCAGGACCAGCCCAATTTTCTCTCTTTGGCGACTTCTGAATTTCAAGAAACAGCTTTAGCTTTAGGACCAAAGCAGCCTGTGCAGAGGAGGACATCACACCTCCACGGCAGGGATTTTGTGGTGCTCGGTGTCCTGCCGGCCGGTTAGCAGAAGGCTGTGTACCCACAGTCACTATTTAATAAAGGGGTGGAAGGAGCCATCAAGATCCCCAAAGCCAAATCCATCCAAGGCTGCGCTAAGGGAGGCAGAGGAGCTGAGAAAAGCGATCTGGCACCCTCTAGTGTGATGCTCCGAGAAGAGCTGCTCCCTCACAAAACCTTCGCCAAGCATCAGCCCATCTTTTCCTCACATCTGCCCTCAGGCTCAGGCTCGTCAGCCCCCTTTAATTGCCACCCAGTGTAGGAACTCATTAGTATGAGTCCTGGTGAGCCGGTCCAGCCATTTGCCTGCAAAGACCTTCAGCGGGCACAAGCCTGACCTGCAGGAGATGTGCAGCCCAGTCAGGCTTGGAAAGATTTTCAAAGGTTTGTGTTTCTGGTGTGGCTGAGGGTGGAGAAGTGGCAATGCTGTCACACACAGCACTGCCTGTGTGGGGTTGAGCAGGAAGGCAGACATGTCCCAGGGCACCTGCTGAGAAATGAGATACATCACTTGACACACATTCAGACAATAATGTGACATCTGAGTGGGACCTTTCACAGAATCATAGAATGGTTTGGGAAGGAAAAGACCTTACAGATCATCCAGTACCAACCCCCCTGCATGGGCAGGGGCAGCTTTCACCAGACCAGGTTGCTCCAAGCCCCATCCTACCTGGCCTTGAACACTTCCAGGGATGGGGTAGCCACAATTTCTCTGTGCAACCTGTGCCAGTGTCTGACCACCCTCACAGGGAAGAATTTCTTCCTAGTATCTCATCTAAATCTACCATCTTTCAGTATAAAACCATTATCCTTTATCCTACCACTACAGGCCCTTGTAAAAAGTCTGTCTCCAGCTTTCTTGTAGGCTTCTTGTGTATTAGAACAGTCTGAATTACACAGAAAAAAAAAAACCTCAAGGACCAGCCAGGACCTTCCAACCCAGCCCCATCTGCCTGAGAACATTTGCCATTTACAACTTGTCTCTGAATTCACTGGAAGAAAAACAACTTTCTTCCTTTCCTTATCACCTTCACCATCCTCCAGTGAAATTTTGGGTAATGTACACTGTGTCATCAACATAGCACCACTCCACAGATGGTAAACAGGTACCTGTATATTTCTGAGGGTCACAGTTCCCATTATCATTGAACTCATGCAGAGTCTGAGCAGGACACAAAATCCTCCAAAGCCAGAGACACTATTCCCTCCCAGGGATTGAGGCCACTTCCACAAACACTGCTGAACCAAACCTTCTTTTCCTGGGGTTTTGCAAAAAAAAAAGGGTTTTGGGTTCCAACCACACTGCCATGGGAGAGTGGTTGGTGGCCTGACCTTGAGCAGCTGGGATGTTGTTGGTGGGATGGCTGTCCCAGCAGTGACTTCTGCCTCCAAAGACAGGACATCAAAGCCATCAAAGACAGGACAGGGACAAGTCCCAAAAGGTCACAATAGAAGTTGTAACTGGTACTGTAAGCTCATGAACATGAGTGTTCCTGTCAGCCCCAGAGACCTGGTATCTGACCAACCTTTGTGCCACTGAAGATCACATCTTGGGGGACAAGTGGCCTTTCTTGTCACATCATTGCTGGCATTTTCGCATGTTGGAGGTTTCTCTGATCTGCATCAAAATTAGTGTTTTGTGTTTGGTTTAGGCTAAGCTTATCACCCCAAAATAATCCATGTTCCTTCTACCATGCTCTTCCTTGTTATGTTCATCCAAAATCAAAGGACCTTGCTTAACCTGGGGCCACATCCCTCCTCCAGGTCCCACGCTACTCAGCATCATACAGATATTTCCCAGGAAAACCAGCTGCTGGTAATGGAAGCCACAAATCTGGCTCAGCTCTGGTTAAAGCTGGATCCAATTTTACAAAACCCATCTCACAAGCAAGTTCATCTCTATAAATAAACACAAAACCTGGAACATTGGCCTGGCCCCTGAAACAAAAGGATTTTTGTGACACAGCTTAAATTTTTATTGCTAGTTTGTGTAAGAGAGGTGGAAACACAAAACCAGGAGCTGAGCCAGGATCTATGCAAACTTTTGCAGGCAGATTAGCCAGTGTATCCCTTCAATGACCTTTAAAATGTCTCTTTCCTGTCATGCTAACTTGCATGGTCATTTTGTGGTGCAGACACATGTTCACAGCAGACTAAGCTGAGACTGATGGCTCTCAAATGACATACATACTTTTGAAAGTGGGATTTATTTCTCTTCTTTAAAGTTCTAAGATTCCTTCTGAAAAAAACTTATATTTTTCAAGCCATAGACTCATCAAAATGAATTCACAGAATTCAGTGAGCTAAAGTTATCAGAGAGGTGACTCAGGCTATGATCAAGGCATCAGTGTTATGACCAGATCATCAGCCTGCATCAGAAGCAGCAATTTGTTTGGAAGCAGGGCAGGAGGAGAAACATTAAAGCTACTCCCTTACACTGGCCTTTCAACCTGCAAACTGCAGCTTCCTTGACACAGACAATGCCTGAATATTTTAAAAAAAAAAAAAAAAAAAGCACAGAATGATACAGCCTTGCCATAAGAAATGTTAGAGAAAAAGTGCTTCATAGGACATCACCTTAAAAGAAGGTCTTGGTAAAATGCAATAGGGATAAGTCCTGCCCTCCCTGCTGCAAACCAGGCTGATGTTGCTCTGGACCCTGCCTGCCACAGCAGGTGCCTAGGGAAAAGCAGCAAACAGATGACTCTGAGTGTATAAAATTGGGTTGCATTTTCCAGTTATACACTTACAGAAGCCACAGAAGGAAGAGAAACAGGGAACCAAGCATCATACTTGATCTACATTTTACAACTATGCAACATTTTGCTTGTCCACACCAACTGCTGTTAAGTGATACAGCAGTGAGAAAACTAACACAATAATACTCAAATAAAATGAGACATCTTACATCTTCTTAAAACCCTTCCTTAAAGGTTTGAATAAGAACCATGAAATTAAAGCTAGAGGCAAGTCATTGCTCAAGGTCAATCGATGCATCTCCCTCGGGGTCAGTGAAGCTGCATCTGGCCAGGGCTTGGCCACAGGATCTCAGGAAGGTTTGGGCAGCAGCTGTGCTGGTGAGAGCAGAGTGAAATCAGTGACAATGAGAGCAGCAGCCTGAGCTGTTGCAAAACCAAATAGCTGAAACCAGCTATCAACTCATTGTGCCTACTTCTCAACTGGGAAAAGAGAGGAGTGAGTGAGCAATTGCACAGATTTGTGTTTGGGCCATTCAGGGAAAAGCTTTCCAGTTAACACAGTATTTCTTGGTTTCCAGTGATTAGTGAAACAGAGATAGATGTTTCTCAATATCCCTCTTACCTTATTTTTCTTGCTTGTTCTTTAGCCATTACTTAGTTCAGCTCAAGCTTCCCATTAAATGTACTCCCATCAATGCTGGTCAACAAAGCATTTAGGCACATGCTTAACTCAAAGCAGATAACTAAGGCACATTCAGCAAAACTCATGCATACGCCTCCTCTTTTTTCTCTCTGAATAAGGGCCCTCCATCATTTTAAAAGCTGTATTTCTTTTCAGCATAAAGTACTGTAACCACAAAAATCAATGCACTGTGCTCCATCAGTGTGCATCTGTCACTCAGCTCCCAGCAGGGGCAAAAGAAGAGGCACACATAGAAAAAATACTCACCCAGTCCCTTTCCTTTAGGAACAGACAAGAGTAAAAAGATGCATAATTTAGCAGAATGGTTTTATTTGTGTATCGGGTTATTCTGAATGTCAGCTAAGGTTATGTTCTTCTCTTCAGTTGCTGCTGAGTCTTGCTTCAAAGGCATTCTGAGTCACTGCTTTCCAGCTTCATCTGCTCATGGGCCCCCCTCAGATGGTGCTGAAAACATAACTTCCCTTAACATGGATATCCTCCAATAAAGGAGTGACTTCTCTTTTGACATGCTGATTAGAATAATGAAGGGAAGCTGGAAATGAAAAAGAAGGGGACCATGGCTCTAGAAAAGCAAAGAAAACAGGTCACATCCTGCTCTCTGCTTCTGTGGCATCAGCTTCACTCCAAGGTATTTCCAAAGCAGCAAGAAATTCATTACACTGCTGCCTGCACTATTGATGGAAATTCAAATCTTTACCTGCAGGACTTTATTCCACAGCAAATGAACTGCAGACTGGGGAAAACCAGAAAGTTGTAGTCTCAAGTCCAGGAATCTGGCAGACTAAAGGAGCATTTTGAGACTTCAGTCCAAAAAAACCGACATCAGTGAGATTTTCCATAAGTTGCATCTACACTGACTTAAAAGAAATTCCTGCAGGTTTCCATGAGCCTGGATAAGGTGAGGATCAGAGCCTGAATGTTCAGTAAATCAGCTTTGGCTTAGTGCAGCACGAAAGGGATGTGCTCTGAGGGATGCAGTCTGGCTGGTGCTTTGCAAGACCAAAGGAAATCTCTGGAGTTGAGCTTTTGTTTTGGCCTGACACAAGATTTTTCAGAGCCAGTAATTCTTTCCATTATCTTCCATGGGGTCTGGATTAGGCTGCTTACACTCTACACATTTTTGGCTTGCCAAAGTTATACTTCATAAGCTTATCTAGCTTAGAAACCAGGTAGAAGGTTTTCAGAAAAAAAAAACAACAAAACACTGCCTTGGTCTTCCAAGGGATACTGCTGAGACAATCAGTGCTACCTGCAACTGGATCACACAGCCAGGGGCTTTCCCTCACTAAGAAAGGGCATTACCACCCCCCAGGTTGACCCCTCACTAGGGTCTGCACTCACTGTCACACACACATTTTCCACAGAGCGCCAAACATTGTCATTTGCACCCATAAAAAGCTGAATTCAGCACTCTTTCCATAAAACAGATCGTGAACCCTTAACACCACTTGCCTCCCCGTGGAATAATAAATTATGAGGACAAATGGCAGAATCATTATCACTTTCAATATCCAGTCATAAATAGTCTTGTAAGAACACCCAAATGATGGTATTTTACTGCGTTAGATATCACTTGTAATTAATTACAGCATGAAACTTTTGTACTTTGATGAAGAGCATTTTAGCCAGCTCAGTCATAAATTTAAACAAGTCTTAAAAGTCACCTCAAGTTGTGGGGTAGTTTGTTTTGGTTTTTTTTTTCCCCACACTATAGATCTGAACACAAAACAGCATTTTAAGCATGGAATGACACAAAAGCAAGGCTTTATAAAAGCTATTTTATTGCACACACAGTTGGCTTTAGTGCTTACAGCAAAGAGTACCCATGGCTATTTTTTACAATAACAATGTTGGCAGCTGGATTTCACTGCTACAGATACTTCACAGCCCGTTTGGTTTAGTGGGGTTTTTCTTACTAATGATCAAGTACGGTTGTGAATCAACCTGATCTGGTTTACCTTTCTGCCCTGTTTCTTTTGTTTGGATCATTTCTCCTCCCGACTGTCACTGTAACTCACCACACAGGACAGAGATGCAGGTGGCTGCAGAGAGAGCCTGGTGACAACAGGAGCTGGTGGGCTCAGCCCCTGGAAAACCTCACAGAAACCAAGTTCAGCTTAACTTTAGATGAATGACCCATGGGAATGAAGATACAACCTGAATTTTCAAACAATTTTGGATCTGTCTTCAGCCTTCCAGCTGGAAGGGATTCAGGCTGTGACAATTTAACTTGCTTCTCCTGTGGAACGGGGTACCAGCCCATGGCACTGATTACATTTTGAGTTTGTCTGCAAAAGGGACCATTCCCCCCCCCCCAGCTCTGGGCATTGTAACCTTACAGACACCACAACCAAATCCCCCTGAGACCAGGACTCAAAGCCTCTGCTCAGATGAACAGCAGTACATCTATTATTAAATCCAGCAGAATTATTAACATCCATACATGAACACACAGCTCCGAATCCAGATATAGTGCACTGGCTCTACTGGCTCCCACAGATTGTTATGCAGGTCTGGATAAGACATTTTGCTTTCCTTTCCCACTCCTCCAGGAGGAATTATGGGTGGCCCAATATATAAATTATTCTCATGAGACTTGGGAGGCCAAGATCTGGCTCTTGTTTGGCCAAAGGCTCTTCCTTTGTTCAGGAACAGAAGAACACCCAGCTCCTCACAGGTAGTGTGGGAATTAGCTCAAGCTTATGACATCCAAGTTTAGGAGTCAAATTCTCATGAGAGTCAATGGAGAGCTGATCCCTCCATTCAGTGGTGCCTCCTGGTTCTTCACAGGCCTGAAAATGGCTCTCAGGAAGATTTACTCTATAAACTTCCTGGAAACAGATGAAGCTAAACAGCTAGCAGTTCCTTTGGATGCTCCTTACTCTCCTTGAGGCAGAACCTAACATTAGCCTTTTCCCAGTCATTGGGAACCTTCCACAAGCATCACCACTTTTCATCAATGAGAGAGCAGCCTTGCAATGTTATCTTCAGCTTCCTCAGCACCCTCAGATGCATCCCACCTGGTCCCATGCACCCAGGCAGGCCTATTCTGATTCAGTAGTTCCTATACTGATCTTCCCTTGCTAGAGGTAGTACTTATCTCCCCTATATTCTGCCACTAGGCACAGAGCTAAGGAGGTCTGTTGTCAGCAGACCTTGCCAGTAATGACAGAAGCAAAAAGCACCTCAGTTTTTCCATGCCCTTTGTCACTAGGTTGGCCAACCCATTCAGCTTTCCTTTTTATGGTGATTTACCTATAGAAACCCTTACTCTTGCCCTTCACACCCCTCACCAATTTCACCTCACTTTTGGCTTTTTGAATTTCATCCATGTTGGACCATATCTGAGATCTGGGGACAAGTGACAATGCCCAGGACTCATCAGCACTGTAAAAACAGATGTCATTGTTGCAACTCAACTGTTGCTTGCAACGGTGACCATTTGCTTTTTAACACAGAAGTGAGAAATTGAAGAAAAACAGTCTAATTGCTCATTTAAGGCAGCCTGTTCTTTCCCTTCTGCTTAGCCAGTTAAAACCTCATTTGACAATCTGAGAGTTTAGCTCCCAGTGCTCTTGCTTAAAATATAACAGATGGCCTCTAATAAGTAAATTGAAAAGTGCAAATAAGGTTAAAACAATTTTTCTTTATTGAATATCATTAACTTCAAGGCTGTCCACTTTAAAATGCTAATTAAACCTCACTTCCTTTTGCAGGGTTCCAGTGAAGAAAGATTGCTGTGGGGTAAATTCCTCTTGTTGGTAGAGGACTTAGCCCAGCAAACCAACAGCCAACTGGGCTATTACATGTCCCAAGCTTAAGAAGCAGAGTTGGAAGCTTTCCATTTATTTGTCCCCTTCCATATTAGTTCCTTCCCACAAACCAAACACAGTCAAAGAAGAAAATTCAAAAGAGGTCAAGTGTGAAAAGCCACTCAGCCCACGTAGCAAACAACAGTTTGTCTAAAGGTCACTGCTACTCCAAACCAAATGCAGTTTTCAGCACAGGGTTTCTGACACATCATGTTACAGCTTTGCAAAATGTCATGCCATAGGTATGGGGCTCTATATTGCTGGCACTACACACAGAGCACAAGAAGTACTTCAGCATTTGTCCCCCACCTCATTCTTAATTTCCACTTCAAATTTATTCTCAATCAGTATGTGCCACTTGTTTGTGTGCCAACATTGTTCTTTGGCTTGAATGCTTTTCCCTGCTCTTTACTCCCAGGCTGAAGGTTTAATACTCAATGATGGTGTTGCCTCTGAGCTGCCACTTGATAGGCAAAGCAAGCTAAAGTTTTCATTTCCTCTCCTAGGACAGCCTTTCTCTTCCCCAACCAATATATCAGCCCCCTTCCTCATCTGTTCCTGTTCTAATTCTCCTTTCTTGAACACAAGAGAGCAGATCTGCAAATATCTCCCAGACCAGGTGTCCCCAGAGCCTTGCACAAGGCAATCCTCCCACCTCACCTGGAAAGGCACATAGGTCAGCTCAGGGATAATACTCACTTTCTTCAAGGCCACGTCATACTCACTCTTTCTAGTCACCATATAAAAACTCTGGAACACAGAAATCTTTCACTTCCTTCACCCCTGCTGGAGGCTGAGCTCCCAGTCTAACACAGGACCAAAAGGCACCACAACTCGGCCCCAAAGACAGCCTCATGTTCAACTAGAAATGATGGGTGCAAAGCAGGAAGCTTTCTGAACAACAGCCCTGGGACCACAGCACATCATTAGGGATGCTCTGGGTGCTGCACCCAGGGATGCACCCAGGGAGCTCTGGGTGCTGCCTTTCCCTGGTGTCTTTGAGCCCAGTTCCCAGTCTGCAGGGCAGTTTGCCTGTCACTAGGAAGGAGGAAGCTCAGGGATAGAACAGTTTCCATGTCTCCCATGATCCTGGGCTGCTGGAGGAGGAAAGCAAGATGCATCAGGGCAGAAGTATCAGGGTCCCCTCACCAAGCAGTTCTCAAGTCCAGACACATTCTCCCCCTCCTCTAAAGACATGTTTGTTCCTTACCTGAGAAAGTTAATTTACTTTGTCATTTAAAGGTTCATATTAAACATCACAGAATGCAGAACTTGATATAAATCACCTGTCCACTCTAACCCCAGTGATTTCTTACCTAGACAATCTGGCTGAACATCAGCAACACTTATGCCAAAATACTCATGCTATGGACAATCCAACACTGCCTGCCCAGTGACTCTGAGTTACAGCAACATTTCTAGGCCAAGAGTAAAAAGGAAAGAGTTTTTTGACATTTACTCTGGCCAGAAAGCACTGGCCCCATAGTGCCTCATCTTTTGCTATGGAAGGCCATGAACAATCAGGGTTAACTACCAGTAGGCAGGGGCAGTTGTTAGCAATACTTGTTTAACTGGTCCATTTTTAAAGCATGCCAAAACCACATGCAGCAAAGATCAAAATGAACAGTCTGAATTCCCTGAGCAAACAGCTAAAGGAGTTTATGCTAAAAGGCTTTTGGGAGAGTCTGCCATGCTGCGAACATGGCGAGATGGAATCAAACAAAACACTGCAGCCATATCTTCTGAGCCAAGAGTCACTCAGAGGAAAAAAAAACAACAAACCACTTTCACAGCAAGAGAGGTCTTTAAATGCAGCTTATTTGCTTATTCATTCAGTTGAACGGTCGGAGTAAATCACATATTACATTAGCTGCATTCAATGTCTTCCCTTCCCCCTGCTTGAGTAAGCACTGCTTCTAAGGGACAACAGTGGCAGGGACCAGGATAATTAGGCTGGTAAAAGGAAATGGGGAAAACATACTGTTGCCTTTCAACAACATCTTTCTTGATGAGAAGAGTACTTCTGCTATATGAAACTGTCCTCAAGTAGGGCAGGAGACTAGCAGTGAAATCATAGAATCACAGAATGCCAGGTTGGAAGGGACCTCAAGGATCATTTAGTCCAACCTTTAAATGACAGGAGGAGTGAGGGGAATGTCCCATGCTAACCTAACAAGCTGTGGCAGCAGTGTGAAGAAATGCTCTCAGGAGGCAGAATCTGTGATATCAAGATTGCGTGAGAAACCTTTTGATTCTTGTTTTCTGCAACATGTTTAAGAGAAAAGTCCTCAGCTAAGCAGCAGCTCCATTTCTGTTCTGTTTCTCTAAATCCTTCTTTTATACAACACGGCTATGATTTCAGGGAGAACTCTGTCTTCCACCTCACCAGTATTTATCAGATCTGGAGCAGAGTTGAGGTTTCAGGAGGGTAGTGCATACATGTCAGTCAGAGAGTAAATATTATCTCCAAACAGAGAGTTGAACAGACCTTTGTTTTCCTGTGCAATGCTTGTCTAAGCCTTAGGGGAGCTGCCTCTCACTGAACCAGGGTACTGAGCATGGAGGTACCAATGTCTGAAAGGGTCCAGCTTGAAGGGATAAACACAACGAATGCCAGGCAACAAAAGGACAAAACCCAAGCATGTAAACAACAAAGTTCCCAACCCATGTCTGTAGGATTTCTCCAGGCAGGTGTATGAAGAGGACTGTCTGAAGGCAGTTGGGAAGGTCAGTTTCATGAATTTGACAGTAAACCCAGAGCAGACCTGGAATAAGCTTTTTAGTTGTACTGGTAGCTTGGGACAAATCTTGTCTCCAAAGTTGAGACCAGCTTTCAATCAAGTCTTCAGGAGATTTAGCACAAGAAGAAAAATAGGCTTTTTCTGTCCAGACAACTGCCTTTCTACTCAGCAGGGAGAAATGGCTCACTCAGGAGACAAATCACCTGATGTGTTGGAGACATATGCTGCAAGATAAGATGAACAGGCAGAAGCTCCTCTCCCTTATGGTCCTCTCCTTTGATTACAAAAGGGGCCCAGATGAGAGCAGACACAGTTGTCTGTACTGGTCAGATGAATCCCACACCTGAGTGACCAAAGAATTTTGTTTGGCTGATGAGCTGCTAAAAGAGAAACAACAACCAGATGGACACGTTAGAGAGTACTAAGGCACAAGGTAACCACATTAAAGCAGAGCTAATCACAGCATCTTAACAAACCTATCACAAATACCTGTCATCTAAAGATCCTAGAGCAAGAAACATTATATGCAATTCATAATATTCCCAGCTGTTCCAATGGGCAGGCTGATGCATCAAAGTGTGAGGCAACTTAATGAAAGACTGAAATCTGAGATCAGAGCAGCATCTATGAGCAGCACGAGCTGCTCCTTCACCCTTAGCCCTCAGGGTATGTGCTGCAAGAACACTGAATAAAATCACTGAGTTCCCACAATGGTCTGGACTTCCCTGTGAGTCTGGGATCACTGCAGAAGCATCATTCTGTTTGTCAAGGGCAACTTTAAGAAGCAACAGAGGAGCTAAAGAATAAGTAAAGCAAAATGAGCCATGGGGCCAGATTTTAGCCAGGGACAAGTTCACTCAGGCAAGTGTCACATAAGAGAAGTTCTTAGCATCCTACAGAAGAACTGACATAGAAAACTATGTACTTTTGTAAGACAGGACCTCTTCTTAAAGGTCCTATCTGCTGCAGGACAGTAAAAAAGGGCCCTAGGGGAAGATTTTTTAATCTAAAAATCTTACACTCCAACTAAAGAGGCTTTACCTAGATTGCAATCAAAGTACAGGAGGTGAGCAGAGGCTGTAACTACTCTGAATTTCTGTCTGATGTTCTACTCACATGCTTCAGAGACAAGGAAGTTATAAAAAAATTAATCCCGAGTTCTTTTGCCTTGCACATCACACTGTGATTTTGACCTGCACAATATGAGTGTAAAGTAATAACAAGGCAAGGTCCTCTGGAACTTGGTGATTTTGTACCCAATCTGTGCAAATACAAACCACCATACTAAAATTTCAAGCCATGTGAAATCAGGACCACAGGCACCATCAGAGAAGCTTCACATTCCACATGGGACAGTGATCCCCTGATACATGAGTGATTGTTCCCACCCACCTGCTCATCTTCCTGAGCCATATTTTTAACTTGTTTGCCAATTTCAACCCAATTTTAACTGAGGATTGAGACCCCCACTAAAATCAAAATCTTGAAGATTGCATGAAAAGTTAGTGGCTGGGGAGAAGAAAAATCCAAATTAGCACCTTTCTGCTAGGGAAGGGTTTGTAAGTTGGCAGGATATTTATGACAAGCACGAAGACAAAACTGTTTAGTTTTCTAAAATGTCACTCTTTTCTTCTACCACCCCTTAACATGCATGCAGCAGTGTGGGGACTAAAGATAATAGAAATACAGATTAAAAAAAAAAGTGATTTGTTGAAAATTCTGCTTTGGCTTTTGATGGCTTTAGATACACATCCATCGCTCTGCTGCTCTGTGATCTGTGGTGGTAGCTGCAACTCCAAAGGAAACAAAACCTGAAAAACAAAAAGGTCCCTCTGGGATCACACGGTATTCAGCTCAGTTACTCACTAAAGCAATGACAAAGCATAGACCTTTTCCAGTACATTACTTATTCAATCAGAGCTCCAGCTCTCTCAGACTGATCCCTTAAGAAAAAGCAAACATCTTTTCCTGTTTGTTTCCAGCTGCATCACATAAGATTTTAAAGACTTTAGGCTGCAAAGAAAACTGCTGCAATTTGGGTCATGGTACACCAAGAGCTTGTGGGAAAATCCAGTGCAGCTCTGATTGACTGGTGAGGGCACGGGGCCATTGAGCTAAGGAAGCTGCTTGGATTTTTCAGTGTACATCCATGACCCACCTCCCACCTAGAGTGGCATTGCTTGTGCAGGACAAGAGCTGCAGGTCAGACAGCAATGAACAACCTCCTTGTGGTAATCAAGGTTGCTTTGTTTTCTTCCAGGAGATGAGATCAGTTTTCCAGCAGATTAATCTAGACTGAGAATAGTTCAGCAGGTCTTTAAACACAGAAGCCAACCTTTCATCTAGACAAGATGAGGATGCCATGTTGCTCACTTTGAAGAACAGTAAGGTCATTTATGGGGAGGGAATTCAACCTCCATCAAATACGTTGAGGCAGAAGACAGCAGCTTGCCTTTAGATTTCTGTTAGCTGAGATGTTAAGTCAGTAACCTCTCTTCTCCAGACAACCAGAATAACATAAGGTAGACAAGCTGTCAAAAAACCCATATGATTTTGGAAACTAAAGGGCACCAGATCCTTCCCTCAGTGTTCCTGTGAAAGCAAGAAGCCCACGGTTTCTTGGCATTCCTGGAAAGACAAGAATAAAAGAGTGGTGGAAGTCTTACAGCAGTGTTTCTTCAAAGGACCCTTCTAGGGGGAGATTTTTTGAGTTTCATTCTATCTGACACTAGTCAATGAACATGTGCAACTTGGGTGAGCTAGAAAAAAAAAACTTCTCTGTAAATTCTTATACTCCAGACACCATTCCTCAGAGGCCAGCCCTAATAAACCCATCACCACAGCAGTACTATAATTCAGGGGTGCTCAACTCCTGGCCTTTCAGAGCCTTGCATGTGAGGCTTTTCTCAGGGACTCCTATGACAAGCTCACAGTGCATCAGCTACCCTGAGGAAACTGTTTTAATGCCAATGTGGGACACATCACAGCCCCAACCCAACAGAGATGTGTTATCTTCTTCCTACCCAGAGAAGATCTCAGGACCAAAAATTAGTTAAGCCATCTAGATGACATCCTACCAGCACCACGTAACACTTTGTTAGGAGCCAGTATACTATTTAGAAATGTTCTAACATGTGCTATGAGCTGGGAAACCTAAGCTTTAACCTTCTTCAGCTGAGTAAACTGACTTAGAGCCTCGTTTCACAGGTAAATAAAGCCTCAAAGAAGAGACATCAGTCTTCTCACTCTGGTAACCCAAAGGAGATAGCCAAGCCATTGTCTCCAAAGCTGCACAAACCTAAAACACCTTTCTGAATCCCCTCCCTGCATGGTCGACCTTGACATTAAACTAGTAACAAGGCAGAACTGAAGACTCATGCTGGTAATACTCCTTAAACTAGTAGGATCATTTAACTTCCATCAGTGAATCCTTCTGTACCTCTCTCTCTCTCTCCAGTCTTGCTCAATGACAAAGCAACTGCTGACAGGGGAAGCCTGTGAGAAGTATTATACATTTCAGCACTGTACCTTGGGACCCAGAATAATAAGCACATAAAAGAGATGGATGTGTATTTGTAATGCCACCTTTTAAAGTAAATGCTTAAAGGGAGTCTGCTTTAGAACTTGGAAATGTAATTCTTGACCTTCCTAAGTAATCATGCTAATATCAAAAGAAGTTATAATTATTCAGTTGTGAACATAAAAAAAAAAAAAAAAAAAAAAAAAAAAAGGCACTGTCGGTACTTGCAAATGAAGGACTTAAATATAAAAAGGAGAGCAAAGAAGGAATGTTCCCAATCTGACTGCCTTTTGAAACAGAAATGAAACATATAGTGTCCCACATTTGTTCCCTCATTTTCTTTTTTTACAAAACTGATGTCAAGTAAAATATAGTACAATAGTGTCTGCATCACACAAGGCCTCTGTGCTTTCCACAATTTATAAAATCCGACCACATCATGTTTTATCACACAACAGACTTTCCATAGTGTCATAGAACAAGAATTCTCCTTTTCTGAGGATCCCAGGGAGTCTTTCAAGACTTTAATCAGCCTTCACCCCACAAATCTCCACATATTAAAGAGAGATGGGATTAAGTCCGAGTGCTTATGCTTTCTCTTGGTGTCATGTAGGCAAAGATACAAACATTGACAAGTTACAGATGTACAGAAAGATAGTTTCAAAGGATTTAAGCAGAAGCTGTAGAATTAAGATACTGTGCTGGATAGGTTTGCAGAGAGGCCAGCATGCCCAATACATGGAACCAAAGATGATACAAGGGGGTAGAATGATTCATACCTGCAATAGACTTGACTTTGCCATCCATTCCAAAGCAGCAAGATTTAGAAACTACCCAAGAAAAACTGAAGTCACAAGCACACAGAGCAACATGATGCTTATTTAATCAGGTTTTCAATCACAATGGAATTTTTTTCACAAACACAGTCAAACACAGACATTTAAAAATTATTTGTCTACAAAGAGGAACAAAATGATTTAAACAACTCCAGTAAATTCTGAGGAAATCTTTTGTGATCTTCTCCTTGGGAGTCCACTCTTCTGATGACCTATAAATTTTGTTTGTTTCTATTTCACAAGACAAGAAGAGGTTGCATTGCAGATAACCTTCTGTTCAAGCTCAGCATATCTCCTCAGAAGTGGACGATAGAGCTAAAAATGAAAAAGAAATAACTATGTCTAGGTTGAAAAATTAGAGTTTTAAATCACCCTGCAGTTAGAATAACATCTTCAGACCTGAAGAACGCAACATCTCTGTAGGTACCTGAAGGTTTGTGGGTTTTTCCCCAGCTCGTTCAAGAAAATGGTGCAGTCTTCCTCTTTCACAATCTCCTTTACAGCTCAATTTTATGATATGCACAGGTTGTTCCTACTGTGGCTATTTTCTTGCTCTAAGCAGAAGTCATTACTTCCAGAGGAAGCAGCTCTGCTAAAGTCACCTCTCCCTGTCTGCCATGCCCCCTTGGTAATAGCTGTCCTAATCACCCAGGCAGAACTCCTGTCCTTGCCTCCCTCTGCTACCTCAGGATGGATCACTGCCTCTGTCCCCTCCTCCTGCCTTGCTAATAAGCACACTGCCACCCCCCAGCACACTCAAACTCCCCTGTCAGAAAGGTCCTCCTTGGCCACTATGCCAATCAGGGTCTTCTAAAATAAACTTCACACTCCCTCTCCTGCCCTCCTCATACTCCCATATCTATTTAACCTTCTTTTCTCCTTCACATCATTCACAGCCATGACTTTTCTTATCCATGAGCTACTTCTTGGCCATGGTCCTCACTCCCTGATCCCAGACCCAGGGGGGATAAATGGAGACTCAACTTGTTTCCACAGCTACACTGAGAATCTGAGTAGCTTTTTGTATTTCCTTAGCTAGAATTCTCCAAGAATTTTTAAATCCAGAATTGTTACAACCTTGAAAGGAAAATCAAGACTCAAATGTGTTCAAAACCCCAGATGCAAAAATGCCCTATGCTGCTGGATATGGGCAAGATCCATGTTGGGATTTGTCTCATTCTTTACATTTTTTGCTTCCCCTCTGCTTCAAATCCATCCCAGGACATATGGCAGAAGATGAGCTGCTTGGATATGTCCTGGTTACCTGGCAGAAACCCTGAAAAGAGCCTAGCCCTATAGCTGTCTCCAACCCAAAACTGTACTTCATCTAGGTCTTGGAGATATACCTTCTTATCTCCTCTTTCTGGTTTTGACTGTCTATCTAATGAAACCAGTAGCTAAGAGAGCCATACCAGGACAGATTTACTCATCTGCTGGCTCAAGAAAACAAAGAAGGGACTGTCAGGAGCTAGCATGGGGTCTGGTGCAGGCTTAGGAGTCCTTAGGAGGATGCCACAAGGTCATATCCCTGCTGCAATGAATCCTAAGGGCCTCCAGTCCAGTCTGCAAAGCCTCTGCACTGATGTTATTCATAATCAGGGCAATCTAGCTCCTGGCTCCAGGTTCAGAGAGGTTATAGAGTCATAATGAATCATACCCAGTAAAATGAATTACTGCTCTCATCAATAAGTGAGATCCAGCATTTAAATGCATTTTATCCTTTTCCAGATATGAGACACAGTCAACAACTGTATATGCACAAAAAAATTCAGGAGAAGATGTTTCATATGTAAACTATGAGGCTGTAGGAAGAGACAGGGTTTTTCTTGTGCAGTTTTATGCACAGTCCTGCAGTAGCCTCCGTGCCTATGACAGTCAGACTTCCTCAGATGAAAAAGAAACAGATCACAATATCTTCTCCTCTAGGAAATAAAGAATTAGTCTCTTTTGTTCTTGTGTTTTGGTTGGTGGGAAAATATTCTCCTGAATGACAGTTTCACTCAGAACACTGAAACCTGGATTTCTCCATTCCCACTTCCACTTTCCACGATGGCAGGTGAGAGCAACTTAATGGACAAATTCTGCAGAAGCAAACCAGCTTGGCCAACTTCTGTAACATCTGGTTAGTAAGGGAGAAGTTAAAGTACATGTCCTCAACTGACTATAAAAAATGGAAGAAGAAAAGAAGTAGCTACAGCAAATGGAAAGAAACACTGTTTGCCAGCCAAGGCCTCATCAGAACAGTTTTTAAACCCACCTCACATTGACTAACTGAGCCTTACTACGCCTCAAACTTACACTAATTAAAACAGAAACCTTCTCACTCCTACTTCTGCAGCAGAATCACTCAGAGACTCTGGGTAAGTCATTCAGTATGTATGTGCCCCAAATCCTCTTCTCCACAGGACAGCAGTACTGTGATCCATGGAGAATTATGGGGTTACAAAATAAAATGCACCACTATTGTGAAACACCACATGACTCAGCATGGCATTTTTAACTAACCACATGAGTGCGTTGGGGGTTCAGTGAAGTGTGTGTATATATTTATTCTTTTCATCTTCCCAAGGAATATTATTGCTCCTGTTTCTGCTAAATATGCATATCAGAGTAAACAAAATATGAACCTGGCCACTATGGCTATACTAGGAGTATGTCAAAACAAAACCAGCTCTTTTATTCACTGAAGCATTGATAATCAAGCCTCACTATTTCTTACTTTGCTATTCTGTGCGTTTCATAAACCCATGGCACTTCCCAACAAAGATCCAGCACACCAGAGCTGCAGTGGTGAGCTCAGCCACTGAGAATGCAGGCTCCACATCACTGATCCAGCTGTATTTTTATGAAATACACAGCAGCACATTTACTAGAAGGCAGGGAAGTATTATTGTTAGTACATCACTCTAAATTAAAATGTGTCAAAATAAATGAACAACCACATTTACTGATACAGATTCTTTTCCTGTTTATTTGACTTAAGCACTTAGCTGGCTAATTGAGAAAATTCAGGCATTTGCAATAAGCTTCTCAGCCATTAATGTAAATGAATGTTGCATTATGGACCATCTGAAAAAAATGCAAACAAAAGATTAAGAATATTCTTTGTTCTCTGTTCCTATTCATTTTGGGTAAAAAGCAGTGCGTTCACAGGGCTAAGCCAAAGTCTTAAGTTCCTCTTCCTCAGGGAATTTGGCTGTAATACCACAGTACATCATGGCTGATAAGCTCAGCAGTACAACAAGCTTATCACAAGCAGTATTTCACATGCCAGCTTGACACCAGCTGAAGTTTGGGGCCAAAGCAGTGCAGGTCCCATGAAGTACAGAGCAGAAAAGCCAAACTGCTCTGACCAAAAGCATGGCCTGAGCATGCACACAGTTGTGTCTGTGAAAGATGCTTCTCTACATTTGCTGTGACTGAACTGCCTCTGCAGAACCTTGGGCAACTCCTCTTAAGTGATTCCAGGAGCCTTTTTCCTGAGGCAATTATATAGATTTATTTTTATAATTGAGGCCCAAAGGGAATAAAGAACTCTCAGTGATGCATAAAAACTCAAGAACATAAATTTTCTGTCATAGTCTCAAACCTAATATATCAGGCCATAATATTTAACAAAAGTAATTACATGTATCACAACATGAACGTTTTTATTGTCCATAATTTAATTATTGTCCTTACTATATTATGGTCTTTTCTCCTTATCTCTATAGCCTACTCTACAACATTAGCTGCATTCTGATAGCTTCATTTAACAAATTCTAAACTTCTCTCCTGGGACAACTTGGTCACAATCCAACAGTCCCACAAATAACTAAGAAAATGCTTATGATAAATATTGCATTATAACAGAGAATAACTTAAGCTGTCCTCCCAGGAAAATGCATTCAAAGAAGTGTTACCTTGCTCTGTAGTCCAAACCAAATATATTATTATACCATACATATTACCTGACCATAATCCCAGCCAATGAACTCATCAAGGCTTTTACTGTCCCTTTGCAAAATGTCTAGGACAATGGGACATTGTTCCTTCCTCTCTCTTAAAGCAAAAACAGCTACAAATTTATACCACAGGTGACAATCAACATGGATACATCTATATCAAGGTTATGTTAGCCAATGTTTGGAGCAATTAAGAATTTACAAATTACAAAGATAATGCTGATAATTCTGTAGTTTTACTCTACCTGAGTACATTTAATCTCCCCTGAGGAGATTAAAATTCAGTCCTTCACAAACTCTTGTGACTTTTAATAGCTTGGGGTTTTTTAACTTTTATTTTTTAAAACTTGGAGAGATCTGATTAAGAAATCAAAAGATACAGATGTTTTATTTTTAAATCATAGCAGTTGTTCTACTTTCTTAAAGTACAAATGATACACTTAAAATAGAAAGAGTATGATAGTGTGCAGAAACACTCTGAAGATTCCTCCAAGGAGCCCGATCTCAGTTACTTTATTTACTTTGCATGTTCATTCTGTAAACCTATCTTAATTGGCTTAATAGGCTAAAAAAAAAAATTACTGGCTACCAAATCACCTTAATCAAACTCCCATCAATATCTATTATCACTTTTTTGTGGCTGTATTATTATTATTATTACCTACTTTGCACTAAATTACTAACCTAAACCAATTCTAGAAGACAACCTTCCCCCTCCAAAATCTAACTCAACAAAAATATAAATATTTTAAATCAATAAATATGTCATTATAGCCTTCTTGGTTAGTAGGATCACTTCTATTAACCCACCTGCTTACAAGGCAATTCACCAAAGTCAAGAAAACCTGTTAGATCTACCTTTTCACTTCTTGAATATTTGCAGGATTAATACATCTCAGTAGAGTCAATAATGCAATCTAAATTACACATCCAGAAGTAGTGAACTGCACTGTGCCTTTTCCCTACAAAACCCTATAAAACAATTTTACAATAAATCTGACTCTACATCATAGGCCCATGGCTTGTATAAACACAAGTGACCAACTCCAGATAATCACGTTCCCTCTCATGCTTTTTTGCTTAATTAGCCAACTAGCCAACCAGCTCTGCTTTAATAGGTTACTAAAATTGAGCTGAATTCTAATGATGGAATAATAGATTAAATCTGTCTGTTTATATATATTTATTGCTCTAAAATCTTCTGGTGATTTCTGTCGTGCTTACTGGTTCTGATTAATGTTTTTCCATGAAGGAGTTAGGAGGCTCCAAAGAGGTGAGATGACTTTCTAATTTTTGCTGTTCTGAAAATAGAGAAAAATTCATCAGGTTAACCAGCAGATGACTGACTTTAGCTAGCCTGGTTGAATAAGTGACCAAAGCCTAAACTCATGATGGTTACCACCAGAATACCTTATGACCTGCTTGGGTACTGAGAGTGTTAGAAACAAGCTCAAGCTGGGTGAGCCCCCACACTTGTACAAATACACTGTGAAATCAGGTTCAAATAAAGACTTAGGGTTGTAGCCACAGAGGGTGGCTTATCCTCTCTGAAATAGTCTCTTCCAGACAGGATGGTCTACTACAGGATAAAGTCACTTCTTTGCCAGAGAAGTTGGAGCTTATGGGAGCTCAATTTCCATTGACTACCAACTCATCACCCATCACAAGCTCTGTGTCTCACATCTTGTGACCTTACTCTTTTGCCTGCCCATCAGCTTAATTGAACCAGAAGAGCTGGTTTGTGTGCCCTACTTTTCCTTTCTGAAATCACATTCATTACCACAAACGACCCTTCGGGAACCAAAGAAACACTTCTTTTATTTTTTGTTCCTGGAAAGCCCAACTACATGCTTGAGCCTTGGCAATGAAGCTACATCAAACTGTTGTTTGACCTCTGTCTGCAAGAGGTTTTCCTCCTTCCAATGATCTAACACATGTTGCCTCCACCCTATACCAGGAAAGAAAGGATGAAATCAGAGCAGATTGCTGTGTTATGACCTGGTTTTTCTCCACCCTGCCAAGATTTAGCTGTAGCCATCCAAAACACAGAGGGAAGTGGTCTGAGGAATTTCACATTGGTTAGCCAGACTTTTTCAGAAAAGCTCCTCAGTGAGACAGAACTTAACCTCAGGATGACTTTGAAGTTTATAAAAAGAACCATCATTTTAGTGAAATCCTCTAACCTCAACAGAAGGAAATTGGATGGACAGGGAGATGCAGCTCTGTAAAAAACAGAATCAGACTGACTCATCACATTATGAATTTTTACTGCACTGTTCATGCTAACATACTGACAGGCCCTCTGGCTTCCTGCAGTTTCACAGCCATGAAACTAGTCAGGGAATTCACCATCAACTGCAAAATTATAAGACGGGAAGGAAAAAAAAATGCTGTGGAATACATAATTGCAAGAAGCTGCTTTTAAGGGAATGAAGCTGGCAAGCCAAGTTAAAGAGCAGGAACAGCTTTCTTCACATGCTGTTTGGCCACTACCCTCTCTATCACTCACTCCCATCTACTGGGGCAATAACTCACTCCTGTACATCATTTAAAACCAATAAAAAGATGTGCTATGAGAGCCAGGTCTAACCAAGTGGAAAAAGAGAAGAAAAGTATCGAGAGGGAGATAATTAACTCTTTTGGCTTCCAGGCCATTGTATGCTGACATTAAAATAGAAAAGAGGCAAATGAATTCCCTGCTGATCTTCCCAGTTAGGTTAGCTCAGCCCCTGAAGGGGTACAAGGTGCTTGCTGGCCTTGGAAGCACCCCTGTGAGTGACGGCTGCATCCCCTGCCCTTGAGTTTTATAGCTGAAGCAGCACCAGGGGGTCAGCAGCAGGGCTCTGAGCCCTCTCCACCTCCTCACATGTCAGCCTGGCAGCTTTTCAGCAGACAGCATTTTTGGGGGCAACAGGGCAGCAGCGTGAGGTTGAATCAGACATCAGGGATCTGCTCTTGGAGTGGATGCCCTGCCGAAGGCTTCAGCTGCAACACACACGACACAGGCCCCTGCTGTTAATTATTTTATCTTTTGAAATGAAGGGGGCAGGTTGAGTAAATGAGATCAGATCAATCAAGTTTAAATTATTCAATGTCTTAATATTTCTGAAGGGGACTTCTGTTCGATTACTGAGCTCCTCCATCTCAGTTAATAATTAAATAATATGCTGGCAGGCACAATGCAGCATGATCATTTCTATTATTACTCATGATGATATCTGGTGCTCTACTACACGTGTAGCTGGGAGTTAGTAGTTTTGGCAGATCATTAATTTCCCAGTTTAAATAAAAGCTTTAAAACCTTGTAGTTAGGGCACATCCAAATCTTATAATCGGAGAGTGTACAGCCGTGTTAGAAACACCTTTCTTTATTTAAACTTGTGTGCTATAGGAATTTTGCTAGATTATATTGTTTATTTATTTATGGAAATTATATTTCTGAAGCTGCTGTACATTAAAGCCTTTGACACCTGATAGCAAGAGGTGTAGTGGTGCACTGGACAGCCCAAGATAACAATTCCTTCCTTGGTTTTACAGAGGCTGGAACCACAGAGTTATTTCTTTTGCTTTAGTGATGTGGCTCCACAAAGCACAAAATTCATCTCCAGATGCCTTAAAATTCCCAGGATGGGCATGGTGCTGAAGACCTGTACCTACTGAATCCTTGCAATTGGCACACTTTCCAACTGGGAGATGCAAGTGAAGATACACAATTTCTGACCACTGTTTAAGATCAGTCGGAAAGGATATTTGGGGATGTTTTCTAAGAGGACACAAAGCATGGTCACCATGCCTTTTCTGCTTGGTGCAAACAAGTCAAGACTATTTTGTCAGTATTATCAGCGACAACCTGACTGACCAGTCCAAATTCAACCTATTATATAATTTTTTCTGTCCTTTAAGGAACAGGTTTTGCTCTCTGATCACAGACAGTTATAAAGGAAAAAAAAAAAAAATCTCTCACACAGACCTGGGATGGACTGATCAGCTTATTGCCTCATTACAAGACTTAATATGTCCCAAAATCAAATCTATCTTTACAAAAAGGAATGAGAACTGTGTAACCAAATCTTTCATAATATATTTTACTTGAAGAATTAGTAAAATCACTACATTGTGAAGAAGACAGAATATGAAAAGAAAAACAGTGTTCCCAAGTTTGCTCACCTCCTCAGCCCCAGCAGTTGGTGTAACAGCCAATCTAGGCTCTGGTGCTAATTTCACAATATCAGCCAAGGACACATTCGTCTCAGCCACAAGCCCTGCAATAAGAATCACAATACTGATCAATGCAAAAAGCAAGATGAGGGATGTGCCTTGACTCCCTGGTAAATTAATACATTATATTGATCTTTCCTGGTCAGGTCAGCATTCAGGACTGAAGGATAAATGGCAGAAGATCTTACATTCCAACACGTTAGCCTGGGAAGTGGGGATTCTGTGATTGAGTTTTTGCCAATCACTCAATTTGTACCCTGGAGAATAGGTAAGCAGCAGAAATGCTACTCAACAGTATCAGTAATTATTTATGGTTACAAAAATACAGTAAACAGCACTGAAAATATGTGGAAGCAAGGGATTCAAGGACAAGATGTGACTAAACAAAAAAAGGAAGAAAAACGAAAACATCGTCAAGAAAATATACTACAAATTATTAAATATCTTTATATGTAAGGAAGCAGAATAATAGGGGTGTTCTGCTACTACAGTATTTTGCTTTGCAAGTGCATCATAGCACTTCAGGAGCTCCTTGTTACACCTGCTAAGAACCCCAGGCTAAGTGCAGAACACCCTACTTGTAGACGTACATTGCAATATTATTAAGGAGTCCTTGCCATCAATATTTCATATATATTAGCAAGTCTTCACGTTTACTCAATTTCTTTGCCTGGCCAAGAGTGAGCCAGCTGAAAGCATCAATCAAAAATGCCATTTAGAAACACACACAGCATGCCCCTGGGGTTTGGCTGGCACAGCACCTGAGCTAAGGAGTCCCTCCATCAGCACAGCATCTGAAATCTGTACTCAAACACTGTCAACCAAGCCTCAAGATTTCATATGCCAAACTGGCAGAGGGAATTCACAGCTTCCATACATATGAAATATCTACAAGAAACTTCAATGACTGCTCTGCATTCCATGCGCCCTCACGTGAATTAGGTGCTGGGAAGCTTCTGGTAGCTTCTAAAACTGTAGGCAGAGAAAAACATTTTGGAAACTTGGCCCCCAAAAGTGAAAAATGGGTCCCACTGTGACTTCAAGCATACTGATAACCTAACAGTACTGTTTCCACCATCTTGCAAAAGCATACTTTGCCTGACAGATCCCTTGTGCCTTCTCTGGAAAGAAAGAGGGGAGAGCATGCTGTGTGCATTAAATACATTAACTCAAGATTTTGGCCGTGCAATTTTCTGTGCTGTTTTCACGTGCAAGAGAGCATATAGTCTTCAGATGCTGTAATCTGACAGCAGAATTTGCTTTTAAAATTAAAAATTATCTGATTTCATCTGATGTAATCTTTTCCATGCTTGTTGTAATCCCATGATCTCACATGAATTTGTACAGAAGCTTCCAGGTTGTAAGGTTCAAATTCTAAAGCTTCTAATCAAAAAAAAACTGAGGCTAACAAAAGTTGGCCAAAATAAGGATTTCAGAATTTGGTATATATTCTTTGATTCATTTTTTCTTTAGCTGCAAGTTATTAGAAATCATTTGAATACATAAACACATATACAAGTAAACATTAATAAAATTTTCTGCCTGGGATTCAATCTTAAATTGTTGATGTCCTCCTCCTTAACACACACCTATTTGCATTAATAGATGTAAGTTAATTAATATTTTAAATCTGGGACTTGGGCTGCTGCATTACAGTAAATGATGAAGTACATAATCAAAATGACTGGTTAACCTAAGAGCATCCCAAGATTTATGCTGCTACAAGATAAAGTGCATACTTGAGCACAGAGCCCAGGACATTTTGCATATCCTGGGTCTTGACATTTAAAAGCTGTATAATACTTACTTGGTCACCAGTATTACTGGTCCTGTCATTCCTGCCTTCTCTGATCTTCTTTGCTAGGATTGAACTTTTGTTTGGTTTGACCATTTCAGCAATCCAGTTGACAGCCTGTTCCACAAACCAGGGCTGCAGGCTACCCCAGCACCTTCACTTGGCTGGATCATTCCAAGAGCAGCACATGGAGGTAGCAACTCAACACATTAATGTCCTAAACCTCCCCCAGTCAGTATCAACAGTTTCCAGGCCCTACTCCTTGGTTGAGAAGCAGCCAACAGACTTGAATTATAATGTAAATGTTATTCTTGGGCTTGATTCAAATATATTAGCAAAAATACAAGAGAAAAAAAAAAAAAAAACCTCTTTGACCTACGTGTCCTTCAAGCGAGATCCACCCAGCTTTATTCTCCCCTCGTTTTCAGTAATGTTAATCCCAAGTATTAACCTACTGAAATTAAAAGCCCAGACCTCTCAGAAGTATCTCCTTACCATGAATTGCTCTGTAAGCACTTCCCAAACAAGCAGAGTTGGCAGTATCAATAGTGTACACCGGGGCGTTGAACACATCAGACAGGACCTGAGAAGTAGCAAAGCATCAGTCACACACGTCCAGGAAAGACAAGGGATAAGCAATCCCCTATCACTGCTTCGCAAAACAAGGAACTACAGTACACCTCAGCCAAGCATCTGGGTATCTGGGGAAAGAAGCACCACAAGCAACAATGAATGCTTTCTGCCCCTGTACTCAGCCCTGGTGAGGCCACAGCTCGAGTCCTGGGTCCAGTTCTGGGCCCCTCAGTTCAGGAAGGAGATTGAGGTCCTGGAGCAGGTCCAAAGGAGGGCAACCAGGCTGGTGAAGGGATCCAGCACAAGTCCTGTGAGGAGAGGCTGAGGGAGCTGGGGGTGTTCAGCCTGGAGAAGAGGAGGCTCAGGGGAGACCTCATCACTCTCTACAACTCCCTGAAAGGAGGCTGGAGCCAGGGGGGGGTTGGGCTCTTTTCCCAGGCAACTTTCAACAAGACAAGAGGGCATGGACTCAAGTTATGCCGGGGGAAGTTTAGGTTGGATATTAGAAAGAATTTCTTTACCGAGAGGGTGATCAGACATTGGAATGGGCTGCCCAGGGAAGCAGTGGATTCTCCGTCCCTGGAGATATTTAAAAAGAGACTGGATGTGGCACTCAGTGCCATGGGCTGGGAACTGCGGCAGTAGTGGATCAAGGGTTGGACTTGATGATCTCTGAGGTCCCTTCCAACCCAGCCGATTCTATGATTCTATGATTCTATGAATCCTGAACTTGTCACACCACAGGGTACTGGTAAATCCTAGATAGAGATGTAGCTTAAGCCAAGAGATGAAGTCCCAGTTCTCTCCAGGCCTCTTTATTACAAGTTCAGAGAAATCTGGGTCAAGCATTGCCTCCCTCATAAGCACACACAATTAGTTTGTGCCAAAGGCTTATGTCAGGGCAAGGAGATCTGCTCAGGAACCCACAACTGCTGCCTGCTGGCTTCTATCATATTTATGGCTGAGCCAAGTGTGAAGGAAGGAGAGGAGGAACCAGTCATGCCTACTCAATTCTCAAATTCAATAAAAGAAAAGCTCTAGCATGAAGGCCTTCTAGGCCTGTCTTCATCACCTCCACCATTCCCATCATATTAGGTTTGGCAGGAAGAATGACACCGGATGGTTATACAGTCTCTACATCACCAGGAATTTTCCTGTATTCAAGGGATCCTTAGCTATATCAAGACATTTTTCAACTTGGCTTGAGCAAGAAAAAGAAAATTTTACAAGCAAAAAATTTGTCATGGTATCCAACAGATACTAAAATTACTCAACCACACATAATTTGGCATTAAAAACAACTCCAGGCATCTCACATTTATTGAGCACATGCACGCTTCCCCATAGTGTAGGTTTAGGAAAAAAAATATTAAAAAATCAAAAGCTAAGACATATTTGGATAAAGACATGGGAAGTTCAAGAATCTTTTTCAGAAAACATTGCCAAGAAACTGTCTCCATGTTGATTTTATCAGTTCTAGAATTGCAGGTATCCCTCAGGCTGAGCAACATGAGAAGCAGACTAACAATTCAGATTTAGTGTGTGCTTTTCCCAATTTAGTATCACCAAATTTAAATCAGTATCACAGAGTATGAAATAAGGACACAGTGTCCAGGAATCCAAACTATTTGGATTGGTGATCTGCAACTCCAGACCAGGGGTTTACAGTCCCATTGATGATGGGCCCCAGGACTTCATAAAAGATGACTAAGATATTCAATCCATACATGCTATAGAAAAAATAGTATGAGATATTTCTAAAGGATTTCGACTCTTTCTCTGAGGATTTGTGGGGAATCTGCCAATAAAAACCTTTGAAAATCACTGATTTTCGTATTTTTAAATGAAAGTAACTAATTACTAACAAGAATGCAATTAGCCTGAGTTTGAACACTTAAAACACTCTTCTGGGAAGATAACCAAGCCAGTACTGCCTAACTCCACTTCCAAGCAAGGACTGAGGGATACATGAAGTTTAACACTAGAAGACAAATGGAAAATTAATCATGGTATCTATTAAAAAGCCCTGTAGAAATTTAAAGGTCACAGAGTACTGGTTTGATGAGTTTGCCCATCCTGACAACCAATACTGCCAGACTGTTTCAGCACATTCCTCATCTTCATCTTTATTTCACCTCTAATAGGTATTTCATAGAATCATAGAATAGAATCATAGAATAGGCTGGGTTGGAAGGGACCTCAGAGATCATCGAGTCCAACCCTTGATCAATTACCACCACAGTCACTAGACCACGGCACTGAGTGCCATATCGAGTCTCTTTTTAAATATATCCAGGGACGAAGAGTCCACCACCTCCCCAGGCAGCCCGTTCCAATGTCTGTTCCAATTTCCTCTAATTACAAAAGAATTGTAAATTGTAAATTGTAAATTCCTTTAGACAACAGAGTGGGGTGGTTTTTTGCACCTCTGCAGAACTTCATACTATACAGCTCTACTCTATCCTGAATGCTAATAACTGCTGTAACACTACAAATAACTACCTTTTGTGTCACAAGTATAAAATCAAAATTATTCAAAGTTCATATATATCATAGACATTTGAAAGTGTGGTCTCTCTAATGAATCATCTTAAAAGAAACTGTTAGAGGTTTAACTGTTAAAATATTTTACTGTGTTTCATGTGGTCATTAATCAAGTATCACATATATTATAAAAAGCTTCCCAGGCCTATGGAGAAAGCTGCCCTACAACATTTTTAAGATATTTTCCTAAGTTGCTTCTCTTGAAGTGTAAAATATAGGAGTTACTGAATGTTGATTAATTAAATTAGTCTTTTGTAGGCCTGGAACAAATTATCCAAAATTGACCATAATAAGGGTGGAAGCTGTTATTCTTCATGCAACTGACATGGTTTCTGAGGTTTAGATTAAATGAAAAAGGAGGATCCAATTAACTAGTGATTGAATTAAGTGGATGACACTGTATCGATCATATTATAAGACACTTCTGATGAGTTTTAAAAGCATTGTTACATGCAACCAAGAACCACAGCCACCACTCTCCCATCTTCACAAATTTTCAGCTCTTTATGCTGCAGAATCACATGTTATAAGAACATTCAGTTCTCTGCCTTCATTCCACAGCAATTAGATCCTCCTGGCACCTAAATCAAAAATATATCTTACAAACTCATCTACTAATCCAATTTCTTTCTTGACATATTCTTAGTAGAATTACTCCAGTAGGGACCAACATTTTAATCAATTAACCAATCAGTTAATTTTCCAATGTCAGGTTCCTAAGCAAAATAACTAAGGCAGATTAAGAGTAGCAACATATACAGGCAAAAAATACCATATTTTCTGTGTCCAAAGCAGCCATATAACCAATAATTATACAAACAAGTATTTCAGATGCCTTAGCAAAAAGAGATCTTTTTGCTCTTTGCTCTTCAATGTCCATTTACTCCAGCTCAGGTTTCACAGAGCAGATGACCTTCCCTTTGTATGACTGTAGTTGTCAGAGGATGGTGCACAGTCAGTGCTCACCTCTAGGCTCCTCCTGGCCATCTCCTCCTCTCTCCCTGGTGGAAAGGAATTGGCATCCCAGAGAACTATTCACCCTGTGTTGACCACCAGTAGTCAGTTAGTCAGTGCCAGAACTTAGCCCAGAATTAAGTCAGGAGTTTTTGGTCTAAATTTCTACCTGCAGGCTCAGTGCTGGGGCCTCTAGTCAAAGGGGAACTTGCCAAGGCCATCAGTGAAGTACACTGGAGGCAGACATCTACCTTTGGTAGCTTGAAACCCCACCTTTGCACTGTAACTGACTGAATCTCACCTGATTATCACAGGATTGGCATATTACATAGAGACAGCACATGTCAGATGCCTGGATTCAGGCAAGATGGGTCCTGTCCCAGATGTCTACTTCTTTGACAGCAAAAGGCAGATAAGAGGCTTCTTGCCATTCATGAGCAAGGCTTTGCTAAATCTCAAAGGGCAGAAATAGAGGATGCAATTATTTCATGTGAGGGTTGTGAGACACTGGCACACGTTGCCCAGAGAACTTAGGAATGCCCCATCCCTGGAAGTGTTGGATGGGGCTTGAAGCAACCTGGTCTAGTGGAGATGTCCCTTGCCCATGTAGAGGGGCTGGAACTAGATGACCTTTAAGATCCTTTCCAAACCAAACCATTCTGTGATACAATTCTGTTCTCAAGACTGATGAAGGATCTTAACAAGGGATGGAGGTGCAGCAACAGAAAGAATATGTGAAGAGGGAGAACAGCCTATACAAAAGAATAACCATCCCAACTATGTGGCACAATGCTTGTAAGTGGTAGATACTCAGAACAACAAGGGTAGGGTTTGGGGGCTTGCGGGGGGGGGGGGGTTGTTTGGTTGTGGTGGGGTTTTTTGAGTGTTGAGCACCAGTATAATCCTCTTCCAGTTTAAATCCATTGTCCTACTTTGATCTGAATGACAAAAGTAACAGAAATTGCAGGTATTTTTTTCAAGTCTCTTCTTGATTTCTTTGCTCATGGATTTGATGTGACGAGACCTGGAAATCATCAGTGCTTCAGATATACATTCATAAAACCAGTTAAGTGTAAAAAAAAAACCTTTAAAGTTCAATACAGAAGTACCAGTGAGCTAACACTTTTCACACTAAACCTGACAAAAAGCCCCAAAGACCTGCAGCAGACTCACAATCCCAAATCCACATCTTCCTGTGCAGCTGCAGTGGTTTGGATTCACTAAATCAGAATAACAATGAAGATGCACCTGCAAGTTCAGTTCAAAGGATTTAATTTTCTACTTACCTGTAAGATCTTTTTATTGTGGGATGCACCACCAGTAGCCAAAATCCTTGTTCTGGGCACTGCAATGAAATACAACACATAGATCAGACTGAAAGTGCATATTATTAAGATTTGCACTGCTGAACCAAGCAATGAGAACAAGGAGGTGGGAGTCAGATGGTCTGGGCTCACTCTCTGTAACTCTTATTTACCTTTCATAGATAAGGAGATAAGGCTAATTGCTCATCTTTCCAAGGCACATTAGAAAACTTCCTTAGTTAGAAGAGGCAAAATAACTATTGCAGATCTATTATTGTGGTTGCTGTTGTTATTATGGTGCTATCAAAGTCATGGAGATTTGCAAGAGAGATATGCAATAAGAAAGGCAGATTACTATACTACAGCTCTGCTTTGAGGTGGGGTTGGTTTGGCTCATAGCTGCATATATACAAACTGACAGATAACCTTTAAATTCAGCAGTATTTTCCATACTGATCTCCTCATGATATTTACAGTCAGAATTCACTGAAATTTGGTCAATCCCTGTATTATTGAATGATAATAAAGTATGCAAAAAGATAATTAAAGACAGTCGAAGTCACTTCAACAAAATAAATTTTTAAAATCTGAATCTTTATCCAATTCAAACCCACAGCTTTGGGTGTGTTAAAAATTAGCCTGCAGTCTTTAGTTTTTACAGAAGGTAATCCTTCCTTCTCACATGCCCTGAGCATCTGTCCTGTGCCTCATCACTTATTTGTATGCATATTTTTCTGGAGCACATCAGACAACTAGCCATATATCTATTCATAACCACAATTTTGCAAGGCACTATGAATGCCAGTAGTCCAAATGATCTCACTGAAATTCTTCAAAGGCTTAAAAAAAAAAAAAAAAAAAAATGCATGAATACTTTGATATCATGTATTTTAAAAGTCTAACCACCTAATTACCCTGCTTCATAACAATAATAAGATATACCATCTTGTACACCCTCCCAAAAAGGGAATTTTCATGTGGTTATGGTTTTGTTATCTTAACCTTCTATTTAATAAAAGCTAAAGATAATTTATTTCTCAGGAGGCAAAGTTGGCCAACTTACACTGATGCCCCAAGTAACTTATTGCCATTTATCCTTTCGAATACCTTAATGAAAAAAGCCCTCAGGAAAGAATTAGAATTAAAAAGAAGATGCAGCCCACCATGCTGTATCTAGGCTCACAGCTAGGTGCTCAGGTGGAGTCTAAGACCCAGACAAAGCATTGCATGGGAGACCTTATTTTATTGATAAATTTAATTTTATTTTCCTCTTTGGAGGATATTCAGTGATGCACAAGTTGGGTTTTAAAAGCCATTAGGATCTCTGTCAGTGTCAGTAAACAAATAAAACAAACAGCAGAGTGATTCCTCGGGGAAAACAAGTTTCAATTATGCCAACACAGAGTGACAGATCCCTGCCAAGATTATCACAACAACGTAATAGCACAGAAACCACTGGAAAATAACTAGTAAGCCTCTGGTTCCCAGAAACCAAATTGAACTCTACATTATTTGCCTAGCAGCAGCAATTCTGTGTTGTAGAAATAAACTCTTGCAGAAATACCATATCGCAACCTGAAAACCCCACATTTCAGAGAGGGTCAGCAAGATAGAATGAGAAAAAAACATTTGCTACATTCCAGAGCAGCTAAAACCAAAAAATAAGGCAAGCTTGCTCTCCACTGCCTCTGGAGAGGGGCTTAATAAACTACTGGGCTATCAGCATCAGAAGGGAATAATGGACAATATAAAAGTGGTAAAGCCAAGCAGCAACTACCTCTGTGAAAACTGCAAACATATCTTAGCTCAACTGTTTTTTCCTTGTCCATCTATCTGCATGTCCAGCTCTCTGTCTTAGGGCTTCTGCTCCACTACTTTCCACAGGTTTCATGGCTCTGTCAGTACATACTGCTGTCTGCTTTCACTGCATGGTAACTGATAGGCCAGGTAGGGCTGATTTGTGCCTTCTAGCTGCCTCCAGTGCTCCTGTAACAGATAACATGTTTGCATTAGGTATCACAAACTGGAGACTTACTCCTTGCTAGGTCAGAAGATTCATGTTTTGTCTACATTATCAATTTATGCCATAACTATAATTCCAGATATTTCTACATAAATAAGCTTCCATAAGAAAAGAAGGGGTGAATTTATAGTTTTTTTGCTATTTAATACAAGCCACTCATGAGGGTGCATTTACCCTACTATTAGGTGAGTTACATACCTACCAAGAGGGCAAACAGACCTCAAGTCTGAAAATGCTTAATACCCTTACAGTCTGCACACCCTTCCTAATCCAGAATTATTCTTCTATGCTATTTCAATATATAGCCAACCTACTTGATAAAAGAAACTAACTTAATTTGCACTATGAAGTTTCTAATGTTAGACATCTTGAGTTCTACATTGAACAGTACAAATACACACAGGTACATAGTGAAAAAACCCAAACCCTATGCTAAAGCTAAATAGAGGGCAAAAATTCTCCATTCTCCTTTACTTCAAACAATTAGGATGGCTCATTTCACCAAAACATATCCCAGTAGATAACAACCTGGTGAACCCCAGCCATCATTGATTGACAACAGACTCTGACCCACTGTACTGGTGGGACTGGTCCATCCAGATTACTTGGAAGAGTGCTCTTAAATAAATCCTGTGTATTGTGTTTCCAGAGGCAGCTCTCTGTACAGCCTGAGCAGGGACAACAGCTCCCCTGGCTGAGTTTCTGTCACTTCACACAGATGAAGAGAAGAAGGTCCCAAAAGAACTTACTTGAATTTGCCGAATTTTGGGTTTACTTCTTCTTTTAATCATCCCTGAGAGTGAGGAAAGTACATTGATCACTGAATTCTTTTTGTCTTTTTAATGCCGATACTGTGTGCTTTACAGAACGGTGGACATTTGCTCTGAGATGTGTAATTGGATACATCTCATAAATAAATAAAGAAAGCCAATCATTTATGAATACAGGGGCATTAACAAAGACATTGTTCATCCATCACCAGCAGTCTCAGCTAGCTGTGTTTGAATCTGTCAGGAGCTACCATCTATCCTCTACAGCAGTGCACAAAAAGAGCTTAAATACAGTGCAACTAAACAAAAAATACCAACAAAACCTAAAACAAACAAAAAACCCTGGAACAAACATAATTCATGTGTTCAATTCTCATTGATCAGTTGAGGGACAGTTGAGGGAATCAGATCTAAACATCTTTTAACCAAAAGCTCCCTGCATAGTACCTAACCATCCAGTTTGTTTGTTTTTTTATTTAAAAACTGGTTATTTTTTAGAGAGCTGATACAGAACTTTAACCCTGCCTAGAAAGCATTTGCAGTGGCCCATGGCATGGTGTCATCCTGAAATATGCACATCTTCTACAGATGTATTATCTGCTGTGGAACAGATAATGAAATTCAGTTAAAATACTAATTCCCACTGGACAGAAGGAGGAGCAAAGACCCAAGTAAAGAAGTTCACTGATGTGGGAAGACTGAGAAGTCAGCCCACTCTATGTGTGTTACTACTCACACTTCAACCCTCATTCTGCCTTTCATACAGATCCAGCAAGAATTGAATGATGTTAAGGTTCCCCTCCTGACTCTTATTTTCAGCCAGAATACTGCTTTCACTGAAAGGTACATATTGAAAAAAATACGTCCCTGAGAAGAGAAAGAAATTAGTGTTGTGTTCAGCAGTTGTCAGCAGCTGCAAAAAGACCAAAGTCTTGCAGCACTGTGTACTTACAAACATAGAATTTAAGTCTTCCCAGCAAAACAAGCATTTTAAGCACATTATGACAAAAGATAGGAAGAGGAAAAAGCAAAGATTTTGGGAAGTGCAGATTCAAAGAGCTTTGCCCCAGTGGATTCAACAAGTGAGACAGTGGAACCAGTAACACAAGGCAAGTCTCTCTTCTAATCCCTCTCATCCCTTCTAATGGTCTTGGCACATAACCATAGATATTAAGAAAAATAATCACATAAGCAAACTCTCATCAATCAGAAGGTTAGTGCTGATAATTAGCACCAAAAGCCTGCTGCCACATCATTTGTGCAAGGAGGCTGGAGATAGAAATTTACCTCCTGTTCCACTCAGAGCAGGGTTAGAACAGGCTGCTCACAGGTCTGCATTCTGCAGTCGATGGGATGACCTCAGGGATTTGGGGTCTGGCTATATTTCAACTGGACTGCAACGATGTGCCTGTGTCAGCCCAGAATTTTGCTGGCTCATGTGCTGCAAAGTCTGAAAGTAGAATTTGACCTTCCATTTTGAGGCTGAAAACTCTTCAACTTTTTCATCTAAATTTCCTTTGCTATACACAGTCCAGGTTTTTATCCCACACTCCAGGCACTCACTGACTTTCAAAACTCCTAAAAGACATTTCCGAGGCCTCATCCAAATAACTTGGTAGCATCTTTCTCATCAAAACTCAATCCGTAAATAAAACAGAACAATAGAACAGGCATTCAGAAAGAAGCTGCTTATGTACATGAACCCACACCAGCTATAGGCATGATTGCAAATAACTGCAATCTACCATTTGGGAGCAATGAGAAAAGTATCAGTCCCTCCTTCCTTTCTGATTAACTCCAAACACTGCATTTTATTTTTTAAGTATTTTTTTAGCTTTTCATTCAAAAAAAATAAGACAAAAATATATTATTACTTTGTCCCATTTATAAAACAAATGTTCCAAAATCATCGTTCTTGCATATTAACTCTTCCAAAATTCATGTTAATCTTTCTTAGTCATATAAAGACTGTGAAATAAAACTCCTGCTATGGTAAAATGTTTCTCTTGTCTGTACCCTTTCAAATATGAAAATATACAAGGTACGGAGTGCCCTCTATGTGCCTGTGAGTTCTAGGACGAGGTCCAAAAGCACTTGCAGATTCTCTACTTCATTGTGCTGCACGATATCTGACATGTCTAAGTTTTTCATATCAGAGAAAAAAAGAGTCTGCCACAAACCAACCTTCAGCACATTAGACAATATCTACCTGACTGAGGCACAAGGAATGCAAACTGGACTACACCTATATATTTCTTTTTTCTTGTTGGTTTTTTTTTTTTCCAGTGGTGAGACACTGGAACAGGTTGCCCAAAGAAGCTGTGGATGACCCATCCCTGGAAGTGTTCAAGAGCAGGTTGGATGGAGCTATGAACAACCCTGCCTAGCAGGAGATGTGGTTTGGAACTAGATGATCTTTATGGTCCCTTCCAACAGAAACCATTTTGTGAAACAAAAGCAACACAGTAATTCATAAAAGCTGTTAAAAAATTATCTTTAGAAGTGTTTCTGACTTTCACTCTAAAGCATCAGCTAATTTATTGCAGAGAAAAGCAAGCCATATTTGCCACATAGCTTAGCTGTTTCCTAACTTATAAGTAAAGAAGTTTTCCTATCTCATAACATGCTTTAATTTCACTGAGGCTTCTGATAGCTCAAGTGTATGTCATAAATTTTCCAGCCATGGAAGTTATTCTTATTTTTTAAATGCAGTGCCTGGGGAAGAAAAACAATTTTTTAGGATAGAATTGATCACCAGTCTCTGAGGCTACAGCTACTATCACACCAGCTGTAATTCAAAAGGGGAAAAAAGCTTGGATTTTTTTCAGCAGCAGTGACAAACATGGCTAATATTTTTGACATTTATGCTACTTACAGAGATAAAGTCTCTAAAAAGATCTAGAGGAAAACAGGCATGATCCTTCTTGCTCACACTGCTGTAAGGCAAGAATAATCTCACTAAAATGCATAGATGTGCACATACCTAAGTAAAACAGTAGAAATGGTACCTGTTAGTCAAGACTTGTATGCTACTGCTAGTTTACATCACCTTATGTTCTCAAGCAGCCTCTAGGAACAGAAATTGTCCTTCGTGAGGATGCCAAATTTGGCTTTCCACAACCTTGCTTTGGCTTCCCTAAACCTTGCTTCAATAAAGACAAAATTTTGTATTTCACAGCCCGGAGCTTAAATATATCACATCCCCTAACTCTGAAAATCCTCGTAGTCTAGCTCACCTCAGATATCAATCTAAAATCTAATTTTAACCCAAAGCCTTCCTCTTTTCAGTGGACTTCAGAAGAAACAAACACAGAAAAACATGCACAAAAATTCTCTCATAAGAGCACCTTAAATTATTGCAGACCACCAGAAAAAAAAAAAAAAAAAAAAAAAAAAAAAAAAAAAAAAACCAAAAAACCCAGTCTAAAATGTACTATAGAAAACAAAACCTACAGAAGATCCAACCCCACTGACAATTCGACTTCATTGACTTCAGCAGAGCTATACAGCTGGGAAAACTTTGGTACATGCACATTAAAGACTTATTTGGGAACAAACAGATCAATAGTCATAACAGTGTTTATAACATATACATTGACATGCTCCCAACAAGACCTCTGAAATATTTGCACTTCTTGTAGAAAGACTGCAGAGCTGCCATAGTGTTTCAATTTGCTGTAATATCTTTATTTATTTTTGAAATGCAGATCTCTTTTTTAACAGAATATTTTGATGAAGCCTGGGATAAATTCCAATGGTAAGGTATAAAAAGAAAAAAAATCCACAACTCAGCACTAGAGTTTACAGCAACAGGGGGGTGGGGGGAAAGCAGCAGTTTCAGACTGAAAGCCTACGTAGAAATAGGCTGAGTATTTGGGAAAAACCTTCCTGTGAAAGCTTATAAGGGAAGAGATGGAAGACAAATTAGAAGACCCACTTAAAATCTATTTGGTCAAGACTGAATATGTATTCAAGAAAAAGCCCTCTCCTGGAGACATTATTATTAGTATTAATTCAATAAATCCTTGTTGTCTCTAACTGGTGTGAATTCTTGGTTCTGAATTAATTTCTTATAGAAAAAATAAGTAATATATTTCATGAATTTGTAAGGTAAAAGTGTGTTCATGTACCAACAGAACTGGCTTACACGAGGTTTAGTTTTTCCAATTTTGGCCACAGACTGCAGTTTTCCTCTTTTGTTACCGAGTTTAGATACAGCAAGAACAGTGGAATTTAAAAACTGTGTGTGTATTAGGAAAAAATACTTATCACCACAAAAGTTATTCAGAAATTGTCTAAACATCCACAAAGTAGCCAAGGCTCCAATTAAAGGCTTAACATAACAAAGCCCAGACTGCTTTGATTTACCCCACGCTTCCACAATTATTCACAGACTCTTGGCAACAGCTTTGCCTTCACCTCCCACTTCAGAATTCCTGTTGTTCAGCAAATAAACATGAAATTGTGACAAATTAATTGAGTCCTAAAAAGTGTTCTGAAGCAGGTGGTAACCAGAGAAGACCCAAACAGGGCATTTGAAATCCTGTCATCATATCCAGATATTTAATAATCTACCTACAAAGAGCTCTAAAAAATGTAAAAGAGTGGACCATCTGTTTAAGATCACACAACTTTAACACAGTGATCCCACCATCCAGCTTAGTATTAGTACAGGGCAGCATCCTGTATTTGCTGAACTGCTGTAACCTGAAGAAGACACAGAACCGCAGCTGAAGGACTCAAAGTGGCAGTATTTACTGTGTCTGCTGGACCTTTTCATGTTTAATGACCTTTGAAGTTAAATATTTGTACTTTTTTCATAACTTGAACTTTCTTTAAAATTCTAGTCACTTGATCTTTGTGGCTTTAGCCTTCCAGTTAGAACATTATTGTATCTTGGCACTTACAGACCACAGCTAAATTGCATCTTGTCTTTCTTTTTTCATCAGCTAAAGATATTAAGTTCTGATATTCATTAAAAGGAATAATTTCAAGACCACAAACCACTGATGCTTAGTGCAGCTGGTATACTACCACTGCCTAGCAGAAATGTCTTCACCACTGAAACCACTATCAAAAAAGAGCAGAGTTGGTAAGAGGATTAAAAATGTGTACTCTAGAAGTATCTGACACTGCTTGTTGTCAGTCTGCCTATCCAAATACTCAGGAGCAAAGTGCCAGTGTGTAAAAACTGATGATAAATCTAGAAACCTGACTTGCTTCTTGGGATAATGTCCCAGCTTTGAAGCTCTGCATCTCCAACAGACACTTGCTCTGTGGAGTCCCATGGTGGGAGGTCAGGTGTCCCATGGGCCCTGCCAGAGGAAGCACCAGGGTTGAGGAAGGCTTTGCAATGAGCTACTACACACCAGTCCTTCTGGGAATCCTGGAAATGCAAACTTAAAAATTCCCGATGCTCAGTTCCCAAGACTGGAGGCGAGACATTCCAAGAAACTGGTTTAAAAAAAAAAAAAAAAAAAAAAAAAAAAAGATCACCACAATCTTAGGCATTTTCCACTAGCTAAAAAAATATATTTTTTTAATGTTGCTGGTATTGCAGCACAGCTCAGTATTTCCTCAGCATGTTCTGACAGGAGAAATTTGTGCTTGAACTCAGCAAAATGTCTACCCTCCCATGCCTATCACAACTCTGATGTGTATAGATACCAGTAATAATGCTTGCTATGAAGTTATTTAGAAACACAAACACCATGACTGTTCCATTTAAAAAAAATTAGTTGTCCTCATATGTAGCAATATACAGCTTTGCAAATCTTCTAAGGGAAACAGAAAATTACATTGGCAAATCAACATGTGACACCATAAAACGAAGGTTAAAATGAGAAAAGCAAAGACGACAAATGAGCTGCCCAAGGTCACACAGAATCAGTAGAACAACCAAGAATAGAACAAAGTCCTCTTCATTACTTAGATCACAAATGCATTTGATTCTGCATTAGTTAATCTGCAGAGCCCATGCAAGACATGTCCCCAGCAGAAAATACAGTAATAATCAGCTGCAAGGTCAGTGTTGCCTAAAGCCACAGGATATAATTAAACTTTACGGGGTGCAAAGACTCAACCTTGAATGCCACTTGAGTGAAGAGGAGAAATGATATCCTACAAGGTATTTTGATTTTAGTGAAACCCCAACCGACACAAATTTAGGGGAAAATCAGTGTGAGATCTAGATTTACAAACCAGATCTCTACCAGATATCAGGACTGCTCTGCTTCTCTCAGCAGCAGTCTTTGCATCTTGTCAACAACATCAACAAAGGCCTCTGGAAATGCAAGAGGAGAGTCAAGGCCCAAGTATCATTTTTTGTGAAGGACAAGCCAGCTGGAAAGCAGAAAAGATCTTACAAAACAAGTCAGTCTGCTTGTTTTCTTTACACGATTTTTCATAAGAATTATTACAACTATTTTGGCATGCACAAACATTGCCTGTAGCTCCTCTTCTCCTACTCCTGAAAGATTTTTTTGTGTTTGGTGCTGGTGAAGAATTTTTTTCTTAATTTTCCTTTTTAATACCTCCTGCTCCTCTCAACAGAAATAACCTACAGGTTGTAAAGTACATCAAAAGAATAAAATTAATTGACAGGAAGGTGTACCTGCTTGCAAAACGCTACACAGAGGTTGTAGAAAATCTGTTTATTTTGATTGTTCAACAACGTTCCATATACCAAGAAGAAAAGCAAGTATATTGTGTAGGAAATTTTTTTTTCCTTTTTCTTCCTAAAAACTAAGGAAGCAAACTTGCAAGCAGAAAAAAAATCCCCCAGTGAGCTTCCATGTGTGACTATAGTGGCTTACTTCACTTCTCTGACTGTCTTCCTGTTCCTACAGAATACAGCACTGGGGACTATTCTGAGCACTACAAAAGTGTTCTGTTATTAATAACCTCCTGCTTTCCAAGTGGATAATTTATAAATTAATTTTCTGACCCCTGTCAGGCTAGTACTAAACAGAGAATACCATTTTTCCCCCTTTACCTAGAAAAACAAAGGCTACAGAAAGATGAATAGAGAGGAGGAATTAATATTTCCTAATAATTGTCATACTGAATGGGAGAACTGCTACGTTTCTAAGGGTTTCTGTGCAGAAAGGTTCCAGGTAACTATTCATTCACAGGGCTGGGTTCATGTAAATGGGATGCTGTTGCCAAGCAACGATAGGTGCTAAGGAATGAAATACAGTCTGAAGAAACCTAATAGCCTGGAGAGAAAAAGAGCTACAATCTGAGATTTATGGCATATATAAAAGGAAGAGCCATTCTCACACACAAAAAGAACACAGATATTTTATTATAAAATGTCCTAAGTGTGTTTTTCTAAGGCATAATTAAGCAATAAAATCCCCACCCCAAATCAAACGGGTTCATTCTTTTTCTTTTTAATGTTTTGTTCATTAAGCTTTGTAGAAATAGGTCTTGAGAAATTAGCTATCAAGACAACAGCTCAAATTTAACCCAAAGATCTTTCTTCTGTACAAGAAAAATACACACAGCACTGCAGCTGCCAATCAGCTATCTACTTTACCTTCTTATGTTTTTATACCATGCTCATTAACATTGCTTCTGATCATCTGAAATTCTCTTTAAGCTTATTAAGATTTTAAAATATTTTTAGCAAGTTAATTAGAATACATTAACAGAGCTCATCTGTGTTCACCCATCATGCATATTTTATTTTATTCAGGCAAATTGCTTTTAAATGAAATATTAGAACTAGGAAGGGTACACTCGAGTACTGAACAATGCAACTCCTTGGTACAAACATCCAGTTCAAGACATCCTAATAACTTCAAGCCACTGAAAAGGGGAGATTTTTTAGTGCCTGCTGTTATCACAATCCTTTCCAGCTGGCGAGGTGGGTACATCAGCCTGGTAAATCATCCTAGTACCTCAACCATCCTTAGTTGCCATTCTGTTCCCATACAATCAACAAAAGTTAAAACCACCAAAAGATCACTGCAATGGGAACCCAAGGTCCAGCTAAGGAGAATCTGAAATCTCTGAAGATATCATTTGATCTTAGGGCAGGAGCCCAATTAGAAGATCTGGCATGGTGTGGCACAGGTTTCTAACAGGCAGAGTTGCACATGGATTTGGCAGAAGAGCAAGAACACCTCACAAAGAACAAATCTGAAATACCCTTTGCTTTAGACAGCATTATAAATTCCTCCCTTTAATGTGCACTGAATGTCACCAAATTCAATCACATAAAATTAAATAACAGTTTATAGAGAAAAAGGAGACAGCAAAAAGTGCCCAGGGGTATTTTCAGCATGCCATTTGCAGAATTCACTCAAGTGAGGTGAGTCCATCACTGGACACTGAAAATTAACTACAATACTGCTAAAATAAGACATTTCTCAAGCTCCTGCTACACGTTCACTCAACCCAATCAAATATGACACCTTTGAAATGGTGCCTTTAGACTCCATTATGGCCCAGCTCCTTCCTATCTAAGGAAGGATGGAAAACCACACTGATTTCACCGACAGTTCTCAAGCGATGCAAATTCTGTGTAAATAAAAGGATGAAACAAAGTTTGCCAACCTCACGCTTGATTCAGAATTTGCACTCCTGCTGCATTTCAATGAACCTGCTGCAGATTGCAGAGCTGACATATTTGATTTAGATAGTAAAGACAACACTCTTTAAATAACAACAGGTCTGAAGCTTTTGATGAGCGATCATACAATTCATATCAAAACACACATTTAAATCTCAGTCACCACACATTTCATGATCTGCATCATTAACACTGTCTGATTTGAGGGATTTTGATAATCTTTTACAATCTATAGCAGCTCTTAATCTCTGAGGCACTGATGCCTTTAGCCAATGATCATTTTTTAGGCATGCTTTGCTTCTGTAGCTTTCCCTGAGATGTTAATCTCTCCAGTTCTAGAGGCTGCTCTTTTATAAGCTGCTGTGTTACTTCCCATGTTTTCTCCCACTGATGAATGCCAAAACTGGATGCAATTCATTTAGCATTTGACTGAACATTTCAGCCACACTGGCACAGGGAAGTTTTAATCACAACTCAGCAGTTCTGTGGTAAGCTCTTGCAAAGGCCAAGAGTAGAGAACCATGTGAATGCATGGTCTCCTTTTCCCCTGTATAAATCACTGTCAATCACACTGAATCCAAAACCACTCTGTCATAACCTTCACTTCTATTTTTATGTTTATTAATCAACTAATCACACCTCTCCTATGAGGACAGACTGAGAGAGTTGGGGTTATTCAGTCTGGAGAGGAGAAGGCTCCAAGGAAACCTTATTGTAACCTTCCAGTATCTGAAGGGGGCTACAAGAAAGCTGGGGAAGGAATTTTTAGGATATCAGTAGTGATAGGACTGGGGGAAAGGATTCAAACTAGAGGAGGGCAGATTTAGATTAGATGTTAGCAAGAAGTTCTTCAGCATGTGGGTGGTGAAATGCTGGAACATGTTGCCCAGAGAGGTGGTGGAAGCCCCTTATCTGGAATTTTTTAAGGTCAGGCTGGACAGGGCTCTGAGAAACCTGATCTGGTGGGAGGTGTCCCTTCCCATGCCATGGGGATTGGATCTGGATGATCTTAAAGGTCCCTTCCAACCCTGAAAATCCTATGAATTCTATGAACTAAAACACAAAAGCAGTGCAGACTGCATCCTATTTCTCCTCAAGCTTGACCGAGCTGAAGTTTGGCTTTTTAAAAGAATTCTCTGCCTGTGATAGTTGAAGCAGAGAGATTCCACCTCCCTGACAGGGAGCTGGAGTCAGGCAGCTGCCTTGGCCACTGGGATCATCCAGGATCCCTCCCCAGCACTCATTGCACAGTGTCAAACTGTGTTGAGTCAAACAATCCCAACAACTACTTGTTTGCATTAAAGAATACACACTGCCTTGGTTTGTTTTGTAGCACTTAAGTAGAGATATGTCCTATCCTAAGGAAAACATCCACCTAGAAATCAATATAAATTTCTAGCAGCATCCTAATTGCAAAGAGTAGGGCTCGAATGCTGAGGAAAGCCAACATTTTAATGTCATTTACAGTGACCAAAGACACTGAAAAATGTTTACAATTAAAAGTATTCACTAGCAGAAGGGGGAAAGTGAAGCATGTCTATCAGACAATAGTAAAATAAAATGCAATTTAGCAAAGCACATTTTGTCATTGGCCTACCCTGATGCATGCTCATTGTTCCTACAGTGGAAATAGTGACTCAGGTACCTAAGCCAGCACAATTTTACCAAACCCCTATAATATTCCTGCTGGAGCTGCCTCTCTAGTGCAGCTACCCTCAGGCTCCACTGGCTTGAGATTTTAATGAGACCCTGGAGCTCTGCACTGCTTACAGAAACCTCCCTGTTAACCCACCCATCCCCAGAGCAGCTTGGATGGCTTCACCCACCCCAATCCCCTGGCTGATTCTGCCTCCCCTCCAGAGAAGTCCCAGCCACCTCTGTTAAGAAACTGCAAAACCCCTCTCTGTCCCTTTCTCCCAAATCCACAACACAGAGAACTCATGACCAATTCTTTTCCTTAATTTTCTTCTGCAGAGACCAAAACCTTCCACCACCAAAAACCCAGTCCCCACCTAAGTACAGGAAAGCTGTAGGTTTTCCTACAGGGTAGGCCCTACCAATCTTTTTTATTATTATTATTATTTAAATTAATTTTAAATTATTTAAAATATTAAAATATTAAACATTTTTTGTAATTATCATATTTGTAAAGTAAGAGGCTGCTCATGTCTTGCTTTGAAATGACAAACAGACAAGGTTTTCCAGCCTTGGTACATCCTCTGGGTACTCAAAATGTGTCTCACTACATACACCAAAACACAGCACATACACTGAGTCGCATTCATGGAGCTATATCCAACCCTTGCATGAAACAGTAGTCAACAAAAATGCACAACATCTTTTCCTAATTCCTCACAGTTAACACATTAAGTGGCAATAAATGGTGCAATGACTTTCCAAGGGCATGTACCTGTTTAATTATTCAAAAGAAAATTGACTCAGGCACCATGGTATGAAACAGTAAAATATGCAAACGAAGTAAATTATGGGGGAAAACAACAAAAGAGGAAAAAGGGATCATGGTGAGAGGAACATATGGGGGCAGATTCTGATCTCTTTGTGTACTGGATTTTCCCTATATACTTGTGTATAAGAAAAAAAAGGCTGTGAATTGACAGAGAAACTATTATTTACACATTCCATTAGCCTGACTAGGGTCTTGAAACAGACTAACCATGCTTAGAATTTCCTTAGAGTGTTATTTTCTCCTATATACATGTAGCAATTTCAGAAAAATGAATGTTTATACCTTTCTAGACAATCAAACCTTACTGCTGGGAAAACACTTTGTTGTTTCAACAGAGGCTGTAGAGAACAGAAGAAAATATGAAGGATCTGATCCATGAGTAAGTCTTGTTTATTCTAAATTAAGGGCTTGAAGTAACTCACTAAAATTGTAAGAACAGGTTAACAGAAATACATTGTAACACCAATTCTAGTTATTTGTCCATAAGACATGAATATACCTTTCAAACAAAGAGCACTTGATTTTACCTAGGACCAAAGCATGTCTTTCCAGTCAAGACATGTAGTGAATTGAATGTCTCTTGTAAGCAGGTGCTACTGTGTTACATTTTCATCCAAACTGCTGAGAATAAGCTAGAAGAAAATGACAAAGTAAATTGAACAAGAAAGTGTCTGATCTTGATGAATAATTCAAAGATGCAATGCAACAAATAGCAATTTTTTTTTTCCTGGTAAAAGCAGTTTACAATTGTCCTTTGCTTAGAAAAATGACCTTCTTGTGGTAATTATGCTTTTCTCTTTAGGCACTGGATGACAGCCTCACTAATACTCGTCATTCCAATCCACAGTTGCTGATCCATTCCTGATATATCATCTAATCTTTTTTTAATAAACTAATCCAGCTTCTGAAGAACTTCAGTATAATACTGGGCACTCTGTTCATTTAGAGTTCTTTAACTATTTTTTGGGTCTTAAGAAGACTGAGAGTATCTTTTTTTACAGCTCACAGTGTCACAACCTGCACACAGGCACAAGTGGTGGTAACTGCAGTGTGATGTAGCAGTCGAGGCAGGAACGATGCCACCAGCCAGGAACAAGGCAGCTGGTGGATACCTAACAACTTCTTACAGCAACAGGTAGAACCTGAAAGATAAGGACTGGATGATCCACATTCAGGATTCTCTAAACTCTAACAAAAGTACATTAGCCTTACTTTTGTACGCAACCTGTCAAAAGGCATTAGATTAGAATTACAGCTGGAAAGCAGGAGTCAGGGCTGTTGGCTTGTATTCTGCCCTGCATGGTCAATGACTTCTTGCACTACCTTGGGCAACCTTCCTTCACCTTTATGCATAGAGCTTCTACTTCTGTAAACAGGCAGTATTAACATCAACCTAGTGGAAACATGGTAAAAAACACATCCACAAGGAGAAAGAGAATAAGCCTGAGAGCAGGCAGGTGTGACATGCCACAGATTTATTGTGAGAAAACCTTTCTAATAGTTCAGGTAGCATGACATGGGAATAGGTTAACCACTCTTCCCACCCATTCCTTGAGGAACCACCTGACTGCATGGATAACAACAGTGCATCCACAGGTAACCATCACTCTTCCCTTATAGAAAAGTCACTCTGCAACTAGGACTGGCACAGGTCCAGAATAACCATGGCCATATAGTCTAATGAAAAGAGAATTCACCTAAGAAAACAGTAAGCCAGATGCTAGTCACTGTTCCCAGACATTTTTCTTTTATTCTCAACAATTAAAAAAAAGCAAATTAAATTTCACCTGTTAAGCCTGTTGTAAACCACAGAAAAGACTGGGTCATCAGAACCCCATCACTGGCAACGTGGGCTCAACCTGATGAGCTCATAAACTGAGACATGTTCCTTAGAGTTGTGCTACAATATGATATATTCCGGTCTTTCTGAAAGTTGTACATCACATATCAGTATTAAAAAGGGATACACTGCCTAAAAGATCATGCCTGAGGATGAATCATTTTGCCTTTTCTCATTCTTTTCTAATTCTGCTCTACATCTCTTTCTTGATGCACAGTCTTATTACAACAAAAATACAGAAAGAATCCAGCCTACAGCAGATTACTAATACAGTCAGAACAAAAATGACAACAAAAAACCCAAAACAAAAAAAAACACTTTACTAAAATCTGTGTCAAATAGTAGGACTGGCTTAAGTGCAAGTAAGGACACAGGCACTCTGGTGCCTATTTTCTGTCCCCTGCAATATATCAGTATCTCTTGCACATGAATACCCAGATTATGTTTCACTACTTGGCAGTACTTCTTAACACCTAGCAATCTAATGAAAATATATCTTTTTCTCTGTGCTAGACAAATCTGTCCACCTTCAACCTCTGCTACCCATAAAACACACAATTTATTCAAGTACCTTTACTCTGAATATAATTAACCTTTTCAATGTACAAAAGCTTCTATGCCTCTTAAATGAACAAAGAGCTATTAATGAACAAAAAATACTTTCCTGATCAAATGTTCAATACTATTTCTGGGAATATCGAGTATAATATTACTACTTATCTATAATATAAAATACAGTAAATAACAGCTCATGCACCTTTCTCTTCCAAAAGGTGCCTGTTTTCACAGTATTGTTGTATTAGGGTGATTTTTATACAAGATTAACTTAGACAGGTTTATTTAGTCATGCAGATTTAGTGGCAATCAGAAAAAGTAACATGATCTCGAAAAAAATCAAAAAAGCCCATTTGCTCTAGTTTAAGAGCCAAGGGATAAATATAAGAGGAAAACAAGATTAATTTGATTTTATGCATTTCAAGGTTAAACTGCAAGGAACTTTAACATCACACACATGGACATAGGTTTTCAATGCATGGTCCATGAACTCTTGGCAGCTCATAATGGTAGAGAAGCAGGTTGGTTGCCAAGGAGACTTGAATTTACCACATAAGAGGTCCAGTCTCATACTGAAAAATTTATGGAAACTACAGATTTTAAGTTTGAAAAATCAGTGACCAAGAGGAAAGAAGGCAGCATGTGAGAGATTTTCATCCTCTTTTCCTGATTTCTTACAGGGATGACAAACCAAAATTGGACTGGAAGGCTTGAATTCACTAGTGCCCCACACATCTTTTTTCTATAGATGCTTTCCATCAAGGCAAATGCTGGCTTTAATTGTGTATTTTCAGCTGTATTTTAAATGAAAAGAAGCACTGAATACTGCAATAACACAACTGTTGATTCACACTCTGTTTGGTAACAGAAGTCCTGTCAGATATTTAGCCTTAGTTACCAAAAACTATCTTCAGGGATTACAAACATTTCCCCTCTGGCATCCTGTCAGTCACAGCAAATCTGTAAATAAACTGTCAAACTCCATTCCAATCATTCCTGAATCTGCAAGGGAAAAAAGTAGTAAAATTGGTGCAGCTGGCTGTAGTCCCTGCAGAGCAGGGCTGATTTCACAGCTTTAATATGGTTCACTACTTCACAGCAAGTCCGAGCTGATATCCAGCATGCAGAAATGAGTGACACCTTTGCTAATCATTTCCTTAAACTTATCACATGTGGAGGTAATAACAGATGCAATGACTTTTCAAGGGCACAGACTGGTTAATTTTTCAGAAGCGAATCAACTCAAGTTCTGCAAAATTAAAAATCCACCAAGACACAGTGTTAAGCTATCTAAATAATGGAGAATCACACGAAAAAGGAAAAAAACAAAGCTCTGGCATGAGAAAGACACTGTTAAACCCTCTTCTTATATTGTTATATGCAAAGTAGGAATATAGCAGCTACAAACAAGCCAAGGATCTAGATAGACATGCTAACTAAATAAAATTAGGAACCCTATATATTATTACTTAGAACATACTGACACCCTTGTTTTATAATTTACAATTTGCTAATAATTTTGAGAAAGCTAGTGAAGATTTTTTCTGCAATATATTTTTTTTCTCTATGACAGCAGCTAAACAGAGTTTTTCAGGACCACAACAGAAAATTAGCAACAGAAAGAAGAACAGAAAGAGAGCAGATAAAAACTAACACCTTGCTTCCATGGACTTACTTAGGATGTAAATCACCTAATTTAAAGCAGGGACAGAATCTGAACCAGGGTTTGTTTTACCCCACAGATTTTCCTTAACCAAGTTATACAAAGTCACACTGTCTCTCTGGACCAGTGAATATTTCATAGGAAGCTGAATAGCCCCAAGCAGAAGACAAAGAGATTCTAAACCCAATAGTGAAGACATTGCTTAGATTTATGCCAAATATAGGTTCAAGAAACAGTTGTTTTATCAGTCAGAAAAGGGATCTCAGTCTCCAAAAAGAGATGCACCCTTCATGTTTCTTGAAAGCCCCTTAAAATATGAGCCTTTATTGTGACACAGTTTGAGAAGACATTCTGAAAGCACATAATTTCTTATGAAGCAAAAATACAGGTATTTGATTGTACATGTTTACTCAGTCTTCCTGCTTGGGAAAACAAACTTTTCATGGGAATAGCTGAATGCACCATAGGAAAGGAAAACACATTAAGGTCAGTATAACTGCAATGAGTTTGAAGGTGAAAAAAAAAATAACATCACCCCCTTAATTAGAGATGCCATATGTTCAGCTTTATGCTTTCACGTATTTTTTTTAAGCACAAATTTTGACCAGCCAAAAAGAGAGGAATACAAAACACATCAAGATTTACCATATGTGCCTTGGCCTCCTGTGCACTACACGTGTCAAAGATCTGACATATCAGAGATATCACACTCACCATGCAAAGGCTCCATGGCCTGTTAGCTACTATTTCCTTCCACATATTCCCAGAAGAAACAATGGGAGTTCTACCCCACATCTTCCCCTTTCCTACCACACAGAAATCCAAACCATATGCTACAGAAGTTTCCAGCAGAAGCTGCAATTGCTGCTCTCCAGAACTGAGTGTCAGACTGGTTTATTCTCCTCTACTTGTATACAAACAACTCATCCAAATGGAAATGAACCACTGTGAACCTGAAAACTTTGGTGACCTGATCTAAACCCCTGTATACATTGGTGTACAGCATCCTTAGCAAATCATTCATCCAAGAACTAACCACAAAAAAGAAATCTCTGGCTGCAATTCTTATTTCCTATATGACTGAATGATTTTATAAACCCTGTCTAATAACAGTCAATTCATCCTCAGGACATCCTTAACAGATAGGAATTATCCACATCATGATTTCAGATGTGAAAAACAGATAGAGTGAAAATACTAGCCTAAGATGAGCAAAGACTGCAGGCCAACAGGCCAAGTCTCCTGAGTGTTAAAGCAGCACTTAAATCATACCATATTTTCATTGTGAACTACAGCCAAGGTTTTGCTTTAAAATCAATGAGACATCAAAATCCAGCCTGTACACTTCTTTCCATCCAAAAAAAGCAACATTATTTCAATTTCCAATAAGAAAGAAAATGGTTTATTGGATTGTCCTCAGGTATAAAACAAAGGGAAAAGAAATTTACTTTGCATAGCAAAGTTCAGTCCTACAAAAGTTCACAGTGAAATATAACCCTCTCGGGCAGACAGCACAGCACAACACAACAACTCATGACATGAAATGAACCCTAAGATAGCAGCTGGCAAAAAGGGGACTTTAAATAAAAGCAATTATCCCAATGGGAGTTGCTCCTGGACACCTGTGTTAACTCTCCTGCCAAAAGTATTTTGAACTCTCTAATGGCCACAAATGATAAGGAGAACCATGATGAGAGAAAGTCTATGAGGCTACACCTGCAAAGTGAAGTATTTTTAAGAAAAACGCTTCAGATACAGAGACGGAAGCAATTAAAGACCAAAAGAAAAATGTGTACTCTGTCTTTGTTTTCACCCAAGCTGAACTTCCCCTGAAATTGAATTGCAGGCTCCCAGGGCAGCTGGCTGACATCCTGAGCCATGGACAGGAAGAGCCTGTCTGGGAAGTCGGCACAAACCTCAGGCTTGTTTGTTTGGAAATGAGCCCACATGTAAACACATTTACACACACACACAGACCAAAGTTTAGAGCACATGACTGCAAATTAACAGGACATGGTGGTAAAGGAGCAAAGTTCTCGATGCCATCTTTGCTTCAGCCTTTATGTCTAGGATTCACTTTCAGGACTGCCAGATCCCTGAGATCAGAGGGAAAGTCCTGAGCAGGGAAGACTTACCTTGAATGCAACAGATCAGGTTAGGGAACATTTACAGCAACTGGATGTGCAGAAGTACATGGTACCTCATGGGATGCACCAGTGAGTGCTGAAGGAGTTTGCTGATACCATCATGAGACCATTCACAATTATCTTTGAAAGGTCATGGGAATTCAGGGAGGCTGCCCAGGACTGGAGGAATGCAAACATCACTCCTACCTTCAACAAGGGTAACAAGAAGGGTAAGTAAAAAGAGTGTTACCAGCAAGTTGAGGGAGCATTGCCCAGCTGCATCCAGCTCTGGGCAAGAGTGGAAGAGTGACATGAAGGCATCAAGTCTAGCGATGGACCATGAATAAGGTTAAGGGCTGGGACACCTGACATCCAAGGAAAGGCTGAGAAAGCTGGGAATGTTCAGCCTGAAGAAGAGAAGATTCACAGCAGATCATACTGATATGCATAAATACTTCATGAGGCAGAAGTAAGAAAACAAAGCCAGATTCTTCCCAGTGCCATCCAGTCACAGAATCAGAATCAAGGATCACAAATCAAAATACAAAACATTTGTTTTTAAATAAAAAACTTTTTTTAAAGCTGTACTGGTGATCAAACACTGCAGCAGGTTTGCCAGAGAAGATGTGGAACCTCCATCCTTGGAGATACTCAAAATCCAAGTAAAGAGTCCTGGACCAATCCACTGCCTGGCCCCAAGCTGACCACTCGATCTTCAGAGTTCCTTTCCATTTTCACCCCTACTATGATTTTAACTACTCTTAGTATAACTTACTACATGTAATTATAAAGAGTGTAAAAACCCCTGAAAGACTACTTTACAAAATCAGCCAAAACTGTGTGAGAAAATAATGTACAAAAGTTCCACTTTTCACCATCATATGTTCCAGTAGGTACAGACAAAATACATAAATACACATAAGAATCAACTTTGAAATACAGAAACTAAATACCTAGGGAGCAATGAGTCTGAGCAAACCAGAAAACTGGTCATATGCTTGTAATTTAAAGTGCATCTTCAGGAGACTTAATGAATTCAGAACAGAATAAGCTCAAGATTACTAAATTACTCAAAAAAAGCACCATTATGAAGGTAATTTTTTTGACTAGTAAGTAATGAGGCTCCTGAGGACATGACAGTTATTTTGAGGAGCAAAAGTTTGTGAATGTATCCATCTCTGCTTTGCAGGAGCCTTTGACCCCAAGTACGCCAACTGATTTCAGTGGGAATTGCACGGGACCAAGGCAATAAAGCATAACTTGTGGTCATCTAGTCCTAAAGATTTCAACAAACTCATTTGCAGGTATATAATTGAGATAATTTTCTATCCCTCACTACAAAAGCAGGAGACTCTTTATCAATTTAAATTTCTTCACTCCACATTTTATCAGAAAAAAAAAAAAAAGGTACATCTTAGCATGTGTAATAGCTTGTTCTTTTAGTGAGGAAAAAGGATGGAGTATGTATAGAGGACATGATTAAATTAATTTTGAGATCCTCCTGATTTTTAAGTGCCTGGTATTTAACACTGGGGTAACTCCAGGGAGGAGAGTTGCCCATTACTTTGTAAGGAAGAAACAAAAGGAAGCACTTGGATACTGCAGAGAAACAGAGGGACAGATTTAGTTGATAACCTCTCTAGAAGCCCTGCAGGCTCCATTAGTGGTGCTTGTAAGGCCTTTGAAGTGTCACTGTTGCACAGATTGTAAGTCCCTTCCAAAGGAGTCAGTGAGCTTGGGGTGTTATAAACCACTTAAGCTCCTTAATCTAGATCTAAGCAAACAGCTTGATGCACTTACAAGCTTCACTCCCCCTTATTCTGATGATGGTAAGCTGCTTAGCTTACTGTCTTCAACTTTCACAATCCTACAACCAAATCCTACCCATACAACATGCATCTGCCTTTATTAGCTCAATCTTCCCCTCTGTTGAGGATGCTGAATGTCTTGTGCCAAGTCAACAGTAGGACAAAATGATCTTTTATAGCTCAGTCCTTCCTAAGGCACAACCAATAACTCCATGTTTATTACTTTGCCAACTACCATGCTGCATTTTCAGTATCAACATACTTACTGTAAATCAAACATTTGAAGAGATTTCTAACAAATGTCCTTCCATCAATAAAGTCTATTAAATATTTTGGCTATGATTTTTTAAAAAATTCTACACTGGTGTAACTGTTCTCACAAATGTGAGCTCTTACTATTAAATTTTGGGTCAGCAGGAACTGCAGAAAATTTTGGGAGAAGGGCTGCTTACAGAGGAAAGATGGTTTTCATGTAAATCAAGCTGGTACCACATGCAGCCCTTTCCGTTTCATAATGCTACAGGATAATCTTAAAACTAGAAAGTGCATTAAGGCTGGCACAAATTAACTTGACATTTTCTAGGGCTGAAATCATTAAAACTTTGTATCTATAAATAAAAGATAGGGCAGGCATTAATAAATCTGGAATTATTTCTTCTTTTTTGGTCCTTCTTCATTTTAATCTTAGCACAAAAAATAAGTTACTGAGCCAAGTGTGGAAGTGTTGCTATAATGATACTAGAGTCCTAAAAAATAAGATAGAAAAGATTAAAATGCCTAATTCACAGTGAGGACATTGACAGGAGCAGCATCCTGGTGAAAGGCAGACAAGCATTACATGCTGTAAAATGAAAGAACAAATTACATTGCATAGATATAGGAAAACCAGAGCAGTGAGTGTTGCTATACATTAATGAAAAGCTTTAGTCAGAGCAGACAAATAAGTTATTTGTACCAACTTGTGACACAAGCCATATGGTTTGAATACCACATTAATACTGGGACAATCCAACAGACCACTTGCCCAGAATGACAACAATGACTGAAAGACACACCAAGAGACCAGAGAGACTGTCTGGGGAGTAACAATGAGGTACTGCAGTTACCCCAGTATGAGGAAGAGTAAACATCATACTCATATATGCTTTATGTTACAGCTGCTCAAGAAGCCTAGAATAAAAGATGCAACTCTGGACCTGTCTTACCTTAAGCAAAAAACACGTGTTCAGAAAGTTACTACTGAAGAGCCATGCTGTAATTTTTACTATGCAGTTTCTAGATAATTCAGTCCCTGAAGAGCTAATCAAAATTAAAAAATAAGTGATCTACATGAGAGATACATTCTTCAGTGAAGCAGAATAACATAATAAGGAGAAGAAATACTGAAAAGAAATTAAAGGCAGAAGCCAAAAGCATAAAAGGTTCTTAACTAAAAGAGATTCTACTTCAAGGATAATGTATGAAGCAGCTCTTAATTTGGGATGTGTTGGAGGAGATGTCTCAGGCTAAGGTGTCAACAAATCATGTTTAAGAACAAATCATGTTATCCCTGCAAAAGCTGTGTTTGAGTCCAGTGTCAAATTGTTAACATGCTACCAGTGGAAAATATAATCTCTTGTTTAAACTGCCTTCATATATGAGGCATGTTGGTGACAAATGTGATGCCAGTTATCAAAATGAGCTCCAGGGTGGACATTAGGGAGCTTTCAATAGCTGAGATCCTCAATACTCTGCTAATTGGCAGGATGCACTGTAAAAATGGATTCATTAAGAGATTTTGACAAATGTGATTTAATTGGGAAGACTCAGTGCCTTTTGTAAGAGAAAGTCCTGCCAAACAGATCTCAAAAGGAGTCTCAGATTTTACTGCTTTACAGAAGTATAAACATGGATTTTGAAAAGTTTTTTAGACTAAGTCCTTTGCTGAAGTTTCTTCTAGAAAGAATGCTGCCACAGGACAATAAGGGAAGTCTTACAGATTAGTGCTAATTTTTTTTAAAAGACAAGAAGCAAACTGTAGGTGTAAATTATCAGTTTCCAGTTGCTAGTAAAAGTAGTAACAATAAATAATAAGTAATGTGGGAAAGGGCAGAGAATGAGACATCAAAGCCAGCCCCCCAGTTACAGAATTTCCTTATGATAGAGTTCAGGTAAGAAACAAAAAGACAGATAAAATTTAGTGTTAATTACTACAAAGTAATGTACATGAAAAAAACAGACCTAAATTTGCACACCCAACAGCCTCTAAAGTATTACCACTGAGTAAAGTATGGTAAATTTGAATAATCTCAATAACATACTAGATCAGTACTCAAAAATTTAAAAAGCAACTTACAGAAAGAACAAATCCAGAAATAGTATTATCCCACATTTTAAAGAAAAGATTAATCTCTGTCTGAACAACTTCCAATGAGACATGAGAAAGTCTTGATTACAAGTCCTCAGCCAAGAGAAGAAATGGCTAAAGGGATATTAGAGGGAGGTCAGCAAAGGACATGACAAATACAGAATAACTATTCAATGTTTCTTATAGTATGAAACCTACCAATAACTAATTCAATTTATCAGCTGACATGCTCAACAGAAAAAAAAACCAAGGATTTCTCACTCAGCTTAAGAACTCAGCTAGAAAATACCACACGTGTAAAACCTACATGCTTTTTAAAAGTGATTTGGGAAGGCCATGGGAAGAACTTGTCTTCCCATGACAAGTTGCTGTCAACAACTATTAAGTAAAAAAAAAAAAAAAAAAAAAAAACCACAAAAACCACTAAAGTCAAGCGTAGGAAATTGCTGAATCACAGACTGATGGAAGCTGGGATGATATAATAACTGCTCAAGCCTTGCCTGTCTATTAGAGACTGGCCACTTCAGAGGAAGACTGCCTACCTGGTCCTTGGCCTGACTCAGAACAGCAACAAAACTATTTCAGCCTTGAGCACTCTTGAAAGAGCCTCCCCTTAATTCTCTGAAGCTTTAGATTGAAAGCCTGCAAATCAGGTAAAACCTGGTCCAAAAGAATTTTCACTGGGGAAGACTCTCCTTGCAGATTCTTTCTTTCCTCATCACAAAACAGATGAAAGTATTTTACATGGAATGTTTAAAAAGTTCAGCTTCAAGCCACAAATGAGGTAACTTCAAATCTTGCAAACAGACATTTGATTGTATCAGATCTGTATTTCCAAACATAGCCATTTTCCCAAAAATATGCTTTTTTAAAAAAGGTATGAGAAGACTAAAGTTTCAGTGATCTTGACCTTTTTTTCCACATCCTAATCCAATTTCAAATTAATCTTCCGTTCTTAACAAGCTTTATCAAATGCCACAAAGCATGTAAACTAAACCTTGATCACTGAGAAAACATCTCTTTGCAGAACATTATTTAAGGCACACAGTTAAGCTTCACTGACCTCACAGGTACTTGAGCACTTTCTTGCATCAGGCATTTCTAATCCTCACAGCATCAAGCATCAATCGGAGCTGAAAGCCTGCACTTCAGCCCCAAGACTTTCAGTCCATAATATCCTATGCAAAGGGTGGCTGGTCAAGATTCTGCTTTGCTTTTTTCCTTTGTCATGAAGGACACAACACAATGCATCGAAAAGAGAAAGCATTTTCTGTTTGTCAGAAGTAATTAAACATGTCACTGACTTTCTGTAAAACTCAAGAGCCATCTGGGAAAAGAGCAGTATGTCTCCACATCCATCTGAGTGACAAGGTCAGAGCATCCCTCACTTCCTTGGTTGCATCTCCATCACTGACTCTTCTCATCATGCTGTAAATTAGCCTGTAAAAATTTGGGTACAGTACCTGGTGTAATTAGCTCTGTCCAAACAAGGCAAAATGAGATGGGGTGGAAGCTGAGGGATCCAATTGGCTCGTGGCTGCAGAATGACAGAACTAGGTCAACACACCAACTTTATTCAGAAGAACAACATAAAATTAGCCTCATCTTGTTACATTTCTGAGACAAGGTGTCAAGCACTTCAGATAACAAGAGTTAAGTAATAAAACGCTTTATATTTATACTTCTCCCTGTGAAAAATTTCTTTTGTATATCCCCTCAGAAACTCTCATTTATCCATGAGACAGATGCCTCACATTTTTCTGCCATGCACCTTAGCAAAGAGCAGGTCAGCAGGCTGCCTTTAGGTCCCTCTAAAGCCTCTCTTCTCTACACTGAACAAGCCCAACCCAATTCCCACAGCTTCTCTGCTCAGGGCAACTCCTCCAGCACCCCAGCTTCTTGGTGGCCATCCACTGCACTTAGTCCAGTTTATCAACTCCTGTTGCCCTGAACTGGGCTTAGTACTCCAGATGTGATCTAATGACTGATGAATAAAGGACCATAATTCACTTCCCTCAACTGCCTGGCTGTGCTCCTGTTGCTACAGCCTGTATGTTGTCAGCCTTCCTTGATACAAGGACAGACTGCTGGCTCATTTTTAGCTAGACCTCCCACGTCCTTCTTAGCAGAGCTTCCCCCCAGATTCTTATCCATGCAGGGAGTTCATGTAGCCCAGGTGCAAGACTTGATATTTTTCCTTGTTGACGTTGATCAAGCTCCTGACAAACCATTCCTCTGTTTAACATGCAGCTCACATGATTTATTCAAGTCACAAGCATGAGCTTCTCATCATCATATCAGAGAATAAACCTGGAGACAGAGCTGAATGTGTAACATAGGATTAGGTGTACACTGGATGAAGTAGTGTGATGCACAGCTCACCTCTCTGGCCTTTTCTCATTATATCTTAAGACCTCTCTCAATGTTTATATTCACAGTGACTAACACACTGAATGTCTCACCACTAATAGCTCTCTGTTCTGAGAAACTTAGCCCAAGCCACACATCCCTCTTTAAGAGATTTCAGCCAGGAATTACTAAGCACACACTAGGTCACAAATGACATGACTCGTTTTTCTTGCTGGCTCTCAGCAGGAGGTGAAAAATTCAAGCTAAGAACTTCAGAAAGCACTTCAGAGCATGCTGAAACACAAGTGGCATCACTAGCATCAAGAAGTCAATGAGATAACTATGTCTGTATTTAAATCTAAACAAAAAGAAATTGGCTGTTCAAGATATATATAGCCCATTTGTATAATAATACATATATTTTCTTCTAGAGGTGTTTTCCTAAGTTGGAGCTGGGGTTGAAGAGTTGGGAAGCTTTCATTGGTGCTGGGTGTGCAGAACCTGTTCTGCAACTAGAGAAGCATTTGCAATTTCCACCATCAATTCTGCAGATAGCATGCCTTCAGTTTTTTGTTTGACTTCTAAATTTTCTGTGAACTTTTAAAGCAAACAGGAGCATTTCAGGACTGGCTGTCTGAACCAGTAATATAAAGTGTAAAAGAATACAGGAAACTTTTTTTTTTTTTTTTGTAAGAGAGTAGCGGATTCACAAATAAGTGTGAGGGAGGAGTGGCCACTAAACTGAAAAGTCAAGGAAGTGCATGTATTTGTATTTATGTAAACCCACAGTTACTTACAGATACGAACCAAATGCACCTCAAGGTAGAAAAATTTCTGCCACTAAGATTAGTGAGATATGTAATTTAAACAACAGTTCCAGGAGATTTAAAGAAATCCTTCTCACTAAAATAAGCATCCCAAAATAACTTCCCCAGGATTATTTATTAAATTATTAATAACACTCATAAAGTAGTGTATTTCCTTTGAATTCTTGTAAAAACCAACATACTGGACAAATCCTATGCCTGCAACAGAGAAGCACTTGGGCTTTTCATGCATGAATGGCACTACGTCCAGAAGAGGTTAATGTGCAGAAACACATAATGGATTTGTCTAGAAGGAAGAGGAGGATACACTGCACTTCAGCTAAAGAATATTACATTTCAGCACATGAGGATACTAAAACAGCAGCTATTTTCATTCAAGAGAACAAGGGAAGTGCATTATTCTAAGCACTGCATCTTTGTAAGTCGAATGAGCACTACTGTTTTCAGAAAACATGGGAGGGAGTAAGGGTGGAATTTGAATGAGCTAGTACCCAGTAAAAATCTGGAAATGTCCTTTTATCTCTCAGTGACAAAGCAATTTTAAAGATGGTGGGAAGGAAACCCATCCTGTTCCATAGCTTAACCATGAATCAAGACCTGAAGTGCCAGTTTACCCTCAAGAATCTTTGTTGTAGTTTAGTTTAATTTACTTTTCCTCTAATGTAATCTTGGTGTCACCTTACTGTTTAATAGAGAAAGTTATTGATAAAGGAAATGCTGATTGATGAAAGTGAGATTCTGCTCTAATGTATTCATGTGAAAACAAATGAGCCTGTACCATTACATGGTTCTTCTTCTTGCTCACATTTCATTTCAACCCTGACAGAATTTCATATGGGGTGAGTGAATCCTGCACAAATCCTGCAGCAAGTTTTCCTCAGTCGTGGGCCAATGAACAAATTTGATTGCAAAGAAAAAGCTTCATCCTCAGTGCAATAAGAATTCTCCTGGGAGTGCAAAAGGGCATGACCACTTACAGACTGAAGCAGAGCTGTCTCTGAAACCACAGTGGAATCTGCCCAGCTTGTTCCCTATTCATACAGCATATTCTGTTCCACAGGTACATATTTGTTGTGGTTTAATCCTGATTAAGAGTTGTATTTTAATCCAGTATTACTTATCCTCACTACTAGAACACCTGTGCTTTCACTGATACTGGGCTTGATTGCCAGGGTTCTGTTGGAGCCTGCAAACCCCTTTAGCCACCTGAAACCTTCCTGTTCTGCAGGAGGCAGCAGTACAAACTCCCATTGTACAGCACGCTCAGGCCTTAAAGTTCAACACCAATCCACCTTTCTTCCTCCATGCCAGTGCTCCCAGGAGTTCTCCATAATTAACTCCCATTTAACTAGTGAAACACTGACAACAACCCAATGTTTGCTTTTCCTGAATGCTGAGGTCCAGATTGCTGCAATGCAACACCATTCAACTCAGTTAAGCAAGTAAAAGATAATGCCATTGCAACAAGGTGCTAGACAACCAGAGGATCACTGGAAGTCTAGTTATCCTCTAATCAGTGTGTCAAAAACACCCACAGGTTTGGAAAAAGTACCTGAAAACACCTATGTAAGAGCATTTTTTTTAATCTTCCAAAAGAGAAGCCCAGACAATGCCAGCCTCAAAACCACAAGACTTCTCTTGCCAGGTCAAAATCTTTGTTTGCAGCCCAGAAGCTCCCCATCCATATGCCAACTCTGCAAGGAGGCACTCAATAGCTGGCATCACCCTCACCAACAAACTTAGGACAACACACGGAAGGTTTTTGAGTTAGAAATGTCTCACTTTTAGTCCAGGCAGAGAACAGGAAGTCTAAAGAGCATGTGAATGGAGTAGCACAAAAAGACCACAGTGACAGACAAAACCATTTCAGGGGACATTCTTGAGCCACACTCTAAAGATCTGTGTAACTTTGGGCATGGAAGAACTCAGAGAAACTGAAAGAGAAGGAGGAGGATGACAGAGTGAGAGTAGTGGCAAAGGGCTGTTTTCCAATATTTGGAGTAGCAGAACTTTCTCTGAGCACAGGGTGACAATGCTGACATCCGTGCTTAGTGCTCAGTGGTCAATTTCTTGCCCTAACTTTGTCCCATTTAGTGCCTTCCAGAAGGCTGTAAAACAATGATGAGGTCTTGTGTTCTCTCACTACACCCTGCTGTCAATGCAGTGAAGCCAGAGCAGAGATGGCTCATCCACCTGAGCTAAACATGTGCCTTGACACTGCTAGAATAAACTGAAGTGAGGATCATGCTGAGTTGAAAGTATTTTTTTCTACTGTACTGGCAAACTAAGAACTGTCCTGTACGGGGGCTCAACAAGACCAGCAAGTTCTACCATACTATATAATAATACAATTCCTCTAGCAGCTCAAAGATGAGCTCTGGAGGACAGCACAGAAACCTTACCATCTCCTCCAGAGCCATGCAGCACCAGGGCAGATGCAGCAGCACAGGCACCAACCATCCACAGCTTGGGAACACAGTACTACCACGTGTGCCTGGCTTGTCCTGCAGCAAGGTGTACCCTCTGTCATGTTGTCCTCTGTCCACCTGAGACTGTCACAGGACTGCTGTGCACAGCTTTGGCAGCTACTTTGCTCTATTTCATCTTCCTGAATGTCTTCTGAGGAAAACAACAGCTTAAAAATTAAACAGGAGCTTTTACACAAATTACTACGTTGCCTATGCACAAAGCAGACAAGCCCAAAATGGCACATAAATTTTCTTCTTTCCTACCCAGATTTCTACTCATTTCAGTCAGTCTAGGATATAGCATTTGATAAAAATATAAACCAAAAGATAAAGAACAATTTGGAATAATCTAGCTCATCCACTCGAAGAATACACTTCTTTTATTTTGGATGTTTTAATCACACAGGGAGATACATCATGTGAAACTAGCATTTTCCTCACCAGCTCCTAGTATTTAAAGTCAGCATAGCAGAAACCACTGAACATTTATTCAGGTGAACTCATGTATATAATAGAGTTGCCTTCAGCAGCTCTCCCTTGCTCCTGGGCCTCCTGCAACCACATTACCTAAAGTTTGCATTTGTCTTTCTCATGATCACAGCTAGGAAGGATTTTAAAACTTTAAGCCAGAAAGCCCTGCAGCCTGCATTATACACAGAGCTAACAGGCCAAACAGAGAGGCAAAAGCAGTAAGAGGTTTCTTGTAATACTGGGATTTTCCTAGCTCTTATCGAACAAAGCATTTAATCTAATGTATTACACTTAATGAAGAGTCAGGAACTCATACTGCAAATAACAGATCAGATATAATTGGAATTTGTTCCACACTACTAGCCTACATATATCAATAAAAACAATAACCACATTGGATTTTGGGCTCACTTCATTTGCATTTCTTATTTAGTGTTTAACTAATTTAACAATAGTAATGATTTCATTCAAATTAAAAACTGAGGAAAATAAAACCATTTTTTAAAGCTATTAAAGATTTCATTAAGTTCCATCTAAATTAATATTAGCTTTCTTAATATTTTCAGTAAGTTATTTTTTTTCTTACTATTGAAACAAACATGAAGCTTCCTCTGTGCAGTCAAGCTTTAGACAAACCCTGTTGGATTTATTGGTATTATTTCAAGCAATTAATTAATACGCATTAGAGTTATTTAGAGTAAAAGCACAAAAATGTCAGGAAAATGGATGCAGCTGTTCTTTAAACACTGCATTCAACGTAGATGATTGTTCTTTGAGCCTTTTATGTGGAGCTCTTAGGTATACACTACCCATTAGATCACATCTCCCACACATTTGTGGTATTGCTCCCAATGTCAGATGCACATGGGTTACCCAAGCCACAATATTTTCACAAGACATTTTTCTGCATCTCAGCACATAGCAGTCAACTTGCACGAGTGACAACTCATACAAAATAAATCATTTCAGATACATGCCAGTTATAATAGGTAAAATGCTTCTGTAAGACTCCAATCCTGCCTTCCATCCTCTCAATGATCCAGAGAAGTTATTTGTATGGGACAGGCCTTGCTGTACAGATACAGCCTGAGTGTGCCTGTGTATAAATAATAATTTATAGAGATAAAATTTTCTTTTTTTAACTCGTAGAATCCAACACATCCTGTGTCAGTCCTCAATGTATTTTTGCTTTTGCAGTTTCCTGGACTCTGCAGGTGATTTTGGGGTGCTGGACATGCCACCAGGATGGCCAGAAAGGATGCACAGAGGAGGTAGATGCAAGAAGTCCAACTGAGGCCTCTCTAAATTGGAACTGCTCACTATGAGAGTTCATTCCCTTGCTTAAAGTGAAAGACAGTTAAATGGTGAGGCCTCTGAGGAGCTATCTGGCTCATTTTCAAGCATATACCAAGAGCTGGAAATTAGGGTTATAGTCCTGCACTCTCCTGGTTCTCATTATTAACTCTTATTCATGCAAATGGCAACACTGAAATCAGTAGAAATGTCTTTGCAGTGATTATACTTGTAAGCAACAGCCTAGATAACATTTAAAATTTGCACTGACCTGTATTACAGGCCATAGCAACTACTGTAGTAAAAAAAAATGTATAAATAGTTTTAAGTAATGAATTAAAAAGGGATTTTAAAAACAAACAAGAAACCACTAGGTCCCAAGTACTTGCAATTTATTTAAAAGCATAGTTCCACCTTTTCAAATATGTCAGTAATTTTATTTATAATGTTTTTACCTTTAAAAAAAGGGTTTAGATGTTCACCTGCATTTCATTTAGTAGATTTTTGTGTTCCTAGACAAAAGCTTTGTATCACTTTCTGCAGCACAAATGTTCACTTGCAGGTAAACTTAAGCCATTTAACTAGAAGTGCACTTAATTTGAAGAGATTACTCAAGCAGCTCTCCTCTTGTACATTTGTATGACCATTATAATTAGAACTACTTCAAAATAACAAAAAGTTCCTTTCTTACCAGGATAAACACAGAGGAAAAAGATTAAGAGCACCCCGAGTGAAGAGAGTGAATGCTTTTGAAAATCTCCTTCAAAATCCCTTCCCTCCAGTGACCACCTCACAGGGCTACTACTACACAGGCTAATATATAATATTGTTTTCTTGTATTTTGTATGTTTTGAGTTGGCCACTGAGAGGACTGAAATATTTTGCTGATTTGTAACAATGCTGAGTGCACTCCTGCCTTCAGTAATTGCTTCTTGAGATGCATGCATGGAAATTGCTACATACAGCTAAATATAGATATTTACATCTTTGGTAATGGATGCCAGCAATGGAAAAGAAAGGAACTGAGGGACCCAGTCGTGGACACACAGAGGAAGCAGCCAAGGATGTGCTGGAATAGAGCCACCTTTGGAATGTCACAAAAGTGATTTTAACCAGTTGGAAACGACATGAAAACACCTTGAAGAAAGCTGTTATCAATTATGAAGTACAATTCTAAGTAGATAAATACACTGAAACTTTAGCTACCACCTTCAGACTAAGGAAACTGAAGATATTTCCAAGTTAGCTCATCTGTTGTCCAAAATAATATTGACATTTGATACTACTTCCATAATGAATATCCATTGTTTACTATTGTTACCTTAGGTAATACTGTTGCTCTGTAACATGAAAAAAAATCAATATTATATGTTTGTGCACTCCAAACACCTTCGAGTGGAGTTTTTCAGACAGAGCATTCAGCTCATTCAAATACCTATGCAGCCATCCCTTCCACTTCAGTGTTACTGCAAACGTGGGAATACAGAAGCACCCAGGCTAACATTTCAGAAAGATGTGAGCTGGTTTCTACAAACAGGGGCTAATTCAACTTTCATCCAACAGAACTCTGAAGAAGAATCAACCTACTTAAGCATACAAGGACATAAAATCTTAAAAGTTAAGCCACACTTCAGTAACATTTCAAATAAAGATTGACAAGTGTACTTATCTGTACTAAAGGTGTCCTCTGAAGAGCTGTGTCACTCTGATACATTCCCAAAAACAAAACCATCACAACTCCACCCTTTGCTTGTAGGTATATGCATGTTTCTATTTTTAATTTCACATTTCCAGTTTTCATTAATTTCTTGAAATTTCTTAAACTTCAAATATTGTTAAATGGAAGACAAACAGTTTAAAACCAAAAGAAGTGGTAGAGAAGTGGCCATTTTTCAACTCCTGAGTTTAGTTTGTCTTAAAGTCTGCCTGATGCTATGCAATCACTGTAAGTGCAGTTGGAAAAAGGACAATTTTGGATTCAAGAAAACTTTTCCTTTGTGTTCTTTTATCCATTCTTTAGATTTTCCAAATAGGAAAAGTATAACACAGATGAGTTGAGGGCCACTGTAAGAGCCAGTAAATTCCAGGCTTTTGAACATCAAAGAGAAAAATTTTATCACTGTCCAGAAGCTGGGATCAGGAATTTTGTGTCACCTACCACATCATCAAATGCCTTAATTCTGTGGATGCTCTAATCTAACTCTTCCACACATATGATTTTTCTCCTTTGGGTCAGCCCTTTCACTGATCCCAGATTCCAGCCTCCAAGTGCAAAGCTAAAAAATTTCTTTTCTTACTCATGTCAGAGAGAGAACTTCAGGAGTACATACTGCACTCAAAATTTATTTTTCATGAACTTCCCATCGTTTTCACACTTGGATGAAACTGACATTGGGAAAGCCTGGGGGCTGAGGCTTTAGATATTTAAAATTGTTTTTAAAACTTAAGCAATGGTCTCTTTTACACTGAGGCAAATCTGTCTTGCTTAATCTCATCCAACAAATCCAATCACAGCTGAAAATCACTGTATGTGCAGGCAAATAGAGTAGGTAGGGAAGAAATGATTTATCTAGTAAACCCCCTGTTAACACTGAAAAACCTCAAATGTGGGTTGATGAAGTTGAAAGCCTTGAGATCCTGAGTGCTCAAAATCGATGCATAATGTGAGATGTGTGAGAAAAGCTGAATCACCTTAAATCAGAAAAAAAGGAAAAACAGTTGGAGGGACTACAGAATATTGGGAGACCTGATTAAAATTCACTAGCCAACAAAATGAAAATACAGAAAGACACAAGAAGAAAGATTGAAAATAATAAATATGTAACATTTGACTAAGTGTCAGCTAAGGAAAATGTAGTATTTTATGAGCAGAATGTTTATCAAAACAGGGAAATTATACCAGCAGTTGTCCTTGACTTAAATGATTAACACAAAGTAATGTATGAATAGCTGTGACTCAGATGAGTTTCTTAGCAATGTCAATTCCTACAGTTTCCCATGTGTCTTAAGACCAAATGGACTCACTGATCCTTTGAACTCACCCTTCTGTGACATAAATGATCTCTCTGGACCAGAGCACTTGTTTTCAGAGAAAAACCCCATCTTGTTCTTAAAACAGCCAGTGTTAAAGAATTCACTACACTGATGTCAATTGCTGAACTGTTTAAGTTCATTTTCTGCTAAAAAACTGCACCTTGCTTGTCACTTGAGGTTTTCCCAACTTCAGCTTCCAGTTATTGAACCATAATGTTTCTGTCTTCAAGGCTCAAGAGTCCTATACTATCAAGTTTCCTTTCCTGAAGAAGGTACTTACAGACTGCAGTCCTGTCATTCCTTTGCTAATCTAAATGGATTTAAAACTATAGATCCATCTCAAAAAAACAAGCAATAAAAGGAGATTTCTTAGATAACCCATCTCATCTCCAACTCCCCAGCTTCTAAAAATCACAAAGTTCTATCAAAACCATCCAGCTGACAGTTTGACTATTTTTGTGAACACTGCTTGAGCACTTGCCACTGAAAGAGTCATAAACAATCTCTCCTAACATCAGGGCACAGGAACTGAGCCATTTACATACTTTTGCTGACCAAACATTAATAGCAATTACTCAATGACAACATTTTATCATCGTGTCAGGAAAGAAAGACAGATAGTACCCTTCCAATCTTTTTATTAACTCTTCAGATTTTCTGTCTTCATTGTGTTTCCTGTATATGTATAATAACAATAAAACAAAATAAAAGCAAGACAATAGCCACTGCATGAAAAATTCTAAGGCACGTAAGCAGCTTCCTTGTAGCACATTAGGTCATTTCCTTCAGAAACATTTTATCTAACTCTTTTAAAAATTAGTTAAGCTAATACTGCACTCTGATGAGCCAAATAATAATAAAAAGCCTTTTTTGTAAAATACTTGGTCAGGGAATTGGTAATGAGCTGACCAACCTTTCACTCCAGATCACTGGCTTAAAACCAAGCTTTGCTTGATCGTGCCTAGAAGGCTCTGCTACGTGCTAAAAGTCTGATGCTCTGTGGGAAATAAGAGGGGATGCAGCCAAGTTCTTGGCATGTCATTGCCTGCCTCACACTGGCACTCTTATCAGCCAGAAGTTTCATTAGAAAATACAAATATCCTCTGCAGAAGAATCACTGGCTTATCTGGGAGGAAGATCCTGCCTTGGATGAATTTGAAAGTACTTCTTGAACCAAGATGTCTCCCTCAAAAATACAGACTTAAAAACCTAGTGACAAGGGGTGTTAGTGCTCTGCTGGTACCACATATCAAGAGGTATGCTCTGCCCCATCACCATTCATTAATGTTCCAAACTGGCTGTTACCACTCTTTACCATTATTTTAAACAGAAGAATTCAGCCTCAAATCAAGGGGCACTGTCTTCTAGTTATTTTTAAACTGTTTTCCTTCACTTGCTGAAGCAAAAGGCCCCTAACAAAGCTGTCATTTTCATGCTGCTCAGGAGTGCTCTTAGCAGCAAATGACAAGACACAAGCACAAAGCCAACACAACATTTTAGTATTGATTTCTCTAAGAAATTTAAATCCTGCAGGGCATAAACATCAATTTAATCTGTATGCAACTACAAAATGGCCTCATTCAGTATTACACATTTCAACCAAAACACTGCTACAGCTGGTGGTGGTGAAGGCAAAGGTGATAGACAGAACAAGTACTCCAGTGTTCCTGCTAATTTTTAAGAGTTTTAGAGACTACAGTCACAGAGTCCAGCCAAAGACACCCACTAGCAGAAAAACCTGTCTCATAGCCTTACACAAAGCCATCCCCAGAATGTCCCAAAAAACAGTGACATCTAGTCTTGCCAAACTGGAGAGCTACTTCATCCTCCAATGGATTCACATTTTGCTGTATGTGACAGCCCCTTGCCTTCAGATTTCTGAGCCTTTACACAACAACAGGAGCAATGAAACACCAGCACTCCATCTTATACTAATGGGTATTTTCTGAGCTCCCTGTGCTCCATCAGACTGCCGTCCTGTGGCCACACATTACTTCTACATTCAAGACCATCAGATGAAAACACCATCCAAAGAAAAAGGCAATTTGGCACCTTGGAGTTTTCCCTTATGTAATTTTGGACTGAGTGCTTCAGAAAATGGAAGTTCCCCCTCTGACCACTGACAAGCCAGCACGCTCTGACATTTCCCTTTTTCTCCTAGCACTGCAGGACTGCTGTTTTGTTTAAGAATGCATCTCCTTGTATATCCAAGCAGAAAGATGTACTTTCACATATTTGAAGCAGTGGTAACATGTAGCACTTAGGGAAAAAAAAATTGGTTCATTCTCACACCAGTGCAAAGCCACGGGCATGTCACCCCTGTCAGCACTTAAGCACCAAGTGCAGTCACTAGAATTCAGTGTACCAAGAGTATTTGCAATTGACAGGTTTATGTCCACAGGAAACCTATTTTATGGATTTTGTGGACAAAGTTTGATTTTATAAAACTTGGCATCTTCTGTCCATCTCTCCTTGCTGATGGTAGTTAGGTGGCAGAATAAGATTCTGAATGGTTTAGACATTACATGAACAGCACATAGGGCAACTGGAGTACTATGACCCCACTGACAGGCACAACATGAAGCCAGAAAGCCCTGTCCAAAACTTACAGCTTCAACACAAAATCCACCCCAGATAACCAGCAGGATTTATTAATTGCTAGTGCAGTCCCACAGAAGCTTATTTAACATTTCTCTAGCACACAACTGACCCAGTATGTACAGACTGAGTGCTCACATTACCACTGACATGAGGGTTTCTACACTGTAGACCAGCACATCATTTAAATCCCTGTGGGCTACACATGTGATCAACACCAGACCCCTAACTGTGTGCTCTTTTCCTTCAGGATACATAACATACATCATGGAAATATTTACTTCACCCATCTGCCGTCAGGGGAGTAGATTTTGCTCCCAAGAATAAATGTTTCTTCAGCAGGACAGCTTCACTTCAGGTTCGAGCAAGAACCACTGCAACATTTTCCAGGCAGTGTCAATATGAATTTTAGGATTGCTTGGTCAGGAACAGAAGCAACTCTGAATTTATCATGAAGATTATTAAAGTATATACAAAGCAGCTCAGTCTGAACCACTGACAGCTTTATAGCTGCTGTGATCACCTGTGTCACTGAGCTAGTTGCAAGCACAGCCATTTCTCTATAATGTGCCATGAGTTTGACTTCAGAGAGTGTTCAAACCATGCAGCAAGCACGGCTGTATGACTAAGCTCTGAATTCCAGTTGTGACTGTAGCTTTCAAAAGGGGATAGCTTCAAGCAGAAAAAGGAAGTGACAAAACAGAAGGTGTTTATGATACAATAAAAATTCAGGAAAATAAAGGCAGAACAGCAAACCTCCTTATCTACATGGATCTCTGAATGAGAGGATGTAAACAAAAGGGACAGACCAAACTTCACTTGTTTGTTTCTAGATCACAACGCTCTATCCACCCCTTAAGCACATAAGCAAAACAGGATACAGGGTGTTACTGAATGATTTCCCCTGAAGTCTGATTGAGAAAGATTAGAGCAATTAGAACAGAGTGACACACACTTTTAAAACCCTTAAATCACGATTAATGTAAGGTTTAAATTCTCTCCTAAGGTTCATCTGGTGACTGCCATTTTCAAAACAAAGCTTACACACACATCTCAGCCTCAAAGGTAAAAAACATGAGACAGAATCCCCTGCCCTCTACTGGTATACGAGCCACACTAAAACCTCCACACAAGCCCAAACAGCACCTTAAGAGCTGTCTTAAGGGTTTTTCTAGAATATTATCTGTAGTTTATGTAAGATTTATCATGTACTGGACAAATTAAACTGAGAACAAAACCTCACACATAAAACACTTCCAGCATGGCTGCACTTCTTCCTGCAGCACTGGCTAGACCAAGGATTCAAAATAGTCCTCCCAGAAAGATAATGTATTCATTAACTGAAAGTAAATTCTAAGGGATTATCTGATGTTTTTCATGTTCACAGTGCATAACAAAAAACTCTGTATAACAGATGTTTATTTATTTATTTTTACAACATTTTCTACCACACACACTGCTGCTTTTCAGATTCCAGCCATCCTCCAAACTACATTTGGCCCAAGAACAGAGAGGCAGCTTCATGACTCTGCCAAAAAGATTTTCCTGCATCTCCATGCCAGGGATAGGGAAATGCTTAGCCAGGTTTCTGACTCAGTTGTAACACTGAGATGGCACCACGCAAACCCTGGGACACCACAGCAAAGCATTTGTTGTGACTGACCATGTCTCTCTCATTCCTGCTACAGGTCAATTTAAAAGGTGTCCTCAATTTAAAACGATCCTTGCTGGATCCTGTGAGCATTTATTATTCTCCAACTGGTGTAAGCTACAAGAAAAGCCAAGGTTTACATTGATGTGATTATATTTCTGAATGTAAAACAGCTTGACTCCTGGAAAAAAATCAAAAGTAAATTCCCCATGTAGACAAGGCCTAAAAGGCCTAAAAGGAACTGAATAAACAACAAGGGTCCTAAGTGTGAATTTCATCCAAAAGATAAATAAGCTTTTAAATCACATTAAAAACAAAAAAGTAGCCTGAAGACCAGCAGCTATTGAAAAACAGAAAATCTGGCAATACCAGAGAAATTCCCACTGTGCTCATCCATACCCTGAACCAAATTCAGAACACACCCTGTATTCCAAGCTGTCACACAACAAATGCAGATGTAAGCCATCACTACACAAATTACAGAATATGACATTTAAATAATACCACCAAGGAAAAGTGGGAGATGTGCACAGCCTACTCTAAGTACAGCAATTCTTTCTTAAAGCAACTCATCTTTTGTTCCCAAACAGCTAAGAGACCCTTGGGATGCAACAAAACAAATGCATACAAGGTTCCAAGGAATCTGCAGGCACATAATACATTTCACACCCTCTCCTTTTTACTGTAGATATCTAAAGTATTTAATTATTTTTTTTTTAAAAAGATGTTTTAAAGCTTAAGCCACATCCCAAAACTAGGTAGGTTTTTGGCTGTCCTACTTAGCCTAAATGTATTTATAATTAATTGTATATTATTTCTACCTGTTTGTCAGAGTTGTCTAACACCTCAAATAGTTCTTCTCACACTCAGGTGTTTGTCTCACCTCTGACATTTACAATGTACAAAAGTATTCTCTTCAACCATGAGCTTTCTAGGTCATTTAACCCAAGCTTTTGGCACAGCAGAATGTAGGAATGCAGGATAAACAGGTATTTCAAACACGATCTAGGTGGATCTCTGCCTGTCTCCATTAATAACCTCAAAAATATATAACAGGAAAACCTTTATCACATAAATTTATGAGATGGTGTTGCCAAGCCTTGTGATTTGTTCAAGTATCCATATTTCCTCAACTTTCAGCTCCTACAGTTGTCTCCTAATAAGAAAAAAATAATAATTCTATCTTTCATGATTATGGATAAAAGCCTGGAGGTAGGAGGCAAGTAATGGCTTGTAAAGGAGGAGATCAGGATGTAGATAAAAATAATATGGTTTTTAAAAATAAAATATTGCTTTAAAACCCTCAAGATCAGTTAATTCAGTATATATGAAGATGCCACTGGCTGATACACTGACAGAAAATGCCAATAAAACATGTTACCAACTTGCCTGTATTCTTTTTGTGGAATTGCACAGCTATTAATGATCTGATCCCACTTCTGTATGTAAAATATTGACTGATTTTGTTGTTCCAATGTGCTAAAAACATAATGTACATCCTAGGGAGTAGTATCTTTTGCTTTCTAAATCACAAGGTGGGGAAATAACTCCAGTTTATTAACAGAAAACTGAGGTAAAAAGGTAAGTGACCAGCTTATGGCAGATCCAGGAACTGAACAGAGAGTTCAGTTTCTCTTCTTTTCACTTAACAATCTATCAAGCCCAAACTATTATTTAAAAATTGACAATGCATCCCAGTAAAATGAAAACAGCAAGGATACTTGAAAAAGAAATAATCTTAAAGTTAAGCCACTAGAGCTTCTAAAGTAAACATCTGCAAAAATTTGCTCCAAAGAAACCACCAAAAATCCTTCCAGGGATCAACATTAGAATTCATACCAGTTTCTATATTCATCAGGCAGGACATAATGCTGACATTATGTCAGGGCTCCTATCTTTGCATTTGATCTCTAGTGACATTAAATCTGCAGCTTTTTCATCATACTTACTGACTTTATACCCTAGCTTTTCAGCATGAATCCTCTTGGCCATGAACTGCCCTTCAATCAGTGCTCGTATTTCCACCTCCTTTGGAAAGTCTGAAACCTGGATCAGAGGGAACAGATTAATGAGCATCTTACACAATGTATGCCAGCTTGAGACTGGTTAAAAACCAAATGCAGATGAGTCTGAAGCCTGCTTCCAGCTCTTCAGTGTTTCATACAAAATGGACCTGAAGACTCACAACACAGAATGCACACCATAACCTCAGTGATGTCAGCAAATCCATCAACCTGAAATGAATGCATGATAGGAAGAGGTTCTGATGCAAGTTGTGAGCTCTTCTCTATGCATTTCTCAGCACCAAAGGCTGCCTAAGGATCAGTATCTCAAAAATATAGAACTTAAGCAAGTAGATAAATTTCAGATGCATTAAGCAATGTCACAAAAATTTAAATTTATTTCTGTCTGCACAAAAGTGAAACCATATAATATTTCATTAATTTATTTAGTTGCTGCATTTTTTTTTTCTGGCCTTTCATCAACCAGAATATGAGAGAGGAAGCAGAAGTAGGAGAATATTGAATTACAAATACAAAGAACCTTTCACAGTAGCTGAGTTCTGCCATGCACTACAATTAGTGCCTACAACTTGTACAACAGCTAGAAGAGATTAAGGATTCCTTTATGCAGCAAACATTTAAGAGACCAGTGCCACATGCAAACACAAGACAGTATCAATCTCTGTTCACCCAGGTGAGGTCTAATGGACGTGGAGTCATTACTGATCAGACATCTCTTGAGTTTCAGTACAACCCAGAAAGTCAGACATTTAAACAACATCCATTCCTCCAAATAAAAAAATATATGAAGAACTTTCCTTTCCATAATATAATTTGTATTTTAATTCCAATTGGACTTGAGTCTATGTTTATTTACATACCACTACTTAGCTTGTAGGTTACTCCAAAATATTTGCTTTACATACATATTTAGGGCAAGAGAAAAGACAAAACAGTATAGACCAAAGTTTCAACACATCTTTATCTGTGTTTCTGAAATTTAGAAGATGGGGACCAAGCCATGGAAGTGTACTAAACTCTCAATAAGCTTTAAGTTAATCCTGTCTCAAAACCAGTGTTGGTTTCAGTAAAGCCACATTTTCCAGTAAAGGAAATATTTCCTGAAAAAAATGCCATACAAGTTCTAGTTCAAACTTTGCACTGTCGCTACTCTAAAGCTACAGACCAAATACTTCCTTATGAAAAGCATTCCAGGGATCTATAGCAATAAATGAAACCTGAAAGCAAGCATCTCATACATTGAAATTGCCACGATTTCAAGCCGTGACAGTACTCCTGTACTCCTTCAAGGTTTGAGATGTTAACTAGATTAATACTACCTTTTCGTTGTTTCTGTTGAATCTGTGAATCCCAACTGCTTCAGGAGTAATTTCCATCACATCGAAGTAGAAACCTGTATCAAGGAACATTAAAGACATTCATGTTTGCTTCTAGCCCAAAGTTGGAATCTTATTTCAGCACACAGCTAGAATGATAATAAATGTTTATCATGTATTTGGAAAGACATTTGAGCCACCACACAGCCTGTTTCTTAAGTAATTTCAGTACAGACAACTGTCAAATTTAAATACTTTCAGCTTACACAAATGTGGATCTTAAGAGTATCTGGCTCTAGGCATCCAAACAATATAATGAACAAGACTGCAAAAGTGAGCACATCCACCAGAAAGCACACACATGCAAGTAGCAGGCAATATATAACACATCTTCAGAAATAGTTTCAGTAGGTCGTAAAAAAGGATGGAGAAAAAAAAAAATTAAAAATAGTAAGTCAGTAAAGAAGACCACAGGAATACAGGAAAACTTCATGCACTGGGTTAGATTTCATTAACTTATAAGGGAACATCAGATATTTTAAATCATGAGCAGAGCTGGTCTCTGAATAGTTTTGAGAACTGAAGAAATGCAGTAATGTTTTGTAGACAGCTAGACAAAAAGGATGAAAGAGATTTCTTTTGCATTGATGGCAAGAAGGGTTGTTCAGAAAAAATATTCAAGAAGGGAGACAAAAAAGAAAATGAGGACAGAAAAATACAACAGAATAGCTAAAAAACTAAGTAGAATTTCTAAGGTTCAGACCTTGGAACATGAGTATGCTTCCCTAGAAGCCTTAGGATTATTAGCCAAAACAGAAAAATAAAAATAGTACTGTGCTTTTAGTACACATGACCTTTTTGGTTAAATATTCTAAAATGCTGTCAGCATGCAAGACTGTGGCTTAAAGATGTTCCAGGCCCTGCCAGGGGTTATATACTACAAAATTTCCTTTCTGACCATGCTAACATCTTGAATCTGACAAATGAGGTCTGATTAACCTTCTCAGGTACTTCCCACACACAACAGGACTCTCATCTGTTCACCACTCCTCCTTCTCTATGTGCTACCCTCCTATTACTCTCACTACCCCAAACTTACTTACCCTAGCAGCTGCCTCTCCAAAACACCAAACCTCCACAGGAGCATCTTGTCACACAACAGGGAAAGCAGGGAACAAGTGATAAAAAAGAGTGTCTAACCAGTTAATTCCTTGCTTTTCTTCCCTCGGGAACTCAGATTATCCAAGCACACAGAGCACAACTTTCACAAAACACTTATTTTAAATGGGATTGAGATATCCAAGTGAATGTACTACAATATAAGTTTTAAAAGTTTCAGGCAGTGTCCTGGTATCCCTTAAATCAGTAGTACTATTTTCATCAACTTCCAATATTTTTAATACTTTCTAAAGTATTGACTTTTGGGTTTTGGAAGAACTTCTTCCCATTTTCTGAAAACACCTGAGTGGATTTGTGTTCTAGTGAAAAGAGACTCCTAGTCGTTTTAATACCCCACAAGTGCTTTATCTAGAGATAGAATTTGACAGAGCTTCTAAAAATTAAATCAGCGCTAACCTCACAGTCTCATGAAACCATAAATTCACTTTCCTAAGGAGTGAAGTCTTTCATAGCTTAAATATATATATAAGTTTTTTCTACCTACAGCTCCTTGTATTAATTTTATTCATATCTATTCAGATTAATTATGCTTTGATCCATTTAGCATAATGTGGGGAAAAACAGGGTTGAAATGACTGTGTGAAATATATTGGGGAAAATGCAGTAAATCTAGGCACTCCTTTATACTACTAATTTGTCCACATTCACTGGGCAATATTCTAAAGTAATGTTAAGAGATCAAAATTATTGAAGAATTAGAAAAAAACAGTATGGAGTTACTTAACTCACTTCATTTGAGTCTTCAGCAAAAAAAAATAAACAAAGTTTAATGAAAGCCTCTTTCAGAAATTACTAGTTTTAAACATGGTATAGCTAAGATGTTACAAACACCTTTTCAATGATCAAAAGAGCTCCACAAGTATAATTTTCTTATTTAGTGAATATTGAAGAAAAATACCATCATGACACTTAGCCTGCCAACAGTGCATTTCTAAGTACACATTAGCAATTTGCCTTGCTCTAGTTAACTTAATTCTTGGCTTTTATCACCAACCATTTAAAAAGCAGGTACAACCTCCCCAGAATTAAGTATCTAAGCAAACCCTGGAACTCCCAGCTGTGATAAGGCTCATACCCAAGTTTCCATTGTTTCCTGCAGCAGTAGATGACAAAGCTTTGGAGAATTCATCCCAGGAGCCTGAAGCACAATCATCTCTGATCTTCTCTCTCATCAGAGAGCCATTCTTGAAACTGAAACACACAAAAATGCCATATGCATTTTCCAAAACATTTGACTCTAGATTTTTAAAGCAATCTGTTGTTTTCCCCCAATATTGGAATTTATTGTATCAGCTGAATACAGCTGGACAAGCTAAAAGACCCAATCACTTCTTCATTATGTAAAGAGATGGAGAGGGAGAAAACTAGATAAGATAAAACAAATATTACAGGATGAGAGGAGAAATGCAGTGCAGAGATGCTGCTATACATCTCTCCAGTGTGTCAGCTTAGATCCAGTCTGGCAGGGTTTGCTAAATTCAGGTTCTCTGAACAGCTTAGACAGCTCCTTAGAGCTCCACACAGAGGAGTTGCTGCCCACTGCCCAACTGACTATGGTTATGGTTAAGTTGGAGCTCCTGGAGCTCAAATCACTGGAGAACATAGAGTGCACATGGATGGAGAAGCAGGAGCTCTGATCATGTTAGCCCTGGGGAGGGTCCTGTGAAGCTGCACTTCTGCACCATGCCAGCCCTCCCAGGAAGGGCTTCCCCCAGTCTGCTTGCACCCACAACCTGAGATTCACAGCTACTTTTGGAATACCTACAGATCAGCCTGGTAACTACTCTAGAGAGAGGCATTCTGGGCTGTGGGTGCAGAGGTGGGGCTACTAAGTGTTGTCAGAAGTGCTCTGACACAGCACTGAAAAACTCACTCTGAGATGACTTTGCAAGGAGAGACAAGAGTGTCTCCACAGTGCATTCATTATTTCATGAGTATGGTAACAGTATGGAGCCAGCTTGGGTCCAAAAAGACTTATGATATCTAGCTCCATGCCAGGATCTGGCAAAGGAAAGTACCACAGCTGCATCTCCACAGTTCTGGTCCAGACCCAGTAAATCATGCTGTAAAATATGCATCTGTTCAGTGTTTATGGTCTTCACACCCTTTATGCAGTCACCTCCTTTGCCTCCTCTGTGAATATAACACTCCTTCAAAGTGCTGCAGCATTGGAGTACCCAAAGAAAAGCAGTTTGAATACTCTCCATCATAAAATTACCAGAGCAACTCAGCAGGAAATCCACAGAAAAATCCAGAAAGAGGCAAGGAAATTTCTGAACTCAGTTGCAGCAGCTGAAGTTACTCAAATTTTCTGTACAAGAATTCTGCAGGCACTCTTTTTTCTACTAGCCCAGGTAAGTCCCCTATTAATTCCATTATTTTATTAGAAAGGGCATTAGTGCAAAAGTGGCAGTGTTAGGGCAGAAATGGATAGGCAGAGAAAACAGGATCTCTTATCTACATGGTACACAAACATCTTGTGTTTTGAAAGGCAGGTTGCCCTTCTGCACATGTTAAGCTGTATTTAAAAACTGGCAGTATAACAGTTCAGAAAAATATCTCTGCATCTCCTTTCCTACTATCAAGATGGTTTATATGGCTCTCTCACACAGCAAAAGGGAAAAATATTGCAGAAAATGAGAAACTTGAATTCAAAACTAAAAAAAAAAAAAAAACCCAAACAAACAAAACAAAACAAAAAAAACAAACAAAAAAAAATAAAAAACAACCTTCTGGGAAATCATGCAATGAAACTCAGTAACCTGCAACTGGCATCATGTTTTTGAACTCAACTTCATGAACACTGTTGCCACTGTCATCTCAGAACCCCATTACTGTACAAGTAAGATTCAACATCACAGTTAAAGGGCATATTTGAGCTTTGCTGATTTTTTGAGTCACAAGCACTTACAGTCCAGACTTAAGACACAAAATTTATCATAATATTACTTGTAAACATTTGCCTAAATACTACGACCCATTTTGGAAACTTCTTCCTGAATACAGTGACTCAGTGAGTGAAAACATAGCTTCAGGCCACCTCCCCACCTACTTGGCTGGCAAGGGACCAAGCAATTCCTGAATCACACCAGCCAAAAGGTACCACAAGTATCATTCTCTCAGATGGGCTTTTTGAGATCTCAGTATTTTCTACATGCACAGCCTAATTCATCCCTGAGCAGCACTGATTATAGTCCTCTGTGAAAAGGGAAGCTTCACCAGCCCTATTATGTCCCCACTGGACCACTAGAAGAGCACAGAAGTTATAAAGCCTGGTCAAGCTTCTGACACTTCCTATTATTGTATTTCAGAAGATTCTTATTCCTGTACATTAAATGTGTAACCTCAGATTTGTAGTGAACTGGCTTGATGTACACATGAAAATAATTTCAGCTTTTTCTTGCCATGAGAGTTTATCCTTCACAACTCTGCAGTTTCAGTTACTCTGATTAGGTAACTATGATTAGATAATAGGAATGCTATAGCATTGATGCAACTGTTTCAGCACTAGACTGCTATACATAAAGAATGCTGAATGTTCTATTCATTATCATTTTGCAAAAGAAATCAGAAACACTAACAAAGAGAAAGAAATATGTTATTGAAGCCAGATGTACAAAAAAAAAATTATATTACCATAAAAGTGCCATAAATGTTTGAGAATCAACAGGATTGCAGAGGATATGACCTTCTAAGGCAGGACTTGGTTCTTGGATCCACAGAAACAATGTGTCACTTGTGCCAAGGCTAATCTGGAGGGAGGGGGGGAAATAATTAAAGCTTTATCACAATGTGCATGGAAAGCAATACAGAAATTAAATTAAAACCATTTGTTATTACCACTAATTGTTTTTAAATTACACATTAAGTCAATTGAATTCGTGTTGAAGCTAACTCTGACTTTGGTTGTCACGCCAGTGAAATACAGACTAGATGGAGGCTCAGGTTTCAATGCCTGGAGCACTGGTTAAAAAGTCACAAGAGTTTACGTAAAATCTTTCAGGCAGCTTACAAATTGATAGAAATAAAGCAACTATGAATTCAGCATACAGGAAAAATAAAACTAGCAGATAAATTTAACTCTTAGCATACAGCTACTTTACATTTCATGTATTTCATTTATTTGGAAGCAAGGACAAATTCTGGAATTATGTTTTGACTTACTGCAATATCTCCTTCTTGAAGTCTCATCCCTGCCAGCGATGCTGAAAGCAAAGAATAAGAATACCAGATGAAAAGTTACTCTTTTTACTCAACTATAGCACATTACACGAGACATCACAATACATCACATTCACCATCTCAAAGCACAATATAAATAGCAAATATGCTCATGAAGGCCTTGGCATATACACTGTAAAAAGATGGGCAAAGCATTTGGGTGAGGGAGTGATTTTTAACAGAATCAAAATGGTGAAGACAAAAGACCACAGAACCACATAATTCTCTAATGTTTTATATATTCAGGTTTTAAATGTTGTGGGCCCTTACTCAACAACATACTTTAAAGGAGAAACACTCCCCCTTACATCAGGCTACAGGCATATCTTATTGGACTAAGCTGGATTTGAGTCTAGACAGAAATTGGAATTTTGTGAAATGCAGAATTTAACCATCTTGCAGAGTATGAATATACCATGATGAAGTTTTCACCTTGATTCCATCCTGCATATGCTACTGTAGTATGGGTAAGTACTTTATTTTCACACTCTTGAGAAACAGACTTTGTTCTACACTGAAACAACCTCCAGAGTGTCAAAAACTGACCCTAAATAAATACCTTTCCTTATACTGAGATTTATCAGTCTGGTAAATGGAAAGCTCTAATTTTTAGGGAAAACCTATGAAGCTTTTTGTTTGAAATGATACAACAGCAATTTTTTAATTCATATTGTCTAAGTTAAAACATTAGTCCATAGTAAGGATAGCTTCTTAGGGGCAGGCAAACCAAAACTGAAGTGATCACAAACCAAATGAAGTCTCTTCTCCTACTAGGCAAAAGAGAATTCATTTGTCATACCCAGCTTATCCAAGATGTCTATACCTCAGAAGAACCAGTGATGGAAGCTGTTGGAAAAAGGTATTAATGCTGATAAATATGACACTTTTTCACTGTATAGGGAGCATCTGAAAATCAATAAGATTGATTTAGAATTTTAGTACATACAAAATCATATTCATGGAATCTCATACATTTAATCATCTCACCTGGATTGTCTCCTGTAAATGCTACTATTTTACAGTCTGGGCTAAAACCATAACGCTGACTGTAATATGGAGAAATGGGCCCCTAAGGGAAGAAAGAAAGAGAGAGGAAAAAAAAGCTCAAAAAAATGGAAAGTTATCTCGCAATGTATGACACGTAACATAGAAATGAAAAACTCCAAAGCAGCTGTAATAATACTGTCTGTGTATTTAAGGTATGAATTAATATTTTAAAGATTGTGCACCTAATTTTTTTGTTGGTGAGAACTTCACAATACAGATTGTGAAATATGTTAAGTAAATAGTAAGACTTTAGCTTTGGGTCTCACTCCAGTTATTCACACCAAGTAACAAACACATACATCTATTTTGCACACATACATTAATATTAATGCATAGAAATTAGAAATTCAATGCAAACACAGAGAAAACACAACATTAATATACATCAAACATCAAATGCTGGAATATGACCCTTGTTATTTTAGGGGTCAAGAACTGTATTCTTTTAAACCACATTTGATAGCCATAGAGAAAAAAAAAGAAGAAAACTATATGTAAAAAATACAAGGAAGTCTATAATGTTTTTTTGTATGTTCGTCTCCATTACAGCTCAGCACTGAGTTCAGTTGGATCCAGTCATGGGTATCTACACTCTCTTACATGTGCAACAGCTAAAGCAAAAGCTCTTTTTGTGCCTGGTAGTATGACTAAATTAATTTACTCTAAGAGATGTGCAGCTTGATTTGATTTCACCATTATGCTACATGAACTGAGGAGCTTTAAATATACCAAATTATTCACAAAGATTACCTAATTATCTCTACAACAGTTTAAAGCAAGGTCCCTGTCAAGAAATGCAAATGTTGGGTTCTGTTTCTGCAGCAATAAATACTCTGCACAGCTCTGCAGTGACCAGGTGCTCTTGGACATGAGGCATGGACCCAGATTCTTGACCTCTAAGTTTCTTGTCACTGGAGCTTCAACCAAAATTTTCATCATCATAGCCCAGCACATGCAAGAATCCAAGGTAATCAGTGATGAAAGCTCAGACAGACACTAGCTACCAGCTTTCAAAGATGCCTGTTTCTGCTCTGGCATACACAATTACAACACACCTGGAAATATTAAATCAAGCAGTGTAGCTCTGAGGATAACTGCAGACATACTTGCAGACACACTCACATGCACTCCAAGAAAGTACAACTAGCAGAAGTCTGAGCACAAAGCTTTGTTGCTTGCAGCAGTTCTAGGCATGTACATACCAGGATTGAGTGGGATGGTACAGGGCATCCTAGCTTCTCCTCTAATCCAGGTGCACAAGCATCAAGACAGGTCACTGACCATGCCTTTTCCCAAATCTGCAGCAAGTTCATACCAGAACCTGCAAGGAAAAAAAAAAAAAAAAAAAAAAAAAAAAAAGAGAGAGAGAAAAAAAAAACAATAAACCAAACAGGTAGATATCATTAAACACTGGACAGTACTACATCAGGAAATTCCACTCTGCTACAGGCAAAAGAAAAGTTATGGATGCATATTTTACATTCAGTGAGAATACTTATGGGTCTTCTATGCAAAAAAGGATACTGATGATTCGGCCTCTGGGCAAGTTTCACTATACATTTCAGTTATTCCCAAATTAAGAGCAAAAATAAGAACATTGATGCTTCCCCATTCACTTCTCCCTAAATCTTCCACCTTAGGCAAGACTTAACTGCAACTATCTGAAGGTGATGCAGCAATGTCACTGGAAGACATGCTGTGCTTACCTGAGACCTAACAATGAAGAAATCTCCCTCTGGCTGGTATGGCTTTACACTGCTCCTACTTTTGAGACTGACCAAACTTTCTCCATATCAGCGTTACCTTCTTCAGAGATTGAAAAAAAACCCTTAGTTGTACACCTCCAAGGAAACCAAGAGGTCAAATTTTCAAACGCAGCTCTTAATTTTGAGACTAGCTTGGAGAGTCCAGCTTTGAATATCAAAGTCATGATTTTCAGAAATGCTGAACAGCCCAGCTGAAATTTACATAACATACTGAGCACTCCACATCCCTTGCTTAAATTTCTATGATGCTTTTAATTGCACATTTCATTGAGCCTGAAAACCTGTATGTGTTTCTGGTTAGTGCCATTCGGGGACATATCAGTCTTATTCTAGATTAATATTTTCATTTCAAAGGCTGTTTAGCCCACAACTTACTTATCTCAGAAACACAGCCACATTCTCAGCTGAGCACAGTGAAAAACCTGAAATGTAGTTAAATTCAATACATCTTTAAACTTTTTAAAACACAAAGATGGTGAAGTTGACCTGACTTGCAGTGTCTGTGGAATAAGACTATGTTTGCACTGCTGGGACACAGAGGAAGAGAAGGGATGAAGCCAGCACATCACAAGGCTCTAACAGTGCTCTTATTCTGAAGAAGGGAACGTGCCTGCAACACTCCACAAGGAAACACTATGGGTGGTTATAAATAAAAGCCCACCTTATCAACTCCCAGTATCCTTTTTCACACAGGCTTAATAATGAGTTTAATAACATTCATAAATAAAGTACCTATTTGTGCAGCCCAATCCTAAGCACCATCATCAAGGTCTGGACCTGGTGCTTCATACAGTGTTGTGAGCATAAAGTCTTGTGCACTACAGATGAGACACTGGAATAATCCAAGCCAAACAGTAGGATGTTTGGATTATACTTAACATTAAAAAAACAGGATCAAATTTAGTAAAATAAATCAAGCAATCCTATTCCAGGCAAATTACACATACTTGAAAATTATGCACTGGTTACTCTGGCCTAGGATGTGAACACACAGGAATCTAATAGATAACAAAGTGCAATATAGCTCCCACTGGCAAGAGGTGCATTTCCTTTTTTTGCTACCAAAATTACTACCACCTACAGAAAAGGCAAGATATACTCCAGGTTCTTTCAGTTCCCTAGTCTTAAATCTAGCCACCTCCTCCTTCCAAGGGTAAACTGAGTCCTTCCAGGGTAAACTGAGCACAACAGTACAGGATGTGTGAGCCTCCCAAGCTCTCAGGCATAACAAGGCTTTCTACCAGGAAATATGTTTTCCTGGAAAAGTCTCTAATTTAAAAGGCCAGCAACCCCTTTGCTAGATTAAATTAAGCAGTGAGCAACAGAAATATTAAATATACTGGAATTTTACTAGAGAAAAGGTTAGTTGCTGTTCTCTGGGAGTTTTTTGAATAAAATTTCTCCCCCCTGCACACCTACAGAACCATTCAACCAGTATCCTCCAATGCAACTTAGCAAGATGTAAGGACATCCTCCAATCTTTTCTGCACAAACCAGGAAAAAACACTAACTTTTATGACCTTTATTCTATCCAAATTTATATTAAATGGAAATAACACTTCAGGTTTTTGACTTCTAAATATACTTGCACAAAGATTTTAATATGCCCTGGGAAAAAAAAGATAAGCCAATTTACCCCAACCTTACAAAGTCATTTGAAAGATGTGAAACAACAATTTTATAAGAACCATGAATCTATTGGCCTGGATTCATCCTAGCCAGCCGTGGACATGAAAACCTCTGGCCAGTGGAAAATAAAACCAGAGCTGAATGCTCCCTGGAACCACTTTTCTTTCTCCTTTGATTATACAAGGTGTGATGCACAGCAAGTTCCTAACTCAAGCACCTCTGGTCATGATCCACACTGCTAAGTTTAACATCAAATAAGTAATAAACTGAAAGATAAGGGTAAATAAAAAAAACAACATAACAACACAAAAAAATCAAAGTCAGCAAAGCAGCCCTTTGACTTGTCACTCCACATGGATAACTCAGCAGCAATGAAGGTCAATAAGCCAAGGCCATGGTCCAGCAAGGAGTGAGGAAAGGGTCAATATGTGGATAAATAGGAGTCAGTATTCCACTGAAGCATCTTGTAACATAAAATGACCAGGAACACAAGTGGGACTTGCTAATATTTACTACAAATACAAAAGTTTGTCTCAGCATTGTAGAGAAGACACAATAACAACACAGGGCAATTTCATTGCAAACACCAAACAATGCAGACTTGCATTAATCAACAAACTAATATCAATATTTGCACATATTTATAAAAAGAGTTATGTGCACTGGTAGGGCAGCACTCTGGATTCCCTTGAGAGTAAGTCAAAATCATGAGCAGTGTAAGTCTGCTGACACCACATTAGGAGCTACATTAGGAGTAAATTCTGCCCACCATGCTTCTTTTTGAAAAGGTTTCAGTTCAAAGCATTCTCGTTTGATAGAACAACAAAAACAAGTATGCTAAGCTATGGTTTGCCTAAGGCTCTCCGAAAAGCATTTCAAAAGATAAAGCTTTCTCTAGGTCAAAAGCTGAATAGCTGTTCTTTAAGGTATCTTCTAAAAGAAACAATGCCTCAAGTGTTCAAGTTGTTTAGGTCCCAAATGTATCTTACTTTTAACATCTGCACAATATAAATGAAAATCATTCTTCAATCCACCAGAAAGTAATTTGATTTTTTTTTTAAATCAATCACTCAGGGTGCTCAGCCATTCATGAGGAGTGATTTGAACCTTACCAGATTGTACCTTTAAAAGGAAAAATAAAATCCTGAAACTGAATAGCACATTTCCTACAATAACCTGCAAATTTGGAGAGATAAGTTATTGTGTGGAGCTAAATAATTTGACAGGGGCTTTTAAAGACGATATGACCTGAAGTTAAACCTCCAGAAATGAAGAATAGGTCTATTATCTGAACATTATTTAGAGAGATGCATTTTAAACTACAATATAGAGGTGCAACGTAAAAGATCAAGTGAATTGCAAGAAATCAAAAGTGACAGGAAAACAAGTTTTTCAGCTGTATCCAAATAACTACTGCATACATTATAATTATATTTTATTACTAGAATTAGAATTCTCTCTCATTATGTTAACAGAAGAAAAGAAAGAACAAGACAAAATATAGCTTACAATGGCAAAAAATCTTTTGTCTTATAAAGAGAAGTACAACATCCTGCTTAGTGCTCTTATCTTTTTTCACACAAAGAATTAATAATCTTACATGCTCTGAACAGTAGATAGCATTCATTCAAGTTCTGTAAATATCCAGAGGTGTAACAGAACAGGCTCTTCTAGAGCGGTATGAAAGATGCAATACATTTTCTAAGAAACTGAAGCAAATTTTCATTTTCTTTAGTTTAAAATGTTTTGGCTTTCAATCAAACACAGAAATTTTCATGTTCTGAAATCGAGGAAGTGCAGCTTTCTCTCACTTGCTCCAAGTAGAAAAGACAGAGCTAACATTAAAAAAAAAACGAAGCAAAAAAACAAACAACAAAAAAAACCATCATCAAGATTTGCTTTTAATACCTAGAATTAAAATTAACACTTCAGTCTCACTGAAAAATAATCAACATTATTTCTCTATCAGAAAAAGTACCTTTAAGATCTCTTCCTCTGAAATGCAATGGAATTAGCTCTGTGGGTTGTTGAAGTGCTCATTGCCTACTGAGGAGCAAAGTGCAAATCTCCCAAGAGTTATAGTTGCCAATGATACACAAAAAAATAAAATTTAGCTGTGAAAACACATAGCTAACAGAACAGGACCAAAAGATAAATGTAATAATTTCTCAACTGCTGTGAAATAGGCATGGACTACCTTGCAATTTCTAAGGTCTCAAGTATAACTGGGAGATCTGATATTGAATAAGTTGTCCATTAGCTAAAATTGAGGTATCTTGTCTTTTCCTACAAGCTTTGATGGAACAACAGAGGTGAAAAAATGAGTTGGTCTTAATATATGGGTGTCAACTATAGCTCTGTAATGCAAAAATTCCTTAGAGAGCCTTGTTATCTAACCTTTCAGCTCTGAAATATGTCTTCTTAGTTTCAGAGCAGGAATCAAAAATGCTATTTAGAAGAAACAGCAAAGCTCCCAGGAAAATTGTTTCCTTTGTAATTGCCATTTTAAATTGCCATTTAAAAGCTGGATAACTGAGATAACACACAACAGAAAAGAGAGACACCAGTCTTGTTACTTTTTTGTCTTTGTTATGATGAATAGAAAGATACTGAATGTTACTTTTTGTTTGTTTTTTTAACTGAGTATGTGATTTCTTTTGCTGGGTTTATGCTTTTTTTTTTTTTTTTGGTTCATTTTGAAAAGGTATTTCTGTTGCAGATCTATACTCCACTTAGGTGGGAAGAAAAACAATCACAATATACAACTTCTTCACATCCTGTGCAACTCAGAGCTAAACCGGCAAAACCAAAGAACAAATATCAGACCTATGAAGTCAAGCTAAAAAAGTCAGAGCTTTTATATGCTTTTAAATAGATACCTCAATATTCCTTTATATATCAGAGAGTGAATATAAAAATGTATAATTTCATTTAGAATATTTTCTGAGGAACCATTTTGTAAAAACAGGAATCATAGTACAATGGGGATAAATAAGCATCCCTTATCAAGACTATCAACAAATTAAAGGACTATCTAAGCTTGAAACCTAACCTTCATGTCATGAAAGTTGAAGGACTGAAAATAAAGAGCAGAGACCTTGTCCCCCTTGAGAATAAGGTGGGGATGGAAAGGAACATTTCCATGTTGAGTGGTTACTACAAGAAAAGGTCACACTTACCATCACTGTAATCAATGGGTGCATATGCTCCTAGGAAAAGGGAAGCTGCAAAACTACTAACCAAAGAGATTCTCTGAAAAAAAAAGGTAAAAATTAATTCCATCAGCATCCACTTCAAACAAAGTAAACAATTAAGTAATTTGAAGCAGTAAATGTTAATAGATGCTTCATGTTAGGCATAGAAAGCACACAAAAATACACTTAGGATTTTTCACTTCTACCCAAATAACATAGCAGATATCAGTCTGAAAGTAACCTCGTGATAAAAGCAGTTAATAGTTTTGCATTCTGGAACATGCAAAATGTACCCATATACTAGCATATTCTATGTTATCATGAACTAATTCACAACTTCAGTCTATCACAGAAGCTCATTTCAAGAAAAAACACTAAGAAAACAAAATCAAAAATAAACATCTGCATGTTGACAGCAGGGGAAATACAACAGGCAACACAGAGCACTGGTCTGTAAGCTTTCTGGCAGCTCTGGCACGGCTCTAATAGGACCTTTACTTGAACCCCTACCTTCCTCCCAGCTGAGACCCCAGACCTCCCAGAAGTTACTCCCAGGAGCTGGTAATCATCACCTTGGCACTGAATCACTACTTGCAGCTCTGCCTCCAAAAATGCATTAGATCCAGCTTTAGGGCTTCTAGTCCTGGCCCAAAAATGCCCTGGCCACATGACACAATGCACTGATCCCACACATACTCACCTCCACTACAGATTTGTCAGAAAAACTACCAAGTTAATGAGCTGCCCCCAAGTTTTCCACAGGATCAAGTATTATCTGTTCCTGAGAAGCTGGCATAAAAGCTGACAAAAATTCCTTTTTCTGTTCTCTAATTCAGAAAAAATACGTTTGTCACTCGGTAATTAATCAAAATCAAAGCTCTACCGCTGGAAATATGCCAACAGTGACAGATTATTTTTATTAATGATCACAAAACCACTGCTCCACACAGCATTCAGAGACAGACTACAGACAGAGCTCTAGAAGGTGGTTATAGTGGGCAGGAAACTTAATGATGCACTTGCTCTTCATGCATCTCTCCCCAAGAATATAGCTTATTGTGCTTAGATAACAAAGGCCTACCTTCTGTGGTGCCCCAATGGGCACTAGCTGCCTGAAATGGAAGGAAAAGGATGAAGTTAAGCTGGGAATCCACCCATGTAGTAAGCTGACCCAGAGAAGGAAAACCATCCACCTTCCACCTCACTGAGACTACCAAGCTGCTGGAGTACTTGCTCAGGGTTCCCAAGAGCAATTCTGACATAGAGATATTTTGCTCTTGAACATACCTTGCACGTCCTTTATTGCTAACAGGTGCCATCACTGCATCCATCCCTCAAAGTCTGAGCTTGGTCTGAGTGGTTCTCAGTTCCACAGACCCACTTCCCCTCCACTAATGCATTTTTATCTAAATTCAGTCTTAGCTTATGACCAGACTGGATAACCATTCTGTTTCATATCATCGCTTACTAGCATAAAGATTATAGAACATGTACTCAGAAGGAAAAAAATGGAGGAAGAAAAAAAGCAGGATTGTCCCACAAAATACAGAGTCAACTTTGCAACTCACTTCCCCAAGGAATCTGATTTTAAAAGCCATGAAAAAGTCATGATCAATACTATCAAGAACTGCAGTAATGCAAAACTGCAAGCATCCTGAAGTCACTGGTCTGGATGTTTGGCATGTTCTAATCAAAGGACAGGACCCCTTCCCTTGCTTGCATCACATTTGCAGGGAGTTTTCACCTTGCTTCAAACCATGGAGTTTCAGTCACAGCTAGATGCAGACTCAACAATCTAAAACAATAATGGAATTGCAAGCAATGGATTTCTGAAAATTAAAAAACAGAAGGAAACCAACTACACAATGCAATTAATTTGTAATAATAGCATCAAAGTAACTGCTCAGGGCAAAAGGGATGGAAAAAAGTCTAAAATCAATTGCAGGCTTTTTGCTACACACATCCACATGGATGCCACATTTTTATGTCAGAACAACCACATTTTTTAATACAAATGCCTAGCTCTAAGTGTGAAGTTTTCTACTCTGTGCTGAATTACCCACTTGTGTTTGTACTGCTGTACATACATTCAAATGAAAGTCTGTTCTTTCAAAACTTCTTCTACAAAAGTGAAATGCAATGGAACCCACTGTGGTAATGTAACATTCAAGACAGAACTGATGCCAGATTGTCTGTCCAATGACTAATAATTTTTAAAAAACAAGTTTCCAGTATTGATCTTAAAAACAAAAGCAGAATCAAAATACTCTTTAGCAACAAAAGTATGACAGGCCCACAAAATTACTTTCAAAATGTTTTCAACTTTGCTTTCCAATAAGTGTATTGAAGTTGTTCCAACCTCAGTTTGCATGTAGACCTCAGGATTCTGGCTGTAAATCTTTGCTATCTGGTTTCCTGTAAAACGCTGAAAAAGAAATGCAAATGCTTAGAAACACAAACCCTAAATGGAGTCAATAATCATTAACTCTGTGTAATGAGTTCAGTACATTGCACTTTGGATATTTAATTTGCCTGATGCATGATGAAAGTCAGTGCACAGCAGGCAATCTGCACTAAACAGGCTATAACACATAGTCTCATTACGAGAATTTTGCTCACCTTTAAAAAAAAAGTATGTGGAATAGCATTACTATCCATAATTTACATTTCAGAAATGACACTTCAATGGAATGAATCACACTTATTCTGTGCACAGGAAGCAGCACAATTCAAACACTGTCTTCAAATCATTGAAAAGGTTTAGGCTACCCAACACAAGTACCTCTCCAAGGCAGGTGAATTGGGAGGAAAGCAGGCAGTTTCATACTCAAAGGAGCAACTCCAGCATAGGCTTGTAATACTTGTAAAAATAATTACTTTTCATCCATGCATTATATCAAATAGCAAAAAAACTTTTCCACATTGAAACCTTAACCTTTAGCAAGTTAAAAATAAACTGTTAGTGGTAAACAAAGTCTGATTTCAACACTGGCTATTGAACAATGATTGAAGTACAGAGTCAGCAGTTTGGGAGGTTAGAGCTTTATTCTGTTGAACAAATAGTAGACAGGTGCTGAGATGCCTGGAGGGCAGCCCTGCTCCCAGTGCTATACTCATTGTCACAGCTATGAGAGAAGAAAGTGCCAGGAAGAGGAGACAAGTGACAGAGTACTCTCAGAGCATCCCAGACTTCTAAAACTCTTCTCTCAGGTCATCCCAATGAAAATGTTGCAGTGCAGGAGCTCCCAGGGCAGAACCTGTCCTGACACTGTCTTTCAGAACCACTGGCCAAATTGCTGCTTCCTGCAGCAAAATTTTTAGGGTTTGCCTAATTTCATTTTAAATTTTCCACATCTTCTTTTGTGAGACTACTGCACAGCACAGTATCATTGGAGTTTATTCAAAAACTCTTTCAAGGATAATGGCTGCTCATTTTCTGCTGTGGTACCACTGTGATGGCAGAATTGTTGCTATTACAAGACTCTGCTGTGGACTCACTTCCCACCCATTCCTTACCTCATAGGCTCGAGAACCTGTCATATTTGCAAGCTGCTGTGCTCCCCCAACAGCTTTCTCCAGAGCACTGCACTGGGAAGCTGTGCTAGAATCCATCCAGATGGGGCTGTTACTGACAGAAAAACAAGCCTGCAACAAAATATATTCCTTATTAGTAAGGGTGATCCCTAAGAAGCCTCTGCTAGAGAAGCAGCAGTACAGCAGACCTATGTATCAGCTCAGAGTTCATCTCCCTGAGGTGCCTCCTGGTCTCCTCTCAATGATTACAGGAAAGTGGATACTAGGCAGCATGCTGGTGAAAATTTTAACCCAAACTTTATACCAGAGGGAAGCAAAATGCTTCTACTGTTACTTGAGAGAAGCTCCAGCATGTGTATTTCACATACACTGCAGTACATCTCAGTATACTCCTTTGGTAGCCAAAGCCCTGGGCCCCTTTATTCAAGTTTAGCTGCACTTTTCAGGTTTCCCAACAGCTCTACTGACTGGTATAACTATTTGGAAACGCAACTGAGGCTCAGTACATTACCAGAGAGCATTTAAATTCCATTTCCATTAATTTTGCACAGATAATATTCCTCCAAAATTAATCATTTACCAGATCAGTAACACAAATGTCTCCCTTTCAACATGCAACTGTCCTTTCTGATCTCAAAAGAGGAAAGTTGATTCCTCCCTTCTATTCTTTTTAAATAAAAGTTTGTCAGATCGATACTTAAAACTTACCAACCACACACATTCACAAAATGTTAATATTCAACGATGCACTTTTTAGGAGTTTGTGTCCATGCAGCACTACGCTTCCATCCTTACACAAGTAAACTGGTCCTTTTTTGTTTTTTTTTTTATTATCTAATGAAATCAGAAATACTCAAAGGAAACTCGGGTACTATGGTATTTTTCAGTGCCATTTTTTATTAATACATACATTAAAAAGTAACATATTTATGGGTAGTTTACAATAATATTACATTTTGTAAAGGAAGAAACAGGCTGTTACTCTGACACAAAAGATTCTGGAATGCCTAGAGGCACCTGTGAGCTTTTAAAGTAGTATATACTCTTACTCAGCAGAAAAGGAAATGTCAAAAGCCCTGGAGCTGAAGGAATAACCACTGCATTTCACTTTATGCTACAGAAGCATGCAGCTCAGCCAAACAAGAGGAAAGGTTGACAAGGAGAAAAGCTATGTGTAAGGATCCAAACAAACACTGTGGCAGTTCTCCCTTCAGAGCTCTTTTATGCTTGTTACCTTTAGTGACTGATGCAAAGGCACTTCAGATGGGGCGTTCTTCAAAATGTGGCTGCTTCCTTTTTTCCAGTACACACTCCCATGTTGCTGTAGAAAGTACAGAAACAGAAGCTGGAGATGCCCTCCCAAGCCCCAGAGCTCATATCCTGAAGTGAATTTCAAACTCCAAGGGACACCAAACTCTCTGCAAACTGGGACCATTGAAAAATGCACCTTTTCAAATCAAGTGCTTCCTCAGACTTAAGACTGAGCAAAGCATATACTAAAATGAAAAAGTGTAGGAGTCAAGAGATAATGATTATTCTGAACTATAGCAACTTTTAGTGGGAACTACTATTACACTGCTAATAGCATTAGATACTTCTTTGAGGGCTCTCTGAGCTACAGACAGCTCTTCACAGCCCAGACTCTGCTATTCCAGCACTGCTCTCAGTCACATGTCTGCACCAGTCACCACTAACATACTGCATGATATTGAGAAGGTTTTAAGTTCCATCTCTCACATGGCTTCCTCAAGCCAGACATCTCTAATTGCACCCCTGCATGGGAGGGCACCCCCATGGGGGTTATGCACCATTTGGAGGTATAACCATGCACCATTTGTCAAGGTATAACCTTGATGACTTGACAAAGGATAGGTAAAATAAAGGGAATATAGTCTGGAAATACCCTGCCTTTTTCCACTTGAGTAAGCTGATGTTACTCAGCAGTCCCTAATTTCTCTTCCACTGAAGAATTCCTAGCAGAGCCTTGATATCAGCTGTGATATTCAGACACTTGCTCAGACTTTCAACTGAAATCGATGAAAACACAGAAACCAAAGCAACAGTTTTGATAAATTATCAAGATGAATAACCTAAAAATAATGTGTCAGAACTAGTTATTGCTTTGGTGCTGTCTGTTGGTGATATGGTCTGTTAAAAGTTAGTAAAGACTTCCATGTTTCACCAGAGTGACTGGTGAATATAAATTTATAAATCTCAGGGAAAAAAAGGCATTATGCACTACAGGTTAAATCAAGGCAACATCTCTATCATTTCTGCATCAAAGACTCAGAATTTTGTTTTTGTTGTTCCTAGGCAGATCTCTATCCCAGCAAACAAAAACTGCTCACCAGGATGCTACTGTGCCATTAGCAAACTGAGCTCCTCACTATTGCTTCTACCCCATTTCCACAAGCACCTGAATGTGCTGAAATTCAGCATCACTCCAGTCATTTCAGAATCTGTATGTAGAAAGAACTTAAATAACAAGAAACTAGTTGTGCACTATACTGATCCAAACAACTGCACTGGAAACCTCATCCTCCACTCCCATGACTTTCAAGGGATTGCCTTATGTGCTTCAGGTTTTCAGTTCCCCTGAGAAATGTGTCTTTTAGTGGATGCTTATGCAGAATCTTTGGTCTCACTTGATGTCATTATGGTCTTCTGCAATACAATTTTTTTAATTAAATGTATTCCTTTAAATATTTAATTAATATACTCTTTTGGGGAAAATACTCTTTTTGGGAAGTATAGTAAGACTGTTTTTTTTTTCTTTATAGACTAACCTGGCCAGCACCAGACAAAGCTCTGACTTGAGAGAAGTTAAAGCCTGAAGACTTCATCTTTTCCAAAATCATATCCAGAGCCTACAAGAACAAACAGAATCAAGAATTACTATAATGAGCTATCAAATTATGCATACTCACAATCTCTGGAATTAAGCAGTAAATTCATGTCATCACTGATAAGAGTTCATTGGCTGATAATGAAAAATCAGCTAATGACTATGGACTTCTAAAGAAGCTGTATAAATTAATTTGCTAAGTAAAAGTCCATAAAAGGAAAGTTTAATCACAGAGGGAAAAGAAAAAAAGATCTTTAAAAAAGCTGAATCACAAAGACCCATTCCTTGAAATCGAAATAAGATGCAAGAGTTAAAGAATTCCAGTTTATTTAAAAGCCTCTTTCAAGAGTGCCAAACACAAAGCAGGATTATCTTTTTCTGTTATTACTTTTGGAAATCTATGAAATCTTAATGGGGTGCACTCTGCACTCCATCCTACAACATGTAAGGTATCCTCAATACCACTGGCCCCAGTGTCAGCTGAAAATGTCGGGGAAAATTCAAGTGCATTTTAGCACTTTAAGCACCTGAGTTGATTTTTTTTCTTGACATATTTTCCTCAATCTAAGAACAAAAGATAATTTATCTTTACAAAGTCTCATTCAGATGAGCATTTCCCTGACTATCTTGAAAAATGAACCTCAAAATCTCCCAAGAAACATTTTAAACCTATAGTATCATATTAATTTACTAGTCACAACTGTTCCATTAATTATGGTTCAAAAGACCAATGGCAAGCAAATTTACCAAATCTTTGTCAACTACTGTGGATCATCAGCTGGGGATTCTATGGCATTTCAAGTATCTTAACTATTGATACCACACTAGCAAGACAAATTTACATAGTATCATGTGAGAGCAAGTGTTGCAGAATCTGCAAAGAAGCAAGAAAGGCTGGCTTTTAAAATAGAAAAAGATGTATTTCAAAATAAATCCATTCAGAGTGACTGGGAATCACTAAATAAATTGCTCTTTAACCACTTACCAGTGGAGATATCACTTGGTTAGGAAAGCTTATTCTAAAAAAAAAAATACTGAAATAACCTGGATGCTACAAAAAAACAGAATTAAACCAGGCAAAGCGTTTTTGTATATGAAACAAAAAGATGAGGCAAAAAAAGAGTAGGTTTTTTTCAAATGAGCAAAAGTCATCACACATATAATGCCATAAGAGTAAGAAACAAACAAAAATCTCCTCAAAACATTAGCAACTTCCATTCTGTTGGTAGCATTAATAGTTGCATACAGAAGACAAAGATTAACACTTAAAAGAAACAGAATACAAGCTAAATAACTATGTTGATTTGAATGATGAGTTTCACTATTAAATGGAATACATTTCCTTTTTAGTAACAGCAAGGAAGAAATTGAACTATTGAATTTGTTCATACCTTGACCCACATTAGCACAGGAGAAGTGACTGTCAGTCTGTCACTGTGAATATAGACTCCACCTTGAGTCCTACAGAAAAATGGTATTCTCTCTTGGTAAATTCAGCATTTTTTTCCCCACTAAGCAAAGTTCCTCAAGTTTATTAATAACCAAAGTGAGTTTGCAATGTTTTTATGTTAAAAGCAAGGACATGATCAGTGTCTGAAACCTGTAAAAAGCCATATCTTAGGAAGTGACATAAAAGACATTTGACCCAATTGCAAATGAAATAATTTGCAATGAAAGACTCTGATCCTGAAGTAAGATCTGTGATAAACTCCAATGCTGATACTGTTCAGTGGCTCCATGTAATTCAGAGTTATTTTTAAGTTTCCTAACTGTCACCATTAGTGGCTTGGACCTAGAAGATGAAATCCAATTTCTGCTGTTAAACCATCAAGTAAATAAATGTACTTCATTGAAAGATGGAGGATGACATTTGTAAATTCTAGTGTTCAGTTGAAGCAAACAAACACTGTGATCCTACATTTTACTGTGGGATTTGGAACCACTGAATTTATCTCCATATGCCTGTTTAGGTTCCCCTCATGTAATTTACTTGTTGTTATCTCAGTATTCCACCCTGACACAAAAGCAGTGCTTACTTCTGTGTCCCAAAAAAAACCATCAGTCATGTCCACGAGTCTGAAGTCCCCCAAAAACCCCATGAATTGGTGTATTTATACATAATACTTTGGGGCAAACTTTTCTTTTAGCGTATTTCCTGTTAGGAGTTCTTGTCATATCTACATACCAAGGAATGCAAGAACATATAGACCCTTGACCAAACATGAGCATGGCATTAACTTTTTCCATGCCTCTACACATATCAAAGAGACTAAATAAGGCAACAGCCCTCCACCCTGATCTCCAGTGTTCTAAATTATATTATACAAGTAAAATACAAAAAACCTTACTTGAATTCTGGAAGGTCTCTATCAAAATGAACATTATCCTCATAAATGACTCTCAGCTGTTCATCAATAGCAATGACTTTTAGCTAGAAGATATAAAACAAAAACAGGATGTTAACAAAATATAACAAAAATTAAATAGCATGTATGACTCATTTATAATAATTCAATTCCCACACACAGAGAATAGGAAGTAAGATAACCCCAATGCATACAGCTCTCTGAAAGTATGGGCACAATTTTACATAGCAACATATATATTTGTTTGCTTGTATCTGCCACTCACCTATCCCCAGTTTTCTGTCTCCTTAATCTCAAAGATCAAGATGCAGGCATACACTAAAAACAGCAAATTACAAGGTTTGTAGCCTGCATCATGCTAATCAATTTTTCCAATTTCTCCAAAGGATGTAGTATCTCAGATTAAAGATGCCATATTGTCTGTTTTGTTTTGTTGTTTACCCAACTCTCTTTTTTTTGTCCCATCTTACCACAGAAACTAACAGATCCTTAGGATACCTTGAAGACCTTCCCTGTACCCCAAACAGTGAGTTAATCAAATGCTACCAGTCTGGCAAAGCTCAGAGGGCATTACACAAGTGTATTCTGGGGGAAAGCAACTTCTTTAACAGGTAACTCCATAAAGCTGAGCTTCCTTGTAAGCACAAACTGGAAGAGTACCACAACCTTTCCTCCTCATCCAAGTTCCCCTCATACAGAAGAAAAACCCAGAAAATAGCCTAGGAAAGTGAGAAGGTAGCTCACATTCTGCATGCAACAAGGGGGAAGAGTGCAAACTGCTGGTAAACGAACAGACAAAAAAACCTACAAAGACTAAGTCATCTCAAAGAGGTGTATTTCATTAACAAGAGTGCCCCTGTTTTAGCCATACTGATGTAGGGCCATGATGTATGCACCAGCACAACCCATGCCCAATCTGATGCCCTGCACTACCTTAGAAATGGCTCTCACCCACTGCAGCTTAATTGGCTTTCTGCTTGCAGCATGGCCCCTTAAAAACCACTTGATCAACCTAACCTGGATGTGTCTTTTCAGGCTCCCAAACTTCAGCACAGCTGCAATGAAGTGATTTATGCTCTTACAGCTCTTACATACACATTCAGGCCTATGCATACCATGGGCCAAGTTTCTATTCACAGCGTGGTACTACCCCACTGTGTTGGCAAATCCAAATTTCAAGCAGTAACCTGAGCATCCAGGTTCACAATCCTATCAATCATGATTATTACAAGGACACTGGAAATGCTGGATTCAGGTGCAAATCCCAGCTCCCAGTCTGCCTCATCCTGCAGGCAGAAGGTCCTCTGGGGAGTGTGAGCGTAGAGCAGGGCTTTCCGGGATTAAATGCATCCTGGCAGGATGGGGAAGCAGGACCTGATGGGACACACAGCCTAGAGCTTCAGACAAGGCAGGGGACAAACAGAAAGGGATGAAGGATGCGCTTAGGCAGGTGAGGAGAAGGAGGGATGTGAACAGCCGGGTACAGGCAGTGCCGATGGCTTCACGCAAACCTTAGAAGCCTGCAACCTGGCCTGGATCGTGGCCAGCAGGTCCAGGGAAGGGATTCTGCCCCTGTACTCAGCCCTGGTGAGGCCACACCTCGAGTCCCGTGTCCAGTTCTGGGCCCTCAGTTCAGGAAGGAGATTGAGGTCCTGGAGCAGGTCCAAAGGAGGGCAACCAGGCTGGTGAAGGGATCCAGCACAAGTCCTGTGAGGAGAGGCTGAGGGAGCTGGGGGTGTTCAGCCTGGAGAAGAGGAGGCTCAGGGGAGACCTCATCGCTCTCTACAACTCCCTGAAAGGAGGCTGGAGCCAGGGGGGGGTTGGGCTCTTTTCCCAAGCAACTTTCAACAAGACAAGAGGACATGGTTTTAAGTTGTGCCAGGGGAAGTTTAGGTTGGATATTAGAAAGAATTTCTTCACGGAGAGGGTGATCAGGCATTGGAAATGGGCTGCCCAGTGAAGCGGTGGATTCTCCGTCCCTGGAGATATTTAAAAAGAGCCTGGATGTGGCACTCAGTGCCATGGTCTAGCAACTGCAGCAGTGGGTCAAGGGTTGGACATGATGATCTCTGAGGTCCCTTCCAACCCAGACAATTCTATGATTCTATGAAGACATGTGGAGGGCACGCAGGGCAGCCTCCAGCCCGGCTGTAATCCAGGAAACCCGGCAGAACAAACCCGGCACTGGGCGGAGGCAAAGAGGAGGCAGGCCCGATCCCCCCAAGCTGCGGGGACCCGATGGAAGGAGGAACAGCCCAGACCTGGCCACCCCTTGCAGCTCCCCCAACCCCGGTGGGCGCAGCCCCCCTGCAGGCGGATGTGGCGCCGGGAGAGCCCCGCCAGAGCCAGCGGGAGAGGGAGCGGGAGCAGGAGGGCTGCCCCTCCCTGTCCCCCTTCCCCACCGCCCTGCGCGCAGCCGCTGCGGGCCGAGGGCTGGAAGAGGAGAGGAGGGGCGGGGGAAGGTGTCTGCGGTACCTGCTGCGTGCTGAAGTCCCAGCCCAGGTAGCACGGAGCCGCCATGACGTGGAAGGGCCCGGCCGGCCCTCACCCTGGTCCCGCAGCCGGGAGAGGAGAGGAGGGAAGGGAAGGGGGTGGCTCTGCAGGCCCGGCCTCCCCGGGAAGGAGCCGCCAGCCCGGCCCCGCGGAGCTAATGAGTGCTCGGTACCGGGGTTAATGAGTCCTCAGCTCGCAGGGAGGCGGCCGAGCGGGACTGAGCCCTCATCCCTCACCCGGAGGGGCTTGGTGAGGGCTGCAGAGCCGGGAAGGGCTCTAGGGAACGCCCCAAGGCAGCCGCTGAGCACCGGGAACCCGGTGTTAATGTGTGGGATCAGGGTCCCGCCGGTGCTCGGATGGGTGAGGAAGCTCCACAGAAGCTGGAGAGGAACCGCCCGGTACACGGAACCGAAACAAAAACTGAGGAATTCCAAACTACAGCCCAAAGGAATTCACAAAGGAATTGCTCAGATGCGCTTCCACTGTGTTCCATTAAAAAATGCAGAATTGTTACTTTGGGTGAAGTTTGTTTGGGGGTTGGGTTGTTGGTTTCGGGTTGGTTTTTTTTTTTTGTTTTTTTTTTTTGTTTTTTTTTTTTTAGGTTGGAAGGGCTTAGGGAAGCTTTAAGGGTCTGTATTACCTGCTAAAGTAAGCGAAGTGGAAGTGCTTAATCAAATGAAGGCTCATCTAAAACACGCTTCCATTCGGCAGTCGAGACACTATCTCTGCAGAACCTTGAAGTCAAATAGGTTTTGCTCGCCTGGGATCCTAAACTGTTTTAACCATACAAATACTTAATTTGAAATGTCCTTTAAGCTATAAAATATTAATAATTTTTTTCATTTTCTGAACATTCCCAGTGATTTCTCAAAAATCTAATTCCCAGAGGTTTAGACTTTTAAGATTTCTAGTCACTACTGCAAGGAAAAACTTTTAAAATATTAATCCTGCAGGCTTTAAACTTACAGTGCGAGCATTCTAAATACACTCACTTCTAATCCACTACATCACACCAGCTTTCAATACTCTGTGTTGATAGTAACTGCTGTAGCAAGACGAACCTTTCTTGGGGTATGACTCTCTGAAGTCAGACCGATGCTCTGGCAGAAGCTGATGCCTTCAGGGTCAGTCAGTCTGGGCCAGTGCTGGTGCTCCCAACACAACCAACCTCTCCTCTGGCCTGCTCTGCAAGTGAGCTGAGCTTGTGCTGGAGGCCAGGCCTTTTATTGACCTCCTGGTTCTGCCCCTGCGCAGTTGGGCCCAGCCCTAACCAGGCACAGGTGGGCTGAATGCAGGCTCACCCCCACTGCCTGGTGATTAGCAGCACCTGGGTGTTGCCTTATCTCACTACACTTCCCCCCCTCTTTTTTATTTTTTTTTATTTTTTTTTAATTTATTTATTTAAAAGAAACACAAGAACTATGTGAAGTTCAAAGAGAAGCACAACGCGTCCTAAGCACGTGAGCTTTTTGACCTGTTAGATGATGTGTCGTTGTCTGGAATGGGTGTCAGGTTGTCTATTGGAGATCTGGTTGATGGATGTCACCCACATTCCGGAGTTTGGACGCCTCAAATATGTCCACGTGACGATAGACACCTTTTCAGGCATGCTTTGGGCGACTGCTCAGACAGGGGAGAAGGGTCTACATGTGGTCCGTCACCTGACCAATTGCTTTGCTGTTATGGGGGTCCCCCAAGTAGTAAAAACTGACAATGCACCTGCCAATATAGTCAGGAAGGTCCAGCAGTTCCTTGCTACTTGGGGAGTAAAACACATCACAGGGATCCCTCATTCATCTACAGGCCAGGCGATAGTAGAAAGAGCCAATCGCACCCTGAAGACATATCTACAAAGGCAAAAGGACAGCAAAGATATGGACCCACAGATGTGGCTTAGCAAGGTACTTTTCACATTGAATTTTCTTAGTCTAAGCCGTGACTCCCAACACAACCAACCTCTCCTCTGGCCTGCTCTGCAAGTGAGCTGAGCTTGTGCTGGAGGCCAGGCCTTTTATTGACCTCCTGGTTCTGCCCCTGTGCAGTTGGGCCCAGCCCTAAGCAGGCCCAGGTGGGCTGAATGCAGGCTCACACCCACTGCCTGCTGATCAGCAGCACCTGGGTGTTGCCTTATCTCAGTACAAACTACCTTCGAAATGTGACTACAAAATCTTTTTAAAAGACAGTTTAAATTAGTCTGGAAAATATTTACAATGTGGAAATTCCTTCAAATGCACAGTGCTGGTGGCCTGCATTTTAGAATCTAACACTCCAAATTTATCTGTGGAAGTTGCAGGCAGGAAACATTGCAATGCAGTAAGCCAAAGTACCAGCTCCTTTAAAAATAAAGGTATGTAGGACTGTCACCCGTTCATAGTTTGTCTTTTTAAAATCAGATGACCACCAGGTGGTGGTGAAAGTTTTACTCATGCTGGGTGGACCTGCCCTGAACAAAGGTCCCACTTAATCACGAGGCTGGGATGGAAATAAGGTTTTTAAAATGTTACTAGGAACTGCTTCCTTGTGTAACTAACCAGACAACAAAAAAGGATCAAATAACACACACAGAGACTGTTTTGCCATTATTCAGAGTGGGGCTGGTGAGGAGAGGCTGGCACTGCCCTTTCACTGGCTGCAGGGTCCCCAGGAACAAGTAAGGCAGTGGCTTGAAATGCTGCAATTTTCAAAATACAACTACACACAAAAAATAAGAGAAACTGAAGTCAGTTCTGAAGAAAACCATAGGAATGATAAATTACTTCAGAAAAGGAGATTAGTGGATTTTTTTTATTATTTTTTTTTAAGGAGCCATTGGTTAGTAGAAACAACAGTAAATTAATAAATAAAGCAATCTTTGGATGTAAGAATCGGTTATATTTATCAGCAATCAGATCAGGACAATAGTACTTTGCTTTAAATAACACAGAAAAATTGAGACTGGAACAATCATTCAGGAGAACCCACTGAAGGACAGAATGGAAATGCTATTGCTGCTAGTCTCAGTTTTCATGTTTTTCTGGAGAAAATAGGGAAGTTTGGAGAATCATTGCTTTAACCACTCATTCTGTTGCCCATCCTTCCATCAAAGTAGTGTTCTCTCAAACATGGTTGTTTGCATATGGAAAATGTACATTGCTGCTCTTCCTTCAGCATTAAAGTTCATACAGGCAGATAACACAACCATCAGAAATGTTTTTGAAAGCAAACAAGGTTTAGCTGTACAGTTATCAGTGCAGCTGCAGTCAATGTACTAGTGATCCTTTAACAGTGACAAATCCAGAACTTCCAGAGGGGATGGACAAAATGCCATTTGAATTGAAATGTCACTGCTGCTGATTAACAGCTTGAGGCTGAGCACAGATTAATCACTCAAGACACATAGAGCAGGATAAAGGGAAAAGGGAGTTTATTCCCTTTTTCCTATTAACTAGTTTCTGACCTGATAGAGAAAGAATACTTCCATGTTCTGCTAGGCCCTTGGCTGTTTTGGTAAGTTATAATTAGTATGCCAATTAAGGTTCTTTTTTTCTTCCCCCACTGTCAAGTTAACTTCAACTGCACATTTGTTTCAATTCATTGCAATGCATAAATTATTTTGATTATACTCCATATTCTTACATGAGGAGATTTTTTACCTTTTACTCTCACTATGAGTATCAAAATCAGCCTCTGGTCTGAGCTGCACCCTGATACAAACTCAGATTTAACTGCATTATTCAGCTTTACACAGGTGAACTCCTCCAAAACCAGTGACAGCCTAACTACCATGCTTCGTTATCATTACATCACCTACAACGTGCCAACAAGCCAGAGAACAGAGAGCCCACACCTTGGACATAAATTAGGATTATTATATTGACAGCTGCTCATCTGATTTATATTTGCTACATAGTTTAATGAGATGTGGAAGTACACACACCTTCACAGGAAGCTACAAAGCTACCAATCCTTTTGCTTCCAGCAGTAGATTTTGTGTTGAGTAGCAGGATGTGCTGTGTTGAGTAGCAGGACACCCAACTATTTCTGAGCCCCAAACAGGTATTTCACAGCAGAAACAGTAAGTCAGGAAAGAGTCAGTGCACACACAGACATCACTTACAGACATGCAACACAACCACAGGAGCCCATGTTAGACCTAATACTGGCACGATTAACCTCTTCCTGGTAAGAAATCTTGTGGGGTTTTAATTTGCCTTGAAACATTAAACATTGTAAGCTGGGTCAGACAAATGCCAGCCTATTTGCCAAGTAACCTGATAGTCACACGCAATGCTACTAATTAGGTGGGAGATGTTTAGCATGCTAAGCTCCAGGTAACACAACAATAACATGCTAACTCATCACCTAAAAAGATATGAAAATCTCAGCTTGAGCACCAGACTCACCTACTGGAAAGATAACTGAACAATAAGAATGCTCTAAAGGTCATTCCTTTTCTACTTAGCATTGCATGCACTCTTGTTATCACAAAATCTTCAGCAATGTTTAACCAAGTACTGATAATACAAAATACCCACAGTACCATAAATTAAAAGATGAAGCTGCTGTTCTTTTTATTGAGATGGCATTGTAACATGAAAAATGTTTCATTTTCCCTAAATATGCACTCAGCTGTTGAAGTTAGTTTTGCACATTATTTTGTGGTAACCATTGTGTTTGTCCATAGCTCCAAATGCTGTAGGGAGTCTCATTATTCATTCTGTAAGAATAAGTACTTGATGTTTAAAAGCAGTGGAGGGAGGAGGCTGTTATCCACTCTAGTTTTACTGATTATTGTGAATGGATGTACGTACAAAAATCCAGCAAAAGCTGTATGAACGAGTTCCAGAAGAGGAAACCAGTCCACAGTTGTTACATGGAGATAGAAGACATAGCTTAGGTATGGAAATTATTACACAAACTTATTGGTTGATCTAATTCTTGATGTGTGAACGTTTTAAATCTCAGGTGTGGCACTGCATTAAGCAATTAAGAGACCATAAAGAACTGGTACAGTATTCCATGTAAAAGCATATCCATGTACATGAACCATGGGTATAAGGAAAAAATGTAAATGACTTCTCAACAACACAATCTCAATTATACTGTCAGTTGCAGAGGTACTGGTCAATTTGCAGCTTTTATGTAATCATGTACATAAAATCCTCCAATTTCACTTCTATCAAATTCAGCAGAGCATGTGCTGAGTTCAGTGGGTACTGAATCAGACACTGTGGAATTGTATCTGGTTTTACATACTCTGGTCTTACAGATGTAATTTCACTGACTCAATTAGGCTGCTGGTGATTATCAAGTGCAGCACAGATTCCTCATGAGATCTCTGCATTGAAGTGAAGTGAAGGATGTTTCTGAATAGCAAATTATTTTTAGGATACTTTCCTCCCCTGCACAGAATTCAAGTCCATATTCATTCTCACAATAGTAATAGTACTTAACCATCCTCTTTGGAGAACTATCTTAGCTAGAGCTATTTGCAAGGCTTATTAAAGTGAACTTACACACCCGGCAGATTTCCTTGAAGATGAACTGAAGTGGTTTGTGTCCTAATGCTCAAAAGCAAATATCTCAGAAGCAAGATGTTGCCATCCAGATAAAACTTTTAATTAACAACAGATTAACCAGTTCTTTCATGCTGTACTTGATTCTTATCAAACTCCACTTACAGGTAAGTACATTTTATTGATTAAAACCAATCAAAGATAAACTCATTCCTACTGAAGCAATGCCTGAGGAGGAAACTAATAAGGGCCAAGCCTTGCACTTTTCAGCACCATCCTTCAAGGATCAAAAGTCATTTTGCTATCAGGAATGAATCAAAATCAGGTAGTTTACAGGTGGAAAAAATCAAGGCAAAAAAAATTACATGCCTTATCCGATTTATTTATACCCTGCTTGAAATTCTTCCAGAGTTCATCATTTATGTGTATTATATGTCACCACACAGAGCTGTAGACATCCTAACTCCATGGATAGGAAACAGAGTAGTAGATGGTGTAGAAAAGATATTTAGCAGCAGTACTGGAAATGTGAACTCTGCTTATTGGAACTGGAATTTAAGGCACCTGTGTAATCAAGGAACCATGAATGTATTTTTAAAAGTCTCTGAAGAGGGCTACTAAAGACAATTTAGTTTCCTTGCATCCTCTTCTCATCAACAGTTTTAGGAGGTCAAACTGAAGTAAATGTAGCCATCTTGTTTGTCATAGTAATTTAATAAACTCGAAAACTAAGAAGGAAGCCCGGGAAACAGTAAGGAAAGACATTAGGGTTCATTTATTTAAACTCTCTGACTGATAAATAACTTCAGTTTCTCCTTAGACTTGCCTCTGCACACTGTCACTTCCAAAAGGGAATATGGGAAGTTCTCAGTGGGCAAGGACAGCAGAACTACAAAATGAACAGTTACTCCTGACCCTAAGTCTGGATGATAATTATTTACACAGAGGGAGCAATGCTGCTGACAAACCAAGAATGAGCAGCATTCTAGGAGAGCAAATTTCATCACTTTAGTTTCTTTTCCACAAGTAACACACCAAATTAAGGTTACTTAACCTTCAGCACCAACAGAGTTAAGACAGAGCAGATGTTTTTAAACACTGTTTGTGCCAGCCACTGAAAAGCCTGTACAGAACATCTGTACTGAACTCCTCACAGCCAGCACCAAGCAATCTAAGATGAATCCAGTGGTTTCTGTAGGACCGCATTTATCGTCCCTGAAATAAAAACCAGAATGTATTTCTGCAGAGGGAACTGGATAACACCAAGATCTCAACAAATGAAAAGCCAGATACACTTCTAATGTCTGAAAGCACATGAAAGGTCAGATCAGAAGAAACATCTTGAGATCATACTGAAAATGTGCATTGTAGACTCTTTCATCCCATTAGCATGGACATGTAGTGAGACCCCAAAAAATAATCTTCTATCATTGGAAAGTCCTTTGCTGCAACTACTTAACCAGTCCCTAACTGGGTAATGCTTTAATTTTTGCTTTCAAATAACAAATATATATGTCCTCTTATATATGAAAATTCTCATTTAAAAGTAAACAATTACTATTGAGTCTACTAACACCGTCTAGTACCCATATAATTGCAGGTACCCTGTTTCTACCTGTTATTACATTTTTACAACATAAAATAATGATTTTCTAACATTTCAAGACTGCATTTAAAATAATAATTAAGAAAACACTACAGAAAGTTAGAGGTGGTTATCACAGTAACTTGGATTTTCCTTCTCAGTGCCAGTTAAAATCAACGATTATTTGTATTCTGTCTTTGTAACCTGCATGAACAGTATTGGACATGTCTATAATTCTGCACGTGAAAAACACAAATAATCATACATACTTTTGGTCTCAGGTGTGCAGTAAAATCCAGTGTTACAGGAAGTGCATTCAGACAGTTAACCATTATGAGCATTTCTAATTATCTGTAAATCAACAATTCTTCCTATAAAGTCCTCCAAACAATTTTTTAATAAAAACCTAATTTACTACTCACAAATTAATTAGTACAAGATAAAATTAGTTGCATCTTCTTAAATGAGATTTTTGCAACTAAGGTCAAGGGAAGTAAACATCTACTTCAAGTTCTAAAAGCCATTGCTTTTGGATTATGAAGCATTCTTAAATATTTTTACCTCAAGGAAATGAATTGCTTCCATTGTGTGATGGAAGACACTTAAGGGAAATATGGCACTTCAGACTTCAGTGGATAATCAAATAAAAATTACTTACAAATGACAACTGTGACAGGAGTTTGTTCAATTAAAGACAGGCAAATTTTTACACAAACCTAATCATGGCAATAAATTTTCAGAACCTGTAATTCTGTTAGGAAATGTGCGTGCCACTGCCTGGAAATGGTTTCACTGCTTATATTCAGCAACCTGCAAGCTGAATGGGGGCCTCTCCTACCAGGACTACAACAAAGACAGGCATACAACTCCAATAGTGCCACCTGCTGCAGATTTTAAAAGTATACAGTGGTCTGCAGATCCAAGCAACTCAATTTACAGAAGACTAAACCACTGACTGGTTTAAACAGAAGTCATAATTTTGTGTGGATGTATGACAATTTTTTTTTTATTTTTTATTTTTTTTAGTAGTAATACCTAAACAGGCCAGGAGTACAAAGGAAGTGGTTCCACTGTGATGTAACCCATCTTCAAGTTTAACAAATATTAGTTCCATCAACTCACTACACATCAAAACCACAATTAAGTCTCTGCACTTCGGGGTATCATGTAGACTAGACCAGCAGCTCATTTTATGCATCATATCCTGGCTGCAAATTATTCTCACAACACACACACATATATATATATACACACACATAGACACAAACACTCCTTTATAGCAAAGTATACACACAAAAACATATATAAACACAACCATGTATATGTACACCTCTTGAGACTAAATAAAGATGCCTTGTTCACAAGCTTTCCCTGAACAGGAAACAAACTGCAAAGTGTATGGATTGCCTCAGAAAATAAGAGCTGATCCTGTTCCCTGTTCCAGCAACCTGCTGTACTACCTGGACTTATTCACTTCATGTCACTGAGCATCTGGCTTCTTTTCCCTGTTTCTGGTTTCTTTTCCCTCTTTCGGGTTTTGCTGCTTACCCATGCAACTGTTTGTGAAGAGACTGCCTCATGTAATCCATTTGTGTAACTAAGTGTGATGGCTTTTCCCTGATCCTGAGGGAATGGTATTGCACAAGTAATTAAAAATCATCATAATTTCTCATCAGATACAAACTCATTATAATTTAAATGTTCTTTTAATGAGAAGTCAAGTGCACTTCTTTTAAGACAGAGCCTACATTTCACGTTCAGAGATACTATCCTGGTAATTCTTCCTGCAACACGAAGTCAAGTTGCACAAGTCACTTTGACAGGAGGTCAGCGAGTCAAAAAGTGTGATTGGAATTTCAAAAAGGTTGGTTAACTTTTATGACCATTAATAATGTTTGTATTGAATGCCAGCTCAAACTTCAGTGAGGTTAATTAAATCTCCTGCCCTAATGTATACACCAACTGCCTGAAGGCCCAAAGGAGGACTCCATGTGCCAGCAACTCAGAACATGGAACAAACAAGGCAGTGGAGGGACTCCTTTTTACAGAGCACTGGGTGTTTGTCACTCCTGAAGAGTGAATATCAAAAGATCTACCAAAGCCACGACACATCAGAACAACTCCAACAACACGTGCTTTTTCCAGGGTCAAGAGAGAAGCTAATTTGAAGAACATCTCTAATGTCTATGTATTGTATTTACTGTTCTTTCTCTGACAGAAGACTGCAGGTGAGGCCAGCAACATGATTTGCAAGACACAAGTGTATTGGGAAGGCAAAAGCAATTATTAAGTGAATTACAGCTGATGTACACAAGAGCCTGCTGAGCCTTACCAGAACTCTGCACTACGTAACGAGAATCTTGTCACATGCCTACACACAGCTTCCAAAGGGATTTCCAAGTTCTGCAGGATTCAAGCCTGATGTAGTAAATAATTTATGATGCAAATCATCACATAGTTTCTGCCAGTAACTGGAAAAATACAGCACACCGGCATTCTTTCCACACACTGCCCCTTCATGATTTTTTAATGCAATGTTTTCCACTGCAAGTATCCTAGGAGATGCACAATTGTATTAAAACTACTGTTTAAGAGCATTAGTTTTTCACATACTACTCTCTTGGGCCCTTCCAGCAGTCCAAGATGGACCTATTTCAGGGAGAGAAACTGGGAGTTCCTAGTCCAGACACAGCCTCTCATTTTTTTTGATATGATGACGAGGCACATATTTTTAAAATTCTTTGCCTCCTTATTAGATAATACTAAAACATGTATGGTAAGTTTTAAAACATGGCTTACCATTCATCTAAAGACTCTCTGCAGCTCTCAGTTAGGAAATTATTTCTATAGTTCATTTCATTTTATAGAAAGCAGAAAAACTGAATGAGTCAGAGTAAGGCATTCTCATCTCTAGCCTCCCAGTTCCATGTGCCATTGGTAAATACTGTTTTGAATCTGCATTCAGGCCTGAACACTTTTAAAACACACTTAAAAGGGAGAAACAAGCACAAAATCATCCCCTGTCACCCTACCGCCCCAAGAAGTAGCATCAAGAATGACACTGGATGAAAGCTAACAAATGGAGAGTGGAGGACAAAAGACACAAAATACATGGAAAGAAACCTGAGGGAAGTATTTCCTGCCCTGATGAAAATACTGTCTTGTGGAGGTCACCATGACAGCATCCCTTTAAGCACTAATATTACTACTTAAACCAGTATTACCCAGCCTTCTGTGCACCTGACTGTGTTCAATGAGGTTTTGTATTTCACTGTTTTTTTTGGCAAAGCTTCATACACTCACAGCCTTAAGTCAACATTAAATTCAACTATCCAGTCATAATCATAAGCTCTGTGTGCAATTGCTCCAGAGGCATCGCATGAAAAGAAGCTGACTGCAATCCCCAACTTCAGAGCAGACCACACAACTTCTGAAATAAGTCACCGTTCTTAGAAGAAAGTTGCTTCTTTATTTAGGAAGATATCAGATGCTCCATACTTGATTTGCTTTTTTTTGCCAACACAATGAAGGAAATGTCTTGCTTCTGCACGACTTTTTCTTCCTTGTTGGAACAGATGGTGAAGGTTTACAAATACATGACTGGTATTTTTTCTGTGACTCATACCTCAGAGCAACAGGCTTCAGATCACGATAAGCAGCCAACCAAGATGGATGTAAGCTTCCTTGAGGAGCAATATGACCATATAAAACAGAAGCAAAAACTGCAGTCACACATTATTGTATTTAAAACAGGTATGCTTACATTTAAAGGAAACAATGCAAATGTAGATGTTATGCTTTTAATCTTGACTAACTTCTAGCTTTGTTCTTTTTGCGCTCAGCTTCAGGAGAGATAAAACGTTAATTCATTTTTTGTCATTTTCAGATTTTATTTGTTTGACTGAAAGGTGACCTTATGTTTATTTCAATTAGCTTCATAGCAGTGAAACACTACCGTGAATTTGAAGCAGAAGAATGTATTTCAGATAAGGTTTTACAGGTTTTATGTCAGTGAAGTAAAATTCTAAACATAAATGGTAACTTTTACAGGAGCTATATACTTCATGCCTATGATCAATGTGTTTTTCCAATGTATTCTGTAACATTTCTGTTCTCTTGAATGCTTCCATCAGAACAAGCAATTCTAGGTCTTCTGTCTCTTTTTCTCTTCTTAGTCTGTGTAAAGAAATGTGTTCTACAAGACTACAGGAAGCAAGAGCAAATATCAAGAGACTAGACTAGCACAAGCTGGGCTTTTATTAAGAGATAATTTATAGTGTAAGAATTATAGTGTGTAACACTAGCTTTAAACCAGATGCCCCATTTTAAACATTGGTTGGAATATACATAAACTGAAAACCAAGTAACAATACGTGTCTCTCATCTATCTGCTATGTCAGAGAAATTTTATGTAGGAAAATTCCAAATACTTTAAACTTCCAACATTATATTGAAGTATTGTCATTTGCTTTCCAAGTTAAAGTAATATTGAGAATATTAAGTCAGTTAATGAAGTTGTCTTCTGAACTTAATTACCATATGAAAAACATGCTTTGTTCACCTCTCTTGTTAGTACTTACCTCAACAAATACAGAGCCTAAGTTATTTCAATCTTTACATTTTCTCCTACATATTTCAGCAGTTCTAGATTTTGGCTGTGTCAGACTATATCATCAAAACAACTGAAAAACTACGTAATTACAAACTATACAACAGAATTCTTCAGTATTCTTTCATTCAAATGCCTAGAAATTTCTACGTTAAAAGAATTTAAATCTGTGAGGAGCATATATATAGATATACAAGCTTATTTTCTCAGGTATGAAAAGGCAACTAACTTGAAGACAAAACAGCCCACCTAATCAGCTACAGCAAAAAGCCAGCTACAGAAAGGAAGCAGAAGTCTGTATTTAGATTAAATTCAAATGAAGCTTCACATACAATGAATGTAATCAGTGCAGGTTTGGGGTTTTTTGGTTGGTTTTTTTTTTTTTTTTTGCAAGGACACCATTTGAAGACTAAATAAAAGACATAGAAAAGTAGGAACATACAGTTTCTGGGAACTTTAAAATTTAGTAGAGCTAAAAGTTCACATACCAGTATTTTCACATACATACACAGAATCCAAAACATTCACAAAACCACATAACCTACTGCACTGAACTTATATCTTTAAATAACTTGTGTGGAAAGCATTAATTTTACTGTTAGAAGAAGCTGAAGTTGGGGGGAGGCGGGGGTCAGCTTGTTATGCTGAGTTCTCAGTGTAGTGGAAACTGATCTTATACATTCCTATGCTTTGGAAGCTGTGAAAACCTATTACACAGCTCAGCCCTTTGAGTCTGTTATATTATAACCATATATACATATATGAACAAGTTTCCAAGAGCATGTCAAGCAGAAATGAACACAACCACATCAGGAGAGCCTACTGCCCTACACTCTAAGTTATGAGCTTGAACTATCCAGAAGTTTCAGCTAATACCAAAAGGCAGTCCACACATGCATCAATATTTTGTACTGGAAAAAGGAGGACAAGAACACCAGCACCACCACAACCCCACACATACCTATAAACATCAGAGGCCAGACACAAGAACCTCATATAAACATCATGTAAGGAGGGCACCTTCAGTCCCTCATGGTCTAAAAAATCTCTGCAAAAGGTCTTATTCTAAATAGTAAGACCCTAAATTGTTTCTGCTGGACAGACCAGCTGTCCTGTGATGATACCACAGGGATTTTGAGCACTTCAGGTTTATTTCAGCACAGCTGCAATGGTAAACTCCAGTTTTAGCTTTGTATGTCACTACCTGTTTGCCAGAGCCAAGAAGGTGTGGACATTTGAAGAGAACTTAAGATTCTCCAACTTCTCTAGGTTTTTTGTAGGTTAGTAACTGAGAAGGCACCTCAAAACAATTTTCTTTTGTTTCTTCCCCAATACATACAGCCATGTTCCTGCTTCTGCCTGTTCCTGATTAGCTGAGAACAAAGAGCATGATAAGATTTGAAAGTCACCAGATAGTGGATAATACAGCAGTGTATTCATTATTTATTGCCTAAGAAGCTGAAAAACAGTATTTACTTTAGGAATTAAATGGAACATTCAGAGCATGAAGTCACAACAGAATAAACACTAGGGCTCTGACTGGAGAAATCTCTTCCAAGAATTTCCCAGGCTAGCTTGAAGTAAGATTAACTTTTGTCACTTCAGACCCTTAAAAGTATCTCTCTGATGACAGCATATGGAAAAGCCAAATTGTTAACAATGCCCAAAATAAACCAAAAAAACAAGCCACACAAAAAACAAACAAAAAAACAGACCAAAGAGCTGCCTAATTATTTCTTTTGAAGTGTAAAAGGTGCTGAGTGTGTGTAAATTCAACACACAGTAGTAGTTCAGACTCTTACATTTCTATCGTAAATTATTGCTTACTTTTGTGTGCCACTAGCCAAGAAATTAAATCAGATCTGAACTCAAAACCAGTCCAGACTATTAAAATTGGACTAGATGCATTACTTTGAATTCTGATCAGGATAGTTCATAATTCTTATGACCAGTTGATAAGGTACAAGATAAAACCTGATGTTGCCTACCAGTGCTAGCTCAGCCAAGAGTACTACATCCACAGAAACATGCACAGCTTCATCACTTCAGTCTTTCAGTTCCTTCCTTATTGTGTTTTATTTACACATACAAAACAAGCCCTAACTTTTGGAGCTTGGTGCTGTCCACTGCTGTTCTGCAGAACACTGAGGGATCTAGTTTGCAAGTGGGCTTTTTGCAGCCACCCAAGCTCATCTTTATTTCCTGGATCAAATCCAGTTACAGCTTTGATTCTCACTGTTCCATGACAGAGAACAGTGTGTTCTTATCTCTGTGAATGGTGTCACTCTATGAAATTCTGCTGGTACACATCACTGCATAGACACATGTAGACATGTATATCTCTGAGCTCTGCAAGTGGTTTAGTCTCTTTTCTCCTGGTAGCACTGCAGGAGAGCAGAACATGAGAGCTGACACAGTTCTCACTCCCAGAGTCATGCTGCAAAACAGCTCTTATCAGATGAACCTTGCGTGGCCAACCCCAGGAGCAGGAAAAAAAAAAAATATATCTGCAGGTGTTGTTGCTTCACCAGTGGAAGCACTGAAAGTCCCTCCTTAGCCAAAGCTGTGTTGTATTACCAGTAAATCAGCTGGGGCTGACTGACATCTTCAAATATCTCCTTGTAAAGATGGTATGAAAGACAGTTTCAAGGAGGAGTTATGCTGTTGGTTTGGGGGGGGGGGTTTGTTTTGTTGTTTTGTTTTTTTTTTTAAGGCTAATTTGTTGGTTACTATTTGAACCAGCTTCATTTCAAATTCAGGGTTACAAATGTTTTTTTAATGGCTATACAGATACTCTGTTTCAGAATATAGTGAGCACCCTTATGTATCTACTTTTTTCACTTTAATATGCTTTGTAACTCAGGTGGCAACAGACACAGTTCCTGTAACTCAACCCTGTGAAAAAGATCATCATTCTGCACAACTACTGTAAACTACAGCTATACTAATTAAAGTGTATTTCATTAACACTTGCAACATCAACATCAGTGTTCATCTTTAGTGTAATGGTTGTTTCTATTCATTTTTAAAGCACAGAAAGCCAGTCATGTTTGGTAATTTGCTGGATGCTACGTGTAATTTAAGTAGCATTAGAATTACTGTCCCTAATAACTTATACATTTCTAACAGTAAGTTTCATAGTGACCAGGTTCTCTCCTTCTGTTACAGCTACTCTGTACCATTTGTTGAGCAAGAAGATTTTTCCTCTGAGTGATCATTCAGGGAACACTAGTCATAAGCTATTTACTTTACATCATTTATACTGGCTACAATAATAAAATTGCAGTAAAAAAACCAACCCTGTACATTAATGATCCTTCATTAAGAAAAAGAAGAAAGAAATTCACAGCTTGTTTCATCTAGACACAGTCAGTATTTTTAAGCTGTTTGAATACAGACTTCAAACAGTATCAAACAGAAAATTCTTGTCTTTCAGATCACAGCACCTACTTAAACACAGACCAAGTCCCTGCTCACCTTAACAATTTTTGCTTACAAGCAAATAATTACAGAAAGTCAATTCTCAATCTGTGTTGTTAATGAGTCTTAGAGTACCAGTTAGATCAATACTGACTGGATAAATCTCCATTTTCATTTGACTAACTCTAGGGTACTATTTATGTCCTTAGAACTGCAGAACTGAGCATGAAATACTTCTATTCCATAACCTGGCATCAAAAGAATTTGCACTGCTCTCAGCCACAGACAAAAGTACAGATAAGCTCATGTGTTAAAGCTCTTCAGAAACTAGGCCCTGAATTTTTGCCACCACAGTAACGTCCATGTACACATTTCTCTTGTAGGTGAACATGAATCTGTTCTCCCAGAATCAATGTTCAATCCAGTTCTAATTAATACAAAAGTTGGAAGATCAGAGTCACTTACAGAGTATGTTCCTGTCAGAAAGGTCAGACTGGAGACAACCATCAGTGGCAACATCCAAGAGAACTCACCATGGCACATCCACCTGGGAATTCACCGCCTGGTGCAAGCCCCTTGTCAAGGAGCTACCTGGGATCTTTCCCACTGCAAGAAGGGACCGTGCAGCTTTGACAGTCACAGACTCATTTCCAAGGGAAACATCTCACTGCAACCCAGGGAATTAGGTGAAGCAAGTGAACTATCTGCACTCAGTCAGCTGGGAAGTTCAAGCATGGGGAACAGTTTCAGCAAAGAGAACAGCAGTGATGCTTCAAGCCCCTGCCTAAAGCCTGCTCTGAAATCAGCCACTTCAGCAGTTTGGATACATCAACATATTCCTTATACAAAATGCATGCCAGCCTGCAATAAACTGAACTTTTACCCTTTCCCCAATAAGAAAGGGCCCAGAATATCTGAAGCAGCAAGAAAGCTTGGATTATATGTCTCACAGTGAAGACATTGAGTAATACAGAAAACTTAGTAAAACTTGACTAAACCTGAAGAAAGCAAAACAGTCTTTGTAGTTACATTGATTAACCTGTTAAAGGTCTACTACTTTAATTAGCCAAGGAAGGTCTTTATCACCTGTTGTTGTGCTATACAGTGTAAAACAGCATGTTCTCCTGAGGGTGCTGGGCTGGTGTGACAGATACTCACTTTTGTTATTTGAAATATGAGAGTAATTTTATCTTTTTTTTCCATATTTTAATGTTGCTGAATTTAGAAGCTATGATTTTATCACTGCGATATTAGAAATATTTGAAAGAGCTTTAGCAAAGACTAGCAGAACTACTGATGAAGCAACTAGGCTTTTCACTATGGTACACTCTTACTAGGCAATAAACAAGTAAAAAATGAAACAGTATTTTAGACAATTGGTACACCTAATATATTATTTCATCATTTACTCTCCTTGAAAAAAGATATTCAAGATACTTTCTGATGTGTGTGTATTTTAAAATCAATTAATAAACCCTCTGCTCATTGGTATTTTGTTAATAGGACTTAGTAAATGTCACATTCTTCATGTACATAAATTCTATAATAACATACTGCTGGTTCCCATCTATCCTCAGTATTTCAGTAGAAAACAAAAGTCTGAAACAATTTCTTAGTTCTTCAGTACTATGTATCAAAATACCTTCCTTACTGGAGGAATAATGCATCTTTCTGCTGCTACAAGGGTGCACAGAAAGGGGAAAGAACCATTTCAACTAAACAAAACTGTAGCACTACAACTATTCTATATTGACAGGGTTTAAATTTTTCTCTTGGTTACACAACTGCACCACAAGCCTGTGCAAGTTTCTATAAGTGAGATGATCTTCCTGGTCTCCTCTCCTGTAAAACCTTTAGAGGAAGGAGACTCTCTTTTGTAGGTGGTTTTCAGTGACAAAAAAATGAGCTTTGGGCTGCAAGTATTGCCATAGGTCTCTTTCTCCACACTAGGCTTCAGAAAAACTGAAATTTCTCCCCATTTCATAATGGCATTAATTTCAAGCTATAACCCTGGCAGCCACTGGTTCTTCTGAACCATCCCATATCTACTGGAGCCCTGAAAGGACAACGAAATGAGGATCAGGTAGATGGCCCACAAAGCTCTTCATGATCCCTGCAAATAGTCTACAAGTGTACATCTCCAGTTACCACCTCTGTCTCAAAATCATACCAACCACACACTCACACAAAAACCAAAAAGAGGTGAGGGGGGGGAAAAAAAAAAAAGCCAATGATGCTCAGCTGTGGAGCTGTGGTTTATGTCCTTCTAGACACAAACTCTTTGTTGCCAGGAAGACAGAGGATGTCCTCATAAGGTATCTTAAAAACAGAGTTAATCCAAATGTGCAAATAAAATCCTACTGTCACAGAGATAGCACTGTTATCCATTTCTAAGAGAAACTACCATTTTCTTTGCACCAACACAACTTCAAACCATTAATCCCTTATACAATTCCACTGACTTGTTGTGCTTGAGGGAGGATACTACTAGAGATGTTGGCACAGATCTGTCAGAGCCTACACTTTTCCTGACTGCAGGGCAGTCAGAGCTTTAAGTGTGCCACAGGACTTTGTTTGGTCCACAACAAACAGAAAAAATATGGAATATAATGTGTCCTGGTTTAGGCCAGGATAGAGGTGATTTTCTGTTTTGTACTTTTGCTTTCAGCTAAGTCTCTTGTAAGTAGCTGCACTTGCTGAAATTAACAGCAAGTTTCTCAGACACTGTCTGCTTCTAGGACTGATCACACTCCATGTTTATAGTTACTGCCAGAGACTGGTATGCAGAGCCAAGGACACTGCTCAGCTCCGAGGAACATTTTGCCTCCCAGAAGGAGCTATGAGGTCCCACCTGAAACCCTCCTCTGGGGAGGACCGGACAAGATAGATGTCAGAATTGACCAAACAGAGTATTCCATCCCATACACGTCATACTCGGTATAAATTTGAGGGATCACAAGGGTCAAATCCCTCTACTCCTTCCTGCCCTCCCTGCTCCCTTCGGCATCCTGAGAGGATTCCATCCGTCCCGGTGCCTGTGGTCCTGATCCGTGCCAGCCTGAATCTGTGTGTTCCTGCCCCCAGCTCCCCACTGCTGCCGACTCCAGGATTCCAGCCTGGACTTTCCCAGGGCTGCCCTGCAGCCTCGGTGGTGACGTGAGAGTTATTGGGGAAAGGGGGGAGGAACGTGGGATCACTTTTCCTGTATATTTGTATATATTTAGTAATTTGTTCCTATTTATCATTATTGTTTCATTAAAGTTCTGTAGTTTAGTTTCCAACCCATAAGTCTCTCTCCCTTATTCTCTCTCTCTCTCCTTTATCAGAGGAGAGGGAGATTAATATATAAATCTGTTACTCGGTTTAAATCTGTTGTTTTGCTGGGCCAGGGTTAAACCGTGACAAATGCTATTTTACTCCTGGCCAAACGTCATTTCCTCTGTTCCACTCAACAGCTTCAGACTCAAACTCTGTAGTGTCTGACACCAATCCAGCCACTACCAGCAGGAAGGCAGGCACCTTGTCACCTGGAAGTGACAGTCCTTAAAAGAATAATGAAATAAACTAGCTATAACCAATAGCAATGAGTACACCACAGTAACTCATGAAAAAAATTGCATTCATCCTCACTAAAAGCAGCAAAATCATAGAATCCCTCAGGTTGGAAAGGACCTCTGAAATCATCAAGGCCAACAGTTAACACTGACAAGTCTCACAAGCCATGTCCCCAGCACCACATCTACATGGCTTTTAATCACTTCCAGGGATGGTGACCCCACCACTTCCCTGGGCAGCTCATTCCAGTGCCTGACAATTCTTTCAGTGAAAAAATCTTTCCTAATATCCAATTTAAAACTCCCCTGGCACAACTCCAGGACATTTCCTCTTGTTTATCACTTGTTATTTGGAAGAAAGACAATCCCCACCTCATTACAACCTCCTTTCAGGCAGTTGTAGAGAGTGATAAGGTCTCCCTCAGGATCCTTTTCTCCAGACTAAACAACCCCAGCTCACTCAGCTTCTCCTCATCAGACTTCTTCTGCATCTCCTTCACCAGCTTCATTCCCCTTCTCTGGCCTCACTCCACCCCCTCAATGTCCTTCTTGTAGCCAGGGGCCCAAAACTGAACACAAGGTTTGGGGTGCAGCCTCACCAGTGCCAAGTACAGAGGAACAATCACTGCTCTAGTCCTGCTGGCCACACTATTGCTGATACGAGCCAGGATGCTGTTGATCTTCTTAGCCACTCAGGCACACTGCTGGTCCATACTCAGTTGCTATTGACCAACACCCTCAGGTCCTTTTCCACCAGGCAGCTTTCCAGCCACTCTTCCCCAAGCCTGTAGTGTTGCCTGGGGCTGTTGTGACCCAAATGCAGGACATGGCACTTGGTGTTGTTGAACCCCACACAGCCTGTCCAGGTCCCTCTGTTGAGCCTTCCTACCCTCAAGCAGGTCAGCAACCCCAGCCAACTTTGTGTCATCTGCAGACTGACTGAGGGTGAACTCAAACCCCTCATCCAGATCATTGATTAAGATATTAAAGAGAACTGGCCCCAGCCCTGAGGGACACTGCCTGTGACTGGCCACCAGTTGGATTTAACTCCATTCACCAGAACCCTTGGGCCTGGCCACCTACCCAGTCTTACCCAGTGAAGCATAAACCATCCAAGCCATGAGGAGCCAGTTTATCCAGGAGAATGCTGACATAGGTTTGGGAAGAAGTGTTTATTTCAGGTTTTTTTGTGTGTTCAATTATTGGGCTTGCCCAGATTAGCTTCCAGTTCAGATGATAATTCTATTGCTGGGTAGACATGAGACATTAATAATCAGAGCTACTATTTTTTTTTCTTTAATTCTTCTTCACAGTAGTTACAGTTTTTAAAGAAAGATTGGAAAGAAAAAAAAAACAAACAACCCTAAACTATAAAACACAGATATGCATAAAAGGCAGAGGTATAATAGGGAGAAAATGCTACATATGAAACTACCTGGAGAGAAATACTCAAAGAAACCTGATTGTCCTTTGATATGTGATACACATTAGCTTCCTAATTACCTGTCTTGCTGATTTGTACTCCTGCCTTTCCTTATACTGGAGTGTTCTTTTTGTTCTATCTCCAAGTCTGAAGACCACAAGAGAACCAAATAAAACTAAAGGAGTAAGTCAAAGAAAAAAATCCCATGTGTTAGGAATCTCCATTGTTAGCAAGAGCCCACTATTTAAATCATTGAAAAATTAATTGACATTTTGCCTGGATTCCTGCAATGACACACTTGAGATCATTTCACTGAAGGAAACTTCAACTTTTAAGTCTTCTAAATCAGTATCACAAAAATTTATCACCCTATCTAGCCATTTACCTACTCTATAAAGCCGTTTGAACTAAATTAGTGATTTTCTTTTCTGCAAACACTTTTAATTGATTTGAAAGTGCTTTAAATTAGTTATCTTAATTAACATAGACCTTGAATACTTTGATTGAAAACTCAGTGCAGGTTTATACATGGACCAAGTAACTAACTCCTTTGTAAGCACTTTCATACAAACACTCACTTCCTTCCTGAGGCTTCTCTGACATTACTGTGCTTTATACTGACTGGAACTTCCTTAGAGAACACATTTTGCCTTCAGAGAATTTTTTCAATGTAATTCCCAAGGACATTTTGAAGAAAATTTTCAGTAAACTTTTCTTTGTAACTGTTAGTTACAATTCCTTTTAAGTGGGAGAAAAGCTGCTATACTTACATTTCAAGAGGCTGAAATATTACACAGGCACGTTGTCTAACAACAGTATTTTTTTCCTAAAGCAGGTATAGTACAAAACAGGAAAACGTGAGGTGGAGTCACCATCCCTAGAAGTATTTAAAAACCACATAGATGAGGCACTTAACGACATGCTCTAGTGGTCATGATGATATAAATATGGTTCATTTATTACAGGGAGGATGTTGACAGCTGGGTGCAGTGATCTCAGAGGTCTTTTCCAACCATGACAATTCTGTGATGAGAAAAAATGGAAAACATCAAGTATTATAAAGTCCTAGTTCCACAGTGTACCTCATTTTAAAAAGCCTTTACTGTTAACTTCTTCATGATTGAAGATCTTGGGTCAGTAACTTTCATTGCCCTGTTACCACAGTTTCAGCTAACTTTCAAGCTTTGAACTTAAGAAGATGATAAAAGCAAGGTTCCTCTTATATCAGGAGGCAGACTTGGCTGATTTATGCACACAGATCCTGAAATTCTAGTTTAGTGTCTTGTTCAGAAGCCTGTAAGGCTCCCATTCCCAAACTTGTAGTATGCAACACTCCCACTTAGTTTGCATAACTGCCTAAGGAAAATGTTTACCTAAGGACAGTCCTGCAAGTTCATCCATTCTGGAATAATTAATACTCCAATGCAATGATTTCTGACACAACAGAGCAGTTAAGAATAAAATCCCTTTCCTGCTGGGACAGCTGGTTACATTAACAAATTAACCTATGAGTTAATTACTTCTAGTGTAACACATTAAAAGACATTTGTGTCTTTCATAGGCACCAAAAAGATCCCAGGAACAAGCCCCAACCCTTTGAGGGCCTCATTCACAAACACAACACTGAGCAGCCTACACTGTACAGCCACAAACCCTGCTCCTGCTCTAGCACATTACAATGGCTCAAAGTGACACTCCAGCACTACCTCAGCTTGAGGTGTTTAGTACCAGACTTTACACACACACACACTGTGTATTCTTCCAGCCCAGTCTCTGAACCCAGGTTTTTAACAGCCCCACAACCAGAAAAATCCTTGCTGGCCATCACCGATGGGGAAATAGAAACTGACACACAGAAGCTCACCCTGATCGCTGCCCTCAAAGAGCACCAGCAAGGAAAAAAAAAAAAAATCACGCTTTAATCCTGACACCTTTCCCAGCGCTTTAGTCCTTTGGGAAATGATTCCTCTCAGCGCTGACAGGAATTCCACCCCCTTTTACCTCACAAACGGAGAGCTAAGGGGTGGCTGCAGAGCACTCAGCTTCCTCCAGGCCCCGACCCCCCCTGTGAGCAGGGGAGATTTGCCTCAGGTAGCCAAGCGCCATGGGGACCCCCCCGTCCCAGGGGACAAACCCCTCAGGCTGGGCTATGAGACAGCACAGGGGACGGAAGCCAGCACCTGCCCCTGAGCGACACCAAACCAACCAACACATCGGCCCCCAGGAAAGGCAAGCGGCTAAAATGGCGGCGGGGAGGGGGCTGGCTTCAAGCACGTCACCGAGCACCCGCCTCTTTCTCCCTCCCGCGTCTTTAGGGCCTTCCGGGCTTCCGTAGGAAACGGCTGCTCCCCGGGGACCCAACGGCCGCCGCCCCCAGGAGCGCAGGTAAGCGCGAGACAGCGCCTCGGTAGGGGGCGGAGGGGCGTGGCCACCCTTAAGCTCCGCCCACCGCCCCTCGGCCGCCCCGGCCGCTCCTTCGCCTCAGGGAGGGAAGGGGAAGGGGAAGGGGCTGGGGGGGGCTGGGTTACCCGGGCCCCGGGCAGGGTTTTGAGGCCGAGGTACCCCCGTACCCTGTAGCTGCGTGAAGGCCCGAGCTCCCCTCAGAGACTGCCCGGGCCCCCAGGCTCGGCCTCCGCCGCGGGGCGCAGGTGGGTGCCTGAGGGCCGAGGCGGCGGTTGTCCCGGTCCGGCCCTGTGCCGGGGAGCGCTTCTTCTCCTCCCCTTCTCCCTCTCCCCTCCCAGCCCTGCCTGCTCGGCCTGGGCCCTCTTCTCACCCTGCTCAGGGACGGGGTTTGGTTGCAGGCTCCCGGTGCGGTTTCTGAGCGCTCCCCGCCGGGGTTTTGGAGGTGGCTGGAAGGGACGGCGGCTTTGTCACCGTGCTTAAAAATCTCCTGGTGACACCGGGGACCGGTGGTCTCGGTGCTGTTTGTGGCTGAGGAAAGACTGGATGTGTGCACTTTGGGGAGGCTTTGGGATGCCCCAGGACTCCAGGCTGGTTCTGGCGGGGTTTGGGTTTCCATCCTTGCATTGAGCTGCTGCTGAGTCTCTCAGCCCTCCCTTAGCCCTGCAGGGATGTGTCACAGTCCTGCCAGGTCGCTTTCCTCCTTGTTTGTAGGAAAAAAATAACGTGTACTGCTTTATTAGTGAACCACTCTCAGAATCCTCTGCTCTTTCCTTCGAAAATTCGGTTTTTTAACCTTAATTCTGTAATTGCTTCCTTTTATGTCTTATGTAAGACTTAACTGGCTTTGGAGCATGACATTTTAATTACAGAAACTCAGTCCTGCAGTCAGAATGGCCTTTGGGAAATACCCCTGACTTGTTTACTCCAAGTACTTTTAAGAAAGTCCCTTTCAACTGAAAGTGAAATTGTATCAAGAGCACTGATAGTGTTGGCCAATGGAAAAGTCATAAATGCATTTGCTAAGGATTCTCTTGCATTGTATTTGTGGTGAAATAGGAATTTATGATAAGTGTGAAAAGTGTTATATATGAAATCATAGCTTTTGTATTTGTGAAACCATCATTTATTTATTTTATAGAGGATTGGAAAGAGTAAGTAAATGGATACTGCTGGGGTGTTCTCTGTTTTAGTAGCATAGTAAGAAATAGAAAACTTATAAAACTATAAAATAGTATTGATATAAAGATAAATGACCAGTTTATAAATGCCTTATACTTAGAATTCATATTTAAGTGCAGATCACAGTTTTAGACCTTAACTGGGTGCCCCAAAGCCATAGGTACATTTTTTGTTTCTTAAGTCAACGTTGAGTAGAATTATAGCTACAAAATTATTTTTTAAAATAATCAAAAAGTAGGAAAATGGTGGTTACAGGTTGCTCTTGAGAATTGCCTGGCATGTTTTGGAAAAGGGAGAAAGCTGCATTAATAAATCAAATGCTGTCTTCTTTTGAAAAATGAGGATGTTGATTGCCTTTTGTTTGCCCCAGCCCTAAAATAATAGCATAATCCCAAGAAGAAAAAGAATGCATGTTTGTCTTTCCTAGTTTGGACAGACACTATGCAAATAATAGCAATCAAACCATCCACTTGCTCAGTTAATCCCTCTTCAGAACAGACTATTGGCTCTGCAGCATGAAAGATTCTTTGCAGCTCACTAAAGCTGGAGTTTAGGTACAGTTAAAAAGTAAACTTGCCCCAAACTGGATGTTTGCCTGTGTTTTTTAATCTTAAACAGTGTTTTCCTGAGCAAGGAACAATCTTTGAAAAACTAGATAGAAATGTTTGATTCCTCTTTTCCATGCCCTTTTCTCCTGAAAGCTGTATGCTGATAAACTAAAGTGAGAAAAAGGAACCACTCGGGGAAAAAAAAGTGAAACTAAGTAACTAAATGTCCTTGCCAGCCTTAGTGCACATATGTCAACACTTTAAATGCTTTTCTGTATAAATGATGTCTTTCATGTGACTCTGTGTCCAAGAGCCAGAAGTCCCTCATGCTTTAACAAGCACATAGATTTTTCTCTGGATTTTTTTCTGTTGAGGTCCTTGCACCCACCTTTAGTTGCCCTCTCAGCCTTTCCTATTTCTTGATTGTGATTTTGGTTTGGTGTTTTTTTTGGTGAAGCTTGAGCAGGGCAGGTCAAGCTTCAATTCAGTTAATCATGAATTTTGATGAATTGGCACCTTCTGCAATTCCAGATTACATAAAGGGTCAGGATTTGTCTTGAACTGGCAAGGTCCAACACAGGGAGCTTCTGAATTATTCCTACTCCAATCCAGGTTTCACTCCCTTTCCAGTTTTCTTGTAGTAGTTTGGACTTAGGTTCTCTTCTCTACTGAAATGCATGGGATGCATTTTTGTACTCAGGTTTTTTTGTAGAATTCCAAAATGTCATTTAGACTTCAAAAAGTACAATGTCTTAGTACAGGGAAGCTATATTAAAAGATGAATTACTTTTCTTTCTTTTCCCTTCCAATTGTGCTTTTGTTTTAAAAGGATGGCACAAAAGAAGTATTTAATAGCAAAACTGACAAGTTGCTTAAGAGAAGACAAAATTCAGCTGTGGAAACCACCATATACAAACGAAAAAAAAGAAGCTGGTGAAGAGATGAAGGTAAATATTCTTTCTCCCTTGTTGCCATGCATCTTCCATGTTAGACTGCTGGTGCATTTTCTTAGTTTTTCATGGTGTTTTTGTAGGAGCTTGTACTAAAATATTCATCCAAGCTGCATATCAGTGAAACTGATACAGAGAATATGCTTGAAGAAATACGGTGTAAAGCAATTGAGCGTGGAACAGGAAATGAAAACTTTAAAGTGACTGGGATTGCAAGACTTGATATATATCTGCCTCGTAGAAAAGTAAGTGACTTGAAGAAAATCAGGAATAAGTTACTTTACTTTGACCACCTTTTGCATTCCAGACATGTGTCTAACACAAATATTTTCACTTCTAAAACCTCTTCAGGTGTTTTGTATGAGAGCTGTGTTAGGTTTATTAAGTATGGGGAGTGGAGGAGTTCTGTGGGTATGTTTGTTTCCCAGGTACATGGGAACATAATACTGGGAGATCAGTAATTGTCTTTCTCCTGGGATTTAACGAGAAATTATCTTTCAGTTAAGAGTAGATTAGATTTAAGTGTCTGTCTACTTCAGTTTGATTCCTTCCAACATAACTGTTCACATTAGCAGTAAAGAGCAGTTGTATTTTTTCAGCTGTAGAATACCTAAAGTTGAATTAGCATATGAATGTCACTGTATTACCACAGCTTTTGTTTAAATGACAGTTATAGTTTCCAAAAAACATCTTCAAGTGCAATAAGCAACTCGAATTTGATATCATCTTAGGCCATGTATGGCTAATAACACAGAAAAGAACTCCTTTAGCTTTTAACAGTGGCATGTGACAATGTTCTTACAGTGATGGCATTATCCTTGTGAAACTATTCCAGCACAGGCAGCTGTACTAAACTTACTTTAAAATAGTTATGTCCAGTGTTTGAACTTGGAAACGAGAAGCAGGATTTGCTGTTGTGGTGGCACACATGCTCTTCTGTAAATAAGGCTCCTAAAAGCTTCTCAGAGATAGAAGTGAATGAAGCTTTGCCCTTTTAAAGCAAGGCTTCAACCTCTAGGTTTCAAAATAAAATATGCCTGAATAATGATGTGAGTCTAATTAAATCAGTGTCAGGCTGGTCGATCTACCAGGTTCTGTGGCTCCGTCTGCCTTACTCAGCTACACAGAGGTTGGGGACAGGCTGGCTGCTGTTTGGTGGCTGTCCATGCTGTCAAGCTGTCAGTGTGAGCTCTCAGGCAGTGTAGCCCAGGCCCTGGTATCCTGTGTGAGGGCTGACACAGCCCAGGGACCCATCTCAAATGGCACTTTGGACCCAGCTGCTCTGCTCTGAATGTTAAAAGGATTCAACCTGATGGATGTGAAGTGTGCTGTGTCACAGGACAGAGAGCAGCCCCTTGGTTTGGTTCTTACTAGTATAAAGCCTCTTAACTTGGAATGTGTCCCCCTTAGAACTGTCTCAGATCACTTCCTAGTTTTGTTCTTGTACAGAAGCAGCATCTTTCCCAGTGCTGTATTTCTTCATCCACTCTGGTAACCATGAAAGATAAGTTCTTCATTTAGGTGTGGTTAAAGGTTGTGGTCTTATTATCAGCAACAGAAGAGAATGCTCACTCTGGAAAAGGGCAATGTTTTCAGTTTTATTTCTGAAGATCTTAGATGGTAAATTATGCTTCTGAAGGACTTCCCCCCCCCCCCCCCTTTTTTTTTTTGTTTGTTTGTTTGTTTTTTAACTAAATTTGTGAAAACACAGCACAGTCATAATTATTCTCTGCTTTAGTGAAAAATAATTTCCAGGGCATGTGATGGCATAAAGGGTAGAGACTGTTAAGTGATTGCCATGCATTTAAATAAATAGTTTCATAATTCCTCTTTATAATGCTGCTGGGCATAGGGGAATTAATTAATTGAAAATTCCAGTTTATTTAATCTGAGACCAGAGACACTAACAGGTATTAATCATAACTTAGCCAGTCACAGGTGAGTGACATAATTACAAAGCACAGTTAAGATTAGAAGTGCATAATTAAATTACTCATTAAAATTGTTTAATTCTGAATTTAGATTTATCTAAATCTGAATCTTCTGCTGTTACAATGCTTATTTTTAACACTATGTAGCTAATACAAGATTCCCTGCTCAGAAATTACTAATAAGTGTACCCAACCATAATCTGTTAACGTGATTATTTGAAAAAGAAGTTGTAGTTGTAAAACAATTCATTAAGAAAATGTGCAAAGTATCTTGATACCATGCTTTTTTCATTTCTTCCTTCTTTCCCTCTCCAAATATAATTACTGCAGAGCAGAAAAATCCCACTGGAAACTAACCTGTTCATCACAGGCAAGGAGCTCAGATCACAGTAAGTGTAATCACCCTTGGTTCTTATCTAATGAGGCAGCATAGTGCCATACAGTACTGAACAGGAAAGCGAAACAGAGTGCTGTTAGTTTGATATAGGCTTTTTCAGAGCATGTGTTTGTTCAGTATGTCTGAATAGGATGTCCAGTGTCCCTGTAGGGCAGTTCTTCATGCTAGAAGCTGTAGTTTGACAGATAAAAAACAGGGAAGTTGCAGCTGTGGAAGAAGCAAGTTCTAAATCCTCAGCAAGTACCTGAGAAAGGACTTGTGATCAGTATTCCAAATCTGTTTACTAGATAGGACATCTGATCAGTGAACACAGTTTCTCTTTGTGTTTATAAGCCTAATAAAATTATATTCTTTTCTATCTGTTTTGCTTTTTCTCTTTCTGTGTCCTACATTTTCCTTAAATGGTACATAAAGCTTTCTGATGATGTTATTTTACTTCTAGCAACCTTTTCTAGCAAAAGTTTTAAGCCAGTTATGAGTAAACTCACATTCAAGTTTTAGTGCTATTGTAACTGAAATATTGCATAACATTCCACTTTTATATTCATGGATTAAATTATCTGTTTCACAGGATAGCACAGGAGCATGCATTAAAAGAAAATTCTATCAAAATAATAATAAATAAGAAGCAACTTGACCTGGGTATGTATCTCTAGTTGCATATACTTTTATGATATTTTTCTAGTTTACTGATTCTCTAAAAGAAATGTCTTGCAGCTCTGTTAATTTCAGAAATTCCAAAGGAAAAACAGCCAGGGAATGTGAAAAATTTTGGACAGAGCAATTACAAGTGTTACAAAGCCATTTCCAAGTGTTGAAACACTGAAAATGCATCCCAGCCAATTCTATGAGTCTATGAAGAGAAACTCCAAATTCCCTCAAACTATATTTTACACCAGCACATCAAAAAACTTTCTGTAATATTTTACATATGTTCAACTTGTCAGACCTTGCAGGAAGTGGTGACAACAATTTTGTCTTTATTGATGGCCTAGGCATCTGACATACTTATTTTTCTTAAAATATGTAAGAATTAGAGCCATAGAATTGACAATAGGAACTCGGACTTGGTTCTCAATTGTATAATGTATATGGGCTGTCTTCAGAGCCAGAGTATTTGGATTGTATTCATCATACTCTATTTTGCAGGCAAAACCCTTGAAGACCAGGGTGTAACACACAATGCAAAAGTGATGGTGCTTCAACTGGAACAGAGTGATGAGGAAACTAAAAGAAAAGTTCAGGAAGAAGAACTACAATGCAAGAAAGAAAAAGAAATAAATGACAAGATGCAAAGGACTAGGAAGGGTTTGGAAATTCTAGCAGAGAGAGGTAAGGGGGATTGAGGATTTTTTTGTGGAGTTGGGTGTTCATTAATTCTTGGCATCAAACATTGTCTTCTCAAGTGGACTCTGAACAAAGAAGAGCATCTGTACCATGGTTGGATTTCAGTTTAGGCCTTTCTAGGTTTCTACCTACTTGAAAACCAGATTTTCAGTTGGCTAAAACTTCCTCTTCTATTTCAACTCTTCTGTGATTTCTTAGACACTTGGAATGCTAGATTGAGTACTTTGAGAAAGATACAATATGAATCAATTATTATTTAATTGGTACTTGACAGTTAAGGGACTGATGACTCTTGAGAACAGGCTTTAAATTATGGTAGAGATAAGCACAGTGGAATAATGTTTTGTAAGTCACCACACACTTTTTTGTAGTTTACCTCAGATATGGGTGTGTGTAACCATGGTTTCATTGTGCAGAACAGCTCACTTGTCATTCTCATCTGTAACGTGGCTGTTCTATTCTCATTTCATTTCATTTGATGGCAGCTCTGGATTAAGTTAAAGGGATACAGTCAATTTAACAATAAAAAATTTTCAAAATGAGGTGATGTTTGCGAATTGCATCGCTTCACTGTGAGTTTAAATCACTTCTCTATTTTATTGTTTCAAAAATCACAAACAACAAACTCTGAAACTGAGTATGTAATTAATTCCTGCTGCATGCAAAAGGACCTGAACAAAGCTTCTTTTAGCAGTCAGTGACAGCCTGTTTCTTACTATAATGTCAGATTTTGAACAATTGAAAGAAATTCTTCCTTTTATGGATTTAAGGAGCAATTTAGACCTCAGCCCTCGAATCCTGTACAGGGCCTCTTTAAGGTATTTACCTGAGCTGTCACTTAGGACAATACCAGAGTATTGAGTGGGGTCCATATTAAGCTCAAAGGCTGAAGGTTCTGTGTGAAGTATAGAAAGGATTTAACAAACCTTTTCTTTCATTTGACAAAAATTGTAGGGCAGAAGCTTTTAATCTCAGCAAACTCCAGCTTAACTGTTTTTTGTTTACAAGAAAATCCTCTTTTCATTTTAAATCAGATAGAAGTGAAAACAAAATTGATAGTTTGGCTATAAGCATTAAAGATGTTGGGAAAGGAAAATACTGAGCTGTATTTTATTATTGAATTTTTCAGTTTTATCAACTCAGTTGTGGGATTTTTTTTATTCTCTGCTTTATTTGATATAACACTTGACATGCTTTGTTGTGAAAAATGTAGGTATTTTGTCTTCTGCAAAATATTTTTTACAATTCATGTACCTTTTAATGTGTTGAAATTCCTGGATGAACAAAGCCTTTATCTTAGTGACCTTTCTAAAATTCCCTTAGTTTGTCTCATCAGGGCCATTGTTGGTAGGTGTGATGTTACGATCTGAGCTATTATTTTATATTTTGATTGTGAGGAAAAATCATCCACTACTCATAAACATTGCACAAATTTACAAAAATAGCAGGCTTTATGATTTAAGCAAATGACAAAGATTTATTTTAGGGAAAGGAGACAATAACGCCACCTTTAAAAGAAAAAAAAACAAGTTTACAAGAGGAGGGAATTTACACAAATTAGTCACTTTAGGTGCCTGTCAGGCATGATGCAAAACAGAAGCTAGTTAAGTTTGGGGTAAAAATCTGTTAATTGAGAATATGTTTGGTATATTTTTAAAAGAGCAGAAAAAATATTGATTCGAGAGACATATTTTGTATTTTCAGAGTGTTTACATCATATGTCCAAACAAACCATGCATGCAGCTTTTACATGTAATGCTGATTTTTTTTGTATGATTGCTTTTTTGTTTAATGACTTACTGAAAAACTCATGATAGCAGAGTTATTCTGTTGAGGTGTGATACTTTAAATTTAAACTTCTTTTTCTTATCTTTCAGAGGAGAACTTTGATCCAGATTCTGTACCATATCTAGATATAGCTAATCAGAAGGGAAGGTCAATTCCAATTCCTCCTCAAGCTAAAAAAGTAGGTAAAAATATCTTAAAAATCTGCTAAGATGGCTTTTCATGGCTTGACTCAATGCTTGCTCAAGCATTTCAGATACTGGGCTGAAATTCAGACAGATGTTTTGGTATATTAACTTTGGGTCCAGTAGATGCTTTCTTAACAGAAATAATTTTGAAACAAAATTGAAGTAGCATTCTACAATTGGGAATACTTCAGTCATCTGGAAAATTACCTCTGATTGCTGATCTAATTGCAAGTCTAATCTTGCACTGTGGTTCATATATTTTTGTGTGTGTATTAATATGAAACTTTGTCATATCCTAGCACCTACTTTAAATTTTGGTCAACTTAGAACAGCATGAAAGTAACTTGTTTATTAGGCCTCAGTTTCAGTTGGAAACTCAGTAAGTCTTTGAGAATCAGATACTTTTCTAATAATTTCAAGATACTTCTCACCGTAACCCATCTCCAATTTAACTTTGTTCACCATTCAAGAAAGTTCCAAATTCTCAAATGAAAATATAATTGGTTGGGTGCCTGAGTTGAATCACAATAGGGGTGACATACCTGATGCTTGCTGCTGAAACAGAAGAGGGGTGATAGGTGCTATCTTTTGAGATTGATGGTTTTTCTGAAGTTAAATAAAAATCTACAAATACTTGGCTTTAGACCTAGAAACAAACAAAAAAAACACCTCTGGAATAAATGAGCAGGCCTCATCTTATGCTAACTACTGCTTTAGCTTTTTTTGTGGTGTACTGTGTTTTCTGCATCATCTGGAGTTTCTGGATGACTGGAATAACAGTTGTCCTTTCCCACAATGCGTGCTGTGCTGAGGAAGTGCTTGAAACCAGTCACTCACCCCAAGAGTTAAAGCATCAAGTGTTCAAGTGCACCAGATCTCACCAGTACTGATCATGGGTGAGAAGAAATATTGCAGGTTGTTTCTATCCAGAAATATTATTTACCTTTCCATTTGTCATACTGCAGGAACAAGTTACATTCAAAATTTATTTTTGAGTTCTGTGGTTTTGCAAGAGGAGAATGTTTAGGTTTTACAAGATGTCTGTAATAACAATTCTAAATAACTTCAGTGCTGTTAGGAAGTGTAGCACCCAGGAAAAGACTTAGCTTTTTTTCAGTCATCATGAAAATCTGTCTAGGGTTGCATTCTTAAAATAAACTTGGTGCAATGCTTCATGTGTCAGTAACATTCGTTGCCTTTTAATCAGACAATATCTAATGTTAGCAGATGGGAGAGAAGTGTGAAGCTATGTGATAGAACTGCTCTTACAGAACAGACACAATGGTGTTTTTCTAGGAAGAACAAGGTCTCTGATGGATTACCTAGATATTGGTGGTTGTTTGGTTGGGGTTTTTTTTAAGTTATAGAAATGAGTTGGGGAGGTGCAAGAGTCGTAATCTGTTTTTCTAGGCACTTGTGCTGGCAATGGGTTATCACGAGAAGGGCAGAGCATTAATGAAGAAAAAAGAATATGAAATAGCACTGCCATATTTGTTGGATGCTGATAAACACTTCTGGTAAGAACCTTTTTCAGTCCTCGTGTCCCTCTTTCCTTTACTGCTAGCCAAATACAGGAATAACATTGGCTCTACCTGTGCATATAAATCAGGGCCTGTTTTGCCCAGGATTGCTTCATACCCTCTCTGCAGATGGGAAACAGCAGACAAAGGCCCTGACTTGCTTACTCAAAGACAGGTAGCTGCATGTAGAACATCTGAAACAGATACTGCCACTGGGCAACTTTCATATCAACATAAACAGAAACTGTCAATATTCTTGTACTAGGCTATAAATAACATTAGCTTGAGAGACAGTTACAGATACTCTCTGAGGCTGAAGTTAGTAACCATACCAGGCTTTCTGCAGGTGAACAACTTTCTTTTCAGCAATCAAGAGCCCCAAGTTGCCCTTTATATATCCCCAAAAGTGATACTGTCCCTGTCTGTTTCTCATATATATATGCACGTGCAAGGAGACTGGGACAGGACTCTGCATGTTCTTGTGCAATATGGAAGACAGTTTCTCTGTCCTCTCAGAGATTACACAGGGTCTAATTCCATCCTGGTTTAGAAGTGATGTAATCTTAAATAGTGACAAGATGAGCTGTGACAACTATACTTCTTTGAGATGCAGTGTTATGATGATGTATCCAGTATCTTAGTGAATGTGATGGAAGATCAGTGCTTTTATAAAGTTCCACTGACCACAGTTTGCTGCCTCAAACACCACATGTGTGATTTCTCAAACATGTGAGTTTGCACCTTGTTTCATTAGTGCTAAAAAGTATGTGGAAAACATAACCTCTCCCCCCAAAAACCCAAAATAATTGTTTTATTTTCTAGTGAGTGTAGCACAGAACTGCTGAATACTGTTGATAATTATGCAGTACTGCAGCTGGACATCGTGTGGTGCTACTTCCGCCTGGAGCAGCTGGACTGCCTGGATGATGCTGAGAAAAAATTGTCCACAGCACATAGATGCTTCCAAAGGTGCTATGGGGAGAACCATGAAAGACTTATTGATATCAAAGTATGTCCATTTTAATTTAATTGGGGTGGTGTTTTTTCTTCCGTTTATTCAATTACTGTTCAAGTATTAGAAGACTTTTAGACATTTTTAAAGTTTTCTCATGCCTCCTCAGCCTGTGTAGTTGTGTAATTGCTGGCACAGTTATAGCATTGGACCTGACATAAGGGTCATGGCAAACCTTAATTTTTAGACATAATCAGTGTTTTAGATATAACACTTTATTTGCATACAAAGTATAATGTATTAGTGACTATATTTTCTTTTTAAATGTGTAAAGTGTTCTGTTGATACCGAATTGGTGTTCTGCTATTTGCTTCTCTTGTTGAAACAATTCTTTAGGGAAGCTATGGTCGTGAGAAGGTTTTATTTCTACGGCTTTACCTCCTCCAAGGAATAGGACACTATCACAGTGGCAGAGAGAAGGAGGCTGCTGAGTTTATTCAGAAGGTAAGACACCATCAGGTAAAACTCCCAAGTCATTCACAGCTCCTGTGTTTGGGCTCTGTTTGGCACCTTCTCCCTGTGACTTAGTTACTTAAAAAACTGGAGAGACTCTTTTTTGTTGTTTGTTTGTTAGCAACAGTGTAAGCAATATTATTTTGTTTCTCCTATATACAGGCATCTTGTTTATATGAAGAGCTGTCCATAGATCCTGATAAAGTTGATCAGCTGTCACTCCTGGGATTCTCAGAACAAGAAGCTCGCCTTGCCCTGCGAGCATGCCATGGGGATGTGGAACATGCTGCCAATCTTATCACCAACAGGAGAGAGGTATGGTGCACTGGAAGTATTAAATCAAGGGTAATTTTAGTTGGGTTGTCCATTGGGCCATGTTTTGTGTCTAAAATTAAGAACCTCAGTTATCTTGTTTTGGCACCGTTAGTGTAACTTACAGTTTGACATCCGTTACCACAAGTTTGAAACCAAAATTTAATACAACAAGAGAAGCTCTGTTCCAAACCAGATGAGATGAGAGAGCCAAAGACCTGTGGTTGTAACATAGAGACACATAGGAAACTTTTGCACCAGTGTTTGTTAGTCAGCAATGCTCCTTACAGGGACAAACCACTGTGATCAAGGTGTCACTCCTGGGCTTGGCTGATCTGAAAGACAAGAGACTGCGCAATAAAGCGCTATGAGGGCAACCAGCAAGCTGCTCCATGTTATGGCTTTGGACTTGGAAGATCCAGGAGGAGAGAAGGCTTTTTTTTTTTTTTCCGTGCTGTAGTGAAGGAAGCTAAAGTGTTGTCCAGATCTGAAGTGCCTGAAGTAACATTTGGTAAGCTGGGGGAGTTGGCACTTCCAGACTTCAGACAGTGAAATGTGGACAAAAAAGTCAAATGGCTGAGAAAAAGTGGCTGAACAGAATTCCTTGGCTACATGCCCAGTTCTGACTGTGTGTCCTTGGCAAGTCTTGTCTGTAGGCCCATCTGCCAAGCAGGTTTATCACTTACCACATGGGGCCCATAATAGCTCTGATAGCAGAAGATCTGATCTGCAGAGGCTGCGGAGAGGAAGTACAGCAGCAGTGTTAGCTGATGGAAGTGCAGCTTTATTTAGTAACAAGTGTCTGGCAGCACAGTCTGTATTAAAAAAAAAAAAAAAAAAAAAAAAAATCCCTTTTCCTCAAGAGATTCAAACTCCAAGAAGTAAATCTAAGAAATGCTGTATGCACAGGGGAAGCTGAAGCATTCCCAGGCACAGTGAGCTTTGTAATGGCTCTCTTCTTGCAGGAAAAGGCACAGATAAGGAGGGAAGAGAGAGCTAAAAGAAGGCAGCGACTGGAAGACATAAACACTTTGAAAAGTATGGGCTACTCAGAGAGAGCTGCTCAAGTAGCTCTTCGTAATACTCATGGAAACTTGGACCAAGCCTTTAAAGTAAGTGATTTTCAGGACTAGTACTTTTGTACAAAAAAAAATCCTTGCTTGTGTTTTTTTATTTATTTTGTAGCACATTCTTATATTCTGCAGTCTGTATTTTTTAGTTCATAGCTACCCTTTCTGAACTGTAAGGACTGAACTTCCACTTTCTGACCCAGTGAATCATATCATTTATGTCAGCTGAGATTTGCTTAGGTCAGTTACTGGGCTAAATATGTATTCATACTGAGGACTGCTGTATTTCAATTGCTCTATTTTGATCCCTCTCTGTTTTATTGTAGTTTATCCTTGATAATCCAGAGTTACTGTTGGAAGATGATGATGATGATCCTGTGGCCATGGACCAGTTTCAAGTTTCCCAGGAAAGTATTGATCAAGTAAGTTAGGCCTTTGGCTTTCTTAGGAATTGGTTGTCTTGTTTCTGAATTATGTCTTCAAACACAGCAGATCTTCCTCAAGCAAAGCTGTACAAATTTTCTCTGACCCATGTGACTCCAGCTGTCACACTTCCTCTGTCTGGCATGTATTCTTCATGGTGAAGTCGCACTTGGGCTAAAATGTCATCTCTGTGTACCTCCTGCCAATTACACAAACCTGTCACCCACACATGTGAAGCAAAGTCTGTGCTCTAATGCTCTATCCTAAAAAAGCCAGTAAAGGAGAAATTCATTCAAACTCTAAATGCTGTGGTGCACAAAGGGAAGAGGTGGGGGGTGTGTTTCTCATCATAGGCTGTCTGAAAAGCTCTTCAGTAGTTAGTGTGGCTATGTAATCAGTATCAGGCATGAAAACTGTATTGGCCAAGAAAAGTAAATAGCATGGGCACCCTTCTGATGTGCTGGAGTGCTTTGAAGTTTCCTTTTGAAAAACAGAAAAATAATTGGTCTGATATTAAACAAGAGGCTTTTGAATCTGGTCAACATTCCCATTCATTTAATAGGTCACTGCCCTGCTGTTAACTGTTCCAATAAACCAGTCAGTGTCCTGGAATTCCTGGCATTCAGCACTTTCCCCTTTGCAAGAGGAATGACTATCAGATGCAGGCAGATTCCTGTCAGACCCTGCTGCTGGATGAGCTTGCATTTCTCCAGAATTTATTTGTTCTTTTTTCCCCCCTCCTGTAGCTGACATATATGGGTTTCAGCCGTGAGTCGGCAGAGCAAGCTTTAAAGATCTTTAAAGGCAACATCCACTTAGCTTCCCAAACCCTTGCTCATTATGGGGGAGTTCTTCCTGCTTCACTGCAGCTGTCTCCAGAAGGGTCCAGTCCATCAGAAGAATCAACTTCATCAAAAAATTCACCTACTGAGTCTGCAGGTAAGAAGTATCACAAGCAGCAAGCAGAGGAGAGGGAAGGGGGCAGACAGCTCTTCTGGATCTTGTACAGAACCATTAAATGGTGGCAGAGGGCCTTGAGTCATGTCTCAGAATACTGTTATCAGTAACACAGTTACAGACAAGGCCTCCATTACACCAGATAAGATACAGCCCCAGCAGGCAGTGACAGCCCTACATGGAACTGTAGGAGTATGTTATCAGCTGTAGTGCAGAAAGTGGATGCAGCCCAGAAGAAAGGGGCAACCTTCAGAGGTATCCTGGCAAGGGCTGAGTGGAAATGGCTGCTGAATGGCTTGTGGCTTTGGCACACAAGGCTGGAGGCATTAAGTGTCTGCATCTTCATTCCCCCAGTGAGGAGCACATGGCCCTCTCTAGCTCACAAGCAATTCCAGCTTCTCCCTCCAAGTGGTCCTTGTGCCACACCAATTCTCTTGAAAAGCAAACCAACCTCTCCCTGTCCATAATTGTTCACAGACCAAGCACTGAGTTGCTGGAGCATCAGCTGCCACTGATAATGATTTCTTTTTTCACTTGCTAATACCCGAGTTCTGACAGCTAGGAAGTTTATTCCAAATCTGGGCTGTACAGTCAGCTGATTTGACCACATCCTTCTGCCCCTTATGTGGTAGAACTGTAATTAATACTCAGCATTTAGCAAAGAGGAAACGTGCACATACCGGCTCTTCTGTTATTTCTCAGAGCTTAGTGATCCCTATTGTAGAACTAAGGGCTGTCCTGCAGCTTTAAATAATAGGAAAAAAAAAAAAGCCATCCTGCAATATCCTATGCCGAGCTATTTTAACTGAGGTAGTGTTACAGTACCAGACTCACAGTGAAAGAGGCAAAGTACCACATGCATTGAATTCACCACTGTGTTTCTTTGTTGGAAGGTTCTTCCAGTTTACCAACTGATGAAGACATGGAGACTGATGCAGTCAATGAAATCCTAGAGGATATTCCTGAACATGAAGAGGATTATCTGGATTTAACACTGGAGGAAGAGGAACAGATCATTCATGAATACTTATCCTATATACAAGTACCACAGCATTAAATCTCATTACATCTTCTTCAGTTACATGTATTTACCTTGACAAACCGTGTTGGGATTATAAATGCACCTTCAGCTTATCTCCTAATAAATGCCTTGAATTCAGGTAAACCATGGGTGGAACACTTAATTCCTGCTTATTTATAGATCTGCTTAAAGCCTACATTTGTGATACATTGTAACTTATTGTCATAGCAGAAAAATAGAAACATTTATTTTCAAAAGCAAATTTAATAGAACTAAACTATATTTTTTATTGTGAAAGAAGTTAATTCACTTAGTATTCAAGAAAAGAAGCATTTCTATACCATTTTAAAATAACAGGTTTAAAACAAGTGAGTTTGTAAATCAGAAACCTAGCTCCTGAGATTATAGAGGTATCAACTTACAAACTACTTCTGAAAATTTCTAAGAGACATGTATGTATCTGTTGTGCATGGATTTATACAGTGTTTTGCTTGTCACTTCACGTGGGTGTTATGCAGGCAATAAAGGTAACCATGTGCTGCTGCTGCCGGTCTGGAGTTCTCTATGCTTTGGTTTGAGGAACCAGTAGGAACTACTGGCAGGGCCATGTCCTGTCAGACACCAGGGACCTGTGCAGCTCTATTGCATTTTATAACTAAATAACCAGTGTTCCCAAGCAGCAACTCTTAACCTCTTGCAGGTGTAGGCTTTAAGATTTCTGGATTTCATGAGAGCTGCACATTCTTCCTTAATCAGTACCTGAACCAAATTTTGTTCAGCAGCTCAGTCTTTGTTCCCAGCTTCAGCATTTTGGAGAATATTTGGGGGGGTTATGTGTGTTCTGTAATATCCAATTGTTTGCTATGGAAGCAAGCTCCCCTGCTTGTCAGCTTTTCTTAAAAAGTGGTTTATTTGCATTCCATAACTTCAGTCTCACGGCAGAGGGAGCTCATGGCGCGTCTGCAGCTCTTGTTAGAGCGAGCAAGATGATGAAAGATGCAGAACTTTGGCCTGCAAAACTGCTGCTCAGTTGCAGTGGATGGACTTAAAGAGGCTTCATTTGGGGCTGGGTTTCCCCCTGGCAGCCTTAGGCAAGGGCAACAAAAAGCAGGGACTAATTACATGGGAAAGCAATTATTTGTATTTCATACTTCTGCATTCTATGAAAATTCATTTAGTTCTCTATCTTCTTCCAGAAGGTTGAAGACAGTAATATGGGCTTCTGAGATAAAAACCAGCACCAGCAACCATTGTATCTTGTTTCTCTTTAGGACAGCACTGAGGAACCACTGGACAAAATGCAGCACAAAGCTGCACATACACAATAATTGAAAATGAGAAAAACAGCCAGAGGGTTTCATGTAGTTTTAAGAAGAAGTAGGAAAGCGCAAATTTATTCCTTCCTTCAGCCAAAGGAAGCCTTCCTTCAACACAAACCTACTGGCATTCCAGCATTTCCTTCTGCTAGCCCGAAGGCAGTGCTGGGCTGTACAGGCACTGTTCCTCCTCTTTGAAGTGGCTTCCATAGCAAACTGGCAGTGACAAGAAGTGAACGTTTGTCCTTGAGGGATTTAAAATTAGCATCATAACATGCAGTGCTTGCCAGAGAAACCATTCCTCAATGATGTAATCCTGCCAGCACTGCCCCTAGAAACTGTGTGTGAGGCTTTAAGTGACCAGCAGGGCAGGAGTCATTGTCCAAATTTTAACTGAATTTCGACCATGTATTTGGAGACATTGTAATAAGTTTAGGGACAAGCAGAAGTGGTAATGACTCATTAATTCCATTCTTTGAGATCCACATCTATTAAATCCATTTGCTAATTCTATGTGCAGCTGCTCTACAGGCCAGATAAGCTCTCATGTCTAACATACTGTGTGCAAAGTTTTAAACAAAAGGTATAAGCACAGACCATCTGTGCAGCTCCATCCATCTCTGCTAGGGGCCTCCTACTTGGCACTGACCTCATATGCAAAACACAAATAAAATTAGCTGCATAGCAAGCCATCACCCCAGCAACCATGGGCCACTGTCTCATAAACATTTCCCACAGGGCCAGTACTGAGCTGCAACAACACGACCAAGAGGCTTACAGTGGAATTAAGTCTACACTATGCAGATGAACTCCCAAATTAGTCTCTCTTGGTAGGCATTTAACATAATTAAAATTCTGGTTCCTACTAGATGCCAGGTATGAGCTAAGAAAGCTGCTGAGCAGGAGAGGCGAGCAGGGTGCAGAGCAGAAGTGACAGACACCACCCCATGCTGCAGTGTTACAGTTTCAGAGCAGGGGGCTCTGGTGCCACCACAGCAATCACTGAGCCCCGTGTGTGGTTCTTCAGCATCTGCTCTTTTCCCTTCAGACTGATCACTCCTTCCTCTGATGTAGGAAACCAAACTGTAGCAGCCCAAGGCCTGGCAGGAGGCAGAGCAGCTCTGACTCCAGCCCCTGCAGTGAGGGAGAGACTGGAAATCTTTCCAGAAGTATATGTTTTTGTTTGGGTTTGTTGTTTTTTAATTTTTTTTTTCCCCGCCCATATTCCATTCATTCTTAACTGCTGTGCATCTGCAGCCAGGCAAATTCTTTCCAAATGAGAATAAAAACTAGATGGTTGTCTGTAGATGCCACATGTTTATTAGTCCATTTGAAAGAAAAAAAAAAAAAAAAGGATTACAGCATTTTTATCTTGCTGTAGTACAGAATAAATAAAGACAAAAATAAAAACATGTGGATAGGTATTTTTGTATTGATTCTACAAAGAGTTATATCTGCAAATAGAAAAATATAAGAACCCTTGTTTACTCATGGCTCAGTGGTTATCAGAGAGGGATGAACCTGGAAAAAGACTGGGAGAACTTCTCTTGAATTTCTTGAAGCCTGTCCAATGCTACTAACAACCTAGCAAATCAAGGCCAGAAAGCACAGTTTAAAATTCCCAGTGGATATAAGGAAAACCTTTTCCCCACAAGGACAGTCAAGCATTGGGCCAGGCTGCTCAGAGGAGCTGAGAGGGAACCCTTCAGGAGCTCCCTATCTGGGGAATCACACCTGGGAGCAAGCAGATGGCTGGACACACACACTCCTGGCAGCACATGGAAGACACATGAGGCTATTGATGTTTTATTTGCTGAAGTGTGAGATTGTAAAAGGTTAAAAAAAGAACCCACTAGGTTGTTGGGACTAGGACAGCTGCTGTGCCCTGGCAAACAACTGACCTTGATACAAAAGGTCAGAGGTTTAGATTGTTCTCCAGGTTATGGTTTGTTTTTTAAAAACAAACAAACAAACCCTAATTTCTGTCCTTCTACTCCCAGCTTCCCAGAGAGGTGTCCAGTCTGCTGTAAACTCCTTCTGCTGAGCCATACCATCCTGAGTTAGTTGGTCTGATCAACAAAAAAATGACCCAGGGGTCAGCTGTGAAAGCAGAATTCAGTCATCCTACAAAGCACCTTTCATTTCTGTGTTGGACCAAAGAGAGGGCATGCAAGCAGGCAACAGGAACAGAAAACATTTCTCATTAGACACCAGGCAGGCAGCAGTGTGCAACCCTTCTATGCAGAGGGAACTGAAAACAAGCATTCCTAAGTACAGCTCTTAATTGCACACACAGAGGAACAACACCTGAACCACACTGCAGTCCCTCTGACCCAATGCTGCTCAGCTGAGAGTCCTCTGTGGTGACAACACCTGATTTGAGTCCATCTGACAGTCACAAACAGTCCTGGCTCCTGAAAAAAAGGTTCAAGCAAAGCTGTTTCCCATCTCTTTCCAAGTTCTGGTTTACATGGACACAGTGGTGCAGAAAACAAAAGGTTCAGCTTTGGTTCATTGATGGAAAGTCTGTCCTGGACAGTCACATTAGTTCCACAGCCTCATGTTCCCCATTTTCTTGCTGTACCATACAGCCAACTTTATTGTTGAAAAGCCGAGACAGACTTCCCTTCTGAGAGCTCCTGCCCTGGACAGACCTTTCCTTCTTCAAACGCCGCTTATTCCTCTTGCATATTCCCCGGATGTCCCAGATCCTTAGTGTGCCATCATGGGAAGCTGTGTAGAGCAACTCATTGTGGATCTGGAACAATAAAGCCACATTTAATACCAAACCCTACAGCTCAGATTCGACACAATCAAACTGTCAAAAATCAGAGCAAACACAGCTTGATCCTCACACTTAAAGCCTGATAGCTCATTGCAAGAGCCAGTATAAATTATCACAAAAGCTGCTGAAGTGGGATGAGACATTACCAAGTCAGGACTCATTTTTCAGCCACTTCACAGAGCCATAAAATATAAACAGCAAGAGTTATTTATAACCTAAACCCGCTAGAAAAGCAATGGGGAACTAAACTCAACATCAGAGTAGGCTGGGAATTTCTGTGCTGGTTTTGAAGATGAAGCTTAAGGAGGCACCAGAATCAGTGGGCAGTGGGAGCTGGCTTCAGGAATGCTTTCCTTCTCACTTCCCTTCTCTTTTTGCAGTAAGTTAGAGGTACAATTCCTCCTTCTAAATTTGTTGTTCTTCCAAACCTGCAGTAATTTAACCTTCATTACCCCCTGTAGTTTTTTTTTCCTTAATGAAACATTTGCTGCTGTTGTTCATGTTGTCCTTACCCTGCCCTAGAAACCATCTCTCAGTCTTGATCATCTTCCCCCCTCCTGCAGCAGTCTGTCCACCACCAGCACTTGCAGTCTCCAGAGGAGGGCTGCAATAGCCAGCATCCCACCAGCACTCTGGCTTACATCAGCATGATTAATCAAAACCTTCATCCTGCACACAGCATTTACTGAGATCCTGATGCAGGGAGATGTGGATTCTTAAATGCACAAAGCATCCAGGAATTCAAACTTCCCCCCCAGGGTTCCTTGCACGATACTGGTCTTTGTATTGCCACCAAAAATTACTAATTCCCCTCCTTTTAACTTTTAAATGCCAGTATCACTTCTCAGACAACATGCAAGCAATTTTGCAGGCACTTCACTTTGAGAAAATTTTTGAGCCAGTGGCACAGACTTCCAATTGTCTGGTAGAATGTGGGTCAGACATCGTTACAAAACTTCTTTGTCATCTTTATGCCTTCATAAACATACATCCTGATGGCAACATTTATATAAACATTTCTATACAGGGTAGCACATGGAGGTCACCACTGGCTCCTCACTAATACCAGAAAGGCTGCTAAGCAGTTGCTGGATTGTTGAGGGGTGCCATGCCCAGAGGGTTAGGGAGATAATGCTATAGATTATTCTGCTTGGATAAGACAGAAATTTTTTTCTCCCTAAAGCACTGCATACACTTATCATCAGAGTCTTCTAATGAAAGGGGTTCCTTGAGGCCAGAGCCCATTCCCTACCCATACACAGGATCAGTTACATCCATCTGATTTCATATGGTTGCTTGTCTAACCTGACCTGCAAAACCTCCAATCACAGAGAAGAGGACTGTCTCTGGGGACTCGTTCTGTGGTTTCACTTATCCTTATTGTTACAGAGTTTGTCTATAGTTACAAAACAACTATTAAAGTCTGGTACTTTTAGTCTTTTCCTCGAACAACATCCAACTCAAGACACAGAACAGCTAGCCACACCAACTCCCACAAAACAAATGAGGGAGAAATCAGAAGTGAGAAATCCCAACAAAGAAACAAAGCCCCTTCCTGACCTGGATGCAGTTGATGATGAACTTGTGTCCTCGGAAGATCTTCTGCAGGACACCACTCTTGGAATTGAAAGCTCTTGCACAGGCATCTCCACTTCCTGTAAACACTGAACACAACCACACAACACAGCACGTGGCCAAATGTGAGCAGCCACCAAAGAGCAGTCCACTTGAGTTTTAAAATTTACCTAGAACTTCACAAAGGAACATGATGTACCACTCTCAGGCTCGATTCAGTTATAGCAAATTCAGGTAATTTCCTTTTTGCTGACCCCAGCATGCTTGTTTTACTTTCTGTTTTTCACAACACTGAACTGCCTGAAGTTCCTACCTTTCACTCCACACACACTTCAGATATCTTTTTCTGCTCTACTCTTCCACATACATTTCCCCACCTAAACATGCCTCTAATTCTAAGCAGCAATTTATCTTAAGTCTGGTTTTAAGGATTTTCTTGAAGACTTGCATTTGATTTACCACCCTGATTTCCAGGTTTCCACTCAGTACTACAGCACCTTCATCACTACTGCAGCATCAAGCAAGAGAAACATCTGTACAGGAAAGCTTCAAACCACAGTAAGAGCATTAGCCTCTCTCATACTAATGATACTAATTTGGTTTTAGCTTCATTAAAACATACTGGATTTTCACTCATTTTCAGCCATAAGCTTACTAACAGTAGGTATGGCCCTCTCTGTTGAAATACTACAGTTAAATCTTCTGTCCTCAGAGATGAGCAGCACATGTAGGCTTCTTTATAAAGAAGCTTTACAAATTCTTTCAGTGTGGTAGATTTCTTCAGCTAAATCCTCTAGCTTAGGATCTTTGTAAGCAGCAGAGCCTTTAAGTGGTTCAAAGCCCAGGCTATCATCTCTATTTCAGTACAGCACTGAGCTATTTGAGCATTTTGGCTATAACTCTTGTATTCTGTGTGCTATCTTGTACAGGTGCTACAAGAGTAGGGTTGGGGTTGAGGAGGAGGTGAAGCTATTTGTTTTTTTAAGTAAATTGTGGTCAGAGAACTTGGCTGTTCATCAGGTTTCCTTTGGGTATCTTAACATGCTCAAAGAACAAGTTCTCAGCATTGTAGGATCTTCACATCAGATCCCCAGAACTGCTGCATCCAGAAACAGTAAGGCAATGTTGACTAGAATGTATACTTAGAAATATGCCTAAAAAGGAGCACATCTGTGTGAATTCAGGATTACCAACTGTCTTTGTAAACCCTCACTTTTCCTTTACTTAACCCAAACTCCTGAAGTTTACCTAGAGTTAAAGATTTCAGAACTGCAAAAAGCAATACATTTACTGCTCCCTGTATTTCAGGTCTTTGCAAAAGCCACTACCATGAAAGTATTTTTTACAAAACTGGAGTGCCAGAAGGAAACAGATACCTTATCTTTTGGGGGAAGTCAGGCACTGGTTTCCTAAAGAAAGGTGAAGAAATTATCATGGCAGTAAATTCAGGAATACAAGAAAGTAGAGCACAAACTACCTACTGCCATCAGCTTTTCAACTTCACATTAAACAGCAGGAGGTTGGGTACTTCTGGGGTACACCTTCAAGAAACATCTGGATGTGGAAAATAATTTTATATGGCCTGCTATTGATTCATTTGCCAACACAATTCTGGAAAGCATTACAGCCCATTCTGAAAATAATAATAAAGATATAAAGCAGGGAAGTAGGTAGAGATTCTTTTTCCAGTGAATGGAAATCACTTAATACTACTACACACATGCAGAGAGTAGGAACCAATTAAGAGCTGTTTTCACTATGCAGCTGTCAGTTTTCTTTAGGTATTATTACCAGGAATTTGCTTTCCACAGACATCTTTTATGTCTTTTAAACTGTCACTCTAGATCTAGGAAGTTTCTTTGCACCTCTGTGTTCCAAAGCTGTTGATCTAAGTCAGATTTAGCATTTAAATATATGCTTATATATACCAGCTGTGAAACAAAAAACAAAAAAAAAAAAACAAACCAAAATCAACAATTAATTTTTATTTTTTACCTAAATTTAATAGACTCTTGGGAGAATAGGTTTTAAAAGCTTCCCTGGAGTTTTTGCAACATGAAAAAATATAAACTGCATTAAATTTTAAATGACTGAGCACATACTACATGAGAGGAATAACCAACATAAATATCATTAAGTAAATTAGACTGAGAACTAGCTTTAAAATTCCCCATGCTATTAATTACATAAGCAGACTGACAAAACTCACTAGAAACCAATTCTGAGGATATACAGCTTATTTCTCAGATCTGTCTGGACTCCCTATACTCTATAAAGCCACTTCAGGAAAATGTCTTATTTTCCTGTCATTCTTCTACTATATTTTATTTGGCCTGTAAATTCTTTGGGGCAGTGAGCACATAGCAAGCAACAGAATTAAGATCATCTAAGCTGAGATTCTTTCCATGTTCTGGCACTGGTGAAAATGTGACATAAACCATACCAAACATAATTTATATTGAAGTGTTTTGCCCACATTTTTGAAAGACAGAGAATGGAAACACAGTGCTGTTCTGTTCCTGGTGAAAAGCTAGAATTTTAAGCTACACCAGCTCCAGCAATTGCTACCCAGTGAACATGCCTTTGATCACTTACCTAACAGGTTTTTTCAATTAGAATTACAAAGTATAATACAAGCAATAATAGTATATAAATTCATTTTTAAGGGGAAATGTCCTCTTTCAAGAACTAAAATGTGTCTAAATTAAATTCAAACGAGTCCCTAATATTTTCCCAGGACATTTTTCTACCCTTCATAATAATTCAATTCTCTCTGACAGATTTAGAATTTTGCATTTGATTTAAAATGAGATCTTAAATAACTCTGCGAGCACTTCTTTCACACTCTCAGGATGTTCTTCACAGGTCTGACTAAATGCAGCAATATTGCCTGCATTTAAAAAAAAAAAAAAAAAGAGTGCTAAGGAAAGATAATATATGTGTATGTCAGTGACAGGATGGTAGGATGAGGGGGAAGCACTGCAGAGCTGATGGGGGTGGCATCAGATAATGAAACTTGTGTTCAAGACTAAACTTTGGTTATGATGGGTTTAGAGAGTCTGGGCAAATCTATACTGGTTGCACGGGAAGCAGGATCAGTGCTGAAAAAATGCAGCTCTGGAGGTCTCATTATAGAAGGAGACAGTCTCTCCATCTCCCACCCAGACATGGAAATTCCTCACTAGATCAGGCCAACACCAGCTTAGAACAGTTAGTCTGAATTCAATGTCTGATTTGGTTTCTTTATAATTAAAAGATGGAAAATACACACACACACAAATTAAATAAAATTTAAAAATCAGTATTTTGTTTGCTAGTGTTCATCCCAGATTTAAATTCTGGGTTCATTTTCCCAACCCTACCTGCCTCTATCTTAGAGCAATAACAACTTCAGTGTGCAACATAAGCTCAGACTCTTTCCCCTTCCATTTCAGCCTTCTACCTGAGTGCAAAAGCTGAAATCAGCATAAATTATAACCTGCGGGTAGGGGAGTATGGGGTAGTTCTGCAATATAGTTGAGGAGAGCTGTTTATTGTAACTGTCAGTTACAATTAACTATTTTAATGAAGAAAACTAGTGCTGTGGATCTAATATTGAAAAGAAGACCAAATAAAGGCTTCCTGATTAAAATAAAAATCTGCCTGGGGGCTTGGTTGTATGTTAGGTTTCCAAACATAATTAAGAAATCAATTCAGTTCCTGGGTTATAAATGTGGCCAGTCAGCCATGTCAAGCATGGTGCTAGACAACAGCCATTAAGCTGTAATTTGCCTGTGCAGGTACAACTCTCTCCTGATGTGTACCATCTTGCATTTGATACCCACTTATCACCATCATAGTGACTGTCTGTCAAAAGTGGTATCAAGGCCCAAGCAGCAACCATTGACCTGGTGTTACAAATGAGTTTCATAGCTGAAGTACAGAAATGAAAATTAGAAAATACTGTGAATTTCTAGATTAGTTCAAGACAGACATTACCATTCCTGTTATCCTGACGGAGAGAAGTACTTGTTTGGGGGGCAGATAAAGGCACATTGAGTCTAACATCAGTGGCAGAATAAGACCAATGACACACAGAGAGGTGCAGGCTGGTAAAACAAAAAGTTGCAGCCTTGCAACCCAAACCCAGAAATGCATAGATGATGTGCAGAGGGAAAGCCAGCCAGGATTTCAAGAGGGAGGCTTCATGGTCAAAATATCCTGTTATGTCAACAACAGGCTCTTATGTAAAGACACCACTATTAACAGGAGTACTGAGAGCAGCAAAGCTGAGTCCCAAGCACCATTAGGCAAGTGATGCTTGGGTACTGCAGAAAGGTGGCTTGGGGAACAAATATATGAAAGAGGAAGGGAAAAGAACTTGTAGAAAATGAGTGTAGGGAATAGTCAGAGTCTGAACAGGAAGCCTAACTGCTAGAAAGAAGCAGTGAGCACTTGAGGTATGATTCTGGTTTTGGACAGTCCATTACACAGCATGTGCAAGGTAGCAGAGGGAAGCACAGGGATGCACATCCTCCAGCAGCATTTCCTCTCCCCAAGTATGCAGCAGAAGCAGACTGACAGACAGCAGACCAGCAAGGTTAAACCACAGCTATACAAACAACCCACAGACAGCTCAGGATTTGAGCCACTTCCCTTGGTAACAGAAATAAAGCAAGTGCCTCTTCATTTGCCAGAACAGGGAGGTGGAAAATGGAGAGAAGATCTAAGCTTCCCACAAGGAGCAGTGCAGGGAAGTTTGACACTGAGCATAAACATGCCAGAATGGGGGGAAAAAAAAAAAAAAAAAAAAAAAGAAGTGACAATTTCACAAGCAGGCAAAATTATAGTATTCTCTATTAATACTCTTTGATCAAAGACAAACATAGGAAAGGCAACTTACAGATCCCAGCGTGGTATTTCAAGGTGCTAACGCTGTGTTTGTGAGCCTTGTAGGTTTGGATTCTCTCCCCAGTGTCTACCAACCAGCATTTCACTGTCCTGTCTGCACTTCCTGAATACAAGTGCCGATTCACCAGCTGAAGGGAAGAGAAAAAACCATCAGCAATCACCTCCCTGGCTCCTTCCTGAGTGAACTGCACAGCAGTGACTCACACAAAGCCATGCTTCCTGACTCCACAGTCTGTTCCAAAGAGCAAAAAGAGAAAGAACTACAGCTTGAAACAGGGATGGTGAGCAAAACCCATCTTGCATCCTTCACGACCACATCTCCCATTGACTTCTGGGATTTAAAAACAGCTCCTACATTTCAAAAGATTAAAAATCGAGCTCATCTGCTGATGCAAGCAGGCAGGATTTTAGTGAGCTTAACAACCCTAGCCCTGCTTCCATAATTAGTTATGACCTCAAAACAGACCCTGCAGTGTGGTTTCTGCAAAGCATATTTGGTAAGAACACTTATCAGACTGTAAATTTTAATTGGAACAAGAATTTCAGAACAATGCTGAGTGGAAAAAAAAAAAAAAAGTAAGTTGAAAATAAAATCCTACACAACATAAACCAGGGTTCAACACAATTACCCTGCTCCAGGTCAGTATCTGGAAATACTAACTCTTGTTTTAAACTGTTTTGTATCTGCATTTCCACAAGTCTTTTTAGACTGTGTTATCAAGTTATTAAATAATTAACCATCCTTGCATTGGTTTTTCAACATCTTCAAACAGATTGTCTTCTGCTGTGTATTTTGAGCAACTCTGCCTCTAAATCCTGAGAAGAATGCTGCCTCATTACACCACTCATCCTGCACACTGTGTGAACTCACCAGTGGCAGAGGTTGAGTTTTATTACAGACAGACACACAGAGAGTGACAGAAGGAAGGGTTGCCCCTGGGAAACTGAGAGAGAAAGAGAGAAAATAACACAGTGTAATACTAGCCAGTGCACAGCAACAAACTATCCGAAGACTGGCAGCTCAGCTGGGAAACTCTTCACAGAGCAGAGAAATACCTTGCATTCTATGTCCACCTAATGAAAACAACACCCATGGTTATGTACAGCTCTGACTGCACATTCCCCTGGGCAGAGAACTCCTGACAGCTGCAGGCAGGGGAAAGGATGCAGGCAGGGGAAAGGATGCAGGCAGGGGAAAGGATGCAGGCAGGGGAAAGGATGCAGGCAGATGCAGCCATCACACACCCTCAAGGCAATCCACAGGCTGTAGTTCCAGGTGAGTTTCAGGGACTTGCCCCTATCTCTGTGTCAAAAGGATGGAGAGACAGAAGGGAGAACCCTGAGCCCTCAAAGATACAGAGTTTGCATAAGGAGCAATACCACCTTGTTTGCAATATACACACAGAGCAGAAGGTTCAAATGACCAGCAGAGCATCAACCCCTTATGCTTCTTGGGTATCTCCAGGAAACCAACTGCAGAACAAACAACAAATCAAATTCATGTGATTCTTGCTCTTAGGTCACTTTTAAGGGCCTGGTTCTTCTGCCACCTTAGATTATTATAAACCTTCAGTCCTCACTCTTTGCACACTCTGTATGTGTAAGGTTGGAATGTTTTCCACTCTCCCCCATCTCCACTCCTAGACCAAAGAGGAATCCCCCATTCCCAAAATGCATCATAAGTCAGCTTTGTGCAAAAAGAAAAAAAAAAAATCTAGCATGTATTACAAGAACAAGAAACAAAAGGAATTTAAAGATACAAAGCACTACACTGATGGGAATATGCTAACCCATGTAAGAAAAGTATGCAGGCACACCAAGATGACCATTGGACATAGCTCCCACCAGCTCGGTTGGTGCAGCACATGTCAGATTTCCTACCAGTAGAACTTCTCCCATGGGACAGTCTTCAGAGCTACACACCAGGAGCTTCTTACCACTGTTAAAAGCCAGCAGTACTTTGAACTGTCACAACCTATTACTTTTAAGCTGGTTTTGCAATGGCATTGACATTAGCAGCACTAACAACAACTGAGAGCCTGGGGAAGGTAACCTTTTAACTTCCAGGCTCAACCTAAATGGGTCTAAAGAGCATTGCCACATTGCACCTGCTAATGGAAGTTGATGCTTTGAGTGTAGATCCTGCTGAGCTGTTCCTGGCCAAGAACTGTCTGTCATTTCTTTCTCAGACATCTTGCTGGCAGCATCAACTCACCCACTGAACAAGGGAAAACACTGTTACAACTTCCTGCAGGTAAACACCACTCTGCATTAATGGTACATTGGATTATGCTGCTTCATTTCGACATTAAAGTGGGTGTACAAATGCTTAAGAGAAACAGAAAACCTGCTACTTGCCTACATTTGCTAATTCTTAGATATACAAATGTGTGAAATGATGTGGGCATATGTAGGTAATTTATAGCACCAGCATCACAAGAGCCACAAAAGCTTCCGACGCCCAGAGATCTGTGAGGATGGTCAGCACACCAACCATCTTCATTACATTTAAATCCTCCATGCTACTCAGGCTGCCCCATTTTATACTTTTATGCACTTTCCTGCCCCTCACCAGTTTCAGCAGGTGAGCACAGTAGTCAAGGATTCTCAGCTTTGCATGGAGACAGAAATACTAACAGGTTACACAATCTATTGCGTGCTACAGACCGTGCCTGCAGCACAGCTGAGAGCAAAGCCCAGTGCAAGCTCTGACTGCCACACAGCCTCTCATTTCCATGGTATTTTTAAAATACACAGCACGAAACAGCTATTAGTGGAGAAGGCCATCAAGAGCTCAGGTTGAAGTTGTGAATCAGATGTGCCTTTAGTGGTATGATTCAGCCATCATCTCATCTAAATTGATGCAGGTATCTCCAGCTAAGAGAGCCCTTATATTCACTGCAGTCTAGGGCACAATTCATCTCATCCTAAGGCAGATGTCTGTAACAGATCACATCTTAAAACTCACAATTTCTCCCCCCTGCCAAGAACAAGCTTTTCAGCTGCAGCCAGTTTAGGTGAGATGATTCCTCCTTCACTTGACTAAGGACAGGTTTAGTTTACAACTCCAGCCTAAGCAACAACACTTCAGATATCTGTATTTAATCAAAATCATCATCATCATCATATTGTTCCCTTAGACAAAGAACCTTAAAAGCAGGTACTATGCTGTGTAATATAAAATAAATACCTCCTCTACTATACATATGGGGAACCACGGTATAATGCAACGGAAGTCCATCCAAAAAAGGACTTGGAAGTTATAGCATCCTAATTTTTGGCTGCCCAAATCTCAAAGTGCAGCCCTGATTTGGGTGGCTGATCCAGGCTGCAACCAACCCTTTCTACAATGCACAGGAAGAATTATGTGCTTCAGGGCAGTCGTGACAAGCAACTGTGCACAGTAGTCCTGAAAATGGTCAAGAGAGTATGTGAAACCAGACAAGATTCTCTCTGAGAAGAGCAAGCCAGAGGCACCAACCCAATCTGTATTTTTATTCCAGAGCCTTCTTTCAGAGATTGCATTCAAAGGGTGTGGTTATGCACCACCAAGGCAGACACAGCATCTTCCACCCTAATTCACCAAGCTGGACACTGTGCAAATGCCCTCATGCTGGCTGGGCACAAGCTCCCCTTTGCTGGGGAAGCAGTGGAGGCCCTAGGGTCAGCCAGCAGCACAGGTCCTTGGCTCTGGTCAACATTTTTTTTAAGTCATGACTGAATTGAAAACTATTTTAAAAGTCCAAGGAAGAGGTAGTGTTCCCCTCTCCACTTCCAGATAGGTCCCCAAAGCACTGATTTCTAGTTAGGTCACTTTCTGCTGGCTCTGCCTCTAGGACTCTTATAACCCTCTTTGTACAGATTTGTCTTACCCCATCCTGCTCTTACAGGACTCTCAAAATGGGTTCAAATCTCCTTGGCCTGCAGAGGCCATTTAATCCAGATCTGCTAGCTGAGTTAACACTACTGGGCAAAAGAGATGCCTTGGGTTAGACAGTGCCACAGACACATCAGGTTCAGCAGATCTTCAGATTTTGTCCCTTTTGAGAGATGGACAAAGTATATTGACTTCTTCACCAAAATGTGAGATTATGCTGCAGCTTAATGGGAGCTGAGCCTCCTTGCAGCTAAGATTGGCACCTATGTTTGTGCATGGGCAGGCAGGTACAGTCATTTTCACCAAATACTTGTGGGACAGATCCCCAGGTCTATTACCCTTGGGCTTTTCTAGCCCAAAGTTTCCAAACCCTTAGCCAATTTCCTAGGTCCCAGACCTATTCTTATTAAAGAATTTGATTTTCTTATGACTTAGAAGGAAAAACATAAAATTTCACTTAACAGATTTTTCAGATATACCCAGGTCTGTCAATTCTTACTTTAAATTGTCAGTAGAAACACTTATATATTCTAATCTGCAATTGCCTGGAGAAGCAGTGGTATTTTCAAAGCTGTATCTTCCTTGGCTGGCTTTTGAGCATTTAGTTCACTTTGGCTACCTGCCCAACAAAGCTCCTGACAAGTAAAAGTATGGCAAGGAAAAGACACATGTAGTACAGAACACAACACAGACCAGATTTACAGCTCATATACTAATGAGCTGAGTGGACATTTCAAACCCGAGTAGCTTCAAATTAATTAAAAACCTGATGACAGTCAGATGCCCCCTTCCAAAGCCTCAGCTACACAGCACAAAATTACTGCACTGATCCCTGTAATTTTGGGATGTTTATTTTTCTTATTACTCTGAGGGTCTTTGCTTTGAACCAGATGAAATACTGAGACACATGAATGGAGTAAATTTGTCTTAATCCTCTGGCCAAAGTACTGGAGATGTGCTATTCCTTGAAAAAGTCAGTCAGACCTGCTTGTGAGTAGTAAAATAAGCAACAGCAGCAAAATACAGGTTGTTAATGCTGAGGTAGTTACAGATTACACTACTTACACAATCCTAACTTTCACTGTAGCCTACAGACATCACAGTGAATAAAACCCCTAAAACTATCACATCTATGGATCCTCTCTCCAAACAATCACAATTCCCTTTCTCCACAAGCTTGGATGAACTGAATATATGCAGCAGCTTAAGACAGTTCAAACCTGTATGAATGCCAAGAATATCTGCACAAGAGCTGTTTAGCAGGTATTTCAACCTTATAGGAACAGACTTTGCTCTCCCAATTAATCTTTGCTATTAGAAACAATTTAACTCTCATCCAAGGAGAGGCAATTGGCTCTCCAAACAGTTTTGGACACATCTTTTCTGAAGGTCATAGAACTCAGACTGGCTCCCAGGAACTTCCTACAACCACATTGTTCTTCACACAGGGTTCAGTATTCCTACAGTCTGCCAGCTGGGTCTTCTGTCCACAGCCACTTCTAAGTTAAAAATCAGCAACTTGGACCAATCTCAAGTTACAACTATGTAAGCCTTAGGCTGAGTTAGACTTTTAGGATCCCATTCAAAACCACATTCATTTTTATGAGCCAACAAACTCCCCGTGGGCAAAAAATTGTTGTTTTGATTTTTTTTTCCCTAAGAATTCATGTAGAGTGAGCTCTCTGCTCTAGCTGTTAGAGAATGTTCATCAACTTTTTTATTGCAGAGCAAAGCAATGGTCCCAGAAACATCAAGAAGGGTCGAGGTGTAAGGGACCTCTGGAGGTCATTTGATCCCTTCCCCTTGCTCAAGCAGTGCTGGCCATTCAGACACCTTGGATTACCTCCAAGAATGGAGATTTCACAACTTCTCTGGGCAACCTCTGCCCATGCTCAGTCACCTCCAAAGTTAAGAGTGTTGCTTGATGTTTGGAGGGAATTTCCTGGGTATCAGTTTGTGCAGGTTCTTTTCTACAGGTGTTGTACAAATTCATATTCCTCTAATTCACATCTCCATCCTCTGATGAATTATACAAGAAACACAAACAGAAGTTACAAAAAATACATGCACTTAAATGATGTGACAAGAAAAAAAATCTGTCACAGTGATCACAACAGTTAAGTGTATATATAAACAGAGTTCAGACAACAGCTTTGTTCAAAGCATTCTTCTAGTCATCTTTAAAATGCAACTAAATGGAATGGTCCAAATAAAGGATATTTTGCAGTAAAACCAGCAGTAAGTCCTTGCCCACTCATGTTCATTCAAAACTCTTTTTTTAAGAAAAGCTTTCTTGCAAGACTGTTTGCTATACAATGCAAGCTAAATTCCAAGATGGATCATTTCTCTCTGCCAGCTTTTGGCAGCACACTTTGGATAAATACTGAGGCAGAACAATCAGCAAAAGACAAAGCAATTCTTGTGAACAGTTTGCAAAACTACTTTGGAGATATTCAGAAAAGCATACGCAAGTAAAATATCTAAGTCAGGGTTATGCAGCCTATTGCAGGCAGTCACATTAACAAAAATGCATGTTTGATTATTAGTTGCAAATACTGGTCTTGAGCTGGGGTTGAAATTTTTAAGTGAAAGAACTGCTGTGAGCTGTGTGATTAGTCAGCCCACCCTTGCTTTTTCCCATCACTTCCTATAAAAACTCATCATTGGCTCTTATATGAAGAGGGAGCACTCACAGCTGCTGTCCCTTGCCTGCCAAGCTATCAATGCACTGCAGGAGAAATAAAGTGAAGAGTGCTGGCTGCTCCACTGCTGGTTACCTTGCCTGACCATGAGAGTGAAGGACTCAAAGCCACCAAAGCCACCTGGCATGCACATGGTTCCCACTGCAGGCAGAAAATTTCCTGGCAAAACCTTGGAAGAAGAGCTGCATTAGAAGAAGGTGGCACCTGCAGCAGAACTGCCCAGAGAGTGGACCCCATGCAATGAGTGCAGCTGGGAAATCACCTGCAAGAGACTGTCCTGGGGACAGCAGGACAAGCCCTGGGGAATACCTGAGCATCTCACCCTCTTCACTCTCTGGGGTGCTCTAAGGACAGGAGGGAAGGAAAACCTAAAAGTTGACCAGAGCTTCCCATTCTGCCATGCAAGATTAAAGCAGCTTTCAGACTCTTCTCACTTACACTGGCACCAACACCTAAAGGATCTTAGAGCAACTGAGGAACATTCAGGATCTGCACGTGCCTCTGGCATCACATGCCAGCACTGAAGGAAGGAAAGTGGAAAACATGGGTGTGCTTTATGGATATCTACCCAGAAATGCTCCTTCAAGAAACTCCAGGAATTTCTATTCAGTGCTATAGCAATATTATTGATATTTACTGGAAAGTAAAGGGAAATGACTGGAATAGCTCAGATGTAATTTGCAGCAGTTTAGAACATCCTGGGCCATTCCCATTAATAACAATACTTTTTAATGTTGAGGAAAATATGGTCTCAATATTGAAGGTTTTTTCCTGATCTTTGTCCAGCATGAGAGATCACACCAACCATTTCCCAAACTTTTTGAAAGGTCACTCTCCCCTAGAGATCATCATTTGAATAAAAAAAATGAAAATAAGTATTTTTTTTCCACTTTATTCTTTCCACAAAAGCATTATATTACCCAGAGAACAGGTAACTATTAATTGCTGGTAACAACTCAGCTCCTCCAGGACAGAAGAGTGAAAATCTAGTGTAATTAGCAGCTGACTTGTGCCCTGAAGAAAATTAACTATTGTCAACAATTAAAACTGTTTGTTGGCTACTATGAGCAACTCACAACTACCAAGTCCTTCCTGACCCACAGTTTGAAAAATACCAACTCAACTCACTGCCAGAGATTCCAACACTGTCACTAAGAATCCCTAGGCAAAAAAAAAAAAAAAAAAAAAAAGGCTCCATGAGATTTTTGAGAAGAAAACAAAAATTAAAAAAAAATTAAACACCCCTATTCAGGAAGTTTCCCTTCTGTTGTAACATCTTTGTATGGATTCTGGTGATTGAGCCCTTCCTAAAAGAATGAAAATACCATGTGGGCTGTGCTGAGAGGCAGCCAAGTGGAACAGAAGGACTTGTGTTGAACCCAGTAAGAGAGAGGGAGGAATTAGGAAAGATCAACAGCCTAAAGCTATTCAACAGCAGTACAGTGACTGCTTAAGCTGGGATAAGTTTTAGAGGCCTAGAAACAAGATGCTCTCTGTGGGCCCAGTATGTACCTCAGCTGGACTTTCCCTGCTTCAAACATCAACTAGTGATGAGAGAAGTGAGGGGCTACCAGTTAATCACAGCTAGAAGAAGATTTGGCCAGGACTGTTGCCAACAACAGAGTCTTGGCAAGAGTAGTCTTGTGTACTTTGAATTGTTCAGGTTTTTCAAATAGATGTGTTGGGTTTGCTTTTCTTCTCCCCTACAAGAAGTTCTGTTTGTTTAAAACCATTGTTTAACTCGGTGCTCACAAGGGGAGCAGCACTGCTCATTCTTGAGCATTCAAAGAGTGTAATTGAATTTCCCAGGCTTCTGGGAAAGGGTAGAGCCAGTTTTTGTAACAGTTTTAGCAAGAACCCAATTAAATTAAAGCAAGCTCTGTTGTTGCCAATCTCTGTCTTAGAGAAGAGCTGCAATTAAACAGCAAAAACACAGTCTGACACTAGGAACAGCAACAGTTACCTGAACATCCTCAAAATACATTACCACAGTATCAGAAAAAGAAGCTTTAACACTGAAAATTTACTCAAGCAAGACAAACATCACTCCAGGGCAACAAGGATTCTGTGTGGGTTTTTTCTTTGCTAAACTGAAGGAAAATAGAATTCCTTCAGTGCTATCAGGTTTTTAGTCTATTCGTGACAGCTGTGACTGCCTTCTTCAGAAACATGGCAACATTTATTAAATAGCTATTAAAAATATATACTGTAGCCTCTGTAAAGGAAAAGCACTTACAGATGACAAACAAGAAAAGTAGTGAGAAAAACTATTGTTATTAACTTCAGCCAGACACAAACATTTATAAACATTTAAGGTTTCCTGACCTGAAACTAAGTTACAGACCATCATACATCTTCTTTAAATATACCAGTAACATTTTCTGGTGGATAATGGAATGTATAGAAAGAGTCCTTGTGCAACAGAACCTCTTTTTCTTCATCTGACTAACCTCCTTCTCTCCACAGCAGTATTAACAAACCTGGCAGCATCCACCAGAAAAGTATTGCAAAAAGAAGGACAGGGTATAGCTTTTCAGGTCACATTAAACTCTTTCCCCTTCCTCCTTCACCATCTCCTGATTTCTCTCTCCCATATTTTACTTCTCTTTCCCATTTTCCATGCCTGTTTTCTTGCCTTGGCCATCTATTTTTCCCTGTCTTTTCTCAAACCATGCCTGCGTAGTTTTTAAAGTAGGATTTTTTAAAGTAGGATTTCTTTCAGCTTTACACTTTCCTATTATCTTTTGCCCACAATTTTGGTTTAGGTTTTAGTGTTGTTGCTTTTTAAGTTATCTGGTTTACTCTGATTTTTTCCCCTGGCCTTTCAAGTTATCACACTTCATGTTTGTTTATTTGCCCAGGTTACTTTTATTCCAAGTATGGTGATCTTGTGTTCATAATTCTATTCCCAGCAAACCTACACTTCAAAACCAAGGAGGATGTAAAGAGATACTGAGCTAGAAGTTTGACGAGGACAGCAGAGAGTGTTTTAGGGAAAGAGGATTTGTCTCAATACCACAGAGCACTGTTATTTTGCTATTAGAGGAATGTTTGCACTTACCACTTACAACCTCAGAAGAGCTTCTTTATGAATGAAAAGACAACTGAGACCCATGTGAGTTAGGATGTGGATGCCCCCTCCAAGCAGCTCTTTAAGTAGCCTCTGTTCTTACCTCTAGGCAAATTACTGATCCTTGGTGCTCTTTGAACACTTTCAGCTGCTCACCAGTGACAATATTCCATGTTCGAATGGTGTAATCCGTGCTGCCAGAAAACAGCTCCCTGTTTGGTGCATCAAGTATAAGGCATAAGACAGCCCCAGTGTGTCCCAGCAGAGTCTGGTAACAGCGCCCACTGGACACCCACCAGACCTTAACAGTGCAGTCTGTGCTACCTGTCACCAGGAGGTCCCTGCTCATTTTCTCTGCCTCCTCCTCTACCTCCTCCTCTTCTTCAAGAACATCCCTGGAGGAATAGTGAGCAAGAGTCAGGACACAGTTCCGATGGCCTCTGAATTCCTGGATTTGTTTCTCTTTGTCCACACTCCAACAGCGGGCAGTTCTGTCATAGGAGCCACTGAAGAGATAGTCTTTGGCAACCAGGATCCTGAAAAAAAATAAAATTTGCATGTATGAAGAGTGTAATTATTATCACATAACCGTTTTTTGTCACAGTTTCAATACCAAGAACCCTGCAGTTAGAAACAGTAGCGTGAACACAACATAGCCACAATTCAGCATCACTATGTAATATACATTATTTATGAAATTTTTTGTTTTCCTTTTTTTTTCTTTTCCTTAAAAAAATAACACTATCCTTCTTCTACTTTTAAAATTGAAACCCCTTACTCAGGTACATCAGTGTCAACATTTCTATGTAAAAGCACAGTAACTTTGGACATTTGTGTTTTTCTGAAATCTTGTCCAGCAGCACACTTATATACTTTTTGTAAGTTATATAAATACTAGCTAGGAGTTTTTTGTGTTTGTTTTGGTTTGGTTTTTAAAGAACTCACTCTTGATAATTATTTATTAGTATTTCTTTGCAAATAATAATTTACAAACTGACCTATGAAAACAGCTTGGAATTAAGATAACAACAATAAGAAAATGCATTCCAGGAACCTGAACTGCATCTGACAGTATACAGTGTATCATCTTTCCATCATCAGAGAGAGTACACTTAATTTCACTCATCTCAGGATCACAAAAAAGGGAGAGCAAGAGCACCCCACTTACTACATAACTGAAAAGCAAACCAGAGATTACAGCTCAAGAATTCAATTTGCTGGACCTTCAAAATAATACATTGTAGCTGCAAAAACATATAACAACAGAAAATTTTGTACAGTTCCTATTTCCAAACCAGAGGCAGGGAACATCATTACCTGTCTTCTTTGTCAGCTGGGTTTGGTAGTCTGGAACCCTTCAAACTGGCAACAAAGCCATATGAATAGGGAACACATTTCCCATTTGCTGATTCAAGCAAAAAATCAATCCCGTGCCAAAATATAGAGAGAGACAGCCTTTCTAACTATTTACAGAATCTAGCTATACATCATTATGTGTTTTGAGTTAAGTAAGGAACAAAAAAAAAAAAAAAACCACCCACCAAAAAAGAAACGAAAAAAAAACCCCATCAATCTGACTGCTCTATTTGTCATTAATTAAATCCAGTACAACTATAATGAGGCACTTCAACTCAACAGGCCAAGCAGTCATGGACAGTTTAAACTCCATTTGCACAAACTGGAATAATAATTCCAGAAAAAACGCTGACTTTATCCCTCTTACTGACACAATGGCTTGACGTGATGTTTTTACATCTATTTATCAGAAGCATCTGTTATCAATTGAGTAATTTCTTCTGGAATTTCATTCCTAGCCCTGGATTCAATTCTCCTGCTGTGTGCTTTTCATTTCTCTCTTATCTGCTGTCTATGGATGTGTCAGCACTGTTGCTAAGAAAACTAATTATTACAGCACAGAACACGTGTAGAACGAACTCAAGGGTTTACAAAACTCATTTTCTTAGTGTAGGAATGGGGAATTGCAGTAAAATGGCAATATATGCAATGAGAGATTACAGAAGGGAACAGAAGGGGACATGGGAATGAGGGACAGAAGGGAAGAACTCCAGGGAACCAACCTGTTAACAATTGATGTGTGTCCTCGGTAAATGGCCAGGCACTGACCTGTCAACACATCCCATTTTCGAATGGTATGATCAGCACTACATGTGAAGGCAGCCTCATTTTCTAAGTGGCAAAAGGTGATGTAACTTTCATGTCCTAGGAATAACAAAGGAAATAAATTCCATCACTGTGCATGCAAGCAGGGCAGAGCAATCAAGTTCTTCCCCTGAACGAAAAGAAAAATGCAATAAATAAATGGACTGAAACTCTAGTTTTATATGCACCACTATGTTCTTCACATTTAAGGATTTGTATAAGACACAGCATTATTAACTAACAGCAGAAAACTGCTTCATTGATGTAAGGATTAAGTGAAAGATTAAACCAGTACAGTTCCCTCAATCAGGAAGATCAAACAGCATTATAAAAATATTAACAAGCTAAATTATTATCAGTAGAATAAAACTCAGGCTACTGAAGTTTAAAACTACAAAAAAATAGACTTTTTGCTTTTTTTTTTTTTTTTTTTTCTTTTTAATAAAGAAATGCTTTTGCTTCCCTCTTCCAAAGTCAGGAAAAGACTGAATTTCAACTCAGACCATCGATTGTAAGCTCTAACAAAAAGCTCTAAATTAGAGCGCAGAACTATAAAAAATGGAAGCAACAAGACTTACCAGCAAGTTTAGTTTCACTGTCCAAGCAGAATGAAAAGCAAAGAAAACAACATACCTAGTAAAAAGTCTGCTAGTACTTTCCCCATCGTGGCTAATAACATGAATAAAAATCAATTTTCAAAATTTTAATACATCTTTAAATAAGTTACATAGAAAGAAAGAATAATAGCACCATTATTTACACAGTATTCAGAGTATGTCTGTATTCTATAGTTAAAATAAAAATAGACACAACTGTTATTCTAAAAATTTCATGCTGAAAAACAGGGTAATTCTAGCAAAGGGGAATCAATATTAAACCTTAAGCTTTTGCTGTTGCAAGCTGTGACATTTTTCCATGGCATCATCAAATGTACTGCATTTTAAAAGCATGTTGGAATTCAAGCCCCAGCTTTTTCCGAGATTTCTTGCATGAAATTGTTGTCATCTATCTAATCACAGGAATTATATTATCTTGCAATCTTCGGCTGTAATTATTTAGACTGTAAGCTTTCAAGAGCAGAACCCTTACCTTTAAAGTAATTATCACAACATAGCCCCAGACTTTGGTTGAAACTGGTGGGCCCGGCTGTGATTTAAATACTACTACTCTTGCAGAAGAAAAGAAAAAATAGAAGAAGGACAAATGTGATTAAAGAGAAACAGATGGACAGACAAAGTTATGGGAAATACAGAATCATGTTGTAGAATAAAGAAATGGTAAAAGAACTGAGGGAAAGCAGACTGCCCAGTAAAACACTTTGTTTCACTGACCTTAAAAAAAGATTTTACTATAACTCCTGGAGTTGAAAAGCCTTGTTGTAGTTCAAAAGCAAAGCAGAATCCACGTTACAAGCACACATCTTGTTTCCTCCTAAGCAAATTCACCAGGTGCCAAAAATTAAACAGATCACCAGGGCTCTTAGCAAAACTATTACGCACCCTCACATTTTTGTGAAAACTTTTTGCAAAGCATCTTAAATGGGACAGGGTTTTCCTCACTGAAATTCTCCCCGAGAAGATCAGAAAGCATCTTGGTTAATCCATCGAAGTCTGTCAGTGAGATTGTAACCATCAATAATACTCGAGCCACACAAAAGGTGCCAAAACCCCCCCGTGACAGGTCTGGTGCTGGTATGGTCAAAAGCAGCCACCAAAGAAGGCTGCTGGTTATGTTGTGGTAGAAGCTGTGTTACAGATACAGGTTTATCAGTAATTATAGTTTGTACAATACAAATTTACACAACAACTGTGTGCATACGTAAATACAGCACACATAGAATTACCTGATTTAATTGTCAGCTCACAAACCACCCAGCCAACCTTTAGTTTACCCCAAACACCAGCAGTACACAGCCAGATTCTGAATATTACCCAATGCATTCCTCTTCCTTATTAAAAGTTAATTAGCACTTTAAAGGGACTTCTAAGCCTAAAGCAAATGCAGTGAGTTTTCCAGGAGGCAGAACCATGGCAGGAAGTGGAGGAAAAAGATAATACTCCATAGTTAAAAACAAACAAGCACGAAAACCACCAACAAAAAGCCACAGCAAAGTGATTTCTTCTTTGGAAGAGAAGAGGATCAGAAATTCCAAATTTAAGACTTTTTTCTTTCCATATGAACAGATGTGATTGAGTGAGAATACAAATATCTTTAGTCCGTATTTGACTCCTGCATGACTTTACTTTCTGCAGAGTTTCCCTCTTCTTTTTACTTGTTGAAATGCTGGTCTAGGCATAATAAATTTTGTTTAAAATGCAAAAGCAATTTAAAATTTAAAAGCCCAGCAATTAACATTTCTCTTTGTCAAATGTGGGGGGAAATAGCCTATTTAGCAAGCTTGCTTTCTAGACGTCAAGAGGCTTTATTTAAAGATTGTCTGGAAAATGAGATGATTGGGAAAAAAAAAAAAAAAAAGGAAAGAGAGACACAGAGGGCTTCTAGAAAGAGACATAAATGACTGCAGTGTTTCACACCCTGAGATAACAGGATCCATGCTTTCAGTAGAGCTGGTAAAATGTTTTCGGATGAAACACCTTCTGATTAACATTCCTGTAACAAATACTCAAAAAAAAAAAAACCCAAAAACCACCCCACAAACCTAGCATGAATTCGGCTGCCCAGCAGGCTGTAGGGACTGAGAGACTGGAACATGCTGCGTGGCCTGTGCCATGCTTTGGGCTCAACCAAGCAGAGGAAAAGAAACTCTTGTACCTTGGAAGTGGCCATGGCACTGGCTGTCGGCAGTGCTCCAGAGCCTGGCAGTGCCATCCTCACTCCCCGTCAGCAGGCGCTGCCCGTCCGGGCTGAGGCTCAGCCAGTTGATGCCTCCCTGGTGATCTGTGCAGACCTTCAGGGCTGAGCCACTGTTCCCCATCCCGGTGGTCCCAGAGAAGGCAGAGAAAAGCTGCGGGACAGATCACAGGAGTTCTGCAACCCCCAGACCGTGCTCTGGGCCTCCAGCTCGTCTCCCACCGAGCGACTTCATCCATGAACCCGACTCCGAGAAATAATCAGCAGGGTAGTCCTGCAGAGGGACACAGAGGAGGATGAGGAGGGCGCGTTAAATCGTTTCATCTCCTCCGTGGATACATCATTTCTCAGTTTTGGGGGGGGGGAGGTGTGAAGCCATTGAGAGCTTCTTTCTCCGCAGAGCTGTGGAAGATGGCCTTTCAACCACACGCTCACTGCTGCGGCTTCTCCATGGGCAGAGAGCCACATCCAGACCCTTGGAGAGGACCCAGCATGGGCTGACTGCTGCCGTACCGCTACCCGCTGCCCCGCTGCCCCGCTCCCAGCCTGCCGCCGCTCCGCTGCTGCTGCTTGAGCAGTTCCAAGGGTACCTCAGAGCACGCCGAAGAGTCGACACCTCCCAGCAAGGGAAACCCAACCTCGGGCGGCCCTCATCGCCCCAAGGGGCTGCCTGCCCCCTGCCCCTCCCCCGGCCGCCGCGGGATCACCTCAGCGGCCCCCAGCCCTCTCCGCCCCGCGGCTGCCGCCATCCCTCCCACATGGTTCCCCCCCCATCCTCTCCCCCACACATCCCTCCGGCATCTCCGCCCTCGCCACTTACTCACCGCCCCGGGTGGAGGTGCGGGGCTCGGCTCCGGTGGAACGATCCCGCACTCACCCTCTGGGGAGGGGGAACCTCATCCTGCCGGAGGAGGGGGCCGGGCCGAGCGCGGCTTCCCCGCTCCTGCAGCCACCGCCCCTGCTTGCCGGGCCGAAGCGGGTTCCCCGCAGCTGCCGTGCCCCTCTCAGGCGACCTCGGGGCGGTTCCAAACCCCCAGCGCCGGCCCTCCTTCCATTACCTCCCCCTCCACGTTAAAGCCGCTTCCAACCCCGGCAGCCCCCTCCCCGGGGCGGGCAGCCCAGGCCTCCCCCCTGCCCGCGCCGTTTCCTCGGTGCTACCGCTCCCCCCACCTTGTCCTCCCGGGGGCAGCTCCGCAGCTCTGCCCCTCCGGGACGTTCTCCCCTCCATGGTCAGGGCAAAGAGGCAGCACACACACACACACACACACACACACACACACACACACAGCCCTCTCGCCTGCCCCCTCCCCACTGCTGAAGCCGCCTCTGAACTCCCTTGACTCAGAGGGGGGAAGCATTGAGGGGCGGGAGGGTCTTTACTGTCCGGGGACCCTTTGCTAACGTCGCTACAACCGAAACAACCCGACGACAACCCCACACCCCCAGCGTGGTCCCCAGGATTGCCCTCGGGGGGGGAGGCAGCGCTTCCTGCTGCCCGCTTGGCCCCCTCAGGCTGCCTGCCAGCCCCCCGCCCCAGAGCACCCCCCGGCAGCACCGGCTGCTCCCGGAGGGCTCCCCGCATTCCCTCCCCGCATTCCCTCCCCGCATTCCCTCCCTGGCTTCTCGGGCTCCCCGCATTCCCTCCCGGGGGGCACACAAGACGCTTCTGCTGTCGAGCTGGGGGCTGGCTTTGAGGGAAGCCATCGCCTTTTGTTCTTCTTCTCGCCCTTCTCCCCCCTGGCCAGTTCCTGACAAACTTCTCAGGACACTTCTGCCCCTGTACTCAGCCCTGGTGAGGCCACAGCTCGAGTCCTGTGTCCAGTTCTGGGCCCCTCAGTTCAGGCAGGAGATTGAGGTCCTGGAGCAGGTCCAAAGGAGGGCAACCAGGCTGGTGAAGGGATCCAGCACAAGTCCTGTGAGGAGAGGCTGAGGGAGCTGGGGGTGTTCAGCCTGGAGAAGAGGAGGCTCAGGGGAGACCTCATCACTCTCTACAACTCCCTGAAAGGAGGCTGGAGCCAGGGGGAGGTTGGTCTCTTTTCCCAGGCAACTTTCAACAAGACAAGAGGGCATGGACTTAAGTTGTGCCAGGGGAAGTTTAGGTTGGATATTAGAAAGAATTTCTTTACGGAGAGGGTGATCAGACATTGGGATGGGCTGCCCAGGGAAGTAGTGGATTCTCTGTCCCTGGAGATATTTAAAAAGAGACTGGATGTGGCACTCAGTGCCATGGGCTGGTAGTGGATCGAGAGTTGGACCTGATGATCTCTGAGGTCCCTTCCAACCCAGCTGATTCTATGATTCTATGACACTGCACACACACACACACACACACACACAGGAGCCCCAAAGTCCCTCTCTTGCTTTAAGTCTTCCCAAAGCTTTTTGGTCTGTTTCTTGTTAACGTAGCCCCTTGTCCTGTCCACTTCTGGTACCCCAGGCTGGGCTGGCAGCAGGACCCCAGCTTCATGATGCCCCAAAGCACCTGGCCAAGGGCTTGGACGTGGTGGGGTGATGGGATGGAGCTCCTCCAGAGTAGGACCCTGAGACCTGTGTGAAACATGGGCAAAAAGGGTCCTGTCCCCACGAAGACAGAATTAAATGTACAAAAGATAAATCCACCAGGTAGAGAAAGGTGAGATGGGGAGACTGAGAGCCTCCAGCAGGAGACCAGCAGGGTTTGACATTGTTTCCCCAAATTGCTACTAAAATCATGTCAACAGCATTGGAATAAATCACAAACTCCCCTTCTCCTGGCTCACACCCTGTTTGATCAGAAAAGCACCTTTTTATATCAAGTCATCATCCTTGAAACAGGCCCACCAGCTCCATTTCATACCATCACATTCAGGGGGTTCAGCAGGTGCTCACATACATTTATCAAGGCATCAACCCTGCTCCAGCACCATGTATTTCAGTGGGTGGGCTCTGCAGAAATGCATGAATTAAACAGATACTGCACAGGGTATGTCATTTTGCACAGCACATTCTGGTAAAACAGGCCTAATATGTCACACCCAACACAAACACAAGGTGATCCCAATTTGGCTGCCTGTGGTAGCCATACAACTGTAGAGAAGTTTGTGAGACAGACCTGTTAGGGCTGTAAATTTGGGTTTTACCAAGGTCAAGCCCTGTGGCATGTCACCACCAGACAGCTCTTTTCTGAAGGCAGGAGTTTTCGTACCATCCCTGCGTGCTGAAGAAATGAACAAGAAGTTTTGGTGTGAGACACGAACACTAGATTTCTTCCCTCTGAAAATCACATTATACATGGAAAGATATTTTTTGGACATGGAGGCCTGGGAATTGGTTGCTCTCAGGGAGTGTCCTTCACCATCTGCTCGTACATCTGTCAAATCCACTCACAAACCCCTGCCCAGAGTCCTCGTTTGGGAAACTGTAGGATAGATTAGCACTCCTTTTTATTTTCCTATAGTGCTGTGGTGTGCACACAAGGGAAAATTCAGGTGGAAGCAGTGTTTTGGTAGGTTTGAGGCAAGTATGTGCATATTAAAACACATGCAGTTTAAATCTCCAGGGGAAGCTGAGCTAGAGGGGAAGCCCTTGGCCACAGCTCAGCCATGCATCAGCTGTGGGAGCTCATGGGAACAGAGGATATGCTGTTCCTTCCCTCTTTTTAAAAGGATTTCCAAGGTTTTTTATTATTATTTCTAATTATTTTTTCCCTCCTGCAGTGACTGATGAAAGCATCTGAGCTTTTGAATATTTTAATGAATATTTATTCCACTTCTTGAGGGGTTTTTTCTATTCTTTTCCTATTGGTTTTATATTCCTGAATTTTAGGCAATTTTTCCTTATTACGTCTGTGTTCGCTTTTTTTTTTTTTTTTAATTGGAGTACAGCGAGCTCTTCAGGACCCAAAGCCTGCAATTAATTCTCCTTCACCCAGATGCCCAAGAATTCAAAAGTAGGAAGCTCAGTATTGCTGGTATACAATTCACTTGTCATTCTCCAACAACTTTCTATCAGCTGTGTATATAAATACAGATACATAAATACACAGCTGCATGAGCTGCTCCTATAAATCCAGATAAATATAAAACCTTGAGAAGGCATCTAGATGTTTATGGCTAGATTCATAATATATGATTTGTGGGACCTAGTGGCTATGACTAAGCTTGGAGACAAGTTTAAACTCTTTTGGCAGTCACCAGAAGTAAGGATGTGAAGTTTAGATCAGCTACATTATCTTTTGGAAGGGGAGAAGAGTGCCTTTATTCTTCACCCTGGACTGTGCCAGGGGTCCAACATCAGCAGTTTCCTAATTCTGTTCCATTAAGTTGAGTGAATTGGGACCTTTGACTTTAAAATATGCTTTTATTCCACCAGAGGTCTGACCTTTTCTCACATCTCTGATCCAGAAGCAACACAATGCAGAAAGATTTCATAAATCCCCCAAGACAGGAACAATTGGTGATAAAGACTCTATAAGTAATTTCATCCCAAATTACTTGTGTTCAGACTCACCTGAGAGACCTTCAGAAATACAGCCCAGGCTCCCAGCCCTGCTCTAAGTCTTATTTAAGCCACCATTTACATCAGTATCTGCACTGATGTAAGTGCTGAAGAACGTTTTCCTTTTATAAGATTTCAATAATGATTCAAATTATGCCAGAAATTTTACTGATGCTATTTGTGGGGGAAGTAACTCAGGCAGCTACTCCACATTCACCTCCCCCTTCTGGGGCTTTGGGTATCTGGATGGATTGCAATCATCTTTGATGGACAACAAAGGCTCTTTTGTTCTGTCAAAGAAGCAGAGCCAATAATCCCCAAAGAAGTCAGTACCAGCACAGAGAAGTCCACTCACCCAGCTAAAAACAAAAGAATAAAATGTGCAAAAATGCAAATTACCTTTGTTAGAGAATTAACCCCTTCCATCATCCCAACCCCTCCACATTCCCACAGACAAATCCTTCTGGCTGTCAGCATCTTTTCACTTTCATCCTATTGTTCTGCTTTTGGCTGTCAGCCCCAATCACTGTCAGAATTGCTGAGGGTTAAGTACTTCCTCCTTTTTTTTTCACCTCAGAAAATTGTGAAAATCAACTAACTCTCTTAAAACTAATGTCAGAGGCCCAAAAGATTGATAGTGGCACACTCTGCACTGACATTTGGCCTTATTGTTTGTTTGTTTGTTTTTTTCAATCAACCACACTGTTATAGTCAATGAGAACTGTTAGCTTTCAAAGTGTGTTACATGGTGTCTCCAAAGGCAAGGGTTCTCACTCAGCAAACCTAGTATACAGTGAGAAAATTGCCTTGGTAGAGTTAAATTTGATTTTTAAATTGATCCAGTTACTTGAGTACAGTGTAAATAAAATTTAACCTTAAAGAGATTTAACTGTGGCTTCTGCTGGTTTGATTTAATTCAAAACATCATCAACATCTAAAGTAGCATCACTTGCATTAAGAGTTGGCATGGGTGAAGGCAGCTTTATTTTACATGGATTAAATTATCAAAACTTGAGCAGCTGTAGCCTTACTGTGAAGTGAAGATGGAGGAGCAGAAGTCAGCACAATTTCTTGAGCAGTTCAGGACTGCAAATGCTAATGCTCAAAGAGAGGGGAGATGCTGCCCTCCCCTTCTCTTCCCCTCATCCTTTGGTAAGCCCAGCAACAGCAACATTCAACTTTTCCTGGCTGTGTCATACTTCAGCTGAAAGACAAGCACAAAGCTTTGTGTTAAAATGTCACAGCATAGCTTTGTAGGATAAAATGCCTTGATTTCCCAGCACGATGCCACAAGTATGAGGGCAAGTCAATGGAAGCCAGATAATTTGCAATTCTGGAAGGAAATACCTTTTAGGCAACATGTAATCACCCTGTGGAACTCATTGCCACAGGATGCTGTTACAGCCAAGCATTTAACAAAGAAATTCCTTAACAATTCATACCAGTGGGACCTTGCCAGCCCTCAAAATTTATTGTAGACCACCATGTAGCTCTAAATCCTTATGGGGTTTTGCATCCTGGTCACAGTGAAGGGGAAGGTTGCAACCACACATTATGTCCAGGCTGTGTGTAATATTGCTTGGGGCCTCTTTGAAAGCAAGGAGTGATCCACAGACCATCTGCAGTCTTCTTATCATAGTACTGTCTACATTTGGGACCACCTGCTTCTTTACAGCACTCTTCTTGCCCCCCAGATTAAAATACCTCTTGGAGTACAGCATGGTTCCCTTCCAGCCTGCAAGCTGAGGCTCTCTTCCCATGGAGGCAGCACAGAAAGGATGGTTTGTGCCTGCACTGCTCACAGCATCACATCACAGACTGTTAGGGCTTGGGAGGGACCTCTGGAGACCATCTAGTGCAACCCCACTGCCAGAACAGGTTCAGACAGTCCAGATATCACTGTGATGCCTAACACAGCATCAGCTCATAGCTGGACTGAAGAATGAGGCTTTACAAAGCCCTAATCCATAGAGCACAAGTGTGTGAGGCACCACTGGGAATAGCACTGGAGAAGCATATGTAGAGGGTACACAGACAACTGCAGTACTGGCAATTTTATTAGGAAACACCAAAATCTGGTTTGGAAGGCATACAGACCCTCTCTAACTGCCTGCTCTGGCATTTAAAGCATCCCTTACAGGGTCATCCAAAAGACTTCAGAGGCTTTGGGCCACGTCTGTGTGCACAGTACTGCACACTATCTGAACTCATCCTTTCAGACTTCAGGCCTTCATGACTTAAGTCAGCATTTCAGTTCCTTCTCACTCTCTGCAATTGGCCTCCTTTACAGGAAACACAGTTCTTCCTTTGCAGCTTAACATGTCCCAAGTGCCCAGAAGTCTAGCTTGGGTACAAACATTTAGAGAATTCCCCTACAGGACAAAAGATGGTTGGAAACTGCCACCCTAGGATTTCCTGTGAACATCTGCAAAGTTCTTTTAGTTTTAAATCAGATTTGAAACAGTTTTTCCAAAACTGTTCTTTTGAAAATATTCGTGTTTTTAAGTTTCCTATGCTGCTGTGGCAAAAATACCCATCTGCAAAACCCAAGTATGTCTGCTGCTTTACCCTGCTGGATGGGCTACTCCTAATGAATGCCAGCAGCATGAAAGCCCAGGACCTGGGAAATCAAGTGGTATTCAATGACCTAAGGAGTGGTTAGGTAATGGTAATATTGCTGGTTGATACAAATGGGGTCTTAGTACCTAATCCCAATGTCAGTCCTGGTGGCAAGGGAAGCTGGGCCATGAACTCAAAGAGGGCAGGGAAGGGATTGCATTAATTTTTGCTGTGGTGAGCCAGTGGCCTAAAACCAATGCTGTGAGAGCATCTTATCTCTCTGGCTAAGAAAACAGATGCAATTTCCTAGAAATTTTTGAGATGATACATGCCAGGAAGTGTAAGATCTCAGTGCAGCTGTTTCAAAGATTACTATAAACAGCTTCCCCCTCCCTTAGGCTGTAGATGGCAAGGCCCTTCCATGCTATCACTGCATAGTGGAAACTTAACTGCATAACTCAGAAGTACAAATATTTACAAAATAACTGGCAAAAGCACATTTTACCCTGCCCCCTACTTCAGTGGGAGCCCTGCTGTTTCTTCCAGACGGTAAGCTGGCCTCTTGCCCAGACCATATATTTCTTATGACAGGCTCCTTAAGGACCAAATCTAAATGGAAGCCAAAAGAAATATGTCTTGCTAAGTGACACAAGGGTAACTTTCTGAGTCTGATTCCAAGCCCATTTTAACTTATTTTGCACAGATACAGCTTTGCTGGCTTTAACTGCATTAATCCAGATTTGTCCTGATGCAAGCAGAGAGCCCCAATGCCTTTGACATTGGTACAAAAAGAAATTTCTAAAAATGCTGACATTTCAACTAATGACCTAGGCAGTATTTTAACAATTGCATTCACATCTGGCCTCTGGAAGATTTCTCAGTTGTTTGTCTGCCTAATTGTTAGCAGTGTCAAATTGCTATGTTACCTTGGGCAAGGGGAGGAACATTCATGATCTCTTACACCTCATTGCTGCTAAGAGAGTTATATAAAAAACTGATATCAAACCCATCAACCAAAAAAAGAATAATCTTTGGCAGCCTTGACTGAGGCTTTTACCAGCTCTCAGGGCCAAACTGCCCCTGCTCCTGACACATAATAGCACAACACCTGCACACCTTTTCCAGGAGATCTGAGAAAGCAAGGGAGGACTTAGGTGTTGCTGGTGGTGGAAGCAAATAATAACATCCCAAGGGGAGTCAAAGCTTCTGTGCTTTTCCGTGCCTCTGAGTAAGAAAATGCTCTTGCTGTTCTTCATCATTTTCTCCACCAAATACCCTAGCAATCCTTGGTAAAGGAAGTTTACCAGGGTAAACATTCAGCCTACCATGATCTCTGCAGTCTGATCTGTTCAGAAGCAGCATCAGTATTCGTAGAGAAAATATTCCAGTGATGCACCTATTATTGTCTTTCTTTTGGTGCTTTATGCTATTTATAAGGTGTGTTCTCACAAGATACATGGCTTTTCTTCTCAAATACTCTCATCCTTAGAACTGGATTTTACTTCTACCTGTTTTAACACAGGTTTGCTCAGGGAAGCTGTGCACTGTAACACGTCCACCTCTATTTGAGTGAGTTTGGGCTCACCAGTGGGCATGGTCAGTCTCTCTTATTTGTTACTGTTGAGCTGGATAGAACTGGGACATGCTGCAGCAGCAGCAACATTGGATCCACAGTGCCATTGCCTAGCAAAATCCTACCAAAATCAGCAGCACAATGGAAGTGTAAAAGACTAGATGGGGAAGCATAAAGTGGCAGCTGTGGAGGAGCAGGGAGGAAGCCTGATGCCATGCACTGCTACCACCATGACAGATAAAGTAATGGGATGCCAGCCTGCTTTCACTTCCCAAGTATAAACCCACGGTCTGTTTGGTGAATAAATCTTTCCTCATCTCTGTTCTTTTTACCTCCCCCACTGAGTCTGCAGCAGTTTTTGTCCCATTCTTGTTTTAAGCAGGCACCCCGACTGGAATCCTTTTCTGTCGAGAGGAAAGAGTGCAGTTTAGCTGCTCTGCAACCGTCTGTTTCCATTCATTCCTGAGGTTTTCCAGCTGCCCATGAAAACAATGCACTGATACACTCTGTGTGGACTTGAACAGCATCCAAAGCAAAGGGTTAGGTGGGGCAGGGAGATTCGGGGAGTGTTCTTTGTGCTGGAAAATGAAGCGGATACGGGCGCGACACTGTCAGAAGGACAATGGTGGAGGAGCAAGCAGTCTGTTCCCTCCCCAGCCCACACATTGTTCACACACCAGACTTTGGGATCAAGCATCCAGTTCCTCACCAGGCAAGTGTCAGAAGTACCAAACTCAAGCATCTAATCACTGGTAGGAAAAACAAACTGGATTTCAAGGGGGGCTGATACTATACTTTTATTGGTAGGCATGTTTAATACAAAAATGTGTACTATTTACTTAATTTTGTAATTAAACACTCTCTCTCCCCTTTTATCTTTCTCCCTTTTCACAGAGAGGCATAAAGTAAGTCAGAAAAAAAGGCTAACAGCACAACTTCTTGATTTATACCACAGCAGATCTCAGGCAGAACTCCCTGTTGATTTTGAGGGAACAGCCTGATTAAAAATTGATGCCACAATATGGTCTGTCTTAGCAACAACACTCACAAGTGAAATTCATCTAGGGTATAAAGCATGACATTTAAAATGCCTGTTGGGTGAAAGTTGACAAAAAAAAAAAAAAAAAAAAAAAAAAAAAAAAAAAAAAGTAATTGGTGTGTGCAGCTCTGGGGAATAAAGGCAATTGCCATGCCACTTTATGGAATACTGTGTGTGAATCACTGAAGCTATTAAGTCTTCTGCTCCCTTTTTCCTGGCCTCAAGAGGTTAACTTCTTTCCAGAGCCATTCACTGGGGTGGGGAATAAGAACCTTGTGTGTGTGCCACAGAGCTGTGTCTGGTCTGGGTATGAGGGTGATCCAGATTTTGTGTTGTTTGCCTGGGACACCCATTGGAGAGAAAAATGAGGGGGTTCAAAAGAAGAATATTCATTCTGCCAGAACAAGTCCTTTAAACCAGGCCTTTGCTTATTTGTTGGGGGAGATTACTCACAGGGTCACCTGGCAAAAATGACTGGAAGTTATGAAAGAAAGGGCCACCTGCCAACTATTTAACAGAAAGAGGGCGAGAAATGGAGAAGAAATGGGAGAAAGAACAGTGGGTTGGCTGCAGGGAAAGGGACATTTTGTGATCCAAAGGCAAAGCCAGGAACCAAGGCTGCAAAGAGATTGAGTGGAGCTTGCACTCCTTAGAGGCCTGGTGGCATTCAAACATTAATTGAAAGCTGAGGCAAAGAAAAAAGGCACAAGCACTTACACGTGCCTTGTGGAGCCCCTTGTGACAGAGGTGGAGCCCTAGGAAGGGGTGAGCATTAAAGACCAGAGTGACCTGGGGCTCTTCTGGAAGTGTAGAGCAGCTGGTCTTCCCCATCCCACTGCCAAGGAGGGGCCAAGAGAGCCCGGGCTACAAAAGCAAGACCAGGATGCTGAGCTGAGTCACTCACTGGTTGTTACCTGTTTGCTGTGCCCAAAGAGGTGCTTTGAAACTGCTGAAAGTGCTTCTGAGATACCCCCATAAATCAGAGCTTAGGAGGTTTTCATGCCAGCCAGGACTTTCTGGATTCAAGGCAGGGTGGGCTCCTGAAGAATTTGGCCTTGAGCATGCCACAAAGAAAAGCTGTTGCAAGGCAGCAGTGATGCTCCCGCTGAGATGCAAGGACAAAGAAAATATACAGACCCAGTGCAGTCCCCTGCAGCTTACACCACTTTGACAAAACATCTGCTTGCCTAGAATAAAATCCCTCCCCTGGTTCTGAGCAGATACATTTCCCCCTGAAACAGCAATAGGAGCTGCTGCATCTGCTCACACCGTGGCCAGGCTGCAGCCCCAGGAGGATGAGGCCTTAGCTGAATCAGGCTGAGCTGCCTGCTTTATCTTACACTCTCCTGTGAATAACTTTTCCTATTACACCTCTTGACACCAGCACCAAATCCTAAACAGACAGGAAAGCCTTCCAAAATGCAGAAGAATTACGACAGAGACTCAAACATCATGGGGTTCTGGAAAGGTTATTCATTTAGTTAGAAAGTAAATGTGCAAATCAAACTCTCTGGCAGTATTTGTGTGTTGATAATCATGCTGATTAAGTGTTGAAGCCTCAGGATATGCTGGGAAAGACACTAGGACCTAGAAAATAAGCACCCCATGCTTTTGGAAGACAGCTGCAGGCTCTTCCTGTTCTATTCTGTAAGTGATCCATCTCCTCTCACAGATTTGTTCATTTTGGATGCAATTGCTTAAAATATGCATTACTTATGGTCATACAGATAAATACAAAAGGGACTAGCAGTTGTGCTGTTAACCCTTCAGATAGGCCCAGCCATGCAATGAGGAAGGAGAAGGCTCAGAGCCCAGTTTTCCCTACAGATGACTTCCATGTCACACATATATGCTGAGGTTATTACCCCTAGGGAATATGCTCCCCTCTTTACATTAGGCTGTGGTCTCCATTACCATCTGCTAATGAGAAAGGTGATAGTTTTCCTGATTTCTGTGTTGGTAAAGGAAAGGAGATGCTGATCAAACTAAGGGTTTTGATCCACTTCCAGCCTAAATTTTGATATAACATTTTCATCTAATGGGTGCTTTACTAGGGTGTTGTTGAATATCTGCTGCTTAAGGCATGGATCTGCAGGGAGTTACAATGGCACAGAAGTGACATGAGGAAAGAAGCAGGACAGAGGAGATGCTATTTACCTTGGGTGGATGCTTTGGGACTATTCTCTCCCCCTTCTCAAGCATGAATTTCACAATTAAACCACTGAAATTTTACAAACAATAGCTACATTGCAGAGGCATTACTGAAATATCCATTCTTGGAGAACTTGAACAAGAAGAGAAATGTGAAGAATGTTTTTTAACCATATAGGAACATACACACACTTTGGGGCAGCTATTTGGCTGCAGTAAATTGGTGCAATCAGGCTAAACACACTTGATTGAACTACCTGGCTTGCTTGATGAGCCAGTTCTGCACCAGGCTCCTAAATCAGAGTGTCCCTCTGGGGCCAACACACAGCTCTGGACCTGTCCTAATTCACATTAGTTGGCACTGAGTGACTTCAGCACTGGGTAATCCCACTTTGCAGGGGGAAATCAGAGCTGCCCTGTCACTGCTGCACCCACCCAGCAGAAGTTAAGAACAATAAAGGACTGAGACTGACATCTCCTGACACACTTTTGAGTCTTTTCCATATAAGCTGAAGTTCTCTCCTGCTTCTTTCAAGGGACAGTTGGGACCCAAATGGAAAAAATCACTGATCTGAATGCTTTTAGCATTGTTGTTACTGTTATTCTTCCTGTCCTTATTCTGTCTTGCAAGGGAGTTGCTGAGGAAGGAATACCTCATGCAAGAAATCAGTGCAAGCTTGGAGAACCTGGGGTAACCTATGCCCTCCCTTGCAGCGTCCATCATCTTGACAGCAAGTTTATGCTAAAGAATCAAATGCCAAATTAAAAGAAGAAGAAAAAAGGACAAAAAAAATACCCCAAGAGCTGGAACAAGGGAAACTCTGTCTGGTGCTTCTTTCCAGCCAAATAACTCTTTAATAGCAAGCTATTAGACAAATCCCAGGCCTGGGGGGTTGTTGCAGAGGTTTTGGATTCCTACCAGAATTTTTTTGTGTGTGTCTCCAAACCTTTATTGACAGAACACAGCTGAAAAGAAGAATCATTCCATGTAATCAAAAGTTTTTCCAGTATAATGGAAATTCCTCTTTCTGATGGGATGTGATCCTTAATTGTCAAGGGAGCTGACTGTTAAATACCCTTTAGTAATAAATTGTAAGAAGAGAACTCTGAAACCTTTGAAATGCAGATTGTCAGGTCTGTAGTTAGACTTGAATTAAATAGTAAATTCCAGAAGAAAAATTGTGTTTGCTTGCTTTTATTGCTCTCTTTCTTTCTAAAAGGTAGATGACCAATGAATCTGGCCCCAGACCCAAGAGAAAAAAAAAAAAAAAGCTCTATTATTTTCAGAAAAATAATTTCAAAGGGTAAGTCAATAATAGCAGGATACAAACAAAATAAAACCTTTGGAATCCTGTTATTATTATTATTATTGTAGGTTCAGATGACTCAAATGTTATTATTTTCTTCTTGCATTACCAGCCAAGAAAACCAGTGACAACCACATAAAGCTCTGCAAATCTCAGCAGTTTTGATTCCCACTTACATTACTGGAGCAGCTGTTGCACTTGCATAGTTTAACAGGTCAGCTCTGCATGGGGACTGGCCCACATTGTGCTTTGTCTTCCTTAAAACTTTATCTTGATTTAAGAGCAGGATTCATGCACAGCCTACCTTGCAGAACTAAACTAATCTTATAGTATTAGACATGTTCCTGTGTCAGAAGGGGTTCAGTTATGTGCTGGTACCTTATGGAATATATAGCACACAGCACTCATTCATGTACAGGTAAGAGAGTTGTTTTGGTGGTGGGTACCCTCAGTCAGGTATGCAAAGAAGAGGTCTGATCCAAAGTCTTTTGCTGTTTCTCTCTCTAAGCTGTTGGTTTCCAACAGCACAAAAAATGCAAGGGGAAAGTCAGCTGAAACCACAGAGTTTTGCCCATCCATGAGTCAGGATCATTCACCCACCCTCCCATCACCATGACCATGGGTCAGCAATGCCAGAGCTTAAAAGCACCTCTCCCAAAACATGAATAAACTTGTGCTGAGTGGGTTGTCTTACCTGGTGTGGTGTCTTGTGGGGAAGGGTTTGAACTGCTCTCTTAACCCACCACAGATGTTGGGCAATGCTGGTGACCACCAAGAATGAGTCACATGAGAAAACAGCTATCTGAGTTTATATCAGGCCAAACGAACTGTGTGGTGGCATCCCAAAACTGCTGCAATGAGTTAAAAAAAATTTTTTTAAATGCATTTTTTTCCATGGAAGAGCAGGGATTGATCCTTCACCATCCCAGACCTATCCTAGCAGGAGCACTTGAAACTATTCTAAGAGGAAGCATTCAGTTCATTTTGGACTGTGTTAGTGCAGGTGTGGATGCCTACACAAAGCGTGGATTTACCACAATCCACGAGAGACTTTCATATTTAAAGAAGGAACTTACATGAGCAGTTCAATCTGATTTCCTATTTTCTTCACGCACAATTTCACTGAATACACTGGTACATTCCTCCATATGTCAACTTGCTTAAACCAGAACAGCTTGACTGCATTACAAACTAACTTATGCTGAACCACATAAAGGTGGTCAGCTGTCCATGGAAAACATGGTGCACTCATTTGATTTTTCCTCAGAGGTTCTGTTGCTCCAAGGAAAATTAAAATACAGTCTACTTCTGTCCTTTCCCACTTTCTTCCATGTGTGTTTGGTTTCCATCACAGCCACCAGTAAATATGTTGGAATTGTATATGTTATTGCACCTCCTCTGCTAATTGAATGGTTACACTTGGAACAAGAGCACACCAAGCTACACGAGTCCCAATGACTTGAGGTCTATTTAATTAAATCATAGAATACCAGGCTGGAAGGGATCTCAAGGATCATCTGGTGAAACTTTTCGTGGCAAAAGTGTGGTCTAGACAAGATGGCCCAGCAACCCGTCCATCTCATTCTTAAACAAGTTGGGGAATTTAACCTCTTCAGTGAACCAGATGATTGAAAAATTAAAAGCCCAAGCAAACCATGTTTGCCATGCTTAAGATGCTGACCACATCAGGCAGATACCACCTGGATTCAAGGACTTCTTAGCAAGACCAGATTTACTTCAGGAAATGAGTTTGACCCCCACGGATAGTAAAAGTTTCAAATTCAAACCTATTTTCTCTCAGGTTAATTTTCCCCTTACTTCAATACAACAGGGAAAAGAAAGATAAAAACAAACCAGATGAAGCACAGAAACCAGGAGGTCTGTTGATGCTCTCAGAGTTCTAAGAGATGTTCCCTCTACATTTTCATCCTGTCATTGCTAAAGTTTTAACAGTGACCTTGGGTTGTTCTGGTGCCAGAGGTTGGAGATGTCCTTTGAAGCTCTTTGTTTCCTTTCTGCCATTGGACAAAGAGGTCACTGTTGACCAAGACTTTCTACTTACATAACTAACAAAAGAGCTCTAGCAGACATTTATCTGGTGTGAATTTACCTGTTCAAGATTCAGGTAGGTATCTCTGGAGGAGTAGAGAAGAAAGCACAGGAAGATGTGAGTGTTTGATCGCCTCAATGGCATGAAAATGCCTCTTGAATTCCCAGGGGAAGGGAGGTGGCTGTGCAGCCCTTTTGCCTGTGCAAGCAGTTAGTAGAGCTTCATCTGAACCATGACAATGTCAAACTTTCCAACAGCTGGCAGTCTCCTCCTTACCTTCACTATATACACACGTACTGGGTAACACAGAAATGTAAAAGTTCTGCAGATGCTCGGAATTTTCCAAGGATTCATTTGAAAGAGATATTCCATCAAATCCCCACATTATCCAGCTACAGAAAAAGGATATTTGTATATGCAGGCATTCTGGCAGGAGCTATTTGCTTTGGGGCCAGATATATTTCAAAGTTATTCTGAATATTACACTGCAGCAGCCTGGCCAAGCCCAATAATGCTGATTATTAGGGCTTTCCTGGTTTTCCAGATGGAGCTGTTTTCATTTAGTTTTCTCTCTTGTAATTAATAACTTGTCCCTTTTGTGAATTTTTGAATCTTGGTTTTATCTCTAGCATTTTGTAGAATAGTTTCTAATTTACTTAATCCATTACTTTCTTCCTGAGTGCACACAGCAGGACTCATTCAGCCATACAGTTTAATGATGTACAGCTCAAATCTCTGCTGCACGATCTCACATCCTCTTCACATCAAGCTGGCATTTTTGCTGCTTTCGTTTTATGTGCTATAAACTCACAAATCATACCATTTCATACTACAGCCATTGTCAATAAAAATGAAAAAAAATAAAAAACAACCCACAACTCCTAACCACTAGCAAACATATGGGATCTGTACATTCTGTCCTTTAAACAAGTGCAGATTTAGCAAGGAGGGGGAGGGAAAAGGAAGAGCCATATCCCCCCTGCTGCCAACGCAATGCATGTTCCTGCAGCATCAGTGTTTGAATTAGGCCCATGCCCACCCCATTTAGGTTTCAAATCAAGAAAAAAATAGATGAAATTCAATTCTCAGCTGCCAGTTTTCAGAAATATTAGCCTTCTGCATAGAGAAGTTTTTTTCAAATACTGTTCACAGGAGAGTAGCAATTTGTATTGGCAGTGTGCTCATAAATGGGATACCAGATATTAATAAATGATGAGTGTTTAGTCTGTAGGCATATTACAGATGTATAAAATGAGCTATAGGTGGCTAAAGGCTCACTGGTTAGAAACAGAGCCCCACACAACAGCACAGATTAACCAGACTGCCTTTTTTGTGCCTTTAACTCCTAGCATGCAGCAGGGTTCAGTCCAGGACTGGGGCTCTAAAGTACTTCCACAATTTAAATAACAAATATTAATCTACTTGGAGATACAAACCAACGGTGAGCCTGAAGCACAGAGCTGAAGTGGGCTTGCACAGAGAAGCCATGCCTTGGAGCTGGCCTGTACAGCTCTGTGTGTGTGCACAGCCCCAGGTACCCCGTTAAGGATGGGGCGGGATGTGGCTGCATCCCTCTAAGGACTGATCTGCAGAGCAAGAGGCTGAAAAACTGGGAGCCATCCAGCAGAATGTCTGCAATATTGCAGGACCTAACCCCACCATCAGTGGGACAGTCACCTCCTCAGGCTGTGTGCACTGTGGGGAGGAACCCAGGTGTGGGGATTTCTGGGGAATGTGGGTGGATGCTCGCTCTTCATTTTAATTTCTTTTGTCCTCCAGCTACTTAGAGCATTTAGGATTCTAGTTTGTGGATATTTTAAAGCCTTTGTTTCTTTATCCTTCATGCTGAACCATGACATTGAACGTGCTTCAAATGAATGAAAAGCCTCCTCTAAAGCTACTCACAGTTCAAAGACTCACAATGTCTTTCTTTGGGACCACACTTGGGCTTTGTAACAGATTAATGGCCAGAAGGTTACAAGAGAGAGCAATGCATAAGACTGAATTTTAACTTTTAATAGAGTGTATTGAGTTCAGGAGCCGATTAGAGCCTTCATGAAGCAAGAGCAACTCTAATCCTGGAAGGACTCCTAAAATCTTTTGTAAGCTGAATTTAATTAAAAGAAAATGAACTACGCAAGAGTTGATGCACGAGTTGTACATTTGTGCATCCCACTCAATGAATGAATCATTTCCCTGCCTTCTTTTCTGACACAGAAATACCTTGCAATTCATTAAAAATATTAAAATGTTTTTAATTTCCAATGGACCACAAGCCACCCAGGACACTGCCATTACAGACCAGAGCTAGTTTGGTGTAACTGTAGTTTATCTGCAATGATGTGAGCAGATGATGACATCCAGACCACAGGCTGCCTATAAGAGAACATAACTGCTTGTGTCACTGATCAGGCAAACATTACCCAAACCACTGCTAAATTCAAAAATTATCCATAGGGCACATCTCAGTTGTCACAGCTCTACCAATGGTACCACTGTGTGGGAACCTTCCTTACGCAGGTCCGGGACCAGTTGGTACCAATTTCCCCAGTCCTGTTACTGGTAGAGAACCACAGGAACCCAAGAAGCTCTGCCTGGAATGATGAACAAGGTGGATGAGTGTGAACTGACTGAATGCCAACCAGATCTGGTGTCAGAGCAGGATGGGGTATGGGACCAACCACCCCCCTGCCCCAGCCCCTTCACAGGCAGGATCCTGCTGCAGACCCACAAAGCAGAGAAGCCTGAAGGCACAGGGACCTCGTGCTCCAGCGTGCTGGGGACCTGTCAACCTCACTCATGTCCCTTCCAAGAGCTGGGGACAGTGGTTAGATCAGCAGTCTTCCTGCTGGATTAACACAGAGCTTTGCAGCTCTGCCGGCACCATGCTCCTGCCTGTCAGGATCCATCAGACAGCCAAGCCTCAACAGCTAATGGAATAATGGCATGAAAAGAATAAAATTACCCCTTTCTGAAAGAGCCAGAAACATGCTTAGCTAGCCCAGAACATGGCTGGTGCTTTTACAGGAAAGAGGCTACCTGAATTTTGGGCACTGATTGCTAGAAGTGCCAAGGCTGTAGTGGATGGTTTGCAGCTGGGTGGGCAGAGCTGTTCCCATCCTGGCTGCCAAGCATCAAATGGAGACTGGGGACACCAAAACTATGGGATGGACTGGGGTGCCAAAGGGTGAAAAGAGGGCTGTGCAGAAAGTGAGAGTGTTGGGGCTGTTGTCTTCTCAGCTACCCCCTCAAAATGTCACTGTCAGCTAAAGGGCTTATGAATCAGCGAGCAAAGAGATTACTCAGGTTTTGTGCCCTCAGGGAATTTTTCTTTTAATATATATTTTTAATGTCTGCTAATCCAGAATCGAAGTGGATCAGGATGAATTATTTCCATCACCTTCACATGAGGACCAGCACATTGGACCCAGACAGACCCTGCAAGTTGGTTGGATCCTGAACTGATCCTCTCCTCTGTGTCTTTATATGGCATGAGCAGACCCTCTGATGACTGTGTGTCCTCCCACACTCATAACATGTGTGCAGCAATGTGAGCCCCTCCAAGCATCAGAAGTCATCTGGGTCCATCACCTGTTGGGTGGGGCAGTCAACACCTGCCAGACCACAGGCCCATCAGGTAGCATGTTCCTGGGTCTGCTTGTCCCCATTGGTTCTGGGCCACCACCTCCACGTCCTCCTTATAAATCATGCAGAATGAAAAGGCAGATTCATAGTATGTAAATCAAGCTTCGAAAAGATGCAAGTCTGTTCCCTCTTGAACACAGGCAAGTGATGAAAAAAAAAAATCAAACCAAAACCATAGAGCCAAAAGCTGGTGTTTAACAATTTATTCCATGGGTCAGTGAGTGGGAAGGAGGGTGATGCCTGGTCTCAGCAGGCCATAGCTGGTAGGATGAAAGCTCATCTAGAAGTAGTTGATGACTCTTCTGATGGACTGGACACTGGCACTGCGTGCCTGCCAGGCACTGAAGTTGCTGAACTCCCCCCTCTCCACCAGGTACATACGGCCTCGGTAGTTGGGCTCCTCATACAGCACCCACCTGAGCAGAAAGGGTCCAAACAGTGGTCAGGTGAGGTCACCTCATGCCCATGTTGAGTGGCTGCATTTAGGGACTTCAGTACTAATGGGGCTGCAGATTTATGGGGTTTGATGGTCCTTTCTCAGCCCCAATCCCACCCTGCAGACAGAAATGCCCCTGAGGGAGGCAACTGCTGGCACTTCCCCCAGTTTCCAGCCAGACTGGACATGGACTTCAGAAGTTCTTTTGGGTTACACCACAGCCATGACACCTGGGACTAGAGGCTCCCTGCTTCACATTTCTGTAGGAATGGATCTCTCCGAGCTTCACCACGTGCAACAGAAAGTTTAACAGCATTTAACAGTGCTAAAGAAGGAGGTGAGTCCCCTCAGCCCCTGGATAAACCTATTTTGCACTGTCAGGAGAAATGTGCAGTGCTTGAAGGATGTTTTACCTTTTTCAGATGACTCATTAGCTATGATGAGAACCATATTCAATAATTTCTCTCTTTGCTAGTAATTCCCAATGGCCTCTGATGCTTTCCAACAGAGAGCAGGAGATGGCTTGGTTATCTTTATTGTATCACTACATCCAGAGTTAACTCCAGCTTTCCTTTGGAATACACTCAAATAGCAACACTCAATGATGTTGGTGGCTTCAGCATGCCTGACTTTTTCACCTAGCTCAGCTACATTTCTTTATCATGCCTTTCTACATTTGAAGGTCTTCAAGTCTGGAGCAATTCTGATGATATGGAGGGACAAACTTTGCTTCTCTTCATCACTTCAATACACACTGTCCTAAACTTAAGGTGGCCACAGGTGTCACCTCTTGGATCTATATAAAGCTCCCATGATTTTAAAACAAGGTTTGCCATTGCTTTGATAGTTTTACAGTCAGATTTCTACCCCATTGGTGCTGAATGGCTCATCTCTGCCTCATTCTTCTCTTCCCAGCTTTTTAAATGAATATTATAAGGATCTCTGCTGCTTATCCCACCTCTTGGCTTGGCAGTGACAACACAACACAAATTCAATATTCCAGATATCCCACAGTTTCTGTGGTTTGTCTCTTGCCAGGAATTCAGCTGTGACATCTGGGTTAGGATCTGCTGTATGTGAGATTTCCAGGGAAAACTCCTTTGAGTACTGGATGGGTGAAAGCCCTCTGGGCCTAGAGGTTGGTGAACTCAGATCATTCTGACCCAGAGCAAAAAGCTGGAGTCCCAGGAAAAAAAGTGGTTTATGAAACCAGATACTCACAGGCATTATTTTCTTTTAAATAGCCAAAGGTTAGAGTGTTTAGTTGACCCCCTATGTCAAGATTCCTTGACATAACTGGATTTATTTTGTATTTCTGAGAAGACATCAGATGGGACTGTGGTGGGTTCTCTCTCCCATCTAACACTGATATGAGTGGCACATCAAGCACAAACCTCCCTGGTGCTCCTCTCCACCCTCTGCCCCACCATGCTTCCACAACCTTTGCTCCAAGGTGCTCAGCCAAGACATTTGGATCCTGAGCCTTTCCTGCAAACGAAGAAGTTCATTCTTTGGCACTTTTTGCAGCCAGTTTATAACTGAATCGGAATTACCTGATCATATTTTCTTCACCTTTCAATCATTCTCTTCTTCTGAGAACACCTAACATTACTGAAAATACTGCATGGTGGTAGGACAGGGATATTCACAGGGCACACCAGGACATGGTGGTTCTTCCAGCTCTTGTCTGCTCTAGGGCATCCTGCATCAATTAGTGAACCCCAGGGAACAGGGCAGGAGTAGAGCTGTCCCTCATAGTCACTGTCTTTCCCAAGACCCCTGTGTTTCTTTCCAAAGACACAGCTGGTGTGTGTGCAGAGTTGCATGGAGGAAATGGGACAGACTTTGGGGTAGACGGAAGCAGAACTCACTGGCTTGTCCAGCTGCTTAGTGAAAGACTATAAAAAAGAAGAACAAAAGGAATAGCAAAAAGATAGGAGTGAAGTGTATTGGCAGTGCAAGGTGATGTGTGAAGACATATATGGCTTATTTAGCTGTTCTTTTATTGCCTAAAACTTACATTCTCTGAGTCCATCACTGAGAGAGGAGATCAAGTCAGTCAGGAGCCCAGAAAAAACAATGTAAAAATGATCCTGTCCTCAAGCCCAGCATGGCAGAGCTGATCCAGGCACATAGCACACAGCCCTCAGACATCTCAGTGCTGTGTTTCATGAGTACATGAACCCAGAGAACATGGAAATGAAACAGGCATGGAACCAGAACAAGCCCAGAGAGCCAACATGGGCAGCATGCACTGAAAAAACAATGGGGGAACAAGAAATTTTGGCCTGAACCAAGCAGGATGCCCTCAGCAGGGCTCAAGGTCATTTATGTTCCACATAGGGCTCAAGCAGTGCCATGTGCAGCTATTGCCTCTGCCAAAAAATAGGTAAGGTACCTGGGGAGGAACTTTACGTAAGAGTGTCCAGGGATAGGACAATGGGAAATGGTTTTAAACTGACAGAGAACAGGTTTAGAATGGATACTAGGAAGAAGTTCTTTAGTACAGGGGTGGTGAGACTCTGGAACAGACTGTCCAGAGAAGCTGTGGATGTCCCCTCCCTGGAAGTGTTCAAGACCAGGCTGGATGGGGCCTTGAGCAACCTGGTCTAGATGAGAGGTGTCCCTGCCCATGGCAGGGAGGTTGGAGTAGACGATCTCCAAGGTCCCCTCCAACCTAAACCATTCTATGATTTATTGGGCAGTGATGTTTGGGAACCTCTTCTGGTTGGTATTTCACAGTCTGGCTGCAGAACATCTGCTCATAAATGCTTCAGCAGAACAAGTGGTTGGCTTGGTTCCTTCAAGTTACATCACTATAGCTTAGAAAAGCCTTTTCTGGGGTATTCTCTCCTGGACTGTAAAAAAAAAAATCAGCTTTTTAAAGTTGTTATTTCTAAACTTTCTAAGGGTGGGAAACACATCTCTGTCTAAAACCAGGTGACACCATATGTGATACCAGAACTGACTCTGCCCATGGGGCAGGCAAAGCCATGGGAACCACAACAGCTTCAGAGGAGACAGTACCTCCTCAAAACTGCTCCAAAATAGCAAGCTCATGTCCAACATACCTCTAAAAGCTTTACCATCAGCTCTTCTGGATGTGTGGGGTAGCAGTTGCCAGCCCCAAAAGAGCAGTGGGAAGGTGCCTGACACCTTCAGCCCCAAGGAGAAACGAGATGGATGTTGCATTAGGAGAATTGTGAGGAAAAATGGCCTGGGAGCAGGCAGAGAACACAGTGGGAACCTGCTTTACATCTGCTTTCTGCAGGCACAGGGTAAACCAGATCCACTTTCAGGCTGGGGATGTGCTGGAGACAGCCTGTGGCTGAAACTCCCCTCATCTCCAGGGACCCCATCTCCTCTGCTTCTCAAATGGTTGAGGACAGGCCCTGGGAGGACTTTGCCAGGCTGAGTTCAACACCAGCTACAGATGGGGTTACCTGGGCTTGTATGGTCAGTCCCACAGAGAAAAGCAGTACCACAGGGCTCCTTTCCCCTCCCTGGTCTCGTGTTCCCCCTGCAGCTCATGGCCACCAGGATGCTCTGCACATTCCTGCCTTTCCATGGCCTTTACAGACCCTTCCCCATCCTTTCAGTGACCATTTTTGCTGGGTCTGGATAGAACCCTACAAAACTTCAGAGTGTTTCCCTCACCACGGTCCTCACAGTATTTTTATTCCCCTATTTTTTGTATTGCTACTCAAAGCCTTTAAGAAGTCATTTAATGTTAATACAAGCAGTCTAGGCTCCCAAGCTTTCCGTCCCTTCCATGTTTTGCAGGGGAGGGGTAAAATCAATCTGAAAAATTTAAGTGCTTGAAAGTTTCTGGGCAGCTTCCCAATTTCCCAAGCTCCATGCTCAGCTACAGGAACATGTGTGGTAAATAATTGTCCCTAAAGCTCTTGCCAGAGAACTTGCAGGCTTTCTCTTGGCTTCATAATGTTGGTACTCAAATGCTTTTTTCTTCAAATGCTCAATGCTACCAGGGTCTCCAGTGGGCTCCAACCATTTCTTCCCATCACTAGTTCTGGTAAGTTCTGCTCCTTAGTTTTAATGAACCACCACTGCCTGATCTTAAATCTGTTTTTTTGGAAGAGAAGTCTCTCTTGAATCAGAAAAGTTCCAACAGGACACTCACTGTCAGGATGTCACAAGTTTGGGTGGCAACAACCTTTTCCCTTTTCTAGGAAAAAAATGGCTGTGGACAGAAGATGTCCAACAACCCATGCTGGAAACAGGTGAGATGCACAATATCCAGTCCAGGACACATTGAGAAAATCAATTTTGTGCTCCCTCCTCTGAAGGGGATTCACTCCAGCCACACTTTGCATGGCTCCAGGAGGATTTTATGGCATTTGCCCACTCCCAGCACACTTGCAGAGAAAATGCAATTGTTGGACAGAGAAAAGGGGAGACAGAGAGCAACCCTCCTCACAACTAGGGAAAAAAAAAACAAAAATCAAACCAAAAATTAAGACCGTCCACATAAAAAGGACTTAAATCTTCAACTAAAAGCAAATTGCCACCCAATAGCAAGAACCTCCCTGGGATTGGTTGTCCATCACTGCCACATTTGCCCCTGTTTTTCAGAGGCATGACTTAACTTTATGCTCACTGCTGCCTCACTTTTGCTGTCCAAGGAGGAGGTTTCTGCTGTTGCAGCAAGCCTTGGTGGAGCCACTTGCAAAGCAAAAACCCTGATCTGCATCACCTGGAGTTACCAATCCATCCCCTCCCAAAGCCTCTGTGTGGATTTTAAAGAGGTGTTTGGAAATATGCAGAAAAAGGAAGGAAGGAAGGAAGGAAGGAAGGAAGGAAGGAAGGAAGGAAGGAAGGAAGGAAGGAAGGAAGGAAGGAAGGAAGGAAGGAAGGAAGGAAGGAAGGAAGGAAGGAAGGAAGGAAGGAAGGAAGGAAGGAAGGAAGGAAGGAAGGAAGGAAGGAAGGAAGGAAGGAAGGAAGGAAGGAAGGAAGGAAGGAAGGAAGGGGAAAGGAAAGGAAGGAAGGAAGGAAGGAAGGAAGGAAGGAAGGAAGGAAGGAAGGAAGGAAGGAAGGAAGGAAGGAAGGAAGGAAGGAAGGAAGGAAGGAAGGAAGGAAGGAAGGGGAAAGGAAAGGAAAGGAAAGGAAGGAAGGAAGGAAGGAAGGAAGGAAGGAAGGAAGGAAGGAAGGAAGGAAGGAAGGAAGGAAGGAAGGAAGGAAGGAAGGAAGGAAGGAAGGAAGGAAGGAAGGAAGGGGAAAGGAAAGGAAAGGAAAGGAAAGGAAGGAAGGAAGGAAGGAAGGAAGGAAGGAAGGAAGGAAGGAAGGAAGGAAGGAAGGAAGGAAGGAAGGAAGGAAGGAAGGAAGGAAGGAAGGAAGGAAGGAAGGAAGGAAGGAAGGAAGGAAGGAAGGAAGGAAGGAAGGAAGGGGAAAGGAAAGGAAAGGAAAGGAAAGGAAAGGAAGGAAGGAAGGAAGGAAGGAAGGAAGGAAGGAAGGAAGGAAGGAAGGAAGGAAGGAAGGAAGGAAGGAAGGAAGGAAGGAAGGAAGGAAGGAAGGAAGGAAGGAAGGAAGGAAGGAAGGAAGGAAGGAAGGAAGGAAGGAAGGGGAAAGGAAAGGAAAGGAAAGGAAAGGAAAGGAAAGGAAGGAAGGAAGGAAGGAAGGAAGGAAGGAAGGAAGGAAGGAAGGAAGGAAGGAAGGAAGGAAGGAAGGAAGGAAGGAAGGAAGGAAGGAAGGAAGGAAGGAAGGAAGGAAGGAAGGAAGGAAGGAAGGAAGGAAGGAAGGAAGGTGCCCTCCAAAAATCCTGCCCCTGTCTAGCAGCTTACACTGGGCAGGCACCAAAATTCACCTTTAAACCATAGGCTGAACTGATATTTTTAGGCTTTTTACAAGCTCCCTTGGCATCAACAGACTTTTCCATGCTGGGGGGAGTCTCTGCAGCTGCCTCTCCCCTGTGTTGCCAGGTCCAAACAGCACCAGGCAGGGAGCCCATAGAGAAAAGCCCAGCAGGACCTGTGTTGTTACTTACGCGCCATCACCGTACACCTTGAGGGCGTTGATGGAGGTCTTGTCCCAGCCTTGTCCCTGCAGGAAGGAGCAATCTTCTGTCAGCTCCAGGCTGGGGCCACTAAACTGGCTCCCCTCAAATATTTCAATCCTGTAATGCTCGCCGTGCTGGGGAAAAAGGGATTCGAGTCAACCAAACCAAACCAAACCAACCAACCAACAGAGCAGCAAATTATGTTCCCTGACTTTTATAAGACAAAGAGGAAGATAGAATGATGTTTTGGAAGGGGAATGTGGAAAGCTGCCCAACACCACCAGCATGCACAGAGCACACACAAACTCATGCTGCCTCCCCTCACACTGCACCAGCCAGGAAAGCAGCCAGAACATCCTCATCCTTGCACCTGGCTGCACCTTCCTACAGCTGCCATCCATGGGCAGATACATTGCTCCTGGGCTGCCTTGTGTTCAGGCACAGGTAACCCCTTGGCCAGCTACAGATCCCCCCCACAGACCCCCAAACAGAGCATCAGCTGCAGCCTGTGCACTCACACAGCCACACCAGGTACACAGAATCACAGAATCATCCAGGTTGGAAGGGACCTCTGAGATCACCAGGTCCAACCCTTGATCATGGCACTGAGTGCCACATTCAGCCACCTCTTAAAAACCTCCAGGGATGGAGAATCCACCACCTCCTTGGGCAGTCCATTCCAATGCTTGATTACCTTCTCTGTAAAGAATTTTTTCCTAATATCCAACCTAAACCTCCCCTGCAGAGCTTAAGTCCATGCCCTCTTCTCTTACTGGTAGCTGCTTAGGAGAAGAGACCGAGCCCCAGCTGGCAGGGTGCTCAGAAATGTCAGACTATTCTCCTAAACTTTTACATTGCCTTGCTGCTCCTGATGAGAGATGTTGTGCCTTTCCTTGAGCAGAATTTAAAAAAAAAGAAAAAAAAAAGAAAAAAAAAAAAAGAAAAAAAAAAGGTGACGAAAAGGAAACTTTCCCAGCATCGTCACTGCTGCAGGAGCCCTCGAGGGTGACGCGACATCGATTCCCCTGGGGAGATTTCTGCAGCCTGTGGTATGGGGACAGAACGAGCTGAAAGGGTATGTTTCATCCAAATTCAAAGGGTACCTAAAGGCGTTTTTCAAACCAAACCAAGAAGGGCAGAGCAGGAACCATTCGGGGGCTGCCCTGCCAAACCCCCAGCAGCAGCCCAGTGGACACCGTGCCTGAGAAAACATTCCTCCAGGAATCTGTGCTGCAGAAATGCCTCGAAGCACTTGCCGGAGTCTCCACAGGGAAAATCATGGGCCAGGGAAGGAGGAACGCGTCCTTACATTCCAAGGCCTGGAGCAGAGAATCCTCCCATGTACGGGCTGCAGAGGTGCTTTGGGAAGGACAGCACCGACCCCAACAAGCCCAGTGCCGTGGCTAAAAAGGGGCTGAGGGGCCAGCGAGAAACCTCAGCAGCTCCAAGTGAGTTCATCATTGCCCCAGGCAGTCAGGAAAGTTGAATGGAAAGTCCTAACACAGATTAATTTTTTCTTTGGTACTTTTTAATCTGCCTGACTAAACCTTCCTTCCGGATGGTGCTTTGAAAAGCTTCATAAGGGGAGGGCTGTCTGGTGTGGGGGAAAATATGGTTTTATTTTAGGATTACTGGGGGGGGAGTTGTTTATGATGACTGAAAGGTTTTTGCAAGAGCAGAGGGTTCAGAGAGAATTTGCTAGGAGCAGCCCAGCTGACCTGTGTTTCGGTTCAGGGAGCTCTCAGGACTCTCACTCCCCCTCTGGGTGCATGGGGGGCTGCTGCAGCTCAGACTTCCCTTGGGCAGCATCCCTTCTCCTGAGAGTATTTCACAGCAATTCACATCAACAAGGAAAAGCACATGATGCCAGCAGGAACATGCCACCTTGTGTGAAAAAACATGGGAAAAATCCCATCCCAGTCAATCTGCTGTGCCCCATGCTGTGGGAGGATGGGGTTGGTCTCTTCTCCCAGCCAGGAGAAGCCCAGGACACCAGGACACGTGCCAGTCCAAGAAGGGACAAACCTTCCCTGGGAGACTGCTTCCTTCCCGATGGGATGCATTATTTCTGAAGAGTGTAGATTTTTATTACGCTTATTCACAGGGCTCCCACTACCAGGAGAAAGAAATCCCAATGGCAACTCCAACCCACTGATGCTCCACTGGGCAGAGCAGCATCCACTCACCATCCCCACGGGCCGGCAGGAGCCCAGGTGGTCGCTGCGGCTGTTCCAGCGATAGAAATCGGGATACTCTCCATGCTCCAGGATGTACTGCTGCCCTCGGAAGTCAGGGTGATCAAAGCAGACCCAAGCCCCACTCTGGACACAGATGGAGTTGACGCGGTTGAGGAAACCTCGATCCTGGAAGCTGCCACAGCTGCCACACACCTCCAGCTTCCTGCCCGTGAAGCATTTGCCTTCGTAGAGAGTGATCTGGGAGATGGGAGAAGAATGGGTCCGTGGTGAGGAGCAGGGGCATGGCTGCACCCCCATTTTGAGTAGATAGGAATGTCTTGCAGGCTTATCATATTGGAATGGTTTGCTTTTTTTGCTTTTTTTTTTTTTTTTTTTCTTTAGCTGCTTTCCAGGAAGAAGAGCAGAGCACCACATTTTTTTTTTTTTTCCGTGAGAACTGTATCTCTTTTTCTGGGAGCACAACGCATCCCATCCTGCATTCGCAACCCTTCTCACCAGCTGGTGCTCGCTCACAAGTATTCCCAGCAGGAATGTTTAAACAGGAAACTCAGCTCCCCAAACGCTGCTCCTTCTGCCACACCCTCCCCGTCCCTGCTACCAAATCTGCTCCTGGTGTCACCGCTAACCACACATCCCCCCCCACCCCCCGGATGATACCACCCTAACTTATTCCTTCAGCCCAGAGGATACTTGTGCTCTCCAGCTGGAAGGGAAGGGGCTTGGGTCATTACTTACTTTTCCTGAGTACTGAGACATTTTCTGCTGACTGCTATCCAAGACCAAACGCAGGAGCCAAACCAAAACTGTGATGCACAGAAGCGTTGGACACCCCATTATATAGCAACCAAGATGAGGTGGGGGGAGCAGAGGGGGCTGGTGTCACCAGGGCTTTGCACAAAGCAAGGGGGATGGGGGGCTTTACACTTTCCTGCTTTGTAGGCAGAACCACCGGTGATGGGGGCTGCTGAGTCCAGGGTTTTGATTTCAGGCAGATGATCTGACAAAAGATTTGCTTGGCAGGGCTTCAGTTGATTAGCAGTGCACACTGACTGCTCCTTTTTGATGGACTTTCTTTCCCTCATTAAAAAAAGAAAAATATTTACCCCTTTTTTCCTCCCTTTTCCCTTTCTTTCTTTAGCTTTTCCTTTCTTTCATTTTTTTTGAAATTAATTTTTTACTTTTATTTTTTTTACTTTTTTCTTTTCTTGAACAGACAAGAAGTAAGCAACCAGCAACAGCTCTAACCATGGCACATAGTTTCATGGTTTACTCCTTTTTTACTTTTTTTTTTTTTTTCCCCCAGCTTCTTCTCACCTACTTCAGTGTGTCATCCAAAAGTGAGAGTCCATGGAAGACTCCTCCCCAGTAACACATGGCACTCCATTTCCCAAAGCAATGGTTTCTTGTTCAACCTTTTAACCTCTTTAAATGGCATGTCTGAAGGCCAAGGACCCCTCCAAAGCACAAAGGTTGGACTTGCAAACCCACTGACATTATTTATAAGCATAATTTTTACCAATGTTCAAATTTTTCAGCTCTGAAGCACCAAGACACAGATAAAAATCAGGATTAGAGTGATTTTTTTAACCATACTCTTGATCATAAAGTGACATTACCCCTGTAGCTGCAATTTTGGCTTCAGAATTTATCATCTCAAATGCCAGCACAAGGAAAAGCTGCTTCACACTCCACTCTTCTGTGTTGTAAGAAAACCCAGAGGCTTTGACTGCCTTACCCTCAGGATAAATAACAAGGGAAAGCCCCAGCCCCTAAGCCCTGTCATTTTATATTAATGAGCCAGGCTAGGAAGAGGTGGTGGTGTAAATGCAGGGTGGTGGCCCATGGACCAGGACACTGAGATATACCAGGGCACCATGACAGGAAGAGATTTGTGTTCTTTACTATTTAATAGCTCTGGAAGAAACCTCCCACCAGCTTCATCAAGTCATCTTCTTCATCACCCATGGGGCACTCATCGTTCTGTTCCCTGGCCCACCAGGGCACACAGCTTTTCATCTGCACCCTAAAAACTCATTTCTGGGCAGGTTGTTCCCATCCACACACGTGCCAGCAGCCTCACACAGCAACCCCACTCTGCTGCCTTTGCTCACTGCTTTATTTCAAGATTAAAGACTGTTTGGGAAGCAAGGATGTCATTATTACAGCTTAAACGTACACCACCCTTTCAATTAAGATATAAAAGTTAATGAGTGCATGGGTGCACACACGTAGGCTGAGCTGGAAGGTGTTGCATTGGCTGGGGTGTGCTGGAGGAGGAAAGAGGGAGGTGGCACATTGTGTTTGGAGAAGAACCACATCCTTTAGCTGACACAGGTAAACTTGTCCTGGCATCACAGAAACACTGTTTACATTTACATGCTCTGATGGGAGACAGGAAATTATGAAGAAAAATCTCATTTAATTAAAAAACAAACAAAAACCACAACAAACCAACGACTACCCAAACTCTCATTGAAATGCTGGTGTTATTTTCTAGGAGGCAAATTAGTCACCAGATGGTGTGAGAAAGGTTAAGACTGCATGGAAAGTCCTACTTGGAGGAATGGCAGCCAGGGTGGGGGGCATTAGGAGCATCATCCAAACCAGCCCTTCCCCATGGCCTTGCACTTGGCACCCTGGGAGGGAAGGAGGAGAGGTGTCCCCCCTCTGAGTGCTGGCTGGGAACACCAAGGTGACACTGTTGTTGGCACTGGGACCCAACACTCCGAACTACTGGGGGTGTAATGGTTCCACAGTCTTTGGGTTGGTGCCTGGAGGGGAAGACCCACAACAGCCTGAGCCCAAAGTACCCGGTAAGGCAAAGATTACTGCTGGAGGTGGGTGTTATGGAAGCACAAAAGTTGTGTTTCCTCTGGCTGTCTGATGAGATTTTCCTGTTTCTCCTAAGGTGTGAGCTTTAAATTAAATCTGCAGGAACTTGAAGTATCTGAGACTCGTGCCCAGTTGTTAGATTTGTTACAATTTGTCCAGCAGGTTCAAAAGCTGTTTTAGGAGCTTTTAGGAGAGATGGAAAGAGGGCGTGACAACTTTATCCTCATTTCTTCAAGAAACCATGTTAAAGATATGAAATGACTAAGGACTCATCTCTAGGAGAAAAAAAAAAAAAAAAAAAAAAAAAAGGGAAATTATGGAGAAAAATAATACTGAAGAACAGCAAATCATAATTCCTTGACAAACCCCCTTAATTCCTTGCCAAGGATGGAAAAACAACAAATGGAGATAAAAGAGCACCTTGAGGTGACTGTGGCCACCATCAAACTTTTGGGCATGCAGTGCTGGGGTAGACCTTGCCTCCTGCTCATGTCCAGGGGCAGGATCACACCAGACCCTGGTGCCCCACACTATCAGGATTCTGGGCAGCCCTTTAAAGGCTGAAGCACTGGGGAATGGAATTACATGTTTGTGCTTTAGGATTTAATGGGCAAAACCCACAACTCTGAGATATTTTGCATGTCTTGGTTTAGAGGGAGTGAGAAATGAGGCTTCACCTCTACAGAAGTGGCTCCAGGCTGTGCTGTTCCTGCCTGAAGACAGGAGACAAGTGGTTGGAGCCATTTTGCTCCAAGTCCAGACCACAACAAGAGGTGAAAAAACCCAAACATCTCAACACCACAAGGTTGGTTTCAGGTCCATTGCAACCCTGTGGTGACATCCCCAACAAAACTGAGGTGGGAAGGACTCAGTGCCACAGGACACTGTTGGTGCCAACACCAGCCACAGAGATAGTCCCAGCCATGCTAGAAACCAGAACATAACCACTCAGGACCAAAACACTCTGCCTGGATAAATGTGGCACCTTCAGCCACTGCCCTGCTCTCCCCATCTCACCTGCACACAGAATCTGGGGACTGATCTCGCCCTCTCACAAACTGGTTTCCATTACATGCCAAGGGGTTGCAAGCAAGGTTTTGTGGGCATGAGGGGTCTTCAAAACAGTGGTGAGATGCCACCACCCCTTGCCACGGGGTGTTACGTAGAATTTATTGGGGATGATTTTTCAACAGAGCTCAGCAGACACCTGCCTGACAACAACCTGCAATGCTGGGTGGTGCTGGCAGAAGGATGCTACAGAGATACCTGAGTTATGGTAGGAAGTGTCAAACTCCCTCCTTCTCTGATACAGGGTTCCTTAAATGAGAGGGGTGTGACTCCTGGAGGTGAATTTTTGGGAGTGGCCTCACTCACGCTAACAGGAATATTTCTCAGCAGAGGCTGAGGTGGATTCACACTCTGCTCAGGTACCTACTATGACGAGTACAACCCTGTGCAAATGGTAATTAAGTGAGCAACAGCCAAGAAATTGCACCATGTCCTCTGAAAGGGCCATGCTCCAGCTTCTGGAGGAACTTCCAGTGTTTGCAAAGCAGTGTTAACTTGGCATAGGGGAGAAAAAAAAAATAATCAAGTCTCAGGGCTTTCAAAAGGCCATTTTGCTTCCAAAAAAAATCTCTGATTTCTTCACACGCATTAGTACGAGATACTTGCAGATCATTTGACATGGAATAACGTTCGGGTCTATCTAGCTCCATGGTCCCATGGTGAATTTTTTTGGCTGGCTGCTGAAAAAGATGATCACATCTAGTGGACCACTTCAGAGCAACAACAGACCTCAGAGAGAGAGAGACCATCCTAATGACTGGAGGGAAAGTTTCTCTCTTAAATCTTTGTTGTTCCCTTTGTTGTTCCCAGCCCACCTCACACCAGATGCCCAAGCACTGATTTCCACTGCTGATTATTTACCCATTCCTAGTGCCTGGCTGTGCCACATGCTGCCTCCCAGGGCTGCTGGGGAGGCTGTGGGACCCCTCTGCAAACCATCCAAGCAGGAAAAGGACCTCCCAGGATGCATGCTGCCAGGCAATGGTTATGGGGCTCAACAGGTTGTCCTCATGGTGTTCACCAAAGCATAAGAGTCTCTGCAGTATCTCTGCAAAAGGTGGCATCTCTTGTGCCCTCACTCACCATCCCATGCCATGCAACATCTTGTGTCACCCTATGTGGAGTAGACTCCAAAAAAACTCCTCGTGCCTGAGCAAACCCTGTCACAGAATGATGGTTCAGACCTGACCAGGTTCCTGATAGGAAAAATAGCTCCTCACCTTGGAGTTGGAACCTACTGGTCAGGTTTAGTCAAATATTTATTAACATTACAGGGATGGATACTGAAAAAACCCTGCAAACACTTGTTTTCAGTAGCATTCTGCCTAGGGATCAGTATCAGTGCAGCTCATCACATAGTGAGCATCTGACTGAGATGGGGCTTGGCTTTCATTTTGGGGAATAGTAGAAACCCAGAGCTTTGAGTGCAATCCTTTCAATTTCCATAGTTCAAAAAGGGAAAGGTTCTAGTACGGAAACTTAAAGATACCTACAAAAAACACCTATCACCCAGACCGAGTTTAGCCACTGTTCCCACAATGTCCATAACAAATTGGAGGCATCTGTGCAAAGGTTCTCCCTCCCCAGCTGTCAAAGGGAAGCAATTTTCATCCCATTAGATCAGATTGTGAAGATTAGCCAGTATTAGCCAAATGCTCTGCAGACAAACAGGACTGATTACCTAAGGCCTAATTAGAACCTGGTGATTTCACCTTCTCCAGCAGTGCTCATTAGCAGCCCTGGGCACCTCATCACCACCTGCACAGCAACCCCTGACACCTGCATGGAGCAGCAGCACAAATTTGTTAGCAGCAAGGGTAGAAGATGGCACATTTCTTTAAAATAAGGCAGAAAACCCAAAGGTGCACGGAGACCTAGGCCACCTGTCTCATTCTGGGCTGCAGCCCATCCTGCACTTCTAAGGAAACTGCTGCAAGCTGGGACAGACCCAGCTGGGTGTTCTGTGCTCACTCATGCCAGGAACACAGGTAACTGCAAAAGTTGTCCCTGTTCACTTCCAGGGTGCATATTCAGGCTTAGAAACTCCACTGTTGAAAGGCACTAGAAAATGGAAAGCTCGAGGTCTTCACCATTGCCTTCAATGATAGAAGAGCTTCCTCAGCAAAGTCCAATTTCAGCCCATTCACCTCTGCCCTTGGTTGAGGAACAAGATAAGGCTGCCTGGTCCAGGTACAACAGATACAAGGGAGCAGTGGAAATGATTCTCCAGCTTTTTCTTCTCCAGTGAGCATTCAACAACACTAAACAATCTGGGAAGAAACATGAGGTGGAAGACTCCACAGATCCAAAGCAGATTGCCTCCAGAGTCTTCCCCACTGCAGGGTAAATCAGACAGGCATAAACTCTGCTGTGCATAGGAACAAGAACAATAGGAAAAAGAAAGATTCTACTTTCTACCTGCAATCCATCCTCCACTTGCTGAGCTGCACCTGCCCCATCACCTTCCTCATCCTTGGTATCTCCATGCATGGCAGGCTGGGAGCTGGGCAGCTCCTTCCCTTGGGCTCAGGATACCAAGAGGTTTGTCAGTATTTATGCAGCAAAATGCAAGAACTGGATGGGAGAACAACCAAGGCAGGAAACATTTTCAGAAAAGCACCTTTCAAACCCACACAAGTCAATGGGAATTTAACTTCACTTATAGTAGTTAAATATTGCATATTTCCTCAACAGGAAAGGGATCTTCAGACTTTTGTTCCTACAGAATAAAGCTGCACACAATTAAGCATCAAACTTTTTTTTGTAGCTTTGGACAGAGAACTTGCTTCCTTCATTACTTACCTTTTAATCCACTCACCATTTATCACAATCCTCCAGACAACTCCAAAGATCAGGGGAGCTGCCAGACAAAGTTATCAATTCCAGGCAAGCAGCAGTTTGCTAGATACCCATTTCCTCCTTCTGTACATAACATGGGACTCCCAAGATTGCCCACCACCCCATTTTAGGGCTTTTACAGTGAGGAATCAAATCTGTGCCAGCCTTAAGACACATCATGAAGGAGGAGGCTGCCCCAACCTCAATCAGACTCCAGCTACTAGAAGGTGCCATCCTGAGAAGCCAACTCCAACCTCTGTACAGCAAAGGACAACTACTTTTAGTAAGTAAGTAAGCCCATCTTACTACACATTTAATTAAAACTGCAAGACCACTGCACATGGCTGGTCTTAGATCTTATTAGCAGAGAAAAGCTTGGATGAGTGAAATCATTATTTCTTACTGGATGAGCCAGAAATAGGACACATGAAACCACACAGATTGGTGAGCCCAATTCTTCAGCTATCACAGAAAATGCAACAGCAATAAACATTTCTCAGTGCTGAGTACAGAAGTGTTGAAGCTCCCATTACAAATCATCCAGATGACCTGCACTGGCCCTCAAGCCCTTCTGAAAAGCCTCACCCTTGGAAGGCAGGGCCTTGATTATCCCAGGACTATCAAATTGCACATTTCCTCATCCATCCACTTGCAGGCATGAGCAGCTGGTACACGGCAAGCACCAACTCAGCAGCTGCTTCAGGCTTTACAGTGATCCCCAGTACACATCCTTCAAATGTGTACTCCTACTTCAAAGAAAAACACAGTAAATGTGGTCTTCGAGGTTTCTGATATTCCATAACTTCTGCCTTTTGATGCAGACCACATGACATTGTGTCTGTGATGTAACACCACAGGCTGGTCATGCAACAAACCACCTCATGATCAGGCAAGGAAGGTTACTATCCAACAGATGTGTATTGTTTCTGTGTTCCACAGATGATTTTCTGAATCCTCAGCAACTTCATCATCAGCCAAACCATCCTTGTTCCAGTACTGCAGGAAGGAACTTTCTCTCTTGGGAAAGAAACCTACACAGCCCAGGTGAGTCTGGTTCTGAAATCAAGCATGGACTGGTTTCCCTCAGTGGGCTCTGACTCTGCTCACTACAGCCACATCAGCACAAGGTATTGAACTGCAGATAACAAAAAATCTTTCAAAAACTCTGGAAAATATCCTAAACAGAGAGAAAGTAGTGTATTTTTTTTTTTTTGGCCAGGAAGCCAGTGAATCTTCCAGTGACCAAAGTTTTTTTTACATAAACTCTTAATTCAGGGGTTTAGATAATTTTCTATATAATATGATGGAACCACTGTATAAGAAATGATGAGATGCTGAATTTCCATCTTTTAGCACAAACCAAAATGCAAAAGCTAAACAAACAAAAAAATGCAAAAACATGGCAAAATCCCATTTTCCTCCTGCTGGAAAAAAAATCTTCAAATGGACACAAACACACATGAGAAACACTTCACTTGATTAACTGTTCTCCAAATCAGTCTCATTTGTTTCTATTGTTGGTTTGGGTTTTGTTTTAAATACAAAGTAGGTCAACTGCATATTTAAAAAATACATACTTGAAGCAGTTTGTTTCCAGACTTGAGATTAAAGCTTGTTAGGCCTCTAGTCCAAACAAGTAAAAATTTGCAGCTTGCTAAGGGAACCTGCCAGAGCTGTGGCTGTGTGAACAGCCAGCTGCCCAGAGACCCCTCACCTCTACCAGTGCTCTCCAGATGCCAAGGTACAGAAATGCATGATAAACAACCCATGTGAATTTGTTCAGGCCATGCAATTTATTTTAAATGACATTTCTGTTTTCTTAGTAAGCCTATGCTTGTGACCTGGATAAACCCACTCCTGACAGAGCTCCTAGCTTCAAGAACAGTGTGTGTTGCAGGTGTCTGCTGGCCCTGTACTTGGAGACACATGAGCATCCTTTACTCCATGGCTCTTAGCAGTTACAGAGCAGCAGCTCGTGCAGGTTGTCTGCCTGAAAACCCAAGCCTTCCCTTCCAAACCTGAGCTGGCACCTGTGTCTCCTTCTCATGAATGAGAATGGTTGGGACCACCTGCAAACAACTTCCCAAGAAGTAGTCAAACAATCCACTGGCTCCAAGGATCTTGGTACCTCCTCTTCAGGTCAGCAGGTGAGTATTTTTCACAAAAACAAGTTGACATGAAGTTATTAACAAAAAAAATTTATAAACAAGGCATTAAGGTTTGCAGCTATTTTATTTACAAGTATACATTTAACACAAAGAAACACTGATATCCAAGCCTAGTTAATAGTAGTGTAACAATATGCATCATTTTGATGATTATTCTAACCAACAAACTACACTGAAAAATTAATGCCAGTAAAATTCTTGGTCATAATATTAAGAAATACAATATATAAATTGAAAATATGATTGCTTAAAATTTGAAAATGGAAGTGAAGCCATTTGCACAGGAGTCAGAGTTTAACATAATCTGAAGGGAAAGGCTCCAAACCAACTGTTTATCTTTCAGGTTAACAGAAGAAAAAAAAAAAAAATAAAAGAAGCATAGTTTATCCTTAAAGATAACGGGCAGTTTTGCTTCTTCAGGTAGAATGTATTCCCAGTGTTTTCAGGTTTTGCAGTGGAAATTACATTACTGAGCATGAAGACTTCCCTTGTGAAGCTGCCCCATCGATTTTTTCTGCCTCCAAAATTATCCTCTTAAAAACATCAACAGCAGTCTGAAAAGAGAGATCACAAGATTTGTAGGTAAGAAGAAACTGCTCACCCACTGAAAAATAGTAAGTGTTAGCAGTTTTACTGTCTATACCAACAGATAAATGCACATCCAACACTTAACTCCAAACATCAAAGAAGGAAAATATGATAATTTCAGTTTTGAAAACAACCTTTTGGAAGAAAAGTATAAACCTCCATAGCAATGCTCAACAATTTTTTTCTATCATTACGTGGTGGGCAGGTATAAACAGAGCCATACAACAGAGCTAATAACTGTACTCAGCTTTATTTTAAATAGTAAGCTTGCACTGAGTGACTATCAGCATTCAAGATTTTGCTGTGCTGCTCCAGAGCCTAAACCAATTCATTCCTCCTAAATCATCTTTAAGATTCCAATTACAGAAGGCAGCAGATTTTTCAGCTCTACACACTGACTCTGCACTGCTCAGTATGAGGGTAACCTTAATATTCTTTACTTTTTCATCATCCCTGTGTAAGGCCAGTATTGCACACAGTGCAAGAACATGAAGGAAAACATGAGCCAAACCAGCCACTCTCTAACATTAAGCAACATCCTTCAGGAAGTCCTCCTGGGAGAAAGGGGGTTCATAATTTAAACAGCTTGAACCACGGGACAGCCATCACTCACACACATCCTAGCTTAATGTATGGAACCCACAGGATTGTAACAGAGTCCAATGCAAAACTGTGTGCCACACATGCACCAGGGAGCCCCTCACTCCTTCAGAGGAAGGCAGAGAGTAACCTCAGAGCAGGAATCACTTGTTCTGCTATCAGCTCTGCTTGGTGCATGCCAAGACTTCACACTGAGCATAAAGCAGTCTGGTGAAAAAGGCTCTCCCCCACTGAAGGGCCAGGAGATGGAACAGAGCACATGGAGAGCTCAGACAAGTGAGCCAGAAGAGCCCAGACACACATTAGTGAGGACAAGTTAAATACCTTGGGATGAAAGCACACAATTTCCCATGAAAATAAGTTCACCTGAAGCAGAGACACTGAGAAAGGATGTTACACCACTCAAGTGATTCAGGAAATGTTATGTCAGAATATACGTGCAGTTGCCTAGATGTTAAGAATAAAACTATACTACAATCAATGACAACTTTAAAGCACTTATCTACAATACTTTCAAGATTCACCATATGATAGTAAAGTAGCATGTGAATCAACTTGGAAATTGTCTCCTGATCATCTTAGAAATGCCATTTTAAGTTTATCTAACCTCTAGCCATCTGTTCCATGAATTCCAAGCATACCCTCCATAAGAAGGAAAGTATATTCATTATGTAAAGGAAGTCACATTATGAAAGAAGGGGGTTTGTTGGTTTTAATCAGCAGGATGAAGAGCAGCCTGTGATTTATGACTATATGTTCTGACCTGACAGATGTTTTTCTGCCTCTATAACGTGTTATTCTTAATTGAATCACTTCCAAATGAATCCCATTAATAATAATTAATCCCCACAACAATCTTAACAAGATTAGACTGAATAATAAAGTTGCCCATATTTGTACTGTTTGCACACAGTACTATCTCTGGAGCTATTTAAAATACTTCACCACGGGAAAACAGAGTATTCCTCCTTAAAATGGAGGTTCCCTGCAATCCCAACAGAGTATGACAGAAGTGGCTCATTAGTCCAGTAATGATACAAGATATTTCCTGGGCAAATTAAACTCAAGAACCACAATCAGGACTACAGTTGCTATCAAACTGGTTCCGTTCCACTAATGAAGTTTCCCTTAATCAAAGCTTGGTGATACAAATATACTGCACCAATGTTTCCTTACTTAGAACTGACATTTTCAATGGTTTCATTTTAATGCACAAGTGCCCTTCTATCCTTGCTTCAAAGCACCCACTGAAAAAACCTCCACAACTTACTCTGTCAACCAAGAGGCTGTACATTCTCTGTCAAAGACGTGCTGTTTGAAACATTAAGATGTAGGAGTTCATGGGGCTTGTTAATTCATTTTGGAGAAAATACGTATTCACTGAGAAGATTTAATCACTGTCCTACAGTTAACATTTAGGAATTTGTAATTCAGCCCAAATTCACTGAAGGATTTTAGAATGAGCTTTTAAGCAACACAGGAAGCTGCATTTTGTGACAAGAAATACAGAATGCAGCCAGACTTCATGAGCATCTGTCTCCATATGGTCCAGTTACAGAATGTGGGTCACACCTAGCCTACAGAAAGCCATCTGGCTTTCTTCAACCTTTTCCCCCTGAGGAAACAAAATATATGTCAGCCTGGGCAACACAGGCTGTTTAGCAAGCTTAGCACCATGCAAGAGACACCAGAGGCTCAACTGCTTCTGTAGAAGTGTCCCTGGGTGTGAGAGACACAGACAGCTTGGGAGCTGCAAACACCCAAACCCTGCCCCAACCTCCAGGGACAGACAGTCCTTTGGTACGTTGTATTTTTATAAATATTCAGCTGTTTTATTATATCAAGGGGGAAACTGTCAACTGCTCATGCTAGTAGTTTATCTTGGCACAGAACTGGACAAAGGAAATTGAACAACAGTCAGGTAAAGGAAGAGAGCTTTTCTCCCCGTCTTTTCCAGTCCTCACACACTCTTCCAGGTAAACATGTCAGACCCCTGGAAAGGGGCTGGGATCCCAAATCACTTTGAAGCATTTACTGAGTACTGCATCTTCCAAGCTTAGAGATGAAGTTACTCTTGAAAAAGCAGCAATGTCTCAGGCAACTGCTTTTTAAGAGAACTCAATTTTGGTGAGAAGTGATTTTTTTGCTCCTTCTTTGCCTCTTCTAAAACAAGATTACCTAATGAATTTTGCATATCTAAATGAACACAATTTGGCTGCTTCTTACTCCCCAAATTCTTCCAGTGAAAGTTGGCTCCCAGCTTCAAGGTGGGTTTAAGACCAATCTGGATTCTGGTTGTTACTGTATATTGTGCTGGGATTCAGAAGCACTGAGCTACAGCTTAGGTGAAACAAAGGGAACTCCACAGTGCAGGCTCAAAGCTCCTGCAATCAGCCAGAGCAGTTCAACATATCTGGTAATAATTAAGCAGCTTGAGAAGGTAATGATAGTAACAGCCCAGAACAATCTAAATGAGGTCTTTTCCATTAAGTCTCTGAATTGCCTTCTCAAAGCCCGGGGATTTCCCCAGATGACTGAAGTGCTGCTGATATATTGGCTCCTCTGAAAAGTCCTACCATATCACCCCTGTCTACAGGAGCTGTTACACAGCCTCAGATATATTTAATATTGTGAACCTATGCCAGCCACTACCATTTATCATCACCTCAGCGTTCACCTCAGAATAGATAGAAAGTGAGAGAGGCAAAGTCACACCAGTTCTAGAATGTGGTATGTTTTGATCATTTGTGGCAGAGTAAGTATAGTTTGTTGAAGTTAATCTATAGAACTATTTTAATTGCCCAGTATAGTACAGCTATGCTCCCAGGACTCTCACAGATGCTCAAAAAAGGGCTGTTTTTTTGGGTGAAAGCAGGAAGGGAGTCAGTGCTTTCCCACCTTCTTGTAGGAGGAAAGGAGCCTTTGCACCTGTTAAGAGGGAAGGTACCTTCTCTGGTTTCAGCAGTTCCTTGCAAAGAGAGCTGTTTAAAGGGCAGACCACATGGCTGACTGAGTTTTGTTTAACCCCTGTAGCAAGCAGACCTACTCTCTTTGCTTCTACAAAGATCATGTACCAAACCAATTTCACACCACAGTACCAGAAATGGTCACACTTTTGCTCCACATTGCACCAAATACAGATGGCAAAGTTTCAGAGAGAAAGGATTAACAGGCTTCATGCCAGTCAGGAAGGTCTCAGCTCTCTGCTGAAGTTCTTAAGCTCTAAATTCCCAATGCAGTCCAGCTCATCCCTTCAAGCACCACATAAGCTTTCTGTAAAGCAAACAGAACCTGAAGCTATTTTGGAAGGAGTTTAGACTTAATCTTGATAGGCAAGTTACATTTGCTGTACCAAGCCGATACAGGTGATGATTTGGATAAGCCTCCAAGCAAAAAGTGCTGACAGAATTCTGTTTCCATTAATGTTGACTTACATAAGCCGAACATTTAGTACCAGGAGAATGACAACACCCCTTGTTAGCACATTCAAAATAAACCCTTTCACTGCCCTCCAAACCAGAGACAGTTTCAGAGTAAGAGAACATACCCTGTCTTGACAGAGGTCTTTGTATCAGCTGTATTGATCCTGTCAAACTAGGATTTGGAAGAAAAAAAAATGTGATTTAGAAGTGTTCCTGGTTTAACTCATAGGAAGGGCTGCTGTAATTCTTCCTGAAGTCTCACAGCTCTGGACTCCACACTTTGCTCTCAAAGATCAATCTCCCACCTCTTCAGAGGCAAATGTTTCTCTACAAGAAACATTTCTTCAATACAAGAAGACTAAGGCCCCAGTTCTGGGCTCTTCGATGCTTTTTTCCATACACCCCAAGCCTCCAAAGGAAGCATGCCAGAGAGCCTGAAAAATGGTCACATGCTGTGATGGGCACTCATCTCAGAAGTGACATATGACCTCCTAAACTTCTGAAGCCAGACAACTTTATCAGGTGTCTTATGTATCTGTAAGGCACAAAGGAGGAATTGTGTTCTGAGCACCTGTTTCTAACAAGCTGTGTCTAAATCCAGAGGGACAGCACTGACAGCAACCTGCAAGTGCTATTCTGAAGGATCCTGCTGAAAGGAAGACCTGAGAACACCTTTGACAGTAAGAATGAACACAACTTATTTGTTTGCATAATTTGGAAACACTGAGTTGATTTAACATAAAGGGAAGGCAGTGGGGGAACCAGATGCTTTTGATTTATTCAGTTCAGTTTCCTTAGGTGTGCATTTGAAGCTCTTGAGCAGTACAGAGATACACTGAGAAATTTAATGTTTTCACAATACCCAATTTAACAAGGTGAATGAAAGTCTTAGCCAGAAACAGAAGTACTGATAAAGTAACTCCAAGTGTTTCATATCTGGAAGGGGAGAAAAAAAAAATCCAAGTTCTTCCAGGGGAAATTCAATAACTTGCAGAAATGTTGATAACAGACATCAGACAAAACCTTTGATTTTGGGCATGGAGGAGAAGGAAAGAAAGGCAGCTTAACCAAGTCCTGTCCTAGCTACAGGACTGACATTTTCATTGTGCTGATGTTATCAAGAAGGACAAGGATGTGATTTGCTGGGCTAAATGAGACAGTGTAAGTATTTCTTCTGTATAAGAGCTTGTTTGTTTAGAACTACGCTGACAATGTCCTTTTGACCTTATCATATGTCCATATTTTAAAAAATGCTTGAGACATGTAGGGAAAAAAAATACAAATAAAAAAGAAGCAAAGAGAGGAAAAATGGACACTTCCCCTCTGATCAGCAGCAGTTACTATTACTTTAAACACAAACTAGGTGTGCTCTTGTAGTTTAAATACCTAAAGTGGCAAAACAATTATAAAGTATTACTAACAGCCAAATGAACAAATTGAAATATCAGAATTCATCTAGAAGGCACTTGAAGAAAGTTAAGGTAACCAAGAAGATGATGATATTTAGCATGTAATTAAACACTTTCTGTGATAGGAAACCAGCAAACTATAGGAAGCTATCTGGGCCATCCTGGGTCAGATTGTACAGCTTCACTACAGCTGTATCTTGGTAGTCTCTGACAGAGGCTACACTGCAGCATTCTAACTTTTTTTTTTTGTTTGCTCCCCCCACACCCATGGACCCAAAAAGCAATTACTCCCCACATTGCAGAGATGGAGCCTTGCCTAGCACCTTTTAACAAGAGGTTCAACTCCTCAGACCAGCTCACTACTTCTGCAACTGCAGTGACCTCCTATTTAAGTTAACTGCAGCAGATCACAGATCCTGTTCCACCCACCACGTGGATCTGAGTTTATGACAAAGCGTTCTGGTATGTTCAGTGAAGCTTAACTTTCAGTTCTTTGCTTCCTCCTTCCATGAGCAGTTGCATGGAAAAACCTGCACACATAAACCCGAATGCAGGCAGCCATTTTGTTTCCAACCATTTGCACAAAATATCTGTAGAGTACATGCAAATATTTTAGCTTCTTTTATTAAGTGAAACTGAGTCATTCCACTACATTGCCATTCTAATGAAGTGAATCTTAAATCCATTACCTGATTTTCTTTAGCAGAAGATTCCAAGAAAGCTGCATTCCAGGATTCTGCTAAAGCTTTCCCTTCTTCATAGCTGATCACCCTGACCAAAGGAAAAAAAAGTATGTTTCTTTATAACTTGCAAAAGAATTGGAATTTGAGACGTCAGGAAAGACCTTGGAGTACTGAAGCACATAATGCATGTAGAAGGAATGTTCTGTGAAGTCCGATCTGGAGCATTTGCTGTTGGGCTGCTGTCAAAAACTCTACTGGGCCAGGCAAAACTTTTATGTGACCCAGAAAGGCAGCTGTCCCAAAGTATTGCTTTATTTGAACAATCTGTAATATCATCTGGTATTTTACAGTTGTGAAAAATCCACTTCTGTTTCTTGTTTTGAAAAAATCCCAAAGCATTAAACAACCATCAGTGGAATCTCATAGCAAATGTCAACATTACAACAGAAGTTCATGGCTCCTAGTTCACATTCTGGACACAATTTATTTGCCAGTTATCTTATTTTAACCTACAATCTGATTTTTGTAATGAAAAGCCAAGAACAAAACTAGCACACTGGAGCCACAGGAATGTCAGCTGCTGTCTTGCATTTCACACATACAGGAGGTCACATACCGTTCCATATGCAGGTCTTTTTTATTTCCAACCAGCATAATAGGTATTCTGTGAAAAAAAGTTCAGAACTTCAGAACAGTTATAGTATACTGAACAAAGTACTAGTAACATGCCTGCAATGAAATGAGATGAAAGTGTCACTACTTACTGGACTTTTCCCACCATATCCAATAACTTGCCATGGATAACTTTTATCACTTCAAAACTGCAAAATAAAGGGATGAAGTCACACATGCACTCCAATGTTTATCCTTAATACCCAATACACAAGCAATTAAATGCATATGTAGGCTGCTGTTTAAAACCTTATGTATAGTGGCAGAACTACAAAGAAGCTGAAAGTCTTACCAATTTGTGTACAACAAATAAAATGGCCCCAGAAGCAGCAAAGATTAGCATTATGCCTATCATTACAGCCTTCCCAGTTATGGTATTTGCAGAAATAAACAATATTACCCAGGATCAATGCATCTAACAGAATCACTAAAGCCCCTCCCAGCTCTCATCTTTTTTTTAACTGCAGTTACAAGTTTAACTGGTAGAGTCCAATAATCCTGGATGAGCATGTCCAATTAAAGCAGTGTCAAAGAAAAAGTATTTAGTTAAGCATAGTTGATCTTGAGAATAGGTTATTCTTAAACACCTAGTTTATACAGAAGTTTTTCATTTTACTTTTACGTGTAAGCCAAAAGAAGCCTAAATTCTCATTTTCTACATAAAGTGAGCAAACTGATCTGCAAGATGGTATCAAAACAGTGGTAATTCAAATACTTGTCTGTTCACCTACCATGTACGTGAAATTTGGATGACAGATAAGAAGCAGTTCCATGAAATACCAAGATGTCAAAGACCTCACTAACAAAACCTACTGCATCTAACATTTAGTAATTTGACAACAAGCTACAAATGGGGTTGAAGATCAAACGTTGTGCTCCTTTAATTATAGTATGGAAAAAATGCTGGTACATGAAGTGCACAGTCCAGATTTGTCTTGAGAGAGGAACAAGCTCATGCATGAGACACACAGCTAGACAACAAAAAACTGACCAAAACTTCCAGATTCCAAGGTTGCTAGCAACAGAGTATCTTGACTTGCTTTGCATTTAAATTAGAACTGAAACTTTTAAAAACAGAGGAACACTCAGACACACTTCCAACTCAGAGCTTTCAAAGAACTGGTGCCTAAACCCACTATTCAAGCTATTTGAATCATTAAAACTTCTCAGTTCTGGAACAATAAACACTACCATACTTAAGAAGGATTTTCTATCAAGTAGGTCGACTTGTCTGACTTCAGCAAAAATTTTTTACACTGAGTAGGACACAGTACTTCTCCATGTTCAGCTAATAGTTTTGCTATAGCCTATCAAGAAAACGAGTTCTTCACAAACAATAGCTTGACTTAGTCTGGCACAGCTTCCTATTAGCATAATACTACTATTACCTAAAATTGTAGAATCAATCAAAGGACATTAGGGTTACAAAGAGCTTATGTTGAAATGATATTATTGAAATTCTGGTCTCTGGAACTTGTCTTGGACTTTCATTTTTATAATTATTTTAAAAATAAGGAGGTAAATAGAGCTTGGCTGTCAAAAAGAGGTCAGAGGCACTGATAGACAAAAAAACTGTGACCCTGCAAACTGAAAGAGGAATAAAAATGCTAACAAAAAAATTCTACTGCAGACCACAAAACTGCTTCTCAGTCTGAAGTAACAGGAAAGATCTAGCCTGCAAGCCACAGGACAACTGAATCACTAACACATCACTGCTTCCTTTCCACTACTAGATGTACTGTTTCCAGCATAGCCAGAAAATACCACAGCCCAGTACCCTCTGGAGTCCTCATGTGAGGTTCAAGTGCACAGTGCTGCAAAGTGTTCTTGTTCAACCTGGGCTTTTGATTTCTCAGTCCTGAGTACCTATCTGCTTGCCTAGGACAGTTCACAAGCTCCATTTTTACTAAATACTACACATAAAGAATCAATCTTTGTTGACAGACGAAGGTGAAAACCAAAAGGAAAGTGCTACTTAAACTCAAACACAACTCTTGACACAGAAACAAATTGCTAGAGAACTGCCAGGATTGAAATTAGCTTGACCAGGTCAACTTAATGTTTCAGAAAGCTTTTCAAATTAATAAGGATAGAAGGAGCAAGGACACATTTTGAAGACAGATACTGACCAATCCACATCAAGATGTGAAACAGCAAGATATTTAGGTTACAGCAAACAGCTCAATGTGAAATACAACCAAAAATATTACTAGCTGTCAGATAAAGGTGTTACACAAAATCATGGAACCTAGTACAAAGATACCTAATTGGAATTTAATTAAGATGAACTAGAGCAAAAGCCTCTCAGTAACCTTGCTGCTGAAAGCCTGGGAATATGGAAAAATGTAGGGCATCAGCTTTTACTCAAGTCCCATTTAAACTACCCACAGGAGGTTAGCAGGGAATATGATAATTTTAAAAGAGCATTTCTATTAAAGCTTGCTGTCAAAACTCACTGCTGCTGGATCAATATTCAGATCAATACACAGTTTGACAGAAGTTGAGAGAATTTGATTGTCTGGACAAGTCATCTGAGCTACCAGAGTACTGTGGAAGATCTTTCATATTGCCTAAACACCATCTTGGTAAAGAACATAAGGAGCTGAGCAAGATAGGCTCATTGATACTTAGAAATTTAATGCAAGCAGTAAGAAGCAAAAAAAAACCAGAAAACCCAACCGAAAAGTCAAAAAACTTGGAATAAACTGCTCAAGACTAAAATACTAACAAAAAGACTATTCACCAATAGTCTTGATATCTTTTTCTGTTAGTATTTTCACCATAAGTTGGTTTCCGTTTTAACTGATTGAATGCTACCACAGAAAACAGATTTTTCACTCCATCTGGGCTGTTAAGCTCAAGACAACATGAGGTAACAACTGGAGTAGCTGAAAAAGGTCCTTCAGCTTCCAATGAGGCCAATCAGGCAGCAGCACAAGCTGCAGAAGCCTCCAAGCAATCTTGGTTGATTTTAGTCAGATGTTTTTGTCCTCGCAGAACTACTTATATATTCACTTTAGGAGAGAAGGATTTTCTACTTAAGCCTGAAAATACTCTTATTTCATACAAGCTAGTCAGGACCAATACTGAACTTACAATTACAAAAAAAATAAAAAAAAAAAGTTAAGTAGCTTTGTATCTCTAGACACACATGAAAGCCTAACATCTGTTACACTTCCTCCAGATCACATGTGCTTGCCCTTCACTACTTCAGAACTAAAGATAAAAATGAAGAATGAAGGACTGTGACAATCTGTTCAACATTAAAGATCTTGCAAGCAATGGAAGTTTATGACCAGACCATAATCTTTCTTTGAGAAGCACAGAAAAGCCAACAGGCAAGTTGTTTCACTTATGAAGAAAGAGCACTTGAGATGATCAGTTTTGTCTGATTCAGGGGAAAAGACACTCATAAAAAGCTGATCAGCTTCCTTGGAAGTAGAAGGGAAGCAGTAACTTCTTGATGAGAGTGAAAGGTCTAAAGTCTTCTGCATTTTACTCAAACTAAAATTTAAGAAAACAGGATTTTAGTTGTCCTGAAAAACCTGCTGTACAATATTAGAAAGCAGAGATCTATTCAAGAATTATCAGTATTCAAGTAAAGTCAGATGACCAGAGGAAGGGATAAAATGACACAAATGTCAAACAAAGCCTTAGGAAGGTTGAAATGTGCCTTGTAAGTAAACGTCAGAATGGACAGCTAACAGCAAGCACAAAATGGACACTCCAGGAAAATTTTCAATTAACATTATTTGCTGCAACACACCAAAAATGAGTCGACAGCCCATAAGTTACACATTTCCATTTACATAAAATTTCTGATGGTTAGCCAGAACAATCCACAAGAGGAAGTCACAGAAATCTCATCTACAAGACTCAGGTACTGATCTAGGAACTAATGGTGTACTTCACATAAATGTAGAGTGCCCTTCAGGTTTGTGTTTGAGTCTGACTTTATGTCTGATCAACTCTACTCATTCCTGAATTAATTCTATGTATTTTTACCTACACCTCAAAACAACATATGTCAGCACTGTCTCATTTCTTATACAGCACCTTGTGTACTAGTCTGCAAAGTGTCTGTAACATTTAGATCTGAGAAGAAATTTCTGTAAGACACCAATTTTTTTCCCATTTTAACTCTAAGAGAAAGAGATTAAAAGAATTAAACACCAAGAAAATATAGAAGAGCCAGGAGCTGAACCCAGAATACATCTGGTTAATATATGAACCAGAAGAACACAATAAGATTTTATTACCTTTTTATTGACGTTACTGAATAAACAAGAATGTAGCCATTGATGTCTATGGAGTAGGTCTGAGGAAATATGGAGTATTCATCCTGTGGAAGGAATATTGCATTTAAAATTACTTACTGCCACAGTTCAGAACCTGATGCTAGCAGATCATCAGCAGATTACCTGGTCTTTTGTAAGACACAAGGTGCAGACCACTTTGTACAGATAATACTTTTAGAATTAGGTTTTTTCATTACAAGGGTAGATGAGAAAGCTTTACCAAATTAAGAGAAAGCTGAGTCATTCTGTAATCTGACAAACTGATAAAGAAAAACCTGTAGGTTAAATGTTAAGAATTAACATTTAATCTACAGCTTTTTTTTGTTTATTCCCTCTAAGACTATGGATCAGCTAAAGCTATCCCCAATCCTCTTACCCTGCTTAATTATCAGTTTATATTAGAACAAATCATCCACTCTGTCCTCGCACTCATTAGCAATTATACCTCTTATCTGGCTAGTGATACATTTCAAATTCCTAATTTCAACAGATGACAACAGGATCTTACAATTCATAATTTCAAGTGGCACTGATCACATCTAAATTACCCAAGGGGTTTGTAATAAAGCAAATAAATGTACCTCACCAACTGACTAAAGCTTCTCAACTGTATATGCTAGAAATATAGTTAACCAGCTACTTTATGACAACCAGAAGTTTAGGGTATATGGCAAGCATTTAATGAAAAAAACCCCAAACAAATCAGAAATTTAATCACAGAATTTATTGTTTCTCCAGAAAAGGAAAAGATCAAATAGGTAAATGAAACAGACCAACATATAACAGGAAATGCAACACAAATGCCATGAAACCTACACTAAAAATGTAAGCTGTTCTAATAGATATTCCCAGGAAACATTCATTTTAACAAGAGCTATACTTCTTCATGTACAAGTTCTCAAATTTTTAAACCTATGCTCCCTAAGATGTTAATTTTAGCTTGAGATCACATAACCTCTCTGTATATTGTGACTGAACAGATGGAGTAATGCCATCACATAGCTTAAATCTAGACAGCCAGAAGGAATCAAAACTTCCTTAACCAACAAATGAGGATGAACTCTTTATAAAAATCAGCTTGGGTGATTGAGCCAAAAAAGTCTGGAAGAGCAACACTTGACAAAAGATGCCCCTATTTGCCTTTATTGCCACATGCTGTGCACAGCCCTCACTGAAATGCCAACCTGTCCCTTCAGTTGGCCTGGTAATCCCAAAGTCAATTACAGAAGGGATCTGAGCATGTCTCCATAGTCTGCATGTGAAACAGGTGAAAGTGCAAATCCAGTTGGCTTGACTTTACCCAGAATTTCTCAGGATTGCCCCAACTGGAATTTCAGATTAGGCAAGATTTTCTCGTGCTCCTCTTTTATGATCCTATGCCAAATCTCCTGTTTACTGAGCTACACACATTTGCATCACCATGAAAGGTAAAGAGGCACAGGGCAGAAGAGGGGCACCAAGAAAAATAATTACCAAAACTCAACTGTTTCTATTTCATTACCTGATCCTTAGCTTGTTAAGAGAACAAAGATAAACTGCTATGCTTCCTGGAACTTGTAGGTCAAATTAAGAACTTTCCCAAATGATAAAACAATGTAGCTACAACTTTTCAAGTAATAACTATGTTTTCAAGCATGTTACAAATCTACAATATAATCCTTGCCATGCTGTATACACATGAGGATTCCCTATGGATCATTAAGCAAGACAGACTTGAGAAATTAAACTGTTCAAGACACACTTTCCATAACCCAACATCATCTTTCCCCTCTCACCCTGTAAGCCAGAACTTAAAGTCCTAGTCATTCATAGAAGAGTCAAATCTGAAAATAACTACAGGCTGAGAAAGAAGTTATTTTGGTATTACAATATTGTACAATATTAAATCAACCCTGAAAATAGATCTCAGCCCCTCACAGAGGTATTTTACTGATGAAGTTACACTGCCTTACCAGAAGGTCATTTCTTCCTCAAAGAGAATCTTTTATCACTGCTACAATTTGAGATGTAAGGCAAGCACACTTTCACTGGCACAAAGTGAAACCCATGGAGTTTGCTCTGCTGTTCACACTTCAGAGGATGCCTATCTCAGCCCTGCTCTCCTCTGCAGAATATTCCCCATCAAACAATCTTGCCTGTGTCACCAATATGGTATTTTTAAGCACTTCAAACACCTTTGACAGATTGTACATGGATATTGTGTTGCTGATAGCATCACAAGCTGACACCACGTAACTAACAGTATGGTTATTCTTAGGTCATGAAGTTCTCTTAAAAAAAAAAAGTGACCCAACATACCTAGAAGGTTACAACCCTTCTGAACAGGGTCTCAGCTATGAGCAACTCTCAATGCAGCTTTGTAGTCTTAAGTACTGACAGCATATTTTACACTAACACTCTTTAAAACTCAGTTTGGAAAAAGCCTGAAGGCATATCAGAACTCACAGAAAGTAAAAACAGTTAAGCAATGAAAAGCTTAGCATTTGTCTACTTCCCACAACAATTTCATGGATCCAACTTGTAGAGATGTAGCTAGAGCACACTAATAGGAAAAAGTAATGAAAAAACCTATGGTTTATTGGAGTGACATTTTCCATCTAAAAGGAATACTGCTAGTTTAGTCCCTAAATATGAAGTTATTCACAAAATTTTGGTAATACAGAGTTAAGGCAGTTTCTTCTTCACTTGTTTAGGCACATGTTCAATAGTCACAAAAAAAAAAACCCAAACAAAAAACACAACCCCAGAAACCCCCCAAAAATAAAAACTCAACAAAACCATTTAAATAAATACTAAAGAAAAAATTGCTCTTCAGTGATTTAATGATAAATTCTGAAGAAAGATTTAAAGAAAACACTTACTTGGCCAGCAGTGTCAACCAGCTGAAGATGATATTCTTGCCCATTTACTGTGATCAGCTTTGTAAAAGCTAGAACAAATCAGAAACAGGTACACATTTCAGAATTACAAACAAGTAAAGGATCAGAATTCACTCATCTATGCCATTGCAGCCAATGCTCTAAGAAAAATAGCTATTTATAGGCTTTAAACCAGCAGTCAAAGGCTAGATCAGGTGGCTATACTCTTAATTAGCATATTACAGACAACCAAACTCAGGAATTTACTTCAAAATTTCAAGTTTCAGAAGACTCTCACATTGGATGCAGCAGTTTCTCCTTTACTTACTTAGAAATGCAAGTAAAAAGCCTTTTTTACTCTTTCCTCCTAAGAGTCTTCAAGGCAACTGTAATTTGTGGTAACACAAGCCACTTAAATACATTTAGCATCAAAGCTAACTTTGTATTGTAGGATATTTTCCTCTGTCTTCAAGCAGTTTAGCAAAATCAATTTCCTAAATGTAAATACCATGAGGTAAATGATTTGGACTTAAAATTCTTTGAGGGCTAAACCACATACAGCCTAACATATGAATACACTAAAACCTACATAATGAGAATTTAATTAGAATCACAGAATAATTGGGGTTGGAAGGGCCCTTTTAAGATCATTTAGTTCTACACCCCCTGCAGGGACATATCCCACTAGACTATGCTGCTCAAAGCCCCTTGCAGTCTGGCCCTGAACACTTCCAGAAGCTCACCATGTTGCTACCAGCCTACCTGATCTTCAGTCAGGGCTTACATCCAGTCCCTGAAACCTTCTCTTAAGATTCAGGCAATGTCAACGTGCTGTCAGCTGAGGAATCTTACTCAGTGTTTGCATTATGCAACTGCAAAAGCAGTGTCACAGCTCTTGGAGGAATAAAGTACTACTGAGCACACAAACCTGACTTCAGAGGTTCACTCTGGCTTTCATGTTCTGTTCAAGTCACAATTACTCGACACTACTGATATACTGAATAAAGTTTGTGTTGTCCTCTGGCTGAGCTGATTTTCCCAAATACTAGCAGCCCTTCACCATCACCTTTCACAGCAATGATGAGCAGGGCAACAGCTAACACTGCTGAGACCTCTTCATCACACTCTAAATTGCTCAGCAGCTTCCTCAAGCTGCAAATGTGAATGTTCTCAATCCCACTGTGCACTCTTCTGCCTAAGCTTTCAGGGCCTTGTACAGGGTCTCCTAGAAACTGAAGTTTGCCAACTTTCCTCCTCCCCACCAATGCTCATTGTTCTGTCAAGTTTCCACAATGTGAGTATTATTTATCTTAAGTGGGCTGAAATATTTGAAACTGGAGGTTGCAGCCCACCTAGTAAATCAAAGAACATTAAAAAACAACAACAACAAAAAGTAATTGAAACAGCAAAGCCAAACTAACAGTCTAAATTAAAAAAATCAAGTGTTACTGCAAGTATCCACTACAATACTGACAAGTGCAACTTGAAATGGAACCTTAAAGAGAGAGCTCCTACCTTACTTACCCTGTCTATCTCCTAAAAAAGCTGCTTGAAGACACATGCATGTGTGCTGCTATCAAGTCATTGCCTGGGTGCTCTTGTCACCACTGGACAACACTTTAGTGTTATGAAGCAAAAATCCACATCAGCTTTTTTGCCTTGGATGAATACTATGGTGGGGACAGAAGCAACTGTTTGAACAGATGTTTACACCCAGCGTTGCTATGTACAGTAACACCACTTCACATCAGATGGAAAAGGGACTCCTCTGGAGTGGCACAGCATTAACAAGTACATTAAAAGTAACAGTCTCCAGTCTCTTGACACTTTACATACACATCAAAGCTCTCTGCAATCAAAGCAGCTTCAAGAGCTTCATGAAGTTAATATTTAAAAAGGGACAGAGACAGATGGCAGCTTTTCCAGACTATTCTAGAAGCCGAGAATAGTCCCAGCAAAGACATCATCATCATTATTGGTACTAGAAGCAGAGTGTGACAGAGCCAGGAAAAGGGAAACAGTGGAGGAGTCACCACAGACTGGGTGAGGAAACTGTCAGTTCAGTGCAGAGGCTTGTAGCACCAGGAACAGCCCACTGCATGAACACAGATCTGCTTGGACACCATCATAATTAATGACTTCCATTTCCTTGCTGAGGCTTTAAAAAAAATATTCCTGATAAGAATTTCATCATAGGAAAAACCTGCAGCTGCATTAAATGTGAGCAGCTATCCACAGAGCCCTTGATCCAGAGGAAGTGTTCACTTCCAATTTCATCACCTGCCATTCTGGGATGCACTGCCTTCTGCTGTGCCCATGAGCAAGATCACAGCACAGCATGGCTGCTCCTGGCATGCCAAGGAGAGATTTCAGCAGATTTGAACAATCTCTGCAGTCTTAGTCGTAACTTCAGCATCTGTGAAATGCTGACCATCAGCTGAAGCATGGATAAAGCCTGCTGTAGCTCCATGAAGCACACAGAGATTGGAACAGGTCATGCTTACAGCATTTAACTTGAGTGTAGCTGTAATCTCCACCTTCACATACAAGTTTCTAGTTCTGATGCACTGCTGAAACTTGGAGAATTTGTTGCTGCAGCACCAAACAGATCTATGCATACAGTGCAGGGTGCAGCAGTCAACAGCTGTGTTGTACAGAACTACAGCCATTCTGCTGTCAGAGAAAGCCCTGGCAAAATTACATGCAGAGGCCAGCCCTGAATACTGCTACAGTTCAGCAGAAGGGCATCTTACACAACAACTCCATCAGATGCTGATCATCATTACCCTGAAGTCAAGTATGTTTCAAACAGACCAACATGAATGAAATTATTTCCAAATGCAACTCAAAGGAGAGCTGCTGTGAAAACAAGGCATGGTAAGAAATTAATACCAGGCATACACTGAATACAGACTTCAGATCCATAGTACCACTGAGTAATGGTGTGAGGTACTGTTGCAGAGCTACTGGCTGGTACCTAAATACAACCACCTCCTAAAGGCTCCTGGGTTACTACCCTTTGCATCCCTTTCTACTTGTCTTCATTCTGAAGCCAATGTCTATCACTAATCTGCCAAGACATCTTTTACAACACTGAGAAATGTAATGCAATAGAGATAGTTTAAATTTTCTCAGAAGCCTGATTTCCAACCCTTAAGAAGGCTGCTTATCAGCAACTCTTCCTACAGGAATCACCTTTGTAACTATTAGGGTGCCTCTAGCCCCCTTTCTAATCAAAAAACATGGGATAGAGGTAGGAAGCCCTTGGTGGAAGACCTCCTTCCATTAGGGAGCTACTGAACCCATTCAGGAGAGAAAGGAAGACACAGAGTGATGCAGTGCTAGAACCCTCTCCAAAACTGCAGAGAAAAGCAGAGAGCAGCCAGAAAGGCCTCGGTGGAATCAGAAGAAACATTTGAGACTTGGGCAGTCACGCCAGCTTTCCTGCAACATGAAGTCACTGAATTAATGATAACTGACAGCATCCCTGTGAAGATGGGGGTGAGGAGAGTTGTGTCCATCCTCATTACCTATTCCTTCTGACCCATTTGCTTTGGGTTCCAAATTAAGATTCCAGTAACATTTATGTGGTTAAAATTGTCTTAGTCCTGCAGGGATAATCCTTCTCTTTCCAACACTCCTGCAAGGAATCATTCCACTGGTTTATCACCCTGGCTGTCTCAAGAAGGCACTAATCACAGTGTCTGTTGGGACATTCAGAAAGGGAAATCCCATTTTGCTAAGCAATAAACTCTCACTGCTGCTGCCGCCACAAAATGCTACAACTTACACTTCCTGATACACAAGTTCAGTAGAAGCAACTAAATTCACCACGCTCAATAAACTAACTTTTTCAGTTGTGTTGTAATGTAAACAAAGGAAATTGTGTAAAGCATCACTGAAGTGGTGTTGACTTTGTCAACAAACACTAACTGAAATCTCATGCAGCTCATTTTTCCCCTAACACTCCAAAAGAAGGCAGAGATTTTTTACACACTGTAAAAATGAAACAACTAGAATACTAGGTCTCATTCCTATTGTTCAAGAATTATTTGCTATGCAATCTGTTCCTGTCAAACTATAGCTTTCCTTCTGTACATTTTAGCTTTAGATTCATTTTTCTGTGCAAGTGTTATTTGAAGACAAAAAAATTATAAAGATCAAGCTACCAGCAGAACCACAGCTGTCTACCCTTTCATCAGTGCTGGTAGGGTACTGTAATAAATCATCAGTAACAATTTTCTAGAGACAAACCCAGAAATTATGTAGGTCAGTCTATCCTTCAGCATGGTTTTTTTTTTTTTTTCCATTTCCAAGCTCTGACACTAAAGCAGACCAGGTGCTAGATAAAAGTGAAATGCTATTCAACATGCTGTAACATACTGGAAAAATGGAACATACTCAGGCACCAGTTCTACCAGAATAATCGGGACTTCTCAACCCCTTTTGCCAGCATGGTCAGCCAGGTTTGAAATTACAAGCTAAGAAAACAATACAATACAACTTTGTGCCCAAGGAGCCAGCACAGAATCAGAACCATACGTCAGTGAGTGTCAAAAGACTGGACCAAACATATACTTAAGAAAAGCACTTAAAAAAGATCAGTAACTTAAGTCAAAAGAATGTTTTTATACTAATCCCACCAGAACTAGTTTCACATGTCTTTCTTAAACCTTCAACATGTTTTAAATTTTAGCAGTAAATTTGGAAGTGTTCCATTCTTCACAAAAGCATTTTTAATACATTTGCCCTGTCCAGCCTTACAGTGATTAAGGATGGGACAGACTTCCTACTCAGAGCACATATTTTAGGCTTTCAGTCCCTATTTCCCAGCAACTCATTCTGATGCAAGAAGGGCCATCCAATTCTCTACCTGTCAGGAAGCAAATTCCTACAGCCATGTCACAGATAAGACTTTCACAAGCAAGCAAGAAATCAAGTGAAAAGTCAAGCCTTTTCAGGATACTCTTGTCAAGTTTTCATAGCCATGACGTGCTCCATCTTTAGATTTTAGATCAAGCAAGTGGCACAGACTACAAGAATCAAATAAGAGCAGAATTCATCCAGAATATATTTTTATAGTTAAGAAATGCTACCAGTTTGACACATAAAGCTAAAAAGTACTAACAGCAGTTACAGACAACAGGTTTCTGTGGACAACAAGAGGTTGTCAAGGATGAGACAAGCCAACCTTATACCTGTGTCAAAATTCTAAACCAAGATACAGACTCAGTATTTTGGAGAGACTTTGACCCCATGTCTCTCCAGCTTTATACATTCTCATATACTGGCATAAGCCCAAAAGATTACTTTAAATATTTTGCATTTATACAGCACAGTGAAAAATGACCTGCCCAGCCAAAAGTAAGTTTAAAACACAGAAACTTAACTTACAATCATTTTACCAGCTTTACCTCAAAAGAAAACTTATTTAGAATCATAAGTAAAAAGGGATGATGGAAAGTGATAACACTCATGACATCTCTGTAACAAGCAACAGATCAGGTAGAGGGGCAAATTATCCACCTGAAGAAGCTGAAGCAAATTTAGAACTTTTTCAAAAAGCAGAATTTGAATTAATAGTTCTGAGAAGCAAGATAATCGTGAGTAAATATCCTGATAGCTACTGATGTATAATTGTTACCATATATAAATCTAGAAGAAACTTTGTTCTTGTGATTACTTCATAAGTATCATATATGCTTAACATCATAAATTTGAAACAGTAAAAAAGCACATTACTGATGCATTCCAGAAGTCATTAAAATACAAGGACTCCAGGGTTATGAACATGAAATTAAAGTTTTATTTGCTATGGTTAAAATGAGCCAATATGATCAAGTTACTCAGCCTTACGACCACTTTATGGCCACTGCTAGCTCAGAAAGAGGTGGTTGAGTTGTAATGAATACTCTGTAACTTGCCTCTGAAGTGACTTGTTTCTCTTGGCAGCATTTTTAGTATCCTTACACTTGCTATGGTAGCTATTCACAAAGGCACTAATATAAAAAAAATTGCTAAGAGGAAAAAGACACTTGAGAAGTCAGTTACCCAGTATTTGAGGCAAGATGATTGTGCCAGGCTTGTTATCAAGCAGTTGGAAGAAAGTAATCTAAAAGATTATCATGTTATCATAGCCACAGCATGTCTACCTTCTAAGGTAGTAATTTGCTCCTGACTGGCATTGCTGGCTTTGTGTTCATTTAGATACACTGAGCAAATGAGACATTTGAGACTTTGGAATAACTGCATAGAATGGCACATTTTTATACAGGTATGACATACTTAAGTGCACTGACTATATCAGGGGAAGCAGATGGCCAGCAAAGCAAATACAATATGTGAAGGAGATACATTTCAGCAAGATTGATTAGGTTTTCCTTCATTTAGTGTAAAAAGACAATCCTGCTGTTTGCAGAAATATTCATATTTGATGATTTCCACACGGCAAAACTGCAACTTTGGTAAGCACTGGTTTAGAAGCATACTAGAACAAAAAATTAATGAATGAGTTTTAACGTTAATACATGAGTGTCCACGTAAGTGATAATGTAAAAACAAATGGCTTCTGATAAAAGTTATTTAGGTACAGAAGAGCAGCTTGTCAGTTATTTACTTACTGTTCTCTATGGTGGGATCATATGAATCAACAAACTGTCCTTCCACAAACTGAATTGTCAGTGAAGATTTTCCTGTAGAGCAAGGAAAAGACAAGTTGTATTGAAGCAACTCTTCAGGCTGTTACCACTTCAGTTTTAAAACAGATACACTTACGCTTTTATAAGAGCCAATATAAGCTTTGTATGGTTCACTTAAAATACCTGTACATGACAAATGACCTATTTTTAAATTAAGTGCCTATTCCTAGTAATTGGGTCCTCATACTATATAAAAAAATAAAAGCCACTCAGCATGCGTTCTCCTTTTGTTTTAACTCCGCATCATTTAAGCACCTTCTCCAGTTTAAAACAGATCTAAAAGTACCTGTGTCCAGTTCTCATAAAACTCAATTTGACAAAATGCTACACTTGGAAAGCTTTTCTGTTGAGAAGCCAAGAAAACTAGTAATAATTTTAAGTCACTGTAGAAAACCTAGGAACTTGTAAAGAAATAGCCAAATTTGCTTTTACCAGGACATGACAAAAGGGTGATCTCAAAATTACTGAGATCCATATATTCCCTCCTATTAATTCCCTTACTGCCACACTACACCACACCAGTGGATGTTGTACTTGAAGCACAGTGAGTGAGGAGGCATTGAATTTGTTCTTTGGAAAGCAATTTAGCTGCTACTCTTGCAAGTAAGTGAACATTATCCATTTCAATCAATGATCTGTTGACAAACCCCCAAATAAAGAGCAATGGAAAATGTTGTACTTAGTAGCAGATTGAAATGAAATTTAACTCCTTCTTGAAAAGTAAAAGAGAATCACATACACTGACCATAAAACACACCTTTAAAGCTCTGCAACTGAAGACTTTTCAAGGTGCTACTGAAGTCTCAACACAATTTCCCTTCCAGCCTATCACCTATATTTGGGAAACTACTTGATCCTATTACATTGTTTAGTGGAAAAATACACTCTTAAAGACTGCCAAGTGCATTAGCTGCTTTTGGACATAAGTATATTACTTGTGCTCCTTTATACTCATAAGAAAAAATCATGAAAAAATAAAACCTTGTGTTTAAATTTAGGCTCAGGACCATCCTACTCAGTGGAAGTCTTCTAATGACATTTTAAGTAACCAGTGTTGTGGATGAACTACTTCGTAGTAAAACTATTTTCAAGAATTCCTTTGGATAAAGACTGCCCACTTACAGTGCTAAGAGCATTCTATGTTTATACTTTGTATAAAAAAAAATGTTCCTAGGCATTCCTTCATGAGACATTAAAAAACAGTTTCCCACTTCCAACCTCCCCTCCCCACTCTTGCTTTATCATACAAGGTTCTTGTCTTGTTCAGATTTGGGTTTTTTATTATCAGCATACTTCCCAAGTCATTTTTAAAAGACATTCTAAAAATCTGCAAGTCAGACAAAGCACAAGGACAAAAGCAAGGCAAGGGAAGTTTGGCTTAATATTTATATAATGATACATGCAGTCAACTCCTTCATTAACTGCAGTACTTCCAGGATTTATTTCTCCAAGAAGGAAGAAAATGTTGCACAACCATCATCACTTAGGGATTTCCCAGCCATCACCCTTATCAACTCAGTGCTTGTTTTAACACTTATTTTTCACTGCCAAGTTCTGCCATGCTTCTCCCTTTGCTGTCTCTACCTTCAAGATAATAAGAACAGAGTTAAGCACAGATCACTGAATATTTTGCTTCCTAAGAAGGATCTTCACCTAACTAACCAAGACTTGAGTATTACATCTGCCTGTGCTGTCTGTAAACTAAATACTAGAAAGAAGTTGGAGCCAGCAGAACATGCTGCATCCAGCTGTATTAATTACTGCTTTCCTTCTAACTGTGAGAAAGAAAGAAAACCTCTCCTGAACTCCTCCAAGCTCTGTAACAAGCCTCTTACTAAGGAGTGTTTCTGATCTGGATGATGTTCTGCTTTTCTAGAGGAGCTGCAAGGGAAGCTCTCCAGTCGGAAGCTCTCCAGTCTTGAATTCAGCCATGAACTCCCTCAGGGTAAGTGAATGCAACAGTACCCACCAAACCAAGGCTTCCAAAGAAGACACAAGAAATTTAAGACCTCAGTTATTAACACCCCGCTGCCTTGCCTCAGCCCATGCCCAAGCAGCATGCAGGGCCATGTAAACAACAGCTTGGCTTGAACTTTGTCCCACAGGTTTTATTTCAGGCCTTTGACCTATGCTCATGGACAGAGGGGAAAATCAAAGTGACAATTAATTTAGCTCCTATCTCCCTCTCCAAAAAGATCAGGCAACATTTTCAGAGAGAATTACAACATAAACACAATGTCTGAGGCAGGGGCCAAGGAACTGCACGTAACTGTGTTTACTGATCTGTTAATTCCACCTCAGAGCATGGCAGGGAGAAGGATATGAAGACACTGCAGTCTCATTTTGCATATGCCATGACCGCACTTTAGCCTAAAAGGACAAACCTGACACTGCCAGTGAAGACCTGATTAATGGATTGCTCAAGGGTGCACACCTCAAAGGCTCAGATTCAGTATGGTCACATTTGGAACAAACCCAAATGCCTTTTACTTTGCTAGGATGTTCCTTGTAGCATCCTCCACACTTGTGCTTTTAGTGTATACACTGTCCTCAAGTTTTATGAATTTAAAAATCTGGTGAGACTAAAAGGAAATGTGTGATGAGAAGAAGCAGCAGGGCAAAGGGCTGCTGGAAGCAGCTCACTGAATTGACAGAAACCTGCGATTTTGAGATGAAAAAGCATTTGCAAAACCTTAGTAAAGAAGATTACGGCTTAACCTTTTGACTCAGTTTAGAATCACAGAGCTTAAAATGACCAGGATGAAATAAATGAATGAACTAAGGGCAACACCAGAGCAGGGCAACACGGCGACTCCTCCAGCTGTACTTGCTATGGTAATTCCAAGTACCAGATACTCTGTGGGAGAGTTGTAAGCAAAACCCTCCAAGTTTACGGACTCTCCCTCTCCCTCTGCCTACCAAGACAGAAGAGCTGGGAGGAATGGATTTTACAGGTGTTTAGAATACAAGTCCCAGATGGCTCAAAGTTCAATTAAAGTTGTCCACAACTAACCAAAGGCTATTAGCATATACATTATTTGTGATATTATAGGTGATTGGTACAGAGTTTTCCACTGTCATAACAGAAAAGGAATAGGGTTTCAGACAGAACACCATTTAAAAAAAAAAACAAAACAAAGCTGTGGTATTTCTGTTCATACAATAGGCCAGTCACCACATAAAGTTGGATTTCCCATAAATACTCTAACTAGTGCAGTCACTTCAGACCAGTTTCAAATGCCACTGCAATTGTCAAGGCAAAATAATTGCTAAATTGACTTTTTACTCATCTTTTTACTTCTTGGACAAGAGCTGTGGTATTTAATCTAGTCTTAAAATTCAAGCTTTACAACGCTAGGCAGTTTACCAAAAAGATGAGTAACTGAACATGGGTGGGCTCATGAGCAGATGGCCTCCCCAAAGAGGCCAGGCCCTCTCTTTCGTGCACCACCACCTGCCTGCTGTCCCCTCCCTACATCCTTGTTCTTGCAACAAGCAGGCAGATTCTCAGCAGCCAACTTCCCCCCAAAATCCGGAGATAGAAATGATGCAACTGGCCTGTGAGCAAGTCAAACAATAGCTTCACAAGAGAGGCATTGTGCAAGCTCGATTGTGCAGCTGCCCTCTAACGTGGCATCTCCACAATGACAGCCACTGGCAGCACAGTGAAGTTTATCTCAACAGGAAGAAATTTCTCAATACTTGAAATCATCTGCACAAGCAACGAGTAAACAGTTTGATGGGGTCAAGAACAACAGCTGCTGCAGAGCTGCAATTCTCTGTTCTGTTAGAATTTTAGATGTATAGTTTCTTTAACATATTTTTCCCATAAAGCCTTCTGCTTATGTATTTTTGACTAATTGTTAAACATTTGACAGCTGCCACCATCTAAATCCAGACCTACCACAAGCCTAGAACCTTACCTAAGTTAGTCTCCACATAGATCTATTCAGTCTTACCTACAACACAGACTAGTTTAAGATTTGTCACAAAAGGGTCCAAGAAATTTCATTATGAAATATTGCCAGTCAAATTAGGCAAGTCTTAGTGCATACCCAGCTTTCAGTATCTCACACACAGCTATGCTCCACTTGCTACATTTCACGGAGATGAAGTTTTCAGTATGGAAGTTGAACTTGATTTAACTTGAACACTGGAGTCTTTAATACCAAAATGCAGGACACGGAGACACCAGCACTTCCACAGGACAGATTCTCTATTTGTGCTCAGAGCACAGAAAGCAACAGAACCTGGAACAGGTGGAGGTTTAACTGGGTAGCAGAGGTACCACTCAACAAAAATCTTTTCATAAGATTGGGGATCTGAGAACCAATCACTAGCTCACTCATCTCAGGCTTCATCATTATCAACTTTCTACGGTTAATTAAGATTTTTTTCCCTATGTACCAATTATAGCTATGTAGTTGCTATTTTGCTGACCACTGCTATGTAGTTCAGTGAATCACTGCAGTGACTATAAACACAGGTCAATAAAGAATTCTTCTTCTAAGCCTTTGGAGACAGTAATATAATGAGTAGATTGTTTTTTACTCAGATGCAACTTAATCCTACTCTTAGACTTCTAACCATGAGGAATTATCACTTATAAAATTTACTTAGAGCCATAGTTTTAAACTGTTTGTAGCGACTTCTTGCAATGGCAACATTTGATAACCAGGATTAAAAAATTTATTTTATGATGCTTACAGAGAAAACTTGCAAACAGAGCTCAACTAGTACACTTGCTCATACAATACTCATGCTCAATTTGCAACACAAAGAGTGGTGGCACTCCTTTAAATGCTGTCTGAGCTCTCAGAAGGACAGATCAAAAGATCTGCCCCTATAATCCTCTAAGAGCAAAAGTCTGAGGATCTCAATGGGACATCTTTTGGTAAAGCAATTAAGAGATCTTCACAACAAAACAAACAGTGTAAGGCCACACAAGGTCTGTATCAACTTCTAAAGCACTTTATCCTTTTGCTACAACTGTTCCCTGCCTTCTCCTGATCTATTTTTCTATTAGGATAAAAGGAAATTTGACAGCCTAAGGCAAGGTACTGAAGCAAGAATCACTCCTGCTATAGAAGAGGTTCACATGACAGTCTGTAACACCAAGAACACAAGCCTGCAGGGAGAAAAGGACAAATACTTGTTTCTCTTTCTTCTGCATTGCAAAATCTTCTTGAGGTTTATCAAAGGTATTCCTCTGCAAGCAAGAACTCTTCAAGGCAGTCACTCAGAAAGGAAGTTAAGATTACTTCCTTTTTTTTCTTCAGATTTCAGAGCAGTCAAACTCACAAGCACATTTGCTGGTCCTTGCAAGACTGACAGCAAACCATGACTCCTAATAATACTATCTAGGATCATATTTTCTGTAAGGAAAACAAGCCTGTGCTTTACTCTGATACGTAACAGAAAGCTTCCTCTATCTCCCAGCAGTGCTTGTGTGTCAATGTTCACTTAGTCACAAATGTACCAGATGTCCAGACAAGTATTTAGAGAAAAATTCCATTTTCCATTGTTTTCCTACAGAAGCTTAGTTGCCACTTCCAGGCATCCATTTTGCCTGTACTGAAGTAAGAAGTCCTTCTCAGCAAAGAATTGTCAGAATAATCATTTCAGTGTACAGTCCAGTCACCTCTGCTTGTTTCCCTTGCTGACAGAAAAAGAGTGCACCATGGTTTGTGTGTTATTTCCCTTTTAATGAGGTAAATCAATTTTAATTCCACATGTTTACTATCAGTTGCCAAAGATGGAAAAGCTGCTACAAGACTCAAAAATCTGGGAAGTTCTGTGGCATACATGTCACCTGGTCACAGTACACATGCACAGGTGGGTTTGTCCAAGATGCTTTAAACAGGCCAGAGGACCTGCATCCTGGGCTCTCCTAACTGCAAAGGAATTCACACATTAACATCCAACACAGCCAATATTTGCTCAGATAAATTCCATCCACTGTATTCTCTTTAGACTTCTTGCAGAAACTGTGCATCCCTGCAGCACTTTTCTGCCTTCCTCCCCACAGCACCATGCTTAAAAGATTTCACATGGCTACAGAAATTCAGAGGCAATCTGTCTAACCAAGCACATGCTGCTAACCTAATAAGAAAATTTAGTCCTAAACTAAAAGTTAGTAGAATTTCACAGACACACTGCACTTCTGAAGGGAAGCTTATTAAGCTTAAAGATCTGACCCACATGTTTCAGTTTGTGACACAAATGGGAAGAGCCTGAACTTTGTACTGATTCCCATCCCCCCAGAGAAGCAAAACTCAAGTCATACTTCTGGGTTGAGGCCAAGTACTCTCCCTGTGCACACACTTCAAGCAGCTAATTAGATATTTGAATAAACTTGACCTTTCCTTGGATCACTGCTTATGTACAACACAAAATGTCTTTGAAAGATACTTTTAGTAACTGTCACTGTCTCCTCATTAAATCAGTTTGAAAATGCTACATCATCTAAAAGAAAAAAATGTGTATCTCTTGCTTTAATGCATTCCATGCCCTCCCCTTTTCCATCTTCAAGGTTTTAGTTTCAAAACAAGGCAATGAACTCCCAGCTTCCAATCAGCTCTTTCTTGACGCAAAGCTCACTGGGGTATACAACTTAAATTACCTTTTGGAAGCCAGACACATCAGGACTAGCAGGTTTTAGCACTTAAGTGGATCATTCCAGTTACAGTCACCAGCATAAGCTGTCTGATGTGTAGATGCTGCCTTAACTTCATGTCCAGCACTACTGAATTTAGTGGCACTCCACTTTACACACACCACATAGGATAAAACAGCTCTTTAGGTTTATTTGGGGTTGCAACCACCATTTCTTTTTTTTTTTTTCATTTCTATACAACTGGCTGAAGTTAAGACAAACCACATTTAAGTTACATGCTACTACTGACCACCTGGTGAAGCAGTGTGCCATTGAACAAGCCAGAGAACACTGGTACAAATCAGGAATTTAGATAACATTTCTATTAGAAAACAGGATAAACACTTCCCTTCATTGCAAATGCCGTTTATCTTTGCTGACTACCTAATTTATGCCAATAACAGAGAAAGATTTAATAACACAAGAGCCTGTACCAAGATGAAATACCTCAGTCTTTCAACAGCTTGGTAGTTTCACTGAAATGCATCAAAATTCCCTAAGAATCTTCCTAAGGATCTTCCTGAGGACTGGAGCCACTGCATTCACTGCGGTCAACACTGTGACCACCACACCTCATCACTGCTTACAGCCACCACCAAGCAGAGGTCTGTCTGAGAACACTGACATTTTTGTGGGGTCATTTTGAAAAGTTAAGTCTAGGACCTTGACCCCAAGAATATCACAATGCCAAATTACCTGTCAGAAACACAGCTGGAATAGTGAGGAATGAACCCCATTGGCAATACTACTAAAATACCTATCATAGAGGGCCTCAAAGATCATCATCTTCCTTTCTCTGCATTGTAGGATGACAGAAGGCAACCATCTGATGAAATCCTGACAAGACAGTAATGGTAATATCCCCTCTCTTGGTAACATCACCTAGGAAAGTAATGTGATATGTATCCAGCTAAGAAATATCAGCCTTGCTCTAAGGGGAGGTGCACAGAACTCTACCCACCTGTAGCAAAACCTGATGATACCAATCTGTTGCCAAAGGCAGAGACAGAAGTATTTACCTGCTAAGACCTACAGCAGTGAAAGTCCCCCAAGCTGCATGAAGCATCAGGAACTACAGTACTAATTCTGAAAAGACTTGGATAAAACACCCAGAAAAAGAAAGATTCTACAGTAAGGGTAACACTGTGCACATTATCAGAAGACTCACTAGAGCTCCAATCTTGGGAAACTTTCATGGAATTTAAGCCAAAGATCTGTCATGTATGACATAGCTGATCTTGCCATACAAGAGAGAAAAGACAATAGGTAACCCGTTTGTTATGGCATACTATAAATTTCTTGCATGTCATGACAACTAGCTAGCTTTACCTTCCTTACAAGTGTACATCAATCCATTGGCTAACAAAGTAATTCAAATAGTTTCCAGCTAGGAATTGTATTTGTCTATTCTCATTTTTTATACTATACAAAAAAGGTCAGAACACAGAACTTCTACTTTCCCAAGGAAGAACAGCACCACCACCAAATAAATTGGAACACCCCCCCAAAACAAAACACAAACCCACCCTCTCTGAACCACTTGAAAATAGCCCAGGGCAATAACTAAGGATGACACTTGCAACATGACACTTACTTTTCCATTCAGACTGTTTTTCACAAGTGAAGTGTCTCCCAGCCAGCCCAGCTCCAGCACTTGCCAACAGAAACTCTGCTAGCACAGCCACACAGCTTGGACAAGGAGCTGAGTATCAAGACACAGTTAAAGTAATTTAACTTTAAGCTGGCCTTCAAGAGACAGAGCAATATATTGTAACTGTCTGCTATACTAGTCTTTGGGAATTTTATTTGTGTTGCTATGCAAAGTGCAATAGTAATTATTATCCAGTTAAATCAGATCTAACCCAGCTATTCCTACACAAGTCTGTTTTAAACACAATCCAAGAAATCCAGATCACATCTACATGGATAAAATGTTAGCTATTATAAGCAAATAAGTAAAGGACCAAGATTTACAGGTAAAGCAAAGACTTTCAGAAGTTGCTTATTTCCTTAGCCTGGCTATTTGGGAAATAACCCATTATCTCAATTTTTGCTTTCCACAATTCTATGCATTAAGGACTGGAGAGGCATAGCCCAGATGTCCTTATATAATAAGCTGCCCTTAAAACTTGGGTGTATACACCCCTTTCTCACACTGTCCCTTTTTCTTTGTAACAACATCCAACTTCAAACCCTTCCAAGCTTTGAGACTTACAGCCAATGCCCACATATGCAGCTGGATGCCAAAATAATGGGATATTCATGTGACCATCTTTAGAAAAAAGGAACATACTATCCTGAAGTCTCATCACTACCTATACATTGTTCATGAGATAAAGGCTTTAAGATCCCAGTCTTAGTGCCTGGAAATGCAAAGAGAGAAGCACCATACTTTTCTGCACTATCATACTTTTCTGTACTACCTTATACTTGTTCAGTGGTTGGTTGTGACAAAGCCACAGTGAGGCTCAGGAACACCATCCAAGACACACAGAAGAAATTTCAACAAGGTAGTCTTTGAAACAGGTTAAGTTTCACTTTAACTCGGATATTTTCTGTATAAAGAATATGATTTTGCAAAATTCAGAATTTTTTTTTCTGAATAGCTAGAAATTCCCTTACATTTATAATTTTTTTAGAGTTAAGTTTAACAAAGTTTATCACAAAATGTTGACAACCTTTTTCTCCAAGCATTAAAGAAATTAGAACATGACAAGTAATACCTTCAGAATATATTCAGCAGTGTCAAAGCATACAGATGAAGGAGAACATCAGTAATGGGTATTTCCAAGTAAGCAATACAGAAGATATTGCAGCAAACGAAAAAGCACAGTGCTTGTATATATGCATGTTTCCAAAAAGAAACTCAGTTCTAGTTAAAAATGCTAATTTTGGAACATATTTTAGAACTTTTTAATTATTAATAGACAATCAATCCATAAAGCAAAATACACTTTTCTGCATTTACTGTCAAGTCCTTATTGTTTTGACATCTTCTAGGACAGATTTAATCAAGTTTTTCTACATATTATGCATACCAACTCCTTTTTATGTAGAAAAAGTACCTTTAGAGAAGGTCATAGACATTGAATGAAGTTTTGGCAATACAATCTGACAAGCTGTTGAAGCTAAACAGATGTATGCCACTAACTCAGAAGACAATGTTGTCAAGAGGCACTTTCATATCATAATTTCATATTAAACTTGCACATGTTCACACCCACACATTGAAGACCACTTAAGTATTTCCTAAATGAAATTAATTGAACTCAATATTCTACAGGAAACAAAAACTAGCTAAGGCTGTGATGCATGCTGTTCTGGTTCTTGTAATCTAAAATACCATTCCAGAAGTATTAATATCTCATTCTTGAAGATTTTAGAGTTATATTAAAAAAATAAAGCTAAAAGGATACTTCACTGTTTAAAGCTATGAGGGAATTGTCATTTCTTCCTTTCATATCTACTTAATACAGAAGCACCATAACTTTTCTGAGCAAGTCTTCTGAGTGCCACACTTTAGGGTCTTTGCTCCTCCAAACAAAATTACTTGTTCTTATGCCTCCAAAGCACAATCTTTGGACCATATTCACAAACTCTTACGGATTTAATCCAAATCAAACTGCCATAAATTTCCTCCTCCTATTCTAGTTTTAAGTTCTCTAACTCACATTAAGAAGACCCCTAAGAAATTTCAAGTAGGCTTCACTTTCACAGGACCCCCAAGGCTCAAACTCTTCTTTCCTTGTCCAATCTTTATCTTGGCACATCATGACTGGCATATCATGTTTGATAATCCAAAAACATGCACTTGAGAACTTTTATCACCTGTTTAAATCACTACCTTTTAATTGTCTCATCCTGTATTCTTCTACAACTATACTTAGAATTTGAATGTACAGTGAACAAAGCAAATATGGCAAACTGAGGAAGAACCAGTGCACCTAAACAGATCAAGTAGTTGTGAATCAACTCTATGCTGCAACAGTGTCAACAAATACTTAAAACTAAAGCCAGGGGGAACCAGGTTGAGAAGTCAAACAGTATTTGCAGGAAGCAGAAGCTTTGTAGGGTATCTTAGCAAGCACTTAAAGATTACTCTGAAAAGCAAAACAGCCTTTAGATTTGTTTCCACTGGTTTTCCAAGCAGGCAGTGATTCTGAATGCCTTGCACGTCACTGTACATTTGCACAAGTTGTAGTAAGGTGTGTGTCAGTCTCTTCTCCCAAGTAAAAAGTGACAGAACAGGAAGAAACTGCCTCAAGTAGTGCCAGGGGAAGTTTAAATTGGATATTAGGAAAAAATTATTCACTGAAATGGTTATAAAGCATTGGAACTGGCTTGCCAGGAAGGTAGTTGAGTCACCATCCCTGGATGTATTTAAAAAACATGCAGATGCAGCACTTAGGAACATGGTTTACTGGTAGACTTGGCAAGACTTGATCCAACCTAAGTGATTCTGTGTTTCTATGACTGTAGTCTGAAGCTTTGGCTTTGACCCACTGCAGCATCTTTTTTACCAAGCATTTCCAGAAAATTCCAGAACATATCACTTAATGCATCATCTGAATTTGAAGACCTCAAAACAAGGTTTAGATTTGCACCATGTCAAACATCTTACTTCTCTTTGATTCTGCATGAAATTATTAGATTTGACAACAGAAGGTTATTTAAACAAGAGTATTGAAAAACTTGATTTCTCCATTGTTCCCTAATGCACAGTTCACCTTTTCCAGTTCACCTTTTTTCCATTAAAAGAACTACTCAGGTTCAAAAGGCCCAATTGTCGGAGTTTATGAAACAGCATTCATGCTTACCTGGAGTGGCAGAAGAAAACACTTACAGATGTGGTTTCATTACAAGTCTGACTGAAGTAAAGTCTGCATGGCCACAAAAAAACCTATACCACTCTCTTCCAACCAGCTCTCAGTGCTGACCCCATTCCCTCTGTCAGGGTTTTACCTTCAGAGACAGCCAGACAAACAATATGAAAACATTTCCTTCTGGCTGTTTCATTTTTCAAAAAAAAAAAATCAAAACTTTGAGCTCGTGAGCAGACTTCAAGAGTCAGTGCCAGCTCCCAGGTGGAGGCAGGAAGGTGCAATTTCCAGCCAAGGTGCAGGATTAGCACAACTTGTGCCAAGGGAAGCCCCACCCTAACAGTTCATCTGCATCTACCTTCATTACCTGACAATTAAAACAAACAAACAAAAAAAAAACCCCATAGACATTTCTTGAGAAAAGCTGCACCTGGAAGCCTATTTCAGCACTTCGTTCAAAGAACACTTTCACTTTACTTCCTTGTTACAAGTTCTATACAAGCATCTTTTCAACCAAATAATTCACCATCCACTGTACTTTGTATTTCTCAAGGAAGCAATCTTTAGTAGTCTGCATCATACGCTTTTGGTAAATTTAATAATCTTAAATCTTGTTAAGAGATCTGCTGGGCCACATATAACATGGATTTTCTCCATATTCTTCCCCTTTTCTTCATCCCAACTACCTGTATTTTCAGGATAGCTGCCATTCAGTGTGTAAGAAGCACATTGAAAAGCAAATGTCCTGATTGGAAGAGAGAAATTTTAGCAACACTCACCTGCCAAACTCAGGAAACACACTTCAGTTTCTCAGTGTCAAATTCAAAACAAATTTGCTGTTTATGTCTAATATAGGTCTTGAGAAACACAAGAAAGCCTCTCAAGTCCTTAAGAAGATAGATCCAGGACTAAAAAGGGCAGTTTCATATTCTTAAAATACAATGCTTCACATCTGCAGCTTCCAATTTAGGATCATTTGGGCTGACACCAAGCAATTTTGATTCATTGCAGAGCTTGAGTGCATTACAAACAACCTACAGAGAAGCCGTTATGATTTGGGACTGAATACACAATTAAATCAAGCAGTTTTTAAAATGTGCCCTTTCCATGTCACCTTCAGGAAAGCTACAGGAAGTTAATCATGAGTAGTTTATCACATTTTAGCCTGACCTTCTCATCCCAAACACGTGGTCACGCCAAGTTTCCACAGCAGCACACACCACAGGAATGGTTGGTTTACCCAGAACCTACACTTAGGCAGTGCAGTGATAGAAATGAAGTGCTACAGCTTTATATAGCTTGTAAATTACAGGATCTACATTTCATTTGGGTTCTCCAGTCCACGTTAACTCTGAATTGAGTAATCAAATACCAAAACACTGAAATACACGAGCAAAAACTGCAAGTGTTACCTTAGAAAGAAATGAGAGTAGGCAATTTAAGAGTTAATCCTGGAATGATGTCCTCAAATAACCCTACGGTGGCTTGATACTACAGCTGAACATGCTGCCTCTAGTGCTTCCAGCTAATGCTATCAAATGCTCTGTTGCAACTTTCACTGTTGAACAGCACAGTCACTCACACTGAAATGCAATTAGAGCTGGCATTTGCAGCCTCAGTTCAGTCCCCTGGTAGTTGCAACCTTTCCTTTTAGCAGCCTTGCTACACCCTGACAGAGCAAATCCAGTCCTAACAAGAGAAATGCTATGAAAATAAATCTTGGTGCTTACAAGGGACTTGGTAAAGTTTTAACTTTAGGTATCAGCTGTATCCTGACCTGCTTAATTTTCCTGTTAAATCTCAGGATTTCCAATATTGCAGAGATAACCAGTTCTGTAAACTAAGTGACAGCAGCAATTTCTCCAGCTCTTCTCTCTTGACATTTACACGGGCAATTTATTGCCTACTAAAATTACTGCTTCCCTCCATCCAACACCAAGGGGATACCTCCTCGGGGTGATAAGCTGCTGTGCCAACAGATGCCACCTTGCAGAAGCAAAAAGCAAAGCCTGAACTCCATTTTACATTACCAACCTCCAAATACTCAACTATTCAAACCCAGTAACTGTTTTATCCTAACAATTTTCTTTGCTATTCACAGGTACATACCAAAGGTGTTGCTTTTACTGCCTTTCTTGCTTTCCCATAAGGTGGAGGAGGGAGAAGCACTTTTTCAGCTTAATACAACCACATGGAAGCCTTTCCATATAAATAAAACATAGATATCTAATCTTGGCAGATAATTTTTTGCTACCCACATGCTGCAGTCACAGACCATGACTACTTCTGCCCGCAGTATGGACTGCTCTCCACCTACACAAAACACGATGTATCAACCTGAAAGACACTATGTACTATTTAGCTAGGGAAAAAAATGGGTAAATCAGACTAACCTAACTGTATTTCCCCCCTCAGAGATATAAATTATCAGGCAAGCATTATCAGATCACCAGTCAAAATATGTAAAATTCAGAAACCAGTCAAGTTTCTGAATGGTTATCTGAATGTAATACCAGCAGAATAAGCAACATGAACAACAAAACAAAAACAAAAATCAGGCAGAGATAGTGACCTACAACTGAAGCAGCTGATCCAAACACCACCTTCATGATCCTAAGTCCATCAGTTCAATACAATACACACAATCCCAGTAACAAGCTACTTTACAAGGTGATCTAAGAAATATCATATTTCATACAGGCATTTGTGATCTAAATTTTCACATTTCTTCTAAAAGCAAACAAAAAACAAAATTGAGATTCAGAAAATCATAGTCTTGCTTGATTTATTTCTGTTGAAATCCATTATTTCCACTTATATTTGGGCTTTGTTAAATCATAGCCAAAATACAAGTACAAACATTTATCTTCATAAAGGCAGTAACTTTAAAAAATATTATGCTTCATCATAAGACAGATTGGTTTTTTTAGAATCAAACTTCAAGCTGCTGGTCCACTACAGCCACTTACCAAGCAGTAATCAAAGTCAAGTCCCTCCCATTGTGAAACCATTAGATTTAGGGATGAAATTCACCTGATTTCTACTCAAAGCCTCACTCAGATAAGCACACTTAGATAATGGAATTTACCTTTCTTAGGCTTACTTAAGCCTAAGCAAGATGCAAGAGATACTCTTGTGTGATTTTTGTCTAGTGTCATGCCACAACCTGTATGCTATATCCATGCATCATTGGCCTTCCTCACCAAAAAACAAGTCCCAAAGTTCCTGGCAAATACTTGGACTGCATCTCAGAAAGTCTGTCTGCCTGGGAATTCATGAGCCTTCCACTGTGATCTCTCCCATCAGTAATGAAAGGATAGATGGTGGTGCTGAAAGATAGAGGGAGTGTACTCCAACAAGCAGACTCCTGAGTTTTGTATTCTGAGAAATACTGTATCAGAATACTGCTCCCAGTCTCTAGTTTATCTGAGAATAGGACTGGCACAAGAATAAAATCTAACACAGGTAAAAGAAACAAGGGCTTAGCATGAAGCCAGTACAAGATTTACACTTTGTTTCACAAACCCTCATGGAGGATGTGCCTGTCCATTACTATACACATCCATTACCCAAAAGATCTGCAAAATTGTTGAATCATGAACTGCAGGGAACAGCTCACTGCTTGAAACATGTAATGAAAACCTGGCTGTTTCAACATGCTACTGAAAGAGTCATAGGAAGAGAGCTCACAGTTTTCTGATTAGTTTTGTCTCAAACACCACACAAATTACAAGGAGAGCAGACAACTGGCAACTTCACAGAGCAGGTCACCTAAGCATTTATGTTAACCTGTGTAAATATTGAACAAGTTAACAAAGTTAGTCTCCCTCATTAGAGGGTCAAGATTAATGTTAATGACAAAATAATGTAGCTCCATAATTATATCAGGAAATTGAGAAAATATTTCCTTTCAGTCCTTCACATTTTCTAATTATTCCCCACTTTAATGAAGGTTACCTCTATCCAAATGTTGCAGCATTTTCCCTGGAAGAAATGCTCTTCATTTCCTCTCACCCAAAAGCTTGTCCTAGGCATAGATCAGATCCTTTCTTACTCAGGGTTCAAGTAATACTCTTGCCACCATGTTACGAAGCCAGGCTTACTGCAAAACTTCTCTGAAACCAAACCAAGTCATTATCCCCCCAGACTTCAGAAGGCATACTTAGAAAGAGCAGGACCTAACATAGATTTCACAGAAGCAAGACCCCAATGATCTGTTTCCATTGTGTCAACTTTTACATAAGTATTTGCCTAGAAATTTTGAAGTATTTAAAGACAATAACTTTGCAGTTTAACATGCAAGATTTTTATCTAAAATGTAAAACAGAATTGTCAAGAACAATGAAAGCAAAACTGCAGTAAACCAGTATTTTACCCCTTTGTAAGGTGTAAAACAACTTGTAGCTTTCCTAATAAAACTGATCTTGCTCCATATCAAGCCTAATATCACCCTAGTCTCAGAAAATTTGTAACTGAAGCAGTTCAGTAGTAGGTCTTAACAGACATGAGGTAACTTTTTGCCCATCCTTTCTGAATGAATACTATTGCTCAAAACATTATTGACCAGATTAACAATACCTCTTTTCCTGAGTATATACCCATACTATAATCTGGTTATTTGACTGCTTCCTGTCACTGTCAACACATGAAAGACCACAGATCAACTGCACACCCAGAACACCAGACTTCTAAAGAACAGAATTTCAAGCATTCTTCCTTCCAACTTATACTGCCCGTTGTTTTCACCAGCACTAAAGCAACAGGAAAGAAAATAACATACACATGAACCTATCAAACAGACTGAAACATGTCAAACATACTATGCAAACTGATTAAGCTACTACTTGCTGCTCGTTTTAAAGACTATACCGATTCAGCATCTCAACAGACAGGCTGCATTTACATACTGAAATCTAACAAACACCTACTTTTTTTTTTAATCTTGAAAAAGGCTTCGTTTTAAGGGTTCTTTGTGCTGTTTAGCGTAAGATAGATTACCGATTTAGCCACCCCTTTAGTGTAAAAACCCCGTTCTATAAGCAACATAGTATCTCTCTAGCATTTTTTTTCAAACTGCACATTATCTTCAACATCGATCTTCGCTTTTAATTTTGACCGATTAGAGCAGCTCTACTATTCTGCTTTAAGAGCCCGAATACTGAAACATCCCAAACTGTTTTCCAAAGATGGTGAATACAGGAGAAAAAAGGCTTCCAGGTGTGGGCAGTTACAGAACAAAATCCCTATCAGCTACAACACACCCGTGCTGGACGTTTCCAGGAAGTTCCTCCGTGTAGATCAGAGCCTGTGCTGGATGATACCCGCAGAGCAGCTCCGTCCCTTGCTGGGGACACCAGGGACTCAACGCAACCCTCACCGAGCACAACTTCGCTTTGCCGCCGAGGCCGATCCGAGGCCCCTGTACCCCCCAAATAAAAGCTACAAATGGACAGCAGATCAACCCGCACAGCACTTCAAAACCGGGCTGTAAACCTTCCTACAGAGGGAGTTCCCCACAGCTTCCTGAGCCAGCGGGACCGGAGCGCTCCCGGCCCTCACCGCATCCCCCCCGGCTCCCGGGAGTTGGCAACCACCGTGACCCCCCCAACCCCTCCTCTGAATCCCACGGGGAGAGCTGGCACCTCGGTGGGGGGAAACTGACAGCGCAGCCACGGCACGGCCCTCCCCACCGCCCCTCACCGCGGGCTGCAGGAGGTGAAACTTCCTATTAAGGGCACGGCGGCCCCGCAGCCCCGGGCCCGCAGCGCTCTGCGGCGCCGCCATGGCGAGGCCCGCCCGCCCGCCGCGGCTGCGCGCTCCCGGCGGCGGGAAGCAGGGCGGCCAGCCCTCCCTCCCCTTCCCTTTCCTTCCCTCGCCGCTGCACCTGCTGCCGCGGGGGAAGGCGATGCGGCGGGGGCCGCTCTGACCCGCGGCCAGGAGGGCGCTAAGGAGCCCGGGCCGGCACGCCCGCTTCGGGGGAAGGCCCCGCACCTCCTCCCCAAGGGCCCCCAATCCCTCCACCCCACCTGACGGCGGCGCCCCGCACGCACTCACGCACTCACCCACGCTCCGGTAGCCCAGGATCGCGATCTTGCGGGACTTGGACGGCGGCATTTTCTCCCCGCCCGGCCCCGAACCACATCAAGGGCGGCGGCTAAGGTCGCGGCGGTGTTGGCGGTGACGGCGGCGACGACGACGACGGTCGGCGGTCGGCTGAGGGGGAGCGGGGCGCGCCGCCAGCGACATGCGGCGTGGGGAGGAGGGAGCGAGGAGGAGGAGGGGGGAGAAGCGGGGGGGGGTGGGGAAGGGGGGGAAGCGGCCGCCCGACCGCACGGGACCCGCGGCTCCTGGCAGCGGCAACGGCGGCGCCCGCCCCACGTGACCGCCGGGCTCCCCAGCCCCTCACGTACCTGTGCGTCACGCGTCACAGGCCCCGAGCGGCGACCTCACCACCGCCGCCGCGAGCCGGCGCCAGGCGCCGCGAGGGGAAAAACTCGCTGCGTCATGCGCGGCCCCCCCGCCCCCCCCCCTCCATTTAAACGCCTCCGCCCCGCCCCTCCCTTCACCCGCCGCACGCTGATTGGACGGCGCCGAGGCCACGCGGGCGGTGATTGGCCGGGAGCGTGCGCTGCGGTAACAGCCGGCGTTCAAAGAAAGGGGCGGGGCTTGCCGGGCAAGGGACGCGGATTGGGAGGGGGGTGTGGGGGTGTTGCGCGTGCGCTCAACGGTCCCCGCGCGCTCTCAACGGTTCCCCGCGCGCTCTCAACGGTCGCCGCGCTCCTGAGGAGAAGGGGGGAGCGGCTCCCGCCGCCTCTGCCTTGCACTTCCCCCCGCCCCCCCCCCCCCCCCCCTCACCGGACCTGAGCGCTCTTCCCCGGGAAGGCGGTAGCACAACGAACCGTGGAGCGGATCCCACGCTGCACTTGAGGGGGAGGTGTCGTCGGTTCGTGAGCTGAAGCGCTGCAGGCGGTTGGCGGCGGCCGGTTTTGCTGTCAGAGCGTCGGGGAAGGCAGTTCGGGCCCCCGGGCTGTGCTCGCTGTCCGTACGGAGCTCGAGGCTCGAAGGGTCGCTCCGCCGAGCTGCGAATGTTTGCTTAAAATTACTCCGCAGATACACACGCCGATAAATTTCATTGTTCTGTGGAGGCGTTAGATCTGAATATCTCGGAAATGCCGGCAAATGCACGTAAAGGGAAGGGCGAGGGGAGAAACAAGTGATCCGTGTGGTGAACGGGTTGTAGAGTTAGAATAAAGTGAGTGCTGCATGTGCTAATGGAGATGTAGCACTTGATGGATTGCTTAAGGGAGATGTGTGAAGAACGGGAAACTTGCCTTTTTCCACATTTAGTGATGCTCACTGTGCAAACATTTGTGGTAATAATTACCCACTCATCATTTTATTGAAAACTGAACATTATTTTAAAAAAAGGTCATGTTTTTTATATGCATCTTGTCTTTTTTGTGGGGTGCACTTGTATGTCTAACATACAATTGTGCTAAGGTACAACTGATTGATAGTACCAAACTAAGCCAACAGCCTGATGATGCTAAGGAAGATGGGTTTTATCCTCCCTGATCTTAACCATTCATTTGCACATGGTAGCATTAATATTACTTGGTACGAGGGATGTGAGATAAAGCAAAAAAAAGGCATTTATACACTAAAACAATTGCTTTTGAAGAAGCAGAGCAGCTTTAAGGAGCTATCTTTTGTTTGACACAGGCTTACTGTACTCTTCATCTTCTGGATTACATGATCTTGAAGACCAATTACAGGTAACTGCAACAGCAGGTCAGTAAAAGATGACTTTTAGTGAAGAGGTACATGATGAAAAGGCTATTTAATGAGAAAACGGAGGGGTTCTGTACTTTGTCAGCAATGGCTGCAGTGGGCATCATTCTGGATGTTCTTTCTCCATGTCCAGCCTCTCTTTTCCACTCAGAACAGTAGATTCTCACTTTGTCACAGGTCTGAGTACCACACTGGGGACAGGTGCAGCCCTGCCACGCAGATGGATTTGGTGGGGTTGAGCAAAGAGTAACACTGAGAAATCCTGTCTTCCTTACCACAGTGGTCCTCTTCACAGCTCTTCTGAGGTGTGGAGGGAAAGGCCTGCCTGATGCCTTCCAGTGGCATAAACAGATTTGGAAACATTGGTCAAGTTTGTGGTAGCTACACCATCAACTCCCATCTTTACAGTTCTTACTGCTTGGCTTTGTACTCTGCTGAAACCTAATCTGCATTTTCACAAGCTCTGAGCAGAGTGGTAAGCATCTGGGTTTTTTGTTTCTTAAGAGTTTCTGGTTTTGTTCCCTTCTTCACACTTGTCTTCTTTTGATAAGGTCTTTTTCCTTTTTTTTTTCCCCCCACTCACCTTTTGCAACCTTTGTCTATTTTTGATCTTGTTTCTGCTAACTTACACGTTTGCTCTCCTTTAGGAGAATTCACTACTGCTCCCTGCCTTCAGCTGCTTTATTTACTGCCTCTAATTGCAATAGTTGTCCCACCTTAGGATACTCACCATGCTTGCTTAGTCTGCATTGGAGCAGGAACACAGACCTCATCCTTCCTGAGCACAGGTGTTTTTTTAAACTGGCAGAAAAACCTATGACTTTTCCACTGGTTCTTTTAAAGGGATTGGTTTATAATCCTTATTCTGTTGGATTATCTGAGTGTTTGGTTCTGTCTTGACTGAAACATTTAAAATACTGGCAAATACAGGGCTTTCAGGGAACTTTGTCATTCCTCCAGGCTCCAGGACTCAGTGATGGTGCTGAGAAGGCTCTGAGGGCACTCTGGGATACTGTTACTCAAGTGGTAGCCACTTAAGGAGAGATGAGATCTGGATGGGGACAAGGCTGTTACTGCAGTTCTCCTGCTCAGGTTAACCTTCAGCACTTCTGGAGTGCCCTGGTGCAGAGGGAGAGCACCCCTCTGGCTGTGAGGCCTTCCTCCTGGGTCTAATCAGGTGGGATGCTGTATCTGAGCTCCTACTGTTTGTATATTTAGGGCTGAGCAGCTTCACACCCTTTGCTGACATTCTCTCCCCCTCTGACAGCCCAAGTGTGATGTGCAGGCAGTGATTTCACAGTGCAGCCTTCCACAGCAGCATTGGGGCTTTACCTGTGCACTCACTGGTCTTACTCCAGCATCTTCATTTCTACAGGGTTTGCAAGCTGTGAACTACAAAGGAGTTGAGACAACTCTGGGACAAGTGACATAAACATCTATGCACTGACAGTACTCCAAGCCTGCTGTATATCTTGCTTCACCAAATACTCCTTCAAATCAAACATAGCCTTTGTCTCAGTTCAGATAATAAATTAATTTTATTGTTAATGAGTTAAGAGCCAATCTGATTAACGAATGAACCACCTGAGGTATGGCCTGAGTTCTGAAAAAGAGACAGTGCCAAAAGGGAATGCTGCAGGCACCAATGGAATCTGCATGTGCAGAGAGATCCGGAGTAGGGGTTGAGGAAAATGTCTGTCTTTTGTTCCCTAGATCTGCTTTGTTGAAGAAAAAATGTGATAGAGGAAAAACAGTAATGAATTTAATGTAAACATAACAGTTAAGTATTTTTATGATCACACAGTACATGCAAACCCAACACACTACAACTCAGCCCAAATGTGGAAGAGCTCTGACTTGTACATTCAGCTCCTCTCACAGGAATTACCCATGTCATTACCTGCACTGTCCTTTGAAAGTCAGCACCTTCTGAGGAGTGTTTTGCTCTGCACTGGGCACATTTCCACACACCCAGCAGAGACCTTGCTGCCCACAGAGGTTACAAAGGATGTTTGGTTCAATCACACACTTGTTCCTATTCCCTCATGCATTTTCAGAATGATCTTATTTTCCAGCTAGAAACACTGGGACAATACTAGTAGGTATGTGGGACTATGCAGGTTCTGGGATGTAGTGGGCAGGGATGTGTTGTTTTTTTTTCCTGAAGGAATGGGTTTGATGTTTAAGTACAGGTCACCTCCTGTTCCCTTTCACTTCAGTGCAAATGTCTGACTGCCGTCACCATAAAAGAACTGGGGACTCAAATGTGGTTTTGAAAGTCACTTTATAAGACCAGAAGAGTAAAGAACAGTGTATGCAGAACATTTCTTTTGTATAATTCACATTACAAGGGTGATACTATGTTATCCAGGGTATTTTCCTGTAGAAATTACCCCTAATAAGTGTTCAGTATGGGAGCACAGAAACATTTGGAATCATCTGGCTTCTAATACCGACTGGAGAGCTTGGTAGGAAGAGGTAACCAGCATTTAGCATGTGGTTTTACATCCTATGGACCAAAGCTGAAAGTCTCCAACTTACCCTATTCTTTCTCAAAAGATGGTTAGGAGCACTCTCAAAGCAAGGCACAGTCTGGGAACCCTGTCAGTCAGACTCCTCTTGTCTGCTCTAAGGACAAGAGCTTAGGCCTTGGAATGTGAGGCTGGTTCTTTTTGTGTAAGCCAAACTTTCCCAGAATAATATTCCTTAGTAAAAGATGAACAGGCCTCAGATGTGCAACAACTGCAGTTCATTCCTATGAAACAACAAATATGATCCATGGGGACTTAAAGATCTTGGAACTTTTAACAAGAAAGGATTCCAGAACTACAACAAGAAAATGTTTAAATCAGTCAAGTGATCAATGTCGCAAAGGATAATTTTCCTAAGTTAGTTTGCAGTATCTCTTGCTACTGACAAATACTGAGGGCAGAAGTCTACCAAGAAACATTTTGGTACACCTCAACAACTAAAAATATCCAGAGTAGGTAATAATCAAACTTACTCTGCTCTCTTCAAGACAAAGCAGCACTGGGGAATAATTACCATTCACAGCCATCTCTTCCCGGGCAAGGAAATGCACAGGGAAGTGCAGAAATCAATCACATTTGACAGTTCTGTCTGCTAAAACAAAATAATTTCTACACATCCTCAGGACAGGTGATCCATGACACTGAACTGGCTTTCAGCAGCAGCACCAGGGAAGCTCACTGCCATCTCCATTTGCAGCACAGTCCTCTCTGTGAAAAGAAAGGGAGCACCTGGAGCCAGTGCAGTGGTCTCAGAACTTCAAGAATTGCTTCCTGCCTGTTCAGAGGAAAACCCAGGCAAGAACTTGAATTTATTCGTATATAGCTCATTATTTTTCATGTCTGAGGCCTCTCACAAGCCACGTGAAGAGTCCTAGATCAAAGCTTTGCTTGCACTGTCACTTTAATCTGGTACATGCAGCATTGCTGATGAGTCACCCCTCCTCTCTACTCTTCTTTTCTTATTCCCGTCCCTTCTTTATGCTGGAACAAGCATTTTCCTAGCTTGCTAGTAAATGGATCTGTATTAAAAATGACATGATTTCATTAGTTCTGTTTACTACATCAGCACTGCTATTTGTGCCGTGACAAGCAGAGTGCCTTTTTGATAGCACTGATGTTTACTTGTGCTCAGGGAGTTACGCTGTGATTCTGCTTCTGACAAATTCAAAATTCAGAACTGAATTCCAGAAAGTAAGGGTAGAAATTCTCTGAACAGTGTTTTGTATCACTGAGGAGGATGCTTTCCATAATTTTGCTCATCCTGTGTCCACAACATGTCAACACCACTTGTAATAATGTTAAAATAGGAAGTCTGTACAAGGCTGTTTGAAAACTGCAAATTCATTCTGGCTTTCTGCATACTAATTTATGCAGACAGGCCCAAAGCTGTCTGCATGGAACAGGGCCAGAAGACTTGGTACTAAAAAATAAAGTCTTAAAAAGAAAAAAAGAAGAGCATCATTGACAACTCTTGATTCAAAAATACCCTGAATACAGGGCTGAAAAACATGTTAGTACAAAGATTTAGCAATGCATTTAGGGAGCTTGCTGGCATCCCACCTCCTCAGGGAGCCTACAGGGAAGGGGCAGGAGCAATGTCTGGGCTTTCACAAAGCTGCATCTCTACAGCTTGGGTAGCATTTGATGGTAGCACTGCTGACCACTTATCCTAATATAAAGTTTTCATCTACCACAAATTATGTGGTCTCTGCACACTCCACAATGAGAGAGCTGCAGGGAAGAGAGTCAACACTTACAGAGTCAGAAAAGGTGCTGGAGAAGAACTGACAGTGTTTTTCAGAGAGTAAGAAAGTGCAAGAACTCTAAGAACAGTTTCCATTATGTACTACAGGAGTATCTTTATACATTAAAGAAAAGAATTTTCACACATTTTGTTCAGAATTTAATTCTTACAGAAACATGAGGGATTCTAAAAAAAAAATGGGGGAGGAGCAGGGGGTTGGGTACTATTAAAAACCTCACACAACAGAATGAAAACTGTGGTTTTTTTACCTCAATGTGTATAAATGAAAAACAACATCCATTTACTGCAATTATTTCAGTACAGTATTCAGGCTGGAAACACAGCAGTACTGCCTGCATTATCCTGCATTATTCCATTGGTATGAGCTGCCTTGGAAGTTGAAAGGAAGGAAGTGCTGCTCTAAGTCTACACTCATCAAAATGCACGTACGTGTATACATGCAAAAGAACTTGGGAAGAACTGCCAAAACCAAACATGTTGTAGGGTTTAATTTCTTCCATCTACAAGAATCTACAATTATAAAAGTCTCATCTTCAAACTTTACAGTATATGTACATGAGCAAATACTCCACAGCTTTTCTCACTCTTCCACTTCTGTACAAATCATATATAATACAAAGTTTTGGTTTTGTTGTACAAACACCATTTTACACTTTAATACAGATGAAAACACTGTTCTCTGGCACCTCCTCTGTGTGCCTGTGTATTACAGTACAGAGCACTTTGGATCTGTGCTTCTGGAATCTTCAGCTCAAGTTAACAAGGACTGATCAACAGGCCACAGCTTCTGCAACTCCAAAATTTTAAATAATGAGAAAATCTGCCACTTTTTGTATAACAATCAACAGTTTATTAATGGATATGGTGAAATTTTAGCTATCCACCAAGGATGTGTAAAAAATTGTCATGAAAGTAAAAATAAATAAAGCTGTTTTTAAAATCAGTCTTGTTTTACATCTCAGTTCAGAATGCAACATTTAACATAAAACTGTCATTAAAGTTTTAAAGAAGTCTACTGATACTCAAATTACAGCTTGTATGACAAATCTAATGAGAACTGAAACTGATTTGGTTTTAGGTTTAAAGACTCACATTCAAATACAGTGTCTCGCTTAACACAATACTTCCTTTGACAGTGATGGGCAACAGTGATGACATATTGCTGTATTCTGACATAAGGCACTATGATATGAATATGCCATACACTTGCCTTATGTCACATAAATCCATTGCTGACCAGTGACTTCTGTCAAATACAAAATGAGAAAGTTTCAGGATACAGTGCATTTTAATGAAGGACATCGTGTGAAGTCTTCCAGCAAATGTTTTGAAGACATTTTGAAATACAAGCCTACATTTTAACATAAGCTTTTGTCATGCTGCTTTTTTTTTTTTTTTTTTTTTTTTTTTTTTTTGCGACATCACTGGGGTTATAGACTCATCATCCATCACTAAGTCCCAACACACATTCCCAACAATCCTGCTCTGTTCTACTGCAGTCCTGTTCTTGAGACAAACTTGACCCAGAAACTTTGTTCAAGTTCTCCTACAAACGTGTATACATTCACAGCAGTCATTCACTTTCATTCTCCTTTTGTTTGGCACCTGTTAACAGAAGAGGAAAGCATGTGTGATTTCCTTATGCATGTAGCACTTGGCTTCTGGAACAGCATGGCTCAGTCTGAATGCTGCAACTGTGTCTGACCACGTTAGCAGACTTAAGAGTGCTGGATATCATTTATAAAAAATTTACTGTGGGATTGCCCAATGCTAACATAAAACAGAGTGGGCATGGCCTTGAGACCATTCTTGCTCCTGACTTTGTTGGCAAAGTAGTCTAAACAAATCTTCTGGGAAGTTAACTAAAACTTGCTTTGAGGATGCTCCCCAGAAAAAAGATTAATAACAAACAAACAAACAAAAAACCAAACAACAAACCAACCAAAAAACCCAAAACCAAAAAAACCCCCAAGCAAAAAGCCACGCTCCAAGCCTGTCCAATCAGCTTAGAAGCCAAGCTCAGTTATCACAATGGCCTCAAAACATGAAGTCCTGCTTGGGAAGAAACTAAGAATTCAATTTAACAACATTCTGTCGAGGGACCCATTTTTCCTGGCTCAGAGGCTGATTTTGCTGACTCTTGGGATCCAAGAGACCTGTTCAGCAGGAACAGAGACGCTGTCCTCTTCTCCAAGTACCCAAATGAGCCACATGCTGGGCAACAGCTGAACCCACTGGCAAGTCTGGCTCCAGCATCCACCTCTAAGAGAGCAAGAACCTCTTGCCAGCAACCTGGAGCTACTGCTTGTCATGTATAATCAAACACTGAAAAATTCATTAAATGCATCCAGTTTTCTCATTACAAAATGATAGTTTTCCCCCCTAATGTAGGCTGGTCCTGCCAGTCGATACATTTTCCTTTCTAGGCTGAAAGGAAATTGAGACTTTTAGGGCATAACTTATCTGGTTGTTCTAATGTGTTCACTTGAAGAGGTAAATCACACTCCTGACCCCACAAACCGGATCTACATCACAGACATCCACATTTTGTGAGAAAAATCATAATCAGACAGTTGCCTCTGGAACTGCAATCTAATGCTTAACTGCTCCTAAAAAATGCCTTCCTTCACCTCATCTCTTCCAGAGGCTTAACCCTGTTGCTCTAGCCCCTGTATTCAGTACTAGACTCTTCTGTGAGCGAGTTTAGTGTCAAACTAAAAAAACTCTGCAGCTTTTTCCTGTCTCAGTTTCCCTATTAGATCAATGAGTTAAAACAGCTCACAGAGAGATCTCCTAAGTGTGGGTCCTGCCACATGCTAAATGCCAGAAGCATGTGGCCCAGAGCATGGGAGCAAGAACTGTGCTTTTTAATTACAGAGCACAGTTACATCAGCTCAGAGATGCAACTTAAGTGTCCATGTAATTCCAGCATAACAAAGATCTTGTTTTTTTGGTATTCAGATTCATCTTTTCTGTCTAAACTTTGCTCCATTACTGGTAAGATTCACCCTCCTTGGATTTTTCTGCCTCCAGTCATGAGGGAAGCTACCTCCTCTGCCTGGAGAGGCACAATCTGCCTCTTTTACATCTCCCTCTTAGGGGAACCTATACCCCTGCATTCTCTTCCTAGGCAATGAGCCTGTTTGACCCAGACCTGATTTCTGATCCATATCTTTCACAGAAAGCTGGGTCACTTGCTTTTCTAGGTCATTAAAAGAAACTAAATGCACTGACAAAATCATTCCAGCACTATCAACTTCCTCTGTGTACTCAGAAGTAATACTTTCTTTGCAGAGTAGAAATCTTATTATTTTAAAAAGCTACATGAACTTTAAATCTACACAAGAGACTCTTAAATTATCATGTTATCTATCAGTGTACAAATAAGAGATCCCAGTTAAGCTCACATTTAGATTTTTTTTTTTTTGGAAGGGCGTAGTCAGCTCCATTTGCTTAGTCTGATATTTTTTAGGCAAAGTTGTAATGCTCAAGATTTTGTCTTCCTCACAAAGCCAAAAGAAGGCTTTGCTTCAGTTGTTGTGATACTGCATTAATTTATGTGGTCAAAGTTAAGTTAATAACATAAAATGCATTAGTAACTTGGGCAAAACTTAAAAAAAAACAAACAACAAAACCAAAACCAAATCCCCCACCATAAAAGCAGTAGAAATAAACACTTATTGTCAGATACTCTTGTTCAAAGGAACCTGATCACTTTTGGTAATAACCAGAGAGTTCTACTGGAATCATTTCGGCAGCCTGAGGTGGTTTCTGTGATGTAGTTTTGCCAAGTAAAACCCACAGTACAGCTGCACAACTGCAGGGCTCTGAGGAGCTGGCCTTGCAGAGAGCACAGCTGCAGCCACAACTGGGGTGCAATGCACAGAAACTCAGGAAACTGGGGAAGGCAACCTCTGGTTGATGTTGTCTATACGTGCAAAATTCAGCTTCATCCTGTTAAAACATTAATCAAGATCTTTTAAAAAAAAGATGGACAGCGATGATGTTCAGACGCTTCTGCACACATTCCTCAGTGAACAAAAAGACTGAGTCATTATTTTGTCAGTTTTTTTCCTGAAGAGAAATGAAAACCGTATTTAAGAACTATGATAAAACAGGTACAGAAGCTGAAAATCAAATGTTTGTCAAATAAATTAAAACCAGCAGGGTGTACATGCTACCAAATGGCAAAGGTCAGAAGGCAACATCCATACCTGCTGGTGTGAGTACCAAAGCTTGTAGGATGTCAGAAAGGGAGATGATACCCACAATGCTGTCTGCTTCATTCACTACAACCAAACGATGAACCTGCATTAGGAAAATATTTTGAGATATTTGCCCTATTTAAAATAGTATCCAAAGCAACGAAGAAACAAGTTTTAAGTAATCCAGTGGGAAAACAAGTTGGAAAAAAGAACAGTTCAAACTGTTAGCAACCCCAGTCTCACACAACAATACAAACATGCTTACCCTACATGAATGAGAACTGGTGCATGTTTAAAAGCACGCAGCTATCTGACATGGCAACAAGAATTGAAGTGACAGCTAAGCCAAGATCTAGGTCTTGAAAATACTTCTGTTCTCAAAAAGTGGCACTCACGTCAAGCACACTTCTCCAGCTTACAGATTCTGCCCAGCTCAGCCTGTGATCTCATAAAGTAAGATACAGTAATCAAATGAGGCTTCCTTCTGAAAAATGCTTTCTGAACAGCAAAAGGCACAGCACTAAAACTTGTTGTATCTTGACATGTCCAAGTCAGTTTTAACCTCATTTCTTTTGCAGGGCTGCATAATTGAAATTGAGTGCCAGATTTTAGCAGCTTCATTTTGCATGAAGATAGAAAGAAGATTCAACTTATCCATACAAGCTCACTGTAAAGTTAAAAAACACAAGGACAGAACTCACAAGATTTATCAACAGTAAGACTGTTTGTCAATAACAATTTATTTTATATAGAAATAATTACAAATCTGTTATATGAACTATTTTATGCTACAAAACTTTTTTCCTAACTGTGGGGAAGGTAGGTGGATACTCCTATGCCTGAGGCTCTTTGGCCAGGGCAGCCTACAGCAGTCAAAGACCAGTGCAGAAGCAGGAGGGTGCCCTACAGTCCCTCCTGGCACCAGAGTCCACTGCAACTTGGCACAGTTGTACAACCTAAAGATCACAGCTGAATCAGCTCATAAGTAAAAAATCCTAAAAGAGGGTGTTTGCCAAAAGCTGAGAGCCTATTATGAGTTTACTTTTAACCTAAGTGAATTCTCTCCACCATTTAGAGTTCAAATATCAGATAGCACAGTGAAGAAATTGAAAAGAATTTTTCTCACAGAGGTGGTTGCAAAAAAGCTGCATCAGTCTTACTTTATGGCTGAGGTCAACCATTTTGCTTCTAGATGGATAAAAGAAAAAAGGAGCCCTGAATTAAAAAGTCATAGTCACCTGACACAGGGAAGAGAGAAAAATATGGGGAATGGAGATAAAATATTGTTGCATTTTGTTTTTTTGATGAAACTATGCTGGTGATATTTTAGGTGGGGTTACTTTTTGTATATGCACATATTTAAAAGTTTTACTTTTCTCTCAGTTTAATTCATTCAAGCAAAATGGACAATGTAATTGTTTCACATTTGATTTATTTCCAGCAAGATCAAACACTTGTCTGGTAGCTAATGACAGCCTGCAGTTTTAACCAGGTCATTTTTACCTAAAATCTCACTATGTTTAGACCCAATCAAATGGTAGTAGTTGTACTTAAAATTCAAGTGTCTAAAACTTAAGATAGTAATAAAATTAAAATTTGAGAACTGTATATCAGCAGTGCTGAAATCATTCAATTTCAGGAGGAACCTCAAGCAAATGCAGGAAGTTTAAGTAAAAATTGCCTAATGAAGGTTCTAAGGGGTTATTAACATAGTGGCAATTTTACTCATATTCTAACAGCCCTAAAGAATGGGAAAAAAGTAATCTTGTAATTGAAGAAGGTAAAGCATCTAAAATGGAGTTGATCTCACCTTGGAGACAACTAAAAGAGGAAATTCTGATTTTCTTTTTCAGAGGCAGCAAGAGAAGAAAAACCTACATACTCATTTGTCTCTGTGTATAAAAAAGTTCCCAGTACTAACAAACAAGATAAACAACATTAAAAGGATGGCAAACACATGGACACATCATTTACAAGAGCAGTTACTGAAGGCTTCAGTATTTATTTTCTGTTCCTGCTTCACTGAATTTGTATGAGAGCAGTGCAGGACTCCATATGCATTAAATAATTGTACCCATTACATTTCCTGAACAACAGGCCAACCTGGCTATTAGCTGGTGTTTAAAGAATTACTTGGCTGCAAAACTTAAGGCAGGTTTGAAAGAAACTTGATTCTCTGGAAAAAAAACAAACAAAATAACCACCCAACCTTCACATTCAGTTCAGTTAATACCATAAAACAGAAATGCAAATAACAGTATTATTACAGATGTACTGTACAGTATTTAGAACATTCCTGTTCTAAATCTCTAAGCTAAGTCTATAAAGCAAACTGACAACTAACACATTTAGTTACGAAAAAAAATACATTCACCAGCTAAACAAAATAACCTAGAAAGAATAAATCTGTACTACCTATCAGTTTGGTAACACATCTTTTAACTTACAGTGAAGGAAGAAATAAAAAGCAAACTCACCTCAGCCTTCACTATTCTATCCACAATGGTCTCCAGTGTTTCCAGCATACTACACTTTACAACACCTTCAAAATACTGAGAACGGTGCTGTAGGGCTTGCGTCACTGTGATATCTAGGTTATTATATGTTTTTTCAGCAGCAAGATTCTGAAAAAGCCCAAGGCATATAACACATCTCAGAATTTAGTAATAAAGCAGTCAATAAAGTAAATATTTTGGTGTAGAGTACACAAACATTTCTGGTGTAAACTAAGTCTATTCCAAATCACGTATTAAACAAAGCCCATGCATGTTTCTGGGAACAGTCAAGCATAAAATCATGTTTAACATCATATGAGAGACTGGGTCAATTGATAAAACTCTTCTGTGATATGCATTAGGCTACCGAAGATCTTCTTGCTATCTGATACTGGGCTTGATGTCACTCATCATGCTTTGCTCTAAGTAGAAAATGAAGATGAAGTTCTACAGATTTTGAATATGCAGACTATACTTTGAGGATATACAATTTTTCTGTTGTTTGTCATAGGTCAGGGGAGGACTTGAACTCTTCTGAACATGACACATGAAGTAGATCTTAGTGGAAACCTAAGTAAAGAACGAATTCAAGCTTTTCTTCACCTTTGTGATTTGTGGGCTCAAACTCCCTCTCCCGGGCTGTGCTGGCACTGCCATTTGACAAGTTCTGTGTGTATATTTCAATGAGCTACTAAAAATAAAAACCCATGAACACTACTAAAAGTAAGATTAAAGGCGTTTGAAAGCTGATGTTCTGAATTTTCATTTCAAGAACAGGACTATGCTTGTAGCAAGAGGACTTTGTCCAGACCAGCAGAAGCTTTCCTTGCAGGAGAGAGCATGGCAATATTTTGATGGTGTTGGCACACCCTGGCCTATTGATTTTATGTACTGTAGCCCTGAAGGATGAACAAAACCTGACCTTCAAAATGAAAATGCTGGACTAAGCAATACAATGAAATTAATTTTGGCTAGAATATACTGATTGGTCAAGTTTTTTGATTGAATTACACTGAATATGACAGGATAGGTTGGAGACAATCATGCAGATAAGCAGTTTTAGTTTACCTGATTCCTAATGAAGAACACTAGAACATAAAAACCCTCTTCAAAGTGAAGTCGCCCTTCTCACAGTAATCAGTGTAATAAAGCTATTTCTATACCATCAGACCATTCCCAGGTTTCTCCCATCAAGAACTTGAAAATTAATTCAGAACTCTATTAAAATGAAAGAAATCTATCACCTTTGCCAGCTGTATATACAGGCCTAACTTAAAATACTGATTTAACTAACCATACTAGCCACATGTGTTAAAGTTAAAAATCAGCATTAAATCTTGCAAATTCTGTGCTTATGAGATCAGATTACACATTTCAGATTGTTTTTTTTTTATTTTAAAGCCTGAAGATCAGTTTGAAGCAGACTGAGGAAAAACTGCAAGCCTCAAAGGTGCTTACCTTTTAAGAATAGAATATTTTCTCCCCCATTTAATAAGCAAACTAGTAGGTGACAAAAATCTCAAATAATTGACAGATGCCATAATTCTTTCCCATGTTGCTAGCTGGGAGCAATTAATTAGATCTTAAAAGCTTTGTGGAGTTCTGTTGTTTTCTTTTTTTTTTTTTCCCCCTGATTTGAATACGTAACTTTTTCAAATAAATGATGGTAGAATTAGCACCTTGGGCACTTAAATTGCTAAAAAATAAAGTAGCTATCAGAATTGTGCAGTTCTGGGCTTCCCAGTTCAAGAAGGACAGAGAACTACTGGAGAGAGTCCAGCACAGGGACACTAAGATGATGAAGGCACAGGAGCATCTGCCCTTTGAGGAAAGGCTGAGAAAGCTTGGGTTGTTTAGCTTAGAGAAAAGGAGGCTGAGGGGGGGATCTTACCAATGTTTATAAATATCTAAAGGGTGGGTGTCAGGAGGATGGGTCTGGACTCTTCTCCATGGTGTTCAGTGACAGAACAAGGGGTAATGGACACAAACTGGCACACATGAGATTTAAATTAAATATAAAAAACACTTCTTCACAACACTGGAACAGCTTGTCCAGGGAGCTTGTGGAGTCCCCATCCCTGTAGACATTCAAGACCTGCCTGGATGTATTACCCTAAAACCAGCTCCAGGGCATCCTGCTCTATCAGGGGGGTTGGACTAGGTGATCCTCAGAGGTCCCTTCCAACCCCTGACCATTCTGTGATTCTGAAGTTCCAATCAGAAGGCAGGTGCATACACAGCTGGGAGGGGACAAGGATATATATAAAAAAACCCCTAAGTATAGTTTTCACATTTCTGAAAACCACAAGACTAGAAGAGCCCTTGTCTCCAAGGCTGGCAAATCACAGCATGAATCTGACTATTATGCTTTTGTACTTTGGAGTCAGAGACTCCCTGAAAAGAATGGGCCAAGAAGTTTTAATTCCCTGAGAAGGTGAAGTTGTACAAAATAACCAGACTGCATGGAGAAATCTGTATTCTATTTGACAACAGACCATGGAGAAGCAAACTAAGAAGTCCATGTCCTCTTTTTGAAGGACTACAGCCAAATCTAATTTTGGGTAACAGCCAGAGCAGAAGATGCCTGTGTGTAAGTAGTATTAGTAAGGATAGTTTAAATAAATAAGTTCTTTTAAAAAAATCATAACAATGCCATGCAGGATAAATTGAGTCTGTTTTATTCAGTTTGTTAACTAAAGCTTAAGTAACAACATCCAAAAAAGATATATTAACAAGTTAATCTGCAAATGCTTACTGCATATAGTTAAAAAATACGATTGAAGAGATATACTTACTATTACATCAAATTTGGAATAAATATCTACAACTTTTCCTAAAAAGAAAACCAGAAGTTAATAAAGCACTTAAAGCCTTCTTGCTTTCTGCTTTCATTTTTTTCTTACAATTACACTAAAGAAAACAGACAGGTAAAGAAGAAAAGATAAAAAAAAACTCCTAACAACCTACCAAACCATCAAGTTCTTCCAAGAGCTATCAACTTTCATAAATATTTTACATTCCCTTTACATTCCCTTTGCCCACCCCCCTGTGGTTTTTTTTCCCCCCATTCTTTCTCCTCCCTGTCCAGAGTTCAGCACCATTTCTCTTACCACACTTTTGTATACAGAAGCCCCAACACACCTGACTCATCCACAACTGGTAATGCCGATATCCTCCTCTCTACAAATATATTCAAGGCTTTAATGATAGGAGTGTCTGGATGTATGAAGGCAATGTTGTGGTAAGTTCCTATTCCAAGTTCATCCAGATTCTTCTTCATAAAGGCAGGCTTTGGCATCTCTGACATCTAGGAAAGTCAGAATGAGTGCATTTACAGTGCAGTTTTCTGCACCTACCATGTTTTCCTATCACTGGTACATATATTGGAGATCTGTAATCCCTCATCCACCTACAGACTCCAAGTGATTGTTACAGACTGTTATGTTAATCTAGTAACAGATTACTGTAAAGCCAAAACAAGCTCAGATCTAGAAGCACTACTTTTTTTCAAAGAAGCTCTAAATTAAGACTAAGTAACTAAATTTCTTGCTCCTCTATGCCTGTAGTAGCCCATCACTAAAACCTTTTACTCCTAAATTATGTGATTCCCACTGAAACTAGAGAGAGAAGACAGCAAAACATACTTTATGTTGAATGCTGATTTTGAACTCTTGTTGCTTTGTTTGGCCTCCTATCACTTCCTGTGACTGACACAAGCCACAGTGGGGAATGACAATCCTGCCTCCGGGAGACAATTTTTCCACTCATGTAAACAAACTTCTGAAGCTGAGCAGCTCTTCCAGAAAGGACAGCAAACTACTCAAATTGCTCAGACAAACGCTTTAGTGTTTAGGTTTCACTAAATTATTACAGCAAAGTAAAGGTAACATACAGGTCCTACATCAAGCTTTAATGTGTCTTCAAAAAATATATACAATGACAATGGAAGTTTATAAAGAAGTTTCTGTACTGAGACTTAAATATATCTTAAATATATCTCTGTCAGAGATAAAACAGTTAAGCAAAGTTTAACTTTAAATACTTACAAAAAGCTGGAGGAACTTAAGGATTCTTTTATGGGTAAGTATATAAAGTGCATTTCCACTGACGGGATCTATAACTGGCAATCTGTGGATTTTGTTTTTGATCAGTGAATATACAGCATCAAAAAGGCTGAGGAGAAAAAAATTGACTTTAGAAAAAAGTAATTCTAGCTGAGAATGAATAACAGCAAATGATAAATATGCATTTATAAACCCCTATGAAGTACATATAATTAATTTATATTATCTTTATTTTTTTAAAAAGAGAAGCTAGAGGATTTCAAACTAACTTTTGCAACTGGTAAAACATACCAACAATTAAATGCTCATGAACACCTAAAACCAGCAAGAAAACATCATTTTTTTGTGCTAAAAAGAAGTATTTCTGTGCAAGTGTAATTTGTTTTTCCAGTGAGTGCTGTGCTCACAGTATTTTTGCACTCAGAATGGATATATCTGTTCAGAGATAAAGAGTGAAAAGGTTTTGTTGCCCTTAATGTGTCTCAATCCCAAACTTCTACAGCATTTTCTAGGAAGAGCATTCTCATGGTTAAACACATATATGCAAGAAAGCCACAATTATTTAATCATTTAACTCAGTTAGTATTGGGGGCTGGAAAAAAGTTATTCTCAGGGGATACAAAACATTCTTGAAGATGCTGCACACAACAACTGAGCAATACTCCAATCTATGCAGTTCTGCTGTCCTTGTAAGTAAAAGTTTCATCCTTACCTCAGTCCTAGTAAGACTATAACAAACCAGCTAACCACCAAATTGTAAAAAATTACGAAGTAATAAAATTAGTAAAACTTTGATAAAAGCCTATTTTCAGGGGTAGGCTTCTTCCCAGACACAATAAAGTGCACGTTCTGAGTCCATCACAGGGATGAACTGTTCCCATGGGGCCAAGATTCACACCACTACTCCTGGAGTTAAGCATTTACCAGCTCCTAGGAGCTCAGGTCTGATTGTTACAGAACCCAAGCCCATTACTCCATTGGGTCTTAATTTGACTGGCTGTATCCTTTCACACCTTCCATACATCCATCTTCTTTACTGCAATACTTGTTGTGATGCACCTTTGACCGACAGCACTTGTAGTGTCTTGTTGTCTTAACAATACCCTTTCCAACCAATTACCATCCAAAATACATTACTTATGACTTAGTTGAATGGATTATTCTTGATTTAGTGGCAGTTTCCTTGAGGATACAGCCTATCATTGGAATAACCAACCCCATTCCACAAACTGAGAACTTCACTCACTTGGTTCAGCAACCAAGGAGCATTCAAGGTGTTAGGTGACCAACTGAAGTTGTCTCCCAAGTTACCTTTTGTAAGCAAGGTGTAACAGCAGCATAAACCCAATTTCTTTCTAATTTCATCAAGAAAATGACAGTTATTTATACTTCAAGGAACACAACGAGGTAGCAGAGCAGAACAAAACACAGGTATCTTCTTTCCTTTAGTTAAGGGAAGTTACTGGCATTGAAAAGTACTGTAAGTTTACAATCATTATGCTTGCTGAGAACAAGACAGCTGAAAGGCTGTACATTTTTTTACTTCATGAAATGAACCTGACTTGCAGGCTAGCTTGAAGGGTCAGCATCTTGGCTTTCTTTGCATATTTTTGGCAATTAATTTTGATCCGTGTCGAGTTTATTTGCCAGAGCAATTACACTCAAAAAACCCAAAAGTTAAACTAGAAATTATCTTATCTGTAGAATTAAAAAGAAGTCCACGCTTGCAATGAAAAGCTCTCACAACTTGCTGATCATGTTAAAAGACAGTCCATTATCATACCACAGTTTAAGAAATCATACCTTGCATCTGGGGAGATGTTCACTAAAGGTTTAAATGTCTCTTGTAAATAAAGCTCTGTATAGAAAATAAATAAACTGTTATAATTTTATATAAGAACATTAACTTTTTAATGAAAGCGTTTTGTGAAATCATTAATACAAAATTAAGTGGAAAAAAGAGAGCAATGTATGTGTGTGTATATATATATGTATAGTTACTTTAAATATTCTACTACTTAAGCACATTCCTCTGCATTAACCTTAAAAAGACAAGGCGACCGAACTGATTACCACCAGGGGTCACTGGAACAGCACCAAACAATTCTTCACCAGTTTCTTTCTGCTGCATAGAGTACTTCTGTGTATTATGTATTATTCCAAGGCACATAGCCCATTTTTTACATTGTTTCCTCACTGAATTTCTGCCCTTCTGTTTGCACTGAGCAAGTCCTGAGTTTCTAGGTGCATCATGCAGGGCACAGCTTTTTGCTCATCTGCATTCTGGCTCAGGTACATTTGCATCCCACCTATACTCATCAGCCCTACACTCCTTCATGCTGCCTTACTCTGGTTTCTATGTTTCCTTCTGCAAGAGCAAAATGGTATTAACCATGAACAAGTGAAGAAGCAGTAAAAAGCCCAGATCACCCTACTCTACGTATGTTTCAGGTAGGAAAATAAGCAGCAGGAATCAACTGACAAGCTTTTACTACTCCTGCTTTTATTAAAAACTACATGGAGAGAGACAAGCTAAATCTATGATTAGAAATCCTCTGTACTGAAAAACATCAGAACAATTTAAGTTACCAGACAAGTAGTAAATATTCTTACCCCTCCAGGTTTCTATCTTGTGCTCCTCCAGTTCATAAATCTGAACCTACAATGGGTAGATGGAAAGTTTACCTTGCAGCATTAATTTAAAACCCAGCATCATCAACAATGTTATAAATATCTGACTGATTCCCTTACATTCCATTGCAGGCAATCCAGAGTAAAAACAGTCCAGAGTAACATTTTTTCAATAACACAAAGAAAGGGAACAATCCTGCTCAATACAGAGTACCATACTGGACCTATCATTTCAGGAGACAGGAGGGATCTTTTACCTGCCTAGGTTTGTAGTCAAGATATTTTCTAGATTCAGTTTATCTCACCTTAAGACAATCACCCAAGAGTAAATCCTCTGATGATTTCTCATAGTTTTCAGTAAAAAGTTCATGCTGATCACTTGACTTCTCAGTGCTAACAGAGATCAATTTTACTGTCCCTTGATGACAAACAAGCAAGAGCACTTGGTTTAGTGCTCAGTTCAGTCAGAAGAACACAGCATCCTCATCCAAGATTAATTTTTTACTGATCTTACACTCTTGAAATGCTTTTGGGCACTGCATCTAAGCCATGCATGCTATCATCATTTCTTCTGTGACATCAAAGTTGCTCATCCAACCTGTGTTCAGATGGTCCCAGTAACCAAACAGGCAAAAAAAAGTTACAGAAATATTATTTTTCTGCTGGTTTAGCTTCCTGGCTCAGAAAAAGAACAGGCAAATGATACTGGACAAATGATGTGGCAAGTCAGCACCTTTTGGTGTCAGATTACCATCAAATCAGGTCAGCAGTAACATCAAAACACCATCAAAAACCTGGTCTTTGAAGTAAAAGAAATGCACAAGAAAACCAGCAGACATGGTGTCATGCTCTTCAGTTGTTTCACAAATTTCTTCATCAAAAGATTGTATAACCTCCCTACAGTAGCTCCTTCCAGCTCAACAATGGCTTTCTAAAACTGTTTCAGATGTGAATCCTACCTTCTTCTACCCATCTTCAAACCAGTAATTGCACTCACTGTAGCCTAGGACAAAGGCTCCTGTCATTCCTTACACAGCTCCTTTTTGTCAGGTACCTTTGCAAACACTGCTGAAGATAAAGAGTTTATAGGTGGAAGTCTCCATAAAGCCTCCTACATTCATCTTAGAGGTAAAGGAGACTACACTGAAGATTACTCTGTGTAATTAGCATCCTTTGAAGAGTCTAAGGGAATGCTGAATTGATTTACTAAGACTACTCCAATATACCATTTCTCACTGACATAAAAGGTACCTATATAAGTTAGATAATCTTTTAGGCACTTGACAAAAAAGGCAGTCAAGACAGTGGAGTGCAGTTCAGGTCCACTAAGTGACCAGAAGACCAGGAGACTGCTCTAGATGCTGACAAGATGAGGCTAAACCTAGTTTTGGGTCACACTAGAGGAAGAAACTACCTGGATGTTTCCCTTCAGTCATTTGAAGATATTATCTGGTACATGAAGAGCAACATGCTTCACACTCTGTGTGTTGTGATGCATTTAGAAAGACTAAAACACCTAAGAATTATATTTTCTACATAATTTTACCTATTAAGACTACAGCATTCCTTGATGGAACATTAATTTTTTTAAAAATAGAAGATGGCATCACTTAAATAAAATGCTTTCAGTTCTCAGCTATTCCTCCTTATTGCTGCCATCTTAAGCACAACCTATGGAGCAGGATGTCAGACAATGTAAGCAAGAATGACAACAGTCAGACCTTAGGTAAAGTCACAAGGAAAAATAGGTATCACTGAGGTTGAGGGACACTGCAAAATGGGAACCATTTTAAAGAACTTAGCAGTGTGCAACCACTTTTCATTTGTTTCTCCCCTCATCCCTTGTAAATCCCCAGGAGGGGGAAATAAAATTCTTTAACAAGAAGGTAGGACAGCACACCACACTACTGGCCTCTGGAAAGAATTTCACTTGAGAATTTTGAGAATTACCATGAGTTTTGAGAAACCTAATACATCAGATACCTGCTTTATCCAACTGCTTGATTTTTGAGGTAGTAAAACATATGTTTTAATTGGAATAGGGGGAATTCTGATCCAAAAGGAGCAAGAAAGCGATGTAAATGTTTGCATGAACACATAAGCTAAAGAATTTTATCAACTGATTGCCAATGGGAATTTTAAATTACAGTTAATTCAAGTCAACAGGTTTCCAACTGATTGCACAACTCAGCCATGTAACTAAAATATCTGCATATATTTAACTAGTTTAATTTGTTTATTCTTCACCATCGCTCCAAAACCAGAGTAACCTTTTAATGCATCCAAGCCTCTGTAAGCTAACATTCTGTTTAACCCTGCATGCTCCTTTCCAAATAGCTCTGTCACAGTTATGAGACAAAGATGATTCAACAAATATGTGAACCACTCAAAACTATGTACTTCATTTTGAAATACAAGGAACTTTTCCAAGTAAAGTAAAGGCATTCTCCTCAAGTGCTTTTTGGCTGATATTCATCACTTAGAGGGCTCTGATTACTATGGAATCTTTGAAAGAACTGAACACAAATACAGTGATCAATAATCAGGTATTTTCCTTCATAATTTTTATAGCACATCTAGATTTTAATATGTGTGTTAAGCCAGGTCCTTCATCTCAAATGCATTATTTGCAACACAAAGTGGAGTTCTGTATCCATAATGAAGGTTATTATTACAGTAAACATCACACAAAACATAATAAATAGCTATAGTCATTAAGGAAATTCCTCATGTTTATACATCTATAACTGAAGCAAAAAGATCATGTTATCTGCCCAAACTCATAGGACCTTCATGGCTAAACCTGGGGACTGAACCCAGGTATCCAGATGTCATTCTGTTAGCTTGCTCACAAAGCCATCTTTTCTTTCTAGAAAACTCCAGAGGGAGTATACCCATGACGTAGCTAAAATGCCAAAGACTTAAATAACAATTATCAATTGTTCAGTTTTATCTTTGTCTCTGTATTTTATGGCAAGTGATAAAAGTAAAGCTTAACATCATACTTACCATTGGAGACTTATAGTATCTATGCAGTATGTTAATGAAATCTGTAATTGTTAACATTCCTGTAACAAGTGATACATAAAAAAAGTTCTTCAGATAGATACTTAATGTATAGAACTTCCAGCTATTTTCTCTACTTATATTCCCAATATAAAATTTAATAAGTATTAAATCCATGTAACATACTATTTGTAATGGACTAGTCAACAATGGAATTGCCAAACTATGTATATTCACTTTCATATTGATGCAGTGCTTCACAATAAAAACATGTCTGAATTAATACTCAAAATTATAACCTATATGCTTTGAACCTTCTTTCTATCTGACTCAAAGAAACCTTGAATGCAGACTGTATCCATCCCCCAAAAAAGCATGGAAAGAGAGGGTTCTGAACATCTTTAAAGGCTGGAGTTCTTTTCTTGTCTTTCTTTTCCTTTTCACGTAAGACACTCTCATTCTGTACTTGCCAAGTCAGGCAGACTCTCAGACTCAAATGAAGTAAAATTCATTGTCTTGACTACTACTTATTAAAAAATTCCTTCAATCATTTCCACGTTAATCTCTATGATCTTTATTGCAATGTGACTTTTTCATAAAAAAAAGACAGTACCTCCACAGTATATTAATTTTAACCACCAACACTAAACAATGAAAAGTAGTATTGATGACTTGTTTAGTTACCTGAAAACATTAACCTTTTTTTGAGCATTCAAGTTCTAAATTTGAGAAGATGGAATTGCTCCACTGTACTACTCTTGCATCTAAACTGAAGAAACTAAAAAATGGGGAGGATTAACCTGGAGCTCAGCTTTAAATCACTAGAGCTTAGTTAAAAACAGAAAATGAAATTCAATTTTAAAGACACACAGCATTGCTATGATGTATTGCATGGAACTACTGCTCCTTTAGATTTAAATTATTTTAACAAATGCTTCCCAGTATCTACCATTCATTTCTGAGAACTTGAATCTACATTCCAAGTCACAAGTACATACAGTAATACTTCTAACTGCTGACATCACCCTTGCAGTTTCTAACTGCAACAGAGATTATTTTTTGAAGATTATTGCTGTAACAATTAATGACATGACTTAAGAAAGCAGCATATAGGTCTAATGCTCTTCTCTCAGTGTGGGGCACATCTGCAGCATTCAGCAAAAGTTCTGGTATTAAGGATTTCTCAGTGCAACTTACTGGGATCGTGCAGAGAAAGACATGATTGCATTTCATGCATATTACAATAATGTAACATTAAGTTCTTTTTACATTTCCTGTTTTCAAATTTTCTATTTGTCTCTATTGCCTTTATATTCAAATTCATAATGAAATGCACATAATAGAGACCAAATTTCAGGAGGTCAGAACATTAAAAAAAAATCTTCCATGTTTCTCAAAACAGCAACACTATGAAAAATGGCAACATTCCACTCCTCAAAAGGAGAACACCCCTTTCATTCCCCTCTTTTGCCAACTTACCTCTAGGATGTTTGACCATGACTAGACCCAGACCACCTTCTGTAACACTAAAGCACCCAGAAAATTCAAGTAATCCTGAACAGTGTTAGAACTACTTACCTACAAAACTCTGTTTTTTACTCTCCCACAGTGGAGCTGCTCTCACACCATTTGCTACCAAAGCAAAAAAGGCTTTCTTTACCTGCAAAAAGAATGAACAGTTAAACAAATCTTTGCTCTTAATTTAGCATACCAGACACCAGCAGAAGGGTTTCCCCAGTTACTATGAAAAAAATGCAGTATAAAGAGGTAGCTGGTATTCAAAACAGAAAAAAATCCCACACACCAAACAAAAAACTTAAGCCTTTTACTTCTAAAATGGTTAAAAATCTTTGAAAGAAACTTAGCAAAATTAGATCTGTGTTTTATGTTAATATTCTATATGTAAGCCTCAGAAGTAAGCTGATACAACCAAAAAGATAGGCTCACTAACCTCAAATATATTCCTTTCTGATATTATGCAGACAAGCTATGACCTCCCACAACATAACTTTGAATGTCTGTAATTAATTTAATTATCACAAGTGTCCAGTTTATTAAAGTTTAGCATGTGAAGATTGTATTATAGTCTACTCAATATTTATTGTAGCAAGTTTATTTTTAAAAAACTGAAACAATAGAAGACTCATTTCTTTGTCAGCTTTTAGACTCATAAGTTATACAAATTAAAAGAGCTCATTTATTTTAAATATGACAAAGTTAAAAGGACTAGCTAGCCGGGTTTAGCTAAAATATGCTACCAAATCCTTTATTTTTTTTACTGAATTAATCCTTCCCAATTTCCAAATCAGAGGCTATAAAGTTATAACATCACTCTCAAAAGAAACACTATGAACACAAGTTCTCTGAAGCATGAAGCAGTCAGGCTTTAGTGCTCCTCAAAATCCTGATCTCTTGGTGACATGCTTGAGAATGTTATCATTCCTGACCTGCCCAAACCCCTCTTTGTCTTCACATGGAGAGCACAACAGTGATGGTTCTTCTCTTGACCTGGCACAAACGTAGGACACAATCATGTATCACTACATCCACAAAATTGTTCCTCTGCCTAAATAACAGAGAAGTAGCAATTGCTTGGTAATGGCATTCTGCAGAGACTGTGATTACTCAGTGGTATCTCAAGCATTTGCTTTAAATCATGTGCCAAGGGGCTCCTCTCCAGAGAGTCAGGAAGAAAAGGGTTGTAGAGTCAATGGAACCAGCATCCAAAAAAGCAGGGGTAAACAAAAATCTTAAAAAAAAAAAAAAAAGAAAAAAATCAAAATCATTAGTGACAACCTTCTTGGAAAAGTTTGCAAAGCCATCCATATGACAGTGTCCTATAATAATTGACAGAGCCTCCATGTAAACTCTACTATTATAATGTAGCAGTTTAATTTAAGAGTTAGTAAGGCTTCAACCAGAACACACTCCCCGTCTACACTTCAGTGATTTGCAGTGAGTGTCTCAAATACCTGGTGTTACCCTACTGTATCTGAACCCTGATCTTTAAGATTAGACTTCTGAAAGCAAGCCATGTTCCCTGTGACCTTTGTGCTTTCTCTCCGAACACTAAAAGCAAAACTATTCTCCTGACCTCAGAGCTTCTCAAAGCTGCTTACTGACTTTACAGATGCTTCTGTCATATCCTCAACGAACAGGAATAATGATCTGCTTAAAAATCACCACTGCATTAAAACTGAAGCAGCCACATGGAGAAAGACAGTAGCAAGGACCACAAATAAGACCACACGATACACACCATATATTATTCATCTAGAAAATGGTTAAATAGAAGGGTCCCAGAGGTGTTCAGCCACCCCACTGACACCAGGAGTTGTCAGGTATAACAGCTATTACCAAATCCACCACAGGAGCACACTAACTCTCAGGGAAAACTGCATAGAAACCTTCCAGGCAGACACATGAAGTCTTCCCACACAACAGCATCACACTTGGAGTTAATGCAGCAAAAGCTCACAGCAGTGAAGCTATCTGGGGACATGAGACAAGTGGGTTCATACAGACTAACTCCACCATGGGGCAAAGTTACTTCTGACAATTCTTCATCAAAGAGGAAAGTATGAAACAGAGCTTTCAGCTTTGTTATCTTTCCATAAGAATATCCCACACAAGCTGACAGTTAACTTATGTCCCAAGTCTTCCACAGCAGTATGTCCAAGGTGTATCACAGCAATAAGGTAACAGCTAATCAATTAAAACCATGCAGAAAATAGCTTTCCTCCAGATACTTATCACACAACAAAACCCTTCAAGCAGGTTCTAAAACTCTAACCACAAATCTAGAAAAGAGCATGCCTACAGCAGAGAAGATGCACAGAGCAAATTACAAGACTTCAGGAATTCTCCAAATTTTTGCTAATACTTCTTTCTCAGACACAGTAGCAACAAAGAACACCACTTAGCACAACGTTCAGATGGGCAAGGCTGTGAAATTGAAGTGTTATTTTAGATTCAGAAATGATACTTCAAGAAAGACAATGCCAAAGATATTCTATGCAAGAAGCTGAGCTTGTACACAATCCAGAAGGAAAAGAAAATTTCTTCAAAGGACCAATTCGTGCCCTGATTCTTTTTATTTCCAAGTTATTTGGCCCCAAGAATCTTAAGAATCTTCTGTTAGATGCCATCTTATCTAGCTTTAAAAACTGATTTTGGAAAAAACAAGGTATGCTAAACAGATTAGATAGCTCTTAAGCTCTTATAACTTAAATCTGTTATAATAGAAAAATCAGCTCATCTTGAGTATAAGGCTACCAAACATTTGATGTAACAAGTCACCAATGTTTAACAAAGCAACACTTAAATTCATCCCTTTAGGCCACAGCTTGTGATGTTCCTATTGGTTTCTTCAGCTTCATGGTAGAAAGTGTTACACAGTTCTCTTAAATAAAACAGCATCATCAGTTCTTAATGCTTGTCTCTTTCCAAAGTAAGCCAACTACCTACCCTGAGGAAAAGGACTTGGGAGTGCTGGTGGATGAGAAGTTCAACATGTGTTGAACTCACGTGTGTACACTTGCAGCCCAGAAAGCCAACTGGATCCTTGGCTGCATCAAGAGGAGTGTGGCAGCAGGTTGGAGGAGATGATTTTCCCCCTCTGCTCTCCTGAGACCCCACCTGGGCTACTGCATCCAGATCTGGAGCCTCTTTTACAGGAGGGACATGGATGTGCTGGAGTGTGTCCAGAGAAGGGCCACGGGGATGCTCAGAGGGCTGGAGCACCTCTCCTATGAGCACAGACTGAGAGAGTTGGGGTTATTCAGTCTGGAGAGGAGAAGGCTCCAAGGAGACTTTATTGTAACCTTCCAGTATCTGAAGGGGGCTACAAGAAAGCTGGGGAGGGACTTTTTAGGATGTCAGTAGTGATCAGACTAAGGGGAATGGGTTCAAACTAGAGGAGGGGAGATTTAGATTGGAAGTTAGGAAGAAGTTTTCCCCATGAGAGGGGTGAGGCACTGGCACAGGTTGCCCAGAGAGGTGGTAGAAGCCCCATCCCTGGAAGTTTTTAAGGCCAGGTTGGACAGGGCTCTGAGCAGCCTGATCTGGTGGGAGGTGTCCCTGCTCATGGAATCATTCACATCGTTGGAATCAGATGGTCTTAAAGGTCCTTTCCAACCCTGAAAATTCTATGATTCTCTAACTACAAAGCAAAAAAACAACTTTATTCTTATTTGCTAAAACTTCTCGCAAGCACAAACATACACTCATCCACTCACACTTCCTTTTAGTTTCTGTGGTTTACTAATTTCAGTTGCCCAAAGTACTGCTTGGTGGCCTGCCAAAGCACTGGGGTGTGGAGCTGGGCTTTCATCCAGTACATTTAGATGTTTCAGTGATGTTCATGCAGAAATTACCCACAAGGACATGATTATACATAATTTGCAGCCTTTGAAGATTTCTACTATGTCCCATCTTTGGACCTCCAACAGTGTTAATTCTCGACCCAACCAGCATTAATTTTTCTCTGATGCTGTGCTGGACTAGCCTGACCTTCATGAAACCTTTGTTCTTCAGCCAGATCTCAAAAGATTGTTGCTGTTCAACACCATGTACAAACACTCTTTAAACAAAGCACTTCTGGCCTTATTAACTGTGTAGTGGTCCTAAAAAAAACAAAACTGAACCATTAAGAATGGGTTTTATCTACCCCAATGTAGGGGTTATTCCAACATATACACTGACCTTGCATATTCACTGCATCTCTTCACAGCCAACCATGGGAAACATTAATTTCTATGGTGTGAGTCACCAGCCTTGGATGGAGATTAAATTGTATCCCACAGATGGTATTTCCCCACCTACTGACTATTAGATGTCTAGACATTTACAATTAGATGAGGAATCCCACTTTATGTGACTACTTGTCTTCTCCAACATTCTACCCTTTAAACAGAAGGGCCACATTATAGCAAAGGAACACAGCCACTGAAATCCCAGCTGTATCATAGATCACCTCAGCAATAGGTGCAACTACACTCCAGTGAGCAGAACAGGAACAAGCTTCTCTTACTACAGGACCTAGTTATACCAACTGTACATACAGTGAATAAAAGAACAAACTTATTTGGGTTAGACAGGACTTAAGGACATCGCTCCTTCTGCAGGCCATCCAGATATTTCCACTTTAAGTCTTAAGGAAGACAAAACCTCTTCCAGTGTGAGGCACACTACCAAGAAAGATTGAGTTATACCCATAGATAGGAAATTCCATTTGTCAGTTAACAAAATATCTGGAAAGCTTTCTCCCCAAAGGTTAGTGGGCTCCAAACTAGCTTGATTACCAGGCAGCAACACCAGAAATGGTGGGAGCAGATAAAAAAATCTCACACCTAAACAAGGTTTATCCTCACTGATGAGATACACTCCAAGGGATACTCATTAAGATACACTGGACCAGTAATCTCAACAAATTTCTTGTTATGTTACATGCTACAAAACCATGTATTATGTTCCATAACATTTTACAAAGTTATGAAACACCTTCAGATCTGCAGTATCAAGCAAAAGGATGATGCAAAATACTAGCAGCATGGACAGTGTTCAAAGATCTTCCAGAACATCTGTGGTATGGCTGCCATCCAAGGGCATGATAAGTGGGTATCTCTCATGCCTCATCTTTCATTGTATAAGCCAACATCAGTGCATTAGCTTTAACTGCCTGAAAGGCCCCTAATGTAATCCCAAGAAATGTCTATTTTACCAGATCAGAACAGAAAATAAGAAGCTCCTTTTATTTCTTTGCACAGAGCTCCCATAAAAGCAGTATTAGACCCACTTGATCCTTAACACTTTTACTGTCCAATTCCTGATGGATGGATGCTCAAAGGTGAGTTAGAACATTCACTGTCATTCTGACTGGGTAAGATCACAAATTCCCAGTCTTGTCACATCATGATTTTTAAGGGGCACAAAACTTAGAGGGAACACACACCCCAGAAAACTGCCATGGACCACAGTGTCAATACCAAATCTTTTTCAGGAAACTATGGAGACACCATCACCCTTACTAACATAACAAAACAAAGTTTGTTACATAGTTGAAAGAAATTTGCAAGAGGAAAGCATTCAGTGTTAGCAAACTGGAGAACAGCTGAAGAAGTTCCATGGCAGGTTAAGCTCATACCCATATACTCACATGCTCCAAGCACCAAACTGCAAGGCACTGAGTGGGTCCCTTGTCAAGGGGGAAATATTTTCCATTTAAGGGATAGCAGCATCTGTATTTTCACAATACGAGCAAATATGACCAAGACACACTATAATGCAGTCTTTGTACTCACTGTTAGAGTAAGAAGGTAGAAGGAAGTTACTCTCAGACTTCTCTCTCAGAGGCTAAACATTTCCATTTCAATAGTTCTCAGCAAGAAGACCAAGAGGAGTACAACTGTCTTTGTTGTAACAGAAGAGCTGCCAGGCCTCTGCTGTGACCTTTGTAAACAGGCAACCTGCTCTTTACTCCCTTGGACTAAATGTGTTTATGAGCTGACTCTTAAATGCTTTTGATGTCAAAACACGAAGAATGGGGCAAGAGTGGCAAGTTCTCTGCCCACCCAAATCCTGGCATATATCCCAAAAAGGAGAATGAGGGAGAAGAGTCCCAACTACTGCCTGTCTTGGTGATCCAGTTGCAATAAGACAGGTTTGAAACGTGTCTCCCCAGCTGCTCTCTAGGATTTCAGGTAGAGCTTCTTCTCTCTCAGAGGCTGGAAGGCAGAGGTCATACAAGGAAACCATGGCTGGTTTTTCTGTACTTGTTTGACAACACACCCAGCAAAGAGGCAAAACAAGGTAACCAACTACTTAAGTCATACTAACAGTGTCAAACAGGGGAGGCCAATTTTCCACAGAATCTTCACATCAGCTTTCCCAGTGGTCAAGAGGAAACTGAAAAAACACTTCTCCTAATTTGTAACCTGCAGATGACACCTTCTCAGGAAAATGTTACAGTTATCACAGAGGAATTGCTCTCTTTTTTAGGGGATTATTAAATGCTTTTTCTTTATATTTCCCTAGAAGTGGCCAACTAAACACTGAGACATATATCAAACTTTAACTTGCAATTCTTTTTTTTTTCCTACAAAAAGCTGTAATGTCCAATCCAGACATCTTTTTAGTTACAGAAAACCACGGTCCTATAAAGGACTTACTTTGAAAAGTTGAAAATCTCTTTTGTTGTGCATTTATATGGCTCAGTTATTAGAAACTGTGTTTTCTGAGGGACTAAACCAGTATGCAAGACTACAACCAATCATTTCAGCACAATGACTGCTTCATTACAATTTCTTTTCTTCTTTGGTCTATGAAATGCAGCAGCATTTCCTCCTTGAAGGACTATGCCTTTAAAAAAGGGCTACTTAAGGACTTGGCAATAAAGACTTTTGCCTAGGGCAAGGGCCAAGCAGGTCTTGAAGAGAATTTCCTCCTTTACCTTATCATACCCTCAAGTAAAGTAGTAAAAAGCTGGAGAAACCTGTTATTAACTGAGAATCTACATTTCCTTCAATGTCTGAAAAACCTCAACAAACATCCACAAAGCAGCTCCTCCAGCTCAGGATGAATTTTGGAAAGTTTACATGAAATCAGATCAAAATTCAGTTCTCTTCTCCATTCATAGGAGATGGAAAGGGAACTCTCCTGGCAGATGATGTGCTACTAATGGCCACGGACTGCTTAATAAAATTTAAAGAGCTGATGAAGTAATATCCTTCAGTCCCAAGCCAACCCCCATCAACAATAGGTAGTGTCTTATCCTCAAGTTAAAGTCCAGGGAGAAATCTAGAGCATGTGCCTGCAAACAGCAGATACTAAGTCCTCATGCAGAAATCTTCAACACATCTATATGAAAATGCCCCAATCCAATTGAAGGCACCAAACTGAGAATTTAACTGATACTTTGTGTCAATTTGACCATATAATAGACAGTGATTCAGGGCTCTTTCTCCCTCTAGCACCACACATGCTGATTTACTCAGGACCTATTCCAGATGGTCCATGATTACAGTGAACTCTGATATTCCACCTCCACAAAGTACTCTGCTGATTCTTCCACCTGCTCTTTGAGGGGAGCCTAAGTATTCTAACAAAGTAGAGAGAGCAGAGCTCTGTTTTGAGAGGGGTAGGGAGGGAATAACTTCAAGCCAGAAATTCTGCTGCTAGACTTCATACCACAATCAGTTAAAAGTAAGACATTAGGTAAGCCTCAGAGGCAGAGCCACTGGTACCAGCTGCATTCAAAAGGTGAAGAAATTCTTTCAGAGATTAAGATCTTGCCAGAAAAAGTGGTGTGGTTGCAGGGAAGGCAAGAAGAATGAAGCATGACTTTCACTCAGCACAAACACCTTACCTACAAACTACGTAGACCAAAAATATTCTGTTTAATGGGTACAATGAATTTGTATTCTCCTCCTCCAGGACCCAGGAATGACTGCATTCTATGGGTTTTGAAAGCTGCAGGAATTAAGCTCCTGTGCTCACTGTTCAAGCAACAGGAGCAGCTCTGAAAACCACAGGTCTCTCTGTATTATGCTGCTGATTCCAGCCTGATCTCAATGGAGGGAGCTGGTATGTGTCCCACATGCCTGTCAGAAGCTAAATGACATTATTCTCTTGCAGTTCTGTGGGATGGGTAAGCACTGGGGGGGTGGGGGAGGGTGGAGGTTCACACTCCTCAAAAATTCAAACAGTATATTAGTCTAAATTTAGTAACTTCGAAGAGGAAAAACCTCAAAGCCAATTAAGGGACAGACAGTCAAACCTTTTGTAAAGCTGTGAGAATTCTGCTGCAACATAAGACCCAGAGTCTGCTGTGTGTTAATGGAAGTAAAAGATTCTAGAGCATTCTTCCTGGAATCCTGGTCTCTCTCATTACCTTGGAGAGAGGCAACACCCCTGTCAAGAATAACCTGGAGGGAACAAGAAGAATAGAATCAGTGCAAAGAAGAGGAATACAAAACCTCTTCCACTCTTCTAATGTGGATTCTATTGCAGAAGTTATATTTACTTCCAGCTTGTTAAACGACTAAAGAAGTTTCCAGAAGATTGTTCCCAATATTTTTCTAGCTAAGTGGAAGAAAAATAAGAGTTTGAGCTCTTATTAGCATCTGACAGTTACTGACAAAAGCCTACATTAGTGATAACAACATCTGGTCTGTACCCACTTAGATAATTTCATCAAACAGAAAGGTTAAGTAACCTAACCTTCAAGTCACACAATTGTCCAAGATTTCTCCACGATAAAAAAGGAAAGAGTCTTTAGGATTCTAAAAGATTATTTTGATGACTGTTCCCATATAAACATGACTACTATTAGATTTTGAAGAAGTTCTGTACAAATACTTGAAAAACAGCTTCAGGTTCATAGTGAGGAAAAGCTACATATGTTTTAGTATTAAACCATAAATTTGCTTTTAACAGGTATGAATATAATTTAGCTAAAGGTCAGACAGACCTTTTCACTCCATGAGAGCTTATACAAACTTCACAGGACACAAATATATCTGCATTCAGCTCAGTGTTTTCCTGGAGTCTCTTATAAAGCTAATCCACATCTATTTACTGAATAATGAAGAATAACAGAATGTTAATTCAGAGTAGCCCTTCAGGGGACAACCCTCCTAACCCCCTGAAAGGGTTTGTAAAGTGTTTTTCTCCTATTGTTGGCATCTTGGGAGCTGTGCAAGAGATTAGAAAGACAGTTCATCCATCATGAGCTGCACACTGTTGCAACTTGTCTGGTTTCCCCACCATCCAGAGAGTCAAATTTCCAAACTTCACAGGACAGCTCATAACCTCTAATTGTCTCGACTCCCTTCCTGGTCAGAACAGACTTTAAACTTTCTTTAATGTGTGCCAAGCAAAGATAGAATCTACTCTGGGAAAAGCAAGAGCCTGGAGCTCAGCAGGAATACAGAGTATTCATAGGTCACAGACAGGGTAAAGCCACAGCACTGAAGTGGAGTTCAAGATGATTCTATAAATATTTATGAGAAGCAAATACTTACAGGCTACATCTGTATTAGTAAACTAAAAGGGTGAAAGAACACTCCACTGTTAGTTTAAACCAAGTGAACTGTGCCAGCTAGCACTCTCCCAGACAGTATCTGCCACTCCTCAGGGTTCAGTAGAGGCTAGGGATTATTTCAGGTATGCAGACTAGATGCTGATACTCTGTTTTGGGGGAAATACAAGCTAAGCTATACTAAGGCAAGCTGAGCTGTGCCAGTTGGCCTCCAGCAGGTAAACAGACCTTGGCTCAGAGCATTTTATTTATTTAATATAGATGTTGCTCAAATCTGTGCCAAGTGACACATTCTCCAGCTGAAGCACCACACACTTCTGCCCTACCACAGGAGCTGAATCCTACCTGAAGTGCACAAGATACCCCACTGCTTTCACACCCAGCAGAGGTGCAGTTGTACAGGTGAGTTCTTGACACCCAACACCACACTAGTGTGCTAGCAGGAAGCAATGCAAGAAGTTTGGCAGCTGTTGGAATTGGTGGGTCCCCATGCCTCATGACTGACAAATGAACAGGCCTGACAAGACTTTGAGGCCATTCCTGTTCTCTGTTGGTTACTATTGCTGCTATCTAAGGCCTGCTTTCTGTTTCTAATGTAGTCACATCTTACCATCTCCCATCTCACTCAGGGTGAAACAAGATTCCTTACAAATCTTTACAATCAGTCCCTCAAAGACACTGAGACTAAACATCTCCTTTTAAGAACAGATGTTGCTTCAGCAGTAAAGCTTGTGCCAGACTACAGAAGTTAACATCTTCAGCTTTCCCACAGCTAATAACAATTTAAGAATATTTTCCACAATATCTCGTGAATAATTTTCCAGGGTAGAAACATGTGACACGTGTTGTGACTGCTGACCAGCAGAGGGAGACGGGACACTGCAGTTAAATAAAAATCCAACAGCAGAATCTTTCAAAGGATGCCAACAGAACACAAGGCAGCACCATTTTTAGTTCTTCTTCCATCGACTGCTACTAGTTTACACTAAGGAAGGCAAAAAGTGTGACTTTGTATATTCTGTCTTAGCTCTAGCACCACTAAAAATTGAATTTAAATATTTGGAGGACTTCAAGGCACCAGGCTTCTTTAAAATTAGGGGGAAACATTATTTAGGTGGCGGTGAAACAGATCCAGGGATGACAAATATGTGCAAAATCATCTCAGTTTGAGAGGATTCATGGACGCTGCATGTTGCAAAGCTGCATTATTATGTTTTCAAAATAAGAACTGACACAAAGTCTTGAAGAACTGGAACATGTGTAATGTATGTATAAAAATTAAAACCACAAAGAACACCTTAAAAGTTTTTTTCTATTCTTATTAGGTACCTTCTCCACCATGTACTCATTTAGCTGTTAAAAAAAAGAAAAAAAAGAAAAAAAAAGCTATTCTATTTTCTTATTCCAGACACATATGTACACCAACCACACTCATCTGTCATGAGACACCGGTGACTGCTGTGTTCAGCATTGTTTTCTCTCAAGTGCCAGATCAATTAACAGCAGGAGGTTCTTTGGCACAAAGGCAGAATCTTAACCACATCCCTGCTCACGTTTTATCTTAATACCAGCACAGGAGAGGATCCTTACCTTTGAGGACTCATCCAAGATACCAGAGGCGACACACTGAAGCCTCAGTGAGCTCAGAGTCTAAATAGTGTCAACAGATAAGGAAACTCCCTCACTAGCAAGATGCCTGAACAATCCAGAAAGTCCAGTGCTGAAGCTACAAAGCTGTCTTGTTTGTTTTTGTAGTGAGCAACTGAAGATCCAGTGCTTTTAGCCATGCTGCAGAACTCAAGGGGGATGCTGTTGGTCATTGTACAACCAGACGTGTGCAACGCTCCTCATCACCCCACTACTTTGCCTGCTGTGAAGTGTAAACTTTCCACATTCTAGATCCTACCACTCCATCCTGCATTATATCTGATCACCTGATACTCTGTGTGAACATTTTGGGATTAAGTCTATTACATGGCTGCCTCTGTCTATGGAAAGCTGAAGCCCAGTTGAGCAGTACGTTCCAAATCAAAACTACTTAATGGACTCGGTTAAGCTAGAATTGGAGCATTTTTAAAAGGAAAAACACTGTAAAACAAACAAAATCCAAAGCAATAAAAAACTCAATTGCAAAATCCAGGAAACAAAAGAAAACCACAGCTTTCTACCACACTCCAGAACAGATTATGCTGTTTCTATAGCAAGCAACTAATGTCTTCTTTTGGCAAACAAACTCTTCAGATAGAGCCAAGAGTCTAGCAGATGATTTACTGATTAAAGCAAAATGAGAAACTGAAAAAAAAAATGTCTGAGGAATCTAATAATTTGCATTATCAAGCCATCCATTTTAGTCCTAAATTGTGCTACCAATACAGCCAGAAAAGGCTCAAAACACCTGGATACCCTAACTATTGCACAGGGATCTTTACATAAAATATCTTTATGTAAATTCTGATAGGCATGAAGAAGCCAACATAAGTTTGGGCTTGTCTGGAAGGTTTTTTTTTAGATAGTGATTACAACTGCAAAACAAATTATATCCTCTCTTTCTGTTCTTCTAGAAAGTCTTTTCCCCAGCTCTTCCTCTAGTATAACATGAAAGATACAATTGAAACAATATGAGTTTGTACAGTCAAAGCACAGAATTACAGGAGACGTTATCTTCAAGAGACTGAATTTCATCTAGCACTCAGGAAACACTCACCTAAAAAACAAACAAACCAACCAACCAAAAGGAACTGCAAGCAGGAGACAGACTGAAAGGAGAATACTCACTTGTAGCGTGGTGTCGAAAACAACAAGCTTAGAGCTTGTTGGAACAATGTCGTAACACTTGTGTGACCTCATGAATCTCACATAAATGTCACTTTCCGATTCTTCGAGTGCTGAAAGTAAAAACATTATGTTGTTTTATTTAAGTCACCTTAAAAATAGAAGTAAAACATGCCAGATCAACTGAAGGCCATTGCAGAAGGCCAACCCTATAACAAAACTCAAATTCACGCTTTCAGATCTTGACAGATACAGCTCTGCACTTTGCATTCCACTCTTTCATTTCAGATTTAGTAGAACAAAGGTAAAATGCACTGCTCTTCCTTGATGAGAAAGGACTACTTGAACTTTACTGTTTTTCTAACAGCAAGCTAGAAGAATATCATCTGAACTCTTGTTATGTACAGAGGAAGCCATTCTGAAAGGTAAGTAGCATCAGGCTTGATTCGAGCACCTTTAATTAGTATTTCTCCAACCTCACCCCTGTCCAGTCCACTTTGCACACAATAATTTTACATTTTCTAAGGAGGCAGCAGTCAAGTTATGCAACCAGTTCTATTCTCTTCAGACTACTTCAGAGAGCATCATGAATCCAACACTATAAAAACAGGATCCACTTGACTGGAACATAATCCAGTACGTAATAAATTAAATTTACCTGGCATATGTCAAGAGTCTGGATGTATACGCATACAGTCTGCAGATCTACTCAGGTATCTTAACTTTTATGTTTTCTCTAAATCAGTCTGTCCCTCCATTCTTTAGAGCAGGTACCTAGAACTTGGACAACTTTAACTCCTCCACCAGATATGCACCCATTAGGCCCTGTAACAACACACAGAAACTTGGTCCTATGCTCAGCTTTTGAAGAATGCAGAAAGGAAACCAAAAAACCTTGAAATATCTACTGATCATTGAAGAGCTTCATCTGAAGAAGCTAAAGAACTCAAAATCAATCACCTACCACTGAAGGAATTATTTGACTGAATGGAGTCATTTCCAGCATGACTCAGAACAGCTTCTAGTCCAATTCTACAGAATCAAAGCTGAACTTCTCTTGCAAGTGACTACTCTAGGATACAGGCAGTCTCTTCTATGTTAAATCCTTCATGTTCAAGCACCTTTTCCTGACTGAAACACAAGAAATGTGAGTGAAGCAGAAGTTCCATAAGGATACAAACTAGACTCCAACTGGGAGGAAGCAGAAGAAAAAAAATTTGCATTTACAATCCTATAAATGTCAGGACCAGAAGTGAAAATAGCAGGAGCCAGGAACAATTGGGAAGAGATTAGGACACCATGTAAGCACAAGGATGGGGAAAGCACTAAGCAGACAGACCTGGACAATGCTGGTGGGAAGCAACCTTTATGGGATAATCCTGAAGAACTGGTACTGACTTGTCAAGGGCACGTATAGAAGAGGTTAAAAAGGGAGTTTGGGACAGAGAAACCCTTATGTAACACCATAATGCTCTAACATCTTCTCATCCTTTAACTTCTGCATTAGCACAAACAGCAACTGTCTGTACAAAATGAATGTAATGACCCTGGGATAGAGTTGCTGGGGTTTTTGTTTTGTTTTGTTTGTTTGCTGTTGCTTTTTAAATATACAAACTAGAAGCAGGGAGAGGATGAAACAATAAGAATTAAAAACAGTATTATAAGAACATTTGGATGACATACCAAGAACTCTGGCCTTCAGGAAGTTATGGTCAGATCTGCAACCATAAATATAGTCCCTTTGGGCAGTATCAAAGTCCTTATTTACTTTAATCTCAACTTTTTCCATGGGACAGTACATGAGAACTGCACTTGAAGTGGGAAGTTAAACCACCAGTAAATAAGCCTAGCTACTAAGATGATCAGTGACCATTAGGCAGTCACTGCACTGTCACATCTTTCCCCAGCACTACAGAAACTGCAACAGTCAGCCTACAGAATAGGCTGAAACTACTTTCTTCCAATTTTAGACCTCTGCACCTTGCACAGAGACATTCCAATTGCTGCAACAAGCAAGACAATTGTCCAACAGCCCCAAGTCACGTGCAGACCAAGTCTACTTCCCATGCTGACTGAAAGAGGTTCTCCAAAACTTTCACTGAATACACAAAAACTACTTACAAGCCTATGTAACCAAGAAAATGCCTACTCTAATTCTGAATCTGAATCTTTCTACTGAGTCTGTAAGCCTTAACAATGTGACTCTCTATATAATTAAGTATACTACAGATAGAAACAAGCCCAGGAACACTTCAAATAGCTGATAAACTATAAAACTACCACCTATTTTAAGCTAAAAGAAATTTACACTATCAGGGGAGCACATCATCTATCAATCCAGTCTTGTGAACTTACCAATAATTATGCAAATGTACTATCTTGGAGCAGACAGCACAGTAACTGCAAAGTAGGGCATGTTGCCAGACTTAATCAGGTAAGGCTGCTAATGGCAGCCACAGTTCAGCACAGGGAAGAGCATACACAGAATACAGCACAGTGTGCATAGAAACCCTCCTCTCACCCTCCACAAACTCCCTCTCTCTTAGCACAGCTTCACCTGGACCTCAATAATCCTCACCCACTTAAAGTGCATGGGACTGGTCAGGTCCTACATCCAACCCAGAAAAGGCACCATGATGCAACAGCTTCCCAGAGCCTGACACTAGAAAGTTACAATCAGAAGCTATCTGTCGGCACTGTTTAACACCAAATAAATAGCCAAGAAGCCCCATCAGGATTTGAACTGGGATCCAATTGTACAGCTGGGACTGAGGTTTATTTCGACAGATTATTATTATACTGTAAGTATAATGCACCACTTTACTAATTACCAACTAAACATGCAAAACAAGCAGCACTCGTCTAGCTTTACGTCCTACATGACTTCCTTAGATGTCTGTTGAAAAGACTATTTAAGATCTTCTAAAGCCTTCCAATACTTGGGATGACTAAACAGATGTCCTGGGTTAACTTTTGGTACAGGTATCATCTGTGCATTATGTATGTACAGCTGCTCCAGGGAGAGCTGAAGTCTGAGCAGATCTCAGGGTGCACTCACTGCCATCTTTCCAGCAGAGCACAACCCACCAAGGCAGCTGTCCTGGCTTTTCCTCTCACCTTCAAGAGGATAAACTTACTGCTTTTGGTTGTATCCAACCACCACTGTGCTGCAAGTATCAGCAACCAATAATCAGGTATGAACATCCTAGACTCTAATAGGGTATTTCTGCTATTATTTTCTAGTTTCAGTCTTGGATTTTTCAAAAAAATGCTCTTCCTTCTGGCTCTTGTTAAGCTTCTGCAACCTTATCCAGTACCTGCAAAACATTGCTCCCTTCAGATGGAAAAGAACAGATGCCTTTCAGACTGACTTAAAATCTCACCCAGTCATGAGTGTCATGTCATCTCTGATCTGCACTGGAGAGCACCCAACCAACATGCAGGACCTGTGAATATACACTAGCCATGCTTCCACCATAGTCAGCCACAGTCACGTGTTGATAAAACAATGGTATACTTTATGAACAAAAGGTGACAAAATCTCTGCTCCTGCTAGACAAGGTGACAGAGGTACCCAAGATTAGCTTTGCATGAGAAGCCTCATTTGCAGAAGTCCCAGTGACTCTAATTTAATGCTTTAGATGTCCTAAGATGAGTCCCACTGACGGGCCCCTGAGGAAAAAAAACCTACAGGCTACAGCCCAGATTCTTGGATCACAGAGTTCCTAACCGAGTCCTCTTCCTCCTTGGAAGCTGAACCAGAGCCACAACAGTACTCAGCACCATCTGTACTTGACATTCCTGTCAACTGTATTCCTTCTCCCTTGGTCAGATGCCCAAAGTATGCCTTTCCCATACTGATTCTGCAATAACTCTTGCAAGGAGTGAGAAGATGGAAAGGCTCTAGGTGATTATGACTGGCCTGGCATGGAAAAGGCAGGTAGTTGCAGGTAAGCCTTGGGGGGTAGATTTACCTGACCTTAGTTTAGATCTGTACCAAGACTTAGGACACTGCCTCCAGCCAAACCTCAGCTTTCTACAGCTCATGATCTGGAAGATAGATGGCTCACAGACAAAGCAGATTCCCAGCAGGAGGCATCTTAATCTAGAGCAAGATCAGGGGAGGAGAAGAGGCCACAAATAAGTAGTTGAATGGGTATTTCCATGTGGGTGGTCACTCACAAAAGCCTATTTCTAGAAGTTTCATCTAAGTTATTTTGCAAGAGGATATGCTTCATATGTGCACCCCCTTCTCCCCAAGTTGTAGGTGAAGGCAAAAAACCCCAAATCCTCAGTGCCATTTTCTACAAGTTTTTATAGAGCACCAACAGAAGTTATCTTAAAGGTTATAGGATTTTTTGACAGTTTACCCCCAAAGTTGAGCTCCTCATCAGACAGCCATTTACAGTTAGTTCTCTACAGCATCAGCATTTTATTTACTTATTATTCCAAGCAGAGAACCTTTAAAGAGTGGAAGATCAATCTACAGTTCTGTCACTCTACTACCCAACCTTATTCACTTAAGACCAAGTTTCTTTTTCACTCCCCTCTTTTCCCCCACCCTTCACTGTAACAGGAGGCATGCTTTAACCTATTTCAGGCAGTAAATATTATTTACAAAAACATCACAGCTTTTTTTTTTTCTTAAACAGATTAGTTATTCAGTGATACTGACTCACACATTGCAGTGGGACTAGGTACTAAGTATAATTGTCTATTTAGAGAGCTCCAAGGTAGAACTATCATCTGAATACTCCTTATAAATGAAAGGGAAACTTCTGCAGTATTACTGAAGCCACTTCCTCAGAGATCTATTGAACAGACCTCTTCAGTTCTACTCGTACATTTGCCACCATGCTGAGCACTTTTCTACTGTAGTGTTCTCCTCAGAAACTAAAGGCCTTCAAAAGAAGGGGGGGGGGAAAGGCCTGCAGGTGGAGAAAAGGAATATGCAGCAACACATGTGGTCAACACATACTGAATACTGCAGCATAAAAACCTATAGAAAGCTCCTCAGAAGAGTTTACTGTGAACCACAATCTATATTTCTGTGCTAAGTTCATACTCAGCAATAAGATCCTGGACCATACGTGCTTCTTAATTTCAACATTAAAAAATCATGGCTTTTCCTGTTACATTTAATACTATAGCTGCACTATATTCCTTGTGTATCTGCACTGGTATGCAGGAACATTTCAAGCTTAGTCTGTGATTCCAGGAGCATTTGAAAAGAAGACACTGGGTTTCACAGACACTGTTTTTTTTCTCATCTGCTTTAAACAGGTAATTCCATCACAGACCTCAAGCATGCTGCTGCAGCTCTCTACAGCACCTCTGCTCCTCATGGTTAGATTGAGGGTTGGCAGCTTTAGTAATTCTTAAACATTTGAAAAACACACAGAAGTAAACTGATATTTCTGATTTTACTATGAAGTTAACTGTCACAATTTAAAGGCCCTTAAAAAAAGTAGGGAAGAAAGAGCCAATAGCAGTGTATAAAAAATACACTCAGCTAACTATCTAGCCAGATGAGCACCTTTGATGAAGACAAGAAACCACATGCAGCAATTCCACCATCTCCCCTGATTTTTCATTAAAATCAGCCTGGGAAACTGCAACTTTAAAAGCTCAGAGTTTCTGAAAACAGAGCAGAAGGAGTGAAGCATTCCCAGGACCCAATACTAAACACTTGAACTGAACTATTAGCATAACATCTCCCCTCAGTTCAGATGGTGAATAAAAGGAAATGGGAAAAGGAGGAGAAATGTACTTTTGTGTTATCCTCATGTAAGCTACACAAACTGGTTACAGGAAAAATACATTTTATACTCAATTACTGCATACACATCTGTACTTCAGATTACTGCAAGTCGAACATGTATTTTTTTAAAAAGTCAAGTAATACATTGAATATGTCATTTCAAATGCCAAAAAATTAAAATGTTAAGAGGCAAAGGATAAATTTTCATCCTAGTGTGTACTACAGAACTGATTCAACAGCAATACATTAGGTGAAGTGTATCAGTAAAATTATGCTGATAAACTTTACCAACAGTTGTTGTACCAATAAAAACACTCTAGACTATTCTCTTGTATCACTTAATCAAGTGAAATAAAGTCTTTTGATAACATAGAAATAAAAAAAAATGTAGACAAACACATCACCACAGTGAAAAGAAGAACTGGAGAACTGTTCATTAAGCTGCCATTTAAAAGAGAAATTTTTCACATCCCTAGCCAACACTCCTTTGTCAGCAAACACAGAATAACTCTGATTTTTCAAAGGCCAGATCTAAAGATGTGGCCACACAGCAGCACAAGTAGCAGCACAGCATAGCAGCAGCAGCTGCTGGCACCTTTGCACTGGCTATGTGTTTTCAGTCCCTCCCTCATGCTGCTTCTGGATTTATACAAAACTGTTCCACAAGTTGGCTGGAAAAGCCAAATTTATCACAAGATATCATCTTCCTGATACTGCCTGTTCTAAGCCTATTCAGCTCCCATATCTAGCCATGCAGCAAACATTACTCCTGCTTATTCCCTTACACTAGAAGCTACACAGTACAAGGACAAGATCCTTGCTGTGGCAGCTTGCCATCTGGTCAGCTTAGCTGTGTCAAAGACACCAGGGTGACTGATCACTTAAATAAGCCAGCATGAGTTACCCCCTCTCCCTACTGCTATAGATGACCCGTGGCAATGTATACAATAGGTAAATGATGTCATTAAGTAAACTGCTCTTCTGCCAGCATTTTTATCTGAAAGTTGTCACCAAAACTGGCTATAATGTTTCTGTTCACCCTCAGTCTGACCTTACTGAATGAGTTCCTTAATATTCTTGTGATAACCCCTCCCACGACTTTCACAGTGCCAGAGATGTAGTAGCTGTAGTGGAAGTCATAAACACAACACCTCCAACAGACCTGAAAAAACCAACATCCAGAATGGATATAGTGAATCCACTCCAAGAGCAACAGTGACATGACATAGTAAGACTCACAAACTATTCCTCAGGTATCTCCAAAAGATCACTAACAGCCCCCAAAAGGTGACTTTTAAGCAAAATGTAGGCCTCTGAATGAAGAAGTGTGGTTTCAAGAACAATATTCCAGAAATCAATGGTTCAGGTAGGATTTCATCAGCATTCCTCACCTAAGAGACAGACAAACAGATTCTGAAAAGAAATCCAGTATTACACTGTGTCCAGTATGCTGCTGTGATTGTGAGCAGCAGCTTGACCTCAATCTACAATCTGTAAGTGAAAGGTGACCAAGATTTTTATACAGGTTTAAATGATGCACAAACCAATGAAAACATACATGGTATATCCTGTGAAAAAAATGGGAACTGAGGGACTGGGAGAGAACAAGAAACTGCAATTTTGTCACACAGTAGCACAGTAAGAGGGCATGACTTTTCATTTTGCTGAGCTGTCTGCTAAAGAGCCAAGAACACTGAACACAGTGGACAAGAAACAAGATGCCAGAAGCTGAATCAATGTCAGACTTGGTAAGAGAAGAATACTAACATAGTTTAAGGAGCAAGCACAGAAAAAAAGAAGCAATGGTCCACTCTATCATTTGATTTCTGTTTATCCAAGAGCAAACTTAGATAAGGAAAAAAAAAACTAACACCAAAATAACCACCCACATAATTAGTCACAGGATTAGACTGAGTGGTAAATAACGATGGAAAAACTGGGAAGAGATGGTTACAAGGGATTGCCTGCTCTAGAGTGGCAGGAGATGTACCATCATATATATGCTATATATATCTAGTTTTTAGAGCATGATCAACTCATCTTTGTTGCCAAGATGGGAACCAAAGCTAGTAATAAGACTACTGGTAACAGAGAGGGAAAAATTAAACAGTTTTAAAGTCTAATACATAGGAAGTACCCTGATGAGTGTGATGGGAGTTGAGTGTTCCATCACAAGCTGAAAAGATTTCAAATGCAAGGAACCAAGAGAGAAGATGCACTGACAACTACAAGATTTTTTTTCTTTCTGAAAACTGCAAAGAGCTTTAAAATGTCCTGGCAGACCCCACACTGCAGTTACACTGTAGCATTATTCATGCAGCCACAGGCTATATGATAAGGATGTTGCAGATTGAACATTTCCCACCCCAACATAAAGGAATGACTGAGCTGGCAGCTAAAGGAAGATCACAGTAAGCTTACAGATGTAAGATACTCTGATATAAAGAAGTGATAGGAAGCATTATCTAGAGAGCAGTATCAGAAGCTTCTTCAGTCACGCAAGATTAATTCAATTACATATTACAACATGAGTATATGACATGACACAAAAAATAGGATTTTAAAAACAAGCATCAGCACACAGGGACAATATTAGAGTAAGTAAACTCTACCCTGCAAACTGTATCTCATCCTACAGTTAATAGTGTCTAGAGGCACACAAAATAAAAAGAAAATAGGTACACTAAGAGGTAAACAAAACTTATTAGAGAAGTGCACAGTGTCTTAATGCTCAAATCTTCATAAAAAGATTATTAATTCCTAATAAGTTACAAGAAGAACAGTTTCTTTTAAGAAACCCTAACATCTTAAAACAAATATAATTCTTGAACTAGAATGTAATTGCTTAAGACACTTTGAAACAAAACATTCAGGACTGCTTTTATACATACTGGGTTTTGGTAAACATTTTAGAGGGCCTTCTGAGTTCTAGAGTTTTTGCAGCTGTTCAGACACTTTAGATCAAACTGAGTTGTTTTCTCCCCTTGTCACATGGAGCTCTGATGCAGAGAGTAGGTTATTACATGCATAAATAGGAGTCCTAGTTAAAAACAACCATTCTTGAACTCTGAGAGTTCATACAATGCCAGTCAAAAGGAGAGCCAAAACCAGTATGTATCTAAAGTATGTATCAAAGCAAGTTATCAAAACCAGTGTATTATTAAGCACCTAAAAAATAAGCAAACTGAAAGCAAAGTGGAAAGGCAATGAGCTTGTATCAATAACAGTTCAGTCTAATAATTTTTTATTCAGGATAAAATGACCAACTTAGTAAAAAGCACAGATACTGATCTGAAAGGAAGCTCAGATACTACATGTGGAAAAGATAGGGTAGAATCACCACAAAGCAGCTGCATAACAAGCAACCCCAGTTGCAGCCATGTAAGATGTTTACTTTGTTTCTCAGTGGGTTTGCAAGACAGGTTGATAACTGTGGGTTTTTATGAACAGAGGAGCTCCAGTTCAAACTCTTCACAAAGGTGGAACATTTGCAAGATCCATCTGATGGGAATCAGGCAGTGCAGAACAGCATCTGAGTTCCTGCCACAGCTCTCCCCTGTGGGTGAGGTTTCGAGGACACTCTTCCCACTTTCACAAAACTTCACAGAACTGAGGTTTGGCTTGAAAACCTTCTTTTCTCTGAAATTAAGCTCAAACAATTCTTTAATTTTCTACAAGTGAACCTGAAAAGCTTTTACCAGTAGCTTCATATTTCACAATGAAAATATTGAAGGGAGTCTCAGAGGATCAAGACTTGATTTTAGTGAGCATTCTCTTTAGTGATCTTCAAATCAGGAACAGAACATACCTCAAAGAGTTTGAAGTAAGAGATAGAAATGGTAACCAGACTTTAAATCTCACCATATCTTTGAAAGCTGGAACTAATATGATCTTTCAGAGAATACCAAAATCAGAAAAAAAACCTCAACTGGATGACTGCAAATTAGGGGCATGACAAAATAACAATACTACTAAGAAAGAAATACCCTGTTATTAATTTAATTTGCCATGGCAGAAGTAGAGAGGAAAATGCAGACTTTGCTTAAATAAAACAACTAAAAAAGCCAACCCAGCTGTTAGAGAGCTATCAGCACATTCCAGAAGCTGGTTAGACAGAACAAAGCAACCTTAGGAGACTGTACAACATCCTTCCTTAAAGGTCCTAAATATGACAGGAGACAAGTGTCTGCAACTGCATAAGCACATCCTACTGTATTGAAGAACAAGAAAGGCTGTTAGTTACTGAGAATACTTCAAAAGATCCATTATCTGGTTTTGAGGGTTAACTACCTCCACATATTCAAACTTTAGTAGTAGCTAAGACTTAGATAATAAAACTAATGGCAACAGGTGCCTGAAATAATGGAAGATTCAGACTCTTTTCCATCTTCGCTGTATTCAACAGCACACTTCAAAATCCTGTACTGAATTTTGCTTCTCACTCTTTGAAAGAGTCCTAGTAAAAAGTCCTAGTAAATGGTCTAAGAAGTCAACACATCTTTTCTCAGCAGCTCTCCACTGACAGTGTGGATAAGCAAATCACCACATGAGATTTGAAGCAGACAAAAAAACGTGATGAGCAGTTTAAGAAACTTCACATTCCAGACCTAATCATAGTAATGCTGAAGTTTCTTGTCCAGGCAGGCAGAGAAACTTACTGTTTACAAGCAAGAACTGCTTTGTTAGGGGACTAAAGGGTATATAGTATCAGAAGTCCAACAGAGTACTTTAGCAATAGCCTATTATCACTTAAATCAACTTCTGCTCAAAGTTAAATACTTTACTTTACTTTGAGGAAAGCTACATCACTGCAGTTTTGTGAATAAAGTTAGCAACTTTAGCGTGCAACCTAATAATGCTTCTAAGATTTTCAGAACATTAAAGAACACGTTGACCTGACAAATTTTTAAAAACGTGTTGAGATCTTCCCTTGACAAGAAGCACTACAATCTTTCCCTGAGCATCCCAAACATAGATCTAATTTAAGATGTCGCCTGTCTGGAATGTAGGCATGCTCTGCAAGATTGCAAGAGACAGGCCACACAACACACGAAACTAAAAATGGTATTAGGCCTCTGAGTATTAATATCAGGAACTGTATGCTGGATAGCTGAATTCAAGGAAGGTTTAAGGTGAGTGATTAAAGAATAAACCAGCCTGCATCCTTAGAATCTATACTGAAAGACTGGTAAACTATTTTAACTTAAGTTTGCTTTTAAAGAAATAGCAGAAATCTTCCTACATTCAGAGGCTGCATGCACTTTAGTGGAGAGAGTGAGTTAAGTCTTCCAGGAATTAGTTTAAGACCAAACCTAAACAAGCAGCTTAACCACAGTACTATTCACAAGACAAGAATCTTCAAAATGAGTACACAAGTCTCTCTACAATCCACAGTTGTATCCTTACTAAACAGGCCAAGTACCTAATCTTTCAAAGATCTTCCACTGAAGACTAACAAAGCTAAACTGAAGGCACCATTTATTTAATGCCTCAAGGAATAAATAAAATTTTAGGGTTAAGACTTAAGGACTTGTTTGCAGGAGAAACAGTTTTGTCAGGTCTAATAAATCATTAGTCTGAAATCCTGAATGACTACTTACAGCATCTTAATTTGAAGCTTTTAATAATTCAGTATTTACAGTTTCATTTCTCTCTAGTCTCTCCTTACACATTTCTTCTCCTTTCCCTCTTATGCATGCCAACACTTTCTAAATAGCTATTATTGCTATTTCTTATTTCAGTGTATGAATCTGTATGCACACTTCATAATCTATCAAAATGTTCTGCTTCAACATACCACTTAAGAGATTCACCTAACAGCAGGTGTAGCTTGAAGCCATACAGAAAGAGAATCAGCAGTTTCCTAATTGAAGTAGGCAAGATCTAACACATGCTCAATACAGAATATTCAGATATGCTTTTTCTGGAACCTACTTTAGAAGTTCTACTGATCCACTCTCTCTACCACAGATAAACTGCAGCCTCACCCACAGCCAATCTTCCTCTGAACTCACGTGATGTCCACACAGAGCATTGCTGGGTTTTTTTTTGATTGCAGTTTGTTGTTGGGGTTTTGGCATTAATTTTTTTTTAAGAAATTACTTCAAAAATACCAGGGAGTTCAAGCAAGGTTGTGGCAGGAGAGGTAAATGCAATTGCTCATGTACAGCAAAGCAAAGCATTCACCTTTTGCACTACAGCATTCATAGCCTTCTATTAAAGGCAACACCACAATCCCTTTCACTGAATGATCCCATTTCATCCTGAGGTGACTTAAGGCATTACAAGTCTACTGTAAAAGCTCACTCCTACAGTAACTATGCTGGGAGTCAGAATACTATTTCAGAGCAGATACAGGAAGAGTTTAGATCCATTTGTTCTTGTGCCAGTGTTGTTGTTCAGTTAATTTTCCTCTGTGAAGTTTACTCCTTTCCCACCCCTTACAGGATGTCTTCATGCATACAGTGTTATCCCATCTATTCTTGGCTTTCCTCTTACTAAGCTAAAAGAGCAAAGCCTTTCAGTTTCCTCCTTTAATGCAAGTTCTATATTCCTGGTCTCATGAATGGCCCTTTTCTATGTCTATCCCAGTTTGCTCCCTTCTCAAACACCTCAGGTACCTCTTTTCCTCTGTCTTTGAATCAGTAGAAATTCAAACTAAGCAGAAAGGAATGCCACAGTGTAAGGGAATGGTAGAAAAAGTTTGATTCTGTCTCAGAAAATGCCCAATGTCAGAATTCAATAGTCACAGTAGACAGAGAAAAGCAAAATACGGTTGTCAAAAAGCTTCAAAAAACACACCCTAGAAAAAGCTAAAAAGAATTTGCATCACAAGTAAAGTCATTGGACTACAGCATACAAAAAGTGCTTTTAGACAATATGTAGAAACATCATTTAATTCCTGCCACTGTCAAAACTGGAAAATGCAACATTCCTTAAGATTTATCTATTTCTCCATAAATTCATGCAATGTTAGCACAGTCCTAAATTTTCGAAGTCAAATATTCAACTTAGTTAAGTAACTGTGAACAGCTTAATAGATAACCAAAGCAAGTTCCTAACAAAAAAAAGCAGTGCTGATGTGGTATGACTTAAAGAAAGTCCCATGATCATCCACCCTCAAGATACCACAAGCACAGTACACATCACAAAAAGTCCTCTATCTTTAAGGACAGTGACATCTGTTGCAGATGATTAGTAAGCAGAAACATCTTTTATGATTGTCTGTCTAGCAACAGCCAAAATGAACCAACTTATGTAAATACTCCACTATCATTCTTGTCACATTGGCATTATTTCAGTTTAAACCAAGTCACCTTCAGTTAGTATTCAGTCATGCCTAATGCAGTAAGTTTTTCAAGAGAAATGACTGGACCATGACAATAATGCTGATTCATCTGTACCGTTCCCCCTGTATATGCAGGCCATCTGAGATGTCTATCAGCTAGAAGATTGCTGACCACCACCCTAGGAAGTTACTTGAGGAAAGGACTTCAGAGTCAACTCAGCAAAGCAGCCACAGGCAACTCAAAACATCTTGTAGTCATCTCTAATAAGGTAAGTCTGATATTGCCACATCTTCCAAGTCTTTCATGAACTAAGCACACAGTGCTGTAATTCTCCAAAGCCTCTGCCCTTCTATCTTACCAAGCAGTTGTTTACCACCCACGATAGCCCACTATCAAACCAAACAGCTTCTGGATCAAGGGAGTTCTGCAAGGAAGTTATTAGCAGAGTGGGTATTATCCCTCACCAGATGCAGATGAAAATGGTAACACGAGGAAAGAGTGACTACTAAAAGTTACTGTGTTAATTCACATTGGCCATCAGATACTAAAATGCATGCATACACCTGAAGCAGTAATGCCTTTCAGGTTGTCTTAATATCCCTCACAGACTGCTGCTGGCCAACAATGGCTTTCACCTGAGACGTGATGTTTGCAGATCATGCACACACCACCCCACCTGGACACAACCAGCCCCAACACTTCCTGTATAACTGTTTCCAGTTGCAGCTTTGCCAAAGCAATTACATGGACTCATTAACATGATAAGCATTTTTCTGTCGTTTTTTCTATAAAGTCTCAGACAGAATGGTTTCACTGATTCAAAGAACAAGTTAGGAAAAATAAACGTTTTGACCACATTAAAATTTCATTAAATCTTTTCCATTAAGAAGCTCCTGCATGCCCCCAAGACCCAAAGCAGAGAGTTTTGGAGCATGACCAGGGTAACAGGGCTGTATTATTTGCTGTACTAAACCATCACTTCCCAGATTGCTAAGACTTAAAATGTTTTCCTTCCCAAGACAAACTGCATTCTTTAGCTGCTATGAACTGGTTATTTCCTAGTCAAGTTGTAGCAGGGTTTTCCTCACTGTAAGACTAAATATCACTTTAAGAATAAGTCTTATCTAACAAAGGAGCGGGACAACAGTTAGGACTGTTTGGAGATAGTGAGCACTGGGCTGGCAAGAACAACCACATGCAATACTTGCACAAGGTAAAGACATGTGGATTGTGGGGACAGTCTTCATCTAAGACTCAAACTCTCAGTAGCTCGTTTTGCACTGCTCAGTTGCAGTTTTATATTTTCAGTTACCTGAAATGTTCATCTTCTGACTCTGAAGATGGAAATTTTCAGGACAAAAAAGTATCTGTGATGATACTATATAGCCAAGTGGCAGATAAAGGGCGCAAGGCTGCCTAGGACAGCAGGGCACTGGATGGGAATTTCTTGCATATAATAAATCTGTACAATTCAATACCCTAGACACGTTATTCTTTTACAACTCTGGAAATGACAGGAAAATTAATCATCTCCATGATATTATTTCTTGCAAAATGTAAGAAAATATAAGCTGAAAAAAATTCAGTGGCATAAGAGGTTGTCTGTAGTTTTAGATGCAAGTGTTCAGTATCAGTTCAGAACAGAGCTAGGACAAACAGCACTAAGAACAGAATTTTTTAGAGGATGATATTGCACTTCTTGTATTAAACCACCATGTAACTCTAAAGAAGGAAGAGAAAATAATCTGAATCTGTAAGACCAGATGGTAATTAGTACCAGTTACCTTCTCTGCTTAATAATTTCTTGCTATGTCCACTTGAGATTCTAAACTGCTGTGGAAAAAGTTCATCTTCACTCCCTATCATTATTGCCATGTACCCTGATATCTCCAAGCACATCTTGTGGGAAAAATGGGGTTTCTGTACTTCAGAGAGCAATCAGCTTCAACAATCACATAACTGTTTATTAGAAATGAATTGCAGTTGCAAAAGGATGCTCTCTCCTACCCTGAGGACTTCATCCTTCAGTCTTAAGAACTAAACAAAATCTGGTAGGAGTATTAGCATGAGTTTAATTACAGTCTTCTTCTAAGTATTTTGGGCACCAAAGTGTCATCTATTTTGATACCTTGATTCAGCTATTCTGCTGACAGCAGGAGGCTGACAGACAGGGAAAGCTCAATAAGAAACTACTTTTAATTAAAAACAGTAAGAAAATCTGTAGAGCAGGGAAGGAATTACTCCAGAAATAACAGTTAGTTAACAGAAAATGCAATTATTGGTGGAAGTCTATTTCAGGAGATAGTCAGAAATGAGCACCTGACAGAAGAGATGGATGATGCAGAAGGGAGAGATGAAGGCCAGAGCATTACTAGGAGAGATTCCACTCTAACACAAACTGTTTATGAAATAACTGTCCTGATGGTGATTTGTGCAACAGTCCCAAGAAGCAGAGAATTCAAGAGCAAGTGCATCAGTCCCATGACACTGATGCTACAACTGCTGCATGCAGTTTGCACAAGTCTTTTTTTTCCAGGCTAGGAATTGACTACAGATTCAGAAGATGAGTGCAACTGACTCTCTGCAGAAAATACCTTGGAAAGACTCCCTGAGTTAGCAGATGCTACAGAAAAGTAGTTAATTCTGCTTTCTGTAGCTACTACTTAATTATCCAAGCTGAGCAAATGGAAGAGATTAACATGGATGAGAGCCAACACTGCAACAGAACTAATTTCTAAAGTAACACTCTAAAACCATACCAATTAAACCAATACAACTGACAGGCATGCATTTGCTACTCTAATCCAGTTTCTCCTCTCATAGTACAGGTAGTTTGATGGAACTCAAACCATTTCTGGAATTCCAGCTTAACAAATTAAAGCTAGTGAAGTGCAAATCCTAAACTAAAGCCCTTTTTCATACTACATCTTCAGAATCATTTGTCTTTGCACTATTCCAAGCTCATCGTATCCTCAAAAAAATAAAACCCAGAAATACTCTTGACATTGATCAGAAGTAAAAATGAGCTTAATATAGAAACAAAACAGTACAAACACCAGAGCTGAAAAAGCAAACCCACAGTATGTATGAAGCCAACGAGGTTTTGATCACTTATATGAATTCATGACACATTTCTCAACACTAATCTACTTCAGGATTCAATGAGAAACTCCACACCCACCAACAGGCAGCTTTCATACTTTTTGAGGAGACATAGGTAGGTCATCCCCAGCCAAGAACACTGAGCAGGATGAGCTCAGAATATTTTACTCTAGAGCATCTTTCAGTTAAAAAGAGACTCTGGACTTCTTGCATGAGAGTCTCTACTTTCCTGCTCTAATCGCTGTTAGGAAAAAGGTCCTTAAGAGAGTCCTAAATAAAATAAAATCCAGTCCTTCCCCTACAGCCCATTGTATTTCAGCTGTAGTGAAGCTGATGCTGTTTATAACAGCCTCTCACTAAGATTTGCTTTTATACATCACAAGAACAGTGTTATTAAGTCAAGGCCATACAAAACTAGTGACCAACCATTAAGAAGTTTCACTGATCCAGCGAGATACATGAAGATGTTTTAAACCAGAAAGATGATCAGCACTTAATTCTGCAACAATATCACATTAATGCTGTCCACAATTATGTACAAAATAGTTTATACATTCCTTGCATACAATGCATATAATGAAAACACTGCCCTGCAGTTGATAGCACCATTTTACTTAGAATAGTAAACATAGTCATAGAACATCAGCAGACTAAACTCTGCATATTTCATTGTGCTACTACTTGAACTATTAATCTTTCTAGTACAATTTTTCAATGTTACCCTCTTAATTAGAATCCAAACTAGATTAATGCCTACTATGCTTTCAAAATCTCATTTGTGTAACCTTTGAAGAGAATGACAAACAAAAATTCATTTCAACATAATGCATGGCATTCATTTTTCAGCACTTTTTATTAAGCTCTCTGTTTCCAGAAAACTGCAGAATAATTTGATATGCAAGATAGTTAACAGCTGTTGATGGATAGAGAAAATGGAAAGATTGCAAGAGGAAATACTCAAAATTAGAGGCAGTCAGAAAAGCAATTTTAAAACAAGTTTCAAATTTCTCATTTAACTCAGTTTTAGGTATCAGTGCAGACACTGACAAAAGATCATCAGCTACAGTGCAGCTACAGCCACAATGAAATCTTATCAAGATTACAAACAAGTTTCTCAACAGCTGAGCACTTACTACTTGCCATCCACCAAAAAAGTGAACACCATCAGATGTTATCTTACTCCCTCACCCTCAATATTAGCACAAATACAACCTGTGCAAAAATTTAATTCATAAAACACATACTGCAACTAAGCTGTCGCATTCCCATCTGCCTCTCAATTTGCTGATTCTCCTGATACAGACATATTCTGGACACTAAGTTTTGGCCTGACCTTCACACTCTTCATTTTCCTTACATCTTGCCTTCTGAATCCAGCACTCTACACCCTTTCCATTTGGCCTTAAAATTAGACTTAAAACTAAGTTTTCATTAAGTGTGAAAAGCTAGTAATATGACTGCTTCCTTTCAAAATTCACATACTATTTTAAACTGGTCACAGAATTGCTCTGAGGTATTTTCTTTTAACAAATCCCTGAACTGCTCTCACCCACCCAGCTTGAATACCCACAGACAAAGACTTAGGTTTAAAGCTAGATGAATCAAAAGACAAAGCATAACAGAAACACGAAAATCAGAAAAAAATTTTTTTAAAGATTACCAAACTTTCCGAAGAACTCAGGTTACCTCATTGCAGTGTTTCAGAAGACACAAATATTCAGCCCAATAAAGTTACTTCAAATACTATGTTACACTGTAAAAATTGTAAAGGCATCTCAAAACTGAGGGTGTGGGGTTTTTTTACCTATTCTTTTCAGATATCTAAATTTGTAAGATGTTTAAAATAACTTTTCAAATGGCTTAACTATGAGTGATTCAGGAGGCTTCAGGATTTCCTATATAGATTAATAAGCTCTATGTAAGAAGAATCACATAATTAGGTAACTTTCTAATTCTCCTTAAGCATAAAGTGAAAGCTTAACTACAAATGGTTAAACAGAGTGAGGGGGGGGGAAATAGCTATGAGGTAGCAACAAATCCCTTGCACAAAATACTCATATTTAATCATGTTCAGGATTCACAAAGGCACAAGTAATTCATTGTAATTCAAACTCTGTCTGGACTCCTACAATAAAAAGCTCGCAGAACCCAATTGTTAAGAACTTCCTTTTCTCACACACGGACGCTTAAAATAAAAGGTGTTACTTTTTCAGACCAGTCCCACAACTGTAAAAAGCATGCTAGTAACCCAGAAGTCGGCTTATTAGCATACCAGCTTAAATATTTTTCACAGAATGACTCAGCCTACTATTTTCAAAGTTTTCCTTAAATATTTGTCCTACATTTTATAACAGCAGTTACCAGCTACAAAAAACCCCACCACAATCCATGAGGTCTTAGGCACTTTACAATACTGAGCACAAAGAGAACAGCTATGCGTCTACATTTGCATCCACTAATCTAATCCCTTCTGAAAATGAAAGCTCAAGACATTCAACACGGACCTTTCAGAGGTGAATGCCTTGCCCAAGTTCGAGAAAAAACATTCCTGCTTCAGCACAGTTCAGTGCTTGCAAGATACAAAAACTTGCCAGGAGTTCCCCTATCAAGAACTGAGCACTTAAAACGTCAGCTCTTAACAGGACAGCTAAGAACAACCTAAGAGAGCAGCCACATAAGGAAAATTTTAGTTTACAGCTGTCTGCTTTAAACAGATGTATGACTATCCATAACCAGCAGAAGCATGAGCTGAAAAAGCTTTCCATCACTGCTCGCACCTCGCTCTCAAAGTCTATATTTGGTATCGCAGACGTATTCGAGGGGAATGAGTGTTTTAAAGGGCGGAGGAGGGAATACCACGAAGGTTGCCTTCTCCTCAGTGCCAGGAACCCTGGCTGACTGGAACTGCAGATTAAAAGCAGGCACCGCCGGAGCGGCGGCGGTCTGGAGGCGCAGACATGTGCTGCCATCAGCTCCGAGCCGGGCTGCAGGCACCGGGACAAAAGCACCGCAAAGGGATCGGGCCGGGAAGGAGGGAAAGAAGGGAGGGAAGGAAGGGTGCGACCCGCCCGGCAAGGACAGGGCCGGCAGAGGGGGCGGCACGGCCCGGGCATGGCGCGACCCCTTCCCCAGGGCGGGCTCCGGGAATACCCCGATCCCTTCCCTCTGCCCAAACCCCGCGGGGTTTGTGGGTGTCCACCGACCTGCCCCCCCTGGGCCCCCTTTCTTCTTTCAATTTTTACCTTCATCTTCGAGCTCTAGTTTCTCCAGCATCCCTTCGGAGGCGGCCGGGAGCTGAGAGGGAGCCGGAGCCGCTGCCGCCGCCTGCGGGAGGGAAGAGAGGAGAAGGGGATGAGCATCCAGGCGCGGACTCACCGGCCCCGCGGCGGCATCGGAACAACCCGGCGCGGCGGAGGGGAGCGGCGGAGCTGAGGAGGCGGCTGGCGGGGTTCCCGCCGAGCGCTGAGGGGAGGGAGGGCGGGACGGAGCTGAGGCCGGCCGACGGCAACGCTGCCCCTCGGCCTCCCACACACGCACGGCTCGCTGTGCGCTGCCTCACACACACTGAGGAGGGGAGGAACCGGGACTCGCCCTTCCCTCCCCCCTCCGCGACGGCTGCGCCCAGCCCATTAACCCTACGGCCCCCGGGCTCCCCGCGGCCGTGCCTCCGGGAGGCACCGCCCCTCCCTGGTGCGGAGACAGCGGCTGTCGGCGGCGTGAGGCGCCCGGGGAAGGCCGAACGCCTTCGGCAGGACAGCGCTTCCCGCCACAGCTCGCCGCCGCCTCTCCCCCCCCCCCACTCCCCCCTCGGTGGAGGGATTGGTACGTTCCATTTTGCTGCAGTCAAGCCCGTTGGTCAAGCGGGAGGGGAGAGTAATTACCACTTCCGCGGGCAAAAGGGAGGGGAAGGAGGAGGAGGAGGCAGAAGTTTACTGCCCCAGGAGCTCTACCGGGCCGACCGCCCTCGGCAGCCTTCTCTCTGGAGGCTCGGCTGCTCGCTCGGCTGCTTTGGAGTAGTGCGGTTCAAGGAGAGGCGGAGCGGAGGAAATCCCTCTGCTCCCCCCGCCGAACGGAGTTGGTGCGGTCCCGTGCGCTCACCTGCAAGGCAGCAGCGGGGAAGCCGACAGTTCCACTGCCCCCGGGGGGGGTGGGGGAATGGTGAGGGGGGTTCCCCCGTGTGTGACAGGGAGCTCCGCATTGGGCCGAGCCGCCAGCCCGGGGTACCCGCTCTGCCATCACACACCCTGGGGGTCCCCTGGCTGCTAGCAGTGTCTGAAACGGAGTTCACGCCAACTGGAGGCTTCTGCGTACCAAAAAAGGGATTTATGGCACCCTCGCAGCTTTACAAGTCTGCGTATGAGCGTGTAAACCCGGCTACAGTAGAATCGGTGTGGAAAAAAAAAAAAAAAAAAAAAAAAGGAAATATTTGAAAGATATTAATCGTTTAGATTTATTTAGATAGATGTGGGCAGCTACAGCCCCGCTTCCTTAGCTATAATCAATGGGTCTCCAAGGACTTCTTCAGGAAGCCCCAGAGGAGCCGTTCAGACATGGATGCTGCAGAGGGGGATGAACAGATCCTGTCTCCGGCCATGGCAGCAGCTCCGGGGACTCCAAAGGAGCCATGAGAGAACACGGGAAATCTGCTGGTCCCTGAGAACAGGCTCAGGCTTTCAAAAGGTCAACAATTCCTTCAAGAACGGAAAGCTGAGTAGATCTTGGATAGCGCAGAAATGTGCACAGAACATAGGAAGCTGTGATGGGAGAGCCAAAGTTAAAGGAAAAAAGCTGGCTGTAGTTTCTCAAGACCTGAGGTGATTCAAGCAAGAAAGCCAACTGCTGGTGACAGCTTCTTTTTACCTGGCTACCTCTTTTTAGGCACGCTTTAAAGGACAGAGTAGGAAATTAACAATATCCAGTTCTTTGCTGCTAAGACCCTTTGGAAAGAAAAGCTTAAAATATTTAATTCACAGTTGTATTTTTTAAATTCTAGGATTTAAAAGTCTTCGAGGATTTCAATAAATACTCTTGAATTGCCCATCCACAGAAGATAACAGTGTTTCATATAACATGAAGAATGTCATTATTATAAATATAAGTCACAGTAGTTTCAGCCTGCTAATTAAAATGCTTGGGAAGTTTTATTTATCTCTGGGAGCTACCTTTAAAAGCTCTAAATAATTCATATTCCTTATCATGTGCTTTGATAAGAGTTTTTTACCTCCTTTGCTAAGCAAAAGAAGAATAGCATTACATATCTGAGTAGAAGTAACCTACAATTTTGTTTCCTTTTTTTAAAACAACAAATATTTATTCCCCATAATTACCTAGTAAGCACCAACTCTGAGGTTGTTTGTGACTGGAAGTGACACTGAGTCTTCAAAGGTGTGCACTGCATTTCACCTGCCACAAAACAGGGTTGTGTGTTTACAACAAGTCAGGTAATGAGCTACAGTGCACTGTGAACCTCAGAGCTTGCTGCAAGACCAGGACTTTACAGTGAGAATCTACATCCAAACCAAGAGTACTATAGGAAATTCAAGGTAATATAAAGGCAGTAATTTAATATATAACAGAGATTTGTAATGGGGACGCTATTGCTATGTTGTAACATACCTACTGCTCAAAAAACCACACAGGAAATAAAGAAAGAAAGGCTGAAACTCCATTTCTCTGCCTCCAGTCTCACTGTTTGTTTTAACCAATTTTGGAACAAGCTGCTGATCGTGGTTTTCATTTGCATTTTAGCTCCTTGTGGCTTGTAGGCAGCCCAGTGAGTCAGAACAGGAAAGTGATGCAGCTGAAAACCAAACTGACCAAAGGAAAAGTTTGGGTTTTATCCAGATCACTTCTGATCTAACTCACTGCACAGCTGTACCAGCAAGCACTGGCACTAAGTGTGCCAAGGGCAGGAATGACAGTGGGACCACACCTTCTGGAATCAACCTGCTCCTAAGTCTGCTTAAATCAGGGTGAAAACACTATCTTGTTTATTCTGGACTACTACAGCATTAGACAAATTAGCAGATATTTTTACCACTCTTTGGTATTACCTCTCCAGAAACTCTGCCTACCATTTTATAAAGGGATTACTGGTTAAAGATAAGGAAAAGATCTGTCTTTCAAAGGACCTATAATTCCCACCAAGATGATATATATATTGTAATGTTTCAATACCTGTTGATTGTGACTATTTGTTCTGTGGGAAGTTTCTATTAACTATGACCAAAGGATTTGTCTAGATTATGGTTTAAATTTTTGCTGTTAGTGTCAAGTAATCCATTTTAATTGTTTGAGATACCCAATGTGACAAGACAGTATATACTTCATACACTAAATACTGCTAAGCAAAATAAATTTTTTAAGTAAAGGTTTAGATGAGAAATACATGCAAAAGCAAAACTGAAAACATTTCTTCTTTACTATGTTTCAGTTTGTTTTTTACAGGGGCATTACTTATTATTTAATACTACTTAATATCAAAACACAGACCTGGGATATAATGCTAGTAGAGAAGCTTCATACAAGTGATAGGACAAGGGTTAATGGCTTAAAACTAGAAGAGAGGAGTTTAGATTAGACAATAGGAGTAAAATCTTTACTGTGAGGATTGTCTTTACAGTGCCGACAATCTTTGTGGAAGGAAAGTAAAACAACTCAAGGCTGACACAGCAGCAGCAGAAGTCATTAAAAGGTGCATGTAAACAAAAGAGGTTTTAGGACTTCTGGGAAGGCAGAACGTAAACTTTAATAGGTAACTGCTCTCTCAGTCTCTGCCTGTTTTCTTTAGGTTTCTAGGTTAAAGTGAGTTACTAATACTCACTAGAAGAAAAATCAGTCTGGTAAATAATGTATCCAGTTAAAATGAATATGTTAAAACCTATCGATAACCCAGAAGTCCTTTCAGTCCTACGTCCTATTTGAAGGGACCCCATTATTTTTGTAAGAACACACTAAGTGTCTAAATTGGGGCATATCAGGGAAGTGAACAGCAATTAATATCTGCAGAAGATTTTTTTTCCCCCTGCCATCTTGCCTACATGAATTAGCAGGAATTTCTTCACTGGCAAACAGACCTATTGGTAGATGTCATCAGCCCAGCTATATCAAAATGCTTTGAACAAGATTCATTTTACCTGAGCTTTGACAGCTCTGTGTAGCTTTCTATATTGAATGAGTAACCCTAGGCTGCAAGCAGTGAAGAAACAAACATTGTTAGGAAATCACTGACATGGCCTGTTTTAGACAAATACTTAGGATAAAAACATGCTGGGCTCCAGTCACTGAACTGACTCCATCTCTGCATCTCCATCTGGTCAGGTTCATTCAGCTTAGTGTAGCTTTATCTAAGGGAAGGGATGGGGAGGGAGCCAAGAAACTATAAACTAGTCAGTGTAACTTTGATTCCAAGATGGATAAAAGAACAGTTACACCTATTCTAAGTAGTTAGAGGAAAGGAAGATCAGGACTAACAGAAAATGTGTAAAAACAAGGCCAAGCCAATCTCAGTCACTTTAATGACAGGGTAGAGTCCTGTGGTAAGCAGCTGCAACATGAGTTAACAGGACTTTTGACACTATCTTGCATGACACTCATGTAAGCAAGCCAGAGAGCCTAGATGAAATGGCTGCTAAAGGTCACAGTGATATTCACAAGGAAGGTTGTAAGATTTCTTTATCTAACTGGAAGGCTTTAAGAGAGGGCTGGACAGACGGCTGTGTTCTAAGTCAGTTTTTTCATTCATTACTTGAAGGAATAATGATCACATTTTCAAATAACTCAGTGCCAAGAGATGCTGCTCTTTTAGAAATAAACTTAGATCTTAAAACAGTCTTGAGAATTTGAAAAACAGGATGCACTTTGATATGGGTAAGTAGGGCACGTTACACAATAATCAAATGCAGAAATAAAATGGGAAAGAATTGGCTTGCAGCAGTCATAGAATCACGGAATGGTCTGGGTGGGAAAGGACCTTAAAGATCATCTAGTTCCAAGTCCCCTGCCATGGACAGGGACACCTCCCACCAGACCAGGTTGCTCCAAGCCCCATCCAGCCTGGCCTGGAACACTTCCAGGGATGGGGCCTCCACAGCCTCTCCGGAAAACCTCTTCCAGTGTCCCACCACCCTCACAGTAAAGATTTTACTCCTATTGTCTAATCTAAACTCCTCTCTTCTAGTTTTAAGCCATTAACCCTTGTCCTATCACTAAATGCCTTTGTGAAAAGTCCCTCCCCAGCTTTCTTGTAGGGCCCCTTTCAGGTACTGGAAAGCTGCTATCATCTCCAGGGAGCCTTTTCTTTTCCATGCTGAACAACCCCATCTTTCTCAACCTGTCATGCAAGGCAAAAACTTGAGAATGAAACTAAATGTTAAGACAACAATGTCAGTTGCTTGGAAAAAAAAAATCACACTATGTAGAAATGCGTTTTAGGTAATACACAGCAAATCTGTTATACACATGCCCCAGTTAGATGCCAGCTGGGATACTACATTCAATTTGGGGTATTGAACTCAAGAATGAACCAAAAGAGTCCAAACAAATAGCAACAAAAATGACCTAGGAGTCGAGTAAACATGACCTGCGAAGGAGGATTTGAAAACCTCCTGGTTTCTTAGTCTTGAGGGAAAAACAAACAAACGAACAAACAAAAAAACCAAAAAACCCCAAAACCAATCAACCAACCAAACCAAACCAAACCAAAAAAAAAAACCAAACCAAAAAACAACAACAACAAAAAAGGAAAATAAAACAACAGTCTCCGAATATAATATGCTCTGGCTAGAAGAAAAGTAATAAACTATATAACTATATTCTGGGTCCCCTGCTTATGGGATAAGGAATATTCTACTTAGCCTTTAGCAAGGAAATCTTAGGCTGGACTTCAAGAGAGCTTTCTGAACATACTAACAGTGAAACATCACCATGTTTTGCTGAAAAAAACCCTGAAAAGTCTGTCGGGAGAATTTTAGTAACAGGTTAAAAAAACCCCAAACATTGGGAATTATGCACATTTAATTGATTGAGGGTAAATTAATTTTTAATATCATTTCTAGACTAATTTTGTTCCTATTTTTGTGCAATCTTTAGAAAAATATAATTAATCTTAGTATGATAATTCAATTAGAAGTCTTTCTATTGATATTTTGTACAAAAGCCAGTTTGCTAACAATCTAATACAAATGTAAATTTGCTTTGCCTCCCCAACAAGCAGCCTTAATTCTAAACGAAAAAAATGCTAAAGCAAATATTTTCTGAGTAATAATGATTACATATTAATCTTTGATGACTGGGTAGGAATAGAAAGATCAACCTAAAAAAGAAACACTGCTGCAAATCCCAAGTATGTGTGGAACAGACTTACTAAAGCATTGCAACAAAAATGTTACCTGTACTTCATTTAGAAATAGGCATTTCCAGGTAAATCCAAAGCTGCTTGTCTCAAAGCTTTCCCAGGCTTTTCTACTCCTCCTGTCATTCTGGTCAATGAAGCAGTGACACCATAGGGATATGCTAGGAGTGCCACCTGCACGGCTCATAGTTCAGCAGTAAAACTGAATGCCCTTTCAAGTACTTCAGAAAAAAAAAAAGAAAAAAAAAAGGAAAAAAAAAAGCTACTTACCTTATAAAACCTAATGGATTGAAGAGCAACAAGAAGGAATTCCCATCTAAATGCAAATCAAGACAGACCCATACTGAATGCAAGAGTAAACTACAAATGGTAATTTTCCCACCATTTGCTAGTGTTCCTTACTACAATTAGAGTTCTATACAACTCAAGTAGTTAACAAGCTCTTCTCCTGATGAGCTGTCAATGAACAATTCAGAATTTTTCCAAATATATGTCATAGATGAGCTTGTTCTCTTTCAATATGCTTGTGCAGAATTAATTCAAAACACTGCTTTTTTTTTGTTTCATTTAGCCTGGTGGAAAAAGATAGGAATTATCAGAAAAAAAAAAAAAAAAAGGTTTCATCTGCTGGTTAAATTGTGAATTAAACTCCTACTTTTTTTCTGCTAGAGTGCGATAACCAAAACCAGTCAGATCCCTTCAGTATTTAAAAACCCCAGCTGCACATGGAAATGCTGGCTGAGGGGTGGCAGTGCAGGAATCCATTGGGTGGTTAAAGAACATTTTCCTTCTCAGTGAAGAGATCTGGACCTGTTTCTGATAAAGTCCTCTTTACCTCCCAAAGCTCAGAGTGAACAGAGCTGCTGGGCAGGAATTGTAGTTTCTACCATGTCTTTTAGGAGTCTCTGTTCCAGCACTAAGTAAACTAGCAAGGGAGGGAATGTCTCATACAAAATGCTGGATTCAAGTATTTTCTTCCTGTACCTGGAAGAAATGCAATAAGACTTGCTCTAGTCTTAAAATGCTTTTGAAATATTAGGTACTATAATCATGTCGGTGTGTAGCCTGTATAAATGAAGCTGGTAGCAATTCAGAGATTAGAGTTTGGTTAGAACACAGTAACCAAATCCCAAAATAAAGCCTGACATAGGAAATGCACTCTCTGTTGGCACTGTGTATTCTCCACTGGAACCTTGCTGGGCTCAGGGCAGTGCTTTGCCTCGAACCTACAAGGCCCTCAGGGAACGAGAGGCACAACTATCAGCAGGTATGAAAGTGATGAAGTAAGGTTATGTATTCTATATGCCTTTCCATACTGTGTAGTGAGGTTAAAGGTGGCTCTAATGGTTTCATTTTAAAAGAGCTCTGAGTTTGCCATTGGATATGAACTATGGCCTGAAAAGACTTTTTTTTCTTCATCCCAATATCATCAGAGTGGTCCTAAGCAGGAGTCTTTTGACTTGGGATACAAGTCAATTATATATTGCTGTTACCTTTTAGAACTAGTAACTAGTCTTCCACTGCAGGTATCCTCCCACATAACAATTGCTATAATATTAATTACTATAGGGAGTTAATTATTAGTGATAAGCAGTCAAAGTCTAGGATCTTTAATAGGTTAAACAGATCATGCAAATGGAACAGCAATCAAATTTAGCCAAATCCCCCAAAAAAGAAAAAAAACAAGGGAATATAGGAGTGCACTGAGTACTAGGAAAGGTGATGAAATGGACACCATATTGCTATTGATTCTTCACTGCAATTACAGTGTTGAGTGTTGAAATCTGTTTACCCTGATGACCTCTGAACTGACTGTGTAGTGATTTCACAGTTTTAGTGGAGTGCACTTCCTAAATATTTCTGTATGGAAATGTGTTTAATCCCAGTGAGTTCTGTCACTGACTTAATTGAGAAATAGAATAGATTTACGGAACTTTATTTGATCTAACATAAGAAATAAAGAACCTATCTTATAAACAAAGTGTCCTGCAGCACCTCACTTTGAAAAAAAATATGGTAGCAGTGACAGAAGAATTAAACACTTCTGAAAAATATATTTCAAAAGAAGTAAAAGACCAAGGAATAGTCTAGATCCCCAGCTAAATTCTTACAGAGAAGTCAAGGCAGAAGTGGAGAAGAAGCGGGATTTGTTTACATAACCTCTAATCTCTGGCTGTCTGTCTGATCCTGTATCACTCTGCAACTCAGATAAAGCAGACTTTTGACTCAGGAATATCAGAAGCATTCTCTACATAAGCCTTTGTGGCCAACATTCATTCCTCAGATTACTCATGCAGAATATAGGTGGAGTCTGAATCAATATTTTCAGCGTGACATGTTATTTAATCAACTCAACAATATAAATTCTGTCCTTTTGAACACAAAGTTCAAAGCAGTTAAGAAGTTGTGAGGAGCAAACCCGAGTTCATTAAGAATAGTGATGTTACAAGCCTGCTCCCTGACTCTGCAAACACAGGGATGCCACTTACTGTTGTAATCTATTTCAGAGTTTGTAAGTGTTCTTGTTGTAAATGTTTATTGTATGTGCTGGAAAAGATATACCTTAGCTCTTTTCACACATATGCTTGAGTGCTGCTTAGTCTCTTTGAAATAGGACCTGCCTCTTATCACTGAGGGGCATGGTTAAGAGCAAGGGGAAACTACTGCTGGAAGGACCTGCAGCAATCAGGTAGGAAGTATGATTATAGTAGATACTTTAAAAATTCCCAAAGAACAGATTAAGATAGCATTAACGGTAAAAAAACAAGGTAAGCATCCACTAATTTAATGTGAATGGAAAAGAGTAAGAGTGAGCCCAGATTTAGTGAGTCTTCATTCGCTGGCATTGAATCCAACAATATTTGTGTTAAAGTTAAGCGCTTACTTAAGTACTTCAGCTGGATTGAGGCCAGAGTACTGATGAGTAATCATAATCTCTGCAGAAGAGAGGCCACTGAGAAAAACAAATTTGAAAAAACCCCTCAGAGGCAAATCTGATTTAAATTAACACATTTACTGTACACCATTTCACTTTCTTCATCTCAGTGTTCTGTTTCAAGGCCACAGTCATGGATAGTGACTTCACTCTGCAAACATTCCACCAGCTTTCAATGATGATATTTCTTAAAATGAAACACCTTTTCCCTAGCAAGGCCTCAAGTTAACTAATGCCACACTTCAGCACACCCTTCAAAATTCTAGTAACTTATTAGTTGCCTACTGTTAAAATGTAATTTTCAGTTTTGGAAGGCTGAAAACAGATCTCCTGAGCCTACACGTTAGCAGGATGATGCAGGTCAGAGTTACAAGCATGGTTTGCTGAAGCAGAGAGACAACCCTCAGAGCAGAATCACCACAAACTCGACAAAACTTCCTTGAGTAATTTACACAGACCTGGGCTGAACAAATCACTCTCTGGCCCCAGCTGCACTAAGAAGTAGGTGACTGCAGGCAAAACACGGAGAAAATGAGCTGTGTTCATTTGTGGCTATAGGTGGCCACTTTCTGCAGCCACTTCCTATGACTGCGGAGCTCAGGACTCAATAGGACACCAGAAGGAGTATTTGAAAACTAACTCAAAGAGGCAGGCAAAGATAATGAAGTATTTTCCAGTGCAGCTCTAGGAGGACATGAAACATCTAAGAAGAACTACCCCATAGCACTCAGGGGCTGTGTGATGGCTTTCAAGCCCACCCCACAAGCTCACAAACTCCAGGCATAAGTGCCACCAGTGGTCCCACCAAATGTTTTGAAGTTTGTTATCTCAGAGTAGCTACTATTATGCATAGAGAAAGCAATATATTAATAAACTGTTTTCAACACAGAGACTGTGGTTGACCTGTAATCTCCAAATAAATTAATTTTTGACAAAAAGCTGGTTTTCAGATGGCAGTGACTCTGCGTAGCTTGAGGAACCTGACCCTCTTCCTGAATTACTTTTTATGGATTCACAAATACATAAGCTTAGATGCAAATTCAGTCTGTAGTTAAATGTCCACAAAAAGCTGAAATTATTTCTTTATATGCATCCCTAGGGCTTTTTATGTTAGCTTATCACATGCTCTCAAAATATGGAAATAAAGCACTGCAGTCAATACCTTGTTTGAGAAGACTTCTGTCTTAACAGAGTGGTACCTCCCAGTTAACAGTGGTACAAAAGCATACTGTTTAAATTGTCATTACAAGGTAAGGTAATAGTTGAGTCATAAGACAATCTACCCTTTTTGAAATAAATAGAAAAACTGGCACAGATTTCAGTCAAGCCAGGATTCAAATCTATTTATACTACATTAACTTGTATATAAGCCCTATGGAGATGCCTCTTCATTTCTGAATAAGACTTAAGAAGCAGACTGGAAATCTAGAGTCAGTTTAACTTAAATTTAAAAAAAAAAAAAAAAAGAAAAAAAAAAAAAAAAGAAAAGCAGTTGGATATTAAATTAAATAATGAAGTCAGTAGTTTGAGATTAAAGTGGTTGTTTCTGCCAGATTGGTCATATATCAAAGTTAATCATCTTTTGAGACAAGGAGTATCATCTTTTGAGATGAAAAGTTCTCAGAACTCTGGACTTTTTTATCAGGGAGACTGCTGAGCCCTGGTCTGTCTGCCAGAGAGGGAGCCAGTGGAAGTGCTCATGGAGGAGTCATGGCACTGCAGAAGGGAAACTGCTGTTGGCTGGGCAATTCCAAGGCCTACCCTTGGCCATTTGGTTTATTAAGCACTGGAGTTTCAGCTGGGTTGTTCCCAGAACATGCCCAAGTAAGGCCTTACGAGGGACAGTATGGGACATTCCTGCAAGAAGGGGAGCTGATTTGGCTTTGACATTTCAGGGGTTGTTATATTAATTTTTAGTTTGTTTTGATGATATTTTAAGGTCTTGGGAAAGGCATGCTGAGTTTGGAATAGATGTCTGGCTATGGACTTCTAGAAAAACATTAAGTATTTATTTAAGGTTATTACTAGGCTTAGGTAGACATTACATCGATTCATGGTTTTAAAGTAATTTCATGGGTACTTGTGGTTAAAAGAAGTAAAATCAAGCACGTCTACATTACAGTGCACAACATCAGTTTTGGGGAATGTCTGTATAAATACTCATCTTTACATAACATGCAGGACAATGTCCTATTATAATGTTCTGAAAATTATCAGTTCTTGAGCATGTCCAAACTGTTTTAAAAGAGTCTCTAAAATAAACACAGAATTCAGAAGAGCAGCCTGCTTTACAGTGATCTTTTGTGTCAATCTTGATGTGTTCTGAAAACCTGCCAGCTTTCTATGTTATTACAGTCTGCAGTGTAAAAGCCTGTTGCTCCAAACTTTAAATACACCACATGACACCTATGGTTAGCTTACCTTAAGCAACTTGCAACTCCTGTTCTAGAAGAAATATCTGAGTTCTGTAAAAGTTTTTTTATGTATTTGTCATCTCTTTGACTTAGAGAAGTGTTATCCCATTTTTTTATAAGTGGGGAACTGAGGTTTTGGGAGACCAAGTGACTCAGAGCCATACAAGTGATCTCTGCTAGGACAGATGGTTGCAGCCAGCTCTCTCTGATCTCTAAAGCATGCCCTAGCTACTGGCACTGTATTTTTCTCCCTTCTAAACTCTCATTTTGCTTAAAAATTCCACAACTGAAATGCCCTTTGAATTCCAGTATTTCTTCTCTAGAACAGCAACAGCCAAATGCTTGAGGCAATGAGGAAAAGGAAGGTTGAAGAAGTCCTCCTCTTCTCTGAAGAATCTCTGTACTTGTAAAATCTCAGATAAAGGAAGAAACTATTTGGTGACTGTTTGCGTTATGTCCTTTTGTACCAAAGTGGTGCTCAGTGGCATCCTGCTGTCTCTTTCTGAAGACGTTTCCAGGAAAGAAAGGTGTGCGCTCTCCATGGAAACTATTCCTCACAGTACTCCCTAAGAAATCAGCTTTGGCAGCATCCTGTCCCTGTGTGCAAGAGGTCTTCTGGGATTTACTTTTGTGCAGTCCTTACAGCAGAGTGAAGGGCAGGGGCTTGGGGAGGAATCTTTTGTCTTCTTTCGTAAGCATTTCTTCATCAATAGCAGTTTCCACTTATGCAAGGAGCTGGATCCTGACATAGTACACACCACAAGTGTTTCCAAGTAAATACAATCCCAACACCCAAAGCCTGAAAGGCCAAACACACAGCAGCAGGCAGATAGCAATCTTGCAGCTGCTGCTCCCCCTGCCACTCAGCTATTTTCCATTGTCGCCAGGAGGTCTCTTCTGATTCCCAAGCCCTTTTCCTCACTTAGTCTTTGCGGAACATTCAGTGTTTTCTCCAACTCTTTCTCCATTCTCAGTCTGTTCATCAGCTGCCCTTCTCATCTTCAGTACCTGTGCTAATGATTTTTATGTTTTTTAATAGACAATAAAAATAGTACAGAGACCCTGATCCACCAAAGTGACAAGGCATGCACATAGCTTTAAGTGCTCTAATACTGTTGACTCCAACAGGACTACCAACATACTTAAAATTAACCACACAAATATTTAAGTGCTTTCCTGGATCAAGGCCATCACCACATTGACATTAACCAAAACAAAGCAGCACCTGAGATTCAGCAACATAAATACATAACAACCTCAGCCAAACTCAGTGCTGTAACCTTCAGGTTACCTTTCTTCAATGCCTGCTGTCATTGCTATGTTATGGCTACACTTAAAATCTATTCTGCAAGCATTTACTGGAAGAAGTGCTTAGGAACAACCCTGTTTAAGCCATTGCTTTCTTATGGTCTTAGAATTTGCCCGGCCTGTTTTGCTAGATCAGACCCTTGGACAATAAGGTCCTCAGAGCAAGAATTGTGTTTATTTTTCTGCTTGAATCATATGTGCTCATATACCACAAAATAGCAATTAGTAACCTTTTGTTCTGAGGTACAAGGAAAAAGGCTTTCTACATGCCACTGATGCTCTGCCTTGTGCAATTGTAAGTGAAGAAGTGTGATAAATACAAATTTCAAAAGCCTAAAGTATTAACTTTATCACCAGCAATTTACTGTAACCCTAAACATGCAAAAAGACAAATTAAAACCTCTGCTCTTGAATTCTGCCCTGCATTCCCTTCTTTTGCTGACCTTCTGCCTCCATTACCATTTCTCTTTTATCTGTCACCAGTTTACTTTTCAGCTTATAAGCCCCATATGGTAAGAGCCTTGTCCTTTATTAATCAAAAAATAAGATTAGGCATACCTTGGGCACTCTACTAATCATTATTGTCTTCCTACAAATGTCTTCCACATGGCCCCACCCTCAGTTCCAGCTGAGAATGCTGTTGTGAACAAGCTCAAAGAATAAATATTTTGCATTCATTTCACCAGCACAATGGAAACATTTTTCCAAGCTGCTGCCAAGATGGTATCTAGTCCTCTTCTGAGTCAGCAGCCCATGCAGCTGACTTTCAAATGGCCAAACTTGCTTGATTATAATCTTAAAAGAAAAAAACACATGCACAAGCTGTATTTTTAAAGAACTATACTGCTCTCCTTAAGCACAAGCAGGTAGTGACACTGTGAAATATGAAATCTGAGGGAAAGCAGCCTTACAGAAGTGAGTGTTGGTTGTGATGTCCCAATTTATTTCTCCCAACTTCAAAAGTTTATTTCATCCAGCCAGAGGAAGGGACTGGGGAATGTTGTGAAGAAGTGAGAAAGAAATATCACTGCTTTCTGTAGTCCATGTCCCTTTGGTATCAACCAGCTTTTCTGATTCTTTAAAACTCTGTTGGCCATTAAAGACAGTGTATCTAAAACTACAATACTGACAAAACTGGGCTTAGAGACATGGAGATGGCAAGGAACTGAGTTCCCTTCTATAAGCATTTTTCACTTATTCTGGGCTGTATTTTCCCTCTAGTCATAGCAGGCATGATGCAGCAGAACAGGTTCAAAACTGTGCATCTCCTTCCTCCATGGAAAAGCTTTGGTCTGCAATCACTACTGCTTTATGAATAATCAGCCTAGATGCTAAATAAGTTTTATGTACCAAAATTATCCAGATGTAGCTGGTAGGACAGTGCCAGGGATCCTTGATTAAGCTGCAGCTTTACATTAAATCAGAGTATGTTACTATGATATTAGAAGTATGTTATGCTTCTAATTGCTAATGAAGTTTACTCTTACGAGAAGTTCCAGTCTTCTAGCAAATAATAGGATACTTATTAAATTAACAAGTCTAAAATTCAGAAATTAACATGAGAAATCAGTTCAGTGGGTAAAATTAGGATGTCAATCTTAAAGCACTCTCTTACATCATGTTGCTAATTCAAAAGATATCTATCTATAGAGACACACAAGGCCAGATCCTTAGGGTTAGCCTTTTCACACCATGAGTAGAGCAGGACTTAGAGTGATAAAAGTCACTTAGCTTTAAGCCACTAACTCTGTCTTCTGGCTGCTGGGGTCATAATTTTTGTACCAACATGTATCTTAAGAGACTTACAGATAGTCTAGTTTGAATTGCCTTAGCTACTTACAGCCTTATGAGAGCTGTCAAAGCAGCTGGGAATTGATTTGCCTCAGCATTCTGGCTATTCATCCTTTCCACCTGGCCTTCCTCCTTTTGATCTAGGCATAGGAACAGGAATTGTAAGACTTTATGCTATGAAAATAATTTCTCCACTGAGTGACTCCATAGGTAGTTGATTAGATTATCTCTGTGGCTGGAAAAATCCACAGCCTGACACAGACACACAGTTCCTTAGAACAGAAAATAAAAAAAATCATCCCTCTGCAATACAATTTCACTGCATCTTAAGACTGATTGCCAAGAATCTGACCACTGCAACCAGAAAAAAAATAGCCTAGTAAAGCAATGTTTTGGTAGGTTGTGAATAGACGTTTTTCATTTTTTCTTCTAAACCAAATAAGGCGCTTTAAAAAAAAAAAGCAAATTAACCACAGAAAATGGCTAGTGAGATGTTTATTACATATTTAAAAACTAAAAGGGGAGGAAAATACCAAATATAATAAAAACTATAAGACTAGTAGGGAGAAGGTGAAGTGGGAGAACAGAATATTAATAAAATGGGAGCTGTAATTAAGAAGTAGTGCGGTATAGCTGAAGCTTTCTATTTTTGTAATGTTCAGTTCCAAGCAAGCTTGCTGTTTCATTTATTCTTTATGTCCTGCTGAATCACACTATGGGCTTTCCAACCATTTAGTATAATTCTCCTGTGAACCTATATGCAGCTCAGTGGAGCCACCATGATGCTTTATCAAAGGAGACAGAAATCAAACCAGGTGGGCTCAAAACGTTTTCCTACTAATATTGTATGTCATTGCTATGTAGCTCACCAAAAAGCTGATCTGTTACTAGTCCTGCAACAAGTCAGTTATATGCCAGCTGTTGGACAAATATATACCATTTTAAAATTAAATACACTTCCACGGGGACACTAACAGTTCCAGTAGGGAGAAATGTTTAAACAGTGATGGCTTATTACAGCCCATAGCATCTGTTAAAGAACAGAATCATCTCCCCAAAGGAGTGCTGGTATTAAGGCACTTAAAACTAGCCTGAACACAACAATATTTCAGGAGCTTTCTTCACTGGTAAATGACAGCCCTTCTGGTTCTGATTTCTGTGATCATTTTACTGTGGTGTAACTCAAACCCGAATCACAGCAATGCCTTACCACTATAATATATTGCCTTTAACCCACACGAATGCTGAAATAGAGATTCCTTGTGCATTTGCAGACTGCATTTTTTTATTTGCCAGCCTGTGATTTATTTTTTTTTTCCCAAGACAACATCAGAATCAAAGAATGCTTTTCTGTTTTCTTCATCAGATTTAAATCTCTTTAATCAGATTATGGAGCTCTGAAATGTGACATGGCTTTTTGGAGAGAGCCAAACTGAAGGACCTGCTGCACATATCCTGGTTCCCAGGCTTCCTGCCAGCAGCAGGTGGTGATGCAATAGCCTTTCATGCTGAACAAGTTAACAGCCCTGGGGTTGACTTTACTACGTTTTGGCTAAGAAACAGCATGAACAGCCTTGCAGGGAAGTGCCACTGTTTAACAAGCAAGTAGCTGCAGAAACAATCTTGCTTTTCCCTGTCTGCAACTTGGACTGGAAAAGAAAGTCCCATCTGCACATCAGGTCTCTCCTCTTCCATAGGCTGGAGCAGCAAGGACTGAGGAAAATGGATGCTGACTGGATTCTGTCAGTTCTTCCTCTGTGCTGTATCTGCAGCTTTTTCAGGGCTTGCTCAGATAAGTTTGGAGTAAGTTTCAGGCTACCTTCTGTCTGAGATGCCCTATTCTTAAGAAAGTTCTGGGAAATCACTCAGAAGTTACTTGGCAAGCAGTGGTTAACTACACAAACACATGGAAAGGGCCATTTGTGAACATGTTCTGCCTTTATCACTTCTTCTGAGCAGAGGAAGCCCCAGCCCTGTTTTTCACCAAAAGAGAACTCAAAGGAAACTCCTCAATTTACAGTTAGCACCTTCTTTCTTTGGCCTGGACTCCTCTCATGCCAGGAAAGGGGAAACCCATAAAGACCGCGAAACGCTGTACCACAAAAATGTTTGTGTTTGCAGGAGACAGGGAATGCTGCTCTTTTCACACAGTGTCTTATGCACCACTGGAAGAAGAAAGAATGAAATGAGAAGGCTAGAGCCATATTAAGCTCAACATATTGCATTCCTCTTCAAAATACAGGCAAAGTGGAAACAGGGCAAACATGTTTGTTATTTAACTTGCAGCCTCTCTACATTCCTTTCAGGGTTAGTAATGTCACATTAGAGAAGAGTTATCATTTACCACTTACCACCTGAAGATTATGCTGCCCAAACAGCACAAGGCCAAAGTACATTCATGAACTGCACTGTGAAAAATCAAATTGCTCCTTCCCTATCTCATGCAGTGCACAGTAATCTTTTGGTATAGCTTTGATCTCTTATCAGCTGAATTTCTCATTACAGCCTTCTAACTCAACCACCAGGAACATGTAAATACCCAGAGGAAAGCCTGGAAGAGCTGTTGCAATGGTGTGTCACAGCCTCATCACATCTAGTTTTGGCACCTAACAGAAGAGACTCAGAAATGCAACACCTGGAGTCACGCCATTTCTAATCCAGGCAAAAGGCTGTCCCTGCCCCTTGAAGCTTGATGCATCCCCTGCAAATGCCTCTCTGTGGGCTACAGAGACAACCAGGGTTGCTATACTCCCCACTTAAGCAGCTCAGATAGGTTTCTGAAGTTAGGTGGGATAAATCCAGACCTTAGTGATTATCACAAGCTTATCAGGAGGTTAACTGCTTAGGTTTGTACACTTTGGTGAGATGGCACTTGCTGAAGGAGGATCTCCCTCTGGCAGGAACTGTCTCACTTTTTATTCCCCTCACCGGAATTTAAGGCTTAAAAATCAGATCAAAATATACACTGTTAAAAGTGCTACTAAAACATGAGAAGTTTTTATTATATCTGCTGGGAAATAAATATATATATTTTTTTCTTAATTCATAATATCTGAGAAGTTGTGTCAGCCTGGTGAAATTCCCACTGACTGGAAAAGGGGAAACATAACCTCCATTTTTAAAAAGTAAAAAGGAAGACGTGGGTAAGTACACACAGTCACCCTCACCTCTGTGCCTGGAGCAGATCCTACTGGAAATTATGCTAAAGCACTTGGATAATAAGGAGGTGATTGGGCACTGCCAGCATGGCTGCACTGGGGGCAAATCCTGCCTGGCAAATTTGGTGTCCTTCTATGATGGAGTTACAGCACTGGCGAGTAAGAGAAGAGCAGCTGATGTCAGCATTTGACACTGAATGACATTCTTGCCTCTAACTTGGAGAGGCATGGACTTGACAGATGGACCATTCAGTGGATAAGGAACTGGATGGATGGTCTCAAAGAGTTGTGGTCACCAGGTCAATGTCCAAGTGGAGACAAGTCACAAGTGGCATTCCTGAGGGGTCAGTACTGGGAGCAGTGGCTTTTAACATCTTTGTTGGAGACATGGACAGTGGGATTGAGGGAGCTCTCAGCAAGTTTGCTGACAAAACCAAGCTGTGTGGTGTGGCTTGACACACTGGAGGGAAGGGATGCCATCCAGAGGGATCCTGACAGGCTTAACAGGTGGGCCCATGCAAACCTCATGGAATTCAACAAATGCAAGCTCCTGCAGATGGGTTGGGGTAAACCCAAGCACAATTACAGGCTGGGCAGAGAATGGATCAAGAACAGCCCTGAGGAAAAGAAGCTGGGGGTGCTGGTTGATAAGAAGCTCAACATGAGCTGGCCATGTGCATTTGCAGCCCAGAAAGTCAGCTGTGTCCTGGGCTGCAACAAAAGAAGTGCAGCCAGGAGGTCAAGAGAGATTATTTTCTCCCCTCTGCTCTCATGAGAGTGTCCCTGCAGTGCTGTGTCCAGTGCTGAGGACTTCAACCTAAGGACACAGAGCTTCTGAAGCAAGCCCAGAGGAGGCCACGAAGATGATCAGAGGTCTGGAGCACTTCTCCTATAATGACACTGAGAGAACTGGGGGTTGTTCAGCCTGGAGAAGAGAAGGCTCTGGGAAGAACTTCAAGAACCTTCCAGTACATGAAGGGGCTACAGAAAAGCTGGGGAGGAACATTTTACAAAGGCCTGTAGTGATAGGACAAGGAAGAATGGTTTCAAACTGAAAGAGGGTAGGCTTAGAGAAGTTATTAAGAAAAAAATCTTCCTAAGAGGGTGGTGAGGCGCTGGCACAGGTTGCCCAAGGAAGTTGTGTCTGCCCCATCCCTGGAAGTGTTCAAGTTTGGATGGGGCTTGGACCAACCTGTTCTAGTGGGAGGTGTCCCTGCCCATGCAGAGGTGTTGGAACTTCATGATCTTTAACATTCCTTCCAACTCAAACCATTCTATGATTCTGTGATTCCTCCATGCCTTTTCTCTTACTGAACAGATGTAAATGTTCTGCCACACAGTCTCATACAAATAAAAAGCAAGTATACAATCAGCTCAAATGCTGTTAGTTATAAAATGGTCTAGGATTAGTTGCAAATCTTGATACTGCACCTTTCTACAGTTATCTGCTCTTCTGTGTTTTTTTAAACAATAATTCCAGGTCTGGGTCTAAAGTTTCCTCTTTGATACTGCAATGTATGTGGCAATCAGGAATAATTTATAACACTTCTGGGATCACACACATCATCATCACTAGTTAAACAATATAATAAGATGTAAATTGACAGAGCCTTGTAGATCAGGGTTAACTTCTCATTTCAGTTGTCAGCACAGAAGCTTCCCTGTCATTACACTGATCATCTAACAGCATGACCACTATGAAACCATTATCATATAATTTACAGTATGTTTCTAAGATAACTGGAATTGTTATGCCAAACATGGTGATCTAAGCAAACAAGAAATTGAGTTTGCCTTTTTAAGATTTGTTTATGGCCTGTGCCACTTGAAAACATGTTTTCATTAACACAAAGCTCAGAATAAATTAAATGTTTGAAATACAGTACTCCAAACAAGAATGTTGATCTTCTGCTGTCATATTTGTAAAGGCATGCTAGGTAAATAACTTGCAGGGATCAAAAGACAAGGCAGTCCAGACTGAACACGCATCGGCATCAGACATGTGGTCTTCTGCTGAAATTTATCCTTTCTCTCCTCTAAGTATTTCTCCTACTAGAAGAGCATGGCAAATCTCCCTGTCTGGTTTCTGTTGAAAAATTAATCATACACTGATTTGTTCCTCACGGATCTGTAGCCACTGACATTTGTTCCCAAGTGAAACAAAACCTAATGATTCACTGGTCCCCCTGCACACTCACTGTTCTCAGATATAAATGAGGACAGAGGGTACAAACTAAAGATAATCAGGAACTATTTTGTATTTCTGTATCTTCTGAACAGGAGATACTTATCAGTCCAACATACTGTTTCCATCCAGATTCTCTCTTGTGCATAAATATAACCACAGCAGTTTCTGAGAATTCGGTTTCTTTATTTTGGCATCTTCTACTCACTTTCATATTGTATGCATCAGCAAATAGTTAAAAACAAAACAATCTTTTAGGTATTCCAGTCAGTGGAATGTGCTAAGATTATGTTGCTTTCACATTTCTATTCTGACAGGTACAAAAGACTCCTCTGTAGCTGCATAACAAAGATAAATACATTCATATGCAAATAATACAACAGACTGAAAGCAATCAAAAATATTTTTGTGTCCTAAAAGCCTTTGAATTTTCTAATTTATGTGTCCCAAGACTATTACTTATTTGGAAAGGCAGTGAGTTGGCTGGAGAAAAGTTACTGCTGGAATTCCCTAAATATCACTGCAGGATTTTATTTATTAATGTAGTTATTTACTTTTGCATAGTAGGAGAACAGAAAGCCTGTATTTTGTAAGGAGAGTTTAGCTTTCTTAATCTATAAAAACAAAGGTTGGCTACAGGTACAACAGGATGTAACAAACAATGAATGAAAGTGGCTATTAATTTTGAGAGCAAATGGTCATAACTTGTCCATGAAAAAAAAAATCAGAGCCTTCCCAACCACTACAGGTGTCAGCAAAACAGAGCATGTCTTGGACTTGAAAGCAGTATGTGAGCCTTAATTAAGTATCTAAACACCTTCAGCATAACAACGGCTGCTGCTGTGGAGCTACCTGACACAAAAGCAAAAAGTTTTGGGATTGCTGTGTTAGCGTGTTCAGATCCTGGAACAACTTTTCCATGGGCGAGTGGGAGGAAACTTCCTGCTTTTCAATAAATCACTAAGAACTGGAATTAAACAGAACTTGTAGTCATTCAACAGGGAAATAGACCTCGTGAACCTCAATGTCCTTTACAATTCTAGATTTCTAGAGACAGCAAATGCCAAAGATTTTATAGTCCAAGGGGGTAAAAAAAAAAAAATAAAAATCTGAGAAATACAGATACAGGGGAATGAACTCTGGTGACGGATCAGTCTGCTAGTTTCACGAGGCAGGGGAATGGAAAGATACAGTTAATGCAAAGGAATTGGCACAAAAAAGAAAGAAGGGACAAAAAGGGATAGGAACAGCAGAACAAAAGAGCAGTGACACTTTGTGAGGCTCAGGCTGGCCAAGGGAGAGGGGAGGAGGTGGCACACAGTGCGGATGTTGTGGTGGGGAATCTCAGAGGCTGAAATTCATATGTTCCCAGAACTGCTGAGTTCATGCATTCCCAGGAGCTGAAGAAACTTCTCTTCTGGAGACACCTCTGCTGCCTGGGGGACTGCATAAACACCCTGGTAGTGCTGCCCAACTTCCCAGGAGGCTTGATAGCAACCACTGCCATTAGTCACCATCTGCCCCACTCATCTCAGACTCCAAAAGCAGCAGGAACTCCAAACCCCTGCAGCTCAGACTGTGAATTTCTTTTTGATAAACTCTCCCTGGCTGCCAGCTCTCTCATAAGCTCTTCCTAAGGGAGATGAAAGAGAATCCTAAATAAAGTTTTATTCTCTAAAGCAGCATCTCGGCACTGTATGCTGGGAGCTGTAACCAATACAAAGTTCACTTGAGAATAGTACAAAAATTAGTTGCTATTTGGGTAAATCAGAAGGGGAGCTACTACTTCTTAGTGCCTGGTCACCTGAATAATGGGAAAGCTGAGACAGTTCTGAAGTAAATGCCTCATGACATTGTTCTTGTTCTGCTCCACAGTATGAACACATAGCCCATCAGTTGGAATTCAGGAACAGTTACACACAACCCTGTACATTTCCCAGTGGAAAACTGGATACCTGCTTTACTTACTGGTTTTGAGGTAGCACAGGGAGCTGGTGTCATGATAGGAGGCTTGGCTGCACTTTGAGATGGAGGCACAGAAAATCTCTGCCCTGTATCCAGAGGGGAAGAACAGTGAATCCGTGTTTCTAGTCTCTCAGGTTCATGCTTATAGGATTCCAGAGGAAATGTGGGCTGCTTGGTCACTTGTGTTGGGGTAGATGGAGAAGAGGAGAGGCCAGAGGCTGCAAAAAAGAGTAATTACCAAGGATCAGTACAGAAGAAAAGCAGACAAAAATATCAGCTTGACAGTGAAATTGTATTTTTTCATCACATTTCCCTAAATTAGAAGTATGTGCCTCACCTCCTCATTTATGAAAGGGAATTGCTCTACCTGACCATTAAAACCCTTAATCACTCAACTAGTTGAACTGCCTGGTCCATTTACAGGGAGACACAGTGGTAAGTGGAGGGTGCTGGAGGCTTGTGTTGCCTTAGCATCCTGTCTGATTGCTTACTTCTAAAATGATCCTTAGCTCTGGTATGACTTTACTGTTATAATTTTAATACTCTTGTAAGTATCCAGACTACTCGAGCTTTTATGGTTGCTTCGTCTTTTTTTTAATTATTTTAACAGTATCTTGTCCAGCAGTAAGAATAAAACCAGGAGTAGAAGCAAAAAGGAATAGGATCTATTTCTGCTTTCTGTAAGGCTCGTGGCAATGCCTTTATACAAACTAGAACTGTTTTCAGCAGCTTTTGAGGAGGAACTTCATTCATTTATTAGGTTAAAATCAGTATCAGCGGTAGAAAATTTCTCTTGTGAGCATCCTGTTTGCACTTGACACAAGTATCCACCCCAGCTGTATTTCTGTTACGTTCTTAAGGTAGTTCTGAATCGTGACCAAACAGATAATTTAAGCTATGTTTATTATCCACTTAAGAACCAGCAGATATCCACAGCCAAGCAAAAAAATTCAAGTTACAACACCTGTGTTTCTTGTTATGCCTATATGCACTTCAGCAAACTAAGGATGAATCTCTTATGCCAGCATAAATCAGACAGACTTAAATGCATAAGGACTGTAAGGCTCAGCAGAGCTGTATATTTTAAATGGGCTGATGGCAACTACATGATTTCTGAATTTGGTTCATTCTTCTCCTTCCAAAGATTTCTGCAGATGATCAGTTTGTCCAGAAGGAACTGAAGCCCAGCAAAAGGGAGCAGACAAGATAGCATTTCATAAGCATAAAATCCCAAGTCATTCAAAGAAGTGTTTGAGAATATGATGATTCTTGATCATCTCTGTGTGAGCTTTCAAGGCTCCAGCAGAGATTTTTGCACCAAAGCTTTGCATTGGTGAACAGGCAGCCTCTACTAAGTCCCTGCTTTTAACCCAGGGTAAACAGCATTAGTACAACACAACTTTATCCTCATTACCTCTCAGTGACATTTTTATCTCACCGACACTTTCAAAGGAAACTTTGTATTGATTGAAAGCAAGAATAAAAATCAGTAATAACTAAGATGCTAGGCTCAGAAGACTTGAAAGCAAACAACTCAGGGGGGGATCTATTACTTGAAGAAATTATTACTCCTGACGTATATGAGGAAGAATTACCATATCTTATAACTAAAGAAATTAATGAGGAATTTAGGTAACTGTTCTTTAGCTATCATTCTTCACACAAAACAACATTTCTTGATGAGTCTTACATATGAAGAGACTCAACTTTAAGAGAATAGAACTGCTTATCAAGAAATCTGCAAAATAATTGGACTACAATCTGTTTTGTTTGCACTGGGTTTAGTGATGCAGTGTAATGTACTTATTTATTTCAAAGAAAATCCTACTTCTAACTGATAAATTAAGCTTTGACGGAATCAAAAAGGACACCCTGCTCAGTCCCTCTATTCAATCTTTTTCCCAAATTACAGCTGCCCTTCAAGGACTTCCATTTCATTCCATAAGGAGACCTGCAGCTGTGCCAATAAGCAGCAATGACCACAGATACAGTGGACACTGGGTGTTGCAGGCAGATATTAATGTTGGCTAATATGACATGCTATGGGCTGAGGCAAGAATACCCCTGGTGTTTTGAATGTCCTCAATTTCTCCTGATTTCGGTAGGATGGGAGAGTGTTTTGCAACCTGAAGGATTAAAAGGGCACCTAACTTGACTTTTCAGTTTTTGCTTACAGACAAATTTAGGTAAACAGTTCTGGGGAAGATGCTCTTATCTTCTGTGCTTTTATGGATGTACAAATGTTTCCTGAGCACTCACATTAGAATTTGAGCTGGATAGTAGCTGTAATTGATGCAAATGTAAAACCACAAAATGGGAGAAAAACACCATTAGATCTTAAAGTCTTGCTGTTGGGATGTGCTCATTGTGGGCTAATGTATTCATCAAGTCTACAAAAAACACTTCCAGTATGAACAAGCTCTGCCAAAAAAGCAATTACAAGGCATAAGGAAACCTCATATTCCCCTTCCTAACAAGACTGGACTTCCAAGTGTAGAGGACATCTATAGGACACAGGAAGATGTAGATCAGAGGAGACCAAGGAAGTAACATCTCTTACATCCTATGAAAACCATTGCCACCTCATTATAGATGTGTAACAGCACAGCCAGGACAGACAGAGTGGTTTCCATTTCATAAGAACATTCACTGCTGGTGTGTCTCCTTTTGGTTACCAGCCTTGGATAACTGGAGTGAGTTGTCGTGGATAACAAAGATCTGTGGCTCCAGTATCTTTACTGGGAGCCACTCTGAGCCTTACAGTTGCTTCAACTAGGCACTTAAAAACATAAAGTGCACACCCTAATACATTTGAGATTCAATATATCTATGACTCAGTCTCCACATAGAGAAGGAGGGAGAAATTATAATTATTTTGCAAGGTATTGATTAAATTATGTAATTAAACTTCTCAATCTTTAGTACTTAAAAGCCTACCCCATAGCATTATTGTGATATCTATGATATTTACATTTTTACAATACTGAGACTGAAAGAATAATCTCATAGGAAATGTTAAATATTTTTATGATTATTAAAACAAAAGACTTCAGTACAGCTCGATACCCTAAACCCCACAAAGTATTTTATAACAGCCTGCAACATAAAAGAATGAAAATCTGTACTATGTCCCCAGACCAAAATCATTTCAGGAGTTACCAGAAGTTTGCATTAACTTTAATCCTCTTGGACTGCTATCTGAATAGGCAGCATTGGTTTAAATATTTCATTATGTGTATGTGCAGTAGCTCTCCTTTGTACTACAAAAGAAGTTCATTGAAGAAAGAAGTTACAGCTACACACTATGGCTGAAAACAGTTCATTTTGGAGAACATAAACATAAAATTACTAAGCACTCAAAATTAGGCAACAATTCTTGAGTGTCCTATAATGAAGCTGAAAAAATTCACAATATACATAGGATTTTGTAGAACAGTCTTTGAGATTGGCTACAAACTCCACTGTTAAGAAGCTGAACCAATATGGCAAGTAATTCTCCCTTGTGCTAATGTTTCTTTCATCAGACAATGAAACATGGTAACTTTGTGTTCAGAAACTAGTTTTTCATTTTTCTGTAACATAAAGCAAAATTTTAGGCAAAAAAAGAAGAAAAAAAAAAGAGCAAGAAGATCTATCAAATCAGTTACCGTGTCACTGGCTAACACAGGGTTTTATCTGTTGTTTTCTATTCATCATTCCTGTCCAGTTTAAAAACAGCCTAAGAGTTTTAATTTGTTCTGATGCATCCTGATATTTCCTTTCTATGGACAAAACAAGAGTGGAAAAGGAGGGTAACTGTGTGGTCTCCATATTGATGAATCTTAAGTCCTAACATTTGCATAATTGAATACAAATAAGAATATTCATAAAAATATAGGAATACACAGTGAAAAGCTGCATTATTTTAAAGAAACAACTTTCATATTGTGGAACAGCTTTACTCAGAATACGTATGCCAGATCCTAAGGGAACTAAATAGCAGTAGGTTTAATTCTGAGCAAAAGGAGCCCATCTCCAGATGCCTTCTCTCTGTCACAATGATGTCTCTGATCATACACTGGGATGGTGCAGCATTCACTTCTGTGTCTGTATTGGAGCAAACATCAGCTGGGATGTAGTCAGACAGCACAGGTTGGATGCAAGAGCCCTGAGAAAGCACTGCTGTGCCAGCAGAGCCCACAACTTTGGCCCAAGTTAGCACACAGCACTGGTAATTTAGCTGGTATTTAGTTGCTCACAAACATACAAAAATAATTTTGCTACGTTCACTGGTTTCTCTAGATATTTGCAAGTACTTCTTTTAAATAAAACCCTTATTTTGCACAGCATTAAGTTCTCTACCCACCAACTTGGGCATTCTGGTCCAAACCAGCCCTCTGCTGATACATAACAGGAAAGGATAAAGCACTACCTTGTCACTCACATGGTCCCAAGGGAAGAAGGGTGGCTGCCCTCCTACATTCCCCGGGTGACACCCACAATTAGTTCTGTCACCTACATTTCATGCCTGACCTGGCAGGATGCATCTGGTGGTTTCTGGGAGGAAAGATGCTTCCAGCCCAGTGATTCCTGCCAAATCTTCCCTTTTATTTATCAGCCCTGCTACGTGTGGTTCTGCCCAGATCTCCAACAACCCCTCCCCAGAAAGAAAAACACTCCCTGCTCCCCTGAACCTTTGGGGCCAGCTGCCCACAGTTGGTTTGTCAAGGATGTGCTGATGCTCCTGTAGGAAAGGTTGGTTCAGATGGTTTGGAATAGAGTCCTGCTCCCCTGTTGAGGGCCTGAAGGATACAGCCAGCTCTCAAATTTCTGCTTTTGTGTGTGCTTAAGATGAAGCTGCTAAAATCAGTGAGAGTTCTTGGCCATGAAAAATAAATCCCTTTTGCAGCTTACCTCTTCCTAGGAATCACACTTCAGTATTTTCTCAAATTTCTTGTATCAAGCAGGCAATACCACTGTTATAATACAAAGATGTTGCCTAAATACCTTTCCAAGTTTATATAAAAGGATATATTCGTTTACCATTTAGACTGAAATTTCTCATTTAAAAAAAAAAAGCACAAAAGGAATTTCCATTTGCAGTGGCTCCATGTGACACTTTTTGTCTGATTTCTTCCTAGGACAACACTGTCCTTTCATTTCCATTCTTCAGCTGGCAGTGACACAGAGAAGGCAGCAGGCTGTGGCTGCTGAATTTTAAGTAGCTAGCAGCACAAGTGAATGTGAGTTGAGCTGGCTGTTCATTAAGCTGATTCACTCTTCAGACACAATACTATGTAAATTTTTATACATAAGCAAATTGATGCAAATGATGTGAAATTAAATTTAATGCCACTTAATGGCAGTAAAACTACGAACCCATGAGCAGGTAAATGGCTTCTGGCTGTTTCTATTCAAACAGTACTGGTGATATTGAGATTGAATGTTGTAAAATACATTAGTTAAAAAAAATTAAATAGAATTAAGCCTGAAAAGCAGTCTTAAGAGTTACTGTACAAAAAAAAAAAAAAAAAAAAAGATAGATATTTCCCAGGAAATTTCCTGATATATCTAGTATTTTCACTTACACACCACTTCAGGATATGTTCTACCCTACAGGAACTACAGCTTCTCCTGTTGAACCATACAACCTCTGTCTGTGATCACTCCTATAATGGACAGGTTTTAGAATCACAGAATCATTAAGGTTTAAAAAGACCTCTAAGATCATTAAGTCCAACTGTTAACCCAGCATCACCCCAGCTGAACCATGTCCTGAAGTGCCACGTCTACATGGGTTTTTTTAACACCTCCAGGGATGGTGACTCCACTACTTCCTTGGGCAGCCCATTGCAATGCCTGACCATACTTTCAGTGAAGAAATTTCTCTTAATATCCAACCTAAACCTCCCCTGGCACAACTTGAGGCCATATCTTCTCCTTCTATCCCTTGTTACTTGGAAGAAGAGACCAAAGCCCATGTCATTACAACCTCCTTTCTGGAAGTTCTAAAGAACCATACTGTCTTCCCTCAGCCTCCTTTTCTCCAGACTAACCAAGCCCAGGTCCCTCAGACACTCCTCATAAGACTTGTTCTTCAGATCCTTCACCAGCTTTGTTGCCTTTCTCTGGACATTCTCCAGCACCTCCATGTCCTTCTTCTAGTCAGGGGTCCAAAACTGAACACAGGATTCAGGGTGCTGAGCACAGGGGGACAATCCCTGCCCTGGTCCTGCTGCTCACACTATTGTTGACACAAGCCAGGATGCTGTTGGCCATTTTGGCTACCTGGGCACACTGCTGGCTCCTATTCAGCCTGGTATCAGCCTGCAGCCTCGAGTCTTATTCTGATAGGCAGCTTTCCACTCACTTTTCCCCAAGCCTGCAGCATTGTCTGAGGTGGTTGTGACCAAGGAGCCTTCAAGTCTTCCATCTAAGCTTCCTGGTTCTGGCTCAGCAGCATCCATCCTACCTGCATCAGTAAGTACATTTGTTATTATCTTGTTGAAGCAACTCCACAGTTTTTCATGTAACTGGTACATCATTCAATGGGAAGCTTATTTCTTTCCAAAAACATACTTCTGATTTTTCATTAATCAAAGTAACACTAAAAGATCATATACTGTCTGAAAGGTTTCCTAGGTAAATAAAAGATTTTTGCAGTAAAAATCTTATTTCTTTGTATTACTTCCTCACTTAAGGAAATAAGTAAGCCTTAAGTAATCTCATCCACAGAAACATCTTAACCTAAAAGCACCAACTTTTGCTTGAGAAGCTGTTTCACTTTGTAAAACCTTGGATTAAACCGTATCACTCACAGGATTCAGCCACTCTCCTCTGTTTGTGGCCTCTTTACGTGCTTAAACAACACTGGTGTCTTTGGAATCTGCAACATTACACCTTTTCCTTGTAAAACTGAGAAAACCAGAAGCTGAAGAGTTTAATTAGTGAATTTTTGAGAACTGCTCTGTTTTTTGAAGATCTTTAGGCCCCTTTATGAGGAAAGAAGAATCATTTTCCCAACTCTGAATCCTTTAAAGGGTTTAATGCAGGTTTCTCCTGCACTGCTGATTGCACAAAGCATTTTCCACCTTGTCCAGAATCATACACTGGCTGACATTCCTTAAATTTGCTTGACAAATCTGGAAGGACTTGACATATTATGTCAGCATGGCTTACAGGACACAACTGAAATACCATTTCGTTTCCTTAGGAGCAGCTTTTCAATTACCCACCATCTGGGAAGAGCAAGCAAGCTACACCACCAGCCTCAGCCAAAGGGGGCTTTGCAGGCCTTGGCAGGTTTTGGCTTTGTGTTGTTTTGTCCTTTCAGAGGGCACTGCAAGGATGTTCTGGATACATCACCAGCACAGTCATCACCTCTGCACCATTGGGCTGGATCAGTCTGACAGCCCCAGGGGATCCAGAGCCCTCGTGGTCCCCCTGTGCCAACCCCTGCAGCAGGTTTCCACCCTCTCCTCCTCCCCAGCTCAGCAGTTTTGAGACTGAAGCCTCCACAGTGAGCTTGCAATTTCACACTTAGTTCTTAATAGTTGTTCTCTACAACTAGATGAGTTTCAGCACTTTAAGGTTTGCATTGCTTGTTTTCTACAGACTTGCATTTTTCCTTTATTTGGCAGATTAATTTCAGAGCTGAGCTGAGCAGGGAGCTTGACTGTGAGGAGAGAGGTGGCTGTCAAGAGCTGTGAACTTGGGCTCTTAAGAGTTATAGGCAAGTTGCAGAAAGTAGTATAGAGGATCAAGAGGTGTATACAATTACGAATTTGTTGCTTTTAAAACAACAAATACATAGGATCCAAAAACAGCAAGCAGAGACCAGAAATCCTGATGCAGAGTATCCCTCCCAATGGGATTTTCCTAGTTCTCATTGCTAGGAAGATTCTAACCTGGCTTCTAACTCCCAATTTTCTTCCACTCCTTCTGATTTGTCTTGCAAGAACTGGAAAGAATACAATGGACAGCAAAGAAACAGAGATCAGACAAAAGCTTGATGGCAAAGAATGGCTTTTTTTTTTTGTCTTGTTTTTTTTGAGACCGCTAAAAGAACATTCCACTGCTGTTTGACAATATATAAATGAATAAAATAAATGAAGAGGTTATGGTAACAATTGATGTAGCCACTGATAAGTGCCTGAGCTAGGCATGAGCAATTAGCTTAGCATGGTAATTACATTGAGAGACACAGCACCAAGACTTTACTTGACAACATATGGCTGTGGCCAGCATACACTGGCAGAAAGACAGGCAGCATGTACCTTGCTAGCACTAGTGCCAGTGATAGGAGTAAAGTGTTAACAGTGATCCTCAGCAGGTAGCAGCCTGATGGGAAAATATCCTGTAGAACCACAAGAAGCAGAAGGACATTTGAGCATGAGACTCCATGGGAAGCACACAAGGGCTAAGAATGCTTTACCCTCCTGTGCCTCCATCAACCACAGACTCTGGGTAAGGTTTCAAATACCAGGTTTTCTCTTGCTGAATCACCTGGCTAACTTTGTCATCCTGCTAATGACAGCAGAGCAAGAGAAGTTCAAGAGTGCCACCTTCCAGATGGCTCCTGCTGTACACAAACCCAGGAGTGCCAGTAATGGGATGTGACAATCTATAACCATGGCCTGGGGAGAACTGCTGGGTTATAACAAAAACCAGTGGTGCAGTACTATGATACCAATCTAAAAAGTCACTAAAATGAAAATCAAGCACTCCTCCTCATTCAAACTGTATTGGAAAGACACATGACATCTGTGCAAACGCTGAGCTCCTTTCTCTGATCCAAACCAGATGACTAAAGAGCTCAAGCCAATCCATGCAAATAAGCCACATGCAACACTTTGCCCTTATCAACCTACTGATAACTACAGAAAGAAAAGTCTCCTCTGACTTCCCAGCCCCGTATCAGCATGTCAGCCAGGCATAGCACCACATCACATGGCAGAGATTCACATGTTCACTTGTGTTATGGGCTGGTTATAGCTGGCTGCTGTGAGAAACAATGCCTACAGCAGGACTACTCTATTTACTTAATACACCACCTGTGTTCAGAGGCTTTAATAAAATAACTTGTTTTCTATTTCAGCAAAGACATCTGGCTGCTAAAGCTAACATTTAACAGCTCTTTCCACATTAACCTCAGTTGTCCTATCTGGGCTTGCTTTGCTGAGCTAAATGCCCCCCTGACATTACAGAAAGCTGCAAACTGCCTGTCTTTGGTGACACCTGACTGGCCATCCCTTTCTGTCTCTCCATCACCCTGCTGTCTGTTAGAAGCAGCTATGACAGCTTTCTGCCCTGGCACCCTCTCCCTGGTTTTGCACAGCAAATCTTCCAAACAACAGTCACCAGCATCATCAGTCTTGGTTTGCTTCTGGTAGCACCCACTGTGTGCTGTACAAACAGAAAAGACAACACAGGGCCTAACATGAAGTTTTTACATTTTGACAACCAAAGGAAAAGAGGAGGATAATTAAGGAAGGAAAGATGGGAAGAGGAATGTTGCAAGCACAACATACAAAGATGAGTTTGGAGGCCAGCACTTGCTTGTTCTGATGCTTAATTTCACACTTAGGGATTTCGTGCTTAAGTCACTGCATTAAATGTCAGCTTTTCAAAAGCAGCTGCTTGGGAGGGTTGCAGAAGAGGGCACATCGTTGCTTCTGTGATTTATGATCATCCAATGCACATTTTTTAAATTGATGGAATATATGCTAAAATTTTCTTAGCCTGCTTGCTTTAAAACACTGCCTTAACCATATACCTTGTTTCTGCAACATGCTAAAGCAGTTTCCCCGTGGAAAGTTGGGGGGGGGGGAACCCAAACATTTTACAAGTATACCATTGGAGGTTGAAATTAACGAAAAGAACAGACTAAATCCGAGCCTTCAGAACCCCACAGTGGTTTCATCTGCATCGTACATCTACTCTCTGTGTAACCCAGAGACAGAATATTCATGCAGATAGAGACCACCAGGGTATCTATTCAGAGCAAGCCAGCGGGCTGTGAGCTGCACACTGCAGGGAGGTGAGTGCTGAACCGGTGCCAGTGGCTGAGATTCGGGATATTGGGTTAAAAGGCAGTGGGAGTGGAGTCTTCGGGACTCAGGATCCAACTAGAGAGCTAGGACCTGCTCTCTATTTCATTTATTCTACTCTTACAATGAAAAAACTAGCTCTAGAGGTGCTAGTAAAGGCATCAGAGTTACAGCTGCATTGCAACTCACCACAGTTTACTTTTATTTTCTGCAATGCTTACAAGGGCAGTAAGGTGAGAGTGATTAAATATTTGCAAAGTACTCCAAACCCTCAGGGAAGTTGCAGCTGGGGAATGAAGCTGTAATTTTCAGTTTCTTTGCTTCTGAAATTCACGTTTTTCAAACTCTCTGTTCTTCTCTTATTAAGAGAACAAAAGATCTCCTTCATTCCAGCTCTTTTCAAAATTCAACAGGAGTCCAAGCACTGTTTCAGCCTGTGGCATTTGCCTCTCCCCACTGTGTCTGACTCAGACTTCTGTCTCATCATAATTCCTATCTCTCTAACCTGGGAATTAATCTTCCTGTGCACATATGGTGCAGCAGAGACAAGCCGGTGCTCTCTAGCACACCTACCAAAGCCTTTGAAGAAATGACTAATGACTTTATAGCTCTTCTTTGATTGAAGATAAATTGCTATGGGCCTGCCACTGCTCCTTATGCCACTTGGTATTATAATTTCCATGGCCTTCATTGGTACTGGATCATGCTTTTAGCTGAACATTAGTGCAGTAAATTGCTGCTTTCTCTAGACAGTAACCCGCTCAGAGACCAACCTTCTCCTTTCCATGAAATAATCCACAAAAACTCATCTTTCTTCTGCCTTTCACAGTTAGATCTCAAAGTGATGTAGACTACAACTGACCTGAGATCACTGTCCTTCTGGTTACTCCTAACCCAGGCTGGTTTCCTGACCCAGTACAAACACTCTTTTTGGCACAAGTATGAGGGCAGCCAGAACAGGGCCAGGAAGAAAACAGAATCACTGTGTACAGTGGCATTGCTGGATTATACCACTTGAAGTGTACATAAAACTGCAGTGCAAGTTCTTCTGACACTTGCTATGAACAGAGTTGTTCATCTAGGATTGGACTGAGGGCACGAGGGAGAAAAAAGAGGAGGAGGCAGCTGCACAGCCATGTACCAAAACCAAAACCACAGCTGTATCAAAAGACTTAAAATATTCCTTGAATTGGGATGTACTTACCTACCACTGGCAAGTTCATGCTTCTCATACGCAATGAATCAGTTACCATCTTATTTTCCAGCACAGAAGCTGGGTAAGCTTAAAATCAAATGAAGTCCTGTCCTCTAACTGTGATTCTCTATACCCTTACCAATAAAGTAAGTACTGTCATGATACTCAGCAATGAAATGGGGCTGAAAAGCAGTGATATCCCACCTGTACCTTCTGACTTCAGGATGGAGCCAGTAGGTACTCCAACAGGATACCTGAGGTATACTAAAAGATACATCTAACAAAGTTTTAGTCATTGTTATTGCCACAACTGAGCGAGTCAAACACACTTAGCAAGCATGCTACATGCCCAACAAAGCCATGAGCATTTGAGCCCATCCTACTTAAAAAAAAAAGAGTGCATCCAGAAAGAAATCCCTACTTTGTAAACATAAACATAAAGGGAACTTTAAACACATAGCTGGATAAATATCAGTTACATGAAATGAAAACTCAACCTTGGAGATTTAATGAAGCTATCATTTTGGAGATCCCCTTAAACTCCATCATCTTACTCTTCTTACCTGCCCATGAGTAAAATTCAAACTCATGGGAGAGGACTAAACTTTATGATGTCTATTGCATGGGATAAACCAACACCTGGTCTGATTTTGTATCTTGACTCCCAAGTGTTTATAATGACTACATAGATTTAGGATAATTCTGTACCAACTACATGACACAAGGTTGACCTGTGCCTTCCTGATGTCTATAAAACATTCTTTATTAAATTTAATGTACTAGGCTGTTTTACTGTAGAAAGATATTGAAGTAAAATAAAGAATTCCTGCTTTCTAAAACCTAAAGACAAGTGTTACAGGGTTCTTTCAGCAACTGAATTTTACAGTATCATTCCCAGCTACATATACTTTCTTGACTCCTGATCTGCTTCCTTATTCTACAGACCAAGCATTTCCTCTCCATTCTTCTTAGTAAAATGCTACAGCTAATGCCACACTCCAGGCCCACTAGAGACTGATGCCTCTTATTGATTTACGTTTTTTTTGTTATTTCACCTTCTGTTTGCAGGTTGATTTAAACCTTCCTCATCAAATTGCCTACTCACCAGAGCACCTGCAAGACCAAGCCCCAAAAATATGCCAGAGAGTGGCTTCCTTTGCTTGGCTACACAGCAGGTTGCAGCTGATACTTCCTCTCAACACCCAGCTCTGTGGTGCTGCAAACTTCTGGCAGGAGGGAGCACAAGTGCCCTTCCCCAAAGCATTCATACATTTTTTGGAAGGGCTGGCCAGGCGATTTTCCCCTCCGGGAAATCCTTTCCCTCCCTTGTCATTCAACCCAAGCTTCACCCCATGGCCCATCCCAGGTCACTATTACAGCATGCCTCCAGCACATGACAACAGTCACATTCCTGGTTTGTTTTACTCTCCAGAGCTGTCATCCTGCTATAAACCATATGAAAACAGTAGGAGCTAAAAGGACTCAGTGTGTTGAGAGTGAGTACCTAAACAGCAGACTCTCTGGAGCAGGGACATCTCCATGCCAGAGATTCCCTCACTCAGTGGGGAAATCCCATCTATTTAAAGAGACATATTTAAAGGGCATACATTTGCCCTTTCATTCTGCCTTTCCCTCCCATGACACCAGTTCTCATCCTTTTGCAGGTATCTCCCTAAGTCTCTGGAGATTTCAGTCCATCAGCTGCCGACAGGCAGTTCACAACAACTCGATCTTTATTTCAACTCAAGCTAATACTTGAAAGTGGGGTAGGGATTTCACTGCCATTCCTTCAGTCCTGTGCCTCAGGAAGGCTGAGCCCCATCTGTTCATGTAAAAGGTACCTCCATGAAAAACCCAGAGGACTGGCACACTTCAAACTGCAGAAGCCAAGCAAATCCAGAGCTATGAAAAATCACATAAGATGAACAGAATGCTTGGAACTTCCATTGCATCATGCAAAAGCTCAGAGCCCCTCCAAACAGGTATGCTTGCAGAGACCCTTCCTCAAAGATTGCTACCTCTCTGACTAGAACAAGGCAATATCTGAAAGCTCAGACATAAGAGATTCAGACAAAATCTGTGATACAAATGTTATATATCCTGCAAGAGGGAAAAAGCAGAAAAAACTCTGACTGGCTCATGTATGAAACAAAGAAAGCATGGATAGGTACAGGTCTTATGTACCTGATCTTACTATTCCCTTCCCAGATGTATCAGTAAGAAAGCTACATTCATTACTAGAAGATCTTCATTAGAGAAGGATGTGCAGGCAGTGATCTGACCATCTGCCCTATTGTCTTCTGTAGTTCCACAGTAGTCAAGGAAGAGAAATGTACAGAAGTCATCTCTGCCCCTTTGCTTAAAGCTTTAACCCCTCAACAATCTGTGCTCACTGGGGCAGACGTGGAGATGTGCTTCAGAGGGGGCTGCTCAGGGACCCTGACAGCAGGACCAGACCTCCTGGGGAATGGATGGCTCCACCAGCCAGAATCCAATCAAACTATTGATTAAGCTGCTTCACCAGCCCTGGCAGAGCAGCTCTAATGCTGCTCTTCAACTCAGAGCAGATGATGACTACAACCTCCACCCCACTGCCCTGTCCACTGACACAGCTGAAAACACAGGGCTCAGGGCTTCAAGCTAGGAAGAAAGCACATTCAGACTAAAACTTTCTGAAGAGCAGGAGGCCACTTTACAGGACAAACATTTCAGCTGGGGGAGCAGGTGATTCCTTGTGGAGCTGCCCCAGCCCCTTGTGCAGGTCCCTGGGATGCCCAGGCAGGGTGCTGGTTATGCTGCTTCTGACTCAGGTGTCACAGAGCAAAGCCAATTCTGCAAAAGCTGTGGTGAGCAGCTGTCAAATGATAAAAGATTTCAGTCACCACTGACTGAAGATGGATTTAACTTTGGGAAGGCTTTGTATCTCATTACCAACCTGCTGTGCCATTCACTTCCTTCCTCAGCTGCACTATTTACACCTCATTTCTGAAAATAAATTATGAGCTGTTTCCTCCCTGTAAGAAGTAACTCTTGCACTGGAAAGCTGTCTGTTTTCTGTTGTTAAAGAAAGGCAGTGCTGTAACCTGGTCCTTGAAGCACAGGCTGCTTTGGACAAGAGCATCACTATCCCAATCTCTGCATGACTCCCATTCAAAAAATCATTTAGAATGAATCTGTCTCCACAAACAGACCATGACAAGTTTTTTTGGTGCTTCTGCAAGTAGTAAATTGCTATATATATATATATGATCCCAGTTTACTGAGCATTGGTGAAAATGTATTTGATGCTGAGAGTCATCTGCTGCTGCTCAACCCAAAACAATCAATCAGATGGTGAAAGACAAGATGGTTTTAAAGAGCCACCTAGGTAAGGCTTTGTGACTGATTGTTCATTATGTGAGCCAGGTCTTGCAAAAAACAGTCAAGGATGAGGACTGGTGTCTATGTCCTTCCAGTCCACATTCAGAATGCACGAGGAGACTTTATTTGCTGAGAAAACCACATTCTCTGCTTTCCTGAGCTTCTATTTTTTCTGACAGCTGATTATGTTCCTGACATCTCCAGAAAAAATACAGATGACACTGCAGAGACAGCAGGAACATATGATCCTTAGCACCTACCAAGAGCTTACAGACGGACTGCAAAGAACATCAGGAAGTTCTGCAATGTTCTCCTTTTTAGAGGGGACAGCATAGTACTGAATATTGCTCATGGGTCTCTAAATATTTCCTTGAGTTTTATCCTCACAGGGTTTCTTTTGGTTTGGTTTTAGGTTTTTTTTAGGTTTGGGTTTGTTTGTTTATTTTAATAAATATTGCAGTGATTAAACCAATATACTCTGCCAAAATGTCACTACTGTGAAAGCAATTCAATCACTGTTTTGTGGAAGGTAGCTGGTATTTAGATGCTACTTTTTCTTGATGCAGGACTGAACATGAAACATCACCCTGAAGTTCTGTTGAACTTTAACAGGATCCAGCTTAGAACAACTCTGTTGGATGACTGTTGGCACAAGCTGACCAGCAGCCCAGACCAGCAGAGACCTCCAGACCATCACGTGGCTGGCCACTAGCCTTGTACAGCTTCTGTCCAAAGTATTCACACTACATGGAGCCAAGTGTGGGATCTCTGACAGCATTGGCCTTAACCCTATCCTTCTTGATGATGCAAAAGGAGCCCTCAGCCCTACTCCAAAGCACAGACTGTGCCATGTCTGCCACGAAGTCCTGGAGTCTGGATGAAAGCACCTTCTTAGCACAAAATGGAAACTTGGCTGACTAGCAAACAGTTTCTGGACAAGGCACTGACTCCTATTCATGTGCAGTAGCAGCAAGAGTGGTCGTAGGTTTAAACCCATAAGAGACAGGAGTGGGTGTACCAGAACTGCTGCTGCAGAGTCACTTGGGCAGAGCAGGATGGTTGAGAGTTCAGGAGCTGGGGGACAGTTTCACCAAAATGATGATTATTTGTCTTACTCCACGCTCCGAGTTCATTGCTTCGTCTCAGCAAAACAAGCCACAATTAAATTAAAACCCCTGACTGCGAATCAAAACTATTTAGTGTGAAGGAAAATAATCAGACCTGGGCAGAGTGCTCAGGCACAGCTGGGCCACAGGAGGAGGTGAGCACTTCAGAAATAAAAAGGATATCAACCAGAGCAGGATTAGCCACTAAAATGGCCAAGGTAAACAAAGCACAATCTGTATTAGTCTCTCAGAAATAAGCAACTAGAAAAAGGATCCCTGAGAGAAACAATTATGTAATGTTGTCATTGCTGAGACACAAAGGTACAAATTGTGACCTTCCCTTCTCATGTGTTCTACCAGTGCTCCTGGCCACCACACACCTACGTACTACAGCAGCATCCAGGAAATGCTTAGCAATAAATCCATGAAGCAAAACGGAACATATCACTAATGATATTTTGTTTCATTCCTTTATCTGTCACCTGAAATCAATCAAAATCCAAAAGAAAGTATCCCAAACTTGTGCTTAAAAAAAAAAAAAAATCACATTGTTTTCATTCACACTGATAAACCCTCTTCCATTTTAGTCATGTTGGTGTCCAGGGCTGGAGATTTAATGACCTTTTTCTCTGGCTCTGTTTTCAACACCCCTGATGATAAATACATGCCAGCAGCCAGCTGAAGGAACAGTTGCTGCAGATCCGGTGTCAGAGTGTGACAGACATGTGGACAGCTGCTGGAGGTGGGAGGACACGCAGACGGGGACCCTGTGATTCCCTGTCATGTGCCATAATGGGATCAAGGAAAACTGGCTCAGTCCTTTCCCTCGATCTCCTTCCTCTGCTCCTCACCTTCCCTAAGGAGCATTTGGCTTTCCTCTCTCATGCTTGGAGCCATTTGGTTTGGCTGACACAGGAGATTTACTCCAATTAAATTAAATGGAGAAAGGAGAAATGTGCACTGAACACAAGGAAACTATCTGCCAGCAATAGCTATGAAGAGAAGGGTGCAGAGAATGCCTCAATAACCACAGTCATCCATGGCCACTTCATCCCTCATTTACTCAGCTACGGGCTTTCCCAGAGACCTTTCAGAGAGACCTAAAATCTTTCTCTGAGCTTTCTCTGGCTCTCTAGAGGTTTTCCTTCCTCCTTCTACTAAGCAATGATGCCGAGGAAGGCAAGGATCCCCATTTTTGCAGCTTCTAGGCTTTTCTTTACTGTTCTTACTCTTTCCAGAGCAGTGCTCTGCCCAGTTCTTCTCTTCCCCATCCCTCCTTTTCATCTGCTGATCCCTTCTCCAGTACCCAATGAACAGGACCCAAATTCAGGACTAAGTTCAAAAAGAATCATAGAGTTGCACTGTCAGAAGACAAATGTCTTGAACGATGTCAGCAGCAGAGACAGGGATCTTGCTGGCAGTCAGGTGTTGTCCTTGGAGGGGAATTTCATTCCCTTGTGAAGATTACAAGACCAATTTGTGCTGAAAAAGCTGATTTTGCTAAGCCCTACATCTCTTTAGGGATTACTGGATGCTTCTAACAAAACTATTCCTCCTGTCCTGGGAGCATCCCAGCACTCCTGGAGCTTCTGCTCCCATGCTTTGCTGGGGAAGAGGAAGCAGGAGCACAGTGTGGTCTCACCATCACCCTCCCTGTGACAGTAACATCACCTCCCTGTGAGCTGCTGCTTGCCAAAGCACGTGAAGGTTGGATGGCTCAAAGCACAGAGCCACATTTCTTAAGATCCCAGGAGAATTGGCACTAAATACAAGTATGTCCATTCAGCTATGCCAGCACTTTGCAGATCAAAAAACAAACAAAAAAAAAAATCAAACAAAACCAAACCAACAACAACAAAACCAATACAAAAAGCAAACCAAAACAATAAAAAACAAAAACCAAAATCTGCCAAAAACCTCATGATAGAGGCTTTCTACAGCAGTTTATTAACTACTATATAGATCCCTTCAAGACTGCAGTTTTCTTTTTTTGTGGAGAAAGTTATTTGCCAATACAACTGCCTTAAAACATGGTAATATATGTGTTAGCTTTAAAAACTGGTAATACATTTGCCTAGAACAGGCATCTTTAAAGACCAAAGCCAACATTTGGCTGTGGAGCCTTTGCTAAAGTAACATGGAGTCATATTTCAGCACTGAGAAGTTTTTCATTGGTACGTTCTCCCACCACAGAACTACTTAAAGTGCTAGTTTGATGCAATAAGGTTGTTTATACCTGTAGCACACTGCATATCAATGGATCAAACTGCAACTTCAAAGGGATCTCAAGTGCTTGGAAGCAGCACTATGGTTAATTAATAATGTAAAATAAAACCCAACAAAGGCAAAACATCAGCAGCAGGGCATATGAGGCTTTGAAGAAATCAGCTTCCATTAGACTTAATCAGGGCAGCATCTTTCATTCCTCTGAGAACACTGATGCACTTTATCCCTTAAGCTACACACTTGCTTTTGGAGTTGGACCCGTTGTATCATTTACATCAAATATGTAGAGCATTATCCTCAGGAAGATGTAGACCAAAATAACAAACTACACATCTTGGTTTATTAAACCATCATTTATATGCTCTTCATGGGTAAAAGTTGCTCTTCAAATGGGGGGCAGAAGCACAAAGTGGTCCATTACATTACTTTTCTGAGAGGCCCCAGCACATCCCTGTTCCTTGGCAGAACCCTGCATCAATTCATGACTTTTCCTGGGCAGCCAGGGCTGGCCCAGTTCCCACTGCACCAAGCTGGAATGTGAAGCTGCCCCTTCCTGGCAGGCTGCTGGGGTCAACCTCTGCCATTGAGTCAGCTGCCCCCGTTTGCACTTCAGTTGCTAATCAGAACTCTCTAACACCATGGAGATGACTCCTGCTCAAATATTTGGCTTCACGAGAGGCCAGCTTGCAGATAATGCATAAAACAAAAGGTAGCACAGAAATTCATGGGAAAAGCACATGATTATCATGATGGTAGCACATGGGATGTCTCTAGTCTGTAATGTGGCTAATTGTGGCACTGTTTGTTTGGCTTTCCTAAAGTCAGACATTTACACATTAGGGAACTTTCAAATCTGATCTGCTTTCCATCTTCTATAAATTTCATCCCACATGGATAATGAAACAGATTCTTATCAGATCCCTCCTTACTCCAAGTGTCACCTGAGCTTCCCAGTTCTCCCACACAAGTGTGAAGTTGCAGTGCACAGGTCTGCACTGCAAACAGAAACATACCACCTGAATTCTACTGAAATGTCACAAAACCTTCTTCCTTACATTAACACCTGTAAAATGTACACATTTCAAAAATAAAGCATGTATGCCATCCTCATTTCCCCTTGCTCCAGTCCTACCCCAGGGGATTTCTATGCCTTGCCTCTAATGCAGCCCCTACTCATTCTGGCTGAGAATCCTGGGGTCTGTCTCCACTCCTGTGAGGAACCCTAAAAATCTCCCCAGCCATCTTGCTCAAGTTGAGCAGGATGTGTGTGAAGTCAGTGTAATGCAGCCCTGATAATAAAGCTAACTTCTGGCTTAGATGCTTGATTTTTCCATTGAGATGTCCCAGGATTAAATAAACAAAATTACATGGTAACTACATACCTATTTTAATTCAAATAGTCCTACTGTAATGAACACACCATTTCTATATATTCATCAGTAATACTGGTTTCAAATGCCACAAAAATCAGCAGCTAAAACCTCAAAGCGTCACAGTATTTAAATCTATAAATATAATGAATTTCCTTTTTTGAGACATTGGCTTCCCAGTATTTATTTGCACCCATAAAGGGCTATAAAATTCCAGGAAATAAATTAAAAATCAAAAGCTTTAATTTTTGTTTTCTTTTATGAGAGAAAGAAAATGAAAGCTTTCATAGAGTAACATGTTTCCAGAAGTTGGGGACATTAGAGGCTATATATTCATAAATTGCAATAAATGTAGCCTTGGGAATTCTGATTAATTCTTTTGATTTCTTTTCTCATTTCTACATGCTTCTGAAAAGGAATACTTCAGCTTTCTCCTCATTTGTACCTATTTACAAAGCAAGAATCAGAGTTTTGTTGTACATAATGTGATCACGAACTCAGTTATTGAGTTACGATCATAAAAATAATTGATTGCTCAATAAATGCTCAATTGAAATAATGGTATAGGTGATAAAAGAAGGGAAATTGAAGAGCATACCAGCTCCTCAGTCAAAAAAGCTGATTTCTCTGATTCCACCTTCCTTTCTGTGAATGCTAGGGACACTTCTTACCTACCACACAGCAGTGATTTATGACTTGCTATGTTACACTATGAATGTATATAAAGCCTCTTGGATTTTATGCAAAAAAATATTGGGGAAATATAATACAGACTATTACATCATCTTAGCAACACCAAGATATGTGTTCCACATCTTCAAAACTGATGAAACAAATGGCAATAGGCTAATATGGTTAATCATTGTTGTTCATAAGTGAATCTGTACTTCAAAAGAGAGAAACTGGTTTGTGATCGATTCCTTTGCTCATTTCACTTACAAGCAAAGGCCTTGATCTAATTCCCAAGAAAAACCAATAGAGAGGCTTCCAGTGAACCTTACCTAGACTCTGAATAAGTTGCAGATTATTCTGTGCATCTGCTTAGGCAGTTCCTGCCAAGTAATTTCTAAAGAAAGTTGCTCAGATCTGACTTGCACAATTTTTGCCACTTTTGTTCCCCAGTATTTTAATATTTGAAATAATTTAAACCACTGTATTCAAGGTTGTGGTTTTTTACTTCTCCTTAAGTATTTTCCATGCATGCATTTCTACAGCAGTGTGTGTTGTTACCTAGGTAATGGCCAGGGATAGTATTCTCATTTGATTATGATATTAGATTAATTACCAGACTTACAGGTAAACTTCCAGCTGCCTGGAATGTTTGCCTGGAATACATGCAAATACTTGCATGTATTTGTACATGTGTACACAAGGTATCAGGGGAAAGAAAATAGGAACTTGGGTTTTTGGAGCTCAGATTTGCAACCATTACACACAAAAACCAGACTGGACACTTTTCAGATGTCTTATGAGTAAAACTGCTAAGAGTCATTTTTGGGGATTATTAATCTAAACACATATCCCAGTAAAAGAAGAAAATAAAGCCATTGTCTCTGATGTCCTGTAAGGTGTATTAAAGAAAATGCAGAAGAAAGGCAGTTTTAATGCCTATGACATTAAAAAAAAAACCAAAAAACCAACAATCATCAGTGGCAACAGAAGCATTTATACACTAGTAATGTGGAGAATGAGAAGACACAATTATAGTCCCACCAGCCAGTACAGAGTCTTTGTGTGTGTTAGTGAAGAGACTGTGGAATTCAGCTCCACAGTAATTCTGCAGAGGAATCCTACAAAGAGGGGAAATATTTGTAAATTGGTACAATATTTATCTGATTGCCACTACATATAAAGGCTCTGCTCTAAATCCCCACCACCAAAGGCATAACAGAATGGGGCTGTGAAGGTGCCTTACTCATTTCACAGGTGCACTGGGATGCCTTTCCACAATTCCTTTATATTTGATTTTATATGCCCATACAATTCCCAAACTTGTCCTGATACCATTTAATTGAAATCACTCCTGAAGCCTAAGACTGAAAACTCAGTGTTGTAATTCCTCTTGTTTAAGTCAAGATGATCTCAAATGGGGGCAAACACGATGCCTGGCAGGTGTGTCTCTATAAATATGTCAAAGAATAACCTGCCTGCCTTTCCAATTGCCAAAGCACATGGATTGGCAGCCCTGCTGTAGAGGGATAATCACCATGCCATTCAGCAGCAAAAAGACCCCTGGGCTTAGAGCAAGTCCCATTAAAGCAACCTGAGGTTAAACCTCTGATTTTTATATTTCTTGCTGTGTGCTGAGAACTGAGCACATACTTTCTTGCTACAGCCAAACACCAGACATGGAAGAAAAAGGTCTCCAAAAAAGCAAGCAAATACATTTTGGAAAGCACAGGCCATGGAAAGGCTCTGCAAGGGCTTCCACAGCAGTAAAGACAGGGGCAGAGATGGGCTAAACCAGCCAAAACATGCCTGAGGGATGAGTTCAAACCTTCCCCTTCCCCAGCAAGGGCTTTGGATACTCGTGCTTTTGGGACGGGGAACAGCTTTGCCACTGCAAATCTTGGTTTTTTTCCTTCCATTAACTGTTCAGCTGCACTGGGTCCATGCTGGTGGGCTGAAGATGCTCTCACAAAAGGGCAAAGACAACCACAGCCACTGAAACACTTGCTGTGGCCCTGAATCACCTCTGCTGCTGCTGCTCCACAGCCTTCAGAGGGGATTTTCCCCTTTGCTCCCTCCAGGGAGCCTGAATGCAAGCCTGGTTTACAATTTGTGGGAATTTGGACAGTGACTGATAATGTATTCTTAGATCTAAGTGGCTACCAAAAAAAATCCTCATGGAAATCAAGCAAAGCTGCTTGTGAAACTTATCAGCTGAAGATAAGGTACTGTTTGTCAGCCATCTACTCCTAACTGCCAGGCTCAGATACCCCAAACAGTGCAAAAAATGTAGCAAATTTAGTCATACAAAATGCTAAAACTCAGCCTGCCAGACTAACAAATCCTGTGTTTTTAACAAGGGTTGCAAAAAGAGAAGGTTAAAGTAACTCTGCTGTTTTTAACCAGTGGAAATGCAGGAAGCAAAGTACAGTTTGGTGCCTTGCAAGCAGGGAAGGAAATTCAGCTGCTGTTACAACTTCCGTGGGAAAAAAATGTAACAGCAATCCCAGGCAAATGTGATTCTGAAGTAAGAAATAGCCAAATCTTTCTGACCTGAAGTCCCTCTGCCAATTGCCACCTCTGACTCATGTGCCCCCACACCTGGGGTCTTTCTGTATTAACCCCTATAAAAAGTTGAATTCATTAATGTTAGCAGGACAGATGGTAACAGATGCTGTCCTGTCTATGGCAAAGTTTATGTAAAATAAAATATAAATCCTTAGATCTGATAGGAGCAGGTATTGCTATGAATATTCCCCTAGTGACTTATTCACTTGAGGAAGCATTTGCAGTGTTTGAAAAGCCAAGCCCAGAAAATATGCTGTGATTTGTAATACAATGAAAACCTACATTAACTCCTACATTTTCTTACAGCTTTAGTAACACATGGATGCAGAATCACTCTCTGAAAAACAAAATGGGCCTTATCATTTAATGATGTAGACCTGGTCTGTCACCAATAACTCCTCTGCACCCACATTGGTTTAGATTAGTGTGTGTTACAAGTTAAAGAACCATTTCTTGAACATGTCAAAATACCATGCCTAATCTGGCATATTATTTGGCTTTTAATCATATGGCAATGGGAATGCCTAAATATATATATTTTATATATAAAATAAAACCACAGGAGCTTGAAAACCTGCAGGTTTGTGGTCCATAGTTTGTGTATTTCAGGTTCCCACCAGTGGTCAAGCATTATATGAACCTGATTCCCCTGGAGCCTGCTTTTGGAAGGGTCATGCATGGCATATGTCAAAGAAGGCAGGACAGGACACCAACCCCGAGGCCCTACCAGGAAACCTCTTCCATGAGGAAATAAAAGGCTGAAAAAAGGGAAGCTGTATGTCAGCTAATGAGCACTGACAGGACCAGTTAAGATTTTTATTGGTCAGTTAGATGGGAGGAACTCACTCATGTACCTTCCATGGACCATTAATCATTAGGATGAAACAGAGGGAAACACAAAGCAAAAATCCCTCAATTTTCAAAGTTTCTGCTCCTTTCTTTCCAGTTTCAGGAACCTTACATTTCCTCCTCCACTTCAGAAAACTCTCAGAAACCTTTTTTCTAGGACAGAAAACCTTCTCTTGGGGTTTTGGGGTATTTTTGTTTGTTTCTTTGTTTGTTTTTTGTTGTTTGTTAATTGCTACCAAACCTTCTTTTCTGGAAGTGTCAGCACACCTTTGACTTTTGGACTCTAGGCTTGTGTCTTGCCTCTTCCTCAGTGACTGCACCAGTAAAACAAAGTCCATGAGCTGCCTCCACCAAAGGAAGTATCTACAGCAGAGAGCACTGTGTTTCCAGACACATTCCCACACCTGTAGGATGATTTGAAACTCACTGGAGATGCAGCAAAGATTTACATGGGAGAGCAAATACCATCTGCTTTTCCAAAAACCTTACAGTGTATCAACCAGCATTTCATAATCATCTCAAATCAGTGATCTCCACATAATCATGCTATATTAATGTGCATCATATAGTGATAGCTTGAATTTAATTAATTAGGGAAGACAGGCATTAATGGTGAATATAGTGAGATTTGCAAAATGAAGTTCCCTCCAGATTTATCACTCTTTCCAAATGAAGCCTTGCAGTAGGGAGCTCTTACTTCCTTGGAAGGAACAGAGAGGCTAAGGAAAGAATTTTAAACTTGGACTTGACACCCAAATCCATATAATTAATTTAAATAATTGCCCCAGTGCCTTAGCTAAGGCACTGAGCATCCACTGGATTCAGAGGTCGCTGAGGACACCTTGCACCACTGAAAATTGTTCTGGCATCTCTTCAAGGCTGTAGGAGGTGAACTGCCAGCACCTGAATGGCAATGTTTTTATCTGATTTATCCAAGATCACTCAGCAAGCTCTGATCAAGGAATAAAATCTCAAATCTTAATTTCTCTGGTTCAAAGCAGTACATGCATTAACACCCTGATCTGATACGGCAATCCTAGTCATCTGAAATTCAGCAGCCTACTTTCTTCAGCATCCTTTTAAACCTCATAATAGAAAAAAAATCTGGGCAAACAACATGCTGACTGCAATAAAGAGCATGTCTGTACCACAACCAAGAGATGTGAAGCTGCAGCCATTCAGTCACCCAGCCTGCCAGCAGCCTGGGGTGTTTATGCAGGTGGCTGGCTGAGAGCTCCTTGCCACAGCCTCACCTGCTTTAACAAAATTAAAGCTTTCTCTGTACTCCCCCAGAGGGGCTGCATGAAATCACACCATGTCAGAGGCAGACACACTCACACAGCCCATCAGATTTCCTCTGAGTGGGCCACCTAAGCAAATTAAAAATGTGCTGGTTTCCTCTCTGTGTGTTCAGTGATATCAGCTGTCATTGTAAAAGTAAGAGTTACTCTATGTGTCTCTTTGGTTTTCTCAAACACAAAGTAGAATCTCACACCTAAAGGGACACAGTGCCCACAAAAATCCCATTCTGCCTGAATTTCTCTTACCCACCCCTCTCCCTTCTGATACAGCCAGTAGCTGGTATGGAGAAATAGGCTTTCTAGGATTAGTTCTCATTAGTTATTCTCATTATCATATTCTCATTAGTTATTCTAGGATTACTTCTCATTTCCCAAGTATAATCCTGCTGGTTTTCTGCTTTGCTTGTGTGGACATAGTTAAGAGAAAGAGCTTTAAAGTGGGACCAGTCCAAATAAAAAAAATTTCCAGAAGTTTTGAAATAATTACAGAAGCAGAAACAGCTTTTCTGTCCTGAGTATCTGGACCCCAAGTTGTTCCTTTAGCTGTGAAATATGCAGAGATCACTGCACCCATCTGTCAAGGATGGGCAACTGCAATGAAATCACAAGGGGTAGGTGGGCTTTCTGCTAACACTTCCCATCCCAGACACATGTTTCTATGAGAGCAGCTGTGGGCTGGTCAAGGAGAGGTGGCCTTTATCAGGCTGAAAGAGATGCAAGTTCATCTTCAAGTCAGTGATGTGCTCTCATTTCAAGGGAGATTTCATTGTTTTTCACCTTCATCTTTCTCACAGAGCCCAACTGCATGGTTCTTCTACTCTAGTGCTTAAAAATCTCTTCCTGAAATAGATGAGAAAATAAATAAATACAGTTTTCATAGCTATGATTGATGAGGTTTTAATGGTAGTGAGGAAAACTGGTTGAAAGTGGGGGCTGCCAGGTCCTCTTCCCTATATCCTTGCAGGACAGCTGGAGAAAGGTGTTGTGAGACACCAGAATCTGCACAGGTGATGGAATATCCCCAGAAACTTCTCCAAGGTTTCAGATTCCTTACAGAGGCTGCATGTGGGAACATAGTTATTAGGTCCAGAAAGACATCAGCTCTCCAGCCCTACCTGCTAAGTTCCTCAGATTGGGGCAAGGACTGTGGATAAGGTCTTAACACTAAAAATGAGCTCTTTTCAGTAACAGATTGTGGAGAGACCCATATACAGTGAAGAGCACAACACACAGCAAAGCATTTGGGTGAACAACTAGAACATCCAGATGTCTCAGACTTTCCAAAATGCTGAAAATTGGAAAAGCACATATCTGCAAATACACCTGCCCATGATAAATACATGCTAATGGGAGAACTGAAGATAGTTATGTGGATAAAGGTAACTGAGCAAAAAATAATCTTTGGATATGCAGACAGAAAACTGAGACTGATACAGCTGAAGGTATCTCAGAGCAAATCAGCTCCTGGGTTACTTGCTTTGTAACCCAAGTAGAAAATATATTTTGTCTGGCCTATCCACAAGTGTCTTTTCAAGCAACAAGCAGGGTAAATATGATGCAAAGACCACGAAAGGGGAGAGACCAGAAATGCCAACTTAAATAGGAGCATGTGTTCCACATAAACTGCTGAAGGTGAGCCAGGCAGTAGAAATGTCCCCTTCATCTGAGCAGAGAAGTACAATTTGAAATAGCAAATTTAAAATTGCAGTACTGGTTTTGATACTGAATACATCCTGGCTGAATTCCTTCATCTCTCTGTGGTTTAGGCTCATCTTCTGTAAAAGGGTGGAATTCAGGCTGAGCATCCTATTGCTATCCCATACATGGTACATTGTGGCAGATAGAGAAAATGGATCATAAGGACTCTTTAGAACTGCTACAATAAAACCTCCCTGATGAAACAGGCAAAACTTGTTTTGGGAAAGACTAAAAAAGTAACATGTATATCCAATTAGTCTTTTTCAGCTTCTATTATTAACACAAGACCTACTACAAGCCCCAATAACACCCCTTTGTTACCACCTTACCCTATTGAAAATAGATTATTTGGGCTCCTTTCCTCCTCTCATTAAGGCTGTCTTCACTGCCACTGTTAGCTAGGATTTACTATATTTGATTTCATCCCTGTGAATGAAAGTAATACCCCAAAAAGACCTACTGACTTGAGCAGCAGCATCCCTGTGAATTAAGTGCACCCTCCTACAATTTGAATGTCAGGAGCAACCTACTCCCTACTGAGCAAAGCAGCTCAGCTTTAAAGCATCTCTCAAGCTTAGTTAGAAACTCCTGTGTGAGTGGGAGTCAGCTGGGGTGAAATTCAAGCTACCAGTACAGTGAAATGCTATGTCAATTCCCTTTCTTGTAACAACTCATTTTCCTGAACAGCCTTTCATAAGCTGTTTTAAAATTGCATCAGTCAGATGTCTTTTGTCAAGTCTTTTCCAAAGGTTCAAATAAGTTGTAGTAGACTGAGGCCAAGGAGAGAATTGGTCTGAGTCATTGTATCACTCTCCTGCAAAATATTGCATTTGAATATAATTAATCTATTTTGTTCTTACATCCTTTAGAATGACAGAATAAGGAACACGGAGCTGGGACATGATACTTTTCCAGTGGATTTTCAGTGTATTATTTGTCATCTTGTATTTCTGTTTAACAAGAAGGCATCTCCTTGGTGTCTTTGATGAAGAATCTTATTGCAAAGAACATTATCAGCTTACCCTGCATCTTCTTGTCCTGAAACATTCCTTTTGCTGGTAGATAATGGAATAAATATGAGATTTCCATGCAAGTCCCTTTTTCCAAACTGTGTGTTCTCATGTCTTAACTATGTGCTCTTCAAACTGTCTCCTAAACTGCAGGCACTGGAGCTCCCTTCATATTTCTTGTTCTTCAAGATGCCACTTGGGCTGGGATGAGCTCTGGCACCTGCCACTTAATCACAGCATTTAATACAGTCTAGGCTTGGTCCAGGGTAATGAGCCTGAATTTTAGAAACCAAAAAAGGGATACAGACTTGTCATATGTGCCTTTAGACCTACATTAGGATTTTTTTTTCTGTCTACCTCTCCCAGGTTGTAGTGCTGAGAACTTAAACAGTGTTTCATGGCAGGAAGGTCTATGCATTGGGTGTTATAACCCAGCACACAACACAAATCTGTTCCATTGCAGGTAAGCTGTGAATTAATCTGTCCTTTAGTCATTCAAATAATCAAAACATGCAAAACTTCTGCCAGCTCAGTTTAGCTGATTAAGACTTTTTGGGAGAAGAATAGAACAATGTATAGAACAATGTCATTTTACAAATACAGATAATTCTTTTCCAAGAATGGCTTAAAACTGTATACATAAAAGAGTAGTTTTGATAAGCTATGTCTGCCCTAGGGTGTATGGCATGACAGCTCTTGTTGCAAAAACCTTTAAAGTGAACAAGTTCTACATTTTGTCTCACTTATTTCTGCCTAATTTTCTTGCCAGGGCAAGAAAAGGACTCTGGGTATAGGCAGTGGCTGAACACAGGGACTGACTGCAACACACCAGTGGTTTAGCCAAGCCCTTCTCCTCCAGGCAGGAAAACCATGGTGGCTATACAGGGCTGAGATTAAATTTAGGATGAGACTTTGCTGAACTTGTCCTGCTCATCACTTCTAGCCTTGCTTTTATCTGCTCAGCATTTTACACCTTCACTCTGCAACATCAGCCTTTTGATTCAGTCCCTCCTTATACCTTGGTAACTGTGAATGCAATCAGAATATGCAAAGATAAGAGTGAAGGAGGATTCAGACAGAAAACCTTCAAGCTGGCCAGAAGAACAACAGCAGGACAGGTAGATTGCTTACTTAAGGAATCAATAACAATTCAGAACATTGAGGCAGTATGAGGATCACGGGGTGAAGCTCCCTTTGTAGTTATTAGTTACTTTCACAACATCCTGATGGGATTGATCAATATTATTGGAATTGTGCAGGTGGGAAAATAGGTTTTCTAACCTCAGTTGTGATCTCTTCATCATAAAACCGTGGGCCTACCTACACATCAGCAAATTTTTTCCTTGGAAAATATACATCTATCTATATGCCTCTACCTGCCACATCACCTCACATACTAACTGAATATAGCTTAGATGTCACCACCATACTGGAACAGGTCTAACCAGGCACGGAGGCACCGTGTGAACTGGCATGCTGTTGGGGAAGCTCTGCTCTGAAATCAATCTGCTGGTGCTTATAAAGCATCAGGAAGGAAAAAACCCCACCACAAATCATTTGCACGTATAAGGTTTTTTCCCTCCACTAGAGGAATGCAAACACCATGCAGTCTTTACATTGTCTCCAACAGTTTGGCTGATTATCACGCCTCTAATTCCAGTTCACACAATCCACACAGCACTTTCTTATTATGGATGTGCTACTGACATGTATGAAGACTGATTAGATAGTTAGACACAGGCCAAGGAAATAATAAATGCAGAACTCCACTTTTCAGAGAATTATTTTACTACGGGCTCTGTGTGCACAGCTGAATTTTTCTTCGCAGTTTGATCTCTGCCCTTTCTCCACACAAAAATTTTTCAGCTATTAAGTTAAATCTTCCAGACAGAAAATCAGATCACAATATTTTTCAGGTATATCATTTTCCCATCTGTTAGATGTTGAACTATTCTTTACTACCCTTATTTTCCCATGATATACATGTTCCACCTTGCCACTGTATCCATTCCTTGTAATCATGATTCTATGATTCTATATTCTATTCTAATCAGTATAGGAGGAAACTACTAAGGCCCAGAGAGTGGTGCTGAACGGTGCTGATCCAGTTGGTGGCTGGTCACCAGTGGTGTCCCCCAGGGATCAGTGTTGGCCCCAGTCCTGTTAAATATCTTTATTGATGATTTGGATGAAGGGATTGAGTCCATCACCAGCAAATTTGCAGATGACACTAAGCTGGGGGGGAGTGTGGATCAGCTGGAAGGCAGGAGGGCTCTGCAGAGGGACCTGGACAGACTGGAGAGTTGGGCTGATTCCAATGGGATGAGGTTCAACACGGCCAAGTGCCGGGTCCTGCACTTTGGCCACAACAACCCCATGGGGAGCTCCAGGCTGGGCACAGAGTGGCTGAGAGCAGCCAGGCAGAGAGGGACCTGGGAGTCTGGATTGACAGGAAGCTGAACAGGAGCCAGCAGTGTGCCCAGGTGGCCAAGAAGGCCAATGGCATCCTGGCCTGGATCAGGAACAGCGTGGCCAGCAGGTCCAGGGAAGGGATTCTGCCCCTGTACTCAGCCCTGGTGAGGCCACAGCTCGAGTCCTGTGTCCAGTTCTGGGCCCCTCAGTTCAGGAAGGAGATTGAGGTACTGGAGCAGGTCCAAAGGAGGGCAACCAGGCTGGTGAAGGGATCCAGCACAAGTCCTGTGAGGAGAGGCTGAGGGAGCTGGGGGTATTCAGCCTGGAGAAGAGGAGGCTCAGGGGAGACCTCATCGCTCTCTACAACTCCCTGAAAGGAGGCTGGAGCCAGGGGGGGGTTGGGCTCTTTTCCCAGGCAACTTTCAACAAGACAAAAGGGCATGGACTCAAGTTGTGCCAGGGGAGGTTTAGGTTGGATATTAGAAAGAATTTCTTTACGGAGAGGGTGATCAGACATTGGAATGGGCTGCCCAGGGAAGTAGTGGATTCTCTGTCCCTGGAGATATTTAAAAAGAGCCTGGATGTGGCACTCAGTGCCATGGGCTGGGAACCACAGTGGGGGTGGATCAAGGGTTGGACTTGATGATCTCAGAGGTCCCTTCCAACCCAGCCAATTCTATGATTCTATCTATGATACACCACAAAGACCAAGTGCACTTCTTTTCAGGTAAGCAGCCATTTGGGTGGCCATGGGAAGTCTTCTGGTTACATGCCAGAGGTCTGTCTAAGAGTGGACAGTCTACATAGATAAATGCATGGGTTGCAGAATAAAAATAACTTTCTTTTTGGTCAAGCTCAACTGGTTAGGACCCAGGGTGGGATCAGTAGTGGCCTCTTCCTGTCTAAGTGGTCACTTTTGGGCTGTGCTGAAAGGCAACTTCAAAATACAGAGATGCAGACTAAGTACAGGCTATACAGTGCAGTAGATGAACATGGGTTTTTCCTGACCAACCTCCAAGAGGACTCAGTAAAGCTAGAAAAGATGCAGAAAAGGCTTTGTTACAGAGTTAGGAAAGATGACTGCAGGGAAAGGATATGACAGAGCCTGAGTAAAATCAGGCATGGGATAGAGATGGCAAAGAGGGAAGGGAGCACCAGATGAAAATAGCAATTGGGAGGCTCAGAACAAATACAAGGAAATACTCCTGATGAGATACATTCTTAAACAACAAAACAGGTGCCATTGGAAGTGCTAGAAATTTCATTTTGAAATGCAATTGGAAAATATCATGACAGAAAAAAACATCAGCTTTAGCTCAGGACATGAGCCACAAAGTGCTGGAGGCGAAACGAGTGTAATGGGAAATCTCCTCACATTATTGTCCTGTTCTTAAACTCTTCCCTGTACCTGTTCTAGTGGCATAAAAAGAGACTGATCTGGGTGGATAACTGGCCTGACCTGGTACATTTGTTCTTGTGTTCTAACTGAAAATGAATTTCAAAGCAATAAAAACAGTAATTCCATCTCACCCATATGCAGAAGGTGCCTTCACTCGACAGCCTTGCACACTGTAATTATGACAAAACACTACATCTTTTATAGCCTAAATTTCACCATTTGTAAAATTATACTAAGAGTATCCAGCCCAAACAGTCAAGGGTCTGTGACAAGGCCTTAAAACAAGATGTAAAAAGACATCAGACATTAAATTTAATTTTCAGAAGCACCAATGATTGCTCAGTATTTAATGCTTTTTGAGGTGAAATCTTCCTTTTTATGTTTATTTTGGAACATAGAACAGAGGGGCTCAGGCTGCTGTTTTCAGAAGTGTGAAGAGTTAAATCCACGCCTATATGGTGTGTTTGTGGTTAGATGGTGCCACAGCATCAGTGACAGGGTGAAACTTGGTGGATTGCTGACTCCTGTCAGGAAAGAAGATGAGGGGGAAAAAGGAAGCTGGAAATGCACTGCCTGCAATGCAGAGATGTATCCCAGTCACCTTTAAACACATCACCTGGATAAGCTGAGTCAGCACAGCTGCAAAACCTGCTTGGGAAGCAAGGTAAATTACAAACTCCATTAGAGGGCAGTTAGGAAGCCACTACTCTCTTTTACATTAGCTATTAACTTCTGTGGAATTATTTTGCACAGCAGGGACTGCAGGAGAGGCACACTCACTGCTGGTGATGTGGTCACCCAGGGTTGTCCTGGAGCCATGGAGCTACCCTGGCATCATGCACTGTTCAGATGCAATGAGACTCATGCTATTCTTCATCCCTGCACAGAGACAAAAAACTCCACCATTATGATTTCTTCAGACTAATTCTTTTCTAGTATAACCTGACTTTCCTCTAATTTTCAGCTGAGAGCAAGCACTAAGTGTATCATTCCAGGTCCTGACCAGCCACAAGCTCCCTCCAACAGAGAAGCAGCATTTCTCAATCTCCCAGACAGTTTTGTAATTGAATTTTGAAGAGTTCTGCTCACTCATGTTTTTTGTCATAGTCTTTTATTTTAGCTGGCAGCTCACTCCCACAATATATTAATTTATCTCTCAGTCTCCTCAGTTAGGATTAGTTTTATCAATCTTGAGTATTACAGTTTTTCTTTATTAGTCCCCTATGTCTCAAGGTTAGTTTATGCTGTTGGGATTTCTGGTAGGGAACTTGCTGCTTCATTTTGTGCTCTCTATTAGACTGGTGTTTATTTTGGGAAAAAATTGTAACAATTTACAATAAGACCCTTGTTTTACAACCCTTCAGTTTTATTTTCAAATAGACTGCACATAGTTCCTAGTTTTCCTATGACTGTTGCCAGGAAAGATTGCCATAAAATTTTAAAGAAGGACCTGGCTGATAGAAAAGAAAACTCTGTTATCCTTTTAGGAAGGAAGAAAATAAACCCAAATTCAACAGCAACAGAAAGCTGGCACCTGCTCTGGGGGGAGGAGGAATTTTTGTAGCAGCTTAGTGGAAGAAGCAGTCTCTTTAGAGAGAGAAGTGGCACTTTTAACAGTCTTGCCAGCTGAGCGAGGTAAAAAAACAGTTTACCACCATGAAAACATTGTATGGGGAGAATACCAGTACCAGAAATTCTGCTTATTCCTACAGCAAATTTTGTATCTGTGCCAAATCTGCTGCCAGGCTGAAGCTGCGAGTAGAAGCACTAAGCAAGGCACTTGCTGATCATAACTTCAGCAATTTGGAGAAATTTTTACATTTTGGTGCATTTAGTGGTATCACCTCCAGTAGTGAGGCTATCTCCTCCAGGAGACTCAGCTGTCTACGAGTGGACAAGTCGTGGAATGAGCATGTACAACACAACCAAGGTTCATTTGCTCCCATCTCCTCATTAATGCTTGTGTGTCAGCAAAACTCAGCCAAGCAAGCACCTCGATGAAGCTCTTCTCCAAAATACAGTGACAGAGGGACAGTTGTGCCTAGGGTTTGCATCACAGCACTTTTCAATTAATGATTTTCCTCTGTTTAAAAGAACTACAGTTCTATTTTCACACTTCCAGACCTGCTGTTTGCAAATGTGCTTGATTTCTCATTACCTTGCATGCAGTTCTTTCATAGCTCCAAAGCTGACTAAAAAGAGCACCCAGTGAAGAGGCGAAGAATATGGGTTAGATCCCCAGATACTGTAAAAGCAGTGGTTCTCAAGTGAGGCAAAATAACATAGTAAGAACTAATTCTACTTTTTTCTGCCTTGTAATAATATACTTTAAGCTTGAAAAGAATGGTGGGAGCTGGGGGTCATCAGTATCTCACACCATCCCTCTTTGCACAGGTTTTGTCCTAAAATTGTGTATATTACTATCAAAAGCTGCTTATCTTAGTGCTGTGAAGATGAATGAAATGTAAATAATACAACTCAAGTGCCTACACATTTCAGTATCAGCTATGTCTGCAAACTGTCACCCAAAAAAAGGTCATTAAAATAATCTGACCTTTTATCAAGAATAAACTCTTGCTGACTGATAATGCTGAAAACATGATGATAATTCCAGCCATCTCTGGAAGCTAATTTAACTCTTTCCTGAGCATCAGACATACTGCCTGGGATATATGAGATATGTTCATGCAAATCAATTTCTTTTCCCAGCAAAGGCATTTTCAGTTGATTCTGCAGCTCTTTAACAAGCTTTTCATCTTGTTGATATTTTGCCTTCAAACCTACTGCTCTATCTTCACAAGGACTTATTCCTTCACTCCCTTCCCTAATAAGCACTATTTGGTTACTTAAAAAAAAGTAACATCCCTTACACCCTTACAGAGGACCCTGTCCCTCTCAGGTGCCAAAACACTCAACTCCCATTAACTTCAAATGAGATAGCAGTGACTTTGCTAACAGTATTTAGCTTTTTTTCAGATTTGGGTCCCTCACCAATTTCTACAGATACCAGTAACAATTTCATTAATGAGGAGGAATTTTGATAATGTACATACAAGAGCAAAGAGGGCTATCAGGTCTAATGACAGAGCTGCAGATCTGCTTAATCAGTAGATCCCTGAAGATCTGCTTAATCAGAGGATCCTTTACACAAATTAAATGATGTAGGCAACAGATTTGAGCACCTCCTGTGTGCTGGGTGGTAACGGCAAATACATCCCTCTGATAAGAAGTAATCTCTGCCCTTTGCTAACAGTTCACACCCACTGACATTCTGGTGTTACTGGATTAAAAAGATCCCAGCTAAATATTTTTTAACATGATAGATTATTTATAAGTGGTTCCAAATGCTCAAGCCTTCAGCCAAGAGCTGACTCTACAGCTCTTGCTATCACTGCCCCTTTTGATTTCCTTTGGTTTTCTTTCCTTGAGATCAAGGTGATCTATTTTTAGTGTAGGGACTGGTTAAGTGAAGAGTTGCTATAGTGACAGATAGCTGATACAAACCAAGTCCCACTGAAATTTCTCTGCCTGGTAGATGAGCACTACCCAAAGTGGGGCAGCACTGATACTGCTCAGCCTGGGGAGGGCATCAATTACTGCCCAGGACTCTCAAGGTTACACTTAATGAATTCTGAAATGGCCAGAAGGCAGCCTGGGTGCTTTTTGTAGGAAATACACATCTTGCTGCCTTTTTTGTCCCATGTAAGGAGGCAGTGTTGGTCTTGGGCTTTGCAGTGGTTTCCTTCTGCTGGTCTGCTGATACAAATCAGCTCTACAAACAGCCCCAGCAGCATCTAACCTGTAAATGACTCTGTTCTTGGAAGTGTATTCAAAACAAGGGCACTCGTATGCAAGTCTTGAGAATTGAGTGGGGAAAGCTGCAGAGTCAAGAGATCTGCAGCTTCAGCTTTCCTTGCAACTGAACAGCCAAACACCACAGAAATGTTGGCTGGAAAGGATGGCTGGAGGCTGCTTCTCTCATCTCCCAATCAAAGCAGGTCTGATATCAACCAAGACAAGGTCAAACATGGCTTTGGCTATTTGACCCTTGAAAACCTCCAAGGATGGAGAGGCCACAAACACTCATCTTTTTGGTTTCCTGTGCCAATGCTGCACCACCCTCTTGAGGGATTTTTTTGCTAACATCCAGTCTCATCCTTCTCAGCCACAAACACTCATCTTTTATTCTTTCTTCTACCATCTGCCACCACTAAGAAGAGTTTGACTCTTGAGTCTTTGGAACTACTCTCTAGGTAGGTGCAAGCTGCTATTAGATTGTCCCTTGTCCTTCCCTATGATGGACAAAAAAAGTCCAGTTTCCTCAATCACTCCTCACAGATCCCAAAATGTCTTCTCTAGGTCCCAAAACATCTTGGTAGTCCTTGACAGAAACCCTCCCCAGTTCCCCAGCACTTTTTGGATGGAGGCACCAGCAATAGGACACCCTATGCCAGATGTAGCCCCAGCAGCACCAGGTGGAGGGGGATAATAACATCCCTCTCCTGGATTGCTCCATTCCTTCTAACATAGCCCAGTATGTTTCACCCTAATGGTAACGACAGCACATTTTTGGATTATTTTCTAGATGATAACCACCACAATACCCAAATCCTTCTCACTGGGAATTAGTCATCAGTGTCCAGCATGTACTGCTGCACAGGCTCATTTCACTCACTACCCGTGTCACTAATGATCTTTATCAGTTCCCATACTGACCCTGGGTGCTGACCATCACAAAGTGTCAAGATTACCCCAGCTTTTCACCCTTTCAACTCAGTCTTTCTCTGAAGCAGGCTGGTAAAATCCTCCCCTCTGAGCAACCACCCAACTTCTGGTGTCACTATTGCAGCAAGAACCTCTCACGTGCAAACTACTTATCTCCCTCATGTCTCTCGTTGACTTTCCATCTCATTTCTTCCTCATCTATACTTCTTAAATTGTTTTATTGCCCCATTCTTGTTTATTATCTCTAGTTATAGTATACAGAAGAAGTGTCGAGGTCACAAATCAACAGTTTCTCTCCAGAAGCATCACCTGCCAGGAAAAGCAGGATTGTCACAGGAGTCCTCTGTATGCTATTGTAATTCTTGCACTGGCTGAAATAAAACCTCCAGGCCAGATGGGCAGGATCTGTTAAAGAATCTGGTGACTGTAGCTCCAAGCATGTCAAAAGAACCCTTGTTACCCCACAGAGAACACGGAAGTGGGAAGCAGCTGTTTTCCAATGCCTGGAAAAAAACTCTGAAGAAACAACAGGATGCTCTTCATTACTGTCAGCTAATCCTATCATCCCTCCTCCAGCTAAATCATTCCCAACCTTATCAAAGGATGAGCAGAGAAAGGACAGAATGGGAACTCCTCAGTGCTATAGCACTGGGCTCTGTCCTAAAGCCATGCAAGGCTGCCTGACCTTTCCAGCATGAAGAATTCAAGCTTCTAAACCAAGACTGCCAGCCACACAATGATATCTCACAGAGCAGCCCTTCACCTCTCCAAACTGAAGCCTTCACGTGTCAGTATGACTCAGTAATGACAATAAAATGGCTAAAACCATTTTGAGGCGTTAAATCCCATCAGTCCAAGCACTTTTACGTCCTTCAACTGCTTTTAGGTTGGACAAGAATAAAGGTGAAAGCAGAAAACAGCTGAATCCTGGTAATTCCTGGGATTTGCTGATCCAATAAACCTGACAAACAAGCTGCCTTAACAACATCTTTGAAATTGCACTCATAGGCAATTCACTGAAACTTTGAGCAAGGAGTCAATAGTTCAAAACACTGATTCTAATTAAACAAAAGTACCCACCAACCTAAATGTTACTGTCATATGGAATTTTAAACTGTGAAAAGAGATTTGGCCTTGAAATTTTCTTTCAATCCTGGCAAGAGGATTTGTAATGTAGATGTATGGGAGTATAAATAAATTGTGGTCCAGCTTAGCACATTCAAATTGAGTAAAAAGTCAGTCTAGGATAACAGTTTCTCATACAGATATTCTCCTGAAAGTGAGGGCTTTTGAAAAGTACAAGGGAAAGAAAGAAAAATGATTCCTTTGCTATTCCCAACTGGTGCAATAAGGATGAAAGAGAATACATGGAAATCATCAATTCCAGTGATTTTTAATGCATAGGTTGTGACCCTCCAGCATCCATCATGAAGACCCTGCAGGCTGTGTTCATTAAACTGAGATGTCATATAGGAAAACCTTATCTATATTATTTTCTTCTCACCTCAAAAAAATAAATCAGAAGTTAATTATATCACAAGGTGACAGATGTAGTGTTCCAGTCTTATACACAAATCCCAAGTGACCTGTTACCTGAAGGTAACAAAAGTGGAGGATGGTAAAAGGAATTCCTGATAAATACATAAATATCATATGCTTTCAGAAACAGGCTGTGTCTGCATCCACTGTTGCTTGCAATCAGTGCCTGGCTCCCTTCTGTCTCAGTTTCTTCTTTTCCGCCTCAATAAACCCCTCCTCATCCTTGCATTTCCCAACTTTACCTAGATTCAGTCCCAAGATTTGCTTTTACTTTCTCTCTGTCTTCCAAAAATAACATTCATCCTACTGTTTCTAATAACTCCATTTGGATAGCAGCGGAATTAAAGGAAAATAACCTTAAGACAGTAAAACCTGAAGCCTCTATGCTGCTGTTGTGTCTGGGGGAACACAAACACCTACACCCACAGGCATCACCAAGGACCATAATCACATGGACTCCTCCCAAATGGGAGCTCTCCCTGCCCAAACCCTGTACAGCCTGTAAAAGAGGCTGACAAAAGGGAGGCTGGCCCTGCTATCCTCACTCACCACAGTGTTGACAACTGCACATCCATGCTGAGTAATTCAGTCTTTACAGTAATTCAGGTATTTTTTCTCAAACTCTGAGATGCACAGAGCTGCCTGGAGCGGGACTGGGATGAAGTGTCAGTGGGCAGATTCACTAAAAGCACCCATCTGTAAATTTGTGCCTCAAGAGAACATAGTGTATTTTCACATCTATAACCTGTTCTTCAGACAAAAATAACTGTCTTTGAAAATAAATTGCCTGAAGAATTTGTACTCCTGGACAAATCATTGTGAGGGCAAGGAGTATACAGCACAACAGATGTAGATGTGCTACCCACAGAGATTTGCTATCCACAAAGCTGCAGAAGAAGGATGCTGTTGGGCTCTTCACAAACAAGGGAGGGAGGAAAGAGTTTGGGACAAAGCACTCTGCTCATATGGCTCCATTTCAATTTACACAATACCACTGGAAGGTTTCTGGCATTTATTTATACTTGCATTTACTGATATCTGCTTGGAAATACATTGCTGATTTTATTGCTTCATGGACACAGTCCTTTCCCTTCCAGTCAGAATGCTTCAAAGCTGCATACAAAGCTGGATGTGTTGGAAAGCAGCAGCACAGCGACAGAAGATGGCAAAATAAAAGGTGGCAAAATAAAAAGTCTCAAACATTTTCTGAGGCTCATCACCAGTTGTCTTCTTCACAACCAACCACAGAAATTTCATTGCCTCCAGGTCTCAGAGCAGTGTGTGGTATAAGATTAATCAGTACTGATCAGCCAGGGCTGCACAGTTTCTAAAATCATTGTCAGCTCAACAGAGCACAAAAACCAGCAGAGAAAATCATTAACAAACCAAAGCAGTCTCAGCTTCTCATGCCCAGTTTCTGATGCTGGTGGTTTTAAGCTACTTTTCAGAAGCAACAGGATTTTCCTCTTTCAGCTTGTTTACGGCAGCAGCTGGAATACACAGTGACTCTCACCCTCATTTTTTTTCTCTAGGACTTTTTCCACCATGGCTTCTGCCCCACTGCCTCATAACAGAAACATATCACCAAAATGAAAAAATAAATAGCTCTGGTCCTCCTCCAAGCAGCATCTCCTACTTTGGGAGGAAGTGCCAGATAAGCTGCAGCTCCTCAGGCTTGAGAAGAAGGAGAACAAGCCCTGTCTCCCTTTAAAGTCATCCTCCTCCCACATGTTTTCTGTCCTTTCTTCTCAGCAAAATTACCTGCAGCCCTGCTCATACCAATAAGCAATGACATGAGCCAGGCTGACGCATCTCCTGGATTTCCATTTGCACTTGGAGAGTTTGTGAGCTGCCTGCTTTTTGGTTTGGTCTAAGTCCTTGCCCGTGGACTCCTGTCTAAGCTGATCACATGCTATGGCATGTTAACTCCCATGGCCACCACTGATGCAGTCACATCTCTCTGATTTTGGAAAGGAAGGATATGATTTATTTCTTGGCATGCACTCTGTACCTATCCCCTACTCCATGTGTCTAGGGAGCACTACGGCAAGCTGTGGAAGACCTGTGATTTGTGACTTAAAGGGGAAGACATTTCTCCTTGGTTTGAGGATTTAAAGATACTCTAAAATACACCACCCCCCAAACCTACTCTAGAGACTCAGCAGTCCCCCATCTCACAGTGGTTAGCAGGGACATGGGATAAAACCCATGTACTGAGAGCCACCAGCATGGCTACAGCAAGTTATGGAGTGACCTGGGGACAAGCCCCTGACCTTCACACCAGGACTGCCCAATTGGTGTACAGCAGGGGGGAGGACAGGGCATGACAAAGCTTGTTTGCACGTGTTCATATTGGGGTCTGAGTCATTCATCAGGATTACTCATAATTTAGTCCTAATTGTAACAGCTGGTAGGGACATTATCCTCCAGAGTATTACTGAGGTGGCACAGGTCTGGGACCAAGGGGTAGCACTGAGGTTTGTTTGGAGCCCCTTTGACCTGGCTTGCTGGGGCTCAGCTTTGGCTCCTGCTGATTAAAATCCACAGAAACAAATCCCAGGAAAAGTACTATGGACAAGGAGAAGCTCCTGGGCATTTCCATGTGGCTTAAAGCCTCCAAAATGAGCAGTCTGAAGCTAAATGCCTGGGCACAAGCAGTGCCAGGGGTCTCAGCAGCTACATGTGCCACACATATTCCTTAGCACTTTTAAAGCTATGCCTTTTGCAGGTGACATTCAATTCTTCACAGACTTGATGGTGTCCTTGATGATCCAGAGGTTGGAGAAATGATGGGTAATCCCACTCCTCAGCCCTGCCAAAATCAGATTGCATGAATCAGCTTCCCTGCTCTTTGGTGGAGAGCTCAAGCTTTGAGGTCTCGCTGTTGGCTGCTCCTCTCCTGGAGAAAAGCTGTGGGCTCTCTGGCTTCACTCCATGGTTCTTCCTGCTCTCATTTGCTCCAGGTGCTCATTCACACTTTCCTCTTCCCCTCTGTGATCTCTCTGCTTCTGTTTGGCTAGACTGAGACCTCTTCTTGCTGTTCACATGGCATAAAAAGATTGTAAGGCTCCAAAGCCAGGGAGATACAGGTATGCCCATCCTTGGCAATGCCACCCTCCACTTCTCTACCAGGATGCAAACTGTTTCATTGGTGCAGAAGACAGATGGGGTTTAATTGATATGCAAAAGAAAGTACTACTAGATAACTTTAGTTGTAGTGGCCTGACAATATCTACCCCTAGGAAGACAAGAAGCTGCCCTGGACCAAACCACCCTAGGAAAAAGGAGTGGGAAAGCCCGTGCTGGATTGCAGTCATTCAGCAGCACACCTGAGGAAAGCAATAACCCAGACACAGCCCATCTGTTTTTTCCCACTCTTGTGACTTGGTAGTTCTCTCTTCATGATGGAAACAGGATGCAGGAAGCTGACCTGGTCATGGTCTGAAAAAATGGAGTATGCAGAGTCTATAGAGTAAATACTGTGCAGAAAAATCTGCTTAATGCTCACTGTACACCTCTGGAGTGGGATGCACACATGGATTAATGGGAATGAGTCTAAATGCATAATTTTTGGCATTTCTGGCATTACTTTTTGTTTATAACTCTGTCACAAACAATACATCCATTTAGCCAGTACTCTTGGTGCAGAACAAAATATTCCTCTGGAGGAAGATAAGTACAGTCTTTGGAGTCAGCCTCCAAGGAAGACTTGCAACACTATGTTTGGTGCCTGCAGAAAACCCTTTTGCAGCTGTGGGCTATTCCCATCTCACTGATGAAACCACACAAGTGTGAATTAGTGGCTCAGAGTGCCATTAACCACTCAATTAGCAAACAGTAATGTGTTTCTACATAGGTAAGAATTTAGGGATTTTAATTAGAAATTTGGGAATAAATTTTAAAACTGGTCAATCTGTAATCTAGATTTTTCTCTCTTCTTGCATTACCTCTGTTACCTGTCTTTGTGCACCTTGCTGACACTGTAAAACTCTGAAGACTTGGGTCATATCTCATTCACATCACTTTGACCCCACTACCATTCCAGCAGGAACCATCAGATGGGTTTAGAGGAATGCAGAACAAGGTGCAGTATCTTAGATTTAAAAACACTTAACTGTACAAAACAGGAACAAAAGGAGATCCATTTGCAACAAGAACACCTTAAAAACAATGTAACTGAACACTAAATAAATTATGAAACATTAAATAATAGAAAAACAAGCTTTCTGGGCAGACCCCTATCCATCAACAGCAACTGACCATGACTAAATCTGTGTGTACCTCTGCATATGCACAGTGCAAATGGCAACACTGCTCATGCCTTCATCATTCTGCTGGATTTACTGCAGTGACTCCTGACCAATAAGCAGTGAAAAAGAGCTTTGCCTATATGTTGCATGTTGTATTTATCTGGCTGATTAAGTCTAAAACCAGTTTTAAACCTCTCAGTCAAAGGACAGAATCTCTCAGCGGCACTCGTGGTCATTTGGGGAACCACAGAGTTGTAAAACTGCTACCAGAAGTCCATAGAGGAAAGGCATTAGACATTCTATTTTTCCACTCTTCTTAAAAAAAACAGTCAGATCCTGTAGAATAACCTTTGTCTCCTGGCCAGGTGATCCTTACATGATACACAGAGACTGACTGACACATATAACTCAGCACCTGTATGAGAGTTAACACTCAGGGCTCGGGCAAAGCTTTTAATTAATGGAGTATGGTCCTTAATAATTAACTCAAACACAATAATATCAGCAACAGCAGTATCAGAAGGATATAGTTCTAAATGCATGACTTGATGATAGGCAATTTTCTTCTACTTAAAAGTCATATTTCAGAATACGGTATTAGCACTAACTTATCATTTAGTTTCCATTCTTCAATTAAAGCAACTTTAGTCAACTGGTCCTTTTCAATGTCTGCATAGCACGTGCTGTAAACCTCCCCATAACATCACTCTTTTCCTAGAGGTTGCATCTGATGTGTGTAACAGGTGTAAGCTCAGATGTTCATCCCTGGTTGCAAACCAACACAGAAACAACCTCTATGCAACAACTTCACGATTCAGTCAGTGGAAGTTGGAAGCACAAAGTTGTTCCTCAATTTGCTATCCCCTACTTGCTGCCCTCTCCCAAAGACCAATGTCCCTCCTTTTCGGATGGGTAACGAAGAAGGTCCCTACCGAACAGTCCACGAGGATCAGAGTGGTGTCTCCCCGAGCTTTTGCACTGCTCCTTTCTCTTCTTGCTCCCTCTAAAGCTACCAAAACGCTTCATGAGCTGCAACATGCGCTCACCCGGCAGCAGCTCTCGGTCATGCCCGGGGATAGATGGAAAAAAGCAGCAGGAAGGGCAAGGCAAGGTGTTGCTTATACCAAACACCCAGGTGTGAGAAAAAGAAGCTCCAGAAAGACTCTGTGGCTGCAGGAGGAGTCCAGCTCGCTTGCGGTTCAGCTCTGAGGTGCTTGGTTATGGTCTTTGTATGGAGCTGCTCTGCAGCAGGCTGCCAAACCTTGCATGCCAGGAGTTTCCAGTCTTAATTCCAGAGTACAGTAACTCGCCTGCAAGTATCTGTGGATGTGGGGAGAAGTTCAAAGTCTGCTCAGCTTGCGGCCACGCAGCTCCTATCCGTCAGCTGTCGGAAGCCTCAGAGACTGAAGCAACATTTCCCAGGGGATGAGCTCATGTGGAAAAGGTCAGGAACCACCTGATAAGCTCCCTCACTTAAAAAATACTAACCGTGCAAAGGAGCTGCAAGCCTTCTTGAAGGGAATTGTCATGTGCAGCTTGGCATGATGACTCTTTAAAAAGGCTGTAAAAGGAAACCACCTCTGGTCAGACAATTCCTGGCTGTGAGCAGCCCGGGCACACTCGCACCGTGCCATGACATCACCCAACTATTTTGATTCATGTGTGCTGGGGCTTTGCAGTGACAGCAGAGTCCAGCTGCCTGTCAGTGAGCTCCAAAACACCCAGCCCTCTGCAGCTACTGACTAATGGATTAATGGGAATGAGCTTCTGCCAGTACATATAAAGAAGGTTGATACTTGCTGAAAACCCAGAGTGATGGGCTGGACTTTCTCTAGTGATGTGCCCTCCCCATGTTACACATTTCTATGTGCTCTGCTCCATCTGAGTTTGCTATCAGCAAAGCAAAAGGCACCTGGGACACCTGTTTGCAACAAAGCTGAAATCCACCTCGTGGTCTTTTAAATGAGACAAACATTCACTGGGCTTCTGCTCATCCCAGCCAGCCGGGATGTATTATAGGAGGCTCTGAGGCTGTACATATAGAGCTGTTTATTTTAGGAAAGAGATGATCAGTGTAGGCTACAGCCTGAGCAGCTGGAAAGCGGTGCAAGCAAAAAAAGAGACATGGTCAAACTATCATAACCAAGCTTCCTAAGATCAGAGTAAATGTTCTGTTAAATCAAAAGATTTTTTTTTAAAAGTCACACAGCACCAGCCTTTCCTCTGGACACCATTGGAACCTTCAGATCCTTCAAAAATTAAGCCCTATGTGAGTAATGAGTGTCTTATCTTTTTAATTTCTAGATGGAATTAAAAGTCACATAACTTTTTTCCTCTACAAAGAAGTATGCCTTTTTCTTTATGCCCATGATTGCTCCTGAGACTTAATATCCTTAGAAAGGTAAAGAAAAAGAGCCCTGAGTGCTGCAGAAAATACTTTTATCAACATAAATTCCTCATAAGCTCCAGTCTTTTAGAAAGATGGCTATCTCCAGGACACCAGTGCAAGGATATCCCAGGATTTCAGGGATCCTATGAGAAGGTGCAAAGGTGGCAGCAGGTTCCTCTGCCATCCTTAGGTAGCAGAGACTTTCCTCAGTCTGCTCTATGGAAAAGGCAGTAAAGAGGGCACCTTTGTTCTTCAGCCTAACAACCAACATAATAAAATTATTAACAAGACACTCAATTACCTTCCAGACAAGGCTCTCGCTGATATCCAAGTGAGGAACCACAGTAATTAATTTTAGGACGTTCCCAGCTTTTCCCTCTTGACTTGTCCTCCTACTTTCTTTTACCCCCATCATTGTGACCCCGTTTCATTTCTGTGAATATTCCTGGTGCTTTTCAACAAATAACAACTTCTGCATAAAAAACCCTGCTGGCACAGTGCTTTATGAAAATTCCTTTTTCCCTGAGGCTCACTGCTCATGAGCAATGAGAAGTGTTGAAGTATGGGCAGGCAAAGTGTCAATTATGACTTTGTTTTAAGGTAGTTGCAGGAAGTGTAAAGCTCCTCACACCCCATCTGGCCTTGAGTAACCCCCACATTTACCTCTGCAAGCTTCAGCTTCACTATCTCTTCCCTTCTGCCATGCTTGTGTCACCAAGACTGAGACAGGAGCTGTGGCCCACAAGCTCTGGTTCTCCCCATGTCACTGCCCAGCTCTCAGTCTACTTCCATTAGACTTCCTCCACAGTCCTTCCTATTAGAAAACAGCTGATGAATAGCAGAACTGAATCTTGCTGCTATTTAAGCTTAGAGCTTCATGCCTTATTCACCGTACACATGGACAACAGATTCTTCCCTTCTGCTTTGGAGCAGCCCTTACCATACTTGAAGACAGTTATCCAGCTCCTTTTCCAGTCTTAGCCAAAGACAAAAGAAATATTGCCTACAACACCAATGCAACCTGGACCTCAAACTACTCCTCCTTAAAAAAGCATTCCTGATCCTTCATTCCTCTCCCTTCCTGGCCAAAAGACTGCTGAGAACGACAATGTCATCAGAAAGCAAAAAAACTGAATCTCTTTTTAATGAGATAAGAATTGGTATTCCTTCAGCACAGAAACAGCCCCCTTTTTGGTAGAGGCTGAGGATAAATAGTAGCTGATGACATTTTCAAGCAGGGCCAGTGCACCAGGAGGGCTCATTTTGCCACATTAAGGAAAATAGCAAGACCCTAATGTTTCTGCACAAAGCTCCCAGAAAATGAAAGAAGGCTCTTTAACAACTGATCTTCATAGTCATTTGTTTAAAAAAGCAGGAAGTGCTTTGGGAATAATTCATTTTGCCTCCTACAGCTAATGGTCTAACATACTAGCACATTTACACAAGATTATTACATCTTCTTAATGATTCCAGTGGAAGATTTTATAAAACTAATAATAAAAAGCTGGACTTCAAAGAGTTCCTTTGGGGCCATCTATGTTCTGGAGATTGAAAACACAAATCCTTGCCAAACAACCATGAAATGGACTCTTGTCAAGCTACTTTAAAGGCTCCCAAATTAGTTATAGCATATTACATTTCTTGAGCTGCAGAAGGATAACACCATCCCCTTCTAAAACCATACACAGGCTTGTTCTGAGAGGTACTGAGCACTGGACAACTTCATAAAATTACCTGAGGGAAGGAGCAAACAAACTAGGACTTCCCTAGTCCTGCTGTATCTGCTGAGCTGCCCAGAGCTGAGCCATCTCATGGCCCTGGAGCAGCCTCTATGCTGACAGCTCACAAACCCATCTCCAATCCCACCACCCTTGCCCCAAAAGTGTTTCTCATAATCTGTTTCTCTGACAGTTTTACTTTGATGTCCTAGTGTCCAGTCTCAAATAGAGCCCAAAAAGGCTCTAGACCTAAAAAAAGGACACACATCTCTGGGACATCTCCCTTAAGCCCACTCTTACCTTTATCCCATCAGCTCTCTGTGTGCCCAGCCCACCCAGCAATGTCCTCTCCTGCTCATCCTAGCCCTCCATTCCTTTAAACCACCTGTTGTTTTGGGTTTTTGGTTTTTTGTTTTTTTTTTTGTTTGTTTGTTTGTTTGTTTGTTTTTTTTAAGGGAGGCTGAAGAACACGAAGTAGAAAAGAAAAACCTCCTTCTGCTATTTTTTTCAGTAACTCACAGGGCCACATAAGTCTCACAGCAGGAGTCATCTGCAATCCTATCTGTAAAAGGCCCATCTGTGGCCAGGCTCCCTCTTCTCAATGCTTCTTGCTTTTCAGTTCTTCATCTCTCAATATAAAAACACCTTTGTACCTCCCCACAGTGATTTAATGTGGTTCTTCAGGCAGAAACATAACAAAATCTTCCTTCCTCTGGAGGCAGTGTGAAGATTTGTTCTATGAGGCAGAATTGGGGGTTGGGTGTTCAGATTTGGTCACCAGGCAGAAAATATGGAAAGTGCCATTGTGGCAACCCAGAGCAGCCATCATGGGGTGTCTGACCTAAACATCAGAGTTTTGAAACACAAAATAATTCATCTGTCTCATGGAGGTGTAAATTCTGTGCTGTGATGAAAATACTTTAAATGCTTATATTTCGAACCATTTCCTCACTTTCTTTTTTAATAGGAGCTTTAACCTGGTACAAATACAGCAGCAGAGTGTGGGGTAGGCAATGGGGACCGGTGGGTCCTATTAGTGTTTATTATCAACCCTATCAGGGCTAGCAAATGCTAGGGTTTATTTAGCACAAAACAGGAAGGCTAAAAAGAACATGTATCCCCTTAGTGACAATTAATTTTTCAATGGGCTTCAGACTGCAAATCAGCAAACCCAAGTGTTTCCCTTTCCTCATTGCTGAGAATTTCCTTGTTCAAACTTTACTCCTTTGAGTAATGGCAAAACCAGAGAGAAGTTTAGAACCACCCCTAGAAGGGCAAAGCATGAACCATGTTTGCATTTCTAAATGGATTACATTTCTCTGCCTTGTTCTCCTTAAAAATTTATATGAATTGAAAAATTTCTAAATTTTTTTTTCATGGTTCTACAGACCGATGTTGGCAAAACCAAACATTTTCTGTCACTGTCAGTGGCACAAGCCTCACAACACCAAACTGGTTTTAACTGCAACTCTATTTCAAATAAATAGCAAAATATATTGGAAAATACTTCAAAATAGCAGTCAAATAACTATATAAAAGATATCTTTACAATTAAAAAAAAAATCTCTCTCAAGACTACAAGTGTTGCAATGCACAATAACAAAAAGCCTGTTTTGCCTGAACACCATTTGCAAGCTGGCTGAACAAAGCATGCAGCCTGTGTTTTCAAAGGGAAACACAAACTACCACTTTCTCCATCTGGTCCAGGTCCAGCTCACACCCCATAAAAGAACTGCAAGTTTATGACTCCAAGCTGGGCTCAATTACTTCCCATAATCATAACCAAGTGTTTCACTGTAATGACTTTTTGTCTTTATCCCCTGTTTTTCATACTACTTCATGCTGCTTTCACTGTGCATTGAGAAATATTTCAACCTCTGAAGCTGTCAGGCTGGCACTAAACTGGGTTTGAAAAACCTGAAAGTTTAATTTTACTTCTTTTTAGCGGTCCCAAAGGTGCACACTTGATACCCCAGAACTCTTGGGAAATTACTTACAAATTACATCCCGGCGTCTTTGTGATGTTTTTCTGTCCTACCTTTCCAGAGTCTATATTATGCACCAGCAGGAACAGGAGTAGTGGTGATGGCAGGGTTGGCATACTGGTGATTTCCAGTAGGAAAAACACCATATTTCGGGCTCAGTGCACCTACACCAAAAGACCAGTAAGCTGTGACTGATGACTCTGATCCTATCCAAATGATAATTTTATAATTTCCCAACATCCTGTTAGTAAACTGTGCTGCATATGTTTCCAGCACTCACTTCTTCAGCAATTTCGGTTCATAATGTGAAAAATGGATCTGTTCTTCTAAACAACACAATCAGGCTGTGCTCAAAACAGCAAAACAGTATTTGATCCAGCAAGTATAGGATGGATTTGTGTGACAACACAAATCCTGAAATTTAGTAAGTTCTCAGCTGAAGAAAAACAGCAGTAGCTACAACAAAAAATAGTAGAGGCAATAAAGTTCCTTATAAGTTTTTTCCACTTGTGCTTTTCTTCACCTGCTTCTCTGCTTGTTTTTACCAACTTTTCCAACCATATCCACCCACAAAACCTTGAGAAGGATATAGGATTCACTGGAAAATCACAGATCTCTTTTTTTGTGGTCTTCTTCTTTGCCTACAAGAAAGCTGGGGCACGGCTTTTTACATAGATGTGTAGTGAGAGGAAAAGGGGAAATAGTTTAAAACTTGAAGAGGGGAGATTTAAGTTAAACATTAGGAAGAAATCCTTTCCTGTGAGGGTGGTGAGACCTGAGGTTGCCCAAGGAAGTTGTGGCTGCCCCATCCCTGAAAGTGTTCAAGTCCAGGCTGGCTGGGGCTTGGAGCAACCTGGTCTGGTGGGAGGTGTCCCTGCCCATGCAGGGGGGTTGGAACTGAGTGATCTTTAGGGTCCCTTCCAACCCAAACCATTCTATCATTCTATGATTCTTTCTTTCCTGCTTCTTCACTTTTCATGCTGGACTGAAAAATAAATTATGTTAAAGTTGCTATGGGCATTGGAGAGCTGAACAAAATACCCCCTTCAGTGGAAAGAAAAAGTCTTTCAGCCAGCACTGAGTGGGTGAGAAACTGAATGATGACAAATGGGTAAAGCTAGAAATTACTCCAAGGAAGTGACGTTAGGCATGGCAAATACCTGAAAAGTGAAATTCATATCACTTTCCCACAGTGAACACCCCAAAATAAGAATCAGAGCCCACAACTCCACAGAAACATAGTCCTCCACCAATTCTGTCTTAGGAATTGATTTGAAGAGATGATGAAACCTCACTGAGGTAGCAATGGTTTGCAGCAATCCTCGGGTGTCCTCAGATGTCAACACTACATAAAGCCAGGCAATTTACAATTCAGAAGCTAGTAAGAGCAGTGGTAGTAAACCAGCTTCACACACATTTACTTCAGTTCTAACATTCACATTGCACAGTTATGATAAAATGCAACATTAGTGACCAACATCCACATTGGAAAGAATGCCCTCATCCTAAAATCCATATGGGATGATGAGATTTCAAAGTAACTTCAAGTTTTGTCTCACTCTGCTCCCTACAATGACCAGATTCATCTGACAGCTAAAGCCAAGAAATTTGTTTATGCACAAAGTAAGACAACAAAGAGACTCTTCTGACTCACTGTTATCTGCTATTTTTGGTTAAAAATCATCTTAAGTGCTCCCTAACAATAAAAAATGCCAACAGTGGAATTTTGAGTGTCAACAAAAGACCCAATCCTGTGCCACAGGGTATATGATAGACATATGTACTATATATATATATATGATGCACAGAAAATTATGGAACACTGGATAGCAGCATCCTATTTAGACATGTGACAACAGAGAAATGCTGACCAAAGAAAAAATTGAACCACACTTTGAAAATCTAAATGCTTAGCTAACATTTGAGAAGAACATTCTCATTCCTGGCTCCAGCAACTTCACTGATGAAGCTCTTCAGTGATGAAAGAGGGACCTCATTTGGTTGAGCTGCAAAAGAGCAGCACCTTCCAGAGGAATGAACCATTCCCAGTAAAATCCCGACCTCAAGTCTGCCAAAGCTCAAGGACTAAAGGGTTTGCATACATGTGCTTCTGCTCCTAGCTGCTGTGGAGGTCCTGGACAGCCTACATTCAGGTTACTTACAGTGGTACCTAATGCAGGTGTTTATACATAATGGACATTTTCTGTGAACTGCTGAAAATGTTTTGTTGAACATGGTGAGAACAGGGTCTTGTAGCATGAGACCAGTGCTAAACTGAATTGTTCATTAAACTCAAACTCAAAGCTCACAAAAATCCCAATAACTAACCAGGCTATCCATAGGTGAGATTTTAACTACTTACTCTATAGCCACTGACAATGTGTTTACAGCAATCACTGAGGACATTGCACAGGACTGGATCTCAATCCAATGAACTAAACACAGGCTTAATGCCAAGCGGGGAAATTCCTAAAGCATCACCCAACACTGCTTTGTCATTACAAGTGGGATTGCTCCAACAAGAGAATTATAATAGGAAGGGAGGAATCCACTGGGTGCAGCTGCACTGAAACCCAGCTTCCTGCAGAGCATCTTTACATTGCAGCCAGCTCCCTCAACCAATTTGTTCAAGTCATCTCTAAGAAATACAGTAGCCCTTCCTCTGCTGGTTAAGACAAAATATAAGGGATTAAAAACAACAAACAGCCACACACACAAATTTTCCGAAGATCTATCTTAATCTTCTACCCTTACTTTTTCTATGAATTAATAATTCTGAAGGATCATTAGTTGTAATCAAAGGAACAAAACCAAGTACATTACATACTTTAATGTCTTAATAACAGGACAACTGGCAAACCACCTCTGCTAACTTTCCTGGATAAACACCTTGGGAACCACCAGCTAGATCTCATATAGAATCTTTTCATCAGCAGCAGAAGCAAGGTAAGTACCATGGCTTGGAGCTTCTTCACACAGTGAAAAGTGACTTTCCAAAAGTCCCTGTGCAGCAGGCTGGCATTAGGCCAGTGAGGAACAGAACAAGATGGACATCTGTTGGACTCGATGGCTCTGCTCCTTCCTTTGCAAGAACATGACACATTGTTCACACTATGTTAAACCCCTCTGTTCATGAGGTGGCTGTCTCACATGCTCCAGCTCCAAAGAGATTACTAGAATTAGTCATTCAGATTACAGAAGATCTGCCAGACCAGATGGGAGCATCAAGGGGGAAACATTCGTTATTGCGTACGTGAGAGCTGGAAGAGAAATAATTTGAAATCTTTGTGGTTTCATTTTCCATGTTCGTTTTTTGGGTCTGGGTTCTTTTTTGAGATTTTTTGCACCCAGATCAAACAGCAATTTTGTTAGCAAAAAAAGCTTTATTGACTTTTAAAGAGATGAAAGCACAGTGAGAAAGCCAGACTCTGCAGCTTACTGAGATGGCAACAGGGGTACCTTAGCAAGCTACCAGGGTACAGAAGGTGCAAAGACTGAGACAGTGGACATGCAAGGCATTGTTTTAATGTGTACAATGAGCTAGAAATCATCAAAGCCCAAATATTTCACATTTCTAGATTATTCTACCAATTCCTGCAAGTGGCAAACAGGTAACTTGGGAAAAAAGCATCAAATACATCCACACCATCCATCTGTGGACTTGCTGTGGCTGTGGGAACCACAAGCCTATGATGGGAATGAATCAAGGGACTGTGTGGGATAGCTTGGGTGGTAAAAAGCTCCTTGTTCAGTCACTGTGCAACTGAAAACACCAAGCAATGTAAAGTTGAGAGTTGTTATACTCGAGATTGTGTGAAAAATCTCAGTGGGTGGGCTGAGACCAACACAGACATGAAATAGAGAACGGTTTTTGAGTCTTTATGCCTTGATGACAGAAGGGCTGGAAACCTGGGAGCTGTAAGGAAGTAAGAGAATATTCCTGGAAAAGCCAATCCTGCCAGTCTGCGCCCAATACCTGGCAGGAGAAAAAATAGTCTGGAAGCTTTTCACAACAGTTTATGATAAAGAGACTAAAAAGACTGCCAGCTCTGTCCTTGGGTAGACTACCTGAAAGCCAGAGACAGAGAGGGGAAGAGGCAACATCTCGGTAGCTCCTTGCACAACACTTCCTGGGCAATTTAAGTTTTAGGATGTTCTTGTGAATCAGAGAGCAGGTACCAGTGCTCAGGCACATCCCAGCTCTACAGAGTTCTCAGGCTGACAGTTTGCAGCCAGCATCTTTCCCTCAAAACACATTGAGCCTCAAATTAAGAAGAGACTTCCAGAGCCATTAAATCTCTTCGTGGTGACTTAGCAATGCATAGAGCCAATCATATTACTATCTGTACTTTGTAACATCATATGCAAATTATATAAACTGATATAACAGATAACCAGAACTTGTTGAACAGTGCCATCAGATTCCCAAATCCTGTCAAAGATTATCATCTTGCAGAAGCTTCAATGCTTACAGTAGGAAGTACTCTACCAAGAATTATTAACATTATTAAACAGTTCAAATTCCACATCAAGAATCAAAGCAGAAGCTCAGTGTTATGATTACAGAGCTCAGGATACATCAGCAGCACAAAGCCCAACTCCTGAACTTCTTGGTCTGCCCCAAAAGCATCCTGCATCCTTAGTCCTTCAGTCAGGTGTCTGTGCTTCCAGGGACACATTTCTAACAGTTATATGAGTTTTCCATAATGCAGCCTGGTGCAATTCTGGCTCTCAAGGTAAAAGTTGTCTAAAACAGCTGGCACAAGCCTATCAGTGTTACAGACTGAATGCTTTTGTTATTATTACATAAGCAGATTTGTGGGGAAAACAAAATACCTTATCATCACCTTGGCAGCTAGCAATAAGGCCTGGCAAGTCTGACAGACAACTTATTTCTAAGTACATCCACTGCAGCAAAAAAATATTAAAGCCTCTGTGCTAATAGACACAAACAGAAATTGTTCTACATATATGCAATGCTACATATACCTATAAAACATGTAGGTTACTTCCAGTCATAATAAAATACCAGTAGGGCAGAGAAGGGGAGGAAGGAACACTGAAATGGGGCTGAGTGAGGACTTTAGAAACTTTGGGTTTATTCTCAGCACTGCACAACCTGGGATAACTCTCTGTGAAAGCTTCAGATGCAGAGATGTCTTCAGATGCTTTCTGTTTCTGCACCACAAGTCTCATGCTTAGACCAATCCCTTTTCTACCCTTGTTAACCAGGAAGATAATTAAATATCTTAATGAAAACAAAGACCTACAGCAGATGTAGACATCTAAGGTAACCCCAGGCTTTGGCTTTCCTTCCTGTTTATTTGCTGCTGCCTACATCCATTATACACCTATGTATTCAAATGCAAACACCAAAATCCCCATGACTTCAGGAACTGCTCAGAGTGGGGCAATGCAAGTGCAGGATGAAGAGCATCAACCCAAGACCAAACTCCCCCCAGCCTCACTAGCAAAAAGCACGCTCACTGCCAGCAAAACTGAGCTCCTCAAGAAGTCTTTATATTAATTTCTGAGTATTATTTTCTCCTGCATAACATGTTAAAAGACATAACATGAATTCCTGCATCAAGCACAGAACTGCCAAGGAAGGTCCTGCTGCTCTTTAGTTTGAGTCACAGCCTTCAGTATCACTGGTCTAAATCAGTGCCTCCAAATTCCCCCTGTATCTTTCAGCTCTCCCTTTTACAATAATCTCCTACAAAATTCACACTCTTAAACTACTTCACCAAAACCTGGAGATCCGCTCATGGTCACACACAAATTCCTGAGGGAGCTGGGAACAGACCTGGGGCACCAGGAGAGATTGAAGGATTTTCTTAGAGACAAGCTAAACATCTTCATGTTTAGCAACAAGTTTTATTGGGTTTTTCCATTACTTAACCTTAATGATTGGAAGCCCCCTGTGTCTTACCACTTTTTCATCGCCATCACAAGGTGCTTCCCAAGTTGAAAGATGGTTTTGCTTTTGCTCCAAAAGCACAAAACATGCAGCCATGCCTAGGGAGTGCTCAATGCTCCCTACATTGATCCAAGGTGAAGATCAAGGATGCTTCCTCAACACAATTTTAACCTCTCAGCTCCAAAAATAAGGTTCATCTTCCATGAATTAACACTTCCAGCATGGAAATACTTGCATTTCAGTAAGCAGACACAGCAACTTGGTGTCCTTTCTTTACCAACCCTGCAGCATCATGGAACTGAGCACATCAGGCTGTTCATATTCTGCACCCAGCTGTCCTACGTTACCCATATAAGACTGCAAATGCAAAGGCTTTTCCTCCTTATATATTATATATATTAACATTCTTAGCATAATAATCAACCTCACTTAGCCACTTGGCTTTTGCATCATGCAAAAAAGAACAAAAGGTAGGCTTTCTTAGCACAGCAAAGGGCTCTTCTGTGGCAAAAGTTTCTTATAAACAGCCTAATAAAACATGATCAATTGCCTACTGCACAGTAAGTATCTGTGTCCAAGGGAGAGGCTAAGAAACTTCAGGGGGAACAAAGTGCCAGGCTGAGAGAGAAACAAGGAGCTACACACCTTCCCAGCCATGAACTCACCAAAGGTTTTTTCCCCCTCTGAATTTTTGCAAGATATGCATGTGCCACGTATTGCTGAGCCTTGCATCTGCTGGAAGGATCAGAAATTAATACCTAAGAACTTCAGCGATGTCAGGCATTTTCTTTTTTAATGTGACCATAAAGTGGCAAAGGCTGTCAGCAGCACTGGCAGTAGCCTAACAAAAAAATGTTGATGTTGCCTGGATACTGAGTCCCGCTCCAGTCTGGGACTTGCCTGCACATCTGCGTTTGACAGCAGCAGCTCCTTGGGATTTTAGTTTTCCTTTAATATTCTGAGACCCATGAAAATAACTCTCCTTATTCAGATCCCTCCTCCTCTCACCTCCCCCACTTTCTGGCTCTGTAAAATGCAAACTAATTCCTCGACTGTAGTAAAGCCATAAATATGGAGTTGTAAAAATATTTTTCTAGCCTTCTTTTTCCAAGATTAATGTTTTCAGTTATATAAGCACTTTATAAAATAGCATGGGGAAAGTATATGAGAATCTGTTTATGTGATTAAGATTTGGCTCCTTTACTGTGGCTCAATGACAGTATTTTATATTTTGAATTTGCCACTGCTGAGGTTCGTTCAGCCATCTCTCCATGACCTCCAAAGCAGAGGGCAGCAAGATTTAACATTGCTTTTCATGAAGTGCTTATAGTAGATCATTACTGGTGGCTATCCATCGAGTCTTTGGGAAAAAAAAAAAAGCATTATTAAGTACCTGCTAATTTTTCATTACAGTGAGTGGATTCCAGGTTTTCACTGATGGCAAAAATCCAGCTGCTCTGAAGGGAAGCAGATTTTCCCCAGTCTGCTGCCCTGCTCCCAGCCTGACTTCTGCTTTAGTTTTTGAAGAAACAGTTCTACATGCCAGTTAGTGAAGTGCTGTAGTGTTTTATTATCTTTTACGGTAAAGAATTTGGAAGGACTTGAGAAAGCTTCAGGTAGAAACAGAAACAGGACCAGAGTGCATATACAAAATGCAGAAGAAAACTGCTCTTCCTGGCATCACAGTTACAGAGAATTAAAAAAGCCACTACAGACCATTTTTCCAGCCTGGTCCCTGACATGGTTCCCAAGTGAAGAAAGATGCACAGTTGTCCCAGTGCTCCACAGCATCAGAGTGCAGCACCCTGCAGAGTTGTTTTCCAAAGGAAATTACATGCTCTTCAGATACTTTCTCTAGTGCCCCTTGTTTTATTTAATCATATCACAGCCTTTGAATATGCAATCAAACAACTCGCAACAATTCCCTCCCAAACATCATGTCCCATTCCCATAGAGCCCTTTTGCACTGGGGAATGACTAGGTTTAGCAAAGGCCATAGTCTCCTGCTCCTTGAAATTGCTCTTCCACAAAAAAAAAAATAATAAAAAATCCACATATCTTAACACTAAACATGATAGCATCACTTCCAGAGAGGAAATAGGGCTTGAACGTAACAAGAACACATACCACAACCTCCTAACTCCTTCCAGCTGATGCCAATCACAATGCAGTGAACATTTGAGGTTATGTGACCATAATTCTGTTTCCCCTCTCACTGCAGCAAGAGCAGATGAGATTTTGGACATCGTGTTACCTTCAACAGCTCTCTGGGGAGAAGACAGCACCTTCCTGTTATGTCACTCCCAGTCCTGCAATTTAACCATGGGTAAAGAAATTGCCAGGAAAAAATATTGACATTGTCAAAAAAATAGATGGAAAGCATAAAGTAGAAATAAGCCCTTAAAAATACCATGGCTCTTCAACTTTCAGACTGGAATGGACAAAGTGATATGGAGTGGAAAGAAAGGTGGAGATGACAGGCTTGCTTTGAGGTGATGCCTTTTGCTGTTGTCTTTCCGAAGCCTCTTGTGGTTGGGAACTCTAAGAACACCTGGATGGTTTGAAAATCCAAAAGCTGATAGCTTCTGGCTACTCCAAACCAAGCTCCAGCCACTCTGCCTCAAAGTGAGGGGTCAGTTTAACAGCAGTGTGACTTCTGACCAGCGATCACCAGCTTGTTTGACATTAATGTGATTTAATTGCAGTGATATGCTTAAACAAAGCTCCTGCCAAGAAACTGCACTTGGAGAAAGAGCTGACCTAAAGCCAGTTTCCCAAGGGTTTTCACTCCCTCCTCTAATTTGTGACCTTTCAATACTGCCAAAACTTTCCTGGGTCAGTGAGGTGGCTGAAGTCACCCAAATCTCCCCCAGCCCCTGCCACATCCACATGTAACAAGGTGTCTTGCTCTGAATTTCACCCTCTCTGATGGCCACGTGCTCCTCCAGCACCATCCTCTGCAGTGAGCACAATCCAGAGAAATCACCATCCTTGAGCTCTCACTGGGGCTTACTCTGTTAAAAAAAAACAAAACAATCTAAGATCACCTCTCTTTGTCACCTCCAACCTCTGTAGTTAAAGGAAAAAGGGAAAAATCACCATGAGGCCAGGGACAAAAACTGCCCTGATGACACCTCCATTGCATAGAAGCTCCACACCACCACCCTGAATCCAGGGAGTGGATCTTGTCTTTCAGGGTTTCTCTGACTGTGTGGATATGTGCTATTGTGTTACAATGAGATGCTCCACTAAACACACAGAAATAAGACAGAATAATTTAAAAAAAAATTTTTTTTTTTTGCATTTTCATACTCTGATGATTTTTACAGTCTTTGCCCCAGTGGTCTGGATAATACTAGCAAAGAAATCCATTTCTGCTAAGTAAAATTGAAGGAAGTACAACCCATCATAAAGGAATACCCAAGTGATGGCTATTAATTAATTTCAGTAATGAAATTAAGAACAATGCTAAATCCCAGTTTCTTTCTTGGTCTTTCTTTCTACAACAAAGACAACCAGGAAAAAAGAAAAATGATCCTAACTACTGCAGTGGAGTCTGTATCAGCTATCCCATAGCCATAGCTTTATCATTTCTCTAAATTCAGAATATATATTCCTGCCCATCTTTCCTTAATGGTAGTAATAATCTGCTGGTAATCCAAATTTTTTCTGCTGACTGGGCTTCTGATTCAACAAAATCTAGACAGCTGTACAAACTAGTTTGCCCTAATCCCCCAAATTTGCTTGAAAGCTTTGAGCAAAACCACCAGCTAACATACAAGGTGTCAGATTGGCAATAACCCTCATTACTTACTATTTATGTTTTTAAGAAGGGAAGGGTCATAATCAGGCTTTTGCCAATGAGAGTGCTGTTGATTGCATCAGAAGTAGGAATTTCCTCTGGCTTTGAAGGGCAAAACCCAACTCTTAGATGCCCACACAGGAAGATATCCCTTACTGCTCACCACCTTCGGAGGGGTGACTAGCAGATACTGCTAAAACTAGCAAAAAACTTTTTTCTTTTTTTTGTTAGCTAAGAAGGTCTTTATTTTCCTAAGTCAACTGGCTTAGGTGTCTCATCAAGGCACTCAAGTGTGGAAATTGTTCCACTGTGCTCAGAGCCCAGGGGTCAAATCTTCCTCTGTGTCACTCTGCAAACATGAGATGTAGTAGATCAGATGTGTTTAAATACACACAATCCAGCAGAATTTCCATGGGCAGAAGCCACATTTTAATTAGTGCTGCTGGAAGGAGAAATGCTTTCTTCTAAAAGATTTAAAAAATCAGTTAACCACTCATCTAAATGTTCACATCAATTAATTTTTGAAGTTCACTCTCCTGAACAAGTTTAGGCCAGTGCTGCATTGCACCACTGCGGATGCCTCCTATGCCAAAACACCATTTTTTGTACCTGGCTACATGTTTCAGCTGCTGTTTGTTCTTCTTGTTTTTCAGGAATCCTCCAAGACAGACCTAACTTAGCCAAGCTTAACACTTCCCTAGCAAAGCCTACCTTTTAGAGATTGCCCAGTGAGATGGTAGATGCCTCATCCCTGGAAACATTCCGGGTTAGGTTGGATGGGGATGCACTTCACGACCACCATATGATGGAGCTGCACTTCATGACCCTTAAAGGACCCTTCCAACCTAAACCATTCTATAATTCTGTGATCCTCTGAAACACAGAGGTGGCTGACATTTAATAAAGACACAGAATAAATAACATGGATGCAATTTGCCACCTGTAGCTATTCTCATTTCAGTATTAAGCGTTAGTTCATGTGCAACTCTTTCACCTCCTCCCCAAAGTCTTGACCTTTGTAGCATTTAGACAAAGTTTTTTTTATTATTTTTTTGTGTTTAGTTTTATTATTATTTTGTGTGGTTTTAAGCCAGTTTTGGCCTCTGACTGCTTGGCACTATGGGGGGCATGTCAGCCTGCAAGAGGAATTGGAGCAACCCTGTAACTGCAAACAGCATCATCCTGCTGGAGTTACAGCTCCAAACAAAGTTTGCTCACCACTGAACTTCCACTGAACAGATCCATGGAAGGACAATGAAGATGAAGAGCTATGGAAACCTTACTCTGAGGTTAAGCAAACAAATCTGACACCAAACCTTCTGCCCAGCTCAGGCAGGCAATGAAGCAGATACATTCACAGTGACTCTGAAACAAACCACTCAGGATTCCCAAATAACACCACGTGTTGAAGATTGTAAGATGAATGGCTGATACTCACATCCCTTCCCTCACAGAAACAAATTGCATGAGATTAAATGTCTGTCATGATATTGAGGGCCATACCCTGACCTGAGGGCTATGGCAAACCTTCCTGAGACCAGAAGAGGAGAAGCTGGTTTCCTGAAGAACTGATGAAATTATTATTGTTACACATGTCAGAGGGAGGCTTTGAGCCCCCCACTGTTTGAATGGGTTTAGAAGCAACAGAATAAAAAAAAAAGAAGGCATAATGAAAGGTAATTAGCATCCTCAAAACCTAAACCAACACATACCCAGGCAGGCAAGGCAATCACAGCTTCGACATCCCCACACCTATGTCTCACTGTCATAGAGATGCTCCCAGGGAGATGCAGTTTGGGCTCACAGCCCTGTCTGCTGTCCCTCCCCACAGACACTTGTCCCCAAACCTACGTGTGGCTTTCCATGGTGCATTTGCATTTCAGGCTCTGAGAGCCATAAGCAGCAGGAGGTGCTGCAAGAAGCAAACTACAAAGAAACCTTGCTGCAAACCACTGCAGATGTCTACCAGTAAAATGGGATTATGGGAATCCCAAGGCTTCAAAATAATTTAACAAGGAAATTTAGGTGTTTTGATGGCTAACCATCAAAGATGTTGAATATTTGTTTTGCAGATCAAGTACACACAGATCAATATTTTTCCATAACCTAAGAATTGATTAAAGATGGAGAAGAGTCTGCAAACACTGGTTGAACTATGACAGAAATAAATATAGCAAAAAACCCATGAAGAAAGAAAATATTTCCTTAAAAAAAATCCAAACAAACCAACAAAAAAAAAAACAAACTAAGCCCCCAAACAATCCATTAGGAAAAACAAACAACAATAAAAAAAACCCCAAGCAAACCACTAAGCAGAACAAAAAAACCCACAACCAAACTAAACCCCCCAAAGAATAAAAACCAAAAAACCTCCACAAAACCCAAATAAAACCCAAAACAGACAAACAAAAAACTAAAATAAGAATGATCCTATTTAGGTTATGTTAAACAATTACTGATGGGAGATGTGGGCAGTTAGTTTATTGATCCATCCTAGAGATCTGAGGCACAGGGACCTTTGGAAGCCCATTGCTGGCTCCGTGGTGTTTGGATTGCCATAAATCAGTTAAGTTTTGACATTTGGACCTTGCCAGCAATGCTCTGTAGATGTGCTGGTTTAGCTGTTCAGCTGGATAACAAATTCTCACATCCAGAAAGTGGACTAAAGAGAAAAATCCTGGGGAGAACACCAGTAAGAGTATTGCTTGTAGTATACAGGTGACTCTACAGACTAAAATCTTCTCTTCATAAAGGTCTCTATTCAGGTGTCTATTCAAGACGTTACTCTCAAAATTACATCTACTACCACGTTTTTACTTATCACAGCTTCACACTGTACTCACCATGAATTCTTGTATCACTGCCCCATTCTTTGCACTTTAATTTGTAGAGCTAGAAATCCTAAACCAATTAAATTTTTTAAATGACATATTTGTTCTCCTTTGCTCTGACAAAGGAAATGTGATCTCACTTTACCCAGATAAAGAGCAGTATAAAAGGGCATAGCTCCACTGAGATTTGAGAGTATGGGAATTATATCAGGGATGTCAACGTAACCCTGGCATTACACTTCACTTCTGTCAAACTGCAAGTACAAAAGGATTTTTGCCAGATGTCCTAATCCTAATCCAGCCTTGTATTTATTTGATTTATTATGGTGATGGGGAAAACCAGATCCTAAACATGGTATCATGAACAGCTTTATACTAGAAGAGATCTGTGCTTTTACACATCTCCTCTGCCCAGTAAAAACCAAGGTGCCATTTAAATTTGCTGTAGATGCCCAATGGGACAGTGACAGCTCATAGTTGGATGATCATTAAACAAGCTGCTGTAATGTGCTCCAGTAACTGACCCTATTAGAATGGATGCTAAAATCCCTCCTTGCCCAATTCCTGGCTCTGCCAGTGACTGCTGGAAGTGACAGTGCACTGAGACAGATGCTGGAAGCTCATGTGATAGTTTATACCAGCTCAGCTCAGCTGCAAGACTGCAATGTCTGCCCATTTCTACTTACACAAATGGATTGCTAGAAATAGGAGAAACCTGCAAACCTATGGAAAAACCATAGGTGGTTGGTGGTCAAGGGGAAAAAAAACCAAACAAGTGACAGCTGGGAACAAATCGTGTCATCCACACAGGCAAGCAGCAGAATCTGTGTGAAGTCTTTAAAACTCCCTCAGTCTAATAATTGGTTATCACCAGGGCTCTCCTTCAAGATATCCTTTCACAGCCCCGAAGGCTGCATAAAGCCAAAGCTCATTTTTGCCAAGCCTGAAAATTGAGACATGAGAGTGATCAACACCTCACCCTATTGACTCTCACAATTCACAGAGATCTACCACTATTATTATGGCTTCCTTTAAAATCAATGTTTTCATTCAGACCCAGCTCGGTCAAAATTGACACTGATCCAGCAAGGACTACAAAAGAATTACAGACTGCTGGGCTGACCCTGGGATTTAAACATACTTAAAATACTACTCATGCTCTATTCCCTAAACTATGCATTCTTCTGCCTTGTGATCAGGTTCTTTCATTCCATATTTTTCTAGATCAGAAAAATGATTGATTCAACATTTATCAAGTTTATTCAGCCCATTTTTGAGGCATTCACCCTGGACTTTATCCAAGAAGATGGGAAACCATGATATCTATAAAGCTTGGATCTGATACCTTAAATAATTAATAATACTTCAGACACCAGCCACATATAAAAAGAGCTCAGATGCACAACGCATTTTCAATAGGATCACATCAAGTATTCACTGAGATTCAGATAAAAAAATGTACTTAAAACCAAATGGATGAACAAACCTACTAAAATAAACAAGATTTCTCTAGCACTTAAAACTAAATATTTGCCTGGGGACTAAATTCTGAAATGATTAATCTGAATGGAAAATAGACACCTGAACACCTTTGAAAATCTGCTCCTAAATGTATTCCTGGCTTTTAAAAATCCAGTTTTAATTAAAAAAAAACCCAAAAACACAACCACACACACCTCACCCCCCCACAAATTTATTTCCAAATTATTTCCTGCAATTAGACAGCTGGAGACTTCAAAACACTCTCTTTAGCTTTACTGTTACTTAAAATACTACCTAGGGGGGAGCAAAGTCACCTACACATCAGCACTGCCCTGCAGACCTCTCTTATCAAAGAACCCAAAGACAACAAGCAGTGAAAGGCCACCAGGATTCAATCAACCTTTGGAGATGTTCAAACTAATTTCCATTTCCCCTGCATGCCAGCAGCAGCCGCTGAAGGAACATATAAAAGGCAGGTCTTGTCTGTATGTCACAAAAAATAATAACTTGGTGGTTGTTTTACAGTCAGATCATTTATAGCATGTTCCATAGTTAAAACCCCAGAAAAGAGAGAGAAGATGGGAATTAATCTGGTTGCAGGTCTGCCCCACACCCTGCAGATGAAAGATAAGAGACTGAAAAACTTTTTTTTTGTTTTGCATCATGGTGTCTACAGCATTAGCACCTTGAAGATAGTCTGGAAAGCCCTTCTAGCCTGGAAAGAGTGGTAAAGAATACAAAAGCATTCTGAATACACTCCATCTCTGCAGATAATGCTGACCCAGGGAAACTAAGGTGATACAGGAAGTGCACTGAAAGGTATCTCCAAATAAACAAAGATCTATTGCCACATTTTAACCAGAAAAATCATCTGCTGTTGATAGCATATATCAGGAGCTGGTGGGAGAAATGGTGCTGAACTTGACTGGTCTCTGGCCATGCAAAGCTGTGTGCAGCACCCACTCAGGCTTACACATATTGTCTGCAAAAAGTCATTTTTCTACTGTAGGTGAGACCAAAATGAACAGTGTCAGAGGGCAAAGCAAGCTTGAAAAATTATGATGAGATGTTTTTGCACAGCAGTACTGTGCAAAAAAGGAAAACAAGGCAAGATGAATGGCTCTGCTCCTTTCCTGGGATTTATATGATGGTGGTGGAAAAGCCTACACCACACCTTCACTTTCAAGGTGAACCTGGACAGAGCAGCCCCATTGTTCCTAAATCTGCTCCCCTCATCCTGCATGGTGAATGGAAGCCACAGCCAGAAACCAAAGCTCCCCCATAGCCTTTTCCTCTGGCATCCCCCCTGCCTGCCTGTTCAGAAGGGAGAAGAACTGTGAAGACAGATGAAAAAAAGAAGATTAAAGTGGCTTCAGCTACCAAGCATCCTGATGTAGGTTATCATTGATGGTTCTCCACAGTCGCAGTCCAAAGGCTGGGAGGGTCCAAGATTATGGGACAAATTTATAGACTTAGCAAAGGACAAACCAAAAATAAATTCCAGCAGCTGGCACAAGGGAGGACAGCCCATTGCATGGTGCTGAGTGTTGCAGGAAGGCATTTGTAAAGAGTGGGAAATGGCTTGAGCCAACAGAATATGAAATGCCCACATCCTGCTCCTGACCCTCCACAACAATCTGCCTTGAGCTAAACCCCACTTCGCTGCAAGTTGCTACCTAAATGTCACAAATTCGTACTAAAATTTAATGGAAATTAATTTTAGTTTAAAACTTGAAGATAATCTTGAGCACACACATCAGCCACAGTCAGGAGGCCTCCAAGTCAGGAGAGCTAAATGTGGCAAAATGAAACCCTGAAGGGTTTTCCCCATTTCTTCCCCGAGGTATTCAGAATGAGAGCTACTTGCTCCATCTATGGGTAAAAACTAGTACAGTCAGAAGCTTTTCTTACAGAGCACCTGGTCTAACCACAAAATGTTCTACCAGAAAATGAATAAAATAGATTATAAGCTTTCTGTATTGCATTTGATAGTCTTCTAAAAAAATTACTGTCTGGTCCTTTATTACCGGAGCACCAGAAGTCCTCCTCTGGATTATTTTAGGCATTACAGTTAATAGCATTGAATTTCAGAAGGAGTAAAATTACTAAGAGAAGGCAGAAAATGAAAACTTTATGTTGAAAAATATTTCCTTCCTCTAATACAGTGCAAATTCACTGTGATTCAAACGTGAGCACTAGCTTCAAGAAGTTTGAAAGCTGCCTGATTTTCTATTCAAAGCTTTGTAAACAACCTTTACTTCAGAGCTAAATTTATCTTTTTATCCTGTCCTCCACAACCCAAAACTTTAGGTCAATGGAAAACTTTTTATTTATTTCCTTTGCTGTTAAAACTGGCAGCATCACTAATGTGTCATAAGTATTGCTGTTACTTGAACTCATGTTTTTGGAAGGGGAAGCAGGACTGAAAAATGCCTTGCTGTTCTCTCCCCATGTCTGTTCATCCCCATGGAAAAAGCTTAATTTTAACGACTTAAATTTCATAAAACCATGTACTTTTAATAAAATATACAGGGTACATGATTAAAGCTTGTCTCCTCTCAGTAAAATAAAGCTCTCCTTGTTTATTTTTATATGTATTGGCTCTGAAAGGAGAGCTCTTGCAAAAAGGTATGATCTGATTTGTATTCTCTCAGTGCAAGTTGTCCTGCATTTACTTTACTCAGTGTGCTTTTCTGAGAGTAGATTTATGCCACTTCTACCTTGTCTTAGCATTATACCAGCTCACATCTACTTGTACACAGAAGAAATGGACTTGCATTGCATCCAAGGCTTAGTAATGCACCAGTTCCCTAGTTGCTCCTGTGAAAGCAGTCCATTCAGTTTTGAGCAAACCTGAGACAAACTAGGAAGCAGTTCCACAACATCAATTTTGAAGTCACTTTTCACAGCACCTCAGACCTCAACTTGTACCTCTCCACTCACCCTTTGTTCCTTTTGTCCCTGAAAAACATCTGATGTAAGGGTCAATATAAAATGCCCCATGCCACATCTAGGAAATCAGCGTCAGCTCTTTCACAGCTCCTTTGGCCTCCTGCTAGCTACAGCTCATCCCAATTTACTAATTTTTTCATATCCATTTGAAACACAAGTACTCAGTGTTCCATGGCTGCTCATGTGCCCATGCTGATGGGTAAAATCAGGTACTGAACTCCACCTCTCACTAAAACAAGTCTCCAGGAGGCACCTGGCTGTAGGAGGTGTAAGGTGGGCAGCACCGTGTGGGATTACATCTACCAAGCTTCATAGTGTGCATTAGCAAGTCATCTTCACCACCTCAAAGCCAAGATTAATTTATCCCAAATCCATATTCAGTTTTCAATTACTGATCTAACGGTGCTGTGGAAAGAAATTATCAGACAAGAAGAAATTAAGCAGATGGAAATTAAATTTCAAAGAACTTCTACCAAAACCCAACATGCAAAGAGTTCTCTTGGACTTTCCTGTGGTGAACTTTCAAGACCAAAGGGAATGCACCGGTGTCCAAGAACACACTTTACCCCAAAAAAAGTCTCTGTAGAGCCTCTGAACAGGAGGTTGGGGTGTATCATGTGGATTTGTTGCCTTTCCAAAGGTGGGACACTGGATGTGAAGCCCCGATCTGCAGCTTAGTGTTTCAAAGCTGTACTTACAAAATACCTGAAGTGGCTGGCAGCCACATACACACTGTGGAAAGATAATTTTCCTTTCAAGGAAAATCTTTTGTCAGATCAGAGCCATGAGGTCATGACCAGACAATGAACTGGAGAAACCAAAGGGAAAAGACAAAGATGAGCTTTTGGTTATTGCCAAAACAAGTGGTATAATATTAAATCTGAGCAAGAGCTTTAAACTCCCAGCCTCAAGTGGAAAATGCTTTAAGCCTCACATCTGCAAATCACCCTCTGTTTTAATATTGTCCTACCCTAACCATTAATGCCCCTCCTAAACTTTGTATATTCAATAGGCAAAATAACTTAGCTGGGAAAAGAGCAAACACATGGGAAAAAGCACTGTGAATACCACACATAGCCTTTAAAATGAAAACAAGCTAGCAAGAAGTTGCTTCCAAGAAAAACAAGGAATATGCAGAGTAACAGGTTAGTCTGTGTTTTGAACAGTACGTGGGAGGAGGAAGTGGAGGGAGGATGGGGTATGTTATTTAAAACAAAGACTGCATATACTTCCCCCACATACTGCTCCATGATGATAGGGAAAGGATAGCAGCACAGGATCATTGCAGGTAAACCAGGGGACAAAAAAAAAACCCAAACCCTGTGAACCTTTATCTCGCTTTTTTATTATTATTATTTGTTTACTTATTGCAGATTGCCTGGATAAAATACAGATTTGCTAAGGAAAGGCTCCAGCCCACAGTTTCCCAGAAAAGCAGAGGCTGGGAGAGACCTCTGGAGGTCTCTGTTCCAACATCTCCTCAAAGCAGGGCTTCAGCTTTAGATCAGGGTGCTCAGCCTTGTTCCCTCAACTTATTAAAATCTTTAGGGATAGCAATTTCACAACCACTCTGGGGCCCAGCTATGATGCTGTGTCACCTCCATCAAGAATATTTTTCTTAAACTTTCTGGACTTTCCCTCCCTGCCTCCTGTTCTTTTGTCAGGCATCCCTGACAAGCCCAGTGCTGCGTTTTTTATAACCCCATCAGGTAACTGAAGACAAAAAAAGAAAAAGATCTCCTCCTTCTTCATCCTACAGTACATGCCCCAGCCCTTGACCAATATAATGGCTCTTTGCTGGACTAGTACATCCCTGTCTGCCTTGTTTTGGGTAGCCCAGAACTGGACCCAGCCCTGCAGGTGTGTCTCAGCAGTGCTGAGCAGAGGAAGAAGACTTTGACCTGCTAACGATGCTCCTCCTAGTGCTGGGCAGCACACAGTTAATTTTCATTTTAATAGTATTAACCCTGTGCCTGCTGTTAAGGCAAACAAGCCTTAACAATCAAGTCCACCTGATTTTAATGCACTGACAGTTTCAGAACTGATAAAGCAACCTGTCATTCACTTTTAACATAGGTATCCCAAGCTGTTTGAGAAAATGGGATTTTAATCACGTAGGCTGCGACAATTCTGAGCAGTGAAGCATTTATGCACCTTCAAACCGTGAAGCCTTGTGCTGGTTTAGCTCTTCTTAGAGCTCTTCAGAGCAGTATCTGTGCAAAGCTCTAAGATAAATGGCTTGAGGAGTCTGAGAAGTCTTGTCACTCAGTAAATGCTGTTCAAGCCATAGATACTTTGTTTTCAGTTGGACATAACCAATTCACTTACTGTTTTGTAATACACAAAGTTATTCTTTTTTTTCTAACAGCAGAATGGAAAAGGTTTGCTCATGAAAAACTGCATAATACAATAGTAATAATAACCCATACATTTCCTGAAGTCCCGAAAAGGTTTTGATAAATAAAATTTAATCAAATTTATTTAAATTCAGTAAAATGTAAGAATGTAATTCACTACAGATACCTGTTCAGCATGGTAGTGAAAGGTATATATCATCATTACTGTCTATGTAAGAGAGGTAAATGATGTGAAAGCTCATGCTAAGAAATATTCTGTCCTGCAAAAAGCTGCAGAATGTGAAGAATTATTGATTTAAACACCAATTTCAATCATCACACCCTTTCCAAGAGGTTGCCCTACCTGCATGATGATCAAAAAACTACAAACACCCAAGTCCAGCACAATTTCTGCAGCCCTCTCTGGAGCAGCAGGGTCATGGGTATCTTCTGTTAGTTCAAAAATAGCATGGCCCCTTTCCAAGCCTGTTCCTGCAACAGTGATGTGACCTTATCAAAAGGATTTTTCTGACTGCTGCAAGATTCCTTTATTTAATATTCTGCTGTACCTAGCTAGGACTTAAACGGTGATGTATGCTTGGATAATTTAAATAAAAAGTCACAAGATGACTTTGCTATGCAGTGTACATTGCTGTTACTCAAGGACTAGAGAGCCCTTTTCTGTGTACTCAAGCATCAGCATACTGCCCATGCAATGTTTAAATCTATGTGGACTAGAAAAATTAATTCAAATGGACTTTAATTATTTTGAGGCTTGAAAAGGAAGGGAGCATAAAAAGTATATTTGAACTTTAAGCAGAGAAGGACAGATGTCCTTGAACACAAATTATCCATGGATTCTGATTGGAGTCTATTTGGAGTCCTTCAGAAACACTGACTCTCCTACTTTCAGTCTCCTGAAGGTGATTTAGAGAGAGAAGAAGCCATTTCAATTAAGCTGCAACTTCTACTAAAAAATAAATAAAAATCCTGTATGGGTTTGTATAGATGTATTCTTATGCTTTTTGATTAAAATCAACTTTTAAAGGGAAATTCTGATTCTGAAAACTATCAATACATTACAGGAAACATATAGCCAGACATATATATGAATTACTAATTCTGTACCTACAGAATACTTGACAAAAATTTATCATTGAGTTATTTCTTCTACTCACAGAAGGAAAATCTGCTGTTGTCTGACAATCCAGCACACCTGTGGCATGGTATTATTTCACTCTTTCCCCTGTAATTTTGTCCTCTTCCTACAGCTATTAATCCATCGGGTAGACCAGGCTGGGTTTGCAGACCAGCACTAGGAACCCTTATTCAACATGCCAGCTTCAAAATCAAAGCCTTTTCCCAACTCTGCCAATTTTTGAGTCCCAGTGGTGTGTAAATCCATGGGTTGCTGAAGAGGTAAAATCTGTGCCTGATAGAAAGCAGGCAAGTGTTCTCAACCACACAGGACAACAATGCCTTTCATAATCTGGCAGACAAGCTCAAACACTCCCTTAGTGGTCATTTGGTTTGAAACACACATTTACTTCCATCCAGTCAAGCTCTCTTCTTGCCCCCTCCAGCCCCCCAAACAGAGAAAAGAACTATCAGTTGAAAAAGAGCTGGAATTTGCTATGGACTCTACAGAAATGAGTGTCTCTTACCTCCTAAGATGGAGGATGAATTTCTGTGCCCAATTCCACCACCAACCCCATAAACTCCTTGGGCTGTTCTCAAGCCCTGCACTTATTTTCAACTGGCCTCAATGGAACACCCAGAAAACTCCCACTAATGTGGACACAGGATTTCTAAGCAAAGGTCTTAGGTGTGATTTCCCTCCTCAGCCCTACGTAGGTGTCCGTGGCTTCCCAGAGGTCATCCCCTGATGGCCAGCACATCAGAAATCCCAAACATATGGTCAGTGAAAGCAATGACAAACAATTAGCACATGCCTCATCTGCACTTACTTCACTACCGCAGGTAAAGAATGGGCCAAGCCCAGAGGTACCGTGTATCTTCCTGAAATAACATGAGGAATTTCTTACTTTTTCTTGATCTGGAGAAAAACTTGATGCCCCCAGGAGAGGTAGACGGGTTAGAACTGGGGGAGGACTCTTTGGAGGAGGACCTGAAGATCCCACTGAAGCTCATTCGGCGTGGGGAGCGTGGGGGAGACTCCTGGTAAGGGAAAGGGAACACTGTTTTGGGTGAGCCAGGGCTGTGTTTGGATCTCACAGGGGCAGAAACAGGGCTGGAGGGTCGGTTCTGGAGCCCTTTTGAGAAAAGGCTTTTTGAAGGACTGGCAGCAGAGTAGCTTTCTTCCACCTGAGGAGGAGAGAAAAAAGGAAGGAAAAGAAAAAGTCAGTTCATCTGGAGCCATTGGGATCTCTGAACTTGTCTCAACACAATCAACTCCTCTTCATTCAGCTGGTGGATTAGCCAGACCTCACCTTCCCCAGCACCTGCCTGCACTGACATGCAGCTGCTTGGGTGCCACCTCCCTGGGCTCCATGCTGTCCTCTGCTCTTAAAGACACTTTGAATTTCACAAAAATTTCAACCTATGTGCATGCATTTTATTATCACACATACAGTGCAGGATTTTCTCTACTGTTTTTATTTGCCACACATCCCTCCTCCTTCCTCAAACGACCAAGAAGTGATTAGCAATGAATTTATTTAGGGCAAAGTCTTCCTCTCAGATTTAAGCACCCATCTGCAGTACTTAAATCTCCATCACACAATGTGATGCAGGACAGTGCACAAGTTCCTAAGTGCCTGACCATTTTCTACACCACCAGCCCCAGCCATAGGCATGGGATTGCAACTCCAGCCCCAACATAAAGGAATCATTTTAGACTGACTACATTCCTGCTAATTACCCTGGCTTCAAGCTTGGGTATGATCTTTTTAACAGCTGTATCTCTTTTGGGACCTGTGCTGGCTTTGCAACTAGTGTGAATATTTGTGTACAACACAGCACTGCACTGTGCAGGCTTGCCCAGCAAGGGGGAATAAAAATCCAGAAAAACAAACAAACTGAAAAAAAGGAGCAAAGATTAAATTATTTTCACACACAGTTAACAGAAGCTGACCCAAAACCTTTGTGGTATTTGTCTGTGCCTGAGCTATACACAGAGTTTATTTCCTTCTGGATGCACCAAGTGCTTGGGTGGGTATGAGGCTGCTTTTTTAGCAGAAGGCATTTGGCATGAATGAAGGGCTCTGTTCCCAGCAAGAGGCAGCGGTGAGTTTTCAGGTCTCCAAGGAACATGTAAGCAAAGGTCAAGGTGTATGTGCCCATGGGCATGCGCTGTTGATTTTCAAGCCTCTTGCATGCCTGCTCCTCTCTTCCCAATTATGCAAAACAAGTGGGGAGGTAGGGAGCAGACTGCAACTTCTACTGGCAGAGAGGCCATGTACACCTGAGATGTGGCAGTCTGATTAGGTATGAGTTGTTGCCAGTAGAGTAATTTTAGGGAAAAATAACATCTTTGATTAGAATGACTTAGATGAAAGAAGAAATGAAATAAAGCCTCATAGCTACATATGTCCTCTTTCAGGTCAGTAAAGGGCTTGTGTATAGGAAACCAGCTAAAAATGGTCAGCTGAGCTTAAAACACATCTACAATTAATTCCCTTTTAAAAATAATAACTTGTAGAAATACACATGAGCAGCATGGTGGCCAAACAGCTGTTCCCTCCACACAGGATCTCACTTTTTGTTATCCTTTCTGTGTCCTGCACATTCACTTTGGATCAGCTCCTTTTTCCACTTGGGACTGAACAGAGCTAGTACAGGTCCTGCTCTGTGGGAGTTGCAGTGGGGCTGGCAGAGAGTGTGTTCCTCATGGAAGGTTTTCCAGCCTCAAAAGCACTTGGTCTGGGAGATGGTCACTAACAGCATGGGTCACTAGGAGGGTCATGGAGCCAGGCTGGCACAGCCCTGAACAGCTGATGAATTCTGCTTTGTGCTCTGCTGTGCAGCACGAAGATATCTGACAAGGGGCACAACCCCTTTTTATACCTGTACACTAATTTTTGTCAGCATGACAAAAAAAGATACTCAAAAGTATAACTGCCCTTTTGCTGGTGAGTTAAGGAAACAGCTGCCCTCAAGGAGAATTTTTTGGAAAGGATAAATCAATTCTAACTGAGGCACTGGGCACCAAACATTCAGTCAGTATCCATCAGAGAAGAAGCAAGTAGTGTTTCATGCTTAATGCAATGGTCTGAGCCTCAGGTTTCCACATGGATTCTGTGTGCAGTCTTGAAAACTCATTTCATATTACTCATCTATTCTACTTTGAGGATCAGATCTCTTTTATTCCCATTCTATGTTCTCAGTCACACAGACCATCTCCTGGTGACTACTTATGAAGAATAATGGGGCCCTGCCTGAGACCTGGAATTATAACTATGCTATAACTACGTTAATAAATAGCACTTTAGTCATGGGTAAAAGTCCCAAAGTGGTACCTTTTCTTAAAAGTTCATTGAATTTACTAAAGTATCATCTATAAATCATCTGAGACTACCTGTATATTGTCCTCTTCACGGCTACACAGTCTAGGAAACTAACTAGGCCATTGGCACCTTCTTTTGCACTGCAATTTAAAGAGGTCTGTTGCCACAACTACCACCTGCAAGTGGGAAGTAAGAATATTTCCATTCCACTTTAATAAGAATACAAATCTGCCACTACTACTGTAATTTAGGACTGTTTCTAGGACAGTAATTTCAATATAATTTTTCTGAAGTGACAAGCCATGACATTTGTCAATTAAGAGAAGGATGTCATTCTGGTGTTACCCTCAATATTTGAAATTATTTTTTTTTGCATGCTTGTTTAATTTCTACAGCAGACTTTCAAAACACAATGGTATCCTCAGATGCTAGAGCAACTCTAGAAATGTAAAATGTCAAGCAACAACTTGTCAGAAAACACCACTATTCCCTTGCATGCACCAGTAAGATAGGAAAGCATATTTTTCTAAAATTTCAAGCAGAAGCAGAGGGGTGTTATTTATTCATTACAAGCACAACCAGTTGCTTTCTCTCCATCATGCTAGGCAGATAAATTAGTTAATTGGCAGAGCACCAGGGTCAGGCTGCTAAATGCACATGTGCATGCTACTTAATTAAAGGAAATTACTACATCAAATATTTCCCCAGCCGCTCCACATGCTAATTATACAGAGGTTACACCCACCATCACAGTGATTTTGCTTTTGGAATTACAAGAGGATTATTTTCTTAGAACATTATTTGAGGCTAGTGGATTGCATGTTCTAAAAGATGATGAGGTGCTTCTCTGAGTAAAATCAGCAGCAACAACTGTTATCACAGTGTACATAAAAGTCACAAGACATTATTAATTTTCATGCTTCAGCTGGAAATCAGGAACACTGCTGTGGAATAAACCCCTATGCAGACTCTGTGTGATGACTGGCAGTAGTGCTAGAGGGAGGTTACACAGCGTGATGGATCATCAGCTTGTTCTTCATGCTTTTTGGACCATTTTCTGAAACTGTGATAGGCAAGTGGGCATGAAACTCCCCTGTGTGCTTTGGAAAGATAAATATTCCTCCAGTTAAGCTGTAGCAGCACAAAAAAGTATTACACCCTTCCTTCTTACATTAATAACCATAACCCTTGTACATCAGTTTGTGTTGTCCCAGCAAAAATAGTAAGTGAGAATGAGCAGAAATAGCACACACACCAAAAAAATGCACATGGCTCATTTGACCCTGACAATGTCATTGGCCTTTTGAAGACAAGGAATCCAAATACACAATGCAAGTACAATAAAAAAACAATGTGCAAATGAGCTCTAGTCAAACAAGTTGAAAAATTCCTCAAAGTATGAAGACTGTTCACCTAATTAAAAAAACAAACAACAAATAACAAACAAATAACCAACAAGTCATCCCCTGTGCTGACTTTATGCAGATAATATATGAGATCTTTGGTCTCTGTGCCTAATCCTGGACTCCCTAAATCTTAAAAATGGTTATGTTGGAGAGGAATGTCAGCTTCTGACTGTATGTCTGTAGAGAGATGGGGCTATATCAGCAGGTCAGTAATAGTGCCCCTTCAGCCCTGCCCTCAGGGTACAGCAAAGTGCTCCCTGGTGAGGTTAAGCAATTGAGCAGAGCCCTGTGCTATGGGAGATGTGTTTTTCCTAGCAACTGACTTTACTTGCTCAAGGCTACACCTGTTACCTTGCACAGCACTGTGTAAACATATCCTAAAATCCTGGAAGACATGATCAGATTTTGTAGTTCAGAGCACAAAAGGATCCTGAGCTAGGGACCAGGGAGAGACCCTGCATTTCTGTATATAACAAATGATCTTAGGAAAGCTCCTAAACTACACCCAGAACTGGCCACTGCTGAAAATAAGGCAACAAAATAAGACATGTCTAACATACTTGGCACCAAGCAGACTTAGTAGATTTTTTGAATGAAAGTAAAATGATAGCTTGGCATTTGCCCCTAGCTGGCCTGGTGGTTGCATCCTGCAATCCCTGGTATTTCACCTGCATGTGATGTGGGAATCCTTCTCTTCTTATCTCTTCTTCCTTTCTCCTAGCCACCACATTAAGGACTCAAAGCCATGTTGGACCACCACACCTGCACCTTCATTTTCAACAGACGAGCTCCTAGATGACAAAACCCCAAAATCAAACACTACCAGCTCCAGATCATCCCATGCCAGTGCATGAAACATCTGGACAAAGGCTCAAACCATTAAGCAGTTGTCCCCAGCTCATTCCCCATCTGATGGGGAATTAGCCTGTGCTGTCAGCACAAGCCAAGGACACTCCCAGGTTGCATGTGGCCACCCTGCTCTACTAAGCATGAAAGTTTGGCTCTGCAACAGCACTGGGCCCAGGTCCTTCATCTCTGGACCAAGAGTAGAGCCTCTGACTGCATTTATTTGCAGCTACAGGATGGTGGCACTCAAAGAGTTCTGATAACTGGTTTGATGTCCAAGTGGTGACAAGTGAGGAGTGGTATTCCTCAGGGGTCAGTACTGGGAGCAGTGCTGTTTAACAACTTTGTTGGAGACATGGACAATGGAATCGAGGGCACCCTCAGCAAGTTTCCTGATGACACTAAGCTGGGTGGTGTGGTTGTCCAGGAATTCAAGCAAGATGATTCTCCTCCTCTACTAGATTGAAGCACACTATATTTAACCACTTCCATATAACAACTTCCAGCCCAATGCACTAAGAGACCAAACTATTCATGCTTCACCACAAAGTAGTCTCTCATCATCCACACACCATCTATCGTAGTCCTGCCTCTTCTCACCTACAGAACAAAATTTCACTATCATGTTGTTTTCTTTCCCATGCTTTGTATTGAAAATATGATCCCTCATGTTTTACCAAATAAAGTCCTCTCTAAGAAGCAATTTCTGCTCCCAACCTAGAATTTAAGGACCACTTAACTGCAGGGAGGAGAAATGTCCTGCCAGAGTAACATGGCCAGAAAAAATGGATGAGCTGTGCTAAAACCCTGACCACAGAGACTGTGTCAGTGCTGGAGAAACCCAGGCACCTCTGGTGTTCCTGCTGCAGCATCTCTTTACAGCCATCTCCTCTGCTCCTCTGCCAAGGTGCTCCAGCAATGGGACCTTTCTTGGGCACACACCCTTCCCCAGAAGATGCAATCCATAAAAACTCTCTGGATCTGCTTGGGAAGAATTTAGATTAATTTTTCAGAACAGTCTGAAAAAAATGTATCTGAACATGGATGCACTTAAGCTAAAGAGCCTTTCAATAGGTTCTGAATTTAAGTGAAAGTTATTAAATGCTCCTGAGCTCCACTGCTTTTTCTCCAACTCCAAACAGTTAGGATAATTGAGTTCTGTCTGCTTTTAAAACAGTGAGTTATTTGGCCTTTATTTTGCCTCTTCACTTAAAAAAGTTTGGAAGGCAAGTAACAGAAAAGGAATCTCCTCCCACCACCCTTGACAGGGACAGTAAACACAATTAGAGACAATACACCAGATAGAAGTCTGTACTTGTTTCCTGCCCTTTCACTGAATCTCAATAAAAAAAGCCCCTTGATAAAGTTAATTGGATGATCCTCTCATTCTGCTGGAATAAAAGAGCTCACAGAAACAGAAGAGCTGACTTCATTAGATTGAAAGGTAATGAAGGACTCACTCTTCCAGTCACCATGTGGTCACATTCACCATCATTAGTTCCTTTGGTTCCGCATGAGCAGTGACAATTGAGATGACAACGTATTGTACAAGATCAGAGATGTCACTTCCCAAGACTAAAGTACAATGACACTTCCCCAAATTGAAACACAATAGGATGCAGCAGACTGCTCTGGCAGGCTCCAAGAGCTCTGCATTGCTGTACGAAGGGTTGGGCTTAGGCTTCCAGCAGCAAGCAGGGCTGCTTGAAGGCAGAAGCAGGCTTGAGGAAAGGTGAAAGCAATAACCTAATCCCTAACTTCCTAACCCTTAACTGCATTTGTTTCAAAGCAGTTAATTGGAAAAGCCAGGCACACAGCAGTGGTGTGGTTGGCACACGTTTTATTCCCCTCAGGCTCACTGCCTCCACAGCAGATGCCCCATGCCAAGGCTCCAGCATCATCCAGGACACGCTCCCCATCCTCACTGCTTATAAATGAATGAAAAACTAAAAGACTGGAGAAAATTAAAACTAAAGGAGATTTTTTTTTTAATCCAATGAAAGGGGATGTGGGGGGTGGGTAAAAAAAGGGTATATTTTTTCTTCTCCTCCCTGCTGAATGACTGTTCATGCAGTTCCCATGAGTCACTGGACAAAACAAAAACAGTGCTGGGACCAGAAGCAGGACAAAGTTCTCCTTGGAGTCCTTCATATTGGAGTGACTCCTCAGATGTTTTCCTAGTTCATCAACTCTTTCCTGCATTACTGATAGCAGAACTATGAGTCAGTGCCAAACACAGTTGTAACAAAACCTCTACTTTTCACTCGATTTGTGTGTACATCCAAACCCCAAGCTAATCTGTTAATCACCGTGTCACATTCAGAATCCATGTACAGCTGATTACCTACAGCTATTCTTAAAATCTAATCAAAGTGTTGTGATAGACTTTCCAAAAGTAAAGCCTGCACTATTTGCTCCTAGGTGTAACCACCACAATTTGGCCAAATAGGCTGTTTGTTTGCAAAATACATTTTGAGTGATTCAGGTCATTCTGCATTGGAGTTTCCAACTCAGAATTTACCACTCTCTTTCTCCACTTCTGTACAAATTACAAACTGTACCAGTAATGAATCGGAATTTCTTTCCACTGATAAAGTATGATATAGTGCAGCAACAGAATGTTTTGTCTGTCTAGAAACAAAATTTTTCACTGATAAGTCTCTATCTTATCAGCCAGTTTTTTATTTAATAGGCTCCATGTTTATTCAGTATCATTCCAGTGTCTTAAATCAGTGTCCTCTGCTACTTTTATATATATATTACACTGATACTATGACATTTTCAAATTTATAATTAATTTAAAACCCCATATTTGTTCAACTGTTCAAGAACTGTTTACCATTAAATTCTAACAGAAATCAGTCTATTTTATGGCATCACTAACTATTCAACATTAGATATTTCATTGTTTTGTCCAGACCTAATGTTAGACTGGCAAACCTATAATTATACTAATTACAAATATTGTAAATATTAACACAGTAATTGCTTTTTTCACAGTCTTTTGGAAATTCATCTCTGGTCCAAGATTTATTTGAAATCAGCACTAGTCAGAGAAAGCTCTGCCAATATATTCAAGGGTGTTTTATCAGAGTTGTTTGGATTTAATTTTAAAATGTCCAGCTTTAGCATATTCTGCTTTAAATGCACTTCAGTCATCATCACAGTCACCATTTTCATCAAAAATAAACATCTCACCAGCTTTCTCCCCATGTAGAGAAAAGAACTTTCAATGCCCACTTATTTTCCAAGCTTTCTACTGTATTTTACTAACAATTCTATTATTTCCATAAAGGAATGGATCAATATTATTCTCCAAACTTTTCTTCCTCCTCTTCCCTCCTCCATCTATAATTTGCTGTCTGCCTCCCTCTAGATAATTCTACTCTTGTTTCCTTTTATTCCCTCTAATCATTCACAGTCCTGGGCTTTCAGATGAAAGCAACACTTACTTCTTTCCTGTAATTTCCACACCTATCCTTTACATTTTAGATGAAGGATTTACAAGCATTCAAGGTGAAGACCACTAAAACTGATGGATCCATTTGGGTGCAGAGGGGTACTCATCCCTGACTGCTGCCCTGCCACACTGCACCACAATTATTTTCTGAATGATGCTCCACATCATCATTCACCCCAGGGAACTACAGACCAGTCAGCCTCACCTCTGTGCCTGGCAAGATCATGGCAACTATGCTAAGGCACACGGATAAAAAGGAGGTGATTGGAGACACCCAACATGGCAAATCCCATCTGGCAAATTCACTGGCCTTCTATGATGGGGTTACAGAATTGGTGAATAAGGGAAGAACAGTTGATGCCACCTGCCTGAACTTTTGCAAAGCATTTGACACTGCCCTGAAAGACATCCTTGCCTCTATTGGAGAGACATGGACTTGACAGATGGACCATTCAGTGGATAAGGTTGGTTGGTTGGCTGTAATCAAATAGGTCAACAGCTCAATGTCCAAGTGGAGACAAGTGAGGAGTGGTATTCCTCAGGGGTCAGTACTGGGAGCAGTGCTGTTTAATATCTTTGTTGGAGACATGGACAATGGAATTGAGGGCACCCTCAGCAAATTTACTGATGACACCAAGCTGGGTGGTGTGGTTGACACACTGGAGTGAAGGGATGCCATCCAGAGAGATCTTGACAGCCTTGAGAGGAGGGCCCATGCCGACCTCATGAAGTTCAGCAAGGGCAAGTGCAAAGTCCTGCATATGGGTTGGAGCAAGCCCAGGCACAATTATAGGCTGGGTGGAGAATGGATTGAGAACAGCCCTGAGGAAAAGGACTTCAGGGTGCTGTTGATGAGAAGCTCAACACAAGCTGGCAGTATCTGCTTGCATCCCAGAAAGCCAACAGTATCCTGGGCTGCATCAAAAGAAGTGTGGCCAGGTCAAGTGAGGTCATTCTCTCCCTCTACACCATTCTCATGAGATGCTCCCTGTAGTGCTGTGTCCAGTTCTGGAGCCCCCAAGACAAGGAGAACATGGACATCTTGAAGCAAAGCCAAAGGAAGGTCAAAGATGATCAGAGGGCTTTATAGCAGACGTACAGTACCTGAAAGGGGCCTACAAGAAAGCTGGAGAGGGACTTTTCACAAGGGCATGTAGTGATAGGATAAGGGGGAATAATTATAACTCAAAGAGGGGAGATTGAATTTGACATTAGGAAAATGTTCTACTCTACAAGGTCAGTGGGACAGTGGCACAGGCTGCACAAAAGAGTTGTGGATGCCCCATCCCTGGAAAAAGTCAAGGCCAGGTTGGATGGGGCTTTGAGTAGCCTGGTCTAGTGGGAGGTGTCCATTCCCATGCAGTGGGGCTGGAAATAGATACCTTTTCTCTGGCTGAGGAAATCTAGTGCATCCAATTGCTTCTCAGCTCCTGGTTATCTTTGTCTATACTGCTTTATTTAAGAATAATTTATTTTTTACTGCTTCATCTAAGAAGGTTTCAAGCAATTTCTGAAGAGTTCTAGCTTTGAGCATGGAGCAGTCAACAACACCAGTTGTTTTAGTCAAAGCTGCAGCACAACAATTAAGGCTCTCTGTCAGGCAAGAAGAAGGTACAGAATATCTGCCACAGGCACAAGAGCTCACTTTCTCCATCACATAATTCACAAAAAAATTCTACACAGGAGTCTTCAGAATATTATATTGTCCAGGGAAGATGAAAAGGATTCCTATCTCCTTCCTGCCATCAGCCATAAATGAAAGAAGAATACATAATTTGTAATAGTAGACATTTTAATGAGAAGTGATTAAGGCTAAACTTCAGGAAATGTGTCTCACATTCCCACAGCTGCCAAAAAAATACTCTGTGAACCTGAAAAAATAATTCTGCACTTGAGTTTCCTCTCTAGGTAATTGAAGGATTGTTGTCTCACAGGGGCCAAGAGACACTTGTATGGTAAAGTGCTGAGGATCTCTGTGAAAAATGTTAATTGAGTTTCTAAAAGTCTTTCAGAAATAAAAAGGAGAATTATATAAATGGTAGATTGTGAACTACTCTTGTTTATGTTGATCATAGCCTAGGTTACAGAGGAGTTAAGTGCAGGAAGAGAGACATCCCTGACAAATTGCCAGTCTCCAACAGCACAGGTGAATAGAAAAGCCACACTACTGATGAAATACTGACTTTTAATACACAAGTTTATACACCACACTGTGATTTCAAACTTGAACAAAGAACAATCATCTCACTTGAAAGTGAAAAGCAACCTGGTAACTTCTTTATGTAGCACCAGCAAGGATTGGCACACGTTTAGTTAGAATTGAATAAAGTATCATGGTCTGATGCCTGCCATCATTCACTAGCAGCAAAGATCCCACCCTTTACAATGAGGAAAATTATATTTAGGATAAGATGTGTGACAGTGGATTTTGCTGGTTGATCTCTTTCTTAAGAGAAGTTGGTCACTGATGGTTTCTTCTTTGTTGCATGTACTGAACAGAGCTCCAAGTATGATGTTAGAAAAAAATCTGTCTTATATGTTAATCAAAAACTTCTGTTAAAAAAGCAATTTCAGATGTTAAGCCCCAGTTGTATGGCTGGTCCAAAATCAATTGCACTTCCAGAAGCAGAATTTGATCCAAGTCTTGGGGAAAAAACCCTAGCATTTACTGAAGCTGTGAAAAGAGGCAAATACCGAAATGCCATATCCTTCTCTCCAAAACAAGCACTCATCAAAAGACAGTCCCAAGATCAATAACAGGAAAAACAAGGGCTTCATAAATGGTAAAATGGAAGTCATTAAATGGTATCATGTAATAGTATACATGAGCAAGATTAGCTTTTTTTTTTTTTCTTCGTGACAGAGTTTCATGCAGTTTCTGCCCTTTGGAAAAAGGTGATAAATGGAAAAATGGAGTTGTAGCTAGAAATCTCTGTCTTCCAGAACAACAATCCTTTCCAAAACCATCACATTGTTCATTTTATTCAAACCCACCAACAAGCACCTTTTGGTAACACTGCATATTTCAGCTTTCCTGGCACCTACAAGAATTCCTCTGTGACAGTGACTCCTATGTCAATCTTAAAAGGTCCAAAGCAGAACAGAACAACCCCAATGTTATAAACATATTCAGTCACTGATGGACTGAAGAAGTTTTTTTACACAACTGTCCATCCCTGCCAGGTGCAAAGGAATAGAAACTTGTGCTGTCTACAGAGCTAAGTTATTATTGTTCTAGATGCAGATCAGTTTCACTTAGGTGATATTTATTGCTTCACCTACCTTGAATTATAACTACAGAGGCTTTGACAAATGTCTTGTAGCAGTTTAATCTTCAAAGCTCCATAGCCTTGTAAATACTGTGGCAAGTCAAACTGGTCTGCTGTGTAGCTATAGATCAGCTTTTGGGGTTATTTACTGCTTGGAGGAGTATCTATCTCTTTTCACCAAGCCCATAACTTGCCTGGTAGGAGGCTTACATTTAGGAGGCCAGCTTGTAATTCAATGATCTATGAAAATGATGGGGCCAGGACCTGAATTTGACAGATTCCACCCACAATTTTTATGACTCTGAAGATTGTGTAGGCACTGTATAACCATCCCTAATGTCATCCTTTTAATTTGCTTGCCTGATCATTTTAAAGCAAGAGCTGTGAATGTATTGGTTTAACAGCAGGCCATCAGAAAAACAAATTATAACAGTATCTCCAGAAGGATAACCTTGAGTTAATCCCACATCAAGGAGGAATTTTTCCACCTCTTTTACAGGCTTCAGCAAATGAAAGCAGCTCATTTTGCCCATGTGAAGGGCATACACATCAATGACACTGAACAATTAAAACCTCTGTAGCCAGAAGGCGGCCATCAAGAGGCAATTTCAGGAAAACAGACAACTATTTTGGTCCTGTATTTCTGTAGCAACACCAAGAATTTTGCTAGCTAGCTATATTCCTAAGAATACAGTTATGCAGTATCACTTAATTGAATTACAACAGTGTTACACACAGCATGTGCAGTATTTAAAACAATACTACCAGAGGTTAGCATTGCTTACAGGTTATACCGCATTAGCGCTGTCATGGTAAGGTCTGCAAAAGTCCCTATACTTGCCTTAGTGCATCACCCTCAACAGGTTAGTGGTATGGCAGGAAAGATTAAAACCTCAAGCTTTTTAAAGCCTAATAAATTGTGATCACCACCAGAAGTCTCAACCACTACAGCAAAGGTGAAACTTTGGAGATATCTTACCTTGCGAGAAGCATTTTTGTCTGTGGTCTCCACATCTCCGTCCAAGAATGGCATGGCAAATGAGCTGAGATCCTGCCAAGACAGAGAAGGAAAAAAAATATGTCCTATATCAATAATTTCTTCCTTCCACCAGAGCCTTCGATGATTGCAGACCATGGTTTTATTTCTAAAGTGCCCACTGCTTTACCCATAGCCATTGCTGGTAAGCAATAATACCATGGACTTTGGTAATTCTCCTTGGCTATGAAACAAATGGCAGGCATAAGTAACACGTGAAAAGGAAGCCCATGGCAGTGCCTTCACTACATGGAAAAGCAGTTGCACAGCCAAAGTTGAAAAGTTCTGTGCTAAAACTTTCAAGAGCACAGAATCACAAAATCAGGTTCCCAAAACCCACAGAAAAATTCATAGGAAAATACAGTTTCAATATATCCACTTGTGTATCAAACAGCCTATTACCAGGTTGTAAAATCTTAGTTTAAGGAGTACTTATGGCAGTAAATAAAACCTGAATCAGAACATGTCAGTGTTCTGAAAAACATGTAACATATATAACACAGAGGGAGAAAACTGCCACACAGTGCTCATGTAAGAAACCACCAATTCATTTGCACAAATGAGAGAGAAGCACCCAATTCTGCATGACTGAAGACAACAAAGCCTGAAGAAAAGCGCACATGCTCATCTTTAACTAACAAAAACAAACTGCAATTATATTCTACCTCCTGCTGTCTGTTCTGTTTATGCTACTCCGTGTTCCAGCCACGGAGTTTTTAGATCTCCTTTCTACATGCATACAAAAATTATGTTAGTGTCAAGTTTAGCATCTGTTTGATCAGAAAAGTAGATCATGAGTAACTCTGTGAGCATGAGACTGCCTAATGCTGTGTGCTGAGAAACTGAGTTTTGGATCCCAAATCTTGATTTAATGTTAGCAATACCTCCTCACAGCAGAACCTCCCAGATGCAAGGCATCACCCTTTCCATGTAATGATTCAGTACTTCTCTACCACCAGATCTGCATCCCATTTAAAGTAGTTCAACACATAAATAGCAATTTCACATGAACCTAATTTGAGATTAAATAGAGATTAATTGAAAATCAGCACCATCTGAGAAGTCTGTAAAGCTTGCTTCCTTTCAGAATACAGAGCAGCTATAGGTCTGACAATAACATCACATTGTGTAATTGTCCTAAATCCAAAATATTCTCAAAAATCTGTATAACTCAAACATAATCCTTACAAGCGTTTGAAAATATTCTGGTTACACAATGAACAACAAAAATAAGGAACAAAATATTGAATTACTGGAACTGAAGCACATGGGAGTAATTTATGCCAAGTTGGAAAGGGAAAAAAAAACCAGCAGCAGCTAGGCTTGGCCAAGCTGGCTCCAAATCATGAGGCCACACACCAAAGTATTCCTGACAAATGAGTATGCTCCCAGCTCTACCTACACATACTTAATAAACTACTTGCATAGGCCCAAACTACAAAGCACCAAACCAACTATAAAACAACACCCTCATTGTCATGTGTTGACATCCATGTTTTATATCACCTTCATCTGCAAATAAAAATATAAGGAAATGTCTCGGAATGAAAAGATGAGGGAATTTGTTTGGTTTAGATTTTCACTGTTATCAAGATTTGATGGAGGCTGAACCAGGCACCACAGGACTTTAAAAAAAAGCTTCCATAATAATTTGCTTACTCTTATTATTAAAGATCAAAATTAGTTACATGAATAAAAATTAGTTAGCCATAAGTGGCATTTATAAGCAATGTCAATAAATGGATTTTCATTATTATTATTATTCCTACTTAATGTTACTGCAGAATTTAAGTGAAGAATTTCCATGAAGAAGTTTAAGAGCCTAATGGAAAGTTACACAAACACATATTCCCTCATGTTTACTTTAATTTAGCCAAAGGATTTACCAACATTTTCCTCTACCCATCTTCAGTAGGGCAGAAGCTGGAATTTGATGTGAGCTAAGTAATTTTCCATGGAATAAATCAAGAAAATAACCTCTTCTGAGCTCCACATATTAGCATCCCCATATTACTACTTATTGTAATCCACAGGGAGAAAACCTGCTGTTTAAGAAGACTGGAGACTCGATGAAAGAAAACTGCTTTTAAGGGGACACCTATCTAGTAATCAGGATTGAAAAAGCTGCTCAGAAAATCTGGAATAGCTAGGAATAAAACTGTAACTTCTTTTTTCAGCAGAAACTTTCAAAATCAGGAAGAGGAAGGGTAGGTACAGTTATTGTTCTAATAGCTCAATTTGAGTTCCCAGCTACAATTCCAAGCTTAAAAACATGCATATATCAAATTCTAACATATAAACATATTATGAGACCCAGCTGATTATTCTAATTTGTAACTCTCAGGTATCATGTAGGTGTATCTTTTGGTGTATCATCTGCCTTTCCATGAACAGCAGGAGATCTCTAATTGTAAGCAGAAATCACTGGAGCTATACCTCTCTTAGACCTTGCTTTGTTAATACAGTGCTAGAGAACATTTCAAAGAGGATAATAATTGTACTTTTTTTGTCCTATGATAAAGTCTGTAATTGCAGCTGCTACTGAACAATTTTTTCATCTTCCACTTCTTCATGGGATTCTATATGTGAAGGCATACATTTAAAGAAATAAAAGATACTTCTATCAAATGCCAGGATGCAAATACTACTCTCTCAGTTCCATCCTGTTGGTTAAGCAAGTAAATAATAGATGTTTAATTTCTCTTTGCACATATCTGTGCAGAATGCAGACTAGAAATTTATTTCTTGTGTTCCTCTTTATCCAGAAGTACATGTGAAAACACAGCTGATGATACAGTAACTCTTAAAAATCAAAACAAAACAAACTGCTCCAAAACTGTTGCAAAATAGCACAGTATTCTTCACAGGCCAATGGTGCAGCCCTGGACTTCATCAGATTATCTGACTGCTCTGATCTGATGCCAAGAGATACACATGGAAGGTTCGCTCTGCCATGAACCTGAGATTGAAACTGTTCTTAGACAGCTTGCCTGCTCTCCAGCTCTGCTTTACTTCACTTGAAATAAGTACCTTGGAAAATCACATCCTTCTGAGGAGACATTTAGAAAACTTCTGCCAAAGCCATACAGTGACATCTTGGTGTGAGGAAAAGTCTTTCTCGTTTGAGATTGCAGAGCCCTGGCTGAAAAACAACCAGCACCACACTCTGTATCTATCAGTCCTGCATTATATCCTCAGATAGACAACTTCTGTAGAGACCATGATCTCTGATCATATGCGTAAGGAGCAAAAGCCACCAGAGATTGCAGCTCCTAGTGCTGCTAACCTGGAATATGCAAAGAGTATTATGAAAAGCTTTGTTAGCTTTCCTGCCATACTCCTGTTCCTCAGTCTTTCACATCACCCCACACCTCCTGGCAGCCAGACATCACTTCTGCCATCCCCACTTGGAAAAAATGACCTCTTGAGCAATTTAGATTTACTTTGCAGCCAGAAAGTAATTTCAGATTTATTTTGTTTTCAATTCATTTTTATTTACAAGAGGTTGTCATGGCAGCTCCTGTTATGTTTGCTGAAGACTATGGGCACAGGGACATCAGAGGTATCAGAGGACAGCAGAGCCATGGCTCAGTGCTCCTGCTACCAGCCAGGCTCCCTCCTGGGGAGGGCAATCTCCCACACCACCTACTCAACAGGCAGTTTTCCAGGACTTTTTTTTTACCAATAACAGAGGAAATTAAATGAACAAAAAAAGCAACTAAATTCAGAGAGTCATAGGAAGGTTTGGGTTGAAAGGGACCTTAGGTATCACCCAGTTCCAACTCTTCTGCATAGTCAGGGACACCTCCCACTAGACCAGGTTGCTCAAAGCCCCATCCAACCTGGCCTGGAACACTTCCAGGGAGGGGGCAGCCACAATTTCTCTTGGCAAACTGTGCCACTGTCTCTCCACACTCACAGTAGGGAACTTCTTCCTAGTATAAGGTATCCAGAAGCTTACAGATTCTTCACACGAATTTCTCCTCCAAAGGTCTGATGAACTCTAAGGTCATTCTTGTCTGGGTTACACCCAGATCTAGAGTGTGATCATTCCTGATTCCAGCTCTTTTTCCTTTAACAGACTTTACATCAGGATACTAGGGATTATGTGAAAAAAAGTAAGAATAATATTTTTGTTCTTTGATACCTTGGAAAATTCAAGAAACCTTTCTCAGAACTATTTCAGAGAACAGGAAAGAAAACCACATTTTAGGATACAGAAAGTAAATCTATTGGCTGGCATAGCATAACCAAATAGCAACAGGCACAAGAACTGGTTAGCCAAGCCATTTTTCACCTTTTCCAGTCAGTTTCACTGTTCCTTTCCTTACTGGGGAGCATTCCTGCCAAAAAGACTTGCCCAGACATGCTGGTCTGGACGCTGCTGCAGTTGGAGACCTTTGTGTCAGAAAAGGGCTTCCAGCAATTCTGTTGTGGAGGCTGAAAGCTTAAATAAGAGACCACTAAAGCCTCGAATCCACTAAACAAACACAGAATAAACAGGATTCTGTTGTTGTTGTTATTATTATTATTATTATTTTGTTTCAAGGCTACTTTGGCAGCCAGGCTGATAAAATTTCTCTGCAATGGCTGAAGCCAAGTAACCAGGCAAGGCCCTCTGGGGCATGCTGTGACTGGCAGGTCAGAGACCAGTTTCTGAGGTATTTTGGAAACAGGACCCTTTTATAATCCTGCTCAACAGTGGTCCAGAATTTCAGGGATGGATATCAGAAGACTATTTCATAAACAGCTCCCTGCTGCTCTCCTTTGCAACAGTCCTTTCAAATGCAAGGTATGGCCATGCAACAACATGGTCATATGAAATCTGTGCCCATGGTAGTGGATCTGTGTCTTGTGAACATGGGAAACTCTTTGGCACTGTTTCAGAGATGAATCAGGTCGTAATAGCTTCATGGCAGTCCCATGGACCATCTCTGCTGAAAGGCTGGATTCCTCTGCTATAAGAGTCCCAGTGTAGGTAGCATCACAGTCCTGATTACTGATGGTGTCACCTATGAGACAACATTTTTCAGCTTCACTAAGTTCTATATATGTGCTAGAACTGCACCAAATTTAAGGATGTGAAATGCCTGCCAGACATTACAGTCTCTTTTTACAACATAACTCAAGCAGGAGGTGACACTTTACTATGACAGCTTTTTGGTATGGGGAGACAGCTTCTTTAATAAAATAAGCAAAGCAAAACAACATAAAGATAAATTAAGCTGAGTAGTGAAAAGAGATCTGATCTCGAAAAAGATTGCTAAAAGCTGCACTCTCCAGCATCACACCTTAACAGAGCTCTGCTAATGTTATTGAGCTATGAGCACTTCAGCAGTCATACCCAGGGCAAAGAAAGCCAAGATTTTCATTAACATGAGTTGTGTGCAGTTTCTTCAGCTCAGTGTGCACATCAGATTTTTTTCAGATCAGCCTTGGATTTGTACCTATTAAAAGCCTGTGTAAAACTCTGAACAGCAAATATGCTACATATGCTAATAATATGTGAACAGAATCCCAAGTTTGAACTCTGTGGAATAGAGAGCATAGCTTGGTAGCTATGATTTAATAGAAAAATTTCTTTTTTTAGAACAATCCTATCTGCAAGCCTTTGGGGATTTCTATCAAATCCCTCAAATATTGCACAAGGAAAGATAAAAAACTGACATACCCAAGAATTTTTGTCCTTTTGATTTTGTTTTTTTTCAATATACTGGTTGTAGTATAGTATAAGTCTTGCTACATTGTTCTATTCCTTTAGGAGTAGGCTGCTCATTGCTTTGCTTTTCTCTCACCCCCGTGCCATGTAGACTGCAGCATGTGTTTTGGAGAGAGATATATAAATCCTACTGTGACACTGAGGATGCTGGTGACTAAGTCTCAGTATGACTCAATGGGAGTGGGCAGTAACAGATGTACAAAGCTGGTTAGATTTGTGCAAACCAGCTTTGTACATCACAAGGCTGTTCCAATTTATTTGTTTGCTATTACTTTTAAGGCTATTCATATTAAAAAAGAACAACAAGGTCTGCAGAGTTTGAAATGGTAAAAATGAGATACAGAGACTTGATTTTGTCCACAGCATGAAGATGCCAGAAGCAGGGTGGTCCTGAAGTTACCCAGGTGCCTGCATCATCAGTTGTATGAACTTTGATGCCAAGGGGAATACAGCACCAAAAGAGGGCAAATCACCCTAAATTACATGCGTGGAAGAAAAGGGAAACATCCAGTCCCAAATAGGCATATTCTGAAAAGTTAGGGAGTTACAGCTGACTGAAATCTAACCCAGATCTCAATATGTGAAAAACATCATCCATCTAGAAATCATTCAATGATCTGTATCAAAAAACCTCCATACAAAAACTTCACAAAAGAAAACCATCCTATTAGTAATTTAAAGGCATTTATTTCTGCTGCAACTAGAGACAGGCAAAGTACTCAAGAGTTACTGACATCACCTCTCCCACGAGCTGCCGGTATTGCTGCAAGAAAGAGCTGGTCAGAAAGGGCTGTTAAAACTAAGAATTTAAAGGAAAGGGGTAAAGAAAGCCATGACACCACTGAGTCCTTGATTCTTCCCTGAAAACAGAGATCTTCCAAGCTGTTCTTCCTGAGTTATCCCAATCACAGGATACTGGCTGCCTACAGAACCACTGGACTGATCCTAACAGGCATTACTCTTCAGCAGCCTACAGCAAATTCACAAGGTTCACCTACAAAACCAGCCAAAACACTGTGGATTGTTTTTTGTTTTTTTCTAAATCTCAGATTTAAATCACTAGAACACATTCCTATGCTGTTCATGGGGAAAAAAAATTCTTCCAAGCCTTGTGTTCTCCTGCCAGGAAGCACCACTGAATCTTCTTGGTGATTCAGCCTTTGCAGATGAGCTGAGCACAGATACCCTGGGGTGGGACACACTCAGTTCTGAGTGGAATGCCAGAATGTTTGAGATGTCCAGAAAGTTCATGGCTGAACAGAAAAACTGTATCTGCTCTCCACCTCATCAAATCATGGAGATCCACCCCAGATGATCACTATGGGCTCTCTGACAAAGCCTGAATCCAAGCCCCATGCACACGACAGCCTGGTTTGTCACCTCCTTCACACCATGAACCACACAGCACGGTGACTGGCAGCGTGTGTAATACAACAGCAGATGGACAACCTAGTGAACGTGTAAATAACAAAATGTCATTTAAACCAAAAAAGGAGAGAGAAAGTGAGAGAACAGCAGAGAAAGCAAGTCAGAGAGAAAAATAAAATTCCCAATATTCTCTTTGACACAATAAGCCACACGCAAACTCTTAAGTGTTGTTCCTGGGTGCTCAGCAGAAAACAACCTTTCTCTGGAGAGACATTTTCTCCAAGATGTACCTGACTGTAAAGAGAGACAAGGTGAAAGTAGACAGTAACACATTTCAGACCTGGAAAATGTGATCAGATGAATGCTGGTGAGGGAATTCAGAAAAAAACCCCAAAGAGATACAATTATGGGGAGGCACTGCATGCGACTGGATACTTTCCCTTCAGATGGCACATACTGAATGCCAACAGAATTGCTTTCTTACATGGCTTACATCAGTGAGACACAAGATCCCAACATACATGCAGAGAAAATCATGCATTTGCCATAAAACACAATTTCAGCCACAGTGAAATAGTAGAACCATAGAAAACAAAAGCTGATTTTGCCATACTGTAATAAAAATATTTGAGATGTTGGAGCATGGGGGCAATCTGAAGGGGATTCAAAGCAAGGATCATCATGAGTCTTTCTAAATCACCTGTACACTTCAGCTAATTTAGAAGTCACTGTGTTTTGAATTTTTTATGTTTTTCCCACTCTGTAGGCCAAAGCTCTTCAAAAACTATTTCCTCAAGGAAGAGTGAAACATAAAATCAGAACTGAAAACCTCCAGCTGATGGCCTTAGCAGAGAAGGACTTGCAGGGTTCTCCCTTGCATACATATGACTAAAAAAGGTGACATTCACACCAGGCAGAAAATCTCTGACATAAATACTTGAACTGCAACTATGTTCACTGCATTTAGGAAGAGAACTGCTTGTTGTCTCATTTTTACATTCTTGTCAGTTAATAACCATGAATAATCTTAACAATTTGAAGAAAGCTTATAGTTGGAAAGCCAGGCAAGGAACCTGCTCTAATCAAGTAGTCCCTCAACTAAAAAAGAAAGAAGGGAGAAAAAGTAGAAGAGGAAATTAGGCAAGGAAAGGAAGAATAGGATGACTCCATGCTTAGTGTGCTGAAGACCTGAATGGGAGGTCAAATGGACAACACATGGAAACCCCAATGAGAGAAGATTCCCAGCTTTCCCATGACTTTTTCCTGAGTATCACTCTGCACCTGCACCTGCTGACTCCTGTTCTTACCTCTGCTGTCAGAAGGATTCCAAACAATGCTTATCAGTATGGTGATAGGTGCTTTTTATATATATAAATATAACAGAGAACAATTTCATATTTGTAAAGTTTAAAGTCACTTTGTGATAGCATTTCTTACACTTTCAGAACCACATGTAAAAGGAAACCAGTATATACAATATGCTTTATTTCATAGGCTAAACTATTTTTTAATTTTCCCAAAAGAATGCATATTTCCATGCTCTGCTGCCTGAACTCCTTGTTTAAAGGCACATTTTGCTGAAGCTGGCAACATAAAAAGCAGTCCAGGACAGAAGCAAGCTTAAATTCTGAGAGGTAATATAGAAAACAGTATCACTGTGCCCTAAATCCAACTTTTCTGTCTTTCAGGTCCCACCCTTGGCTTTGAGCTGCGATTTGGTACCATTAGAATATTTTCTGTTCAGTGGTCCCATACAAGGCTAATAAATTACATTACATCTTTTGCCTTGTGGAAATCCAAACTTCTTTACAAACTGCATTTCCAGTCCAGAATAGCTTCACAGATAGACTTAAATGATAAGACTTTCACTGTTTGCTCTGACTTTCTGGCTTACCCTTGGAAAGGCATCAAGGACCAGATATCTGTCACTTAACTTCAGCCATCCAAAACACTTGTCATCTACCACACCTTTTAGCCCACAGAGCAGGAAAAAGCCAGCATCTTTGATGGGCAATTTGCTCCCATTCCACTGGCTTGAGAGAGGCTGAACAACTTGCTTAAACTTTGGATGATCCAACACGGAATAAACAAACCCTGCCTCCTACATCTCCCTCATTACTGCCCATAAAGTGGGCATAAAATCGCTTATTTTCCCTTTTTTCCCTTTTTTTCCTTTGGAAAGCAAGCTGTTCAGACAAGAGATTGCAGCTTACTATCAGCATGTCCACAGAGCAATCAATCACAAGTGTGGTTCACAGCCGATCACTTTCACCCAGCTCCACACAACACCAATACAAGCGTAACCATGACAACACATGGGTTAGTGTAGGCTGCACAATCCCTGTGGGAGGCTGAGTAAATACTCTGCCAATTTAGCTCACTCGGAGCTCCTGGAACCCACTGTGGTACAGCTGTCAGGACACAGCCAGGCTAATTTAAGCCCAGCTTCCATCACATTTTAACTTGCAGTCTAGACACACTATAGGCATCCATACAACGGGTAGCACTATAAGGTCCTAAGCTCTGTTGGCATTGCTGTGTGCTACTAAGATGTATCTTTTCTTTACACACCTTTGGCTGCTGTGTAGAAAACAGGGTTAACTGCCTGACAGGGTGAGAACTCGCTGCTGGGGTGCAAATGAAGGCACCACTGTGTCCAACTGAAACAAGCAGAATTTAAATTTTAAGAAAACAGGTCAGCTATACAACCTCAGAGAAAAGCATGTTTGTTAAGAGAACTGGCATAATCTAAGGAAAATGTCCAAGGGATGGTATATTTTGCACTTCCAGGCCTCCTCACACCAAGCCCTGGCCACCCGTTCAGGTTGTCTCAAGGAATGTGCTTCAAAAAGCATCACAACTCTGATTGGAAAAAGGTGTTAAAAGACACCAATGGCCATATCTGAAAGAAAAATGGATAAAATGTTTACTCATCTGGAAAATCTTTCGAACAATGAGACAACAGTAATAACACAATAAAGGAATTACTAATTTGCACCTGAGATGGCCATCACTGAAAAAAGTTTTCGCAGTGGTCCAGTTTGGAAATAAACCTCATATGGTAAGGGGAGGGAAGAAATAACACACACAGATTCTTTTTCTAATAATGCACGTGCATCACTAAATTTTAAGACAGTTTTTCCTAGCTTAGATCTAATGAAGGAAAAAATATTACTAATGAGCTATATTCACTTCTGAAAAAGTAAGGGTCTTCTAGTTTTAACCATCTTATTCTTCACGTGCCCATTTAAGCATCACAGTTACTATGGGTCTTTCTGAATAAGCTGTGGAGAAAAGACAAGTGAACACTTATTCAGGTAAATCCAGTTGAAAACTTAAGCTCAGTATCTACAGATACACGTTGTCAAAAATTATTTCAGCTCTATGCTATGGTTTTGAAACCCAGCAGACACTGGTGATCCCAAACAGGCAAACAGACATTTGATTTAGCTGGCAGTTTCTGCATCAAAAATGTGTCAAGCAGCATTTGCTTGGAGAGTGTGGAAAACATTTCCAAGTTAGCAGGACACCCTGGACACAGTGACAGATGGGCAGAGTACAAGCCTGGCAAGGAAAAAGGCCATTTTGTAACTGGCTGTTGCTCCAAGCCATGTGGCAGACAGTCCAAACCCATTTGTTAAAAAAAAAAAAAAAAAAAAAGCTGACAGTGGCATTACCAAACCAAGGCTCAGGGAGAGCCCCTGCCTGTGGCTCGCCCCATCCTGCCAAGGAGTGTCACCAGAAACCTCCCACAAAACAAACACCCAAGAAGAAAAAAAAACTAGGCAAAAGACAACCAAACCAACTTGTTTTTCTTTTAAATTAAAAAATTAAGTAATGTAAATTAAATTGTAAAGTTAATGTAAAATGTAATTTAATGTAAAATGTAAATTAAATCCGCAAGCAGGAAAGCTTGATTAATATAGCAACATTTTTAATTGTTGCATGTCTTTCTCTTTTTGTTGTCACAGAAAAATACTGACTTTTCCTCATTACCAAAAATTAAATAAATGCAACTAATATGGCCCTTAAATATATTATTTTTTCTCATCAAGAATGATAATTTCTGCTTTCTGTAGATGTGCTCATCTTCCAGGGCATAATTTTTTTACACACATACAAAATACACTTCCACATAGGGGAATATATACAGCCAACGTGTATTCTCACAAAATGTGTGTATACAGACATGCTAAGTAAGCTCTTACAATGTTTTAACTGCTATTTCTTTTAAATTTAAGATTATTAAGTTGGGTTTTTTTGGCTTCTAATCAGCTTGTCACTCATATTTGGGTGGCCAAATATGCTGAAATGACACAGGGATTTTCTCTTCCTGATGAAAAACCAGTGGCTGCTTGTTGCCTGAAGCAAACTCTGGCTACAGGTGATTTCCATCAGCTCTGTAGTTTGCCTTTAAAGGTTTGCAACAATATTGCTTTTAATTCTCCTAACTTCTTTTTGATGAGTGTCACACATCCTAGTACAGACTGACAGGGTAGGTTTGTGGTGATGGTGTTGTTTTTTGGTGTTTTTCCAGACTGTTACATTTTTAAAAATATATACATACACTTATTCCCCTCCTGGTAACAACACTGGATAAAAGTTAAGTGCAACAAAGTTCTTTTTTTGCTGGGATCCATTTGGATCAAGGGTTGGTCCCGCATCCATTTCAGGATCCATTTCATCCTCTTGCTCATCTTGCCCTCTCCCAACCGATGCTCCTGCCCCCAGAATCTCAATTTCAGCCTCTTCAGGTTTCTGTCACTTCCCAGGGCTGCTTCAAGTCAGTGCAGCCCCTGCTTTCCAGCCTTTCCTAGACTCTTGACTCTTCAGCCCACACAGGGAATATAGCTGAAGGTGAAATCTATTCCCCAAAGGCAGGTATTTAATCTCCCCTCTGGCCTATAACAGCAACTAAATCATGGTGACCAACAAGCAGATCACACAAGATGCTGGCATCTTATACCAGAATAAATTGCAGTTGCTGGTCACCAAACTCCTCCCATCACCTCACTAAGGGAACACCTTTAAACCCTTCAGGTTTTGAGTCTGATTCCTGGAAGAGTCAACCTCAGAGTTACCTGACATTTATGATCCCCCAGGTCCATTAATTTCAATGCAAATTATGTGTGCTCAGCATTAAGTCTGGTAGTAAAAAGGGAAAAATGCATGAAGCCTGCAACATTTCTCTTTATTCTCACAAATCTCTTCAAATATCAAATTAAAATAAATTTTAAAATGAGGAGTTTCCAAAAACCCACAATCAGTTGCCCATCAGTTCAGACTGCTCTGAGATGAGCAGTATGAGAAACCAGGCACTGCAGGATGCAGAGAGCAGATGGGTTCAGGCTGAAATTAAATAAGCACCCCCAAAAAGATAATCTCTCTTTCCAAAACACTAAGGAAAAAAAGTTATGCGAGGAAAAAAAAAAAAAAAAAAAAGAAAGAAAGAAAGAAAAAAAAAAAACCAACGCTACATTCTTTTTTACTAGATAAAAGAACATTTTGTTCACCCTTGGAATATCTATTGTAATGAAATGCTCTGAAAACAGGGCAACAGCCCTTTGCCAGCCATGCATACAAAAGAGACAAAACACGATGAAAGAAACCAAAATACCCTAGAACCATGCGTTTCTTACACAGCCTGAAGAATGCCTGCCTCTCAGCAGGGTCCTGCAGTGCACTCGGGCTTCCACCTAAATGAATGCAAAACCCAATCCCTCCGTTAATATGAAGAAATTTAAAAAAAAAAAAAAAAAAAAAAAAAAAAAAAAGGGAAGAAATTAAAAAAAAAAAAAAAAAAAAAAAAAAAGAGATAGTGAAATCCAAAGAAGACAGAGACAGAATCCCAGAGATAACCAAGCCCCGCTCTGACTTACAGCTCTGAAAAATCCTGCAGTCTGGCTGGAAACGTCCATTGAAGAGCTGCATTCAGAGCTTTTCCCTAAAGACAAGTGCATTTAAACATCTCGGGCTCTGCTACGGAAGCCAATGCTGCAACAGATGGGGACCAGGGCTGGGTGTGTTCCTCCTTCCCATCGCCGTGCTGAGAGGATGGCAGGAGCGGGAGGGAAGGCAGGAGAAGGCAGGCGACAGTTTTCTCCCTCGCTGCAGGCTCCCTGCCAAAAATGCTTGAAGCATGGATGGGAAGATGGGATGAGAGGACTGCAGCAACCTGCCACGGCAGCTCTGACGGGGGCCAGCGAGGCCCACGGGTGGGACCAGCCCGTGATTCAGTGCCGGTTCGGGTGCATCAGCTCCAGGTCACCGGTACCAGCAGGGAAGTTGGAGAGGTCAAAGAACCGCAGACGTTTTTGATGTGACCAGGAAAAAAAAAAAAAAAAAAAAAAAAAAAATCCTATTTTCAATAGCAGAAGTTTCAGATCGGCAGCTTCTGCATCAGCATCTAATGCCTGGGGGAAGGCAACCCAGAGCAGCAGATGCATTTTCAGCTGCTGGAGGATCTGCTGCACCAGAACAGCCCCACTGAACCACAAGCTTGATTTGTAGCTATAAAAGTCACATTCTGTCTCTGAGCTTAGGTTTTCCCACTTGCAGCAGGAACAGAGGAAGACTTAATTGACTTTGTGATTTATTATAAGGACAGTCTCTGAAGCAAAGTATAACATTACCATTAAAAATAAAGCTAATGCAGATTTTGAAGGGTAGCACATGAACCAGTGCCAGCAGGAAAATGCAAACTCTCCCAATAGGAATGGAGGGATGGTGGGGACCTGAGTTTTCTTCTCAAGGAAGAATTATTTTTTAAATCTCTCTTTATAATCATGTTCAGCTTTCATTATTCCACCAACCAATCTTGCAGTATCCTGTACTGGAAAAGTACACTCCCCAGCCCATGGAACCATTTCCTGGGCCAAGATGCTGTTGAAGGCTGCCACAGACGAGGTCATCTCTGGTGAAATAAAGCTAACATGAAGGCAGAAAAATCATCACTGCAGCTTCCAGTATTTTAACAACAAGCATCAAAATACTCATGCAATGAACTGACACTGCTCTGGAGAAACAGGTGGCCAGATCCTGAGCCAGGAAGCACTGCCAGAAAGTTCTTGGCCATTTTGAAATAGCATTTGCAATGATGATTTGAAATAACATGAAGGGTTTGTTTTAATCAATGGCTACCAGTCACTAAATCATTACAGTGAAGTGAGCTTGGCTTACTCATCCCTTTCAATCTATCACACTTTCTGCAGGATCTCACACCCATTTGTAACTGGGTGAAACAACACTGCCCCTAATCCTGTATAAATCAAATAATAAATATAACTGAAGCCAGGTAGGAATTATTCTTCAACAGCAAAAGAGGTGAGGCCCAGCTGATGCCTCCTCATGTGCCAAGAAGAGAGCACATCCTAGGAAATGGCCACTGCCCTCGCTGCCCTTGGCATGCTAAGTGCATCTGATAAAACAAGTCCCTTCAGAGCAAAAAGGTCAAAAGTGGTACATACTGTCCACCCACAAATTGCAACTGTTACTTGAACCATTTTAAGACAAGCAGAGTGGAAGCCCTTTCCAGTGCAGAAACAAACAAATATTTAGTGTTTAGAAAGTTTTTCCCCAGCTAAATGAATATTTTATGCCTGCAAAATGCACAAATAGTTCAGGAAAATAAACAAGCTTCCTCTTGAATTCTGTTTCGGGAGTACCAGAGAAACCAGTCAGCCAGCTGAAGCTAGCAAACATATTTGTGTCTCTTGCTTGAGCTGTAGGAGAAAGGAAGGCAACTTTGATTGACCTAGAGAGAGCAAAAGGGAAGACTGGATTTGTCTTGAATAAAAGAGGTTCTCCTACCAGCCAGACTGCAAAGAGAGATTCAGCTCAAATGCTTCCTGTGTTTCTAACTGTAATGAATTGTTCTGATTAGAGCTCAGATCAAATACAAAGGGTATAAACAGACAGGAAAATATCCCACATTCCTAAATCATCCCTTTCAAATCACTCGCGGAGCTCAGTTTGATGCAACCAATTTCAATAATCACCCAGACCTATTAAAATGTTTTTTTTTAAAAAATAATCTTCACTGATTCTGGTCTCAAAGTCTGAATTGACTATTCTACTAGACACAAATTCTACCTCAGAAACATGTTTTTTCCTTGCCCACCTTTGGATCAGGAGTATGAAGCAGGAGAGAGATTGCACAACTACATCTAAGATAAGCAGAGTAGTTAATGGTTTAGATACCATTTCATAAATATTTGCTGAGCCAGTTTTTGGATTCTGTCCAATTTCTGACATCCATGAAAAGCACTAATAGTTTGCCACTTTCTTTCACCCCTCTGGGAAGAAAAATAGGCAGGAAGGTTGTATTCTTATAATTTCTTACCATCATGTAATGACTGCTTGAATTTATGTTGATGTGTCTTTCCAAAGAAGCCCAAGCTATTTCTTGAATCTGCAGGCCCAAGGTGTAAAAAAATACATTCAGGTAAATATTTATGTATTCTTTATCAATTAATTAAAACCTCTCTTATGACTGAAATATTCCCAGATAAAATATCTGTCCTCACATGTGGCTGGCTAGGCAACTAGTGAAGATCTGAGAAAAAAACCCAAACTGATTTCTGAATAAATACTTGGTTTCAAATTGAGATTTCAAGTGCACATGCTCCACCAGGCATGCTGAGGCTCAGGACTGAAATGCATCAGCCAAAAATACCAAAAAAAAAAAGCATACAAGTATAGATCATCTTGCACATGAAGATGCAACACGTATAACCACCCAAATAAAGTTATTGAATTATGTTTTCAACTGCACCTTACTGAAAAGTCCTAGGAATCTGTATGAATACAGAACCAAAAATCCAGCTGTTTCCTTATAAATTAAGGACAATTTAGAAGCCCTTTTTTTTTTTTTTTTTCCAAATTCTTCAGTCTTTGCATTACAACTTCAGCAGTCATGATTCATTTTATAAATACATTTATTGGTAAAATATTTAATTTTGGAGCACTTTTAAGGCAGCAATGCTCAAGGGGGGAGAAAAACCACCAACACCCATTTGTGCCTTTGGCAGTGAATCAAACACTCACAGTCCAAAGAACAAACTGTGAGGAAAGCAGAGTCATGGCTCTCACATTTTCACCAGTGCAAAGATACTGAATTACCTCCCAGCTGAAAGAGAGTCAGTTTTATACCAGCTGTATCTTGTTTTTCCATTTGAAGAGTTTAACAATTCTGGTTTGCAAAAATTCAGAGCCAGACCCTCGATCAGCCTCAGATTTGGCTGCATACAATTCCTGTGCAATTTCTTCAAGATGTTCTGAAACTCCAACTTTATTTCATCTTTTTTTGTCCAAGTCTAAAGGATCATAAATTTCAAACTGGCAGTAAAGCAACCTTCCACAGTTTCCCAGAGGAGACTGAAAATGCCTGACTATTGGTTGGTGTTATTTGTATTCTATAACTTTCCACAAAGATCTGGTGTTTTTTTTAAGTACTACATAAATGAGATGAGTTCATAGGGCTTGCTTCCATTATAGTTGCTTGTTCTTACTAGGCAAGCAGTCCCTTGAAATCAATGGAGCTACTGTCTGTGAAGATAACCACTTAAAAACACAGCAGTATGCACCAATTACCAAAGCACACAGTGAGCCAGAGCTCTGCATGGCAGGGCAGGACCTTTGTTCAGTGTGTAATTAAGAAAAAATTTCAATTTTTTTTTTTTACAAGGAATTCTGTAACCATACTCACTGCTGCCCTGTCCTTGCTCCTACTGAGAAAAGGGAGCAGCAACCAAAAGTGACAAAAATACTGATGTGCAACACAGCTGCCTGCAGCTAAGAAGCCAATAAACTTGGGAGATGCTCAGGTGAGAGAAGCAACTCCTTGAAACACAGGAAAAGCAATTAGGAGTACAGCACAGCCCAAGGTAAAGATGAAATGAAGAGAGAAAATTCCCAAACTGCACCATAACCACACCAGCTCTTCTCTCTCCACAGCTGATGTTTGACAAAAGGCAGCTTGGGTCTGAAAGGGCTAGAAAAGGGAATACAAGAAAAAAAAGCAGCAAGCCCTAATTAAAAGAGGGAGGGATGAACTGTGGAGTATATCCTCCCAACTCAAGCAAAATTGGAAAACAGAATGGTGGAGATAGTACAAAATGGAAAGAGAGATGAGCAGAAAAAAATATTCCACGAAAAACAAACCACACAGTTTATTCCTTTATTCATTTCAAACAGTCACAGTTTTTTCCTTGCAATTTTTCCACATGATCTACCAAGCAATGAACCAAAGAGCTGGGATTCCTGACTCACTGCTTACAAGCCAGGAGATCATTCATGTGAGAAACACCAAGCCCTAGTGAGTTGGTGCTCATCCCTCCCTGGGGAGGGAGTATCCTGCAATGAAGGTGGATTGCACTGTGCCAGAGATGCCACAGGTAACAAAAGCAGGATGGCTGCATGCTTGATTTAATATAGCTAATCTTCAGCAGGACTAAAGCAGGGGTTTTTTTTTTCTCTGAATTTACATATATTCCCAACTGCAAATGATACTGAAATTATTAGATGTTCATAGCATGCCAGTATTTGAGGCTGCACAACAGCCTTGGGCCCTGTTCCACACTGGCCCTTCCCATTGCCTTTCCCACCTTGTCCCCCTGTTTAAAGCTGTGCAGTTGGAGGGCTGCAGCCTGTGTCCTGTAACAGAATGAGGAGGAGGAGGCTGGAGGCAGCCCTGGAGAGGTGTCAGTGCAGAGCTGGGCTGCATCTGGGGTCAGTGGAGGTTCTCTGAGGGAGAATTATGAGAGTTTGGCTTGGATATGGTGTTCAGTAACTCATGGAGTGAAGTTGGACTGTAATTTTGTACTATAATCATCGATGATGGCAGTGAATTCCCTCAGAGATGTCCTGACAAAGAAATCAGAGAGTGAAATTGATGCTGGACACTTGGTTGTCCCTCGTTCAGCCTTGCCTAAGGCATTCAGAGGGACTGAGACACTGGTGCCAGTGAAGCTCCGGGTGGTTTTGAATCAAAATTGTGCAAAACTCAAGGGTAGCAACTGGTAACTGTCTGGCCTGAATTACACCTTGTGGACCAGCTCAGAGAACCCAGTGCTTTCTTGCTCTATCAAAGGCACTGAACTCTAAAAGTCTGGGAAGACAGGAGATGGGTCTTCCTGTGCTTCTGGTGTACCCCTTAAGGGCTTAGCTGAGAAGCACCCTTTGTGGGACACAAATAGTCCCACAAGACAAGAGAAGCATGATGCTGCAGCATCTAGAAATGGGAGAAAGCCACATGGGAGTAGGAAATGGTGAACTAAAAGTAAGAGCTCCAACCATGGGCTTCATCATAAAATCCTTGTATATCTGTGTGTGTACCAAACTCTTTATTGGAATCTATGAAAACATGAACTCCACAGTCTGACATTTCTGCTTCACTGTTTGCAGAATGGGACTTCAAAGGATGAGCACTTCCATGAGGACATGACAATGGATGAACAGAAATGCCTAAGCTCTGCTGCTGCCCCTTGATCCCTCTACCTTTGGATTGCTTTGTGGACCCTCAGCAACATTCACTACTCTTTAGGGCTGTGGCACCCACAGGGGTGGGGGAGTAAGTGCTAAAAAAGCTGGGGGATTTCTCCAATGAGTAAGCAAAGAGAAAAAGGTGATGGTAATGAGCTTCATATAAAACCTGTCACACTTGAACTGTTTGTAGTATATTAAGCCCGACTTAGAGGTTGTGGTTGAGTATATCTGCAGCTTTTTGGAGAGCACTAATTATTTACCCAAAAGAAAACATCCTACTACAATCACAAGCTATCTAGGAATTAAGGTGCTCTTGCATGCTGCACAGTATGTTTTATTTCCTTTGAACCTCATGACTATTTGCTACCCACCTTAGGATGCAGTCATGCTGGGTGTTATTTCACCAGTTGCCCCCATGACTCTGGGGCACAGGTAAATCACCCACATACTCACACACCTTTTCACAGCCTGGTTAGGGACAGTACATTCTTCATGTTGGGATTCTGGGTTTTCTAAGGCACTGCAGGCACGTAGGAAATTTGCTGCACACAGGTTTAAAGTATGCAATAAATAGTAACCATTAACTCTGAACTGAAGCATGAGCCCACTGAGAAAAGGATAAAGGGACTGCCTTTACATACAGTAATGAGCAGTTAAAATGTCATCAAAGGTTCAGAAGCTCAGGTACAAAGATCTCTGCTGGTATCAACTGGCTGCTGAAAAAAAAAAAAAAAAAGTAACAGCACCCCACAGCATTTAAAGTAGGTAAGCACTGCCACAAAACAAATACTTTAAAAGAAATATATTGTGATGCAGAGACCTGACAGGGTCACACATTCACCACAAAGAATGTGGTGTTTGCCAGCTTAATGAAAATAAAGTAAACCAGTTTATCTACTCGTTTATATTTAAAGAGGCATGCTGGACTTTGGGACTTAATGTAATGGGTATGAGCTACATGGACAGTCATAGACTGGCACGAATGCTTTAGGAATAGCTCCATCGACAACCACAAGATTATGCTAGTTCATACTAGAAAGAGCACTTGGACTTTTGGACTGTAACTACAGGTGACCACAGGGGTTTTTGGAATACATACGGAATATTTGCTTGAGAGCCAGGTTGTTTCATCAGCTGTCACAACACCTGTGGGTTGGCCAGCTCTGGGGGGTGGGTGCTCCAGCATGGGCTGGGGCTGGTGGCACAGCAGCTGGGGAGGAAAGGGCTGGTGGCTGGGAGGGGTGCCCAGCATCCCTCCACTGATGAAAGACTCAGGGACCTCTCATCAGGGCCATGTTCCCTCCCTAGAAGGATGCAAGATGCTTGAAGGTGAAGCCTGGCTGTTTCACTGTGTCATCCACTAGCACAGTGGAAACCGTGTGGTAATGAGCTCTGAAATAGATGCCATTTAGGCCAAAAGTTCAGTGTTTATTTAAAGGGTAGAAGATTGCAAATAGCAGTTCTGCATATAGGATGCACCTAGTGAGAGTGTACTTATTTTAATATTAAATATTTGATTTCCACCACAGCAACTGATGTGAAAAAAAAAACCAACCAAAAAATACCCAAACAACCAAATCCCCCCAAACAACAACAGCAACAAAAAAAAAACCCACACAGAGTTTAGGTTTTACTTCCTAATTTTGCTATGTAAATAATAATTTAAAATAATCTACCCACACTGGAAAGGAAACTGTGTTCTTGAAGTCTCTGACCACAGCCAACAGTACTTTAAATACATCCTAGAAACAAACTTTGCATAAAGAAAAGCGAATGAGCGAATGCAATTTGACTTTACAGAACTTAACAAATAAACAACCATCAAAATTTTAAAAAATTAAAATCAAGTACAAATTATTATTGCAGAAGAAAAACACGTCCATTTCTTCAGTACTCTGAGCCTATGCGTGGAGCAGAAGAAAACAATGTAGAAACCTTTCAAATTTGCAGGGACACAGAGGCTGGCAGGGTACCAGCAGAATTTGCAGTCTGCTGGTTTCATGGCCTGGTTGTATAGTTGAGACTTTCTCTTCAAAATTTCCTTACAACTTTCTTTTATTATTTATCCATCATTTAGTGTTTACTGCACCAAATCTGGAACATATCTGCCAGTGTACATGAACTGGCAAATAACACACTAACATTACTGCAATTTCTCACCCTGTCACCTTCTGCTCACAAGGACTTCTATCTTTCAGGCTTCACCATTTTCAGTTTATTGCTTGACACCTACTTCTCATTATCACAGTCAACCTTCTTCACTGCAGATTCCTTGCATTTATTTTCATTCTCCCAGGATAACATTTGTGATTACAAGGTGCGATGAGTTTAAAAATCCCACCAAGAACATTTTCATTGACCTTGTTAGGTTGTAGACATCTGAGATTAATTTCCAGCTGCATCTCACTTGAGTGAAATCAAGCAGCTGAGGAACCTGCCCTGAAGAAAAGCAGAAGTTAGCAGAGATGTCCTATTTTGATATCTATCATCACTTCTAACAAAAATTTTCTATAATTATGCTGCAAAAATGCTGAAAGCTGCAATCAGAATACTAAATTATATCAGTTTAAAAGATTAATAAATTTGATCCAACATTCCCCTAATCCTAGAACAGCCTAAGTCTCTATGTTACAGTGCTGTGTTGGATAACATATGTCTAAAAGCTTGCTAGGTTTACAGAAGTCACCTTGCAAGTACCCAACCACTTCCCTCCAGCTGTCAGCACTAGATTAAGCTTCTGGACAGGAAAAAGTCCCATAAACAGCAGGATCATCTGTTTTGAAGGCTAGAGACCAAAACCTTGTTTCTTGGGCAACATTCAGTAATTTAAAGCACATTCTTATGTGTTTGATAAAAGGCCTTTCCTTCCTTTTCTAGTATTTACAGGTCTGTAACTGCAACAGGCTGCTGGTGGTAGATGTGGGTCCAGTCTCAATCCAACTCCCTGCACAACCACAGGAAAAAGTGTGCTTTAGTCTGGAAGATCTGATTTGCTTTCATCCAAATACCAGCAAGAATCACTTTTTCACACCAGGCTGTGCAACCACTTTTGAAAAATGCAGGAGTATTAATTAGAACAAGGCAGCAATCCCTGGTTGGTCTTTGCTTCTTCTTTAGTCTGCAAGCTATTCAGATTTACTGCCTTTATATGGAATGTTATACAGTAACAATATCATTTAGTGTGATTATGTTATAATGTTATGGCAGCACCAAAAACCTAAGGAAACTTTTGGTCAGAACATGAGAAATATGTGTGACATATGTATGATGTTTTGGATGTTGATCAACAATCAGTAGTTGAGAACCATGCAAACCAAAAAGTCTTTCAGCCTTCCCCTTGCTGTTGGATACCTCTGCAGTGCTCCTGCCAGAGATAATTCCCCAGAGAATTTTATTTACTTACGAACATATTAATTACTCTACGAATGCGTTACTAGCAGCCCTTCTTTTCAAGAATGCATAAACTGACAGGTATTCTGGAAGAACAACAAAAAAAGAAGGAATCGCACTTACAAAATACTTCTGGATTGCCCTCTCCTAGCACTTGAAGTGAAAACTTTTGCACATGGCAAAATACACAAGTTACAATGTTCTGACACAGAACAAACATTTCCCTCCAAGTACAGCCTGAGATACTTGTGTCTCCAGGATCACTGGCTCCTTGATTGCAAAGCAGCTTTTGTAAACAGATTTCCCAGTCCCTTAGCCTTCTACTTCAATGCTCCTGAAATACCCACATTTAACAAGTTGCAGGAGGTCCCCTCGAGATGAAACTGATGGCACACAGACATGTATAAATAACCTGACCTCCACCTCAGCTAAAGGTTTTTGTGCAATGTTTTCCCCTACAGAATTCACTCCTTGGTGATGGAGCCTGATTACCTCTCTTAGGACCCTCAGTACAGATTTCCACTGAAATTTTATATGGACACTATTTCAGGGAAAGGAATAGGAGAGGTATCACAAACTTGAACTTTGCAATATAATCTTTCATTCCCTTTCAAAGCCAGACTGTGAAGTCAGATTTTTGTGTTCAGTGACAACATCTCAAGCATCAGCAGATACATAGCTATTTTGGTTTATTTTCTTTAGGGCAGGAAGAAGGGAAGCAAAAAGAAAATGGGAGAAGAAAAAACTAAAACCCCTATAACTGCCTGGAAAACACCATTTCAAATGCTAGATGTCATGGTCATGGAAGGAAGAGACTACTGATTGGGGGTATAGTTAAATGTAATATGAAGCTTAATACTGTTCTTATTTTTTAGGCGAGAATAATAATAACCCCAACATGACCCACCCTTTACTTATCTGTCTGGGATGATTTTGGCTGTGGTCTTCCAAGCCATGGCTTGCCCAGACAAGTGATTCAGATCCATCCAGGGAAAACTGAATGTCAGCAACATCCATTAATTTATTACATGGCCAATCTTATTCCTGAATACATTTCTCACTTCAATTTTACAAAAATAAATAGGTTTATCTAACTTAGTGCTGGAGTCTGAGGTTCTTGTACTGAAAGGGCAAACATTATGTTCCTGCATGGACTAAAGATTGGATCACTGAGAGAAGAAGAGGTGATCCACATGATCAAGGTTAAAACAAATGGACAGGTTTGGGACAGCAGGGATTTCCTCTTCTTCTTTCCTTCCTTCCTGCCCCAATGTGAAAGTGCTTTGTTTGGCTCTTTTTTATCTTTATACACAAGGTGCCTTTTCCAGGGTCACCTGGGAAATTTATCTAACAAATTCTTCCTGCCAGGAAAGTAAATGTCAAAATAAAAAGCTGGTAGTGCTCTTGATTCCTCCATCCCCTTTCCTGTAGCCACTATGGGACTGGCTTTTGATTTTCATGACAGGTCTAAGTCTTCCTATCAGAAGCTGTGAAATGTGCTGTTGAATGTTATGGGTCTCTGTGTATAGGGTGTAATAAAAGCTCTGCATATTCTTCAAGCATGAAACCTTTGGTACTAGCCAAGTGCTGACAAATGAACACCTCTTAGAAGGAACTGGAGTTACCCACAATGAACAAAAAGCAAGCACAGCACTTTGGGGGTGTATCTTCAAGTTCCTGTCTCTCACACACATATAAACACCCACCACAATATCCTCACTGGCAACAGGTGCCATTGCACACAGATAATTTGAAGAAACTCAATTTGTTGTTCTAAGCAACCACCAGATCAGCTTGTTCCTCCAGATGTAACCACGGATATTCAGCTGCTTAAACTAAACTCTCAGACTAAACTCATATTTATTTTTTTTTAATTGAAGAACTGAGGTAACAGGACAACAGAGAGCCGTCCATAGCAATCTTACCCCCACTATTAAATTCCTTCAGTTTATAAAAATCCCTAAGAGGCAGTTCTTGTGTGAGGTACTCAGAAAGCTTCACAGCAAGTCAGCAGCTCTAATATCTTACAAAACCAGTTGTAAAATAATAAACTTGATATATGGCATAAGCTACTGCCAAATGCTCAAAACAGGGATTGCATCTAAATCTATTTGGCAATTCCTATTTTAAGAACCTTAAGTTGCCTTTAAGCCTTGCCAAACTGCAGTAAGAAAGGGCAGAAATTTTTTAAAAGTTGCATCTGAACCACACAGAAACTAGATGGTGAAAATTCAGCCAAAATGTTTAAGTCATTTCTAAAAAATCTTGCATGAAATACATCATTTCTCTGTAAGAAACAATTTTCTGGTGCATTTTAGAGGGAGATTTCTATCTCCTCCTCGGTTTGGGTCAGAGAGTTTTGATTTGGTGGGGCAGACTGTATCAGGAAACATTTCTTCTCTCCTTATAAAAGTGCATCTAAACTCACAGAACCACAGAATTGTCATGGTTGAAAAAGACCTGTAATATTCAACTGCTTTATTCAGGGACCTGGACACTTACACAGGGACAAGAACTGGCAGCAGTGGGACAGAACAACTGAGATCTTCGAAAGAAGAAAGAGTAGAAGTAGTATGGGAGAGAATTTGGCCAGGCTAGCTAGTATGCAGCTACAGTATCTGGAAATATCTTAAAAGGAGCAAGAAACTGAGAGGTAGAGGGCATAATTTAACACTTGCTGGACAGTGATACTGAAACTAAGATTACATGTAGACAGAAACTGGGACTAAGAATCAGTCATGAAGTAGAAACCATTCCGAGTCACTGAAGACAGAGGATGGGAGCCAGACACCTTTCTTGGGAGTGAGAAGAAGAGTCTGTTCACTGTCCCTCACCTCCAAGAAAGTAAATGGAATCAATTCCTCCTGGAGAAAGTAGAGGATTGGATTATCTGACATTGTGAGCAGGAGCAAGACACCTAAGCCCAGGTGTTTCACAACAGATGATTACACATGATTTAGTGTTTAAAACTGTAGGATAGTAAATGGATATGAAGGGTCCCATTCAGTTGTTTAAATAGAAATCTTTATCACCATCTGAGATGAGAGGAGAAGACCTGGGGCTGACATCTGCCACAGCACCTACACATCACCTGCTCTAGAGGAGAACACTTCATCAATTTTCCTGGAAACCTCCTGCAGGAATTGTGTTACTCTTTGTGACTGATAAACCCTCTCCAAAGAAAGGACAAAAGGTGTCAGCCCAGTGTATGTGCCAATAAGGAAACTGAAGGCCTGGCAGAGTACCTTAGCACAACTCCAGTGGTCTATTACAAGTTTATATATGGACATCTTAATGCGTCTGTAGAAAAGAAAGGAATTTAAGCTGGACAAGCCACTTGTATCCAAGCTTTTCCTAACTTCCGAGGCACTGACTTTGTAACCTTACCAATATTCTTTCAATATGTCTTGGACATGCTTATATAAAGTCCTTATATATTAATTTGGACTGGGATAGTCAGAAGAATCTAATGAAATTCATACAAGTATTTGATTTGCAATAGTTAATGAAAAAGCACCATGCATTCATTATGCATGTACTCTACCAATGCTTTGGGTTAGAGAGACCTGAAAGTCCCCCCAGTGCCACCCCTGCCATGGTCAGGGACCCCTTTGCCAACTAAAGCAACCCCAGAGCTGTTTTTCCCAAACACTAAAGAGAAATATGGTCAAACAAGTGGTTTCTGAAAGCTACCAGCAAGGCAAGATTGCCACTGAAAGCAAGGGCAGTCTAGCTTGATTTCTGTTTCTGATTGTGCTCGAGGAATTCAAACTCACCAAAAAGTCTTTATGTAACATATGAGGGCCAAACAGGAAGCTTGAAGCACTGCACAAAGGTTACTGAAGAGAACTGGAAACACATACACATTTCACACTGTGTTGACCATGAGCAACTTTTCTTTGAAATCTCAAACATTAAGATCAAGCAATCCAGACCCCACACCTGACATGGATATTTGGCAGTCACCCATCAATCTGTGTGTGAAAGAATAAAGAAAACCCTGCTCTTTGTACTGCTGTTACAGCTCTTTACTTGCTAGCATTGAGTCTGCAGTTCCTGAGATCTTATAATATTTTCTGTAACCACAGAGCTGCAAAGGTTTGAGAACTCTACTTTGGGCCAATAGTTCAAGAAACAAACTACAAAAGAAGAGCCCATATCTCCAAACAGAAAGAGGAAGGAAACAACTGTCAGCTTGCTGGGAAAAAAAAAAAAAAAAAAAAAAAAAATAAAAAGATTTCTTGCTTACCAGTCTACTTTGGTAAAAAAAAAACCAACTAAGAGCCTATGAGACTAATCATGAATAGAAAAAAAGCTTGAATTTTGCCCCTTGAAGGGGACTCATCTTTTTCAGTAGGGATGGGCTATGAGGGCCTTCACAGGGCCACTAAAGGGCAGTCTGTCCCTCTCATCTCAGGTGACCAATGTACATGCAGCCTCATCACCCTAAGCAGCACATATATGATATACATGCTTCTTCACGTGATCAAAATCATCTTCTCCACACCCAAGTGATCTGACAAACCACACATCTAGGCTGAAGAAGCCCTTAAGTAAAGCAGCAGATAAAATGTTCTGTCAGGATATATCCAACTCTATTTTTGACACTTCTGGCCTTAATCGTGGAAAATATTTTATCTGGTGATCTACCCTAAGATACAACAAATAATGCATTTCAGAAAAGGAGAAGCTAAAAAATCTCCCTTGAGAAAGAACCTTAGCTCACACATGTTTTGTTTACTCCACATATCTCAACCTGGGGATACAGAACTCAGCCAGGACTTTGCTCTGCATTGCTCTTTGGCATCTTTTGTAATTAAGGGAGTCACAGATACAGAAACTGAGGCTAAAAAGATCTTTCTCTATGCTTTCCTTGCCAATCCGAGATAACAAGGAGGAAGTGAAAGCTGAACCAGAAAGTATAGGAGAAAAAAAAGAGGCACCAAGATATCATAAGAGTTAAAGAGTACAGGCAAGGGAAGGGGACAGATCAGCAAACAACAGAAGAGTGTACAGAGACAGAAGAAGAGTAGACATTAATGTAGGCAAGAGAACAGGAAAATACAGAGATATAGAAAAATGGTGCTGCAGCTAGGAGGATGTCCATGGGAATGGACAGAAAACATGAGACAAGATACAGGGGATGGAAAACAAGAGAAGAGTCAGAAACAAGCAGGTCTGGTCATACATTTCATACATAACAGAGCCAGAGGTTTCTGCTATATGTATCATACACACCGAAAGGTTAAATCAAAGTCATGTCAGCAACTTCAGCCTTTTAAGCCCAGTTTTGGAACTGTACAACACTTCAGTAAGAAGTTCATAACTATGTGTCAGATCTCCTAAATGGGAATGCACAAATGGCCATGGAAAAAACTCTGGCAATATCCTTAGGATAATGCCAGCATGACTTTTCAAAACTGTCCTCACATAATATATTTAAACTGATTTTGATATTCTGTTGCTGTTCTTATTTGTTGCTTCCACTGAAGGAATGAGATGGAAAACCAGCTGGTTTTCATATCTCCTTATATCCTTATAAATCTCTCATGGTCCTTAGAAACTTTAAAACATTTTTTTGTAGAATTTTTCCCTTTTTATAGCATTTCCTAATTATTTAGAAATTGCATTGTCACTTTGGATTCATGTCTTCTCTTCTAGATTAATCCACTAAAAAGTGCCCATTTTCTCCCACAATGAAAAAATCAGTTGTCTCAAAGAAGCATTATATAGGATTTTTTTTTTAAGATAAAAAAGGAAGTTATTATATCAATTATTATGCACTGCAGCTTACAAAACTATGTAACCCGAGGGAGTGCTTAAGTTAATTTAGCTAATCTACTGATATACTGCTATCAGTGCAGATGGCTAATTTTGGGAATAATACATTTGCCTGCATTTCTTATCATCACTTCTTTTACTCCCTCTTATTTCTGTCCTTCCATCATTTTGTTCCAAGTAACACACATATGAAATATAAAGTCTTTATGTGATGTCCTTGTACAATATCAGTTCCTCATCACTCGGTTTCTTTAGTTTCACATATATTAAACAAAAATTTCTTCCAGACACATCCCAAAATACATGCATTTCAACATGGTTACATCCTTTCTCAGTATCAGTGTTCCAGTGGAGGAGGTCAGGCCTTTGAAGTAAATTTTGCATCTTTCTCTGGAGGGGCTAAAATTTAGGATTATCCTTCTTAATCTCAGTCTCTGCTAAAAACCTCAAGTTCTTACACCTAGTTCTAGAGGCCAGTGAGGGGAGAACATAATCATCTGAAGTGTGCTGCTCCTCAGACAAAAGTCTATCAGAAGAAAAGCTTTGAAGAAAATCAGAGCATGACCCATCACACCAGTGGGAGCCCACACAGCAGCATGGCCAAGCAAGGACATGTCCCCACTCTGTGTCTTAGACAGACCTACAGAAAAGATGAAAGGACATTGGAAGTCTGCATATCTGACTGAACCAAAAAAGCTCAGGGAGTCAACAGCTCCTTAAGTTAGACCCACATCCAGTTAGAGCCTGGCAACAGCACCACAAAACCCCTAAGCAGCTCCCATGGAAGCCCTGGGTCACTCCTTGCCAGTGGCATCCCACCTGCTCCTGCCCTCTGAGTCTTCTCAGGATACACCAGGGAGTGATAGAGTTCTAGGATATCCACCAGTGATTCCAGGGGTTCCTTCAATATCATGGTGAAAAATTTACCCAACCAGCTGAACTGGTTCTCACAAAGACATATCCCTGTTCACAATTTACTCTGAAAGCAACAGAGCAAAACCATTCAGAAATGACCACATTTATCACTTGCTCCAATATGTACATGCCAACAGCTATTATAGAAATGCTCTCAGAGTTTCCCTTCTTCTTGATGTTGTTCAAACCAAACACCCCAGCAAAGCTGTAAATGAGAAAACCAAGGAAAAATCCCAGTTTTATAATCCATACCCACAAAAACAATCCCAGCTGAGAAATGCTTCAGGCACCCACATAATGCTTTGTAGCATCATTACTGGGCAGAGGTTGTGCAACTGAGATTTGTACTGTTTACTGAAGATCTTGTAAGATCTACAAAAGGAAGAGACAATGTATAATTTACTTTACTTTTCTAAGTGGGAATGTAGCAAGGAAAAGGAAAACTCCGTTGGCAGGCCATATAAAATTCGATGTTTCAATAAGGAGATCTCAGAACACTGTAATGAGTGATATATATATATTTTTTTTTCCAGAGAGCTATCACCACTCAACTTACAATAACTGCAATTTTCATCTGAAACAGTGCAGGGTTAGTTTTAAGAATGCAATTTACTGATATATCAAATGATAATACTCTGAAGTTTTTCTGGTGAAAGAACCAAAGGAGCTCAAAACAACCCACAGCAGACCTCCTGATGACTGATGTCTCTCAAGTACTCTTTGTTAACAATCATACATTAATATTAATAGCAGTCCACAATCTGCACTGTATTGCCAACAACAGCAGTCTCCACAGGTCATGTTTCCATACTGACATCCATTAATGTTTTTGATCACAAATAGCTGCACATTACATAAAACTAGGAGAATATTTACATAAACTATAGCAAATAAAAATTACTCTAGGAAAAACAACCCTACCTTCCTCAAGCACCTCAACACCTTAAAATGGTAATTTGGGTCTCTTTGTTGCCTGCCCCACATGGTTGTAAATTTTTTGAGCTTTTCCAAACAATGTCACTTTCGAGCCAAATAAAACCTAAATTTTGCATGCAAGGCAGCCCAGCGGGCAAACCCCTAGGGTGCTGGGAGCAGAAAGAAATTCTGATGCCAAAATGCTATTCATAAGTTTGAAAATAAGTTAGGAATTTCCCCCAGAAAAGCTCAACAGCAAAGGTCCTGGCTGAACTGTTGGCTGCCAGGGAAACGTGAATCTGGACGGCTCTTCAAGGAATGAGGTATTCACCTGCTGCCAAGGAGCAACAGGTCTGTTCCCATTCCTAAGCTGCCAACGGGCTGAAGTAACACACAGAGCAAATTAGCATGAAAATGAAGAGCAACAAATTAAAATTAAAAGTGTTATGAAGTTCAAGGCAGAAAGTGGTCACAAATTAGGATTTTCCAGGCTGTGACCGATTTGTGGGTTGTTCTTCAATTATTCCAGGTTTATAAGATTGCTACTATAAATATACTCATTAAGCTACTAAAGGTATTTGTTGAAGCTGCTCACTTGGCATTTATTTATATGGCAAAAATATTTGTAGGTCAAAGTTTAACATGAAAGTTCAGAGAAAATACTGGTGGTGTTCAAAATAACAGGCAAATAAACCCTCTCACGCCTAGCGAGTTCTACAAACACGTTCTAATTCAACCTCACCATAGCTCTGCTGAAGAAACAGGCTAACTTATCCTCCTTTTTAGAAATTAAGGAAAGAAAATCAGAGAAAGTCATTTACCCAGTCACTGCGGGAGCGAGCAGGAGCTAAAGAGCTTTTGATCTCTAGTCAGGCACCAGTCGGCACATGTCTCGGATCTACCCGGGCACCGTTTCTCACCGCAGCCACCGGATCTGAGCCCAGTTCCTCACTGCAGGGTCTGGGCCTCTGTCAGTGCTGTCAACTGAAATGTCAACAGAAAGACATGGGAACATTTTCCAGTGAAACAGTTCGGCTGCGAGATGAATTAAGGGCTGATTCTCCTTGCAGGCTTGGCAAATAAGTCTCATTAAAGTTAACAACAGATATGAAATTCATGTGCAAGGGAAAGCGATTAGAGCCTCAAATCCAATCAACATCGGGTTTACTGCATTGTTCCACCTCAACAACTTCTTTACTGCCTACACTGATGCTACTTTCCCAAGGAAGTTTATTTGTACTGGAATTCTTCTTTTGGCAGTGATTTCTCTTAGAGAAGTGCAAATATTCTGTGTTCAGCATTGCTAAAAGTGACTAAAAACAACACCTGGATAATTAGGAAAGGTAAGGATTCAGGACTCCTAAAGAATTCAAGACTTCAAACAAAACTATCAGGGAAGTTTCTAATTCAGTGAAGCCTGAGAACTTCCCAGAGGGATTAAGATGTACACATGCTCTTTATTTCTTTGTTCAACATGGCAAAAACTCACCAGGAGATTTTGGGAAATGGCAGCTTTCTTCTTGAGCAGCAAGACTCTACTTTCAGAGGCAGATTACCTCAAGGAATTCCTCTCTCACACAGAAATACATGCAGTTAAACTAATGCTCAAACCAACAGCCAAAAGTTGTGTTAACTATGCATATATATTCATATATACATTCATATATATATATGTATATTTAATATGATAATATCATTGTATTAGAGGTTTTTTTCTCTTTGATATTTTTCATCATTCATCTGAAGGAATTACAAAGCATGAGTCACAACCTATCTATTCTATAATTTAAGCTTATTTTTAGGAATCAATAAATTACTGCACCGACCACTTGAGAATAAAATAGATGGGATTGAGAATAAGGTAGATATTGCATGGGTAGGTTAAGAATAAATCACAAACTAATCTAATTTAATCTGAAGCAGTAAACAGCATCTGAGTCAAGAAGAAACAACAGATATAATATGCCTTGAATTCTGTAAAGCTTCTTACATTGCCATGCAGGACATTCTCATGATCAAATTAGACAAACAAGGTATAGACACAAATCTCTCTGAGACTGTTGCCTTCTCAAAAAGCACTAATAGCTAGCAATGGCTTGCCACTTAGGTTGGAAGATGCCTGCACAGCATGACTTCTGGCCTGGCTGAAAGCAATGCTTTTGTTTATTACCTAGATAACAGATTAGAGAAGATACTTAATAATAACAGTAGAATAATTTCATTTAGAATGAATGAGGTTTCTGAGTTTTCTTAGGAATGGCAAGAGTAGCCTGTATGGTCTTACAAACTGGAGAAGTGACCCTCATCCATGAAATGAAACATTATAAACTACAAAGCACTAGAGGATGGATCAGGGAACAGCAGGCTATTAGCTGGGCTGCTAGAAGGGATAACTACTTTATGATGAGTTAGTGACATGAAGCTGCTGCAAAAAGGCACAAATGTCACAACTACTACAACTGAGAGACCTGTCAGGCAGCATTAGAGGCAACTGTTCCACTTCGTAAGATTTTTGTGAGAACCCTTCTGTATTTTGTTTGTCCAGAACTTCTTCAAAACATAGTACCCCCAAATGGAAAATTTCAGATAGCAAGAAGACGATTATCAAATATGGTCTATAAGTTGATAGAACTTGGGTTTCAAGACAAGGAAAGAGAAGAGAAGAAGTAACATGTCAATAGTCAAATAGTCTCAATGACCACCAAGACAAGAACCAAAGTAAATCAACTTAATTTTCAGGAAATAAGACTTAGGTTGCACACTAGGGATAATTTCCTGTCAAATGACATGATGATGACAAAGTTTAAGAGACTACCAAGGGACACTGCAGACCCTGATACTTTGGAAGGAGGCATACCCTACTAGTAAGAACTTCTATTAAAAACAGCTTAGCTAGTAATTTTGTCAGCTTTGGAGGCTAAATCCAAATTTTGTAATGCCCCACACACTCTACTTCCATGGACAGGGTAGTCTTGGATGAGAGAGGCCATAGCACCACCTCCTCCTCCCCTCTGGATTCAGCAGAGGCAGCTCTTCAACCTGAACATCTGTGTGCAGGACCAGGGTGTGAGAGTTGGTTGTGGGACCAGCATGTGCTGCTTAGCAGACATTCCCTCTTTTCATCAGTCCTGCTGGCTCTGTGTGAGCTATCAGCCATCCATGAGCTCAATCCAGTCTAGCTACACCTATCCTGCTTGGACTGAGGGATCTCCTGAGGTCTGGACTGAGAAGCCAATGTTTCCAGAGGGTGTGTCACAGAGATGAGGCTGAAGACCTTGGCTTTGATTTCATAAAGGCTGAATCCATTTTACTTTCAATTGTTTTCTCCCACAATGGACAACATAATTATGTCCTGTCTGATGATGCACAACAGGAATTAAATATAGGCTTTGTAACACTAGACTCGGCTCCCTTCATTACACATCACAAATGGAAAGAAAAACATGCATTTGTATAGACCTGGTCTTAAGTAGCTCTAAAAGCTCTGTCACATACTACAGTCTTCAACGCATTCTTATGATCACAACATTTGTAATATTTGGGGTTTTTCAGTGCTTTAATTCAGTGCTTATGTATTTTAGTTAATCAAGCTAGAGATTACCACAAACAGGATTCTATGCAAAGTCGACAGTTTTCAACAAATTACATAATTAACATAGAAAATAACTCCTGAAGCACATGAATGAATAACTAGATACTGATATCCATTCCTTTTTTTTTTCCTTCAGCAACATTAACTCCATTTTCCCTGTGCACTCAGAACTTTTAACTGAGATTGGTGGACAGTAGGTTTAAACAGTCGTCTGCTCCCACAGAGAAGACTGTGGTCTTTAGATCCTTTAGGTGCCAACCCTTTTGTCTCTCAAGTTCTCTTGTTTGCACAATCCCCTCTTCTCTGGCACCAGAAACATGCCATTATTTTGGCAGAAACTGCACCTTTCCTTAAACAAAACCCAGGCATCACTGAAAAAGAGCTTCAGAAAAAGTACAAAGTTTAACTCACAAACATGTCAACAGGATTATCTGATCAAGTCCTTTTTTAGTCTATGTTTACATTGCAAAATGTTCTGATCAAGCTAAAATTCTGCTTGATCTGTTCACCCAACATTTCTGCTACTTCCATCTCTTCACTCTTGCAAAGCAAATAAGCTCTTTGCATGTCACTTGTAGTGAGAACATGGACAAAGAGTGCCCATAAAGCCAACCACAGACTCGTGATCAAAAAGCATCCTGACTCAAAGATTTTGCAGCCAACACATCCTTCTGCAACCAGCCCCACAGCCCATGAGAAAATGGATCTTCTCAACTCCAACAACAGAGTCAGGAGAGGTGAACTGTTTGTCATTGTACAGTAACACCAAGTCACTCCATTGTCCTTGCTTCCTTCACTGCTTGTGCATTTTTCTTCACACACTGCCTGGGTAATACTGATTAAAGAAGAAACACTGATGGAAGCCTTGTTCCACCATAGTGGGATTGCTGTGACAGTATGCATATAATTAAACAGGTGCTGAGAAAGCAAGGGAGCAATATGACCCTGGCATAGACATTTAGAAATCAAACAAATTTTGGAGTTTCAGGGTAGAGAAACAGTGGCCTAATTAGACAGTCAAAGCAGTAAACACTAACTTTAAAAGTGTTCTATTATGAGCACAGAAGTGAGAAAAGAGAATTTAAAGCAGCCAAAAATTGAAAGCTTTCATTTCAACACAGTTCTTTACTCCTTTGCTGTTAGCTGGAGGAACACAGGCATGGTGTGTGTCCAACCATCCATGAAGAACCTGTCCAATTTACAGCAGTGCCTGGCAGTTTAAGTTTTCCTGTAGGTGCTGAAAGTCACCAAGCAAAAGAAAAGCCACATGACTGACTTCAGTCTGTCTGCTCTCTGGAAATACAAAACAAGAGGGCTGGGGGAAAAAAAAAACAAAACAAAACAAAACAAAAATAACCCCTCTTGCTGTTAGGTGGAGTTCAGGATCTAGACAAAGAGGTTATGCTATGACATATGTCCATCTTTCCATCCCAGACTGATGAAGACATTCTTTGGGATGACAACAAGGAGGGTGCAGTGTGGTGAGAGGTCAGGCAGGTGGAGGATAGCAGGTTGGCAGTCATGGCAGCAGGACATGTTTCCTTTGACATCCAGCTCCCCAAATGGCAGATGCAGATTTTAAGTCCCTGGTTACACATGATAAATGCCAGAAAGTGGTAGGGAGCAGCATGGTCATCTTCTCATTTAAAAATGGTGCCTTATTTCCACCAACCAAATTTTGATCCATTGATTTCTAATTCTGGTCATCTCTTGCTTACCTATTATTTTCTTAAAGTAGTCCTTAGAGGTATCACCAAACCTAAATCATTCTTTTGCTCTTAACTGTATTAATGTCTATAGAAAAACATGTTTATTGAGAGAAATTAATGAACAGGCCCTGGTCAAAGCTTTCTGTCTCATTTTTTTCGGGAATAAGACCAGATTTACAGTCTGAAACTTTCTGTACCAAATTCAAAATCTTAAAATATGGGTCAAATGTGCAGTTTCCTTAGTTGCAAAGACCTTAACTATTCTTTTAAAACACAATTTATATTTTCCCACAGTTGTCCTATGCTGCACTATACAAGTATTCAGCCCAGTTGTAAAAAAAAAGCCTGAGAAAAGAGAACAAATTTTTGCTACACCATCAGAGACTGACAATGGCTGGAGGCAGGTTACCAGACCTCACTGACAAATTATTTCACCTGCTATTGCAAATCCTGCATTCCTAAGTACTTTAGACAAACCTCTTCATAAACCTCTTAATCTGCCACTTGAAACAATTCCCAGGCTGGAACACTCAACCCAAAGTAATATAAAGTTAACCCTCACCAAAGGAAACTCACAACTATAAAAAGATGTGCTCTACAGCAAATTTAGCTCTACTCAGATACTTGTGAGTTCATTCAAACCTCACTGATCTGCGAAGGCAGAGGATTGCCTTTTAAGATGGGAGGAACTGAAAGGAAATTAAAGGTTAAAAAATGTTGAAAATATAAATCACACATATGAAGAAGCCACAAAGAAACAGTATCTGCCATTTGATTATTTTTAACAAATGCCAAAACACCAATGTATAACTATAGATCTGGAAAAGGTAATTCTTTAAACTGAAAATACAGATGAATTTATAAAACGAGAAAGTTTTCCTTCTCTGTTTGTAACGTAAAATATATGTACATGAACCTGTCCAGGTCAACAGCAATTTTACTCCTGAATTTGGATGCTCTTGTTGGGGAGTATAAAGTCTTCCCAGATGTAGATAGGAATTCCTAAATTCTGGAAAACTGCATCATCAGTTCAACAGGACACTGAATTGAGTCACGTATGTTGCTGAAATGCTTTCTGACTTTCATTAAGTAATTTTTCCTGTATTTGCTTCTGTTAAAGCTCTTCCCCAGCTTTGAATCAGGATTTTACTTTAATGCAACAAAGAAAGATTCATAAATCCATCAAAGGCTGCTCTTCCCACATAGTTTGATTCCTGCAGAAGCCAAGGAATGTTACACAGGAATGTTTCCATTAAATTCAAGCACTTATCTTTGACCACCACTGATCTCCAGTTTTGAATGTAACTGGCACTGAAGCCTCAAACACTTTAATTACAAGGAGAACATCTGATGAGGAATTAAAATGTAAAACAAAAATGTACCTTTCCGTCCTCTACGAATACAGAAGCAAAAAGCAATCTGCACTACCAAGACTCCACCAGTTTGACAAGGATCTGCTGCTCACTCAAGGAGATTTGATTCAAGATCACAAAACAACTCAGAGTGCATGGGACGTCCAAGTCTCTTGTCCCACCTCCTGCTGAAAGCAGGGTCAGCAGCGAACTCAAATGAGGTTGCACAGGACTTTACTGCTTGTCTTGAAACCTCCAAAAATTCATAATCTTTGATGATCTGAAAGGATCAATCCCCTTTCAAAACAACACACGAGGTTCTGGCCTCAAAATAAAGGTTTTCTGTGCTGCCCCTCTAATTCACTCTGTTGTGGAAACATTATACTATTGAACTGAAGGTTTCCTTCTCACCTCCTCCCTTTTTGAGCCCAGCATACTCAAAACTTATCTGCAGTCTTAAAATCCCCAGATGTTACATTGATGACAGATGAAATTCTGGGTCCGTGTAAGCTGGAGATGGAATTTCCTCATGTTTTAGTAGAGCCAGTCCTTAGCTACTGGCCCCCAAATATACAGAGATATGAACATAAATCTAGAAATTCCTGCTTGGAACTATAGTTGAGTTACATTCATTTTAAGGAGACAAACTGCCTTTTTCAGCAAGGTATCAGCTTCTTGTTCAGCAGATGAGTTGAAAGTCATTTCTCTAAGATCCACCACAGGACCATAAGACCAGAGGATAGTTGGAGCTGGAAGGAATCTACATAAACCTTTATCCCACCATCAAGCTTAAAGCATGTTTAGCTATGAGATCAGACCAGGGGTTTAAAAGAAACATAACCACACCATCAAAGTGCCTCTGCAAACACTCCATATTTCAAAAAAGAAAATAAACATCATATTTTTAATTTAAAATCTTCTCAATTTTTGGAAAACATATTTGGAACATTTAGTTTTGATCATGCAGGAAAACAGACAATATTGGGTAGATAGTGAATTGTTTTGGTGTTATATAAGACATTGGTTAAAAATCCATGTGACTTCAAAGGGGGATTACACAAGATTATAGACCCAGGGTGAAATTCTGGCTCTGATTAAAATCACTGGCAAAAATCCCACTGGCTTTACCACTGCCAGGATTTCACTTCTACTCTGAAGTACCCGTGTTTTACCATGCAAACCCGTGCAGACCCAGATGTGTCTTACAAGTGCATCTCTCTGCAACAATAAAGCCTGGAAAATTGTAACCTCCCTCAGAGTTGTGGGATTTGTCTCATTTTTCAGATATTCTCTCTTTTTCTTTGTATACAAATTAGGAAGACTGTCTATACAAGAAAAACAATGGAACTGTCTGGGAAAAAAAGCTGTGAAACAGATTTTTCTGTTCTTTCAAGCCATGGCTTTAGTAATAGGAAGGAGCACAGAAATCTTCCTTCCATTTCATTGCCATTTCGCACCACTGGTGGAGCTGGGGAGACCATGCTTCATCTTCAATAATGGCACAAGGGTATTCTGACACACAGTAGCTTGCAGAACACCATTTCAAGCAGTACCCTGAGATCAGCACAGTGCCTGACACCCAGCTGACCATGAAGGTGGGAATACTGCTCACTTATTGTTCCATCTTCACTCCCAGTATCTACATTCTGCTTTTTAATGTTCATTTACCTTTCCCACAAGGACACTACCAGGGGAACAACTCCATCACTTAAAAAAAAAACAGTCTAAGAGCATTCATAGAAAAGCCATTCTCAATCTTTGCACCACAGATCAAGTTTCATGTGGAGACCAGAAGCCCAAGAAGGTACTCAGATTAAAAACAAATTCTGATCTTGATTCTTACAGTGTTTCCTCATTCCCCTGGGCAAACTCTGACTGCTCCAGGGTGCCCTGCACCAGCAAGCTAGTGAGCATGAAGCCCAAATCTCTACATGTGATCAACACAGCAAAAGCGAGAGACCCTGGAACCCCCTTCCCCGCTGTTCCAACAGGAGATCATTCCCAGTGCAAGGTTAAAAACCTTGGATGCTGTCTGGGGATGCCTGCTCTTCCCAGGAAATCAAGAGCTTATGCACTGTCACATACTCCTCCCTGCAAGGTAAGCTCAAGACATCCCAATTTATTTTGGCAAAAGGCACTCCTGGAGTTCATCCCAACGCTACCAGGAGTTTCACTGATGCTTCCAACACAGCTCTGCACTTCTGCAAGAGGTTTCTCCAGCTACAATATGAGCATAATGCTCGTTTACAACAAATGTGTTCTGACAGTTAACTGTGTAATGCTTGTAAAGACCTATGAAAAAACAAATCACTAGAGCATTGAATTATTAACCTTGACTATTATTGCTCACACAAAAATCTGGGTTGAGGTTTACAAAGGCATGAGAAGATTAATTATTTCTTGTCCTAAAAGCAAAATAGAAGGAAGTGGAACACCCTGAATTTTGCTCTCATGAAAAAAACAGTCACTTAGAGTTGCCACAAGATGCTGAAACTGCCAAGCTCAGTAGCCAATGTATGGGAGCTCAGCTCCCCAATTTTTAAACTGTAATTAAAAACAAGGTTAAAAACAAAACACAACAAAAAAACCCAAAAACCCCCAAAGCAGTAGAATTTACCACTTTGTAGTTAAAATCCGCATCTGTTGCTTAATTCAATATTATATACTGGCTTGCACATGACAAAGTAAGCAAATTATATGAAAAAAGCTTATACAAATTCTACAGGAGTCCTTCCAACATCCTCACCTTCCAGTTAAAGGGTATATACAGTTTTAATACTTGACTACTTAATTTTTGAACCCTGGCATCCAAAATTTGACAACTTCAATCTTATTTCAGTCTTTTCTCATTAACCTGAAGAGTGAACAGGGACAGAGCATGCATCCTAAAATACAATCTCTCTCATTCACATTGTGAGGCTGCTGTGCAAGAGGGGGAGCAGACAATGCTGTGGGCTTCCTCCATCCATGCACCTTGTCCCTCCAATTTACTGTATGTGCTGGAGACACAGCAACTCTGCCTCTGTCATACCCTTAGAAGTTCAAGTTTTTCAGAAATATGTGTACACAAGAAAAAGAGACAGGGTTTCTAAGAGCCCTGCAGGTTTGCTTTGTTTTCCTTCCAAGGCAGAATAAAATTAAATAACAATAATAAAAAACAGGTTTCTAAAACTCAGTATCTAACGATCTAACAGGTTCCCTAGTGTTATGGGATTAAATTCCACTTTCTACATCTTCCTTAAGTTATAAATCAAAGGCAAAACTGTGAAAGCCTCGCAACACACCTAGCAAACAGACACATATTTCAAGTTCAGAAAGACCATTTCAAATCCTTCAAATGCAACCAATCTGGTTAACAAGCACACATTCTCCCAGCAGAGATCTGGTTCATAGAATCACAGAATGGTTTGGGTTGGAAGGGACCTTGAAGAACATCTAGTTCTGACCCCCCCTGCATGGACAGGGACACCTCCCACCAGACCAGGATGCTCAAGGCCCCATCCAACCTGGCCTTGAACACTTCAGGGAGGGGACAGCCACAACTTCCTTGGGCAACCTGTTCCACTCTGGCTTTTGTACTTCCTACCAAGACATCCTGCAGCCTTGTGCAAGGTTTGCAATCTCCGCTGAGGAGAGCTTCCCCTAAAACTCTCATTTGAATTTTCTCAGCCTACATTTGTGTCTGTTGTTTACCATGTTATTTTCAGAAAATCCTCTTGCTATGCTGTTACAACAGTCTGAACAAAACCAAAAGTCAGACCCAAATGTTTTAATCTTCCTTCTATTTCGAGCATATTTCTGTCATGAAGGGACCACCATTTCGTTCCTGTAGTTCTAGATCCACTAATTAGAGTGGAAGTATCATACCACTGATAAAACCAGATATTTCCACATCCCTTCAAAATAAAATGAATCTTCTTCCTCACAGAGGTGTTTCCTTTTAGTTTTTGCTCATAAGTAGCTGCAGAGACCTGAAAAGCCTGACCCTTTTGGAGTCCCTTGAATTCCTCATCTGAGTTTGGAGCCTATGTATAGTTTTTGATTAATATTTATTTGACCATTTTCACTTTGTTTTGAATTGTGCAAATCTTGTGGGCCTGGTTTCACAAAACTGGGTGTGATCCCTGAAAAGTTAAACTTTGTATTTTTATATGAGTTAAAATGGATACTTTTTGAGACTGTGTTTTTATTAAGGAAAAAAAAAAGTGCTGCATACAAAAATTACTATTTTCATACACATATGACCAGGGGCTGTGGTTTGCTGCTGAATTATTGCATAGACTTGAACACACTGCTCCGAGAAAAGATCCGTAATTGTTTAGTGGTTGGGCTGCTGGCAGAATTCCCTGCCTGGGGCTGTTTTTATAAATAGGCCTGGGGATGCACAAACAAGCTACTAATAACAAGTTGACTGTTCTGTTTTGAAGCAGCCCTGTTTTGTGTTGTCCAGCACATGAGAAGCTCAGATGGTAAATACAGCAAAAAACCAAAACTTGTGGCAAGAAGTGAGAGGAGATCATGCCAGGAATCAGTGGCACTTTATTTCTTTAAAATGCTAACATTTCAGTTCACAAAAATAAGGTTAATTTGAGGCAAATACCAAAATACACAAGGCTGCATATGGCTTTGTTCTTTCAGATGTCTATTTCTAATATTGCTGGTAAGAAACCAGGTAAAATCAGACATCACTAATTCCAGACAGCCTGGTTGAATGCCTAAAGCAAGGTGGTTCTGCTTTTTCTACCAGGTCCTTTCATCAGGTCCCACTACATCAAAGATCTGGACAATACTCAGAAAATCTTGTTTGATCTTATGTAGTTCTCATATTTGTCAGGAATACTAAGAAATCTCATCACAACTTTTACTGGGAGCTCTAATGGGTACTTAACAAAGAGCAATGATCAGATTTTCTGCCATCTCTATTTCAATCTGTTTCCCTAATCTCATTGCAATTTTTCTTTTCTTACTTTCAATATTTTGTGAAGGTGACGTAGGATTCCCAGATATACACTCAATCCCATTTATTGTCCTTCAGTATCTTTTGTTGAGAAAGATGCTCTTTCCTGGGTAACTTTCTCTGTATTTCATATACTTCTTTCTCTTTCAAGAAATCAGTGCAATATAAGTAGAAGGTATTCTTCAATTTTGGCCTTGGAAGCTTATTTGTTACCAATCAATAGAAGCCAGAGGAGTTTATACAGGAACAACCTATCCTTCCAAACAGTACAAATACAGTGAATAATTTTGGAGGAAGGTAGGAAAAATTAAGCTCCTTACCCTTTTAAATTTCTCTTCTGTTGCTTATGGATCTTATCTCTGTTACTTTGAGGATGGTTTCACCAGTACCTATTGGCCCTGGGTTCCTTGATGTAGACATCATGATTTTTCTGCTTGCTGCCCATTTTCTCTGCTAAGTCTTCTCCTGGAGGACCTTATTTTTTCTGTCTGTAACTGTTTTGCTTAGTTTTGTCTTTTGTATCCTCACTGGAGAGCATACTTTGTCCCCACAGGCCTCCTCAGAGGCTTAGTAGCTCTCTTATCTCTTTCTTTATGTCAGTCAGCATTAACAGCTAAGTCTTAAAGAAAACAAATCCTCTTTCTTGCTGATAAGAAGAGCCACTTACGCTCTTCCTTCCCCTTTGTTTTCTCCTCTCTTGGAGGGAAGATCTATCCAGTTCCAACACCACTTCATGAGATGACTTAGGCAAAAACGTGAAGTCTAGTGGACCATATACAATTGCTACTGAGGTGAGCAGTTTTCTGATAATGCCCAGAAATGATGGAGTCAGCACGGATTAAGGAGACAACAAAGAGCTCAGCATTTATGGCAATACACTGACGCATTTCAGGGTATGTGCTGCAGCCCCAGGGGAAACAGGACTAACACTGATAGATGTTGCACAGAAGAAAAGACTCCAGGTAGTAGTATAAAACCACATTTGCCCAGAAGAAAATCCCCTCTGGTAGAAATAGATTGGTCCTAGCTGCAGCAGAGCAAATAGGGGAGCTGGGACCTGGTTTCTCTCCAGAATCACCAGCCACAGAGACAAAGTTCCCTTGGCACTGCAAATGCTGTGCAGACCTCCTGGAGTGCCCTCATAAATCAGTTTTACTACCATCAGATGAACTTGTAGTCAGTTGAATGTCAAATCATCCACACCCTGTGACATAATACTATCACAGCTTTCAGCAAAGCATAACTTGTCAGACCACCATAGGAGACAGGGTGAACACCAAAAGAGACACCCAGCATCTTCTCAAAGGAGCCCAGACTGGGATGTGAGCCAAAAACACTGCCAGCCCAGGGCCTGGGCAGTCCCAGCTCTCTGGATAAATTAACTACTATAGTGCTGCTAATCCAGCAATTTTTCCAAAAGCACAAAATCCACAGGGAAAAAGCAAAAATCATTGCCAAAGCGTATGCATGACTAAATAAATTACTTAAACATTTCATTGCATTAGTTTACATCCATTCAAACAACTTTGTTCTTGAAATCTCGCTGCTTCTCAGCAGTTATTTAAAAGCACAAGAAAACCTTCAGAGCACCTACTTACACAAGAAGTGAGGAAAATTGCATTCTTTTTCAGCTTTATGGAAGCCAGTTGTTTCTGCAATTTTCTGCCATCCTGCTATACCACAGCTGCTCCAGCCCCACCGTCAGCTTTAGCCAATTGTAAGTCATCAGTTTTCAGCAGACAATGCAGCCGAAAGCCAATTCAGCTGATAGCACTGCTGGAAACAAATCATTATTTGCCTAGATCTTGTATTAACCTTTTATTTCCCTTGAATATCACCACTGAAAAGGAAAAAAGGACAGGTCACACCCTGCAAAGAGACCAGAGAAAACAGAAAGCAAAAAGAAGAAAAAGGGACATAAAAAACAGAAGGAAAGAATAAGAAAAGTTTATAAAATCTAGCAGAAAGATAAAGGAAACAAAGTTTTAAAAATTATTCCAACCATTATAGCCTCTCAAGTCAGCTGGAGAAGACCTTGAAGCCAAAAAAGAGCAACATTTGCTTCAAATGACTTCAGATGAGTTCAAATGCTTCGAATCAGTTCAGGAACTATAAACCCTATCAGTAAAAGAAGTGTGAAAAGCAGGTTACCCTAAGCAGAGGGTGACCAAAGGATAAACAGGGTAAGCTCTAAGGGTCATGTTGGTTTACCCAAACCACCAAACATCTTCCCCATTCACTTGCCCTAATCACTCTCTCTACTGTAAACTTAAAACTCTAGGCAGCTACTAACTACTGCTACAAGGATGACAGAAATTGCCCTAACATGTTTAAATCTGTATTAACAATTTGGTCAGATAATTAGTCTTTCTGCATTAAACTGATCTATTTTCACTAACAGTTCTGCAATCAGAGGTCTAGAAGCTATACAACCTATAGCAACTGCTACACAAATACTTAGTAAATATTATCCCTGGTTTAGTGGTCTGCAATTCAAAGATCTTCGACAGATGGTTCCCTCAGATGTACATTTTTTCAAGCTAAGTTTTAGCCAAAATGAGGGTAAAAAAATGCTAAGTTAGAAAAATAAACTATTTATCAAATTTAAAAAAAAAAAAATTGAATCAAAAAGATTTATCTCTGTCACCAAGACTGTGAAATCTGGTGGGTCTCATGGGGTAACAACAGATCTGTCTTGTGCCATCTCTGTGAGTCTCTGTGCACCTCCAGCCTAGTGGTAAGCCAGACAGCTGCTGGAGGTATCTCCATTTCTTAGTAAATTCTTTCAAGATTGAGTTTGTACACAGCAGTTATCCCCTGTACATCCTCTTGCTATTTCTTTTTGCCACATTGGGCTACTCAGGTGCCAGCTGTGAGAACTGAGAGGAAGGAGGACTCTTTTGTGCTCTCTCTTGCTGGCATCCCAGGAGGACATGGAGGACAACAAGGAATTTCAAGTGCCTAGTGCAAAGAGGAGCAATAATCTTCCCATTAAACAATTTACCAAAACCTAGGTAACTAATCTCAATATGTTTAAGCTAAGCCAGATACCTTGGTGATGATTCCAAGATACAGAACTCACTTCCTTAGAGAAGTAACAGCATATCTCTGGAAAGACTGGGTAACACCAATAAGTAGAGGAACAAAAATCAGGTTAATTAAACTAATTCAATTAATTTAGTTTAATCCCTAAATTACATACTTATGGACCATACTTTTGTCTGAAACTTGATCATACAACACCTAGGTAGAGACAAACCTGGAAAGGTTATCAAACCAAAGTGTCTGAAAAGGCTAACTAGGAGCTATTGCTGTAATGCTGCTATGGATAAAGCACGTGAGATTCGAGCATGCATCACGAAGCCCCCAGCCCAGATAAAAAGCTTTAATACCATATATATTAACACTGTGAAAACTCATCCAGAATAATGTGTACAGTTCTGGTCATCTGTGCTCAGGAAAGGTTAATTCAGCTGGGAACAGGTGCACCAAAAGGCTATTTTGATGATGATGAGAGGAACAGAGTCTCTTGTGGGATGTGACTAAAAGAGGTTGGCTCACTCAGCTTCACAGTTGACAGCTGGGTGTATGTGATCCCACTCCAAAGTTACATAAGGTGGATAAACACCAAGAGAGGAGAAGAGAGGTAAAGGACACCTTATGGGTGCAAGTAGAAAACAGAAATTGAATAAATTTAGGTTGGAAATAGGAAGGGAAAAGTGAAATTCTGAAAGAAAGCTCTAATGAGAAAAAAAACACAACTGCTTTTCAGACTGAGGAAGTTTATTGCAGGGAAGATATGATGGGACTGCCTATGGGATTTTCCTGCAGCAGCAGGGAATGGAAATAAATGGCAGGTTAAAGAAGGGTCCTTCTTCATGCATCTCCTAGAGCAAGAAGGGAAAGGAATAATAAATATTTCTAGCATTTTTTTTCTAGGCTCAAGAAGGTGTGTTGCTAATGTGAAGACTGAATAGCTGACAGATCTGCAGAACAGAAACAGTTCACATGTCCAATGACTGGGAGATCAGGAAGTGCTGTGGACATCTGCAAAGGAGTCATTCAGTGTATAATGTCACAGTCAACATAAAAATACAGGATGATTCAGAAACATTTATTCTGAACTGTTTTTCAAATTGGGAAAGAGACAAATGTATACACAACATGTGGCTGCATGTTGCAGAGTGCCCCTTTTCAGGATGTAGAGTTTGCCAGCCATACTCTTTTGCTAAACCTGCATCAAAACATACAAAGTTTGTCATAAGAAGTCGTTGCTACCTAGTGCAATGCTTCTGGTCCTTCTTGAAAACCTCCCATCAAATGAGCTGCAAGGACTATATGCAAAAATACACATGGAAATATAGGCACACCCATTTATATATATTTATATACCTGACAAGTATGAGGAACTAATAAAAATATGACCCACTTATACAAGACTCTCAAATGCCCCAAGATGTGATGAAGAGCTGTATAATGACTCCAAAGGAGAATCAAAATGATCCTATGTATGTAAAATAAGCAACTAGCAGAAATTAACTCCACAACCTACTGAATAGCCCGGGAAAAATAAACAAGCCAGCAATTGCTATTTCTGTGAATATGAAAGATTTTTAAAATAGATTTTAAAGAGAAGCACAAAAAAAGAGGAAGGAAAAGCCTTAAAAGTGAAATTACAAGAAAACAGGACAGAGAAAGAAAAGACAAGAAAAAAAAAAAACTTCCTGAAAATGGATGGGGAAGGGAACATACCAACACTGTTTTGTTATTTTACTATTTCAAGCATTTGAACAGCCACCACCATGGTCTCTACTTCCACCTGCTTCAGCCACCTAAAAGAGGACTTTCATCACACCTACAAAAAACAAATCCTGACTGGGAGATTGCTGAAGGAATTCGTTACTATCTTTCCAGGATCAAACCAGAATTCCCACGGTGAGGGGGACTGCAGCCTTTGCTCTTCCTCAGCTCTTCCCAGGGCTGAGGGAACAGCCAGCTCTCCAGAGGCATCAGCTGCTCTAACTTTGGGACTCTGGTGACCTGTCTTTTAAAACAGTGGGAGTAACTTCTGCTGCTTCCTCAGCCGTGCTCTGATGGAGCCCAGCACATGCCAAAAAAACTGCTTTTCCTTGCACACAGCTTGAGTAACACAAGAGCAGCTGTACTCAGCTTAAGGCAAGGCTCTACTTTCCCACCCCTTATTTAACACTGGCTTATTTCCATCAGCCTTAACAACAATGAATGGCAGAGAAGGGATGTTTTATGGGGAGCCATAGGCTCTCAGAGCTATCTGATCCTGCCTCCACTGGGTCGAACTGACTTCATCCAGAACTGAAGGCCATAAATCTACACAGGCATCTGGTAACAGATTACATCCCAGGTAAACTCCTGAGCCCAAAGAGAGCCTTGTTATAGCTGATCTTAAGCTATAACTTAGAAAAGCTCCATCTCAGTGCAGAGTTGGGAGCAAAGTGGACCAAGACATCTGCCAGTGCTGAATTACCCAGAACAGTCAGGCTTTAAGTCTTTTTAGCTAATGTACAAGACTTGGGAGCCTTTGAGCTCTACTTTCCAGGTTGATATAACTTAGACAAGTTACTTTTTATATTTTTACTGTCCAAGCTTTAAATCAGAAATAATGATACTTCCTGAGCAACATGGGTATTGTTAACTGACTCATTTCTCATAAACATTTTAAAATTTGCAGAGGGAGGAGATGGAGAAGGACAGTGCATTAGGGTTATTATGTTGGCTCTCTCACCAGGCTTTCTATTGAGGGGAGTTTTAAAACAAATACTTGGATCAAATGCCCCATCAATAAAAACCTGGACATCCTCCAAGAGTCCACTTCTTTAACAAACTCAAATAAAGCAGGTGCCCCTGTGTTTAAGGGGTGAGTGAACATTTGAGTGCACAGAGGTTGATATGAGAGGGTATACTTTTCTGATATGATATACAGAGGATAAACTGAATAGGACATGGATAGCAAGATGAGATTGGAGAATATCAGGGGCTTGCATGTACCCAGGAATCAACAATCTGATGACTGGTGAGTTTTTACATTTTATATTCAGGGTAATTAGGGCATCGATACTCACTAGGAACTCCTCCAAACCAGGGGCAGTGCAGGCAGGCAAAGTGCCAGAGAGACACTTGAGTTTACATGGAATAAATAAAACCATATTTTTCTCCACACATAGAGAACTAAACCACTTCTGCCCATGCAAGATCTCACAACACTTTCCGTTAGAAAACAGATTTTACTGTGGAACAGAAGCTGTTCCACATATTCCATTTTTTGATGATTAAAGCAAAGTCTCCCTATCAGGGATTACAGATGAAGTAATGTTCTTGAACTCCTGCAAAAATTTTCCTAGTACTGCTAAACACCAGCAATAGTGATCTCTGCCACAAAGCTTTCTAAATGTCAGTCATATTTGGCAAAACGTAACTTCTAAAATACTACAGAGCTTTTCATGTAAGAAAGTTTGTATCCATTCCAAAGTTTATTCCACATACTCTACCCAGCCAAGTGACAAACTGCAAAGAGGTCAGTGGGGTGAGTGCTTGGTTTGGGCTACGTGCTCCCTTCAAGATTATGAAAGAAGCATTGGAGGTGTTAGGGTCAAGACTACCATGTTTCATACTATAAGCAAATCCTCTTCCTCCACAGTCCTGACATCTGGAAGAAAAAGCACAGCTGCATGGTTGATAAAGCAAGCTGTGGCTAGGAGGTTACACTGTCTCTTGCCATTTGGCTAGACTTGGCTTTACCACCAAATGGACTGTGTATTTTTGGTCTGGTGAGGAAATGAGAAATTCATGACCTGATTCAGAAACTAAAGCTTTGAACAAAGTTTTAGACAAAACTGTTAATGAGTAACCAGCAACAGCTGAGTGTATGTTTGACTAAATTTCTATGATAAGCTTAATGAATACATATATTTGGAAAAGACTTAACCAAGATGGACATTCATGTTCACTCTGCTTTGAAGTTATACCTAAAATATATACATATTGTGCCAGCTGCAGTTGCTCTACATATAATTTTCCAACTATAAAATGTCAAGAGTAAGAAAATATTAAGGCTATTGTCAGAACATATAATTAAAATTCCTTCCCAAAGTTATAAGCTCCTGTACAGCCCAACCATTGTGCCCAACCAAGATCTCCAGGTCCAGCCATTGGAGACAAGTCCTCTCCTTCCATTTCTGAGCAGTTCCATAAAATGACAGTGTTAGACTCATGGACAGCTGTGCTGAAAAATTTAAATAACAGAATATCCTAGAAAGGAAAATATAAACTTACTAAGGCCTCTTTTTAATTAATTACCAGATGGAAATGAAGCTTTCTTGGAACTTCTGGAAGCTTCTAGGAAGATTCAAGCTTTCCTTGGAACAGGTCTTGTGTGCAAATTGGGACAGACAAAATAAGGGATTTTTGTATTAAACAGATAGTGATAAATTCTGATACAATTCTCAGAAGAGAAAATATTAACTAAATCACCATGATAGTTCCAACAATATGTACTACATGTAAAAACCCCTCCTACATTACACAAACGTGTATGAACCAGTTTGAATCTTCAGCCTCTGCACAAAGGCACACTTTATTTAAATGACTTATAAATCCATAAAAAGTACAGGACTTAGACTTATAACTGTCTCTTGATCTCATATAGTAACCAGGCTTCTATTTAAACAAAATATAGTCTGTCAGAATTCTGTTTGGCCTTTTTGGTTTTTTGGCTTTACAAGGGGGATGTGAAAGAGAAATGCTGAACATATTTACTCTAGTCTAGGCACTGTGCCAATACTCACACAGATATTTTAGGTTTTCTGGCTCACAGTGAGTTCAACTTCTTACCTGCCTTCCCATTTAGGCCACTGGAAGAAACCAGAGCTACAGAATTAGTTGTAACACAATCAGAATAGCACAGAGTGAATCATAACATTAGCTATTTATTACCACTCTATCCTGGATTTGCTCTTCCAGATCTATCAAACATTTTCCACAGTCCTCTTAAATGTGGTAAGATTCATGCTAAGCAGGGCTATAAAAATTGTCTGCAAGGAGAAAAAACTTTCAACAGAACATCCAGAAGAAACTTAGACGTTTGTCAAATTGAATTATTGTAAAATTGAAAAAAAATACTGACATTTTGGTATTATCAACTGATGAGGCATTTACCAGTACACCATACTTTGCTCATTTTTACTTTATACATTCAAAACTTTCAATGGTTTCTTCTACCATATCACTAACCTGCAGAGGGCCACAGTGAAATCTTAGTATCTCTGTTTTGTGCAGAAACAGTGCCTCCAGATCCAGCTCTAGTGATTACACTGATAACAGGAAAAAATATTCCCACTGAGGCAAGTAACACTGGAATCACACCCAACATATCTAGTGGTGAGCAGCTTGTACGGCTGGAAATCTTTTTGCAGCAGGTTCAGTCACTCCCTGCTCTGCACTGAACAGGTCATTGAAGCCAAAAAAATGTTATCTAAATCCCCATAAATGTTAATTGTAGGTATCCACCATGAGACAGCAGGAGTTTGTGGCTCCCATAATCCCACCCTTGGGCAGCCAAAATCATAAAAATTTCTGAAAAACCTGACATTCATTCCTAAAGCTTGCCCATGTCTCAGGGATGTAAACAAAACTAAAAATCCTTTCCATAATGATGCAATATGGAACTCAGAGACTGAGTCTTGTGGTCTTTCCCTTTTGTTATTGTGGTGGGTTTTAGAAACCATACGTAGAGACAGCAACTACTGCTTTTGGCTGGGGGGATACTACTAAGGAAAGTTTTACTCTTGTGGATATTACAGTGGCTTTCAGAAATCATAGGACTGAAAAAACTGGAATACATATAAATAGAAATCTGATGAGAAAGCTGAAACACTGGGAGGAAGACTGAGAAACATCTTTTGGCAACATGCTCAAAATCAGTCTTAGTCAGCAAAGACTAAGTTTAGGTGATCACTGTGATGTGAAGTTCACAGCCCAGTTCCAAGTGATAAACATCACACTACGGTTACAATCCTGCCTGATAAAATAGAAGAGCCACAATGGACTGTGGTGAGGAATTTTATATGATGAACTTAATTTATGCTCTGACCCATGGCCAGTCTTCTATTATGACTGTCCTCATAATAGCTTTCACAGCACTGAATTTACATAATTTTAAATGAAAGGGCATAAATCTAACTCTTTGGAAAACAGTCCTATCTTCCTGCATTCTCACTTTTCTGCCATGCTATGAGCAATCATATTTCCACAAGTAAATAGTTTTCCATCTTCCTTAACTCTATTATCATTTTCCATTTAAAACACACTCTGGCACAATCAGACTGCTTTTCAGGATCAATCAGCCCTGGTAAGAACAATTATCTATCTTGGAGAAAAAGCAATTGCATTGGCATAATCAAGTTACTAATGATAGGGCCATTATACAATCAACAAATTGGTGTTTCTGCTGGCTACTCTCTCTTGGTTCATAGTTAAGACATTTGTGATTCATTCCTTCTGGAAGCCAAGCCATGATGACAATGAGTAAATGGATAAAGTAAACATTTTGATTTTTACCAAGTGTGTTGCATTGTGCTGATTACTAATTAAAGCTGTTGCATTTCACTGCAGAAATACCTACATATCAGCATAAGTGGACCTTGAAGGCAGACATGAACATTCAGGTGTTCTGCATATCAGTTGCTGTAAATCTCTTATTTTCTGTTTCCTTGATATGAAAAGTGTTTTCATCTCCAGGGGATTATGAATCCCAGCACGACAGGTATCTTCCCTGTTTAGCTAAAGTTCCACTATATAATAAAGTATAAATCTACATATTTTACCTTATGAATCTCACCAACTTTACAAACTTCCTTTTCAGTTGCTTATAATTTCATATTGGTCTCATCCGATAGCATAAATGTTACATTTTCAGGCTCATATGAGCAGGTGTTCAACCCTTTCTCCCTTTTTTTACCCAGGTTTTTTTTCAGATTCTAAGCAGAATACCTCAGCACAACAGTTCTTGAGAGGACATTCTGGTTTTCATTATGAATAAAACCCTTAGTATATGTAATTTTATTTTATTTATTCTACATATTTGATCTGTGAAGCACCTCAGCCTGCTTAGGATTAGACAATACAGAAAGTGTTGGAAGAAAGTCACGTAGATATTTAACTCTTCTGCAGCAGAATGTATTTTGCAATGCAACTAGCATGCTACATTGATAATTAATTCAAGTTTCACATTTCTAATATTTAGGCAATACCAACTAACTAGAACCAAAAATTAATAAATCATTTCAAGCTAGCTCAGTAATGAATTCCCACTACCTGTTACAATTCATGGTTGCTGAAGTCCACATCCCCAGATAGCCACAAAAGCCTCTAGAGGTAAAAAAAAAAAAAAAAAAAAAAAGGAAACCTAAAATTATCTGGCAGAGGCAGACTAGAGCAGAAGATTCCTGTTGTGGGAGTTCTCCTATGCAACATGTACATTCCCAAAGAGCAAGCCCAGGCATATTTTGTTTTTAACAGTCGTTTCCACACTAAGACACATTTCTATTCCCTCCTCCCTCCTTCTGCTTTTGTATTTCATCATCCACATCAACAATTAGTGGAAGTGGCTGGCTGTGCCTGTCCACATTGTTCTCAGACTTTCTCTCCCCTACTGAGCTCTGAAGACCATGCATTATTTGCCATGACATGACTTGGAGGCCTTTTGCAGCAATGGCTCTATGCAGCAAAGCAGGCAGAGGCAAGTGGAGAAAGTTAGTCCTGGTTACATCTATCTAGGACAGCAGGACACAATTTGCTATGGATTGATCTCTTAGCACAATAGCTCAGGTGATTGGATTTTAAATTACTTAGTCTTGCAACCAAAACAAACCTCAAACCCCACCAGAAATGAAAAACAGATACAAGGTCAAAGGTCAAGAGATACAAAGTCAGCTCGTTGTTCTATTTATTTTGTGACATTAAAACACAGGATATGAAAATTAAAATAATCTTAACAGAGCTAGAAACTAAATCCAGATGTTTTAACATCAGGCAGAAGCATACTCATAATCTGTTGGGGGATTTTCTGCAATAACTAACTATCTATTGCATTTCCATCACAGCTCATTTCTCTGCAATGTGAGTAATTTGCCATCTTGTAAATACACACTGAATTCATTCAGTTTATAGTAAACATCTGCACTTCATACACACACACACCACACACACACATAAACACCCACACAGGCTCTGCACTTGTGTCCTTACATGTTTTTTAAATTAACCTAGTGAAGTGCACAGAACACTCATGACCATAAAACATAATCAAAGGTACCTACTGCTCTTTGGAAATGAATTCTTAGAAATGTCTTCTCTGAAAACGGGTGTTTCCTTAGCATTAATACTTAATATCTCCTCTCATTTTTTTGTTGTTTATGTCCAGAGAAATTAGATTTTACCATTCCTTGAAGAGAACGTGATCCCCAGATATATCTCCAGATGTTCAGCCTGCATTCCAACTCCCATCCCTTACAGTGCATCCACTCCTCGTTGCCACTGAGAGTACCAGACTTCACTATTTATGTGTGTGCCTCTTCCTCACTTACTTCAACCCAAATAGATTCAGGGCTAAATAACTCATTCTACAACTGATCTGTGACGACAAATTTCAAAGACTAAGTTGATTACCCCACCAGCTTCTCACAATCTAAGGAGTTCCTCTGTGTCCTGTCTCTCTTCAGTGACATTGACAAGCAACAGCCCACAAAATATCAACACCAACCTGCAAAACTGCCAGTAACTCCAAACACCTTCAAACCTAAATATCTATGTTTCATAAACACGATGACACAAAATGTCCAGCTTATGGAAGTGAAATATATTTTCCTTTTAAAATATTTGATAGTGATTTTTGTATTACTATCAACAGTAAGTGTAACCACATTAAATGCCTTCAGTAGTTCACTGCGCATTTGGAAAGTTTATGCAGGTAAAAAAAAAACAAATAATAAATGTTCCCAAATCTTAAATGAGTGCAGCTTTTTCTCTAGTTACATTGAAAAGATGGAGGGAGCAGATAAAGGCATTCATTTCTGAACTTTCTTGTAAGAAAGAGTTGCTCACTCTCAGTCAAATTTAAGGCTGAACACAGACTGTCGTGTGTCACAACGGATTGCACTGCACTAAGTATCAGTATTAGTTTCAGTCTTTATTATCAACAGAGCAGCTGCTCTTATCTCTGCCCAAATTACTTCCTGGTATTACTTTCAATCTCTATTCTATAAAAAAACCAAGCTTCTGACCTGTTTTTTTGGGGTGTGGAGGAGGACTTCGTTTTAGCTATCAGGTGCACGGGAATGTTATTGGGAGTGGAAAAGCAGGAAAATCAGCTTCTGGCTTGTAATACAAATATAAATAGCTGAGGGGGAAGAATGGCATCTTGAAAGCTTGGAAGATGTAAAGCTCAGTTTTCAAGTGTACTTATGGACAGCCTGATGCAGGTGGACTAGGAGGAACTTCAAATATTGCAAAAGGACCTGAAGTATTCAAACTGAAAAATCCCATCTCTTTGGATTACTACGTTTCCAAACAATTTTTTTTTTTAGCTCAAAGATTAATTTTGTGAGTGGCACTTCAAGTAAGCTTAAGTTATCTGTTGTTTTCAGACTTTTGGATTTCAGATTTATAGACAGATGGACATCAAAAGTGAATGAGTTACTGAAGCTTACCAAGTTACCATTTGTTTTACCTGTTAATGTACACAATGAAAATAAAACATGCTGGCTAGCTAATAAGGCATTGCAAAGCACCATTTCTTGTTCAGAATTGCAGTAAGATAGAAGGATGCACATGTTCTGTTAATAAAGCCAAACTGGGGAACAGCTGCTTGGTTTGCCTTAGTAACTTGGTTGAGGTCCACCAGCACAGCTGATGAATCCTGTGTGAAAAACATTCTTGTTTTACTAAGGAATGCAGACTAGCTCACTACTGTACATGGCAGGTTTCCTCTTTTACTGACTTCAGCATTTTACAGGTGAAAGAAAGACTCCACAGGTCTGCAATGCTGAAAGGAGACAAAACTCTTTAAATACACAACACAGAAAAAATAATTGAAATAACTGCAGTTTTTAAATGACTGGTATTAATTTATAAAGAAAAACGCTGGCATGTACCCTCCTGCCTCTTCACAGGTTAGAGTTTATAGACATTCTCAAAAACAAAGAAATACAAGGAAAATGTATCATTAATCATCATCCAACTAAAAGAAGTCTATTGAATTAGTATGCACCTTTAACACCAACTAGGGGAAATTTTAACATCAAATGAAAGGGGAAAGAGAACAGCTGAATAACATCTTCTATTTCCCATTTATTTCAGGCTATAAATCTTATCTTTATGAATAATGTTGGCTCAACTTTTCAGACAGCAGCAGCTTTTCCTATTCCCATAAAAATGTAAAGCTTATCTAACCTCAGTGGAAGGAGTACCCAAGAAGAATAGTGTCAAGACCATGCTGGTATTCTCCCTCCTGCAGTAGGTATCCTCTTTCCTCCTGGAAGGAAAAGTTAGTGGAGTGCAGGTATGGAGACAGGATGCCTGCAAGCTCTTTGAAGGGTGATTTAGGTTGAATGTGGTGATAAAGTGCTGTTTCAGATGTCCCAAACCCCACTTGTTTGAGTTTATAAATGACTACATGCTAAAAGGCTGCAGATACCTTGTTTCAAGAACTCTACAACTGATGGTCCACCAGCAAAAAAACCCCTAACATTTCACAACTTTCAGCAACAACATGAGCCAAATGGAATGTGTTATAATTAGGCACACTCACTGAAGTATCACTTCTGATGCTGCCATTTAATATAGTCTCTTGTGATTTATCTATTATCCTTAACCCTTGATCTTCCTGATCAGACTGCCAAAAGAGTCCTAATAGTGTTATTTTAGGACATGGCATCGATATTTGACTGAACTATTTAACAGGTATTTTCAAAAGGCATAAGGAAAAAAATACTTTCCATCACTGCTGACTTAGGCTGAGCTTGTACATGGATCCTTTTGGGATGAATCCTATAGGAAGAAGAATGGACTTATTACTAAGGTAAGTGAACTAGTTCTCAAGATTCATGAGTTCAACAGTAACATGCCTGTACAACATGGAGACATTTGCTTAAGTTCCAACCATCTGCTTGAATATCAATGCTGCAGGGACACCTTTTCCTCTCACACACATCCAGCATATAACATCTACCCAGGTTTTAAATACTTCAGAGATTTTGTTTTTACTAACATTCATATTCTTATGTGTGCATAGACATCTAGCTTAATAGCGTTCAGTTATGGGTGAAAAGACAATCTGGTTAAGTTACTTCAGTATTTCAATGTAGCACACTAATAAGTTAAAAGTAGATCATAGTTTACCAGTCACCGTGTTAAAACAATGAAACGGAAAAAAAAAAAGGAAAATTGTCATTGTTTTATCTTTTATGTGTGGAATATTCTTTTCAAATCACAAATCACAAGCTTCAGCCATTGATCAATGCAAAGCTTCCATCAAGGACTCCCTGTTCAACTTCAGGCAATACAGAAGATAGAGATTCAGATAGTGATACAGTTCTCTCATCCCTGACCTGTCTTTCCTCATGCCTCTTGGTTCAGATCATACTTCTTACACAGGAACCATGATTGATACTCAGTAACAGCAAATCCCCTTCTAATTAATTTATGCAAAAGGAATGACAACTCATGATGAAAAACACATTCTAGAAGATGCAATGCTCTGTAGAGAAGCTGGCAGACTCTCATACATACTATGTTTACACTGACTAAATACATTTTTTTATTTCTTCTTTACTCTCCCCTTCTTCCACATACCTTGTGGGGATTTCTGTGCCCAGTTTCTACTCCCATCTCAGAGCACACTTTTCCCAGAAGTCTCTACACTACATGGCCAAATCCAGTTTCACTCTTCAAGGTGGATACTAGGCATTTGGGAGAAGATCCAGCCAACTGTGGAGTTAAATTCAATTTGCTTGTGTAGAGGCTGAACAGTATTTAACCTAATGAGCTTTCAACTTGCCCAAATGCATTCCTTCAGAGCAATGAAATTGTGCAGTCTCTGTCCTTGAAGATATTAAAAATCTGATGGCACAGATTCCTGAGTAACCTGTTCTAGCTGACCACAGGGTCAGGAGGAGGACTGGACTAAACAGTCTCCAGAGGATTCCTTCCACCTTAACTCTTCCATGATTCTACAAAAATACTTGTCAGTAGTCACATCTTTCAAAGGCCACAGCACCAAAAGCAAGATGATGCAAGCTTAGCAAACATATTAAACATGCTACTAAAGGCATAAAGCAGTCCCAAACCTGTGGAAACTTGTCAAAGATTATGTGTCTAGGTAGCAAAAATACAGTCACTGTGATACACTTCAGGATTCTGCACACAATTACAGGTGTCTTCTCTGACTGTCATCTAGAGTCAATTCAAAATAAGTGGCATGCAGGTAACAATCCACCTTTTCCACTAGATAGGTTATAGGCAATGCCAATGTCACCTGTTTAGTCCATAACATCCTCACCACTACACCTCTTCTATCAATTACTTGCCTGCAATGCAATGTTTCTTCATATTCAAAGTTTAGCCCTCATCTAGTTCACCAGGTATTGATTTCTCTAATTCATCAGAAAACATTTCCAAACTGATCTAAACGAATCAACAGGCACACAGGCACCACTAGTAAATCTACAACCAAGCAAGATAATCCTGTGTTTTGTAGCACAGCAAACCAACACTGACCACTCAGCTCTTCTTTCTTCAACTTGCAGCAGAGTATTTTCTTATTCTCACTTTTGCAGCATTACCACGTGAAAAGATGACTGCAGATTACACAATGCCTGTTGTGAATAAATGATGATAAAGGCTTCATAACATGCCAGTTAGAATGAACACACTTCCTCCTCATGAAACTGCAGAATTATAAATGTACTCCCCAGCAGCTTAAAAAATGCATATAGCCCCACCACCCTGATTGCAAAAACAGATTAAGTCTTCAGCTTATGACATAGGTTCTGATTTTGGAGCCCAAGGTCACCATAAGGTCTGAACAGTCATGGTGGGTGATATAAATGACAACCATGAAACACATACTGCAATCCATTTACTATGCATCCCACTAAATCAAGCTTACATAATGTAATTTACTGTCATGCCAAATTATATGAAAATTTAAAGAACTCTGTATACAACTCCATGAATCCTCGGTGTCAAAAAAAGAAGTAACAGGTTATGTTTTGGTTCTCTATTGAGTAAAGGATGCTTTCATGCTCAAAGATTTTATATGTAAGTCCATGCAAGCATTTTAAGAGAAATTGTATTACAGAAGGAAACACTAAACTGAAGCATTACATTCCAGTTCCTACAAATGCCTAAAGAATAAACAGAAAAATCAATTTGCATGAGAAATTGTCATATTCACCAGTATATTGAGTCACTTTCTGTTAGTACAAAAAACAGTTGAGCAGCAGCACAACGCTGTATCACCAAACCACCAATAATATTTTATACTTATTGATGGCATCTTACGTTCATGTGTATACAGAAGTTCTCCCTTCCAGGAGAAAAAAAACACCATTCAAGATACATTCCAGATGCTTTTTCTTTTTGTCCTTGAGGACATGCCCAAGTCTTCCTGTTTGTTGGGCCATAACACTTTCTCCAGTGAGTCTACAGTGTGAACAACAGTAGGAAACTGAGACAGCAGTCCTCTGCAACCAGATCAGGCCCTGAGAGCAGGCTAATTGTTGAAGGCTGATGATCAGTCTAGGGTAACATAGCCCACAGAGGGGTATTTCTGTGCCAGACAGACTTATTCTGTGACATCTCCTGTCTGCTACTGATGTCATCTTGAGGCTTCATTTCTCTGTAACTAGCTCTGCTCTTTCATTATTCCCTAAGCATGAGATGCTTGTTGATACAAATTCAGCTCTTCTTCAAAGGGATGAGAATTATATGTGGTACTTCACTCAAAATGAATACCCATAATTTGGTCTACCAACAGCCATGCTGACACAGTTTTGGTTTCTTTCTATCCCCATCAGCCCTGCTGAGCCAGCACATGACTGTCCATAGATACCAATAAAATCATTGTTGAATCCTATCTTCAGGGTCACGTTTGGCTTTCAGTCACATCTGAGAAGCTCCCGTGAAGGAAATGTGGTGCTCAGGTGAAACTGGGTTGAACCTTGCAGGTTTGTGAACAGACTCTGGAATATCCCAGCTGAAGATCACTACTCATGATCTTCTAAGAGCATGACATTTTCTTCTGCTTCAGTAATTCCCAATACCAGCACAGTCTGTGTAACCTTCCAGGAGGACAAGAGTCTCACTTTCCACGTTTCAGTGAGGTTTCTTCCACATTCACAGTTTGTTCCTCCAATGAAATACAAACTCCTCTGAGGCCACAGTCCTCCCAGGGCTCACAGGTATAAATAAAGGAGGTTGCATGAGACCAGTTATTAGCAAAATCTTCTTACAGAAAGAGTAGTGTTTTATAGAAGCACTATTTTTTATTAAGCAGATGATAATTTGTTATGCTTTAAACCCCAAAAGACTAAGTGCTTCTTTAAATACAGTGGCAGCTGTTATGACTGCAAACATGAATCCTTTCTTTTTCCCTTGAAATAGATTCAAAGTGCAATCTCAAAGCTCCTGAGTAAATAGCTCTTGCCCTTTCAGATCCTTAAATATACCAACCCATTAGAAAGGAATCCAGATTTAAACTTCAAGGCTACAGAGGCTCAGGACACCTCAGAATCTTGCCTATGAGAGCAAGGGGCAGGACAGTTGCAGGTTTAATTTTAAGGAAACGTTTCTCTCTACTCCATCTCTGTTTGCCTCTGCACACATCTTCTTTTGCCAAGAAAACAAACCTTTTTTTCATTTCTACATCACACTGGAAGCTTATGCCCTCATCTCCTTTGAAAGAATTTACCAGCTTATTCCTCACCTGCAGTTTCCTAAAGGGATCATTAGACTAAACTACTCTTTCTCATCAGTCTATGCAGCAATGACTGGGAGAAAAGAAGCAGCCTGCAAAAACTGTGACAGAACAAAATCATTTCACAGTGATTTATTAGGCATACAGCCATTAATGACTTTGCAAATGTGGAAAGCAAGACACAGGGGCAGAGCCAACACTAGCTGTCAGAACTTCATTGTTATCTATCGAGTTAGAAATATTTAAGCCATCTGATGTTTCAGCTTGGCATCCCAACATAATAATAGGCCTGGAAACAGCAATAAATTTGCACATTGAGAAGTCTGTTCAAAACCACAGAGGTTGACAAAGAAATGGGGGAAAGCGTGCAGAGACATTTGTTTGTGTGACATTGAAAATAAAGGATTGTGATCTCCAAGAGCATCCTTCAAGTGTATCAACTCTGCTGTCAGGGCTGAAGTACCAGTGGCAACAGCCACTTCACTGAACTGAAAGATGTTTTCATATTCATTTGCAGATGTTATTTTTGTCCTTAATGTGAAAAAACCTTTTTGTTCTTTTGAATAAAAAGTCACCTTGTGATGTGTTTGGGAAAAATCCAAGGAAGTGCCAAGGTTTTGCAATTCCCACCTGCTGGGAGCAGCAGGTGCTTGGCACTTGCCACGGTGAAACTCTTGAGACAGGTTCTACCCTCAGTTGCACTAGTTTGAATACAACATAACTTTGCTGGCACTGACTGAATTTTCCCAGATGAAGTTCAAAGTAAGCAAGAGCAGAAGTTCTCCTCTTTCTTTCAGCAGCATGGGATTACAAGGCTAACATTAACATTAGAACTGATCAATTTTGCAAGATGACAAAAGAACATTCTGATCTCACTGCTGGGAGCTCCTACTCAGCAGACAATTGCATCCTGTCTTAGAATGGAGTTTTTAAAACATTGAAAGCAATGTGCAAGCATTGTCTTATAATGGCTTAAAGGGAATTCTATAATGCTAACGTCTTCATATTACAGATGTGAGGCATCAAGAGAGCAAATGTTTCTATCTAAATCTGTAGCTGCTTGCAGGGATATTTGTATCAGAAATTTCCATTTAGGCCTCTTCAGTTTCAAGACTTCAGAACGTGCTGTTGGGAAAGACAGAGGAAGATTTGACCTCTACTAGAAAAGCTCCTGCAACTACATTATGGTCAATCTAAATTACTTGTTTGTTAGTAAGTTGTGTTTTTGCAAAGGAAAAAAACAAACAAAAAATGCTGTTCAATCAGTCCAACAGTTTAGCAAATACTTCCCTGCCATACTAAAGAATGCAGTGGTCTTCACTGTACTGTTGGCTACTGAAAAAGTTCAGAACAGCTGGGAAACCCAACTGGCAAGAACTAAGTGGTCTACCACTACTCCCAGAAGCAAGGTTAGGCACCACTAATTTTTGCCAAAGGAGACTGCACAGAAAGTAAAAATTGAGTGTTTCCAGACTTTTTGTATTATGCCTTGTTCTTGCTTGAGAAGGATGTACCTGAGAAATGCCTTGGAGTGTTGCAAGTCACAAAACCTGCTTTCTTATATCAGTCTATTTTTTACCATCGTCACAGGCAAACCCAAAAAATAAAAACATTCCTTTCAGACATATCTATTGTTCCACAATCTTCTAATCTTATTGTAGAATGTTTTATATAATTCAGCTTTTTTCTTTCCCCACAATATTTGTCATTATTTTTTCAGCCAGCATCTCTAAATAACTAATAAATAAGTTTTAGGGTAGCCTGCTTCTCAACAGGACCTTTTGTCTCACTGCTTTCTCTTTCAGAATCAGTTCCTCTCTCCCTTCTTCTCAGACCTTGTTAGTCCTTCTCTTGTTCCTAATTTGAAGATCTCAATGAGCAAGAATTACATGCCTCAGCAATAAACATCTCACAGCAAAACAAAGAAGAGGATGAACAAAATAAAAATTACTGTCTGGTGAAAGTTCCCTTGACTACTACAGCTACACTGACAGGCGCCACTGAAATAATAGGAGTGATGCTTCAAAACAGCAGCCAACAATATGTTATGAAAGAGAAAGAAAAAAACCAACAGCCTAAATGGATCTTTTCAAATGTAGATTCAACTGTCAAATAAGGAGAATGTGAAAAATGTTCCTTCTTATAGCAGTCATATTTAAACTCTGCCAATAACAGAAAACCACCAAAAACATGAATACAACCTGGAAGATCCTGGGCCAAATCGTCCATTAAGTGATGGAACAGAAGGATCATATTTTGGGGATGGAGAGGAAGGATGGAAGGTGTTATCTCATTACAAATCTTGAATTGCTTCCAACTGCATAAACAATGAAACTCACGTCGATTTAAGTGCAATATCAGACATTTGCAGACCTGTATGTGAATAACTACCACTACCTAGGTGACAAACTGCATAGCAAAGAAGCCAAGAGATTATTGAACATGAAAAAATGTGGCCCCCTACTAATGGTGTTCTATCCAAGACAGAACTAAGGCAACACTCAAAAAAAGATTGTCTACAGCCTTAAGGAAGCAATTAGGAAAAAGCAGCAGCCTTCCTCTGTCCGTAATTCTTAAGTGTGAACAAGTTATTTAAGCCCTTTTCTCACTTTACCTTCACAACCATAAAATGAGGGAAATTCCTGTAAATATTGGCCAGTTACCTGGCAGTTAGAAGATATTTCAAAAGCACCAGATGGATCCTGTAAAATCCTCCAGTAAACCCTGCATCTCCCAAGCTACCTGTGGCTCTTCAGCAGGCAAAAAAATGCAGCTTCTTGAATCAAGCATAAAGATCCTACTTGACAGAAGTTCCCAGCTAGGGACAGAATTCAGAAGTGGGGGAATATGGAAAGAGATGGCAGAAGCAATGCAGCAGGCAGAGTGGACAGGAATAAGATGCACAGGATGAGTGGTGCTTTGGTGTGGTACGTTCTTATTTTCTTGGTATTTTACATCCCTATTGTGACATAGTACTGGTACCATGGCAAAGAATATTGCTTAAAAACTCCAGTCACAAATTCATAGACAACATCCATGTTAGGAGAAACAGACTTCTTTCTCCTCTGCACTCAGAGCTCCAGAAGTTTGGCTTAGGCTTGCATTCCTCTCCAGAGAAAAATTAAATCTCCAGAAGAGTCATGTATTTCTCCTCCACTTCACTCCACACACTCAAGACACCTAACAACTCTGCTTTGACTTCTTATTCTGCCATAAAACAAAGAAAAAACTTCAAACCAGAAATATATTGAGATATATTTTTACTCCCTGGTGGCCTGGCAGAGACACATGTAGGACTGTTTCCCACTTCTATATAATGAGGTTTTAAAAACCCACAACAACAACAAATGCAAACAAAAACTCCAAACAACCAAAAACCAACCAACCAAACAAAAAAACAGAAAACCAAGACAGATTGCACAGAAAAAAAAGATAGAGGGATTCTGCTATTTCTCATCAGAAGCAATGAAACCAAAAGCACATCAGGACCACGAATAAAAAAAATGAATAGTTGCATAGATAAAAAGAACATCCTGACAGTAGAAAAAAAACAATATTAAAAGTTTTGACAGGCATGAAAACTCTGAAGACAGAGCCAGCCTTTATTTCCACTGGGAACAGAAAGAAACTTTTTGGTCTGAGGTTATTCTGGATCTATATGCTCTAGTTTCTTACTTGTTTCTTTATAATGTAAATATACAAAACAAAACAGGGCCAGTGAGCAAACTGCATAGCTCACTTGTCTGCTCCACCGTGGCAATAAAATTGTTTCTGCTCTCTCGGCAATAAACAGACTGCTTGTGTCCAAATCTGACTGAGCTCTGGCTTCCCCAGTCCTGGGAAATTCAGCTGTGGATCGGTTTTGGGAGTGAGAAGAGTCAGATTAAACACAGATTCAGCCACAATGCACGGACAGTTCTTAGAGACAAACCTGGGGATGTCCAGATTAGCATTTGGGGGTGAACATTCCTTTTCCTAAACCGTACTGTGAGTCTGCAGGTGAAATGGGTGAGACCCAGAAATGGGTGAGACTGAGCCGAGCCCACAGCCCAGGACAGGGAGCAGTGGTACAGCCGGTTATCCACACTCCTTCCTCCTACTTGCCTCTTGCACAGGCTGCACCCTTCAGACCAACATCCCCCAAACTCCAGACCTCCCCGCCAGGAAACACCTTTCCTGCCTTTCCTGCCCCACATCTCAGAAGAAAACAAACCCCAAGCCCCGCCAGCTGCCGAAGGGGAGGAAGCGCAAGGAGCCACTTACGGGGATGTGCACTCTCAACATGAGTTTCTTCTGGCTGGAGCTTTTCCTGCTGCTGGAAGCATCTTTCTTCTTGTCCATGGCAGTGCTTCCCATCCCTTCACCCAAGCGTGGTGCTAGAAGATAAATCTAGGGAGGGAGGCTCCTTTGCCACCGCTCCCCACAGTCCCACGGGCTGCAGTTACTCCACGCTCCTTATTTTCTTTTTTCTCGTTTCTTTTTTCCTTTTTCTTTTTTTTTTTTTTTTTTTTTTTTTTCCTTAATGTCCTTAGGAAATAGGGGGGACGGGGAGAACTTGGTGGGGGGGCGAATGGAGGAGGGGGGGGGGGGGACAGAGACAGGGGGAAAGGGAAAGGAGGGAGGATGGGAGAAGCAGAGGGAAGGGGAGGAGCTTCTCCAGCTCCGGCCTTTAATCCCAGCAGCGAGGTGTCAGGGGGGACCTTGCCAAGAGCATGCGATGCCTTTGGAAACGCTGCTCTCTTCCTCCCTCATCCAACCTCTCAAAATTATCCGGAGCAGCCGGGGAGTGTGTGTGTTTATGTCAGAAAGTTTCCTTCTCTTTGCCTAGCCTGGCTGCACTCTCACCGAAATAGAGACAAGAAAAAAAAAAAAAAAAAAAAAAAAAAAAAAAAAAAAAAAAAAAAAAAGGCAACCCGAAAAAAAACAAAACACCCGAACGCTACAAAAACCCGAAAAGGGGAAGGCGCTGGGAGGAGACTCCTGGCAGAACAGCGGCCGCAGGGAGAGCGCGGATGCCTGGCGGAGGGGGCGGCTCCGCGCCCCGCGGACAGATCCGCGGATCCCCTCGGGAGCCCGTCCCGGGTGGGAGGAGGTGCTCGGGCGCTGCCGATTCTTCAGGAAGTGCAAAGCGAGCACGGCAGAATTTCAGAATTTCCCCCCACGGAGAGCGGTGCAGCCCGGACACCTCCTGTGGAACCCGAGCGCCCCGAGTCTCCCTGCCGGCCCCGGTTTTCGGGGGGTTTTAGTTTGGTTTGGGTTTTTTTGAGGGGGGGGGGTTATTGGGGTTTTGGCTTTTGTTGTTGTTGTTTGGTTGGTTTGGGGGGTTTTTGTTTGGAAGGGAGGGGAGGGAAGAGGAACCGGGGCTGTTCCCGCATCTCCTCGGATGGGGGGCAATGAGGGAAAAAGCTGAGTTTCACCTTGCCAAAACCGCACAAAGACGCCGTGCGGTTTCTTTCCCTCCCGGGCTGACTCCTCACCTCCCGCCCCAAAGGATTTCTCCCGGTGGGGCCATAGAGGAGGAGAATTTCCCCGCCAGCAGCCCCTTCCCACCCCGAGGGGCAGCAGCCGGGTCAGGATCCCTCCCGCTGGGCGAAACCCCCGGGGCCGCCCTCCCTCTGCTTCCAGGGAAACCCAGGAGAGCCCCAGGACACTCCCGGAGCATAGTTTCTTTTCTGCTCTCCCTCCCTCTCTCCCTCCCTCTCTCCCTCCCTCTCTCCCTCCCTCCCTCTCTCCCTCCCTTTCCCTTTCTCCCTCCCTTTCCCTTTCTCCCTCCCTCTCTCCCTCCCTTTCCCTTTCTCCCTTTCCCTTTCTCCCTTTCCCTTTCTCCCTTTCCCTTTCTCCCTTTCCCTTTCTCCCTCTCCCTTTCTCCCTCTCCCTTTCTCCCTCTCCCTTTCTCCCTCTCCCTTTCTCCCTCTCCCTTTCTCCCTCTCCCTTTCTCCCTCCCTTTCCCTTTCTCCCTTCCCTCCAAAAATCCCTCCCTCCCTCCAAAAATCCTTCAAACGCGAATCCAAATTCAGGGGAGCAAAAAGAGTAAGATCGTACCCCTCGGGCAAACGGTGTTGGCATTACAGGGTGTAAGAATATGAAAAAGTTTCAAAAATCCCTTCACCTGCGGCTGTGCCGGTTGCTGGAGTTTGTGAGCAGAGTAAAACCATGCCCAGTGCCACCCCTGCTGCCAGGGAGGCTTTCAGAGCTGAAGTACTCAGCAAAGAGATGTCTTTACCTTAAAACAGCAAGTGGTTTTCGCATGCACATAGAAACGCACGTTCTGGATTTAAAAAAATAAATAAAAAATCAGTTTTTGTTTTAGAAGCATCTCTTCTGCCCTTAAGAATCTCTGCACCATTTCACACTCTTTGAATTTGAAATTTGACCAAGCCCGTTACAGCCACTGACCTTTGACCATGTCATTTAAACACGAATTTTCACTGGGTTCAAAGCTGTAGGTATTCACCAAATCTACACTATAATTACCTTTATCAAATATTATGGGATTCTATAAAACACTGATTTATAAGCAGTGAGGGGAGAATGGGAAGTGTCTTCCACAAAAATTTTCTTCTCTCTAAAAAGATACAGGATTGCAATTGCTTACTTCAAGAAATAGAAGAATTCAGATTTATTTCCCTCCTTATGGAAGTCTCAGGAGTTAACAGATGCAAAGCTAGGTCAGGTAGAAAGTCTGTAGCCACTTGTCTAAACCCATACACAAGCAAATAAAAATATAAACACTTTAACATTATATAAAACTGTCCTCCAGCTTCCTACAGGATGTTGTGGGACCCAAAAAATGAGACCACAGGGGTTAACAACATCTTCACTGAATGAGAAAGAGAGATTAATGGCACATGGACAGAGGAAGCAGAATCCCCCAGGCAGAAAAGAGAGCCTGGGCAGTCTGGGAGTTCCCCCAAAACAGGGGAGCAAGGTCTGTAACATAAACACTTTCCTTAACTTTATTATATAAACTCTTCTGTGAGCAAAGTGCTGCTGCCAAGGGATATGGGAACAATGATTGACCTCTGGAATCAACAAGTGAGAACATTTGTAATAAACATGTTTATCAAAAACCTGTCATGACACTTTTCATTGCTAGATTGCTCTTGAACATTAACAACAAAAAAAAAAAAAAAAGGAAAAAAAGAATTTCTTTAGAAGAGTTTTAGCACTAGGTATTGTAAGTAAGCAGATCTCCTGGTTGTTTTGTATTAAAATTGCAGCACTGAGAGACACATTGTAAAAAACACCAACAAAAATACCAAAGCCAAAATCCTCCTACAGCTGCTAAACTTCAAGAGCTTGAGTCCCCATAAAATCAAGTGTTAATAAGACCCTGCTATAAAATAAAGCAACCACCAATTATTTCACACAGTGACACATCATAGTTTTTATCCTTTTTAAAATTCTTTCAGGGACAAATGCAGCAATCATATGAACAAGCAACATCATAAATACTTTTAATTAGATTTAAAATTATTTTTTCTATGTTAAATGTCAGCTTGACTAAGAACTATGTTTGCAGAGACTTGCAAGCACCTAAGTTACTAATTTCACAGACAAATGGGTTCTAAAATACTTTTGAGTTTATCACCCAAAGTACTTAGGTTTTTCATGCACCCTCAGGAGGGGCAGTAGAAGAGGATCTCAAACACACCAAACACATTTTTTCTCCCCCTAATACTACCAAGTGCTGCCCATTACCAAGCCATAGCTGTAAATCAGGAGAAGTACTGTGTGCATTTTGGACTACACCTTGTGATAGGTGTTACCCTAGGTATTGCCCTAGTTATTCCTTAAATAGAGAAGTAAATTTTTCCATTATAAATTCCCAATGTACATTCCTAAGTTCATAAAATAGCCATAAAACTTTGCTTGGAGCTTTGGTTTTATCAACTGTAGATGTCATAGGCAAAGTAATCTGTCACTGGCTAACTTCTGTATTGAAATTTTTGCATGCAATATATAAAGAATTTAAAAGACTAAGTAAAAGACATGCCCTAAAAGGTGGTGCATGGGGACAAGTATGTGAATTGCTGCTGGTTTTAAAATTTTTATTAAATCCAGCATTTTTTTCTAATGCTTTAAAGTTTGTTGTTAGTAGTATTGCCAAGCACTTACATGTTTTATTACAGAAAAAAATCTATTTATGAAAATAATTGTTGTTCTTTCTCTTCAGATGACATATTGACCTGCCTGTGAGAATTTCATGTAGAGTTTTCACACATGCAATCTATGAGTATTTTGCAGCCACTCAAATCTGCAGAAGTCCCATTTTTGGGGACTAAATTTCCCAATATAAATCATGGCTATATTACACTAGGATAAAGACTGTAATTTCTCAGATCAACTACATTATTTCTTATGTATGTGTATCCATATATTCTTACTGGGGACTCTCAAGCCTTTTTAAAATTATTTAAATAGATTTAAAGAAAAATCATTGGAAATCAATAGATTTTGATAATCTGGATTCCCAAGATCTGGTCTGGGTTTTACTCATACCTGGTATTTCAGCACCTACTGTGTTTCTTCACAGTTAACTTTGTCTTTATTTGGTTTTTATGCTACCTTTTATCCATGTTAGTCACCTCAGTTCCTCTTCTGCCTGCTCCTTTGTGTTCTCTCCATTCCTTCACATTCTACCTCTTCTTCTTATCCTTCATTTTGTTCTCCATCTTTCTCTCTTCCCCAGTTTTCTGCTCACTTCCCTGAGCATGCAGTCTATTGTTCGGTCTCTGTTCAACACATTTAATAGATTTAATTTGACCCTGCTTTATAAAGATCTTTAATTTAATCAGGGGTACAATGTAACACAATACAGAATCAGGATACAGTAGTCTAAGCATACGGTTTTTGTGTAGAGGCCAGAGAGGACACACACTGCTACAGAGTACTCAGTCCCTACTCCCTGCTACACCTCAACACTCAGCACAGTGCAGGGAGCAGCTTTCAAGTCAAGTAGAAAAAAGCATCAGAAAACATCTGCAGACAAAGTGAAGTCCATTGGTTGCAGAAAATCTGCAATTAAAATGGTTTTCTGTCAGGAAATTGCAAGCCTACCAGGAGAGCCCACCTGGCTGAAATAAGGTGAGATATAGAGATAACGAGAGAGGAACATCTCATCTCCAGAAGATCTCCAGGAACATAACAGCAGCAAAGACTTAAAAAATGTTTCTGCTGAAGGGGAGAATTTGTGTGGTCAGGTGGCTGTACTTCCTCTCCAGACTGTCAGGTGCCTTCTGATTCCTGAGTGGCCACTGAAATAAATTCTCATCACCTGAAGCCCAGCAGCACATGGGTCTGTTTTAAAGCTGCATGCTCTGGTTGAACCTTTGTGCCCTCTTGCTCACCCCATTTCTGCTGGTGTGCTTGTCACTCCAGAGCCACTGCACTGAGTCACCAGAGGAGATGTCATCTCATCCAGACCATAACATAGAGGAGAGGAAGTGAGAGAGAAGTAGTTTCATAGGAACCTTTTAGAGTGTTTCTCTAATTTAATCTGACTGCTAATTCCTCTCCATACAGCAGCAGTGTTTTGATTTTTCTTTCCAAAAACTATCTCAGTTTTGTGCAGTTTGACAATTGATCTTAAGTATCAAAAAGTTTCAGAAGTAATTTGGTGTGTAGAGAGCCACAGCGTGCTTGGTGTGGATGCTGGTGCAAGGACTGGCAAGAGGCTCCCCATTTTGCTATCTGCACTGCTTGCCTCTCTCCCATTTTCACAGCTCCACAGCCACAGTCCTCCTGCAGTTGCTCACATACTGCACAGTAATGACACCACAAGAACAGATGCCACCACAGTAAATCAGATGGGTTCATGATGATGTGTCCTGAGCCCCACTCTGTGCTTATTATTAGTGCCAGCACTGTACTGTAGACTATGGTCTCGCACTCTCGTTTACTGTAAAGTAAGACTAAAATAAGAATAATATTCTCAGTGTCATCTCTGCATAGAAAATAAGCATCTGGGAGACATGATTAGGTAAAAATATGGAAAATATGTTTTCTTTTTTTGAATCACAGCAGCCTGATAAAAGACCTTGAAGCTTCATTTTCTATGTTCACACAACCTCTGCTGGTTGTGCGAGCCAGCCAAGCCTTCTGATGACCAAAGTACCTTCTGAGATAAATAATATATTTTTATTTGAATTATTGTCCCCCAAAAATTCCATTAACTGGAACAATGCTGTTTAGCCTCAAGTTTTCTTGGTATTGAAGAATCACAGAAGAAATGGAAAAAGCCCTATAAAGCATCCAATTTCCTTCTTAATGATACAGGAAAATTTCTTTTGTATATCCTACTGATTGTGATTCAGAATTTCTGGCTGTTAGCCAAACACAATACTTAGTGCTTTTCATTTACATATACAGGCCTACGAGTTAGACAGATAACCTCAATCAAAACTGAATATAGCAGATTACATGCAAAACCAGTGGAAAGATATTAATTTCCCATATAGCACAATTTTTGTCGCTCCTGAAAATTAACACAGTGATATACAAATAGGCTTCAAGAAGAGTCTGCTTTTTATTTGCTTTTCCAACAGCATGTGTAATGCCATACATTAGCTAAAAGAGCATTTAAAGGAAGCAGAGTGATAGGTCTACCAGATATGAGTGGGCACAAGAACAAAAAGTATTTTCAGCAGCAGAAATCTGCTCTTCTCAGTGAGCTCAAAAGAATTCAGAGAGCTGAAGTATTACAAATACACTATGAGACTTCTCTGTGTGATAAATTCAGAATTTATTCCTTGGCATACGGTGTGCTGGGCCTCACGCAGTACAGTAGGCAATAACAACACTTTGCTTCCGGAGCAAAGTGGGCAAGACTGCCCGAAAACATCATCCTTTTACTGCTTGGTGGTGCAAATTTCAGAATTGAGGTTTCCAAAAGCAATTGTAAGCAGTCAATTCCAGGATGATCCAAAGAAAATAATTTTTTTATGTTTAGCTTTAAATTTATATTGCTGCACAGTGTCCCAGAACATACCTGTAGCAGTGTTCCTCCACTTGATCTCTGCCCAAGGGCAATGGCTGAGCTCTGTTTATGGGAGGCAAAATTGCACTTGCCAAGTGCATTTCCTGCATAAAACAATGTAAACATGTTTTCCCACATGGTATTAACTAATAACTGCAGAGCACTGGAAATCACATTGTGAGTAGAGAACCAATGAGAAGGTGATGATTTATGGATCAGATACAGGAGTAAATAAAAAAGGAAGAAACCACAGAATGATATGAAACCTCATCTGTATCATGTTTTCCAGAGGATCAGAATACCCTGAGACTTTGCTTGCTTACACAACTTAGGCAGGATGTATGGCTATCACAAGATACATCAGAAAAGCATGAGAGGTGAATGGCAACTTCTCCTTGTTTTCATAAATAAATTCTGTTTCTTTTGTACTAAGAGCACAACCTTTCCAAATTAGTCTTACTTGCAACAATGCCAACACATCATTTAATCCCCAGCCAGCTATTCTGTCTAACTGAGGTGCTGCAGACATTGTGTTTATGCCTCTCCATGCGTGATAAGCATTGGCAAGCATGATGAGCAGGTGTGGAGTGTGCTTTAATGCAGATCCAAGATGCTATCTTCCCAAAACAAAAGGTGACATGTTGGAAACGTTGCTCAAAACCAGTACTTTCATCTACACAAGCAAACCAAACAACATGGAGGGGCTGGAACTAAATGCTCTTTAAGGTCCTTTTCAACCCCCCAGATTTCTATGATTCTATGATCAGAGCATGGGGCTAAGCACTGTGCTGTGTCCATCCATATTTTTAAATTGTTCAGACAGTCTCTGCAGAGTTTTGGCTCAGGTCAACTACAGCTCTCCAAGACACTGCCAAGTCATGGTTCAGGAATTAACACCAGTCAGGAATTCCCAGTAGGAAGCTTGGACGTGGCTGATCTGTCTCAGAGATAAGAGTTTTACTAGGAGCCTTGCTGTACCACTTAGCCTCAGGACATGAAAATCATCAGGTCTGCATCCTGGACCTGTGCCAAGAGGATGGGAATGTTAGATCTTGGTTTCCCTGCACACCTGAGCTCTCTACAAACAAAACAGAAATCTATTCCCCATCTTTTCAAGGCCTGTCAACAGACCACCTCCACAGCAAGAGACAAACACAATGCCCTACTATACTACCACTGTTTTCAGCAGAAAATTAACAATGCAGGAAGAAATGCACTTCACATTGCACTGAGGTGTGTGATGATGAAGGTAGCAAGAGTCATAACTAATAGCAATTCATTCTCACACGTGAATGGAAGGGGGTATACCCAGTTAAAGAAGGCAGATTGTGCATTACCATAGCAACAATTGAATCCAAAAGAAGTGTGTATTTGTAATGTAACAAGTGCAGATTTATCACATTTAATTTTCCAACTCAGCCTGAGCTTCTAAAGACAGGAGAATAGGTTTAAATCTTTCCAGTGTTAGAAAATGGTAAAAAATTACAGTAAGGGAAGATTTATGGTAATATAATTTCACATCAGGAAGAAATTTTGTTTTGAAATATCTCAAAATGGAATAGCTCAATAGGTGCTGAAGATAGAAGACAAAAAAAAAAATCATGAATTGATTGTATTAAGTCACTGACGAAGAGGCTAGAAGTTCCTAGGTAGAGCATGAAATAACAAAGAAAGGCACAAGGTCCAGTTAACATGAATCCTCAAAAGTATGCTGGCAAGGAATCAGAGTATTTTCTACTGAATATCGCTCATGAAATGAAAACAAACATGGAAAAAAATTGTTCTTACCTTTGTAACCAGAAACTGATAGGACACATTTTGGGCCAACTTAATATTTTTCACTAGAAAGCAGTCAGTCTTCCCAGCACTCTGGGTACTCAGCACTGGGAGAGCACAGAGGACATTTGAATTTCTGTTATTTTAAGTCAAATTGACTTTCCCATTTATGTTGTTTACTCCTTGTATGGCAGAGTAAAACAACTAGAAACAACCAGCTGGAATATCTTGTTTTAGTGAATAAAAACACAGTCAGAAACTAAAACAAAATGCTGAAAAAGTGTGGAAGACAGCAGGAATTATTCATACAGTGCAATTGCCTGCAGGAATCATGAGGGATGGGATACAAAAGAGGGGATCTGAAAGAACAGATGTCAAGGTCAAATACACTTCTACAGACCAAAGGAATCACATTTCCAATGGTCAGTGATGGGTGCTGGGGAGAAAACTGGCAAGAATCAATGCAAAAAGTTCTACTAGATGGAATATATGGCAGACAGTTGCCAACCAGACCAAAAGAAAGGTGGCTTCTTGGTAAAAATCTTGCAAAATAGCACATAAAGAGTAATAATAAAATCCTAAAACACCCTCAAGCCAGCCATGAGAGCTGGATTCTCAAACTAACAGCACACCTGAGATTGTAGAATTATAAGTTATTCAGGATTATAAATATCCGAATTGATATTTAATATCTAGGAGATTGTAGTGGCAAGCATTTTGTGCCTGGGAACTCAAAATCACATATGTAACACAACTGTATTTTGACTAGCATATACTACAAGAGTAATTAAATAATGTATAAATAATTAAGAATATAGGAGTACCATCCATATGTAAAAACCATAAACAAGTATAATTTTGTTCCAAATAAAGATAGAGAATTGCTGATATGCAGACACAAACACACTGTGTGTACATGGCACATATCTTTCAAACTGGTCTCAAGCATTCCATTCAAAATTGGCCCAAGGTAACTGTATTTTCTAGTGAGAAAAAGTGTGGATAGTTTTTGCTGGAAGCAGTCTATTAATGACTAAAGTTGGGGCTAATCCTGCAATCTTATCATAGCAGAAGTTTTGCTTTCATCAGGATCAATACTAAAGAAATATTATCTCACTGTCAGAATAAAGTGCAAAGTACTTGGTACAATGTGTTTGATTTAATGGACTATTCAGATTTGTTATTCAGGTGCCATCTGACACTCAGAATTTACTTTTTTAGTATTTGGGCTAACAATGACAATATTCTCTAAATCCCTAAGGTTTGCAATTATTCAGCTCAGCAGCAAGACTTGACTCCTGGGAGTGGGAACTCAGACATTTAATTTTAAGCTGTCCAGAGATAAAGGGACAACTTTTCCCATTCATGTCTTAAGAATCTGACAGTAATCCCTTAGCAAAAGGCTTAGTCCTACCAGACCAGTGATGTCCCATGAAATTAGGGCAACTTCAGGAAAAATATTTTTAGTACATTCTGCTCATTAGCCCTAAAAGAGACGCTGCGGAAATCCCAACATCCTATCAAGTACATATCAAGGTTCACATAAATATTTATCCCTGAACCACCAAAAAAAAAAAAAAAAAAAAAAAAAAAAATATATATATATATATATATATATTTACAGCTTCAGTGGTAATTTGAGTGAAGGATACCATTTTCTTATCTGTAAAAAATTATGTCTCTCATTAATTCTTTTCACAGTAAAGCTGCTTCATTATTTATTCCCTGGATAAGCAATTACCAAAAAATCTGATCTTGAGGAGTAATGTATGCTGTTTTTCTCTTTAATATCTACTACAAGAGACCAGATATTTCAAGTTGCAAAAGCCAAATTAAAACAAACTACTAAAAATGAAGAATTGCTCTAAGCAAATAAAAAGCTTTTGGTATCAAAGCATCACTGAGCAGGAGGAAACATGTACTTTCTCCTCGAAGAAAACTGGAGGGAACTGGAATTACAGACTTATAAGCAAGACTCAAAAAGCTTCACCCTGATTCTGAAAGCGTTTTCAGAGCTCCAACTCTAATCAATCAAGATGAAATCTAAGTTGGTATAAGAACAAATTAAAAAAAAAGAAGAAGGCATGTATATGTTTAGTCCATTAATAAGAATTTTCTTATATATAAAACCAAGCAAATTCTGGAATGGATTTGCAATGAGAAACAGGGGGGGAAAAAGCTGCAATGCATTAATGTAATGGCTTATATACATTATTATATGGGTAATACCCGGTGACTGGAATACGTTCCCATGCAGAATGTGAACATTAATCTCAAAATTAGGCTCAATAAAGTGTGACTGTCAAAAGATTAGTGTCAGATTCACAGCTGTATACCACAGCCACGTCTGTCTTGCCATTATATTTTTGAAATATGGCCCCCAGCTTCCCTGTGATTCAGAAAAAAGAAAAAAAAAAAAAAAGTAACCCTAAGATCTTGGAGCTCTCAAGCTATAAAACCTGTGTTAAAAACACCACAGATTAGCTCATCTATCAAGCTCATTTTGAGTTATAAATGAAATTAAAGAATTTACTTGTTTGTGTAAAAGACCTTTATTCCCTTATAATAATGTGGATAAAAGCTAACCCATCCAAATGCTCCGAGTCCTTGAAGTTTTCCCAGAACATACATACTTTCCCAAAAGTAAAGATTAATTCTTCCAGAATGCACTGAGAAAGGATAAGAGTGACTCATTTTACTATCTCCTACAGACTGAGAGATAGTTCTGAACATTATGAGACCCTTTCAGAGGTCCTGGCATCTCCTGGAAGTATCATTAAGCCAAAGAAGTTATGGCACAATCATAAGCATAGCAACCAAATATCAATTAGTTTGGTAAAGATTACTGTAATGAAAGTAAATCTTTTTGTAATAGTATTTTAATGATGAAGTAGTCCTGTGGTATGAAATCTGTGGAATTTAAATACTTCCAGGGCACAAAGCAATTCTAGTTGGAGGAAGTAGAGAATAATCAGTGAATTACCAAAAAAAAAAAAAAAAAAAAAAAAAAAAAAAAAGCACACAATTAATGAAGGCAACCAAGGGTGGAGGCCAGATCAGTTCTTAGCTGCCACTGGACAAGAGAGTCCTGGGACACATGACCTCTGCCACCAGTAGTGACACAGGAATGCACTGTCCTCTTTGTTCCTCATAAATGCTGCAAGGCACTGAGAGCTTCTCCTCTGAGCCAAGTGTCACTGATAAGCTTCAGTCCTATAGTGGTTTGCAGACACAGTTGTGAAAATGCTGAGCACCTTGTGGAGCCCTCAGAAACTTCCTGAAATCAAAAGTTGAACTTGTCTCTTGTGAGTAACACAAAACCACAAAGCAGTCTTTTCATGTCTTCTTCCATGAAGATCACATTAGCTCTTCAACTTTTTTTGTAGTCTTACAGTGAGCCAAAGTAAACATTTTTTTTAATGCATTACTATTAGCTTATAAAATCTACATTTTTATCTTTTGTGAAACAAAAGAGTTCTGTAAATCTTACTGATAAACACTGATAATCATTGCTTGACATTTGAAAATGTTCCTATTTAAACTTGGTATGAGTATTCTGCAGATTTTTTTTACAGTCCCTTCAAAGCATTTGCATGTTTTCTGCAAAGAAAGCAAATAGAACTAATATTATGGCACCACATGTTGGTCAATTATTAGCCTTTGTATACTCAGATTGTGGCCCTTCTTTACAAGGACGTATGTTAATATATAATAGAAGTGTATTTCAGTTCTTTTTTAATTGATTTTTCAGATACATATTGCAATTATAAGGCCAGCTGGAAAGTAAGTTGACCAAAGAGAGATATTTTAGAAAAATGGGCCACTAGCCACATATAATGAGAAATACAACTGAAGTTAAACACATGAAAATTATTTTCATTTTGGAAGCCCCAGGGTGGCATTTGTCATTCACCCAGCAACCTCACTTAAGTCTCAATGAAACATCTAACAGTCTTAAACTGTGATTCCAGCACTTCCCATATCACAAAGACATAATCAATCTAGTGGTCCAAATTTACAACCCACTTTTTCAGGCTACAGGTACCTCTAACAGCTGTCACTACCCCTGTGGAGATTCAATTGCTATTTAATATACAATCATGATTTTGAGGATGCAGGAATGGCAAGTGTGGAAATGACAAACAAATTTAATTCAATTTTGTGTATAGGAAATGAGGTGGCAGGGAACCCAAAATGGCCAGGGAAAGTACACACACCCATCAAAAATTTTGTGGTTACATTAGAGACAGAACTATGAAAATGTGTGAGAGAAAGGTTTTATTCTGAGATGGATTAAGATAAGTCTTAGTTTTTTGAATCAAAATATTCATAACATAGTTAAAGATAAAAATGAGCAGAGAAAAAATAGGCAGAAAATTAGAGAATACTAGCCAGAGAATAGCAAACTGACTGGTGCAGCCTGAAGGCTGAGCCAAGGAACCAGAGACAAAAAAGTAGTCTTGACTCACCTAGCTCAGTAGCAGACTTTTGATAAGATAAAGGAAATGCTATCAGAACAGTCTAGTTCAGCCTTCAACAAACTGCCTGCACTAGGATCTTGTGTCAGATGCAGACAGTTTTAATGCAAGGAGGACTGTATTACAGGTCATCGTACTGGACTGAGGCCACACTTATTCTGCATCAAGGTCAAAGTCTTACAGAGGTAAAAACACCTGAGAAGGGTTGTATAAATGTATGAAGACTGTACACTCCTATACACAACCCTGCACTCAAAACCAAAGAACTCATGAATGGTTGTCCTGGTATGGGCCAGGATAAAGGTAATTTTCTGTCTTGTACTTTTGCTTTCAGCTAGGTCTCTTGTAAGTAGCTGAAATTGATGAAATTAACAGCAAGTTTCTCAGTCAGTGTCTGCTTCCAGATCTGACAATGCTCAACATTTATAGTTACAGCCAGAGACTGGTGTGCAGAACCAAGGACACTGCTCATTCTGAGGAACATTTTGCCCTCCGTAAGGAGAGAAGGAGCAAATTTTTCTAAGTTTTCTAAAGTTTTCTAGGTGAACCAAGTCTGGTATGGTCCAGATCAGATGCTCCTGATTCTCATCTAACCATGCTGTCACCTTCTTACTGGATGAGATGTTGGAGCAGCTACACAAAGGCTTTATTGCAAAGTATCATCTTAGTGAACCATCTTGAACTTTTGTAATTTCCTTCATTATTTAAAATCTTGTGTTCTTAAGTATTGTTTTATCCCTAAATCTTCTCTAGTGATAAAGCAGATTCTACACATCTGATACAGGAATACAGCACTTCTTTCAGCACCATGAATCTATTACTTTGTTGGTGACTGGCAAAAAACCTGGAATAATTATCACACACCCCTTGTGGTACTCCCACAAATCGTGAGGGAGGTGTTCCACTGAACTGCAAAATCTGAGCTCTGGTACAAGTTTCTGAGGTGAAAAGCAACACTTGTTTAGCAGGTTTTACTCCATGTCTCCCTGGCAAGCACTGAAGTAATGTAGGGGTTGAAGTTTTAGGGTCACCACTCCAATGCTATTTTTTAAGCTGACAATCTGACTGGTAAGATTCTCTAATGTTACATATCTCATGTAATATCTTAATAAGATGCAAGTGGGCCTTATTAGATCTAGAAACTTGACTGGAAAGCCAAAAAGAGTTTGGAACTGTATAGGTAAATCCAGGACCGAAGCCTAAATGCATCAAAATGCTTTTCTTCTATAGTCTTGGAATGTGAAATGTGTTCATTTGCAGTCTGAGATAAGTCCACATGCTTTATGAATTTAATTTTTTTCCATCAGAAAAAAATTCTACATATGAACCCAGAGACATCAGATACATGAGTTTCTTTTAGAAGTACAGACTTGAACCTGGTCTCATGTACATGCTATTAAAGAGTAAAGTTTCTGTCATTTAACAGCTGTGAGGAAAACCTCAAAAAAATTAGAATCATAGAATCATCAAGGCTGGAAAGTACCTTCAAGATCATCAAGTCCAACTATCAGTCCTATACCACTTTAGCCACTAAATCAGTGGTTTTGATCAGTACAGCTAGGAAGGTGTTTAAGGAACCTGGAATAAGAATTCTTAGACCTCTACATTAGCTCTAATGCCTTCTAATGGCAATCTGAAGGCAAAGAGTGTTAAGTTAATTAATCATTAATATGCTTATCAATTATAATTTTGTTCGTTATTGTTTGCATAAGAAAACAAAGGCAGGTCAAGACTTCCACACAAGTGCCTTCCTTGGTACCTGTAGTGAAACGAGGCAACAAGCAGATGCCACTACTTACCAGGGAGTGGGCATGAGCCTGTATTCAGCCCACGTGTGCCTGCTTTGGACTGGCCCCAACAGCGCAGGAGCAGGGTTAGGAGGCCAATAAAAGGGGTGGCCCTGAGCACAGGGGGGTTCACTGCAGGGCAAGCCAGAGGAGAGGTTGGTTGAGTCTGGAGCAGTAGCACCAACCCAGGATAACTAATCCTGAAGGCAACAGCTTCTGCTGGAACACCTGTTTGGCCTCAGAGCATCGTGCCCTAAGAGAGGTTTGTCTTGCAACAGGTAAGCCCAGCTGGGTGATGTATCTGCTATTGTACCACATTCCCTATCTTTCAGTCCCAAAGAAACCAAACTGGCAAAATAACTGAGATGTTTGCTGTCAGTTTTCTTACAAGCAATTAGAGGATGTCTACTTCCTAATTATTTAAGACCTGCATTTCAAAAGTCTTATGTGCTCACAGTTTTGATTGAAGTACTTTGGTTGAAGTACAGCTGATCAGGTTGTATCTCTCTGCCCCCTGGACTCAGAGCATGGACCGGATCCCCCTTGGTTTATTCTCCATCAACAGAATTAGTGGGCTCAGGCAAGAACAAAGAAGGTAACAGACTCCTCCCATGTGGGAATTTTTCCCAAGTAAAATTTTATAGAGGTTAAGTTCACTGCTACTGTTTTCTCATTTGTAACCCAGGACTTACAAGTCTTCCATATTTCAAAGGGCTGTGGAATGATGAAGAGTTTAATACAGATACACTGCAGTAGTAACATAACATGCTAATAATAACATAACATGCTAAATATCCATGAAACTTTCTCTGGGAGCCTAACAGAATCAGACAAAAAAGTGTTAAAAAGCCATAGCTGGAAAAGCAAAGCGGTCTTTTCCTTCTGTTCAGAGTCAGCTTTGGCAGGAAGGGATTTACTACCAAAAGTGCAAAATAATTTTCTGCTTTCAAATGTGGAAGAGAGTAAGATCTGTTACAAGAATACAGCATTATAATAGGATGATCTGAGAAAGCACACATTGTGTGGTTTACACAAATATCCCATACCTTGGAGTCATCTTTTATTCAGGCTACCTCCAGGACAGCATGTAAAACACCAGTTGTCTAGAACCTGCAAACAGATTTAATTCCAGGTGAACACTTTTGTCTATGAGGAAACCCACTGAAGTCAGCGGAGCTCACTGTGTACACAAAAGCATGGTACTTATAGTTCAGCTTTGGATCAGACTTTTGGATCCTGACTTTCAGAACTGCTCAGCATATTACAGTGCTCCAAAAACAGTCTGTAGCAGCTAGGGACAGGCAGCTAAATAAGTTTTAAATCAGGCCCTTAGCACCATATTGGACGGGACCCTTGTGGTTTAAAGTTTGAATGATAGGGTGATGTGTATTACTGTTACTCTAGGGGAATTTCTCTCTTCTGCCTGCTTTTGCCAATATTGGCTAGTGAAGGCTGCTGTGTAAAGGGAAAAAATACCCTGCAGCTTACCCTCTTGCTTCCAACTCCTCATCCCTAGAACATGCAGATTTAAAGCGACCTTTTGTGCAATGCACAAAATAAAACATCTGGCTGCCCAGAAGGCCTCACCCAAGAAAAAGCTATAGCAGTCCTTCAGTTAATTATCTCGCAGGCTCACCAGATGCCAAGGAATCCAGAGCCTCCCAGACTTCTGGGAAGCAAGCAAGTATTCTGAAATGCCATAGGTCGAACCATCTATTGATTCTTTACTGTCTCTGATCCATAGCTGCTAGGGAACTGCTAGTCCTCAGCCTGATGTTATTGCTGATACTAGTGGCAGCACTAGCTAGCAGGATGCTGTCACTGCTAGGATTGTACCATTAGAGACCAAAAATGAAATTGCCTCCTAGATTACATTCCAGAAAAGGTCATGTAGATGAAGCTGCCCCTGAGTAAAAAAAGGGTTGGGGAATAAAAAAAGGCAAACAGAAATGTGTGTTTACTTTCCCAAGGTTCTTTTCTTTTGCTGTTGTTGTTTAGCTATATACTTTTAGTGTGTCAAAAGCAAAGAAATAGCCTTGGGCTAGTACCTGCAGATAAAAATGTGAAGTTGATCACTATCAAAAATACTTTGTGTCCCAAAAGGAAACTGAATTACCATCACAAATGGCAATAAGCAAACTGAAGAATTAAACTTCTCTAAGCCAGCAGTGACATTGTCTGATGAAGTATCCAAAACTAAAGTTGCACTTTAATTCTGACAGCGTAGTTTTCATTTTGCAAGGTCTGGCTTTCTTCACATGGATATCACTGTTACATGACATGATCTGATGGCAGTGTACCAGCAATGCTCTCCACATTTCTCTGCTGATAGTAGCAACTACTTTTGCCATTTCAGTCCTGTGTTTCAGTTATTTATATGAATCTCCTAGAAAATCAGGATATCTCACAAACTTACTTCACATCACTCCTTGTCACCCTTTCGTGTAAATTAGGAAGACCTTATTCTCACTGAAAAGCTGAAGAATGGAGGCACAGTGAAAACTGATTTGTCTGTGATGGTGGTCTAAGAAGAAACTGAGTATACATCTACAGAAATCCTGGTTGGAAGCCAAACCAGATGACCACATTTGAACCAAAGTTAGCTAAATTAAATAAAGGCCTCCTGCAGCACTCAGCACCGTGATATTTATGCCTTGAAATAGCATATTTGTCTCCCATATCTTCCTGTCCAATTATTTAAAGGCTTGGTCCAACAGAGATAACATACAGAATCTGACTGTCCGAAGATCTGCTGCCAGCTGCAGTCACCTGCAGGGACTGGGAAGAAAGATGTGGTGATAGGCATCAAGACTTTGGCTGAGCCTGCTAAGCTTCATAAAGCTGTCATTGTTTGAAAAGTAATGTCTGTTCCTTCTGCACCGTGATGGAACCAGCAATGATCCATCCTTTGGATTTTACCCAAGGAAAGGCCAAAGAGAAATGTGAAAAACAAAGGAAGTGAGCAGACCGCTGTTGCCTGCCTCTGCCCCTAACCACAACCCACAGCTCAGTTTGTTGTTTTGGCAGGAGAGCAGGCACTGAATAAGCAAGAAGATCTGAAACTGGCAGAACAGTCAGAAACATATTTAGAGTTGTTTATGTATGAATGATTGCAGGGTGGGAAGGGCAGACATCTTTTATTTGGATAGATCAGGTAAAGCCCTGGGGGCAATACTGAAAACAGCCCTTTGCAATCAGATGAGTAACATGATCCGGGACTGCTTTGTCTTTACCCTCTGCAGACTCCAAGTTACAGTCGAGGTTTGCCTTGGAGTCCTATTGAACATTACAATTGAAGGCATTTGTTAAATCCTGCTATAGCCCAAAGGATGCTTACCACTTTAATCCTCTTTATTAACAACTCTCAAATTTTCTGTGTTGTAGCCAAGGTTCACTTTATGACTCTCAGTCTCAAAGGAGCCTTGGAATACTTATATGGCATATTTACCTCCCTCTGATCTTATTACAGTAGTGATATTTGGCACTTCTGTACTACTTTCTATAAAGGAAGGACAGGCCTGTCACTAATAATATACATGTGACACCACCAGTTATGTTTAATTGCATCTAAATTCAGAGTAGAATACAGGAAACCAGTCGAAATGCAATGCCCACTTTGCACAGCTAATAATCTGAGAGAGACATTACTAGTATTTGAAATGTTTACCATTGGCTTTATTGTGAGGCTCATAAGATCCTTTGTAAACACAGCCACTGTGGGGCAGCAATATCCAGGCATTCATCCACACACGCTGAAGTTGAAGCATCTCCCAGTGTCCTGATGAGGCTGGCAGGCGTTGCTACCCTCTGCCTGTAGACAGGGGGATGATCCAAAGGTTAAGCAGTTAACACCTTTTACTGTAAGCTTATTTCCCTAGCCAGGGTGATTTAGTCACTCAGGACCCATCACAGTTTTTGAATGTAATGTTGAGATAAGGCAGCACCAAAACTGCTTTATGTAGTTTATACATTTATTCTGATAGATACTGTCAACAACTCATAGCTTAAGGATGTTTGAACTTCAGCTGTGCGTGGTGCCAAATTATATGTTCTCAGGGGGATCACACCTACATGCAAAGAGGCAAGTTGCTATTTGCTTTTGCCATTTTCCCAGGAAATGATGGTGCCAGAGAAGTGTGAGCAGACCAGCCTCATATAGTATGTCTGGCTTTGTGGTTTGTAACTCTAGAAATTATGAGCACTCCCACTATACTTTATGTAATTGCCCAGGGACACAGAAGGGTGACTGTGACCCAGAAAAACTATGAGATACCCCTACCAAGCTTGGGACTCAAAGTACAGACACACAGGAACTTCTCAATTCTGAATCAAAGTTTTACCAGGATTTCTCATTGTTCTATTTGTCCTGGATTTCTAATGCATTTGCACCGAGTCTAAATGTGGAATTGGCCCAGAGCTAAAGAATGAAGCTTGTAAGTGATCCTAGCCTGATGATGAAGAGATATCGGAGCTCATAACCATCACTTAGAGACATAAGTAAACTAAAACATTATAGAAGCTATTGTTTTCCAAGTTGGGATTCTTGCCATCAAAATGAAGACAAGGAGACCATTAAAACTGACTTGTGTAAGACACATAATTCTATCTACTTACTTGTTAAAAACCAGAAAATCAAATGTTATACTCACTTGTAATAATTTTGAGACAGGTCTCTGAAATTAAGTACAACATGCCTCCGTGTACTGTGACACCCTTTCTCTAATCTTGCATTAATTATCTAACAGATCAAAATTTTCTAAGTTTATATATAATCAGTAATGTTAGCAGTTCTACTTAATGTAAGTAGGTTACTGAGCAAGGAAACAATCAATTTTAATTTTCAGATTATCTTTGTAGCACATAATGCAAGGATTTTCTAAACCCTTATTTGCCCTCTAAACATGAAACACAGGAAACAAAATCTTCAGTTCAAACAAAATTTGCACTTCTTTCTAGACTTCTGCATGAGTTGTCTTACCAGGTCAAACAAACAGATGAAATAGATTGACTAAACGAGCCTGGATAAAAGGGAGAACAAAAGAAGAAAAGTAAAACCATACCTCACAATACTTGAAACTGTCTATTTTGATTTTCTTTCTGCAAGTGCCAAGATATGAGAAGTATTGACAAGTTATATTTAGATAAGCCTCCAGAGGTAAGTTCTAAAGTTAATCAATGCTACAGACTACACTCTACAGAGGCAGCTTGGAGTCTACAAGCTTGAATGTCAGAAATATCCTGGACATGATGACCTAGAGAGCTCCCTGCAGATTAATTGATGCTCATTCTTTGCAGGGTGAAGACACTACCACAGACAGTAAAGAAGCTACGTGCCTCTATTCAGAGCACCATGACTTCTAAAGACCATACAGTTCTGACTATAAAAATCAGTGAAGAGCTGCCCTGTTCCTGACTTACAGTTTTCTCCCAGGGAAGAATCGTATTCAGACTCTGGATGAGAAGGCATCACAAAAGGCTCCAGAGCTATGTATGTCGAGATTTTAGGCTGCTCATCATTGGGTTAAAATGGCTTTCTAGTAGGACATTAAAAATATTGCTAATCTGACTTATTTTTTCATTAATCTCTATAGAGCCTAATGGGAGAGAGAGAACTGAAGATTGGTGTTTGGTCAGGTTTATGGGGTAAATCTTTTTAGATGTAAGTACACACTAATAATACACTTGTACTTGGAAAGACAATTTCTGAAGATTTCAGCTAAGAAGTCTTTTCTTGTGTAGTCAGCAAATACATAACAAACATGGAAAAAGATGGTGGGTTCTTTTGTTTTCACTAGCAAGGAAATTTGTAAAGAATTTAAGATGACCAATTTTAGTTTTGGAAAGTAAGAATATATGTAAAGTAGCTAACAATCAGCTATGCATCACCCTTTGAAAGGTAAAGTAATTGCAGAACTTGATAGGACTGTACATGACTGGCTACAAGAGCACATTTGTTTTAACTTCCAGTTGAAATACGTAAGTTAGAAAGTCCTAGGAAGATCCCCAAGTTCAGACCCTTAATAACAATTCCCTGTACTTTAATCAGATTTTTAAATCACTAAATTGTACACTGAAACAAGTGGTGCATTGAACTTCAGCCAAAGAAAATGGTAGTAAAACTGATCAGGGAGAAACATTTGTCTAAATGTATTCAGGTTATTCAACAAATTGCTTACCCAGTGTACTGTTGTGGGGACCCACCTAGTGAAAGCATGGAGAATTGCACCAAACCAGGAAAGGAAAGAATGGGAATATCGAGTCAAGGAGAGAAATAATTGAATAATGTGATTTAGAGCCTTCCAAGTAGTGAAAGAGAGAGACCACAAATTCCATCCAACCTGCAATCACCATCTGGTATTGCTTTGTGACGCTCAGATAACTTAGTTTTATTCTTCTGATCAGAAGTGCTGAAAGCTTTCATTACAATGAAAGATGAAATTCTTACCTTATTTCTTTTGGCAATGAAGGCTGTAACACCATTGTTTGGTTTACAACAATTTTTTATGTAATGAAGTGCTGCAAATATTGTTACAACCACTACTAGTTCGTTCAAAGGGATTTTCCCCTCATTTCCCTGTGCTTATCTAATCCACAAGAGAAACAAAACTTCCATAAGTAGTAGATCTCCAAAATATATAGGCATTGAAATCAGACACCTGGCTAAACCAATGGTAATTTCTCTTAATGCTACAAGATTATATGTTCTTTTTTTCCATCACAAGAACATACAAAAGGGGCAGAGATGTGGTATTAATTTCATATTGAAAATAGCTTGTAATGCTCTTCTTATGCATGAATGAAGCAGCAAATATATTTTGCCATCTGAAGATCCTCCAAAACACAATAAATATCCAGTTAAAAGTATATATGTTATAGTTTAGGATTTTCCCCCAAAATGCTTAGAATCACTTTTGATTCTGCTCTTGTCTATACATTTTTAGTCAAATATGATTTATGTGACTTCATTTCCAGAAAAGTCTTGGGTAACCAGTCCCACAGAACCACTTGCTAGCATCTTGAACTAACTTTTAGTTTTGGAGAAGAGCCATACCTATTTAGAAGCAAGAGCAGAATTCTAGTTTATCACTCCTAACTACAATTTTCTTCACCTCTCTCTTGACAAGACTAGACTAAACTAGAAGGGAATATTTTCAGTTGCAAGGGATGTACAGTAATCATCTAGTCCAAGTATCTGACCATTTCAGGGCTAATCAAAAGTTAAAACAGTGATTTTTTTTTTTTGACCCCAGTATTAGGAACAGAAATCCTTGCTTCTATAACCCTCACAGTGCTACTAAAGAGACATCTGGATGAAGGATACTTTTCTCAGTGGCTGTCCAAAGCCTTTCCAAACCTCTCTTCTACCTATAGCCTCCATAAAACATTGATGCGAACATACAACATCTTCTAATTCCTGCTACTGAAAATGTTACCTAAAACTGAGAAGTTTACAGCTAATTCTGCTTATGGTAAACTGACATTGCTAACAATCCTTCTTCTGCATCTTTGAGGCTTTCTGCAGCTTCCATTTACCTTTCACACTTTCTTATCCTCTGTCAATAGTTGGGGCATTTTATTCTACTCTGACCATGCACAGGGTCTCTACAGAAATAAACTTCTGAGGTTTGTAACACCAGGGGGCATCTCACAACTTGGATAAAATGTTATGCTATCCCCTTCTACTGCACAATGTCTATGCAGGACAGATTTTAGCAGTATTTATCTTCTATTTTCACCATTTTCTTTAATCAGTATACTTCTTCCAAAGCATGACGTTTTCAGCCAGTGCAGTAATGGTTTCCTCCAGTCATTCATTTAATTGCTTACTAATCCAGCACTAAAATCATTAACATTAAGGTCATGTTAGTTGTATTAGGTTTGATGGGCCCCAAAATTATATCATGCTTTTTAATCATATAGAAGGTTTTTTCATGCTAATTTTACAAATTAAATTTAAAAGCAATTGCACTGCTCTTGGGTTCTGTACAGACCAGCCAGAACACTTATTTTCTAATTCATTTTTATCATTTACTGAAAGGAAGTTTTAAGATATTTTCAAAATTTACATTTCTTTCAAAAACATGGCTCTGATAGCCCACACTAGCACATTGCTCTAGTAAACCACAAGTTAGTAACACATTGAAGAGATGGGGAGGATTTTTTGCATTCTCCTTTGATTCTGCCCAGGAATCCTAAGGTCAGGCATCCTGATTTATAGTGATAGATAATTGCCCAATAAGAAACTATGGTTGGCCACAAATGTTTCTATCTACATAGATAAAATAGACACAGGTTGTGGGAGTAAGAGTTCTATCAAAACTCTGTATGTAACAAATGAAGACATCAAGCAATAAACTGAGATTTATGAATGGAGTTGCCTGGAGGGACAGTCCTGATTCTTATCCTCTTAGCTATAACAATATACTTCAGTTCCTCAGTTCCTTCAGTTCAGATAGGAAACACAACTACTACTGAATGTAACTCTCCTTTGAAAAAAATACAAAGATGAAGCATACTGCTAATATATCCCAGGCCTCTGAAAAAGAAGAATGATTTAGAGTATAACTTTCTAAATGCTTGCCTGGTTGTTCATGAAAATTGTACAGCTGTATTTTTTTTATTTTTAGGATGGGTTACAGAAACAGCAGAGAGCAGTGACAAATTGGAGAGGGGGGTGGAAGAAGAAAGGGTGGATACAAGGCCTGTGTTTTTGTGATTACAACAAATAGTAAAGGTGCTACAGAGAAGCAGGAACTTCGCCCAGTTGCTATCAACCACAATAATTCTGTAAAAACATTAGGAAAAATAGACCTAAAATGAAACCATGAATATCATCATATAATAATCCTTTGCTTATTATATGCACTTCCTTTCTATTCTTTTCTCAGTGCTAGTAAAGTGAAAAACCCATCCTTGGGAATGCAGAAAATGAACCTGTAGCATGAAAAATAAAATAAAGGCTCAGGATGCTGTTGTACAATAGTTATAGGGCTAGAGGCTGAGGTTTCTTTTGATAAATGATACTGGGGAGAATACGCCTGCTATGAGAAAGAATTACCAGTAAGACATCTGTACAACAGAAGTGCCATGACTCAGGCTTGGAGTCTGTACCTCAGTTTGAACTCAATCTAAACTCCAGTTAATGTGACATAACTAAAAGTCACATATGTGACTCTTTTTCAAATACATGCCTACAAAAGCTATATTTCAGATGTTTTCATCAAAAGAGGAAAAAAGTGATACAGAGTGAACACTGAAGGACTTGGTTTTGTTTCTCTCTTTGCCACTGCTCTGCTGGGTGACCTGGAACAGCTTCATCTTTCTGTGCTTTAAGTTCCACAACAGTAAAAAGAAGATAATGAGATTGACATCCTTTGCAAATAAACTTTTTACTCCTTTTATCAGGGAGTAGAAGCAAAGATGGAAACTCTTGGTAGCATATAACTCACTGGGAGAAAGGCAAAGCAATTATGAGAGTTATGGGTTTTATGGGATTGTTTTCATTCCCAAAACTTTGAAAAACAGCCTGAAATGGAAAAGAAATCAGCCCAGGCTGGCCCAAACCCTAGGCCTGTGGATTGATCTAAGCACAGTTGAGCAATATTGGACAGAACATTTAGCCAATTAGCTCCCTCCATAGATTCCAAAGAATGTTTTATTTCAATAAAAAGAAATGACAGAAAACGTAACATCTCACTCCCAGACCCTAAAAGTGAGAACTTCTGAATACCAAAACCAGATGGAATTTTGTTAGCAATACTTCAAAGCTAAACCACAAAACTTTTCACAGCTCTGGAGAGACTCTACAGAAAATACCAAGAGAGAGGTGTTAAGTACAGAAAAATAACACAGGGATGAAAATCACAGGAAAAAAGTTGAAGGGCATTCAATAGAGCACGACAGTACTATTCTTTTGTGTATTTTCATGCTGCAATTCCTTGCTGAGACAAAATAAAGCAAGATCCTTAGATATGTGAATTATCCTGAGTAGTGCCTGCCTTTTGCACAATTGGCATCTTCCTCAGATTGCTGCAGATTCCAGGGGCATGCTCACTATTCCACAACTTCTTTCTCACTTCATTAGCATGGGTTAATGGAAATATATTTAGCTGGGTGGTAGATCTTATCTGTGTGCCATGTAAGGAAAAAGGGAGAGGGCCTCTCCATTATTTCATATTAGGTTTGTTCTTGGCTGTCTCACCTTGAAAAGCAGGACATTTGAGAGAGAGAGATCCTCTCTTAATCCCAGGTAGGGATACTTGGAGGAAGTCTGTATCATTTATTGTAGTATCAATAAACATCAAATGGGAACACTGCAGCAGTAGAACAACTGGTGATCAATTCAGTTTTAAATGCAGAAACTCTCCTTCACAGCTTCTTTTAAGATATCAGAAAAAAACAAAGTCAGAGATTACTGACTTGTCTACTTGTTTTGTTAAAACTTTCATCAGCCCAAGAGGACAGCATCAGTGCTAAAAGTTTTTTTCCCTCCAATTAGAAAATGTAAATAATTTGTAGATCAAGAGATTGAAGAAAAAACTGATTCTTTTTTCCCAAGACTCATCTAATTATAATCTGGATTTTCTAGTTACCTTTCTAATTTCTTTGGCCTGAAACTTAGGCCAAATTCTTCTTAGGCAAGTTCTGCTACTCTAACAAGATCTAACTGGTCTGATGCACAGATGGGTGTAAAGCCTGTCACCAGCCAGATTAGTTTTGATTTAACTTATTGAAAAACATCTCTTTAAGTTACAGGATCTAATGGTTTAAGAATTTGTCATTGTGGTGGCATCATCAGTAGTACCTGCAGCTGCACTAGAATTTTTTGGCCATGAGGGATCTTCCAGGCTTAGGAGTTATGAAACTGTTCAAAGTGTCACTACACATCAATGCACCACAAACCTAAACCTTCACACGGTTCTCGTTAGCAATCTGAGTATCTTAAGGAGATTTTTCATGCATAATCTCCTGTATTCAATCCCAAAAACAATCCCAGATGAGTGATCTTGGTGGTCTGACTAGCTAAGGAAACTTAAGGAAATACATCAAAAAGCTAAACAACATACCTTCTGGTACATCCTGGCAAAACCTGTAAATTCTGACAGCTAAACTGAAGTGTCCCCATGCAGATGTCTTTATCTGAATGTAAGTTCCTCCTACAATCAACAGAGAACTACTCAGTACAGTTAATGAAGTTGAGAGATGTTCAAAATACACTGATACATCTACTACCTTAAAGCAGTCTAACTAGCTTGCTGTATCAACTAGGAGCAGGGTTGAGCTTGCTAACCATAGGTGCTTAGTGGACCACTGTGATGGTCTGAGATACCAAAGACTCCCACCTGAGACTTCAGATCTGGTAAGCCTTTTTAGGAAACCTGTTTCTTTTTGAGCAGGAGTTCAGGTAGGAAACTCCACAATGTTTAAAATGGCATCTGATGACTGCATTTATGTAACTAAATCCCACAGCAGTTCTCTACTGAACATAAAGGGAGCTTAGACATTTGGTTCACATGGAGACACCTACCCACTCAAATCCAAATTTAGGCATCTTAATCTGCTGGATGAATCCACCCCTTTACTAGGAGATTTCCTGAGCTGGCAGCTGTATTAGAATTATGTTTAAGAGGCCTCAGTGGACATTTTTTTTCACTTTAATTTCTAAACCACTCTTAAGCACATTCATACTTTTAGCCTCTACAATACATTTGTAGCGATTTACAATTGTAGCTCAAGAAAAACCATACTTCCTTTTGTTTGTTTGCTGCCTGGAAATTTCACTCAGGACGCCTAAATCTTGTGTTGTAAGAAACACAGAATTCACTTTACCTATTACAATAGATTTTTATGCCATTATCACATTCCTCCCTAGTCCTTTTCCAAGTTACACAACTCAAAGGTATTTAATTTTTTTTTCCACATCTCTGCTCAGCTTGTTGCTTTTCTATGTACCTTTCTTGATGCTTTACGTAGAGTTCCACACAATATTCAAGATGTACAAGCACTTTGGGTTTTACAACAGTATCTCATCTTACTCTCTGTCCTAAGATACATAACATCCTTTTGGCCTTTTCACTTACTACAAAGCACAGAACTGATGTTGTCAATAGACCAGATGCAGCAGCTCCATGGAGTCCTCCCTCAGTGCTCCTAATGAATCTAAGGGTACATGGGATGAACTTGTTCTACAGGCTTTTCCTCAGTAGTAGAAAACAATGTCTGTCTTCTATTCAGACGTTATTTTTGCAAAGATTATTAAAATATGATCTCAGATTCCCACCGACTGTTAAATTTGATGAATAACGACCCAAGATTTCAGCAGTATTTGGGAAGAGAACAGATCAGATATGTCTATATATATATATATGTATATATATATTATGAGTAGAGTAGTTATTTGACCTTCTTTCTTTTGGAGAATAGGCAAAAAAAATTAAAAAATGTTAAGTGATATGCAGCAAAAGAAGCAGTAGGACGGAAAAGTCTGGTATCAACCAGAGAATTATGTTGCTTCTTCAAGTACTCCAAATAAACTCTCCAGCACTTACAAAGGCTTATTTATTCCACTCAAAACTATAATCACATAGAAACTCTGTAGGGGATGTGGAGGCTCTGACTTCAGTCATGGACAGCCCAAAGGCAAACTATTGTCACTGCTTTAGCCAATAACCCCGCGACAGGTGCTGTTATCCCCCACTGCCCTCCCAGGGGAAGCCAAAAAGGGGAATAAAGGAAAAAGACTAAAAAACAAACAAACAGCCAACAACCAAAAACTAGAATAGGTTTAATGAAATAATAATAGTAACTATGATGGGGAATTAAAAATATATACAATTTGTAAATATGGAAGCCATGCTCCTCAGCTGGTAATTACTTCCCAAACTGGACTGGGCAGCAGATGGGGTTGCTGGAGTACAGGGTTCCAGTGACAGTCTGCAGAAAAAATCCTTGGCACAGCCACAGCAGTCCTGCTCAGGAGGAGGAGGTGATCTGCCAGACTTGTCTTGATGAAAAAAGTTGTTCTCCAGGATGAAGACAGCATTCAGGAACATCAGCAGCAGCACGGGGAGCAATGACAGAACAGACAAACTCCAACCCAGCCAGCACAGCAGCCAGAGAGGCCAGGGAGTGTTGTCTGAGAAGCCATTTTATACAGAGAACCCCAGGCAGGAACTGCTGCAGCCACAAGATGCTGGAGGCCCAACGGGTCTCTGGTTAGTGCAGCTGTGGGAGATTTTTATCCTGGTTCTCTCAAATCAGGACACTACTGTAAAAGGAAACCACTAAAACAAATGCATCTTCTCCCAGTTACTGCAAAAGCAGTTGGACTTTCCTCAAGTCTTCTCTATCACACTGGGTCAACAAGCTCTGTGCATTCACTGGAACAATTTGTTCTGAAAGATTTGGATTTTGAAAAATAATACACATTAATTCTGTTGGGGCTTGAGGATATTTGCCTCCTTTCTCACAAAGTAGAAGACCCTATCTAAGAAAACAGGATAGGATTTAAAGAACGTCTTTCGTAGCTCAGTGTCCTTTTTCCTTTTTATTTCTGTGCCTAAGACATGCCAACAACAGGAATATTAAATAAATGAAATTGCAGTGCTTGAATACACATGGATACCAAATTCTGACTGCAGCCCATATCGACAGAGGAATATTATGGGTTACAGTTTCTTACCCGCACTTTTTGCATGAGTGGTTGTCCCTTGCTGTGAGCACATAACAAATGGGCCAATCAGTTAATATTAATGAGCTATTGTAGAGTATATTAAGTGATAGGGCCAGGCAGATTACTATTATCAGGGATTTTGAGAAATTAAGCATATGCCTCCAAGATCTTACAGTAAATGACACTAAAAAGTAGCCGCTTATTAATTCTGTTAATAAAATTATAATCTAAGCACCAGAGAAGCTCTTTCTGATAAGAACTAAAATAGCTATTTGGGTAGATTAAATACCTGGAATTACAAGGTTGGCAAGAACTGGACAAATCAGAAGGACTTCAAGGATAACCATTCTGCAGAAAGCAGATAGCATATGTGCTGAGGTTGCATTTACCTAAAAGAGCTTAACAGGCACCTCCAGTCCCCAGGCTAAATTATTTGAACAAGAGATCACAGCTACGTATTAGCCATAATGAAACATGAGTTATGAAAAGCTGGCTGATAGGGATGCTGACTATGTGGCTATCTCATTTAACTGCACACATTGCCTTCATCTTGATCCCTGCCACCTCCCTGTCATCTGCCTGCTAACTCCTCCACAGAATTGCTCCTTTTTCTCTCTCTGCAGCTTCTGATTAAATAGTGGCTTTTTGGCCCCTGTACTTTAACACTGTAGCTACGACTTTTTGACAAGTTCCATATTCTTCTCTATTTGTGTTACTATAAAGCATCTTGACATAGTCTCTGGACATCAAGGGCAATACCCACCCAAGAATGGACTCTGGTGTGTCAAAAGTTTAATTTGCACTTTATTAAAATCAAATTTAACAAAGCATCACTCAGCAAATCAAGCTCAGCATCTTGGTATATCCAAAAAACTTCCCAGTTGTGACTACACAGAGCAAATCAGACACTTACTAGCTCTTTAACCTCACCTGGGTTTACAAACCAAACATGACTAGTAGTTTGACCCCTACTCCTGACAGGCACCTGCGATATCAGGTCCTGTATGAAGCTGGATCAATGCTGAAGCTTCCACACCACCCTTTAATAAATTATTGGTTAGATCAACTTATTCTGGGTATGAAAGATTTTTGGGTTTAACTTGTCTCTCCACCTGTGGGGACATGAACTCCTGGCCCTATAAATGCACACTCACTGCCAAGCTCAGGTTACTTTGGGGCAGCTGTGGTTGATTTCTCCTGGTTATCTCCCCTTTTCTGCTGAAGAAACCAGTTCCCCACGTTTCCAGCAGCTATTCAAACCACACAGTGAGGAAAACATTGCTAGCTGGCCCACTCATCAGCTTCACCTACACCTCTTTTCTCCCTTTCAGAGACCCTGGACACATAATTCCAGAAGCCACTTAAACCCGAGAAGCCCAAAGAAGACACCTCCTTAAGGGCTTGGAGAGGGATTTTGTCTTCAGAGGGAGCTGCTAAGGAACTGCTGACAGACCCCGGGACTATCGTCCTCCCTGCACCCAGTGAGGGCAGATGATGCGCGGGGCAGATGCACGGCGGCTCTGAGGGAAGAAGGGGTTTGACGGACGTAAATCAATCGCCATGCCACAACAACCCCATGGGGAGCTCCAGGCTGGGCACAGAGTGGCTGAGAGCAGCCAGGCAGAGAGGGACCTGGGAGTCTGGATTGACAGGAAGCTGAACAGGAGCCAGCAGTGTGCCCAGGTGGCCAAGAAGGCCAATGGCATCCTGGCCTGGATCAGGAACAGCGTGGCCAGCAGGTCCAGGGAAGTGATTCTGCCCCTGTACTCAGCCCTGGTGAGGCCACAGCTCGAGTCCTGTGTCCAGTTCTGGGCCCTCAGTTCAGGAAGGAGATTGAGGTCCTGGAGCAGGTCCAAAGGAGGGCAACCAGGCTGGTGAAGGGATCCAGCACAAGTCCTGTGAGGAGAGGCTGAGGGAGCTGGGGGTGTTCAGCCTGGAGAAGAGGAGGCTCAGGGGAGACCTCATCACTCTCTACAACTCCCTGAAAGGAGGCTGGAGCCAGGGGGGGGTTGGGCTCTTCCCAGACAACTTTCAACAAGACAAGAGGGCATGGACTTAAGTTGTGCCAGGTGAAGTTTAGGTTGGATATTAGAAAGAATTTCTTTACGGAGAGGGTGACCAGACATTGGAATGGGCTGCCCAGGGAAGTAGTGGATTCTCTGTCCCTGGAGATATTTAAAAAGAGACTGGATGTGGCACTCAGTGCCATGGGCTGGTAACTGCAGCGGCAGTGGTCAAGGGTTGGACCTGATGATCTCTGAGGTCCCTTCCAACCCAGCCGATTCTATGATTCTATGCTTCTTGTCCGTGTACCACTCAGCAAAAGAGGAGGCCCCACAGCCTCGCCACCCCACCAGAGATCGCCATCTTCTCAGGAGGCTCCCGCCCCGCCTGTCATGGCGGCCGCGCCCCGGCCCTCTTCACGTCACGGGGCGGCCCAGGGAGGGAGGGAGGGAGCGGTCACGTGGTGATACCGCCGCGCGCCTGCGGTGCGCGCCGCCGCCTCCGCTGAGGGCAGGGGGAGGGCGGGAGGGGCGATGGCGGAGCCGCCGGTACCAGCACCACCAGAACCAGCACCACCGCATCCCGCCGGCCGCTGCCGCGGTAAGTGTGAGGGTGACGGCTCCGGGGCTGTAAGGGGTAGCGGTGTGAAGGGAGGTGGAAACCGGCGGCGGTGTGAAGGGCAGCCCTGGGGGGGGGGGGGGTGAGGGACGGGGTCGGTGTGAGGGGCAGCCCCGGGGCGGTGAGGGGGCGGTAGCGGCCGTTTTCCCGCTTGCCTTCGGGGAGGGGACGCGGCGGAGTCTGTCCCGGGGGCAGCGATTCCTGTTTCCTGAGCAGAGAGTCAGATTCCGAGCTTTGGCTGCATTGAACGGTGTGAGCTTAGAGCCGGGTGAAGATTCTCGGGTGAACCTGACCGGGAGAGACCGTGGGATGTGCTACGGAGGATGGAAAAAAAGTGTAATTATCATTTTTTGAAGTCTTTAAATGCCTGTGAAGGAGCAGCAGCAGCCCGCCGGCAGGTAGACTGAAACTGTGGAACTGTCAGCTCAAAATGTGAGGATCTGTAGGTGTTGGTCTTGCTGGCGCTGCTCCTTTCATTGATTCCCTGCAGGGCCAGGGCAGGCGTTGCTTTCTGGGGGGCTGCAGTTTCTCACCTTTATGACTGGACAGTGTATTTTTAAACAGCTTCTCCTTTTTTGTTCCCGTAGTTCTCAGCATATACTTTGCAATATTGAGCCGCCCTTTTTTTCTCAGCACGTGTGTGTTATTATTCTGCGTGGTTGCCTCCAGCCCTTTTAGCCAATTCCCATTGCCATGTGGTAGGTTTTGTGTTTGTTTGCTTGGTTTTTTTTTTTTTTTGTTTGGTTTTATTTGTGTTAAATCTTACAAGGAAGGCTGCGGCAGAAAATGCTGATGGCGAATTAACTGTCTTCAAGTTACTTGCAAAGCAGAAAAAAAGTTTTCTGGTCCCTTGTTGGTGTGAAAATAGACTGAGCTGAGCAGAACAAGCAGAGCTCAGTGCTGCTGGTAGCAGAGGGGTCAGTCAGCAGGTCGGACTGTGCTGTGGCACTGGAGGCAAACAATGTATTCAGAAACTGCCTTTCCACATAGCTGCTTCGTCTTAATTCGATTCTTAGTAGGTGTCAGCCTTAAACTGCTGTTAAAACTAATTAAAACACTCATGTTGTCTAATACAGCAGCTCTGCCAAACTGTAACCTGACTTCTCACAATACGAGTTTGCAGGGCAGCTGCCATAGAACTTGCAGAACTTTACTGGGTCACCAGATATAAAGTGAAGCTATTACTTTTACAAAGAAAAAAGAGCCTCTCTTTTTTCTTTCCTCTCTTCTTTTTTTTTCCTCTCTTCTTTTTTTTTCCTCTCTTCTTTTTTTTCCTCTCTTCTTTTTTTTTCCTCTCTTCTTTTTTTTCCTCTCTTCTTTTTTTGCCCCCCTCTTTTTTTTGCCCCCCTCTTTTTTTTTGCCCCCCTCTTTTTTTTTGCCCCCCTCTTTTTTTGCCCCCCTCCTTTTTTGCCCCCCTCTTTTTTTGCCCCCCTCCTTTTTTGCCCTCTCTTTTTTTGCCCTCTCTTTTTTTGCCCTCTCTTTTTTTGCCCTTTCTTTTTTTGCCCTTTCTTTTTTTTCCTCCCCTTTTTTTTCCTCCCCTTTTTTTTCCTCCCCTTTTTTTTCCTCCCCTTTTTTTTCCTCCCCTTTTTTTTCCTCCCCTTTTTTTTCCTCCCCTTTTTTTTCCTCCCCTCCTCTTTTTGCCCCCTCCTCTTTTTGCCCCCTCCTCTTTTTGCCCCCTCCTCTTTTTGCCCCTCCTCTTTTTTTTTGTGCCCCCCCTCTTTTTTTTTGTGCCCCCCCTCTTTTTTTTTGTGCCCCCCCTCTTTTTTTTTGTGCCCCCCCTCTTTTTTTTTGCCCCCTCTCTCTTTTTTTTGCCCCCTCTCTTTTTTTTTTTTTTTCATCTAGATCTCATATTAGTAGGAAACTGCTCCCAGACCTCTCTGATTACCTCAAACACATCCAAGTGTAGGCTATGTCCAGGAAAGGGTGGTATTAACCTACCCCTGATAGTATGTTACTGCCATACTGTCCTACAGAGAACCTCTGCCAATGGGAAACAGTCAGGCTGGGATTTCTAGACCTCATTTTAGAACAGCATAAAGGTCCAGGTGGTTCCAGATAAGAGGCTTTTGATTAACAAGCAATTGGCCTCCTCCAGTATAACTGTCTGTGAAGAGCTGCATGCCTTCTGCATAAGCTTTTCCTCATCTCTGGGTAAGATAAGCTCCTGTAGAATTTTAGGAGCTCTTCAGCAGGGAAGGGAAGAAATAATACTGCAGCTTTAGTGAACCTTCATATCTCAGCCCCAGATGAGGAAGCCAGGAGGCTAAGTGACATGTTGTGGTTTAAGAGGTTCTGACTGCAGGTTTCAGGGCCTGTTGCCTGTCTTGTGCTATCTAAAATCACTTTGCCTCAGAGGATTGCAAATCAGTTGTCATCATTATGCATAGAAGTAAAACTGGAAAGAGTTCAGATTAGCTGCTGTGAAAGTTTTTGAGAATGGGTGAATCTGTTCATCATTTTCATAGTGATGTAAAATAACAGTAGGTGTGATTCAAGCTTTTAGGAGGAAGAAAGCCCTTAAGCAGCATGGCAAGGGAATTAACGTTGAGTTACTAGTATTGTGAAAATTTGTCTGTACAAAACATGGTTCCTCATAACAAATGCTAGAGAGACAAAAGTTTTAATGGTAGTCACAGGGCATGGGTGTTGAGCAGCAAACTATGGGCCTAGAAGAACAGAGAGAGGATCATTCTTGCATTAGTTAGATAATCTTGAAAGGTACTGTGGGAAGTTTGTGGTCTGAGCAGCTGGCAGGCTGAGTATGGCAGCTGTGTATTGACTACTGAACCAAAGTAAAGGGAGAGTTCCAGCTGAAGGGAAAAGGTAAAATTTTGAAAAAATAGAGTTGTTCCTTTCTGTGACAGTTTGGTTTATTGACTTCCTCAACAGTTCACCTGTCTGACTAGGCAATACTACAGTTACAGATATCCCTAAAATCCCATCATTTTTTAAAAGTACCATTCATTTTTCAGAGGTGCTGCAACCCTGTTAATTGCTGTTGAAGAGACAAAGTATGCCTATGGATTTCAAGAGCAGAAATTAATTTTGTCTTTTCTTTCTCAAAAAGTGTTACAGAAGAGAAATGTGTTCCAATCTTTTTAGAGTGTGGGAGGTAGATAAATAGTCTTGATTCTTATCTAAGCTTTCTTTTCAAAACATAGGATGGCTTATGTAGATGAATGCATCTGCTGTTGCAGCTACTGTGTTAATGTATAAAGTACTGTCAGTACAAAGGCCTGGGCTGCTAAACCCTGAGTAAATGCATTTGTTCAGCTCATTTTGTGTAAGAGTTAGTAGTATCCACCACAACCCTCAGCTGTGCTCTAGCATGTTTCTCATATGAGTCAGCATTGTGTAATAATTAGTGTAAATAATTTATTTGAAAACTATAAAAACTAGAAATACATTGCAACAAGGAGTGGGAAATTGGGGAGCTGAAGATATATTTTGTCAGATGTACCTCTGGACCCTGTCCTTGTGATGTGAAAATATGCTGTCTGTAGGTTAAATAAATGATGGTGTTACCAAAATGTAGAGTATGAATCAAAGTGCCTGCAAGAGTGACATGCTGTAGGTGTTGTAGTATGAGCAAGAAATAGGTGTGCAGGCTGGGGAGAAGTCCAAGCTCCACTACCCCCCACTGCTCACAGGTAGGGAGTTGGATATCTTTGCTGGCTTTTAGTTCATTTTGGGGCAGGCGAGTTGTTGCAGTTCTCTGTTTTGTGGCTGTAGTGGCGTTGCAAATTCTGTGTTTGTGAGGCTGAAGGTTTGTTGTGACTGACAAGCTACACCTTATCAGATGTGCTATGGTAGTGACTGTGGGTGTGCATGCTCTAATCCCCCTTACCACGGAGCAAACTACCTTGACAAAAAAACATTTCTCTTGCAAGAGGGAAGAAGTATGTGCATGAAGAAATGTTGCAGAGCAGCTGATGGGAGCTAACTGCTTACCTGCAGTAACTCCTTGTGATTCCTAAAAATGACACAGCACCATTTAAGAAGTTGACTTTTAAGTTGACAGGTTAAGTTAATAAACTTGCAGAAGCATGTTAAAAAGCAGGTACCTCAGTAAATGATTTTTGTGTGCCAAACTGATTTAAGCAAATACTTAATGAATGTTAGGAGCATGTGTACAGAGGTGGTCCTTTTAGTTTATGTAAAACTGTTCAAGTGTTTCTTGGCTAAATGACACAGATTTTCTTGTGCAGACAAGGATTAAATTAAATGCCTTAAACCTTGGAGGTGGCCTTAATTAAAACAGTGATCCTTTTCCAGGAAGCACAGAACTATCCACTTTTGATGCACAGCCTGTGATGAATCGGTGTAGGTATGTTGACTATTTTGTTAATTCCTGAAGTAGAACATCAAGAACAAATTATGCCACTGTCTCTGTTGATACCTTTTGGCTTTTATTAGTGAAATTGCTTTCTGGAAGGGCTTTCTTTAGTTTTCTGTTTCCTGGAATACCTTTATTTTGTCACTTGCTGAATCTCTTCCATCAGTAGATGCTGAGACTCATTGCCTGTGAAGCAAAAGAAGGCTGAGTTTTGTATTGCACACTAACTTTCTGTGTTAGTGTGTGTTGGAGAGGATGGCTCCTGGCAAAATAGGGAAATGTATTTTTGATCTGCATTTAATTTTGTTGCAACATCCTTGATTTCAACATTAAAATCCGGAGTATGTTTTCCCATTAGAAACATTGGCAATAGATAAATAGAAGAGAAGGGACCAACGGGTTGGAAAAGGAGTGGTCCACAACTCTTTCCTCAAAGGAATTCCTTTGGAGAAGGAGCAAGTTGATCCTGTAAGGTCATGTAGAAGGGAATGAAAGACAGAATTAATTTTTGGCATAACTTGGAGAAGTTTTCTCTCCTTTCAGATGGTGTGAAATCACTTTATGCTAGTGATTTATCATTCTAATGCAACAGTTAATGTCCACAAAACTTTTTTTTTTCAGGAGCATGCTAATACCAGGTCTGTTCATGTACATATTTGGAAAAATCCTTATCCCATTGTTAAATACTATATTTAGCAAGCTGAACTCTATATTAAATTGATAGATTAGTTGAGATGTTTGAATGAAAGTGTTTTCATTGACTCCATCTGTGGGTATGGTTACACCAGCAATGGTACCACTTCATTACTATTACTGTGTAGTGTTAAGGAATGAAAAAAAAGAGAATGCTTCCTATATAAGAATATTATTATTATTCAGAAATAGGCTTGCTGGGGAAGTGGAAGGAATGAGTTATTGCTGCCTTAACCCAGAGTTGTGCTTGGTGTTTATATATTCTTCCATTACTGTGGCCTCAGAACCTTTCATGTACTTGCCTTAACTTGTTAATCAATTTTTATAGTGGCAACTGAGAGGTTGAGTTGCTGGGGTTCTCATCAAAATCTGTAGCAGAGCAAATTCAGGTTGAGTGTCCCACAGCTCAGTCTGATGTCCTGGTTCAGTCAGTGAGTTAAAGAGAGAACATGTCATAGGTTTAAATCTTTAGCTTTTCTCATGTATATTAATGGCTGGAGACAGTTACGAGAAAATGAGAGAAGGGCAGAGAAACCTATGTACAGAAATCACTTTGAACTTCTATCAAGAAAATGGTTCAAAAAATAAGAAGGTTGCAGAGTTTTTTGATCTTTCTAAGAGAGCTGCTTACTGAGGAAAAACTTGCATCCCACATCTCTGCTGTTCCAAATTGCATGGTTACTCTGGACTCTGTGTTAAAACTTGGAGTGAAAAACTTAAAGTGGTCTTTGTTTCTGGATGTGAGAAATGCAAATGGACACTGAATTCAACTAAACTACTGTTTTTAGTATTTTTTTCAGTTCTACTTTTTAAACAATATCTATCCATCCAGGAAAGCTCAGGACATGATGGATAAAGCCATCTCTTCATACTGTAGAGAAAACATAGCAGGAATTAACTCCAGGCAGTTGAGAATGAGTTAAATATTTTCCTGTCATAGGCAGTTTGGATTTAAACTGTAACTGGATTTAACCTCACTCACATTTCTGGTACTGTCTCTCTTATATTAAAGAAATGTCTGTGTATACTAATAAACAATTACTCAAGCTAGAGAAACTGAATTACAAGGGCAGACCTCAGTGCTACAGCAAGTAGCTCACAGGCTAGTGCTACCTTATCCTGGCAGTTTCTGGTATCCATAACTGAATACAACATTTTTGGGGCCCAAACGTGACACTTCTATTTTTGTGTTTATGTTTCTGTATCTTGGAAAGAAAAACCCTTCAGAAAAGAGAAATTAAGTGGCCGTGTATGAATTGTGGGGCATGTGCTTTGGAAGGTCTATGGATTCTGTGATCTGATCCTGTAGAGTAAGAGGCAATGTTACCATTCTCATTAAGACAGTTTTCAATTCTGTAGGCTGTTGAAGTTTCTAATCTGACTTTGCAAATGTTTGTTGGGTTTTGTTTTTTTGTTTGTTGTTTGTTTGGGTTTTGGTTTGGTTTTTTTTTTTTAATACAGCTGTTGATTTCAGTACTGAGTTCTGCCCTGGAGGTAACTGCAGGAAAAATGTAAAATGCATTGTCTGTGGTCAGTACTCACAGGTTTAAAATTGAGACTTGTGAACCCCAGTGTTCACTATTTCACTCAAAAGTACTTCAGTGAGGTCTGTTTTGTTGCCAAATTTGCTGCCAGCTTTTTGGCAGGAGAGCTGTACAAATGAAGTCTGAATCTTTGCTTATTTATATTGTCTTGGTTTATTTTTTAGCATTGGAAAATGTGTTTTCACTTTGCTTGTAAAAGACTGGAAAAATGCCCAAAGCTCTTTTGATATAAATTTCTTAAGGTGAAGAGAAATACTCTAGAAAAATTTAGTCCAAATGTGGAAATTTTGTGAGATCATCAGCGATTTGAAAAATGACCAGTAAAGGAATTTTTAGAATTGAAATTTGTATACAATGTAATGACAATTTTCTCTAGCTTTACTGTGACCTGATCTACTGATATTTAAGAATGCCTTAGAAATACAGGGATTGATTATGCTTCTCTAGTGAGTGGCAGTGCGATGCCCAGTCTTGTTTATACTTCCACATCCATGAATCCATATGGATCAGTTTAAAAGAAAGAAATAAAGGAGGAGGAGAAGAAACAAAAAAAAAAGAGAGAGGGAGGAACGAATCTAAACCAAATACAAACAGGAAAATGAATCTGTGCTCTTGAGCAATGTATGCACTCCAATGAGAAGTAACCCTGTGGTATTCATGTCCTAAGACCCATCCCAACAAGCCTGTTGTCATGGAGAATCTTGTTTGCCATGGTACTCCCAATTAGACCATGCAAGCATTCTCAACAACAAAGTGTTAAGTTTCAGGCTCAGTGCTTTATTGTTCGCTGAGAATGAAGACACCAACTGGATTTGACTGCTACTGCAGTGGATGTGTTTTCACTGTGTAACCTTGCACTGCTTCTTCAGTGCAGACTCTTCTGGAAAAGGTGAGTGTTCTGTGCATCTGTTCAAATACAAGGATGTCTTACCTAATTTTTTTGCATGCATCTGCATTTGTACTGTTGCTCTCTTACTGTTATTTGAGCTGTACAGACATAAAATGCATGGAACAGCTAAGTAGATTTTAAACATTTAGAAAAGGTATTAAGCAGCTTACTTGAGTGTAGCTGACCTTGTAAGCTCTCTTACATTTTCTGTTTGTATATAGTGCTGGAGGGCTGTTAAACTACTATTTAGATGCATGGATCTTTAATGTGAGAAAAATTTACTGAAAATTAAATCAGTGTGGGTTTTATAATCTTGCTGTTTCCTAAGCTACATGTGAAGAATGAAAGGCTTTATTACAAAAATGCATACATCTTCCTAGGGCTGGTGCATGAAAATTTGGGTTTTCTTGGGATCTGGTTTTGCTAATGAAAAGAAAATCTCACTATTTCAATGGGAAGAAAGTATTTATTAGCAACAGAAAGGAAGAAGCTATTTTTAGGACCCATGAATGGCATGAGGTGTATTTCTATGCCAGCTGGCTAAAAGTAACATCCAGCCGAGCAGCCCTACGATGCAGTGTTTTTTAGTGGCATAGGTAAGAAAATTGCAAGATTCTAGCTCTGCTTTGGGAAACCAGTGGCTTTTTAGGGCAGAATAAGGACACTGCAGCAGCGTGAAACTCTTTCTAGCACTTATTTGTCAGAGTTGAGCACTAGGGTTTTGGTAAGCTCATGTTTCTAACCAAGTGTAGTTGTTCTCTCCAATCAGACTGGACTGTTATGTTACTTTTCTTGACCCAGTATTGTACCACTGGGTGTAACTAAAACAAATGTTCTTTTCTGTTGTTTGTTAACATGGGATCCTGACTCTTACAAAACTTTTTCTTTCCAAAACTTTTATCTGCTTTTTCCATTAAAATCATGTCCTCAGATGAGAGCCTTTGCAAAGTACTCTCACTCCTTTGAGAGGAGCCCGTGGGGAGAAAGGTATCCTTTATCTGTAAGGAAAAAAAAAAATCTAGCATGTTTTGTTGTTGATGAAGTGTTGATGACATTCCTGCAGAAGATACTTTAAAATTTCTTCAGTGGAGTGTTTGAAATGGAGGTGGGTAAAGAAGGAATTTCACATTTTTATTATAGAAATGATCAAGTTTTTGCAGTTTTTGCCCTTACTCTGGTATGGCAGCATGCTAAGTAAAGCTTTTTCACTGGAGCTGAGGAATTCCAGAAATCTTGAGATGCAAAGTTAAGTTCCTAGAGGAGGTGTTTCAATATATGTTCCACAAATTTTAAAACAGTACTGTGCAGTATTTAGCCATCACTGGTTAAAGTTCAAAAACTGAAGCACAAATGAGCATGAGTCATTTGACAGTGGTAAAATAGCGAGGGGTGAGAAACCAAATACATAAAGAAGATGAATTTGAAAATTTTTCCTAAAACACTTTATGCTTCCCAGACTTAGTATGCATGCAGTGTAGCTTCTGAGGTCTTCACCAATTCATGCAGCAAGTCTATGTGCCTTTGTCTATAAATCATAACAAATGTTATTGGTGTTTTAAGATCATTTATTTATAAACAATTGATCAAAATTTTTATTCCAGGAAAATTTATTTTAGGTGATATTACATGGATTTGTATAGCTGTGCTGAAATGACTAAACTCTTGGTTCTCAAAGGTTTTAAAGCTGCATTTAGAAGTGTCTTACAGAGGCTACTTAAAAATAGATCTTAGTGTGCCATCTCATTAAAATGAATGGGAACGGTGATGTTATGCAAGAGGACAGCCTGTGGTCCATAGTGTGTTTCTGTGAATGAGGGCTGCTCTAACTGGATTTATTTTAGTCTTTTTTAACCTTCATTCTACCACCTTGAACCTTACTAAATGGCCTTATTCTCTTTTCTTGATAACATCCCTGTAGGTAGCAGCAGGCTGCTGTTAGGTCCCTCTCAGAGTCTCTTCTGCAGGCTGAAGCAGCTCAGCAAGTGCCTGAGAGCATCTTGGTGGCCTTCCACTAAATTCCTTCCAGTTTATCAATGTCTGTCTTGTGTTGGCAGATCCCAGACTGGGCACAGCACTTTGTCCATGCTTTTAGAAGTGCTGCTTTGGGTGATTTAATTGCATCCCTTGGTCAGCTGCCTGTGCTCCTGTTGGTAAGCTCGGGTGCTGTCCAGGTCCTTTTCTGCAGAGCTGTTCTCCAGGCTGTGTCAGCAGCCAGGGAGTTTGTGTGTCCCAGGTGCTTCCTGAATGTCACAAGATAGGTTCCTGTAGACCCAGTGTGTCTTTACATGAGTAGTTACATGCCTATAATGTGTAAAAATAGCTACTTAATTCATAAAGTACAGTGTCTTACCCCCCTGACTTTTTTTTTACAAGAAGGTAAATTGGGCTGGCATATGAAACACTAAACTTTCCTTTGGCAATATCTCTGGTTTTTGTTATGAATTTAGTGGATGTTGCTGCTAGTGATGTGTGTTGGAGTCTGAACCAATAACTGCTTAAGGTGCCTCTCTTTCATCTTGTTAAATTCTTAAGACTGGTTGTGATGTAATGTATGACTGGAAAGAAATAATTCTCATGAAAGTGCAGAAGCTACTATGAGTGACATCTCCTCCTGTGTGATAGGTGTATTATTGGAGTTGTTTCTTCCTAATCTGTCCTCTTTTCATCTTACTGTTAGTGGTGCTGTTTTCTTCTTGAATCACTAGCAAACAGGAGAGCCTGCTCCTGCTGAAGGTTATTTTGAAAAAGGACCAATGATAACCATACCATCGTAGAGGCCAAGAAATATATAAAGGGCTAAGACTATTAGTAGAGCAAAAATGCATTTCTGAGTAGGGTTACTTTATCTTGGGTTTTTACCCCCCAAATAAATAACAAAATAAAAATCAAAAGCATCTGTAGAAGGTCATGCTGCACATACCTAATATCCTCATACTCTGTACAAAGATAAAATTAGTTGAAAGGTTTTGTTGGTTTTGTTTGTTTGTTTTTTTACTAGAATGCTCTTGACAAAACCAAACATTATACACATCTGTTTATCCCCTTAATACAGGTCCAAAATACACAGGCAGTCTTGAAGGAAATCTGAGTAGTATGAGCTGTATTTCTGTCATACTTTTTAAGCTGTTCTTGGAAAAGCTACAAGCACTCTTTAGGGTTTTCTCAAATAAGTCTTCTATTTCAAAAATCTTGAGGTTAATCTGATCTTCTGTGTGACCTCTGACAAACATGAGTCTTGGCACAGCCATGAAATATCTAGTCATACGGTGTGTTTACTAAACTGCTGAGGTTAATCCAAGCAGATGTCAGTGTTTAAGCAGTGGCTGGTAGTACAGCCTGTACCTACTTTTGCTCTCTAAGCCAAAATACTGTGAAATGTGGTTGGCATCTTTTTTCCATTAAAAACATTGAAGGCCAACACATTGGGCCAGTGTTGGTTAGAGCTGAGAAGGGTACTAAAAAAAAAACCAATTCTAGGCTGTATGGGAGACTGGAGTTTTATCATTGTTTGGCCAGTTATTAAATGAATGTAAATGTTACTGGGTTTGTATGAAAAAAATGTCATGCTGGTATTGTAAGGATGCTACAAGAAGCTGGTGTGAGATGAAAAGCAGTATTGCACAGTCATTACTGAAGCTCAAGTCTTGGCAGGTAGGCTCTTGGAGATTTTTTTCAACTTTGCAATTTATTGACTTTTGGAGACTCTTACTAAGTTACTAATATTTAACTTTGATAGTTTTCTTAAAAAAAAAAAACCAAAACCCAACAACACAAAAATACAGTAATGATTTACTGCTTGTGCAAGGGACTGAGACTTCTGTACTAGAATTCATGGAAATTAGAGAGGAATATTTTACTCTTGGAATTTCTGGCATGTGGGTCTGCAAACTCAGTTCCAAGGCTTTGCCAAAGTCTTAAAACTATCAGGCAATAAATATATGACAGTCAAAACACGGCAATAAGAGAGAAACTCAGAGGCAGAAAATTTAGAAATTCTCAGAATGCTGTGCTCTGCAGTCTTGGTCTCTTCTGAGCTGATGGGGACAACTTTTAAGATAACTTCTTTCCTTTCCTAGTCACCCCAGTTCCTCCAAATTGAAGTGTAACTTCCTGATGCTGCCACCTTGAATAAATTATGTTGGTCATGTTGAAGTATCTCAGGATTCCTAAGTATACCAATGTGAGCAGCCATAAATTCTGTGTATCACTAGGATGTTGTGTATGTCAGTCATAGAATCATCCTATAGAATGCATATAGGTTGCAAGAGACCCATGAAGGTTATGTAGTTCACCCTCCCTGCAGTGAGCAGAGGCATCTTTAACTAAATGAGGTTGTTCAGAGCCCCATCAAGCCTGACCTTGAAAGTCTCCAGGGATGGGGCATCCACGACCTCTCTGGGCAACTTGTTCCAGTGTTTCAACACCCTCACAGTAAAGAAATTCTTCCTGATGTCAAATCAAAATCCACCCTGCTCTAGTTGGCTCATGTCCAGCTTTTTGTCCACCAATGCCCCAAGTCCCTTTCTGAAGAGCTTCTTGCCACACATCCTCCTTCAGCCTGTGTTGATAACAGGGATTTGCCCCTATACAGGTGCAGCACCTTGCACTTGGAAGGGGGCATCCAATGCTTGGAAAACACTTCAAGGTGTTATCATTTATTATTTGCCGTGAAAGCTCTTCTATTGCCAAGGGAGAGAAAATGTTTACAGTCCTAGATGTTTTTCACTCCACGTGTTTTTGGGAGAGAGAATTGTTAAAGGTGTTTTGGAAACTTTTTTTTGACAGCTGTGTTGCTTTTCAGAAATGAAGAGGAAAAATAATAAACCTTTCAAGCATAGTCTCAATTACCAGTAATTGAGGAAATGTATTATGAAATAATTCTTCTTGATATGTTTAAGTAAGAGATTTTTAAAATGGAAATCAGTACTTTTTAAATATATATTGAAGAAAAAGACTGGACTTACTGTCACTGTATGTAACAGTTCATCCTGGAGAGGAGAAGGCATCAGGGAGACCTTAGAACAGCCTTCCAGGACCTGTAAAGGGGGCTGTGAGAAAGCTGTGGAGGGACTGGAAGGAAGATGGTACGTTTAGGTTAGACTTGACTGTGAGGATGGTGAGACGCTGGCACAGGTTGCCCAGGGAAGCTGTGGCTGCCCCATCCCTGGAAATGTTCAAGGCCAGGTTGAATGGGGCCTTGAGCAGCCTGGTCTGGTGGGAAGTGTCCTTATCCATGCAGGGGGGTTAGAGCTGGATGATCTTCAAGGTCCCTTCCAACTCAAACCATTCTATGATCCTGTTGCATAGGTGAAAATTATTCTTATGACCTCATTTATGTTGTTTTCTGGATAATGCAATTTTAGGGGTTTTTTTGTTTGTTTGTTGGAATTATTTCTATTCAAATCTGCTAGTTCTGTTTGCATTAGCAGAGCTCTAATACCATGGTGTAAAAAAAATACATGTATTTTGGTTTTCTCATGAACTTATCAGGGCTGAGAAAGATACTAATACTTTGGATATGAAAGGCATATTTGCATCTCCTGTATTCAGGAACATCTTGTCCCAATTAAAAAGAAAGAGGGGGGGAAAGAGGTTTGGTTTTGGTTAAGTTACAAAATACTGCTTGGAGAAACCAACTGGAAGATGAGTGCTTTAAGAGAACCATCAGGGTATTGTGACCATGCATAGGCAGTCAGGGACATTTGTGTAAACTGGCAAACCATGTTTCTTGGAAGATTTAACAGAACTGGAAAGCAAAGAAGTCTGGACATAATAGGACTTAGCTTCAGTGTCTTTAGATAGCTTGTAGAAGAAAATCATGGCTGCTTCTGTGAACTGTTTCATTCTGGGTCGTTGGGAACTGCTGAAGTTCTCTTCTTTCTCCCTCTGGCATGTGTCAAAATGGGAATTTTTTCACTGCTTGCTGAAACAAGTGCAAGAGTATTTGTTTCCTGGTATACTGAGGAAAGGTGGAGATGTGTTGATGCATTTCCACTTTGTATGCATGAAAGTATAGGGCTGGAAAGGTGCTCCTGCTTCCTCAGGGCAGGCTTAGCACTTCAAAACCTACTGTGACCTCTTTGCTAAGAAGTCAGTGGTCAGCCTCAAACTGTGTAAAAACCAGAGCATGCAGCACTGACGCAGATTGTGACTTCTCTGGTCACAAGAGAAGATAGAATTGGTTGAAATCCATAGGACAGTGGTTCTGTGGTTGCATATGTGTTGGTCAATAAAGTAAACTCATAAGCTTCAGCATGCTTTTTCATAGTCAGGGTTTAACATTTTTTCATTCTGACTTCAAAAGTAAGTGTTTAACAAAACATGTGGTACATAAAGCAAATAGTGAGTCTGTGTTTTCCAGCCAAATGTGCTATCAAATGTCTTGGTTGAATAGTAAGCTACTGAAAGGGCCTAGTTTTCTGCTTTGTGACAGTTCTGTAATTTGATTTAAATGCAATATTTCAACCTTTGTATCCTTCTACAAAACTGCAAAACACTGAAGGGAGGAGAAAAGAAGTTGCAATGGTTCTGCTCTAGCAAGGAGCATAGGAAAATAATATCACACACAGGTTTACGTTTGTTGCCTTTGTAAGAATAACCAAGTGTGTGCTTGCAGCCTGGTCAGAGGGCTTCCTGGAGACAGGAGGGTTGTACAGCAATCTTTTCACACTGGTGATTACTAATTTTCCTCTTGGTCTTTAACCTGACTATGCCTGATGTCTGTCACAGCAAGCCTTAACTTGATTATGACTGGAAATGCCACAGCAGTAAAGTGGAGCTCTGAGCTGTGAAAAAGATGCAAGCAGCTGAGGAAATGAATCCATGGTGAATTCTGCTCTGCCTGCCTGTGTTGCCTGCCTGCTCTGCTCTTCCTACTACTAACTGGGACAGCAAAGGTTGTCTTTTGCTTTCCTGTGCAAGCTGCAGTGAAAGTGTATCCTTAAACAGCCCTGAAATTAAAAGGTTCCTTTTCTGTTATAGTAATTTTTAACTTACCAAAAGAATTCCATTCCACAATGCCAGGGCATGTGCTGTGGTGTTAGGAGTGCGTGTCTGTTACCATAGTGAATGGAAAAACAACTCGAGCAGGTTTTGAGGAGCAGCATATCAGGCTTGGAAAAGTCTTAGAGGTGATGACCTCCTCATGGCCATGCAAAAAATAACCTGGCAAGCACCCAGATCTTCTTTTAATGGAAAAGTATTAATTGTCTGCAGACTGTCTGGAAAGAATTACTACTTTTGGGACATGTAACTGTTTATATACACTTGCTCCTTTGCAGCCTTGCATGCTTTTTGTGAGCCTATATTTGCCTTGCTATGGTTGTTGACCACTTCTTGCATAGGCAATAAGGCACTGGGGATTGATGGTATGTGCCTCTCCAACTGGTATACTCATTCTGCTAGCTAGAATGAGGATTTAAAAAATAATTTATGCCCTCACATTTGTTTTCTAACTAATTTCAAGACCCTAAAGTAAAGGAGCAAGGTTTCTGTATGACAGTGTTAAGAGAGCAAGCCTCTTTCAGAGAGCATACAATTCATCTGGATGCACAGGGTTGGTATGAGATTTAAACCTCATTTAAGACCTTTTTAAGCTCCTAGGGCTTAGCTTCTGCATAGATTGTTGCCGTGCAAAAGTGAGGGAGTTTGACATGGTAAGAATAATGGGTAAATTGTTTTTTAGGAAGATTGGGGTTTTTTGCTGTATTTTACATTGTGGGTATTTTATTTTTGGAAGAGAAACAATAACTTGATGCAGTCTGGGAAATTTGAGCTTGAATTTTGACATGTAGTCCCCTTCCGGATGTAAGTCACTTAGGGTTCAGTATTACATTGTCAAAATAAGTGGGATCTTTATAGGTTTCTCTGGGATCACGAATGCCTTCTACCTCTGTTTAGTAGTTTTCCATATTGAGAAAGGAATAATCTGTTTGCAGTCAAAAACATTGCTGTGGTTTCTTGTTGGCTAGGCTGACCTGAAGACTTCTGGTAGTTTCTCACTTTTTGAGAAGTCTGGAAAATGTATCAGTATAAACCCTTGACTCCTACTCCAGTACTTTTTTTTCCTAAAACAAATGTTTTGGTAATTGAAAGGTGACTAAATTATTTTCTGGCTTTTTGTTCATATGCAATGAATTTGTTGTGGTTAGACTGAGAGAAATCTGATTCTTTAAATTAGTGTTTTTCTACATTTTGGGTACTGAGCTGTATAGTTTTTTTGTGGTTTTTTTTAGCCTCTTCTAGATTTAAGAAACTCCAGAAAGCTTACCTGATTCTCCTGGGCTATAAATAAAATGTTACCACCATTACCACTCATATGCTTCACTTCAGGGTTTGCTTATGATAGTAATTTTCAGTACAGCTTGGGGAAATTGTGTAGTGGATGGGTGCCTAAAGTAAAACCTTGGGCTGGATTCCTTCCTTCCAGCTCTAGGTGGGCTCCTGGAAGTGTGGAGCTCTTCTGTAGTCTGCTGAGGCCTTGGAGCAATTTGTTCTTTTGTTTTTTCCCCCATATCTGTTTCCTTTCTGCAGAGGAAGGTGCATGTAAATGTGACTGTCTTGGTGCTATGTGTTGCTAAACTGCGTTTTTTGAGTCTGTGTTCTCTCCTTCCATGCTTTAGGATAGGAATTGAACTGAAAAAAATGCAGATGTCTGCACATACTTTTGGGCAGCTGGCACAAGGTGGCTCTGAGCAAGGGGGTTGGACAAGGTGACCTCCAGAGATCCCTTCCAACCCCAACCATTCTTCTGTGAAGAATCAGTTCCTGTGTGTAATAGATGTAGTTAAAAGAGTGATATGTTTAAATGGATGCAGGCATACAAGGAATGTACTGTTGTGGTGGAGAGATAGTTATATGACTATCACAAGGAAAAATAATTTTATCCTTTAATTGTAATATGTCACTGGGCTCTTAGTTGTTTGCTTCATATTTTAAAGCAGTGGTATCTACACAGATTATGCAAACTGGTCATGTTTCTTTCTTTGAATGGGAAAGGGAAAAGGGATTTCATTCTTAAGGTCTGTGCTTAAAGTTTAAGTTCCCAAAATCATTTAATAGAAGAGCAATCTGTAGAATGCCTTTCCTAACATAGAGCCTTGTTATCAGGCAACACTCAAAATGTCTTTTCACTCTTTTTCAGGTAATTGAGAATGGGTCCTCAACAATGCTAAGTCTACAATGGGAAGTGTCACACTGCGATATTTTTGCTATGGGTGCCTTTTCACATCTGTGACCTGGACACTTCTGCTTTTTGTTTATTTCAACTTCAGTGAAGAGAACCAATCCTTCAAGAATGTGCCCGTCAAGGGGCTGGAACCTCAGAGGCCATTTCCAAAAAAATTCTACCCCCGTTTTACACGGGGGCCTGTTCATATACCTGAATTGCAACAGAAAGAGAATAAGATAGGAAATGCTCTTGGAAATCATGTCCAGGACCCAGTTAAGGGGGAGGTAGAATTCTCTCCTGAAATGGGTAAGTGGTTTTCAGTGCTGATGACAAAATTATTACAACAGTGGAGAAAATCAGATATTAAGGTTTATTTTTTAGAAGATTGCAGGGAAAATCGTGGAATGAACTAGTTTTGTTTGTTAAAATGCAGCTGGAACTAGTGACTGTATTCTTTAGGAATTAGTCAAAATTTGTTCTCTTGTATTTAATCCAAAATAGACTTACCATGCCTAATATTTACAGCTATTCAGTGTAAGTGTTACTATGAGGAGGACTGGATTATAAAGTGTCTGCCTTTGTTGTAGTTCTTGCTTTTAAAAGGTTCAATGTATATGTGTTTCATATTTTACTCCTGTGTTGACTGGGCTCAAACACCTGAACTTTTATTAGCCACAGGGAAACTCTACTCGCATGCAGCAATTAAAATTAATTTGATAACACTATGCAATAAAGAGGACCTGTTGATTTGGAGAATATCCTTGGAGTATGAAACCACGTACAAAAAAAGTATGTGGGACAAATTACAATGAAAGATTTATTGAGACGACAGTGGCTAGGGCCAAATCCTGCTTACTTTGCACCAACAAAGGTCTCTGTGTTTTGTTGGAGCATATTTCATCAATGAGGTGATTTGGGTTTTGTCTTCCAAATTTGCCTTCCAAACTAAGAGGCTTTCTATATTTAACTGCCTGTATACTTAACTGCTTACAGCTTGGTGTTCACTGTTATGCAGACTGAGGCACACTGTATACTGCCCTGCAAACTTGCTTATATTCTGAAGGCAGATGATGGGTGTTGTGGTGTCAGTGTCTGCTGCTTTGGGATATAAGGCATCTTACCTTCCATAGCCAGGAGTTTAATACTCATAGGTGACTGAAGTCCTCTGTTGTTGCTTCTGATGGATGCTGGATCATCAGATTGTAAGTTTTGTAGAAAAACACCAAAAGTCAGTCATCAGTTTCTGAGTTGGTCAATATAGCTCTGTGAAGGTGTAGGAAAAATGCCAGTTTGCCTTGTCCTGTGGCTTTACAAATGTTTATCAGTTCACTTCAAAAAAAGTGTGAGAGCCAAGTGAGGTGAAGGCCAGTCCAAAGGTGGCTGTTTCTTTCCAGCTATTCAGTACTGGCCAGGAAAGAATTTGGACCTTTTCAACTGAGAAGTCTCTTGATCTTCAAACCAAGTGACTGGTGTGGCTGGTGAAAGCCAAGGGAAATTATAGTGCCAGGATGAATTCTACATGAATCTACAGAAGACAGCTGGCTCTCTGTTAGAATTACATGAGGTGCTGCAGGAAAGGGCTTCCTGTGTGTATAGGGTAGGGCAGTGGTAAACGAAGAAAGCAAAAAATATGAAGAGTTTTGCATATGATAGCCAAAACCAAACTGTCATCTGGTAGGACAATCTATCTTTTCTATTTTTCAATCTGGGAGAGCCACATAACACTGCTAAAGTGAAGCCTAATGTGATGTTTTGATTGCAGAGCCCGTAGTTTCCAAGGGATTATATCTGCTGTTTGGACTGGAATCTTTCAGGCCTTTTGCTTGCATTTTGGGTATTACCCTTCATGAGAATGTTTTAAAAATATTAACATTCTTTCTTGTCTGTATTCAGAAGATCAGAAAAAAGCAGTTAGTGGTTGATTATGGACAGACTGTAGAACGAAACCTTGGCATGTGGTTATTATGCTTGTGCTTTCTGTAGAGAAAATGTTTTAAGTTAGTTTCCCACTGTTACTGTGACGCTGAGTATTTAAGATTGAGCTGGGTATCTGAACTGACAAGCTGGAAAACTTCCTTTGGAAATGCATGTGGTTCAAGAGAGGACTGACTTACTGCTTCAGACCACTAGTGCAGGAAGGATGACACTGCCACTCTGACCAGACCTCATTCCTACCCCATGACACAATTTACCCACAGTGGGAGCACTCATCCATGGGCACCATAGTGTCAGTCACCACAGGGCACCCTGTGTAGGTGTATCCCATGTCTGTTTCAGGTATACTGCCCAGCACTTCCCACTTGATCCTGCACAAATATCAAGGCATCTGCCCTTGATGTGATTGGTAGTGCAGCCATTGTTTTACTCAGGACTAAAAGTGGCAGGGTGTGAAATGTAAATGCTTGGAATGGGGATGCACAGAATTCCTTCCAGGTCATCTTATATCTGTAGGTATGTGTTGTTGCTGAAACACAGCTGGGAGTGACAGAGTTGTATTCTAAAGGCCAACTAGGATTTATTGTTTCAAAAGGAAGAACACTTCAAAAAATTTTTATGACCTTCTTTTTTTGCGTTTTGGGTTTTTTTGTGTTTTTTTTGTTTGTTTTGTTTTTTGATTGTTTTTTTATTAATTTTTTTTTTTAAACCCATTTCATTTTCTCCGGGCATGAGCTCAGCTGGCTTTTGCATACCTGTTGAAAACTGGAGAACATGAGATACAAATTGAGGCTGAGAGGAATGGGTTTATTTTGCATCAGAGAGAATGCTTAGGAGTGAGATTTTATTGCTGTCAACAGCAACCTAATGGGATGCTGTAGGGAAGATGGAGCCAGAGTCTTTGTGGAGGTGTGTGGGATTATAATAAGAAATTAGCAACCTGGTCTGGTTGGTCCTGTGCTGTTTCTGTTCACACTGGTGAGTATATGGCTCAGTGAGAGAGAAGCCTGTGGCACTGAGACAAGGCAGGCAGGAAGGCATTGAGGATTTCAACCCTGGCCTCTAGCAGTGTACATATTTATACCAGCAATTGCTGCCTCTGCCATGCTCAGCAACAGTTGATGCTTCTGCTAAAATAATCAACAGAGAAACAGCTCTGTTGCTATTTTACTTGCTGTCAGTGTCCTGGTGACTGGGTGATACAAATATGAAGTTCTGCTTTTTTTCATAGTTATTTTTGTTACTACAGACTTGAGAAAATGATATAAAACTGCTATTGTGAGGAGTTTTCTACCACTGTAAATGTATTTTCTCTCTCAACAATCATATTATAGACCCTTTGTATGAATACTGATGCATTGTGTGCCAGAATGTCCTGTGTTGCTTATCAGATGTTGGTTTTAGGTGGTGCTAGAAGCCATTTAAGTGAAGGGAGTGTGTCTAGTAAGGCAATAAACACACTGTAGCCATCAGTCTTCAGGGAATTATTTCATTTTATTATAGCTGCAAGGGTTAAGTATTACCTACTTATGAGGGGTAGCAAGAATAGTTGCACAAAAATATAATTCATTAATCCAGAGGGATTTTTGAAGATCCTAATGGATTATAGGGGAGGTTAAAGCATACATTTCAATCCTTGATTGTTTGCAAAAGATATTTTTGAGCCTCCTAGCTGATCTTGGCATGTTGGCTGCCTTTTTTTTTTTTTTTTTTTTTTTTTTCCAGGCATGATTTTTAATGAAGAAGATCAGGAAGTGAGAGACTTGGGCTATCAGAAACATGCTTTCAATATGCTTATCAGTAATCGGCTGGGATACCACAGAGAGGTGCCTGATACAAGAGATATAAGGTATGTACTAATTTTTTAAGAGAACAGTAGTATTATTTCATGTGCTCAAGGACTTGTCACACCCATTTCTCTTAGATGCTCTTCAGCCTCCTGTGTTGCTGAAGGCAGATTTTCAGCTATTTAAACAGCTGTGCTTAAGGTTAGGATTTTTATTCTTTGGCCTCTTCTGTCTTTCTTGACTCAATATTGTTTCTGGAGATTTTTTGCCAGCTGGAAAGGTATGTGAGAGGTAAAGCCTGACACGAGCTAGGCTTCATGAGAGAAGAATAACTCATGAATCTTAAAGCACTTTAGGAATGCTTAATGGAGAACCAGATGGGATAGACACTTATTCAAACTTTTATCATAATAATTTAACTTTTGGGAGTCGTAGGTTGCATGGACAGCTATTTTGATATAAGCAAGTTTCAAAAAATAATACTTTAAACAAAAGTCAGTGTGGAAAAGACCTAGGAATAAAACCTTCCTTCCATGATAACACATGCTAGGTCCCTTTCATCTTGCTAGCTGTGTACTCAGTTACTTAAAGCATGCCACTATTTTTTTTTGGTTTTGAAGCATCATTTTGAGATACTCAGTGTACTGTACCAGAAGAGGTACTATAATTCTGTTTGGTAGCTTTAAAAGATGGGCATTAAATGTTCCAGTAACCAACTTAATGAGACTTTCACCTCATGTACTAATTCACATTTGCTGTAAGCCAACAGTAGATAAGACAGAGGAATGACTGATGCCAAAAAGCTCTCAGTTTCTCAGTTAAAGTTATTGCTCAGTATCCACATTGCATTGCTCTGAATACTTTTTACTATAAAGCACATTTTTTCCTATAATCTGTGTGTTCGGGGGGAGGAGCAGGGGGAGGAACCATGGCTAACAAAAACAAAAAAAACCCCAGCATTGAACTGAAAAATAAATAAAACTACATCTGTTTGTCTAGTGGTTTCTCTGGTGTGGGTAAATGTAATGAATCATACTTCCTGAAATGTCTCTCCCAAGAGCTAAGTTCATTCCAAGTCAATGAAGACTTTTCTTGTATACCTCTGTGTTTGCATTTAAAGTTTGGGGTTTTTTATTGGATTTTTATGGGATTTTTTTTGTTGGATTCCTTCATGCCTGGCATCTTCAAATGGCATGGATCTGTGATGCTGTGCCCTGTTAGAGGTATGGACAAAAACTGAAAAAAAAGGAGAAAGAATGGTCTGCTTTGAGTGGGATTCATCTTGCATATTAAGATTCTTAACTTAGCTAGCTGCATGTTAGTCAGTTTTATTATACTTAGCAGAGGTCCTGTCAATGCAGTTAATGGAGCATACAGAGCTCTTCAGCTGACAAATGCACTTGTCAGCCTTAGGGTGAGCTGAACACTATCTGGTCTCCATTGACATTAAATGTTTTAATCTGCAGGATGAATCTCAGCCTTGGTTGTCTAAATGAACGGAATAAATTTGGTTGTCTAAATAGCTATTTAGCACCATTGGAGCCATTCTGGAATATCAAGCACAGTCTACAGCAACTGGCCAATATAGCTGTGGGATTTTTGTAGGCCTCATGTCATATTTTCCATTCCTGTATATGTCTGAGCTACCCAAGGGTACTTGACTGTTTTGACAGCTGAAACAAACCCTTAGTGTTTTCTCTTGTTTGTCTTTAGGATCTTTGATTCTTACTCTCTTCAAATCTGTGTTATTCTCTTTTCTGACAAGTAGCAGTGTTAATTAAGTCTCCATTATATGGAGAGGAATTTGGTGTTCTGAACCCTACTACAGATGTTGTGTTCAGGCTCTTACGTTCAAGTTTGGGGTTCTTCCTACACATGTCATGTTTCCTTGTTATTTAGGAAGTTTCAGTAGTGACCTAGCCCCATGGAAATACCACTGAAAATAAAGAGGTAACACCTGTATTTATGTTTGCAGATGTAGAGCCAAGTCCTACCCTTCTGATCTGCCTTCTGCCAGTGTTGTTATCTGTTTCTACAACGAAGCACTTTCTGCCCTGCTTCGCACCGTGCACAGTGTCCTGGATCGCACCCCTGCCCACCTTCTGCATGAGATTATTTTGGTGGATGACAACAGTGAATTGGGTGAGAGAACCTTGCAGTAAGACTTTGTTCAGTGCTTGCACTTCTTGACCTTCCTGTGCTTTATTGGCTGGTCAAATTAAAAATGTAGAAGCCATTATGCAAAACCAATCTCCAGAAAGTGTCAGCCAGGAGAGATGCGTGATGTTCCAAGAAGCCCACGATGACATCCTCTCTGACACTGGTGTTTTTTTGTTTGTTTTGTTTTTGTAAACTGATTTTTACTCATTTTACTGATGAGTTCTGTTTATAGTTCAGCTGTTTTAACAGTGCCTTGTTTGGGCTGCTCTGGCACTAATCTTTCTTTAAACTTTGTGAGCCAATGCTAACTGTGAATGCATCTGAAGGGAATCGAACCTGCATAGTCTCAGCTGAGGCCTTGCAATTAAGTTGATGTGGCACTATGGAAACAATGTGTGCGGATTTTTGTACTTGGTCAGCATTTTAGGTTGGGCTGGAGCTCATTCTTTGGCGGGAGGGCTCTGCGTGGCTCTTGCACAGCCTCTTGTGGACACCATAGGAGTAGCTGTCCGGGCTCTTGGAGCAGTTTGAGGCCCCCCAGAGGGATGGACCTTGCAGAATTGCTTTACTGTTGTTGAAATATTGATGCCTTGGCATTTTTCTCTTGATTAATAGACAGGGCAAAGACAGGCATGCAACTCAAGCATTTTGGCGCTTCAAAAGTGAATTGTGTGTTGAGGAATGTGTTAGTGTAGCAGTACTTGCAAGCAGGACTGCTCAAGTTCCCTGCATGCATCTTTGCAAGTCAACAACTTTTTGCATTTTTAAAATTATTTTTGTCTAGTACATATAATTAACTCCCTTGTTCTCATTGTTTGGTTTTTGGGTTAAGGCCTAACTCTCTCTGAAAGATTGAGATGTGTATAATATAGAATGAAATTATCTTGTTACACAGCTAGTTCATTTCTCTGAGGTCAGATTGAATGTTAAGATATGGGAGAGAACAAAGATGAAACACTCTGTCCCTTGATGTTACGAATGTGTAATATTTAAAAGCCTGGCTTCTTGTTTTTTGTTTTGGAACCAATTCACACTCCTTGCTACAAAGTCTCTTGGGCAATTTGTTGTTTTAAAATTTCATAACTTTTGTATTCAGAACTAAGCTTATTTCAAAACTCAGTCTTTTAAATGCAATAATGCATTTGATTAATGCCTGTGCTGAGGCAGTGATGCCATCATTCTGGTCTGTTGCTTATTTGAAAGACGAGTTAGTTTTGAAACATTAAAATAGCTACTGTTATCTTTCTCATGTCAAATGAACATATTTTGAGCCCAAAGATGGAAGGAAATATTGTTTATAGAGAGAATTAATCCTCTTAATGATGATGATGATACTACTGATTTTGCATGGCTGCTTAATTTTAATGGACAGAATTTTATAGCTGAAGGAAAGCAAAGTTGTTTTGGAGATGGAGGAAATGGACAAAGTCTTTGGACAAATTGCCTAATCTCTGTACCTCTTTATTTATTTTTTTTAAATTAAATTTCCCTACATTATTTAATTCATGAAAAGGTCTCTTTGAAATTCTATCTTCAGCTTTAAATACAGGAGCTCTGCTGCATATCAGTGCTGTTGCTCAAAGCTTGTGTCTTTTCCATCTGGTTTTGCCACAAGAATCTTCTTGCACTCAATCATCAACAGGCTGAGTAGTGAAGCAGGGATTTCAATGGCTTAGCTGAGCCATTTGTCTTTCTCTTTGCTTTCCAGTAGGATTTCTTTTTCTAGTATGACCTCTTTCTCCCTGATTTTAGGCTTTACCTGTTACTAGACAGGTTACAGGATAGATTGAGGGCTGTTAGTGCAGTCATGCTTCTACACAGAAGAGACTGAGAAACCAGAAAGAGGTATCAGGAGCATGGCAAATAGTCTGCAACTCAGTACATTGAAATGATAGCACCCCTGACTCCCATCCTAGATTTGTTATGTTTGGAGTAGCCTTGTTATATACACATGGAGCAGGATCATGCTAATGTAATTTTTGGAGACTGTTTACTGGCTAAAAGGAACCAGTTCTCTCTCTGGGACAAAATTTCTCAGGCAGGCTGTATTGAATCAATTTTTTGGATCATGTCAGAAGAAATCAGTCTTTCCATCAGAGATGAAGCTGACACACAAAAACCCATCAACAACCCAGCAACAAAAAGCCCCAAAGGTGTTTGAAACCAGACTGAGAATGGTCATGATATGTTCAGTCCCAGACAACGGCTGTGCCCAGTTTACAAAAAAATGCTGGTTTGTCCAGGTCAGAACTGGGAGCACAATAGCCATTAGGTACTATTGGCTCATACTTTGCTGCTCAAGCCTGTGTTGTGGGTCTGTTTTATCCTACTGCTGTTTTCAGAAGTCTCTGCATAGTGCATGTGCAAAGCTATTGCCTCCTGTATTGTACCTCCTGTATTGTACCTCCTGTATTGTACCTCCTGTATTGTACCTCCTGTATTGTACCTCCTTTCCTGCAGCATTATCTGCCCGAAGTGCTGAGTTTGAAAACTGACCTTTTCTGCTTTGTGCAAGCCATTTGTTTTCTGCACTCTTAATGTCACTTGCTGAGATACATCAGGTGAAGAATGATTCAAGAGCCAGCTTGTTTTAGTTTTACAAATCCTTCTGTCCTGTTTTTTTGAGTATTTCATTTGGATAACATCCTACAGATGACTTTATTTCTAGGAGACATTTCTAGGACAAGTTTCTAGGAAACGTTCTCAAAAAAACCATTTTTCCTATTGTCTCTGGCACATGATGTCATATTTAAGACTAGGGGAGAGAATTCCCATGACTCAAATTAATCCTGTCTGCATCTCTCCAGAGAGCTAGAATATTCCTATTGTCCTAGAATATTCCTGTATTTGCTCTCCGGTACCTTCTTATTCTTGATCCATGATGCCACCTGGCAGTGTAAGGCTGAGCCTTAACATCTTCCTGCTTCAAAGTTCTTGTACTCCCTGAAGGTTACAGCTTTGGCTCCCACATATAGGTCTTTGGCATTTAATCAACAATTTATTGTTTGAATTGACAAAAATCAGAATATTTATTCCAGCATATCCTCTGTTGAAGGTCTGCCTGTCTTTCTATACTTAGGGTCTTTATGAAATCTCAGATGGATTTTTGTTTATCTTCCTCATTTGATATTCCTCTTTGTCTTTTTCCCATTACATCAGTCTTCATGTGTCTATCTTCAGTAGTCCTGATCAAATGTTAGAAATAACTGTAATCTGGTGAAAAAATACTCTTAAAATTGTCATTGATGTCTGCTAAGACACAGTAGTGCCTATAGACTTTATGAACTTTGGTCTCCTTCTAAAGCAGATGCCTGCCAGCAGTACCTTTGATCCTTTCAGATTTTAGAAAAGCAACTACTTGAGACCAAGTTGTAATTCTTTGTATCTGATATTGTATCAGCTCTGCAGGAAGACTTAATGAAAGGTGTCTTCCTGCTTCTTTTTAAAGGTGTCAGTGCTTTAGTATATGGAACACAGTCATTTAAATCACTTGACTGTGTGAAAGGTGTCTGCTGCAAACAACAATCACCATGAGAAGAATCTGGAAAGAGAAATGCTATTTCTTTGTGCAATGCCTGTTTTTTGTTTGTGGGTTTGTTTTTGGTTTTTTAGCAGCAGTAATTGCCTTTAGCATAGAGTTCCAGTTAACTTGAGTTGTACTGTACTAAGGCTTTGCAAACATAGAAAAAAAAGCTAACACTCCAGTCTGTATTCAGGAAACCAAGGCTAAGAATAAAACCTGAGACAGTGGCAGCACATAAAAAGTTGGGAAAGGATAAGGAAGTGCTTATCAGCAGGAATGTACCCTATGGAAGACCCAATCATGGGGCCCATCACTCAAATGGAGTGTCCACAATGCAGGAGGGAAAAATAAAGCATTGCAATATGGAAAACACTCAAATAAAACAACAAATAAAGGACCCAGGAATGGGAAGGCAGTTGTATGGGGTGACAGACTGTCCTGATGCTTTTGTTTTCAAACTGTGCTGTATTTTGGGGTAGTTTTTTGGTCAAGCTTTTGGCCCTTTTTTTGAGTTGAACATCATGGAACTTCAAAGAAAACTTTCATGATTTCCATCCTGTTGCTGAACTTGTGTTTTCCTTTTCTCAGCTGACTTGAAAAAAGACTTGGGTGAATATGTTAAAACTCAGCTTCCCAAATCCACAAAACTGGTGAGAAATGAGAAGCGGGAAGGCTTGATTCGAGGAAGGATGATTGGAGCTTCTCATGCCACAGGTATACTTTCTTATTTCTTCTTTTCCTTGCATACTTATACCATATGTTAGTTGGGTGACTCCTTTCTGTAGTGCAGCTCTTTCAGGCAATGAATGTTTGACCTGTAATTGCTGTAACCCTCAGCAAGGGCTCTGCACCTCCTGCCATTGTCATCCATTTAATAGCCAGCCCAGCCCTAGACAGTGATCATGTTTTAAGCTGCACAACATTAGCGCAGGGGAAGAAAGAATTTAGGTTAATGCTATCTTAGGTGAGAAACATTTTAACAAATGTTTCAGAATATTAGTGACTTCTGAAAAGAGATGATTTGTGTTGATCTGTGGCTGTTGCATTAACCTATGTCTGGGTTCTGGGCAACCTGATCTTGTGGGAGGTGTCCCTGCCCATGGCTGGGGGCTTGGAACTATGTGAGCTTAAAAGTCCCTTCCAACCCTGACAGTTCTATGATTGTATGTCACAGCAGCTACACAGTGTCATCTTTGATGCCTCTGTGATAATTGGAGACCATAATTAACATTACTTGTGTATTTAAAGTGTTTACCTCATGCAGTTGATCCTGTTATTTATAGATTTGTATGTTTGTATCTCCTTTACTGAATTAGTCCTCAACTGAGGTTTTTCTGTGACTCACCTAAGGAGAAAGTATCAAGGATGAGTCAACATGCGATTGTGTAAATGTAGACCAGATGTAGTAAGTTCACAAATTGGTAGTTTTTAACTAACTTTAGAAAATTTTTGCTCTCTAAGAGGGGGGTGTTCTTTTTTCAAGTTAGACAAAGAGTGACTTGGCAAATTTGGAGCCAAATTTGAGTTTAAGCCTTATCTGAACCATTAATGCGTGGGTTTTTTTAAATGTTCTATGTAAGTTTGCTTTTGATAAAATGAGGTTATTATTTAAAAGGAGGACAGTGGAACAGTAAAACAAAACCAGTACTTGGCAAAATATAGTGAGGCAATAGACAATTTCCCCTATTCTTTCCCTGAAAGAATGTTGTGTAAAGAATATCTCCCTCTGTACCAGATATTGTGTTCACTGAATATTTTCTGCATGTTTAATGTGAAAACTATCACTCTAAGTTGGCAATCTGCTTCCTTATTAAAGAAACTCTAATCCATCAGTCTAATTGTAATGTTTCTCATGTAAGCTTTTCTATTGTTGGAGTGTTAATTGGGATAAATGATGTTTGATGCTGTATGTATAGTGTGAGCCTTTTACTATAATATCCTTCCTGGTTAAATTCTTTGGTGTCTGAGAAAGTATGTGCTGCTTTCTCAAATAACATTGAGTGGCAGATAAAGTCTTTTAATTGGTCTTTACTCATTAGCATTGTAATGACAAAACCCAGAGAGAAAATTGCATTTGCACATTCCAAGCTGTGCTAGGATTCATTTGAGTTAGTGCAATTTTAAGTAATTTTATTGCTTTTCTGAACTGATGGAATCTTTGTTTCTCCTCAGACAAATAACTGCCTGGTTTAATGGGGTGACTGTATGCTTCTAAGTTGTTTTCTTTAAAGCTCTTTCCCACTTTATTCTAGTATTACATGAGTTTTATATTGTGCCATAAAAATTCAGATGATTTTTTAGGGAAGCTCTCTCGTGGATCAGACTCTACTCTGACTGTGGCAGAAAATTGCCATGTAAACTGATGGCACTGAAGGGTTGCTTGGTCTAATACTGGTGGATTTGACTGTGCCCATCTAGGAGATTCACTCTCACTTCCCTTTTAAACCAGTATGAATTTTTGAGCTAATAAACTGACACAGGGCATCTTCTCATTTCATATTCAAGGATCATATGCTGTGGCCTGTGTCATGGATGAATACAGAATAATCAGTCAGAATGCTTGGTTTAAAATGCAGCAGTACCTGGATGGATGCTGAAGTGTGATACTGAGCAAGTCCAAGGTGATCACAGTCAGTGGAAAAAAGCAGCTTTGTCATGAGGATAATTCATCCAGCCCAGTATCTGTCATCTTCAGCTCTCTGTACTCTAGCTCAGGCATGGGAAGTACTCTGCATTAGGGCAGATACATCTCCTGACTCTTGCAGAGCTGGTCTGGTGATCATTTAAAGTACATTTAAAGGTACTGTTTCATTTAAAGTACAGCAGCTCTGCTGAATCTGAGGAGAATATTTGATGAGTAAAAATCCCTGTCAAAGAAATGCAGGTAACAGTCCTTTTGAGTAATTCCTGGCTGAATGTGAGTAGTGAGGATCTACCTTCTGCCTTGGAGACTGACCTAATCCCTATGGAGTCTGGTGTCTCACTGCTCCCAAGTGCAGATGGTGTTTCCCCTCTGTCACACAGGGTGGGGAAGATACTGCCAATTCTCTGCTGCCACTATAGCTGTGTTTATAACAGTGTGACTCATGTTACCATGGACCTTTGTGTTTTGTGTGTTTTGACCTCTGCAGGGAAAGTGCTGGTGTTCCTGGACAGTCACTGTGAGGTGAATGAGATGTGGTTACAACCTCTGCTGACTCCTATCAGAGAAGACCACAGGACTGTGGTGTGCCCTGTGATTGACATAATCAGTGCTGATACACTGACCTACAGCTCTTCCCCAGTTGTGCGTGGAGGGTTTAACTGGGGCCTGCACTTTAAGTGGGATCTTGTTCCTTTGTCAGAACTGGAAGGACCTGAGGGAGCCACTGCTCCAATCAAGTAAGGTTCCCCCTACAGAGTGTGAAACTCTGTGTAACATAAGGTTGATCAGAAGCACTTCTTAAGCATTATATCTAGGTGTGTAGTTGTAGAAGCAGATGCCTAACCTGTCAAATATCTGATTTTTTTTTTTTTTTTTATTTTACCTGCAAATAGTTCTGGTTTCTATTTCAGTGTAATTTCTCACATTTAATGATGAATTAGATGTACTTGGTTTACTACATCAAGAAAGCAGTCTTTTAGAGACTGCTTGTACAACAGCAGCTTTTGCTAAAGCCAGAAGTCTTAAGGAGATTATTCTATTCTGTGTTAAATCTGTCCAGTAATTTCACTTTTAGCTGTGCATTGGTGTTTGTGTCCAGTCTGTTGATGTGCTTGTCTTAATGATGATTTTGATAACCACCTTAGTGCTAGTAATAGCCTACATATCCCACTAATATAGGTATAATGATTTCTGTGATGAAATGATAGAGAAGTGCTAGATAGGGAAAATACATTTTTGTGCTCATTGGAAAGTGGTTTCCTAGCTGATGGGAGAGAACATCAGATCATTTGGTAATTTTCTACATCAACATAATTTTTTTGCTTTAGATTTCATGTATGTTTTTCCTCAAACAAGCATTTTATTTGTCATAAAGCTTCTTAACTGAACACAACTTTATGTGAAAATCATCTTTAAAATATTACTTGTCTCTGCACAATGTGGCAAATGCTTAAAACTGTCTGTGGGAAGCTTGTGCATGTTGGTTTTGTCTTCTGCATTGCTTGAGACCTGTTATGAAACATAAGTTTTGATAAAGCTTTACACCAGGACTTGAAAGTTACTTTCTGTAATCTTTTTATCAGTGGGAACTGTCTCACCTGTACAGAACTGTCAATACCTGGTTCCCATTGGGCACATAAATGTCATAAAATGTCAGGAAACACCTTTTTTACATAGAAGACACACATGGCTCAGACATGAGAATAGAAGCTGTGTAAATCCCTTTATGAGAAGGGCAAGCTGGTAGAGCAATGGCAAGAAGCTGGTTATGGTTTTTCTAGTTGCAGGTATCCATCTCAGTACAGAATTCAGGTTTGGATCCAGAACTTTATTTTTTTACAGACTTTTTACAGTATTTTTTTGCTTGCTGAAAATGTGGCACTTTAAGATTTGCAAAGTGAATCAACAACTGGGCAGTTTTGTCTCTTGTTCTTTTTTCTTGTGCTGTAAATGAAGAGCTTTTCAGGCTGATGCAAGCAGCTCCAGCACAAGATTCTCTGCTGTGGTGTGACAGCTTTCTCTTTCCATGTTTATCCATCACAAGATTTGGTCTGAGAAGCCAGAAAACTTTTTAAGTTACTTGACAGTTTCACTGGCTTGTTTTGGAAGTGTCACTGAGACAGTTTCTGATGACAGGAGGGAAAGGACAGATTGGGAAAATCTTAATTGTGAACTAGCATAGAAACTAATAAAATCTATGTTCTGTAAGAACTGTTCTCACAGTTAATCTGGAGCATACCCAAAGGTTAGTTCTGGGTGTCTTCAGCACTGTTGTTGTAATCTTTCAACTCGCTTGTAGGAAATACTCATGTTGAAAAGGTACAAAACTTAATAATAAAGGGAGTCTAATTATCTAAAATATTACATTTTCTCTGTGTCAAAGTGACTTTTCCTACTTGGAGGTCTCTGCCTGCACTGAAAAACAGGCTAGTTTGCTACTTAGCCTTTGAAAATGGCTTTCTATCAAATGGAAAGTTTTACTTTTTAGAGACCTTCAGAATGAAATATTTTGGTCTTAGGAATAGAAAAATTGAGAGAACAACCTTTCAACACAGGTTTTGAAGTGACAGAAACTGTAGTAGAAAATGGTATGAGGAAAATTAGCAGGGAAATCTAGACTTGGATCTGGGCTTGGATAAAAAATGTCTGTTCCTAATCCATTTTGTGTTCAACAGTCATTGGATTTATGTAGTGTTTTTGTTGTTGAGTACTCTTCTAGGGTGTTCCACATATTATCACTTTGTATTAAAAATACTTCTCGTTATCTCTTTGTGATATAATAGCAATTCAGCCAAGAGGCTGTACAGCAGGGGTCATATACAGATTTTTACAAAACAGAGCACCATTCTAGTAGCACACAGGCAAGGCATGATGAACCCCAGGGAGAACATCTATGCAAATACAGACTATAAATAACTTAATAAACTTATCGTTGCATCAGTGATTAAACAGTGTTGCTCCTGGTATTTAAATTCCATCTGTGCAATAGAGTAACATTTATTTTAGCAGGCTCCTGGCTTGTATAATTTAAATTTGTACTTTGTTTCTTGACCTAATTTAATATAGGGAAATAATATATAATCTGGATTCTACTCTTTCTGCAGTTCAGTCAAGCCTAGTCTGTATAATTTGCTCCTCAAAGAGGGGCAAGAACATTATTGTGTGTAAGTGTACACATTTGTAACTAAGGGAATTTGTCTTCTGGTAAAAACATTTCTTATTAAAGGCAGCTCCTAAGACTTGTAGTAGAAAACTTCATGGAAGCCAAACTTACACCAATTTTTTTTTGTTTTTTTCCTTCCCCCAGAGGCAGCCACTTTGATCTGCTATCCTGTCCTGTCCTTTTTCCTCCATTTTCTGCTTGTGAAAAGGTTTTGAGACTAGAAGTGCAATCTGATGATTTCTAGTGTCTGCAGGATTTAAATTGTATTTTTGAGATCTAAATTTAAGCACTGGGACTTGCCCATTCAGCTAAAATGATTGTTGGTTTTGTGTGTTTGGGGTTTTTTTTGTTTGGTTTTTTTTTCCCCTTCTAAAAAAAATTAATTTAATATTCCTTTTTAGGTCTCCTACTATGGCTGGAGGCCTGTTTGCTATGGATCGTGAGTACTTTAATGAACTTGGACAGTATGATAGTGGCATGGACATCTGGGGAGGAGAAAATCTGGAAATATCCTTTCGGGTAACTGAGCTTTTATGTGCATAGGAGTATAAACCTTGGTGTCTGGCTGCTTCTCTTCCCTGTGGCCAGTATCTTTAGCACTGGAAGTGGAGGATGTAGCACTGTTTGCACTCAAAAATTGTCACTTTTATTCCCAGTAAGGATGCCTTCAGTAAATGCCTTTACAGTGATATTCAAGATAACTTTCAATGGGAAGATTAAAGAGAATTTTGAGCTCTATAGTTAAATATTTATGGCTTTCTCTTTGGTGGAGCATCTCAGAACAGCTATAGAGAAGCATAAGAAAAGAATAATCACACAGATTTCTGAAATAAGTTTATAAGCAATCTCTAATGAACTTCACAAGTTGATTAAAAAGATCTGTGGCTCACAGCAGCACTGATAAGTAGGCTTATTATATTCCCTTAGAGATATATGGGTCTTTTCAGACACTTCAGCCTCCTTTTTTAGGTTATGAAAATGTAATTCTTTTAATTACTGTATTAAGAGTCACGTAGATGAGTGAGTTTGGTTGGAAAAATAGTGAGAAAGTCATAATAAGGAGATTCAAAAGTGATCCTTCATTAGGCTGCTTCTATTTTATCATCTTTTCCCCATCACTCTCCTGAAAGAATAACTTTTTGTGCTCAGGATTCTGGTTACCTCTTCACTTTGGTAGACTTATTACCAGGTTTGATAAGAGTCTGCCTGAAAATGAGATGCTATCAGGAGAAATATGGAAGGGGGATTAAAAAGTGAAGTTATCATAAAAATCCAGATACAAGCATACAACCCCCAAACCTTTAGAGAAATCTGTTGGATGGGGTCATGAAGGAAATTAAGATGGGAGTGCAAAACTAAGAACTGGCTTTTAATAAGTTTGAGTGGCTTTAAAGGGATATGTACTGAATAAATAAAAATTTTCAAGTCTTCAGTACTAAATATATATCTGAGCAGAAATGTATGGAGTATGAGGAAATTATTGTTGCTACTATGTGATACACGGGTTCAATTAAAAAAACATTGAAAAATTGGAGTATATCCAAGGTTTTATAAGGTGTGGAAGCCCTGTCTCCCCAGGGGAGAGTTGTAAATAACTTTATCTTTTCCAGAAGGAGGTTTAAACCTGACTTGATTATAACTGCTAATGTGAGGTATTTTTCTGAGATTGGAGAACATGTCAGTCCAACAAAGGGCCAGTACTGATAATTTGCTGGAACCTGAAGTTTAAAAAGAAATGTAAAAGAAAACGAGTATAAATTAAAAGTATATTTGGGGTGCAGTGCAGCTGGATTAATGCACCTAAATGTAGAATCTAGATGTGACCAGTATTTCTAAGTTACCTGTAACTGAAGCAAAGAGCTGTGTAAAAGGGTTGCTTACACTTGAAAAGCTCACCAGGCTTTCTTGATGATAGTGGCTGATCTGCATTATCTTTTGTGGCAGTGTAACACATTATATCTTCTGTAGGCAAATAAATTTAGATACCTTAATCTGCAAGTTGAATTCAGTCCATACATTTCAGCTTTTTCTAATAGATCATTAGAGCACAAAGCTTTAGAAAATTGACTGTTTTGTGAAAGCCGTGATGTGTTATGTGGAAAATTATGTGAAAAAACCATTCTTTTCTAACCTGAAGTTCTAAGAATTTAACTTGTCACAAGGCATGATGTGTATGACAACGTTGTTGACATCATCATTTACAAGTACATGAAATAGTAGTATCATGTGTGTATATAAATATATATATTTGATGTATAAGTATCAGGTGCATGTGTGTATAGCTTATGTATAAGTATTATGTATACATGATTTACCCATCATATTTAAACATTCCTTGAAGAAGGAGAGGACACAGTGAGCCTTGTGGCATACATGCAGTGAGGTGTGTTCTGCTTTTGTATGAACAGATCTGGATGTGTGGTGGAAGACTTCTGATCATCCCCTGCTCCAGAGTAGGACACATTTTCCGTAAACGGCGTCCCTATGGCTCACCAGGAGGACAGGACACGATGGCTCATAACTCCCTGAGGCTGGCACATGTGTGGATGGATGAATATAAGGTCAGAGTAAATTCTAGGTCATGAAATAATGTTATTAGAATTAATGAACTGTACCCCAGTAGGGTCTGTTAGCATCTCCAATGGGCTGTTCCTTCTGTAATCCACTTTCTTATTGTTATTTTTTGTCTTTGTTTTGAAACTCTGTCAGATTGTCATTTGGCTTTTGAGTGCTCAAGTCTACTCCGTGGTACTTATACTGCTTGCATGAGACTGATTTATGCTTTTAATGCAGTAAAAGATGACCAATGAGTTCACTTGTGGCCCTGCATTGTTTTGTGTCCAAATCCATATTACCTGGCAACCATATACTTCATATATGCCTTCAAGTAGTTTACATGTTGGCAAGTCAGGAATTTTGTTTGTTTGCTTGCTTATTGCAGTCTGATTCTTAATCTGTTTTGCCTTGGAAGATCAGTCAGGATTGACTTCTGAATTCGAGGGCAAGCATATTCCTTCCTTGTTTTCAGATCTTAGGTTTTAAATGTTGATGAAGTTTTTGTGAAGACCTGAGCTCTGTGATGTTTGAGGATGTTTTGCCTTGTGAGACCATAGGATTTGCTGTGTGGTCAGCTCCTGTGGCCCCTATAGTTTCTATACAAATCATAATTTATTAACTCTATATTCTGTAGATACTTATGTTTCAAATCCCATCCTTTATCACACTGCTCTGTCAGTTTGAGAAACCTATTAGGGGTCATTAATTTTTATCTCCCTTTTTCATCTCCGTAATGCACTGGTAAATTGGATCTATCCCTTTCCCTTTTATTGGTGTCTGGGCACAGTTGTTTTGAGATTTATGATGTCTTTCTCTGAAACTTGGAACTGATTCTTTGTTATGGATTCCAGCTAATAGTGCTTTGTCCAACAAAGACTTTAACTGCTGAGTCTAGCAGTCTTTTATCACAGACTTGTGTCCTGAACTTTTCCAGCTGTTTCTAATCTGATTTTCTGACAGTTGCCAGAGGCTGTCATTATGACAGATTTATGTGTGGAAGGCAAGCCTAGAAATATTTTTGCTTTTATAAATGTTATGCAGATATTTCAGGGCCAGTATAATTTACTGAAGGGATATGATTAATAGTACAAAGAGAGACTTAAAGGACCTGTTTTATGGAAAAGAGCAAGTTTTAATATTTAATAAACAGCATTGCACAGTGGAAAGGAAATGAGCAAAATTTTCATAACTTTCAAAAGCAAAATGTAGAAGTAAGTGCATGTATACAATGGAAATAAATAATACAGAAAAGGTAGGGCACTAAAATTTGAACTTCACCAGGAAAGATGCAACTGAAATAGCAGAACTTTTTTGAAGCAGACCAGTTTCTGATAGTGATGTCCAGTCTTCAGACTTCCTCAGGGTTGTCCAATGTACTTAATGGTTCCCCTTTCTCTGCCATTAAAACAGCAGTGACTCATCAAGTGCATTGAAATGCTCAAAGATCTTAAGAAGGACAGATGTGTAATTTGATTTGAGATGATGCTGTCTGTCTGAATATCAAAAACATCAGTAAGCAACTGAAAACTTACAGAACCACATTATGGTAAATAAATTCCAGGTGTCTACTAGAGGTTAATCCAACAAAATACCATAGCTTAGTGCCCTGAAAACTGATTCCTAAATAATATCTAGTTAAGTAGGTAGTTAATGTGCAAATACAATGCTTTTCCTGTGAGGTCTGTGAATCTAGCTGGAATTAAAGACTCTGCAGTGGGATTTTCTTCTAGTTTTGGTAACAGTATTTGGGTCATATTGTACATTCATGAATTCTGTTTGTCCCTCTTATCTCTGCATTAGAGTTGAACAGCATGTAAGATCTAAATAGTGGAATGCCAGTCTCAGACTTAATGGTTGAAAGCAATAGCAAAATGAAATGAAACTTTGGGAGTTCTATGAACAGGAAAAAGTTGGAAATCAGCAATCTAAAATTCTTCTTTCCTTGATCCCAACCTGTTTCTTTTAAATACAGGAGCAGTATTTTGCTTTGAGACCTGAGTTAAGGATGAGGAACTATGGAAATATTACTGACCGTGTAGAACTGAGAAAAAGATTGAACTGCAAGTCTTTTAAGTGGTATTTAGATAATATCTATCCTGAGATGCAAATATCTGGGCCCAATGCCAAAGCTCCACAACCAGTTTTTATTAATAGAGCACAGAAACGACCGAAAATAATCCAGCGTGGAAGGGTAAGATAAACTTTCTTAAAAATACAGAATTCTGTTTTTCGTTGTGGTTTGCTTTTTGTTTGTTTGGGGTTTTTTTATTAGCTTGATTTTTTTTTTTTCTGAAAGATTTGCTTAAATACAGAAAAATAATCCGTTTCCATGAAGCTAAGAGTTTTAGTTTTGCCACAAGAGCTGTATTGAAAGTAAGAATTGGTGCCTTTACACAGAGGCAAATGAGTTTCATTCTGGTGTGTATTTCAGATCATCTTAAGACTGGATTCTGTTGCATGAGGTTTCTTAGCTCAAAGCTCCGAGTTTCAGAGTTTTATCTTTAGAATGCACTTTCATCACTATTGGCCTGAAAATGGTTTTGGATAGAGAGAAATTTGGCCTAAAACATTCATGCTGTGTTGTTTTATATAAAAATACAATGTAATTGCTTTCCAAACTAGTGTTTTTACTAAGTAATTTTCTGCAAGGAGGAACATTTGCATCTGAGACTGACAGCATTTCTAGTCTTGACTGTTAGATAATGAAAAAAAAGTTTTGCTCTTTTCTTTCTTCAAAGTAAAAGTGAAGAGTTACATTTTTATGTGTATTCATGAAGGAAATAATGATTAAATTCATACCTTAACTCTGACACCTGTGTGTATGGGTTTGTGTGCAGGTAAAGCCAACATACAGTTGCATCTGATATCTCCCGTGCCAGATTTGTCTGACATGGGCTACTAATGCTTCCCAAAAATAATGAAAAACTTAAACCTGGGACAAGTTTCTCAAGGTCTTTTCTGTGAGAGAGAAGACTTATAACCTGTTCCATGTGCACATGGGTTATGGTTAGCAGAATGTCTTCTAGCTCAATAATTAGAAGCATTAAATAGGGATGTAGCCCTTCCTGCAAGGTAGACCACTCTGCAGTAGCTGTTGGCAGTTGTTCCTGCAAGTAGATTGAGGCTGGAGGACCCAAGTTCCTGCAGAACTTACTGACTTCATTAGTTTGTTTTTTTTTTTTTTTTTTTCTTGGAAGCAGCTATCTGGGAATCCACAACTTGTGCAATATTTCTATGACTGTATCCCAGCCAAGTTGCAAAATTAGATATTAGGGCAGGCTTGTAATTTCCTTGAATAAAATGTATACAATGGGCTTGATTCCCCTAGTTGCTAAATGCTGTTATTCCCCCAGTTAGACATTTTTATTTTTTTTTTTCCTTCATTAAATTTAGTAGCTCTGCTTTCATTCAGACAGAAGTTTAACTAAGGAATTCTGATGTGTGAAGGGTACTAAGAGATCCAAAACCCTTAACAACTCTTAAAGGGAAATCTTCCTAGAAGTAATTTCCCATGGCTTAATCTGGAGCAAAACCTTGCTCACCCTTTATGAAGGGTGACAGGACACAGAAAAATGTAGTTCCTAGGCTTGGTTCTCTGGGGTTCAAGAATTATACCCAGAATTGTATGAGAGAGTTAGCTTTGGCTCTGATGATTTTATAAACTATTTCCAGATGCCTACAAGGAACAGAATGATCAGCCAATGTCACCACTGTGTGCCAGACACTTTAGGATTTGGGATGAATCACTCCAAATCCCAGCTTATTCTCAAAAACTAATTGCTCCAGAGATAAGTGCTGGTTTGACAGCTGGGGGAGAATTGTAATGATCACAAATAGTGACAGTTCTTAACAGTGTTATCAAATGCTGGTCATCATGGCCAATAAAAACAAGGACAGAAATCATATAAATCTCATGTAGCTGTAGGTTTGAAAGCCTTCTGATGAGTGAAGAATGATGAAAATGAGATCTCCTGGGGTCTCTGGGGTGTGAGAAAATGTTACTTACAAAATTTTGTTGAATTTGTTTCAGATGTGTGTAGGGAACAGGAGAAACATGGTGCACTTGAGGAGGCTGTTGATGTGCCTCAGGACAACTGTTTCCAGAAGTGGTGTTTAGTGAGGAATATGATTTGATAGTTGTGCTCTCTAATTTTTGCTATCATGTGGTGGAGCAGTTCCTCTTATTACTGGAAGTGTCTTTTGGTTGCTAAAATTTGTAGAATTAATACAAATGCTGAGACAGCTGTGCATGTCTTCATGATAATGCAGTTAGTTAATTATTCAGCCTAGCCTTGAGTTCAGAACAGCAAATTGTTTTTAACTCTACATTCAGCTCCAGGTTGGAAATCATTAATTTTAATGTTGATGCCCAATCTGGAGCCCTGCTCCCCCCCACACACAGTGATTGTCAGTTCCATTCCCATGCACTTGGTGGAGAGCTCTTTGTGAGGAAGGGAATGGCAGAGTTGTGGCCATTGATAGAATAATTTCCATTCTCCTTTGTACCCTTGGCTGCCTCTGGTGCAGTTCTTGATGTGCACGCAGTGATTTTTTTTTATTATTTTATTTTTTTTTCCTGAATAGCCTGATCCCCACCACATTGAGGGAAGAAAAATAATCAGGATGAAGTCTTCTGCTGGACATCAACGAGTTTAGGGCTCACATAATTTAAAGCCAGAACAGAGGTGTTTTGCCTTGCTGAGGAGCTGTGGGGTTACCTACATCGACACCTTGATGATTCTTGGAATAGGGCAACCTAATCCTCAAGTTCTGCAGAAAATCTCTTGGGTGACTTTCAGGGTGGGCATCATGCCCACACCAGGAGAGATCACTAGTTTGTTGGAACCTTGTTTACTTTGATGGCATAGGGTTCCAGTTTTGCATCCTCTGGCTGGTTCCTGACCTGAACGTGGTCCCCTCATACAACACAAGTCCACCTCAGACTAGGCAGTGCATTTGAAGTGGAATGAGCATTTGGTGTCCAAAATTCTCCCTTCTTCCCTGTCATTAAAATAACCCAGCTGGTGATTATGGCTTTTCAGTTACATTAACACTCTCGAAAATAATTTTGTGAACAAAATTATTGTTCTCTGAAACTAGGTCTCTGAAATTGCTTGTATTTATGTAATTCCTTCTGCTTTTTAAGGAGGCTCTCCTTCATGAGGAAAGGCTGTGGGATGAGACAATGTTTAATCTAAACTGTATTAAAATGTAGGTGAGAGTACAGCTGGTATTCCTGAGGCAGTAACTACCCAGGACCCAAGATTTTGGAGAGAGAAGAGGGGAAAGAAACTTGAGTATGGCCAGCATATGCTAAGCCATGTTGTGTGTACCATAAAGAGAGAAACTTGATGTAATTAGAGAGCAAAATGGATCTATTTACTAGTGGTTTTTTTCTCCAAATTTAAATGAACAACAAGATGGTATTTTAAAAGAGGGGGAGATTGGGGTTTTTTATTGCATGTTGGTTGTTTTTTGTTTGGGGTTTCCAAGTTTTTTTGTGAGCAAACTAAATCCTAGAGCTTCCAAAGCATTGCTGTCTGTTCCTTTGGTATGTGATGCTTGTTCACATTGTCCATCAAACTGTTTTCCTTTCATAGCTATATCACCTTCAAACCAACAAATGTCTGGTTGCCCAGGGCCACCCAAGTCAGAAAGGAGGCCTGGTAGTGGTTCGGGAATGTGACTACAATGATCAAAACCAGGTATGATATTTCTAATTCTATTGAATAATTAATCACATCTTACAAATTACTGATACATTTTCCTGGTGGCAAAATGTCCTAGTATACCATTAATGAGCAGGCTGATTTCAGAGTGTTTAAATGGCAAGTCTTGACGAGGAAACCATGGAGTTAACTGCTTTGTACTTACTAATGCTAAGTGTTGGATATTTTAATCTCCTATCTTTATGACATCAATCTTGATATGTGGCTGAAGACAATCCTTAAGTGACTCCTGACAGGTTGATAAACCACTGATAGACACTTGAGAATTTGTAGAAGCTCCTTCAGCCAGTTCCTCACTTTTCCTGGCATGCTTTTCTTTGTGTACTGTTCAGCTAGTACTCTGCTGCTGGTTTGGGGTGAATGAATGATTTCTTGTTAACTTTGGATAGAAGGAATTGTAACAAATTTAGAAAATTCTTTGGCTATAAGTGAGTATCAATAAAGAATAGGTATGAATATCTAATGAGAGTTTTTATATTATTACATGACGCCTTCACTGTTTCACTTCTGTTGTTTCAGGAAACAGAAATTTAGGACCTGGATAAACAGTCTCTGTGACAGAGGGGTCTTCACCTAATGCCATGAAGAGTTTTACCTAGCTAAGAACTACATTGAGAACATTATGATTTGGGAGCCTATAGGGCCCAAGTCTAAAAACTAGATGGTATCTAAAGAGAAAAGTAACCAAAGACACAAAATAAATGGAGCATAGGATGTAGTGCAGTATAGATTTGCCAGAGGTGGGTTGTGCAGGGCTGACTTGATGCTTTATGAAGTGGGCAGTAGTATATAGAGCATGGGAACTGCAGCAGTATAAGGAGGATGATTTATAAATAAGAGTCCCATCCCAAAAGTTATAAGCTTTGTCAACTAATGGGACTTCCTGCCACAGGTTGAATGTGTCAGGGGAAGACAGTGTGATGGGTGTTGTCCAGTGTCTGCATGACTATAGTTGACTCTAGAGATGGGGTCTCCAGTTGTCACTTAGAACCACACAATACATCCCAGTCTTACCAAGTTGTAGGTCTCTTCACATGGAATGGGATTAAGGGTTTTCTTTCATGATCTCTTCTGTTAGCTACAGGAAAGTCAGGAAGCTGTACTGCCTGTGTAAATGTAATAGTGACTGATTGGCACCAGTGAGTACATTTTCAGTGCTAGAGGTGTCACACTGCTTCCTGAGCCATTTGTTCTGTGAATGGGAAAGCAGCAGTGGCTTCCAGTGGATGATGTCCACAGTAAGAACAGATGTATCCTCACAGTTACTGTTTCCTTTCTCCATTCAGACAAGTTAATGGTCAGATCATTGATCTTTGGCTTCTTTTTTCGTGAATCTAGTTTACTAGTGGAAACTTAAGTAATTACTTCTCATAAAAAAAACCTGGCTGTGCTATCTTTTCCAGTGATTTTGTTCTCCAATCAAGTATGTTAACCAATACTGTGGTTTTCTGCCATTAGACTTATTTTGTTCTAATAAATCCCAGGAGTGCATTCAGCCAGCTCTCTTTTATATCCTCTTGAACAATTTTGCAGTAGATACATGAGAACAGTGTAGAATGAGATGATAATTAACAGCTTCTGCTTATGAAAACAGCAAGAAAATTCCTGAGTATTGGAAGCTTTTTACTTTTGTTTGTGGTAACACTTAACCCATTGGCATCTTCAGCTCATTTTTGCTTTAGAACTGTCTGTTTTATGCCTTTGGCCTACCAAGACTGTGCTGGGTTTTGTGTAAGGCAGGTACCTCTACCCTGGATGCCTACTGGCAGCACATTATATGTGTATTACTTAATACACATAGTTCAGAAGTTATTCTGGAAGATGTCAATATACACTTTGCTAGCAGATAGATACTGATGAAAAAGCAAAAATCCTACAAAATTCTAAGTGTATTTTGACCTCATGTAAGCTCTTGGCATCCTGTGACAGCAACTGCCACAGCTTGGCTGTACTTTCTCTGGAAATACTTTAATTCTACTTGGTGCTGATTTCATTTGATGTCAGATATTTTTTTGGTGAGGAGGAGGAATAAGTTATCACTGTTTATCTCCTTCCAGGCTGCCTTTATTCTGTGAATAGGCAACACCTTCCCTTGAAAAATACATGCTACTGCTCAAGAAATTGAAGGAACAAGGTGCAGCCTACCTGGGAAAATGTGCAAAGGGCTGGGAAAGCAAAACTGGGCCTTAAGAGTCAATGATTGCAGTTGTTTTGGTTGGAAAAATATCACCTGTGTAATCTTTTGACTGGAAAATTGTCTTTAGTGCAATATAGAGGATGCATGCAAGAGCTTACCTTGAAAAGTGGGTATATGGGAAACCAGGCTCCAGAAGGTAGTCACACTGGCCTCACAAGCCAGTCTGTTTTGCCTTTAGCTTTGGTTTCTCTGGCCTCCATGGCTACTATGAAATTTTCAAATTCTCACTTAACTCCTTGATATAAAAGAAATGACAGACGTTGTGTAACTTGCAGTTTTATTACCATTATAGGTAATACTTCTATTTGAAGGTTACTTAGATGATTATCATCAAGTAAAGTTAAAAACACTCAAGCACAAAAAACGTCAGTGTTGAAGGAGGGCAGAAAATATTTAAATCACTCTGCAATATCATAATGAAAGACTGGAGATGTCTGAAGAATGGAAATAAACTGTGGTGTAGATTCTACCCAAAACCACCATGCCAAGGTTAATCAGATGGTAATCAGGAAACAAGGATGTGGAAGCAGGATTTGGGCTAGATACTGCCCTAAAAGAGTTAGGAGCAGAAATAGTGACTGACAGACTTGAGAGAGAAGCCTCAAAGAACACTGAAGAGGGAGGTTTTGGAGTGAAGCACAGTGTCCGTGATAGGACTAATTAGTGGGGGTGTTTGTGATCTAAGAGCTAAAAAAGATTGAGTTTGTTTTGTAGCTAACATGTGCTTGCCCTCTTCCTGACCTGAGCACTTAAAGCCAAGTTCCTTTTCCAAAAAATCTCTTCCTAAAGTCCACTGAATTATGTGGATTTTTTTCTACTGTTTGTTTTCAAATATGCTCTTAAGCTTTTCTTTCTGTGTTATAAACTCTTTGTGTGTTTACTTCATTTCAGTATGTAACTTTTCTCTTACTGAACAACATATTAAGCCTTAAAAGTGTGACTCTTGCCATTCCTGCTGGGGATGGTGCTGAGGTGTCCATGGGCCTTTCAAAGGTAACTAATCACAGCAGAGATTTCAGAATAGCTCTGTTAACACACTTGTAGTACTTTGAGTATGTAAGAATACATGCTTTACAAACTGTTCAAGAACCAGAGTCCAGAAGGATGTGCTCACATCATGGCTGTTAGTTTGCTTTTCTTATACAGCACAACTAAGTGTGAGAACATGCAAGTTAAGTCTGTTTGCTGCCATAAACTACTGAAGGAGCACATTTCTGTGTTCCCTCTAACCGTGGTCATGAAACATCAAAACACTGTGAACTGAACTATGAAACAGAAAGCATGTACCTGCTTAGCCTTCAGGAGGATGTTGTGTTTTCACAGTAGCAATAGGTTAAGCCAATTATAGACTGCCAAACTTTGCCATTTCTGATTTTTCACAAGTCATTTGGTGCTGTGATGTTACTGTTACTCATAACAGGAGCTGAAGTATATGCAGATAGCTGTGATGGTGCAAGTTGCTGGGCACATCTCTTCCTCAGTGATGAGTCAGCTTTTTTGTGTTCTTAAGCTGAATTTTTGTCTTTTAAAAACTATGCCAGAACAGTAGAGTGTTGCCAATCTAAGCAACAGATTGTAAATGATGAAAGTACTGGAATGCTTCTCTTGTGGGCATGATTCATGGCAGGGATTTTCTTTCACACAAAAGGCTGTTTCTGTAGTAGTTACTGTTTTGTATTTACTGAAACTTTTCAATGCATTCCTCTAGTGCTAATGCAATTTGCAGACAAAATAATAAGAGTGTATGTCCACAAAGCTTTGCCAGTGGGCCAGCCATGCCTTTTGCTACAGTCCACTGCACTCTGAAACCAAAGGGTTCAAACCATTTTGAAATATTTATTCCCAAGGAATGATGAGCTTCCTTCTTCTGTGTATTACAGATTCTTTGATTTATTCTTTTTCCCTAATTTGGGTGGTAGGCTTTGTTCTAACAAGAGTTGTCTTTACTGACACTGGACTCAAATCTTCTATAGTTAACTCCTTGTTTCAAGAGGAAATGAAAGTGTAGGCCATCCTCCTAGATGTTGAGGCACCATTTAAGCCCTTTCCTTACTTGAATTTTCTTCAAAGTAGTTCAACTAGATGTTACCTACTCACTGTAGCAATAAGTTAATTTTCATAGACACAAAAATGTTCAGTAATGCAGTCACATAGCTCTTCATTGTGGTAAAAAACTAATCCCTTGGGGGATCACTGAGATATGGGGTTTTATGGAGTGAGTGAAGAGCATGACTCTTTTACCAGCCATGGCAACCTGAAATCAATAAAGAAACATGAGTAAAATCAGAGAAAAGAAGTTCCACTATTCATCCTTCAGCAATGTCACACTGGGGTCCTGACAAGGAGTTAAAGTGTAGTAATCACTGGCACTGTTCAGGAAGCTGTGTATGAGGAAAAGCTCTGTTTCTACCTCCCTAGATGTATGTAAATGAGATTAATTAAGTTGTCTTGGCAATCAAGCCATGAGAAAGATGGGTGATTTGTTTGTGTGGGTGAAGCAAAATCCTGAAGGTACTAGAAGATCCAGCAAACCTCAAGTCTTAAATCTGCAAGTAGTCTGAGGGGACTAAATTAAAAATCCAGATCTTCCTAAGATGGCACCTTTGTAAAAGAAGGTTTATGCTAACAGAGTTTTTATTATCTGCATAATCCCATTTATTTTGTTCACAAGACCTTCTCTGGCAAATCCTATGCATCAACGTGTAGGTGACCAGAAGGATTCATGTGCTGTCTTTGCTCCAGCAAGAGAATTCTTACCCCAGATCTGTGGGTCCCATTTCCACTATGGGAAAATTGAACCAGCTCCTGCAGTCAGGGTGGCTCAACACGAGCAGGACCTCTGTGGCCAGAGGTGAAGGCTTTGACTCTGATGTGTAGGAAACTTGGACAGGCATCTGAGCACTGCCAAACATGAAATGCTTTGCATTAGGGAAGATCTCTGGGTGCTCTGGGGACATCTAGGACCTCAGAAGGGCTGGCCAGCAGCTGGATGGGCCACTTCCCTCCAAGGCTCTGAAGATGTCATTGCCTCTTTCCTCTTATCCTGTTGTCTGTGTTGAGAGTCAGGGAATAAGGTGATGATAGAAAGGGGACAATCCTACAGCGTTCACTAAATTACATCATTTATTTAGCCCAAAATATGGTCAATTTCATTATGGAGAGAGGTTTTCCCTTAACATCTGCCATTTAAAGTTTTGTTTGAAAATAGAGGTGATTAATTATATTCTCACTACATCCCAGTGTTTTTCTTTGGCTCCAGTAGAAATGGTCAGTGGTTTTCCTTAGACCTGTGGAGCATATCAGTCATTAGGATGCCTGTGGGGAACTGCTGTTAGAGGTGCTGCTTTCCTCTGTGGTGAGAGCTGGGCCTGACTCCATTTTCAGAAACCAAAATTTGACAGTGATGCTGTCCTAGGTGTGAGGAAGTAGATGCAGAGTGAACATCTGTTACCTTTCTAAAAATAAAATTTTAAAATGTGGTGGGTTTTTTGGTAGGAAATATGTGGGAGGATTAAATAAGGCATCACTCAGAACTGAGGTATAAATCCTAGGCAGGCACTTTATTGATTATTACTTCTGGTATTTTGCTTGAGCCTGAACCCAAGCAAATCATGGACAGAAGGAAAATCAGAGCAGTTTATTCTCCTTGTAGATCAGATACCAGTGGTGATGCTGGCTGCCAGGAGATGTTTCCTTCTCATACTGGGCTGTTGTTCCTGACAGCCTGTAACAAAAAGAGCTAAACATTGTCCTTCCAGTCTTCAGCATACAAGTAGTTAATAAATTTAGGAGCATTCAAAGGTTTGCAGTTACAAAACAAAAACCCCAAGGGAGTGGATTTGCTTTCCTTGTGCTTGAAGCTGTTAATAAGCTGCAAGTTCATACTAATAATGTAATCTAAATTTGGAACCATAATGTGCCCTAAATTTGGGCTTTATTTTTTCCCTGTCTCCTTTCTTTGATACACCAAACACATAATTAATTTGAAATTAATTTTGGCTATCTTGAATAAACCTTTCTGGAGAAATATCACACTGGCTTTAAGCACTGTTGTGTGTTTTTTGCTATTACTCAGCTTTTGATTAAAGGTCTGCAACCTAGCCTGTGTCACTGCAGTTTTCTCTTTCAGTTCTTGCCAGTTTCATCTGTTTGAATTATCCTTTTTTTTAACAATAATACTTTCCTGGCAAGTCCTGCTATTTCTATATTCTCTCCTGCTCTTTAATCTTGACATGCTCTCTTTCTCATGACAGGGTTTAAACAGAAACATTATGTTAGAAGGCACAGAACACCTGAGGTTAGGGCAAATTTTAATGTAATACCTGCCCACCCTGAAAGGAGACCTGCACTGTGTTATAATAGTTATAATGAATAAACTATGCTTTGCTGTCCAACTGAGGCAGTGTCCTGAATTTTAACTCCCTCCAGCTGGCCTTAGTTTCATCAGACAGAAAAAAAATTAATAAAAATCAGAATTTGTTCTATTTAATTTTATCTCTGAGTGGGGAACTCCTGCAGCCTTAGAGGGTGGGGAAAAAAAAATAAATCCCCCAGTGGCCATGGTTACTGCAGCATTGAGCTGTGTGAAATAAAAACAGGGCTGGGAGAAGAGTGGACCAGAAAAACTTGGTGCTTCTGGAGGTACAGATCCTTCTGGTAGAGCTGTGAGGGGCTCAGTTCCCTCATTCCCAGAGGGAAGGGAGTTGATGCTGGCAGATGTGGTGGCTGAAGAGGGATGCTCCTTGTACAAACCAGCCTGGGGTCAGGTCTGGGAATGGCAGCAGAGGAAGAGACCTGGCCAGCTATGTTGTCACCTTCTCAGCATCCAAAAGGGTTGGGAGGTGCTGCCCAAAGGCAGGGGCACTGTGCATTCAGGGGGAGAGGTTTGGTGTTCAGCTGCCTGGGATCAGCATCTTCCCTGCACTGCAGAGTTGCACTTTTCCCATATGTTCTCCTTTTCCTTACCCAGTATAACCTGGGATGTTTTGAGGTGTACACACCAAGATTCTTTCGTTTCTTTGCTTTCAGGCATAGGAGTCAGAGTCTCCTGTTGGTTATGAGGGCTCCAGGTCCTCTGCCTAATTAATGTTGACAGGCCTGAGGGCACTGAAGGAGGGAGGGAGGTCCAGCAGCTCCTGCTGTGGGGCTAGACTGATGGCCCAGCTTCTCTGAACCTTCAGCTCTTCCTGATGTGCTTAACTCCAAAGCAAGGTGGACTGCAGCAAGTGAAGATGCCTGACACTTTTTTTTTTTTTTAATGCCAATAATAAAAATGCTTGCTGCTACTGAAGTAGCAAGTGAGAAGGGTTGAGCCAACAGCCTCTTGTTACAGGTGATGATGGTTTTCAGTGTGATAACAGAAAAACTCCTGTAATGGCACAAATTCATTGTAGTTGAAGGTGCAGATGTGAACTGATGCATTCTTCCCAGGGGGTTGAATTCAGTTCTTACCATTATATGATTGTGTAGGTTCTTGAGGTCCAGGTCAACACATTTTCATGTTGATACAGCTAAAGCAAAGTGGGTGTCCTGAGCATGGCACAGGTTGACTAGGGAGTGAAGCATCTGTAACTTCTGGAGCCTGTAGTTTTGAAATGGGAATGGTGAAGCAGGGATTTCTCCCTGGAGAGCAGCTTGGAAGGTTTTGATAAACGCCTGCATGCCAGTAGTCATATTCTAATTGAGTGAAGATCTCTGAGCTCCTGGCCACCAACTGCAAGGAGTAGAACCCTGTGACCAGACTGGGGACTACTGTAGGCTACCTGGCACCAGAATTTGCACAGGTTGTTTTGGTTTCTCATCATTCAGCATCCACAAGCTGACCCCAGAGCACAATGTTAAAAAAATTCCTGTGTGTGTATGGCCAGATGCAGCAGTTTCAAAGAAGCTGTTGGACTAAACCCAGAGGAGGAGACAAAGATGATGAGGGCTGGAGCACTTCTATGAAGAAAGTCTGAGAGAGTTGGAATTGTTCAGCCTGGAGAAGAGAAGGATCCAGGGAGACCACAGAGCAACTTCCAATACCTGAAGGGGCTACAGGAAAGCTGGGGAGGGACTTTTTTCAAGGGTGTGGAGTGATAGGATGTGGAGGAGTGGTTTTAGGCTGAAGAGATTTAGATTAGATATTAGGAAGAAATTCTTTAGCATGGGGGGCACAGGTTGCCCAGGGAAGCTGTGTCTGTCCCTTCCTTGGAAGTGTTCAGTGCCAGGTTGGATGGGGGTTTGAGGAACCTGATGCAGTGGGAGGTGTCCTTGCTCATGGCAGGGGGGTTGGAATTGGATAATCTTTAAGGTCCCTTCCAATCCAAATCAGTCTGTGATTCTAAGATCAGAGATACCTTTTGGCCTTGTGTGCCTGCCAAGCTACTTCCCTAGAGATCTCAGGCCATCTGCTGTCATCCAGTGTCCTCCTCTGACCCCTGTGCTGGCTCCCTTCATGGAGCTGAGGCAATGCACCAGTCTCCTTCATGACTAAAGGATCATCTCTGGATAAGGAGATTTATTGCCTGGGTCAATGATTTGGCTCAGAGAGCTGCTGGTCACCTGCTCAGTGATCCACCACCTGCCTCTCCTGTTATCTTGCCTGGCTGCCTGGACAGGAGGGATATGTGGGCAATTCTTCATTTAAAAAATTTTACTTCAAGAGCAGAATCACAAGGGCTCCTGTCAGTGCCTGTGCCTGGGGTTCTGGTGTGGTGTTGGGAGGCAGCACAGCTCCGAAGCTGCGTTTCAGTTGCTGGAAAAAAGGCAGCAAAGCAGCAGTGGGTGTTGCAAGGCACATCTCTGACATCCTGCTGCTGAAGCACCTTCTCAGCTGAAGCTGAACAGAAGATGCAAGACACCTGGCCTGAGGCACAGGGGTAAATGTCCATCTTCTCTTCCAGGTGTGGGTTTACAATGAGGATCATGAGCTGATTTTAAATAATCTCCTTTGCTTGGATGTTTTGGAAACTCGCTCATCCGATCCACCTCGCCTCATGAAATGCCATGGTTCTGGTGGCTCACAGCAGTGGACCTTTGGGGTAAGTAGAATGTAATTCATAATAAGACTTCTTGAATAAGACTTCTGTTGAGTTCCCTTTCCTTTGGAGACCCTTTCCTTTGAGACACAGGAAGTTTTCTGCAGCCCTAGGTATCTTTTTTTCTGCTTGCCACAGCCTTTTGCAGGATTTGTGGCTCACAGAGGGCTGCCAGAAAACCAGGTCCACTCAGCAGCTCTCTGTTGTGTTGTGTTTGTGGGGAGCAGCCCATGTGGCAGCTTCTGCTGAGAGCTTAAAGGTGCAGAGGATAGGGCCAAGGATTTTCACAGGAGTTTTCTTCCAGTTGCTTCTGCCCTGTAGCTGCATCACATCAGTTTAATCACTTAAGGATCTGGAGTTGCTCATTTCACAAAACTGAGCCAGTGCTGCATGCACCAGATTTGGCTCCTGGGTATCAAAAGAGGCTGCTCCCTCATGTACTGTACTAGAGTGAGTCTGTAGTACAAATATCATTGAGCAAAGAGAAGGCTTCTTCCAGAATTGCCTCTTGCACTTCCAGGACAGCTCTGCATAACCTCTTTGGTGTTCATACCATGCTGCTCACTGGCAGCACGAGTTGCCAAATGTTTGGATGTCCAGAGGCAGGTATGGTGTGAGCCCCAGGGCTGTGCATGGCTGACACTTGCAGAGCCATCTCACAGCAGTGTCACAGCCACGACTCCACATGGCAGTGGGAATAGTGAGCTGAAAAATATTGCTGCTGTTAAGAGATAAGGTTCTTCAGTTTGAGTTGATGGACAAAAATTGAACAAGACTTGAGAGAATGGCCACTGAGATTCATGTGACAGTGGGTGATATCTGTGGTGGTGGTGGTGGTGGAGAGTCTGGGCCTCTGGTGTGAAACAGACTTTGAGCTGGTTATTGGCACTGGGGCTGGTAGGTGTGAAACAGTGTCAGATTGGTGCTTAGTTATTATAGAATCACAGCAGAATTTGGGATGAAAGGTCATCTAGTCCAACCCCCATGCTGGTGGGGTTATGATCAGAAACAAAAGAGAGTGAATCAAATCTTAGGATTGGTTGGGAAAAGAACAGGAATCAAAGCAGAAAAACGTCACCACACCATTGTGGCTTGCCTGGACTGCACATGGTGGTCACCTCCTCTGAGGAAGGCTGTGTTAGAGCTGGAGAGGGTTCAGAGGTGAGTGGCCAAGCAAATTGAAGGTGTTCACATGAGGAACGTGTGAGCAGGCTGGGACTCTGTGGATCAGTGAAGATTTGTGGGAGGAAGGGGAAATAGGACTCCTGTGTGAGTCAGTGGTACAGAGAAAAGCCAACTCTGCAATGTCAGTTACAGCACAAGGCTCAGAGGGGGCATGGGGGTGTTGTGTCCTTGCTGTGTTCTGCTTCCATGGACATCTGTTTATGGCCATAAGCAGTGACACAGAGCATGTCAGGTTCTCAGGTATCTTCTTTCCATGCAGGACAGCAGGAGGTTGGGTAAGAGGAGAAGGATCTGTGTCCTTTTCACACTTGACTAAAGGAGTCCAAGAGGCCTGTCCCATGGGGTGACAGCTCCCCAGCACGCAGGGCTGAGCTGGGGCTTTGCTGTGGCTTGGCCAGATGCAGAGCAGGGGTCTGACTGTGCTGCACTGGAGCCTTGTGGGCTCCACCTTTGCTGAGAGCCAGGGAATGGTTTTGATCATCCTTCCACCTCAGTAAGAGACTGTGGGATAAACAGAATCCAAACTGGGGCCCTCTAAGGATGTGAGGGACTTAGTTTCGAGGTCTGAACCTGGTGGTTATGAGGTGTGCTCTACCCTGGCTTTTAAATGGTGTCAGAGAGGCTGCTGAAAGGCTCATCTCTCAGAGAGGAGCATCCCCTTCCCTGAAGTTACAGCTTTTGGCTTCAGTGTGACAATGGAATGGAATTTTTAATAAACAAATCCCATCTGTCTCTCTGTCTCCAGAAGAACAACCGCCTGTACCAGGTCTCAGTGGGGCAGTGCATGAAGGTGGTGGATCCACTCAGCCACAAAGGGTACGTGGCCATGGCCATCTGTGATGGGTCCCTTCCTCAGCAGTGGCATTTTGAGAGCTGAGACACCCGAGAAACGTTAAGACAAGACCCAGTTCCTCTTCAGCCACGATTTCAATTCATTCTGGAGGGCTTTGTGAGGAGCCCATAGCTGCTACACCCAGCCCCACCATTGCAAGGACCCTTTAGAAATACTCTGCTGTGAAGAGCTCTGTGCTTGAGAAGGTCCAGGTGGGAACTGGACCCTGGTCAGATGCAGCAGTAATAGGAGCAGCCCCAGTGCAGAACAACATGTAGAAGTGCAATTTATCATTGTTTCCTTGGATTTCCCTGGATTACTGAACTGTTTTTAAGCAAGAGAAATTACTAGAGCAATGTAATTTAAATTTTCAGATTTTAGCTTTGCGGATCTTTCAAATGACAATGATGGAAAGGAATCCTCTTTGAGTATTTCATGTGCAGTGTCTCATTAATTTACTTTTTTAGTATGGTTTTACTGGCCAAACTATTTTACTTTTTCTGGAAAATATTTTTATTCCCTTTTACCTTCTGAAAATTGTCGTTTGTAATATTTAAATCTAGTTCTTTTAATTTACAATTCTAGAACATTTCATGTAGCTTAAATTCTGAGGTGTCATTCGTCAGCTCATATTTAAAAGAAAGGAACTATTACAAAGTCTATTTTGATGATTCATGACAGTAGCTGCATTTAAAATAAAGTATCATTTTTTTATTAATCTGTATGGCCTTACTCTTTGTAGCTTTGGGCCTGAAGGCACCAACTTAGAGACTGATACAAACTCATGTTCACACAGTTTGGGTCTACCCTTGGTTTCTCTCCCTTTTTTTTCACAGCTGAGTCTTTCTCCCTCTCTAAAATCTTGGAAAGTTTGACAGGTAATTTCTCTTTTAATTTTTTTCTTTTTACCTTCAGTTCTCTGTTTCCCTGCCCCAGTTTATTTCACTATTTACCTATCTTTGACTTCCTGCCTCAGTCCTGGATGCTTTTTCAGTGCATGGAAGCTGCTGCAGAAGAAAAAAATCTGGGTTTAGTGTATTTTTTCTCTTTATGGTGTCCCAGTGACCTCCCCTCCCTGTGGAGCATGGACCCCTGATGCCACCAGGACCCGGACAGCCTTTCCCTTTTGCTTGGGCAGCAAAAACATTTTCCAGCTGCACAAATACTGTGGTGTCCAGTTATAGACACCCATGCAGTGAGAGGCAAATAATAATGTTGGAGTAATTGTAGGTCCAGATCTTCCTGCAGAGTGAAGATTCACTTGTGACAGATTGCATGAGGTCCTTCAGCCATCTGCCAGGGCACCCATCCTGGGGGAGGAAGCAGCAATGAGCAGGTAAGAACTGTCCCTGGGTGCTCTGCAGCTTCTTGCCTCCTTCATCAGTTGTGGAAGCTGCGAGTCACAGGCAGGGAGGGGGGCAGCCAGGTAAGCAGGGTTTAATTTTAAACCAGAACAATAAGCTGAAGTTCTTCCAGGTCTTCCAGAAGTCTTATCAGCCCAGTTTGGTCCTAACAACAAAAGTCTTTTCAAAACAACCACATCTCCCTTCAGCAGCTGGATGTCAGCTGAGGTCCATGCTGGGCAGCCCTGGGTCATGGGGCCCTTGTAGGGGCACCCAGGGCTTTGAAATCAGTTCCCAAATGGCTGCTGAACCCTTCCAGTAGCAGTGAGGGTGATCCAGACCCAGGCAGCAGTGTGCTGACAGCTCCTTACACAAATAGCTCTGTCCTTGGGGGGGCTTCTGGGGGGCTGGTGCATGTGGAATGAATTCAGCTCTTGCTGGGGGTGCAAGGATGGGCTGCAGCTCAGCTCTATCTGATTAACCCTGACTGCTCCCACCAGAGTGTGAAGCAGCAGCTGCTGCTGGTGGGCTTGATGCTCCTGGACATCTTTTCCAGCCTTGATGATTCTGTTCTGATTCTGGTACAGCTGCTCCCAGCTGTGTGTTGGGCTTTCCTGTCCACTCTCAGCTTTGTTTTGGCTGTCAGGTTGGTTGTGCAGTAGCCTTGCTCTGCCTTTTGTTCTGCAGCTTTAAAAAAAACAAAAACTCAAAAAACAACTCCTCAAACATGCCAAGCAGCAGATTGGTTTTATTTATGATCTTGAGTCCATTGCCACACAGAATTTTGCTCCCAGTGAGGAAATTTGGAGGGTTCTGTCAGAAACGGCTCGGTTTGTGTGGTCTTTAAGTCTGCAATAATGGACAAGAACGTAGAATTGATGGACAACTGAGTTACGGCTGGATTGTTTCTTAATATAAAGAAGATAAATATTCTACCTCCCTCGCATACACATTATACTTTGTGGTTTTTTTTTTTTTTCAATTAGCACTACCCACATTTGCAGCAGTGTCTGGGGACCTGCAGCTTCAGTGGGACGGGGCTGAGCCACTGCCAGGGCCTGGGGACCAGCGCTGGTTCCCAGCACAGATGGAGTTGGTGACATTTTGGATGGTGTCAGTTGGTTCTGCAGTGAACAGTTTTTGTCCAAAGCTGTGTCTGTTTAGTGCTGCAGCTAGGCAAAATTTGAACAAAAAGAGGGTTATAAACCTTCCTCTGTGAACACCCAGTCCCCACCAGATGATTGTTGTCAGGTAGGCCCTGTTTGAGCTTTGATAGGTGGGAGTTCATAGGGGTTTTTTCCTGTATTTGTGTGACTGCTCACAGTTGACCCTTGGGACTTCAGCTGAATGGGAAGTAGAAGGAAAAGCCTTATCTGTTATCTCAGTATGCTGTGGTCATACTGAGAAATTTATTACTTGTGAAAAAAAAGCTGTCTGGGACTGAATTTCAAGCCTGTGTCAAATACACAACTTCTTGACAGCTCGTGGAGTGGGTCGTGACTGTGGCTGACAGCAGCTTTGCTTGGTGGCTCATTCCTCTCCTCTTCCCAAGGTTGCTCTGTGTGTGTGTGTGTGTGTGTGCCAGGGCATTCCCAGCTCCCTGCTCCAGCAGCCAAATCCGGGCTGGGAGCTCTCATCCCCGGTGCTGACTCCGGAGACGCGTGGGTCCTGTGCCGGGGCTCCTCTGTCTTTCAGCAGCCTAAGTCCACGGTACCAATGAGGACAGCTTTGCTTCCCACCTCTGCAATAAGTCTTGGAGCCATTTTAAAAAAAAAAATATTTTTAAAGACTTGACCTGGTACTGATGTGGTGCCAGAAATGTCACTGGTGCCAGGCAGTCTCACTGCAGCAGTGTCACGGTTTGACCCCACACAGCCCCTCAACTCTTCCCCTGGCAGGATTGGGGAGAGACTGAGTGGAATTGGTTAAAACTCCTGGCTTGAGATAAAGACAGTTTAATGGGTAAAGCAAAAAGCTGCGTGCACAGGCAAAGCAAACCAAAGCAATCCTTCACTGCTTCCCAGCAGCAGGCAGGTGTCCAGTCAGGCTCCATCACACAGAACAGGGACTGGGGAAGATGAACACCATCACTTCCAGCATTTCCCTTCCTCCAGTTTCATCTGCTCAGCACAGCACCGGGCAGTGTGGACCCCACTGGTGGGTGAGGAGCAGTAACCAAAGGCCATGAGCAGTAACCAAACCATCTCAGGGTTGGCAAAGTCATTTTCAGCACAGATCCAAACACAGCCCTGTACCAGCTACTATGGGGAACACCAAATCTACCCTGGCCAAAACCAGCACATGCAGAACAGCAGATTGGTTGTTTGTTTGTTTTTTTTTTTGGCATGTTTGGCAGTTTTGGGTTTGGGTTTTTTTTTGGTTTTTTTTGAGAAAACAGGATTGCAGGGCATGGTGTCTGGTAGGTGCTCGAGACTTGGCATCACAGTGCAGAAGGAGGGATGCAAATGCATCTTTTTTTTGGTGGAATTGGACAATTCCTGGAAGAACTCAAAACCAGACACCTCCAATGAAAACACAAGGTTGTAATTTATAGATGTAAAATATTTTTATTTGTAAATGCTGATCTTCTAAATCTGTTTCCACAAATTCCAAAACCCATAACACTCTGTATACTTCAAAAAAATTCTTTTTTTGTGTTTTTGTGTTGTTTTTTTTTTTTCCAACATTAGATACTATTATACAGAACAGAAAAAAACTGTAGGACAAATACTGGTAGGATGTTGGAATATTGTACAAGAGAAGAAAAATATTCAAGAAACAATTTCATACAGCTATTTATCAAGAGAAAAATATATACAATTGATTTATTCTGTAAGATAAAAATACATCATGCCATATACATTACAAGTTCAGAACTGTATTACTGAATATACCAACAGTTTACAGTCCACCTTAATTGTGCACACAAAAAAAAAAAAACTTCATTTTTTTTTTTTATATTTAGCCTGTGAAGTGTCAGTACCAGAAATTTAAGTACAAAATAAAAAGCTAACCTGGTTCAAATGCTGATTAAATTTCTACAAGCAAACACAAAACAGTGTTGTTTTTTTGTTTTTTTTTAAGAAATGTAAACAAAAACAATCCATACAAACACATCTTTAAATTACATTTTCCAAAACCCTATTGCCAGAGTCCTGCAGCTGCAAGCACATTACATCTAATTTTTTTTCCTTGTTTTCCTTTTAAGAAGGCTATTGTATCAGACTTAAGCTCCAACTACATGATTCTATGCTGTTTACATGATTTAATGTAGGCTGAACAGTCACCTAATCTTGACTACTTTTGCTGAAGAAAAAAAAATAATGTCCAGCCTCTATTTTGGGTGGTTTTAGCAGTTATTCACAGTTATCACAAATTGTAAGCACAAAAAAACCTGACTTAAGAAATAGGGATGCAACAATATAATACAAATAAAATTAATCTAAATTACCCAAACATCTACAAAAGTCAGAGTTGTAATATACATGCCTTTCCCAGGCTTAAGGTTTACTTAAAAAATTCTAAGAAGACCACAGTTGAGACTGCTTTGAACATAAAAACCCCCTCTCTCTTTAAATTGAGATTTTGGTTATTCCATAACTGTAATCACATGTCTGTTAGTACATGAGATCATATTGTAACATCCCTATTGACATTTTATAATAAGCACCCGAACTGCTGCAGAGTCTGGTAGCATTTGGTCAATAACTATTTTTATACTGTATTTTTTTTTTCTCAAAATATTTACACTTTTGTACAAAGTAACAGAGTTTGTTAGTTCTGCAGGTAACAGCAGCAGCTTGGCTTTCTTCTAACTTTCTTTTTTTAAAAATAGCTTCATTCACTTATTCAATAATAAATACAAAAAGGTTCTCTTATTTTACAGAAATCAAAAACTACAATAAACTGACTCATGGAATCAAGTATTTAAATGTATTTTAGTGCAAGTTATTTTTTCCCTTAGCTCTATCCCTAAGGAAGTCGTTTCAGTACATTCCTTGTTCAGTGGTGTCTACTTTTATTTAAAATTTTCTTTAATTAGAGGGCCTGCCCCTTTATCAAATAAGGCTGTGGCCAGCACTTTGGACTTCTCCCTTTCGCTGGTGATTTCAGTCTTACATTCATGTGTGCCCCCTGCTCTCCCACAGGGCGGCCATCGGTTCTTTGCCCAAATTAAAGTTTTTCCTTAGTGAGCTCAAAAACAAAAGTGCTGGACCATTCTGTTCATTCAGTTTCACCTCCATGTGTCTGGAAAGTCAGCTTCAGATTTTGCCGGCTTCTTCTTTCTGGTGCTTGGTTTTTTTTTTTTCATTTTTTTCCTTTTTTTTTTTTTTTTTTTTCATTTTTCTTTTTTTTCTTTTTAAATACTTGAGTAGAAATCTGTACTTCCAGAAGTGATTTTTTTTTTTTTTTTTCCCCTTCAAAAAAGGCAACAATTTTTCCATCAACAAAATCAAAATGTGAGTCACTTCTTCCTAGGGACAAGCAACCCTCAAAGACAGCAAGGAATGCATTCTAGTTCATCCACTTTCGGCAGTTTACAGCTCCACAGTGACATGGAATCTTGTGCTGGTCATCTTCAAAATCAAACTTATAGTCATAGCAAAGCTGGAAAAAGATGGAGGAGAAGAGTTATAGAAAAACTGGGATTTACCACAGCTTTTCCTTGGACCCAAAGGTTAAAGAACAAAATGTAGCAGAGGTTGCACTGTTAGGAACTGGTGAGATCTAAAAGGAAAGGGAGGAAAGGAAAGGCCACTCTCTCCTACCCCAGCACAAAAAATTGTGTGCTATAGCTTGTAGAAATCACAGAAGTCTCTAGAAATAAACACAAGTAGGAACAGGTAAGTAAAAGCAGAGGAGAGCTCCTTACCTCCTCCCCTTTCTGTATTCTCCTGCTGGAGCTAATGATAATTTTGTGTCCTCTCTCAAAAGTTACCACCTCAGCCACACAGTTGGGTGCACACGAATGGTTGATATACCTGTGGAAACAGCATGGAAAAGGTAACCTGGTAAGAAAACACATCCCTTGAGGCAAATTTAAACCAAACCTTAAGAGGGTGTTAGCTTCAGAGGTGACTGACTCTCCAGATATAACTATATTACTCTCTACATGTATGGTTTTTACCTAGAAAATGTCAGAAAAATGAAGTATTAAAAAAAGTTATCATTTCTTCTTCCTGTCTGCCAGGAAACAATCAAACATGAGCAAAGCTAAGGAAAAAGATGACATTATTTCAGTGGAATAGTCCAGAGACTGAATGTACCAAGCTCAGATAATAAAAAACACTGAGAAAACCCCAAACTTGAGTCCCTCACGAAGAGCCAGGGAATGTGGATGACTCTCCAGGAGGATGCTGGGGATCTCTCCAGAGCCACCCACCTTGCAGGACCTCCTGTCAGGGTCGCATCGATGACGTGGTCATTGTCAATGCGGAACATGTACACACCACGATTCTGAAAAACACAATTGGAAAGAAGACAGATTTTACAGGATTGTCCAGGATTCAGATGAAGAGGCAACGTGGGTCACCTCCAAGTGTCCCCCTGTGTTCAGGATCAGATGCTGTCCGTGGGCTCACGAGGGAAAGAATGAGCAAGGCAGTGTCCTTGCTCTCCTCACTGCTTTGGGAGGGAATGGATGGGTCATAAACAGGAATCTCTGGACAATTATGTTTCCCTAGTAGCTCCTGGATTGTCTTTCATCTGGGGGGTTTGAAACGCTTCCCAAAAATGTACTAACTAGTAAAGTACTGATTTACTCAGAGGAAGCTGCTTTAAATTTAAAGAAGTTCTTATTAAACATTGTGGTCCAAACTGCTCTGTCAGAGCTCTCTCTTTGTTCTCCAGGACAGAGAATATAAATGTATCTACCTGGCCTGCATGTTGTCAAATTTATTTAATGTTTAAATACTCTGCTCCTTTGATAAGAAACCCTGTTGACTCCTCTGGTTATATTTTTAAGACTTTTGCATTTAAAACACAGCAGAGAACAGAAGCCAGGGGACCTCTTTCATCAAAATAGAATAACAGCATTTGTTTTATTGTATGAATGTTTGAAAGGGGAAGGGAAAATAAACAGTGAAAAAATATCAGCCATACCTGAGATTCATAAAGCTTCTCTTTCCTGTTTGCTACCTCATTCCGGATAATGGTTCCAATATATTCAATGACCATAGTGTGCTTTTCAATGTCTCTAGCAGCATATAAGCCCAGGCCCTACAAAAATAAATTATAATTCTGTAATTTTCCATTTACACTGTGTTCCTCACCATGCCCATACAGAAAATCAGCTGAAAAGTAAACTGCCAAGAGAGAAGGAAGCAGCACAGACAAGTAACTGAGGTTCTAACAGCCCCACTGCAGAACCCAGCTTCACACTGAATTTTTAATATTCAAGAAAACATACGTGGCTTCTGTCAAGGTGAGAAAGCTTCTCTTACACCTCTGACACCTGGCTGGGTAAAGATTATAAAGTCACTGAAAAATAAAGTGGCCTTATGAGAACGGAGACACCTAATAGGAATGCAACAGCACAGGTAAGTCCAACCTGTAACAACTGTGTTCATACACAGGAAGATTAATTACAAAGCTTTGGTAAAACTGTCCGTGGAGCAAAGCACCAACAGAATTACATAAAGCAAACAGTTTGTTATTTCTAACAAGTGTTGAGCTCTTCATGCTGGTCTCGTATCACTTCACTCAGCCAGGTCTGAGCATGTCACACGTCTGCCGTATATCTGTATTTTTAGCATGTTTTACTAAGCTTTTGTGAAATATTCTAATAAAACCACAAAAATGTAGAGATTTTTTTTCATGAGGTGAGATTGTAACTAATTATTCTAAAAGATATTTGCAGTAATTAGAAAGAAATCTTAATATAAATCTATGGAAGTGATTTGCCACATAAAAATTGCCAATTTGGGGATGAGACGTGAAGGAATTTTGTGAGAGTTATAGTTAAAATTTTAAATGCTTACATATGAAATATAGAAAAATTAAAAAAAAAAATATAATATAGATGTAAATAAAACTATATGTAGTCTAAAATTTTTTTTAAAAATATAAGTTTCCCCAGAGAAGGACTGACCTGAATACGAGAGCGAGCCAGATAGACGTTGGACTTCCATTCAGTTTTCATTTTGCGGTACTGAGAGGACTTGGAATGGACGAACTGCTTACTGTAAGGCGCGTTCAGCTCTCCCGTAACTGTGCTCTGAAATGACTTCGATGTGCTGGTGCTATTCAAGGTGTGAGGCCTGTAGGAATTGGGCATATAACAGGAAAGAATACAAGGAAAACTGAAGATTTCTCTGAAAAGAGGCAGGGAACCCATTTGTGACGCACAGACACTGAAAGCCAGCTAGCAGAGACGACAAAGCAGTTCCTCTGACTTGGGCATGCACATACACAGCCAAAGACAACAGGGTTTGTAAGCAGCAGACGAAAGCACAAATAACCCTAAGCAGCCTATAAACCCTGGGCTGTACTATGTGAAATTAAAACAAAATACCTTAACACAAACCTCTTGACATGGGTACTCATTTTAGGCTCGGCACGGGCACAGCCCGTGGGGTTGATAGCCAGAGGCAGTTCCATTAAGGGGTTTCGGCCATAGCGGAAAGTGTAGTTCTCACAGGCCTCAACCCCTGGCAGCTGCAAAAAACCAAACAAAAACAGACAAAAAGAAAAAAAAAAATAATCGAGTAATTATTTGTGAATTGTGCATAACGGAGTATTTACTTTTCCACACTTCTCCCCGTTTCCCTTCTCATGTGTGCATCCAACAATTCGGGGTGATCCAGCAGGATCTGGGCTGGTGAACACTCACCGATTCAGCAATTCTGGCCACTGCAGAGACTGTCAAACCAAAGAGGTCTTCACCCTTCAGATAGCCTGGAAACAGCTGGAGCATTTCGGATTCTTTTCTAACAGAAGCAACAGGCTCCAAGATTTTATCCCACACACCTACACAGCCATATGGGAGAGAATTACAGTGATCAAAGAAATAAAACTTGATCGTATTGGTTATACAATGAATGCCTGAGGATATCAAGAACTAGAAACCAATACTGAAAAAGCATTGTGGTGTTGGTTGCATTCACTGGTGGTGTTTAAAAAGTGAAGCAGAAATCATTTGGTCAGTTGCTATTTTATCCTGAACAAATTCCAAACAAGCACAACATTTCTACTGCACCCTTGGTTCTCTGAAACAAAGCGTTTTGTATTCACAGCATGGAAACTTTCAGTCCTCTTACAACAATAACATACACAAATTCTCCTGAGAAAACCTGCACCAAGTAGAATCTTGTGAAAATAAACTATCTTTTATTTCCATTGATTGATCATTGTTGGCTCTCAGATGTAGGCAGGTGATTCCTTTGGCAGTGGTTTGGCTGGACACAGTGACCAAGCACACAGCACCCACAGTACAAAGGGGTGAAGACCCAGAGCTTTACAAGGAACAACCTGGTCAACTCAGCTCTCTTTTATCATTCAGTACCTTTGGCACAGCTGACCTGAAGATAAGTGAGTAATGATGCTGTATTTAAACAGTCATTTTTCCTAAAAGGAAACCTCACTGACATTCCTACTACTTAAATTCATCTTCAGTGCATAACATTGGGTCTCCTCTGTGAAGCTGCAACAAGTCAGATTATTTAAAGCTTATACAATTTCTTCAAAGATGCCCTCAGTCTTTGTAGCATGATAGTAAACATGGCCCCTGGAGGCTCACTACAAGCATTACGATAGAACAGTGTCTGCAACAGTTACTTGAAACATTTGCCATACCACAAGTATCAGTAGTAACAAAACAAACAGGAAACCCACAAAAGGCATGATCTTAGTCACAAAATTTACCTTTTGGTGTTGTGTCAGTAAGGACCAGATCTTCATGGCCTTGCTCCACAACTTTGATGACAAATAATGGATGCCCATCCTTCTCCTCAATGGAGCAGAGATAGCGGCAGCGTCTGTTGGCGTATCTCATGCTCCAGTACAACCGGCTGGCCTCGTAGCCCACGGGGAAGAGTGCTTTTGAGGAGTGGAAGGCCTGCATCTGCTGTGGCAGCAGCTGACCAACAGCATGGAAAATCAGGCTTCCCACACGGAAAGTGTGGTCACGTTCTCCTCGCTGAACGATGCTGGCAATCTGCCGCACTTCATCGCGCTGAACATAGACCCTCCTGAAGACTGCAAAGTAACTAAGTTCTTGCTCATGAGTTCCCTTTGGTTTGTGCATGGGGCAAAGCATGGTCTTGTCTTTAAAAAACATGCATTGTGCTTTAATGGCACAGGTAAAGTGGTAAATATTGGTGCACCTTAACCTGTGACAACCGCTGGTGGCACCCATTTTGTGACAAAACATGCATTTCATTTGCAAGCCTCTTCGCAGCGCTAGTTCCACGTTTATTAAGGCACCAGCTTGTGTCTCGTAGACTTCTGTAGACCAAAGAGCACAGTTCAAATGGACCCAAAGGTCTAAATCCAGGTTAAGAAGCCTCGCTGGTCCATCAGTTAATCCATCACCTTCCTCGTGACAGAAGCAACATTTCCTATAGTCTTTAGGCACGGGATCTGGTTTAAGGGTTGTGCCCAGTTTTTTAAGAAATTCATCTATTTCTTCTTCACAAGGAGGTTTGAATGATCCTTTAGGGATCACAATCTGAATGCTCCACTTTTTCCATTTCATTCCTTTCCATTTCTTACTTGGAGGCCGACAGTCATCAAGACTGCTGTGTATTGCTTTTAACCTAGGTTTGAGCTTCACCGTTACCTTAAGCTCATCTGGTTTTGCCTCTACCTTGGCTGCTTCAAATGCAGGGGGAAACATGATGGGGGGTGATGATGGTGGAGAAACTTTCTCCTGCAGCTGAGGCAGACAGTGGACATCTAAAGCGGAGATGTTGTTGCTGTACTGATGGAATGCTTTAGGTGGCCTCTCCTTCATCGGCGACTGTGGCAAAGATGGAACGGATTCCTGTTAAATCAACATAAAACTCTTAAGAAAAAAAATACCCAGCCCCAGCTGTTAACTATTAAACACTTCTTAAAAACACTGTCAGGAAAGTGTGGAAGAGGCTACTCAGAATGCCTGAAATCATAATGCAGAAAAAAGAGAAAGATGGAAATTACCCTGACTCGTGTTACCACATTTGCACCAGGATACAGAGCACTAAAGTTCTCCCTGTCAGTCTACAACATGGTGCCCTTTAATACAGAAGAGGAAACACAAATAACCCTTTGTCCAGGTTTTGAATGAAAAATTACACAGTTGCCCTGGTCTAATTCCACTTTCAGTTGAACAAATTTCTTACGATACTTCTTTCCAGTAATTAAACCTCTTTCTCCTTCTCACTGTCAGCAGGCTCTTTGCTCATATTTTGGTAATTAGTGCCTTAAAATGGCAGTTTTACCCAAACAAATAGAATCATATTCTTCCAGTTACACTGAATGAATAAAAGTCTTTTTGCAAACTTGCAGTTCAGTTATTATTTGCACAGTGGTGTTTTTTTAACTTCATAAACCAAATAAAAATGCAGAATAGTCCTTAAAAATAATCTATGGTTTTGTACAATACCCAGAGAACTTAAATAACCACTTTTTTGAGACTGTATCTTCAAACCCTGTGAGAACAGTGAAAGGTGGCAACTGTTCTGCCATGCATCTCTGCCAGACAGAAAGTTCTGCAAATATAAGTTTTATTTCAGGCTGCTGGTTCAGAATCAACATTCGAATATAGAGCAATTAATTTAGCAGCCTCTAAAATGAAGTGCAGGCTTCCCTCTCACCCCCTTTCGGTTCTTCAAAAAATAGCTGCAGTAATTTCTGTTCAGTAGAGTCTGCCAGAATTTGATACTTACTTTGTTCTCTGAGTTTTTTGCTTGTACAGCTGCTGAATAAAGAACAAAGCAGTTGTTGCTACAGAATACAATGTCCTTCATTTTATCAGAGCCTTCTTGGGAATCCTGGGAATCAAACATAGAAGATTATCAGAAGTGCATTGCAATACCATTCTTCACATAACTGTAATGAAAAAACTGTTCTCATCTGGCTAGAAACTTGTTATTTGTAGAACATTTGTGAAATAATGAGCGATACTGTGATATAAATACTTGATTATTTGACAGACCTAACGTTACCACCACCTACAACCTTGTTCTTCAGCATTTCTTGTCTTTAACAGAAGTTAAAGAATTAAAATATTCCTGTATCATGCTCCCATCTGCTCTGTAGGCACACTTGCAAAGTAAAACCCATTTCCTTTTATCTTTAGATGGCAAAAGAATGTCTCATTTCAGCCTAATCAAAGACAGATCCTGCTGTTTTATCTACTGATCCATCTGCAAAACATTACTGGGAATTTGGTGCTTTTCTGACTACGTGAACTCATTTCTTTTGTATACAGAATTTTACTACGTACCTCTGTTACATCATTATCTCAATCTCATTCAAAGAGCAATGGTACTTTTTGAATGAATGACAGCTCCCAATGCAACAGAGATTGAGACAGAAATCTCATTCCTGCTCAAAATGAGTGCAAGTATTAATAGTCACTTCTGGACATGGCAATATGGCACTGCCTTATATAAATAAGCCCTTTTGAATGAAGGTCTTGGAAACGTGGTCACTAGCACAATTTAGGAAGCTGCCATATATGGGAGCTATTTTATCACATTTACTGAAATGCATATCATATAAGTAACAACTTTGACATTTCTTATTTGTGCTACAAATGTGCTTGAATGTGTCCCATACACATGGAAGGGAGACAGCAGAGAAACCTGGAAGTGATATTAGTCAGCACATCAAGCTGTAGTCTCTGTTGTCTTCATTTGCTCATTCACCATAACATGCAAGAAGTTGCACTTCCCCTGCAGTACCTGTTTGAGGAAAGGGAGGTCTTTGAAGGACTTCCTCACACCACTGCCAAGAACCACAACTTTGCAGTGAGAGCACCACCGAGGTCTCAGTGCTGAGCCTTCTGCAATATTCTGGCTGTGATCCTTGTAGCCAGCTATACCTAGAAATAGATATGTGTGTTACAAGCTGTGTCAGATTAAACCAAATTTATGAGAAATTATAGTATTCTTCAGAGGTCTGGAGGAGCAGCATCCTCCTGGGTAAGGCATGGAAGACAAGCTTTAAACTACATCTTGAAAGGGAAATTTTTCAAATTAGACCAAAATCAACTGTGTGAACAACAAGGCAAAAATACAACCTTGTATTAGAACAGAATAATTAAACCAGCACTGGAATGCATGTATAATAACTGTGTCAAACTTTCCAGAATATAAACAACCTTTCTGGATGATGGATTTAAAATCAGACTGGACCAAAAAACCTAATAATGTTGAGTACTACTGGAAGAAATACATCACTGACAGTGACATTGATAATGTGAAAGAAATCAGAGATGGATCAGACATATTAAGTTACACTTAACATGTACTGACGTGTACTGATCATGTAAAATAAGAAAAGTATTATTTAGAAAAATAATCAATTATTTAATTCCAGAGCATGAATTTATGAGGCTGCAATGCATTAATACTGACTCAGTTAAAATGTTGGTACTGAAAAAAGAATGAATGGCCACTCACCATTGCTGTTTGCAGGGAATGGCACATTAGGTGGCTTCAGTCCATAAGGCCCTACAATCCTGGTAGGTCCCATGGATCCTGCCTGGGGACCCTGGAGCAGTAAGTGTTGCCTGAACTCCATTGATGGGTTCACTCTGTGACTGTTGGCAGCTGCCATGGAGGATGGGATGTCTGGAGCATTACTAACTTCATAACTGTTGGGAATTCTGACGTGGAGCAGGTTGGAGAATGCTGCTACAACACTACTGATGTTCTAAAAACAAACAAAAAAACCAACCCATAGCTTTGTTTTCATCAGGCAGTAAGAGAGCAGCAATATGTATCATGAGAAGATTACAAGAGCTGCTTTACTTTACTCTGCTATAACCCTTGCACATTCACTACATACAAAATACATTAACCACTGTTGTATTTTATGTATGTAAATGTAACATAAGCTTATTTCTTTTACCTCAGCAGCTGTGGGATGTAAAGTAATTGCTACAGATATAAGGCCAGATTTAGGACCATTCTGGGATGGTCCAAGCTGAGAGGCAAAGAAGCCAGAACCAGGTAATGCTCCTGAACCAGGTTCTGATTTTATGTAATTCCTTTTGGCTTCTGAACCTGAAAATAAAACAAAACACGCCAGGTTAATTCCACATGCACATCAATTCAAACAAACCCAAAACCCTAAATTCCAAAAAGCCTAGTTCCAGAAGTTTGCTCTGCTCCAGTCTCACCTTTCCCAGTACTGCTAGGTAGGATGGGAATGATGGGAGATGGTACAGGTTCTGGGTTCTCCTCCTTTACAACTGACAAGTCTGGATACCTACTTATTTCCATTCCCACCACACTTTCAGGAGAGGAAGATGGAACAAAGCTGTCAGGAGTGTCCCTGTCCTCACAGTGATCTTGAACCCTGGAACAAAAGCCAAAAAAGGTGTTTTGGAAACCTTTTAGAAATTGTCTGTAAACCTCTGGTAAGCCAGTTATAAATCAAGACAGGAAGCTACCACGAACTTGCTTCTTGTTGCTAGTCATGGAGCATAATTCTATGGTAGGCTTTACTTCTGTGTGTCCTGAAACTCCATTTCACACTGTGGTTTCTTGGGAAAGAGTCATAAAGAAATTAAAACTTCTTGGTTTACTCACTGGTCCATTCCCTGTCATCCACGCACAGACTTCAGTTCCTCAAAGCCACCTAACTTTTGGTTAGGCAAGTGAAAAGGAATCAAAAGGGAGATCTTTGCAGGGAGACTCATGTTCTAGCACACATTTCTCACACAGGAACAGAAACAGATTAGAGCTGGGGAGTTCTGTGTCTGTCTGACACACAGCTCTGCTGCCTGGTACAGCAGTTGTGAACTGTCATAGTACAGTTCACTACAGTTCCTGCTGCTCCAGGAAAAAAATGTCTATTTATATAGTTTTCTTTCACTTTCAAGAGCAAGATGATGAATTCTAAACAATATAACAGGATCTAGAACGCAGCAAAGGCAGAAATCCCCTGTTCACTATGCTGCTCTCTACATGTGGATGCCAAGAGTTAACAAGGACAAATGATCTCCACTGTGTGGCTGTGCACGATGGATTTGGTTTCTTCACAGTCTCATCTCCTAGTGAAAGATGGCAGAATCTGCTCCAAATACATATTGAAGATATCAAGGAAAACCTACCTTAGCTCCTCCTGATTGTTGTGAGGTGGTGTTGGAAGTGAAGCAGGAACATCCACAGTTTTAGGGCCCTGAGTCATTGCTCTTGCTAATAAATCATCTTGGGGTCTGAAAGGCAACTGGAACTGCTTTGGTCCCAGAGCTTTGGTAACTAAAAACAGAAATGATGCAAAGCACAGTGAGACATCTGTACAGCTCTTCCATTTTGATATACATTCTGTGTATCTGGGTGTTGGTGGCTCCCTGATAGAACCAAGGCATTACAGCAGATAACATACCTATTCCCCACTACTTCTAGTTCAGAAAATATTGACTGTGATTAATCTCCATATTTACAAAAACCTGCAAATTTCGTGGAAAAAGGACTCAGAAGGCTGCTAAGCACACCTTCTGCCAGTATGAGAGGATTTTTGCCTTAATTAAAAAAATTCAGTTACTTTGTAAAACAAAAGGGGTTGGAGAAAAGATTTCTAATCACTGAAGATTTCTTATGAAAAGGCAGTAAGAAGTTTTATTTATTAGAAAGAAATTTTAATCTACCAGATTACAAGCATCAGAAAATACATACTGAGTACATACAAAGCCTCTTGAGGATACATTTTGGGTAGACAGATTTTGAGCCCACTCACCTAACTGATTAGTCATTTGTACTGGACATAAAAAAATAATTTTAAGGTTTTGTTCTCATTTCTAAGAGTGCTTGTACCTCTCAACATGTTTTTGAAAGGGAATGGGGAAAAGGCTATTATAATACTGCTGTAAAAAAACTTGACTCACTATTACAGAAATAATATGTATTAATCTTACCATCATGACCTCCTAACATACCAGCCTTGCCAGCAAGTTCCTCAGTGGTTGCAAAGCCATTTACCAACTTCTGGCATGCCACAGGAGGTGGTGTGGGAGGGAGAGAGGCTGGGGGTGTTGGAGGATTGCTCAGATTGTTCTGCTGCATGAGTTCAAAGAATGGTGAATCAGACATGGAAAATAGGGTGAAAACTTGCCTTGCCCTAGTATTAGTTAATGTAACCCACCCACAGAGTTTTTACACCCAAAGGTAGTACTGATAAGAAGCTATAGTTAATTCTCAAGTATGTAACCGAATACATAAAAGTATCTTTTATAAAAGACACGATATTTTGCTTTTCTTACATCGGTAATGTCATAACAATGACATTTATTTTGCAGGAGATGTAGACATTGCTAAAAACATATATAACTAAATTTTTAACAGAAAAGCACACATAGTATTTTTTAGGGATGGTCTGGAGGCCACAACAAGTTCCTACAGTTTAAGATCTGCAAAGATCTGAATTTAAGATTGAGAGAGCTATTCCATAGCCACTCCCCATCACCATAAATAAGTCAGCTTAGCCATTTTCATTCAAAGGAAAGGTGTCTCACACTTAGCACAGAATGAGTTTTCACTGAAGCAGTTACCACAGAGAAGCAGATATTCTGCAAGTTCACACTCCAGGCTACCTCTTGCTAACTTGCTTAACTGCCCATATTTTAAATGAAAATTAGATAAGAACTTCAGTATTTGTTCTTGTTGCAGTCATGCCTACAAAGTTAATAGTTATTACTCCTGACCACAGTAACTATTTCTGCTAGATCACATTCTCAGCTTACATGCCAAGCAAGGCTGGAGTAAAGAACACTTGCTTTTAATTATTTAGTAAAGTTTTTATATTAGGGTAGCCAAGCAGCAAATTTGATTTTCTTTGCTATCCTGCTGCTCTCCCAATATTGACACTCATCTCAAACTGAGTTTTAAATTCTGTTATTAACTCATCAACAGTTTATTTTGTTTAGAGTTCTTAGTTAGGGCCTAGCACACAAATGAGGAAAGTCTACTGCCCATTTAATTCACATTAAGAAATGTTTTAATGCTTTCCATGACTTTGCAAAGTACTGAGAATTCAGCTGTTTCTGCTCTATAAAACTGTAATTACAATTTGCACTATTCAGCATCCACTTGTAAAAGGAATACTCGTAGTTTTTAATTATTTTACAACACAGTTTCTAGAACTGCTTTTTCACTTCCAGAGAGTAAAACGATGGTGATTGTTTCACTACTGCACCATCTAGTCTAGGAACAGAAAAACATTTTATTCTGGTTACATAAAAGGCAGGAACTCTTAATTTGCAGTCATAATGTCAAACTTTTTTCCCCACAGAGAGCACACAATGGAAATCCAGATTAAAACTGTACCTTATAAATGAGCTGGGAGTAGTAATCTGAAGCCCCATCAAGAGTAGCACTACCAAAGCTTCCCACAAGTCGATTTCCACCATTTAGTTGGCTACTGCCATAGGGGAGAAACTGTGCAAAGCTCACTCCAATTATTGGTTCCATCAAAGGCAGAAGAGAAAGCTGCTACATTATTAAAAGGAAAATAAGAGTTAGAAATTAATTTAACTATAACACAGAAGCATTGCAGATCTCCAAACATGAACCAAAGGGGTTTCTAAGTTGAAAAAGTATTCAGAATTTACCCACTATTAGAAAAGTGTATCAAACATGGGCCCCTGTTTGTTAAGGATGGTGGTTCCCTGTCTACCAGAGCTGCAGCTCCAGCTCCTTGCCAGTTCAGTCACTGAGGCTGTCAGAGCTGACAGGAACTCCATTCCACAGCTTCGAGACTACCTGTCACATCAGCAGATCTCCCAAACTGAAATAAAACCAAAACTTTACATTTCCTAGTTTTGTGGAAGTTTTCATGTTCTCCACCCTGTACTGCACTCAAAATTCAACTTAATGATCAACTTCATTTCCATCATGAGAAGTTCATTCTCCAGTTCTTGATGCATTACCCAGCATCTGCACACCTACCTGTTTTAACTGGATGAATGTGTCAGTGTTAGGGTAAATAGCTTGCTTTTCCTCTTCCTCTTTTTTTCTTTTCTTGGACCTAGGAGCTGCTTTCTCCCCTGTCCTCTGAGTTCGCTTATTTCTCTGTTTCTTGGCTTCAGGTCCTACATCTGTTCTTTGAAGCTGGCTGTTACTACACCCGAATGCACCTTGCACCTGGTTTCCTGCAGTTTGCTGGTATAAAAAGTGAAGCAGAATTTTTGACATTTTAATATACAGTCCGTCCAAATTTATTGCACAGTAGCCTAAAAGAACACACAATATATCATAAATCTCTTGAAAACAAATTGTATTTTATGGTTTGTTTACCTTCCTGTCTCACCAGCAACTGTAACTGCTGGACTGTCCCTACACACAGCATTACAGTTTATTGTCAACATCACTGACATCTGAAAACATCATTAAAACCTCAAAGATCCCCTAAAATTTTCAACTTTTTCAAGTACCCCCTAAAATAAAGTTACACATGCATGCAACCACCCTTAGAGATTTTCACAAGGGCATAATGAAAGTCAGACTTGGTTTCCCAAAAGAAAGCATGTAAGAGGCATGTAAGGTAATATAATACAAACATATTTTCAGGTTAGAAACAAAACAGTACTGTCAAACACTTCTGGACTGTACCATTTGCATACATACTTTCAATACATTCAGTACTTTCAATGCAAAGTGTTCCCAGAACAGGATAGCTGCCTAAAAGCAATCAGTATGGGACTTGCTAATGCAACAGATACTGGCAAGTGAAAAGAAAATCCAATTTCTTTTTATTAGTTACTACATAGCTCGACAAGACCTCTACCGTAACTCCTCTCATATGTATTTTAAGTGTCAATCTTTAACACTCAGCTAAGTTACCTGCTGCTCACAATTACCCTAATTTTTATATCAATCTTTATTAATTCTGAATGAGTTAAATTTTGTTTCAAGGATGTATTTAGAGTTTAGAAAGTCATAAACCAAACTGAGTAGAGATTAAAGATTAAAATGAAAAAAACAACTAACCTAAGTGTAAAGTGTATCCTAACTCCACAGAAAGCAATTTTCTTTAGGTCTGTTTTTAAGACCCTTATACATTATTGAGTCATATAATACCATTAATATTAAGAGTTAAAGCTCCATTCTGTTAAAGTACAATTAATTACAGAAATATTCTTTAACACTGAAATTCAGCAATTTTAGGAGATTTAACAATTCCACAATTCCTAGAGCACAGTCTTTTAAAATTACAGACAACTAATGATTTTCACAGGTGAAAAACAAGCATGGAATTGGGTTGTTCACAGAACATTCCAAGTGGTGCAGCTGAAGGGGTGTGAACCCACCCTATGCCTCTGCAAAAGCACATAGGTCAGTCTATACATTACTAAGGTAGAGTCATGGAGGAAAGCAGCATTCAGACACAGTGTGTACTGTACAGAAACACACTAATAGGTAATTAAGAGTTATACTGCAAAACCTTGTCCTAATCTTGGTAAAAATTAGGAAGCAGCACTTTAAAAGTTCATTATAAAAATGAAATAAATAGTTTTTCTGTAATGTCTGAATGCACGGATCTATAAATTCCTATTAAAACTTGTTCTTTCAGTAACATAGATGGCTTACTCATGAAGAAAAGGCAGGAAGTAAAGACACCTTAAAGCTGTTTATTCCACCCTTGTGCGGGTATGTTATCTCCCCACCTCTTCACAAATGGCTGTGGTAAGGGCACAACCTAGGCTTTGATTGTTGATGTCCAACGTATAGCAAAACCAGAAACACTCACCATTCCTTCAGCTGGATTCTGCTTCTCTGTTAACTTCTTATCCCCAGATGCCTCCTCTTCTGTTTGGCCACTGTTCTCAGATTTCTGATTTAGGAGAGATGAGGACTTCTTATTTTTAAGCAGGTGTTTCAGCAACTCATTCCCTGACTCTCCTTTTGCTGCTGGAACACTAGCTGGTTGTGCTGGACTCTGAGCTGAAGAGACAGGCTGTGATGTGACCTTATCTTCTTCCACCTTAATACTGCTTGGATTTTCTGGGTTAGGCTCAGCTTGACCTGAGCATTGATCAGTTTCTGCCTTTTCTAGCTTAACTTCCTGAATGCTGGCAGGGGTATCTGTTACAGCCTTTTCAGTCTCTGTATTTACACTTGGCTGTTTCTGTGGCAGAGTGCTGCTGGGGACCTTGCACTCCAGCTCTGGAGAGGCCTGGCCCTCTCCTGCATTTGATGTTGATGGGCCTGTTAACTCCACTGACTCTTGTTCATCTTGATGGCGTGAGAGTTCATTGGGGGTGTTAACTGTGGGGGTGGAGGTAGAATCAGAAATGGTTGGAGTTGATGGTGCAGTTATATCTGAATGTGGAGTTGACGGGGCTTTTATTGACTCAGCATCATCATCCTTCTTCTTTTTTCGTGTCCTTTTCTTTTTTCCTTTCTCTTCTGGGATTATATCAGAATACAGCTGTATGAGAGACTGGCTTGATCCAGGGAAGTTTGTTGCCTGAGGCACACTGGTGTCTGAACCACACGGGGCACCACTAGGAAGTATGGTGGGTGAAGGTACAGCAGAAGCAAATGGAGGCCTGACTTGGTTCTGTGCAAAGGAAGCCCCAGGGAGATTCCCATGAGTTTGTTTTACATTATGGAAATTAGGGGCTCCACCTGGAACAGCAGATGCATCAGGTCCAAAAGCTGTAGGTCCCACTGGCCTTCGCTCACTGCTTTGCATAAAATTTGTGGCAGGAGGCGAGGTCACAGAACCTTGCTGCAGAATTTGCCCCATTTGTTGCTGTTGATGCTGTGGTGACTGCTGAAGAGGTCGCGGAGTTTGTATGAAATCGCAAGGTAGATCAGAATTAAAAAAAGGTATCTGGGATAAAGATGTTCTGTTATTTAATTCAGATCCTATCATACCATGCTGCTCTAGCTCAATTCTCTGCTGTAAAGCCCTCTGCCGATCCACCTCCTGCATCAGCTGAATGCGCTGCCGCTCCTGCTGCTCCCGCAAACGCTCCTTTCGCTCCCGCTCTTGAAAACTTTCACTAAAAGGGTTATTGTCCTCAAACTCCACCCTTGGTGGTGGCCCTGACTGTGCTGTTGCATTTGGACCAGGCACAGGAGCTGGTGTACCAGGAGTAATTGGCAATGGCGTCATCGGAGGCTGCATCCTTGGCGGATTCAAGGAAATATGACTCGCAGGGGCGTTTGCAGATTGCCATCCAGATAAATTTGGCATTCTGGTTGGGTTGGATTGCCCGGGGATTACCACTGTGTGCTGCTGATGCTGGAGCTGTGGTGCCACCATGGGGAAATTTTGCTGATTCATTGCTGGTGAGGTTCCTCCTGGAACCATCGGTGGTTGAGGTTGGACACCAGGCATTATAGCATGGGGGGCCATTCCACACTGCTGCTGCTGCTGCTGCTGCTGCTTGATCCGATATTCCTCAATTAGTTCTGCATGCTCCTTCTGCTGCTTTCGAATCTAAAAATTAAAGAAGTCATAATTCATCTCTGACATGTACTGGCTATATAAGTAGCGTAAAACATGTAATTCATCATTATAATTTCATTAGACAATGAGCTTTGTGCAAAACCAGCATTTCTGCACAGTCTTATTTTCTCTCTCTCTTTCAGGCTAAATAGTGATTATTTCATTAGAAATAGTATCCATCCCAAAACGTCAGAAAAAATAACAGTGCCTCAACATTCTAATTACATACCAAGACTGCACTCTTCTAAACCCAAAGTGTCTTACAGATCTTAACACCATGCACAGGATAACAGTCGTGGGGAACAGATGGGAAAAAGGAAACAGTGAGACGGGTGACCACACATCAGCAACTATTTTTTAAAGATGCAATTAAAAAGGGAAAGCTTTCAGAAAAACAGAAAGGTAAATTCCCCATTTATTTACAGGCAGATCCTCAATCATCACACAGCAAACAAAAACAGCAACCAATTTTAAATTTTAGGATGAAAATAAACTCAACTTGGACACTGGAAGTTAAGTTTATTTTTAAGGCAAGCAGGAGAAGCCAATGGAATGATATGGGAGTGTTATTTAGACAGGAAAGAGCATTTCAGAAATACAACAGATACCTAACTACACTGTTCTGTCCAAAAATAGAAGGACTGGGTAATAATACATGTATTATGGAAAGTCTCTTGCTCACTTCTATTCATTAGATTATGACTTCCACAACTTCCATTTGCTGTTTGTACTGAGAGAAACAATTCATAACATAGTTTAAAATGTTTGGTAGCACTCTCCTTTATCTGGGGCAAGAGAGAAGCTAGACTGCTCAGGATAACAGAGATATTACAGGACACCCTCGAGAATGCAGGACAGAGGCACCCAAAAGGATATTTGCACAGTAATATAAGGTCCAAGATGATTTATGACTTCTGGCTTGGGATTGACACCACCAGATAAACAGTGACCTGGAATTTGTTGAGATCTCATCAGACCAGCACCACCTACACACAGCTGGACCTGAGTGGACCTGCAGACATCAACCTGGTGATTTTATTAGTATAGAGGAGAACATGTCAGGGCTTAGCAGCACAGGCACTGGGCCAGACCAAAGCAGTCTGAACTGCTCTGACCACAGAGACAACATGGCAGTGTTGGCATGGCTCTGTTGCTGGCCATGCCAACAACCCCTTCAGACATAAGGTCATGTTGCACAGAGCCTGCAGTGGTTTCTCTGCTCCTGTGTCCAGCACCAGGGATTTGAGAGCTCTTTTCTCTATACATAGAGACTTTATCCTTTTCAAAAACTAAGAGAAGCTTGATTGCAGAAAAATTACTTGATATGGATTGAGAGTGTTGAACTGCTTCAAATAGAAGGTCCTTAAGAATATACTTTAAAAAACCCCTTTATTTAAGTTCCTACTGTGTACATCTTAAACTGCTGTTTAGGATGTGGGTGATTGGTCTAATTCAGTGGTTGAAGGGGAGTAGAGGGCATTTACCAGCAGTCTATGAAACCTAAGTTTAAAAATGAAAAATAAAAGACCCTTGATTATGGGGCACTAAATAAATCTGCTGGCAATGTCATGAGTAGCAGCTATTACTTCAACATAACTCCACCATAACACTAGATTGATGTATGTTTGGCAAAGCCTCGTTAAAATTTTCGTGGTTTTTCTTTTTTGGCATTTATTCTAGTTGTGATTCATTGCAGAAGGAGAAGAAAAAAAAAAAAAAAAAAAAAAAAAAGGATGTAGACATAATTTATCTGCTATATCTTTCTTCCACATAGGCAGATGAGCCAACAAATATCCCATCCAGTGCATACTCTGTCTTGATGCAACACAGAAGCAAGAACTCGAGGACCAGGTATCAGTTAGGACTTCATTCCAAGCAGCCTGAAGCCAGTTTTTCCCCTCAAATTAATAAAGGGTAATTCTAAAGCATTTCCATGTTCAGCAGGTCTAGTTGATCCTCATAATCATGCCAGACAATTAATAAACAATGTCTTGAGTAACACAGCATTCAAAACCGTTGGCCAACCAGATTTATCAAAGCTCTCACAGGCTTAATGTTAATCTGATTTACTAGAATAACAGTTGCAAGATGTAGCAACTGAAATTCCAACTGAATATAAGGTATGAAAAACAAAACTCAGTGAAAGGGGTTACACATTGGATAGTGGCTCAGAAAGGCTGGGAAATTTCTGCCCTTGGAGACTTACAAAACTTGACTGACAAGGCACTGAGCAACCTGATTTAACCATGAAGCTAGTTCTGCTTTGATCAGTAGACTAGATGATCTCCAGATATCCCTTTAGCTTATATTATTCCATGATACAATAACAGATAACACAAACTGATGATCAGCGTCTAGGAACTACACAGATCATAAAACTAGACTGAAGATGTAGTGAAAAAAGATTTTCAAACAATAACATTTGACTGGCATTTAACCAGGAGGTTCAGATTATGGAAGGACACCTGAAAACTACTAGAGTCACAAGCCCTGCATGCTAACACTTTCTTCTGAAACTTTCATTTATGATTTTCATGATGCCAGGAACTCTGGTTTTTGCCAAGTAATTTTCCCTCTTCCCAAAGTACTAAAACAGCTTTTTGTCATAATGTTTGCCATAGCATACTCTCCTACAACTCCTGTGTCACCAGCAATCCTGAGTAATGCTGTTAAGTATACAAAATATGACAGGGAGTGGCTCCCTTTAAATAAGCTCCACTGTATTTAAGCGTTTCAACTTGCCTTTTAGAAGATTTAAAGGGAAGAGTCATACCAGTATGACAGCTTTCTATTAAGATGGTAAGTTTGGATTCCTGATGATTACCTGTTCTAGCTGTTTTTGGACCATACTTTGCTGCTCAGTAACATGTTTGAGCTGTTCTGCATCTTCTTCTGGGAACTCACGGCCAGCTTTCTTGGCTGTACGCTGTTTTGCTGAGAGTGCCTTTTTGGATTTTCTGTGTGCTCCAATTTGCTCCTCAAGGTACTTCTGCTGCATTTGAAGAAGTTGTTGTGTATCCTGCAGCCATTCCTCATATTGCTTTCTTTGTGAGTCATCTAGAGAGAATGGAAATTAAGCATGGCATGATATAATTTTTGGGGTGAGGTCTCATCATACGTTTTACAGATGAAGTTTAACAATCAAGTTCCCCTTTATTTTAAGAAACCATTGTGCAGCCAAATTTAACAGCAAATATGTTATTTCAAGAGATATTAAGCTCTTAGAATGATTTGAGTGAAGGAGACAGAGATCCAAATCACTGCATTTATTGAAAGAAAGCAGTTTTAACATAATCCCTTCAGTTCAAGAGGCACCATCCCGCTGTCAAACCAGGAAATGTGCACTTGCTATCCAGTGAGCAAACGTAGCTTTGAAGCTTTCAAACTAAAAAAAGAAAAGCTACAGAATCTGGTGGTACCCTGCTCTGACACAGAACAGGGGACATGGAAGACCTTTGGAAGTACTCTACCTCAGTAAAGAGATTATGGTGTAAGGACAGGAACTTACAGGAAACAGATTCACTAATTCTGGTGTTTGCAGAAGAGTTTTGTACATATATTTTTATTACTACTTCTACAAAAAGAATTAAAATTATAAACGTCTTTAAAAGAAAAACAACATTAATGCAATGAAAGAAATATATTGTCTTTGTAAAAATAACTTTCTGCAGGCTTCCACACAGGGCCTTCACCATCAGTGCCTTCTCCTCCCCACAAACAAATGCCCTCTTTTTAAGACTATAACAGAGACATTACTCTTTTTTTTGCAAATAAGAAATGGTCATCTGCTACAAGCAGTGCATTGCTCTCAGACACTTCTTCTCAAGGCAAAAGTCATGTCTGATAACACTTGATCTGCATTAAGCCCGGAAGGCAAGAAATGAGGTTGGGTGATGGTATCATTTGCCTCCTAATTGCATTGTGGCAATGAAGAGGGTAACCAGGAATATGGCACAGGTCTTCCTTGGGAAAAAAGTAAGTTTAACAAAGACTGCTACACAACAGTATAATTTCAGTATAACCATTACCAACTTCTGCTTGAACAGTCACTGTGGTAGTGACAGCCATCAACTCTAAGGACTCAGTTAAATCAATGCACAGAGCTGGCTGCAGACTCTGCTGTCTCCAGGGATGCCCATTCTTTCAACAATAAATTCTGTGAAACTAATCACATAAACTGAAGGGACAATTTAGTGGAAAAGTTGGAGAGTAATTGCAGATAGGAGCAATGTAAAAGTTCAAATGAAAGCACTGAAATATTAACAAGTTCCAGGTAAGAATAACTACTACTGAAATGAGAAAGAGTGCTCAGAACCACCACCACCAATCAGAGCAAGGCCACTGCTGACTGCTATATCAAATCTCACCAGAAATTAATTCAGATCATAGTGCAAAAGCTCCTTATTGCATACTCAAGCCTGCTACTCTGTTTCTGAAAAAGGCAGAGGTCTTTACTTCTGTTTCTTATTCATAAATATCACGTAAAGTTTTTGCAGTGATTGAAATTTTTTTAATATGTGATCTTCCTCTTCCAACATGTGCTCTGTGCTTTAATTTCTGTTTAAAAACCTTCCTTATTGTAAAAGCTAGGACTTAAAATTGACCCGGGTCAACCAAAACCAAGGAATGCAAAATACCCGTGCTGTATATTCCCGCTTTCAGCTATTGTGGTGCCCAGACAGTCTTGCTTAACTAATACCTAGAAAGTTTTTGTTAAAAAGACAATGGTGCTTTTTGCTTCTGAAATAAGAAATATGCCATCAATGTAAACTTGTTCTCACTAAGCTCAGAATATTGCAGCACAGCCTAAGACATGGTTTTTGACATAGCAGTCTGTCAGTTAATAGACTGCTATTCTCTCACAAATCCAAATAATGCTAGTGTTCTTTTCCCTTATGGTGTTTCTTTGAGGATAGTTTCTATAAAAATGTTAATAGCATTTACTGTGCACCCCTTTCTTAGTTGGTATCATAATGATTCAATTTTAAGAGGATAAATTTTTAAGAGATAGGATCCATTTATGGTTATTTTATTATAAAGAAAACTGATCTGTACAATGAAACATCAGCAGACAATAAATTACTAAATCTGTACTTACTTACAAAACCAGGACCAAAATTGGGAGGATTAGGTCTAGAAATCTGAGGCGTCAAACTTCCATCCTAGAGATTTCAGTAAACATACAAATATGAATATTAAATTATTATTTTATTTAAAACCCCCACCAAAACTAGTTACCACTAACAAACATTTTACTGCAGACCCCTTATCAAGTTGCATTACCTGTGTTATTGCCTGCTGCATATGATTTTGGCCATCACTGGTCTGAGCCCCTGGCACTGGCTGACCCATAAAGGGAAACCTATTGATACAGAAACAGAAAGTGAAATTACAACCTTCAAAACTGGTGAGTATTTTAGGGGACAGACAACATTACACATTGCACTGAACTTACACAAAACTCCCAAATATTTTATAGGTATTTGCTTGAACTTCTGTACTGCAAGTCACTGACTTTCATTTGATGCTACAACAGTTTGCCCTTGGTTGAAACTATTGCATTTTACACATTTCAGAGAAATTAAGTAAAAATGAGGTACTGGGCTAAAACACTGAAGGTGCAAAAAAAAAAAAAAACAACAACAAAAAACCCACAAAAAATCCAAAACAACAACAACAAAAAAAAAAAACCAACAACCAAACCAAACTGTATTTATATTTTAATAAATTATGATTTTAAAAAAAGATTTAACAGATTTAGATATCATGGTCACCAGCAAAGTCAACCAGAACTGGGTAATTGTGCACCTCTGGTAAGTGACATATTATCATGTAACACTGAAGGATGTCTTAGAATGAGAAAACACACTGTTTTAGAGGCCACATAGAAAGGTGCAGATCTTTTCTAGCCCACAGACTCCCCACCTAGAGTAAAGGCAGTCATGGTGAAGTCTGCACAGTTCATAGCTCCTTTTGTCCCCAGAATGGATTTACTGAGGATGAAACTTCTGTTAATTGAGCTAAATCTTAATTATACTTAGCATCACATGATACACTGCAACATGAAGTTTAACCATTAGTTGTCCATCAACTGTTTTAAAATGTATTGAGTAGGAGGTTTGTCATTACATAATTAATAAGTGGGAAAACAAGAAAAGCATCAACAGGGAAGCCATGGTGACCTATGACATTACCAGCACAAGACTGATGTGGTTTAATAAATTTTATAGTTTCTGCTGACATATCAGTTTCATTTCTAGGAAATAATCTTGTATTAGAGTGGACTACAAACTACATGGCAAAAGGATTTTTTCCACTTGCAATTTTTTTTTCATATCCTGTGCACAGTTTTCCTTGGTTCTATCAGTTCCTTTTACATTCTGTAGACCTAAGGAATGGTATCAAGTGTTGCCTACCTGTTCATAACCATTGGTGGCATCCCCATGTTACTCTGAGCCATGACTTTATTGATCCCCTTAAGAGCTACCATTTTTGCTTTCATTATGGGATCAGTAATTGCATCAAAGTCTATAAAAGAAAAACAATTAAAGTGAATTACATTGCTGAGCATCACAAGTCATTAGCTGGAACTGGCTTGTTGAGACCTAGTTCATGCATAAGTCATCAGTAAAACAACATAATTGCATCACTACTTAAAACTGTCCTCTCCAGTTTTAAATTCCTGGTTAATACACAGTTTCATATATTCTCAAAACAAATGTAGTGCAGAAGTAACTGTGCTAACTGTGATTGTCTTCAGCCATGGCACCCAAAGAAAAGCATGTCAGTCTGAGAAGGGCTCTAGACCAAAGCTGGCCTGTGACCCAAGAGTTAATAAATTCTGTTCAGGAGGAAGAGTTGTTAGTGTGTGTTCAGTTAGCAAAATTGTAACATCACCACTAGGGTACTAAGAAAATGGTTTATTCATTCTGTAATTATCAGTAGCACTACAGGCAGAAAGACACATCCCCATACAGCTTCTGAAAAGACCATGTACATGGTGAACATTGCCTTTTTGCTGTCTCTCCTGTTAGGTGCCTCACAAAGAGCAGGATAAAATGGGAGTAACAGAATGGTTGAGGTTGGAAGGGAGATTTGGAGGTCCTCTTTGTCATCTGGGGTGGCTACAGCACATTCTAGACTTCTACAAATATGAAGCTGTGATTTAGGAGATAGGTTAAGTTGTGTTTTGAAAAAACAGCCTTGATGGCTAGTATAGTTACAACTAAAACATTTCTCAAAATTTTGAATTTAATAAATAACAATTGACTGACAGTGATTGTCTTGATCTGACTGCTCAAAATGGAAATGTGTTTGTTTTAAACATTTTAAGTCCATGTAGAATTGTTTGCAATGTTTCTGGTCCTAGCCCAGAGTTAGTAATCCAGGTTTTGATGATCCCTTTTCTAAACACTACAATAAATGTAATAAAAAAACCATAAAGAGACAACTGATAGACCAAAAGGTCAGCTATTGGACCTGATAATTTATTTTTGTTTATAAAAGGTGTATTTACACTATAATATGTATGAGAACCTAAAGCATAAAGAGAATATATGACATAGCTGATGCCAGAAAAATTAGCAGTAATGCAGAGTTACCCTGATTTTAGTAATGTCAACAGAAGCCTTGCCATGGAATTCAAAATTCCGCCTACAAGCTCAAATTCCATACTCCCATTGTACCTACTAAGCAGGTTGGCTTTTGTTATGCCACCTTCAAGCTCCACATATCTACTGCTTCTTTCAGTGCAAGGGATTATTTAACTATTTAACGTTGTATTTTTAAAAAACCTAACCAGAATAGAGGCAAATAGACCATCCACATACCAATGTTGGGGAAAAATGGTTCTGAACGCTGGCGAATCATCGCTTGCATCTGTCTCTGCTGCTGCTGCTCCTGTCTTTCTTGATCCAAAAGGTCCTGCAGAAGAAGTGGCTGTTCCTCTAGCAGAAGTGGTCTCTCTCGATTTTGTTGTTGAGCTAATGGCTGGGGAAGCATTATCTGCTGGGGACCAGAGATGCCACTGGGACCAGGACGGTTTGTTACAGTCACAGTTTGATTAGATGCTTGTCCTGTCCCAAAGTTATGATTAGATGATTGACCCTGAATAAATCCTGGATTTGGTGACCCTTGAGAAAAGTTATGGTTCATTCGTGGAACCATGTTCAAATTTGAATTCAAAGTGTTTTCCAAGATCTGTCCACCAGGTGTCATTAGTGTTTGTGGAATACCTGATCCATGGTTCATTTGTGTTGCTGGCAAAGATTGAGATGGAGATCCTAGAGTCCCTGCTTCAGCATTCTCTGAGCTCTCATTAGCTAGCAAACTTGAGAGGACTGGTGTGGAACCAGTAATACTGCAGGAACTTACTGCTCCTTGAACAGGCAACTGAATAGATCCCTGAGCATCTGGACTAGGCACAGTTGATTCTTGAACAGCAGTAGTTTTGTCAGGAAATTCTGGGTTAGGAGGCTGCACAGGAGCCTTTTCTCCATCTTTTAACTCCGTTTCAGCAGCCTGTTGAGTACTTGTGGATTCAGCATTTCCATCATTATTTTCATTTTCATTCTTCTTTTCCTCCTTAGTCTTTGGGGAAAGCACTTCTGTTTTAATTTCACTTTCTGTAGCAGATTTCTTCTGTGGAGACTGAGTCTCAGCAGGGGAAACAGCTTTATCACCTTGTTCTTGCTGTTTTGGTTCCTCTGTCTTGCCCTGGATATCTAGTTTGTCATCAATGGGGACACTAAGATCTAGTTCTTCATTAAACATTCCTTTCTTATCTCCCACATCAAGCTCTGGGTCCGTGTATGCAATAATATCAAATTCCCCAGATCTTAGAAGATCATCAAGGTGAGGGTCATTGGTTTCCAAATTATCTAAAGTGTCCAGTTCATCTCCTTTCCCATCCTCTGTGTCTAGATTCAAATTTTCCAAATCCTCATCATCTAAATCCTTGACTTCAACCCCATCAAGGTCTTTCACATCCAAATCTTTTACAGCAGGATCATCAGGATCAAGCTTTTCCTCTAGACCATCACTTTGCTGGTTGGGAATCTGTAAATTTGCAGATTCATCACTTGGTGCAGATGTAGATAAAGGTGGTCCAGGGAATGCATCAGCAACTGGTGGGTGACTCAGAGAACGTATCACAAGTGCAGGTGGGTTGTTGTCAGGATTAATTTGATCCTGCTGCGATTGTGACATGTGCTCCAAACTTGTAGACATCTGCAACTGGTTAGGTATACCTTGAGAATTATGTCTCAGTGGTTCTGCCTGTCTTGGGCCTGGAAACTCCTGCCTGGGTATAAATCCTGCATGTCGTTGATGCTGTGCTGCTGCATCCATAACATTTGCAGCAGAAGGGTTAAAAGGCAGCCTTGGCCTCCCATCAGGAGTTCTGTGACGTAACTCAATATATGCCTGACCCAATATATTGTGCTGCTGAACTGGAATTCCCTGTGGGGGAAAATGTTGAGAGATCCCAGATGCACTGTTTATTTGTGGATTGTTCACTGGCCGTGGCATATCAATAGAGAGAGATCTCCTCAGCTGTGGTGGAACTCCAGGGCGTTGCATCGGTTGCTGAGGACCAAGGAAACGTTCTTGACCTGATGGTGGACCATGGCCACCTCCTGGAAACCCATATCTAAAATAAAGTAGGAAAGACTAAATAATCTTTTTTTCTCAGGACTGCCTAGTCTGGCATATTTGGCTAAATAACTATTCACCAAAGTGCTTTACATGATGCATTAGTTAAGATATTTAAACAAATATTTTGACTAATTATGCTTGCATTTAAATGAGCTTTATGACTACAATAAAATAATTGCTTTAATTACGTTTAACAAACAACCTGTTTTCAACTCCAATAATAATAATGGAAATAAAACTCTGAGGGTAAGAACTATCCTAGTAATTAAACTACATGTTAATGCAGCCTAGTGTGAAAAATAACGTTGTGTGGATTAGAAAATTACTGAAATAAATTAAAAATGTTGAGAATAATAATTCCTGAGATGACAATGTATGTCAATACTGGTATTCATTTTACATCATACCATTCACTAAAAATAGCACAAACAGAATATGACATATGATTTCATATTCATTCTAACTTTAAAAAAAAGAATATTACATTATTGGTTATTATGACACCAAAGCTAAAGTCAGACCTTTTGCCTTTTTTTTTTTAAAAAAAAAAAAAGAAATGCCTCAGAACCAGGAACAAGATCTTTCAGATCATATAACTTTCACAAGTATTGCCGTTTCTCCATTTTTATTTCTTAATAATTCCCAATAAAAGAAAGGGTAGAACAGCCTTACTGTAAAATATACATTCTAATGTTACAGACCCTTACAGGAAAATTCACTGTACAGGATTGCTTCAAGATTACCAGCTACTGTAGACAGCCAAGATGATTTCTCATCAGAAACCCCTCCATTAGCTAACAACTTATGCAGTTGTAGAACTATGCCTGTAACATCCTGGTTTTAAGAGATCAAAGAGCTTACCTGAGACCATGAGGTCTCATCCCCATGGCATTCATATCACCTGGAAACTGGGGTCTATTGAACTGTCCATCAGCAGGAAATGGGCCACGTTGGTCTTTTGGGTACACAGTGAACCTTGGCCCTGCTGGTGGGACAACAGAGGACCTAATATTCCCAGGATATGGAGGAGGAGGGCGGTTAAAAATTTGATTTAAATTGTCTTGCTGCCAGTGCTGAAGAGCAGTTGCATGGGTAGGAGCTGCTGCATCCTGCAAGGCTTTTTCCTGACGAACTGCATTCTTCTTCTGCTGCTGCTGTTGCAGAATAATTTCACGTAATTTCTGGCGCTGTTTGAAAAAAAAAAAACAAAACATTGTGCTTGACACTGCAATCGACATATTATGAACCGTTATGCTCTGCTAGGTTAAGCCTTTTAGATGAAAAAAAATCTTCAGTTGCCAAAGAAAAACATTGCAAACTACAATAACCACCTCAGAAATTAGAAGAGGAATCAAATGGTGCAAGATGGTAGTAATGCAAATGAATCTCCGGACCTCTTGTGAATGTCTACAGTGTGAACATGTTTTACCAATCTACATAAGCAACTCTCTTTTTCTATTTCAATAACATGGGCTCTTTTACCACCTGAAAAAGTGCATTCTGAGGGAGAAAGGTGACTAAATGTGAAAGGAAATTCAGCAAGAGCATTACACACCAAAGCTGCAGATTTAACTCTAACTCTGTATGATAAATATTACCAAATTTTCCACTAAATTTACTTCCCATTGCCCCTATCAAACTGAAGGCTACAACAAGTTGAACATAATTCTATGTCTCAGTAAGAGCTGTCTGCCAAACATCATTGACTGGAGTGAATGTGACTCTGGAAGAGCAATGCCCAGTAGTAGGACTCACCTCAACATGTCAGCCAACTGGAAAGCTAGACACCTAGTCTGAAATCTTTGTCTATACTCCTTTCTTCATTCAGTGAACAGGTCACTGACAATTAGTTCTACATATTATCTATTAGGTGGTAGAATTGTTCTTTCAAAGCATTTTTTTCCTCACACTGTAGATAAAAGAGTAATTATAGACCCAGCTTACACATCCTTGAATGCTTCAAAGACAGCCTCTGCTTCTTTCTTGAATCTTGTCCAAACTACTTAAAAATTACTGGTGTTTCTACAAATTGTGGTTCTATCCAGGGCCAAATTAGCACACTAAGAGAATGAAGGTAATTCCACACTATATAGCTATGTTCAGTGGTAAAACAACTTCAAATATTAACTGAAATGGTGGGAAATCTACTTCCTAAATTTTAATACCATCAGTATTAAATGTTATTCTCACCTGTCTTAACTTCTCAGTGTCTGCTTGTGACATACTCATGGTACTCTGTGTATCTGTTACTCCTGTAGTGGGTGCTGGGCCTGGAACTTGTGAAACTTTGGGAAATTGTTGTCCTTGAGCACTCATGGGAGAATTTGCAGATGCACTGAAGTTTCCCTCAGACCCAGGCCGTGGCTGTTCAGCAGTGTCATGGGCCATTTGACCAGTTCCAAAGGATTCTGGCTGAGGTCTTGGAGTCATTGGTGGTTGATCATATGGGTCACGTGCTGGAGCAGCTGGAGCATGGCTAAATGAATCTGTTATTGCAGGTCCTGCAGGTCTGGGAGTTTGAGAACATGGATCTGATGGCCTGACAAAAGTGCCCTGCAACCTGTTCTGTGGTGTCTGCAGGAAAGGATCTCTACTTGGTATTAGTCCTGGTCTTGTCATTGCAGGTCTGTTAAAACTCTCTGGAATCCCTGGCCTTGGAGTTGCTGGTTGCTGAGAATAAGGATCATTGAGGACAGGCCTTGGAGTTCCAGGAGGTTGGGCGTATGGATCAGAATGTCTCTGGTTTGCTGGGGACTGAGTAAATAAATCTGCTGGCTGAGCAGGTCTTGGTGTTGGTGGTTGCTGCATATATGGATCCACTGTGGCGGGCCGAGGAGTTCCTGGAGGCTGGGCATAAGGATCAGCAACAGGCCGAGGAGTACCTGGAGGCTGGGAGTAAGGGTCCTGAGAAGCTGGTCTTGAAATGGGTCCAGACTGAGGGAAAGAATCGCTTTGCTGCCGCACTATCCGGGGCGGATGGGCAAAAGTCTCCTTTATTGCAGGGTGGGGAGTAAGGGGAGGCTGGCTGTAGGGATCATTAGGCTGGGAAAAATTATCCACTGGCCTTGGTGTCAAAGCAGGCCTCTCGTATGGATCAACAGCAACACGCCTTGGTGTACCTGGCATCGATGCATAAGGATCCTGTGGGGACTGAGGTGGCCGCATTGGGGTTTTAAAAGGCCCAGGGCTACCATCAACAGGAGCAGGGGTGGGGGTCAGCGGGGGCCGCGCGTACGCGTCAGCGGGAGTTACTCTCTGTCGCTGAAATGCATCTGTTCTGGGTGCTGGCTTAGTAAATGGATCACTGCTTCCAGCTGCTAAAGGAACCTTCCCTGACTGTTCCATAACTATAGGTGATCTTGGGACCCCCAATGGTTTGGAGAACTGCTCTGCTGCCATGACAGGCCTGGGTGTGTCTGGTGGCTTTGCATAGGGATCGCTGCTACCTGGAGATGAAGAACATGAATCCCTGACTGGTGAAGGCCTGCTTCCTGATGGCTCAGTTACCTGAACGGGCCTGGATATGGATGTCTGTGGTGTACATGTATCTAATGGTGCAATGGTACTTCTTCTAACAAAGTTTTGGTTAATAGGTGCTGGCCTAGGTGTCCCCACCATTTTAGCATAAGGATCCATTGGAGAAGGAGGCCTTGTGTTCGTGGAACCTGGAGAAAAGATCTGTTGTGATGATGTCTGAGGAGCCTGAGACTGAGACAGTGAATCGTGTGCTGGGATTCGAGTGGGAGTAGGGGGTGGAGCTTGTGGTTTTAGGAACACATCATCCGAGGACACTGATGTAGGCGTAGCTGGTAGCTGCTGCTTGGTAAATAGATCCTTATGGAATGTCTGTTGTGCAGGAGACATATTTCCATTGCCAGTCTGTGGTGTTAAGGGGCTCTGGATCCCACTGCTAGGTGTGTCTGAGCCAGACTGGTTCAGAAGCTGCTGGGAACCAAACTGCTGCTGCTGCTGTTGCTGCTGCTGTTGCTGCTGCTCATTTTTCACTTGTTCAAGCTTCTGTGTAGCTTCTATTTTGGCTTGCTGCTTACTTTTTTGCCGCATTTGCTGGTTTAAAATGATAAGCAAAAAGGTTACACTTCTAAGTTCAGGGTACACAAAATCTTTCTGATGACTGAATCTGAAATTAAAACTTGAGAACACATAAAAGATCAATTATAAATAATTGTAAATTGCAAATTTTAAATGCACTGGGAGCAGAGGGCCTAGCTAGTTGTAAAGTTCAATTACTTTGACATGCACCTTGATTGCCTGGGAAGACACATTTACCAGGTTGCCTAAAGAGTAGCACTGCTTTTCAACCTTATATTCTGAAGACAAAAGGTTACTGACAAATGCAACACTGATGTGAAGCAAACAGAGTCCGAGAGACAGCCAGTCCAATGTAAAGCAGCAGTCTACAGGAGAGGGTTACTTAAATGTAGGGTATATAAAACCCAACTACTGCACTAGCCAGAGAAAGAATAACCTATTTCCATAATAGGTATAATTTAAGAGCCATAGTTTTGAAACAAATTTTTCTAACATTTAGAAACAGCTTCTCTTCTGCAAGCATCTATTTTCTTCCTAGGCAGAACGGATGGCTTTATACTCTTCTACAAAGAAAGATTAAGAATGATTTTATTATAACAGATTCCAACAATGCACTAAAAAGCTGGAAGAAAATAACAAAACACCCTAAATCCAACATACCTGTCTGAATTTCCATTCCTGTTCATGTTCTGATTCCCTCTGTTTTAATGGATCTTTAAAGAGGTCAGAGTCAATACGTGAGCTGGGATCAATGCTATCCTGTTGCTGCTGCCTTTTCATGGAGTCATTTGACATCTGTACTTTATTGATGCGCAAAGCAGCTCTATTATCTCTGGCTTTTTGCTGGAGAAAATAATAATAAAAAAAAGTAGTTAGCCTTGTTTCCTTCTGGTAAGTGTGAACATCGCATGTGTTATTCCTACAAATCTAGCACCAAATTATTTGTACAGCCTGTTTTCATCACACGCATGCTTGTGAAAACTAAATTATGCACTTAAAAAGGAATTCCAAACTAAAAATCATTCATATCTCTCTGGAAATTCTGCATTTAACATACTTAGAATGAACTAAGGATTTTCTATATAATAGGAGTGTCTGTTCAGGTACTGTGCTGTGCCAAGTGAGCAAGAATCCCACCAGTTTACCTTTCAAATCACATATTGGTGTGGTCTGCAATCTGAAGAGATGAGCACAGCAGATGATTTTTGGATCGATAAAAGCCACTAGTGTGAAGAACTTCAGTGACAAGAAAAATACAGTCTACTCCATTAAATAGCTTCTACAGATCTCAGTCTGTGTTAGGCTAGCAGTATAAACACAGGATAGGGGCTTATGGATTGGAAAAATTGGACCAAAGAACAACAATTCCTCTTCAATGAGGCATTTTACAGCCATACTGACACTTCAAAGCATCTTATGAAAGTTTCAGAGAGTCAGTTTTACCAATAATCTAGGATATGATTCCTATTCTGAATCAAACACACATCTTCCTTTTCACAATTTTATTTGCAGTTGTCAAGTAGGAGTTGCCCAGCAGGAAAAGGCTTTAATCCTTCCCCTCCAACAATGAAACAGTGACATGGAAGAGAGCACCACTGTCACAGCAGCAGAAGAATTTGTGTCATTTTCCTCTGTATAATGATGGGATTGTGCACAATAAGGGAAGTAAAAAGCCTGAAATGAAAATTTACTAACAGTCTTCCATATTTAATTTCTAAAGTAGCCTTTACTCATCCCCACAGAGTAAGTCCCTGAGGAGAGGTATCACACCAGCTTCTTGAGTGCACAATGCCAAGAACATGAGCACTGAATGGCAGGAGTGCATGGTCTGTAACTTTTGTGAAGAAGTAACTGCTGCTTGCTACATAATATTCATGTGTGTGCACATGTAATTGTCCTCCCAAACGTGAAGGAAATAATTTTTGCAGCTGATTTTTGGATACCCATTAGGAGAACAGGAACTGCATTTGTTAAGAACAATAAAAAAGAAAAAAAGTAGTTATATAAATAATTGTGAAGTAATAAAGGCCTGGATAAAAATCCACCCATGTAAGTCTTGTAAACACTACACAGAACAAATCACCAAGATTAAATATAGCACAGAGAAGATGACGTGGAGACCCAAAGGTGCTGAAGTTACAGGCCTGAATAAAAAGCAGAATAATAATAATGCTTCAGTGATACAAAAAGACAATACAGAATTACTCTTTCAAGTGGAAAGGGCTTCAGAAAGATCAAGAACTCAGCTTCCCACATTGAGTTACTTATTAATGGGACTACGTAGAAATTTGTAGAAATCTACAAAGTCAGAGTGATCATCCAATTGCTGTTGTGAAGAAACAAAGATGAGAATCAGGAGAGAATGGAGATGTGACAGGAAATTGAAAAAAAATTGCTAACAACAGCTGTGAAGGTCAAAAAGGAATGAATAATAGGGGTTCTGAGATTTGAATGTGGACAGGGTTCAACAAGAGGTTTCAACAAAGCCTTTGAATGACCCAAGTTCTACAGAATGTAATCTGTGACCACTACAGATAGCTACTACAAATACATGTATTCACTTCAGTTGGATGTGATGAAGGTGAATGCTCTTGGGGAGAAAATCAGAGTCCTTCATGCTCCCACAAAACAGAAGATATCAAAAGATTTCCCACTGCAAAGTGAAAGAAGAGAGTAAGTAGGGAAGGGGAACTAAGGTAAGAGCACAGGGGTTAAAGAAAATGAGGAAAGTAGGGTTGTGGGCACTGTCACACCTGGAATGTTAGTTCAACAGGTGAAAGGCTCCAGCAACTCTAGTGGGACCAAAAGACATGACCAGTGAGAGGGGAATATGAAAGAGAAGTCACATAATGATTTGTTATTGTAATTTGGAAGAAAATGGTGAGAACCCACGCAGAAAGAGACAGAACAAGTAAGACTTTAGGCATCAATCAGATGTAGCCAAGAGGCAGTGGGAACCACAAATGTTCTCATCTTGGTTATTCCAAGGCTAAAAAGCAGATAAAACAGGTAAAACTACTCAGAAGTTAAATTACCAGGGCATTCTTGAAGTAAGCAAACTCTCATTAACCCTAGAACTTAATTTATTAAAAAAAAATAAACCAAACCAAACAAAAAAATCCCAGTAACAACAACAAAACACAACCCAAAAACTTTAAAAATGAAATCTGTTTGCTGGAAGTATGCAAATGCAGGTGGTAGTTGTTCTTACCACATATGGTGCCCTCTCCTGTGAGCTTGCTTTCCTCCACAGTTTAGCAATCTGCTTCACTCTTGTAGCCCAGTCTGCAACCCCAAAAAATGTATTAATATGAATGGCTTTGATAAGTTTGTTTTACATTCTTTCAAATCAAGATGCAGAAATTTCTATAAAATATTTACTTCATTTAGTAACTCACCTGGGAATTCCTCCTTTAGGTTAGGGAAGTTGATATTTGTATAGAGAACAGGTGCTACTGTTGCCATTTCACCCAAAGCTTCTTCTTTTTCCCACTTAAGAGTGCTTCTTTGAGCATTGGACATCGTATCACCTTCACCTTCCAAGGGTGGAGCAGATGGTGCCCATGAGCTGTTTGGATCACTTACCATGGGAGTGAATGCTGGATTCTTATCCCTGACAAATCAGAAAAGGGTTTTGTTTTATTGATAAATTGCTCTTATGATAAAATGAGAAAAAACAAACCAAAAAGTCCCAACCAACCAAAAAACCTCACAAAAACCATCACCAACACCAAAAAACAAAAAACCAAAAAACAACAACACCAAATAATTGGCAAAGTGCTTAACTTTGCCATTTCAGTAGTGAACAGGATGTAAGAATATAGAAGTTGTTGTAGTGGCTGTCAAGAATTTATAGTTAAATACTAATAGTATCACAGTATTAAAAGCATATAACATCTCCCAAGTGATAAATACTAAAAAAGTTTTTTTATTTCCCATCTTATCTTACCTGGTGTCAGTATATGGTTGCTGTGTAATGGGAGAGAAAGTGCCAAGTCCACCTCCAGCAGTCAAAGCTGTGTGAGGGAGATGAGGGTTAGGGCCAATCAGACCATTCATAAGAGGCACTCTTGGAAATGCATTCTCTCCTAGAAAGAAGTTGTTAAAATTACTGTTCTAAAGAGTGACTACTTTTAAGGTAGAATTTTCTCAGTGAAAAAAATGACATGTCATCTAATAAAAGGCTAACTGCTTTAAAAGTTTATAATACTGACCTTACATTTTTTTAAAAGACTTTAAACCAGTTTACATAGCTTCCCTGTAAGCTTAAGGGATTCTTTTCTACTGAATCACATTCATGCACAGATTTCTTTTCCACTCTGAAAAAATAACATTTTTTCAAAAATGGATTTCCAAAATTTCTCCAGTAGTCCATTCTATAATACAGCACTTTATATTGAGATATATTCTTAAAGGCTAATGGTCTGTCATGTTTATTATACCCAGACCTAAGCAGTAAGCATGGAGATTGTTTTCAGTCCCTGAAGAATTATTATTTGCCACCTGAATTAAACATCTCCTCTTCTGAGACTTCTGAGCATCGTACTAAAGTAAGCCTCATCATCTACTAACTCTCTAATTTGTAACCAATGAAACAGATAAATCTAGTCAAACGATCATCATTACTTTCTAATTAAATGTCCAGCCTAGCAGTAGGAAAATAGAAATTTTATTTATTTGATTACAGTATTAGACAAATCTGGCACAGGCAGATTCATTCTAGCAGATGGTCTTTGCAGATGTTCCAACAGAATTAACACTGGTCTTTGAATCCCCATCACTTAGAGCATGACTATAACTATTGTCCCAGTGTTTTCTTAAGAGCACAGAAGTAGCACAGTAATTAGATTCATCTATAGGATGATACTGGTATAATTCTCTCATGCTTTAGGAGACTGTCTCTGATCTATAGACTATGTACCCTATATAGGAAGTACAGTTTGGATTAAAGTAACTCAAAATTTAAGTGCACGTGCTTCATTATAGCTGCTAAATAGGTCATATATAGTAACTGTCAAGACCTGACAAACAGGATGGAAAGTCAGGTCTCTGCATTGGCATTGTAGGATTACACATCTCTATGAGAAGAGAGCAATAATTTCATTCAAATTAGTGAAACTTGAAGCAAGCTTCCCCTTTACTGAAGCATTTATCTCACAGAAACATGTGTATCATTACAACATAACTGAACAGAATTATAAATCTAAAACCCTGTAATTGTGGCAGTTCCCACAGGGAGAAGTTAAAGAACCTTACATAGCTCAAATGCTGAAGTTATCTCCAAGTACTCAAGTAACTGGGAAACAGCCAATGATATCTACATTGCCTTTTGCTTTAAATCACCTCATTATTTGCTTTAAACTCTCTTTTCTAAGGCTTTTTGAAGTGTTCCCTTTTTATGAAAATTCATCCAACTAGGAAACCAATCATTTTAATTCTTATGATTAATTTACTAGTGAAAGAATTTGCATAGCACTTTTTTTAGTACCCATACAATAGGCTGTGCAGTCTTTACATGAGCTCAGGGAAAATCCAATGGAAGTGATGTATGGTGAGAAAAGAATGTCACTAACATACAAAAAAAAAATCTGTACCTTGCTTTGAACATAAGAGTAAGAATATGCTGTATCAAGTAATGGTGAATTTAGTAGTACCATAGAAAATAAATTATAATATCCCAGATCGATTCAAAAATTACTTAGCTTTCACTCTATTATTTGGATAGGAATAGTTAACATGTTAAACTGAATTCCTAATGACAATTAAGATGAAGTAAATCCCTTTTATACAGATCCATTGAGAAGGTACTCACAAGTAATTAACGAGGAAAGTCAGAAGAGAACACATACTTTATCACAGACAAATTACAAAAATATAAAAGTGTGAGCTAAAATAAAAGCTCCTTTATATCAGAAAAATCTAAAATAACTGTCCCTTTCTACTAGCAACAGTTACAAGCCTGTTCATTACATATACCCTTCAGCACAGTTTTAGAATTGTATTTCCTAAATTAACAATGGCAGATTCCACAAGCAATTGTGGGAAGTAAGGTGTATCCTACTTTCACATCTTCATTTGAAGATGAAACACTCTCCTGACCAGGCTGCTGTTTAAAAGAAGCAGAAGAACATACCTTGACTGTGCAAAGACATAAGTTGTGGTGGAGGTGGTGGCTGAGGCAAAGGAGCTGGCTGTGTGGTTGCTGGACTTAAAACAGCTGTGAACAAATCCTCAACATCCTTTCCTCCTAGCTCTGCAAAAACACTGTGCATGAGTTGGGTGCCATTGTTTACGAACTATATTTTCTAGAAGATGATAAAGATTAAACCACATACCTGGGATTTTGTACAATTTGCCAAGAATAGCACCTAGACAAAGTAAAGACAAAACAGAATGAATAATCATCAAAAGACAGAAAAAAAATTAATTTTCTACCAAGTTCAAATAGGTATGTAGCAATACCTAAGTAGTAATTTGAGAAAAAAAAGACAGTATTTCTACATAAGCCTTCTATAAGACCAAGCTCAAGATAAAAAAAATTACCATCTGTGACCATTTTGTCGAGTTCTGGACTTAGGATTCCATCCAACTGTTCTTCACTTAAGGGCCGTGAACTCTGGTTGACATTTGGCTGAGGCAGAGAAGGATCATCAGAGATGGGACCAATATCCAATCCAGCTGAAGGAAGAAAGAATATAAAGTTAATTGGCAAAGTATAGAAGATCAAACTTTGTTTTTTTTCCTTAGAGGTGATCTATCAACTAAACCAAGACTTGCTAAGCTTTGGAAGACAAGACAAAATAAAACATTCATTTGAAAAATTAAAAAAAAAAAATAAATTTTTTAATTTTAAAAAACCCACTATTTACTTCCAGCTTGCTGCATTGTTTGAAGAATATTAATTGACTAGAATGCAACTGACAGAATTGGAAAATTTTGTTTAAATAAGACTACTGAGATTCATCACAAGATGATTTCAAGTGTATAGCTTTCAGTATATAGATTCCAATATAACTGCTTTTCACATTCTGAAGAACAATCCCACCAGCAGTCAATATGGTTCATCCTCAGGTACCGTAAGGGTTAATCCCAAATGTTGTTACAATATTACATTGCAGTTCTGTGGAAGTGGAGTCAATATCAAACAACTTAAAGCAGTATCTGTTTCAAAACCAACTACTGAATACTTGCCTGCATTAGGCAAAGTGATTTGTTAGTAATGAGAAAACATAACTTCCGACATAAATTTCTTAACATCCTTTACGAGTCAATAAATCTCTCAAAGAAAAAAGATCTTAAAGAAAAAAGAACTACACTCTTCTTTATTTGAAATATATTTCTGTATTAAATAATAAATAAAACCAGATTTAAAAAAGAAACATGCTTTTCTACTTATTGTTAACCTGTGTTTTACAAAGAGTGATGAATCGTCATCCAGTGGAAACAAAGATCTGATGCTGACTGCTTTATTCATGCTTTAATATGTTCACATCTTTAAAATGCTTTTAATTTACAAAAGATACCACTATGATAAAAACTACACACTACTACTAGAAGTAATACTAAAATTAACAGTGACAGCAAGAAAATGCATGGGTTTGTATCATGAAACACAAAAACTCAGCAAAGTCTTTAAAAGCTGTAAGCAAAACTTTATGCAGTACTCTTAAATGCAGAGTGCAGAGTTTATAGGCTGTGTTATACTCAAACACCACAGAAAGAGTGGAAAATGAAAGCATGAATTAGTGACACAGTAGGAGTACTAGTTTCTATACATGCAGTTCTTTCAGCTAAAACCACTAGGATAGATGACTACTTCTAGCCATGGATCATCCATTGTTTAGTTTCTTACCAAATGGGGAGGGTGAGTTCTCAACCTGGAAAGTGCATAAATCAAGACCTACAGGACCCAAACCAGATAAAATGGATGATTATAACATGAAAACAAAACAAAAAAAAAAGTAAAGAAAAAGCTGCATGCTGAAAAAAGCTATGCAGGTATGACAGACAACAGCAGCTACATTTTATTCTCCTTTAAGCAGCAAAGCAAAGAGCCAAGTAAAACGAAATGCTGAAAATGTTGGGGATTTTTAGGCTTTTTTTTTTTGGTAGAAGATAAAAAATCATCTCAAAGGAAGGTACTCTCAAGGTACAAGAACTGTATCTGAAATCACCTAAAGCTTAACCTACAAATACAATACAGCAAATACATCTCTAATAAAGAGAAAAGAAATAGAAAACTGGAGAGGTCTTACAAACATACACACCTGAATGATCTCCAGACTTTACCAAATCATCAGAAAGTATTCCAAGAATATCATCATCAGTATTTAAGACCTCAGAAAGATCAGCTAAAGGATCATCGGTGCTACCTGTATAAGATGAAGTAAAATAAAATCAACCAGTTGTGGCATTTATCTATGGCTCTGGTGATATACTATAGCTTGAGCTACCAACTCACAGATTTACCAGGCTATAAGGGCCTCCTATAGTGTGTTATGCACTGCAAGTCTCTCTAGGGTGAGTGTGCTGACTTGCACCCCCTCTCAGCCAGTACTGCAGCCATCTTCACATGTTTATGCTGTTTAATAGTTTCACCAGTACAGTTAAAGAGATAATACAATCAGCCATGTGGAAGAAACTGATTTTAGGGGAAAAATCCCCAGGATCTAGTGAGAATTTGCAGCCTCTAAGACATAAAGGCCTATGTACATCAAAGTCAACTAACAGGTTTTATAAAGGACACAGCAAATAGAAAGGCAATATTTACAATAAACAAACAAACAAACAAAAAACACATGTAAGAAAGTGATCAGTTACCATCACTGTATTTAAGACTACAAAGCAATGAGTTACTACACCCTGACAGGAAAGTAAATATAACAGTAAGAAGCAGGAGTAAGTAAGTGGAAATTGGAGATGCTATTTTTAGACCAGAAGAAATCTTGAAGAAGTGAGAACAGCCAGTGGTAGAAATGTCATGTTTGTTTGCTGTCTAGGAAAAACTGGCCTGGTTCTAGCAATAAATTATTTAATATTAAATGATAAATTCTGGATATTACTACCTTCTTGACATCCAATTCATTAGAGAGAAATTACAGAATCACCTGGTTTGGAAAGGACCTCTCAGATCATCAAGTCCAACCCTTAATCCACTACCACTGTGGTTACCAGACCATGGCACTGAGTGCCACATTCAGTCTCCTTTTAAAAACCTTCAGGGTTGGAGAATCTACTACCTCCCTGGGCGGCCCATTCCAATGCCTGATCGTTGTCTATGTAAAGAATTTTTTCCTAATATCTAACCTAAACCTTCCCCTGGCAGAGCTTAAGCCCATGCCCTCTTGTCTTACTGGTAGCTACTTGGGAGCAGAGCCCGACCGCCCCCCTGGCTCCAGCCTCCTTTCAGGGAGTTGTAGAGAGCGATGAGGTCTCCCCTGAGCCTCCTCTTCTCCAGGCTGAACACCCCCAGCTCACAGGACTCGTGCTGGATCCCTACACAGCCTCCTTGCTCTTCTCTGGACCTGCTCCAGGACCTCAATCTCCTTCCTGACCTGAGGGGCCCAGAACTGGACACAGGACTCGAGCTGTGGCCTCACCAGGGCTGAGTACAGGGGCAGAATCCCTTCCCTGGACCTGCTGGCCACGCTGTTCCTGATCCAGGCCAGGATGCCATTGGCCTTCTTGGCCACCTGGGCACACTGCTGGCTCATGTTCAGTTTCCTGTCAATCCAGACTGTTGGAGAGTTTTTGGAAGAAAAACAGACATGTGAGCAATCCTGAGTATTTAGCTTTAGTCAGAGTGAGCTAAGGGCCTTGAGGCCCAGCTGAAAGGTTACGAAAAGATCAGCTATGTGCAAAAGATAAGGAATTTGGCAGCAGAAAAGAAGAATAACAGGATGGGAAAGCATCTCATAGACAACACATAAAGAGTTCTATTTAACCAGTTAAATAGTGCACTGTGGCATATGAAAAATGTGCTGTACCAATCAGCAATATGCTTATATTATCAGCCTAACTGTGTATAAAAGGGCCACCGCTACTCTCAATAAACAGCAATACTTAATTAATCTGCGTGTTGTCCACTGCTCTCCCACACCAAACTCCCAGGTCCCTTTCTGCCTGACTCTGTGCCCAGCCTGGAGCTCCCCATGGGGTTGTTGTGGCCAAAGTGCAGGACCCGGCACTCGGCCATGTTGAACCTCATCCCGTTGGAATCAGCCCAACTCTCCAACCTGCCAACCTATCCAGGTCCCTCTGCAGAGCCCTCCTGCCTTCCAGCTGATCCACACTCCCCCTAACTTAGTGTCATCTGCAAATTTGCTAATTGTGGACTCAGTCCCCTCATCTAAATCATTGATGAAGATATTAAACTAAGCTGGGCCCAGCACTGATCCTTGGGGAACAACACTTGTCACAGGCCGCCAACTGGATGCAGCTCCAAATGGCCCATCTGGTCTTATTAACTAGTTTTTTATGACTATTACAGATGTGCAACATTTGAAGAAAATTGTTTGACAAAGAAATCAAAGTAGAGAAAAATATTTTTCAGAAAACCTGCAGACTATCATGACTACAAGAGCCATCATTGCCAGATCAATGACACATGAAGAGATGGTAAACACATAACAATTACACAAAGAAAATGGATTAAGAAAATCATAAAATCTTCAATGTGGAAAACAGTTGTTTTCTGGTGGGACCAGAAAGTCAAAGAACAAACAAATTTCAGATATATATGGGGATTTTTTTGTACTGTTCAGCCCAATGGCCCCAGGAAAGAGGCCTGGTGCCAAGCATTTACTTATAAAATGAGGCTACTTTCCAAGCTGCTAAATCTTGCAATGAATTAAATGTTCCTTCTGCTGTTTTTCAGAGACGAGTCTTTTCCTCTTCTACCATTACTGAAAACAAAAATTATTTTTCTTTACTTCATTATTTTCCACAGTATTTTATGTTACAGTGCTTTTCTCCACAGTCCTTAGTAATGTGCTTGGGAACAGTTCCTAAAAGAAAGTGCTCAGGTAGAAAGATACAGCTGAAGAGTTTACCACCAGTAGCTACAAACTGGCCATGAATAAATTCAGACCTCAAATTAGAGGGCTGCAAACTATTAAGGCAATCAGATTCTGTAGCAGCCTTCTGATGAAATTAGTAGGTTGGAAAAAATCTAACTGCTTTCAAAATGGAGCTTGTTAAGTCTATAAGAAAGCTGATTGTTAGTGATAGAAGAGGGCTAGACTCTACAATCCAGAAGTCTTATGTACAACATCTAATCTAAAGCATATTTTTACATTTTTCATGCATGCTTAATATTATCTTGGAAACAACTAAATCACTTTAGTCAGCTGCTTCAGCTCAGAATCAATAACTGGTTGACATCTGCTGACAAACAAATAAGTCAATACTGCTCATTAATTTGACTCTTTCAGAAAGGAGATGGAAATGAAGACAAAAAGGAAAATAATTTGCTTGTAATGATGGATGTATCACGGAGCACAGTTCTGCTGCTATCTTGTGATACTGATTTCTCCAATGCATTTATTTTTATTTATTTATGAAGTTCTAAAAGAAAAAACATGCCTCTCCCAAGGTTGCAGGCACCCTAAGATGTTTAATCACACAGTAAAGTATCTAGTATATAGAAAACATCTCAACAGCATTTAAACCAATTGTACACAGATTCAGATGACTCTTGTCCTTTTGTTTAGGAAGAATTTCTTTAGCATTTTCTGGAAATCTTTCTTCAACTGGTGATTTTTTCAGCATCCTTAAAAAATATGCTGAATGATTTCAAAGTAAAAGAAAGATCACACTGCCAAAACCTCCACAGTACACCTCATCAAATGGACTGTTTTTCATCAGAGATACCCAAGTCAAGAAACTCATCAGAGATGTGGACAGTCCTCAGAACACTCAGGATGCAACAAATCTTAATTACCACCTTCAAACTGAGCCATTAGCAGCCAAGGAGACCCTGGAGCCCTGATGCTTTGTGTCCCAGTGTGCAACCCTTTGCACTCTGCTCTAATATTGTGTTGGAAACAATTTTAAGGGTTGGTCCCATGCAACTGTGTAGTGTCCCACAATATACTGTGTAGTGTCCCACACATTACAAACCCACAACAAAGGCGAGTCTTGTAACTGCAAAACAAAACTGCATCCTCTTTGCCAGACAAAAGTCTGGACTTGGAGCCTAGAGCTTACTTCAGTCACATTTGCTAGAGATTAATAACAAACAAAGGACTCCAAAAAACCCTCTTCTGGCCCACACTGTCAATCCTCATCATTACTCTAATTTCATGTAACAGAAGTTTCAGCTACCCTTAGCAAAGGTCTAAGAATAAACAGTCACAGAATGTGCCATTGAACTGCAGTGTCAGTTCAGGAGCAGAATAAACACATCACTGCTGGACAACCCAGCAGCCCTATGCACATCCTGAAAAGCAAAGCAGATGAAGTTCCTCTTTAGGTGCTTGAGAGCAATGTGGAAAACCAATAAGTGTATCTAACCCTTAATCCTGGGATTGCACAAGTGGAGTTTCCAAGAGAAGAACATCTTCCTTGTGGAAAATTCCTATCCAGTTAAGCAAGGACTCTCACAGGAGTCAGAAATCCTTGTGAGAAGTGGCACTGTAGGAAAGTAACAGTTGGTAACAATATGGTCCTAACAGGCTCCCAGTGCATGCATAAAGCACTTCATGTTGTTCCTGCTTCAAAGCCAGGTCTGTATTGAAACAATGAAAATATCACAAGTGCTCCTGGACACTAATCCCACCTCCAGCTCCTCTGCAATATTAGGCAGTAGGGAAGGTGGGAAGCAATGAGCCAGTTCACCAGTGTCTCCACTGCTCAGAACTAATCCAGCTCTCTCACACGTGTGGATGCTACTGTGGAAACAGAACTGTCTCCTGCAGAGTCACAGGGAAAGAGTTAAGAATAATTACACTGGAACTGATCGATACTGGCAGATGACTTCACCCACTGGTGCTCCAACTACAACAAACAGCTCTGTCTGGACACAATTTTGGCCAGAAATCTGAACAGTTGAGAAACGATTGTTGAGAACATTCCTATGGCCCCAAAACACCGTCCTTTGAGTCTCTTGAATTTAAAATGGAACACTAGAGTATCTACTAAAACCACTGCTAGTGATTTATTTATTAACAGCCACTTCATTATGATCTATTTCTGAATAAAAAGAAGAGGAAATTATGTTTTTACAATTTCACTTATTCATAAAGTATTCATCATTTTTTTAAAAAATTCCTTTCCAACTTTGGAAAAATAGAACATTATATTAACATCAAGTTCATTAATTTCTAAAATCTTATACACCCATAATAAACTAATGACTTTAATCATGCAGTTGCATGGACCAGCAGACTTCTGAATCTGTATTTCTCTGGCTTCAAAAGAATGCTGGAGTGACAAAAAAACCTACATATTTTCTAGTATATTTTCTTGTAGTGTGGAACGAATGAAATACAGACCTTGAAAAACTGTACGAGTGGTTTCCCCTTCAGGGGAAGTTAATTTTTGCATTCTCTATTATTCACATTTTCAACTGTATTATAATCAGTGTTTGATTATAATGTAGCCCCTTGTTTTTCTTTTAACAGATTTTTACTGAGTAGCAATCATAAATAAGCAACTTTTCTTCAAATGACTCTCTGGACATGGGAAACTGTATCTATGTGTGTAAACATTTTCAGATGGAAAATCTTATGATGATGAGCTGAAACAATAACCACAAATTAACCAATATACACAAGGAATAGTGACAGTTTAAAAAAAAATACAGAATGGTAAGACATCTCTAGCTGACAGGACATACTATGAGACACAGAGAATAAAAATAATTTGGAGGGGACAGTAAGGTTTTCACTTTTAATTGCTCCTTTGTGTGAAGCTGCCCATTCAGCAGCACTTCACAACCCTCTGGCTATTTGCAAAACTCTCAGCAGTAACTTCAGTAAGGTTTTGCAATAGCAAAAGCAAAAGATTGCCTAGGGGCTACAAACTGTACCTGGAAAGGGCACTCATGTTCTGAAATGACATGGTGAACCAAAAATTCCGAGGAGACTGGCAACCTATAATAATCTAAAACATTAAAGAAAATAAAAGTTGGATGATATTCATCCAACTAATAATCACCAGATTACTAAGAGTATATTTTAATTAGAGTATATGTCTTCTTCTATAATGGACCTGTATGCTTATTTTTACACAGAATTAATTTTAATGGATTTTATTGATATAGATGTTACAGTCATGGATTTTCAGATTTTTGCTAAGTGCCAATTGTTGTGCCATTCACTGCTCCTTCTGAAACAGCTTAGGCCCTGGAGCTGAGTATCACTGATCATCAACATAATTTAACCTCACAGGGAAAGTTAATATACAGAACATTAAAAAATACATCAGATAAACATTGTGACAAAAGAGTGGGAAAGCCCCAGTTGCAATAACAAAATCAAACTACTGAATTATCACTAACTTTAGCTTTGTATACCTTGAGGTCCCAGTTTTGCCTGAGCTGGAGTGGAGGTTGAGCTAAGAAGGGGGTCAGATGATGGATCCAGGAAATTGGTGGTCAGACTTGTTTTACATGAGAGTGGAAGTGATTCTTCAGGTAAATTATCTAGGCTCATCTTGTTTTGTCTACTGGTATCTAGCAGGTCTTTCCCAAAAAAGGCTTCCTGTAAAGAAGATAAAATGATTCAATGTAGGAAGAACACAGTATCTAATGAAAAAGTTGGGTAAATGGCAAAGTTATAATTAAAGCCAATGATTACCAGAAACAGAAAAATGTAGTCTCAGTCTCACATATCTTCCAGTGTGGCAATATCTCTCCCAGGCATGAGGCATTGATATGGTGGATACAACTTACCTGAGGTAGCTACATTATTAATATTTTATTATTTAATTAACACCTCCAAATACTACATAAACCAGAATTGCCTTATGTATATGTGGCACAGACATTGTGCCAATACAGTGTTGTTATAGATCACAAGTTTTTCAGTATTTAATATATTTCTCCTTGCACAAAAGGGACATCTGAAGAAGGGGAACATTACTGAGCAACTTGATCAAGGCCACACAAGCAACTGATGAAAAACATGCAAGTTACTGTGGTCCAAATTATACAATGACCATACACTACATTTCAGTCAGCACAGAATCATCCTAACACCACAGCCACTGAACTCGTACAAGTACCTTTAAAAATATTATAGAATAGCTATCACTATTCTGAGTATAGCCTGAGTACTCAGTAATTCGACAACAAACTATCAAAATTTGAAGTTAATTTTTATTATATAAGAATTATTTCTGTTTTCTTGTAGTCTTTAAAATTTTCACTTAGAGCTGATAAAAATAGAGCTAAAGAAAGATTTTTCAGTATCAGTTATTCCAACATGACAAAAGAAGAATTTAAGAAATAATATGTTTTATAGGAGTAAAATGTGCATTAATAAAAATATTTATACTTATTAATCCAAAGGAAATGGTCCTTCAATATTTTCTTTCCAACTCACTTCCCCACTTATTACAATAAAAATTATATTTAGAGAGAGATTGTTCTGCCTCTCTGACAATTCTTCGCTTTCAATGCCATGAAGTTTTGTGAACATCTACAGGATAATAAAGTTTTCATTAAAAAGGGGTTGAGAAGATCAAGCCAAACAATACTCTCTGTGAAAGACATATATAGACCAGTCAGTTTATAGCTGCTTGAAAGTACTTATGTTGGGAGGCAAGAGCAGAGATTATTGTAGTAGGGAGATGCAGGGCATATAAAAATACAAAACAGTAGGAAAATAAGTTTACCCTATTATAACCATGTTCTATATTCTTCTAAAAATAAAAAACTAGTATCTTGAGAAAATGATACGTTCAGGTTAAGGCATCCTACAGAGTTGAATGCTGAAAACATCAAATGTCAGTTCAGAGAGAAAAGAAAGGCTTCAATCATCTGTGACTTCTCTCTCAGAACAAGTAGAGATCTATACATTAAAAAAAAAAAACATCAAAGGAGCAGAGACCCAACATAATACACAGCTTTCTGTACAAATTACAAACAGTCTTTACAGAAAGTTGTTTGATTTGAATGGTAAATATGGAATCTGAAAAGAAACATCAACAGTTTAAAATTTAAACAGCAAAACAACACACATAAAGATCAGGATTTACACAAGAAGTATACCAATAGTTTTACCTGCAAGTAGGCAGGAAAGGTTTCTTCAAGTTTATTTTTCTTTTTTCTGTAACGCTTTTTTATTTTCTCAGTACTTTCAGAAGCTGGGGTAGACTCTTCAACTGGAGTGTCTGGCAACTGTTCTGTCCACCCTGAAAAGTAACATTCAGGCACAAATAAGTAAAACACTTGGTGCATTCCTCCAAAGGTACAGTGGCAGCATGCCTACTGTATCTTGCTGCCTATCTGGGTGCATGGGTTTATTGAATATCACTCTAGATGGATTCTAAAGGTGGCCTTTATCTAGCCAGCTCTGAACTGCAACCTGATCATCTGGGCTCTGGCAGTCAGCAACAGCATATGTGATACTACTCAGATCACTACATTGTTGTACCTCACTAGCTGTAGAGACACCTTTAGCTTTTGTATATACAAGCTGACCTAAAAAACCTAAAAAATTGGCAATTTGAGAAAAGTTGTAAGTGCCATTCAACCAGATATTTGAAAGATAATTCCACTGAAATACACTTTTCAATATCATCCATGTTGAGCTACACATTAAACACCTTTCATTTTATAGACTGATTTTTCTCAAATTAAAAGAAATATTAAAAAAAAAATCTGAGAACTTAATGTCCTGTGAATAATAAACAGATTAGAAAAAGAAATCCACACATAGGCCCTTCCATAAAAGTAACACATTTATTCATATATCATATTTTGAAGTGGCACTGTTCTTCTAATAAATGCAAAAGAACACTGTGCTAAGTCATTCAATATTTTATTTCAACAGATCAGGGAAAACACTGCAGGTAAAAGCAGAACTTACCCCGTCCAAGCTAATTACATGAAGTTAATGACCCAGGGAAGTTATTTAACAAAACCTATTAATGTGGTAGTAAAATCATCTGTCCTTTGTAGTCAAGTGATCTCTTGTACCACATTCAGAGGACAGTGAGCAGAATGAGTCTCACCAGCACTCTGGCCTCTGCATTGTATGAGAGCAAATTTTTGCAGAGGAAAGGGGAGGAACATGGCAAGAGTAGCAAAAAAAATTGGTAAGGCTGAAGAGTACTGGCAGCTGAGAAGCAGGCTCTTAGCAAGCTATGATCATTTAAAACATACGAAGACATTTCTGAGTTATTCTTTTCTTAATAAGCAATTGTGCCTAAGTAGACAAAAAGAAGCTCAAACTTTTAACTGAAGAATATTGTTAAAGAATATAGCTTTTAACAATATGCATTGTTATTCAGAATGGCAAATTAACTTTTCAACCAATTTTTTTTTCTTTACTTAAAGGAGCAGATCTCTAAGGAAATAAAAAAAATAAAGAAAATTTTCAGCTCTACCTGAAACAATGTTGTATACTGTACCGAAATACTATTTACAAAGCAGAAAAGTATAGCTATAACAGTGATAATAAAGAGAATGCATTGTATCTGAATAGGGGACCCAGCTAATTTACTGGGTTGCACTGATGGAAGAAACATTTGTTGACTTCATAAAGCAGTTCTACAAATGCTAGCAAGGACAACATTTAGCTATTTGTTTTTAACAATGCCTGGATGCTGTCAGTAAAGGTCTGGTCTCCTCTAGGTTGTTCAGATAATAAAGCAAGAGACCAATCTCACTCTAGAATGGTTACAAGCTCAATACCTAAACAGACAGCAGTCAATAATTGGAGAAATCACAGGCCAGAGTGTTCTGAGATTTCATCAGCCAGCCTTTAGAAGCAGTTGCCTCCCTTTACCAACTTCCTTGGAAATAGGCTCTGAACTAAAAAAATGCCACATCTCACCTTATTGATACCTCAGATTTTCTAGATTAGATAATATGGACAAATCCAGAGGGCTGAAATACTTTAGTCTAAGTATACAAAGCAAGCAAGAGAACTGTAACAATTTTTACATGCCCAGTCTACTGAGTACCACAGTCTCAGAGGCATTGAAATAGCCTTGCTATGAGAGACTGGAGTAGGATTCTTCAGCCCTGGAAAAGGCATCAACAGATGGAGGAATATTACACACACCAAGAAAACATCTATATTTTACACATTAATGGGGAGTTATATTGTTTAAATACTTTTTTATAACATAAAATGAGAGGGTATCTTATGCAGCTCTCACAAACCCAGCTTAAAATGAAGATGAATTATTTCTTCATGAAACAATAGTGTATCATTGAACTCACAAATACAGAGCAAAACCAGATAAAAATATCAGACATTTTTGCAGAACATGAAACACTGGTGAATATTAAACCTGATGTTGTACCAGACACCTGTAGATCAGGACTAGATGTGCAGGAAGTTGTATCAGAAAGAGGATTACTCTACACCTAACTAACTTCTTACCCTTTTTTCTGTCTTCTACTGGACAAAGCTTGGCTAAACAGAGCTCTGACACAATGCAGCAATCCTCATCATTTATTTATCTCCCACAACACTCTGCAATTAATTGTTTCAGTTTCTCTGTAAGTCAGTTGCTCTACTGAAATTATATGTACGGATGAGTATTTCCAGTTGAATTAATAAAGCCATCATGACAAACACATTTTTCCCTTTGTAGCACAACTCTGGAAAGAATTGCATGTTGATGTGTTACTTTATTTTTATTGCATTAAGAACAAAAATTTAAAATCAAGTTTCTGCACTTACCTTCATCTCTGCCAGGCAATTGCTCAGAAACAGAACCAGAAGAATCTTTCCTGGAGAGAGATCTTTTAGTCTTCCCCTGCCCTGTACGACTTCTCTGACGTACCATAAATCCTCCAATACCTAGTAAGGAAGCAAAAATACAAATTTATTGATTAATGTCATAGTAAGAATGAGAGCCAAGATCCTTCTGCAAGTAGAAGGGACTATTGCATCTGTAGAGGTCTAAGAAGGAACCTGAGATACCTGAAGAGTTTTAATTTTGAGTTTTATGAAAAACTTCTGAATGTTAATGTTTCAGTGGGTATATATTTAACTATCAAAAAGGATCAGAATTTTTGGACTGTAAAACATCCACAAGAAGTTTAAACTACCAAACTTGAAAACTTTCAGATATTGGTTTTCCTCTCCCTTAATTAATGCTAGAAGTAGAAGTCAATCTACCCAACGAAACCTATTAACCTTAAAGGATCATAAAAAACCTCTAGAAATTGCTCTAGAGAGCCTATAATTTCAAATTACATATATAAGAAAAGAAAAAGGTAATTAATCCAGTCATAATTCCTGAAATTCCAGAATCCTTTGCTAGATTTTGACTGCAGTGCTCCTGATCCTCATGTGTATGTATGTTCATCTATCAGATTCAGGTTTGTTTCATTTTTCAAGAAAGTTGTTGCTGCATAAAACTAACAGATGGATTCTCAACACGTGATTCAAAACCACTCTGAACAAATGAAACTCTCTCTTCTTGAGGTCCCAGCAGCAGAAATAACTCACTTACTGATTTACATTACTTGCAGAGAAAAAGGAAATCTCTGATAAATGATGTGTACAACCATTTCCATAGGGTGAGCACAGGAAGGAAGGTAATATACACATGGGAATGACCTGAAGAGACATGGCTCTTCCTTAGCAGCATGGAAAATGATGTGAGGAGAGTAAAAAGTGGTAGATTTGTTTAGTAGCTGAGAGAGAAGAGAAACTGGACCATATTGTAATTCCTGCTTCCTTTCCTTCCTTCAGTATATTCCTGGCCTTCACCTTCTCTGTAACTTCATTGCCTCTTTTCCCCTGTCTTCATCAGCAAGCAGAATGTGTGTGACCAGCAGAAACAGTATTTGTGATGGCAAAGGCTACAATCAACTTATTGTCCACAGTAGTGGAAAGCAGAAAACCACACCTAACATAGATACTGAGACATATCAAGGTGTGGGATATCAGTGCATAGCTTATTATCTTGGATTCAGTCTTAGCCCTAACAAATCAGAGCTACTTCCAACAGAGTCACTTAAGAACCTCTTGCTTCCTCTGCCTAGAGCCACCTCAAGTATTTCTGCACCCAGGACACACAGCTGATCCACAGGCAAGATAATTAAAAGGCAACTGCACTAATAAATTAAAACAAATTAATTCATCCAATAACCAAATTCATTAAAATTCACTGCCAGAACGAATCTACAAATATTTAGTATTATCTTACCAAGTATTTCAGAAAACAAGTACGATACCTGGCAAAAGTTTCTATGAAGTTCAGATATTTACAGATATACATACATACATACATATAAAAGAACCCTGGCCTTCGTCAATTATATATATACAGTACATATTAAGAATCAAAAAAGATATAGATTTCAACTAGTAATTGACAGCATACTAAGAACAGGCATACTGCTGAGCAGCAACCTTTGGAAATGTATTCTGATAAAAGAACTAAAAATTATTTTAAACAAAACAGAGAAATCTAAAATCAACAATTAACAGCAGAATACTTCAGAACTCCATAATATCTTCTAATATATATATTTTTTTTTTTTAATTTCACAGGAAAAAAAATCATGATGATATAAATTACTGTATCCTACCAGGTCTGTACGGTTTTCGCTTCCTTTTTTTAATCCCGTCAGCTCCTTCTGCCACTTTGGTATCATCATCCACAGCTTCCCGTTCTGGGCTGGAATCTGATTTTCCATCACAATCCATAAGATCACCTTCTGGAGAAAAGAGGCAATGGTAACTCTAACTGGAAAAGGGAAACATCATCTTTTTCCAAAATTTCCACATCTGACTAATTTCTGAGTAAGTGATTAAAAATGACGGATTTTTCAAAGGGGTGATGGATACTCACACTCTCCAAACACTTTTGGGAAAACCACCCTATCTATAGACAAAGTCACAGTATATACACACATTTTCTGCAAGATGATGGCTACACAAATTCAGAAAAAAAATGCTACTGTTACTACATGTGGACGTGACAAAAATTGTTGGTGCCCTTTTTGGAAGCCTGTGCTGCAGCATTTTCTAAGTGCCTGAGAAATCTATAGTGATACATCAAGGAATGTGGATACCATTTAACACACTAGATATCTACATTTTGTTTATTATCCTCCTAAGTTTTGTTTGGGAGGGGAAGGCAGACTGAAAAATTTCAGCCTGCACTTGGAAAGTAATGCATAATGACTCTCAGTTTGGAGGGTACTTGACTTGAAGCTGTGTGACTGACTGAAAGCAGAATTATCTAGGCAGAAGAATTTGACTTAAATAGTTGAAAATTCAGCCTATAAGAATTACTCAGCCTTGAAGATAAACACTGTAATTTTGAGGTTTTGTTTATATTCTGTGGGAAAGCAGGGTAGAAGAAACACATGTAAAACATGATGGTATTAAAAAGCCTCTGGCACTGAAGAAAGAGTAAGTTAATTCTTTTTCTGATATCCCCAAAAATATCAATATAATAATGCCCTTACACCTTCACTTTATTGTAAAGTTTTAAAACATGTTAAATACACTCTTGCCTCTGAAAAGATACTGCAATTCCAATTCCCTGCTTTGGATGATTCAGGCATACAATTTTATGTGGTCTAAAACCACATACAGTTTTAAGAGGAAGAAATACTGTTATAACAGACAGAGATGGACTCTTCCATACCACTTCTGCTGCGGCAGAACTACAACCCTTGTTCTTCCACAGACCAGACTTCCCCATCAATGAAGACTTCTCTGACTTCTACCAACAAAGTTGGTGGCTTGGCAAAGGCAGTCCCACCACAGACCACCACAGCCAGTGCCCTCCTCTCCTTAGGAGCATGAGTGAGCCTCTCTGCAACGTGTCTGCTTCTGGCAGAAGAGAAACTTGCTTCAGTGCTAAGGTGTCCTGCTACACAAAGCAGCATGCCAAATGCTAAACCCCACAGTGGTCCTTCCCTTATGAAAAGCAGCTCTACAGATAGCAGCAGAAGAGCCACATTAAGCCTACCAAAGATGAAGCTTCCAAAGCTTCCAACTGGACTTTAAAATGTGGAACATCTGAGGAAATGCCAAACCTGAAGAAAGCCTATAGATAAGATGGTAACAAAATTACTCCCAAATCAGTTTTCTCAGATACAGTCTCTTTTCCATCTGGAACTTTGGAGCAGAAGTAAAAGTTATTCCTGTTTGCCTGCAATTACCACACTCCAATCAAAGCTCTAGCACAGCTCCATTCATCCTGATGCCCATACAAAAATTTCAGATGTGCAGAGAACAGGCACGGATCCATTCTGCTCAGCACATGTAGAGTTTCCAGGAAATCCAGCCAATCCACCATGTACATGCTGTGCTGCTACTGCCACACACATGAATGTACTCCTAACTCTCAAAAAGGCAATGAAGGGTGATGAGAACTGAAACTAAAGTCTGTGGAAGCTTTGGCTCTCCCTTTAATACTGTGCTATTACATTTGTATATCTTGTTACCTAGTTGAAAAGGGATACCTATAAAAGCCAGCAAGCAGATAATAAAGTTAGACAAAGTTATATAGAAGAGAGGCACACGTTTGTAAAAGTAAAGCTGATTAACCACTGAAAAAGAACAAGGGAAGTAGTTAATGCTCTATTTGATGACTTCAAACCAAGATCAAATACTTTTTTTGCTTCTAACAATCTACCTGATGAATTATATAGAAGAACAAGTTGAAATTTAAGACAGTGTAATGCTAGGATAATTTCCCATATCTTACTAGTGAGCTGTTGGAAAAGTTATAAACAAATAAAAGGATGTTGAGTAAAAGTGTATTTTTTAAATAATAGCAATAGCACATGGGTCAGAATGTGCTAATCAAACAATGGGAACAATACTTATATCAACAAGTTAAACTTGCAGGAAACTGCACTGATGGTTAACATACCCAGTTATCACAAGCACACTCTGTATCTAAAAAAACCTTCTTATTACATTTAATCTGATTAACAATGAGGCAATGTCACATAAACAGAAAGCACCTTAGACTGGGGTAAGGTGGGGTGCCTGTGTTCCTTTGTAACAGACAATTGCATGACTAATGTAATGAGTTTCACACCTGCCATTAAACTAAGCCTTTTTACAGACTAAGGATTAACACCTATTCTACCAACACACTTATCACAACCAATAGCCAGACCATGGCAAAGAGAACAGGAGAATGGAACTGCACAATGCTGGCTGCTGTTTCTAGAGCTGAAGAGTGGGCTTTAAAGTGGGGCTGGCTGCTCCTATATGGTTTTCCTAACTTTCATCTCTCACCTTCAGTCTCCTCTGGTTGAGGCTTGCTCAGCTGTGAGGGAAGCAGATGAGACAAGAACTGGTGGTGTTGGGGCACATGGAACTTTGCTTCGTGGCTGGACTGTAGTGGAAGAAGCTCTCCCAGAGGCTTCTACCATACCTAACATGTCATTCTCATACACAGGGATGTGTTTGGGTAGATAAGTGTTAGCTCAGATCCCTTCATCTCTTGAGGCTGCAAAACCACTTAAGTCTTCTCCTCCCTCCACAGACACCACATCCTGGAACCTGAAATCTTTGAGTAGAAATCTACATAGGCAGCATCTACTTGAACTAAGGCAACACTCAGAATTCACTTTCAAACTCAAATTCTAATTTAAATTCTACTTTGGAGATGAAGACAAGCAAACTGTTCAATCAGTCAATGGAAACACAAGGAAAATGTCTTTCAGAGTAAAAAAATGGTCTCAGCAAAGAGCTTTTTTGCTTCACTTTCACCTTTGTTTTCAACACCAGCTTTACAGTCATCTAGACATGGCTTTGCTGAAACATTACCACTTTCAAAATGTTTGCACTAAATTTGAGAGCCTCAAAATACACTCTCACTCAGTGAGTACACAAGCATTTCCCATAGGTAACCCAAGGATTTGACAAAAGGCAACTCGTATCTGCAGTGCTGCCAGCCTTAGAAAGGTGAGTTTCCTATAGGATGGATGACCCATAAACAGAACAAGAAAATTCTCTGAAATGGACCAAACATGACTATTGTCCAAGTAATTTTCATAAAGCATTCTGTACAGAACATAAGAGTATCAGTATGATAAAAACTCCCAGGGATATCTGCAATATACACATGTACTGCAACACTCCAAGATACAAGACATGCCAAAAGTAGACTGCTACCTCTACTGTCATCCATCTCCCCATCTCTTGAGTGCTCTGACTGGGCATCTGGGGGTGTCTGAAGCACAGCCACACTGTTCTGATTTATAATCTTCAGTTTAAGCTTTGGTTTCGTCCGTTTTCTTCTCGGTACTGTAACAGTTAGGCTCTGTAACTGAGACATGCCGGATTCTGTCAAGCAGACTCCATCCTGGGTGTATGTCTTTGGTGGGTCTATAAAAGTTAAATGAATCATAACAGCAATATAAAACTCTTTAATTTACAAGTCTTAGATGCTTAGGAATAGCACTTTTAAGAGTTAATAATCCACATGTATGGAGCTGATTCATGAGTGAGGAAATTGGTATAAATAAAACAGAGCTATTTGATAGTGTCTAACAAGTTACAGTCACAGCTTTATAATTTAGAGACTCATGTCAAATCCAGCAGTAATCCGTTATATTTCTACAAAACAATTTTCATCAAGGACTCATTTGAAAGAGCGATTTGATTATGGAAATTGGTGCCTTGCAGGGTATTTCTGTACTCGTGTCACTCTCAGAAAACTGAGTCTTAGTTTGGTTCATGTTGCTTATGGGCCAAGGACCTCACCCCGCCCTCAGCACTCTAACTTCATCTTATTAATGACCTTAAGCCTCTCAGGACTCTTGGTTATTAGCAGACAAAAACGAAGTTATACCAAGTGAGCTTCTCAAGACAAAATTGGAAATGTGGGTAGTACCCATCTTCCAAGACCTGCAAGACTACTTCCTCCTCAAGCTGTTACATGACAATTGAGTCTACCAATAAACTCTAAAATTCCTTAATTCACCATGTAGAAAGGCACTGTCACCTCTGCTGGAGTCCTGCAAGTGGAGGTTTGAGATTTTTCTGGGAATTACCAAATAATGAAGCTGCAATGATGCTTCTGCTCTTTGGAGCCAGTTAAATAATGATTTGATAACACAGTCATTGAAAACACACAAACATCATAGAATTTGTCGCTTTTAAGCAAAAAATATTCTCTTCTGTAACATCTCAACCCTCCAAATACAGCTAGTTCAGAACACTGTTCTTCCTAGATGGTTGTCTTCTTATGCTGAACTAAAAAAGAGCATTTGCTTTACAAAAATCACATACTCTTTTTGAGATTGAAGATTTGAGGAGAGAATCTTCCCTCAGAACTGCACTTGTGCTGTATCAAAGAAAAAGATTCTGCCATGATGGAAGCTGTCCTAACATAATGGAAGCCATTTGTATTATCTTTATAAAAAGTGACTTGTGAGTGGGTTTCTCAAGATTAGAAATTCCAAGCACACACCAGACAAATACAAAAAAAGTTGTGTCCTCCTACAGCTGTAAACATGCTTGATTCACCCTCACTTTTTAATCACCAGTGATATTAAGGCAAGCCACTACATCTGCAAGATCAAAGCATAATTTAAAGTAATTATCTTAGTGCAGGTATGGCAGGCAAAAGAGACGAAAGAAGAGAGAATTTGGAAACAAACAAACAAAAAAGCATGCTGCGGTAACTGAAGAACAGTTAATGTTGCGTGTTATAGAATCATAGAAAAAGGAATTTTTGTCTCATGTAAAAATATACCCTTAAAATACGCTAAATGATCAAAGATGTACATTCTTTACCTAGTTCTTTTGATTTTGAAATAATCTGAGCTCCAACTGATGAATCACAACAGTCCAAAGAAGGCACTGAAAAATATAAGGAAAATAATTTCAACTTTTAAAAGTGGTGACTTGATTTAAACTGAAACTATCAATTAATTTTCCTTCAAGCATCTCCGTTAAAATTCCTAATTTATGCTGTTGCCAACATTCCCTAGCACCTTTAAAATAAAGTGCTTTTCAGCACCACAGAAGATGCAAGTAGAAGCTGCTCTGCTACAAACTCAAATCCTCCAACTTCCTAGAGCCAAGAATGGCATTGGAACAGCACTGAATTTGTTGGCAAATGATCTCCTTCTACAGAACCAAGGGCAAGTGAACACACTGGATCTACTGGATCAGGAAGTAACCTCTACACTAGTCGTGAGGTCCACGTTTTGCTGACCTAGGCATGAAAAATGGGAGGGTTTTGTGAACTGGGTATCAACTGCTGTCGTATTTCCCTGAAGAGAGTCAGGCACGCTGCGACAGCTTTGAATGCAAGATTCCAGCTGTGTCTGTGCTCTCAGTCCACTTATACAACATATATGAGAAACTAAATAAGGCTGACACATCTGAAAAGTCATGATAAATGACTCGTTCAACTCAGGGTAATTCTTATTCAAGATAAGAATATTGATAAATGAAACAGTAGAAACTCAATTTCAAAACTACATCATGTGCAGTTCAGGGAAGCACTGGAACAGTGTGACTGGACAAATAATGACCAACATGTCCTACAACACTAGGCTACTGTTGTGGGTTGAAATACTCTTCTCACCTGCCTCAATTACAATATCTGTGACCATGCTTCACTAACCTGTGATGTGTGGACTAGATTTTTAATATTAGTAGTAACTTCACAGAGATTATGTAGACAGAGTAAGTAAAGTGAACATTAAAAGCTTCTACATCGCAAACACTGAGAACTAGAATCTGAAAACCTGTTAGTTTGTCATTGCATCACCATATAGGCTAGTTTATCCACATTTTTTTTTTCCTAAAAAATTTATTCATGGTGAATTTAATACTCAGACAAACATCTGGAGTATTCACTTTGTGTCTGCCACATAACATGAGACCACCAAAGCAAAGCACGTGTGGGAGGCTCAGTGTCTCTCAGACGTGTCAGACCACTGGGTGTGTGCTGCTGACCATCCACACACAGTATGGGAGTTGGGGGCAAGGCTAGGAAAAGCACAAAAGCTTCCATGTAACACTCAAATTCTTTGCAAAATAGAATACTGAATACGAAATCTTGAGGATGCTTTCAAAGCATATAAAAAAATTAAGTCTGTCTTCAATAACTACAGTGCTTTAATTGTTACATAAGGTGTGACTACAGTATATGATATAACCTACAGAAAACAAATATTCCATGCAACTGATAAATGAAAGCAGTCAATGAAAAGTGATAGTTACTGAAAAACTCAAAATTGGAAGGAAAAGGCAAGAAGAAAATAAATTGAAAATGAGATTTTGAAAGAGACACTGAACTGAAGAGAAACAAAAAATACAGGGCAAGCTACAGGATGGAAGATACTCCAAAACACTGAATTGAAACCAGAGGAAAAAATATGCAGATTGTGCAAGATGTCATCTATTCATTAAATTGGTTATAATTTCCAAGATGTTTTAAGACAGAGATAGCAATTTTTGTATTGGAATCTAAGGTAAACAAAAAATTCAGCAAGACAGCTGTGGATGCCAATTTGAAATCCTTATCTAAAAGTCAAACAAAAGGGAGTGGTCTTCTGGTTCAGGTCAGACTGCAAAAAATTTTAGCTTTGGATATGGAATGAAGTTGAAACAGTGAAATAAACAAGCTGATAATGACAGATGTGAGGCCTTCAGAGACTAACTCACAGAGGCTGCGCAGTGTTTGAAGGCAGTAGCAAACAGACTCCAGAAAATGAGCTAATTAGATTGCAGATTAAGGATTAAAACCAATAAAATGAGTACCAGAGAAAGACAATACCATTACAGAAAATCTTCATGTCTTCTGAGGTACTTAGCTTAAGTTTAACCAAAATTATTATACTTATTTGCAAAAGGGTTTAAACATGCTGATTATTGTACAGCATTTAGTAGCTTCAGTTGAAAACAAATAACTGCACAGAATACAATACAATGGGAAGAATCACAGTTTCAATAGAAAGAGGTCTGCCATTTGTAAGGCTGCAATAGAATAGAATAATTCTAGGACAAAATGAAGTCAGCATAAGGGACAGAGGGAAATGGCTGATGTAGAAACACAACACTCACAGAGTTATACTGGATGCCTGCATAACTGTGTGCATGACACAGGGATTTCTTTTTAAATACTCTAATTTAGAGGAACAAGGGAGTTGACATAATAAATGTGCCAAAAATATATATTTTTAAAGCTTTTTTTTACCTATAGTATTACATTGATTTTGTATCCTATATTTGTAGACTACATAGAATTAAGTTTCAGAATGAGGAAAAAGTTAATTTTTAATATAATTAAGATACAATTCAGGAAAATTGTACAACAGAGGCTCGTAGCCATTATATGTGTACCACTGGTAGCTCTGAACAAGTCTGAATTAGTGAGTGATACCAACTCCTCACTGTGGGCATGCTTACTGAAGTCACTGGAGAAATCCATACCCACAGGCAGCTACCAGGAACTCCCACCAGATCACTAGCTAAAGAAAACCAGGCAGGGCTGGTTCCTTTGCTCTCTGCAGAGAAAATAAAACAGCACCAAGTGAGGAGGAAGATGGAGTATGTGGATGGAGAGAGGAGAGGAAGAAGGAAGGAAGGGAGGAAATTTACAGATGAGGCATATGGCATGTAAGGGCAAATAAAAGAAATGTAGAAATGATGGGTAGATGGGTTGAGAACTGCTTGTCTAGGAGTAAATGTAGATGAGAGATGCACACACCTCTTCTCACTATTCAGGAATTAGAGCACAGAGGAAAGCTGCTGCTACCTAGAGCAGCTGCTAGTACTCAGTCATTATAATATTCAAGCAATCTAAATTACAGAAAATTTTCTACAAGCCATGACAATATGCTGCAGGACATATAACTTGATACCATACAAAAAGGAACTTGATGAAACACTGATTGGAGATAACTATCTCAAGAGTCTATTAATGAAGGTTTATGGTATACTACTTTGGAGCAAATCTTAACACATTCTGGCTTTTTTATTTCTAGAAGAAAAAAAACTATTTATCTTTAACTTCTATTTCCTGAAGATGACTTAGTTATATTTATCAGATGAGCATCTGATGTTCTTCAGATAGGGAACTGTTACAGTTTGAGTAAGCCAGGGTAGTTTTATGGTACTGGTACAAGCACCTAGAGAGAGGGTCTATATGACCCTGAGGGATCTAGGAGGTGTGGAACAGAAAGGGTTTCTTTCCATTCCTGTCACATACTATAAAAGCCAGGAGGACTGGAAGCCCAGTCCCTTCCTGCTCCCTTCCTTCTTGCTGCTTTAATGCACACAAAGGTCTTGGGGTGAGACTCCTGCTTTTTCATCAACTCAGCACCTGCTCAGCAGAATTCACATCCATCAAGTGCTGGGAAGAGCCCTCTCCTGCTGCACAGGACACTTAAGCCACCTATCTCTGTGTTTTGTATATAAATTTCTATATATTTCTATATATTTCTTCCGCATCCGCACAGTCTCACTGCCCTTGCTTTGTTCCAGTAAACCTGTTCTATTTTTAATTTCCAACTTAGTGTCTCTCTTCCTTATTCACCTTTTACCTTCCCTTGGGGGTGAGATGGAAGGGAATAATAGAGAGTAACTCTGTCCTCTTGTTTTTGCTTCACCCTGAACACTAAACTGAGTCAGGAAAGTGACAGATTTAAGTGTTCCCATGTTCTGAAGCAAGAAAAATAAAGAGCTCTTTCTCAATACCTACATGCTAAAAGTATTTACTCTTCACCAATAGTAAACTTGCAATCTCCTGGTAATTTACTAGGTTGAAAGTCCCTTGTTTTTTCTACAAAATAGTTAAAAGCCCTGTAATAACACTCGTAAAACATCATTATCTGCTGTGATACATCAAATGGAAAGAGAAAGAACCATCCCAATAAGAAATCCACAATAAGGTATATTTTAAGAAGCTTCCTATCATTACTAACATGTTTCTCTTTTAATTTTATCAAATCCTAATTGTTCTCACCTTGAAACAAAAAGTTATAGAATATTTTTGAAGGGGTTGTAAAAGAATTAATTAAAGACTGAGACATTTCATATAAAAGTACATGCAAGTATTTCTGTGACCATGCATCAGACAACATACTCAGACATGCAACTGTGCAAATGTACACATTTAAGGAGTTACCATATATATTGAGTCAATGCACGGAAGAATAAGTAGAGAAACTTGTCTTATAAAAAAGGTGAAAAAAAAACTGTAAGGAAAGTTTGGGAACCCTCCAACAGGTCTAATGGGACTGGTTCCAGTTCCTCAGCAGAGGAACACAACTTCATGAAGGTGTGCAGGAAGTACTAAGTCAGAGAGAAGCTTATGCCTGGAAGTGCAACACCTCTGACATCATCCTGTGAAGTTGTTCAGTCTCACATAATGTGGGCTTTAATTATATCTAAAAGGCAGCTCTGCCAGCTCAAAAGAGAAAGGAAGAGGCAGTCTTTCTTAGTTGGACCTTTCTGTTTAAGTGTTCAAACCTTATTATCAAAGTAAACAGAAAACAGTGTTATATCTGCCAGGTTCTTTTTTTCCCCACTTACAAAACTACTTTTCTTTTTTAGATTGTGAAAGCAAATCTCAAGAACAAAGTCACTTGTAGAAATACACAAGCATAAGTCATACTTGCTTTCAACAGTGATAGAAATGGGATACTTGGATGTATTCCACAACCATGTGTAGTTGACAAGGGTGTATATAAATGTCCAAGGTCATGTCAGTAAGTTACAATTACTGCCATACTGTTATGAAGACATGCCAGTGTAAAGGTACACTAGGTGCTCTACTGAACTTTTCTTGGCAGACCTTTTGCACACATGCCTCATGACAGCTTCAGTCTTGATCAGGAAAGCCAAAGCTGCTGATAACTTCTTGGTGAAAATGAGTATTTCTTGAAATATTTGCTTAGTTCTTGTACTTTCATCCTAACATACTATCATGATGCCCCAGTAAAGGGGCATAATATGAATGATATAACATGCTATTACACGAAAAATAGGTACAGGTGTCAATACTTTGTTAAAGTAGCAGACTGAAGCAGAGACTCTGGTGAGCTGACATGCAGAGGAAACAGATCTGGGATACCACCCTTGCAGTAAGGCCATAAACCATGTAATAGGCCAATCTAATTGCTGAGAGGCCACTCACAGTAACAGTAAACAGTTCCATCCCACAGAACCAGTTGTTGTAGCTGTGCTTAAAGAGAATAATTGCAGTAGCCCCAGCTTCTGAAGTACCACTGCTACAGAAGGGTTTAATAAAGACCATTGAGGAAGCTGGTATATATATTCACTGGTAACATGTATGCAGAAAACCAAAGCTCATCAGAGAAAACCATACATTTTAGCAAGAAAGTGGTGACTCCCAAGCAGGGAATCACGACAAAGTCTTTCAAAGACTACAGCTGGGGAGGGAAGCTTTGGTCTTAAATACTGGAAAAGCTGAGAGAGTGGCACTAATAAAATTCTTACATGGACTGTTGTTACAGCTACTGCTGCTTCAGATAGGCTCCAAGTATTGAAATATAGAAAATTTTTCTGTTTGGAATTGATTTTCAATTCTTCTGACATTAATAACCCTAGAGAACAGGGCTTTCATCATCCCAGCTGACCACGTGAGATGCCTTTAAGTTTTCAATACCAAATGCTTTTTGTAATTTCCCCAAATTATCTTCAATGAATCTATTTGAAATTCCCTCTGCCTTGCAGCCAACCACCAGAAGGGTGCAAAAGAGCTGAGGACACTTCCAGAACGCCCTTAAAATAAACACAAAAATCTTGCTTCTATCATGAGCCAAATCTCCACCAGAGCAAAGAACCATAACACATTCCCAAACCTATTTATTGCAGTGTGCAATCCTGCCATTGGTTTCAATCATCTTCTTACCGTTTGTTGGTGGTATGTATGGCCTACAAATGGTACAGTCAAAACCCATATCAGCTATGTTTTCCACTTCCTCCTCTGTGTTTAAGTTCTGACAGATTGCATGCATCCATCTAGAAATTAAGTGGGGGAAAAAATACAATTTAAAGGAAATATGTGGTGTTTTAGGAGACCCAAATATCAGTATATGGTCCAAGTAAATGTGACATACTGGTTTAGTTTAAATTCTTTTAGGGACAAATGATGAATCAGGTTCTCTGTATACAGCACTCCCCTACAGTGGTGTGTGTTAAATACTGTATATACAGTATCAGATTACCTATTTCCCTTCACAGGAGGGAAATCTCTATAAAACAATGACCCGGAAGCAAATATGTCTTAGTATTATATTTTTTCTCCCTATATTGCAATCATTTTAACTACTTACTTCATGCAATGTAATCTAGACTCAGCCTCACAACAACAGCCTCGCAAGGTAAATTAGTTTTATTTTTTCAAAGGGGGAAAACAAGGCACAGAGTGATTAATTAAATTGCCCAGAATAATAGAGATAAGTCTGTGGTACAACTAGGAATAAACTAACACGAGATTTCTGAGACTCAATCCAGTGCTCTTTACCACAAGACCATTCCCTTCAACTTTACGCTTTTACAATTGGGGAAAAAAAAATTAAAATAAGCCTTAAAAGAGGAAAAATCTGCAAAATATGAGAAATCCTTACCGATCACATTGTCTGCACTGAATGATGAGCTCTTCATCCCTGTAAGTGCGGTAGCAGATAGGGCAGGCAGACAAACTTGCACAGGGAGCACACTGTGTGTAATTATTTTGCCATTCACATCTTAAACCTGGAGAAGTTGCTCCACAGTGTCTGCACCAAACACACCTGCAGAACAGACAAAATTATCTATTAATTTCAGTTCACAGGAAGATTATTTTGTGGCTTTAAACCCCTCCTACTTGGAACTGGGTGAGTAATTATGTTTCAGATTGCTCATGACTGGAGGGGGGAGGCAGGAAACTCATTTCAGGTCAAGCAATATTTTAATTGAGTAGAAATGGTATTATTTAGTTTACTGAATATTATCAAGATTTTTAATATTTAAAGAAATTCCTGAGAATTGCCTTCAATCTGTAAAAAAAAGGTGGATGGATGTTCATAACAGCTCAAACAGGTCAAAGGAGTCACTGCTTCCTTTTGCCATTTGAGGTATGGAGATTTAAACATGTGAGAGGTCTGTTCTGTTCATGTTTTAGCCAAGTACTGTGAAAGGCTTTCAGAGGGTTTTATTTCAACACCAATTTGGTGAAGCACTAATTTATTTCCACACCTGGACTTTACAATGAATGGAAATTGTATTTTTTGGCTAAGTATTTCAAAAGAAAAATTTGGCAATCCCTACTGACTTGGTTTTTGACATGAAAAAACAGTAAGTTTTTCTCATAGTAAGATGAGATAACAGTTTCCCTATTACAGTGGTAATTCAAAGAAACAATTCAGAAGTATTTTGTTTCCTTTGTTTAATACACCTGACAAATACAATTAAAACATCATTACAATTCAACTGACATTACAAATGTGAAGTGATGAAAGTAAACAAAAGAGGCTAGCAGTCCAGATTTCTAACCCCAAAAGCAAAACACACCATTTGCACTTCCAGCCTCCCTTAGGAACTGTCTGCAGGGGTGGATCTAAGCAGTAGGTGTGGTAGCTGATGTCGCAGTCATCACAGAGAAGAAGTCTCCCTGGATCTGTTGCTTTCCCACAGGCTTCACACACTGTGCACTCCAGGCACCTCCAACCTTTGCTAAGCACCACTTTAGTAATCTGCAAATGGCAAGGTGAAAATTATTTGAAAACTGTTCTATGAAGTGTGAACACTGTATAAATTAAGGACCATCCAGTGGAGCACAGGATGCTCTTCTGTGCCCATTATGCACCTATGGGTTATCATTTTGACTTTCTGAAGCCTCAATAAACAGGAATGGATTACATAGAAGGACATTGTAATTATTGACATCTGATACTGTTCCAGGATGTAATTTATTTGGATAAACAAGCATACCAGAAATTATATACTGCACTGGATCTATATGTAAGACAGTCTACTTCTAGGAGCAGCAGGTCCTGTAGGGATGAAGCAGAACACACGGCTGCTGTTTAGTAGCTATGTAGTAAAGCCAGGATTCAGGACTATACAAATCCTGTATCTTTCCTAAATTGTCAGTGATTACCAGTGCTGGTGTTTTAGTAATCTGAAGCAAACAACTAATTTATTGTAAATAACATATACATTTAAGAACAAAGTGTAAATACAAGGCCAGATTATAATTTCATGAAGAAGGTATATAGCATTTTTGTAAAGTACTTTTAAAGTAAACTTTTGTGACATGTTGTTAAAAACCCTACTTTTACACAGATGTATTTCTGTCATAAAGTATGTATAGTGTATATATTGCAGTAAATCACTTACTATGTGCTTGCTAAGTCATCTCATACCATTCAAATTTAATTTTCACATATTCTCTCCTAGACTAATGAATGCAAAATGTATTAATTAACCACTCCAACTGCTGTCAATTCTGACAGCCAGCAGACAAATTGAATCAACTAAACCTTATGCCCCTAATAAATGAAGATGCAGTATAATTTTTTCTCTTCGTTTTTCATTCTGCTTTTATTTAGGCTTTAAGCTTCTATCTCAGACTGTTATTTTAACCAACTACTGGGTAATCAATGCTATTTATGGTTGCAACATTACAAAAAGGTTAATTTCTCATGAGGCAATGCATACTACAGAATGACATTTAATTAAAGTCTTTCACAAGTTGCATACAAATAATGGTCACATTAACTGATGAATATCTAACAAGGTAATGACTCCCTTAATTACCACAAAATCAAAGGCAGCATAGTGCTATTAAAGTATAATATGAAAACAGTGTAATCAAGTAATTTTTTGTGTAACAAAAGCTCTCACCTTAATACTGACACAGTAGGGGTGGTAACACTGACCACATTGAGAACAGGCAAGCAACCTGCCCTCAGCACCTTGGCCAAAACTCCCACACACCACACACATATCCTGAAATGGTAGAGAAGAGCTGTTTTAAGCACATGACAGGCATTAAATTCTTAAAACACATAACTGTAAAATCCAACTTGCTCTCTGTATAATTTAACTCCTAACAAGGATATTCATTTACTTTTTTTGTAATTAAAAGTAGAGAAACATAATGAAAATATAGTAACTATTATCCTAACCTGATGGAGAGTGAATTTGTCACTGTTAGAGAAGAGGACAACAGTATTATGCATCGAGTTTTCTTCCTCATCCTTGTTGGATGAAATATCCATAGTTGTGACCTATTAAAAAAACCATGAAACATAAATAGGAAGCACATCACATCACTGAAGATGAAACTTTCTCTTTAAATGGTAATTTTTAATAGTATCAGAGAATATAAGCTTTGCAAATATTTATTAATACAGGAGGAACTTTGATAAAAGTTACTTTCATCAGAAATTACTATATTAATTTGCATTTTCACATCACTACAAGCATCATCACTCTTTCAGTTTTACAGACACATCCTTTTCCTCACCTTTGTTCAACTTTGTACATTGTACTTTGAAATGGAAATAGAAAGAAAGAGTTAGTCTAAGGAAAACAAAAAGCAAACACTAAGCAGAAATTTTAATACTGTGACCAGTCTGCTCTGTTACCTACATATAAACACTGAAGTTCTCATCAAAAAGTTAATTGCAGCGACATACCTTTGAGTATTAAGTCAAATAGCAAGAGCAGACATGTAATTTGTCCCCTATTGCCTAAAATGTGTTTTAGCTAATATTCCATGTATGTTAAAGGAATGAAGAAGACGTCTACAGTTACAAGAGTTAAGATATTCTCTCTAAGCAATTACTTTATGAGACTTATCTATCTTTGAGGCTTATCTATCTTGCCCATAAAAACTTATATTGAACCTGAAATAGTTGTTTTGATCTCAATCCATAGGCTCTTATACTAGGCTGTTGTTCTCCTTTTGATCAAGAGCTTGACCTGCCCTTTATTAATTCAGCACTTACATGTACATATAACTTCTCAGGAAGAAAAACAAGAAAAAATACTTCAACTGTGTTCTGACTTTTATGCAAATTTTGTTATGCATAATTTGCTATCCATGAATATATATTTACAGCCCTAACTGTTTACTCTGAACCAGTATCAGGGATGGAAGTTTGGAAGATAAAAGCACACAGCTCTGTATAAAAGATCAAATGTATGGTAAAGAAGTATAGCTTTGTTTTATCAGCTGTTCTATTTTAAATACAGTTTAAGAATTACATGGCAAGTTTTGTTTAAATAATAATCTCAATATTTTACAAATCCAAACATCACTAGAGACAAATGTAAATAACATTAAAACAGCAATAGGAATCTTGCTGATACATTGTTGCTGAAAATCAGCATTTGCTGAAAAGCAGCTAAAAAGGGGATATATGGTTAATGTGTTTTAATTACTGTATGGTTGAGAGCACTGCAGGTGTAACTAATTAACTAACAAGAAAACACAAGAAACATCTCATTATGTTCAAGGGGAGTTTTCCCCTTGCATGTATGTCCATGAAGTTCTCGGCATTGCTTGTACATACAGAAAATAATTTGGAGGACTGAATCACTGCAGTTTGGTGTTTGCTTAATGCCAGTGATGACCCAGCTTCAGCTAATGTGTTTCCACCTTCTTCCCCATCCCCAATATGTACCAAGATATTTTCAAATTCCTGTAGTTGTCTACTGGTCATGATGCCATGCTGAGTTTATGCAAAGGGCTTGACAATAATCCCATTTCAAACATTTACCTGGCAAACCACTGGTCTCCTCGTTTTGCTGCCTTTATCTACTCTTACAAGATGGCCACTTCTCTGCTACCATTTACTTGATGAGCCAAAGGATGACATTTCTGCAGGAAACTGTGTAGAGTGTTGGGCATTTCATGTTTAGAGCAATTTACCTAACTCAATATCCTCTGTTCGACTACAATTAAAAGAATTTCTTATATAAAATCCAGCTCCCCTGAACATACAAACTACTGCTTTGTAACACCAAAGAGTCTGGGTTGGAGGGGACCTTTAAAGCCATCTAATCCAGGCTCCTTGCAAGTGAGCAAGGACATATGCAACTAGATCAGGTTGCTCAGAGCCCAGTCCAACCAGAACTCGAAAGTTTCTGGGGATGGGGCATCTATCACCTCTCTGGACAACCTGACAATCTAGTAAAAATCTACCCTCTTTTAGTTTAAAACCATTACCCCTTGTTCTGTCAGTAAAGCTCCTACTTAAGTCTGTCCCCATCTTCCTTATAATCCTCCTTTAAAGAACTGCAAGGCTGCAATAAGTTCTCTCTGGAGTCATCACTTCTCCTGGATGAACAATCCCAACTCTCTCAGCCTGTTTTCGTAAGAGAGGTGTTCCAGCTCTCTGATCATTTTTGTGGCCCTCGTCTGGACCTGCTCCAAAAAGTTCCCATCTTTCCTGTGCTGAGGACTAAGTAAATATGTGAAAATGCCTCCAATGCAACAAGGTAACTGGCTAGTTTGAAGGGAATTCATCCTATATGTTTAAAATTATGCACAGGCTCATGAATCTTGACCATCTACAGCTTTCAAAGAGAACAATGATAGAGAACTTTGTTCCTGTCACAGATCATAAATATCAGAGCATTCCGAGAAATTACTATTATTTAGGCAGAAAAAAGTGGCACAATGCTGTGTGAACTCAAAAATACTGCATGCAAGAATACATAAAAACATCTCTAAAGAGTCTGATGAAATACTTCAAAAAGACATTAAAATTATTGAGTCTTTTCTGAACCTGAGTATGAGGATGCCTCTCAAAATCTGCAGTAGATCAATAATCAGACTTGACAAGGAATTTTCAAAGAAGCCAAGTACATAGCAATAAAAAACTTTGAATCTTCTGCTGTCAGATTTCCAACATTTTTGCATACCAGAATCTCTCTTTTTACAAGGAACAGACCAGAACTGTATAAACTTTAAGAGGACTTCCAACATGCAATAACTTAGCTATAATTGCAGTGACCAATGACTTGCTTAGACACTTCAGAGTTGTAGGAATGGGAGATGGCAAGTGTAACTACCATTTTCTTTCTGAGGGAAAGCCATGTATGTACTGTCCTATAGAATATCTGACACTTGATGACAACAGAAAACTTGCAGCTACGTTTTTATACATTATATTTTGTTAGAGTCAAAGAAGCTTATTTATGGCAAATCAGGATCTATCAGAGCTCTCTGAAGGAGTCAGCAAGCCTGTGGACAGGGAAATCTGACTGACATAATTTAGTTACCTAAAGTCTTTTGGCAAAGTCCTTCACCAATGCTCTGTAAAAAAGGTAAACTGACACAGAATTAGAGGCATGGTCCCTGTATTGAAATGAAACATAAAATAAAGAGTAGAACAAATTATCAATTTTCTAAGTGAGAGAATAGCACTAGTGGAGATCTGATAGGAGGTGTCTGCTAAGAGGCCATGGTGTTCAACACATTTGTGTGCAACCTGAAAAATCAAGTAAGGAGCAAAGTGACAAAGCTTGCCAAGAGTATTAAGATACAGTAATAAAAAAACCTAAAAGACAACTGTGAAGAACTGCACAAGAACTTCATAAAACTGAATGTTGGGCTATAAAAAGGCAGATGAAAGTCCCAAAGCAAAAAAACAACTGTGACAAAGCAACTGACAAGGATGATAAAAAATACGGAAAAGCTTCCATACATGGAACAACTCAAAATACTGGGATTTTGCAGACTAGGAAGGAAAGAGTGGAAGAAAAAGGAGAAGCAATTATGGGGAACTATACAAATTAAGTGGCATAGGCAGAGGAGGTGAATAGAAAACAACTCTCCACTGCCTCTTCTGTAAGAGCACTAAGAAGCAAGCAATGAAACCTGCAGACAGCAATTTAAAACAAGAGGCCAAACTGTTTCTAGAACTAAAAAGAGGTTAACGTGGTTTCTGAAAAGTTTTTTAAAGTGCGTGGACAAAATCATGAAAGAAAGCTCCAACACAGGCTGCCCGGATACCACCTCTGTTTCATCAAGTCCCCAAGTTACAAACTGTAGAAGTGTCTCCTTCTCTGTACATTTTCTGTTTCTGCAGTCTTTCTCCAGCACTCAAGTGTTGCCGAAGAGCTCTTCCCTGAGCAGAAGAACCTTTGATCTGATCTGCTACAGCTCCTGTTACATTCATATTGTTCTCCCCTTTTGTGTTGCTCCAGTGAGTGCTGCCTTTACCCAGTGTGTCTTCCACCCGAGGAAAAGGAAGGAGTGTTCTGAGGCTCCCAACAATTGTCCCTTTAAGTGGCAAGAGCAGCACAAAAATGCTTCAGGTCCATTAAGGTACAGTGCTCTTATTCTTCACCATGAAGTATCAGTAGCCAGGCTTTCTCAAATATCTCTGCTTTTTGGAGCTCTTTGGTTTTGTACAGCAAATTAACACAAAAAAAAAATTATAAAATTATTATCAAACTACAACATAAATCAAAAATAATTGCTCTTACCCCTGGAATGACTACAGTCCCAACTCCATTTTTCAGTTTTGATCTACCTCTGCCACCTCTTCCTGAGAGACCTGCACCACGTGGCCTCCGCTTCCCCGGGAATCCTGATCCACGGCCCTATTCAATACAAGATAACAATTTCAGTGCAACTTGAAGTTCTTTTGGTAGGTGGGATTCAAACTTGTTCAGTGCATCTAAGGAAAAATAGAAAGAAAAACCAACTTCACAATTTCAAGTGAATATGAGGTCATAACTAATTTTGAAATGCCTTTAACTACTCACATGACAAAATATGATCACCTTTATCACCAGTGAGAAAGTAGCCAAACCCAGAAATGTTTATTTTCTGCTCACAAATAACTGACAATACAGATTTTAAAAATTTTATTATTTTTCCCACGGTTGCAAAGTATACAGAATAAATATATCCTTCACTCTGATTCATTTTTCTTGCCTGTTTACCCAGTCAGAGCAGACATTTGTGGGACTTCTGAACAGGGTCTGGACACTTGATTACTTGCAATCATACATTAATTTCTTATGCTATGAATAATCAAGCAAACACTTGAATTTATTAGGGCTCAATCTTGCTTGCAAAGCACAGACTGGCTCCACCAAACTCTCTTAATTCAGCAGATACATTGAAAGCTTTTAATATAATTTACACCAATTACACTCAGATCACCACTTCCCATAATATGATGTTTTTCTTACAAAACAGACACATAATTTTAGACAGCTTCTTGCTTTAGATGCATTCACACAGTTGCAGTGTTGTATGCTCTGGAGTATTTGGCTACAACTAACTGTGGAAAATTAAGTATATTATTACTAATAATTAATTTATATTAATACTGTGATTCAGCTTGACTTTCTTTTTTTTTTAATTTTTGTAATTTCAAAAGGAACTAAACACAGAGAGGATGCCTAATCCACTTTAATAATTTTCCAGAGAGAAATAGAACATATTGAGAATGTCAATACTGTCTGTCAGGCACCTTTACAACATGTTCCAGAGTTTTTGATCTCTATAAATGACAAAAATTATGGCATATTGTCAGATAAGCATTATTTACTGTATTTCAAACTTGGGAATAATCTCCTCCCCTAATACAGCCCCACTCCACACAGTATCTAGATTTGTTCTCTGTATCCAAATGTTTGCTGGAAACTACCTTTAATACTTAAACAAAACATTTACTCAGTATAACAATATTGACAGAATCACAAAGCTCCTGGGGACAGTGCTGCCAACAGACTGGCAGAGACAAGAGCTCCCTGGATGGAAAGTAGAACTATGGACTCAATATTACCAAGAATATTTTTCAAATATACCAGCTCCTGTTTCAAAGAAGATATAGAAGTTTATGGTCATAATTAAAGGGAGAATACAAGCATCCCAATGTTAAAATTTTATTAAAGTCTAGTAATGGAAATAGAAAATAGAATAACTTACTTTTACACAACAAGGTAATATAATGCAATGCTGTTCTAGGAAGTGAAAGGAAGGATGCTACTGATGGCTGAAGTACTAATATGTACTAAGGTGAAGCAAAAAATGTCCTTACATTTATATGGAGTTAATACATATGCACACACAGGACATACAAGAGTCTTTTTTTGTTTTTTTAAGATGTAAACTCTTCTGGCACGTTTTTTACTTTTTCTGTTTCAGATCAGGTATCAGTATTGTTATTGTTACACAACTACTAACAGGAATAAGCACGTAAGTGTATCTATGTTAATGCTGAATATTAGCTGAAAATTAATGCTTGAAGCAGCAAAACGTAAGCTAATGTCAAATTAAAATAAAATTAGCATGAGAGTTAAAATGAGAGGAAAATAAATTATTGGGAAGCTACAACTATTTGTCAGAGTATTTAGATTTTTTTTTGCCCCTATTTACAAATATTTATTCCACTTAGTCTCTCTTCAGATATTTTTAATGGTAAATGTCAAAACAAAAAGCTTTGGTCTATCTCATCAGGTAGGAAAGTTGTTATTTATTCTCCCATAAGCTAAAAATTATGTCACTTCTAATCCACCCTGCAAGATTTCTCTACAGCAAAAAACTCAAGTGACCCTTTCTCAGATCTCTGCTCCTTTCTATGTCTGGCTTACCTCACTGCCACTCTTAAGGACATTTTCCTTCTCAGGTAATTTATTTTGACAGCTATGTAAAAGCCAACCACAAAAAGCAAGGTTCTCAACACATGCAAAAAAATTGGTAATACAAGCTATTCTTTGCCATGGAAAATCAGGGCAATGCCATCATACTGCACACTCTGGAAAGCATACATTTTTTTAATGAGAAAGCTCCAGAGTGTAAATAATCCTTAAAGGCCTTAAACAGTAACAGAATGGAAGATTAATTCAGTTGTGAGATAGAGAATTTCATCACTAGTCTCTACAGCAGAAAGATAGCAATGGATACATGAAAATAAATTCAAATTATTTACCACTTTGATGCTCCAAATGGCACTGCCAGGAAGCTGTCTGGATTTAAAAATGTCCCGACCTTCTGAAGTGTCTGGGGACCAGGAAGGTGGGCTCACTGTATTATGGGTATTCCAAGCCCCCTAGGATATGGTAGGTGAGAAAATAGATGTATAAAACTTCGCAACATAAAAAAAAAGAAAGAAAAATAAAAGAAAAAAAAAAGAAAAAAAAAGCAAGCAACAACAACAAAAAAAAGCCAATCTGAAAAGCAAAGCACATGCAGGCATAGGCATTCTATGTTAACTTAAGTAGTCAATTAGTTCACTGAGTGAGAGGAAGGTGGGAAATCTTTAGGTTCCATTGAAACATATAGTAAGATAAATAGTAACCTCCAACTGAGAGTTAAGTACAACAAAATTAGTTTCATAAATAAAGCATAATACAAATCAAAAGCAAGCAATTGTAACAACAACAACATCCCTAAATTTTATTACATCAAGACAGCAGTTTGTGATGGTAACATCCCTTTTTACCCTTCAAATCACATTTTGAAAGAACAGATGGCCTTAGCTGACTTTTGAGTCAACTCTAAACTACTGACAAGCAAAACAACAAATTGTTCGAGAAGCACATGAAACAAAGGGAATATAAATAATCCATTGGGAAAAAGAAGAAAAGAAAAATAGCCATGGTAATTAATGAAATATCTCTTTCCTGAATGTTTGCCACAAATAAACAATTATAAAACCTCACTATTATTTTTTTTCACACCAGTGCTTTCATGTTATGCTGTGATATAATATTTTATTCTCTTATATGGTATGATTATTTCATACCATATGATGTACCTACAAGCTCTTTTTAACTTATTGATTATTATCTCTATTTATATAGTTGCCATCACGGTGAGATATTGTATAACTGTCACTAGAAATCTGACAAAACAAGAAAAAACATATTGAAGTTCCTTGTATACATTAAAATCTGTGGAAGACTTCCTCAAATACTGAGTAAAGACTGCAGGAGATAGCCACCAATGACTTAACTTCATTCTAAATTTACAAATTAGAACAGTTAAGGATAATACATTTTCCTAATTCTGTGTTTGTGATATTAAGAAATACTGAATACCAAGATGAGAAGTATAACAGATGAGAAGTACGTTTACCTTCCCAAGAATGGCATTCAGCAGTAGAATCACACAGATGATATGGAATAACCTCATGCATAATAACATATGCACATATGCATCAGTGCTCACATGGACAACCCAAACACCTTTGAATACTGGTCTATACAGTGATAATCGTTAAGGAAAATGAGATGGCTTTGCAAAATGTGGTGTGGGCTTTTTTATCAAACAAAATATTCTCCATCAAGAACCTGGGGGGAATGGCTTCTTTGGAATCAACAACTCAACAAAACATATTCACCTCAGAATGCACAGAGGCTATTTTGCTACCAGCTGCACTGACAGAAAACAGGGCCACCCTTCTATTGATTTCAGCCCAGAAGGATCATGAGCAAGACCTCCTCTGTCCATGTAAGGCACAGTCAGGTTTGCTTAATCTGCTGCTGAAGGTATGAGCCAACATCTCCCTTACCCTCGAGCAGGTGAGGAAAAGCTCATATGATGCCTTCTGCTGGCAGAGCTGGGTAGGCACTCACCTGGGGCTGCTCAGACAGCCCAGTAGGCAAACTGGCACAATACATCCAAAAGAGAAAGTTTGTCAGTGACTTAAAAGCCAAAGTGTTCAGAAAAGTTGCTTTTTAAAAAGGGATGCCACAATGTGGACACGGTGCTATTCAGTATAAATCTCCTTTATAGGGGTTCAGCTATGCTTTAATGGAAGAGGAAACATGGACAATTTAGCACTTAAAAACACCTAAAAAACAACAACAAAAAAACAAACTAATCAACAAGAAAAAAAAAATCAAGAAAATCCCCTACTTTGCAATTCTGTTTATACAAGGGGATATGTTGACACACAACCTACAAACTGCTCAGTGGTCAGAACATTACTCCTGCATCTTCAACCTCCTATCACTGTCCTCCGTCTGCTGAGATGCTCCCAAAAAATACTTCAGCAAATAAAATACAAAATAATAGTGCCAGCAACTGCTCACCTGTACCTGCATTAAAATGACTGTTCTTGACTGAACAGCTTCCAAAGACTTTGCTATCCCAGTTTGTTGACTGAATTCAGTTAGATGGTTGTTGTGCAGACAGTTCAGCAGATTAAAAGGACCAACAGCTGCTAACAGGGGAATAGTGTCAACCTTCTGCCCCTGCAGCCCTAGAGATGGGTGGGAGTCCCTGGCTGTAGGGGAACAGGATTCATGGTGTAACATGAATGCAACCCCACCAAGTTAAAAATGTGGGGAAAGCCAGAAAGCAAGTAAACTTCCACAGAAATGGAAGTTTGATACACCTACCTAAATACATTCCTGGTTGGTGACTCCTCTGAAACATGTCACATTCTACCTGTGCTGAACCACCCTGGGCTCCCTACATGGTCAGCAAAAGAAAATGGGTGTTTGCAGAGGGCAACTCACAGCATGGGATGGAAGGTGTCAGATTAATCTCATCCTAAGTGCCCCTCTTTCTCTCCAGGAACTCTAACGGGAACCTCAAGGTGACCAGAGCAGATCTAACGCTGCAGGAATCTGTGGCTGGATGAATCCCACTCTTCCCACTGCAGGATGAATCCTGCAATAACTCCCAGCAGGCAGAAATGGCACGGCTGAAGTCTGATTTTCTTACATGGAGAGCACTGTACTTCACTGATCACTTTGCTGTTGAAATCTCATGTTCTCACTAAGCACTGTCACATGTTAGCAGCTACATCAGCAGGTCCATGGCAATAGGAAATTTACCTTTACAATGCTACCCATATTTGTAATATCAAAGAACATTCCATTTTAGCAAGATAAAGTTTTACACTTTCAATGAATTTTAGTTAAAGTTCCTCTGTATTTCTAAAATTCATAATGCACAGTAAGTAACTGTTTTTACAATATGGCAACTCAAAGAAAATCTGTAAAGCAACACAAATAAAACCTGTGTATCCTAGAAACAATCTTTACATCAATCTATAATGGAGGCAAAGTTCTGGCTCAGGGTCAAAAATTCAAGATCTCAAACATGTTGAAAATATCTGATCAGCAACTAAACATACCTACTATTATTTGGTACATACAAAATTATTTTCCTTTTAAGAAGATACACTCCTTTAGTGAATAGGCATATTCAAAAGATTAAAAAGCTAATGGAATACTAAATCTGAAAGTGAAATATTTGGTCTTGCAAAATGAAATGAGCTGTATATGATTCATGAACCATATTGTTAAGAATTAAATTGGAAATTTAATCCCAGTTTTATTGCAGATCGGAAACATTTGAAATCTTGGTCAGATAAACTTAATTAAAAACACACAGTCCCACAATACTACAAACAAATGAACTGCATCAAAGAGATGCATTAATTATGTTTTGGCTTTTAATTAATGCCTATTGCCACAAAAGTCTGAAGAGAAAGTTCTATTCAGTACATTTACATCAGAACCATGGCAATAATTATGTATTGTGACAGAAACAGGAAGTTCTAACTCTCCATCATATTCTTGAGTCCTTGAAACTGAACAACACAGCTGCAAGTAAATTATAACAAAAGGAAACCCAATGTCAGCAAGGGTCAGTCAGTCTCTCTCATTGACCACCGACTGTGTTTAGCCGCTTAATGCTTTAGAAAATCTACTGCAATTGCAAATGTACAAACCTGGATTTGCACCTTAATATTTAATGTAATTTTGAGATTGTGAACAAAATTTAATCTGTTCAAAATATAGCTCCTCCATAAAAATTAAAAAAAGACAACCAAACCCCCAAAACATAAATACCATAACAAAAATTGATCCTTGAAAAAGACCCTTTTTTCTCTTATTTTTCAATGTCTACCACTACATCAACATAGTTATACCCCTGTAACTGAAGACTGAGAAAGAACATGTGTCTGAACTCATCACGGTGCTTTGCACAGTTCAGTGTCATCATAGAAAATCTCTTAAAATGCCCAGACATATGTACCAAGGTGTGTAACAGTGATCACCAATATCTTCTTGATGAGAATTAAGTACCTCTAATGATGGTATTTTCCATTGAATGCATTCTAAAATAATACTTATGGTAAAACAAAAATAGTAGAACTTTTTTTTCTCTTCAATATTATTTTATAGGTCATTCTCAACTCTTTAACCTACCAGTCCTACAGTGTCAAATATGCTGTAATGCCCTCCATTTTTTCACTTCATATCATGCTTTTCAGTTTAGATATGTAGACTATACCAAACACCCCCTTAATTATACCTCCACGGGAAAAAGCCCCCAGTATTCTCCCTTCAAAGATTTATTTCAACTAGATACACACCAGACTACTACTTCAGAAAAAAAGAACTATGAATAAGATCAAAGAGAGGTCCTGGCCCCAGCATAAATTTGCAGTTTATGGGCAAGGGTGGAGAGCCTGCAAGTTCCATGGAGAAGACAATGTACAGGCACAACTATGAGGACAGCAGCGTAAAAACTTTATCACACTGGCATCTACATGTGAGTATCTCTGATTCATTAACAATTAAATACTGGATATATGTAAAAACTAGTTTGGCTCCACTATGGAGAAGGATAAGAGAAAAAGGAAAGAGACACCCCATGGAACAAAATCCATTGGAAGCCCATGAAATGTTAAGCCTGGCAGATGGAGATCCTCCCAGTGGGCTGGATGAAGATTTAAAGCCTACTTGTAGCTGAAAGCATGGATAATATGCTACCCTAACAAACAACTTCAGCAGACATGCACCTTATTGATAAGAATTCTTATGCCAACACAGAAAAAACACATTCGCTGAAGTGGAATAAGATTGCACCAGCCAAAGTAATTTTCATCAGTAAAACTGTACCTACATATTGATTTACATGTAGTTCCCCCTTTGATTAATAGATGGATCTTCTCCTGGTGCTTCTAACAAAAGCAGTGATGCCTGCAAAATTGCTAAGGGAGGGGAGAGGGCTGGTGATGACAGCAATGCTGACAGTGTAGCCCTGGAAGGGAATCACGAAACCTTTTTAAGGAGAATATTGCCTTTGCAGTTTGTGAGATGGGTTTTATTCCTTTCAAAATAGAAGTGATGTAGCATTGTACCCAAAATGTCACCAAAGCCTGTTATAAACACAAACTACTAAGATCCAATAGAGGAAATCACTGTGTATTATTCATAATCTAATCATAATTGGTTAGGTACTAGGAGGAAATTCTTCATTAGGAGGGTGGTGAGACACTGGCACAGGTTGTGGGCACCCCATCCCTGGAAGTGCTTCAGGCCAGGTTGGATGGGGCTTGGAGCAACCTGGTGTAGAGGGAAGTGTCCCTGCCCATGGCAAAGGGGTTGGAACTCTATGATCTTTAAGGTCCCTTCCAACCCAAACCATTTTGTGATTCTATAACTTTCTATTCAATATTGAAACTGAATAATTATTCAAATCTACCTTACTAGTAATTATATTGATAAATTTTGGATAAAGGGATGATTGTTCATCCTACTGCTCAGCACATTCCATTAATAAAAAGAAATCCAAATCAGAAACTGCTACTTTTCATGGATTCTCCTGATTTCAGTGAAGCGTATCTATTACAAAATTGAGGAGCAATGTATTCAGGATCCAGAAAAATGTTTTTTTCCTGTTCTCCTTATCATGAAGTTCCATAAATGCATCACCATGGGTTTATTTCAATTTTTTATTTATTTATCTATTTTTATTTTTTTAAGAATCACAGCATCATAGAATGGTTTGGGTTGGAAGGGACCTTTAAAGGTCCTTTAAATGTCCAAACCTCCTGAGATGACCAGGGACATCTTCAACTAGATGAGGTTGCTCAAAGACCCATTCAACCTGACCTTGAATGTTTCCATGGATGGTACATCTACCACCTCTCTAGGCAATCTGTGCCAGTCTTTCACAACTCCTTTTTTTATAAAAATTTCTTTTAAACAGGAACATCTTGCTAAAAAGGAAAGCACTTACCCATAACTTGACATTTCTAAATCTCTTTCTCATACTCTACAGACCATTAGTTGACAGTCTCTCAGTAAAGACCCAAACCAAGAATTTTACACAACAAACTTCCAGCACAGGAGATAATTTTTTCACTGTTTAAAGTATATATATATATTTCTGCAAATACAATATATGCTTTACTGCAGAGTGACCTGGAAAAATATAACTGCAGCAAAATAGAGAATTACTAAACTCAATAGAAGCAGAAATAAGGTCCTAATAATAAAACTGCTTTTAGAAAACATTAATTATATACAATGATTATAAACACCAATTTTATCTTTTTTCAAAAGACACGCTATACACAGGTATGAGACTTTTATCTTCATGTCCAGCATGGAAAATGACATCAACAAAAGTAAAAATTCATTGATTACGAATCTGAAAAAGACCCTGAAGGCCAAATCCCTCCATACTAGTTAATCTGAACTTGTATTATTGGTTAGAAAAAGTGTAATTTTCTTTACTAATCAGGTAGCCACAATGTCTTAATTTTTTTTCAGTCCTTTCTCAAGACAATTTTCCACAAGGTGCTGATCCATGCTAAAACTGAATAATCACTTGACAGTAAGAAAGTGTACCAGGACTGAAAACTAAGTATTCATGTGCTTTTTTTATCAGAAAAGTGCTATTAGTTTCACTAAATTTCCAGCTTAATAGGTGTTTATAATACAAGGCAAAGAGAATTAAAATCCAAAGAAACCTTCACAGACTTACAATATCTTTTTACAAGATAGATCATGAATTCTACAACTTGTCCAATTCTACAAGTGGTACTGCTAAGCTGCTAAGTACCTTTTTATTTTAAAATACAATTTGCAAACTGTTGGAAAGCTTATATTGATTTATCAAGAAAGCTAGGATTTTGTTACACCTGACTTATAAACTGTAATTCAACACAGATTTATTTGCATTACTCACATCACATATTAAGTGATTAAGGTCTATACTCTATTGTACACAGAATATGCAAATTACTATTTTTACAGCTGATTTTTCTTTGGTTTTTAGATGTGCATCTATTCTGTTATAGGCATTTACTGTTGGGATCAGCCTTCATGTTTCCAGTGAGCTCTCAGGTAGTAACCTAATGTTATTACCAATACCATGATGCTGGTTCCCATGCCTAACAGGGGAGAACTGCACAGAAAAATAAGTACACCTATAAGTGGAACACAAAAGAAGATAAATAAACTTCCCCAACAGAAAACCTGAATTCATTTTAGATTGCCTAAGGACTCGATGCCTCTTCAATTTACATCATAAGCCAAGAAAATAAATTTAATTTTTAAGACAGTACGGAGTATTAAGAAAAATTACTTGTATACATGCTTGTGTATGAGGACAAAAAAATCCCCAGAGATACTCTTAAAATCTTCCAAACTTAATTTCTTATGTTTGTTTCCATTATTCTATACCTCTAATGCTTTCAGAATACTATCTGATACCTTTTCTTAAGAACCAAGAACTTTGAACCCTTAGGTAAAACATAACAATGGAAAGAATTGTGCAATACATAAAAAAAGCTTTTTTTTAGCACTAAGTTCAGAAAAGCATGAAATCATCAACCTAGAACTCCCAAGCACTAAAAAGAAATTGTGATGAGAACATGAGAAACGAAGCCCTCATTTGTCAGAATGACATACTTTTGGTGTAGAATTCTGCAAACACAAAACAAATCCTACTGATTGATGAACCTACAATCCCCACAACGATGAGACTTGAATAAAGAGAAAAATATTGCATAAGACAACAGACTTAAGGATTCCTTTCACTTATTTAATCCAACCATTTGTATCAGACATTTCTTAAGTGGTGTTTGTAATGGCAATATAACAAAACCATCAAATTATTTGCAACACCATCAAAAATGTTGATCAAGATAGAATCTGGCAGCATTACGAAAACAAGGGTTGTTACAGTTTTTTCTATAAAGCTGGTTCCAGAAATGTTAATACACTTTGAAAGTACTAGCCAAACTAAATGCATATATGAACTAAAATTCAGAAAGAAGTTAAAATGCACAGCATTATATACATCTTCATTTGCATCACGTCTATTAAAAAATGTAACAATATTTCTTTTATTTTGCTCTACGAATGAGATGAAAGTAATTTTCACTAGGGAACTTTTGCTATGTCTGATCTCTCAATTATTTAAAATTAAATTACTTCCTGGAAAAAATAACCTACACATTCACTTAGAAGAACAAGTGCATACTACATTCTATAAAATAGGTGACACTTTATACTGCAATTTGACCTATATGCTTCAGAAATGTAAAATGAAATATTTTTCATGCTTACCTGTCTTGATCTGGGTCTTCCAGGAGAAAACTTGCGTTTGGTGATGGCTGGTTTTCCCATGCCAATTTTTGGAGTGACTGATATGAAGGTTGTTGGGAGAACACTTCCAGCTGTGGAAGGCAATGCTGGGGGCTGACTGTGCTGTACATCTCGTGCAGAATGCAAGTCTAATGCAACATCTGGTGAGGAAGACACATTTGTCTTGTTTATATTAACTGATGGGGGAAGCAAGGGGTAAGTCTCAGCTGGTGATTTTATGGGTTTGTCTCCAACTGGTGAACTGTTTGCAACACCTTCATTTGCAAAAGTAGTTTCTACTTGTAGAAGAGCTGGTGTTTCTGACTTTTCATGGGTTTCTCCTTGTTCTACATCTTTCTGCACTTTTATTTCCAGTTTTTCTTCTACAGGGATACAAATATCTCCTTTACCTTCAGTCTCCTGTATTTCTGGCATCCCGGTTATGGTCTCAGGTACTGAAGACTGAGACCGAGAGTCTACTGTGGACACTTCTGGTACCTCCACACTACCCTGTGGCAGCTGTATGTCCTCCTCTTGTTTTTCTAACTCCTCCTGTATTACAGCTTGAACACCTTCCATCGCTTCCATCATTTTCTCAGTCTGACTGTCAGCAGATGTTGGTGTCTTTTTAGGAGACACTTCCATTTCAGCTGAATTAATTTCAACAGAGACTTCTGCTTCCAGTTCTGTGGTCTTTTCTTCTGGTGATATGCCTGTAACTAAGTACAACCATATTACAGGCTCAGTGTGAAAAAGTAAAAGTCACACAGGTAAACACAGGTCAACAAGTAAACTCACTATACATCAAGCATACTCAAGTGAATTTCATGCAAAGCTTAAAATATACTTCATGAGTATCTTTCTTTGTACCTATGTTTATATTAGTCTGCAGGTTCAGTTAATTATTTTTCTTGCCTGGAAATATAGCAGAGTAAATGACAAAGTAAATTTAAGATTGATTAATTTTTGAGGACATTTCCAGGTAGGCAGCTAAAGATAGCTTCTCCTCTTTCATTTTTGCATATTTAAGATGTATGCTAGCATAAATCAATGTATTTTAAGCAACTCTTCCACTACTCCCAAAAAAAAGACAGCAAAAAAGAACAAGACAAGCACAAATAAAAAACATTTCTCTCCTAGCACTACTCTTGTATCCCTTCTTTGGAGAACCACATTCTTTGCTCTGAATTTAGTATATCAGAGCTTATTCTAATGGACCCTGATTCTCTTACAGGCCCCTTATTCTCTGTTACACGCTGCTACAATCTCCTCAGCCACTACAGTTCAAAGCCCAGTATATCAATATAAATGTCTTTCCTGGTCATTTTAAATCACGGTCGTTATACCACAGGCTGTGATGTGTAACAGAATGATGACAGTCAACCCACAAGATTATTTTTTTTTTTTTGCTTTGTCTTTAAATACAGGTTTCTTGTTTTCCCTTATAGCAACCATTCTCCAGTATTGGCTGGAAGTGGATAGGATGTACTTCTTTGCCATTGACATTAGTCAATAACACATCCAGAGAGCTTGACCCAGAAACCATTCTACTTGTATTCTTTTCCTTGGCTGGTTTTTCATAAGGTATATTTATACTCAGAAAATATTTGATCAACTACTGCAGCACAGACTGTCTGGATGAGTATACTTTTAATTAAACAAATTATCTTTTTGGAGTTACAACCACAAAGCACAAAAACTGGAAAGTTGTTTTACAGTGTGCCCCAAAACACACCAGGGGAAATTAATCCAGTCCAGTTATTTGCAGTTACAAACAAAAAGACATGATATGTGTGAGTGACTGTATTTGAATTGCAATAAGTAATGGCTTTTACTATAAACCTCCAGAGTACAAAAACATTTGACTGTATTTCCAGATTTTGGAGAAAGCCAGTCTCACCAAAAAAATAAAACAACTTTCTCCTACACAATTACTAGTAGATAGTAGAATTGATGCAGATTGTTTCCTACTGCTTCCCAGGCATTTTTTTCCTCTTAAAGTTATAAAGTATAATAAACTTTACTGAATGGAAGAGGGTTCTGGAGGTTTCTTTACTGTAATTTTCTCAGACTGCAAAACTCCTTACCATCTGTGACACATCCAAGAACTGATGCTTGACCAGGGCCACCACCAGTAATGGGTTGTTCCTGAAATGTTGCATCTTCTCCCACACCTTCCATTTCCATTTCATTTGTACAAGCTTAAGGAGAGGCAAACAAGTTACCAGGATTGGTATGATGTTTATTCTATTACTTTGACATCACTAGTTGCTATTACTGTTTGACCTTTTGGCAAAAGAGAATTATATTTAATACTATGCTAGAAGTTAGGACAAATCAGATAAATGAGAAAGTCAGGGAGATTACACAGCAGTGCTTAAAGATCAAGACCCTTTCTCTCATTAACACTGAAGCCGTTTTATACCTTTCAGGTAGTGAAAAATGTCTGTAAAGCAAACACATACACCTCACTGTGAAAATTTGACTTGCATATTGTCACAGACTTTGCAAATTCCATTCTGCTAAATTCAGCAGAACTTGTAGCATGAAGGTTTCAAATTTTTATACAAATACTACAGCAGTTCATGGCATAGATATGAGGTTTCCTCTACTATCAGTGCTTGAGGGGACTGATTTTCAACCTATCTGTTCAACAACATGAAAACTAAATATTGCTGCTTTAGACCTAAGATATCTTAATCGGAGAGCTTATATATATCAGACAGTTTTATTCATCAAATAAAGGTATTTGCATGGAAAGTGCACCACTGAGAGCTTCTTTGACTGACAGTATGGTTATAAAGCACAGAAACAGTAAATACCTTTTTTTCTTTTGGTAAGAGCTTTTTCAGTAAGGAAACTCATTCAAATGCACTAAACAAAGTGGGAACAGGAAAACCAAAGTGTATAGTAAGCATTAAACTCAAAGGGAACTGATCCCCCATGGATGTTAGCACAAAAAAAGCTAACCTAATATAGCTTTCTGTTCAGGAAAGTGTCTTTAAAGTTCAAAAATCCAGGAACTATTAGGTGATGCCACTTTTAGTACCTAGAAACAGCTCTCTGCCTCTGTCAGCTTTGAAGTGATATTTTAACTTCAAGTAAATGATCGTTTAGATTGGCTCCAAATCTGATTTTAATGTACAAAAGTGCTCTCCTGGGTATAAAACACTGCATGACTGTACTGATGTAATAGCTCCAGATTACTCCTAGTAGATGAGATGACAGTCCTGTTCTTCCTTGGGGAGAAAAGTATTCTTGTCAATGCTTCTACTAGCTGGAAATCATAACAGAAGCATTACTTAAAACTTTAGCCTTTCAAATAAACCTGTTACTTTTTCTAAAGGGATTTCAGTAGAAGCCTGGGAGTTTTTGCAGTATAAGCTTTTGGATATTACTTGGACATCCCAAGTGTTTTAAATACACTGGCTTGGAGTCCAACAGCCTTTACTAACCTTTCAGAATGGAAGTGATCTTCAGAAGTTGAAGTTGCCTTTTCTAACTTGGTGCATGTGTTCACTGACAGAGTTCTTCTGCTGTTTTACATACATTTACCTACTGGCACTGCCCTTCCTCCAGGATCATCTTTTTCACCATTTTACTGCTCATGAAAGGTATGGACTTACATGTACAGGCAGACATCAAAGAGAATGACTTGTTTACATAGACCATCAGTTTGAACACCAAAAACTGAGAGTTTTGTTGTAGTCTAACACTTCCCCTTTCCAGTCAAAAATTATCAGGCTTGTGAAAACACAGACACTTTCTGCAACTGAGATATCCATTTCTTTTAACAAAGGATCAATGCACAATCAGTGCTGTTCAACTATCCAAATGCACATGGCAGTTAATCTCTTAAAATTTTGCTTTGCTTCCAAATTGATTCCCAACTTTACTTCTTTTAGGAAATTCACCCTGCATGACAGTACATGCTCTCCAACAGAGCACACAGGGTGAAATACACAAAGGTGTTCAGTTGATGAGCTGGTCTCACACAGGTCTTGTGGATGACCCAATGGTCTCATATCAATAGATCCAAGTTCTCCCAGTGTTTCCTTACTGTTACTGAATAATAATTTAAAAAATACTTTGCACTTTTCTGCAACTTCCCTCTCCACTTTTGCTTGGTTTGTCCATTTAGACAAGAATGTCTCAGAAACAAGATGACTAATCACATTTTTTTTAAAGGACACCTGATTTAGTTCAGCTGTTTATTTAAATATATCTGTCCCTTGACCATAGTCCAGCTTCCACTGCCATGTTCTACAGGAACATAGTGAGGAGAATGGGCACTATGAGACTGATAAGTAGCATGAGAGAGAGAAAAAAAAAACAACTGGATGTCTCCAGGAACACTTATCAGAATCTGGCTTGTGCCCGGTAGTTAGGCACAAACAAATAAAATGGTTAGGCTGTCAAATAAATACATTTATGAACCATACTGTATAAAAAAGGTTTATGGATACAGGCTGGGATGCTGGAGCTGGAAGGTTGAGAGCCACCATTAAGGTGCTTACTTGCCCATGTTTCTAATACAGGATCCAGAAACTAGAAATCCAGAAAGCACATTGAGTAGACAGCTCACCCATGGATCACTTGAGAAGCTGCTGCTAAACAGAGGAATGGATGAACTCCACAGAGTAGAGCATGAGTGGCTGGTTGACTAAAGACTTAGGCAGATGTAGATATTTGTATTTAATGTTAGCATTTTAGAAAAGTAAAGATATCATTTGTTTACCTGCTATACTGCCAGGTTCAGGAATGAGTTCAGAAGTGTCCATTACATCACATGACTGAATCTGATCCCCTTCTCCTTGTTTACAAAGAGTGCAGATGTAGTCTTTCAACTGAGACTCCAATTCACTACCTGGAGATCTGTCACATTCTATGTGAATCCACCTAGGGAGATTGATTTAGTGTGACAATGATTTTAATAATAAAAATATAAAGTATCCTAGTAAAAATAAATTTTAAAATAGCACTGTTTTCCACTCCTATGGGAAAATAGAATTGTAACCAATGCTTTACTATGGAGAAGTTTAGAGAAATAAGCATTATGTCAGTATGTCAAGCACTGAACAAATTTAAATGTGAAGATCTAAACTGTCACTGAAACAAAATGGACTCTACATGTATAGTAATATCAAAACACTGCACAGCAAGATAAAATAGCACTGAATGTGGAACACACTCTGCATTCTTAAAAGTGTCCCAGTAGCACTTTCACTTTTCTTACTGGCACAGCAAAAGACAAAAAATGAAACAGAGAGCACACACTTGAAAATTTTTAAAAAACAGATCATTGGAATTAACAGTCTTTAAAAGTTAGGATGATGGCTCTTCCAGTCCACTTACAAAACAGATGCAATGTAAGAAGCAGCAGCAGAATGTATTTCTCTGCACACCTCTGGTAACAGCCAATGAACAGTTATTTGCTAAGATTAAAATAAAATTATCTGCTATTGTTCATTGTATTTAGGGATGAAGGATCAGGGTGTTGCACAAGATACTAAAGCACTGAACATTAAATACAGTCTGCACCCTTCACAGAAACACATCAGTGTCACACAGCTCCCCATAAGCTTTAGGTATTTTAGTACAATATAACAAAAATTAGTATTCTTACCTTTTGCACATGTGACAATGCAACATATCTTTCTGGAAGTCTTGGAGGCACAGTTTTTCACAGAAAGGACAAGATAAGTTGTCTTGCTGTTGGTAACAACTGTCACATACCAAACAATTATGGTGCCACTGACAACTTGTTCGTGTGCCACACTCAGCACATACTCTACAGTTCTAGAGATCACAAGAATTTAGTTGTTAATTATGGTATTTTGCAATGTGATAGTACTGCCATTAACTGACTTTTTTTTTGTTTAAATTAAGTTAAATAAATTTTCTGTGCTTGTTAATACTAATAAATTATCCAAGATCTGATAACATGGTATGAAGAGCCTGCACAACTGCAAGAAGAGTTTACGTGCACTACTCTGATTTTAAAGTAGTATTTTATGACCAAACTTTTTTATTTCTAAACTCAGTTTAAGCGATGCAAATACATACAACTGATATACAGAAACTTCCCTTGTTATGCTGAAATCATATTTTTATTATTGCTTACACTTACTCACAAAGTTACTGATAAAACAAGACATTCAAACTGCTCTCCTCAAATGCAAAGGAACCCTTGAGCTGCAGAACTACCATCCTCATAACCAAGAGGTAGTCAAATCCAAAGGGCTTTCAAGTAATAGATTGCCAACTCTGATGCATAGGTTTTAAGTTTACATTTTAGTTTACAATAGATCATGAGAGCAGCTGTGAAGGTTAAGTGAAGGTTATCTACTCCACCTGGTTTCTACACTTCTCTTTTTCCCTCTGGGGTTGATTACTGTCCTACATTGGCTGCTTCACCCACTGTGCTGACAGCTCCCTTCACCAAGCAACTGTGGAGCCACGTGGTTAGATACAAATGGGATTCCTTCAGAAATTACAAGTTATGCTACACAGCAACAGCAGTCTGCAATAAGCCTATGACAACATAATGTGGGCCTCTATAATGACAAGGAATTATTCTGAAACCTTTTAACTTACTTTACATTTCCAACCATTTGTTGGTACAGCATCCATAACAGGCTGCAGACAGAAAGTATGGTAGCCTTTATCACATGTATCACACACCAGCATCTTGTTGTCTTCCCCAGAATGTCTAAGAAAAGTAACAAGTGGTTTAAAATTATTTTTAAAAGCCATAACAAAAAAACTCTACCAGTGAAAAGTCTAAAGAGGATGACACATAACTGAGCACATGAAAATACATTAATAACTCACAAATAGTTCCCAGTATAATGCCCTAAAATTCACATTTAAGTGTGAATGAAGGCCACTATGCCTTACTTCAGCAAGTGCTGAGCCTGTTTAACCACTCTGACTTCTACAAGTTGTCCTATTTTCATTTACACAAGTGAGAGCAGATTTAATGGCCTTTATAAACAGAAATCAGTTTAAAATCTGAAATTTGTACTTATTTCTTTCTGTAAAAAAAATACTGTACTTGTTCCTACAAAATACAGTTTGACGTTCCAAAGAAAAAAGTCATCACCTCTGACTACCAGAGCTGCCACAGTGTCAACCAATATGACTGCAAGAGCAAAACAAACACTAAAGGGAGAGATTTCAATTTTCCTACAATTGTGTATTATTAGTATAGAGCTCCACCACAAGTTTCAGTGACAAAACAAATTCACAGAGAATAAGACAATTAGTTTAGTAATATCTGAAGGCATTGTGTTTAAAAAAATTAATCTAAGAAATAAGTATGGAACAAGACTTGCCTTGATAAGCTTCACAAGATATGGCATTACATATACCAGATACTACTTTATTACCTGGGAGAACTGATATTCTAAAAAAACCCAAACCAGTAAATACTCTCTCTTTGTCTGGATATATACTGAAGATGCTGTTCACCAACACTCGCATAAAATTGCCATACTGCACACAGCAATAGGTGTGGAAACATCACATTTTCTTCCGTTTTTCCAGCAGAGAGAAGGTTTGTTACCAAATAATGTAATTACCCAGTACATTTTTAGGGATGCTTTTTAGAATGAGACTCACTATTATAACTTCATCACTGGCATTCATCATCTGTGTGTGACTAGGCAATAATCTTTAAAGTGAGTGAATCTGAATGCCAAAAAAGACTGAGTGTTTTGCTTGGAAAACAGCAAAGCACTGACTGGTCAGGTAAGTGAGGCAGTGGTGAAGTGGCTTTTTCCCTTCATATTATTCCATCTGAACTGACTAAAGCTGAACAAAACTATTATTATTTTTCTGCTTAGCCCTTCAAAAACAAACAAACACAAACAAAACCAACAAAAACTAAGCAAAACCCCCCCACCAACACACACACACACAAAAACCAACCAAAAAAAACCCCCAAAACAAGCAAGCAAAAGAACCCTGCAGCACCCATCAGGTTAAATTAAATGAGAACCAGAGTACTAGAGTCAGAGTTTTCTAAGTGAATCCCTTATAATAATAATACTGCAACAATAATGTTTCCTTGTCTCAGTATTTGTCTCATGTAACAATTCAGCAATTCAGTCATGGTCACTAGAGTAATTTTTTTCTCTGCTCAACTAAGCCACACTTTTGTTTTCATAATGACTCAGTAACTGCCTCTGAAAGAGCCCTTACTGCAGGGGACCTGCCCCAGTATGTTGGTACACACACAGCTGAAATGGCAGCTGAGTAAGACCACAGATTCCTGGACTATTAAGGCTAGACCTTAAACTAATCTGTTAATGTGGTAACTTTGAGAAAAATCCTCCTGTATAAAAGGAGGAAAAAGCCAGGAGGGTTTGCTTATCTTCAGAACCTGCCAAGACAATGATAACCCCAGGGGTACCATGCACAGCAGTTCCAGATGAGCTCTCTAAGAAGAAAGTTCCCAACATAATGCTCTGTCCAGATACTTATAATATAATATCATAACAGATATATCTTGGCAAACATTCTACACTTTCTGGAATAAGTATCAGTTAATAAAATAGCATATCAGTCTCACACTTCTCCATCCAGAGGGACCTTGACAGGCTTGAGAGGTGGGTCCATGCCAACCTCGTGAAGTTCAACAAGGCCAAGTACAAGGTCCTGCAACTGGGTCAGGGCAATCCCAAGCACAAATCAGGCTGAGAGGAGAATGGATTCAGAGCAGATCTGAGGAAAAGGACTTGGGGGTACTGGCTGATGAGAAGGTCAACACGAGCCAGCAATGTGCATTTGCAGCCCAGAAAGCCAACCACATCCTGGTCTGCATGAAAAGTGTGGCCAGCAAGTCTAGGGAGGTGACCATCCTTTTCTACTCTGCTCTTGTAAGATCACATCTGGACCACCTCTCCTATGAAGACAGGCAGAGAGAGCTGGGGTTGTTCAGCCTAGAGAAGGCTGTATGGAGGAAGACCTTACAGCCACCTTCCAGTACCCAAAGGGGGCCCACAATAAAGCTGGAGAGGGACTTTTTACAAGGGCATGAAGTGAAAGGGCAAGGGATAATGGCTTTAAACTGGAAGAAGAGAGATTTAAGTTAGACCTTAGGAAGAAATTCTACATTATGTGGTGGTGAGCCACTGCCCTAGGTTGCCCAGGAAGATGTGGATGCCCTCTCCTTGAAAGTATTCAAGGCCAGGTTGGATGGGGCTTGGAGCAACCCAGTCTAATGGAAGGTATTGTCTATGGTAGGAAGGCTGGAACTAAATGATCTTTAAGGTCCCTTCTAATCCAAACCATTCTATGATTCCGTGTCTTTTAAGTCTCACTTACTTGCAGTTCTGGCACACTTTGCAATCAGGACACTGCCAACCTGCTCTTTTTAAAGGTGTAACTTGTATGTCCAGGCACATCCCATGGTAATGCTGGCCACAGGTAGTACAAAAAAGTTGATCTAAGAGGTCTCCAGGGCTGTCGCACACTGCACAATTTGCTTCTTCCTTTGCTACAAAGAAAGAATTTTTTTCATTATTATTTCGTTCATAATGATGAACAATTCAATGAACCCAGTGAAGCCAAGAAATTCTATAGTATTTCTTATGCATACAAAAGTTGATCATTCTTATGAAATTCAAATTTAATTAAAGTCCTTAATAACTACCCCTTTCATTTGCTTTTCTGATATACTCAACTAATCTTTCATAACAAAAGTACATTAATTTTAAACCTTAATAAAGTCTTACCAAAAGGAGTTTTATCCTCAGGATAAAACTGAGAGGTTTAGGACCAGGTCTTATTTCGAACAAGGACAAAATTAAGTTCCTGACCGATCTAAACCTACTATTTAGCTGAAGTATTTGTAATATGGTTGCTCTGACTTGGGGTGGGGCAACTAAGCAAGCTTATCGACTTGAATTGAAACCTGATAGAAGACAAGCTTTATGAGTAAACATTTCCCATGTTCTGTCATTAAAAAATGAAAAAAAATCCCACCTAACAGACTTACAAACTTTGCCATGCACCACAGTCAGTCTTTAAAAACAGAAGAGTACAAGCTAGTGTATTTCTCATACTTGAACATACGTGAATTTGGCGATATATGAACTGGGAAAAAAGGTCTAAACAAATGCCCACTTTATCTTACCCTACCACAGACCAGTTTTCATAAAACCTGGTACTAATTACATTATTTGGATACTGTTTACTTACATCTTTCAGGAGCCTGATCAATGTGGTCTGGACAAAGGAGGGACAAGTTACTGAAATCCTGAAATGTGCCTGCTCCAGCAGCACAAGGGTAATGGTACATCTGGGTACATTTCTCTTCACAGCATTTGATAGTGGCTCCAAGGTGCTTACAATATGCACATCGCTGAAAAACAAACATAATAAGTTGTTCAAAACCTATTTTTTCTTGTAATTTTTCAGCCAGATCTGTTCCCCAACCTCATTTAACAAACACATCATCCAGTAGTAGGGAATGAATACTGAGGAGGAGGGAACTAGTGGACTGTGTCTCTTATTGGCAGTCCTAGATCTTTTCAACTTAAAAGGTTTTAACAAAACAAAATCTAAATGCACTCTGATGACCAAATTATTCTTTTAACAGAAAAGCTTTTTTCTTCTATACATCATCTAACTTAAACTTACTTAAAACTTCAATAGACATCCTTGGAGACTTATTCTGGGTAATAAAGGCTGTCACACAGTGCTGTCAACAGGTTATAACAAAAAATCACATAGGTCTGTAAGTTGTAATGTAAAACTAAGTCGACACTGTGGTCAGAAATGTAAGCAAAATATTATGTTTTACCAAAAATCTTACATTATACAACCCTTTCTGGGAGAATAATGCACTACATAACCTAGCACTTTCTTCTCATCTCTCCTTTTCAAGGCTACACAAATATCACCACCAAACTTCATGAAATCATAAATAAGCATGAATTTTATTAGAGACCATAGTGACATTTGTCAAGTAATATTTTTGCAGAAAATCTGCCCAATAGCCCATCAGTTCTCTAGTCAAGAGTGAAGAGATTCCATCAGCCTGCTTGTAAAATCACCCACACCTTTCTGATTCAGTTAATCAGTCTGTTTTCTTGCTTGGGTTGCTTGGGTTCATTACAGTCCCTGAAGTCACTGTAACATGCTTTTGCACTTTTTCACCAAGGCAACAATACTTTAGAAGGCTATAGCACAGCATAGTAAGATATGGAGTCAACTCAAGAAAAAACAGGTCAATGGCTCACAGGAATGCATACATAACATTCAGCAACAACTGAGCTCAGTAACTTGGTTTTTGTAATAAAAACATAATACTAACACTGGCATGTTTGATTACTATCTCAATTGTTAAGTAACATCCAAATATGAACACACACCAAATCAAAGAAAAGTTACATACTGCATCTGCTTAATTCTTAAGACTACAGGAAGTATTTATTACCATCATTCTGTGTTTCAAAGCCTGGCATGAAATTAGGCATTAAATACTGATGCTACAAGTCCACAGATACCAAAACCAGCCCCTATGAAAATACAAATCACAAAGATGGCTGTTTTTACAGCTAAACTGACACTCCTAAAACCAGACTGAAATTAATGTCATTAGGAAAGGATCTGCCAGCACCACAACTTATGGACAAGAAAAAGAAACAATATTAGTTTATGCTAAACACAACAGCAGTGTAAAATGATAAAACACTTCAGCACAGAAATTAAAGTGAGGACAGAGGACAGGTACTGCCATGTTTCTGTGCTACAGTGCTTAGTTTAGTCTTCAGATCTGCAAGACACCTCACCTCAACCCATGTCTCAAACACCTACTAACAGTATGGAAAAGATACATTCTGTTACTTCACTAGCTAATTCTATGATTCTGTGATAGCTAAATGCAGAGGAGAGGAGGAGGGAAAAGATAAGCAAACAGTTACATGGAGTTCCTGAAGGAAGTGAAGAAGGCAGCAATACTAATTAACTTAAGGACTGCCAACAAAACCAAAGTCATGGAAGAAACTTGTTATAGGAAACAATTTATTCAGTAAACACTCACTGAGGCTGCTATATAAGGTAAATCCAGAACTTTGAAGTGGAATCATGAAAATACAGCCCAAAGCCTCCAAGTTCACAAACTGCTGCTGCATGGCAAAGACCATACAACCCACTGCACCATTTTGTACTTGACACCCCTACAGCCTATTGAGATGGTCAGGATTACAGCAAAAGCCCAACTCTGACAGCCAGGCAAGACCATTTTCATAAAGCACAGAATATACTGAGTTGGAAGGGACCTGTCAGGATCGCTAAGTCCAAGAAAGACCAGGAATGGGAACTTGGGAGGATCCAAGGTCTAAACTGTGTCCCTCAATAAAGTCTTCAAGACAGACTTCATAGTATTCCATAATTAACCTTCAGGAATTATGTGATTGGGAAAGTAAATTTTGAGAGATGTGCAAGCACTCTAAGAATCCATCATTTACTAAAATTTGGGAATAATGGATTGAAATAGCATTATTCTTGGCATTTTTCATGGCATCTGTTTTTTAAAACCACCAAACAACGTTACATAACAATTGTAAAATCAGAATATAACTTTTTCCAAGTGCTATGACTAAATGATGAAATTATTAGCAAAGGGGAAACTACTGGACTACTGCAAAGCCTTGAAAAATGTTGTTGATTTAAGGAATCATGGAAAGATACTGGAAGAAAATGGAAGCCCAAATTATATTTAATTGAACCTTTCAAACCCATCTGCTAAACTGCACTGGCAATGAAAAGCATTTGGCAGAAAAGTAAAACACACACTTTGAAAACAATGTGGTATATATCATCTGAAGCAAATAAAAAGCACAGAATATCAACATTTCCTGAATTTATAAGAGAGATAAAGAGTCTGATGAAACAAATGCCCAGAGGGATTTTTTTTGGCAACAGCTGTTGATGAGAAGAGTTACTTTTCCAGCACTAGAAGCCAGCACTTCTCTGAAACCAGGCCACATGCTGTGACCTCAAAAGAACAAATATGCAGCTATTACAATTAACTGACCTTACTGAAAAAAAAAGAAAAAGCTCTGCTAAAAAAATCTGTAACAAATACCACTTTATTCTCTATTGCTAAAATATGGCATCAGGACAGTAGGAGGTGGGAGGAAGGAATAAATTGTATTGTCCATGAAATGCAAGTGTCTTTACCACAGTGTATGAGGAAAGTAAAAGACAGTGCAGACTCTTCAGTTTAATTAGAATGAGCACAAAATAAGGCATGATGCAAAGGGGGCGTAAGCTGACTCTGAGTGTTTGCATATTTACAGGGTAGGTATAGGAATATTGTAAGCTGTCAAAGCAGACCTAACATTGTTTTTTTCATGGATCAAATAATTTTACAGCCCTGTTCTACAGAAAAAAAATTTACAAGGTGTTAGAAAGCTAGAGAGATAGTTCATTACTTATTCATAGTACATTCAATAAAATAAATGTCACAAAGTAGAGTCAGCAGACTGTGTTCCTACTCAAAAAGTCCTTCATAGGTTACCAACTGTTGCCTTCAACAAGCTCCTACTGCACTCAACTATAGCAAGAAAGATCTGACACCATCCATAATTCTGCTACTTTTTACTATTGTAGTTTCCATCATTAAAGATTGTCCACACCTCCTTCTACTTGCTACTTTTCACTTTTTTCTTTTACACCTGATTTTTTTTTCATACATACAGAAAAGGATCTAATTTTTAAAAGCAAATAGCTATGTGCTCTTTCAAATTTATTTTTGCAATTCACTTTACTCACTAATGCCATTGGATCATATAGGACAGTGTTATGTAAATACAGTGAAAGTGGAAATGCTAAGTGAATTAACACAAGAAAACCTGATCAATAATTTTTTATCTTTTCTAGTTGTATGGGAGTACATTTTCCATGAAACAGACTGCTTAGCTGCTGAAACTGCTCTCATACAAACCTGTAACTAAGGAGAACTGGGCCTTACCATCCTGTCATGAATGAGACTGCAAAGAAATTTTAGTATAAACAGTGATTAATGAAATGTGCTCCTGGCAGCTCTGATAATTTTTTATTACTCCATGATCCAGAAAAAGGTTTTATATTGCTGGTAAGACAGTAATCACCATTAGCACCTCTAATGTCAAATACATTGTTTTAAGTAGCACAGAGCATTTAAGAATAATACAGTAAGATGGCAACATAATTAAAAAACAAAACAAAACAAACCCCAAAAAACTTTCGGTTGAACTACCGTTTAGAAAAGGCACTAAATTACTTGCATTTCCAGGAGTACTGGAAAGTACCTTATATTTTTTTAATTTATTTTGTATTAATCACAAATTTGGAAATTACTTATGTTTGTAGCAAGCAATCCAATTAGAGATCAGTTATTTTTTGGTCTTCAATCATTACCACATACCAAAATTGAAGAAATTCAAATTCAGATTTCTCTCTTATAACTGTTACTTAAAACCAAAATGTTCAGAACAGAGACAGCACAATTTACAACCTTATTATACTGCCCACTTCATGCTCTGAATACTCTGAAGTAAGTTTAAAAAAACATGAAAAGCCAGAGACAACCAGAAGAGATGCCATTTGGCCAAGCTCAACATGACTGAGAAAGATTTTCTCCTAATGCAGAATTCTTGACTGAGGTACTCCCTCTGTCCCTAACCTGCCCAGTTATCAAAACAAGAATAAGGAACAAAGGTAAGAAGATACAAATTATGATGATTCAATACCCACAATCAGTGACACAACACCCATAATCAAGGTAGAAAGCAAAGGTCCCTTCAAAAGTGGAGATTTCAGGTTCTCTGCAACTCATTCCTTTGTTCCTCCTTCCCACCAGTGCCTCCTTTTCCCACCTTTATAAAAAAGCTATAATTAATAAATGGCATTGCTATCAAGCATCTAAACATTAGAACAATTAATGTTTAAGCACTGGCATTTTTCCTAAGAGCTGTGATAGGTTAACAATCCGTAACAAACAAGTTTGATACCTGAAACAGGTGGAATAAATCATGCAGACCTTATGTAGCACAAATCCTTTCCTATTGGAACCGTGTCCAAACCTTGACTACTCAGAAGCTCTGCAGAAGGGTTTGTGTGCCTTGAAGTTGCATTCTCCTTATCATTATATAAACCAGTGGAATAACTGCATGCATTTGATTTTTTCCAGACTCTGCCTTCACTGCTTTTTTCACACTTGGAGGAAAAGCATTTTTTATTCACCTTGTCACTTTCTACAAGATTTAGCATAATGTAAATGTTTTGAGAGAGCCTAAGCTTCCCCACAGCTAACAACCAACCATTCCCTTAACTCTCATTTAATAACCCCTGGAACAGAAGGGCACCCACCAGCCTGCTGTTTAGTTAGCATGTCAACAATGAGAAGGTCAATAATGTTTAATGTAATTGAAATTGTGATTATTAGGCTTCAGCATCAGCAACTTCAGGACAAACAAGGCAAGAACAGAAATCATCAGCTTTGGTTTAAGGCTGCTTTTTGGCAGGCTCACTAAACAGACTACTGTGCCAGTTCCATTTGATTCATGCTTGGAAGGTCTCAAGAAGTATGTGTAGACATTTCTATTTGTTGGCAGAGCACAGTCTGAGCCACACATTGTTGGAGGCTTAGAAAAAAAAATAATTGGGGGAAACAGTGCTACATGCTTGTTGTTTAATGATCTTCTCTCAGCATCTGTTATTGGTCACTGCGTGAGATACTGGGATGAAGTCAACTTTCTGTCTAATCCAGCACAGATCCTATGTTCTATAATACACATGGAGATTCTGAAGTAGCTTAAGCATTCGATAGGTTTTATCTATCCTACAGATCCTCTATAGGCATAGCTAGGCTGGCATAATTAAATTTGCAAAGCCATTTAACAGAAACTCAGCAAAAGAAGAATTTACTGCTGATACAGCCACGCTGTGCTTCCAGAAGGCACAAGGCTTGAGAAGAGGATGTTGACTCTACAGGCTCTACATTTTGTGTTTATATATGAGCCAAATGTTTAAGCTACTGTTACACTTAACAAAGACATAGTAATTTTATGGAATTTACTTCATTGCAACTCATTTGACCAAGCAGTGGGTTTCCATTTTCAGGCTCTGTTGATAATACATGCCAGGTCTCCAGTACCTACAGCTGCACTTTAAACATAGGTGACACATCCACAGGGAGGTCTAAAATTAGATGACAGTCTTGAGCCTGCCAAAAATATGTTGTCAAAAGTTCTCTATTAGTAACACAGCTAAGGCCACACCAAAGGTTTTGTCAGTATGGCACTATCAGTGAAGGGATGGGGTACTGCTTATCAAGGCTTGCATATAAATTCTGTTCTATGCAGGTAATAAAATTGGGCTAAAGCTTCACAACCATAAATCCTCTCAAATACTTTTGGAACACTTAGCCAAAACTTTCCAGCCATTTCTGAGAATAGAAAAGTCAGTCAGAAAAACATTTTGTTCATCTTAAATCCAACTTCATTCACAGGACTTGCAATTTGGCAGGAATTTTAATGTGGGGGATGCAACTTCTGCCCTTACCCTGCAGATCTATCCAGATGTGACCAAGCTTGAAAAAACTTTTTTTTTTTTTTTTTAACATAAAACACTTCCAAAAAACTTTGTCAGTGAAAAATCACAGAAAAATCTACTTTCATTGATCATGACTAATCCTCTCCAGTTTGCAGCATTTATTGGACTTCTTCATGTGCCTTCTGCTAAGATTGCTTCAGTCTGATCAGGATTAGGGAGAGGAAATCTGTAACAAATACTCTAAGCCTAAGCACAACAAACCACTGGAATGGAAAGCAGACTATCCCACAGCTCTAGATACTACAGTCACTTATCATCCAGGGATAAGAGTATCCAGTACACAGGCAGATGGACAATTATGGATTAAAGAGAAAAATGGGACTAACTGCCCTGCATGAATGAGGCTGATGAGACTGGGAGAAGAAACCATGGACTGAGATGGAAGGTGAGGAGGGACAAACATGACACTGCAGAGGCAAATAAACTAAAACTGTGAACTAGAATTGGATAAAGAGCTGAGGGAACTGATGCACTAAGGGAGAGGAAATGGTGAAGGGACAAATCTCAAAAGGAACCTGGGGAAAGGCAATAGAAAGGTTAAGAGGAGGGGTTGCATGACAAACAAGGACGCATGGAATTGGCTAAGAAATCAATTTGAACAAAAATTCAGGATTCTGAGGCAACTGAAATTGCATGAAGACTACAAGAAGGAAAAGTATCTTGGCTTGTAACTCCTAGTGCTGTATTGCCATCACTCAGCCAGCTAAAAAAGCAGAGGTCAGTATGTAGCCATAAGGGATTTAAACCTTTAGTTTGGGAGGTCTGCCTCTTCCTTATTTTCCCCCGGATGCAAGGAAATTAATCAGTCAGACAATTACAAGGCAACTCATATATAGAGAAACACAGATAAAAGAGTGAACAGATACACACATACAAAACTACAACAATGTATATACCTTAAAACACAAGAAGGAATGCAGACCAAACATGCATTTAGTGCATAAAACAGACATCTGTGTTATAGAAACCTGTTCCTCCTAGGACTGTGCTTAGTGTCTAGAGGGAAAGAAAATGTGTATTGAAAAAATGGTGGGTTGCTTGGAGGAAAAAAAAAAACCTCTTAGCTGTGGTAACTGGGTTTGTAGTCTGCAACCTTGCAAAACAGTTCTAGTTTCACTTCCTTCACACAGCTCCTTTATGATACCAGGTAGGGCACTAAATAGGATTTTCTTTTTTTTTTTTTTTTTTTTAAAAAAGTTCTTAACCTTACTTTTAAAAGCTTGGGATTTTTTTTTCCCCCCAAAAATACTGTCTTGATTTCTACATGGATGTGCACTCACAACGTCCACAGAATGAAGAATGAACTGCAGTACCAGTGCCACTTCCTAAGTCATTGTGGGTTTTTTTAACTCTTTCAATTTGCCATCTAAATCTTTTGAGGAGGGAGATCGTGCCCAAGATGCTTAAAATGTCCACATAAATGTGCTATTTGGAAAAATGTATAAAATTATTAATGTGTGCATTATATTAGAAACGTCATAGCAAAACTAATGCAAAAATCAGGAATTCTTTCCTGTCAGCAGTATTTGAATATTCTACATATCTTCACATTCAACAACAATGAAAAAGTGCAACACTGAAGAGGCTTTACTACGACAGTAATGTCCCTTCTATGGACTGCACTAGGCACAAACTTTTCTGCATGTGGTCATGCAATTACAGACTGCAAGAGCAGGCATACACATAAAGAATATTAATTGTGTGCAAAGGATATTAATTGTGTCCAGACCACTTGTCTTCTAGCGTGTCCTAACTTCATGTGCTTGATTTTATAGTCTTAATAATGCAGTCTTTTATGAAAATTTTTGTAGATACATTAACTCAATTTAACAGAAGTTAAATGTCAGCACAAGTCACTAAAAATACTCAACAATACACCTAATTTACAAGGTAATAGTAGGGATGGGGTGACAGGGAACACTGGATTATGTACAGACATAAAAAAATACAAGAATTTCCTGCCTTTAATACCTTCCTCATTAGTGAGCACGTCCTTAGTATTCCTTCCCCACTGACTGCAATCAGTACCTTATTGTTCATAATTCCTATTTCCTTGGCTGTTCCTAAATTGCACTCTCTAAATGGCAAAGAGTCATCATAAACAAAATCCTGAATTTCAGTTCACTAATTTTTGTAAATTGATCTCAAATAAAGCAATTAGATGCCATACTTTGAAACTACCAGCTTGAAACATTAATATAATTTATTTTCTAATAAAAGCTTCACATGGGCTTTTAGTTTTTTCACTTTGACTGAATCGGTTGCTTACACATACTTGCCCCATTTCTCCTCCCAAAACATAAAAATGTAGTATCCTCAAACATTACATATCTTTTTCCCTTTTTTTTTTTTTTTTAATTCACTAGCTACTGAAACAAATAAGCCCTTGTCTTTCCATCCTATTTCATCACTGACATTCCTTGGGCAAGCACTGTGATAGTGTGACATCTTGACCTGGAATTTAAAATCCTGAAATTACTGGTCAAACATTTAGCAGGTAATTCAGATGTTGTACTGGAGTTCAGGGAGAGGGGATAAGAAGGGCTGGTTTGTTTCATTGTGCAGCATGCTGCCTCAGTAGCTTGTGAAGAAAAAAATGCTGCCAAATTTTGTAATGAATTCCACAGAACATTAAGTCTGATGCTTAGCAGAAGCCATAACTGTTAAGTAAATGATATCCTTTTGATGAATACCCTTATTTGAAAACAACATTGATTCTTCTAACCCCTTAGCAGTGTCCCAAAACAGATGTGCACAACTGCAAATTCTGTTTGCTTTCAGGTTTACGAAGTGTGATGACATTTTTACAATCATGCATGAGCCCTTTTACCCAGGAGTAAAATAAAACACAATAATTCTTCACCATCTGTTTGTTAATTTTACATTCATTTAACTTTGCATTTTAAACTAATAATAATTTTCCTATAATATAGTTTGTTCCATTGGTAGAAATTACAGCTGTTCAATTAAAAAAAGAATGGTTTATAACAGTATACAGTTTCCCCTCTAAATACTTCCATTGCTCTTAATTATAGAGATATTAGTGCCATCAAATGGAAAAAACAGCAAGGAAACAGTGTTATGCTTTGTATGTCACAGATTCCCTTAGTAAATGTACATATTTACTTCTGTTCCAGCATCAATTCCCACCTGGTCTCTTTTACATTAAAATTCCTTTTCTCCACTACATGATTCTGTGTGGTTTTTAATGCCACAATGCATAACAGGCTTCTTCTGAAGAAATAAGGCACAACTGATTAGGTGAAGCCTCTGTTTTATGTGTAGCACACAGTCAAATGAAGCACAGTCCTATTTCTTCATGATGCTTTTCCTTAATCTTTAATGACAGGCCAAGGAGGTTTCTGTATTTTTATTCTTATCTAGTAACAGATGAACTAGGACTAGGATAATGTCTTAAAAGCTTTTTCACACAATGTTTACACTAAAATGGTGACATCTCATTCCTCTATCAAAAGTAAAACTGCCTTGAAATAACATGAATAATACATCAGAACTACTGAAGGTGAAATAATTTGGGTCAACAAAAGACACAGGCCTGGAAAAAGAGCAGGAGCCAGCCCAAGATTCGAAGAGTCACATTTTGGATTCCATGTTATGTTCTGGACAGAACATTTTCCTCCTGCTCCACAGAGACCAGGCTGTAAGTCCACAGCCAGGTTACCCATCCTGAGCACAGACTGTCCACATGCAAACACTGAGGACAGACAATCTATTGTGCCCCCTAGGCTTAATAATCATAGTAATCTACAAACAAACTCTCCAAGAGACACGGGCTGCTCAGCTAGTTCATGTGAGCAGTCCAGTAGTATTAGAGAGAGAGACTGGTCATATGGTTAAAACAATCAAGATTCAATCCCCGTGTTCCAAAATCAATGTTATGTGGTGACATGGAAAACTTAGCACCAGATGATCATCCTAATTCTGTGGTGGTGTTAAGATAACAATGCTATCACAGTACTCGGAGGGAGACATTACTAAAAACTCCCAGAAGGCAAGAGTCTGCTTACTACAAAATGGATTTAAGGAGCACAGTAAAGGCTGAAAACCACTGAACTGGTGTATAAGGAGTGTAACAGTGCACCCACCTAGAGAAATCAGCTTCCAAAAGAACCAAACCCAATAGGTTTATGTAAAATTAAGAGTGGGAGTACAACCATACTTCATTGGGAGGCTGAGCCTCCAGTCTTACCAGCATCTTGAGTATTCTGACCTTTTCGTCTCTCAGGCGAGTGAGCATTGCTGCCAGGTTCGACCTTTACTGGGGGATTTATCCATCACAATATTTTACATCTGACACAAAGGAAACACTCTGGAGGTGCCCAAGGCACATTCTGATGTGATGGATGCATAACAGTAACATTCTTCCCAGCAATCTACCATCTATTTCAAGTTACTCTCATTATGACATTTGGAAAACCTGAAGCTCTTACCTGTTCAATTTACCAAATTCATTTACATTTTGGAAAACAAAAACTTTTCTCACCAAGTTCAAAGAATGATGACAGCAACTCAACTGTCTTCTTGTATTACTTCTCTAAAAGTCTCTATTCTCTTTTAAAGGTTTATGATTTGTCAACAAATGAAAATAACACCTAGCATTGCCGTAACAACATGAAGTAATTGAGAAGAAAGAAATAAAAGTATTTGCTTTGGTATTTGATGGCAGTTTATTTAGATCCAGATTCACTATTTACTGTGCAGAACCTGCCACTCTTCCCATTTCTTTAAAAGGCAACCTCATACAGAAGAAGAGTGAGGAGAAATTTTTTAAACAGAAGGAACTACTATATTATCAATTAAAAATTGGGTAGATATGGAAATAAATGCAGTGTTATAAAAAAAACTGTCTATATTTCAGATTGAATACATGTATTCTCATTATATCTGAAGTGAGACTGTGTCACAGAACTGTATGTAGGGTTGTGTAGGACGTTGTATCTATCAAGTTGTTTTACGATATTACATGTTCCAGAAAGAAAATATTTCTTTATTAGTTTGGTAACAGTTACTTCCCCCTCCCTCCCAATGTACTGAAAAGGAATATGACATCTTTGAAGGAATACATTAATATCACTACAGAAGAAACACACTGGTAAAAAAGCTTATGGGAAGTGCTGATTTGAGAATATGTCACTTCATCAGTTCTTCAGTTAATTTATAGGATCATACAATTTTCAGAGTTGGAAAGGACCTTAAAGATGACCCAGTTGCAACCCCCCTGCCATGAGCAGGGACACCTCCCACCAGATCAGGCTGCTCAGAGCCCTGTCCAGCCTGGCCTTAAAAACTTCCAGGCATGGGGCTTCTACCACCTCTCTGGGCAACCTGTGCCAGTGCCTCACCCCCCTCATGGGGAAGAACTTCTTCCTAACTTCCAATCTAAATCTCCCCTCCTCTAGTTTGAACCCATTCCCCTTAGTCCTATCATTACTGACATCCTAAAAAGTCCCTCCCCAGCTTTCTTGTAGCCCCCTTCAGATACTGGAAGGTTACAATAAAGTCTCCTTGGAGCCTTCTCCTCTCCAGACCGAATAACCCCAACTCTCTCAGTCTGTGCTCATAGGAGAGGTGCTCCAGCCCTCTGAGCATCCCCGTGGCCCTTCTCTGGACACACTCCAGCACATCCATGTCCCTCCTGTAAAAGAGGCTCCAGATCTGGATGCAGTAGTCGAGATGGGATCTCACAAGAGCAGAGTAGAGGGGAATATTATTAAATAGTATTCTTATTATCTGTAGTAATCATGACTATGATTCATGGACACCTGCAAGTCCATTACTGGCACCATACCCACCATAGTCTGCTTATTTTTTATTCCCAGGTCAAAACTACATAACAGAAAGGACAATTATATAAATGAAAACAAACAGTATTAATTTGTTGACAAAGACAACTATCATTAGTAGCCTGGATCATTAGAAAAAAACAGCTTTAGTGTAAATAATGTCTGTATTTATCACTTAGTTACATGCACTATCACATGAAGGGCAGTTGGTCTGCATTTGTGGATGTCTGTCTCATGTGATTTGTTCCATGTTATTGAAAAACCCACTCAAGGACACCTGCATTAATAGCCCTGCTTCACATTGAGGCCTGCAATATTTATACTCATCTGCAACTCTGGGACAGAACTTGCACTAATGGAAGTCAGTAACAAAATCTTTAGGGAGTTCAAAACTATTTTTTGCTAATGGTTTGATTTTGCAAACTGCTGAGTACACCAATCTCAGAAGTAGTTTTAAGGCTACAGCTTAAAAGCAAACTGATGCCAACAGACTAATATGAGTACTCCTGAGTTTTAAATTAAAACATTTACATGATTTATTTGAGGATGGGTGAAAAGCCCAAATAAAAACAGAATTTATATTTAGCAGGAAAAATATTACTGGAATAACCAAAACCACTTTGTAACTATAATTTCATTAAAGAGTTTGAACTTCAAGGATCTAGTTGGGAAGAAGAAGGAAAAAAAAAAGGCATGTGATCCATTCACATGAAAAATTTAAGACATGCTTAAATAAAATACTATTTAATTAAAGAAATTACTATTTAAAAGGGAAAATGTTATGAAATCAAGATTGAAGTCAACTGTCTAACACTAACCAAAAAATGCTGCAGCCCAGCAAATTTACCTACAACTTGTGCCATAATGGTATTTTTTCCTTGTATTCATTATCTTTTAAAGAGCAAGCTTCTGATGGCAAGGAACATGGCTTTTTATTTCTACAGTGCTCTAAGCATAATGAGGACCAGTCCTTGGCTAAGTCTAACCAATATTAACTCCAAAAGACTGGTTCATCCTTTTTCATAAATATACCAATATGTGCCATAACACAAAGGCAACACTGGACCCTTAAGCACTAATATTAAAAAAAAATACCAACAACAGATTGATCAATATCCAAAAGACTGACTGTAAAATATTTAAATAAGAAGCAGCCATGAATGAAATGGGAGTAAGGTAGGGAAATGTGGGTTGCTTTCAAATACCTATCAAAAGGAAGGAGTTAGGTGGTACAGCTACACTACAGTACACAGAAGTTTCTATGGGGTTAGTGTTGGCTTGCTTGTTGAGGTGTGGTTTCCTGCCTTTTTAAAAGTATACTGAGAGAGTTCCAGTCTTCTTCTCTGCTGAAAATATTACTGGGGTAATAATTTAAATAAATTTGTAGATATTTTCATAGCTTTGTAAAAGAAAAATTGATTTAATTGTTCCACATTTAAAATGTGTGTGGGGGGAGGGTTGTATTTTCTTTCTTTTGTAGACTTTGATGGACTATGCTACTGCTGCTGAGCAGTAAAAGACAAGAGAAAGGGAGAGACCAAGTACCCATATTCTCATGTCCTACAACAAAGCACCAAAATGGGTCAGTCCCAACAGCAAACTGAAGCACTGAGGAAGAAGATACACTCTTCATTTTAACAGTGTGATTTTCCTTTAGTGGCCTTTCTTTGCTCTTCAGAGATAAGATTTTCCCTGTTTCTAATGTGTCAGACCCCAGAATAACTTGATATAAATTATAAAACCTTGAAATGAAATGCCCAGCAACAACGTGCCACCTCAACGTGAACTAGTATGTCATTGCCTTAATGCTTAGACTAACATTTAAGACAGACACCCGGGGGCAAGGAAGGAAAAAAAAAAAAAGAAAAAAAAGAAAAAAAAAAAAAAAAGAATAGAGAGAGTTTCTTTGGGCATATTATGAAAAAAAGTGTTTTCTACTCAAGTCATGCAAAAAGGAAGAAAAGGTCTTTGTGAAACACACTTGAGCAGTTTGGAACACACACTGAACAATTTCACTTCAGAGCTTTCAGTAAATTATTTCAGTGAATGTTACTGAATAAAGGAAACCTGCACTGGAAATTCCTTCAGGAACATAGGCCCTTTCATGTTTCTCAGCTAGGCTTTTTTGGCTTTCATTTCTGGGCTATTGCTGTTTCTCTCTCAACCTCTCTCTGTGCCCCTAGTCCATTTTATCTGCTTCCTACACCTCATAGTCTGCCCGTAGCATCTGCAATGCCCATTGTCTATTCAGCATCAAAACCCTCTCAGAAACGTCTTTGCAGCAACAATCTCTCTCCCTGAATTCTAGGACCCACCTATTAGACATCTAGAGTTCAAGAAAGGTGCATTTCTCAAAGCATTCATCTTGAAAACACCCACAGAATGAAAACCCTGAGGCTGACTTTGCTTTCTGACTTCAGTGCCAAGGGAGCAGTGGCAGGAGGAGCTCCCAGGGAACAGCTCCTGGCACCCCAGTGGGGAACCAGCAGCTCCACTGCATTGGCAGAGGAAAAGCAATATAGGAGACGCTGAAAAATCACATCTTTTCCTTTAGATGAAGCCATATGAAACGCCTTAAGGAAAGATGTCTCGTGCTGCCTCAGCAATTCAAATCTTTTCCCTCCTCATTTGCTACTAAGGTCGAGAAATGCAGTTATTATGGGAAAGAGCATTTCTGTAGCTGTGTCTGCCAGAATGACGTTGTGCTTCTGCTCAGGTCTGCAAAACCGCAGGGGGAACCGGGCAATGAAGTCAGAGAAATTGTATTTCCCCACTGCAAAAATATTATGCTTTATGAAAAGTCTTCTCTTACTCTGAATAAATTTTATTACTTGAAGCTAAAATGTATATATTAACATGCATGCACTAGTCATTGTCCCTTTACAACATCTGGCAGGGATTAAGCTCTAGCACTTATTTCTTACGGATCAAAGGAACAAGATACAGTTTCACTCTAATCTTTGAGTTGTAATGTGCACTCACAAAACTATTTGCTATGCAGACAAAAATCACATTACTTTTTTTCATATACTTGGAAACAAAAAGGTAGGGATAAGAACACAACTTTTATAGAAGGCTCAAGGCAAAGCAAATCAAAAGAAAAATCTAAAATAAATTAGTTTAAAGATATACATCTGCTTCATGTGAGAAGAAAAATACTCCTCCAAACTGTGGTTCACAAACTAATGCCTGCCTTCCTCTTCCAGCAGAATCAACATGTTGAAAGCAATATGAAAATTAACTAGAGCTAAACTGGTCATTATCATGTGCTTCTTTTCCTAGGACAAAACCATGATGATAACAGGTTATGAAGCAAGAAGCTAGTATAAAGACTGAAAAGTCATGTTAAAGCATTTACACTTCTTACAAATCAAACTCAAAAAACAGGCACTAAGAAAAACCTCTAAATTAAAAGCTTTACTAACATTTGGTACATTACTGTCCATTAGCACATAAACAGAACAGTGTGGTTTATGTCTCTGAAGAAAGGGGCATTTTCTGGGTTTTGAGTTGCTAATTTTCAAGAAGTGCTAAAATGAGGATCTGTCCTATGGCCTTGAAATATATATTTCTTCACCTTTGTAACAGATTTTTCCACTCATAAAATTTGCAAAGATTTAAAACACTGAGGCAGAGTACTAGCTCTACTGAAATGCTAACAAGAAATATGTTAAATAATGGGAAAGTAAGTGGAAAATTATGTATTTCTTCAAAATAAAATTTTGGGTAGGCTATTCATTCAACAAATCTCAATTAACTAATCACAATCAACACTTATAAACAATCTCTTCTTCAGTAACATGTATACTTACTCAAGTATCAAAGTATTCATGAGCAAGTAATACATCACAAACACTAAGAAATAAAGTTTTCCTCCTCAGTGACTAAAAAACTCTGTAAGAACCATAATTTAGCTTTTTATTTTCTGTCTTTCATTGCAGAAGAAAAAGTAGAATGCATAAAATTCCATGGCATAATTTGGGAAAAAAAAAAAATCACAAAAAATTTGGTAAAAGTGACTGACTATAGGGTTAAAACTAAGAGTATAGGGTAGTAGGTTTTGCCTACCAGGCAAAAGGTAAGGGATTTTGTGTGTTAAATTACACTTTACTTGCTTTTACTCCTAGAGTCAGTTTACAGGTGACAAGAAAACAAGAAAGGATGAATTTTTCAACAACCCTAGTAATTTTAAATGTCAACCTTATTCCTTCTTATCTGCTTGGTCTCACTTCTTGCCTATGCCTGGTTCCTGTGTTTTGTTGTGTACCTTCCAAAGCAGCTGCTACAAGACAATGAGTTCAAATGAACAGTATGTCATGTAGAGCTTATTTTGGTTCAAATAGAAGAATACTTTAAGAATTGTTCATATGAAAATATAAATGAGAATTAAGTTGTAAATCTTACTAAGCAGGCAAACATCTGTTCTCAAACTGCTGGACTTGCAAAAAACCTGAACTCACATACTCGTCCCATTGCATCTCTTGAACCTAAACAGATTTACCAAGGCTGTACTGACATCATTTGTGGTGTACATAGGTGTTCCAGAAGAACTGCATGTAGTAAACCAAAACCAACTGTGATAATTTAAAGATACCATGGTTGCTTTGAAAGGACTGAGAAAACAGTTATAAAACAGCTGACACAGAGTTTCTGATGCCATCAACAAGCTATAAGAACAGTTTGATTCATGTTCTTCAAGACATAAATGATTCGGCTTTAGGTGTCTAATATCCAAACTGCCCTGGAAAAGTGTAAGCCAAGGGAGATAATTTACAGTGTTAAAATATTATCAAAACTGTATCCTTAGTCACATCTTCCCTTGAAGTACAAAGTCTGTCAGCAGCAGCAAGGAAATGGCTACAAATCTCCACAAGAAGTTCAAAAAAGAAGGAACCTCATGGAAAACTGAATACCTCATGAGGCCATGGATGAACTGTTACAGTATTTCTAAAACATGATAGGAACTGAAGTATATGGAAGTGACTTCTTGAGGAAACATGTGGCTATTCCTCTGGTTTTTCTCTAGCACTTGCTAAGCCAGAGCTCTCCAAGAGACAGAAACAACCCCCAAAAGAACCAAAAATGTTATTTTGGAGGAATACTTCCTGTAGCACTTCCTTGCAAGTTGCAAGACAACAGGAACTACAGGAAAAAACAAGACAAACCAAAATCCCAGCACTCAGTAAGATACAATCAGAAGCCAGTCCAATAGAGCAGCCAGGTATTCATTCCCATCTCCAGTGAAGGGAGATGAAGAGAAGCCAAGTGCCTTGGGCATGTAAAAGTACCATAAAAAACTTGGGATTTGGAAGAGGACCTTCTAAATACGAGAGCTGCTCATTCAATATCAAATTACAAAACTTCTCACTTAGAAATGGGCAAATACATAAGATTCTACCAGAAGTGGTATAAATTATGACAGATGATGGGTTTTATGCATTTTTTCATTGGCTTTAAGAATTGGTAGCTCTTCCAGTAATGAAAAAAGAAGAAGGGAGCTCTAAGAGCATCACAGAACTACAAACCCTGCACTCTGTCTTGAAAAAAATACATTGCTATGTGTTCTGTTGAGCTAACTTGAGGCATATATGAAGCCAGCATGGTCTAATTCTTCAGTATTCTTTCACCTAAGCCATTTTTCACACTCAGATTTGGGTCGACAAAAACTAAAACTAGCTGAAAAACTGCTATGGATAAAGGGGCACAGCCTCCACAGTGTATGAAGTTAGTAGAATATTGAATATTAAGGTGCTGATGCTTATCTTTATAGGCAAGGAACTACAAAAGGAAGTATCAATTCATCCAAATCGGTTCCCAGCTAAAAGCAGAACAAGTAAACATTCACACATAGACAAGTCTCAACAAGACTGAAAGTATCCAACTTTCTTCTCAATTTATTTCTTTATGGTCTAGCTTTGTAACCATCATGCTAGAATTGTGTCTTGAGCAGAGACTTAAAAACAGTGGATGCAAAGGGCTTTTAAGAAATCATGTGAGATATTTAATATGCAAGTCGTGTAACACTGCCCCAACTTGGAAGCATCTACAAACAGCACAATATCCTGCCTCTGGTGACAGAATTCAAGGGGAATTAAAAAAAAAAATGTTCAAGATTCTGTTACCCTGTGAAAAGGGCTCACAGGAGAGAGGAGTGTCAAAACAGTTGATGTTTTTTAGACTAGAACAAGGCAAGATACTACTGATTAGCTTGCCCCTATGCAAAGCAACAACTCCTACAGTCCTCAGCACTGGTAAAATGCCAAATGCAGCCTGCAGAAACTCGGCAGGAGCTGCAAACAGCTGCCTTGTCCAGAGAGAAGATACTGCCCTGGCTAACAAAAAAAACCAAAAAAATAATGGATGGGTGAGAGAAGAAGACAGCAATGTTTCAGCTCTCTCACTGCAAGTGTCTTGGTCCTGAAGAAACATTACCGGAAAAATGAAAGTGGTGAAGTAGATAAATACACACAAATGTACACAAAATTTCAAAACAAACAGAAATTCACATTCTATAAAGCAGAAACGGCATAATGCAGTATTTTGTAATTACTGTTTTAGACACTTCATTAATACCATGTTTTCTCTTTTCAGCCTTCAAGTAGATAGGAACCTCCTCTTGGTTCCCACCACTGCTTTCTTTTACTTCAGTGCCCTTGCTAAACTCTCCCAGACTTGTAAACTGCTTTCTACATCTTATCACTTATGGGGAAGTTACTGTTGTATTCCTTTCTTGTGAAGTTTGTTCAAAAGCAGTTGAAACACATTGACCACTGAGTCTCCCTGAAATTCACGTATTGAATTGAGCTACTTAGGTACTGAGGAGAAAAAGTGACCTGTTTTATCTGGGACATTGGAGCACACAGAAGAGCTATGGTTAGACAATATACTATTTCCTCATCTGACTGTAAAGAAACACCCACCTACTCAGTATATGTAAATTGAACAAGTTAATTATAAAACAGTATTTAAAAATACCTGAAAACATATCAGAAACCACTCTTGCTAAAAACTGAGCAGATGCAAGCCCTAAAGGCCTCCTTTTTAAATGGTAATGCCAGCAAGCTCACCCTTCCAAATACCAAAAAGCAGCATAGTTAAACCATAAGGCTGGAGCCAGAAACACAAGAAAAAGCAAAAAATTCTGTTTGTCCATATTTACCTTTCTTTTTCAGCAAAACCTCTGATTTCTGTTTAACCATTTTCCTTTGCTTAGATGATTTTACTGTCTTCATTTCATAAAGGCTTTACATGTTACCATAAATACCTGTAGAAACACTTGTCTGATAAAAGTCCATCTTCATAAACCAAACAATATAAGAGCTTCTTTACTATAGTAATCAATATGTAGTGAATAAAGCACTTACAAATTTTAAGAAAACTTAGTGAAATTTTGGATCAAGGAAATTGCAGGAAGTTTTCTCTTCCCTGTTTATATTCTAAAGAGTTCTTTTCTTTCAAAACCTGAAACAAAATTCCTCCAAAATCCCATGAAAAAATATTTAAGTGGTGGGGAAAGGAACTGCCATGTCTGGACATTCAGGCTCTTTAACTTGCATACTGAACAAGTTCCAGAGACAAGCACGTGAATTCCTAAGAGTCATCTTGAGAAAAGCTCTGACAGTATCACCTGGATCATGAGTTCTATCTTATGACTTTTAAAACTTTGAGAGTGGTTCTGATCAAATCCATGACTCTCATTTGCTGAGGTAAGCAAATAAGCAAGACAACGAGATTAAATGAGTTACCCATATGACCCACGAGGGCCAGAGCACGTGTGCTACCATAAACTTTACTGTATATTCCATCTTTTATTTGTTCAGTTGTTATAAAGCAACTTGATGCACAAGATTTCAAACACCTCACAAATACAGATATATGTATGTGCACTCACTAACATCAAAGAGAGGCAAAACCAAGACTCTGAAAGAAAATCAAAGCTATGTCTAGACACAAATACATGTACCAAATGGGTCAGCTGTCCCACTAAATAAATTGCCAGGCTTTGGAAAGGAGTGAATCAAAAGAAATAACAGAAGAAGAAAGACACACTAAGCAGAGTATTTTGTGAAACATTTACAGATGCTGAGATCTCTATAGCACTTTATTTTAAACCTTCATCAAGCATGGGCCAAGAAAAAAGCCAAAATGAATTAACATACATACTTTGGAATAGGTCAGTGAAATACACCCACACAAGCTTTATTAATGCAATCAGAAGTTCAGTGAAGCCAAATGGACATCTCAAGTGGTAAACAGAGTAATAAGAAACACTGTCACATCCAGTTAGAATAGATTTGCAAACAATAGGCTGCCTAAATAATGAGAAACATGAATATAACTTACAAGTTAAAGAGACCCCCAAGGTAAGAACAGCTCTCCACAAATTACAAGAACTATACTACCAAGAAAAAGTTTTGTTACATGTCAAAAATGAATCTGTACATAAACATAAGGAAAAGAAAACTTACTTTCCCAGCTAAGGAAAGATGTCAGTGCTGCAGACCATATTACAAACCCCTGGCATGCCAGAGGGACTTCCAAGAAGACAGAAATCCCCAACCAAGCAAACAATAACAAAAACAAAAAACCCCAAAGTAACTTTGGTGGCAAGTAGAGGAAATAGCATACAGCTTGGTTTTATTTAAACTATTTTTCTGTCTGCCCTGAGCACATACTTGCATCGACACTGCCAACAGTGTTCAGAACATTTAAATAGAAACTTTACTTTGAAAATGCAGGAACATCACTTGAGAAAGAAGCCCAGAATTTTAGCAAAAGAAAAGCACAGGCAGCTGTAAACACAAAAACATACATTACATTAGGTGCTATCCCTTTCATTCAAAACTTTTCAAAATGTCTCAAAGAAAAATTCTTCTCTTAAGCTACATTTTCCACTAGCATGTTGGATAACCAGCACCTTACACTTTTTTGTGCCTTCTTTACCTTAGTGACAAGTTTAAAAGCAGTGAAAAATTATTACCAAGCATTAAAGGCTGGACACAAGCAAACACAGGATTACTTGGCTCCCATTTATAAACAAACTCTCTGAGCAACCCCCACATTGCTGCTCCACGGTCAGGAACAGAGAACTAAAGCTGTCTGTGCTGCTTATTTCTTGAAAAAAACCCAAACAAACCAAAACAAAAGCAAAAGCTTTCCTGGTAGGAAGATGGGATAAAGATGCTCCATTTTGCCTAGCTGCTTCTCTAGAATGAGATAATCATAGCTGTGCTCCTACCTTGATCTCTCTGGGGATATCACAAGGAAGATTAAAAAGGAATAACCAAACCAATGTCATTCTTTGCTGACTGACTGCTGTATTACAGCAAAGAAAGTTTCTCAGTGGTTTCAGCAACAGCTGAATAGAAAATATGCAGAATAGCACTCAAATCAAACTCCTCTCATCTCTCTGCATTGCACTGAAATGTGCAACAGGGCTATCTAAAAATGATTTTCATAATTTGAAAAGATTAATAGAGAAGCTACAGAGCAGCACGTGAAAAGACAGGGCTGAAATGGAAATCATCACACTAGAGAGATGTGCATTCTTCAAAAATTTCTATTTAAATATTTGCATTTTAAACATTTACTCAACATTTAAAATGTACTAAGAAAGTTGAAGGTGAAGCAATTGCCCTAAGGCACAGGGGAGGAGCAAGGTAGCATAGCAAAAGAAACAGGAACTGAAACAATGGAAACAGGATGCAATTCAATAGAGCAAAACAAGCTTGAACACTGTAGCAAGGTTTTCGGTTATGAACAAAAATACTGCAACAAAATTCACTGAATATCAGAATGAGCCTATCACAAAATTACTACAAGCCATTATCATCGGCCAAAAACAACGTGAAAACTCCTCAACATGGAGATTTTTGTTAAAAAAAAAAAGAAAAAAAAAAAAAGTCACTAGTTTTGGATGTTCTTTCAATTCTTTTTATGATTTTTTTATACATGCATGAACACATACAAAGCTTAACCATCCTGAAGCTCATTTAGAACTTAATATTGTCAGGTTCATTCATTCTGAATAGTCCTTTATTTTGAAAGCAGATACACAGAAATCAGTTAAATTATTCAAAGGAAAGCATTTATTCAATGTGAGTATATGTAAAAGTAGAAGGTTCAAGGATAGCTGTAGTATATGGCTCATAGGGGAAGACTGATTTAAAGCCTCTTTTTAGTCCACACAATGGAAAACATTTACCAGTATCTTCTGCATCATTTTTAAATTGTATTGTAATATGTTAAAAATCTAAAGAACCAAGTAAAAATAAGCATAAGCAAGATTATGGGAAAACCAGCAAAAATTACACATATTTGCTGATAGCAGAGCTGATTAATATAGTAAAAAAATTTTAAAATAATCTAGCAGACGTGATTAAATATGACCAAAAAATACTTACAGATGGTAAAAACAATGTGAAGAGGCCTCCTCACCATTTTGAAATGGTATCAGAACATGATACCAGAAGGATTTTGTCTTTTTCAAAGGTACCTACTTTTCCAAATGCATTATAATTTAAAATTAGAAGACTAAACACTTCCATATGTATTTCTATCAATATTTAAAGTAATGAAATAGTGGTGAACAGAAGTTATCCTATACCAACCTACTTTTTGAAGCTGACATTAAAGTAACTGAGAATTTTTCAACTGTATTTGAGTCATACAATTTCAAAATGTACACTAATATGTACCCTACCTAGCAGAGCATTTGCTAATTTGAACCAAGATTTTCTCTTGTCTGTATTTTGCTTTCATCAGCCAGGTCCCTTCTACATTCCAGTTACCTCAGAACTAATTAACAGCATGTTTCATGCAACTCCCTAAGTCTTAATAAAATCCAAGAGTAGATTTTTATCATTAAGACCTGTCCAAATAAACCCTGTTATAAAAGTAAGCTCAGAGACCCATATATGGACATTTTTGGCTATAGTTTGTGTTAGCCTACTGTCTTTTTGTCTGCCCCAAGCCCTATTTTCTTACTGGATCAAGCACTCATGTCTTTTTACTCACTTCTGTGCTCCCTGAGACAACAGCTTTGTCCACGTTCACTGATAGCTGCTCTTCAGTCTGGCAGACTCCCAGTGACCACTCCGCACAGCGGTGATGAGCCCAGCAATGACCTAATGCATCATGAAAAAAAAGAGCTTTTGTTGTAGAAATCTGTCAAGCACTTCTGTAAGCATGGAACTTAGTTCTAGTAGTAAATACTTGCCAATTAAAATGAACAGTCTCTTTTCTTCCTCTTTTTCATGTTGGAACATTTAATGCCCTTATTATCATGCACTAAATGTATTGCAGTTCCTATCAGACACTAAATATACTGCATTTTTTTTGATACGTAACACATCTTCCTCTTCATTTCAGCACATTCTGTACATCTGTTTCTAATTTTTAGATGCCTGATCACATAATGATAGTAACAGTAGGGTGTATATGCAATATTTGTTTGTGAGACACAGGTGCAGAACTACATCTGATCTTGTATTTCATTATAGATAACATTTGCCTGTATATGTTCTCTTAACTTTCTCTTAACAGATCTGTGTGTTAAAGTAGAACAAGCTCACATGATGCTTTAGAATTCCACACAAAAGTCTTAAAAGCTCAAAATATAGCTCAAAATACAGCATGAACAGAAACACAATATATATGACAGAAAACTCTGTCAGTACAACAAACATGTTGTAGATACAATTAGAAATGTTTATCTACTTAACAAAATCCAAAATCTGTGAAATTGAAAAGTTATTTCTTAACAGATGTTCCTAATTCAGTTCTGGGGAAAACAATATAAGTTATGCATACTTCCAAAGGAATTGAGACAGCTTTACACTTGATTCAAAATTATGCTTTACACTAACTGCTGAAATGAGATACTTGGTCAACTTAATCATTCAGCAACAAAAAAGACTTTCTCAAAAATCTCTATAAGGGCCTAAGAAGAGTTGTCTACAAATAATAACAAGTTTTTTTAAAAACTTCATCAACTAGTTCCAGTAACCCCACATTAGAAGCAGGAGATTAGATAAATCTACAGGATTAGAATTTCAAAAATTATACTGTCTCATTCCTCTTTCCTTTTCTTCCCAAAACAGAATCATGATGCTGAATATATCACTACCTGAACATTTCAGCAGTAGATTACAAACATTTCCTCAAACAAAGATGAAAATTATTCTGTCCAGCTTCACTCACTGTTATTATAGACAATTACTAGTACACAGGAAAGCAACTTATCTTACCTGTTGGCTCAAATAAGGCTTGAACATCAATGTCATCTGGTAAGCCAACTAAACTGAGTTCATCCCAGAATTTGACAACCTGATCGTCAGAAGCAGTTTGGGTGCTTACACTTGTACATGATGCTATACTCGATCGAGATCTGTTTTGGGGAGCAGAAAAAACAAAACTCAGGAGTGCCCACATTCTTTGTTCAACTAGCTAGATATTTGTTAATGATTTAAAACTCAGGGAAAGTTAATATAAATTTTTCCAAAAATTGTAAAATATAAATCAACATGAATGAAAATCTTCATTCCTCATACTTTAGCCAACATATTCCCCAAAATTCAAGTTTTCTGTTACAGATGCTATTCAAAGGACCAAAAAAAAGCGCTTAGTAAAATTCCCCTTTTCCCAACCTGCTCTCTTCTAATTCTTCAGCACATACACTCTTTAAAGTCCATGTCTGTTTGATATTAAAACTTGTTCAACCCTAGGAACTGACAATCAGGCAACAGCAAGCAGCCTGTGTGACTCTGGGAAAGAAGAGATGTTTAAGGAAGAAAATAAGAGTGGTGTAAGTGGCAAGTGCAAGCTGCAGCTTTCATATGGCCTTCTCCCTGCAGTCCTAACATCTGGTCCAGGGAAAAGCATTGACAGTATCCTTGAAGCCCAACATGGCCAGAGGTGAGGTGCCTGGATAAAATACAGCAACTGTGGGAGGAGGTAGAAAAAAGACTGGGAGTGAAAAAGTTGCTTGGAAAGAAATAACTTTATCCAACACCATCAAGATGTTAAAAAAAAATTAAAAAATAACAAAAGAGAGAGAGAGAGAAGCAGGGCGGAGGCACGGACAGGAGGAAAGGCATGTGGGAGAAATGAAAAATGGCATAATATAAAGACTGTTATATTGTGGTGACATGGGAAGATCTAGTTTATAATTTTATTAATTTGTTCCCCAAATACTAATCTTTACCAAAAGCAACTAATAAAATTCAGACTACTCCATTAAAAAAAAAAAAGAAGCTATGATTCCTTCTCCTTTATTTCCTGCAGGCAAAAAACTATCTTGGACAGCTAAAGATGTTCATTACCAACAAAAGAGACCTGATCTCATCTGATGCTTCAGCAGTTATTACAAAAGGGAGTGTTGTGTTTTCTATTAAGGTTCTTTGAGCTTCATTATTCTCCCTCATTAATAACTCAATAACTGTGTGTACATTTGCTGTTACTTCTGAGTTTCTAGAGTTGAGACAGCACAAAACCACCCCTTTTTCCCAACTGCTCCCTTTCTGTTCATGACCTCTAAAAGAAAATAAGACTGAAAAATTACTTCTCACCAACAGGAATTTTAACCTAAGATAAATGAAAACTTCCTGAAACCTTCCTTTTCAGAAAACCACACATGCTCTACTTAACAATTGAATTCAGAAATATATGGGGGAAAAAACCTAGCTCAGGGATGTGGGGGTGGGGAAAGCAACATCCTTCTTGAACAACCCAAGAAATCATTAACCTTGTCATGACAGAAGCTGAACATCCACCTTTCTTCCCACCTCCCAACTTGCTAACTCTGGCACTGTTTACATTAAGAATCCCCTTACTTAAGTATTAAATTAACCTCTTCTGCTCAACAAAGCTGTTCTGAACACGGCCTGCATCCAGCAGAATCATCCCTAACATTAACCTCCTGCCCAAAACACATAAGTTTAAAAGAACATTCAGAACAAAGCCAAATCCCAGTTTGGGAGGTTTATTAGCACAAGGCAGGTTTATTAATGTGAACGCCATCTCACAAAACCATTATAAGAACATCCCATTTTTCTCTGCATTTTCATCCTGTACAGAAACATTTTCTGTCCTGTCCCGATCTTCTGTATATAGCCCTTTGCTAAATAATATTTCATACCCCTATAAAACAAGAGCAGCTGTCCGAGCAGAGGGGGGTGATTTTTATTAGCTTTAGGAAGAACCATTTTTCCCTGTCAGCATTACACAATGTGTATTTTTACAACACCGACAAAACCCTATGAACCCCTCCTGTGCACCTGAGCAACATCAGCAGGCACAAATCCCACTGCGCAGCTTCTCGGGCAGAAAGCACAGCCCTAGCGCTCCGAATCTTCACATTCGAAACGCTAAGTTGAACGCGGCTAAATAAACGCGCATTAACGAAGCATTTTTGCAGTGTATTTTAGTCAGATTTAAAGAATAGCGGCCCGGCGGGAGGCCGCGGCTCCTCAGGCGGCTCCGCCTCACAGGCGGGCGCGGCCGCCACCCCCGTTATTGTTTCACTTCCCCGGCCGGGCCCCGCGGGCTGGCGGCGGCCCCGCTCCCAAAGCCAATCCCCGGCTTCCAGCGCGGCCTGGCCGGCCCCACAGCTTCGGCCCCACGGCCCCACAGCTTCGGCCCCACGGCCCCACAGCTTCGGCCCCACGGCCCCACAGCTTCGGCCCCACGGCCCCGCCACCATCACGCCGGTTCATCTGCCCACAGCCCCGGTCCGCTGTCGAACCGAGCTTCCCCCAAGGCCGCACACCCCTCACAATCATTCCCTGAATGAAACGTTGTCTCCTCGGCAGGGCCGGCACCCACGGTGACAGAATTCCCACACCCACGGAAAAACTCCGGTGGAGACAGATTTGAAAACGCGGTTTCCCCATCAGTCGTGCCGTCGCCAGAAGCACCATCTATTCAACAAACTTCACCGCGGAGCTGCGGACGTTCCTGATATTCTTCAGAATTACCCAAAACCAACCTGGGAGGGCTTGGGACACTGCCCTTCGATGGCTAAAACCACCCTGTTGGGAAAGCTGCCCAGGAACCCCACTTCTAGGGGGTAAGAGACGTGTGCTGTGTGCCTGCAGCAGTGCTGCTGCCATTGCAAGAGCAGAGTTTGGCAGGCAAGGAGCATAAGCTTCAACAAGATGGGCAGAGGCTTCTAATTACCCCACGCTACAAAATACCTGAAGTGTTAGAAGTCCATTAACTTCTCCTCTTGTGCATACTTCAGCCTCACAAATAAACCTGTGCTTCGCAGTAACTTTCTTTTCTAGATTTGTTCAGAGTCAAAATTCTCACTGGAGAAACCAATCTTTGAAAAGCAGAAGAGGTGGCTGTTCCTATACAGTTTGTGTTGTGTTTGTTTTTTAAATAATAATAAAAAAATCACAAATACAAGTTATTTGCCAAAGCATCTGTAAAGATGCTTCCTGAACTGCACACAAAACACCATCCCCCTTCTTATTTAATGAAGAATGGACTTACTTCTTCTGTCCTTTCTGTTTTCGTGGCACTGAGTTTTGCCTTGGAGTTCTCTCACAAGCTCCATCGGTGCTGTCACTGGCTTCACTCTTATTTAAAGGCTGTTTTTTCCATGGGATAACGTACCCAGGAGTTGGACTGAATTGTTTTAAGTCTCCTTGTCCTAATGAGCTCCGTTCTCCACAGTAACAAAAGGCGCAGAGTTGTTCGCTGTGAAAGGGAAGAAAAACATTTCTTTTTTTGAGGGGAAATAACAGAGGATACTTCATCAACTTATATGCCAGTATAAGCCAGACAATAAAAGCTTCTAAATGCTCTCAGGTATCAGAATTCAGCATTCAGGAGCACTATTTCCAGCTCATTTAAAGTTTTTTGTTCACAAAACTGCATAATTAATGAAAAATGCACATATAATCAAATTATTGATACAATATTTTGTTAAAAAACTCTGTACCTATAGACACATGTACTGGAAAAGGCACTGGAAAACAGGGAAAAAGAAAAAGAATGGGAGGAAGGACTTAACACATTCATCAAAAGAACTCATTGCCATCACAGAAAAGGTGAAGCTCTGCCTGTTTGAACAGTTTGAACAGCTCTGCCAGTTGAACATAACTATATGTATACCTTTCTGTAAGCCCATACCCCTTATTTGTAACACAATGTGCAAATACAATACACCAAAAGGTTTAATGAATCCTTGGAAAAAATGGAATAATGAGAAAAAAAATCACAGCAATGGCTACAGTCACACATATCAGGGATACAACACACAAATCCAAATAGTCTCTTTTTATATTTAAAAAACAAAGTGATGCCTAAGAGTTTTACAAGAGGAAATGTATATTTTCAGAACTGTGACTGCTACAATGTCCCTGTACCATTTGCAATTATGTTTTAGCATGCATAACATAGCAACAGCATTGAATTGACAGCTCTGACAGCGCTCCTTGTGTCACATCATATGGAAGCTACTGAAAAATATTTCTATAATAAACATATCCACAAACTTAAAATGTGAACTTGTGCAACTAATGCAGTTTGCATTAAAGTAAGGCCATTTAACACATTTTTTTAATGCTTAAATGAGCAGTTCTGTTTTCTTCGTATTTATGCCCTGAAGACCCTAAAAAGATGCCTCAGGGAATCAGGCACTTAGATAGAGGCTTGGTTTAGCCTGGATCCTATTTAAATAGTTTTCAGTGCATCTGTAAGGTGGCACATGTGGGTTGGGGCATTCTATGTTGGGTGGGTGGCTGGAGGAAGGTCAGGTGAGAGGAAGAAAAAACCTTAAGGCTGAACTCCTGTATGATACTCACTAAATTATGGGGGAAAAATACGGAGTGCCCATGCTTTTCAGACAGGTGAGGCAAGAGCAGCAACTGAAAAAGGCAAAAGCAGAAAAGGAAAGTTCCAGATCAGAAGAGAAGACCTTGAGAATCCAGCAAAGGCCTTTTAGATTTGGTTTAACATACTCTGTGCCAGATCTTTCTGACCTCACCGTAGAGCAACACTATGGAGAAAAAGAGAAGAAAAAGAAAAGAAAAACAAAAACAAAACAAACCCCCAAAACAAGTGGGTGCATAAAATGCTTTTGAACTACTCTACTATTATGGTACTGGTAATAACTGACAGCCAGGTGATGGGACCAGCATGTCACAAGCCCAGAATGAAGCCAGTTACTTTTACTTATGCTCTGGAAGTAGGACTGCACTTTCCTTAAAGCAGAAAAAAGTTTGGGGACATGCAGGTTGGTAGGCTGGTAAAAAAGGTCCCATTCATTGTATTCAAATTAAGACCCTGCCACAGTACTGTTAGGAAATATTCATCCTCATGTTCATGGCTGTGGCCTCACTGATCCTGCCAGAACAGTACAACAGCACTGCCTCAGCCAGCACAACCCCTGGTGCTGAAGGTAAATGTCTGACACATTCATAGAATCCTAGAAAGTTGGGGGTTGGAAGAGATCTCTAAAGATCATCTCATCCAACTCCTCTGCCAGAGCAGGGTCACCTCCAGGAGACTGCACAGGAATATGTCCAGGTGGGTTTATAAATGTCTCCAGGGAAGGAGACTCCACAACCTTCCTGGACAGCCAGTGCTCTGTCACCCTCACAGTGAAAAAATTCTTCCTTGTATTTAAACAGAACCACCTATGCTCCAGTTTATAACCATTATTACCATTCCAGGAATCTTTAGAAAAAGATATGCACAGATAAAAGGATGCAAAGAAAATACAGCTAAATGTTGCATAAACCAAGGAAAAATGAATACTTACAGCTAAAAAGCATGTCTATCTTAAAGTTAGTTTTCCATTTAATAGAGAAATATTACTATTTGTATTTTAGGGAATATAACTACTAAGCTACCAGTGAAACCTGATCTGGCCTCACAGGCAGAGTTTGTAAGAAGGGAAAGCAAACCTATTCTTTCCTTTGGGACTAGAGAGACTTGTGAGGAGATTTAAGAGATTTAAACAGGCAGCACCATGGTATACAAATTACACTAGTTACAAACACAAGATTATCCACAGTGGAATAAATAATTACTCATACATCCTGTTAGGACAGACTATCAGTGCTCATTTAAAGACTCAAGGACAATTATGAATAAATAAACAAAGGTCCTTAAAGTGAAGTCGTGGCAAATACCTGATAATGTTAAGGTTTATGAAATAGAAATACAAAACAGCAATTAAAAAAAAAATCACAAAACTTTTAAAGCAGCTGTAGCTGAAAAAGGAACACGGGGGTAAAGCTGATATTTCTGGAGCCTGTAAGGCAGCTCAGGTATCACAACTTCCCGCAGTAGGTTTCTGCAGGCAGAGTGAAGTGAAACAACAGCAAATTTCACAGCTACTCTGCAGCATGGTGTGGACAGCTGTGAAGCTGTCAAGAATCATATGGTTTGTGCTACTGCTCCTGCTCCAGCAAAGCTGGGGATCGAGGCTGAAGCAAGTGCTTGAGCAGTGTCTGTGAGGAGGGGGCTGGGGAAACACTTTGATAAAGGTTTGTGAGCAGACAGATGCAGAATACAGGAGCAGCAGAAGATTCCCAGAACACAGCCAAGTGACTGTGGGGCTGAGATGGAGAGGAAGGACTATAAAATGGGGAAGAAAAGGTTTCACACTTTCCAGGGGGGGGTAAGCAGAGGGGCTTCAAATATATCAGGCACCTAGATACCTAAAAATAGCTGGTGGCAGCAAACTCCCTGCCTGGTATCTGGATGTTAGAGAGACTCTGCAGGAAAGCCATGGTCCTCCTCTTCCCCACTTGTCACCTTGCTGATTTGCCATGCAGTACAAAGTGGCCATTGCTATCACGTAAGCCTTTTAGGTTTAAGCGCTCAGTAAATATTTGAAGTTATGTCTGGATGGGCAGAAGGTAGCATTTTTTATTCCTATCATCTGAAGACTGCAGGAACTACTTACAAATCCACTTTCCATATGTCAATATGCAATTAGGGGATTTAAATCTGTGATGCAAGAAGAGCTCTCATACTGAAGATAACGAAATTGAGATACTGGCAACTCTTAAGATCAAACCCGAGATCTGTTATCGTAATTAGCATATTTTCAGAACTGGCTAATTTGGAATGGGATAACAAGCATCAGACAATGTGTCTCGTATCTTTTTACAAGCTACTAAGGAAAAAAAGAAAGAGAAAGCTCACCAGTACTACATTTAAGATATATCTAAGCTGCTCTGAACCAAAATAAAAATTCATCATTATTTGTAACTTCAACCTAATCCCTGCATTTTCCCAGAACAAATGCTCCTTCTTCAGATAGTTTTAAAATTTCTCATGTAGTTTATTACTAGTTGGTTCTTAACTAACTCACCTCATCCCAGAGTATTCCTGTATGCACACAACCTTTAATACATGAAGCAGAAAAAATAAGTCCAGAACAAAGCAGACAAACTGGGTTTAAGGGAATGCAATAAGAAGCAATGAGGCTAATGCCTGAAGCTCATGTCTATTCCTACCAAGCCATGAGAGGAGATCCAGACTTGGATCTTGATGGCCTTTCTATCAAGAAACATGTCAATCTCTGCACTCTGCCAGCCATTTTCTTCTACAAGTTCTTATTTCATTGAGTTGCCTGCTCAGTGCCTCTTCCTCATACAGAATTTACTTACCTGACAGAAATCTAAAGATGCTAAAATCCTCCCCAGCCCACATCACAGCAAAGAAAAATGAAATACCCACCAGCTAGTTAATCCTGGAGGAAGAGAGATGAACAGTCACTATTTCCTCTATTTGACTGATGACATACAGTCATTAGGACTCATCCTTAAACAGAGACTTTCCCATTGAAAGGAGTTCATTTCAACACATGCAATATTGGGCAACTAGTTGCACAATATTAAATTACAGCCAGAGAAGATGAAACATCTTCTGGCTTGCTTGCAAATATTCCGTTAAAGAACTAAAGTAAAACTGATAGTCTCCAAAACTTTTTTTTTAACAGAACTAAGGCTGACCATGAGGATTACCAACACTTCAAGCATACCAAGTGCTGCTGTAGTTATCCTCCCAAGAGTAAGCAGAAGCCCCTGGAAATGACACTGGGGTATCCTGTGTCAGCCAAGGCTCCTTAACAATAAGCAAATGTGCAGACTGACTTATGTCAACATGCTTTGTTTGTGCAGTGTTTTGTATCTCACAAATCTACACTTTGTGTCTGCACAAGTATGGTGCTGTGAAGCTCACGGAAACCTTCAAACTGGTCCACGTGAGTCAGCGAAACCCTCAACAGTACCAGATGTGAGCTCTCATTCTCATGCCAATTTTTCATACCTGACTAGAAGGGCTTGACAATCTGCAATGATATGGGGCACTGCTATCCACCTGAAACTCTGTGTATACAGCAAAAGGAATAAATTTCCTTCCTCGTTTTCATAGGAAACACTTCCACCAATGTCACCAAGATCCCTGTGCAGCTGAATAGCAAGAAAGGTGGCAAGTGGCCTATGCTGCATGACTATTGGTAAGAAGCTTGAAGATATACCACCCTTTTAGTGGTGAAGGAGGTAGACTAAAGAAAACCCTGAGTCCACCTGCTCTGCAGAAAAGTATTAAAAGTCCTTTAACTTTCAGGAGAACATGCACAGGGGAATCCAAGCATCCTGCAGAGCTGAAGTGAAGTTGTGAACAGCACAAGAAATACAAACTTATGAATTAAACTCAACAGATAGTCTCCTCATGTTTTCTCAAATGCCTCCCAGCCTACTGCAGGACACCAATTCTCGATGAAGTTTTACATTGCATTCACCTTCTCAATCCATGTAATTAAAAGCAGAGGCCATTGCTGCTTAAATGGGAAAAGGCAATGGATTAGAGCTAAGAATACCCAAGGCATGCCAAGTCCATCAGGATCCACTATAGCCATTGCCTTAACATGAAATACTAAGTTACAGATGATCTGTACTGCCATTTGCTATGAAAATCATTGCACTAAAGTTAAAAATAAAATAGAAAGCATAAAAATAAAGATCGAGTTCATTCACACTTTGGATTGAAAAAGATGGTGAAGAAGTTATCATTTTATTTTTGCGATGAGTTTCCTTGGTTTTAGAGGAATTATGCAATAATTTTTCTCAGTGTCTGAAAGTGCCTTCAGGATGTCTTTTTCACACTCTAGCATTTTTTGAAAGGTGAAACTGAGAAGTATAAAACCTTGGGTTCTGTTGACAAAGTTGTTACCGAAATTTAAAATGTTTTTAACACCTATTTTTCACAATTTACATTAATCTTTACACAATGGAATGGAGTATTTGGAAGCAAACCAGAACTTCAGAGCATCATTTGTGCTGATTTCTGAAGCACACTGATGACAACTGGCCTTGAGAATTCCTGCCTTACCTCGCATTTTTAGTTGTTTCAACATAAGTTAAAAGCCTAAATTAAATGCAACAGGGCACCTAATATGTATTTAGCTATGCTAAGTTGTGTTAACACAAAAACTACTTTGCCTTCAAGCTTGTTTCATGTTGTTATTTAAATAGTAAATTGCTTTTCTCCTTAGTGAAGATGCACTACTGCATCATTTATGTAAATTCAAATTAAGACCCACAAGCTACATTTTAAGTGAAAAGAGATTTCTGGCTTAAAACAATGACATGTATGCATCAGTGTATGTTCTAATATATGTGTGATATTCACAGAGGTGCAGTGACTGTAGAACCCAAGTCTTTTGATTAAGCCTTTCAGCTTCATCTAAATATCCTGTAAATATCTGAACATCAATAATGAAGTGGCTTGAAAGGACACAACCCAAGAAAACTGTTTAGGTGAACACAACACCTTCACATTGGTTAACCACCTAATAAATCACCTTGCTGAATGAATGATACAGAGAGAAGAATGAAAAGTGCAACATGGAGACACCACAGAGAGGAAAGATGCAAAAGTTCTCAGCTGCAAGCTACATTAAGTTGTTTGACATGTGAGGTGTTCTCCTTCCAATAGGAAACTGAATCACAGAACAACTTGAAATTCTGAAGTGGTTCAACACTAACACACAGAGTTGGTTTTGAAATGAGTATATAACTTCTACCACACAACTTATAAAAAAAAGAAGGGAGTTTATATGAACTTCAGGTGAAGAATTTTAAAGCCTCAAGTTTGCACAAAGCAACTAAACTGCATCGGACAATAATGCTTTCTAATTTTTTCAAATCAGCATAGATACAGTTCTACAGCCATATAATAGGCTTAAAGTTGCTCTTCTCATTTGAAAGAAAACATTAACTTCTGAACTCCACCATCAAAGCAATTTTACTAATATTTTAAAACTGAAAAATATGAAAATGTGCTCTTATCCACTAGCTATGTGTATCAGCTTTAATCAAAACTAACGTTAAAAGCTCTATTAGAATTTCACAAACCCTAAATGCAGCAGGGGTTACCAGAATGCCAGTACTGAATAAAGTCAATTTATAGGTCTACTCCAGATCCATCTAGAAATCATTCTTTAACATCCAACTGAACTGACTCGCTCTCACAACCAAAAATCTCACACAGAATGTAACTGTGAGCACACCTGAAGGGTGACACTTCAGACAATTTTCAGAGGTGATTTAACCTGTGAGTTCTCAAACCCAAACTGGAAGTACAGTCACCTGCATCTTCAGTGTGTCTTTGTGCCCAAAAAAGTAATGTCTGTTTAAGCAAACTCCCTCTCTTTGCAAATCAACTTAGATCACAGCAAAACTGCATAAACCTTGCAGGTGATTTCAAGGACCTTAGGAGGCAATTTCATATGAACAATAAATTGGGTCTTAATGACCTGAAAGTTACTGAAGTTTAACATATGCCAATTCAGCTTTAAATAGTAGCTTTTTCAAGAAAGTTTCCTCAAAATTGTTCAGTCATATTAGGGAATGGAATAACATGCTGTTCTGCATAATTCAGACTTTGCTGTTTTTCTTTGGAAGCAAAGTGGGGTGCTTTAGTCAAAACTGTGCTGGGTCAGAGAAAAGGTCCATCCAACCCTGTATGGTCAGTGTTAGAAACAGGACAAGAAGACACATAATTAAAGAGCAGGACAAACATACCTGTGCCTCCCAATACTTCCATCAGTTCAGCCTCACTATATCAGTTGTGATTTCTATGTTCAGTAATTCTGTTCATGAGCTTGCCCAGTCTCCTCTCCAAATCACATAAATTTACAGCAATCCACAATATCCTTTGGCAAGGATTTCCATGTCACTCTGGACAACTGCCTGCTGTGCAAAGAATCACCTCCTTTTATTTTGCATCTAGCCCTTTTAAGTTTGATTTGACAACACTCAGTTTCTTGCATCAAAAGAAACAGAACAATCAAAATAGAGCCACCCTCCCCATGCCCCCTATGACTTTGAATCCTCTTATCTTCCTCCTCTGGTCTCTTATAGAATTAAGAGTCCTAGATGGCTCAGCTGGAAGCTACTCCAGGTCTTTGATCAATCATTCAGCTGTTCGGTGAAGCTTTACATTTTTACTATATTCATTTTTGAAGTTACAGATACACTTTCTGTAACCCTATGAAAATTAGTCCAAACTTGTTTCTCCAAACACTTCTAACATTACCAAGTAGATCACAAGCAAAGCTTCAGCCCACTGAAGCTACAAGAACAAAAATGCTGTCTTGACTAAACATGCTCCATTTTTTCTCAGTCCCCATGTGCAAACAGCCTCCATATACACCATGCTTACCCCATGAACAATCATCCTCCCAGCAAAGGTTGGAGAAACTCATAGGGATCATCTCTGCAACTATAGCTTAGGGATGCTGTGAGTCCAGATTTTGCCATTTAAGCTGCCTGTACCTTCAGTCAGCTGTAATATGGAAGCGAAGGAAGGAATGATGAATGAAGGGACAGGGCATGACAGAGAGCTTGCTATGTGAGGGAACCTGAAGGTGGTGGGGAAACAGGACATTTGACTGTGGGAATAACACAGATCACAGAAAGTCAAAGAAAGCAGAAAGAGAACAGAGCATCAGCTGGCAAGAAAATGAACATGAAAACTGAGGAAGGGGTGAGAAGAAATAACATGTCACAAATGGCTGTCAGGGAGCTACCAGAAATGGAGGGAAGGAAAATGCAGATCAAAGAGCCAAAAGAGGAAAGAGGAAACTGCAACCAGGTGGACACTGAAACAGTGATTAGGACTGATGAGCAGAAACTAGGATTGAAAAAGTATAGAGAATGGGAATATGATGAGCTGTGAATAACATGAAAAAGACAGGAGCCTAACAAAGAAATCTGAAGGTGTAAAAAATAGAACGTGATATTTGGAAGAAATGAGCAAGGTGCTGTATTCACACAACAATGGAAGAGAACTAAAGATCCCAGACTCCTAACATCACTTGTGATTAACAAGTACCTGTGCAATCCTCTGACAAAGCAGTAACCCCATCTGCTGAGCTGGTCTGCTTGCAACACCATGTCACAAGTACTGCTATCTGTCCTTCAGCACAGTCTGACACAATGACAGCCATGAAAACCTCCTCATGGGATGCTTCTGTCTGTCTGACTACCTTCTCATAGAAGAAAGAAAATCTGTCCAGTCAACAGACCTGACATGCCAGTCCTAGCCTTGCTGCCCATCAGTGGCAGGACAGACCCAGGTGGAAACAAAGAGCCTCAGTTTCATGGGAGAGAGACCAAAAAAAAATGCCTACAAACATTCATGAGATGCTAAGAGCAGGACTCCAGAAACCTGGCTGGCAGAAGACACTTCTAAGTATGGTTTCTGTGGTTGGACCCATTTAATGCAACAGATTCATTGGAGGAGCAAAGGTCCGTGTAAATTAAAGGCCTGGTCATATGTGTCATTGATCATGGGTGTCAAATCAAGGCACAAGTTTTGTATGAGAGCACTGAGCACATTATAATGGTCACAATGTCAATTGTTCAAACTAAAAAAGGGCAGGGGAAGGCTGCCTGTGAAACCTTTCTTCAACCCCATTTGTGCAATACACCTGTGCTTTAAGAATGATATGGACCATCTAGAGACAACTCAAAAGAGTGAGAAAAATCATCACTCAAGAAAACATCATCTACAGAGCCAGTATGAACAAATTTGGGATTTCTCTTCTGAAGTAAAGCATGATGGGGAAATTAACTGAGAGCACTTTGCAGAAAGGTATAATCTATTATCTTTAGTAAAAGTAGTAATGAGATAAACCCAGAGTGAGGAGAGTGTGGGTTAGATATGAGGAAAGTGTTTCCAGCAGTAAAATCAAGGAAGGGAGTGGAAGGGACTGTTTAGAGAAGATCGGGACTTTTTATTATCAGAAGATTTAAGAGCAGTTTATGTAAACTGCTGTCAGGAATGACAGCTCTAGATATCTGTCTTGGAAAAGAAGATGAACTAGATTACTTCCAAAGGTCCCTTCCTGCCCTATGATTCTGAGATAGAGCTGCTTTAACAACAACCTCATAAAATTCTTGAGTCATCTCAAGAAGAGATCTGTATGAACAGACAGGAGGGACAACCAGTAAATATTTAACTTTCTTCTCATTTTTTAGTTCATGGTCAAATTTGTAATTCCACTCTGGATGAGACTGATCATTGACATAATGCTGAAATATCATTTCACTCTTATTAAACAATTTATTTTTATAACATGAAGGAGTACTGTCTCCACTTAGCAGATGCAGAAGTCAAGCACTGACTTCAGAGGAAGAAACTGTAAAAGCTTACAAGGATTTAGATTTGAAAGCATAATGGCAAAACTCTGCACTGATTTCAAGTGCCTGACCATGAGGTCTATTCTCTGAAGAAAGAATTCTAGTAGAAAAACATTCATGTAAAACTACAAACGGTATCATAATATATATGCATGAAGAAGTATAATCAGTTTTAAAGTCAATATTAATATCTGGCATCTCCTAAAAGACATGCTTGACTTTGCAACTTTAACAATTTTTATTTTGCTTTGTTCACAAATCAACGGCTGTTCTCCAACCACTTCTTTTTGATGGAATAAAGCCCTTCAGCCCTCTATCTACAGACTCCAAACTTGATCTTAGAAGCAGCAACAAAATAAAGGGGAATAATGCAGCTGGTCTGGAATGAGAATTATGTGTTTTGTCCAACTACAAGTGAAGCAGAAAAGCATGAAGGTGTATTGCCAGAGAGTTTTTTTGTAGTTTTAGCAACAGTCTCACAAGAACAGATACGAAGCAGACCAAAGTACCAAAATCAAAAAAGCTGTGTGAAAGCTTTTATGTAATTGAAGAACGTTCTGACTTCATGATTATGGCAAAAGGACTGGAAATGTGCAATTCATGCCATTTACAGTCTCTGGAAGTACATGGAAAATAAAATCAATCAAAAGGTGTTTTGTTCTTTTATGAAACTGTGTTTCTAGGCCATTCTCTTTAGCTTTTAATGCTTGGAGCTGACAATGTGGGAATGAGGAGGAAGGTAGAAGTGGGCTCTGCTGTGAGTCGCAGCCGGTTGCTGGCTGCTCTTCCCCTGCTCCCTGCAGGCAGCAGAAACCAAGGGAGCAGATTCCTTTCAAAGAAACTGGATTCCACTCAGCCATAAGTCCTGGGCTGACAGCAGCTTCTCACAAGGCTTATAAAAAGGGAACAACCAAAGGAAATGGCTCCAAAATCCGTGACACTCATGATATATAAGAGCTGGCAGCATTACTTTTACCACTGCCAGGCTTGATAGTTTATCTTTGCTTGACGTTATTGCCCCTCCCCACATGTGGTCAATAATTCACTCATTCCTTCTTAGCACACACACACCTCACTCCCTTCAGCCTCCCTTCCCCAGTATGGCTTAGATACTATTTATTTTAAGTGTTTCTGGCATGTTGCTTTCTAAGCATTAACCCTCAATCTCTGCTTCAATCCCATTTGCAGTGAACAGTTCTCTTAGACTCTCACATCCCACCTCAAAAAGGTTTCAACACTGACCATCTTCTCTCTCACTTTTCTCTTCAAGGTTCTTAGTTTAGCCTCAATCTCAGGAGGGATCCAGACAAAAAAACCACACAAACCAAATTTTGGCTAATCTCTCAGCTACTGAAATTCCTATCCTAGTTCTGATATATCCTACTATGCCCAAATTACTATTTTTTCAAGAACAAATTATTTAATATAAAAGACTTAATTTTATGTCCTGTGTCCTATGCTTCTATAACTCCTTTATCTTCACTACCAAAGACAGACTAGTCTCAGACAAACTCAGAATTGTCTTATACTCAACTGAAAAAAAATTATGCAAAAGTAGCTCCACTTACACCCACATCTAGTTCTGGTAGAGGCTTTCATTCTTTTTCTGTGTTCTAGGCAATTTCTTCACTGACTGTTACAATATACTTCCATAATTCTCCTATGTCTCACATACCTAAATTTATTTCTAATTATATAACTATTTCCACTGGATTGAGTTACTTACACTATAAAAAATAAAATCTTACTAAAAAAGAGATTAGGCTGATGAGTATGATGAATTCAGAAATCACCTTCAGAACTACATCCCCAAGTCACAGATTTAAAGTCTCTGTGGAATCACACTTTACCCTAAATCTTGGTAGATTTCCACCCACCATTACACAATCAAACATTACTGTTGTGTGTTATTTCACACATTATATTTTCTCCTAAGAAACCATAGCCAAACCACCCCAAATCCAGAAATCCAGTCCTCCAACCCCTGCATGGCTCAGTGACAGTGTCAGTACACCACAGACAATGCTACAGATGATTGATTGATCAAGGAGTCACAGATCAGAAGAGGTTTTCTTCTGCAAGGTTTCAAAACACAGTGCCAAAAAAGCCCCTGAAATCTTCCCTCCCCCCATCGTTATAAGGATATCAATGCCTTCTGCAACATCAATTCTGGATCTGTCTGGAAAAAAATTACCTGGGATCAGAGAAACCTCTGACTCCTGATTAACTGTTTTCACATCTCCTTAATATATTTCTTTCCAAAATATCAGAGATAGGGTCTGACTAATCTTATTTTAATTAAAAGTTAATAACTCTTAGCTTTTTAATGTTTTGATTGGCCAAATCAATGGGCCTGTTATAGCCTTTCAATCTTGACTAATCAAGGTCAACACTTCCAATTGGCAGGAAGAGTAAGTTGAGGGCAAATAAGGGCTGGTTCAGAATCATGCAGAAGTTGTTTTGGATTGCTGTTGTCTGGCTTCTAAGAAACATGTTTATGGCTAGAGTAAGTGTTGTAACCAACTGTTCACAATAACAGCAAGAAAGTAACCTTGAGAAGAACTGAGAGTAGAAGAAACAGCATTAAAACTTTTGCAAATGATCAAAATCAAGGTCAAATAAAGAACCAAGACAGCTGTTCAGTTCAAGGTGCTTTGTACATTTAGTGCAATGTAGTACTAGCTTTGAAAAGTTCTGTTAAGAACAGAAAAAAATGTGTACTTCATTCCAGTAGATCTAATGAATCAAAATTCTGTAGGAAGGGAATTATCTCAGGAAACCTGGTAAGTTTGTGAGCATGTAAAACACAAAAATTATATATGCAGCAAAGAGATGAAGTAAATTTTTGTGAATGGAAAATAAATTCTGTGTCAGATTAGGAGGAAGTAAAACGATGAGGATGATTCTCTCCAAGTCTTTCAAAATATAATTACACCTCCAACTGTCTGGTAACTGGGAACAGAAGTCACTGCAGCAGAAGAGACAGCTACTGGATTAAAAGCTGCTATCTGGGCTCCAGCAGTGAAACTCTGCTAAAATTCTGTAATAATGTTTCAGCAGTGATCATGGTGTGTTCTGGTTTTCCTCAAATAATGTAATTAATACTTTTGCTGCTTTTTCATTAATTTAAATTGGTAAGAAGTTGAAAAAATACAAACTTTATTTTCTGTATTCTAAATTCTGAAATAAGGAAGAACGCAGTAGAAATTACAAGAGATTTGTTTTACTTTGTTCCTGAAAATACACACATAAAGCTGAAACTTCGGAAATAACTTTATATGGATCTGCTAATGTATCATTTTTTCAGTGGGAAAGCTTCAGTAATCACATTTTATCTGACTTCACTTACGCCTGCTTTAATTTAAACAGATAGTATGCTGTAATTCAAGGCTTTACCAGTGTAGTTTGAGGACAACACTCGCGGAATGTGCTTTTCACCTTGACCTCCCTATATGTCAGTAATACCACCAGTCTCAAGCACAGGCTGCTGTTGCCAGTGCCCCAAAGCATGTCCCAAACCTGTGCCCCAAGCACTCTGTACCCCATTGCCCAACTCCCAGCCTGCCCCTGACTCAGCACCTGCCTCCTCCCTCACTCACTAACCTGGTTTTAGCTTCCACACCCACGGAGGCAGTGGAGCTTGCAGACTCCTCGGATACTGAGCGCTGTAGGACTGGTGTTAGCTGCTTGGTGCTGTCCACTTCCGTTTGGGCATCCTCTTCTGCAGATTGCTCTTTGACTTCTGTTTAAAAAATAAGAATAATATTGACTTATTTAGCATTCCAGCCAGTTTTTTAGATCATGAAAATAGCTGTAAGCTGCAAAGGTGGGTTTTGTTTATATATAAATTAACAAATATAATAGCTCTCAGACACAACAAAATTTAGGAAGTAAAAAACTTCATATCCTTCACACCTATCTAAAACATGAAATTGAATGCTTAGGAAGTTATTTCCATAACACAGTATACTTCCACCACTGTGAACTAAAGATACTCAATAAGTAATGAGGAATGGGCAGGGGGAGCATTGCTCAAAAACAACCTTTGCACATAGGGTTGCAGTTTTAGACAACCTCATTCTCCCACATCTCCTCTTGTGCACCTGCTCTGCCATCCCTAAACAAACAGCAGGGTAAGCACACTTCGTTTAGGTTATAATAAACCTTTGTTTCCTCCCAGATGAGCTATAACTGATCAATTCTCTTAACTAGTTCACTCCTAATTACACTAACACAAGGTTGACGAAGTGAAAGAAGGAAGGACACAGTTTATTCCAGCTTGAGCTTCATTCTGAAATGTAGGGATATAAGCAATTTTTGCAGCATCCTTTTCATTTCATTAGTTGTGAGACAAAAATATTTACACCTACAGCTGACATTCCTATCTGCCTAGAAAGTCTGTTACTGCTCAGAAACATGAAATACCAAGTTGCCACTACACACAATTTAAGTCCCTTTCCCATTTGGTTCACAGGGAGCCATGGATCTGCCTGGAGGACACAGCAACGTGCTGCTCCGAGTGCATCAGGATGCCCAGGAACCAGGCTCTAGCTGGAAAGCAATAACATTCAGTTTTCTGCACTCCTCCATACTTTGATTTTTTTAATCCAAATAAAAATTATATGACTCTGGCATATGTTCCTTGGCATATTGAGCTTAAGACACTACTGCCTCCTCCTGTAAGTATCCACAGTTGCCACTAAGACACCAATACATAACAGTTCTTTCAAAGAAGTCCAGTTATGAGTAAAGCAAGAGACTATTTAGAGGATTTAAGCAGAAGATACATTCCTTTTTTTTAAAAAAAAAAAAACAACAACAAAAAACAAACAAAAAACCCCACAAAAAAATTTCCCAACATGTCAAAACATAATCAAATATTGCAAAGGGGAAATGCCTCAGTTGGAGAAATGGATGGGTAGTCTAGAACATGGGTGGGCACGCTCAAAACCTTCTACAAGCTTAAATCTTATTTACAAGAAAAATAAAAGAGAAGAAAATCCTCAGAACACAAAGCTGCACAGCTTGGACTGTAATATTAAAATAATATTGCCACTTGAACGTAAGGCAAAGTAGAAATCTTTGTTGTTTGATATAGAGAGATTTTAAGTAAAATTATCCTTTAATCTTGAGTGGACTCATTTAGGAAGACAACACATAACACTTAAAATACTCAATGAAAACAAACTGAAGGAAACCACACACACACAAAAAAAATCCTATTTATGCCTGGGTACGTCAGACACTTATGTGAGCAAACAGGAATTTCTTCACCTATTTCAGTTAAGCTAGTCAGTAACATACATCGGAAATGGCTTGGACATCTGAGGCATCAAAAAATGACATATCCAAAATACAAATGCCCAGTCTACCAACCTCCCCTGAAAAAAAAAAAAACAACACAACAAAAAAACTGGACAATCATTTGACACTGCTGGGAATAATCCTTTGTAACTGTATAAATGGTACTGTATGAGAAACAAAACAAAATAAACCAAATCCCCAAACCATTATTTTTTTTGTATGTCTGAATAAATGATCCCTGCAATTACTCCCCTACAAGGATTCCCAAAAGAGACAGTATTCAGCAGAGCCATTCCTGATGAACTGTAGTGAGTTTTCAAAGCATGTTGGGTCTGAATGATAGTTCTGTGCAAGTAAATCTGAAATTTCCAAGTACAGCCTCAATGAAGAGCACAAAACATAAAAACCTGTAAGATACACAGACACTAAATGGTTAAAAACAAACCCCAACACAGCCCATGACATCTATACATGAAGTACTCAAGGAAGGCCACCAGAAAATGTCCTTGGTCTGACCTATCTTAGTGATTCTATTTAACCCAGTTAAACTTCACAAAATGAACTCTGTTTTATTGTGTGGCTGCAGAAACTTCCAAATAAGCAAAAATAATTTCCTTTTTGCCAGCATTCATCTCATTATACACTGATGGACACCTGTAACACCCATGGAAAGACAAAGTTTAAGAGCATTTAACTCAGAGAACTCTGGACTGTGCAAGATGAAATTGTTTCACTCCACACAACTGTATGAGCTTATCCTTACAGTGCTTTTTCCCCCTGCTGTCTGCTTCCTTAGAAAACAAGGGACCCAAATTATACTAAATGAGTCAAACATCATCTCAACTGCTGTCTGCAATAAACCACATTGTGTCTCAATATGCTGGTAGAAGAGGGAAAATATGGGGCTCACCAAACAGAATGAAAATAGTATTTATGTCAGTTGTGTGTGCCATGCTTCAACTTTGTTAAAACTTTTCCAGAAGAAGACAACTAAGGGAGCAGTAATTCATTTCATGAGTCAAACTGCTATGAAGTCCATCACTGGCACAGCAAAGGGACAGTTCTTGGAAGCATCTGGCACAATACATTAATACATTAACTGTTTTTCACTGTATTGAATGAACATTCATTAGGCTTGGTTGTGGCATCCGACTTTGAAGCTTCTGGGAATGAGGGAAATATAAATGATTAATAAATGTGAAGCTCATTTGCAGATTCATGTATAAGGCTTTATTTTGCATCCTATTTTCATGACTGTCACAATGAAAGCCTTGCCCATGTATAATGAGTTTATGAGAGAAAAATTTAAAAAGCTAATTGCACAATTCCCAAATGTCTAAGTTATTTTTTTATGTCACTATCCTTTACTAAAACAATAGGAAAATACTAGAATACAGCAATTGAAAAACATATTATTTGAGGACAATTACATCAATAATTCTTCCCCGTCTGACTGCTCAGGACAGAAAGGCCTTCTTTTTTTATCAGTGTTAAAAGAAATCCCCAAAAGTAGGAGTGAGGTTCCTATCCATTTGGACCACCAAAATGGGCAATGCTTCCACGTGCTTTACAACCTGGGTAACATCCACACAATCACAGGATGATTGAGGCTGGTGAGCATCCTGGAGCCCACCTTCTTCAGCCCTCTGCCCAAGTAGGGCCACTGAGAGCTGGCTGCCAAGGACTATGCCAGATGGTTTTTGAGCATCTCCAAGGATGGTGTTATTAATAACAGAAAAAAACAAACAAACAAAAAAAAAAAAATCAAAAAACCACCAAAAAAAGGCCTAACTTAGACAGGGGACAGACTTACAGGGAAGTCACTGGGACTTGTAAGATTTATGGCATATGTATAAAGTTCCTTTCTTATTTAACACTTCTATCACATTTGCCTCAATAAGATGTATATGTTGATCTCTGGGTTGATGAGACAGTCCTTAGAATTTGTACTATTTAAGAAGTAACTTGTAGTTTTTCAAATGAGGGAAACAGCTCTCAAAGTTTCTATATTTCAAGGATTCAAAAGTTTCTTATTTTAATAACCATTTTTCTCCCTCTTTCTAGAGCAGAATGCAGTGAATACTGAAAAATAATAAATAGCATACACCATTCTTAGTTGGTTACGTGGTTACTGCACCATCTTCCTCATAGTAGGTGGTCTCCTTACTTCCAGGTCTTGCATAGAGATTAATAGAATTCAGAATAGTAACTGTGTTGACAATTTCCCTTTCCCTGCTCCATCTTCAGATTCCTTAGAAACTTCTCCCCATGTAAATGATGTGCTTGGGACACTGCAGACACATGTGGAAGCCCTGGTTTTTGGAAGCCCATCTCTGGCCATGGTTCCCTTGCAAAACCATCACATGCATGCTTGTGGGAAGGAGAGACTGGTGATGGCTGGAGCTTTATTACATGATCACGGATTTCTTTGGGGCTGTGATGAAGCAAGAGTGATGGAGCAACACCAACTAAAGATCTAAAACATTCTTTTGTTACAACAATCCTTTTCAGTATTTTGGTAATCATAAGATGCTACTTAGGGTAAACCTACAGCAAGATGAGGAGATGTATGTGTGGGCTCTTCTGTAGCAATCAGGCAATGAAAATACACCAGCATATCCAAAAGTTTTTTTGGTTTTGTGTTTTGTTTTGTGTTTTTTTATGAAGTTAGAAACTACTTCCCAAGTCAAAACCTAAAAATACTGTAAGAGTTCTGCCACACACACACACACACACCGATGTCCTTTAAAATCTTATAATATTCAGTAAATAGTGACACTGGGGGAAAATCAAAACAGCTGTCATAAACATTAAATAAATATTCTAGTGCTGTTTAGATGCAATGAGTTGACTGAGTAGTTTACTGAATGGGACTCTGCTGTCAGACCTGCTGCTGGTTTGACAGACAACCAAGTCAATTTCATGAGCTTCTAAAACTTTCAGTAAGAAGACACTGTATTGCAGGCTGGAAAATACCAGTATCACCAAACAAAGCAGGCACAATCCAGAGGTCTCATCTCTTGCTTAGTGTGATGTTCAGCAAGTAACAAGCTTATAACCATCAGATGCAATTGTTATTTTTGCACAAGGAAGGGTTAAGTGCTGCATCAGAAACTGGCTAAAGGGGCAAGGTCCTCACTGGGGTCTACAGAAGTACAAACACCACCAAAGTATTCCAGTTTCTAGTAATTTAGATAGATGCAGAAAACAGGTCAGTCTAACAACAATATAAAAAAGAATTTTAACAAGGCAATATAAATTGTGAATTTTAAATGCCTGTCTTGGACTGTAACTATCAAGTTTTACTCACTATCCCAACTTAGGGAACAACGAAGTTATCAGTAGCCCAATAACTATAACTCTTCAGGACACAATTTAATAGAAAAATCATTTTCCCTGCTAGTGTCTGAGACAGACAGGCTGCCACATACAGTGATCATTCATGTGCAGAAATCTTTCACATCCTGTAACTTGGTATGTACAGCCCTGTACAGGTGTGAACAGGTATGAACATGAGGGAACAAGTGGACAGGGTGCATCTTACCAATCCCATGCAGTTCACCTACAGCCCTCCCAAACAGCACCAAGACAAGCCAAGGGGTATCAAAAGACAGAGGGTGATGGCTGCTAACAGCTACTGCCACTACTTGGGCTGCACTGAATTTATAGCCCTCTGCTTTTGCCTGCTGAAAACACAATCAAAGGAGAGAAAAGGAATAAAAATACACTGAAACTTGAATGTGGCAGTAATTATCCCATGGAAGAACTATTTCTCCATGGACACTTTATCTGAGGTCAACACTGTCAAATCTTATTCACAACAATAAACAATGCACAACTGCATAAGAAACTTTTTATTGGGTTTTTTGCAAGTGCTGCACATATACTTTCTTTTAAAACCACAATTTATCCACTTTTTCCTATCCCAAGGACATCGTGGTGAACTACATACTGCAACAGTTGTTATATGGAGATGAGAAGAAAGCCAGCAGTTATTTTTTTATGCATTTCAGCATGTATTTTGATACTTGTCATTCAAATAGAACTCCTATTCAATAAATACATTTTATACAGAAAATAACTTTGTGCAAAGTCAGCAGTTGTAAAATAAAAATAAGGTTTTCAATTTAGACCATTTAAACTATGTCTTTGGTAATTCTTAACACAAAACACCATATTATGGATAACCAGCTCCCTATGATCGAGGAACTTTCTAGCTTCAACAGCACTCCTCTGATTATTTTTCCATTAGTTTGTTCAGGTCTTTTTGAAATTCTTAATTTCCAAAGCATCCAGTAGCAACAAATTCTATAATTTACACATATGCTGAGTGCAAATACACCTGTTTTTGCTTTGACCATGATCTAAAGTCCCCTAGTTTTTTTATTGAAAAACAAAATGAATTCTCATTCCATGTTCATTTTCTCCATACCACTTATCCTTTCATGGGAAAACATGAAACATATATCATGAAACATAGCATATATACCTCTAAACATATCCTCCTCATACATATAATTTCAGGCTGAAATCTTTACTAGCCTTTAACCTTTACTAAACCCTGTACAGAAGCTATTATTTTCTTCATTTATTCATTTCATACTCAGTGGTCTTTTCTCTACTTTCACACTTGCAGCTCATTCTTTTGGAGAAGGGGAGACAGAACTGCACCTGTGATTTGACATCCCATAAAGCCACGGGTTTAAACAGCAAAAGTAAAATAAAAACCCCACATTATTTCCCCCCTTACCCCTTTGCCGGTAACTCTTGGAATTTTATTTCCTTCTTTAAGTTAAAAAAAGCAACTGCATTTCTTGGAAGAACTCCAGTACTGCTCACCCAGGTAGAACAGCTGTTTAAGAGTCAATTTTGTTTATACAAAATTATGATGGTTATGATGGTGATTTTTCCCCTGAATGTTCTTTTACATGCACCACTACTGAATTTCAAAGTAATTTCATTTTCTATGGTCAGTCTTCATTGCCTTGCAAGTGGGTAACTCTTTCACTACCCTAAAAAAGTTTAGTTTACCTGCTACTTTCTTTCCTTTTGCACCTGACCTGGTTACAAGGGCATTACAAAAAAAAAAAAAAAAAAAAAAAAAAAAAGATCCATAGAGCTAAAATGTACATAAAACCGTGCTGTGTCCAGTGATGAAAAGAATGCAGTACATGCTACTATTTCAATATATTTGACTGATAATATCAATGTGAATTCCACTGCCATGTCACTAATGACAGAGCAGTAGCAGTGTTAAGCTTCTTAGCAACGGGAAGGTGGCATATTCTGGGTTCTTGAAAAATCATTCCAAAACCTGTGGATTATCTTAAACAAAACAGTTTGATACCAAAACTTCAAAGGCAGTGTTAAATAAAGGAGTAAAAAGAAGAGATGGCATTTCAGAAGTAACCTGCATTATTAACAACTCAGAGAAGTTATAATTTATTTGGAGTACGGTGTCCAGTTTTGGAGTCACCAATACAAGAAGCACCTGGAGCTCTTGGAATAAGTCCAGAGGAGAGCCACAAAGATGATCAGAGGGACAGGCTGAGAGAGTTGGGGTTGTTCAGCCTGGAGAAGAGAAGGCTCCATGAGACTTTAGAGCACCTTCCAGTACCTAAAGGGGCTACAGGAAAACTGGGGAGGGACTTTTCACAAGAGCATGGAATGATAGAACAAGGGGGAGTGGTTTTAAATAGAAAGAAGGGTGATTTAGAGTAGACATTAAGAAGAAATTCTTCCCTGGGAGGGTGGTAAGATGCTGAAATAGATTGCCCAGGGAGGTTGTGGCTATCCCATCCCTGGAAGTGTTCAAGGCCAGGTTGGAATGGGGCTTGGAGCAACCTGGTCTAGTAGGAGGTGTTCCTGCCTATACAGTGGGGTTGGAACTACATGATCTTCAAGGTCCCTTCCAATGCAAATCATTCTATGATTCTATATACAAGGAGAGGCTGAAGAAGCTGGGATTGTTCAGCCTGAAAAAGAGAAAACTCTGGTGGGGAGTTGTAGCTGCCTTCCAAAACCTGAAGAAAACCTACAAGAAGGCTGGAGAGGGACCTTTCATAAGTGTCCAGTGATAGGACAAGGGGAAAACAGTTTTAAACTGAAGGAAAGTAGGTTTAGAATGGATATGGATATTAGGAAGAAGTTCTTCAGTATGAGAGTGGTGAGACCCTGGAACAGATTGTCCAGAGAAGTTGTGGATGTCCCCTCTCTGGCAGTGTTCAAGACCAGGTTGGATGCAGCCTTGAGCAGCCTGGTCTAGATGAGAGGTCTCATGGCAGGGACGTTGCAGTAGATGATCTCCAAGGTCTCTTCCAACCTAAGCCATTCTATGATAAATGTGATTATCAAGTGAGCATGTAATAATTTAAAAGCAAAGGCCAAATGACATCCAAATGACATCCTGTTTTCCTTTTTAAAAATTACCAGATAACAAAGAATGATAGTAAGATGCTCGTATTAGTAACACAATGCTTCAAACATTCTGCTGTTTTTTCAGTTGTCAGGTAAGAGTCAGCTGCATAAGAAAGAAGGAACTAATTCTTTGATAGTGAGTACAGGGAATATTAATTGCCTTATCATATTTAAGCACATTTTTAAGCACATATTTGAACCCTAATATTTATGGACTACTTAAATCTACAGGTAATGTCCTCAGTGGTGTCAATTCTTCTTTTCATTGATTTTAGAAGTGACAAGCAACACAATGATGAGGCCTAAGTATCTGTCTGAAAATAATAAAGTGAATTTTGAAAAGTCTTTGGTGTTAACAAGTTGACAGGAGCTTTTGCTATTGATTAACCCAAACCAGGACTTGTTCTCAGGTGTTCTACTTGTCTTAGTGGGAGGTTCTCCTCAGTATGGTTCATAGTGGTAGAAAAGGTGAGTGTAGTTTCACTCATAAGTAGGAAATCACAGTATCATTTTCTCTAGAAAAGTGTTTTCCAGGCTGCTTCAAAGCTCATGAGATTCTGAATCAGTCCAAAATTATCTGTCAGCTTCTACACAAAGAACTTTCCTCCACTGAGAGGTGTTTCTGGTTCTGTGCTTTGCCCCAAGACAAAAGAGGCTGAGCAGTGGAAGACTTCAGGGAGTTATCACGAGGTCCAACAAGAAATGAACTGGCCAGGCAATATCACTGGGTCTGAAAACAACATTACTAACAACAGTAACACAGGAAAGGTTGATAAAATCATATGGATTCTTTTATGTATTACCAGTGCTGAAGCCTCCAGACAACACTGGGAGATAAGGGTCTGTTATTAAGTACTAATTTTAAGAATTGGTTGTCATGATACAGATCGCAAGCAGAACAGCAGACGGATTTATTATGAGTTTCCCAAGAGACTCAGCAGTTAAAACAACCTTATTTTATTGCACTTCTCCCAAATCAGTGTCTAAATCTCAACATTTTATGGGAGACAAAGACAGGGAGGATTACAGATTCTAGGAGGAGCTGCATATTTTACAAGTGTTCTCAAAAAGAGGGAATAATCAAAGAATTAACACTCAGAATTCAGTTTCAGTCAATTTAAATGCAGAACCAAGAAAATACCATGTACAGAAAATTGCTGGAAGTAAAATGGGTAAAAATGAAGCAGAAAGTGAGTCTTCATTACTAACAAAGAGCCAAGAAACCTACATTAAGCTTACCAGGATGTGTTTGTTAAATTATTTGTTTCTTTAAATTAGAAATTTTATATTTGCATATGTATGTGCACGCACTGGCACGTGCCTTCCAGATTTTCGTGTTTGGGTTTGGGAATTTTTTGGCCATTACAGAGACACTTATCAGAAGAAAACTACTCATATGGAGAGGAACAAAGGCTCCTACAGGAGATCACAGTATTATACAGCAAACTGTGTTTTACTGATAGCTAGAATAGTGGAAGGTGGTGATGGCTGGAAGATCTTGACAGGACCAGAGGCCATGGGCACAAAGTGAAACACAGGAGGCTTCCTCTGACCATAAGAAATTACTTTCCTGCTGTCAGTGGTGCCTGAGTACTCAGACAGGTTGCCCAGGGAGGTTGTGGAGTCTCTATCCTTGGAGATATTCAAAAGCCATCTGGACATAATCCTGGATAAACAGCTGTAGGTGGCCCTGCTTCAGCAGGGGGTTGGACCAAATGATATCCAGAGGTCCCAGCCAACCTTAATCATGCTATGATGCTGTCAGTGCTAAAATAATGGGGGGAATGGCTAAACTCAGCCTCAGCTGGACAGAGAAGATCCGTGCAACATCACTGGTAGGAACCACAGTGAAAAAACATGAAGGCACAGACAGCTGGGAAGTTCTACATGATGCAAATCAGTAACTAAGGGAGGACCCAGGAAATCAGCAAGAGAGGCATGGCTGGTGACTAAAGGACAGGAATCTGTGCTGAGGTTTACAAGAAGCTGAAAGTCTGTGGATTCAGTAGAAGCAGTTGCCAGCACCATCTTTTAGGAAAAAGTTGACTTAGTTCCCAGCAGATTTTTTTCCAAATTCCAAAATTTCTTTTTCCAAATTCCCAACCCCCCTCTCTTTCCATCTTTAAGAATTCTACCTTTGTTTATACCAAAGTGAACACAGCACTTGGCAGAACACAGGCAGGACTCAGAAAGCATTGTAGTTGGCAGGGAGAATAACCCACACAGAAACACCAGAGCAGCACTCAGCCCACCCTGCTTTGCTTCCCACCCTGCTTTTTTTTACCTTGGAGATTACAGATTTTTGTTAAGGGTAGCAACTTGTTTCCTAGACTGCCATTAAACCAACTGTTCCCTACCATTACTGAAGAGCCACTTCAGGAAGAACTTTGGACACTTTTTTTTTTCTTTAAATAAACATTCTGTCAACATTATAAATGGAAATAATGTTTAGGCTCTACATCCTCTATCTTGCTTTTTTTCCCTGAAAAAATACAGCAGCTAGAGAACACCTCTTTATTCTGGGTTGGATTATATGGGGCATCTCCTTTTTTTCCCCCCGTGAGGAAAGTTTCATTCCTCCTGTATTGCTCCCTTCCCTAAAATAGTGCTCATAACACCAAGCAAACATTATTGAGATTGATAACGTTTCCTATTAAAATAGTGCTTCAAGAAAGGGCATTAGTAATTCTAGACTCCATAACTAGAAACAAATTCCCAGACCCAAACAAGAAACAAAAACCTCACACAGTGAAAGAATTCCTGATTATACTCAACACATGAACCAAACAATGAAAAAGCAGCTAGAAATACAGAGACTCAAAATATGTCAGAAGTTGCACGTTAAAAGTTTTTGTATGTTCAGATGATCTCACTGTGTTTTGTCATATTACTATATTATGTTTTGCTTTGCCAACTACTACAACAAATTGTTGGCAAGTCCACTGTTTGCAAGAAAACAAAGTAAAAACCCTTTTTGTTTCAAGGAGAAACCCATAAACTAGAACATAAATAGACTTCAGTTTGATTAATGAAGTTTCACATGGAGCAACAAACAGATTACTCCTTCTCTCACCCTTTATTTTCAACACAGATAATAGCTTAGAGTAAGTTTTAAAGACAGCAGCCTTTTCAATTAACATGATTAAACCTCTATCAAGTCACATGGCGTTCAACTTATAAAATAATGTAAGTGCAGTTCTGTCTATTAATTTCCCACAACGACAATGTTCCTTCAAGTCTATTTTGGCTCCCCTTGTAAAAAGAGGATTTCAGTCTATGCACTTTAACTAAACTTCTTTTCACTTAGGAGTTAAGTTTGCAAAACCATCTCAGGCCCAGCATTGAAGTGCTGATGCATTGTTTCCAGCTTTAATCTCAACTTCCTCCACAAACCATTAACAACACTTAAATTCAACACAAGTTGTGACTAAATACTCATGACACTCCCCAAAGCCTACTCTCAAGTAGAAACCCTGCTCAACATCTTTTACCACCTAGCAAGAAGCAAGAGACCAGCAGATACATTAAAGCTCATTCCCCATCCACTCAAGAATTTCATCCTCCTCTTTCATGGCTTTCACCCCTGCAACCATACTCCTTTATGGTCTATTTAAGATGTTGCTGCAAAAATGGCTCTTCTGAGGTCCTCTACTTGTTCTCCATAGAAATGTACACTAAGCACAAAATCTTGTATTTGTTTTTAATAATTTCACAACTCTACCTCCTTCACTTGGCAGCTCTGAGAGTAATGTGACAACTCTCTTAACTCAGTTGACATTTCCATGAGTTGCTGCCCCCACCGCCAGCTTCTGCTGTTGGTATCTCTGCACTTCCTTCCACTTTGCCCATTACACATATAGGGCCACCTCATTAAATTTATAAACCCTCATATCTTGATGCATTTTTAAGACTTATTTCTGTCAAATTGACAAACTTGCTCCATTTGGCCATGGCATCAGCCTTCCTGGCAGGTTTCATCCTTCTACACATACTCAATCTCTGGTTAAAAACAGGCAAATGGATACAGATATGTGCCTGACAAAGAGATGACAGTTCTTCAGCATGGACTTTATCTTGTGTGTTAGCTCATCTGCTTGTCTCTTTAGACTCTTAACCTGCCAGAAAAGGAATCACCAACTGTTACAACAGCACTCAGTCCAGTACAGCGAGATCCCTCTGAGTAATGGAAGCATTTGGGTACTATTGTAACAAATATTTACAAAAGCAAGAACAGAGATTTATCTTGTTTCCTAAGCAGCAGTGGGAAGCAGTAACATTTGGTTATCCCAGTTATCCCTTTGGTATGTAATATGCTGTAGTTAGCTGAAGGTAGAAGTCAATAAGTAATACTGTATTTTGGCAAACTTTCTAAAAATAGCAGCTGCTGCTTCAGAGCTTTTATTTTTGCTAGATAGACTTGAAAAAACAGAAGAAAAACTAAATCATGACACTATGGAGGTGTTCCCTTCAGACTATTTAAAAGCAATAGGCTCAAAATGCTTTAATTAATATAGGTTTAAATAATAATAGTGGGGGTTTTTCTACTGCCCGAATGTAGTTTTCATACTATAAAATTAAAGAAATACTTCTTGCCTACCAAGGTCCCACATAATTAAATGCATTTCCAAGAGAGAACAATAACCAGACAGCATCAATTGTATACTTTCATTACCTGTTTCCACAGTGTTTTCTGTTTCTGCTGCCTCCAAGCCATCCATACTGTCTTCATCCTCCACTGCAGTTTTTCCTCTACTCCGAGGCCTGCAAAAATAAGAAAGAAAAACCCTTTTTTAATGGAAAGCAGTTTTAAAATTCTGGATAAAAATGTAAAACTTACAATTTTAATAATTTCATTTTGAGGAATAACTGTCAGCACTAAAATATGTAACAAATAAGCTAACCCATGATCTGAGTCTTCTACAAATCAGAAGTTTCCTTCCCTTGTTTCCTGTCCTAGGTAACATTCTCAACAATGTACACCTGAACCAGCAGTTGGCTCCTTACGTTCTTGATTGCTTTTACAAGAAAAGTACAAGAATAAACTTCTACTGATCAAATATACATTAAATCAGCAACATTTTTATATATGAGCAACCTCTTTGCTCTGCACGGGAGCTAAGAGAGGTAGACATAAGAGAACACAATCCAAAATCTGCTCAGTAGTTACATACACTGTAAAGTAGACAGCAACCCATTCAGAGCACCCTTGTTAGAAATTCCTACAGAATAATAATGAAGCTAAAGTGGTTATATAGAAACCCATATTAGTTTCACCGAAACATATTTTGACACAAAGAATTATGAGATATCATCATGTGAGGACAACACATCAAAACAAAATACCTAGCAGATTTGTTTCAATTTAACCAAGGGCTGACAGAAAGCAGATAGGTTTGTGCCATGAATTCCAGCCTTTTTTTTCTTTTTTTCCTGCCTGACTCTTCAGCAGCTAACGTGGTGGGCTGTTGAGAAGCCCAAGCATCCAGATTCCCAGCTGTTCAGCAGCCCATCTGAAAGGGAGCCAAGAGCTTGGCACCTTGCCTCCCAAATTTCCAGGCTACTTGGCAACCTGTTTGGCATGCTGATGGAAAGCCTGGGAGACCCTGGGAGCTTCATTCCAAATATACAAATTCTGAGTGGTTTGGGGCATCTTGGTGGTGCCAAAATCCCAGAGCTCCCAGGCAACCATTCACCCAACCAAAATGCCTTGAATCGGGATGCCACACAGGCCAGCACATGGGCACCCTGCTTGCCCCCCACCCCCGAACAGAAAACCACTCTGGTTCCTCTTTCATAGAGGACTCTGAAAAGTTTGAGTTTAGTTTTATGTTGGGAGGAAAAGGTGGTGGTTTGGGGTTTTTCTAAGTGATTAAATCATTCCAAAACCAGCATTTCCTTTTTCTTTGTACAGTCTCCTTTAATACTTAAATACATCCAAAGTATTTCCACTAAATAATATGCATCCACTAAATAATCTACAAAATAATCTCTATCATGTAATACCTTTAGCTCTCATGGATAAAAGAGGAAGACTGTACACAGAACTGGAACCATTTTTTGAGTCTGTATGTACTGCTCTCCTGCTAGGAGAGGAGTGACTGTCTTGGACTACCTAACAAGATCCCTTCAAATTGTGTTTGGAACAGTTTTAAGAATTAAAACGAGGCTCAAACCAAAGCCTGACGCAAACGACTCAAATTGGGGATGGGAGGAGAGGGCAGTGAGAAGAGATGAAAGAGATGAAGGGCAGAGGACTTTGCTTGGCATCCCTACAAAATGTTTTCAGGACAATGGTGAAAAAAGGGGCCGCAGTGTCCAAGGGATCTGTATCTTTCCCTTTGCCTGCTTATCCATAAGCAGTGACAGCACACACATAACACAAAGCCAGTCAGCCTTCTTAGACAAGACAGAAGGCAGCATCCCCTTCAGTTATTTGACATTCTGTAAGCTTCCAGTGTAGTTTCTGAAAGCCCCTGTTTCACACATACTCAAACCAGAATGAACTGCATAGTGACCAGAAGAAACTCGTACACTGCTCCCTTCAGCCACCGTGTCAGCCCACCCACCACACAGCAATCAGAGAGTTGGCTGGAAGGTGAGTAAGTATTTTGGAAGTGGGAAGGACACAAATGTTTCCCTCAGTAGCATCTGATCACCACATGGCTTTATTCCCACCCAAAATGAAGAGTAGGGAATAGAGCAAATGAAACATCCAGTGTATTGTGTAGAACTGGCTCTTCCAGCAAGACCAAGATACAGCAAGAAAGAGGTAAGCACTCTTTGACACTTAGAAAAACAATGCAGCTGGTAAGAAAACAAAAGCATTTAAATATTTTATTTCCTGTAATTCTTCACAACATCCCAGCACATCTGCCAAACAAAAGGATGGGAATGGAAGTAAGTGAAATCACTTCCCTTGGTGCAGGACCACTCAAAAGCTTTACAGAACACAACCAGCTAAGAGGAGGGATTATTTCTAAATCCTATCCCAATTATTCTTCTACTAACTATCAGTCTGCAATGCAAAGTTACAAGTTTCTACTAAACCAGGATTACTTTGAAATCAACACAAAGGTAAATGAGAATTCTGCTTCCTCACAAGTACCTCATTTCAGTATTCTCCAACAATACCCTCTGGTGCAGGTCACCACATAATGAAAGATTATGATTTTTACTTAAATGATTTACTTAAAAGATTTTTATTTACTTATGACTTTTACCTTTTATTTTTTTTAAGATTATGATGTTTACTTAATAATTTACATATGGCATTAGGTTTCCTATTAAAACTACATTTCATGTATTAAAACCCCAAAGTACCACAAAAAGCCTTTTAAAACATGTGTTTTAAACAAGAGCAGCATTCACTCCTTGAATCCCTTACAATATTTTAGCAACCTATTTAACACTACAGAAAATCAGATGTTTCAATTAATTAAACACAATGGCTTCTTTCAGCAAAAGATATCCAAATTTTATGTTTTCTTGCCACTCCCCTTCTCAAGTAGTCTGCAAAAAATCCTTCAAAATGCTTTGCAGGTTTTAAATAAAACTGAAAAAGCAGTGGAAAAAATACCAGATTATATAATTAATTTGTTTTTGCTAGTTACATTCATTTCACAATCATCAGAAGATATTTTATGGCCTATAAATTGATGTTTGACTTAGAGAAAAAAATAATTCAAGTCACAAAACAGTGAAATATATTCTGTGCTGACAACTATAATTTAATGTTTCCACTGAAAACACCATTTGAGGTCATACAGCATACTTAATCATTACAATAAATATTTACAATAAGAATGGATTGTTTAATGCTATTTTCATTAAGTTTATACATTTTAACAGTTTTATCATTAATCTTTTATCATTAAGCTTTTGCTTAAAGTGAGAAACTGGATTTTTCCACTGACAAACCCTGTCAAATTTTTTATGTCTCCATTTAGTTATTTCACTCCCCCTTAAATAAAGTGGGAAAAGAAACCTGTGCTCCATTGTCCTCCTGAGGCTTGCCTTTTTCTTCTGAAGTTCATACTTCTGCAGGAGGATACAAAAAAGCTGCCAGGGGAAGGCAGCAGCAGGCCCAGCTTTGGCTGCCTTAAAACAATGATGGAACAGCCAAGAGCCCAGGACTATTCCCCTTTGCTGACACAAACCCAGACTGCACTGATCCATAACTGCTACACGGAACATTTTCACCTTGGTTCTGTTCTAGATTTTGAAGCTCGATCCCAAACTTTCTTATGAGGAGTGGTAACTACCTCACACTTTTACATGATTCTCCATCAGCTCACGACAGCACAAGCACCCAACACAGATGAGCCACGACTCCTCCAGCTTACAAACCAAGAACAAAATGTACAGGCAGAGCCTGACCAACATGGGCTCTCTAAGAAAACAACAATAAATATTAGTACAACAGGCAGTGGGCTTGGTACACTGGCTGAGCTGCTGCCAAAGTTTCCACAACTGGCTTTCTTGCTTGCCTTTTTCCTACACTGGAGTTCAATTTAGAAGAAAAGACACAAAAGAACATCTTTTTATGTTTAAAAGAAAAGATCCACAGAGAGAAATGTAACTTCTTCAAGTAGTTAGTTGAAAAGCACATTCAGCGTTCTGTGAAATGAAGTAAACGAAAGACAAAACTATGCTTTTTTAAATGTATATAGTACTCCAGTTGAATATAATTATTGTCTACAATATTTTTACTCATATTTACATAAAATTGAATAATTTATCAAAATCCTTTGTGACCTACTCCTAAATTTGTTATCAGTTAGCTTTCTTAGCTAATGACTTTCATTAATCTTCACCTTTAAACACACCCTAGTAAACAAAAATCTCATTAATTCTTCTTTGTGTAGGAAACTATTTAAATTTAGCCCATGGGAAAAAAGTGCCCAGAAAAACCTTTTGCAGAACATCAGGTACTCCTTCTGCCCTGGGTAAGCCTTGCTGGGGCTGTCTCCAAGCCCAACTTCACAGCAAGATCACAAGGAACCAGGAACCACATTGGAGAGCAGCAGGGATGTGGAATGCTGGGAGAACATGGACAAGTATCCTACTCAGTAATCAGATACTACCTCTTTTTTTTTCTTTTCTCCCCCCACCCATCTCTTTGGTTTGGTTTGTGTTGTTATTTTTAAAGTCACAGCAATATCAAAGAAACCTGACAAGTACTATGTAGGTCAAAAATACACCTTGGATCTTACTCATTTTTTTCCACAAAGTGATCAGTAATGAGGCCATGGGCCAACATCTCCTGGAACCACATGAAATAACTGACACAGGGACTATCCTCAGATGCCTGTCACTGCCAGGCTGCTGGTTTATCATTACTCAGAAGTTACTGCCAGACACCAATTTCCACAAATTCTCCCTGCGTTGCTCAGTTTCAGACCATCCACTGAAACTGCCTTACTAACCAAGTGCATTTTGTCTCAGGCTTATGAAAATGTGTCCATACAATTCATACAAATTACGCAAGTTTCCCTTTTTTCTTAAATGCCAGTGGTTCAGGGAAGAAACTACTTTCCTCCTTATGCTTTTCAAAGTGCTGAGCACAGTGACCGTACTAGATGTACAAAACAGGGCCAATAACCTTAAAAAGCAGTGTAACATCTGGGATACAGTAACATCCTAAACCACCACAGATGTCTTGTTAAGTGAACATCTGTCCACAGTCTTCTCCTGGAAGATGGTACAGGAATGATTTATAAAAAGGTTCAATTAGTGCTGCCAGCAGCACGGCTAGGAACGAATTAATGTTCACACATTGGTTTCATGGGTGAAAGCTGTTACAGCCTCTTCAAGAATCTTAACAGGTGTGCAAAAGCACATGCTCCAACTACTTCTGAACTCTCAGTCTTATCTACAGGTGTAAAAGTTTCACTGTGCTTAAGTATAAGCTAGAATGCCCAAGGTTAAACTAGTAGCCCCACACAAAAGAAATCACAGAAAGTATGAATAAAATTCATGGAAATATCTACACGGAAAGGGCCTTGTTTTCCCCCCCCCATCCCCAACCCCAAACTCAACTTTCAAATCCATTTTTTATTACTTCTAAGATCTGAGAAATCTTACGCCCACATCTAGGTTAAATTAACAAAGCAAGGCAGATACCAGCCAGCTAGACTTTATTTCAATAGTTCTAAACACTAACAAGCCTACAATAGAATCTTGGCATCACATTAACCCCAGCTTCTAACTGACTCTGATTTTAAAGATTCTTAAGAGGATTTTTTTAATTGAGCAATCAGTAACAAGTGAAAATATTTTTTTAACTTGACCTCCACAACATTTTCTTTCATACATTATAAAAAAAGAACTCAACATGTACTTTTTTTACTATTCAATTCTCATATTAGATATATTTATATTAAAGGAAGAGAGACCCTGATGTACAGAAAAGATGTGCAACAGAAACCTCACAAGTAATGCAAAGGTGAAAAAAAGCTGACCTTTTAGTAATGGAGAGAAGTGAAAGACTCTAGGAAGCTGTTTTTGTGAATCAGACATTCAAATCTCATTATAAAGCTTGCTCAACCTTCTGTTTCACCACTAAAAGATCCCAGAAATATACTTGATAGTGCCTATTAGTCTTCTGGTAAAATCAAAGAAAATAATGTATCTCTAGAAATTACAATTATTAAGCATAATAATATTTTAATAAATAACTACATCAAAGAAAAGTGACCCAGCTTACGTTTAAAACCAAAACATTGTGGCTTCCCAACTTATATCTCCTTTAACCAGCAGCACTCTAAAAGATATTATTGATTCACTCAGCATTATTCATTCAGTCAGTCTGTAACATGTTCAGAGCTGAATTTTTTTCACATCTATCTTTTATACAGTTACCACTGAAATAAAAATAAAATAAAAAAAAAATTATAGCCTTTGAGATCAAGGATGTCTGAGAAAAAGCATAAAAAGAACGCAGCCTCCGCTCAACAATTCTTATCTAAACTTTTCCAGTACTCCCCTGTGAAAGGGAGATTTGTCAAAGATTTCCTACGCTACTCAAAGAAATGCAAATAAGAGTCTTTTAAAGATTATTTGTACTGAATGTTGTAGATGCCTCTTCACTTTCATTCTAGCGTACAGCCAGTGCTGACAAAAAGTAAGATAATGTATGAGAAACTGACTGATGAATGCAGAGCTCTTGAAGTAAAAAGAGATTGCCCTGAAAGAGGTTTTGAGGAAAATATCTTGTGTCAAAACAAATTTGCTTTGTACAGTTCTAACAACAATTTAAAGGTCAAATGAATTAGTACATTTAAGGAAATGTGAAGTTTGGGCTGTCTGTATTTTCAACTTCAATTGCTCTTGCACAGTTACCTGCACTGTATGAGCTCTCAGGCCAGTACCAGAGCAAAATTATTTTCCATGAGAGACTGAGAAAAGGCAAAATAGCATGTCCTGCCAGCAGGCACTGCTCAGAACTGTCTACCCAAATCCAAGAGGCATAATTATTGTAACAGGAATGTCATCTCACTTTTGGAAAATCTTAATTTCAGCTCAATTTTGCAGAAGGCCACCAGATCGAGGAGCCTGAAGCTACACTCTGCTGGGTGATGGGGTGGGATTTTCTCTGCTCTCCCCTGAAGTCATAGTTGTTCAGTTTGAGTCTGGAACTGATTTTTTTTTTTAATGATAAAGCATAGAAAGGCTATCCCAGCTGAAACAGAGCTTCACTAACAAAACCATGAAGTATTCTTTCTAACTGTCACCCATTTGGGAACACCCATTGGGGGTGGGGGGGGGTCACAGCAGCCAAAGACCAAACTAGGAGGATTCATTGCTGGAAACAGTCACAGGCAGATAAAATAATAAACTCTTAACATGAGACCATTAGAGTACCCATGGAGTCACAGCTCTGCTACAGCCAGTCACAAGTCAAAATACTGAGGCTAGGGATACTATACTGCAATGTACTTCTGCATACCTTTTTGTAACATTAGGTGAGAAAATCCAAGTTTGATGTTAAAAGCATGAAACCAGGACGCCTGACCTACAAGTATGGACTGTTTAGATTTGGAGACATTTCAAATAACAGTGTGAGAAAACATAAAAAAGGCTTTCAGATCTTTCAACTTTCTTTTTACATTTCAAACTGTTTATACACCGAAAAATACTGTAAGCAAAAACTACTTTTAGTAAAATATCTGTCACATTAACTCGGCAACATGCAGCATCAAAACCTGCTTCAGGTTCTTATTTCTCAGGAACTACCTTCCCACTGAAAAAAGTCCAAGTGTCTGACTAGCAGCTTATAGTTTTAGTTCTGTAACACAAAACACATTACATACCAACCTTAACCATTATAAACATTTCAGAATTACATTTAAAAAAATTCTGATGCAATTACAACCTTCCAACACGTTATATATTTGCAGATTTGCACAATGTACATCTTTTACATGTTGTTACCCATGCACTAAGACATATTCACTAAAAAAAATGATGCAAAACAACATACCAGAATTTCAGCAGTTGCACTATTTTTTAAAACCCTTTCTGTAACCAAATTAGACAAATCTTTGGGAGCACCTGCAGCTACAAGCAGAGCCATCTGTACATTTCCAGGCCCAGCTAGTTCTGTGTATCTGTCCATCTGTACAACCATTGGTAATGGCTGCACTCTTACGATTCCTCTGGACAAGAGTTCACACGAGGCTCTTTGATGAATTTGCTAAACAACACTTATCAAGACCACTGAATGATTCCACATGTTCTGTTTTAGCAGGCAAGGAGGATGAAATGGCAGTGATAGCAGCTGAGAGACCACTGGCATTGTCAGGAACACAAATCATCCATCCTTCATCTGAGTTTCACGTGTGCACCTGCATCATCAAACACTGGAATTGTCCTTCCTGTAAGTAAACCAAACAGCACCAAAATATGCTACTGCATCACACACAGTCTTTTGGTGGCTAGCATAAGCATCCATTTGCATCAGAACTCAAGATTTGTTTCTCCATGACTACAGTGATGGGGAGTTTTAGCTTCTCCAATCATTTGACAGCCATGATGCCTAACATTTTGTACTGACAACACGGCCTTTTTCAAGAATTCAGATTTATCCAGCCCCTTGCTTTTCTGTACACTGCAGAGTTTGCTATCTAGTCTCTCCTGAATAAAGGTGGTAATACAATGGTAAAGACTGCAATTCCCATGTCTGTTGATTTCAGGATCTTGTACATAAAATTCAGCAGATCTGAGTCATCATGCATGAGAAACAGCTGCCAAGTACTTGGAACTTGGTGGAAGTTTTGGTCTCTGTGAACAGATTTTTGTAAATTTAGCACCATTAATTAAGAGTAATTTTAAAAGATTTCTTTTTGAAACTTTGCAGTCTGCCAGAGTCTTACCACAGTAAGATTGTGAAGATTCTTTCAAAATGCATTTGTCTTCTTATGTTAAATGTTCCCCCTGGATATATGAAGTGCAGGTGCAGACTGTGCTGCCTGCTGTAAGACCCAGCCACACACAGTGCAGGTATATAAATGACTGAATTACCTACTACCAAAGTTTTTTGAGTAAATAGTGGTTTTGTACCCAGCAACTACAATCTGTATACAATGACAATAAACTCTAACCATTGCTTTTATTTGTTGTTAATTCAGTTAGGATAATAAAATAAAAAAAAATGTAAATATTCTTAGCTACTACATCAATTTCTAAAAGAGAAGCTGAATCCTGCTTGCATTACCTCATTTTGAGATGTTTCCAGATCCTGCATCTATCAAAATGCATCAGTTTACTCAGAACTTCTCAAGCTCTCATCGAACAAAGCTCAGTATCTTTTGTTTCAAATCAATTTTACTCATGTCTTCAAAAATAATACCTAACACAAATCTTCTTGTAGGTTATATGGAAAATAACTCCAGTCATTCTTATGTTCTTGAAATATTCCTGATGCCAGTATCATAAATACCACTCATGTCACCAAAAAATTCCACCTATCTTTCCCTTGGATGGGTGTTACAGGATTTTCTGAGATATTTGTCCATCCTCCTATTTCACTTGAGTCTGTTTACAAAAGTCAACATCAACTTACCACAGCAGAGCTGGTGTATTTCCCTCTTACTTTCTCCAATATGTACCTAAGCTTAAACTAGAAGGATCAGGACATGAAAGGGACAGCAGTACCCAAACTAACATAAATAACATGCTTTTAGACAAGATGCTGACCTAGAAGACATTAGGTAAAATCTTCTTAATAAGAAATAATTGACAGCATGTCAGAAAAATACTTCTTGCATGTTAACTACAGTTTGTCATTACCAATCTAAAATTGATTTAGACAAGATAAAAAAACAACAGAAACAAATGTCATATCACCACATAGCTTTTCCATCTGTTAGCACCCTTAGTGCTCTTTATAAAGAAATGCATTTTTATTTCAGATAATGTCAACAAGTATTATGAAATATTTTTATTTCAATTAAACCACTAAACCTAAGAAAGTCAAAGGCAGAAATGCAAGATCAACCTGCTAATTAAAAATCCATTGAAACTTATTCAGGTGGCTTGGAAAACCTCAGAAGAATAAAAATAAACCTCAGAAGAAAATGGGCAATGTAATAAGATGGGTGTCGGTGTACATTTATAATATACAGAAATTGCTTTTACCTTTAACCAAAATAATTTTCAAACTAGAACTAAATCCTAAAAGACCGATCACAGAAACTGGTTTTATACCAGAGTAAATAAACCTCTGGAAATACTATTGTAAAATATAAACAGCAATAAAAATAGCATCATAAGCAATGCTCCAAAGTGAAGCCACAACTAATAAAAGTCTTCAAACAGGTGTAAAAGCTTCTGTATATATAACAGATCGACCCCTAGGGACATGGATAAGGTATAAATGCTGCATTCTGCTAACAAAACTGTCCATCACTTTTTTCTCATCCTTGAAGAAGATTCTGTAAATCTGGAGACACAAATTTGCCTTCTGACAATTACAAATAGGTTACAAATAGTTACAATAATATAATTATAACAGAGAACATCTCTGTTCAAAGGACTTTGAAATAAGTATCTCTATTTGAGACAATAATAATTGCCATACACCAGTGTTATCAAAATTTCACCACTTTTTTATTTGAGATCACTGTGAGAAATACCAAGCTACTTGCTCTATTTTTCTCTATGTCAGTCCTCTGCCCATTAAGATTAAATACATAAATACAACAGTTCCTTTTAGAACTGTTATTCCCTCATTTGTTTCATTTACCTTTTTTCATATTTTTTCTTTAAGGGCATGTTATTAAATATATCAGTTTCCAGCACTTGATGCTAAAGGAGTTCTACTACCTGATCATCTCTCCCTCACACCCCCCAGCATCAGATGAGCTCAGGCTGTGATAGAAGTGCTACCAAAAGAATGATCTATTGCTCAGCATACATCATACGATACAGGTCAGAGTTATAAACAAAATTGTATCAGTGTCACAGGATAGGGGCATGTATCCAGTAAACCTTGTTACTGCAGCTACTACAATGGAAGGCATCCAAGAGAACCAACTGATACCACCAGGTCAAGTTCCTCTGAAGCCATCACCCAAGGACACCCAAGCAGTAAGTTTACTCCATTTACTGCACTGCAAGTTGCAGAAGGTCCTCAAGTTCTGTGACTTCTCTCCAGTTCCAGATATCCTCAGTTTAAACAGGCAAGGAAGTGTGGTTTAAAGGTAACAGGAAATTCATTCTCAAATTTTATGTTTTGGTATGCAGAAAAATGCCAAAATGTTAAAGATTCAAATGTGTTAACCTATAGACATAGAAATAATGCCAAATCAGATGCTAAGAGGGAACACTGATTCAACTTATACCCAGCAAAATGCAAACCATTTTCTTCCTGATCAGGTATCCTATTTCATTTGATATAGGTCTACAACTGTTTTTTGGGAAGCAGCAAGGGAGAAGACCCATAACAGGAAAGAGTTGCCAGAGAAGGAGACAGAGTAAAGAGACTGAGTAAAGAGACTGAAGCTGCTTTTGGTGGCAATGTCAGCAATGCTGTCTAAAATTATTTGGAAATTACAATCTGCATCACTTTCAGAAGCCATCAGAAAAATAAATAATGAAGATAATCAGAAATTATACTGAAGCTGATTTACAATGGGACTATTTGTATATTTACCTAATCTTTTCTGAGCATAGACCTTCTGGAATGACAGCTTCTTAGATATTTATACTTTTATTTCAGCTTGCTTTCTACATATACACATATGCTTCTAATTAACATTTGCAGCATGAGAACTCAGTTCTACTTACCAGACCACACAGCCTCAAAAATTTTCTTAATCAAGCCTTTCATAAGTACCTTCAGGTACCCAAGGCTGGCAGAGCAGCTCTGTAGCAGCCATACTTGCAACACTTGTGAAGCCAACACTGCTAAAGGAAGCACGAATGGTGAGGTGTAACTCAGGGTGGCTCCAAGGCTACTCAGATTTACCCAAGTGCTGCCTTGGTACCACAACAGGACAGAACAGGGCTCACACTTTGGCCACACAAATTTCATCAGTAAAACCATTGTTTTGCTACTTACTCCTGCATAATTTTTTTTCTTTGGTTTTATTTTTCTGCACTGAAATGACCCCTTAAAGTATCTGAAAGCCTTCACAATGACAAAAGAATTACAACTGAGGCACACTGTGTCCTCAGAATCTTAAAAACAGTATTTTGCAATCAATATATTAAAGATTTCATGTGAAAAGGAAACTTTGACCATGATGAACATTTAATACACAATCCATGAAAAAGCTGCTAAAGAGAGTGCTATCAAAACAGAAGCATGAGTGCTTACAGACTCGCTGGATAGAATGCCAGAATTATTATCCATGCAAGCCTAATATCTATAAATTTCACTCAGTAATGGCAATAGATTGAAGCCCATCTTTCTGTAAGGCATACACTTTGCCATACCCTTTGTCATTAGTTCCTCCTCACAAAGTGGTGCTCATTTCCTACATGAACTTGCCTGGTTTCAGTTTTCAGCCACTGGCTCTTGTGCCTTTTCCCCTTACATTAGGGAACCCTAAGAACACAATATTTTCTCTGCTGGAGATATTACCCACTGTAATCAAGCTCCTACTTAGTTTTAGGGTTTGGATTCCCCACTGTTCTGTAATCTAACAGACTGAGCACCTTTACCTTTCTCACCACAGCAATTTTCTCCAAGCTGTCTAAAACCTTTGGTCTGCTTTATGACTGTTTACCAACATTGGGGTCTTTCAGTTGTGGATCTCTGAATCACATTAAAATGGCAGCAGCCAATCTCACAAGCTCTGCAATAAACAGAGCTTCAGGACACAGACACAAACATCCCACACTCTCAATCTCTTTCCAGAAATGTTCCTTTCCAGACTGTAGCTCCCTTCCTACACCTTCTACATGGTGACACCATCCCTCTCCGTATTCTGAAGAGAATTTTGCCTCTTCTCTATGACATCCACATAATTCCATATGCAGATTTCAACAACAGTTATTGTTATTAATATTGACCAGTACCAGACTTTACTGGTTAAGGACAACCCAAAAACCCAGAGCAAGGCAATGACAGTTCCCAAAGACAACAAAGTACTTTTCTAGCCAGCCCTTAACCCAGTTACTGTAGGCTTTATTCCACAGTTCAACACATAATTCAAACACATAATTTTAATCAGAATATAAACCAGTCAGGACCAGCGTCTTGAAAGAAATCCATTTGGATTATGTGTTTATAGCAACTATAGATAAACGATCACATCAGATGCCATGATATCTACAACAAAGCAGCTTTTAAAACTCATAGTAGAGAAAAGATAGAACTGAAAGAAAAAACCACCAAAAACTAAGAATTCCTGTCTCTAAAGAATATAGCAAATAAAATTATTTCCAAAACAAAAAAATTAGGAACCATCAGTTCTCCACACCTTTTCATTTTTTGCATATTTAACCATCCAGGAGTGTACTAAAGCCATCCTGTCAGCAAGGAACACACTCTCTCAAAAAGTCACACCTTTCAGATACTCTTGATTTCAGTGGGAGCCATGAGACCTCACCACCTCACAGAAATGAACACCATGTACTTCAACACACTTTGTAGCGCAATAAAATATTCCACTAAAATTACGTGATCCAAAAAAAAATTACTTTATTGCTTCTTACAACTTTTTCACTGTAAAATTCAACTCCAAGGTAGTAATTGGCAGGGACAAAATTATGTAGCAATTAGGGCATGACAGCAAAAGCAAACAAGAACTGAAAATGGGTTCAACACTTCTGGTAACAAGCAGGTAATTATCACAGCAGCTTGAAAGGGGCATAATCAACCAAACTGACATCATCCCTCCCACATAATAAAACGTGAAATCCCTTTACGTGCAGTGTAGCTCTTACACACAGCTGGTAAGTGCTGCTAGTCTAGTCCCACTGTCTGTGTCTGCAGTGCAGCTGAGGCTGTGTTTGGGACAGTTCAACAGTGGATAATTTAATTTATCTATTTAGAATTATAATAACTACAACATGTATTAGCATTTCCGTTGTCGAATACAGAGATATTTCTAGAATATGGTATTTTATAAAAATGCCAACGCCTCTCTGTGTATAACTTCAGTTTCAAATTTTCTATAACATAGAAAAAAACCTCTCTGCGTAAAAGGCATGGTTACCATCAACAAGAAAATAGATTTAGTAGTTTTAATATATAAAAAAGAAAGTTGCTAGTTTTAAATATGCTCAGTTTTTAACTATTACATTTCATCAACAACAGTCTTCTTTCCCCCATGACACATTTTATTTAAAGTTAGGTGTGAGCATTACCTGTTGCTGCACTATCCAGTGGGCATGCTTATTGTTCATATCAACACAATGTCTAGCTGCATCACATATGTTAATGCATTCACCTTCATGACATATTTGAGGTAATCAAAATACTGTCTGTAAAAAGCAGTCATTTATCTGCAGCCATTTATTGCAAGACTCTTATCAATGCAGTGTTTTGAAAACCCATCAGCCTTGACTGACTCAACAGTGGGTTGGGGGCTCCTCCTTTTTCTGTATTTTGTGTATTCCTAACCTATGTTCCTCTCCATTTTCTCACTCCTGTGTTGACAAACCCATCTGTCTGTCAGTACCATCAGCTTGCTGCTCCTGCCTCCTTCCAGCTCATTAACAGCATCAAGGCTGGACCCAACACTAATTCCTAGTCTGCCCTTAACTGTTTCTACCCAGCTCCACTATTTCGGCTGGATTTTATTCCTTGTTTCTTGGATTCAAGTAATTTCAAATGCATAGGAACCGTGGTTTGATTTGTATTGATTTTTTTCTTGTGAGATTTCGACAAAACATTTACAGAACACCTGCACTTCATAAATTTTGCTGAAAGCAAAGTAAGTAAAATGTATGAATTATTAACACTTATTTTCTCATCATTAAAAGCTCAACACTAACACATCACGATATGAATTCTTTAGGCACCTTTTATCTTAAGCAATCTATTTTGGGTTTGGTTTGTTTGTTGTCTTGAGCAATCTGGGGCTTTTTGCACAAAATCCTGATAAAGATAACCCAAAGCTAGATTCACAGATCTCAACTTTTCAGAAGTACTAGGGTAATTTTGAATAACAGTATTAATTTCAAAATTTAAATTTGGTGAATGCATAGCTTAGACATGCTATGACTTGACTTTTGGAAGGTTTAGTTTATTGGCAAGTAAAACAGATGTAGGCACAACTGCAGCTATTTGATTGCTGCTATATGTTACTGACATCTTATTAAGAGATGTTAATACTGGATCAAATCTTGTCCTGTTTTCTGTATATGTGAAACATCTAAAAACTCAGATTGCTTACAAAGGTTAAAACCACACTAAATGGTAACATTTTATTATTCCTTGAACTAGAGTAATTATAACCGAGTTTATCAATTTATATCATAGAAAGTGAAAGGGAACGTTGGCCTCAAAGCTAAAAATAGGTAAAGGCTGGGGGGAAAAAACCCAACCAACCAACCAAAAAATGCCTTAAAAAAATAAACACCAACCCACTTTATTTTTAAACCAGAGATCAATTTCTCTCAAGCACATTGCTTCTGTGAACTCTGCGATTTTACTGTGAGGATCTACAAGTACAAACAATATCTTTTTACATAACACTTGAGAAAGTCAGCATGGGTCAAAGCAAAACTAACAGGACTTGGACAAGGGTCAAATATTCACCTGAAGTAACAGGCAAGCCCTTTACAAACCGGGGTTATACTGTCACAAGAGAGGTGGCAGGCAGGGTCTCCAGGCAGGCAGCTGAAGAGTTGGGACTGGCAGGGGAGCAGGGCTGAGCAGCTGCAGCAAAAGGCGACTGCCCAAGTCACTGCTGCCAGCAGAACAGATCTCTGGACTCGGGGCCTTAAATGCCCTGTAAACATAAAGCAAACTAGAAAGTTTCCATTACTAAGGAAACCTGGGTGAGTAAATTACCAGGGAACAGTTCCTCAGAAGAGATAAGGTGGGAAACCTTCAATATAACCTTCAACACCTTTTCTTCTCCATGTGCCTTTGTTCTCTCTCAATGAGAAATTCCAGGAGAAATGAGTTTTTACTGCAAACTTAAGAAAGCTACAGCAGAATCCAGGATCTGCAGCATTTAGCATACTGGAAAATAGATATTCTAGGATACTTTAATTCACAAGATTTGGAGAAAATCTAAATAACCCATAAATTTCAAGTACCAATTATGTATTCTGCCAGTTGCAAAACAGTCGAATAAAATCATCTTATAGAAGAACAAATACTGATGTTTGTCTTTTCATCTGGATCCTAAAGGTAATATGGTTGGTTCAATGCCCCCAAGGGAAACTTTCTTCATCTGAACAGCTGGAAATAATGTTTTGTTGGAGGCATTACAATATTTTGAAGTAGAGCTCCTCCCAGTAAAACCTCTGAGAGGCTGCCAGATAAAAATAAAATTAATAACACCACCAAAATTTTACCTTCTCTAGATACAGACACACCCCAATGCTTATTTTCTTATATCCAATTCTGTCGCCCAATTAGCAGATGGGCCTCTTCTAAAATGAAATCAAAAGTTCAGCTTTAGATTCCCTTGGAAAATAAAAACATACTAGGGCTCCAGTCTCACACCCCACATTAGCACGATCCAACATTTAATTTATTGTAGAATAATGCCAAGTTGTTAACAGAGAATAAGAGCTTTAACTTAAAGGAAAAAAAAATCACAGAAAAAAGTGTTCTACAATTTAAAAACATTGCTTAACAGTACCACTGAACAAATTCTAAGGTTAAATAAAAACTCAAATTAACTTTATTAGCTAAATCTGTTGTTTCACATTCAAATCAAATGAAATAACTGATTACATGTTTAGCCTTTGAGGCACACAGTAAAATAAAAATACAGAGCCTCACTTAAAACTATCACACTCACATGTGCAATACTGAAGAATTAACCTGTGCATTTTTTCAAGGAACATCTGAAAGTCCTCCTGTCTTATATGCTTTCCATTATCAGCACCATTCAGATATTTGGGATTAAAAGCCTATACAAGGCTAAATGGTTATGAAAGGTTTTTTTTCTTCCTGGTTGAAAAACTACAAATTCTGAACACTTCATGAATTCTTCTTCTAAAGAATTCTCTTCTTCTTCTCCGGTTTCCTTGGCCATAATTTTCATACTCAGGTTCATTCAAAGGAAATAACAAAAATTAAGACTGTAAAGTGTAATACCTAATAAATACATCCTCACTACTAAAATGCATGAAAGAATCCATTCATCACTTTGATTTTTTTTAATTAATTACGGCATGCTTTAGAAAACGTGCTGCTGAAGAATTAATTAGTGGGGAAAAAAAAAAAAATTCATACATTCCTGAAAGTCTCAGCCAAAAATAAGTTTGCTATCCCATTCCACCAGCTGCAAACCTCAATGTCAGCTGCCTTGCACACAGTTGAACATTATATGAACCAGGTTCCACATCATCAGGAAAAATCATGGGCAAAACACAATGGTGGTCTGATATGATATTTATGAACATTTTAAACAGTAAGAAATTTTTCTTATTATCATAAAGCAGGTGCTCTAAGTGAGGATAGCAACTACTGATATACTTAATACAAATAAGAAAAACTTTAAATATTATAAGGTACTTGTTTCATAAGAGACACAGCAACTATGAAGGCCAACCAGTTCTTCCACATGACAACTGTATCAAAAGAAAATGTCCTTTAAAATCTGGTTGTAGAAGAATACTGGAATTCACTTTTTTTTGTTGAAACAGAACCCTGATGTAAATCCATAGTAGCTGCTTATTTAAATTTTAATACTTGCATTAAAGCTAAGGAAACAGTCAAGCTCCTACTATACACTTTAAAACAAATTTATGAAAGAAGAACATCTGAAGCCATGTCTTAAAAAAAAAAAAACTCAACAGCCAACCAACTACTTAAAAATTTTCATCAGTCAGGATGATTATTCAGTCAGGAATAAGAATGCTAAAATATTTTTTAAACAATACTAGAAAGCCAAGATTTAGGCCACGGTAAAAACCCTCCCTTCCCCTAATGCTTTCAGTTACTGCAATACTTTTTAAGAAAGAGTTTCATGACAAAAATGTATTTTGTGCAGCAGAGATGTACAAAAGGATTCTTCAGGATGCCAAACACTTTCAGAACTCTCCGCTGATGACTCACCCTGTTATGTATACAAAGCTTTCATTAAAAAAAAAAAAAAAGAAAAAAAAAAAAAGCAGCTGGCATCATTATAGATCCTCAGTTAGCAATCTTCAACTTACTGTTATTTCTTGTACAAACTATTCTAAACACTCTGCAATAAAGTATTCTGGTATGCTAATTTTGGGGAGGAAAACGGGCAACTTAACTTGAATGGCCTTTCTTATACAAAGAGTTTCTACACTAGTTCACAAAGTGCTCCAAGATGGCCTCAAATACAATTTTTAGCTACACAGAAAATCTTTGTTGCTCCATGTCAGTTCCTTGCCAGTTACACTGATCAACTATTTGCCAAAACATGAAAAATAAGTACAAGTCTTTCAAAATGAGTCTTGATGAGTGTAACAAAAAGAAGAAATAAGATGGGGAGCTGTGTTTAGCTACTCCTGAAAACTCTGAAAGCATTCCTTCTTTCCTTCTCCTTAGAACCATCACTTGAATCCCCTCCAAACAAATTTATTTAGATAAATTACTGTACTTCAGCAAAATTCCAAGTAACTAAAAATTGCCACATAGGTGCAAATAATCATAATTAACTGTATTATTATACTGGCAAATACTTGCCTGTAAGACAGCTTTCTTTTTTATATATGTAACTTACTCTAAAATGTGGTGTGGGTTTTTCTTTTAATTGGATGCTGTTTACTTTACTTATAAATGTGAATGTTTGCAAGATGTGCTAGAAACCAGAAGCTTCTCAGAGCACTGCACACAGTAGAAGCATCGTGTTGGATCTGATCCTTCCAGACCAGGCTTACAAGTCGAGAAGATTTTTTTTTTTTTTCCACACCTGCTGATCTCTGTGCAGGCAGAAGGCAGCCACATCCAAACCCCAGGTAACTGCAGCTGTGGAGCTTTAAACTAAACATTTACCCTCTGAAACTCACCTCAGGATTCACTTTGCACAGACAGATAGTCTGGAGTTTGCAACCCTCCCCCAGTACTGTCTGGCCAAATTCAAAGGAACAAACAAGATGCAAATAATTTGCTTTATTTTCAAACCCTCCAGCCACTCTCTCCTCTAATAACTCAGTTCCTAGTGTTGATCCTTTTCTAAATATGGCCACACAGGCATAAGAAGTGAGTCTGGTGCCAGCTTTGCAATGTCTCTTTCCCACTGGGGACACACTTTGCAGCAGCTCAGATGTTTTCAGAACAAACGCCTCCCCCACCACTGCCACATATACATTTTATTTTATTTCTTATAAACGCCTCTTACCCACAGTAGCTACAAGTGCCAAATCCTCTGATTTCAGAGAGTGTCAAGAGAAAAAGACATATCTAAGAACTTATATAGCATTCCCTATGTGTTTTTTTTCTCCTGCAACCCGTTGATTTAGAAATAATACTCTTAATTTGCTCATATTCCAACAATCACAAGTCAGTAATTTATGCCAGATCAACTACACCATGTTTCCAGTAAGTTTATGCTTTCCATAAGCACTGTCAATGCTACCTGATCAAAGATACAAATTAAATTTTTGGGTTCATGCCATGAGCCTCTTTGAGCTCCACATACTGATTTCCATGTTTCAAAAAAATAAACCCAAAAATCAACCCATTATTTTCTGTCCCCAGACAAGATAAGAAGGTTTGTCTTAACTAAATAATTATTTTTTCCAATTTAATCTAGGTTTTTGTTATCCTCTCATACCTACATATGTATGTACTACCATAAGTGGTCATGGCAAATTACCAACATGATTTACAGTGGTTCTCTAACGAAGGGAAGGGAAGGGATGCAAAAGTCTTCAGTAGTTAAAAAACAAAGTTACAGAAAAATTAGATACCTCTCCAGTCAACAACTGGAGCTTCATATTTCACATTTGTTGTAAGAACGCTACATTTTAAGTGAAAGCAGACACCATTTTCATTTATTTGGATTTAATCATCAGTCAATGTAAGCGGAGGGAGGAATAGCAGAGAGACAGCTGAATGCAGTGCATCTTCTGCAGAGCTTTGAACAAGGCTGGGGCTGAGGGTGGTGAACAATCAGCCTCACAAACAAGAGAGACATTTCAAAACACAGAGCACAAACATAATGGAGGGTCCTGCACAAAGCATGGGCTTGGCTCCATCGAACAAACAAAAGGGGATACTTTAATCATATTTTAATGAGGGTTTGCACGTGACCTGGTCCATTAGATGCTGAAATGCTGCTGCAGTTACCATATAGGCACCTTGGAATTTGGTGGCTAATGCTCAAGCTCCAAGGCCACTACAGTACCCTTGGGGAAGGAAAAATAATTTTTTAAAAGTTACAGCTGCTTTGGTTGATAACACCATCAATACACTGGGGGTTTTAAAAATCTGTTGATCCATAGACATCAGCACGAGCATGTGTGAAACCTAAACTCACCAATAACCAGTTCTATGAGGAAATACGTGAGTTACATGAGGAAATGTAACATGCAGAATAATGAAGTCCATTTATGGTAGATATAAAACAGGTTCTTCATCCAGCTACAAATACTATTTAACTAACAGAATTACTCAAAACCTAAGCTGTGTAATATAGACATTTAACAACAGAAAACAAGATCCTTAACGATGCAAAACATGGAAAACAGTACTGCCCTAAGAACAAGAAAACCCATCAACAACCCAGGCATCATGCTTATAGAGTCCACTTTTCTCTCAGTGCCCTCAGTAGGCAGTCCCATTACACCCACACACAATTTATTCAGTTCAAATAAAATTGATGTAACCTGGTGCTCTCAACTAGGTCACAGAATCACAGAATGGTTTGGGTTGGAAGGGACCTTGTTCCAAACCCCCTGCCTTGGGCAAGGATACCTTCCACTAGCACCTCTTCTTAAAAAAGCACAGTCTGCTTTTCTCACACATACATTTCATACACCTTGATAATTATAATTACAGATCACATTGAAACAGTGATCACAGCATCAGCATTTACTGTCTCTTCCAACATATACCACGTGGCACTGATGCTAATAGGTAGAAGGTTCAAGAAAATCCCAGGGAAAAAGGTGGCTGTTCTCACCATATGCAGCTAAACTGTGCTCTCCATGCTCAGCATGATGAATGTTTGTGTGATGGGGGAGAGGCTGGACATATTCACAAGAGATGGCTTTTAATGCTTAACAGATCTAGCACAGTGATACCATCCTTGACTCCAGAAATCCCACAATTCTTTCCCAACTTTCGGCAATTAGTGGTTCAGGGAAATAATCATTACAAAATCATCCTTTCCTTATTTTCCTTCTTTGGCATAAGCTATTAACCACTGCTGGAAACAGGGACATGCAGATCTCTGATCTGACCCAGTGCAGCTGTTGTTGTGAAATACAGTGTTTCTCCATATTACCTTACAAACAGACTCTGAACCAAGAGCTGGGAAAACAAAGCTCATCATATTGCCTAAATTACTGTCACACCTAAAGACTCCTCTTTAACAACACTAAGCTTCATTTCCAACTTTCTATTCAGCATCCTGAACTGTGAAGAGTGAAGATAGAATTACATAGTGTTTGGTGGTTTATAGAAGTTTCATTCCTCTAAAAGGCTTGCTCCAGATTCTAACATTCAGACTCTAATGCAGCCTTGCAGAGAAACAGCTCTGCATGGTGAGAGGTGGGGAGAAAGGAGGAAGGAGCAAGCAAAGAAAGTGTCTGAGCATCCCATACAGTTTCCCATTCAGTAGATGGGTTATTAGGATCTTTGGCCATACTGTATTGAAAAGATTATACCAAGTGCCACATACACCCTATCCCTTAGTCAGACGGTCATTATCTACCACAGTAAAAAAACAACTTCAAGAACAGAAAGCTTCATGTCATACAGTCATGCCCTTCAACAAGATGTTTCACAGTCAAAAAGCATCTACTTTTCTTGTATTTCAGCAAGTATTTCAGCTCTTCTTGAAGCTCAATGGATTCTTCTGAGTGACCAAATTCCTTGCATGGTCTCAGAAATAACCTAAGTATCATCAAGTCACTGAATAAAGCCAGGTGATATTTTGCTGCTGTCTTCTGATTTGAAATACTATCCAGTCCTAGTATATCAGCATTCTAACCCTACTGTTTGTAGGGAATTATGTAATTTCGTGATTCTTGTGGTCAGTTAAAGACTACAGAGAAAGATTTGTGGAAGTTTATTTTGCCCCCCACTCTGGATCAAGTAATACAGTTATGGACACAAAAGTTCTTATTTGAATACTATGCAATTCCCCAGTTTTCAAAGGTAAAGCTATGAACCTATCTGAGAAAGCAAGTAAACTCTACTTGGAGAAAGGGCTGAGGGAAAGCTCATCAGATGGCAGTCTCCTAGGAAAAAGAGATAGAGTAAGAGTCAATATATTATCTGTGAAAGACAAAGAGGTGAGCTTTAGGGCAGAGGTGCAGACAAGATATTGGAGTACGATTGTATTTTGTCATTCATCAGGCTGATTACTCCAGACATACCCTAAGTCCTGATTTTCAGTACCCAGGTTCATCTTCTTGGTGCAATTTGGCATTCATCTTTGACCAAAGAGTTAAGGATGGAGTCTTAGGAAAAATGGTTGGAGTTCACTGACTATGGAGAAGTTAACCCTGATACCTGTGCATTGATTTCACCCCTCCACTTTCCACAAGGATGCAGTGAACATTCATGAGTAAACCTAGTGAAAGAAATAATCTATATAATAGATCTATCTATATAATCCTGTAATCTGCATGTACAGGGGTGGTCATGGAGCTCTGTCAGCAAATTCCACTTTTGCTGCTGAGGTACAACCTGGATGTAGGATGATCTGAAGAAACTTTGCTTCAGCTGAGTTTAGCAGGCTTAAGAGGCTGTTGGAAGGACTACAGATTTCAGAAGACACCATTTCAAGATACCTCTTCTTCCAGTGTAAGTTGCAATCACTGAAAAAATCCTCCAAATTGATCTCAGACACCATATGTAGAAGGTTCTTTCTGAATGGACATGAAGTGCTTATGGGGCAGCTGGACATTTGATGAGAAAACAGCACAAATTTCCTTATGTGTGCCTAGGAGCTCACTTGTTTTACCACATTACAACAGTTTTACATAAGATGCAATAGCCTCCTCCCCATATTTGCTTCTTTTATAGCCTGAAGAGACACAACACCACAACCACTGCTTTTCTGCCCCTAACTATACCTACACATCACACCTTTCAAATTCTTCACAAATAATTTCAAGCTATTTCACCTACAGATATATTTTACTTATTAGGTGAGCCAACTAAGTATCTGTGGCCTTGCCTGAAAATTCTAGTACAGGAGGTGGTGAAAAGTACATGATAGGATGTGGAATCCTACATACAAAATTATTCAGCCCTATAGTGCTCTGATAAAATTTAAGACATATAATATCAGTAATACCAGTATAATATCACTACGTATGCTGCTGTGTTTGATGGAACTGTAGTCAGACAGCAGCCTGGGTCTCAGAGGTATGAAATACATAACTAACTCTGGAAGAATACAGTACCAAATTAACACAGCTCTCACTGAGTGGTCTAAAAATGAGTGCTCTTCATTTTTTGGCCAGTATAATAATAATACAGAAATCAAGAATAAGTTCCTTCAATTGACAATTATTATGATTTCAGCTTATCACTGTTTCACAGCATCTAAATTGACAGAAAACCAGTCTCACATTGTCTTGAAATTTGAAGCATGAAAAACTGTTCCGCAATGTTCAGCTTATTTTTCTAAAGCATCCTGTTCCCCATACTTTCTAATCAGGAGGAGCAGTTAACAACTGGAATTATTCAAAATAGTAGATACAGAACTGATTGGACTATTGAACTCATACACTTATGGGTGTTTACTCTCATGACTATTTTATTTCAATGGAAAACTTTCTATTGACTGCAGTTGCCTTTGAAACAGAATTGTGTACCTTAGAGAATACCCTATCATCCTGATTAATAATTAAATTAATCCATACAGTACCTATTCACTGACAGTGCCTTATTTGGAGGTCCAGTTGCATCAATAATGAAAACTCCTCCACAGAACTGGTGAAGCTTTCATCAGCAGACGTTGAAGATAAGGCATCGACAAGAGAAGAATTACATACATACAAATATAATATAGGACTGTTTACATATGAACTGTATGTAAGTCTATCAGTGCTCACGAGAGCTACTACCCCTTAACCTTCACTTCTCACAGTGAGCATCAGAGTAAACAGGAGCAATCTTCATCAAGAGGGGTGATGGCAGCAGATGTCACAACTGGCAGCAGCAGTTTCTGGCTATAGACCACAGCCCAGAAACCCTGACTTTCTGGTAACATAATAAACAGAAGTCAACCAGTTTCAAAACATCCCCAAGGGAAGCAATAGAACTGCCTAGAACAGTAGCTATTCACCCATTCAGCTCTAGGATTCCAAAACTTGCTATGGAAAAGTGACAAAACCATCTCAGTAACTGAACCACAGCTGTCAGGGCAGATTCAGTAGCTATATGCACTTCTGAAAAATGGAAGAGGGAAAATTTTTACTTACAAATTCCTCAGGCTAAGCATTTCATTTTAGATGGATTTTACTCCCTGAAGACAAAAAGTATCAAAAAAAAAAAAAAAAAAAAAAAATTTAATATTTTATAGACCAATACATCATAGGCCAGACTCCTTCTCCCAGACCAGTTCCAAAATTTATTTCATGCAAGACCTGTCCTGGTTTGGGCCAGATCCAGATCCACACAAACCACCTCAGAAATCTTCCAGGCTTCCTCACCATCTCTCTCTTCTCCCAAGTACTAGACCCCAAATTATAATAGCTGCTAATTCTGGAGCTGCATAACACTTTAAAACATTTTTCTTGAAAATCTCAGCTTCCTTTAACAAGGCAAAAACAGATGATGAAAAGGGACAAATGGAAGGGATAAGATTGCTAAATGCACTTGAAAAGAAGGACTGCTCACAGGCAAGCTACTGCACACCAAGACAGATTAATGTCAAACAGAAACACTGAAGTCCATGCTTCTCATCCTCAGCTTCCCATCCCTCTTAAAGGTTATGTTCCTCTAACTCTATATTCTCCATTTCTGGTTACTTCAAACCTACAATTCTGCTAAAACCACTCTACCTTGTTTCTGTACCCATTCCTATGTGCAATCAGCCTTCTACTACAATATCTTAAACCCAACATGAAATTTTCTCAACAAGAAAGGCTTGTCAAAGGTTAAAAAAAAAAACTACTCACACTAAAATCTAGGCCTCCATTTATGACAGTGCTGAACAAATAATGAATTACTTCAGCCATGACCATGACTAAAGCTTTTGTACACAAGGCAAGGCAAGGCTGACATGGCAGTGACAACACCTAACACACCTTTTATTTGGCCCAGATCAAGTAAACTTTGGAGAGATTAGAGAATATTCTAAATTCATTCCTTCATTGCTCTCCTTGGCAACTATCAGTATGTGCTTGCTTACTAAACTCATTCTCAATGACAATACAAAACTGTATTGTCAAAACTGCCCAACCCAACTGGATGCAAAAGATGACTATGATAAATCTCCAACTTTAGTTTTTCTTCTCATTGCTCCAGATATGCTGTCCTTGTGCAGTGCCACCCAACACATTCCTTTCCCCTACCCCATTCTCTTTATTCTGCCAATAATATCATATCCTTCAACCCAGGTCCTTGTGATTGGGAAAAGCTTTCAAATTCCCTCAGACTCAATATTCCCAAGAGTAATTTGATTCAAAGAAGGTATATTTCTTGAGAACTATAAGCAGAAATAAGAATTCTGCTTGAAGTTTTCAGAATTCTGGGAAAAAAAGCAGCTCTCCTTCCTCCTAGTCTAAACCCATCTCCAACCGATCCCTCATGGAACGATTATTCTGTAACTGCTCCTTCAGATTTTGTCACAGTTTTATCTATGGCATCTGATGTAAGACACTAACAGGAGGCAAGAGCATAAATTAGATTGTAAACTGACTGGGGCAGAAGACAAACCTGCTCTCACATTCAGTCTTACAAAAGCAATCTACACTCTCTTTTTACAGCAATGGGGCATTTGGGACATGGAAACTAAAAAAGAAAAAAAAAAGAGAGAGAGAATAGATAGAGTAACAACAACAATATGGACATGTTTGTGGCTAGGAGGAACACATTGAGTTGCATTAAAGAAAAAAATTCATGCCTGACACAGAATTATACTTAAAAACTGCAAGTCCTGACTAAACAAACAAACAAATACACAAGCACACTCTTCTTCCATGCCTTCATCTTCTATGAATGTCTAATTAAATAATATTACTCAAGTATTCACCCTTCAGTGCTTGGTAACAAGGATGAAAACAAGGGTCAAAGCAGCCAACACAAAATCTTTTATTTCTAGCTATATTACAACAGCACCATCAGCACAAACCACACTTGCTGTGTAACATTTCAACACTGAATACAGACAAGAGGGAAACTTCACCAAAGAGAAATGCATACAGAAATGAAATGCTCTATGACTAACTTTCAACAGATCTTATGGAGGAGTCAGATATCCTCCATATGTGCAATATCATCTCTACTTATTGCCTGGCACTGGACCTCCACTCTGAGATGAAAATAAATTCTAACAAGGTCACATATAATTATGATCCATTTTTTAAATCAAAGATATTTCCAAAGGAAAAAACTTAACTGTGATGTTTTACCACTCATTTTGTGGTGCATCTATATTCAAGATTACAGGAAAAAATATCTGTAAAGACCACTCAGTCAAAAGACACATCTGCTCGCTGAATATCTTCCACATCAGATTACTGAACACAAAGACTTGAACACTCTTAAACAGAAGGTGCTCACCTATTCCCAACATTACACAAGTGTTCCTCTGTCATCTTTCTTTCCCTACAGAATCTCCATGACATTTCCTGGTTCACCTACGCCGCCCCAGCTGCACCACAGCAAATGCCATCAATTGCAAGAAGACATCTGATATCTGTGATATCACAGGCTGGGACACTGCCAGTGAACCACAACATGCCTAAAGGATTTCACAGAGGAAAGACAGAATTATAAAAGACTAGCTAAAGGCCCACTGTCAACTGGTTTTTAATACTTCTTTCTGAAAACACACTACCTCCTAGAGTTTCCAGAAACCTTAATAATTAACTAACATTGGAATGGCCCAAAGAAAACAAAAAAGTATCTTTCAGCTCCTTTAGAGCCTGCTTTTGACAACACTCCAGAGCCAGTGGCCCTTCTTCTTGGGCTGTATATTTTGTACCAAATGGTACACACAGCATATACCATTCTATACTGGGAGTTTTCTATCCACACTTTAGAGAACAGGAAAACAGAGCTGCAAAGCCCTAAGATGTGAGAGCAGTGATGATAAAAGAATACTTTCACCATTATTTTTAAATAGCTGGCTGAATTTCAGGCTGGAAATACCCTGTAAAGCACATGTTGAATGGCTCTTTTAGCTTGAAACAAAAGCAGAAATCAATACGTGGCCACTTTCCATTTTAGTTCAGCCATTTACCTTTAAGAGATCTTTTTCAGGCAAGTCCAGTGAACAGTTGCATTAAGAAAGCATACATGATGCAACTACTTTCTACTGGTATATTATGTAAATGACAGTAATGCCACCCCTCGCCTTCCCCTCTCCAAAAAAATGCCAAAACTCTCAAAAAACTTTTTGCCAAAATTCTGCGGGAGCTTCTGTTTGGGAAAGAATAGAAGAAAACAAGAAAAAATAAAAAGGAAAAAAAAAATAAAGATACAAGTCAACTGAATACACAGTCTGACAAAATAATTACACCAAAATTCAGTAACAATTCCTACAAAAAAAGGATGAAGCCTATGTTGCCCTGAAAGCATCTAGATTTAATGCCAACAGAATATTACATGTTCATTTGCACAGAATGGATACAACAGAAGAAAAGTAGAGTCAGAAAGCAGTTTACAAAGACAACCTGAAAGTGAGGCAAGCAATTAAAAACTAGAGATACTCAATACTCCAAGTATGCCAGCAAAAGGAAGGACATTTACAATAAAGTGGTAAATGAACCATACACCGAATACTTAAAAAAATAAATGTACAATAGTCATTAGTGAAATAATGAAGGGCTGATGAGATTAGCAGCGAGGAAAGTGTATCTTATCTCCTGCCTCCGTTTCTCTAAGAAGTAGATGCACTAAACAGTCTGGGAACTGCAGGGGTTTTTCTGTAGCAAGTGTATTTATTGTGCAGGAACATAAAACACTACATACTTAACACCACTACAATGTATAAAAAGCACAAAGACTGCTACATGTAAGCTCCAGCTTAGTAACTGTGTTTACTTCAATACATAGTATTTTATGTAGTCACTGAGAATCTGTAAATGTCTGCCTGCTTGTTTCAGTTTTACAATAGGAGTATTAACCCACTATTGCTTTGTTTCTTCAGACGCAAAAACACTGTTGGGTCTTTCAAGAACTCTAACTAAGCCAAATTATGCTATTCTACAAAAGAGTGGAGTTAAATAATAAAACTAAACTAACTGAGGAACATTTTCACTTATGTAATGAACCTGGTTACAGTTACTAACGATTTACTGGTGAATATCTAATACTTAGTATCCAGAATTAAGTATATGCCTGAAACCGGGGTTTGTTTTTTTTGTTGTTGTTGGCTTTTTTTATTATTTCTTTGTTGTTTTTTTTTAATTATTGTTTTTTTTGTTTAGTTAGAAAAATACAAAACACCATACAGATTAGCTAACTCTTCTTGTAAAGGACAGTCTATTTTGTTTATGCTCTTTTTTTTTCTTTTTTTTTCTTTTTTTTTTTAGTCTTTTTTTTTTTAATCAACCTGCTAGAAAGTAATCCCACTGAAAAAAGGGATAGACGGCTTCTCATTTTGTCCAAATCAAAAACCAGAATCAAACAGACTCCTCTTTTCCTTTACAGTTCATATCAAGTTTGCTAAAGCCAGCCAGTTACATAACACTTACTTTGACTTATGACCTATTTGCTCACTGCTAACACAAAAATCGTCGTGATGGTTTGAGCATCTATTACACGCTAGGAACATTGTGTATCTTAAAAAGTGGGGTGTTTTTTCTTTCTTTCTTTTAATTTATAACTATAGATAAAGGCATCTGGGAGGAACATCTAAAATTAACACTATACAAGAACGCTTTGAAATTATGCAAAATTAAAATGGCACTGTTTTAAAAACCAGCGGGTGCAGAGTACTTCAAAATATTGAAGAAAAATTAATCCTATCTCATTTTCCATCACTCCACAATTCACACCAGGAAATGAAAGCGGGGAGGGGGGGGGGGAAAGAAAAAAAAAACATGGAGGGGGAGGGGGGGGCTGTGCTATAGCTAACCATATAAAGTCATAATTTTAAAAGAATACGTGTGTGTGTGCAGGCACACGTGTGTGTAGGTACAAACACACACACAGAGACGAAATGACCAGAGAAGTGGCTGCAGAAGCCGGGTGAGATCCGAGCTGGGCTTTTGTGTTTGTTGTTTCTCCCCCCTCCCAACCTTCTCCCTCTGTTTTTTTGTTGTTGTTTTGGTTTTTTTAAAATTTGTTGTGGGTTTTTTATCGTCGAGGATTATCTACCCAGCGTGTAACTTGAACCTATACATCCACGTCTGTATTCGGGGAGGGGTTTTGTTGGGTTTGGGGGTTTTTTTTTGTTTTTTTTTCCTGACCAAACGCCATAAAATCCCCTCTCTCTCTCTCTCTCGAGTGTCAGCAGCTCCCGATTCCCCCCTCCAAGTTTCTCGCCCCGGTCCCGGCGGCTCCTGCCGCTCCTCCCGGCCCCGGGCATCACCCCTCGGATGGCCTCACACCGTTCCCTTCCCGCTGTCACAGTTTTTTACCCTTTAATACAAAGAAGTTAAAACGACAGACGTACTCACCCCCGGCGAATTGCTTTTGCGCGACATAGCCCAGCCCCGCGGAACCTCTTACAAATCCCCTCAGGAAAATGGAGGGGCTGGCATCGGTGCCCGCCCGTAGGATCCGGAGGAAAGAGAAGTTATTTTACATCTTACGGCCCCAGCCCAACGCCGTACGGAGACACCGAGTGCTCAGCACTCCCCGCGATCAGCCATGTTACCCTCACAGACCCCGCCGCTCGCTTTGGGAGCCCTTCCCAGGCCGCTGCCCCGGGGCCTCGGGTGGTTCTACAGGGCCCCCATGGCGGTACCGCCCGGGGGAGCCAAGAGCCACAGCCCCGATCGCCTCGGAACTTCGACTGCGGGATCCTCCCTGAACCAGGCTGGAGCCGGCAGCGGCGGAGGGAGGAGGGGGGGGGGATGGGAGCGAAAGGGAAGGGGAGGGGAGGGGAAAGGGAGGAAAAAAAAAAAAAAAAAAAAAAAAAAAGAGAGAGAGGAAAAAAAAAAAAAAAAAAGGAGATGAGGAAAAAAAAAAAAAAAAAAAACCGAGCGAGAGAAAGTAGATCCGACGCAGCCGGGCGCCGCCAATGTGCGGACCGGAGTCCTGCGGCAGGAGCCGGGGCTGCGCTATCCAGGCAGAGCGGCGGCGGCCTGAGGCGCAGCGTCCCTCGCCGGGAGCTCCCCTCGCCCGGGCCCCGCCGGGGGCTCCCCCCCCCCCCTTCCCGGGGCTCCCTCCTCTCCTCTCCTCTCCTCTCCTCCCCCCGCCCGGGCCCCTCCCCGCACCCCTCAGCCCGGCGGGGACGCTGAGGCGCTGGCGCCGGAGGGAGCCGGGGGACGCTGAGGGCAGCGCGGAGCGGCCCCGGGGCCTGCACGTCCCAGCGAGGTGAGGCGGAGGAGCCCGGATGGAGGCCCCGGGAGCGCTCGGTCTGTCACCCCGCAAACCCCCGTCCTAGAAACACCTTCCGAAGGAGGCGGGAGGCAGCTCCCCGCATCCCCCCCCCCCCCTCCCAGTTCCCTTCTGCTTCCCCCATTGGAGCTCCCCTCCCTTCCCCCAACGCCCGCACTTTCTCATTTAACAAAGCAGCGCAGCTGAAAAGTTACAAAACGTTTTTCCGTGCCTGGCGGACCCCTCCCGGGATGTCGGGGGCTACAGTGAGAAAACGAAGATTTCAGCCTTAAAGATGACGGTGTCACTTCGGGAACTGGCTTGCTTCCCTCCCCCCCTTTTTAACATTTTTCAGGCTGCTCTAACACTTCTCCAAAACCAATCTGGAAGTGCCGAGCTACAAAAGCAAGCTTGACAAATGTCCGTGTACAAACGGCTCTTCCCTAATCCTTCAAATGGACTTGGCCAATTTTCTTTTTCTTCTACAGAGTGAAAAACAAATCAAGAAAACATTATGCAACTGTCATTTCACTTGTACTGATAGATAGCTGGGAACCAATTGGTCTGCCAGCTGAAGTAGTAAGGCAAACACCTTGGTTAAACTTCCCTTCACCCAAAGCCCCTGAAACAGCTGTTGAGTAATGGTTTGCTTCTGTCAATCTTTCATAAGTTTTCTCGAAATTTGTTTTAATATCAGACATCTGCAAGACACGGCTTGACACGTTGACAATAATAATCTGATTTATCTGCCAAATGAAAATAAGACCATGCATTACCTCTCTTTTCTCACTCATCTGATTTTTTTAATCAAATTCTCTCCTGATACACCAAGCTGCAACTGGACCTACTTAACCTAGGGACAAGCAAAAATGTTCAGTATTGCTTTATGAGTCCAGGACACTGAAATTCTCAAGAAATGCACTCAGGAAATCAAAAAGACCATTCCACCTCTAAGACTGAACAAAACAAACCCAAACCCCCACAGTGGTTCAAAGGGTTTGATCTGCCCTGGTGGAGGGAGTCAGCAATGCTGCTGATCATTCCATTTTCAACTGAAACATGCTCTAGGTGCCCAGCCTACAGGAAAGTTTTTTATCAAACCAATTCTCCAGAGATTAAGATAAAACTTGAAAAAGAAAGCACTCACATGAAAAAAAATCCCCACGTGTTTACTCTGAAACAAGTAACTACTGTGTAAGAGCCATTGTGCCATGTTAGTGCAGGTACGGACACCTAAATATATTTAGCTACAAGGAGCTATCAAGCTACTGCTTATCAGCACATCTCTGTCAACCACGTGTATTAGCACTCAGTCTGCTGCAATGAGAAGGTTAAATATGTTAGTCTAAACCTTAGTGAAGATGTTATGTTGTCAATATTTTATATTGTAGCAATGGTTGGTCCAACAAACAAGAAGTGGTGAATTGCTAAACTGCTACCGAGACATCAATCAATTTTCCTGTTCCCCTTAGCACTCACCACCCTCTAGGTTTAACAAGGACAAATCCCTCTTGGGCTCATATCTCTGTATAGTTTAAACATGTTTCTAACCAGACATTCTGAAACTAACTAAAGTAAGATCCTCTTAAACCGAAGAAGATACCCACAAGTGGACAGAGCAGCTGTCTTTTCCAAATCATATTAAATAAAATTAGTTTCCATGTCTACACTTACCAAGTTAAGCAAAGCAGAGAACCAAGTTATCCCACAGCTGCCTATTTATGCAAGCTCCCTGCAGCACAACTGATGCTACATAAATTCACAAAGTCATTTGTTCTCCTATACCTTAAACCTGTAGATAGTTTCAAACATGTAAAAAAATGCATGTTTTAACATACCAGGTAATGGGTCACCTGACAAGCTTAAGTATGTTAGCACAAACAATACAAGTTGCAATTTAGTAATAGCTGGTTAAAATAACAATAATAAATTACTCTCAGTACTTTTCCCTTCTGTTCATAAGACCAAAGATGCATACTAACAGATATGAAGTTGTATTATCTGGCCTTGTTCTTCCCCAGAGCTTAAACATGGAGCTGCATTTTCTCTCACATGCAAGACGCAAGATTTAGTTATTTTTTACTGTAAAAGCACTTTAACTGCCATAGAAATCCTAGTAAAGATAAAACTGTTATTTTACTACAGCACAGTCAGACATGGTCCAACACCAATCATGTTGACTAATTACTACTTTGCTCCACAGACTGCCCATAAGTTTCCTTCAGGAGGATTATACAGTGAGCTAAAGGAACAATTCTGGGCAGGGTTTCACAGCATCAATTCTAACTGAAGCTGATCCCACCCCATACATCTTCCCAGCCCCTGAACTGTGCCCATTCAGCTGTATGTGGGATCGTGTTGGGAACCAGCCAAGTGGACTGATCTGGCTACAGGGTAACCCAGCAAGAAGCAGCAGGGCCGGACACTGAAAAAAGGCAAAGCAATTTTGTTTGCATCAATTCCCTGCCCTGATTCACACGTCTCCACAAACGTGTGTCACCAGGATGGCAAGGCAGAAACTGTTGAAGCCATGTTGAAGCCAGCACTTCTGCCAAGAAAGTGTACATGGGAAAAATGGGATCAGTCATCTCTCCGAAGACAGATTTTTTTTTTTTTTAATATGCAACAGAAGTGATGGATTTAATGATTAAATTAAAAACTTATGTCTATACATATGGTGGACTGTTTTCTTCCAAACTTAAACTGATTAACTCCAGGATACAACTCTCTTGAGTTAATCAAGACACACTCAATGAAGCATGCCTTATCTGTTTATGATAGGCCCTATTTACAACTTCTAACTTTTGGAGAATGTAACCTCACAGCAATCAAGAGAAATTCAGACATAGGTACATCACCACTTCCATTATATCATAATCTAAATTTCAAGTCCAATACATACATAAATAAGACTCATGTGCTTCACAACAGAAGTATTATTTGGCTACTGTAACTGGGTCATATATCTGATTTGGTACTTCACTGATTTTAAAACTCACAAATACATTAAAAAGCACAAAAATGTGTTCATCTTCTTAAAAAATTTGTTTCTTCTTAACTTCTGCTGACCTGCTATTTCCAAGATCTTCAATAGGTTTCTAATAATATTATAACAGAATCATAACAATTTGAGATTAAGCTGTAAGTATCTAGCTACAAAAGGACAACAAACAGAAAAGGAAACTCAAATATTTTTCTTAGCCTGGAAATTCTAGTGAAACGTAAAGGCAATTTACCTTCTAGAACCTTTTTATGCTTCCATGCTACAAATCAATTTGAACCACCCTCTTCTGTAAGAGTATAGTTCCTCTGTAAATTCCACTTCTCATGCCAAAGAACAGATAAAACAGAAATAGACTGACTTCTTTTTTTATTGCATCATTTGAAGGGTTTTGGAAGTTTGTAGTTCCTAACCTGTACTAAGACAGCCTCTAGAGACAGACTGCATTTCTAGAAGTGTAAAAAAAAACCCAAACCATGTTTTTACATCTTCCCTGTGCTCTCTTTCTGTGAGCATGAACCAGATCATATGTGGAACCCAAGATAAGTAGGCAGCACATCATACAGCCAAGTAACACATTTTGTGCACTCAATACAGACCCACATTAACATACTATTATAAATTTGATTTAGAGCCATTATATCTAAAATGTCATATCTAGCAAGCACGCTATCAGAAATAAAATTTGAACAGTAATGTGATTTAGGTAATTGAAATAGCTTCCTACATAGAAAGCATCAAATTCTGTCTGTTGTCATGGCTTTGAGAGACAAGTTTTGGAAAATACTAATGAAAAGGCTCAAAGTGTCTTTCTTCCCTGATGTCTTTCCATGGTTTAGCCAAAGATTATGGTCCCAACAGGGGTGGAAGAACAGGACTTCCCAATGCAAAGTCTGCCTTTACACTTAGTTCACTGATGAATGTGAATTTGAAGTGGAAAACCCAAACAACAAGCTGGAGTACACCATTCTGCCTTTGGCTGATGTCTTCCCACAGAGCATCACCATAGATGTCTCCAGGCAGATGTCTCCAAAATGTCACCAGATCTTCTCCAGTATCACAATACAAGCAGTGATATCAATGAAGAAGCCATAGGCTGTATCAGGTTGAAAAGCATTTCCGAATAGAATACTCAAAATAAGTATTTATTTGGTATTTAAATCTCACATTACTTCTAGAAATCTCAGATCTCCTTTCTTCACTTTTCCAGCAGCTCTGTTTTACCTGGTGCTGAAGTAGCATGCCATGTGGTGCTTTCTTACAGAAACACTGCACAGGAGTCCCATGACCTGTGTCCATTTTATGCTACTAAGTGCTGCTGTGGGTAAACTCTGTTGCGTAACCTGCATGATAACACACTGCTGCCTGCCAGGAATGGAAATAAAGAAATAAAAGGGTGAGCAAGCTAATTCAGAAAGGACCAAAAAACTATACAGATGGGAAGAGGAGGCAAGAGGAGAAGAGGTAGAAAACAGGTAATACATAAAAACTCATGGGCCATCAGAAAGTGACTCATAGCTAATGACACGTGTTGTTAGCTGCTAGCACAGGCAGCACAAAAGTGTTTTCCAAAGTGCATGATGGAAAACTCATGACAATACAAATTCTGACATATTTTCTTTAAAGTAACCAAAATAGTCACACCCTTCTCTAGCAGACAAACTTTTAATTATACTTTTTAAGAAGAAAACCTGAAATGCCTGGTGACACCATTTCTGAAAACAAAAACAAACCCAAACCACTAAGAAAGGAGTAATTTGTTTAGTGTATGTGGAAACAAACAGATTTCTAGATGAAGCAAATATCAAGTTGAAGAGGGATTAAGGAACCCAGACAATGAAACGAGAAGATTCAGTAAATTATTCTCTTTCAAGGAATAATACAGGAAAACACCTTTCAAATAAAGGTACACTGGGTAAAAGCAACACATACAACATAAATAATGGACACGACCACCAGAAAGGATGCTTTTAGAACAGAATCATAGAATAACTCATGTTGGAACAGACCTTGAAGGTCAGCAAGCCCAAGCTCCTGCTTAAAGCAGATCAAACACAGTCAGTTACCCAAATATTTCCCCAGCAAATATTTTTTAAGTTCAATTTGTTGTTCACATATCTGCATAATTACAAACAGTGCTGAAATCTGATGGTGGGACCCTATTTGAAATAATTTATGCCCTGAACAATCCAAGTACAGACAACAGAGATCACAAAAGTGGTAAACACAGGGCACAAAAGTGATAATCAGGTGGCCTAAATCACACCTAAACCCTTTTGTCTAGTATTTCCTACTAGATGGCTCCACGGAACTCCCTGCTCAGACCTTAGCCCTTCTGAACTGAATTTTGGAGGCACCTGGTTGTCTCTTCTGACTAAGCATAAAGACTTCATCAGAACTTGAGTATGTTTCTTCCTACCCACTAGTGAGCTTCTTTGGAGTAGTAAAATAAACATTGTTGTTCTCTGAAACCTTTGAAAGAAAACAATACAGATAGAAACTACACCATCCCAACACTGCTGAAGAAGAAACTTAGGTGGCATGACTACAGGACCTAGAATTCAGTCTCTGCCCTATCCCCCCAGGGCCATTACTAAAAGCTCTTATGGGAAATGCTGCCACACCACATGATGTGGTTACATCCATGCAGCTGTGTATTCCTCAGGTTCATTTCGGGGCTACATACTGGGAAATACATGCAGGGAATTAAAAAAAAAAAACAAAAAAAACCCAAACAGCATGGGAAAAACTCAACAACTTGATCTGACACCATTTATAGTCTTCAGATAAAAGCCAGCTAACAAATGTCTACCACAATACTTTACCAAATTCTAGTCAAACAAGGAAAACAGTGCACCTTATAAGAAACAGGATAGCTGAGAGCCCAAACTTCAACTCAACAAGTTTAGACATGTTCAAGACAGTTATGAGTTCTTTTTTTTTTTTTTTTTTTCCAGTGGAAGCACGTTAACTAAGTATAGACAAGAAACTCTCATTGGTCTAAAAAAGCCTTTAAAATAATACTGTCAAGCTAACAGCTTAAAAACAGGTTCTTTTTTGCCTATCAACAGTCTAAAGCATGTAACATGAAAAAAAAGACATTAATTGTAAAAGTAAACTGAAAATATTCTTAAAATGGTATTTATTTACATAAAATTATCAGTAATTTAAATACCCACTGACTGTCCAGTTAACAAGACTTGAGATCAAGATATTCTGCTTGTCCATAAAGGTTTAGAATCAGCTGTCTCTGTTCTGAATACCACTGTATCCTTATCTGAGAAGGCAGCAGGCAGAACACACAAAGTATGCGAGTCATATACCAATTTTTTGTATTTATTTTTTACCAACAAACCCATTTTACACAGATTATTGTATCTCCAAGATGTACATGGCATAGGATAGGATGAAGAAAACTGTCCCATTCCATTACAAAAAGAAGTGACAGCACAGCCAGCCATGAGCCAACCCTTAGAGCTTTGTGATAGACTGTAGGGAAATTATTTCTTTAAATAATATTGCTTACAGATAATTTATTTCCTGAGTTACCCCCTCCCCCTATTTCTGGGCTCAGTTCTCTCCTACAGGGTTTCTGGAAGACACTGGCAGAAAAATAAATCCTGCTGAATGTTTTGCACTTTCCTTTGTATAAATCTCTACCAGGATGCCTGATGCAAGGTTAATTATGCAAAACGTGAATCAGAAAAAATTGTGTGTCAGAAGACTGAAGTAGCACTGAGAGCCAGTGTTTCCTGGAGCCTTATGGCTTGTACATCCCATCTCCTCTGCTCCCTCTAGAGCAATTCTGCTGTGAGCTGTTCTTCCTAAACTTACATCCCTATGGGTTAGAGAACATTAACTGTGGCACAGGGTTTGCCCAGGAGGCTGAAAGTAAAACTGATGAGAATTGTATCAGTTTCATTGAATTTTTCCTTTAAAAAAAGCTAAAAACAAAACAAAAACAAAGAAAGAAAGAAAAAAAAAAAAAAAAGAAAAAAAAAAAAGGAAAAAAGGAAAAAAAAACCACAAAACATACACAAAAAAAACCCCAAACAACACAAGCCACCAGTTATAGTTACAGTAGTTAATTAAACATAGCTGGTGATGGCCTTGAGGCCAACTAGCTCAGAACAACCTACATCCCTGCTATCTAATTCTCAAACTCCCTAACAGAGCACCACATGTAAACTACACTGGGAGTGCTGCATGGCCCACACACAAACCCTTGGGCCAGCCCTGAGAACCTGCTGATAGACCCAGACTGAACCTGCACAAGCAACTGCTGCAATAACCTGACAGCAGGGACAGTGGCATCCAGTAACTCTGAGCATCCCCTCTTGGGTTTTTGTGATCACAGCTACGGCCACTGCAAGGAGGTCAAGTGCTTCATGTGCCAGAACACTGATGCTGGCTACAACCATGCCACTAATCAGTACAAAACATAAGCACAGCCATGAATTAGCCCAGCTTCTAAGTGTTGAAATTTAAGAAAAATGAAATGAACAGTTCTTTTACCTTTATTTTGAATATTATTTGAATTTCAAAAGTCTTTTTTCCCAGGCCTTTCTTCACAATGAAAAGCATCTGACCTGTTCCTCAGTAAAGTTCTAGTCTCACAAAGTTCAGTGAGCCATGGTAAGAAAAAAAAAAATACAATACTCACTTACATTTATTACAGGTAGGGAAAGAGAGGAGAAGGAAAAATGTTGAGCAGAAACAAAAATGTAGGCAACAGAGAATGGGAACAAGGGAAAAAGGAACTGGACAGGATGGGAGAGAAAAGCTTCCACTGACCAAAGGAGAGGAAAATGGTTAAACCTTCTGAAACAACTGAGTTTTCAAAGCATTCAGAAATCTAATAGAAAACAAAAAAGTAACAGAACAAACAGCCCAACATGTCTGTGAAAATGTTGAGGACAACTGTTTCACAAAGTTGAGGATGCCAGAAGAGCAGCTACTTCACACTTTGCTCTATTAGGGCAGGCTCCATCTTAAACATCTCAATGTGTACAGTGATTTGGCTGAAAGTGGTAACGAAAAGCACTCACTGTGCCAAGGAAGGGGAAAAAATGAGTGCAGCAGAAAAAGAACAATTTTTTTTATCTTCAATTAACTGAAATAAGAAAAGCAAATTTCAACAAACTCTTTGAACTTGTTGCTAGAATCTCTTGAGAATGTGATTTAAAGGAGGACTGGCAGTTATTGTACTGGAATATGCACAATGGCAAAGTATTCTAATGCAGGGGAGAGATAGGAAATGCAGTGTGAACAATATGGGCTGCATCAAAAGCAGCCAGTAATAAGGGTCTGAAACTAGAAAGGATCATATTAGGAAAGGAAACAAGGAGACTTTAATGAGTATAAAGGAACAGCATAAACTGACAGGGATAAAAATCAGAAGAGATAAAAGCACAGCATGCATTATTACCACTGTGCAATATAAAAGGCAAACAAAGTTTCAGAAATATTTTAGAAGTAAGAATAAAAACACAAAGTCAGTACATAACAGTAAAGACGAACAAATGGGTAACAAAAAAGAATCAAATGCTGTTCTCTGTATTTCAGCCATCATGAAACAGATCTATTGTAGCTAATACTAAAACCTGATTTTGTTATTAGGCTAAATAATTAGGGAAATTCAATTCAGCAGGACTGGCAGAAATTCACACTATACTTCAGTAAAAAATAGAAGTCATCTCAAAACTAGGAGTGATCATCTTCTGTAATACAGTCCTGGGGAAATTGCCCTAAGACAGGTCAGCATCAAGGAACTAGAGAACTCAAAGTGTATTCATTTGCAAATTATTTTCAACCAGGGTGGAAGAACATTACAAGAAAGTTCCTTCCTCCATGAGGAAATTCAGACACATGGAAGAGCTGCATACCACACCTGGCTGAGGAAAGCCTTAGGAAGATTTTTGAGGACAAGATCTAAATCAAAATTGTTCTGGTAAAGTGAAAAGTGGTTGGTATCAACCAAGTAAAACTTCATAAAGACTAGCAAACTTCTTAGGTATAAATCAGGTAATTCAGCATCACATTGCTCAAGAGGTTAAGTTTGTTCAGTGCAGAACAAAGGACACAATCTCCCAATAAATAAATCGTTGTCCATGTCAGCTGTGGAGTCTGAATTGCAAGTGGTACAAGACAAAACTGGCTTAACCTGTGTTGTTTTATACTTTAGAAAATCAGTTACTCAAGCTTAGAGATGCAGTGGAATTGTGTTCACAAACACTTTAAAAACAAGTCAGAGAAACATGTCAGAAATCATACAGATACACAGAGAAGCACAAGCAAGATCACCCTGAAGTCTTTTTTGGCCATACAGTTCCATTCATCTTTGGCAATATAGCAAAATCAAACATAGAATAAAATATATAGGAATTTCATTGTGCCTCAACTCCAAACAGCAGAAAACAAATAATTCACATTCTGTACTTATTAAATGGCTTACTAATAAAATCTCCCTAATTTTAACACAGTTTAGCTCCCCCCTTTATGGAGCATTATAACAGCATGGAGCTATAACAACATGCAGAAAAACACTGCAGTCTTCACTGTCCAAGACAAAGACAGGAGAGTAGGAACCATCACCTGAATAGCCTGGTTTCCATGAAGCCTGGAATGTTCCAGAAGCCATTCTGGATTAGCTAAGGCTTCCAGACTGTACTCTCAGTCACGTATGATGGCAGTAAATGTTTAGTAGCAGAGACTGCACATTGGAACCACATCTTTGCTACCAAAATTTCATTTTATCTTACTGTGCCACAAAACTGATTTAACTCCATATGCTCTACTGAATATGGAAAAAAAAATGTAATAAGCAAAATTAAAAATTGGTAATTTTCCTGAAAACTGATCTTTTCTTATTGATAGACTAACTAAAATTATTTTTGCAATAATTACTGACAGAAAGGACGTAGCAAAAGAGGAAAAAAAGTCCTTGGTTTGGGGAGAATATCCTAGTTTGTTAGGATTTTCTGTAGTTTCCAGATTAAAATTAGAATGTTAATAAATATAGCAGTGAAAATCAGTAATTATTTATTTACATTGGAATGCCTGGCAGTAGAATTTGGTGCATGCTTGACTTAATAAAAATACCTCCAAAACTGTGAAAGGGGAAAATATTCTGAAAGAAGATCTAATGTTATTTAATAAAGTGCCTGTATATTGAAATACTTGCAGGAAGGAGCTTTCAGAATACCAGCACTATTAACAATTGTTAACATAAAACATGTTACTTATACTCTTATTTTTAAGTACTTTGAATATTCAATATGCAGGTAACTCTGAGGATCAAAGTGAGAACTGAAGTTCCTTATTCCATCAATGACAACATTTGGGGCAAGAGCCAGTTAGATGAGAACAACTCATCTGTCTAAATACCACAAAAACATTCTGAACAGCTTTTTCTTCCCCCCCAATCAACCAACCTATATATATAACATGACTACAGGCTATAAAAATCTTGCATGATCTCCTGTAAGAATTCCTATATTGAAGAACTCAAAGGAGTCAGCCCAAAAAAACTGAACACCCTTGAATTTAGGACAACCAACACTACAGCTCTGCAGACACTGCTTCAGGCTGGCAGTGCTACCAGAAGATGCAGCTCTGCCTCAGGGCAGCCTGGACACTTGTTCTGGCCTCCTCCCTTCTGCTATCGCAGACACATTTCTCTGCCAGGTTAGTTTTAACCCAGATCAACTTCCCAATGCAGTTCACCACAAGGCTCCACAAACGCCTGGGTCAGCAGAGGGGAGAGAACAAACTACTGGGAGCAGAGGGAAGGCAGAATTGCTGCTCCTCTTCACTGCCAGAACCAGCTTAAGATTTAAGGTGTTTGGGGAAAACAACCACCTTATACACTCCATACACTTACTTGCCTATGTTTCTCTGAGTAGTAAATATTCTGGATTTTAAGGGCTTTTTAGTACTTCATCTTATTGTCTTTCAAAAGAATGAAAGCACCAATGCTACTAGAACTTATTGAATGTAGTTGAAGCAAATGCCCAAAGTTCTCTTGACTAATCCATTTGGTAAACTCAGGAATGGCATGGATGGGAATGTTTAGTGTCATCCTTCTAGTAAAAAAAAAAAAAAAAAATCAAAACCAAAAACCACAGTACAGAATTCAGTGCAATTTACTAGCAAGCAGTATTTGCTACAGTAAAATATTGCTTACCTGTATTTATCCAAACTATATGAATCATACAGATTGAATGAATTGATAATCAAATGTATTAAACATAGACAGAAGAAAACTTTTCTGTCTTTTCTGAAATTGTTAGTTGCTTAATTGTTCATTATTTCATAGTATTTCTGTGTGCTATGACAGCATTTTTTTAAACGTTAAATTCACAGCATCACTGTGTAACAAAGTAAGAGAGGAATCACAAGTCATGGATAAGGAAATTCTGTTTTCCCCAGTTATCCATGACCCTGCTACCCTTTCAACATTGTTGTGGAACAGCTGGACTAAGGAGAAAAAAAAAAAAAATCCACAAAATACACTCTGTCCTGAGAAAGGCAGAGCTTACCTATTCTCAGCCAGCCAACTGCCTTGGAAATATATCTCTCAAGTCAAATGACAACAAAGAATAGAAACATCCAATTCCAATTACTTATCTTACAAAAGAACAATGACAAGAAGTTAGTAGGAGTTGAACATGCTAACAAGAAAAACAAAGGAATATTGAGCAAAGCCAAGAAAATTGAAATGTTTTGTTGGTTTAAGCTGGGAAAAATCTCTTATGTCATTTACTAGAGGATGAAAGATGGTGTGGAGATGGCTTAGAGAGCAGATACCAAGAGACTGGGTTTTTATTCCCTCTTCTGCAGACATGTCCTATAAACAACATACCTCATACGCTGAGGTTGTACGAATTGTCATCATACTTGGTCTGACACATTACTGTGACACTTTGTGGAGGTCCTCTCATGACAAGTGCTACAAAACTTGAATAGATCATCAGATACAAACAGTAGCAAACTAACAACTACAGTGTCAAAAAAACCAAAACAAACAAACAAACAAAAACAAAAAACACACCAGAAACCACAACCAAACAAACCAAACCAAAATCCTAAAAATTCTTCATTTTCAAGAATGTTGCATGTCTAGAACAAGGTCTGTTCTAAATTTTGAAAACAGTAGGATAAAGCTATAGGAAAATACCTGTTTCCAACATTAAGCCTAATCTCACTCACCCTTATGACACAATTGAAGCCATCACTTCCCATTAATCAAAATTTTAACAACTTAGATAACACAGCAAAACAATTCCATAAAACTGTGTACCAACTTCAGAGGTCATCCATCACATAGACCCTACCAGGAACTGAAAATCAAGAGATTCATATAGAGACCATTTACCAGAGATCATTTACCTTCTGAGCAAAATAGTATTATAAGCAGTTTAATCCAGGCTCCTACACAAAAGCTTCATAAGACAGTTGGGGAATTGTTTGGTAGTAAGAATATGATGGAAGAAGTAAAGCCTGGGCTGCCAAAGAAAATGGCACAAAGCTCCCATGGGACCCTGGTGTATGTAGCTTGGTCCTGTTCCAGAGTGGACTAGAAAAGGCTCCAAAGAGACAATGTCATGTCCTGATTATGAAGCCTGCTCCTATGCCTCATCTCCTCAGAGATCTAGGATGTACCTTCTGGCTTTTGGCCAAACATTTGATACGTGGCTTGTGCAGGCAGAAGTTTAGGCCACTGTTTGCTGTGATACCTTAACCCTTATCCAGCTGTACAAAGCCCATCCAGAGAAAGACTTCCATCTTGCAAAGTAATCATGGCCTTCCCTAACTGTGAAAATGTATTTTAGAATGTTTTTCTTATATGACACAATATAAGTTTTACATTTGTGAGCACTAAATTTTGAAGTGGGAAAAAAGCAGGCAAGTAAATACACAAGTATCACAGAAGGTGTGTGAGAACTAAAGAAACAAAGCTGAGGTATGAAGGGAATCCATCCAACATGTTAAGGTTCTTTTGGAATTATTAGATATCTTTAAATATTGGCCTATCCTATTGCAGATAAAGCTATATTAATAACAAAAATTCTTAAGCAGTAATAGTAGTAATAATACAAAAATATCTGCATGTGTGAAATTTCTAGCCTTCAAAAACCTACTGCAGCAGCTTACATTGGCCAAAGTAATGAAAAACCAGGATGAGTATTAAAACATTGGTAATTCAAAATAAAGACACAGTTTTCCACAATTTTCATGCTTTTTGGAATCATTATCCTATGCTGTTTTAAATGCTACACATTTGTAAAAAATATTTTGAAATATACATCAAAGCCTGACAGATGCTGAAAACAAAATTTAAAATTAGCTTAGATACTGACTTACAAAGTAACTGTTATGATCACAATCAGTGAGACTTCTGCTACTACATTTTTGCTAAGAAGCTACATCTGTTTGTGCTGCTTATAACTTGTATAGATTAAGCAAGCTCTAGTACTTAAGATAGATTTTAAAATGCTTAATGCACCTGTACAATACTATTTTGACACATTTTCTTGAGTAACCAGCTGTTCATACAATATAATGTAACAGTATAGTTAAAACAGAATCAATACTCTTCCCCTGAAACTTCTTTTGGAATACATTCCTATCCTTCAGGTTCACAGACTGGAAGCTGAGGTATAATACAAACATAAGAGTTAAGTTTCCAAGATTTAAGGCCTTATGATGAGATGCCCCACAATTATTTCTATTTTTCCTACACAATACTGGCAAGGTTTCTTTTTTTTAACCATGCACCTGAACGTTTCCCCTGTATCACTTTGTGTCTTCAGTAATGCAACTTTATTATCTTTTTTTGGCTTCCGTAAGTGCAATCTTGTTACCTTTTAAATTCATTTGAAAGCTGGTACTACAAAAATATTTCCCTCACTCATTGCTTTGGTTATAGTTCTTTGTGTTCTTTCTCCTTCCTGATGAACCATATCACAAACAACATACTTGCTCTCAATTTCAAGGCTCTTGCAGAGCCTTGGTCTATTCTAGTTCTACTTGGTAAATTTGAACCTTTGCTCCATAACCAGTTGTCAAAACGTAAGGAAGAAAATACTAGTGTTTGTCTAGCAGCTGAGGCAGAAAACAAGCCATCTGTGAAAATCCTCAGGGTCACAATGAAACCCTCCTTTAAATATCTCCTCCAAGTCTGATGCCCATGAATCATTCACTGATGGTGAGATACCCAGGGTACTTGAACTTCTGCCTGCCCTTTTGCTCATAACGTTCTCACAGCTTCCTTGTGCTTTCCCAATACATTTCTTGTATTTGCATGCTGCCTTATCTTCACATTTAAATTAAGAAATTGTTTGTGCAGAAGCAATCTTTGCTTATGCATTTGTGCTGTATGTAGTATAATGGTGCCCTGGCCTCTAGGCACAATTACAATATAAAAAATAAAAATGAACTGTTCACCTGAGATTAAGTCTCCTGACAATGCTATTCATGAAGCTGTATCTCTCAAGCAATGATAAAAAGATGCTGTAGCATCATGCTCTACTATCAGTGACTCTCCAGGCACTGACACCACAAAGAAACTGATTCCTGGTTCATCACCTACAGGAAACTCGAATGGTTCCCTACAGATACCTGTGCCCACAGTACCATGGGAATTTCTACTGATAAACAAGTAAAATGCCAATGACAGAGACTTGAGCAGAGCTGTCCTAGTGAAGAACCCCGTGCTCCCTTGATGTAGGCCAATTTCTGGAAAGAGCTGAGAACCCCTGGCACCTCACAGAAGCAGATTCAAGGCAGTTTTCCATCTGCCCGATTAAACTTCATCGAATTTGCTTAAAACATGGCCCTTACCATGTGTTAATACCAACCCACAGCATTCTCCAACCTGGTGTTGTTCCTCAATGGAGGCATCCATAGCTGAGGAGTTACTCTATTTTGGCTTTGCTGGTTTAATGCACAGCTCTTCATTTTATCATTACTTAGACTGCACTTAGACTGAACATTCAGTGGAACATTTCCTATAATGGGATAAAGCGGCTGAACAATTTGACTGGCTAATAGCAGTTTAGACATGTGATTACAGTACAGAAAATGGTCTGACATATGCTCTTTTATCTGGTTTACACGAGGCACATTAATCCAACTGGAAAGCAGAGAAGTGAAAAGGAAGATAGGACCAAGTAGTTACATGAGGCAAAAAAAATTTACTTATTCCTGCATCTGCTTAGTTAATTGTAATCAGTATTCTGCAAATAGCAAAATAAAACCACTTTCTACACAAAATGGATGCAACTACAAAAGACCTATCTATAGTCTATATTTACTCTATGAAAGTAGAAAAATCAGTATTTTAAATTAAAACTTAGTTAATGACTTATGTCATAAGGCCTTTATCAACATTACAGGTTTTCCATAAAGACAGAGGACACCAGCCATGCTTAGCACCAAACCAGACAGAAGCAATCATGTGAAGAAAAAAAAATTCTGATTAATTTTAATGTTTTTCTCAGCCCATTTCTGGCTCTTATAAAAATGCTTTAAATCATATCAGCATAGTCACATACTTTTACAGGAAAATTTAATTTCCTCCTAAAACTAGTTGACAGTAGTCCCATGACACCAAAAAACCTGATATAAATTAATTACCTCTTAAGCACCAACTTTTCATCATGAGAGTGTACACAGCTTCAAGCTGGCCTACACAATACATCAATTTTCAGGAACTATTTTGCTTTTTTGTGTGTGAATTGGTACATTTCGGTTGGAGTTGCATTTTTCTTCTTTAAACTTCTTCTAAAATAAAATATTCAGATACTTCCTATAGGAAGGTTTGGATTCTACGTGTAGAAATAAAAACAAAGTATGCAAAACTAAGAGTCAAGCAGATGAACCAAGGACTTTACCATGTGTATATATTGGCCAACCACTTTCAACCTTTGCTAGATGAAAATTGTTATCAAACAAACACGTCAGACAATGAAAAGAGGGAGCTGCAAACAATGCATCCCCACCAAACTCAGGGGCTGAATGTCAAAATCATTGAAGGGAAACTTTCATCAGCGACAACAAGAAAAATTCCATATATCCCAAACTAATGATAGTTCTGTCCTGGGATATTTAAGTAATGCGTATTTACAAAACTGTAATACAGGAAGGCACAGTCTGTATGCCTTTAGGTCCGGCCCAGCAGAACCTCTTGCTGGTGTTTAGGACTCCCACTGTGACATGATGGTTGGACTCCAGAATCTCAAAGGTCTTCTCCAACCTAAACAACTCCAATTCAGAAACTCACGGCAAGACCCTGAGTGGGCGTTTAGCAAAGCGCCAGCAACTCACCTGGGTAAAGGGGGTGTCAGACTGAAAGCATCCCCACAAAACAAAGGGCAACAAAACTCTGAAGCCCCCGAGGCTCCAACAGACTCTGCAGCGCAGGGGTCGTTTTGCCAGCAATCGTTACGTTTCTTCCCCAAAATGCGCTCGCCCAGCTTTGCCCTATTACCGCTGCCATCAGGTATGTCATGGCAAGATCCATCCTACTCAAAAATAACCCGCGGGGAGCGCAGCCAGCTCGGCAGCGGCCGCCAGGCCTCTCCCTGCCCAGCCCGCCGCGGTACCTCACGCCTGTCAGCGGCAGAGCGGCCATACCCGCCCCTCTGCCCGGCTCTCTCAGCGGGTCGCTGGCACCCCCGGCTCCCCGTACCCGTGGCTGAGGGAAACTTGGGCGCTCCCGCCCGGGTCTGAGGGGAGAGGAGCGGCTCCCGCAAAAAGGGGCTCCCCTGGGGACCTGGGGTGGGGGGGCAGCGGCGCGGCCGTTGGGGCTGACGAACACCCGCGCCCCCGGCGGGGAGAGGCCGCGGTGAAGGGAAATCTACCGGAGTCGAGGGAGAGGCACCCCCCCCCCCCCCCCCCACACACACACACACACCTCCCCCACCGCCGCCGTCATCCCCTCAACACACATCCCACCCCTCGGTTTGTGTTTGTTGTGCTTCGCCACTCTCCCGGCGGCGCGTCCCTCGGTGAGAGGCTGCCGCCTGACAGCTCCCTCAGCCGCTCCCCACCTCCAAGCACACGGCGGGGCTGGCGGGGAAGAAACTCCTGCCTCAACTTTGAGTGTGCGCCTCCGCAGCCGCCTGGGCTGGAGAAGGAGGGGGAGGGAGGGGGGGTGTTCTCCTCGCCACCCGCCGAGAACTGTCTTTTCTTTCCCAAAAAGAGGAGGGGGGGAATAAAAAGGGAAAGCGACGAGGAACTACCGTCAAACGCAGGGAGTAGCCAGACGACGCTGAAGGCAGCCAAGCGTCCTGGAGGAGAAGAGACCCAAAAAGGAGAAGGGGGATAGTGCAATGGCAAGGGTAAAAAAAAAAAAAAAAAAAAAAAAAAAAAAAAGGAGGAAGAGGGTGAAGAGGGAAGAGCCACTGAGAAGCTCGGAAGGAGGAGGAAAAAAAAGGATAGGGACGGGGAAAGAAAAGTGGAAAAGGGGAGAGCAGGCGGAGGAAGACAAAGGTGAAAAAGGAGGAGGGGAAAGTGCAAAGGGGAGAGGAGAAGAAAGAAGGGCCCTTCTCAAAATGGCATTAGGCAGGAGGGAGGGGGGGCAGGAGCAGTGAGTCTCCTCTGACAGCTCTGCCTGCGCCTGGCCGCCTGCCCCTCTCTGCCTCGCACACACAAACGCTGAACTTACTTCTTTCTGGCTCTCTGGAAAGGGGAAGCGCCATCTTTGCGAGGCCGGCCCCTAGGTCTTTTGTCTGTGGCTGCTGCTGCTGCTGCTGGGGGGGGAGCTCCAGGCTCGGGGGGCTGCTGCTGCTGCTGAGGCGGCTCCACCACCGCCACCACCAGACTCTTGTCCTCCGTTGACATCCTAGTCAGCAGGACGAGAGAGACACATGGATGATGATGATGAGGATGAAGATGAGGATGGTGATGGGGATCCCGATGCTCCTCCTGCTCCCGCGGCTCCTCTCCTCCTCACCTCCGCCTTCTCCACCTCCGCCTCGCATTGCTGGCCTCAGCCGCCGCCGACCAGCACAGGTAGCAGGGGGAGCAGCATGGGGAAAGCAGGAGGGGAGGAGGAGTGGGGGGGCGAAGAGAAAGATCGCAGAGGAAGGAAGGGTCTCACACACAATAACACCCCCTCCCTGGCTCGGCGGGGTCTGTCGGGGCTGGGGGAGGTGGCGGACGAGGTGAAGAGAGCGAGCGAGAGGCGGCTGATCCCGCCGCTGGGCGCCCCCCCCCCCTCTCAGAGGCCCCGGGAGCTGGCGGCGGCTCCGGCTCCTGCGCTGCCCGGCTGCGGCGGCCGCCGCTTCATTGTACACTGGCCCTGCGCCCTCCCCCCGCGCAGAGCCCCCGGGGGCGGAGGAGGAGCAGGCGGCGGCGGTGGTGGTGGTGGTGGCGGAGGTGGCAGGGGCCGAGGCCGAGCGAAGGAAGTTTTGACAGCTCCAGCTGTTGTGTGTGTCGAGGGCTGAGTCCGGCCGGGCTCCGGGTCCCCTTCCCAGCCGGGCCGGGAGCAGGAAGTTAAACTTTGGGGAAAGAAGGAGGAGGAAGGGTGAAAAAGGGGGAGGAGGAAGGGGGAGGAGGAGGCTCCCTCCCCCCCTCCCCGCGGGGTGGAGAAGGGATCCCGGCGCTGCCCTGGTGTGTAACACCCCCACCCCCCCACCCCCCTCCGCCTCCTTTCCCTCCCCCCGCCAGTGCGACACATAGACACAGAACCCGCCCGCCGCCCTCCTCCCCCTGCCGCGGCCCCACACTGCGCCTGCCCGCCCCGCCCGCTCCCCTCCCGTCCCACGGCGCAGACACCCATCCGCCGCCGACACTGACCTCACGGGCTGGCTGCCGCGGCGGGCTGCGGGGAAAGTGCGGAGCGGGGACGGGACGAGACGGGACGGGACGCGATGCGATGCGATGCCACGCCACGGGGCGCTCCTCGCACCCACCCCGCACCGCGCCCCGCGGGTGCCGGCAGCCCGCTCGCTCCCCCACCCTCTCCCCGCCCTTGTTTTTTATTTATTTTTCCCCGCGGCTCCGTGGGGGGAAAAAAAAAAAAAAAAGAAAAAAAAACAACGAAAAAAAGAGCCCCATCCGGATGAAAGTGGCCGCATCGCTTCACGTTGCCCCTGTCCCCACACATGGGTTGAGACCCCCAGGACGGCGGCTGCGGGGTCAGCGCTCGCCTTTCCCTGTCCCCAGAGAGCCAGGGCACCGCTGGCTGCAGCCTGGGGGCGCCGAGCCCCCCATTTCTCTCTGCGTGCGTCTGCGACTCTGGGGGGAGAAAGGCAGCGAGGGTCGGCGAGCTGGGGCCACCCCGGGGGAGGGGAGGAAGGGAGCAGAGTTCAGCGCTGTGTGCGAGGGAGACAAAGTCTGGGGTGCGTGGCCGCTTTCCAGCAGCTCCGGCTGGAACAGCTGCGGCCGCTCGGGACAGGGGGGGGGGAGCATCCCCCGGGCAGGGGCCTAGCTGGCTGCCCGCCCGCCCGGCTGCGCCGCGGCTCGGGGCGGGGTTAAGCCTCATTACACGGGATTTAACGTGTCCCGGAGGCCAGGAGGGACTATGGCTCCGAAGGGGAGGGGGGAACGCTACGCACCTCGTAGCCAGAGAAAAGTCCGGCTACGAGGCGAGGAAACGGGCCGCGCCCCCGGACTTTCCCCCCGGGCCCTGCCCAGAACAGGGCGGGGAGCGGGGCCGTGGCTCTGCCCGGCTCAGGGCCCCCCCGCTGCCGCGCCTCCGCACCGGGCACCGCCCTGAGGGCAGCCCCTGAGGCGGCCTCCCCGCTCCCTGCCTGCTGGCCTGCCTGCCTCCCTCCCTCCCTGCCTGCTTGCCTGCCTGCCTCTCTCCCTCCCTCCCTCCCTCCCTGCCTGCTTCCCTGCCTGCCTGCTTGCTTCCCTGCCTCCCTTCCTCCCTCCCTGCCTGCCTGCTTCCCTCCCTGCCTCCCTGCCTGCTTCCCTGCCTTCCTGCCTGCTTCCCTCCCTGCCTGCCTGCTTCCCTCCCTGCCTGCTTCCCTCCCTGCCTCTCTCCCCCCCTGCCTCTCTCCCCCCCTGCCTCTCTCCCCCCCTGCCTCTCTCCCCCCCTGCCTCTCTCCCCCCCTGCCTCTCTCCCCCCCTGCCTCTCTCCCCCCCTGCCTCTCTCCCCCCCTGCCTCTCTCCCTCCCTGCCTCTCTCCATCCCTGCTTCCATGCCGCCGAGGGCAGAGCTGCAGGGCCTCTCTCCCCAGGCCGGGCGTCCCCTCCCTCTCTGTGTCCGGAGCTGGAGCAGCATGTGCCAAGGGAGTAATTCAGTGCCCTGATGCTGCTGAATCATGAAATGGGTCGTACGGATAGAAAAGCGATGAACCCTGTTCCCCTGCAGCATGCAGAGGTGACTCATTTGGGGGCGGGCGTCTTGGAGAACTTTGCCAGACGTAGAGAAATCGTAGGGAGCGATTCCTCTTCGGCTCTTGATAGGTACAGATACATCTTGAGAGCTCTGTCACTAAGTGTTTCTCCCTTGTGATTTAGATTCTTGCTCTCTGTTTAAATCCCAGTTGATAAAAATGGCCTAGAGTAGGACCCAGGTACAACGAGGAAAGGAGGGAAGGAGAAGCTAATATTTGACACAACATTTTTTTTTTTTAAATGTAAAAATAAACAGCAATCCAGAGTTTTGCACCGTTCTTTCTGAAAATTTTCACTTGTCACCCTCATGTGTCAAGTTCATGTAAACTTAATATGTTTACATGTTGTCTAACATACAAGAAGGTGCCTTTGAATGTTTAAAGTTGGACAAGTTACCATAATTTAACTGAAAACATTCAATGCCATACAGGCCCAGAGTTGGGTGGAGTAGAGAGAAAGAAAAAAAAAAAAAAAAAAAAAAAAAAAAAAAAGCAGAGAAAGGGAGGGAGAGGGAAGTAAAGGGCCACAGCCTTTGCTCAGTGGGATCACTGGTTTGGCATTTGCTAGAGTTGCCAGGTTGCCATCTGGTCTGCTAAAAAAAATGGCCATCTCCTGAAACCCTGACTGTGCATGTGCAGCTCTGCTGTGCCTGTGACACGGCTTGGGTGAGCCTAGGATGTGTCAGAGCTACTATGCATGTGCAAATTGATTTGAGCTGAGACACGTGAGCAGGCTGTAGGCTCAGATCATCTGCTAGGTGTATGGGGAATAGCTGTCACGCCCCACAGCAGAAATACATTCTGTGAAATCACTAGATTCAGTTGTCCACACATGGTTCATCTGGTCCTCCCACGTAAACATTATTTAATACTTCTAGGTCAGCTGTAAATGGTTGAGCTTTGGGCATTTACTCAAAATTTATGTAGCTGTCGCTATAGAATCTGAGCAGAGGCAGAACAAAGATAGGTATGGTGGAGTGTGGTCTAGGACAAGAGTGTTAAGGGACTTATACCTGTTAATTATACTACTGTGCCTTACCTCATTAAGTGTCTGAACAAAGCTAGGCAGGTCTGTCCTGGGAACTGCTGCAGCCATTGGCTTGGTAATCAGAAGTGTGAAGACTTGCAGGACTGAGGGAGACTTACGAGCAGGAACTCAAAGCAGAGATTCAATTGTAGGAAACTATTTGCTAGAATTATTTATCAGTCAGTGAAGGCAGGGGAACAACCTAGGAGAAACTGTGTCACCAAACATAAGTCCACTATAGGGGTGCTTTGTTGATTCAGGACATTAGAGCAGCTCTGTGAGGAAAATATTTTGCATTTGTACCTGGCCCACACTATCCACCTATAAATTATCTGTCTGGAAAACACATTTTTTACAGCAGAGACATTGTATTAAATTAACAGGTCCTCTGCTTTACTGAATGTTATGAGGTCTTCCAGTTCATTGTAAACTGAATCAGGTGAAGTGACAAACTTGTTTTGGTTTGTTTTTTTCACTGTCAGGCAGAGGCAACTTTGAAACTTTCAACTAGAATTTTACATTGTAACATCCCTCAAAATAAACATTTAAGTGTTTTGGGAACTGTTGCTGAAATACAAGTGATACATAAGTGAAATGCAAGACTGATCAAACAAAGCATGCTAGTGGTTTTAATTTCAAAACATCTTAAGTTGTTCCAGTGTGCTCAATGACAAAGAACAGTATTTTCATGCATATCAATATAACAAGTTGAAGACAGGACACTGTCTTAAATCAGGTACCTAAGGAAAATGATCTTGTTACATTAAATGAAAGTTACGACTGTTTTATAAATACCATTGTACCATTATACAACTGGGTGCCACAGTATAGGAAGGACACTGAGGTGCTGGAGAGGGTGCAGAGAAGGGTAAGAGGCTGATTAGTGGTCTGGAGGACACGTCTTATGAGGAGAAGCTGAGGGATCTGTTCAGCCTGGAGAAGAGGAGACTGAGAGGAAACTCACTACACCTTAATACAACTCTCACCCTCTACAACTACCTGAAAGGAGGTTGTAGTGAGGCAGGTGTTGGCCTCTTCTTCCTAGTGACTGGTGATAGGACAAGAGAAAATGTGTTCAAGTGGCTCCAGGGCAAGTTCAGATTGGTATCTTCACTGAAAGAGTGCTGAAGCATTGGAACAAGTTGCCCAGGGAAGTGGTGAAGTCACCATCCCTGGGGGTGGTCAAAAAATAGGTAGACGTGGTGCTTTGGGAGATGATTTAGTGGTCAAAGACATGTAGGACTGACAGCTGGACTTGAGAATCTTGAAGATCCTTCCCAACTTTGAAATTCTATGATTCTAACTAACAGAAATAATGGGATTTTAAAATCATTTTTGTGGCCCTCCTCTGGACCTGCTCCATTACCTTCCTGTGCTGAGGAGCCCAGAACTGGACACAGCACTGCAGGTGAGGGTCTCACCAGAGTGGGGCAGAATCACATCCCTCAACCTGCTTGTCATTCTTATTTAATGCAGCCCGGGACATGAATATCATAAATAGTTCATTTAAGATATGTCAAACACATGCTAACATTTTAAATTCTCAGTATATTGAACCACTTTGTTTTTAACCTGTGCTAAATTGATAATTTACTGCAGTAAACATCTTACTTCAGTATGCTGCTCTGAAAACTGCAGAGATTCTGGTGCTGGTGCACATCTCATTTGGCTATCCTTGCTGCAAGAGCATCAAACTGCAGGAAGAGGTGCAGTGGGCAGTTGAGGGTAGTGACCACAAAAATGCCAATGGCAGGTTTTTTACATCTGCATTTGTAGTCAGCCAAGTAGTTCAGAAATTGCTAAATAACTTGTTTTTTTCAGTATTAAAAAAAAAACAAAAACAAAAACAAAAGAGCCAAGCCCAAGATAATTTAAAAGAGTTCTAGACAAAGCTTAAATCAAGTGGCAAAATCAGGATTACATCATACAAATATGTGCCTCCTGTTTTATTTTTTCTGAACTTGGCTGGACTGGAAAACATGATAGCATATGTTAATTACCATATGCTAATGAATGCATCGTAGAAGTCTAGTGTTAAACTTGAAATGTTTGTTTCTTCTTTTCATCAGTTTTGCTTACTTGTCATCTTGTAGATCTGCCTTACTTTAGGCAATGCTATAACCTAGATAGTGGGTACAATGTACCCTTGAGCAGTGGTGACTTTCCCAGCAGTTTGGTGAGATGCTGACTGCTGCAGATGGTGGGGGATAAGCCTCGCTTCTCATCCTGAGCAGCATTTCCAGACAGATGGAGAAATCCAGTTATCAGGTGCTCCGGAGCAATGGACAGAATGTGTGGAGGTCAAGTCCCCCTAAAATCCATCTAACTGTTCTCTTTGGAGGCAGCATGGTCTATGAGGAGTAGAACTTAATTCTAGTTCCTGACTTGCATTCATAGCTGCTCCCCACACAAATTAATCCTGAGTTTGTTTGAACATGGACTAATACAGCCTCAGCTCCCCATCCCCTGCCTGCTTTAACTTGGTTAGTTTAGTATGTGTTAAAGGCATCCTTGCCCATGCTGTGATATATGTGCTCACCTCACACCTTTACACCTTCCTCTCTCCAAAACCTAAGTTCTTTTCATCATATTAAGCTATTCTCGGCTAATGTGACTGAGAAACACACTATTTTATCTATTAGGATGGGGCCAAAAATGTTAAGTGCCCAAGATGTAAGCCCCTAGGGCTTGTCTATATAATGAGTTATTACACGTGGAGGCTTTTATCTTTGTAAAAAAATGTTCTTTTTGTGCACACCAAAGTGTGAATTTAAAACTAGTGGTTATAGTATAACCTTCATGCAGACTCATTCATTCTGGCATCCTCTGGCATTTTTTCAGAATAACTCCTACTTCTTAATGAATTTAAATTAAATCAAATAGGGTTCTCGTGTTGGAGTGACTTTGTCCACAAAAGGAATGATGCTTGCCTGACTCGGGTAGTATTATTAGTAATGCCTTCTTATGTGGAGAAGCTTTGTCTATTAGGAATGTTAATTTTGCACATGTTTGCACTTAATAAAAGCATCACTTGTTTACATTTCAATTTTGCTATTTGGGCAAGTGATGCACTATACTGAATTCATCATGTTATTCAACACCAAGGCCATGATCCTGAGGATGCTAATTAGGCAGATAAGTAACTAAATCCATAAGTAGTTTCCCTGAAGACAACCACCTGAATAAAGTTTGTTCTGTGTTTAAATATTTGCAAGAAATGCTTAAATTCTTCCTAAACTTGCAATTTATATAATTTTTTTAGTAGGAACAATGGGCTGTGCTCTATTGTCTTTTGTTAGCATCCATATGAAGGCACATAAAGCCTCCACAGGTTACATATGAACTTAAGTTCCATTCTTTGTGACTTACCTAATCCATTGCAATTCCTATCTTAGTTACAACTTCCTCTACAGAAGAACAAAAAACTGGTGTGAAGCTAGGACTTAATGCAGAACGTTAAATAAATGTCTGAGCAGTGTTTGCCATTTGCAGGGGTGGTGTGTTACACTCAGATTATTTAACAGAAATAATTCAAACCTGGCCATGAAATGGAGGAAAGGATTAGCTTGTGTACAGTCAGACATTTTATTTTTTAGTAGACCTATGCTTTTATTCAGTGTTTTGTACAGCACCCAGTGCATAGGGTTCCTGGTTCCTTATAATCTTAATAAGATTAAGATCTTAATCTTGGGTGCTATGATGACAAGAATTTAGATACTCTTGCTATAAATCACCTTGTCATATATTGTCAGTTTTGCAACAAAATAATCTCTGTCCCAGATGGGATGGCCTCACTTTTAAAGGAGTTTAATGTAGGAGAGGTGGGTGCCTTGCGTTGAAGTCAGGTAAACACTAGGAGTCCAATTCTCTTTGTAGCTGTTTACTTCAATAAAACTATGTGTCTAGTAAGGAGGGCAAAGTAAGGAGTAAGGAGGGTAAAATTTGGCCTTTGGGTTTTGAAGTTAATTGCAGACAATTACTGGGGACATGTCAGCTACATGAGGTCCAGCCAGAATTCAGTCCTTCACTTCTTTAATAACTAATGTTTTAAATGTAATCAGCTGCACACCAATATGGAAACAACAGTAGAGCCTCCACAGTCAGGACTATACCAAGATTCTAAATTACATATATAATAAAGTCTGTGCGTGCATTTTCTGGCTGAGAATGATGATATATTTCATCCCCAAATGAAATTTCTCTCCAAGCCATAGCCCCTCAACAAAACCACACTTTTTAATGGAAGTCCCGATACCACCTTGATTACAGTGCAGCAAACATTGCCATCATAATCCCATTTCATCCTTAGGCAAGAACTGCATCCCTGGAGGCCTGTCTGCCTTTCTTTGCTAGTGACCAATTTTGCAAAAATGGCCTTTCCTGCAATACATTTTGTTATTTAACCTCTACTTCCCAGGGAAGATGCATGGGAAGCTGCTAGTGCTCCCTCCATGCTTCTTACATCCCTCCTGGCACTCCCTGCAGCCCTAGTCCTGGAGGATCACACAGCACCCAGGGATGCAGAGTAATGCAGGGGGAGCAGCTGTCCCAGGGGCAGTCCTCATCCAGGTGGGTGAGGATAGAGCTGGTTGCAGAGAAGGGCTGTGGGCACACTGGAACAGCCTGCAGTGTGCCCAGCAGGAATGACTTCATTTGGAAAAGCCTTTCAGCATCTCCAGGCTTCTGCAGTGTTTGCATGGTAAGTAAAATGTGATTAGTTTCTCACTGCCATCTTGATTCAGTGAGTAGATTTTGTGTGTGGACAGTGATATTGACAGGACAAATTTGCAAAGCTATCTGAAGCTGGGATCTTTTCCTTCTACAAACACATAAATGTAGGAGTATACTTGTGGTTCTTAATTTTTTATCTCCTGCCTTCTTAAATCAAAGTAATAAATCTGTATGATCAAAAGAGCTAGAATAATCAATCTCTTCTTACATGATTGATCTGAAAATCCTAATTAAGGCTAGAGAGAAATTAAATACAAGGTTTCTTGTTCTCTCTACAACATTGTCAAGTACAATAGAATCTTCTATTATGGAACTCCTACAGTTCTAATGTACAGAGTAAAATCATGCAGCTGAGATACAAGGCTTTTACTTGTTTTTAGAGAAAGTATCTGCTGGGAGGGCACTTCTGTTGTCCTATTCCCTTCTATTTAGGTTCTCATATGCTGTTAATCACCATGGTATCTTACAGCTTTATAAAAAGTGCACCATATGTGATAAATCGTTAATATTAAGAATGAAGGTTCTGGATAAAAATATTCTTCACAAATCTAAAGCATAAGATGGGCAATAATGGACATACCCAGACAAGCAGCCTGAGTAAAAGGAGAAAGTGTAAATACAAGAGGTGAGGTCAAAATCATTCTTTAGGTGATGATATCACATCCAGTCACTGTGTATGAGTTAATGACATACTCACTCCTTTCCTAACCTGTGCTACAGCAAGCTAGAGAAGAGAGACCATGTGTAAGACATATCCTAAACCCTTCTTTGCAGTGCAGAAGAGTCCCTGCTTTGCTGTGTTCAAGGTCACCAGTCAAATGAAGAGAATTTGTTGATAAATACAAAGTAAGCTTGTGCATTTATTGTTAAATAACTGCACACGTAATTCCAATCCAAAACATAAAGCAAAATGAGAGACTGTAATTCCATTAGAAAAAAATGCACTACAGTGGTAATAAGTTACCCTTCAAGTGGAGATCTCAGTTACACATTTTCATTTCCCACTTAGTTTCAGCCAGATCTGTTTTCTATTTATATTGTAAATGTCAACATAAATAATTTTACCTATCTCTTGTATCCCTCACTACTCAATTCTTTATCTTGATGGAAAGCAAAAGTAATTATATTTATAAATGGAATGCCTGTTTTGCTTAAGTACCACATACAACTCTCTCCTCTAGGAGGGATTTTTATAATTCCTCAAAAAATGCCTTGGCAAGGATCAACCCACCAGTTGGTAGTGTGGATCCAGCCTTTAGGGACAGAACTCAGGATTCTGATCCCCTTGGCCAACAGGCAGGAGGGCACCATAATAAAAAATGCTCTAGTTTGTTTGAGAATGGTGCTGGTGTTAAATATGTGTGGTTACAAAGCACCCCAGAAAGCTAATTCACTGAGAGTTGCTTCCCACCTGTGGATTTTGCTATTCAGCACAGAATTATTTTGGCAACTGGAGCATTCTTCATTGTGGATGGCTGTGGGAAGATATTAATCCTGCTCTTCAAGTGAGATATACTTGCTGATCTAATAGACCTGCTCCACCTCTACTGTATCATATTGTGAAAGGAAATCAAACAAATACCAAGTGAAAGGATGGGTAATCTCCAATCCTTCTTATCCCCTTCCTACCTTCTTTTTCACCTACCTTCCACAGACAAGTTCAGATGTCCCTTGCTCAATAGGAATAGAGCAGAGGGAGATTTGTTGTGAGCTCTGCATTAAGAGAAGTTCAGTTTTTCATCTCTGGGCACTCCTTGAGAAAACCTCAATCAAAATAATTGTATGGGGATGGTGAATCCTAGCCATGAACAGTTCACAGCTTGCTTGCTGGATGAATGAAACAGCAGCAGGCCTCCTGGAGCTGATCTGCATTACAGAAGAAAAAAAATTATTTTCTTACTAGGTTGTGCTATCTATATGTGCCTGTGTATCCTTTCTTTTATTGTATTTTCTCTAATGGTTGATTTGATTAAAGGCTATTCCAGAGTACCTACAAAACAGTGAGACATTCTGTTCCTACAGAGGTGGCAAGCTGGAGGAGGGTTTTATTGGAGCATTCAAAACTGCTGTCCTGTGTGGTTTGGGAGATGCAAATGGAGGGGTCAGTGTAGAAGAGACATGGCTGATGTCAGACAAGAGGTCCTTTGATTTGATTTGAGGTCCTTTGAGGACTGGATTTGATACAGGACCCTGTGCTGTGAGGTAGCATTTTCAGGGGTACCAGTTCCTCAGCTGCTGGAGCTCCTATTACCAGTTTTCACTGCAACTATGGAATGATCATCAGAAGCAAACATACTGCTCCTGAAGCTCAGCAGTTTGGTATCTTTCACAAAAATCAGTTCCAACTAGCAGGGATGTTTACTGGCCACACAAGTGACTCAGGACCTAGCACACACTTGCTCCTGCCATCTCTGCTGGAAGGGATCTTCCACTAGGAAGCAGGATGTCACATCTTCAGCCACTGCCATGAAATCCATGGGGGTGGTGAGCAGGAGTCCCAGGAGTGCCCGTGCTGCAGTGGCCATGTTATGCAGACACTCTGAACAAGCTGGCTCCTGTGCCTCCAAAAGTGTTCCAGCAGTGTCAGCTACAGCATCCATCACACTGGGTATGCTTCAGGGTGCTCAGCCCCAGCACTCCATGGCTCTATTGCTGTCCTCTTAGTAACTCTGATTTACCTGTTTTAAAGCCCTGGCTACATAAGCTGCAGCCTCTGAAGATAAACCCAAGAGAGTTCCCCACTTCACTGTACATTTAATCAGAGGCCTCTCAGAAGTTTGAGACTGTAGTCTTTCCTTTTTCCCTGTCTATTTTTACTAAGGGTTCATGTTTACTTAAAATTTAACTTTATGAGCAGTTTTCCTTTATCTCTGTAATTCATGTACACAGTACAAATTTGGTCTGCTCCCTCAGTTTTTGCATTCAGTTGGTTTGACTGATCCAGCATTGATGATTTACTGGTATAAATTAGCTTGTCTGAAAAGAAGGAAGATTGATGTTGGCTGAAATAAAATTCTGAGATGCTTATACAGTTTTATTGCCCTAGATTTTTGGATTGCTATTTGTTTAAAAAAGCAGGCAGAGCTCTGACTTTATATTTTCAGGAATGCTGACATTATGTCAGTGCTGCTAATTCTCTGAGTCAAGTCACTGTGGTTAGCCAATCTCTTTTTTTGTTCTCTGTGGTAAGATTTTAAATCGAGAAGGCTAACCTCAGTGCTCCCCCAAGAAAGCAGGAAGAGATGACAATGCATTTCCTTCTTTGACCTCTGTAGAAGAGTTTTATAGAAAGATGGAATCTGTCAAATTAGACTGAACTTCCAATCACCTGCATGAGAATGAAAGGGTCAGACTCTGTTCCTGTAGCAATATGTGGAAAAAAATGTACTGAAACGTATTTTAAAAGCTAATTTATCTTTTTTTTTTTTTTCTACTAAATTCAGACAACAAACTGTAAAATTTTCTTATGTTTGTGTGTTACACGTGGTTATGTATCATGTCAGAGAAAACAAGGTTATTTTGATTTCTGAATTCTGCATTGTTCATATATACCTGTCTTGAATTTTCTGAGTTTGCAGCATTTCAGGGAGGGGGGGTTAATGATAATATTCTGATTTCTTTACATAACTCTGGCCTAAAATCATGTCCTTGGAGAAAATTTGTTGTTCAATACACACTTTTGATAGGAAGGAGAGGAGGAATGTTTAAGGGAGATCCTCCCCTGCATTAACCTCTGTCTCCTTTCCTTGTGCTGCCACTAGTTCAGAGCACAGAGCTTCAGCTTCATATGAGCAGTGCTGATACTGTAGCTGAAAGGGTGGCCAAAAATGCGTCTTGTCAGAGCCTGGACAGCCCTTTTGCCTTAGCACTGAGCCCAGGCTCAATGCTGCAGCATGAGAAGCACATCTGCTCCTGCTGGGACAGCTTTGGGCTGACTCATTTCTGCTGTGACAAAGCCACGTTGCACCTCAGCACCTCCTCTCAGCTCCCACAGAGGTTGGGTATCTCCTTCCAAATAGCAGCATAATAATTCATGAACATCTCAGAAATCACAGAAAGTTAGGGATTGGAAGAGACCTCAAAAGATCATCTAGTCCAACCCTCCTGCCAGAGCAGGGTAACATTTGCAAGATTTATACTCAGCCAACATGAACTAAATAACTCGGTCCCACCTAGATGGATATGAAGCCTGTTCAATAAGTAGTATGTCAGAATTACCTAATTTTTAAAACTTTGGCTTGTCACCATGAAATCACTCTGCTTGTACCACTGGAGCTGTGCAGAGCAGCTAAAGTAAACTGGCCATTTGACCTGGATTAACTCCTACTTTAAATCACAGGATTATTATGATAAGAGCAGGAGCACTCGTTGTGCTGGAGGTGCCTCCTAAATGACCACTGTGCAGCCCTGACTTTTTCTGATTGGTGGCAGATCACACCAATGACAGGAGGTGGGTGACCAAGAAACCTACCAACAACATTTTGTGTGGGGTTGGATATATATAATTCCCTTTAACTGGAGGATTTCAAACAATAAAAGCATGGTTTGGAAACCTACTCTCATAGTGGAAGGACAGCCAGCCACTTTGTCACCACTGCCACTTTGGCATTACTTAAGACTGACCTGAATTCTTGATCTGGCCAGTCTGTTGATCTGTAATTGTAGTGACCCATTAATTTCTTGCTTTCATTACAGCTAATTTATTCTAGTGAAAGGTTTAACTATATGTAGATTTTTAAGCTTCCATGTTATTCTTCACTGGCGTAATTTTGAGGCATAAAAGGTATAGCAATGCCTTATGACCACCCATTTCACAAAGAATGCTGTGCTTTATTGGAATTTTTTCAATACAATATTATTCACTTCGGCACTAAATATTATGGCTGTGAGAAACATCCTGAGTTCTTTACACACACAAATGGGGACTGGAATCCCTCTCAGTATCATTTCAGCCACGGTCTTATGACTTGTGCTTCCATAATTCCTCTTTGCTGTGATATTAATACCAGGTATATCATTGCTACACCTACCTTTTCATATTTTCCATGATAGAAAGATGTAGTTAGCAAAAGGCATCAGGTATTAATGCAGAAGTGACCTTTTAATGTCATGCACAGATACATGAAGAAAGAACTGCCACTGAATTTTTCTGATTAAAGATAAAAGTAGACATCCTGTAAAAACATCAAGATAAAAAGTAAATCCATTTGCCCTGCGTTTCCCCTGCTATCCCACCTCCTACTCTAAATTGATGTTGTCAGCACTCATGACTTTATAACAAGTCCTGTGATGTTTTATGTTTGCCTTACACTCCAGCTACTAGAGTTGTGTAATGAGGTAAGAAACTCAGCTTTCCTTTCTTTAAAGTAAGTTTCTAGTCCTAATGTTTAGAGTATAAAGTTTGCAAATGTGACCCAGGTGCACCTTAATAGCTCAGAAATCTGAAAGCAAAGTAAGAGATCCACATTTATCATTTTACAGACAGGCTTATGATTTTGAGGGTCAAACTGTAGTTCTTGAACATTTGGAGCTGGCAATAGTGGCTTGAAAAAGAAGTGCCAGCACAAACTACCACAATATGTTGCATTTTCCAGAGAAGCACAGTAGTCATTGTACCAACAGTGGTAATTCTCTTTTGAGACATGCACATTTTCCTGTTTCCTTTGTTACTCAGTAGCTGAGGGTTCAGCCCCAGCGTGACTGGGCAGGGGAGGATATCTTACTAATATATAAATTTATATGGCTTGATGTGCTAACATGGCAGAAAAGTTTTGCAGCACTCCCTTGTCCCCTGGAATGTCTGCGTTCAATACCTGTAAAGCCCGGAATGTTGGGAACTCCAGTTTCAGAAGGTGATCTGCCTTTCATAAATGTCCAGCAAGAAATGAGGAATACCCCACCACTGCCAGTCCAGCAACAAAGGGGGCAACTAACCAAGCAAATGCAAATATGTAAATACAATAACATTGAAAACAGATGGGTTGACATGAGAAACATGAAATCTATCAAGTGCAGATTTTGATATGCAGACCAAAAATTTTCAGCTGTTGGTTTTGGAAAACCAAGCTCCTAATAGCAACAAATCAGATTTGAAGGAGGCACAAGATTTAAATGGAGTTCCAAATTATCAGTGGCTTAACAGTAAATCATTAAAAATATGAATTAGACCTAGAGCTGAAGAGGTATCCAAAGCAGTGAGTGGAACCCAAGTGTTGTATGGGTATGTTGGTCAAAAATTCTCTGCAGTCTACAAACTGGCGATCCCAAAGGTCCCTCTCTGCTTGCCCTACATTATTGTGGAGGTTCATTGTGGAGGTGACAAAATTACAGCTAATTGTGCTGGAGTCTAGATGCAAAGAAGAGGTAGAAGTCTCTGAGGCCCAGCTTCTGCATAAGTAAACAGAACACACAGGGATGTTATGCTCACAAATATAAACATATGTGACAGACTAAAATTTAATAATATTTTAGCATTTGAAACTGACCTAAAGAAGCTCAATTGATCCTACATTGACTGTTATTAATTTTGACCTTGGATTCTGTAGTAATTTTCATGTCATAATTTCCATGACACTACCACATTGCTTCTAAATGGCTTCCCCTATGGAAAGCTGAATAAACCATTTCTGAAGCTTGCTTACTTTGCTGAGTGTTTCAAAAGGCACATGTATTTTTGTGCAGGATGCTTTACTTCACTCTATGGACTTGTATTTTTTATATCTCTATTAAAGCACTGTGGAAAATCTGTGCCTTGCAAGAGGTATATTCTTCAGCTTTAGGAACTTCTCAATAACTTGGAAAAGGAAATTGAAAATTCATCTCTAGGATATGCAAAACATTTCTGTGAAGAGAAAATGCACTTTCTCTTCATTGTCCTCTCTTTCTTTGTAATCCTTTCTGGCTTCTTTCTAGCTTTATTATCTCTAATTACTTTCAAATATACACAAATCATCATCCCTGTACTGAGATGAACTGTCTCTCATTCTCAACTATGCAAGCCTCTGCTACTGTCCTACCAAAGTCAGATGTGTTTCTCAAATGTAAAATGAGGAAGGTTTAAAAGGTTGTCCCACCTGTATTGTTCCTGCTTCCACTGCACTCTGTGGCAAGACTTCTGTTGCTCTGGCAGGACAGTTTAATGGTAGTTGTGGTTGTTCTTTAAATAATGGAAAGTGTATAAACCTCTTGTGGTACAGCTCTGTGTAGATAAAGCTGTGTTCAAGCCATTGATTTGACTTGAAACTCCACAACATGTGAATTCAAATGCTACAATTGCCATCCTGTGGGTCTGTCTCCTTTTCTGCCTCCCTAAGCATTAGTCAGTGTGGTCTCAACATTCTGTTCTGCCCTTGTCTCTTCTTTCCTCCTCCCCACTCCCCACTGTCACTCTCAATGGCTGGGGAGTCTTTCCAGTAAAGCAATACAGTTCACTTCCCAACAAAAGGGCCATCAGCCAGCACTTTCTGGGCCTAAATTAATCTCATAAATATTGGTATAGGCTTAAATAAATGCAGTCCCTCAGTTAATGTACTAGATTTCAATAGAGTTACACAGGGAACAAATTTTCCTCTGTCTGTAATCTGAAAAAAACAATAAAATAGGCAAAACCTTAGAATCTGTGGCTCAGCTTTCAAAAACCAGTTGAAAGACTGGTTCTCTCATGTTGCCCATGAATGTGGACTGTAGCAAGGATACTCCTGATGTGCATGTCTTCTATAAAAACACATCATATACTTATAAAGACAAAAACACCTCTAACTGGCAGCAAAGTCAGCCTGTAGACCTGTATGGTTATTCGTTACCTGTAATAACATGTATTTTAAAATGTGTGCATAATTTCTGATGCATGATACAACACTTATTTTTGTGTGTTTATCCATTTGGATAATAACAACAGTTAGCATTTCTGTAGCATTTTACAAAGAAGTGTTCTGACAGCAGCTGCAGGAATTAATCTCACAAAGTCCAGCAGAGTATTTAAAGTTGTACTGGCATATGTAATATTTTTTTAACTCCATGTGCCTTGTGACTTGCTCTACTACCTAAGTGAGAAGCCAAATATCAGGATATTCTAGTACAACTGGCTGGGAAGACACACAAAAAGCACAGGATAAACTTTTCAGCTAAAACTTCATTCCCTTTTCTTTCTTTATTCCACTCATTCATCTCCCGTTCTTTCTGTCTGCATTATCCACTGTTCTGTTTCTTTACTGTCTTTTCCCCACTGTTCTGTGCCTTTTGTTTCCCAGATGAAACATTCCTCTTTTTCCCATTCATTGCCCTTAGTAGGTTCTCTCCATATATATCATCATTCTCTCCTTCACTTCCCCCACTTATCCCAAATCTTAAGCAGGATTGATTGAAGCAATGGTTTCTGAAAGAGCAAACCATTCTCTAGAGTAGTGTTTCTCTCTCTAGAGAAACACTACAGATCATTATCTTACTCTCTCTGTTACTGGAGAAATAGAAAATGTGTGAAGTCAGTTGATAACATAGTAAATATGTAGATGAAAGTCTACAAAAAGATCTGGGAAAAAAAAAAAAAAAAGTCTACAAAAAGTCTGCAAAAAGATCTGAGCAAGATCTTCCGGGACTCAGAATTCTTGTTTGGCATATAAGTATATATGGCATATATGTATAGCTGAAGTCAACACACTGAAAGTCCAGATCTGTGCATTAATTAAATTAATGGAGTTTTAATATGGTAGGTGCAGCATAATCTCTTCCAGAATGGGCAGCACACAAATTGCAGTAATTTCCATGCTGATTTTATCAGGATAAAACTGAAGCTGTCCAATAGCCTTTAGCTGACTCTATGGATCTGTTAGGTCTGTTCTCATAGTGAGCTGTACTGTTACCATTTTGAATTATTTTCTCATTGCTCTCTGAAAATAGAAGAAAAATAAGAACACAATAGTCGGGACCCCTTATAAAATTTTCCTGGAAGAGTCAAAAGATACTCACCATTGGTCTCAGTAGAGCTTTCACATATCCTTGAAAGGAATTCATCAAGCTGGAAAAGCTGGCTAGAAACCAGTCTTCTTATAATGTCTTCCATAATTTGCTTCAAGGAACACATTTATAGTCACTCAGCCTTTTTTATAGATCTTGTGCAAAATGAAGGGTTGGGTCACAATTGCAAGACTTAGTGAATTAGATGTTTGTTGCATGCCACAACCCAAATAATATTTCAAGCATCTCATTCAACAGTCTTTGTAGTATGGATTTTTCCAAGGATGTGCAACAGGATGATAGCTGCAGCCTCTGGAATAACAATGATAAAGTGACCCTTTTTGTTCCAGGTGCTCCATGCTAACCCACTCAGATGCTGAAAGAAAACATGCAGCAACTGCAATTTCTACTCCTGATTTTTCCCCAAGGCCTTGAATATTTGAGCTATTTCTTTTTATTCATACTAAGTTCTACAGGCTTGCATGGAGACAGGTTATGATAGAAAGGCTCCTCCAATTCAGAAAACATACTGACACTTTGAATATCTATCAGACATGGCCACATCTCAGGATAATATGTTGCTTAGAATAGACCTAAAATCTTCATCATGAAGTCTATTTAATTTATGAGAATTGTCTGCCATTCCCATTCCATCAAATGCTGCTGTTGGATTGTAATGCTTAGAGATAAAGGGAACAAAAAGAAAAAGGAAAAAAAAGAGAGAGAGAGGAGAAAGATGGTTTTGGAGTGTGAAGCTCATGAGAGTTTTAGAATAGGGAAGATTTGGCTGCTGACTTTTGAATACCAAATACAAATCCAGTCAGAAACCTTTTATCTGAAGATAGTCCAAATTAAGAACTAGCTCCTTTCCTAGTTCTACTCATCTTTCTGAGAAAACTGGGAACATTGGAACTGAATTTTTTTTTCTGGACATTTTCCACCTGGTCACAAACATTGGAAGTTATGTCTTAGCATGGTAAGCCAAGTAGCTGCTGCACAAATGCACTGAATGCATTTATATTGTAACAGAAACCGCCTCGAGTCACCATATTGATATATAAAGGATCAGATAGTAAACTTCTTATTAGCAGACAGGAATTTCTTTTGAAAATTACTCTTTTTCTTTGACATCCCTACATATGGGCTGAAGGATGCTGGTACAGTTCTCTTTCTATCAAAATAAGATATAATGTGTGACTGTGTTCTAGAAAAGTGTTACCTTTTTTAACAGATTTATAATTTTTTAATGTCAGACCAACACAAAGCTTTCAAGCAATAACTGCTGGCCAAAATTATATTAGGAAAGTGCACGTTCTGCTCCATTTCCCTCAAGGAAGAGGAGGTAAACACAGTCAATCTGGACTAGGAGGGCCAGAGCAGAGGTGGGGAGGTGGCAGCTCCCCAGTGGCTTGGCTTTCACTGCACCCTTCCTAGGATCTCTGCTGTATTGCTCTGTGGCAGTTTCAGAGGAATACAACAGAGCCTTTCCTGAAATGACCAGAGCCCTTTGTTTTCATCCCTATATCAGTATTTAAGAAAAATGTGTCTGTCATTCAGGAGAGGTAGCTGGTCCTCATCTTTACAAGGCAGGCCTGTTAGGCTCTCTGCAGACAGGCACAAGCTTCTTCAGCCCATGCCTTCCCAGCAGGCATATTAGCTTGGGCACCAAGCCATGCTAATACAGCTCCATGGCTCCTAGACAGCAGCTGGCACAAGTCTGGTTGGCTTGGAATACAGGCAGGGTGAGCTCACATCTGTCTGCACCTGTCTGTGCCGACAGAGTTAAAAATCAGGGTGGAAAATGAAACAGGAGAAAACCTAAATGAGCACCTCTGAATCCACCTTGCATTAGGAGCTGGAGTGCTTGAAGTCAGGAGGATGCTGGGGTGCAGCCAGGGGCACAGCAGGAGCTCTTGGGCTGGATCTTCCCTCTCCAAGAGAGAGGCTCTGGAGCCTGCTTGTTCCACATTGCCTACAGGAGCTCAGCAGGTACAGCAGCTCTTGCAGAGTTTCTGCAGGTGCCCCATACACCCATTTCTTGCCAAAATGGCAATACAAAAGTAGCAAGACAAAATAACAAAGAATGGATATTGTGTTCTGCTGAATTCCACTTACTCCCAGGAACAGGCAACAGTGTGATTGCTGCCTTCTCAAGCAGAGAGGGAGATGGTGTCCACAAAGGGGGAAACAATATTTCTAGTGAACTAACATTGCTGACAGACATAGCTGGTACACTGGCTGGTGGACACTGTCCCTTCAGTCAGCAGGGAAAAGCAGTGCGCTGTAAACTCAGTGGCATTTTGAAAAACTTGTAAAATCTGTGCAGCACAACCTGAAACTGTTATTACTGTTAGTCACTGTGCTGCTAACTGCAACAGTCACCTTACACAAGGGAAGCTGGGTTAAGGAACTGAGCTCAGGAAAAAAAGACCACCTAATTTAGGTCCCCATTATTAGTCACTGCAAAAGCTGAAATTATGGGACTGATTCTGTCAGGACAAGCCAGGTCACTTGGACTTAGACATTTAGGCTTTATATGTGGACAGTGAGTCAAAAAGCCAACCTGCTCTCCTAGGAGAAAGCAGAGTTGGTGGGATGTAGCCAGAGCTAAAAGCTGCATTTATGTTCACTTCCTTCCCTGAAGCTCCAGCCCTTCCTCCCCAAAGCTCCAGCCCTTCCCTCAGGGCTGCCCCCAGGAACAGCTTTGGGCTTTTGACCCTGGAGGAACCTCTTCTGTTGGGTGCCAAACTGAGTCAGGTTCACTCTTTTTTTAAAGAAACAACCAGTGGCACGAGGCTGTGCAGAGCCTACAGTGCACTTCCCCCCTTTCCTGAGCAGAGGGGCTAAGGAAAAGGTGGAGAGATTTCACCTTCATCACTATGTTCCTGTTAGCATTTATTGATGTCTTCTGAGTATGTTCCCCCAGTCATCTTTCAAGTGATTTGTAGGATTTGGCCTGAATCAAAGTTGCAGAAGAGCTTAGGTGGGAAATGGACCAGGCTTTCAAACTGACTGAAGGGCTCCTCAGGGATTAGGCAATGCTGGTGGTTAGGCAGTGCTCCCTTTGTCACCTCTGGCACTAAGGTGCCTCAATTCTGCCTAAATCCAGAGGCTCAGGAGCAGGGATAAAACACTCTGAGTGCCTTTCTGAAAAAGCAGTCAATACAGAAATTGCTTCTCCTGCCCATAGACAGCCTGCATTGTTTGGTGCAGTGGCAGAAGGAAGCAGGGTCAGGTGTTTCTTTTGTGCTCAGTGAAATGATATCTGTGTGCCCAAGAAGCTGGAAGGGATATCTGAGGTCACTGAGTTCAGCCCTTCACTGCTGCAGACAAACGTGATGTAATCCCTTTCGTTACATGAGCAAACCCCTGTTCTAAAAGGAGTTAGTTTTGCTTGTTTTCCTTTTTTTTCTCCACTTGATTTACTCTCCTGTCCTTCTGCAGTAAAGTTATACCCAACCTTACTTTCGGTTTATGAGCCTGTGTTTATTCAAGGCTAGTTTTACCTATTTTACTCCTCTGTTTGCAAAATTTTTGTATTTCTGATGAGTGAAAATGGAAGAAGAAATAAAAAAAAAAAGAGTTCAATATCCCTGTATTTGTGCATATAACTACTCAGCCCACTCGTGCTTGATTATACAATTTTTAGATACAGGCAGATGATAATTACATTGGTCACAATACATTTAACTGAACATCTGAAGTAGCCATTAAAAGAAAACCCTTCTAGACTGGGAAGAACTTTTATTTTATTCATCACTTTATAATTTGGTCATATGATTCTTGAAGATACTTATAGCTGAATAATAAAGTAGCTTATTTCACTTAGTGTCACTTTACATTTTATCAGTTGGAAGATCTGCAAAGGGTTTCAGGAGGCAGAGATAAGTCCCCTGGAACCTTCCAATTGCATCTGAAAAACCTGGGCTCCTTTGCTCTCCTTTAGTCTTAGCACATGCCAGCTACCAGTGATGTCCCAGTCAGCCAGAGCCCCCACCAGCAATCTGGCATCTTTTTGCTCTTCATCTCTGTCACATCAGACTTGAGGCATGATTTGAAGCCAGCTTTGTCATGGAGGTAGGACAGCAAAGCATAGGCTTGGGAGCAAAATGATGAGGGGAGAAAAATGTTTGCTAACTGCGTGCAGGTGACTGTGGTTAAAAAGAAGTGTGAACATTTGCTGGCTTGCCTAGCACAACAGAACACTTTGAACGGCCTTCCCTTGTGATACATTCAAGGCAATTTTATTTTGAATTTCTTTCCAAGCAAAATTTTAAGCTTTTTTTTTTTTTTATCAGTTTAACACATTTGTCCCTGGGACATTCTGCTTAATGCTGTAAAACTGCTTCTTCTTCCCGTCCATCCTCAAAGCTTGGCTCTCCCCCACTAGCTATAAAATGTAAAAACTTGGATACATCTGATCGGCAGTACATACACTGGTGCACAATAAAAAAAAAAAACAGTTGGGATTTGTATATGTGCATGATCAGCACTAAATGTATCGATTCACAATAACACAAAGCCAATTTGAATTTATGCATTTGCATAATCAGCAGCACATGTATTGATTCACAATATTACAAAAACAATTTTCAAATACACAGGTACTCCTGGACTGCACACAGCCATTTGGATGTCTCGACTCATAGTTTGTGTGGAGTACTCACTTCTGTAGGACAATTCTGTAAGTAGTTACACAGACCCCGGGTGCACTGACAGCCTCTGCAGAACCTCATCTCATCTCTGAGGGTTTGGCTGCTGGTGCTCCAGGCCAGCTGGGATGCAGCGTGGCTGCACCCTGGGAGCAGGGTGCTGGGAAAGGAGCTGGGAAAAGCCCCATGGGGGGCTCAGCCCTTCACTCAGGAGCTGCCCTTGCTCCAGCCCTCACCCTGAGAGATGCTGCAGCTACACCTGAGCATGGCCACGTTACTGACTGCCCCTCACCTGGTCTTGGAGCAGCCTCATCCCGTGCCAAGCTGGTGCTCCCTGGTCACATGCAGGAAGCCAAGAGCTGTGCCTGGGGCAGTACCTGGGGTGTGCTTTGGGGCAGGGGAAGCACAGACACATGTTCCTCAGGATTAGCAGTACCAGGCCCTGTTCCTGAGCAGGCACCTGAGTGCTGTGGTCATGTATCTTTCTATAAATTATTACTTAACTTCATCACTCGCAGCCTCTTTTCATCACCTCTTTTCCTTCAGACTGATGACTATTTGGGGAGGGAAGGCTTTTTTTCCTCTCTAGCTGGATCAAGGCCATTCAGTGGAGTGAGCAGCAGGAGGTACTGAAAGAGAGATACTGTTAGCACTGTTTCCACATACCCGAAGACTGATCTTTATGCAGCTGAGACTACAAGGGATATCCCTTAAAATAAAGGCCAGCTTATTACCCATCTTCTCCAACTCCTGTGGAACTAAATATCCTGAAGTTGAGAGAAGCTGCTGCACAAAGGTTCTTTATTGCTCTCAGTGTGCCTTCTTTGCTGGCTCCAGCTGCCCCTACACTCTGTTTTTCCTCAGTCTTTTCTTCAATATTTTTTCCAGTTGACTTAGTTATTACAGTACATGGACCAGACTGAGGAAAATACACTGGAGGTTGGAGCTGGCAGAGCAGGGAGAGCTGGAGGGAAGTGCTTTTGCCATCCACTGACATCATCTGCGTGTTACTTGGTGGCGTTCCCGGGGATGGGAGGCACTGCCCAGCGTCCTTGGGCTCACTTCCGTGACACAGAACAGAGACAGTGCCTGTCTCCTGCCAGCCTCTTTCATTGCCAGCCTTCTGGCAAAGCTTAGGACATTTATAAAAACAGTACAGTACTTTATTTAGCCCCTACTGAGAAAAAGTCACTTCACAGCTCCAGTTTAGGCACAAGGCACTGACAAGCAGATTTAAAAAAAAAAAAAAAAAAAAAAATTAAAAAATCCCTTATATAAAAATCTTTCAAACAAATGTATGGAAGTTGTATTCCAGATGACCTTGCATATCAGGAGGTTGAGCTGTGACTTTTATCTCCAAAGAAATGGGTTCAAATCCTGATCAGCCCATAGAATAAATTCTATTTAATGGTCTAATTTTGGTGGTCTGAAAAGCTGTTCCCTGCCTAGAACTGCCATCTATTATGGCATGATTGGCAGTCTGCGTTCAAGATAGAACAAGAACTTCACATCATCTATTAATTCATCCTGCATTCAGCTTGCACTACCTAACCCTCCACATCCAAAGAACCTGAGAAACAGAGAGGGTCTGCAGAGTCACCCCAGCTGCCTGGGCAGGGCAGTGCACACAACAGGGGCTGTGCAGGTGCCAAGAGGAGAATGATGAGGTGGCAGAGGGGAGCCTGAGAAAACAAGAAGAAAAATGTTGGAAGGAGGTTTCAGTGGAAGGAGATAGAAGGAAGACAAGAAGAGGAAAAACAGGGAATGAGGATGGACAGGGAAAGGCTATTTGGATAAGCAAAGGGTGGGATGCAGGATACCTGGAGCTGACTCTGTTGAAGGAAACATCTGCTGTGGAACGGAGTCTTTCAGGGTCACTTCCCTGAAGGGTGTCAATGTGTGTGGTGGTCCTGCTTGGCATAGAAATGTTCTTAGTCTTTGGCTTGAGTTGTTCTGTGACAAGATAATCTTAGCATTGCTGTTTCTTTTAGTCTTCATTTCTCAGAGCACAAAATGTTCTCTACTGCAGCAGAGAATGAGGATTTGAGAGACTGAGCAGCAGCCAACTCAGGTCTCCACCATATTTTTGCAGAAGCTTCAGATTAAGAAAAGAAATGCTCATCTCCAGCCTAATCAGTATGATATTTCTAAGATATTTGGTTGTATTTCTTCTACAAGCATGAAAAGCTCACATGATGCCCTGATAGGTGTTCTCTATAGGCAGAACAAATGGAGGAAAGTAACAGAAATTTGCACTATGACAGCAGTAAGCCTTATGACTTTGTTCTGTGCAGGGCTGTGGGCAGACATAAAATATTGTCACTCTGAGCTGGCTGTAGAAGTGGGTGAAAATCTGCAGGTGATGTCTATGAAGGTATTGCTGTCACACCTGTAGGGCACTTCAGCCAGGCCTCACTGTTCTCTGTCTTTTTATGACCATGTTGGGTGTGAGAACAGTGAATGCACCTACAGAATACCTCTCTTTGGAGTGGTCCTACCTGGCACAACAAAATCTGAATTTAGGATGTTATTGATAGTGGGGAAAAGTGTTAGAAAATGAGCCTGGTTTTTAAGTGTGAACCACTGCACTTTGGGAGGAGGAATGCATAAAGAGGATCTCCCAGCTGGGCAGCAGCATGGGGAGAGGCTGGGCTTACAGGGTGGCCCAAAGGCTGAATATGAGGACAATATTGGATGTCCTTGTCGGGCTGCAGTTAATCCAGCAGCAAAAGTCATTGCTCATCATAACCCCATTGCTCATCATCTCCTCCCACCTGAGCTTTCAGCTTCTCCATAGCTGCTCATACCCCAGCCTTAGTGGGGTCTGTTAAACTGATTCTTGGAAAAGACCTGTTGTTTGAATTATTGACTGTAACCTGGATTGTTTACCCAGAGGGTGTTAGGGAGTGATTATATGGCAGTTATGCTGCTTGACCTGGGAGGGGGAGAGCCTGCAGCTGAGGGGTGGTGATAAGCAGCTGGAGTGGGTGAAAAGAAATAAACTCTTCACCCAGCTCAGCTGCAGGCAGAACAGGATGTGTGACTGCAACCTAAGACATAGGAGATAATTATTCTACTCTGCTTGGCACCGGTAAGGCCTCAGCTGGAATACACTGTCCAGTTTTGGGCACTGCACTGTAAGAAAAATGTAGACAAACTGGAGAGAATCCAGGAGAGAGACAGGAGAAATATCAGAGGCATAGAAGGAACAACCTAGAAGGAAATGTTGAAAGGATTGTTTGTTTAGTCTGGGAACAGCAGAGTCTAAAGAAAAGACATGATAAAAATCTTGCAATATGTTAAAGTTTATTGTAAGGAGGATAGTGATAAATCATTCCCCATGGCCACCGGAGAATAGGGAAAGAAGGAACCAGCTTCATTAAGCAGCTAATAAAATCCAGGTTTGATATTAGGAAAAATCTTCTAGATTAGAGGGCAATGAAGTAAAGCTAGCTAGGAACTGCATAGGTATTGTTAAAATTCATAATAAGGGTGTTTTAATTTAATAATGAGCATCAAAAGAATGAAGATGTATCTTGCTGAAATAGCTATTTTGGGCTAACACCTGGGACTAGATTTCCACACATTGACAGTACAACCATGTGGATGCACTTGTAAGAAATAACTCTTAGGCTGCAAGCTTCAGGGCATGTACTCTTTTTTCCATTATCAGTGCATACAAAACCAAGCATTTTGTGATTGATCTCTTATTGTGGGATCTCTATGTACTACTGCAGTACAAATAAGCCATCATATAACACAAGGAATTGTGTAAAATTCTACAAACAGAGGAATAACCTTCCTCTTACAATTTCATTTCTGGCTTCCCTGTATTCTTTTCCTTGCAGGTTTCTAATCCCTACTCTGCAGATTTGCTGTGTGTGCACAGCTAGAGATATATCCCCTGATTGCTGTTAATCCTTTGAGTGCTTTTACATTATATAGCATATGTCCAGTGAAAGTTCTGTCATATGGTTTTAATGACACCCACTGATCCTCCAGCGATCTGGAGGAACAGAAAATCTCACCATTGTGTTTGGGATTTCTCAGGCTGTGCCTTGTTTTTTTCTTCCACCGTAGAGAATCAAAGAACCTCGTATTATTTTCAGAAGTTCAGTCTAACTTGTTTGCAAACTTAGAAAAGAAACAGAAGGTTGATCTATAGGCTGGATGTGAGGTAGGAACTCAGCACACAAAGGTCTCATGCTGGCTCTTTGGACCTGCCTGTGACTTGGCAGAGGTCAAAATCCATGGCTGTAGAGACTCAGATTTTTTTCTTGAGACTTAGAATATGGATTTTTCTCATTAAATACAGTCTACCAGGGAATACATTTGCTACAGAATGCACTTTGTGATCTTAACCTGTTTGGATTTTAAGTGTAACTTTTGGTATGAGTGTTTTGGATTTTCTGCTGCATGGTTTTAGTTTAGTTGAAAAATCTCTCAGAGGTGTTTTACTTTAAATTAATGACATATAAACTTGCCATTCATTCCACCTTGAGGTAATTTGTCTGTAAAGGAACACTAATCAAGAAACCTGAAGTAATGACAGACTGTGGGTTATTTCTAATATTTTGAAGATGAGTAATATTAAGCCTAGATCCCATTTAAAGAGTATATTCATTGGAGTACTACTGCAGAACAAATCAGCAAACCTAAACAGCCAGTTAGACTGGGTTTATAGCTGCTTTGCTTTCCACGAAAGCACAGAGCACCCACAGGATATTCATTACCATATTAATTAATGATTTTTTTTAATAGTTCTTTGCAAAAGATAGGTGTCTACAGCATCTGTTGCAAAGAAACAAGAAGTGGTCAGTCTTGTCTATTAAAATCAGAGAACCATATCATATTAACCTCCTTTGTACATTTGATGGGTGACAGAAGAACTTCTGGAGATGGTTGGAGCCCAGAGCACCCCTGTGAGCATCCTAGCCCTTAAATCGTGGTTGTTCTTCAGGGCAATAGGGTAACCATGTGCTCCCAGGTATTCCTGCTAGAGCTGCTGGCTACATGAATAGTTTAGAGGAACAGAAAGAGAAGATAGTAAAGGGGTGGAGGGAGAACTCATCTGCTGATTTGTATGTTGGAACAAGTGGTTTTCAAAGTCTGTGTTAGTCACCCCAGGCTCCACATGCAGTCAGTGGAGAGAAAAAGGAACTCAGGAGAGATGTTTGTCTCCTCTCAGGACAGGAAATGCCTGTTTCTCTAGTGCCTATATGACATATCTTGGTATCTGGCTACTTGATACGTGAAGTTAGCCAAGGTGACCTTGCATGGCCTATTGATTATGGCACTTTGCTGTGAGGAAGGAGCCTGAGCTCTGAGCTCTGGCCTCTGCTCCTGGAACTTCTGATAGCTTTTAAAAATTATAGGTCATACAGGCACGATGAAATAATGAAAACACAGCCTGCCTCCTGCCCAGGAGAGTACATCATCACAGGGGGTGAGGTATTGTTGAGGGAAGTGGGAGATGTGTGTTAGAACATCCTCCTACAGAAGGAACTCAGTCCATGCATCACTTCCTGGAGGGGCAGCTGCCTAAAAGTGGGAACCACCTCCTCTGCAGTCCCTGGTCTGTGAGGCAGTATAGTGATTACCATTCCATTTTGTAAGGAGGAAGACTCTAGCATTGACATCTTGCCATGAACCAGAAGCCCTGACAGACTGGTTGCTCTAGGGGGTTTAGGCTGAAAAGCAATTTTAGAGGTCTGGAGGGACTTGGAAGTGAGCTGGGTACCAAAATTTTCAGGCTTCTTAGGCCTGAGGCTCTCTCTACCCAGCCAGGAACATGAAACATCAAAGCTAAAAGGGTGCCTCTTCACCTATCCATACCTGACATCTCTCTTACAGGGATGTCAACCCAAGCTCTTGCTGGCCTTCCCCTGGGTTTCTGACAGCCCCTGGATGATGTGTGGTGGATCACAGAGAGCAGGCTCCAGCTGAAGGGCTCCAGGTGATGGCTTCTCCAGGACACTGCCACTTTTCCAATGCCTTTCTGCACACCGCAGTGAGAGCCTCTCAGGCAGCTCCCTGTGCCACAAGCTGGTGGGAGGGAGAGCATGAGGAGGAAAGGAATAATACAGTCAGAGAAGAGAAAAGGATTCTGCATTAAGGATTATGTCACTTTTGACATGTCCTGTACCATGATCCAGTACCATGGAGCTGACACTGTGCCATGGCATGTTAGCAGTGCTTACTTTAGACAGTTTTTGTTAAATCACATTCCTGTCCTGTCAGAGGTTCTCCTGCTTCATGTCTACTACATCCTGATGGGGTAGCTCCTTAAGTGACACCTGCTGCATGGCAGTGAGCCAGAGCTGCACGTGAGGGTGCCCAGAAAGGGGCAAGGGAAGCCTCTCTTATCTCCTACCTCAGCTCCTAGAGAAGGAGGGAGGCTTACAGACAAGCCCTTCAGAACTCTACTGCAGACCAGCACCCATTGGAACCTGGTCTGTATTTGATTGCGCCTCAGGAACAGAAATCCTCATCATTTGGGAAGCAAAATCCTCTGGCACTGTAACCAGACCAACCCCATCTTTGCTGGCTTTATGGTCCCTGATAGCTTTTCCACATTTCACGTGGGACTGGGCTCTCAAATGCTTTTCTACAAACATGACCAACTCCCTCCATTGTCCGCCAGGGTTTGTTTTCCCACTGGTATTTTGCTTATTCCAAACGAACTCCACACTTTGATTTATTAATTCATTTATTTCCTTTCAGCAGAGAAATGAGCAAGTGAAAGTGCATCACGTGTGATGTCTGGGAGCAGCATGGAGGCAGCCAGGCAGCCAGTGCAGGGGTTTGGCACCAGGCACGGGAATGAGCACATGCAGGTAGAATGTTATTCTGCTGCTCCTGCTGAGTGCTGGGCTGCTGGCTTTCTGCTGAATCCTGAAGTCGAGCAAAAAGCAGCTGGTTAAGGTGGAATTTGAAAATCAGTCATAAGATAAACAGGTTGCAACATTAAACACTCTCCGAGGGAAAAGCAGTGTGCAGCATATGTTCTTACTTTGGAAGATATTTAAAAAAAAATAATCTTCAATGGACCCTTTACTGGCTTTATGCTAGTGGAGCTGTTAATTAATTAAATAAGTGTATGTGAATGGCATCCATTGGGAAAGAGTCTCACAGCTTCCAGATGCCAGTTATTGGCCCCATTACGGGCCTAAAACTATTACAGTAAATCATTACATGCTCCAAGATGAACTGGCACGCGATTGCTGTGAGGAAGGATGGAGCTATTCTCACTTGTGCCATTTTGTGCCAATTTTTATCTAGTGAGATTAATTAGTACTTTTAGAAGTGCAAGTCAGAGCTATAAAATATTAAGGAATATTCTATCAGTGGAATGGAGATATGCTTAAGCAGTGCCTTTAAAACTTTTGGATGCTGATGGCCAGACAGGCTTTGGAACAGATAATGAGCAACATCTGATTTTTATTTTTATTTTTTTTTTAAGATTGGAGTCAAAGGAACTACACGAAGTCTCCTTTGTGTGATGTGGGAATACTCAGAGGACATTAAAGTTTATCACTAAAGTTCAGGTTCCAGGTAAGCAAACAATATCTTGGGCCAAAACAAATCATTTAAGGCATTTATTCCAAATATAAAATCAACCAGAAAATATTAAATAACCTTTTAGCCTGGATCCCCCACTGGGAGGAGAACATTTCCTGACATTGGATGGCAGCCTAGAATCTATGATCTGGGCTAGAAACAGCTTGATTCTTTTCTTTTTTAATTAATAAGCTATAAATTTTCACCCCAAATGACCACTATGGACCTTTCCGTCTTTTTAGACAGTGAGAGAGAAACCACCAAGTCACCTACAACTTCTCTTCCCTAGGCAAATCATCCTTTGAAAATCTTTCTGTTCAATCTGCTTTGAGCCCAAAAGCTGAGTACTGTAGAAGCACCCCAGGGACTTTGTATACAGTTTGCCCAATAATTAGTTCTTAGACAAATTATTCAAGGGCAGACACTTCCTCTGAGAAATTATTCCACAGCTGAAAGTAACCCCCGTCTGGACAAGACAGGCTGAGCACACAGGCCTGGGGATTTTGCAGCACATCAGCCAGAGCCTGGGGGGAGCAGTGCCAAGGGGACCTCCTACATGGTCCTCGTGGTCTGAGCCCTGGTCCAGACCATGCACAAAGTTCTCACCTGAGTGAGTTGGTTCCAGTGGGGCCAAGGGGGCTGCAGGGAGCTGCAGCAGTGCCTTTGCTGATGCTGATAACAGTGATAGGCCTCCCACACAGCCCTGCCAGGACAGACTGAGAGATGCCAGCACTGATAGACCTCCACTCCATACCACCACAACCTGTTTGCCCAGAAGGACAGCCCAGATCTCCCATGGCTCAGTGGAAAAGTGTCCTGAGCTGCTCCGGCACAAAGAGCCCAGGAACACTTAGCAGGGGGTGGTGGAAGAGCTGCAGGTGAAATGCAGCTTTGCTGCTTGGAGGAGATCTCTTTCCTGTGCCGTGGTGTCCGGGTCACAGTGTAGACTTTGTGCGCAAAAACTGTTCACCACAGGTAAAAAATCAAGTATTGCTTGTGAGGAGTCACAGGAGAATTGATATCTCAGGAAAAATGACCTTATCTCACTGATTTTCCTAAAGTGAAGGTAAGGCCACAGCCATAAACTGCATTTGCTCGAATGCTACCAGGAAGTGTAACTTAACTGTGAGAAATGCATAAGTAAGAGTTTGCTGACTAACCCCTGGTTGGAGGAAATAAATTGATTTATTATAGGAGCATGACAAATCGAGGCACCGGTCTTGCGAGTTGGGCTGTGGGAACAGATCTCTGTGTCCACGTGGCTCTGAGAGGGCCCAATAGGGCTGAGAACTGGGTGTTGTGGTTGTCAGACCAGCAATATAGCTGGCTCAGTAGCAAAAGGTTGGAAAGTTTGTGTTTATACTTTCCTGAGATCCTGGGTGCTGGGGGAGCCATGGGGCCTTCAGCACCCAAGCTGAAGCACAAGGACAGAGGGCAGCAGGGCAGCCTTCCCCACTGCATGTGCTAGTAAGAAAGCACTGCCTCTTCTGGTTTAAAATGAAAACAAATTGGCTTTAGGACCTTGGATCTGACAAGGGGAGTGTCACCGTGTGTCCAACACAAACAAAAAAAGGAGCTGAGCCAAGAACCGCCCAGTGCTTGCCTCCTATTCCCTGGCTGTACACAAGAGACTCCTCTTGGCTTGTGTGAGAGAGGGAGGGAGAGCAATCACCAAGCAAAAAATGTTGTTTCTACTTGATAGTTCAACGTTGCATAGGCAGAAGTTCTGCTTTTCTACTGAACATACTTTTGTACTCCATGGAGTCCTAGACTATCCCATCTTTTCCAGTAGAAAAAATGAAACTCTGATAGTAAAAACGCAGCTGCTTTTTTTCCCTGACGTAGATTCTGTTGGTTTTTTGTTTTTTTTTCTCCCCGAGTGTAACATTTATATCAAAGAAACCTAGTGTGGTGTCATAGCCATCAACATGATGACTGATGTGTTTGATTGGAAAAGGCTACAAGCCTTTGGGCATGAATAGTATAGAGGGCTGGCAAGAGAAGATGTTTGCATCATGGATTTTGATCCAGAACAAGGTGCAAGTACCAAGTAACCACAGTCTGGTAATGGGATGCTGGCCTCTGTGCACAGAGCCTTCGGGTACCACTGCAGGTCTCTGAATCACAGTGAGAGATGACAGTGACTGTCAGCAACTGCAGCCCTCCTGCCCCAGCCATCAGCAAGGGGCTGTGTGCATGCATGCACTTTCCTAGCCACCACAGTGGGTTTTTTCATGCCCCATGTTTTGAGTATTTTGGGAAAGAAGGGGGGAAAGGAAGCCAGCCATACCTGATGACTGTACAGTCAAAGGTGGATTTTGAGTTTCCAGTTGGAGGAATACTGGACTACTGTTAGAAAACTGATTTGGATACTTATACTCTGTTAGACACAGCTGGAGAGAAGCTTTTGGTATTGAGGTAAAGTCCAGTTTGACTTTGTCAGACTTTGTATGCACACCCTTTAACTAAGATATAAATTTTCCCATTGACTTCCCTGAAACTTTTCAAGCATTAAATGTCTGCATGAGCCTTTCTAGAAATAGGGAATATAAATGAGACTACCAAAATAGTTAAGCAGAAATACTTTCTGTACAATGAAATAGGGAAATTTACAGAGGGTGTGCACATAGGAGCTCTTAGGAACAGATAAAATCTAGGACACATTGTTAAAGGACAAGGCATTGTTGCTTAGGTACGGGGGTGTTTCCAGATACCAGAGCAAAGACTTGAGTGCAGTTTGCATTCGTTACGTTAATTAAGTAATTTACCAGAATTTAGCATGTGGTGGATTAGCAGGAGGCAACTTTAACTTGGGTTGTGCAGCTGAGATCCTTGAGTTGTGCTGACGACCCTAAGCCATACCAACAGAGCAGCACCTTTGGGAACACGTTTCTGCCCATGGCTTCTGTGCAAAGTCAAGCTGAAACAATGCCATTAGGGCCTGACAAAGAGAACTGAGAATGATGAAGAAAGACCTACATTACTTAAGCTGTCTGTTGTGGGCAAGCTATTAAGAGTATGGTAATAAGTAACAAGTTATCATTTTACAAGTACCTTCTTTGGACTAGTAAGGCTTCTTCTATTAGTTATTACCCTCTATAATGATATATATATATGTAATAATTATTTTTTACCTTCATGTGGAAAATGTTTCATTTTTTATTGTGTATATCTGTTTCTTCACATTGTTTCAAGTCTGTCTTTCTTCACAGGTTTATCGTTTAGCTGTTGCTGTAGTCATTAGGATTTAAATCTATAGGTTGCCCAAGAGTTACTATGGACTGTGTTTGTGACTGTTAGCTACACAAACTTTCAGTAAATAACCAATTTTGTGCCTAGAGCTAGAGATAGTGGTTGGAGATGACCATGGAACCAGCTTACAGCACTACTGAATCCATTTTGTGGCTGAAGGCCACTTGTTTTTGCCAAGACTTTTAGACTTGTGTTTTTTATATCAACTTAAAACAGAGTTTTAAGCTCTGCTGTTTCAAAGCCAAAGTCTTGTCAAGCTGCATTCTCCACTCCCTATCTTCTATGTTTCCTTGCACTAATTAAAAATGGATACTTGAACAAGGCCATGAGTTCTAAGTCTGAAAAATGGCAACTCCTTCTTCAGGAGCATTAAGGCTTTTCTAGTTGCATAGGATTGGGGGCAGTTTGGTTCTTTGTATCAAGACTGCACTCTGACCTCTCTTTTCTTCTGTATTCAATGCCTTATGTCAACCTACCCAGGATTATCAGATTCTGTCTTTAAGTATCAAAACCAATGAACCAGTGAGAAGGAGACCTGTGGGGAAACAAGCCAAGTCCAAAACTAGATGAGACTCCAGTCTCTACTACAGACTCTACTTGTATTCATTCTGGTTTACAAAAGGCTTCTTTTGGCAAGGGGAGATGCACTCCTTTGAGCTTTGGAACAGTTTCAGACAGGGAGGAAATCTGGGACAGGAGACCACAGTGTAAGAAAATTCACCTTGCATTCAGTTTTCATGGACCATGCTGGAGCTAAAGGGCCTCACCATTCTCTTTGGATGTTCTGTTTTATATTGTGATGGCTTTGCAAGACAAAATGCCTTCTGTCCTGGATGTGTGTTCCTGTTGTTCAGAAGAATCCTAGAGGCAGGGAAGGGTATGGTTTAGTCTGTGGATGAATTAACATTTTAGTTTAGTACACCCTACCCCATAATTATACTAATTGTTTTTTGGAAAGAGAGTCTGAAAACCTACCTGCTTCCTGAGAATACTGGTTTTGGCTTCAAATAAATGGCAGGACAACAGTGACACTGAAATCTTTCAGAGCTGAAATGAGCCAGTCACCAATTCTAAATATTGGGAACTCAGCACATTTTGAACTTTTACACTGGCATTTGGTGATTTCTTATGCTAACAGAAAGCACTTTCATTTGTGCTACCTTTTTTTTTCCTAGAAGCAAGACCTTCCCCCTGGAGAAAACAGGATGTAGGATCAAAAGATCTAGAAAATCAGCCCTGTTGTTCTGGGTCTGCATGTTTCCATCTTCAGGCTCTAACTCGGCTGTGCTGTGTATGTAAAAGTGCAAATTCAGAAGGAATAGTTCAAAGTTTTACTCTTGGCTTTCAGGCACTATAAAATTCTGTTCTTTTTATCCAGTGTGTTCATTTAAGCTCCACCTGCACTGTGTTCTAGTAATCCCTCCTGCTTCTCCCATTTCTCATGTTATCTTTGATCAACCCACGAGTGGAACACCAGAGTTGTGGAACGTGCAGTGCAAACTGGAGTATGGTTTCAATCCAGAAAATAACCCAGAGACACTGTCCCTTTCTTGACTTTCACCACTCCAGTAGAGCTCACAGTCCACGACTTACCAGAAAAGAAAGTATTGGGAAATTTTGTTTCCTGGAAGAGATGGTGGTAATGGTAATAAAATCCAAACAAACACTAGAAGAAAAGCCTGTTTTGAAACCTCAACACTCTGCTATGCTGCTCTGACTTGTTAACATTCAGTTCATGGCAATACTGCTTGTGTTGGGTAAAATGTCACCGAAACTGGTAGATACCACCTCTGTCTTTCATTTAGAGCAGGGAAACCACTTGAGTTTCTTACCAAACCAAAAGGGACGTCAACACAAAACACAAGCACATGATCCTGCCAGAGCAAAGTCATGTGCAGAGCCAAGGAAGTTCATCAACCTGAAAGAAAGGGGGTTATTTGGTGGTTTCTCTACTCTGGGACAGTGGTTTGGAATGGCTGCCACATTTGAGTATTGTGTTCTAGAGAGAAGAAAAGCCTGCACTCACCATGCCAGGAGGAACATCCCTCCAGAAGCTGTGCTGGACCTCCCAGGAGACGCCTCCACATGAAACACTTTGGGCTGTGCTGGTGGTGGTGAGTCCCTGGGATGAATTACCAACATCAGTGTGAGTTGATCTGCACCCAGCCATGACCTGAGAAGTGTCAGAAATTCCTGTTTTCACCACTGAGAAAAGATGATTTCCTGCTGTGGTGAGCACGATGAATATCAAGCATGTTAGGATTTACCTTCTGAGTCCAGGAGGGGGGGTCTCACGCCCCTGCCGTGAGGGGAGATGAAACCTTTTCCTGAGCACTTAGCAACCAGCAGTGCCTTAGGGAGGCTGAGCAGCAGATCATGGGCACTCCCTGGCAGACTCCAGGCAGCTGAACCCTGCCTGCCTCCAGCTAGCACTGACTGCTGTGTTTAACCATCTCTCTGGGAGCAAAGGAGAAAGTTCAGCCAGTTGTTGGGATGCTTATGGCTTCCCATAGGACACTTCCACAAAATCGACAACTGCGCTAGCAAATATTTTTGTGCATCTGCTCTGAGGGACAGGAATGTGGGAAGTTATTGTCTTCAGCCAGAAACTTCAGGCCTGATGTGCTCCAAAGGCTTGTCCAGGCCATACCAATCAATGGGAAGGGTCAGGCAGTGTCAACCTGCAAGGTTTGTTGTGAACAGGATTGCAGAATAATTATGTTTTGAATGCCTCTGTGGATTTTAAAGATGGCAAGGCCTTTCCTTTAACTGCATGGGCTATTCAAATACCTGGCTCTGTTGGCTTTTATAACTTCATTGCCTGTGCAGCTGGGCTGTGTGCTTTGCTTAGGGTAATGGTAAATTTTAGTAGTATCATCATTTTTGTTTTTCTGATGGGTGACAACACAAGCACCTGTATCATTTCACATCATGTGATTTTACAGTCAGAAAAGTGCCACGGATGCATATGGTAATCAAAGTGCAAACACTGGCAGTACTCTCACTGCAGAACCATGAAGTTAAAAGGTGTTAAAATAAAAGATGAGGGAAAGTTCAACCATGACCTTGTAAGCGAAAGCTCCTCACCATGTGGCAAGCCATGTGCCCAGCAGCTGTGAGGACAGGGTGGCCTCCCACCAGCTTCCCAGAAAGGGTTGAACTGTCCCATCTCCAGCTGGAAGGAGCTGTGACAGAAGCTTTGAGTGGGAATGTGCTGTTCCCACTGAGACACACTCCAAAGAGTTCAGAGGAGCAGAACAGCAGCTCTGGTGGTACATCCTCTCCAGCCTGGTATTCCTCTTCCTAGTAGCCACTGGCTGCTGCTGCAATCTCCTGAGCCTTTTAGTCTGCTCTTTCCAGATAAGCCATTCCTCACCACTGTGGGCCTTTTTCTACAGGCTCTTGAGTAGAATGGAGCCTGTTGCCTGACAACTTTTGATGGCTTTCCTTTTCCCCATGCTTCAGCAGAACATCAAGGAATTGCCCAGACTCCCCTCTTCTCTACCTCTTCCCCTATCACTTTGCTGCTTCATCTGGGCAGTGGTTAACTCCTGGATGGTTTGGCTGTGTGAGTTGGTAGCCTTGTTGGATGAGAATAAACTCTTGCTCATTATTCTGCCCCTGTACTCAGCCCTGGTGAGGCCACAGCTCGAGTCCTGTGTCCAGTTCTGGGCCCCTCAGTTCAGGAAGGAGATTGAGGTCCTGGAGCAGGTCCAAAGGAGGGCAACCAGGCTGGTGAAGGGATCCAGCACAAGTCCTGTGAGGAGAGGCTGAGGGAGCTGGGGGTGTTCAGCCTGGAGAAGAGGAGGCTCAGGGGAGACCTCATCGCTCTCTACAACTCCCTGAAAGGAGGCTGGAGCCAGGGGGGGGTTGGGCTCTTTTCTCAGGCAACTTTCAACAAGACAAGAGGACATGGACTTAAGTTGTGCCAGGGGAAGTTTAGGTTGGATATTAGAAAGAATTTCTTTATGGAGAGGGTGATCAGATATTGGAATGGGCTGCCCAGGGAAGTAGTGGATTCTCCGTCCCTGGAGATATTTAAAAAGAGACTGGAAGTGGCACTCAGTGCCATGGGCTGGGAACTGCAGCAGTAGTGGATCAAGAGCTGGACCTGATGATCTCTGAGGTCCCTTCCAACCCAGCCGATTCTATGATTCTATGATTCAGCTTTGTCAGAGACAACTTTTATAAAACATTTTTCACAGTTTTACACTCCAGACTTTTCCTACTTGTGGCATAGTTCTGCCTTGGAGACTCTTTTCCATCTGCCCTTCCACACATTTTGAACCTGGAGCAGAAGAAATTTTGAACCTGGAGCGAAGAAACCTCCATCATTTCAAGAGTGGCCTCAGGTGTCCCAGACAAACTGGGTTGTTTCTCCACTGCTTTGCATTTCACATCAGTGATCAGCCTTGGGATAAATGTGTAGGGGTATCTGCCAAAGTCCAGTTAGGAAATGTCATTGTACTGCACTGCTACAGCCCATACAGTAACTGGGGGCATGACCATGAACCAAACCACTTAAGGCATGCTGCTCTTTGAGGAAGGGTAAGGAGAACCCAGCAGGTGACATACTGCTGGTATTTACCAGACTAACACCTCCTGATGGTGTGCAGCTGGAATGGCACAGCTGCCACCACACGAAGCAGCAAGAATTTTTTCCTGGCTTTGTAAAGATGGGAGACACAATAGAGTAATCTCTGTACCTAAAAATCACACTTTATGTACCCTGCAAAGAGTGGCAAATTTGGTTTTTGGTGCAGCTTATGCTGTTTTACAGCAAGTTGTTGGTTTCCTGGGACTAATCTTACTTGTGCCTTGTGAATTGCAGTGTGCCATGTGGTGCCTCGTTTACTTCTGCAGTCATTCTTTAACAGATCAGAGAAATGAAGATGTAGAGCTGGAGACAGAACTTTCAGTGATGGAGTATGAGCAGAGCTTTTGATATGCACTTCAGAGACAGTACAGCCAACCACAGTGTGGTCTTTCCTGTCAGAGTATGATAAAGTATGAGAGCACACAGATATTCTAAATCAAAACTCCTATTCACTCCTTCCCAGTGTGGACAGTTGGTAAGGGAGATGTAGAGTCTGTTCTTTAACCTTTGCCAAGCCACCTTCAAGGCTTTGACGTCTGGCTGCCACTGCCAGGAACCCCACAGCCTTGCCTGGCCTCTTTTTCTAGCAACAGCCTCAAAATCTTGTCCTTCTTATACTCCAATATTTCTTCTCTTTCATATCTCCCCCAGGATGAAGAGGTCTTCAGCACAGGCCCAGCTCCATGCATGAAAAAGAAGGCTGGAAAACAGTTTAAATTAAAAACTGTAGTAGTTGTGCCAGCTCCTGCAGTATTAGAGTGCCAAGATCCAGAACATGGCTGTTCACCAGCATTTGGCAAGGCTGTGACATCTTGTCACTGCTCTCCATGAGCACTGAGGCCCACACAGGTACACCAACCAGTTGGTTGGGGCAGGATGCAAACCAGTGCAGGAAAGGAGTGGGAAGTCTGCCAAACATTTCCCAAGGAGAGTCACAGACCCATTTCTTCAAAATCAACTACTCCATTGTGACATTACATCTCACTGCAAAGAGAACAAAGTCTCCAAAGCTATTTACCAGGTGACACTGGTGTGTCACATGGGTTCAGTCTTCTATATTTAGGGACCCCAGTCTGTGCTGGTAATACAGAGAGTATACGTGAACTCTCAGCAAAGGAAAAAAATATCTGCTTCCAGTAAAGCATGGTCCTGACAAAGAAAGCTGTGAGAGTGCTTTTGGAGCTGAGTGCTGACTGTTGGGAAAGGTGCCTAGAGCTGGAAGGGAAAAAAAAAAAATCACATAAAAAAAGGAAGTCTGTTTTTACATTTAATTCCTCCTGGGTCCAGAGAAGCAGGGTTTTATATCTTCATTATAAATAAGCCATACAGCAATTACCTAGTAGAATCCATCACCAGTTTCATCCCCTGATGGGAAGAACCTGCAGGTAAAGTATGGCCAGCTTGATACTTGAAGGTATTACCATGCCAGACGTGGTAGTTAACAGTTCCAGAATCCTTTTGTCAATCCTGTACATTATTGGTAGCTCAGTGCCATTCTGCTCTCTTCTTTCAGGCACAGGGATGGCCACACCTTTCATACCAGAGGCTGCTGCAGGGCATCAGTTTTCTGTCAGAAGATCATGCAGATGCATTGTACCAATGCTCCCTTCCCTGTCTGAAAGCTCTTCCAGTATTTCACCTTCTTTACAAAACACACACCTGTCCCACACTGCTGTAAGGAAACATCAAAGGTGTCTGCAGCTCTGACACAGAGGTGCTCACTGCACCTTCCTACACAAGCTCCAGCTGGGTGCCTTCTCCTGAGCTGGGCATTGTTTGGTATCAGGCTTGCTGATCACAATATCTGTTGCCCATCACCCTGGTATGATACTTGCTTATCAAAAATAGATTTGAATAAAGAAGCCCAAGAGAAAATTATTGGAGAAACTGCAAAAAATAACTAAAATGACATGTTCCTCTTCAGGAGATGGTCCAAGCTTCATGTCCAGCAGACAGCAAAACTGTATTGCCTTCTGCCTTTGCCCATTCCTATATGAGGAAAAAAATTCTTCACCATAAAGGTAGTAAGATACTGGAATATTGGTTGTCAAGGAAGTTTGTTGATGCCCTGGAAGTATTTCAGGCCAGGTTGGATGAGGCCTTGTGCAACTTGGTCTGGTGGGAGATGTCCCTGTCCATGCAGGAGGTTGGATCTTGACAATCTTTTTAAGATCCCTTCCAACCCAAACCATTCTATGATGAATCTCTGGTTAAAAATCAACTGCAGGTATGTTTCCAGATGAGAACCTTTATCTTCTGCCTTTTACCAAATCCATGGGAAATTAAGTGGCTGGAATCAGTTATGTAAGAAAAAGGAAACCTGAACTTTATGTGCAAGTACAAACTTAAACAAAGCAAACTGTTACTTGCATTTATTTACTCTTTAATAATAGTCTAGGAATACAAAGAATTTTTTCTGAACATAAAAATATTTTTCTTTCCACATGTCCATAGTAATACTGGTTTATTTAAAAATAAATATAAAACCTGTTGAATACCTTAATTTGTTTTTGCTAAAAAGCTCTCTCATTATAAAAGAAGATGGGGGAAAAGGGGTGAACTAGTTCCTCTTTATTTCAGTCTTGCTGCTTTAATTCAATGTTGCATATGAATCAAAACCAAAAATTCATAGGAAAAGTTTCCATGCCTACAAAAGCCTTAAGAATACATCACAGAGCTGAAGAAATACTCTGACATGAAAGAATTTTCATTACTAAAAAATGGCTGGATAAATTAAAGTTTGGGAATGTATGCATTCTGCCCTCATACTTAATGATATGTGGTGACACTTATCTTTTGCAGGGCTGGCTTCCAGTGGCATGGACCTAATAACCCAAAATGAGCTTCCCCCTGGGAGGCATCAGCAGAGAGCACCCCAGGTCAGGCAGTGGGCTGGAGACTGGGTGTTAATTGAGGGCTAGGGAAAAGAGGAGAATTTGGATTTAATATTGTATACTAACTTCACTAACTATAATCTACATTTACTATACTGTGCCTGGCTCATGAGGAGCAACTGAATTCTCAACTAACGATGATTTCCATAAAATTTTAATAGAGAAAATTATCCATTAAAAAAAAAAAATGGTAAAAACTATTTGTAATGCCCACGGTTAATTATGGTGCAAACAAAATTGCTGCTTCCCAGGTTTTCATCTCTTAGACTTGTATCCTCAAGGTTCATTTTTCTAAGTGGCATAATTCTCTCAGAGGATAAGGTCAGTGCACTCCCAGATCACATACTGCCTATCCCTCTGCAAACTCACAGGGATATGCAGTTGCTCAGCATCCCTGAGAGCTGGGCTTGCTGTACATCTACAAGAAATCTGCAGAGCATGAATATGACAATTACCAAAGATTAAAAAAAAAAAAAAATGTCTGTCCACATTCAAAGTAAAAATAAAACAAAGAAATTTCAAAATTTCCTGAGGTGCTCTTTTTGATCAATTAGAATTTTGGCTTCATTTAAATGTAGGTATTTATTTTATAAGACAATGCAAAATATAGACTACATTATGAAAAATACAAAAGCTTTCTTTTCCAGACAGGAATGCCAGAACATTTCTATTGTTTTTTTCTGAAACATTTTTTAGCAAGTCTGATTTTATGAAGCTGGTAATCCTCAGTGGAGCTGTATTCTCAAACACAAAAGGGGGTTGCTTTTTTTTTGGTAGTAGAAAACATGTAGTCTATAATTTCCACATTTACACATCCTGTAGTTCTACTTCCCAGTTCTTTTACAAAAAAATTGCAAGTATGTATGTCCTTTACCATAATTCCAGTGGAAGTGTCTACTCATGTTAGGCCATCTAACTTGGATCTAGTCTAGGCTGAATGGTTAAAGTCTATTTTTTTCATGTATTTGGGTGCTTAAACAAGTTCTGAAGTAAAATAAGTATTGGTATTGAAGAAAAAGCACAAATGAAATGACAGTCTACAAAATCACCACCTTTGCAGAGATATTGGAAAGGCAAAGTTCAGTCATGACTCACAAGTAAAGAACTGTCAGTGTGAATAAGTGATCAGATGTCAGCTTTTAAATGAAATGGGGAAAAGAAGGAAATTTTCCCAGAGAAAGAATAATTAAATTGAACTCATTATGAAAAGACACTGTGAAACTCAAGTGGGTAAGTTGAATATGGACTGTATGAATTAATGGAGGATTGGTCCAATCAATGGCCACCAAACACTGGTCTGGACACAGGATTTGGTCAGGAGCAACCCAAGCCCCATGCTATGGGAGGCTGTGCCAGTGAAAACTTATTTTTCTCACACTCCTCCCAAAACTTTTGCTAGTGGCTGCTGTTAGAGGTAGGACACTCATTGACTTAGCAGAAATGCAACCAAATCACAGAGATGCCAAATTCTATAAACAACAGTATAGACACACTCCTAACCCTATACCCAGAAGTCTGGGAATTCATGCTGAGCTATACCCAGCTGAGAATCCAGCTTGAATTATTCAGCTTGAAAAAGCTGGCTACAGATATCAGGAAATTTAAAGCTAAGTGACTTGCAACAGAGATTTTTGGGCATCTTTCTCAAAAAGATAGTGTGTTAGATATTACTTCTTAATATGCATTTTTGTTAATAATCTGTTAAATCTAAACTATAAAACATGCTGTGCAACATGACTGAACGAATATTACTGTGAGAAATATTTTCCCCTTGTTTGAGTAATTTAAATTTGTAAGCTAATGTAAGTTTTTGTATTAAATAATGTACTGTGTGCAATTTTCTTTCTTGTAAAGCACTTTGAAGCTTTCAAAGGGCACTCTAGGTTAATAAATAATATGGTATTCTTTGCCAGAACTGTAGGGCATTTCCCATAAGTTCTGAATCTTCTTTGCCAAAATTTCAACATGTTGCATGCCAAATCCTGCACACAAATGTTCCACATGTGGCAAATACACACTGGCAAAGACCAGAGGCATGGCATTCCTGGATTTCTTAGAGAGAGTGGGAGGCAAATTTAAAAAAAAAAAAGTGTCTATGCATCCCTCCAGAAAAAAAAAATTAAAAAGACAAAAAAACAACCTTCCACACCCAAAACAACCCATAACCCACACTTCATTATTTTCAAAGACTGAGTTGTTTGCTGCGTGCAATGCAATCTCACAGGTACCCAGAGTTGGGTTTCTTGTTTTCCATCAGTTAAGGAAATCAGACCTCCATTTCTGAGACAGCTCTATGTTCTTCAAGCCCAGATATCAGGAAGGGTGAAAACATCTCCAGTCCTCGCTTCTCCAAGCACAGGCTAATGTAAACAGAGAGGCTAAAGCTTGGAGAAACATGGTGAGGATTACCACTACTTAACAGGCTATGAAAATGAATTCTCCAGGCAAATTCATGAATGCATTTCATATGCCCCAGGCTACTGGGAATAAACCCAGGACAGGATTTATAAAGAGCAAACTCTTGCCTTTTTGCAGTCTCCCCCACGGACATCTAGGCTCCTATTTCTGTAGCTTGGAGGAGTGTAAAGCAGTAAGACCCAGAAATTAAGTCAGTGCATTTGGCTGCATATCACATAGGTTAGATTACTGAAGCATAGCAGGAGTTTAAAATGTCTTTGGATATAATTTTCTTGATTAAATCTCTTTACGCATTAAGCACAAACAAGTAATTTCAGCATTCCTCACTAGTTTGGACTGAACCTCTACAGTAATTCAAAAATTTTACCTCTTCACTAAATGTTAAGAAAATGGTGACAAAGATCCTTAATCATCCATCAACAATGAACTAGTTTAAAAGGTACTAAAACCTGCTTAGACCCAATCAGGCCTTAAGTACCCCAATTTGTGGCACATTTAAAAAACAAACTGAAGTTAAAACTGAACTCCACATTCTGCAACACTAAATGAACGTTTCGATACCTGGTTTCTTTTGAGGTGGCAAGAAATTACTGTAAAACCTTTGCTGTTGCCAGAATTACATTGCTTAGAGAAAAATATCCTATGGGTTACCATTTGTTGCCATGATTTACAAAGGTAAGGCCTATAGTCTGTATCAGTTTCATGTGGAAGTTTTAAGGGAAAAAAGCTTTCTGTGGAGTTTGTAGATTTCTGCATAAGTGTCTGTGTTGTTGCAAAGAGGACTAAGTGATGCTCTCTCACAAGCTTTTCAAGAAGGGTTACACATTTCTTCAGGTTCATCTCCTGCAAATTAAGACTCTCCCCTCCATTGCTTCTGTCTATCCAATAAAAAGCTGATAGGCTATCTAAAATCAAAAGGCAGAGAGAGGGGTGAGTGCAAAACATGTTTTCTAAAGAGTAGAGAGTGAGGAGTAAGTGGGTGCTACTACTGCAGTTCACAAGAAAAAGCCTTCCCAGGCACTGCTTTATCATCTCTTCTGTCCTTTGTGCCAACCTGTTCTCTAGGATGGTGACCAGACGAAGCATATCAAAATGGTAGTCAGTGTCAATGAACATGACTTCTGCCTCCAGTCCTCCTCCTGATTGTGGAATGATGCACCGGACTATTAAGTGATAAAGCATTTCTGTTTTTCCTGTTCCTTCTGGACCATGGAATTCAATGACATCTCCTGTTCAAAAACAAAGCAGCAAGCTGTCAGGTAAGGGCATTTATAGCTCAGAGTCAGATTTTAGTGTTTACTGAACCAATATTCACAATGCAAATAATTGGAAATTTAAAAAAAATAGTTCAACTCCAAGTTGGCACCTACCAAGAGAAATTTCAATTTTCAAGAAAGGCTTCTAAAGAGAAGAAAATCAACTGGGAACAGAGGTTGTTAAAATGTTTCTAAAGGCATCTAGGACACCAATATCAATGAAAACTTGGCAACTGGATTTCATCTTTCATTACAGTTAGATGAAGGCTGAAAAGAAAGCTGCTACACCAAAGTGGTTAAGAAACCATCTATTTACCCTATGTGCACAAAATCAAGAAATAAATTAAAAAGTAGAAGACAAGCAAAACAAAAAAAATGTTGACCCATTAGAGGTCCAAATTATCTTGGCACATCTACTTTTATAGCACAGACCATCCTTCAGCCTTTCATCTCTGCTATTTGCTTGTTCAATACCTGCATGTCACTAGTGATGTGGGCAGTGAAGAGCACACCAGGACATTTATTTAGCACTTACATTCCTCTCAGGTGATCATAGCATTAAACTGCTTCTTTTGATAAGAGGGACTCCCAGATTCCTTCAACACCAGGCAGTAAGTCTACTAAGAAAGCATTTCTGTTCATAAATGGACTCGGCCTAATTGCCTGATCCAAGTGGGTCAATAAAATACATAAATTTAAAATGCTAAATTAAAAAAGCATTACACTTTACTAGCAAACCAGTTCTTTTGTTTGATGTGAATGCAAGGTACTCCAAAGTTGTCTTTTCCAAAGTTGTCTTAAGTCTTGCATCAGAGCAAGACTCTCAAAAAAGTTAATGAATTAGTTGCTCTTTATACATTTCTAATTTAGGAAAGTGGATTATTTATTTATGACATTTTGGATTTCAGGCAGAAGAGTAACTACATGCAGTAAGAAGAATCACCCAACTGTAACTGCAGGAAGGTGAGATTTCTATGGCCTTAGCAAGTGCAAATGGCATAGCAGTTTTTCAGAGTGGGAAAACAAGAATAGGGAATTAATTGCAACTTTACTTAAATGTACTTGTGCTTGCTGAATTAAAAGGGTTTTTCAAGCCATTACTCACCTTCCAGATAATGTCCTTTCTTCATAAATGTCTACAATGTCAAAATGCAGCATGGGATGAGGGGCATGGTGGTGGGAAGGAAATGAAGCTCTTACTACACCCATTGCAGGTGCTGAAAGCAATTTATACCTGAAGTGACAATTCTGTCCATTTCAGTGACATTTGGACTTCCCACTTCTCCGTAACAAAATTCCTTGCTGTTTCACAACTGCAATTTCATTTTCTTGAAGTTCTGATACTTTAAAATTTATTAAAGAGCTTGACTGCCTCCCCAGCCCTTACTTTTCTGTTCCGAATGGCTCTCCCCAATTTTCAGATGGAAGAAACCACACTTCCCAATCTTCATTTTTCTCCTCCTGTTCATAGGTCACAATATCCACCTCTGCCACCTGCAGCTGCTCTGCTGTCACATAGAGACTGAGCCAGGGACATCACTGCACGCTGTTAGATAATATACCAGCTTGGAAGAACTCTCTCAAAATGTGCTGAGTAGGTCATTCTTTTATATTTTGTCTACTGAAATATTTTAGAACAATTGTGTAAAGCACCTCTTGTTAAGAAACAAAAGTGTATCTTTGGCACAAAGCCTCTGCCACTCTGGCTGGTGTTTCTGAGTCCAAACCAATAACTGAACTGGGCCAGTATGCAATACAGTTTGCTTCACCTGCCTTTACAGTAAAATATGACTTGCTTAAGAAAAAACATCAACTCTATATGGCCACTCAGAAGAAGCAGTGGGCAAATATGAGTTATTGTTTGATAGTAATTCAAAGATGTTAATCTGTGAAATAAATTCTTTATTTAATCCATTTGAAGAAGTTGTATTAGGATGTCTGTGTTAAGAGTAACACTAGATGAGCTTTCATTGGTAGAGCTAACTAATTTATTTATATAAAAGTTCTAAGTTGAATGACAAATCGTTCTTGGGAATTTTTGTGCTTGTGGTTTATACATTTTAACAGCAAGACATATGAGCACCCTCCAAAGCTTTTTCAACATTGCATCACAAGATACACATCCAGACTGTAGTTTGACCAAAATATTTAATTTACTTTGAAAAGAGTAAGAGCTTGGACTGCAAGAAAACCTCAAGAGAGCTGGGGATTTCTGTACCTTCATGATTATCAAAGAGGCTTCCCACAAGCAGAATGGCAGCAAAACAAAAGCCATTTATAGCAACATCTATAAATGTAAGGTTTCATTAAATTAGCAACCAGCCTGCTACAGAAAGATAAGAGGGGATACTCATCCTTCTGGATCAGAGAGGCCAGAGTGTGACACAGCAGAGAAGTGTGGCCAGCAATGTCTGCAAGAAGCCTTTGACACCACCACAATAGGTCATGGAGGAAAGCTAGTGATCAGTAGCAGCATCATGCATTCATGTCAAAATCACTTTTAAAAGAGGATTAGTAAAAAGATACTGTAACAGGATGAAAACAGTCTGAGAGGCAGAGCAGAAACAGACTTTAACATGGAAGAGAGTCAATGGCAAATTTTCCTGTTAGAATAGGTGTTGCCCAATGTTAAACATATCAGCAGATGAATGTTCCACTAGCTTGGCAAACTGTGTAGAAAACAAACTAATGGGGTTAATACAAATTTAAGATTACGACAATTTGACAGATTGAGATGGATGAGCAGAATTATTTCATATGAAATTCAGCACTGACATTCAAGAAGCACATTTTAAGGAGTCACCCAACACACTGTTTGGCTCACTATGGGCAAACTTGTAGAGTAACATAGTCCACTGCCATGCAACGGCACAGGATAAATATTTAAGTTTCTGCAACATCACGTAGTTTATGTAACATTAGTACATTTTTACATGAACATTGTGCTCAGTCCTGATCATCAATTCAGTGTTATCTTTTGAATGAGAAGAGCCTTAAGCTTTGTCTGGAATCATTACACTAGCAGGTGTTGCTTAAACTGTTTTCTGAGGCTGCAGTTTCATACAGGCTATTAGAATACTCAACAATAGCTCTGCAGGTTTCACATCATCACATACCTTGAAGCTACTGGACTATAATTTACAATATTGTGCAGAAGCTGTCACTAATATTTGTATGGTTTATAAGCAAAGTAGAAAGGCCTAATGTTTATTCCAAGTTAATGTTGGGTTCCATACTATTGCCAAACATCAGAGGTTTATACTGACACCCACACCTCCATACCAGTGGCAAAGGAGAAACATGACTGGGAATACTGGGAGATTATTTAAAGCTCCTGTCACTTTTGCTCCATTCCAGAAGAGCTTAAATGGCATGTAATTAATATGCTTATGTGTTCTTAAATATGCAAGGCCATCATAATTAGAAGCACAACAGCAGCACCTGTATTAGCTGTTCCTATTTTATAGTACTCTGTCATATATGTTATGAACACTTAACTATGACATAACCTTTGAATAGCTTAATGAAACTTCATCTCTATGTTTGTTTTAATCAGGAAAAAAGAATAATTTAGGTCTTTGCACTGCTCTAGTCATACCATTTTAGATTAAGAGCTGTTCAGTCTGGACTTCATGGGCTATGTGTTACAGTGTTCCACAGTGACACACTAAAAGTCAAGTTCATTACAAAAGGAGAGGTAGGTCTTCAGCAGGGATTTAAAACTGAATAATGAGAACACACATCAAAATCACCCATGGATTCAAATAAATACTATGCTATTAACACATAAAGCAAAAATGTAGTAAGAGGTGAAGTCCATTTATGTCTTCACTAGTGTCAGACAAAAAAACATGACCAATACAGATAACAAATTATGGCATTTGTTAAATGCAGAAGAAAAATAGAAGTGTTTCAGAAGCTTGATGACCATGTTGGCAGAGAGAAATCAGCAACAAGTTTAGAATGTTTCCAGCCATCTCAGAACTGAAGTTCTGGAACAGTGTTTGGACAGACAAGAACCACCTATGTAGTTTTAAGATAAAAGATAAAAACTTGATGGATGGGATTATGTAGCACTGTGGACTATGATGGTAAGGGTTATTAGTGACCCCCAGGAAGGCTTCTTACAGTCTGTTCAACCAGATCATGGCCAGTTCAGTCTCAAACACTTGTTTCTTCTGTGTAAAATTAATTAAAAAACAACAACAACAAACAATCCAACAAAAAAGAAACCCTCAAAAACAGACTGAAAAAATCAGCATTTTCTATTGCTGCATTTTTTCAAAACAAGATGATCCTTTTTTTTTTTTTTTTTTTAATGTTACAACTTCAGAAGCCCTGTGCAGTATATACCAATTTTAATACTGGTTCTGAATTTTTCTTGGGGGTAACAAAGCAGTTCAAAATTGAGAATATTTAAATAATTTTCTCTGCTCTTTATGCACTACTTTACCAGTATTTCTCCATCCTCTACCTTTGCTATAGCATATTTGAAACTTCCAGTGTCAGGAATCTTATATTGCTAAACTCCTCATGTCAGGTGCCACAAAACAGTACACAAATACTGCATTTCTAGACTAAACATAATCTCTCATCCAATTATCTTGATTATTTTTACTGCTTTTTATGCTATTTCTCCGAACCTTATATAATTTGTGGGAATTCAAAGTGCAGACAAGTATTGTTGATACCCACTGCAGCCACCTGCTCTTCATATGAAATCCATTCATACATACATTCAACAACCATAGTGCCTCCCAGCATGATCCTTCCAATTGGCCAATCATATGCCTTTTTTAACCATGTATTTCTTATTCTGTGTAATCAGAATTATCTCTTCCATTGTGATATCCAAGAAATTTCACAGAATCTATTAAACCAGTCTGATTTTCTAAATAAGCAAGGAATTACTAACTGTGCTAATGTCTGTTTAGCCAAGTGATTTATTTCATTAAAACATTCAATCTTGATATTAAAACTTCTTGGTAGAACAATCTACCTCAAAGTTTTTGTACTGGCATCACTGGGAGGTAGCTCAGTTTCTCCAATTTGAAAGTCCCATTTATTCACTGAAGGTCTACATAAGACATTTTGATCCTAACATTGTCTGCAAACTCATTCAGCCAATTAGTATTTATGTTCATAATGGAATTGTTCCCAAAATTCCATCATCTAAATATAGACAGGCATTTTCAGGCCAAGACTAAATGGCTTGATTATTTAGTTTTATTAAAACATACTGTTTGCTCATGCTCCTTTTCCTAACTGATCCAGAACACTCCATATCGCTGAACTCTGCAATTTATTGAATCTCAAGTTATCAGCAAATTTCTGCAGTTGTAAGTTTGTGGTGTTTTTTTTTTTATTTTAAAGAGTCTAATGACAGAACCCAGAATAACTTTCTATAAAACTATGAGAAACAGACTTATGTGCTTGTTATTTACTCACCTACACCTGTGTTTCAATACCCATAAAGCAGATTTTAAAGTCCATTTAATAAGATTCAGAATGGTGCCTTTGCATTTAATTTTACCCAGATTGCATAAAGTGCATCTACAATTTAAAATTCTGAACCCAGGGCAAAGATCTACTTGTATGTTTATCTCTGTCATTTTGCTCTGAGAATATAACATTTTTCCATAAATGGAATAAAAATACATTTTTACCATGAACAGGAGATCCTTCCTCAGCAAACAGGTAGGGTTCAAGATTCTTCAGAGAACTTCTGCCCTCAAGTCGTGCAAGTAGCTTTTGAAGAAAAGACAGGAGAGAGAGAGATGCTCTTAACTGAAAGTAATGGACCTTGGGAATCAAATTTAAAGGATTCTGAGAACGAGGAGTTTTCCATGATAGCCCTATAAAAACCTAAGTTTGATTTTAAAAAGGTTTTCATAAATTCATATAGAAACCTATAGTCTGCACTACAGCACCAGAAAGTTCCATCCTTACAAACAATTAACATACAGATTCAATGGCATAAGGAGTGGGTATACATTAGAGGAAATAAAGGTTTTTAAAAAGAAAAAGCTGCACAGGTGGACTAGCAAGAAGGATCATCTCTAGCTTAGAGCAGTGCTGCCATTTGACAGAGCAAAGGGAAAGAAGATTGTTTGTAATAACCATCAACACCACAACAAACTAATGGTAGATGAAACATTACCCATCATTAGTCGCCTTAGTCCCTTTGAGCACCTTTAAAGCCATGCACATTTCATGTGTGACTCTTTCTGGAATAAAATTCTACTATAGTTACTTGTTTAAACATAGTATGGATTGAGCAAAAGTAATTAGCCAACAGTGGCTCTGCAAGAACTCTGCAAGCTAAAATTTCTACAGCTAGTTCCTCCAAAGCCCCCTGTAAAGCAAGTCCATTTATTCCAGAGTTCATGGACAATTTCTTTAATTGAGAGATATTTGCATAGCAAGTAGACAGGTATTCACATAGCTTCTGTTATTTGTAGTTCTGGCATACATTCTTAAACCAAGATTTAACATTTCACCCAGTGGTAGAGCTGTTATCCCTACATGTATTAATTCACATGGGAAAGGACCCTATCAGGATGCTCAGAGCACTGCCAGAGCACGTACCTTGGTGCCAAATATTTCCTTCTACAAGACACCCAGCTGTCATGTAAAGATTTAAACAAAACAAGTCCTATTCAGTTTTATCCTGTCCTTAAAACCATTCACTGAAGGTGAGCACACACCTTTAAACACACCATGCCTTCTCTTTCTGTCCTCTCTGCCACACACAGGAGCAACATTTGTTCTGAATTGTCTTAAAAGTTGTTTAAACAGTTGTGTGTGTTTGCCTTTAACAGTAGAATAAAACTCCATTAAATGGCCCTGAATTTACTTCAAGTGGTCTCAATGGGAATCTAAGTGTGACATTTTCATTGACATTTTAACATTCTCTTCCATTAACAGACCATCAATGTGTTTGCCTGTTCACACGTATTCAGTTTTCTGACACGTCCACTGAAGGGCCATAAAAACACTTGAATTGACCTTGCTGTGGATTTGCAGATCCTTCTGTTATGTTTCACACATGTGTGTCACTCACAAAGTCAACTCTTCAATATTTTGGAAACCAGAAGGGTTCTGTCTTTTGGACAAAGCCAAAAATCTGGATGGACTTATGGACACATGAATACTGGAACACATCCCAGGGAAAGAGGAGCTCATTGCAGACCCTCCTGTGCAAGCAGCAGCCTGCACCTGGCCCTGGTCCTCAAAGCCAGCCCAGGGCCACTGGGGAGGAGAGGCTGCACCCGCTGAGGAGAAAGGCCAGGAATCTCTCACCCCATCATCCAGCTGTGGAAATTAAGAGAAACAGGAAAACCACTACAGGCTGCTGCTTTTTGATGCTGCTTCTTTCTTAGCAAAGGAAGCACGTGGTGATCGTGGGGGCCTGATGATGGGTGCTGCTGGGGCCAGGAGTCACAGCTATTGCTGGTCTAAACATATTTCTGCAGCCTCCTGCCTCCAAATTTGTTTGTACATTAGTGAATACATCCTCTGCAGTTTATTTCTTCTGGAAAGAATGAGCCCCTACCTCTTCTTACACTACCACCTCTTTAAGCCTACTGCTAAATCTTTGGAAATACAGGGTAGATTGATCACTATCATTTAAGTAGGAATCTGCGGTTATTTAAACAACAAATTTATATATTCATTTTAAATAACTACAGGTGGTTACTCTGAGCACTGCTCATGTGGGTAATTTATGATAATTCACTGATGATAGTGCACCTGTGTTTTTATCAAACTTGTATTTACTTCCGAGTTCTGAAGAAGAATCTCCAAAGGCACTTGCCTCGTTAGTGTCACGCTGGGAGCAACGGGGTTCCTGGCAGAAACCGCTAACAATTTTCCTTCAAATCTAACAAAGGTTTGTCCATGCTACAACAGAAGTGAGAGAAGCAAAGCTGAGACACTAGAGAGGCCTCTAGACACCCCTCACCTCTGCCAATGTTAAGGAGGGGGACAAGAGGGGTTCTGCCACATCAGCAAAGCCACCCTGGCTCTGCTCCAGGTAAAGCATTTCCATTTTGCCTTCTCACGTTTACTTTTGTAAAATGAGGTGAGGAGGGAATCTACAGGCAACCGAAGGGTGATCTGGATGGGGGACATGAGGTGTTCCTAGCTTTGTTACAAAATCTACAGAACACAAGAGCAAGAACACTGCTGAAGAAACCCTTTGCATAGGAAGAGCTTGAAAAAACTCCTCAATTTCAAATCACACATCAGAGACTTGAGATTCTATAATTTAACTGCAGAAGATAGTTTCTTCCTTCCTAATTATATTTTATATAAAATACCATCTTTTAGCAATCTACTAGAAGTAGATCTTTGTTTTTAGGTATTCTTCAAAAGTGTAATTATACTAGCAAGAAACAGCACAGATATCTGCAGAAAAGAAGCTATACTCAAGAGTTAGGCAACACTTTGGTTAAAATTCATTAGTGGCAAGGCAGATGGGACACAAATATTTCAACTCTGTCTCATAATTTATCGGTTTCATCCTCTTAATAAAGATATATGTATATGGACAGTTCTATTGACTAATACATTATATGCTTACACTAGATTGGTTTCGACTAAGCCATGCATAATTGTAAGCATATACGTAGGTCTTGTCAGGAATGAGATATTACTTCATTAAAATGTTAAAGAAATTCAAATTAAATACTGTAGCTCTGTGAGCTAACCTACAGGCTATTTACACATAGAAACCTATCTCAAGTACAAGACAAAATGTAATTTTCAACCACTATAACCACTGTGCTTTTGTAAACTTTGGGCACAAAGACATATGCAAGCAATTCATCATTTATTTTATTGTGATATACCAAAGGTGTTTTGTGAGAAGTTCTAATTTGTTGTATTAATTACATCTAATAATAAGAGCACAAGACTGCAGTCTCAGTATAACCCTCACTAAACCTGACCTTATGCATGAGGTCTTTTTTAGGAAGTACTGTTATGAATTAACCATTTTTTGTTTCAAGGGCTTTTACCATTTTTTTCTAGACAATGTACCTACGCATTCACCTTTCTTAACCCATCGGTTATTAATTCCTCCCTTGCTCAGGTTTGGTAATCCAATCTATCCTGGGCACTTGCTGCCAGGATCATTCCCTGATGGAATGGCTGCTGTGGACAAATCAATTCATTTTCCTGCTTGGACACAGAGGACAACTCCTGTCCTTAATTTGTGTGTATTTGCTGACAGTGGGCAGTCCTTACTGGTTTTTTTTTTGGTTTTTGTTTTTGTTTTTTAAGTGTCAAAACCACTAAGGAACTCAAGTCTCACTGAAAAAAACATGTATTTAATAAGAAATAAATATTTATTATCACGTTTTTATACTTTACGGCCACTCCCCAGCATATTCTGACACAGTAACACAAACAAATCTCCAAGTAATTGCTGATTTCACGTATAAGTCACCAGCAAACTATCCATCAGAGGAAAAAAAACCAGAAACAACAAAACCACATCACAGCAAAACCCCCGAACTGGAAAGCTTTTCTCCGTAGCAATTCCACCTTCCACCCTTTCTTTAAACCTAATTTTCCTCACAGCTCCTCTCCCTTACCATGACCAGTCCAAAAGGAGCGCGAAGAAAACATTTACGAAGGAATTACTGAAGCACCTGAGTGACCCTGCACAGGAAGAGCCACAGCGAGCAAATAATCCGAGCCCCAGAACCGCAACCGGGGACACAAAGGGAGAACCGAGCCCCTACCCGAACCGGGCAGCCTCAGCCTCCCGCAAGCCCCCGGTGTTTCAGGGAAGGCGGCGAACACCCTCAGCGTGAGGCAGACCCCGGGCAGACGGGACCCCGCTCCCCCTCACACGGGGAAGGCGGCAAAGGGGAGGGAATCGCGGAGGGGAGGGGAGGGCGCGGCGCTGCGGAGGGGCTGCCCCCATCCTTCCCCCAACACCACCGCCCCCTCGGGAGGCACCGCGACCGCCGGGCGTTCCCCGTCCGCCCGCCCCGAGGGGGTGGGGGAAGGAGCTGCGTGTTCCTCCACCCCGCCTCGGGAAAGGGCGGAGGGGAACGCCCGGCGCTTCCCCGGGGGGACGGCCTCGCTTCACCCGACCGCTCGGGCACGGCGACCAGAGGAAGGCGGTGCCCGGTGCCCCGCGGGTGGACGGGGGGTTGGGGGCCTCTCCTCACCTGAGTGCCCGACTCCGCCCTCCGGAACGCGTCACCCATGGCGGGGCTGAGGGGATGGGGGGTGGGGGCCGCAGCTCCGGCTCCCGCCGGGCAGCGCTGAATGCGCATGCGCGCTTCCGCTTGCTCCCCCTCGCTCCCCCCAGGTCCTCAGTTCTGCGCGTGCGTGGTGCGGCCCCCGGGGAGGCTGGGGTGGAGTCCACGGGTGTCTGGTTCCCGAGTTCGAGTCCCGCCTCCGGCTCCCGGCGCCGCTTGGGATTCCCAAAGGACCGGTGGTCATTGTAAGGAGGCGGCGGGTTTTTTATTTAGTTTCGTTTGCATTTGTTGGTTTGGTTTGTTTTGTTTTATGAAGGAGCTGCAGTTTTATAGGTTTCTGGGGTTTTTTTTTCGGCCCCTGATGAAAGGGGGCTGTGTGGCTGGGTTGGCTTGGCTCAAGGGGTGCTCCTCTGTCACACATGGGTGGATGTGACTCAAGGGAAGATCATCTGCACAGCCACGGTTAAACTCTTTGACGCCTGCGAAATTGCTCTTTGAAAAAGCCAGCTATCAATTATGGCTTAGATTAAAAGAAGTCTGGAATATTTTAAATACGTGCCTTGAATGTCCTGGGTTTGAGTGGTGTGTGATGCTCCAGGCCAGGAGCCAATGGTCCAACAAGTCCCTCGTGTCGGTGGCTGCGTGCCCTGGGCCAGCAGTGGGACCTGCTGCTCCTGAGGAGCACAGCCCATCAGCCCATCTGCTGTGGTTGTGCAACCAGGGGAAGCAAGGGAGAGGAGCATGGGAGAAGGTGGGGAACCTGTTTGTGTTTTCCATAGGCTAAATGCAAACAGTAGGATAAGAATAGCAGCTCCCCATATCTGCATATCAAAGAGCAGTAATGGTATCATCTCATCATCATGGGTTTGCAAGGTTATCACTGATACTGCACATTCTTACAGTTAGGAGAAGAAAGTGGTGGTGGAATTCTTTCTTTCTTCAAAGAAATCATGTTTGTATAAGAAGAGTTCCTCTTAGCTTGGTCTTGAATACACCACAAATCAGAAAAATCTAACCTCAGATGCTAGGCGGTGGCTCTGTTTACTCTTTCAGCCCTCTTACAGCCTTCTTTCAGCCCAAAATACACTGCTCCCCCCCCCCGTTCAAAACACCCTGTGTTGTCATCTGACTAATTCAAGGTTTAAGATGTATGCCATAAGGTCAGGTAGATGTAACCCAACTCAAACCTGTACTTTTAGGGTCAAGCTCTAATACTGTTCATCAAAGCACAGAAAGGGGATGATCTTTTTCGATATCTGTAGTAGCACTTCTCTGTGTATGGATACACCTGCAAAATTATCGAGAGCATGGGAGGTTCTCTAGTGAGACTTGGGGAAGAGGAGGGAACATGGCATAAAAATGCAACTACAATAATATTGGTTTAATTTGATGGAAAGAAGTTTCTGACTCACATTTTAGAAGAAGTCAACATTAGGGACAGACAACCTTAAGAGCTCTGTGTTTGACTGTTGTAGTACCTCAGAGGTCTGGGCCATGTTCCCTGGAAGAGTTCAAAGACTTGTTAATTAGAAGTGATTGCCCTTGAAGCTGACTGATGACTGAACCTAACCTGAGAGTCTAGTGGACTCGCTGTGACTTATGACAAAGACACTACTCACAGCATCAACAACATGTTATATATGTTTTTAATTATAGGTTCTCTATTCCTGTTCTCTAATTAAAGCCATTGCACTAATTTTAAAGAAGTGTTTGCTATTTGAATTTGGAGACATGAAATATATAGCATACATAAATGCCAGCTGAGTGAAAGCCACTCCTACCTCATCACTTACCACTGCCTGTATCCAAGTAGGGTCCTGTGGGAGCTCTTCTACTGCATGGGTGAACACAATTTTGGTATTACATTCTAATGTAAGATGAAGTATCACAGTCCAGTGGAGATCAAGTAACAACAATTCAACAGAGAGAGGGTAAAACCACCAAATTAACCTAAGCATTAAAAAAAAAAAAACAAAAAAAACAAGGTATTTAATTGCTCGACATATTTAGCAGGTAACAGAAATGTGTAAATTAAATTACACCTCTCCTGTTACCTCTGCATTTGTTTGCTCCATCCAGCATGGCTGGTGTTATGAAGTTAGAAAATTACTACTTACTTTGACAACACTCTGCCTTGATAGACTCACTGTGTGCTTTTTTCATTTATTTGTCAGTACTATAATTTCTCCTTTTTGCAGATCAAAAGCTAAATTTTGGCACTTCAATATTTAACCCCAAACCAGCCTTCTGTAGATCCTCTGCACTTCAGCAGTCAGTATCACTGGCATTTTACCAAATTTGATATTGTAATTTTCTCAAAACTGTCTATGGATTTCTCATCTGCTAATGTCTTCTTTTGTTTTTCTAGCTGTAGAGTATATCCCTGCACTCACCTCCTCCTTTGGACCAAAATATTAACATATGTAAATAGGAAAACTCTTTACCACTTGCTTCAGCAGAGTCAGAAAACTAATTTGTTTGTTTGTTTGTTTTTAACTGGTTCTGTTTTGTGTTTTTGTTTAGTTCTGTCTGCATTCTTTCATATTTCTTTGCAGCAATTCTGAGCGATGGTGAGTGGTACAGGTCCTACCTGCTCCTTACTCTTCCTTCCTAAATAGCAGAAACCTCCTTAATGCAGAATCCTCTTTAATGCAGTATAGCTATAAGTAGCTCATAGTATCCAGGGACTCTATGCCCCAGTGCTCCTGTTTCTGCAGGAAGAAAATTACCCTTCCTTTGTTTGGCATGTGGGGAGCCTGAGGGTGCCCCTCGAGCCACAGGCACTCTTCATGTAGCAATTCAGCTGCAAGAGCCATGACTTTTCTAATAGCAGAAAGATGAGGCTCTAGGGGTATGCATCTCTGTCTTTATGAAATGTGCATTGTGGAGAAATTTCCTCTTTCACAACCTTGAGTCTGAGCATCTTCCACAATGAGATGCTGGGTTTTCCACTGCACATGTTTAACAGCTGCATTGTAGGGAAAGAAAATGACAGTGGGAGAGAAGAAGGTATTTTATATGGAGTTGCAGCCCTGAGCAAAATTATTTGGTTTTGGGTGGGGGTATTTGCTCATTCGTGTGTTCATCATTGCTAATTTCAGCCAGCAGAAGGAAACTGGGCTGAGTTCTGAGGGAGGAAGAACTAGTCCAGGTACTCCAAGGCTGTAGAGAATCAAGTCTACTGTTAATAGAAACAATAATGTTTTTTAAGAAATAAATCCCTAGCTTAAATTGCTGGTTGGTCTACAATACAATTTAACAAATTAACACCCTATCCTGGGGTAAGGCCTGAGGTGAGAGCTTAAACAAAAGGGAAGAACATGAAGAAACGCAGTGTAGTGACAAGAAATTCAGATTATGTGAGGGTGTTTCCAAAAACCCCATAAAACTTTTATATTTAAATAATAATTAAATTAGAAATTGGAATGTGTTTTCTTCTTTAAGTTTTTTTAAGTGTGGGGTTTTTTTCAGACATTTTGTTCCAACATGAGCTTCATAATTTTGAGCATATTGTCACTTAATGTTCCCTTGCAAGATTTGTGTAGGTGACACTTCAGCAAAAACCAGCCCCAAAGAGATCTTCTGGGTTGAAAACAGTTTGTCTCTCTTCGTATAGTTGAATTAAACTCTGTCAGTAAAGTCAGCTGTTGTTTTTCTAATTAACCTCTAGACTCTTATATACCTTCACTCCAAACATGACAAATTGACTATCTGAGAAGTCATTAGAGAGAAGCACTCCAAGAAACAAAATAGAATGGTCACGTTTTCTCAGTTTGTCTTATCTACTCCTTTGTGTAGTAATGCTCAAAACCCAAAAGGTTTCCCAGCTAAAGATTGCCTCACAGTTTTAAGTAGACCTCAGCAAGCAATAGTAATAGCAGCAACAACAATAACAAGAGTAATAGTTAAAATTAGTTCTTAAGGGAGATGTTGAATCTGCATGTGACAAAGCAAATGATGAACTGCCTGTCAGATTATTTTCAACCTCTCTGTGGTGTGACTCCTCTAGTTTCATGCTGCTGATTATGGCCTCACTATTCTAAGTTTCTCTCAGTGAGTGAAGTGATCTGTCACTGGGTTTTATTAGTTTTTTTTTTAGAGCAGATGGCTGATTGTCTTTACCTGGAGAGCTGCCACTTTCTTTAGATGCATCTTGGTTTTTATGGTAGCTTAATTTATCTGTTTACTTGAGAAATAAGTAACCTAAATTGCAAGGGTGTAACAATTTCACTGACCTCAGAAAATGGAATAGATTTGCTTCATTATCTGAAAACAAAAATAAATACAATTTAGTCCATGTGATAAAGTTTCATAGCTGATTGCTGGATATTCTGCTTTACATTTCAGCTTGCAGAGTTACATCAGGGATAAAGTTGCTCTGTGTTATCGTTCACCTGAAATATGTCTAGATCTTTTAGTTCTGCAGGTGTTCATGGATTGAAATAACTCCTTGTTTGTTTATATCAGCTTGTCCTTTTCCTCCTCCTTCCTCTGTCCTGTTCAAATAATTCTGCTCTGGCTCATTTAAAGCTGACAGATACTCAGTTGTTAATCACACAGATAAGGATTGGTGACCTGACCAGCAGTATTTTCTTGCTTGTCTTTGGGCCACAGTTTAAGGTTAACAATAAATAAATAAAGGCTTACAAGGAAGTACACACAATTTGTAAAGACTCCTTCATAGCCAGTGGTGAGTACAGAGAAATCATATTTTAGTTGGAAAAGACCTTTACGATCATGGAGTCCAACTGTTAACCTAACACTGCCAAGTCCACCACTAAACTATGTCTCTCAGCACCACATCTGCATGGCTTTTAAATACCTCCAGGGATGGTGACTCCACCACTTCCCTGGTTAGCCTGCCTCAGTGCCTGACACCCTTTTCAGTAATGTTTTTTTTCCTATATCACATTTGAGCCTCCTCTGATGCAACTCAAGGCCATTTCCTCTTATGCTATCTCTTGCCATGTGGACGAAGAGACCAACCCCCACCTCTACTACAACCTCCTTTCAAGTACTTGTAGAGAGATAAGGTCTCCTCTCAGCTTCCATGTCTCCAGACTCAACAACCCCAGTTTCCTCAGCTGCTCTTCCTAATACTTGTGCTCTAGAAGCTTAATTTTGAGAACTTAAGCTCTGTCCTGCAGCCCAGGGGGAAAGAAGTTTTGTGCTGGACCTTGTGAACCTCCATTGCTCTCCATAAGCCATTGACAGCAATAATGCAAATTTTGTCCCAGTCAGACATGCCCATGAAAATGTTCTCTACCTTCTACAGAGCTGTTCAATGAAGTATGAATGATTTTGCTAAATTCAACTCTTGTGACTTCCCCTTTACTTGAATGGGGCCTCAGGTTTTGCAAACATGACAAAGAAGCTGTGCAGGCAGTATGGCCATGCTGAAAAATTATCACAAATCCTAGCCCTGTTAATAGGAATGAATCAGTATGTTAATTAATTAGCTATGTATGCCGCCCTGGGTACGCTAATTAGAGATACATCCAGGTGGCTGGCACCAAGTCTAAGTTGACTGATACTCCTTAGCAAAAACAAACCAGAATTTGCCCCTGTGGTACAGACAAATAGGGTACAATGCATCAAGTGTGCATTTATAACGAGCAGATAATGCCCAAGAAGAATAACTGTGTAGTAATCCAGGACATTTCATTTTTTTCATTTTTTCTTTCTTTTTTTTTTTTTTTCTTTTTCTTTTAAACTGACTAGGGAATCCCCATTTTATCCTTTTTACACAAATTTAGCATTAAAGTTTCTGTTCTCTGTAATCCCCATGGACCTCCTGTCAGTGTGAAATACACATCTATTTCTTTTCTTTTTGATCTTAACACTTGTAAGTAATAAATAATTGATGGCCAAAGGAATTCTGGGAATATATTCAGCCTTAAATTGAGCACTAAACTATTTGCAAATGTGCTTAGGCTCTAGCCCAAAATATACATCAAAAGAATGTCAATTGGATACTGGGAAGTGAAGTGCCATGATATGTTAGAATTAGGAAACATAACATATAAGTAGAGATAAGAGCTGTCAGGTCTGCTACCAGTAGTAACAGAAAGAAGCATGTTTTTTATAGAAGGCTATAAACTAGTGTTCAAGGTAGACCACACTTTCACCTCAGTAATGATACTCCAGACCCTGTTCAGGGAACACCTTGGTTTTGACTGTTGTCTTGAAACTGGGGCTTGACAGTGCATCAAGCCAGGAGACAGCTACAACTTAGTCTGAATGGCCTGTGAAATAACTCTATTAGAAAGAACTGGGGTATATTTACTGCAGTGCCCAGCCAGCTTTGGCACTGATGACAGATTTACTGTGGCAGTCTTATTTCACCGTGGCTACAAGCCCCAACATCAGACTGGCCAGCAAAATTATAGTTTGTGCTGCTGTGGGTAGACTGTAGGGTCTGAGATAATCTGACTACACCTGCATGCCTGTGCTTGCAACAGAGACATGATATATCCAATATCTGGGTACTCAATATCTGGGTATCTGTGAATAAATTTAGATGTTGGATGATGTTGGCCTTGCCACTGAAACTAAAGCTCCATTATGTTCTTCATGGGTCACATTCTCTTGGAATCCATTTCCAAACAGGCAAATGACAAGAAGTAATGGCAAGAAAGAGTGAGGATGTATTTATTCACCAATGGTCAATCACGCTTGACCAACCTAGTTGCTTTTTTATGGTGAAATGGTTGTCTAAAAAGATGAAGGGCAAGTGATGGATGCAATAAATACTGTATTCTCTAAAGTTTTTTGACATCATAGCATTCTTATCTGCCAGCTGAAGAATCATAGGTTAGATGAATAGACTGTTAGATCACTTGAAAACCGCCTGGACAGTCTGAAGAGAAATTATCAATGGCCTGACGCCCACTTGGTGTCTGGTTAGTAGTTGTGCATCATGGGGCTGATACTGGGGCTGACATTGTTCAGTATTTTGATTGTGTTCCGCATTTTTATTGTGAGAATGCACCCTCAGAAAACTTATGCCCAATGCTAAATTATAGAGGAAATTATTAGCTTTAGAGCTTCAGTCCAGGCTGATCCTAGATTGATTCAGTCCACTCGTGGACTGGACCTAGAGACATTCTGTAAGGTGCATGAAGCTTGGAACCTGGAATAGAAAAACCTCATGCAATAATACAGACTGGGAACCTATTGGTAGAACTGGAAACTGAGTGCAAATCTGAAGGTAAGTGCCACAAGTTTGCACCTGGTGAGATTCTGGACATCAGTGAGATTTCTTCATATAATAAAGCACTTGAATACATTATTGATTGAGAATATATTGGTGGAGTTGTGGAATCTCGATGCTTGGAGTTTTTCAAGACTTAGCCAAAAAAAGCCATGGCTGATTTTCTCTAGACTTGGTGATATCCTGGCTTGGAGTGGGAAGCTGGTTCAGATGGCTTTCCAGAGCTGATTTTTCAGTCCATTTTCTCTGATTCTATAATACTTGTCACAAGTGATTTTGCTTGTGATCTCCCCAGATCTTTTAGGTTTGTCTTGCTTTACAGGTTCTTGCATCTTTGACCATGGGTATAGATCACAGATGACTTTGCACTGTTTTCTCCAGAAGCTGCTCTGCCTTCTGGTGCTATGGGAAGCTGTATCATCCATGATGGGTGTTACATCAGCCTCAGAGATTCTCTTAAGTAAGGAAACTTGCAGTAGCTGTTTCAAAGCTGCACATGTGGAGCATTGCAAAGAGAATGCTGCACCCATGTTCATCTGGCAAACTCATGGTTCATCTGTCATGATGATGGAAGACTGTCATGACAGTTAAACAGAAGAATCAGTCAAGAGTTTACTGATCTGTAGTTTTCCTGTAAGAGGATACTGACTTGTGCAAAGTAAAAAGTTCTTGTGGACTCTCTTGATTGAATAAAAATGGCTTGGACAGATTTCTCATCTTCAAAACTTTAAAAAAAGTTTTTTTGGAAGTCATTGAGATATCAGCAGTTAGCAATTTCAATGTGAAAACTGCCTTCGGATACAATTTTTCTGAGAGATCTTAAAGTTAATTATACTAAGATATTTGAACGAAAAAGAGCCATAGTTGACTTGAAACATTAAAAAAAAAATGTTCTTATTTGTTCACTAGTGGATTAGAGTACAAGACTTTGCTCTTTCAGTTTTGAAGTACTGAAATTCCCATAGGATGGGAAACCTCTTCCTACTGCTGGTTAAAGAAAATTCTGCATTAAGCTGGGGTGTCACAAAATAGACTTGTTGTGATGGGGGGACATCATCTTGTATTTTGATTTCCTGCATTTGGTGCATCCTGACACTAGTGCAAAAAAGTCACTTGGAACAAGAAGCATTTATGTAATTCTTAAATGTATTCACTTTGGTTGTGTTCATACCTATTTCAATGCTTGATTTTCTGCAAATGTTCTCAAACTAAGCTGCTGATGGGAATGTTCACTGAAGTAGCAAATCTGTATGTGCATATTCAAGTATATGTGCAGAAAATTATATCTAAATATATATAAAAATATGCAAAACACAAGCTTTTTCATCAACTGTATAATTTGTGCACTCATATAAGCAGTGATGGCCTGAATTTGCTGTTGATGGACGTTTACAACAAACTTGCTGAGGAATAGGTTACAAAAAGAGACTTCTTACAGACAAGTTTGAAAAAAGGTTAAACCTGAGATTGGGTAATGGTAGTCTCTGGAGAGTGTATGATTCAATTTTTTCTCCGCAAATGGGGTTTTCTGACACACTTTCTCAGATTATGTAGATCATGAAAACATGGTCACCAATTCCACTGCCTCAGTCTTTGATAAGCAGTGCAGCAGTGAGTAGTGTTGTACTGAAACATGAACTGTGAAAATTAAGCCCTTCACTAAAACACATCTGAGTAATTTAAGATTTTAAATGTGCAAGCTAAAGCTGCGGTTGCTGGTTGCTTAAAAATGACATCAATTTGTGTTACTGCTGCTGCAAGACACAGTCCAGCTCTGGGCTGGGTGTTCTTGCTGCCTCCTTTGGGCTGTTCTGGTGGTTGGGTACTGAACCAGCTGAAAACAACTCATCCCTGTGACCCAACCAAGAACTGATGGAGGTGAGAGGAATGGCTCTGCCTTTGCTTTCAGTGCTCAGTTTCTTGATGTGGAGATGGGAATGTGAAGCCAGAGGTGAGAGAGGTCAGGACTGTCTAATATTGGCAACCGGTCTCTAGGTTGGCCAAAAGTGACTACAGAGCCAGCTACAGCACTTGAAAATGCAGCACCTGAAAGCACTGTTTAATCTCAAAAAGTTAATTACTCCTTTGTGAAATTTTCGGTCTGAAAACCAAATTCTGATGCAAGCACAAGGTTTGGCCAGGTGATCCTTCCAATAGGGCATTCTATGATTCTATGAAACTGAAGTGTCCAGAAGACAACACCCTATTGCTAGGCCATCTGGAGATGATCAAAAAATGTGTTTTTTCTGTGCCTGACCCAACACAGGACAGTTTCTACCCTTTAATTCGTGAGGGAATTGCGATAGATCTGTAAGCTACAATGATTTCCGTGTAAATCCTCTGACAACAGCAGAATTTCATCAAGTGTGATTTCAACCATCACAGCAACTGCAGCAAGAAATGTGTTACAATGCTTCTCAAAGACCTGCAGGCAAGGACTAGCTTGGATTTACTAAATGAATGGTCAATAACAAAGAAGATAATCTCAGGTAACATGGAAAATTGGCAAGTAGTATCAATCAGACTTGGGGGAGCTGCACAGCCTATAACCATGGATTTCTGAGAACCCCGCTATGTCCAGGTGGCATTTCAGAAATTACCTGCAATATTCAAAAAGACTAGAAGAATAATCCCATTCAACAAGAGCAGGGTTTCTGACACAGTACAGTATCAGTACAGGTCCTTGAATCTTGGGCAGACCATTGCAGATTCCAGCAAATTTTTCTGGTATCCCACAAGCTGATTTGTGTCTGTTATGGAAGATCTGCTTCTTAGGAAGAGATGCAGTTGTAGGAGAATGAAACATAGAAACTTCTATAAAATAGGTGAATCACTTAAGAGGAACTATGGTTTGACTGGTACTGAAAATTGTGAGAGCAAAGGATGAGGGAAAAACAGGACTGGTCTGCAAGAAAAGTGAGAAATGGGGGCTGATCTGCTTAGGAAACTGAGATTAGCACCACAGATTGTAACTGAACACAACAGCCACTAATATTGATTTTTTTTTTCTGAATTTAAGGATAACATGGATTATTTAGAGAGTGACAAAGTTATGGGGCTCAAAAACAAGCTCTTCTCACTGTGTAATCTGGAGTCTTCATCTGACTGTTATGTTTCCTTGCCCTTCTAAAGTGAACTTAAAAGTTCCTTCAAAAATAGCTTTCAATAAAATATGCAGAATCTTTCTCTCCATTCCCCTTTCCTTGCCATTGGCAAACAAAGCCCTGACAGACAAAAGCTTTCACTAGTGTAATGCCAGCTCCCCCAAATTAATTCAAAGGGTAGCATGAAGGTAAAAAAAAAAAAAAAAAAAAAAGGTTTATTCTGGGTGATTTTACCCTTATTACAATCTGAAGGCTGTATAAGCAAGTGTGCTCTACCTTCCCAAGAAATGAGACGACTCTGAGGAATTAAGTAAAGCTGGATAAATGAGGAGTCTCAAGAGCAGTGAAAGGGAACACAAATAGGTCAGCTTGACTTCCTTGCAAGCAACTCTGCTAATGTTTTAAAACAGACATGAATTAAGAGAAGGAAGAGAAAACAGTCCTGATAAGTTTGAGCGATTGTGGAAGTACCTTGTGGAGGTAGAATTCTATCCTTATTATTTCCCTTTTTCTCTTGGGATCCTGTCTTGTAAAAATATAACATTTTATAACCCAAGAGAATTAGCCAACAACTGTGATTTAAATCAATAATTAGAAGTATCTCCAGTTACATCTGACTATGCAGTGACCTTAGGATGGGTAAACGAACTCATGTTGCACTGGTTTCTTGTATAATTTTTATCACCTTTTGTCTTCGGTCCCTTTTGTCCCTAAGACATGTTGCTTTGCTGTGCTTTGTGGGATATTTCAAGCCAGGTAGCAGCTCCCCTCTTCACAGGCAGTTCTTAAACTTGAGTCCTTTCCCACCACACGCTGGGTCCTCAGTGGGTGCCATGGCTTTGGCACAGGAAACAATAGCTGCCAGATTACCACAACATTGCCTTCCCAGGGGCAGCCAGGTGAAATACATGATGGTTTTCTTTCTCTTGGCGTCATCCACTCCCTTTCAGTTAAAAAGAGGTGAACCAGGCCCAAGCAGTCTTAAGATGTCTGCTGATGTTTTCCAGCTGTGCATTTCTCACCTGCTTCTATTCTTTTTTTTTGCACGTCCCTCCCCTCCTTCCCCTTTTCCTGGATGAAAGTGATGACAATGTGGGATTCTAAATACAACCCAGCCACTCGCAGGTTCTGTGATCTGCTGTGGGCTGTGTGAAATTTGCAGGCAACAGCAGACCCGCTCGCAGTGCTGCTTTAGGTGAGAATCTGTTTAGTGCCTGAAGACAAAGTTAAAGACATACAAAGGCCCAGAGGGTAACACACTGAAAGAGATGATGGCAGCCTTAGCCTGGTATCCTCCCTGTGTTAGCAGGTAACATCCCTGCTGGAAAATAACGAGTTCATTCAGTGGTAGATCTCAGAGCAAATTAGACACTTGAGCACACAAAGATTCATCAGACGAAGCATTTCAGGGAGTGAACACTTCCAGCCTCACAAGGGCATCCCTAGGGAGCACTTGATCCCAGCAAGGTAGTTATTTTTGTTATTTTTTTAGGCTGTGGGCCTCAGACCTGCTGAAGCAGTCCCTTCTGCTCCCTCACCTCCTCCTACTTCCAGCCGCTCCTTCCTACTCCCTTCTCCTTCTGCTGTGCTGGCACAAGCATTTGGGCATGTGGTGAAGTGCAAAGGGAGAGCTAATCTGGCTGAAAGAAACCTGGCTGAAAAAGAAAGGGTGGAGGGGGGGGGATTGGACAGCTCAGCTCCCTGCTCTGATTTATTTGCAGCAACCTAGGAGGTCCAAAGAGGAATAATGTAGGAGTAGGGACTCATTAAGCAGATAGAGCTGCTGAAAGTAATGCCCATCAACTGTGGTAGGGTTTCCTTTTCATGATGACTTCTTTTTGCTCCCTGCAAGGAGACAGCACAGCCCTGCTTTAATTTTCTTGGAGAGGAGGGAGAAGAAATTGACTGCCTGAGCCATCAATGTGTGCTTGCAGCCCAGAAAGCCAACTGTGTCCTGGGCTGCATCAAAAGCAGCATGGAGAGCTGGTCGAGGGGGGTGATTCTCCTCCTCTGCTCTGCTCTTGTGAGACCCCACCTGGAGTACTGTGTCCAGCTCTGGAGTGCCCAACATAAGAAGGAAATATAGCTCCTGGAACATGTCCAGAGGAGAAACACTAAAATGATCAGAGGGCTGGAGCACTTTGCCTATGAAGACAGGATAGAGAAGTTGGAGAGAAGTCTAGAGAGGAGGAGGCTCTGAGTGACCTTACAGTGACTTTCTAATATCTGAAAGGGGCCTACAAGAAAGCTGGGGTAGGGCTTTTTGCATGGGTGTGTAGTGAGAGGAGAAGGGGAAATGGTTTAAAAATTGAAGATGGGAGATTTAGGTTAGATATAAGGGAAAAATTCTTTCCTGTGAGGGTGGTGAGATGCTGGCACAGGTTGCCAAGGAATTTGTGGGTGTCCCCTCCCTGGAAGTTTTCAAGGTCAGGTTGAATGGGGCCTTGAGCAACCTGATCTAGTGGGACGTGTCCCTGTCCATGCAGGGGGATTGGAGGTAGATGATCTTCAAGGTCCCTTCCAACCCAAACCATTCTATGATTCTGTGATTATAAAGTTCAGTTTAAAATCACAGTTTTTAACTACTGAAGCTCTGCATGGTTTGAACCTCACTATGTGCCACTTAGTTCAAAGCACTGATAAGAGAAACCAGTGGACCATTACAGAATCATCTATCAAAAGGGGAATGCCTCCTTGGTTTGTATCAAGGAGTGCCCCATTTGTACCCAGAAAGTTAATGGTATTTGTAAAATATCTTAATGCTTTTTTATTGTGGTTTTAAATAGTATCATTATGTTTATGTGAATGTATATATCCTCCCCTCTTTTATTTTTAAATCCTACTTACCTCTTGGCCTGAAGAGATAACGAGAAGCTGCAGAGAGTGTTTTCAGTGGGTGAGTCTGGAAGTTACTCATAGGATCTGAGGTTGCACAAGTGCTGTAGAAAACATGACAAGAGGGCTCAAATATACCCAGTAGCTTCAGGCACTGGGTTAAAGCAAAATAATGCTTCAAAACTAAGCCCTGGCCATCAGGCAGTGATTCCAAACCACTGACCCAAGACCTGTGGGCCTCCACGTAGTAAGTGAAGACAGATAGCTCAGAGGGCATATGTCAGTGTGCCTGAGGCAATTCTTCTTCTACTGCGTGTAATGAACCTAAGGGATGAGGAAGCCTGTGGGCTGAGAAAGAAGCTCATGGGGTAGCTGACAAGAAGTGATGGATGAAGATATGTCTGAGACCAGGTGCCTGACTTGGAATTGCCTTGGGGGTGTCTCTCTCCATTACAGATCAAGAAAACTGTGCTCTAGGGTAGTGATAGGTGGACTCTTCAATGGAAAAATACAAGCAGCCCCTGAGTGAGAACCAAATCCCTGCCTTCTGGAGATGTTAATGGCTAAGGAGTCCAGATTCATGCTCTCTGGGCTGTTGAATGTTGTCTTCTTTGCATCTCAGTGTTCCAGCTGCAGTAGGAGATACATGGGAGTGGGGCCAAGCACTTTATATTCTGATGGCTGGAATATCTTGCTAGAGAAATTGGAGCTGTGGTAAAAAGGAGTCCAGTTCTTTAACATCCTAGAAGTGTGCTGCAGACATTGAGTTATGACACAAAAGGCTTCCACCATCTTCTCTAGATTGCGTTAGATGCACTTGGATATACCAAGATAAACTTTTGTTTTGTTTTGTTTTGTTTTGTTTTTTTTCCCCAAGGGAGTCCTGCAGGAAGCATGAAAGCCATTTTGAGTCAGTCTTTAGAGACTCTGCATGTTTGATTTTTTCCAGACTTCAGGTGTTTGTATGCCAGAGTGGTGACAATAGTTGAGACTGAGATATACACACACGCATATATATATGTATGTGTGTATATATATATTATTTTATATATATGTATATATATTTTATATATTTATTTATGTATGTATTTAGTTAGTTCCCATGGCATCTATTTGGTACTGCTGCAGTACCTGGTCAGAATCACTATCTGAGAATAACTTCCTCCAGACTGGTGATTTAGGTGGGGAGGATCTGGCCTTTTGTCTATTAGGCAGGTATTTATTTTTTAAAAAACTGTATTGTGTTAGAGAAATACAACTTAGAACTAACCTCTTGTGCTAGGTTTTTTTCTCATTCCAGCAGGAATGGTGGAGGGCAGAGGTGTGATGCACAGAGATAAGCCATGACTTCATTGTTAGAAAGTAAAGGTTTACCAAGTGATGATGCTGTGGCTGTGTTCCTGCTGTGTGCTGGGCAGATTGTGTCTGATGGATAATCTTTAAACTATTGCCTCACTCTGTGTAACTGTGAGCTTCTCAATTACATTAGAATCTCATATTTCATCCATAAAGCTGTGAAGGAAATTAATTTTTCGAACAGTAAGAAACATTTCTCTTTCCTAATTTTTTCATGCCAATTCCCTACATTTCCTGAGGGAGCTAGAATGCCTGGATAAGTGGAAAAGTAATTGTGGGTCTGCAATGAATAGATAAGACTAAAACTATAAAGGGCGCAGCTGCTTGATTGCATCTGCTTATTTTGTCAGTCTGTGATAGCCACTTTCTTCTTGTTGGGCTTTGAGATTATTAGTTCTAAATCTTCACCCTATTCCTTGCATCTACTGATAGTCCTCCTTACTTTCAACCTCATGATGTGATACTCAGCTGCTGTAAGGATAGCTGACTATAAAAAAAAAAAAAAACCCAAACCAAACCCAAACAACAAACCCAAAATAGCTGAAGAAAGGCACTGCACCCACACAAGTATGATAGAAGTACTTCTCCCCTGTCTGCTCTAGAGAGTTGCTACAAATCTCAGTTTTTCTCAGAGGGAGATTATAGGCAAGAGGAAATTTGGTATGCAAGGAGTCCAGTGGCCATGCATATCTTCCTCATTTGGGGGTCTGCTTACAGTGTGGGTAAACACATTCAATTGAGCTTTGATCTGGTTTGCTTAGGCAACAAGCAGGGTGAAGAGATCAGTGGAAGAGCCACCCACTTGGTTAATCACCCACAGCCCACTCCATGCTGCTGCGTCGTCACTGCTACCCATGGCTGAGATACAGAGATTAGGAACTGTTTGCATGTGTTTACAGGTGCTGCAACTGTTGGGTTTTTTCCCCAGTTGCAGAACAGACCTGTTGCTTTGTGGTTGTGTTGTGTGATGTGAAACCAGGTGTCCACAGACTTGAAAGTTTTTGTTTTCGCAAATGCTGACGCAAGATACAGACTTGAAACATGGGGGGGGGGGTTGCCTTTATATGTTAGGAACATCAAAACATTTTGTAATTCATTAGAAAAATTCCATACTTTTTTCCATACTGGAAAAGCCCTGTTTAGCCTGTTAGTTGATGTATATTTAACCCTCCCCAAAAAAGTAAGTGGAGCTGGATGCAGGGAGGCATCAGTGTAGACAGAAAAACTGAGAGGGAAGAAGCAGCCAAGAGTATTTGAGAAAATTTATCTTTTTCCCCATAGCAGATGGATTTCCTTTGCTATCTCCTCTACAGAAATACTAAGTTTTGATGGTGACTGAGCTTGTATAACTTAGAAACACTGATGGTGGCATAAATCTTTATGGTGGCTGAGGAAGAGGAGTAAAAGAAAAGTGTCAATCTATGAACAGTTGTCAACAGGACAACTACCACAGGTCTGAGCTCTCTGCAGTAGGTGACAGCGGTTGGACATTGGACCTGTAGACTTGGGAGTCAAAACAACGTCCCTCACTCAGGGATTTTGTTGCTGAATGGAAGAGTGCTTACAGTGAATTAAGTCCAAGTAGAGATTTTGGAGGTTCTTAATCAGTTTTAATATTCAGTTGCTGAACAAAGGTGTATTTGGTTGAATTAGAAGTAAGGTTCAGCTCTAGTTTTGTGAATCTTTTTGTGGAAAGAGCTTGGAAAAGGAAACAGCCCATTCCTGTGTTGTGAGAAAGAATATGTCAGGTTTTTTGTTACTGAAGAGAATTAGCCCTTGGCCTCTTTGAAAGGCTGAGCTTTCACCTCCAAGTACAGGTGCCAGCTTTAGAGCCCTTTGGTGTGTGACTTGTAACCTGAAAAATTCACAAGATTTTCCTCAGTAGCCTTTTTAAAAAAGAGTTCAGCTGCTTGAGAAAGCTAAACACAGTTTCAGAAAGATATTTGGTATAAATAGAAGGGGTTTAGGAGATGAAGAATGGCAAGTTACTTTTAATGGTGCTCCAGACCAGCTAGTGCCCTATTCCTGCAGCACAGCTTGGTCAGATCCCATTTTGTGCCTCTGAGGTTGATCCTGTCACATGCACTTTGGATCTCCATGATCTTAGACAGCTGTATTCAGCTACAATAAATGTTTTCTCAAAGCCTGATTAGATCAGAATGATGTTTGTGTTGTATGTGACAGTGCTTGTGGTGACTTGGAGAACCAAAGACTTCATCTCCACAAAGAGGCTTTTTGATATCTCTGGTCTGGCTGATTAACAAATGCATTTAGTTACTGGAAAATTATGTTGCTGCTTTGTTGATGTGTTGACTCATCTGATCTATTTTAAAAGAAAACAAACAACAAACTGATTTGCTTGTCCAAACGAGTCTAGCTGACATATCTGAGGAGGTAGGCTGGGCTGGAGGATGTCAAGATCGTCTCTCATCAGTTTTTTGATCTCTTGTTTGCTTCACAGTCTGTATGAAGAAATCAATGTATTACCATCAACTCTTCTGGGCCTCAGATGCTTTCATTTGGCATTTTCATGACAAACAGATCTGTGCTTTATGAACAGCATGTTATGGGAAACCCACCAAACCATGAAACTTGAGCATGTTTGATATTGATAAAAGCTACATTGCACAGAAGTTTTCTGAATGGCATTTTAATGACTCAGCCAGTAATGGGAGAAAATACTCCTTTCAGTGCACGGGAGACAAGAAGTTTCCAAGCCAGAGTAATAGTTCAGTCTGCAGGCAATTTTATTCAAGGATGGAAACCACTGGACAGGAGTCATTCAAAAGAAAGTGCATGTGCACTTCTCATGAAGGGAGTGGCTCTTATACACGTGGAGCTAGGTAATTGCTTGCAACTTAGAGTATCCCTGAAGGAACTTAAATCTGTCTTTTTTTGTGTCTAATCAGCCTGAACTGCCTTTTTTTTTGAACTGTCTGTAATGCATTTGTTTCTATGCAGATAATTTTGAGTGGCCATACATGCTCCAACAAGGAAAAATTCATCACGGTGTTGCTGCATTCTGCACTATTCTGCTGGCTTTCTGTAGCCATTTTTTTTGGCAACTTAAGTAGTCCTTGAGGTATTGGTACCTGAGAAGTTTGTTCTGACATGCTAATTTGTTGTTGTTTAATAATACAGCTGTGCTGATGCTGCAGTCTCTCTGAGGGCAAGACTTGCTGTTCTCTGTAAGCTTCTTGGCTATTTTCTTTATGCAGCTACTGGAAATGTTTACATTTTTCAGGCCTCTACCCTTTACTCAAGCCTGGTTGAAGATACCCAGTGAATTACAGTTGGAGGGAGGGGAGAAACTGTCATATAATACACATTTTTTTCCTAAGAATACAAAACTGAAACCCCAAAGTAGGAATTTGAAAGTGAATACTACAGTTTGTATAAAATCTTGGGAAATGCAGGTGACTATGGTATTCTCAGTTCAACATGGGCCTCCTTTTTTCATTTTCTTAAATTTACAAGACATCACTAGTATTGTTTAGGAAGATGGAGTAGTTTATCCTTAGATACTTACTAGACCTTCTTTTGTTTTTTAGTTTTCTTCAGAAGTGGAGGCGTAAAATCTCCTGATGTAAAAATATAGCTTCTGGTGTATTATTTTTAAAATTAGATGTGCAATGTTTGGCAAATTCCATGGTACAACATCACAAAGTACACAGAATTGAGTATAGGAAACAAAATTTTGTGTTCCTTTTTAGCACCATGTAATTCAATTATGTCACTGTATACACACACACACTCTGTATGCAGAGTTTTACTGTATAGTTGATAATAACTATATTTCAAGGCAGACACGTGTGTTAAGAGAGGTGAAAGTAAGCATGAGTTTACTAGAAGTCTTCTGGCTTTTATTGAGTTTAAAGAACTGCTGCTATCATAAATTATGAATGTTCTATATAGTAACATTTCTCTTAGACAACTATCTAAATAAAACGGTATTATTTACGTAGGTGTCAGAGTGCCTGCAGTTGATATTCTCAGCTAAAACTGGGTCCTGGGTCATGCTGGACAGGCTTCAAATTTCAGTGTGTTATTTGCCAAGTGCAAAAGGGTAATTTCTCAGCTGGGGTAAGCTGAAGTTGTTAGAATTCAATTTTAAAGGCAAAGAATCAAAGTGATTTAAAATAAGCTTTGCATAGCTTCTAACTCAAAGAGACTTTCTAAGGCATTCAGCTGCCATGGTGATGAGTGTGGTATAAATAGAAAATAGATTAGATAGAACCCAGAATGTTTCTGAGTAGATCTAAATTACCAGTGGCCATTCAGGAAAGAGAGGTAGGAAGTCCCAAAATTTAATAAAACACACACCAATTTAAAGTGGTTTATATAGAGAGAAAGGTAGGGAGCATTTGATAATATTATGGCTGGTAATACAATACCAACAGGAGTATTGTATTCTGATTCTGTTCAACTGCAGCACAGAAAAAGCAGACAGACACAGGAGATGTTGTAGAAACTTGAGAAGCATATAGATTTATATGCAGGAGACAAAAACTTCTGAGCAGTCAGGTGCTAGAAATGGCAACGTTTTCCCATGCATCTATGAAGCAAATAAAGGATCCCACAACAGTGGGATACACAACTAGGGAAGGCACTCAGGAACACGTCACCTGTTCCACTAAAGATGTGAATCTCTGTCTCCTCACAACCTCTGTGACTTCTCTCTTTAGCATCTCTTGTAAAATAAGATCCCAATATAATCTGAAGACAGCAAGTACTTTTTGGTCTGTTTGCATGAGCAGCTTGTAGTTTTCTGCCACAATATATCGAGATAACCTCTCTGGTAGGAATGAAAGTTTGTTTAGGCCTCAGTTTACAGCCTTTATTTAAAAGACATACAATTTTAGGAAAATGGGTAAAAATGTTGTTTTCAGTGGAACTATTTATGTGTATTTAATTGCAGGTAGATTGTAGTACCCTACCAAAGAATGGTCTTAGAAACAGCCATGCACACATCTAGGTAAATAAAAACAATATACAATAGGTTAATGTGTGCTCTAAAGATGTCTCTGTAGGAATAGTTTCCACTGTGTTGCTTCTGCAGCAAGGGAATGTGTGCTCTAAGGATGTCTCTGTAGGAATAGTTTCCACTGTTTTGCTTCTGCACCAAGGGAAAAAGTTTTGCTTCTCCAGCAATTTACTTTTCTGTGATTGCTGTGTGTGAACACCATTACCTGCTCACCTTTCCTAGTGATTGGATCATGACAAATGCATAACAGCTGCCCCTAGACTAGCCCTCTTGTTGGAGATGGTCAAGGGATTAAACACCTGTCTTTTTTGCTGCTGTTTTTTTGAGCTTCTGAATGGAATCTTTTTTAGTTACTGGTTTTGCTAGTTAGAAGACCAGTTGATACTGCAATCATGTATTTACACTCAAGATGTAAGAGCGTTTTTTGGCTGGTCAGATGAACAGAATCAGATAGCACAGTTTATCTAACTCAAAAGTAGTTCACTGAATATCATCTGATAGCAGTTCTCCATTACTTGACAGAAATCAAAGTTTAAAGGAGGAATGCTGAGCTGCCCTTTATCTAGAGATTGAAACTTCTATGTGAAAACAATTTTAAAAAAAATATAGCTGAATCAGTTTGGGTGTAGTATCATAGCTGGTCACAACAGAAATGTCAGGGAAAGTGTGATAGTGCTCCCTCACCTTCATGTTACTTGACTAAAGATACTGATGACCTGTCTGCAAGGAGGATGTTCTAGGGGCCTCTATAAAGGTGTCAAAATAACTGATGGAAGGATATACCCTGACAACTATCCCTTTAACTGGAATTCACCTTGAACATGTGGCCTGCAGCTGAGTTGTTCAAAGGTGAACCTACGTGCCAGCAGTACAATCCTTCAACAGATCTTAGGTCTTAGCAATACCCCTAAGATAGCCTCGTGCTTTACAGATCAGCTTCTTCAATGGAGAAGAGCTGACTGAAGCTGATCTCAAGAAGGGGAGAGGTTATGTATACAAAGAAAACCTTTTTTGTAGTCTCATTTCTTTGAGAGTAGGCAAACATAATTGGTTTAACAACTGGTTAACTTGTTAATTAATTTGCTGATGTCCCTGGACTCTGAGCTGTCACTAAGGTTGTGTATATATTTTGTTCAGGAACCTCTTCCTCCTGGCAGATTACGTATGTAACCAAAGCAGGGCTTTCATTACCCGTTCTCTGAAATAGCAACATGATATATCTGGGTATGACACTATCAGCTTTTAAGATTCATGATCTAGAACACAACCCACATTTCATCTTAATAACACAAATCATAAATGCATCAAAACCACCTCTTCTCACAAACTGTCTTCTCACAGTTAAGTGCAGGCTCTCTTTGAAAGTTAATCTGAGTTTCTTGGGGGATGCCCTGTTACTGTTGAATAAATTCTCACAAGGAGTAAAGGGTTATCAAAACTTCAACACCTTCTGCTTCTTTAGATTATTTTCTTTGTTGTAAACATACAGTAGCATCAACACTTTAAGATAAAACCCCTAAAATAAAAAGTAAAAAACCAATCATCTGCCTACACAGTTCTCCCTTTGAGACTGAAATGAAAGAATGGCAGATACTAGCCACATCACTTAACACATTCCTTGCAGGCATTTGGATGCTGTGGTGAAAAGGGGTGTACACAAACCAATGTAAAACAGCATAGCTTCAGTCATGTAAATCATGGCAGGCTCTACAGATAGTCAAACTGAGATCACATACACTTCTTGGGTGTCTGTTTCACTTTCAGTAGAGCTTGGCTGCCTGTTGTGGGCTCTCTGGTGCTGGGAGTGGGAGGACACAATAAACCCTGTGGGCTTAAAGCATAAAACCCCAATAACAATGGCTGTGTTTTAAGGGAGAGGCCAGGATCTTGAAAGGAGATTGTAGCGAGGTGGGTGTCCATCTCTTCTCCTAAGTAAAAAGTGATAGAACAACAGGAAATGGTCTCAAGTTATGCCAGGAGAGGTTTAAATTGGATATTACAAAAAATTTCTCCATTGAACGGATTGTCAGGCACAGGAACAAACTGCAAAGTGGTGCAGTCACCAACCCTGGAGGTATACCATGTAGATGTGGCATTTAGACACTTCTTTAGTGATGGACTTGGCAATGCTGGGTTAATGGTTGGACTTGATGATCTTAAAGGTCTTTTCCAACCCAAGCAATTCTATGGCTCTATTATATCCTCCCAATGCCACATGATAGTATCAGAAGAATTCATCATTGACTAAGCTGTAAATATCAAGTGTCTCCTTTTTTCTTTTCTACCTGAGAAAATAGTTCTCATTATTGTCATTTAAATAGTCATTAAATATTTGATTTCTAACGAAACACTGGGATAAATGTTTCTAGGCTTCTCATTACTATAAGACCATCACCTGATGTACATTATTACAGTTTCATGGCACAGTTTTTGTTCTGGGTTCTCCCAGGACTTGTCTCTTTGTTACTCAGCCTATAGACAGATGTCCACTTCTAGATCCAGCTTAAGATGTTACTGTGCTTTACCCCTCCCCTCATTTCTACTAACAAAGCAACTTGTTTGAGCACTCCCTAAACATACTTCAGGCACAATCAACTGAGTTAGTGCATAGATCCCTTTTAAACTGTTTGAACCATCTCAGCTGATCCTGCTTGAAGTGGGTTAGGGAAAACTCACACAAACAGCTGAGAGAACTACAGGGGCAGTAATCAGTGCCCAAGGGACCCTCATAAACAGCTTGAAGAGAGAAGGGCAAGGTGCAAATGTTCATACCTCTGCAGCTGTTTGCAAATTGAGTGTCTACATAGAGGCTGGAGGCTACATGAGAGTAGCAATACTTCTATTTCCAGATGAGGCATTCTCCTCTCCTCTAATAGCTAATGACTTCCTGAAAAAAATAAAAAAAAAAAGGTGAAAAAGAAAAAAAAGAAAATGGAGAATCATATAAAAGTTTATAGTGATGTGCCTATAGAGCGTATGAGCAGATATTCTCTGAGCCCAGCCCAGCATATTGTACAACAGCATGGGAGAAGGAAAATTTTGGCCAGGAAAGTCAAAGCATATTTTTTCTTTTATCTGTTGGATGCTAAAGCAGTGCCTTTCATGTGCTGTTTTGATTTGACTGGCCTGAAGAGGGGGGCAGATTTCTATCAAGCTTCTATCCTCAGTCCTGGAGCCTACTTATTAGAGACTGAGTGTTTGCTGTTTCAACCCACTGATAAGGGAGCCCTTCCAACAAACAAACTGGGCTGCTTTCCACCACACCATGTCTTCCAAAATCTCCGAGGGAAATGGACTGAACAAATATGTTGAGCAAGTGTGCTCAGTTTGTGGTAAACGGCTGAACAACCCTCCCAGGGTATATGCAGAGTCTACAGGCACCACACCAACACTGGGGCTGAGGATACATCTCACCGATTTTCTCATGCAAGCCTGTGGTCTGCAGGAGCTTCTGGCATAGCCATGCAGAGCTGGGAGAGTGTGGTAGGAAACCAAATCCTCACGGGACACACGTTTGCTCTGCTGGTTCATGGTTGTGCCCAAGCATCTGAAGGGTCTATTTCTGGCATTGCCACACACTTGCATTATGACCAGGGCTGAGTCCCATATGAGGCATCATTACCCTGTAAGTAAATAAGGTGTCAACAACTTTGCAGGTGATGTTTGTTGCAGCCTATTTTTTTTTTTTAATTCAACTTCCTTTATTGAACTCCTGTGTTGTATTCTGGGTGTGTTCACAGCTCAGATTTGTGTGCAGTATAGTGTGGCCACCTGCACCCAGAGAATCGTAATTTGTGTTTTCACAACCGACTGATTTAATGTCGCGTTTTTTCCTGGGGCAAACCCCACCTTCACTGGGACGTGAAGCAAGTCTTGCTCTCAATGGCAGCAGCATCTGCGGTGTTTGCTGGGGGGTAGTGAATCCTTCCTTCTCCCCCCCACCACTGTAACCTTTATGGTTATACATGGCTTCAAAGAAGCTTTTAAGCCATGAAATCCATCTTGGGCCAGTGCCTGTCCTGGCTGAGGCCAGCCTTGCCTGACAGGCTGGCCTGGATGAAGGCGCAGCCCTCAGCAAGCCGAACGGAGAGTATGGCATCAAGCCCAGTCCAAGCTTACAACCCTACTGACAGGCACAGCCTTTGCCGGGCTTCTCTTGACACCGGTCCGGAGCACCCTGCAGAACCCTCACCGACCCGCACCGCTTTGACCCAAAATGGCGGCGCGGAGCCGCGGGGGCGGTCAGAGGCGGTGGCGGGTGGCGCATGCGCGCTGTGGGCGAGGCTGTCAGGCGGCTGCATGGTGCCCGCCGCCGCTCCGGCACCCATGCCCTGAGGCCGCGCCGGGGGAGCCGGCACCGGGCTGGATGGTGGCTTAGGGCCCGCACTGCCGGCTCCCCAGTATGGCGAGCTACCTGCCCCCCTGCGTGATAGATGGAGGCACCGGGTGAGTGTGGGAAGGGACGGGCGCTGCCGGTCCCCGTTCTGGGGAGGCAGGGGGGTGTCTCCGCCGTGCTGCTGCCCCGCTGCCTGACGGGGCCCTTAGCGGGCAGTCCCTTCCCCTCTCACGGGTCTGAGCTCTCGCTGGGTGTCCCTGTGCCCTCTCGGCCTGTCACCCCGGGACAGAGGGGCTCCCTCCCCGCCGGGGCGGCTGGTGCTGCCCTCAGCCCAGTGCTCTCCTCTTCCTCCTCCTCCTGTCCTTCCTCCCCGCGGGGAGCGCGGAGCTGGGCCGTCGGGCCCCGTGGGCTGTGTGTCTCTAGGTGCCCTTTTTACCTCTTCGGTCCAGTATTTTGTTCGTATTCCCTGACTTTTAAACTCTTGCGTAATGGAAATGCTGAAATCGGCGATGTCTTCTGTCAGCGGAGTGCCTGGAGAGAGGGGGCAGAGTGTTTGCCTGGGAGGTGTGAGCCGGCGCTGCCTGTGGTCCGGAGGCAGGGGAGCTGTGTGCTTGCTGGGCTGCAGCATCTCCTTGGTGCACAGCTCCGGGACTGCAATGGTTCAGATGCTGGGGTGCATCTGGCTGTGCCCCGAGACGGCAAATACATCTCTTTGAATCTTTCCAAGGGTTTGCCTTTGGTCAGCAATGAGATGGGACATGGCTGTCTTACCCCACTGGTGTCTGTTGGTTGTTAGCTCATCCCTTCTTCGCCTTCGTGGAATCCGTGTGAGATTTATTCTATGTTTAGCCGAACCGCGAGTATTTTAAATCCAATCTTTGAGGAGTAAAATGAAACTAGAATCCAGAGACTGTACTCTTGAGGCATTTTAGGGACTGATCTTTCCTCCCTGCCTGTGGCTAGGGTAGTCCTATACATCATCTGGCAGACTACTTCTGCTGTACCCCAGAAGTGAGAGGTGTCAAAGGGAGATGTAAGGAAGGTGATTGTGTGCTCTGCTCTTCCTAATGCTAATGCCTTTCCTTTGGCCTAGCAGTTACAGAATAGTAGAATAGTTTGGGTTGGAAATGACCTTTTGAGGTCATCTAGTCCAACCCCTTTGCAGTGGGGACATCTGCAAGGACATCTTCATCTAGATCAGGTTGCTCAGAGCCCTGTTCAACCTGACCTTGAATGTTTCCAAGAATGGTGCTTCTGCCACCTTTCTGGGCAACCTATGCCAGTGTCTCACCACCCTCATCATAAATAATGTCTTCCTGATGTCTAGTCTAAATCTACCTGCTTTTAGTTTACCCCTTGCCCTATTGCAGCAGCCCCTGTTAAAAAAGCTATCCCCATATTTCTTATAAGAACTTAAGAACTGTAAAGCTGCAGTATGGGCTCCCTGGAGCTTTCCCTTCTCCAGGCTGAACCACCCCAACTCTCTCAGCCTCTCTGTACAGGAGAGGTGTTCCACCCTTCTGGTCATTTTTGTGGCTCTCTTCTGGACCTAGTCCAACAGGTCCATGTCTTTCCTGTGCTTTCATGATGGGCTCTTAAGAGTGGAGACAGCAGTCCATCAGTTAACTATTCATCCAATAACTACTTATCAGGTTGTGCCTCAGTGTCATTGATTGCATCAGTTTATTGCAATATCAGACCTTTCCTCTGCAGAGAATTCACAGCACTATTTTGATTTATTTAATGCTTGGAAAGTTACCTTTAAAACTTCTAAAACTCAGACATCTTAAACCCCAAACCAAACCAACTCACCAAAAACACACCCCAAATCCCCGGATAACCTAGAGCCTAGAGAATTTTTTGCCAATAATGTGTTGCCATGCTGCTTTCTTGTGAACAAGTGTTTCATATTGTGAAATACATCTTTATTCAACTGTCACATAACTTTTAGAAGTCTCTTGTCTGTTTCTGTTTATACATTATTTTACCAGACATAGCTCTGTCCCCTTGGTGGGGAATACTGGAGTCCACAGCTGGAAATGTTGAGAGCAGCAGTGACTGAATTTCATCTCACATGAAATTCTGCCTATGTATTAGATACTCCTTGGTTGTTTCCCTGGTTCCTTCTATTTATTTGCTGAAGATATTTTAAATATTTGTTCTCCTGAACTGTTAGTGTTATAGGAATATTATTTGGCAGTTTTTCAAAGAGAAATGAGAGCTGTAGTTGGATCCTTTTAAAAGGATACAGTATAAACTACAAAATTCAGCAAATGCATTAAACATGTCTCTCTCTTGCAGGAGACCTCATTTATTCTCAGTTTGAGGACTGATTCCAGCATTTCACTGGCAGTAGATGTTACCAGCCAACAGTTGTACAAAACAAATAAGGGCAGAAAATGGTTTATTGTGTCCTTTCAGGGAAATAATAATTTAAGTAGAATTTCTATAATCTATTTAGTGCTTGCATGTGAGAAACTGGTGGACTTTGTGTGTGTGGGTGTCAGTTTATTTCAGGAAGGGTTCAAGTAGTCCCCAAATGAAGTGGCTTCACATTTCCGTGCCTCCAAATAATCTTAAATTATATGAGGCAGCGTGGTGCTTCTGCTGATATCACTTCAGCTTGACTTTGCTTTGGACACTGAAACCTGGAAGACTTTTCAGCAATGAGTTTATTGAATTTGAATTAAGTTATCTTGCAGAATTCAAGAAGAAATAAGGATCTGAACCAAAGCAACCAGAAGTAGTTTGACTCATTGATACAGTCTCTGGAATTTTCCTCTGTGTAGGCTGAAAACCTTCTTATTGTTAGAATTAATCTACTCTGGGTTGCAAGCTTCAAAAAGTTCATTCAAATTATTCATGAAAGGGCTTTCAGATGAAAAACTTGGAGGAGCACAGTGGAAAGGAAAAAATATATGCAGACGTGCATTGTGGAACACTATGTATATAAAACACACCTTTCTACTTAGATTCCTGATACTGAATGAGGTGCTTTGTCCAGACACTAATCTCTATTACTGTCCTGTAAAGGGATTTAAGCAATTTGTGAAAAAGACTCTTGTTATTGTTGTTTTGCACTTAAGGAGACTGGTTTAATTTCCTGGTGTTTGCGGACATAAACCTCAAGTTCTGTAAAATGTTGGAATTTCTCCAAAAAAGCAACAACAGGTGTGTAGAAAATAGGTGCCGAGCGTCAATGAGAAATATATTGTAATAGCAGGACAGGATAAGTTCCTTTTCTTTATTGGATAGATGAACATTATAAGTAAGAGTGAACAATCTATGAAAAACTTTGTAAAAAGTGGTAGTAATTTGCTATCATCTCTTCCATTAGTACTTGCAAATGACTTGTCCTGCTTCAGCTTTAATGCACTGCATCTTCATTTTCTTTGCATGAGTTTTTCCTTGTGATCAGTTTACACATTGCTATCAGTCTTTTTGTGGAGAAGAGCATGCTATTTTTAGTTTCTTAGAGGAGTACCAGGACTTTCTGGTGTAGCTGTGTCAAGTAGCTTTATAACTAGTTATACTTTACAACTACTTTTATTAACTGGCATTTAGCTGTGGGACATGAGAATGCTAGTAGGTGGGTGTGTGAAAAAAAGATGTCTTGAAATACCCCTCTCCTCTTCAGTGTGTGTATTTGCAGACACTGAGGAATACTTCTATTTTGAATGTATTTTATTGCATTCACTCCATTTTTCATTTAGGGAAGAAAAATTACTCTGGTGAAGTCTTACTGCTGAGCTTAGAGGTAAGTACTTGATTTCTGGGAGAAGTGAGCTGCACTTGTCTGGAAACTTGAAGCTTAGAGAGGTTTTTATTGCTGAGCTATTAAGGATAGCTGGAACCTCAGAACATGTTACATTTTCCCTCTATTGCTGTATTTCTGATTCTTAATGAATTGCTTTAGCCAATTATTACCTCTGCTCTTTACATGTGAGACTTGTGAGCAGGCATTATTGTAATTGCTGTTCTGGGTTTAAGGAGCCTGGATTAATTAGCTGTTGTTTATAATCACAGAGCTCAGTCCTGTGTAGTACATGACTCTCAAAAAGACATCAGTGCCTATAATGTACACTTTTAACAGTGGCTGCTGGTGCTCTTGGGTGAGTTGAGCAGACATAATAATAGATATTTTTGTCATTTGAAATGTCTTCTTTCATCGCTTCTTTCTCCATTCCCATTCCTTCATCACATTTTCATTTCAAAAATCCCTTTGCACTTCTTTATGAAGGCCTCGTGTTGGAGTTTCTCAAGCATATTTGTAATAATGGGAATATGAGAATACAGCCTTCTTTATGGCAGCACAGCACCACAGGTGTTCTGGCAGTAATAACAGTTATTTAGCATCTTAGCTGTCAGAGGCAGTGTTTGTATTTCAGAGGGGCTAGGTTTTTTTTGTCTGTTTCTTAAAGCATTTTGCTATTTCCAATCACCTTGTATTTTTTTTCTGGGGTTTGTGTGTATGTATGTAGCACTGTTTTAAAGATTGAAACCAAAAGGCTACAGAAGTTGAGGAAACACCACAATGTTCACAGCTGGGCTTTGTCTTTTGCACACTTGTTCAAAGACCAATTGGATGTCTTGTATTTTGAAATTGATAAAGCAACTGCCAGAGTTTATTTTAGATGCCTCAATTATATTGTTCTTAAGCTTTAGTAAGAATTTACCAAAATATGTCTCTGCTCTTTGCAGCATTTGCTTTCAGGTTTGGTCCATTTGTGGATTTGTGCAGTCATTTTTCTATGCAAGGTTTTTTGGTCTTTCCACGGTAGAACCTCAGAGGAGAAGGGGGTTAGGATGACCATTCCTCATGGAACAGCCAGTGGAACTGACTTGCATACTAGCTGATCATTCAGGGATCACCTGAGTATGTAGGAGGCAACATTATTTTTAGAATCTTGTTTTACCAGTACATAATTTCTGGTGATTTTTTTTTTTTTTTTTTTTTTAATGAGTAGTCCCTCCAAATCTCCTTACATGAAATAGCCTTAGTTTTTTTGATCAGCTTTCTACTGATCTCTACCGTATTTATCCTGTGTTTTGGAGTTTCCACTAGGTTCCTCTTTCACTGGCAATAAATCTGCTACTTCTGATGAAATTAAGTCGAAATACTGATTATCTGGTTACATATTCCCTACAGCCGTCTCTGTAATTTACAGATCACAAGACTTTGCATTACCATTAGTCTGCTAGTCTGTAACCCAGGAGAAAGAAAACCATGTTTTAGATGCTTAAATATTCATTGGAGAAGGGACTGGAGACCAGGTAACCTCTCTTAACTGCTGAAGTCCAGAGCCTTTCAGGTCAATGAATATTTAAATATCTTGTTTAAAAGGCAGCAGTCTCTGGAGGAGGTTCTGGAAGTGGGTCACCCAAACACTTTAATGTATTTCTGGGTATGGCTCTGGAAGGTAGAATGTGTTCAGTTCCTGCTAGGCAGAAGAAAACTGTGACCAAGTCAGCCATGTCCTGAGTGAACAGGCTGCTGGGTAAGAAAGGGCTGCACAGTCCTGTTCTCTCTTTCTTCTCTTCCTCAGAATAGTTTAAATTTCCCTTCCATTTGGTTTTATTAAAAACTTGAAATACAGCCTCTTGTTCAAGGTTGTATCTTGTTTAATGCTAAAAAGAATTTTTTTTGAACAGCATTTGTATTTCACTTCCTTGCTTAAGCTGAGAATTTAGTTATTCTCATAGCTCTAGTATTAATCCTTCATGGATTAGTGGCATGCAAAAGGAATCTTCTGAGGTTATCTTCTGTGGGGTGTGTTAGTTATGTTGTATGTTAGTGTGTGTGTATGTGTGTTAGTGTGTTGAAGAGAAGTTATTTTTTCACTGATTCTGAGAAATAAGCTTATCCCAGAGGTTTAGCTGGAGTTAATTCAGCAAGTGAAAAAATAAATCAGTAAAATAGTGAGCTTTTGGTAACTTTAAAAGTTATTCTGGTAGGGGATCTGATCTCTACTTGAGAGGGAAGGTAAACCTGTTGCAGGCTGATATCACAAGTTGACTTTTAATACTGGTAGGGGGTGTGAATTTAGCAAGTTTGTGGAAGGGGAAGATGTGACAAACAGAACTCAGTTCTGCTGGAAATGAGTTCTGGTTTTACTTCAGGAATCTTTAAATGTATTCACACACATGTGTAAAAATGGTATAAAAGGTGTATATACACATCTGTGTGCTTAGATATATGCATGTATATGTAAATATTGACTTTGTTTTTTGTCAGTGGGGCTTGAAGGGCTGTTTTCATGAGGTTTCTAAGTCTTACATCTCTTGAATCCAAAAATGGTTTCCTTGGTCTTGTGTGCTTTTGACAGAAACTTGTTTCAGAGAATGCAAGGAAGAAGTATCCTGTCATGTGTCTTAAATAACAGTTTAACTCCTGTTGTTATGTTTTAACAGTATTCCCTTGATATACTTCCTTCTAAAATGCAAAGAAACTATGTGATAATAATCATAAAAAGAATTCTTCCTAGTAATGGCCTTCTTTGCAAATCAGTCTAATTTAATGTCCTGATTGTAATTTTTGGGAGCCACAGAAAGTATGCATAAACATTTTGGATTAGATTAAAAGCATATGCCCATACACTGATGATTAAAAATACAACAAACCTTCGCCCCCCAAACGCAGTCGTTGTCTTTTTAGCCTGGGGAAAATGGCTTTTATAACTATTATCTGGAGTCTATTGAAGCTATAGCTTTGAAGAGAAGTCAAAAATATAATATTTAAATTCCAAGGTCATTGCTAATTCAGTTTTGATTCAATTCCTTTAACTCAGCAAACTGACTCTTGATAAGTACTTTTTATACCAAGTACTCCATAAAGGGGCATTTGCTATTTAAGCTGGGAAGAAGCAACACGGCATTAGTGATGGAATAATATCTGCAAACACAGAGACTGTGATGTAGGCAAAGACCCTAGAGTCACTTCAGGATCTGAATTATGACTGCAGTAATTTAAAAATGTCACGACTTCAGGTTTTTATGGTAAAAATGGATGTGAATAATTTCGATTTCCCTCAAGTTTTGCTATTGCTGTACTTATGTTCCAATCTAATGACAATATTAGAGAAAAACTCTGGTTTGTGGAATAATTTAATTTTGTTGTTTTTTTCCTTTTTTAAACTGCTGCTGAATTGGTTTTTTGGTGTGGGGTATTCCCGCTCCAGCTTTCTGGAATTTGAGATGGTGTTCATAGTCTGAGATGTTAGTTATTTGTGGTTGCTGAAGACCTGAACTATCTTGTAGCCAGCAACACTGCACAGAGATTTTAGATTTTGTGTGAAAACTCCCTTTCTTTTTTTTCCCTTTACCACGTTACCAGTTACTTTTTTCTCTTGATCATTTACTTGTAGGTTTCAGTTTGAAAAACTGCAGTTTTCAGTTTGATAAACTGAAAGAGAGGTACAACACTTTATGCCATCTGCTGCCCATTTCTAAAGCATTTTATCAATGATGACTTGCTTTGGTATAGTATCTATATATTGCCACACACAGATGCCTGTGACAAAGTTGAGTGGTGTGTGGAAAGCTTGAAAGGAGTTGTATCTGGATTGAAGTGGGAGTTTTCAACCATGGTTTTCTATTTAAGCCCCACATTTCCTCCCCCCTGTTTGACAAATATGAAAATCTAATGACATCTTTAGTCATGGTAGCTTTCTGAAAAGTAAGATTTGCACAGTCTTTATCTTTTAGCAAAGGGTGGAATGTGGCCTACCAATCTTTAGTCATAACTGGTCAACAACATGGAGAAAGAAAGAGCTGAGTTTTCAGATTTTAGGGTTCAGAAAGAAAACACTACTAAAATTTGTAAGCTGAAGGTGTATGAAAAATAAATAACACCTAAAATATTTACCACTTCTGAGTTTTCTTCTCGGCAGGATGGCACTTGAAAGTGTAGCCCAGAAAATGTAGATCTGGCATGCAGTTGTTTGACCTTCACTTTTAAGTACAGTGAATTGAACATGTTTTTCTCTTTCTTTACATCTAAGTGCATTTAATGACCTCATGATCATTCTTTTCCCAGGTATACAAAACTTGGCTATGCAGGAAATACAGAACCTCAATTCATTATCCCGTCATGTGAGTAATTTTTTGTCCCTCCAAATCGAATATGCAGACTTTCATTGAGTATTTTTGTGAATAAATTATGTGCTTTCTAACTCTCAAGTTGGCCTTCATACTCTTTTCCATCTCAGAAATGACATTCATCGTGTTAGCACCTTTGGCTAGAGTGTAGCTAAACAGAACTCCTTGTTTGCAGTTAGCTAGGACTGTTGCTCATTAAATCAGCTCTTGGTTGCTATGACAAAGATGAAGAGAACTTCAGTCCAATTTCCTGTTTATCTCTATTATTTTTCTGCCAGGACTCCTCAGTAGACAGAATGCAATTTACCTCCTGTCTACCTGACACCATGGTTACTGCCCAGATAATATGGGGAAGGCTTCCAATCATATTAAGTACTAAAGTGCAGGTGGTGTCTGCCTTATTTACATTGTCTGGGATTGTAGACAGCTTCATATTCATAAAAGTTGTTCCTGTTAGAAAAAGTTCTTTTTGGGTATGTGTTTACAAACTACAATGGTTTTGCCCATTTAATATGCTTTTTTTGAGCATATATAGGCTTATTTTTTTTTTGTGTTAGACTTGTTAAAATGTTATACCTTTCTGTTTGTTTTGTTTTTATTTGTTGTCTTATTAGTTTCTCAAATACTACATATGTTTATATATAGTAGCACTGACAATGTGTTTACATCTGTAATGACATCTAGTATCTCAAGGCTATCTCCAATTATGTGAAACGCTGCTTTTCCTTTTTGTGAGCTTGTCAATCAACTATTTATTAATGCATCTAGACTGCCTTGTAGCTACAGGAAAAGGTAAAAAGATAAGAAAATAATAAAAGTAATGGGGGGCCAAAGAGGTGGAGGGGGGACATGGTCTTTAACAGATACAATTTCAGTACTGGTTATAGTCGTAACTATTTTAAGTACTGTAAAAAATTCAAGCTTAAAGCACTGGTAAATGTTTAGATGTTTGATGTTAAAAAAGTGGGATAGCAAGAGTTGCTTGAGACTTTGTTGTGAATCCTGTTTTATAAAACTATAAACGTATTGGAGCTTAGGCATATTTCCAAAAGAATTGTTGGCCTGTCAGTAGGTTTTGGTGCTGAAAGTATTTGGTGAGTATGTGCATGATGCCTGTCTCCTGCATTTTTGACTGTATGTTATTTAGATGCTGATTATGACCTCTTAAAAGAAAACTGCATATATAGAAGGTTTTGCTTTGAGTGTATTTTATTACATTTTTGTTTATAGCTTGTCCCAGATTTTTTCTTTGCTGTCTCATCTTCTTGCCTATAGCAGTCATCATCTAATAATTTTAGTGATAGTTGCAGTCTTCTAATGGGAAGTGTAAGTGTCCAAAGATTTCTCTGTAGCACTGCAATTAATTTCTCCCCTTCTTCCTTCTCACCTACCAGGATAATGACTCTAGTACTTATTTCTGAAGTACAGAGATTATTCCTTTCTTGTCTCTCTCTCTTAAATTCTAGGGCTGAAACTCAGAAAATCATGTTCCTTACTTGCTTAAAGATTATCTCCTGTGTATTGTTGTGCTTGTGCAGATATAGTGACTACTATACTCTGGAACAGAACACATTTTTAAGATTCTCTTTTAACTATTATTTACATTAATGAGGGACTGGAATCCTGTGTGATGCAGTGACAATGAACTCTGCTATACTGGCTTCTTAATAGATTACTTATATATTTCTGCTTTCTGGGAATTATGCTTTCTACAACCCAATTTTTGCTTCTGGAAAAGAACCATTAAATAAATAAATATTAACTGGATGGCATCTAGCTCTTTAAATTTTGGTTTGTTTGCGTTTTAATTTAAGGTATTGCAATACGGGAATCAGCCAAAGTAGGTGACCAGGCTCAGAGGAGAGTAATGAAAGGTGTTGATGATCTGGACTTTTTCATAGGAGATGAAGCCATAGATAAACCTACATATGCTACAAAGGTAAGAACTGAGTATTTTTAGAAGTCTTTTCAGATTTTCACAGTTTTGTTCTAGACCTTTTTAAAGCCATTTAAAACACACACTTTTTTTTTTTTTTTTTTTTTTTTTTTTTTTTTGGTGAAGTACTTTTGCTTTTTAAAAACTGCTTTATTTGGTTCATGGCTTTACCTTTTTTCCATTTTTTAAAATGCCTGTTTTACTGTTGCTGTCCTGTGTGACTGGTGCTTGAACCCTTTTGTAAATATTTATTGATAGAGTGCAGGTTTTCTGTGTTCAAAATTATATATTAAAATAGTAATAAACACTGAATATTTAAATTCTTGCTAAAAGTGTATGATTTTAACATGGAACATGAGCTGGGGAATGTGCAAGGTACTTTTACTTCAGGGAATGTCGAAATTATTTTTGAAGGGCTGTCTTCAACATAGCTTTTCTGTGAATCATGCTTTCTAAAGACTTCTTGCATTTACAGAATACTACGGTCTTACGAATTATGTGGAAAAAATAATATTTTATACATTCTACTGTGTTACTTAAATGTTCTTAACATTGAATAAAATGAAGACGTCATACTTGCCAGAATTTTTTTTTTTTGAAAAATGTATAGCCTTTATGGTCTTTATTTTTATATATTGAAAGGCATATTGCAAATACTGTTCTCAAGTTTATAGATTATAAAATCGATACAAAAAGAGATTAAAACACAGTGCTGCAATAGAAGAAAAATGCTATTAGGAATGGAGTTGGGATGCACAGCTTCTAGTCCTGCAAGATAGAATTGCAGTTTGCAGAAGACTTAAGAGTTTGGGAACCTAGGCTGTTCCTGTTTCTGGGTCTGCTTATCCTTGTATGGTGTAGAGTGTTGACAAGTTCTCTTTGTTCAGTGGCCTATACGACATGGTATTGTTGAAGACTGGGACCTCATGGAGAGATTTATGGAGCAGGTAATTTTTAAATACCTGCGAGCTGAACCTGAGGATCACTATTTTTTAATGGTGAGTTAATGAGACTGGGTAAGAAAATATTTTTCTAAGAGAAAAACTAAATATTCCAAGCACAAGTGCTGTTGGAGGATTTTTCTCCTCATATGTTTTTTACTTCTTCAGCATCTAGGAGGGGAGGGAGGAGAGGAGAGGAAGGAGTAATCTAATCTGTAAAGTTTCAGTGTAAACTATTGTGGGTTAGGTTTTTTGTTGTTGTTGTTTTTGAACAACATCAGTCACTTGATTTGAAATAATTCATGTTTGAAATTTCTATTTTGAACACACTGAGATTTTTAAAAGTTTAATTTCCATACCAAGCTGACCAGTGGATGAACCATTAGAACTCTTGTTGAGGTGCTTTTTCACAACTTTGTTTTTTGCAGACAGAGCCTCCATTGAACACACCAGAAAACAGAGAGTATCTTGCAGAAATCATGTTTGAATCATTTAACATACCAGGACTTTACATTGCTGTTCAGGTGAACAAAGTGAATGTGCACTTGTAAAGTATGGTGTAGCTGCAGCATGTATAGTCTTCTCTATGGATGTTTAAAATGTTTGAGAGAGTATTTTCTGAGACTGTAAATTAGCACAATGTGCCTGCTTCTAATTATAAACTTTCTCATGTAGGCAGTGTTGGCCTTAGCTGCCTCTTGGACATCTCGGCAGGTTGGAGAACGGACTTTGACTGGAATTGTCATCGATAGTGGAGATGGAGTTACCCATGTGATTCCTGTGGTATGTAGCACGATGCAATTTGCAATTACCAGTGGTTTGGACAAGTACAGGGTTTGTTTATTATAAATTTAAGTAAGAAGTGTCAAGTGAAACTATTTTTTAATTTTTAGTGTTGCTTGTTCAGGATTTTTTCCTCGAGTATTATTTCAAAAATCATGTAATTTATTATGTTAACTTATTTATGCTATTAATTTAGCTTGCAGGCTACAGGAAGGTCTCAGTAAGGAACTGCCAGGCCATCTTTTAAAGGCTATTTCTATGTAAAACCTTGTCTTCTGTTACTGTTGTGCCTCAGTTCTATTTGATATTAATGCTTATCACGGTTTTGGATTTCCTGCATGCTGCCGAGATCTGAAAAGAAATTCCCTAACTTTTCCAATGTGCTGCATTTTGATATTTTAGTACGCCTGGTAACATTTGCTTTTTATGTTATTTTATTGTATTCTAGAAGTTAGTTAACTCTGTTTCTGTGGAAACAACTACATTCTTGTAAAAATGCATGTTTGTATACATGGTTGATCTCCTACTGCTTAATTCCAATTATGCTGGAATGTTAAAAATACAGAATTATCTGTGCATACTGACATCTGTTCAATTGATGTCATTTTGTGTATTTCTGAAGCAATATAGTATGCTTGATTGATCAGTTATTTTAAAAATTTGATTCCTTTTAACTTCACCTTGAGTTTTGGTATTAACCATGTCTTCAGCATTTTCTTCATATGGAAAAAAACAGCATTTACAGTATGACATTCAGAAAAGTGTAAAGAACAAGCAAGGAAAAAAAACCTGTTGGCTCAGCAACCAGTAGATGCCTGCTGAAAAATTTCAGCAAATACGTCTTGGTTCTATTGTGCTTATCATTAGATACTACTTAGTTTGATTTTTCTTGTCTGAAAATTTTAATAAGGATACTTTTTCATATTAATTTTTCACTCTCAAACAGGACCCAGTTGGTCTACTTATATTAAGTTTGATTTTCAGAACCTGCCTATAAGGAACTATCAGATTGGATTGTCTTGTAATATGTGCAGGGTTTTTTTTGTCTATCACTTGGGTATCTATTAAATAGACAATCCATATCTGTTTTATATGTAGTAATCAAAGTCTTTGAAATAAGAATATCCACTTGGCAGTGCATTGCACGTTTCAATAGTAATACTGCTGTTTCAAGTTTTTACTTTTAATTGAAAATCAAAATAAAGTATTATAAAAATGTGTTAGTTTTGCTGTTAATTATTGATACACAGTAGGTTTTCCCTAAACACTGTTTTTCTTCTCCTCCTACATAGGCAGAAGGCTATGTAATTGGAAGTTGCATCAAACATATTCCTATTGCAGGTAGAGATATTACTTACTTTATTCAACAGCTCCTAAGGGAAAGGGAGGTGGGAATTCCTCCTGAACAATCTCTGGAGACAGCAAAAGCCATAAAGGTACACCCTGCTTCGTCTCTTAATATATACATAAATAAAAGTCTTTGAGCTAATTTTTTGGCTTTAACAAGTTCCCAGTGGCTCTCTTAAAAATGCAAATGTAAGCAATGTATTGTAATTATTCAGGCTTGTGGTGGTTTATTCAATCAAGTGTGGGGGAAGGAGAAAGAGGAAGAAAATCTTCATGCTAGACTGTTTGGAGAGAATATGTTCTGCAGATTAAATCAGCACGTTAAGCTTTAGATTTGTTTAAAATTTGCTTTTTAATTTAATAAATAAATGTATGTCATGTCAGGGTGATTATGTGGGCCTGATCTTGCAGTGAAAGCTTTCCAATGAACTTCTTTATCCTCACAGGCCTATTGGTTGTGATGTTTTAATTTTGAGAGTGACTAATTTAGATGAGTCAGCGTGCAAACTGATTGAAACAAATAGGCCATGTGCAGTCTCTTCAAGGGTTGTCTGTAGTATTCATTTGGTCAAGAACATCTGTTGAGCCACCCTATCTGTAATAATACTTACGATCTTGTTTTCTCATTGTGTTATCCTTTAATTCAATGATGGAATAATTATATTGGCAATTTTTAATGCATGGTATTTTTTAACAGGAGAAATACTGTTACATTTGCCCCGACATAGTGAAAGAATTTGCCAAGTATGATGCAGACTCTCGAAAATGGATCAAGCAGTATACAGGTATCAATGCAATCAACAAAACCAAGTTTGTTATAGATGTCGGTTATGAAAGGTTCCTGGGACCTGAAATTTTCTTTCATCCCGAGGTAAGAATAGGGACAAGCAGTATTAAGTTACAGAAACTTTACTGTGTGCTTGAGAAGAGGGGGGAGGGAGGTACTGTCATTTTTGGTGCCAGCACGCCATCATGTGGAAATAAGATACCAGTGAGTCTCCTGACTGCAAGCCTTGTGGTCTCATATATCTTAAGTACAGGAAGACCTGAACATAGCAGATAATTATTGCCCTCAGTAACATTTAGAACATCTTATTTTGTTTATTTAAAGGAGGTCTAAAATTGAGAATCAATGGTTTGAATTCACAGATTTTATATCATAGTTTCCTTCTTTCTTCCAGCATTGTTTTAAACCAGCATGCATTTATACACTTTATTTGATGATGTTGCCAATCCCTCTGGGGTAGTGCTGCACTGAAAATGCTTTAAATCTTTGACACTGGCTTTTGGTACCAAGTCAGTTTATAAAGCAGAGAAACTAAATTTGTCCTTGAGGGAAGGGAAGTCCATTGACATCTCTGTTGGTGTGGTCAAAAGTGACATGTACAATTCTGGGAAACATTTATGATTTCTGGTCTCTCTGTTTTCTGGTAGCTCAGTTTGAGTGAGCTCCAGGATATTGTGATATTGTGGGAGAGGAAAAAGTAAAGCTTTAATACGTTACCATAAAGCAGAGAGGCTCCTCTCCTTACTTTTGCACTTGATTAAGTTGACTTCAGGCAATCATAACTTGCAGTACTGTTCAAAATTTAATCAATGTTAATCATGTTAACACCAGTGAAGTATCCCTTTGTCTAAGCTCTTCCTATTGGAAGGGCATAAAAAACCACCAACTCACAACCCTCATTCTCTCACCTTTTGTCTAAATTCCAGCCTGAGTCTCATTGTGGTCAGTTTGTAGCCATCTGATCTTGTGCCAGAATTAAACCTCTGGGCAGAATACTTTGCCCTCCCAGCTGGATACTCATGTGGTCTTACAGACAGACATTGAGTCCCATGTCAGACATTGTTACAATAGCTCCTCTCTCCATAGCCCCTTCAAAGAATTTTAGAAACTGAATAACAGACCAATTTCCATTTTTCTAATTTCTTGATAGTTTTTTGGCTCAGTATTAAAAAAACCCAGAAACCAAACTGAACCTACTTTCTAGACAAGAAAAAGACACTAGGTGATACACAGTGCATCCAAAGGGAATTTCTCACTGGACTTAACATAAACTCCTCACTTCAAAGGATTATCAAGTTAGCTAGGTAAAAGCTGCTCTTGGTCTTATAATCTCTTACCATTACAAGTTTAAAAGTTGATCTGAAGTCTTTAATACTCTTGAATTTAGTCTTTGGGGGTTGTAGTTGTCCAGATTATTTCTTCCCTTTTTAAATAAGATACTTAACATGCTATTCTTCAACCATATGGTATTTGCTAGCAGACTGCAATTTCACATGTCAGTTCTCTTGTCCCCATTCTTGGAGCATGTTGTACTCTACTTTGGATGCTATAACTCTCTTTTTTTTTTTTATGTGTTCGTTTTGCCCTGCTGTGTTATCAGTATCTTTATGAAAAGCTTGGCAGAAAATTTCAGGCTGTTGTAGTTCATTCAGATAAGAACTCTCCCAAGTAACACCACTTCTTTCTTTTAATTTATGTGGCTTTGTAGTTCAACTTTTTGCATGATCAATTCTCATTAATGGAAACAAGCTTGAATTTTGGGGGATTTTTCACATAATTCTTGTGTATCCTGATCTACAAGCCAACTTCCTTTGCTGAAATCTCTTTCAGTTCAGTGTATACTTGCTATGTTTTGGCTTTTGTTATTCATCCATTGAGATGCTTCATCTAGTTTAAATGTAAATTCCAAATAGTTTCTATACCTTTGGGAATGTTGTAAATTGTGATATCTATAATAGTATGTTATTCTGTATTGATAATTCATTTAATCTCAGAAAGGACAAAACCCTTGTAAAATGCAGAAATTTACATTAGCACCATATTGATGTTTGTGCTGATGGGGGCTTTCACTCCAAACCTTGGAGTACTCATGCCTTTTTGAATATTGGAGATTTTGTGTGGCTGGGGAAGAAAAAAGTAATCTGACTTCTTGGTGGGAATTTATCATAATAATTTTAGTAGGGTTGAAAATTTTTTACAGGTGAGCTTTCTTGCACTTTTGATTTCACTTAAAAGGAAATCCAGGACCATGTTGCACAGGAAAAATATGTTTAATATTGCATGAAAACTTCAGTTCATGTCATATGTAATAGTAGGTCCATAGTGCATAAATTGTAAAAAGTGAATATCTGACCAAGAATCAGAATTTCTCAGCAGAAAAATGAAATTCTCATTTTCCTTGTACAGAACTAGGTTTGTTACAATGTAGAATAAGTGGTGAGCAGGAAGTACTACTGACTTTAATTCCCTCTCCACCCCTTGCCTTTAAAAGTCCTGTTGAAAACTCTCTGTGCAGTCTCACTTCTACCTTTTTGTTTCTCCATTCCTGGGATGCAAAATCTAATTCCTCTTCTAATTTCCTTTTAGTTCGCTAACCCTGATTTTATGGAATCCATTTCGGATGTAGTTGATGAAGTTATACAGAACTGTCCCATTGATGTCCGGCGTCCATTATATAAGGTATGGACTTTCTGTGGAAAGATGGACTTCATTCACTGAAAGTCTAAAGGTTGACATCATGAAGCATATAGGTAGCTACCACTTCACCCAGTATGAGAAATATGGAATTAGAATAGAAATAAAGTTCAAGTTAAACAAATACTTCTTCTAAATGAACAGTACTTCATATTTGCTGCTTTTTGTTTCTGAAAGAATGTGGGGTTTTTTAACTAATATTTTTCTTCAGTGGCTAGATACATAGGTAAGTATTGTCCCAGAGGAGCTGAGGCAGAGGGATATTACTTCTATCTGACATTTGTAATGTGAATTCTTGTGCATAATGGTCTTTGGCTTTTAGAATCATAGAATGGTATGGGTTAGAAGGGACCTTTAAAGGTTACCTACTCCAGCCCCCTGCAATGTGCAAGGACATCCTCAACTAGATCAGGTTGCTCACAGCCTTGTTGAGCCTCATCTTGGGTATCTCCAGGGAGGAGACCTCAACTACCTCCTTAGTCAACCTGTTCCATTTTTCCATTGCACTCATGATAAAGACTTGTTCCTAACATCCTATCTAAATCTACTCTTCTCTATTTTAAAACCATATTCCCTCATCCTCTTACTAGAGGCTTTTGTAAACAATCCCTCTCCAGCCTTCCTGTAGGCCCCTTCAGGTACTGGAAGCTCCCTATTAGGTCTCCTTGGAGCCTTCTCTTCTCCAGGCTGAACAACTCCAGCTCCCTCAGCCTGAGTTTGTAGGAGAGATGTTCCAGCCTCCTGATCATTTTTGTGGCCTTCCTCTGGACTTGGGCCATCAGGTCCCTGTCCTTCCTGTATTGAGAGCTCCAAAGCTAGATGGTGAGGTCCTACCAGGACCTCCAGGTGAGGTCCTACCAGAGCAGAGCAAAGTGGCAGAATCACCTCTCAATCTGCTGACCTTGCTTCTTTTGATGCAGCCCAGGATGTGATTTGCCTCCTGGGCTGTTTTCAGGGTTATGTCATAGTCTCACCTCTCTGCCCCCTGCTTTCCTAAGCAGTATTTTCAAATACATGCTTTTTTTTTAAGTCTTGGCTTGTGCATCCCTACTGTCTGCAGGTTTATCCAGATACTGAACCCAGTATTAGAGGACAGAAAGACTTCAAGTCTTTAAAGAGACAGTTAGGTCTCCTTAACCTTGCTCGAGGTGTAGTCCAAAGAGTACTTTCAGGTGCTGATTTTTTAAGAAATGAAAAGGAAGGCACTGACAGGCATAGCCTATGGCAAGCTCTCTCTCTGTATTGGCAGCACAATTTATGCTTCCTGCCTCTTTTCTGCTTGTGCAGCAGCAGTCCCCTTTTAGAAATAACAGCATAAAGTAACAGCATGGAGAGATTTGCTTGTTCATATAAGAGGTGGTAGTTTTCCTCACCTATTAGAATGAGTTTTTATGTTCCAACCAAATAATATTTCAATGTAGTTGGTAACTATCAATGTTTTGCAGTCTATTTTACTTGTCTAGCAAATATAATCTGTAATGTAGGAGACACAGTGCTTCATAACAAATCTGTGGAGCAGGTTAAGTTGGAAGTTAAACTACTTCACAAACTCATGTGTGGAGTTACTTCTGCAGTAGATGTCTTCAGTGGCTTCAAGATATTAGCTATGTTGCAGAAGATTTTAGGAAACTTTTGGTATCTGGTTGTGCTTGGGGTCTGTGCTTTTTTCATGAATGACCAAAGTTTGTTGCCATGCAGCAATAGACTTCATTGCTTGGTAGGGCAGTGATTACTGCTGACTTCTGGAAAGTGGTATTTAAAAACTGAGCTTAAATTACTCTTTCCTTTCAGTAATGAGCAGTCAAATAACTTTCCCTTGACTTGCCATTGATTGAGGCTTTGTTTTTCCATTTGGTGTTTTTCATTGTAGTTGCTTAGTTAAAACAATGTTGCAGTTACCTATTGAACATATTGACAGATGCCAGTAGTTATTAGTGCTAATAATTATGTTCTTAAAGCAAAGGGACCAACATTTCTGTTCCCATTGTTTGTAACAGTGTACAAGTGCAGAAATCCACTCACACTTTCTCCTAGTTTCTGTGATTGATTTATCAGTTTTACTCACATGAAGTGCTTTGTGGTGGCCAGGCAAGGCTCTGTGCTTTGGAGCTGGAATTATGTATTTTGATTTTCACTCAGTGTTCATGCAGAAAATACATGAAAGTACCTTTCTTGTTTCATAATCTGCTTTTTTTTTTTTTTTCTTTTTTTTTTTTCCCCAAGTATCCCTGTTTCCTAAACTGGTCAACATCTCTCTGGTGAGGCCAGTTATCTTACCTTCTGCTGATGTTTGGACCAGCAGGACCTTCATAAGACTGACTTTTTGGCCAGCCTGTAGCTGTTCAATAACAAAGATAAACATTCTTTCACAAATGATGCACCCTTTTTAATTGTGTAAGAGTTGCCAGCAGTGCACTCTTAATTCCCTTGATTACACCATCTTAATGTAATTGCTTGTAAGCATTGATTTATCTTCTTACTCTGTGTCTCTAATACAGAGTTGAGAGTTCTGGATTGCTTGGGATGAGCTGATTTCTGCTAAAATGGAAGAAGATAGGTAGGCTGCTGAGTTTGATACCAGGGGACTTGCAGTCCCCTGATTTGAAGAAATGGGATGGATTTTTTTTAACAATCCCAAATCTTCAGAAAGAATGGCATAAAAAATGAGTGCTCAAGTGAAATAATATAGGAGTAATTAATAACTTGGGCACATGGCCACAGTAATTGGAATCCTTGCTATGTTGATCATTCCTGTGTTTTGAATTCTATTGAAAATTGAAATTGCCCATCCTGCATGCAGCTAGAAAGGCAATTGTGCTATTGTGGGTCTGAGTGAGGCATTGCATCATCCTTGGCATTCTTTGGGAAGAATGGTGCATAGTTTGTCTAGTTCTTCTTTTTTTTTTTTTTTTTTTTTTTTTTTTTTTAGAGAGAGACTTCCTCAGCTTCCTTTTTCTTAAAATGCTGTTCCACAACCTTTCTTATATTTATATCTCCATATGTATATGAATATATAATATAACTGTTATCATAGAAACACAGCTTAGAGGGAGTGAGTGGTAGTATGATGGGGACTATGATCTGCAGAATAATGTGATCCTTCCACCAGCTTTCAGGTTACTGTGAGCATACTACTGAACAGAGTAACTAATGCACACCCAGCCTGCATCAGTGAGAAACATCTGCTCTGTGGTACAGCCACTACAGATGCCTAGTGTTAGATGTTTTTAGGTCTAGTTGCTGTTTAAAAATATTTTTTTCAAGCTGGAAATGCTCTGAAACTTGCCATAACATTTTTCAGTTAGAGCTTGAGTTTTGGCACTCAGTGTCAAAAAAGAGTAGCAGAATTTGACAGTTGCTATTAAATATAGTTGTAGTAACTTTAAAAGTGGACAAAGAGCTTTCAAATTCTAAAAACTGCTTGGTGTTCTAATACATGGTATTTTTTCGTTGGTAACAGGTTCAGAAACTTTCACTCCTACTCTGCACTCTACTTTGTCTTCTTTTTTTCCACTGCCCAAAGTCTCTCCTTGAATACTTCTAGAGTTTTAGATGGTAACAGGAGAGGAAAATGGTGTTGACAGTTCTGTGGTCTGTGCCTTCTCCTGGTAAAAAAGGATGTAAGTGTAGGGTCATTGACTGTCCCAATGATTTACTTCAACTTCTCTCATCTGTGTTTTTGGCACAAATAAATGGATGAAAGAATTTAAGAGAAGTGACATCTGAAACCAGGTAAATTCTGTGAGAAATATCTCTTAAAGTTCCAAAGTAAGCATGTTTAAATATTCTTCATTCAAATTATGATGATCCATCTTTAACCTCAAATTTTCATGCCAGCTTCTCAGCCTAAATCATTGAATGAGGTAAAGACTGTAGTCTACTGGCAAGCTTGGTGTTTTATTGTAGATTAATCATCCAGGTTTTCAGTGGAAAATGCATGGAGGCAGGATTTTAACAATATTACCTTTTTTTTGTTAGAGATGACTTTTTAGCTGGGTTTGCAGCTACTGTGGCCAACACTGAGCTTGAGCTTGTTGATACATTTAATATTTGGCCTACACTTGTTGTACCAGTGTTCTCTTGGAAGGTTAAAAACTCTTGACTGCTCGGCTCATAGTGAACCTTCCTTAAAACCTGGAGAGATCTGAGGCACAGGAGGCTAGAAGTGTGGTAAGCATCCCCCTAACATCACTTCTCACTTGAATTGCTGGTAAATACTTGGTGTGAAAACGCTGCTCGGTGTGTAGATGGCGCTGGCAGACTGCTGTGAGGGCTCTGGATGGGCCTCTGGGAGCTGCAGGAAGGAAAACCAGCCTGTGACAGTGCCCAGCTCTCTGACGGTATCAACCCTGCTGTTCCCTTTTCTCTTCCAAAGGTATCCTCGAGCAGAAGACTGGATAGGGTGCAGCTGAGCTTTGCTTATCTGTGCTTCAGCAAAGTGACAATGTTTGCTGTTAATGACTTAGTGCAGAGCTGGGAGGCTCTGTGGGTGAGTTAAGGCTGGAGAGATGGGCAGTGGCATGTGGGACTGATGGGAAGACCTGGGAAAATCAAGGAATTCCTGCTACCTCACGTGGAAGCACCAAGTGATTAACACTGTTAGTGTAGTACAGGAGTACTGAGAAGAAGCCCTGTTTATTCCTGTCACTGCTGTAATTAAATTTGCGACATTACCCCTGCTAGGTGGTTTAACAGTAGCTCAGTACAGCTGCAGTATTTTGTGGTTACTGTTGTGTCTGCATGCAGGCATATTTCTGCAGAACAGAATCTTCTACTATTGCTCAAACTGTGAAATGGACATTAAAAATCATTATTTTAAAGAAATAGAAACAGTTTTTTCATCACTAAAAGTCAAATTATTATTTCACATTTAAAAAATAGTTTCTCACGATACCTTTACTTCTTTCTAATACATTTGTTGTTCGATATTTATATTTCTTATACTTTCCATGTAATGTCACAAATATTATGAATATTACCCTGAGGCACATGACTTTAATCACTTGCTCATGAAGTGGTTGGTTTTATTTTATCTTGCTAAACTTTCTTGTTCTTAGACACAATTCTTATTAAGTCATATTGTTCTTATGTGTCTCTGATTTTGGTCATGTTAAGCAACTTTAATTTGGACTATCATTTGGAAAGAAGGGAAACTGGGATGTGGTGTTGAAGTTCATATTTACTTTTTTTACATATTTACATATTTACCACCATTTTGCAAAGCAGTAGATGATTCTTAGTTTGGTGCTGCAAAGTCTGAAGTGTCCAGCTGAGAGTGTGCTTACACCATGTTACAGAATGAAGATGCAGAGACCAATTCAGCTCCTTGTGTTTGGTAGCACTGAGTTCTGAAGAAGCTAGTTTAACCTTCTGTAATTTTTATGTAAACTTTACTTAGAGATTTCTGTTACAGTACCTGGGTTGTTTTGTTAAATGGCTTCATCTCTGTGCAGCATTGCACCGTACAGTCATAATACCAGAAATGGTATGGAAAGAAACTCATTACATATGGAGTTCATAGGAGATGCAAAGGGTATGGATGGTAACTGAGAAATTTATTTCCAGCCCTTTGAGATGATTTATGTTCACCCTCTTGGTTTCCTTCCAGAAATGTCCTATTTTCATTATTTACTTGTTGTGGTTAGCTTTTTCAGGTGTGTGGAAGGTCTTCAGCCCTCTCTTCTAAAGGAATAAATTCTTTTGAAATAAGTGAAAATTTTCAATGAGTTAGCTATAAAAGTAAAACTCAGCAGGAGCTTTTTTGTTGGGTGGTATGATAATGTGTTAGCTGTGAAGCCTGTGGTCTGCTTAGAGCTGTTAAACCAGCCAAAGTGCTTTTGAGCAGAGTAAGATCAGAAGAAATCTTGTTTAAAGGAATCTGCTGGAAACGGATACTGAAATCCTAACTTCCTTGATGTTTTTTTCTGGGAAGACAGAGAATTCCCAGGCAGGTTCAAAACTCAAACATCACTACTAAGCTTTCTTCACAGATGTATTTAGTATGCTTCATTGTTGTTATTTGTTTGTTTAGCAGTTACTGGTATTATTTTGTTGTTTTACACTTGAGTATTGTAGAAAATGTATTTGCTGTGGGGGTGTTTTATTTTTTTTTTTTATTTTTTTCTCCCTAATCTGACAATCTTTTTCCATCTTCATTGGGCTTCTTTTTTTCTTTTTTCCCCCTAATCTGACAGTCTTTCTACCTTCATTGGGCTTCTTATGTAAGTGGTGGGTGTGTTGTTTGAGAGGTGGGGAATGTATATGGATTCTGCTTTCACTGTGAGTGAGGACTGACTACCTGGCTTCTGCCCTCCCTGCAGGAGACTGTCTTGCTGAGTTCTGATGATTTACTTGAGGCCCATACCTGAGCTGTCTTCTGCTTGAGTTTGTACAGATTTGGCCCAGTGCTAACTGAAAGCAGAGGGAGCAGGGGAAGTGTAACTCCAGAACCATCCTATAATGACTGTTTGTGTCACCTGCTTACTTTCATCCAAAATTCTGCTTGGCCTGGCTTGTCCAAATATATGATTATGAGAAGACACACCTTTTCAACGAGTATACCTGAGTGCTTCTGTTCTCCTTGACTGTTATTATTGTTAAAATTCTTTCAGTGTACAGAAGGACTTGAATAATCATAATTTGAGGAAGGTGTAACCTATAGAATCATAGAATAGTTTGGGTTGGAAGGGGCCTTTAAAGTTCATCTAGTCTAACCCCCCCTGCAGTGACCAGGGACATCTTCATCTAGCCTCATTGCTCAGAGCCCCATCCAACCTGACCTGGAATATTTCCAGGTGTGGGACTTATGCCACTTTTCAGAGCAGCCTGATCCAGTATTCCACATACCAGGTAAGTATATATAGATAGGAAAAGTGGAAAAGGCATTGAACCTTTCTCTGTAGTGTGCAGTACTCTTTGGAGGTACCTTTTTGAAGTATCACTGGGCTTGCTTGTTGCTGTGTTTAGAAGTCTAACTTTTAAAATAAAAATAAAAAAAATTAAGTTCCAGGTAACTTTACAGGTTTTAGAAAGACATTTGGTGTTGGGGCTTAAGCTGCTTATTATGAGCATCCCTGGGAAACTTCTGATATAATGTCTTATTTCTGCTGCTCTGAACATGTAGGTTACTAGCTGACCACTTTAATGGTATCCTTCTCTTTTGAAATAAACTTCTTTTATAAAGGGGAAAAAAAAAAGTAGGGGACCATGGACCTACTTTGGAAACTGAGCAGTGCTTAAAGTGTTCTGTGTATCGTGTCAGATCCTAGTAATTTTAAGATCCAAGCAGTCACTGCTGCATTGTTGGCTCTTGGGAATCTCACTTGAAGATGGATTTAAAGAATTTGTCTTTAATTTCTGTGCAGAATGTGGTCCTTTCAGGAGGATCCACAATGTTCAGGGACTTTGGACGACGACTGCAAAGGGATTTGAAAAGAGTAGTGGATGCAAGGCTGCGACTTAGTGAGGAACTCAGTGGTGGTCGGATAAAAGTAAGTAAGAATTTCAAGTGTGTTGGTTACATGAGTAGTGAAATCAATCTAGTTCAAAATTTTCACCTCACTTGTGAAAATGTGTTGAGAAATGAGTAGTCTGTGTGTGTGGTGTTAAACGTATTGGTAGCCTTGCAATGTATGATGTGCCTTTACAGGAACTTTATTGTAAAGAGTCTCTAAAGGCATTTCTGTTTTATTTTTTAGAAGATATGTGATCTTAGCAGTAGGCAAGAGAGGTTTAACTGTTGTGTCCTTCAGTGTACTAATCACAAAGAGTTTTATGACTTGGCTGCCTAGGGAACGTGGCAGACAGAGTAATAGGTGTGAGGTAGTGGTGTGAATGTAAGAGTAAAGATGTCTGGGTCTGAGCATTTTGAGTTTGTAAGGCTCTTGCCAAAAAATGTACACCAACTAAATATGAGCTGTTTTTTCTTAGCCAAAACCAGTGGAAGTTCAAGTGATAACACATCACATGCAGCGTTATGCAGTTTGGTTTGGTGGTTCCATGCTGGCTTCAACAGTAAGTCTTCATCAAAATTGTTCTGTTTTTTTTCTTTTTTAAATTGCTTGTCATTTGCTGACTATAATTGACCTGGGTACTTAGTATAATTGATCTGAATTTTAAACCTTTTTATTGTGAAAACCTACCCTCTGTCACATTCTGGAATCCTTTCCTGACTTTTATCTCAGTATAATTTGTACAGGGCAAATTAGGGCTTTACTTGAGTAAGGATATAATGATTTGACATAATTCTGTTGTAGCTTTTATATGGTAGTTATAATGTACTTCCTTTATTATTGAAATCAGCAGTAGGAATTAATTATGACTTCAGGAGTGTAGGATTGAAATCAGTGGTCTTTAAATGCAAGATAGAAGCAAATCCGGGGAAATGGGAGAAGGTCTTGTTTCCAAAGTGTGGTTTCTTACTGGTGTGTTTAAAAGCAGTCTTCTGTCCAGAAAAACTTTTCTTGATTAATTGTATTAATATCCTAATTTTTATTCTGTTGCAAAAATATAATATCACATCATAAAGCTTCCATCTAAAAAAATGCTAAGGCTTTACTTTATTTTTACAGTTTTTCCACTTGCTGTATTCTTATGCTTTTGTTTATATTTTCATAGCCAGAGTTTTTCCAAGTATGTCACACCAAGAAAGACTATGAAGAGTATGGCCCTAGTATTTGTCGTCACAATCCTGTTTTTGGAGTCATGTCATAATGCCTGCCTAGTGGAAACAAGATTTCTGATATCTTGCTGGGGAAGAAGCTCCTGTATTGCAGAGGCAGGCAGCAGATACTGTAAATACTGAAGCAAGACGTGGCTAACTCTTGGAAGCATTTGAATCACCACCGTGCACTAAAGCACAACTTACCCCAAGTCATTTCAGTAAAAGCCATTGCTCTGCTGACTCCTTTAAAGCCTATTGTTTCTTCCTAAATGTGAAATTATTAAAAATAGGTAAGTCTTGGTTTATGAGGGTGTGCAGATACTACTGAAACTGAACTTAGAAGAGTAAGGCAGTGTTTTACTGCTTGTGGAAAGATTTAAACCTTCCCCACTTGTGCCCTCAGTCTGCAATCAAATCTTTAGCAATGGAGCACTAAATACCACATTGCCTTCAGGGGAGTTGGAGTGGATGCAGGTACTTGCCTAAGTGGATTAGATTGCAGGAACTGGGACTGTACTTTGTAAATGTAGGGGTTTCATATAATTTTGTATTTCATGATATTGGTAGGGTGAATTGATGACTAGTTCTAAGCACGAACAGCAATCAATGTCATGGAGTGATGCTGTGCTTTCCTGGGTGTCAGGCATGTATTGGAGTTGTGCTGGTATTTTTTGGCAAAAAAAAAAAAAAAAAAGCACCGTGTATGCTGGAAACTGATTTGTTCATGTTTGGATGATACAAATTAAGTGATTTGCAGTATTGTATGAAGTTTATTATAGCCACTGTTACGTTGTTTTGAGTTTTCTGAAGCTGTTTTATAGAAGATCATGTTTTGTTTTGATGTTGGTGAATGGTGGATGACACCTGGACCTTGCACCAGTGAAATAAAAGCTGTTAACATCTTTATGAATGTTTGTGGTACTCATGATTTACATACTTACCCATTTTATTTCACAAGGTTAGCTTTGCATTTATATGTCAGTTTATGTGGAATCAGAGTAACACTGGAGTTGGAAGGGACCTCTAGAGGTTTCTAGTCCAGATTCTTGCTTAGTGCAGTACTCATTTCAGTGTCAGATCTGGTTGCTCAGGGCCTGTCAGGTTTCAAGGATCTCTGTGAATGGAGGTTCCTTAACCTCCCTGGGCAGCCTGTTCCAAGGCTTAACTGCTCTATTATAGGTATATGTTCTTGTTGTGGTCACAGCATTTGTTCTGCTATGTTTTAAATCTAAATAGCGTAGAAAATCATACATATTCTGATATTTATGTGATCTCTGGCAGCAGAAGTTTTGTAACCATTTGTGGAGCCTTGTAAGAATTTTGCACAACACATGGATTTGTGTTTCACAGGCGTGGAGGGATTGAGACTGAGTATTTGTTCAGCACAAATTAGAAAGCTCATGTGCTCATGTTCACTCTTCTTAAAAATCGACAGTAAAAACTAATGCAGGATGTTCAAATGTCCTGGAGCAAATTCTCTCATTCTTCAAATTTTTGGAAAACTGACCTTCCTTATCACAGTATAAACCATGTGAGTTTAAAACAGTTATTGCATGAAAAACATTCAAGAAGAAGCGTGTCAGGGGACAAATGGAAATGTCAGCTATTGGCCCTTTATATTTTATCTTGCAGACTACTCTTGAGCTGATTCAGCCTCTGAGCTTGCCTTTTCTGTTACTTTTTATGGAGTCCTTGAAAACAGCTAATGAATAACCACAAAGATCTGTAAACAGCAAGTAAAAAATTGGTTCCCTAGCCTGCTATTTTAGACACTTACCTGATAAGGAGCTCATGCATTGGGTTTGAATCCTCTTGGACAGTGGAAGGACCTGAACCCAAAACTTAAAGCCAATACAGCAGGTGTCTAATCTGCCTCCAGACACTCACACACCAGGAGTTACAAGTGCAAAGCCTGATTTCTGAAGGAAAGCTTTCTCAACCTAATGCCTTAGGGCAGATTTCTGGAGCCTTGTGAGGGCAGCAGTTTGCTTCTCGAGTAGCTTGCTCTTGCTGACAGGCTTGTGCCACTGCTTTGACCCTGGAGCAGGCTCTGGTGATGACAGAACACTTCTGTGAGGTTAGTTATGCTTACCCTGCAGAAAGCTCTCCCCACTCCTGGTTTCTGGAATGCAATGATCTGTTAGATTGAAATTGCAACTTCACTGTATAGACAATCAACCTGGTCCTGTACGGGTCTTGAGCTTTGCTGCTGATTGCTTAGTGAGTCTTGTGAAATCAGGTCCTCTGTTTTGTTCTTTTTTTGTTGGCTTGTAAAATGCCTTGAAAATCTACTGAAATCTACTGAAGGAACACACCAGTGTTCCTGAAGTGTTCCTTCAGTGGTGGGAATGTATGGAGGCAGAGCATAGGGAAGCTGGATTGCAGCAAGAAGTTCAGGCTGATCTGTGTAGTTATAATTGGGGCTTCAGACTTGTTGAGAGTTTCTGATACTGCTTGCCCGTTAGAAAAGAGCATTACCTGACCCCTTAAACCAATTAGGAAATGATGTGTTTTAGCCTTGATGTGTTTTAGCCTTGATTAACTTTGACTTTATTTGAGTGAATGCTCTCATAGTGCAAGGTATTGTTTCCTGCTGCTGATCTTCTGAGCCTTTTCCTTTTTTTCAATAGTATGTAGAAGCACTTAAGGCTTTTATGAACCTGAAGAACATTGTGCATATGTTCAGTGTAGTACTTTCAATTAAATACAATTAGCAGAGTCTTAACATGGAGTACTGATCTTTCTGTAAATAATTTATTCTTTATGATCACTGGGTTCTCTCTCATCTGGAAAAATTACTGTTGTGTCAAGCAAGTATTGGAGATGGAACAAGTGAAAGGCTGACTTAAAACCACTGGGGATACTGAGCAGAGATATGCCTCTTAATTGAAAAGTGCATTGCATAACATTAAAAAGTGCTGTGTGGTGGCTGTCAGATAGTTACTGTGAACGAAAGCTCAGGTATAACTATGGCAATCTCATTCTCTGGTCTTTAGCAAGATCCTTTTTTCAAAAGGTAAAAACAAAGGAATTATTTAAAGGGAGTAACCATATAAATGTTCAACTTTGTAGGTTTTGTTTTTGCAAGCTAAATGTCTGATAGAAGGAAGAGATGGAGCACTATGTGTTCACATCTTCTGTGGCAACTTCTGTTCTTACAGTTCTACACCTGTAGGCACTGAGGGCCTGACCCAAAGTTAGAGGAAAAACCTTCCTAACTGATTTTGCAATGTTCTAGAATCCTTTTTACTTCTTCTTGCTACCCAGCTGTGTCAGTCTTGGCCATGCTGTATCACTTTGGGTAGGCCACTGCATTGCTCTGTGCTTTCTTCAGATCTTTCACTATCCACTGCCTCTTAGATAATGCCATAGCATTTGTCTGCTCTGACATAACTATCAAATCCTTAGGTGGGGGTGTCCAGCATTGTCACTTTGACTCCTAAGGGAGTAGCATAGTACTGTCCTGAGGACAAGTCATCTCATCCTAGGGTTTTTTTTTACACTTCTAAAACCAGTTGGTTGACTCCTCATTTGGTAGTGCTTTTTCTTCTCCATTGTTTCTAAGAGTCTGTGATGTCTGGCATGTATTTTGCATCTGATTCTTAAAGGCTCAGGGGAAAAGATCCTCCCCTGATGGTCTCTGGGCACACCAAAGCAGCGTGGTGAGGAGAGCTGGTGCAGTTCACTGCACTGTAGCCATGAAAAGTGGTGAAGGATGAGTGCTGTGCTACTTCAGCTTCCAAGTGACTTGGCCCTTTTTTTAACTTAATATTTAAACAAACAGCCTGTGTGGTCCTGCTTGTAGCTTCACAGCTTTAGCCTATGCCAACTTGTTATGTATTAGTTACACTGCCCCTGAACACTTTTGCCTGTTTATATGAATGGCTTAAGAGTAACACCTGTAAATTGCAGCTTATTCTCCTGCAAGGTAAGGACCTGCTGGCACAGTGGGCTGGATGTACCAGAAGGGAACATTGAGTGTCTAACAGCTGCCATGCTGTGCTCTTACCCTGCTAAGCACAGAGCTGGGAGGCAGTGGCTTTCTCCCATGTGCCAGCAGTTGTCACGCTGTTCAAGAAGGAAATTTTATCCCCTTTATATGCAGTGCAGTTTCGGTGGCATTTGTGACTTGCAGCATCTCCTTCCAGACAGATGAAAGGCTCCACAGCCAGGCCAAGAATCTGTCTGCTGCCTTTGGCTATTGGTGAAGCAGAGGTCAAACTAGACCAGGATGTTTGGATTATTTTTCAACTTTCTCTCTGGTGAAATTGGAAAGAGGGAGTGTCTTCTAATTCCTTAAGGATTTAAATGAAAATTTAATTTTTTATCAATACATGACAGAATAAATCTAGGTCTTTTACTGGAGAGAGGCATGGGGTACCTAGAAATAATAAAACAAACTCCCTGTAGCTTCTCCTGTTTCTTTAGTGCTATTTCTCTTTAAGTTACTCTTGAGTTTGGCTGATGAACATAACGAGGTTATGTCATTAGTCATTTTTTCTTATGTGTAGTTTGACATTTGGTGCTGCTTTGCTTGTGGTCCTGGGAGGCTGCTCTGTCCAGTTACATCAGCTGTTCTAAAATTAAAGATTTTACATTTCCCAACAAGCATAACAACTTGTGTTATAAATGAATGCTTAGAAATATGTAAATGATCTTTTTCTTCCTTTTCAATTTATCTTCCTCTCTAATTAGAGAAAGGAAGTGACAGGGCAACCAGTAAGGAGAGGTGTTTAACCCTTTGATGGGGAAACAGTGAGCTGGTATGGATTTGAAAATTCCAAAAATTAGGATATAAGGATATTGGCCTCCACGCATCTTGAGTTTGCCATCATGTGTGTCTTGTGTTTGTGATGCCTGTGCAATCCTGTGCATCTCCAAGAAGTGCTGCTCTATTGGGTTTGTTGTACACAGGTAAATAAAGGAGCAGTGTTGTTTAGCTGGGAGGCTGCATTCATCACAAGCATTTTTTCAGCTTTTACTGTGATACTGTTTTTCCGCCACCCTGTGGGGTAATGACAAGAGTTGCAGCCACTTTTATACAAGGGGAAAATTGTTCACTGCCTTTGACAGGTTAGATACTGTATATGAAAGACATACATTTTTAATGCAAACATGTATTGCTCCTAATTCTGTTTCTACTGGTAATCTGTAGTTTTGTGCAGGAGGCAAATACTTTGGGTCAGTTGCCATAAGGATGCATTATAAACAAAAGAGGAGATAGGTTGTTGAGATGGTGGGCATCTACCTGGCCCACAGAGCAGCACCAGAATTGGCAGCTGGGTCATAAGGGTTCCCTGATCAGGACAAGTCATTAATTTAGGAATTAATTTAGAAGCATGGACACAAGCCACCCTTAGGGAACAGTAGACATGACTGTGTCCTAATTCTTGTCCTTTCTCTGGTGCATCAAAGTGTTCAGGGACACTTTGGATCCCAACAGAGGATGCATTTGGGGATGCAGGAATGGGTGGGTGAGTTTACATTTTCCTCCATGAGAATTCACTAACTTGACAGGGCTCAGACATTTTAATGTGACAAGTGATGTCTTCCCTCTAAGGTACCAACCTTGTGGTAGGAGCAGTTGCTGAGGAACCTTGTCATCACATTGAAGTGTTCTCTCCTACTTTTGAGGTCACTTACACTCAGAGAGAATGTGAGAGGCTGGACCTAGCATCTAGGAGGGGGCAAGTTCCATTTTCTATGTTTGAACTGTTGGTGGAAATATAAATAACTCTTGGATCAGTGAGAAGATTCTTAAACACTGCATTACCTGCCTGAGAGTAATGGATGGGCTCCAAATTATGTTTCTTTTTAAGCTTTTCCTTTCTGATCCCATACAGTGTATATGCTTTTAGTCTGTAGATAAGCAAAAGGGTTAAACAAACTCCTTCAGCTTCCTTGCTCTTATTTTCTAGGATAAAACCGAAATGCTGAGAGTATCAGTGTGGAGAACATAAATATGAGAGAAATGGTAAAGCAGTCCTTTGTAGGACTTGGGTGTATCATCTGTTGTGGTTTGGTCTGAGTCAGCATTCACTTCAGTTTAAGACCTCACAAACAAAATAATTGCTTAAGATCTATTTCTGCCCTTTGCTTGATGGTTGATTCTTCTAAATGGCAATTTTCCACAGATTTCTTTTAGTAGTTTTACTCTGGACATCCAGTTAAGGTACTCTAGAAACCCAACTATTGGCACAACAAATAGGTGCGATCTGGAATCCTGGTATTTCTAGGCTGTGTTTATTAAGTGTTTGTCTTGTTTAACAGCCTTCATCACGTGCTAGGATATTGCTTGCAGAATATTTTAATACATTTGTTCATCTACTCATATGGTATGTCCATAATGCACTAGATGATATTGGCAATTAAAGGATTACAGCTAGAATATAATTATGGCCCTGCGGAATAAAGTTTTTAAATTATTCTGCCACAGTTTATAATTATGCTGTGTGTGCTCTGAAGCCAAGGATTAATTGAGGGATTACAAACTGTTTTCCTGTAACATGCAGGTCACAGATACACAGTTTATGATTCACTGAGTTTCAGGAATTGGTGACCTCTCATGGGAAATGTTATTAAAGGATATTGTCGAGTGGAATGTTTTTGTGTTATATTATGGTTATTTTCCTCGCTCACCATGAGTTAGTCATGTGGTCTCTAGTCAGAATAGCTCAGGTCTTGAGTGGGCAACCCTTAAATCAGAGTATTATGAAAGCAAAACCAGACAAGCTTCAAGTAGACAGCCTTGCACTGTTAAACTTGCTCCTCTTTTGTGCTTTTCCTTCACACCAGAAACATCTCAGACAGATGCTCTGGGTTCTCCATCTACATTCCATGGAGCCTTCATTATATGTTAGTACATATTAAAAAGTAGTAGGATTTAAATATTTTATTTCTGTGTATCTGAAAATGGTTTACTCTAAGAACCTTTTTAATCAACACTTCTCTAAAGAGCTGCAGTTTTTGAGTTGTAATGAAGATAAACCAAAGCTGATGCTATTTAAAATGGATGAGAACATAACTAAAGATTGTCTCTGTAATAGCAAAATAGCATTGAACTGTTAGTTGAACACCCACTGGTAAATTTACCCTTCCTTCTGCCAAATTACAAGTAAACTAAATGGCATTTAATTTTCTGTGAACTTGGATGACTTTATTGAAGGGTAGTATCAAACCTTATATTAAATTCAAAATGTAGCATCTTGGTTCTGATGGCTGTTCTGAGAGGCTGTAGCAATGCTCGTGAGCTAAACGTGCCCAAAATCCTTTTCTTTGGCACTGACATCCACTTGCATGAATCAGCCTCTTACTAAACTCTCCTCACTTTGCCAATGAAGTGACCACATGTGTACTGCTTTTTGTGCTGGGCCCTGTGGGCTGTATTAATTGTTCAGCTGTGCTCTGCCATTAGTTGGCTCTGAAAATTAACCATGGCCAAAAGTGCTGCTATGGATCATACTTAAATTTAAGTGTAGTTGATGGCACTCCAGTGCCTAGGAATGTTCCTCAGTACTGTTTAATTTACCAGCATAAATTGAACCTGTGTATTGTCAGGCAGAATGATGCCAACTTTGTAAAATGACAGGCTAGTTTTATTTCTTAAAGCTCTTGATCTTTTCACTGTTTCTTACGTGAATCTGATTTACGTTTATGAAGGACACATTTAGTACAGTTGCTAAAGAAGTGTTAAATATCATAGAATCATAGAATTGTCTGGGTTGGAAGGGACCTCAGAGATCATCAAGTCCAACCCTTGACGGATGGGCTGACGGATGACGATGGCAAATGAAAACTGTTTTGTTTTGAAAAAAACCATTATTTTTAAGCCAGTATTTCAGGTGTTAACATCATAATAAGATATAAATGTGTAAGTTGTACATATATAACAGTACAGGTTTTCTTGTACTCTTAACTTTCTGCAGTGGGGGCTGCTGAGTTTAGAAGCTTTCATGGGTAACAGGTTATATTCCTTATTCTTTTCATGTCAGTATTCTGCATGAGTTGCCAACATGTAACCTCAGTGAGGCTCTCATTACAGAGATGTGTCTTGCATCTAATTTGTCTTTTGAAAATCTTTCTTCCTGATAGGAGCATGTGAGAAGGAAAAAGTACGCAGCTTGACTTTTCCATTTTTCTGGATGGCTTTACAGAACTATAAATCGAACAATTTGTTCTGGAGTTTTGCCACAAATAAGGCCTGGCAGCTGGAACTAGTCTGCTATGTGCATGGCATGAACATTAAAGCTCTTATGTCTTTCTCTTCAAGCTGAAGCTCCTTTGAAATCTTACTGAAAATTCTTCGTTTTCTGCTCATGTCTGTATGGTGTTCTCCTTGTTCTCCCCCCGCCCCAGTTCTCTTATATCTTGGACCTAAGAAACTTGCAAGGATGTTTTGATGAGATGATTAAATTAACAGAAAAGAATGGCTGTGACTAAATGGCATTTTCCAGTGGAAAGAGGAAGACTTTCTGGACAACTCCGCTAGAACTAGTTTCTATTCAGTACAAGGAATACAATTCCCAGAATTTTACATGTTGCAGGCTTTTGAAGCTCTGCATTCCCAAATGGGTCAAAGTTAATGAAACTGTAAAGCAGACTGCTAGATGCAATTGCCATTGTGGTTTGCACTGAACTGCACTGAAAAATAAATTGTTAATACCAGCAGATGAAAAATTTAGTGGTGCCATTTTTATCAAAGCCCAGGCATTGCTTTCTCTTTCATAGATTATAATAAAAATCAAAGAAAGCAAATCTTTCACAGACCAGCAGTTTAAATCTGTCCTGTGAGTTAGAGATGCTGGGTCATGCTAGGCCACTCCAAAGGCCTAATAACAAAAAGTAACACTGAAATTAATTCCCCTTTTCCTCTTCTGGGACTAAATGTAATCAAGCAACAGATCAGTACTATCAGCAGTTAGACCACATAGATATAAATATAAAAAAAATCATACTAAGTAAATTTCAGCAAAGCTAACTTGGCTCTTTCCCAAGGGAAGGCCTTGTTCCAGTTGTGATTTGTGCCACAGGCTTTTATAGCAGCACTGCAAAAATCTTATAAAAAGTGTTTTAGAGTAGGATCAGCTACCTTTAAACATATTAAGCTTCCAGCTGTGAGCAAATTTGTCCCAGAAGCTGAGAGTTTTGTGTGGGGTTCTAATTTTCTCAATTTTTTTCCTTTAATGATGTCTATTATTAAAGTTATTTCTTCCTCCTGGGTGTGTGCAGAGAAACAAGCAACTCATGATTAAATGCATGTTGAGGTTCTGGGCATAGCACTTACTGATTCATGAGCCATTGTGTCTCCAGAAGCAAAAAGACAATTATGCTCCAGAGAGCATACTTTAATTGTTCAAGTTTGGTACATTAAACTTTTACACTCGAATAATAAATTATATGGAAGGAGATCTGCCTCTTTGCAGCGACTTTTTATCTGTTCCAGCCACTGCCAGAAATAACCAGGCAGATGAGGAGCCTGCTGGAGCTGCTCAGGTAGCTTCTGAGCATCTCTCATGTTGGTGCTTGCAGGTTGTCTTCTTCAGGATTGTGTTTTGGTTTCTGGTGCCTTCAGAGGGGTAGTTCTGTAGCTTCTCAATCTAAAGCTAAGGCTTGATATTTTTTTTTTTTTTTTTTTCGTTTTTCATTTTTAATTTTTTTATTCTTTTATTTTTTTATTTTTTAAAATGCAGGTAAGAAAATGAAAGGAAGAAAAAAAAGCATTGAAAATGGTTTGTTACTGTATTTTATAATCAGACAGGAGGGTTTTAAGACTGACATATGAACACAACAGGCAAGAGCACACATATGGTGTGGACATCAGATAAGAGCCACCTTTCTTTGAGTGACGCAAGTTTAAAAGAAATTAGAATAATCCATTTTTCTCATTCACACCATTCTGGGCTCTGCTGAAATTTCCAATAATCTATCAAGCACACATCAACTACAAGAGTGATTTCTGGAGGAGCACAACTGGGAGCTGAACTGGGATTTATTGGATCACAGCAAGTGCTTGGTCCTTGAGCAGAACCTCTTTAGCTTTGGCTGTCCCAGAGTGGTTCCAGTTTAATGGACAAGACTTATGAAGGATTCCTGATGAGCTGTTTAGCATTTTCACAGCCAGATTACTTTAGTCCAAAAAACCACTTTTAATTAAGCATTTTTTCATGAAAGGAGTGGATTTTTTTTTCCTGTGGAAAATAAAAGCATTTCAGTCCCCAAGCTGAATTTATTCTTTTCCAGGTGATGCAAATATAAGTATTATAAATTGTCCATGACTGTTAAGCTGCATTTTTACTATAATTTGCTCTAGGAGGGATTTACCTTTTCTTTGGGATTATGGGCAAGTGCTTCCATGATTTCTCATAATCCTTTTGCCTGCTTTTTATTTTTTTTTCCTTGTTAGTTTGTTTTAAATTTTTTTGTAAGTTTTGAAAAGATTTCTCAAATGAAATTAAAAGGGTTCAGTCAAACTGCTTTTGGTTTTGTGAGCAAAACTCCAGTAAATCTATTTTTAGATTGGTAAAATCCAATTTTACATCCTGTCAGAGATTTACTCATCATGGTATGAGACCTTTACAGCAATAATTAACAGCAGACACTGTTTTTCCTCAGTCGAGGCGATCTCTAATATTATCATAGGAATGGTGAGCACTCACTAGAATGGCAAACATATGGCAGCCTGGCATGCCTGCTCAAAACCAGCATCTCTTGCTATCGATTTTTTTTTCTTTTTCCTTTTCTTTCTTTTTCTTTCTTTCTTTTTTTTGTCTTATTAAACATGCTGTCAGGGTTTTTCAGGTCTCTGGGCAGCTCTGTGAAGGGCAGGAAAGTGGAACTATATGTGAGCAAACCCACCTGGAAGGGGGCTTTTTATGAAAAACTTCTGACTTTGCAACCATCCCTTCTGCTGAAGGTGTCAGCTCTCACAGGAGGAAAGCAGGGCTCCTGTTTGAGTCTGGATTGAGTCAAGTAACTCACTGCTGCATCCTGAGAAAACTGGGTTATAATCCTGAGATGAGGTACTGTTATTTAGGACAGAATTAATCTATTCCACTTTCCAATTCTCAAAGATGCATAATCTGAGCTCATCAGTTTTTGCTCCCTTTATAATTATGATTCCAAGAGGAAAAGCACATACCAGTGAATGCAGTCCACACAGGTCTAAAATAGGGCAGGTGACAGACTCCCTGGCAACACTAGTTTCTTTCCATGAAGTTAGATCAAGATCTGAAGCTGAACTTAGTTAAGATGATTTTTCTTCCCCAACCCTCAAAGGTTAGGCTCAGATTTTCTGGTGATATTTCTAGTGTCTGACAAGAACAGACATCTGCTAACCCTTTTTTTCAGAAAGGCTGAGAGAGCCTGTTTACTCTTAGAAGCAGAGAAAGACCCTGCATTTCTTAATGAAATACCTGGTAATGTTTTCATGTTGTCCTGAATTTGAGTTGATTCAGACATCCATTTACCAATTACTAGCTAATAGTAACACTAAATTGAGTGTAATGCTCTCATGCAGGTAAACTGAGTGTTCATGCTTTCCATGCATTCTTCATTATTCGTTTGTACTTTGAGATGATGGATTTTAACTGCCAGGTGGAATTTGTGTGAGTTGGTATGTTACACATTTTCAAAGGCGCTGGGTTGATATGCAGTGTCAGAGCTGAGAAGGTTCATTTCACATTGCTGTTCTTTGTACAGTACTGCTTATGTTTAAAAGTCTTCTTTTGATATCTCTGAAATAATCTTATTCCTGGACTGGAGCTGTTCTTGGGTCCTTCTTTTTTTGTGAGTCATGATTCTGCTTTTAAAGTTATTTTTCTTATCTTCACTGAGTTACCAATATCTCTTCCTTCTAACAAGAAGAGCTGTAATGGCTTGCTGTATTGTGATTTATCAAGTGCCAAGGGCATCAAGTAAGGCATTTATTATGGCTTTATACTTCATTTATGGGGAGTTCATATTCCGGGGATTCTGTCTTACTATTCTAAAGGGAACTGTTAGTTCATAGGTAATTGTAACTCCTGATCCTGGGTCTGTATCTAAGTTCTAAAATAGCTTTATGAATGAATTTCCTGTCATGTGGAATGGCTTTGATCTTTTCCAACGCAAGAACCAGAGCTTCTAAGAAAAAGAGAGAGAAGGAGGGCAGTGTGTTAGAGTGTAAACACACATGCATTTAATAAAGAAGGGGGGGCTAAAAGCCTGAACCTGAGCCCTGGGAGGCAAGAGGCCAGACAGCTCTTCTCTGCAGACTGTTTTATCAGTGTTTGCTAAATGGATAAAGGTGCCATGGGGTTGGAGGTCACTGTTACCCTGAGCCTGGTCTTTCATTTTTATTTTAATCTTAATGGGAGTAATTAGACCTGAGACAGCCAAGTTCCACAGCTGCCTGCTGTTGTTGACATCTCTGACTGGCAATGGTTTTGATGAAGAACGTGACTGTTACTTACAGAGTTTTGAATGGCAATACCCAGCTCACTGCTCCTGCTCGTGTTCTTCCACCAAGCAGTCAATGTGGTGCTGAATGTCATGGTGAAAATGCTGTGCTTTGGTTCCTGTGGTGTCAGCTAAAGTCCCTGTGTGATCTGTTAGCTGTTGGTGTGGCACGAGCAGAAGTAAAGAAGAACTTGAAAGTCCCAAGGATTCCCCTCCCATAAATTTTAAACAAAAATTTTTTTTAGAGCTCTGTCACGTTTTCATTGTTGCTTTAAAAGGGAATGCAGTTTCTTTTCCCTGTTCCCAGCTGCTGTCTGGTGGCTGTTACCACAGAGTGGCCATCTATCAAATCAGCTATTCTGCTGCACAGTACCCAGCTATTTGTCTTGCATTGAAGATTACTGCCAAGTGTTCTCTTTTTCAGCCATGTTTGCTTCTCTTAAGGTTGTTACCTGTCCCATCTACTTATGTTCTGTAGTGAACAGCAGCAACTGCTGTTGACAAGAGTGCTTAAGTCAACCATCTCTGAATTTTGAGGCGCATCCCAAGTTCCTCATCACAACATGATTCAAATAGTAAGGTACCTTAACCCATTAAGAGTGACTCTGAAGAAGCAAAAGGTGTGTGCTGTTACCTACACCTGTTTGTACCCTTACAGAATCATAGAATTGCTTGGGTTGGAAAAGACCTTTAAGATCATCAAGTCCAACCATTAACCTAGCACAGTAAAATCTTGTCACTAAGTACCACATCTACACAGCTTTTAAATACCTCCATGGATAGTGATTCCACCACTTCCCTGGGCAGCTTTTTCCAGTGCTTGACAACCCTTTTTTTATTCTGTGCAGCAAGGATAACACCCTCTGCTTATGTGTGTGTTTCCTTTTTGCAAGTCAAGAGTTGTACAAGGTACCTAAATATTTTTATGGCATCTTCACAGATGAAGGAACAAGTCAGAGGACAGTAAATGACTTGTAGAACATACAAAGGGTTGGTGGCTGTGCTGAAGTATTAAAGGTTCCCCCCTGGGCCCAGACTGAAGCATTTCCCCTGCTTATCCACACAGAGCTATTAATATTCTCTTGCTCATGGCTGCTGTTGTACTGGGATGTTACTCAGGATAAGCTTCTAATTAAATTGTTTACAGATGAATGATTTGTTGGACTACCCACACAGTGTCTTAATAAAACTGTCTTTCCTGAGGGTGTAGGCTGGTACAGTCAGAGAGGTATTTCAGCTGTGTTGATTGGGAGAGCTGAGCACATCATCAGCTTTAGGTTTTTTGCAGGAAAATTTTCCCTGTGAGTGGCCCAGGGGAAGTGCAGGAGTGCAGCCCACACTCTCCCTCTTCCTGGGTGACTGAAAGAAGCAACACGAGCAGTTCAAATGTTGGTCCATGTAGTCTGTATTGATGCTCTGTAGAACACCACCTTTTTCTTCATCTGGACACCTGGAAATCCACCATGGATTTCCTATGTGGTGTAGTGATGTCTTTTGGAAGTGTACTGTGGCTGTGGGATATTACCAGTGTTTCATGGGTAAATGCTCCTGGATAATGTTAATTTATTTGTATTTGTTGGCATCTTCAGAGCAAAGCTTGTGAGATATCAGCACGCACAAATGGGCAGATTTCTTTTGCCTCTTTGGCTGCAAATGGTCTTGACAACGGATGTTTCTGGCATGAAAGTGGAGCTCTGGGGTTCTTGGGAAGGAGCCACCTATGGAAAGGATGGACTGAGGAGGAGGTAGCAACCAGGATCAAGCAACTGTTGTTTTTTCCAGCCTAAAAAAGTAAGAGCAGCAAACAGTGGCTGCAAACAGGAGCTCCTGCCACTCACTGGTACTGGAGAAGGTGTCTTCAGTTTATCCTCTTGCTGGGGAGAGCAGTGCAATTCTGTTAGTCAAGCTGTTACAAAATGTGAGGCAGAACTGTAAGAGCTTCCTTAGGGAGCCAAAAATAGTGTTAATTTACTCAAATGGCTGTTCTGCTCTGGGTGTGTTGATTTTTGAACACAAAGAGTTGTGGGGCACAGAGGGACAGGGAGGAAGGTTCTGCTGACATTTACTGTAAAGCCCATAGCACTTGATACCGTTCTCTCTGCATGCCCTAACACCACAGGTATCTGTACCTGCTGGGTGAAATTCTATGCCCATTTTCTTTCAGGGGTTGCCAGGTTTATCATAATAACACATTTTGTCCTGCTGCTTAGCACAGTGTTGGTATTGCTAAATAAGAACCTGAGTTGCTGTGCAGATTTGCAACATGGGAGAAGATAACACTGACTTATGTTATCACTAGGGAAAGTACTGTCATTGCTCTGTAAGTTTTTTTCTAGGGAAGCTGTGAGAAGTTAATGTGCTTTTAGAAACCTGATTTACTTCTTTCTGTTTGTTGTTGTTGTTGACTTTAATATGAATTTGAAGACAATTTGGTTTCTTAATTTTGATGAAAAGAAGTTTGTATGAACAAGTTCCCACCACCCACCACCTCCTTGAACAATGTCCATCCACTCCTACTTTCTAGTCAGTTTTGAATCCTACTTGTAGTGTTAATATCTTGCCACTACACATGATAATAAATAAAAATCCAAGCTTCTGTCCATTTATGGCCATATTTTCTGGCCATAAAACTTGCACAAAGTTTTAACTGATGTAAATTTTTTACTCTTTGGCTAACATCTGTATGAGCAAAACCAAATTGGACCACTGTGATTAGCTACAAGGTGCAAAGGCATAGCTATTGGGCAGCAAATTCCTCCATTACTCTGATTTTTGTATAGGTAAAATACTTCTGCTATATTGCCAACAGTTTTTTTCAAGGACATTTCTATTTAATGCATGGTACTGCTTAACTCTGCTACAGCTTTCCCAGAGCTGAATTGTGAATGACTGTATGTTGTAACAGTAGCTTTTGAAAAAATTCTTTAGCTATACTTTTCAGAATAGTGAAATGGCCAGGTATTAGCAGGGGTTCTTTTTCAAGGATGTTGAAGATGATAGAAATGTGTCTTTTACCCTAGTGTTCATTGCTAAAATTTAACTGGGGCACTTAATGGAAATGTGGAGACAGTCCAGGAGCCTGGACTTGATTTAATTTTTCCATTTCAGAAGTGAGTGGGATTCAGCAGAGGAGAGCTTTCAGGCAATGTTGAAAATTGGGAATCTGATGGACAGATTTTGCCATTTTTATGTGCCCTTTATATATTCAAAATATGTCTCCGATCAGTCTTACCAGGATCCCAAACTCTCAGTAATGGTTTCACCCAGTACAATTGAGGGCTCCCTGTCTCATTGAAGACCACATACAGGATATGAAGTTCAGTGGTGAGTTATACTGGGTCTGGGAAGCCTGCTTCTTCCTCATCTTCTGCTTTTGTCACCTGCAGAAGAGCACGGTTTAGAAGAGGTGATGGGGTAGAAAGATTCAATATCCAAGGGGATCTTGCAGCTAATTTAAGAGTGGTCTCATTTCTTCTCTGCTGCCCATACAGGATCCCCAACTTGGCAGATGTAAATGGCAGCTTCAGGTCAGTGCAATTGGAGGAGGTAGAACAAAATCCAGTGTCAGATGCATAGCTACAATTTATATCCCATATATGTCACAGAGTAACCCCGTGTATGTATAGAAATACTACAGATCCTGGTGCATCTTCTCCCAATCGCAGACATATGGCTGTGCATACGTTGGTTCCTGTAATTAACACTTACGTCTTCAGTTAAAACAAACCTGGTAAGAAAACCATTAAAACATGCACAGGTAGCTTTTTGTTTTTCTTGTGCTTTTTGCTGACCATATTTAATAAAATGCAAAATTGTGAAGCCAAGAAGTGGAATGTTAGGGGAGCATCACCAAACTATCAGAGAGAAATAGCTTCATATGCCTGTAGAATTGCTTATTTTAGTTCTGCTTTAGAGTCTGTCAGTCTGTGCCACAGACAGAAGACACTGACCACCGCATCACAGCATCTCTTCTGGGTGCAAATATTCATTCTGTGCTACTTGTCAGCTCACAAACCACACTCATCAACACCTCATTTGCACCCAGGTGCCCAGGGAGGGGGACTTTGGCCCCAAGAAAGATATGATGGTCTCTATTACAATCAGAATTGTGCCCAATTTCCTTCTAGGAAACTCTTTCAATAAAATTGGATACATTTGGTAAAGGTGCTGTGTGCCAGTAGTTTTCCATTGGCTTTGCTGGGCTGCCTGGGAGAGGAGTGGCAGGAAGAGGAAAATACAGTTAGGGTTGGGAGTCTGTAAATCCTAGTTTCTGATTTCTGGTTTTTACAAGTTTTATTTTTTTATAGCTTGATGTTGGAGAACATGTGGTGCTGGATGGTAATTTAAAGTTGAAGTTTCCTATCATGGGATGATGAAGAAACTCTAGGTTATGATCTTACTGACAGGAAAGTCTGTGTGAACTGCAGCTTGTCAGGAGTGAGATTTCTTTATCATCCTACACATCCTTCATCTGTCCATTCTGCCCACCTTCTGCTGAACTTGACTTGAAAGCCTCCTGTTTGCATTCAGTGCACCCCAAATATCAAAGGACCCCAAGAGTAAAGCAGAGGTATTAACGAAAGTCTTCCTGTGTCTTCAAATGTTTTACAATAGACACACTCTTTGCAAAATGTTTTTGCTATTTTTCACCTACCTCTTTTCTCCTCTAACCAGAAGTACTGTGGCCTCCAAGGTGATGATCATAAAAGGTTTGAATTCATAATAGAAAGACAGCATATAGCAGTGTTTGGACTTCACTGCATTGCAGTGATTTACCCAAGAAGTCACCTGCTCATTGGTTAGTAGGTATTAATATTAACATTCCTGTGATTAAAATATACTACCTGTATTAAAATGTACTACTAGCCAGCACTAGTTTGTTAGTTATGGAAAGGCAATTAAAGTACTAATTGGAAAGGGGTGCATAAATTTGACTGGTAGGAGTAGGAAACGCCTGAGGAAGCTGACAATGCATCTCTGGTCTTCAGAAATTCTAATTAGAGATAGCAATTGGGTTCTTTTAATTTTCTTCTGTGTGCACTCCAAGCAACATGAAACCAATTTACTTTCTTACTGCATCTCTACATTACTTTATGTACAGAATATAACGACAGAAGAGATTTCTATTTGAATTCTTGCCTTTTGGCCTTTAATTGAAAATCAGATAGTTGCAGTTTATTAGACTATTAGAGATTATATAGGAAAGTGAATTGTTATTTTCTTTCCAGAAAAGAAACCTTAGACCTTTCTAATTCTAGAAACTTTTTTGTCCAGTCCTTGTGATTTTTCAGCAATTTTCTAAAACCTGATAAAGATGCACATTAATTAAGTTTAGAGAGTGGAAATTTCTGTGTAGGTAATCTCTGAAGTCCAAATACTGTTCTGTCCACAAAACTCTCCTTGGCCAGGAGTGGGTGTTTAACCAGGATTTTATTTTGAGGCAAGGAAATATGAAAGCTTAAATCTGAGCACTGTTGACATGCATACAGAGCTTTAACTAAAAATAAGGGTCTTGATGCACCTTGGGATTATTAACAGATTTAACTTTTCCTTTCCTGTCTTTCTTCTCTTTAGGTACACCTTACTTCCCAGGGAAAGTTATATAAAACTGCTAGTTAAAGTTGTATGGTAATTCTAATTAGGTTAGGTGCTGCCCTAAGAAGGACAATTCCTGACCTGAGTCTGGTGAGGGGCTGAGAGGAGGCAGACGCAGATTTGTCTCAAGACTTTATTTTATTCTAAATCCTATTTCAATCTACTTTCTTTATCACTTCTTCCTTTGTGGCTCTTAAATCAAGAACAAACGTGATTTCTCCTGAGAAGCACTGTCTGTATGTGGGGACACTCAATGAGGAGTAAAAATAGGCAAAGACCTGGCATTGTCCTGGTGTAGATTTACAGACCCCCATCTAGTCCCCACTGTGACCTCCCGGGATGCTGCCTGTGCCCCATGATGCAGAAGAGGGAAGAGGCTGCCTGCTCCTGATGGAAGACTCTCCCCAATCCTTATTACAGCTCTATCCAACTGACAGAGACCCAGCTCTCTGTTCAGGCATCGTCCTCAGATAGATGCAGTTGACTGATAAAGCAGCTTCTCTGTTGCTCAGTAAAGCAAAATGGGGAACCTATATTTTATTTTTCTTATAAACTCTCCTGAGACCTTTGACAAAGGTTTAAGGGACAACACGAGTCCTCATTATTTGCACCAGAGTGGTCAATCTTATGCAAGGGCTAGATATGGGGACTGTCACCCCATCCCCATCATCTCTTTCAATCTCTAGTGATGCAACCTTTGTCCTCCAGAAAATCAACTGCTGTCATCTCCTCTCCCACCTACCCTGACCCCCCAGCAGCTATTGCAGCCAATCTTTGGTACCTGTCTCATACCAGGAACATGATTGCTGCTCCCACTGGGGTGTTCAAGAAGCAGAGACAGAACAGAGTCTGTGCAGGTGCAAGAAGGAGTGGTGGGGCAGTTGAGCTGCTTTGAGACCTGCATCCCATTTCTGCTGGGGACCAGGCAGCAAGTTGGTCAGTAGGTTGGTTCATGGACCAGCAATCAACCCTGAATTTGTCATCATTCAGGGGGATTTTGAATATGTGCAATCAATCTTTTTGGAAATGCAAAATGGCATTAGTTAGCATAGCTGCAGTGGGTGTAGGCACAGCCCTGGTTATGTTCCCAGGAGTTTGTTGTGCTGGAGGGGAGTACTTGCCCCTTTCTCCTGACCAGTAAGCAGCTGTGCATCCCAAGAAATATTTCCACTGTGTTGGTTGTTGGGGGAATGCTGAGACTCTACATTTGTGTTCTAAAAGTGGGAACAGTCCAGATGCATTTGAAGAGGTCCTGTCTTGCCTCCCTAAAGTGCCTGCATTTCAGGGGTAATTAAACAATTCCTTCTTAGCCTTCCCCTCCTGGTGAACCTGGGGGAAAAACATGGGTTGCATTACACAGATTGACAGGAAAATCTTGAAAGCTGTGAAACCTGTCGTTTGGTGGTTTTTTTTTTTTTTTTTTTTTTTTTTTTTTTTTTTTTTTTTTTTTTTTTTTTAAGTGAGATTTGATTTAACATTAAGGAAATAACCTTGGAAGTGACATCTCAGGAAGCTGAACTTAATGGCTTACTTGTTCACATTTATTGCTGTTCTCTAACCTGTGGGGTGATGAGAAGCAGACTTGCATACTGTGTATGCACTACACTGCAATATTTCTGTAAAATCTGCCTGGCATAGGCACAGTGTTGCTCTGTGGCTCAAGAAATAGTTCTGTGCTACTGAGCACTGCTTGATGAGCCAGAGGGAGCTCTTTGGTTAGGATAGGTGCTGTTTCAGCCCTGCTTTTTCTCATCATTAAAGAGTAATTTTACTGTCACCGTCCTCTCGTGTCTTTTGTTTTTCCAAGCTCTTTTTAAATTGACATTTGAAGATTCAGAAAAGGTTTTCTGTAAAACACTCTGGTTTCTGCTGAGTTTCTTTGACTGTCAGATCTCCAGTAAAATTTTGGTCAGATAGGTGACAAGCTTCCCTTGCCATGAATTCCTGCTGCAATGAAAAGGAAAACAACAACATATGTCTTTAAACAAAACAAGAGAAAAGTGATTTTTAATATCTAAAGTTGGTAGAGCTGCATGCATGTGGTGTTTCCAGTGAGAAGCACATCATGCTCATGTGCTTGCTCCTTGACAGTTTGATCCAAAGGTCTGTGCTCTCTGTGGAAGGACACTCACTGACTCCAACAGATTGACCCCAGTTATTTCCTGCTGGAGTTGTGATTTCATACAGGAAAACCTCTGTGAGTGTTGTCTGTAAATGTTTTTGAAGACTCGGTAGGTTTTCTCTTATAGCAGCTTCTCCCCTCTCCCTTTTTACCAAATCTTTTTGGATTTGGTAAAAAGGTTTTGGTGCTTTTTGAATGCTGAGTTAGCACTTTTCTGTGTTATCCTTTGCAGCTGTCAGTAAACCCCACAACATCACAGGAACCCACTGCTGATCTTCCCAGTGTACAGGTGGAAGAACTGAGGTACAACCTGAGCCCACGGCGTGCATTGAGGCATGCAGGACTCTGTGGCAAAGTCACTGAACCCCTAATCTTCTCTTTTTTCCCCCCTGCCTTTGCTGTGTGGCTTGGATTAAAGTGTTTGCAGGCTTTTAGATATTTGCACGGGTGTCAGGAGAGCAGCTTGTGACCATTTTCCTTTGTGGTCAAGACTTTTGCTGTTTTATTTGTGAATGTCAGCACCTCCATGAAAGTCAATGTTCCTGAGCCAAAATCCAGAGCAGTAGTTAGAAGTTTTAGATGTGTGTGATGGATTCACATCTGTACATCTTTTACAGTAAGCTGCTAGCTTGATACAAATATGTAATGTCTTAAAACTGGACTATGGGTGTTTTTAATTCAAAGGTGCAGGATATGTTTATGAGTGTGGAGATAATGGGTAATGGAGATAATGAGAAGACTCCTGCTCAAAAGCAACACTGAGAGCAAGTGGGGCATGGAGTCCTTTTCAGTGCAGGTGAAATCAATGGCTCTTGCAGCTCCAGCTGCCACATGTGGTGTCCAGGTCTGTTCAGGAGGCCAGTGATGCTGGGCAGAGTTTTGTAGGCAGAGGGTTAGGTCAAGTACCTGATTTTGCAGAGGGTCAGGGGGACGTGGCTGTGTTACTCCACCATTGTCACAAATCTTTCTCAGTGAACTCCTTGTTCTGGGCAGGACAAAACATAATTTCCATGTTTCCATTTCAAATAAGTATATGGAGGATGAAAAATGCATTCAGTACAAACACACACTAAAGCAAATAAGTTAAAAATAACAAAATAGGATATTTTGGAGCCCTTGAAAACTATTTTATTTTTAATCTTTAAAAGGATTCAAATAAACTCAGGACAATATTTAGTCCCTTAAACAGAGATTTCTAGTGTTAGGAAGGGAGTTGTATGGAAAATTTTGCCCAGCCCCATGCCTCAGCCTCAGACCAGCGTTACATGGTGCAGTTGATCACTGGCTGAGCTGAGCTCCAGCTTGAAGAGGGGATGCTGCAGTTCAGCTGTGAAAATCAACATCACAGTTTGAAATCTTTCTTCTAAACAACCCAGAGAGGCAAGATGTTGTTTCCTGAATCTCATGTGATTTGTGCTGGACTTGCTTTTTAGATGCTCCTTAGGTGCATCGATCAGTCAGTTTGATCTGTAGGGAAGCACAGAAGAAAACAAATTTTCCTTTATCTGCAGTCAAAGATGCTTCAATTGGCAGCTGTTTCTGAAGTCATTTCAATTTCACCTTGGAAAAGTCCCCTGCCAGTTAAAATGCACTGGCAATCACTTCTACCCATTATGGACAGAGCTGCCAGGAGTGGGGACTGGTCCCACTGGGGAAGCTGGCCACCAAGTCTGCAAGGTGGAGCAAGTGGAGAGCTGGAGGAATGCTTTTTCCTAGGGATCCTTTCATCCCAGACTGGGGACCCTGCACCTGGCAGTGATTTTTTTTTTTTTTTTTTTTTTTTCCTGTTTAACCCATGAGGGTCTGCCCAAGGACTGCTTCTCCCTGTCTGTTTATGCAGGGCTTGGTATTTCTGTAGTATGAGACAGGGTAGCAGCAGTTTGGAGGCTGCTCAGGTTCTGTGGATGGAGGTTTGGATATGAAGGTTTTCTGTAGGAGAGAGAGGCTGTGACAGCATCCATCACAGCTGCATCTGTGGGTTGTACAGATGAGCACAGATTTACAGGGGACAGGATAAGAAAGGTACCATCCACCTTGATCAGCACCAGATGCTGAAGCACATTTCCACATCCCCTGATAAGGACACAGACACTTAGCTGTGCAGTCCCCCTGCTCACAATGCCTCTGGTCCTGTGGAAAGGTCAGGGTGATTCCCAATACTGATATAATAGTTTTCTGGCTGGTGAAACACTGAAACTGCTCCACAGCCCAAGATATAATCTCTTTAAAATTCCCAGATGTGGGATAACTGCCATGAAAAAATCCCTGGCTAAAATGTTCCTGCCAGCTTAATGTTGTCAGGCCAGAATAAGAGTCTGCTGAATTATTTTTCCAAGTTATAAATAATGTATTATACATATATGTGGTATAAATAGCTAAATTTTGGGGAAAACTTTTTGAATGTAATTGTTGAGAGGTTTAAGCCAAGTGGTGTAGGCTGGAATCCTTGGAGCTGCTGTGGGGACTTGATTCCACTGGAAAACAATGAAAATTATATGAGGATCATTTTATACCTGGTTTAGATACCAAAGCTACAGTGCAAGCATGTGCAAGTGAATCAGACTTCTAAGCTCTCATAACTGCTGCTGCTAAGATGTCTCTTTTATCCCAAATGGAATCATTCTCCAAACTGCTGACTGACCATCAGCTACACTGAGATCTTAGACACCTGGCTTCCCAGCCACAGGTCGTCACTGACATACAGGTTCATTTGTCTGGAGAGGAATCCTGCTGTAGATTTACAGAAAATATAACCTGGGAGGACTGAGAACAACATGGTTGTTCAGCCTAAATGTGAAATGACTGAAGAGGAGTAGTGCTTGTCTTCAAATACACAGGGTGCTACCAAGAATAATTTGTTTTCCAAGTTCCTAGAAGATAAGATGGGAAATGATGGATTTTTATTGCAACAAGGAGGGTTTAAAATAGACATCCAAAAAACTTGGTAATTAAATACTGAATAGATTTACTGAGTAGGATGTAGGTCTGACAACATTGTCAAAAATATAGACAAATATCTGTCAGAGGAGATTGACTTAGATTCCTTCCAGTTCAGTGACTGAAATATATGGTCACTTTACTATTGCCATATAATTGAAAGACAGTGAAATGAAAATAAAATACTACAGAAATCACAGCTTCCTTTATAGAGACAGTTCCCATCTTAGAACTGGGGATGTCATCAGACTGGGATGGTCTCCATGTGTCAGTTGCTGAGTGTGCTTACATATTCCAAGGAGCTGCTGGTGTGAGAGCAAGAAGAGATCCACCATTCTGGGGTAATTCAAGGGCAGTTTGGTTTTCAGAGCCTAAGCTGCTTGTAAAACAAAGTGTACGTCATCTTTAGATACAAGTGGTATGATCATTTCTGGCAGCATTTTGGCTCCTAAAGGAATCCCATCCAGCACTGTGAACCCATGGGCCATTGTGTCTTGCAGAAGCAGCTTCTGAAGCTCCAAGTCCTATCAAACTCTGTGTAACCTAGAGCACATCACAATATTTGCGCTCCATCTGAAGGCTGAGAATGTGCAACATGCACATAAGAAATGCTTAGACGCTGGGTTTTCCTCACCAAAAAATAAGGAGAAAGGAAATCTTCAAAGGCACTTGACTTGAAGTCATTCAAGCCTGGTGAACTGCTGAAACAGCATGTTAGGGTAGGGCTATCTACTGTAGCTATTATAAATATCAAGCTATATATTACTGTGGCAGTGTTACCTCTGACAAGATTAAGTGCATTCCTGTCAGAGAGAATTTTCTGATAAAGATTTCATTGCCTCTTCCCCACATACAAAATGATAAGTGACCCTGGTATTTCTCTGCCTCACTTCATCAATAAAAATTGTTCTGGTTGGATTATTTCTGTTTGTCTCCTAATGAAGTGACATTTTGCGATGTGTCAGTCAATGCTGGAATTGAGAGAGACTTATCAACTCAAACCCACTTCCAAAAAGCAGTAGAACTGAAATATTTCCACACACTGAAATATGCTATGCTGGGCTTTTAATCTGCTTCAGTCATAAAAGCATAAATCACCCTTTAAAAATAATTACTGAGGTGAGGAAATAGATTATTTGATGAACCAGCTTGCTCACTGTGAATCATAACATCACTTGCTGAAGCAGACCTATGATGGTATGGAACTGAAGACATCAAAACTGATTTAGGAAAAGACACCAGCAATGTTAAATCAAAGTTACTGCTCATAGAGGGGAAGATATGATCTGCTGGGTAGACATATTGAGGACCACATGAGGACCATGAATATTAAATATTCCATTCCACTTGTGAAAATTGCAATGGAAAGGTCTAAAATATACACAGGGACCTGAATTTATGGCAGTGGCTGCTGCATCAAAGTCTGCCATCATGACCTTTTCATCATCCACTCATCCCAGTGCATCCATTTTCAGGGAAACTCAGCAATGCTGTGATGAAGCCCCAGCTTTGGTCCCAGCACAGCAAAGGCAGTTGGGATTTTCACACTGGCATAGGTGAGATCACCCAGAATAAATGTTACCCTTTGACATCTGTGTAGGTTGGAGAAGCTCGTGATAGCTAAGGCTACTTTCCAGGGCTTCTTGTGAAGTCTGAATCCCATTTTAAGAATATTTTTTAGCAATTGTGATGGTTTGAGGGTTGCTAGAGTCGGTGGCCAAAGAAGTAGGAGGTTGGAATATCTGACCATTCCTGGATTGGAGTATCAGGGAACCATTGCAGGTGGTGTCTGGTGGAGATGATGACCAGTGTTACACTTCTACTGGGAGCAGACTAAGGCACATGTTAGTACAAGCATAAGAAGAAGTAAAAAGAAGAGCATTTGGGAGAGGCTGAGGCTGGTGATGTTGTACCTGATTGAGAGTGTGGAATTTGCTATCTAAACAGGTGTGGAGCAAAGAGAAGAGCCAAGAAAATGGGCCAATGAGCTGTGACTGGAGAATTTTGACACCACAGCATGGATAAAAGACTGATTCCCCCCATCCAAGCAAATCTGGTTCTTCTTAGACTACTAAAGGTTCTGGTGGCCTTGAACTACATGAATTGCAAGAGCAGAGACTGGGACAGCCTAGATGAGTCTGCAGCAGTTAGTGCCACTGGTTCTAAAGGAGCTGCAGCTGTTTTCATAGGTGACATAGTTTTCATTGCCCATTATGATGTCAAGTGTGTTAAATTTATGATGCAGTGTGTTTATTTTAATGTGCAGTGTCTGCATCTCACCAGCCACATATATTTCAATCTTTAATGTAGCCATCTCTTTGTACTCTAACTTTGCATATTTACTCACAGTCTTTCCGAATGGAGAATTGAACAGTATCTCGTGGCATTTTACTAATTAAATGGATTGTGTGTTTTGCTGGCAGTGTGTTATGAACATTAACTTGTGAAAGCTTTCTCATTTATCATTGTCTCATTCCTTGGCGTTATGATTACTGCAATTTTATATGTGATAAGACTTTACAGCAAGTTAGACTGTATGTCAGAAATTCTTGCCTGCGGCAATCTGCTCCACGAGATAGAAGTGTAATGGGATTCATAATGTTCACTCACTCTCTCTCTCCATCAGCATTTCCTCCTCCCTTTGGCTGGGGGTTTTATTTCTGTCTCTCCCTGTTCCATTTGGACTGTGGGAAGGGGGGCTGTGTGGTTTGTTTTGATTTATTGATTTAACCTTGACTATGAAACACTCTTTCCTATCAGGAAGCTGTTAGGTGGGGTTTCAAAAAGGATGCTGCAGGATCATGTGGCTGTGCACAGGGTATGAGCTCTCACAAGTCCTGTGGAAAAACCTTGCCTCTTAGGTGAGGACATGGAAAAAAATACTCCATCTCTGAAACTCCAGCTCGGTGGCACTACTCTGTCAGGGTGTGAGTTGTGAAACCACAGAGCTGAGCATTTCCTCCTGGCATTGAGTGAGGTTTATGAATCTCCATGTTGACACTCAGTGCCATGGTCCAGTAACTGCAGTGGCAGTGGATTAAGGGTTGGACTTGGATGATCTAAGAGGTCCTTTCCAAACTGGCTGATTCTGTGATTCTCTGATTCTGTGAGTTTAGGGTTGGCACTGCTGTTCCAGCACAGTACTATGTGTACCTGTTTGTACCCCTTTTCTGCTATGGAATAGCCACAGCCATCAGTCTGAGTGGTTATTATGGATGTCTGGGATAAAAAATCTGCTTCAGATGTGCTCAAGTATTGGACAACAAAAGGATTAATCTTTGGAAAAGAGATGTATTCCAGTTCTCACTTCAGAAACTGATGGTGGGATTCAGCTGGTCCCAAATTTAGAGATAATTAAACTTCCAGATAAAGAGGGCTGTGTGTAAGCCAGGTGCATTAACTCCCATTTTAATCCATAAAGATCCATTTGATGGAGTCATCAGAGTGCAGAGAGCTGTTCAACTCTGCACAAATGCTGGATGAGTTGATTACTCTCTAGGTTGTTAGCTCTGTGGACTGCCTCACTATGGGATACAATGGGAGCTCTCACACAGACACCTCTGTGTAGACACTGGCAAGATGTCATGCCCAGAGGTGACAGTGCTGGATGTTGAAGCTACTGTCCTAGCTGCAGACTGCAACTGTGATAGCTGCAGGGATCTTGAAAATTGCCTTCTGTCTTCCTTGTCAGTGCTTTGTGTCTGTCAGCCTGGCTCCTGCAGGGCAATGGAGCATGCTGCTGTTTCTGCAGGCGTCTTGGACCTTGATGTCCATTCTCAGCTTCATCTCCAGCAGCAATCAGTCTCCTCCAATCTGATGAAGTGCAGCCTTCTTCCTCCCTCTCCCCATGGCCTCATTGCCTAACAATGTCCCTGTTTGTGTAACAAATGCAGTTTGGAGCCCCTTTAAGCACTCTGTGTCTTTGACACTTTTTAATCTGTGTCAGGCCCTGTGGTTTCTTTAAGGTAAAGAGGTGTTAGTTATTTTAGTTAGGTGCAAGTTATCTTTCTTGAATTGATTTTTTTTCAGGCAAAATAAGATTAATCAAATCATATGGCTAATAAAATTGATAAAGAACCAATAAAAGCCCAGTGACACACCATCTGGCACACTGAAGATGAACAACAAGAAAACCAAACCACTGCTCAAATCCTAACCTTCCTTATCACTTTAGAAGCTCATTCACACTTTATAATAGCACAACATTTCATTTCAACTACTGAGATTAATGCCAAAGAATACATAATCACACAATAATTCTCTATATCTTTCTATCCAGATGCATCAAATGGAGTCATTGAAAGAAACAGATCAGCAGTTTGTTCCCTCCCATCATATTCACTAGCACTGTAACAGCAGCAACCAAAACAGAACCTCTGTAGAAACAGAGGATCCTGCTGTTAAACAAAAGGCAGCTGGAAAGATCAAATTTTTCAAAGCATCAAAATGATTTAGGAGATGAAAAGGTCATGATGGCAGACTTTGATGCAGCAGCCACTGCCATGGCCAAAATGATTTAGGATTTTTGATGCTAAATGATTAGCATTGAAATGATTTTTGCCCACAAAATTTCAGCTTGTAACTCATGGGGCCTCATGCTGTGGAGCCATCAATGGACTTTTGAAATTTTCACCTGACCCTTCCAAGAGGGATGTTACTACAGAATACAAAATTATAGCTCAGGTGTACATCTGATTTGATAGCACCCCATTGCAGTCAATGGGATTGAATCTTTCTGGCTTTGGCTTTCAAACTTCAGAAAGAAATTGGAATAATCACATAGGGGCTATTGGAAGCCATAGTACTGAGCAGACACATCTATAATGTGAGTGACCATTTAGAAGATGTACGTGAACCTATCCTTAATACATTGATGGACCCTGATGGACCTTGAAAATCTGGGGTATTTCAACAAATATTGACAAATTGTCAGTATAATCATATCAGACAAGTATGATTTGGCTTAAAAGTACAGATTGCTTAAGGTTCCCCTATTACACCTGTCCCAGTACTGACCATTCCTCTAGTAATGTAGGATATTATGTGCCCATCTGCTGAAGTATTGTGAGATGTTCATAGCCCAAGTGACGGGTTTTGGTTATCTATCACCACAAGTCCTAATCAGAGTGCTGCTCTGCTTGTGATGTGTTGGTGTAATACATCTGTGCAGAGACACAGGTGAGGATTGCATTTCCACACATCTGGGTACAACTGCATACGTCCCAAGTGCTTAAAGATGTATAGGCAGGTGTGTATGGGCATGCACACGTAGCTGTGTACTGCTGCTCTCTTTGGCTTTAGATTAAAATTTTATTGATGTTTATAGTGTAGCTCATACCTCCTGGAAGAGAGGGCTATATCACTTGAAATGCCTGTGGACCAAAGAAATCCTTGGTTTACCTTGCCCGGAGAACGACTTGAAATAGGACCTATGACTTTGGGGAAAGCATTACAGTAACTGAGCCTGCTGATAGTAAATGACAATTAAACATATGGCATATTAAATGATACAAAATGTCTCAAAACCAGGAGATCTCAGTGATTAGTTATGCATAGGGTGTAGCTCAGTGCAATCATTAATTATCTAAAGAATAAGATCAGCCCATTACTAGCAAGGTTTGCAGTTTGGAGGAATAGCTGGCAGTGGTGAATAATGGTAAGGGAAGAGTAATGATACATAATTTTGTAAGCTGGAATGATTTAAATAACAAGTGCTTTTAATGTAACCAAATGCCAGTATATGCTTCTGGGAAGTAGAGTTGTAGATAGTGCTTACAGGATGTGGGGCTACCTCCTGGAAGGCATTGACTTGGGGAAGGGACAGGAGGTTGTGGCCAATGAACAACTTACGAGGGTTGTGTGATATAACTGTGTGGCTAAGAGAGAGCTAATGGGATCCTCAGGTGTATAACCAGGGGAAAATGGAATAGTAGAAGGAAAGTGATATTAGCACTGCAATAGTGTGCCTGTTGGTCAGGAGTGATCCTGGGGATTGAATAAAGGTTCAGTGCAATAATTACTACCAGGATCACTATAAATATTTTCTTTGAAAATTATCTGAGTTTAGGAAAAAGCTTACTTATAAGAGGAAGGTTACTCAGAAATAGAAGTTTGTCTCGCTTGCAGACTGTAAGCACCTACAAAGGGAAAAAAAATATTGAAGGCAGAGAGCAGGTGAAATGAGCAGGTGAAGACAAAGTGAGACCCTCTGTCTTGAACTTCAAGCTGGACATATTCAGGGTAACAACACAAAAAAACTTCTATGGGGTGACAACCCTGGTTATACTACATCTAGTGATCGTGTGGATTCTCCATCAATGCTGGATTTCACTTCTTCAGCTGTACTCAGTTCAAGTAGAAGTTATGCAGGAGTTACCAGGTAAAATGTCATGTCCTGTGTTATGGTGCTGTCGTATTCTCTTTCTGGCATTACAAATCTCTGAACCTAAGACATGTATGACAGAAGGGCAGCTGTGGTGCAGCTCCTGAATTCTTAAGTGGAGAAAGCTATCAGAGGAGAGAGCCTGTGCTATTCTGGGGAGATGGGCAGAGGAGACAACTGACCTTTGCCTTCTTCAGGGTGACAGGAACTGCATATAAGTGTTCTTTGCAAAAATATATCTTTTCCTTCCAGTTCTGATGTCATGGTTTCAGATGGAGTAAAGTTATTTTTATTCCCATGAGTCACGGTTCAGGCCCAGTGGGTACCAACCAGGCCCCTGCTCACTCATCCCCCACCCATGGGACGGGGAGGACAGAATCCACCCAAAGGCTCCTTAATCCAGACAAGGTTTGCATTCCCCAGTTAAGCTGAAACAGGTTCAATTTGTGAAGGAAAAAACCTAATTTAATCTACCAGGACAAAGGGAAAACATGGACAGGTCTTAATACCTTCCTCCTCCTCCCTCCCTTCTCCCCTCAGGGTCCGGATCGCTTCACTGCTGCCTCCCCTCAGGGCACAGGGGACACAGGGGGGGTTCAGGTCAGTTCCCCACACGGTGTTTCTGTCTCTCCTTCCTCCTCAGGGGAGGACTCCTCACCTTCTTCCCCCTCTCCAACGTGGGGTCCCTCTGATTGCAGAGAGTCCTTCAGGAACCCCTGGGACATGAGTCCCTCCCATGAGGTGCAGTCCCTCAGGAGCTGCTCCCGCCCGGGCTGCCCACAGAGTCACTGCGGAACAGTCACCTCCTCTGACACAGGGTCCTCCATGGCTGCAGATCCACACCTGACTCTCTCTGTCACCCTGCACAGATTGCAGCTCCATGTCTGACCACCTGGGACACTTCAGGGGATACAAATCCACATTTACCCCACCGGGGTCTTTCAAGCACTGCTCCACCATGCTCCTCCATGGGCTGCAGGGACACAGCTGCCATCTCACCATGGGCTGAGGGGAATTCTCTGCTCGACACCTTCTCCCTCTCCTTCTTCACTCACCTTCACTCACCTAAAATTTCAGACCAGTTTAATGTGTATTTAGCACTGTGCCATCCCCTGCTGGCATTGCTTCTCATAATGCAGCCCAGGGTAATATTTACCTCCTTAGCTACAAGGGCACATTGCCAATGAACAATTCGTGTTCAACTTGGACCACAGGACCTCCAGGGACTTTTCTGCTGATTTCCAGTTAGTCTGTCTCTAGCATATACTGGTGCATAAAGATCTTAATACCTTCCCAGTGTGGGACTTTGCACTTGGCCTTTGTTGAGCTGCATGAGGTTTCTGTTGGCCCAGTTCTCTGGTCTATTGAGGTCCCTTTGGATGGCAGCACAGCCCTTTGGTCCATCAACCACTCTTCTCAGATTTGTGTTGTCTGCAGAAGTGCCTACCAGCTAGCTAGCCTCAGTAGCCAAGTTGCTGGTGGACATTCCTCCAAGTGAAGCATCTATCAAGATTTTCACCAATGCAAGGAAGGCCTCCTGTCCATCCAGCCTGACTTCCCCAGGTCTGTGAGTTGAATGACACGTTTGGGACACTTTTGCAGTGGAGGTTTGTGTGCCAGCATCCCCCTTCACTTAAATGGCAATGAGTGGTCCAGGGACACAGGTATCTAGAAGAGTATTGATACTTTGTGTACTTTATTTTTACCTGAGCTGTCAAAAATGAGCATGTCTCCCTAACCCCCTTTCACTCCTCCGTAGTGCAAAGCTACACCCCTAGGACACCATCAGTTTAAGTCATGTCTAAACTTTGTAGCCAATTTCAGTGAAAGCCTCATAAAAAATGACTAGAGGAAAAGGCCTGAATTTACACCAGGGGAGATTTAGACTAGGTCTGAGGAAGAATATATTTACTGAGAGAGTAGTTAGGCATTGGAATTGGCTGCACAGGGAGATGGTGGAGTCACCATCCCTGGAAGTAGTTAAAAACTGTGTAGGTGAGACACTTTGGGACATGCTCTAGTGGTTGATACAGATATTGATATATATTTTTTATGCAGGGGGGGCAGGAGGTTAGATGACAGTTGGACACAATGATCTTAGGGGTCTTTTCCAACTGTGACAATTCTGCGATTCTGTGATCAGCAGGTTAATGAGGAGTTACCTGATGCCTGCACGTATCACACGGGCTATTGCATCATGCAGAGATACTCACTCAGACCCTAAGAAAAATCCATTACCCTTAGCACAGTGATAAACCCAAGGTAATAATCTCTGCCTCTCTGCAAAACTGATGTAGACAGAGATGTAGGCACAGGCTGTGCTGTGCTGGAGCCCAGGTGGCCATTGTTTGCTCTGGCATTTGTGCTCTGTTTGTCACAGTGTGATGTAGATGCACTCTTGTATTCTTTTCAGACTCACTATATCATGGCAGTTCCAGGAACTGAACAGGAAATTGCATTCTCATCTCCCTGGAAAATTAGGGCTTTTATATTGTCACATAAACATCTGGGCAGACATTTTTGCAAGGGAATAATAACAAATCAGGTGGGGAGATTGAAAGGTGTAACCAATAAAAAAGAACAAAGCAACAGGGATGGAAAATTGTTACACTGCGAATTAATTGCAAAACAGTTACAGGTGTAAAGCACAAGTTGAGTCAGATAGGGAGAGGCAGCTTGATAGACAAGAAATAAAATGCTAAGAACAGGAACAAATGCAATTTTTACAGGGAGTTTTATGAGGTATAACTGCCCTGAGTTAAAGAATCTGAGGCTAGAAGAAATAGCCTATAAGCAAAAAGTGGTTTATTATTTCAAGAGGTTAAAGGTTTAGGAGAAATATCTGTGACAGCCCTCTAATATCAGCAGATATCTGACTGCCATTGTTCCCCTGAGTGACCTTGAGACACTTCTAGGGCTTCTCCAGCCCAAGCAATGAGGCCAGCAGTAGCCTGCCCTGTTCATGATTTGATTGTGAGTCCCTTTCTGTAACTCAGCTGCAACAGAAAGAAACTCAGAGGTAGACAATGTGAACCTGAAGGCAGAATGAATTTGATGAATATTTAACTTGTGAAATGTATTGCCCTGGGCTATCGTGGAGCCCATCACACTGAGACATTTCGTTGAAAAAGTAGTCAGAGGGAAAAGGGCTGTGCTATGCTGACAGGTTGACATTACAGCTGAGCCAGTCTGGTTTACTGAGCTGCTCTAGGCAGCATGCACCAGTTTTTCAGCTACTATGCACACCATGCAGCTGTCATCTCCTCAGGGTAGGTAGCACCTCTTCCAGTATTCACAGGTAATGTTCCTGTCATTGAGGCCACTTGCCAAGTGCCACTATAAGGCTGCCATAATGCTGGCATAACTTTTTCAAACAATAGTTTTAGAGAAGCTTTCTTGGATGGACAGCTCAAGGAGGATGGGGTTGGTGAGTTTTGTCTTCCTCATCTTGTCTCTCAACCATGCCCATGTCAGGCATGGGTATATGATAACAGGCTTGTTTTGGGGTCCTCTTGGGGCACCCAAGGCCAGTTGCCTTTACCCATTAGGTATTACTGATATGTTAATTTTCCTCATCACTGCAAAGTGTTCCAGCACACTGTTATAGAGGTTGTGTCTGCAGGATTTGTGTGTCTTGGGAAAGATGAATTTGAGGTCTTTCCCTCCTGGTAATTAATGCAGAACACTGAAACCTTTCACATATACTGATGCCTGATCCAAAATCCACTCAGGCAATGGCAGTCTCCAGATGATAACCATCTTATGGAAGGAATGTCCTTGAAGACCTCCTAGAGATTATAAAAGTTTTGCAGACTTCACGCTGCCCTGTATTAGATGAAGGTCCCTGGAGAGCTTACCTCACTTCATGTGTAAATAACTGCCTTATGTACAGAAGAGCTTTTTGAAGAAGAAAAAAGTATCCCATTTGTACCATTTTGGTTTGTTAAATTGTTCATACAATGAGGAAATCTTTCTGACAATCAGGCTGAAGGGGGGTGAAATAGTTTCTTCCTTAAACTTTACTGAGTAAACAATTCATAACAACATGAGAATGACCATACAAGGTCAGATGAAAAGTTTATCCAAACACGTGCTTAGCACAGCCAATAGAAGTTGTATAGAGAAAATGTACAACAAAAGAGCAAGCAGATAATATACCCTCTACCACCAGAACTCTGTGGTTTCCTTATAGGGATAGTGGTTTGGTTTGGTTTTGAGTGGTGTTTTTTTGTGGTTTTTTTGTTTTTTTAATGGCTTATTGTCTTTCACAAGCACAGATCATTGTGCTGAAGTCTGTAGCCATATTCTAGATTTATATAAAATTTATTTATTACTGACTCTCATCAGTCTGGGGTCAGCAATGCAAGTCAACCCAAGGCAGACCTGCCATACTGACAGAAGGAAAAGCTCTTTCTGCAGGAGGAGGCCAGACCTGGAGGTCTTCAGTGGTCACATTTAGTTACCATTAGAGATCAGATAAGATTGACTGGCTCTCTGGGACTTGAGATACTGATTTGACATTCTGTAAGAGTAAAGATAGTCCTGTTTGACCTGCTGGTCAATACAAAAATTTATTGTATTTCCCTAATAAATAAACTATGCAAGTGAATTCCCTCAAATATCTGTCAAAGATACACATTGGTGTTTTGGTAAAAATCAGAAACCTTGACAATATGACAAAGCCGATGTACTAAACCAAATTAAATTGTTGCCGGTGAATTCTTCAGGTTCAGATAATTAGTTCTTTAAAGGCAAGAGCATTTATTCTTTTCATTATTGACTTATATCATAAAAGCAAATAGAATAAAAATTGCTATAATTTTTGCTGGTTATGTATGGTCAGATTGTTTGTGGGAATGATTGTTACATGGTCTAGAATTGCATTACTTTATGTTATTGGATTACATATCATGTCTTGTTGAATTTTAATACCTTTTTGTTTAAATGAAAATGCTAAGATAAATGATAGCTTCTGATTTAGGGTAGTGGATTAGTTATTTAAGATGATCTTACTATTAACTCAGTGGGGAAGATAAATTGGTTAAAGGGAAAACAGTATCTTATCAATTTTTTTCTGCACAGAAGCATTAGTGGAAAAAAATGCTTATTGCAGCAGTTTCCTTTTAGTTCCTTAATCATGTGTTAAGTAGCCCTGTACTAGGAGGTTAAAACAGAATTTTAAACTCCTTACAGCCAACAAAACTACACTGGACAGTGGCATCATGGCAGCAGCAGGACAAGGTGTCTTACAGAAGGAAAAGCCCAAACAAGCCCTGTCAGCATTCTCCTTCCCAAACACAAATTTACCAAAACATTTATGTCATGTCCATATCATCCTGTTATGTCCATGTTATCAGGCATTTATGGTGCCTGATGGCATGGAACTGGGTGCCAGTGATGCACAAGAGAGGCAGGTAAGAGCTATGTCCTCCCAGAGAGAGAAGGACACACAGATGTGCATCTGTCCTAGAGAACAGTGACATTTTACAAATCCATACAAAGCTTTTGAGACAGCAAATTAGGGAGATCACAAAACTGGACAGAGAAAAATGAAAAGAGAAGCAGTTTAGAGAAGAAAAACCTGGCACAAACCCCAGATTCAGTGGAGGACCAAGCACATAAGGAGTAGCAGGAAGAGGTGAGGGTGAGCATAGGTGTTGTGGCAGAGAGCCATGGGATGAGGAGGCTTCATCTCCATGCCTCTCAAACTGGTTTGCCTTGAACATTCTGGATTTCCTGGGCAGGTCACCACTAGGACACACTGATGGACTGGATAGAATTCAAGCACAGATAATAATAAGGGCTACAAAGCAAGATTTATGAAGAAAAGTTAGGCACCAAGTGTGCAGAATTTGTCTCTGTGACAGACTGACCTAGAGTAGTGTAAATACAGATGAAAATGAAAGAGATGTCATTTACCATAATAGAAGGATGCTGTGAGCAAGGGCTTTCCCTGGTCCTTACTTCAAAGAAGTCTGCACATTTATGAAGACCAAACTCAACCCCTTCTGCATGCCTGACTTCTGCTGAGATCCCCTCCTGCACCTCCTCAGATGTGTCCTCTCCCTCCTCCATCCAGGTGGGATGAAGAGGGAGTCTCTCCCTGTCCTGAGAGTCAGCAAAACTCCCTTCCCATTTATCCAGAGCCTCAGGATAAATCTCCACAATCAACACTATGCTGTGTACACAATGCCTGTCTCCTCATAGCCTGTAGCTCAGGTGGTGTTTGAGTTGTAACTGGTGGGGTAGTTATCTCTGGTTGTATGTGTGCTTTAATCAAACACTGCTCACAGGAGCAGTGGCACATAAACATCTGGGTACACTTGGCCTTGAGGAACTACTTCCCCGATGAAATGGGTCACAAAGTTACCAAACCTGAGGGAAAGCTTTGGAGACAATTGGGTAGAAAGAAAAACTCTTGCTTCCTCCCCCTGTCTGCACCTCTTTTCTCAAACCTCTCCTTTTCCTCACTCAAGGGTAGCAGCTGCCTGAAAGCTCCAACTCAGAATAAGGTGCTCAGCTATCAGGAAAGCATCAGAAGGTGATTTCTCATTATTTCCTAGATTGCATTTTAATTATTGACAGGCAGCCAGCCAGCACAAGATGGTGGTGGCTGCTGAGAGCCTAAAGGCATTGTGTAGTAGGGGGTTAAATTTCATTAATGATCTGAGTTTCTGCCAAAGTCACTGCTGCACATCACGAGTGACACTAACTAGGCTTGGAGCCTATTTCAGTTACCTGCTTACACTTTATTTAGGTGAGCCATTTCATATTCTGTGGCCCATAAAATACAGAAAAGCAGAGAGGAGAAAATATAAGGATAGGTGAGTACCTCTGGATGGCTGACCAATTTCTTTCCTGACATTGTGGAGTTATTTTTCTGCATCTGGAGGTGACATCAGCTCTTACATTACATTTGTTTAAGAAAATGCATTCTTTCCATTGTTACCTGCTCTTCTGCATCCCATTCCAGGAAGGAATTTTATTAGGGATCTTGGAAATTTTTGTACAAGAGGAATGTTATGATTTTTGGGTCCCCCTTTTAAGTGCTAGCAAACTTTTTAATTTTTCACTAGTGCTGCAGCCCAAGCAGTCATGCAGACAATTTGGATTCATTACTGCCCTCAACAAAGTCCTTTGGGACCTTCAGCTTCCTTCCTGGTCATGAAATCCATCTCCCCCCACCATACTGCTTACTCCCATAGTGCTGCAGGTCAGCACATTTTATTTCACTTTTGCCCTTTCCCAATGTTTATTAAATGTGGAGACTCTGCCACCCTATTTCAAATTCATTTACATCCTCCCATTTCCCACTTTTGGAAAACCATCTTCCTTGCCCTACTTGGGGTTTTCCAGCATATCCTTCCATTATCTTGGTAGATTCTTGTGGCTCTCATGCCCAAAAGGATGGTGCTGGAACCAGAAAAGAGGATGGTACTGCTTCCATTAATTTCTTGACCATGAGGAGGTTTTCCACAGGACTTCATTTTTTTCCCCACCTCCTGTATTCCAGAGGATCCAAAATAAATGAATATAGCACTGAAAATACATTCAGCAAGTGACCTAGTGAACAGGAGATGATGCTGACAGGGTGGTCATTTCAGCTCATCATTTTTGTGGCCAAGATTTTTGGGGCTGGCTGGCTGAGCACATGGCTGACAGTTCAATCCCATTCAGAGTCAGCCTTCCAATTGGAGATCTTGCCTGATATCTGCTCTTTCCTGGAGCAGAGGATACTTTTGCAATACCTTGTGAGCTGGTTGCTTGGATATTGAAGAATGTCAAAAATGAATGCTTACTGCCTATACCCACACAACTTCATTACAGAGTCAAAACTCTTAAGTGGGATTTAGGACTGAGAACTGTAAGATAAAAAGTTGTGTGACTCCTTACTTAAATCAAGAAAGGGATCATCTATCAAGAAAATCCATTTACCCTGGTTTATCTTCCAAGAAGAAATGTATGGCTGGTAAATTTATAGAAGCTAAAATAAGATGATTTCAAAGAAAATACCATGCTCAAGAAATCTTTTCCACTCAGATTTGGCTGGACACCAAATGTCTTGCAGAAAGGGTAGTACTGACTGTTTTAATTCTTCCTTCACAGCTATGTATCCTCAATCACTCTCTTCACGTTAGCTTCCACATTTATTCTGGTGGATTCACAACTGAGGAGAGGAGCTATGTTTAACCATTACAAGTTTATACAATCCACATATGTTCTAAATGCTACAAGAGAGGAAGCAAAGTCTATCTGTCAACAGGATTTAAGCATGGTGGGAATTGTGATGAATGTCTGAAGCATGATGGCCATTCATTCATTAATGTGTCTCTCCTTGATGCTTATTTGCATGATTCCCTGTGATCATCACTCTGATCTGCTGTGAGGAATTCAGTGGGGCTTCCACAGTATTCATGCCTCTTGACCCTATGCCTACATCTCTTTGGCTTCTTCATCTAAGTGGCTGCACCACTTGCACACTTGATGTATCTTTTTGTACTTGCACTCTCTTCATCTTTACTGGTGCCTACTATGAAGCAGATGTCCAGAATGGATCAAATGAACTGTGTCCATTAAGTATGGAAAGATGCCAGAGTGATAAGCTCAGCTTTGAAGACCCTCATTGTAGAATCAAAAGTCTTGGTGCTTGGTAGCCCCACTCTTCCCCACAGCCTGGGATCTGCACTTCTCACTTGGTCAGTCACATCTGAAAGGGTGGCCTCCTCTTCCTTCCTTGGGGAGCTGTCCTTGAGCCACCTGAGAGGGACCTATAAGAAATATGAGCTTATTCTATAACTCTTGCTCAAGACAGAAGAGGTGAAAACTGTCACATTGCTGAGATAAGCTAAAATTCTCTATTCACATGGCTACATAGTCTTAATAAAACCAGCTATTAATGCTTGACCTCTGGTGGCATTTGTTTGGTTGTTTTTTGTTTTTGTTTTTAGTTTATGTTTGTTTGTTTGTTTGTTTCCTTTTTCCACTTTTTGCATTATATTACTTTAGGTAAACTGTGAGAGGACATCTTATAATGTACTCATCTGAGCAATAGGCTTAGTGCCTGCATACTGGGAAAACAGAAAACTCCCCAGAAAACTCTGTGCTGTGTGTGTAGTAGAAACTACCTTTCCTAGTTCCTCATCCTGATAATGGACTCCCAGTAAAGTAAAATAATGCTTACTAAAACTTACACGTGAAAAAGCAATTAGCTTGGGCTAGGGATTTAATTAACTTGAGTCCATTGCTTAAGCACAGTTGGTGTTTTAAATGCATGGCACAGAACCTACTGATGAATGTTTCTCAATGCAGCTCAGTACTAAGTTAAAAAACTTACTTTGTACAGAGAAGAGAAAGTAAAGAGTGTTCACTACTCTAAGCACTACAGAAAAAGGCATCACAACTCTGTCATGTGGGGACCCTGGATGGGTGCCAGAAAATGGCCTTATCACGGAGTTTTTGCCAGGAAGGCTCTTCAGCCCAAATTTCCATTCATGAAAGTTGCCTGAATACATTTGAGTATTGACACTCAGGTTTTGAGAAATAAACTTACTATACCTTTTGTTGTTTAGTGCACCATATTCTTCATAAAACACAGAAGGTGTTTTTTATTTTCCTCTTCTAGCATGATATAATTGTGTAGTTTGTGCTGATATTTCATGTCCCATATGGTGTATAAGTAGCCCTTTTAATCGTTCAATTGAACAAATTTGTCAGTAGAGTTAAAAAAGGGAGATGAATTAGACACCTCTACAGAAACACAGAAGTCTCTTGGTGGGCATGGTTGGCTTCACGTAGCCAAGTGGAGAGGTCTTTGGTGCAGGTTGTGGTAACCTGAACTCCTTTGACATTCAAATGAGATGGACTCCATCAAGTGAAGTGCATCTAACTAAACCCTGTCATTAGATTGTGCAGTGGGGGCCTCATCTATTGATATTTAAATTCATTTGGAGAACTCTCATCATCCTCAAGGTCCCTGATGCTTACAGACTGCTGGTCTTCATGGTCAGTTATGTTAATGCCTTTTAGTTACGAGCAGGTTCATGCTCTTAAAAATGTTAATATGTTTTCTGTCATCAAAATGATTCCACAGTCAGCAAGGGTTTGTGCAGGAAGAGCTGCATTGTTATCATCCCTCTTCTTGATTTAGATTCTTATGGAATTTTGAAGTGCTTTGATTAGTTTAACTCCCATTATGCAGTATCTCTATGCTAAAAGGAATTCAGAACCAGAAGACACTGCAATTATATCCATTTCATAATAGGAAAGATATGTCAGAAATTTTTCATATTTCAAATCCAGTGGTAGAGAATTTAGAAAATTACACCCTTATCTCTCTCCTTCTTTGTGCGTCATTTAATGAGACAGACATGGAAAAATATCTGTGAAGGTGCATCTAAAGGTTACAGTATCATGTATTTCTGGGGCAGACTCTTCGATCGGTATGGAATTATGTAGGGCTTTCCTTTAAAAAAAAAAGAGAGCTTTTCTTTTAAAAAAGCTGAGCAAGACATCTGTTGGATGCCAAGACAGGATGTAAATACTGGGAAATAGTTTTTTCCTCAATAGTATCACCCTGTCATTCTCTGGAGCTTTGAAATGCATTCCACTAGGTGTAGACATTGGCTTTTCATAGTAACATAGCAAAGATCATGAATGAGCTCTAATGTGGGAGCTCTGCAAGATGCAGTATAACATTATAAATTCCCTCAGCCATTCCCATGTACTGTGAGTCATTCTGCTCCTCACCAGTTCAGACCATTTGCAATGTTACTGGCCATGCTGGGGAGCATCTCTGGAAGCCATACAAGAGGGGAAGAACAAGGAGCTGGGGGACTGTTGGTACCATATTGATTGTGTGCAACTCCTTCTCAATGCTCTTGAGAATTACAGCAAAGGAACATCTTTAAAATAATTTATAATTATATTAAGCAATATTAATGCCAGCAAGTGCTAGGTTTGTTTTTGTTATTTATTAATATAAGAAAAGAGCGTATTTCCCAGCTAAGCAGGATTTTGACTGCCTTACTGAAAGGAATCATAAAATCCTTAGTGTGTGTCCCCTTCTGCCCTACCATCTTCTTGTTGAGCTGTTTAAGACATCGTTAGCCAGATGCTGCAGCATACTGATACTTTTAAATCCAGGCCATCCATCTTGTATTTGGCTGCAGTCAGTGAGGTCAAGAAAGCTTTGCAGAATCAGCTTTTTTAGGCTCAACACATGCAAAAAAAATTAAAAGACAACACTGTTGAGCTGAAGAACTCATTCAGCAAATTCTTCCTTTAATCACAATCAAACCAGATTTCTATTAAAACTCATCCAGCACTTGACTGCACATGTTATATGAACCACAGTAAACAATGAGGAATTAGTTATCTTTTTGCCTTTCTTTTTTCTATGACTCTTAAATCTGTACAACATCCACACTGAGTGCAAATAACTACAGTCCCTGTATTTAATCTTAAAATGTAATTAAAACAAAGAAGTGTGAAATGAAAAGCAATCAGACAGAAAATATGGATTCCAGTCAGAGCACTTCTGACTTTTGTTTTGGGAATATTAATTGGACTGATCTGATAACTTGGACAAGTCTAATCACAGCAGTACTGGAACTCCAAGCCAGTTGATGAAGAGAAAAAACAGATGCAATCTATAGATTTTCCACTTTATAGTAGACACAAAGCAGCCAAAGTTCCAAAAGTCTTTTCTGGTTTAAAGTGAGGCTTGTTCTATAGGGGATGAGCCTGTGTTGGGGGTCCATGGAAAGGCTCCATCACAGTTCTTGCTCTCAATGGGGGCAGTGAGTGCCAGCCCTGCCAATTTTGGCTACTCTGTAATTACTGGGTTAGAAATTCTAACAGTGGGCATGAGCTCTCAGCCAAATGATGACCAGTAATGCCTGGTTTGATTTGGTGTGTTTCTTGGGTCATTGCTTAGACACATTCTCTTTTGGATTCCTGTCTTATCTGATCTTCACTAAGAAGGCTTTGAATCTAGTCTGGAGAGAAGGAAACCATGGAGCCCTGAGTATTAACACTGAGTATTAACTCAATGTGCTCTTTTTCAAAATAACACAAGCAGGGAATCAATTTGTCCTTATCTCCACCCTTATAGTCTAGTGGCTGGGATATAAATGGGTCAATTATCAATTTATTTTTTTATATCAGCATTAGCTACAGTCCCACAGTGGAGAGGCAGCTGGTAACCTTACACAGATATTTTTAAACCACACCTATTCTGTGTCCCCTCAAGAACCTTAAAATGAAAGGAAGGCTCTCCAACACCTTTGGCAGATTTCACTCTTCTGGTAAATTAACTTCTTAATTTGGCCTATATCCACCATCAGTCTTTGGCAGAATTAAGGTCAGTTCCATTTGCTACATCTCTTGGATGGACAGGGCAGGGAAGCATGTGAATATCCATGGGAAAGTATCTTTCTAAATGGCTATGCTTATCTTTATTTGAATCAGGACTGTGAAAAATCTCACCACCATGTTGCCCTTCTAGGCCACTAATGTAATTAACATGAGCTTGTTAGGAAGACACTGAGAGAAATGGATCCACCATGTGAGGACTGGAACAGATCTGTTTACGACCCCTGTACTTTCTGGTCCTGGTCCATCACATCCATAAGACCCAGGTTTCATCTACCTAATAGCTCCCTCCTGCTAGTGACAATAGTGACAATAGTGACAATAATAGTTACCTCCTCCTCTGACAAAGTGCAGAACTTGGGCTTCAAAGACTTCTCAGTAATTTGATGGGGAAGACAGAGGTTCAGCTCCCTCAAAGCCTGATGCTTTCTCACAGCTCCATGGTGCCTGGACAGGATACCCCTGGGATTCAAGCCAGGGACCCAACCCTCAACTTTCCCCAGCACCAACCTGTGAGTCTCCCTGGCACCAAGTGGTGGGGGAAGAGTCCATCTTGTTATGTGAGAACACCATGTTCCTGGGGAATGTTGAGAAATGTCTCAGTGCAGCCAAATTTCTTTTCTCTGTAGCTTTCATCTCCTAGTTTTTACAGGCCTCATGGCTTCAGTGCAAAGGAAGGAGGAAAACAGATGAAACAGTCCTGAATAGATTCCTCCACCAACTGCTCATCGGGAGGGTGTGTGGGCCACTGAGAGTGCTGTGTTTGGTTGGGGTCTCTGCCTACTCACCTCTCCAGCCTGGCAACATGACAACAACACTAATTATGTTATTATGCTCTTCTTTTTTCCCCCTTCTGGTAGTGCTCTTCTCTCCTTTCTTCTTTCAATTTTCCTCCTCTTTTTCCTGATCTTTTCTCAAACTTTAATTCTCTCAGTGTGTTCCTCTCTGCAGTGCCAGCACTGTCTCCTAATTTCTCCTTTCATGGCAGCTCCCTCCTATCTTCTTTTGGGCCCAAATTACTTTTGTTTAGTGCCAGCCAGTGCTCTCTCACCAGCTCTATTCTTCATCTTTACAACCTGAACTTGTTTTCCCAGGAGGCCAGGCTCATCCCAGCTCTTTGAATTCAATTAATTGATCTTCATCAGCCAGATTGCCGTTGGCAAAGAAATCCGGCACGCTGATGCTGGGTTTTTTTGTGCTTTAACTTCTGTTTTATCCTCATTTAATTTGTGCCCTTTGCATCTTACTGAGCCCTAATTACCTCTGCTACCGCCTCACCATATTCAATTATAGCCTTCGTCTCACTGACCTGACATCTCTGTCCTCATCAAATCTCACCTCTCTGACTTTGCCCATTATTTCTGTACAAAGTCAGAACTCTCCACTGGGATATCAGTTCTTCCCATATCTCACTTCATTTTTGTGACTACAAAGGAGATGCTTGCTTTGTTTCCATGCTTTCCCCTCTCCCAGATATCACAGGGTCCCCCCAGAGCCTGGGCAGACCAGGGGCACTCAGTGGCTTCGACCAGAGCACTTGGACCTGGCTTGAGGAAACTCTATTTAAAAAAACCTCCCACACCCACTGTCCATCTCTGATAAACACTCAGATGCCCATACAAAGCCATTTAATAAATTTTTTGTAACACTTTTTTTGTGAAAGCTGTCCTCCTGGTGCCTCCTTTCTTGCTTCTTTTGTTTTTCTTACTAGTATCTCTTCTCCCACTGTCCTATCCAACTGCTGTCAGGTTTAGGCTATCTATATCCCTAGATATGTCTCTTTCAAATAGCCTAAATTTACCTCATCTTTTACTCCCTGACCTATTTTTGTACAGTTCCTGCTCTTTTCCTCCTTACTAGCTAATCTGTGGTGATGCAGAAGGAAGCTGCACACTGCCACAGCATTTCCTTCTCTCATGTCTTCGCTTTTCCTCCTCTCTTCATCCTACTCTATTTGTTTATTCCTGATTTGTTACCTTCTCTGGAAAGTCTGATAACTTGCTTGTAGTTAACATCCTTTCCTTTTGCCCGTTTCTAATTTTTCCTTCTGTTTTCATATGTCCTGGCTCCCGTGATGGTGATTTCTGTGTGGTTTATGAGCTGTTATTTGAAGTGGGAATAGTTCACCACTTGAAAAACTGTTAAGCCTCAATATAGAAATGCCTCTGAAGGTTTACTTCTCATTGAATTTAACCTTCAAAGTTCCTGGGTTTGACCACTTTTTCCTCTCTCTCCTTTTTTGCCTCCTTCTTTGGAGCTGAATGGAGCTCCCGGTTATGCCCAGAGTTCTGTCCTCCCATTTCAGCAGGCTTCTTAGTGCTTATATCTCTCTGGGTCACCTAAATAAAACTTTCTCTACTGATGCAAATATACTATAGTTTGTGGTGCCTCTGTATCTGTTATTTCCGTTCATCTCATCAGTAGTCTTTGAAAAAAAGAAATTCTGTGACTGATGGCTGCTGCTGTAGTGGCTCATGTTGAGGATGTTATGAGAGGAGAAGATTTGGGCATGAGGACCTGCTGCAGGTCCTGGCCCATGCCTTTCAAAAAGTCCCCATTTGTGAAATTTCTTTCTGTTTTTGTAATGTATCTCAGTCTGGGCAATTACCCTTTCGAGGTTACAAGAGTCCCAGACTCATTAATCATCTTTCTGATTCCTCTCAAAGGTCAGATTCCTATTTCACCTAATTTCTGTTAGATGTTGGGCCTTGTCACTGTCCCCAGCAGATCCATTTTTCCTCTGGTCTGCCTGAGGAGCAGTGCTGGTTTCTCAGTGCTGATGCTGTGAAGTGGCCGTGAAGACATCCACATACCACAGGTGTTGTGTATGTAAAATCTACCTGCCTGGGTCTTTTGCTGTGCACAAGGAGTCATGGAATCATAGAAGGTTTGAGTTGGAAGGAACCTTAAAGATCGTCTAGTTCCAACTCCCCTGCATGGACAGGGACACCTCCCACCAGACCAGGCTGCTCAAAGCCCCATCCAACCTGACCTTGAACACTTCCAGGGAGGGGACACCCACAGCCTCCCTGGGCAACCTCTGCCAGTGTCTCTCTACCCTCATAGTGAAGAGTTTCTTCCTAATATCTAATCTAAATCTAACTTCTTCCATTTTCAAGCCATTACCTTTTGCCCTATAACTACAGTTCCTCCCCAGCCCTCCTGTAGCCCCTTCAGGTGCTGGAACTAAGGCTCTAAGGTCTCCCTGAAACCTTCTCTGACTGAGGCTGAACAACCCCAATTCTCCCAGCTTGCCTTCATAGCTCCTGCAGCTGAGCCTCACCCTGGGGAAAGTCTCAGCAACAACTTTGAGCTTCTCACTCTCACTATGAGAACTACTGCCCTAGGTTGGCGCCTCCTGAAATCTCATGAAAATTCCCCAGTTGCAATCTCAGATGAAAACTTTCCTGTGAGACAACAGGTCGTGAGATTTTTCCTGTGTTATTTTCTTATTTGGGCTTGTTCCAGAGGCCAAGAGCAGAGTTACTGCTTGATCTCTCCCTCACAAAGCAGTGAAAGATTTCATGCCAGGTTCCTCTGCTGATCTTGTGTTAGACGAGGGAGAGCTTTTTAGTACTTCTGCTCTTTGAAATCACTGTAGTCCTTTGCCTCCTTCATGTTCTTCCTGAACATTATTTCAATCTCTTCCTAACCACCAAAGTCCTCTTTCATCCCTCTCTTCACTGTGCTCTGCTATTAGAAAGATACATAAGAATAAAACAAAAGAAAGGTAAATTTGAAAACACACAGCTGTTTTGATTATCTGCTTGTTTTTGTACCTTCCGTGAAAATACTATTTCTGTGTAGGATACTGTTGGGTTTCCTTAGTCAGAAGAGAACTTTCTGCTTTCACTGCTCATTGAGATGTTTTGTGGTACACGCATGTGCAATAATATGACAGCAGAGCTTCAGGGCTGTTTGGATCCTTATTTTCCCCAAAGCTATGCATGAAAGTGAAGTATTATGAAGTCATTGAAGGAATCTCCTTCTAAGGCTCCCAGCTCAGGCAGACTGAAACCAATCTCCAACCAGGGCACAATGAAATGAGATTTTCAGCCCTATTTTCAGCAACAGCAGAGCTTAACACTGTAATGTGTTACAGTGGTATTTTTTAGCATGTCCAACTTAAAACTTAGCTTTACTTTGATTTATTTACCTTTAAATTCAGAGTATTTATGCTTCAAATGTGCACTGTGGCTATTTCTACCTGCAAAAAAACCCACCTTTGGTGTGTCAAGGCTGCAGTTGCCAATGAAACAGTGAAGAACTGGGTCAGACTGGAGTGCTGCAAGATGAATAAACCACTTAAAACCAGTGGTGATGTTATAGGCCTCAACCAGTATATAAATTGGTGACTGTTAAGTGCATGAGCTTGCGAGCTTGGTTCTGAAAGGAGAGATTTGGAGCTTCACTGATGATTTGCTTATGGGAATTTTCTGGTGAAGCAGAATGATGCAGTGGTGCTTTACCCAAAGTGATGTGTGATTCAGGGCATATCCTTAACCCAGTCACAATCTCTGCCTGCTGCTGTGAAATAAAGGTGCTGCTCCTCTGCCCTCTCCTGAAGACCTTAGAGAAGAGCAGCTTTTATTTTTTAACCTAAAGCCCTCATTGAAACAGAGAGGTTGTGTCTGTACTGCTGCATGGCCTGTGAGGGTGAACACCAGACTTCTGTTGTGGCAATGAATCATAAGCACTCCTGATAATTTTTGGGTTCCCTGCAGGAACAGGTAGAGGCAAATGCCTATGACTTTCATGAATACTAAGGTTTTTGTGAAATCTGCTCCTTTCCTGGCCTGGCTAATGGAGGCTCTGCCTTGCTGTCATGAAAGACAATTTTATGTGTAATGTGCTTTCACCCCCGACACTCCTCCTGGCAATTTTCTTCCAAAGCAATCTCAGAGCAGTAATTTGGGAAGCCATGCTTTAAGTGTCCAATTCCTCTGTTGACAGACCTCTTTCAGAGTCTAGGTCACCCATTTAATGGCGATTCACCTTTTGCCATCCCAAGGAATAGGTTTACTACTTCATAAATTTAAAGTAGGCTCAAAATGACACTTTCTGTTCTGATGTGCTGGTAGAGCTCCAGCAGTGAAATACAGCAGCAAACCTCAGCCCATCTCCTCTCATCTAGGAACTCAGTCATCCTTTGGAGCAGGTGGAGGTTTTTTTCTTAGCTTTTGGGTCATCTTCTGTGTTTTGGGCATTTGTAATGCCTTCAGATCATTGCTGTACTTTGTGCTCAATTTCCTCTTAGGGTTGGTGCACGTGGAGGGAGTGGAAATGGTGGAGTCTGCTGAGTGTGGGGTTTTGCTGCTGGGATTTAGTTGGGAGCATAAGCTACATATTGCACTGGACCTTGGGCTGGAGAACAGAGGAGACAATGAAGGGGATTGGGTGCCTGGAGATGCTAAGGATAAAATGGTACTGAAGGGAAGTGATTATTAAGGAAAAAACATGGTCTCTTGTTCAGTGTCTCTCCTGGAGAGCATCGCACAAGATAAGGGACTGTAAGCAAAGTGAGAAAAACAGCTTTATTTTTGAAGTGAAGACTTTAAGGACATAATGAAAGCCACTCATGAGTGAGGAAAAAATGGTTCAGTCCTTTTTTTGTGTGTGTATTAATTAACTCTGCCTGACTATGTCTTGAGACCAGGCAGTGATTCAGCCTTGCTTGTGCTTGGGAGGTGCAAGGATCTGAGAGCCCAGACCCCATTACTCAAGGTTTTCTATGGCTGAAAGACAGCTTCATTTAGCAGGCAAGGTCTGGGACATTCTTGAGTCTTTCATTGACTTTCCATGTCTTGTTGTTTAGCTGGTAGGACACTGGGTGTCATCACCACATACACACAGCTGAGCTCCCAGTCTCCAGCCTGCTCTGGTCTCCTTCCCTGGCTCCTGTTTGCAGATGACTTAGTTCAAAGGAGTTAGTATTTCAGTTTAGATCTTGTCCATCTTTTTCCAGCACTTCTGCCAATGAAGACTGAAAAAACTTAAAGGCTAACCTGCAGTAAGTGAAGGTTGCTAAAGAATAATTCACTAACTTCTCAGGGTCATACCTTGATGAGACAGTTATTGTCCTCAGGGAAAACGAGGACTTATGTGACTGGTGCTAGAACTGGATACAGGGCACAGTCTGTAGCTCCTCATCTTCCTGGGAGCTTTGTTCCAGGACCACTGGTAATTTCTGCAAAGCTGATGATGTTGAAAATTAATAATTCCCCACTTGAATTAATTAATGTATTTCAATTGTCATAGTGTTAGGAATGTAATGAAGGAAAAGTGGTTGTGGGGGAGGTGAAGCCAATTAAAATGTAATTGTTTAATTCAATTCACAACCTTACATTAATGAATCTGTGAAAAGGAGCTTTTATAATTAAAAACAAAAGTAGGTTTGATGTTGACCACCACCACACTGGGAGTTCACTGATATTAATTTACTTGTGGTCATCTTCAAAACTTCCAGTTTAAACCAAATTGGATGGAAAGAGCATCTTCTATGTACCACTCCTTTCTGATTTGCTAAGAGTTTGATAAAAATTTGCATGTGAACAGAAAAGGCAGTCAAAAGAAGAAATCAAATCATGTTAAGCAGATCTTTTACCACCATTTCTAACACTGGAAATATTCAATGCATCATGGTGGGGACCTTCCTCCATGGCAAGGTTTATAAGCCTGATGAAATGACTATCTGCTAACTAAATTCCATCTGTTGAAAGTTCTCTGGGAAGCACTGAATTGCACTAGATTCTGGCAAACTCTTACATGAGGTTCAGCCCCATATTAGCATTTTAATTGCTGGCTGATTGCTTTTATGTTGCAGAACTCAGTTCACAACAGTATGTAAGTTGCAATTAGTTTTTAGTATGTGATTCATTAGTTCCTATAAAGCATGTTGTGCTGCAACATTTGGAGGATAATACACTAGAAACATGAGCACTCACATTAAATATGTGTAGTGGAGTTGAAAATGTACTGGTCCTGTCTCTCACAAACACATAGCCTGTGTTTGTTGGCAGGACATATTCTCTCAAATGAGATTTAGCTGACAGTTGCAGATAAAATTGTTTGATGTTGACAGGTTTTCCATGTAAACAGCATCTTGGTCCTGCAGTCTGTTCCATCTGGGTTTACATCTGCCTGGGATTTGACCAAATTCGTGTGGAATGGACACAGGTGTTAGAGTTTCCTTTATGAGAGTTTGGCTGCTGAGCTCAACATGGATTGTGATATTCCTCCAGGGAAGTATCTGACATCTTTTTCATGCCTCAATAAGTCCTTCATTTGGAGATGCTGTCTTGTTGTGATGGGGAGGAGATGTATGTTTAAGTTGCATTAATCAGTCTTACCTTGATTTAGGGACACAGTTTAGTTGTAGTGCTGGGTTAATGATTGGCTTTGGTCATCTCTTCAAACCAAAATGATTCTTTGATTCTAAGTTAAATGACATCTTTTGAACTGCTGTGTCTCTGTCATCCTGCATTCCTTAGGCAAACCAGCAGGTATTCTGACTGGGTTAAAAACCAGCCAAGAATTATTGGCTCCATTCTGATAAGAACTCAGGTTTATTTTGCCTTGTTCCACATCTTTGGAAATTGTTTCTGGCAGAAAATGTCAACAAATAACACATGAGGCCATGATCAGTTAGTTCACATGGTATGACAGATTTCTGAGCATCTGTGTCAGTCAGATATTATTTTTATATTCCCAGACTGGATGAAATGACACTGGAAATGTTATTCTGCATGTGGGTGCTGGTGGATCAAATAGTAAATGCAGACTGCAGATGTTCTTTCTGTCTGGGCAGTGGTGGAGTGTCTGCTGTGCCACACCATGTGTTCTGCTTCAGCACTCACTGCAAGGTAAAGCTCAAAATGTAGCCTTTGATTTTGATAGGGTATTTGAATTTTTCAGGACCGATGAATAAAGAATGGATGCAAGGAACAATAGTTGGAAAATCTCTAGGTAATTTGCCATGGGATTTCCTGGTTTTCTTTGTCCTGTTTTCACAAAACACTTGAGGATTTGAAGTCAAACTTTTGTCCCTGTTGGTTGCCAGGAGTTTAATATTTGCATATTAAGAAAAATACTGCTTATTCCTTCAGAAATACACTTAAGCTGGACTAAACTGGTACTCTTGTAATTACACAACAAATTAGGTAAAATACAAACCTTCAAGACTTCACTTCAGACTATATCAACTCACTCAATTTTTTAGCATATGCTTTACACCTGTAAGAATTAAAACCACCTGTACCTCTTCAGTCTTCCCCATTGATTTGGAAAAAGTGGCAGCTGCCTCCTGACCCTGTTTTTGACCCCTTGGTTTAAGCATCTTCCTGCTCACACCAAACTGTAACACAGGTTGTGGTCTCTGCTGGGAGATTTTAGATGCATACTCTATGTTCATACCTCTGGTTTTGGAACACGTGTTTCTTAATTTCTTTTAGCTTAAGCTGTGTAATGTGATCTCTGCTGTGCTAAGATACAATGACTACTGAAAGTGTGAATGCAGTGGTCAGATAATACTGATAGAGCAGGCTGAAAAGCAGGTGAGATGGATGACTGCAATGGCTGTGTGTTTAGTGTGAATCAGGAACTTGGGATTTGCTATTTTCATGTTTCTGCTGATTGGAAACAGAAAGCCATAGGAGCTGTAGTTGACAGCAGTAGAGGTAACACCAAAATGTGAAAAATGGAAATCATTCCCTTGCTGCATTTTATTTATTTATTTTTTTAATAGTTTATGGCCTTTACTGAAGTCTTGGTTGGTGGTTGCTGTCAGTCTGCTAAGCCAGCAGTGCTCATGAATAAATTTTTGTGGAGTCAGAGCAGGAGAGATTTCTTATTTCTTGAATATGGTTTTTTCCTGCTCAGCATAGAGGACCGAGTCCTACTTGAATTGCATAAATCAGTTTTTCTGATTGCAGTGAAATATGAGTGACTTTCCTGTGTGGTTGCACTCGGTGCACTTTAAGTGTTGCTCCAAGTGTAAGAATGTGTGAAGCAGTGGCCAGAGAAACCAAAAGCAACATTTGTGCTGCCCATCCCCTCTCCTGCCAGCACTGCAGTGAACTGATCAGACTTTGTAAAAATTTGTTTTTCACTGGGAAGTAGATATACCTGGCTGGTGCAAAGCAGGTAATGTAGAGAGGGGAAGGGAAAATGACAGAGAGAGATTTGAATGGCACAGCTACTTACCTGGTGTCTGAGATGGAAAAGTGGGCACTGAGTCTGCTGAGCTGCTGGCCTGCCTGTTGACATGGATTTCATCACATCAGTGTTGCCCAGGCTCTCCTTGGGATGGTGGTTATTCAGTACCCAGAAAAACTGATCTCCAGGAGTGTGGCTAAGATGCTCGTGCATTACGAAAATGTTGTAGATCCTCTTCTGTAGTGGTGAAAACAATTTTATTTTATTTTTAATGCAGGCTAAATTGGTTGAAATGACATGACAAGCTGCAAAAAAGGCCATGTTACACCAGAGGAGGAGTGTCTGTGGGGTATGGGAATACAGCTCTAAGTAACCAAGAATTAACATGGTGCATTGTACTGCATTAATTCTACTGCAGAGGCAAACACTTAGGCTGGAGTCAGTAACTTATTTGTTGGACATTATAGCAGAAAAAGAGACTTTCCCACAGTCACTTTGTAATGTGTATGTTGTTAAAAAAATGGTGATTTATTTAATGACATATAATTTTACATTTAAATAATAAGTAAAGTAAGGATTTTCTCCAAGTGCAAAATTTTCTTTTTTCCTCTTTCCCAAACATTTATGTGTGGGGAATTATCAAAATTTCTGTGTTTCATCCCAGCACTCTCAGTCTGTGGTGGACTTATGGTCTTCCCTACTGTGTACTGAATTCATGGTGTGCAGCTTCACATGAGAGGCTGCTCCTTAATAAGCTACAAGGGAAGAGCCTATTTACATGTTAGGCACCTATTTGTCTGCCAAAAACTAAGTGCCTAAACTTAGTAAATTCACTGAATTGAGAGGTGTCTCATTTCAGAGGTTTCCTCCTTCTCTGGCTGCTGTCAGAGCTGACCTCAGCCACTCTCTTTGCAGGGATGAGGAAGACACTTGGAGATAAGCCATTTGCTTTGTGCCACCAAGGAGAAAAGGAACAAAAGCTGATGATAATATAGGTCTTGGCACATACTTAAAAATAAATAAATACATATGGCAGCTCAGTGCAGCTCAGATTTCCAGGTTTCTTCTCTTATTCTCTTTTCCAAGCACAAGCTGTAGGAGGGGAAAGTTGAAGGGAGGTGGCAGGGGCATCTTGTGTGAGTCTGTTCTTCTTCTAATATACCCCACACATCACAGGCAGCATTAGCCAGCACTACTGATTCTGTGGGACTTTTGATGGTGAGACAGTGGTCAGTTTTTGCTGAAAACTTTTTGGATGCTAAGAAATCCTAGAGAGGGTTAGATTTTCTATTTCACTGTCTTACCGATTGTTTTCAAATGATGGTTACACTGGTGCACAAATCAAAAGCTTATTTTCTTTGTGACTTGATATTTAAATAGTATGAAACCGAATACTTTTCCACCCTCAAGCTGAAGCATAGTTCAACTTTGAAGGTAAATGGAAACTGGGTGCAAAATTCTGTATACAAGAGAAGAAAACCTGTTTCTCACTGGAATGCCTGGGTGGGCTGGAGATCAGGAGGTTAATGCAAGCCTGGGGTCAGCCTGGTGCGAGTGAAAGGGAGTATGTTTGATGTCTGCTTTGTTCTGCAAGGCCATTCCAGGTGAAAGGAGTAGACAAACCCTCAGAATTTTGATATATTTGAAAATGTCAATGTCACAGACTGGTCTTCTTCACAGCAGCAAACTCCTGCTCTCCTGAAGGAAGTGGGAGAGAAGGAAATTGTACCTTTAAGGAGATGTTAAGGAGGCAAAATGTCAGACCAAAGCTGGCATAAAGCAAATGTGTAAAGAAAAAATCTCCCATACTTCTAGATCTGGAGTGACACCTGCCATATGCTGGGAACTCCTGGTGAAGTCAAAAGCTCATGGTAAAAGGGAAATAAAAACGTGGCTGTCAGTTTCAACCTAGCCAAGTAGCTGATCTCAGTGCTACAGCAGATCAATTAGAGGTTTATTTATTTATTGATGTATTTCTCTGGCAGGCCTGAGCTCCATTTCTGGTAAAGCTCTGGAACAGCAAAGCATCTGTGTGCTTCCAGTCTGTGGGAGTGGATGTGTTAGTCGAGCTGCTCAGGATGTTAGCTATGCACAAATTTTTTGTATTTTACTAAATGCAATTCATCAGAAGTTGTGCAGATCATCTGGGTAGAGATACACTGAACACAATGGCATCTGCAGATATAAAATGACAAATGATGGTATTACTCCTGCTCTGTGATTCATTGGGAAGAACTCAGAAGCCAAGCATTTTTTTCCTTCAAACAAATTATTCAGTGAAGACTGAACAGAGACTATAAAACAACAAAACCACCTCCTTTGCAGTGGCTTTAAATATTGTTGTACATAAAATCTAATTTATATGGTATTAGAGGCTTTTCTTTGGACTACAAATCGTCTGTGGAAAATGCTATCTTTTAAATGCTTCATCAGACATCTCAGAAACTTTTATGATTATTAGTAAATGGAATTAGAGCATCTTGTAGTAGTTTTATTATATTTTTCACAGACTTAATGGATTGCAGAGAGGCTCACACTGCTGTACTTCAGGCTGCATAGCAGCTCTAAGTCAGTACTTGCTTTTCATAGGTTCTTTGATTTTTGGGAAGATAACTGCTTGGCTCTGAAATGATCCGTGCCTGATCTCAGCTGGAAGTGGGAGCAGTAGAACTTAGCTGCCTAGGTTCATTAAGAAATCCCATTAGGTCCATAAATGCCTGGCCTTCACCAACTGTTTTTGTTTCTTACTTTATCTGGCAATTAGGAGGGATTTGCTGTGCCCCATTGAGCCAGTAACAAGGTAGAAGATGGAGGGGTTCACCTCAGGTAATGTTGGGTGTTGGTTGTGTAGGGCTCATGTAATCTTAGTCCCTAAGATCCCATGATACTCAGTGGAGCTGTGGGAGTGACTCCAGACCTGCACCCTGCTGGGGTCACCAACCATAATAACCCAGAGTGCCCCAAACAGCACCAGACCTCTAATATTATGGGATGGAATTGAGCTCTCTGCAGCTAAGCTGGTCAGTGTAGGCCAGGCTGGGGAGAAATATGTTTAGGGTATGAGATGTCTCAGTTTAGGTGTCTGCTGTGTGAGATGTAAGCCTACATTGTGAATGTCTTCATTAATTATATAGGGAGACTGGTATCTTGGATGGACACGTGTTGGGTGAGGGGAAACCAGTGTGTTAAATCTGAGCTAGTTATGGGGCTTTTTCAATGGCAACAAAGAAAATGAGAAAGATTCATCCTACCATCATTGGAAACCTTTGTTTGGGTTGCACTGGTATCTACAGATGTTCTCTGTCGGCTGCAGAAAGATCCTGGATAGATTTTTGGACAGGATAACTAATCTGAAGCCAGCTCAGGTCAAATAGGATGAATCCCAGCTTTACAGGGCTTACAAAAAATTGCTGGTGCTACAGTTTGCCAGCTTTGTCCAAGTACATACCGTGTAGTAAAAGCTACTATTTCCTACAGAAGTCATGACTTCTTGTTCTCAGGTCACCCTAGTTACAACTCCATGACTACACTACTCTAGAAACTGGTCTTGCCTCCTGATTTATATAGATATTTTAAAAAATATAAGACATTACCCAAGTAGTATAGTATCTTATCCCAGCAGTGGTTGGCCCAGTAGCATCTGTGTGACAGTCCTTACAGCTCCAGTGTTTTTCCGTGTTCACAAGAGGACACTGATGCATGCTGGATGTGTGTTGAAGTTAAGTGCACACATAAGTGCTTTGCTGAACAGGGATTAATTAAAATACATGCTTTGGGGCCTTAGATAATTATGTGTCAGGGGCTGCATAATTGGCACTGTACTGAAGACATTTAATAGCTTTCTTCTCATAACTGAACATACACAGTGGTCCTGAACTGTAATTTAGCATGATAATGCCAACTTCATTAAAGCCCATGGAAAAAGCAGAAAGACATTTGAATTTCTGAGTCCTCATGAGCTGGCTGGATTAACGATTGCAGCCTCTGATCTGATAAAAAGCAGCTTCAATGGATTTTTCCACTAAAATAGCTTCTTCAGTGGAACCAAGGAGCCTCTGCATGGCTCAGCATCCCCAGGTAATATGCTAAATTTTCAGCCACTAGACAGTCAGTGCTGACAAAGAGTAGCACAAGATAAATGTGCTGCATAATTTACAGAGATTATAATACCTTAAATAAGTTTTAAATAGCAGTCCAGTGCCCAATGTGCAGGACAGTCATTATTGCTTGGGTATAATAAAAGATATTAAACTATTCCTGAACACTCTGCTCTGTATTTTCAGGATCACTAGAAAACTACTACACTAACAGGAGCTATAGAGCCTAAAAAAAATCTGAATATTTAGTTAGGACCTTTCCTTGAGACTGAGTTGTGACTGTGCTTTTCCTCTTTTCATGCAATATATATATATATAAAAACCATCTCCTGTGCTATCAGAGTGAAGGGTTTTGATGCCCACCCCAAATACAAGCAGAAAGAGAGCTTTGAGGATGGTGCAAGGTGTGATGTGGAGGTTGCATGGGCCAAACATAAGTACTGGATATAAGTACTCCAAATAGCTGCTGTTTTGGAGTACAGCTGGATATAGCTGCTGATTTGTCATTCCTAGCCAAGGACAGGGCTTGCAACTTCTCTCCCCTGCTGTTTACTTTCTTCTCAGTCATTCTGTAGGGCAGCTCTAAGATCTATTTTCTGGTGTGACCCTTGCTGAAGAAAGCCCAAAGACTTGTAAGATGTGTTGGGATGGAATGTGTTTTTCTTTGCAACTGAATAGACATGGATGTGTATGTTTGAGTTTTCCAGGATGTTTTTTCAGGATGTGTTTTTTCAGGATGTGTTGTACTGTATAAAGCATGGAAACAACCCTGTGCAATATTCACACCTCTGTGGCAAATCCCATGGGACAATGCTTTTTCAGCCAGGCAGTCCATGGTGGGTTCAAGGTCCCCTCTACCTCTGAGAGTTTGCAAGAAGCAAACAGGAGAAGAAATAAGTTGTGAGGACGTTTAAATTTTCCAGACAAGAAAACCTTTGGACACCCAGCATAAAAGTGGGAAACTGTTTTTCTGAAGGATAACTTGCTACCTCTGCCAGTCAGTGCTTCCCAGATCTTGGAAAGGAGGGGTCTACCCAGCCTCTGGGCCCATCTGTGGATGTTTGTCATGGGGTTCATCTCACCAGCCTATATTCAGGTCCTTGTTATGAATTTTTTTTCCACTGAGGGAAAATCTGATGACCTGAGCAGATAATTATTTTCTGTTCATTTACAAAGAACATTCCAAAACAAGTTCTGCTACCATAAAGACTGTAGTAGTATGCAGTAGTGAGGAGTTTACTACTAGGAAGTTGCTATTCTGAGGCAGTCCAGCCACAATATGGCCTCTTTCCTCACTCAGTCTTGTAGGAAAATATTTGGCTTATTTTAAAATAAAGAAAAAAAGGGCCACTATATAGCAAAGAATTAGGTTTAAGCGAGGATCTATGTGTTGTCATGAAATGACGGGAGGAGAAGAGTTTGTCTTCTGTGTACAGAGGTCCTACAGTTAAAATTTCCTCCTGTGAGAGCAGAGATTCAAAATCAACTCTCTGCTTCAAATCTGACAGAAGGGATATTTCGTCAGGTCTTCTCCTGGGCAGAGAAAGATCCCACCTGAAGGGACACTTAGAATCCACCCTGCCATGTCTCCTATGACATGTGGAACTGTAATCCAGTCAAGCACCCTTTCTCATGTCTTTACAATAATATTCTTTTTACTCTTCTTGCTCTTTTCTCAGGCCTTCAGGAAGAACAGTGCTGTCCATGGCAGCTTTTGCAGTTTTGAACTTTGGGGCTGCATGTATGAATGATGTGATGCCCTGGTCAGACCAATGCCATGGTCAGAGAGGTACTGGGAGCCTAGATCAGAATTAAGAATGACATTAGGAAAACATTAGGAACATGCCCACTGGCACCAGCTATAACCTTGTACATTTGACGTTGAGAGCTCTTGGGGATGTAGAAAGAGCTATTTTTGGGGAGTGAGAAACCAAACCAAAAAACCCCCAGAAAATATCCCCAAATTGATATATTTCATTGCTAGGATTTAGGTATAACACCTCCAGCCAAGACTGACCAGATGAGCCACTGCTCAGTGTGACTGCACATTGTCACAGCACAAGGAGATCTGCCTTCTATTCATGGACAAAAGCATCCTTGGATGCTCCTGCATGCTTCTGAGTAAGGAGGTTAAGTAACATTTCATTGTTTATGAACATACTGCTGACATAAATATTTTAATATCATTAAGTGCCTTCTCATCTTCATGAGAGTGCTAAATATGAAAAACTGAAGTAAATGTTATATTAGGGAACCCCAGGGAGCAGTAATAGAAGTAATATTTAAAACAGGAGTAGAACAGTAATTTATGTTTTTACTTTATTTCCCAGGAAATTATCCCATTTTTACAGCACAAAAAGAGTGATCTTGCCCAAAAAGGAAATATAATTTATGAAATGGTGTGTAACCTTAAATCAGGACTTAATGTTTCTTGGACAAGGTGGAACAGATGTTGGAAGAGCATAAAAGAAAACAAAGCTTCTTTGACAGTCCCTTGATGTTAAGCAAACAGCATGCAATGGTTAAATGGAGGGTCAATTATGTGATGCAATTTTCAAATAGGGTTTCTTCAGGAGGAAACAGCCCCCAGCAATTTCAGGAATTTTGGGAAGGGTGAAAGCTACAGTCCGAAGGACTGTAGGTATCTTGATCAGAGGGCAAACAAGAAAGTAGGCACAGATGCAGGCAGTGATCTCATCTAGTCTTTGACTGTCAGAGCTGGCACCTTCTTCTGTAACTTGAGGCAGAACAAACCATTTCATGTATGGTGGTTTGCAAGAAACTTTGGAGTTCCCCTGTGGTCCCTTAATAGTCAGTAGAAGTTTGGTACTCAGCAGTACAGACTAGATGGCTGTAATAGGGTAAGCATCTACAACAAAACAGAGAGATTGTGTTCGTAATGTCCTTTAGTGGGAAGGAAAGGGATTTGGGGCTGACAGCCGAGATGCAGCAAGTTCCGGTGGGTCCAGCAGCAAGTGGTATGGAGGGAAAATTTTGTTGGCCATGGTCTTCACTGCATACCATATCCCATCCTTTGCTGTTGAGCTTTAGCATCTGAGTGTGAGTGCTGCTTGAGAGAGTGGGAATTGCATGAAGGTGTGTGGGGAGGGCACAGGGATGTCCCCATGCCCTCCTCACCCTGCAAAGCTGCCCAGACCCTTTTTTTTTAAAGGAGTACTGTACCTATCAGTAGGACCACACAAGATGAATGGCAACCACCCAAGTTTAATGAAGGGTGTATTGCACACAAAGTAGAAGGAATATTAATGTAATGATAGTTAAGGAGGTAACAGAGAATCACAAAACTTCTAGGGGTAGACAGCAATAAGAATTAGAGTTGTGAACCATTAACTTTTTGCTGTCAGATAATGAGAAGGGGCACAGTGCAACTGATCCTCTCCACTGCTTCTCCCCTGCACTGTGTGACTTACATACACCTTAGATTATGGGATATGGCATAAAAATTAAACAGCATTTCTAAAAACCATTTCAAGGACAAAGAGAAAACCTTGAGGGAAGCTCACACCCCTAGGGATGCTGGTGCTCCACAAACAGTGTGAATTCACTCAGAAGTTCAGATTTGCACTGCAGGGATTTCTGCTGCAGGTTGGTGAGGATCTCACTGTCCCTTCAGTCTCTGTGTTTCTGTTGCAGCAGTGTCACTTCTGATACACTCTTGTAAAGACAAAATCTGTGCAAATGAGCATAGCTCCATCAGTCAGAGAGATGCACTCTGCTGTAGCCAGTTCATGTGAGATGCTCTCTGCTTCTTTCCAAGCCTCTGGCTGTATGTCCCCAGTTGTTGAAATTACCCCTCCTCAAGTACCCAGATGCTGTTCTCTTCTTGCCAGCCCTGTTGGATAATTTTGCACAGATTTGTTATGAGATCTCGCTGCTATTGAACAGATTTCTCCTCTGTCATAGGTGCATGCACCTGGAGAGGTATCAGAGAGTGAGCACCTGGACCCCTCTCTTTCCTGCATTCCAGCTGCCTGCTGTGTTTGCCAGAAGCCAAGTTGAATCAGTGGATGACAGAAGATCCTTTAACTTTCAGCTATCAATCCACCCTGATGTAGCCTGAAAGAAGGCTTGAAATGCTACTGGCACTGAAAGGCTCAGAGAGAGGTTGCAACCCAATTCCCCGCTTATGGGGCATCATTTTGAGCTATCCTGACTTTGAGTCTCCACTGCAGACTGTGCAGTATCTTCTCTTTTGTGCTTCTGCTACTGAAAAGCAGAGTTGGAGGTTGCTCCTGCAGCAGATTTCAGGCTGATAACAGCCTGTTGATGAGTGGTGCCAGGTAATGCAAAGCTCATTTATGTTCTGCTTTGCTCAGCTCTTCTATCAGCCAGCAGTTGGTTCTAGTTTCATTATTTTCAGGCTGTTACAGATACCTTAGTGTGAGGTGCAATGCAAATTAAAGACAAAGAGGTGTACCAAGTAATTCATTACCTTTCTCATTTCTAATTGTCATTGGGAAAGTATAACTTCCTCATACAGTATTTGGTACCTGGCCAAACATTAAATCTAGATGTTCATCTCCCCTGTTTACGATTTCCATGCTGAGATAAATATTGGTCATTGAGTCACTGTTATTACCTTAGAAATAGTTCAGCTGCCCAAAAACCTTGTTCCTAAGTTGAAATGAGCAAAAGGTGTGGCAAGTACAGAAAGCAGAACAGCTAGCAGAGGTGATGCCATGCCCTTTCCTTGTATACAACTTGATTAATTTTTATTGTTTATTGCCTGGAGGAAAACGCTGTGCATCACTTTCAGGTAAACATCCTGGGGCATGACTTCATTTTTAATACTTGGAGGCTATGACACTGCATTTATTATCACATTCTTAGCTATTGTAATTTGTTTTTCCTGACAGGCACATATCCCAGCCTTGTTTATCTCACAAGGACGCTGATAATGGGGAAGCAGTTTATCCGCAATAGGAACCTTTTGTGGGAAGATTAACAAAAGACTTTCTCCTCACCTCTGTTCCCTTCCCTTGCTAGCTTGATAAGCAAATAGCTGGGACTGAGCTCAGTTTGTGCACAAGAGCTTGTCATCTGCTAACTTGGAGAGAAGTGTGGGGGCAGTAAGAGTGTGTATCATGAGGATTTGATTTTAGAGAGAGGAAGATTTGTGTAATGTTGCACTCTGAATATCTTAATGCACAGATGTAGAGAGATTGCTACAGCCAATGCTTTGTGGCTAACGATGCAACATTTAAGTAATGAGTAAAGCATAGATTGACCCAAGAAGTCACCACAGTCATGACTGTGGTTTATGGTAAGCAGCCACTGTCCATCTTGCTGAATCATGTTTGTTTATTTCTATCTGTACTCCTGCATCCTTATGCACCGTGCCTGCTCCTCTCCCACTCTGCATGGGGAATCCTGTATCCCATTCCAGGGCTGTGGTTAGGTTGTCTCCTTAGTATTCCTTCAAGATTCTTATCTGCTTTTGAGTCCCTTATTAGCTGCTAGACATTCATTCCTTCAGCAAACATCATGCAACTTCCCCCAACATTCATACTCACAAGATTTATCTCCAGACTGCCTGGTTACAGGTTTGGGACTCCTGGCTCCAAGCCCATCAGCTGTTCTACACGTAGACTGTGTCCTAATTCATCTGGAGAGAAGATGATCACCTGCTCATTGGCTTTGGTGAATTTTCTCCAGTTTCCTATGTGGTTGGGATTTTTTCCTTTATTTTCTTTTCCCTCTCTTTTTTTTTTATTGTCTTTCTCAGAAGGATTATCTTTGCTCTGTGTTTTTGCAGAACCACCCACAAGGGAGTTTTAGTTCTGGATCGAGGCCATGGGTGCTCCAGCATGTGGGTGACCCACGAAGTGTCCTTCCTGGTAGTACTGGAACACCTCTCCTATGATGACAGCCTGAGGAAGCTGGGTTTGTTCTCTGAGAGAAAGATCACAGAAGAAGAAAAAATTTTCTTCTCTGAGAAGAGAAGGCTCTTGAGAAACCTTTTAGTGGCCTTCCAATACCTGAAGGGGCTACAGGAAAGATGGAGATGGATTTTTTGCAAGGGAAGGAGTGATAAGGGAGAACTGTTTTAGACTGAAAGATAGGAGATTTAGGTTAGGTCTTAGGAAGAAATTCTTTTCTGTGAGGGTGATGAGACACTGGTCCAGGATGTCCAGGGAAGTCACGGATGCCACCTCACTGAAAGTGTTCAAGACCAGCTTGGGTGGAGCTTGGAGCAACTTGATCTAACAGGAGGTGTCCCTGCCCATGTAGGTGGCCTGAACTACATGATCTTTAAGGTCTCTTCCACTGGAAACCATTCTAAGATAATAGCCATTCACAAGCTGAAAAGGGAATTTTGTTTGCAAACCATGCTTGCCTTTCTCTTGCTGTTTCAGCTGCCTGGCACAGAGAAGACACAGGCCACTTGTTTGCTTCCTAGTTCCTATGTGAGTCTGATGACATCTGTTCTGTTTGACATTGCCTGTACTGTGTGCAAAATGCTGAAACAAGGATTTTATGATTCCTGTCTCTTTGGGAACTCCAAGGAAATTAGGTGTTTGTCTCATGAGACTCTTCCAGGGTGAAAACTATTTACATAACTGCACAAGGCTGGAGTGATGCCATTCTTTTCCCTTAAGATGAGCAAGCAGGTTGGTTTGCTTTTGGCCTTCCACCTCTGCTGCATGTATTTTTTTGTCTCATGTCCAGACTGATGATTATTTCTGACACAGTGGGAACAGGCTGATTTCCACTGACCTCAGGGCAGTGTTTACACCAGTGTACATGTACCAGCTTAAATATGAAATAAAAACAGCACACGGAGATACTTAGATTTCCATGAGCATCACGGAGCAGTGAGAATGGGTCTTTCTGCTTCTACTCATGATACTGCACATATGCCCAGTAATTATTGGCCTGAATGAGTTAAATTTGACAATAACTGGCTGTGTCTGCACTAGAAAAGACAATTCAGAGGACCTGATGCTGATCCACTATACAGCTACATATCATGAGGGATTTTATTTCAGACCAAATGTATCCTTGTGCTCTGGAATAAGCATTTACACCTTATATATGGCTTGAAGCTGTCCAAAGGACCAGCCCTTGGTTTGCATGCTTACATCCCCTTTGGGAGTGTAATTTGGGTGTGTTTAGTGAATGTCTGGAGAAGAGTTCCTGCTGTAGTTTGCTCTAGAGAAAATTCATTTTGCCTTTGCCAACACTATGCTGAAGTTCAAACCAATGTGTTGGGAGTCAGGATCGTTTGGGGACGTGCTGCTAAACCTCCCTGCTGCCTTGAACCAAAAAACCCACCCTAGTGAGGGCACAACCATCATGAATTAGACACAATTAAGAGATTTTTCATGTGTCCTGTCCACATGAATTAGCACTAGCCTTCCTTCTCCCACTCCCTCCATGTTTTGTCTGCAAATGGAAAAAGTATATTAAAAAAATTATTCTGCAATGGCACATAGGTGTTTGACATACATTTGACACTCACATAGGTGAGTCTTAAGTCTTTTCTTTATGGCTGGTCTGGATAAGCCAGCATCTTGAGCTGAGGCACCTTGAAGCTGTGTGGGACTCTTTAGCTGCAGCCCACAAGGGGATGGGCAGCCCAGCCTTGGGTCTGGTCAGGTACCAGGACAGAAACAACAGCATCAAAACCCACACTAGAGACTTCTGAGCCACATTAAGAACCTGCATTTTTGAACAGGTGATCTTTCTGTAGGTAGCTTTTCCCCCCTTTTAATTCACATTGCTTTAAGCTTTTTACTTCAAGTTTGAACTTATCCTAAGAGAACACTTTGTATGACCACAATTTTCCAGTATAAGGCAATTATTAAACATGTTTGATCAGCTGTGTTGATTGCTAGATTCATAAAGATTTCCTCTTCTCATGGTAATTCAAACCTCAAAAAAAAAATTTCTTGTGAAAGGACTCAGTGATCTGTTATAAAAAAAATGCAAACAGATGTGGTTAGCAATAAAATCACACCATGGTGTTTTTAAATTCCATATTAGTACATAATTGTGTACTAAAGTAGTAGCTTAATGGTTTGCGTGCTGCAATTTTACACACCCATAATTTAGCCTGTAAACTTACCTGGCTTTCTTAATCTCATCACAGGATAAAACTGGAATTTCATTATTGAAATGGAATTCTATTCCTGCTACTCTTTATGTCTGAGTTTGCCATGTAGTACTGAAGACCTGCAGGACAGTTTACTGGGAGCTAAAGGCACCATTCATCTTGCAGCATATTAGACAAAAACCATCTTCCAGTAATGTGGATAATATACAAAAGCTGAGGTCTATTGAAAAAAAAAAAGCTATTGTTAGGGTGGGCTATTTACAATTAAGAATAAGATAATCACTAAGCCCATAAAGCAAGCATTCAGAGTTGATACTGAGATGTTTATGCCACGGGTATTCTGAGTTTTCTATAGTATTGAAAAAAACATACAAAGCCCTGAAATCTCTTTAGGGCAGTTGCTTACCACGCTATTTTAAAAGGAACTGAAACACCTTTTCATTTACAGTGATTTTATGGTGAAATTTCTCTGTCACCTGTAGATTCAGTTCCCTCTGGTTTACCCTTATATCTAAACATTTTTTGTAGAATACTCTTCCTGGCTTTAATGATTTACAAAATAAATATATAATTGTGGTTATTCCTGTAAGTCCTGACCATTTCTATGTGACAGAAACAATACACATGATTTGTTTGAAAGCAGTGTAAACACAGTGACTGCTGCTGCTTCAAGTGCTCTGCACACAGATTGCTTTTGGCTGTGGCAAGAAAATTAAATTAAATCCACAAAATGGAGACCATCGGGTAATTTAGGGGTTCTTTCATTGTTTGTAAGCTGGGCTTTTTAGAGCTGCCTTCACTAGGTGCAACCTTTCTCAAATAAAGAAGATGCATTAAAGAAAAAACAGAACAAATGTTACATAGGTATTTAATTTGTGGACCTAGCAAACCATAAATGCTGCATTTGAAAGTAGAGGTAGGTTCAATTTTTAGCAGAAATGAGTGTTATCTGAAAAGCTGAAAATGAGGTTTGGTTTTGAAAACCATCTTTCAGCAAATCTGCTGTCACAGGCGAAGGCTTTGGCTCTGTGTAGTGTCAGAGGATGAAGCCTGATCTGGTGAGTCCTCTGAAACTCAAACTGTGACATTTTGGGACTAGCTGGTGTTCTGCTGCCATGTCACAGCTGTGGGGAAAAGGTCAGAGGTGGGACAGAAATATGAAGAAATGCAGGAAAAGGCCTTATTTCAGACAGTTTTCTAGGAAAACAGCATTTCCTATAGTATATCAGGCAGCTTTTTCCATCTCAAATATGTTTTTCTGTTGTCTTCTAATGTTGGTCATCACAGGCCTAAATTAAATTTCTTGATGAAAATGCTACATATTATCACTTTTCATGTATTTCAGTACATTTTGTTTTCACAAACCTACTCATAAAAGTCCTTATCTATTCCACTGACAGTTCTAATAGAAGTTGAGCCTTAGCAGAATCCGTATTCATCCAGCTTCTGCTGCTGCCTAGATACAGTCACAGAGAAAAAATAGTCTTTCTGTTGTTGTATTAGAGATAGGAAAGGATGTAATAAGTTCCACATTTAAAAAAAGTTGAGAAAACCAGTGTTGAAGATTCTGAAAGTTTGTGTGTACTCACTGCACCAAGTCTAACACAAAAAGTTCAGATCAGAGCTTTCATTGAGGCTTGGTTCATCAGTCAATACTAAAAGTCAGCATTTCTTTTCCAGAATAAGTGCCTGATTCAGGGTAAGATTATCCTATTTCCTCTTAAACAGAGTATCCAGGATTTAACATGTATCACTGAATGAAGTTATTTTCCATGTTTTCTTTTTTGCTGTTTTTAGATACGCCAGTCTTCTGACTACAGAATATTGTTTTTTGTTATCATCTGCTTTTTGGTGAATCCTTTATGTCATAAACTTGAGTGCAACCCAGATAAGACTATTCTAAGGGAGCACCTTGAAATTTTTAACATGCAATTTTAGCCCATAATAAGTATTCCGTCACCAAAAATGTATTTCCACTATCTTAATCTTTGCCATTTTGAGAAGGTAACCCTCACCTTGCCTCCGAAGAAAGTGCTAATTAGTGGAAAACATTTAAGATCCTTTCAATATACATATAATTTTCTGCATGGGTGTGCTTCAATGTTTCACTGTGTTGAAGGCTGACAAAAGGATTAAAGGATTTCCTATAATTTTGAAATTCCCTTGGCAAATGACAAATGACTGAAAACTTACATTACATAAACTTCCAGATCAAAGAGTGATTTTCTAATCATGCACTGCTGCATTACACTGTACGGGAGTAAAGCACCTGTTTGGAAGCAAATATTTATTCTTGTTTCCCTTTGAATAGCAGACCCATTAAAACTAAAATTAGCAGGTCCAAATGAGATTGCATTTTTAAAGTCCCCAGTCATTTATTCGATTGCAGTAACCTTTTTACATCTCCAAGTATTCTAAATTAAGTTTTACTGCTGCCTGGCAAATACTCAGGCGATGGATTGTTTCCCTTTTGTCACAGTTTTAGCCAATACCCAGGTGACAGATGCTCTCTGTTATCCCCCCCCCAGCCCTCCCAGGGGAAGATAAATAGGGAAATAAAGGAGAGAGACTTTCAGTCTAGGAAAAAAAAACCTAGAATAGGCTTAGTGAAGCAGTACTAATAAATGATAATGGTGAATTAGAAATAGATGTAAGTATATAAATAGGGAACCTATGCTCCTCAGCTGGCCAGGTCCTGACCAGAAAATCCCAAACTGGACTGGGCAGCAGATGGAGGTGATGAGCACAGAGTCCCAGTGGCAGCCTGCAGGAGTCTGGGAGCCTCTGAGCCAGCCCTGGGAGGGAAGCAGGAGAAGGAGACCTGTCTGGATGAGCAGTGTTCTTCTCCAGTGGGGAGATGGGATTCAGAAGCACAGGGAGCAATGACAGAGCAGCCAGAGGGGCCAGGGGTCCTCTGTCTTTCAAACCAGGACACCTTTGAAGCACAAAGTAAGAAGCAAGGGAAACTTCAAAGAAATTACTGAGATGGGCTGGAAACTGGAGTACATCTTTTCTCAGAAATAAAATATGTACTGAAAAAAGCAAATCACTAATGAAGTGTTGGATAAGTGCAATACTTTACGTGAGGACTGAAAAGTAGAAAATAATTTGGCTAAGAATATGGGAGGATTCCTACTGCTGCTCACATGAATACTGCAGGAGGTCCTTGTTCCAGTAGTTACAATCTCTGTACATAAAATAAAGAAGAGCAAAACCAGAAGTGTTGAACACTGTTAACATTAATAATATATATGCTGCAACAGAAAATATTGCATTCATCAGAAATGAACCTTTTACTAATGGCTTTCTGACTCCAGATTTCATGGCAGGATGAATTGAAGCTTCACAGGTAAGAGATGACATCAAAGTACAAAAGATGGTCTTCTTGAAACACATTCTAGTCAATCATATCTTTTCTTCTTACAAAATTATCAAGCAGGACAAAAATGTAGGTCACCAGCCAAAGCAGATGTTCTAGTAAGTTATTTCACTGGTGCCTCATGTAAGTGCAAGTGGAAAAAAAAATCTTCTGAAGGTACCTTTTGCTTCTGTTTGCTGTGATCATTAATAGGAATTTTCTAAAAAGAGCAACACTGTCATTCTCTTAGTAAATTAATGAATTACCAATACTGTTCTAGAGGATTTAGCCTTTGGAAGTTGGAATTTCTTTCAAAATAAGTTGTGTTTACAAGAAATATGAATCTTGGGTGTTTGCTACTTCAGCTTGGAGCAACTTAAGTAGACTTGAGAAGTGGGAGAGTATTGGTGTTTACTTTAGACTGGATGACTCTGTTGATTGGCTTTTTTACCTGATCCCTGCTGGCTATAATGACATCTTAGATTCATCTAGACACATTAATTTAGGTGCCTGCTTCTTGACCTGAATCTCACATAATGAAATAGTAAAGGCTCAGTTCAACTTCCCACTCACAGACATCTACCACCCTTTGATATGTCCTCAGGTATCCTGATGAGCTACCTGTGCATTTTATGATACACCTAGAGCTGGTATTCACTTTTCATACATAGACATAGACATCTTCAAAGAGCATTACCAGCGTTCACTTTAACACACAAAATCCTAGCAACAGCCCCTTTTCTGAGGCTGGTTCACTGATGACTCATTTCTTTCTGTTGCATGGCATTTTCTTATAGAATGCAGGAGTCTTTACAGGGAGTAAATCACATTTTCACAAGTCTTAAACAGGAAACTAAACCTTTATTTTATGGTTCAGGTTAAAAGTTCAATGTGGAATTGTCTCATTCTGCAAAACTGGATGAATTTGTAGAAAAGGGGCTTTTCCCTATTTTTTTTCCCATCACCTACCTACGTATGGGATATGTTACCCCCTTTTCTATGCCTCAGCCTCTGACCTGGCTGCACTCATTATTACTTGATGCAGCAAATGCAGGGTCATCATGGTGTGTGTGTGGGTCACAGACAATTCTCTCTTAGCTGCATTGTGGTAAATAACTGAATAACATCTAAAAATCCTTATTGCACACAGATCAACTATTCAGAAGCCTAATGTCTAACCTGAGTTCTGTTTTTGAAGGACTACTGGGACCATTTATGCAGAGTGGGTTGTAAAAGTGTTTGAAATACCTTGAACTCATTCATCTTTTTTTTTTTTTCTTTTCTTCCTTTTTTCTTTTTTTACTTTTTCCTTTTTTCCCCACTTTTTGTTGTTTTTTTTGTTGTTTTCCTGTTTTCCTGTTGTTTTTTGGGGTTTTTTTGTTTGTTTGTTTTTGTTTGTTTTAGCATTGCTAGGCTTAAGGGCAAACTACCAGATTTGGAATGTTCTTTTTTCTCTCTCACTGAAATTAGTGGGTGTTTTCTTGTTGATTCCCATAGAATTAAGTCTGAATTATGAAGCAAACAGCTTTTGTTCTGTCTTTCTTCATTTTCATAGTAGTGGCAGAAGGATGAAGTCTATGAAAGCAGAGTGGATAGTTTTAAGGCACCAGTTAAGATTTTGTCTTGAGTTTAGGTAAAAAATGACCGTGGTCCAGGCCTAATGAGAAATCCTTCTATGAGGCCATCCTCACTGAGGAAGATACCTTGCTCTTTGTAAAGAATATACCCTGCAGAAGTCCCATGGAGTTCCAGGGCACTGAAGCAAATAACTGAAGTTTCTGAAGAGTGGGAACTTCTTTCTAACAGTGTGCAATGTATCTGATGGCTATTAATAGATCATTCTTTTTAGCAGATGTACTAACAGGGACAAGAATATTCATCTTTTCATCTTTTCTTTGGGTAGCAGCTGTTTCCCAGCATACTTCAGGTGTGTGTGAGGAATCTCCCTTTAATTTGGCAAAAGTAATAGCTGCAGAACTATTTCAATAATTTTGAGTTACCAGTAGGGCTTTCTTCTTTCACATTAAGATCACATGTTTAATTTTCTTATCACTAAGAAAACGCCAGCCTTTTGCATGGAGAAGAGAAAGTTCATGACAGAAATAATTTAGAGGTTTTTTTATTATTATTTAAAATTTTTAGTTTTGTTTTTTAACCTTAAATATTCTTGTAGTGGAGATTTTCCATGACACTGATAGTAAAGATGATGAAAAATCATCCACAGATCATAGAATATTATGATGTAATAGATAAGGAATTAAATGCAACTGCGTTTTCTTTTATTCTAAGTCAATTTTAAAATTAAATGTGATATTCAGATCAATGAGATGATTTTTGTATCAAATATCCTATTACCATCTAATGGAGCAATAAATATTGATGTAGGTGTTCCTAGATAGTAACTCTCCATAGAATATGATCTATCTGACTGTAGAGTGATTGAGCTTTTAGTTCATAATAGAATTTAACATGTTTTTGTGTTAATATAGTATTTTAAGATGACTGACTCCACCCCTAAGGAAAAGAAAATGACAGATGCAGATCTCTACATTAACTTGGCCATCGCTGCTGCTTAGTCTCTTTTTTTTTGTTCAAAAAGCTACCAAAATCAGTATGTATGCAGCTAAACTTGTGTCATGGTTCAACACTGACACGGCAATTAAACTGAATAACAAATACTCTCTATTAATCCCCTTCTCATTCCTGATAAAGAAAGGAGAGAGATTAAGGGAGAGAGACTTATGGGTTGGAAACTAAACTACACAGCTTTAATAAAACAATAATGATAAAAAGGAAAAATTACTAAATATATACAAATATACAGGAAATTTGATAACATGTTGCTCTGCCCTTTCCCTCAGTAACTCTCACATCACCACCGAGGCTGCAGGGCAGCCCTGGGAAAGTCCAGGGGGGGAATCCTGGGGTCAGGAGCAGTTGGGAGCTGGAGGCAGAACACACAGATTCAGGCTGGAATGGATCAGGACCACAGGCAGACAAATGGATGAAATCCTCCCATGATACCAAAAAACCCAGGGACAGGTGAAGAAGAGGAGGAAGGGAAGGGGTTTGACCCTCATGATCCCTCAAATTTATACTGAGGATGACGTGTGTGGGATGGAATACTCTGTTTGGTCAATTTTTGTAATTTATCTTGTCCGCTCCTTCCTAAAGGAGGGTTGCAGGTGTGACTTCTTTACTCCTTTTCTCCTTCTGGAGGGCAAAATGTTCCTCAGAACTGAGCAGTGTCCTTGGTTCTGCACACCAGTATCTGGCTGTAAGTATAAACATCAAGCATTATCAGTCCCAGAAGCAGACACTGACTGAGAAACTTGCTGTTAATTTCAGCAAGTGCAGCTACTTACAAGAGACTTAGATGAAAGCAAAATTACAAGACAGAAAATTACCTTTATCCTGGCCCAAACCAGGACAACCTGCTAAATGAACAGCAGCACAAAAGGTAATTTAAGTGAGTCACAATAATGAAAAATAGCTTAATTAGGGTATAAACCATGATGTATTCAAACAGGAAAACAATGCCCCATCTTCCTACCTCAACCCTTTGGTTCTCTTTACACACACACAGGAGGCATCACTTTCAAAGTGGAGATACTAAATGTGCAAAACTAAAGTGTATTTTGGATGTCCTGTCTGTCCTGGCATTGACTAGGGCCTTAGAAAAAGATGGAGAACCACTGAAGCTCTGTTAGCATCATCCAGTTTGCTTCAGAGCAACAGCTGTGGATTCAGGTGTCTCAAGGAGAGATCTCCAAGCAAAGGTAGTCAGTCCTTTTCTGGACACTCAGAAGGCTGAGAAGATTAAAAAGGTTGTAGCCTACAACAGGACCATCCCTGCCAGAGGTGCTCTGAAGGCAAAGCATTATTCTTCAGGACTGGTGCCTGGAACAGGTCTTGAGGAGGGCTTCTGACAAGACAAAGAAAATTTAACACATCAAAATAACAATGAGTTATCCCTTAACTTACGCCTCTGCAAACCTTGTTGGGTCTGATTCTTAGGTGGTATGAATTATCATGCATTACATTTTTTCCTTGGGGGAATAGAGTTTTTGACTGTATCATGATTTTAACTTCCAACTTCCAGACAATATCATCCTACCTTGGGAGAGTGCAGCAGTATCATTATCCTAACACACGTGCAGTGTTGTGGGAAAAGAACTGGCTGTGTAACTATGTGGTTACCCAGGCTCAGTGGGACCAGAGACCCATCATCCACCATAAACCTCTTCTGTGAGTCATCTGATGTTTTTTAATTCATGGGCTTATGGTTGAAGCTTAGTTGGGCATGTGTATTCTGTTGAGGAAAAACATTTGTTGAAGTACCAGTGAGAAAGTTATGCTTGCTTGGTATTTGATCCTATTAAAAATCTTCTGAATGTTACAGGATTCCATTCCCTGAAAATTTCAAAGTCAGTCTGACTTGAAAGACAGAGTGGATGTGAAGAAGCATCTGACCAGGACTCAGGTTCACAAAGAAAATAAATGTGACTGACTCATGCCATGATCTCCTTTCCCGAGGTTCCTCCTGCAGTTTTTCCAGGGATGCCTCTGCCACACAAAATATCTGTCAGATTCTAAGCTGTGAAGGTGAAATCAGTGACAGAGATCAGAACTGGCATTGTATTCAGTGCATGCTGGGAAATCCATTCAGCAGCAGCAGGAATTCCCCTACCTTGGGAACAACTGCAGCTGAGGTTAGAGAGCACTCATGTTTTAACACTGGAAGACACAGGTCAGCAGATACATTGTCTTAAAATAATTTCCCTCTGTTCAGCTGTTTTTGACTACAGTGGAGGAGCATGTTTTAGACAGCACTCCTGATTACTGCAGTGTTTTCAACAGACAATGCAGTAAATAATGTATAACAGCAACAGTGTCTCAAGGCTGCTGCATGTATTGCTGCTAAGTGGGGCATGCCAAAGAGTTTTTTTCCTCTATAGTCCAATGATTTTAGATTTTTGATCGTATTTTCTCCTTCTTAAGTGTCCAGTTTATGTCACTGAATAGACAAGGAAAGTAAAATGTTTTTTTTATGGGTTTAGATTCTTGGCTTCCTTTAGATTTGCTTAGACTTTTTTGGATACAACACCTACAAAACCAAAGGTTGGGCAATTGAGGATGGTCTTGAGGTCTGTGTTAATCCTGGGTTTAGCTTGGTGATAACCCAGTCCCCACTTGTTGAATGAGAAGTATGGAACTGGACTCCTGCCAATCCAGTTAAATGCCTTGAGTTTGAAAGGTTTTGTCTGTGAGTGTTGTTTCACGACAACTTGTCTAGTCGACTAAAAAGAACATATGTGAAACCTTGTTTATCTTAAGCATGCACAAGGTTTGCACAAGGTTTTCCCCTGAGCATTTGTATCCTCTGCTGTTGCCTGTTAGATCACATTAAGCAAATGACCAGTGTCACATCTCCTGCCTAAACCTTGCTGAGCAAGTTAATTGCCTCAGACCTTTGTTTCCATTGTGTATTCAGTGCAGCTAGCCTGATCTTAAACTCGTCACATTTTGATTAATGATTGTATTAGAGTCTGATCTTGTGATGCAGCAAGAAGGAATAAGAGTACAAACAAGTGAGTTTCTGTCAAAATGTGTAAATAGTTTAAGAAATTTTGTATCTGACTCTGAAGCCTAAAGGGTTTAGAGAAATCAGGGCATATTTTCTGTGTATGATCAGCAGGCAAAGCCCCAGTTCTAAGTACACATGTGTGGATCCAAAATAATTTCTCTTAAAACAATAAATTAAAGACTTGTGTTTGCTGAAGTGAGCCCAAATGTCCCAAAGTGAAGTAAAGAAGAGCACCTCCAAGGTGATCAATCACTGGGACTTTGCTTGAGTAAATGAATTATGAGTTTAACTGAAAAGTTAACTATGTGCCAAGACATGTTGTTACAGAAGATTAATATATTAATCTTTTTTTTTTTTTTTTTCAGGTGGGTTTAGTCAGGGAAGGAGGGGTAATAAAACTTTTTTTTAAAGAAATTAGTTCCTGCTGAAGCTTTCGATTCCATAGAAACTATTATTTTCCTATGGAACTAACTTTTTGACTGATTCTAGTCATTCCTCTGGCTGTCACTTTATCCTGCAGCTCTGTAGATTTGCTTTTGATGTGAGCTTGGTGTGTAGGGTTGGGGTCCTGCTCCCTCAGTGAGTGGCTGTGAATGTATCAAAACTGACTTTAATGCACTGGGCTGAATTGATGGCCACCTTGATCTCCTTTATGCTGAAGTTGAGGCCAAGGTATTCTGAAATGGAGAAATTGATAGATAATTGGCATCTTGGAGGGGATGAAAGAGGAAACTTGAGATGTGAAAAAGCACTATAAGATATAAATATGATGGTGACAATGGCCTTAGGCAAATAGTTTCTCCTGATTTGCTACACATTTCCTAAAGAACTGGTAACTGTTGTATGTTTGCCAGGTCAAAAAGAATTTTTTGATGGTTTTGCACCATTAAAAAAATATTTAATATGATATTGCTCAGCTCACAGTCTTTGCTGGTCTGTCTTGCCTTCTTTTCTGAATTTGATGTGATTTAATCATTCTTTATTATTTGCCTGCTATTCAGAAACTGCACATAGCTCTGTGCCTGCCAACATTCCCTCCTGCTTCACAACTTTCTCTTTTTATCTTTTGCTTGCCTCTGGCATCCTTTTTCTTTTCTTGCAGCTCTCCACACTTTTTGAATTGTTATCTTGTGTGCTAATTGTGATTCTTATCCTTCTTTAAATCTCATTTATTTTCTAAGGCTCCAATAAAAATTCCCCAGGCTCTGACAAAACCTTTTGAAATTGTCTGGTGCATCTTGCATTGACATCAGCAGTTTCTGGATGAGTATAAGCTGCTTTTCCTTATTATCTTAATTCGTTAAACTACAAGACCTTGCTGGTGAATATCCTTCTTGTATTCTAGCTTGCAAACTCTAAATATTAATAAAGTTGGTCTATGACTGAGTAAGAGAGAACTCGCTAGTGTTGAGCCTATGAACATTGAAAAGAGTTGCAGAAGAGAGATCCAGGAAGGTTTAAAAATAAAAGTTTGCTCTGTGACCAAGGGAACTGGAATCTTGGTTTCCTGTGGCTTTAGATTGTATGTTTAGCCTCCATCAAATGAAGTGCAGCTTCTGTCTGAAACTTCTGCTGAAATTGTAACAGCATTTGTAACAGCCTGCACTCAGGGGGCTTCTCAGATGTCTAACTCCATGATTAAACTCATGCTGAACTAATTTAAAGTTCCCTTCTCTGCGTCAGAACCTATTTTCACAAAACTTTTAGGGACTACATACATTTTAGACCAGCTTCTCTCTTAAATTTTTCACTGAAACTGGCCAAGCAGTTCAGATATTAAGGGAACATACAAAGGCAGTCTCATTGCCCAACCACTTTGCCTCAAACCACCCTTAGAAAAATGGTTGGAGCAAGACTCAGTATCTGAATCTTCTGAAAACTGATGATAGTTTCCTAGTATTGGGTATGGATGGAGTATTGTTAACAAAATTCTCCACTGGTTTTAGTGTACCCTGTCAGTAACAATAAATTACAATTATAATACTGCTAGTATCCATTGTCCATGGGTATGGCTTAAATATTGAAGTGTCAGAAGACTTAGAGAACAAGACTTATTCCTGTTTTACATATGATTTGTTAAGACAGTTTCATTCTAGGCAAGCTATACCAAATAGAACTCAGTAGCTATATTAAAATAGCTACTGTTTTAATAGAGACTTGAATGCATTCCTATATATCTAGGAAGTATGGACAACTTAGTCTGTAAATGATGCAGACTGCAAGAGTGTAATTTGCTTTCTGAAAATGTTTAAGGGGAGAAATCCAGACTTTTAAGCATCCAGGGGGAACTTCTGTGTTTTCCTTTTAATAGAGATTTTGCTTACGTAGGTATCATACACATCTGGCTCTCCTACCTGTTAGAGAGCACCCAAGGGCACACTCAGATTTATTTACATACTTACTCTGAATGAGGAAATAATGAAAGGATTTTGGAAGAGTTTGTTCACTGGTAGAGACTGAGTTGTTGTGAGTAGGCAGGAAATAAATATCTATCTCTATCTCCATCTATCAAAGAAAGCTGTCCATGAAATAGACAGGACTGGAGCGTCCATTCCCCAGTGTTTCATTCCCTGATGAACTTTGATGGTGGGACAGAGTTAAATTTGCTCCCATTTATTGTGCCTCCTTGCTGTGTGTTGGACTTGAATATTTTCCTGTGTTGAAATCCCAGCTGACAGCTACAAACTATCTGCCTTGTAGAAATGGCAAGTGAAAAGACAGAGAAAACATGGTTTCTGATGTGAGAAGCCACTTGGAAACCAATTTATGTTGTGATTTCTGTGGACAGCATTGTTTTCTTTTTCAGAAACACTGAGGAAGGGAGTGCCTGTAAAAGTATATTAAGATTTAGTTGCATTGTCTCCTTGAATAAAAAGTATTTTTCCAAAACATATGTTTTTTGAAACCTTTCTTTTTAATTGCAAAGGATGGCCATTGCCTTCTAGTGATTTGTAAGCATCCTGCAGTGATTAATTACTCTCCCCTTAAAATCTGATTTTATTTCTTGCTGGAATTTGTTTCACTTCAGACATTGGACTTTGTCGTGTTTGTCTGCCAACCTAAATATACCTTAAAGTCAGAAAAATATATATTTTTTTGAGTAGGTATTTATAGACTAATTCATCTCTTAAGCCAAATTGAACATTTTGAAATCTCTTGGTGCAAAGCTGTTTTTGCAGACCTTGAATTATTTTTCTTTATCCTTTGTGAACCCTACACTGACCCCTGCACTCTGAGAGTGATGATGACAAAAATTCAATGGGCTAATCTCCAGCCATAATGCCTCCACAGTCCTGTGAACAGACACTTGTACATTCCCATGGGATATTTCCACTTAGAGATTACACAGTTCCACAGCTATCCCAGACATGATTGTTAAGACTTCACATGAGTTATAGAGAGGAGATGTATGCTCATTCTTTTCTGCTTAATAATTTAATGCTTTGCTTTTTAAGCTTCACTGGTACTTAAAGGTAAACTGTATAATTTTTCTTTTCACCTCTTCAACTTGCCTGTTTATCTGGAAATCTCACAGAAAATACTTTCTGAAGTAAGAAGCACATATTTAGGACTACAGTAGTCTCCCCAGAGGTATTGCTTTCCAGTCTTAACTGTGTATCAGGCAAGTCAGTTGGGCTGAAGAAATAATGCAATCACTGATGATTCAGAGAAAGCTATTAGGCAGCTAATCCATAGTCTTCATGACTTCATTTTGTGTTCTACTTATTTTTGTATTGCCAGGCAGCAGAGCTGAAACATTTCTTCCACTCACAAAATATATGATAGAGCCCTGGGACTTGTTGCAGCAGAAAAATATAAAAAACAAGTGGCATGGGACAATTTCACAAAGAATTGCTCCAATTTTGGCTATTAAACACAATGATTCATCTGTAACCCTCAATTCAGAAAATTGCTATTCATCTTCTTGTTAGGAGTATGTGTTGTCATCTTGAGGAAGAAACTTCTGCAGAGTTGTCAAAGCCAGCTCAGTAAGCATCAATAGCCTGATGAGAAGTTCCTACAGCAGATGATTCTTGCCACTGTCAGCTTGTGTCCTCAGTGCTAATGAGAGAAGCATCCTTGTCAAAAGGTGTTGTGAGCTTCAGAACTACAGAGATGAAAGGTTTTAAAATGAAATTAAATGAGAAAAAGGAGATTGTAATAACCGCAACTCTCAATTTAAGTCTGCTTGTGGTCCTATTTGGTCCTATTCTTTTTCTTTCTCTCTCTCTCTCTTTCTCTTTTTTTTTTTTTTTTTTTTTTTTTTGAGAAGTGTTCTGTCAAAACACACTCCAGGAAAGGATTTCAGTAATACCAATACAGTTCAGGGAGATATCCAGTTTTTTCCTCTCTCTGGGCAAAAAGCAGATGTATTTTCTCATCACTAAGCATTGCTGTTGCAAGATTAATCTGAAACCAGGAAGAAAAGACCAACAAGTACTAAGGGTGATATGGGATTTATTGATGTTTCATGAATGCTGCTAGATTGCTGCAATTCAGCTGGGGAATAGGAATACTAAAGTCCTACTTTAAACTCTGTTTTACTGGAATGATACATAACATATTGGTTCTTTGCTTTAAGAGATTGTGGCTGTATAGTGAACATGTATTTCTGAAAAAAGTACCTGTAGGTTGGGTATTAAGACTGACTTTTCAAGTGGAGAGGAAATGAGTGAAAGGATTAAAGTACTATTTTTCAGCCTAAATGTATTTTTCTGGCCCCAGATTTTTGAGTAAAATGGAAGATAAATCTTCAAGAAAAAAAAAAAGACTATAAATGCTATAACTTGATAGAGAAATTTACAAACACTCAGAACAAACAATATTTCTTGTGATGGCTTTGAAGATGAAATGTGGGTCATATTTCATGTGCTGATACAAACAACAGTAGCTGTAGTATGTGACAAACGTAACTTTTTTTGAGAAAGCCTACATCGCATCAATATAAAGACCTACAACTAATATTGCACTTTGTCACCTTGTTCACTATAAATCTGCAAATGTTTTGTTGAAGAGGAACAAAGAAACTGGCAGCAAAAAGCTGGGTTATCAACTCTTCCATTTTAATTGAGTTTTTGTTGCTCTTGTTGGGCTTCAGGCTACGTTGGCCTCTAGAAGGACTGTTTGCAATGAAACCATGACAAAGAACCAGGTCCTGAATTCTTGAAAGTAATGATGCTCCACAGTGCAGCTCCACAAAAGTCAGCAGAATTGCTTCAGATAACCCCAGCAGAGGGTCTGCTCCATCTGTTCAGTGTCAGAACAACTAATGCAGGGTTGACATAATTCTTCCTAGGTTCAGTTTACTGCAGTTATTCACTGATCTCATCCCTTTCAATGTCTGTAATCTGGTCACTGGCAGCTGAACCCAGCCAGCTTGTGCTCCTCTTTGTCAATAGGTCAGGCAAATCAGACCTTTAAACTGTCTGTTCCAGGGAGCTGGATGAAATATGAATCAGGGATCTGACCTTTGAGAAAGGAGGCAGAATACAGATATGTGAAGTCTTCTGTAGATGGTTGTTTTGCTCTTGATCTGCATCTGAAAGGGATGTGCCCATATTAATGGAATTTATGCTGTGTTTCTGCAGAACATACACCAGCTTTGAGCAGGATATTCACCTGGGCTATATACCTACTTATTTGGCTTTGAGATTGAAGCAAGAGAAGTATAAACTCTGCAAGCACAGTGCCTCTGAGGCTGCTCTCATCAACAATCTGGGGTCTTGCAAGGACCTGGCCTGATTTACATGCACTAATACAGCAAACCAAGTGAGAGGCTGAGCCATCTCTACTCAGAGTCCCCCTGAACTGTTTGAAGCTGCAGCCAGACAGCTTGAGGTATGAAAAAACCTCCTGTAAAAATGCCTTCTGGCTATTTTTACCCTGCAGACACTTTTTTGTGTGTTCTTGGGCACCATCTAGCACAGCTCCATCATTTGAAGGAGGTATCCCAAAGGTGGAAGAAAGATGCTGAGTGGAGGCTGCATAGCCCCCAGCACTAACCTGCTGGTAAGGAGACAGCCCACAGCTAGCCCATGGCAATACACCTATTTACTCAGCATGTTCTCCTTCCCCTTGATGTGCAGCTATGAAACTCCAGCTTAAAGAGGTCTCCTCCTGCTGCCACAGAGCCTGCACCAACCAGGCAGCAAAAATGAAGTGGGGTCAGAATAGGAGGTTTTGGTGTCTTGGGATTACTGCAGCCTCATGAAAGCTAAAGAAACCTGAAATACGTTGTGAATTTGAGGGAGTATGACATAGGCCTGCCAGCCATCTTTTCATATTTCCTTGTCATTTGTGCTGTTGTGTTTTGCTATACCTCCTAATCCAGCTCACAGTGAATAAACTCCAATGCAGCTCAGAGTGCTCCAGCAAGGGAGGGAATGCCAAGACTTGTGTTGAAACAAGGACTGCAGCGTTGTGCTTCCTGCAATGTTGTGATGGCATTATCAGTGTCCTTAAATTTGAGTTTACCCTCAGGAGCAAATCCTGGGCAGGAGTTACTGCAGGAAGCTCCAAAGGGAATGGTCAGGTTGCCAAATATTCATTTAAACAGTGATTTCTGCACAATTCACCCTTGATAGCTTCACTGTCTTTCCAAGCACAGCTCAGGAGAGGTGTGAGGGAGAAGCAGCAGCTGCATCATGGGGACCTGCATGTTCTAACCAGAACTCTGAGCTGGGTCAGTGGCTCCACTGCTTAAAGGGCAACGTGAGAATGTTTGTAGGGACATGTGCCAGAAGATTGTATCGGGTCCTGCCTGTGCCCTGAGCCATTTCCTGTCCACCAGTGCAGTGGTGCAGGTAACAGTCTGTGCTTCCACCCAACACAGACTCGTTTTCTGGAGTTACTTACTTGGAAAAAAAAAAAAAAAAAAAGCTTAAATCTGGATAGAAATTCTATCAATGCACAAGTTACTCTGCCTCGGGAACTAGGCAATCATCTAAATCAGTTCAACAGAAAGCAGAAATACCTGCAGTGAAAACAAACAAATAGTAGTGGTTTTTTTGGTTTTTTTTTTCCTGGGCTCCATGATACTGGTAACATTTAACCTTCTCTCTTCAATAAATATCTGTCCCCTGAGAACTCAGGCAATATTTTAAACTCAATTGTTCAGTCCAGCAGAGCTCTAGAGACATCCTGCTGTTCTAAAATGGGGACTGTGAAGCTAGACAGCAGCATCTCTTATTATAAAAATTCCTAGTGATGCCATTTGGGAGTCAATTCAGTATGCAAGAAATGTCTTGGAGCAGGATAGAAGCTTTTCCATTTTTCATTCTGCTCCGTGATATTGTCTATGTGGGAGGCAGCTGTTTGGAGGCCTGCAGGAACTTGAGAATTTGACTGAAAGCCATAAACTTGCATAAATATATTTAAAATCTTTGTACAGTTTTCACTGGAATCTGTGCTTCAAGTTTATTATGGAACCAAAAAACGTTTGCCTATTACCTTTTTTGATGTAAATGGTTTGATGTGAATGTTTTGGAACATTAATTTGAAATATTAAATTATATCTACAGTAAAGAAGAGGCAAAAGTACATTCCAGAAATCATCCTCTGTGAAAGAAATGAATTGCAGAAAAAATTCTGCAGCATCTATCCTTATGTCTGTTTGCATCTAGGGCTGCTGCTTGATGTCTTTCACGGGTACTTTCAAACTGTTTTGCACTATCATGTTAATTAAAATGATGTTTTTCATTAGTTTCAGTGATTATTTTAATCCTGATTTTTGAAGAAAGAGATTTTGACAGATAATGGAACATGGCATGGTGGTGGCTACAGGGAGCTCATTACCCTTTCCTCAATTCATTGTAGTTTCATCAGTCATTAACTCCACTTTAAGCTTCCCTGTTGTTAGAATGTACGTTGTGAATGACTTACTTTTCATATTCACCAATGTGCCACTTCCCATACATAATACAAAAGCAGAGTGCAATCACTGGCACTATTAGAATGCTTCAAAGGGTTTGAAGAAGTGGAAGAACATTTGCTGAGGAGGGAGTGTGTGTGAGTGTTTGAGACAGCAAGACAAATAACCTTGTAAGGCTGAAGAAAAATGTAGAAGAGAAAAGGGAACTTGCTCTTTCTTATATGACAAAATCATGGAGTGAGTTAGGTTGGAAAGAGCCTCTGGAGATCTCTGGCCCAAGTCCCCACTTGAAGCATGGCTTGCTCCAGTGTTAGGTCAAGTTGCTCAGGGCCTTTCCAATTGGGTTTGAATATCTCCAAGGGTGGAGACTCCTCACCCTCCCAGGACATTGATTCTACCCTGGTGGAAGAGCTTTTGCCCTAATTTCCCACGCTCTTCTTTCTTGCTGTCCTTGAAGATGTGGATGACATTTGCTTTTTCCAAGTCATCAGAAGCCTCCCCACTCATCATGACCTTTCCAAGATGATAGAGATCAGATTCATAAGAATATCAGCCAGCACCCTTGGATGCACCTTACTGGCCTCATATATCTAGTACAGGATTAAATGGTCCCTAACTTGACCTTCTACCACAAATAGTGTTTTGCTGCCCCTGACTGTCCTAAGCACAAGAATGTGGCAGGGCTGGCAGAAGACCTTCCCAGTAAAGACCAAGGCAATGAAAGAACCAAATACCTCAGGAATTTCTATGTGTGGGATCAATGTCCCTACCTATAGAGATGTACACATATGTGCTCATGACTTTACATCACACATCCCACCCCAGCCCATCCACACGTGAGGGCCAAAGGGACCCTTCACACATACAAAACTTTGTGCCCTGACATCCCTATTTCCTTGTAGCTCTGCATACAAAGACCTTCACCTGGGACCTGGAAGCAAGCTCCCCACAATGGATTGAGCTGATAGCAGATATATAGCTGGGCTCTGTTTTATTAGTAAATTTACTATCCCATTTTTGTTGCTTATGGGGTGCAACAGGTTGGAAAGATCCAGAAGGGAAGGGTCCCCCTGGAAAAGTGAAAGGATGGCTGGTTATAAGTCAGCTCTCAAGCACACGTATGCAGACAAATGCAGAACAGAGCACTTCAGCTATCTCAAGATCCAAAGTATAAACATGGCACAGGCCTGTAACTCACAGAGCATATTAGGCACTGAAATTCTTATTTCTCATTTTATTGACAAATGCTGCAACAAGAGCAGAAAATGGCTAAGATGAATCTTATCTCAAGACAATGATTGCAGCAGTAATCTGGAAAGATGTAAACTTAACGCATTCTGGTTACAGAGTACTAAAGAGAGTGACTCAGTCCATAGGAGCACTGTGCAACTAGTGCAGATGTTTGCTGTGAAATATTTCTTAAATCACCTCTCATATTTATTGAACTCTGTTTAGGAAGTGAAAGTGCCTTTTTTGGTATAATAATCAAAGTGTCAGAAAACAAATGCTTCTTGGCTGTATCTTTTGACCATCAAAGACAACTTTATTTAAAGAAAGGACTTTTTAAAGGGTAGAAGACCATGGAACACTTGCTCATAGGCAACATATTTTGGTCAGTCCCAGTGCTGCTTTGCTTTACTTGAACACAGAATCTTGCAGAAGACACAATATGTACAATGGAAATAATGGGAAAAGGGAGCTTCCCTTCCTGGAAAGCTCATTTTGCTGCTCTGACTCTTGATCTCTTTCCGTATTTTCTACGTGAAATATTACTAAACTAGTAAGCTCTAATGAACCCCAGATATATGAATAACAGATATAGCCCTTTAGTTTGCTTTCATGCAGCTTTAATATGTCTCAGTGTCTTAGGAAGGTACATGGTTTTTCTAAGCTGCTGCTTTTCAGTCCTCTGGGTTGACAGGCTGCTGGGTTGTCAGTACTGGGAATAACCTGGGCATTATTTTTGACTGAGGTACTTGCCCCTTGCACTTGCTTGTGTCAAATTCTGTGCACTTTCAAAAGCCTGTTTCTCTCAAATGTCTTGTCTTCATCTCAGATTACTGACTGTAATTGAAATAATCTTTCTGGAGCATGACTGCTTGGCCATGCACTGTCTACTTTGCCAATTTCATCTATTTATTTATTTATTGATTCACTTTAATGCAGGAACACTTTTCTTAAGTTTTCTTAAATTCTTTGTCTTCAGCATCTGTTTTCTTTGTGCATTAGTGTTTCTTTAATGTTTCCATTTATCTGCAGCCAAATAAGAACTATCTGTTTTTATTGGGATTTGGATTTTCTAAGTCTGTAATTAATTCTGATATTTTCCATTGCACTGCTGTAGATGTTGGTTTGTTCAGCTCTGAAGTTCTTCCCAGGAAACAGTGCTAGTATTTAGGTAGTGGGAATATGCACACAGACTGATTCTCTTCCATTTGCAATGTTTCTTCCTGAGTGATTTCTTTCTGGTTCATCCTGCATGCTTGCAGATGCAGTGCAATGACACATTTTTACCATGCTTGCATGTAGGTTTACTGTTTCTTTCAGATCATTAGCTGCTCTTGAAAGTGTTTGTTCCATTACCAGTAACACCCAAGCTGAACCTCACTTGTGATGAAGTACTTCCATGTTTGCAAAACCCTCTTTGGTGATACCTGTTGGAGTTTCTCTTTTGGATCTTGCAGCCAGTGCTCATTGATTAGTTTCTGCTTTGAAACTGCAACTCCAGAGGAAACTTGGAAATGTTATTCATAGATCTTGCTTAGGTCAATATAACAAATGTACCATCTATTTCAGTTTGCATACAAATCTTCAAGTAGAAGAAGAACCTGCGGGGGTGTAAGAGGATAATAAACAACCTGCTCTGTGCTTCTGCAGCAGTACTGCTCCCAGCCCTCCCTGCTGCTTCTGTGGAGAGACTTTCATGTCTCTTAACAGCTCAAAAGTTGGTGTTTGCTGCTGATGCCAAAAGGTTCTTCTTCTCTTGGGCTCTTCTTGTATTGTATCTTCAATGCCTATTGGCCAATTTAGCACAGGTTCTATGAGCTTTGCAGGGAGTTTACATTTGCCCCTCTGATTTTTGAAACATTTTATCTTCCAACCTCAGCACATACAATATTATTTGAAAATGAGATTTACAGTACAAACCATTTCGCGACTGAGAATAATATGGCTCTCTAAAGTAAGGTTTAGTCTTCTGTGGCTTCAGACCCTCTGTTTCAGTAATTTTTAACATTTCATAGAATTCATAAAATCCAATTCCTTGAGTTGGGAGGTATCTTAAAGATCATCTAGTTCCAACCCCCCATCACGATCAGGGTCACCTCCTACTAGACCAGGTTTGCTGTGGCACAAATCCCTGTGCCATCAGCCTGCTCTTCCGTGTTTCTCATATGCACAACATCTGGCTTCTTGTGCTGTGAAAGTTCCTTGGAGACAAACATATTCTTGTAGAATGCTTAAATTCTACTTTGCAGTGGTAAGGTGGGCACAGGTACAAGGGCTTCAGCTCTGCTCCTAGATTTAGCATCCTGTTTTCCCAGTTTTCTTTCTCAAGGCACAGAAGTTGCAGAAGTGTAATTTTAGTTTCTTTTCTGCACCTTATGGCCTCTTTGTGAGGGAAAGGGAATGATCAGCTCCTTATTTTATTAATCTTGATGCTTCCACATAATTTTGAACCAGTTGCATGTCAGAATTGACAACTGTGCACTCCAAGATAATAACCAGAATTCTTCCAAGATGAAGAAAATGGTGCCTACTGAAACAGAAGTTACTGTGCTAGGGAAACGTGCCAGAGGGCCACCTCCCTCTGATGGAGTTTTGTAGCTACCCCCATGCTACCTACACATGACACTCATCTAACCTGTTTTCTAAAACTCCTATATGAGGAAGATTCAGCAGCTTACCTAGGTAGTATGAAATAGATTTTTAAATTTTTGATATAATGTTATCTTTTTCCTTGCTCTTCTAGTATCAAGGAGAAATCAGATCTGCTGATGTGGCTCTTCCCTGAATGATGTCTCCTGCTTTTGTACAGCAAATGCCACAGACTCCACATCTTTTCTGAACTGCTGTGATTTTAATGATGTTTGATCATATTTGTATTCTGAGCTCTGTATAGGATGTTCTTTTGAGGAAACAGTATTTCCCAATGTGTTTAATTTGACTGCTTGCTTTAGTTATACTTGGCCCTCTGTCTCCATTTTGTATGTGTGTGTTATAGGAAGACTATTTAATTTACAAGATCTTTTAAGAACAATGCTTAAAAATGCCTTTCTCTGACACACACATCTCACTGACTTTTTGGTACATTGGAACAGAAGCATGGTACACCGACATTGCCCTTTTCCATTGCCTTTGCAATTCCTGCAATTTCCATTGCCTGCAGAGGGACATTTCTGGAGATTTCTGGACATTTCCTGGTGCTTATTGCTGTGTTACTGTCATTGCTTCCTGCTTTCCAGCCTTTACAATATACATCAAATACTTCTCTGTCACATATGCTTCCCAAATTTTTTTGCAGATACTTATAAATCTTATCTTTTTGGCGTTTCTCTAAGGTTTGTTATAACTGTTTCTTTTGCTTCTTGATATATCTGTACATACCTTGACTTCAATTGTGTCAAATCCATACCAGTAGAGCTCACAGAGTTGTTTTTTAATAGTTATAAGCTGTCTGGTTTTTAATAAGAGTGTCTTCTGTGACCCCATCTTCAGAGGAAAGGGTCTTTAAATTTGCCTCTTCATTTTGTCTCCTGATCGCAGTTTTTTAATAAGTAATGCACAGTGCTCTGGACTTGATAAGGATCTGTAAATGCACATCTTTGCTGATTTTTTGTATTGTCACAGAATATATTGCATGCATAGCAGGAATTAAAAAAGTAAATGAGACTCTCTTCAAGCGATTGGTAGAAGGCTCATGTTGACAAGTCCTATATCTTATGGTGACAAAAGTGATTGAGAAGCTATTGTGTGGGGGGATGCTGCTGAACCTCATAAGCAAGGAAATCATGCTGGTGGATGTGAAGTTTGGTGGAACCCTGATGACACTGAGTGGGTAATGGTAAAAGTCAGGATTATGAAAGGAGGGAACAAGACAAAAAGCAGGATCACAACTTTTCCTATTTTGCAGAGCCTTTATTCTCTCCATTGACTGTTTCAATACTGCAGGTAAAAGGGGTTGTAAGGTCCCACAGGGTAGATACAAGGATGAGAGAAACAAGGGCACAGCTTGTGTTACTGTCAGCCCCATGGAGTCAGTGTGCAGGGAGTGCCAATAGGCATGGAGTGCATTACTTGCAAATCATTGCATGGCTACACATCAGGAGGCCTTTGCTTTCCTCACCCAAGAGTGATGTTCTACACAGTGATGAGCAGAAATGTAGAATAGTGAAGATACTGGAGTTGTAATTATCAGTCCCAGAAGTAGCATAAACAGTGATGACTTAGATGGAGTTAAAAAACAGTCAGGGTTGTTCTTCATAAAGTTGTAGAACTGGATAGCAATCACAGCAATATAAGAAGGATGAAGAATAAGAAGAGGGAGCTGTTAAGTCTTAACGCAGGTTGTTAGTTATCCACAAAACTGTTGCAAAGAGAATGAATTTCAGAGAGTCTGTTAAGCAAGTTCTATGAACATGCTTCTGAAGGACTTTGATAAAGATGATTAATATAAATAGAATATAGTGAACTTTGATTAAGTACTAACCAATAGTTTATGTGCCAGTGTCTAGACAAAGGCCATGTTATGTGAGAATTATAATGAAATGAGATATTTATGATTCATAAGACTTGAAGGAAGATAAGTAGTGAAACAGTAACAATGGATTTCCAGTAGGAAGATTTCAGCACTCACAGAATTGGTAGGTGCTGCCTGGCAGGCAAGCCTGATGGAACAGGGAATTTAAGAAAGTTGGCAGTTCTTTGAAGAAGAATATTAATAAAGTTCTCTTCTTGTGGAGGAGAGATAAGAAGTCAGTATGAGATCAACTTGGCTAAATCATGAGCTTTTCATTGACTTCAAACACAGAAGGGAAGGATACAGAAAGTAGAAACTAGGTCAGGCTACTAAGAAGGAGAACAAAGGCATTGCAAGAGCTCTCAGTGACCTAACCAAAAAGATCAAGACATTAAGTGAGATGAAATAGCAAGGTTCATTATGTATGAGGAGTCCAAATGTTGACATCTAATAGACAGATTTGGAGAAGCCTCAAGTGATGAATGCTTTATTCTGTATTGATCTTCTCTTGCAATCAGGTGGAGATCACTATTAATGAAAGGGCCTAAAGGAGTGAGATGCCAGCCTAAAGCAGGAGAGGAACACAGCAGAGGGAGTTTTCAAAATGATCATGCAAAAGTTTTGTCAAATCAGTTTGAGCAGCCCTTAGCTCTTTTTGTTTGAGTGCTTTGAGATAAAGAGATACTGAGATAAGAATCCCTATCAGTACACTGCAATCTGTCAAGATCATAATTCAAAACAAGGTATGATCATCATGGAATCATGGAATAACTTGTGTTGGAAGGGAACTTAAAGTTCATCTTGTTCCAACCCCCTTGCTGTGGGCAGGGGCACCTCCCACCGAAGCCACATTCAACGTGGCTGTGAACAATTCCAGGAATGGGGCAACCACACCTTCTCTGGGCAACCTGTTCCATGAATAGAAATATGAAAATACTATTTAATAGGAAATGACTAAATTTATGTAGGAATAATCAAGTATTTGAATAGAGGAGGAGAGGAAAACTATCTGGACATCCAGGGATGGGTAAAGACTATACAGGTTATACAGGTTCTCAGATCAGACACATGTGATGCACAGTCTGCATTGTGAGGTACTTCTTCTGTGTAGCAAAGGGATGGCCTTGGATGGACAATTTTTCCATTATTGGTGCTATCATTCAAGCAAGAGCTGACCTATTCTGTAACTGAGAATAGCTGGGAGCATGACCTAAAAGGAAATACTGGGAGTTTGGTTTGTTCAATATAAAGGAGGAGAGCTCACAGAGAGCATAGCCCCTTGCTTATTTAATTTTCTTATTATTTTCCCTTATTTTTTCCTCTATTTTCCCTACTTAAAGAAAAAAGTGTGTCTTTTGTGGATGTGTTTTGAAAGTGGAAAAAGAAAGAACTTTACCTGCAGCAAGGAATATTTAAGTTGGGTTTCTGAGGCTTCATCATTAGAGCTGGTTTAAGAGTATATTTGACAAATATTCCTCAGGAATGTCAGTAGGGATCTTTCTTTGATGGGAGATCGGTGCACCAGTTAATGCCCTCTTGGATTTCTTCCAGCTTAATTTTCTATAATGTGAGTGAATGAGATTTTTATTTGCATGACTGTTTGAAGGCAGCGATACTTCTTCATACTAATGTCATACTGTTTTGTGAACAGAATGACATTAAGATGAATAGAATACTGCTGAGAGCAAAAATTTGTTATTTCCCTACCTTTAATTTCAGATGCCCAGTCACCAAAAAGAGGGATAATCTCACATGGCATAGCTGATTGCTCACTTTAATACAGACTGAAATAATATATAAGCTTTTGATCTAAAACTTAACTCTGAGTGTAATGTGGAAATACCACATTATTACTTCACAATTGACAAATGAGGAGAAAAATTGATGTCTTTCAGATAATTTGCTTGTAATTTAGGAAAGTCTGTTCACAGTCTGAAATGAAATCAGTTTTACCAGCTTCTGGGAATTTTTCCCCCAATATTCATTATGCTTCAGAATTGAATACATCTGAAAGAGCATCTTAAACAGGCAAAATATAAATGATGAACATTGAAGTTGGCCATGTATTTAGGACTAGTTTGTCTATTATTTGTCATGTACCAGTTGTAGACATAGATGGCTCCTCTTAGACTCAGAGATGCTTCATGTTAAGACAGAATTTGGTGTGTTCAGTGGCACTAAAACTGTCTGCAGGCAATATTTTAAAATGTTATGTAGTCTCAGTTCTCTAAAATACCTTTAAAAAGAATTTCCTGGAAATGAATGCTGCTGTGGGTTGGTCAATACATACAAACCCAAAGTCATCAAAGTCTGATGACTGAAAATACTTCTGAGGAACCAAAGACAAGAATGAGACTTTTCCTCCTAATAAAAGTGTTCTTGTGAGCTATGAGTACTTCTGATATCTGGATGATTTTTTTCAGGACAAAGAGAATCACATTTCAGGGCTTGTTATAGTTGCATTTGCATATAATTTGTTTTGGTCTACAAAAAAAAAAAAAAGCTGAATTCTGTTGAGGAAGGCAGTTTGAATACAATCAGAATGTATAATGAATTTTTTGTTGTTGTTTTAATATTTGTTATTTCTTGTGGGAAGTTTTGCATAATGCAACGTGAGAATACCTTTAACACTGGTGCTAAAAAAAATCAATTTTTTTTACAAACTCAGGATTTAATGAATGCAGGAATATGTTATTCCTTGCAGTCATTATTTTGAAGATTATCCCAGGTTATTAGATTTGATTAAAGGATTTTACGCTTGGCTTGCTTGAGAGCTGAGGATTAAGCAATAAGGAGCTTTCTCCTGTGTTGTATCTTTGAGCTTATCACTTCAGTACTGCAGGTCTCTGATTACTCACCCATTTTTTGTAAAACATACAGATTTTGTTCTTTTACAGCTTTTAGATCAGTCAGAGCTATTAAGTCTGCCAGGTGATTTCCTGGCTGGCAGGTCCTGTTGCATGCTAGGTTTGCTTCTCTTGGTTAACCAGGGCATGTCCACTGTCACTGTGGAGCACTCAGCCCATGTGGCATCTGCAGAGATGGCAGTGGCAGTGGGGATTGAATTCACCTCCCTGTTAGCAAACACACAGAAATTTTAGGGCTCAGAAGCTTTTTGATTTAACTAATATGGTGGAACTGGCATTCTTCATCTTCACTCAGAAATAAGGATGCTAAATAAGCTTGTTCACTCAGAAATAAGATACTAAAGTGGCTTGGGGTGCCTGACTGGATTGTTTGCCTATTATACTGTAGAGCTGCTGCTGACCTGCCTTTGCCCAGGACCAAGCTTCATCTGTTTCTTCCTTCCAAAGACCACTTGGAGGGAAAAGTGAAAAATCCAGATGCTCACTTCATTTTCACAGTGATTTCCAGGCAAGAGAACAAATCTATTTCCACTCTATGGAGGCTGGTGACAGAGGGTGTAAGTGCCCTTTTGTACGTTCACCTTCTAAGGCAGTAAAGCGGCCAGAAGAGCATGAACAAAATTAGAAGTTAACTGTGAATTCTGAGGAGGAAAAAACATCCTGCACATAGTCCTGCCTCCAATGTCCCAGGTGTCAGGGCTATAAGAGGTCTTCTACAGGTCAATGTATATGCCTGGCTGTTGGGATATATCAACAGCAGCTTGTGTAGCAGGCATATTTGGGTGGGAATGCTGCCACTTTTGTCCTTCCCAGCTAAAGCCATAAGGGTTTCAGTAGATGTTGTGCAGAAGGCATCTCTGCAACCCAGTATTCCCAGATATTATTTCAAGTATTGGTTAAAATTCTAGGATGTGGGTTTGTTTTGTGATGATCTTCAATGTCACTGGATGCACCTCACAAAATATGGTTGTTGTCCATGGCAAATGACTCCCTTTGTCCCTAAACTGCTGCTTCAAAGTTAGAGCTTGTGTTTCCCAGACACTTTCTTGTGATGATACCTCAGCTCACTTCCAGTGTAAGATGAAGGACCTTGGAGCTTAGGACAAACAAATCTTCGCTTTCTTCAAACTAAAGTCCTGAAGACAGATCACCAACAGAAGTATCCCAGAAGACTGACCAGGCTGCTTTTTGCTATTTCAACACCCTTACAGATTCCTTGGGATGCTCTTTTAAATATGTGAGCTAGTGTTCAATTTAGTGTACAGAAGCATATAAGTACAGTTGCTGAGCTTTCATAATCTCTAATATATTTATTTGTTACTGTCCCATTTGATTTCATGTTCCCACTTCGGTCTTTGGCTTTGATTTTTTTTTTCCAGCTTTGACCGCTTTTCTATATCAAAGAGCTGAAAAACAGATACCATTCTTTTACTTTTTATTCCCTGAGGTATGTCCCTAACTTACTGAGCCTGTTAATTGTGTGTGTGGTTTATCTTTCTTCAAACAACTCATTTGCAGAGTTGCAGTTCAAACCTGTTGCTACAGTTCTGGTGATAGTTCTCATTTAAAATGACTTAAGTCTAGGTTCAGCAGAAAATAGCAGCTGATAACCCATGGGACTGCAGGGAAAGCTGTGGACCACACATCTAGAGTCAACTTGTAAAATGTAAGATTATCTAGGTGGGGGTTTGGGGCATAGAAGGTGTGAGGTATTGCCATGCCAGAGGAGAGCTGTGAAAGCGAACCAAGCACATTTCCAATGGTAGAATCATTATGGATGGAAAAGACCTCTAAGGTCATTGAGTCCAACCATCAACCCAACAGCACCATGGCAGCTAAAGCATGTTGTGAAGTGTTATGTCTATAAACCTGGACCTTATTCAGAGATTAAATCTTTCACCTAAAATAACTTTAGATAGAACTGTTTTATTAGTGTTCCTAGACGTACAATGAAGAGTAATGATGATAAATCATTAGTATATATTCTGCCATTTTAAAAATTAAATCTGTGCCATGATGTGTTTTACTGTTTTATAGATATTATATGAAGCCCATTGGGATGTTCTCATAAAAGGTGCCAAATAAATTTTATTAAGCCTTGTCCTGCATTGTGTTTTATTGCAATATTCCATTTTTTTCCCCCCACAGAATCCTCCACGTGAGAAAGACATCAAAGCTTGTTCTGGCAATATTTAATGAAAACACCTAATGTGTGTAATTTTCATCTCTGTTCTTCATAACACATTGCCTTCTGTCATTTTGAACAGAAATGGTTTTGGGGAAAAAATACAAAGGGAGCTAGAACTGCAGGAATAAGAGGGGAGGCAGGGAGTGTCTCTTCTTGTTTGTATTTCTTCTCTCTGATTACACATCAGTTGGTTTCTTTCTGCTTCTTTTACCCTCCCACTTAGCTTTGGCAGGCTTTCCTGTGGCTTAGCCACTTCTGTAAAGACAGACAGCCACAGTCTACACAGGACAGAAGCAAGTGCTGGATGTGGCTCCCATGCTCCTGACATCAAATTATCATCTTTGAGGGTAAGCAAGACAACCCTGGGGCAGCCTCCAAGCTTGAAGACCCCTCTTGGTACAAACAAGCTGAAAGATGCTTATTTTGTCAAGCCTCTGAATGCTTGACCTTACAGGGGAGAGGAAGATGGGCCTTATGGATGCTATCCTGAAATTAAGTACATAAACTTAATTCCTGTATTTGCCACAATGTACTGTCTGTATATTGGTTTAGTCTTGGAAGAGGACAGATATTTTATGCCTAATGATGCAGATCCCCTGTGTGCTTTCAGTACGTGGATGCTGCAATGTTATGGGGTGCTTAAATGATAAGATATAGCTCCCCTAGTTTCCAAGTTAAGATCAGAAAAGATTACAAGTGAGAATTCTTAAAGCAAAAGATTCTTTCGAAAGGGTCTCATGAATTGTCAAGCTCCTGATGTTTCTGAGAACTTGTCAGTCTCCCCCTCTATATTTGGCAGAACTAAAGGTGTGCCAACTAACTCTGCCCATCAGCAGATCTCAGGCAGTACAGGACCTAACAGGGTTGCTGCCTCTGAGTGAATTGCTTGAGAAGTAATGTCTCTTTAGTTGTGCCTTTTGAATGATACATGCATCTTCTACCCACTTCAGCATCCAGTTCAGCTCTCATCTAATTCAAAGAGTGAACTAAAATCGGAAAACAAAAGAAGGTTTTGAGATGTGCTCACTTCTTGAAAAGTTTACTTTCTGACTTTTTCTCTTGTGGTCTGTTTTTGCTGCTAGAAGTGTCTCTGTAAGCCCATTGCAGCCCCAGTATTTGCTACACACGATTCTATTCATCATTATTTTCCCTCCTTTCCATCAGTTTTAATCACAGTGGTGCAACCAGATTCAAACTATTTAAATATGCTAATATGGTGAAAGGTAATGGAATGGCTTCTTATATACAATTTAGAATCCAACAGAGCTTTCTGACTTATTACCTTGGATATTTCTGCTTGTCAAGCATATTATATTGCCACTTTCTTTCCTTGTGGTCTGACTTATTCTTTGGATTCTTCTTGGTTTATTTCATATTCTTCCCAAATTATATTCCTGTGTTTTTCTCCCCACAAAGGTGACTTTGTAAAACTGCACAACAAATTGCACTTGATGGCACTTCTCAACCTACCAGAAAATCGTGAACATTTAAACAGTCACTGAAAGGCTTAAAAAGATAAAACAGGAATTCTTGGAATCCTTTTTTGCAATTTAAACTTTAGACAGCACTAAGTAACGAGATATAGGAATAGAGTGGTAGCACAGCATTGCCAAATCTCCTGGCAAGGAGTTTCAGCCCTATGACATTATAATTACAGGGCTGATGTTATTGCCAGATGTAATTTGGTCAGCTAGAATTAAGACTTCATTTCATGCTCCTGACTAATCTAATAATAGTGGCAAAATATTGGACATTAGCACTCTTCAGTGTAACCCTAAATGTAAAAGACAGCCCAAGTCCCAGCAGAGAGCTTGGCCTGTTTTATAATTCTGGCAGACTTAGAGGGAATGGGAATAGAAAAGCAGCTTCACTGTGTTGTGACTGCAGAAGGGCTTGTCTGGAATTGTGTTGGTGCTGTGGAATTTGGAAGAGGATGGGGCCTCTAGGTAGCTTTCTTCAAAAGGAAGATGTTATTTTCTTCTGTGTTTACAAACCAAGCTGGTAAAGAAACTGTTTGGAAATTCATGAGAGAAATGTTGAAAATACTGTATTTTTTAGGGTCTAAATTGCAATGTTTAGAGAAAAGTAATTTGTGAAATCCATGAGCTATGATTTTCCAAGTATTAAAATTCCAGAAAAAGAAGGGAAGTCCAATTTTTATGCATTGTCTTTTTATGATCCTTGGCATACCGAGCTGTGCTATTGCAAACCTATTGGTTATGCTGGAATAAACAAATGCTCATTTGCAAGACACTTTATGTCAATGCACACTGTAGACAGTGGTGGTTAGATCCCAGCTGCAGTAGTCCAAACACATATTGGTAAGACATTTAAAGAAAATGTTGATCAGTTGGAGAATGAAATCCAGAAGAAGAGGCCTAGAAAGTGTGACCTCAGTCCTCAACTTGCTGAAAATATAGACTATGAATTTTGCAGTGCTCTTGGAGCTGCACAGGAAATAGTGAACTCAACGCCAGAAAAGGAGCATCAGGTTATAATTAAATTCAAGTTAGGAAAAATTCTTCCTGGGGGAGCTTTGTAGCTGTGTGGGAGATAAGAAGCATTTGTTATTAGAGGAAAAGACAATTGCTTGGGATAGTCCAGGTCCAGCAGAATTTCAGCTCAGACATAGCCTGTAGGTCATCTAGAGTCCCTTGTATTCTAATTACTGTATCAAATGTAACAGTAAAGTATGAAATAACAAAAAGATATTATGAAATAAAATACTAAAACCAACATGGTATCTGGGAGGTCAGAAACTCTTTTTCCCAACAAAGTCCTGATTCTAGGCTCTGGGCAAATAAATGGTAGATGAATTCCATGTGAAATGTAGAAAGCATTAGAGAGATTAAATAACATGGATATCATTCTTTTCTAAACAGGATGTAATTTTCATGCTTTGCAGCAAAACAAATATGAAACTGCAGTGGTTTGCACATACTGAAAAATTGTAAGTCCAGCAAAAATGTCTCTTATTGTCATGTAAACCCAGTGCAGTCTCCTTGAAAGTGACATGGGAGAGAATGAACTTCAGCAAAAGGAGGTCGTATCAAGGAAACCTTGGGGCATCTTCTCTAATTGTGTATGCATTGCATGTATATTCAGAGAGTTTTTTAAGAGGTAACCAAAATCCAATTCTTACAGGGATTTCATTCCAGCAAGATGAATCATGTTTTCTACCCTGGCATGAGAATAATCTTAATGCCATTCCTACAAGACACAAAATAAGAAACTTGCTTAATGTAGGAGCAGGCATCAAACCTTGGCAAATAGTTTTAGTAATTTTCTGCTGTAGAAATGCATCTACATGTGCAGGAATACAAGATTTGCTTCTCAGTGTAAAAAGTTATTAGAAATAAATCAGTGTATGTAAGAAGAAGAGACAAATGTAGTTAATACCTCTTAGTGCATTCTTCTCCAAATATGAAACCTCTGGCAAGAACTGCACCTGGAAGCAACTGGGTAGTGTTAAGTTCACAGCCTTCACTAGTGGAGGTCTCAATACAAGAAATGATGAGCTCCTGGCTGTAGGCTTTACTGAAGATACTGAATAGTTCAAGACATACCAATACAAGCTGAGTTGAACTTGCTGTCCAGCTCTCCCAAGTGATCAGCAAAAGGCATTTAAATGGGAAGTAGCAGGAAACTTCTGCCCTGGATCCTGTCACCTTCCCCATCCAGGGCAAAGCTCTTTATACTTTCTAGTGTTTGTCCATGTATGAACTGGGACTGATAGAGTCAGATCTGAAGATAATGACCTGTTGTTCCAAATAGAGCTTTGAATCAGTACAAAATTCATGTTGAGTGCTGAAATGCTTTTATTCCTTTTTGTTTTTGTTTTTTTTTTTTTTTTTAGTTAGTATTTTCTCACTGAGAGATAATGAAAGCCTGCTCCACCATTCGTCATTCCAGGTCTTACTATGATCCATTTCTGAATGTTTTAATCTGATTATACCAGTGATGTAGCTCAGACAATCATGCCAGTGAAGTGTAAGCTGCAGGACACTGTCTGGCTTTTCTCTTGGGTGGGTACTTTTTTTCAGGTGGTGTTCCTATTTTTTTAAAGAAAAAAATGACACTGCTGAAGGTTATTGTAGGAGAAGAGAGGATTAAGCACAAGGTTAAAATGGGTTAATAACAGCAAGGCAGAATAGTGGTGTGAGAGCTTATCAGCATTGCTTCCTCTCTGCATGTAGGAAGGGGCCTGGATGCTGTAATCATTCAGGTGGGGATGGTTCCCCTGTCCTCTGGTGATAAATTTTTACTGGCTCTGTATAAAACCATAAAATTAGGAGAAACTTTAGAAAAGAAGGTATGAATAATGCTGTCAAAAGCTGCAAGAGACAAGAGACAGAAAAGACCAAACTTGGTTTTGATGTTACATTGGCAATCTCAATCTTGTCTTGTTGACTTTGAAGAAGAGTAAGACAGAAGGGTGATGACTGTTGGTCAAGGTAGTTGTATTGATGTGTATTTGGCAAAGTGTAGGCAGCTTGTACTGAGGGAGAGAAGTTCCACAGCTTATTCCTTTCTTTGAGCAGCACACAAATCACAGCTTACCCAGTGGCTGGGTGAAAGAAGTATTGCAGCAGTAGCTGCTATAGGCCTTGTCTCTCTCTCAAAAAAAAAATCCCTCCAACCTTTCTATTTCAACAATTCTGGCAATACAAGCAACCCAGACCTTGCTTCACTTACACTAGTGTAGATGCTATGAAATGTTAATATTAGTAATTTATAGAGGTATTTAATAATAAAGCTGTTCCACCAGGTTGAATTGAGAACCAGTTTACAGTGCTTGAGCAGAGACCAGCTTGAGGCAGTTCTTTGGACATAGCTAGGACAGGTCCCACCAGAACTTCTTAAGCCTTGTCAAAACCTTTCTTTTCTGTTCAGTCTTAATAGAGACATATAATAGAGGCACCAAGATACAGAGGTTGACAAGAACAATACAGCTTAATAATTACCCAGATAACACTAACAATGTGGGAATAATTAATTGTTACACATAGAAATTAAAATAATAAACATTTCCCTGCAACTTGCAACTACCTGCTGCAAACCACATCCTGGCCAGCTCAAATTGCCACTTTCCTCTGTTACACAGTAAGTTCCAGATGTGACAGACTGTTCCCATAGGATCATTTCTTTCATTCATGTTTGTGCTTATTGCAGATTTCTTGTGTGTTTGCATGCCTGTGCAGTGGACATCAGGGGACATTTCACTGACAATCCCTAAACTGCCTGAGTCAGGTACGTGTCAAAACCCTGTGTATAAATCACAAGGGCACACACATGCAGGTCTACTACTCCAGCTTCCCACCAGGTAAAACACATTAAAGGCATTATTGGACAAGGTGTTAAGGTTCTTTGCCTCATGTCTTTTGTGGTATCAGGGCTTCAAAATTACTAATGAATTTTCACAGTCATCCCCAAGTCTACCCTAAAACCCTTGCCCTTTAACACTGGGATTTGGAAAACATACCAATTATCTGCATGATAGTGACAATCCACCTCAAGGTCAGCTAACATATGTCCCTAGCCTGGATAAAATACAAAGGTAGAATAATTTAGTTCCACTTTCCCCTCCACAGGTCACATTAACTTGAATTGCATGATGTTTGTTGCTGGCTGTGATTTGCCTGTTCAGACCTGAGAAACCTGTGTCACTTCAGATGTGGAAAAAGTGGAAATCTTGATAAACTGTATGTAAAAGAATCATAGAATCATAGAATCATAGAATTAGCCGGGTTGGAAGGGACCTCAGAGATCATCAAGTCCAACCCTTGACCCACCGGAGCACAGTTGCTAGACCATGGCACTGAGTGCCACATCCAGTCTTTTTTTAAATGTCTCTAGGGACGGAGAATCTACCACCTCACTGGGCAGACCATTCCATTGCCTGAATGGAAAAGAGACAAAGTAGAGATAAAAGAAAGGGGGAGTAAGTGAGCAAGCACATCTGTGAGGGCAAGAAGCTGCTCTGAACATCTAGACAGGGGATTTGCTTCAAATTTGTTGCAGAGAAGCTGCAGACATTAAGTAGAAATCTGGGGATGATGCAGGCTGGGTAGAGCTAGAGGCAGGAGAGAAACAGCAGGAAAAGAGATTATTGTATACAGATTCATGTAGGGCCTTTAAACAGAAAGCTGGTAGGTATGGACTTGATCTGTTAGAAAAAAAATACTTAGATTCAGTTGGAAAAAGGGCAGAAAGGGGATTTATGGACCTCTCTGGGCAACGTTCAAAACTATGTCTTGTTGTGTATGTCACTCCAGCCAGTCCTATTTCCCCTGACCATCATATATTGAAATATGGACCTGCTAGGAAGGTAATGGAGAGAGACCAGAGCACAGAGAATGTGGAGAGCAAGGCAAGGCTGATGCAAATGTGAGCAATGGAAAAGGCAATAATAGAGCTGCAGGGATCCCTGAGCCAGCTGATCAACATCTTTTTGGTAAAGCTGAAAGCTCTTAAAGAGCAGTCTGCAGTTGATGGGCAAGAAGAGAGAATCCTGCAAACTGATTATCTTTCCAAAAGAGCACTAAAAGCTTGTACAAAGTCAGAATTATGTCCCAGCTCTTCTGCCATGAGCCATTGAACTTACAGAGAAATATGAAAGTGTCATTTTTTGCCAGATTGGATTAGTGAAATAGCTGCAGCTATTAGAAAAACTTAAAGCACTGTGAGATACAGTTATCCTACAGAAAATAATGGGCAACAGTATAAAAAATAGGTTCATTTGGCATTCTGGATACCTAATGGCTTTGAAACTGCTGATGTTAAAACACTGGGAGAAGGGGCTTATGAAAAATGCTCGTATGTATATATTAACTGTGAAGTCACTTAAGGATCATAGAGAAAAAAGCCTTGTCTCTTGTTCTTATATACTTCCTTGATAGGAAGTTCTTTCTGTCCTCCTGTATTGGCTTCTTCAACTTTTGTCATGTCATAAATAACATGGAAAATATATATTGAGTGAATAGACAACTTGTATTCCTGCTCTGTCACATTTCATTTCTTAGTGGAGATGTCCCACCTGGGACATGACAGAGGGCACAGATTCCTCAGCCCAAATTTTCAGAGTTATTACATTCAAACAGAACAAAAAAGTTTTCTGAAAAACATTACTGCAATGTCACATTGTTTCCATGATAAGAAAAAACCCCAAGACCTGTGCCCAGCAAGGCTTCCAAATTTGCCACAGTGGATGAACTTGGGACAGGGCTGGAGAAGCTTCCTTGGGCAGGGATGGAATCTGGGTCTGCCTGGAAAGCCACAGTGGGAGTCACAGTAACAGCATGTGTGGAAATGTTGTGATTATCAAGTCTGGGCCTGGGACTGTTCAATATTTCCTCAACTTCAAAAAGCATTTCCATGGTTTCAAATCCTAGCCCAGTGACTCCTTAAATTATTAAAGCAGCGGGGTTTTTATCCTACATTTATATTCCACAAATATGCCACTGTTCTCCGTAAACAGACTTCACAGCATGAACAGTGTGAAGAGCTTGATTAGTTTTCCCCTTGTTTCTGCTGTGTTTTATGTTGGATTCTCTTTCTGCATGGCTGTAGTGTGCAACTGGGAACACCATAGTGGGATATTAATTGAACTTTAAAGACTGTTTCCACTGAATTTAAAAAAAAGCAATAGAAACGTTTGGCACAGGTTCTGCCTAAAAATATAATTCACTGTAAATATTAAAGTTTTATTTGATAGTTTCAGGGGTGCTTGGTGAGAAAGACTCAGCAAAGCTCCCGTGTCTAAACCCCACTGAATTTGCCCATTCTTCTTACACTGCAAGGTTATGATTGCTATGAAAAAACAGATTAGCTAACCAGCAGGAAAGAAGCATGGATGTATCCAATCTTGTAAGTGAAGAGGAATCTCAATAGCTCAGAATAAACAAACTGGAGATGATAGGTGTCTTCTAGATTATGAGTATGGGGAAATATTAGTGGCTGCCTGTGCTTAATGGCATTGCAGCATCCCAGTTTGTCTCAATTATATCACAACGCATCTAGAGATCAATATGCACTCATTCTGCATACTTGCACGGCTGAATGATTAATTTAGCAGAAAAATATAACAGAATGATAATTCCCTTCTGGAAACCTTTTGAGAAGCAGCATGTTTCCCTTTTAAGTAGAGTGGGAGGGCTGTGTCTTTTGTTATGTGTGATTTCCAGATAGTGCTGCTCAGGTACCAGCTTGATCAGTTAAATAAGAGGTGATGAATGAAGGACTCAGAGTGCTCACAGGTGAGGGCCTGTATGACTTCTTGCTTCTGTTATTCCCTTGGGATGTGGAAGATTGAGCAGGGGTTATATCCTCAGTACATTGCCTGCTGAATCCTTTTCTGAAACAAATGGTCTTGCTCAGAGATTCCTGTTCTACCATCATGCTTCTTTTTTTTCTTTCGCGGCTTTCAGCATGTTACTCAGTCATTGTTCAGCTGTCTCTTGAGATGGAGAGTTCAGCATTTAACTGCGTTTGTGAGTATTTTGTATTCTCCTTTCAAAATATGCTCCTTTATAGTCTGAAATGATACTGCTTCACTCTGCTTCATACATCTCATTTTGCTTGCAGAAATCTTTTTTCTCTGTGGGACACAAAACAGACATAGCCACTCCATATGACCTGAACTCAACCCCCACCATAATCCTTGACCTAAGTAATTTCAGATATACCCACTGACCTCCTCACAAGAAGCCTCATATCTGCTGCTGACTTTTGTATACAGTATACCTTCAAGTCCTTACCCCACCTCAGTTCTCAGAGTTGGTCACCTTGACTTTCTGGGTGACAAGACTGCATCTTCCCCTGGAGACCTATTTAGAGCCCTTTTCTCTTCTCAGCCTTTTACATGGGGCTTGGCTCTTCAACAATGTACCTGCTTGGAGATGATCTCCATGCCAGGCTGTCAGATGCTGTTGCTCCTTCTTCACCACTTCTTCCCCCAAGCTCCTTCTCAGCATCTCTGATGTCAAACTCAGGTGTCCTAGACTCTTATGAACTTTGAAGTACAGACTGAATACTATTGTGCAGAGACTGTTTGACACTGAGGTATGGAATGAAATGATGATGGAGAAGCTGTGTGTGTTGTTGCTTTCATCCCATGCTCAGGGTGTCGGTAGCACCTAAAAAATGTACTTCTCGTTATAGAAATTTTAAGTACTTAAGTGGCATTCATTTTCCAGGAGGAGTAATGAAAGTGGTGGCATTTGGGCCACTTTTTATGCTATGTTCTGCACACTGCATAAAAATGAGCAGTGTGCATGTGTATGCATTACCTCTGGAGTCTGGGTGAAGTGTGTCTTTGCACTTTGGCAGAAAGATGTTCAAATCCCAGCCTCGCCTAGCTGATAACAGTGCTTTCCTGTCCTTGTCATCCTGAATCTGGTAGAATGAGGGCTGAATTAATCTCTTCAGGCATCCAGCTCCACTACTAAGTTTTTTTTCCACTCCCAGACTCTGGCGTGGGTTACAGGAAACTGCTGTACCCTGGCCAAATTTTCTTTCTGATCAGTTCTGTACAGAGGAGATATTACAAACAGTTCATTTCCCAGACACACAGAGCAGTGGAAATAGTACTTTCTAATTAAAGATGGAATTGCCACTTAGGTAACCAGACAGGCATTAAGCCACCTTCTGAGATGAAGAAAATGGCTCTGTGTCAGAAAACAGGCATAAATCAGCTGGAGATGTAAGCTTGAAGTGGTTTGGGGGATTGACAATATAAAGAACAGCTTTTAGAGCTGGTCTAAATAGCCTGTATTTAGTTAAGAAGTAACATGAAATATTGAAGGGATATGCTTTAGACAAACACTGCTCATCCAGTTGGATGCAGGAGTATCTTCAATAAAGGCAATAATTTCTCTGGCCAAGTGATATAGGAGATAAGAGCTATTTTTATAATTGATCTCTTTTGATATTACAATCCAAGAGTATTGAAAGGAAAGGGAAAGAATCTGGTATGAAGTATGCTTTGGGAGATTGCTGAACCTGTGAAAGTCAGAATATAAGGAAAACAAGAGTTTAAATCAAACCAGGAAAAACATTTGCATTTAAACTGTCAGGCCTTTTCATGCTTCTCCCTCTCCAGTTAGATACCATAACTTTATTGAAAGATTCAGAAATACAAAAGATAGTTACCATGGGTCACATCTGCAGCCCTTTTTTAGTAAAAGACTATTTTTTTCCAGAAATGCCACTACTGTGAGCCACTGCCTCAGTGCTTTGCTCCATGGTTAAGTCCCAGTGAAATCAGAATATGTCAGTGGAGGGAAGTAGGAACAGGAATATTGGTGGAATCTGTCCCAGAAATGTAAGGATTAAAGCAGATTTCTGATCAGAGGGATTCTGTCACTCATGACCTAAATTCTCTACCTGTGATCCATGGTGGGTAGCAGCTCCTGCATATGTCTTCCCAATGAAAACCCATCATAGTTTAGGGTTTTTCTGTGTGTCTGTTTGCTTCACTTAGCTCAATGTGAAGGACAACAATGTCTATGGGTTGAAACAGCTCATGGGGCTCTCCTGTGAGTAGGATGAGACAGAAAAGAGACCTTGTGTTTTTTTCAGTGCTCATTGGCAGAAAATATCTCCTTGGAAATTGTCTAGAGCCATTAGCATTTCAATTGTATGAGTATCCTTCCTTCATCCATGTAATCATAGTGCTGCCACTGCTCCTCATAGACATGGAGAAAGGAAATAATTATTAAGGGGGAAATGAGACTTCAAGGTCAGGTTTCTATCTGAATGCTTCATTTTTCAGACACCAGAAGTGACACAGTCCCTGGGACCTCCCCCATGAACCTTACCTACCTAAAAATAGGTGTCTCATCAATGCAAAGCAGTATGTCCATACATATCCTCCATATACGTAAAGAAAACCTGTACATCTGCCTTAACCTGTCACTTCTAGATGGTCCCTTTCAGGGGGAATGAACCTTTCTTTCAGTGATTAAAAGGAATTTTCTATACTCTCCACGAAAACATGGCTTTCAAGGGGTTGGGAATTTGGTTGACAGTGGGACTTCTCTATTCCCCATACAAGTTATTCAGACTAGAACTTGCAGTTTTATATTTTCTAAAAGTAATGTACAGGCAAGCAAAGTATTTGGAAAAAGGGTATATAACACAGGGCATGATTTCCTGTTCAGGCTTTTGTCCAATTTTTTAAAAATCTGTAGAAAATGGGAGTCAACTTTGTTGTACTGAAATGCACTTGGCTCTTACCTTTGAGTGTGGAGAAAAATAGCATACAGAGCTGAGGAATATTCAGTGCCTTAAACCTCTTATATGGACAGAAAATAGTCTTGGTTCCTCGTATGATGTCAGCTCACTGGTTTTGTTGCACAAAAATGTGCAGCAGCCTAATTTTCTGACACCACAACCTGATTTTCTGACACACCGATAAAACCTCTTCCATGGCTGGAATAAAACCTCCCTGGATGGTTCCCTGACAGCTCCTGGGCCCATTGGTTTACAGTGAATATTTTTTTCCTTTTACATTAGTCAAAGGGAAAGGAATTTTCAGGAGAAGCAAATGCCATGAATTTTTCCTGAATTTTCTGAGCCAATATCTTTCTTTCTTCCCTTCATCTGTGAATCAACGAAGGTTGCCTTGAAGATCTAGCCTTGTTTATATTTACCCATGTGGAATTGCAGGGCTTGAACCTTCAGTGGCTTTCATATCATTGTGCTCTGAGAGAAGTGAGGATAGGGACTCAACATAACATTTCTTTTCCTGTCATCTCCGATGATGCAGATGCACAAATGAGGTTTTAGCTGTTTACTTGCATGTTAATTTTAAGTTTAATTAATAACCCAAGGGGTGCAGGGAATTAGTGTTTGACAAATAGAAAAAGACACTTTTGGTAGGAAAAGGAAGCAGAATTTATTTTTAAGCTCCTAAGAGGCAGTTGGAAACTATGAAGAGAAAACAAAAACAAAGTAGAACTATAGGAAAAGTACTTGAGAGAGTCCTTTCAAATGCTCTTTCCTCTAAACTAATGATTGCAAATATAAAGACTGCAGCAATTTTTCCCCATATTTCATTTGCTAGAGGAACAAGAGACAGTTTGAATCTGGTGGTCTGTTTTTTGGGAAGACATGGGACTAAATTACGAAGGTGAAAACATTGTCTATAACCTCTGTGCTAGTTACATCTTCCTCCAAAAAGCAGACAAAGTACCTGTCTGGACAGACTGTTCAGCTGACTGATATTTACATTTTAAAAGGTTTTAAGACATTTATACTCCTCCTACAAGTTTTCTTACTTTTATTCTGAGGCTGTTACCTCATCCATCAGCCATACTGAATTAATGTGGAGTGCCTGATGTATTTTCTCTTAGGGGCTACATGTCTTGGTGCTTTCCTGTTTGTGACTTTGTCTTTGTGTCAAAGCTTTCTTGTCGTGTTCCCTCAATGTTCTCAAGGCATTCAAGACTGGTGTAAGTTAAATGGATGCCATAAAATAAAATTTATGTTTAACTTGTCCTTAAAAGATCTGTAGCTCCACTGGGCTGAATCTACCTGCCCTACTTTTATTTTGCTTTTTCTTGCACTGACCTATTTGTTCCTTTTTTTTTTTTTTTTTTTTTTTTTTTTTTTGGCTACATTCATTGCACAGCCAGTCTGTGGCAATTAAGAGAAGTACACTTCTACTGAAAAGTGTCCTTGGTTTCCCTGTGGCCAATACTAAGTCATGAGCTACAGGGAGGGACTGGCTGAGGATCCACCATTTACTTTCACATGTCTAGAAGCTATCTCACCCCATATTGAGGGTGTAGAAATGGATCAGAGGAGCCTGAAAACCTGTCTAGGGAACCTTTGTTTGGTATTAAGTCAGGAATTAATGGAAAAGAACATCCCATATAATTTTATCCCTTGGTCACTCTATGTTTCCTGTAATCCATTAGTGGCTTTATTTCAGCCTTGTGCTGGTTGAAAAGTCAAGAGGAAAGGTAGCTTCCTCATCCTTATCTATCCACTGCTGGGGCAGAGGGAAGATGGCTTTCAGGATCACTGCCAATCTGCTTTACCCCTAAATTTACTTCCTAACTTAAAAGCAGCCTTGGTGAAGAATCTCACCCACTGTTTTTTCTGACTTCCTTCATAGACTGCAAGATGGTGCCACAGGTCATATAAAACTGATGAAGAGTCAAGACCTGGTAAGACACGTACAAGCACTTAAACAATTCCATCAGTTATTCAGAGGACAGGATTTAACCCAGTCTCGTGTAATACTGTTCCCAGTGTATTTAGGGGTGATACCTCATCCTTTCTAGCTGTACTAGGCACTTATTCACCTGGAAACACAGACCAGCAAGATCAAAGAATGTGAAGCAGCTACATTCCACTTGCAAAGTACTTAAAAGTTTTGCACCTCTGATCTTGGGCGGACTGTCAAGCGTACAGCCTCTGCAAAACATGATGGCTATGCTCCAGAGCTTGCTTTTGATTTCTGAGAGACTCTGGAGGGTGAGTACTTGATTTAAAGTTAGAAGAAAAGCTACAAAAGTTCAATAGGAGCAGGTGAAGGGCAGGAACTACCGTGCAGCTCACGCATGGAGGCTAAGAGCTCATGGTTTCACCAGCATTTAAGCTCTGAAGGATTATCTCTTCAGAACAGGATTTTGTACAAAAAGATTGTCTCAGTTCCTCCCAGCAGCTGGAGGTCCTTCTGGCTTGGTTTTGTTTTAAATGTCATTCAGCAAGTCTGATGAGCATGTGGAGAGGCCACACTCAGTCACCCAAGCTGCAGGTCATGAGAAACAGCTCAGAACTCATCACCAGAAAGGGCTCCTTCTGCCACTGTCACGCGATGGGACCTTTCTCAGTGACTTGGTGTTGTGAGAGCATCACATCAAGTTCCCTTGTGAGGTCTGTTTTTCTCCTTGTTGCCTGGTTAATTCCCAGGTGTTCCCCTAGCCTGTTCTGGCTCTGCAGGGAGAGGTACAAAACTCTGGTGCTTGGCACTGGGCTCTCTTCTGTTCTTTACTACACTGTGGAGCATTCAGAGAAATTTCAGTGTGGCTGATAGTGAAGTGAATTTACACTGGAGTTTCAGAGTGAAGAAGCTGGCCCTGCATAGATCTATCTACTTTGCCCTGGATAAGATGTTCTATACAACATTAATTCTGCTGCTTTACATCTCCCTTGAGAAACTATTTGCTTTTCCTTGAAATATGAAGTAGTGCAATGGAAACTTAATTAGTTTCTAAATGCCATGTCTTTCTCCTATTTTTGAGAGGGATAAAAACTACAAGCAGCTTGAAGTACATATTCTACACTTGCAAACAATCTATGTCTAGTGTTTACACTAAGCTAGCTATCATTATGTGTGTTTTTTTCAAAACCTTTTACAACTTTTCCTAGAGCTCCAAGCTGTTAGTGCATTATGTAGTTATTTATGGAAAAATATAGTATGTGGTGCATGTGGGGACACAGTAACCTTCAGCAGCCCTCTGGTGAGTTGCTTAAAAGGAAAAAACCCACTCCATGTTATAAATCTAACAGCTTTAGTAAAAGTAAAAGGCATATATAGGTTTCTCCTCCCCCTTCAGAATAAGCTGAAGGCAAATATTTTGAGTCTTCCATCAGGGACTAAGTGAAGGATGCTCAGAGCTTCCTCTGTGAGGTTCTCTGAAACCACAGGCTAGGTTGTCCTTGACATGAATTAATGAAAAGGCATCAACAGCATCCTGGTTCGCAAACCAGTACTCATTTTTCTTTCTTTATGTAGTCATCTTTTTCTAGAACAAAGACAGTATTTTCTAGATCTAAGAGGTATGTACATATCTGTGTTCTGGTACCCCATGTTCCAGAAGCTGGACTCCTGTAGCAATATTTTTATTGCAGGCATTTATTTTTTTCATTTCTTAGTGCTATTAATTGACTGGCTATTTCAATAAAATGTCAAGATGGACTTTTCTTCAGCAGAAGAATATGCTTTTCTTCAGCAACTTTCTAAGTTATTTATGGAACAGGATTTCTACCTAATTTTTTTTTTTTAAATATTATTTTTTTCTTCCTTCTTTCACAGACTGCTTCCTCCCTTGATGAAAACCTAGTGGTTTGTACTACTTCTTTTCATAGAGGAACTTGCCTCCTTCCTTCAGTTCTTACTGTAATAGAGCTTTGCTGCTTCTGTGTTCTGTAACTCAGTAGTTCATATTCCTCTTGCTAGGCTGGTTGGCTAAATTCCCAGTTCCATATGTGATGCTATAGTACTGCTTATCAAGATGATAGATGAGTATCTTGGCTCTTTGGGATCTGAACAAAAATAATGATATGTAGAAGGGAGAATTAATGAATTAAATTAAATTAATGAAATAACTTGTAGAATAATGATGTTTCCTGGTCTGCATTCTGCATGGTATTCCCCTAATAGAGAAGATATTAACCTCACATGTGTCTCTTTTATCCCCAGATATCTGTCCTTTTCTTCCTCCCACTGGTATATTTTGTGTCTTATTCCTGTGCAGCTCTACAGAGGAAGCCCACATGGACCAGGAGGAAGAGAAGAAGATGATTCAGAATATGTGTGGTTTTGTCTAGTGGAAGGTCATGAGGCTCCCTCATGTGATGAGTAGGATGAATTTCTTAGACTATTTGGAGAGACAGTGTGTGTCTACATACACATGGAACTGTGTGAGAAAGGGCTGGCAATAGATCAGGGTAATGAAGCCTGCTGTTGGTGTTCTCTCTTTTGGAAGGGAAAGACTGAAACAGCAGAACAATGGAACTGAAATGGAGTGTAGGAAATGGTCAGAAAGAGCCATCAGTTTGATGCAGAGCACTCCACAGATCAGTGCTAGAGCAGGCTGGTCTTTCTAATTACACCTTCACCTGAGTCACTACAACACTAATTCTGGTATTACACAGTTCACTGCTCAGAGTCCTTTGAAGGAGTTCAGCAAAGCTGCTTTGTCCTTTCATATCTTGCTTTTCCTGGGGCAAAGTTAATTTGCATTCTCTTTTGCTTTCCTGTACTGCTATTTTCCACATTATGGAAGAGCCTTGGTACTTTTACAGTGTCTCTTATCCAGGTCCATTGAGGAGATCTCAACAACACTGCCTCTTTCGAAGTCCTTTGCTGTCACTGGTAGTACTCCAGAGGTAGACATAAACCAGGCCTAATGACCTTTCCTTCTCTGTTGAAATACACCTGGCACCATTAGCTTCAGACATGAGGCCTCATCTTTCGAAAAGCATCACTAGTTTGATAGGTTTGGGGCCTGGTCTGAAGAGCCTGGTGGTGAGGGAGGGCAAGAACCACATCCCACCCACCCTTCACACAGTTTCATCCCTGAAAATGTTGGTGTTTACTGATGTTGATCATGAGCACAGGGCAACTCCAAACCGGGAGCTTAGCAGGAGCTGTAATGAGTAACTTGTGGAGGAACCACATTAGCATGAAGGATAGCAACTGTGCAGACAGAGAGGGCTATGCTACAAACAAAAAAATAAGAGCTGAACCGTATCTACCATAGTCTCTGCTCTTGCTTCCCTAGAGGCACAACAAGCCTCAAGCCCCAGTTTGCTTTTCAGCCTCTCGATGTAGATGAGGGAGATTCTTCCCCACTTTTCCCCAATTTACAGCCAGGACCAGTCCCCAAAGGTTCAGGAGATGAAGGTAGGCCTCCTAGTTCAAAAGTTGCTACTGATTTTGCTGGGCTGTTATCCATTGCTTGTCTTTCTCCAGACATTTTGTTTGATTCAAGTGTTGATGTGCTGCTACGGGACATGGTTTAGTGGTAGACTTGGCAGTGCTGGGTTAACAGTTGGAATCGGTGATTATAAAGTTTTTTTCCAGCATAAATGATTGATTGATTAATTCTATGATTGATTTCTTTTTAGGAGATGCTGAGTGAGCAAACTTGAGAGAATGAAAAAAAAATATATAAAGTGTCTTGATTTATGGTGATGGAAAGAAAGAACTTAGCACAATATTTCTTTCCCCTGCTGTCCCACCCCTGAGGCAATGGTTTTAAGACAGTTCAGAGTGTGGCCCATGCTTTGCAAAACACAGATTACCTTTCTTTTCCATAGTTCTGTGAAATGGGTTTTCCCTTGTTTTAATCTTCCTGCTCTTCAGCTCTTTTAACATTTCCTTTAAGCTTAGGGAAGGACTAAGTAGCTGTGAGAATCCCCTTCTAAAAGACTTAAAACTCTTTAGGTGGACATCAGAAATCACATTCATCCCTCCAACATAAAAACCTATTTGTATTTTTGACTTCTCTCCCTACTGGTCTGGTACTGGTATGCAAATAAATATTTGGATCCACTTAAGGAGTTTTAACTGTTATTTACTGTTGAACACATCTATGAATTATAGCAGTAAGGCATTTTTGTCTGTGCATCCTTTGCTGTATGTTTGTACCTGAGCTGCAGCAGCTGAAACAAGTTGTGATTTAAGATAGATGGAACAGCTTGATTGGGGTGTGGTAGAAGCACAGCTGTCCCCAGAGTAGTAAGGAGCACTTGTGTGATGAGAATGATGTTTTCTGGTGTTGTACAAGGACTAGGAATTGTTTGATAATACCCTGACTGCTTCACGTGAGCTAAAATGCCTCCAGTTTGTCAGCCCTGGAATCAGCATCTCCAGATCTGTCCAAATTCACTGATGACAGAATTGTCTCATTACAGGAGAGTACCAGAACCACACCCCCAGCAACACTCTCAGCATTTATGTCAGCAAAACTGTAGCAGTTTCATAAAGTGAACTATTTCCTAACTAAAAAAAAAAAAAAAAAAAAAAGAAAAAAAAAAGAAAAAAACAATAAGTAAAAACGATAGCTTAAAAAAAGTGAATCTGACAAAAGTAAATTGAGTTCAGTAAAGTCAAATAAGATATGTTTTTTTTTTATTTCTTGACTCTCCAAAATCTTTTTAATTTTAGGTCCTGGTCACTGAAGTGTTTTACATAATGAGATCACTGAAAATAATTAGGTATGTGTCGCTGATGTAAAGGAAATTCCCATAGCAATTGTATATGAGCTGATAAGGCCTTGCTGCTGCTGGAGCTTTTGGAAAGAGGATAATTATTGTAGAACTGTTGTAGTCATTAGTCAGTGGTTACGTTAAACTGTCCTGGCCTGTTAAAGGCAAAACCAAATATAGGGAAATATTTTTCCAACAAGGATACTGCTTAGTGCTGCTGCTGGCATTCACCTCCGAAGAACCGCTTCAGCTTCCTAGAAGGAGACATATAACTGAGAAATATAACTGAGCTATAATTTGGAGAGGACTCTGTTTCAGATGAGAAGACAAAAGTTGCCTGAATAATCAAAGCTGGGCTTATGGTTTCGTGTAAGTTCTTATCTCTTCCTTAGATTATCCAACTATTATGAAAGGTGGATCTCACCTCCTGCCATTTCCATCCCCAGGATCACAAGGGTCTGGTAGCTTGCAATTACCATCAGTGATTTGGTGAAGTGTGGGCAAAGGAAACTGGGGGTACAAGTGTCATTACAGACACTTATAGGGCCATGACCTGCCATGGTACCAGCCATCATCTCCCACAGGATTTGTAGGCTGAGCCAGAGCTAATGGGCAACCCTAGGGTATGGCTCTGCAAAGTCCAAGGGACAGTTCTCCAAGATGTCTGAGCTTAGGGTCAGCCATGGCTGCAAGTCCAAAAAACACCAAAAGAAGTGAGACTGGATTTTCCTCTCTAAGCTTTTTCAAACCAGCTGTCCCAGAGGGTGTTTTGTCCAAAGCCTGTTTTTTTCTTGGGTCAATGGTCCTCCTGTGCAGACTCGTATGTGTCAGGTGAGAATCCCCATTTCTCCTTGTGCTGAGGTGGCAGGAAAGCTGTAGGCTTGAGGGTATCCTGCCAAGATGCACAATGAACTGAGTTGGGTTTTTTTCAGATTTCTGATGGGATTTTCAAAGTAAGGCAGAGCAGCTTTGCCCCTGCTGAGGAGCTGGGCAATAAGAGCTCTGTGGTTTTGTTTTGCTACTTTTCATTGTAGGGAAGGAAGGCTGAAGAATACTAGCAAAAAATCCCCAACAAAAAGGTGAGTTTCATAACAAAACCACGGAGGGCAGGAATAAAACCATCAGGGCAGGAATATCCTTGTGGAAAATTCTGTCTGCTTGCAAGTGAGTTCCTCCGCTTTGCAACTCTGCTCTTGGCTGCTGCTAACAGCTGATTTTGGTCTGACCCACTTAGTTCTCAGCCCTCCCAGCTGGGCAGAGGGCTTTGAATCTTACTGTCTGCTACACAACAGCTGATTTCTTTACTGTCAGCTTTCATAGAGATTTGTTTTGGAAGCAGGAATGCTGATACCTCGGGAAGCTTAGGTTCACCTCTTAGCAGATAACTGAGTGTCAGTGAACTCATCTTCTTAAAATGATTCAGTTTGACTCAGTCAGGGCTCTTCCATGAATGCAAAACAATGATTTTGTTTGCTACACCTTTCCCCTAAAAGCACGCACACTTTCAAAAGGCAGCTCCAGGCAAAAGACCACTGTTAGAGTGCCAAACCATTGTGTTCAGTGTGGGTGTTAAAAAGATACTGCAAGCAATTACACTGACATTAATAAGGGTAACTGGAATTGTTTGACTTGAAAGGAACATGGTGGTTTTAAAAGTCTTAAGGACACTGAGTTCTGCAAACAGAACTTCCTGTACAGATATGAGCGTGTACCCTGGACTGTAAGTATTGAGTTAGGAATATTTTGAATTTTAGAATTCCTGGCCCAATGACCTGAGTCATAGAAGAGATCTAAAGTCTTAAATTCTGATCTTCAGATAAACTTAGTGTGAGAACCACTGTTTTAGCCATTCCAACAATTTCTATTAAGGGATTGTTTATGCTAAATTCATGCTTATAAGGAAAAGGGAAGCATGAGCTGCAATCCTGATTTCAGTAATAGTAAAATATCTGTTTGCTTAAATGGGAGAAATTTCTTCTGTGACTTCTGTTGGGAGAAGGGTGATGTGATTTCTAGTTATTGTAAAAAGTGATTTCTAGTGTAAAATTAATCTGAACTGTCAAAAATGCTCTCTTAAGAAACACGGAAAAGGCTGCTGGAAACTGGTCTAAACTTAAGTTCAGTTAGCAAGCCACAAACTGTGCTCTGTGTATCTGAAAGGACAAGACTAAAATAGCAGAAATAACCATCTTGGGAGCACTCTAAGTCATGGTAAACAGGAGACAGTGAGACTTAAGCTTCTTCCACTGAGCTGAAACTAACTTGTACTACACTGCACTTGCTATGGGCAGCAGTGCATGGGGAAGGTTATCAGGGCTCAGTTAGCCCATGTTGGCCATTCCTCAGAAACTTGACTTAACATCTGAACCTAAAAAAAGCCAAACCAAACAAGAAAACAAGTAAAAGCTCTGACATTTCATGAAGTGCTAGAACTGGTGGGATTGGGATTTTCCCTTATCATTATCTGGAAGATGAAAGCTGCTGGCTGCTGGTTTGCTGCCTTCTCTCATACCATGGCAAGAAGCCCATTTACCCCATAGGTATTTAACAGATGATCAAAAGCTTTTATGCTGTTTATTAGATAGTCTAATAAAAATAAAGTCATCTTACCCTAAGTACATTGCATCCCATGTATCCTTAAAAGCCTACAGCATTACCACTGCCATATCCTGACTACAAAGAAAAAGGTGAGTGGAAACAGGTGAGAAATGGAGAATTAACTCTATTTCATTCCTGCCTGATGGAGGATAGCCCTATATCACTCCTGCTTATCCAGTCAGGACAGTCATCAAATGACACACTGGCTATTTCAGTGCCTTAAGGATTAATTAGATAAATTATTGCCTTTTTGGTATCTCTTCCTTAGCCCTGATCTGTTCCACTGAAATACTGGAGTTCTCTGTTGACTTTATTGAGCCCCAGTTAAAAATATCAAGCAGATGTTGGGACCTGCTCAGGACTGTCTGCGTTTCAGCTAGGAGACACTCATGTCTGTGAATATTGACTTTCTCCTTTGTACCCTGCTCTGACTGGTATTTGTTCCTCTTAGTTGTCTCTTTAAAGCCCAGTTACTAATACTGGGGGAGCTCAACATAATCCAGACTCCCTTTGTATTGTGGAGCCAGTGAGTCCTTTTGTAATATTGAGCCAGTTCATCTTCGATCTATTAATATTAAGCTATAAAATCCAGTAAGTAAGGGCTAGGCTTTAAATGATTGATCATGGGCTAGAGGGTAATTAGATATAATGAGGTGGAGTTGAAGAAGATCTAATAATCTGAGGAGAGATGTAAATCCATAATGAAAACATTTCCAGAGAATCACTCCTTCTTCATTTAGGGGCTCCTAGGCAGACTATGTACATATAACACAGATGCCTGCAAACTAGTTTGTCAATACTGTGTAGGTTCAGGGAGAAAATCTGTATAATGCTGACATAACCAGTGTTGAATCCTTGCCAGAGTCCAAATAATCTGGATGAATATTTCTTAATTAGTTAAGGAAACATGTTGTAATTCAAATGTATCAACACTGCTAACCACTTTTATGGTTTATTCATGGCTATTTCTAGCTGTTATTGAAGCAAGCCATGCCTTACCAGAAGCTTCTTAGTTTTCTGTTGGTAACAAACCCAAATCAGTTGTAATTAACTACTTATGAAGTTTTTAGTCCTTATGCCCCAAAAGATTTTTTCAGGCAGCAGTGCAGGAAAAAAGTCCAAACTCCAAACATTCCTTGTTTCTGATAGTCTTAAGATACTTACTCGGGTATTAAAGGATCACTGCAGTTGGAAAGCCCAAAATTAAATGAAGGTAGTCACCAGAGAGTCCCCAGGGACACACTTGCATTTAAAACCAAGATTTTGATTTCATGAAAGCCACTGGTGCTTGGATCTGAAGATTTTCAAGGAAATCCTAAGAAGTTTGGTAAGTAAATGTTTGTTGTTATTCCCCTGTGATGTTGGTTTGCAAGAGTTGAGTCAGTTTGCATGTACTGTTGAAATTGCCTACAATTATCCTCCAGTTCACAGCAATTACTCCGGCTGTGATAGAGAACAATAATTCAGTGTGATAAGTCAAGACTTTACTGGGCCTGTGCATTTCAAACTCAATTGGACTGCTCATGTAGTTAGAGTAAGTGCCCATACCAGCTCCAAAATTAGTAGACAGTGTCTAGATTTCACTAACAGTTTATTCACCTCCCCTTTTAAAGAAGCAAAACCAGATATGCAAATTGTACATCTCAGAAAAGATGGCTATGAAAAACATCCACGAGTAGCTTTGAATCTATGTCAGTGCTTTGTTATAAAACTGGATTGGATAAAAAAAATGGATAAAAAGCTGGATTGGGTATTTACTACTCCTTTAAAGAGCAATTCATCTTCCTGAGCACCCACAGTTCCTAAATAAGAAAGAAAATGCTCCAGAGAGGTGAATTATTGACATCTATAACTAGACCAGTCCTCACATGCTCCTACCTTACTGCCTGAACTGAGATGCACTGAATCTTTCTTTCTGTGATCCAGCCTACTTTATGTGTTTGAGTTGCTATATGAAATCATTCCCACAGCCAGCTGAACCCAGGGAAGATGCACTTGAACTGTCTGCAGTGAAAAAAAAGGGGAAGTTTAAATTATGTACCCTTTTCTGCTTTCCTCCAAACCTCCTTCTGTTCAGGGTCCCACATAAAAAATGGGCAACTCTTCATCTTCAGCAGGGAAAACACAGATGTAAATGACAATATAGCAGCTATTCTTGTTCACATAGGCTATTTGGATGACTGTTCACATTCAGTGAGTATTCATAGCTGCCTAGTGACCTCAATAAAGATCCAGAGGCTCCTGGGTAACACACAAGGCGGAATCTCATCTTAAATTAATTCTATTCAAGGCTTCCTCTGGAGTCCCAGGTAAAATCAGAATAGTGTCAATGTCCCTGGAAAGCATGGAGAGATAGCTTTGGAGGTAAATGCAGCATCTCAGCTCAGCTTTGGCATTTATTCATTATGTGGTTATTCCCAGTGAGGCCTTTACAGTGTTCTGCCGGAAATAAACAGGAATGGAAATTCTCCAAAAGAGGGAACATAGATGCTGTTTATAGATGTAAAGTAGGTTACTAGGAAATTAAATTTTTTTAGTAAAAATTTGGTTAAAAATCTTGAAGGTTTTTTTGGGCAGTGATTTTTAAAAAATGCACTGAGTTATTTCTATCAGTAACCTTTTATGACTTTAGTGGTCTGTAGAAATACATTTTCTGTGTCAACAACATTGCTATGCAGATCCAAATGAAAACATATTCCTTATCTTGAAATGCCATTAAAAGAGAAATAGCACAAAGTGTAAAAGAAATTTCCCTCTTTAATCCACTTTTATATCTGTGCTACAAGCCTTACTAGAAGACCCTTCATACTGGTCAGGCCATACCCTCCTTTCACAGCTTAAACAAAAATGAATGAGTGATTCAGCCTTTATATCCTCTCCAAATACAAAGCTTATCTTCTTGTTTGTGAATCCTTTCTTTGTGCTCTTGTAGTTGCATCCATGTGTATTAACAACTGCTAATGTCCCTATAAAGGGGCAGAACTTGCAAAGGATGAATGCCAAGAGTGGAAATACTGAAGTGTGAGTCTAACTGTGCTACATAACAATCTTTTTTTTCTTATGTGGGGGTGGGATTTTGTTTTTGCACTGTGCTGTAAAACTGGCATCCCTCAGGGATGAACAGATTGCTTCTTGTAACCTTTGCCAAAAGAAGAATTAGGAGTAAACAAAACTGTTTTGTTTTGTTTTGCTTTAAATTTTGAAAAGAAATTATTTCCAAGGTTTTTGTTTTAATTAAGAAAACTTGCACTTCTAAGGAGTGCTTAATGTCATTTAAAAGCAGTAAGACATGTCAGATATTGTTTGCCATCTGCCTTTAAAATACTAACATGAAAAACCTCATGCTTATCTCATCACTTATTTTTCCTAGGCTGACCAAATTTTCTTTATCTTCCCACTTGGAAAAGGTTTCTAAGATCATCAAGTCTGGCCGTCGTTATGTGTAGGTTTCTACTTTGCTTGTGCTCATTTTAGCTTATAGTGAGAAACTTTATAATCTTATGCTAAAGAAAAATACAAGTATTATATCTGACAGGCTTTTAGATGACCAGGAATGGAATTTGCCATCTTGGTTGCATGTTTTACAGTGTTCTTAAAAATTTTTTAAATTCAGTTCAGTTTTGTTTATTCTTTTTTTAGACAGAATTGTGAGCCCATGTATAGGATTCACAATCCTTTCCCAAATGCATTCTGAAAAGCTATTAATTATCATGTGTTTTGACAGTCCTTTTGTGTGATCACTCAGTTCCTTTAAACTTCATTCTTATTTTTTGTCGTATTTTAAATTTCATGAACATTCGTAAAATACTAAAGGAATCCAAATATACTGCTGTCTGATAGGAAAATTATAGATAACTATTTAAACTGTCACTTCCTGAAACTACCAAGACATCTTTTAGACTTGGAAGAGATGATGTATTCCATAATGATCCTTGTATAATCTGGAAACTGCCCTGATTTGTCACATCAGGGTCAATAAAATTAATACTCTCTGGGTCCCTGGATGCCAAGGCCATTTTAAAGACTCTTGGTTGTTGCTACAGTTTCTCAGTCTTATCTCTTTTTAAGTGGCTGTAAGTGGATTAATGTAAAAGACTTTCTGAAATATACTCTGAGCTCATCCCTTGACCTTATTGTCCCTGAATCTGGTCAGGTCAGGGCAGGGGAGGCCATAACAGGGTTGGTGGGTCTGAGGATGGGGAGGCTGTTTTTTGTTCCCTAGAACTGTGCTGGGATGACTGGTAACCCTTTCTCTTGGAAGTAGATGGTTATTTTCTATGACTGATGCTGAAAATACTGCTCACTGAAGAAGGCTGACCCACAAAGTTGCACTTGGCAAAAGCAGAGGGATTCCTCCTGCTGGGTGTCCTGCTGTGTTCATTCCTTCTACAAAAAAGAGACCAAGTGGTTTTGCTTCTGCTGGGGCATGCAGCTGGTCTGAAATTGATATAATTTAAAATGGCTCTAGAAATACGTATTTTGGAGAATGGAGAAGTTCTTCAAGATCAGCCCTTTCACTGAGTGCTCCTTAGGACATCGTGGGTCATAGTGCTGAACAGTGGGAATGGTGTCAAAGGAGCTGTAGAGCAGAGAGAGAATAATCAAAATCATCTATTTCAATTAGTGTAATGGTTAGTGGAAAAGGAGCTTTAACTTCTAAGTGTTCTTATTGCCCTAAATGATCTGCAGAGGCTTTGGAGACTCATTTTCCCTTATTATAGAAGACACAGCTATGAAACTCTTTCTCCAAAGTAGATGCATGTCTTGGGCCATAGCAAGGCTGCTCACCATTCCAGTTCCAGATGCTGTGATTCAGTTAACTTAGCTCAGCTAAGTGATTCAGTGGTGCAAAGAGAAAAGGGAATAAAACAGTGAAAAGTAATGTTTGGTTTATAAGGTTTCTTTCATAGCCACAGTAATGACGTGTCCTATCTGTAGACAGCAAAGTGCAAGGTGATGATGAGATTCTTCTGTACCTTAGAAGTTAACTGTGGATTGAAAATGTATGTAGTGTGGCAGATCTTCAGCTGCTGAAGCTGGGCGTAGGTTTAGCAAGTGAAGCAGGAGCTACCCAGTTTTAAAATATAAGAAGCCATCCTAAAGGAAAGCCTACATGGCCAGCTTTTGCTAGAGAAGCTATAGCCAAGATGCCTTGACTTCTGAAAAAAAATTTGCTAAAGCTCATCAAGTAGTAACAGAAAGCCAGTGTCTAGAGGCAGGCCAAAGCCCCTAATTCATCAAGTAACAGTAATTCAGCATGCAAAGCTTGGCTTCTTTCTCAAGACAATTATTGTCCTCTTTCAGACCTGTTCAGTGTGATTTACCTTACTTGTTGGTGATGCAAAGCTGAGACTATGAAGAACAGATGATCTGGACACTGCTTCATTTTAGGCATCCTTAATCCTAATCTAGATTAAGAAATTAAAATAATTTACTTTTCTGCAGCAGTGTAGCAAAGCTATATCAAAGAGAATAAGGGCTTATTTGATTTGAAGAATCAGTGTGGTGGGAATAGCTTATTTTTTCAGAAATCCTGGGTATGGTTTATTTACAATGCAAGCCTGAATTTTCAGACCTGGTGGCTGAAAAGCTCTACCACTTCATGGTGAATTTTTGTTGCTTTTGGCTCTATATAGCACATCTTAGTGTCATGACATATTATCATATGAAATGAGAGGCATGTCCAAAATATTCATGGCAATTACAATTATGTTAATGAGAAGATCAGCTAGATACACCCAGGTTTGTAAGTGTAGGAAAATGATCTGAAAATAAATTTTTAAAATGTAATAAAATAAATCCCATCATTCTGATTGTAGTACTACTTCTGAAAAGAATTTCATACTTTAAACAGGATCTCTTTCATTAAGAAGCAGTCTTTAGGTTCTCCTTTCCTTGCAGCCATATGTAGAAATACAGATCCATAGGTAACGGCTCAGAGCAGACTTATTATTGATCTCATCCATTTCCAGCCACAAAATCCAAGGAAAAGAATGAATCACTGTTCAAACCAGATGGGCCAATGATCAGTTTAAATTTCATATGGGTTGTCTCCCCAGCAGCCATTCAGTAGAGCATAGCAGCTTGACTTATCCCCCAGAAGATGGAAAATAACCTGTCAGGAGGACAAAAAAGCAATCCATGCAGATAGCAATCTGTGCTGATAGTACTGGTTGAAACCTGACATGATTGAGTTGTATGATGCTTGAATGAATGTCCAATACCTACCAATAGCTCAAAATAAAGGCTTTTGAGCCTTTATTGAAGGCTCAAAATTGAAGAGCATATCTCAGGTTTGGAGTTTAGTGTGGAAAAAGCCTTAAACTGAGCTTATTCACCAGGCTTACCTGAACTATCCAGACCTTCCATCCCAGGCTGTAAAAGAGATGAAATTAGTCTTGTAAATTTTTTGGTGCTATCTGATTAGTGCTAGGTCACAGAAGACAGGACAATTTCTATCCCTTTTCTTTGTACAGTTTGGATGGGTCCTAGAATATTAAAGGCAGAAGAATCACAACCACCCATGAGGCCACAGCCAGCCAGGTTTCAAAGTCACTGCAGGAGTCCACAAGAGCTCTAAAGCAGCTGAACTGCGTTGTAGAGAACTCTTGGAGACCATGCACTGAGCTGCTTGATACTGAAAACTATCCCAGAAGACCAGATCCAGGAGTACAACTAATGTGCTTCAGCTGCTAACAGATGGAAATTGACCACTGGAACTAACCTAGAATGCTTTTAAAATAAAGCTAGTAATGCATATATGATGCATGTTAGGTTCACAGTGCTGGACAGCCCAAGAGTATGGCCAAGCTCAGCAGTTCTGTGTTACTTTAGCTTAATTCCTGGAAACTGAACTTTTGCTGGTTTTGTTCTTAAATTTCAGGTTTTTTTTCCCCCCCATCTTTTTGGTGGGTGTTTTTTCTTTGATTGTGGTTTTTTTTTTGTTTTGTTTTGTTTGTTTGTTTTTGTTGTTTTTGTTTTTTGTTTTTTGTTTTTGATGTTGGTTGGTGTTGTTTTCTTTTAAATCAAGGGAAAGGAAACTATGTTTTGGTGAATGAAAGAGAAATGGCAGGAAAAATTAAAGCTGATCCCATTCCAGTAAAGCACAAGAGAAAAACACTGTCCCATTAATGGTGGAACAAAGCTGATATGACCTAATCTATGAGTATTAATTTCCTCTAAAAATTCCTTGTTACTTAAAAGCCTTGAATGAAAGCTTCCTCTTCTCCTAAACATGAAAAATGCCAAAGTTCTTGAGTAACTTGATCATTCTTCACAGCCGGACTTTCCAAATACTGAGAAATCTTTGTATGGGGGCAAACTTCACTGTTCATAAATCTTTAAAGATGAGATCTACTAAGACAGATTTTCTGACGGGCTTTGAAGTCATAGGAGGCAGAAATTCCTAATTGCTAGGGAACTTCCCTCTAATCAGACTCTTATCAGATCTCTTTTGTGTGACTAAAGGTGTTGTGTAAGATGTAAATGTTCATCCTGGTTCTCATAGGGAGCGTTCTACTGCACAAAGAGAAATTATTACCCTGTTATGTCTTTGCAAGAATTCTTATAACTTTTCCTGGATGCCACACTGGATTTTCATCTAGGTTGACCACTATGGTTTGCTTCCATGACTGTTGAAGTTTGCTTTGGAGAGATGGAGAAAAGTGATAGGGTTAATGTATTTCTTTTGAAATGTGCTGCTGCCTAGGAAAAAAAATAATGAGATTTTAGAGAGCATAGCAAAGACAACAGAAAACATTAGCAAATAGTTTGATATCTTCATCTTTTCCTTAAACTTTTCACTGTTTTTTTTTTTTTCCTGACATTAAGTTGTAGATGAGAACATTTGGAGCATGGTTAATATTTATCTCTGTGCTGTTATGAGGTGGTTATCAGTATAATACACTGATATATATCCGAGTTACTTCCCAGATGTGTTCCTGTGACTTTAATATAAGCAAACAAAAAATCTCAGCAAAGTTAGTTGCTTGCAATATTTCAAAATTGAATCTGAAAGAAATGAGGTGCACGGAGTCCTTGGTGTGAATGGTGTTCTCTTTTTTCATTTGCAAGATGGACAAATACATTTTTTAAAATCCTACATGGATGGACTCCAGCCATAACTGCCGGGCAGAAGAAAAAATTCTCTGAACATACAGCCAAGTGCTAGGAATCATAGCAGGTGATAAAGATTTTTAGAGTAATAGAAGTATTAGCTCTTGTGTAAAGTTTTTATTTCCAGATTGCTCTGCAAATCTGAGCTAATCCACTCTGCAATTAAGATAACAGCCATTACTCCCATTTTGCAGATGGGGAAAGTGTAAAACCATCATGATGTTTGAAATTAGTATTTCTAGTATTTGTGAAAACCTTATGCAAAAATATAGATGTGTCTGAGGCCAGAGGTAAGTCCTGCTGGCATCTATGTGATTTCAAAATTTCATTTCAATGGATCTCAAGGCCTGTGCCCCTTTTGCTATGGGAAATCATGTCAGAAATACTCTCATAATGTCACTACCAAACAGTTGCAGTTAGATTGGTGTTGGATGTGCACAAATACTTGTACACGTGCAAATACTCTTTGTAAATCATGTGGCTCTTTTTTAGAGTATCACTGCCTAAGGACTGTAGTGGCTGTTCATGGCTGAATATTTGATCTGTGCTAAAACTAAAAATCTATGTGTCTTCAGTGTTTCAATGTTTTCAAGCTTCTGGTGATAGCTAAAGAAGCAGTCCTATTTGAAATTTCCAAGAAACCTGCCAGCTCCTGATGGCAATTCTGGTTTTCTTTCTGTTTTCCTTTCAATGCAACATGACCACTCTCCTCTGCAAAACAGATTTTCCTGTCCTCCCCAATGAACATCTTCAAAATTCTTCAGATACAGGGATTTCATAGAGGCCTCCTGGAAACAAATGTGAAACCAAAAGTGCCCAAAGCATCTCAGCTCAGCTCAGCTTGATTTGGGTAGGTGATCTTCAGAAAACTGGGCAATAATTTGGGAACTCATGGTTTGCAGAAATCAGAAGTATTTCCTAGGAAAGCAGCTACCTTGCAGAATGATTTTCCTGCCAGCTGTATAGGAAAAGTAACCTACTTACTGTATAGCAGCCAGAAGCTGTTTTAGATGAAATTATCAAAATCTGTTTGAGAAGAAAATTTTTTTTTAGTGAAACCAATGATGATTAAAAGTGAGATCCACGCAGCTGAAATATCACTTTGCCATTTAAAGCCAGTGACCATGAACATTTTTGACACAGTAAACTGCAGGCTGAATTGAGCCCAATAAGTGCTTTATTTTGAGTGTAGTCTTGCATTTATTCTCTCCTAGTTGGAAAGGCAAACCTTAGAGAAAAAAATGAAGAGACCCGATATATTTTCACTAATGCTGACTGTAGAGGTTGTTCTTATTCATGTAGGTTTCTAATCCTTGAAAGATTATAACTAAGTGTTTTATTAGGTGATCTAGGATTCTCCAGCTCTTCTTTGATTTATTATTAATTTAAAGTAAAATAATTGGTCTCTTCTGTATGGAAGAAAATGCCTTTTTGGTATTCAAGGGAATGCAAATGAACCAAAGTATTAAATACACTTTATCTCAGCATCTTGAGTGTGATTATGGTTTTTAAAGAACTTTTAACCACTGAACCTTTTAATATAAAATCCAATTTGGCATCTGATAAGATGTTGTAGGATATACATGAAAGCAAATATTCAGGGATGAACATATGATCTCTAATATTTTTTTATATACTTAATATTTTTCTTGTTATAAGGAACCACACAGAACTCATGCTCTGCCTTTATGGGTGCGCATTTCAAGCAGTTCAAGCTGCAAAATCAGTTATCTCCAAAAGTTAGGAAGTGCCAGTATGGAAGACTCATAGTCTTTTGTCAGTTTGATCACATGCTATCAGGTTACTGACTTTAGCAATGTGTAAGCATAGCTGGTATTTTGACTTCCGCCAGATTTCTGTTCCCGTGTTTCAAGACTGACAGCTTTCCCCATTCCTTTGTGTGCCCTTAGTTGCCAGCTTGTTGCAGAAGAAACAACGAGAGGCTTAGTGAGACTCTTCTCAGTACAAGCAGTGTATTCAGAAGTGCAGAAATTAAAGTAGACTCATACAGGGTCATGGGTGTTCATGTGTTGTAATCTCAGACCAAATCCAATCTTGAAATTCCCTTACTTAACTGGGCTGGAGTGAGATACAGTAAAAATGGGTTCCATAGGTAGATACCCTAGGCTGGCACCTGAATTTCCTTGCAAGAGTATTTAGTAATGAAGTAGGAGTGCAAAATGAGGATAGTGGTAAGCATACAATGCCCAGAGGAGTCCTGGATGAAAGGTTTCTGAGGCACAGAAATCTTTGCAGTTCAGGTGTGACTGCAAGTCAGCAGAATGTATAGTGAATGCTTATGATGTATTTTAGAGTCTGCTCCTCATTTCTTCCCAACCAATTCCATGATCTCTGTAATAATGGGGGCAGGTGTATTCTCATCTGGAAAAATACAAATAGTAGCTCGGTATTTGTCATTTCACTAGAAGGGGATATATTTTCTGTGCACCTTACTAGTTGTGGAGTAGGCAAAATAACAGGAATGTTCCATGCAGCCCCATCTGATATCCCTATTTTCCTGTGAGTGCAGTGGGAATGTTGGTGCCTGTCCCAGGGGATATCCAGGTGGCAGCTGTGCAAATTAAAACCTTTGATTGGGATGACCTCACCCCAGCAGAGTCCTGCATGAAAAGGAATATAAAGTATCCCAGGATTACAAACCTGCTGCTGCCAGCAGATGGTGCCATAAATGTGCTGCTCCTGATGCTACAACAAACCAGCACTCTGCAGAGTTTCAAGAGTGGGTAGTTCTTGGGTTACAGACCTTAGATTTCTCTTAGGTAACTATCTTCCTTTGCACAGGAATTTCGAGGGAAAAAAGCTTCAAAGAAAACAAGCCCAGGTGAAAAGCAGGGTCTGGGAATAGGAACAGGGCATCCAGTGGAAGGTCTGGACAATGTTGTACAAGTAGCTGGAAAATGGACCAGTAAGAATGCACAAAATATTTACCTTAAAATACTCTGAGGTATATAAGTAGCACACTGAGAAAACTGCCTGGAGGAACCAAAGTACCTGGAGGAACTACTTTTTTAATGGGGCCAGAAACGGTGTGGGTTTGAGAGCCCTCTTGCTTTCAGTTCTGTGCCCTATTATATCCAAAAAACATTCTTTTAGGATTGGTCTTCTAGGACAGGTCATGTTTTCTAGAGCTTCTGCTGTTCTCTATTCTCTCTGATCCATGCATTCCTTGAACTGTGTTACTCAAGTCAAAACATATTCCTTTCTTAGGGATTTGTCTTCTTTGAGCTGCACAGAAGGAATTCTGTTTGTTTTTCAAGTTATGTTTGGTTTTGGTTTTGGTTTTTTTTTTTCCCTTCTTTTTTCTGTTTTTACAGCAGTTTGACATTTACTTCTGTGTACTTCTATTTACTTCTGTGTACTTCTGTTTACTTTGGGATCCTCTAGAAACTCCAAATCCTTTTTGCACAATAGCTGCATATCCATCTTTTTCTCAGCTTTCATGCAGTTAATTATTCTGTTGAGGTTGCTCATGTATTTGGTATTATGTTCCTTACAGGATGCTTTTCCAAAGGAATAGTTTTATAAATTTTTCACACTGAAAGGCACACACATGCCAGGCTTAGGTTATATATATGTTAACCATATTCAGTGCATTTCTGTCTGGTTTAGTGTCCAGGAAGAGTGTACCTATATCCACAAGTAATTTGGAAAAAAAAACCCAAACATATAATTTTTGCTTTAACTTGGGCATCTTTTATCCTATTCACATGCAATATGTGTATGCACCATTAAATACTGGCATGCAAACATTCTGGAACAGAGCAAAATTCAGATCTAAAAGGATAAGGGAGAATTTAGTTCGTTGCATCACTTTCTTTAGTGGGATTGACTGGAAATCTGTAGAAATACACAGAATTTGCTGTCCTGGTATTTTCTAAGACTGAAGAGATGGATTTCCCACCATCTCTAGAGCTGAGTTACAGCAGGGCTCTTTTCACATGCTAACTTATACAGGAGACTCAGGAACTTCCTGATGTCTCTTTTTTTGCCTGAGCCTGAGGATGGTAACTACTAGTAATGAGTAACCAATGGGAATTATTATACAACTAATACAGGAAAAAATGTTGGCCCTGCTTATGTTCTCTTGTAATGAACAGCACTTGCACTTTGATGATAGCTATTATCACAGTGTGAGTTCTGATAGAGTGAGAGAAGTGGGTATGTCAATCAATATGCAATAAAAAAATTAAAATAATATAATCTGGAGAGAACCTGTTGGAGTATCCTAAACATTTTAATCAAAATGCAGTATTGTTCACTCAATGACTGTGCCAAGTGTTGACTCCAAATGTAGGAACCACAGTGTCACAACCACCATTCTTCACAGCTCCCAGCAGGACAGGAACCCTGCAAATGAAGCTGCTCTTCTGCTACCTGCATGTCTGCTTCCTTCTGAACTTTTACTTGGTTTTAGCCTCTTTCATGAATGTAATATTGCTTTATCATGCACTGCAGCTCCTCTGGACTCCTAATTCCAGCAAATGCAGCTCTGTCCTCTGAGCTCACAGGGTGCTCCATGTTGTCTCCTAGCTCGAGGTAGTACCAAATCAAATTACTACAGCTCTCTCTCAGGTGCCAACTAAAAATGATCCTTAAATGTGTTGTGGTACATAGCCTGAGGTCGCTGACATTTGTATTATAAAAAAATTGGAAGAGTATCCTTCTCTCATAATCACTGGGAAATCCCCATTAATGCAATGTCTGTGAACAATGAATATAAATAAGATCCACATATTTTACACATTTTAAACTAAACAAACTATTTAGGAGATGGAATCACATCTCTAAAATCCCTGTGAATTCTGCTTCACTTCTTCCCATCTCAGTAACATAAATCTTAGCTGAGGTAACTATTTGCAGACTCAAGCAGGGGATTTCAAACCAATGTGAGCACCTCCTGCCCATCTCGCAGTGGATCAATTGATACTACAGCAGCATAATGCTCTGCATCAAAAATCCTGCAGAAGCCTTATCAAGATATATCAGGGAATGAAGTCATAAACTGTTATTTTGAGTGCAAAGGCTGGCCACACATTTTGAGAGTGAGGTTGTTAATCTCAGCACTGTGAAAAAGTATGGTACCTAGGGAAGAAATAAAAAAAGTATCAACTTGTTTTGTTTTTTTATATATGGCTGGGTAATGCAGTATTTCCTTTTCTTAATCCTCATTCTGCCTTTCTCAGCAGATTCCACACCACGATAGTGTAATTGGTCAAGTTAATAACTGATAGTGCCACTTCATTTGACTAGAAGAATGCATATACTTGGTTTTTGGGTTTTTTATCCCCTTGTTTCTGTGTAAGGTTGCATGGCTATTCATTTGTGGTATTCATATTTTGCAGATAACTCTGTAGGACTTGGTTCCTAAGGCTGAAGTAGAAAAACATTCTTATGGAATCATTTATGCCATTTTGAAGCTGACTCCTCAACATCTTTTTTTTGCAATGCAGCGACTTCTCCTCTTAAAACGAGTTACAAATTGCCTACTACAAATGCAAATAGCTATAAAAACATGAAGGGCAGTTCACTGTGTCTCCAGAGTTTTAGGAGAGAGGAAGCAAGACTGAATTTTAAGCTACAAACCAGGGATTGCTCTTGATTCAGTTGAGGGAAGAGATCATCTTAATCTATTCCAATAACTTATTTCTCTTATTTACATAAATCAGGGCCAAACAGCTGACTGCAAGTGATTCATGTAGAAATCAAGAACATACTGTGCCTCTTCTCACAGGATCAGCATGATGGGTAATTAAAAACTAATCAAGTGGTCTCCAAGCAGTTCTGGGCCATAACCTACCACTGTAGCCAGCGTGATGTATTAAAGCAGTAATTCTGCCAGATAAGAGACTAAAACCTCGTTTTAATTAAAATGGTAGAATTTAATCCCTTCAGTAAAACAGATTATGCCATTTCAGAATACTGTATGTTTGTAGGTAGATTTAAGAGGGGAGGATATGATAATAAGGCACAGGGGAAAAGAGAAAGAGGTTGTTGATAGAACAACAAAGTACAGAAGGCAGAGCAAGGTGGGCAGTATAGCTGCCTTAGATCTCAGCCCCTTCTGAACAAGAGCCCCAGTTTGCCTCTCTTCTCCTCAGCTCACTGACCTACCTGGTGTCAGAAATGCTGCTCAGCACTGACAAGTTCAGGAGGGTGTCAGTGCTGGTTTTCAGTCCATGGTATGAACTCATAATTGACTTCTTGACATTTGTCACTTGTGGTGATTGAGTGGTGCTGCACCCTGAGCTTGCAAGTTTTCTCTTCCTGGTGTTTTCCCTTTGTTCTTCACTGCTTTATCTTCCAGAGTTTCTCCTAGAGCATGTTACCCTGGAAATACACAGATGTACTCAAGTTTTTACTTCTGCTTGACAAAGAGGATGAAACACATGGTTACCTTAGATTAGACTTGAAAATAATAGAATCATTTAGATTGAAATAGGCCTTTAAAATCATAGTCTAGATGTTAAGAAATTTCTAGATTTAACTACTTCCAAGTAATGCAATTATTACTTTCCTATTTAAAAACAGTTCTAGAAGAACTCTGGGGGGGATGGTTACCTGGCTGCAAACCACCAAAAGTATAAATAGCAGGTTATATTTTTGCTGTCCAGTGTTACCTCTTTTTTCCCTTATATGCTGCTTCTGTGTAACCAGATCTTTGCATTTAGCATACTTTTCTCCATTAGTTTGTCCTAATGCTTTACATTATATTTGTGCTAAAATCTCATGTCACAATTCCCATCAGCTCCAGGGGCTAGACAGCCCCAGATGGCACTGGATGCTCAGCTCTCTGCTGTGCTTTACACTGGGAAGCAGGAGACTTTCGTATACAGAAATATATAATTTAGCAGTCAGGGCACTGACTGGGTTAGATTTTAGTTTTGTAGTGAAGGGGTTTGGGACAGGCACTGACCTCTTCCATGGCAGGGCCGTGTCCCTTCCCCATTGCTGTGCTGGCTCTAGGCAGCTTTGGGTGTTTTCATGTTCCTCATAGCATTAACTAGGGTGAAGAAAAAACGTTTTCTGGTGAACCTCTGTGTTGCTTCAACAAACTGTGCACTCCTTTCTCAAAGCATGTATTTCCTTCTGGTTCAGTGCTGCACTGCAGTATTTTTATATGGAAGGAAATATTCTCATGGACAACACTTTTTAAAAGGAGAAGGAATAAAAAAAAATTAAATAAAGATGGAGATAAGGTGTGGAAAGAAAATAGAACTTAGTTTGCTTACTCTGCTCCTTGTGACCTGAAAATAATTTATATGCAGTATTAAGTGAAATAAAAGTTTCCATAAAGTTGCATATTGTCTCCCTCTTGAAGGAATAATAGTTGTAAAATCACACAACTCAAACCCAGTTTACTGTTATAAATGGACTGTACGTATGAATAGCTTTTGAAGGTAAGTGGTGAAACTGTTGCTTATAAAGGTGTTTATATTACATTGCTTTTGCATACAAGGCAATCATTCTTCGCTTGTTTGTCATTTTTATTAAATATGATGCCCACTCATATTTTATGAGAAATGTTTACGCAAAGTAATCCATTTGATTTGGCAATTCAGTATTTACCTAATGAATATATATTGCATTTGATTAATCTTCTTATATTTTACTCTTTCAAGCATTTAAAGAAAAAGAATATAGCTTCATTCACTGAACTGCAAAGGAATAGAGGTTTTTAGCAAAGATGAATGGACTATGAGCCCACAGGTGGCTTGCCATGTTTTGCTTAAAATAAACAAAAAAATCAAATAATACCTTTTTTCTTATTCTGAATGAAACTCAACTGAAATACCTGACTTGAAGTATATATAATTTAAGAATTTGAACTATTTAATTGGATGTAAGGTACGTGGGAAGGAAGGGAGGAAACCTGGCTTGGAGGAAATAGGACACAAATCTGCAAGAAAACAGTCTTTTTTTAGCTTTAACATTCATGAAACAGCTTACTTATGTCTGGACTGAATTTTTGGTATGGTTAAAGCCATGCTGTGAATCTCTGCTGACAAGCAGGACACCTTTTGTTCATGATTAATGGTCCCTATGCAAGATAACAGCTTTGAAGATTCAAGTCTGTGGCAAAGTCAGAATGATGAGGAAACAGGGATGCTGATTAAGATATGGGTATTATCCCAATAAGTAGAAAAGCAAGAGAAATAATCAGTTTTCCTACAGGCTGGTAATTTGAAAAGTAGTTTATTCCTTTGTTGATTTTTGGTTTTTTTCCCCACAACTCCTCTACTTTTCATAAAAATATATCATAGTTTGGTTTAGTGTTTTTGTGGTTTTGTTTTTCTTTTTTTTTTCTTGAAAAAATGGGTAAGAATAGCATTATTAAAAATATAAGAACCAGCTTCCTGGGCTAGACAAAAAGCAGGAAGTCTCCAATCCTGTCTCTGTTAGTAATCAGTGGTTCACATGGATGAGGATTAACAACTCATGCATGAAGCTATCTTTATCGGGTATATCCCACCAGCTCCTGGCAGTTCAAAGAATTTCTGAGCCAACATTAATATGCAATGACATATTATCTATCAGTGAGCTTGAGCTCTTTTATAAAACAGATTTTGCTTTTGTCCCCACAGTTTCCTGTAGCAAAGAGTTCCACAATTTAATTATGAAGTGCATGAAAAAGTAATTTCCATTGATGTTTTTTTTAAAGTCTTCCTTTTGATAGCTTAATTTCAGACCACATATTTCTTAGGCATCTTGACTAATAATTTGCATTTTTTAGTTCTGTGTGCATATTCTAGCTATGTAGACACCCCCCCCCCCCTCCTTTTCTTCCCCCTCTGTAATTCCTACAAGCTATAATTTCGTGTGCATGGACATGATTTGTTTTGTTTTGTTGTTTTTTCCCAAACGCAGTACTTTGTATTCAACAGTACAAAAATTCAACTGCAGTCTTATCACCCTGTCACTCAGCATTGTGAGATCACTTTTGTGAGCCTTTGAAATCAGCACAGAATTGAGTATTCTGAATAATTTTGTGTTACTTATTCCCCTTTCCAGACCACTTATGAATATGCTGATCTGAACAAACTCTGGGACACATTCTTGAGGGACTCCCCTGGCAACTTTTCTTCTCTCTGAAGTTTTCTGATATTCCTTTTGATTTTTTGTATTTTAAATCTGTATTAATCTGTAAGGAGATAGTTGATTTGGTTGGTCTATACATGCCTGTGGCCACATTATGTTGCGTCCCATCTGTAGAATCACACAGAATCACAGAATGGTCAGGGGTTGGAAGGGTCCTCTGAGGATCACCTAGTCCAACCCCCCTGCTAGAGCAGGATGCCCTAGAGTTGGTTTTAGGGTAATACATCCAGGCAGATCTTGAATGTCTACAGGGTCTGGGACTCCACAAGCTCCCTGGGCAAGTTGTTCCAGTGTTGTGTTACCCTCAGAGTGAAGAATTATTTTCTCATATTTAATTTAAATCTCATGTGTGCCAGTTTGTGTCCATAACCCCTTGTTCTGTCACTGAACACCATGGAGAAGAGTCCAGACCCATCCTCCTGACACCCACCCTTTAGATATTTATAAACACTGATAAGATCCCCCCCTCAGCATCCTTTTCTCTAAGCTAAACAACCCAAGCTCTCTCAGCCTTTCCTCAAAGGGCAGATGCTCCAGTGCCTTCATCATTGTGTAATGTCCCTGTGCTGGACTCTCTCCAGTAGTTCTTTGTCCTTCTTGAACTGGGAAGCCCAGAACTGCACACAATACTCCAGGTGAGGCCTCACCAGGGCAGAGTAGAGGGGGAGGAGAACCTCCCTCGACCTGTTGGCCATGGTCTTCTTACTGCACCCCAGGATGGCATTGGCCCTCTTGGCTGCCAGGGCACATCGTTGGCTCATGGTGAGCCTGTTGGCCACCATGACTCCCAGGTCTTTTTCTCCAGAGCTGCTTTCCACCAAGTCAGCCCCTAACCTTCACATGCTTCTCTTCCACCTGTGTTTCTTTCACAAAGGGAGATGAATTCCCTGTTGTTTACGTTGGAGTGAACTGGGAGCAAGGCTCATAAAGTTAGGAGAAGCTCAGCAAGCCTAGAAATCCCCCTGGTAAAGGAGAATATGATGCATTTCCCTTGCCTTCATCATCATTCGAAGAGAAGAACAGCAACAGCTACAGCAATAACTGCAGCCTCATTGTGCTCAGTGCAACAGCAAGGTGAGAGCAGGGAAAAGCAGCAGACCTGGCTTGCTCATAATTGAACCTGACAAGTGTTTACACAAGGAACCAGACTGGCAATGGCCTAAAAACACTGATTTATAAGGCTATTGATTAACACTGACCCAGTCAGGAAGAGCAATGGCAAACTGCTGCTTCAGCATTGACCATAAGAGCAAAGTTCAGTGCAAACAGCCCACACATTTATATTTATAGAAGTATCCATATGCTCATTACCATCCCAAACTTGTATGAGCCTATATCCATGTACATTTATGTATTCAGCAGACCAAATCCATACTCTATTATGCTTCAAATTGATTAGGTTTTTACACACACATTGAGACAGATGTACTGGATGCCTTAGGTGTTATCTGGTATGTATTTATAAAGACAGACAACCACGTATGGGCTGGTGGTCACAGTTTATCTTTTGTTGCCTTGCTTTCCTAGCATGGAAAGTACAACTCTCTTTGAGATTGCTTCCCTTTTTATTGGTATCTCATCTTCCACAGTGAAGCTGCTTCAGTCTCTAAAGTCCTTCAAATTACAGATACATCTTAGCACTCCCTGATGTAGTGCATCATATATATGCATCTCACAGCCCCAGTATGAAATATTCACTTGGTCTACTCAGCTTGCTGTACATGGAATAATTTAATTGTACAAATAAGCTTTTTTCCCAGCCGAATATTTTTTAATCACCATAATACTAGAGTATTTTTTTTCAGGTGTATAAATAAACTCAGGTGTATAAATAAAATTGTCATTTATACTAATGCTTTTGAACATAAGATGCAAATACAATGCAAAAAGGAGACTCTTTCTCTGATAGCACAAAGTAATACTCTATTTCAGTTCCAGATTTTATTTTTTTGGCCAGAGTTTGTCCATCTAGAGTGAGTAGGTAATGGTTTAAGTATTATACATTTTTTTTCCAAATTAATAAGATTTGAGGGTCTTCCTACCAACAAGTTAAAATATGAAATTTTGTATGTTTATAATCTGGAAAAACACAGATCCTAATCCCAAAACTTTTAAAGTACAAAACCATTAAAGTTTTTTCTATCAGACTGTTCAGTTTTATTTTAGTATTTTAAATACATATATACACAGTCATGTGACTATCAATTAATTAAAATTTTCAAACTTGAGAATGCGTTTAAAGAAATAATTTTGTAACACTGAAGCCAAACATTTTTGAAACTGTGAAAGTGGTGGTATAAGAATATTCTGATCAGAGAAGTTAGGGAAACTGACTGCTTCAGATACCTTTTGAAGAGCTTCCAGGTCCTGAGAGAACAGAAGCCTTTAAAATTTCCCAACCAATTCCACTGAAATGCTCAGTGTCTGAAACTCTGAAGTTCTCTTCCCCTGTCTGTGCTGTGTCTGGCTCTTTACACATAAAACATTGAGAAGTATCATGGATGCAGGACCCAAATATGTTGGAACCCTAGGGAGCCTTCTCAGTAACATCACCTCTCTTCGTTTACACAGCTCATTCATAAGTGTTGGTATTCATATTTTTTATTTTCCTTCCTCCCTTTACATATCTTGACAATGTTCAACCGCCTTTGACCTGGTGGGTGGGGAAGGTGGCCAAGGGGAACATCAGGTGTTGTAATGCTCCTCCTGACCACTGATTAGCCCCAAACTTCTCCCAGCTTCCCATCATTAGGTGAAGGATTTTTTTCTTTCTGGTTCTCAGGTGAAGCAGACATGAATTCAGAGTCCTGATTTCAATGGTCTTATGAGTTTTCAAGTCTTTCTAGGAGAGATCTAGCTGCTAGAAGATGACTCTTGAGAGATGGAGGCTGGAAGTGTTTCTCTCACATCACAGAAACTTCATTCCTGAAGCATAATTGTAGGTACTGAAGTCAGCCAGAGCCAGCAGCTAACCCAGGATGACACCCCATACAGTGTGGAAAAGCTTTGCTTCCTATTCAGCTTTTGAGGTCAGCATCATCATCTGGGACTGAAAGCCACTCAGATATCACATTGGCATAGAATTGTTTGGGTTGGAAAAGACCTTCAAGATCACTAAGTCCAACTATTAACCCACCACTGCCAAGTCTGCCACTAAATCATCTCCACATCTACACAGCTTTTAAATACCTCCAGGGATGGTGACTCCACCACTTCAACAGGCAGCCTGTTCTAATGCTTGATAACACTTTAATTGAAGATTTGTTTCCTAACACCTAATCAAATATCTAAATTTTCCCTGGTGTAACTTGATATCATTTTCTCTTGTTTTATCACTTGTTACTTGAGAGAAGAAACAAACCCCAACCTCACTACAATCTCCTTTCAGGTAGTTGTAGAGAGTGATAAGGTCTCCCCTCAGCCGCCTTCTCTCCAGACTAAACAACTCCAACCCCTCAGCTGCTCCTCATAAGAATTGTACTCTAGACTCTTCACCAGCTTCATTGTTCTTTGGACACATAAGAATCAAAATATTCTTCTTGTAGTAAAGGGTTCAAAACTGAGCACAATCTTTGTGATGCTACCCAACCAGTGCTGAGTACAGAGGCACAGTCACTGCCCTAGTCCTGCTGACCACACTATGGCTGATAAAGTATTTTTGTTGCTCCCGATTGGATGCATTACCCTGAGCCATTGCTAGAGATGCTCAGAGGGACCTGCTGATTTGGTTAGTTATGGCACCAAGTGACTATTAGGATGGTGCTGTAAAGTGCAAAATGAACAACCCCCTTTAGTAAAGAGTTGAGAGTGCAAAGTAGGGCAGTTATCAGCAAAGACTGAATGCCATTTGGCAAAACAAGCCAAAGTTAAGGTTTCTCTGTTAAATGAATAAATAAATCAGAGCTTTTTAGAATCAAAAGTCTCATTTGTACAGAAGCTATTCTAACCATTAGGATGATTTTTGCCTCAGATGTTACAAATAGAAAGTATTTAGAAGAGCTGTACAAATAAGCTTGAGAAGCAACATTATTTTTATTTTTAAAGACTCATTTTATAGCAATACTTGCAGCAATACTTTGGTTGGACTGGACAGAGTCCCTGAAGCAGTCTCCGCTCTCTCTGTTCCCTCCATTTCTGTTTGTAGTCTCAGCTTTCCCAGCTCCAGACAATAACCATCCTATCAAATGGGTTGGTCCCTGACCACAACTGAGGTAAGACTCATCTGTGAGCAGTTCCTGGGTTTGCATCATTATCTCCCCTCTCCTGGAGAACTAAATGAGCTTTCTGTGAGACAGACAGGAGTCAGAGGTGCTGAGCCATGAGCACAAGGACCCTTTCTAACTGTTTTTTGTTCTTTACTCGTTCTACAAGAATCTTTGTATGAAGTCGTGAGCTGAGACTCAATGCATTGTCGTGGCAAGAAATCAATATAGACTAAAGCTTAATGAATTAAGTTTCCACAACTGATTTCATTAGAGGCCCCAAATCAGCCAGGTGCTTAGATAGGCTTACCTTTAAGCATCTGATCAGTCTTACTCCTGGTCAGGTCTCTGCTTTCTCAGCTGCAGGCATGCAAGCAGTTGAAGTAGAGATGCCTTGCTAGGATAAGTTTATATGCATGATGAATCACGATAAATGAATTCTTTGTGCTTTCCTGAGCATAGCTCTACTAACAACAACAAAAGGATTAGCAGATTATTATTGCTTTGAACATCCTTTATATAGTGATGTCACCTATTAACTTTAGGTATTGCTAAAATTCACTGGGCTGCATGAACAGAAAAATAACTAGGAGAATTTTCTAATGTACATCAGCTGGGAAAGAAAGCACTCTGTATCTTCAGTTCTCTGTACTGAGCATTGCTTTGAGCACTTATTTTGAACAAAGCAGGGACTGCAGCTTTCCACTCTTCTACTACCCTAGAGCATGACAGGCTGGACTGATGGACAGCCATAGCTTTTGGTCTTGGAGGCTATCTTATACTTAACTTTCTACCCTTAGTAATCTCCTGGAATTGCTAATGATATTTTTTTATTAGTACCTTCTGACAGCCTGCGTTTAATTAAGAAAGGATGCTGAAGAAAGGCATGATTTAAATGTATGACAAGAATAGAACTGGACACCAGAAGCTCTCCTAGCCTGCAGAGTACATTTGGCTGTGACTGTTGTTTTGCATATGTCACTCTTGGTTAGCAGATAAATAGAAGAACAAATGGATTCACATGGAAAATATTCCCATGATGATGTTACATAGCAGAGGAGAACATGGCTCTCCAGGGCTTCTCTGCTTCAGGTCAAGACATAGCAAATAACTCTTTAAGGCTGGCTGATGTGCACAAGTTTGCATGAGTGAGACCAGAGGAGAAGGTGGGAAATCACATTAATTCTCTTTTTCTACCACGTGGTGCAATTGTGATCTAGTCTCTCCAGCAGGTAACAGCATACAATGGGGAGGGGGAGTAAAGGGGACATACTTCTGTCAGGTGTCCCATTTCCTTTAGAGCATCTGCACTAACACAGTCCCTAGCACACTGCAATTCCTGGGGCTCATCCCCCTGAGAGCAGAGGGCTATGGAGAGCCCAAGCCATGCTGTGTTTTTAACACAAAAGAGACCCAGCTCTGGGCCAAGTGAAGGCACACTTCTGTCTGCAGGAACATTTAGTTGAACCCCCAGAAAATCAGCTGTTTGTAATGGAAGTGCTGATATCTTATCTACAGTGACAGTAATGGAGGAACCATGAAATATGCCCAGGGAGCCCCCTTATTGGTTTGAAGTGAAAACAGAAGTACACTTACAACTGTAATCTGCTCAGGACAGAAATTTTTTCCTTGTTATCTGTTGGTCCAAATTTGATGTGTTTTTAATTGCATCAAGCAATTAAGGCAAAAGAATATCTCCTCTTTTGAAAAATGTATGAGCTTTACAATTAGAAGCGATTGTCCTTGTTAATTGAAAGTGCAGCTTTATTTTCTGTTGATTGTATTTTTTTTTTTTTTATTAAGAGATTCTAAAGGCTTTTGAAATCCCATTAAAGGGCAAATGATATCATGTGCTTCCACTGTAGTCACAAAGGGCAAACTGAGGGGTTAGCTCAGCTGTTGTGGGGCTCTTTAGAATCTGAATATTCAATCTAAAGTTAGTGATGTTTAAATACATTAAGATGTGCCAGAGTGTAACTTCCACACTGGACATCTTTTTCTCACAGCAAACAGTAGCATTCACATTCCTGTCTCTTGGAACAATGGCCATGACTACATTATATACATGTGCTTTGCTAAAAGAAAATATCAAGCCCTTATGTGCTGTTTGATGAAGGAAGGTTAAATATAACTGCAACACATGCAGAAGAAGACACACGAGAAACACCAAGAATTTATGAAGGCTCAGAATATTGGGCACAAGATCAGTAAAACCAGAGCTGAATCAGGGAACAAGCCAAAACACAGCACATACTGTAAGAACTGCAGCTGGTACTTCACATCAAGGTTGCAGGAGATTGGTATGATCAAGATGTTTTTCACATGATCATCTCGTTCAGTGTACAAGTGGGAGGTGCTACCTGCTGCACTTCTGTCACATGCTGGGAATGGTCCAAGTGAAGGATGACAAAAAAATGCTGAGCTCGGATGGAAATGTTAGACAACATGCATTTTGCAAATCGAAACCCCTGGGCAGTCTTTGTATGCCTTGAATATCTCACTCCATATACAATGAGATCTACAATATAAGCTGCATCCTGGGTTTGGTAACAGAGTCACGCCTACAGTGAAGGAATTGGGACATCTTCAAGACAGAGACTACTCTGGCTGTTAGTGGATGCCAGAATTAAATCTGAGTGTATGAAACCAATCCCCACTGCTGAGACAAGATCCTTCAGAAGATCCCCAGAGGCCTTCTTCAGCCTTCAGCAGGGAGCTGGAGCATCCAGAGATATTCTGGCTTACATGCATAGCATCTTTCATCTTTTCTTGTCAGTGCTGTTGCAAATGGAAGCAAATGGACATGACCAGGCTTTTCCCTGTGAAAATCTCTGCCTTATTCCTCATGTCACCTTTAAATTGCTACATGCTGTGTTTCAAAGAGCAGCTCTGAAGGAAGACAAAAGGAAAGCTCTTCATTTAACACTGCTTGACAAAGTGACCTCTCACAACCTCCCATCAGCAACCTTCTCACTTTAAGTACAGTGTAATTCCTGGATGTCTGACTCACCTCACTCTGTTCCAATTGCATTTCTATGCCTACATTTTAGGCATAACTTTAAAATACATTGCTAAATGCTATCTGCTCATACTTCTCTATTACTCTGGTGTTCTGGCTGGGATCTGTCAATCAAATTGGCTTTTAACCTTTTCTTCTGAGGGAAGAAAATAACATGGGATAATACTTATCAGTTTGTGAGAAATGTGTACTTGAAAATTGCATGCATTTGTGTACTTGTTCCAGTGTAATCAGATTTAAGGGGACAATGATTGGCTTGCTTCTCCCCAGATGTGGCAAGCAGCTCAACCATTTAATTTGTGAGTATTGCAGAAGTGGCAGCCAAAGTCCAGTTCAGCTTTTGAGTAGTTCACTGCCTCTCTGATAAGTGACTGCCTTCTGAGCAAAATACTGGAGGATCCAGACCCAATTATTCCGGTAATTTGAAAAATGGACCTCTGTTTGAACTGCACATTAAAGTATGTAATTATTTTTTTCTATGCTGTATTCATGTCTGAAGACTCTCACCAAAATCATGGTCCTTCTGAAGCTGACAGGGAGTGATCAACATCCCCAGAAAACAATTCATCCTCTCTTAACATCAGTGTCTGAGCAAGGGTCATGTATAACTTTCAAGAGGTGCCTTTAAAATTCATAGTTACTTCTGCTGCGGAAACTATGGTCTGAACTGAGATTCATGGCTGATATAAATGTGTGCCTAATCCTCTGTCTTCAGTTGCCATGTATTGTGTATTAATATGTTGATTAAAATGTTTTTTGACTCTGAACACATGAAGTGCAATGCACAGGGCACTCAGGAGAAGTCTTTTTTTTCTCATTGCTATTGGTGTGCTGAGGCTAGTTGGATGCTGAGGTTTTCCATCTCAGATCTCCTTCAGGTAAAATTTATCTATGAAAGGCTTTGTCCCAGGTAGTCTTGAGTGCCTTGTGGGAACCACAGAAAGTAGACCCAACTTCACTGGTCTCACATTAGAACTGAGAGTGTTGAAACCCACCCAGCAGGGACCTTTTGAGGAGTAGGTCTTGCCTCCTTCCATGTCCTTGTCAGTCTCATTTTCCTTAGCCTTCCCTCCTGCTGTAAATGAGACTTTATCCCTAAAACTAGAAGCCAACTTTGCAAGATGGTGATTACACAAGGTGTTGTCTGCATTATAATGTGTTAAAGTATGATAAGAATTCGAAGTGAAGCAATCTTACTACCTCCTAAGGCTTGAAATATATCTCAGAAGAATTTATAGTAGCTCATTCCTATGTTCTATAATTCATATGGATTTTTAATTCCCCTTCAAGAAACATGCTGCCTACAGTGTCGTGCATTTTTTACTTTATTTGTTCTGCCATTCCCAAGCTGGTAAGTGGGGAGAATGCATCTCTGAGGTGCAGACTACCAATTACCATGTCTATATGTAATTTAACCAAGAGCAGCAGGATGTTTGTCTCAGTGTGGACACAGCAATGCAGATGAGCCAATCAACAGAAGAGGCCCTAGGTAGTGGTGTCAGTATAGTACAGGATAAGATCTGTGTCCTGCTAAAATAGATATTTAAATGAAATCAGTAACAGCATGTCTTTTTCTCTACATCTACTTGGAAGGGAGCTAAGAGAGAGTGGTTCACCTTCACACAATCACAGAATCCTTCTGGCTATTTTTTTTTAAGATCATTGAATCCAACCATTAACTTAGCTGAGTGCTAAACCATGTCTCTGTTATGGGACCATGTCTGTTACAACAGATTATCCCCACCCACACCCCATTTTGTTAGCTTAGATGTTTAGCAAATTTCTGTCATTATAAGACTGCAATTTTTGAACACTTTATCTTTTCCATCAGTGTCTATACTGTCAATGTCTGAAGTTGGCTACAATAGCACTGCTCATCCACTATATCCCACTGGCACGTCCCCTGTGATCAGAGTTTACTGGGTTATGCCCAGTCATCATCTCAGCTCCTCAGCTCCTCTTAGGGCTCTGTCTCTCATGACTTTAAGTTGATATTAGCAAACAGTTTTGTAGTCCCAGAAGCCACAGTGCAGCTCCTGATGGGAAAGGCAGAGTTTTTTATGTGGACATTCTTTCCACAACTTGCAAATCAGAATAGAAACCTAGAGTTTTCTTTTAGTTTGTCCCCAGCAGTTTCTGCCTCTGGCCTTCTGCAGGGACTGTACTCTGTTCCTAGGAAAAAAGCTTTGAAATGACATAGCCCATTCTCAGGGTACAAAAATACAGCTTATTGGGCCCAAGTTCAGATTTGCTAGTAGAGCATATTGTTTCATAGAAATGGGTTGATTTTATCACTCCAGGGATGTCCAGAGACATTTTTTGCTTATTTGTGGCCTAAAGAAGTGGCAGAAATGTTCACTATTTAACCATTTAGTACATACCATACTATTTCAGTGTTTTCAGGGAGATACTAATCAGGATGGGGACATGACAGGAAGGAAAAAAGGACTGTGTATCACCACTCAGGGAAGGCATAATGATTGGGACAGTTGTCTGTGATCAGCTTGGGTGTATCAGGAAAGACCTGAATCATCAGACTGAGATGGGGTGTCCTTAGGGAGAGTTTAAGGAATCATCACTGCTGATTTTTTTAAACAAAAGACAAGGTGGACATGTTTCTGTCAGGAATGGCAAGGACCCTTCTGATTCTGTGTCTAAGGATCTTTCCCAGTCTTATTTTCTGGGAGTGAGAGCAAATGGGGTATGATTTACCAGAGGTGTTCTCTGTTCTGTCACACAGAATTGTGACATTCAGAAAGTTAAGAAAGCTTATGGGGTTGAGCCCTGACACCCTGGTTCCAGAAAGGCAGTCTGTGTTCAGAAAAAGATTTGGGTAGGGTCAATCTAGTAATCATGCTCCACAGTGTCTCCCAGATGAGCTGAGTACAACTTCAATGTAGTCTTGTTGTAATACACTGATGTCTAAGTACAAACACCAGATCCATAAAGACCCCAAAGCTTATTAGGAACATGCAAAAATTAAAAATCTCAAAAACAGTCTCAAAAATCTCAAAAACAGTCTCAAAAGTTTTGTTTTTTTTTCCTACATAGTTAATGGCAGGGAAGATGGCTGTGTTGAGAAAGACAAAAAAAATCATGGTACCTAATTATGGTACTTCAAGAATTTGTTCGTTTTTAAGCTAAAAATTTTATTCATCACAAATATAGACAATGTAATTAGAGGCTGTAGGTTTCCAACATTGTATTTTATTCCACATGCAGCCATACAATAAGGGAATGTTGTAAGGAAGATCCATTTGTGTTCCACTTACTGGCTTTTCCTCCTTAGAAAGATTCTTTGATATAAATGTGTTTAAAAATCCATTACAAGTGGTACACTGGGTTGTTTTCAATTGGAAAGAAGGGAAAAAGCAGCATAAACAATTTTATATTTCAAATGCAATTCATGCTGAAACATTCTGCTGTGGCATAATTTAAACTGCAGACAGATTGGAACAAATAAAGCAGAACTGCTTTGTTTTAAAATATTGGTGTGCTAAAAAATGTATTATTCAAGGGAGCTTTTGGGGTAGTTCAGAAATAGAAAATAACATATGCAGATGGTCTTATATACATATGTAAGCAAAAAATTTGAAGAAGCAGTAGCACATGAGACCCAGCTGTGATCTCATCAGATGCTGTACAGGGATGCTCTCTAGCTATAAAATTTATTTTTACTTTTTATTCTTCCATTTCCAAAGACTCTGGTAAATATTGTCTGTCTTTCATCCTCTTCTCTGCCCATCTCATTTAATCTTCCTGAAGCGTCTTCCTTCTCAGACATTCTTGATAAGAATATGATCACTGCTTAACTTGCTTATACTTTTACTGCTTCTGTTTAATGTCACTGCTTTTGAGCTCTTCCTCTGCAATATGTTTTCAGTAGATAAAAGGAAGAAATCTCCTCTCTACCCTACCCTGGCCATCTCTGTGCCTCATTAGAGGGTTTTTTGGACTTCCTGGAAGGCATCTGGGACAGAGGCTGCCTGAGGCCTCTGTAACACACTCACATGCTGTTGCTTGATCTGGAAGGAGCCAGTGGAAAGGTCTTCCTTGTGGGGGACATTGCTTCTTACATAAAACTCTTTCTGCAGCCTCTCTGTGAAATCCTGTTGCCAAGAAGATTAAGCAACCTTGAGCATCTTGTGCTTGTTCTGTGACCAGACCTCTCCATCAGACAGGTGGAGTAGGTGGATTTTCTCCATTTTCAGAAAGTAATTGTGACCCACACAGTTGTGGAGATCACTCTGACTGCTGCAGAACACCTCATAAATGGAAAATCAACAGCAGTGACACATTATATTTCTAATTTAGAAGAAGCTGGACAGGTTGCACCTTGTCATTTTTGAATCATCAGCATTTTATTTTGCAGTACAAACACTTCAAGTAGTGAAGTACAAAGTGCAAGTTGTACTTAGTGCCCACTTGTAGTAAATCTCTATTTTGTAGCTCATGGAAAATATGTATTAGTTGTTGACAAGGATTGTGTTGTGCTAGATGCTCTCTGGTCAGAAAACAAAGAGCCAGCTTGTCTGTAGGAGTCTGCAGCACTCTGCTCCTGCTTGAAAGGCAATGTGCTGCCTGAGAGGCTTTCTGGAATCTCTTGCTGCTGGTGGAAATGGCAGCTTTGGAGTTCAGAACTGGCAGAGACTGAACCGTGATGGTGAGCTCCCCTTGCCTAACACTCCTCACTAAGCACTTTTCCCTTTCTATTTCCAGCATGTACATAATATTAAGAAAGGAGCCTGGATTTCTCTTCATCACAAGCACCAGGACCAGTGCTAGCAAACTAAGGGCTTATGCCTGCTGGTGGCTCCCTGCAGAGAAGACATGGGGCGAGGGACCCTGAGGGACCCCAGCAGGGCAGAATGTGGGCATCTGGGGGCAGCCTCAACCCCAGAGATCGCCTGGGACCTCCATGGAGACAGGGTGAGGCCAATCTGGGATATTTCAACAGAAAGAACCTGCATTTTTGTGCTCCTGCTTGCTCTGGCAGAAAAGATGGAAGGCATCTGCCACAATGTTGGGAGGTGTTTTTCAACTTTTTTCATGGCTGGCAGCTGTAGACAGCTGTAGACAGCTGTAGACAGGCAAAGTTACCTCAAACTTCATCCTTTCTATACCCCTGGCCATTGATCAAGGTATGAGTAAATCAGAAGGTGGACAATCTTCAATGAGTGCCCTCATCGTTTCCCTGGGCAAAAATCATAGTGACCCTCTAAGGCAAGTATCAGATGTTGCCTTCTGTTGTGGCCTGAGTTTTAACTTTTTCATCTCCTGTCAATAAATGGCAGCCAAAGCTTTCTGATCACTTGAAATGTTAAGGGCTGAATGAATTTATTTGTCATTGCAGTTTTGAGGTCAAAAGTATAAGTCCACTGCTTTAGCCTGGAAGGTCTAGAGCATGCTCTAGGTGTGATTCTCTTCTATTGTCATGTACTGACAAGGGATGAGGCTTAATTTATTCTGGGATGGTGTGGCTAAGGGATTAAGATAAAGAAGAAATTTTTTACAATGAGGGTGGTGAATGATTGGCACAGGCTCCATGGGAAGTGGTAAATGCCCTGTTCCAGGTTGTTTTGGAAAGGGCTCTGAGCAACCTGATCTAGCTGGAGATGTCCTTGCTATCAGCAAGGAGGTTGGACTTGTTGAGCCTTAGAGGTCTTTTCCAAATTAAACCATTCTGTGAATCTATGATTTTCAAATGTTGCTAAAAGTTGTTGCAAGGGACTGTAAATCTTGTAGGAGTGGAAGACTTTCCAAAGTTAATATTGCCATATTTGTAGATGACTGAGAACCTTGTGATTTCCTTTCTTTTGATGTGTGAATAAGAGGTGATGTTTACTAAAGGGCTGGAGAAAAAAAGATTAGTAGGCAACACGATAGAAAGCAGAGAATATATTCAGTTTCTGCCCTTGATAGAAATGGTGATGGGAAGGACATTTCAAAGCAAAGACTGAAAAGGATGTTAAATTATTTCATCTCCCTAGTGTGTTCCACTGTACTTTTTTCTTCCACCTATTCATCCAAAGAAACTGTACATCAGGTGACATTTTATATAAAAACAGATCTCAGTAAATAACCAGATAAGGTTGAGGGATATCTTTAACATTAGTGATGGACATAAGTACCTGTAATAGGCATGGCAGTAGCTGTAAAAGTGACTATTCATTACGGACACTTCAAATAAGCATATGCTGCAAGAACCTGTTAATGTGTAGATATAATCTACCTTTAAGAAGTAATCATGCAGCTCACACAATGTTATTAGCATAGAAACCATGCAGTTTGACTTTGTAAATGGATTTTGCTGCAGCAGATGGAGTAGAAGCTTGTTTTTGAAACACAAGAAGCTTGTTTGAAAAACAAGAAGCAATTTTTTTTGGGGGGTACTAACTCTAATTTAGGAAGTTTTCAAGGTCAAGTGCCTGTACCCTCTTTAGATAAAACTTTTATCACCATGAGATAAAAAAGTTGATTCATTCTTCAAAATATCAGCATTTAAATTTTCAAAACCAAGAAGTTATTTCTGGTGTCCCAGTTTCTATTTTCCTAGGTTTTTTCCACTATAGAGAGACTTCTTTTTGAAAAGAGACACTTCAGAAATCAAGCCTCTTCAATGAGTTTTAAATTGAACACACAAAATCCCTAGTTATTTGTGAATAATTCAGGCCCACATAATTCTAATGTAAATATCTATCACTTATCTATATCAGAATAATTTCACATCACCGAACCAGTTTAAACTGACATCAGTTCATTAATGTTTTATATGTATGCAAAAGAAAGGAATAAACTATTCATCATGGCCCTGTTGAACAGAAATTGATGGGATTAAGCCCAATGATTTACCTTAAATATGAAGAGCAGCTTCCTAGTAGCAAGGCAGCACTTGAATAGTATATTGTGCAGGTTGGGAAACCTCTCTTGTTTGAAATTTTTATTAAAGTGCTTAGATACCTGCCACGAATGATCCATTAGACCAAGTCCAGCTTCACCAAAGATTGACTTGGTGAGCCAACAAGGCCTTTTTCAGCCTCATTTTCTATCATTCTATAGGCTTATATACCATGTTATATGATCCATGAATATATTGTGTATGGTATAACAGGAGTAAGTGATTCTAGTCCCATATTTACACACACCCAGGGCTCCCAGGCCAACACATATTGGTAAGTTTACAGACATAGCCTGCTGGATGAGTAGTTTCATATTTAGATTTCTAATTTTTGATACTAATGCTAATCAGGCTAATAACAGCAGAGCCCACTGCATTCACCAGGTTGGCAAGAGCAAAGCAGGCACAGAGATTTTGCTGAAGAACCTGCTCTCTCTTTTCAGCTCCTAGATAATTCTGCAATAGAGCCACAAGGTGGCAGATGAGCTGCAAAGATTGCAGGTTAATGCAAAATAAAAAATAGATTGGGGAAAAAAAAAAAAAAAAAGGAAGAAAGAACTAAGGATAGAGTCCTTACTGTGCCTTTGGATGCTTTCTTAAAAAAATCAGTGCTTCCTGTTACAAGTAAGTCAAATATCCCCATCCTCATTGCAACAACTTTGGATTGCAGCAGTAACTAAACCAGAACCAGCTTTTGAGTAAGCTCCTTAATCATTATTAAAAAAAAAAATTACTATATCTCACATTTTTTTAATGTTCAAGCTGAATCAGTTCATGCATGAATTAATTTTTATCTTGTTTTATCGCCTTTAAATATCTGATGCCTGTAGCAGGATAGAGTGGTGAAAAACAATTGGCAGCACTTTTTTGTTGCTGTGATGATCAGAAAATGTGAGCAGAGGATCCTGGTTCTGGTCTTGGTGATTTGCCCAATATCTGGTCCAAGAATCAATCTCTTTCTGGATACTCAACAACACATTTGTCCTGAACTACATGGAGTCTCTTCTGCATGACTTAAACCAGGCTCAAAAAACTATTCCTATATTACTTTCTATTAGAAATAGAAATTACTTTCTATTTGTCATAGACCAAGTTACAGGTACTCTCTGAACCACTCCCCACACCACCAAACAGGACACACCTCCAGTAAATTGCAATTCATTTATTCCTCTCTCAGATTATACAATCCATATCTCATCCTTCACTTGGAACAAATTTAAGAGAAAATAATAAGCTTCTAGGATATTCCTTGCTGCTGCAAACTACTGCATCAATTTTCAGGTGCTGTAAAACCCCGTGGCCTTCACACAGAGTTGCTGTCAGCACATGCCAGGTCACTCTGTGTCCCTGACCATCCTGAGGATGAGACCAAGAGACACCCACATGCCCCTATGTGTGCAGTGTCTGTCGTGAGGATGCTCAGATGCTGAATGCTGAAAAGAGGCTGTTTCAGCCCAAAGATGGGGATTCAGCATCCTGGAGCTGCTGCAGGGGAGAGCAGCCAGCACTGCTCTGGGCACTTTGCCTGCACATAACTCCATGGCCAGATCTGATCTAAGCAGCCCCTGATGGACATGGAAGACTGGTGTATCTGAGAGCCTGTGGAGCAGGCAGCACTCCAGGTACCCTGACCCTTTGACACCACTGGGTTAACCATCTTCCCCCTTTGCTTTTCAAGCCCTGTTTTACTTGGGTGAATGAAAGAAAACTGAGTTCTCTTGATTTTTCTCTGCTGCTCATCTCATCCAGCTCTTGCGAGAGCCATTTGAAGCACAGAGGAGATTTCAGACAGTGACAGCCCCTTGCTAGGAGTAATAAAGCTAATTGGAATAAAGACATTCTGCTTATTAATGAAAACCTTAATAATGGTTCCATTGTTTTTGTAGTTTTAAATGATTTTACCAAATAATTAAAGAGCAAGTTAATCTTTTTGTTTTGAAAGCAGTAGTCTTACTCTACAGCTTGTTTTTCTTATGTTGTTTATTTCCCTGTGTTTGATCTTATATTTAATATAAGAAGAATATAAAATGATGTACTTTTAAAATGTAATAGAAAAATTAATTTGATGCCTTTGGTCTTATGAGAGGCTTTGCAATTATATAAGTGAATCTTGCGTCATAAATAATATAATCAGTATTAATTAAAATTTCTTGTTTAATAATAACTGGGCTCCATATCTTCTGTTATTAGTTTTCTTTTTATTGCAAGAGTCTCTCATAAATTATTGTCATTAAAGAAACTTCCCAAGTGTATTCCGGAGGGATATGGTAACAGTCAGAGTAATGACCTAAAAGAAGATTCCTGTTAATGTTTTTTAACAGGTCATCTTGTTTTTAAACTTTCCTTGTCTCATTATGCTAAGACAAAAAATAACCAATTTTTTTGGGTGCAAAAGAAAAATCTTAACAGGGCTTCTTGCATTATGGTCAGTTATGGTGGTTAATCATAATAAATAAAAAATATATAATGATTAAATTTACTGGAATTCAGCAAAATCAAAATCACTCCGCATCTGTTTCAAAGGGTAAATTTGAATCAGCAGCTTATATGTATCAACTTACACAGCTTATTGCATTCAGTAAAGAAAGAAAAAAGAATTTCTGCAATATGTGAGCACTCACAGCTTTGACTGGCTTTGAAAGAGACAAATGCATCTCAAGTATGGGCATAGGGTCTGGGAGCAAAAAACCAAAAAACCAACACATAAATAAAAAATAAACTAAAAACAAACCCACAAAAGTCCTGGACTCTTTAAGAGGGCCAGGATAGAAAGATCCTGCCTGGGACACCCCCAGCAGCTGCCCACCCATTGATGGAGCAGGGATAATGGGGAGCAGCTGAGCCTATGGGGAGGAGAGGAGGAGTCAGGTGACCCAAATGGACCAATCACAGGGCTCCTTCCCATGGTGTTCAGTATAAAAGGGCTCCCAAGAGAGCTCTCTGGTGCCTTTTCTGGGTGGGGTGGTAGAAGGGCTGGGGTCTTTCCCCTGCTCCTCTCTTTTTTTTTTTTTTTTTTTTTTTTCTTCTTCTTCTTCCCTTTTCTTTCTTCTTCCTTCTTCTCTTCTCTTTTTTCTTTTCTTTTTTTCCCCCTTCTCTTCTTCTTCTTTTTTTTTTTTTTCTCCTTCTTCCCTCCCTCTCCCCCGCTCCTCTTTTTCTTGCTCTTCCTTTCCTCGCTGGAGAAGAACATTCTTCACCAAGACAGGTCCCCATCAACCTTTCCAGGTAAGACCAGCTTGGTTGCTTTAGGACTGTTGTGATCTGTCACTGAGACCCTGGGCTTTGGCAGCCCCATCTGGTCTAGCGTGGGATTTTTCCAGTTGGGAATTACCAGCTGAGGTGGGCGAGCTCCCTATTTATGTACATTTGTAATTTGCTGTTACTCCCTCATTAAACCTACTTTTAGTTTTCTCTTGCAGCGTTAAAGTCTCTCTCTCTTATTCCCCTATTTGCCTTCCCCTGGGAGGGTGAGGGGGAATAGCAGAGAGCATCTGTCACCTGCTGAGTGTCTAAAACTGTGACAAGGTCTCATGGCTCTTTGCTGGAGCTGACAGAGGAGAGCGTGGAAGTGCTGGTGTTCTCTAAGCTGCAGTACTTTTATTAATGAATAAAATAATTTGAGCCAGGCAGTATTTGTTCACTCTTCTCCTTTACACTCCCTGATTTGTCTTGGATAGTTGTTTCTATAGCAGTTACAACAAAGCTTCATTGCTGCAAAGAATGTGAGTTTCATAGTTACCATAAACCTTATAAAAACCAAGTGCTCTTTTTAATCAGCTCTTGTGGTATTACTCTTCAAAATAGAACGCATTAGGATTTGCCATTCAGCAAGTTGATTTCTTAGAGGAGAATGACATCTATTCTGAGCTTTATTGACCACATCAGCCTGAGTATTTTAAAGTTTAAACAGCAGGAAGATAGCAGTCAAGAAGTTATAAGGAATGCACAGTTTGCTAAGCCTGATGGACATTCTCAGTCTCTTGAATCATGTTTCTGATTTTGTCAGACATCCTAAACAAAGTCAGTGTTCTTTTGGAAAAGCTCAAGCAGCAAGATCCTGTGCATGGGAATTAACTTACATAGATGTCTATATCTGAACTTGCCATCCCTGCCTTCCTTTACAAACACTGGAGTCAAAACACCAGACCTGTGAGGTGTTATTGTTCTCATCCTAAATAATTAATCACATATCTGAAGCATCTAATTCTTCCTGCTGACCTAAAAGAGAGACTGAGGTGATTAGTTTGGCAGCTGACACATTTTCTATGGATGTTTATAATGAGGTGAAAACCTACCCCCACAGCCTCTGTCAGATGAGACAGGAAGACTTTGTGTAATGTGGCATCAGGAGACCTCAAATGGTGAAAAACCAGATTCATTGTATGAGTAGTGATGCTATTGCTGAGGTTTGGGGAATAGCTAAATCAACATCATGACTACAGTATCAGACTTTTTGTGTATTTTTAGACACAGTTTTCTGAATATCTATGTTATTATGCCATAGTTATAGTAGTAATATTATGACTTATCATGATGTATTTCCTCTGTCAAGAAAGGGAGGAGAAGCTTTTTCTAGTTGACTTCATTGAAATCACTACTGGCTTAAAAGTCTCTGTGTTTTCTTTATGGATCACGTTTAAACATTATTTATAATTCAAAATGGGTATTTGTGAATTTTTCCTCGAAGTCCTATCTGGGGGTTCTCAGGTATTATACTTTTTATAAAATATACTTCAGAAATGTACTAGAGAAGCTCTGGCTTGATAATAGCGGTGACCAGACATTATCTCCAGTTTATAACCTACTGTATGCTACTTATTATATCCATTTACTCTACTGTGTACTTTTTAGGGAATTTTTTTCTGCCAATATAGATCTGTAGTGCACATGAAGACTTGCCTTGCAAGCTGCATAGGCAACAATGTGGAGCAGAGGCAATATTAGAAGTTAGGGATGACAATCAGAAGAACATGGTTCTTGACACTTTTGGTAGAAGACATCTTAAAATATAGATTATTGCTAAATTGAGGTAACATCTGTATTCTTACATTTGCCTACATAGAAATAAAAACAGGAATACAGGCATCTGTGAAAGGAATGGCATATTGCAGCCTTGGAAACTGTTATGTGACACTTCAAAGAGGGTAAGGTGAAGGAGGTGATGGATTGGGAATATGCTTTCACTTATCCTGGCAACGTGTACATGTCAGAATCCATCAATAGAAAGCACTTTTCTGTTTTGAACTCCCACTTATGTCTTTGTTACAAAAACTGCAAGAGAATACTCACAGTATATTATAGCAGATGAAAGATTGCCAATGTTGATTAGCTTGAGTTAGCATTCCCTCTGTAATTTTTATCAGAGTCCTGAAATTAATTTTTTCCTCTGGTTTTGTTATTTTGGTTTCTTCCAATGACAAATTATACAGCAGAGAACTTTTTCAGTTGCAGGGTATGTATACATTTCCTTTCCTTTCTTCTCCTGGGTAGTTCCTTTTTGCAGTCGCTGTTTCATCCAGATGTAAGCTGCAAAAGCCCTATGCAAAGAGTCATTTTTGTACAGCACTAATAAAACATTCTCTTTTTTCCTTATTAGCATTGCAGCCTTCGGTCAAAGCCTCCCTGGACTATTTTTTATAATACAGGAAATACAAAGAAGTGATATAATATATAGAAGTGATATAATATTCTTCACTCCAGTGTAGCTGGCCACTCTTCAAAATGTAGTGATAACACTTGCAATTGATTTCTACATCAGGAGTCTTCCACTGGGACCACTGCTGGATGAAGATAGTGGGAGACGGATTGAGACACTTGGTCTGCAAATATTTTAAGAAACTAAATTTGCCTGGGGCTGGCACAATGTTCAGTTGTCACTGAACAGCTCATGGCCACATTGCTGCCATCTCCTCTTACCCTCCAAAGTAATCTGCTGGGAATGGCCAACTCTGCCCAAGAACCTTGTGAGCTTCTGGGAGACATTTGCCATATCTGCCATTGGAAGCACTGACAGCATACCAGGAGGGACAGCATCTCAAAAGCTAGGAACATTATCTGGCATTTTTAAAATTTAATAGTAGAGATCTAGCTTTTGTACTAACCAGAGTTATATAGGTTTTGATATCATAAATACCAATATTCAAAAAGCTACCTCAACCAGGAAAGCTGAGTTATGGGCCAGTTCATATGCTGCCAGTAAAAAACTAGAATCTAAAGGCTCTGAGACTGGGGAATAGAAGAAAATAGGATTCAAGAACTCAGGAACTAAATCACTCTATTACATATTATCTCTTCCAGACAAATGCCTCTAAAAGACCAACAGTTCATACTGACCTTAGCTGCCTCCACACACAGATCCCTTCAGACACTGTGGCTATTGTTGGGAATTGAATACATGATCTTCAGTGCCAAAAGACTAAGACCTAAAAATTACTGGAAATAGAATCCATGACCTTCAATACCAACACATAAGATCTGAACCAGATCATTTGTCTGTAAGAAACCAGTGCACTGTTAGAGATTCTGGGGTTTGCTGTTGGATGAAGACGTGATTAAACACTAAGCCAGTGTATTATTACCCTTTCATTTCCTCTGCTGAAAGGTCTGTTATCCTCTCTGTGAGCGTGATCTAATGTCTGTTGAAGTCAGTGTGAGCTTTTTGTAGAGTTTAATCAGCTCTGAATCATGATCTAAACATGTGAGCTTGGTTGCACCAGCTAGAATTAAACAGGGTATAAGAAATATGAAAAGATGATCTTTATCTATCTGTGTACCTCTATGTGTACACCTATGGCTCATGTAAACAGAGTGGGTATTTAAAGGTGATAAGACAATGTATGAAGGAAACCAGCCTAAGTTTCATCAAGGGAATTGTAAAGGGTATTTTCAGTAAAGGTGATAGAAAGATAAAGGTTTGTGAGTGAAAGGGAAAGAGGAGATGGCAGTTCTCAAGAGTAACCTTCCCAAAGAAGGGAAACTGAGACAGTTTCATAGTGAGTGATTTTCCTTCTGTTGCTCTGAATAACTTGGCTATCTGAATTCCAATAAACACATTCTCTTACAGCATATTTTTATAATTAGCATACATCTGTTTGAAGATTTTCAACTTTTTCTTTCTCTGTTACTGCAGTAAATGTTTCTTTTTTCACCACGGATGCCTTAAACTGCACAACAGCAAGTGTGACAGCTATCATCAGAGACTGGTTCTCAAAGTACAGTAGGTGTAATCCAAAATCCACTAACAATCAGTCGACATTCTGAGACTATGCAAGTTACATGAAAATATTTCCTTCTTTCTAATCCCAGACCATGTGGAATAGTCCCCAGAGTCTGAATATTTAATTATTTGAAAATGGTACTAGGAGGTAGTGCTCTTATAAGGGCAAAACTGTGAGTTTGAGGGTTCTATAAGGCACAAAAAGGGCTCTCAGTTATCTTCAAGTCAAATTTTGAAGTACCTGAATCTGTTTGGTCTGCTCATACTACTGTGTATATGAATGTCCGCATCAGTCAAACCCAAGGTTTTTCTAGCACTTCCTCGTGTGGCTGATATTTGATAGGCACTGGTAGCCAGGAGATAGGAGGTCAACATAAATTTTAAACAAATCTGTCCTGCTGTATGTACCCCTTAGCTTCTGTTAGTCAACGGTTTAGGAAATGTCTGAGCTGTAGGTTTTATAAGTATTCTTATGTTTACATACAGCCTCAGTCCTCCCTTCTGGTGTTCCTGTTAAATTTTCCAGCAGAGTGGGGGATTTTCTGATGTGTTTCTTTCTTGGAAGCTCCAGATCATTTGCATATATTCTCACAGCAATTCATTGGTGAGTAACTAAGTTAGACTCTAAAAGGAACTGCATGTGCTACAGTTCTGCCTGTGCCTTGGATCTCCTCACTTTCACCCACTGGTTTAACTGCACAATTACAAATCTTAGTTGTGACAGCCAAAACTTTCATTTCCACTGGTGGAAATTACTACTGTTAGAAAGCAGGCAAAGATATTATCCTGCAAATTGTAGATTGCTATAAGGAGTCCATTCAAATAGAGCTGCAGTTGTGTAGCTACAGCTATAGATGGATCAGTTTAAATCTATAGTATAGAGAATCATAGACTATTAACCAGTAAACATTCTTAGGAGGCCACAATTATTTATTGTACTGGAGATTAATTTACATTTGTGTATATAAAGGCCACCAGAATATACCAACTGAGAAAGCATTACATGGCACATGGTTGTGAGTTGCATGCTGCTGGGATCACATTCTCCTTTGCATCAAATTCAGGAATACTGACACAACTGAAATGTTCTGCAGTTTGTCACTGCCAATAGAGATCACCTATCCAGTATTATGCTGTCTGGAAAAAAAACCAAAAAACTATCAGAAGTCAGCCTCTCATTCTGAAATAAAAAAAAAATTATCCTATCAATAATGCAGTACTGAAAATGTTGATGTCTCTGAAGGGCTCACAGGGACTTGCAATCCAAAACCCCATGCAGAGAGTAGAAAAAACTTTCAAGGATTTGGGGCCATATTTTCTAAACTTTCCTGTCGTCTTCTGCATCTTCCATTCAGATGTCATTGACACCTATTACTGTAAATAATGTGGGAAATGGGAATGCTTTTTATACTGTATTATTGGTCTGTAAATCATATTTCTATCAACTGCAACTATGAACCTGCAAACTCAGGGGCCAAATGATGTGTTATGGAGCGAGAATGCAGGTGTGGAATGGGAAACACTGTGGTCTGCATCTCCTCTGCTTTCTCCTGCCAGAGCAAAGGAGTGGCCATGGCACAAACCCAGAAACCCTGGCTTTCCACAGGCCCTGCCAGAAGACATGCCTGAGGATGTGGCTCCATCCTACAACATCCTTTCCCACTCACTCCCACTCCATGACTCTTCATCATTTGGTCCTAAGAGGCAGATGTGCAAAAGGTAGCAGGAGAAGGCCAAGAGATACATTGTCTGGAGCTCCAAGACCTCTTTCCTTGGCACAGGTTTGGTGCTCTGAGGTGCAGGACATGTCTCTCCTTCTCTGTAGCATCTTCTACTTGCCCCATGTACATCTAGAAAAGATTGGGTTGTGACAAGGATAACATCAAACCTGTGAATGAACATTGCTCTTTGAGGGTAGCATTAAGTCTCTCCTGTGTGAAACCAACCTATCAATTAAACTTTGTCCAGCAAAGAAAGTGGCACCCTTAGGGAGCTGTTTTAGACAGGAAATGAGTATAAAAAGGCAGGAAATATAATGTCAGGCAAACGTAATTTTTTGACATTACCATTGTGATGCACTTAGCAGGGCTGGGCAGGCAGACTGATCTAATTTACATTTGACCAAGTGACCTCAGTCTGCCTTAATATCAGTGGAGACAAGTAGGGTCTGCCAAGGCAGGACATTTCCTGACTGCAGACAGCTGCATCAGATAAAGACCCCAGATGTGCCCGTTTCTTTCCATTGATCACATAGGTCAGATGTAAGTGCTCACATTGCAGATTATACAAAGATGGAGGATGTTGAAGCCTCCTGTAAAGACACTACAGAAATTTCTACCTGTACATCCACCAAGCACAAAAAAGCTGGTCAATTGCATGATGAAATCTTTTGGACAGGAAATAGCTTCCTCACATTCTGGTGCAGGTACAAGCCTTGGAAGAGCAGTAAAGGCTCTTACTGATGTCAGAGGAGAAATAAGAATTATCTGTCTTATTCTCTTTGGGCTGGTGTTTGGTTTCTGTTGAGAAGTGGATGTTCAGTGTTTTACAGTATGGAAACTCAACATATACACTGAGATCTGTCATGGAATCTAGGAAATACAAAAAAAAAAAACATTAAAAGAAAGTAAAAATTAAGAAGGGTAATTTGGTAACCTCTGAACTACTCTGGGTGAAACTGGTTTTTATCAGTTTAAAAGATTGGTTCCATATGAACTCTTATTGGCTGCAACATCTTTGGGTCTGTTTTTTTGGATCTTATTTTGGTCTTGCAAAGATACTTACTTTTATTAAAGTGTTCTATCTCCTTTAAGCACAGCTGTTGATCAGTCCTCTTTACTTCCTCTGTCTTTTCTGGAACATTAGTTCTCTTATTAAGAACAAGCTCTCCTAGTCTTAATGAAAATCATCTTACCCATTGCTGTCATAGAGAAATTTTTACATACCTACCAGAAATCCAGTTGCTTCCCATAGGATTTGCATCTATGAGGTAGCTGAAGGAAGGTTTTTGTGGTTTGCAGCAGCCTTGTTACACTTCTGTCTCTGCATCATTTTAGATCCACTGCTCACTAGCCCCCCCCTACATTTTTGAAGGGATTACTGACTTTCTGGACCTTGGTACTTTAATTGTATATATAAGTATCATGGGGTTTTTACATTACTCTGAAATCTAGAGGAGTGCTGTCAACAGGAACAGCTCTGAGAGAGCTTTCATATACAGATTTTTGAGTTTAGCCTGGTCTCAATCTTTCTGAATTCCAAAAGTTTTCTAAGCTAAGTGTTTTTTCTGTCTGCTTATGCAAAAATAAAAATAACCTGCTGAAAAAAAAATATTTATAAATAGAAAGCTGGTTTGTTTTACAGGTTGCTATCTATCCACTGCTATAAGTACAGAAATATTACCAATTTATGCAGAAAATCACAGAACATGAATCAATGAGGAAGATGAAAGAAAACTGATGTTGGAATGATCTGTTCTTTCAGCATGCATAAAGACAAGAGTCCTAATTTACTTTTACGCCACCAAGAGTATAACAGAACTGAAAAAGAGTTGAATTAGTAATTTTATATCTTAGTAATACTCTATGTGCATATATTTTCTAAGAAAGAAGCAATGTTCAACGTATGCAAGAGGACTGAAACGTACAGCTGAGGGTCTCCTGTCTTGGATAGATTAGCTTGGAAGGATCCTGAGGTCATACAAAGGATGCTTTAAAATTGTTAATTTTCTATTATCGAGCTCTAAGCACCCCCAAAGGGTTGTGTTAATGGATAGACAGTCAGCCCACAGCATTACTAGGCTGTAATTTTGTCATATGCACCACCCAAAAATTGGGAACCCCATGATTGCATCTATGTAATGGATTTATGAGCTGCTCTTCATTTTTTTTTGTGTGTTTGTTTGCCTCATATGATTTCATTTCAGCAGCCAGCATATGAATAGCCAGACCTTCTAGGTTCGCTGAATGAATCAACATTTTCCCCTACCAGCTTTGTGGCCTAGGATGTGTCTGAAATTCTCTTGGTATATGTGGGGGTTTTATTCACTTTTATTTATGGAGGATAGTGATAAGCCAAGTGGGAGTGAACAGTGCATTCAAAAAACCGAAACTACAAATGTCACATTAAGGACCACACTTTAAACAATTTTATACTTAATATGAGCAGGATAAGTGCAATGGAGAAACAATAACCTTAGGAAATTGTCTCCCCTTCTCCAGGTCCATACTGGAACTTATACCCTAGCTGGAGGGGAACACAACCACAGTGCAGGGCATCCCTCCTGCCTGATGCTAGGTAAGAGCACACACTCTGCACAACTTGGTGCACATTAACCCAGACAAAGAGCTGGGTAGGCTCACAAAACACCACTGATCCTCTTAAATTGGTCACTTCAGAGCTGTGCACACATGGGTTCACTGAGTATCTTAGGCAGCATTTTCCCTGATTTGAGTTGTTTGCAGCATGTTGACTTGTAGGATGGAAGAAGTTCTCAGCTGCAATGACCCAGCAGTGTGGCAGCATACTGGCAAATAAACCAGCACATCCCATCTCTCCCTTTCAGGATATTTTTGAATGGTGGTCATCAGCCTGTAGGTTCTTGCAGACCCTCTATCTTATGGTTTGAGCACATAATATGCTTTTTGCAAGTAAGAATTGGGTCTAAATGAAGAAAATACTGTGCAAACTCAGTGGCATTACTTCTTCTGTAACTATATTTTTCTTTTTCTAACCAGTTTGTTCCACTCTAGAAGCTTCACAAACTGAGAAGGTCTTTGAAAATGTCAGCTGTGCAAAATGCTGTTTTACAAGCTGAAATTCCCCACAGTACAGAAACCATATTAACAATAGATTATTAGAGAGATTGTAGCCTCATTGTTAATTGGATTGTTACAAATTAAACACATAGACCATTAAAAAGACATCAAACATGGTGGCTTGCAGTAGGGACAGCAGGCTTTGGCAAAGACAAATTGTTCATTAAGATCATCCGATGACTATAAGTAGTGATCATTGACACCAAGTTTCACTCTAATGGGATGCTCTTTGGTGCTGGCTAATTTCTCTGCTCATCTTCTTGTGCTGCTTTAATCGGCTTTTTCTCTTTTTTGTGTGTTTTTCTTTGGATTTGTCACTCTCGGCTGTACCCACTCTTGCTCTGACAGCTTCCTGACAGATTTTCTGTTTGCTGTTTGTTTGTGCAGCCATTTCTTTACTAAGGCACTGACATAGACCAGGAGACACATCAGTCCTTTTTAGCCTGGTGGAAACGCTCCATTGCACATGAAAGCCCCCTACTACTCTTCATTATCCTGCTTGTTTCTCCATTTTGTTCCACCACATCAGTGGCTGCACAATCACAATGAGAGACCTAGAAATACCTGGTGTTTCACACAGCTTCTTCTCTCATGTCCACGAGCAAAATCAGGAGCAAAGCCAACATACATATGCCAAGGTGCTATGGCAGCACTCCAGGACAGATTTAGTTCTGGGGAAATGTTTCAGCTTGCATTTTCTTTGGTGTTTTTGACTCACTTCAGAATGGATCTTTCTTTTTCTAGTATTTAATTCCTGGAGGAGTTCTGCACCAAGCAGTGGTTAGCACTAGGCAGCTGGTGGCAGTGCCTGAGCTGAGCATGGGGTGCATCCTGCAGTGGGTCCTGAGGTCCTGCCTCCCTCTTTCCCACATCAGTGCTCTGGCTCTCACCTGCAGCTTCTCATGGAGGCTTTGTTTTCCTGGTGCATGTTGAAGTCTTGGGTCTTTTTTTCAAGACCCTCCACTTAGTTTGGGATGTATCTATGTTTTTCACCCTTGCTTATGGTCTTGGAAACCCCCAGAGCTTGTCAGTGTTTTACAATATTTGTAACATGGTGGGCTGTGCTCTATATATAGGGGTAGAATCACAGAATCCTAGTACAGTTTGGGTTGGAAGGGACCCCCACTTGAGTCCAAACCCCACTTGACAGGTTTATTTTCAGTAAAGACTAAATGATGTTTCTCTCCTGTTGATAAGTTTAATACATTGTCTGTATTCTTAACAGTTGTCTCTCAAGCTGTCTTGAATTTTTGAAGCTGTCCTCTTCCTTTCCATAGTACTCTTCAGTTGTTGATGAAATAATTTTTCACAGGAGAGATCAACTTTGCAATGCTTTGATCTTTGTAAACTTGGAAATCTGATGTTTATAATTACTTCCAATTACTTCTTGTAGCAGACCCTTCTAACCCTAAGAAGTTATTGATGCAGCTGTGTTTGCTCCTTGTTAGGCAAATGATATCCTGTAAACCATCCTGAGCAAAATTAATTGCTCAATCTTTTACATCTTTTATTGATCTGTTTGGCTCATGCCAGTGATTTACCTTTTATTGTTGATTGGCTTATGATATTGACAATACAAGTTGATAGATAAATCCTTTTCTTGTAGGAAGTATTACAAAAGAAATAGCCACCAAAATGTTTTCTTGTTTGTTTGCAATAGGTATTTAACAGATACAGAAAGGAGACCTGTCACAAAGATTAAAAAGAATAAGTAATTTTTGCTATGGGGAGAGATAATTCCTGATAACTGAATCTGCTTTCTCTGGTCACAGGTAGACTGTTCCCTATGGAAAATACCCTTTTCCATAAAATGCCCTTCTCTTGGAACTTTGATTATCAAGTTCACTAAAAAAATTATGCAGAATGAATGATGCATATGAAGGTTTTAACTTTTCTGTGAAATTACTTTGTTTAATGCCAGTTCTATGCCAAATTCATAGCTGGTTGCATATGACACTATATATTTGTATATATTCAGTAATTTTTCCTATTTATCATTACTGTTTCATTAAAGTTGTGTTGTTTAGTTCCCAACCCATAAGTCTCTCTTCCTTATTCTCTCTCTTTTCTTTATCAGTGAGGAGAGAGAGATTAATATATAAATCTGTTACTCGGTTTAATTGCCGGGCCAGTGTTAAACCGTGACAGCTGGAAGGTGAAGCCTTTCGACTGTTCTATTGCACCTTGTCAGTCTTTCCCAAGACATCTGGGTGAAGAATGGGGTGAGGACTGAATCCATCACTTAGGGTGTGTAAAGGCAGCTCTTGTTTGAGCTAAATATGGCACGTGCCAGTGTGATGCTATCAGCGTGCTGCCTACCACTGAACTATACTCCTTTGTAGTACATCATAAATAAAATTTGGAGTTTGGAGTCTAGTGTAACAGTCATGAGCTCCAGTTGTGTTTCTCTTGCAACAGCTTAAAAGAGTAAATGGGTGCCAGGCCTACACATACATGCCATGGTGACTTTCAGTAAGTATGCCCCTGAGTTGTAGTAATTGCTTATATGAGCCATGCTCCATATCCATTATTTACCTTCTAAAATACCTGTGAATTGTGTCAAAGTGTGAGTTGTCTACATCTGTGTATATAACATTTCTGGATAGATCCTTAATTTCATTGAAGGTGTCAATGAATGTGCCAACTTGGAGAAGCAAGGCAGAGCTACTTTAAAAAGTTGGAGAATCAGCTGGTCATTCCTTTTCCTCTCTAATAGTCTTTAGGATAATTTAAATGCAGAATATATCAAATACTTACACGTTACTTACAAATAACATTTGTAAGTAACAAATACAAATAACTTACAGGTTACTTACAGATACTTACAGGTATTTACAAAGTTTTTCCAAAAGTAAAGCCATAACAAAAAAGCAAGAGCTGGAGTATCATTGTGCAACATTAATGCAAGTGTGAAATGTGCTTGGACTCACTGACCTGGACCAGTTCTGTGCTGGGGGACAGAAAGGATTTGGAGATCATTTGTTTGTGAGTGTTTTAACTGACTGCTCCTAAGTACCATGCTTGGATAAGATGTTGGTAATTTCCACTGCCTCTAAATGAGACCAAAAGCTGCTTGTGCTCAATACTCAAATTGTCAGTAGTTTTCCCATTTATACAGCATCACAGAATCCAGGTGCTAAAGTATAAGGTACTATTTACTTGTGATTAAGGGTGTTTTTCAAAATCAAGAGTGGGTTATTTTGTCCATAAAAAAATATCTTGAGAATCAGGACCCCAGAGCAACCTGCTCATGCTGAAGTTAATAGTAATTCCTGATTTCTTTTTTGCATGAGCTCGAATGGGACAGTAGAAAGCTGCTTCTGCTGGAGTTACTGAAAGTAGGAAATGATGAGATAATCAGATTGAATCCTTTGATTATTTTCTGCTTCTCTCTTCTAACTTACTAACCTGCTAGTTCTATTTGTCAGAAAATGCAGAAGAATATTAGCTTGTCTTACCCAAACCACGTTTGTATTAAACAAACTCTTACACGTGGATTGTTGCTCCTCCAGAGCATATCCCATTCTCTAATCACCAGCCATGCTGACCTTCAAACACTTTGTGCAAAATGCTCAAGACTGACCAAGAGCAGTGTTTTACTAAATTCATTATCATGTTAAAATATGGGGAAAGAGTTATGTTATTGCATGGTGCAGCTGGTACCCATTCCAACAGGATTCACCAATTTTTTTTTTTTTTGCTTCTGGCTTTAGGATGAGTCATAACTGATCCCAAGAGGATAGCTCAACTAATCTCTGAACAAAACATTATTATGAAAAGTATTTTAGAAAATTTAATTATTCTGCCCCTGGGAAGGGACAGACTTTAAAAGAGAGCAGCTTCTTAACAGAATTATTTGGACTAGTGATTTGTAAAGGGTTAAATAATGTTTAACTCCCATAATAAAATGACTTTAATTTTGGTGTAATAAAAAAAAAAACAGCCTAATCAAGGGACATAGTCTTTACTCTAAATGACATTACTATGGGCCAAGACCTAGGTCCTCAAAGGTATGCAATTGTCCAGATAGGAATTAGACATCCAATACTCATTGACTTTGATGGAATTATTTACTGAACTACCTCTGTGGGTCTCTGACTAAATCACAGTGAGGACCTGGGCTTTGAAGAGACACAAGTACTAGCTGGTATATGTGACACTGTAAATGCTGATGTTACACAGTAGTATGGGAGATATTGAGAGGACAGCTCTGACATCCTTGTCTGTGACTGATAAACATGGGAGATGAGTGGTTTGAGCAGCAGAGGCAGAAAGCAGAGCAATGGCATTGCAGTCATATGGGGAAGGGTGATGGTTTCACACAAGTGGAGCAAAGATCATATCTTAAATATTTAAGTATTAAAAGAAATCTGCCATAATTCCCTGTTGCTCAAATGTATTCACAAACATTTTCTGAATGTTGTCTTTATTTTGTAGATACAGACATACGTCTGACAAAAATATACTGAGGCAAAGATCAGAGCTAGAGAGGTTACTTATTAGAGCAAATCTTGTTCAGGCAGGTACTATTTGGTATTGGTTTCCAGAACTTCTCCTGGAGGTGTGATCCCACAAAAAATATTAGTTCTTCCAGTGAATAGTGACTGGAACAATATATTTCTGGGTAGTTTTACTAGACAACTCTCAGATGTAAATCTGGTTTCTGCTCCTGGAATCAAGGAGAGAGAGTGTAGAAATATTTTCAGGAAAAATAAAAACATCTACAGGGTACAGGAAAAACCTTTAAAATTAAAAAAAAAAATCCCAACTAAACCACAAAAACCCACTGCCAACAAGTAGAAAACAAATATATTTTCTATGGACTTCAAATGAGCATTCAGTTTCTTTGTCTGTGGTAAAATCAAAATAATGGAAAAAATATCTTCTTTAGTTAAGCGGTGTAAATATATTTTTTTTGGAAAGAGAAAATGTATTAGAACTCTAGACTATTTTCTCAGTTACTTGAGATAGCCTTGACAGGGGACCCTGAAGCTAAGCAGGTGCTCACAATTAGCAAATTCATTTTCACTACATTCCTGACATAGTACTGCTTAATAATGGAAAGAGGTTGGTGGGCTTAAGGTTATCTGGTCGACTGTGAAGTGTGGATTTAGAATCATAGAATGGTTTGGGTTGGAAGGGACTTGAAAGATCATCTAGTTGCAACCCTCCTGCCATGGGCAGAGACACGTTCCAATAGACCAGGTACCGATTTTAAATGTTACATCCTTAATTTCCATCACAGAAAAAACTCAAGGCTGATGTTACATGATTATGTGGATACCTAAAAAGCAACGGAGTCAGAGATTCTGATCCATATGTAGCACTGTCACTGTGCAGAGAGGTGTGAACCACCAGTTGTCACCTGTTGATATTCTGATATACGGAATGCTGAAATGAGAGATGTGTGTCTGATGGACACTAATGTCAGATCCAGTTAGGAGCTGCAGATGCTGGATTGGACAATTCAAGGCAGATGTGGGGATATAGCTGCTCTCCCTCATGGACAGAAACTACTCTGGTGCTCCTAGAGGTAAACTTTGGGGGAAGCAGCATCTGTCTGTGGATGAAAGGCTGTATCTATAAGCCACAGTGGTTTTGGTGGAGGAGGTGTCCCAAGGGGTTTTGCATTATCAGTGCCACTGCTCAAAGCATTTTAAAGATGGTTAGCTAGTAAGATGTGCATGTATAGTCACATAGGTGTGGGTTTTCTTTGCTATGACTTCTAATGTGGAGGGCAATACCTTGAAGAGACTCCCATGAGCAGTGCTTGCTGTGCTATGGACAATATTCACATTATTAGCACTCAGGAGGTTATGGAGGGCTGGAGGAAGTAGACTGCAAAATAGAAATGTGAGGGTTGGTGTTGCACGTTCCTCTCAGTGAATTTATTTGTCTTGCAAGTAAAATCCTCATATATTAATTTCTGCCAAATATTAAATACAAATTTAGGTCCAAACCTGGAAATCAAGCTGTAGCCCCCTTCCTGTTCACCATCACTAGTAACAGGCCTTCTTTGGTGACATTTTTTTCCCTTATATTTCTTCTTCACTTTTTATGAGGTTTTCAAATAGCTTGCTTTCTTCCTCCATCTTTTTGGGGGCTTTTTATTGACACTAATGTGTGGCTTTGCTTAATGAATAATTGAGTGGATTCAGGGCTAAATATTGATTAGTTGTTAAAGAGTCTAGATTCAAAGTGGGTGGCTGTCCAAAGGCCTAGCATGTATGGAGAGGGAAGTGCCTGGAAGGAAATATCATTTATTGGCTGATTTTGTCATAAATTACTACACTATTTTTAAAACTATGTTGTAAGCTGCTCAGCTCCAGATCGGATCCTGCTGTAATTAGATATTTTCCCCAATGTGTTCTGCAAAGACAGAATTATGTGATATGCCCATGTCTACCTTCAGACAGGCAACCAGAATTCAGCCACAACATCCATGTATTCTTGTCACACCATCATGGTGCCTGTTAGTACTGGGAGGCTGGTTGGTATTTGAAATCTAGATCCATTTCTCAAACCATACATTCTTCACCAGTCAGATTCCAGCTCCCTCAAATACTTGAATGGTGAATGATCCCTAATATACATCTGTATATGGAAGCTTGGAATTTTTGAATTTGTGGTAGAGATTATGGTTCTAATGAAATTCCTCAGTTGGAGCAAATTTTCTGTGTGCCATTGAAATCAGGCAAGTCACAGTGGTTCAGAATAGAACTGGAATAAATTTGCTGAGCAGAAGCAGGAAAGGAGAGACAGAAATATCATGTAGAATGTTGTTGCCCAGTGGATCACAAGTTTTAGGAAGCAAAAGAATCTATCAGCTGTGGATCTCCCCTGCTTTCTTCTCCATTCCTATTTCTTGCAACAGGAGGTAACATCTTCATGGCAAGGACAGGGACACTGCTAAAATCAGTGAGTTGGTTTAGATTTACTAGGGCAACAGTAGCATCAGAATTTGTTTTACTTTTTTTATGCCTTTGATATGTGTCAGTTCATGTGTTTGCTAGATCTCTGCCTTGGTGGAGATTGGCCAAGGAAGGGCTAGGTTTAACACACAGAACCAATTCAATCAGTAAGCAGGAAAAAAAAAAAAAAAGGCACCAAAGCACACCTCTTCCACTTGCTGACTCAAACACAACACACCCACTCCCCATCTTTCTTTCACAAAAAACAAAACAAAACAAACAAGGAAGTGATTTTATTCTGGAGGAAACTGCAGAAATTATATGAAAAGTGCTTCCTCAAAGTATTTTTCTTCAAGGCAGATGCACCTCACATGGCAGTGATGGCAGAGGGATGGACAGGGTGCAGTCCCTGTGCTCTGGAGGAGGATGAGTTCTATTAGTCCTGAATTACAAATGAGCAAACTATGTCCTTCTGCTACATCCAGATCATGGTGATCCATCTGTCCATCAGACTGAGCAACTTGGGCTGCTGCCCATCATTATGATACTTCAGCTCTGACCATGCAAAATTCACCAGCAATAGCAGTTTCTGACTCATCTTCCTTTATAATTCATTCCCCTATCAGGCTGCAAAGCCCATGTCACTAAGAGACTTAGAGACTTTGCTGTGTCAACTAAGTAGGAAATCTCCAATGTAGTTGTCTGTTTTAGTGTATCTGATATGCAAGCCTGGGCATACATCAATTTAGCAGATCAAGAGATCTGGGGTCACTATCTATCAAAAGCAAAGCCTTTGACACTGTCTCCCACAGCATTCTCCTGAAAAAGCTGTCAGCCCATGGCTTGGACAGGAGCACCCTGTGCTGGGTTAGGAACTGGCTGGAGGGCTGGGCCCAGAGAGTGGTGCTGAATGGTGCTGATCCAGTTGGTGGCCGGTCACCAGTGGTGCCCCCCAGGGATCAGTGTTGGGCCCAGTTCTGTTCAATATCTTTATTGATGATTTAGATGAGGGGATTGAGTCCATCATCAGCAAATTCGCAGATGACACTAAGCTGGGGGGCAGTGTGGATCAGCTGGAAGGCAGGAGGGCTCTGCAGAGGGACCTGGACAGACTGGAGAGTTGGGCTGATTCCAATGGGATGAGGTTCAACATGGCCAAGTGCCGGGTCCTGCACTTTGGCCACAACAACCCCATGGGGAGCTCCAGGCTGGGCACAGAGTGGCTGAGAGCAGCCAGGCAGAGAGGGACCTGGGAGTCTGGATTGACAGGAAGCTGAACATGAGCCAGCAGTGTGCCCAGGTGGCCAAGAAGGCCAATGGCATCCTGGCCTGGATCAGGAACAGCGTGGCCAGCAGGTCCAGGGAAGGGATTCTGCCCCTGTACTCAGCCCTGGTGAGGCCACAGCTCGAGTCCTGTGTCCAGTTCTGGGCCCCTCAGTTCAGGAAGGAGATTGAGGTCCTGGAGCAGGTCCAAAGGAGGGCAACCAGGCTGGTGAAGGGATCCAGCACAAGTCCTGTGAGGAGAGGCTGAGGGAGCTGGGGGTGTTCAGCCTGGAGAAGAGGAGGCTCAGGGGAGACCTCATCGCTCTCTACAACTCCCTGAAAGGAGGCTGGAGCCAGGGGGGGGTTGGGCTCTTTTCCCAGGCAACTTTCAACAAGACAAGAGGGCATGGACTTAAGTTGTCCCAGGGGAGGTTTAGGTTGGATATTAGAAAGAATTTCTTTATGGAGAGGGTGATCAGACATTGGAATGGGCTGCCCAGGGAAGTAGTGGATTCTCTGTCCCTGGAGATATTTAAAAAGAGACTGGATGTGGCACTCAGTGCCATGGGCTGGTAACTGCAGTGGTAGTGGATCAAGGGTTGGACCTGATGATCTCTGAGGTCCCTTCCAACCCAGCTGATTCTATGATTCTATGATCTGAAGCTCAAATATTTCCATGCCTGTGTGTGGAAAGTCAAAACAAGGAGAGTATTCTAGCTTTGGCTTCTCTTTTTGATACATATTTTTGTTGAAACTGGTGATCTGAGGCAAGCATGATTTTTAAGGGGAAAAATAATATTGCAGCAACCTGTGCTTTTTGAGGTTCCTGCTTCTCAGCATTGAGTAATACATTTCTACAAGCCAGTCCATTGGCTTCTAAGAGAGGGGATCAAATAGGACCATAAGGATTCATTTTTCTCCCTGGCAGCAGTGTTTGCTGCTCTGTGGCCAGATTTGTAACCCTGTACAAAAGCAGCCTTTATTACTTACTCGGCTATTCCATGACTTTTATTGCTGCTGCCTTTGCTGCAGTCTGGCTCCTTGGGCTCTGAAAAGTCTGGGCTGGGAGCAGGCTGGAGGAGACACAGCTCTGAGAAGGATGGCTAAGAGGGATATTTGGTCTTTTCAACAGCCAAAAAAAAAAAAAAAGACTTGTGTTCATACTTCCAGGTGCTGCCCCTGTGTCTTGTGATTTGATAAATCAGTATCTCCAGAAGCAATCTGGCCAGGCCTGGATATCAAAAATGCCTGAACAGTGACCTGCTTCAGAACTGTGCTGCAAACCAGGAGGGAGTGGAGAGGTCATTTATCTACATCTGTATGTTCGGTGCTGAAGCTCTTTGCACAAATAAACTCTACCAGTTGAGAACTAAGAAGCTGCAGTGAAGTTTTCCTGGTTTTAAAAGAAGGAGAATTAGACTAACACTAATTGCTTCCTTAAAACTTCAGCTTCCCGTGAGCCTTTTTGCCAATTCAGATCCTTTCTTTGATGTGTTACCTGCAGAAATGAGTATATATGGCACTAGTTTGAAGAAACAGCGGGTTTGCTCTCATGAATTAAAGAAACACCAAAATGCAGGCTTGTGCCTTTGCAAACAGCCAGCACAAGATGCCACAAGAGTGTAAGAACATAAGACCAGTCACACCAATTGAGATTAAAAACTCCATTTATCCCAGCAGTGTATCCCACTGCTAATCACAAAGCTTCTGTGCTCATTTAGTGCAAAACCCTGGAGTGAAGAGACAAGGTTCAAAAAACCTGTGTCGCAGCTGTTTCAAGACCACTGGGTTTGAGAGGTTCAGCCAGTTGTGTTCTTGTCTGAACTCACTACCCAAACAAGGCTTAAATATGAGGGGAGTAAAAAAAAAAAATTACACTAAATCTTAGGCTGCTGTTTGTTTCTCTTATAGCTTCTATTGACTTATCTAGTGTAGCTATCAAGCTTACAGGCTCCTAATGTGCCAGGTCCCTCTGCAGTCCTTTTATTTTCAACCCTCTACATCCTTCAGGTTCTGAGGAAGCTTTAAGTGAAAGGGTAAATTTTGCCCTTGATAGTACAGCTATTTCATCACTGGATGATGAAGAGTGGCTGCCCTGGTCACTTGCTGGTGTTCACTTTGCTTGTTTGGACCATCACCTCTTCTGTGATTATTTGAGTCTTGGACACACCTACAGGCTACCAAAGGATATAAAAACTCTTTCCGGTTTCTTCTACAGCAAACATTAGTACAAAGAATTTACTATCTGTGTGGCAATGCCCTTGTCTACTGGGAATTTCAGTTGGCCCTACAGAAGCTGGGCAGGCCTTTTGCTTCCAGTGTGTTGGAAGAATAAGTTACTATTTCTTTTAATTTTTTAGTTGATTACTTCTCAGACTTTTATTCCATCTACCTGATTTTAATTTGTATTTACTAAAAATAATATATGACACAATTTTTATTATTATTTGGTTTGAGTATAATTTTAGTCTTTTGAATGTTGCCTTCTTAATTAAAATAACCTTTTTTTCTTCATGTCATCATACTGCCTAAAAGGTTTTAATTCCCTTAGCTGCCTGTTATAACTTTAGCAGACTTTTTCATTTTAACTGGAGCTGTCTATTGGAGATTAGCTCTACTGTACTGGGTTTTTGTCTTGTATGGATATTGAATCTAAGTGTATTTTAGTCATTGTTAAATGCAAGGCTTCCCCTCTGCATGTCTGAATTAGACTTAGTGCATTGCTCAGTATCAAGGCAAGGGCTGTTTTTCACCTCACCATCTGCTCCAAGGAACTACTGCAGACAACTGAAATCCCTGATATATTAAAAATATAATTCGTTGCCATCACTCTTTTGGAGGATCCACTCCAGGAATCTGCATGCATATGAAGTTCTCACCCACGTTCCTGAAATTACCCATTTACAGCCAAGCTTGGGTAGAGAATGGGTGGGTGGAGAGTAACTTAAGGAACTATTCTTGAATTTTGGAGCATAATTTCCCCTTCTATACATCTCAGTTCTTCAGGCAGTACATGATATCTGCTGGGAGTGATAATACTGCTTCCTAATTTCCCCCACACTGTGCTATTTGCCAATCTTGTACACCCTTCAACCCAAGGTGGCTAAGGAGGGGATCTTAGCAGTGACACAGAAGGAAAATCCCCTCCAATTGCAAGGTGACTGCAGCCTTTGCGGGTGTGTTGGTACCATATGGCACTGCACAGCTCTGAAAAACAAACCTGGTAGAGCAGGCTTTCCACAGAAAATCTAACATATTGTTTCTTGCTGTTATTTCACACTTCTTAGGTACAGCTCTGGGAAATCTTCAGCATATGCCAGCATAAACCAAACATGTGTTCTATTTTTTTTTTTATTTTTTTTTTTTCCCTGGGGTCAGTAGTATTATGAAGAAGCTTTAGAGGAAGGGAGTATCTGAAAAAAAATTTACCTTCTTCTGCACTGAGATACAATGATATTCCCTGTTCTGTATGCATTGATGTCTGTGGTAAGTTTTCAAGTGTTTTTAGGAGAAGCAGGATTATGGGACAGGGCTGGAGTACTTTTCACAGTGGAGAAAACCATATTTCTAAATTATGAATGCAAAGAGTGAATCATCAGACAGTGGGTCTTGCCCTGCTCTATTAAACACTGCCATGGAACTGGCTCCAGATGCTGCTGAGATGAAAGTAGACTGCTCCTTTCAGAACCTCTGGCATTTTTATTCTTAAATATACTTAATATCCTTAGATAAGATGATAACTTATCAAGGACTAAAACATGGTTATGCCAGGATGTCATTGCCCAGAGCAAGAGGAATGTATGCAGGTAAGAGATGCTAACTAGTGGGAAACACTATTCTTTTCCTGAAAAAAAAAAAGTTTTTGTTTGAAAACAAATAAAAAAATCTAGACCCCCAGAGCAGCAATAAAACAACTCATTGCAAGTGTTTACCTCTCCCTCTTAATATGACTGGACAAGGCAAATCCTGTCACTGAGTTGCAGTCATGCTGGTTTTGGATAGAGTTTGGCAATGGTGTCACACAATTGGCAAGAACTCAAGTGAACAGAAACCCATGAAGACACGTAATGAAACATTATAATTTCTGACTGTGTTTGCATATTCTTAATTATTTATCCTGCTGACCAGCTCTCAGCACTGATGGCTCCTGTTGTAGGCTTGGCCACTCAGTGGAGCATAAGGGAGGACAGAGATCTGTGAAACACAAGTAAAACACACACTGAAATACCCACTGTGTTTCTGTGTGCTGTCAGATGACAAATATTTAATCGATTGTAGATCAGTAAAGCACATATCCCACCCAAGGTCTTGATGTGAAAACAAAGACTTCAGAGATAAGATCATTGCATTGAAATTCTGGTTAAGAGTGCACAGAACTGGGACAACAGGGCGGTTGTTGGCAGTCTCATTTGCAGCCTCTTAATCTCATTAGGATTAAATTATTTCTTATAGATAAATTTGTGAGGTGTTTTTTTGTTTGTTTGTTTGGGTTTTTTTTTTGCAATAGATAGTTAGAGAAGATGATGCTCTTCTGTCAGGTCTTGCAACAAGTGTTCTTATGAACTCTTGATGCTCTATATACTATTGGGAGCTCTTTCCTTTTACAGTGAATTGTGAGGCTGAAATGAGAAAAACAAGCTTGCCCCTTTTATTGTTCTTTAAGATGGATAAAGGCAGTTTCCATGTCTATTCTGCTATTGACCTTTCCAGACAAATATCAAGCTCAGTATACTTGGTTTGCTCACAAGCTTTGAGGAGAACAGATTCAACAGGACAGAAATACCACAGCAGACAGAAGCAGAACCTGTTATTTTTTATTCTTCAACCAACCCCTGAACTGCTGAGTGGTTCCCATACTCCACTTCCACTCTGTTTGGGTCTAATTTCCCAAGATTGATTTCACTTAACTTTCAGTGTCATCCTTTTAAAACAATGAAGAAAAACATGTGTGTTTAGGGAGTGGCTCAACTGACCTATCTTAGATGTCAGCTTTAGCTTCAGAAGAATCACACCATTGATCCAGACATGCTTCACCTTGTCATAAAGAAGATGGCCCATATAGGTCCGATGAATCACTTAAAATTACAGAAGGAAAGTCACTTACTGAAGCTGGTGCTTCCTAAGCCTCATTTGCACATAAGAACTTCAACTACCCATCAGAGAGTCACCAAGGCCACCAAGGCCTTCACCTGTTCCTGTGATCACATACTGAGCAGCACAATCTGATTCCCAGGTCACAGTTCTGCTTTACTTATGAGTATAGTTATTTTAAGGCAGAAAAACATCAGTGTCTTCTGAAGGAATTCTCCAGTTTTTCATCCAAGAGTAAGAAGCTTGTAGGCAGAGGAAAAATCAGCTTGGGAGACAGGGTATGATAGTACCTTCTGATTATATTTAAGCATAAGAAAAACAATTCCAGATGTGTGGATGGAACTGTCTGTTGGCACAAGATATGATGAACTTGAGCCTTCACATTAGCAGAGATGGCAATGACACTGTAGAAATAGATGGTGGATCTCACACATGACTTGTGTTTCAGTCTGTTTTGATGTCTATCAAATAGACTTCAGGCTAAAAATATAAAAGCAAATTTACTTATTCTTAGGGATTTTTTTTTTCTCCTGTTATCTACTGTTCTGATTAAAGGACTTGAAGGGACACAGTAAAAGACTGACCTAACACTTGATCAAAAATTTCTAATTTGTTAGAAAATTTATTCCTGCTGAACATTGGTGCTGATACTGCCTTGGGACACAAAGCAAGGACCAGATTTGAATAGCAATGTGTGCTAAAACAGCTGTAGTCTGAACAAGAGAAACCTGTGCATCATGGTTGCCTCTCACATAGATTAGAGCAGCTTCTGGTGGCAACATGTTGTAGATAACATTAATATTCCCCCACACCACACTGTTACCCATGTCTACCTCTCCACCAGTGTTTTATACTCCCAGACTTCTGACACAGACATAGGGAAGAAGGACAGGGACATCAGTAGAAAGTTGCATGCCATCTTTGTCAGGTGAGAATGTCCAGGGTGTAGTGGTCAGTTAGGCTCCCAGAAGGTATCTTCTAAGGGCAGTTGATTACACCCATAGATGTGTCTGAACATGAAGGAAGCCTTGAAACTTTAAATTAGAAAGGTAGAGAGGGATCAGTCTGAATACTTGAGTTCTTCTTCTCAGAGATAGGAATAATTTTATCTTACTTTATCTCCTTTTTCAGTCAATTAACGGAAAGAAGCAATTTAGAGGACGGTGTATGCAATTACTTAGACAGCTGCTGTAGAGTGAGATAAATCATAATGCAGATTCCCTTGACTGGGCAGGGAAGGGGACAAAGGTTGAGTGATGTGTAAGTGAATGTGAGCCAGTCTTTACTGTATCTTTTCTGCCCCAACTCTCCTTTTCTTCCTGTTCTCAGTGTGTTTTTTCTTGCCATTTCAAGGGCAGTAATTAATGTAGCACTGACTGGTGTCAGTCGAGCAACATGAGCAGCAAACCCAGCAGTACTAAGGCATCACCTTCTAATAAAAAATTGGCAGGCAAGTCTGAGGAGCAGGATCATGTGAAAGATAGCTATCATATTGCAGTTTGGAGGCAGCACTGGAGCATAACTTCCTTGGAAAAAGAAAAATAAATGTACTTCAGATTTTAGCTTTGGGTTGAAAAGTCAACATATGTAGCTGCCTGGAACCAGTGGTTTCAGTTTGCTGTGTTCACCTCTGGAAAATTGTTGCTCATTCATCTGTGGATATCTGATAGAGAGCCAGACACCCCTCAGGGCACCTCGGGAATAGGCAGTTTCAGTGGATACCAGTGTATATCAGAAGCAGAAGTGTGCTGGTGAGAGCTATTTGGGGGTGATGGAGAGTAAAGTATAAATAATGTCTTGGGCCAAAATATTGCATTTTGGAGGTTGTTGTGGTGTAGTTAAATGGACAGAGAGTGAAAGTGGTTGCCCTTCAGATGCAAGGACACCAAGGGAGGTATCTGTAAGGTAACTCCTGAGATGGAAAGGCAGGACTCCAAAGGGCCCATGGGGATTCAGATGGCAGGAAACACTAACAAGTGTCATGGAAAGGGATCTGTTTGGATGGAAGGAAATTATTCTTGTTTTTGTGGTTGCTATATGAGATCAGCGTGTCTGCAAAGGGCTGAAACAAATGTCCTACACCCAAACAAACCAAGTCGGAGACAATAGGGTTAAAAATCCAGTTGCAGAATGAACACTGACAGACTGGAGCAACTGAACACAGACCTGGGAGCAGAGCTTTGATTACAGGAGCACCAATCCAGAGGCACCTGTGCCTGGTCCATCCAGGACCGCTTTTGTGCTAGCAAGAAAAAGAAGAGCACAGCTGGGAGGTGACTGCATCTCAGGCTGACCCAGCCAACTGGATGGAGTACCCCTTGGGGAGGGATGGTCTTCATTGGTTCAGTGGGCTAGTTCCCTTTTTATCTCTGAACAAGGGGCTAGCTAAAGGCTTTTTCCAGAGGGGAAAAGTCTGGAAAGGTCAGTGTACAAACACAAGACCTGGAACTTGCTTTCCTATACTGATGAAATTTTAATAAGTATTAGTTGACCCAGACCAGTTGGTGTGTGGGGAGTGCTGGAGGGCACCAGGCTTTCAGGACAAGGCACTATGCTTTTGAGGTGAATAACAGAGTTTAGCTAGACTTAAGCCAGTTAGAGTCAGAGCACATTTTATTTACCAGCACACGCATATTACTCAGATCAGATGTAAGAGAAGGGAATATGGGGGAACTATTGATGAGGTTTCTGTCCTGCTGAGATGGTTTGAAAATAACAACAAAACATTTTGGTCTTCCAAGTGTTTTTAGCAAAATTCAAATGTTTCCATGGAGATCACAGATTTTGCTGAAGCTCCAGTAAAACAGTGGTCACCATGTACTTTCCTGAAGCTTCTTGTGAACTTTGTGCCCTGCCACAGACAGGAACTTTCATGGATTGTGGTTTTGTCACACAGCCAGCCTGCTAAGATGAGTGGTGAAACTTTTCAAGTGGCATCATGTGGGATCAGACCTTGAACACAGTCAGACAGCCTCCTACAAGAGGAACAGGAGAAGAGTTTGCAGAGGAGGATTGAACAGAAAGAGGGTTACAGGCTGCTTGAAGAGTCAGAGCCTGTCAGTGCACTCTACTTGTTTCACTCACAGACTTCCTGAGTATTTAAATTGTTTGGGATCATATTTACAAGAAACACCAAAGTGCATCAGGAATCTGATTTCATAGAAACAGAATGGTTTTGGTTGGAAGAGACCTTAATAATCCTCTCGTTCCAACCCTCCTGCTTGAGCAGAGATACCTCCCACTAAGCCAGGTTTCTCAAAGCTCCATCCAATCTTGAGTCAACCTTGGTCTTTACAGTCAGAAATGTGACCAAAGGCTCCTTATTTATGTATATATATACATATATATATATTTTTTAATTTTTGCAAGATCCTAATAGTTCTGTGGATGTTTCATCACTAGAAAACAGGGACAATTACACTTCCTTACTGCACAGAGGTCTTCGTGGTTGGCTATATCAGCATTAATGTGGGGAGCTATGGAGTTAGTTTCTATTATGACACATCTTGCTTGCTGGTGAGTGTTTTGCAAGCAAAAAGGACATATCTGTACATTTTAAAATAGAGTTACATTTTATAGCATTCTGCATGATATCTCCCCAAAGCCAGTGCTGGTGTGTTTTATCTGCTAGAATCACTTGAACAGAACTGCTTCTGCTGCTCAAGAATGGGGGGGGGGGGGGGAATTTGCATCATTTTGTACTTCAGTCAGAGTCAGAATCCCACTGTGAAGATCTAGAGAGTCTCTTTGGAGGAAATAGATGGGGAGCTCAGCTATCACCATGTTTGGCTACTAATCTGATATCAACTTCTGTGTGAGAAACGACTTTTGAAGTCCATGTTGCTGTTTCTCTTCCTTTTCTGCACTGAACTCTTTCATAGGAAAATGATGCCAGAAGTCCTATAAATGGGATTTATTTTAAGCCCATTGCAGCACAAAAAGTGACCAATGCTGCCCTATGATCTCTGTACATTTGAGGTGAAAAGGGGGCTTCCCCTTTGGTGTCATCCACACCAGTCCTTTCCACTCATAAGACCACTTTAGACTACTTGATAGTAAAAGGAAAACTCTACAGAAGGGCATGAGTCTGAAGGAGAAGAAGGCAACAGGGCTGTCTTCGTAGAGCCACACCAGGTATACTGCAGCCATTTGAGCCCACAAGGAGTTGTGTTCAGTGAGTAAAACCAGATATCAAATTCATGTGAATCAAATAGGCTAAGCTATAAAATTGTTAATATGATATGGAGGTGTTACTCTGATGTAATAAGCCATTTAGAAAAAAATGGATATAGATTTTCTGTCTTTTACCTGATCCATTTCCTTTCTCACAAAGGAACAGCTAAGGAGGAAAGTGCTGTGCTCTTGTTTCATACCCATTCCTCTGATGCTTATGGTGATGCTTTAATGGAGATGCTTTGAATCATTTGCTTTAAATTGCTGTTACCTATTACTTTCATATCCGCTTTCTGTTATAGTTAGCAAAGCACACATCTAGCAATTCTTACCCAAGGCCACGAGCAAACAATAGCAAAGTATTTAATGCTACTAAAAAGTCTGAGGAACTCAGCATGTTCATAAACTGTACAAATATTTCTGTGAACCAAATGAGTTTGCACACATGGCTGGGATTTATGCTCAGTTCCAGCAACTGCTTCTGCAAGAATCTGGACATCTGTGCCCCAGGAGGCCATTTCAGTTACTTCTTAGAAAATACTGCGTTGCAAAAGGTGTGAGCATTTTTTAATGCAAAGGATTGAGTGTGCTTTGCACATCCTTCAGCTAAGAGCAAAGCAGAAGCAAAAAGCACAAAGCAAAAAGCAAATCCCTCACTGAAGCACTAAACACCTGGATTTGGCCCTGGGAATCCTTAATACCAGTGTCAGAGAAGATGAGTGATGGGACTGCTTCTAGAGTTGATTGCCTCTTCCAGTTAACATGATTTTCTGTGAAATAATGGTGAGCATGCCCAAACTGGGGGCGGAATAAAATTGAAGATGAACAGGAATCTATCAGTTTCAAGAGCATTTAGCTCAAAACAAATAAAATGCTATGAGCAACCTTATCTCTCCCTATCACACATGGTCACCCCTTGCAAAGCTAAGGAAAGAGTTTGAGGACAGCAAAACATCCTGCTTTTGACATATTCTGAACCTATCATTATTCAAGGCAAGTTTTTCTCATACTTTAGAATTTACTATACCTTTGAGAGTTATATTTGAAAAAACACAGACAAAAGCAAATGACAACAGTTGCAAAACAACACATACTTCTTGACAAACTTTAAATAAAATTACTTTTCCCATTTTGTCTGACAGGCAACAAGTCCATTAAAGTGATTTGTTCTCCTCTAGCTGCTGATGACTGCAAAAAGTTTGGGATTTGGGGTAGCATAGAATTCTTTTGGGGAATGGAATGAAACAGAATGGGAAAAGGAAAGAAAAGGGAAAGGGAATGTTTCAGTTGGAAGGGTCTTACAATGATCATCAAGTCCAACTGCCTGACCAGTTCAAATACCTCATGCAGTCCTTCACTATTCAGCCTCTGGTGTAGGTGCATTTAATTATTTAGTTCTTCAGACATGGCATCATGGACATTGACACTTCTCAGCATCTTACAAATAAAGGATATTAAGAGTGGGATCCTGGGGAATTGCAGGATATCAAATATATTTGATATATATCAAATATATTGTATTGCACACTGTACAGAGGAAGGGACAGGTTCACTGTCTTTCAGCCACTCTGAGGTGAAAATCTATCAGCCAAGAACTGTGGAAACTAATTGGCTACATCCCTGAAAAAGTGACTGGTTTATCTGTATGTAACTCTTGATTTATATTAAATTAGAAGGCAAATGCAGCCTTCTTTCCAAATTTAGAAAAGTATTAGTTGGATAGAACCAAATTCAGTCTAGTCAAGAGAATGAATGATTTGTCAAGTCTGTGTTTAGTAAATAACAAAGCAGAAATTAGGAGAATGTCAATAGATTTTCTTCAAAAGGTAAGTAAAAAGATTTTATTATAAAGTGTAAATCAAACCCTTTATGTTTTCATGATTCATATTGTCATTCTTAACATTTATTATTTATCCTGTGATTTTCCCAGTGCCTCACTGTTAATTCACAGATAAACTTAGTAGGTGACTGATTCAGTAGTAATGTAATTAAAACCTCATGAATCATGTTGTCCCGGTGTTTAGAATTCTTTGGCTTTAAGTCTTTTGAAAACTTCCTGAAGCATTAGGACATGATTTAGTGGAGATGAGGGCTTAATCTTTCTTCAGTGTTCTTTTTTTTACAAGACTCTTTCAAAAACACAAATAAAAAAAAGTTGTTGGAGTCACATTATGGTGCTAGCACAAAAAACCCAAACCAAAACAAAACCCACAAAATAAATTATTCTCCATAATTACTGTTGAAACACCAGCACCTCATCCCATCCTGTTTACTGTATAGTAAAAGAAACTGTTCCAGTCTTGCAGCACATACTTTTAGTTCCCTTGTCTATGCATGGTGGGGATCACAAAGTACTTACTCCTTAACCACTCCCAATGGGGTATAAGGTGTTCATCCTACTGATCCTCCAGCACCCCCTGAACCACACAGCCTGAATTTCAGAGAGTCCTGAGGTCAACTAAAATTTCCCTTAGAACTGAGAAAAGTACCTTTCTCCTGAGCAGGTTGTAGATAGCTCCGTGTATCAAACTGAGCACAGATTGGTCTTGTGTCAAGAAATGCTCTTCCTCTGAAAAGATCTGGTACCAGTGGCAGATCTGTACTCCCCATTGACATCCTTGCTCCTGAGGCCTGTGATGGAGAGTGCTGGGATGGCTGCTATTCAGTCACTCATTCTGAAGGATGTCTCAGCCTTTCCTGCCTTTAAACCAAGCTCAGTCTTTCTGGAGGAGTCTTGCAGGTACTAGAGTGATGCTGTTCATCTTGCAGAACAATCATGTGCTCTCATTGCAAATCCTAAGTTCAAATATTGTAAAAGCACAGAAGGGGATAATTTGCATCCAAGAATTTTAAAGGAACCGAGGTGCTCTGAGATTCCTTAAAACTAATGGTTAGCAAGGCTATGAAACTATAGGGAAGTGAATACACTGATGTTTTTAAAGGATAAATAGAATGACTTGGGTAATTACACTTCTTTCCGAATGACATTGATCCCAGAGGAAATAATGGAACATTCAGTCTGGGATTTGACTGCTAAAGCATTAAGGAACAGTAATGTAATTAGTGCTAATCTACCTAGGATTATTGGAAATATATCTTGTCACACTAAGTGGATAACTTTACTTGATGGCTTTACAAACTGTGTTGGTAAAGGGAATAATATCAGTTTGATGGAGTTAGGATTTGCTAAAACATTTGCCTTAGTCCCACAGAGAAAGATAGAAAATCAACATGGGTTCATTAAATTGATTGAAAGCTGCTAAGGGAAGAACTCAAAACATTCCCATAAATTGGGGATCGTTACTGGACAGGTGAACTGCTAGTTAAGATTTCCATTTAACACTTCTGTCAATTCTTTTAAAGAAAGCATGAAACCATTCTTGATAAAGCATGGTGATGACAGCAATATTGTGGGAGTAATAGTTAATGAGAGGAGGCCTGATGGGCATGGAGTGGTAAACTGAGCTTGGCCAAGCAATGTGCCTTTTATAACAGCAAATATAAAGTCATAAACTGAGCAAAGGTATTGATGCTGGATGGAGGGTACTGCTCAAGAACCTGAATCCCTGAAAAAGTCTGGCCTCAGTGGATAAAAGCAACTGAATGTGTCTCAGCAGATGAACTGAAGGGTTCTTTATATTACTAAATAGGGGACTAGTGTTATCATTGTCTCCAAACTGTGTATATTTACAAAAGGAATTAAATGAGTGCTGTTTATTTTACAGTCTATAATGGGCCTTTTGGAAGGAAGCCATTATGTAGGTACTTACAACATACATCTTCTCCTATTAGAGAACTCTCTTGACATAAATACAACAAAACAAATATCAGACTCAGTCCTGCAAAAGATTTTTCACAAAACAGGTTCTGTTTCCAAGAATAGCTCAGTAAAAACACTGAAATATCCAGTCCATGCAATAGAGGCTGGGAGTGCCTCTTGATTTTATCCCGTTAAAGTAGATGGTTGGTTATAGATGTCTGACTGAAAGTGTCATTAAAAATGAATGTGCTTCTGTGTGAGCAAGTGTAGGTGTAAAAATCTCAACCAATTTCAGTAGAAATGTTCCTGGTGCAGCACAGTAAGCAAACTTGAGGTGGTTTTAAAACACTTTTGTTCTGCAGAATCAGTACAGAAAAGTTAAGGAGAAAACAGTCTGGACCAATGAGCAGAGGGGAAGAGAGAAGAGTGAAAAGGAAAGGGAAAAGGGAAGAGGAAGGAGAAGGACAAATTAGAAGGAAAAAAGAAAAGGACAGAAAGAGCTGTGTGTCAGCAGGCTCAGTGGGAGCCAATGTGTGCCCTGGTAGCCAAGAGGGCAAAGTGCATCTTGAGGTGCCTCAAACCCAGCACCAGTAGCCAGTCAAAGGAGGTGATTATCCAGCTGTATTCAGCATCAGGATGACTCCACCTTGAGTACTGTCTGCAGTTCTGGGTGGGCCCCACCATCCAAGAAGGGTGTGAGAGACCTTGAAAGGATCCATCTTTGGCAAAGAGAAGTTCAGCTCTGATTCTTTAGGCTTGCATGGCTGACTCAGTGTGAAACCTCAAGTGAGACCTCACAGGTGCCAGAGTTATCAGAGTGCTGATAAAGGTGGAAGGGCAAATTTAAGCATCCCATTATGAGCTTTGCATTTCCTCATTCCAGCTATTCACCTTGAATATTCTAGAAGGGCCCAAGGTATAAAGAGGTAATCTTTCTTCAACACTATTTTGAGCTGTAGCAAACCAAACTAGTTACATAGCAAGACATTTTTAAGAGGTTAAATTTGACTACTAACAACACTTTTGTGGCTGCAGTAGTAAGAGTTTATCCATACTGAAGTTCACTGGGGGAAGTCCATGGGGAGCTTGAGTTATTGACTCCAGGGGGATTTGAATAAGACCTGATGACTTTCTGCTTCTATTCTTATAGTTAGTAATGAAGTTTCATTGTGAACAGTAGAGACAGAAGGAAGCCATGAGGAGTCTTGTAAATAATTTGTCTTTAAATGATTTCCACCCTACAGGGTACCAGGCTATTGAGCCTTCATATAAAAATGTCTTAACATTGCAGTTAAATGGCTGCAACTTTTTGCCTTGTACAATACTCATCAGTGTGTTATCAATCTAAAGAAAAAAATTCTGTAAAGCAAACATGTGGCTCCATGAATCGATCAGTGGATTAGTCAATGTAAAGGAGCTTTAACATCCCTCACAAACACTTCATTCTAGTAGCTGTTGATCATCTGCCTAGGAAAAGGTTGCAAGACTCTCAAATGCATCTCCTGCTTACACCTCAACAGGTGAGGAAGGGATCTTCAGGATGCAGGGATTAGGCTGGAGTTAACAGACAACCAAAAGGAAAGGCCAAGAAGAAGGTTTGGCATGAACTTTGTTAAATTGTCACCCTCTGGTCTGCATGTAAAGTCCAAGCCCAGGGTATGGCTGCTCTATTATGCTTTATAGGTTGAAAGATACCTGGCATTTATAAATGCCTGGCAGAAATTCAATAGTAAATGTTTATGTTCAAGGTCATGGACCTGGGAAATTGGGACCAACCCACAGCCAGAAGCATGTCTTTGACTGAAGTACACTGGAATGCTTCCAAAGAGAGGGGGGATTGCCTTTTGCCATATATTTTGGAGAGGAACCTGGTCTCTGAGCAATTGCAAGGATTACTTTTGTTTGTTTGGTTTTTTGTTTTCTTTAGTGCATGCATTGCAAATTACCACAGCCTTCAGAATTTTAGTGGGAAAAAGTCATTAAGAGGTAACCATTCCACATTTGTAGGATGATTCTCTGGCAGCATTTGCTCTAATTGAACCACTGAGGAAATTTATGTGGGTAGTGTGAATATAATCGACCCACAGCAGATTATTATTTCTGTCACAGAGCTTCTTTGCAGATGTGATAGTAACTTTAGCAGGGCTTACAGGCTTCAGAGAATCTCATCAGCCTTGAGCAGTACACATACTTATATGCTGCTGAGATAAACATGAAATACAACATTCATAAATACCAGACCCTTGGGCTCAGAACACCTGATGAATGTGGAATGTGTTTCTTACATTTAAGTAGATTTGAGAGAATATTACTTACTAAAGGAAAATGCAGTACTCCTTATCAAACATGCCTTATAAAAATGTGTATTTATGTTTACCCTTAATTAATACATTGCAATATCATCTCTTCACATTAACTTAGGAAAAGTATTGGGTTAAATACAAATTATGTGAGCAATCATGGGCCTCTGACTGATAGTTTGCTAGAAATATTTGCATTTCATACCTGTATAATGACAGGTCTGGCAAATTGTATCTTACCAGCCTGTTATTGTTCAGTGAGATATCCATACTGTCTTTGGTGAAGAGATTTATTTATTTTTGTCATTTATCATACAGAAACCAAATCGAAAATTAACTGAGATTTGGCTAAGGTTACTATGAAAGCCATGTATCTGTGAAGAACAAACTGTAACTGGAATGTGCTGAGGAAATTAATTAAAACGTATCTCTTGCTGTTAGACTTAATAAGTCCTTTCTGAAATCCTGGCATGCATGTAATCCTGGATTTATGATGGTGGCACTACTAATACACTTAAAAAAAGTTGTCATTTGGACACAGCTCCTCAAATCCTGACTGCATTATTGTCCTATCCACCAGCAGTATGTAATTTTATGTATTTAAATTAAAAATCAAAATACAGCATGTGCAAAATCTGAAGCAAGCCAGTACATAAATCATTTAAACTGCAATGTATACCACTCCAGAAAGTGGTTTGGAGTACATTTCTAAAAAGAAAATTGTTTTAAAAAATGACATCTTCTTATCCATAGATCTGTGGCTTCCAATGTTTATTTCAAGAAGATTGCCTGGTTTTGGTGACAAATGCACGTGACAAATGCACTTTATTACTGTTGTAGCCAAGACAACTGCACAGCAAAGAGGAACTGAACTGTGCATTCGATTCTTTGCGTGTGTTATCATCAGAGTCTCTTTCCTGCCTCCAAGAAGTTGTGACTGTGCCAAGCTGATGAAAACAATGATATTTAAAAAAATACTTCTGAGAGCAGTTAAGGCTGACAAACTTTTGCCTTTTCTGCAAAATTCATTTAAGACTTCTGGCTCTTAGCTCAAGCCTTGCAAACACAAAATAATCTTAAAGATGGAATGAGATGATGCTTTTAGTTATCTATGACATATCCAAGGGGAAAAGAGAGAGAAGCCCTATAAAGAAAACAGGATGAATTGAAGCCACAACATTTTAAAAAGAAATACCTCTATAGCTGGAAGCAAGAGACTGGAACCTTTTGTATTTTCCTGCACATGATACAAATATGACACTTCTCAGCCACTTCCCTGGCTCACCTCTTCTCAGTCTTCCAGGGGATTGTCTAAACCCCATGGTGGGCCATGAGTGGGGCAGGCATTTTGCCATGAAGATGTTTTGCTATGAGAAGCAGGAGCACAGGTGTGATGAACATGCTGGGTAGTGCCAGGCTTGCTTAGAGATGGTCCTGACCCTTCTTGATCTGTGAAGTTCACTCAGGCTGTGATCTTCAGGACATGTACATCTCAAAGCATCTTAGGAGAATGGAGAGGTACTGCCTTGGCTGGCATCTCTGCAGACAAACATCTCACTCAGATATGTCCAGGATGAGTAGGGATGTAGCAACAACACGGATAGAGTGGCAGATATGTTGGGATGTCAGTCTTGGGGCGATCATAATCTCCATTATTAATTTTTAAGGGCTCAATTTCTCTTGGATTTTTTTTATTTTACTATCCACTCAGGCTGATAGTTAAATTTATCTGATCTCCTGAAAATTGTAATGCCCCATGGGGGGAGTGTTTTATCTTAGTTGAGTTTGAGACTCTTGCATGAGGCTCCACTGAGGTGGAAAGCCTTCATTTGAGTTTGCAGAATGGTTCTGGGCTGCATTAACTACAAACTCTTTTCTACTTTTGTTGTCTTCAGGAGAGTGTGTTTGAGACTGGAGTAGCCCCATGTGAAGATGACTCAGTTCCTTAGTCCATTTCATTTGGAAACCACTGAGAAGCAATAAAAACAGAATCCCACACTGCCATTATTGCAAACCATTTTTCAGAGCAGAAGTTGACATTACCAGGCACCGACTGATGGCTTTTATGAGCCTCTGACAAGTGCTATTTGTGGAGACAGTTCAGCATATTTACTGCATATAGGGAGCAAGAAGGAGAGTTGTCTTGTTTTTATCAGATTATTTAGCATGAATACATCACTTTTGCTTCTCTTTTATTCCTCTTGCTGCTGCTTTACTTGAACAGATTACGCCAAATTTGTTGAGGGTGCAATTTTGACTTAAGTTAAAAGCCACCTTAATCAAGAACCTCATACATGTACCTTCCCAGCCATTCCTCATCTCTTATTTGAGCACATTACCTACCTACTCATAATTTTAATTTTTTATCAACAGTTACCAAGGTTGGTAGTTGCTGTGCTGCCTGATCAGCAGATATATTTTCAGAAGTTATTTGGGATGGCCAGACTCTCAAAAAATTAAACAAAACTTTAGAAATACTCTTAGTATTTCAACTGGTCTCTAGAACCTTTTCAGCAAGTGAAAAGAGTTCTGTTCTTCAGGCAAACTCTTAGTTTTCCAGGGTCTTCTCTATTTCTATGCAAGTTCAATGTCTTGGCTTGCTAAGGTGACGAGATTTTGAAAATAGATTTTTTTTTTCTGAAAATTTCTACAGACAGTTGTTATCTCTCCTTGTAACCCTGAAGAGAAGGAAAGATTGCTCTGGGAGGCAGAGGGATGCTCCCAGGGAAGTATTTATTGACTATGTTTTGAGCTTTTGACTTTGCAGGGGCCTCAAGCATTATACCTCTGACATGTAAGCTTGCAGGTAAACAGAAATACCAGCAGGGCTTCTAAAGTAAGCTGTAGAACTTCATAAAAAAGCCACATATTCAGTTTATTTGGTATGATCACTAATTTTTTGCTGAGCACCACCAAAAACTTAATCAGTTCATTTCGGGGGGGGTGGATTAGATGACCTTTAAAGTTCCCTTCCAACCCAAACCATTCTATGATTACCATTTTCTTTCAGATTTCCTACTATTGCACCACAACAATTCAGCTGGCAGCAGTAGGAGAACCATTGGTTGCAGAACTGGTACCATCAAGCCAGGTCTTTGAAATGGAGTTGGTGACTTCAGGCTGCTCCTTATTTCAGAACCTAAACTGGGCTTTGTTTCAGAGAGAAAGCATTTGATGTGATTTGCTGGAGAGATTTACTATCTTGCAGGTTATGCAGTTGGTAAAAGAGAATTGCCATCAACTTTAGAAAGTGCAGAAAAGTAGCTGAAGATAATTGTTGTCACTTGAGGTCCTGCTGCATACCCCTGTTGAAGTGGTCCTCATTTTCAGGAAAATGGGAGCGTGTAACAACACATGCAAACAGAAATGTAAAATCTTTGACCAGTTAACCAGGTGTGCTGACCATACAGATCTCGATTAGAGTTTCTCTGACTTAGTGTCCATCCTCTCCTTAAAATGAATTGACAAATAAAGGCACAAAACAATCTCCCTGGGCTGTGATTTGGACTGCTCTGTCTTCAGGCACATATTGCTGTGACCAGAACATGAGCAAGATTCTAGAATAGAGTTCTTGTGCAGAGACCTGTAACTAGAAGCTGGTCTATTCCTAATGTTACCAAAGTATTTGCCAGGGAAATCTTGCAGGGAAAGAATCAGTTCAGGCATCAGCTACTTTAAAAAGAAAAAAAAAAAAAGCTATTAGATATTAAAAGCAAAATTAAATAAGTGGAACATTTCTGATTTTGATGTACAGTTTTCAAACTCTATGAGCCTCACTGTTACTTTTAAGAGATTGTTTTGTTCTTGTCTGGTTTTCAGTGCATTTGGGACAGGCTGTGGAAATGGGAGGACATCATATAGAGAGAGAGCTGCAAACAGTCTGGGCTGGAGAGATACAGAAATATCTCTGCAAGTTTGATTGTCTATGGTTGGTGGTCTCCTGGCAGGAGGATAAGGGCAGGAGGCTAACAGGGTCTATGCTTACCTCCTAGGGATCCTGAAGGAGTAATCAGGAAAAAAAATAGAACTCAGGCCAACTTCACTGTCCAGGGGTTCCCCCCCTCTGGGGGAAATATCTGGAAGTCTGCAAAATATTAAAAAAACCCAAACAAGCAAACAAAAAAACAAACAGAAAAAATAGATCTGAAGCCTATTAAATTGGATCAGCACAGTGTTTCCAGACATTGCTATGAATTCTCTTCCTTCCAGGGGATGCCAAGTGAATAATGGGTAACAAATAATTTATTTGACCTGTTTGTTTGGTTTGGTTTTTGTTTCTTCTTCTTCTATTCTGTCTGTATATTGATCACAGTTCCCAGCAGTGCCTCTGGGCTTGTTTGTAAAATGAGGGCCCTAATGCTCATCTATCACTGAGGGGTCTTATGAGCAGAGCTGGGTGAGCTCAGCAGAGTCTGATGCTGCAGGCTTTTCCAAAGTTCAATGAACTCCAGTATTGAAGAGGCCGGGTGGGACTGGCCTCCTAGAGCTATGCAAACAGCCTCTTTCTAGGTTTGGAAAGGCTTCTGAAAATATTACACTGGGCTTGGTGAGTGTAGGTTCAGACTTTACAGATTCAAGGCTCTTGTGCAAATATTTAGAGCAACCCTAGTCACTGGGCTTTGCTGATTCATTCTACAAACTCCTCTTGAAGGATTAAAGGTGCTGCCAGAATGCATGAGGAATTATTAATTCATAACAAATGTACCTATTTTTAAGTATTCTTTGCAAACAAATAGGCTATATATATATCAGCTATAAAAAAAGAAATCAGTAAAAAAGGAAAGCGGTACTTTGAACAATGGCACATGTGTAAGTACTGTAAATTATTATCAAGTCATGTAGAAAACATCCCAAGGCTTACTTCTGTGTCTCATATAAACAGAATTCCTTGGCTAATAATAGTCTGCCAACCCATGGGGTAACTTTAGTCTTGACCCACAAATCACACCTCCATGACTTACTGACAGCTTGAGCATATGCTTCTTTGAGTAAGCAAACTCTTGATGGGAAATCCATGGCAGAAGATCAAAGCTCTGGACCTTGCAGTGGGTTTAAGGAGGACATTCTCAGCGGGCTTTGTTTTGGAAGAGCTCATCAATACTTTGATTGTGAATGCATGCAATAGTGAGGAAGATACAGTCTCATAGCTAATGCTGGTTACCTTTTTGAGGGTTTCTTTTTGGAAGAATAATAATTGAAAACTTTAATTTTCATAGGATTAGTCCTCAAGAAACCATGCCAGAAATTTCAGAGAAGTAGAGGTTTTCTGAGATTTTTGAATAAACTTTGAGTCTGACTAAGCTGGGTACATCATGACAGCAGTCTCTCTGAGTATATAATAAATCATAGAATCATAGAACAGTTATAATTAAAAAAACAAGCATGAAAGTTCACAGTATTTTTGTCTATTTTTATCTCACCAGTTCAATATTTATCTTCTTGACTCTAATCTGAGCTACTGGCCATTACCTGCCAAAGACTGCACCCAGTGGATAGATTTATTAACAGACATAGCAGCAGTCTGTATTTGAACTTGAATATATTGAGATATGTCTCTTGACAATTGTTCAACTTTGCTCTTAAAAAATTTGAAACAATTTGCCTACAATTTCTGACAGCTGGTAAGTCATCTCTATACAGTATGTCCATCTCTTTGAGGAAAAAAAAATGCAATTTGTCTTCTGTGAAGGAAGTCCAGGTACTATTTTCACTGGAGGAAAAAAAAGTCCTGCATAAAGTAACATGATTTATCTGGCAGGGATATGATGAGGATGCTATTTTTAATGATAGCTCAGCTAACATAAAATGTGCCATGACTCTAGGATCATTTGAGAATCAGGATCTCATGAAGACAGAAAAAAGGCAGCATGAAAAATTGATCATAAGGATACTGATCTCATGCAGAAGATGTTTTTCAAAGGGGAATACCTTTCATGCTTTCAAAGAGAACCCTACCACTTGAAAAGGCATTTATCAGAGACAGGAAACAAGCACCATGAAACTTGCAGGCTGAAAATGAAAACTGCAAAAACCCATTCCTGGTTTTGTTGCAAATTTGAAAGTTAAAATACATTCACTGAAAGCTCTGAGTAGATTTGTACTAATCTTTGTGTGAATCTGGGCAGGTTTACAAGTGTCACTGAAGCTTAGGTAGCTGTAGTAAGAAAATAGGATTTTTCCTCTTATCTTGAAACATCCCCCTCAATATACAAATCCTCAGAGAAATCCTGGCCTTAGCCCTGATATTTAAAAGGGGTCTATGTGAGGTACCAGAAGTACTGCCTTTTCTCTTTCATGGGATGCTAGGAAGTACCAAAGCAGCCTAATTATTTTATGGAAGTAATAGCGACTTAAATCACTAAAAGAAGAAAGTGCTCAGAAATCTCAAAAAAACCCACAACCCCCCCAAAACCCCAGGCCATATACCTATATGCTCTTTATATATTTAAAACATACTTTTAGTTTAAGGCAATAAAAAAGCTAAGATTAAACACAGAGCATACCTCAATCTGTTCCTTGATTTCATTGTAAAGTCAGAGAGGCACAAGTATATCTTGAGTGCAGTTCTGGTCTATCAGCTCAAGTTGCCCAAGATTTTTCTTCAGGCTAAAATTTTTAATCTTTAAAACCCAGGTAGACTGTCCCTATTTGTGCTACTCCAGGCCATAACCACCCACAGATATTATAGCACTGACACCAGATCTGCTGTTAGGTCTTCTGAAGATGGCCCCAGACATAAGACATGGCTATGTGATATTTTAAAGGCTGTTATCAATGTTCTTGAACTTGCTGTGAGCAGAGTTTGCTTCTTGCACTTGAGGACTGTATTTCTGTTTTCCCTGTGCATTTATTTGGTCTGGTATAACAACCTTTGCTGATTCTGGTGATTTTTTGTGTCAGAATGAAGGTGTTGGAACTTGGATGTATGTCACAAATATCTGAGACTCTTTTGCATCACAGATAGATCAATACTGTCGCAGCAAAATCTCCAGTGATTCATATTTCTGGGCAGAGGACAAGCACTTTCTTGAGCCAAGCTCAGGTTCTGACAGCCAAGGGAATTAATGTTTTTCCTTTGCATACCATTGCCAGAGTAACAGATGCAGCATACAAGAGTGACCTATAACTTGTCCATTCATCTAAACCCAACCCCAGCAGTTTTATGGTGTTTTCTATTTGACTGGATAAATAGCTTGATCCAAAAGCCACTGAAGTCAGTGACAAAATTGTGTTAATTTTGACAGCATTTGGGCTGAACCCACAGTGATAAGGGATTTTTGGAGGGCAGAATGGCCCTTTGAAAGGCCCTTTGAAATCTATCGTTTTAGACAGATCCCTACATAGATATAAAGGCTTAACATTATAAATCATCACCAAACATCAAGGCCATCACATAGAGATTCATAAATTTTTGTACAGCGTGGTCAGCAGAACTAAACACTTTATTGTCTCTAGACTCAAATGTCTCTTCCAAAAGTAGATTATTTTCTTCTTGTAGTTCAGACATGACTTCACAAGCCAGGAGTCCATGCTCAGCCCATGCTGCTTATGGCCCACTGACAGATTTACTGGTAAAATTCTTTGTTCACTTGCTATCAAAAAGAGATGACACATTACCCATAATGTTTGCATTGTATGAAATATGTAAAACAGGCCAATTGTTAAGCAGTTCATTACACCTGTACTGGATACTTAAAAACTCTGTGAAGGTGATGATGTCCCATTCAGCTCATGGCAATCTGCATCCTGCAGGGAAATCTTCATCCTGTAGGGAAAGGTAGGGAAAAGCTTAGAGAGAAGACAGAAGTGTCTGGCTCAACTCAGCAGCCTTTAGTGAAAAACTGAGGCAACTCTGGTTCATTTTTGAAAGCAAGTGACTGCCTTGGCATTGCAGAACAATGGTGCCATTAAACAAGAGCTATCTAGGCTCCTACCAGGTGTAAATCCCTGTAAAACCAAACTGGAGAAAGGAGTTAATCCCCTCTAAAATGCTAGAAAAGAAAAAATGTTTTGCACTTTAAATGATTGGTTTCCATCTGTGGACTGAACAGCAATGTGTGAGGTTAGTTAAGCAGCATTTTTATTTTACAAATGTAGAGACTGTGTGTTCATTCCCCCAGGCTGTTAAGCAAGAAGCTTTCTGCTCCCTTTTTGTCCTTTGGAGAAAAACTGCACAAGGGTGTTGTGGGAAACTGTTTTTTCTAAGAGAGGAAAGCACAACTGAGGAGAAAGAACCATTTCAGCCAAGCTGGAACAGCACAAAATCACCATACATTTTCCATGAATAAATTTAGACTGGATTACTCCAGTCAACAAAACTATCTTCCAAGTTTAATAAGGGCAAAGCAACTTTTCAACTCATGAAGCAGAGCTCAGTAAGCTTGTGAGAGAAACTTTCTATGTGGTGGATGCTCTGCTGTGGTACCTATAGTTGGCAGCAACTACAGAGGTTCCCCTGGGAAGAACCTGGTGCTCAGCAGAGGACAACCTGCAGCATGATGTGACTACTGGGCACAGGTGGCCAAACTCCTCTCCCTGAGCACATGCACAGTTCAATTTTCTTTTCCTGAGTACAGTGTGGGTCAGTTTAGCTGCAAACAAACTTGGGGCAATATGAGTTGTCCAAGGGTCTCCCACCCAGCCAGCATCACTGTACCATTTAAGTCTGTAAATCTTCTGTCTTGCCTGCAAGACTCCCTTCCCAGATACCCAAGGGCATTTGGCATGGAATGTACACCTATGTTTAGGCAAAAATTATGGCCCTACATGGAAGTTTGTCTGAAAAGATCTAGATATCTACAATGCAGGTATCTGGATGGGCAAGTCATTATGTCCATTGACTACACCATGACTAAATCAATTGCAGTTTAGTCAGTTTAAGTCACTATTGGTGCTATTAATCTCATCCTGAAGCAGACATCTAAAACAGGTCAAATGTCTCCCATCCCAGAAGTGCCAGTTTCTTTCAACTGAGTATAAAGGCAGTCCAGTGTGAGATGGTCTGATGTAACCCTCTATTTTTCAGACATCAAAAGTTATGTGAGTTCAGTCTCCTTCTTGTACTAGTCACCTGTGAACCCTGATGAAGATCCCCAAGGCCAAGACTTTCTAATTGCAAGAAAGAGCTATATTTTTAGTAATTTATGAAGCAATATTTTGTCCAGGAAATAGGTACAGCCCTGCCATCCACAATGATGGTGTGCAGCTCAATGTTTCAGCCCAACTGACTTGGTCCGACCATCAATACAGCTACTGAAGCTGCCCAATTCAATAGCTATGTGTCAGGTGGCATCATCCAGCTTAGAAACAAGAATAAAAAAATTGATTTGCTAAACTGTGCAGGTGAGTGATCCCATCTCATTATCATTTGTGATATTAAAGACTGTGTCTTTTTTTCTCCTTAGATCATCAGTACTTAGTTGCAATCCCAAGCAGAATAGCTGTGTAGTTAGCATTGTGGTTTGTCTCCCCCAGTATGTTTCAAGACAGAATCAACTGTTATAATGATTAAAAGACTAAAAGATTCATAATTGACCTCTTTTGGAGTGACTATACATGATACATGAATATGATGTCACTAAACTGCTCTCTGATTGTCCTTTGAAATCACAAACCCTGTTGCAGGTAACACTTCGGATGTTATGTGAAAATATAAATACAGAATTAATTGGTGGCATATTGATTTTATACAATGACTCAAAGGATTTATCTTACGTCTACTTATTACTTAACTTCAAGGATGGCAGCAGGATCAGATTCTCACTAAATGGGAAACATTTTTCAGATCTCTCTGAAGAGAGATACAAATTGTTTGGTAACAGTGCTTTGCATAATTTCCTGTTTAAATAATTACCAGCATCATCCTCCTCGGATGTTCTATAATAAACCTAATAATTTCTGAAAACATTGTACATTGTATAACCTTCTCTAACTTGCCCAGACATGTCAAGGTTTTCTGGTCTAGCAATCAGGAAAGTGAAGAAATCGTGCTTAGCATGCCTCAGGTTTTTCCTCTAGTGTCAAAGCCAAATGTTTTGCCAAACAGCTTGCTCGTGTGTAGTGTTTTCTGCACATATCCATCTGATACTGCCTTGCATCACAGAGCATCTGAGTTGTCTTTTGGACCATGAAGTGAGAAAACATGTTTGTCTTTGGAGCTGGGCTAGTCATTAATCTTTTAAGTTTTTTTAAATTTTTTTTTTCAGATAGATTAACTGTGGCTATTTGATGTTTTCATTTGAATTTATTATATTTATATAGTCTTATCCTGCAGGGGAAGTGGGAAATCTGCTCCCCAGTAGGGTTGAGAGTGTCCTTAAATAAACAGCAGTAGGAAATACTAAGTATGTTGTGATTTATTTTGCCATTCTTTCAAAAGGAGAGAAAATTTGGAGAATATGTTTATGTTACATATGCTTATGTTACTTCGCTTTAATTATTGTAACATTTAACCTTAATGGAAGTCTGTATGTTTTTTAAAATGACACACTGAATGCTTTGGTAGCCAAAGATGGTGGAATGCAAAAAAGCTTATGGATGTTTAGAGCATTTTTTCTGCTTCACAAGTATGTGGATCAGGGGGGGTTCCTTCATGCCTCAGGTGCTAAGTGTAGAAGAGTCAAATATTTGCCCTTGAAGCAATGAGACCATCTGTCAGAAGGTGAGTTGTCCTCAGAGAAAATATTTGAAAAGTCAGCCTTAGCCTCATAAGAGGGTTGAGGTTTCACGTTTATTCAATCAAGCCAGAAGAAACCTGTCAGAAAAAGGGGACACATTAAGGACTTGAGGAGTTCCCAACCCCTGAGGACAGGCAGTTTGCTTCCATTTCTGCTCTGGAGCCCACAACCTTTCTTTGTCTGTGTCTGCCAAGCTAGATGATGGGTCAAACCAGGTCTGAGTAAATATTCTGCTCCCCGCTTTCTTTTTCTTTTGTAACTTATAGCCTGACACCACCGTTGTGAAAGTGGTGTTTTATAGGAGAGTAATAGGAATCAGCACTGTAGCTCCACCACTTGTGGTTTCAGTAGCACCAAACCCTGGCTTCAGTTTTCATGCCTCCTGTTGGCAATGACACATCCCTTTCTGGCTCTGCTTGCTTGGTGGTACATTTTACTGGTACTTGCCCTTTAAATTGAACAGAGTAGATGTTTTAATTATCCTTCTCAGTTTAGCGGAAATGAGGTCACTATTTAACTATTAAATATTTTCTGTGTCAGCAGCATTATTTTTTCCACTAAATGTCATTATCTTCTGTTATGCTTTCAAATCCCCGAGAAGATCACAGATTCTCTGTAAGATGAAACTTTACATAAATTGATGTTAAAACCAGCAGACACAGATGAGCCAGGATTAATGCTTAAATCTCAAGCGTTTCCAGTGTCAAGGACAACACAGGAAATGTGCAAGGAACTGATCTGAAAATTTCCATTAAGACTGCCTGTAGGTAAACACTGCTTTTTATTTATTTTAGACATTTAAAATTCTTGCTCTTAGAAGTTAACTCTTTAACATGGTTACACATTACTTCAGTTCCTGGGAGGATTTTTTACACCACAGAGTGCAAATATGATTCTGAACCTATTGTGAAACAAAGTGCTTAATGCTAAAAGCTGCAGGGATGCTGAGGGTTGGGGCTGCCCTTTAAAAGCACATTGCTCTGAGCACTGGAGTTAATGCAGTCTGGTTTCCTCTAGGTTATATCTTGTGGTTGGCTGTCTAATGTCTAATGAAGTGTGTGTTCATGTTGAATCTTTTAGTACTTTACAAGCTCTCGTTGGCAGCCAATTTTCATGAAACATCTCTGAGACTCCTCCTGCTCTTGCGATGAATTTGGTTTTATTACAGCAGGACTGCCACACAATCCCTCTTTTTTGCACATGTAGGTACACAGGAAGTAGCTGCTTAAATTCTTTGTCCTTAGAAAAAGTGTTAAAAAGCTCTCAGCTGCAAATAATCAAGCTAACTCTGAATTTGCTTACTAGGCTTGCTTGTGTGCAAATCACTGTTGCAATGACCTGTGTCTGTTGTTGCACCAGATCATGCCTCAACTTTCCAGTAATGTTGATGTTGAAAGTGATGATGACAGTTACCTTGGGTTTGTTTGCATCAAGAAAGTGTGAAGGCTATGAATGCTATTGGAAAGAGTTTATTGCTTTACAGGACCTTTTTTTGTCAAGTGATTGCTAAGGGGTAACACTTTGTAGTTTGTGACTTTGCTTGGTGATTGCAGTGAAATTACACCTCGTGGCAGAATCAGATGGTGCTTATGTCTGTGAAGCAGAGTTAGAGATTTGAGTGAGGTTTTAATGAGGCAGAATATTGTTACTCATCCTTAGATCCAATAGCTTGCCATCTAGTTGTGAGCAGAATAATTACCAGCGATAAGGAAATAGTAAAAACGGTAACTTGCTTTTTAGAGTAAGTGCTGTCTGAAGCTCAGCCTTTAGGCTATTATACCTCTGAGTGGGATGCAGGAGAAGGCAATGAGATGGCAGTCAGTGAGTGGCTCAAAGGATTGGATCAGAGCAGAACACTTTGTAATGTCACTCTTCATTTTCTACAAAAGCACATTGGGCAGAAGTATGAGGAATACCCAGCTGGAAGAACTGCAGTGGGACTTAGCACTCCCAAGCTTTTTAGCCATAGAAAATATGAAGAGCTTAATAATATCTGGCTCCACAGATGTGAACAAAGGCAAAAAATTTGATCTGAAAGGAATGAGGAGATGAGAGTTTCAAGGGGGAAGAAACTTTGTGGGAGATAGGAAGAAAAAGGAAATCCTTTGTGCCTTTCAGGAACAACATCTTCACAACTCTTTCATCTTTTGGGCTTGTCAGGAAGTGATTTGGTTGACTGGCAGGCTAGACAGAACTTTAGATGTTTCCTGACCTCTATGCATTTAGGAGAAGGATCAACATCACATTTTGCCCTCTCACTGAGCCACTTGGTGACAGACTCACAGCTAAATACCTTGAGATCAGTTAGGGCCAAGAATGCTTTTTCTGTGGCTGGGAGTGTATCTTCTTATATTGCTAGATGGGACTGACTGGAGGGAGGGGATTGTCATTTTGCATATCAGTAGTTGCAAAGCCAATCATTCATCTTGCTGACCTTCAATGTCCAGCTCACTGCTCTAGGACAAGTGCTCTCCTGCCTTTGTTGCATCCAGACCTTTGTGTACTGAAGAGGACATTACCCTGAGAGTCTCCCAGCTCAGATTTGGGCCTGGTATCCCTGAGCTTCATCAACCAAGAATCTTGCTTAGGTGAGAGAACACTAAAAATGATCTGCTGTGGGATTTTTCTTACTGTTCTGATCATTCTTTTCCTTCAGATCTCTCATCTAAATGAAATATTTTTCATCTGACTGACAGTGGGTCTGTGAAAAGCATGGGGGCCAAAATGAGGAGATGAAGGAGGAAAATCTTTGTGGTTTTTAGATACTTTTTTGCAAAAATTATCAGATTTCTTAAGCCCACAATCACAATAGAAGCAGGGAAAGGCCAAAAAAAAAAAAAAAAGGTAATAGCTTTATTATGTACTATGTGTTTTATGCATTGACACAATTTTACTTTATTAACCAGCTGAAGTATATTGGTTTTTAGTAGTGCCCTAGGACACAGTCCTCTTCTGAGCTCACCACAGTTATGTTGTTCCCTCTTCTCAGCATCTGGGAGGACTTTTGCTGTCCTTCATTTAGGGAGGAAAGGGAGGGTGCATCCCTGCCTTCTCTGCTCTGGGGGCTTTCCTGCTCCCTTCTTCCTGAAACTGAGGGGTCTCACCTGCTTTTTATCTGTTTCTCATTTTTACAGCCCTTTTTGTGCTCTTCGGGGGCATGTGTTGAAAACAGGAGACCTGCAGGAACAAGGATGGCAGGATTTCACTTGCAGTTCTTTTGGGTGCCAAGCCTGGGTGTGGTGGCCAGACCATCCCACTTGAGACTGTTCAGTGTGTTTTGGTTCTATGACTCCACCAGCCATTCTGCAGATAAGGTTGAGCAGTAAAGCTGAAATTCTGGTCCCTCCCTTTACTCTTTTGCCTCTGCAAAGCACATTTTAAGGCATATTTTTGTGCTCTGCTTTAAGGATAAAGCACTGACCAGGGGCGAATGGTCCCCATAGCTCCATTAATGTTAAATGAGGTTTTTCATAAATCATGACTGAATTTCCTGTTACCTTATGCCAGAAATTCTTATCATAGCACTCAGTGAAATTGAAATAGCAAGCAAGGGTTGATATTTAAGTTGCATATCTACCTAAAAATATATTACAGACTCCACTAAAAAAAAGTTGAGGATAATTTAAACACATTAATTTATATTAATGCCATTAAGTAGAAATACAGTATATTTTAATTCTGAAAAATGTTTAGCTTGCAGCTTACTTAAATATTTAGTGCAAACAGAAACAGCTGAGATCTAATTTTCAAATGATAGTCATATTTGGAGAAGGGTAAATATACCTGCATATGTCTGCCTTTCCAAACAAAAAGGTTGGTAGCTAGAGGGGTTCAGTTGAAGATTTATATGTCTCTTTCTGTCTTTCATCTGCCTAAAACAAACAGAACTCATGCTGCAGCTGTAATGATGGAAGCTATAATGATGCTCTATGCTTCTATCCCCCCTGGTCCCACCTCATGTATAGACCCCAGAGCCTCTGCCAAGGGAGGGCACAAGGAGGAGAGCTGGGAGCATTTATCATCTTGGCCCAGATGAAAATGTCTCCTGGCAGCAAGGCTGGAGGATTTGTGTGTGGCTGAATGAGACAGAACCATTTGACTGAAGGGGAGAAAGTGCTTCCAGTCTCTTTTTCTGGTCACAGTGATTTGTGCATCATCAGTCAGTATGGGTTTGCTTCTCTCTCACTCAGAGTGGTGAAAATCACAGCAGGAGAGACTGGGGAACCCCAGCTTGGGTGACTTTCATGTCTTCAGTCTGTAAGTAGGGCAGGAGTGTGTCACTGTCTTGTCTAAACCTTCTTGGGTCACTCTGGCTTGTGCCAGTCTGGTTTGAGACAAGCCATAGCACTGAGGTGTGAGGTGAGTAGAGATGATGTGTGAAGCCTGAGTCTCACTGTCCCCCCTTGTGTTACTCACACTGTAGGAATTCCTTTTACCAAAGGGGAACAATGAAACCTCAGAAGAAAAAGAATTATTACTAGTGGCATTCAGCAAAAGTGGATCCAATACCATGGGGGTGATGTTCTCAGATAGTTCAAGCTGATACATGGTTGAAGCTTTGTTCCTCTTCTTTCTTTCTGTTGCCCCTTTCTGGGGGTACTGAAGGGCTTTCACTGATGGAAAATTCCTCACAGATTATTTTGTCTGCCTCATGGTAGCTACAAACATGGCTAAAGGCAAGATGGTAATTGGCAATATCTAATTCCTGCCACATCCATGTGGATCCACAAGACACACCATGCAAGAGGGCTCTGGAGGGGACACCTGTTGTCATCTGAGATGTATTTACTCATCTAAGCCATCCACATGAGGCTGGCAGATATTTTGTAAGGCATAAGAAAGACCTCATTGTTCCAGGGAACAGCCTCCACACACCAACAGGCTCTAATAAAGCATATGATAATATTTTCAGGAGTGCTGAGCACAAAGGGGAGGTTCCTTTATATGTCAGAACCTGCAGACCGTGGAAATGCATCCGCTCCCACAGCAGCATCCCTGGCTGTGCACGGGGGTGTGTTTCTCTGTTTCAAAGCAGGAGATTACTGCCTGAAAAAGTTCAGTAGCTTTAGGAAGGAGTGTTTTAACTGGATGAAATCTCTCCGGTCCTCTGTTATCTTTCTACTTGCCAGTTTTTCCTATGGATGAGTTTTTCTTCTCCTCATTCAGAAGCTTAACAAAAGTCATTAAAATTGCCACGAAGATGCCTGTGAGCAATTCCTGTGTGTGAAAGAAAGCGGACAGGAGGATGCTGGAAGAAATGTTTAGTTTGAAAAACTCTTTTTATTCTGCCAGTCTCCTTGTCCTCCTCAATCATGTGGAACAGAAGCAAGCTTTTAACTAATAAGACATTGTGTAAAATTACTTTTTCTTGCCCTTGTTTTATGTTACACAAATCTATCAAATTTCTGTGCATAAACAAACAAGATTAATAATTCCTGGATGTTTGAGAATATGTCTATCTCTTATCATCAAGCCTGTTCAAATGATTAAAAGGAATAATAAGGGCAGTATTTCATGTAAAATAAAATGCCTTTTATTCAAGCATTAATTCACTGTGGTCCTAACATGCAACACCCTAAGGAACTAAATTCTCATGAGGCAGATAAGCCTTTGAGGGCTAATCAGAAACCCACTAGAACCATGTTTGAAGAGAGACATATTTCAGGAGCTGGCTGAAGGATTAATGTCAAGAGGCAGTTTGGAATGCAAACTGCACAGAGCAGAAAATGGTTTGTTGTCACCAGAAGTGAGTGTGAATCCATTTTCCTGTCTTGTGAATAACGCTGAAGCTTGGAGGAGTTCTTTGCGCCAAACCCATGCTCATTGGGGACCTATCAAAATGTTTGTGTTTATTTTCATGAGAAATAAGAAAGGGAGGCTGGGGAACAGAAAAGATTTAGCAGAGAAAATAAATTGGTAGTCGTGTCCTCCTGCATGCCATGTGAATGCTCTACTTGGTGGTAGGGACAGGGCTCTTTCAACCTCTGACATGTCTGATACCTCTCTGAATAGATACCCATGCATGAGCACATGGTGGAGTAGTGCAGTTTGTGTCTTCTTTGTCAACTCAGCTACTGACTGGGAATTTTGGCTTCTGAGCCTGTCCAGAAAAATACACCTGGTCCTGAGGGGGAAAAAAACAACTTCCCCCCCCCCCCCCAAAAAAAAAAAAAAAACAACCCAAAACCAAAAGCAAAACCAAAGTCTTTCAGTGATTCATAATTTCTTAACAAGGAATGTCTTGAACTTTTTGCAATCAAATAGTTGTGCCGTTTTTCTGTGTCCAGCTCAGCATGTAACTTTCTTGCTCCAAGTCAGAAGTGATGGCACTGCTGGGATACAGAGGATGAAAGTAAAGCTTTGCTTCTTCCAGCACTCGAGAAGAGACTGAGGTACAGGTGATGGCACTTTGTAAGCTTGGGATGAGTCTTGAGCACTCACTTGGTGTTTTGAGGGAGCAACAGCACAATGCGGCAGAGGACAGAACCTTCCAGGCTTCTGGAGCCAGACACAGTGAGATTAGCTTTTATCAGCACCATTCCTATTTATATGAGCTACTTAGCAATACAAGCAAGAGTAAAAAGGCAAAAGAACAACCACTCCATCAACATCAGGAGGAAAGGAAGATGAGGTGAAGTCCCCTCTGCCTTCTCCATCACAACCCTTGGCTCCACAACATATAGGTTTATGTATCTATTCAGAGGGCAAACTCACTTGACAGCAAAGCATCCATTTGAATCAGGTCAGCTGCCAGAAAAGGTAAAAGCAAACTGACACATGGCTGAGAACTGAAATGTCCTGAAGAAGACCACAGTGACCATTTGGGAAACGTGCCATTAAATGGACCTATTTCTAGTGCTGTGAGAACATTCAGTGGGAGGCCACCTAGTTTGAGACCATTGCCTCAGACAGGAAGGCACAGAAATGAGATGATATTTTTCTATTTCCACTTTTATTTCTCTTCCACACCTACCCTCCAAGTTCTGTGGTTTAATGCTTCTGGAAAAATATGAATCCATAGTGGGTGCTGCTACCTAGAGAAAACAAGTAATGTTCCAGTGGCCTTCTACAGATCGCTCTGCTACATTCAGATCTCAGAACGTCTCTGATCTCTGTTATATTCCTACCTGACTTGGTCTAAGTCAAAAAGTTCGTGTCTCTTTCTTTTCCCTTTACTTCTTTTCTCTCTCTCTTTTGACCTAAGGGGAAAATTGCATGCTGGGTTCACCTTCAGTTCAGTCTTAATCAATAAATACTATACAAGCCAAAAAATTCCCAAAGAAAACTGGAACTTGTGCTACTAGCACAAATATTCACTCAAGTCAGACCCACTGAGACAGGGGGATGAGGGGAGCATTACACGACTGACTGCAGAAGGGTTGCTCTGGCAAGAGTCACAGCTACTTGAATTTAAAATGTCAGAGACTTACTCCAGTTATAGCTCCTGCTGGGCACCAAAGCTTGTTGAAAAACCCTAAAAGACAGCTAGAAAGGGAATATTGTAGCAAATGCCAGTGTGTATTAGTTGACTGGTCTGAGCAAGAAAACCCACTAAATACCAAGAGGCCAAATCCTTGCCCCCAGATAGTTGGCTTCAGGAGAACTTGCAGGTGCCTTCAAAGTGTACATTGTGCATCCCTGTTGTCTAAGAAGAGAAGAGTCTAATGCAGCCACTGAATTTCAGCTTTGAGTTTGGGAAGTGTACATCTGTGTTCAGTTCCACAGGTCAGGGGTTCAAACCTTGCTAATGACTCCTGAAGAAGCAAATCTCACACATCTATGGCAGAAATCATCCCCAGAAGTTTAGCAGTGGTGAGTTCTCAGTAATTTATTGGAAGGAAATACTGTGAAGAAAGGAAACTTCCTGCCTTAGAAAATACAATCTCTACACCCTGCTGTGTCTGAAAATGTGCTTTAGCAGTGGTGGAAAATTCACATTATCACCAGCACTGAGCTCATTGCATTGGACAGATCTGCTCAAAGCAGATAGGGACAATTTGAAGTAATTCAGCAATGGGTAATGATTCTCAGCATTCAGTGCATTTGAGGACTTTGGCTGAGCTAGACTTAAGCCAGCCCATGAGGGAGGAATGCTTCTATTTTCCTTAGTCCATCTGTTTTCTGATGCTTGTTCATTACTTTCTCCTAAGGAAAGTGGAGAGTGTGGTGAGGTGGCTTACTTTTCAGCAAGAAGACAGGAGAGGTAATGCATGTCTCAGCTCTGAAGATGTGCTGCCAGGTAGCTAAGGCCACAGGCAGAAGTAGAATGGCCCAGGTCAAACCAAATTCACTCCCCTTTCAATCAAAGAATGATGAAAGTTTCTGGTGAAAAAAAAAAATCCATTGGATATCAACTTCTGAGCTGATGCTACAATGTTTTTTTATATGTAACTGCATAAAAATAAAGTCAGTGTGCAGCGATTACTTACTTCTCTCATTTTTCTCATGCTGTGTTTTGCTTACTTCCATATATGATGGTGGAAAAGAAACACATTTGTGCTTTCTTACAAGTAATAGTTTTGTGAAAAACTTTATAATAACTTACAGTGCACTGATGCTAGCTAGAAGATGGGCTAAGAAATAGCCCTGGCACATTCCCAGCACCTGGGGCATCTGCAGCACATGATGTTCTTTGGCAAAGACAGACAGCTTGGGAGAGAGAAGCAGCAGACAAAGAAAGCTGATGGAAAGGTAGTAGGCAAAAGGGCTTAAGAAATTTAGAAAGAAGAAATTAATAGTCTATTTCTTGTGAACATGAGGAAAACCTACTCTACTGTAAATCCTCTGGCCTGATGCAGAAATGAAATCAGTGCAGTGCCTTGTTTCACAGCCCTTTATAGAGTGAAAAAAAATGCTCTTGTTCCCCTGAGGTTCACTTCAAACAAAGTTCCAGTTTTGGCTTGTGAAGAAGAAACCCCTTGCTCCTTTGCAGCCCAACTTGCAGGTGTGTAACACACTGCACAGAGAGGATAAATCACTCCTGAGGAGGGCATCTCCTTGTGACAATGCTCAGGGCAGGGAAAGAAGAGCTCAGCTTTCAAACAGGGGTGGAAGGTTAAAACTGAAACATGCCCTGAGGGAGGTTGGTGTGGGGTTTTTTTGTATAGTGAGAAGCATCAGGCACCAAAAAGAAATAAAAGAAAAATCCACTTCTGTCCCTGTGGACTGAGCACTCTAAAGAGCCAAGTGAACAAAATGTAGGGAGGAAAAGGATTCCTGGAGAGGTGAAGCAGTGGCCCAAGGTCACAGACCCAGGACAGAGTTCATAGAAGAGCCAAAGCTTCCCTAGTTGCAACCTATTTTTTGTCTATTTGTTGGATGATCTTGACTTAAGATGCCATTTTCCAAGCCAAGTTACTGATGGTGATTACACTGCAGTCATCTTTATTGCCTTATAGTTTACTGAGGCAGTGTCACAGGAACAGCACTTTATGGACCTCTCAAATGGCAGTGTCTGATGTGAGGAGCTCAGTTTAGGCTTTGCTTAGCATTGTAAAGTGATTCCAGACAATAAACTAAAGAGGAAAGGCGGGAGGGCTGTAATGTTGAATGTGCTGATATATCAAAGAAAATGTAATGAAATCCTACATGGCCAGATCATCCTTCATCTGTAAAACAGGACAGTTCACAGCAAGGGAGGATTATATTTAAATGCAGTTCTGCCTTACTAACATTTTTGGGCCATCTTCCCTTCTGTCTTGCCTCTGACATGATGACCAACAGACTTCCTCTTTGATCTCAAACTTAGTCAGTGAACAGGGATAGAAGGAGGTTTTTATAATCCTTAAGTATAAAGGAATTATAGGTCAAAAACTAAGTGTTTGCCTAGCATCAGTTTTCAAAAAGGAGAATGAGGCTGTCCCTGGAGGTAAAGGTGGGCTGGCTGGTGAGAATACACATATGGAAAAATACACTGCTAAATGTGAGGGAAGAGTGAACACAAAGAGATGAATGTGCTCTGCCTGGATCATCACTGTCCAGCAATACCAAAAGCCAGGAGGGTGAAAATGCATTCACAGTAGCATTTCTATAGATGTATGCTACAGCTATTGGAGAATTTAGTGTTATTGAGAAAAAAGCAGAGAAAGGGGTATAAAAAACTGAACAGTAATAATCTGATTGTAAATGTACCAACTGTTTTGGAGTCAATGTGAAACAAGGAACAATCAAAGTCATGGATTGCTTTCTTTCACTTCATGGAAGAAAGTGGACAGAAAACCAACATAGTTTTATCAAACAAGAAGCATGCTGTATTGCCTCTTACCTTTCTTTGATAAATAGATTATATTCATAGGGTTTCCCTTGTGTGTGTATATATATATATATATATATAATAATTTGCAGTAGTGCCAGTAACAGCACCATCAAAAAAACTTAGTATCATTGCAAAGCTTTAAGGTGAATAAGGAGGTTTTAGTTGTTGCATGGTAAGGAGCTATATTGGTCTCAGGGAAGTTACTAACAATCTGCTACAAGCATCCTTGTAAGACCATGCAACAGACAATAAAGGGGAAGCAATAAAGAAAGAGAAATCCGTTTCTTCACCAAATAGCTGTGAGCCACAGATGTGGCATGGCTATGAAAAAGCAAATACTATAGTAGGCTGCACTGGATTGAAGGTGGGCAAGTAGTGACAGCACTATGCAAAGTACTGTCAGGTATCAAGAATCCCAACTTTTTCTACATAAAATGTAAATGTAAAATTCTGGCCTCCTACAAGTGAGACTGATCACAAACTGACAGGAAGGGAGTACAGTGGGGTAGATAGGAGCAAGTATGTTTTTTACAAAAAAGAGACTAGAAGAGTGTAACTCTTCTAGCCTAGCAAAAGAAGGATGGGCAGGGCTGTGACTACTGTTAGCAAATTTGGATGAATAAGTGCACTGGATGAATACTCACCACCAGAGCAGAGAAGATTCATGCAGGTGAAAGAGCTTACAAACTCACTGGGGATTCTTCAGGGTACAAGACTAAACTCCTCTGAAGATGACATAAATGCAATGATCTGGGGAAACCCCCCTCTCATCCTGAGCTCCTCTGGGTAAAGGAGTAATGGCTGAGGCTATGGGTGCATTTAGGGACCTAATCTCCTCATGAATTGCTATTCACTGCTCTTTGCTGAGGTTTTTTTAGGTGTTTTTTTTTGTTTGCTTTTTTTGTTTGTTTGTTTTTGTTTTTGTTTTGTTTTTTTGTTTTTTCTTCTTCTTTTTTTCTTTTTTCCATTTTTTTTGTTGTTGTTTTGCCTCCTGTGATGACAGTGTTTACACACTGGCTGACTGATGTGATACCTTTTGTAGTAACCTGCACACCTTTCTCCCTGCCCTGAAAGACAGTATCATCCAGCAGGGAGTACATCCCTGAGCATCCTGCCCTCCAAGGATATATCCAGGAGGGCTGAGTTTCACCAGGAGAAAGCAACACGTCATTGAGACATAAAGATACACATCTGTAAGAGATACTCTTGTTTATTTGTCTGCTCTGGGGAAGAGGTAGAGTGCAAAGCATAGAAAATAAAGTGTGGGCTGAGTGCTGCCTTTATGATTACCTAAGAGACTTCACACTCCATCAGTTCTAAGAAGACCTCTGGAATTTAATCCAATAGCTGAAGTTTACAAACAACTTGCTACCATAACTTACTAAATCTTCATGACTCTCTGGGTCAGAAATGCAGCCCTGGTGATTAGAATCCAATAGATCTCTACTTTACATCAGGACCGTGTCTGGACCCACAGCCATCCTCGTGGCTTTTGGCTTAAACAATTTGGATACAGCATTCATCTCTGAAGTACAAGAGAATAAAGTTATCAGTTATCTAAGTAATGTAATGTGAAAGGGAAATACAATTTCATTTAGAGATCTACAGGGATAATTTAGTGTTCCAAATAGCCTCTTGACATATACCTGCAAATTAAAGGTTACTTTCTTCCTCAATTTAATAACAGAACTCTCCTGTATACATCCATCTTAGTTAAAAAAAAAAAAAATCTAATTTAGCAACTCCCCACATAGTACTGGGATATACATAAGCAAGTAATATCTGAATTGTTTTAGCCTTTAGTATCTATAAATATCACTTACAGAAGTAGACTCTGAGACTTATGATCTGGAATCAGTGGGCTACCATCCAAATCCTCCCCAACCATTCCACAGTGGGTTTCTCTTCCAATTTCTCTCTCCAGGAGGAGATACCAAAGACAGTAAAGACCAGGCTCATGATTTTGATTTATATTAGTTGTATGCAGTATCTCAGAGAATAATCCCAGACATATCTCAAAATATTCCAAGCTAAAAATATTATCATCTTGTGGCAATAGGAGTGTCCCTTCTGTGATAGGAGGAAAAAGAGCTTCCAGATTTGTCTCAACCCCATCCGTGAAGCAGAAGATTCTCCATGCAGATTTCAGTATTCAGTGCCCAGTTCTCAACCAAGCTATGGCTGAGACATGTTCCCACAGCTCTCCCTCTCAATTTGCTTCACCAGCTGAGCATCTGAGGAGACTGAACTTGGAAATGGATCCAAACACTTTGATCATCATATCTGAACTTCTAATGGCTTGCATTTCCTGCTTAGCAGGGCAAAACCACCCCAAAGCCTGGAATCCTAACAAGCATAGAGTAAAGACTCTAATGCTACTTTGGTCCTTAATTGGGATTTTTGGATCTCAGTGGTGCCATAGTTGGATGGTGCCACAGTTGGAAAGGTAGCCTGGAAGCCTATGATGTTAAGGATACAGGACAAGCAATATTTCCAGTGATACTCTTAAATGGTGTTGCCAATAGTGACACAACCTTTGTTTCAAAGGATGTAAATATGTCTTGATGCTTATCTGGAGACAACACTTGGAGAGGGAGAAGTGGTGCTTGAGAATCTGGAGAAGGCAGCTGCTGGGAATAAACAATCATTTTTTACCATGCTGTTGAACACTCAGACATTTTGTCTTTTTTTTTACCTTCTGTCCAGAGAAGGTTGTACAAACAAAACTCATTAGCGTGAAAGTGTTGGAAGACTTAGAGATGCCTTTTGAAACACATATCTGAAATGATTTGAAATTGAATACAAAAATGTAAAGTTAAAAGAAAAAAAGATCGAGTCCCTTTGGCATTCACAGTCATTACACAAGAAAGGTAGGATAGCTTCTGAAATAGATTGCTTTTTATTAAGATATACACTTCTATACAATAATTTTAATGTCAGCATGCTTCTCAGTGTGATGAGGCTGCTTTTGTTTTGAATTTGATGTCCAGGCAAAAGACCAGAATTCACCTGCAATTACACTGGCATTCTGGTGAGACTCTATATCAAGATGACTGAACTACTGGAGGATAGGAAGTAAGACCCAGATTCTTAAGAGTTGTGACTCAACTTTTCCTCACCATCTTACTGACAGCAATATCAGTACAGAGATCTCAGACAGTATGCATCTCCTGATCAGTTATCAGGGCTTAGCACTGTGGTGCTTCCCTTCATACCTGTATTCAGTATTCCCAAATCTCTGAAAATTTCTTCAGTGCCCTTCTCAGTGGGCTGAGTGGAGGTATTTGATTTGTGCCAGTCTGGAGGTATTTGATTTGTGCTAGTCTTTTGCATCCTTATTGGCCCAGCTGCAAGGGATTGCAAGCAAAGCAAAGACAACAAAGAATGATATTTTACCTTGAACTTAGAGCATATAGCAACATTATAGTATTATATAGTATAGTATTATAGTAACCCAACCCACTGCTGGAATCGGAGTAGAAAATGACAGAGACCTCCATCTCAATAGCTGTTCCTCTCACCAAGTGGCCAGTGTTTTTAAGTAAAAAATTACTAAATTAATAGCATACTAATTTATCATAAATTTTATGTGTTCTGTGAGTGGGACACAGATCTCTGCATTCAGGAAAACAAGGATGGAAACATAGCACTTCTTTCTGCCTGTGGCATTTGCTTTACTCCCTAGGATGTAAATCCCTCTGCATCACTATCAAACACTTCTGCAGTCTTTGGTTCTCTGCTCAAAGCTGGGTTTCAGACCAGATCCTAGGCAACACTGAATGTTTTAAATTCCTGTTGCAAAGGACACGTACAGTGAGATTCTTAACACCTACTCAGGTCAGGTACTTCTTTGATCCAACTACAAAAGAGGGAAGCCAAGAGCTGCAGTTCCCACAGAGATATTCAGTGTTTATCTCAAAGGGTTATGACATTTGAAGCCTAGTAACGAGCACTTATCCTCCTAAGGAGACAAAAATAAATGCAAATTTCATGGCAATGCAAATGGAAAATTTCCATTTCATGGTTGGAAAAAGGGGATGGCTTTGTACGACCTGATCCAATTTCAGAGTCTTCCTGATCTGATCTGATCCAAACTGTCTGCTGCTGCCCTTTAATGCCTGCAGTCCTTGCTGTCTTCTTGCTGCTTCTGTACTTCTTTCCTGGAATCTGATCCTCTGCCTTTCCCCATTCCCCAGCACTGACTATTTCAGTATTTCATGAAGTTCTTCTTTCCCCTTTATGGGAGTTAATTTAGGAGCCTACATTACTAATCTATACTCCTCATTTTGGCTATACTGGCTCACTCCATCCTCTCTGAATTCTCATGTCTCCCTGTCTGGAGCACTGAAACCTCCATTGCCCATCCTATGTCAAAGCCTCGAAATCATTTCCCATAGGGACCAGTCCTGGCTGGCATAGGAGTGTTGTAGGAAAGGTAGCAGCCAATGAAGTGGATTAGTTGATGATTTTTCATTGTGGTACCACTTCATTGTGTTCAGCACAGAGAGCCCTGTGTTGGGCACCAGGCAAGAACTTGGGAGCCACCAGCAGCTTCTTGCCCTGATGCAGCTGTTATGGGTTCCTTTGGGGCTGATCCATTCAGAGGTAGGCAGAGGTGGTGGTTTGGTCTCTTTGGTTTTGGTGACTTCTTTTTTTGCTCCACATAAAATCTTGCCTTTCCTTTCCTTCCCTATCCCTTTCCTTTTCCACCAGCAGTTACCCATGCTGTCCCTGATAGCAAGGGGCAGCTGCCCAAGGGCATGTGGGAAGTCTGTGCTAGAGCAGGAAATCAACTGTCCACCAAAATGCCAAACCATCAATTCTCAGAGACTGAAAGAATGAGGTATTTTCCCTTCTTCTAACTCAGAGCACAGACAAATTCCAGGCCCTGTGATTGCTGCCTAGTGGAATGGAAGTGACTATTTGCTGATTTCACAGAAGTACTCATGTCTTTGCAGCAGAGAGAAGGCTTGGGGCTGTCACAGAGGGATACATATGTCCCTACAAATCTTCATCTGTAAAGGCCTGGGAGTCCTTCATCCTCTAATAGGGACATGACACTGCTGCTCATCACAGAGCTGCTGTATGGAGTAATCAAGAGCTCAGTATCAGTGATGTGCCCTGAAGTCAGGAAGTGGAGCTTGCCCAGACCCTGCTTATAATACTGAAACCAAACATGACCACTCTGTCCATAGTTTGAGGAGAAGTAGTGGTGCAGAAACTCCTCTAAGGCTGCACTTTCTTCACCAAACTATGGACTGGTGATAAAGGAGAGCAAGGCAAGGGCCTCTCCTGCCCACACGAGTAAGTCATGTGGAAGAGCATGTAACCCTTCTCACCCAGCCCACAGCTCAAAATGCTCTCCTTTCACTTCAGCCAGGATATGCCATGGCCTTTGATCAAATTCCTCCTTGAGCAGCTATACATACAGTCTGGGCCCTCTCACTGCAGTGGGTTTGTTCCCACTACGAGCGTGGTGCACACGTGAGGTACCATCTCGCTGCCTGTTCCGCTCCTCATAGATTATTAATAAAACTTCTCCTTCACAGAATGCAAAGCTGGGGAGCCCTGGGCAATTCTGCTCTTTCCCTATGATGTTCCAACACATATTTATCTGAAGAACATGTGCATGATGTTCCTGTTGAATTTTTAACTTTTTAAATTGTCACCTTCTTTGGGAACACAAATGCTTTGGCTTCCTGCAGACAGGAAAAACACTTCCCCCCCCCCCCTACCTCTACACTCAGATTTTCATATTGCTTTTGGGCTTAATAGGGAAATAATCTACTGGAGACATGACTGGACTGCTTAATGGCATATCATGAAGTATTAACTCTAGGCTGATGTCTGGCTTTGGTATGAATGTTCGACAAAGAATCAACTTAACACCCAAAAGCTTTTTACAATTGAAGCTACTTGTGCTGAACTTTGCACTGTGATCTTGTTGGCAAGGGTTGAAGATGGTACTGTCCCTAATTGACTCCTTAAGAAAAGCCCTGTTGGACTAGGTGAATGAGCAGAAAAGAGTGGGGTGTCTGCAAAATATTTAAACTTATCAGCTCTGATGCTGTTTTTCTCCTATTTGGATGCATGGCCATGTACATGCTCAGTTGTCCACTCTGCAGAACTGCATGCAGTCTCCTAGCAAACCACAAAAATGGTCCATTGGCTGTGGCAAAAGTCTCAGAGTCAGGACAAAATGGTTTTATTTGGGAAACCATCCCCACACTGCTGTGTGATACAGGAAACTCATTTTGGACTTTCTTGACTCAGCTAATCCACCCAACGATGTTCAATGCTTTTTAAGTCTTAAAAGCATTATGTATAATTAAGAGGTGTGGGCAGAATATGTGACAAGTTTCAGAGGAGAGGCCAATGCCAGCAAAACTGACAGTGTCACTGCTTTTATTATGACTCCTGGCTTCCACTGGGAGCACAGAGTTTTTCCCTGGGTTGGGGCAGTTTTTCACAGGTTGTGTTTCTGTACAGCTGCACATCTGGAGAGCTGAAGAACTCAGGATCATTCAGGCTTTATAAACACAGGAGGCTCTCAGGACAGTAGGGAAATGTCATTTTAGCAGAGTTTTCTCAAATAGAGCCAACATAGCAGATCCAACCTTCCCAGCAGAGTGCCTAGGGAGTGTCTGCCAAGCATGTAGGCATGGGGCAGGCAGGTCTGATGGGGCTGTGCCCATGCCCAGGTCATGCCATGTTTGCAGGGCTTTAGTGATTACTGGAAGATGGTATGCAGGTTTTTGGAAAGTGGGGTAACCATCAAACTCGATCCACTTTCCATTTTCCATCAAATGATCTTTCTAAAGTTCTGCATCCATTTACTGTGCCAAAGCTACTTAAATATTCCCTTTTAAGTAAGCAAAATCTCCTGCTGTTTCCATATTTAACTTTGGCCTTATTTTTGTCTGCACTGTTTTACACTTCTGGAGTCAGGTAGAACTTTTTTGAGCTCTTTGAAAGTTGCAAATGCTCCACTGCCAGTCTTGTGCTGGTTTTAATCACACAATTAATGGAAAAAGGTCCTTCAAATTTCCCAAGGAAGGGGGTGTAGAAAGAAGGGATGGTAGAAAGTGGGTAGAAACTTGAAGATGGTGAAGATGGTCAATGCTTATCAGCTCTGCTTCTTTGAGGGGTTACATATATTTTCAATTTGGAGCTGTCACTGACTTTCCTTACATGGCTAGAGCTTGCACGTTCAGAGTTTTCTTTTTTAAATTTGACATGTATTTATCTTCACAAGTGATTAAATATCATACCCCAATGGCTATAGTTTCCTTGCAGCAGAGCTAGGTGGTACAAGATAGTTCTCCTTCAGTAGCCCTGTCCCACTGGGCCAGTCCCTGTTTCCGAATATGTAGTATCATGGAATTCATCTAAGAATGTTGTGTTACTTGTTTTTTTTTCATAATACAGGGTGTCAAGCAAAAATCCCATATACTAAAAAACCTTTATTTTTTTTCTACTTCTTCTAGCCCTGGTAGTACAGCCTAATTCTTAATTTGTGGATAAAAATTAATGGTACAACCTATTAACAACTCCATTTTGTTTTCACATATCTCCTTTGCTACTTGAGGTCTACACTTAAAAAATTAATCTGGAGTGAACTGGTAGAACAAGCATTGACTGTTGGCTGGAATGGATATTTCTAATCCATCTTCATCAGATGTAAACCTGGTTCACCCTCCTTAATCCTAAATTACAACCACTTTCTGCACACCTGAGAAAGATGGCTAGGATTGAAAATAAATTAACTGGAGAGCTGCAGGGCAACATCTGCTGTAGCGATTACCTTCCCAGTGAGGTAATCCCTCCATTCAACTTTTAAAGGTTACAGTTTTCAGTGCCAGGGTCTTTACAGGTCTTCAGTCAGGATTATGAGTTTTCATGGGTCTTGAACTCAGGCTGAGTTCTATTTATATAACTTCTTTTTTGAATTAGCAGTGAAATTTTTTTACAATACCTCTGAAATGATCATGCAAAGGGTACTGACAGAAATGGGAACTCAGATGCCTCCTGATCTGAGATATCACAAAGCACTGTCTCTGGTTATCTTTAGCCATAAACACATTTTTTTGAGTCCTGATCTTGGGAACAAGAGGCTTATTTCTAAATCTAACAATGTGAGATTAATCCTAATGAAATCCCTCAGTCCAAGTATCCCAAGATAAGATCTCATTTTTTTGACAGGTTCTAGAAAAAAGGTTTCTCAAGCTTTGTGGGCTACAGAAAGGTCTCAGAGCCTCAGTTGCACCCAACCCTCATGGATGCTCCTTGTGCTTCATGCTCCTTGTGAAAGATTTGCAAAGACAGAGAGGATGTGCTGATCAACTGGGCCTCGGACTTCTAGAGTCTACAGACAACAACTGGGACATCATTTGGACTAATGCCCATGAGCATGTGCTGAGAAAACTCAGTGCAATCAAACACTAAATGACAGTCCCAGTCCCCAAGAATTTGCAGCCTGAATCACAGGTACTTCATTCCAGGGATGTTTTCAGATCTGGAAGAGTGATTTCACTGCCAGTTTTGTGCCTAAATATCCTAAATTATGGCATGTTAAACTGTGGGGAATATTACAGTACAGAGAAGACAGAGGCCAGCAATGACAGCACTGTGAGAAGCTGCCAGGGTAGTTGGGCATCCATAAAGCTGCTCAGGCTGTGGTCCAGCTGACCTGACTTGCATTTCCATGGGACATGGTAACTCAGTTGCTAACACACCTACACTGTTTCTAATCCTGGTACCTACCTTAGTACCACCAGTGGCAAGGAACTTTTAAGGAACTTTTCAGAATAATGTACTCAAAGCTCCTGCTCCTGTACTGTAGGTATGGAGTGTTATTTTACAAGGATGTACAAAAGATTTCTAAGAACTTCTTAATTCAAAATCAAGTGCAATTGTGTGTTTTATTTCTACACTGAGCTTGGGAAAAACTAGTTACCCTGCGTAAAATATTTCAAGTTTCTGTGTCAGAGATAAAGATGTCACAGGGAAAGAGATTTGTGCTAGAAAGAATAATATAAAAATAAATATTCATACATCATATATACATTAGAAGAGCATAGACAAGGCAGAAGCATCAGGGTTTCACATTTTCTCAGGGGTCCTGATCTGGAATCTATTGTACAGCAAAGCCATGCCTACTATCTGCATAACAACACCATTAATTGCTTTATTCTGATCTAATCAGCCCCAAGAAATCATGCAGTTTTGACAGCATAGCAGTACACCAGAACATCTCTTGGCAGAGCTATGACAATCATAGAATGGTTTGGGTTGTCTGGGTTGTAATGGACCTTTAAAGATCATCTAGTCTAAACCCCTTCCATACAGAGGGACATCTTCATCTAGATCACGTTTTCTAAAGCTCCATCCAACCTGACTTTGAACTGTTCCATTCATGGGCATCTACAATTTCTCCAGGCAACCTGTTCCAGTGTCTCACCACTGTCAGTGTACAATAATCATACAATCATTGAATCACAGAGGGTTGGAAGGGACCTTGAAAGATCATCTAGTCCAACCCCCCTGCCAGAGCAGGGTCACCTACAACAGGTCACAAAGAACACTCACAAATGCCCAGGTGGGTTTTGAATGTCTCTACAACCTCTCTGGGCAGCTCTGTCACCTTTACAGTGAAAATTTAGTGTGTGAAAATTTGGTGTGTCTCTCCACAGGGCTCCTGAATGTCCCCATAGTGAGAAAAAATAGTGAAGTTTGCTCCAGTTGAATCATGTCTGTCAATTTTGTGAGCACTAAACCCATCCAAAGTATTTCATCTTCATCTAAGTCTAGCTGACAGCATTTTCTTTTTTTGTTTTGTGAATAATGAAAAGAATTAGGATGAAATTAAATACCTCTAAAATGTTTTGTCAGTTTCCCCCAGTGTTCCAGCTCTGCTTTGCACTGACAGAGAAATAAGATGCATATGAAAATAAAATCACCAATGAATAACGCATTTCTTCGGGAGAGCATGTAAACTCAGGAAGATTGTCTTTCCCCTTTATAAGTTTAAAGCATGAATAATTTAGGAACATACCAGCACACTAAATATTTATTTGTGGCACTGATCTGAGCAGAAAAGATTAAAAAAAAACAACACAGAAAACAAACTTTACTTTGACCATAAAGTTATAAGTAGGAGATTTATGAACTGACTTAAGGGATTTAGGAACCTGTACTTTAGTTGCAATAGGATTTATGCTACTAAAGCCCTGGGTTTCTTCTGGAAACATCTTCTGTGGTTCCTAGATAGGTATTTTGCTTTGTCTTGATGTGGCTTTTACTTTTTGACACTTTTTGAGCACAGTCTGTGCTAAGACTCTGGTATCAGCACTTGAAAAGGAAGACATACTGGCTGCATTGGTTTTAATTATAAATACACTCCATGCAATTAAAAATTAAATCCCCTATCCTCAACTAGCTTTTCTGAAACGGGGCTCACAAAATGATCACTTGTTTTGTTGTGAGCAAAACAAATCACGATCAGCCCTCCCTGCACCCAGCCTCTGGAGAGAAAATGGGAGTGAAAACAGAGAATAGGAGAGTTTATTTGCTGTAAATAGAGAGGGAGGAATGAGGTGATGTGTTTGCCACCATGAAGTTTCCAATGAAAAGCAAACAGCGCTCAAAACCCCACAGGCAGCTCAGTATCCTCTGTTTTTTTCTCTCAGATGCCACCATTTCCAGCAGTACTCAGGCTCCTAAATCCTGAATAAAACTTTTGTGTATCAGTTTGCAGGAGTGCATAAAGGGACAGGACAGAGCAGACTGTGTGTTCAGGCACAGCTCCACTTTAAAGCACTTTGCTTTCTAGTTCAAATGCTGTCATTTTAAGCTGGATCTGACTGCATGTCCTTTTAGCTAGAGACAAACAGCACAGGTAAAGTTGGAGAGATCTTATTTTAAATACAGAAGCAGAAGATGTTGGAGCTATTATTGAGCATCCAAGCATTTGCATTCTGAATCATATTAGGATTGTCTTTTCAAGAAGCTTTCTCTGTGTTGTTCATTTTACAGCTAACATTTTTTTAGCAAGCTGATGATATCATCACACTAGGTAAAGCAATGGTCCTTTGTGGCAGTATTAGCCATAAGTAGTATGAAGATAGCAATACATATTCATGCTAAACTCTTAAAAACTTTTTGAAACCATCATTAGAATTTGAAAATCAGGCCTGCAGAGGCTAGAGAAAGCCAGAACTAAGAGAAGACTGCTAATTAGTGCACAGCCACTGTGATTGCCTTTTAGTTTCATAATTAATTATGCACATTTCTCTGTGATACAAAGGTCCAGAAGAAAAAAGAGGTCTCTTCTGACCTCTCCTGACCAACTTCTGGCAATCAAGAGTGAAAAGACCTGTGGCATGGAATCTTGGGAACACCTGCTTTTGGGTTTGAGAGCCCTGACAGCAGCACCTGGGCTCCACTCTCACACTACCCAGAGCAGTGGGGTAAGGGTCCAAACCTCTGCATTATCACAGAGGAGTTGGATTTAGGCTTTCTTCTTGAATGAGTGCTTCAGCTGGCAAGACTGAATTTCATCCAGCAGGCAAGCTTATGGTGACCTGCAGTGCCCCATGTTTATCAGTGGCCTGGACCTCAACCCTCAGGTCCCAGATGAAACAAAAAAAAGAATCGAGTCTTTGCCTGCTGCACAGAGATGCTGCAAGGGCAGAAAAGTCCATCACAGGCAAATTGCAATGTGCTCAGATAGCAATGTGTGAATAAATGGAAAAATGTCTCACACAAGCCTTTCAGTTCCTCCACTGATTTTTACCAGAGCAGAGGCTGGTAATTATAGCTCTGTGCCATAAATTAAATAGCAAGTTTCTCCAACAAAGAATAAGTTAATTAATTTTTACTTGTTCACTCTATGATTTGAACTGAACTTGTATTCAAAGGACCATGCCTTAACCCACTGCCCATCCAAACCCACTGGTGTTTTCTAGTCTCACTGTCTTGGTTTAGCTATTACTGAGATCACATCACTCTGAAGGTTGTACCATTTGCTGGCCAAAGGTGTAAAAGCTGATTTTATTTTCCTCATTCTGCCTGGTGGCAAGCGACTGCAGATCTGAAATTAGAATCATGGCTTCTGTTTACTGTTCTGAGTATAAATGCTTCCTGCTTGAATTCCCTCTTTATTCTTGACATGGCTTCAGGCTTCTTAATTACTTGACAAGACGAATATTTTCATCTTCACTTCACAATGTTTTAAATTATGTTTTATTTTCCCCTTCCTAAAAAACAAACAAACAAAAAACCACAAACCATTTTTTTTTGCCACTTGCAATAAGCAGTTTTTTGAGGCGCTCCATGAAGCAATCATCTTTCACCTATAGAGGAAAATAAGTGACTGCCATGACCTAATAAGTGGCATGTGATAATACCAGCAGTGTTCACATGAGGACAGTTTTCCACCCTCTCCCTCTGAAACCTCCTGACTTGTTGTAGTCATCTCTTCAGTTTGATGTGCTAAAGACACTTTACTCAGCATGTTGTTGTGTTAGCTAGGTGTTTTTATGGACTTTCTTCACAAGAAATATTGCAGGGTACATCAGTGTGGGAAGGTGGTCCTGGTCCCTGTACTTTCATGCACACCAAGACTTCAGTCAGCCAGGCTTCTGGTAGCTTCTGAAGAAGGGATGGGTGACAACTACCACTGTGAGGAAGAAGTGTATTCCATCTCCATCTTAAGCAGCACATTTGTGTCTCTAAGGCTCTGCTTGAATTTCCAGCTGTGACTTTACTCAGGCCCCTTCCCATGGAAGCAAGAGCCTGCACCAAGCCTGGCAGCTCTGTGTGGATGGGGTCACAAATACATCCCAGGAGAGCCAAGAATCCATGTTCCTCCTCTGTCTGCTCACCCTGGCACTGTCTTCTGCCCCACAGACATTGCTGAAAAGTCCAGTCTCAAGCTGCTGGTGTTTTTATTGAGGTATCTCTGTTTTCCAAGCTCCAGCCCTCACAGGTAGGCTCAGAAATGGCCCTTTTGAGAGAAGGTCTTTGAGGGAAGGCATCTAAAAACTGGGATGCTTTTTACTTAAGTATACAATTAGATTTCAGGCTCTAAGATACATTGACCCTGGTGAAAAATAATTTCCTTTGAGGGAGACTTACCTTTCTTCATTTCAGGTATATTCATTTTGTGGGATTTTGTAGGGTGGTTGGCTGTAAACATATAGAAAATTAATACATACAGCACTGAGTGAAGGTCCATTCAAGAATATTCAAAAGTTAATTTAAAGGGAAAGCAACTCCTGAGCCAGAGTCTAAAATTACTTAAATAAATAGATAGTAGTTACTCCTGCCTGTATAGGTAAATTTATTTTTGCCTTAGTTTACATTGTCAAAATCTGTATTGCAAATAGTTCGTCTACATCAGAGACATAACTCTCTGTGGAGGAAGAGAAGTGGTTAATACATAGCTTTTTATGGCTTTCTGGGAAGAAAAGATGAGGAGAGTGCTCCAAACTTTTTAGTGAAAGATGAACCAGTGACAAAGATGTAAGAGAAACCCACAGCCCACAGTACAGTACACAGACCAATCAATACAATGCTAAACCAAACACTAAGCCACTGGGGTAAAAATAACATATTCAAGATCATTTTGGGAACGAGACTAAAAATAAAGATTAGATTTTGCCTGAGGATTAGATGGCTTAATCCTGCTTTTTATAATTTTTTTTTTTTTTCCTAATTGCAGTGTGGTTTGTTTAGCCAGTGTTCTCTGTGGGAAGAAAATGTTACAGCAACAGGATCATACTTTTGGGAGGAGTGGTAGGCTTGAGCTTCCAACTGTGACATCTGCTTGGTTTTGTGAAAGTTACAACTTTTTGACAGTGTTCAAAAAGCCAGATGATATCTGGCAGTTTAGTCACCAGCTCAAACAGTTGCTGGGGGAGGTTGATAGGAGCAAGGGGATGGATGAAGTTGGCTCATTATTCCCTCTGCCATGGACAGGAGGGTTATGTCCTGCTGGTTACCTGATAAGAAGGAATTAGAGTAGGAGAAGTGTGCTGATTGTGGTATTTTTCAGAAAATCCCTGTTTGGTTACATCCCGAGCCTGCCTTGGGGTGGAGATGCCTTGGCACTTGTTGGTGGAAATGGTTTTACATGTGTTGTTTTTTTAAAAAGAACAGGGCTATCTGAGCAGGGAAGACAAGGGTCTGTAGTGTTAGGGAAAGGACTAATGGTTTTAAACTAAAAGAGGGTAGATTTAACTTAGATGGAAGGAAGCAAGTGTTTACTCTGAGGGTGGTGAGATGCTAGAACATGTTGCCAGTGAGTTTCTAAATACTCTAACATGGGAAGTGTTCAAAGCCAGCTTGGATGGGGCTTTGAGCAACCTGGTCTAGTGAAAAGTGTTCCTGTCCATGGCAAGGGGATGGAGGTAGATGATCTTTAAAGGTCTCCTCTGACTCAAACCATTGTATGATTCTACATATGCATTGGCTAAATAATAAAAAGCTGAAAAATACTAGAGAAAATAAGAGGGCAGCTGCTGTGAGTATCTCTGAGCATCTCTGTTGCATATGAGGCAACTGTGCTGTTGAAGTGAGGCTTCCACCTCACTGTGGGAATTAGAGGAAAAAACAACTGGGTTTCTGTCTATGATGCTACCATCAGGAGTAGTTTTTACCAGTAAAACACAACAAACTATAGATCAATCTATGTCAGGGTGAGGTGGGAGAAGAGGGAAATATTTGATCTGCCTTTGAGTTGTAAAAGTGAGACTTTTCAATGATTTGATAGTAAGATTTTATAATAAGATTTTATCCATTAATATGATTGACATGATACTGGAAAAGTAGTCACTTTAGTGGCATAACCAACAGTTTTTTAATATCAAAGGATATTTTACAGAAACATGAAAGTCACCCAGGTGCTGTTATAGACAACTGTGTCATACCATCAAATATATATTGTAAACACAAAGATTTTACATTTTGTCATAATTATACACTTTCTTACTATTGGCTAGCCTCAAGACATTTGTTTTACTACTTTTTGCTTATTTTGTTTAAAAAAAATGCAAAATGTGAAGTTTATGTACCTCTTAGACATATTTTTTTATTGCTTGTTGCATGCTCATGGGAAACAGGAATGGTGTGTAAGAAGCAATGATGAAATTATCTGTTCTAACAGGACTGTGCATAACTCTACTATAACTTCACAGCATTTTGGAGAGTTTTTTTACAGTTACAGCAAGATTAAATTCTGTCCACATTGCCAGTCTACTTACTTAAACATGGAGTGGACTGTTTAAATCTTCCAGTAAATGCAACTACATTAGGGAATTAAGTAGTTGTAGACATAACCTGCCCAACAGCACACACGGTGACCCAATGTTTCAGCTACTAAAATATCATCTCTTAGGTACAGTCTGTACTCTGATCTTTTTCCATTTGACCATCTTGCTGGTACAGGATTATGATATTTTAAACTTGGTCCTCAATATTCTTTTAAATTTTTTCTTAATGTAGTTGTTACCTCTGCTCACTTGTTTTGTCTCTTATTGCAGCCCTACAGATACACAATCTAAAAGGGTACTAAAAAGAATGTGTTGTTATCATCAGTGTTACTAAATACTAAAGATTTCATATGTATTTCAGGGATGAGGAATATAAATATATGCCCCCCCAAAACCCTAAACCCCACCTCTGGGAGCTGGATTGCTGTAATCAGGAGGATATGAAGTTATTTGAATGTGGTCCTTGTATGCTCCTGGATGGAGCTATATGTCTTGTGCTGGTAACTTTTGTCTGCTGTTTGTAGCTGGGACTGAGTTCCTCTTTCAAGTGGCCACTGAGCACTGCCAGGATATTTCAGAAGTGTATCAAGACAGTTCATCCTGGAAAATGTGATTTCACAGTTAGTAAAACATTAGACATGGTGATAAAAAGGCTTATTAAGTGTTGTTTGTTTTTCTGGCAATAGTGATTTTTTTTTTATTGCACTTTTGAGGCTGAGAAAAATCAAAACTCTACAGGATTTTTTGAGTGATTTGGTTTTGATTTTCATCTGGAAGATTGTTGTTTCTTCACAGACAATAAAGAAAAAAAAACAAAAGATGGAACAAAAATTATTCTTTCTCTGGGTTTTGATAGTAACATGCACAAGCCTTGGAGCTCGTCTGAAATACACACCCCAGGAAAATGATCTCTTCAGTCAAAAAGAGGTGTTTTGGTGTCACTGTAACACTATCAGATAAAAAATGTAGTTTAAGAGCTGGCTGCTGCTTTCTGCCTCAGCACCCTACAACGTCCCAAAATCATATTTCCTGGCAAAGGGGGGAAATCCAGGGCAGCTTTACCCAGCATGATGCTGATGCAGGCAAAGAAATGAGAAGGTCTCTGTGACTTCAGAGCCCAGGTAAGGGGAAGCGATGGTACTGGTACTTTTGATAGCAATATCATTTGTGTAACCAATTTTTCAAATTTGCAGACAATTAAGCCAGGACTGCTGAAGCCCAGAGCATTATTATAAACTGTAACTAGTGGGAATTTACATTTAATCCAAGGGCTGTGAGTTGCAGCAGTTCATGGGGTAGCTATAAGATCCATTTGGATACCATTGTGAAGAGGCAGGCAGAGAACCTAAACTTCAGCCACCCTTAAATTGACTGTGAAATATGAGTTAGAGCCTTGATTTAATTCTTTATTATGGTAGGGAGGTTCAAAGTGATGCATTACATTTTACTTCCCAGCTCTGAGGCATAAAGACACCAGGCTGGGAACAGGAAAAGCCAGGCACAGGGCAGAAGCATGAGGTTTGAGGCTTAAAATGAAATGTTTTGCTCACCTGCAGAGTGTCAGATATCTTCTACAATGCATCTCTACTATATTTTTCTGTATCTCATTATTTTATCTGAAAATGGGAGCCCAACTCTAGGAAAAGTTCTATGTACTGAAACTCTCTGTCAGTACCATGTGTGGGGGCAAGACTGGGACTTAGGAGGAGAGAGTCTGTCAGTACCTGTGTAACTCTCCTTTTTTGATGTGTAGCATTTGTGATCAAATCAGTGTCAGCTGAAATGTGATGAAGCAAAAATGAAACCAATAAGTGAGGAATGAACTGGCCAAAGGAGAACTGGGGCTCAAAAACTGCCTCTTTAAAAACATTCCTGCTAGTCTTTTATTTGCACTTGGATGGGTGGATATTCTTCATACAATCCTGAAAGATTCCCAAAAGTGAGGAGGGAGCAAATCTCTTCAGATTCACTGGGAACCAAACTGCCAGGGAAAAAAAGTCTCTTGATTGAGGGCTTCAAAGTCTGAAGGCAGGGCTAGGGCAAGGGGAAGAGATGCATGGCCACAATCCATCACCAGAAAGATGCTGTGAGCTGTGGCTCTTGGAAATGCTGCCACCTGAGAGCAAACCTGTCCAGCAAACTTCAGGAAATAATAAGAGGCCCCAGAGTGGAAAAGGATTTAATCTTTTAACCTTATACACATTTTAACCTTTGTGCTTAACAGTCACCAGTAGGCCTGCCTCACATTATTATAGCTTATGGCATTTGTTTTTAATCCATTTATTTTTCTAGCTTGGATGATATATCACCACAATTTAAGTGTGGTATGATGTTTGTGTAGACTAACTCCTGTGGCCTAGTTATCAAATTGTGAAAAATAGTCAACAGCTCAGTCTATAAATGCAATAAGCTTTTCTAGCTCTTCTTTTACCTGACCCCTTAAAGTAAAGAAAACTTCCTTAGGGTAGGCATTGTGGGACAGTTGGGATTTTTCACCTGTATTTTCTATTTTGAGATTTGTCCTATATTTCACCTCCCTTTCATTTCCTTTGCTGCCATGCACTGCCTTCAAACACAATACATCACTTCTCATCTATGTTTCATCTATGTGGGTTTCAACAAAGTACTAGAGTACTCCAGACTCACTTTTAGAGTTTTGCTTTTGTTCTTACGTTGTTCATCAGCCATCTCTGACATAGAGGTTCACAAAGTGAGTTCACACTGATCATAATTTTTTTAACATGAGCCTCTGTACCTTAAAAGCTTCCGATGACTTGCCACTGTGTAACTTTGCCAGTCCATTTATCTTTCCACTTATTGCACATCAAGGTGTCTCTTCCCACACACACCTCCCCACACCCGAGGTACCTGTACCTTTTTAGATGTCTTTCTTTGGCATCTCACCCTTTAAACATTTGCAAACAAGTATATTCATGAGTCTCATGAGAAATATGCTAGCAATATAGATAAATTTTTTGTTCAAAGAGGCAAATCTAATACAAGTAAAGGAAGGAAAGATGCTGCTTTTGGTGACAGGTTGGGTTTCTCAGATGACCAGCCTAATTCAAATAAAGCTGCTATAAGTGGATACTGCTTGGGCAGGAGGGTATGAACTGAACAACTGTGCAAATGAAAGTATTGCTATAAACCAAACAGACTGTAGGTTTTCTGTGATGGAGAAACTACTCATAATGTATTGACAGAGAGGTTGTCAGATTAATTAGAAAACATACAACAAAAGAATAAGTGGCAATATGCTGATCCAGGCTCAGGCCTATTGGTTTATGACAGCTATAAAAATTGAAATGTTATTTACTGTTCACAATAATGTTTCCCAAACAAGAAACACTTTAAATTATAAAAAAAATGTGCATTCCCTGATCAGAAATATTTCTCATATATATACTTTTTATGTAGCTTATATTTCTTCTGTGACTTATTTGCACTCCAGCTACTGAGGAAAATGCAATATCTTTGAGATGAAATGAGTTGAATTATTATTTCTTGTGTCCTAACTTGGGAAGACCAAACAGGCAGGTGAAAGTGAAGCTATGCTGCTTCTTGCATAGGTACCCTCATTGCATGAACAGATGGCTAAATACACAGAACTCTGACAGAGCCAGGTACCACAGTGGTAGCTGACACTAGAAGCTAAAGTTGCAGATGCACACTTGCCCTGACTGCCTGTGCTTCTGAATGGACCCTGTTTTAGTGACAAAGTGGGGAAACTGAACTGGGTTAACATTATTACAAAGAAGTGTTGTCTAAGTACCCACTGAAGTAAATCGAAGTTTACTGCCTTAATTTCTTTTTTAGGTGTTACTGAGTCAGTTTTGGAAACCTGACATGAGATGTTCACCCAAAGAGTCGAGATTCTGTGCTCCTGCAGCATTTCCTCTGATATCAAACAGGGGTAAAAAATACATTCTAACATAAGTTTAGTCTTTGCAAAAATGGTTAGGATGAAATTAAATGTGTTTAGAGCATGATAGTGGAAATACACTTTCCAAAACAAAAGTTCTTGCAGGGAAATATAGTTTACTCTGGCCCACTGATATATTAATTAGAGTGTGGTAGCTCTGGTGTGCCTGTTCTTTCAGATGGCTGGCTTTCTGCTTACTCTGTCACAGGCTCAGTATCTGAATGCCCAGCAGCAAAAGCCTCACAGCCATCTCCTCTGCATGGCTGGCACTCCAGGTCTCTTAAAAAAATATTCAGTGAACCATTTGGGGCTGATCACCAAAACTTTTAGAGAATGGTGGGCTCTGTAGTGGACAAAAATTCAGAAAGCTGATAAAAGAAGTGTGAAAACTTCAGGGAAAATTGTGTCTACATTAGATATGCAGTGCTGCCAGGCACTTAGATGCCTGTTTCTTGCCAGTATGGAGGGAATGTCAGAGCAGATGCTTTACACCAAGGGCAGAGAACTCTGCTTCTACCTCATGTCTCTGTTTCCTGGGTGGAGAATGGATCAACAGTGGGAAAAAGGAAATAGCACAAGTACAGAGTTCACACTGTCCAGTCCCTGGCAGAAGGAGGTATCTCATGGGAAACAGTGGCAGGAGATCAGGTTTGTCCTGGGAATGGCAGGCAGTTAATCAGGTCTCTGCTTAGTGAATGTCTTTACTAAGATTTCTGAGGGAGAAGAGAATGCTTTTAGTACCACTCACTGCAGAGTGCTCATTCCTGCCATAAGATAAGGGAACCAGCCACAAATCAGAACAGTTTTTCCTTTTTTCTTCCTCCCCTGTTGCATCTACTCTATTTTGTTTTCTCAGAGCTCCTTTTCTACATCTGTGCCTTTTGCTGCCTTTCACCATAGCCAGCCTGATAACACTTTGGTTTACTTACTAGCATAATATAGGCATTACATGTAAAGAGCTTTAAGTAATGAGAAGTCACAATCTGGATCCTAGATATAGATGCTCTGTCCATGCTTTTATGTGCTGCTCTTTCCTAAGCATCTCTAGGTTGATGTGTTTTCATCAAGGGTACAATATCTGCTCTGTTCAAATGTAGGTATCAAATTAATTAGCAGCATCTCCAAATGAGGTTAAAGACTCAGATCCTGAAGTCTTGTGATCCAAAGCTCACATTTCTTTTTTTCTATCTCTCTAGCTATACAAGAAAAGGAACAAGGAAAATGCAAGGAAGATATGCTGAAGGTTGATGAGCTGATTGAATTTTTTTCCTTTAGAGATATGAATTTAAAGCTTGGAAGAGGATGAGACCCTCTGACCTACACAAAGCCTCCAGACACTCAAAAGCATTTTGTTGGCTGCTTATAAAGAAGTCTTTTGAAAATTTCTCCCAATTTAGAATTTCTGAGCACCAAGAGTTTCTGAACATTGAGATCAGTGGAAATGAAAACAAAACATCCTACAGCTTAGTGCTGAGAGAGAGACAAACTGGCAAACTGATCCCACTGCCAGATGCTGTCTACTTTGCTTCTTTTATCAACTATCACCTGCTTTTAAATTCTCAGCTCTTAATGTAGGCCATCCCCAATCCTCAGGCAAAAGTTGTTGCAACTATATTAATATTAAATACTTTTGACTTATTAAAGTAATAATTTTTTTTCCTAATTAAGATCTTTCAGGGATTATACATAGTTTTTTCCTCTCCATATGGCAGCCCTAAGATCTCAGTAGTTACTGATCAGCCCTTCCCATGGATCCTAATGGAACAACAGGAGCATGTGTTACTGCTCAGTCTCCCCAGTGCTAATGATGCACTTCAAGCAAATGAGATTAGCTTCAGTTTTATGTAGGTCATACAGAAGCTTTGAAAATACATGAAATAAGAGTTTTCCTGATAGTTTTGAAATTACTAGAAATAAGAGTCTTATCATGGCCTGGGGCAGCATTCTAAATTTTTTTTTTGAAAGCTGCCAGTGTAAACCTGTGGCTCTCTTCTGAATCATCACACCAGATTAGTTGTGTTCTGCAGCATGGAAGGATCAGCAAGAGATAAAGAACCATGGCTCCACCACAGCCCAAGGGATGGGGTAATGATAGCAAGTGATCAAAACATTTGTCTTAAATTTCATCCCTGAATAATTTTCATGTTCTGTTCAGTTTCTTCCTTTGCAAAACATATCAAAAGGTTGTAATGGAGTTCAGAAAAGTAACACATTTTGTTCTGCTTCTGGGTGGAGGGACAAGATTAGAAATAGTGGCTTGACAGCTGCTAGCAGAAGAGGGGAGAGGAAAAGGGGAACCTTGCATTTAGTCTTGCTACGTCCCTACAGGAGGACTTCTGGAGTGGTAGGTGCTCAAAGGAAGCCTTGAACTATTCCTATTTGTGATGAGATCAAGCCCAACCAAACTACAGAGAGCATGAAAGTAGATGGGATTAACTCCTCTGACAAAATCAGCTTCCTCATGGCTCAGATCTGGATATTCAAGATTTGTAAACCTTTCTGACAATGAGGGCTAAGTCATGACGTCTAGTATTGTGACAAATAATAATCCTTTTGAATTTGTACATGACCACAGCACTTGTGTTAAGAGCTTGCATTGTCCACACATGTTTTTTTCAACCATGAATGGGTCAAGTCTTTATATTTCACACTAGTACAGCTCTAGGGTACTACAAGACCAAAAAATCATTAATGATAACCAGGTGTTTGGATCCTGTGATAATAAAAACCTTATTAGTTGCCAGAGAAAGTGTCTGTAATTGATTGGGGTGACACAGCATGAACTGGACAACAGTTTATTTTTAGGTCAGATGTTTTTATCCATTTTAGCAACATTTCACACTTATTCTCAGAACCCTGAAACTCTAACGAGGACCATTTTAGAAATTAAAAATGTATGGCATAAGGCTATTTGATGCTACCATTAAGGCATTTAACTGCTGTATTCCTGGATCATCAGGGGAGGAGGAGGAGGGGTGCCCTTCACATTATCTGCAAGCTGCAAGTGCAGAGCTGCATGGGGGGAGCCTGAGTGCATTTTACTTGAGGAGAAAATGGTAGTGATGGCCAGCAAGGACTGCTTTATGTAACAAAGATGACAAACAGCCTTTGGGTGTGCAGTCAAGAGGGAGAGAAGCCTCAGGACATGAGATGTTGGAGCACTTAGGCTGTTTTGCCACTGGGCCCCTGTCACCCAAGGGGCCTGGTGGTGATGAAAACACTCCACCACATACATGTTATTTGCTTTACATGTTTGTCCCTTCTTTTAGGAGGGTGTCATTCCTTGTCTTTCTGGTGCACATCAGTCCTGGTGTTATCCAGCCTCTCATTGCCTGTGCAGTAGCTTTGCTTTGCTTTCTGCATTATAAAGGAGGAATAGGATTGGAAAAGTCAAGGGCTGAGTTAATAATACTGCTGCTGTTGTGTAGGTGTGCTCAGCACTTCCTTTAAATTCCTGTTGGGGAGGGTTCAAAGCCAGGTGGCTGAAACAGGGCTGCTAACTCTGCATTTAAACACATGAATGTAAACGGCCTGACCTGTGAGAAATGATAGGTACCCACAGAAATTCCCCATCCTTCTCTGGAGGCATCTGGGGACTTAACATAAACAGACTACAATATTAATTCCCATATCTTCCAGCTGGTTAACCCTGAAGACTTGGCTAATGTTGAAGGACTGAGGTCTGTGGCTCCTCTGTTGACCAGATATGTTTATCATAGGTGAGCTGGAACACAGAGCAAGAGGAGATCAGGACCAAACTCATTCCCTGACTCCTAGCAGAGCTGGAAGGAAAAGACAGACGTAATCCTTCCTGGTTTCTTGCTCTAACCCTTCCTGTGGTAAAGCCTGGTTGATTATGGATTGTTGGTGCTCCTTATTGTTACTGGTTTTCTCCTTGTAGTGCAAAAGGTGCCACATTCATTCTTAGCCTGGTTGTCTAAAGGAGGGGAGATGAGAGATCCCACTGTAAGACATGGTAAATAATCTTCATTTGTCTGCAGGTTCTAGAACACCTTCTCAAGGAATGTGCAGCTCTGAGCTCGTCTTGCACCTGATAGAAATGGATCAATTTCCCTCAGGCTTTTGTAAATGTTCTTCAAGAATGCACCCAGTGAAGTTAAGATTTGACAAGTACTTTTTACTGTTATCACCTTCTGGTACCAGGGACATTCACAAATTAGGCTTGGCTTTTGAAATTTTCTGAATGTTTAGCCATTTCCAAGAGTGAAATTAGATGAGATTTGTAGTAGTCAAAAAAAAAAAAAAAAAAAAAAAAAAGTCATCCTCAATAAGAGTCTGATTTCTATAAGATAAAAAATATTTCAGGCTTTAAGAACTGCTTCGAATTCTTGTTTAAGTGAGGGATAGCTCACTGAGGTGTGATGACAACCACCTCTTCCCCACTCAGTGTTGCCATAGAGTATTTCATCCAAAGCTCCTTAAAGGCTCTCAGTGGTGTCACTTGGTGTCTATTTTCACACCCTTTGCTTAGTCTGGTTTAACTCCACAGGAAACTCTTCTCATGTTGGAATCTGGCCTTGAGATTTGAAGCTGAAACAGCTTCAGTACATTCCCTCTGCTGTGGCAGGACACAGAACCCGTGTTTGCTATGAAACTTATGGTAAAGAGCTTCTTACTCCAGGCATGAGGCACTAAATTATCAGAAGCCAGCAGGGAGGGTAGCACTGTGACTGCAAAGTTGTTAGCACTGCTGTGACAAGCAACCTTAGTTTCCACTCTTCCTGAGCAAGAGGTCAGTAGAAGTTCAATGTAATTAACAGTTAAGAGATACATGGGATGGCAAACTATGAGGCAGTGTTTATTTAAAGACTTATTTAACTGGTAAAAAACATCTATAATTTTCCTACCAGAGAGGGAGCTATTAGAATCAGCTTTTACTAGGAATGTTTCTGTAATAAAGTGCTGTGACTCCATAAGAGAGTGTAAAACTGTCTGAACAAAACCCAAGGAGCAGATTTCTGCAGCCCAGGAGCTACCAGGGAGAGGAACAGCAATAATTGCTGATAGCTCTCTTGCCCTGGGCTCCTGTGTGTGTGGGAAGCTGCAGTCCTGCAAATGCCCAGTGCATAAAGCTACACTATTATCCAAAATGGAAATTTAGGAGTCCCTTGGGGAGCTACCCCTCCTGCAGCACCTGTGTGGGAAATGCTGGAGCATCTCCATAGTGCATGTGATGCAACTGGGCACACAGCTGGGCACACAGCTGGGCATCAGTTAGTTCAGGATGCAGCTGTGGTTATAATGTTAATAACTGCCATGCCATGACTGACAGTGGTCCTTGGCCTGGGTTTCCCGAGATGAAATGTGATTTTATACCCTGGGACTATCCACTGCTATGGGCTCTTCCTTCCCCACCTCACCTGGGAGCAGTCTGGCAGGGGAGGAATGAGAAGGGTCAGAGGCACAAAACCCAGAGCAGCTGGGTTGGGCCAACACTGCAGCTAAAATATAGAGGGGGTTGCACAGAGCCTCAGGACATGTGAGGATGCTACCAGCGCCTACTCCCTGGATCTGTCAAAAAGGGCAGCAAACATGCTAGAAAAGACAGCAGGGAAACTGACCCCAAACCTATCTATCTAGTACAACTCCAGCAGCAGCACAGCTGTGCTTGGCTACTTTGGGGATATATATTTTAATTCAAAGACAAAATAAATGGCTGAACAAAGGTGGGAGGGAGGATCTTAAACACCTCTCATGTTTGTGAGCTTTCTCAAAAAGCTTGTGTTTACTGGAGACCATTGCTCTATTACTCTTTTGGGGCAATGGTATAATGTTTAATTCCTAATAGGTCTCATTCTTAAATTGTTTCTCTTGTCTCCCATACATTATCAATCATCTCCTACTCCAAAACACCAGAAGATAAAAATAGTAATAATAAAAAAGTTAAACTGAAATTACAATTGGCATAATCATATTTCAAATATAAAAAAGGTTGAAAAGTGTCCTGCCATCATTTAAGGTGAACATTATCTCCCATTCATGAATCAAATGCTCTTTATGGTTAAAGAATTTGTCCTGATCTTGCTCCTTTGAAAGTGCTCACCACACCTTTTGGTGCTGTGAAAATAATGAATAATAATAAACATTCAAATCAAATGTCACCAAATGTAGGAAATATAAATTTAATCAGAAAAATTGCTTTTTAAACTATGTCTTGGTCAACAGTAAGGACTCATACTTCACACCCTTATATGAGCTCTTGTATTTTTAAGAGGAGCACAGACTGAAATAAAACCCCTTGTCCCTAAAACTCTTATTTCATGCAGAGTATATAATTATTGATTAGTGGGATAAATTTCTAGCTGGAATTTACACAGCATTTTATAAACCTCCTAAGATGATTTCTATGCCCCAAAGTCCCCTGATCTTAGGAGAAAAGGCAAAATATAGTTCAGGGAATATAGGAAACTTGCCACCTGAGAATAGACTTGAGATGCTCCTTGTCTAGTACCTTGCCTCTGATTCTGACCCATAGGAAGTGCATCAGAGGGGAGCCAAAGCATGTTGTAGGAGGCAGACAGGCTGATTTTTTTCCCCATTCTGGCCTCTCTTATCACAGGAAATGTGCTTAAGTCTTGATGAGTGACATTCAAAATTCATGAAGCACCCTCAGGATGCAGGAACGATGGCAAGGAAGGGATGAAGTTTGGAAGCTCACAAGAGACCTGTATAGGGGAACAAACCTCCATCTGCTGAGCAGGCAGATGGGTGCAGACATGGAGACTTTCCACTGATTACACATGGACACTGGAGGACAGCCCTAAGTGAATCAGTTCTCATGACAAGGAGAGCCTTGTAAGGTAAACCTAGGCCTGCTGATCAGACCTTCTGGAGTCCACCTGAGGACCTGTCCTCCGTACAGCACAATCATTTCTACTCAGGCATGAAACTGAACCCAAGTTATATCCTGAATTTGGTATAAATAATGGAAACATTCACATCTCATAAGCTGTGCTTGGCTGGCTGTACTGAGAAGCTGCAGGTGACCATTTGTTTTCAAATCTATTTTGAATCCATGTAGTTCAGGAATACTGAAGTGGCAGACAGATAAGTTTCAAAAAACCCAGGGTAAATCCAAACATTTCATGAGCACTTCTGATTTGAAGAAATTAATACGGTGAATCAATTAGGAGAGAGTCTATTTGTGCTCAAAGCACTTGAAATCATTCTCTGAAAGAGTTCTTGAAGGATATGTCCTACATTCTTTGTTTTCTTCTTCCTCTCTTTTTGAGTGACTCAAGTACTGAGTAATAAGCCTCTGGACCTGAAGAGAGTGGGAACAGCCATTTGCCCAAGTTTAACAGCTGCTTCCTGGGAATCCTCTAGGAAAACACAGTGTTTCCAGACCCTGTTCAGGGAGGTCTGAGGCCATGACCACCTAGCATCTCAATCCCCCCTGCTCCTCTCTGCCTGTCCTCATGAGACAGTAAATGTTGGGTGATTCTCTGCAGTGAGGCAGCCTTCAGACCCTGCAGGCAGAGATGGAGATGGAGCACAGTGCATGGGTGTCAGCAGCACCAGGTACAGCTGAGCTTGGTGCTAGGCTGGGTGCTGTGCAGGCTGCAAGAGGCAAACAAGGCAAAGGATGACTTTTTTTTTTTTCAAGGGTTATAGATTTCTGGTGGGGAATGATCCACAGTCCCCAGGGTAAGAGCTGCCAGTGCAAGAATGATGTCAAAAAGCTGAAAAAGTCCTTCACTAAGGTTGTCAGGCCAAGAGCAGGAAGGTTGAGCCTTAAGAGGCCAGGCACTGGAGCAGGGGCTCAGAGGAGCTACAGACTCTTCATCCTTGGAGATATTAAAAAACCCACATGGATGAGACCCTAAGGAACCTTACATAACTTTAACGGAGGTTCCCTTTGTGCAGGGGGTTGGACCAAATGAACTTGCAGAGATCCCTTCCAAAGCAGAACTTGTCTTATAGGAAACTTCTAGAACCTAACAGACAAATTGCAGACACCTCGGGTTATAAACTGCCAAGAGACATAGAAAGGGTCACAGGGGATCTATACAGCATAGTCTAAAATATCTTAGTCCCTTGATATTGCCTGTAAAAAACTGTGTCATGAAATCAAGTCCCAGCATCTCTCTGCGCTTGATCCTGCTCTCAGAATCACTTCAGCCTGGGCTTTAGCTGGAGATTCTGACTAGCAACATCCTTGAAATCAATCACATACTTATGTACTTTCTCAGATCAGAGTGACAGTGGTCAGCACAAGACAGAACTGAGCCCTTGCATAAGCTTTTACATAAGCTTACCTTTGGGGCAGGGAGCTCTTAAGCCTAGAAAACAAGAAACAAAGATATTTAGGTTTCATAGTGGGGAAGCAGCGCCTTGATTTATATGGTGTAGCATCTTTATAAAAAGAAACTGAGTTTGACTTTGAAAATAACATTTGAGAGTGCCCACATCAAATTTCCTTCCCTTTGAGGCTGTCAGGTCAGGGTGCAATGGATTTGACACCATTTTGTAAGAGGAAATATTAAGCAATATTTTTTTTGAGAGAAAACATGTTTGCCTTTCTTTACTTCTTCTGCAGGGTTTTATCTTGAACAGCAATGATAAGAGTAAAAGCTTTTTGTAGTTGAGTTCACATTTCTATTTGTATTTTGCAAGAGTAGCAGAAGAGAAAGTAAAAAATTTTAAACCAGAACAATGCTGAAAAGGGATTTTCCACACTGAAGGAGATGTCAATGTCTTAATATTTGCACCTCAAAATGAAACAAGCCTGTGTTTTAAAATTACAGAAACACTGAAAAAAGCTGATTTAAAACTTCTGAAAAGGCTTAAGGCTTTTTTCCCCCCACAGTTTTTATGAGAATAAACATGCAGTTTGGAAGTGCCAATATTGTAAAATATTGATTCACAAGGAAGTACTTAATTCTGAATGTCACTATCAGAAAATACAGATTTTCATATTCCTTAGGAAGAACTCCTCTACTTAATCGATTCCTCTGCCAGCCTTCCCTTTCTTTTCCTCACTGTGTCATTGAAGAAATGAAGTTAATTGAAAATTAGTGGCCAGCTCCAGTTCTTACAGAACACACACAGCAAATCACTGCAACAAAACCAACCAGCAGAGGTGCTGATGGCCATGGCCCTCTCACATATTTCTGGGCTCTATGTGTCCACCGTGTCTTGAGTCCACAGATGACTTCCAGCCCAACAGCCCTGAAAATCCCTTCATGGATGATAGATATTTAAAACTCTTATTTACCTTTCATCTGGATTCCAGTGAGTCACTGGGAGTCTTGCAATGGATGTAAGTGGGAGTAACTCCATGTCCTAGAAGGAAAACAATTTCCAAATTCTTATTTTTGCAAATGTGTTGAATTCTTACAGCAGGCTGAATATTATTCAGTATTTGCCAGCACGATGGTCAGACTGGGAAGCAGGGAAGCAGGACAGCTTTACAGCTGGATTGCAACAAATGAAGGTTAAAATGTGGCTGGCTGTTAATGTGGTTGAACTCCAGCTCTCAGTTTGACCACGTCACCGCTAACCAGGCACTTTCCTGAACCAGAATGTTATTGTAGTGGCTCCTTATTTCTTTCATTTTCAGATTTCTTACAGGCCATTTCCTCCCCACTAAGGATACTGCTGCGTGCTCTTACAAATGAAAAATAGCTTCTGTGGCTGTGTCTTCCATAAAGACAGAATAATTGGTATTTATGTAGTTCTCAGAAGAATGTGCAGTTACTTTGCTACAGCATAAAGGCCTCTATGTTGGTCATTACAAAACACATTGAATTGGTGCTTTCTCTAGGAGTCATAATTGTTGTGGAACATGTGAATCAGTGTTGCAGTGAGAGTGCCACTGGTGACAACTGAGAGATTGATTGATCCACAGTTTATTAAAAATTAATTGGATGCCTTGCATAATGCTGGCTACAGTACCGCTTTCTTTGAAGTCCTCCTCCCTTTGAAGTTTTGTCACTGTCTTCAATATCAAGATCAGACACTCATTCTGCATAAGTGTTGCCATTCAGGGCAGTGCTGTGTATGAGCTGTTTCCTTGATCAAAAATTTTCTGTTGACCTGGGTGATCACTTTGTACCTGTTATGCTTCTGAACATAAGAAGTTTAGCCAAACATCCTGGAAGAGTTTCAGAGTTTGTGTATTTTTTTTGTCATTTCGAAAGCATGGCATTTGCTTCTTTAATATCCTGAAACGATTAAAGATATTTGGTTTGATAATCTGAATGCAAGTAGAAAGCATTTTAAGCTTCATACCCTTTATTCTTATACTATGCCATTGCAACTTCCCAAGGAAATCCTGAAGTTTCTTAGTGGCTGTTGACAAAATACACATCACTTTTACTTATCATTAGACTTGTCCAAATGGAATTATAATTAGAGGTCTGACTTTTTATATGAATTTTTCTCCTAGACACGGAGAACAATTTAACTTTGATCAGACCCTCACCAAGTCAAAAACATTTCTCTGCTCTTTGCTATTTCATCAGTTCATGAAAGAACACGAATTGGTGTGATTGTTTCCTCCTTCCAATTTTCCTTTCGTTGAAGGTATTCCTCCTTTGGATATTTCTGATTAGCATTGTTAATATTTAGATTTCTCTCCTGAGGTGCAACAAGACGTAAGCTGGTGTTTGTGTGTGTAAAAATTTTTGAACGTTTGTCTAGTTTCAGTCAAGTTGGTGAGAAGTGACAAGGTAGTAACAATAATCAAATTCCAAGAGGTTCTGTGGAAGTGGCCACCAAGTTCAGGCCTGTAATTGCCCCATCTGAATGAAAGCCTGAATTTTCACAGTATTTGGTATCAGACATCCCAAACTGAAGAGGTGAAAAACTGAGAAGGAGGAGAGACAAAAGTCCTTTTCCATACCCCAGCCATAGGAGAAGCTGGGACAGGGTTCTTACTTTCTTTAAAGCCAAGCCACAAGAAAAAGAAGAGAAAGGAGACTTCAGTGTTATTGCACAGTTAATGTATGGAGTAATACATAGAGCAGGGACACTGTCTCACTTCTCCCTGTTCAATCACCTGCTATGATGAGGGGAACTGATAGCACATATAGATATGGCATATAAAGGAGATGGAAGTTCCCACATAATGGTGGGAAAAAAAAATAAACGTGAGATTTCTGTGAATTGACTAAGCCAAGGAACTGGTATTTTCTAACATTTTTTCATGCATTTTTTAAAAGAATTTAAGTATCTCAATCCACTGATTTAAGAACTTTGAGGACCTTAGCGATGGAAAATTTTATGCCAAGTACTTTGGCCAAGGTCACATGTAAAGACCCTCTGTAAGAGCTGGGACGAAGTATCTTGAGACCCATTAGCCACAAGAATTTGTGCCTCTTTGTTTATTTCCTCTCCTGTGCTCAGTGCAGCATCACACACTCCCCTCAGTTATATTTGGCTGGTGAAAAAGTTGTCATCTAATATGCTGAGGGCATTTCTTTGTCTCTCATATTTCAAACAGCCCAAAGTGCAAAGCTAAAGAAAAAAAGAATGTCTTCAGCTCCTCATTTATCATTTCTGCTCTCACAGGATCCATCACCGAAGAATTTTTTTCAAAGTGAGTTAAGGGAAGAATCCCTCCTAATTCCTAAACTTCTCTGTTTCTTCTCTTATTAGTTGCAATTAAACACATGAATTACTAAGATCTCTCTGGTTCATCAAAGATCATCATAAAGCATCTAGATAAAGCACTTCAATTTTTAGTAATATTTTCCCCTTTTAAAGATACTGTGACAATAACATAAGAGGAACTTGCCAAAAATGCTTTCTGTGGGAGGTAATAAATCGATGTAGTAAATATCAACTCAAGTAATATTGAAGGCAAAAAGCTCTATGGAGATTTGCCATAAGTAGGTGTGTCCTCATTCTCGTGGATGTTTTGTTTCTACATCTATCATATTTCACTGCCAGCATGTTGTAATCTGAATCCTTTCCAGACAATAAAATCAACGGTCATGTTCATTGCTTCCAAATAGTTCACAAATTGTTCAATCCATTTTGCCATTTCCTTGGAAAATCAATTCCATGTCTGTATTTTAGCTCTGGTGAGCACGAAGACAACTGTTTGAAAAATTCCTGGTGTGCCAGGATATTCTGTGGCCAAGTGAGATCAGCACCTGTCAAAACCTCAGTGTCTTTCCAAGCTAAAGCTTTATGTATGAACACACTAATAAATAAATGGTTTTCTTCATCGTTGAGGAGAAAGGCATTATGAAAACAAAATGTGGTTACTCACTTCTAAGTCTATGTTTGAAACACAAACTAAGGAATGGACCTTCATGGTGTATTAATTGGTTTTGATTTTTTTTTTTTTTTAAGAGCAAGAAATAACTGTGTATTAGCATGTAGTGACTCATACCATTTCCTTCAGAAATGACATACAGGAATTATACAATTTGCAGTTGACATCTTTTTGCCACCTGAAGAACCAGGTTACAGATTACTTAAATGGAATGCTTTTGGAGTAATTCTGTATAAATAGGCAAAATCATACTTTTTTTTAGCTTTCCCTAAAGCATTTAAATTCCTTGTCAAAGTTTTAAGGCAAATAATGAAGCAAAAAGGCATTTTCAGAAATGCTTTTTGCATTCTTGTGAGATGGCAAGACCTCTATAAATTTTAATTTATGTTTCAAAACTGTAAAAAATGTTGATATTAGCTGGTTTGCACCAGGCTTGGGCAGGGTAGCTCCTGTGCTTTCATGCTGAAACCCTGCTTTATCCAAGAACAACTTTTTCTAGGACTTCTGCATGAAGAAGGAGTCATTTGTTTGTTTTGGTATAACTAATCAAACCTCAATATCAGCTTTTTTTTTTAAAGTCATCTGGCTTTACAAAGCAGGGAGTAAGACCCATATGCCAGACTAAATACTCCATCAAATATTTAGCAAGTGCTGACTATTTGCAGAACTCAAAATGGGAAACCGTGATCCACAGTGAAATCCCAGTTGCAACAGGAACAATATCTTCATTATGGATTTGAGGTTGAAAGCGCAAAACATTAAAACAGAGGAAGCTGAAGCAAGTAGGAATATAAACTGGACCAGCTTTAGCTCCATCATCACTGCTCCACTGTCCTTGGCATCCCCTCAGACACACAAGGCCATAGGGCTTGGCAGATGTCTTTCCAGCCCCATCTTTGGTTGGGATGGAGTCTGTTCCTGTGGGCATCTATTGACATTGTAGTTATAATCCTAATTTTGAAATGTTTATTTTCATTTGGGTGGGCTGAAAAAGCCGCCTGGTTTTCCTCTGCTCTTCAAATTCAGATCTGTTTTTGAATGAAAAATGTGTCTTCAGAATGAAAACTCAAGAGCTTCATTTTGAAAGCTGTTAAAATGAAATGCTTTATCATGCCTGACAGGACAGAGTTTATTTGTGAAAACTGGAAACAAAACTTCAATATTTCTGAAACCCTTCCATTTTTTAGCAGGAATAAAATGGTAAGAAAATGAAACATTAAATCTGCAGAGACTTCCTGTTAAAAAAAGCTGCATTTCACCCCCACTGAAACTCTTTTCTTCACTAATTTTTGTGGTTAGAAAAAAAAATAAATAATGCCCTCCCTTTTTAAGGGAAAGAGCAGAAGGGATTAACAGCAATGTCACTTGTATGCTGAGCCAGAGGAGGTGCCAGAACTTCCAATCTTTTTCCATTTCTCATTTCTTTAGCAATGGGATTTTAGCCAGTGGGTTGAGGTTGACAGAGATAACATTGAAATAAAAGGAATCTGGTTTTCAGAAATACCTGATTCCTGCCACTCTTACTTACTCCAGTGAGACTTCACTAAACTGAAAGAAGTGACATTTTGGTGTAGGAACCTACTTGTACTTTATGCATTGGATGTCAGCTATAAGACATCATTTCTATTACTAATACCCAGTATCTTATCTATAAACAGTTATGCAAGCATATTTTGGAAAAGTGGGAAGTCTCTCTGGAAAGAATAAATATCTTCAAGCAATAAAAATAAAATTACTGCATATGTGAAGCTCCTATGTGCAAGCAAATATTTGTGAAAACTTGATACGAAGGCTACTTACAAAAGACTTAGCTGAAAGCAAAATTACAAGACAGAAAATTACCTTTATCCTGGCCCAAACCAGGACACATGCTAAATTGTTCTTTTTAGAGACAGATTTAACAGTCATCTCTTGCTTTTCTTAATTTGTATTAGCTAATTGCTTTGCAAATCAAAATGAATAGAGGCAGAGCTCCTTTGAGACTCTGTGAGTGTGCTGGGAGCACGTTGTGTTGCATCTGCTCACTTTGAATTGCATCAGATTTTGGAGTGTAACAGACTGTTAATGGCTGCTGGCACACACAGTTTGACACAATCATATCTCTGCATTCTGAGTTTGCTGCCCTGATCTTGTCCCTCACTGAAGCCATGAGAAGAGTTTCAGTCTTCTATAAGGGGCTTCTCTAAAATCTAAAAACTATGTACTTTGGGTGAGATTTCTGGGGCTACACTACTGCCACTGGATAAATACTTCTTTAGCATCATAGGCCTGTCCCAAAGCTGTCAAAGTTAACAGTCTATGAATCTATTCATTTCACAACTGCAGGTCCCTGGGTGATAGTGAAAGAGCCAATATGCATCACTGAATTCAAAGAGAACATCACTATTAAACAGCATAACAAGGTATGTGATCACTGGGTGTAGGAAAAAACAAATGAATTAATGAGAGGCAAGAGGCTTTAGAATAAATTTCAGAGGGAAAAAAAAAAAAGGATAGAACAGTGCATGTGGTATAAAACTGAGAGGAAGAAATAGGAAAAGTTGGCTACTTAAGGGCAGAATGAACTTAAAAGTGACATGAGTTAAAGTTCAGTCTGTTCCACAGGAAAATGAGAAAGCAGATGGTTCACAGCTACTGCAGCTACTGCAACTATTCCTGCAAGAGTGAGCCCCTTTACCTCCATGTAAAGTGATGGCATGAGGAGGAAAAGTGCATGAGGGGATCACAGGACTCTGGTCCCCCAGGTAAGGAAAGGTCTCCCATACTTTTGAGGCTGTGAAATCATTTGATGCTACAGCTCCCCTTGCCAGTGACCTGAAAGGTCTTTGCTCACTAAAGGTATGCATGGGTTAAACAGAATCCAGGCTGAAAACTGGACCCATAATTGGATTTTAAAAGTGAATGAACTACTTTAAGAAGCAGAAAGCTACCATTGGATCAGTCCCTTATGAAGAACAGTAAGTTAGATATTTATATCTCCAGGGTGAGCTCTTTGGCTTCAGCAGACAGATGTTGTTTCACCCTGAAAGCTCTGCTAGAAATTTGCAAATCAGTAAACTTGGATCTGATAGTAATGCAGTGAACCAATATCTTGCCTTCAGCAACAATAATTTCAGCGTGGAGTTAGCCAGTGGAGTTGATTTGGACTAAGACTAATAGAAATGAGGGAAAAGTCTGATCTAAGATCTCATGTGGAAACTGGCAATATAGATTGATTGAGACACTGTTTTAGAAATATTCCATAGGCAATACCATGACTTCAAAGCTCAATGTCATCTCAAGCCTCCTGGCATGTATACATGACATTTATTAATAGAGGTGCTGAAGGACTGGCATCCAGTTGATGTCATCAGACAAATTACTTCTCCATTACCTATTGATTATTGTTCTGCCTGACAAAGAGTACGTGCTTACTTTTCATACCAGTGGGAAATAGAAAAATTCAATAGCTGACCACTTTAGCTAATTATCCAGTTCTTGAAATGCTTCATCTATGGCCACATAGAAACTGTGACTGTTCCAGGGCACAGAAATCCCTCTTCTCAGCAAAAGACTTCCAGACAATCCATTGCTCTTGTGTTCCTTACATTGTCCTGGACCTTTTCCAGGTTTAATTCATGCTGTTCTCCTTATTTTCTACAGATGGGGTACAGTTAATCAGAGGATGGCTTTATTATATCTGAACCCCAAGGTAAAAGAGAATCGTTAGTGAGGTTTACAAAAAAGCGTAGGCCCATCATGTTTTCAGAAAAACCCCAGAATTCTTTAATTAGAAATGCTTGTAAGGATGAGTTAGTTTTCATAAAATGTGACAGGGAAGAATGAAGGTGGTTTTTTTCCTTGTTTTGCTTTGATAAGACAAAATGCTTTGTTCTTCCTATATTGTCTAGGGGGTTTTTTGCCTAGACTGCTCAGTCACATGCTCATATATATTTTTTTACAGTGTTGAGAAGGCATGACATAAGTTGAGTTATTATTACATTCTCTCTGCAAAACATTTTGGTAGTTCTGAAATATAATGCTTATGATGTCTTAAAATTGAATGGTAGATTACTTTGTATGAAAAGTTTTTTGTTTCATTTTGTTTTTCCCCTTTTCATGAAACTATCTAATAGAGCTGATCCTTTCATATGGAAAAAAAATCAAAACTCTCCTTCCCATAAAATAAGTCTGATGTTGCTGTTTCTACATAGAGGTGATATGGACATGAGTGCTTATAGACCTTCCATGTGAACTTCCACAGAGAGTAAACCAAAAAAGGATTTTTCTCACTGATTATTAAATCAGTCTGCATCTGCTTAGCAGCTCTTTCGATTGTCATACAATGGCTAAAGAACTTCAGAAGCCATTTTGGCTTTTTGAAGAATGTGAAGTAATTAAAAAAAAGTCTTTCTTTAATCTACATTCTCAACAGCAAAGTAGTAACCCACTAGAAAAATGGTCAGTGAGATGGGTTTCACCAGTAAAAAATAAATAGAAAAAATGCCCACAGGCTTTGTTTTCAAGACTTTTGCAACTTCAGTTTAGGGAAGGTTGAAACTCTGAACTAGCCTGCATAACGTTTCAAATTTTATTTTTTTTTTAAAGTAAAACCAAACCAACAAAGAGCAGGCAAACAGCTAGTTAAAAGCACAAGTATGGTTCATGTTTAGTGGATAGAGAAAAGGGTAGTATCATGGAATCATAGGACAGTTTGAATTGAAGGGACATTTGCAGGTTATCTAGTTCAGCCTCCTGTAGTGAGCAGAGACATCTTCAGCTAGATCAGGTTGCTTCAGAACCCTGTCCAACCTGACCCTGAATGTTTCTAGCAATGGGGTTTCTCCCACCTCTCTGGTTGCCCTGTTCCATCTTCACCACTTCACCTGTAAAAAAATCCTTCCTTTTATCATCTGGATCTACCCTTTTTTAGTTTAAAACCTTTACCCGTTTTTTCTGTCACTACAGGCCCTGCTAAAAAGTTTGTCCCCATCTTTCTCATAAGCCCCATTTAAGTATTGAAAGGCTGCAGTAAGGTCTCCCCAGAGCCTTCTCTTCTCCAGGCTGAGCAAACCCAGCTCTTTCAGCCTGCCCTCATAGGAGAGCTGCACTGGTGCTCTGATCATCTTCCTGGCCCTTTTCTGGACTCAATCCAACATCTCCATCTACTTCTTATGTTGGTGATCCTAGAACTGGACCCAAGACTGCAGGTGGGGTCTCATAAGAGCAGGGCAGAGTGGGAGTCACCTTCCTTGACCTACTGGGCAAACTTTTTGTGATGCAGCCCAGGGTACAGTTGGCTTTCTGGCCTGCCAGTGCACATTGCTGGTTCATGCCCAGCTTTGAATTCACCAGTACCCCCAAGTCCTTTGCAGGGCTGCTCTTCATCCCTCCAGTAGCACTGGTTGTCCTACAGAATTCCTCTTTCTCAGGCAAAAGCAAATCAGTGAACAACTCCTGTTTCCTTTTGTCCTGAAACAGAGAGAAGAAACACCTACCTGTCTCTCTTTCCAAACTTCAGATGTTTCTTCACATCATATGGTTGACTGAACACTGATTATTTGTTAAACTTATGAATGAGAAGATAGAATAACAAAAAAAGCTGAATGAATTCTGAGTAGGAGTCAACATTGAGGAGCTATAATTGATAATCAACAATAAGGTTTTTTTGAGAGAAGTGGGTGCTTGGGTGGTTGCAGAGCTGAGCAAGGTGGGTGTTTGATGGGGTGATGCTTTCTCCATTGATGAGTAGGATCAGACTCTTCTTGATCTACTGCCTCCAGACCTTCAGCAGGGCTGAAGTCCTGGCCCTTTCCCATTTGCCCAGTGAGCTCTGTTGCCTCTGCTGCACTCATGTGCATTTATCAGTAATAAGCATGAATACATGTATTTATCTGTATTCATTCTCTAGTTACCCATACCTCCCAATGCTGTGTCAGCCAGCACTCAGGCCATCTTTCAGGCCCAGAAGATAAATAAATGAAGAGACATTAGCTTTTTATTGCTTCTGCAATGTGTGTAAGTGCTTTTGGTAAGTGACTACTTCAGTTTTAACAGCTGAAAGTTAAGCAGCCTTAGAAGAGAGTACAGTTTTGTGCTCACTGAAGTAGAAAGGATTACTTCTCTGGCATGATGGAGGTTTTTGAATGTTATTACATGCCAGGTGAGCAAGTGGGGTTTTTAAGATTACAGTTCCAGAACGGAAACCTATTGAGTTACACATCAGGGACTTGAGCCTGAAACATAAGCCATGAATAAATAGGTCTCTTATCAAGGATGAGGCATGTATGGCATATGACAAACATCCAAAATATGTGAGCATGTCTCTCGAAATGAAGTTTCCTGCAAGTTTTGGAGGAAGTGGTGGTGATTTGTTAGTGTTTCCAAAGAATTTCCCTCCATGAGAAACTGAGAGCATAACAAAACTCAGTGAATCAGACATGATCTGTACCTCATGTTGCTACTACCCTTCCCTGGTCTCCTGGCATGGGCATGCAGGCAGAAAAAGGGGATTCATTGCTGCTGCAGACTGTGACAAAGCTTCTACCAGCCTCAGCATGATCAGTTTTACCCAGTTATTGCACTATTTAGGAATAAGAGGCCACATTAACTATCTGCTTGCCTTGTGTCAGGAACTATGTATCAGAAAGGCTGTGATATGAGGCTTGCTGTTATGTTCCTGTGCAAATTACAGAAAATAGCATCCTCAATGTGAACCCTAAGGATGAGACTCACCTCACATAATCTAGCCATGCTGAGTTACATAAATCATGCAAAGCTCCTTCTACATTCAATGGATAGGGAAAGATACCTCCAAAGTATAATTTTTCATGTCTGTTTCAGTATGGAAAAAAATTGCCACATTGACCTGAACAAAATGCACTCTCAGCAACACTGCAGATGATATAAGACTAGAAGGAGTGGTTGATACAGCAGATGGTTGTGCTGTCTTTCAGATAGAACTCAAACTAGAAAAGTGGGCAAACAGGAACTTCGTAAAGTTAATCAAGGGCTATGCTTCAGGAGATTCCATCTTCCTCAAATGACAAATTCTGAGTCTGGGGGAAATAACAACACACACCAACTCAGGTTGGGAGCTGACCCACTGGAAAGCAGTTTTCAAAAAGACTCTAGAGCATTCTGCTGGACAACAAGTTTACCATGAGCCAGAAATATGTCTTTGAAACAAGGAAGGACAACAGTCACCAGGGCTGCACTAGGAGGAATGTCACCAGCCAGCTGAGGGAGATGCTCCTTCCCCTCTGCTCAGTACTAGTGAGGCACATCTGAAGTTCTGTGTCCAGTCTGTGCTCCCAGGGTCACAAGAGGAATGAAGCAAGTGAAACAAGTCCAGTGCAGGACCACAGCTATGATTAAGAGTCTGGAGAACCTAACATGAGGAAAAGGGAGCTTGGAATGCTCAGGCTGGAGGAGACACAGAAGAATTTTATCACCTAAAGCATAAAGAGGAATCTGTCTCTTTCAATGGTGCTCAGTGACTGGATAAGAGGCAACAGGCATTGACTAAAATACAGAAAATTCCATTTAAATGTATGAAACCCTCATGCCCAGGTGTTGCCCTACATGCTAACTTCTCACTCTGCATCCAGGAGACCACACTGGTGAAACACATCTGGCTAATAAGCAGAAATGTCCTCTCTTCATTTTTGCAGAAGGACCTGCAGCATTTTCATAGAATGGTAGAATCATAGAATTGCTCAGGCTGGAAAAGATCTCAAAGATCATCGAGTCCAGCCTTGTCCCAACCCTTTTATCCTATTCCTGATGACCCACCATTAAACCATGTCCCTAAGCACCACAGACAGATGATTTTTAAACACATTCAGGTATAGAGATTCAACCACCTCCCTGGAGAGCCTGTTCCAGTGCTTCACAACCCTTTCTGTGTAGAGGTTATTCCTGATATCCAACCTAAATCTCCCCTGATGCAACTTGAAGCCATTTTCCCTTGTCCTGTCATCTGTCACTAGTGACTTTTGACTGACTATCTTTAAAGTTCAGAGCCCAAACTAGAAATAATATAGACGTTTCCAAATGGTTGATATGAAGAAAAAACAACCACATCCATGGCTTCCCAGTGCAGTAGGCTTCATCAGTGTGATGATATCCACAGAGATGATATCCACAGACTGATGATTCCCCGGTTTATTGTACATTTTTGGGTAGGTTAAATTTCACAGACATTTCTGCTCATTTAATAGTATTTTCTGGAGACTGCTTCCTTGGATGAACATCTCACCTTTGTTCAGCTGTCAAAAATAATTCATGCAACAGTGCAAAACTTATTTGAGGCATGTAATAGCACAATAATGAATATAAACCATGTAGCATTGCACTGCAGGTGAAACAAATGGGGAAGGAGATGAAAGACTAAATAACTGAAAATACTAGAACTGGATTATTTCTTTAAAGATAAAACACGGAGTGATAAATATCAGCATAAAAAACAAAAGAGTGTATAGCCTGGATACAAGGTGTAGACAAGCAGAACACAATCTCCCCTGAAAATAGCAGAAAAATAGTTAGAAAATGTCTAGTAAGAGAAACTAAGTCATCTTTAAATAGTGCCAATAAGTAATACATGATAATTTCATTGTCTGCTTTGCTCTTGGCACACCCAAAGCTTTTGGTGGTGTCAGAGTAATTTCTGGCAAAGGAATCCAACACAAATTCTACATTACTTGCAACTTTTCCTGCCCTACATAAGATTATATGATTTTATACCATTGCTCATCATTGGAAGGACCAATCACAGCTGTAGAGTATTGATCTTGTTGATCAGCTGTGATAGGGAGGATGTGCTGGATGCTCCTAGTGGCACCAGTATTTATATCCCCTATTACTGCATCTGCTATGTGTTGAGGTTCCAGAAGATATTTTTCTCCTGAGTTTGTTTGTGGGAGGGTAGGAAAGTGAACTGATACAGGGGCTGCAGTTGCTTTCTTAGGGTACCTGGGACAAAGCACATAGCAAAGGAGAGAAGGTAGTTAGTAAGTCCTCTGTTAGAGGAGACATCCAAGGCAGGGAGGCAGCAGCATTGCTCCACTGCACCTTATGGACCATTATTTGTGAGAGGGGTTTGCAGTGTAGGGTGTTGGGAAAGTCTGCAGTGTGAGGACAGATGTTCTCTGAGCAAGCTAAATTCAAAATCAGAGCACATCATTTAGAGAATTTGGCAATGAAAGCTTTGAGTTTGGCCTTTTTTCCTCCACCTTCTGCCTTCCGCCATATCTGACCTGGAGTCTCAGATTTGGGTGGGGAAACTCAAAGGTTGAAAGGGAAGTGAAGGCTTTTGAAAGGGAAGTAGTGTACACCAGTCCATTCATCTTCTCCTGACCTACAGACCTATTTAGAAACAAGAAGCTCTAGCTTTTTTTAGAAGCACAGGAAATAATTTTCCACTAAGCTGTGCCTTTCTCATTTAGAAAAATTACATCTAATTTGTCTATGTCTAAGAAAAAATGCTGGATAGTAAAAAGCATTTCTGCGTTTTGGTATTGAGTGGGGTTTGCAAAGCACCTTAATGACTTCTTTTTGTCATTTCAGTGAGTGCCAGGTGATTTAGAAAATGCTGATAAGTACCTCTTACCATTCTATAAATATCTTAAAATGTCTGACCTGCATGACCCAGACAAAAGCAAACATCACAGTCACAATTTGAACTCTTTGCAGATGGTGAATGACCCACACTGATTTTCTGGCTCCCCTCCACACCAGCATGTCTCCTCCCATGGAGGAGGACAGGGCTTTCTGAAGCTAACCAGAACTATACAAATGAGTAAGGGAGTGGAACTGCTCAAAGAGGAAAGCCTTGTCTAAAAGCCAGGAAGATCCTCTGAATATTGTAGACTTTGGGAAATGTTCCCACAGAGGACACATTTTGACATCATCAGAGTCACTTAAACCAAGACTGGAAACAAGCAGGGCCAATCCAAGCATTTCTTGAAGACAAAACACTGTGGGAGTAGCTGTGTTTGCCAGCCAGCCCTAATTTTGCCTTAGACACACCTTGACAATTCCATCCATATTTTAATTTGCATAAGGATTGCCAAGGTGCCACAGTTTCTACAGCATAATTTGAAGATGTTCAGAACTCTAGGGGATCTCACCATGATGTGCTCACATCCTGCTGTGGAAGGGTAAGAAAGACTTTGTGTGCTTCTTCCATGTCCTTTTCTGTTCTACTTTTTGAGAATTTCCTAGGGGAAAAAGTTTGAGATTTCTTGGACTTTTATGAGTTGGATAATTTGGATTTAAAATAATCTTTGGATTTTTTAACTCTGTGGCATTCTTCTCTTTGCTGCTGTCTGGGGGGGGGGGGGGCAACAGGGATAGGTATCATCCTCTGCTGTATCAGAAGATAAGAAAATCCTGTGAAGGTCTGAGAAGGAAATTCCACTTGGAGCATTTCTGAGAACTATGTCCAGCAAAGGGGCCTGATTATTAAAGCAAAAGCTGTGAGTACTAATTGTGACTTTTACAGCATTGGCTTGGGAATAGTGTTGCAAGATAAAGCTGAGCTAGAGAATTAGGAGGCTTAGTGGAAAAATGCACCATAGATATGGCTTACAATGTAGAATTCAGTAAACTTCTGTCCATACATTTCTGAAAGGAGATTACTGCTGAGATCTCCAGGAGGAACCAAAGGGGACTGCACTGGGCCAAAGCAGAGTTGGTTTACATACCATTTTGCTCACTGGTGAGGAACAGCTGTCAGCAGATTAATTTTTATTTGAGATTCTCTATACAGCCCTCTAAAGTGCAGATTTTCATAGGCTCAAAGGGTGGATACAAATTCCATCAGAGGAGCATCTTACAGTCCTTCACACAGGGGAAAAAACTGTTCTACATGTGGCTTCTCGGATGAGTCTGCATTTGTTTGTGGTAGAGTTCTTTGTGCAGCAGTGCTTTTATTTTAATGCTGTAATAAAATATCTGGCAATAAACTCTTATGCACTTATCAGTACTGTGTCTCCAGTGGAAGCTCCCAGTATACCTGACTTCAAAAGATAAATTTCTTTACCAGTTATGTCTTGCCAGAAAATACTGCACCCACTTTTACTGAAGTTAAAATTATATTTTAAAGCATTATTAGTTGGTATATTTCACCTGAATGTGTCACATTAAAGAATGTTATTTAGCATCCAGGTGCGGCTAAAAACAGAGCTGTGAAGAAGCCTGATGTCATCTGCAAAAATCAAAACAAAAATGAGTGAACAGCTTGCTGACTGCCCCACAGGCAAAGTCATAGCAAAGGACCACATCTTGCCCTTGGTGTCATCAGTGTAACTTGCAAAAGGAGCACTGGCAATGACCTTTTCCATTATATTCTAGTTATAAAGCAGGGCAGTGAATGTGAGAGCTGGGAAGAACTGTGAGAAGAAATGTGAGAACTGTGTGCATGTACCAGTGCATGGAGCAAAGTGCTGACTGAATCACTAAGAAATGGGTATGGCAAAGGTATCATGCAGGTCCTGAGTTGACTTAAACAGAGCCTGCTACTAAAAGAGAGAATCCCTCCATGTCTCTACTGCCCTCACCTGCATGGTTCCTCTCCTTCTCTTCATGGTTCATGTAATCTGGTGTGTGAAATTTTCAGCCAGCTCAGGGGAGATGGCTTTTGATGCTTAATTTGGCATTTCCAGTCCATCAGAACTAGGGAACTTCTCAGCTTCCAGGTTCAGATGTGTGCCTTCATCACATCATGATGCTGGCCCAGAAGCTGGATATTCTCCCTGGCCTCTTCTGCCTCATCCCAGTTTCCCTGGGAAAGAAATCTAGTTCTGTATGCCAAAAGGGAACACAACATTCTGGGGTAGATCCCTGTCTGGATATCAGGGCTATAGGATCCTGAGGTCGTCAAAGCCTTTACCCCTCAGGTAGGGACACAGAAAAGAAATTCATGGATCTGTAAAATGCCATACAGGAACTCTGCTGCAGACCTGGAGATAAATCTCTTAAATACCAGTCAACAGTAACGCCATGGGATCTTGAGATGTCTTCAGCATTTAACACTGAACTGAGCTCTGTATAAGGACAGGGTTGGTATGATTGTAATGACTTCTACACCAACGAGCTGGCCAGCTTGGCTTGAGATCAAAGTAGCCAAAGGTGCAAGAAGTTATGGTTTCCAGAAGCCAATGTCTTTTAACTATTCTACCACAAGATTGCTATGGGGACATGTTTTCTACTTTCTGATTTGGTGAAGCCCATCCTTATTTAACATTATTTCAAATTTTAATAAAGTTTGTCTTTTTTTAGGTCACAGGACCCACAAATCAATATGTAGTGAATTAGCCAACCACATTGAGATAGTTTATTCTCAACATAATTGCTCACACTTTAAGCACTACTTTCATCAACTACAGAAGTCAGAACTGGCTCCCTACACTGTAAAGCAAGGAAAAAAAACACTAATGACATCGCTAAGGACTGACACCAAGTTATTTAAGTCGTACTTTTTGCTGAGTTGAACTCTCGGATCTTCCACATGGAGCAATGACTTTTTCAAGCAAGAGCATAGGCATGAATTAGAAGTTTCTAGCTGCACTTTATGCTTTATAACTGTCTTGCATTTCTTCCACTTGCAAAAGAAAGCTGCTCTCTTAAATGAGTGTTTCTTGTTTTGCTTTCAGATAAAATAATGAACTTTGGTTACAATTAATGAAGACCCTTGTGGTGCTTTTTTATCCCTCTGCATTTTCAGACACAAATGGAGCCTTTACTAATGTCTCTCTTTCTTTACAGCTGAAATATGTACTGTTCCAGGGAAACTTAAAAAGGGAGGGTGCACTCTTTGTCCTTGTTCATAAAGAGCAGCTGAGGTGGAGGGTAAAATTGTCATAGAAGAATTTTCCTGGAGATCTTCCAGGGAAAGCCTCAAGACTGAGCAAATGTGAAAGGCAATCTCCATCATTTAGACGTGACTGTTCAGAGAATTAAACTTGTAATTATAATAAATTCATTTTCTGTCAGTGGGAGGTTTGCTGACAAGGATAGAACCAGAGGAGTGACATTGGGCAGCACCAAAATTATCCAGTGCTCTTTGGAGATCCTACTCTTCATACCAGGTGCAGCTTATTTTGAGCTGCCATTCCTGTTTCCTTGCTGGCAGTGTTGTCAGTGCTGGCAGTGGTGTTGTGCATTCTCCTCGACCCACCGAAACAGGCCAGTGATCTTCCCAGGAGCCAAGCTGATGTTCACCAAGCCCATCCAGCAGTTCTGATTATGTCACTGATCATCTGAATAATACAAACTAAGGCTTTCTTCCTGAAAGGAACAAGAGCAATTTAGAGACAGGCCTGCCCACACCAGGGAAAATAGAGGTGCAAATATGTTTTTTCCAAGTTTTCCATGCTTCCCAAAACTCTCTGCAATACAGTTTATCTATTTTCTCCCTGCTATGTGGGTCACAGTCAGACTTGGTTGCTCCTAAAAAGTCACTGCATGCTTTTATCTGCCAACAGTAGCAGTCATACTACTGTAGATCCACCTCCCCATGCCTTGCTGTGGCTCATGAGATGTGCCCTCTGGGAACACTGTCTTTTTATTTTCATAATCTAATACTAGAAGGAGAAAGAGTGTAGGATCTGCACTTCTTAGGCAATGGACACCAGAAAGGGTGGGCATAGGTTCTACCAAAGTATGTGCAAATTTGAGTAAGGATGAAGCCTGCCAGAAATGACTGCACTGCTGCTTATTAAATTATTAAATCAGTGGTCTCCACTTTTAAAAATCCCTTAATGTGTTTGGAGCAGGAAGTTGCTTAATCTGTAGTTTAGCTGGAACAAAGGATAGGCTATGAATTGATTAGATGTTTTATAATTGCTCCCACAAATTTATCCAGGCAAGCACTGAGGATTTATTTACTATAATGCATCCACACTGGCCAGTTGGTGGCTGTGCAGAGAAGCGTGGGGACAGAGGGATTTCCTTGCCTGGATACTATGTTCTTATGCAGAACTTGATTTCTGTCCTCAGCCTGGCTCCATCCAAGCAGGGGGGGAACACTGGCTAAAAGTTGTGCATGGACCTCCAGATGGTCTAGACCAGAACCCAGAGGACACAAAAGTTTGCTGAGAAGAGAGGAAAGGCTTTGCAGCCTTTCAAAGGTCATTCATGCCTCCAGGGCTGATAAGAGTCTGAGAACTTGTTCAGACATGTCATTAACAGGCATCCAGTCAATCATGATGCATTTGAGGTCTTTTGCCTAAACCGGGAGAAAGAGCAAAACCAAAACCGAGCAGTGGGCTGACCATCATCCTTAGTGCATAACCTCAGCAGTTCCTTCCCTTGGTGCATCAGCTGTCTGTCTCACTCAGGAGGACAGAGCTGCAAAATCTTCACACTTTAAGTGATCTGTTAAACCCTTCAGCTGAGCTCTTTATCTTCAGTACCTATTACTAGCTACCACTTACCCAAAAGCAGGGATCTGTCAGTGACATGCAAAGTGAGAGAACAACAACAGTGTTAGGACATCCCTTCTGTGCCCAACTACCTTCACAGAAATGTGGGTTAAAAAAAAAAAAAATTCAGCAGAAATTCCACACTTTGGAAAGCCCTCCTCAGCCCTCTTATTACTCCAGTGATCTTTGGAGCACAGCCTGACAATAGCCTCTGAAGCTGAGCAGAAACATTTCTGTGGATGTCAAACCCCTTTTATTAGTGCTGTAAGCTTCTTTCTTTCAGTTTGAACACAGGCAGCAAACGTATCTGAATCCACAGGATATTTTTTGAAAATTAGAAAGAAAAACCTTGTGCTTCTTGTGAGAAAACAAAGAAGGTGGCACATGTTCTGTAGCAGAGCAGAGGTGGCTGTTTACAACATTGGTAGTGATGGAGGAGGCCTGTTGGCAGAATGATAGCTCAGCTTTGAGGGTATTTATCTTTCCCTTTGTTCTCCAGTGAGACAAGCTGGCTTATTTATGCTGGAGGGCAGATTGCACTTGTCAGACAAAGGCACCAAGAATGAATAATGAACACTGGACAGGCAAGATACACAAAATAGCCCTCCTTGGAACCCAGTGTGGTGTGATGGGAATGACCATCTGCTGGGCTGGGGTGAGCTGGGCTGCCACTTGAGCCCTGCTGTGCCCACCTGCCTGGGGTGCATTTCACCTCACATAGCTTTAGGCATCTATAGCATCATCCTGGGCTTCCTTTATGATCAATAAGAGAAACAGGCACCTACAGCATTGTCAGGATGCCTGTTTTTAAGGGAGGTTCCCCCTGGGACCCCAGTCACTCTCTTGCCTGGGTCTTTACTGCCTCTGAAGGGAGCCTCGGGGAGTAGCATGGATTATTTAAAATCAGGTCGTTACATTTAGCTACCTGAATGCATCCTTGGTAGGTGGAAGGTTGTTGTTTTTTTTTTCCTCCTATCTACTAGAGCCTCTCTTTGCCGTATTTCTATATATATTCCAATCTTTTATCTGCAACTGTTCCCTGAAGGGGAGGATGCATGTGTAGCATATTTCAGTCTCCTGAAAATAATCCTGTTTCTCTTATTTACCTTTCTCTCATGCCATAGAAATAGTCCCCTCACTCACTGGGCTCTGTGGACAGCAAGGTATAAAACACCAGGTTTTAGGAAGTATATTGTGAGTGAAGCTATGAAAATCACCTCAGTGATACTGCTAGAGGCCTGTGGTTTAAGAACCAGTGGGGCACCACCCAAGAACATAATAACAGATTGTGGAGGATGTAGAAATAAGAAACAAAATTCTGCTCTCCTTACACTGATAAAAGTGTGGAAAACTCTTGCCTGGCAGTGCTCATGGTGGGTTTTATTGAAGCAGTTGCTGCTGATTTAGTTCTTCCCTTTAGTAAGCCAGGTTTTGATCTTCATGACAGGGGAGTTAAGGCAGCCTGAGCAGGTGCTGCTTTTCTCCAGGACGAGTGCCTCTGACACCAGAAGCATTGTAGGGCTCTCAGTTTCTGTGAACAACTTTGTTGTCATTAGACCCAGACTGACTTTGTATTTGGGAACTATTTTGTCTCCAGGTACAGCCTGTAATGGAGAAGACACCAAGGGAGCTTTCCGTGAGCCCTTTGCTTATGTGCTGTACCTTTAAGGTAAAGACAGGCTGCCTTAACTGAAAGGTACACATTTTTTTTCCAGAGAGCTCTGAAATCCCTCCATGGCCTTCTGGAGAGGAGGAATAACTATGCATCTGTTTTGCAAAAAGCCAGAAACATTCTGCTGCTGCCCTATTGAAATAATGACTGGCATAAAAGAAAAGAGTTAAAAAAAAAACAAGCAGGGGGTGTGAGAGTGTATGTGAATGTGTGTGTTGCATAGAAGACTGAGTAAGGATTAATATGCTATTAGAAATTCAACACCTTTGAATCACTGCAGTTTTCATTTAATGTTTCATCAAATGACTATAACCTTAAAAGTCAAATACATGACAGATGCACTTAATTACCTGACTGCAAGAAAAATAATGCTCAGGACTGTTCAACAGAAGAAATGAAACATGACTAAGCTGACATTTGTTACAGTGCCTAGTTTTAGACTTTTCCACACCATTTGACAGTAAGACAAGTCTGTAAGCAGTAGGTAGTTACTAATGCCTTTTCATCTTCAGGGCGATGGCAGTCATGGTCAAAGTAATAGTTTTTATGGTATTTTCCTCTTGTTGGGATATTTCTGCCAGAGGAAAATGAGAACTGGGATGAAGAGAGGGGTAGAGCCTGAGACCACAATTCTGTCCTTACTACTGTCATCACTGGAAGTAGGGGTACCACCCTCTCTAGACCAAACCCAGTGTGAAGTGGCCAAGAAATTAATACTTTTGGAAGGTTTAAATTAAAGAAAGGAAAAAAAAATATTATCTTAAAAATTATTTATGACTGCAAAATGAAATAGTGCTCACATGCATGGGTCAGCATTCAGATAGCACCAGCAAACACAACAAGCAGTTTTTGTGGAAAAACATAGCTGGGAGTCTAATGTAGACAGTATTACCAGCAGGGGAAATGCTTCTTAACACAACTTGTGTTCACGTTTACTTCTTGAAAATACATTTAATTTTGCAAAAAGCCTTGACATTAATGATAAATCAGCCATAGGCTGCTGCAAAAATCTACCTTGTGAATGCCCTTGGCTACTCCAGCAGAACACAAGGATTCTGATCGGAGTATTTTTTTAATGCAGTGTTTCTTCTTGTCCTTCTTTACTCAAAATTTTATTCATAACAAAGTCAGAAACTGCTGAGCTGAAAAATGATCACGTTTAAATTTCTTTTATGTTAAACATGTCAGTGAAGCAGCAAAGTGCTTTCTTTTGTATTTCACTATTGCCCAGGGCATTTCGTAAGGTCTTTTCTCATGAGTTACTTTTACCCAAATGCCTGGGAAAAGAAAAAAATTCTTCTGAATGAATTGATTTATGAACACAGCAATTGGGTTTTAGCATGTTTCATTTTTCCTTTCTCTCCTGGATGAAAGATATTTAGTCTATGAATGTTATTAGTTCTAAAATCCCTCTCTCCTATAACTCACATAATCACAGAGATTAGAGATAGAGAGGACTTACTGGGTCATTTGATTCATCCTCTTACTGCTGTCCAGAGTATATGCAGTATTTTGCTTTGCCCAACTCAAAGTAATTTCACCAAATCATCACAGTTGGAAAAGACCTCTAAGATCACTATCCAACTGTCAAAAAGACCCCTCCCTCCAGTAAAATATGTATATCAATATCACCCACTAGAGCATGTCCTGAAGTGCCTCATCTACATGGATTTTAAATACCTCCAGGGATGATGATTCCACCACCCCCTTGTGCAGCCCATTCCAATGCCTAATTACTCTCCAGTAAAGAAATTCTTGCTCATATCTATCCTAAATCTCCCCTGGTGCAAATTCAGGCTGTTTCCTCTAGTCCTGTCATTGTTTGGCAGATGTGGGTTTTAAAAATGCATAGAAAACCATTGCAGTATTGACCAGGAGCAGTCAAAACAGCTCATCTGGAGTAACCTGGTCACAGCCTGTCTGGTTTTGTGTACAGCTGCAAAGATCCAGCTATACAAATGCCACCACATGTGGCTGCTTCCCCAGCCCACCTCTTTCTGCCTGGATCAGCCTGGGAAGCCTTTGATGGGAATCTGCAGCAATGCACAGAGTTTTAGCTTTGCACCATTCCAAATCTCTTTCAGGTTGAGGGCTGTGGACAGGAGGGAATGTTGTAAAACTTTCATGTCCTAATTTCAAAGGATGCTCTGCATAATGGTCTGATCCACCAAGGGTGTTGAGACATTTTAGATGTACCTTTCTGGGTATTACTTTTAGATATGTAGCTACCATGATTTTCATTTCTGAGACTGTACTTTTGAATCTCGTGGAGCAGAGTGCAGCAGTAATTTGCTACAGTAGATTGAGGATGCACACCAAGCACTGTCTGCACACCAAGTATTTTGCCTCAGTTTAGAATCATAAAATCATCATGGTTGGAAAGGACCTCAAAGATCATCAAGTCCAAGTATCAGTCCCACCCTACCTTAACCACAAAATCTTTTCCTGAAGTGCCACATCTACCCATTTTTAGAATACCCCCAGGGACAGCAACCCCAACACCTTCCTGGTTCCAGTGCTTCACCAGTCTTGTACTGAAAATTTTTCCCAATATGTATAAATTCCTATGCAGTAGGAATATATTTCCTATATATAGTTTCTTGCTTTTTGCTCAGAATGTCCTAGATTTCAGCTGCTCTTGGTTGACTGTATCCTCACTGCAACTGGATTTTGGCATCTCCTTCCCATGAGCTGTTTTTTTGTGGGCAGCTGAGATCAGAGTTGAAGCATGTAATTTCTCTGTTGTATACAAGTGCCTTTGGCATATTTGAATACATTTATTTTTTAATCAGAAATAAGTACAACATTCTGCAAGGGCCATGTAAGCAATTTGTATTTAGTCCTGACAAAGTGTTTTATTTCTGAGTGAAAAGCATTGCATTGCCCAAGCAACATAAATGCTAGCTTTTCAACAATATTTTGAGGTTTCTCTTAGTATTACTGTTTTCCAGTAACAAAAACCTCAAAGATATTCATTGATTGTCCTATTTCCTTGAAGGCAGTGGAGCTAGGTCTATCTAGTCCTCCACCTCTATACATTCTCAATCTCCCCACATCTAAATTCAACCACTCTTCTTAAAATATCCCATAAATTAGGAGAACTTCCTTCTTGGAAGCTCTTCCTCAGGCTTCCTTTTCTGCAACTTACTTTCTGCTGTCTACTTTGCACTCTGCTTCCTTTGGCTCTGATACAGGAGTGGGCACTAAACTGGTGCATCTCAGTGGGATATATAAGAAGGCAGTGATATTTTTTGTGGTAATTTGGAGTTACTAGGAAATGATAAAGCTCTGCGCTTGACCTTCCTGTTCATGTACCATGCAGACAGTGATTGAAGGACAACCAATTGGGATAGTCTAATTCATATTTAATTGAAAGAACTGGAGCAAATTCTATCATTAAAAATTAAATTAAAAAAAAAACCACAACAACAGCTTATCTCTCTGATGAGCAGCTTTAAGCATGAGGTATTTTGTTTATTAGGATGTTAATTGATAGAACTAGGAACACTAGTTCACAGTCAGACACTTTTCTTCTGCAGAGCAATGTTCCATGGAATACTTTTCATAATCTGTGTGATGAGTAAGATATAAAAAAAGTGAAGCTTGAGAAGTAATCCAGGCAAAAAATTAAAAGCTAGTATTTAAACAGTTACTCATACAAATCATATGAAATTAAAGGTTGTAGAACTTAAAAAAAAAAAAAAAATGGTCCAGCTTTGGGTCCTAAAAGTTGGGAAATTAAAGTTTGGAGTGTGAATACTTCTGTCATATTATTTTAGACTTGCTGGGGTTTGTCCTTCTTTCACTATAGATTTTCACATGTCCCTAACATTGAAAATAATCTTCCTGACACTGAAAATATCAGGGAAGCTTATCGGGTTAAATGAGAGGAGAATCTGGCTGTCAGTATTATAAAAAGTTGGTATTAAATTCAGCTGGCTACATTTTGTCTTCTACCCACTTGCAGGATTGTGCTTCATGGGAAGGGGAGGTAGAGAAGAATAAGGGTGCAACTGATGCTTCTTTATGTCTGTTCTTCACTAAGGCATTGTTGAAACCTTACCTAAACATTCCTCCATGACTGCATAGCACCACAGTTTCTCAATTTTTCTTAATATCACTTAATGACTCTTCACTACCTTTATTGCTCCCTGTTTTGACATTTTGGGGCTATATCCACACCATTTCCTTAGTTTTTGGCCTAGGAGACAATGGGTGACTGGTAGTTCTCAGCACAAGCTGTGTCAAAGCACAGGGTGGCTGACTGTGCTTGTGCCAAATGCTATTAAAGGAACAACTGCCAGCAAATGTTGGCTGAAGATAGCTTGCTTTTCTTTAAAGGACAACCTGCAAAGTGCAACAGCCACTCATTCTATTCCAGCAAGTCATGTCTGCTTAAAGATAAGCAAATATCTGGGAATAAATTCATTGAAATCTACTTTTTTTCTGGATTAATGCTTGCAGTGCTGCACCACTTGGAAACTGAGGCCATAAATCCAAGCTCTTAATGCATTTGGTGCAGTACAATGGCATGAAAAAATGAAATTTGAGGTGTTATCAACATTTGCTTGGGTACTGCATTACTCTTCACCCATCTATTGGGTAATCTGAGTACTTTCCTACTGGGTTCTTAGGGTAGAGTAGCCTTAGTTGCAATCTGATCTGGCTGTTTTAGATATTATATTAAAATACTAGTAAATAGTTTAGCAGTGTAGAGACAGAGGATCCTTGGTATTGTCCTAAAAATACTGCAATCATTGGCCAGCCTTCTCTTAATAAGAAGGAAGCAGGAGGTCTTAAAATACAAAATCAAAGGCAGATTCAGCAGGAAGTGATATTAGAAAGAATAAGAGAGGGGAAAACACCTAAGAGGCATAAAAATCACCTTTTAAAAGGGGGATGCAAATTACAGTTTTTTTTTCTAGTAATCATTATTTTCTGTAGATCTCTTCTTTTCAAAGTATCTCTTCTTTTCAAAGAAGCAAAGGAAGGAAGAGATACTGGAAAAGCAACATTTCTGATCCCGCTTGAGGGAAAACGTAAAATTTACCTCGTTCATGCAGCTGCTTCTCAGTGGATTCCAGAACCATGCCTGTAATTCAGCATTTTCGCTTGTTTCTAAGCAGTGAGCTGACAATATCTGGGTAATTGCAGAGTATTTGTGGATCTTCTCTTGTTCCCAGTGTAAGGTCTCTCTCAACAACAAAAACAACAATAAAATTACTTAGATTGTTAATTCAGAAACATTCAGAAATCACTGTTTTGTTTTTTTTCCAAGAGGCCCTGTTGAAGCACGGTGTTACCATCGTTCATGGGGAAGTACAATGAAAGCCAACAGCACATCTTGTGACATCCATCTGTAGTGGAAAAGTTTTGAAGGGGGGTATGGAACATGGGTAGGAAAGAGAGAGCAAAAAGTGGGTTTTGTAGTTCTTTGTTGCAATTGTGAATAGAATCACAATATCTCTTAATGAGGCAGATGTTCAAATAAACATTTTCAGGCTAGAAATGCTAAAAAAAATAGAAAATTCCACAGGGCTTGAGTTCCAGCTCTGTCTCCCATGCTAACCAGTTGTAATGCTGTACTTTGCACACTGTAAGCACAAAGGCATCTAGTGGATTGAGAATATTGAAGAAATAATACCATTAAAGTTTCTTGAACCCATCTTGCTATGGTCTCCACCACTGTAGACATAAACTTTGTTTTTCACACTTGTGGTTCCAATTGCCTTTTCTTTCCTTCTCATGGGGGGCATCAGGTACCTAATACACTGCTGCTGTGAAAGTGGGAAACAACATTTATGGGAAACATGAGTTCTGATTTAATTGCTGTTTACTCTAATTTTGTGTGATCATCTGCTACCTGGGACTGTTTCAGATGCTCTCCAAAATCTCTGAAGAAAATAGTTATGTTAATATTTACATTTGGTAATACTCTAATACAGTTATGTCATGGTTTTAGACAGTAATCAGTTGACAGATGTTCTCTGTTATTCCCCACTACCCTCCCAGAGGAAGATGAGGAAGGGAATAAGGGAGAGGGACTTTTGGGATAGAAGAAAAACTTGGGTAGGTTTAATGAGGTAGTAACAGCAAATTTCAAATGTACATTAAAATATGTAAATGCAGAGCTCACCCTCCTCAGTTGGTAAGTACTTCCCAACCAGAAAAGTCCCACACGGGACTGGGCAGCAGGAGAGGGTAACCAAGTCCAGAGTCTCAGTGACAGATCACAACAGTCTTCCAGCAAACAAACTGGTCCCGCTGGTCCCACTGGTCCCACTGGTCCCACTGGTCCCACTGGTCCCACTGGTCCCACTGGTCCCACTGGTCCCACTGGTCCCACTGGTCCCACTGGTCCCACTGGTCCCACTGGTCCCCTCCAGTGAAGGAGTCTGGAGCAGCAGCAAAGAGAAGGCACCAGAGCTCTCTTGGGAGCCCTTTTATACTGAACACCACAGGAAGGAGCCCTGTGATTGGTCCATTTGGGTCACCTGACCCCTCCTCTCCTCCCCATAGGCTCAGCTGCTCCCCATTATCCCTGCTCCATCAATGGGTGGGCAGCTGCTGGGGGTGTCCCAGGCAGGATCTTTCTATCCTGGCCCTTTCAAGCCAGGCCAAGTTACTTTTGGGACTCTCACTCATTTTTGGATGCATAGGTGGCAAAATTATACGGTGAAAGGGAGATGACCTTTTGGAGGAGAGGTCTGGTTTGTACACTAAGTATGGGTTAAAAAATTGACAGTTCCCTTTGGAGACACCTGGGTCATATGCTGGTTTGGTGAACCCACCAGTAGGTTCAGGAAAAAGAGAGAGCTGGGTGAAAACCAGCATTTGTACATCTGCTCTAGGTTTGTGTCTAGACTCTCATGACTTTCTGCAAGCCAGAGCCTTAGGCATAAAGTCTAAGCAGCCACTTGAGGAGTGTCTATCAGGGGATGTCAAGCCAAGGAACAAATCAGCCCTGTGTACATTGCTTAGAAATGTGCACATATTTTAACCTACCATGACTGATTTTGAAATGCCCTGCCTAGCTCTATGACAAGCAGGAATTTGGCAACTGGAAGCATAAAGCTGGCTAATGGGGAAAGGTGCAAAAATCTCTGCAAAAACAATAGCTGGCTCTGTGCAATCTGGAGGCAAAGCAAAAACCATCATGTGTACCGAGGTATAAAATGAACCAAATAAAAAGAAAGATGGTGCTGTAAAGGGCACCAGCAGTGACTACAGTGCTGCTGTGCTGCTGACAGCCTCCCACAGCCCATGTGAGACAGCACAGATGCTGTGATCACTCCCCTCATGCGTCTGCCTGGGGAGCTGAGTGTTTTCCTTGTGATGTGGAAGAGCTGTGTGATGTGGTAGCCAGGACCATCTGCCAGGATCCTTACAACTGCCTTTATCCTGCACACAGCTGGGTAGCACACGTCCTTGTAGTGGAAGAGGTACAGAAAGGCACAAGTCCCTTGGCCACCCTAACTTAACCTAAATTATAATGCAATAAGGTTCTGAGTTACAAGAACCCTGCAGTGAAACCTCTGTGATGACAGATGGAAACTGAGTAAGTCTACTACAATAACAAACAGTGGGAATTAAAATAAAAGCTTCTGAATGCAGTAGCATTTGTGCAGACTCCATGAATATACATGTGCTTAGCTCCAGTTTGTGTCCACACTGTGAGACCTGGGCAAACCAGGTGTGAGAATGGCATCTGTTCTACAGGACCTGGAGTGGTGATTAGAGAAGCAAAGCTCAGTTTAGCACTCTGTAAGACAGAAAGGATCCTGACCATGTAAAACAGTACAGAGGGTAGAAGTCATGTGTATTGTGCCAAAATTTTGAAGAGCCAGTGTTAAATTTTTATTTCAACTACTGCATATGGATGTTTGGTGTTCCAAGGGAGACAAACTGGATGACAAGATACATTACAAAGAATTTTCTTTCCACAGCCACAGAAACATGGTTGTATGAACTCCAAGAATGTGGGAAAGGATGTCTATCCAGAAGCAAAATTCCACACTACAGTCTTCTGTATCTTTGGGCCTTTACATCTAGAGACCACTGTCTACCCTGGGCTGGGCTAACATTCCTCAGTGAGATGGCATTCCTACCTGAGCCTCTGTCAGAGACTGCATGTCCATGACTTGAGATGATTCTAGAAAAAGAGTAAATGATTATAAAGGAGTTTCTAAGACTGATCACAGAGGAATCATAATAACTTTCTGCATTCAGACTTATCAAAATCTTCCTCTATGGGACTCCTTTTTGACCAAGGAGAGAAAAAAGAGAGAAAAAAAGTGGAGGCCATCTGACCTGTTTTTGATGTCTCTCTCAGTAGAATAATCTTCTTCCACCTCTGTTCCCATTCACTGGGTCTCTAATGATTTTAGAAGGAGCCTGCAGTAACTTGCTTAGCCACAGACCTCCCCATTTAGTCAGCTAAATCCACAGGCTGATAGAGAGAATCTGCGTCAGAGAAGTCAAGTGCAAAACTAATAAAGAAATGGACACAGACACATTCACCAAACTCTCCTAAGGGATGAAAAGCTGGTGTACTAACAACAGTACACAGCCAGTTCTTCCCTTTCATTAGAATGTGCATCAATTGGATTGCTATTCACTTGAAAGTGCTCCTTCACATTTCACCTTTTCTCTTAGAAATAGCCTTGGAACTCACAGCATTTACTCTAAACATCATGACCTCAAACTGGAAGAAGAGTGGGCTATTTTTTCACCTAGACTGTTCTTGTCTAAAAAATTCTGCATATTAATCAAAATTAGTTCAAAACACTAATCCTGTTTCTTTATTATTTGGGGAGGGGAGGATGTTAGGATGTTTAAATGGTGTTGCAAATCTAATTAATCCTTTGGATTACATTAATCCAAAGGAGACTGATTTTTTCCAGCTGTAAATATGCCCTGTGCTCTTTCACCAATGCTGATGATCCTCCCAGTCAGCCCTGCATCCCTCAGGAGAGGTGAAGCTTTGCATAGGAGAATTAAATGTCCTCAGTGCTCACAGCAGTCTTCTAGCTGATAATGTGCCCAAATGCTTTCTGTTTCTTGGCTGGGTGCTGAATATTGTCTGGAAGTCTACAGACAGTGATTTACCTGAATGCCTCACTGCATTTGTGGAGGTGATGGAAGGAGGCTGCTGGAGTCTGAGTTGGAAGCTCAGCAAGCATGGCACTCCAGCATTAATATCTGTCTCCTGTATTTCTGTCAGTGAAGGCTGTATAGCAGTACAAGTTATGACCTTTTCTGGTCATTCCTGAGAAGCATAGGAGCAGCAACATGGAGAAACATGACAGGAAAAATCCTTAATAGCATGAAATGCAAAGCTAAGACAACAGCCTGTAATTTCAGGTTCTCACAGCCCCATGTCACAACTTGACATGACTTCTGCACTTCATTATTTTCAAAGTGCTACAATATCCTGAAGGTCATGATCATGGATGAACCAGGCCAGAATAATTGACTGCAGTCTGAGACTAAGTGTGTGAGAAGCAGATTATCCCTCTTGGCTCCTATAGACTTCCAAGGACTGCTGGTGTGCCTCGGAGATGTGCTCTGTGCCTTATGGAAGAGAACATCTGAGAGACATCCTATCTGTAGTCAGAGATGTTGTGAATCCATTTTTTGCCTGGTCTCTGGATTTAGGCAGTGGGTCTCTGACGTGGAAGACTGACTGCATCAGAAAGGGCTTTAGAGGTCCCTCAGTTTCCAACCTGAATGTATTGCCCGTTGTGAGTCCTATGTGAGACTTCATCACAGTAGTTTTAGTACAACCCATAATCCCTGTGAACAAGCTGGGTTATGCATGTGCCTTCCCTTGCTGCTGGGTACCAGAAAGTTATTCTGACTGTCACTGCCCTCTGCAAGTCATTTCCTTATCCCTTGAGTTCCTCCCATGCAATCTTGTGTAGCTCCCATGGATGATCTTGCCATGGAACTGCCCAGATACAGGCAGATGGGGAGCTGGGTTTTTTTGTAAGTTATTGACAGAATATATTTGATGAGATAACATGCCAATGTTAAGATTTGCTACTCTTTGGGTAGTGAAAGCCTCGGGTGCTAAATTAGCTCAATAGTAGGTCTGTACAAGGTGTAAGAACAGAAGTACTACTAAAAACAGACGTTAGCAGCTTTGGAACCAAGATAAGAAAGATCAAACTGCAAAATGTATCACTGATACCCTACTTGGCTACTTCATCAGCCCACCTCTTTCCCTCTAGTTTATCTACTTACTGTCTTTGACTAAAAGAGCTTCTCCTGTGCATCCCAAAGGAGTGCTACAGCTCACTAAATGTGTTAAGGTCTTCTCCCACACTCTGCCCTCTCATCACCTCCTTCTTTCTTAGTCTTTGCAAAAGAAAGTTGATGCCTTCCCAGAAAGAATTGTCATCATAAGATTTAGTGGGTACAGCCAACTGCCTTTGTTACTTTCCTTCCTCATCATTGTCCAAGTTCTGGTGTAATGTCTCTCTTTTAAAATTTATTTGGTACATTTCTAGTCTCAGGTAAATCAGCCTCTTGGCTGTGAACTGGATATAATCTTCTAAACATGTTTTGATAAGACCTTAAACCTCACATTATTAAACATTTTAAGCACTTGAAATTTACCCTGGTTTCACACCGGTTTTGCTTTGCAGATATCATTGATTGGACATTATGATCCAAATAACAAAACTGGCATGGGGTGCTTCACTTCAGTTGAAATCTCAAACCCTTTGAAATCATTGCTGCATGAGATGTTTGTTCAACAGAGAGCACCAGTCTGTGCAAAAAATAAATGGACAAATAACTTACCAATGGCACAGTGGTCACAGCCACCCAGTCCAGTGGCTGTGCCAAACTTGGACCAAACAAATTCCATGTCCATACCAGAGTTCACTGCACCACACCATGGTTTTCTTTGCAGTGGCACTTCCAAGAAACTCATTGCTGACTGACCTGCAAATTTACCAACCTATTGCCTCGCCTGATGATCAGCTCATGTTCCTTCTGCTGGGCCATAACTCATAGAGTTACCTGGAATGTTTGCACAGTGGATAGCACAGATGGAGCTGTGACCCATGGCTGAGGTCATTAAGCCTCCTGTAAAGACAGTAATAATGATAGTAACAAGCTTGAGAGATGTCTGTGCCTTCCTAAAGGTGCAGGGAAGGACATTTGCTGTAAGCAATTTTTTCATACAAGATTTGAAGAAATACTGCAAAAGCCATACTTTGGATTTGTCACTGATTTCTGTGCCATTTTTACCCTTTTGCTAGCCCAAATATTTTCATCTTCAGTTGTTCCCATATTGTTAATCCCTTTATTGTTGTCGTTGTTTTTGTGGATACAATTTTTCCTTGTAAGTGACTTTTTATTGTTACAAGCACTGTTTCATCACCATATTGTGTTGCACAGCTGCTATTTTTCTTAGAATTGCATTCTTTGTCTGTAATTTCCAGCTTAGTACTTAGCACAAAACCCTATTGTCCCTGAATATAATTTTTGCTTTTTTCCCTTCCCAGTCCAGTTTTGCTCTGGTCTGTGATTCAGTCTCTATAGACATATTTCCCATAGTATCCTTTTCCCTCCCTGTGATTTGTTTCTTTTACAACATTCAGTGTGTTCCCCTCCCATTTCAAAGGAAAGTTGCAGCACAGCGTTAATCAGATACTCCATTTTCCTACATGCTGTTCTGTTCCAGAGTCAGCAACCTTTTCTTTCTCCTCCCATTTTCACTGTGGTATTACCAAAGAGTATGGCTTCTTTTTTTTTTTTCTTTTTTTCTTTATTATAATGCCTTCTTCATCGTGGTTTTATCCTTCTGCTTTCTGCCTGTGCCTTTTTATGCTGTGGAGTGTTTCTCTACTTCTAAATCTTTGTTCTCTATTCAGTACCACTTCCTTGATTTACCACTCTCTAAACCAATTTCTGATGCTGTAATGCTAGTATAGCTCAGGGGTCTATTTCTAACCCCCTGCATGAGAATAATGACCTCCCACTAGACCAGGTTGCTCCAAGACCCATCCAACCTGGCCTTAAACAATACCAGGGATGGGGCATCCACAGTTTCTCTGGAAAACCTGTTCTAATGTCTCACCACCCTCAGATGAAAGAATGTCTTCATAATAACTAAATCTACCCTCTTTCAATTTGAAACTGCTACCCCTCATCCTATCACTCCATACTCTTGTAAAAAGTCCCTCTCCAGTTTTCCTGTAGCCCCTTCAGGTACTGGGAGGTGCTCTAAGGTCCCCCCAGAGCCTCCTCTTCTCCAGGCTGAACAACCCCAACTCTCAGCCTGTCTCCAGAGCAGAGTTGCTCCAGCCCCCTTTTCATCTTTGTGGTCCTCCTCTGGACTCACTCCAACAGCTCCATGTCTTTCTTGTGCTGGGGGCCCCAGAACTGGACACAGCACTGCAGGGGCAGTCCCACAAGAGTGGAGCTGGTCAAACTTCATGTTCTTCTGGTCTGCTCTCTGATTTGACAAATTCTAGTGGCCATATACTCAGAGCCCATGTCTGCCTGGGTGAGCCATCTCCACTGCCAGCAGCAGGTCTGGTGCCCACCTCTTAGCTTCAGATCAAGCTGAATCTTGTTAGCTGCTGGTGAGTCCTGAGGATTAAGAGGGCTGGTGCAGGAAAGTGACCTCCAGGGAAGCCATGCAAGTGGCCTTAGAACTCTCCAGAGGCAGAGGGCAAAGATGCAGAGGTTTTCACAGTGAAGGACCTGGTGTTGTTTGAAAGCTGGTGCTCTTCTAGACTTCTACATGCTGTAGGTCTCCTTGCAAGCATCACACTTAACAGGCAGGAGGCACAAAATTGCATGGCTCCCCCCTGACAGGGCATTGGCCATGTAACACTTCCCCAGTTCCCAAATACACCCATCCCCTACTCCTTTTCCACAGAAACCTGATGACCAAGCACTACCTCTCACTCTCCAGCTTAGTCCCCCCCTACCATCCTGGTTTTTCCTTTTTTCCTTCCCCCCCAAAGCCTTGCCTGTCCCTTGTGTCTCTCTCATTGAACCACTACATTTCTGCCTAAGCACTCTAAATAGAAGGATCTAAATAACTATTTTGCTGTCAAATATTCCATTTCCTTTTCTTTCTCGGGTCTATAATTCTTGTGTGAATGGAGCCTGCATAGTTAATCACAATTCATTACGTGGCTGTCAGAAATCCAAGCCCTTGCTCCTCTTGATAGATTTAATCAGTGTCCTTGGCTGCGTGCAGTAATGTGTAGTGGGCTTTAGATTAAATTGTTATTGTTTTTTTAACAGCTTATACATCTTCCAGTGCAGTCATTGCAGGACCTCGGGGGTGCTTGAATGGAAAGACAAGGATAAAGTGAGCAGCAGGAGAAACAACAGCTCAGGAGTGTGATCTGAGGAGATTTCTGCAGCAGCTGAACCAGGACTGATGGGAGAAGCCCAATGTCTGGCACCACAACAGCCTCCTGTCTCCTGTGGCCAGGCAGGACTCAGGAATCCTGGTCCAGGTGGCACTGCAGTGGGCTGTGACAAGGGTTTTACTTTGAAAAGTGATGGAAATATTTAGTAAACTTCAAAGCTTGATGGGCCAAGAGTGTAAGTGAAGTGAGTTTTGTGGAGAGAGGTAAAATAATTTTCTGGATTGGTTGTCATCACTGGCCAAAAGTGATGCCAAAAGAGAAGTTCAAAGTACCTTGTCTCCCCTTCAAGGCTAAACAAGTTGATAGCATGGGCTAAAGTCTCTTGCTTCTATTGTCTTGAAGGATGGACATGGGTATTGCACCCTCGGTGGCAGTGCAGCCTGTCCTGCATCCCTACAGCCTTCACTGAGGACCTGCCAGAATGTAGCCAAACTTCAGGCTAGCCTAAATATATTGATTAGTTAATCTTTTTTATAGACCTCACCAACACAGTTCCTCTAGACTATATGAACAGCTGTAGGCATCAAACTTTTATCAGCATTTAACCTGAGAAACACATATAGCATCTTTACTCTCTGGGCTGAAAGCTTGGATCCCCTCACTGGTTTCTAAAATAGATTTAGTACAATTCAGTCCTCCATCAAGCTGCCTCTTGCTCACTGCTTCAGTAGCATTTAAGTCAAGCAAACCAAGGTGAGGATAAAAATTATAATCAAAACCCTATAACCTATGCTTATAAAAATGTGCAAGTCAGCACAGCCACCTACACAAACCCAGCAGGCATCCAAAACATATCAAAAAAGATATAATAGGCTGTCAGGTTTTCAACACCACCACATCTGCTCTAAGGGGAATCATATCCCACCCCCCTTGAGAATCTAAAGCTGCTGCTTGCCCAGCAAATATTTTCAACTAAGACAGTAAAATATGATGCAACTTTGAATTTTTTTCAGAAACTTGTTTGTTTTTTTAACCATAAGATGCACCAAAGATGACTACACTCAACATTGAAAGGAAAACTTCACAGAATAATGTGTACTGAGTGGAATCATATTATTCCTTGAGTAATGCATATGAAAGCTGCAGATAAATTCCCAGTCTTGAAAATGTCCCTGAATCCTATGCTTGATCCTCTCAGAATGTAATATATCTTACCAACTAATGATGTCCTCATACTAATTTTACACATGAAACAACTGGAAGGAACTTGCAGGGCAAAGCAAAAGGGCAAAACTGCAGACAACCAATTTGTACAACACAGCAACTCAATTTCTGCTCTCTCAGTCTTGATTCTCAAGAGAAAACTACAAAACACTTTCCAAAGGTGACAATTGAAAGGCATTACTCGTGCTAACAAAAAGTCCCAGCATCAACAGAGACAAAGATTTTTAGCATGTTATAATTCTTCCCTTTCACCACCACACTCCAACTTGCTTCCCAACAAAACCACCCACGTACCATGAGCTATAAATTCCCCCTCTCTCCTTTTTCTCACCCTGTATATCTCTTTCCAGTAGAAGATACTGCCATGTCACCTTTCACTTTGCAATATCCTTCCTTCTGTCCCTCAGGTGCCAAACTTTCTGTCTTTCCCCCCGCAACTGATTAAGATTTCATTTTCCTCCTTTGTTTTCAGCCACACTCACTGTTGAATTCTGTTGTACCTATTCCTGGCCCAGCAAAGATATTTGGAGCCTGAAGCTTGTCTGCTGTTTCAAAGTAAATCAGTTGGAACAAAAGATGCTACCTTCTCCCCACAATCTTTGCATAGCTTCACGAGTAACTTAGATCAGTGCTGAAAAAAATAACATACCAACTCTATTTTGTTGCATAAGTATTATTTAGGCTTGATGTGTGTGTCTCAACTTGCAACTTTAAATTTTTTTAAATGTATTTCTTTTAAACTGTGTGGGAACTCTAATGGGCTAATACTGTCTGCTTATTAGGAGTGGTATGAACTGGTTTAACTAATCTGTAAAAAAAATGTGTGCAGATTTATATGTGTAGAATCAAGTCTGCATCAATCTAGACAGCTTGCTGCAGCCACACAGCACTCCATTCCTGTTCCTCTGGTAATGCATTAGAGGTCACATTTAACTGCCCCAGCACCTACACATGAAACATCAGGATTTTAAAGCAGTATGTCTGTGTGAAGCTGCCTGTGTTTGTGTATCATCCACAGCAATGAGACTGATTCATCACCTGCTTCCCTGGATACCAACCCTGAGGAAGCTCCATGCTGGCCTCATCTTCCCATTCCCATTAAGTGGTGTCTTGAACTGCAAATCGATGGGGTGCCAGATGCTGCTGCTCAGCATGGGGACTGCAGGCAGGGCTGGGCTGAAGACCTTTCTGAAACATGAGTAAAGGTATCAGAAGAGCACTGGGTTCCTCACAGCTGCTGATCAAAGGTGGGAAGCCCCCAGGTGATTTACAAAGCCTGGTACATCATCATCATGGTGAGCAGCACTTTTGAAACTGGGGAGGTTTTGCCTTTTCTCCCATTGAGCACAGCACATGATGTGAGTGCAGGAGTGAAGTGCTGTGCAGGGCAGTGAAATGGTTTGATAGTAAAGTAGCCAACAGGCATGAAGACTTGAATTCAGGCACCCCATTTCTGTTACCTCTGAATTTAAAAATGGCTAAGTGACTCCTCCTGAATTACTGATACCATTCCACAAAGATTATATTTTATCTTTACTTTTTTAAATACTTGCTATCTTTCAGTTAGTAAAAGCCCATCAGACTATAAATCCTTTCTGTACTACCTGTGTCATTAATAGTGACATTTTACCTCTTAATCTCTGTGTACAGGTATGCACTAGGAAAGCTCTCAGGAATTGAAACCAGGGAAATATTTATCCAGGTGAAACAAAGTAGGTGGAATGTCTTTTACTGAAACATCCACCACAAGTGATGTTCTAGTTCAGGATAACATGTATCCAGGCCTCTCTCTGTATTAGATGCAAGCTACTGCCATAGCAAATCTGACTAATAACATACTCAGCCTGTTTTCTTCAATATAAACCAATCTGCCACAGATTTCATGTGTGACGCTGTGGCAGAGTCAAAGCCTCCTGTACACTCCCAAACTGCAGAAAAAACTTAGAAGAAATGTAAGTTCTCAAAAACTGCTGGTGCTGTGACTTTGGTAAGTGTCTAATGTCATTTTGGCATGTAGTAGTACAAAAAAACAAACAAACAAACAAACAAAAACATAAATTCTCCAGATGTGTCTTTATCTATTGCTTCTACTATGAACTTGTGCCTGTATGAGATACAAAGGGGATACTACTGGAGATTATTTATTTATTTAAAAATATTAGATATAGAAACTCAGCAAAACAAGTGCCTGGTTCCAGTTGGGTAGGGACATTCCACTACACAAAAACCATTAGCTAGAGAGTGCTGTGGTGGCTTCTGCAAAAAAGCATTTGAAGATACAAGGAGGTGCCATGACAAAGGCAATACTGGGGTGATGAAAACAAACACTGTCCATTCCCTGCAAAGAAAGTACAGATTAAGCTCAATCACTGCTTTCAATCCAGATCACTCAAGTAATGATGTGGATCAGCAAGAAATTTGAGGAGTTAACTGAAGGTGTTTAGTCAAATATGAGGGACAGTAGCAGTCTCCTGAGAGACTTAGAAGCAGCAAGAGGCAAGCTCTTCACTTTGTTCTTTGTGGGTGGAAGGAAATAGTGTTCAACTGCAGCAGACTCTGGTTAGGAATTAGGAAAAACCTTTTAAGGTTACTGAAGTATATATAGGAGGGCCCAATATCTACAGCTTTGCATGTCTCTATGGACAAGCTGTGCAGACACCTTTATGTTGATGATTCTGAGCAGGTCTGACCACTGAAAGTCTTGTCTGATAGGAGTGGGAAGCCAGTGGCTTGGGTAGTGCCCATACATAATTTAGGAAGCTTGCAGCTGCTGCCTATAGGTTTCCAAACTCAGCAATGCTCAAAAAGTCCTTGGCAGTGCTTTGCAGTCTTTCTTAGTAGCCCCCAGGAGGTGTACGTGGAGGGAATTAATTTTTTTCTTTCTGAACATCGGAGTCCTCTGTTCACTGATCTTTGGCACACCCTGTGTATTCATTGGTGAAGTTTAAGGCAAAGGGTACATTGTAGGATGCCAGACCACTTGCTTTGCCTCAAATATTGGCCTAGCAAAACTGAATTTTATTTCAACCATGGGTCAAGCTTATAAAGGAATATCTAGAATTCATTAAAAATTAGATAAAAAATCAGATACTTCTAACAAAACTTATTCCTAGGGCTATCAGTGCTACCTGAAGTGCCCGCTGTCCTTGTAAAATTACAGATTCCTATCTTAGCCCAGTGTCTGCAACATTTACAAGCTCATCAAGTAGTTATTAAATAATGTATTTGCTTCCTAATTATTCTTGCAGATAAGAACAGCTATATCATAGCTTTTCTTATGAGCACTGATATTTGCTCAGCAGGTTTGCCAACTGGATGCTTCATTTTCCTAGTTTTGTTTGCAATGACCATGAACCAGGAAGATCTTGCTGTCCTTTTGCAAGCCATCAGCTTCTCTTCATTCCAGCTCTTTTCTGGAGAGAGCAGAAACTGAGCAGGGACAGATTTGCACATGAATGAAATAACTTAGCATGAAAAATACTGTTCTAGTCAGCAAAATATTTCCCTCTAGGATTAGTGAATATAATGGGAAAGCAAAGGAAGGTAATGTTTGCCAGAAGGGAAATGAGAAAGCTCCCCAGTATGGGGCTCAACTGAGCAATTAATCTTGAATATGCAGCCCAGCACATCCAGAATAAAACACTCTACTTCTTCTCCCTAGCAGGAATTTATTAGTTTGAGAGACTTGCTACAGCTCTCTCTTTGCACTCTATTTTCATAGCTTAGAAAGTGTTCCTGGAGGGCAGGCACTTTAAAACTATGGTTTGTGTGACTGCTGCATTGATTGTTCCTTGAGAAAAGCAAGTCGGGAGCCAAGCACATCCCTTTCTTCATCCAGGATGGTTGATGTGCAGTAGGATGTATTTTCAACTAAATGTGACACCTAGATGTTTCTGGTGGTTTGGGACACTGCTGAATGTAGTGGTGGGTTTTTCACCTGAAGCCAAGGAGAACCTAAACCATCACTGATGGCTGAAAGAAAAATTTTTAAACATAACCAATGCTTTCTTTAGAATCAATTGCAATTGTGAAGAAGGCAATTGATAACCTCTGTCTCTCCTGCACTAGGATCATAGCTAATGAGCCTTGTATTCACTGACTTCCTTGGGCTAGTCTCTGCTTTGCAGTTTCCTGGGGTGGGATCACTTTGCTTAACTTGGGATGTCTGCAGTGTAAAAGTTTCCATCTGAGCCAATGACCCACACAGTGAGTGGGGACAGAAGGTCACAGGGAGGGTGTACCTCACCTAGTCATGGTTAGACCTTTCTTTTACATGACTCAATCTCAAAGCACCTTTTTCATCAGTGACCATAAAGGTTGCCATTGTCTCTCCATGACTCCAAATACCTGCCTTTGGTCAAAAGTAGCCCCACTTGTGGACTTGTGCAACTTATAGAAGGTCTCTGAGAACAGAAAAATGCTTCTGCCCATTATATGATGCCTGAAACAGTATTTCTTACCAAGACCATCAGTTTGATTCAAACCTCATTAATAAAAATACTGTTTCTATCAAGTTGTTTTCAGTTTGTTTTCTGAAGAGGGGTTCCCAAGGCAGTAGAAAATGACCAGAGGTCAGAAAATGACCAGAGGTCTGGTCAAAGGCACTATTGGCCTCTCTTTGCTGATGCCATCACTAAATCTGAAACAGCCATTCCAAAAGAGAGCATGACATTGTTTCAAACAGCCACTGCTTAGTTTGAATTATGCTCTTATTTTTAAATTTTCATTTGTAATAAATGCTCTCAGCTTGACAAATCTTTGTTTTGTGGACTTGGTTAAAGATTTCAAAGAACACTTTTCAGGAGGGGATTGCTTTGATGATATTCTTTGCACAGAATACTTGAAGAGTCCCCATCTGAAAGCTGTGTTGTTAAGATATCATTTTACTTCTGGTGGAAGCAGGGAAATGCTGATGGATTGTCTATAAGATGCATGAGCAGAGAAGGCAAATTAAACAGCATGGTCTGGATGAATAATTATTTTGTGTGCTTACCAGAGGAAATTGATTATCAGACATTCCTGATCAATTCATTTTCCCTACATCTGCTTTTTCACACGAATGAATATATTTCACTTTATTAAAATTTCATGGTCTAACAGAGCTTTTAGTACTCTGAACCAATAATGCAAACAAACTTAGTATGAGCAGTCAAGCCTAGTAGTGATGTGCAAAAACTTCAGATGTAGAAGAAAACCATGGAAAAGACAGAGCAAACAGGAAAAACTAATGAAAAGAAACGTTTAGTGGGTGGTAAATTTATCCTTTGCCTCTTCCTCCTTGTGTTACCTCTTGATTAGTTTTCTGGCTGTACCTCTGTCTGGATCTGTCTCCTTGCTCTCTAAAGCATTATGCACACACAAGGTGAAGAAGAAATACTCTATCTACTATGTCACAATGATTTTTGAGACTGTCTTTGCAAAATTAATATAACTGCTTAATGATGGAACTCTGGGCTTTGAAATGTGGAGCCCAATGCAACAAGGCATCACTAGCCCAGGTTTATGAAGATGGGACAGGTGACACACCTTGGGCTGTTCAGGGCAATCAAAGATCTCAAGTTCCTCTGTCCACCCAGATGCCCTGGTTTGTTCCATCTGCAATGGTGACATGACTCTGCATAAGTCTGCAGGATTGGCTTACCCTGGCTTACTTTCTCCTTGGCCCTTCTTGCTATCTTGGCAACTGTGAAAAGGTCCATATGACCTCTGCATGGACTGCCTGCCATTTTTTGCCCTTGAACTTGCCAGTGTTACCAGAAGATTCCAGAAATCTGCCCTCAGAAATGATCTTTCTCTCCTGCTTGGGAACTCACAAGGGTGCAGGATGATTTTCTATGTAACAATTTAATGTTTGTGGCTGATTCACAATGCTACTGAATTTTAAACAGACGTAATTTTTGTCCTGACTCTGATTGTTGTCATTACAGGGTATGTTTTTGTTCAGCTGTGTCACCATCTAGCATGGGAATGGGAACCAGAAAGGATTTGCAGGCTGGCAAAATACCTTCCCATGGTGTACCTGATAAATACCATGTGTCTGCTTCTCCAGGAGCTGCTGTTGGTGATGGGCAGAGCCCAATCACAGGTGATGAAGGACCTGAAACCTGGATTTACCTGATCAAGCTTTAGCATCCACTCACAGCACCCAAGCTGCAAACAAGCTTAGTACCTGGTCATTGGAAAGAAGTGGCACTGCTAAGGAGTGCCTTGGATGCCAGTGGACTATTTTGGTTTGTTCACTGGACAGAAGGCTTGGGCAGACAGCTACAGTTGAGTGGGAGCTGTGGAAGTTGATGGATGTGTCCCAGAGCCAGAGCTGTGGTGCAGCAGGGAATCAGGGATGTGCCTAAGTGCACACCCCATACATTTATGTTATGAATTCCTTGTGTAGTCAGGGATTGCCTAACTGCACAGATGAGAAGGTGGTTGAAATTCAAGCAATGTACATGAAACAATGGGAACTGACTGCACTCCTTGCCACCTTTCACTTATTCAGTGTAGGAGCTCTCCAGGTGAGAATTTTGGAAGGTCCTGAAGACTTCACCAGGTGGTGCCTACTGTGACTAGAACAATTTTTATGTTTCTGAGATATTTGTACATTTTGACATGTTGATTAATACCCTGGATGGACAAACTGGACTCTCTAAGGTAATTCTCCCTGCAAATAGGACATTAGAAACTTCTCTTGCAGACACTGAAAGGGTCAGAAAGGACAGGTTTTTGTTATTCTATACTCTTGTACTTTTTTACAGGGACAGGAGATATTTAAGACAACCAATAACTATAGATTATGCTTTTGTTTTAGTGGTTGTGTAGAAGCCTGATGTTAGAACTGCACTTTGGGGACTCATGTGATCCAGATAGAGATGCTCTGGCAAGGCTGCCTGCAACGTAGGCTTTCACCAACATCCAAGCAGCAACCAAACACTGTTCATGAGATATGATTCTCCATGCGAGCCTTAACTTTTGCAAAAATTGTAATAAATTATTTAAAATCAAAATTTAGAGTCCTAGAGTTTCTGTGAAACATTTAGGTGTTGGAAGGTAAGTGCAACATATTCATATCTGAACTCATAAAACCCATTTCCACTATAGCAAATTATCTACTTGAGGAACCAGATACGCCATATAGTATTTAAGAACATTTATGTTGAATTTTTGAAACAGAGTTCTTTGCTGTGACAAATTATCCTCTGTCTGCTCAGAGTTCTGCTTGTAATATTGTGTCCTCCTCTAGGAAACTCTTTCTGCATCAGTCTCAAAAAGCAGGAGTATTTTCTTAACCAGCTGCAGAGGGAATAGCAAGCAAGGACGAAAGTGATGTCCTTGAGTCCTTCGTATAAATAATTTAGATTCAATCTGTTTACAGTGGTTAGATACCAGTACATTATTCAAATCCCATTAGACTGTAACATCAAGGGTGAGATGGTATTTAGATAGATCCTGCAAACACATATCTCCATTTTCTTTTCTTAATGCAGTTAACCTCATACATTTCACCTAACAGTGCAGAATAAGCACTCTAAAGAAGCAGCAAGGAAACAATTTAAAGCAAAATCCCAGTTTCTTGCTTAATCTTGCACACAGCATTGCTGTTCACATGGTTACAACTGTATTAGTTGGTCTGGACTCATCTGAATTCCCAGGTTAGAATCACAACACTAAAATAAAATGAAATTCTTTTCACCATGCATTATGAAGGACAGGAGGATAATCAAAAGACTCAATTTGAAGGCTCCTTGTTGACTGAAATATTGACCCACTGTGATCATTACTGTGGAATTAATCTAACAGAATTTAGACATATAAAATATTGACTTCTGTGTAGGAGTTGGTGGTTTTCCTGGGCTCTCTGTGTGGCCAATGGAAGCTAAGCCAGTGAATTTCCACAGAAGTAAAGATGCATTTCATTTCATTCTAAAGTCATCTATAATCATGACTTTAAAATATTTGTTTCTCTCCATGAACTGAAGAAAACACCTTGGAGACTGCAGAAGGGTAGTGTTAGCTTAGTGGAGCTTTCACTACTCATTTATTAAGAGGAGCTGTTGAAGCACTTGAACACCTTGGCTGAATCTGTGAGTACTAAACTGACTGCTTTTTGTGTTGCTTTGCTTCTGAAGAGAGGGGCTACACCATCATGAGTCCATGAAATCCTGAAGAAGCCCCTGGAAATGAGAGCAGGAACAAATCTCTACCTGAGGAACACCTTATAAAAACTTGGTCTTGTCCTATGCTGTAGGATTATGGGGAAAGGAAGTGCTCATTTTCAGGGCTCTAGAAGCAGCATAGCTGCAAAAGATTGGGGGGGAAATTGGAAAACCTCTCAATCTTTGTTAGCTGCTGGGAGTTAAGGACCAGCCTGACCTTCTGGAAAAGATTGTTTGCAAGAACTGATGAGCTCTACCTACTTCTATGACAGACCTCAGTCAGCAAGCCCCCTTTGCTTAGTTATAACTTGTACTGGAGTAAGTAACTAGATTATAATTTTATAGCTGCGTATAGTCCTGGCAACCAGTGAATCAAAACCTCTCTGTCTCTCCACAGTCTCTACTGCTGTCTAAGAAAGAGTATTTTGCACTAAACTTGAAATCTATGACTCAAAATCCATCTTGCACAAACAGCAAAACTCACTTAAAATCAGTGGCTCAGCCAGTGAGCAGCCTGTTAATTTGCTGAAGAGTTTATTGAATCTTGACAAAATACAAAAAGAAAATGAAGAACTGGGCTTTTCCATAACCCCTAATAAAAATGTGAAAGTGATGAGACAAGCTGTGTCTATGGGAAATTAAATCTCTGGGACAAAACAAGCTGGTTATCTAGAAAGTGAGGCGAAGCAACTAGGAGACAGGGACACTACAATCATAAAATATCCCCATTATCCCCAGGTTCTTAATAAATACTCCCTTTGCTGCAGTGTTTTGCTCTTCACCTTCTGTCCATTAATTTCCTTACCCTGTAAAAAAGCTTCCCACTTCATTTCTGCTTTGCAGTTCTGAATTCCAGCTCACACGTGGCTGTTCTGTATTGTGCTGTGCTATCTGTAAATGCTAAAGTCTACAACAAACTACCACAGAAATGTAGGAATGGCAACAACTTCCTCTTTCAAGTGTTTTCCTGGCAGTCATTACAAAGGTGTTTCAGTTCATGATGGAAGTCCTAGGTCTTCCTGCAGGTGGGCCCTGCCTCTCCTTACTGTCAGCCTGAGTTACTGGAGTCAAAACCACAAGGTCTTGACTTTAGCAGAGTAAGAATGTCCAAGTGATGGTAGCTAACATTAAAAATGTAGAAACAAACTACTATTCATGAGGAAAACCATCTTAATTACAAGGTGTTCATATTAGAGGTGTTTGCCCACTGTTTGGCCTCCCTCCTTGAAGACCACCTTCAGGAAGGGGAAGATCCTTCAAGCTTCATTTCAGAAAGCAGACACTACAGTAAGCAGTTTCATTTCAACACAGGAAAGCAGACTGCAAAATCTGAGAAACCCTTCCAAAGCAGAGTGGTGCAGCAGTTCTACAGTCAACATGGTTTCTGGGAAATCCTGTAATACAGAACCAATGCATATGTCACCATGGACTAAAACCTTCCAGAATGACTACACATAGGCCAAATCTCACCTTCTGAGCATCCAGCTAACAGAGCAAGAACTATGACTGTGACTGTCACTATATACTTTTTCTGAAAATCAAGCATTCACAAACCAGGCTGAAGCCTGGTTGCTGCTGACTGCTCATTGTTATAGTTATTTTTAGTTGCAGAGCTTGTCATGGTGAAATGTTTATGAGACTTTCACTGGCTGTCAAAGGGAACAGGAGAGCTTCCTCTCTTTATGCCACTGGAAAAACTGGCACAGTATAAACCCATCAAGTGGAAACAGGGAATTAAGCACCAGTGATTTGCTAGGGCTTCAGTGACAGCCTTCTCCTCCCCTCTTTTCATCGCCATGCAAACAGCAGAAAGATGCACAAGAAAAGGCAGAAGAAAAGAATTCATTCAACAGGAGACAAAAACGTACCACTTCAGAATAAATGTAATTCCTCATCCATGAAGGGCAATTAAACTTATTTTACTAGTGAAAAGGGGAGTTTAATAAACTCATAAAGGCAATTTTTACATTCCCCCTTCATGGATGAGCTCTCACAAGTCAAAAGTTTGTGAGCTTATTATCAGCTGCCATTCCAGGAGCAGAGGGCTCTTAAAGTGCTCTGTCAGCTCTCTGGTTTCCAAGGTTTTCACCATTAATTCAGGAGTGGTTTTTTCCTTTTCACGCTAGGAATTCAAACCTGATACCAATTATGCTTAAACCCAAACAAATCATGCATTCACATGCCCATCTCCATGAAATGATCAGACAAATAGTTGGTAGATTTTCTGTTCTTCATTTCCCCTGCAATTAGTTGGTGAAAAAAATGACAGGTGAAAATTCTTAACTTAGCCTTTGAGCACATGATGGGAGAAGTAAAGTTCAAGGCAATGGAAGAGAGGAAATCCTGCAACACAGGAGTGCTAAGCAAATAAGTAGGTCAAAGGTAGGCATTTGAAAGCCTGAAGGGTTTAACCTTGACTCATCCTTGAGCAGAATTGCCATCATCTGAGCAGATTCATGTCACTTTAAATGTCTGAATTATGTCTGGGCTTTTATGAATGATTTGGAATTTTTTTCCCTAATCTGGATAACCTGACTTGCCACAAGTTAACTTAATTTAGTGGCACTGCCCTAAAATTCTCTTGAATTTACAGACTGAAGTCACCTTCTTTTTCAGTCATTATACAATCACACATAGAGTCAAAGGACTGTTTAGTCTGGAAAAGATCACTAAGATCAAGTCCAACTGTTAACCTGACACTGACAAGTCTACCACTAAACCATGGTCCTAAGCTCCACATCTACATAACTCCGGGGACCATGACTCCACTACTACCCTGGAAAGCCTGTTTCAGTGCCTGACAATCCTTTCAGTGAAGAATTTTCCCCTAATATCCAATATAATCCTAATATCCAGTCTAACCCTCTCCTGGCTCAACTTGAAACCATTAATGCAACTTAATGCATAAAAACGTTCAGGAGGGACTGAACAAAAGGTCAGGAGAGCACTTTGTAGGCAGTGTGATTTTCCTGCTTGTTTTTTGTCTTCAGAAGTAACATTTGAAAGCTTCAATCTTTTTTACATTTTATGCTCAAGAACAAAGCCATTGACTTTTAAGAGGTGGGTACTTATGGAGGCACCTTGAATGAAAGCTGGGTTTTAGCAGTCTCCTTGCAACTGCACGTGTGCTGCTCCCTCTGGAAAGACACCTGGGATGTGTCCATCCTGTGCTGTTTTAGGTGTCTGGACTTTCATCTGAGTTAGTACTTTTCATGTTGTTCACCACAGTGAGACATATTCTGTTATTTTAAATGCACTGTACTGAAAGGGTAATTAGGCTTCTGCAGTGGTAGTGGTTCAGTTATCCACAGTTGCCTTTTAAGGCTGATCCAGTGACATTTTGTGGGACTATGCACCATTGAATTTCTTCTCTGAATATCCTCACTAGAACTCCCCAGGACTTGTACAAACACAAATGTGTGCACATGTATGTTTTAGGAAGCAACTTCTCTTTGAACCCTTGGGTATCAGAATTAGGAGTATCACAGTTGTTCCACAGGACAATTACCCTGCCTGCTTTTGTCTTGATTATTAACCCAGAGTGTATCAACAAACCAGCTGAAGATATTCCCCACGTTAATCTTGTTTTCAAATGGTAGCAGAGGAGACCATTTTTGAAACAAGATGAATAAAAAACTTACCAAGCATATATTTTTACAACCTTAGCTCTGCTGCACTATCAAAATTACATCTAATCCTACCCACAGCAATATCCTTTGCAGCCTCCATGGTCCAAAGAGGAATCAAATCTCAATATTCAGCACTCTGCGTGGTCCGTGCAGAGTAATACATGAATCAGCATCACTTACAGCATCAAAGTCAGAAAGGTTACACTAATACCAACTCCATGTAAGCAGAATAAACCTCTTGAAAATAATACAGATATTTCCCACTTGCAATGGTCGTGTTTTTAACAAATGTCCCCTTCAGACACAAATTCAATAAAACCATGGTATTCTATGTGGTGCCCAAATATAATATCATTATATAATACATACCATTTTACTGCTTTCTAATATAACAACTCTCCAGTGTGAAATGCTGTTAATGATCAGCATAAAATACCAATCATTTTAGTACATCTGTAAATCAAAATTTATTTTTTACCTAGGCTGCCATGAGGGCATGATTAACTTTTATAAAATGGGCAGGATTTGGGGAGTCATTTCATTGGTCAATATTAGCTCTAAGCCACAGGTATAAATCTTTATGACTAAACAGGTCGAAATTCATTAGCCCTGTGTCCCTCCTTCATATCACATTGCTGTAAAATGGCAAGGAAAATTGTGCCAGTGGAAAAAAAAAAAAAAGAAAAAAAATCTTTGCATTCATTCCCTGATTTATTTTCTCCCAGCAGAGTACAAATACACTGCAGGCTTTATATCCACACTCGCTGCATGTTGATCTTTAAAGCTCTGTTACATCCCTGGGTTGGCCAGCTTTGGACAAGGCTGTGAAGGCTGCACAGCTTGGAGGGGCTCACCAGAGCCAGCATCCTGCAAAAGGTGCTCACTCACCTCACCTCTCCAAGGCCCAAAGCCATCACTGCTCCTTTCCTGTGTCCCAGACATAGCAGCACTAAGCCACCTGGTGCTGCCTGGACAGCCAGAATGAAGAGAAAAACATGGCATGGATTGAACAGAAGTCCCTGAAGTTTTCAAGTCTCAGTCATTGCCTCCTCCATAGCCTGAGGCAAGCCCTGGGGCAGCTGTTTTTAAATTAGAGGCACTTAATTTTGCTCTGCTTGTTCATTTTGTGCTTTTAGCCTTCCTCCCCAGTGCACAGACATCAAAGTCCAAGGGAAACTGATTCCAAGTCTGCAGTACTCATGTGCAGGTGCTGCTGCCCAGAGCCATTGACACCAGCATGGCTGGGCAGGGAGAAAAAAAGCAACTGCTGCTTGCAGATATCCACCTGGAGCATGTTTGCTCTCCTGCAGAAAAATACAATAAATCCATAAACAAGAAGATTTGCTATCAAGTGAGGGCACCTTCAGGGGTTTGACCCTGCTGATGACCCACTTTGCAGCAAGGAAACTACTCACCAGCTATCAAACCTGTGACAGGACCAAGAGTGGAGCAGCACTCCAAGAATGTGTCCCCAAGATGCTAATGCCCACACTTGCAGCAATATCTGGACACTGACCACTGCTTCAGAGCTGCAGCTGCCAGGTCCTTCAGAACCCCAGTGGAGCTCATCACCAAGTGATGCTCATAACAACACCTGGAGAGTCTGTGTCACAGCAGTGCCCTGGCCAGGACCTTTGTCACTCTTCTGTGCCACCCACCTGGCAGTAAAACTGTAATAATTGTCTCCAGACAGTTAATGATGTTTTTATGTACCAGAGTTTCTAACACTCCATAAGAAATTCTTATCCCTTTAAACATCTTCCTTCAGCCATTTTAAACTGTTTTTCCATGAGACCTATAAATTAATATGATTAATCAGTGAACAATGTTAGCAAAGGGAATCCAAACAGAATGTGTTGCTTTGTATTTAGGAATTAGGTAGCTTTTTAATGGAAACTCTTCTGCAACTTGAATTACAGTGTGTGTCATTTTTGAATGCACATATTGGAAAAAAAATACTTATCTCTTGTAAATGCTAAAATATTGGCTCAGAAATTAGTCCAGGAAAACAACAGAAAATAGGCAGTGGAATATTTTTTATTTTATGTCCTTGAAGCAGTCAGGGCATGACTAGTGCAGAGTTCAGATTAGGATAATAATAAAACCCTTATTCAATGGGAAATAGCTTTCTTTGCTCAAAGAAAACATAGAGATTTCCCCAGTCTAAACAACAAATTTAAAAGTAAGCTTAATTAAAACTGGATGAAGCAGACATACAAGACGTATCAAGCAAAGAGGACCCATTTCTCATCTGAGTGCTCACAGATTTATCCTGTCTGTGAAGTAAATATCCTCTGCAGAAGATTTTAGCACCTTACTGACCTGGTGGCCAGAAAGCACAGCTGAGCAGGCAGGAGGGTGTTCAGTGCTTCCCAGACACTCACTGCTTCATGTTTAGTTAAGAAATGAGACAGCTGCAGTTTTACCAGGAGGTGTTGCTGACCTCCTTGCACAGATTTGTTTTTTTGCTTCAGATGGTACTTCCCTGCCTCAGATTGCCCTGTCCAAGAGAGGATGGACTGTTCTGTGTATGGAGCTGCATCAAGCACAGCACAGTACTTGGATGCACTGTGGATTCTTCAGAGTGATTTAATCTGATTTGATTTGATTGCTGTTAAAAGAAACCAGACTGTTTCTATACTGAAAGAAAAGCTGTTCCCCTTATGAGCTACTATTTTGGAAGCAAGAGAGCTTCTTCTTTCCAAGCAGCACAGGAAGGGACACATTTATCCTCCCAGATCCAAGGAGCATCCCCTTAACTGGGACTCAGACAATGACACCATTAAGAATTACTTAATCCCCAGTACTACTTCCGAATAGCATCTCTCCTCCATTAACACAGATGGATGAGTGCAGGCTGAGCAGACCTTTAAATGTTCTTGTTTGACTTTTGCCCTCCACATCCAGGGTTGATTCACAGTCTTTAGTGCCTTCACAGGGCCATCTGTTCTTCTGGCCAGCTGCCCGGGGACAACCTGCTCCTACCCTCACCCTTGGACATATGGTATTAGTACAGGGAATTGAGAAATTCTCCTCTGTACTCTTTTCTGCTCTTGGTCTCTACTCTGATGATGAAAAACCGGGCTGAAAAAATGTAGTCAGGGAGCCTGGGGGTTCCCAAGGCCCCTGGTTGTTCATGATGCTCCCAGAGGACTCACAGACAGGCAGAGGGGTAGGTGAATCCCATGGAGCAGTTTACCCTGAGCTCCCTTGATAGTCTGCAGAGCTTTTTATCAGCTATTTGACTCACTTCAGGCTGTGCTCAGATGAACCAACCTTGGCAGGAAGCTGGGGAGGGCTGGTTCCTTTTAGGCATCCCACCTGCAGATATCTGCCCAAGGGCAGGTAGAGCTCCTGTACCCTACAGGCTTCACTGAATAGCATCTCCCAGGGGATGCTGTAGGGAAAGCCATTCTCAGGGTTGGGGGAGCACAGTCCGAGGCCACTCACCCTTTAAAACTGGATTTACATTTTGCACAGATGGGTGAATGTCACACTGAGGTCTGGATACCACAGTATCCCAAACATGACTTCATCCTGGGTGCAACCTGTTGAAAGCTGTTGTTTCCCAAACCCATCCTCCCTTTAAAGAGCAATTGCCAGAAAACATCCACCTGAGAGTCCCATTGGCATGCAGGCTGGCAGAAAGCAGCAGGTCTCTCTTACCACCCAATGCATGGACAGGAATAATGAGCTCCAGGATTTCATCTTTAAGGACAATTAGAGCAATAGAGTTCTTCGAAAGGAGGAGATATCCCCAGGGGATAGAAGGCAGCATGTAGAAACCCATGGGCAATCAAGTCAGGACTTCTTCCAGAAGCCAGTCAATTTGTCACATATGTATAATTTAAAAATTAGAGTGCAGTTCTGTTCCTCTGATAGTACCTTTTAATGGTTTTTGGAAGGATTTATTTACAAAGGTGTGTTGTAATATTTTATTAATTTTATTTCAACATTTTATTACAGGTAACAACAGCTGAGAAAATACTTTGAAATATTGCTACCTCCTACCGAATTCATAAACTGTCACAGACTAGAGAATGAAGTACCAGCTATTTTACAAAAAAAAATAAATAAAAATTCTTATTTTATGGTTCTGTATGGATATGGAAGTTTCCTACCCCTGAACCATGCTTTACAGCTACAGAGTTGCAAAAAGTGTCTCAAAATGAAGCATCTGTAGAGGAGATTTAGAAGTTAATTAACAGATTAAAGAGGCTCTGATAGAGACAGATAATATTAACTCAAGTGGCCAAATAATGCTCAAATACAAAATCAAAGAATCAGTAAGTATTGTTTAACTGAGCCTTCCTATGTGAGAAATACAGGGCAAGAAATACAATCTTACTGATAAACAAAATGCTACTCTTTAAAAAGGCTTTAGGTGTAAGATATCTGTGATTCTGTCTTTGCATCAGACAAGGAGGTATAAGATACAATAATGAAAAGAATCAGAAAATACTGATACGGAAAACTGATTGTGTAGAACTCAGGGGGTCTTTATAAGAAAGAAATAATGTCTCACAAATCTCTTAGAATTATTTGCAGAGAGCCAATAAGCATGAAGGTAAATAAGGTTTTGACAGTGCAGAGAAGATGGAATTTCAAAAAACCTAAATGTCTCACCAAAGATTATTAAGAAAACCAAGTTCTCCTGGGATAAGAGGGAAAGCTCTACTCCAGATTAATTACTGAAAGTAATGAACTAGGAATTGCTTAATTAATTAAGCAATAGGATAGGAATGAACTGTCTTCTTTCACACTGGATCGTAAGAAAAGGTGAGGGTCCTACATCAGAGATATCTCCTAAGGTCTGCATTGTTTGCATGTTCACAAATGATGCAGAAGGGGAAGATAAGCAATTCAACAACTGACTGGGTGTTTCAGGGCAGAAGGACATATTTCATTCATTTCAAACTCGCAAGCATTCATTTCAAACTCACTCACTCATTCATTCATTTCAAACTCACCCAGCTCCCACCAGCAGGTCTGTGATGTGGGAAGCCCAGACATACCTCCTGCCAGTGGTAGAAGGGATGTCTGATGGCTGTGGTGTCTATTGAAGAAGTACTGCCTGGCATGTTGATGTCTTCTGAAGCCATAGGAAATACTTTCTTAGAAAATCCTGTCCTGCAACGTGAGACCTCTGATCAGCGTGTGATGTGTACGCATATAGAATCATAGTTCTATGATATAGAATCATAACCATGGTTTGGGTTAAAAGTGACCTTAAAGGTCATCTAGTTGCAACCTCCCTGCTATGGGCAGGGACACCTCTCACTAGACCAGGTTGCTCCAAGCCCCATCCAACCTGGTCCTGAACACTTTCTATTCAGGGATGGGATGTCCACAACTTCTCTGGGAAACCTATTCCAGTGTCTTGACACTCTCTGAGGAAGATTTCTTCCCAATGTCTAATCTAAATCTACTCTCTTTCAGCTTAAAACCATTAATATTCATCCTATGGCAAGATGACATAGTGCAATGTTGTTTCCTTGTATGTCCTGTGCCAAAGCAGTGACAGGGGCAGTGAGAAGCAGGAGTGGAGACCATTCTCCTTTTTGCCATGCAGCACTGCCTGCACACCAGTGAGGTGCCCACATATCCCAAAGCAGACAAAAAACTATGTGTTCTGTGGACATATAAGAACCCATTTTGAACAATGTGAACACCCTTCAAAGGTAATTTGCTGAGCTATAATTTTATCTTGCAGTGCTTACTTAGCTCCATGTATAAATATAAACTGATAAACAGATAGACAAGGAATCACATCATTAGTAAAATAAGTCAGACTAGATGGAAAAGGTACATCAAAGCCATTGTGGCAAAAGTAAAATCCAATGAACCAAGACATCAGTGATATGAATATATTGGAAAGAATATTTATGAAAGTTGATACTATAAATCCTTTTAAATCTATCCCAGTTCTTGGCAAAATAGATACCTACCCTTCCTGTGGTTCCCTGTCTGGGCACCGTGCATAAATTCTCTTAGGGAAAAAATTGGTGATGAATTTTTCTTGGCTTTTTGTTTGTTTGTTTTGCCTTTCTTTTTATGCAAAGCACAAGCCTCTCCCCAGGATCAGTTTGCAAGCAGTGTTCAGACTATAAGCTAAAAAATTGGACCACTTGACAACATACACAATGTGAAGCCCAAACAGGGGAATTTTCATCTCACAGGGAGAGAGAATGCATCTTCAGTACAACCCACCACCTTATGTTCAGTCAACTTCTTCTCAGAGCTGAACCAGTTCCTTTTACTCTATTTCCCGCCTTTCCTTTTTTTTAAGGTAAATCAGTCCCATCCAGTATTTATGGCAGCCCTTATTTCATAATGATTATTTTTAGCTCTAACTATTCAGTGGCAGCAGATTTGTCTATTGAAGTTCAATGTGAAATCTAACTAGAGCAGCACTCTTGTGATAATTATTTTATGAATTAATTACAGGTAAGTGGCTGTGCATAAGGGCAATTGCAATTATCTGTATCATACAGAGAACTCCTGCAAACTGTCTTGCACTTGAACTTGTATACTTCTCTCCTATGTCTTGGGAATAAGCCCACTGAAGCTAGCAGAATTTTCACCAGAATCTGGCTCCCAGGCTGTGTTGATTTAACACAGTATTTCCATTTTAAGCGTGAATTTTTTCCCCTGCAGATCCTATTAGCAGCTTTTTCTTTCCATCCATATTCTAATTCAGTTGCTATGTGATATAAGTTTCAAGGTCACACAACATCATGGTGGGCCTTCATTCCAATACCCCCTTCTTTGGGCAAAAAATTAATAAAAATGAACCAGGAAAAAGTGTAGAAGCATCTTTCTAATACTCTTGTCTTAGAGATTTGGCTGAGCCCTGGTTAGTTGTGTTGTACCTCATCTGCTGCCCCATTCCATTTTCTGAATTTTTCTAAGGAGAGTATCAAGATAGAAGCCAAACCATCATTAAATAATATAAACAATAAAATCAGGGCTTATGCACATCTCTCCTCACACATGCTCAGTTGCAGTGCCATGTCTCAGAAACCTTTGCAGTTTACAGAGGTCAAGAACAGAAGAACTGAGTGCATCATAATGGGAAGATGGTTTTTTGCCATATCTCTGTAGGGTCAGTGTTAAAACTTGGACAAGACTACTCCCTACAGAAGGTGAGCTGAAGGTGAGCTCCAGCCCTGCCTGCTCTGCCTGTGGCCTCACACCAACCCCAAAAATTATTTGCAACCAATTCTCATTACCACTGGCAGTCCCCATCTCTGATCATCCCTCTTTGCTCCCCACATCCCTGGTCCTCCTTCAGGAAGCATTTTTCTGGGAAGGACCCACAATGCACAGAGGCATTCAGGCATTCAGACATTAATTCCAATGTGCAGATGGGGGGCTGAGGAACCACTGGAGATCTGTGTTGAAGGAAGCTGCCCTTCCCCCAGCCAGCTGGGCTGTGAACATCTCTAGAAAGGACATCTAAGGCTGTTCAATACAGGATGGAGCAGAACCTGCAAAGGCAGGTCAGGGCTTCACAAGGCTTTCTTTAGTATTAAGAAAAAATCAGTATCTTGCACAACTAGCATGGAGTGTGTGTACTGAAAAAGTTTTGCTGATCAAGTGTGTGATGATCACAGCACTTGGGAAAGGGACAAGATCATAGCTCAGCCCTGATCTGAGGGTTTACAGGTCCCTTTGCTCTCCCCATTTCCAACATGGACACCTGTACACATTTTTTGTAGCCTCCCAAGATCAGCTCAGGAAGGAAAAGTAATTTTTGAAACCAGAGAAATGTCTACATGTGAAGAAGAAAAGAGTAAAGAATAATTAACTTGGTTCTTAGAAAAAGAAGCACAGCTCAAGCAAGCAAAAACTGGGAAAATAAAAGATCTCAGGCTGCAGAATTCAGATCAGGAAAGCTGAAGTACTCTGTAAAGTCTGCAGTGAGACCAAGAGGTCTTGTAGCATTCCAGTAACAAAGGTGAGACAGGATGAAAATAGAAACACTTCTACAAAACCTGTTACAAAACAATCAAGAAAGCTATAAATGTCTAACCTTTGCTAAGTGCTATCTCAAATGTGCAAATTTTTTTTCTGTTGTCATAAACAATAGAAATGATGAAGAATAGGAGTCGTTACCCCAAAATGTAATTTTGAGAACATTTTGGTTACAGTACTTGCACTTCATGTTAATTGTTCTTCAGCTCTTATTCCAGAATTTATGAGTATTAAAAAAAAAAACAAACCAAAACAAAAAAAATAACCCAGAAAAAACAAACCAGTAGAAGTTAGGAGAGCTGTAGTTTCTGAACAACTCTGAAAATCAAACTTTCAGTGTTGACATCTTCTAACCATTGTTAAATATTTTGGGAAAATTTCTGAACAACCACAAGGCAAATAGCAACAGTCCCTCTCTTTGTGGAGGAAAATCACCTTGTTAGACTTCGATTCTCCCCAGATTCCCTAAACAGAGCTAAATAAGAGATCCAGGAATAGAAAAAATACACGGGAAAGGGTTAGAACAAATCAAGAGCTGAACCCTGGCCCTTTTGAATCATATCTAAAACTTCCACTGATATCCATGGGTGCAGAACAACGCATCTACTTTGGAGAGGATGAGTTTAATTTTATAATAGGATCAACAGAGCTGCTCTGAAGGAGGCTTGTTCAGCCCTAACTGCTTCACACTTTCTAACATGTGACATTCCTTTGCAGACCTCATCTTTGATGCTGAAATGGCAAAGAGAGGGTCAAAACCCTGGCTGAGGATTCCAGCCTCACCGCAGGGATGAACCTTCATTCCTAAGAGCAAAATTGTGAGCTGGGTTTACTAAGATGAGGCTTGAGGGCAGAGCTTTTCCCCTTCATTTTGCAGGAGGTGTTTTAACATATGCCCCTGCCTGGAATGTGTCTATTGAGGAGAAAGTGTCCTGGAAGTACCAAGCTGACATTTTGTATGAGCCCTCACAATCTCATGATCTTCTCAAGACACAGGGTTTGGGGAAGTTAATACCAAAAGTCAAATAAGCATCCACCAATAACCGAACACTACCTGCTTCACAAGCCTCTGACATTTAAATAAGCTGGGTGGTTAGCTCTACTGAAAGCTAGACAGTGGGACTGAAATTCACCTGTAGTGTAGACATTCACATCTCAGCAAGCAGAGGTCAGGGAACAGATGAGCTGCCTGAGGTGGTGGTTGTGAATAAAGGTGATAACTCATGCCTAAAAAGTGCCTATGGTCTCTTCAGTGACCATGAAGAGCATCTGGCTTGGTTCATAAGCTAGGCAAGATGAATCACAGCTCTCATTAGCTAGAAATATGTGCAATGTGTTTAAAAAATAAATAAATAAATAAATAAAAAGTTCTGAAATATTGCTATTGGTCCTCAATAAACATACAAATTTCCAGAGCATCTCCTGTGATTTCTGAAGGCTCAGAAAAACTACTGAGCCAAGTAAGGAGGCAGTTCTGGCCTCATCCTCTAAAGACCTGAACTGCTTTGTAAATGCTGATGAATGGTGATTTAATGAAGTTGAGAAAGAAATTAAGGGCCATATCACCTGCCAGTGCCATCAGGAAATCTTGCAATATCTGGGTACTAAAATGCAGTCACCCTTGCACTTAATTTCTGTCTCATAGCTTCCCATGAAACCATTCTTTCTACTGTCCAAAATAAATGGCAGAACAAAGCCTCCAGAAATGCATTTCATGCTTCTCGCATGATAAATCACCTTTCTTTGCAAAGGCTGGAGAACTGACAACCCTGTGTCTATGCTTCTTAACCATGTCCTTTAAAAAAAAATTGCCTCCATCTGTTTTGGAGAGATTTGTTGGTTTAAGTACTGGAAGTAAGAAAAACTTATTTACATGGAAGTTAGTTTCTTTTTCGTCCTTAGACGTATCAATAATCTTGTCTTTTACTGTGATTGAAACAAAGTTCAAAAGTGATGTGTGGCCATAGAGAGGTTTATGATTATTTCCTTAGAATTACCTATTTATTTATGAGATAGGTTATCCTGGCTTAAGTAATGTGTTTGGCAGTCCCAGTTTTTTTTTTTTTTCAGGAATATAGAACACCACTTTCATACTCTTCTTTTGACAGGTTAATTCTTATTGACTCTCAACCCTTTGAAAAACTGGTTTTACTGCTGCCCTTTCAAGCGTTCCTCTGTAAGACCAGCTGCTGACCAGAGGAGCTCTCCTTGAGAAGTTATTAAAACCATTGAAAGAGAAGGAATTCTTGCTGAGTTGTCCTGGGAAAAGGAACAACTTACAACCAGACTGGCTCAGCTCCTTAGAGGCAGACCAAGTGCCCCATTTGCCTTCCATCTTCTAGTACTCTTGGGTTTGAGTGGCTCCTGTATATCAGCTTAGACCACCCCTTTCCCCAGAACAGGTGATTTTATGGTTGGTTCCCCTAACATGACCTTGGGGAAGCCATCTAGCCATTTATGTCTATAAAATAGACTCTGCAGAACTGAACTCTGCATGGAGGAATAAGCTGGCTGGAAGGAGGAGGCAAAATATGTCTCAGATGTGGGTCTTTTACTTTCTTTTCCCAATATTTTGCACTCTCCTGTTAAGTAAATAATTTTACATGACAGAACACCTTTACAGAGTTATAAACTAGTGTTTTTCCAAGATGCCAGTTTCCATTCTGTTACTTCACCTTTCCCTCCACACAGGTGAGCTCTTGGGGCCAAAGAACCAATTCTTATCTTCAGAGATGTTAAAGCATCTGAGTAGATTGATAGGACCATTCAGATAGGTTCATCTCCAGATAAAACTGACCAGCTTTACCTCACTTCTCTGTATGTAAAAATTTTCTACCTCACCTTTAGGAAAAAGAAAAATAAAGACTAAAATTCACTCCTGATTATAAACGTTTGCAGACACAAAGGGCTGCAGGATATGATTAGGAGCTTTGTGTATTTTTTCCAGTTTTAACTATTCTGTGAAAAGAAACTGTAACTAATTAGGGTTTTAAAGCTTCTATAAGTCTCTCAGTTACATCAAGTGTTTACAATGATGAGAGATCTCTGCTGTCAACCTATATTCCCTAACTTTTGACTGCTTGACATTGTAGTCTATATGATGATCTTCTAATGAAAGTTTTAGTTAACATGAAGTTTCCTCCACCTGTTAAAATCCTAAACAGAACCTCCTCATAGCAAAAATTCCAGCATGTGGTGTCCTGTATATTAGGACACTTCTTTTGCATCCATGGTGGATGGCCTACTGATCTGGAAAAAAAGGTGACTTCCAAAAACCTCAGCTAAACACTTTTTCTTGGGATTTGTACAACTGTCCTTGTCACAAAGATAAGTCTTCTGCCATAGTTACAAACAGGGGAAGGAGTACTAAAGCTGTGAAGAAAATCCTCAAGGGCTGCCAGGCATGCACAGTGCAGTAAGTTTTTCTCTATCCTCCTCTCAATACAGCTGTGGTGTCTTTGATGATTTTCTGTGTAAATTCAGCCTGAGGCAGACACATGCTGATGAATTTTATTCACATATTGGATGTTTGGTAAAATTATTAACAACTGAAAGAATGTCATTAAACGAGGGCCTTAATACTCATGCCCCACTCACAGTGTGAGCAGGTTCATGTCTTTTGCACAGTGTGTCTGTTCACAAGGCAAGAAGCATAAAGGAGGTTGCTTTCCATCAACTGAGTAGTTGCAATACTTTCACAGAGCCCCTAAATCAAAAGGTCATAGGAAAGTCAAAGCTCCCCAAATCCACCTTTCTCTGCAGGTCTCAAAGTTGGCTGAATAAGAGTTTCTTCAAGGAATAATTGGTAAGCACCCTGCTCCATACAGGGCATGCAGGCCCTCACGGGATTCAGAAAACAGGGGATGAAAAGCAGTGGAAATAGTCTCATCTTGTAAACATTGGTTGAAAAAAGCAGTTCCACCGAGCAATCAGGCTAATAAAAAAAAGAGAGGGCAGTAGCATCCACTGCCAGGGCTTTCATGCTCTGAATAGGCTGCATCTTTGATCCTGCACAAAATCCCCAGAGCTTCATGCTACCTGATGATGGTGCTCTGTGTCTTGTGAGTGGAACAAGTTTAGAGGAGGGATCTATTTCTAAAGGACAAAAATATTCAATACCAGCTCTACAATGACAAATCTATGTGATTTCATAAAAAGGGGTTCATGCTTCGCTAGCTCATTAGGATATGTCAGTGTAAAGGCTTCTGCAGTGAAAATCTCCATACTGGGTGGGATATACCTAAAGTTTTTAATCCAGTTCCTTGGTTTCCAATTAAAAAAACAATCTCAGAGGCAGAGTTATAGAACCATGAGGTATTAGTGCAATGCTCAAAATTAGGCTAATTCTAGAGACCATCTCTTTAAAAAAAAGAAAAATTGATGACCATGAGAGGCTCTGTGGAAACCATCTGTGGGATGGGAGCTTTGTTATTGTTTATGTTAACACTGGGTATAATGACAGTGAAATCAAGATTTTCTGGTTTGTAAATTATGAAAAAGACCAACAAATGATAATGGGCTCTGAAATGGGACTCTAAAGTAATATCAAATAGTGAATGTGATTAAATATAGATAAACAGAGGAGAATCAGTCATGGAACAGGAAACCAAAAAAGCAATTGCAAAAATGGAAATTTACTGCTGCAAACAGCCAAAAAGAGAGATTTGTTAAAGAAAGAGAAAATAGATCCGAAGATGTCCTGAGTTCAGGCAGCAGCTCCACTAATGAATACAAACAAGACTTTTTCTGCACTTCTGGGGAATATAATAATTTGTAAATCAAAGTGAGAGGTAGTAGAGTGCTTCTGTGCACTGTGCTGGTTAAAGGCCATCTACAGTAACTGTCATTATGCTTTTGAAAGACTAATTTCACTTCATGTGAAACAATAGAGATGAAGCCTGATATTATACATCTCAAAGATTTTAATTATGAAGAAATGTAATAAGAATAAGAATTAGAATTGATCTTCAGTGTCTAATGAAAAAGGTCACGTATGGCAGCATTCTCACATTGAATCAGTAACATTGCTCCTAAGTAAAAATACACATAAGGTAGGTGTAAGAAAAGAAATATAGTAATTTCTGGCAACTCTTATCCAAACACCCTACATCCAATGCTCTCCTCCAGTGTGCTTCCCCAGGGCAGATGGCAATAAAATATTTAGAAGGTACATACTGAAGGTTTCCCTCCATGAGGTGTCCTGGGTGTAGTAGTAGAGATGTCAGGAGTGTGTGAGAACCCAGCAACTACTGCTACACATGATTTACAGAGACGTGCTCTGCTCTTGAGAGCTTTCACTGCCAGCAGGGGAAAGACAACCAGGGAAAGCAAAACACTCATAGTGACTTTGGTGGGTGGTAGGAGTAGAACCAGCATCCATACACACCAGAGTTTTGTGGGTTTAAAAATACATCACTATATTTCTGAAGGTGTACAAGATATGTACAGTGAAGATTAATTCTGCTCAAAGCTTTCCCATGGGCTTTTTCAGCAAGCTTGCTTCTTTTCATTCCTGACCCTCGATTTCCAGATCTGCCATGTGCCCCTTTCCTTTATTGGTGGTGCTGTAAAGCTGAGCTCTCTAATGCATTTAATACAACCACCCTGTACAACACAAGCTGTTCAGCATGAATATATTGCTCTTTGATTGTCTCTTTTGTGTTCCCATGGCACTATTGTTGACAGGTTTTGAACACGTCATAGATAGAGAGTAGGGAAAAGAGAAATTCATCAAACTAAAATTCCACGCAACGAATTTTCTTGCTTTGAAAATGTCTTTTTGTTATATGTTTGATGAGAAAATTCATTTATTGCTCTGTTTTTAAGTGAGTTGCTTGCTCTATCTTCAGGATCCTAATTGCTTTTCAGATTGTGTGTGTCATTAATACGGTGTATCTTCATTTTCTAGCCTAGGTAGTAATAGAGCATTCAGTCATTATTACACTCACCATTCTGCTAACATTTATTAAAATTAAGCAATTAACTATTGTCTTAAATGGAGTTTAGAGGTAAGGCTCATTAGTTTTAGACTCATTACAATTAAGTGGGATGATAAATGTAAAACTATTTTATCACAGCTTTGTACAGAAACCTTGTTTGATTATGCAGTGTCAGTGTTCACTTTGTGCTGTGCTTTTGCAGTTCCTCTAGCTCCATTTTCTGAAAACACAAATCATTACATGGACATTCTTGTAAATGAAGAATCTTAGTCCATTCACAGCTTCTGTGTTTGACACTGGAGTTGTCCTGACTCACATCCAGCACAAGGCAGAGCTGCCTGACGAGGTCTTTGCTGCTTTCTGAAAGCAACCAGTGCCTCCAGTCCCAGGAGCTGTTTCCCTATCTTGTCCCTTTGGCATCTGAATTTCCCCCTCCCCCTTATGAGTACAGAAGTTTAAAAAGGCCCATATACTAGATGAGGAGGCTGCTATTCCCCCTTTCCTCCTTATTCCTTGAGGAGTAACAAGTGAAGTGTTCCTTGAAGTGTTGCTCTCTCCAGGTTAGCTGCTTGCCCTGCTGGGACATAGGATGTCCTACTAGGAGGCCCATGATCTCTTCAAGTTACATCCCTCAAAGAGCACTGAGAAAGGTTATTCAGAATGAGCATTTGGTAAGACACTAAAGCACTCCCATGGCTAGTAGAAAGAAAGCAGCACCCTTCAGGATAAGGTCACCAAATCCAGATATCTAAAACTACAGTCTTTCAGAAAGTGTGACCTGATTTCAGGGGCTGATTTCCACCCCCTGCACTCAGGTCAGATATGAACTTTTCAGGTTAAGTCCTTTTCTAATTAAGGTCCTTAATGCAACTGAACTTAATGATGCAGCTATATGTTTAAGAAAAAAGTCAGAGATGAGGATTTTGGATGAGGCCCAGAAGTACTCTGGGGTATAACATTCAGGCACAAAAGATTAAGTACCTTGCTGAATGAAGGCCTCAAGACCTAAATTTCCCCATCCAGGCTCCTCAGGCACCCCATACCAAAGCATTCAGACAGGAAGATGATAAAGCTGATTCATTCCTTGGAAGTGTTTTCTTTAACACATGATTTACATGGTAGTGTTCAACCATATTCCCTGGTTTGGCTTATTCTTTCTCTAGTGACACAAAGTGAAGAAATATCATGAATGGGTAAAATGAGACAGTCTGGGGAGAATATAAACAGTAGTCAGAGTCACAAAATACCCTCTTCTGGTAAAACAGTACAGCATTTCTGTACCTCTGCCTAGAATCTGAACAGAGCACTTTGAAGTTCTCTGCAGTTTTTAGAGACGGGATATTTTTGTCCAGCTGTGCAAGTACACGTGTCTTCTGTTACAGCTTTTGTGTTACTTGACAGGTAAATTGCATCACCACTTTGTTTATATTCATTTTAGAAGCTGGAGGAAAACTGTCATAAGAAGGAAGGGTCTGGATCTGCCTGTCTCCAAACATCACTACCTTCCTCCCCTACCCTCCACAATGGGATAAAAAGGGACACAGTTGGTAAATGGCTCTTTGAAACCTGCCAGGCTTTGTTTTTAACTTTGAGAATTCCTGAGATGGTTGCAAAAATGCTGCTATTATAGTCCTTGCTCTGATCTGCTCCTGGCTGTGAAGCTGCATAGGCAAACCAAAGGGATACTGGCTTCTACCTGCAGGGAGGTCATGATCAAATACCTAAGAAATGCCTAAGAAAATTACACTGAGTCACGAATGATCTTGGTCATTGCAGAAATCTCATTGGCAGATATGGGGGACTCTTGATTCCCACATCCATCAGTGAATCTCCAAGATGGACAGGGGAGGTGCATCACATCCCCAGTGTATGCCCAGGCTGGGAATACATGCTCTGGGGTGTTATGTTAGTCAAGTCAGCTTCTGGAGAGAAGGAACTGTGTGAGTTTCCAGAAATAAATCTCTTTTTGGAGTCACTTCTAGATTCAGACTTATTTGTTAGCATAGCTGTACCAACAGCTGATTTTTCAGTTCATTAGACAAAATGTAAAAGGGGGCAGGGAGCACTGGGAAGGAAGAAAGCATTTGTCTCAGCTGAAAGTTAAAACTTTTGTAAATGGGTAAGTAACAAATAATTAATGTCACATTAGATAAAATCTTGTACTTGGTCCAAACCAAAATGCTTATGTGAGGAATCTTTTTAGTATTAGAATGTTTAATAAAATCAGTCAAATTAAGTTAAATCTGACTTTGAATGAAAATCTCTTCTTTTTAAAAATGTCCAAGCAAGAAGTGAGAGGGAAAGCTAGAAGCCTACAAAGTGCCAAGAGACTCAAGAGAATAATTTAGCCTCGAAGGGACCTCTGCAAGTCTCTGGTGGAGTTCTCATCTCAAAACAGGGCCAGCTTAGATCTGCTTGCTTGAGGCAATGTCCAGTTGGGTTTTGAGTGTCTCCAAGGATGGAGATGTCACTATACTTCTGGACAACCATTTACCAAGATGGTAATGGAGTACCCCTAGATCAGGAACACAGACACATGATGCACCAGCCACCTGCCACTGCTCAGCATCAAGGTGACAGTCACACTCTCTGGAATCCAGCATGTTTAACATTGTCTGGGCTGCTCAATAATGAGGAACATAAAGAGCTTTTTCAGAGACTCTAGAAAATCAGATATCCAGCCCAGTCACCACTCAGACATTGAGTTCGTGAGTCCAGCTGAACCTGTATTCCATATCCCTGTACCACCAGGCACCATGCCAGCTGATGGTGACAGTTCCCAGAACATGACTTTCTTGAGGCAAGTTGGTGCCTTTGGAAATCCTTGCAGAAGTATTCTTTCACTAGAGCTACAGATATAAATGTGAGATATGATCCAAAGTGAAACCAAAAACCCTTTTTGGAGCTGGCCAGAATCTCACTAGACTGTTGAGTTTTTGGAGAGGATATAAAAGGTGATATCACTTTTTTTGGAAAAAGGCTTTCCTTGAGATTCTACCCCCTTAATTAGTTTTCAATTACTGTTCTTTCTATAAATTCAAAGGCTTTATTTTGGTCAATGATTTGACCATTTAACAGTATTATGTACTACAACCTACATTTTAAAATAACAAAATGAATACAAACAATTGCTAATTAAATTCAATTACTTGATTTTTTTTTAAAAAAATTATATTTCAGTAAGTATGTTATTTCCAACTATTCATAGTACCAGATTAAATTTAAAATCTGAGACTTTAAATTTAAAATCTGTTTCTTGGGACAGAAATTTTGTTTTTAAGCTTGCTCTCTTTCCCTGGGAGAGAGGTAACAAAACAGATCTACAGATACACAGAAAGCCTGTAAGTAATATTCCAGGAAAGGTCCTTTGCAGTTTTGTTTGGGCTGTATGACTTCAATGTAATCAAGAAGACAATTAGTGTCTTTCTGGAGAACTTTCACAGAATTGGTTGCTTCCATTCTTCCGTGTCAAATCTCATGAGCCTGCAGATTCATACTTTCAGGAAATAAATAAGATCAAAACTGAATTACTGGCTTCAGCAGTAAACTTCTAGACAGAAAGCCTCAGTCCTCTTGTTTGGAAAGAATTTAAATGAATGAAATTCAAAGCATCCAACTTACAGTGCCACCCTACAAATGGGCTATAACTCTTGTAAATCACTCTCAACTGCTGACACACTGGAGAGTTTCTGCTCACCCCACACTCACTCTGAATATAAAAGCTCCATGCTAGCTGCATGGGTAGGAAGCCCAAGTCACCAGCTTTTACTCACAAGCCCTGTGTTTACCCAGAGAACAGTGGTGACTGATGCTCTGATTTACCATGTAAGATGTGACCCTGCTTCAACATCTCTTCCAGAATAGAGTGCCTGTGGTTAGCAGCCATCTGTGAACTATTCAAAGTGAGTTAAGACTTAGTGGTCTCACCTGACTCCCTAATGGTCTGTAATCCTTCCCACAGGGCAGGGGGCTGAGATGAGTCTGTGTGATGGAATTGGTAATTAGGCAGCTTGACTAGCAGAGAGCCTTCAGCTACCTGGGTAAATCCTGCTTTCCCCAGGGACTGTGTTCTACACAACATAAAGGAAAAAAGCAGCAAAGCAGCCACATGGCTCCCAACAGAGCCAAGAAACAGCCACTCCTGCAGCTCATGGCTCCTTGCATTGTTTTCTCCAACAGCCTCTTTCCTAGGGCTATCCCTATGCTTGATAATGTGGCTTGTTTCCAGAAACAGTGATTGCTTTCCATGTCAGTGATGTGAATATCCCTGTCGTGCCTCTAAAGAAAAAGAAAGCTATGCTACATTCATTCCAATCCTCATTTCATGCCTATTTAGATCACTACTGGCTTCAGTAACCCTGAAATAATTCTGTTCTTGTTTGTCACAGGCTTAATGGTTGGTTGTCATTTTATTTTAAACATTAATATCACAATTTATTTCTATAAAAGGAAGACTCAGGTGTTTCCACAGGATTAAAAAGGCCTATTTCTTTTCTCTAATTTCCTGCTACAATTTAAAACAAGCTGCATCATACAGCTCCTGACCCTAAATCCTTGCTAGAGTATACGGGTTCCTGGGGATCTGATCCTTGCTCTGGAGAGGACTGTCTCATATTACAAGTTCGTTTTAAGTCACTCCATTGCGTTTTCACTGTTCAGACCCCAATCCAAGATTATCTTTTCCCATCTGTTATTTATCCTACTGGTTGCATGACCTGTGGATCATCCAGCTTTTCTTTTAAAATCTCATTCTTTTTTGTAGGATTTTTTTTTTTATGTCCAGTCATTACTTGCTGCTTATGTGTATAAAAAAATAAAATTGCCAGTATGCAGTTTTACCTGAAGTAGTAGTAAGTTGCATAATGTACAACAGAAGGGCTTGTGCTCACATCTGTAGCTATGTGTGTTACTGCAATCTCAGCTCCCTGCCCTGGCTATCTGAGTCCTGTGTTGCATGGGGACAGCAGAAGTTGGGAGAAGCAGACAAGTCCCCATTGCAGCCTCTGAGGGAGTCCAGATAGCCATGATGTGAGGTTTTGTATGTGTGATGCTTCTTGGATAAACACTTACCCATGAGTGTGAGCTGAAACCTGGCATTAGACATTTTCACTGAGTGTTTTTCCATGGACCTCTGTAATCTGCACTCACAATCACCAAAAGCTGCCTAGGTCTGAGCATCTATATCTGACATATTGCATCTTCAAAGCTTTACTTAGGGCTGTGTCCCATTATTCTGGGGGCTTTAAAAGCAGAGGGGAAAGTCTCTCAACTTCAGGGAAGTCAGCATTTAATTTAATAGTATAAAACAAGTAGCTGTGAAAACCTGAGGTTGGCAAGGCCTGGGAGCATGGTGTACAAATGGAGGCAAGACGGTAACGGGAGTAGTTCAGGCAGAAGGAGAATATATGGAAAGTAAAACTTTTTTTTCCATTCTAGATCCTCTCCACTGCAATTCCTTGTTTAGGCTGCTGTAAAAGAATTAGTTCCAACTATTTTGGTTTAGCATTTTGGTTTAGTTCCCATATAAAATATAAACACTGTTATTAGGTTTTTAATACTTTAAATTCTTTAAATTATTTGTTCTTGTAAAATTGTTGCTATTACCTGGTGTTACCCCCATCCTGTTGTTCAGAATCTGGATATACAACAAGACTACTGACTCACTGTTTGCAGAGAGCTGCTATAACTGGGATCTGGAGCAGTTTTCTACACTCAGACTCAGCATGGTACTCATCACTTGCCTCCCATTTCATGTGTATGTACAAGGTTTTGCTGCCTAAAGGACAACTACTGATAATCCTGAGGAAAAAAAAAAAAAAAAAAAAAAAAAAAAGCAGCAGCTTTGCCTTTCAGTGCTGTAGGATTGATGGACAGGGGAAGAAAAGCTAGGAAATGGCTCTAGGAGCTATTGCTCCTGTTACAGTTGGACTTTAACTGCTGAGCTCATGGGCATATTTTTCTCTATTTTACATGAGGCCAAATATTGTTTTCCAGGCTTGGGAAGGAAAAAGGAGGCCAAGACAGAATGCTGGTTTTCTCCAGGCTTTATTCTCTTCATCTCTCCAAGCCTGAAATGAAAAATACTGCCCTAAATACCTGAAAAGTGATAAAGTCTGCCCAAATTTTAATGAGCCACCCATGGAAAAGAAAGTCTTCCTGGCTCTGCCTGCTACATGACACAAAGAGAATGAAGACATTTCTATTCTGAGAAACATTAGCTTACTACTGATAGAAAAAAATAAAGAGGGAATATATGACTTATCACACAGATGTGACAGGTGACATGTCCTCATGTCCCCTAAACCCTTATTCTCAGAGATGTGCCTCAAAACACTGACTGATACTCATGGAAAGGGACTCCCATGACCCTTTGCTCCTCTGTTGCCTGTATCTGTGCAGAGGCAGATGGCTTCTGGCAGCTGTGTGAAGACAACTGAAAGGAAGAAAAACATATTTTTCACAACCCCAAAATAAAGACATTTTTTTTCCCTAAGCAGAATTCACAAGCCATTGCCTATTCAGTATTACTGGAGCTGCCAAGAGGAAGGAATCCGTGTAGAAGCATCATTCTCCTGGGAGATGTAAAATGGCAACAAGTTGGTCCCTCTACAATATGTCCAACACTTAATATAAAATGATGTACAACTAATCGGTGATGAATTCTGCGCATTAACTCTATTCTTGGATGCTTGGTTGTGATCTTCTTGCTTGTTCAGAAAAATAGGTTCTTAAAAATCCTTTATTTTCCCTTCTTTTTTTCAGCACAGACTAATGAAGAAGCTGAGTGATTCAGCTGCTACTATGATCATGGAGGGGATACATTTCATCTTTTATGATCATTTTATGGTGATTATAACTCCCTCCCTGTTATTTTCCTCTCCACACATGAGTAACATGGCTTCAGGCACTTCTGTGGAGGATGAAGCTTTGATTCAGTGACCAAATCCTCCCCCCTCTGATTTGCCCTTGGTCTTTGATGCTTTGTACCCTTTTCTCTTCCATTTCCTTTCCCCTCACATGCTCAATCTCTTCCCAAAATTTCATTTTACATTCCAGCTTACCTGTGACTGTGCATGGCAAATGCACCCAGAGAGGGCTCAGGGACACTGAAGGAATTTCCTTCAAGCATTTGGCCTGTGCTCCTTCAGCTCTGATTTCAGCTCCAAGATTGAATCCCACACCAGCAAACTGACAAAATGGCAAAGAACTGCAGCCTCCTCCATCTTTTCTTCTTCATGATCTTCTTGTCTTTTTCTTGCTTCATTCTCCCTTGAATTTCTTGCTCTGAAGTGTCTTGCTGGCTCTTTATTCCCAGTTAGCTTTTGCATTGATAAATCCTGTATTCCCAGCTACTGGCTGCCTTTATTTCTTTTGTAGTGCCCATTCCTGAAGTGGTCCACTCTTTCAATACAAAATACTTCTAAGGGGAAAAGCAGAGTTTGTATAACTTTACTAACGAAGCAAACCTTACAATCCATACCCATCACACCCAGCACATTACCAGGGCTGCACTCACTTGCTTCCCTAATAACTTTTATCAACTTCAAGGGTTTGAAGGGTTCAAGGGTTTCCTTCTCCCCTTGACTCACTGGGAATGCTGATTGCAATGATGAATCCAAGTTTATATTCCCCAGATATTTTTCTGTCTTGCTCTTCACCTATCTATAGCTTCTTCCCAATTACTTGATGACAACTTTTTGGCCATGTCTCTAGGTCTCTGTCCCCTCCTCATCCTCCCTGATGCCTCATCTTCTTTGAATGTTATTCCTCAGTCTTTTTCAACACCTTATGGCCTATAGTCTCTTACAGTAATAACTCTCTTCTAATTATCCTTGCACTCATAATTTTTTTCTTCTGCTTTTTGTACAGGTCTTCCACGATCACTTTTTTCTTTTCCTGTAGTTGGTACCAGCTTTACTTCTCCCATCTCAGGCTGAGTAATCACTTGCATGTTCAGTCCTGCAATCAGCTTTCTCTGCCACCTCTCCATCACATCTCTTGGCATCCCAACTGCAGACTGGTCACTTTGATTCTCCATACACAAAAAGCAAACAGGATGATGGCTGGGGAAAAGCTTTCCAGGGGAGAGCTTTGGTGCTGAAAAGCTTGCTGTGCGTTTTGCACTTCCGTGTAAATTCAGAGGAGTTATTTGTAAATAAATATTGCAGAAAAGGCATTTTATGGGTGATCCAGACATTTGTAAAAGTTAGGTCATAGGCAAGCACGTCTTTACACTATGACAGAAGTTTTACAGCAGGAATTTTCCAGGGCCTGCCAGGTGCTGTGTCATATTAAGATGATCTGTTGTAATCACTATTCCTCCCCCAGGACACCGTAAATAGTCATTACTTATATATTATTTACACTGAGCTCTAGCCTGGGTAAATATATATGGTAATGCTGACTGTGTCATTTTGCACCTCACCGTGTTCATGTTATTTTACTTGCTGTGGTAATGCACTTGTTTGCAGTGGCTGTTTCATCAGAATATCCTTCATCAGAGTTAGTATCATCTCTCAGGCTGTGGTGCATATATTTTCTGAGGAATACAGAGAAAATTGAAATAAAAGAGATTTTTTTTTTTTTAAACCCCAAATCATTTGTCATTTTGGCTGTATATTTTATAGGCACATTACTGCCCTTTAAAGAGTTTGCATTTGAAAATCAACTACGGAGGAAGCTGTAAATTCCCTCTGGACTTCCTGCCATTAGATTATTTTCATCGTGTAGGAACTTCATTCTCATTCTGAATACAAAGGGCCTGTTTTTCCTTAATGTTAAAGATCTCCAGATACTTTATATCCAGAGGAAAGGAGTGCTACCTGGAACAGCTCAGACCTCTTACTCTTGCACCCACCGAGCTGTCAGCCTTCATGTTGCTCATGGGTAAGTGAAAGAGCAAGAAGGGCCCCTTCCCCCTCATGAACTCCATGTGTGGACTGAAAAACAGGCTTTACTCATGAAAATTAACACTGCTGAAAAATCCACACACATGTGAGATTTGTGACTAAAGGAGATAAAGAAGGTAACAGATGGATATGTGGAGCCATTTGATGGTTCAGGTGACTGGCAACTTGTCCTTCAGATGGGAGCTTCTGAAATACCTGAAAGAAAATGCTGTTACTTGGATGCCAGAGATCTTTCAAAGGGGGAAGCACAGAGCAAAAATAGAGGTGAGCATGTTGATGGTCCAACTGTTTTTTGTGGAGCAGATGCTCTCTTTGTTTTCAGAACAACCAAGGCAGTGATGGATTCCTAGGGTCTAGCAGACTGTGATTTACAGTAATGTCACTCAGCTGACAAACTAAACCGTATTGCTCAGAAAGCTGCACTTACTTCGGACTCACTACAACACCTCTTGAATGGGGACCAGGGAGACAGAGGTGTGTATAAAGCCATTAATGCTGCTTTTACATCTGTAACTTTCCTTATCTGCAGATCATATATTGAAACTTAACTGTAAACTCATGGATTATCTGCTTCTTGTCATTAGAGGACAACAAGTTTCATCAATTAACAGAGCTTGTCCTAGCAGATTAAGTCCAGTTGCCTCAATAGTATTTCACAATTGAACAAATTTTTGGTTGGTTGGTTGGTTGGTGTTTTGCTTTCTTCAGAAAAAGTCTCACCTTGAGGTCTCTGAGAGTGATGGTTTTGCAAGAACAAGGCAAGAAATACTATTCTGTGATCTCATAACTTTTGCCAGTTCAGTGGCCCATTTAGTAGTTTTCCTTTGCACTGCAAAATCCATGTATTGGAAATGAAGGGTGTGCACAGCTAAACATTGCTGAACTACAGAATTACTGACTGCTTCTTAAAATAGTTATGCCCCACAAAGATAACACAGTTAAGTACTTCGTAATAAGTAAATTATTATCTGAAAAATACAGCCTTTGCCTAGTAAAACTTCAGAAGATGTGGAAGCTGTGTAGGTAGTAAGTCAGATAAACTAAGGAAAGATGGGAAAATTGCTGTATAATCTTGTATATTCATGGGCTGCTTAGTAGGCCCTAGGGAATGAACTTTTATCTTGTTTACAGTCCTTACAATAAGGCTACATCCAAAGGTTTACACTGTGTTGAGGACCCTGAATTTAAAAGCTTTTAAAGGTGTAACAATGGAGCAGCAGGAGTTAGTAAGATTATAAAATCAGTTACGAAGTACTTATCTTAAACTTCCTTTGAATGTAGAGGGATTTTTAAGGCAGTGGTCTTTTGGGTTGAAATTCAGTCCTTTCAAGACTTTATGCTTGCTTTTTAGAACTTCTTCTTAAAGACATGGGTCAGGTAGTCTTACTTCCTATATATCAAAGAGAAAAGGCTTTTGTTTAGTGGTTCACACAAAGTCGATACAGGAAACATAAACTGTAGATAAACTTTGAGCACCCATGAAGAAGCAGTGTGCTTCTCCTCTGATGCTTTAGCTGAAGTTTTGAGTAAAGCACTCGTCCTGCAGCATCAAGTTTCAGTCTTTTCTTTTTCAGTCAACTCAATAAAACTCTTCTTCTGGTAAAGTAGCTGAAGGACTAAACTTTGATTTTCCAGAAAGTCAGGATTCAGTGAATCAGAAAACGGTGAATTTGAATTTTTTCCAGAAGCAAGAATGACTTTGTTCATGTAAACTGCAAAGGGATGAGCCATAGTGACCCACAAGCAACCATAGGAAAAACATACAGAGTGCAGATACCTTTGTGCCCACTGAATTGCAAAGGGCTGAAGTGGCCCCAAACTAAAAGAGAAATAAGGCCTTTGGCTGCAACTGCATCATGCAACAGCAAACTAATTTTCACATAGCCAAGGCTCTGTCTTTCCATCCAGGTGATGCTGGACAAATGTACAGCTTGTCCATTGTGCAGTGGATGCAATATGTTCAACACACCTCAGAGTCTGTGTGTCTGTGCTGTAGTACAGTTGATGTGTTACACATCAAACAGTCTCTGAATGATTTGGATGCATTTATTTTTCTCAATGAAAACAGTATTTTCTGAAGAGGAAAAGAAAGAAAAAAGAATGCGACAGACAAAAGAAAGGGAAGTTAATTCCCTATTTACTGAGTTTGTTCCTGATAGCTCTTAATCCATATTTCACAGTGCATTAATTTGCAAATGTTTGCAGATGATAGCAACAAAAATTGTTTTAGTGTTAGAGAAAGATATCCTAAAACCAGACACTTAAATTTGCATTAGAATCAGTTTGAAGTGTTATGGGAGTACTGGTGAGCAGGAAAACTCCTGCTTCTGAAAGGACTCTGAAATCAGGAAAGAGGTAACAAGTACCACTGTCTGGAAGTGAGAACAAAGGTAAATTTTAAAGAAGGATGTTAGTGTGGTGGTGTAACTGCTGGAAAAAATTCACAAAGGAAATTAGGGATTTTTCTAACTGTATGACCGGCCTTCTTAGTTATTTGAAATTAGACAGATGGTTGTTGGCACTTCATGTAATACTTAGAACCCTAGAGCATTTTTAGGAAACAGGGCATTACCTTGGGGTGAAAATATGTTCTCAATATGTTTGATCAGGTGGTGACATTACATTGAACAGGGGCTTCAGATTAAGCTCTCAAAAGAAAGGGGTAACAGAGAAATCTTTTGTTCCACTCTGAACTGCCATCTGCATTTATTTTCACAAAATGACACACTGAAATAAGAACTTTGCATCTTGGCAACGTAGAAATTTTTAATGCTGTCCATTCCTCAAAAAATATCTTCTCAGTTTCTAAAAGAAAAAGTCACCATTGCCATTTTTTTACATTTTTAATCCTATTAGTGAATCAGAGAGGAATTGTTATAAGCAGTTCTAAGAACCTGTACTATGTTTATTAGCAAAAGTATTGTGTTGGTCTTTTTCACTGGCTTGTAGAAGAAAAAATTAATAATAAAAAATTAATTAAAAATTAATAATCACAATCTGGCATCAATATGGTCTTCATATAACACAGTCTAAAAAACTGTTGATGATATATATGCTGAGAAATGATGTATATGCTTAAATGTGTACTTGAATCAGGCCTTTTCCATGTCTAAAGATAGAAGTTAGCTATTTTTTCTCAAGCACAACCTGAGACCGAGACAAGATGATATGTAGGCTCCTAATCTTTTCCTCCATTTAGATCAGCTAACTAAGATGCCCAAGAGCAGTCAGCTCAGCCACTACTTGAAATAAGTTACTCTTTTTGACCTGGGCAGAGCAGGGGTACAAATCTCTGGAGACCACTCCACACCCTTTCATCTTCCATGCCCCTGGGGGTGTAAACACATGTTTTCCAATCCCACTGGAACCAGCTGGCACAGTGAGACCACCCATCCACTGCCAGGGATGGTGGAAAGAGCTGCTGCTCTTCTAGCACTGTCTTTGCCACATCTTTACTGCAAAGCCAGCTGCGTCCCAAAACCAGTGTCCTTGGAAAAACCAATTCTCCCAGCATAATCCATAAGCATCCTGTCTTATTAAGGAAGTTGTTATTTTGCCTGTCTTTTGTTAGAAAGGTATGTGATAATAAAGCTTAGGTTTCCATTTTCTTTCCTCTCCATCTATCACCACTAGAATAACAAAGATACAAAAGCTTAACTCTGGGAGATGAAAATTATTCAAGTGAATAGCAAGTCTGAGTCTTCTCTGTCTGATTTGAAGTCCCTCTCCCTCCTGTTTTCTCGGGTCACTCTTGAGAGTGAAGCTCTGTCAATTATCAGGCATCAACAGAACCAGAAGTAAATCATTGAGTTATATCTATCTGAAGATTTCCTGGTATTGTTTGATCTCCCCCCTCTCTGTGCAAACCACTGGCAATTTTTTTTTTATGTTATTGTCTGTCATTGTCTATTTTTTTTTCACCAGTTTCACAATTAGTTTATCTGAAAGCTGTGCAGGATGTTTTAGGTACCACGCAGAGAGCCTCAAGCTCTCAAAAGTGAAGGCAGCAAACACATAATGCAGGGGGAGAAAAAGATATTTCTTCAGGGGCACTGTGAAACAAACAGACCCCTTTTTTTCAGTTTTGGACAAAATATTTCATGATTAGTACCTCTCCACTGTTCTTTTCTGCCTCTTTCAAAATGTAGTTTTTAGACTTTTTACTTCTGTGGCTTGCAATTTCTATTTATATCATGTAATTTCCCTTCTCTAATTGTATTTCAAGTTGGTCACACTAGAACTGCAACTCTAGTGCTCGATCCATGATCAGTCCCAGTGAAGGGATGAGCCCCATAGCAAGGAAAAAGGGCAATCTTCTCCTCTCTCCCCTTCATCATCATGAACTTCATTGGCAGAGGAAAGTGGAGTGATTGCATCCTTTCTTCTGTTATCCCTCAGGAAGGACATGCTCCCTGTCACCTGCTCCCTGTCACCTGCTCAGAGTACCAGATGCTGCAGGTATGAGCCAGAAGTGTTGTACCCCATCTGCAACTTGATCTGAATTAATCTTATTTGATTTGGGCATTTAGATATGCTGGGAGGCCAATCATTTCTACAGTTGGGGCAGGAGGCATTAGATCTCACTACTCTGCTAAGCACAGCAGGATTGCTGGCCTATTAGTTTTGCAGCCCAGGCTGCTTAGGTTAGTGATTTTAATTTAGGGGAAGGGAAAAGGAAGGACCCTGTACCTTCATTCATGAAGAGAAAGATTTTATTTTTATTCCATAGGGAAGGTTTCCAATACTACTTTAAGTGAAAGAAACTTCCTAAGATACATTTCTTCCACTTCCTCCTCTAACCTATCTGTGATAAGGGGAAAAAAGTGTGAATATAGACCATACTCCAGGTAATAGTATAGAGTAAATACATTTCTTCTAAGTAAGGAAGTCTGAGAATGGGTATGTACTGAAGAAGCTTGGCTAATATTGCCACTGTAACATGTAGAAGTGGATGGGTCATAAATCAACTTCGTTAGAGCTGTAGGAAAAGTGCCTGAAAAAAAAAAAGATTCTAGTATGGCTTGATGATGGCAAAATTGCAGGAAAACCTCAGGCAGCTCAACTGTAACTTCATAAGAAAATGAGATGTCTGCTTTCCCTAGACCTTGCCTTTTCTCAAAAACAGAAGTCACTTTACTTAAATTATTTCCTTAAACACATCTTTCATACATAAAGTGGACACGAATACTCTGACAAAGACTGAACAAGAATAATTTACTTCATCGTTATTAGTGTGCAGGTGCAGATCTGTTATGGAAGACATTTTTAACATAACATTCATTAACAAATTGTATTTGCAATGAACTTCACCTGTGATGCACCTCACTATACTAAAGTGGCTCCAGCATAATATATTTAGAAAGAAATCAGTAGGTAAAAAGTCCATTGCAAATTTACTTTTAGAGACTTTTAAGCATTTTATTTTTCCTAAATAGCTTAATCTAGAAGGCAGAAAGAGTAAAATAGGTTAATATTTTTGCAGAAAAAGCCATTTTCTCATTTATGTATATGTAGCCTGCTGTAGTAGTATCTATTATGTGAACTGCTCAGTGTGAGGCTGAAGAAAAATCTAGTTGTTACTCAGCCTATATTGATCACTATCAGTGGAGATTTGTGTAGTTCTAACTATTACATCTCATTAACTGGCACGTGACTGACACCATAGGCACCACTCCCTCAGGACCATGGAATACTCTGCATAACAGCAAATCCCAGGTGCCACCAACACTCGGGGAGGGATGGAGTCATTCAAGCTTGTAAGGTTTGTTCCCTGCTGAGCCCAGGCCCAAGCAGGTTGCTGTGTACTCACTGGGTTTTCACTGCACTGTTCACCCTTTGTGCTGCTCGAGCACGAGCCCAGGCACAGTACGAATGCATGGGACCAATTCAAATCTGGCCTCATGACTGAGCTAACAAGACAGAGTCTGTTTGAGTTCAGAAGGACTTTTCTGATCCCAAACCAGCAGTCTGGGACTCAGGCTCACTGCTGTAAAGATGCTCCAGTGATGGCTGTCTGAAGGGCTTGAGGAGCACTATCCCAGTCTCAGTCCCACATCCTGACTCCATGGCATCACCTGGCAAAAAGCATCCTTTTCTCCTGTTCCCCATTGCCGATGGTCATCTGAGTCAGTGCACTACAACCAGTCTCCAGATGACATCCTGGCTGCCCTGAAACCACTAAGAGCCTCAGTGTCCAGCACAGTTATCTTAAAGGTGATTCTGGCAGAGCGTTTATTATCTTGGTTGTTTCCTAGCAGCAGCTAGGAAGATGAATTTATCTTGATCCATCATGGTTAGAACTACTGATCCCAGCTCAATTTGACCTGATGGAATGTGGAACCATAGACCATAGTCCAACCAATATACAGGAAGGGTAAATGTGCCAGGTCTAGATAGAATGACTTTTATTCCCAACAGATTTTTAATCTAAGTTGGCACACCCCCCAAATAAATGTCCTTATTTCTGGCCCTGGATATAATACAGCTGTAGCTCCATGTGCTTCCTCAAGCAGCACAGTTAGAGCTGAGCCAGCATGCATAACCCACAGCCCAGGTAGCTGAGAGTCAACTGCACTCAGGGGTGCATTATCTTACACATGCATTTTTTCAGGAGGGCAAGGGATTCAGTGAAGTGTCAGCATTGTGAACTTCAGTAAAAGAACACCTTTGATGTCAGCTAAGTAGCTAACCAAATTATATCCTCTGGGAGCACAGACAATGTAGTTAAAAAGGAACAAAGAGATCAGGTGAAACCCAGAACAGAAATCCTCACATTAGCAATACAGATATTTAACTGGTACAGCTTTTCAGCTCTCCACACATACATTTGCCACTGACATCGCTGCACAGATGTTCAGACAAGGGTGGTGGGCTCAGGTCTGTGGTGATCTGAGAATCTGTGAGAACTGACTGCTTTTTTAAGGGAAAGAGGAGAATACACAAGTCAGCAGCTGTAATTTAAAATGTTCAGCCTTACAGAATACCATGGGGAAAAAGGGTTTTTTTAATTTGAAAATGGCCAGTCAAAATCATGTCTCCAGTGCAGAAAGGTTGGACAAAATGTATTTGTTTAGAGTGGTAAATATCCCAATAGCCAAAGCTCCTTCAGAGCCAGAGGAGAAACCAAGGGAGAGTGGTATTTTGACTCAAGTGGGAAGATGGGCAACCGGCTTTGAGATATTCTGAGGTTTCTCTGTTGAATTTTTCTCTTTTTTTTAAAAAATTCTGATCCTGAACAAAACCTTCAAAACCTCTTTTTGTGTGTGTGTGTGTGTGAAGTACACAGTTTTGTTTTGCTGGCCAGGCCAGGCTGTCAGTTCCTCTGAGGAGCGGAAAGTGGGAACCCACACAGCATATGGTAATAGTTGGCTGCATTGCTGTTCCCAAAGAAAGATGTCTGGCTCTCCTAAAATACAGAGAACCAAAGCATGTGAGGTGAAGTACTGTGAATTAGCACTGATATGCTGTGTAATCTCAGACACCACAGTTATTTTTCTCAGAATAAAACCTAAAGACTCAACAGGACAAGGTACTTAAACACATACTTAAAACACTGAATCACTGAGTGGATCACTAAAATGACTCAATCTAATAGCCTCCTAGATTAGGTTTGTATCAGTATGCTGAAATGAAAGCCTAACTATGCCCTCTCAGAGTTCACATTTGCTAGTAAATTTAAGGTTCACAGGACAGGTGTAAGCAGTGGACCTCTGATTTTCCACTCCACTTGGTCATTAGCTGTCTCCTTGGCTCTGTCATGGGATTTCCTGCCTCTCTCTCTTTACATAACGTTTGGCATGGATTAGGGATGTAGTCTCCAGAGACAATGCCCTGGAGGCTGCATGGACAAGACTCATTGGTGTGGTCTGATCCACAAAAAGGATCTTCTGAAGAGCACAGGGCCAGGTCCTGTGTAGTGCAGATGTAGTTGTCTTCTCTGACAGGAGCTGTCCCAAGGTGCACACAACCCAGCTTTTGCCTCAGGGCCTAGGGAGCAGGGACTGCTGCCTGACCTGCCTTTATTATATGTGGTAATATTATATTTGTAATGGATACACTGTTAGATTTGTAACCCCAAGTCACATGCTAAACCTGTATCATAGCCCTCAGACTGAGTCCTAACCTGGCTGCTGCTCACTGTCTGCCCTGAGTAGCCCCTAAAACTCACTGCCTCTGTAGGATCATTGCAGGTGGCAAGATCTTGCAAAGGATTTACGTGCAGTGTAAATGTACTTGAGCAGGATTGCTTCAGGCAATCTCTTTCAGGCAATGCTCCTTTAAAGGCTGAGCTGAGCTGCACTGGTTACAAATGCTCTCTGGCAAGGTGTTTACCAGCAAAGCTTGTTCCAAGCCTTGCAAGTGGCCAAGTGGATGCTGAAACATGAAGAAACCAAGAGTTCTGCAGTTTTAATTCAAATACTAGCATGTCATTGAAAATTGTCAGCAGCTTCCCAACCTGTTGGCTAGCAAAAGGCCTCAGGAATAAATATTTTACTACTAGCCAACAAAAGTTTTCTGAAAAACCCTCTTCCCTTTCCTTCATCATGACAAACCTGGTGACCTCTGACCCTCTGATTTAAGCAGGCAAGTTGTTAACATAGCAATTAGTGGAAGAGCTTAGAAGCAGGGCAGGGACTTTGACACCATGGATAAGGTACTTGTGGCTTTTGCTGATCATTTTAGTGCATTTACTACATCTGGTTTTCTGGGTTCCCAGGCAACCCGAGCTGCAAGTGCAGTTTTAGATAAAATGAAGGGAATACACCTTTTCAGAGATGATTTACCTGATGCATTTTAGATGTCTGCTCTACAGTGAGATCATCACATCTTGGAGTCCATTGAGTGACTGAAGAGATCTGCATCGACTAGAAAGTGATCCCATAGTGAAACTCTGAGGAGTCAGCTCTACGGTAGGTACCAGTAGGTACCAGTTGGTACCTGCTGCTGCTAGGAGGATGAGGCTCACACTAAATACCTGTCCCAGCAAATGCAGTCAGTCTGAGCCCCAGGATTTTTGACTCAAGCCACATGTAAATGGTGAATGTGGACAATCTGGGATCCCTCTGCTTCCACTTCAGCAATATTGGTGTCAGTAAAAGGTTGGTGGTTTCATTTCATTGAGCAATTAATTGAGTACTGGCTCTGCAGATCTTATTTTTCGGGGAAAAGCGGTCGGCTACCCAGGCACTACAAATCACTTTAATCTCTCTACTTATCTTGGTATATGGAGTGGCTACAACAAAGAATTTAGCTGGCCATCTTTCTTCAGCTGTCAGCTGCTCTGGAGCAGTGGAGAGATTTCTATCTTTTGGAAAGAGCTCTGCAGCTGCCGAATGTCTAAAGCAATTTGGGGACCTGTCCTAGGCTTTCCTTGTGACAGGCATGACTGAAGTGTCACTACAGAGAGGAAGGAAGTGAACTAACTTTCTTCTTCTACTATGGATGTAATCAACATCATTAGCCAAGGGAACTAAGCTGTAAATCTAATGTCATCTTCAAGGTTACTATCAACCAGAGGACTTCTTAGGGAGAAACAGGTTTATTGTGATGAGGTATTTTAACTAACTGCTGTTGTGTTACTTTTGATTATGCTGCCCTGGAACTATAGCAGCTGTTATGTTGCTGGTCATTTCCTACCTGTGTCCCCTTATGTAAGTGCTTATGAGGACAATGTGTGCTGAAAAGCCACAAATCAGAGGAGGGGTTGAAGCATAGCATCGGGGGCCAGAATGTTAAACTGTGGTGCTCCTGGGCCATAGTAATCATAAATCCAAAGATGTTTCATGACAAGACACAAGATTTCTCCAATATGAAGCTTGGCCCTGATGCCTGTTTGTGCACACAAAGGCTGCACCAAATTGTGTAACTTCCACTTTCATATTAGGAAACTTTACACATGCAAAATCTATAGTTGTTCTTGTAAAAAAAGAGCTTGTAAACAGCCACTTGCAATTATGTGCAGAGAGAGCAGCTCACTTTTCAGGACTGACTTCTGCTGCCAAATTTAGGTGAGAAGTAGACTTTAGCAGGGCTTTTTGTATAACCATTTTTAACACAATTGCATGACTTCTCCAACTGTCGTCAGCTGAGACACTGACTCTGCACCTCAAGGTCTTGGGCTATTAGCTCTGCTCTCTGAAGGAAATCTAACATCCTACAGTTGGGCTGAAAAATGAGTACCTTGCATGTTCCATTGTAGCCTCCTAAGTTAAATTTTTGCAATATAAGTTGTATTTCTACTATTTAATGCAAGCTGATAAGACTAGAAACTGGTTTTGTAGAAAACCAGATAATAGCCTCTCCCTAGACTGCATCTTGGTAGAATAATTTCATTTGGTGGTGTCTCATCACAAGACTGATGGCATCATGCCTCTTTGTGGAGAATGGATAATGAAGCACTGCAAGAAAATGCCCTGCCATAGTTTAATTAGGAATAAAATTAATTGTATGCTAACTTGCAACATATGGGTCAGGAAGGAGATTTGCTCTCTTTCCTGTTACTTTTCAGCATACTGACTAATAACCTGTAATATAGAATTGTAATAATTAGAATTCTAGTATATAATGGGCATGAATGTCATTTAAACCAAGCAGAGCTGCTCAGTGGCAGAAAGAAATCTTAATTTTTTTGTAACAAAGTATAGTTGTAGCAGCCATCATGCACATATTTGTGTGAGGAAAGATTAAGATCACATATTACTGCACTCAGGTCTATTCTGAGAAGGTTCTGTGTATTTCCACTAACTGTAAGTAATACAGTGTCAAGTAAATATATCTCTCTCTCACAGAAATCACTGGCTATTGCCTCCTTCTCAAAAAGCAAATGGCCTAGTGTGGAAAATGCTAACGCAGGTCCAATTTCTTGCTTTACCAAGGATGTCTTGAGAAGTGGAAGCAGCCTTTTAGTCTTTCTAGCCTGCTAGGCCCATGAAGGCTCTGAATACTTGACCCTTGGACTTCTAATTGGCCTGATGGCATCTTGCTGTCCCTTGCAATGCCTGGAGAAATCAAGTGCCTCAGAAGGGAGTTCACAACACAGATAGCACCAGGCAACAAGAGATGCAGCTGACAGAAGTATTTCTTACTCTCCATACTTCAGGCACTGAATGCATCACTTTCCTCCCTTCAGGATTAAGTCCTGACATGTATTCTTTCCTTGAGAAATACAGCCAAGATCAATACTGCCTTACAAAGGACAGACTGGAGTAGTAGCAGGGCTTATGTATCACACTTACACCATGTTGGATAATTCAGTAGCACCAATGTTACCTTCAAACGTATAAAGCCTTTAGGAACCACTGTATATGAAGGGTAGTAAGCAACCCAGCAGCCTCCTATTTCTCAACTACTGCAAGTAGGAGCCTAAACCAAAAGCTGCTAGGAGCCGTGTTTTGGGGTCTGGAGAATCTATATTCAAAATGCAATGGAGAAACTGCAAATGAGAGTGACTTTCTTGCTTCCCAGACCTCCCTACCCCAAAAAAGAATCCCATACACGTCAGGTTCACCTTTAGTCTGATGCAGGCATAGTCATCTATGGTAAAAGAAAGCTGAACCCAGGTCCCCCAGATCCTGGTGGAGTGCTTTAAGAAGCTGATTATTTCTGAAAAATGGAGACCACACATCCAATCAAACTGGGTTTTGAAGGAACAAAACTGATGCTTGTTTTTTGCAGGCCACACTCAGCAATACACCCACTAGCTCAGGGTGTGAGAGGCAAAGGGACAAACACAACCATCTCCATGTTCTCCAGGCAGTGCTCCCCACAGAGAACCTGAGACACGTTGGGAATTTAAACATTCAAACTGAAGGTGTTCAGTCATTCATTATCTCTACGCTGAGGTGAGAGGGAAGCAGAGAGTGCTGAGGTTTTATTTCCATCTGCTCCTGGGTGTCTCCCTATCTGACAGAGGATTAAAAGGGTTTCTGAGGGGAAAATACACTGAAAATTGAAAGAAGCATAGTTAGATATGGTGGTAATTGAAGTGCTGTCTCAGCTGGGCAGAATCAGGTTCCAGACAAGTCTATATACCAGAGAAAATCAATCTGAAGGAAAAAACAACTCAAAATCATGAAGAAAACAGAATTAGAATGGAGAAAATTCTGATCTGGTCTGCAACTTCACAGATCTTATAAGAGAACATGCCAATTCAGCACTACACTGAAATGGTATTACCTTCTTATCAAACAAACTGAAAAAGAAAAGCCAGTGCTCTTACAGATCCAAACTACATTATTACCCTTTTTTTTTTCTTAAAAAAAAAAAAAAAAAGGGAGCAAGTCCAGCAAGAAAAATCTGTCGAATTTTGATTTTCTGCTACCACAAATCAAAGGAGAGACTGAATTCTTGTAATTTCTACTATTTTTTTTTTTGTTTTTCTATTCAGTGATCCTTTACAGTAATAATTTCTCACTACTTGAGACAACCTAAAACCAAATTTAACTTTCTTCAGATAAACATTTATAGAAAAAAGAACTTCCTGTTCATTTGTCAGCTTCTTCCCTGTTCAATCAAGTTCATTGAGTCCACAGAAATGCTGGACATGTACTCAAGCAGTCACAGATGACAGCCTAAAACTGTTTAGCTAAATATCTGAATTAATTTTTTTTTTCATATGAAACTTGAAAAACTGACAAAGTACATTTTAAATTCACTACCCAATCCACAACTCCAAAAGTAAGACTCACAAGAAGAAAGGCTCTGGTAAGCCTCCAGAGATCAAAATGGGTTGGACTTTGTCGAGCAGGGAACAAGTAGCTCAGTTACAACTTCCTAGGATGCAATTAAATTCACTCACTGCAAGACTCAATAAATTTATGATGTCATTAGCATCCAGAGGAACTAGCAGCTTGAGAAGAAATGAGATAGATATTGGCAGACACACAGCTGATCTTTCAACTCAGTTTGCTAAAGATACAGATATGATCATTCTGTGCATGTCTGGTGCATGACTGTGTGCCTATACTTTGGACGGGTCTTCCTAAAACCTTTTGCAGGAACTGTCCATTTTAAGCCAGATTTGATGGAGAATTAGTAGCTCAGAGTTATTATAAATACTTAGCCTGGGAGAAGAGGGATAGAGAGGAAGGGGTTGGAGCTTGATGTCAGCTCCTGTTAGAGAACCCAAACCAAGGACATCTGCTATGAACACCCCAGCTGTAACAAATGCTTCAGCAGAACCTTGTCCTGATTTGGAGACCAGAAAGCTCTCTTCATAAGAACCTGTTCTTCATTTCCTTGATGTTTGTGTGGCTCTTCCCCCCTTATGTTCTTCTTCATTGGTAGAAATTTCTGTCTTGGTTGTGCTGCATGATTTGAGAAAAATACAAAGATTTTTAAGTGGAAATGTAACACTCTATTGAAGATAGAATGAACTGTGGGGAGAAAAATAAGGTGTGGGATGGGGGTGGGTGAACCACAACCCAGCAATTTGGAGGAGGTACAGCCATGTAGGGAGGTTTTTTTCAGTGAGGTTTTTTTGTTTCAGCATATGTTTGATTTTTGTAGTGACATTTTTTTGTGATTTCAAATGTTTATTTTAAGATCTCTGTTTTCAAGACCTTGGTGTGGCCCCCAGAGTCAAATGGGTATGTGTTTACATTTACAGCAGTCAACAGTTCAGAACAAATAGTAAGAGCAATTGCATTGCTGACTATAACACTGAAGAACTGTATGTGCTGAGTAAATCTTGATAGCCTTTGACCACAAAACTTAGGCCAGCTGTTCAACTCAGCACTCACAGCATCTGCATATTCTTTGGATCACATCTGCACTGGACAGAGCACATGCTGAATCCTCCTTTACTTTCTTTCACAATCCCATAGATCCAACCAGTGATGGCCTTACCAGAAGTAATTTTCCTGAAAAGAACATAAGACTAGGCCCAATGACTTTAAAACAACAACTGGAATCTGGGTTTTCTTTTTTGCAGTAAATAAGCATTCACTTGCAATGGTTGCTAATGCTGGGTGCTGTTTCTGTCTAACATTTAACAAAGAAAATGAGAAGAGTTTTATTTGTAAGAACTATCTCAACAACATACCTCCCAATTAGTCCTACTCTGATGAGTTCTAAATGTAACCTGTCAGCAAGAGAACATGAGTGGCTTAATTTTTTTGTCAAAATAAAAGTATGTCTGAACTGCTGGAGAGCCACCCATTTGTAGTGTGAGGTTAATGTGTAGGGCTTGACTCTAATGCTACAGTCGATTGTTTTCATTTTTCTCATTTTGAATAATTCATCGGTAAAAGGATCAAGTTAATTTCCCCTCTTCCCTTCCCAGTCAGACTGTAATTAACAGAGACTACATTCCTTATGAGGTTTTACAACTTTAAGTACATAAGCTACACTGTGTCTTTGTTTAAAGCACTGGACAGCCTCTTTTTTTTTTAGAATTAGGTACTGTCTGCTTGTATTGCAAGATCTTTCAGCTTATTGTTGGATTATTTTGACTTTCTATAAAGCATCATAGTGCAAATTATTCCTCACTGATCTCTTATATGGAGGTGGAGGGAGACACCTTTCACCATAGACAGAGTCTATGTTTCAAAGTAACTGGTTGTTAAATGTTGATCGTTTAAATTAACAAGAGCCTTCTCGTCAAGTTTGGTGTCTGTTTTTTTTTGGTTTGGTTTGTTTTCTTTTAAATAAGTTCCTATATAATTTTCACTTTTATTTATTCATTTATATAAAAGTACTTCTGTAACTGATTTGATGAGGGCAAAAAATAAGAAAAGGCATTTACACCTGCAAGCAACACAGGATTAATTCTGCTAACTGCTATAGCAATGATTGCTTTGCTTGCTGTCCTTGATACAGGCAGCATCTGTCACCTTAGAGGTATTTTCTGTCTGTCTATACATTCTCCTGAATGTATCTGCTGTGGGATTCCCCACCTGTCTTCCCAGACAAGTAAAAACTTCCTGTGCAGTGATGCCACAAGTCACTCACTACCCCTGGGTAGACAATATACCCTGCTTTAGAACCAAACAAACCCAGACCAAATAAAGAGAAAATAAACCTTAGCTAAACCACAACAGAGGTAGAGGTTGAAATCCTCTTTTAGATAGAATATGTTATAATGTATACTTCCAGGTTTTGCACTACAAGGCTGCTTGCAGCTACAACAGTGTTTGTAGATGGCTGCTAGCCCTTGGCAGCAGGCTTTAGAGAAACTATTAGCTTGGAGTTAATTTGAGGTGCTTGAAGATGCCATCTTACTGTGTTGATGAGGGAAGGTTGACCTAAGGGCTGATTGTAGCCTCAAGTTTTTTGAGAGCCACAGATTTGACCCAAACACCTTTCTCTGGTGGGTTGAATGTCACGTTGTAACTTTCTGCTCACAGGTGGGATGGGGATTGCAGGTGAAGAGTAGAGGAAGGGCAGGACCCAGGGTAGATCATCAGGCCAGGTGAGTCTCAAGGACCTGCTGGAAGGACGAGATGAAGGAGAACATGGTCAGAGCCACATTTCACCTAAATTCAGACTGTAATTAATATGCAGTACAATCTATATTTAATATAACGTTAAATTCAGACTGTAATAACTCCATCTAGAACCAGGGTTCAGTAGTAAAATACAGACCATAAGCTACACGAAGGTGTTTTATTCAATGGATGAACAGGCAATTCTTGCAACCACAAGCTGTGCCTGAACTCTTCTGAGGTCAGCTTTGAAACTCTGGAGCTGCAGCAGGTATTGTGAGAAATGAACCATGTAAAAGCATCTTGACTAGTGTGAAACATGACTTGCGTCCAGCTGCTTTTCAGGGTCTGTCTTTGGGGTCAAGTTTGACATCACAACACAGAGCAGGAGCTGCAGTCTTATGTTAGAGGCTGCCCAATCCCATCTTCCTGCACAGAAGAGCCACCAGTCCTGCTCTTCTCCTCACTGCTTCCTCCCTGTGCTGGAGATAAGCAAAATTTGCCCCAAACCATGAATTCAAGCCTAAATACTGCCCTCTGGTGCACTGCTGCTGAAGGGGAAGGAAGATCTGCTAAAGATTTATCTTTTTGTACAAAATTAACGCACTTCATTTCCACCTGTATTTCTTTGTCCACCAGGTTGCAGAGGTCATTGCTACGTTTCAGCAGACAAACTTGTTTTGCAAAGCAGAACGTGGGTATTAGGGAGGTCTGTAGTATTTCAGTTGTGGTTGCGAAGGGGTACCTCTATTTTTGTGTTCTTCCTGTGTTAGGGGGTTTGTTGTTTGGGTTTTTTAAGTCTCAGTGGTAAGCAATAAATTCTCTTTTTGTTGCTTTACAGATTGTGTTTCTGTGCTTGTGGATTCAATGCAATTTGTGATAAATATAATGTACATTATGTCCAAGACCAGTATACTGAAAGTACAAGGTAAAGTACTTAAGAACTGATAGATGGAAGATGGAGTGGATTCCTGGGCAATTGCTCCAAACATGAGCAATGTGACATTTCAATAACTTCAATGCTGAGTAGCTTTGGGTACCTGGCACAGTGATCTGTAGAAATAGACTTTTAAGCTCTTTGACCTCTTCAGATCTTGTTGAGGCCATGATGGGAACAGGATTCTAACCTCAGGCCATTGAGTTGCATTGTTTCATAGTGTTGAAATGAAGCATAACAGATACTTCACTCAAGCTCACAGGTCACAGATATACCAACCTTTCACCACCAAGGAGAGATACCACAGAAGGGAAATACAGATTAAATTCTTCTGTCATTTTCATTGGCTAATTACACCTTCACCAGCTTTGGAAAGAAGGTTATAATGAGGTGAGTGTTGGTCTCTTCTTCCAAGTTACTAGTGAAAGGACAGGAAAAAAAACCAGCCTCTAGTGCTACAGGAGGTTTAGATTGTATTTTAGGAAAAAAATATTTACAGAAAGAAGAGTCAAAAATTGGAACAGTCTGCTCAGGGAAGTGTTGGAGTCACCATCTCTGGAGGCATTAATAAAAAGCATAGACATGACACTTAGGGACACGGCTTAATGGGCATGGTGGGTTGACGTTGGGACTTGATGATCTTAGAGATATTTCCAACCTTAATTATTCTACATTCCTATGATTTGTGCCTCTGTACACCTGACTGCAGTTTTCAAATACTGGAGTTTAAAATATTTGAATTTAAAATTTGCCTTTTTTTTTTTTTGGCTTATAGAAGTTGCAGGTTTCAACAGCAGTTCTTGGTAGACAACAGGAATTCTTTACATTTAGTTAACAGGGGGTTTGTTATTGACTCTAACAAATGGGCAAACATGCATGTGATGATGCAGTCAAAAGAGAATATTTTACATCAATTGTATGGGCTTAGAGTTTTGGGTTGAAAAAGTTTTTGAACAAATTAATTTTTGAAATTTCTCTTCCCACTCAAGAACTGGAGGGCAAAGGAGGGTGGAATCCCTTTGAACCAGAAGAGACTGTCCAGAGAGAGATGTGGGGGACTGTTTGTCTGCTGGGGGGCTGTGGAATAGACAAACTGGAGGGACCTGCTGCAGGCTGGAGGGACATAGGTTCCTCATTCTCTGCTTTGATTGCCACTACACTTTGGGCAAGTAAAAAACTGAAAATGCAGTTCAGAATTCAGAAGCTGCTGCTAATTGATTCCTTCAGGAGCCTAATGCAGGTCTTTTTAAAAGCACCTGATTTTAGGGAATGAAAGCTCACGGCTCAGCATTTTGTGAAATTAGGAAGGTCATTCAGGCTGGTTGTCCAACAACTGAAGCATTCAGAGTAACTCATCTGGTTTCAAGAATCTTGGCTTAAAACATCTTTTTGCTATTCTTTTTCCATCTAAGCAAACTCTTCAGTTGCCTTGGGGATACTGTGTGTCTGTGTTGCACATCCTTCATGCTAAAATGTAGTTCACATAGAAAAAAAATTAAAATTAAAACTGCTTGGGAATTTTCCATCAAAACTGTCCATTGGAAAATGCTGTGTTTTCAACTCAGTAATGGCAGTGTGGACTTCCTCACCTCCCCAAAGAAAAAAACAACAACCAACCAAACAAACAAACAAAACAACCTCTAAAAAAGTGGGAAAAGACTTTATATTTTTGTTGTTGTTGTTGGGAAATGCTAATGTTCTAATTTCAAAATACTACTATGCCTTATCAAAAATTCTGATTTGGTGGACCCAAGGCTCCTTATCTTTCTCTGATGCTCATCCACAGAAGGACTTGAGCCCCCATGCTGGGTTTCCTACTGCTTCTTCAGAAGACAACTGTTTTGCAACATGACAGACAAGGAGCAACTAAGAAGTCCAGAGAAATGGACTTCAATTATTGTTCCCATGGGCAACTCTACAACATTTTTCAACAACTATTTACTTTATTTGGACAAGCTGTGTATCTTGAACTTTTAGTTAATGTTTCTTCCTGAAAATCTTGATTTGTTTTTCTAATTTTTTTTTTCCTCTCTCTCTCAAAAATCTTCCTTTCAAAGCAGATCTCCCTTCAGTCTGCTCTAGAAAGACAGTTTCTCCAGAGAAGCAGCTAGTGAAGCTTTTTTTTTTTTTTTATCCACTTATTTATATGGATCTTGCAGACTGTTGGACAGCTGTCAGAAGTGAGCTGTAGTTTCAAAATGTCAAAATGGTGACCAGTGAGAAAGTCAGCTGTGGTCTTCAAGAATACCACCCAACTCTTCCATGGCCAAAATGGTGCACCATCTTGTGGTCAGAAGGATTATGGCATCACTGCAGAAACCCCTCTCACCCTTACGAAGGTGGTGCTAGGGGTTTGGTTAGATAGATACCCTACAAGTTAATGCAGACATACCAATTTTTTATCTGCTTCGAACAGCTTTCTTTTTCTGTAAAGGTGATATTTGAATAAAATTATTTCTCATTGATTTATTAAATCAATAGGCATCATGTAGTCTTAATATAGTCTCAAGAATATTTGATGGCAGAGTTTATTGGATGATTTTTCTCACATTTATAAGCTGTGTAAATTATGCAATATTTTTGTAACATGTCATATATCATGATGGGATTTAATATCTCATATATATTCTCATGCCTGAAAGTAATGTGGAGAGATGTCTTTGAAAGGCCATTAAGTATAAATAAATTAGAGTGAGAGCTAGAGTGGTACTGATGAATAACATCCCTCAATAAGGAGACCTCGTAGGCTAAATGGGATGAGTAAATTATTACTTAATAATGCCATGCTTAAAACATTCCTGATAGTTAGGACATCCACCTGGGAGTGTTCATACAGCTGGCCAAAGGACTGCTTACCCAGCAGCTGTGTAACATAAAACACAATGCAGTTCCAGAAGCAAGCACAAAACCCCAGAAATATTAAACAGCCTTTATCACCAGACTGCAGATGATGATCCCCTTGGATATGTGCTTTCTAACTTTAACTTTTTCTAACTAGTTTCTCTGCTGGGCAAGTTCATAGCTTTCAAAGGATGCAGGTTAAGGGCCTCAGGTGGGACTTTCTGGAAAAATCTCTGGTGCCCAGGGAATTTAGGAACCTGTCGGATCTACAAAATATAAAAGTGGTTGGATGTTTTCTAACTGACTTGGGTGTCAGTTAGACTTCCTTCCACTGAAGTCTTTCACCAAATCTAGTGTGCTGCCTCTGCTCTGGGTTCTCAGGGCAGCTGCAAAACTGATCTGCAGCCTGCAGAAAATGTGGATGATCCAAGGAGCTGAAAGGACTCAGTGGATCAGCAGCTGAGCCAAAAGCAAAGCTTGGTCTCTTGATTCCAGGCTTGTTATCAGTTTTTGAGCTATCACTTCCTCATGAATTCTGAGAGCATGCTGAGATAAATAGGCAGGGAAAGGCACGTGGAGTATTGTGGGCAAGCAAAGGGGTTCAGAATCTGTGGAATTTATCACTGCTTGCTTTTAAAGCTTCCTTTTGTTATCTGATAGCCTTGTTATCAGAAGGCTAACAATCACATCAGTGTTACTCTGCACTGGCATTTTCCCCATCTTAACATCAGCTTTGAGTAATCTCTGCTGGTAACAATGAAAGGAAAGTAAGAGTGGAGACTGGCTCTTCACAATTTCACTGCAGAGCCACCAAACCTAGGACGGACAGAACAGGTCCAAGTGCTGCTGAAGTTCTTCTGGCTTCCCAGCATTTTGCTAAGTCCCAGAGCACAGTTTCAATGGGTGATGCTCAGCCTTATCTGCAGTTATAATTTTTCCATAGTGCTACTATGTGTGCTACTGAGTTTTTACCTATATTGCTGTAATAAAGACTGAAAAATACTGTGAACCTCCTCTGTATTGCCATCATGAGAAGAACTGCAAAGATCAAGCCAAACTCTGCATTAACTGTGTCCACTTGAGTGGATTCAAAAAGCTCAGTCAGGCTCCTGGCTATGACTAAATCATCTAATTATAGCCTTCCCGTGCTGTGCTTTTTGCATTCATTCCTGATCTATCATTGCATTGATTTTTAGCATTGTGTTCTTTAGCACTTTGTGGTCTCAATTTTCACATCCTCCTCATCTCCTGTGCTCTCCACTTCTCTGTGCTCACTGCACATTGACCACTTGTCTTTCTAAGCTTTTTCCTAAACCAGGATTTTAATCACATTTCTCAGTGATTAAGAGCAAGGCAAACCTTGATTGATGATTTCAGCAACACTTTGTACAAGTTCACATTAGAGTTGCTGTGGCCCTGCACTCTGGCTTTGGACCTGTACAAACTGGATGTGACTGAAGTAAGTCACAAGGGATGTAAAAAATTGCAAAGTGGCAAAGTGTTAGGCTATTTCAGGCATCTTTCTACTGAATATACTGGTGAAGGAAATGAGAAGTGTTGTGTCTTTGCCATGTTATTGTGAAAACCTGAAAACCCCTAGAGTTTACAGAGCAGTGATACCATGCCACAGAGAGCTTAAATTCAGATCAGAAGAGGCTTTTGGGAAGAATTTATAAACATTGGGAGATGTTTCAAAGTCCTCATCCAAGTCTGAGCTAGAACTTGAAACTAGCTGAATATACCAGTGGTGGCAATTCTGCTGTTTCATCCTTGAGTTTTGTAACAGATGTTTCTCAAAAAGCCTCAACTTTTGGAATGAGGACAAATACGTAAAGCTATTGAATTTGATTTTTATTTTCTCTTAATTTTAGAGTTAATCTGTGAAGTATGAATTTGAAGAACTCAAAAAAGCACTTGACACATTATGAAATTTTATGACATAATTTTGGCTTTAAAAATTATTTTTGTTTTTAAATCTTATGTCATGGTTGCATGAGTTTCCTTGCATCCGTTTTGCATAGCTCTCACTCACCTCCAAAGACAGATTAACTCTCTTACTAAACGTACCCAAAAAGTATGACTGAGATTCCTTTTTAATAATGCTCTCAGCTGAGCTTATATATAATCCTTTTCAAAGTGTAAAATGCCAAGGGATGTTTATATGCTACAGCTTATATGACAGTATATTTTTGCTCCTCCACAGTTCACTGAACAGCCTAAGAATACTAATCTATAAATCACTTACTTTTCTCACAGGCACTTGGAGACTTTTGTGCTGCATTTAGGGTTCCTCACTGAAAAAAAGAGGCAGATTATGCTTGACCCTGTAGGACTGTATAGATCCTGCTTTAAGGAGATTGCAAGTGGATGGGGCAGAGGTGGGATCTTTCTCCCTGCCAAGGGTTAGTAAACATCATCATGCTTACTCCTTTTTCTGAAAGCAAATGCCTTCTCCTGTGAACTCTTCCACCCCCCCCACTTGGAAGCTGCTCTTTTCTATATAGAAGTGAGGTCTAATGCCAGAAGGGTTATCTTGGTTTAAGGAGAGAATGGAGATTTTCATGAGTGGGGCAGGCACTGAGCAGAAAAAAAAACAACAAATCCAAACAAGAGGAAGCAGGAGAATTTCCGTGGCTCTTCCTGACAGGGAGTAAGACCCAATGTGGTCTATAGTGCAAACAGCCTCCCTGCCTCTCTGACAGACTGGCTGCAGAATGAAGAGAAGGCTGCATCTCTGAAAGGGTAGAGCAGTGGGGCCTTTCACATCCTGCTTTGCTTCTGGACAAAACTCTGATACACCAGCATGGAGAACATGATCAGTCTGTTCAAAGTGCAGAGTTTGTTGTGTGAGAAAGCATGTGCAGGCAGGAGTAATTTTGATTTATTTTTTTTTTTTCGGCTGAAGAATTTGCCTTTAGAGATGGGAAAATAGTAAAGATTTTTCACCTGCTCCATGCAGTGGCCAGAAGGGTTTGCAATGAATTTTAAATCTCTTTGGGCAGTTTTCATGCTTATCTCTTTTTTTCAAAAATTGTTGTGCATGTTTGTACAACTGGAAATAATTTCAGGGACTTGAGCATGTATCAGTGAAATAAAACATACTGAGAGAATACAGTGTAGCCAGGGACCATCAAATATACCCCTCAAAGTCTATAATTGGATTTATAAGAGGACATTTTCCTTGGGAAGATTTGAAAACCAAACCACTGAACAGAGCAATCACAGCATCAAGGTTCAAATTTTAACCAGTATCAAACAAACAAACAAAAACAACCAACCAACTGACAAACAAAAAGTAAAAGCCATCAGAGGGATGTACCAGGGAATAGTGGTATTTGGGGTTGAGCAAACCTGATGCTCAGCCAGGGCAGCAGCATCCACTGCTCATGGAGGCTGGTGGGACATCCCTCCCTGAGGGGGGGTACACCTTGTTTTAGCAAAGCAAGAGGAGAAATTGCAAGATTAAGGACCAGAGTGTGATCAGTACAATATGAGAGCTCCTTGGAGAGGAAGGACCGACACTGAAAAGATGATTTATTCCTTAGGAAACCTGTTTCTTATATCAAAGCAGTCATTAGATGTCTGCTTTTCTCAATATCACCGTGCTTTGCTGACTGGGTGGGAAGTTTGTCAGAACACTGAGGTGTTGGGACCTCTCTTCTGCCTCAGAGCTGAAATGCTTTAACAGTTCAGCTTCTAACTTTCCTTTCTTCTGCTGTCTGCCCCTGTGGTGGTGTCTCTAAATCCATTTTAGCTGCAGGGCTGGAAAATACAGCCAGCTAAGCGTGTGATGGGAATGTATGTACCCTTCAGAAATGAAGGAGCTGGGATTCTCTAAAGCAGCGTTAGCTCTGGTGTGTGATGAACAGCCAGGACATTGCTGTTCTGGAGGCAGCACTGGATGGCCTGAAAAGGGAGCAGCATCCAGAAAGGGTTTTATTTATTTAAAGGTTTTAAAGTATGCAGCAGAAGAGTAACAAAAATACCTGAAGCAATCCATTCTGACAGATTAACCCAATTTGATAAGATGAAGTGTGGATGCTTTTTAGCCTTGGCTATCCAGATTTTCTTACTCAGTGGCAAGGTGTGCTGTGTTTTGTCTGTTGTTGGGTTGGTTTTTTGTCTTGTGGTTTTTGGTTGGGGTTATGTTTGTTTGTTTAGTTGGCTGTTTTTTTGTTACCCTCCCCTACTCTGGGAACTTGATTTCACAAAGTTTTTGTTGCAAGACCAGAGGAAGCAGGGTCTGGCCTCATGGGCTGAAGTGAAGGGGTGGAACAAGCACAGGAGAAAGTAGGTGGATAATGACTCCGAATGAGGGTTTGATTGTTTGTTTAGTTGAACACTAAACAACATGATTGACTATGTTCATAACAATATAAACATTATTATTTTTTTTTAATCAGCAAAGTAGTGTCGGATGTGCAGCACTTGTTTCACAAACAAACAAACAAATACAAGCGCCCTGAACATGGGGCACACCTGGAAGAGAAGTCAGAAATGAAAAAAAAAAATAAGACCCAAATCCTCCGGCTCGGTAGCAAGTAAACATCTGTCAATCAAAACACAACCAAGCATTGATTTCACTGCATACAGCCGGATAACTGCCCCGAGCACCAGCGGAGCAAAACCCGGACAGTTTTTACCGCTATTCCCCGCACCAGGGAGGGGATGAAAACCAAAAAATAACACCCAAGAAGTGAGAGCTCCCCAGGGAGCGGCGGCTTGGCTGAAGCGGCGGCGGAAGAAGCGCGTCCCGCGGAGTGCCGCGCACCCTCCGCCCGGTGCCGAACGGACCCTGCGGCCGGTGTGGAGCCGGCCCGGCCCGGCCCGGCCCTCCCCTCTGCCGCGGCGGCCCCGGAGGGCGGGGGGCGGGGGGCGGGCAGAAGCGGCCTCGGCTCTGCCGGGGAGGGCGGGGGAGGGAAGCGGTGGCGGGGACGGGGAGCAGGGGGGGGGTGTAGCGGGTGTTGTTTTGGAACCCGGAGCTCCGTCAGCGCGCAGGGTCCCGGTGCGGGGGCAGGGTCCCGGGTGCGGGGGCAGCCCGCCCGCTCCTTCCTTCCTCCTTTCATCCGCTCTTCCGCGGGTGCGTGGGGTTGCGCGGGGCTCTGCGCCCGGACCCCAACTTTCTCTGCCCGCCCGCCCGCCCGTCGCCCCCAGCATGAACCAGACGGCCGGGGTGACCAACCACGTCCGCTGCTCCAGCGGCAAGGGGGCCAAGGTAAGACCGACCGCGGGGCTCCGCGGGGCGCGTATCCCGGTGGGAACGGGGCTGAGTGGGATGCGCATCTTGCGGGGGATGCCCGGCTTCCCCCGCCTCTTCTCCCGCTCCCTAAACCTGTAGCTGGGAACGTGTAACCCCGGCCCTGGCAGCTGCCCCCGGAGCTCCCCGCCAGTCCAGCACCTGGCAAAGTTCGGCAGCTCTTTCCGCGGGTGCGGAGCCCCCTCCGGGCAGTGGTGCTGGGCGCGGGTGAGGGGGGTGGGAGGGGGTAACTGCGCCCCGCCGGGTGACACCTTTAGGCTGTGGCTCGGGGAGGTGTTAAACCGGGGGTTTTAGGGTCCGAAGATGCTGCGTCCTCAGAACCCCAAGTGCTGGGACGGTCCGAACTTGTGCTCCTGCTTCAAATGGGTTAAAATGATTCGGAGGTAAAGATTTGGGCTGGTATGTAGTGTGGGATCAGGTGTACCTTTAGTTGCTGCTTTTGCTTCTTTGCACAGCCAGCATTAAAAATAAAATAACTGGTATAAAACACCTCATCGTGCACTCTGCTGAATTCGACAGAACTGGATGCTCACACCTGATCCAGATCAAATTTGCATTAATCTTTTTTATTAGTAATGAACATGGCCCTTACTTTCACAGCACTGATACACTGCAATATAAGCTACAGGCATGTGGATGAATATTCCCTCTTGAAGACAATTCTGTTGCTGCTTCTGGAAATCTTTGAAGTGTTTCTATTTCTGCTTCATGGTGGACTTTGCTCCCTCCCCTGAAGTTTTCAAATGTCTGAGGTTAACATTTTGTAAAGGGACATGATTCCCTATGAGTTAGTGGGACACACCTTAAAGCCGTGCAAAACTTACTTTTCACCAGAAATGGTACTCTGTTAACTTTTTATTTTTTTTTTTACTTCTGAATACTGTCATTGTGTTCCATCTCATGTAAAGTTGTTTGAGATTCTTTAGCTGCCACTCACCTGGTTGGGTACTTAGTGTCTTGTCAATGCAGACCTGATTCTACAAACTCAGGCACACATATTTACCTCAAGCCTCTCCTTCTTTAAAGCATATGCAATTATTCCTCTTTTTTTTTTTTTTTTTTTTTTTTTTTCTCATATGATCTTTTTAGGATTAAGCCCACTAATCATAAGGCTATGCGAGTATTAAAAGATACAACATGATGAGGGCTGTGGAAGCACACAGGCAGATTAGATGAGTCTGCTGAAATTATTTGCTTAGCCCATGACTAATCATATATTCAAAGTTAAACCTGTGCGTAAGCTCTTTGCATAATTCGTGGGCCTCAAACTGAAAGTTCTCCATGGATCTTGCATGTAATTTCAATGTTGGGCCTCCTTTATTTGCAGTTGCTGGTTTTCATTGAGTTTTGAGTCAAACAGCTAAGGTTATTGCATATCAGTAATAATCTATTGTATCAAGCTACTGACCTAACACTTTAACCCAGAAAGAAGAGATAGGGCTGGAATGGGTATATTATTAGCACATAGTAATTGATACATTTGTTTTTTTTTGTCTTCACCTTATTTTCAGATGCTGTAGGATGGGGATATTTTTTCCATTGGAAATAAATATATTTTTTCGTGTCAGAATATTGACGTGATTTATGGTTTCAGGTTTTTAATTATAACATAGAAAGCTCTATGCATGAATGATTCAGATGCAATGAAACCTTGCAGAGTTCTGAAATGAGTTTATCAAATAGGGCTGAAAAAACAATTGATCTGTAAGAGGTTGGTGATGGAGTAGAAAATAGGCAGAATAGTCAAGTTTTTTGTGACACTGACTTCTAAAGCACAGAAGTACTTGTGAGATGTTTAATATCTGGATTTTTTTTTCTGAAAAACAAAATACCCCCAACCAAAAATAAGACAGCAAAGCCACAAGCAGGGCCTGTCTGATTTTCCTAATCTCCTAACTTTTTAACTCACTAATTTTAACCAAAACTGACAGATCAGAAGAACTGTGTCAAATGTGAACTTACTCCAAGTGTCATGGAAATAAATTGCTTAATAGAGGATTATTTAATACCTGAGTAGACGAAGAAACAGGAAGAAATCAGCCCATATCTTCTTCACTTGCCCTGTCCCAGCATCCCAGTTAGCATGCAGCTGTAGGTACATCATGGGCTGTCCTTTGCCCATCATAGCTTGCATGAAAAAGGGAGGGAATGAGAAAAAGAAAGGAGTATAAAAGAAACTTCCAAAAGAACTGGAAGTTTATTGTGGAAGAAGAGTAGCCACGGATGAGTTGGGGTATTTGCAAGAGGGAGTAAGTTGAGCAAATAATGCAGGGCAAAAATCCATCATAGATCAAAGACTTGTTTCCACTGCTGGTGAAACTGCTTGTTAGGTTGTTGGGGTTTTTTCCCAATAAAAATATGTTGTCATTATTGTGTAGACTCAAAGAGCTGCAAATTTCAACTCACTTGGGCAGTGTCAGTCTTCTTCCTTGCTTTCCTGTTTCTTCTCAATAGGTAATAGGCATGCAAATTTCTTTTGCAAAATTTACAGCTTTACACAGTTGTGATGAGCAAGGGAGAGAACATTTTAGAGGAATACAATTAAAGCCCTTAAGTTGGTAGCTTGCTTGTACTTCCAGATTCTAGTAATACATGCCCACTAAAAATATAGTTGGTGAGTTTTTTTGTCATTTCTATGTAACACTTTTTAGCTTGTTTTAACCAAGATCTAGCTCTAAGCCACTTGAGAGTGCCATTGACAGACAGTGATTTATTGACTAGAGAGAACTATTTTTGAGAACTAGTTTGTGTACATACAGATTCTAGTGCTCTTTTTTCCCTGCCTGTGACTAATCCCAGTGCCTTTCCTAAGATAATTTGTGGGAGGAAGGCAAGAGGATTCACCCCAACGCTTTAATGAAAAGCTTAATGACAGGAGCATTTCTGATATGTTTGGGTGGTTGGGGTGGTGAGCCCTATAGCTGCTGAGGGTCTGTACAAAACCAACCACCCCTTTTGTGTGGATTGGGAGCAAGTTTTTACTCTGCGTAAGAAAGTACACTTTCTTGAAAAATTATTCAGATGCTGGCATAAGAATTCGGGGTTCAGATCTCAGCTGTCACATTTGAACAGATATCTTGAATTAATTAACGAGGACAAACTCTATTTTCCTGTACTGTATGTCAGAGCTCCTGGCTTTTGGCATTTATTCAGCAGTCCAGAGCCCCATGCCAGCCAGTGCAAGGCACAGAAATTGTGTCTTAAATTTCACTTCTTTTCTTAGATTAGTACAGAGGAAGATGCTGTGAAAAGGCACTACATTTCCTGTTGGGATTCCCAATTTCCTCTGTCTTCAGGGATGGAAATACACGGAAGACATTGGGAATAATTTCTCTGTTTAGAAACAACTCTCTCTGGGGTCCTCCATCTGGGTACTGTGGGTGAGGAGGTGTTCTATGGAGCAGGGTTTGTGGATCTGGTGTCCTTCTAACTGTTTATGAGGTTTCAGAGACCCACCAGCTCCCATCCTTTTGGAGACTGTTGTATCCATTAGGAAACAGACTTCTCTGCAGCAGGAGCCCTCCTGTCTCTCCGTTTGGAGAGGGGCCAAGGCAGAGTGCAGGGCTGTTCTTTGGAGTGGGGAAAATGGAAAGCCACAGTATCTGCAGGGGAGAGGGGGATGTACTGTCTCTTTATTTTATATGGAAACTCATTTAGCCAAACCCTTGGCGGCTGGGCACAATTTGGAGGGTAAGGTCTAAACACCCAGCTTTGTACAGCAGCCTCAGCTGTACATTAGTGCATCCTGTTTGGCACAACACTGCTGCCGATTCCATCTTTGTCAACTTGTCTCTGACTGTATTTTTGAATGGCTATAGCTGGTGTAGCTGTTTTGTGTGCAGCTCAGTGATGGACATGGTCAGTCTATAACTCTGAGACCCACTGTCCTCTGAGATGTCAGTCAAGCTTCTTTGGCATCTCACCTTCAGTTTATGGCCCCAGCAGCATGTCACTGATGGGTACCCAAATAGCTTAGGTGTGTTGTGAGGGTAATGCAGTCTTTTTGCAACCTAAATTGCACTCATGTTTTGTTAGACATTTGAATCTTTCCGTAGATCTAGACTTTGACCTATGTGTAGGAGAGAAGTTTTTTTCTGTCCCAACAGGAGTGATGAAACTCACTCAAGCTCTATAGTAAAATGGAAAAGAGCTGAGCTAATGGTGCAGGTTTCCATCATGGATTTCCTAGATGTGACTTATAGGACACAGTCTGAGCTATAATAAGATAATAAACAACCACCCTTCCTATCTAGGCTTTAAGCATGTGAGCATCAAGAAAAGATAGTTGAATGGTCTTGAATAACTGTAACCTGACTTTTAATCAGCTCTAGTGAATGTTTGAAGATAACAGCAGATTATGTGGACAGTTTAACCTTTTTTTTTGTCTTTTTAAGGACAGCCATTTGTACTAATTAGGAATACTGGTAGGTAAGAAAATGGGTGTGAAAATAACTCATCGAGTAATTTAAAGTCTCTGTTAAAATAAAGTTCAATCAGTTAAGCTGAGCTGGAAATACAGTTTTGATTGTACCATTTGATTTCCCATTGTTTTGGAAAGAGCAAAATTAAACTGTAAGAAAAGCAAACTGATGATGTGGGGTGTTAGTACAGAACTGAATATTTGCAGGGAGTTGCCCTGATCTAAAGGGACAATGCAGTGTTTGTACAGCCATGGTCAACAGGGCAATAATGTCCTTTTAATAGGATATAAGAGAATTTGGTTTTAGTAATTGGCTGTTCCTTAAATAAGTTATAAGAAATTGTGCCATCTACTCTGGATTAATCTAATTTTTTTCTTGTATGTGAACTATTCTCCTCATATGAATTCCACTGATTTCAGTTCAATTATTCCTTATTTGTGTTAGTTTAATTGCAGAGGGATTTAATACAGCTGAAGTTAAGGAAACAATAGAGCCACAGCATTTCTAGCACTCTTGGATGCATAAAATGAAGATCAGGAAGCTGTGGTAGCTCCTCTGTATTATTGCTGAAGTGGAAACAAGTTCAGTTTTACTTGCAGATTGCATCTGACTGTGTGTGGTAAGTTACTGTGTTATGGGCACAGCTGAGCAGTGTAGTTTCCAGTTGTCCAATTTTAATGCTCTAGTGGGAATGCAAGGTTGACTACCACAACTAATAAGTACTAAAGTAGGACTTGATGTAGCTGCCAGGGCTTTAAAACATCATCAGTAAGCTATCTTTGAGATCCAGCCTAGCTCAGAGGGTAGAGATTACACTTTCATCTCAAAACATGAACTTTTCAGAGTATTCTAATACAGCATTGCTTGAGAGGTCCAGACAAGGTTGAAGCACAGTCTTGCTGGATGCTGGAACCCCACGTAGACAGAAATGGCTTTGCCTTCAGAGTGTTTATGGTTTAAGTTGTCAATTAGAGGCCAAAAAGCTGGGAGAAGGAGAAAATTAGTTTAGTTTTACAGGCAGTGAAGTAAGGTGCTGAGTGTAACCCACCAAACCTACCAAGCTCAACAGAAAAATAGTGATATCAAATTCTGTGGAAGTGCAGGCTAGGTAGGGAGGATAGAGTGAAGCTGAGCTTATCTGCCATGGAAAATGTAGGCAGTACTATCCACTGGCCATTTCAAAGCCAACTGGCTCATCAGTGTGTGCTCCTGGAATATTCTGTCTGCGAGACACATTGTCCCTTGCCCAGTACAGGTGTCAGCAGAAAAAAACTGTGGGCAAAGAAGGGGGAGAAATCTGTAGACTTGGGTCCTTTTTCTGTTAGGAAGCCAGATGTTATTTTGGCTCCTTGTGGAACAAGGTTTTGTCTTGCACATAGGGTGTAGTGTTGATCTCTTTCCCCTGTACCAGTTTGTGTAGATCTTCAACCTTCTTTTTCCTTTATTAGTGTCTTCTAAAAAGCTGCAGAGGCAAAACTTGTCAAAACCAGGAACAGTGAACTCTAAATTAAGAAAGGTTGCCAGGGGGCCTCAGGGGAAGTGTTTGAAACTGATTTTTATCACATTCTTTGTCTTTCTTGTAAACCAGAAGTTTTCAGTTGACTTTATCTGGCACAGGTACTGAATTAGTGAGAGAGGTTTTGCTTCTCTTGATGTAAATGGAAACATTTTTAGAATGTTCTAAGACCTTAAGGAGCCCAGTCTCAAGGATTTTATGAGTAACAACTGTGGGAAGTTCTTGACCAGATCTTGGATAATTTTAGAGAGTGAAATCTGCTTTCTCTATAATTCTACCTTTAAACCTGATAGGTTTTGTCAGTTGATTCCAAGCATATTCCCTTGAGTGCTTCCTGGGATTGTCCGAGTGCCAGCTGTCCTGTCAAGTTCCCATTAACAGGAGATCTTGCAAGGAAGATGATGACAGGTCAGGTCTAGAAATTTCAGGATAAGTCTTAAATTCCTCTTTGGGGGATGAGAAGACAAGGGGAGATGGACAAGCTGACTTGATAAATTCCCTGAGTGTTAGAATACCTCCTGGCAGGGCTCACACCTTCCCCAACTGGAAGGAATCCAACCACCAGATGCAGCCTGGGGAGGAGGAAGCTCCTCTAGTCCTGGTGTTGATGGAGCTGCTCCTCAAGGTAATTTTGGCTGATGGGGAGCAAAAGGAGCCATGAGTTTTTGTACCATTGGGCAGATACACACCAGCAAGTCTGTACCTTGTCTGGACCGGCTGTTATTTTAATGTTTTAGGGGGTGCATAAGAAAGGGACTGGAGGAGGACCATTCTCCCCACAGTAAATATTTGCTCTGAGTGTTATGGTAGGGCTGTGCAGAGCTGCAGGGGTTTCCAGTGGAGTGTGGGATCTCTGTATCTCCTCAGTGTCCTTTGTCATTGGAAGCCCTGAGCTATGAGTTGGAATGAGCTCTGGGGTTTGGTGACACCACAGCCATCCTGCCCACTCTTTATATGTGGGTGCTGCTCTCTGCTGCTGTTTTTCATCTTTAATGAGAGCTGAACACACCATAAAATTTTATGGGGTGTTTATGCTAGCAAAATTAACTGACAGTTGGTGCTTTAAAAATGCACCCGGAGCTCTGAGCACTAGGATTGGAATCTGCAGTGGCTTTTTAACTGGTGTAGGACAGAGCAAACATGTGAGCACCAATGTTATTTAACAGTAAGTCATCTTGTAACTTTTTACTGGCCAGAACTGACTCACTGAAGTAAAAAAAAAAAAAAAGCAAAAAAAAAAAAAGCGCACAATATGTGCTTAAACAAATTCAGGTTTCTAGGATTAGATAACTAGAAGCTCTCTCAAAATTGTGGGGTTAATTTACAATTACAAGACCAATGGGCTAATGATCAAAATAAATTAACTTAGCCATTTAAATCCTTTAATGCTTAAAGTCAAATAATAGGAAGAAGATTTATTTTAGCAATTTGAGCATTGTGTTGCCTAATAAAATAGATATAATATCATCCTGTGAATGCTGTATGGATCAGTTGAGACCGTTCCTGCAGTGGCATTACAAACAAGCTCTAGGTTATAGAAAAAAAGAAACATGAAAGGGATTAACTTCAGATGCAATTTCGTGTTTGCTAAAATGTATTTGGCTTATTTCTATATCAGTGCTGTTAAGTAAATGTAGGAAAGTAATTTGCTTTTATTCATTTATTTATTTAGTGGTTTTATTTTCATGCTATTTTCCCATGCCCAGTCTGGCTAGAGTTTGATGATTATGGTTGTTACAGGATGAGGATTTTTATGCTGATTTTAAAATTACCAGATTGACATGCTGAGATTTTTTAATTTTTTAAGTTTTTTGTATGTGTGAATGGAATAGTTTGATTATCAGTTAGCACTGATTTACAATACATTTACTTAGGAATAGGTAGGGCTGATTTGCATTTCATGACACTGCGAGAAATAAAGTTTGGCTCAAAAATCTGTGCTCCCCCTCAGGGGGGTGTCCCAGTTCTTGGATTAAGTTACACTGCGATACTGGTCAAGTTGTTTAGGCTTTACATTGACACTTAATCATAGATCCCATCTGATTTTCAAGGCCAGACACTGCTGCTGCCAAGAAAACTTTTTCTAACCAGATTTTAACCTCCCAGTGTAAGCACGGTCTTGGGGATCTAATGTGAACTCACAGCAGGCAGTGGTTGTTCCATCATACCGAGACTGGGGTAAATATTCTGCTCATGTTTTAGTTTTTTTTTTCCCCTCAATAAAAACAGGGATGAGCACTTCCTTTCCATGGTCTCTGGTGGAGGATGGTAACTTGGTAACCTGCTAAGTGGGGTGCCTATCCTTACTGTTGGCCTTATGTGCTTAAAATCTGAGAATTTAGCAAACTTAAGTGTTGTTAAGAACATATTCTCCTTTGAAACAAAGAGGGAAAGATGTCGGAAGGATGGAGACAGGAGGCTGCAGAGTCCCTGTGACATGCAAACCTTGCTCCAGAAGATGACCTGGGAGGGAAACGTACCCAAAGGAGTGAGCTGTGTTGCAAGCAGAGCACATGGAGGGGTAGAGAGGAGCACATGAGTGTTTCAGCTCACTGGGAAGGAAGATGCTTAAAATTATAAAAACTTGGGTAGTTTAAAAAGAGAGCATGTAGGTGTCATACCTTCAAGTAATGAAACACATTGCCAGCAAGCCAAGGCTTTTCCACAGTGAGAGCCCCTGGAAGAGGGTTGGGGGCTGACAAACCTGGTGGGTATTGGGCTCCTCTCAGCTCTCCTGGTGAGTTAGAAAGGACCAGGACATCAGTGTTCTGAGGACAGTTATCTGGCTCATTTGCATCTGAAGTCTGAAGATGGAATGGTAGGAAGAGGCTGAAATTACAGCAGAGAGAATTGTGCTCCTGGTAATTTACTGCTACTTACAGCAGTAAATACACCATGTGCTTCATGTGCTTTTTTTTTTTTTTTTTTTTTTTTTTTTTTTTTTTTTTTTTTTTTCTTTTTTTTTTTTTTTTAATACATTAGTTTGTGTTTCTAGGCTTTTGACTTCTCTAGGAGTTCCCCTTAGAACATTGTTGTGTTCTCAGAATTTTAGTGCAGTTTTTTTTTTTGTTTTGTTTTATTCAAGTCAGATTTTGCTGGGTAATGACTTCACACAGAGCCTTTGCCGCTGCTTTTACTCTGTTTTCCTGAGTGGAGGATCAGAGACTTTGTCATGAGTTACAAGTCCAGGAAAAGCTTAGCACCAGGGACTCACTTCAGTGTTATTTCTTTTGTAGCACTCTGTAGGAATGCTAGTTGAATATTGGGATTTAACTGAACAAGAGGCTTTCCTGCCAGAGTATAATACTGCTTCCTACCTCAAAGAACTTAAATTTTAAATTTGTTCATTGGTTTCAGGTCATCCCTCAAACTAAGCTTTTTATTCTTCAGTTTATATTCTTACTGCTTAGCACTGGTTTGGGTGTGCAATCCCATTGACTGTCACGGGGCATCTTTTACTCTGAGTAACGTGCATCGGGGTCGTATCTGGGGCCTGATAAAAGCACACACTATAACACATTCTGCTTCACACAAGTTCCCAGTCCTCTTCTCTGACCACCTGTTGCACAACTAATCTGCCAGCAGAGAGGCCACCAAAGTTTTTCGTTTTAAACACATTACTGCTATAGATCTCCAGCAGGTCAGGACTATCCTTGAATTTCCCAAGTCCTGCTCTCTGCGTGCTCTGCACCTCCATATTTTCTGGTTTGTTCCAACTTCAGTCACTTGAGTGAACTTGCTATTGCTAAAATTTCCTATGGCAGCAGCTGGATTACAGAGCATATCTGCACTGTGCCCATGTCTTCACTCCTTCCTTAAGGGTTCATTCTTGCTTCCTTCTTATACCTGCTTATACCTTCCTTCCTATACCTTCTTAGACCTGCTTGGCTCCTACGGGTTTTGTATGGCAGTATTCCACTTAACAAAGAAGTTAATTTATTTCTGGTGAATAAAACCACTTGGCTTTCCCTTGCTTTAAGTAGTAAGGGAAATTTTATTGTGCTTTTTGTTAATCTGTGTGAATTGTTCCCTGTTAAGGGCATTTTTAGCATCAAAATACACTGCCTTGCTGGCTTGTTCAGGTGCGGGATGCCGAAGGACTGATGGAGATTGAAACACAAATGTCTTCATCTGGGTCCCTGGAAAGGTAGTGATGGCTTTGGGCACTGAAGCTTGTGCTTTCATGAAGGTATTTCAAGCTGCCACTAAGAAACTACACTTAGAATTTCTAGCCCTGTATGATCATAATTATTTTTTTATAGAATTTTTTTTAATTGAATTGTCAAAGTTGGAAGGGACCTTTAAGATTATCCAGTTCCAACCCCCTTGCCATGGCAAGGGACACCTCCCACTAGGTCAGGTCACTCAGAGCCTCATCCAGCCTGCCCTTAAAAACTTCCAGGGATGGGGCTTCTACCACCTCCCTGGGCAGCCTGTCCCAATGTCTCACCACTGCCATGGTGAAGAACTTTTTCCTAACATCTAATCTGAATCTACCTACCTCTAGTGTTAATCCATCCCCCCTAGTTCTACCACTGCCAAAATAATGAAAGTGATTAAGATATTATCAAAAGATAAAGGGTGAAAAGAAATTGTTTATGGACAAAAAACTCCTTATTTTTGGCAGTAATTCAAGTGCTTGGTTATTTTTTTCTCTTCGGTCCCCTTTTCTTTGCAGAACAGTAGAAAACTTCATTTTTTTTATTACTTTAATGGAAAGTAATCAATTCTGTGCACCAACACAGTACTATGATAAAAATACTTCCCTTAAAATGATCTTTGACAGCAAAACATTACAAGTGACCTCCAATGATTCACCTTCCTCAGGTACTTTCCAGATGTAGCTTTTTAGAGGATATATTTTGCAACAGAGAAGTTCTGATTGGCAGCTGATATGGACTAGCTGGAAGACAGGGAGATTATTCTGTTTTTATTTTAAGCAAAGGAAGGACATCCACATCTAATTTTTAGTAATATCAGCAGGAGCAATATACTTAAATCTCTTGTGTGCTCATGGAAGTATTGACTCTAAAGCTTTTTCTGTGTAAAGCATGAAGTTTACTAAAGAACCCAGTAATGAAGAACTATAGCTCCTGGTGCTGAAAGTATTACTGCTTGTACAAAAATGAGCCTTCAGTACTTTAAATTACATTTTGTAGAGACATTGCAACAAATGCCTTACTCTTTCTTGAAAGCTCCTGTCTTACATCCTTGTAAGCATTTGTTAGATTTGGGTTTTAATATAGAGGTCATCCACAAAAAGTAAAATCGTTCAATAGAAGCTGTCACTTAGGTATTTCACTACTTCAGAAATAGCAATTGAGACAAGTTAGGAGAAAAGTAGCAAATTATGATGTGGTCCTCCCACCTGTGCTCCTAGTCTTGGCAACTTCACTAAGACTGCAAAGCTCTTCATATGAGCAATGCCCATAAGGAGCTGAGAAACAGCTTTTCTCTGCAGAGGCTGAAGAACACATGCACCCAAATACTAAAATACAGTCATACAATACAGGTGTTACCAAAGCAAAGGTGTATATTTACATTGTGTTGTAGAAAAGTTCCCATGAGTTGTTTGAAGCCAGTATGTGCAATCTCAGCAGCAGCACCCCAGAGTGTGAGTGATAGTGTTAGCCAAAAAAAAGGAGGAGTTTTTGATGCCTGGGAAGGGTACAGTGGAGCAGCACTGAAAAGGCACCTTCTTTCTGGTGTGCAAATGTGAACAAGTCTTCACATTTTGTGTGTGTTTGCTATAACAACCCTCTTGAACACCACTCTAAAGGTGCTCCTAAGCATGAAATTTCATGTATTTTCCAAGGTTTCCAATTTAATTTAATTAAAAAAAAAAACAAACAAAAAAACAAAAAAACCCCAACCAACCAAACCAAACCAAAAAAGAAGCGAAAAAGAGAGAGAGAGATCAGTTTATAGCTGGTATTGCTGCAGAGATGAAAAAATACCGTCAAAATGGTGCAGAGATGTTGACTTGAGTCCTCAGAAATACTGAAACTCTCTCTGCACTAACTGGGTAATCAGTGTAAGGTGATCCTTGAAGGATAGGACTTAACTGAAGGATTACAGCACCTATATTTAAGTATCTGATTACTGTCCATCTGTAACCTATGGGCAGGATTTTTCTGTTAGTGGTGTGTGAGATGTTCCAGGTACCCTTTCAGCTACCATACCATGGGGATGTGAATTTCTTGCAAGTCTTCTGTTGCATCTGCCAGCACAAGCAGGATGTCTTGGAGATGCTGGGACATCTCTAATGATTCTGAATACTTTTATTTAGACAGTAGAATTAGATAGGCAATACCTAAGCTCCCATTGTAGTCAATGAGATGCAGTCAGTAGAGGCTGGAGAGCAATGAAGCTGACTGCAAGGTCACTGTGAGATGGCTGCTTCCTGACTTGCTTCTTATGTTCTGATGATTTTTTTTTTATTCTTACTAAATCTCTGTTGACTATAGTAGAAGTTTACAAACTTGGCACTCATATAAGCACCTAAACATAGACATTCTTATCTCAAATTGCATCCTTCTTTTAGCATCAGCCTTGTCTCCTCTGTTACTGGTTGTCAGTATGGGTAAAAAAGAGCTGGGAAGAATTATGGTGTTTAATTCTTGCCTGCTCTCTCCCAAGACCTAGGACATTTCTTGTGAGTTAGGATGGGTGGCTGAATACTAGAGTGTGATCATCATACCTGAGATTGATTTATCTATAATAATAGAAGGCACTGCAGTCAGCACCTAGGGGGAAGTGACCAGTTTTATTTTCCTAAATTTAAGTTTCAGAAAAGATTGCATTACTCTGATCAGGGTAATTGTGACAGCAGACTTAGGTTAGTTTCTGTATCTCAAATCCTGATGAATCCTTTCAGAGGCAGCCTGTTGTGTGAACCAAGAGGAAAAGGATGCTTATATGAATTGAGAGATGTGGGGTTTTTTAAATTTTTTTTTCGCTTTGAAGTTTTTTCCAGCTAAGCCAGTTCATCTGGAACAGGTGAATAAGGGTGGCAAAAATGCTGATACCAGTGCATGGAAGATTTATGAATCTCTGCGTGGAGTGAAAGGCACATGTAGATAAAGCAGGCAAGGCTAAATCATGCTTTGCTTCTAATTGTGAGTGTGATATCAACATTGGTGTCTGACAGCAAGGTTCTTTGGGACCCACAGTGCTAACATTAGCTGGTTAGTTACTACTCAAGCCATGCCTTATTTCATAAGAGTTGCTCTAAATAAATGTAATGAATAATGAGGTCTTGTAGAGAAAAATACACTATTTTCTGTTGATCCCATGCATTTTTTGGCACAGCAGATTCCCCTCCCGTTACTGCTTAAAAGAACTGAAGATGGGATATTGACTGCAGTGTTCAAATAAGGGCCAAGGCTCAGTCTCCACTCCCTTAATATGGGTTTAATGCCAGCATGGTGATATTTCCCTTGGTCCTGTTGTCATAACCTCACTGAACTAAATCCCATGCATGTCTGATAGTAAAGAAAAACCAGGCTGTGTCAGTATTGCTAACAGCTCCTGACATATTAGCAGTCTTACCATCCTACCCTTGTTCTTTCACTTTTAGGAAATCAGTTCTAAATTACTTAGACCTTTGAGATGAGCAGATGTTCAGAAGGATTTTGGGGAGGAACATAGCTGGGTTTAGTTTCCTTTTCTGGTAGGTAACTTTGGCTTGTTACAGTTAAGGGTTTTCTATTTAGCTGTGCTTTTTCCTGTTTAGAAATAGCTCTGGGGCTAAGTGGAAGTATAATTCGTAAAAATCAGCTTCTGGGGGAAAACGTGGACACATTAGAAAGTTATTTTCAAAGCTCAGAATGTAGTCAACTGTGCTTTAGAGGCATTATCCTCAGAAGGGAGAAGATGAGGAGTGGAGGAAGAGGCAGTTATCAGCTGGGATATTTCTGTGGACTCCGTTGATGTTGTTTTTCAGCTCCTCAAAACCTCTAACGAGATTTTCTTCAGATAGCTACTGATTGCTGTTAGATTGGCTTGGATTATATTAGATTAGTGTTACTCCAGTTTTACAGAGTGAAACTGAGAAGCAAGGGTAGCAGGGGCTGGATTTTGAAAGATATTTAGTCACTTATGGATTAAAACATGGTATTTGATCTCTGCACAAGTGTCTGCCATTACATAGGCGGTGAGAGGTGGGAATTCTTTATGGGGTTTTTCTTTGTTTTTCTTTGTTTCTCTCTTTTTTGAGCATCCCGGAGGTGCCTTCCTAAAACTTAGTCCGTCTCATTTTGAAGCCCACCTAACTCACATGGGTTCTTCTGGGCAGTCTGTGGAAAAGCAAAAGAAAGGAATCCAGGCTTCTCCCTTGTCTATTAATAAATCAACAACTTAAATTATTTTTTTCTCTGGCTGAAGGGAATGTTTGTACTCAGGTAGTCAAATGACATTCCTGGAGACCACTGGTGGTCTATATGTGTCTGGAAACGTAGGCTCCTCTCTTGCACTGATTTCAGTAGGCCTATGCATCTAAACACTTCAAATGCTCTAGCCCTTTAAAACTGCTCCTGGGTGGTTTTGGCTTAGGAGTATCCACCCCCACCAGGAAGAACAGTTTCATGTTCATTCCCTTTCTTCCATCTTCTAACAATCAAAAATACAATCCATTTTGTGCAAACAAAACACCTAGACCATGGCTTCAGATACATTTAAATTTGAATTATTTTTCAATTAGCTCAGATAAGTGGATGGCACTTGTAAATATTATTTTCTGTAGTCAGAGTTGAGCATCACCCATGATAACGAGAGGATGCTCTACAGTGGTATTGAGGTGGAATGTCACAACCTCAGTCCAACAGTGCTATCAGCTGCTCTGCCAGTAACTCTGAAATAACTGAGATACATCACCAATAAATGACATGCTTAAGTAGTTCTCAGAGACTTATAAGCACTGGTTTTGATAGGACTGAGGTATTCAGTGCCTCTTCCATAGGTCCAAGGGCAGTGGGGAACTAGAAAAAGAGATTTCCTGTGAATTTGGAGTGAGTGGGAGTCAGCCCCAGAGGACAGAAGGGTATAGAGTTCAAGACACTCTCTTTTTTTCAGCTTTCCTTGCTGGGCAGGTGCTGAGCAGTTTCACAAGGTTTTGGGTTGGTTTGCAGGAACTGAAAAGAAGCAAATATTTTGCCTGGCTTCTGCTGAGCAAAACTCCTCTGTGATCTTTAATTAGCTTCACTTTGCTAATCCCTGAACAAATGTTGCTGAGAACTTACCTTTTTTGCTTTTTCCCCATGTTTGCTTTATGCAGAGAACTGGATAATGACCCAAGCATTTGAAGCTATGGGTTTTTTTTTTGCTAAATGGTGTTTGGCCCCTTTTCACAGAGGCCTCTGTTCCCTAGTGCTGTTTATGGATGGGAAGGCAGAGATACCTATACCTGTCTTGAGTGAAGCTCTAAAGTCTCCTTATTTTGTTTGTTTTTTCACTTGGACTCATACACATTGTGCTAATCACTTAGCACACTGTGCTCTGCAGCTCCTGAAAATATTTTTATCATGAGATTTTGCTATTTTTTCCTCTCTGAAGCATCCCTGTTTTCCTGTTTCCTTCATTATATGTTGGAAAAAGGGCAGTGAAATTCTTTTTATTACATTCATGCTTAATTTTCTGTAAGCTGACTTGTATCCTCCTGCCTTGCAGGGGCTTGAAAAGAATTTTAGATTTTTTTAGAGCCATGATATACATCATTAACAAGTCTTGCTGCCTAAACAGGCACTGTCCTTCTGCAAAGCTGCCTCGCCTCCAAATAAAGATCAGAAGGGTAGCAGAGTCAGAATACCACACTGGTTAGGAACATAAATCATGTTTTATTGAACGAGAACAAGGGGGCTGCAGTTATATCCTATTTGTGTGCATCATTTCCAGTTGTGTATTGGTTGCATTCATGAATTGGTAGCCAGCAGTAGGTGACTGCTAGTTGAAGATGACAGCCATACCCTGTACCTGAGGGCAAAGTTTCTGAAGAAAATGTGTTAAATGAGCAGTTAGTGTACTTTGGTCTTTGGGTGCAGCCAAATAGCCTGAGGGAAGCTGAGGAAAGCTCAGGGAACAGAGATGTCTCTAACACTGCTCAAGCAGGCAGTATCATAGAATCATAGAATCATAGAATTGACTGGGTTGGAGTATCCCCCCAAAAATAGTGCAACAGCCAGAGATCAGCAGCAATGGACCAGTTGAGTATCAGCACTGTGATACTGAAATGCTTGAGACAGGTTGGGACATGGGGTAACTACTTTGGGTGTGAAATCTTGAGGCCAAAGAGTTGAAGCACTATATTTTTGCAGCCAGTGTGGCTTTTCTTAGCAGAACCCTTCTTGCCCTCTGGGTGGCTGCCAAACATTGCAGGTCCCTTCTGCCACAGCAGAACCCCCAAGGCATGGCCACGCATTCCCAGCTTAGAAAGTTCACTGGGCTCTCTGCCCTTCACAGCACCCCAATGATGGAGACCCACATCTCCATCAAGAAGTCTTCATGTGCCAGTGGCAAGTAGAGGCTGTTGCAAGATGGGCAACATTTAGCATTCTGTCCACTTCTTCTGCTACTTTTAAGGCTCCTTCTTTCCATCTGCACTGCGCAGAAGGTCCCCAGATTGCCTGAGAATCAGGACTGTTCTAATTTGGTTTTATTTTTTGGCAGCAGCAAATTCGCTATTTTCTAATAAAACCCAGAAGTAATAATATGTTGCAAACTGAATTCAGTGCCTTTCTTTTCTTCAGCTTCTTTAATATTTGTTGTGTTATGCAGAAGCTACATGATTTTTATCCCAAGGCAAAATAAACATTGTTGATCTTGATTCTTTCATATTTGCCTGTCCCTTAATTTTTGAGGCTGTGTTGCAGTTTCAGTTCAGTTTGTGCTGATGCATTTAGCACTTGTGGTGGGTTTGCATATTTTCAAGATGTGAACTAGGGTTAAGCCATCCTTTTTTATTCTCTTCAGTTTTTCAACTGAGAACTTGGTCTCTCTTTGGTAGGTTGAATGGTCTTTATTTGCACCCATTGAATGCCTCAGGCATCTGAGGGGCACGGATTCCCAACCTGAGATTCCTTCTTTGAGCCAACTGATTCCAGAGAGGAGATTTCAGAGAGGACTTAGACTTCCACAGGAGAAGAATGAAAACACTTATTAAGGAAAGTTAGGTACCTGTATATCAGTTTTTAAAAGTCCTATCCAAAATATAATACTTTTTTTTCTTTTCTACTATGGAATTCATCCCGTTAGACACTTAAGAAAAATAACTCCCTTTCCTAAGAGGAAAGCATTTACTGTGACATCCATTTTATCCTGCCCCTTTCCATCTGAAAAGGCTTAAGTTGCAACCAGTTTTGTTTTCACTTACTTCTGTAGTTCTTTTTTAAAGTTCCTTTCACAGTGCACTGCAGAGGGAAAAAAAACCACTCACGGAGAGATTTCATATGCTAAGGATGCTACCTCAGACAGAGGCAATTAACTGGCACTGTACAGCTCATACAAAAAAATCGGGAGATGTGAACTGAAGATAAGTCTTTGAAAATGTAGTTAACAAGCAGAGCTTGAAAGACTCCTGCTGCAGCAGACTGGGCTGAGGGCACCCTGATTCCATCCTGGGTCTTAAGCACTTCCCATACTGCAAACTGCAATGAGTGCTTTGATTCCCCCATTTCCCCCCCCCCCCCCCGAAACTGACTGAAAGTATGGGGTAATTTTGCTCTGTGGTGGCTGGAGGCAGCCCAAAAATCTTTTACATAGAAGTAGTCTGTGTTTTTATTTATTCATTTATTTATTATTTATTTATTTTACATACTCCTACCTACTGAATTATTTTCAGGACATTTATCAAAAAAAAAAAGGAGCTCAAATGCTTCTCCTCATAATGAAGCAAGTTCTCTGAGCTACACTGAAGGTCCCTGACTGTTTTTACTCATTATAGTTGTGAAAAACTGCTGAGAAATGCTGGCAAACTGAAATCCTCTGTTGCCTGGGAGCAGCCTGTTTGAGAGGGGTGAGTGACATCCTGCAGGTTCACAGCTACTGAGATCAGCCCTACTCTCCTGCTGGCCACCAGTGTAGGATTTAATTCAGCTCACTGGATGGTAACTCAAACATATGGAAATCACCCATCTGTATCATCTTTATTTGTGCAAGAATCACATAGGGCCAGATTCTCTTCCTGGTGTCCATGCTGCTGGGGTCAGTGGAAATGTCCTTGTTCACAGTAGCAGAAACTTGGGCACAGCTTTATTGTCAGACACAGTCAGACACCCCCAAAGAGGGCTCATGGAACTGCTCAGCACTACGAGGGAGCGCATCCGTGGGGTTGGAGGGCTGGTTGGATCTACCCCAAAGTCCAGTCATCCAACAAATGAAATTATAAAATGGAGAAAAGCAGCTACTAATGCCTCTTCAGATTAAAATATTGGGAAATGGTCCCATGCCAAGAGTACCAAAGGCATACTGATTGACTGAACTGAGACTCAGAGGCTAAATCATCTTTGAGCACCTGGGCAGCAGTCCAGTAAAAGTCAGATTTGTGCTCTGTGCAACAGATTTTCCCTGGTTCATCCTGAAACATTGTATTTCTGGGGCATATTTTATACATATGAAATATTGCTAGTAAAGCCAAGAGGGAAAATCCACAGATATCTTCCCAGACAGGAGGGGGTGGTCTCTGTATACCTGTGATTTTTCTAACTTCTTTTTTACCAGTTAGAAACCCAAGTGTAGACCCAAAAGATTGGTGTTGTCATGGGAATTGGCGCCATATCTCCCAGACCTGGGGGTCTCTACAGCAAGAGGTGATTTACTTTCTTTGATGCATGCAGTTTTTCATTGTTAGAGGAATTATATCTGTCCTTTAATACATCAAGTAATTCATCCTGTTACACAATATTAAAAATTAGGGATTATTTCAGGATGTAAAATAAACCTCTGTGTTCTTAGGTTTCCCTATCTGATTTTTTGGGGGGCTGGCAGGAGTTCAAACATTGCCTGGTTCAGGCTCCAATGTCAGAGGACATTGTCATGCTTAGCTTGACTCAAAAAAGTGTTGGGCTCCTCTGTCATTTGTCCTGCTATGTATCCTTTCTTGAAAATAAGTATCTGGTGTTCCAAATACTCTCTCCTCTTCTCACTTTCCTAATTAGTATGGTTTGGCAGGTTAATTACAGAGATTTGTGGTAGTTAATCAGGTGGGTTTCTTTCTCAGGAGCTGTTGACCTGGAGACATTACTTCATTGATAGAGTCTGAGTTGTTTTTTTGGTTTTTGTGGTTTTTTTTTTTCCTTTTCGTTAGCAGCTCCCTCTTACCTTTAATTTACTTTGTATTAAGAGTGGATTGCTGATGGCTTCAGGTCTGGTGATCTCAAGAGTTGCTCCTATTATCACTTGTCCTCTTTTTTTCTAGAGATGAGGTTTATGCTCTGGGAACTAAAAACTGTGAGTTCAATGCCACCTTTCATAGTAGTTCCTGAAGTTTCTAGTGTCTCTTTTATTTAGGGATTTAAGTAGATGTCACTCAGAAAAATTTCAGTACCTGCCCAAAAGCTGCAGAATAAAGTCAGGCACAGTAGCATTTGAACCTGTAATACAGTCTGTTCTTGCATTAATGCAGCTAATGGAAGTACAGAGACTCTGCATCCTCAGTAATAATGCAGTGCATTGGTCTGCGGTTCAGTGTTGAATAAGCTCACTCAGTTTTGCTTGAAATATTTGAAGGCATAGCACTGTTGAACAATGCTGAAGTTTTTCTTGCAGCACATCTCTTGCCCTAAGCACAGTGATATGCATGGATGCAACCCACACCTCAGCCATCCACATACATCTAATACAGTAGTTACATGGAGATTTTTTTTTCCCCTCATAATACTGAAAGAAACCAAAGTCTCATACCAGCTGACTGCAGAAATGATTAATAGTGTAGTTTGATGCAGCCCTTTTTTTTTGATCATTCGAGTTTTTGACACAAGGAGACAGAGTATGTAAAAATCTATAAAGGCTGAGGCTTCAGTTCTGCACTTGTTCTTATGCTGGAGTTAACTGCTGAGACAGGAGCTGATTAAAAATCAGAATTTATCTTTCTTCCAAAACTTGGTATGATTGTGTAAACAGAGTGAGTTTTCTCAATCTGGCTTTTCCTGGTGGAAATCTATTGCAGTGGAAATCTTTTGCCAGATCATGTTGAAGAACATACGAATCCTAAAACTGCTGTGACTGAGGAAAAAATCAACAACAAGAGGAGCTGCTGTTTTGGGACTTAACATCTCTCCATCCATCTCATTTCAGCTCTAAGTCTAAGCAGAATGCCTGAGCACTGATCTTAATTTCTGGGAAAACAAATTTGGCACATATGTATCTACACACAGCTCTCTGAACCAAAGAAAGCATTACCCAACACTATAAGTAAAATAAAATAAATGCATTTGTTGCCTGTGATGGAAAGCTCTAGATGTGTGACTAAGGCATATTCAAATGAAGCTGCAAAGGCTGTTGTCAGGGAGGTGAATGTGCTGTCAAATAAACAAAAAACACAGTAGAAGGCAGCACATTCATAGCAACATTCAGTGAGATAATATATTCCAGGTAAAATGCAAGCATTTTTTGCAATGCAATCTTTCAGTTGCATGTGCCAAGTTAAATGATGAAAATGAGCTTCCTTACAGTGGATGTGTGTCTTCGCTAACAGCAGTGCTGAACTGGACTTACTGGCTCAATTCTGTTATCTTTACTTGTTCATGCAAATAGTATTCCTAATACAGATAATAAAGCAGGTTAGAGTTTATGGGATTTTGCCAGCTGCTGTAGCTGTTCTCCCAGCACCAGGGGTCACCAGCTGAAAATCCTCCAGGAAGGGTCAAGTTTTGGCAGGTAGAAGTTGCACTTCCTATGGGGTCTTGGCAGGGTCTTGGAGTTAAAATGGAAATGGCACTGCCATTTGCTGCAGTAAAGAAGCAAAGATGCTTCTTCCCAACACTGACATCCCAGATGTGCTTCCCGCATTATTTGAAATTCATGGAAATTAGATATTTATAGCACTGTGCTCATTAATTCAAATAGAAATGGAGTCCCAAATAGTAAGCGAATGTTTTCAACTTTGATGTGCTCAGTTGCATCAGCCTATTCTTAGCTTATTCATCCCAGGTTGTGATCAAACTGGATTAAGATGGGCATTCATACATAGTGACAAGTTTGACGTAGTGTCTTGAAAGGTGGGAGGATAGTTAACTGATTTCCACTGCTATAAAAGTATTTGCTTGTAATTAGCAATCAGAAGCATGAAAGGATTTTGTTGCAGCAGGAATAAATCTTTGAATAATGCCAGCACATTTTCCAGGGCTTGCCTTATACTGGCCTCTGTGTTGAAGGCAAATCAACAGCATTCGAGACAAACCAAAGGAAGAAGTATAAGTGGAGAGAAAGGGGCAAAAAATAAAACAAATTGAGAAGATGTCAGTGACATAATTGCTTTGCATTTGATCTCAGTGAGATTTTTATTAGAGATGTGGGCTAGTTGCTTTTTAAGGTGCTCTAAGAGAACATCCCTGCTGTTCATCATCCCCTGAAATAAACGAGTGTGAGATGTGGAGTCAGAGAGGTGAAGTGCTTTGCTCAACTGTTTCATTGCAGGTCAGTGGCAGAAGGTGGAGGGAGGCTTGTAGATTCCCACTCCTCACAGCTTTGTAACATTATGGGCTCTTGTCCACAGCTGCTGCTGGGAGGGGGGCAGCTGGAGCTCCAGTGGTACAACTTTCCTGGGGTGGTTTTGATCCCGGGAGCTCTTGCCAGTGAATGGAAGGGGTGACCCAGGTGCTGCTAGCTGCTGCTGAATTCAGGAATGACAGGAAGATGTAGCTTGGAGCATTCAGGCTGTCTGGTTGGAGATCTGTGCATCTGCTTTGTACCTTGCAGTATGAGCCTGAAACAGTTTTTTAGGGGTGGTCTTATACAGCTAACTGCTAATGGTGGTAGGAGATTTTTCTGCGCCTACAGGGGACTGTCTCTAGCTGACCATGGTCCATATGGGAAAACATCCATATGAGAGTGCTGAACAGATCTCAGCTGAGCTGTGGAGAAATGTGGGTGCTGCTCTGAGCCCTGGAAGGGGCCAGGAAAGTGGAGGGCCCTCTGGTGTGTTGGGTAAGATGGTAACCATCACCTAAAATGCATTTGCTTTCTTGTGGACCAAATCTATTGGTTGTCATCCAACAGAAGTAGGGACTGAATGGTCTGGTGTGGCCTGAAACCTGGATGCCAGCAGCTGGCTGGAAGTCCTGTGCCACTGCAGTGTCACTTCTTCTGCCCTTGCTGCACTCCTTGTGTCAGAGAGCAGTCTTCAGATCGCTGCCCTGAAACTCATCAGCAATAGCTTTTGGGTTGTGTGTTAGTGGGATCAAAGTACCTGTTCCTGCGATCCCCAGGCACAGCACTCAGTTCTCTGCCACTGCTCCCCTCTTTTCTGTAGTGCCTGGTCCTTACAAAGAGGCTGCAGGGGCAGGGTACATGATGTCCCTGTGCAGAACAGCCTGCACACTCCTGTTCCCTTAGACAGAGGAGCTGTCTGGGCTCCAGTAGATTAAATGAGCCTGGGACAATTCTGAAGCCATCTGGCACAAGCTGCTTGATCTCTATTGCTAACCTCTTGGAGCTTCTCAACAAGCCTGCAAATTGCTTTTTGTCAGTGGGCCAGCACCTGTGTTAACTCCCAGTCTACCCAGGAGCTACCTGGTGGACCAGTAGCTGGCACAGGCCAAACCCATGCCTGTGACTGTATTAACAGGTTAACATCATAAAGACAACACTACAAGTGCCCATGAATGGTCCTTGACACTGGTTAGTTTATTATCCCAGAGACATGTGTCCCTTTCCTGTTTTTCTCTCAGGACAGTCCCACAGGCATACCCAGTGCTCCTGGCCACACAAAAGGCAGGAAGAGGCCAACAGTTGTGAGGCCTTAGTGAAGAGAACCATTTTTTTTTAAAATAGTGCCATTTTCTGATTTCTCTACATGTCTGCAAGCTAGGATTAAAATCCAGAGGAAAACCTATCCTGAAATGTTTCACTTCCTCTCACAAGCAGCGCATTATTTCATAGCATCTTTAGAGAATGGCAAAACAAAAGGACTGAAAATGAACACTGGCATCCCAAAAGCACCTTGGCTTGTTTTCAGTGTCTTTTCAAGGTAGCCATTCTGTTCGTTAGATACTGGAGGCACTTGGGCAGAGCTGCTTCTTTAAAGGCCCATGGATGGATAGGCTGTGTGTCAAAATGCAATTTAAAATAAAAAAAAGACACATAATAAAACCAATATCACTCCATTACTCTTAGTACTATTAAAGCAGCCAGCAGGGGCTGTAGAAGTCACCCAGGAAAGAAAAAGCATGATAATTTTTTAGAAGAGCATAGGCTGCTCAATTACTTTGCAGCTTCCAACCATCTAGGGAGAAAAATAAAGTACACTCATCCTGGCTTGAACTGATGAATTGAAACTGTGGAAAAGACTGGGATTTTGTATTGCTGGTCTGCATGTTAATTCAGAGCCCAGAGCTGGTGGATTCACACAGTATATGTGTTGAGAACTTGCCTCTGTGATATATTCAGAATAATCTCATCATGAAATGAGGTGTTACGTGATCACAATATATGTGTGAAGGCGTGCTTGCTTCTCCTGCTCTTCCCCAGCAGCTTTTTAATTCCACTGGCCAATATCAACCAGATCTGATGAAAGGCCCAGCAAGCTTCATGAAAATTGGTAGCTTCATAGAGGAGGGGGATTCCTTTTGTGCCTCCACAATATAAAAGGCTGCAGTATGGATTTATTCACTGGAGCATTGTACAAAGGAGGATTAATAGGAATCCTCCAGACAACAGAGTCATCAGCAAGAGTCAGTATCATGTCAGACATCAGAGAATCTAGCTAAGAGCCACAGATCCATGGAAGGCCAAACATCAGTAGCTCCATTGTCCTAGGAGCTATTTTTTTTTCCCTTTGGTTTTATTTCTCTCTGCTCTTTTGGCCAGCAGTGTAATGCAGTGTCACTAACAAATAAAAAAGATATGGCATCCCGTTTGAGACTTCTGAAAAGACTTTGGGACTTTGAGCAACCTAGTGTAGTAGGAGGTGACAGTGTTGTGCTAGTGGAGCTGATGATCCCTTCCAGCCCAAACCATTCTATGGTTTCATCAAAGTGGGCCAGCAAAGAAATAACTTTCATCTAGAGCACATTGCCTTCCTGAGGCAATAATGTAATGGGGAAATATCATCTCTCCACATCTTCCTTTGAATTTGTGGACTAGCTTATAAGGAAAGGCTGGGGTCCTTCTGGTTGAGGAGCAGCTATTACTGTGAAAATTGACTATGCCCTGACAGGGTGATGGACCTTTTGTAATACAGCCTCCGAGTTGTGCCCTCAGGACCAGCAGATGAAGGGAAGTGTGCAGTTTTTAGCAGGTCTTGCTCACTTTTGGCATGAGCAGGTTATTTGTAATGGCTAATGAGCTGCTATGAGAGATTCCTTGAGCAAATGACCCCTTTAGAAATCCCCAGGTCTGTGTAGCTCATGGTCACCCAGGAGAGGCTGAGCTAACACTTGCTAATGACTCCTGTGGCAGCAGAAGTGGAAAATGGAAGGAAAGCAGCTTCTGTAGGAGCAGCTGGGTGGACAAAGAATATATCTGTGCCCATTCTTAGTGTCAGTGTCCTTTGGTGCCTTTCAATAGTGTGGTTATATGTGCAAGAATTAAGAGAGAAAAGGAATGAGAACAGCTAATGCCCAGTTTGAGCCACACTCACAAGAGGCAATTGTACATGTGAGTGCTGTTTACCTAATACATCTTCAAATTAGGACTTCCATACTTTCTTTTAATGAGAGTATCTCTGTGTATGCTTTCATGAAACTATCCTACAGTAATCCTTCAGTTCCTTTATCTTCAAATTATTGCTCCATACCATCCTTCATTCATTTCCCTGTTTCTATGCTGCCTCCTTGTTTTTATCTGTATACTGTCTCCTCTTGGGAATTTGGCTTGAGATTTCTGGTGCACAAGCATTTTTTTTTTTTTTTTAAAGGAAAACAGAAATGTGAACTCTGTAGTAGCTTGTGTTTTGTTGTTTTATTTTGTGGGCTTTATTCCCCAACTACAAGCCATTCCTAGGCATAGACTGTAGTTAGAGGTAGCTCAGCTGCATTCCCAACTTAGTGCCTTGGGTCAAGAGCTGAAAGTCATGTGGGATGTCTCTGGATCATCCTTTATCTTTCTGTACACATGCAAATCCTAAGGCATTTTAGAAGGGCATGGAGTGATAGGACAAGGGACAATGGCTAAAATGGGGAGATTTAGGTTAGATATTAAGAAGAAATTCTTCATCGGAACTAGATGATCTTTAATGTCCCTTCCAGCCCAAACCAGTCTATGATTCTATTATTCATCATCACATTACTCCTGGAAGGCAGGGAAGTTCTTCTAGCCCCCTTCCTGAGGCTCCATCCTGACAAATATTATTTTGGCAGGCATTAGGAGAGGAATGGCAGCAAGTACCAGTGTGTGAAGTAAATCTGAATTTCATCTTTCTGTCACCTTTAATACTCTAATACATGAAATTAGAGGGGCCAGGCCAACCTCTTGTAAGCAAATATTAATCATGAACCAGGGGCCTCTCCTAACTCCTGTTTACCCTGTGGAACTGGACTCTTTGAGGCAATTTCATCATCAAAGTGAGCAGTAGCCTTGGTTCAGGCAGCAGATGTGACCATCAGTGGCACTGAGCTGAGGTAAGTGTGTATGGAGGGTGGCTGGACAGTGAGAATATGAGAAACGAGTTTTTCTTTCACAATCTATCCAAAACTATTGCATTGGTATCATCTTGGGAAAGTTACAAGCAAACTTGAAATCAGCTCCTTTTGAAAATGCATGTTAAATTGGAGAAGCAGCAGAGAATTAAGCATATGGGTGGAAATGGTTATTTTTACCACAGTTTCCAGTCCAGGAACCTGCCTTCCTTAAGTGAAAGGCTTTGAGGACTTCTCTTGCTTCTGGGAGAATTTTAAGGGTTGAGGCTTATGCCTTTACAATACTATTTGTAGAGCATGCCTCTTGGTGTTTTTTAAGGAATAGTAAAAATAAAAAACGTAGTTAGCTTTAGCACAAGATATAGGAGCACATTCTCCTACCCTGCATGTGTTAGACCATGACTATTTGTCTTTTGCAAATCAGGTGGATTAAAATACAGGAGGAAGGAAAAGACAAGGAAGTCAACAAGTAAATTGTATTGTTAAGTCTATAGTAGGAAAACATTTTAAAATGGCTTTACAGTGTAAGACTTTCAGTTCCTGAAGTGTATCTCTGCATATATGTGTGATGTGAGGGCTATAAATGGGCTAGGGAGCCAAATCCCATTTTACCCTCTTTGGATTGTCCCTAGAAGCAAAAGATTTTGTTTTCATGCTACTCATCTATGTTAATAATTGGTGGCAGTTACACCATCAGGAACATGACAAGTTGTGTGACAATCTATCTGAATTTCAATTAAAATTGAATCTAAATTATACTAAATTCATTGCCTTTAGGACATTTTTCCTGTGACTTTGGCATCTCAGGTAGTGCCCCAGGACATTTTCTCTCATCATCTTGTCTCAAGCAAGATGATTATGGAGAGATTTTTCTGATTCTTTTAGCAAGAAAGGGAAATGAAACTTGTATAGAAAAGTTTGGGCAGTCTCTGGCTTAATCCTAAGTTATTGCTTAATAGAAAATGTAGTAGCAGAGAACACATTTGTGAAAAATGGGCATGTGAGAGGTTTCGCCACAGTCAGTGACGATGCTATGGATCCCTGAAAAAAACCCAAAACCAAACCCAAACAAACTAACAAAACTAAACTGAAACCAAACCCAAAACAAATAGAAGAAATCTCAGATGGACTGCAAATTTATTTGGACATGTTTTCTGTGCATCTGTCTATAATAAGCTTTGAAACCATGTGATAGAAAACCTTTGGATGCTACAAATCTGAAGTGACCAGGAGCAGCAAAGTCTTTAAGACACAGTTAACAACCTGACAGGGTGGATGATCCTGAAAATCTCACAGCTTTAATTTGAAGATCATTTCCTTATCAAGATACCCTTTTCAATGGCTCCTTCTGTGTATTACAGGTGCACAAACATCCATCCCACTGTCTTGGTTCTTTCCCACTAACTACTGAGCCTAAAATTCACAGCTCAGATTAGAGATATTAAAACACAAATGATGAGGAACATAAAATGTTCAGGTACAAAGATGATTTTCCATCTTTCACCTCCTTCCATCCCACTCAGCCATTTCTGCTGCCCTTTTCTTAAACTAGCAAGAAAAATACGGATTTTTTAAAGCATTTAGGTGTTGTATTCATCTCCAGGGTAACAGTATGTCTTTCAAGGTGCAGAAGTCCTCAGGGCTTTTTGACTCCTGTACAGTGGATGTTTGATAACTCAAGGTGATGTATTTGAGAGGCAGTGACTATTAGTTAACTGAAGTCAGTTTGCCTTTAGCAAGAGCCAGGTCACATCAATGGTACTTTTGAAAATCCAACCAGACATAGCCATCAGGTATAACTGTTAGAGGCAGATAAAAAAAAATCCTGAATAATATAAACCACTGATAATCTACAGTAGCACATGGTTTTCATTGTAATCTTTCTAAATTTGATATTTGGTTGGTTTCATTACATTTGAAATGGTTGTAAGAGTTGTGCTTGGTGATTGGAGCTGTGGAGTTTCAAGTATAAACTTGAAGAAAACCTGGATTTGGCCACATTGACTTCATGAATTCCCCATTCACACTTCAAGCCAAGAGACAGACTAGAAGGAGCAGTAATGGATGCCCCCTCATTATGCCTCTGCAAAGGAGCAGACTCTTATTCCCAGTTCTGGACCTTCTGCAATGCTCAGTGCTGATGGTGCTGTTCTGCTGTCCTGCCGAAGGATGGTGGCAGCACTCCAGGAAAGTATTTTGCAGTGATGTTTTTTGATTTGAGGACTACACACAGAGTCCCCCTTCCCCTCTGGATTTCCACAGTGCCAGCATCTCACCCTCCCCTGCATAAATCAGCTCAGTTGTGCAGGGGGAAAGCTGCTCTGCTCCAGCCACAGCCCTGATGTCACCTCTGAACTCTGACTCTCTTGGAAGTTTGGGAGCTAGCTGAACCCAGGTACAATCTTGGTAAAAATTCTGTCTGCAGGAAACTTTCAGTTTTCCTTGGGAACCCATGCATGTTGCACCACTGGTGAATTACCTTTCTTCCTATCCATTTCCCAGAGGAGGAACCACCTTCTACCCCTCACCTCTCCAGAACATCTGTTTCACAGGTGCATGCTGCCTTTCTCTCAGATGGTCTAACAGATTAAGATACTTTGTTAAATTCTGAACAGCTGTTCTTGGCTTGCATTTGTTTTTTTGAACATTGTTGTTCCTTTGTGGGACCCTGGTCTTTGTGTGTACAAAATCTTGTTTTTCCAGCTCTATCAGTTGGTCTACTAAAAATACCCTCTATCTCCACAAAAAGAATAGAATGTAGGCTTCTGCCTATGACAAACTGTAAGCAGAGTTTGCAGTGTTGACTTTTTCTTCCTAAACATTTGGCCAACTCTAAATGGCACATAGCAATACCTCACACACACACACATACAAACAACAAAACAAAACAAGATAAAAAGGAAAAAAAAATAATAACGTATACTTTCCCATCTCTGAGCAGCTATGTGCCAGCTTTGCTGGAAATAATGCAGGTCTGATGGCTTGATCATACACTAAATGCCTTCAGTACTTCCTACCTCTCTTATTGCAGCATGCTTTATGTGACCTTGAAAAGAATTATGTTTTTATGCCCAGGAAAAATAAATTAAAAATCATCTAGTTCAGAATGGAGATGTAAGCTTCCTGAGCACCATGGATTACTTAGATCACATCACCTCTGTGCTCTGCTCACTCCACTGACTGCTTATATAGAGCAGCAAAAGGATTACACAACTCTCTTATAGCCTGGCTGTCATAATAAGCCCCCAAATCAGATGAGTTTGATCTAAATTTGGGTTGTTGAGAATGCCTTTCAGATAGCTCTGTGTACAGCTCCAGGTGTCTGAGTCTGAGGAAAATGTAGATTCATTAAAATTCAGCATCATGCTTTCTGATCTGTTTTTAATAGTTAGATTACACGTAATTACATTTAGACTTGAAATCCCTAGCAGCCTCTCTTTTATAGTTTGTCTTAATTAGCATTGATCTGGTCATGCTGAGCAAAAGCTAAATTTTTAGCTTTGCCTCATTCCACTCTTTCCTTTACTAGAGTAGTTTAAAAGATCAACTTGTCAAAAAGAATAAAAGACTCTCTCATGTTGAGAGTTCTCATAAAAGGCCCTAAGAGCTTCTGTAAAGCCATTACTGTCTATTGTGTGCAGCAGATCTGTAAAATACTGACATGGGGCTCTATTTAATGCACTGAACACTGTTAACGTGATTGGGAATCAGCATGTTTTCCTGTGGAATTGGGCACCTCTAGCCTCTGTCTGCAAAAAAGCCCTGCTATTGTATACTTCCCATTACTTACTTCAGTGCTTTGAAACTGTGTGTTTTGTGGAGGAAGAAAAAAATGCAAAAATGAGGAGGAAGACACTGGCATTGCAAGTGTGAGTGAGCTCTGTGCAGTGACAGTATACATATTAAAAAGACAGCTTAAGGAAAATTCACTTCTGATATGAGTGAAAGAACTGATGTGAAGAGTCCTGAATGAGATTCATAAAATTACAAGAGTCTGGGGAAATTGTAGGTGTCACAAAATTGTATCAGACTGGGAAAATAAAAAGGCACAGAAGAGGACACAGAAACTTTGATGGAAGATTGATATGATAACAGCTGCAGCTAAATGCCTGGGAAAAAAAGTCCTTTCTACACCAAGCACTGCAACCCTTGACTTCTTAATCCATGTACAATGACATGATTGCCTTGGCATGCATAGCAGAGTAAAAAGGCAGAGAATTTGTGTAAAGGTGGTAAAGGTAACATTAATCATGACTTTTTTTGGCAATCTGGATCACTTAAAACTTTGTCTTTATAGATGAAAATTATCCTTTTGTGTTATTTTTGCAGTTGTGTATGTACAGCCTGTGGGACCCAGGCTGTCTTAAGGAAGACATAACAAGGTCAACTCATACACTGTGAAATCTTGGCAGGTTTTTCAGACAGCTCACCCAGCAACCCATCCCTCTAACTGTGGAAAAAATAAAGAAATCAGTTTTATAAAAACAAAAAACCACAGAATTTCTGCATCAAAAAGGTAATTTGTCAGTGAAGAGAGAAGTGAGTAAAAGGCCACAGAGTCCATTAAGAATTTTGGTATTGCAAGTTTTTTAAAGTCATGCTCCAATACTGTGTGGAGCTAAGAGAAGCTAGAATAGCTTGATGGAACTAGTCCAGCTCAAAATAAAGATTAGCTTTTTCTGTGGCTCATGGAAATGCCCACTGTTAACATAGGAAACATTATACTCATCTTAGGTTTTTTCTGAATTTCTTTGCTTGTTTGGGGTGAAATTCTTTTCTTTGAATTGAGGGCCATGAGAGTTAATTTCTGTGGTGAACAAATCACCAAAGGGACACTGTTCAGGAACAGAGAGACACCAGAGTCTCAAGGACTGGGATGATATTCAGGAAGAGAAAGACACAAGAAAGTCAAGGCCTGCTTATCACCATCTGAGACTGCTGGAAATGCCCATTTCTCTTCACTGACAATATCCAACTGATGCCTGAGGTAAGGATATCAGAGAAAATGAGATTAATGCCATCCTCATCTGTCATGTTTAATCTTGTCCATCACAATGTTATAATTATGGAATTCAGGCTGTAGTTTCTGCTGCTTTCTACAGACTTCATTCAAGCCAGGCTAATTTTTGTAAGGACACTGGCTAAACTTCAGTGACGTTGCCATTTATCCTTATGGCTTTTCTCCTATCTTTCCATTTCCTTCTTTTCTAGTTTCTGATGCCACTGCACTGCTGTGCTGCAGGACCTCCTTTAAATGAGGTGTTTGTGTTGGGGGAGTGACACAGCACATGGGGAGTGATGTCCATGCTGCCTCGCTGGATATAGTGGGATCCTGATTTAGCAAGGGCTGAAAATGTGGAAGCATCCAGGCAAACAGACTGAGTGCAGACTCAGAAACCTGGGCATAGCTGCTGGTGCCCTGCCTGTCCAGTGTACAGAGGCAGGCACAGAATACAAAAGAATCCAGCATGTGTCTAATGAAAATAAACAACAACAAAAAAATTCCAGACTCTTTCCAGAAAGTCTTTTTTGCCCAAGAGGACAGTTCAGTACTTTGAGCAGAGAACTATTCCTCTGAGTTGTATTTCTGGATGTTACATTCCCATTGTGTTCCAGGAAATAAAAAAAAATTGTGATCTATTTTTTTCTTCTGTGAATAAGCAGAATTACATCAGAAATGTATCTAATTACCATACTCCAAAAAAATACATCAAACATTGTCTAAGCATTTGGATCAAAAATAAGTTTTAATTTGGTTTTGACCTTAAAACTTCTATAATTGGTTTCTGATAGTTTTGATAGTTCTTACCTAAATTTCCATCTTCAGTATTGCTACATTTTGTTCCCCAGTTCTGTTGAACTTGTAAATCAGGTGATTGCTCCTAGTGTAACAGCTCAGCTTCGTTCATTTCATGTATCACTCACTGGGTTATTTGAAAATAAGTAGAAAAACACCTTATGTTTTTGCATTAGCCAAATGTAGCTGTTTCAGAATGCGTTCACCTACAGAACCAAGAATTCATTTCTTACAATTTTTTGACTATTTCATTGAATTGGAGAATGTGAACAATTTATGTGCATGTAGCTGAAGTAGTTGCTGCCCTGTTCAGAAGACTTGGTCTCTTTAGTTCTTCTGTCCAGCTCGAAGGTTGTGTCCTTAGGAGGCCTTGTCCTTAACTGAGAGTGAGAGAGTAGAACCATATCAGTATTTTTATATTCCAATAGCATATGGTCCATATCCATGGAGCTTCAGGAGCTTAATCTATTTGCAGAAGCTTTCACATACAATGCTACACGACTAATCCATTTTTTCAGGGAGCTGAACATACCTGAATGTTATATTGTATGGTTTGGTTTGGATTTTTTTTCCTTTTATAGGTAGACTACTGGTAATTCTCTTGGTGAAGCAATCCTGTTTTATGAGTGTCCTTCCATGCTCCAGGAATTCGAATCCATCCATGATTGCATTCAGATTTTTGGCATTACAGCTGTCACAATGCTGTAGCCAAAGTCACCTGAATTAATTTAGGTCTACTGGTTTTAGGAGCAATTTATACTAAGTGATTATCTGTCCTTTGTGGATAATACTTTTTATATGTTCGTATTTTTACTTGCTGCATTAGCTTGGTACCTAAATAGAAATAGGCAAAGTTACATAATTTTGTCAAATTTTGCCTCATATGTACTGGTCATTTGACAAAATACTAGATTTGATCAAATCATCCTGTCATTTGCTTTATAATGTGTAAATGCTGTTTCTTTCAAGGCTTCCTAGCCTGATTACAGCTATTTCCTGTTGTTAGCAAGGGTTGCCACTGCTGAGAACATATTCCTCACAAAATCTGTAGAAATATCTTAGGAAAAACCTCTTCCTATTCTTACTGTACTGAAAAGTGCCATGTATTCATACTGTTTTATTTTTAACTAGCTTCTTAGCCATGGTGTTACTTTCTCCCCCATCCTAGGCTTTCCACTGAAGCTCTTATGAATCTCTTCCTGTTGTCCTCAGAGGGTTTTGGATTAAGACCAATGTTTTCCCTATACTGTCTCCTGAGGATTTTTCTTTAAAAAAAAAAAAAAAAAAAAGCTATGATGTTACTGTTAGTCTTATCCTTTCTGTTATGAAAGCACTGTATGACAACAGAAGTCTCACTTCTTCCATCCAAAACATTTGATGTATTGAGTCTGTCTGTCCTGCTGAACTACAGAGGCCAGGGCAGGGCCTGAGAGCTGCTTGTATTTGTCCATCCTTTGTGTTAGCAGTTGCTGGCAGGGTTTTCATCTGTCACTGTCCCCAGAAGTGTCTGGGCACAGCTGCAGCTGTAGCAGAGGCTAAAGACCTTTTCCAGTGGGCTGTCAGGATATGGTCCCTGTGTTGGAGGAGCAAGAGACTTCATCTGGATGGATGGGGCCTCTGGAAAGGAGACTGTTCAGTGCATTATTTTATCTTTTTTGTGTAGATGTAACCATGCAGACTGGTGAGGAAACAAGCAGTTCTGAGCCATGTATTTTGCATAGCTTTGTGTATCACAGTAGGTTGCTGCAGAAGACAGTGTTGTATTTCATGCATGAACTGGTTGTTGGGGAGTTGGGTCCCTGAGGGAAGGTTGGCAGGATTGTCACTGTCTACTGGACACTAAGAGGCACAGAAGGAAATGGGAATGAGTTTTGATGTCCTGTCCTTCAGTCTTTGCCTCCAGACTGCCCTCCTACTTACAGCTCAGTAGGCACAAAATGTCCTGTGCTGAGATCATGATGGGGTCATCCTCCCAATGATCCATACATGATGTTTAGTGGTGCTTTTAAAACTGATGGTTGCCTTTTTAGCTAGTTGGGCATTATTTGTCAGCAGTTGACTTGTTTGGCCAGAAACACTGAAGTTCTCTGTCAAGCAATCCACATTAAAAAAAACACAAAACACAAAACACGACTCCAAAGACCAGTTTATAAAAGCTTCAGACAGAAAACACAACATCGCAGGGAGTTTTCAATTACACAATTTCATTTTTCAAAGAAAAAAGTGAGTAGCAGAGTGACATTTATACACAAGAGCATCCTTGTCCTGGAATAACCCTGTTTATTAAGTGCAATTGTCTTCTGCCCTTAAATTCCAGGTCTGTTGAAAACAATTTTTGGGGAGTCCCTTAAGTCACACAAGATGCATTTTCAATTCCTTCTGAGAGGGACTTACCTTTAAAAAAAAATTAAAAATAAAAAACGAACCAATCAAACAAACATATTCCCAAATCTTCTTCCCCAAGCTCTGAAAACAGGGCCAAGCTGCATCCTGAAGGAGGGGCTGTGTTGGGTATTTCAAAGCATGTACAAGAGCAGAACTTCTCTCCAAGAGTTCTCAGCAAACCTGCCTGCTTCATGCAATGCTTTCAATCAGAAAACTGTCTGGGAAATAAGCCTTTTCAGTTCACCATGCTCACATTTTCAGTTAAGTAGTCATTCAAATGTCCAAAGCGTGTTTCCATTCCTTAAAATGATTAAAAAAGAAACAAGAAAAAAAAATTCACAAGAAAATCTATTAATAGGTGGGATGAGAAGTTCAGGGAGTAGATGCACTTGTGTTCTCTCTATACACTTCCCAAAGGCATCAGCTGTCATCAAGGCAAAGGCCAGTGCAGACAGGGAGTATGACTGGGTACAAAGAAAAGATGTGACCAAATTGGAAGGCAGGAGGAGAGTTCCTTCTCAGGAAGCCAGAAACAGTAATCAAGAACAGCTCCTGTCCTCCAGAGAACCTCTTATCTTCACCTCCTTCACTTAGGAATTTATGAAGCACTTTATTTTACAGTTTTGCTTAAATCTCATAGAAACTCGCAATGTTTGGTGTATAAAAATATGAAGTAAGAAGGAAATGTGAAGATTTAAGAGTTGTAAGGAAAGGCAATGGTATACTTCCCTCAGAAAAGGCTGCACACTTTCACAAGGTTGGTGCTCTTGCCTTGTGTTACCTTTTCACCCCCATTTCTCATACTCCAAGCATCTTAGCACCACATCACTTTGCTTGTGCAAATGAGCCCTGATGTGTGTGTCTTGAAATAAAATTCCACTGTTCAGAGACCTTTTCTTGGTGTTTGGAAAGCAACATGCATGTCAATGGCATAATGGAATCCCTCAGTAAAAAAAAAACAACATCATTTTGAATTTAGAAGCAATTATGATACACCGTTCAATAAGGAACTGATTTAACACCTCAAGTTATGTAGGTAGGTGGGTCTGTAAAGGACATCTGGGGCTGGGGCCAACCCCCTGTCATAGCCAGCTTGGTCAGATAAAACCTTTCATTAACTCATCCATCTGAGAAGAAATTAGGTCATTTGCTACCATAATTCCCAGTAGGAAATTGTTGAATAGCCTTACCTCTCTGTTGCTTTGAAACCTTCTAATTTTCAGCATCAATTTATTCATGGCCAGTTTATATTCATTTGTTCTTGTGCCAGCATTGTCCTTTAGCTTAAAGAGCTCTCTTTCCTCTCTTGTTGTATTCCTTGATGTATTTATAGACAACATGCATACCCCCTCTGAGATTTTGTTACTCTCCTCAGCACCTGGTCTTGTTTAAATTTGTTTCACCTCTATGTGTATGGTGACAAATACAAATAATTTATAATAATATTAGTAATCTCTATTCAAGGTTCAATAAAGGAAAAATAAGCTGCACCAAATATGCATAAAAAATGGAAATGATACCTACAGTAGGCACTACAGCAGTATTAATTTTTGTATAATTTCAGTATACAATCCTGAGCTTATTTCAAATGCAAAAGAAAACCCATTCCATGCTGAAGATGACTTTCATGGGGCTTTCTCCTACGATCTAGTATGAGGGGTTTTTGCCACTTGTGACTCGTGTTTTCTCCTCTCATGCACTTTTTCACTCCATTGGTTTCCTTTCAATATGTCTGAGGTGGCTGCAAAGGGGTGAGTGAGGGAACTTGTGCATTTGTGTGGCCTTTTGTCTCTTCAGCAGACACCCTTGAAAGGATCTTTCCCCTTTCTACCCCTTCCTCACCTGCAATTGTATCCCAGAGAGGGAGCTGCTCTGTAGGTTTGAAGCCCAGAACCTTGTTACAGCTAATACCACAGGTTTCCTCCTGTCTGGGTGCACAGGCTGGTGGCCTGATCACTGCCTGCTACTTAGAAAAGGTTGAGAAGTTGTGAAAAAATGTGTTATGTGTGTTGGGACACGTGGTGTGCTAGAAAAGGGTCACATAGGGCAGGGAGGTCACTGGTCCCTTAAGTAAATCCAAGCCTGGAGATGGGCTTTGTCTGTTGTCAAGCAGATTTTTCATGCTTTCACATGCTTCCAAAAGCATGTCCTGAAAGGCTCATTACTTATTATTGTAGCTATCATGTTTGTGTTAGGGCAGCCAAAGGTGTTGACAGCATTGTATGAGATACTTATGAAATGGTTTCAGGGAGTTCTTTTGTGTTCTGATGCCTCTCAGTATTGCATAGATTCGAGTATCTACTTTACTTAAAAATATATATATGTATTTTAAAAATACATGTAATATTTAGAAATACATGTTCATTTGCTTCAGGTTAAGCAACTGTGAAAGTCTTTGAAGAGCCATAGCCTAAAAAGTGCACGTAGCTGCAGTGCTTTGGGAGATGCAGAGAAGGTGTTAACACAGATTTATTAATTCAGTTATACAAACTTTCCACATTTATGGGCCCCGTTGGTGAAGTAGGACTCCAGGAAGAACTTAAAACCTGGTGCTTCAGATGTGGGAGATCATTTAATGTGTAGGAGCTAGGGAGAGTAGAAGACATTTGCAATATTTCACAAAAACATCTGAAATCATGTGTTATTCCTTTCTCTTTCATATTCCTGATACATGCCAGCAGCAAATACCCATTTTACATTCCCAGAATCTAATCATATATCTGTTTCTCATCTAAAATACTTTCTAAGAGTTCTTTCAATTAGAGTGGAGCAGAAACATTTCAGAGTTAACAACTATCAAGAAATGCAGCTTAATCAAAGTAGGCACACTGTGCAGGAACAAATTGGTTTCAGTTTTGCTACAATTTTAAATAGAGAATGAATGTAAATGAATTGTGTCAGCTTTGTTTCATTTAAATATATGAAATATTTAATTTTTACTATACTGTTTGATTCATTCTGTTTCAGCTGTCATACTGTCAGTCAAAACACTATTTATATTGATGCTCATTGTATATTTATATTTTATATTTAACATTTAATTAAAATCCTTTGGTACTGTTGACCTGGAAATAATTTCCTGTATTGTGATGGCCTTTTTTTTTTTTTTTTCTTTAGAGTTTTGTTTTTGTGAGTAACTTAGATGGCAAATTTTCTTTCTAATTCAGGAAGTCCTAATTCCAGGAATAAACTTGCAGTGAGCAGCTTCTCTTTATTTCTTCTGCTACATGGGGAATACACTTGCCCATATTTTCATTTTATTACCAAATGATCCAAATCAGTCCTGTGCAGAAAACCTTTAGGACCAGAGGGTTCATCCGGATGTTACTGAGTACCAAAAAACATCTTGGGAGTTACAGATAAGCCATTCTGCAGGAGATGATTCATTGTGTGGAGGACAGCAAAGGGCTTAGGAAAAGGCAGTTTAAAAAGTGTCTCTAAGAAGCAAAACTACAAAGGCTGGGGGAAGGCGTGCTGAGGGAGCTTAGATGAGTCAGAAGCTATCAGACAGTGCATTTAACAACAACAACAAAAGAATTATTGTGGCATACAAGTTTTGTAGCTGAGGCCACAGCAGGGAAGGCTGGAAAGGCACTACCCCAGCTTGGGTATATGATGTGGATTTAGCTGTCTTTGCCATCCAATGCCCTGTGAGCAGTTTATTATCTGGAAAGTTTTAAAGCCCTGTATTTCACTGATGGTTATGCATCAAGTGTTGCCTTGGTTCCCAGGCTGTGCTCAGACATCTTTCAAAATTATGGTAAATATTGATTTAGTGCTCTGCTTAAACATGCATCTCTGGCACAGGCTCTTCAGTGAGTGTGCCTGTGTCAAACAGAAGAATTAAATTCACAGCCAGAGTTCACTGTAATAGCTGTCTTATTCATCTTGCCTTTGCCTTCTTGGAAAGCAGCACGCTGTCATGTGTGTCTCTGGAGTACATAAATGAAATAAATGTATTAAAATGTTAAGATCTTTGACAGTGAAATATCCCTAGCCCCTTAATGCTGGAAAAGTCACCTTTGAAAAGTGAATATAAAAGTGGTGTGTTAAGCCTCTGTGTCTCAGCTCCTAAGGGAGAGGCTCCCATCATCCTTCCCTCTGTTCTCAAGTTGTACTGCCCTTAGTTTCCAGGACTGTGAGGAGTTGGTCTCTGATGACCATTTCATCTCATCCAGTATCAGAAGTAAAACAGACTCCTTAGGAGAAACAGTGTTTTGGGGTTCACTGAGTAAACCATGGTGTCCAGAGGGGATATGATGGGGGGGATTGAATATTCTTTGATGTGTTCTGCCTTATGAGGAGTCCTGTTCAGCAGTATTGGACCAAGCAACACCTGTGGCTGGATAAACTTTTCTGCTGAGGTTGATAGAGAAGTCTGCAGTGATTGATGCTGCTCGTGGAGAGCTTCCACAAGACTGAGAAGTGGTCTGATGTTATTATATTGAGATCTTTACTAACTCGGGCTAATATTAAAATGAGTTTCTAATTCCTCAATATTAGCTCCCTTAACCATACTTTTTTCAACAACAAAAATTGTTTATATATGTAAAATAATACAGCTAAATAGAAAAGGGTTGAGATCGTTGTCTAAAATGGTTTGAGGCACAGGAAAGATGAAGTGGACTCAATTTACTAAAGAAAAAGCTAACTTCTGCTTCATAAAATAATATATTAAGTTGTGCAAAGGCCATTTAAGTTTTGGATGGGGATTTTTTTTAGTGCATATATGATACAAAAATATTATTCTCTTTGATGTTGCATAATTCCCAGCTATTATTAGTATTGAATAGCTAGCACCTCTGGAAATTCATATTAGAAATAGGAGAGAAGCCTTACTTCTTTCTATTTCTATATGTAAAAAGATGTGCATTTGACATACTTTTTTTCTGCAGAAAGCTCACCCATGGTGAAGGAAGATACTGGAAAATCCAAAATACAGGGATGCATCGGTGGTTATAAGGGGAGCACGCAGCAGAGGCCAAACTTGAGGCTTTTTTGTGGTAAAGTTGATTGTAACCTGTAAAAGATGGTAGGTATAACTGTGGGAATAAAAATGAAACCTGGAGTACCTTCTTCTGCTCTGCTGCATCATTTCTTCTGGGATGGAGAGTTTTCTCTTCTTTATACACATTTGCAAAATGGAGAGCATACAGGTAGATACTGGGCCATATCTGCTCCTAGGTGGTTACCTTACTCATTTGACATTTCTCAGCTAGACTTCCTACTGACTGGGCAAAAAAAAACCTGGGCTAATTCTGAGCCCTGTAGCAGCTTTTTCATTCTTTGAAAAGGGAAGCATACTTAGATCAGCACAATATTTGTCCTGGTTACATGTTTGTCTCTTCTTGTCCTTTGTGTCTCCTTTTCTTCTTTCTAACACCTATACCAGCCATCTTCAGAAAAATGCATGTGTTTTGTGGGAGACAGGAGGTAAGGTGGCTGATGATGGCTCTGGGGAAGAGGATGGAACTCATAGTGGTGTCACTATAATATGCTGATGCTTTGGATGGCAGATTCAGACAGGTTGGTGCCTCCAAGAAGATCAGTGATGTGAGAGGTTAATTCATGGCACATCACTCATTTACAGTAGGAGGGGCATGAGCAGTGAAGAACATGAGGTGAGTTTGCTGAAAGAGCATCACAGCTGAAACTGGATGTGTTTGGTTTGTTCTTGCAGAAACGACTTCTTTAGGTAGGCTTTGTTACACCAGCCTCAGTGACAGTGCTCTAGCAGGATTTGATTGAGTATAAAGAGTGTGTTTGTGCTTTACATATGCATGGGTATCCCATTGTTCACTCCCTATAGATCTTTAAAGAAGCTTATGTTCCTCTCAGAGAGGATATCTTCGATGGTTTCTGAAGAAGAAGCAGAAAGTTGAGTCCTATTGAAAACTCTGGCTCCACCCTCAGAGGAGGTTTAATATTGTGCTGAACTTTTAGCATGAGAATAATCAATGTGGCTCAAAGTATATGCAGAAATGCTTGGCTGGTCTTAGTCATGTGTCTCAGCTTTTCACAAGATGAAGACTGTAATGACCAAGACCTCTCACAGTAATAGTGCTATGTCCCAGCCTTTAGCCGTGATGGTGCTTTTCATCAAAGCACTTTACACAAGCTGTGGGTTTGCCTCATTTTAGTCCTGGAGAAGGTCTTTTGCTCAAGATTATGCATAAGATCAGTGACAGGTTTGCAAGTAAGAGTCAAGCCTTTTGAGCTGTGGGTCTGTTTTGGGAGTAAGTTCAGCTGAGCCTCCCTGAGAAGCTCCTGTCACATATGGGTGGTCCCTGCTGCAGTGCAGCTCTGATTCCTTTGGTTCTTATCACCATCAAAAGTCTCAGTGTAAGGATTTATCAGTTTCCACTGGGTCTCTGTATTTCATATTGATAAGTGTATGGGATGATGGAAAATGTGAGCAGGACCCCTTCTTCCTTCAGTCACTGTGAGTGGTGATGTCCCCACACCTTTTCCTGGGATAAGCTTGTGTTGGGGGTGTGGGGAGAAGTATCACTTATCAGACTCCTTCAGGGTTCCAGCAGGAATGGGCACCACTGCTAGTTTTTAATTTTGCTGCTCATCATATAAAGAGTTGTTTGAGCTAGGTTAGAACTTATTGTCCCTCTACCTGAGCTGTTAATTATATGAGAAGAACAGAGCACACATGTGAAACCATCTTTTTGGAGCAAAAAATCCTGGCCTATTTAATTCATCTGGCCAGGATTATGTCAGGTGTTTCGGGGAAGGTTGTGGTCACTGTGCATGGACAATAGCATGATTTTGTGCCAGAGGCATTCTAGAAAACATTCCCCCAAAACATTTACATTTCTTTATATACCCCAGAACACCCAGTTCTTCATTTCCCTGTTACATGTGAAGGTAACCTCCACAAAATAGGTGTGTAAATACCTATTAAGAGAATATTGGAGTTAATGGGATAAAACATTAATGGAAAATATTCAAACTGTATATTGTTATTGTTTTGTTGATTTTCTTATAAATACTGAATTGGCTGAAGAGCCACTGAATGATAGGTATGATTGATGCTGTTTTACCTTACATATTCTGGTGCTGTAGGTTGCTGCATGTCTTTATAGGTTATAAAATGAAATATAAACATGTCTGAATGTCTGCTGTTGACTGTCTTAGGAACACTTTGAGAATATACAGGCTAAGTTTGCCCTCTACTGGATTGCAAAATTCCATCACTGACATTATATCCAGCTAGAGATGTTACATTCTTGTTATTCCCAAGGAAGTTTTCCGTTACATGGTATAACACATATATCACATATATCATATCTTCATCCTCAGGACAGAATAACTGTTTGTGTCCTCTTTCTAGTCAGTCACTTTTTTGCTGTGTCAACTCTTCCTTGAATAATTTTGTCAAGAGTTTAAATAGGACCCTGTAGAGTGCTACATTTGAATAAGGATGGGGGTTTTTTGTTTTTTTGTTTTTTTGTTTTTTTTCCTTTGGATGAAAAGTTCTTGCAGTGGGAGTAATTCTGAGCGACAGGAATAAACTAACAGTTGATTGACAGGAACCATCTGCACAAACAGATCTGCTCTTTTCCCTCTGACAGCTTGTTCCTAGGAAGGACTGGAGTCTCCAGCAATCTGTATTCACAGCTAGGGAACAGCCCCTGAGAGGCTGCAGCTCTTGCTCTTCCCCTGCCACGTCTTTGCTGAGCATCCTTAGTCTGGATACTTCCCTTTCAGTCAAGGCATGAAATGATGCTGCATCCTAATTCTAAGCATGTACGGGGATTTTGAGGCTCATTTATTTTTTTTTTTTTTCTTTTAATAATAGTTACAAGCTTACACCTCTCTGAAATACTGGATTTTGACATCAGCTGTACAAGGGTGATCCCAGAGTTATGAGGTCATACCTGTGAAAGTTAGTTTTGCCTGTAATTGATCATAAGGTGTATGGGGCCAGATGCTCATCTCATGTAAATCAGTGTAAGTTCTCTGACCTGCATGGAGTAGTATTGACTACTGCTAGCTCAGGATTTGTCTCATTTTTAATGTCATTTCTCATTTTCTGTTTTCCTCTTGGATGAGGATGGGCTTGCACTGAAGGTTTATTTGCCTCATGATGCCACTCAAATTTCCACCCTTTTTCATATTTTTTGGCCTATCAGGTTCTGTTTTGCTACCAGATATGCTATTTCAAACATATATTAGTTCCAAAAAGAAAATCAATGACTGCCTGGACAATTCTCAGTAGCTCTTTCTTCTGATCCTGTGTCCAGATTCATTCCATCCAGCACAGTGGGGCACTAGTGTCTCTATCTGTGTCCATGCCATGTTACAATGTTGATGACAATTGTAGGGCTGCTTCTACAACTCTCCTGTAATCTTACATGGAGCCCCCAACAAGAGTGTGAGCCAGAAAGCCATGGTGAGAGCTGTTGTGCTGACAAAGCTCAGTTAGAGTTGCTATGAAGCTGTGTATCCACACCCTAATGTGCTAGAAAGTTAAGGTGAAAAGCCCTGAAACAAACAAACAAACAAAAAGCTCTTTGCAATAGCATTGCAGTTTTCCAGAGCCAGCAGGATGCTTTTTTGTCATGAGGTTTTTATATATGGGTAACCTGCATGGAGACTGAATATTATCCTGTGCTGCCCAACAGTCAAGACTGAATTTGGAGGTGAGAAGGAAAACAGCATATCTTAGAGCATCAGGTAATAAAAGGGGAGATATTTCTGGCTGGCTGATTTACTTGTCTGTTTCGGCATGAATTCTGGAGTTCAAGCAAGCCCCTGAGAAAATGGGGTAGACAACAAATGATCAGTGATGAAAGGTGTATGATAAATGTTTGTGGCCATGGCTCTGTAGTTCTTTTTGGGGGCAGTTCCTCCAAAGCAGGCAGAGGATAGTCAGCTGCTTGTGTTTCAGAAGAAATAAATTTTAAAACGAAAAACAGACATATAAAGAAACAAAACCCTAAAAAGGATTTGGATATTTGAATGCTGGGTAGGTGTAAAAGGAGGAGCACTGTGCCAGTGGAGAGCCACCTAAGTGCTCTGACCCAGGAAGCTTCTAGGGGGGCATTAAACTCATCAGCCTCTGATTTCTGAATCTTCCCAGGAGAGGGCAAAACTTGGCATTTGTCCCAGTATTAGTGTCTTGTGGGTGCCTGCCACTCCCTTGGTCTCTGTGAGAAGTTTGTGTTGTGGTTTCTTAGGCTGAACAAATTCTGGTTGCACTGGGAAATGTGCCTGACAGCAGAAACCTTCAGCCCGAACTCCTCAAATCAGAAGGTGTAACTGCACACAGAAGAGCTGTGCTAGAGAAGGAGTTTCTGTGGCTTAGGGGTTGGGGTTTTTACATCATTCCCAACTAGCCCCTCTGTGCTGAAGTAGAACTAGATGGAAATCCCATCCTGGATGTCTTGAATCCCATGCTTCCTGAAATTTGAGATTTCAGGAGTGTTTGGGTGGCACAGATCTCTTACACAGAGAAGATGATGCAGCTCTGCTTTTTAAGCCCATGAGCAAGGATGTGTATGGAAGGCATCAGACAGGGCATTCACCCACTGCATGGACTCTTCTCAGTGGCTGGAGGAGCTGGATGGGCTCTGCCAGGTACAAGCAGACCTATAAATTCTGACATTCAGTGTAAAAATTTTCCTCTTTTTTATCAAACATTTAAAATTGGAGTATGTAGGTAACACCTGAATGTTTGCATTATTGTTGAGCAAACTCCTTTGACAGTCATGACTTTACTTTTGGCCCCTATTGTTGAGTAGTGTTTTCTAAAGATAGGTCTGGAGTGGAGCAATTAGTGCCCTGATTGTTCCATGGACTCATGCACACAGAAGCCAAGATCTGGATCCTTGAAGGATTTTGACACTTAATGTCAGGCACTACTAATCCTTGATTTTCCTCATCTTGGACCACACACTCTGCTTATGGCCCAAGAGCTCTGTTTAAGGTTAGGTTGAAGTGTCCAGGGCTTGCCTAAACTATGCTGTAGGTGTCCCTGAGCCCAGCTCTGTCTTCTGCTGTCCTGGCACTACTGCATTCCCTGGATGCACTCCAGACCTGCAGTGTTTGTAGTTTGTCTCCAGACTGTTTTCCTGCTGGAGTTCACACAATAATCCTGGACCAGACCCCCCACTGTACCTTGTGGATGGATCTGTCACCACCCTGGCCCCACTCAGATGCTGGGGGATGGTGCCCAAGTGAGGGCTTGTGCTGGCTCCTGGCTCATTCTCCACATAGATATCTCCCTGGCATTTCAGCCCTGTCAGTGGGCCATTTATAAGCATTTGGAGAACTAGCTTGTGTTTTGCCTGAGGCCATGGAGCAATATCAGCAGACATGAGAAGTCTTCATTGAACCATCTTTCTTTTGTGCTGCATCGATCCTCAGTAATTAGGATTTACAAACTTACATCCATTAGTTAATTGCTTCTGTACTCATAAAAATGTCACAGCATTTTAGTTCCTTTTACATTAAGAGGCTAGAACTATGCAATCTGGAGCAACAGGCAGATTTCCACTTTGTTGTTTCATAAACTTGGGAGATAAAGCCATGAAGGTCTTTTGCTGATAGCTCAGGCCTGAGAATTGACCACTGTAGACCACAAGCTATTCTAATAAAAACATACTTGTTGACAGAGAAAATGGAGACAAAGAGTGGAAAAGAATTTGGGGGAACTGAAAGAAAATCTGAAGGGTAGGTTGATCTTTTTCAAAGACAGGACATTTAAAAGGGTTTGAGAATAGATGAGGAGAAAAGAGATAGGGACCTGAATCATGAGCACATTGCACAGAAATGGTCAGGGGGTTGTGCAGTGCCTCTCACACAGGACTCAGAACCATCCCTTTTGCTATAATCCACATGAAAGGAGAAGAAACATCTCTGCCCATTTTACTTGTGCAGGAGCCTGGCTCTGATTTCCATTCTCTAGTTATTTCAGAGCTAGTGTGTTAACACAACTGGTAATCTTCTATTTTTATTTTTAAAAACAATAGCTCTGCTATAAGAATGAATCTATGGGAGCTATAAAGGAAAGAAAATAAATTATCTTATATTCTGTCATCTCAGCTCACATCTAATTTATTCACTTCATTGATACATAAATTCAGACAGAAGTCAGACTCAGCTGAAAATATAGTAGATGGAGTATTTATTGCATGGGCAAGAGCAGCGTGAGGAACATCAGGAAAAAGAGAACACCAAAATACATATTCTGAACTCTTGTCTCATAAGCACCTTTGATTTTAAATTATCTTAGAGAGAAAGAAATAGTATCAGAACACCTGCTTTAGTAGGCTTTATGTTACAACTGACTGGGGAACAGTTTCATTTTTTGTACCTACGTTTTATTTAATTAAAAAAAAAAGGCAATGACTTTGGGAGGAAGTATGGCGTAACAATTGTAAGGGCCAATCTCATGCAGCATTTGGAAGTACATCCAATTGCTCCACTCTAACTTTGCCCCAGATTTGTAAGACCTGTTTTCAGTTCAGAAATTATTTTGTTTGCATTCTGTAAAAACACTGAACACTTGAATTTCAAGGAAGTGGCAAGCATTTGGGTGGCAGTGAACGTGAGACATGAGTGAGTGACTGTCTAAGGTTAGGATCCCAATCCCCTTCTTACTATAATAGCTGATGTAGGAAGATAATTTTTTTCCCTCAGTGAGTCTTGAGAAAATAATGCCATTGTCTTCCTTAAAAACTGGCTCCAAACTCTCTCCTTAGCCCGTCAAGGGTATCTGTACATGTCTTACAACTCTTGGCCCTAGAGGACTTTGGGACCTAGCTCTTTACTTGTGGAAGGACCAAGAAGATGATGCCTTACCTCAAAGCTGGGGAGTGGTTACTGGCTGTTGCTTTCCAGTCAGCCCAAGCACACAGGCAAGCTTTGGAGCACCCTATCTACTCAAAACCAGGACACTTGTGTGTAGGAGCCCATGAATACATTAACCCAGGCCAATTTTGCAGTTATCAAAGGTCACAAAGGGCCTGGAGAGATATCAAAGTGATGTGAGGGCTGAACACTACTTCTAATGATTTTAGATTTATACTCATATCTAAATTCCACTCCATGTCCTGCTTTAGGCCTCCAAGTCTTCCACCAGCCTTAATTCCTTTTGCTTCATGTGTTTCCAAATAAGAGTTACTGTGGTAATGTTTTCCTGACTCTGCCCATTCTGTTGTGTGCTTGATTGCTTTGTCCCTTTAAAATATGGATTTGTTAAAGTGTGCTGGCTACATTTTGAATTTGTCATTAATCCATCCTTGGAACCAGTCAATCCACTTCCATTATGCATTTTGTTTGACTTCATGAATTATAATTCAGATGGGCTCACTTTGTAAAACATCTTGCAGGTAGCTATCACAGGAGTCAGTGGCTTTTTTAAGATAATATACGCAATCATTCATTACCAAAGTCACTCTTTTAACCATACTTTTAGCTTAGTTTGTGAGAAATGGTAGCCCGATTTTTTTCCATCAGTCTGTACAGCCGCACTTGATGCAGCAGTTATGGGGGGGCTTGCAGGACTCAGCCAGGCTGAGAAGAGTGGGGATTGTTCAGCCTGAAGAAGCAAAGGCTCTGGGGAGTTCTCATAGTGGCCTTCTGATACCTGAAGAGGCCACAAGAAATCTTGAGAAGTACTTTTCACAAGCTTATGTAGTGATAGGATAAGCAGAAAAGCCTGTAAACTGAAAGAGGAGAGATGTAGATTGGATATTAGGAAGAAATTCTTTAGTGTGAAGGTGGTGAGAAACTGGCACAGGTTGCCCTAGGAATTTGTGGATGCCTGATCTCTGGAAGTGTTCAAAGCCAGGTTGTATAGGGCTTGGAGCAACCTGGTGCAGGGGGAGGTGTCCCTGCCCATTGCAGGTGGGGTAGAACTAAGTGATATTTAAGGTCCCTTCCAACCCAAACCATTCTATGATATGATTCTATGATTCTCTGGATTTTAGATTCTTTAAAAATACTTAATCAACTATTTTAAAACTAAATTATTTTGAGATGCAGTTTGCAGGTTTTGATAAATAAGTTTTAGTGGCCAGAATTTCCTTTGAACCATTTTCTTTTTTCCTTTGTATTTGGAGGGAACAAGGGAGAAGTTTTTGCTGTCTTGTAACTGTGCCTTGGCTTTTCACACCCTTGTTGTTTCTGGTTGAGATTCCTTATGCAAGTCCCATAGTCCATATGTATGATGTGTATAATAGATGAGGTAAAGAATACAGTAATTTAATGTAAATGTCATTTAACTGAGTATCCATGCCTTTTTGAAGAGTTAATGGCATATCAACTCCCATGAAGCAAAACCACAGCATCTTAATATCAATTTACTCATGCAGAATAATTTCTCCTTAAAAAAAGTTGGCATAAAAATATATTCTTGTCTCTAAGAGAAGGTTTTTATCACCTCCACTTCAAAATGTTTTCTCTCGCTCTATTCCAAACACTGAACTCCATTGTTTCACTTGCACTGTTATTAAATAAATTGCTTCTGTTTTTCAGCCATGACAAGGTAAGATCAATTTTGTGGAAGAAGGCTGCCTAACGACAATGTGGTGTATAATTTGGGTGAAGGATTATTGGAGAGCCAGAGTAGCCTGTGCTGTGGTCATTTTTTTGTTCAGTGCAGTAATGCAGTTAAGTTATATTTACATTTTCTAATTATATTTTGTTATGCAAAAGAATTATACGTAACTATCCTCTTGCCAAGCCAACCACTGAAGTCTATTCCTCTCTTGGAAAAAAAAAAGAAAGAGGGCAGCTAAGACTGAAATAGAAAACAAAATAGATAATGAAAGCCCAGTGAAATCACAAAGAGGCTCCTCAGTGCATACCAGACAAGCATCCTGCTTTCCATCACAGCCATGGCCTTCCCTTCTCTGCTGAGGCCACAGCTCAGTCTCCTCCTCCTGCCAACAGCCTTGGCCAGGATCCCTCACTCACTGTTGCTTTGGAAAACACATCTTTAAACCTCTTCTGTTTTTGGTTTAAACAGGTGTTTGCTAGAGGTGGTGGTCCCCAAAGGCTGTTGAAATGATGCCCCTCTGTGCCACATGCAAAGGAGCTATAATGGTGACAGATCATGGCATAGCCCATCTTTTCCCTACAGACCCCAGGCACGAAGTCTTTTGCTCTGAAGGGGTGGATTTGTTTTTTCCATTTCTGGACACATGTCTCTGTCAGTGCAGGGTGACATAATCCTTATTCTTTTTGATGGATCTTCTAGAGCTTGTTCTTTGCTACTTTCCGGGCATTTGTTGCAGTGAACACCATGTTCCTTACTTAGCTGTTTGCTTCACATTTAAATGACTGTGTCTAAATTAGGCACAATAGAATGCATTAGAAAGGAAATTAAGAAGATGCAGTGATTTATGATTCCAAGTAAAAGAGAGCTTAAGGATGTCTTTTAATGAAAATAAAATCTGAGGGAGGTTTAAACTTTAGTTCTACTACCCAGAGCTGATGACCTAAACTGATATCTAGAAAAATTATTGGTAACTTTCCTAAAACTCCTTTTACTACCACTAGGAAAAGTGTTGGTCCTGTAAGAGACAGGAACAGGTCCTTAACTGAGGGCAAAACTATGATGTAAGTTATTGTTTGCATTCTAAATACTTTGATTTAGAGCTGAAACCTGACAAAAGTAATTAGATACTTGACTATTCTTCCTAAATGTTTTAGGCATTCAGACACAAACTCTTGGTCCAAACTCATCTTAGTAACAATGGAAAAACATTCACTCTAGTGTAATATTTTATATTACTGGATAGAAGTCAAGGCCCTCTTTGCTCCACCATTTTGTAAATGTGATAAAAAGTAGGTCCTGCCCTGCAGAGTTCACAGTCTCATAAATTCAAATAATGACAGTCAAGTGGTTGGCACAACAGATTAACTAAACCCTTGCTTTTGGTGAACTCCCTAACACCTAACAACTGGTTCACACCAACCCATAAGACAGAGTATTGGAAGGAGTGGTATCCACTTCTTCAAAAGGACTTGGATACCTCATCTCAAATAATAGTGAATTTGAGTTTAATTTAGTAGATATGCCTAGGAAGGATGAATTGGATGTTTCAATGCCTGTGTTGCAAGATGTGGTCATCCATTGTAATGAAATTCAACTGAAAGTCCCCTGAAAAGTAGAACAAAAATATCTTCAGATGTGTTAGGAACATCATCCAAGAGCAAGAAACATCAGCACTGCCCTCAAGGTGAAAAACTCAAAGTGAATTGACAGGCTTATATCAACCTCTCGTTGTAAAAAAAAAAAAAGGAGTAATGCAATTAACTGTAATCTTATTTTGATGAAATATTTTTGCCAGGCACAGGGTGTTCTGAGGTGATACAGATAATTAGCAGAGAAATTTAATCATCCATATCACAATGAAAGAAAAAAAAAATTGGCTCTTTAATCAAAACATAGACCCACCTGATCTGAAATTAGAATGTTTCAGTATGTCTTCCAGGCTAAAAAGTCTAGTTGAAAATTAATGGAACCTGGCAAGCATTAAATTATCTCCCTAAAAGATCCTACATAATTTCTTGAATTAAATAGAAGTACATTGATATTCACAAAATAAATTATGTGCAGACTACTGCATTGAAATGGTGACATAACATAGAGCACAGGTAGAATGCTTTCTAAGCAATATGCCATCACTAGGGGATGTATTAAAAAGAAGGTTCATTTGTAGGTCCAGGTTTTCTATTTGGCTAAAGTGGGAATTGTACTATTTGATATCAAGAGTGAGCTTGACTCGTGGTGATGTTGCACATTGAAGGAAAGTTTGTGGCTAGGGCCTGGCTGTGGGATCCAGTGGCAGCTTTGTTGATTTCAGTGAGATGAGCTTGCTTGGCTCTTAGTGCTTAGCATTTTCTTGGCAATATGTGAGATTCTTCTTGATTCTAGGACTTGGGGTTTTTAGTCTTCCAGTCTGGCTGGAATCACTGTCAGGAGCAAACATCTGAGTAAAAGGGACCTTGATGCTTTTCACTTTCTGAACATAATTATAATTTAAAAACATAACTGTCACAATGGTATTAAAATGAAATTAAAATTATTTTAGAGGGTAAAATCTGTTGTGTAACAAACTTCAGCATGCTTAACAACAATCTGTCTATATTTTCAGTTCAGTGTTAGTGACAAAACTAAGCACATATGCTTATTCTAGTACACTGTGTTTTAGTTATACTTTTGTGTATTTTTATGTGTTTGTTTTTAAAACTCTGGAGTACCCACTTCTGCTAGGAGAAGCTGGATAGCAGAGGATACTCTTAATTTAGCAAAGATTATATGTTAGGCACTAGAATTGGTGCAGTCCAGCTGGAAATGCAAAGCACATTTAAGGATAAGGATATTTGCTAGATGAGATTATTGAGGTGCATGTCACTTCTACTACAGGACCTTTAGTTTTAAAGTATAAAAAAATCTTGCTCTGATTAACCAAAAGTGGCACATGCCTGAAAAGCAAGTTCTCATAATACTTCCCATTAGCATTTTCCTGTTACCACCAATGACTTGAATGAGTCTGCCCAAATTTTCCTAGCACTCCCATATATTTAAATCTCAACCATTATGCTGAAATTATATTCAGAATGCTTTACCTCTTACTCTGAATCCCTTAGCAACTTCAACAACTTAATTCATGGAAAAGTAATTATTTGAATTCTGTATATTTTTAGCTTTTATTAATGGACTTTTGAAGGTGGAAATGTGAAAAACCAGAAGCTTTAACAGGGAATCTATACTTCCAGTAGAAATCCTCCAAATTTCACCCTCCTGTTCTAGCCTACAGCTGTCAACATTGTCTCATGCTCAGGCTTCACTATGGGGTCTATCTGCTGCCTTTCTTAGCAAGAAACCTCATATGTTCTCTATGGACAGGGACCCAGTTGAGCCCCAGAATTTGAAATATCTGCTTGCTACTTCTACCTAAAAAAAGTAAAAATAAAGCACATCAATCAGTATGAATTCTCCCATCTGATCTGCTTTAATGAGAGCATAGTGGAAAGTTCTATCTAGGCTGGTTGAGTTCTCAGCATAATAACTTGAAGACAGAGCCCCATGTGAGCCTGGATGCTCTTGGGTTTATCATGGACTACACAAATACACAAATACAAGCTGGGGATCTTTATACCATTGTTCTGGTCTGTTTGCAGCTGAATAATTCACTCACAGATAATGGGGAGTTGACTGCATTCCAGGTAGCTGTCTTGAGGTGATGTGTCTCAAGCCAAATCCCTGATGAATCTAATAAATAACCATGTTTTCTAAGAACTAAATGTCAAAGCACATATGTGGCCATTTACTGCTTAAGTAGTGTCAGGAGAAATCAGATGTGTTGAGCTCCCTTCCATTTCCCCCAGGATGTAGTTGGTACATGACAAATAAACCATCCAATTATACCTTTGGGAAAACACGTTCCTGTTGGTGGAACAGGAACACATCTCTAAGTCTCTTGTCAAAGGCAACAGTTTTCAGCTTTGCTGTTGCAAATTCCCTGAACATCTGAGGTTGCTTAGTCCTGCCTCTCAGGGGGACAGATGAAAAGTGATTGGCCATGCTTACAAAGAAAGAAGGTGTAGAACGTGGGGAGAAAAGGAGAATGTCACCATGTGGTGATGATGTTGGCTTTAATACACAAAAATTCAAGTAAGGGTTAAAATAAATAGAATTACTAGTCCAAAACCAAGTAATTCTAAAATTCAGTAGTCTATTGCTTGGGGATTTTTTTCCCCTCAGAATATTTGAGATAACATAATATTCCTTTTTTTTCAGGTTCTTCTCTCCCATTTGGGTTAACAAAGATAGCTTAAGTACCCTCATACAGTAAGAGCTAGCAAATTCTAACAGCAGCTGCTCTGCCATTATTTTAATTTCTTGAAGAACTAGTGTTCCTCAGAAGTATTTTCTATATTTATTTAGCAGTGTATTTACTTTATCTGTCTCTCCAATCTCTGCTCTCTAGCAGAAGAAGCAGTCACTGCAGTTGTAAATATATGGGCAAAGCTCTAGCATAGAATGGATGAAGATTTTTTAGAACAGCCATGTAGCATGGCTTCAGTAACAAAATTCTCAAAATTGGCCCACTTAGGAAGAAAAAAAACATTGCTTGCTGTAACTTTGTCTGTGTTGTACTACTGAAGACCATTATGGGATATGTTTAAAGCTCTGTTCCTGACTTCCATTAGCTTTGCCCAATGTAACAGTCAGCCATTTCATTTGGGATATCTCCAGTCCTATTCCTTTTGAAAGTTATAAGTTAATAGCAAAGCAAGTGCTACGGAACACTCCCTCAGCAGTTATCTAATTTCTTGGCACTCATTTTGGGTGCTCAGTACAAGACTAAGGACTGTGCAAGTATACAAGTACTTGTATATGAGTACAAGACTGATATAAATAGAAGCAAATTCAGCAGAAAGTCATCAAGATGGTCAGAGGCTGGAATGCTTACCCCTTCCAAAGAGGATGGGAGAGGTGAACATGTTCAGCCTGGTGAAGAGGTGGGTTTGAGAGGATGTGGCAGCAGTTTTCTGGTTTCTTGGGGAGGTTATCAAGAAGATGTAGCCAAGCTTTTCACAGTGAGGTATGGCAGAAGGATGAAAGGCAATGGTTGTAAGTTGAAACGGGAAGTTTAGTCTGAATATAAGGAAACCTTTTCCCTGTGAGACTCTCGGACTATCAGAACAGGTGCCTAGGGAGGTTGTGCAGTCCACATGCCTGGAGCATTTCAAGACAGGACTTGACAAAGCCCTGAGCAACCTGGACTGACATCAGAACTAACCCTGCTTGAGCAGGAGTCTGGGCTACACACCCTCTGGGGGCATCTAGCCTGAATGATCCTCTGATCTCAAGCGTTTGGGTTGGGTTCTTCCTCAGTGTTTCTATTTAAAAGCACTAACTATTCCTGTTTGATTGACAGAAAATGCAAATCAGACTCCTGTGATGCTCAGTTGATAGAACCTACTGGCCCAATGAAGGGAAGATGATGTGGGTTTCATGATGAAATACTGTGCTGTGGACCTGGGTCTGCTGGGATATAAGGGATGAGGAGAATTCAGGGGGATGTGCTGTATGACTCGGCCTGACCTTAGAGAGCAGTGTTGAAATTAAGCTGGAGAGAAGCCTGAGCACAGGCTTGTAGGATCAGGCGAACAGGAAGAAGATGGAATCCTCACAACAGGGTCTAACTGAGAAGAAAAAGCCATTTATTGTATTTTGGAACCATGAGTCCTTTTACTGGGGAGAAGAAAAATTAACCTTAAATTAAGGGAAAGAAATGAAATCCTGATTCTCTTAGAACTGACTTTTAGTACAACAGCTGTTGTATTTGTCTATGGTCTTACATCCTTAAAATATTTTTCTTTAAAAATACTGAATTAATAAAAGTCTGCGCTGTTCAGCCATTGCTGTATGAAATTAATTCTTTGCTTCTATTCAGAAGGACTGTTTCCAGGCTTGTTTGGCTAGTGAGGAGAACCAGCATCAAATGCATTGAATGGGTTTTGACTGATAAAATAAATTCTCCCACTCTCTTATCATCGCAGCTTAAAATACAGTATTGTGAATAGGATGTAAGCATTGTAGCCTGTGTTCCTTTTCAGATAAAGAAAGTCAGCCTCAGAGAACTGAAACCTACAAAGAATAAAGTATCTATAAGGGTGGTGGTTTTTTTTTTTTCCATGTATCTTATTCTGATGTGGATGTTAGAAAAGCACATTTTCTCAGAACAGTCTATAAAAATGTTGGCAGATGAAGATGCCATGTTTTTGTTAGAGTGCCTGGGATATGGAGAGTATCTCTAGATCAGATACAGAACAAAGCCTGTCCGAGTTCCCAGGGCTTTCCTCCTGGTACATAGAAATGAACAGATTGCAAAAAAATCCACCTTCCTACACAGGGGTTTCACTTAAGATCTTGCTGTTAAGATACAGCTGAGTCTGGGCTGACCTTTCCTGTGCTTATATCAAAAGTAACTCTACTGACAAAGCAGGTGCACTGGGACTAAACCAATAAATGCAGAAGTAATGAACTTTGACAATTTTCCTCTGATAAAAAGCCCAACATGATGAAGAACCATTTTCTTCCTGAGGTTAACTGGGCCAGATATTTGGCCTTAAATTCAGAATAGCCACCAGCAAGCTTTTTAGCATAAATCCTACTACCTTCATGGGTCTCAGGGTGATTTGTTATCCTTCCACATCATTCAGAGAAAGTAAAATTTGTTCCCTACATGGAAGAAGTTTCAGATCATCTTTCTGTGTGCACCATATTACTTCCTAATCATAAAAGAAGTTGATTCCTTAAAGGCTAAGGGTAAGTATTTATTGGAGCTCTAGTAACTGCCCATTAAAATCATATGGAGAACATGCATCAAAAAGAGAAGCTCAACATTTGTTTGAATGTTTAGTTGAAAAGGAATCCAGCAGGACTGACTCAAGGGAATAATGTGGTAATGTCACTTGTAGATGTCTTAAATGTCCCAAAGCTGAAGGACAGCTTCATTGACCATTTTCACCTGTCCACAGCTTGGGGTCCAAATCCACAGCATGATTTAGTTTCATGCTTCAGATTCTGAGAAAAATTCTTAGCTCTTCCATCAGCCAAATGAAAGCAGTTCAGACATGAAAAATATCAGCCAAAGTAATGATTGGCAGAACCTGAAATCTGTAGAAGCATGAGGGAGGCAGTTTCAAAATCACAGAAAGTGACCCAACAGTCATTTGTTAAACAGACTTTTTTTTCTGTAGCAAAAAAGGTAACTCAGTTCAGAATGCTGTGATCTTTTGGTTCACACACTTAGGCTGGCAGGGATCTCAAAAGGTCTCCAGCCCAACCTCCTGCTCAGAACAGGGAAAGCTCTGAGATGAGAGCAGGTTACTCAGGGCTTTACACACTTAGCTTTTGGGAACCTCCACGGGTAGACCCCAGTCATAAAACTTTCAGATATAAACTATTCATTACCTCATTTCCCAAAGTGTCAAATGACTGAAAAAAAACCCAAGCAAAAAACCCATCCAATCAACCAAATACCCTAACTAGAAGCTGCAAATTGAGAATTTATCTCCCATATTATTTTTTTGGGGGGGAGAGGGGTTGCCCCAGCATCACCAATGCCATCACTTTGGACAGCATTGTAAAACACTGTCCTACTTCTTGTGTAATCTCTGGATTATAATGATGGGGCAAATTCAGAGCAGAAGTGAAAACATGCTAATGTGAAGGCTGACCCAGTGGACCCTGGTTGATGGCTAATAACTAAAAAAACAAATCACAAACTGGATAAAACTGAGCATTTTGCCAGTAGACTCAACTTTAGTTTTAATCAAGGCAATTGATACAGTTATGCCAATTAAAACAGACAAATCCAGTAACTGCATTATGACAAAGCTGAGGGAAAAATATCACACACACTGACACACACAACTATTGCCAAAGTTCAATATACAATAAATAGTTCTACAGGTGTATAAAGTAATGCAGGAGACAAATGAGACCACTAACTGTGAAGCAGATAACACATATTTTGCATTCATACATAATTAAAACACCTGAGGGTAAAATACTAAGATGCAACAAGAACCACCTTATAAAAACCGAAGACAGCAAGAAACATGAGTTTGAGGAACGTAGTAGAAAGCTTCCTTCACAAAGATGCACCATGTGTATGGTATAAGCAGTTCCTAAATAAAGACAAGGAATCAAAACCTACAAGAGACATTTTGGTAGATCAATAGCTTCCACAGGTGATGCTCAGGGGCACTGGCATCATTTGCAGCTAGCATTTCCCACAGGTGTGTTGGGGTCTTGCTTCCCTATTGCCACTGTTTTCAAGATACCTCCTTAACATCTTAGGGGAGAAATTTTATATTTTAATATCTTTGAACATCTGAGTGGCTTAAGAAAAAATACAATGTTAGCAACACTATGGGATTGCACATGTGATTTCCAGTGAACAGTCATTGACCATGCAATGCAGGTGCTACAAGCTGTGAGGGACCAGAGTCCAAGGTGTTGCAGATGGGCATAACAAAAGGACCCATGGAAGGGTCCTTGCTACTTCTTGGTTCCCCTTCTCAGCTTTTAAGAAAATCACTCACTCTTGTAGAGTTTCTTCTTTTCAGTGGGCAACATCTGAAGTAGTCCTCCTCATGCCAAATGAAACCAATAGGCTCCTAATTCTCCTGGAGGTGGTTGTAATTATTTCTGGTGGATCAGGAGGAGACAAAAGAGTCAGCTCTTGGATGGATTGTATTTCACGTGTGCAGGCTGAGGTGCAGACCTTGGAGGTGGGTGGCAAAGCTGTGTCCCTGGAAAACTCCACCGAGGCGAGCCCGTTCTTGTAAGGGCAGCAAGAGAAGACCAGCAGCTGCCCCAGCCACCTGTGAGGCAGCTCAGGAACTGGGAAAACCTCACAGAGAAAGTGTGGGCAGAGCAAAGGGCACGGTCAGTGCGTTTCCCCTGCTGAGGCAGAACTCCGGCACCCACCTGCCCGTTCCTGCGTGGGGAGCTTTCCTCCTCTCCCCCTCCTCTCACAGACGGGGGGGGGGGGGGGGGGGCGGCGGGGCCGGGGGGCTGCGGGCAGGAGGGAGGGGGCTGCGGGGAAGGGTTGGCCGGGAATCTCGGGGTCTCCGGGCGGGGGGGGGGGGCTGGGGGTGCCGGGGCGCAGCCATAGCAACGCGGCGTGCGTCTCCTGCTCACCCGCGGCAGCTTCATTCCTGCCGCTATTCCCCACCCTCCCTGCACCAGCCGTGGCCTGGCTGGGGCCGCGCCGGCTCTAGCTGGTGAACAGTTAATACCCGGAGAGGCGGAATACTCCTCTCCCCCCCTCCCTCCGGTTCCTCTTTGTAAAAAACCTGTGCCCCCCAACCTGTTCTGGGAGAGTGGTGAGCCGGGCATAGCCCGGGGAGGGGGCGGTCGCCCCTCTGCTCTCTCCAGCTTCCTATTTTTATTTTTTTTTCATTGTCCGTGTGTGTATCCCCTCCCTCTTTTTTTTTTTTTTTTCCCTTCCCCCCCCCCCCCTTTTTTTTTTTTTTTATTTTTTTTTCTTTATTTTTTTTTTTTTTCTTCTTATTTTTTTTTTTTTCTCCCGGGGTTGCCCTTGGCTCGGCGGGACTGTCCGGGCCCAGGGCGGTGTCCGGGAATGGCCGGGGCGGGGAGGGGGTGTGTGTGCGGTTCCCTCCTGCCCACCGCACCCTTTGGGCTCCTGCGGGACAAGAGCTGACTCTGGGTGGTGACTGAGCCTGGCTGGCCCCCGCCGCTCCTCCCTTCCCTCCCCTTTGATAATAGGGGCTGGTGTTTTGTTCGTTTTGGTTTTTTTATGTCTGGTTTTGTTTTTTTGGGGGGTGGCAGGAGAGCAACGGGAATAATATATATTGAAAGGGTGGAGAAAAAAAGAAAAAAAAAAAAAAAAAAAAAGGCAGGCACCCTCCCCCCTACGCTGCTTGTAATCCCCTCCACTCCAGCCCAAAAAGATCCATCGCAAGTGCACGCCGGTTCTTCACTTAAGTGATCCAGGCGCTGGATTAAGTAACTCTCGGAGAACAGCACACGCACCCTGCAAAAATGAAGGAAAAGGCAATGTTTCAAACGGCTAAAATGCAAGGAAACATGATGGTAAGTGGCTGCTGCTGGCGCCTTCGGTGCCTGTAAGTAAGTGGCGGGGCTTGGGGCTCAGGGCTCTCCGGACCCCGCTGTGTGTCCGCACGCTGGGTGCGGAGCTCCCGTTGCGGGGTCTGGGCTCGCCGGGGGAGATTGTCCCTCTGCTTAGTGTCCCACCCTTCTGCAAGAGGGTGGCTGGAGATGCGGAGACTGCTGGGGTGTCCCCATGTCTGAGGGGAGCTGGGGAGCAGTGGGGGGGGGGGGGCTGGGGGTACCGGGGCTGGGGGTACCGGGGTTGTTCGCTCCGGGCACCGTGCTCCGACATGGCCAACTTCACCAAGTTGATGACCGTGATGTGTGCGAGCTGGGGGGTGTAGGGGTTACTTTGCCTTTGCTCTGCTATTGCTAGTGGAAACATTTGTCTTGATGACATTTTTTTTTTTTTTAAATCTATTCGGGATGCCTTTTAAATCAGCTCCCCCCATCAAGGGAAAAAAAAAACAAAAAAAAAAAACCAAAACCAAAAAAACCCACCCCAGCTTCTCTCCCGGAAGAAGTGCTGGTTGCCATCTTGTGCTGATAGAAAGATATTTGTGTGTTTTGCCTGCTGGTTTGACCCGGGGGGGGGCTGTGCCGGGAGCAGCTCCATAGCAAGGCGGACTGGGGGTACCGGGGGGTGGGAAATGCGGTACCTGTGGGGTGTTGTGTTTCAATCCTTACTTATTCTACATAACCTGCAGCTTGTAGAGGGTACCTGTTGGTCTTCTGTCCCCTCCCTCAAACACTCGTACCTGTGGTTTGCCTCCCCTGTGAGGGGAAATGATAATATTTAATATAAAGGTAATATGCATTCTTCCCGTGCCTTCCTTGTGTTGATGTGTTCGAGAAGCAGCCAAAGTATTCTCCATCCTTTAATTAAGTTCAGTAGTAAAATGCTTTTCTCGCTTCTTAAGGAAATGCCTCCTTTTCCAATTCCAATAACACTGCTTTTTTCCAGCGGTAGTTTTTAAGAGGAAGGTGCAGTGCTATGTGACCTGTGAATTCAACTAAGGGAACTGAACAGGAACTTCTGCAAACATTTTTCTGGGAGAATTGCATAGCCTGTGTGATTGCATTATGTTCCTTTCCTTATGCCTTTTAAATGCCTGGGAAATATCTGGTGCTGGAACTTTTTTGACATGGAGAAATTTAGATTATTATTTGCTTAAGCTACTGATCTTAGAGGTCATTATATGCTTTGATTAGAATGTTCTCTATCAATAATAAAAAAATAACCACCTGAGATGACATTGTTTAAATACAGGATTAACCTAATTTTCATACACAATGTCACAAAATTAATACAAACCTCTCGCACGTTGTCTTGTGGTCTCAAATCAGAGAATGATGAGTGGGCAGGGATTTCCCCACTGCCACTCAGCAAAGGGCTAACACTTCTGCTGGGATTTTTGGCCAGCGCTTTTTTTGAGCGTGGCAAAATGGATCCGCATATCCACACCTCTGCGAGAGGAGCAAAAGCTGGAATGATCAATCTGCACACTGAGCTGTGTAGCAGGGGCTGCCCACAAATCACATCCCTCTGCCAGAGACAATAGTTTTTCCCTCTGAAATGTGAGCAGGATCCGTCCCCCCCAGGCTGCTAAGTCACAGTTATTTCTTACTGTCACTCGAGGCAGCCTTTCCTGGACCTGAATGCAAGGTTTTCTTTTGAAGAACTAATTTTTCAAACACTATCAATGTAATTTCAAGACAAGGCAGCTGTCACACTGACACAGATGATGTCTTTAACTAATGCCTGTGTTTTATGGGCCACCTAAACCACACACAGCTGGTTCCTGTGTTAATCTGGTCTGAGGTTGCAATTGGATCTGCATTTAAGCAAGAATTAAGTTTAGGTGAATATTTGAGCTTTATGATATTTGGACAGATTTTGTATTTCTTTGAGATAATTAGTGAACCTGATCCTGAAATCTCAGGCTTTTGGTGAGAGTTCTAGCAAGTTAAAACTATTACATTCTTTACCCTTAAGTTGCTTTAAATTTTTAAAATAATATTTTTACTTATTACTTTTCACATAAAAAAAAATTAGAGTCCAGAACTAGATGTGCCAAAACCTACTTCTGTGAGTGTCCTCTCTCACACACCTGGAAGTCACTGAATATGGGGCTGGGTGTGTGCAGAGTCTCAGGAGGTGCATTACAGTGTGCACTGCATTCATTTCCTAGCAGAATTTAAAAAGTCATTGAAAATACAAAGCCCACTATCATTTTCCTTTGTTTTCTGGAAGTTTTGCTGTTGCTTAGAATCTTGACAAGCTTCTAACTATATATTGATTTTCTTCCCTTTAAAAATCTTTCTTAAATTGAGCTGTTTCATTCTTAAAATGATGTGACACCAGTGATAATACTGGCATGCTGTTGGTCCCTGGCCATGCAGTGGTTGTTTTTTAAGTGTGGTGATAGCTCATGGAGTTACTACACCTGTGATTTCTTTATTACCTAATTAGACCAGCAAAACTGAAGCCATTCTTGTGACACTGAGATAAATGCTTTTATCCCTGTGACAGTATTTCACCAGGGCTTTGTTTTGGCTCTTTTAAACAAGATTTACCTGGAAAGATGCCTATTTTTATTTTCCTGTACTGTTTCCCATTCATCATTTGAGCCAGGGGAATGTAACTTACAGAAGCAGCTCAAGCCTTTACAATAGGATTTCTTTTAATTCTACATAAGTACTATAGGGAGTGATTAATATATAGTGGTTACTTCTAGTAACAACTGACATAACCTATGAGCTTTCCAGTCTTTTTCAAATGAATATGCAACAGTAGGGTGTGAAGATAAATGTTTATCACTTTTGGAGATAAATTTAATTTGGTCCTAACCTTCTGTGCAGCTGTATGATGTATTTAATTAAAATATTCCTATCTTTTCCCTTACACATTCAGTTTTCAGGTCAAGGACAATAATATGAACTATACTTGTTTTATCCTACTCTTGCCTATGTCTTCCCAGGGACTGATCTATTATGTATGTGGGGTTTTCTGTTTGTTTTTTTTTTAATGTATTAAAAAGAGCTGTTTTGAAGAGGACCTTTAGAGCAGTGCCAGATTCTCTTGCATACACCCATGCAAATCCTGAGAACCCAGTTTGGTAGATATAAAGGTGCAGTAAAGATAAAATGAGCTACTGCCTTTGGATGTAGACAATTAGGTGAGTGGAAACAATAAGCTTAGTGAGAGCAGAATTTAATATTCTGTGGGTGAGCATGCTGGTACTTTGGCACATTTAGTTTTCAGTGAAAGGAGTGAGTGCTCGGCTGTAGCTATCTGATAGAAGGATGTTGCTGTGAAACTTGTTCTGAATTTCAGTCTAGCCAGCAGCTGCTCTAATGTTTGGAAACTACCAAGATAAACTGTGATGAATGTGTCACTTTCCTGCTTTACTCTGATGAATAATTTGTTGTCTGGGGCAAAAAAGGCAGTTCTGGTACACTGAGAGGACTTGTAGAAGAGTCTGGAGGCTTAGATGTTTACTTACCATTTAAATCTCAAGTGTAGTAGCTGCAGTTTGGATGTATGAATAAGCCCAGTGGGAAGTGCTGTCCCCTAGGAAGTCAGCTAGCACCTCTGAGGCCCCAGAGATCTCAAGGGTACAAATAGGATAATCTTCTCCTTTATCCTTGGAGTGCTCCTGATCTTCCTGGAGGCACACTGGTGCAGCCAAATAGAAAATCCAGCTTTGCTCCTGCCCATTTTGTATTTCTTGTGCCTCTCATGAGCAGTATATTCATATTAAAAACATAAATAAAAGATATTAAGGTTCCACTGTAATTTCCCTTATTTGTTGTATTTTACCTGCAGGTTTATTGCTTGCAGTGATCAATCACATTGCACTGAAATACGGTGTAAGGCTTCTCAGCCAAGAATGCAGCTGTCCTACCATGAGGTAAAGAAGCTGCATGGTGATTCTTTTCTTGAAACTCCCACACCCAAGTAGGTGGTGGAGTTTCTGATCCAATGCAGACTCCCTGCTGCTTTATCATTCCCTCTGTCTCAGAATCCACTTGACTTAGAAGCCAAATGTAGTCCACATTTTGTGGGCTATTCGTTACCTGTCTACTACCTCAGCTGAAACATAGCAGCCTCCAGAGCAGGGGAGCTATGGTAGCAGTTCCCAGATGAGCTATCATGACTCTAACTGAAGTTTAAAGGCAGAAATACAATTGCTAAACTATGGTAAGAATTGCAGAAGAAGATCTTTGGACTGCTGCTTAATTAGAGACAAGATTTTTTTTTTTTAAGGATAATGTATGCAGTAGGGGATACACGATCCACTGGAGGTACTGAAATTGTTTCATTGTGGCCCCGTGAAAAAGCTGCAAGATGTGCTGGGTCTATTTTAATGTCTTGCTGCTAGTGATGGAACTTGAGTCTTTCCACATTTAAGGTGGGATGGCAGTTCCACAAGGAAATATTCAATAGGATCTCAGTGTTTTCCACTTAACGTATAGTGTCTCTTAAGGTACATCCTTACTTAGGGTATAGAAGTTCAGAGTCTGCTCATGGTATATTGGAAAATGGTAAGGGATCCACTGAATTTGCAAGTCCCATGAGAAAGACATGGGGCCAGGATGTCTGAGAATAACTTTGGCAGTCCTATGAAGTTGTTCATATTGCTAGCTCACTATTTAGAAGTGTGAGAATAAAGGGGAACTTGTGGTCTAACTTTATTCTTGTACTTTGGAAGGTTCAAAATCTTTATGCTTATGGCCATTCTCTCACCTGCATTACTCTTCAGTGTTGCTCAGCAGCTCCTCTGCTTCTTCTTGCTTGCAAGGAAAAAAGAACACACTTGTCTTCATTTCTTCCTCTCTCCTCTGAGTCATTTGATTGTTAACCGGATAGTCGTCTGTCCCCTTCCCTCTCTTTCTGAATCCCAAGTAGTAAAATCCTCAAATAGTAAGAATGAAGAAATTGAAGGGACTGTAACAATTTTACTGCTACCCACTCAGCTGTTGTTCAGTAGAGCTTTGAGCAGCAACAGAGCCAGATCCAGAGTCTGGATTTGTGTGTTCTTTCCAAAGATAAATAACTAAAATGTAAGTCTGGGAGATGCTGATGGCCTGAGGCTTTATTTGGTAAAGAGTTCCTTTCTCTGCGCTGTGAAATGAGTCTTTCACCTGCTGGGTGTTTCCTTGTATGTTAGTAGCATGTTCCCTAGTACCATGTCTTGGATGCTGCATTTCTTGCAGAACTTTGCACTCACTTGGTATTGGTCTAACTTGACTGTATGTAGGGAAAGGCAATAGAGAATCATGCCTAAGAGCACCTCTGGTTGGTACAGAACCTTCAGTAGCATCAAGCTCTTTGGTGTAGCTGACAAAGGCAGAGCAAGATTCAAAGCTGGAAGTTGGAGTCGGTGCCTTTCAGACTGGAAGATAGTGGCCAGTTTTTCTAGTGACAGTGATGAGCTACTAGAGCAGTCTCTGTGGGGGTGTGATAGTTTCTCTGGCTCTTGAAGTTCTTCATTAGAACAAGATGGGGGTAGGATTCTTATGACCAAACTTCAGCATAACCACTACATCTAAATTAGCATGGGCTTTCTTTATAATTTAGTCAATAGAGTCTGGGGCATAATTAATGTAGATGTGTAAAATGGGTCAGAGGATCTACACTCTTAAATGCCAATTTCTCTGCAGTGACTTAAAGAACTACAAGGCATTCACTAAACCTTAAACATTTGCCCTGAAGATAGCAAAGTCCTGGGTCTGTTGCTTAAAGATCGTCCAGAGTATTCCAGAACATCTCAAGTGACATTTAAGCATCCCATTAGGCCTTTGTCATTACATGAGATAAGTACTACTATGCACATCTACTCAGGGTTTGTCCGCCACATTTGCAATGAGACGTGGGGATACGTAAGCTGCATTTTTGGACCTGTACTGATTCCAAGTCTGAGCATACTTGTGCAGAAGCAGGTTGGGTCTCCCAGCACCACAGTCCACCTGCAGCAGGAAAATAGCTGCATCTCAACCAAGTGTCATCTTTCTGATGAAATGGTTCGTGGTTTGCATGTGTACAGAGTTTCCCTAGAGCATGATAATGTATCTCTGGCTTTAAAATGACTGAATCCAAATAGTTTAATGTTGTCACAAATGCAGTACATGCATTTCTGCTTCTAGATCTGTGTGCTTGCATGTGTGTTGTCTGTACATTATTGAACTAAACAGCGACTCCTGAGATTAACAAGCAAAGCCCATTTATTAAATTGTTTTATGTACTGTAAATCTTGAGTAATCCACTAATGCATGATGCTGTCATTTAGGAAGCTTGGCCTGCCTTCCCAGTGGAGCATCACATTTAGCAGGTTCCCAGTGTTTACCTTGAAAAGGCTGCAGTTGAGAATAAATTTTTAAAAATAAATCAATTTACAGAATAAATGTAAGCCATTAGAACCCAGATGCTCACAATGCAATGCATTGATAACTGTGTCACAGCTGTAGTGTGTGTTCACCTGTAAATGCTGTGAATTTTCTCCCCTTTTAAGAACGGGTATGCCAAGTTATTGTAGCTTAGCCAAGGCTTATTGTAGCAAGCCAAGTTTTCATTTGTAGTGTGTTCTGGTTGCCCTTGAAGTATATCATCAAGATTATTATTTTTACCAGGGGGGAGTATTATCACATGTATAGCTAAATCCAAGTGGAACCCTTGATTGTAAATAGGTGGTTCCCAATCTGTACACTTAAAAGGTACAAATCAGTGCACCTCCAGCAACCAATACAGGATTCTGTGATAAGTCCTCTTTCATGGTGTGACTGAGTGTTTCTTGACTTCATTAACAACTATGAAGTATTTCCACCGCCTCATCTCTAATTACTTTAGAGGTTACCTGGAGATGCACCCAAATATTCAGTCAAAGCAAGTGTGAGAAAGCTGACCAGTGAAGGCAGTGGGATTAGCTGAGGTGATGAATTTAACATGCCCAGGTGAAGCATTGGATGGTAAACCAAATGGTCAATACTGTGAAAAATCCCTCTCAAGTTACAGGGAATAGTGGCCAGAAGATTTTATCAGCTCAGGTATTTGCAGAGACAGTTACACTTGGCATGAATTCCAGTCACACATTAGATGGCCTCATTCTGTAGTCATTATTCAGCACTTACTCAAGCAAAACTTTTGCTGAACTTAATGGGTTTACTATTCCTGCTGAAATGAGTAAGAAATTTGTCTGAGGCTCAGGTAGCTTCAGACCTGAGTCTCAACACAAAACCCCACTACACTGTATGCCACTAAAGATTTTTCAGTATTTTTTTAAAAGATAGCTAACAGTGAAATATACTGGAGTGGAAGGCAGGGTAAGAAAGCAAGCAGAAGAAAAGTGGGGTGAGGTAGTTGTAGCAGAAGATGCTGAAGATTGAGAAAAGGTCTCAAGTTTTTCATTTCATCTCATTTTGTAAGTTGCTCCTCAGAGAGATCCCCATCAGATGCTCCACAGAGCATACTGCATTCCCACACTTTTACTTATGCTTGTTTTCACTGATGATCATGAACTGGAAAATGTGCTAGAAGTGAAACATTTATATTTGTTTATCATTTGAGACTGAACTTATTTAAAACAAGGAGACTGTTTAAAACTGGATCTGTGGACCACATGAAGGATATGTGAAATTCTGTAGGTAGAGCAGTAATTCAGAAATTAGTTGTGGTCCATATCAGTATGACTGAGCCCTTCCTGATCTCACTATCTGAGAGGTTTTTCTCTCAGGAATGGAAAGTCATGCTTCATTCACCATTACTTATATATGATTCTCTGAGCATTTTATTTCACTTGCATCATCTATGTATATTTACATTTATAATATGTCAAAAACTTTTTTAGGGAAGGTACTGTTCAGTTTGATTTGGACATTCGTATAGAAATTAAAATCTTCAAAAATTCCAGAGAATTTTAATCTTAAATGTATTATCTCCTTCCTTGTTCCTGTATCTTGGATTTTTCAGATATACCTTGTTTTTTATAGAAAGCATCTCTCAACTTTTTTTTTTTCAATGCAGATTTTGACAGAACTGTGGTCTTGCTGGTCAGGAAAGGAGGCCTTTGGTAGTACCTAAGGGCTACAAATAAATAAAATCTGTGAGTACGCAATAGCAATTAAAGCAAAAATCAGGTACTCCAGAGGTGTGCTCCTTGTTATGTTCCCTGTTCAACAGCGTACTTAAGCACCTGTTTAACATTAATGGTAAGCATATGCTTAAATGTTTGTACTGACTGGGGAGTTATGAGAAGTCTGCCTTGACACACAATAGCTGAACAGCCTGTTTTCCATCTGTGTTGTGAGCCCAGAGCGTGGTGCTAGCTGAGCATTTTCCAGGTTAATTAGATTGGCATAACAAGATCCCTTGTGGACTTGGTGCAGTCATCAGCTCTTCTGCACTCTCCAGCTATTGGGAGCTCTGTTTGAAGTAGTGGATCTTTTGCTCATAACTGAAAGAGAATATTGCACTGTATTTCACCAGTGTTCAAATGGAAACATAATTGAATGGCTTGTGAGTACACCATAAATATCAATTTGGCTTCATACTGCTTGCATGAATATGGTGCATCCCTCAAAAGCACAATGTCTGCCAAGGAGTATTTATCCTGTAGAGCTAAAAATAATGGCTGTGCTTTCATGAATTATACATGGGTTTGTCTGTAAACCACACCTGACTGTGATTTGGAGTGTTGAAGATTTGAAGCTATCTCAAAGTAAAAATTGCAGGTATTTTCCATAAAATATGATGTTCTCACAGGTTGGTTTTTTGTTTGTTTTTGTGGGTTTGTTTTTTTTTTTACAGTATTAGTCAGGGTCCATCATACCTGTATCTACAGTGAAAAAAAAATAGAATGAAAAGAATTCTAATTCATTACAGGAAAATAAGAGAAAAATGAGCTCGATGCTCCTAAGTCCTGCAAGAAAATGCATAATTACATGAAGTCAAAGGTGATCTTTCCATCTATTCATTAAAGAAAGGGAAATGAGAGAAAGTCCCATTGAAAAAATAAGGGGGTTATTACTTACAAAACGAAGAAAGGAAAATGATCTCTCAGTATGCCTAGAAGCAAGATCTGCCAAGGTGTAAAAATGTAGTAGTGAGAATCATATTAGCTTTTCAGGCCTTTTGATGGATTAAAATGAGGAGAAAGAGCACACACTTTTAGGGAGAGATTAGAAAGGTGAGGAGTATGATCATTTTAGCTGAATGCAGTGGCATGAAATTTACCTTTCTGGTATTTTCAGAGAGACAGTGCCTTGGTTTCCTCTGAAGATTCCCTGTTTTATTCAGTTATATTGTATTTGAATCTCTGGTTTCTAGTGACTTTTCTAGTATTTAATTTTAATGTCCATGGGGTTTTTTTTGCTTGCTTTTTTTTTTTTTTTTTTTTTTTTAAACATAACCTCTTAAATTTAAAATGAGTCATATCCTTGGGAAGCATTGCATCTTAACAGTGACATCATGGAAAACATTGAGATAAAGTGGGCTAATCCACAGAACAGTGACAAATGGCTGTAGTGCTATCCTGAGCTCTCTGCTTCCTGCTGTATTAAAGATGATGTTACAAAGAGATGCTTCTAAAGACAGGCAGAACAATGAAAAGACCAGAAAGCTTTAGGCAGTTTGTATTTGGGCATGGGGAAGCCTTCAATCCTCAGTTTGATCTGTCTTAAATTGGTAGTTATTGATGGTTGCTAACATCCATTGCCTGCTTGCTAATCTTTGTGTGTTGTAGGAGGAAGAGAGCCCCAGCTACATGAGTAATTGCTGTGAACCACTTTGTGACCACACTGCTCAGGCCCTCTCTGGAGGTGTCTGATAGATTCCATGTTGCACATCACTTGTCAGGACCCTCCCTGGTCCCAGGTGGCTTCATTGGTGTTAGAATAAAAAATATTTGTGTGGGAGTTTTTTCTGCTCAAAGGGCACAATGAAGTCCTTCTGAGTGATGTTTCTGTTCTGTGACATGCAAACACGTGTGTTGTGTGCAGGGATGGAGGAGAGTTGCTTGGGCAGGAGACATGGCCTCAGTGTGCTCTGGAGCCTGGATTGTCTTTGTGAACTGTGTTTTTTACAGGGAGCCAGCAGCATTGTTTGGAAATCAGCTTAGAGGTAGATTGTCATGTATGAAGCATGGAGTTCAAGTCTTGATTCCTGGAGCGAGATAAACAGCCAGCTGAATTTGCAGTCAGGACACACACAGTCCCTGTTTATGGATAAAGTCCATATGTCATAGAATGCTGCAGCTGGTGAATTCATGTACATCAAGACCTTGCAATGCAGAGAAGTGTTGGATTGGAGGACCCAGGGTCTAGCTCCCAGCTGTCTAAAGCAATCACAATGTAGTGCCTTTGTCACTGGTGTATGCAGGAGAAATTGTGCCTGAGGCTAGCAGGGTCCAGTGGATCACACAAGCTGAGACCAGTAAACATATTTACTCTTGGAAAAGTAAATTCTGTTATTTCTCTTGTGCCTTGTAAATATGTGAGGCTGGCACACCCCCTCTGCTAGATTCTGTGACTTGTGCTTTTGCCTTTTGGAGGCTTTCATAGTAAGCTGCTTTTCTTCTCTCATAACTAAACATGTAGAGGCTTGTAACAGAAGTATTAGGATTGGTATGAATGAAGTACAGATGCAAATAGGTTTCTGTAAGCACTGGAAAAAATGGTGAAATGAGTGTCAGAAGACTGTCATGTACTGATAAGTAAGAATGTTGTTGCCAGCCATAAACACTGAGGATGTGCTGTCAAGCCCAGATGCTCTGCTAAAAGTCACAGTACAGGCATCTCTCTAGCACAAGACCTTTCTTTTCAAGGGCACTGAAAGGCCCCAGGGTACTAGCACATCACACACACTAGCCCAATTCTTTTTCCTGTTGGGCCAACAAGCAACTACACTGTAACCAGACAGATGTGTTTTTTCAGATATTTTCTGTCCAGGCAAAGCCAGGTAGTGAGCTGCAACCTTACTAACATGTGTGAATGCCAAAGTAGGAAAGATTCTGAAGCAAAGGACCACCCCTTCTCAACTACTGGCACATAAAAGGTACAAAAGATCTGCCAAAAAGTATCTTGTCATTGACAGTCAAGAAGAAACTGAAGTGTTGCTAAGAGAACTTAGTCTATGTACCTCATCCACTGTGGCACAGACAGATCATTTCTGCCAGGCTGCCTGAACACACACATCTTGGTGTCTGTGACTGTGAGTGTGTAGATAAACCTAGAATATTCAGATTTTGTTACTAAAAACCATCTTCTTCCAGAAGATATTGCAGTGAGGCTTGTTACACTATTTTCACATTACTTAGGACTCCTTGTAGATTCATAGAATGGTTTGGATTGGAAGGGACCTTAAAGATCATCTAGTTCCAACCTCCTTACTTGGAGGCTTGAGGTCTTTAATTAACTGTATGCGAACAACAAGGATCATATATGGTATCTGTATGTGTGTTAGGTCACAGCTGATTAGGGAAAGGGGGAAGGTCACATCTCCAGATCCCCCCTAGCCATGTGATGGCATCTGTGCCAGTGAAAGATGTGACTGGGAAAGATGGTAGCAGGGGGAGCTGGAGGCTCTCAGAGTCTAATGGTGGAATGTGTTCAAATAACAGACACATATGTTTTCAAATGTTGAAGTCTGTTGCTAATACCTGTATCAATCAAATCTGTAATTTAATGAAGAAATGTAATCAGGTTTATTTGACAACCTGTTTTCTAGAAATCTGTATGGTCTAACAATAATTATACACCTGTTTTTAGGTTTTTTTCCTACTTGATTCCCATATCACCCTTACTACATTCCGTTACTAGAAGAGACCTTCCTAAAGGGAGACTAGCCAAGCTGCATAATTTCTGTGGGTCAAAAAAGCATCTTTTTTTAAAGGCTGGTTATAAATGCTGTACGTCATGAGAGTAAAATTAGCAAGGGTGAAGCAGAGATGCTTGGAGTCACTTTGTGATACAATGTGACACAAAGCACCATCAGCAAGCGGGTCCATTCAAAATTCTGCAGCATCAGTAAAATGATAGAGTGCATGCATCTATAAGAGGACAGGAGAGCGTGTGAAGGTGTAAATTGATGTTAGTGGAAGTCCTGAGGTGGTGGTATTGTTTCTTACACAGTCTGTTTGCAAGGAGTAGTACTGCATGCTGAAGGTGTGAGGAGAGGCAAAATTAACATTGATGATTCTGTAGAGAAACACCTTTATAATGAGAAGAAAGATATTAACAGTTCTCAGCTGTATTGAGGACAGAGGGGGGTGAGAGGCAGAAGACAGTTGTAGTTCTGTGTATGGGGAGCTGGAGTGAAAGTATGTGTCATGCAATCTGACTGAAAAGCCTGTGTCACATTGCTGTGATGTGGAGCAACTGAAGACATTGTTAATGCAAATGTGTTTTGCCATGGGGAGAAAAGCAAGTCTAGAGATTTGACTATAAACGAGAGGAAGGACTAACCTATGGTAATGAAATGCAAAGTGTCTGATCAAAATTCAGCATGTTAATCTGAATAGTAAATCTTTTATATGAATGTGTCACTTGAGCCCCATAGTCTACAAGGTTTTCTTTTTACGGTGTATGATGCCCTTGATGTCCACTTTGATTGCAGAGTGGTGACATTTCCCTGTTGCCACTTGGTTTGCCTGCTAGGACTGAATTGTGTCAAATGGCTTTAAAAGTTTTCTGACTACTGGTGGCTCCAGGATGCGTAAGGCAACTGTGATTTGTTAAAATGGAGAATGTAGGGTGACTACATACATGTCTCTGAGACAGTGTGATATTTCAACAGTGGGCATTGCATCTAATCTAGACACAAAACAACAACAAACTCACAAAAAACCCCAACCCAAAACCAAACAAACAAAACCCAAAACAGAACAAAAATTGTATTTAAATATCAATAAAGAGCCTATGCTTTAAATATCAATAAAGAGCCTATGCTGAACAGTGGCCATTGTGGTGGCCTCAGCTTATATCTTCCATGCAAGATTTGACATGTGGTCTGGCTTTTGAGGGGAAACACTGTTGTGCAGTGAATACTCTTGGATTGGCATGCAACAAATTTGAATTTAAAGGGAATATCACACTGATTTCTTGTGTGACCTTGGGCGAACCTCACAATGCTGCCATGCACAGGGAGAGCTATGTCCTATCAGGGGAGTTCTACCACCTTCATCTGCAGTAACCTCACCCTGCATGGAGCTTCTTGCTGGTCTCTACCTTCATTCCCTATTTGTGAAATAGCAATAATAATTTCTTCCATTCCTTTTGTGTATTTTGGCTATGGAATTTTAAACTCACGTTCTATCAGCCTATCTATCTGCTGTGATTTACTATGCTAAGTTCAAGTACTTGACTATACTTCAGATTAAATGATACAAATAATCACTGTTCTACTGAATACATGGTGGTCAGTAAGGGTTTATAGGAACATGTAGATCTGTACAGTAGCAGTTGAGCTACACTTGAAGGACATGTTTATTCTAAATTCCAAAGAAACTGAGGGTGATGTCTTCTATTCATGTCCACGTTTGTGTCTGAATCAGGGTTTTACTGTGATTCTAAGCAGTACTTGTCACATTTGATGCACAGCAATGAACTTTTTTTAATACATCAGGCAATATTGTATGTTTTAGTAAACTGGTAATGTTTCAGTTGATGACAAAATTTGGACTGTAGTGGAATCTAGTACAAAATTCTCAGATCACATATTTCTTTCTGAATTTGCACCATTATCCTCATGTAAGAATATCATGGATTTGATAATGTTTGGATTAGAAAAAGAGGAATTAAAGCACTCTACCAAAGTCTGACATATGAAAAAAAACCCTTTGAAATGTAATCTTTGGTGGGTGTTCACTTCTGTGTTATAAATAATGTATGCAAAATTAATTATTTCCATTTTAATATGAGATTTTGATGGGGGATGAAATTTTGTTTACTTGGAAGTTTAAATAGCCCTTGTTTTCATCTTGCTGGGGAAAGAAAACAAATATCAAAATAATCTTTCTGATAAATGGGGATTTAGTTTCCTTTCCTCACATTGGTTTTGCTTTTTTAGCACATAACTTACCCATCCATCTACAATCTATCAATACCATTTTAAAATGTAAATTCAGATAGAAACTTATAGTCAGTCCTTAATTAACCACTTGCATATGCAAGACCACAATTCTCTTAATATCCAGCATAGTATTTCAAGCATGAATGGTGCTTGTAAAAATGAAGCGAGCAGGACTGAGTTTCAAAGTATATACAGGATCTTGTTTCCGTCTTCATCAGAAAGACAGACATCTGTTTGCCATCTGTAATGGGTGTGGATAGCTTGCTTTGTCTTGGTACCCTGTTGGATCTGAAATTATTCCAGAGGAGTCATTACAGCTTTTACAATAAGAATGCAATAGCTCCCTTATAGTCATAAATATTCCTGTAAAAATGTACTTTCAAAGTTGCTCATTACTGAGAGTGCACTGATGAGTACTGAAGGTATCCTTAAAGTTCTTGGCATACATCATGGTTTGGTTTCAGACAGACCATTATTAGATATCCATATGGACAAAATTTTCCAACATGCCTAGCTGAATATCATATCCAAATCCTGCGCTGGGTATTCACTCTGGTTTCAGTGCCACCCATGTAGATCTTGGTTCTCCATGCACATCATATGTTGTGTCCTTCAAGAGAAGCTCAAAGAAGGAATTTACAGGCAGGGTGAACCTACAGCACACACAGACACTCTTCATCCTATTTTGAAGTAGTCAGCCACTGACAGAGAATCCAGGTCAGTCAGCTGCTCTGAGCACCACATTCCCATGACTAGTTTAATATCATTTCAGATCTGCCTGCTGAGATATTTCAGAGCTGCTGTTCCATCCCAACTGCATTTAAGCTTGTCCCTGGTCACAATCCCACCTCTGCTCATTTGTTCTAAGTACAGTTTCTTCTGACCTTGCCTTGCTGAATTTGCTGAGATGTGTGTGTTGGCTTTAGACAAGTAACTCCTAACAAAATGCTATTACTTAAGGTAATTCTTATTCCATAGCAGGTTTGTGTGGTGGCTGGTAGGGTGTGGGGTGCATTCTCAAGAGGGTGAGTTTGTGCTGAGAGATTCCAGGGTAGCTGGCAGCTATCTACAAGAAGGGTGCCAGCTGACTCAGCAAAAATGCACACAGAAGCTGGCCTCGTGGTTTGCTGTTTTTCCCTAAGGCAGACACCTTGGAGTTTATAGTGTAAATGATGTGAGATTTTCTAGAAGGAAAAAAAAAAAAAAGAAATTAAAGGGGAAAAAAAGTTGAAGCATAGCACTCAATGAGTTCTTTGGAGGTAATTTTCAGAGTACTATTCATTTAAATACTATTCCAGGTCTTACAGTGTTGTCACTCTTGAATGGACTTGATGTTTCTGGATCAGTGTCTAAAATGTCTCTGTGAAAGCATGAGGAACAAAGTTTTTACCTGCAGTCCTAACCCGAGATTTTCTCCTGGGCATGGAAGATGTGTTTTTGTTCTTTCCTTCAGGCCTTTCCTGTGAATGCAGGTGCACTGTGGGATGAAAGTCATGCCCTCCTCATGGTTTATCTCCCTGAACATTTACAGGGTTATGATATATATCTAGGTTACAGTCTTATTTTGCTGTGATCTACAGGAGAGGCAGGCAGCCTTTGAACTTCACCAGATTTGAATGTTACACTTTGGTATTCTGTTTCTTACTATTTTTTTAACTTGACAATGTGACAAGAAGCACTTTGTGATATATTTTCACCAAATGTAATTGATAAATATCAAATTCAAAGCACTAAAGTTAGCCATTAACAAGATAGTTGCATAGTACACAGGAGCTGTCATGGAATTTGGGTGCCAGCTGCTATTGAGAATTGAGGTGATGTGGCTTTTTTGAAGCAAACCCAATTCTCCAATCTCTAGTGCATAAGGACCATGTCTTTCTAGCTATGATATCTGCAGTCTTCTATGTCATAATGAAGAAATTAATATCTGTAGGCAAACTGACCCAGATAGAAAAAAGACTGGCACGTTTTTGTTTCCTTTTCACTAGGGCTGTCCCAGTGACTTGTGGAGCTGTGAGTACGATGTAGTGATCCTCTAAATGACCCTGATTATCACTTTCATAAGTGACTCTGCATTTTCCAACCAAATTACCAATGAAGCAAGAAACATTGAACAAGATTTTTACATGTAACAAATGGAATCTTTGCTCTCTAATCAGATTGTTATATAGGTGGCTGTTATTAATTTCTAAAAGTTAAAGCAATTAAACTTTAAGCAGTCAATTGGCAGATGACATAAAATAATTACTTGATTTGCGGGCTTTGGTGGTTTTGGGTTTTTTTGGGTTTAATTACTGTCTCTAGTGGAAATTCATGGTATGTTGATCTTTAAAATATGTCTGAAGGTGAAGTAATAGTAGTGGTGACAAAACAGCTGCTGCAGTGTTACAGACTTGCAAACCTGAACAAATTTAGTATTAGGTCCTCATTTTGTGAGACAGAAAAGGAAGTAGAAGGTAATTTAGGGGTTTCTATTCTATTGCTTTTTATTCTTCATAGCATGTCTGTCTTTATCTGCATTTTCTATCTCTTTCTATCTCTGACCTGGCTTTACTGCATCCTTTCTCCTTTTTGTGTACATCAACACTAACTGCTTGCCTGTCAGACAAGGTAGAGGGAGTTGCGTGGTGTAGGGTTCTTTTTGTTTGTTTGTTTTTGGGTTTTTTTCCCCTGTTTTGGAGACTAGAGTATTCTGGAGCAAAACTACGACCAGATGTGGTCCCTCAGTTCAGTATGCATCTTGTTGCTGATGCAGTATTATCCTGTTTGGAAGAGCAAGGCGTACTGCTCCTTTGTAACGTGCAAAAAAAATGGTTATTTCAGCACACTGTAAGTGACTTCATTATATCTGTTTATGCATTCTTAAGGTGGGAAGCTTTAATTTTGTTTATCACATGGGGGTGTTGTAAGGCTTTCTGGAGAGTTGCTTTTAAAGCACTGGGAGATCCTTGGATGAAAAACTATACAAAAGCACTGAGTCTGTGCACTCATTTTCTACTCTTCTTTTCCATTTCAAGTCCAGCTCAGTACTCTACACCAAATATCAGCACTCTGCTTCTCTACAAAAGTAGGTTTGCTCAGTTTTTCAGTTGATAAGTGGTATTTGTATTCTCCATGCATACAAGCATGTGAAGCCACCTAATTCCATGTAGATTTAACACACAGCAGGGCACACTGGGAAGGTGCTTCCACATTCAGGCTGAGTAGTGCCAGAATTCCTCAGTGGGCTTTAGTTACAGAGGCTCAGTGTCCAGTCCTACACTTTGGTCACAAAATGCGATGTTACAGGCTTGGGGAAAAGTGGCTGAAAAGCTGCCCAGCAGAAAAGTATCTGAGGATGTTTGTCAGTGGCCGGATGTGAGCCAGCATGTGCCCAGGTGGCTAAACAGCATCCTGACTTGTATCAACAACAGTGTGGCCAGCAGGACTAAAGCAATGGTTGTTCTACTGTGCTCAGCACTGGGGAGGCAGCACCTCAAATCCCATGTTCAGTTTGGTTCCTTCACTACTAGGACACTGAGGGGCTGGAACATGTCCAAAGAAGGGCAACAAAATTGGTGAAGGGTGTGGAGCACAAGCCTTATAAAGAGCTTCTGAGGCAACTGGGGGTGTTTGGTCTGGAGAAAAGGGAGCTGACGTGAGACATTTTCACTCTCTCCAACTACCTGAAAGGGGGTTGTAGTGAGGCGGGGGTCGGTCTCTTCTCCCAAGTAACAAGTGATGAGAGGAAATGGCCTGGGACTGTGTCGGGGGAGGTTCACTTTGGGTGTCAGGAGAAATGTTCTTACCAGGAGGGCTGGCAGGCAGGCACCGGGGGGGGCGGGAGGGGCCGCTGTCCGTGGTGCTGAACGGCTGAGGGACGCGCTGTCCGTGGTGCTGAACGGCTGAGGGACGCGCTGTCCGTGGTGCTGAACGCCGGGAGGTTCTGGTGCTGAGCGCTGAGGATGGTTCTGCTCAACAGAGGGCAAGGTGAGCACCTGCTCTCCCCTAGAGGTATTGCCCACGGGCCTCTGCCCCCTTCTTGCCAGGTCAGCACCCAGGGATTGATTTGAAACCAACCGGTGACTGTAATAGAATCCTCTGTGCAAAGAGCTGAACTGAGGCTTGAGGCATATAGATTTGGTTCTTAGAGACGTGGTTTAGTGGTGGACTTGGCAGTGTTAGGTTTACAGTTGGAGTCGATAATCTTAAATTTTTTTTGCAAACTAAATGATTCAATGATTCCACACATGTCATGAGAACTATGTCTTAAAATATGGCCACTATTAGTCATTCAGGAGCTAGTCTGAAAGCACAGCACAAATATTCTATGCCTTGTCATATATTTGTGTGTTGCAGAAAAGGGGGAGAATTTATACAAGACCATTTGCCCCTTCTTATTTCTGTTTGGACACCTTCAGAGCTCATAGAATCATTTAGGTTGGGAAAGACCATTCAGATCATTGAGTAAAACACTGCCAATTCCAGCATGAAAGCATGGTTGCTTGGGCACCACATCTACAAGTCTTTTAAATACCACCAGGAATGGTAACTCAACAGCTGTCCTGAGCAGCTTGTTCCAGTACCTGAGAGTCCTTTCAGTGAATAATTTTTTTCCTAATATAATCTACTTGGGGGTCCTCAGCAAGATTCATCTACATTAAATAAATAGTTGTCAATTGGCTATTTAAGTCACACTGAACTCTCATTGAGAATTAAAAGTAGTCTTCATTTAATTTTATTTATTTTACTCATGGAGTGGATTAAGACAAATTAAATTAAAGCTATTTTAATTCCATATGGGACTACAATTTAATCTGTTTACTGTGGAATAACTCATCCATTTACAAAATAAATTTACATGTATCTTCCTGAGAATCTCAGTGTAAACATTTCTAGTCCTTATCAGGAAAGACCTATTAGACAATTAGCTATTAGACAATATAGTTTGAAAGTGTGTAAATTGTAATGAGCAAATCACTAAATGTTCCCCTGGGGAACTGGCACAGACCAGGAAATGGCCAATCAATTCACACCTGAGATTAACTTGTAGTACTTTTACCTCTATATAGACTAAATTGGTTCTGTTGATATCTGTAAGCATTTGCCTATGGAATTTATGATCCTAGGTTCTGCTTAGAAATGTAAGAATCACAGATTCATAAGTGAAGTTGCAATCTGAGGCCTTATTCAGCAGGGAACACTATGCACCTGCTTAGCCTTAAATCCAGAGGTAGTTTGATTGACTGCTTAAGAATTGTGCTGAATCAGAGCCAAAGTGCTGTGGCTTTTTGTGACATTTATATGGCTTCAGGATATGGATGTTCAATGAAAACTTCAATGACAGTCTTCCTTAATAATTCAGGAGTCCAATTTTTCTTCAAAATTAATATCAGTCTGAATGATACAATCATTCTGCTCATTTGAGTCTTGGCTGTATAAGGACTTGTTTGCAGGAAGTAGCTCACTGAGTACAGCTTTATTACAGGCAGCAAGGCACTGGGCTGTAACCCCTTTTTAAATTAAAGTTGTTTGTCATTTATTAAGGTTATTTTTAAACTATTTTTTGTTTCCTGGGAAAACAGTGATGTGCTTTCCAGCAATTTTAATTTAGCTACAGTTATATATGTGCAGCTTTTACTACAGGAAGTCTCTCTACATCATTAGGTGGTGAAAAACATTAATAGCAACACTATTGTGCAGCAGCACAAAGCTGTTGGTGTACTTTATTGCAGCTACACTTCAGTATTTCCTGGGGAAATAATGATACAAAAGGAATCGTTGGGGAAAGCTATGGGAAATCATGCAGTACTTTATAATTGCTATCAATTTCACACATTTTTTTTGCCACCACTAATCTTCTTCTTAGTTTTAAGACTAAAAATAAACTTTTAAAATTAAAAATCGTATTTAAAAAATCAAAAATAACTAAATGAAGAATTTACCTAGGCATCTGAAAAATGTCTAATGTGAATATCTATTTTTCTTCCATGTCATTGGAACAACACAGAAAACATCTGTTCTGTGCCTCTACCATTTCTGCTAAATACTACTAAAGCGTTAAGAGCAGTATTTGTGTAAAGTCCACAGTTATGTGAGATACAAGTGATCTGCCAGTGGGGCTTTAGGAAACACAAAGTATTCTTCAAGAAGAAACAGTTTTGTTTTATGCATACATGTTATTCAGTACTGATATACACTTTCTTTTTTTCTAAGTATGTGGGCTGAAGCTACCAATCTATTTGTATATGCTGAAGAAACTTTCACATCCTGAAGTTAGAAGCCTAAAATTAACTTATTTTAGTATCTCAGTAAACAAGGTAAAAAACCAAAACTGAGTGTTTTCTTAACAAAGAAATAAAATTATTTTCATATAAGAAGTTATATCTTTATTGTAATTATAAACTTGCAATGGGTTTCTGCATAGTTTTCTAAAGAAAATTGTAGAATGGAGAAATGTATGATATATATAAAAAAATCTACTACAGTTTGCTTACTGAAAAGTTAAATATGAAATTGGAACAGTTTGGTCCTGACCAGACATAGTTTTCCTCACCTGAGGCCTAGGTAAAAGACAAGGCTTTGAATCTGTAAATGCTGAAGTGCATGAGCAATTTGAATTTCTGTTTAGTACTTGGAATTCACTGGTGAGTATGTCATGTGCAGTGATGCTTGTGTGGGTGAATGCCTGCAGGTCTTCTGCAGTGGTGATGTGGGGAGTGTTCAGAGCTGTGCTGGTCCAACCTTTGCCTTTCACAGCTTCAGGGGCTGTGGCTCTGCTACATCTCCTTGTCTTCAAGCTCTTACCTCACAGCATGTATCAAATAATTTTTGATTGCTTGCAACCCTGTAAAAGAGGAGCTAGTGACTTCACTTGACTCTTGACTTCATGGCAAGAGGCAGGAAAGAAGGCAGTGGAGATGCAGGTAAATAGGGCATGGCCTCAAGGTGGGGCAGAGGCAAATTTGGGATTAATGTAGAGCTGTGCCTCCAAATCTGACCTAAGGCCCTGTATTGTGTAAGGTCAAGCCTACCCTACAACTTGATCTAATATTTCATTGTTAAGTACATTGATGCAATATTCATGTCCTTCCTATAAAGAAAATGCTACCATGGGAACTGTTACAGCTTTTTCCTTCAGCGACTTCAATCTGTGGTTTAGTACAGGACTATTTTAAATTAATTATCTTCTAATTTGTAGTTGAGGCACTCAGTGGTTGTAAGTGATAGCATCTCCACAGTGCAGTTAATGTCATGCTTCTTTGTGTATATAAATACTTCACAAATGTATTTTTCTCCTATGTAAATTGAATTTTAATATGTTAAACAGGATCATTTCTGCATAGTGCTTAGCAGTGCATTCCAGGTGTTTGAAAGCAATTGGAGAGAGGCTGAAAAAAATTCCACAAATGATTCATATCTTAGAGCTTCTGTCTGTTTCTCCAGTAGGCTCAGTTAATTGGAAACATCAAAATGTTTTTGAATATTAATTTAGTTATTTGTGTGTAAATACAATGGTTGAGCTTTTTAGTGCAGGTGCAGTTAAGAAATTCTGATGAAATACTTATTCAAAGGTAAAAAAGTGAGGTGTACAGTTCTTTCTGTATTCTAACATACAATTTTTTTTTTTTTTTTTTACTGTAAGGGTGTTAAAAGCAAGAATTACAACAGTGATTTCTGTAGGAGGTTATTGTTTTTTCAGTGTTCAAGGAGACAGTAAAGATTTTTGGTGGAGAAGGTCTGCACTTTAGAGAAATCAGACCCAGTCAGGGTCAGTTGAAATGGAGAAAAATTTATGGTTATCTTGGAAGTCTTGGTCTTTGTAATTAGTGTTCCATTTAAAAAAAAATGGCAAAAGTTCTAACATTTACTAGGATTCAAAATTGCTCTGTGATAAATGAATACTAGAGCGTGTTTGTATTTGTTCTATTAATATATTGTTTGTCTTATTAATCCATCCTCAAGGAAAGAAGAAAAGACTGTTCCTAGAATTTTTTGTTCTCTTTTAGATAGAGCCCTAAACTTTTAAAGCACTCTGAGACATTTTTATGCATGCCTTGATTGCTACCCCTCTATCATTTATGCTGAAATGCATTACTGGAAGATCTGGAGTAAATTTAATTTCCTTACCAGCTGCAGCCTTTTCCTTTTGGCACAGAGTGATTATGTTTGGCTGCGTTTAGAATGAGAATAGAAAAAGCTTTTCACAGGGCTTCTGAGATCTCTGGTGCGGTGTGAAGAAGTGGAGTAGGAACTTGTCATGGTAGAGATGCTGTGAGATGAGAAATGAGACATTCTGCTAGAGCAGCAGAGTTCCCCTTTTCCAATGACATTGCAAGAGCTCTGAAGGAAATAACTTCTTGTTGCCAATACTCAGAATATAAAACATATTAATACTGCAGGTAGGATCACTGAAACCTTAGAAGAGAGAGAATGATCTGGGATGTTTGTCATCATCCAGGGTGATGTAGTTAAAAGATAGCAAAAAGCTTGATCAGCAGTTCAGTGTCACAGATGTCATTACCTAAACTGTCAGGGTTAGCAGTGCTGTTGATGAAGTCAGCAGGCATTTTCTCTGACATTAAGTGTAGAGGGAACTTGTCTGGTTTAGATAAGCAGTTAGCAAATGCATATACCATGAGTGCATTTCAAGGAGTCTTGGTGCAAGTGCTCTGTCATCTTGTCCTGCTCATAGTTTTTTTTTGTGATTATACCATGCTAATGTTGGATGCTCTGATGTATGGAGTAGGGGTACCCCAGTATTGCTGCCATCTCTGTTCTGTTACTGGTCAGCATGTCCCCAGTATGACTGCATCTTCCTGAGGGGCTTTGCACTAGGGATGTTCCCCTGACCTTTTTGTACTGTGAAAAACCCCTTAGAAAACAGAGGAAAAGATAACTCAGCATGATACCAGCAACAACTCAGCAAGCTTCAGTCTTTTCTAAATGCAAGTCAGTGCAAACTTGAACTAATTAAATTCTGCAGCTAATGACAGACCGTACAAGTCTGATTTAGCTGATTCTCTAATGAGACCCTTGGGACTTGGAAAGCAGAAGCATGCTGCCCTCTGAGGTTACTAAAGCATAGCATCACCTTCACCTAAGACTGTGGAGCTGATATGGTGACTGGGGGGCCAGGGCATTCAGGATAGCCAAGCCAGGCTTCCCAGAGCAAAAAGAAAGAGTAGAAGGGAAGCATGGCACCCTGCAATTGCTCCCCTAGGTATTGCCCACTTAGTCTGAGAGAAGGAAAGTTCTGCAAGAAAGAAAATACAAAGAGTTTGGGCCTTTTTGCTGTTATCCAACAAAGGATTCTTGGTTTTTTTCCTATAATCAGAGGGCTAATAATAAATGGGGGTTTTGTTTGCATTTTTGAGCCTTGAACATTATTTGTGCACTGTTTAAAAGTGAAGGATTTTGATTTATTTTATCTTACCATGACAGAATTTGGTGTGATTTGGCAATCAGTGCCATTTTTGACACTGTACTTCAGAGTGTGTTCCCAAAAAAGTTAAATGTAGAGAAAGAAATAGTACCATTTTTGCCTAATAAAAAGTGCTCATATAAGCCTTGAACTTTCACTGGCACCACAATCTGCACCAGTATCTGCAAGCTGTGACATGGAAAAACATTCTAGGCATTAACATCCAAATAAGCACACAGGTCTGGTGGTTTGTTTCCAGATTCTCAGATATAGGACTGCTACAATAGCCTTTTGAAAGTGGAGCAGAGTTTGCCTACAGGATAGGTTTATAAACTGATTGAAGAAGGCTGGCTTACTGCTGTTAGGTCTTATCACTCTGATGCACTTATTTGACTTCCATCACAGGATCTGAATTCTTTTTTAACATGGCTCAAATTTCACAGCAATGTCAGAGCTCTGTGAGCTGAAGTGTAAGGTCTGGGCAAAACTGGCATGTTTTTGTTGGTTATGTGTACTTAGAATAACAGAACCAAAACCAAACCCCATCAAACTTAAGGTTTGGTTAATTTGCTTCTAAGCAAATAAAAGATCTCCTGAGCACGTGGTACACCACCATGTCATATGATCCCTTCATCCCTGACAGCCTAAAAAGTCTATTTTTGGTGAAGTTACCATGATCTCCATCTGGGAGGAGACATAATAGTCATGCTATTATATTCCATTCCTTGATTAGTGCTAAGCCACCCCAGAGTGTCAAAGTGAGCATTTGCTTATGTAGGCAGTTGTTTACTAGTTTGACAATATTTTTTAGAGGATTTGATGCAGCAAAACACTGACCTAAGTGAGACCCTCAGATATCTCAGCCCAACAGTTGCTGCCATAACCTTTCTGTTGCCACATTTTCTAAGAGAAAAAGATGTCAGGCTGCAGCATCTTTTCACATATTCACAGTGAGTTCATCTACTTAAACAATACACTTCATTTTCAAAGAGGAAAAAGTAAAAGAACAAAATATTGAGGGTGGAGAATAAAGCAGACATTCCGTTGTTACCCAACATGATAAATTTTCACTAAACTTTTTTACATTCAAAACTAGCTTTGATGGAGAAGTGAAGTTGATATAAAATTACATGGTAGCAGTTTCTCTTTGAGTGAAGGTTTTGCCAGGGGAGAGGAGTAGGAATAAGGAGAGGCACTCAGATGTCCGGGAAATGATTCCTTGTGGACATAGAAGTAAACTGTCCTTGTCTGACTTGCCCCAAGAACGACGTACTACTCCTGTCAAAACAGAAAAGTATCTGGGTCTTGTGGTCTGGGAAAAGGCATGGGACTGGATGGTACAAGTAAATTTCTCCTCTTCCTCAGGACCAGTTCCCTGGGCATCTTTATTCCCTTCCAAAGTGCCAGAGGCTGCAGAGTCCTGAGTAGAGCTGCCTACTGTGTTGAATCCTGCTGGGAAAGCTTTTGTTTTGAGCTCAGTAGAAGTCTCTTAACCAGTGAGCCTGACTGAACAGCTAAAACAAAGTTGGTGTGAGATGTGGAACATGATATAATCATTGCATTTAATTATGAATGGCCATGTATGACTTCAGTGCCTGGAAGGCTTGACTTACAGCCCAGGACTCCCATGGTGCTTAGAGCAGGATGAAAATATGGTAACTAACCAAAAAAAGCCTCATAACTAAAGATTTGGGATCTAACTAGTAGAAAAAAATTAGTCTCCAAAATTACTATGATATCAGAAAAAGAATTCACAAGGAAATGGGAATTCATCACTCTGATGGCAGATTAGAGCTGACCAAATTCTGATCTAACAAGAAAGGTGCTGGTTTGAAAGTAGTAATCTGGATGTAAATTTTTTTTTTTTAAATCTTTTGTTAATACATTTATTAATTAAATGCTCTCTGTGGCTGGTCCTAATTTGTTGAAAACACATGTTTTTTTTAAAAAAAGTTATTTTCCAAAGTTAAAAATTATTTAAAAAATCTCACGTTTAAAAAATAATCACTTAATTGTAATGTTTATAAAAGTTAGTAATAATAACTTATTTACAGCATTTAGTATCAAGATCTGCTTTCATAAATGTCAAATGTTGAGAATGACTTTATCATCTCTTAAAAATTTAAACAGTTGCTAACTGTATATTTATATAGATATATACATATATACATGTGAATGTTTTCTGAGTCCATTACAAACATCTCAAGTTTTATCGTTATCTCAGTACTTCAAAAACAAGTTTTTCATTTCTCAGCCAACTCATGATGACATTGTCTGTTGTACATACAGTGCTACAGAAATACGCAATTTCTCTGCTACAGCATTAATGTCTAATTTTCAGAATTTTCAAGTGACAGAAGTGACAGTTGAATTTTTTTTCAGCACAATCTGTTACAAGGCTGGGCCTCCTGCAGGGGAGTAAAGTGCTGTATCACTGAAGGTACATGTCAAGGAAAAGTGCTTTTTTTACTATTATTATTTTTCACTTTCCTTACTGATAAGGTATAAAGCAGCCTTAAGGGTCTAACCTCCACTGGGAAATTTAGAAGTGTCTCAATTGTTCATCTACAAATGATGAACTATCAGCTGGCACTGGTGTTTTAATCCACAATCCTGAGTAACCCTGCTGAGAGCAGATCTTATCGGTGCAGCAGTAATGACCCAGAGATGATGGAATTTCCCAGGTGTAGTCAAAACTAAAGATTAAGTGCTGTTCTCTCATTGTGGTTTTTAGGACTATCAGACCTTTAGTTTTTCTTTCTTTGGGCTCAACGACTTTGTTTATAGTTTAGGTATTAGCTTTATTCAGTGCTGTAACCTGGGTCTTCTAAAGATGTTTGCAACCTTATCTGGCAAAAAGAGGGGAGGAGGATCTGATTAGTCCAGCAAGTCAGCACTAGCTTTGAAAATGTCTGTGCTAAATGGGCCATGTCAGTATTATTGTTTCATAACTTACTGAAATTATAAATTGATGTGGTGTAACTTATGAAGGAGTTTGGTGTAAAGGAAACACTTGGAACAAAAACAGTTCTAGAGATCTGAAGGACCTGGCATACCATAGATGTAGAGGCAACACGGAGAATTGTTTATGAAGGGAAAACCACAGAGCTTGTTTTACAAAGAGGAGTTACTGCTGAGTTGCTATAGGGTAGATATAAAGCTTATTTGCCATTCTGCAGTAATGCTCTGTGTGGCTACTCATATTCCATTATCAAAATACCATTGTGTGGGTTTTACAAATTAGTGCTATGGTCCCCTTGACCTAGTAAAGGAGAATGTTTCTATATGGTAAGAGAGACTGGAACAGATTTGAGTGAACAAAGTCTGGCAGAATTGTAGGAATAATTTAGAGAAGGCAAGTTGGAAACAAGACATCTGCTTGAAGCTGAAATTAGCTAGCTAAACTGAATGGAATTAAAAACAAAACAAAAAAATGAACAACCCCCCAAAAAAAAACTAAGCAAGGAGAATGTATTTGTGTAAGACACAGGAACTTTTTCTTACTTTCCTCTTTCGCTTTATGTGCCTTGTTTCCTCTGAGGGTCTGATTAAGTAATGCTTTGTGCTGCAAATGCTGTTCTAGAGTCATTCTAATCAACTCACTGTTCAGATATCCCTTGAGTGAAAGAGCTTAGAGATGTCAACTCCAGTTACTCTTGTTGTGTTAGGAGTGATGGAAGATGGAGAGCAGAGAGCCAGTGGCTGATCCCAATGTGGCTGAAGCAGGTGGTTCTTCTCAAAGTGTTTGCAGAAATCTCAGCCTGTCATTTCAAATATAAATTAGAGAGAGATTCCTGGAGCTCTCTGGCACAGGTCTCTTGGAGGCATGATACTTTCATTGTCTAATAAAAACCTGTCCCGTGTTGATTGAGTGACAATTTATATAGTTTTGTCTCTTTTGTTTATTTCTTTGTTTTTTGCTTTGTTTTTTCTTGTATGAGATGGACTCCTCCTCAAACCTGGTAGTCTTGTTCATTGAAAGATGCAGAGTTTAGGGGAGAAACTCAAATCTGACGTTTATTTTTACATCAGAATTGACTAAAAGGTCATCAGACTTCTGTTTGAGATTTCAGCAATTCAGATACCTTTTTGAACTTCATTCCTTTTTAACAAGAGTTGCTAGGTTCTTCCAGTGTACTGATTACATATAAGAAACAACTTTGAAATATGCTGTGGGCAAAAGGTCATCAGGCTACCAATTTAGGAAAATCATTTAAGTCATTTCTGTGAGCAATTCAGTTTAGTTTTCTAGGAATTGTTTTAACTCGATACAATTAGTTTTAGCCCATTTAGTAAAACAGAAGAGATAATTTCTTAAAAGCACTTCTGTGGTATTTCTCATCCACAGAGATAAAACTGCTTTTCAGAGAAGAAGAAATAACTTAATTCCTGTTATTCAACAGGGAAACTAAGTCACCTGAGTAAGATGCATACTATCAGGTCACCTACAGTGTAAATGTCTCAATTATGTTAATTATTCTGGGCTTCATTTATAGTCACTGGAGAGAACTGGCACGTGTAGGGTACAGTTCTTCTGACCTATTTTAAGATCTGTCTAGCAAGAGGGGAATCCTGCCTTACAGGCTGTTGGCTATCAAGGAAGCTGGACATGGCCAGCTCAGAAGTCTACAGTATCTGCATTTACAGTTTCTGTGGCTGGCTTTTTCCTTTATGAATAGTGAGTGCTTAGCCAAGGCCCATTGAAATCTTATGTGGACAAAGGCTGCAAATTAAATGTAAATAGATACTTGTCAAATATCTCAAAGTTGGGGTATGGTTCCTGTGCCTCTCTTTGACACCCTCCACGTCTAAGGGCCCAGAGGGGAAACTATGCTAACAGCTGATCACTACATGAGCCTCAATGTTGTCTCTTCCCCAGGAGGTCTGTATTAGGAGTGTTTTAGATAGTAGCTGGTTTATCAATTATCTTTCCCATGCAGTCATCACTTACCCATTTCATACTCTTACAAGGTTGCCACTCCCTGCAGAAGAACCTGGCTCTGTTCCAGCTTGAAGTTTTGCACGACACAGAGAATAAATGGTGGGAGGAGGGAGGGGTTGATACTGACTGACTGAAGTGGTCAGCAATAGTCTTCATTTATTCTTCCCTCCTCCATCCCATGTGTGAAGTGTCTGACTCCCAAGGAGCAGCTTGACTAGCTGCACTCTCAACATGGAGTTGAGCAGTCCAAGTCAGTCTAAAACTCCTGTACCCTCCCTTTCTGCTCTCACAGTGGCATGGCACTTTGCCTCTCCTAGCTCAGCAGTAGTGCTCACATCCAGTGAGATCAGCTCATTGATCCATCTGAAACTGAATCTTATTTTCTTTTGCTGGGTCTGGCTGGTGGAATGAGCTGATCTGATTCACTCAACCACAGTATGACATCTGGGCCAACAAGGAGCACACAGCAGAAAGGCTGGAGAAAGAACCTTTCCATTTAGTGTTGGTGTGGTGTTAGGTGAGCTTAAACATGGCTTAACAAAGGCAGAGGAGGGAACCTTCTGGCTTTAAATATAGTAATTTGTTTGGTTTGCTTTTTTATTAAAAAATGTGTCTTTACTTGATTAATGAACTAGTAAACTGTACTTGCATGACAAGATTAGCAGTGGTCATAAAAACAGAGGGACCTGGCTCAGTTGGCAGTAGCTCATTCTGTGTGTGGTGTAGAGCAGTGCAGCGAGGCAGCAGCTTGGGTGGTTGTGTGTGTTACCTGTGCATGTGCCTCCATGCCCTGCCTGTTTCACAGATAAAGAGGGTGTTCAACAGAAGAGGAAAAAATAAGCAAGAGCTGCTAAATTAGTGAGCACTGTGGCTATCTTGGAGCCAACCAGGGAGAATGCTGTGACATGCATCAGTAGTAAATGGGTCCCTGCAGCAATGCAAGGTAATAATCAGTGATGCAAGAATTTTCGTTTTCTGTAAATGAGAAGCAATATAAATGTAAACAATCAGACTTCTGTTTCTATGTAGGTCTTAATTTCAGAAAAAAATATTTCGGAATAAAAAATTTTATTTCAGATTAGACTGCATGCACTGGAACAATATTAATTTATCTGTAGACAGGTATTTTTCTTGGCCTGGTAGACACACCAGTTAACTTCCCTGGGTAGTCAAATACTGAAATGGGTTGGCTTTGAAGCCCAAGTGCAGTTGTTAGTGAGATATGGTACAGTGTGAAAATTATCTGAATGTCACAGCTTGTAATGTAAAGGACACATGTACCTGTTAGTACCTATTATGTCCTACTCCTCAGCCTTGGGCATGATGAAGTAATCACTTTGAAAATTATTCTGAGTGGAGGGCCATCTCAAACAATTTGCTGAAAATCAGTTCCTGTGTAGGTGTTCCTGCTAAGCAAGTACTTCATTTAGGCCTCATGCTGATTAAGGAAGTCTTTCTACACACAAGGATATTAAAAAGAGGTTGTTCATTTTTTTTTCGTAGTGGGTTGAACAGATATTTTGTCTCTGGGGAAGGGCTTTATTATTATCAGTTCCATTTGTTAGCAAGTAATAAAGTTGCAGTTATTACCAAGTAACCAAGGAGAGAGCCCTGGTATCTTTAACACGACAGACACAGAGAACAGGCAGCTCTTACCCTCAAAGCGTGTGGTCTGTGTGAGCTGGATCTGTGTCAAAAAGGTCAGGAGTTCACCCTTTAGACTTCACACAAGTTTTAAGACAGCCCTGTGTGCACACAAGCAGGGCAGTGCACTTTCATAATAGCTTCTGGGACATTTTGCAGTGATTCTGCTTGTTCAGCTGGGACTCAGCTAAAAGGAAAGCAGTGGAGCAGGTGAGAAGTGAAGCCTGAGGGCAGAAGATTTAAGAGACAGAGGTCGAGCAAGCTTGAGCACATAGCACATTAGTACATGGTGTAGGAAGTCCAGGCACCATGGCATATATTTCTGGGAATGGTCAAAAGCTCCCCATGTCTTTACCTCCACAATCTGTTTTCTGGGATGTCTGGAAGGCTTTCTGGAGCCTTCCCTGGTGCTCTTTGATAAGGGAAAATACTGTGAGAACTGCACAGTGGATCAGTGATCCTCTACTTAGTTTCTGAAACAGAGGAAAGAGAAATTGTCCTTACTGGACATTACATTATTGTCCCTGTCTTTCTCTGATCCACCTCCCTATCTGACAGTAATAAGAAAATCTCAAGTAGCATTGCTGCTGCCTTAATGATAAAGCAGGGGTTTGCTTCTTTTTCACTAAAAAAGTTTTCCTATCATTTCAGCTGACAGTAGTTGTTGTGGGGATTTTATGGAATGTGAAGGTGCTGGTGATGTTGACAACGTTCTTTGTAATTTCATGGTTAGTAGCCTCTTAACAGGGACAGCAGACAAAAGAAGGAGGTTGGGCAATAGACCCATAGGTGTTTGAGGAAATCAAGGCAATCAGTGACATGTCCCAATTAAAAATTACTGATTTCTTCTACATTAATGCAGATTGACATGACATGGTCTGCTGACAACGCATTACAGGATGTGCAGCAGGATCAGAGCTGATTCTAGGATGAGACCAGAAAGTAAAAAATACAGAGCCTAAATCTGGGTTCTAGCAGTTATTCCCAGTGACCTGGAGGATAATTTCTGGTCTGCCACATTTGTTTCATTCTAGGGCAGCATGTGATTCAACAGCCACATACTGCCCTGTGCCCTTCCATGGATCATGGCACTTACTGCTCTGAGTTCTAAATAATGAACCCATATAGTGCAAAGGAGGGGTCTTAAGCCTGATAGTCACCAGCCCTGAATATGTTGGTCTACCCCAATTTAAACTGTCACTTCAGAAAAAAAAAAAAAAAAAGAAAGGCATCATTGTTAAATTTTATATCTCTGTTCCCAAGCAATGGCAGAGGAATGAAAATAAAGATTATTGGACAGGTCTGTAGCAGTAGTATTTATTGCCTCAAGACTTTGCATCTATGCAGATAATAAAATGCATATTGATACTGGCCCACATAGAGCTGCACATAAGAAAACTCTGTTCTGGGAGTAGGGAACAGATTCTCATTCTTTTCTATAAAATGTCAATATAATCCTGAGATTGGTGACACCTTGTAGGTATGACTGTGTTAAAATTTATAAATGCTAACAAGTAAGGCTGTATTTAATTGAGCTGGGATTCTTAGGCAGCTTAAACCTGGAATTGTTTCATGCCAATGACTGTCATCACAGAGGATCCTTCCTACTTGGTGATACTGTTTGGAAATGATGGATCCCTTAACAATAAAGAACTGCAAATATCACCTTAAAGCTTTGAAACACAAAACAAATCCTAACTGATGAGAGTTTTCATTCTTCTCCTTATTGCAACCCAGGGAACAAGTTGATAATACCACTACTTACATGTCACCTTACTGTTAAAAGCAGTTTCTGATAGGCATCTATCAGAAGCCTTTCATATTCTCAGGAGGGTATGATACAGAAGAGATGTTCAGTGGTACTCTGTACAGATGCTTTTCTGAAATGTGTTGGCCTGGGATTGCATTTCAGCATTTCTATATGAGAAAGAATATGGGAAAAGATTCAGTGATCACATACTTAGTCTTTTACTGAAATGGACCTCTTGGTGATAAACCTCTTTGCCAGTATGAAGGATATCTTTTAGAACAGTATATCGAGAAAGAGGAAAACATTTTATTAGCAAAGTCTTGCACCACTTCCTGAAAATCTCTTATTAAACTGTATCATATCTCTAGGCAATTTCAGGGACAATATACATGTAAATTTATTGTTAATTATGGAAGCTTGGGGTTTGGATAAACATTAGGTGGTAATTGCAAGGGATTGTAACTGAATATGTGAATCACTTTTGCATTTATATTTTATTCCAAGAGCATGCTTAAATAGATTCTCTGCTGAGAAGTCTGCACAAAGAGTGATTCTTCATTTTTATTGTTGTTTTTTTTTTTTTAATTAGTACATATTGTCCAAATGAAAATTTTTTGGTTTTACCTCTACAACTACAAAATAACTGTGCTAATGAAAAAACAGTTGTGACTCTTGAGTCCATGGATTTTCTTAGGCAAATGGGGAAATAGGGCTATCTACACACCCCCAAATTAGAACTTCTATAAAGAACTATTCATTTATTTGCTTCCCGATGTAAGCAGATCATCAGCTAGAGCCAAGAGTAAAATTGTGTGAAGGTTCTTTTAACAGAGGGCAATGCTTATGAGCACACAAATGCAATGGCCTCGCATGCCTGGAGTTTTACAACAAAAATGTATTGAACTTGTTGAACTGAACAGTTCTACAGCCTGATACTGTCCCATTGAGTTACATGGGCTGTATGGAATAATTAGATCAAGAGCAGAAACTTTACTAATGAGTAATAGTCCACTTTCTGGTAATGGTTGACCTCTGGGAAGAGTCAGCATAAGCTGCAGTGATGAGCAAGATGAGAGAATGCAGCTTGATAGGAACAACCCACTTATTAGTATAAAACAATAACTGTAAATTGCATGGAGTTACAAATGAGAGCAGGAATAAATTGATGCTTGGGAATTTTGAGGTCTCTTGATGGAAACCCCTCTATAGCATGAACAGTAAGCTATACTTCTTCACTCTCAACTGTCTTTAAGGGAAAGCAGAAGAGATCCTTATGGTAGAGAAAAAAAAGCAATGAATGTGTATGAAATGACTGTCTATGGTATGTAATCAGTAAACTATAGCTGGTAAAATCATATATGTGCTTAACTTAGAAAAAGTATATCCAGGACCACCTTTGAGTAAGGTCTAAAAAGCTTCATCCTGGGCTTTATGCTTCCACTGTTCCAGAGGTAGGCAACAGATCTGTTACTGTATATTGTAGCCACTAGCAAAAACCTACACAGGTAGGTTAATACACAGATTATTTGTTAATACACAGATTAGCCAATTTTGTACTCTTTGTAATTGGGCAAAACCAAATCAAGGAATGAAAATGATACTGTTAAAGGAAAACAGCAGCAGCAATTATTAATGAAAGTAAATAGGAATTTTAAAAAATCACAAATTCGTAGCAAAGCAAAATGTTTGCATTCATGGTATGAAATTCCTGCTGACTTCAGGGAAAGAAAGCTAGGCACAAAGCTGCAAAGTTTAACAAAAAATGTTACTTAAACTGTCAAGACAATTCTGATGAGCCTGTCGACACTGTGTGGTTACCTAATCTCGCATGTGATTTCAGGGCCATAAATCTGAGCTAATTTATTCATGGAGAATTAATCTGCCAGTGTCAAATGTTTATTCTGAGCAATCATTTACTGCTGTATATGGCCGCAGAACAAAACACGTAAATCAACTCAGCAAAAATATTTTAATAACATTTTGGCAGTGAATGACTACATTCAACCATAACTGTAAAAGCATCCTCTCAGTTCTGTTGTGAGTGCTTACAACTGATCAGTCATTTTTCTTCAGAGGTTCCAGGTTCTTCAAAAATCCAGGTTCTCTGACGATGAGCATTCCTGGTCCTTACCATATCCTACATAAATCTGTTCCTGAAAGGTTCCTGTAACTCCATGAGTCTGTGGACAATAAACACAGGCACTTGGTGCAGCATGAAGGCTGAAGGACTCTTACACTACACATTGTGCAACATACTATGTTCGGCTCTAGATGGGATGAAATGGTTCAGGTGGGGGCCTTACACAACAGTGTATTCAGGTCAGCCAAAAACTGGGACAGAAATTTGTTCTTAACTTGGTAAATCCCTATGAACCCCAGAAAAGGAAGACTTGTAAGTCAAAACTCTCTGCTTTAGCATTTTCCAAGTGAAGTATTTTGACTTTTTCTCTCAGAACAGTGTTTCACCATGTAGTAAAACCATATGGACTTACTTTCTCCAAAGCCCAAATGTGATGTGTGTTTAATGAAACAAAAGTAATGGTCTCTTATTTATGAAGACAACACCTTGTAGTTGTAGAGGTAAAACCTAAAACTTTTACCTCTGTGCTCTTTATTTCTCTCTAATCATTCACACAACTCAGGTTTTATTCTTCTTGACTCCTCCTGTTTCCATTGAAGCCAGTGAAAAACATTCCAGGGCAAGAATAAAGAGGATTAGATACAGTTTGTGTCAGCCTTATACCAGAAAGGGATTACTTGTCTTGAGTTCATCAGAACCTCTGGTTCCATTCGAAGGTGGCTGGGCTAACCTCAATTTTAGGTTATATTTTACCTTTTTAGAGGAGGGGGGAATTATAATAGCATAAATTGTTGCTTTTAATAGGTTATGAGTCCATGTTGCCAATTTCCAGGAACTTGAAAGACTCATAGGTTGCAGTGGGAAGATGAAAGGGATGGGCTTCACTCAGAGACAGCTCTTAATGGATGCCAAAAACTTGTATCCATTCAGTGACTTTTTCAGGTGGAGGTGAGAGAAGCATTAAAATGGTGAGGTGTCTAAATGCATTTCCTGAACTCTCAAAGCATGACTGTTCTGTCACTGATGATGGGGTTCATATTGTCTACATCAAAACTTAAGGTTACTTGAAGTGTTGAATGAAGAACAGAAAATAAATGAAAAAAAAAATTCTGTTTTTAGGAAAAAGGCTTGTTTTTTCCTTTTTTTTTTTTTTTTTTTTTTTTTTTCCCTCCCTCTTTAAATAAAATTTTTAGCATCCAGTCTCACATTTCTCTGACTTTGGGTTACTTGTCCTTTTCTACACTCATTTTGTAGGTTTTTATCTAATTTATAGTGATATGTGATTTAACATCTTGTTAGGAGTCTGTAGACACTATGTGCGTTTTTTATGTTTTGGATAGATGGCCTTTAATTTGGACATCGCTGCCATCACCAGTCCATCATAAAAAGCACCAAGAACAGTATTGCTTTAATCAGTCTTGTAGGATGCTTTCAACATGATTTACTATATAGGACAATAATAAAGGGGCCTGATTCTATAATATTCCTCTAGGCAAAGATACAGCTTTAATCACAATTGGCTTCAGGATCTAGTCAGGGAGTGTTATTGCCCATAGTGATTTCTATTTCTTTCCAACAGCTAAATCCTTCTTTTATTGCATAACACTCACCAATATTTCAATGCAACTTTTCATTACTCCAAAGAAAAAGTGAAATCTGATACATAATAGGTCTCTTTTAAACTCTTCTGTGTCTTTAGGTTACATGTAAATTTGTCTCATAATCCTAACCTTTGATAATCAGTAACTGTCTATTTGCTGCAGATTCCAGTAGATAGTATTAGTTTATGGAAAACAGAGTGGCTTAAGTCAATTTTTATTCCTAAATCAGACAATTAAATTCAAATTTGGGAAAAGATCATCTATACCATCCTTCTCTTCTACTTCATTTGTTTTATACACTGCAGGAAGTAATTGGGTCTGTAATAGTACTTGTTTTCTAGTTAGAAGGATCATGGTCAGTGAGTTCAAATGAGTTTTATTCCATCCCATGAGCATATTTTCCTCCCACTCCTCCAAATTTGTGTTTGGGTAACAAATTTATAGACTTTTTGGATTTCCCCACACACATCTCCTATACAGTATTAATCTATTGTCCAATTTAAATACAGAGTTCAATATTCAGGTGTACAAGTGCAACATAAATAAAAAGTGTACTCTGCTGAGCCAAAGGCACTATTTTCTTGGGAGTTTCTTTAATTTACAGTAGGCTTGGCACCAGCATAAATAGTTGTTTCATTATTACAACCAAATAATAAATGACTTTGGGCTTGTGGAAGACAGGTGCTGTTGAAGAACAGAGAGGAGAAGGGAACAGAGAGCTCTTGCCACACATGTGAGGATGAAGGTTCGAGACAGCTGTGACTTGGCATAGCTGAGACTGGACCAACCCTGCTGACCACCACCCATGGCTGGGGAAAGGAGGGTGGTTTCCCCCTTCAATGGGGGAAATGGTGTTTTTTATTTCTGTGATCGACTGAACCCCAAGAAAAGCCGTGGGAAGCTGATAAGAGGACAGGTGAGAAAGACCTCAAGGCATGGGGGACAAGGTCCATAAGAGTCTTCAGCTGGAGAAGGGACACAGAGCTGGGCCTTACAGGGAAAGGGGATTTTTCTTCCTTGTCCTGCTGGCTTCGACACAATGTCAGTGATTATTTCAGCTCAAGAGAAGGTGACCACCACCTCCTACTCCTCCGCTCCTCTCAGCATCTGGCAGATGTCCTACCCTCACCTCACACCCCAGCCATGAGCCTCCCTGGCTCCCTGCAGCCCTCCTGGGGCAGGCATGCAAAGCCTTCCAAGGTTTGCCCATCCAGGAGAAAAACCTCTCAGGGAACTGCATGTGGAGAAGCTTTTCCATTCTGGCCTCATCTCTGTGGCTGGAGCAGCGGAGGCCGCTGGGCTGGGCTGTGTGGAAGAAGGCTTCTCGAGTGAGGTGAAGGCAGGGGGTGAGTTATGCCAACTGGAGCTGTGTGGGGTTTTTCCACAAAAGCAGACATGTACTGAACAAGCCATGTTTTGGGAATGCATCAACGAACTTAACCTTGGTGTTACAATAACACCGGAGCTAGCTTTCTAGCCAAACAAGATAATAGAGTAATGGCAAGACAAAACATTTTTAAACCAGGACAGCCCTCGGCATGGGCACGGACAGTGACTCTTAACCAATTAGTTTATAAGTTAGAAGAAAGTTTGGAGAGTGTTAACCAATCACTTAATGCCATGTATGTAACATAGATAAAAGTATAGATTCTGCACTAGTGAATTCAATAGAGATTTTGCTGGTTGATCGTATTGGTCCGTGTTTGGCAATTTCTCCGAGCCCTCTCATCAACAGAGCTGTTGTGGAGTGGAGGGATAAGTTAATCTGAAGGACGCAGTTTTACTGTTTCAGTGACTTAGAAATTACAGTGGAAATTGTATTTCTTGGCTGTCCCCACCCTGGTTCTCGGGTGGCAAAGCTGAGTCAGCGGCAAGTGGCAGCAAGGGGACTGCTGGTGGCAATGGCTGCGCCCTGTCCCGGCACTGCAACTGTGGACCCGTGGGACTCATGCTGCTGGAAACAGCATGGGGAGAAGAGGAGAGAGTGAAAAGAGAGAAGGAAAACCCCACCGAGGAGGGCAAGTCCCTTTCAGTTTTCAGAATAGCCTGTCCTCCCCTGAGTGCTGAGGGAGAGGGGTCGGTGCCCGTCATGGCCGCAGCGTAGTGGGAAGCGGGTGGGCCGGGGCAGCCCCAGGCCCCTTGCCTTGCTTGGCTGGCAGTGTGTGGGGCTCTGCCTTTCTTTGAGCAAAACCAGACTCGAATCTCCTCCAGCCTGCTCTGCTAAACTCTGGGGAGGGTGGGGGAGAGGCAGTTTTAGTCCCAGACTGTGATCTGTAGCTGTGTGAGGTGCCAAACTGGGTGATGTGAGGTCAGCTGGTTAATTATTTCCTTGATGGATTCTCCTCTGGGAATGCCCTCCACTTCGCCCTTCTGGTACTATTGGCAGATTTTGGCTTACTGCATTGCAATTAGTACACGTGCATTTTTTTATTTTTTTTTTTTTAAATAATAAAGGAAGAACTATTATGCAGCATCCCTCATATTTCTTGCTGATGCCCTTCTGTGAGAGATGTGAAGACCACTGATCCAAAAGTTAGTCCTAGGATTTAATGTAGCACCTGCACATCTGCGAGATTGATCGCCTGAATGCCCTTAAGAGAAAGGCAAACCGTTTTTGAGGATTAAGTTGAAAGCAGAGGTAAAAACATTCCCCAGGATAATGTCTCAGTAATGCTTCATTCTAGTTAAAATGCTGGTGTTTTTCGTCCCTTAAGCACTTGGCTAATAGAAGGTAATAATTGGGTTGATTATAATGTTTGTTTTGTTTTGTTGGTTTATTCTGTTTCCTGCTGAGAAAAATATATTTTAGATGGCTTTGAACTGTTTCATTTTGTGGCTTGAAATAAAAATTAATCATAAAGCTCTCTTTATTATAATGAAGTGTTTCAAGTTGTAAAATTTAGCTTGCATTGTACACCATCTCATATAAACTGCATGCTTCATGGGGTTAAATAGCAGAGTCATGGCTTTTAATCAAAAGTAATGGCAAAGGCTGGAGCAAATTAAGAGCTTAAGGCAACAGCAGAATAATGTGTTCTGGTGAGATTTGAGAATTGGTGGTTTATGGGATTATTTATACTCCAAGAGCATGGGCTTCACTCTTGGAAGAAGGGCCAGGTGTGATAGACACACGTTACACAGGATATTCCTGATGGACAGCAAAAGGCAAGGGATGGATGAAATACTCAGCTGGAGGAGATGATAATGCAACACCAGTATGCCCAGTTATGTTTTCAGGAGAGTAATTGTGGGTATAATGAAGCTCTGTAGATGTTAGGACCTCTTGCAGCAGCAGAGGTGGAAGAGGTCCAACCATTGCTCCTGGAGGGAATTTGGTTAGTGGGTAGAAGCACAAAGAAGTAGCAATGATCCAGAGCATGAGCGCTACAGAGGAAAAGGTGTTTAAACTTGAAGTTTCCAGATGTTACAAGGGGATGGAAAGCAATTTCAGTTGAGGCAAGAAAAGCTCCCTGTGATTGTGATGTTATGCTTGAAATTGTATTTAAAAAAATAAATAAGGCTTTAGTTATGTTGCAGAAAATGCCAGCGATTGCCTGGGAACTGAGCACGCAGTTGTGAAGCCTCAAGAAGAAACTTGTTCACTGACCCTTAGTGTTATTTTCAGACTTCTGGAAAATCAGTGTGTGCAAAATGAGTTCATATAATTTCAAATGTTAAAAATGTATATTAATATTAATTAATGTATGTGTCTGTCAAAATATGCTAATTCAGTGCACTTGGATCATTGTAACATTTAGTATGTTTGGTTAATCACTTAACTCATCATTTGTAGTCTGCCTCTCCAATGCTTTGTGCTTGAGGCACTCATTAACAGCTTGGGCAAGGAGGAGTAGTCTGCCACAACTTGATTTACTCTCACTTTGCATGAGTGGAAATCTTGTCACATGCTGGGAAATAACCTGAGAGAACTTGGGAGTCCATAGGTTAAGGGGACATTTTTGGCTCCGATGCGACAGTTTGGGCTGCTGCTGATTAGTCATGTCCCCTTACTGTTGGTGTTGTAGAGGATTTTGTTGTTTGCTGACACTGTAGTGATCCTTGAATTCCCTCCCTTCAACGTAGAGTGAGCAGAAGGCTCTCTTCCCTTGCTCTGATCACTCCTTGTCTGTTTCTCGGCATTTACTCCATAGTTACCTTCTCCACTGCTTAGTTATCTTCTCCACTTTTCTTCCCTCAGCTAACTTCCCTGAGTCTGTAGCTGTCCAGTACAGGGTTTTCTCCTGCAGTTCAGGTTGTTTCCTTTGTGTGCCTCTTTCAGAGATGGAAGCAGCCCAAATAGTCCGAGTGCAGTGGCTTTAGGTTTTTGGCTTCTTTGCTTCAGTAGGATGCCTCCCTGATCTGGAGTTCTTTAAACTACTTTCTTGGCTTGATGGTAATTTTTTCTGCCAGGCTACAATGTTTTGAAGAGACCAAGCAGAATCCTGACTTTTTGTCCTTTGGAAGGTGCTAATTGCAGTCTTTAAGCGTTCTTGTAGTAGTGTCCTTATTTTCCCTCTTGGCTCTGCTTTGCAGTCTTGGTTTTCTCTATGTCTGCTTCTGCTTTCCTCCATGGATAAACAGGAAGAACTGCACAGCAATAGCTCTGTGTTTCATCACATTCTGGTCACATTTACTTTAGTCCCCTGTCTGGATCTTGCCCAGCAGATGTGCTGCCGATGGCAAACACTCCTTTTGTTTCAGGAGCTGGAACTCTATAGATCTCTCTCAGCTTAGAGGAACCAGAGCAGTAATCTGTGAGAACACTTCATATTTTCAGTATTGTAGAAGGTGGATTCAACTCAGAGAGCCCTCTGTTTTTTTCTGCTGTTACTCATTGGCTTCAGTGGGTGCAAAAATGCTTTTGATTTCCGTGATCTTTTTCAGTGACTCAGGAATTTTGTATTTTACTGGCTTCTTGAACTATACAGGATGGGCGTTTCTAGCTCTAGCTTGCAGTGCTTTAGTGCCTCCTCTCAAAATACAGTTTTTGATTGTAATACAGTGCAACATAGAGCCTCTGGTGACAGCTCTCCTTCCAGTGTCACAATAAGACTTATTAATGTTGTACTGTGATTAAATGCATAGCTTGCACTTCTCAGCAGTGGCTGGTTCTCCTGCAAGCTTCACAAAGTACTTACTCTTGCTTTTGTTCATCTCTTATCAACATCCTGCATTTGCCCACTGTCCTCACCATGGCTTTATTTTCTATTACCAGCTCTTGCTTAAAAGTATTATGGATTGCTGCTAGTGCCTTGTCAGTATTGTAGGGACAACACTGCAACTGGCTAGTCATTCCTACTGCAACAAAATTGATCATTGATCTAATAGCATTGCTGCCAATGTGGTGATTGAATTGTTCACAGATTTTTCCCATGGTGTTTACACATTGATAGCCCTTGGATTTGCTGAAGTTGCATTATATAGCTCTGTAATTGGAAATCTCTACATCTTAAATCACTGCAGGTGTTGCCTTCTTTCTTCTCCAAATAGTTGGTTGTGTTTTGTTTTGGTTTTTATTTTCTTTTTTTAAATTATTAAATTGAAAGATAGCATTTTTCAGCACATGGCTTATCTTTCTTTTGCCTTCTCTGTCCCCCACCTTCTCTGTGATTTCTGAACCCAAATTTATGTTCTGTTTCTTATTTTCTTTTCACCTTGGGCTTTAGTACTTGATCTAGTTTCCCCAGTTACTGTTTCCCCCTTGTCTCTGTCAGATCCCTTCCCTTTGCTGTTTGCAACCATTTCTCTAAGGTCAGGTGTAATCCAGGCCTCTCTCCTACATGATAGAATCAAATAATTTCTCCAGTTAGGAATCTCTGATGCCTACAAAATTACAAACTCATTGCAAAAAGGCCATACTTACTACATGACATGACTCCTCAGCAATATCCATCCCTTCTGTTACATCACTTCGTTCTGGACAGATGAAGAAATTAATTTCTCCATGGGCTTTTATTTTTCTCATCTTTTTTTCCCCTTGAACGTCAGTACCTTCTAGACACTCTTATTAGCTGTTAGTGGTTTTGAGGCAGTATTCCTGGTGAATCTGTCTCATAAGCCTTTCCTTTTTTTTTTTCACAATTAAAAATTGTGAAACTTCTCATATTTATTCCAGTAGTTGCCTGTTAATACAGATTGTTCTGTCTGTCCAACATGTTTCCATGTTTGTGAAAATTTCTGTGTAGAAACTGCTTTGCTCCAGTGGCCAACCAGAAATATGAATTTCCATCGATCTGTGTTGGTGTCTGGTAAATGATGTTCTGTCATGTTTTTCTCACTCAGCTCTTTGCTACAGTCCTGTGGTTTTTGTATCAATTGCTAGGTCATAAAACTTTCCATTTTTTAAATATGAACTTTTTATTCAGTGAAATACTTGCAAAAATACTGTATGTAATATGAAAGACATGTGAAAACATGTTGTCTTGCATCTGCATCAAACTCTTTTCAAGATTTGTTTTATTCTCTCCTGCTTTCATCATCTTTGACCAGTGTGGTAAGTAAATAATTCAGCAATACATGAGGCAGTGGAAAACTTTAATTTCTGGAGTGAAAAGTAATTAATTAAGATTTTTATTCCCTCTGATGTCATCTTTCTAGCCTTTTGCTATTGGCAGTCTCACAGGTTTTCATGTCTCCATTGTTTTCTTTTCACATATGGCTTGAGTAATAATTTCATAGGAATTTAGATCTTTTCTTCTCAAAAACCCATATCAGTCTTATTTCTTGCACAAATTATGGGTAAAGCATGATACAGACCTGTTTATTGTTGGGAATGAGAGTTTAAACTAAAACCAGGATTCAGCTGATTAAAACTGAATCTGTCAAAAAATGAGGCATGTAAATCTAGAATTACAGCCCTGGAAACCTAGACTCAGGTATAGCCTAAAACTAAATATGCTTAGATAAGTTCTACATCTTTTAAATCTTAGTCTGCCAAGTGTCTGGACAGCCTCTCTTTGTATGCTGAGGTTTTGTCTCTCTTTTCCAAAGTTGAACAGCCTCCTGCTGGTGCCATATCAGAAGGAGGTGTCCAAGTCCCAGCAGGGCTGTTCAATAGGTGCTGCCACTGGGTACTTATCAGGCATTAATCAAATCTTACAGAAAAAAGCCAGTTACAGCTGCTGCTTCAGTTAAAAGTGTGCAGGAGTATAAAGGATGCATAACTTAGCTTTTTTTCAGTAAGACCTCTGTTTACCAGACTTTTTATGTCTACAAAGCAGGAGACCCTTTTTCTGCCTAAATGCAATCAAGCCCATATGGCCCTTCCTAAATGCAGAAGAGCATTTTCCCTTTTTCCTTTAAAATGTCCAGCATGAGTGCAGTTGGGATTCATGGAACAAGGAACACCTCAAGACCCGCTGGTTGATGAAAGTGTTTAACTTTGAATGTGATCTCTTGAGTTCTCCTTTCTGCTTCTAGGCCTGTTTATGTATTTTGAATTTTATGGTTATTGTTTATAGCTCTGAGACCTTCAAATTGACATTGGATGGCTTTTTTTTTTTTTTTTTTTTTTTTTTTTTTTTAATATTCTGGTTTTAAATAGCATACCTGTCCTAAATAGCCAGGTGATAAACTATGTCTGTCAGGTCAAAAAATAAATAAATGTAAATATCCCTTAGGCCAGGCAAATTCTCAGTTTACCTTGCTATTTTTGCAGTAATAAAAACACTTGGAAAAATCAGCACCTCAATTTCAAGAGGGATTTTATACAGGGGAAAAATAGATACAGGAGAACTGTGTGCAAAACCAATTTACTCCTTCCAGTGACTCTCTAAAATCCCCCTTTGTTTAACTCTTATCCACAACATATATTTAAAAAGCATCCTCTCCACACCTGAGCTGAGAATCCGTAATCAGATCTTTGTCAGTTTATGCTGTTGCAAATAGAGATTGGAGAGAAATCAGAAATTCAGCACTTTATAAACATAGCAAATAACCTCCATTGAGGTGCTTTGATTTGTCTACACTGGCACTGATTTCTGTGACCACAGGCAAATCCTGGAGGCTTTTTTAATCTCTTCCTACTTGTAAAAAAGAGATAATCTCTTTTGCAAAGGGTTTTAGGAGTTATGGAGTAACATGCTGAAATACTTCACCCTTCTGCAATTACTGGTTTTGTTACATAGTCTCATATAGTTCCAAAAAGCAGTCCAGCCTCAGGGCTGTACCTGAGCTAGAAACTGAGGCAAGTGGATAGTAACAGTCCCTGTCCCTCCTTTTTTTTCTTTAGGAGCCTTGGGAAGTTCTCATATACAGCATCAGATTCACATCTGACCATCACCTATGCATAAGCATTAACTCTTCTCCCTCTGGGATCCTGAAACACAGTGGATGCTTTCTGTAGCCATTGGCATAGGCATTAGTTGGCATTGGTGGGACTTCTTCCAGAAATACATGGGAGGATTGGCCTGCAAGCTGATTTTGGAAGGACCAGCTATCTTTAGGCTCTGTGCTTTGCAAGCAGTAGTTTAGCTTGGCATTAGGGTACATATCTGCTTCCTCCCCTATGCTTAGACAGCAATTCCTTAAGACATAGGAGAGACATCCATTGTTAGGAATCATAAACAAAATTCTGGAGTGCCACTCTTGTTTGTTACCTGTGTACATGCTGGTGCCAGTGCTAGTGACAAGAAGAAATGTAATGGAAAAGGTGAGAGCCACAATGCTGATGAAGAGGTGGCTCCATCACTGTGTGTGTGTGCTGCCCCAGTCAGTTTGGGTAGACTTGCTTGGATTGCTGCCAGCAGACATCTGCTTTAATTAAATTTGTTGGGAGGTGAAAGAAGTTCTGTGCTCTTACTGACATTTTATATTACTATATTGCAAAAACAGTTGACTAAGCTACTTTTATAATTTATGCATGCATTCATGTAGTTTGGATTGAGAAGAAGTTAATATATATTTCAATGCAAACATATTTTTCTGTTTACACTGTGGTTTTGTTATTACCTTATGTTCCTCTCCTATCTTTCTTATTTGACTGTTTTACTCTCCTGTTAAAGCATTAATAACCTTCACATTACCAGTTTTTATGTTGTTGAGAGTATGTCTGTATTGCTTAACATTCTATGGTGATCTTTCTCCCATCTTAGTTACAATTTTGCAGACATCTGTTTATCGGAAAGTCTAATATTAAGTTAAAGTATTTTTAAAGCAACTTTTCTGCCCATGATGCTTGTGGAGGAACTTGCAAACAGATACCTTAGTCATTTGAAAAGCAAATAGCAAACAAAAGCATTGTAAGTAAATAATTTTAAGACCTTGTTGTTCTTAGGCTAGTTGCAGTGTTTAGGATTAATGTGTTCAAAGTTCAAAACTTGTGGTGCTGACTCCTTGTTGTATGTTCTTGTCATGTATTCAGTGATGCCTTTGGGTACTGCTTGGAAACATATTGAATAATATTGAACTTAATAAAATGTACAGTCAAATATAAAGAGTATATAGGTATGCACACACAGAAGGAAGAAAGCACTCTATTTTTTAGGGTTTTTTGAAGTTTTTCTCTCATGTCATAAAATCATAGAATGGTAGGGGTTGTAAGGGACCTCTAGAGATCATCAAGTCCAAACCCCTGCCAAAGCAGGAATCCCCATGTTAAAAAAACCACTATATAGAAACATAATTACTGAAGATTTAAGTTCTAAAACTTATCTGCAGCAGGTGCTAGCAAAAAGATAATAGAACTCAAATATCTTTTAATTAATTCCAGGCTACTAGGTACTTTACTAGACATATCTAAGTTCTGCATTAGCAGAACTTTTTATAGTACAGTTAGAAAGTGATAGTTTATCTATACTTTTCCCTTATAGACAAGGAAATGTTCACTCTGCTTAAAAAGATGCTAACTCAGGTTGAGTAGTAGCTACAATCCCCATTCACAAACCAGAGCTGTGACTTGTTCTGGTGCTATGTAAACACTGCACAAAGTCCTAATCCAGGTGTTTAGAACAGGTGAAGTGATGTCCTTCTCTGTTAGGAAAACCACATGGAGAGGGAAATCTATACAGTGAAATAATGTTCTTTTGTCCAGGAATAAGCTTTGACTGAGAATATTTGTTATATATTTGTATGTCGGGGTCATTTTTAAAAACTGTTTTTTCTTCCATCTCTCTGGCTGTCATGTGCCAACTGAGGTTTAACTTTAAACTTTTAAAATACAAAATCAATTGCAGCTCATTTTAAAAGCTACTAGTGTGGTAAGGAATAGTGTGTCAGAAGTACTTCATAATGGGTTAGGTACCCAGCTCTTTGCAGGCATTAGGGAGATGTGATGTTTATTCCAGTATTCATCTCAGTATAGGTTGTGGATCAATTTTAGTTTTAGTTAAGTGGCAAGTTCTGTAGGAAAAACAAGTCATGCTAACAAGTCATGTCAAGGCTCTGGTCTAAACGTGGCTATTATTTAGCATGTTTTTACATGTCTTCTGCTGATGACTGAATTATTAAATAGTTTATTATTGTTTTGGTTTAAGTTCTTTATTTCCCTTCAAAAATAAAACAGCAAAACAGCATTTACTGCTGTACCTCACTGACTAGGTAGCAATGTTCAGTGTGACTGACAACATCCTGGTCTCATTCAGACTACAAAGTGCTTGGTTCAAGTCTGTATTTAGACCCAGTGATTTTTTCTGAAATAAAAATAAATAAAAAAAATAACAACAACAAAAACAACCTCTCTACATTTCATGCACTTTCAGAACATCTTGGAGACAAGAACAGAAGTGGTCCAATCCAGTCCCATTGATATCTTGGTAATGCAGAAGTTCTGTCAGACCTGCCTCCCAGGAGAGACCCGCGAGTAGACTGCATGCAGCAATATCTATCTTGCACCAGTATTTTTTTACATGTACTGGCAAGAAGCAGTATGATTTTTTAAATGCAAAACTCATCATTCTTACAAAGTTTTCATGCACAAAGAGACAATGTTGTTTTTTTTTAGCCTCAGTGGAAAATCAGACTCCCCCAATTTTTCATACGTAGTACTCTCACCAGAAACAATTGTTTTGTGTCTGTACTCTTACACTTTTTAGACCCTCAGAAGCCTAGAGAACTAATAAGGAGTTCAGTCATTTGAAAACCTCTGAAATGGTAAGGTGGATATTATTTCTCCCTTTTATCTTTTGATTTGCATTTCTGAACTTCCGTTAGGATTGCTGAATTGCCCAGAATAGCTGAAACACTGCAAAGAAACCTAATTTTGCTATTCTGTTTTGTGGTCCAGACTTTCTCTTGTCCTGCACTGTTGCTATTGAAGCTTTTCAAACTGTATTAAAGCTTGAGGGCAGTACAGGTCTGTGGGAATAGACAAGCCTATCAGTGTTCCTGGGAAAGACAGAAGCTATGGCTTCAGAATCATTTGTACTTATCTGTGGATTACCAGCTCACCCATCAAGATGTACGGTGTCTGGTTTGGGTTTTGGCACATGCCCACATGTCTGTCAGCTTCCTTTAGCATGCATGCTGGCCTTTAGGGATGCTGTGGAAGACAAGATCATACCTGATCTCATCAAAAGCTGCTGTTTCAAGCTCAACTCATTCTTACTTCTGTAATGAATTCAGACCAGCAGAACGAGTTTCCATTGAGCAATGTTTTGTGTCATAAAGCTGGAAAATTTTTGGTCTGATTGTTCAAGCCTTACAGCCAGGTTTGCTGTACTGCAGAGCAAGGAAGTGTGTGGGTTAGAAATTCTGTCCTTAATTGGTCTTGGAAATAGAGGGCAGGGACACATTTGTGCAGTTTCTGAAGGCTCAGTTTCTGCAACAGGACTTGTAGTAAAACAAGCTCTGTTAGAAACTTGCATGAAAATAGATTTGCATTAATAAATCTGGTGTATACTTTTCATAAGTTACATATAAGACATTCATAGCTTGCTACACATGCAAGGAGCCTCCTGAAAGCAGTGCTCTCCCTAATTCCACTTCTCAGGCTGTCAGTATTGTCTTCACAATTTGGAAGTTAGTAGGACTTCACTCACTGTTTTTTTTCCTAGGACTTTCATCACAGAAAAGGTGTAAAGAAAAAATGTAAAGAACTCATTCAGAGGATAAACAGTTACTTTCTTAATGGTTGAATTTCACAGAGCATTTCATTTGGTTGTAATCATTTAGTGGAGGTCTCTTGATGAGCTTTTTATTAGTTTTGTTTGGGTTTTTGTTGTGTTTTTTTTTGTTTGTTTGTTTGTTTTTTTCTGTGGGTGTGGGGAGGATAAGAACCAAGAATGCTGGTAATATCCTGGGTTGACACAGCTTGTCAAAGTAGTCAGAGAGCAGTCAAAGTACTAGAGACTGATATATGCCAAGAAGGATGCTCCTCTTCAGCCCGACAACTTGGATAGGCTTTTGAAACCAAGTGGTTATGTGGGTAGTAAACCCTGTCTTAATTCTTCTGTCTGTACTTCCCAATGATCTATGCAGTAGATGTGTGGTCATTGGGAATTTGCTTTATCATGAGACAAGATTTAACGATAAAAAAATAGACCAAGTGTATAGTAAAGAAAAAAGCAAAAGATACCATACCAAAACATGTCCCTGAAACTATTCTTAGCAATAGGAATTTTCCTTATCTGTTCCAAGTCAGCTAATTAACTTTTACACCCATTAAATATGATGTGCCCTGGAGGCTTCTTACAGCTACATCATCCACTTCCCTGTTGTTTTTAAAATGCAACCTGCTTTCTTTTTCATGTAAGATACAATGATCAAGCCTTGGTTAGTTAGCCCTTTACAAGTCCTCGTTTCTTTTTTGTGATTTTGTACTGGCACATCACAGCTGAGAGTGCTAAATAACATATTTTCCCCTGTCCTTCCTAAGGTTTCTTAATTACCACTTTTATAGTATATCTGGAATGGATTATATTCTTGGCTTCCGGCTTTAAGATGCCTTCTCCATTTTACAGCCTTTTTAGAAGATGATAATATGACCTTAGAAAATACATAATGAGAAATATGAGCAGCATACAGTAATTTAAACTTGTAATAGGTAGCTCACCACAGGGTTTTCTCAGGAATATATGTGTATATATGTATTTATGCAGATACACATTCATTAGAAAATGAATTTTTAAGGCTAGAAAACCAAAATTGCCTAACCCTTCACTTCTTTTCACTTATCCTTTTTTTATGTTTGAAGGGATTTGTCTGACTTTCCACTGCAGGAGTCTACTATTGTACTTCAGGCTCTGAGGCTTATTTTAGGAAATACTAGACTATTTTCTGATGCAATACCCAATTTCAAATGCAGTAGCTGTGTGTCTGGTGCCTTATGTTGGCTGTATCCATCATAGCAATTGCATTTGCTTTGGAGAGGTACATTTTTAAGAAGATATTCCTGCTTTGGCTCCCATGTGGCCTTAGAACTGATTTCTCTGTCAGGTGGGGTAAAAAAAACTGTGTTCTACAGTCTGTCAATGAAATAAAAAGCAAACATAAATATACAAATCTTAAAATAACTCCTCCATAAATTTCAGAAGCTCTACTGAAGAGTAAAAGTTCTCCTCATGTTCTCTCTCACTTTCATTTGTCTCCTAGACTCCAAAAGAACTAGTTAGACCTTTCCAGGACATTAACTGTATGGATAAATTTCCAGTGATCAGGATGGACTTCAAAAGAATCAGTGCAAATACTTTAGAAGTACTGATGTGGGGGAGGAAGACGGCTTGATTCTTGGTGTGTTTATTTTGAAATCTTGTTCTTTTCTGTGGAAAATCTCAAAAAAACCCCATGCCCTTTTGGAGTTTTAGGTTGGAAAACTGGTGTGTATTAAACCATTTTAAGTGCTGTAATTTTTTTCCAGAGCATTTTTCTCCAATGGAAACATCAGTGAGAGATTGAGCCATGTCAGCTGTCAGGTATTTTTCACTCTGCTGCCCAATGTAGTTGAGGACCTATAGACACCCATGCAGAATTAGAAGTTCATTATACACCCATCCTACATGTCTGAGGTTATGTATTTTTGGGCAAGACAGGAGAATGTGTGGATTATTTTTTTTTTTTTCTTCCATAGATAATTCAGTTAGCCAAAGAGATCCAGATCCAGATGGGCCATTTTGTACACCAGCAATGGTTTTAATGGCTCTATGGCTTGTTTCCTAGCAGTTCTTGCTGCACACTGAAACCCTGCATGTGTTGCCCACCTTCTGTGGGTGAAGAGATGCCAGGGCTCGGAGCTGCAAGGCTACAAGAGGGACCTTGGTGCTCTGCCAGTAAAGTGTGCTGAAAGTTGTTTTTTTAAGCTGTGGAAAGAACAGTGGAGCAGGTGCCTGGTTTGTACTCTTCTTTTTCTACGAATGAGAAGGAGAAGGAGATTTAACTTCTCCATTTTCCACTGGTATATGTTCGTTCTTTAGCAGTGTGGCTCTTCTCTCCTGATTCCTTTCTTGATGATTGTTTTGGCCCAAAAGGCAGCACTATGCAGTGCCTCACCCTCATTTCACTTTCAAGCCTGATGTGACAGGGTGAGTCAAAATAGATTATCTAAGCTGTTTAAGAATAAAACAGAGATGAAGATTCAAATCTATAACTAAATTAGCTGATAACAGGGGCGCGACAGAGAATGCTGGTGTCTTGCCAGCTGTGCTACTGATTCAATTCTAAAGCAGAATTTCTGGTTCTTTGAAAACCTATTGAAAAATTGACTTCTGAGCAGGAGGAGGTAAAGGAAAGTTGGTCCCATCAGTACATCCTAGGGGGTTTTCCTTGAATTCATAATAACCGTACAATTTTTAAGGGAAGCTGCTGGTTAATGTCAGTTAAGCCAGAGAAACTCACCAGCAATTCAGAGTATTCTCATTGTTTGACTAAGCAGATAGACTTGATATTTTCCCCAAGCTCTGCAAATACTACACTCTCTTACTGATGCTATAGATACACATGAGGACTCTTAGGAATTTATTTTTATGTTCCAAGTATTGATTGAACACTAATCTGAGTTTCTCTCATGTTGACATCAGTTTACAAAATTATCTCTGATAATGTGCTAGTTCAGATTATGGAAAGAATTATAGATTTAGTGGCCTAAAAAGGATCATTATGATAACATAATCAAAGCTTCTAGGCAATACACATACACAGAGGACTCAGTAGAGCTTCTGTTCTAGTTTGACTGGCAAGCTTTACCTGCAGGGTGTATTGTCTCTAACCTTATGAAAGACTGGAATGCTTTCTGGGAAGAGACCATTTTTGTGCTTTATGCTTGTGCTGGGTCCCAGTATAGAATAGGCTTCTGGTCCATTCTAGTGGCTCAAAGAATCTGATGAAGAAAGAGAAATCTGGAAAGTTTATTTATTTTTGCATGAGCTTGTGCCTTTTTGCTGGTTATACTGGAGAGGTTTTTGTCCTCTTATGTGAAACCAGGTCAACCCTAGAGAACCCTAGATAAACAGTACAGAATAAGACTTTGAATTTTTATCACTCTTCTGACGAGACAAAACGTTAACCATGGGCTTGTGGTTTGGACTTAGGAAACTTTAAGTAAGTACTTTGGAAATGTTAGAAAGAACAGTAGTGATAGAGGGAAAGAAAAAAGAGGTGGAAAACTTGTCTTTTGTAGGTAGAGTGTTTAGAAGAAGACATGAGGCTCAATTAAAAGCTCTTGGGAAGAGAGAGTGTCCATAATACTTCTTGTCTTATAACTCATGGTTTCCTTGAGTAAGTACTTTGATTCATAGAAACTGCCTAGAACTACCATATTTTTCTATGGATTTCAGAGAAAAATACTGGTCCAGAAAGAAATGCAGTCAAGCCTGCTTAGGAAGCACAGAAAGTTCATAGAATCATAAAACTTCCAACTTGGCTTTGAACACTTGCAATGATGGAGGATCTACAGCTTAGCTGGGCAGTGTGTTTCAGTGTCTTACCACTCTTGTTATAAAAAAAATCCTTGCTTAGGTCCAATCTAAATTTACCCTCTTTCAGTTTGAAGCTGTTGCCCCTAGTCCTATCACTACAGACCCTGGTAAGAAGTTTCTCTTCCACTTTCTTAAAAACCCCCTTTAACTACTGAAAGACCTCAATAAGGTCTTCCTGGAATCTCCTTATCTCCAGGCTGAACAACCCCAACTCTTTCAGCCTTCATAGGATAGATGTGCCAACCTGATGACCATTTTCATGGGCCTCCTCTGGAACTATTCAAACAAATCTGTGTCTTTCTTGTACTGGAGATCCCAGAGTTGGATGCAGTACACCAGGTGGGGTCTCAATGAGAGCAGAGTAGAGGGGCAGGAACACCTTCCTTGAACTGCTAGCCACACTTCTTGTAAAACAGCCCAGAATATCTGGCTTTCTTGGGCTGCAGATGTGCATTTGCTGGCTCATGTCCAATTTTTCATCCACCAGTTGCCCCAGGCACTTCTCCATGGAGCTGCTTTCAATCCATTAATCCCACAGCCTGTATTGAAACCAGGGATTGCCCAGGTGCAGGACCCTGCGTGTGGCCTTGTTGAACTTCAAGATTTTTGCACAGGCCTGCCTGTCAAGGTGCCTCTTGCTGGCATCAGTTACTAAGGTTATATGAGATCAAGATCTAGTTAAAAAGCTTTATGAATTATAAACTTCTATCCTAAAATAACTCTGAATCCTGTATTTAGGATTCAATTTTATTAGTGAAATGCAAAGCATACTGTAATATTAAGGGAAGGTCTTGTTCCCAGACATAACCAATGGGAAGTTTTAGTTCATCAATTGATTTCTTCATGGCTTTGTTTTCAATTCGGTGGAGTTTTTCCCAATTTTCCATACAATGGAAGTTATGAATGTTGCCACCAGACCTGTTTTTTACGTTCTTTTCCAAACAGCTTCTTGCGACTTCAGCTTTGGAATAGTTTCAAAGATGTAGTTTTGCTCTACACACAGATCCACTTACACTGCTGAAGGCAACAGACCATTCTTGCATACCCAAACACCTTTACTCAACTGCAATTTGTCAACAGCAGCTTCTTTTGCTCCAGGCTATTTTGGGTAGGATATGTCATTCAGAAGCAGGTCATTCTAGCTATGTGATTATATTAATATCTTTAGTCATGCATGCACAACACCTCCCCATTAATTAGGCACTTGTTCCTCTGAGGTGATTAACAAACTAATTTATTCTGCTAATTGCCAAAGGATTAGACCCCGGACATGGAGAATTATCATAGATTTGAGATAGGACAATGCTCAGGATTTCTTCTCTGACTAGCTGATTAGAGATCCTCTCAGCTATGGACACTGCACAATCAAAGGAGCAATTCTTTCTTGAAATGGTTTCCCAGCAATGGTGCACGATGTAAGGAACAGCAGGTGCTCTTTTATAGGGAGAAGAGGCAAAGCATTTCCTTTCCATGCTTCTCTTGATTGGTGCTCCACAGAAGTGTTCATGGCTTCCTCAGTTAACCCCAGCACTGGAGCTGAGATTGGTTCCCAAATGCTGGGGTTTATAGACTTACTTCCATTTTAGGCACTTCATTTTTACTTTTCATGTAAAAGTCTGGAATCTTCTCCCTATATCCTATGCAGAAATCAGAAATTCTGCTTTAGAAATGTCACCATAATGAATTCTCTTATGAAAAAAGTGTTTAGAGCAGTGGTCAGGCAGGCAGAGTTTCTGTACTGTGAAAGGAATGAAGCTCTTTTCCACCTGAAGAAAGCAGTTCTACCTTATCTATTTGCACTGGGAAGGGGAAATAACCTTGGTGATTATCAGCATTGTGGATTTCATTAGGTTTCACCTTCATGACAGAGTTTACCAACCAAAAAAGGGCCATAACATATAAATTGATGTCTCCTGGCTCCATAAACACATACAGTTTGCCCGGGACATTTATCTTCCAGGTAAAGCAGTTTTCTGGAAGGGAGCCTTAACTACCTTTTACCTGATTGTGAATTAGAGCCTTGTAGCCTTTAGATTCTTTAAAGAAACAACTGCATGGAGAAAAAACAACTACAAGTTACCAGCTGTGAATTTCCCAGAGCCTTTTGAAAAGTTGCATCTTGGATGTCAGGACTGCTTATTCTTGGAAGGGCTCCAGGAAGAATAGTTTAATCAGAGCTATCTCTGGCAGTCCAGTGTTCTTGATATTCAACAGTTGTGCCCTTGTTTTGGGTATAGGCTTTTTCAGAGAGATGTCTGAGGTACACAGAGACAACCCTTCCACCATGAGTTTTCTGTTCCATTCTTATGAGTCCCAGCTTAATGTTTTGAAGGTGGAGAGGCTTTATGCTAGCAAAAATGAAATTTGTATATAGAAGATGACCAGATGAGCAATGATGTGGCATTACTGGGGATCTGTAGTATTTTAAGATTGAATGTAATTTTAGAATGCTTAGTAGCATGTAGTTGCAGAGTATTTTCAGTTTAGTTTTACTTGTATATTGTAAGACTTATGATTGGGGTAATTCTTCTGTATTTTCTCAGATCCAGCCCATGTGTAAAATATGGAATGTTGTTAAGGCTTCTGTCAGAAGGTGGACTGAGGTCTAAAAATATTTCCAGGCTCTGATTCTCCATCCTTCATGCTGCTTCATAAACTCAGAAGTACAACTCACCAGGGGGTGCATTCCCAGCAGCTAACTGGAAAAGCCATCTTTTGAGGGAGCTTGTCTTACTGAGTGAGTGTTTTCTTAGATTAATATACTCAGTCACTTCTATTGTTTTAAAACAGGCTGCTCTATTCAGCAGCTCACTGAAGAACTTTTCATGTTACCTGTATTTAAGAACTGCTGGATTGAATTACAGATCAATCCAGGCCCAGCTGCAGGGTTCTGCAGTTCATCTGTCTTTCTGTGCTCATGGAAGCAAGCGCTGTCTTAAACAAATACGTCCATGCCACTGCCATCAAAGGGACAATTTACAGGCATAAACAAAACCCAGAGGACAGTATCAGATAGCAGAAAACCTCCAGAACATTAAGATCTTGTAATCCCAAATCCATTTTATTGCTTGAGAGCTGGGTCTACTCTCGTCAAATGTAGTGTGAAAATAGGAGAAATAATGCAATTGGAGTCAGCAGGAGTGATGCCTGCTAAAGGGTGGATAGACTCAGAGTATAATCAAGGGGAAGATGTGTAGCATAATGAAAATCATCTTAAAAATGCCTACTCTGAAGCATGATAGTTTGAAGGCTCTGAAGGTTTTTTGTTGAGCTGTGTAATTTCAAATGTGCCCACCACTTTCCATAGAGCAGAAAGATTTATTTCTATACGTTCAAGCCCTGCAATCTCCCATGAGGATCTAAAAGCCAGGCTGTGGACATTGTATCTTGTTTATCCACTGGAAAAACAAAACAAACAAGAAAAAAATCTCACTAGCACTGGTAGCAAGAAAAAAAGAAAAAAAAAAAAAAAAAGAGATATATGGCTAAAAGGGAACATTAGGTTTTAGTTCATTGCCTTTCTGCAAGCCAAGATCAGATCTACTTTACTCATTCTTGGGATGTGTCTGTTAAATTGTTTAAAAATTATGACGTAGGTTTCACAGTCTTCCTGGATAATGTTAAAATACATAGAAAAGTTTTCTATCCTTAAAATAATTTTCCCTTTCTTACTTTCCTAACTCGTACTGTCTGTCTACCACAAACAACAATTTTTGCCACTTCCTTCATAAACAACTGTTAAAAGTTAATGGGTTTTTTTAGCTCTCCCAATTAAACAGTTACTTTTCCTCTTAAGTATATCTCCTTGTTTTTTTCCATGCTGTCTCCAAACTGATCTACATCTTGTGTTTCAAAATGTGCACAGAACCCTGAATGCTGAGTCCAGTAAAAATCTTACTGGAAGTACATTAAAAGCTTTGCTCTCCTTCACTAGTACCAGCATAGAATTTGCATTTCTCAAAAGCATGATGTTATTTTCTCACAGTTGAAGATCTCTTTTAATACAAGATCCTTTCCCTCAGAACTTCCATCTAGCTGAAAATTCCCCAGCTCATATGTGGGTACTTCGTTTCTTTGTTGTTCTCACTTAAATGTAGCTTCTTGTCCTTATTGCATTTTTTTTTAATGTCTGCATTTTAAAATCTATCTTAAATCTTATCTGATATTGACTAATACAGTATTTTTTTTTTTGTCAGCTTATTCCAAAATCAGGCATACCCCTGCACTTTAATGACCTGGAGATATGCAAGTTACAGTTGATGCACTCAGATTTGTTGAGTTTGCATTGGGTAGGAGGAGTACATCTGTACCCATGTCATGACAAAGGAGATGCTGATTGCATAATGACTGTAGATCTGTCTGGTCTGTGATGTTAACATCACTTTTCCAAACTAAATCTTAGAGGTTCATTAATGTAAACTGCAGAGTAAGACAAGCAATCTGCTCAGCTCCTGATAGAGTTATTCATCTCTTTGCAGAATTACAACCAGTTATATTTTATAAATAATGAGATGCTATAGCATTTTCCAAACATGTATTAATATTGAGGAGATCCAAGTGCTAGTGATAAAAATCACTGCAGCGTTGCCAGTTTCTTTGCAGGGAGAATGTTGCTGTCACTCTCAGGCTGAAGGCAAAGTGGAAGAAATGCATTTGTTTCTGTAATGCTTTTACCCTTCAAAGAAATCAAGGTGAAATTAAACCCATCATAGCTGTGCTGATTTACACAAGGAGAGTATGAATGCAGTGTTTTGACAGACTGTTTTCTGCCTCTAGGAAATACAGCGAAAATACAAACCAACTGGCTGGGTATCAGTTTGTGAGTGTAGGTAATAGGTATGCCTGACAAGTCTCACACATAAAGGGTAAGATCAAACATTTGGCTTCCACCACACACTCCTGAGTCTCCTGACTTGTGCATCTTGAAGTACACTTGGTTTCTTCCCTCTGCTGTGACCATAGGATGCATCCTCTCCAGCAGCTTCATGTTCTGATCTTTCACTGGGCTGTAGTGCATGGGGACATATCTACATCTGACAGGAGAGAGATGTCGTGTCTGAATGTCTCTATGGATTTAATCTTGGGTTCTTCACACACTTCATGGTGAATATAGCAGACTCTGCCAAACTGTGGTTTTTCAGTCGCCTGACAGTGGGATTTTAAGAACATTGATGCTTGTCAATGCATGAATTGGTTTTGGGTTAGGTTTATAGACACTGGTTATTTCTTTTTCCATATTAGCTTAATCCCCTGTGAGATGGGATTAAACTAGAAAAGAGTACTCCTCCTGTGAAAAAGCCTGATTGTGATTTTACCCCATCCTCTCTCTCACCTTTGTGGCTGGGGCCAGCTCTGTTTGTTTCTCCTTTTGTACTCACTGGTGAGTGACTTCACATCTAGGTACTCGCAGTTAAAGTTCCTTGTGGTTTTCACCACCTCTGAGTCAGTTGGCCTGTGTATCCCAGTTTCATAAGGGAGTTAATAGTTGAAGATCAAAGGCATTTGTGATCTCAAGTCAGATGGAACTTGTACCAGGCATCCTAGGTAGCTGGTGGTTTTACATACATTTGAAATTATTATTTGTTGACATTCTTATCTGTTTACATTGCCTTTATTTATAGCCCTTATATATATATACTACAGAAGTGCTTATGCATGCAATTAAGAAACCATATTTGGTTAATTAGAATTTTGGCATATTTGAGATTGGTTTAACATTCATAGAAATGTTGGGCAGAGGTTGCTGGCTTGATTCAATTTGAGTAAGACCCAAAGCATAGCCCTTGTCTTAACAGCTGTGGTGTCTCCTTTGCTGTGTCCTAAGCCTGAAAGTCTCCCCTTATTTATCTAAATTCTCCCAAAGCAGGTATCACAATTTACAGTTATTGAGGGCTGCTCAGTCTCTGCCTTGTTCGGTGGCCACACTGCCATAATAGTTACATATAACAGTCTTTAAAACCCTTTTCTTCTCAGTATTTTTATGATAGAACAGTGTTATGGTACACTTCGGAGACTTGACTGACACAAGGCAGGATTAATTGACTATTAGTTCAGGATTCTTGATTAAATGTGGATGTGTGCAGGGTAAACAGTTTACATCTGAGGTGGTCACCCCAGTTTCCTACTGAAATTTGTGGGGATCTTAGTGAGGGTTCCTACTTAGGCTTGCACAGATCTCTGTATGAAACAAATGGTGAAATAGGTCATCAAATGACTCCTAACCTAAAGTGGTTGTTACTTCAAAGGGGAGCTTATGAAACTAGAGCTTAGCTATAAATATTTACATTGTAGGTGCTTAAAGGTGTGAAAGCTCACAGCTTGTACAGTGAGAATATAGTGTGGCTCAGGTGATAAGAGAACAGTGTCTTGCCTGTGGACTCCATACATGGTGTCTAGGGAGAGTCTGGCACAGTGTTGGTGTGAGCTCCTTCTCTGCCATTGTTGGGTTTTTCTTGTGTGAACGTGCAGATGTAACTGAGGATGTGGGGTGAAAATTGTCATCTGTGGTGCACAGGAGCTGCATAACTGTGTGCTCATCTACACAGCACAAAAGAGAAGTTTTGCTGTGCAGAGGCAAACCCGTAGAAGTGAGTGCATACTTTACACTGTCCTACCTGTCCTGTTTTCTCAACAGAGGGCAACCTAAAAGGCAAAAATTTGTGCTGCTGTACTGCAATGCAGGGATTTTGTGCTTGCTGAATGCTTTGGTGCATGCTGTTAGTGAAGCTATATGAAGAAGGAAGATTTTCCATGTTGCTATCTGGAAACTCTGAGGCTGGTACTCAGTATTGATTTAGTCATTTTCTACAAGAACACTAAAAACTATTCCTGCTGTGGTTGTTATGCTTTCATCTTTAAGCCTTTATTGAGCAGCCTTGGCCAGTAATACTTATCGATGGGGCACTATTAAGCTCCCTGTTCTTGTAGGTCAAACGAAGTCTCTAAATTTAATAGATACTCAGTGTATCCTTTCTTTCTCTGTGATTCTGATCAGAGTTATTCCAGATAGGAGGAATGCATGTTGCAACACCTAAATTGTGCAGAAAAATCTGGTTCTTCAAATAATGTGGCTCCGAAGACTCTAAACTCATGAGGAACCTGCACTGTTACTGGAGGCATGCAGGAGAGACAGCATCTTAAACTCCTTTTCTAATCCTGAGAAAAGACCTATCTTCCAGTCCTGGAGTCCTGGATATAATCAAAATAGAGACTTGAATAGTTTCTGGGATCAGCGCTGTGGTAGCAGGTGCTCTATTACAAATACAATTTTACATCAAAGATTTCAGAACATGAGAAAACTGCTTGCTAGTGGTTGTAAACTGCAAAATTAATGGGGCAGATAATTGCATAACTGTGTCATCTTGCATTATGAGCAAGTGTTTTTAAGAGTTTAAAATTTCCTGTAGATCTAATGAAAACTTCAGGTCAGCAGACCCTTCACTAGTACAGTTGCCTTTGATTTAATTGGAATCAGATCTCAGCATAGCTAGATACCTAATTAATATTGTAAATTTTGTTGTTTTATTTGCACTTTAAGACCTTCTTGCTCTAAATGTTTTGTTCTCTTATTTTTTCCAAGGTAAGGCAGCACTGATAAAGAATTCCCTGAAAGCAGGGCTGGCTTTATTTGAAAAATGTATTCACATGAGGGCATGGATAGATGGAGAGGAATGTAGACTGTATTTCTGGTGGTGGTAGAGTTCATGGACTTGTAGTTAGTTCCTAGGAAATGTATTGGATCCTAAAAATTATTGATCCTCAGGGAATTTGGTGGGCTTTTAATGTAAGTGAAAATATGAGCTAGGAACATCTTAAAAAATACACATTTTAACATGTGCATTTCTGCTTTAACTGTCTAAGGAAGCCTTCCTATTCCACATGTTTTTATTTTCTTATTTCAGGTAAGTTTGGAATATGGATTTATAGAATTAATTTCTTAAGGACATAGACTGTTAGTCTGTTGTCAGAAGCACTTTCCAATAAGATTGAAATGTCAGCATTAGAGTGTATTTATTTAAATGGCTGCTTGTGAATCAAGGTTCTTCCTGACTCTGAACACTGCTTGTATTTGTGTATGTGAGCTCATAAATAATGCTGGAATTACAGCATCAAAATTCAACTCTTGATAAAATAGCCACAAGCTTTTCTGTTCCTACAAACAATATGAATGCAAGAAACCATGCTTTACTCTGTGGTCTTATGTGGAGAAATTTTCTGAGGACAAGCTTCAGTTAATAATAACAACATTTTTTGGTGATGTGAACTGGGACCTCTGGAAATAGGACAAATAGCAATTAGTAAAAAAGATACAAAATAAGAGCACTGAGGGGGGAAAAGTACTTTTTTTCGCTTTTTTTTTTTCTGCAAATAACTTGTGCTTTAGGCATGTGCAGGGTTTAAATTTCCATCAGCTTTGCTTGTTGGGGATTTTATTTTCTCAAGAACAACTTATTAAACTGTAATTAAGTATCATATGTGAAGAATCATTGTACATGAGAGCCCTTTAAGAGGTTAGCAAAGGGCAGTATATCATGATGCTTGTATCTCATAAATTTAATATAAATGTGTATCTAAGAGCAGAGAGAGAGAAAAAAACATTAATGGCCCTATGTTAAGTCTCGTGAATTAAAATTCTCAAGTGAAATTAGTCTCTAACCTTTTACTACTTTTGGATGATGCTCAAATGTTTCAGTGGACAACTTAATGGCAAGAGTTATTCTGTCTTCACTGTAGGTTTGAGATCTGCCACAGAAGCATAACAAAGGCATTTGTCTATTCTTGCAAGTCGATTATGAACCTTGTAGTCATTCTCATACCTCTTTCAGTGGAAGAGATCATGCACACAGAGAGAAATAAATCTCCTTTATGCATTCATAGTCTTATGGTTTCATACTTCAGGATATGAGGTGACCTACTTGGGGGAAAAAAAAAAAAAAGATGGTAAAAGAGAAGTAAAGGACAAAAGAGCAATAACCTAGTATGGATTCATGAAGAATTATAGCAGAATAAACTGATAACTAGAGGTGTGTTTCTGCTTCCTTTCTGCTTGGGCCTGCTGTAGCTTAGGTTGCAGAGATAGTTGTGGAAAGTGACATTCAAGATGTGAGACTGTTCTGATTAGCAGGCAGTATGACAAACCAGACAGAGGAGAGGCTTTGGTATTTGAAGGGAGACAGAGTTGTACTCATAGTTTTGTGACTGATTTTGCTGTGTGTATGCTAGTTCTCCCTGTGTCTTTTCTCACCTTCTTTCTGTCTTGCCTCTGAAAACTGTAAGCTCTTCAGAGCCAAAATTGCCTTCCACTGTGTGTTTATATGTTTCCTGGCACGGTGAGGTTGAGATCACAGTCGGGGGTTGTACATGCTGCAGGAGTATAAATAACAAACCTTTTTCTTTCACTAACTCTGCATCTCTTGATACTTCCCTTGTTGTGCTCAGTTATTTGACAAGATTGTTGAAATATTTCAGAAAATGCACACAGTCCTCACTTACCAGTTATCCTGCTGATGGCAGAACAGGGCCCCAGAAGCTGCAGCTGATCTTGGGAACAGAAATAAAGTTGAAGATGTGGTCCCAAATGGCCTTCCGGTAGTGACAGGTGCAGAAATGGTGATGACTGCTCTGTACATGCAATGCAGTTTGTCTTGTGCACATTGAAATGATGCAAGGAGAAATCATTTTGGCCAAATCAAGCATCCTTTTCCTGCTGAAACAGTGCTCACATCACACCTTAATATTCACATATATACAGGAGGCTGTGTCAGATCTTTACCAGAACAGACTATGTGCCTCTGAAGTCTTGCCTCTCCTTGGTTTTGTGCCAGCTCTGCTTCAGCATAAACAACTTAGTTGCTGCTTTTCCTAGAAGTTGTTCAGATGGAGCTTTACCATGTAGTAGTTCCTGTGGGGCTGCTCCTAGACTGATTAATATGCAGGGACCATCTAAACTTGATAATCACACTTTGAAAGAAACTGCCTGACTCCGTGGAGGGGAAATTTTTTTCTTCACTAGATCCACAGAACTTTCTCAAAAATTGCCAACATAAGGGCTGTTCATTTGAAGAATTCAGTTTAGGTGCCTTGGGGAGGAACCTGGTCTCTCTATAGTCAGTGAAGAGGGGGATACTCTTCCAGAGTGTGATTTCAGAGCTCCTAAGTCTTAAGCATGCTTACTTCCATTGATTGAAGACTTCCAATGTAGGTAATAAGTGTTTTTTCCTAATTATTTCTTTTTTTATGGTTTGCTGCTTTTGTTTGTTTGTTTGTTTTTCCAGGCAAACCCAAGTAGTGCAATCTCTGAGTGGCAGTGCAAAATACCATCTGCTGTGAAAGACTCTCATAGCTATGTACCCATTAAAACATCACCAAAAACATATGTGAAGATGCAGTGGAAAACTTCAGAAGGCAGAAATGCAACTGAATGTTTTCCTTCATATGTGATCCCCCTGATGACAGTAAGATTGTCTGAAGTTTAAATTAGCATTTAACCTCACCTCAGCTGTTTAACATTAGGCAGTAGGGATGAATCTCTTTCCACTAATCCTGGGAATGGCAGATGTAAAATGTCTGCATGAAGTCATTGTGCTAATCTAAGAAAGCAAAGGTTGCTGCTCTGGTTGAGAGAGCAAGAAATAGGAAGGAAATGTACAGCAATGAAATGGGTAAAGCGAATGGTATCAGAAATTGCTTTTATGCAACCTTTTTGTGTTGCATTAGTTTTTGCACTGCTTTTCTAAGAGGAAACCAGTGTAATCCCAGCTGGAAAAGAGCAGTGCCCACTTAATACAAGTTTATGGCATTGATATTGTATGAATGAGCCACTGAACTTAAGGACTCCTCTGCCCTTTTGACAAATATAGAAAGCTCTTGCTTTTCCTGTGCATATTTGCTTTTCAAATAGCAGGAAGAAATATGGTTATTGCAGATGGTCAGTTCATTCAGACTTAAAGCATTTCCCAGCTTGTAATGTAGGAGGTTGGGCAGGGAAACCAAGCAATGAAATAGTACTCTCAACTTCTCCCTCTTATGGGTTGTCAACAGGAATCAGGTATTGGAAAGATTAGAATGTGCTTTGTAGTTGCAATCTGCATCTATTTTACTGCATTGTATTACACTAGTGAAGTGACTGAAGGTGCTCTGAAATGTCTGTGGTACTCATTTGTGCCAGAGTCATGAGAGATGTGTACAGACAAGGACATCACGAGTAGAATTCAGAGTGCAGGAAGAGTGAAATATTGCCCCATTAGTTAAATGGAAAAGCTTACAGAAATATGGAAAAGTGATCATTTCCACAGCGTGCTGTGACTGTGCTTTCTCTACAAATAAGCAAGAAACCTGATTCCTCACATATAAATAATCCCAGTAATTAACATAGTTTCTCATAAATGTTCTACTCCCCTAGCCAGTACCTAACTGGGATTTGTTCATCAGTCTTGGGAGAATTCAATTTTTCTTTCACTGCAAAGAGGCCTAATGTCTTTGGAGGTTGTGACAAGACTTTCGTTGTCTTTAGTGGACTTTGGATCAATGCTGACTTCCAGCTTTAGGCTGCAAAGAGTTCAGAAGCCCTATATGTCTCCTGTCTGGACTGAAATTCCAAGCTTTGCCATACCAATGCATTCTGTTTCTATGTATGTGTCTACATATATGTATATATAATATATATATATAGGTAAGCACTGACATACTTGATGGCAATTTCAAAGAGAACTGGGAGTGCTGGAAGATAGCTTCTCTCTTTGGTCAAGTCTGAGTGTTGATGAAGGTGAGCTGCCTGAACTTCAGTGATGTCATGAGGGTCAGATGCAGAAGCAGACAGATATGATAGTAGAGGCATAATCTGCTTTAGAAAGAAGGAATTTTATCTAATCCCCTTTGGACAATGCCTTATGACTTCTCAGTTGCCTTCTCCATGTCTGGTCGTTTATGGGCAGTTCACTATTGCACTGTCACAGCCAGCTATGGAGATGCATATTCCTTCTGAGGGAAGCATTGTGCTTGATGCTGCCAGCCCAGGATCCTAGCTGGCTATTTTTACATTATAGGTGGTGCCATTATGATCTCTTGTGCCTAGAGCTGATCTAGCACAAGGATCATGGTTGCAGCATTGAGCTGAGATCTGCAGGATACCTGACCTGTATGCCCATTAAAAGCTAAGGCAATTATCAGAATGTTTTCCAGGACTCTGAAATGTGTTTCTAATCACAGATCTGAAGTAACCTGTATTTAAAGAACTTCAGTATGTTGCAAAAGGCAGAGAGGACTTTGATTTCCCTCCTCCTGAACTGAAGCAAGTGATAGCTATGAAAGTGGTTAGCTGACTGGGTTTCTGTAAAACTCATTACTTTAAAGATGTTGAAATGTTATTGAGTCATTAACAATGTTAGGCCACATAGAGCCATGGAGAGAAAAATTTGTTAATAATTTTAAATCTAAATAAACAAATAAGTTGTCATAGCACATGCAATATTTCCATTCTCTTCCTTATAAATTACCCATTCCTGCAGAACGCCTTTTTGCTCAGTGCTGCAAACAGAAAGCATGTAATTGATTTGGTTTGATGATGTTAATAAATGGATGTGAATCATTCAGTACTTCCTCAGCTCATCAGCAATCCTAGAAACAGGAAAATAGCTGGACGTAGAAGCACTGCTTCTGTACTCCTGCCTTCCCCAGCTGTGCTGCCCTGGATTGTAGAGCCCTCTGGTCATCCTCTGTGGATGCACAGTCTGGAAGCAGGAGGATATGGTGCTTCTTATACAAGGGAAGCCAAAGAGGTGTGTCCCATGCTATTAAACTGCATAATCTGCTCATCTGCTGCCTGAAGACCCAGAGTCCCCAAGAGAAGAAAGGGGAAGTGTACCTCTCCTCTGGCCTTGTACTGCTACCTGTTCCCTAGGAGTTGTTGTCTGTAAGAGTGAAGTGCATGTACCTTCCTCTGCTATGTCCTGAAGCTGGGCAGAGCTCTGGAACAGATATATAAATGACAGATGCTGATGGGCAGTGCTTTCTTTATGCACAGCATCATCAGTGTGTAGCTCTTTGCCCAGCAAACACCTTTCTCTGATGCACAAGCTCAGAAACAGCATGTCTCAGAGCAGAGCATAAATCAGCCCAAATGCCTGAACAGGAGGTGTAATTTCAGGCCTTTCCAGAAACTTAACAGCAACCAGGCAACCAACTACTTAAAATGCAGTAGTTTTGGAAAGGATGTTCTAGTACAGACCAATCTCTTTCAAAGAATAGGGAATCCTGGTGAGGACTTGTCCCAGTACAGTAGGTGACTTTCCTTACTTGAGCTAGGGTGGAGCAAGAGTTGTGCAGAGTGAGAGCTGCCTGGAGGAGTGTCTGGTCAGGGCTGTGCTTACAGCAAGGGTATGTTCATGCCATGAAGTACATCTGGTGACTGGGCTTAGGAAGCAAAGGACCTTGTGTAGTGAGGTGAGAAGCTTGGAGAGAACTAGGGAAGAGGCACGTGGAGAATATCCCTCCAGAGCATGGGAAGATTTCTTCTAAAGAGAAATGAAGAAGGGCACTACCTGGAGCATCATGAAAGTTTACAACTGCTTTTTCTAGATGTCCTGAATTAAAACATGAGGTTGTTGGTAAGTTGATAATTCTTCTGTGCATGTTTTTCACTCCTCATGAGGAGCAAAATAAGTTACCAAATAGTGAGAAGTAGTTAAACTTTATACCTAACAGGAAAGAGAATAATAGAGCTGGAGAAAGCAAGGAGTGATGCAAAAATTGTTTCTGTTCACAGAGTAAAGGTGAGGTTGCTGGTTCATGAGGAGAATGTCCAAAGTGTTACCCCCATAATATAAAGCTGTAGCCCTAATCTTGCAAGGATTTCTGTGTACACTGAACATTTCTTGCAGGTCTTGGTCATATGATCATATTATTAGGATCACTCATTTCTAAGGATGAGCATTTCCAACTTCAGGACCAATTCTGCAATCACTGAACTCAGTGGTGAGAGAACTTTGCAGATGCTTTGCTGGTGCAGGATGGATGCTTTAGTAAAGGATATAATGCACAAACACACATTTTCATGCTAAAATTGGATAACAGATTGCAGTTCTGGAGTGTGTTCTACCTTCTTGATTTCCCTTCCCACCCCTCCAGCTGTTGATTATTCTTCTGGTTTAGATCTTAAGGGAGGAATTATTTATCTTTTGCTATTTGTGTTTCTGTGAAACATTAACAATCTCATACTAATTGCCTGTGCTAATTATCTCAACAGTAGCAGCACTCCTGTTCATCTAGTAATGCCATGAAGGGAGAATGTGGAGCAGGAATAATGAAATCCCTTTTTTGTCCCTTTCTATTTCCTATGCACAGAAATAGAGAAAAGCTCGGTAGATCCTGACCCTGCTACATACAAAATGCAGTGCTCAAGACTTGTCTGTAGAAGCACAGACGTTCTGAAATGCTTCTGTGGAGAAGTTTGGGGTGTTCTGCAGTATGCCCATAATTCAGTGTTTGCACAGCTGTCACTCTTCCCTGTGTACATTAACGCAAAGCCACCACATGCTCCTTTGAATTAAATATTTTAGCTCAAAGATTTTAATGTTTTTAAAGCATTAGTGTATGGCAAACTGCAGTGGTTTAATATCAGTGACAAGCATTCCTCATTTGTAATCAGTGCTTACAGGCATTTGATATGGTACCAGTTATTTACAGAAGGAAAATCAGAAATGTTGCCTTGCATGTTACTACTAAATTAAACTAAATTAAATATAAGGTAGGAGTGTACAATACATAAGAAAATTACTTATTGAAAAAATTAAGGGCTGCTAACACTTAGGTAATTCAAAAGATTTTGCAATAGCAGGCAATAATTGTGGCTTTTCTATACTGCTGGTTTCCACAAAACAAATTCTTTTTGTTAAGCCAGATGACTGAAAGAAAGCACGGAGTTATGGAAATCCATGACTAATGAAGAGAAGGCAATAGGAGTTATTCTAATATAAAAGAGTCTCACATCTCTAATGCAGACCTTTTTCCAGTGAAATACATTTCCAGTGTTACACATTACTTAATAATTTCAACCAATCTGGTCTTGCAGTTCACAACTCTTATCTTCAATATGTATTTTAAAATAACTGTGACCATTTTCTGAGAGACAGTAGTCTGGTATTTTGTCATATGTAGACATAACTAGGACAAATGTCTGTCCTTGGCATACAGGTGCTTTCCTACCATTAATCTTCCCAGTCCCCTCTGGGCTAGGTGGAGGTGATATTACACAGCTCTTACTCCTGGGGTAACTGAAACAGAACCCGAGCAGCTTGCCCAAAACTTAATGCTGGTCTGACTGGAGCTAGTAAGAGGTAAATGCATCACTTTGCTGGAGGCATGATGGCCCACAAAGTAAAGTCAGCAAACAGGAGCTCCTGTTTGTGCATCCAACAGCCAGATCACTTGGCTGTGGCCTGGTTGCTGATTCTTCTTGGCCAGCCTGGAACTTTGCATAAATGTGTAGGAGATGGACTGCATTTTAAATGAGGCCAGGATGACATTCTACCACTTTCTGCTATTTTTGCCTTAAAAAAAAAAAAAAAAAAAAAAAAAAAAAAGTCTTCACAGCAGTTCTCTAACTTATTAAAATCATACATAGCTTTTCTTTTTTTCTCACTGGAAATATTCATCTCATATTTGTGACCTTGGTAGAGAGAAGTGGGTAGGTCTTGCTCTAATATTAATCATATTTAAAGGCATTTCTAAAGGTATTTAAAAGGTTACCATTCTCGGAGGAATAATCAGGGCACTCTGCAAAGTAATGAAAATATAAAAATAACTAGTTGAACAATGCAATGTAGAAATGAATAGGCTACAGAAAAAGCCCTACATAATGTCAAGATTACCTGCCTATTTCTAAAGCATTTTTTTCTAAGTAAGGAATATTGACATATTTGCTCTAATTTCGGATCCCCTAATAAAACAATGTCTTGCTATGTAAGTACAGGAGTAACTGCTGTCCTTGTAAAGCATCTACAGTGGCTTTTGCACTCTTACTGAAGCTGAGTTTTCCAATGTAGGGGCAGAATGACTCCAGGGTATTAGAGGGCTAAGGCTGAAGAAGTGTGCAGCTCATCATGTCTGAAGAAGGAATTCCTGGCTTTTGCACACTAATCCTTGGTGCTCTCACCCTCATCTCATTGCTTTCCCTTTTTTCACCTTTTCCTAAGAAAGGGAGGCACAAGCATTTGTTGAGTTGCACTGAGGTACTGTGTAAAGATGTTAACTGGAGTTAAATCAGTCTTCTAAATTGGGTCAATTCTATATCTATGTGAGTACAGGCCTGGGAAATGCATGTGATGGATCAAGTGATATCAACTTAAGCTGCAGCATGTTGTTGAACGGTCAGCTGAGGGAGAGGACATGGAAGGAAATTGAGATCCTCTTCCTCTCATTGCAGTGAACTGTTCCTAGTCCCTACCTGTTCATAGATTATATTCACCCTTGCACCAGGGCAGTCTTATGCCTCTGGCTGATTGCAGTATTTTGACTTAATGACCAAGCTCCAGGTAATAATAATATTTTTCAGTAATTTCAGAAAGTCTTTCAACTGACCACATTCTAACAGGCACCCAGCAGAGATTAATGCTGAGAAGGTCTCAGGTTTCAAGGCTTCAGAATCTTTGGTGCTCTGATTTGGGATGGGTAACCAATCTTGGAAATGTTCTTTCTGTGGCAAGTAAAAGAATAAAATTAGTTTGGATCAACATCAATGATATTATTTTTGTTTCAGATTTATTTTTTCTTTCTTTATTGAGATTTCTAAATCACTTATTTTTTTGGAAGTAAAATTGTTTTATTTTCAGTCTGAAGATTGTCCATTTATATCTTCTAACCTTAAGCAATAAATTCCCCTCTGCAAATGTCTTGAACTGTTTTAAATCATCCCTTTTTCCACCAGCAATTATGACTTCAATGTAGCAGCATTTTCCAAGGGTATCATCAAATAGTTTCTGACCAACTCTCTTGAATGACTGATTAGAGTCAGTTAAGGAACTGAAACTAGACATACTTTCCAAACCAGACCCCATTTTATCTTCAGTCACTATGCTTTCACATACATAATGATTTTATAAGTTTCCTTTAACTTCATTATCATGTGGTTTTTTTTTTTCACATTTTTATAGCCTCATAAGTAAATAATATATTTTATAATAAAAAGAAGGTTCTACAAAATAGGAGAATCCTAGATAATGCTTTAGTCAGACTCTAGGTTGCTGTGGCTTGTTAAAATAATATTCTATTGTATTTTGATATTGCTTTGTGTTTCACTGCCTATTTGATGTATTTCCCACAGAGACTAGTTCTGTGTGTTTCCTGTAGTGAAAACTATTCAAAGGAAAAATAGTCCTGTAATAGTTTATAGCAAAATCAATTTAATATGCTTTAGAAAATATTCACTTGAACTACAGTTAGAGAAAATGTGTGTGCAGAGCTGAGAATTCATATTTGTAATTTATTTTTTAAAACTGGAATTGCATGTGGTTGTGTGATTGAGTGTCCTCTTCTGTTCTGCTTAGTTCTCTCCATATCTTTTTAAAGAGAATCCTATTATACCACCTTAATTAGCTAGGAAGGTTCTAGGATTTAAACCTCAATTTTGGAAGATCTGTTCAGCTGTATTTCATGTGAATTCAGCTCCAGATGTTCTGGGATCCTCCATGGAAGTAATTAGGTGAATTATAGCTGCAAAGCTCCGTGTACCGTACCTGACTGTTAGCACAGCTTTGACTTAATATTTAAGAATTACTGCAGCACCCTCAAGTGGTGATGCTGATCTGTATTTACAGGTTTTTTCAAATGTTTATTTCTAGGATGATGAATTGTATTAATGTTTTGGGCTGACCTGCTCAGGTACTGTCCGACCCTGCAATCCTCACTCATGTAAAGCTCCCACTGAATATAATTAATTACACCGAAATCTGAGCAGATTTGGGAAATTTTCCTGGGATTGTCAGCTTATTTTATGGAGGATATAAAGCATTCTCTGTGCCTGCTCTAACTCTTTTTTTTTGTCAGTTGGCTAGAATAAATAAGCTGAGGACCCCACAAAAAGAGAAACCAGCAGTGGCAAACCTAGAACAACTGTGGCATGAGAAACACGATGGGGAACTGTACATTCTGCTTGAGCACACACACATCTCCAGTGACATCTATAGTAATGCCTCAGATAAAAGGCTATTTCTCAGGGAAATTTTACTGTCTTTATGATGTAGTTCCCTGACTTTGGCTTATTTTTTCATTAGCTGCCAATTTTAAGAAAGCAGCTGCGTGCTGGACCAGCTGGATGGTTCTGGTTCCAGGCTTCTTGCTTCCAAAGTGAGTGAGTAGCATCTCTCCTGGTGCTCCACCTCCTTTGGATTCTGATGAGCTTTTCCAGTACTCAAGCTAAAGACAGTTGTTATCCTGTAGAATAAATGGCCATAAGATGAAGTCTGCTTGTTTTTCTGCCCTCATTATTAGCTTGCATGAGGAAATCATTTAGCTGCACTGGTCTTCCACCAACAAGGAGTTCTATTTCAGAAGTTTGCTGTGAGTTAATGGATGACTTCTTTTGAGAGCTTTAAGGGAAACCAGGTATCAAAATACCTACTCTCATGTCACCTAAAACAGAGTGTGCTGGGCAGAGGCAGGCAGGAGTGGCAATGCTCCTTTGCCCCTGGCACTGCTTTGTGCTGCATGTGCTAATGCTGCAGGTTAGCAGAATGGCACAGCTGCTTGTTTACCAATGAAACTTCTACAAAGTCGAGTGTGTTTGCTGTATCAGACTCAGAAAACAGGATTGAAAAGCACTATAAAAACAACAATTTTATTTCTGAAGGGTAGACAGTGGTCCGAACTTTTATTTATAAAATTGTATTGATTCCAAGGAATTACTTTCAGATTATTATTATGAATTAATTAATAATTGTTAAGTTTTTTTCCCCCTTTTTGCCCTCTCTTCCAATTAGGGGAGACCTAGACAGCAGAAATCACTAGCATTTTAGGCCTCATCCTTACGTCTTTCTTTATTTTTGCCTGTCTTTCCATAAAAGACTCATCTCATTTACAGTTTGCAGCTAGGTTGTCATATCTGTAACAGACTGCATTGTGTTCACAAGAGAAGCATGTCAGTAGAGGGCAGGGTCCAACAGTAGTGTGTTTCCAAAGAGATCTGATAAAGAAATGACAACTATTTTCTAATATGAACTAGATAATAGACAAAAAAATGTGTGATGGAGCATATTTAATACAATGTCTGTGCTTTCATCTTAATAGCCTGCTGTCAGCTTAGAAATCACACTGAGAACTTTTTTTTTGTATTATTTTTTTCTATAGAAAGGCACCACTGGTAGCACAAAAGGGAGAGAGAGAGAGAGAGAGAGATTACTTTGTAAACTTGCCTTAGGCTGCTCCTAAAATAAGCAGAAAGGTTCACTCAGACCTCTCCCACCATGGCTACAGCACTAAGCTGGGATATGCTGCCAGCCCACACAGCAGCTGACCCACAAACCTACTTGAAAATAGTTTGGGGCACGTGTGGGGCTTGTGAGATGGCAACACCTGCAGCTCCTGCTGCCTCTGGAAATAGGTGGCCTGGCTGGAGCATTGCCCGTGGTGGAGATGAGAGATGGAGATCAGCACAAGTATCCCAGTCAAGATTCAGCTCCCAGAACAGAGAGTATCTCAGCCCTGGATCTTAACCTGACAGCCTTACAGGTGTAGCACTGCTCCTCTGCAGCTCGCTGCAGGAAAAGAAGGCCAAAAATGAAATCACTGCCGCTGTATTTATTTAGAAATAGGCCTTGATGAGTGTTCCAAAAGTAATACTATTCCAGGTTTAAGAGACCAGCAAATTCTTAAGGTCTGACCCTTTAAGACAAAGCAAGTGCTTTCTCTCCTTTTTAAAACAAAAAAAGGTCTGAGTGTCACAAGGTGAGGCAATGTCTTTGGTGGGAATATCTGAGGTCACTTAAATTCTTCTATGTACAAGGTGACATCTCAAGTCCTAACCAAAACACAGTGTTGCCCCACTTTGGGCAGAAATTGTCCCAATTTCTGGTTTTGTCAGGTCTGTTATCCAGCAAATCTTTCTACCTCTGACAAGTTGTTTGTATTTGTCAAAGTGTGCTACAAATGTCAGCACCACATGTGCTTTATCTCCAAGGACCCGTATGTTTCTGGATGACACAACTAGGCCATGCTAATTGGTTTTGAGGTGTCATCCACTTCCAAAAATACCAAGCAATAGCAATACCAATACCCATACAAAGCTTTTGGTTGTGAATTTTGTTTTACAGAGTTACTGGATAGGGAAAGGCGTATTTAAATTGGTGAAGTACAAACAGTTCCCATGGGAAGACTCTAAACTTTGCTCAGTTTCATGAGATTGAAGGTTTCAGTGTTGTTACTTATATGAAATAATTGATGAGTACTGTTGAGAAACAACTTAATGATTACCTAGAACCTTAAATTCCAGATAAATGGTGGTGCTGTTTCTGTCTACTCATTGCTGATAATGTTTGTAGAGGGGAAGCATCAGCTGGTGTAGCGAGTGGTGTTTCATCAGAAATTGTTACTGCCTTAAGTCACAGTGGCTTCATTTTTTCAACAGTTGCTTTCATTATTGGTGCTTTGACCAAATGCAGTTCTGTCTGTGTTGCTGAAGTCTTGATGTCAGTGTTACAGAAACTGTGATGGACTCAAAGATTGTTTCTTGGAGCTCTGTTGTGACATTTTTAGCAGCCTAGTTGCTGCTTTCCTGCTTTGTGGAGAGGAACAAGAGGATCTGAATACTGCTGTGTGCTTGCATAACTTGGAAGGAATTAGATTATTTTTTTCTGGAAGAGCAAATCAGACTTCTTTCAGAGGTTTGAAATTATCAGTTGCAGTCAAAATTTCCCAGGATTGCCTTTGTCACAGCTGTATTCAGATCATGATGAAGCAACTTGTATTTCCTTGCTTAGCAGAGTCCTGGATTGCTTTTATCTTTACATTGCATCAGAATTATTGAACATGAAGTTAGTTTTCACACTTCCTTTAGTTTGGTTCACATGGCATGCTTTTATGATTCCTTGGGAAAATAAATATACATACAGATTTTTTTTTTTTAAAAAAATTATTTGAAGATATTACTTAGCAAGCCAGTAAGATCAATATCAGCTTAACTAGCAACTAGAAATGAAATGCCTCTAAATTTAGGTACATAGAGTGAATACATAAAGAGGCATGTGAATATCTGCAGGAATTTTCTAAGGCAGCAGCTCTTATTGATTATGATATCACTAATAATTCCAGTGTGTATTCCAGTACCTGGCATTGCTAAATACTTTTGCAAAGCTGACCTTACTGCCTCAGGTTGATATACTTTAAGATTGCTTCAAGGTTTAAAGAAAGCACAAATCTTGATGAGTTAAATCAAAGCAGGTCCAAAGAAGAATTTAAAATTAAAATCTCTATTTGGGTGGCTTGTTTGTGTATTTTTAAGTAACTGTGTTCATAAACCTCTGTTAAATCTGTACGGACATCATCTATTAGTCTCCCATTAGTATTCCATTCTTGTCCTTGTGTCACCCATCTCTTGAAAAATGAATACACTGTTTGGGCAACCATTTATGATCCTGTATATTTTCTGTTACATAATGGCAGTTGATTGAAAGCATTAACAAACCTTTAAAATAGCTTCTGAGAGCCTCATTTTTTACTTTATGTTACTAAGGCAGGTGAATTGGATGAATGAGGTAATTTGTATTTAAAAAACCATAAGTGAACTGGCAAACTTTCTTCCTAATCAAGTTATAAAGATAAATGAGCAGGAAAGAACATGCACCAGTACTAATAGTGAACTAACACACCTACCAATTGAGATTAGAACCAAATAAAAACCAGAATAATTTACTTCTAGGTGATTTCAGGGGACTTGCAACAGCTGATCTAGAACTGTGTTCCCTGAAGTGCCTGCTTATGGACCACATAGCTCCAACTGCCTGAGACTTATTAGATGCTTTTCTGTTCAGTCTGAAAACTTCCTGAAGTAACTGTAGCAGCACTTCTGTACATTCGAAACTGCCCTGAGAAGATAGCTCAAGGCAGATCCTCATTTCTGCCTGTAATACTGATGGGAAACCTAAACCAGACAGTGATGAGCCTTCGAGATCCCTGATCCAGTGTTTATTGCTAGAGGGTATCCAACATGCTCTCTCACATGGTATTTTTTACAAACCTGTTATTGCTCCTTTCTTTGTAAGATATGGCAAGACAAGCACCTGCAGAAGCTGTGCCAAACTTGAGGAAGAAATGCGCATCTGTTAGGGCCACAATGAGAACAAAGAGGTAGAAGGATACTTTGTTAGTCTAGTGGCAACTAGCCTTTTTTTGAGGTGTCCATCTCTATATGTATGATTTTTTTGTTTTGTTTTGTTTGCATATTCATCTATCTTTCTAGGGTTTTCCTTCAGCTCTGGGGTCCCAAAATCTAAGATTTTGTCATTTTGTCCCCTCTGTCTTTTATTAAATCTAGGTTTTAGTTCTCTTCCAAGCAACAAGCAAGCTGTCAATGCAGTGACAGCTAGTCAGAGAGTCAGATTTATTTCAAGGAAATCTCTGTATTACGAAGAAGCCCTTGGATGAAAGTATTTTGTCTTGTCTGCTCCCTTCGAAATGTGTGGCATGCATTTGAAATGCTGACTGGTTGTTTCTCTAAGGTTCCTCATGCATGAGTTGTTTTGGGCAAGTGCTGCTTCAGTGTGCTACCAGTTTTATCGTGCTGAACTAGGAGTCACATCAGGTTCTCCTAACATGGGCAATCAAGAATGCACAGGTGTGGCTCAGGCACTTAAGACAGAACAGGAACTCTTCACATAGAGAACTGGGCATAATCTTTTGCCTCAAGACAGAGACCATTTAAAGTAGCTGATTGAAGTGACAGTAGATAATTTTGCAAGACAGTTACTTTTTTGGTAGACATGCAATAACCTCCTTTGCCTTCCTGAAGAAAAAAGTACTTGATTTTCTTACTGAAAACCCCCTGGAGAGATCATATTAATCAGGCAAGCTGGTTGTGTCATGGCATATCTGACTTAAGCATCAAATACAGGGAAGTTGCAAAGCACAGAAGAACATAAATAGTGGAGACCAGTTCAGGAGCATTAGCTGAGTCTTGCACAGCTGCCAACTGCTCTTGGCATCCATGCCAAGGAATATGTATTTATTTGAAGCCTTAATGCTTAACTTCCTGGCTGCTCTGGAAGACGTGGAGTTGGGGTCTCGTTCTAACTTCTCTCAGGTAAAGCTTCCAAAGGCAGATTATTAATTAAGGCAAGAAAGACAATCTTCAGCACTAATTCCTCTTTACATCCTTGGGACAGGGGTAGGCCAGGCCCCTGGTGTGATGTACAGCTGTACAAACACATGTACATCTGTACCTTCTTTTACTTAGGCTTTGCAGTTACATTTTTTAGCAGCATACTTTCATGACTGTTGTTCCTGAGCTCTCTCTCTGAGTGTTTTTTTTGTTTTTTCAGGAGTTTTTTTTTGTGCCTTTCATAACGCCTGCATCAATTGCAAAATCATAAAAACTAAAGATGGGAACAACCTTGTTGGTCATGTGGTCTGTCTTTTCGCCAGTTGGCAGGATTATGGCTCACAGCATATTTTCTGGTGCCTCATACAGGCTATTTATAAATGTCCTCAGCATCAGGACTTTCATCCATTTCCTCTGAAAACAGTCCTGCTTACCCTACCAGGAAGTACTTGCTGATACTCAGCTACATGTTCTTGATTTAATTTAACTAGGCTTAGGCATGTATCAAGACTCTCAGTGGATAAAATCACCTGTCTACTGACCACTGAGTGAACATTTATCTCCCAGGTGTCAGAAGCACCCACTGCAGGCACTGATCTCCCTGGCTTTGAAAATCTTCCCATGGTGTGACTCCAACTAACCTCATACCACACCAGCCTCCCTCCCTGGTCTCCAAGAGTGTTGGTGCTTTCCATCGCTGCCAGCTTTGGTCCATTTTTTCTCTGCTGCTTTGACTTCACCTTCATCTCATTTCCTTCTGAACCTTCCTGGTACATCACTGTGTCTTGGCCCCTTCTATGTGCTTTTGTTTTTCTTTCTTCACTGAGCCTTCTGGGTCCATCTGTTCCCCTGAACAGCCTTTGCTTCCAGCCTATTTTCTTTTCTTCCCAAAAACACATATCCTGTAAAAACATCTTGTTTACTGCTTCCAATACTTATTATCAGGGGTTTCTTTTCCCCACAAAGAGCCTTCATTCAGCATCTTCTGGAAGATTGAATTATTTTTGTAGTGCCTGGAAAACTGATTTTTCAAAGCTTCTCCTAGTCTATCCTGGAAACCTAGGGGTTTTTGTTTGTTTAGGCGGGGGTTTTTTGTTTGGTTTTGGTTTTGTTTTTTTTTTTTCCAGGTTGTTTGTTGTTGTTGGGTTTTTTTTAAATGTTTGTAAGGCTTGAAGGATTATCTTTTGTATAATAGGTGTGGTGTGAGAGAGAAATACTCCTCTCTGTGTCCCAGGCTCACTGCTGTGTTTCTATAAAATATGCTTTGTGATGCTACTAGCACAAATAATGGCACAAGAACGTGAACAGATCAGCATACTAATTCTACAGTATATAATGCCTCTGAGTCTTCAGCAGCCCCAGTGTCACTTATTTTGACACAATGGTCTGCTCCAGATCAAAATGAACGATCAAGTGTATCCTCAGGGACTGCTGAATTGGTGAATTTGACATAGGAAAGAGATTTCTGTTGTGGTTTGGGTTTTAGATGACACCAGACAGCAGATGTATAGGTGCCATAAGCCTGAGGCCACTAGAGAGTTGGATGTTTTTATCTTCACTATCAAAAGTAATAGGAGTTAAAATAGTGTGTCTGTATTTATAGTGTCTGGAGAGTTGTTATTATAAAAAATCGGAGATATTAATTAATACAGTAATTTTAAAGAGCAAATATTTATTTGGGGTTTCCTGATCTCTTATGAAAAGATGATCAGGAAATTCTATAATTTCATCAGAAGCCCATTGGAAAAGGACGTAATATTTTAAATAATAAAAACTGTGCTGGAACTGTTGAATATTTATTTTTTGTTAAAAAAATAAAATCACTAATAAGCTGCTTGTAACTATTGCCGCACCAAAACTAGAACTGTGCTTAGCTCTGCAACAAACTCTGTTTTATTTAGATTACAAGTTCAAAGTTTAAGCAAAAATAAATTGCTTAGTCAGAACAGAAGAATGGAACATGAATAACAATGCTTGGATTCCCTGACAGACTTAAGTAATATATTTTTTAAAAATATTCAAGAGAGGCATTGCTGGATTGCTTTTTTTCCAGTGTTATTCTAAGAAGCCTTATGCAAAAAGAAATCTTTTATGTATATGTATAATTTTAAAGGCAGTAGGGCTTGGGTTTTTCCTGCTTTTAACAGTGTAACATTAATAGTGCTGAAATGTGAGGATGCTGCTTATTTATACAACATGGAAAAAACAAGTGTCATTTTTATCTGTATGCTTTAAAATTGCCAGTAAAAATGTAATTACTTTGCTGCTGCAGGGGAAATATCTTAACCTAACACTTTATTGATGGAAATGTCACTAGTTAGGAATCAAACCTCCATGCAAAACTTTGGATACTGAATTAAATATACAACTAAGAGACACTTGAGAACACTGTTTTGAAATTCCTTGATTTTATCTTGGGACCTGTTTTGGGGATTTAGGGAAAGGAACTTTCTTACATGTGAGGTATGTATCTAAAGACAAGAACCTTACTTTTGTATTGCTGAAATATTTTGTCTCTTTAAACATCTTTCATAATGAAAGTTCCTTTCATGTCCTCAAATCTCACCATAAGCTGAAAAGGTCTTTTGGTTTAATGAAGCCCCAGTCACGGACACGGTGTTTGTTGCCATTTTACTGTCATGTCTCAGGGATTCCTGTGTTTCTTTTTTTGGCTCCATCCTGTTTTCCATGCCCTGTTGGTGTGCACACTGTACAACAGTATCTAGTTTCACAACAGGGACATTGTAGAGAACTCTAGGCTCCGAGTCATGCACAGATGAACAGGAAATTAACCACAGAATTGCAAGCAGAGAGCAGAGGACTTCCAGCCCTGAGCTGAGACTTAGGAGCACTGGGTTGTGTCCCTCCCTGGGAGGCAGACAGGACTCCCATAATAGATGCTTGCAGGGGACAAGCTACATCCTGAGATAACTTGTGCACACACAGACTGAAGTGCTCTCCAGAGTCCCCTAATGAAGTCATCTGGGTCCCCTATGACTCAGAAAAATCCTCCTGCTTTCAATAATGCCATCAACAGACCGGGTATGTTGAGTATTACTGCAAGGGTTTATTCAAGATATTTCTGCCTCCAGCTGCCTGCTCAGCCTTTCTGTGCAAGGTCACTGGTGCTGTAGCAGGGCTACAGAAATCTGTCCTGCAGTTCCCCACTGATGCAAACCATTCCCCCTCCACAACACCCAGAGCACGACATGATTTTGCCTCTGCTGCCGCTGGTTTGTCTTGGAATAGAGAGCTCAAATCAGGAAGGCCTTTAAATATCTGTAATTATTTGTTTTGGGGCAAATGAATGGCAGCCCGAAGCTGCGTGAACGGGGGTTTTGGTAGAGGAGGACTTCATTGGTGATTGTTTTTCATTGAGCTTTTAAAGTATTTGACATTGCAATTTTATGTTCCCTTAAAATATTTCCATTAATTGTGTACACACATACATGCACAATATGTGCGTGCATGACTAGACACACTTGATTATGTGAAATCTTGCTTAAGAATTAAACTGACAAACTGAGTACATTTAGAATTGAATTGGTCCTTCGTGGCTCTTTCAGTTTTGAACTGAGCTTTGAGGCAGAATGTTTTCTTTTTTCTGTGCTTTGAGACCTTGTAATTCAGACATTTAATCTTTGGTATTTTTTCTGCTTAGTATTTTTTGGTTGGCTTTTTGTAACTTGCTTTGATTATTGCTTTGTGTCCTAGTTTTCCTCAGAAGTTAAAAATGTATTATTTCTTTTAATTTGATTCTCCCCTCCCTTTATTTTTTTCAGTGTTGGTTGTCACCAATTCCAGATAATCATAAAGTCACTCTTAATGCAGTCCAAGATGGAATGTAGCTGAGCTAATATTCCAGATTATTGATAGTGTGTTGTCAATTTGTGTCCAAAACGTAACTTACAAGGGGTCCAAGTGCCTTCTGGAAAGTTCCCTGTGTCATGATGTGTGTTGCTACGACTCGGAAGCCAGACTTTGGCTTCAGAGCATCATGCACTCATCTTGGTTTTTAATTAAATGTCAGGATTTGAGTTGTGAAGATCAAAATGATTCCTTCTTTCAAGTTCCATCAGGAAGGAGGCAGAGCATTTGTTTTTGTTTTCTCTCTCGTTGAGATAAGGTTCCCTTTTCATCTAAATGCTAAGACTTTTCATCTCTGACTTTGAAGACACAAATAAAAAGCAGTGGATGAAACAATTCAGATCTAAAGAGATTTTTGATTAGGCAGAATTGAAATCATGGGGTGAGGGGGGTGTTAGTCTTTAGAGTATTGTATGCATGACCTGCTGAGTTTTTTTGGTTTTTTTTTTTAAGACTGTTGAAACTACATATATGAAAGGTGGTATTTTTTTTAAGAACTGTGTTTAGAAACATCTCAGCCTGTCAGATCCACTTGCTGAAGTATGCTCAAGTTTGTGACCACTTCAGCAGCCGTCTCTCCATGGGAACAGGCAAACTCAGGCTTTACTTGTTTACCAGGAGAGGATTCTCAGTAACCCAGCATCTCCGGCAAACTAGAGGTCACAGGGGAGGAAGATTTCGGGGACGAGAGGGGCAGAGAGAAACTCCGCCACTTTCCTTGAAACCTAAGCATCTGTTGCTATGGAAACCCAGCAGCCTGATGCTGGAGCAAGGGGAATTGTCCCCCTGTGTCCCGATGCAGTGCTGGGTGAGGCTGTGTACCCACTGCCATGTCCCCCGCTGCCCCCTCAGCACATCCCCGCTTTCTCCTCCGGGGGTTTCATTCCCCCCCGCCCTTTTCGGGGCCGAATCGGTGAGGCCCTGCGCCCCTGTGCAAGAACCGCTCAAAGGCGGTGTAAGGGCCCGGTACCCGGTTCCGATTGAGTCCTGGCCCAAGCCCATCCCGGTCCGAGCGGCCCCGGTACCACGCTTGTTTATCGGTGCTGCGGGGAGCCACTTCAGGTTCGTTTCCACAGAGGGGCGCTGGAGCACGTTTTAATGCAGCAAAAAAATGAATTAATACCGAAACAGTAAAAGAGACAATTTACCGGATTCTTTGAAAAAGCGACAACAACCTCAAAAAAAAAAAAAAAAAAGCTTCAACCTTCCCCTCCTCTCCCCAGCCGAGGAGGGGCGGGGAAAGGAGGAGGACGGGGTAGAGGGGACAGGGACACCGGGCACTTTCCCACCAGCCTGGCAGAACCGGGCCCGGTTGGGGCAGGGCAGCGGTACCCGAAACCTTCCCCTCCCGCTTCCCCTCGCCCCTTCCCGGGGCTGAACCCCGGTCCCGCCTCCTCCTCCCCGCCTCTCCTTACCCCCAGCTCTCTTTCTTTCTTTCTCACGGGTGGCGAGCAGGTGTCTGTCGCTTTTTTTTTTTTGCTTTTTTTTTTTTTTTTTTTTTTTGGCATTTTTTTTTAAGTTGTTTTCCCGGGAAAAAATTAAATATTGGCAAGACGAAAAAGAAGGCGCCGCAAAGATGATTGTAGAAGAAACCCTCCCTCTCCAGAAGAGCAACGTGCTTTGAATGAGGCTTCCCAGGCTCTGCCACTCGGGCTCACACACTGTCCCTGCCTCTCCCTCCTGCACACCCCTGGGATGAGACCTCGGAGCCGCCACCTCTGCCTGGGAGCCGCTGCCAGCAGCCACTGAGCCAGCCCCTCGGGCGGATTTTTGGTTTTTTTTTTTCCCCTGCTTTTGCAAACACACAAGCACACCCCCCCCCCCCAAAGCACATTTAATGCTGATCCACTCAGGCGCCATTATCGGGGGGTACGTCTTCGTGGAGTGGTTTGGTTTGGTTTGGGTTTTTTAATTTTTTTTTTTTTTTCTCTTCCCGACACTGGATGGTGCAACATTCCCGGGGCCTGTGGTGCTACAGCTCGATTGCGTTTTTATTATTTATTTATCTATCTTCTCTATTCTCCCTCCCCACCACTCCCCCACACCCCCCTCGCTCTCTCGATTCCCCCCCCCCCCCCCTCGCTCCTCTCCGGGTGCCGGTGCAGAGGAACAGGGAGCTGGATCCTTGGATCTCCCTTCCACTGCTGTGGGACTGAGTCTCTCCGGCATGTAGCAGCATGCTGTAGCCAAAAAGGAAAACAGGAGGGCGAGAGAAAAAGAAAAAAAAAAGAAAGAAAAAAAAAAAAAAAGAGAGGGAAAAGCGTCTCTTCTTTCCCTCCCTCCTCCTCGGTTTCCCGCGGATTGACTTCATGGCTTCACTGTACCAGCGTTTCAGCGGGAAGATCAACACCTCCCGCTCTTTCCCCGCTCCCCCCGAAGCCAGTCGCCTCCTGGGCACCCAGAGCAGCGAGGAGGACGGAGCTGCCGGCAAGACCCCGCGTCCATTGCACCAGGGAAGCAGCCGGCCCCGCTTCCAGTACCAGGCGCGAAGTGACTGCGAGGAGGAGGATGTAAGCGCCAGGAGCGTTCGTGCTGGGCTGGGTTGGGTTTTGGGTGTTCCCCCCCTCCCTCCCCCCCGTCCCTGCCCCCCTCTCCTCGTCCTGCCCGCTGCTTCTCTATCCCTTTAGGCTGGCGACGATTTCTTGCGCTCTGTCCGCTTTTCCAAGCTGCTCTTTGCACTCCTCTTCTTCTCCCGAAGTGCCGGGGCTCGGACAGGACGGAGCCCACACGGACCCGAGCCGGGGCTCGCCCGCCTCCGCGCTGGCTCCGCGCTGCCTCCGCGCGTTTCCCTCTCTCCTTGCGCGGCTCCTTGCCCTGCCGAGGAGCAGAGCTGGGGGAGCGGGGTCAACATGCTTGGAAGCAGCAGGTGCAAGCTCCTCCAAGCAAGTCGACAAGGAGGCTCTCCCCCTCTCCCTCCCTTATTTATTTATTTATTTATTAACTTAATGACTGTTATTCCATGTTTTACCCTTTAACACTCCCCCGGGGCAGAAGTCTTCACCTCGCCCCTCCCTCCTTGCTTTCCCGTCAGCCTCTCCCCCTAACCTGGCAACGGGGAAACTTTTTAACCCCTGAGGAGCCGTTTCTGGGGTTCGCTCTTTCTCTCTTCCCTCCCCCCCACCCCCGAGCGAGTCCCCCCGGGGAAGGCTCAAACTTCAGCCGCGCATCTTCGGCTCCCGCGCAGCCTCCGAGAGCACTCCCTTCAGAGGCTGTATCCGCATATTGCCTTAGTAACCAGTGACTCCTCCATGTCGCCGGCTCGCTGTCATGCCTGATGGAGTTAAACTACCTTGGGTCGATCGCACCTTGTTCTTTTGGGGGAGAATGAGAGGGTTTAGAAAGCGGGGAGACGCAGGAGGGCAGGCGTGGCTCCCCGGGGCTGGTGTAGCCTGGGAGGTGTTAGGTTGGCAGAAGGATTTGGGGTGGTTTTGCCTCAGCGGAAGCACACACAAGGAGAGGCAAATGGCTGCAGTTGGAATTTATGTTTGTGTCGGTTAAAAATCCTTCTTGTCCGGGTGGGACGCGTTAGCTTTGTGGCGGGGTTGAGCTCCAGCTCTGGGAGTGTTCCCGAGAAAGGCACCGCTTCAAACCGAGGCAGTAGGTCTGCCTCAATGGAGGAGAGTTCTGTTAAAAGCGAAACTCCCTCGGACTGTGTTTTAATTCCCTGTCCTTTTCCCTGCCCCTTCATAAAAACTTTTACGGTCGGTAGAACAAGTGCACTTTTGCCAGTGATAGATCGGTGTAGAACTCCCCGATGTGACCAACAAGCTGATAGCCCCTAAGTACCAGTGGTGGTAAGACCTTGGATTAACTCTTCCTGTGACTCGCAGCCCGGCAATGATTTTGGTGCTGTTCATCTTTGACCCCATCCAACTGCAGCAGGGGACCCATCCCCATGCCCAGGGGTCCGCACCCATCCATGGCCCTTGTGCTGTGTGGCTGGGGACATGGGGCCCTTCTGATGCTGGCTGCAGGTGTCGCTGGGAGGCAGCGGAGTGCCGCTGCCGGGCTGGCCTCGGGCACATTTTCCTCATTATTTGACTGTTTTCTCTTTCCTGGAGACGGCAGATGTCTGGAGCTGCTTCTCTGATCACGAGAAGCGCTGAGCCGGGAAGCAAAGGGCATAGTTTAGTATGTGCGAGTGATTTGTGCTGATGGGCATATTATTTATAATAATATTCTACTAAAAGGGGAGTTAGTTCATTTGTTTTGTTGTTGTTTAAGGTGTGTTTTTTTGTCTTGATTTTTTTTTTTTTTCCCCGTTTCTTCCCTCAGACTTTGTGTGTGAGTGGAGGGCACTACTGTGCCTCTACTGTGTAGAGGGGATGGTGCCTGCCTAGGGGTCCCCACACAATGAAGTGCTAAAGGGCACAGATTCGAGGGGACTTCCAAACGCACGTGGGCACTTGGTATGAATTAATTTGGAAAGGGTCAGTGTGTCGTAGAAAGTTCAGTGGACTTGGTTAGGCTGATCAAAGGTTCTCCTGTCAAAGAGAAACTGGGTCAGCTTGGGCTGGGGTGGAGGGGTTGTGTCTGGGGTGAAGGGACGTTCAGGTTGGAAGGATGAAATCCTGGGGAAGCCGCTGGAAATCGCCTAAAGGGCGAGTGTGTCCAAAAGAATGGGACCAGGCCCGGGGGGGGAGAGGCGGAGAGGGCAGGCAGCGGCGGGGATGGAGGGGCGGGACCCGCGGAACTCTCCGCGGTGCTGAACGCGGCGGAACTCTCCGCGGTGCTGAACGCGGCGGAACTGTCCGCGGTGCTGAACGCGGTGTTCCCGGGCAGGAGGAGCTGTCCCGGTGCTGAACCCGCCCGGAGTTGCCTCCCAGGGGAGCTGGCGGTCACCTCTTGCCCTTGGCCCTGAGGAAATTTCTCTCCTGTCCCCCCTGGCAGCAGCAGACGGGCTCGCCCCGTAGGAGGGAATGCAGCCCCGGCTTGAAATCCCCGAGGCAAAGAGAAAAATAAAGCAGGCGGCAGGCAAGGGCTATGAGAGAAGTGCAAGGAGAGTGGTGTGTTTGTGCAGGGTGCCAGAAGCATCTGCTGTTGTTGCTTACCACTGGAAGACCTTCACGAGAGAGCATTGGAAACCCCTTTCTAAGATGATGAGACTTCTGATTCCTGTTTTGCACAAATACTATAGCAGCGCATTCACCTTTGCTTTCATCCTTCAACATCATTCTATTAGGAAAAGGAAGAACTTGAAAATATAGAAACAAAGTTTTGTTGCCTGGCCAAATTGAGAAATAGCAAAACAAGCCTGAGAATGAGATTTTTCTGTTCCTAACTTCATTATGTCTTTAATATTAGGGAGAGAACTAGAGAACTGATTTTTTTTTATTTTTTTTTTTTTTTTTTTTCCATATATCTTACTGGTGATGGCTTTCCATATTGAAATGCAGAAAGAGCTGCATTCAGTGCTGGTTTTTTATGCACCAGAACAGACCTCAATGCAATACAAAACTGAGGGAAAGACAGAATCTTTGAAGGTCACAGCATTGTTAGTAAGCATTTTTTTACACTGTAACTGCTACTGCTGGAAAAATACTAGATGGAACCTAAATGAAACTTAAGAGAAAGCAGTAACTTTATGATGAACAAATAAACAAAGATGAACATGATTTAATAGGACAGCTGCTCACTTCACTTTACAGCCACTATCGAGACAGACTTGAAGACATTGTTTTCGTAATATGAAAGTGTAGCACAGCAGAAGCCACAGCATTTTTTAGTGTTTTAACAAGTTTTTACTATGTTTCAAGTCCTGATACGTATGTGAGAATAATAATATATAGTAGATTGAACTTGTGAACAAAAACTGTGTTAAATACTGCACATTTCATGTTCATTAGTAACCTGGTGAGGCAATCATGTTATTTATGGGACAAGTAATGAGGAAACTAGGTCCTGTATAAATGAACCCAGAAAACCACTTCCCAGTAGGCTCTGTGTCAGTATCAGTACTGAAGTGAATTATTGTAAGTGTGGAAACAAAATTCTGATGCCATTTTTGCTTTGATTATATTTTCACTACATTCATTTAGATACATGAGGAAGTCTATGTAAATACTTCTGGTAGAATCTAGTGTGGTGGTATAGCAGATTATGAAGAATTTGGGTAACCTAATCCTCCTTTTTAGACTAAGTTAATGTTTTCCATATTGTACTGTGGAAGGGATTTTCTTCTATATACTGACTGAAGATTTTTTCCCCATAAAATAGAGGTTTTTTATTTTTCCCAGGCTTTTCCTTCTTTGGCATCACAGTGATTAATGAGTTCAATTTTTGCAGACAACTGCCAGGAGGTGCTGAGTAAGATGTATCATGCTGATTTTGTGTAATCCTGCTCCTTTTAATTACTGGGATGATAACAATGCATTAATCAGATGCATAAGAAATTCAACAGTTTTCTGTAACATGGAATATTGATCTGTTTTATGAGGTACTGACTATAAAATGATTATTATAGAAGTCCTTTTTAAATTAAATTTTGTATGATAAGGGATGTGTTAGAAATATTGAACTCTCCACTGAAACATCATAAAACTTTTCTATAATAGCAAGCCATAATCTGCATTCTTACAGGTACATTACTCAGCTGAAACTCTTATTGGCTCCAGAGACTTAACCCTATAATAACAGCCAGTCTCAAAGTACAAATCTTTTGTTACTGCAAATATTCTCGTAACAGAATTCTGGATATTTTTTTCTTTTTCTTTCTTTTCTGCCTTTGCTTGCGACTACCTTTGACCATGTATTACACTTTACTAGTTTTGGAATAGATTATTTGGACTTATTTTCATTTTGAGAAGTTTTTCATTCAGATATTAATAGCAATAAATTTGAAATGCTTCGGTAAAACTGTGTTTCCTGCTTGAATATATTAAAGGTTAAGTAAATCAAATATTAGTGAATCTAGGAAAGCAAAATTCAAAACCATTAGGATAAAAAAAAATGTATTTTCGTGTGTCAGACTTGCTGTTGCATGCAATTGGAAGTGTTAATTTTTAGTTCATTATTTGTCTAATCAGAAAAGGTATTGCCTGCTAGAAATATGTGTCAAGGACAGTGTTGCAGAAAAGTTGAGGCCTGGGCTGCAGACATCAGGCATTTCAGAAATGCTGTGGTCTTTTCCAAAAGTTAATTGATTTTATGGAAGGGTTTTTTTGACTGCAGGTTTCATAACATTACTGCAAGATACAATAATTAAAGTTGTAACCAGAATTCAATTACCAATCTGAATTGGTGTGCTTATTGACAGAAGCTGCTGTTTAATCCTGTAAAAGTATCTTCTGCCTCTGGGTGGGTTCTGGGATGCTGAACTCTCTAATCCCTACAGCTACTAAGATGCAGAGGGCTGAGACCTTTTCTTTCAGGAAATAGTTAGGCCCTGCTGACATTCTATAAGCTCACCTTTTGCAATTAAATTACTAAGATTGCAGCTTACTTCCCTCACATGAAATAGTTATAAACCTCATAAAAATCATGGGGTTTATTTGCAGGGAAGAACATTATAGATTTTATGATTACTGTGCCACTCTGATCTGGAGGTGATATGGTTTTTATACTTTGCTTTATGGCTAAATTTTAAATGAAACCACTGTCAGCATCTGTTTCTGCACTCTTTATTAGCCATGGTGATGATGCATGCACTAAAAAAAATCTGCCAGAGAGAACATGTGTTAAAGTATTCAGGAATAACTGTGTGCAGAGGCTGAATCATCTGTTTAACAGCAGTGAACTGGGCAGTAAGTTGGAATACCTCATGCAGAGTGCTCAGTTCCTGGTGCTTCTCTTGAGCTAATAGCTGGAGGATAGAAAGAAGGCACTGAGCCCAGAGTCAGAGCCACTTGCATTGTTTTCCACGGGCTTTCAAAGACAGAGATGGTGAGACAAAAATATTCATGAATTCTTTCTACTCTCCACTCCTCTGTATATTTTTGTTTCAGAAAAGGCCAGAAAGAAAGAAGACAGTTCTTAGGGTGTCTGTCAAAGCTTTCAAAATGCTCTTTGGCAGTCAGAAGATTTTGGTCCTTGAAATCATAGAATCATAGAATCATAGAATTGGCTGGGTTGGAAGGGACCTCAGAGATCATCAAGTCCAACCCTTGATCCACTACCCCTGCGGTTCCCAGCCCATGGCACTGAGTGCCACATCCAGTCTCTTTTTAAATATCTCCAGGGATGGAGAATCCACTACTTCCCTGGGCAGCCCATTCCAATGTCTGATCACCCTCTCTGTAAAGAAATTCTTTCTAATATCCAACCTAAACTTCCCCTGGCACAACTTAAGTCCATGCCCTCTTGTCTTGTTGAAAGTTGCTTGGGAAAAGAGCCCAACTCCCCCCTGGCTCCAGCCTCCTTTCAGGGAGTTGTAGAGAGCGATGAGGTCTCCCCTGAGCCTCCTCTTCTCCAGGCTGAACACCCCCAGCTCCCTCAGCCTCTCCTCATAGGGTCTGTGCTGGATCCCTTCACCAGCCTGGTTGCCCTGAAAGGCTAAATAAAAGCCTTTAAATTAATTTGGGCTGATATAGTCATACTTGTGATAGTCCAGCGAAATCCCCTGTTTGAGTTCATTAGCTGCAAGTTGATTTTAGTGGGATTTTTGCCGGATGTGCTGTGTGATTCCCACACAGGTACCTGCATTTTCATCTTGTCACCAAGGGGTGGCAGCGTCTCTTGGTTACACCGCGATGGAGCACTTGGTGTTCACTGCTTTTACAGTAAAGCCCTAGCCAGCCAATTGTTAACATACTCATGCCTGCATCTCAGGGTTATTCCTTGTGGTTTTCTCTAGGTTTGATTGATTGACAATTTTTTCACCGTCAGCAAGAAATATTTGTTTTTCAAGCTCATGAAAAAAATCGTTCAACAGTTGTTTAAAATGGTCCTATATTCAAGCATGGGGGAAGGAGAGGAGAATCGAATCTGTCTTTGAATGGAATGTTTTTCACTTTTCTCCCAAAGAAAAAGAAAACAACAGTCTTTTCTCAAACACGTATTGCACTCATACTGGGTTGTGATACAGTGTACATTTTCAAAAGCACACACATAATTGATGTTTGTAGATTCAAGGTTTTTTTTTAAAAAATATTTCTGGACAAATAATAAAAATGCGTCAGAATCTATTTCCTAGTAAAGCGAATCAATGCTTTTTGAACCAGGTTCTTGCTCATGTCTGCCCCTTTGAAAATGTTGCTTGTATTCATTAAATTGTGCATGTTTGGTAATGAGTTTCAGTGTGGGTGAGTTAATTGAGTATTTTGAGTCTGTGCATTAGTCTATATGAAGAGTAGTTCTGTGGCATAGGTTTTACTGACAAGATGTAACAACACATGAGAGTAAGAGATGGGCAAAGGATATCTGTATATTTTGCATCATGGAGCAGTGTGGAAGGGGACAGAGCAATCCAGGGAGGTGTTTTGAAGGGTGAATGGGCTGTGGGTTTTGTCTTTTGGAAATACGAGTGTTCCCAACTTTTCCACATGTAGAGTGTTTTAGAACCTTAATTTCCCACATTCAACTGGAGTTTTAGTGATTTCTCAGCTTGTCTGCACTTTAATTTAGAGATCTTTTATATTTTGTTTTTATAAAGTAGAACTTGAAAGTCATGCTGAAGATAGTCTTGGGGAACTTGTCATGTGGAGACAGGAAGAACAGGGTCTGATACTCATCCACATGTTAAGCAGTAATTTTAAGCAAAGCTGATGGAGTGCATGAAGTAACAAGAAAAAGACTAATATTGGGAATTGCTGATGATGGAATCTTACATGTTTTGCACTGAGCATATTTTTAATTGCTTATCTCTTGCATATTTTAAGTTACTTTCCTCTAAACAAGGTGTTCATTAGTGGAGCTCTGCTATTACATAGATTTTTCCACCAGCTGCTTTCTCTGTGCCTTTGGAAACTGCATTTAACTTTGTTATCTGAACTTTGCAGATGGAAAATTGGAGGCTGAGTTGACACATTGTCTCATAGACAGCACTCCTCAGCCTCATGGCAGTGACAGTTTGCTGTGGTTAAGCCCTGTGAGCTATTGCAATTTCTGATCCTGGGCTGTAGGGGCTTTAAAACTAGAAATTTTTCCAGTTATCACCAAGGCTTTTCTTACAGTTGTGAAACTAATTGTGAAGTCCAGCACATTTAAGTCTGTCGTATATATAACACTTGTTAATGACAGTTTTAATGTGACATTTCAAATGTCTGATGTTCTCCCCTAGCTGTTCAAGGGCTTCAAGCCTGCTTTGAGAGACGGGAGATTTAAAACATTCAAAGGGAAGGATAGAAGTATCTTAATACTTTCACTATATAATATTTTAGGTATGATTTGGGCTTTATTTTTTCTTTTTCCCTTCAGTATTTGTCAGTAGCATCTGTTCCAGCATTTCAAGTAGATTTCACTTTAAGTGGACCTCAAAAGCAAATGTAAATTTCTCCCCAGGCTTGATATTCTGGATGTGCAGTGCTACATGAAATGGAAAAGCTACAGTGGAAAATTCCTAGTAAACTCAACTCTAGTTGTACCAAAGTCATTAATTTTAAAGTATTTATAATAAAAGTATGTATGTGTTCTTTGTTTTCCATTATAACGAGCTTCAACACTCTAAAAAAGAAAGTAGCCGCAGTATTTTGGTCAGAAGAGAAATGAAGCCCATGGAGACTGAGCAATTATGGATGTTACTGCAGCCTTCAAGCCATAGATCTGCAGACAACTTGGGGAGCAGGGCCAGCAGCAGGTTTACACAGGATCCCTGAGCTTGCTGCTTCCCTCCTATTCTGCCACAAGTAGAGAAAGAATAATGTCCAGCATCTGGCCAGCAGCAGCAGGAGGCTTGTTATTGCCCATTTTGTCTTCTCAAGGGTATAAGCAGTTGTTTGCAGTGCCCAGGCACGTAGAATTTGTGTCTGCGAAGATGAATTTAAGTGTCCTGCCGTGCCTCTTGCTCAGGTGGACTAAAAAAGATTTGTATTTATAAAGCCAGCCTTTGGCAAAATAAAAAGTATGAACTGCTGGAGGTATCAAAACAGACATTTATAATTGTGCCAGGGTCATGGAGAAGCAATCTCTTGGCAGCTCCTGCTGGTGGGTGGGGTGGGGTGGGAGCTGGCTGGGGTGTTGATGGCTCTTCCCATATGCTCCCAAGACCTCCCAGTACCTTAAGGGCAATAGAGGCTGCAATCACAGCTCAGCTCTTTCTCCATTTCCCCAGTCCTATCTCATGGGGGAAAAACTCAGTTTTGTTTGCACTGCTGGGAAGCCATGAGTCAGTTCCTGCTCCTTGTGTAACAGGTGGCAGCTGGCAACCTTATCGCTCTGCCCTGGCGCCTAAAGATGGATCAAAAACCTCAGATGGCTCCTCTCCAGCCACTGCACAGTGACATGCCCTCTGGCACTGCAAAAAATCAAGTTTCAGCTGCTGCCTTTCTGCCCTGCTCTCCTCTCAGGGCAGATAAGTTGGGTTATCTCATCTTCCAGAGGAGCACAAGGAGCTTTGAGTAGAGAGGAAAGAGGATGTTGGGATCTGCTTTAAATAGTGCTTGACCTCTTGCATAAGAGACTGATTGTCCCAAGATATGTTTATTGCATACACAACTCTGAGATTTGCACAGATTGCTCATGGGATTATGTTTCATGTGACTGTAGAATCCTGTCTTTATTTCTTTGTAATTTATTGCTATATTCTTCCTTATGTTTCTGGATAATCTATCTTAAATATGGTTTGTTTTTTACTTTTTTGTTTTTCCCTATTTCCTTTAGGCCACAAAAGAAAAGTAATATTTAAAAGACCAAACACCTCTCACTTTGATAGGGAAGCTGTAGAATTCAACAATCACGTTGCCATAGAGACATAAATGGTTTATAGTGAACCTAAGACTTCTACTAGTCTTCCTGCTAGGCACACTGAATGCAAGCACTTCATTGATGCATTTCCTATGTCTTTTATATGTTTGGGTTTTTGGTTGTTTTGTTTTTTGTTTTTTGTTTTTTTTTTTTTTTAATTTGTATGTTTTCAATCCCAGATGCAAGAGGAAGCACCTGGAGAAAGCTCTAGAGGTATCACAGTACTTCATAATGCTGAATAAAATGGGTGCTGTTGAAGCAGCTGCTTCATTCTGTTGTGAACTGCAGTGCAAACAAGACTTGGCAAAACACATACAGTGATTCATTGCAAACAAGAATAATTATAAAGCCTGACAGAGACAAAGTTTAGGATCACAATAACCTAATCTTCATACTTACCTTGATTATACTCTCTGTGTTTGAATTCTGCATGCTTGGAAGAGGCTTCTTCAGGAGTGGATAGTTCTCATGGATTTCTGGACACCTTCTGTTTAAGGTGGATCTTTAGTAGAGCATTAGAATGATCATTAGGGAAGTTGTGTCATTCCTGGGTGTGCCACTGACCTTCTGTGTGACCTCAGCTAGTTATTTACCTGTGTGGGGCAGGATCTGCATCTGTTTGATACCATAAAGGAATCATGGCCATGACTTAATTTGTGGCTTCACTGCAGTGGTGCAGAATTAAATTATTTCTGCTTTCGGCCTAAAAGCTTCGGGCTACAAAGAACCCATAGAAACATGAGATTATTAACAATTAGCAGTGTGGTCATTAATTCTGTTAGTGGCAACATTTGTGGGAGCATTGCTAATAACCAAAACAGACCTGATTGTTCTTGTTTATGGTGGGCTAAAGGTCTCTCTCATTACAACATCTCACAGGCAGTGCCAGGAGCTGATAATCACTATAATGCACATTTTTCTTTTAGCTAAGAAAAGCTAATAAGCATCTGTAGTTTTGAAAATGTCAGATTGAGCCAAAGTGGATGCAATTAGATAAGGATAATGTAGCGGATAATAAGAAGATACATGATGCTGGGTGAGCAGTTATCAGACTATTGCACTTTGGCTGCTGAAGTGCTATGTGTCATGTAAAAGAAAGTAGTTGGTTGAGAGAAAACATGGCACAACTTGTCAGAGATGTAAACATAAGCTAATGTGATAAAGTGACAAGGTTAGTCCTGGGGGAGTACAAACATACATGTCAGGCTCTTGATAGATGGAACGGTTGCCAGGGTTTAAAGTCATGTACTTGGGGAGGTGGGAAGTACACTCAGGAAAAGGAAGTGAATGTGGGAAGGAAGATGGGCAGAATAGAGCAATTTGTGGTTGCTGTCTTTTTTTTTTTTTTTCCTGTTTTCAAAGATTCTGTTTTATGTGTGTGACGTATGGTCAATTCTGTCTGCTTTAGTGTGGTAAAATCTTTCTGAGACAACTTCTTTGCCTGAAAGAAGATACAGCCATCATGCACTGATTAAGAGGCTGGTTGTGAATTTTCAAGCAATGCCCTCAGTTTAATTTGCCTCTGGGGAAAAGAATGAGGCAGACTTCAGAAGCAAGAGAAAACAGCAAGAGGTAAAACAGATAGCGGAGGGAAAGAAGAAAGAGGAAAGCTGCAGAGATCTGGATGCCAGCTCTGATTCTTTAAGACAAGGAATTTTGCTTCTAAAATATTTTTTTCTATAGAGCAAATAAATTTTTATGGCTGAAACAGAATATTCCACCTCTGTCCTTTTCTCTTACTTATCCTAATACAGGAACTAGCTCTGGGCAGGAGGGCAGGTTTTCCCTTATTTGGGAGAAGATTAATTTTTGTCTCATATTTTTTCCTGAAATATGTTTCCCATGCTTACCCTCCCTCTGTTGAAATGCTCAGATGTCCCCACAGGGGAGAGGCTGGAAGACATTTCTCCCATATTTTAGTCTATATTAGTTTTTAGAGATTTTTTTTTTAAGTGCACCAAATATTTTATATCTTTATAAAATGTCTGACAGAAAAATCAGTGTGTACAGCTGCATCCTCTCCTGTCCTGAGGAAGTTATTCTATAAATACTTAATTAGTGACCAAGTGTGTAGTATTACAGCTGCAATTTCGGAAAAAAAAACCCAAACCCTTTTTAACATTATAAAATGTTTGCATTGTAGATAAAAAGTTCAAGGAATATTTTGGCATTTAGAAATTATGGTGATATATCCCTTTTTGATTCACCTTTGGCCTAGATTAACAGTGTTTGTTTAACAGGTTTGTATAGAAGCCTGTGTGTTTGATACACAGTTTGGGAGAGGTCTCAAAGCAAATCTTCTTGTCTCCTCAGGGCTCTTACAGATGTGAGCTGAGAGTTTTCCATGTTACCACCATCCAGTGCAGCCTGCAATCCTACGCTGCAGGATGTGATTGCAATTCTGTGGCTTTTTAGGCTGAGTCTTCCTCTTTCCTGACCCTTCACATTATGTGTGGCTGCTCAGCTGGGAGATCTGTAGCTGAACAACATCTTTTCTGTAAGCCTTTCTTCTTGCACTCAGTCATTCTGGGAGACTCCTGTCTAGGTCCATCAATGTGGGTTTGGAAGAATGGAGTAGATGGCATGGGCTTGGATCAGGTTTCTGGTAAGAAAGTTTTCAGAAAGCATCACTGAAACCTGAACTGTCTGTGAGCATTTAAGCCTGATGTGGGTATAAATCTTCCTATGAATGTTCAGGGAAGATAACATATCCCTGGGATGTACATTAAGAGCATGTATAAATGTGGCCAAAAGGATTGCTTATTGTTTATTGGTTTTTTTCTTTTTTTTTTTTTTTTCAGTTTTGTCAATAGCAAATGATAGTGCTCCTCAGTGAGCTGTTCTTCTGCAGGTATTGGGCAAGCTTTGCATTAGAGGAGAGGGAGAAGAGATCAGCAGTCTTCTCTTATGTTGGGTCAGGAGAGAATAATGTTTTTCTTTCCAGGATTCAAGGGATTCAGGGATTCTTTCAGGGATACAAGGATGCTCATAGCAACTGTGCAGCTCTGTAGTGGCTCTCTTCTCTCTGGATGAGCTATAGTGGTGCTGCATGGCTCTACACAGAGAAAGTTAACAGCAAGGTTAAAGCCAGTTTAATCCCAATCTGTAATCTGTAAATCTGCCTGTGAAATCCCTCAAATTACAACCATATCCCTTCATTGTTTCTTCCTGTTTGTGCTAACCTGATGCTTCTCTGGAACAGGGCTTTTGGCAGGTAGCACAATGCTGTTGGGCTGGGAAGATATGTGAGAATGCCACATTCAGCTTTTTAACCATGCAATTTAGTATAAAACGTTGGGAGCAGCAGTGTGATTCAGAAGCCTGAATTTGCTCTAAAAGTTCCACAAAAGGCTCCTCTTTTGCTGAAGACAGATTGTGCCAGTCCAACCTGAAAATCTGTAATTTAATTTGAAAGCACCGTTCTGCATTCCTTTCACCTGATCTCGATTGGTGACAAGCCATAAAATTTCTTTGTGGTCCACTGGACTTTAATAGATGAGAATTTCCTAACTTCATAAAAAGATTAAAAGCACACCAAATGTATATTATTAATAAGGTTTCTGTGAGACAACTCAATCAGCAGGCTTCAGGTACCTTTATGAAAGGTTTGGTGAGCATTGTTTGAATGGCAGATTGCTGAGATAGATATTAATTGAGGGGAAGCCTAAAGAAATAGAAGATTTTTTTTCCTAAAGTAATTTAAAGAGCAGAGGATTTCCTGGTTTGTCACAATGCCATGTAGATGAACTGTACAAAGATCATTGTGTCTAGCCATGAGAAATGGGATCTGTGTAGCTGGGTTTGGCAGCATCCCAGTCCTGTGTTTTTCTTTAACTCAAAGCTTTGGAAAGCAAAAAGAGGTAGATTGGTTGTACATATAGTGCTTGTGTCACATCTCCTCCAGCATGCTGCATCATAAAGTGAAAACTGAATCCACTTGCATCAAATATTTGTGAGTGATGAACCATATCAGGACTGTTCTGTTCAGTTGAAGACTGCCTTTCCTCTCTCCATTTTCTCCCTTTCATACAGACAGACTGCGGTTTGCAAACAAACAAGACAGTGCGACTGCTTCAGTTCCATTTCTCTGTTCCACTTCTTTTCATAATTTCTAGGCAGAGGCAAAAGGGGCAAAAATGGGCAACCAGATTTCGGGAAACAGCCTCTTTAATATCATTTTGGATACCTGAAATTTCTGAGACTGGGTGAAGAAATCTGGTGACTGCTTTTAGTCAAATGGGTTGAGAGTTTGTCTATGGACACTGCTAAATGTTCTGATGGAAACTTAGATTAAATATCTGTCATAGTTAATGCTTACTTCTCTTTTCTTCCCCTGAAGCTCAAAGCACTCCAGCAAGGTACAGCACCAAAATCCATTCTTTACTTCACAGTGATGTAGTCTTCAGAGTTCCTAAATGTAAATTTGTGGGCTTGTTGAGAGTCAGAGACCTTTTATACTTAATAGGTGTTCTTATCAAAGCAGGAGGTAAGAATTTTCTGTGAGTTGGTCTCTCCTCTTTGCTGATAATGGTGGAAATGTAGAATCTGTCCATCCTCAGGATATCTATGAGAAAGTTTCATTGTCAGAACCCAGCATTCCCAGCATTTTTCTTGATCAGCTTCAATAATCTCTGCTTCTCATTTTAAAGGTCATCAAGTCCTTCTCTGGGGAAAAGTAGTTTTTTTATGATGAGGAGTATCGTTGAAGGATGAACAGATGGCTGTTATCTGGCCATGAATCTGTTTAGGCTGGAAATCACGATTTCTAAGGTCTTGAGCATCAAGATACTGGAAAAGTCTTCCAGTAAGAGTGAGCAAAGATAAGAGTAATATCTGGCTTTAAGATGGATTTTGGTAACTCTGTTTTTATAGGAGTATATAAATGCCCTTGGAAGGACATAAGGTCCCCCTTTACAATTAAATCTATTGAAATTTTGCATGCAGACAGTGAAGACATCTCTGCATCCTCTTCCTCTCCCTTTCCTCCTTTTGAACACAGGCAAGATAGGTGAGATGGAAAGGAAACTGTGGGAAAACAAGCATGGCTGTGTAGTGGTGGAAAGGGATCTGAAATGCAGAGCTCTGCTCCTCAACAGATGGTGAGTGTAAAAAATGTCCAAGTAGGGGAACCACACACGCCAAGCAGCTCCTCTTAGCTCGGAACTCTCTCTGTACCTCTAATGCTGATTTTTCAGGGTTCCAGTGGGCTCAGGATGGTGAAAATGTTGGAATGGCAGTACCTGGCTTGTAAACAGTTTTGTCCTTATTGCCTCCAGCCCTGAACATTTCTGAACATTTGATATGCAGCACAGATTTGTTTATAAGTAATGCAGCCACTTCTTCACATGAAGTGATAAGAGGTAAATGCGTGAAGTTATTTAATGTAGCAAAACTACTCTAAGCCAGCAAATTTCTCACCAATTATTACAACATGGGCTGAAAAAGGCCCTTTTCACTTCTTGGACCATGCAGGAGGGGAACAGAAGAAGTGGTGCTTTCTGAAATGGGTGCTGAGGAAGAGGTGGTGCTGCTCTGTTTGTGTGGCTAGAGGCAGAAGATGCAAGTGACAGCTTCTTACAAGTATGGAGAAGTAGTTTGGGTGCACAGAGCTGTGGGTATGTTCATGTGGTGGGATTTTTTAAAGTAATTTTCAGTCATCCCAGCAGCAGAAAGTATGCTGCATGTGAGTAGTAAGGCAGCAAACCCCATGGCTGTGGCACGTGGCTGGGAGTTAGCCAGTTTCTCTTCCTGCATGCCATTTAATTTTTCAGGAACTTTTAAATCCCTGTGTGGTATTGGGTAGATTTTCCAGAAGGATTTGGTTATAGAGTAAAAACCATCTGATACTGGGTTTACACTGCTGTTAAAATGAAGCATTCTTGTATCCTATAATCTTACCCGTGCTTCCTATACTTGATGGTTTTTCTAAGCCCTGGGCTAAAAGGCATTGCAATAGAAGTGATTTACCTGACATCCAAACTGTGAAGCACTAAAACTTCTGCCTTTTCTTACTCCTCAAGAGCAGCAAAGCAAAGATCAAGCGGTAGAGTTTCTACTGTTTGAAAGTGCTAATATATTTTGAGCACTTCAGATTTTCATGGTTATTTGAGCTGGAATTTCACATGCTACCAACACGGAGTTGCTCTAAGTCAGTGCTTCCCCAGGGCCACGTTTGCCCAAGGGATGAGCTGTCCCCATGGGCTGTACATGGAATATCTCAGGTGCTGTGCTGGGCTGATGCAGTGCCAGCTTTTATCTGCTGCTCATTCATATTAATCAGAACTTATTTATCTACTGATTACTCTCATGACTGCAAATGTTCAGTCATAGATAGAGGTTGTCCAGGACTCCTTTTGCTATCTCTGCATGGTATTACAATATACACCAGAGAAATCAACACCACATCAGGCACTCAAAACTTTTAAACAGCACTGGATGTAATATTGCAGTGAATCCTTTAATCCTACTCTTTCTTGTACTCACTACTTCAGTTTCCTTGTGTGCCTTATGTTAAGTCTTTAAATGATTGCATTTCATGGTGTTTTGTTTTTCTTTCTGGGCTCACAGTGGGCTCTTCAAGATTTTGTTTTTCCCCTTTTATTTTCTCTTGGGCTCTTCTCTACTATCTATTGCCACAGTATTTGAATGTCTCAAATTCTAGTGAATATGTTTTCATAGGACAGCTTCTGAGCATGAAGAGGGGGTTGTTCCCATTCTATATGCAGTGACCTGAGGAACAGTTCTTAATATATCAAGAATTCCCTGATGTGGGGGACTATTTTTAAGGAAGTCCAAAGCACAAGTCTGTGACCTCAGTGACAATGCTGACCCTCAGCATCTATGCAAATCGTATCAGAAGTCCCAGAGGTCAGTGCTTGTGAAGTAAGTAACACTGTAGTGCTTACTTAGCAGAATTCTGCTTAAATGTTTTGCCCAGCACTGCAGAATCTGATTGTACGAGTGACAGGGAAATCATGTCACTGTGGGCCCTAGTAATTCCCTCTCATGAGGCAATAGCCTTTGCAGTAGAAGTCCTTGGATGCTTGAAGACAGAGCTAAGTTAAGGTTACATTAGACTATAACAGTTCTATACAGCCCTCTGATACTGTGCCATGTTTAGTTTTAAAGCAAGGCTTGTAGACAGAAGTAATAAGTTTTATTAGGGTAACTGGTCTTGTGGGAAGACAAACTTTAAAGTGCATGAGCCCTTCAGATTTGAAGTCTTTCATCTTACATCAGTTGACTTAATGACACTCTCTCCTACACACCCCATGTCTTTTATGTCCTCAGACCACAGTCTACAGAAGCAGCCCCAAGCAGGAGGGCAAGAGATAATATTACAGATAATATTACATGACAGCAAGTGGAGTCCTCAGTGATTCACCCCTAGGTTAGAAGTAGGAGAGTGTGGCCACAGACTCTTGAGTTAATGGAGTATCTGAGAATAGTTCTCATCATCTTTAAGACTCTGCTATTGTAGGGAAATAGGTCCATCTTTTCTCTGTAGTTTCAGAGCTGTCAGGACACTGAAATACATAGTGATTTGGGAATGCTGGATTTTTTGCTGATAGCAAAAGCCATATTTTAGTGATTTCTACTTAATCATTAGGAAATCAGAGTAGCTCTTTCTCACATATTTCCACTATTTGTTCCCCTTTTTTTATCCATCTATCTGTCCTTTGTATCACGGTTTGACAAGAAATTATTTTAGGTACAACTTACCTTTCTTTGGTATTTGTACAGTTCTTGGCACAGAGAAGGTGTGTTTTGGGCTGGGGTAAACTTAGCTGAGCTACTTTCCAAATGCTAGGTAATTTTTTTCCAGAACTTGTAATTCCATTTCTCATGAAACTGGCAAGTTGCCCTGGCTTCATGGAGAATTTTGGGAATAAAAATTTAATTTAGTCTAAATTAAAAAAGGAGAAGAAGAGAGTTACAGCAATCTGTCCAGATGCATGAAATCATATTTCAAAGATATTCCTAGTCACTAAATCAGAGGATTTTTTGGGTCTGCCTTATAGAATGCCTACCACCCTGTAGAGATAATTTTCAGAAGCAAAGTTTTAAAGCTGTTTCCCAAGGTAATATGTTAGACCCCACGGTAGAGAATTGTTACTGTTTTCTGACCATACAGAATATTTGGAGTATTCATATGAAGTGGATTGGTTCACATAGAAAAGTATGACAGCATCCTCTCCCAGCAATATTTCAAGAATCTTTAGTCTGAGATACTCAAGGGTGAAATTTCAGGAGGTCCAGCTGTAGAACAAAAAGCAACTAACCTGAATGAAGCTATGTCCACAACAACAACAATTAACAAGTTAATGACTTAGCAAATAAACAATAAGTGCAACTATTTTTTCATGATCCTCCCTGTTCTCATACATGTTCTTCTGGAATTTTATGTTATTCTAGTTGTTACTGCACACAGTTTATTTCTACTGAAGCATTTCAGGAGACATTCATCTTCTTTATCTTCATCGGTTTTATTTCTGAGAAAGACTAATTGAAATCTGTCTCCCATTCATCTTCCTGAGCTGTGGGATATTATGTCTGAGTTAAGTTTAGGCAGAATTTCAGAGCTGATGTAACATACCTCGAGGATTTTCATGCTTTTAATAAAAAACAACATCCTTAGGGTTTTAGAGCAGTTCTTGGAGGACTCAAAAGGAAGAAATGTTCATTGTTACTTAATGGAAAAGAGTAGGTGCATTTCTCTCCTGCTAAGAGAGAAATGCAGCACCACAGGATTATTTTTTAAATTATTTTTTGCTTTATGTGACAAAATACCTGCTTCCAAATTCTCTTGAGGCTGGTGACACTCCATGTGCCTTGAAAAAACAGAATTTTTCCTGTGTGTTGCGTGGCTTAAATGACTAAATTTGAGAGGAAAATTAAAGAAATAAATACAAAGTTTATGAGTGAATGATGAAGAAACTATTTTTGTGCGTTCTCTGAGGACATAAATGTCTTTGCCCAAAAGACATTTGCATAAAGTTGGCATAAAGTTTTGCATAAAGTTGGCCTCAAAAAGGAAAACAAGTTTAAAGGTCTGGTCCACTTGGAAGAAAGCTTCTTAGGGGTGAGGTTGTTGAGCAGTCTTTCCTGAATGAAAGTTCAGTTTCACTTAGCAGTCTGCAAATATTTAGTAGTTTGCATTCAGGAATGATAAGTTGTGGATTTAAGATCAAACAGAGCAGTGGTTGGTGTTACATCCTCTGCTAAAAGGAGAAATTTTGAACTATCTGGAGAAATAAAGTAGGTCTGGTTTCCATAATTACATTCAGTTTATCTGATCTGCAGATCACAAGATTTTGCTGTATTAGAACTGGGCCTTTGGGTGCAGATACCAATCTAGCAAAGACCTGGTAGCTTTGAGAGCACCAGACATTGTTCAGTATTCCCCAGCTCCCCTGAGCCCCTGTATTGTCCCAAAAGCAGGGTCCACTACCTGGTGTGCAATAAGCCAATCCACACACAGAGTCAAGAAATTTGCTTAAATGTCCATTTCCATTCAGGAAGGGAGGCAGGGTGGGATACCACAAAGCCAGCTCAATTTCTTGAAAGCCCAGTGCTACTTTTATGTCCAAAATAATGAGAAGTAACTTTATGTCTAACATAATCCTATCACCCAGGATTGATTAACCAATTTATCACTTCCATTTGAAGTGGCAGAGCTCAAAAATTACATTGTCCATTCTCAAAGATTAAGGGGCTCTTTGCTAGTAGGGGTCCCTGTAAGCCTATAGGTGTGTATTTTAGTATGCTAATAGCTCATGAATATATTAATGGCATGTTAATACAGTAAATCTATTAACTCAGTGCTTTCCTAGCCAGTGCTTAGGGCTGTAACCAAGATAAGTTGTGGGGAGTATTCTTTCCCATCTCTTTCATCTGTCTTGCAGATGTTTTGCAGGTGTCTTGCAGGCCTGTCTCAAGGCCAGACTGTTGACTACTTGTGATGTCTTTTTCTCTAATTGAAATCTCATTTTGTCTAATTTTTACTGTTGATCTCTCTCTTGCTTTCTCTTACGTGATTTTTCCCCAAATATGAATATTCCCCAAATATGTTTTTTCCTTCAAGTTTTACTTATTTCAATTGATAACTGACATCACCTGCGTTGGAAAGATCAGGACTTTGCTGCAACTATTGCTGGAAAAGTGCTGACATATTTAATGTAGACCAGGACAGCTTGCATGCCTGATGTATGCAACGAGCTTGCACCTTTCTGGTAGAGAAAAACATTACAGCATTTAGGCAAGAGAGGTGTTAAGTGGTATCTCTCAGGCAGTAAGTGTCCTGTAAAGGCTAAACTAATCCAAATTACCTAACATTTGCCATATGCTAAGAGTATGCACAAAGGCAGTTACTGCAGATCAGCTGCCAAGTGATGGTTATATTGCTTGCTGTAGCTTGCCTGTTTGCACTACTCCATCCTTTGGAGACAGCCTGTTTGTGCCTTGTCCAGTGGACTCTTGATCTGAGTGGCACTGTGACAATATAGTGATGGACTGATCAGTGTGGGTGGGAGCTCTCTGCTGTGCCACTTAAAATCTCAGACTGAACTTGTGATCTTCACTTGAATTTTTAGTGCATAAAACATCAGTATCCTTGTCCTTATCCTATGCATCTCATTCCATGCTTCCTAACTATTGATGAAGCCATGTTTTAACACGCCACTAATTTGGGAGCTGTATTTCTCATTTTCCCTGAGATTGGTAGGAGTCTCTCATCTCTTCTGCACATAACCAGCTCATGCTCTTTCTACACCTTCCCAGAAGAAGTGTCTGAATAACTCCACGTCGATTATATCTGCCAGATTTCTCCCAGAAGTCCTAAGGATAGTTTATTGGTGTGGCAAATCATTGTGCCAACCTAGACAGGACTGTAATAAGTTAAGAAATAGTGCACTTACTTGCAGGCGTGGTAGTCTGTTAGAAGGTTAAATTCGTAGCAATCATTTAATCTGTTGTAATCCTTCTGGTGGCTCACAGGTCAGACATGGTCCACAGGGTACTTCCAGCCATCTGTTTTAACTTAGTGAAGACAAGAGGAAGGTGCTTACTCAGTAAATGCTCACAGAATAAGTGGAGCTTGTGCTGCCAGGGCTATGTAGCAGCTGTTGATGGAGCCATAGCTGTGTCTTGTCCTGCCCAGGCATCATAGAGTAGGGGTTCTGGTTGAGTCTGAAACTGCAGTATGTCTCCTGTGGTTTAGTTGTCCTGAAGTTGTCTGATTGTCACCTTCCAAGTGCAGGTCATGAACGTCCATGAATTATGCCTGCTTAGAGCTGAGGAACTGTTTGAGATAGAGTATAATCAGAAAAAAAAGTCAATCTGATCTGAGCATGCCTGGTGACAGAGAATCCATCAAGGTGTTTAAGTAATGCAGTCATTGATCACTTTGCTCTTAACTGTGTGCCTCATTTTTCACTTGAATTTGCCTGAATTTATCAGGCTTCAGATTTTAAGCACTGATCTCTTCTGTGAGGCTGAAAAACTTTCTATCATTCAAAATATATAGTAGGGGAAGAAACCAATGCTTGATAAATGTGGGTTTGTGCTAATGTCACTTCCTTTTTTTACTTTGTTTCCTAACTTTGATATTCATTCTCACAAAAAAACCCACAACACCTTGTCTTCCTTCTCGAAAGTTTTGTTTGGTTTTTTTTGCTTGTTTTGTTTTCATTTTAGTTTTAAGTTTTGTTGTTCTTTTTTTTTTTTTTTTTTTTTTTTTTTTTTTTAAATGGAATTACTGCAACTGTGGAGGTAGAACTGCAACTCCTGTAGGTGTAACCATGTCTAATAAAAGGCTATTTTGACTGAGTGCCATTAGGAGTTTAGTCCTGGCATCGTGAAGCCCACTGTGGGTTCCTAATGGCTGCCAGATACAAGAAGCTTGTGTTTGCATGGCTGATGCTGATGAACTTGCTGCCGGGACTTAACCACTCCAGGGACCTGAATTTGCTAGAGCAAAGCAAATATGGGCTGCAGTCTCATGTCACCAGGTATGAAGATATACTGTGTTTCTTAATTTATTTCTCCCTGATCCACATCTCCTCTCAAGCAATTCAAATCAATTCCTAACCACTTAGGAGTCAGCAAATTGTCTGTTTATTGTCTATGGGACTGCTGAGAATGGAAATTCTATGGAACAATATTACTGAGGTTTTAATGAACAAGCTCACTTCTAGTAGTGTCTGTCATAGCTTTAACAGAAAACATAGGTTTAGAGTGTACGTATCTTTAAAATGACGATAAAATGTGTTACAAATAGTAAGAATAATCTGCTTGAACATTATAGTCTGGTTATATGAAAGAACTGAACTCTGCAGACCTTTGGTGTTTAAGGATCTTTGTGGAGCTGGCCTAGAATCCTGCACCTTGGGCAACAAAACAGTGGATCCATGGCTTCTGTATGCAAACCCCAAAGGAAATTCAAAGATGAAAGAAAGAAAAAGGGAGAGAAGGATGAGTAAGAAAGGGAACAGGCAGTTCTGTTGCCCAAAATATGCAATTGGTATGTGATGAAGCACAACTGCCATTGAGAAGAAAAAGTAGAAGCAACAGTACAATAATGGTGGCAAAAGGACTAAGAGTGGGCTTGGAATATGTGCAGAAAAAAGTTTGCCAGGAGGCACTACTGATGTAGATGGAGAGAGTAATTTCTCTTTCCTGTTGAGGAAGTATGAGGGTAGCTGGTAACCTCTCCTGCATGACTTTGGGTATGGTTACATTGAAATTCATAGCTGCTAGAGAAACCTGCAGAGATCTGGTGCTTCACCAGTACTTCTGCAGGTCCTCAGCACTTCAGCTAATGCTGGTTTTCCTGATGTGCTTAGATCTTCTTTTTAAGTAGACACTTCACAGGACGGCCCTGATGTTACTCCACAGGGCAAAATATTTTCATTCTGAAGTTCCTAACACAGTTAAAGTGACAAGGAGAGAAACGAAACCAAGGGTGTTAGCTCCTGTTGGTCCAGAGCAAGCATTTCTCTTTAATACTTTCTTGTGTTTGTCCAGTTTGCCTGTGGGCATCTCTGAAGTAGCCTGTTTTGTGACTAGAGTCTCAGTGAGTGCCTCAGTTCACAGAACAAACCCTGCTGCCTGCCTCCCAGAGCCCTGTGTGGATGTGGATGGGGAATGTGAATTGTTCATGGCCAGCCACAGGGGCTGAGCATCACCCTGTGATCTAAGCTGTGGATCTCAGTTTAAAACAAACCAACTGACCATGTGTGTATTAGTTTCTCTCTGTAAGCATTTTGAAGTACTGTTCTGTGAGGGCCTCAGCAGGACTTGGTTTCATTGGATCCTTGGTTGTAGCTGCTGTATTTAGGCACTGTAAATGGGATTATGCAGGGTCTGTGATTTGGCATTACCCTGTTGCCCCTCTCAACTGCCAGTTTCCAGATCAATTTACAGAGCTGTGAGCCCTTGCCTCTTAAAGAGCTAAGTCAGTGGAAATTGCCAAGGAAGAATTGGAGTCAGCATTGATCAGTTGGTGGTAGCAGGTCAGCAGGGCTTGTTTTGCAGCTTCAGCTGTGCTTGTCTGTTTTGCCATCTGGAACAGTCCTGGGAGTGAACATGGAGTGGGCTGAGCTTTGCCAGGTGTTTACTTTTCTGTTTTCCTGTTGCCTCTGGGTAGGTACACAGGATATGGAGCCACTGGAAAGATTCACATCATGATCATCACAAGACTGGGTAGTGTGTCATGTGGCACATGAATGTGCTGTTCTATTATACACATAAACTGAGAGGAGAATCAAGAGCAATGCATAGTCCAGCTCCTCTTGCTAGCTACCTCCCAGATTCTTCCTGGCAGAGAACAGCAGAACAGAACATCTTTATGGGGAAATGGAACATGTAAGTACTGAGACAGAAGATGGGCAGCATCAATACTGCTGATTTCCAGCACCTGTAAACTCAAGCCTCCAGAATTTGAGATTTGCTGAAGATAATCAGACGATTAAGCATTTCTAAATCTCTTTAAGGCCTTTCATTATTTACTTCTATGATTTCAGGCACTGAGGTTCCAAAAGAAAGCTGGAGTCACTAAGTACATTCCAGTACTAAACCATATCAGGATACATACTGGATCACACCAAAGGTCAAAATAATTTCTTTTTTCATCTCTTTGACAGTTGTCAATAGTGTTTGCCCAGAGAAAGATTACTAGACTAATGTGAGCAGACTGTAGCTCTGCTATGTGTCCTCCCAGCAGCCTGTGGCTGAGGATGTTTCTATGCCCAAGGTTGTGTCACTGGATTTTTCATACAAACACATATAAACTTCTGGCTTACACAGCACCCTGGGGCAATGAGCTTCGCTGTTTAGCTGTCTCCTGCTGAGAAGGGAAAAACAAGAAGTCTTTTGTGAGAAAAAGAGAAAAGAATGGCACCATTACAGTTCCTGCACACCGAGCCCTGACATCCCCCTCCACTGTTTATCCTACCCCTGGAGTGAAGCCATCAGCTCTGTATTTCCACATATGACCTGCTCAGCCCCTATCATCTTTTTCTGAGTTGTCAGTGGTGTAATCCTTTTTTTATGGACACAGTTGAGTAATTTCTCTTTTGTCCTATCTCAGTAGATCAAGGACCTGAGTTCCTCTCTGCAATCTAAATTACTGCTTAGCAAAGTGAGAGAAAGTGGGACTGACAGAGACTGACCTCATGTCCAGTCCGAGTAAACCATGGGCACAACAGAATAAATTTGCTAAACTGTTCTAAAAGTGTGTATCATTTATCAGCAGGATCAAGAACTCAGCCTGTTTCCCCAGGTGAGGGCAAGCAGTAAAATTCTGGATATTTTGGAAGTCTCTGGATTGCATGTTTGAAGTAGAAGGTTTGGGCAGTAGAGATGGGGAGGGCAGATGAGGTTACTGTGAAGGTAACGTGCTGCTCTCTGAGAAGGTGTGTGTGAGCTCAGCTTTGCTGCCTCCCTTGCCCACATGCTGCAAGTTTGTGCTGGAGTGGAAAGGGAAAGTAGCAGTCTCTTCTAAGCAGTGACACAGACCTGACTTTGATTTTATGGCTCCCAGGTGAGAATTGTGTAAAACTCACATAAGTTTTAAGCTGCTATAGATGTTCTTCAAATTTCCAGGAAAAGAGGAGAAGAGAAAAGAAAGGGAAGACTGAGAAAGAGAGATTAAGGGACAATGCATAGAAAAAGGAGAAGTGAATAGCCACCAGGCTGGCATGCTTGTGGCTTGTAATGCATTTTCCAAGCTATATGGTAATTTGAAGCCATGCCTGATATCCAAAGCTGGAATGAAAGTGAAAAGCTGTCTGCCTTCTGCCCTGAAATTCACTCTTTGCCTTGGCTGTAATCCACCAAACCACAGTTAAAATGCCGTGAACAGGTTGTGTCACTGAAATGGAGACTGCAGTGTTCCCTCACACCCTCTGGTTGTGCTCTCTGGAGACCCTGTGGCTCACAGCTTGCATCCCTTGGGTGCTGATGTACAGGTAGAAGGCCTTGCAAACACAGCCAAAAATTTATGGGAAGAGCAGGTGAGGAGACAATAAACAGAATGTAAAGCAAGTGACTGAACTGAAGACAAGACAATTACAAGTATAATGACTTTTTTTTCTCCCTCCTTTTCCAGTACTGTAGTACCAAGAACAGGGCTCAGCACTGTTAGCAGTAAAGAAATGTTTTCTGTGTTTCCAAGCCATTCAGCATGTCCAGTAAATCCCCATCATAGCAGCAGCTGCCTTTGCATTGTCACTGCCATCCACAGCAGTGAATTGCTTCAGCTGATGAAGCCATTCTTCCTCTGCTCTGCAAATTCAGGGCTTGAGCTATGGTCTGCGTTGGCTCTTTGGCTCTTTTACTTCACAGTTTCAGTTCTAATTGTCAGGGGACTGGTGATACATTTAGAAGATCATTTTTTTGAACTGCCTCATGATATTTCATCATCCTCAAGGCATTTGAAAGTGACATAGCCCATCTCCCCAGCTAGGAAGATGATTTATCTTCTTGCTATGGGATCTTTCTGTAGAAAATTGTGTTGAACTTAGTTGTCCAAGCTTGTAGTAATGGCTACTTAGATAGCAGGGTGCTCAGGCTTTTCCCACTGCTCCAAGTGCTAGTTGTGCCCCACATTTGCTAATTCCCTAGTACCTGCTAATTGATGCCCCTGTTTCAGCTCCATAGCTGATAGGAGCCTTTTCAGTGGCATATGGACTTATTTTGAGTGTGTGCCCATGAATACCTTAAGCATGGAGAGATCTTACAGCAGCCTTCCAGTACCTGAAGGAGCCTACAAAAAAAAACTGGAGAGGGACTTTTTACAAGGGCCTGCAATGATAGGGTGAAGTACAATGGTTTTAAGATGAAAGAGGGGAGATTTAGGTTAGACATTACGAATAAATTCTTTACTGTGAGGGTGGTAAGACACTGGCACAGGTCAGGGGTTGGTTGTGGATGCCCCCTCCCTGACAGCGTCCAGTTCCAGGTTGGATGGGGCTTGGAGCAACCTGTTCTAGTGGGAGGTGTCCCTGCCCATGCATTGAGGGATTGGAACCAGGTAATCCTTAAGGTTTCTTCCAATTCAAACCCATGAATGATGCCCCCACCCCTGGAGGCCCATCTGACCCTTGTGTGCTCTGTGTGCAGCTCTGAAAGTCAGCTGCTGCACTCTGACTCCCTACTTGGAGACAGGAGCTCCATTTATTCTTCATGGGGCTCTTGGCTCAGCAGAAGACCCACGTTCTCAAAACATATTCTTTTAAGCATGTGTTTAAAACTGAGCACATGCAAGAGATTTGCTGAGCCAGGGTAAGTGAGAGCAAACTCCTGTGCCATGAAATAAAAGCAGTGAAAGCCAGAAAAGATTTTTAAGGACACCATCAACTTGAAAATCACACTCTGCCTGAAAATGGTATCTGTTCTAATTAGCAGTAGCACCATGACCAAGAGAAGTAGTAGGGCATAAAATGTCTCTCCTCTTGGGTTGGTAATTGTTCTCTTGATTGTGCTTTGAGCTCTGTTGTTCTTCCTGCTTTGGTTGTTTTGTTGTGCCTGCTTTGCCTTTGCCTGGTACATTACCAAGATGGCCTTGCTCTTGCATGTGGTGTATCCTTGCCTTAGGCTGTGCAGAATGGCACATCCCCACAACAGCAGAAGGACTCAGAGGGCTCTTGTTGGGCTCAGTTGGGTCTCTGCAGGTGTCTCTCTTTCCCAGTGAATCCTCCGAGGGCAGAGAACAACCTTGCTGACTTGCCTGATAGTCCTGAGGAGCCAGCAGACAGCTTCATTGCTGAGCAATAGACCCTTCTCTCCTGAGCCCATTTGCTGGGTGAGGGTTAGGAGGCTTTTTCATTTTTTGGGTCTCTCATGGCAACGATGGGAAACCAAAATGAACAGAGTTAACTTCTCCAGTGCTGAGTGGGGAGCAGAGAACGAGTTCTGGGGCAGGGTAAAACTTGTTTTTCATCCTTTTGCTGGGGCTGTTTCAATCTTCTTCACTGTGTGACATTATGTGGCCTTACAAACCTTCGTGTCACTGGCTGAGGATAGAAGGCAGGGCCTCTTTTGCATGTGGAGTCATCTTTGTGTCTATGGTGTTAGGACTATGTGGCAAATGGGTCCTGCCATAGTGAGAGCAGTAGAAGTACAGTTAACCAGTTTTCCCAGCATTTTCCACTCTTTCAGATGTTGCCCAGTCCCAGCTAAGTGCTCTGTGGGTCACCTGGAGCCTGTATATGAGACTTCTGTCACCTGTCACCTGGCTCTTCCATGGTGCAGCTCCCAGCCTGGAACCAGCAGGTTGTGGCATGGAGCCATTGGGCAGGGAAGAATTTGTGATTTATGGGCCTCTTCCCTACCTTTCTACCTGCCCATCCAGATGTGTCTCTGCGTGACAGGCTGTGTGCCAAGCCTTGCTGCTGCCTAGTTATCTGCAGGGGAAAAAACAAAAAAGCCAACACTGAAAATCCTGGTAACTTGAGTTACACAGGGTTTGCACCTGGCAGCTCTCAGCAGTGTTGCCAATGCTCGAAAAAATCCAGTGGCCACCACTCTAAAAATCCAGTGACCTCCTGGTCTCTGACCCTCAGGTGCTGTTGAGGTTTTGATGACTGCTGGTATTTTGTTTTTTAGCAATCGTAAAGGTGTAGATGCTCCAGCCACATAAAGTATTTCACAACAAGAGGAAGGCATACTCTATGGTTCAGATAGAAACACATTTTTGCACTAACCTGATGGCTCTTTGAATAAATAATTTAGCAAATGGCTTTAAATATAGCTATTGAATATGAAGTCCAAACAAGGGCTTTTGACATATACCATGTAAGTAACTAGATTTCACATTTTTTCACATTGTCTGTAGAAGACTTTAATTTCTGATCTTATAAACAGGGTAACTTTAGGACCCTGATCATGTCAATCGTTTATTGTCTCCATATTGTTTTTTCCCAGTATTGTCTGATGTTTGTTAGTTCAAAGCAGCAATACCCAATGTGTAAAATGTGGGATCTGAGATGGGCTCAAGGATGTTCCCCTTTAGAGCAGGGTGACTGGCTGAAACATTTGCTCTTGCAGTGGCAGAGAATAATTCCAGGCTGGACAATAATTCCATGGTTCTGCTTTGAATCTGGAAAGAGCACTTGTTTTCATAGAAGAGGGGTGGAAACACCACAAATGGTTTATATACATAATGCACAGTGGTCCTCAGGGTAGAGAACATGAACAGTTCTCTTGAAGAGGCATTAAAAAAACAAATGAAGACCTTAAGAGGGAATACATGAAATACAAAGCATTCCACTGAATGAATTTCTGTTTTCATTTTTCATTGCAGTCTTTGTGCAAAAGAGACAAAAATCCCAATATGCTTTTAAGTGTGGCATTGATGGCATTTAGTCAGCAGAGGGCAGGGTTTGCTGAGTAGAAATTTTTTCTGCTAAGATAAATAAGACTCAGGAAAGAGCTACGGAGAGTCCAAAGGAGGAATTTTAAAGATGTGAATGCATCAATACTCACACTGACACCACTCTGCTCCCCCCTCCTGCCATCCCTGCCTTAATTCACCTGTTCCCAGTTTCAACTTTGGTTTCTTATTTAGATCTGCTTGAAAAAAATTGATAATTCTTTCTGGGTTTCCACTTACAACATACCACTAACTCTTTGGTTCAGTTAAGCTATTTAGAATATATTGATAACCTTTGTAGGTTTAGGGACTGTTTTTTATTTGCATAAATATAGTTTTGAAAATTGTTGCTGGCCTTATTCTTTCTTTTGGGAAATGCTGAAAAGGTGGCAGAGTTCAACAAAGTAAACTTGCAATACAGAAAGAGTCATGAGGCATTTTTCCAGAGCTGAGGTCAGGAAAAGGCTAAAAACCATTCCATGAAGGAGTTTCAATTACAAGTGAACAAGACTAAATTGAGGACTTTCTTGTCCTAGCATAGTAATAAGTACCAGACAAAAAAGTTGGGGAGAATATTAAGTATATTGGCAGTCTTTTACCTGAATACATGATGAGGACATTTGAGGCTTTAAACCTTCAAGAGAGGACAAATGGCAAATTACTGAACTATTTATGTTATCTGACATTGATATGTAATATCTGTAAGCAGTGTTCTTACAGGAAAGTTTCCTTAACTATATAATCTTCCCCCAATATTTTTTCTGCATTAAAATTAAGAGTAAGAGGCACAATGTAAGGACTATAGGAAATGAATAACATAACTGATTCCTTCTTAAAATACCAGAAGGAAGAGATGATTATGTATAGGAAGACTTAGATCTGTGTCTGGTAGCTTTAAAATTTTCCCTTTAGCTGCTCTCAGCCATGGCTACATTTTGACCAGGTTTACATGTGGTTTCACAGATGCAATGTGTGCAAGGTTATTTAGAGGAAAACCTTACTAGGAAAACAAAAGTCATAGTGAAAATAATGAAAATGTTCTTTGTAATCTCTGAAAAGCTTGTGATAGTTTATTATTGTGTTTGCCTAATTTTGCTTTCATTAAACTCAAGTTTCTGTTCAGTGTCTAGTATTAGATGATTTTGTCATGTGCCAAAGCAGTTAATTTCTGCAGTCATCTAAGGAAGTGCCACTGATGCTTCAGGTATTCCTAATGGAGAAGGGATGAGAGCATTAGCTACTGAAGAACTACTGTAACTCTTTTGGTTTTCTTTCTTTCACTGGTGAGAGCTGCTTCACTGAGCTGTCATTGTTCTGCTTCAAATAAATAGTAAGAAATGTGGGAGTAGTTGGAGGGGAACTGTCACAGCCTCAGGAGGCAATGAAAGTTTTGTCTGCGAGAGGCTAGTCCTTTAGAGGAGTCTCTTTTAGGCACCAGCTGAGGTTCTGAAATTGGGTCCTTCAGCCAACAACATTCTCTCTCTCAAACAAATTATATGGAAGAGAAGAATATGGGTAGGAAGTAGTTAATTGCTTCATCATTAATCATTATTTCATTTACTTCTTTAAAACAAAAAAAGAAGGGACAGAATTATGTCTAAGCAGAGAAGTGGTAAGATGGTAATATCCACCACATGGTGACAGTCTGTAATTCTAGAAGTCCCATGACTCCCACCCACAGACTGAGCTGTTGTGGATTGGTATCTCAGTGCTTGAAATGAACACTGGTGAACTTAGTTTGTTCTAACAGGGAGTGCTCCAAATACCATTTTCTAGGTGGTGAATGGAGGGAAGAAGAAACCAAGAGCATTGCCCAGGCTGACTGGGGAAGTCTGTGGCACCAGGAGGAATTAACCCCAAGTTCCTGGCTACCACTTCTGACCATGGCCCATCCTTCCTCCTTGCAGCTTTTACCATTTAGTATAGGTAAAGGATTTTTTTTTTTCCCCATATCTGTCTCTCTATAGCAGGAAGATTCTTACAGAGGTCTGCTCTTGGCTTTGTTGTTCATACCTACAATCTTTAAGAGAAATATAAGCAGGTAAAAGCGAATTGAAAATTTCCTTTTTTTTTAGAACCAAACTTTGCTGGCAAGTTGATTTCAGAAGTAAGTTGTGGATTTGTTAGACATGTTCAGATTAATGTGCACTGCAGTGCAGTGAATATTAAAGGAACTGTCAAGGAGGAAAGTCTGTGTACAGGATAAATTAGGACTCTCTAGGGATTAAAAAAATGTAGGATTTTTTTTAAGTAGCTAGCCTACTATTGAAAAATAATGAGTAGTTTCCATAGCAACCTCACTTTCACATGGTGCACACATACTGTAGCAACATAAAAAAGAAGAGTATCAAAGAAAGAATAAAACTGAGCTGTGCTATTTGGATTTTTTAAAATATTCCTCCATTCTAAACTCTCTGTTTACAATGCAAAGATTAGTAAATCAAAGAGATTTTTTTTCAGATAAAGTAATTATTATAACTTTCATCCAGATACTTGGGAAAAGGAAGCAAAGAGAAATATTGCTGAAGGGAGACTTGGAAAAGATTATGGCTCTTTCTTTTTCATACTACAGCTTGAGCAAAGCAAAAATTATTTTTGTTGCCAGCATCTTCTTTTGGACTTGTGTACCTGGCTGAGTTTACCATGATGGGGAGACAACTGCTGTTATTTCCTGAATGCACATCAAGGTGTTTGACAATGTGGGAAACTCACAAGTTGCTCATCATTTGATCTCTGTAGAATACATGTGAGAAAGGCCAAGGGAAAGTTAAACTCGCCTGACTATAAATTCTCAAAATTAAGATTAGGTTCCTCTGAAAGCTGGCTTAGTGTTGTGATTTCTTCTAGCAAGGCTGTATTCCTTTATAGTTTCACAGAGAAATCAAGTAGACTAGACATAATCTCAAAAGAGAAGGTCCAACCAACAGCTGAAAATTTTGACAGAGGTTTGCTATGGTTTTTCCATGTCAGTTTGAATCCAGCATTCCCAGCAAATGCTGAAGGCTGGAAACGTCAGGAAACTGAAGCTTAGGAAAGTTTCAGACACCCTGACTTTGGCAAGAGGAGCTCTCACTGTACATGCTGCTCAGGAATAGTCCCCAAGTGACTGATTTTCTTTTCTAGCCTATTTGTTATAGAGAAAAGGTGAAAGAATATTTTTAAATACAAAGAAGGAAGGGCTAATAAATACAAAAATACTAAATCAGGATGAGAACAAAGAAAGAAATAGTAGTAGTAGTCATTATAATAAATTAGAAGATTGAGCTTCTAGACCTTTCATAAGGAAAGACAAGGATGATACCATCCTAAATATCAGATCTCATCAGACAGAACTTTTCTTTCCCTAGAAAAATGTCTTAGTTGGGTAGTGAACATATCACCTGAGATTCCTGGGTCTGTATCACAGCACTTAAAAAACTGCAAGGGCACTATTGCAACATGTGCAGCCTGGTTAGAACGTCCTCTGGGCAATGGCTGAATCATTACTCATTACATCATTACATGCAGAATCATCATGTTCTTCTCAGTCCTGTGAGGGCTGATTCTTGATCCATCATCTCAAGCCTTGTGTGAATCGCCTGTAAGAATGCATAAAGCAATGGCAGATAAAATTTTCTGATTATATTATACTGATCTTTGGGTTGGTACTGAAGTTAAGGAACAGACCCAGGACAGCTGGGATCTGTTGATAAGCTCAAAGAACACAAAAACCATCTATATCAAGGAAGACACATATGCTAACAAAAATATGATTCATATTTGGAGATTGCAGGATGTAATCTCTGTGAAAAAAAGACCTGGTGTCATCAAAGAACATCAAGTGAAGGGCAAACATCCTGTACATTAATGTGACTGAAAACTTTCATGTGTATTTGGCCCTTCAAGAAGGAATTCACAGTAGAACTTTGACTGACCCTGATGGGATCATTAATTAAAAATTGCATGAATGACTGGTGTCCATATTTCAAGAAGAATGTTGAACACAAGAGGATCCAGAGAAGTTGTGATGTTGAACAAGAGTTGGGTGAGTTGAGTTGCTGAGCTGAGTGAGTTAGTTTGTTGAACTGAAAGTTCAGGGCTCTATTGCATCTTGCTGATCTGCTTGAAATAGAGGTAAACAGAGCAAATTAAAGAAAACTGAATGTAGGAAAAGGCTTGAAAATGAAGTAGGTAGATGTAGCCTGGCTGTTGAAAAACTTGCCAGGAGTTATTTATGATGAACTTAATCTTGGGAAATTTTTTAGTCAGGAATAATAAACGGTCTAATTCAAACAGAACTCAAATTCTGAGAAAATGTGCAGCCATCCAGATTTCTGGATAAATTACTATAAATGTCCTTTACAGTTGATGAAAACATTAATCTCTCTGATTTGTGAAGTCTTTGCCATGTGAGTCTGTCACTGCACTGTAGGAATTGCTTCAGGACAGCTGCTTCAAGCTTGTTCATATACATTTGTCTTACTCCACCATCAGCTCTTTGAGGCAACTTGTCGCCCTTTTGCTCAAATTATCATTCAGTCAGTCCTGTAAAATGTAGAGAGCAGCTTAGACTCTGAAGTGTTAAGCATGGTGCCAGAACGCTTGTATCCTTGAAATTAAGAATTTGCTGATGTGATTTCCTGAGCTGGGCTATTTATTTACAGGGGAAGGTGTCATTTTCAAATCAGAATGTTACAGGTATTTGTTTTTCTTGCTGATATTTCCATCTGTTTTCCTTCTTCCTTTTGCAGAAATTTTCATAAGGCTTTGGTTTCATTAATATTAAACCAAAACTTGACAATAATGAAAAGGTTCTGCTTTTAACTCCACAAAGACAAATTAACAAGTAAGGCAACAGACATCTTAGCCTTTCATTAGGACTATGCAACACTTCTAGTTTTGCTACTTAGAGCTATGGTAGCTTTCTTGATAAAATACTTCTTAATGCCAAATGCTAATTATTTGTGGGAATATGTTTTTTTGTAGCCTCAGGTTGTTGCAGAAAGTGACAGCTTTTGATATTACTGAATAAAATAATTTATTGTTTCTCCTGTGACATTTTAGTGAGTACTGCATTTAATTACACTTTTAAGGTCATTTCATTAGTAATGACCCAATAGCATTATTTTCTGATGTCTGGTTGCATTCTAGTAGTTTAAAAAAGTTTCTGAGTAATTTCATTTTCCTGCAGAGTTCATTGGGGTTTCTTGAACTCTGTATTTTGCTACTTACATCAAAAAAAACCCCAAAACCTTACATGATTGCTAGGAAGAAAGCTGTGATATGAAAAGAAGATACTTCTATGCAAATCTAAAGTGCATTTCCCCTTCATTGGCTACATGAGTCTCCATCTGCATCACTTAGTTTTCAATTAATGATTTTTTCCAATTCATGCCCTTTAGGGAACATATTTTTTATTACTTTAGGAATCCTCTGCTGCTTTTTACTATTGTTTGGATTATTTTAAATACTGTGAATTATGGAAGCCTCTAATTACTATGGATAGACCTGGTGTTCACCAGAGAGTTGTTTTAGCCCATGTCTGCAGGCCTGATCCTGACCTGTGTTGATCAGTAGGGAGTTTTGCCAATACTTCTATTTAGGTGGCAGATGGAGATACATGGAGATATATCTCAGGCACATGGGCATAGTCTGCTGTGTTTTTGCAGATGAAGACAGGGAAGTTCCTGAGCTATTGTTCTAGTAGGAGTTTCTTACCTTTGGAGTCACTCAAAGTCATTGACCTGTGTGGAGCCACGACTGGTGGTACAAGATCAGCTTTTGTAAAGCTGGTCCCTGTCCATGCTACTCTTGCAGGAAATCTTTGTCTTCCTTACCCAATTTTCCATGGCTCCAAAGGGACATTTCCACTCCTAATAACTCATCCAAACCCCACTATAGCACTGGCATGATTAAATAACCTCCCCTTTTTAAGGTATTGCAACTGATTAAAAGCAACTTCTGGTCTTGTTTTACCTTCATGTCAAGGCATGTTGCTAGCTGCTGGTGGTGGTGTGTCTTCTTCAAAGGATGACTGCCATCCTGACTTATTTCTCTGCAGAGAGCAAAAAGGCTTTGAAAGCACCTACTGCCTCATCAGAGTAATGAGCGCTTAAAAAAAAAAATTAAAAAAAAAAAATAGAAATACCAACTTGAGTCAGCTCACTGGTTCAGAATTTTGCTGGATTCTGTGTAATTAATTAAGATTTTTTTAAAAACATTGGTTGCTCTGCCAGTCTGTGTATCTAGGTTGTGCCAGTTTCCAGGATTCCCCTCCACCCCCATCCCCGCCCCTCGCCCCGGTTCCTCGCACAGACGTGAGCAGCTGCAGCAATGGAAGACTTCTTTGTAGAGGAGGCAGCTCCAGTGGAACAGGTAGGTGGGCTGGGGTGGGTGCTCAGCACCCTGAGAGTGCCACGACAGATGGCAATATTTCAACTCAACACACCTAGGTTACAACCAGCTTACAAGCTCCTTTTACCTGCAAAGGAGCAAGGGTGATAGGATCGCTCAGGGACACATCAGGTGTGGCTGAGAGCAGCTTCTAACCCTGGATGAAGATGCCATAGTATCTGCCAGAGGTTGAAAAACTTCCCTAGGTGACCAGAAACCTCCGTGTTTGGCTCATGGGGTGGGTGTTGCTGTAAGCAGAGCTCTCTTCCAGGGAGAAGGGAATTCAGCAGGAGGGATGCTGAGCATAACAGCTCTGATGTCTTGCGGGAGTGGGAAAGGAGAGGAGCAGGCTGGAGGTTTCCCATTCAGGCCTGGGTGTGATGGGTGTTTCACTGACCTGCTCAGATGGGTGTGTTGGCACTGTTACTGCTTCTCTGTTTTTTCCATTTCATGTTACATTGAAGCCCCATTACTGAGGACATCATTGCAGGTTACGTCTGGGCCATATTTGCCCTGTCTGCCTTATATTGACACATAAACTCTTCTTCTCCTATGTGATTCCTTTTACTTTACTATTTTCTTTTCTTTTTTTTGCACGCTGGTTACTCATTAGCTATTTACACCTCTGCTAACCCTCTTGCTTCACCCCTGCCCTTGATAGGCATAATTCCATGTGTGTTGTACCTTTGGATAAAATAATTTATAGCGATTGTTATATGGGGAAGAAATCTGAAGCAGATTCATTGCAAAAGGATGCAGTGCAGCAGGTGAACAGCTACTGTTGCAGGTCCCTTTGGTCAAATCTGATTTAGGGAACATTTTCTTCATTAGACAAAGTGACAATGGCAGAAGTTACTTGTTATATGTCTCTCTTTCCACCCCACTGATGCCAGAGTGTTTGAAGAGTTGTACATTAGCACTGATCTGGGTTGCCTCAGATGCAGTTGTACAAAATTAGATTTTCAAGGTAGAAAATAATTTTAAATAATTGCTAATTATTTGAACTGGCTTTTTAGCTGATGGGAATATTCTGAAGAGAGCTACTCTGGTTGGCAACATTGGGAATGTGGGCAGAGTTTTGTTGATGTTTGACTAACTCCTAAAAACAATTGCTGTGTTAGCAGTATCAGAACCTGCTGCACTTTTTAAGTGATCCTAATCCAGAGATAGCATGCAGGAAATAAATAATAGCTGAGAGCATGCAAAACCCTACACCGAGAGATAAATTTGGGAATGCAGGAGAAATCGGTACAGTGAACAGGAGTCACTGGATCTGATGTGTATCATGGTGCTGCAAGGCCTGGTTGCCAAAGGAGGACGTTGTGCTTGACTGGTGGTTCACCCAAAAATATATTTTTCAGCTGGCTTCTGAGCAGATTCAGGGTACACCAATTTAGGGACTTGCTATCCTGAGCACTGCTGCATGGGTGGGCTGTTATTTATCTATTGGCCTTTCAGTCCTCTGCTATGAAAGGGAGATAATAACATCCCTTTCCACCTGGGGATGTGGTGGTGATAAATACTTCATGAGTGTCCCTGATACTATAGGACCACAGCTACAGGAGGGAGCCCTAAATGGGTAAATTATGTTCACTTCATGCCTGCAATGGTGTTTTGAGAAGATGTGTGTCTCTGATTGGTGAAGCTGAAGAAGAATTATAGAAGCCTGCTCTATAATTTCAAAAGAAATCTTCGGGACATTAATCTGATAGAATGTTTTGAAGCGGAAGATTAATGTTTTTAAAAGTCACATTTCTTGACTTTTCTTTGAAGAGAAAGCCCATTGTTTCTAAGCTGATTTGGCAAGTAAATGTGCACCGAGTCTGGCAATTTTTCTTTATGGATAGCTGACAGTATTTGTGAGAAGAGTGGCGAGTTATATTCCTGTGTCAAATAGTGAAGTAGGCACATCAGTGACAGGCTACCACTTCTTTAAGCAGATTTATTGGAATGATTTAGATATAAGCTCATAATTCAGTCTATATGGGCATTTCTCTTGTGCTGAATAGCTCATTTTCATCTGCATTGATGCAGATGTTTGGCTGCCAAGCAGAACAGGACTCCAGCCTAATGTTAGTGTCAATCTGGAATTTACAACTTTGAAAATGCCCTGTTTAATTGTGTGCTTCCCCTGGGAGCAGTGTGTCAGCATGCAAAGAGCACTGCAGGACCTCTACAAAGGATTATGTTCACCTGTCTCTTTTACAGGTATTCCTGGAAGGAAGTATTGGGGAAGAGTGGCTTTGAATTGGTCAAATTCCGAACTGGGAAACTTTGTTAATTTTTTTTTTGTTATTGTTAGAAAGACCTCACTTATAATGATTTTATCTTAGTATAGATTTACACGTTTGTACTCTTTTTTTTACAAAGGCTGATACTTTAATATAAGGAGAAAAGAGTGCACTATAGCTACATATTTCTCAGTGAGCATATTGGATAGTGGAATAAGGAGTATGAATAAAATTTGCAAAATTGCAAGAGATCTCAAAGAGGACAGGTGTGGAATTTCAGATGGCCATGATAAATTTGAGTGATGGCATGTAATCAATAAGAGAATAGTCAGTAAAACCAAATGCTAAGTATTGTAGGTAGGAAGGAAAGCCATGTGACATCAGGACAAAATGGTGAATAACTGGCTAAGCAGCTCTCTGCAGAAAAGGGTTTTGTGGCTTAAGTGTATAGTGGATGACAAGTGAAATATAGATACAAAGCGTGTGAAATTCAAGAAGTGGTAATGCTCACTCCAGGTCATGGTGATGGATATATTGCATTTATATTATGGGAAGTAATTATGCAGCTCTGTTTGGTACCAGAGAAGTCTGAAATAGAGTATTGGTCCTAATGCTTATAGTAAAATTAAGAAAACCAAAAGGAGTCCAGACAAACTCAGAAGGGATGGGAAACATGAAAGAAGTTTAAAAAACTGTATTTGTTTAGTTGGAAAAAAAGAGAAAACTGAGAGAAAGAATTTTAACAGTCTTAGATATGCACTTTTTTTATTTGTAAATTTTTTTTCTGGGAAATCTTAATTTGCAACAGTGAGATTTTTATTAGATTTTAGAAGAAACTTTATAATAATATGTGGCTTTAAGAAAGATTATGTAGTATGTTTCATGAAGAGAACAAAGACTTGTATCTGTCAGTAGTACTTGGGAAGCAGTGCTGGTAGGGACTGGAAATTCTCTTGGGTTTTCTTCAACAGTGTCTTTATGCAGATTTGCTTTCCATGGGGAGTGCATACTGTCATACTCTGTACTATGGAAAAAAAAAAAAAAAAAAAAAAGATTTTTCTTGTGTGGTTCAGAGGAGTTTGTGTTGGCATAGAAATAATCACAAAGACGACCTATGTACCTGCTGCTGGTAAGGGCACATGAAGTCAGTCACAGCATCCTTAGCAGTTGTGACTGTTCCTCATAAACAGAAAAGTGCTCCTGTTGCTCTTCTTTGGGTTAAGTGCTAAGGAAGCATTCCTGTAACTCCTGAAGATGAACAGCTTACTAAAGAAACATGAATCTGTATATGTCCATTTTAGAATAGTTCTGGTTCTTTAAATGATACAAGTGATTGATCCTACACTGCTTGATACCATTCTCTATCATCAAATAAAACCCCATCCTTCCCACAGAGTTACCTACTGACACATGTGCTTACAGAGATGACCATTATCTTAGAGCTTTCTCATCTTTTGACTAAAAGAAGAATATTTCACTGAGCCAGAAAAAGTTTTGGGGATGGCTGCTGTGATTACTTTGCTGGGAAAGGTCCTGTTTCACAGCTTGGCTAGCAGAGGAAGACCTAAGAAAATGTTTTTCCCTAAGGTTAAAATAAACAAAATCAGGGATTTGGAGTTCTTTAAATCTAGGAGGAGGTCTATAGCTCTTGGGATGCAGACAAAGGATTTTTCTGGTGAGAAAGTATATAGCAAAATTCTTAAATGAAAATGAGTAAATGAGGGTGCTGCTGGTAGCTTGATATTCTTGGAATTTTATGTCTGGTGGTATTTACCAAGATTATAATGTAAGACGTGAGCAACTCTTACAGGTTCCTGCTGAGAAGCGAGGTTGTTACAGCTTAAGCATGATTTAACAAAGCAAATGGACATTTTAGGAAGCCCACTGATACATCATACATGTTTTGATCACTGTGATGAAGTTCTTCTGGATTATCTTTTGCTGTGGTAAGGGTTAAATCCATTAGAATACAGATAGCAAAAATTTTTTTTCTGAAGAAAAAAATCAGCCTTACCAACAACTCATTTCCTGGATGATCAGGAAAATACATCACTGTTTGAGTTTCTGCACTAAAGTAAGGGAAAATAGAGATTGCTGTGCCATGGCATTGCGGTATCTGGATCAATGAGCAATTAAAATAAATTTATCCAATTAACTTGTCCCTTTCATCTATTCTCAAGCTGTTTGCAGATCAGCTTTGTCTCCTGTGTATTTGTCTTTGCTGTTTGAGTAAAAAACACATTTCAGCATCTAGATACTCTGCAAGTTATGATCACAGTGTTTTTCCTGTTCTGCAGCTAAATAACTAATAAATTTTTTAAAGGATGCTCTACAACCAACATAATATTTTCTGATTTGTTTTCTTACATAACTAAACACTTTGAAATTTGTAGAATCACAGGATTCAGGAACAGACTCTTAGATATTTTCAAGGACATCTTTATAGCCTCCAGCAATTTCATGAGCCAGGGCTCTGTGTACATGTAGTAGTCCTAAATGTTTGTTTATGGTTTGGTTTTTTGTTTTGTTTTTTTTTTTTAAATGAATTTGTCCAAAACCTTTTGAATCCATGTAACCTTTTAGGCCATTTTATGTGATGTTACATAGTTATTATCTTGGGAGAAAGAATAAAAAAGCATTCCCTTCTCACTTTTTCTTTTCCAGCTTTCCTTATACAGACCCCTGTACTCTTGTCCCTTTTTAGGCTGAAGAGTGAGTTTATACAGCTATTCCTCACATGGAAGTCAGTGTCCCTCTCTCTTCAGTCATCCCTCTTGCCCCTGTATGTGTGGTTTCCATTTCTGTTATATGTTCTTAGGGGCAGGGAGTAGCATGGAAACTGCATACTGACTTCAGGCTGGGAGTGCCACAGAGATCTATTCAATGGTATGTTTCTTCTGTTTTGTTCCCTATTTCTCTCCTAATCATTCTCTGCCTTTGATTTGCATCCTTGACTGCTCCTGATCACTAAGGTGACATTTTCATAGGCCTATTTATTATAACCCAAGCTCTCCTCCCTGAGTGTAATTGCTGAGAACCCATCACTGTCTATACGAACTTTAGGATTGTTTCTCCTTTGTGCATCACTTTGAACATACTTACATTGGGCTCTTGTGAGCCATTTCATCTTTCAGTCACCCATGAGGGTTTGGTCTTAAGATGCCTGACAGTCACTTGAGCAAATCTCAGTGTCATTCTTATTGTCATTAATCCTAGTTCAACCAAAGCTGGTGGATGCATTCACAGGGACATCACTGGGAGAGATGTGGTCACTGCACCTGCCATACTTAATTCCCTTTCCACGTGGTCTCTAACCTGTTGAGTTGAATTAGTAGTTGATAGTATTCTTTTTTTTTTTTTTTTTTTCTGTGCAGCATGATCAGAGATGTAGTATTTTTGTTTGGGAAGATAATAGTTTTGTTGCAAGTTATATTATAAATCATAAACTTAAATGGCATTTTGGGGTTCTTAGGTTTCTTGCAGTTTTACCACTGGACCTTGGGAGGTTATACTATCTGAAAAATTTAGTCACTCTATGGAGATAATTTGTCAGTGGTTTGAAATTTGTGGTTTATGGTTCTGGCAAGCTAACGTTCTCTTTTTTTTATTATTTCTTTTCAGTGCTTTGCTGCCCATAAGCCAGTCTAAGCCTTGGTGTCTGTGAGGGAATGTGCTTTGGTGATTAACAAAAGTGGTGTTTTTTTCATGTCTTTATTACACCGAATCTTGTCAGAACAATTCTCATCCAGCACATTCATCATTATTGTATCTTTTCGTGTCATTGATACTACTATGATAGTTCCCTGTGCATGGTTGCAATAAAATTTTAAGAAAAAAACAAAACAAAACAAAACAAAAAACAACCCAAAGACCAATGTATATATTTGCATAGATTGCTAGAAAAGGTGTCAGATAAAATATTGGCTGTGTCTTTATGTTCTGAGAATGTCTTGAATTGTAGCCTTCTGCCAGCTGATAAATTCTGCAGGTCAGATACAGTTGAATGAGTTTTTGCATTGGTAAATCAAAATAAAGATGTGTGAGAAGTTGTTTGGAGAACTTAGGAGAAGAAAAGAATATGAAAGTTAATGGCTCTAGGAAATACAGTGAAGGTGAGAGAGTGAATATGTTTTCAAATCCTGGAACCATTCACACCTATTTAGGTTGCGTCTGTGATGTGATACAAACACAGATTTATTTCTTGATAAGAAGAAATCAAGAAAACTCCCTTTCTTTTAGCAGAAACTCAATAACCAGGGAATATCTGTATCCCCGTGTCCATGCAATTGAGGGGGGTTTCATTAACACTATCACTCACTACATCTTGCTGTTAATAAAGCCTGTAACCCTGTAGAATGCCTTGATATGGTTTTAAATTGCTTTAAGGGAGATTTTTCAGAAGAACGGCAGGCATTCAGGTGAATAATGCTCTTTGAAAGTCATCAGAAACTAGTAATTTTTGCTCCATATGATCCTGGACCAAAAAAACCTTTTGGTGCTGTGCTGGTTTCTGGGACTGCACCACTTTGATTTGGGAGTAGCACAGTATCACTCTACAGTGACACGTGAAACCAAATTCTTTGTAGCTTCAAATGAAAGATTCATGTCCTCCTTTGAGCATTAATGCCCCATATTGTGCTTTATCTGCCAGAACACTGGCATGCAAGCACGTGAGACTGATTCTTTCTAAGTTAGTAGGATAGTATGGTAAGTGGGTAAGAAGCCACAATGAAATAAGGCAACAGGAAGGGAAGAGAGCATATTATTAGTGGCCTGGGAATGTTAATTTATTTTTTTTTTGTGCGTTTTGTTTTACTTTTGCTATAGAATGGATTTAGAGATGTTACAAATTGCTGTTCATTTTCTTCCCAAATGAAATGGTTTACAGTTTGTGTTATAAATACTTTCCAAGTAATCTCTTCTGACATACACTCTACATGTATTAATGTCAGTAAAAACAGTTTTAAAAATCTGGTTAATATCTACATTTTTTCAGCATATCCTGATCAGGCTTTTTGCTAGGCAGATTTTCTTGCTGTTTTTAGGAGCATCTGATAAATGTGTTGCACTTGTTTTTGTGCTTCTGGGTCTCCAGTTACTTTCAGACTGCAGGTTTATTTAGCAATTAAACAATGTGACAAAACCCACTTGTTAATCAGGGTCTGAGAAACCTGGCAGCCATTTCCTGAGTCTTTGTTAACAAAAAAGGAGAGAGAAACACAGAGCGTGTGAAAGGATGTTGTTTTCTCTGACATCTGAGAGCAGATCTGTACTGTAAGGGATGTATAGCAAAGGTCTCGTGGCAGAGTACTTTAGCATAAGATGCAGCTTAATATGCAGCAAGAGCTGCTTTACAGTGTAGCTAGCTGACCTTTCTCCTAGCAGACAGTACACCGAGTCTGTAGAGAAGGCACATGGACCCGTTGGTACAGATATGTCAGCAGGAGGGGTGGGAAAGTCAGGGGAAAGGTGTTAGCTCCTTCATCTCACCTTGCTCTGCAACCAACCTTTTCCAGTGTACACCTTTGCCTTAGCAGTGACTCTGATGTTCAAGGCCCAGTTGTGACTCTGTGATTTGTTTAAAGCTTTCTTCTTTGTATGTGAATGCTGGTAGAAGGGTTGGAGGCTCAAAGCAGGCTTCTGCATGGTGGGAGGCTGCAAGAGGATGCTTCTCAGTCAGGGCATGTACACCTGCTTTAGGCAAATGCAGACACCTCATCTCAGTTCTCCCAGCTATTTTGTGCTGTCCCTGCTGTGACACCCCTTCCCTTTCAAGTCTCAATGTAATCCTGGGAACTGGTACTTCTTACAATTTCTCAAGCCAAGGGTTTCCTTTGAAGAGACTTTTTCTTAAAGAGTTGTGGAAACTAATGAATGCAATCTTCAAATCTTTCTCCTGCGATCAGCTTCTTGGCAATGACCTCTCCTTCCTGTTCTTCTCAGGAAAGGCTTTGTGTTCTCCATCAGCCTTGCACTGACTGTAAAGCCCATAGCCCAGCTGAATCCCATATCCACTCTGTGCAGGGATTCAGATGGGTGTTGGGCTCCTTAACAGTGAACTCAGGGAAAAAGAGTACCAATGATTTGACAATTCAGGAGACAACATACACTACACAGGCAGCTGAAGGACGAGTGATTCATGTCATGAAGACTCATACTAGAAGGAGGTAAACAGGAGTTTAAGGTGCACAACCTATACTGTCCTGGTGTATTTACTCAGGTATGTTACTCATGTATTAGAAGCTTACATAGCATTTCAGATTGTGACTGCTTCTTATTAAACAGCAGAGACCTCCAGTGGGTAGCAGGTATCTGTAGTTCCACAGGATCCACACTTATTGCCTATAAAAGACTCTCCCTGTTAGAGTGAGGGTTGTGGCTGTACCTATCAGGATTGTCTTGGTGTGTAGTTTTAAAAGTACAACTTTTGCATTTATTTATTCATTTGGCCTTGTGAAACTGTCGTAGAAATTTATCAGTTCAGCCACAAAGACTAATCTTCAGCTTTAGCAGGATAGAAATACTGATGGCATTGTACTAGTCCATGAAAAAAAATTACTTGTCCCAAGTGAGTGGGACAAGACTTAATTCAATACCTACATTTAGGATACTTTATATGATGTTCTCGTTGTAAAGCACTTTGATTCTTATTAGAGTTGTATAAATTAACCACTTCAGTGCTTTCCAAGAGACCTCCTATGGGACAGAACTCAAGATTCACTGGCATCTTTTGTAATGTTAAGAGTGGCTCATCCTGAAAGCAGGTAATCGGAAATGTCTACAGTAGCAAAGTAATTGCCACCAAATGCACTAGTGACAAATACATAATTCTGGGTGATACATAATAATAAATGGAGTGACACTATATTAGAAGGACCAGTATTTTCTTAAATCTTTTTATGAGGTTTTAATGCTCAGTTAGGCACTTAGTACCCACACATTGAACTGATTTGCAGATGACACTAAGCTGGGGGGGAGTGTGGATCAGCTGGAAGGCAGGAGGGCTCTGCAGAGGGACCTGGACAGACTGGAGAGTTGGGCTGATTCCAATGGGATGAGGTTCAACACGGCCAAGTGCCGGGTCCTGCACTTTGGCCACAACAACCCCATGGGGAGCTCCAGGCTGGGCACAGAGTGGCTGAGAGCAGCCAGGCAGAGAGGGACCTGGGAGTCTGGATTGACAGGAAGCTGAACAGGAGCCAGCAGTGTGCCCAGGTGGCCAAGAAGGCCAATGGCATCCTGGCCTGGATCAGGAACAGCGTGGCCAGCAGGTCCAGGGAAGTGATTCTGCCCCTGTACTCAGCCCTGGTGAGGCCACAGCTCAAGTCCTGTGTCCAGTTCTGGGCCCCTCAGTTCAGGAAGGAGATTGAGGTCCTGGAGCAGGTCCAAAGGAGGGCAACCAGGCTGGTGAAGGGATCCAGCACAAGTCCTGTGAGGAGAGGCTGAGGGAGCTGGGGGTGTTCAGCCTGGAGAAGAGGAGGCTCAGAGGAGACCTCATTGCTCTCTACAACTCCCTGAAAGGAGGCTGGAGCCAGGGGGGGTTGGTCTCTTTTCTCAGGAAACTATGAGCAAGACAAGAGGGCATGGTCTCAAATTGTGCCAGGGGAAGTTTAGGTTGGATATTAGAAAGAATTTCTTCACAGAGAGGGTGATCAGGCATTGGAATGGGCTGCCCAGGGAAGTAGTGGATTCTCCGTTCCTGGAGATATTTAAAAAGAGACTGGATGTGGCACTCAGTGCCATGGGCTGGGAACTGCAGCGGTAGTGGATCAAGGGTTGGACTTGATCTCTGAGGTCCCTTCCAACCCAGCTGATTCTATGATTCCATGATAGCAATGAGGACTGGTGTGGAGCTGGTCTAGAGATGCTTGTAAAGACAATACCATGGAGAAACGAGGTTTCTCACATCTTCCAGCTGTGCCTCTTGTGTGCATGTCCTGGTCATTCCCCCTGTCCAGAAGCCAGCCTTGGGGAAGATGGGGATGGTGTCCTTGCTGAATGCCTGAATGCTCTCATGATGCATATCCTCTGGGGAGAGTTGGAGAGGAGGCACCACACTGTTCTGAGCACTGCAGGGGTGAGGTGCAGCTGTACTTTACAGCAGCTCTTACCTTAATAGTATGATCTTAGCATCATCAGGCTTGTGATAACTCCCTGGATTACAAAATGCCAGTGTTTCTGACGAATAAAGTACAAGTTTATCCACATGTCACGAGCCTTCTTATAGCTGCTGTGAGTGAGCTGGTGATGTTTCTTAGAAAGAGGGGGCCATCACCTACAGGGACACTGCATCAAACATGTTTGTGCCTGCCTTTTTAATGGAAAAAGATTCCTTGAGCTGATTCATAGGACCTTCCAGATACCTTACCAGCTATAAGATTTCTTCCAAGCAACTGGTTTCTACTGCTGCAAAGCCATATGTTCTGGGTCTAATTTCTGACAAAGAGGAGATGAGTTCAGGATTTATGCAATGAAGTCCTGGATGTAGGATAAATTGAATAGCTCCATTTGTTCTGACGTAAATCACAAAGCACCTGCAGTCTGAGAGATTGTCTGTCCCTTAAATGTCACAGGGACGGGGGTCATTGTTGAAATATTACAGGTTTGAGTCACACACTTAAATAGAAACATGAAAATCGGGTATCAAAGTGAGCTGTCAACTCATCAAGCTTGTCACCTCACATGTACTGAATATGCTCTAGGACCCATCTGGAGCAGTGTCTGTTGCTGGACTAATACTCCACCATCAAATCAGTTCCGTCCAAATCTTGAAAGATACTAACTAAATATAAATGTAAAAAGCTCTGATGACATAAATGCATTCAAACTTACATTTTTTTTATGTATGCCTAGCTGGGACATCGGATGGAATGTTTTTTAATAGCATAAGAAAATGAAAAGACTCTTAACAAAAAAGACCAGGACAGTGTGTGTTCTGACATGTTTTATAGCCAATACCGAGGCAGTATGCAAAAATAAAAAGGGCAAATAATGAAACATTTTCTACTTTAAGCCCAAAAAAGCTTCCATTCATATTAAACCTATAGACCACTCACCAGTTAATTAAGCCTACAGCAATATAATGACCATTCAGCAGCATTAAGCACTTAGAATTAGGTAACAAATGTGCTCAGCCAGCCAGTGTCATTAAATAACCATACACACATAACCTCACCTAGTCAATAAATCAAAGCTACACAAAATCATTACACCCTTGCATGTATTTTCTACTCTGAGATTTTTGCTTCCTTTCCAACTATTGTGCATGTTAAAGGCTTCTCTAGGGTGCCTGCTGGAAGGGCATCCAGTTGGGATGGTCACAGAGGGGAACAAGTGTCAAGCCTTGAACAAGTGGTCTGCTGCACACTCCTCCTGCAAGAAGGGGTTTACAGCTCAAGTGCCTCTCAGTGTGAATGGAAAAAGGTACTTCTAGAGCCTAGGCAGCTACTAGTTAAATCTGTTATTAGTAGCTTAGTCCTTGTGCTCAATGTCAGTGTTTTTACAGTTGATCAATGCACTTAGTTTCTTAATACCTTGATTTCCAGACTTAAAGGAGTAAATAATACTGGCTTCTTCCATCATGGGGAAAATAAGTGTGTTGTAATGGTGAGACAGTCAAATACCAGAGAACTTGAGCCAAAAAACTGCCTTAAATTATAGGACATAAGAGATCCATGACCTGTGTATTACAATCTACCCAGAGGCCTGTCCACAGGAGCCCAAAGCTCATCTGTCATGTTCTCCATGAATTGCTGAATGCTTCAGCCATGTGCAGGTATATGGTGAAGCCTTTTGGAGAGTGCCCCACATTGAGCTCATCTTACAGCTGCATGATTTTCCATGTCTGACAGTCTAAAAATTGCCTTGTGTTGTTAAAGGTTATATAAGGTAAGCCTCTCCTGTTTGGGCATGGTTGTCAGGATCAGCCTCAGTGGGTCATCCCCTCAGACTGGTCAGTGAAGTTCCTACCATGGGAAATTAGGTTATGGTCAGATAGCTACTGGGAGGCAAGTCATGATCTGGAGGATTGTCCTTGCCATGTTTTTCATTCTTAAAACTGACATTTATTCCTAAGCCTTCCCGGAGGCAGATGTCACTGGAAGTTGTGTGTAAATATGTGAAGTGTGGAGTGACAGTGTATTAGAATTATTTTCAGAAAAAAAAAATGTTTAAAAATTTAAAAACAGCTCTGTTGAAACTTGGAAATAAACTTTGTAGATAGTTTCTGCTACTTTCTATGTGACTCTAAGATGGTAAGAAGTACAAAGAGATTATTTTTAATGGTTGAATCTCAAGAATGAAAGCAATGAAGAAATACAGACAGTATAAAAATGCAGGTAGGGACTGAATCAGTGGGTGAGAGCAACAATGAAAGAGCTGTAAAAAGCAGACAGAAAGTTATCTTTCTCTAGCAGGCAGGAAAATTTACACGGTGTGTAGAAATATTTAGAGATACATCCTATGAATATTGATCCATATTCTTATGCTTTCAAAAAATGTGCTGGGAAAAAGAAAGGTCCCCTTCTTGTGAGACCCATTATTTAAAGGGTCAAATACAAGACTGAAGAAAAGTATATACTATCTATTGCTGTATATACAGATGTGTTTGTGTGATCTACAGAAACTAGACTCAAATTATTTTGCCCCCTTAAAGTTACCAGCTTGTAATTGTGGTGTCTTTTGGTTTAGAGAAATGTGGCATTTCATGAAGAAGAATCCAAATGTTAACTCAGATACCTGTGGAACCAAAGACTCCAGAAAGCCAGAATTTATGATTCTTATAAACTCCAGCAGTTCCTGCAAATTTGACAAAATGTAGCCACTGAAGATTGCTAGGTCAATCAGAAAGTGCATCACTCACCCAAGCTCCATCCAGCACTAGCTGGTTTGGGATCTCTGGCAAATCTATTTAGACAGGAGTGGTATGTGAACAAAGCCTCTGCTGCTCAGGTTTGCAGCACAAACCCAAAATGAGTTTGTCACTCATATAAATTCCCATGTACACTAGTGGAAAATTGCTTGAAAATGAAATGAAGAAATGGCAAAAGCAGTTTAGTTTCCTGTCAGCTATGAGGTGCAGACACCCTTACACAAATAGGATACATCAGCAAGCTCTTGTCAGCATGAGCTGGGTGGGTGCGCTGGTGTAACTCAGGGGGTGCTCAGATATTAATGGTCTGTGACTCTGGAGTTCTGCTCCAGTCTTCATGGTCTCACCACAGCAATGAATCTCTCTGTCAGCCTTCCTCCCATTTGCTTCTCAGGTAAGTTGTCCTCAAGCTGTTCACCCTACAGCTGATCGAGTACCTATGGAAAGAGTGGGAATCTGCCAGGCTTCCAGCAAGACTTGTGGCTGCGATGCTGGAGCTCCTGGGTTCTCATGAGTAGCTTATAAGTCTAATGTTGTTTAAATGTGGACCCAGCATATCATGGCAATGAACTTTGCTGAGCCTCGGAGCATAGTCCAGATTCTGACTGTGGCTTAAAAAGAAAGAGGTGGATTAAAATCAATGAGTTCTTGTTTTGTTGGTTTTTTTTTCCTGTTAATTATACGGTTAGGGGGTGCTATTCACTTTGAACTGAGTCTAAGAACCTTATCTTAAGACATACTTTATATGTATAAAATAGTGTACATGATGAGTTATTTGGAATAGATGCTCTTGAATAGGCATTTCTGGAGTAATTTCTATTTTAAGCAAGATTTCATTCTGCCAAGCCCAAACCTTTTTGTTGTAGCTGCCTTCTCTAAGCCAGCTAAAATTTCAGAGGTTGCAGAGGATGTAATGTCCAATTGACTAGCATTGCAAATACAGGATTTTGATACTAAATTTTGCTCCAGCTGCTCTTTCTTAGATCTGTGTCCAGGTCTTGGATAGTGGAGAAGAGGAGCAATAAATGTGTGGTAGGTACATCAGAGGATTTCTCATGATAAGTGCTAAATATTTTATTATTTATTATTTAATTTGGGGGGGTTATATTGAGAGTCTAAGGTGCAAAGTCCCTCATATGATCAGGCCTTAATGAGAATAAGTAGGAGTAGCCCAAGTGTGACACAAACTGGAACAGTGTGTGGGGTCATGCAAGTCATATGGCAGCAAGTGACTTACATAAGGAAACCCCTGTGATTACAGCAGGTGTCACATCACTTTTTCTGTTAAAGTGATCAAATGGGTTGAAGTCCCCAGAGACTCTGTTATTGAGGTTTGTGCTTGGGGCTACGTAGCCCAATTGGTGACAATCTCAAGGGAGGGAGAACTTTGGGAAATGAACTCTGGTTGGCTGAACTTTCTTTAAAAATTGCCTCAAAGTCTATTACGTCAGTACCACATCAAATAATTACAGGTCCCTTTCTGTTTGTTTGTTTTTTTTTTTTAACCTGTTACCTAGGAGTTTTGTCATTGGGAAATCAAACTCAGTTATTTACTCCTTGAATTGTTTCTTCCTCTTCCTTTACTGCATTCAGGGATTTATCACTGGACAGGGTAAAACCCCAGGAAGAAAAAGCACTCTTAAAAGTGTAGTAGTACATAAATTGGCCAAATGAAGTGAGAGCACTGAAGTCAGGCTGTTGTTTCTTGCAGTGTCTCTGATACATGGAACAACCAGTTTTTCGCCTTTACAGCTTTTACAAACTGTTCATTTGTAGCATTTTCAGGTTCATGTTTTGTTTTGCATAGGGCAAGGGTGTTTATTGTAAACAAAACATTTTATTTCATCGGAATGAATTATTAGTCAGAGAGTTCTTCCTGTAAAACCAGTGTTTGTTGGGAAACTTCTCAAGGAATAGGCTTCCATCTCCCTTCTTGTGAAGGAAAGTCTAGGTTACATGGCTAATTCTTCTTTTTTGTTCCCATAAAATGGAGCCCAGGAGCAGTTTTATAGAGAAGGGATGCCCTTCTCCCTGCAAGATGCCAGTGCCCTTGACCGACCACACTGTGTTGCTCCAGAGCCCAGCCTAAAAGCAAATACCTTCCTCTGAAAGCCATCCTAGGCAACACTTATATTAAGTGGTGGGTGGTGAATTAGGCACTGATTCACAGCACTTCTTGATGCTTTTGCTCTGATACCAAAGTGTGGGAAATAACACACAAGCACAGGATTTTCCCTCGCAATCAAACTCTTTCTGACTTTGGCTCTGAGGGGTACCTGCAGGTGCAGTGAGGCACACAGATGCTTGGGGGGAGTTTTTAATTTGGATCTATGTTTGAGTCTGAGATTTCTGGTTGCAGTGTGCTGGTAGGGATGTGGTACAGTAAAAACCACCACCACGTTAAGCAGCCAGCATGATTTCTTTGCATCAGAAGTAGCAGCACTGATCTTTTCGTGTCGAATAACATTCCAAATTACTGTGAATGCTCAGTCCCACTTCTCTTTCAACTAAGCTGTTCTGCTGCAGCCATAAAGATGGTCAAAATCTGCAGCCATTGGACTGGAGTCTTTCTGCAAGTGTGCTGCAGGAAGCCATGGAAATGCAGGTGCCACAGAAGTGTCTGGAAGAGCAGGGCCCAAATCACTGAAGCTGCATAGCAATCAGGCTAAATTGCTGTTGGTTTGATTGAAAGGAAAAATAGGTTGATAATAATACATGACTGTAGTGACAGACAGCCCTTTGCAACAGCTATATAAGCTGAATAGGAAAAAAGGTAGGACAGGACTTCGGTGCATAGCCTAACAATTAGATTTCCCATTTCTGTTTTATTTCTCCACTAAATGCTATTATACTTGACATTTATGTGTGTTCACTGCTATAATTTTGAATTGTATTATTGAAATAAAGCATGGTACAAGGAAGCCACAAATGATAGCTCATTTCATGCTTTCCTTGTGGTTTTGGCTCATCGTGGTTTTTGACTTACAAAAGGCTTGGCAATTGCGGAAGCGTGCCCACTGAGGGGAAAAAAACACATATTTTTGAACAGAATTTTAGGTGAGCTGAATCTTCTTTGCAGGGGATGTGTGTGGTCTGGTGGGGCAGGTTCAGAGATGGGGCATTTCTGTGGTCATAGGTCTTTGTGCATCAAGCAGGATGCTACAAACATACTGTGGGGGAAATGGTGACATGATGGTTTTCTGATATTTTCTATTGTAGGCAACAGGCTACATAGGGTTCAGCTGTCAGAGGTCAGATGGTGTCTTAGGAAGCCGGACACAGGAATTTTGAAAAAGAAGAAACTGAGCTGAGGCACAGAATAACTTGCAGCAAGCAAGTCACCTGAAAGAAAACAAGAAAAGGTATAATAAATACCTCAGGAAGACGTAAAAGGCAAAATGAAAGACAGTTACTCAGTGTAGAAAGAAAACAAAACAAGCTGGATGAAAAAAATGGCTGAAATTGTAATTTGATTCATTTATCTAAAATAAATTCGTAACCCTATAATTTAAGCACTTATTTTTAATACGGAGATAGCTGTAAACAGAGGAATAAAAGGCTACCAATATGTAGATAAGTTAAAAGCATGTAATTCAGGAGTGCCTTATTGAAATTGCCTGTGAATACTTGAGGAACCACAAGGAGGGAGTAAGAAGCCTGAGACCAATCAACCTGACTCTGGTAGCCCAAAGAGAAAGGACCTGTCCATTAATAAGCCTGTAAAGGATAATAAGGAGGTAAAAATAGACCATATGAATTTGTGAAGTATAAATTTTGTCATCCCTGGAACAGGATAGGAACTGCCAAGTGGATAAAAAGTAAATGGTATGTGGGATTTATCATGAATTTAGTAAGGCTTTTGGCACCATTCCAAATGGCATTTCTCGAGCAATATGGAAGAAAATGAAATAGGGTAAAATCATCTTGAAGTGGGAATAGAGCTGCTTGAAAAGCAGTAGGGTAACCTACCAATGGCTTGCTGTTGTGCTGGGATGGCATTTCACTGGAATTTTCCCAGGCATCTAGCACTGAGCCTTGCTGTAGTGAATGTATTCAGTGACTTGGATGGTGGAGGATCATCTGCCCTTCTAACATTTCCTGTTAATACTAGGCTGGGATTTGTTGTAGACACTTAAAAGCACAGGATTAGAATACAGTGACATGGTTATGCATGCCAAATAGCCTAAAATAGTAAATATTAAGTTAAATAAACACTAACTACTAAAGAAATATAACTATAAGACTAAAGGAAATCAAATGCAGAGATATAAAGTGAGGAATATTTCACTGGGCAGCAGCACTGCATGTAGGGACCTGTTGTTAGAGTGGATCATATTAGAGGAAACTTCTTCACTGAATGGGCTATCAAACACTAAAACAGGCTGCCCAGGATGGTGGTTGAATCACCATCTCTGGAGGTGTTTAAAAGATGTGTAGATGCAGTGCTTAGGGACATGGTTTAACTCTGAGCTTGACAAAGTTAGGTTAATGGTTGGACTTGATGATCTAAAGGTCTTCTCCAACCAAAACAGTTGTATGATTGTATGATTCTGTAAATTAGGCAGGAATTGTTGATGGTGGTGTAAATTGTAAAGGAATTTGATATGGGGATTTACTAATAGCAGCAGCATGAGCACGATGTGGGAAACAGCTACTTTGCTTAATATACTTTAAGAATGATATATACAAATCTGAACAAATCCAGGGAAAGCAAGAATGAGTAGATTTTATAATGAAATAAAATAGGCCTGTTGGAAGGCTGAATTTGATTTAAAATGGGAGGATTTCAAGGCAAAAGAGCTGCTTTGAAAATGGGGAGCAGTGAGTCAGAAACAGAGTAGGAGTGAATGGCTTTAATTTGCAGTAAGAAAGATTTAAGTTTATTATCAGTAAAAAACTATATGATTCTAAGAATAATTAAGTATTGGAGTAAAGTTGAAATCCTTGATAACAGAAATAGGAGTTATAACCATGTCTGATTAAGGATATTGTGTCCAAACTGGTGATGCTCTTTAATAGCACTGGAGAAACTTGGTAATTGTTTCACTACCAACCACTCAGGAATTCTTGCAGTCATCCAGGCTGTGATGTAAGGGCGAGTCATGGACCAAGGCAGTTTCCATTTTCTGTGACTCACTCTTTGCTCATCCTCAAATCTAGGGCAAGATTCCAGATCATCCTTGTAAGGAGGTCAGGTTCTTTCTTACTTACTCTTTGCTGGTGATTCTGCTACAGTTTTTGCTGAACATTTCCAGATGATAGTTATTTATCTGTTCAGTGCCATTTTCCTGTGGGCATTAAAGGATCTGTCAGCCTCATCTCTGCATCTGGGAAGATAGTTGAGTAGATCCTCCTAGAAGCTATGCCAAGGCTCAGGGAGGAACATTTTGATCCTACCTGCAGGATACAATATTCACTAAACTTGGAGCAATTCAGGCATTTTAATGACATTTTAAAGAAAACTAATTCAATTTGTATAACATACTTTTTTTTTTTTTTTTTTACATTCCTATTTATGAAAAAATGAATGTGTATACCAATAAATTAATTATTTTCTTTCTCTCACTAGTAAACTTTAAAAAATAAAATTTAATATCCTAGAAGGACAAATGATTCAGAACACTGAAAGCAGAAAGCCTCTGTGGATTTGGGTCATACACTCAATCATTTTTCTGAACTTAAGCATAGCTATGAGAAATACTTTGGGCACAATTCGATCTTGAGATATAAATCACTAAACAGGAATCTCCGTAGAGCCTCATTATAGAAAGGATTTCTGTTAGTATTGACTGATTTGCTGATTTACTGCATGCTTATCATTGATCAGATGAAGTTTGCAGATTGCTTGATATATCCTACATGTGTTGAGTGAAGCTGGTATTTATGAAAGCAAATACATTGAAACTCAGACAGTTGTGCCTTTCCTAAATGTAGTGTGAGCTTGGTGCATTAAGAAAGTTACTTGATTGTCTTCAATGGACACAGTTAAGTTTGGATTCCTATTCTGGAAAAAAACCCCAACCAAATAAAAACCTCAAAACACCAAAAAACCCCAACCCAGAACTTTTCATTTTGATGGTTATCTATAGTACTATTGTTGTTGTTGTTGATTTTATTACTACTGTCTTACTTTAAAACTTCTGAGCCTGAGAGGTATTTAAACACAAGGTCTGACTGACACTTTAGCACGTATGTGGCCTGAAGTATCCAGAAGAAATTCTGAGATGCAGAGGTCACTATCTCCTTTGGCTGAACATTATTTAATAAAAAACATTATTTCATGGCTTGTTCACAGACAAAATTGAAAACCTCTTTTATTATATCTTCTTCATTCAAGGGCACAGTCAGATTAAAGAAGGATTTTGTAAGGTTTTTCAGTGTTATTGATCAAAATAAATGCAGGCACTGGCATTTTCCCCCATCTGCAATTAGTCAGATAAATGCAGCCATCCAAATGGAAGAACTTTGGTCACAGTGATGTATTTATTTCTACTCAGGTTTGACTGTGGTATTTAATATTTTCCAGTAGAAACAAAGTGAAGAAAGCTTAAGAAAAGGTAAAGGAGGAAAAGTGTTTTCGTGGTTCAGATTTTGAAGTTCTTACTTGCAGAGCAAATTTCTTATTGTGTTTTGGACAAGATGAATAGTTTGTGCCTCCTCTGAAATAGAGAGTGATTTCTCTTTTCCCACCTGTAATTTCTTTTCTCACTATAGATCTTGTTGTAGAGAACATTCTTAGGTTGTTTTTGTAAAACTTACTGGTCAAGATACAGAGGTGGTAGCAGTGCTAATAAACACATGGGTCTGACTGGATTTTTGCAGAGTATGAGAGCAGTAAAAATATCAAAAGTAACTAAACACATAGATTATGCCAGGTACTTAATTTGGAGAGCCCTGCTTCATGGCTCTGAGCTTAGTGGGAAATATATTTCATTAAAATATATTTATATATGGGGAAATATATTTCATAAAAATCTTAGTGTACTCTTATTCCAGCAAGAATAAAGAATTTCATCTCTGGAGAAGAGAACAACTGAGGAATCCACAGCAGACCACTGCAGGTTCCACTTCAGAGAAGAAAGCATTCAGAAGAACTTCTAAAACTCAAACATCAGGCACTTCCATGGGTAAAACGTGATTGAAACATTGTGTGATAGGCTCATCTTCATGCACTACACACCTATCAGTTCAGTTAGCCTCTGTCTGATGAAACAGTTACACTAAAAGTGTGGTGATGTGCTTTTTTAAGCCTGACATTGCTGGTGGCTTTTTTCTTTTCTCTACTTCAACATTAAAATGTGCAAAGAATGTGAAACCAGAATGCACAAACCTCTGGTCCCACCAGCAGAAAGTCTGACTTCTCAGGTTTCCTCTAACTGCATGACAGAAATATATGAAGAGGAAGAACAAGCCTGTCTTGGAAGCAAAAACTGAAGAGCTGATTTTGTCTTGTGCAGACAGCTCATTGGAAGCACCGTGCTCATTTCTGTATGTGCCAGAGGAACCTGGGCTGCCCCTGGACAGCAGCTGGGAGGAGGATCTCACCCCTGTTGCTCCAAGTCTGGTCATCTGACAGATTTGTTGAATATTGGACTTTTCAGTACTTTTATCTGCTCTGTCTAGGCAGCACTGCTGTTTTGCAGCATGAATTACTGAGCTCTGCAGTACACTCTTTGCACTGCATGGGCAGAGTTCACTTGTCTTAAATTGACTTGTCTACCAGACTGGATTTACTACATTTGGATTCAGCTGACATTTTCTTTTATCTTTGTTTGTCTGTTTTTAAAAAGTAAGTTTCATGAGAGCCCTCTGTATCTTTCAGCATAATTATTGCCTATTCTAAGAATTACTTTGAGAAAAATCACCTTATTGTCTTCTTTATAATCCATGTTACATTGTTGGTCCACATGTTTTGCAGTTCATGACTTCCAAAGCACTGGAGGTGCTTAACCATATTCAAAGTAACATCTGAGCTGGCCATTTACAACAGAAGGATGAGCTCTCACTTATCTGGGCATTTTCACTATATAGTGTTCATCATTGTAGTTTTAGATGTCCTTGAATACATTAGGTACTAAGGTCAGCATCTGTTTCTGGGGGAGGAGGATGAGAGAAACTTTACAGTATTTCTGGCAGTTGCATGATGAAGAAGACCAATGGGCCTGACGGGGGTGGTGTGAGGTTTTTTTCCTTCTTTCCTCCTTCTTTTGCTGATGAATATATCCTAAATGCCACAGGCTACAAGTGGGTGCTGCCTGTTCGAACTGCACCAGGAAAGTCTTGTCGTTAGTGAAGGGGATGTTTAAGAAACAAAACTTCAAGCCCCAGTTCTGTGAAAATGCTCTGAGTGAGCTCATCAAAGAAGCTGGCAGCCAGATAAAGGCATCTCAAACTGTACAATGCTTTAGTTTTTCTTCCGTGGTTCATAGATGTCAGGTCTTGTTTCTTTGATGATTTTCTTCTAGGTCTCTCCATCTCTGCTGGTAACATCTGAGGAAGATGAAATCTGCAGTTTCTTCATGAAATTATCAAGCAAGATAGTTAGGCATTGGTAGTTTAATAAGAATTAGAAAAGGCAAAATGACCATTTTGCTTTAGGTTGTGTTATTACAGAACACTGAAGTCCCAGTAAATAGCATGTTCCTTGGTTAACTGCAGGTGTTTCCAGAACAGCGTAAGTTTAGCTGCCAGAAACATTACTCCATGGGCATGCTAACTTGATAAAATAGTCAAAGTCATACAGCCTCCAAATTCCCATCAACTGAAAATAAATATATTTTTTTTTTTAACAAAGGCCCCCACCAGGTTTGGTTCTGCACAGACACAGAGCAGACAGATGGTCCCTGCTCTAGAGAGTTGGACTCTGAGACTTTCTGTTCTCCTGGTGATTTTATCTGATTTGGACATAAGCACTAGCAGCCAGAACACTTTGTTGTCTCCTGTCTTTCCTTTGCCACTGTTTTTCCTTAATTAGCCTGTAGTTTTATGCCTTTTACAAACTTCCCACAGCATTCTTATTTCACTATTTTGCCAAAAATAGTGAAATTTTCACTATTTTATTTTCACATATTTCACTCTACAAGTCACAGCTCTCCCTGCACCATGGCAGCTTCCCCAGGGAGCAGTGTGATGCATGGTCACGGTGTTCAGGTCATCAGCAGTTGTACACACTGATAATTAAAGGGTTAGTAACATAATGCAGTGTTAAGTGTAAAGTATATCAGATTAAAGGTTATGCAATGAATTCAGTTAAACTATCAGTACAGAGTTATGGAGGCAGATGCTCAGTTTCTTATCCCAACTGGCAGTTATTTTACCTCCCTATCTATCATTAAAGAGAAAAAACCCTAAATCCTCAAGATATCCCCGACTGCCAGTGCAAATATCCTCATGAAAGTGCAATAAAATCCTTAGCACATAGATAGGACTTAAACCTCTTGAGCAATGCACTTGACAGTCCTTAATCCTGTTGACTTTAGGCATTCTCTGAATATTTTTTCACATATCTTTAAGAATGTCTGAAAAGTGGGACAGGAGATTTTCCATTGAAGATGGTACTTAGGCAACAAATCCATTTTCCAGCTTGCAGCTGGACATAGATGGAGGGCTTTTCAAAGATAAGAGGGAGCACCTTAGATACAATTATCTATAGAAGTAGCCTCAAAGTCAACTTTTTTCATTAAGTCCCATGCAATATGTCAACTTTTGTCCTCCCTATGCTGTAGCTGACCATATGATTCAACAAGACTGCAATCTCATTTATAGACATTAAGGTCAGAAAGCACTATCCCATCTGAATTCCTGCATGTGGAGGTCACTAAAATTCCCCCTGATATCCCTGTCTTCATCCCAATGATTTTCCATAAAGACATACTGGCTGGAGCAAAACCAAGGAAGAAAAGGCAGATACTATATAGGTCCTTTTCTGTGGTCTAAGTGTTAATGTTTTAGAAAAAAATATGCTAAGTAGGTGGTTCTGGTTTGTAATGGGACTAAATATGATCAGATATCAGATGTGTGATGGATGAAAAAGAGTGTCTTTTTGTATAGAGTTATTTTAAACAGGCCTTTTCAGCTTACAGTATTTTAACAAGATTTGGGAAGTAGGGTAGTTCTTCGGTCATTGCAGTCTTGTTGCTCTGAACAACCACTACCTGCTGTGTGTGTCAGCCCTTTTAGTACTCTTATAAAGAGCTGGAGGTGGCTTAAATCCACAGAACTCTCTTATAAAGAGCAGGAGGTGGCTTAAATCAATGTCTGCATGACTAAGCTGCCCTTACATCCTATGCAGGTCTGGCCAATATGCTCACCCTCCCCAGAGAACTGAAGATGTTTTCAGGCTAAGATAGGCCCTCAGTATCGGGTGCTTCAGTTTACAGGTTGAATCCCACCCCTGGTGGCCCCCTGCCATCTGGTGAGAGTCCCTAATAACCAGATGTAGATTTTCTGGAGGTGCTGTGGGATTTTTAGCCTTGTTTCCGATGCACTCACCCATGGCTCTGGACGTTGCCCTGTCTGTGACCCCATTACCACATTTAGGGAGCTGCAGAGAACCTATGGCTCTGGGCACAGATTTTCAATCACCTCAGGGTTAAGGAGATGGAGACAGCTAAAGGGTTTTCCCGTTTGACACCCTGAGCCATGTAGGACTCCACCTGCCTTCATCAACCATTGAGTTGTTTCCATCTCTAAAATTCCAGATCATTAATTATCTCTGCCCTCACCTCCTCCAGCCCGTTCCTCTTTAGGACCATACTATTATTAAAAGACAGTTTGCTCCCCACACCAGAAGAGGTGACATTGCCAGGTCACCAGAAGTGACATTGCCAGATCAAGGACATCTTAGAAACACAACTCCCTGTTCATGGAGAAGAAATGAACAAGCACACTGTCCTTGCAGCAGTTCCAGTTATTTTGTAGCTCCTCTGCACATGCCAGAAATTTTCCAGAGTCTTCTCTTTCATCAGTTTCCTACAGAGTTCTACCCAAATATCATTGCAGCACATTGTTTGGCAGGTCAGAGAACATTTCCTTGTGGTTGAAGGCCAGGGAATCAGCTAATTAGAAATTGTCCTAATTGTGTCACAGCTGCTGGTGCTCAGCCTGGTCCACAACCAGCCTGCCCGACCACAGTCATCTTGAAGGCCAAAAAGGGATTTTCTTTATAGAAAAGTATAGGCATTGGTAACAATATTAATTTGAAAGTATTTTACATATCTGAGAGGTTCAGTAAAAATCAGTAGTGTTTAGCAATCACTCTTTCTAATATAAAAGCCAATACATTTCACATACCATCTGGAACTAGTCAGTGACTTTTCTTAATTATGTTAGTCATATAATTAAACTGGGTGAAAATCATAGTTTTATAAAATATTTTGTTACAGTTCTGGCACTTTATTAAGTGTAAAAATTTCTGAGAAAGTTAAAGGTATTTAGCAGACTTCTGTCTGCTTTCAAGTGATGCCTTTCTTCTTGATGGACTTGTTCATTAGGATATAAAAAAGTGCCACTCTCAGACTGATGGCTGTGTTCTGATTTTTTTAATTATAATTTTATTGACTTCTGTAGCTCTTTTCCCTAGTTTCTTTTTCAAAGTGATGACTCTGAATAGTCTTGGCACTGCTCGAGGTGAAGTATGTTCTTTTATACAGCTACAGATTTATGAGATACCAACATCTTTCATAATCCAAATACAATGGAGTAATGCAGGGCATCCTGAAGTTATCTGGACCCATCCAGTAACCAGTGGGGTGAGTTTGCTGCTTGCTTTCACCCAGGTGGTATCACCTTATCCTGCAAGTCCCCCAGAAGACCTAAGGCTCAGCTCAGGAGGAGAAAAGAGTGTACAGGCTGGAGCCATTGATAGTAGGACTGTAAACGTAAATCAACCTATTAGCTGGCAAATTTACATTTTCTTTCAGTTTTCCTAGAAGTCTACTTTTTCTCCCTGTGCCATTAGCGAAATGAGATTTGTCTTTCCACTCATCAGCATACTTGATCTTAACACCTCAATTAAACCAAGAAATCAAAGTACAGAGTCACTTGTTCAGTGGCAAGACAAGTGGCTTTTAAAATAACCTCTGATTCTGAGGCCTGATGGCAGGTACTGAAGTCATTTTTTCCAGAAGTAACGAGCTCAATTAAAGCAATGGAATACTAAATAAAAGGGTCTTATTTTTCAAAAACATAGGCACTGCCTATGCTGTTTTTTTCAGTAGTCTTTAATGACTGCGTATACTATAGGAAAGGATAAGCTTCAGGACACTGGAGTTTATGTGACTGTGTATCATTGAAAATGATGCAGTGACATTTGCTGGGCAAGCAAAGCAGACAGGCAGGAAGCAGCAGTGTCATTTCAGCAAGATAAACAGTGTTTCAGCTAGGGATGTTTCAAGAACAACTGAATCTAACTCATGCCTTAGCTAGAGAAGCAACCACATTAGGAATAAACTCACCATTCTGTGGGTAGATACTATATGTCAGGACATGGTTTGGTTGGCATGCTGGTGTTGGAGTGAAAGTTGGACTCAATGATCTTAGAGGTCTTTTTCAGCCTTAGTGATTCTATGATTCTATTCCTGGCAGTCTTTCAGTATGACTTTTGGTGAACTTGTCCTTTAAAGGTGCATAATCAGTTTATATCCTATGAATTTTCCTTGGTACAGAGCAGTATTTACAGAAAATCCAGATCTGTAAGAATGCTAAGTTTTCTTCCTCAGTTGCTGGGCAAACATAGCAAGGAATTATATTTTTCTTGCTTTTCTCTATTGAATTAAGAAAGTACAGCAGTTTCCAAAGTTAAACATCACTGACAAACCATACCTCCTCTACAGATCCCTATTAGCAACCTTCAATCTAACAGTTCAGAGGTTTTGTGGTGAACCACGTAGCACCTGTCAGGCCACTTGCATGTTTCACATGATAGTTTGATAGTGACTTACTTAGCATTTTGTATTATAACTAATAATTCTGCAGCTCATACAGAGAAAACAGTACAGCTGGTACACAAAAGGGATGCAGTACATCTTGGTATACAAATACAGAAGTGGTGCAACGCCAAATGATATTTGTGGCAGTGTGGCAGTCGGTGAATACTGCCATTGATCTCCCCTGAAATCAGCTTGTGCTTCACAGAGAAGCTAGACAGAAAACTTGAGGACAGAAGTTTTGGTTTTATGCCATCCAGTGGAGAGAATATTAGGCTACAGCTTCAAGAGTGCTGAAAAATATATATATATTTCTTTTCAATTAAATGGCAAATGAAGGAGTTTGATACTAGTGAACCAGCAGTGTCACAGGATATTTAAATAGTGTAAGTGGATAGAAAAGGCCACCTTCAGAAAATCAGACCCTTAAGAAGAGACAGCTGGAGCTCTGCTGATACCTTATGATCTGTTGGATATCACCTGTGTTTAGACAACTGAAACAAACCCTGAAGATGGGATCTAAGCTGCAGGCACCTAAAGGTAAGCTAGCTCACTAAGTTTATGTCATAACCCATGTGGATTAAATTGGCGGAGTCAGAAGAATTCAGACCACCCTAAGTCAGAAGTCTCTGCCTTGTCAGTTGAACTGTGCCCAAAACTTCCTTACCTGCATTGATTTGATCCCCATGGGCTTTAATGAGAACTCACAGACATGGCTTGCCTAGCCAGACTGCAGATGCAGTCCATAATAGCCTTGCAGAGGTTGGTCATAGTGGAAGTGGCAGGTTTTATCACAAAATAAATAGGGCCAAAAAATGCTTGGAGGGATTTAGATACTGTATGATAATTATACTTGCCATTTTCATGTAAAAAATATCAAAAGAGAAGCATTTAATGAAGTGATTGTGCTAGTTCAGGGTTTATTTAAAGTTCATGGCTCAGAATCTGTTGAAGTGACCACAGTGGATACTGCTCTTCCCTTTACTCTTCTGTTGTTTCACAGCCATCAGTAGACTGAAGAGGAAATCAGTGCTTTTGCTTGGCTCACACATTTTAGGTTTGCTTCACAGCCCTTGCAGCAAGAAACAGCCAAGTGAGAGAGGCAAGGCTATTTCACGTTAATGAAATGAATGTGACAGCAACCTGAAAATGTTGCTAATCACAACTCTGCCTAGGGATATGGGACAGAAAGGCATTATTCTGCCCTGTTTGGTAGAGTATTACATGCTGATTAGACTCCAGTGAAAGTAACAGGTATAAGAGAGAAAATGAGCCATCTCTGTTTCAAGCAGTGCTTTCTTTTGTCACAGTGGGTAGTTTAACCTGGTAAGGATCTGTTTTTCTAGCTATAAAAACGTCTGCAAATGATGGAGAATTACTGACTCCACAGCACGACTCAACTCTTTTGGATCTTGTAGCTTCCATTAGTCACAGTTCTGCTTCTCCTCAGCAACCCTGTTTCCCCATCTTTCTTTTTCCCTTTTACAAGCAAGTGGCTTCTGCCATCCTGCTGCTCAGGGCACTGCATCATTACAGCTGCCTCATACACTATTCATTGAAAGATCTTTTGGACAGAGGGGAAGTTTCTGCTTATCCTTAAATTGCTCTGGTAAGTGGCAGCTGGCTTTCTGCTGTGCCCCAAACTGTCCACCACCTCTCTTGTGAGCTCAGTCAGCCTGAAAAGCAAGAGAATGAACTGAAAGTGGTGGGGCATAATGCTTCTCAAGCCAGGCTTAATTAAAAAGTGTAAAAGCAAGAAAGAATGAACCTTTCTGTCTCAGATCCTTTATAAGAGCCTAGATAAGACTGAAGTTTAACCTAATTGAACCACAGTCCTGTATCTCGTTTTTACTGACACTTTTAGGCAATCTATTAGGACTAAATCTAGTGGCAGTTAAGGAAAGTTTGGTAGGAACAGATTGTATTCTGTGCTTCTCAACAGTTACCTGTAATGATGTTTGAATAAAAGGACTGCTCAAAATCCAGAATGTGTATTTACATAGTTCACTTCATTCTATCTCTCCTTCTTTAGCCCCTTTTTTCTTTCTTTTTTAAATGATACTACTTAATGGCAAGAAGTTCCTCCTGGTAGATGTTTACATGACAATGAGTCTACAGGCTCTAATTTTGGAAAGAGATGTAAGCAAAATTATAAGGATCATTAATTATCTCTTTTGTAAGTAGCTGCAGTTTTTTGATGAGCAGCTTGCTTGCAGAGCTATCAGTCTGCTAAATAATAGCCCCTTTTCACAGTAAAAATTTTAAAGAACTGGAACATCTGAAGGATACAGTAGCTAACGCAAGACCCTACTAGTTCTGTATTGCTATTTCTACTTTTTTTTAGCACTGTTGACTCAAGGGAAGAGACAATTACATGTCCGTATTTGGACTCAGTTTAAAACCAGAAGCTTTTTTTATGGTACTCATGGTGACACTGAGCCCCCTCATCCCAAATTCATTGCAAACCAGCAATGAAGTGGACAATGAGTCGAGTGAGATCTAAGGTTCTCAGGGACTCTGAGGTGACATTGAATGCTTTTTAAGTATTTCCCAGTCAGAGAACTTGAAATCAAATGGCTAAAATGCTTAGGTGAATTTAAGCATTACTAAAAGTATCAAAGACTTCTGATTCATACGTGACCATTACAAAAAAGAGTTTGATTTTACACTTTCTAGGTTCTTTGTTGTTTGACTGTGTGGTCTGTTTTCGGGGCTGTGATTATTCTCTCCAGCTTTTGAGTATTGAGGTCAGCAAGGGACCAAGCTGGTTCTAGTTGTGCTTGAAATGCACGTGAGAGGAGGTTTTGTGGTGTCACGTTGGCTGCTCCTTCCTGTGGCATCTATTGTTTCTTTTGAAAGGGGAAATAAAGCAAAATGTTCTGTGGGATTGTTTTCTTTGAATGTGGGATAGGCTTGTGAATTTCTAAAGCCTCTGAGGCAGGAAACAAATGTAAGTGGTTTTATGTCATGCTACCATGTGGCATTTATGTAAACGGTTATTTGAATTGCTAGATGCTTGGGAGGTCTAGAAGTGCACTTTTGAGGTACAGAAGCTATTTTTAAAACCTTGTTGGATAATTTCTGAATCCACCTGAAGTGGTGTATCCCTTGTTTATTTAAATAGTGGCTGTGAGATCCTATTAAAGGGGCTATATTGTGGGAGGAGCCAGCATGGGTCTTCTTAGCAGAGGAAAATCAACCAGGAGCTGGGTAGCCAACAGGGCTAGCAGGGCAGAGCAAGGTGAGAAGAGCTGGTCCAGGGGTAGCATCAAGGGACTGCCAACAGGCCAAGCCTCCAGATGTGTCTGTAGGATGAGACAGTTCCACAGCCAAGCCAGGGTTCAAACCAGCAGGTTGGAACCAGCAAGGCACATGCTCAGGTGTAGCTGCAGCATCTCTCAGGCAAGGACCCAGGGTGAGGACTGGAGCAAAGGCAGCTCCCAAGTGAAGGGCTGAGCCCCCCATGGGGCTTCTCCCAGCTCCTTTCCCAGCACCCTGCTCCCAGATTGCAGCCACGCTGCATCCCAGCTGGCCTGGAGCACCAGCAGCCAAACCCTCAGAGATGAGATGAGGTTCTGCAGAGGCTGTCAGTGCACCCGGGGTCTGGACCCACTGGTGTCTGGTACCATCTTTCCCAGCAACCAGGAGGGCTGGGGAGGGCAAACTGCTTTTCCCATGCTGCATTTCCCCTGCAAAGCTCCCAGTTCCCTGTGGAACTGCCTGTGCCTGGTGTTCCTGCTGCATGATGCTGGATTTTACAGACACACTGAAGTACCTGCAGTGAGTGCCCCTCGCAGTGTTCTTTCTCAGCTACAGCTTTTGGGAGTAGCATAAAACTGATATCTTGGCCACGGCCATTATGTCCCCCAGCCTGTTCAATAAAAGTAGAGATGGTTCCTACTCTTTCCTCACCGTGTTTCAGCATGGAGAATTTAAGCTCAGAGACAGGAATCACTCCTCTAATTTCTATGCAGAAGGTAACCCTTTTGGTATCTTCATTCTGCAGCTGTCAGTATGGAGTAGGAAATGCTAATGTGTCATTCTCTGTGGTCAAGCCAGCCACATAAGTTTGCTAAAGGAAGTTTTAAAGTCTGGAGCACTGTTGTTCTGTTGCTTTCTTGTAGATATGTGCTGAATTCATGTTCAAGTGAAGGTTAGACTGCTGCTTGTGCTGTGCTGCTTTGGAAATGCAACCATTTGCTCTTAGTGCAAGCACTTGGTCAGAGAAAAAGCAAAATCAACCATAAAATATAACTAGAAGATATACAATATGCTACTTTTGTTAATGAGATACTACCCAATGCTATTTGCATGTGTATCAAAAATATGCAAGAGAACTCAGTCTTACTCTCAGCATCTGCAAAACCACTGTGCAATTATGAAGCAAAGGTGATACTGTCCTAGACCTGTGTCTTTGAATACTTTGCTCTGTGTTCATGAGACACTCAGAGAACAATCTAGGAGAGGACATGGCAGAAAACAGCCTATAACATCCTCATTCAGCTGTAGTAGCAGCACAGCTCTCGTCTCCTCCTCTGGGGCCACCCTAGTATCTCATGAGAGCTCAATGGATGGGCTCACAGTGAGACATAATGCACCATGATTGTCACTGTCTAGAGACATTCTGGAGGCTCTGTCAACACCATCTGAGGCTTCTTAATGTTCCCAGTACTTCAGCAAATCAGACTAATCACTTTCTGCTTAAATGAGAACACAGAAAGTTCATTAACATCATCCCTATGTGTTTTATTTGTTGAGAGCAAGCTAACCCCCTTGTACCTCTGCCTGCAGAACAGATGTTCAGAGCTGTATGGCATGGTGTAAACATGCAGTGGTGTGTGGTGTGCCATGGCTGCAGCTTTATGGGTGGGATGGGAAGGTCAGACCTCCCTCTGTTCTCCCAGTGAAGGATTTCAGGGTATTAGTGATACTCAGAAAAAAACTATGCTGGAAATGCAGACTCGTTTTCAGCCTGTTGTAAAAACATGATTTATTCACTGCAAAAAACAAGAAAACAAGAAAAAACAACTCTTTTCATCTTTGCTTTGCTAGAGAGAAATGAGAAGTAACATTAAACTAAGGTAGTTCTTAAGAACTTAAATAGGAACTCTGTCCGTGAAGCTTCTGGTGTTGCCTTTGGCTAGAACGATTGTAGCTGAAATATAAGGCCCGGTTTTGAAATGTTTTTGAATTCACAAAGACTCAGTGCTGGTCATTATTAAAAAAAAAACCAAACAAACAAACAAAAAAACTCAAAAGAAAACCAAAACATCATTGTGTCTATGGAAGGGAGAGAAGAAACACTGAAGAAAAGTTCTAAGCATCTAAGTAAGACATTGAAGATGGTAGTGAATAGCAGCAGAACATTTCTTATAACATTGATAAGGAGGAAAAACCTGGTGTGACATTGTGTATGGAGCTGACAAAGCTCCTCTCTTCAGCCTGGAAAACCAGAGCTTGCAAAAACTTAGAAATTAACATTTTTAGACAACTTTTAGGAAAATGTTACCTATGAGAGGGGCAGAGATTGCACAGGGAAAGGCAGGTAGAGCAGGGCTCAAACTCTGCAACAGGCTTCAAAATGTCAGGAATCTCAAAATTATTGAACTGTTGTTAACAAATTAAGAGATCATGCCATGTTCTAATGACAAAACAATCCCAATCCGTTTGCCCAGTAATTTGAAGAACTTAATTTGGTTTTAGATCATATAGCAGTAAGTAGCTTGATGAGCCAGCTACCACAGCAGGTAAGTTGGCTGGCCAAGAGGTGTCTGGTTTATGACCAAAGGCTGGAAGTCTTGTTGCTGTGTCTGCAACATGTCACCCTGGAGTGACATGTTGAGTTACATTGTAAACCTCATTACCAAATTTGCAGGTTATTTGCAGTTTGTGGTTTGCATTGATTTTGTATGCTTAATGCATTTCAAGTTCCTGATTTTTTGTGGAATTTAATTCACAAAATACCATGGGATTTTTTAAATTTCACCTTTTTAAATAAATTTCACCTATTTTTAAAATTTCACCTACCTCTGGATCAAAATATGTAAATTGTGCAATGTGACATCCTGTCTTATCTGGAGGTATAAACACTTGAGAATCTTCCCATTTTCATGTCAGTGACATACACTTGGTTGAAAAATCAGAATCTCTGATATCTCTCATTTGACATGCAATACATTTGGTTTGGGTGAAGGGAAATTTCTCAGTGCCCTTAAATCAGTTTTATTTCAGATGTTTAAGGGAATTATGATAGCTGCATTGATGTCATTCCAATGTGTTACTGAACAAGCTGTTCAGAGGCCACGTGCTCCATCCTGTGCCCAGGCACGTTCTTGCTGCATAGAAGATACATGCATGTGTGTTGTGCTTTGTTGGTTTTGTGCTTTGTTGGTGTTGTGCTCATAAGCACAACAAGTCACAAGATTGTGACACCTGAGAGCCAGGTCTGTAATGAAAACAGGGCTACCAAGAATCTGAGGTAGGACAAAAAGAGCTTTCCAGAAGCTCAGGTTAACTACAGACCAAGGTCTAGTTCACACAGATGAAAATGTTTGCATTCATTTTGACACACCAAAACATTGTCTTTCAGTAGTACAGATATGAAAAACTGAAATTATGTGAGCATATGTAAGCCTTCCATGGAAAATTTTGATTTTTCTGGAAATTGTATTTCATATTTCAAAGACAACGTTCCTTGAGTGGTATATTCCCAACCTCACAACCCACTCTCTCACAGTCTGTCTGAATCTTAGTGTTACCATCTGGCACCCAGTTGGAGAACCCCAAAGGCTTGTGCTTTTTTAATGTTACTATTTAATATTTATGAGTAAGACAACTTGATAATATATTTGGCTAATTAGTTTTTTTAATTCCGTGTCCAGAAAATTCTTTGGAAATCTGATGCAAAACTTTGTGCAGAAGTGAGCAGGAAACTGCTTTCAACCTGAAATAAAGAAGAAATCTAAAGTACAAATGCTGCACACAGCCACACTGCAAAGGGAAACTCTTCTGCAACATGCTGGGTTGATCATGTAAGGTTTCAGGTCCCAAGTGGGAAGTGGCAAGCAATCAGGCAATTAAAACTTTGGGCTCCCAAATCAGAAACAGCTATTATGATGTTCTGGTTGTAAATTACTGCTTTCAAGTGCAATGGGTATTGTCATAGTTGGGCCAGCCCTCTCTCTTCCATGCCCATGAAAAATATGTCTGCTTTTTAAAGGACAACCATATAGAAAATTCTGATTGAAAATAAATCAAAATAATACTTGTTTTATAAATGGTGCCACAGTGTATCCTATCATTCCGGTGCCTCAGTCCCCACACAGAGTGTGGCTGCTAGGAATGGTGACAACCAAGGCTCATCAGCAGGTGATGCAGCACTGTAGAAGCAGCAAAGCAGCTGAAGTGGAGGATCCTCCACTATTCACTTTTCAGAGTTAGGTCTGTTCAGATTAGAGTTAATCAAACCTGCTAGAGCAGCCATCTCCACCCAGTGTGTTACTTGAAGCTGCCCAGAGAAAAGCTATATTGCAACCTGTACTTCTGCCCTCCTTGCCTCTCATCCTACCACTCCTGTGAGCAGCACATGAAGATGTTTCACACAGATGACAGCACTATTCTGCTCTTCTTCCATCCCTACCTATATGAGGCCTCACACATGAAACAGGCCCCATTTCTGCCCCTGCTCATTCTGTTCCTGCTTGCTTGTGGATGGCACCATGGTACTTGCTTCTCTGCCCCATCCCAATTTCATGTCTGATCATCAGAAGAACAAAGAAACCTTATGAGGGGAAATTTCACTCTCAGTACTGCAGCTCCTTTTCATGAGTGTTCTCAAAAAACTGAAACCCTGCCTTCATAGACTTCCTTTTTTTCTGGGGCCTCCTGGGCTGCCTTCACTGCTGCTGTTTCTTTACCTTTGAGTGAGAGGAGGCTTGGAGCTGGGAGATAAGCTCAGGCACATTTTCCATCAGACAAGGGATGACAAGAAGTAGGTTCAAAATGCCTTTGTGAGGCAGTCCCTACTCCTGCTTCCATCCCCAGTGAGGGGACAGCTTTTTTCCCCAGCCTCTTCTTCTCCCTTCTCTAAGAAGAATGATCCATAAATATTGCTTCATCAGTAACTAAAACACTTAGAGCTGGTGGATGACTTAGGGTGGCAGCAATTATGAAGGGGGGATATTTGGCCCTGTATATTGTGCAGGAAGCTCTTCTGTTGCAGGTGCTCATGTTACTTTGAGATCATAATGTTGTTGAATGAGTACTCAGGACATGTTGGAGGACTTCCCAGTCCATTGTTTGTATCTCTGTGCTCTCAATGTTTGGAGCACATTATGTGCCTGTCATGACATTATTCAGTTTCATGTGAAAGGAATCTATTCACTGTGCTAGGGCCTGATTCCCACCTGCACCAGGGTGTGGGGAGAGAGGACTATCAAGGAATCCACAAGTGCCCCACTTCTCCAAGCTGAGGTCAGCCAACATTTCTGATGCCTTGAAGAGCCAAGGCCTTGAGAAGTTGTTGTTGTTGGCTATCATGGGGTGGTTCAAAGCATCTCAGATGGGAGGCAATCAAACACTCAATCTCCGCTGGCCTCTTGGCAATACTGCCAAGTGTAACTATTTTGGATTCCCCTTAAATTGTCTACTGCTGAGCTATTTGGTATTTCGAGAAAAAATAGTGAGCACTTACATTTTTTATACACAAAGTCATCATAATTTGTGAAATATTTACTGAAATAACACTGGCCTTTGGAAATCAGTTCTGAACATCCCTAAAAAAATTTTTTAAAGTCTTCCACGTTGATGATTGTTTGGCTCAGAAAAAGGCTATGATTCTCTTAATGCAGCAGAGAACTGTGGAGGGTGTTAACAGTTCTATGTCTTACAGTAGAGATCCTGGGTTGTTACTGGAATCCTGCTATAAGCTCGTATTAATTAATAACTGCAGATTTTAATGAATATTTATTATTCGTAGCAGCCTTAGATGCATAAAAATCCAAACCTGATTCTTTAAAGTGAAAGGACAGCCACTGACTTCATTGGAAGTTGGCTCAGATTCTTAGAGACTGCAGGCACCTATATATTACTTTAATAGAGCCACATTTCAGAGTGCAACACAATTTAACAGATTTACATTGCATAACAAAGAATGTACTATTTTCTAAGAGCAGCATAAATACTAAAGCTACCTTTGGTAGAGTGTGTGCAGAGAAAATGAGAAAGGAACAGATGGGGAAGCATTTACATAGAAGATGGCAGGCAATTTCATTTTTTCTATTGGCATGCTAATTAATGATCTTTCCAAAGAAGGAATGCTGTATATATCTCCTAAAGGAAGGATAATAGCAAGGTCAGATGTATCTGCCAAACTATGTGGGAATTTGAATGCACAACTATTGCAGAATCCTGTGTCAGATTAATAACCTGTTCTAAAGAAAAAAATTTAAAGACTTGGTAAATACCATTTGAAATGCAGTGGCAAGATAGAAGGGCGATGCATTGGAATTTCAAGTAACAGAACTTGAACTCTTGAGCTGTCCTGGATCATGCAGTTTAAATCTATTGCCCAGCATGGATGTTGAAAAGCAGGGAGTAAAGCTGGCATTTTCTCCTCTTTCTCTAGCTTGTGGATGTCTTTGAAGGTGTCCATGGTTTAGCTTAGAAATACTTTTTGAAAGACTTCAAAGGGTTCAGTATAGCTGAGATAAACATTTGAAATAGGAGAGGCTTTTATATAGCTTAGATTAATAGTCATAATATGAGCAGTACTTGATGTAAATGAAAGCTGTGCAGTGTTAGTAAGTTACCAGTGATTTTGTCTGGCCCAGGAGCATGGCTTGCAACAACCAGGTACCTGGAGTTGCAGTGCCTGGAGTACTGCTCAGTTAGGGAGTGTCTTGGTGCTATACACAATCCAAACCCATGGCAGTGTAAGATTTTTTTCCTTTTTTGTAAAATATGTGCTGAAATCATCTAAGGTCACCCCAGATTCTCCATCACCAGCTTTGTCTGACCACGAGGCTGCAGTGGCTGCTTGTGTTTCTGCCTTCTCTCCAGCCTCATCTCTCTCCTTATCTCGCAGTCTCTGACATTTTGGCTCTTTTCCTGTGATCTCTGTTGACTTTCTGTCCCTGCAGCTGAGCCCCTGAGAATTCAGGGCTTTGGCATATCTGGCTGTGCTACATTATGTTATTTAATGCATGGAGATTATAAACTTAAGATACACTATGACTGGAGACCAGTTAGAAAACATGTTGAATAGTATGAATGCAAGGAGAGTTTAAAAAGATGTACTTCAGGGAAAAGACCACAGGGCCATGCTGTGTCTTACTGGTTGGCTCGGGACTGTGATTCTGGGAAGAGTTTGTTCTGTAATGTCTGTAGGAAATCTTATCTTGCTCAGTGCCTAAATTTCTGTCTGTTAAACTGAGTGAAGAACTGCTTGTTCAGAGCAGGTATTTGATCCTCCTTTGGAGCAGTTCCACTTGTAAATAGCTCCGGGCTAAATTCACAAGGAAGACTGAGATGAAGTCCCAGATGCAGAGCAGGAGCAGCCCTCTGACAGCCTCCCTGGAAGCTCTGAAGCTGGGCTTGAGCAGAGCCATGGGTGCCTTGGCAGGATGGAGCTACCTGGTTTCTCTGCCTCACATGGTAGGACTTGGGAGCTCCATCTTTTCCTGCTGTTTTCCATACTAGCTGAGGCTTTTCTGCACAGGGAATTTTTAATGACTTCTCTTCCGTCAGCCTTTAGTGGAAAGCTGGGCACATGAATTTCATATCCAGAAATGACCTTTGCAGCACCAGGACAAAACTCCATGTTCTTCTGCAAATAAATCCTAAGGAAACAAAGGGACAAAAAGGTGCAGAGTTGGGAATAAAGAATCTAAACAATAGTAGCACAAATGTGATCATCAGAAGTAACAGCTGACAAAATACTTCATTAAAGTCTATTAGTGAGTATTCTCACCTCATCAGCTGGAAAACAGTCCCCATCCCAGCATTTAAAAAGAAAGAATTTAGATGAAAGAAATTAACATCATTATTTTGTTCTGTACTTTCAGTAATAGATGAGATTCATTAACAAAATGTGACAAGTAGGATTCAGACATGTGCATACACTGAAAAAAATGAATGAATACAGATAGAAATGCAGCAAGGCGAGCAATGAAAATTCATTTTACACCTTGAGACTGCAGATGTTATGTACTGTGTAGTGTTATATTAGTGCGAGAAGGTGCAAATTCTAAGCATTGCATGAGCAAACAGGCTAAAAACTCCTGCAATAAAGTTTCTGAAATATTTTTAGAGAATAAATTTAGAGGTAAGGGTGGCTGTTAGCTTGACTGAGTTAGCATCTAACTTAATAGAAAATGAGACACTGGCAATAAAATTAATAATGCTGTTTAATTACAGTCATGACCTTTACTAATTGCTGCATTATGGCTTGTTATTGCAAGAGATTTATTCTGTTTACTGAAACAATTGGGTTTTTTCCTCTGCCAAAACCGCTAAGCTTTGGAATGGGAAAATGTCTGTTTGATACCTGGGTTTTGTATCCGCTGCTGTGCAATGTCTTGTCCAATTCTGCTGTAAATATCTTCAAGTATTGTTTTGTGAGAAATGCACTGAAAGGTCATGCTAAAACCTGAAATACTAATTATTCTTACCTTTGGAAGCATACCAAATGGCTATTCTGCATCTTCTGCTGTTACTCCTCTGTAATCCCCCCTGCCTCAGTTTCCCTCCAACCTCTCTTTCTCACTTGGTTCTTTCTGAGGCGTGTGTGGAGTGAAGAGAAAGCTCATTTAAATGAGCTATGGCAGAATGTAAATCCCAGCCTTTCTGGAAGCTGAACTCTATGGAGAGACTTGAAAATAAGTAGTTTACCTATATGAATAAAACATAAGGAATTATTTTTAGAAGCTTGACTGTTCTGGCAGACCCAGTAATTTTTTAGCTAATCTCACCAATGGTCCTCCTGAGCCAAGGGCTACCCCCCTCTCATCCAGAACTCGGACAATAATATCACTGATGACAAAACTTCAACTTTGATGGAATTTGCTACCTTTTAGCCAAGCACATTCCCCTGAGCTCTTCAGGCTCCTTTCAGAGGCAGTCTCCCTTAGATAAGGTACCTTGGCCAAACTTTAAAAAACTCATTCAGGTTATTTAATTGAACCTCTTGCTCTTTCAAGGAGATACTTCTTATACTCAAAGACTTAATAAGTCTCCTGGTCTAGACAGTTCCCTCTCTGATCATTACAAGAGGCAGGACCATTAATATCAGCTTATCAAGTTTTGCTGCCTTGTCATATTTTCCTTTCTTTTAATTTTACTGGAAGTGTTATATTAGCACAGTACTTCTGAAGAAATATTAGAATTTTTTGCCTGATTTTCTTTCTGACTGTTCATATTTTCAAGACAGGTTTGTTTCTCAGCCTAATGCAGCAACAATATTTTTATTTCCTTCTGAATGGATAGAAAACACACTCCAACTGTGATGGCTTCCAAGGGGATCCTTGTTGGAGTCTAATGGATGCAGCCAGACATAGAATTTTTTCTGAATCTTTGGTTTTCAAAAGTAGCTGGGCTGAGCTTGGCAGATTTACTTATCTGGTGATTTGTGTGCACATAACAAATTTGGAGTTTGTATAGAGCATGGATGTTGTGTGGTCTCTTGAGCCATTCCCAAACTCATTGATTATAGGGGGAGAGCAGTGTGGTCTGTAGCTTCCAATGGCAAAACTGATCTCTCTAAGGATCCTCTTCATCACTAAATGTCATGGCTAAATTCCATTGGTAACAGAAGAGTGGCAGCTTCAAAGAAACAAACTGGCCAAGAGATCCAACAGGGAAGCTTTTTTCAGTCATTCCACTTATCTACTGAATAGATTGCATCCATCTTTTGATACTTGTACAAATCAACAAAAGTGGTAAAAATTGCCCAGTAATGCTTCTGACATTATCTTCTCAGAAAGATGAAATCCATGCTCTTTCAGAGGACTCAGCAGGACACTGCCTTTTTCTTGTTCCCTTTACTGTTCATTGTATTCAGAATGGAATTAATGATTTTCTCAAAGGCTTATTCCTTTCAAAAATCAGTTCAGAAAAATCATCTGTCTTGGCAAAACAGCTAGAAATCCTCCAAAATAGGCCTTTCTAGCTAATGGATTGCTCCTTGACCTTTCATGACTTTCATAAGCACTTCAGCTAAGAGGAGCTAGTTCTCAGCCTACAGAAATGCAGAAATGTTGGTCCCAGTGTGCAGGTGAAGGCAGTGTAACAAATGTGCATTACTTCCCACACAAACGATGAGTTTTTCCACATGAATGTTAGTCTTGAACTTCCTCATTGTGGCTTCAAATACTTGAAGGTTTTGATGGATGCAGGTAGGGGAAAAAAAAGAAAAAAAAAAGTGGAAGTTTTATGTCTATAGATAGGAATTGTCATCTCCCACTCTAAATAGGGGAGAAGGCTGTGTTCTATTTTGGGAGATACTCTGTCCCAGATAACCATATTCCTTCTGTATGTCCTCACTTTGTCAGGACCAAGTGTCTTTCCTATTGGCACCTCTCTTTGCTTTTCAACAGCCTCCCCCCTCCCAGAACCTTCACTTACTCATATCCTTCTCACCATGCTGCTTTATCACTGTTTCCTTGAGAATCCCTATTTCTTCCCTGGCCTTCAGTCTCCTCAGTTGTCTCCTCAGGATCTTTCTTATCCCCTATCTTTAGCTCCAGGCTTGCCTTCCTATCCCTCCTCATAAATTCCTTCTCTCTGCCTCTTCTCCCTCCCTGCTCAGTGGGAAGGCTCAGGTAGAGGCAAACATATGTTCTGCAGTCCTGTGCCTTTGGGTGTACCCAGCACCCCCCAGCCTGGGCTTTTATTGCTATTTTTTTTACTGCTGGCAGGTTATCTACTGCCCTCAGGCACAGCAGCCCTGCACTACAAAGGTGGGTTTGAGGAGGTAGGGGATGGCATGATGAGGCAGCCAGAAATTTCATGCCAGATTTTGCACAGAATCCTAGAACTGAATTTTCCATACCTCTCAGTATTTTTATTTTTTTTTCCAAATACTGGCTCAGTGTGTGTGTGCATCCTCTGCCCCTTACCCATCCCCACTCACTTTCACTGCTGGAACAGCTGATTGTGGACTTGCTTTGGAGACTGTAAACGTACTGTGTTAGGCTGCACCAGTAGAGGCCTTTTTTTCATTCTATTTTAATTCTCTGCGTGAAAAAATGCAGTCAAAATATTCAGTTTCATGCAAATCAGACACTTGGCTATGCAGGTGACACAAAAAATTCTCCAAGTGCTATTTCTGAGATAAACAGTCTCTTGTATGCCATTTTCCTGCTCAGGTCTGCCCGTGCACTCTCACAGGACTGGGCTTAGTCCAACCAGTTTCTCTTGTGGAGCAGAAAAACAATTCTAGCAAATGCTTGCTCTTGAAGAGAGGCCGCACAGGTGTGGGGGGTGAGCTATAAAATTGTCAGTGTTATATATAGCTGACCTTGATCAATCAAATTGTCCCTAAATGGGGGCACATCCCAACCTTCCAACTGTGTTTCTGCAGTGTATTTAGCATTTCAATGATGCTTGATAGTTTGAGATGCCTTACTTAATACTAAGTGCAACATGCAAAGTAGTCTGATACTCAGAATTGTAGTTCCCTTTTTGATTGCTTGTGCTGGACCATATGTATTCTGATAGGTTCAGGATAAAATGTTGAAAATGTTGATTTATTACATACTGTAATAAATTTTCTCTCCTTTTTTTCCTCCTTTTTAACTGGTACATACCATGCAGTACTTTAGCTCATAAAATGTTAAAAAGACATCTACTGAATTGTAGAATCACAGAGTGGTTTGGGTTGGAAGGTACCTTACAGATCATCCAGTTCCAACCCCCCTGCATGGGCAGGAACACCTCCCACTAGATCAGGTTGCTCAAAGCCCCATCCAGCCTGGCCTGGAATACTTTCAGGGAGGGGACAGTCACCTGTAGACAGCATGAAAAATGTTCACCTTTTCATTGTGTCTGAAGTAGTAGTGGGAGCCCACTCTTGACTCCCAAAATCTGTGATGCCCATTTCTTCTCTCCACATACTGAAAATCTCTTTTAAAAGAAAAAGGCTTCTCAATAGGAAGGGGACAGGAAAGACATTCTTTTCTTGTAATAATATGGACTCAGATTGGGCTCCATGGCCAAGGCTTATACAACTTGTGGTGAAAATTAGCATAGGAATTACCAGATCAGAATGTCACAGACAAATTCTCCATCTGGTCCAGTGTTCTGTTTCCAGAAGTGACTTACACCAGATGCTTCAAGGAAGGAATAAAATAATAAGCATTTAGAGAGTGCTATAAGTAGCCTCACCAACCACTACCATGGTCATTGGGCAGCTGGTAGGACATTTAGTGGCAGAAGGAGTCTGCCAACATTTCTGCTTTTCTAGTATGTAGAGCAAAGAAATATAGTATAAATCTAGTATATAGAGCAAACCACTTCCCTGTGGGTTATCAATGTCTGCAATACCCAGCCCTGTGCTCATCCTCCCTCCCATGCACACCTGCACCCAGATGCACACACAAATCTTGTTCTCCAAGTGCAAAAAAATGTGCAAGGGTTGCAACACAATGGATTTTATCAGAGGTTAAAAGTTACTCGGAAGGCTTACGGGACAGAATTAGTTTTAATCAAGCTAAGACATTTCCATCTGATGTAGTCACACCAGGCTCCCTTTATAATGGAAAGAGCAGTACCAGGACTTTGAGGTCGTGAGTCCTCTGGCCAGCTTTAGGAGACAAGGACTCCACTGACTCTGTGCTCAGCTGACTGTGAAGGGAGACCAGGATGAGGAGTTCTGATGCAGACCTGCACAGGGCAGATGTCTCTGTTTCACCAAATGAGTCCCACCTTTGGTGGCGAAGCTAATAGTTTTAGAATGATGAAGGGTTTTAAAGAATTAAGATGCAAAATAGTTAAGGCACTTGGGGACATATTTCAGCTCGCCCCTCTCCTTAGCCTCCCTGATTGCCTGGGCAGTAATTATGGCTAAGAGAGTCTAGATGATTATGGGAGTGGGAGAAGGAGCTTTTTACTTTTAACTAGCAGCTCGAAATGATCTGTCTTCATAATGACCAAAATGTGTTAGCAGTAGATGGCCATGAAATGGGTTGATTGCATCCCTAATGGCTGATCACACAGAATGCCCTCTGGATTAACATTAATTGGTCACCTTGGTGGAGACGTTGGATGAAAAATCTGTCTGAACAGAGACAGTGATTTGGCTCCTGTTTCCCTTGTAGAATTTGCCCTTTAGAGGTGGAAAAACCCTGAGGGAATGGTTGCATGACCACCAGCTGCTGATTTAAATGCCTTCTCCTAGTGTGATATCTGCCAAAGTCACTATGTCCGTGTTTGTCCTCATAGTTCTTTATATTTCAATCTATGATTAGTATTTTTTTGGTTTTTATAAATCAATATTTGGTTATATAAAATACAGGTTATATTCTTAGGAGTGGAAACTAGCTTGTTTATTTTCTAAGCGTATTTTGTTTATCTTTCAATTTTTAAGTCCTTGTCTCCCATAATGGGCAAAAAATTGCTTTCAGGTGTTTAAGCAACAATAATGGAAATAATACCAGGGCTGGAAGCCTATTACTGTTCCTAACAACCTGGGTCTGCACAGGATACATCAACAAAAGCAGAAAACTGCAAGGCATGGGATTTTATCACCAATCAATGTCAGAAAGCAACATAAAATAGAAAGAGAAAACACACTCCCCTAAGGAGCAACACACCATTAAATACTGTGTAGAAATCTGTATCTGTACCTAATAAAGGAAAGAAACTGAAACTGTCTTTATAAAAGAACGTGTTACCAGGGCTGAGAATTAATATTATACCATGGATGGAAAATTAATTTGTAAAGTGTAAAACCAGGTGTTGTTTAATGCCATCTTCTTCACAAGGACACAGTGACAGTTTTTATTTATTTGAAGAGTAATTGCAAAGAGGAAAGAACTATCCCTATGTGCTGTGTAGGCATGGCATAAAATAATGAGCTTTAAATTTTTTTTTTTTTTTTTCTGTAGAGGCTGGGATAGATTGTGTACTAGGGTTGTCAGATCTTCATCTGTGGAAGTTTCTAAACTACGGTTGGACAAATATCTGACAGGAATGGCTTAACTCTCCTACTTTGTAAGGTGATTTTTAAAAATAATTTTATTTTTGAGAATCAGGACTTTCTTACAACAAAATGGAATATAATTAGTTGTATTTTGTTATGTGTAGAACAGGTGTTCAGTCCCCTGGTTTCTGACCTCAGCTGAATGACAGAAACTTAGGTGGAAACTGCTGGTGAAGGAGCCAGGATTTCCTTCCCAGTGAACCCACGGGTTTGTATCAGGAGTAGCTCTTGCTGTAGAGCTGCCACATGAATGAGAATGGAAGCTTTCAAGTAGTTGATTTAGAAAACAGAACCAAAGCCTGATTAATTACTAGCCATCTTTACCTGCAATATGAGTTTGTGTAAGAAACTTTTGCCTCTTGGGATGGAGTTTTATGAAGGCATGCATCAGGGATCTTGGATACTGTCTCCTAAACACTCTAGTGAGAATTTGGGAATGTTACTGCTTTTCCCTCTCTAGCTGAGTTCAGCAGGTTTTTTTATACACTGAAGCACAGAACATATGCAGTGCAGGGAAAGAAACTGTTAAATGGCTCATACTGAAACCCTAAAATCTGTAGCTGAGTTTGATGAAGACACTGCTTGCAAAAGGTATAAAACCTATAACAGAGTATTTTGTTCCAGCCAGAGCACCTGCTACTTTCAAGGCTTCTCTCCCACATCGTCTGCAGACTGGAAATCAGCCACTGAGTGTGGCTTTGAATAACTAAGCAATAGGTGCTACTTTTTGCAAGGACTCCATGTCTGCAAGTGGGCACGCTCAAATCTGAGAAAGGACTTTACTTTTGTATTTCTCCAGCAAAGTGTGTAGATGAGGCTGAAGTATTAATTTGAGTTAATATATGCAAATAGTAGAGACCATTAAATATACATTATCTTTTCCTGCTAATGATCTTTAGCACTTGCACACTGCTGTGCTGGGGCTTCTTCCCAGTGCTTTTGCTTGCAAATGGCTGATTCTTGCCCTATGAGGTTTGGTGTTTCCAAGGAGCAGGGGCAGGTTCAGAAGTTCACTTCATCTCTCAGCATGAGGGGCTGGAAGGTAATTCCAGCAAAGAGAGATGCTTGTTCAGCTGTATTGTTAACCAGATCAATGTGCTGGTAAGTGATCTGACTTGCCTTGAAAAATCACCTGAGGAAAGGAGATTAATTTTCTGATCCACCCTCACAGTGTGACCCCACAAGCAGTTGTATTGGCACAGCTGAGGGGACCACACACTGCAGTGTGCTCCACGTTTAAGGGATTAATGTCATTAAAAGCATCTCCTGGATTTGTCTGTTAATTTTATTGAAGTAAAGAGGAGTTCATGCAGAGCCATCTTTGTAGCTCACATGGGCACCATCTGACGAGGCAGTGTGTGGTGGGCAATGGACACCTTCTTCATTAGTCTACTGTTAGAAGCAGTCAGAAGGAAAATACTGTGTGGAAGAGGTTTGGGGGTGGCTTATCTCACTGCTGTGAATGGACAAAGGTTGCCACGCAAAGCCCTGCTTCTGAACATGGAGCAGAATCAGTGTTGCCAGTGGCAAAATGAATAAAATCAGTGCTGGTGGTATGGGAGGAATGGAGCACTTCACTTTCCTGCGGGGTGGCCAGAAGCTGTTGCCATCTTTGGGGACAACATTGAGCAGCTCAGTCTGGGGACATAGGAGAAAAATTTTCACACCTCAACCTTTCTCTTCAGGATTCTGACCATGAGCCACAAATCTCTTGAGGGCAGAGCTGGGCACAACTCCTACCTGTCACTGCCCTGCTGTTTGCACCTGTTTTCATCACAGTACTCAGCTATACTAGGACATGTCCAAACCTCAGCCATTACAAGACCTTCTTGAAATTAGCTGGAGAGTTGGGTGTTTCAGCAGTTCTTCTCCTTTTGCTTCTGGCAGGTGCTGCTCTTGTTTCAATCATACCTTTTTACCTTTTTTGGTTTTTTTAATATTTTACTCCATGGATTTGGGTTCTCTCCTACCTGGTTATTAGTTTGGGCTGTGGCCATTTCCAGAGTCAGTGCATGAATCACTGTGTGACTGTGCTCCTCTCACTCATGACACCTTCATGAGCAAACTGGGCTGTAGATAGCCATCCTTTTATCTCTGCAACTTTTCTTTGTGGTTGGGGTTTTTTTGGTTTTTTTTGGGGGGGAGGGGGGAGTTGTTGTTGGTTTGGTTTGGTTGGCTGGGGTTTTTTTGGTTGGTTGGTTGGTTTTTTTTTTAGTGTTTTCTTTTACTTTGCTTGCCAGTATCCTGCACCTTCCACCTTAGCTGTTACCATGGTCTTGTGCATATATTGCTTCTGTTAAGTCTTAAGGAAATTGTGTTGTCCTCCAAATTAATCCTGTTAACATTGATGGGGTATGTTTAAACAACTAAGCAGCTGTTCCTTTCTGGGAGTCAGAGAATCACAGAAAGTTAGGAGTTGGAAGGGATCTCGAAAGATCATCAAATCCAACGAGTCTCCATCGAATCAGGATTCCTGGAAAAGATGTAAAGGCTGATGGAGGCTGTTAGGAGTATTCACATGATGATAAACTCTAGTCTGTGACCCAATGTACAAGTAATGCTCTGGTGGCATATGGACCCATGGACTAACATAGGTAGATAATGAAAGTTAGAAAAGTCCTAAGACCTTCATGGGGCAGTGAATGCTCACCAGGACAAGAAGGTCTGACAAGAGTGCACAGTGCAACTGAGCATCAGGTCCAGCATGCAAAGCTGTGTGCCTAAGTCTGTCATGAGACCTCTGAGGCCAGGATACATCTGTCAGGTGACAGTATAATGTGGGAGCTGGAAATAAGACTTGTAGATCATTCACCTGAGCAGGAAAAGGCCACTTTTTCTTTGGTATTCAAAATGCCACAAGTATTTCATGCCAGATTTTCCCCTTGTGGTAGAATTACGTATTTCAGCTTTTTGACTATTGTTTTATGACTTGCTGCACTAGAAAAGCTCTCTTACAGCAGCTGCATGGATTTCTTTTTTGCCAGCTACTCAGAGGAATAAGAAATTGTTAGCAGCTTTTCAGGGTAGTTTTCTTCCCTTGTACTGCAGAAACACTATTGTCCTGCCCCACTCATAAACTACTCCACTGTGATCTTAGTACTGTGTATAACTTTCTCTTTTCTGTCCCTATTAGAAAGCAGTCTAGAGTTAGATGGTCACAAGCCATCATCTTATTTTCAGCTTACATTTGTCCTTTCTTGCTTATATATATCTGTCCTGTGTCAGTGCTAACCTTAGGTTTAAAAGCTCTTCTTCCCCATTTCTGCTTCCTTCCCCAGTGTATTTATAGATGGCAGTCATTTTCCCCCTTAGCCTTACTTTAATGAGGCTCCTGTAGTTTCTCTCACAGGACAGGTTGTCCATTTCCCCAGTTGCCTGCCAGACAGTATTTGCATCCTTTACAGTTTGCCTTTCATTTGACCAAAGCTGTACCCACTACCCAAATGAGGTGTCAGCAATACTCTTTGATTTCCTAGTAATGCATCTCAGTCTTTACTGGGAAGTAAAGACTTTCCCAGCATTGAATTGCAGATTACTTTTTCACTGCCTTTCACACCGGTGGTTTACAATCCTGTGATCGATTACCACGATTAAGTAGTCTTCCTCTTCTGTTAATTTGGTGTCTGCTATAGGAACCTGATCATACTTACAGGAATACACATATAGTGCTATTACTCTCAGTATATACAGCTGAGATGAGATTTTGAGCTTGCAGTAAATATTCTGGGATGATTCTACTCCATAATGTTTAAATAAATTGATGAGTAAAAGCTGAGCGTTTCACCTTGCTGGAAGCAAAGCAGCAAATCCTGCAGCTGCAGCTCTTGCTGGGTAGCACAAAGAGCATATTAATGTGTAACACACCAAGGCAGCCAAATGGAGAAAACTAGTATTGAAGAATGAACATGTAAGAATTTGAGGAGGATTTGATAGTTTTCATATCCAAAGTGTTGTGTTGCCTTTTTGACATAACATCAATGGGATTTTTTTGTACCTGTTTCTCTCCCTTTCTTTATCTGACTGTTTCTTTCAAAGTGCTGGTCATGTGGTAGAAGTTCTACATTTCAATGAAGAGATGACCAGGAGTTAGACTGATGCCTTATACTAGGTTTAAGGAGAAATATTTTGATGTCAGCGTTGTTGGAAAAGAGGATGGAGGACACAAGGGAGTGATTTGCTCATCAGTTGCTTTGCTATACTCTGACCTTCTGCAGCTTCTTCACCTGCTCAGTGATACCTTGGAGATGCCAGTGCTTTGACATTTCTGGGCTTCAGATTTCTTAAATCTAGTAAAAAGTTGCTCTCCTGAAGTGCACCTGTCAGTGTAATGAGAGTAGTGAATGAACTATGGCAGTTTATTTATGAATTAGGTTTTTAAGACACTATTCAGCATATTACAATGTCAAAACCCCATAAATTGGTGAAAGTGTTTTGGGTGTAATTCAGTTAAAGCATTTCTCTTGGCTTCTAACCATAAAAATTCAAACTACAGCAAGAAAGCCACAAGGTAGAGCCACATTTGGCTTGACCTTTTTCTGGACGTGCAATGCTATTTATAAATCCAAATCATTCCAGGTGAAAGGAATGTCCTAAACGGCCTCACTTATTATAGTATGTAAAGTCAGAACCTCACATCCGTCTTTTCATGAATAGGAAATATAAAGCAGATTTCTTCTAGTCCTTAGAGGAACCTGTTCAAGAAATGACTCAATTTCATTTTGGATATTACTGAAGTCTAGGAAAATGCATCTTCATCTGTAGTGGTGCAAAAGTGCTGTAGTGGTGTCTAGTGGTGCAAAAGCCAATGTAGAGAAGAGGAGAATGGCACCAAAACAATGACCCAGCACTTTCTGGGCAGGGAAGTGGTGTCAGCATCAAGCTGTCAGCCTTCTTTTGGTCAGAAGCCCAGTTGCATGCAGAATTCATACATCTGCACCTCAACTGCACCTGCAAGCTGGAGCATTTGCTCCCATAGCAGCACTTGTCTGCATTTAGCTTAACTGCAAGCACCACATAACATCAAGAAGAGTTTCTAAAAATTCTCTTACATCCAACTACTTGTAAACTAAGCTAACTAAGAAAAAAGAAACTAAGGGATTTAAAATGTTCTTATCTTTCTTTTAAGTGGCAAGGAGATTAAGAGGCTATTGTCAGAGTGACTGAAAATTAAATGTGAAAAATTAAAATTTCAAATACTGTTGTTTGACAATTGAGAAGGTGATTACAAAGGGGGGATTGAAGTGCTAACAAAAAAAACTAATGACATAAAGGTAGTCCTTTTAGATAAAAAGAAGAAATGAGTCACTTTTTATTCTTTATTAAACAAAGGTCTGATTCCACTGCTATTAAAATTAATGGAGAATGTTCCTAGTGGAACACCATTAGGACTTTGACATCAATTTTGAGATTAAAATGATCAAATAGATGCCTGAGGCCAGTCTGTCACATCTGAGAGCAGTACATAACTGCTGCCAGTTGCAACCAAACATGGTATCGACATTTGAAATGGAGCTTTACATTTAATTAAACATCTCATGACCCTTAGAAAGTGTGGGTTGAGTCCTGAATGACTGGTCAATGCACATCCCCATCAAGGTTTTTCTATACTATGAGAGTAATGACACATTGCACAAGTAGCACCTTGCAGCTTCAGACCCTTCTGTCCAGACCTTTCCTTGCAGAGGGCAAGTTTCATAAAGGCTGCAGCAGTATGGACTGTAATATCAAATGTCACCTTATCTGCAGTGTAATCTGATTGAATGCACGCTGCGCAGTATTGTAAGGTGGAAAGAGAAGATTTCTGTGATACCATTAACACTAAGTTAAAGATCTAGGGTGACACAAAGGGACAAAGGAAGCAGTATAATTCATATGAGAATCTGGTTGTAACCACTCTGTTGTTGTGGAGAGAGCCACTCTGTGCACAAGAAATTCAAAGCAAATGCTTTAGATGTATCTCTGCTGCATAAATTCCAGCCACCTGGGTTATTACACTGCCAGGCTTTAAATTAGAGCTGACAATTTAAAAGTGTGTCCTCTCCCCAGTCACATCTGCAGAGATGGCTCTTTGTGCACCACAGCACCACAGGCGATCAGCTTTGAAGTTGTAGATGCCTGTAACAAATCACAGTGTTTGTCAAACACACTTACTTTCTCATTCCAGCAATGGACTTGAAATATGGTGGGGTTTTATATGTTTAACCAGAGAGATATATTTCACTCACTTTGTGCTTTGTTTTCCATTTCCTGAAACTATAAAAGGGAGTATCAGAAGCCCATGTGGATGAATGATAAAACCAAAGGGCCCTTCTCACTTGTAGCAACGTGAGGCCTGGGAAAGATGAACTGTGATCAAAATGTTTCTATGGTTGGGACTTTGTATGGGACCTTCCTCCTGTGTAGAGTCTCTCACTGATGCCTTTCTATTAGAATAGAAATCAATACAATATCCTGAGTAGTTCATTGATTTTCAAGAAACTAAACAAATTGTATCTTTGAGACTTCTATTTTATATGATTTATTATTACTACTTGAAAAAAGTACAAAGGGTTAAAAATCACTTGGGAGGAATGAAGGTATGCATGCTTACTCCATTATACAAGCCTTACATCCTAAGGAAACCACAAAAATAAAGTAGGAAACACTATGTGAGGTATTTCTCAGCATCATTCTGTTGCAGCATGCTGCAGACATTTTTGTGATATCATGTAATTTCCATATATCTTAAGTAGCTTTCAATTTTGGGGGGATAGGATTAAAACAATCCCTTTCTAAAGACTCATCGTGACAGTGCTTTAAAGTGCCATGACTGTCAGCTCACAAGTCTTCTTAAATTTGGATGGCTGACAGAAGAGCATCTCTTTTTTTTTTGCTGACCTAAATTGAGTATTGGATGGATCAAGACTTCTCCCTCTATGATCTCAAAGGAGGGATTTTATTTTAGTTTTTTTTTTTAATGTTATGTTTGGCTATTGGTTACTTTATGCTGAGCTGTGAACTGTGTGGTTATTGGAAGCAGTATTAAAAGCCAGGGAGTGCTTCTGTTTTCAAGAATATCTATCAGTCTACTGTTTTAGGCACCTGACTGCTTGTAGAATATATTTACAGCCATATAGGATACATATTTGACCTGCAGACATCAGAGATGAACAAACCCAAATTGTCCAGAGTGAAGAGATTAAAAAAACTATGGAGGGTGAGTTGAAAATGTGCATTAGTCTATTAGAAAACTTGCAGTGGTTAAAAATAATTGACAAGCAGTTAATTTTGATGTTTGCAGACAAGCAGTCTTGCTGCATGCGAGTTATTTGGTCAGACTTTTCATTGCAGGGTTTGATTGTATGTTTATTTTTTTGCAGATTAGTTGCATCTCTGCAAATTTCTTGAGTCATTAAGCATTCAGGCTAATTTGACTTTTCTGAAAAGTTGCAGAGAATTTGAAACAACACCAGCATTTATACAGTAAAAACCCTTGAGGAAACTAAGTTAAACAGATTTCCTTAGTGGCCTTCAAAAATGCTATTTAAGGGTGGATGAATATAAAAAAAGCATAACAAAACCCCCCTTGTTTCCCCTCAGGGTGTATTTTAAAGGTGAGATTTATTGTAGAGCTGAACTATATGGAAAATGCTTAAAGCCCATTTAGCATTGGAATCAAGCATGATGGACAAATGAATTAAATAATAATAAAGGGAATATTTATAAACAATTGCATATCTCGTAGGTTGGAAATAAAACTATAGAGAAATTGAACAGGTGATTCTTTATCAAATATGAAGTTAATTGTGTGCAACAAGTAAAATGAGGATCTCTCCGGTGTCTCATAAACTGTTTTTATGGGTTTTCTTGAGAAGTTTCGGGTCAGTTTTCCCCATAGTTAACTATGATACAGGAAGTAGTAATTTAAAAAATAATTTTATTTGGATATTTGCAGACGATCAGGCTCTGATTTTAATTAATTAAGTTACATAAATTATCTTATATTATTAGTCAAATAATGTGTTGTTTTCCATCTAAAAATCTGCTGAGATCTGCTGAGTTGCTTCCTATTAATACTGATTTGACTATTTAAATCTAGCTTTGATACAAGGTTACATCAATGATGAGAAATTGTTGATTTCCATAATATACAGCAATTTATAGTCAGGGCACCGAGTTATAGAGAATTTCCATGTTTATAATTCTGTTTGAAATAGAAGTAATGGCTCTATGATTTTGTTTGTTGAAAAGCGTTATTGCCTGAATGAAAATTATATTTTAATCGTCGCACAAGTTCCATTTGTGCAAACAGGCACAGTTTCCTTAGAAATTAAAGCATATCCATTAAGCATAAGTAATATTATATCATATTAAGTGACATGAGATTATTATCACAGTCAAAGCATACTTCTTAAATGGACTCAAGGAGCGGTTTAGTTTTGAGAGGCGAAATATTCTTCTTGAATAGAAATATTGTATTGCCTATAGCTGTGTTTATTGTTGTGCAGCTAAACACTTTATCCTTTACCTCCTATTTTTAAAAGCTATTAAACTGCAGGCTATCAAGCATCCTTTAATTGATGCATATTCTGTTCTTCTCCCTAAAGCGTTTGTCCCTATTTCATCATTGACGGTATTTGATATTTCAGGGTAATATAGTTCAAAATTAAATTTCTGATGAAGCAAATGTCAGTTTTAAATGCTAATGTTTCTGTTTCCCTACTTCATAATATTCTGGGTAGAAGTATGTCAAAATCTAAAAGAGGGCTTTTAAGATTGGGATTCAAACAAAAGGGATAGACCTTTTATTTTGCAGAGAGTATTATATTTATGCAGGAGATTGTAGGTCTGTGATATGGTGCATGCTCCCTTCCTCCACTTAACTCTCAGCATTAACTTGCTCAGTATTTATGGATATATCAAAATTGCCATTTACCCTGTACTTACCATTAACATCCCCTGCAATAGCTCTCTGTAGCTCTTGCCATCCTTCAGAATACAGTCATTAAAGGAAGAGATTAACAGATAATTAAATTAAATCCTTAATTATTTGGGGACGATGAACTCACTCTGTGATTCCAGAAAGGTACAGAGAGCCTTTTTCACTGGCAGTATAAATTGAAACCAGTGGAGCTATGGTGATTTATATCAGCTTGAGGGTCTGACTCATACTTTTAATTATCTGTTTTCCTTTTAAAAACATATTAATAAAATTTCAATGTAGGAACTGGGTTTTAAAATATGAAGCTTTCAATATATTTTTGAAATATTATATACATTCAGAGGTGGCATTGCTTGAAAAGTATCAGTCATTTGTCACACAAATTAGACTGTCCTTCAGCAAAAGACAGGGAAAATTCACTTTTGTTTATCCATGGTTTTTGACAGCTATGGGAAGCCTCACATTGTTTTCAAGTAAATCTTGATCTGGCCTATATTTTATGTTTATCTCCAAAGTGCTGGTGTGCATCACTGACAGTTAAATCTTCCAAAGTGTTCCACAACCATCCACGCCAGCTGGTGAAGGGCTGGTAGCTAAACACACCTGCAAAAATGGCCAGCTTGGCTAATTAAGGACCAAAGCTGAATTTACTGGGGAAAACCAAACCAAAACAAAAAACAAAAAACCAAAACAAACAGGAAAATTAATTGCAGGATTGAACCTAGCAGCCACAATAAGCCATCAGTCTATCTGTATCCAATTTTGCCTACATTTGCTTGAAAAAAATCTCTCTACAGTCATTATAAAGAAGATTACAGATTACAATATTTAATGGGCATGCTGGGCTTTCATGAGGACTGAAGATTATAATATTTAACTTACATACTGAGCTGTTTTGAGAGCTCATAACTAATGGTTGTTAATAATGGCAGAGATATTTGGTTAGCAATTGAACCAAGGTTGGAAGGAACACTGTGCCAAGTTTTGTTAGTAATAAAGTGCAAAGCAATCATCATGAAAACATGAACATTTATATGAAAGTGTATAATGGCTACTTTAAAGCCATTGAGTCTTTTGTGTAAACCTTTGCTTAGAAAATGTTTAGAGCACATCTTATTTACTCAATAGTACACCCTCTTGTGATTCATTTTACTGAAAAGTATTTAAGCTTTTTTTTTTTTTTTTATGGATTTTTGACCCAATGACTGTGACGGCCTTAAGACCCTATTACAGTCTTTCATGGCAACTATTTAAAAGGATGTTTGGAGTAAATATACCTTTTAAAAAAATCCCTATGATTTGTTCTGGAAGGTACTTATGGTGGTGGGCTGAAGCAAGTCATTCTCTTCAGGAACAGCTCCTGGAACTGTCACTGATTCCACTGGGAAGGTGTACTTTTCTGGTGCATAATTTGTGTATTTTAGGCTGTAAATTGGTATAAAAGCACTGATTCTGGAGCAATTTCTTTGTGTAACAGCTTCTTAAAAACATGTCTGGATGTGTATTATTTTTATGTTGCTTGGGTTAGTATGCATAAGGACTGAGGTGTAAAAAATTGTCTTATTTAGGTTCTTTTCAAACACATTCTCATTTTAAAGAATTACAGCCTGACTCCCCCCGCTCCAAAAGCAACAAGGCTGAAATGTTTAAATCTGTTAACAGAATGTGTATCCACTTCTTATAATCCTAAATTTTACATCAAAAGGCTTTCACCCTCCCCTACATGTCAGTGCCCTGCAGTTTCATTACTGAGGCACAGGGTACGATGCGAGTTCCAGCTACTCATCTATTCTGCTTTTTTCTCCATAACATATCCTTCTGGCATCAATTTGGTGGGGCTTTAGACCTTTCTGGGAAATGCCTTTCATCTAGCATGCTTCTGGATCATGCTGTGCCATAGCAACCCACAGGAGCTCTTCCAGTTCTAAGCAAGAAAGCATCTGCACATCCTAAGAGCTGATAGCTCAAGATCTGAACGAGCAAAGGATGGATTTAGGAAGGGAGCACACATCTTTGGAAGTTTCTCGATGACTTCTTTTCTGTCTTTCCCTCTAGTAGCTTTTAGCAGGAGACTAATGGATGCAAGAAGTCCATCAATTAGCGGTCCCCCCCTCTCCCACCCTTCCATTTTCAAGGGTGACTCTGCAGCAGGCACTAATGGGAGGACAACTGTGAGAAGGGTGTGAAAGGGGAGGAGACATCTGAAAGTCTTCAGATGACCCACAGCCTGGGCAGCAGGGAAGGGTTGGGGCAGCCTCTGGCCCCTGGGTGAGCACCTGCTCCCTTCCTGCAGTGGAGAATGAGCCTGCAGCACCCATGGATGCCTGCCCAGGAGGACTTGGAGCAGCCCTCTTGCAACATGAGCAGCGGGGACCTTCCTGATGATGATCTGGTTAGTGTTGGTAGGTAGGAGCTGAGGAGGCAGAAGGGTGACAGATACCTCCCAAATCTGAAGTCCAGGGGTTGCAGGTGTGTTGGGGGAGTGCTTAATGTGTTAGCACAGGGCAACATAGGTGTCAGGATTTCTTGTTTTGTGGTCCTCCTTTTGCTTTCTCCTCTGTTTTGCAATCAGCTGGTGGAGGAAAGGAGGAAGGAAGAATTTGGATGCAGCAGCTCATAAAACCACTTATTTTGCTGGGACCAATTCCCCTTCCTCAGAGTCCTTTGTCTTAAGGTAAAGAGCAACACTGAATTTTGCAGCTTGTAGTCCCTATACTTTGAGAAAGATTCAGCCATGTCCCCTTCAAGTTCTCTGCTTCCAAGGACATCCCATGGTTAAGTCAGGTGGTTCCCACTGTTCTGCCTTCCAGACCTGTGGTTTGTGCCAGGACTCAGCCACACTGAAAGAACCTGCTTGGGAAGTGCTCAGACAGGTGAATGAGAACATCAGCCAGTTGCACATAGATGTGAATCAATCACTTAATATGTTCTGGTTTTGAAACTGGAAAAGTCCAAAATGTTCATCCCTAGGAGGCTACTTGGCACTGCTGCTCTCTGTGTGATGCAGTTTGCAGCTAAGGATGGCTGGAAATAAATTGCACTAATTTGAAAGAATCATAGAATGATTAAATAATAATAGAAAACATTTTAATATATTCTTCATCATGCAATTAATGCTGCAGGGGGCTTCCCTGCAAAGATAGGTTTGCTCTAACTGGTTTTAGTTATTCAGGACCTGTCCTCTGTGTTGTGCAACTAGTGAAACAAATTATAAATCAATAGAAACATAGATTACGGATATTGCTGTGTATTGCTCCTTTCATAACTCTTATAATGTTTCTAAGTACACTTAACTGCTGATATCTAGTGTATTGGTCTGAAATAGGAACTACTTAATTCACTAGATGTGTAGGTGGTAGATCTGTCACTACTTAGTCCCTTAGGTCAGCAACCCAAGTATGCTGAAGCTCTTAAGTGTAAACAAGATTAGAGAATTTCCATGTGCTTGAACATCTCACTGACCAGGCTTTAAATTAGTTAATTTTGTAAATGGGTTTTATAGCAATCTGTTAATACATTGTATTGCAACATTAGATTTGAAATGTAAAATGAGTGAAATTGCACATATTATGTTACAGTGTTGCTTCTGCTTTCCATTTGAATTTTGCAAACCCCTATGGCTAAAACACAATACTGAAAGAAACACTGATGCTGCAAACCCTTATTCACGTAAGTGATTTAACTTGTGACAACAGCTCTTTTGGTTTCTGTGGGTACTAAACATAAAATTTAACATATCTATAAATGTTTACTGCACCATCAGACAAAACTAATGAGTTGCACTGTTAAAAAATAAATGCAGTTATGTGTTGTTTCTTGTCAGTGTTGTGAGGTTTTTGTCTGGAGCTGTTTGTAATGTAGCTAAGCTATAGCTACACAGATCAGGAACCTCAGGAGGGCTCCTGGTGTATTCATCCCCCTCACCTGTAGGATGCACAACCCTGGCAATAAACTGCCAAGGAGACGTCCCTGTGGGGCAAAGGGCCTCTCTCTGCTTTTTGGCTGTTTTAGCAAATTCCTTTCAGTTCAGGTTATTTTATCCAAAGATACAGGAGAGGGTACTTTTTTATTTGTTTCATTTTGAGTTACAGTCATACCAGGATGACCTCAGTCAGGATCTCTTTTGCACAGGGGCAGCATTTTAAACAAAATTTTACAGAAAAAATATTGCTCTCAAAATATTTTTTTTTAAGTGCTTGCTTTTGTAAATCAGTTTTTACCTGTATTCTTCATTTTGCACTAGAACATGCTAAGAAGGTGACTGTGCATTTATTGGAAGCTACTACTAATGGCTGTTTGTAATCATGGTTAGCACAGACAATATGCTGTACAGAGTTTACTTCAGCATTTCCAATCAGTGTTTTCATTGTGAATGATGAGATCTGAGGTTTCTGGAAATATCTGAGGAAATCCTGTCCTGCTAAAAGTCATTGGCAGGCCTCCATCACTTCAGTAGGTCAAAAATTTGATGCTCTAATTTAAATGAGATGCAACATATTCCTAATGGATTTACTTTAATTTTAAATTATAAAGAGAAGGGAAAGGGGAAGGTCAGCACTAGAATTCAGCTCTCCTATTCAAGGACAGCATGAGCATTTTGCATTTTTTACCTGATTTTGCATTATTTATCTCCAGGGTGGAGAGAGTCCTTAGCTCCACAGCCCTGTCTCCTTTTGCTTTGTTCTGAGAGCATCCATGTGGGCTGCAGCCTCTTGTGGTCAGGTCCCAAGGACTGAGCTGCTCAGCACTAACAGAGCAACTATGGGGAGAAGGCACTTGGCCAATGATTCACATTATATAGCCAAAAGATTCTGCTTGGTAGAATCTTACGGTTTATTAAAATAAAGGGTCCATATGCCACTGTTGGATATAGGAGCTTGAGTCTAGTCCTCCTAGTTTAAGTTCCTAACTAGGACCTAGTTCCTAAATAGGATCTTCTGTCAGCGGGAAGGTTGAAAGCTGTGAACAGTTCTGTCTTTTCAAAAGCGTTACTGGGGAGAGTACCTGAAATGTGATGTATTTACATATAGCAAAACCAGTTTGTCTGTTTTTGTTTTTTTTTTTTCAGAAAAAATAAGGACTTTTTATTGCCCATATTTAAAGAGCAGTCAAAATGCCAATGTAAAATGAAAGCATCCATCTCCCATTCTTTTAGTACTACAAATCAATTCCTTGCTAGCAGGATTCAGGGGGTTCTTTGCCTGAGAACAGCCCACCAGTGGGTTCTGTTGCTCCTGACTGGCAGGCTTGTGGTCCTTTGAGGGTCTGTTGAGACAGATGTGCAGTCCTGTGCAGTGCTGCCAGCATTAAGGCAAATCTTTGTGACTCCCTTTTGCTGCCCCCTCCTCACCCAAAGCAGTGAGAGGTCCCTGGGGTTTAGGGGGACAGTGGGAGCCCAGATATGTTGTAACAGAGCTCACTGGTACCACAGCTGGTGACACTGGTCCCCTCTCCAATACAAAACTGGGGGGGAACAGCCCTTTCTTTTTTGCTGGCATCTCTGTTGAGAAATGCTTTTCTTGCAGAGGCTTTTTTACACAACTCAGTTACAGTTTTCCTCCTCCAAGTGGAGGGCAAACATTTACTACCCAAGGGCTCATGCATCTTTGATGCAAGGAATAGTTTATATAAGCAAGGAGATTCATGAGCCTGGTCCGGGTCCAGTACCACTGCTGGTTGATCTTGCATGCACCCTGTGATAAACTAAATATTTAATCTGAAAATTTTATAGGTTATACTCATGCAAACTAATGTGCAGAAATTAATTGAAAATAACACAGTCAGTGTATAATTAATTAATGTTTTTAGGTTTGTTGTTTTGGAGTGGGGGTTTTTTTTGGTGTTTTTCATTTTTTAGATCTGTTGAAATTGTACTAGGACCCCTCTTGACCCTGTCAGCTTAGAGGGCAATGGGGACTTCTCCTTTGCCCAGCAACAGCACTGGAAGGTGGGGAAGTGAAAGTATCCTTGAAGCGTGGCTCAGAATATCTGTTTGGTAGCTAATTGCTTCATTTAGAGAGGGTACAGAATTAATGGTTTGGTGTGCCTCTGAAAAAAACAAAAAACAAAACAAAAAACCTCCCATGTATTAGAGAAACAGTGCTAATAGGCATAGTTGCACAAATTTGGTGAGCATAAAAGCCATGTAAAAGTAATGATTTCTGATGGCTATAAACAAAATGACAAGTTTTTCAGTACATAAAGAATTTCTTTATGCAAACTCTGGAGCTTACTGAACTGGAAGGACTTGCTCCCTTTGCTTTTCAGTGTTTTACTGGGTGCTCTGGGACAAGATGCCCAAGCTGCAGTTATCAGCTCATGTCTTCTAGGCAGGGTGACCCATCTTTTGCCCACATCATATGGTGAAAGAGTGGTAGCTTAGGCTAAAGACATCCTAAAACAGAGCACTGTTCAGGAAGGAAGTTACCTTCTTCCTCTCCAGTGAATTTTGGTTACCTTTAACACAGGTTAATGAACAGATGAATTTTTCTTTCCATCTCAGTACCAGAGCAACTCCCAGATCCCTTTTGTCCCTTCTTCAGACATACCATTGCTGTATTTATGGCCATTTTTCTCCTGTCATTATTTTGTTTTATTACCATTGCCTTCCAAATAACTCGTGTGCAAGGCAAGGGGAGAAAGTGTTTCTGTGTGTTGGTTCTGTTCTCTGGATACATACAAGAGGGAAAGGAGTCTCTTGTACCCTTCTGAGATCAGCCTTAATTTTGTCATTCTGGCTGATTGTTGAAAAGGAAATGCCCTTTCTGTTTTCTACACAAAGGAAAGGACAACATTTGGAGCTGAGTGATGCCAGCAGGCACCCTTATATTGGTAGAAAGCCCAAGGGAACATATTTAACCAGGAGGGTGCATGGAGCCCTGCTAGGGTACATTTGAGAACATGTAGCTTAATTCTGTCAGCCTCAGAGCATGAGAAGGGGAGAAAAAAAAGGTTTTTCTTAATATATTGACTGTTAGTCTCAACCACTGGGGAAATCCGTTTTTCTAATTGAAAGCTCTCTGTCTTTCACAGGACCCTTTTCTTTTGAACATCTCTGTTGTGGTACTGTATCAGCATAGCTGAGCTGCACTGAGTGCAGTAAACCTGCATCCCACAGATGTCCTCAGAGAATGAAGAGGTGCAGTGACCCAGGGGAGAGTACCCTGATTTGCCTGAGGATAATACTCCCATCTAGACTTTGGATTTTTCTGAGTTTGGCTTGCTTGGCCCTAAGGGCATATAGCCAGACTCCTAGCTGATAAGTCATTAATATGCTGGAATTCATGATCACTTGGCTTGAAGCTGGGATCTGGTCTGGACAGAGTTGTGTAATGATTTCTAGTGAACATATCTTGCCATTCCTTCTCTTACCCTATTCTTGCTTCCCATAAAGCTCAAAGCAAGCACTTGCTGGACCACACGAATGAAACAGGTTTATGTCTTCTTCCTGAATTTCACTGCTTTTATTGCTTCTGTGGAACTGTTCCTGAGCACTAAGTATCTCTCAAATAGTAACTTGATTGACAATAAGTAGCTGGGGTAATACTCTTCTCAACATCTGTTACAGTTTCAGTCTATGTTTAGCACTTCATAGTGCAAAATGTCCTCTCACAGAAGGACACATCATCCTGCTGTCTTCTGGTGAAGAGCAATCACTCCAGGAGCTAAATCAAGACTGATGGATGCCTGCCACTAAAAGCCACTCTAGGGTGGACTGAAGAGTTCTGGCACTTTGTTCTTGAGAGAGGTACTGCAAAGAGAAGTGACAGAGCCTTCCAGCTCTCAGCTTCAGTTATGTTCCTTGTCAGCTCGGCCAGAATCATTTGTTTGCTCAGAAAATGAAGCAGCAAAAGGCCTGTGTTACTCAGAATAAATTCAGCTTATTTTAAAACAAGAAAATAATAAAGCAAAGCTGAAATATTTTGAAAGACAGATGGAGTTCTCCCCACAAATCAGAGGATTTTTGTTGACTCATAAATTCTTCTTCAAAAACCTTTTGCCTTTTAAATATGAACTAGTTTTGTTGGTTTATAACTGATAGGTTTAGTCATCTTGATACTACAAAAGCTGATCTGTGAAAACTGTAGATATTAAGAAGGGCAAAGGCCTCTACTTTCCCAGTGCTTTCCCCATTTTTAAATTTGCATTTAAAGTATGTATGCACATTAATTTTGGCCATTGCAGATTATAGACTTGATTTTGCAGTGGCATTCATTGAGCATATCTGTGATTCTCTTTGGGTTCAAAGTGCAGCTTTCTCTAGGTGTGCTGTGCATGGAGCTCCTCTGACTGACAATCTAAACTAGACCCTGCTGTCAGAATACTGGGTAAAACTGTCAGAAACTGTGTCCTGCTGACAGAGCTACCTAAAAAAGTGGGGGTCACAATCTTTTTGGCAAGACTCAGCCCATTGCTCAAGCCTGCTGTTAGCTTCTGTGGTAATTTCTTCTCCTGTACTCATTTCTCCCTTCTGATTCAAATCATGCCACTGTATAAAGTGACAATATTTTTAATGTTTCTGCTGGTAAACTGTCTAAATCCACTGGTCTGTTCTGAGATCTAGCTCAGGGACTGTGTCTAAGTAGACAGACTCAGCTCGTGGAGGTTTTGCAGAGAGTGAGCTCTGTGCAATTCATTATTAAAAACTCCCAGGCTCTTTCTTTCACCACTGGGACTGCTCTTGATGGGGAGCCTGCTCCTGCTATTCCATGACTGAGCACTCAGGAACCCACTGGGGTCCCCAAGGAGTTTGTTCCTTGCCACAGGATGCAGCAGATCTGGGTGCAGCCTCAGCCCAGGGCTCTCTGCCCTGCTGGGGATGCCAGATGAGTGTATTACTTCTGGTCCTCTTCAGATATGTGTAAACTGTGCCTATTTTCCTTCCTCATCCTTTTCTCACCTAATTTCTTGTCAGCCTGCTGTACAGAAGCATAATACAAAGACTCTACCTCCTGATGTGTGATAAAAGTGTTTCTAAGAATATCTTTAAGAGCTCCCTTTGGTCTCTCCTCTTACCATATAAAATCCAGAAACTGTATTTGCCTTACCCTTGTTTGTTTTGCTTTCTGCTATGAATTCATTTGTCTTTCAACACTCTTCCAGATGATCATATGCAGAGTGAGAGGAAGTGATCAAAGGATTGGAACAATTAGTGCATGAAAGAACACTAAAATATGTATAAAATGCCTTGATTTAATGATGAGTAATGTGGAGACAGGCTTATAACAGTCTACATATTTATGAAAGATGTAAACATGAGGAAAATGAGAAAATACTTGTCATAACAAGTTGGAGTTTGATTTACATTTAAGGAATAAAATTTTAAATGGAGTAATGTGTGCTGAATATAAAGCAAAGCTTCCTGCCTGTAACATCTCTTAAGCTATGGAACAGTTCCCAGGAGATGCATCTAAACCCCTTTGCCATTATATGAAAATTTTCAACTGACCTAGAAGCAACACTGTAATATTGATTTAGGAGAATGGTCTTGCATCAGTAAAAAGGTGCTCTGAATGATCTAATGTTTGGAGTTGTTTTCCATCACCAGTTCCCAGGTTCCAACAGTCTTTGAATTTGGAAAGATCTGCAAAGGGTGAACAATCTCAGAGATGTAGTTTTTAGTTGTGCTGTGCAGTGAGGATAAACAGCAATTGCTGCAATGAATTCCAGCCTCCATGAAGCCATGATGATATCACATCTAATTGTTTTGCAGCCTATATCCTATTTTAGCTTGATGCTGCTTGGGGTGGGGGGAGGGAAATTTCTTATTTGCTTTTTGTACCAGCAGTGCTTTAATTGAGAAGTGCTAACATTATTCTAACTGACAAAGTGTCTGTGCAGTGTGGCTAATAGGGGTCCAGAGAAAACATTATGTTCAGACTGGCTATAGCAAAAGTTAGTGCTCAGCCCTTCCACGGTATTTTAAAATTCCACAGGAGGAAAGGAGCAGTAATTAATTCTAGAGCAGCCCTCTGAGGCAGAGAAGCATCAGTATACTCACTTTACAATCTAAGGTCTTTGGAAAGAAGTTAAATCTCTCCCAGAGTTACAGGCATGATGTGAACATCTACTGCTTTATGCACCAGAGTTATTCAACACCTTTCAAAACCAGCTTACTTGTGAGTGTCTACAAATGGGCTTAGTCTCCTAGATTAGAAAACTATCTTTACACACCAGCCCAAAGGAACTGATGGTGAAGTCCGAGTTATAATATAAAGTACTAGATTTTTCCTCTACTACAGCTTCTATGCCTGTCTGCTTTTAAATGGACATCCCCCATTGTAGTGCTAACAGTTTCCTCAAAGGTTTTTCAACAGCATCTGTCCATCTCACAGGCTGTCTGAAGCTCTCTCTATTTAATATATTATAATAGAATCACAGAATAGTTTGGGTTAGAAGGCACCTTAAAGATGATCTAGCTCCAGCCCTTCTGCGATAGGCAGGGACACCTCCCATTAGACCAGGTTGCTCAAAAAAAATCACTTTTTGTATTAGCAAAGTGCATATAGAATTCAAGATAATATGCAATTTGCTGTGTAGACTCCAGACATTGATTGGGAACCATGAGATTCAAAGAGCATTTTCCAAAGAAATTGAACTCTGATGTAATAATTTTACTGTAAATTTTACATACTTGGTAAAAGGTGATGCAGGAGTGATGTGGCAGGTTTATGCATTACAGTCAGACAGAATGCCTGATTATGTGGGTAGTAGCTAATAAAGAAAATAAATATAAAAAATAAATGAATTTGTTAAAATCAAAACAGATTTAGAAGAGTAACTGGCAGGTAACTTTAATCAGGGGGAAAATCTTTCTTGTCTTACCTCAGTTCAGAAGTCCACGTTAAGATTCAGGAGAGATTTCAGGCCATCTGCTCATTTGAAGCAGGTTCAGTGCCAATGAGCACCATCTTGGTACAAAACCAATCTGCCTTTTATTATCCTATAACTTGTATAAAGTTAGCTTAATTTCTCTGCGGCAACTAAAAATGGTATTATCATATTATCTTACTATAAGCATTGTAATCAAATATCCATACTGTTAATATGAAGTTATTTTACTCTCTGTAAGGTTATGAATATATTTATTCACTGATTTGGAACTCAGATGGCTTTCTAACTTCTGCCTGTAGAAAACTCAGGGCCACTTTTAAAACTCTTCACTTCTAATGTTTTCTAGAAATCTTTATTTTCTCTCAGGTTAACTGAACAGAGCAGATAAAACCTGCATTTATTACTTGTTTATGCTAAGCTTCTTCATGTATTGTTACGGGATCCTTTTTATTGTTCCTTGTATTATCATTTGCAAAGTAATACATATAGGACTATAGAAGGGCTGCAGATTAAATGATAGGACTGCACTTAGCTCAGTCTTTCTGCCATTCTCCAGCATTACTTGGGATTTAGGTCAGTCATCTCAGGATTCATCTCCTAACCAGTGGATAGGTTTTCTCTGAATGATTAAGTCTCACAGGTCTCTTCTTCCCCCATCTCTGAAGTGGTTCATGAGAGGCTCTTTCATTTATAAGCTCCCAGTGTACTCAGATAGCTTTCCTACATGGCTCAACACAATATCATAATCTGGTTTTTACTCACCAGCCATAATCTCTCCTCTGGCCTCCCTGCAATGGAACGCAGCTGAAGCACCAGCCTGGCTGGGACTCAGCTGAACCCTAGCAGAGGGATGCTTTGTGCAGAAGTTCTTTTCAGAGCAGCAAAATCCCCTCAATTGCAAGCCCAGTGCCAGCAGCAAGAATTGATCTCATAAACTCATTACAGGGGAAACAATAGGGGAAAAAGCAACGAAATTGCAAACCACAATAGCAGTTTGATATAGAAATGGAGTGCTTGATATCCAACATGATTCAGAGGATTTCAGAAGCAGATTCAGAAGCAGAAAAGTATTCTGCTTTTACAGAAATGCAAATATAAACTTACATATACACCCAGACGTGCAAACTCCCCTGTGCCTTAGTCCCTTTAGTCATGGCTGTGTGTGTGGATGTGCAGGCACAGTAGTGATGCTCAGGGAGGAGAGCTAAATTGCTTCACCAAGAGGTGTTTAGAGAGAACTTTGAATGCTGGAGTCATAAAGCCATTCCAGCAGTACAGACTTGGGGAAGATCAACCTCTCTTCACTTAAATGAATTCTGTGTAGGTTGGAAAATTTCTGTTCAGCAATGCCAAATCTTTGAAGTGGAAATGTGCATGTTGTGAGGGAATGATTGAAGTGTGAAAACCACCTGCCTGTGAGAAGCCTACAAAGGATGCCCACCTGCACTGATCAGTGTGACTGCAATGTGAGCTATTGCTGTGTGTCGGTCTCTCTTTTAAACTGTGTATTTCCAGACCCAATGCCAATATATATCTATTGTTGTAGCAGTATGGAGTTGCCTGTCAACCAACAGTGACAGGACCACCCTGGCAATGTTAAGGGCCCCAACATGCAGAAGTGGAGCAGCCAGCTTTTCTGCTGGGCTGACACAGGGTAAGAGGACAAAAAGCTTCATAACCCAGTGAGACAAAGAGAAGTCTTGCAATGAGCAGAGGTCAGGTATCTCAGTGGTTTGGGTTTCATGAGCATGGCAGAATTCACTGGGACCTTATTTGTGAAGAGAAGTTGTCCCCAGGTAAGTTTTCCTCTGTTTTTCACTTAAGGGAGGTAAATCCTCTTGTTCTGGTTTTGCAAAACAACTTGAAAGAGTTGGACCCTGCAATCCCTTTGGCTACGGGACCAGCCCCTTCCTACTCCCATCTTTGTAGGTACAAGGGATCTGTAAGAGTCCTGCTCCAGAGTACCAAGGCTGTGTTTGAGACCTAAGGCCACATTTCCCTCGGATGTGGATGCCTAATCTTGGGACTGAGGTCTTTGTCAGCTGTTCTCTGTCACAATCACAAGACAGATTTCTGAAAATCAGGATGAAAGGATGGTGCCAGGCTGTTTGGGTTATTTGATGCCTGAGCAGACAGTAAAATAACACTTGAGTAAAGGCACTATTAAGCACTTGTGTTAGATATACATTTTTCCTGCAGGGAGAAAATAACCTTTTTTTTTTTTTTTTTTTTTTTTTTACAGTACCCTTATCCTTCAACAGTTCCCATAAAGCAACCACGGTGCATAAGTAAAATGGAAGGCACACTATGATGGCTGTTCAGAGAGCCAGACAGTGTGACTGGCTGAATATGCTGTAGCTTGAGAATTGTGAATGTCCTATAAATATTTTAAAACTCCTGCTTCAGATGCAGCCTCACTGAAATCCATACTGAGGCTTCATTTTCCTGACATCTGCCTTTGGCATTGCAATTCTCTCTGTTGCAAAACTTAATTGAGAAAAGCAGGCCATTGCTGGTTTCAGCCCACTCTTGAATTATTTGGTTTAAGGTTATATTGCAGTCAGCACCACCTTCTTGTATAGTCTTGTAATCTCACACCATTTTTCCAGACTTCTGGGCTACAGGTCCCTTTGCAAGTACCTTTACAGTATGGTCAGGAATTAGTTGTACCAAATATTTATTCTGAGGATGTGGGGAGTGGTTACCTAGAGTGTGCAGCTCTCTGATAAAAATGATGCTTATTCTACCCCCTTGTTTCTCTTGGGATATGTTGTGTACAGCGTCTTCTGTGCCTCAGACCTAAGGCTCCCTGGGAAGTGGGTGAGGACATTCTACTGGATAAGGCACAACTGGAGAGCCAGGTCCAGTACCCTCTGTAGTCTGAGATGGTTTGAGAAGTATTTGCTTTGCATTGCAGATTGATTATTCCTAGTTAAAAAAAAATAAAAATATTATAATATCATTTCCATGATGCATAAACCTGCTGGGAAGATAATATCCACTGAGGAGGGAGAAGTGATCAGACTCAGCAGTGATTAGGATTGGGTTTGTGCATAGACCAGTGACAGTGAAACATCCTTGAATAATCTCTGCCTCAAAGCAAAATTTGACTTGCCTAATGATCTCATTTTGTCTTGTTGGCTGACTAAAAGGTTATGATAATCCCAAAGGGTCCTGTAATTCTTCTGCTGAATGGCTGTGTGCGATAGGGCTGCTTTTTCTACACAAACATGAAGGGAATTAGAGTTTCAGGGATGGAAAATTTTCTGTAATGGTTTGGGATTCAGAAGGAATACAGCATACCCCCAACTGTCATTTCCATGAGGGTCACTGACAGGGAGGTGTAAATTAACCATAGTTTATTCATAAGCAAGTCAAGTTTATTCATAAGCAAGTCAATAATAGCTGGACTAGCAGAAAGCTTTTTTAAAAAACATACTTTCAGTTTTTCTGATTGGTCTATATATGATATCCATGCCTACTAATCCCTACCAATTAGCTATAGGTACTCATTATAAGGCTTCTAGACTAATCAAGGATCTAAAAATGTAGTTTACTCTCAACCTCTATCCTGTACTATGTATGTTGCTTTCATTTTGCAGACCTATTTTCCACCATCTTCCAAATTTTGCAGTTTTCAAAAAAATAAAACCCCTCGTCACTCCATTTTCTGCACTCCTTAAAGTACCAAGCAATTAGTCTGTGGTTATGTAATTTGTAAAATTGATCTAACTAAAAGTCTGATTCACTGACAAAGAAGAAGTAAAGGCAGGCAAAATGTCTCCTGTAAAGGTTAAGTGCATGTTTTATTTGCAACAGAGGATTACGGAACTTCCCAGGAAAGTTTTGTGTATATGAACAACCTTGTGAAAATGATTTTTCTTTATTTAAAAGCTGTAGTTCTGTAGTTAGTAAATTTTCTGAATCTTGACTGCTGTCAATGGTCTCTTGGGTGGATTCTCCAGTGCCTCCTAACATGATTGTGTTCACCATCTATCCCTTCATTCTGTTTGGCTGTTAACTCTCATCTGTCTTCCCTACTGAGCTGTCCATTTCCACAGCACTTCTGGGACCTTTAATGTATTTATTGAACTTCTTTGTGACATTTTGTTGAGTAGTCACAAGCCCAAAAGTGAGCAGAGGAGACACTAATTCAGCATAATCACATCAGATTTGGTATCTTAGAAAACTAAGTTTTAAAAATCAGATTCAAAATGGGCAGCCAGTGAGGAGCTCTGTGCATCCTGTCTCCAGAGTTTTTGAGGATGTGATGTTGCTCTGCAGGTTCTCTAGAGAGTTGGTGTCCACAGTCAGAAGTGAGAGAGGATTTAGGTAACAATTCCTAAATTGTTCAGGATCCTCTGCAGCAAATTCTATGCAAAGAAGGTGGACGATCTGGCAAAGAAAAAAAGTAAAGCAAAACTTGTCTCAGCAGTGAGTGACTGAAATGTGAGGTAAAGCTGGAGATGGCACAAAGTGTTTGTCCTCTCACTCTGCACCTTCTGCTGCTGGGTGATCACATGAAGAGAGAACTTGCAAAGCTCTTCTTCCCTGCACTTAGTTTTTTCAGGCTTTGCTGGTAACAGCTGCTTCCCTGAATTCTGACTCTTGCCTCCAAGGTCAGATGGGGCAGCATTATTGCATACTGTGTCCCACTGAGTAAAGCACAGCAAAATTATATCCTGAAAAGAACCCCATCTTGGTTATTTCATGTAGCAAATCTTGATTGAATATTTAGTGTGAAAATAATTTCTGTAACTTCTCTACGTGGTGTCTTAGTCTTGCAGTTTGTTACACTAGAGCACAGATACCCATCTCAAATGACCATAGGATGGAAGAGGAGGCATAAATCTCAGATCTTTGGAGTCAGAAGAAAATGTGCTCCATATCGCGTGAAATTTAGTGGAATAGAGGTGTGAATCCCATTTTGAGCATCCTTCAGCCTGTGAAGCCAACCTGTAAACCAGTGGCACTAAATTAAGCAGTAAACAACTTTTCCTAGAGCAAGATGAAATGATGTTTAAGCACCCCACCAGTTAATGGGCGATTAGCAGACGCCTTTGCTCATTACTCCATCAAGAAACTTGCTCTCAAATGACAAGCAATGAGAAATGCTTTAATTGTTCCTGAATTATTTTGTGGTAATTAGTCAGCTGCATGCCTAGGGAAGAGAGTAAGTTGAGGATAATGATGGTATTTCCTGAAGAAATACATGTACCCAGCAGTGATTACCTAAAAGCATGTTTAAGTTTTGCAGCCCTTTGTGCTTTTGGGAGGTTGTGTGCCTACACCACAGTTCTCTGCCTTTGCTTTTTGCTGTCTGAGTACTTCTCAGCTGAGCAGGAATACCAGAGTTCTGCCCCTTTTTAAATTTTGGGTCATGCCTCACACTTTCTCCAGGAGTTAATAACTGCAAAAAGCATAAACTTTGTATGTTCTTTAGGCTGTGTGACCTCATTTGTAAGGTTAAATCTTGTAACCACAGTTGTCCACCCCATTGCTCTCCATTCACATTGATGAAGTGGTATGTCTGTCATTAGTTGTTAACTGTTGCAGCACAGCTCTTGCTTGAAGGTTTCTTGGCAAAAATGGGAAACCCACAGAAATGATGTGATGAGTTGTGGCTGGTCTTCCTGATGGTAATGCAGGATTAGATTTCAGTTTGTAAGTGAACAGTACCTTTAAAATTAATTGTATCCAGATAATTCTGTGAAGGAGTGAAACTTTTTGTGTTTGTGTGATTCAGATTTGTACACGTGGTTTGAGGTTATTTCATTAATGGTAATGAACCAGAAATAAGAAAAGGCAAGAATCAACAAACTATTTGGAGTCAGAGCATTCCATAACTTTCTTGACAAATTTTATATTTCTGGGCATGAAACATATAGTTTCTTTTATAATCATAATTTTAGGATACTCTGAGAATCTTGCACTGTAATGTAATAAATGTGTATTTACTTTGTCTAGTGTTAAATACTATGTGAGACAAAAGTAATTTTTGAGAAGCTGACACTAGTTCTGTCAAAGAGTATGAAAGGTACAAGAAAAGGTACTCAGGCAGCTTTTCCTCTATGGTTGTAACTTGCACAGTGCATCTTGATTTTTTCCCTCTAAATAAGGCATCTGTACAGCAATTAGTGTCAGCATAAATTGAGCAAGCTTGCAAATTGTCTTCAAAGAAATCCAGGAAAGCAACTTTATCCTTTAAAGTAACTTAAATGTTATGTTGATATTATATAAAATTATTCAGGTAATTTATAAGTTTTCTTTGGGACACGGTAAGTGCACTTGATTTGTTTTATCTGGATGACTCCTAATGCATGGAAATGTGAATTATTCATAAGTTGCCTTTTGGTTCTAGTAGTCTTGATACAGCTGCTGTTTGCTAATGCTTTTGATAGGCTGTTTTGTGCACTAACGCATTATATAGATAATGCTGGCAATAAAATAAATGCTAAATTATACATTATGTGGTTCTGCATTAAAAGCTGGTACAGTGTGCTTCATCATTTTTCCTCTCTTCTACTTCACAAATCTAAAGATAACTGATACTGTTAAACTATCATCTAATTCATTGAATATACACTGCTGCTGAACTATTACTGTGTATGTTTAGGTTGACCCATTTGTTAAAACAGTGAAAACCTAAATATCTAAGCTGGAAGCCTAAATATAATACCCAGAGAGCATCTTGGGCTTCTTAAATTAGTAATATGAACAAAAAAATTATAGTTTTCATCCAAGCAGAATACTTTATAATAATCCTGAGTTCTTGTGTGTTGACTACTAGCTAAGCTGCTGACCTTTTCACAAAGAAAAAAAAAAAGAGGAAAAAACCCCAAAACAAAACCACAACAAAAATAGAAGAGAGCAACTTCCTTATTTTTTTCACTTAAGAAAGACACAGATCTAAGGAACTACAATAATTTGTTGTAAATCACAAAAGATTTCTTATGGTTTAAAACATTGCCAAGGCAACATCCATGGAAGTTTTCCATGGCAAAACATTGAATCATTCCAGGGAACCTGCTTAATTTGGTGGATATGATGCCTTGAAGCTAAGTTAAGGGGATCAGAACTCCACGATACTGTACCTGCAATGATCACAAAAGGTGGTTCCTCTGGGAAGAGCCTGCCCATTGTGTTCCTGATACTTTATTCACAGCAATGAGTGAGCTGAGTGAGGGGGGGCTCTGGAACACAGAGCCCTGCCTGATGGGAAGGTGGCACAATACCTACCAGCTACCTCCCGACAGATCCCCTGAGGTAGCATCTCCCTCGTGGCCTTTTCCCCAGTCAGTATCATAGAATCATAAATATTAGGGGCTGGAAGGGACCTCTAGTCCAACCCCCCTGCCAAAGCAGGATCAGCTAGGACAGGCCACACAGGGATGCATCCAGATGGGTTTTGAAACTCTCTAGAGAAGGGGACTCCACAATGTCTCTGAGCAGCCTATGATAATATTTAACAAGCAGCTTTAATGCAATATGGAGTTTCAGGTGCTTATCATTGGTTAGTAACTGAGTTAACAGTATTCACACATGCTCTGGGGCACTTTGCACTGTTACATCTCCTTGAAGACATCAGCACCATGGCAGGGCTAAGCCCTTAGTTTTGGGATGTTCATGCTGTCTTTGCAAGCAATGCTGGCAAGTTAGCATCAATCCTGGTCATTTTCATGAGCAGGGTCTTCTTAATGGACTTTTGCAGTCTCTCAGAATCTTCAGAAAGATTTGTATCTCCTCTCTGCTGTAGGATTGCTCTCCAGCAACCCATCTTGATGTAGGATTACTCTCCAGCTGTAGGTTTCCAGGGCTAGATTGGGTGTATTTTTCCCCTCAAAGGTCAGAGTTCAAAGCAACAAGTGAATGACTTAAACCCTCTGCAGTCTTCCTATAGGCTTAGGGTGCTGACTCTGCCCCAGGTATATAAAGTGGACCCTTGTGTATTTGAACACTGTGGGACTATAGCATCATTCACCTTAGCAAAAGTTCCTGTTGCCAAAATGTGGCTGCTATGGCAGATACAAATCCCTCAGGCATGCTGGGGAGATTTTTCATTGGGAATCTGTACTTCAGAAGAGAGAGCAAAAGAAACTGTAGCTCTAGAAGGCAAGCACTGGACACAAAAATACCTTAATTAGGAAGAGAGACAGAAGCAGTAACCATCTGCTAAATCAGTGAGATTCTTTTATGTAGAATTTTCAATTTTAACTCTAGCTTAATGTTTTGGACATTTCCATAGCTGTTTGGAAGCTTAGGTCTCTACCATATGTAAGATAAATTTCTTCAGGGCTACCTGAGCACTGTTTGGTGCTGGCACTGTCTGCTACCTTTGTGCTGTTGTTGAGAGGCACTAGTGCAGATGCACGTCCTGTTGCACATGTAGTAATTGAATTGCAGAGGAAAGCAATCACCTTTTGCAATTTTGCACAGGCTGTGTTCAGCTTAAGCCTGGCACCAAATCTGTGTCCAAGTCCAGCCCGCATCCTGCTTAGTGTCGGGGTGTGCTAGTTCCTGTCAAAAAGGTGTTCCTCTGTTAGGTTTGTATCTTGCCTCTGTCAGTGATCAATATGCAATGTTTCAGTAAAGAGGCTAAAGGAAATAAAAGCCCAAAACATAATGCACTTTCCCAGTGTAAAATGCAATTAATTAATTCTCAGTGCCCTATAAGTACTTTGGTGAATTCTCTCGCCTAAACTGAACCTGGCCTCGGGTTGCATAAATGAAAAGTAATTACTGTTAATGAGCATTTTTAGCATCTGGATTCAAACTGTCCTACCTTAATTAACTCAGAGATGCTTTTCCTTAGTTTTTGGAAAAAAAAAATAATGGAGCAGTCTGAAATACAACTACAAGCCATATAGCTTTGCAGTTCACATTTTTCCCAGTTCTTAGACCATCAGAATTCTCATTCCATTGGCACCATTCAGGTTCATTTATTAACTTTTTCCCATTCCAGTCGTGTGGATTCACATACCTCCCACTCTGATATAAACCAAAGCGATCCCATTAATAGCATTACACTATTTTTAAGGATCACTGGTTATCTTCACCTGTGAATTAAGCTTTTAAGTAGCTGAAAAAACATGCAAGAGGAACAGTTCTTACTTGAAAACAAACTTCCATTGATATTTTTAATTTCCTAATGGTTTCTCGGTGATGTGCTGAAGATGTTCTCCTTCCCTGCTGCATTTTCTTTCATTTTGTTACGGATTTTTATTGCTTCTGATAACTCAATTGATAGTCATTTGTTCAGGGTAGTTATACTTACCAGAAAGAGATTACAATCAGTAATTTCTACTTTTGAAAAAGTTATAAAAATGTTGTTTTGTTTTATTTATTAAAAAGTTGTTTTATTTTTATCTTAGAATTTCAGAGCTTTTCTGAGTTTCCAGGGAACCCATTGGTTAGAAGTCATCAGAATGTAGCTATTAAACTCTCCTACATTAATAGTATTGATGGATGAGCAACTTTGGAGGGGATCCAGATCTTCATAAACTTTTAAATTAGGATATAAGCACTTACTAAACGTATCATTATTCAATTAATCCATAGTATAATGGGAGCCTTTTCTCTATCTTACTTAATCTTTATGCTTATTAGTCCACAAAATATTTCCAGTTGCAGTAGAATAAACTAATAAGGATTACTAATTAAACTCTATTTAGGAACCTGTTTCTCTATTGTCTTGTGACTCAAGTGGTCTTTTTACACTGTGGAAGATTTAGGATTAAACACTCCTGTGAACCCATACTTTTTCATAGAGATGTAGTTATATGACAAGAACTGCAGGCTCATATCACAGAGTTATAGAACTACCTTGGCTGGAAAAACCACCAAGATCATTGAGTCCAACCATATATTGCCCATCTTCCTGGGGTTAAGAACGTGGAGATACTGACCTTTAGAGGATCTGTAGGAGATAATGTAGGTTTGGAACAGAGTTATGTAGAATATAACAGTGGTGTCACTCCTAATGAAGGTTTAACATGTGTTCCTAATGGAGATCAGTCAGCATGGTGTCTCACTGAGAAGCTTCACCCATTCTGTTCCCTTTTGATCCCAATAGAGCATGTTGTAGCTCAGACTATAACAACAGAAGAGGAGCAGGGAGCCCATTAAGCCTGTCTTGGAGTGTTAAAATTGTGAGTGTATCCAGACCTGCTGCAGAGGCACACGTTTGGTAGAAAACGTCATTTCCCCAGGCGTAGCCTGTTACCTGCAACCTTCTCATGGAAATGATTGCTGCGGACTTGTCCTAAACACATAATAGTTTTGAAGAATAATTTTTAATGGAGCAGAGTATGTAACAGAGTGCTGGACACTCTGGAGATCTTCTGGTTTAGATTTTCCTTGGCCTGATTCCTGATTAAAGAGGCTCACTCAAAACAAAAGACTTTGTAGAATGCATTGCAACCGTTCATCTACTTTTAGAAGTAAAATTTCAGGTAGGTCAACTGCAGAATGACAGCACAGGAATAAATGATGGAGAGAGCTGTACAGCTCTGACAAGTCGAGACCAGTAAGAAATGTGTGGTTGGAAAAGCAATTTCCTAGGTATTCTTGTTGCTCCAAGAAGCAAGGGGACTGTGTACTTGACCCCTTGAATCCATCAGCTGAGGCTACCCAGTGTCTTTTGTGTCCAACACCCTTATACACGTTGAAGCCAATGTGGATGGTTTTTTTTTGCCTGGTTTATTTTTGTGTGTGGTTTTTTGCTTTTGTTTGTTTGGTTGGGGTTTTTTGTTGGTTTGGTTTGGGGGTTTTTTGTTTGTTTGTTTGTTTTTCGTTTGGTTTTTTGTTTGTTTTGTTTCCCATTTGCTGCTTCCTTCTTCTTTGCTTTCCTTGTTGGGAAAACAACTTACAGAAGGCAAGAATTGTGGATTTCAACTATTCTATTTATTTTAAAGATAATACAGCAGCCAGGCTTTTCAAAAAGAGATAATTAATCTCTTCAGAAGTTCTTTACTGTTAAGATGTAAATTGCAGAATCTCCCAAATACAGTGTATAGACTCATTGTTCAGGAGATTAAGGCAATTTGTACAGTTAGTTCCAGAATCCTCTAATTTAATAAAAACATGAAGTGTGATCATCCTGAGGAAAAGAGAGAATATTAATGAGTCAATTGTAAGATTTCCTCTCCAAAAATAATGTGATTACATTTTATTTTAACAGGGTAATTAGAAAAAATTATCCACATTTCACTGATTTAGTTTCCTGTAGTCCATATAAGGACATATTATAAAAAAAATGTATATATGGAATACTAATTTCGGTAAATCTTCCTACATTCCCTACTTAAATTTTGTGTTTGACATTACTCTTCATATATTGCAGTGCTTTACATCTGAGATTTCTGAGATATATACTTCTCGCTGACATTAATGGGAATGGTATATCAAAATACAGTTGGTGGCTTTGAAAATTTCAGACATATTTTCAGTATACTGTGGAAATACTGCTGAATTTATCCTTACACCACCCCTCAGAGACAGGTAAATATACTTTAAATATATTTTATTGAAGATGGACTGTGCAGAACAGAAATGTGAGAAACATAATGGGCCTAATCTACTGACTTAATCTGGCTTTGGAGGCATAATCATGAGCCAAAACCATTAAGCATTCATCAGCAAAAGTATCCTGATATTGTATTTTCCTAATACTATTTAAAAGGATGATATAGAAAAAAATCCGTGGCACTTTCATCTATTCTTTTTGGTGTATGAGGGAGGGGAATGCATTTTCATATGCCTTGAAGTGAAACCCAAAATAGGTATTTATAATTGGCAATATAATGTCTCAGGAGAGACATAGCTCTTGAGCTCTGTATTCCCTTCTCCTTAGCAGAACTACATGATGCTGTATTCTTTTCTCTCTTGGACTCAAGAGCACCTCTGGTCATGTCCAACAAAAAGTAAATTACTTGTTTACTGTGGGTAGTCTGGGTCACCTATAAAAAGTGGCTAATCTGCCATCAGTCACTTTTTAATTAGTCATTTACTATCAAAATTAATATTTGCTGCAAAAAGGAGAAAACTGTGAAGAACGTTTTCATTGTGTCAAAAAGAATTTCTCATCAAAGCAATACTGTTCAGCTGATTATTTATCTAACAAGCTTCTCATGTAAAGCCACATGTAGACTTTTTTTTGCCCATTGCCTTTAATTTCTGTACAATTCTTCTGCAATTTATAGCTGGTCTTTCCCACTTTAAGATGGCATCTGTAGTACTGTGTCCAGTTTTGGGATCCCTGGAAAAAGGAAAACATCGATAAACTGGAGTGAGTCCCGGGGAGGCCACCAAGATGGTCAGGGGCTGAGAAAGAGGCTGTGTGAGGACAGGCCAAGGAAGATTGGCTTGTTGAGCCTGGAGAAGAGCCAGACTCTACACATCTTGAAAATGCACAGCAGAAAGGATGGCAGGCCAGAGACACAGGTTACAGCAGTAGAAATCAATTAATTGCTGTAGAATTTAATTTAATTCACTGTGCACTATGTCTTCGCATGAGAAATAGCAACACGGTAAGGAGGCCTCAATTAGAAGTGTTGGGAAAAGCGTTATGAAGCACTATGTATAGAAATTACAGGCTTCATAATGCATACTTGAGGTCAGATGTTAGGAAATGGTAATGATAACCAAAGGGGGATAGGGTCAACTTTCAGTGCTCTGGGATCTTCAGTACTTGGAGGAGTTTCTGGACTAACATTTCAGGAATGGCCTAGGAATATTTGATTAGTTTTTTTCAGGAGGACATTAAATACAAGACAATCTCCCCCAGGCTCTTCCATACCTTTTTTCTATGTTTTTTCAATAAAGTGTAGGGCAAAACTTGGGGCTGGTGCCTTGGCTCAGCTGCAGTGTTCTCGTGTGACCTTGGGTACATCAGTTAATTTGAGCTGTGTTTCGACTCTCCATCTCCAAAATGGAGATTGTTATTAGTGTTTAGCATGAGAGGTGCAGGGAAGGTGTAGTCCATTAATGCTTTTAAAGTGCTGGCATATTACAGTAATGTTAAAGGAACGTCCTGGCCCCGCAGAATTTATAACCTAAAAAGGTCAGACAATCAATGTGAGGGGAAGCATCAATATCCTTTTCTTACAGCTAAACAACAGAGCCCGCAAGGAGAAGTGATTTGTCAAAAGTGGTAAATCAGGACTGAGAGAAGACATCCAGATTTGTCATGTATTCCTTAGAGACAAGACCATGCTTCCTCTCTTTGCAAGGGATCAAACCCAGCCAGCACGGGTTTAGAAAGGGAAGGTCCTGCCTGACCAACCTGATCTCCTTTTATGATCGGGTGACCCATCTGGTGGATGAGGGGAAGGCGGTGGATGTGATCTACCTGGACTTCAGCAAGGCCTTTGACACCGTCCCCCACAGCATTCTTCTGAAAAAGTTGTCGGCCCACAGCTTGGACAGGAGCACCCTGTGCTGGGTTAGGAACTGGCTGGAGGGCCGGGCCCAAAGAGTGGTGGTGAACGGGGCTGCATCCAGTTGGCGGCCGGTCACCAGTGGTGTCCCCCAGGGATCGGTGTTGGGCCCAGTTCTGTTCAATATCTTTATCGACGACCTAGATGAAGGGATTGAGTCCATCATCAGCAAATTCGCAGATGACACCAAGCTGGGAGGAAGTGTGGACCAACTGGAAGGCAGGAGGGCTCTGCAGAGGGACCTGGACAGGCTGGAGAGCTGGGCGGATTCCAACGGGATGAGGTTCAACACGGCCAAGTGCCGGGTCCTGCACTTTGGCCACAACAACCCCATGGGGAGCTCCAGGCTGGGCACAGAGTGGCTGAGAGCAGCCAGGCAGAGAGGGACCTGGGAGTCTGGATTGACAGGAAGCTGAACATGAGCCAGCAGTGTGCCCAGGTGGCCAAGAAGGCCAATGGCATCCTGGCCTGTATCAGAAACAGCGTCGCCAGCAGGTCCAGGGAGGTGATCGTGCCCCTGTACTCAGCGCTAGTTAGGCCACACCTTGAGTACTGTGTCCAGTTCTGGGCCCCTCAGTTTAAGAAGGATGTCGAGGTCCTGGAACAGGTCCAAAGGAGGGCAACCAGGCTGGTGAAGGGACTCGAGCACAGGCCCTATGAAGAGAGACTGAGAGAGCTGGGGCTGTTCAGCCTGAAGAAGAGGAGGCTCAGGGGAGACCTCATTGCTCTCTACAACTCCCTGAAAGGAGGCTGTAGCGAGGTGGGAGTTGGACTATTTTCCCAGACGACTTTCAACAAAACAAGAGGACACAGTCTTAAGTTGTGTCAGGGGAGATTTAGGTTGGATATTAGAAAGAATTTCTTCACGGAGAGGGTGATCAGGCAATGGAATGGTCTGCCCGGTGAGGTGGTAGATTCTCCGTCCCTGGAGACATTTAAAAAAAGACTGGATCTGGCACTCAGTGCCATGGTCTAGCAACTGTGCTCCGGTGGGTCAAGGGTTGGACTTGATGATCTCTGAGGTCCCTTCCAACCTGGCTAATTCTATGATAAGTGATCACAAATATTGTGATTACCTTTTTTTAAGCTCTTCCATTGGTGTTCTTTCACAGGAGTAATTTTTCCTGCCAGCTTCAGTAGGAGTAGTACAACTTGCAGCCATTCAATTTGCCTTTATTTTTAGATGGCAGCAAGTATTTCATAATTAACAAGACTAACCCTCTGGCATAGATCATCCTCCCATCTTCTGCCCAGCCACAACCTTGTTCACACTGACGTCGTTCTCAAAGGGTGGTTTGCTTTACAATGTGCAGGCAATGCTATTAATACTCCATATGTTACTTGGTTTTTTATGGCTTCCTGCTATTGCCTGGCATCCCTTTGTGCTTTTTGACTTCAGGATCTTTGGATCTGAAATTCTGCTGGTAAGTTTGATCCAACACTTGTTCATGCTCAGAGTAAGTGTTCTCCAGAGTGCCATGAGTGCTGTATCAGTACTGTTCTTTTAGCAAAAGTAAAGATGATCTCTACAGCTTTGCTGGGTTCTGTAGATTTTATGTAGACTCAAGGCAAACCACATTTAATATCAAATTTATATAAAAAAATTAAACTGAGGAAACACAAGAAAGAGCTGGAGAGTGCTTCACCTTCAAGTGAGAGCTGATTTCTCCACCTGGGGTGCTGATGGCAAATACCCCTGGTGATTCATAAGGTTATTGTGCTGTTGGAACAGTCAGTCATAGGCTGATGCATGATGCCATGGTGGGGACACTGTCTCCTAGCAACTGCCTGGAGTTGCTGTCTTTATATTTAACCCTTCCAAATTTCCACGCTGCCAGGATGCCACTAGGATGTGTTTGCACAGCAGCTACTGCTGCAATTTAAGCAATACTCTTCCACTGTTCTTTGAACAATGAGGGGCAGGCCAGAGTGCTCTGGCAGATTGACTTGACTCCATGAGATGGATCAGTCTGTGATGGCAGTGTGATGGTCTGTTCCCCTTCTTTCACCTTTCCATTTCTTTTCCCTGTGCTTCTTAGAGGCAAGGTTGTTTCTGCTTGATAATGTGTAACTCCTGTGTTTTCACTAAAGTCTACCCTAAAACTGCTTCTCTTCAAGGCTCTCAGCTTATGGTATCCAAAGCAAATATTTTAAAAGGATCAACTAGTTTAAATTAAGAGGGGAAAGATCCAACACCAACCTGACTTTTAAGACTTAAATTTAGTTATAGACTGATAGATGCTGCATCTCCAGGGTGCAGAAGCTCCTCTCCCCATTGCTACCACATGTGCACATGTGCAGTGTGGCAGTGGGAAAGGTGTTTCCATGCAGAGAGGAAAATCAATAATGGAAATCTCTGCAAAGTCTTTCACTCCATTTTTCTTAAAAATGGGATATAGGTGGATTTTATGGAACTAATTCAACCTCAGTAAGCCAGATGAAGGAAATCATAGTGTCATTGATTTAGGGGTATATAAGAGCAATGTGTAATGGTAAAGGGATGCCTCATGCTCAAGTCACATTGTTTAGTAAACTGACTTTTGTCTCAGGTCACTGCAGAAATGACCTTGGGTCTTTGATTAACTCCTCTTGTATGTCTGTGCATTCATGTTTAAAAACACTTACCTGATTGAAAAGAAAACATTTCATGTTTTGCCTTAGATCTAATTTTTTAATTATTTAGGCATTCGTTTAAATGCCACTAGGGAAGCTGGCTCTGTCTGATTGCTGTAGGAAGTGTGCTCTTTGAACCAGTCAGGAGTATGAATGGACAAGATTATCCCTGTGCTCTGGCCATAGGATGCTGTTGGCTGTCCTGTCTGAAAGCACACGGGATGTTTAGGCTGCGTATGCACTGAAAGCCATCAGGAGCCAAGCAACTGGCCCTTACTGAGCAGATGCAACTTGGAAAATTATTTTGAAATTTTAAAATTAATACCAAATGGAGTCCTGACCCCTCATGGGGTTCTGCATTCCCAGAGAAAGTTGTAAATGACTGAGAGGGGTGGCAAGTAAACGGAGACAGGGTGCACACACTGGGTGTCTTCCCACAACATGAAGATCCCACACTCAAAGGTTCTTCATTTATCTCATTCCCACATCCCTATTGCCAAGCCCTTTAGTAGCAGCTGCCATTAATTTATTTTTGGGACTCACCTCATTGCAACAGCTTTACTGCTGAACAGCAGTGCTTCACTGTAGTGTAATCTGTGCTCATTAAAGAAAAAAGTTTCAGACTCTTCCCAGGTTTGTGTAATATTGTAAATCTTTCAACATATTAGAGCTGAAGCTTGGGGCTTGTATGCTAATGGTTATGGAAGTTAACACTGAGGTGAGCTGACAAAGTCGCCTAAGGAGTTTTTCATAAACCTTTTGTACAGTATCTCTGCTTCCTTGCCAGTGAAAATTAACCTCTACTTGTGCAAAAATGAAACTTCACTTAACTCATTTAGAAATAGCAGGTTGAAAGAGAAAATCAATTCATAATGACCAATATCACATTAAGAAAATCTAATTAGAAATGGCTTCTCTTTTATTGCACTGATAATGGTAAGCTTTAAGAATGACATCATTACAAAATCCAATAGCTTATAACTGAGTGAATTTTTTAAAGAGCATTTAAACTACCAGATCAATAAATTCACACACCACATAATTAAATTGTACAGAAATTATCTATAAACATTAATGTTAGAAACGTGGTACTCTATTTTAAAATAAAGTACAAGTGGTCTGGTGCTGCATGTGCAGCTAATAGATAACCTGATATTTCTAAAAAGTGAGAATTCCTCTTTAGAGATCACAGTAAGGACAAATTCTTCTCTTCTTAGTCTCCCTTATTCATCTTCAGATGGAGTTGGGTGAAATATTTTCCTGACTATGCATGGACTTCTGCCTATAAATGTTTATTAAATTGCATTCTTAAAAAAAATAAATAAATAAAAACCTTCAATGTAACAGTATTGTCTTTTCAAGTTATTAGCTTAATTTCTCCATAAAGACATAAAACAAAGAACTACTAACTGGAAATAGACCCTAGCTGTAAAATTTTATCTGGAATTCACTCTGTTTCACAGTCTCCAAACCTACTTCAGTTTTACAAAAGTGAACCACCTACTAATAAGCTTTTATTCAGCCACTGAGTGATTTAATACTTGGGGTAAATTTTGGGTGCAGCTAAAATACAATAACGTGCTGCATGCCCATTTTATCCAGTGGCCCAAGGAATAATTTGCCAGAGACAAAACTATTTTTTCTAAAAGCACACAGATAAGCTGCACTCATATATTGTTCCCACTGATGGAGCAGCATATCTAATGTGCAATCTTTTTGTAATGAGCCTATTACTTTGGTTTCTAGGTAGAGTTCCACCAGGCATACCTGTGGGCAGTTTTGTTCATACTCTCATTAAAAAGGGTCTTAGCAAGATTAGCTGCTGTTTGGCAATTTGCATGGCTAGATAGATTTGTTTATAACAAGAGCAAGAAGTAATTAATACACTTTTATACAGCATGCTTCAGCTATGAAAATAAAGAGGAACAAGATAAAATCAGTTCTATTTTCTTTTTAACCAGTCAAGTGTCACAGGAACTTCAAGAAGTGTAGGAAAAGTATTCAAGGTTACACAACAACAAAAAAATTCTGCAGCATGGAACTTGCAGATAAGAAACAATGTGCTGCACACAATACTTCTGAGATTTGAATTAAAACTGCCAGGGATATTGGCAGTGGAGATGAGCACTGTAATGCACTGTTCTGCAAAAGGAGTTCATCACTGGTAACAGAATTTGAATTATGCTTTACTAGATTTCCTGCATATGTCAAAAATAAGTAATTGCCAATTATCCTGCTCAAAAGAGCTGGTGAGATACAATCACTTCACTTAAGAAGTGCAGAGCTGCAGAGCACTGAGGAAAAAGCTCTGCAGAGGGAAAGTTTCAAGAAATGATTTCTGATAAATCAAAATAGCTTCAGCTAAAGCAAGGGCTAATTTTAACTTTGTCCTAGCATGCAGATGCCCAATAGTGCTTAATAATCTGCAGAAATGCATCTACTAAAGCAATGGGTTAATTCAAATAATATGCTTACTCTCTAAGGAAGTACCATTAACTTTATTGTTCAGGGAAGAAATAGCTACAGATACTGTGGCTTGCTAGGAATAATTGGGGGAGGACAAGGATGAGACTGTGTCGCCTAAGCTCATTACCCTATCTGCTGGAGTCTGCCTTCTCTGAATGACCAGGAGTGAACTAATGAGTAAATACAGTTCCTTGGATTTTTTTCCTTTTTCTTTCTCTCTGCAGAATTTATTGAATCCATATAAAAGCCAGAATACTTATAATGGCTAAATCAGAGTTCAGAGCCAGAGCTCCAAATTTCTATTCCAGGTTTTGCTACTACTTGATTTTAGGCAGGTCACTTGTTAGCAGCTTCCTCGGTGGCTGAAATGGAAACAATTATATGCAGTTTATACTGGTGCTATGATACATCCTAGTTGGTTTAGATTGCTTTAGGATCTTTGCAAGAAAGATGATAAAGAAATGTCAGGTGTTGAAGTATTGCAGTCAGAGGCTTGCCTAGAAACTGCACACAATTTAAAAAGAAAGAAATAAAATGATAGAACAAAAAAAGGTTACATAACCCTACGATAATTGTATAGGTTTGCCTATAAATGTACTCATCTTATACAATGCTTTGTATGACTAAACTCTCTCTGGCACAGGTAGAAATGAGGTTAGCCCCAAATGTCAAGCAATTTTAGCTTTTTCAGGTTTTTGGGTTTGTGTGTATGATTCTGTGATAAATGTATTCAATTAGGAAGAAGTGTTTTGTAAATAGATTTCCTTGAGTCAGGCTTGATTGCAGTTTAGAAGTGTTGGGAATTCTCTAGAATGTCTCCCCTTGATCCTTGGTGCCTATGCAGCAGTCCTTAAGACTTGAGGGTTGCAAAGAGGGGTCATACTAAATTTGTGTGGAGCAGCCAGAGAATTCCCCAGGAGCAAAGCAAGCAGCAGGATAGTTTTCTGCATTAGCACAAGTACTCTCAGATGCACTGAATAGGGGAAACTCAGCTAAACCTAACTCAGCCCCAGCCTGCTGTGGGGATGCTGTAATTAAATTATGTATAATTAAGTACTGTAAGTAGCACACCTCTGCAGGGGACTGGGCAGATCTGCCTCAGGTGATGCTCTATGGCATCTCAGAATCCTGTGGTAGCTCTTCATCCTTGAGTGCAGAGGGACAGCTGGGAGCAGGTTAGGTTGGTGCCTCTGGTCCCCTGAGATGCTGCAGCAGACCTTGCAAAAACCTTTCAGGTTCCTGTGGGATCTGTTCAGCACAGTGTTTTTTGGGACTGGAGCTAGAAGTTCCTGAAATGATGGACTGAAATTGCTAAGAGCAGCACAGCAAGTGCTGAACTTCACCTCTGAAGTTAAATGGGCCTTAGATTACCATTTAAATTATCCTGTGAGTTTTGCCCTGTCCCCTGCAAAATATCTCCCTGACCTGGTGGATCTGGCAGCCAGAAGCCAAGGGAGTGCAAGAACTGTGTGCTCATCAATTCAGGAGAGAAGGTGTGTAAGGGAGTAGTCTCTAAAAAGAATATTAATTTCTTAGTTTGTCTGAAGTTTTAGTTAGTTTTCCCTAAATTTAGAAAACTGGAGGAGGGGAGACTGTGTCTTTGGATGCCTGTGAAACTCAAGAAATCTCTGAGATAGCTGTTGTGATTGTGCCATCAATTTGGGGGCTTTATGGCATAGCACATGGCTTGTGGTCTGCAGGGGGATCTGGCACTTGACTCTGCTGCTGAAATCTTGAGCTTTCCTCTGTCAGGTCCAAGCTCATGTCAGCTACAACAGCCTCCTCATGTACACTGAGGACACTGCAACTTATATTATCTTAAGGCAATGGGGTAAGAAAAAGGTGATCTTACAAAGGAATACAAAACTAAATTTAGTAATTTTTTTTTTTAAATATATATTTCTGTTTTGGTTTACTGCAAGTAAATATTGGGCATGTGACCTGTCAATCAGTTTGCCTGGAAGCTTGATAACTCGTGAGCTAGGCTGACCTCTGAGAGAGAATCCATTCCCTTCTGCTTCCATGGGAGACTTTAGGATTCTGCTGTGCAGGGAAAAATCAGCCATGTTCACAGCCCTGCCTTCCATAGGGAAACAGCTGCTTCATTTTAATGTCTGACTTGAGAGAAAAGTAGGTTAGAAGGTTTTGCTGTCCCCCCTGGAGCTTCATCCCTGGCTGAGTAGATAATAGCTCTCTAGGAAAGCACTCTGGCAGTCTGCTCTTTTCTCTTTCCCTGCAAAACCTGCTTGCTGCTCTTCCATAAGGAGGTGAGGAGGGCAAACCTCTGCAATTAACAGCTGATCCTGCATGGAGGAGCTGGAGAAGATTTGATTTGCATTGCAGGTGTGGGGTATCTTTGAAATAACTTGTCTGTAATCTTAAATTGACGTCCCTTGATATGACAGAGCAGGCAGGACTTGTTTAGCTGTCAATCTGGACGGTAATATTGGCTTGATACATATTTGCAGTGGTAAAAAAAAAAACAAACAAATCCACGAATGATGCTTTAAAAGCAATGATGTCAGTCTGTATAGGATTTCCCTCTCTGAAATGCAAAAGCCAGAAAAATTCATATCTGGGTATATATTTGACCTAGCCACTCCAGATTGTCTTCATAGCTATAGAAGAGAAAATGGCACTTTAAGAGTGTGATTTCTGACTAGGTTCCCTCAGGCTTCCCATGGAATATATTGGCAGATATAAAGTCCCTGATCATCTGGAGAGCTCAAATCTTCCTTTAGGTAGATGAAGCCCATGCCCAGGACCTGAAGCAGCTCTCTGGTTTTAGGACTGCCATCATCCTGCAGCATGCCAAGAATAGATTCACATCTAATATTATGCTTTCTTTCCTAAAGTGTGACAGGAACCTATTCCCCTCCATCCCTGGGTTATTACCCTAGTATCACCCTAAGGACAGTCTATTTGGAAGGTCTTTTTTGAAATCTACTGTTATTCTTCAGCTTTTCTGTTATGTTATGTCTGTTCTGAGAAAGAGTAACACCCTTAGTGGCTTGACCTCAGCTTCCCCTTCTCATTTTATTTTGCTCAATTGCTCTGGCAGATACTACAGTGGTTTTGTGGCTTTGGCTGTATCTGCCCATTCTTTATAATAAGCATTGAATTGCTTTTTCCCATCCTTTTCTCTCTCATTTGATGTCCCCTCTGCCTTTCCCTGTTACTGTGGCAAGACTGGGTAATGTGTATCTCCTAGACCTCTCTTATCCTCTAACATCCTCTTTAATAACCAGACATTGCTTTGGCCACTCCCTACCACTTTGAGCTGCGATTCAAATGGTTCTATATTAAAATACTTGTTTACTTTAGTCACTCACCTTCATTCCTTCTACACTCCTAGAGTGATACAAACCAGCCTGAGTGGTTTATTGCATTTTAATTTGTTGAACTGTGCTTTCACCTCTTTTCTTAATACATCTGCCTTTGCAAGCACCTCATCTTCATTACTTGTAAAGTGTCACCTTGGGATTGTTATTTCCCCTTCACCTTCCAAAGTGAAAGATATGAAAAGAAATCCATTTAGTTTGTCTGCTCTCAGACTGAATCAGTTACCTTTTCATTTTGTTTTATACCACAGTGGTAGTGGTGCTACTAAGTTTTCTGTGGGCTTCCTGCTGTTGATGAATGAAGAGCTGTGTTCATCACAGCCTTCACAGTCTTGGTGAATTCCTCTTCACCTCTCTACCAACCCCTATTTAGTGGGAGATATGAAGTAGACTTGGAAAGTAAAAATATGCATGATGTGATGTCTGAATGTTTGTCTGGCTTGATCTCATGAGCCCTACTGCTTAATTGTATTTGTAGAAAAGAGAGGAGCTCTCTGGTAGTTTTGCTCATTTGATTTTTGAGGACTTTTCTGGATTCTTGTAAGTTGGACCGGGTTAAACTGCACATGGAATTTGTAATTTTTGTCAAAGAGTGTGGGGTGCAAAAAGAGGATTAAAAATTACTTACTATGACTTTTTTTATTATTTAGAAACTCCCTAAAGGGCAAATTTAAGAGAATCACGGAATCATAGAATGGCCAGGGTTGGAAGGAACCTTAAAATCATGTAGTCCCAACTCCCCTGCATGGGTAGGGACATCTTCCCCAACCAACCTCCCTTGAAGGTTTCCAGGGAGGAGGCAGCCACAACTTCCTTGGGCAACATATTCCAGTGTCTCACCACCCTGAAATTAAAGAATTTTTTCCTAATGTCTAACCTATTGTCTCCCCAGTGCAAGTTTGAAGCCATTTCCCCTTCTCCTCTCACTACACACCTGTGTGCAAAGTCCTACCCCAGCTTTCTTGTAGGCCCCTTTCAGATATTAAAAGGTTGCTATAAGGTCACCTTGGAGCCTCCTTTTCTCCAGGCTGAACATCCCCAACTTCTCTATCCTGTCTTCATAGGCAAGGTGCTCCAGCCCTCTGATCATTTTAGTGTCTCTCCTCTGGACATGTTCCAGGAGCTCTATGTCCTTCTTATGTTGGGGACTCCAGAGCTGGACACAGTACTCCAGGTGGGGTCTCACAACAGCAGAGTAGAGGGGGAGAATCACCCCCTCGACCAGCTCTCCATGCTGCTTTTGACCCAGCCCATGACCCATTCAGCTCTTTGAACTTCTTGGATTTGTTCTTGTTGGACCATCTTTTCTTAGCCCTTCCTGCCAACATCTTAAATGCTGTTATCTGATCCCTATAAATACCTATTTCTGCTCTTTCATCATCTGACATGATTCTTCCAAAGCACCTTTTACCAACAATGTGGATAATTTTTTGTCCTATGTGTAAATCAAACATTTTTAATAGGTTACGTCCTCAAAAAGTTCCTTGGTGCCTGTTTAACTATTGAACCATGTCCTCAACACATGGAGACAACACAGTTATATCGGGCTGGGGGTTTTTTTTGTTTTTTATTTAGGTGCATCTCTTTTAAACCTCTGTGAAACACATCAGTTGACAGTTTACCCTGCCACAGGAGCAACAGGAATACAGAGCTCCTCTCATCAGTTCCTGAGCAGGTTTTCAGCCTGGATCATCAGCTAAAAGGCACATTAAAACAGAGTCAGACTTTGTCCTTAGCATTAGTCTGAATTAGTTCCTTTGACCAACAACTCTTTGGATCCTGGACTGTCAAGTGAAGTTAACTTTTCATCACAATTTTTGGTCAGAGTTCCTAATTCTAACACAATATATTCAGCAGCTCCAATTTGGTCTTCTGTTGTACTCTTTTATAGCCCATATAATGATGATATGTTTTATACTGAATTTTACAATCCATTATTGCAGGTTTTTATTATTACTTAGATTCTGCCGTATTAAAAGTGACCTTTAGATTACATTCTCCTAAAAATTCTGCATTCATTAGGACTAACTCCTTCTCCTTTATTAGTTCAGAGATTACAATTCCTGTCTTACATGGAAATACAAGCATCTATTGCCAGCATACACTGTCCAGCTTCCAAGCTTTAAAAACTTCTTCTCCACCTAGTTCCTCCTGTAAGGAAACCAGGAAAACCACCATCAGCAGCCATCTCTCAACTTCTGTGTTATTACCCAGATCTGTTCAGTACTAGTGAAGGAGCACAGAAGTCCTTTTTTGATTAAAGAATACAGCATTTTGAGTGGACTCATTGTGGAGAGGAACTTAAAGCAGCTGGCATGTATCCTATAGATAATAGATTAAATTGATGGGATTTACAAGTGTTTTCCTGGTGGTACAAATTTTATCAAGTTTATTTGTCTCTGTCCTCTGAAGAGTTACTCACTGGTCATGATGTTCACCACCTTCTCTCCACACATGAACACCACACATGTTCTTGTATTGTTTGTGTGACATAATAGAAGTTCAACATCAAGACTGTGGCCTTGTCTAAATACAGAAATGTTTTCATTTTACCATTAGGAGCAAAGCTGATGCAACAGTCCTAGTATGATGGCAACTTGTGTTATCTGGGGCTGGTCCACCAAGCCCCATCAGCAGGAAAGCCCTTCTGGTCAGCATAGGCACACAGGTTCTCCTCCCCACAAAAAGAGCAGCAGAAATGGGATAGTGTAGATGGGGCCACAAAAAAGAAAGCAGGCAAGAAGAAGTATTTTTATGTGGTAAAGCAAACATTGAAAGCTCTGTGTTGATTTTGCCTTGCTTTGCTTCAAAGACTTGACATTCAGGATGATTCTTGCAAAAGATAAACAGTTTTCAACAGGAAGATTTTTGGTTTGCTCCTATTGGAGATGTCTCACTTTCCCAGATAGTTCTTGTTAAGTAAGAAAAGAAGACCAAAAGAAATTGAAAGAAAAAAGTATTTCTGATTCACCTTGGTTCCCAGACTTCCTTAGAAATGAAAATAACATAATGAACAGAGCTGGATTCAGAAAAGTTGCCATTTTTTAAAGGGTATGACAAAGAAAATGTCAGGTCCAGGTTTATGCAGAAAATCTTCTGTAAACCCATGATTAATACAAAAATGTCCTGATTCAACATCCAGTGCCTCCTCTTTTTCTGAATAAGCAGACAGAAAAAGAGCTAGAAAAAAACCAATTGTCACAACTCCTGGAAACTCACTACAGAGAATTAAACACTAGAGAAGAGGATGAGGGGAGGTAATTAAAATAAGTTGGAAAACTTAATAGGTAGAAATTAAAATGGAGAACTGTCAATGAGTAATCTCAGTTGCCAAAGTACTTGCAGATGGCTTTCAGCCCAGAGGATTTCAGCTGGGAGAATTTTCAGCAGCACAAATGAGCTCTGTGAGTGCTGACCCATAGTTAGTGTCTAAACTAATCTTCATTTAAAATACCTGGAGAATCAGGAAACAAGTGACTCTTACCCAAGCTTTTCTCAGGTGCATTTTGAAAAAGGCTCCCAGCAGACAGAGGGGAGCTGCTCACAAAGATATCAGTAATCTTCTCAACCTCATCTGTTCTTGCACAGACATATTAAAAATGAAAGAGCCTTGGTGAAATTAATGCAAACTACAGTTGGGAGCATAATGAGAACTCTTTTCTGACAGTCTTTAGACTGCAGCAAGCATTCTTCATTTCCCTGCTCCAAAAAGGATATAATAGCCCTTTTTAGTGTTTTTTTTACATTTGCAAGAGGAACACATAAGTGTTTTCTACTTTTTTTACCATTTGTTAGTAACTTAAAATGCAAATTGGATGAGGACAACATATAATGTCCTCACTTATGATTTTTTTTTCCTGCAGAAAAGATACATTCAGTATTTTAATAGCACCATCTGTCACAGTAGCAAGTGCCAAGCTGCAATATTGATCATGTCACTTTGGTGAAAGGTATGATATTTAGGATTATAAATAACGTTTTTCTTTGCTCTGTTCATGTGTTTAGTTTTTATATAGAAGCCAAACTCAAGAAACCAGTCTTAATAAGAAAAGTACTTAGAATCCACAGCAGAGGTGTCATTTGGACCTTAAGCAGTATTTGTATTATTACCTGTCACTCCTTGGTAACGTGAGTAACTTAATTAGGCTATGCAGTTTATATAGTGACAACTTTGGGCACAACTAAGCAAAGATATTGGCTTATAGTGACCATAAGTCATTATTGGGCACTCATTTTCTCTCTTTAAAAGGGAGATGATTGGGCTGATGAGATTATAAGTGAAGAGCTCTCAAACTGAAATTGCGAAGAAAGCAAGTACTGTATTTTTTCCTTTTTTTACATATTGAACAGGAGTCCCTGGATATATAAAGCCTCTGTCCCCTTCATATTACCTGGATTTTGTCTTAAATTTTCATCCAGTCTTCCTTGGAAAAGAGGAGATGCAATGCAGTATGTGACTCATTTTTATCTCCAAATAGACTCTCTGGAAAGGCCAGAATAGGAGGATCAGGTTGAGGTTATCATGAACACGTGTATTGATCTGTTGGGTTCAAAAAGAGACTTTTCCTGGCAGGTTGCTGGTGAGGAAGAAGCAACTCTCTTTTTAATGTAAAAAATTGTGGGTGTTTCCATCTCCCTTTGCATTTCTGGATGTAGATGTATTTTTTCAGTGCACTGGGCACATCTCTGATGTTCAGAGATGGTTGAACACCAAGATGCTGGACAGATGTAGGGAATAATGAAATTTTCAAGTGATGATATTTTGCAGATTTGACAGGTTTGGATACTTGTGTCTGTAGTACTCCGCTGGAGACATGATTAACATTTTAATAATATTCCAGCATTTTCTTGCCTGCTGTACAAACTTCTTTGTACAGCAAAGATGGATGTCACGTGAGGTATTTATGCCTGCTATAGTAGGATTTTGCGTGGGATTTGTAGTGTTAATGTGTTAGAATAGGAATAGTTTAATACCGTTTCTTTTGTTAGTAGCTCTCCTGCTGCTGAACGTATTTTTATCCCCTGCCTGTAATTTCACTCACAAAACTTCAAGGCAGCACACGGTGCTCATAAGTACTGCATTTTATAGATTTTCAGCAGTTGTCACTGAGCATCCCTCCTGGAAAAAAGAAAATACCAAAAACACACAAAACATCAAAAGCTTGTACTAAAATAATCCATTACAATCCCATTCTTCATTTGTGACAGTCTGTGCAAATTGATTTCATCTAAGATATTGCCCAACTATATTCAAGGTTGGAGTCAGTTCTTTTATTTGTTTCACTTTTTTTTTGGCTTAGAGAGATTTACAAAGTACATATTTTTACTGGAAAAAAATAAAGCCTATCAAATAGGTTTCTGGATGGTGGGTCTGGATAATCCATTCTCTTAACTCATTGCTTGGTTTTGCTGCTCTATTGCTCAGACACTTGCTCAGCTGTGCTTGATATTAGCATTTCATTAAAGTCATACCTGGTGTAGAGGACTGGTTGGGTTGTAGTCACAGATGCAGTAGAAATCTACACAGATGGCACAATGAGCTGCTTAGGGAGGTTGTTACATAAAAATTTACGAGCAGTCTGTAGTAGAAATCAACCAACCACTACAGAAAATTTCACATATAAGTGTGTTGTGTGCATATATAGAGTATATATATATACACACACATGTATAATGTTGGGTAAGGGCAGTAGTCAGCATCTCTGTAGTGGACCTAGCATTCCCTTTGGATACCAAATGTGAAACCTGGGTACCTTTAAAACATTGTGTGAAACTCTGGCAGGGTCTGAGTCTCCCACAGCTTTTAAAGCTTTTAAATCTGTGGGAAGCCTGGCTGGGCAGTGTCTAACCTCTGGTTCTTGGGAACTCATTCTGCTCTCCATGGACCTTAGCATCATAGCAGACAGGCAGCAGCATATTCTGGCAGGGTCCAGGCTCCCTGCTTCTCCAGAAGGAACCAGTTGATTAGAAAGAAAATGGGCATTATTTTACATAATGGTGGGTGGAAAAAAAAGGGGGGATTTTGGGGGGAAGGGGGAGCATGGGGAGTGAGGTGTTGGGTTTGGTTTTGGGTTTGGTTTGGTTTTTCTTTTTTTTTTTTTTTTTTTTTGTTCTTCCATTTTTTTCCAAGCAAAAGCAGTATCACCTACCTTTTCTTTACTCTGGCAAAACAGGCACAGAATACTACTTCATCCATTACCTATGTCTGCAAGCTTCCAGTGCTGATGGTTTCCTATATGTAGGTTGCTGCTCACTGGTGCTAATTGCTGATCCATCCTCTTTGCTGATGCCCCACTAGCTCTCAGAGCCAGTAATGCCTGACTGCAGGTGGGAAAGGAGATGACAAGAAACAGTGCTCTGTTTGAGGCTTGACACAGTCTGCTTTTGCATATTTACTCCTCTCATCTGTCTTTTGGTGGTGGAGAGGAGCTATGCAGTCATTATCAGCTGCCAGGGATATATTTTTACAGTGACTTCAACTCCCCTGGTGCCTTACACCCCTGCCTGCCTTCCCAGTTGCAGAAAGAGGAGGAAGCAGTGGGCTGTCTGGGTGGGTAGGAGCTGAGCTGTTGGGAAGAAAGGGAAATTGACAGTGGTTTCCCCTTTTCCTTGGAAATGTTGGGTGACCTGCCTGGCCTGGGGACACTAGGGGGACAAATTTCTGCAGTCAAAGCAGGAAAAGAGCTGCAAGGAGCCACGGGAGATGGGGTGAGAGCATGGTGTTTAGGTAAATGAGCAGAGGGGGGTGGGGAAAAGGATGAAATGAACCTCTGTGATCAAAGAAAAGATTTCGTGAGCTTTTTTCACCAAGAGGTGCAGGTCCTAACTGGACTGGGTTGCACAACTAATTCCTGAGCAAGGATTTCTAAAGCTAACCCAAGTAATCATAGAATCATAGAATAGAATCATAGAATCGTCTGGGTTGGAAGGGACCTCTGAGATCATCAAGTCCAACCCTTGATCAATTATTATTCCCTGCTGTGATCAATTATTATTGACCTATTATTCCCTTTCTATGATCAAACAAGAAAAGTGTATAAAGTTACCTGGAGTGTCTGGTTAAAATTAAATATCGCCCTTCCCAAATGCCCATTCTGTCAATAGTTTTTAAATATGAGAAATTTTGTCTGGTTGTGTGCAGCCCACTCAGGTAAGGTTATACCTGAGAATAAAGAGCAATTAATATCCCTGGGGAAGCAGAGGAGGAGGTAGCAAGTGGTGCAGCAGGGAGTAAAAAACTCAAGCAGAGGAATTGCTATGGCAAAGGAAAGGGAGATGGGCACTCTGAGTGCAAATTAATTAAGCAGATGGTTTAATTTAAGGTTTATGGGCATGACTATGAAAGAAAACATGTTGGACATATTACAACGGTAAAGTATTTGTATCTGTAAATAGATTGTACAAATTCTCAAATGCAAGAGAGCATAAAAAGCAGCTGTTTTGTATATATATGGTGCTCTGGAGTATGTATGTTGCTTAGGAGATGGGGATGGATGTAGGAAGATAGATGTTCCTTCCTCTGCCTGCTGGGATTGGTTAGGAAGTAGTGGCTGCTGTCTGCAAGAGAAGTTTGGGCAGGCAACCTGCACAATCAAAGCCTCAGAGAAAATAGGAATGGAAGGGAAGATCATCTACTTCATCCTTTTGTCTGAAGGCAAGTTTAATTACACCCACACTATTCCGGAGAGATGTTACATTTCTTTGGCCTCTGCCTCTCTAAATTAAACCATCTGAATTCTCTCAAGTTTTTCCTTGGACAGTATTTATTTTTGGAAATCTGTAAGCCTGTTCTGCACTCTCTCCAAATGATTTGCATCCTTCAACAGCCTGGATCTGAGTGCAGCTGGTACCCTATGCATGACCTCTCTGACTCTGGAGACATCTGAGGATCACTGGTTTTGTGTCATGTTGCTGCTGACTCCATAGGTAGGTTCAGCTTTTCTCACCAGTTTGGATGGGCTATGTACAGAGATCAATTTAACATCTTGAAGAACTCTTGGGTTTTTGCTATGGGCCTCTTTTATTGACTTCTGTCAGGTTAAAACCATAGGCTAAGTCTAAGTTCAAGAACTTGTAGAAGTTGCCTAAATGCAAACAACTTTGAGTAGACTGAAAATTTGTACAAAGTTTTTAATAAATGGCAAAAACTCTGTTTACAAGGAAAGGCTTATTGCAGCTGCCCATGTAAGGTCAGGTCTCATTTAGCATCTTCATTTAATGATCCTGAAGAGGGAGTAAACAGCCTGTTAATGAATTTGTGCGTGATGCTATATAGGGAGTAATAGGCAGAAGAGAAAAAGACTACAAGGAAACACATAGGTGATAAAGACAGATAATAAAGTTAATTCCATCTCTGCATAAGAAAAATTAATGTATGTGTGTGAAGGGGAGGGTGGAGTATGCGTAAAAACCCCTGGCCTAGTTTAAAGCCTTTTATGAGAAAAAAAATGAATTTACATTTTCCATGTAATATTATTCCCCAAAAGCTGACTTCTTCTTTGGACTGATCCATGAACAGGTCACACACATCTGGGACATGGGACTCTCTCATCTCTATTTGACCACTATTGCTCTATGTACTTTACTACCAAGGATATGTTTGAATATAAACAGAAAATATTGGTGAAAATTAAGGGAGAGCTGGCTAGAGAAGCTTGATTTAAAAAAACAAAAACAAAAAAACATTTGGATTGTCTGATTAACCCAAGGGACAGAGCAGTGTATGGATATAGGTTCTCAGCGGAGAAAACAGAGGTAACATTATGGCAAAAGGGAATACATATGATAAAATGAATTTAAAAATGGGGAAACTGGCACCAGCAATAAGGCATTTGATGTGTCATTGGTAGTTTAGCTTGGTGCTTAGAAAAGTTTGTGTAGTATGAGGAAAGAAAAGTAGGGAAAAGCTGAATTGCTGGGAAAGATGGCATAGAGAACAAGGGGTGTCATCTTTATTGTTATTTTAATATATTTTAACTCTGCTTTACACTGTTCTGACAAGAGTACCACAGGAGGAAGCTTAATGTAAATGAGGCTGGCCCTGTGAGTCTTTGCTAAGAGCAGGTTCCCTCCTGTGTTTCATCCCTTCAGTCCCTTCTGCAAACAGAGATGAAAACAATGATCAGACGTATCATAAACTCAAATATTTGGATATAAAGATCAAAGGTTTTATTGTTTGTTTGCTTGCTTTTTCAAAATATTTCTTCTCTTACTCTTGCAAGCTTCCCAATGTGATGGAGGTTTGAATAAAGAAAATTACCTATCTAAACTGGAACTCATTCAAAGCCAATTCCCAAATGTCTGTGTGCACATGTATAAAAAGAGCAAGGGAATGTTTAATTATGGCTTTCCTTTAGAAAAAATATTAGGCCCTTTGTTCCAAGCAACTGTCAGTCTTCTCACATCACTGTTTTGAGAAAAACTTTAAAAAGTAATAATTTATTTGAAAAATTCTGCTTAGAGAAAAGAAAAAGGCATCCAAAATTTAAACTGGGACAGATACACAGTAACCAGATTATGGATTAACAGCAGCAGTGTCCTTAAATATCATAGAAGTGATGTACCAATGCAGAGCTCAACCAGGGCACTGAGAGACAAGAATAGGGAGTGACAGATGAGTTTGTCTTTGCAAAGAGCCTCCACAAGCTGCCATTAGTACTAAGAGGAAAAAGCTGAAGGTCATATTAGAAACTGGGATTTTGCTGGGGGTGATAGGAAATGCTAAGAAGTTTTATGATTGTGCCAGAGCAGATAGTTTGGCAATTAGAGCTGTTAGAAGTTGACAAGGCATTGGGTTCAGATGAGCTACATCCAAGAACTGAGCTGGAAGCTTTGGCAGATATTTTTTGATCCGTCTCCAAGGATGAGGTGGTTCAAGAGGAGAGGAAAGAGGGGCTAATGTGGTTGCTAAGTGTAAGTAATGCTCATGAAAAGAATAGTGTCAATGTAGTTCTTTGGTAAGAGTATAGCTGAGAAGGGAGAAATAGGTTTCACTTTTGCAAGCACATGATAGAGGATTGTTTGCTTGGATTCAGGAAAATTGAGTTCTTGGCTTATAAATTTACTTGAGTTCCTGAAACATGTTATTACACCAGAAGATAAATGTCAAGCAAAGTCTATAATTTATCTGACTTTCCTGAAAGCATAGCATGCAAAATATTGATCTACTTAATAAACACACATCATCTCCTGCAAATGATTAGAAATTAGCTCTAGAAATAGTGTCAGTAAAATTGCAGAGGGATCATGAAGAGCTGGAGAGCAAACACGTATTATGCACTATTTACTAGCATTAGGTGGGCTCTTACAGACTCTTGTGCAACATTTGCATTGTTTTAAACATTAGCCTTAAAATCTTGTCCTTCCTAGCGTCACAGTTCAGGTTCAGTGAGGGGCATGACTGTGACAAGCCATTCAAGGCTGTGCATGATAACCTCTCATCCCTGTAAAATCTTACATCCACCACTGACAGAAGCTGCCTTTGAGGCATAATTCCATATTTGAAGGAGGTGATCAATTCTGTCCGAGGTGATGATCAGCCTCCTAAGTACTAATGATGGCAAATGAGATTGTTTCAAGCACTGCTGAATGTGACGTTGGAAAATATTTAATAGAAGATGAAGAATCCAGGATGATGGTTTCAGCGCTTCTCTTTATGCTGGGCTCCTTCCCCAGGGAGGATTCCCACACTTATTGGGAAGCAGGAGCACCCAGAAGCAGTAGTGATGGGCAGCAGTCCATCTCTGTCCAGTGTGTGATGTGCTGCTGGTCTCTTCATGTTTCAAAGAGACAGAGGTTGGTGTTACATCAACCCTGCCATGTCCTGAGGCAGCAGACACGGATTGGAGAGACAATGATTTTTTTTCCCCTTGCTTTTGTCTACATATGTTTCTTCCTTGGGCATTTTTTCTTCTTCTGCAGACAGAAAAAACTCTAACAGGTTTCTGGCAGGAGCAGTTCCTTTTGGATGGAACTGCAGTCAGACCATGGCACTGTAGGATGTGTCCCACCACATCAAGGGAGGGCACTTTCCATGCCTTCCTCTACTGCAGTTCTCTGTGTTGCATTCTACCATGCCAAAAGAGCCCTCTTGCTCCAACCCATCAGCAATGTTAATAGGAATTGTAAGAAATTGGCACCTTCAGGGATCTGGCATTGTGGTAATCTCCTCCTGTAGCATAATCTTCATAGCTGAACCACTGTTAATGTGTTTTCTATTCATCTGTTTTAGCTTTTAAATAGTAATTGTTAGCAGCATAGTCTTTGGGGTGATCTTTGCAAATGGAATAGTGTGACCTTGAGTTTTTCTATAGACAATGGAAATTAGTTGATAATGGACAACACTAATTGCTTGGATGACAGTGCACCTCTGGAGCTACATCACCACAACACATCAATGTGGCCAGGAGCTTAGCAGGATTCAGAAAAAAAAAAAAAAGAATTAACAAAATGCAAATGAGATGTTAAAATGCATTAAAAAATAGAATGGAGGATAATACATAGGGTAATTCTAATGTAATTATATAAGTATAATTATATAAGTAATCACTGTAGCTTCCTTGGGAACACTGCATGCAGGGCTATGCCCAGAGATGGCTGATGGGTGTGTTTTGAGGCTCGAGCAAATCTAAAATAGACAGCTTTCTAAATATTGCTGTTAGTTGGTTTTGGAAAGGAGACCACAGAGAGGACATCAAAGTAAGACATAGGTGCCAACCTGTGGGCCAGATGTAGCCCACGAAGGGCAAGTGTCCCGCCAGGAACCAGCATCCCCAATTTTACCCCATACATGAAGAAAATGAAAAGTCATGGATGAAAACCTCAGAGCACTGGAGAGAGAGACGTGTGGCGCTTCTGCCTGTCCTGAGGGTCATGAGGAAGCCTGAGGCATGGTTGCAAAAGAGGGATGGACAAGTGGCAAGGCTGAGGAATAGGAAGATCCTGAGACAGGGTATTTGGGTGAGTGTTTGAGATGTCTGAGAGGTTTAAGGTGCTGAGGTCTGAAGGAGCTGGGCAGAAATGAGTAGTGTCCTATAGTAGAAAACATTCAGTTGCTGGAGATATCATATTAGGCAGTCATACAAAAAAAGATGGAAACAATTTTTTTTAGCAGGGCCTGTTGCAATAGGACAAGAAGTAATGGTTTATAGATTAGATATAAGGAAGATATAAGATATAATATAGGTATATAGAAGGAAGATATAGAAAGATATATAGAAGATATAAGGAAGAAATTTTTTACAATGGTAGTGCTGAAACACTGGAACAGGTTATCCAGAGATGTGGTGGATAGTCAGAGATGTCTATCTAGTTGAGGATATCCCTGCTTGCTGCAGGGAGGTCGGTCTAGTTGGTCTTTAAAGGTCCCTTCCAATCCAAGCCATTCTGTTATTCTATGGTGCAGCAGGCATGCAACAGGGGTTGTGTTACTGACTGGGGATGTGCAAAATAACCTAAGGGCAGGAGAAGGAAGGGATGTGTGTGGGGCATAGGGCAAAGGCACATGGAAGTTTGAAGCCTTTTACTTTCACAGTAGAAGAGGGCAAAGGAAGGGGATAGGATCAAACAGATTATCAGGATATCCTTTTCCCTTCTTACCATGCAGATGGACTGTGGTCATCATGGGTCAAATACAGAAGAGACTACAGGGAGGAAGGAACCAGAGCAGTGATATTTCCCATCCAGATTCCTGTGAAATAATTTTCCTTCTCACTCATGTCCCCCCAGATATTTCCCTGTATCACTTGAAGTTATTCTGTAAGGCATGATCCAGAGAAGGGAAAACAAAAGTTTCTGAACAAGTGGAAAGCCTCACATTTCCAGTGTGTGAGTTCAAATTGAATACAAGGACATTAGTTTCACACATGGATGTTGTTGCCATGAGAAGGTGCCAAGAGAATAGTTCTTTCACATTTGGGAAGAATATGGAAACTTGTATCAAAACAAAGAATACTGCTGTTCTGATAAGCAGTTTAGGAGGGACAGTTAAATTCTATGACTTAAATTTTAAGCATTAGGGATGAAAATAAAAGCTAATCTAGAAGCACAGCATCCATCCTGGGTTTATGCTTGCTTTAATTATGCTTTACACACAATTAATTCACCCACTTGTTCATTGTAGTTATGTCTTCTGTGTGCTCCTGTGTTTCAGGACAAAAAACATTGACAGTTGTAAGCATAAAGATTATATATAAAAAGAGCTTTTGGAAGGATTAATAATCTCTCTTAACAAAAAACTGATGCCTTTAAGCAGGTTTGTGAAAGTCTTTTTTTGTATTTTACTCTGGATGATTGTGGATGTCATACTATAACATGCACTAAACTGATCATTGATTTGATTCAATGTAATGTGATCTGTGTTTTTTTTCTTAGCTGCTGATGCACAGATATCCTTCATTCAGAAATGCCTTTACCTGTAAGGTGGATGCACTTCCAGGCTCTGATTCTATGACAACCTTTGACAAATAGATGCACTCATTCAATGTAGCATAGCTGTATCACAGATAGCAATAGCAAAACTAACTACAAAACAGGAAAAGCTTTTAAATTTTACATATTGAAACTTAGCTTAATTTCATTGTCGTCCAGGTTTCCTTCTTCAACCTGAGGGAAACTATAAGTTCATTATTCTGTGTTAAACTGTTACCATATTTTTCCTTTAGTTTCTCCAGGGAAAGCAGCATGACCAAAATATTGTACGGTTTTGATTGTTCTGGTTTGGTTTAGTTTTTTTCATGTCACTTGAAAATGGATTTCTGCGATTTTTTCCATTCCATGGTTTAATTGCTTGAATGTTATTGTTTCTGTTCCAACTTGTGAGCAATGCTTTTTATCTATTCATAAACAGATCTGATGCATGAAGTGATGAAGTTCCTCTGCTTTCTCAGGTTTTGAAGTTATTAGAGCTAAGTGTTGTCAAGTCTGCAAAATGTTTGGGTGCACAAGCTGCTGTACTGCCAGACCTCAATGCTCAAGAAGTAACAACGCACACTTTAAAACAAAGAAAATTGATATTAGCATTTAATAAAGAAAAAAAGTATTTGTTTTTTTAAAAAGAATGTATTTGGGGGCATCTTTATTTCTCCTCTGGGTTTTGCACTTTTGTTAATGAAGTCAAGTTTTTCCCTTTTTCAGGAAGGTCAGAAATTGATAGTTTTTCTTTTTAATGGAATTTGGGCTTCTCATGTGCCCTCTGACTGGGAACTTTAAAGAAACCTCCATACATCCTTCTTTCCTGAACATTTAGTTGCACCTTCTAGCAGTCTCTCCAAACATGTATGTCCAAACTACCTTTTCTCATAAACATCTTCCCTCTTTGCAAATGTGTTTTAACTAAGTAAAAGGTTGATAGCTCAAGGAAATCCTGGAAAAAACTGGCTAGGGGTGTTCCGTAGTTGCTGACTAATTTGTCATGGGGGGTTGCTCTGATTTGGGAAGAGCTGCCTCACTTCACCCCAGCACTGACTGTTTCTGTAGTGGGTAAAGCAATTACTGTCAACTTTGCCTTGTAAATGTTGAAAGGCATCTGCTGTTCCTCTGAGGTGAATGGTGAAATGGAAATTGATGCTGATAATAAACATAATTATAAAGAAGACTGGTGGAAAGACTCCTGATCTGTAAGGGTAAAGTGACATTTTTAGAGCTGTACTATGGCTCTAATGAGAATTGGTATTGCCTTTTAAGCTGTTTTACTGAGGATGGAATGATGTGTCTGATAAAAACCCACACATCATTATGTGACATTAAAATGCACCCCTTATATTGCAAAAAGTTCTTGTTAAATCAAATGTCCACAGTGGCACAATGAATTAGGTTGGAATTTCTTTCTCCCTGCGTCTCATTTTCAAAACTCTGGGTTTGGGCTTTCATTGAGTTCTGGGTTGGTTGATTCTGAATTACAGAAAAGAAAGGAGTCAAAGAGATTCCCTTTAATAGCTTTCCTGAGCTCAGTAAAGCTTGGTCTGGTGAATCCAGACCATCACCAAGGAACTGTAGGGCTGCAAAATGCAGAGAAATATGAAGATCTGGGTTTGGCTCAGAACTTCTGCCTTGATGTGCCTGCAGGATATAGTCTTGCTAACAATAATGTCAGCAAGGAAGAGGAGAACACACATCATTCTAGAAGATTTGTGCTACCCGGTAGTTTATATGCCCCGTGTCTAGGCTAAGGTCCCAAAGTATCAGACTTTAAATTAGAGATAACTTCGTGCAAATGTCAGTGGCAAAAGAGTCAAGTTGAAAATAGCATTAAATAATTACTGTGAAATTAAAGGACTGTTTTGATGTTGTAATCAAGTTTGATGCACCATGATTATGTTATTGGTAGCAGTTCATGGCTCATCCAGTGTTATTATTGTCGAATCGATGTTTTCATTTAATGTTTTCTGGATCATTATAATCTTCTGTGGTACTTAATGGGATAAAACAGATTCACTTGGAATAGATGCAGATATAAAGTGCTAAATTTCTCAAAGGAAGGATGTTTTCACTTTGTTTAACTCAAAGCATTATTTTATTTGCAAATGTAATTGATACTGGCTTGAAGATCGTTCCTGGAGTACATTAAATGGGACAGCCATAACAACAGTATTACATTTATGGCAGATGAGTATAAACAGTCCAATATTAACTGTAATGGATTCTGGACTGTAACAATGCCATCGTATCCCACTAGGTATGGATCAGGACTTTTATTCATGACTGACTCTTCAGATGTGCATTGCACAAAATAAAAAAGCCCTGTACTTTGAATTACCCCCGATACTTAGTACAAAGCTGTACATTTCTGTACTACTGAGCTGCAGGGCAAAGCCCAGGTCCTGGCTCCCAGCAAGGCTGCAGGCTCAGTGTCCAAGACCAATGCTGCAAGTAGAAACACAACGTTGAGTTCAGTGGAAGGTTCATCAAACCTCAACTGGCAGTGGAAGACTGACAGGGGCTGGAATCCTGTGCAGGGAACTGCACCTTGCTCAGCTAAAGATGGGGATGTAACATCAATGGGAGCTATTGAATTCTGATGGGAACCATTCAAGCCTTTTTTGTCTAGGAAGGGTACTTTGAAACAGTCCATGAAAGGATGGGGAGAGATGCAATGCTGCGCAGGCAGATAGAGTCTTTTCACAGGGTTCTTCAGAAGTGAGTGCTGGAAAAAGAAATGTCTGTCCTATTTGGACAGAGAAGCTCACTAACAGTGAAAATTTCTTTAATAGGTAGTAGTGTGGAGGGCAGATGGCAGGCCGAATATTCCTGGGATTATAAATTATTTTCAGCAGGGTCTGTTGTTCTGTGGGAAGCATCTTTGGCTCAAAGCACAGGGAATCCTGAGCTGGGCAACTCCTGGGTTCTGCTGTAATGCAAATAATATTTTATGAAAAACAAGTTTATTTTTTAATTTAGTTTCATTACAGTGAATTCCTAATAGGTTGACTATATTGACTGCATGTGACATACTACAGGAGTGATTTATGAATAAGTGCTTTTTGATTTTGAATTCAGCACACAAGAATGGATTTTCATTTATACAGTGTCTGCGTTGCACTTCTCTGACTGTATAAGGAGCCTTTAAAATTGATGTGCATTACACTTACAGCCACTTATAGCCACTTTACTGAGCTAGAGTAATGTCAAGGAGCTTTAGTGCCTGGAGAAGATGCATAGGATTTTGCCAGAGTGGAAGCTCTGCCACTGTCTTAAAGCAATCAAGTACCTATGATTACAGAAATTTAAACCTCATTTACAGTGCAAAATCTGATGGATATATTTAAGTTTCTGTCTCCCAGGAAGGAGTTCCTCCCAGGTAAATTAATTACCCCTTTTTACTCAAGGAAGGAAAGTCAAAGTGAAGAAGAGTTATAGTATTATGCTCCATAAAGCAGTGTGGGCTCCACTGTTTCAGCAAAGGCCTTCATATGTCATAAAGATTTATTCTGCCATCTGTGTTTGTGTTAACTTCTGTTAACATGCCATACTCTTGTTGGGGAGAAAATTAAATCTTTAAAAAAGGTTTCTCTAGGGGAATTGCTTGAATCATTTAACTGTGTTGCTGAAGAATTTATCTGTACCAAACAAAATGATACTGCAGAATTTGTTTAGCAATGAGATACAAAAGGAGTTAATTTTTATTACAATTCATGCCATCCTAATGGACCATTTGATAAGAAAGCATTAATCCTGGATGGTCTGTAAATGAATATTTATTTGCTTTCTACAGATACTACATGGGTGAAACAACAATCTCAGGCTAGAACCTAACTGATTAGACAAATTATTGATTTAGGTTCATATAGTTCTGCTGCCAATACTATCTGAAGTTAAATCAGTTTGAAGAAAAAAACCAAATAATCCTTTCATGCCTACAGTTGGCTATTCTGCTGTTTGTGGAGGCTGCAGTCTTTTGCAGCCTCTCTCTGCCATCAGTGAAATGAAAAAAAAAATAGAAATTAGATCACTCTGTTTTGAAAAGCTTGTTTCTTGACTTCATTTCTGGATAGAAGTAGAAGCCTGATCTGTTGGTTAGAATTTTGCCATTTATTTGACTTTTCTTTGACTACTGGGAAGGGCAAAGAAATTGTGTGAAGTGCTCCTGGGGAATCCTGTTGTTAAAGCTCTGTAAATAGTTTGTCTTTCATGCTGAGCTCAGATTTACTACCAAGCACGAATGTGTATACTTTCCTCAGCAATTTGTTATGCTTTCTCCTTGTATTCATCCTTTCAGAGTAGCTGTTGCTTGTTCTGGTGTCACCAAACTGCAACATGAGATGACAAGCTGTTAACCATTCAATGCTCTGGGTTGCTTTAGTATATAGAAGGAATGGTTGGGGTTTTTTTCCTGATGACCCAACTTCTATTTCCACCATTGCAACTTATGCCTCTAAATATCCCATGCTGCAGCCACTTTCCACATCAGCAGAAGTCTTGATGTATAGAGGAGAACAATAGAAATGAAAAGACATCTGATTCAGTGAATAAAAATAATCCCTTAGCTGCCTTATTACCCATGGAAAATATGTCCTAAAGACTGTCTTTGGATAATGTTTGCAATAAAAAGCTGCTAGGGTTCTCAGTGATGGAATCTGCCCCTTCTTGTTTTAAGAAGTCTGATTTGCTCAACAGAACATGCAGTGATGAGTGATGCAACTATTTTCCAGTGTGAGACCATGTATGAAGGTGAGACTGTGTAAGCTTTCCAAATAAATGCAACTTGGTCACAGGTAGAGCTGGGCAATGGCCCATGGCTTTCCAGCACACACTGCTTACGGCAAAGCTTCTCCAAGCACAGAGCATTGATCTGCTCTTGCCTCCTGTTGCTGACATTTAGCTGATGAATTTTAGGTCCTGCAGTGTCTCAACTAAACCAAAGGTTGGGATAATGGAAGCTTTGGCAGAGAGCTGGAATCAGGAGTGGGCTCAGCTCTTCTCTCTTTGTGAGCATTTTTGTTGTTCTGCTGCATATGTAGGCAGTCACGTGTGTTACTTGCATCTGTGATGGACGTGTGATCTGATTTTTATATGTATGTAGCTGATGGGCATACAAGGTGTAGTTACATACTTAGATCTTCAAGGTGTGGGAGTAAGATGAGCATTACTTATTTGTGTCAAGCTTATGGTTTTGTCTGGTGCACTTCATCACACAGGAGCTCAATTTCATCCTCACATAGTTCCTTAGGGAAGTTATGTCTGAGGAAAAAGGACACATTACTTTTTGTTGGTTTTTTTTTTTTTAGCTTTTATATTTTTACTAAATGAAAACACAGATTTTTTTGGGCATTGTACTGAATAATTCAGAGATATGCTTATTTATTCAGTGATAGACTGCTTTGAAATATTTATGTCATTATTTCCTCTTCACTGTCTTAAAATATGGTAAACCAGAAAGGTCTTAGGTACCATATCAAACAGTAAAATAAGTAAAAACTTTTATTGGAGACAAGCTCACTTGTGAGTGCTACGGAAAGAATGAACTTGTTGATTGTGTAATATTCTGAGGAGCCTTCCATGTATTTTATTCATATTCACAAAAATTAGTGAGGCCCTACAGACTGCAGTGGGACAATCTCAGTGTCGTGTGTTAAGCAGAGGTCCTCAGTTCCTTGATGAATGATGCTCATCACTCCTGGGACCCTCTGGGAGCAGTAAGACATTCAGAGCACTTACATGTACAATTACTGCCACTTTTATGGCTTAACCCTTCCTCTGTCTGACTGTTGGACCTCAAAGGAACAAACATTACAGATGGGAAGACACAAGGAGTTGTCTTGAACCCTGGCAAGTTACTTTTTATTCTCCCTGTACATTTTGGATATCCTACCTCTGCTCCTGCTCCTGTGCTGCTGACAGTCTTAAACTTTTAAAGCCTTGTTCTTGGTTTCAGCAGGGACAGGTAGGGGCAAAGTTGAGCCATGCTTTGTCATCTCAAGTGGAGATGTGAAGGCTTTCTCACTTCTGCTTGCAGCAGATCAGATTCTGTCCTTGCTTCAGCTCTGCCTGAGTACCCAAGGTGGCATTACTGAATGCCTGCTGTGTCTCTTGAGTTAATGAACATTACCAATGTTAAGTAAAAGATGTCTTATCCCCTTTTAGAAGTCTTATGAGGCTCAGAGGCCTACTGTTCTCCAGAAGTTTTCAAGGAGATATATAGGATATATACATCTTATGCATCTGTTCTGCATCAATTCTCTAGTGCTACAAGCAGATGAAAGGAAGGTATGGGAACTGGACCTTGTTGTTGCATTGCTCCAATTACTTATGCTATTTAAATTTGCATTCAGGCAGTTTTTACTCTGTGTTTGCATATCGTGCAAGATTTGCATACACATCATGTAAGATTTCCATTTTCTTTCCTGTGTCATCTGGTGATGCGAGTCAAGTGATCTGGGGATCTAGTTTGGTGCAGTTTTCTCAGGATTGAAGAGTACCCCACTGAAACAGTTACAACAAAGGTGCAGAGCTAGCACACTAACAGAAAGCAACTCTTGTCCACTGAAAACAAAACCTTTTTAAGGTGCTTCAAGTGACATATCAAAACTGCTGGTCAATTTTAAAAAAATAGAGTGAGGGATTGCTCTGGTTTCTGTTTTGCCTCATCACAGGGAAAACAGACTATTGAGGTTGTACTAGTAATAACTCAATTATGTCCCATCTCTTTCTTTCTCCTTTTTAATAAAGACATAGTCTTACCTCTATTTTAGGGATTCTGGGAAAGCTTTTCCAATTGGCCCATATTTTTTCCATAAATAGCATTTCCACTAGAGGGCATTCAAAATACTGTTCAGAAATTTCAACTGTCCTCTGTGTTAGTACAAGAACTGTGCAAGGTGTGCAATCCATCAGGGTGAATGCTGAGGGGGATACTGAGGCACAGAGGGGGAAGGGAGTGAAGTGACATCAAGCTGTGCATCTTTTGTTTCATCCAAGTACGGAAGCAGAGTTCTACCCAAGTGTTGTTTTCTTCCTCTTCCTTACCCCTTCAAAAACTTGACTGTAGGAATCTGAAAATATTTTGGTTTTATGTTCTCCAAAAATAAAAATTTGGAAAGCAGGCAGGAACTGCTGCGTATCCCTTTGTACCTCTTTTAGAGAAGGCAACTGTGTGCAGTGTTTTCATCACTCAGACTCTTTCTTGTCTAGGCTGTTTTGAGCCAGTGGAAAAGCTTAACTATCAAGGAGCTAGTAGGAATGCAGCAACATATGTTTGCTTTAACAGATATTATCCCAAGAGATCTGGAAACACTTGAGAATAAACACACCATTATTTGAACACTTGGAGACATCATCAGCCCCACCAGTAATCGAGGGCAGTAACCACCAGAACCATCCAGCTCCAGTGAGTATTTTTGGGAGGCAGTAAACTCCAGGGAGGGCACCAGTGCAGATGGCAGAGCTGACAGCTTTGCCTCTTGGTGTTATTCAGGAACATTTGTAAGAAATATTCAGAAGGCTACAGTGGGGTTCAGTGGGTCACCACTCATCAGGGTCCAATGGTAGTACTGTGCTACAGGTGGTAGCAGCCCCATATTGATCCTCTGCATTGCATAAAGCTGGACCCAGCCCTGCCCAGCCCACGGGACCCAGTGCAGCCACCTGTCAGGTTTTATGTTCAGAAATTGAGGACATTTGGTCCTTATGCTGGCATCACTTGTGAGACCTCATCGGTTGTGGTGGTATAACTTCCAAATAAATATGGCATCTTTAAGATGAATGTATGTTATGTGCATCTATCTACTTTAACAGTATTTTCCCAAACCTCACTATTGAAAGCATACAGATTGTGTTCTAAGTGGTAGTGATTTTTTATTTTTCATTTTTTTTGGTTAAAGCTTATATAAAAGTAAATGAAAAATAACTACCATTGCAATGAAAAGTGTACTTCATAAAACAAGTGCTTTAAAAGCCACTTGCTCCAGCTGTGGCTTTTTATGTTTGAGGATCTCTCAGGCAATTGTATGTGCTTACATAAGAAGTCTTTCACAACATTTACATTTAAACCAGTCATCATCTTATAGGCACATCATTTATTCATCCTATAAATCACTATTGCTGCTAAAAATGAAGATAGCACTCTCCCTTTCCCAAGCACTAGGCTGCTAAATATGTTTGCAGCTCCTTTGTAGATAGGCATTCTCTGACATTAATTTGGGGGGTGTTATTTTGTTATCTTTGTTGTCTCATCACTGGTGGGCTCTTTTACATTATTACAAATATAGATTGTGGCTATTGTGTAAAACTTTTGTCTAAATGAAGAGAAAAATAGTAGGGAGGAGGGTGATAAATCCTTCTACTCCTAGAACAACAGTCAAAAAGAGCCTATACTAAATCACTGAGGAAGGGATTCAGCTGCTACCCAGAAATAACAAGAGAGGGGGAAAAATGTCAGTGAAGATTGATCCCTAAGATCACAGGGAGCAGAAATACCAAGCCAGACTGTGAGGAGGCAAACTTTGAAAAAGCAATTTGGAGATGATTCACAGCTGGCACTGAAGTTGGGGCCTCAGAAGTCTCCCTTGCACAGATAAACAAGCGAGAAAGAGGCATCTGTTGCATTACAGCTGCCAAGGTCACACCAGCAGGAACAGAGAGAGGGGGAGAAAAAAGCCAGGAGTAAGGTTTGTATTCCTTGCAGGGATAACACAGTGCCAAACAACTATGGCACTGCTTATCATGTGCCTTTGAGGCATTTATTATATGTAATTATATATGTTGACTCAAAAACATAACCCCACAGTGGATCAAAAGTAATGTTTTTGAAAAATATAATCCACTTAAATAGGAAAGTCTGACTGTCAGTAGCCATGCTCCACCTTTAGGGTAAGCGAACCAAAGTGGATACATAATCCAGAGGGGAGAGGGCACAAGTACCTGCCATGTTGCCTAGAGTCATGCTTCAGTTTAGGCAGGAAAATGCTGGGCAGAGCAGCTCCAAGCTGTGCACAAGCAAGCAGACTTCTTCACAGCTTGCACCTCAGCCTTGGCTCATTTTTTTACCATGAAATGGGGGGTCCTGGAACATGGAGCAGAAGCAAGAAATGAGAATCAGCAGAATATAGCACTCCCTTTAAAAGTGTTATAATCACTTTAAACCACCTTCTCATGCTCAAGTTAAAACAAAACAAAACAAAACAAATCAGTGAGGCTTCAGTAATGCATAAATAGTGGCAACACTGTGGGACTATTACACAGAGCCACAAGTTGTTCCTGTTGTGTCCATTGTCTCTGTGTCCTCTGCTGCATGTGTCTGCTGGCTCAGATAGCAGGAATTTTCAAGCTTGTAGAAACATTTGGAAGTATATCCCCTGTAGGAACAGATATTCATGCAAGTAATTAAGGACATTGACCAAATAAACTGGATTTGAGCTGTTAAATGAAAGTACCACATCAAGTTGCTTTCCTAATGATTTCATTCATGGCCCATAACATACATTTTTAGCTGTAACTGTGTTCATAATCTATTATTGCATCTACCATGTTCAGAGAACCTTTGAAATAAGGAAAGTAATCCATCTGAGTGGTTCCCCAAGCCACTGACATCCTCAGTGGACCTTCTAAAAATTCATCTGGATGTGGAGACTCCCAGGTGGCTGACCCTTGGCTGAACCAACATGCTGAAAAGAACTGGAGAGGGGCAATAGTAGCAGGGTTGGCCCAAGGTAAAGCTAATTAATACATATCTCTATAGGCCAAAGCTTTCCCCCCCTTGATACAAAAATATTTTTAGGATGCTCTTTGACAAGCTGAGAAGTCTTGTCAAAAGGTAGGGGTTAACTTGGAAAAAGATTAAGTAGTTTTGTGATCTTCTAATAGAAAAAAGGCTGAGAAGGAGAACTGGGACTGGTGTGTAAGCAATAGAGGTGCCCTCCAGCCTTTACAGAAATAGAGCTGATGTCAGCTGATCTACCATCTAAGTGTTTCCACTTCCCAATTCTGACTAGAGACGTTGGTGTGCAATTAGTGTTGTCACATTCTTGGAAAGAAGCAGGGCACAAACTGCTTTCAGAACAAAACAAAATTAAATTCTCATCTCCAAAGCTTATTCGGATAATCTCAGAACAGGGACTCCAGATTGAACAGCCAGGGTATCTGGCTGCTTTTGCAGAATCTAAAAGCATAGACTCCTATAAAGACAGTTAGTAACCATGTAACCCTCATGGTTTTATAGCACTATGTTCTTCTCTAACATCCCCTCTATAAGGAGGGCTTGACCTTCAGTAGGATCTACAGCAAAGGAGCACAGATCAGACTCACTGCACCTGAGTCATAGAGGTCCAGCATGAAAGGGAGCTGTGCTGTGTTTTTCAAGACAAGAGGGCATGGCCTTAAGTTGTGCCAGGGGAAGTAGGTTGGAGATTAGAAAGAATTTCTTTACGGAGAGGGTGATCAGACATTGGAATGGGCTGCCCAGGGAAGTAGTGGATTCTACGTTCCTGGAGATATTTAAAAAGAGACTGGATGTGGCACTCAGTGCCATGGGCTGGGAACTGCAGCGGTAGTGGTCAAGGGTTGGACTTGATGATCTCTGAGGTCCCTTCCAACCCAGCTGATTCTATGATTCTATGTGGATGAGATGTTGGCACTGGGACTGGGGAGAATGAATTGGCCATCAGTGTGCCATGATACATCCGCAGGACCATGATGGTACTGTAGACAACCTGCTTTGTACAGACCCTTACCTCTTGAAATTCTCTAGGAAAGATGGAGTGGTGGGGGATTAAAGCAGCTACTGAATCAGCCTTAGAGATTAAATGGCTTTCCCTCTCTGGCAGTATGACACTGGTCTGAGGTGAGCATGGGTCAGGTAGACCTTCTTCTGAGATAGTTGCTGCAGGACCTGTCAGCCTTGAGGAAAGCAGCATGAGTGCATACCAAGCACTTCTCCTCTTGCATCTTTTGGGCTTGTTTTGACCCAAGCTACATCAGTCCCCTTTCAAATGTCAGAATGCTAAAATCCTTGGCTACAACAATTTTACAGTCTCATCTCACCTTCCTCATAGCAGCTATCTGTGCTGGGAGACTCTATCTCTCTTCTTCATGAATTATCTCGCTAACATCTACTACGTCTGTAACAGTGAATCCTAAAAACTGCAGCCCTTCAGACTTTTCCTTTGTAACCTACCTGTGAGTAAGTCTTTCCCTTGTCACAAGTTTGCCAAAGCACATACTTTCTTGGGCATTGTGCCTCCCTTGAGGTGAAGACAAAGCAGCAAAGACAATGGGAACTGGTAGTGATTGTGAAGCTTGGAGGGACTGGCTGTACAAAATCGGGTTGTGTGGTGTGTTCTGCTGGAGGTGTCACATTACAGCAACTCAGATAGTAATGGTTTAGACCCACTAAAACCTTCTGATAAAGAGCTCTCCATGGGATCTGGTCTTTATCTGAGAAGGTAGAACATTAGCTGACTGTGCAAAGATGTAGTTAATCAAGTAGAATTCAGTTCTACCCATTCTGCCCACTGGCTTCGAATTCCTTGATGTAGTAATGAAGGGGAACAAATAGCCTAGAGTGGTACAGCCAGAATCCCAGGTTTCAAAGGAGCAGAAGATTTCTGCATCCAATAACTATGCCCACTGCTGCTACTGCAGGCTTATTACTGCCCTTGCTCAGTCTATATTCCCTTAAACAGATGCCTGTGGCTGGAGGGCTCCCTGCAAGCACTGGCTGCTGTTGGATCTGGCCTCCATAACATATAGGAGATGGGAATGCTCTGCAATGACTCCTGAGAACCCAGTGCTGCTTCCCATGAAGGGGCTGCTCTGCACCCATGGACTGCAGAGACCTCTGCCTACATAGGTGGGCAAGATCAAGGATGATCTTAGTAAAATAACCTGCTTAAAAATATTTGGGAGCAATAGCAAACTGCTTCTTCCCCTGGTATACTTGTCTGTAAAGTGTGGTCATAAACAAAGGTTATTGTGCTTTAGCTCCTACAAGTTCTTGGGTCTCCATGGCGTGACTTTTTCAAGTTTTAGTTCACTTTGTCTTTCTGATCCATTGCAGCATTTTTTTCCATTTGCTCCATGCAAAGTTTGCAATACTCTTTGAGCATAAGAGAGCTGTGTGGTGGTTGTGGAGATGCTCTCTGAGATCTTCTGGGAGTGTTTTGAGAACAATCCCAGACCACAACCCTGTTCCTGATAATGTCAGGAGAATGAAGCACTTCCCTTCTGACAGGAAAGCCTCTAGCACATGTGTGACTAGTTTGTTACAAGGTAATTAACAATTATCTGTCTTACTGCAGGGCTGCATGATTTTGTTGAACTGAGTAGTCTGGGTGAAGATGAGTTGAAAAGCTGGGAATAAGTCCTTTTACCTGTCACTGATTCCTCTCCTGATGGGAGGGAAATGTTTGTCCTACCATAGTGCTGGAGGAGCTAATTGCTATGAAGAGTGGGGATGTCATTCATGTGGTTGTAGCTGGCATTTTAAACATGCAACCTGGTTAAAGGGGAAAGCTCTCTGTACTCATGACAGTGTCCCAGTGGTGGCATGGTATGGACTACATGAATTAATTGAGGATGTTCACTGTGGCAGTGGAGCTTGTGTGTCAGGTAGCAAGCCTGGAAGTAGACCCTGCATGTAGCCTAGGAGGCCAGCAAAGCTTTGCAAACATTTGCAAGTGATGGATAGCTAAGGGATGGACAGCCTGATGCATCTTCAAACCTGGCAGGGAGAAAAAATGTTCTGCTTTTATCCCAGTGATCTGCTGGGATGATGTGGGCTGGGATAGATGGGAAAGGTCATACTCCCAGGGTCTTCACCTGCCAGTGCCACCTGCAATGCACTGAGCCTGTCTGTGGATATCCTTCTGCCTGGGCAGCTGCTGGCATTGACAGACATTGATTTTTGTCCTGTGATAGGGAAGTATTAATCTTTCATAAATGATGACTCAGCCATGCAATAAAATTGGTACCCTAACATAGCACAGAGGTCAGGATGGGTGGGCTCAGTCCTGCTAATATGCAAGCAGACTATTCTGTGCCTGTTAGTAATGAGTATTTCTGAATGGCAATGGCCACTGATTTCTCCTCTAGTGTCTTCCCAGGAGGTGCTTGGCAACCTCTGGACCCCTTGGATTAAGGAAGGATTGTGGCAGTGAGCTGGAGGATGTGACTGTCCCCTGCTCCCATGTTCTCTGGGCAATGACCAGTGACAGCTCATGGCTGTCTGAGGGTCTGAAATCCCCTGCACAGGTCAGGGCTGACACAGGGCTATCACCAAGCAGTGACCAAGGCATTTCAGTACCACTGGGGTAGCTCTGTCAAAACACTGGAGGATACAGTGGGAACACTCAGCATCATAATACACCTATGTAATGAGGCTAAGCCATATGCAGTTGCATAGCTAACTGCTGGACTGATTAGCACAATTAACTTATGTGTCCAACAACAACCTTATTGGGGGAAAAAAAAACATTCTACCTTGTAAGGAGAGTGGCTGTTTCCAGAAAACTGTTTCTGGTTAACCATGAAAGAATAGAATATGCATGAGGAGGGCATGCAAGGGTAAACAGACAGGTACAAATATATTTTCATTAGCAGTGCAGTTAAGTCCAGTGATTGCCAGTGTAGGTAAGGAGGGGTCTGGGACACAGGGAATGGTCTATGTTTTGAGAGGGATCTGTTTTGCAAAGATTTCTAGGATACACTGTAAAGAAGTAAAAAAGAAAAAAAAAAAAACAAAAAAACAACCTCCAAATACTTGTTTGAATTTCTCTTGGAAAGAAAAATAGCAAAAGTGTGAAGTAAAGCCAACCTTTGTTACTGCCCACAAGAAGTAGAAAATTAGACCAAGCCAACTGGAAAATTCAAACCAATCCACTTACGTAAGACCTTGAAAGCAATTCGTTTCTGATGGCTGGGGAAAAAATTGTGAGCAAGAATAACCTCCCTATAAACATCTACAAAATATTGTGATTAAAACTATTGGGACTAAAGTGATGAAATTGCAATGTAAGATGGGACTGTGTCATAGTATAACACATCAAGAGGCTTATACAGGCTGTTAGAATTGCTTCTTGTTGGAGAGTTGTTATTTACTTTTTTCTTAATGAGCTGTTGGCTGGATCCTGGCACCTGGGAGCAGGCAAGGTTGTCCAGTTTCCTACCAGCATAATTTTATGTTACAGATCTCTTATGTTTTAGTTTCTATGAACTAATGTGGTGTTTAATGGTGAAAATGCAGAAATACTTAGAAATTCTTAATAGTGGCTAGTAGATAATCTCTAGGAAAACTTACTTTGCCATTGATCTGTCCCTGAACTGAGGTTCAAATTCATCCCTGGTGTAAGGAGAAAATGCCTCCAGCAGAGCTGTGCTTCTGGTGAATGTGACCTTGTATAATAAGTCTGCGCCGCAAAAATTGTAGATGAAATGGGGCATCATCACTTCCTTGTCAGATAAATACTCTGATGTTCCCTTTCCTTAGCTGGTTATCTGCAGACTCAGCACAGATCCCAGTATCACGTGAGGGAGAAAACATTCAGCTTTTCTCCAGTGCTAGAGCAGGGAAGGCAAGCTCTGGGCTTGCCCCAGCCCTGTGTGCTGGCTGTGCTGGGGAGGAGGTGAGGAGGGGCAAAGCAACCTGCGTGTGAGGTGAGCTAGGGCTTGCATCCCTCCCGAGCAAATACTGAACAACCTCCACGCTGTTCTAAGTTTTGTCCAAGTGTGTAAGGTCCTCTGGGGGTTCCTGGAGAGCGGTGCCTCGCTTTGTGCTTCCTGCTGGGGCACACCCCGTGTCACCCCATGCTGAGAGCAGGGTGGGCAAGCGGGCTCGGAAGGTTTGTTTGCCAGCTCCAGCGTGTTGGATTGCTCTCCCTCATGGCAGGGAGTCCATGGGGAGCCGGTTCCGGCACGCTGGAGTGTCACCCCGCAATGTGACCTACATGGCAGCTGCAAGTGTGCAGGGAGGCGGCAAGGATGCCAGACATGCAAAGCGGTCCCCGTCACATCAGGGGGGAGGAGGGGGCGAGGCGGGAGGCTGGGGGACATGTTTTACCCCAGTGAATGCGGTGCCCTGTGGCGGTGAGGAGAGCAGCTCCCTGGGGAGCATCGGCACCGCCTGCATCCCGTCGGTGGATGGGGGTACCCGCTGCATCCTCCCAAACTGCCCCGGCAGCTGGGCACAGCTTGCAGTGCAGGCACAGCCAGGGAGTTCCGGGCTACCAAAACCTCCGCAAGTTGAGTAAAGACAACAGCGCATCCGCCTAAAAATCCGCGGGACTCCCATCGGCGGCAGCCCGCGGGGGTCGGGGGGGGGATGCGGAATTTAATTTCCGTGCCCCGGGTGGCTTCAGCCCCTTCCCCTCGGCTGAGGGAGGGGAGCTGACATCCCAGCCCCTGTTCCGCACATCCCAGCCCCTGTTCCGCGGCAGGTTGCGCGGGGGGGCGGCCGGGGCATGCGCAGCGCGGGGGCTGCCGGCGGGGAGGGGGGGGCCAGGACCACATCGCTGCCTCCCGGCTCCGAGCTGCCAGTTGCTGGTTGCCAAGCAGTTATCATTGTTTCTGTGACGATTGCAGAGGCTGTTGCTAATTGAAGAAGCCCCCACAGCATCCTTCTCTCTGCTCCTGCTTTTTTATTTTAGAGGCTCAAGGGGGAAGGCAGCTAAACTAGGGTTGGGTGGGTTTTTTTGCTTGTTTTGGTTTTTTTTTGTTTGTTTGTTTGTTGGTTTGGTTTGGTTGTTTTTGTGGGTTTGGTTTTTTTTTAATTATTTTTATTTTCATTGCATTTTGATTTATTTCTTTTTGTGGGGGTGGGAGATTTCTCAGCTGGTGATTTAGTGATGGACTAGTTACTCATCCTTACCCCTTTAGGCTTTGTGTGTGTGTGTGTGCATGTATGTCTGAACACACACAGACAAGCTTACACACACACACACACACACACACACACTGTAAAATCCTGTTTGCCACTGCAGTGGGCACAAATAGGTGAGCATGACTACAGCCAAGGAGCAAAACGCATCAGGGAAACAAACCCAACAACAAGATCAGGTAATGCTTCTTTTCCTCGATTTAAAACAAATACAGATTTGCATTGTATAGATCTGTGTTTCTTGTATGATTATTATTTTCTTTTTTTCCTTCTTGGTGTGCATTCCTAAAATTGTCAACTGAGTCACCAGTCAGTGGCAGGAGGAAAGTACTGTGAAGCTGGGTTCAAGGTTTGCTTTCTCGGTGCATGTGGAGGCTGGGATGGAAGAAGCTGAAATCATGCTATTATTAACAGCCTGTACCTCTTGCTGAAAGCTGTAGAGGTTTATTCTGTAACTTGTTCCTTGTGGCTGGGAGGGAGAGGATTTGGTGGTCCAGGATGTTGGGACAGAGGCCCCTTCTCTGCAGATGGATATAAAATTGCAGAAGTATGTTGCAGCTTCATACTTTGTCGTGCACTTTCAGAGATTTTGTTTTGTCAGACATTTTCTTTGAGGGACACTTGGAGAGGACAGTGAGTGGTCAGGCTGTGAATGTGCAAGCAGCAATGGGGGGAGAGGATGGGAGGGCAGGGAGGGAAAAAGCAGCTGTGAGTAGGTACAACTCCTATAGACTTTAGGGAAAATTGCAGTGCTCCCACTGTAGCTGAACTTGATTTATTTTCTTTCTCTTGGTAGGTGCTGTATGTGTTTCTCTAGAGGCAGAAAGTTAAAGATGTAATTTTCTCTGCCATGCCTGTTTTTTAGAGGGTATTCTTATCTGACTGCACTTACCAGGACAGAATGAAGTCAAAACTTTCCCTGTCAGAAAAGCAGTGGGTGGCAGAACAAGGGGACATAGCCTCAGCTGTGAAGGACAGGCAGAGTTAAGAAGTGGTGGCATAAGGGAAAGTCTGGTTCCCATCTCTGAGCACCAGATGAGGATGGCAAAGGTTCCCAGGCTCCTGGGGCACTGGCAGATCAGCAGCTCCATCCTCAGCACCAGCTTCCCCTCCCTCCCCACGCTCAGCCCTGTGCCTGGGGGGACCACGGAGGAGCCCGCACGCTCCAGTTCCTCAATTGTTGTCTCCCTAAGACGTTGGAAGTTCACTGCTTTAATCTTCAGTTAGGACAGCATAGGAGGATAATTTAAACAGATCTCTCAGGGCACAAATTAATTCTTAAAATAGTTCTTCCCTGGCTTGACAGGCTGAGTGCCTTGCACGTTGTTTGTCTTTTTTTCTTCTTTTTTTTTTTTTTTTTTTTTTTTTTTCTCCCTAGGTGGTTTAATTTAGGGAATTGAGGAAGGAACAAGCATGGGAAGACACTGGGCACCACAAGTAGCATCCTATAATCTGCATTTTCAGGGTGACATTTTACTAATGGCTGAAACATCCTCAATGGTTTAGTGAAAACAAGAAGAAAATAACTGTTGATGCTGAGAGTGAAGAAATTGTGCCTTCACCTATCTAACCTTAGGTCTGTGAGACTTCTCTGCCCAGTTATTGTTTCTGTCACTGTTTGCTGCAGATTAAAATTGGGCTAGCTGTGTTTCTGGATGGCAAGGGCTTATATATAAATTCCATTTTTGAACAACAAAAGCTATGGAGCTGTCACCTCCTTCTTCCTAGAACTGTGTTGGGTTTTGTAAGTCAAGAAGTGTTAAGTCATTTGTATTTATAAAGGAGCAGTGGTTTTGTTTCAAGCTGTGTTACCTGCCCAATGCCATTTTCCTACTGGTATACCATGTCTTTGCTGCTTCTCTCTTCCCCTGTGAAGTATAAAAAGCCCCAAATAGGTCTTTAGTGTTATGCAGAGTCTTGACTGAATATATTCTATAGCTGATTGAGTTGCAATTATACCCATATGCTAAGCTTAAATATTCTAAAAGTACTTGCTCTTTCAGTTCTTTCCTACTGTGAGGATGAAATATAACTATCAAGCATATATAAATATCAATTATATTGATGAATATTAATGTCTGAATCTGTAAGCAACTTTGGTCACTCCCATAGTTATTTTTTTTTGGTTGTTTTCACGATACATTATTAGTAAAATCGCTTGACAGTGGGGAATAGAATCCAATCTGTGTCCATTGATTTGAGTGCACTTTTATCTTTCAACACATAATGCAGGTCTAAACCCTTATTTTATTTAAAACAGTTCATAACTGAAAAAAGGCTCTGTCCAAATTCTATTTCCAGCTGAAATTCTATTTCCAGGCATATGCATATCAAGAATTGCTGAGATTTTTTTCTTGCTTAAAATTGATCAAGAAACTGAAGATTGTAGCTGGGAGAAAATTGAAGGCAAGTGCTAGACTGTCTGTAGAGGACTGAATCTTTTTCAGAAGCAGCTGCTGCCATTATAAGATCCTGTGACTGTCCCTTTTCTGGATTCCCTGCTGTGGCATTCCCTGGACCCAGAGGCAGGCAAGTGACACAGTTGGCTTGTCTACACTGTGTGCTACCATGCTAACCCAAACAGAAATGGCACAAAAAGAGACTGCAGGAACGGGGTGGGGAAAGTTTGAAAACATCTGCAGAAGCCTAGCAGGCATAAATTTAAAAAATCTAATTCAGATCCATGTATATGTATCTATATGCAAATGAAGGCATTTTCTGTCTTGAGATTTACAAAAAATTATAATAATCACAAGATGATTGGGCTATGGAGATAAGCAATGCACTGCTTTACCTGCTTGGAGCCAGGCAGTAAACAACATTTTCTTCCCTTTCTTAATTAAAAATGTTTCTGTACAGTTTGTTTCTGATAAACAATGTGTCTCACCTTCTGGCCAGTTAAGCTCTTCAGAATTTTAATAGTTTATCTTCTTGTTAGTGTGAACTTTAAGTCTTTTGGGCATCGTGTGCAGGAAAAGTTTTGTGAATGATATGTAATACTGGCTCTTACTGTCAAGTTGTGGTTGCTTGATCAAGATGCCAGTTGAATATGGTTGGTTCTGTATGCTTAGGTGCTTTTGACATAGCTATGGGTTCTTGCTTACATGGTTGGGGTCAGATATTGTGCAGTGTACAATGGTTTCATACAGCTGGTTTTCTGCTAGACCCTATGCTCAAAGTCCATGAAAAAGCCTGCAGACACTAATAGACTTGGGATCTGGCTCAAGAGGAGTGGTGGATCTTCTGTGTCTTGGGGACTGTTAGCCTGATGTGTGAATATACCACTAAAACCACGTTTCCATTAAAAAAAAAGAAACTAGCGACAGCAGGTCAAGTACTGGGTCAGTGTGCTTTAGTAATTTACACTGGCTGAAGATTTTTGTGTTTTAACATAATCTTATAAATTTGTTATCTAAGTTTAGCCAGGTTCTTCTTACTTCTAATGACCTTTGGGAATGCAAATAACTGTACAGCCATACATAAAAATAAAGAGGGTTGTTTTTTATGAAAATGTGGTAATAGGCATAATGCTGAAACAAGACTTTTAAGTATTTTTAAAAATTAATCAGGTATCTAAGATAGCAGGATCATAAGTTCTCAGAGAACATCTTTTATGAAACATAGTTAAAGTGTTGATTGGTTAACTGGATTCTGCAACACTCAAAGTAAATGATTGCTTCTGTGTCTTATGCTGTATAGAGAACAGTCATGGGCTTACAGGGGGTGAGATCCTGCTCTGAAATGTACATGTGTCCTAGACAAGGTTTTTAATGATTGTTTGCATGCAGCTTCATGCAAAAGACCAAAAACTAGGGAATGTGGGAAAATAACTTGAGGGCTGACTTTTACTGCAGTGGCCTCTGTGGAGAAGTGGAGTCAGATCAATAGAGCAGTTCTGCCTGTTAGGTATCATTCAGGAAATCAATTCTGAATTTTACAGAAAAGATGGCATTCCAAATTATAGGTATCTTCAAGGAGAGAAAGAACACATTTAATTTGGAAAACCCAAGCCAGAGTCAGGAATAATATGATGGAAATATTAATATTTCATGCTGCTAATGTTCTGCCACTCTGTACTTCACAGAAATAGCTTGTAGTAGCTCAAAGAGTGAGCACAGTGAGCACTCAAATGTGCCTGTATTTGAGTAAAGTTATCCTAATAAGAAAAGAAAGGATGCACTTTATGTGCATTGTGCAGGCTTTTCCACTGCATAGTTATAGTTCAGGTAATTCTGAGATTCCTGTAGCAAGGGGTATCAGTCCTTGTGTGCCATGCTGTCTTCCTTCAAGGTCGTAAGTATTGTGAGCCAAGTCCAATGCTGTTACTTCCTTCCCAGAGTAGGTTTAAGTGAAAAACATGGGTGTGCTTTCATTAAGAAGCAGCATAGACCCATCTCATGTGGGTGAGGGAGATGATGATGAGGTCCCAGAAACACATTTTGGACAGAGAGGTGTTTTAAGGTAACTCCAGGCTGATTGAACAGCATCCTCTCATTTAGCTTCATCCAAAAGGAAGCCAGTTTGTGTGCTCTGAGGCCACTGTAAAATGTTTGTTAGAGCATGGTAGCTGGCTCCAACTGTGAGATTTGGTCAGCACTGCAGTTCTGAATTGAACCAATACATTGGATTGGCCCCATATATCTTTAGTAGGGATGGGGAGATGCAGTTAAATAAGCTCACTTCATGTGAGCTGTGTTCTGGTATCTGAAGATATTCTTGAATGGTTTTTTGTTTGTTTGTTTTTGGTGGGGTTTTTTTGTTTGGTTGGTTTTGTTTGTTTGTTTTTTTGCCTGTGAGATGTGACTTAAAATCATTCCAGAGCTCTGCTCACCTGAGTGCTGTCTAGAAAATCATCATCCCTGGGTAACAAATGTCTTGGTCAGTTCAACATCTTTTACCTGAAAGACAGCAACCATCCTGATTCTCTGTAACATTAAAGCCTCCTTACATCACAGGAGCAATACCAATTGTCTCAAAAGAGTGCAGGATCCCTTCATGTTGTAAACAGGCTTTAGCCTACAGCATGTTCAGGCACATATTATAAGTTGTCAATTTTATCTGTTGAAATAGGGAAGAGACTTTGCTCTTTTATTTGTCAGTATCATCCGTGGTGTGTGCTAGACCACAATGAGACATTATTGAGTCCTCTCTCTTTTCTTAGCAAGGTTCCAGATTACTCACTGTAACTTCATGTTCCCAAGCAGACTGCACTGTAGATGTGTTACAAGAAAGCCCTGATTTACAGTGCCATTAGCTGGCACAACCAGCCTCCCCACTGGCATAAAATCCATGCAGAGGAATCGAAGAGCACTGTGACAAACCTCTGTGGTACCCACGTTCAAGAGAGTGCTGAAAGGAGCTTGGACTAGAGCTGTTGAGCAGGTAGTAGTGAGTCTTCTAGGAGAAGAGCTGATTTAGAATATTATCTCAGTGGCTTGTGATAGCAGAGCTCCTACAAGACTTGGCTGGAGCAGAAAACTGTCACATCCCACAGGTGAGTCCCTGCTTATGGGAAGCCCTTGTTCTCACTGACTTGATGCAGTCTTATGGCTCTGGCTATTACAGCCGTGCAGAAATCAAAGGAGCAATGTCCACTTTTGGAAGGCATGTGCAAAAGAGAAGGGAAAGAGGAGAAGCCTGACTGAGCTGCATAGAAGTCAAGGAGTGTTTTGGGGTTTTTTTCAGTTTTAATGGAACTGTTTAATTTTAGTTCCTTAAGTGTGTAATTTTTAACAGCAAAATTGTTGATATCAAACAGTATTTTTTTTTCTTCATAACAGCTCCGTAAATTACTTATCTTTTTCTAGATCTAACACAAGCTTTCTCCAAGAAGCTACAGAGAACATTTACATTTCATTCTGTTGATGGTATCTGATATGCTTCTCAACAGATTAAATTTCCATAATAGAGCTCCAGAGAACACGGTTTCAAGAACATGAAATTGCATCAAACAGGCAGTCTTTTCAGGCTGTTAATTTGCCATGAGGAATGCAGACAGCTAAGCAATGGGAAGGGTGATGTAGAGGTGGAAAAGAGCATGTTTGGCCTAAAACAGGAGTCTTGAAAGGAGAAGGGTGTAGAAAAGCTGTTTTGGTGTTCAGTACTGAAATGGAAGTGCTTCTAGAAGGCCTCAGATGTATCAAGACTGCATTATGGTTGGTGGTCTTCCTTATCATAGAGCTTCTAAGGGTTGGTATACTTCCTCAGGATGCTGCTGAGTTTCTGTGTGCTTTGCAGTCTGGCTATACCTCTACAGGTCAAGCGGAGTGTGCTCTGCCACTTGTCCTTGGAGTGATGCTGGCTGACTGCTGCTCCTTCCATTTCTAGAAGGATCTTCTGCTGCAGTATTTCTCATTAAGCCTTTCTTTTGCTGTTAGATCAAGACAGAATAGTTTGTCTTTGAAGTTCACCAGATATCTAGGGGTCACAAGGGAGTGTTTGAAATCCACAGAAAAATAATCTTAGATTATTTTTTTTTAATTCCTATCTTAGAACATCTGATTCCTCATTCCAGTTGTGGTCCATTATCATTTCTATGCATAGCTACAGTCATTTTGTGAATAATGGTTTTGCCTGCTTTCAGTTCTTGTAGCTTCAGTGCTGCTTCTTTGTGATTTTTATTATGCATTAAGTTGTGGTGAATCATGGTCACTTTGGATGCTGTGAGAGAAGATGTTACTTTTATAATGATGTAGAGTAATATCAGGTTTTTTATGTAGTTTGTTCTGTATGTTTTGCATTCAAGTCTTTTAGTCTTTTGCTCTTTTTTTTTCTTTCTTTAATCTTTAGCTGGGATTTAAGTAAGTGAAATGTTTCAGAAAAAGAGTGCAGGAAGCAGCAGGACATGAATGCCAAGTCCACTCCTCCAAAGTGTTGCTGCAGATGTGGAGCAACTGCAGAAGTGAGAGGAGTGCACTAGACAAGGTTGGAAAACCTTTGTTAAAGGCAAATTTAGAGAGAGACCTTTATTTTATATCAACGAATGTGATCAAGAGAGGAATCATAAGTTAGTATCAATTTTTGATTTAGGAGCAAATTCTGAGAGATTATTAGGTGGATTTGAGTGACGGTTCAGTGGTTAGAACATGGAACTTAGTGCTTTTAGTGCTGTTTCCATTGTGGATTTGTTAGGCTGAAGTCCTTGGTGCAGTCAGCAGCTGCTCTTCAGCTGAGATAGTCCACTGTCACCTTAATTTGGGGGAAGAAAAAAAAAAAGACCCAAAGGTCTCCTGAAGACATGAAATACAAAGTTCTGCACTACTGTGGTAAACTTAGGCTGCACAAGGACCTGAAATGTCAGAGAGATGTACTCCCCGATGTTTAGAGAGTGCAGGGGATTTCTAGTAAGAGAAAACCTGAAAGCTCAAACTCATTCTACATACTTAGTAATTTCTATGAATTTCAGCAGAGACAGATGAAAATAAAGGTAAATCCTGTCAAGACGCCACATAGTTACAAGCCAACTGGCAAATGAGAGAGAGATAAGGCATAGAATTAAGAGAAATAATGCATGGATTCTAAGCTTTGGGGATCTTGAAACAATTTTATAGTTTAATGTAAGACAGAGGTGCATCTTTCATCTCTCTGTTGCATAATGCAAGGAGACCTTTCCCAAGAAGGAGTAATTTGATTTTTTAAATAGGAATACTGTGGTGTAATTAGGATCCATAGAGATGAAATGCCAAAGTAAAAAGGGGGGGCGAGGGGTGAGAGGTGGGTGATGAGCCAGGGATATGTGTGATCAAGGGTAAAACCAAAACCTGTCAGAAGTGGAAACCATATGCTGCAGTCTGGGGCCCAGGAGGCTGGTGGAGAGCCTCTTGCTGAAAGTCAGGATAAGGTTGTGAACCAAGGCTAGAGCCCAGACCCTGGTTCTTGTGGAGAGAAAGCTTTTACAAAGGTTGTGGAAATTGTGGAGAGAGCTCTTCAATGTGATGGAAGAGGAGAAGACAATGCTAAGTCCAACCACCATTTGTGAAAATTCTCCATAGATCAAGGAAAATCAGAGAGGAGAAAATGAGTGGTCTAGAAAGTAACTGTTAACTATCTGGAGGAGTTACAGGGATTGCAGAAAAGTATGGTTGGACTTGGTGGTGAAAGATGCTTGTGGAAGAAGAAACTGCAGGTAGGCAGATGGTTCATAAGCACATGGCAGCACCCATCCCCATCCCATAGGGAGATGGCAGCAGGAGCAAGGAGGCAGTGGATGAAGTCAGCTATGGCCATGTTGTATGAGGTTATGGTTAGGGTGATGGACCCCATACAACAGCCAAGTAGTACAGAGCAGCAGTGATGCTTGTCATCTTCAGGAATGCATTTAGTGGAAGATCTTAGCAGGCTTTGCAACCTTCCTGAGCACTCACAGTGAGGGACAGTGGCCTCTCTCCATGCACCATGTGGGTGATGTGGTGGCACCAATAGAGGAATGAAGTGCAAGGTGAGGACTAGCTTCAGGCCTTGTGTGACAAAAGGTGTTCAGAGCACTTGCCTCTTCTTTTGTCTTTGCTGGGCATTCATGATGTGGCTTTGGGCAGTGCTTTCTCTCAGTATCTCCACCCTGTAACAAGCTAGTCACTGTTTACCTGCCTACATTGAGGAAAGCAGTGAAGATGGCAATATTTTTGCCATCTCTCAGATACCTCTTAAAAAATACCCTTCCTTCAGAATAAATACTTAAATAATGCATTTACAAAAGACACTGACTTCTATTCCCTCCCATGGAGGGGGGTGTGTGCAGTAGGGAAAAATCAGGACCTGTCTTTTCCAGGAGAGAAGATTCTCAGAAGAACAAGAGTAAGAAAAGGTTTAAGGTCCTCTTCTTTCCCAGGGAAAGGACTCTGCTTCCCTCATTGTGCCTTGTATTGCCCATCCCTGAGTGTGCTGATTGCCTCTGCCCTTACTGCTGCTAAAGCTATCTTTTTTTGAGAGACAACCTGTGTGCTGTAGGCATGATGTATGGTAACTGGCAAGCAAAGTACAGCTATTATTATTATTATGAAATATTATTTTGTGATGGAAACTGCAGGTGAAAAGTGCAGACAGACCATAATTTCTCAGAGTGGGATTTGTCTTAGTCTGCTGGACAGCATCTGGTCACAGAGGCATAACAGGGACTTTTGTTTTGGGATCTTGCCTTGTTAAATAGCCCTGCAGTGCCTGTGTCATGGCTGTGCCTCCAGGCTCAGTGGCCCTGGTGGAAGAGGCAGGGAAAGGATGAGCAATTTCCCTGCATCTCTGTGAGTGAGGAATGCTGTTGAAAAGCATTTCCCTGTCTCCATGACCACCTTAAAAAAGCTAAATGGCAGGTGAATGTGTAGAGGACAAGCCAGTTTCTTTAGAATTGCCATGTGCTGAGGTGGGGAGAGTTGGTTGATGGGTTCCTGAGGGTTCATCAAGGGAACAGGAGCCTCTAGACATCATCTCTCTTCTACTGCCTCAAACTTGGTGTGTCACTTGGTGGGCATACACCCTGACACCACCCTGGGGGTGAAAGCCCCACTTGCATCTGGTTTTGTGGCTGTGAATACAAAGGTGTAATCTGAATGGGGAATCAAGCCCTGAGTGTGCCTCGTGGAACAGGAGTAAGATTTAAGCTGAGCTTGCACATAAATGACCATGTGAAAACCCACTAGCAAGGGGAACAGAGAGAGAGTTTGAGTGAAATAGAAATCCCAAGCAAATCTGAAGGCTGATCTGTTGGCTGGCTGGCTTTTTTTATTTAACTCTCCAGCTTACATCCTTACCTTTGTCAGTCTGGAAACAAATGGCTGTTGCTTTCATTGTTAATAAAGCAGAAGAGAGATAAAAATAAAATTTAATTTTATATAAAGATTCACAATGCTTTGACTGAAGTAGTTTATATTACTGCCTAACTGCTGCAGAACTTGAAACTGGAGAGATAATGAGCCTTCATCTGAAGCAATTAGTCTGCAGTTTTTGACTCCATTACCTTCACTTATATCTGCAGCTGAATAGTTACATGCAGATATTTAAGGCTTACTTGTAGTATATTACTGTCAGAAGTAAAATCACAACTTAGACATTAATTTATTGTTAATTTAGCTTGTCAGAGATACCGTAATAAACCTATAATTGACTGGAGGTGAATGTATACAGAAACATATTTTTGCAGAATCTATTTTGGATCTTTAATTTAGCTCAAGCCACGCACTGTGACCAACCTCTCAACTCTTTCTGTGTAGGGTCTAAAAGGGTCTGATGCATAATCTTAATGTGGTTGTAGGAATTAATGAATGGTACATTAAGTTGTAACCATCCTTAAGTATGCTGACAGCCTTACATTTCTGTCTTTCTGTTTTCATGGTCTTTCACAGTTTATTTTTAAATGCATATGCAGAAGTTTGTGACTACTGGTAGAGATGGATGGAACTCAGGGATGGATTAAGCAAGCATTTTGCAATTTAGCCCATATTAAAATGAAAGAAGAGACTTAAAAGTGATGTTTTTTTAATTGTACAGACCAATCTATGACAAAGCAGATCACGTAACATGAAGGACATAGTAAGCAAAAACTTCAGGCTTTTTATTATTCTGAAGTACTGTGTTACTAAATAAAAAGAAGGAACTCAAGATGGGCAACTCTGTATCTAAACTTTATTTGTCCTACTTAAGGAACCCTGGCACTTCGAGATTTAGTAACATCTAACAATACTAGCAGACTTCCTTTTCATAATTTTCATTTTCCAATACATTTGGTATAAAAGTTAATTTATAAATGTTCCTGAGAATGCTGATCCATTGAGTCTAAGGAGTATTTAAGATTAATCATTGTGAGCTTAATCATTGGAGGCTTCAGTTGCATTAAATTGAGATTTTTCTGTGGAATTTTCTTTGTAAGGTATAATACATGGTTTTACATGGATTACATTTGTGCTTGACTCTGCTGTTGCAAGTCATACCATAATTAGAAAGCCCTTATGTAGAAAATTGAAGCTTTAAATCTACAAGAACAACAAACTTGTAACTAAGAGTTATATTCCAGCTAGCCCATTCTGTTTTCATGTGGCTTTTGTGACAGAAAAAGCTGATAAGGGAAGGGGCTCTTCTCTGTACTCCTCTGTCATGATGGGCAGCAATTCTTCTTTCAAAAGACAAATTTCTCCTAGGTCCTCTGATGTCTGTACTCTGATGGAGCTCTGTCTGAGAATGGACTTGAGGATTAAGACCAAAATATAAATCAGGCAATGTTTACACACTGGAATAAGGTTGAAGGTCTGGTTCCTTCATCATTTGTCTAATAATATTTGGTTTAGCACCCAGTGGCTCCCATCATTTTGCCTGTAAGGAAATACTGTTCACATTGGTCGTTTTCTGACCTTGAGGTGGGAGGTGACTCGGATGTACTTGGGGACCAAGTGTGTCCACTGCCAAACCTCCATGTGAGATAGTGTTACATTCCTGTAAATTCCTATAAATTTTAGATTATTTTCAGTCAGTTATAACACTCTTAGCATCTGGGTTGGTCAGTAAATTAATTGCCATCCTGTATGTCATGCCAGAAGGGAGCAATTTTTTTTTTCTCTCTTCAGCATCCTGGTGTGAATTCCAGAAGGACACCAGTGATTGATAGCACACAGCCACTGTCACAGACTAAGCTCAGATTTTAAGTCTTCAGTGTTCACCCTGCTGTAAATTAGAGCTGTTTGAAACTCTGATGCACGGGGTTGTTTTTTTCTGTAAAATACAGTTCATTCATGCAGGAGTATTGTCATTAAATCATTGTCATTTATCCTGGCCCAAACCAGGACAATTATCTAACTCAAAATATTTTGGGGAGATGTTTCAAATTGAATGCTTGGACCACAAACCTTCTTTTACTTATGAATTTATATAAATCTACACCAAAATGGAAAACCAAAAAAGACTGAAATCAAAATTTGACGGGGAGTTACCAAAACAAAAAATTCTCATCTTTAAAAATAGTTCCAGCTGCCAAAATATGTGATAAGCTTCTGGTTTTATTCTTCAGTGTTTAATATACCTGAAAATGGATACCTTTTGTCTCAGGTGGTGATAAAACTGGAGGTAATTACACTCCCAGTTAATATCAGAAAGCTCTTCCCCATCTTGCTATAGGAAAGAAGAAAGAGCTTGGGTGGATACTACTTCTGTAATAAAACATCTTTTAAGTACTGTTTTATGTACACAAAGATGTAAAGTAATTGAGCTCAACAGGCCATGGGAAATACACATGAGAAATAACATATGTACTTGAGGCTAAAAATATAAGCCCAAATGAATCCTAGTGGGATGCTCGTTGCTCATGATAATTCTAGTCCTCTCACTGAAACTAGAGCTTATTTCTCTTTGCTTTTTTTCCCCAAATAGCTTCTTTGTCATTTTTCCTTGACCCCTATGAAAAAGTTGCAGCAAGAATCAATTCTTTCTTCAGCTGAGTTTCTGTGGCATAGTCTGCTGTAATGCACAAGTTGTGTGTAACCCTGCAGGGAAGAAGAATGGATGTGGCAGAGGTTTGGGGAAGCAGTTAATGAGAGATTAGAACTAATCTACAGGAGTGTGTTCTTTGGAGCATAGGAAGACACTGATACACACTTTTAAAACCACATTTCAGATTGTGTTTCATTCTCTTCTACCCAGGCTCTTCTATTTTTGGTCACAGAAACAAATGCCTATGGGATGCAAGAAACACAGCCTCCAATATCCACTGAACCTACGTTTTGTCTTTCCTTGACCCATTTCTTGAGTAAATACTTTGTGCCAGTCAGAGATAAACTGGTTTTGTGAGGAAAAAGGAATTAAGTTGTTGCAAGCTATTCACCAAATCCTGTTTGTATTTTTACATGTGGCTCATCGGGTGTAGTGCATAACTTTTATTTGCTTTTCCTGTTGAAACTGATGATAAACAAGAGATGACAGTTTCTCCATGGAGACTGAAACTTGGTGACACTTGGATGTTTATATTTCATTACTTTTCATTGTCTTGACAGTTTCCATTGAGCTTTTTCCATCATACAAGCCTTCAATTACCAAATTAATATTAGTCCATGGTCCCACAGCCAAAAAACTGTTGAGCAGCATTTTTTATATTATTCATCAACATGGATAGTACAACTAATTAAGAACAGATCAAGATCAGTTGAGGGATTCTTCGAGACTGGTTGTGTTGGCAGTGTGCAAAAGTGAAGACACAAGCCTGTCTGAAAAAGGTGTGAAATTCAGTTGTCCACTTGTCCTAATTGTCTTTGCAAATGTTAACTATTACTATATTTTTTGTTTGAGTTGTTTTTTTTTTTTCATATCCTGGAAGGAAGGAGAGAAGTTTGCTTAAGCAAACAGACTGCTAAAATCACTTATGCTTTCTTTGTGAAATTCCAGTGTGCAAGAGAAGTTTAGAAGCTTTCTTATTTAAACAATAAAAAATAATAATAAAATCTGCCTGTGACTCTTGGAACTATGGATTTAAGGGAAAAAAAATTTTTGAAGAATTACTTGTTGCTGTTGCTAATTTCTCTGATTCCCACTGCCCTCTCTGGGGGGTGGTTTGCAAAGTGGGGGGAGATGGATAAGGAGATGGGAAGCAATCACTTCCTGCAGCATTCTCCCTCCTGTACCTTGGGTCTCTCCAGCACTGTAGCAGAGGCAGATGGCTGAGGGTGACCCAAGGGCTCCCATCCATTTTTAGCAGCAGATTTCAGGCATTTACTCTCTTCATCAGTTGGGCAGTGCTTCAAACTTTGGCCACATATTCAACTTTTAAAAAGCTGGGGTGGCTCGTGGGTTTTTTTTGTTTGTTTGTTTTTTGTTTGGTTTTTTTTTAAGAACATTCAGGACAAGTGTCCACCTGAGTTTTGTTTTGATAATGCCACTGAAAGATGCCATCCTGCTGTGAAATGCACTCTGTGTGTGTGAAACACACCTGTGACTACTGAACAAGCTGCAGAGCCTCATTAAGATGGCTGGCATGGCTGGCATTTGGCAGGAGATGAGCAGTTAAGATGAAAATCCAGGAAGAAAATCAAATAGTTGTGCGAGATTTTGAAAGTAACAGAGGAGAAGAGGTTGCTTGAAGAATTTTCATTCTACACAATAAATTGTTGCTGGCAGATTGAACTGCTGCCTGCTTTTCAGTGACAATAAAGAGCTAGAAATAATGCAGGTTTTGGCCAGGCAATCATCTACTCTCTTTTATTGACAAGCAAGTAAAATTTGAATAGGAAAAAGACTAATTAATCATTACTTTATGCAATCTTTACCAGAATGATAGAGTTTTGACATTTGAGTCCTGGTATTCAGTGTTCATTTAAATTAAGTCTTGGTTTTTCTTGCTGTATGATGCAGGAATAAAATGTGGAAATATTTGGGGTTGTTTTAGAGGAGCATGATACAGTCAGGTGTCCAAGTGCAACAAAAAATTACTGTCTCAAGTGTTTTAGCTTTCTTTATGCCACATAGTTGGTAAATAATGCTCAAGGGGAAAAATTGTTGAGTTGTGATAAATTGTTGAGCATCCAAAAGCTATTGCTGGTCTCACTGGGGACCAAAAAAGCTCAGTGCTCTTGAAAATCCAGCCAATTATGTAGGTGCTTATGTACAGGCTTTGAAGGCTTACTTTTCCTGCGTATTAAAAAGGATGTTTTTTTAAAAGCTTTCTGCTCTTACCAGCAATTTTTTTCTGTCTGTGTTTTGTTTGTTTGCTTTGGTTTGGTTTTTTTGTTTTTTGTTTTGGTTTCTTTTTTCGCTTTTTAAAGACCTAAAAAGGGAGCATACTTGAAGCAAACAAATAATTTGAACTGCTGTGTAGTCAAATTATGGCATTTGATTCCAGGAAACTTGGGGTGGTCTATTGGTCAGTATTAAGGGAAAAGGTGTCAGTTTCTCAGATTTTAAGACATTGGACAGTTCTGTTGAGCTTTGTCTCTTTCTTAGATATAATAATAGAACTAAATTGGCATTTTTGTAATAGAATATTTTTTGTTGTCTTTTAATTGGAAAGTAGCAGACTCTGAAAGACTTCATGACAGGAGATGCTCTAAGATAACTATTTATAGTAGTACTGATAATTAAATGTAATTATTGGGCTATGTTATTTAAATGTAGCTTTCTTACAGGAAGGTGTGTGTTGCTAAAATGACACTTTCCACTAATAATAATAATAATAATAATAATACTTATACATTTTCTTCATGCTTCAAATTGCTTTTAAAAATATTCTTTCTGACATGCCAGCAATGTAAGTAAACTGTCTTACCCAGACTTGGCAGAAAGGGAAGCTTAATTTGAGAATGAAGAGACTTGCCCAGGGCTAAACTGCTCCTGTGTTTCAGCCTCTGAGCCCACACACCTCAGGGCTGTTCAGTGCTGTGGAACTATGGCTTTGGGTCAGCACTGGCTTCAGGCAGTTTGCTGCAAGGTGTAGACATGTCCTACATTGCTTAAGCATTTTGAAAATGTTAACAGTGATTCATTCATTCATTTAGTTAGTCAGGTTTGGGTTCTTTTAAATAAGATCAAACACCCCTGGGTCTTTGGATCTTTATGGGTACCTCTAGAGATTTGATAGCTGCTTAAAGGAACTCCTCCTAAAGCAGACTCTAACAAGTAGCTGTGGATGTTCACACCCCATCAGGAGAACTTGTGCACACTATAGTTAGATATCTTTCTGCATACACACAGATACACAGACATACAACCTCACCACGAATATCATCAAATTAATTCTTGTGCTTTCCAGCACCTTTTGAACACTGAAACTGAAAGTAAGGAAGTACAGCATTTAAGATCAAGATGCTTCCAGAAAGATCTTTGATAATATCTGTTCCCTTTGAGAGGCATCATTTTCCAGCTTCCATTGAATTTCTACTGACTTAAGTAATAACTCACCTGGGGGAAAAAAAGGCAGAGTGGAACACCTCTTCCAAAAACCTGGCTCAATAATGCCCTTTCCTTGCAGATGGTTTTAAATGGGAAATGTTTTGTTATTTGTTGCTGAAGGGAGAAGAATTTAATGGTATTTACTGTTTCGTGTAAGAAAACAGTTCCGGTGCCTTGGGTGAATTTTTAACAGTGACAGGAGAAGTTTAACCCCAGAACCACCCATCAGATGCACTGACACAGCCTCCTTCTGTATCTGCTGCTTTTATGTGTCCTACTAGTTCTGTGACCACAGGTGGTTGGCCTGAGAGAAAAAAATATGATGATTTTTTTCAGAAAATTCCCAGAAATTTCTCCCTCTCTCCGGTTTTCCTAGCACGTCAAAGCAGCTGCAATTTCGGTGAGCTAAAACTAATAAGGACAAGGAGTGCCTAGAGAAAGTGTGAAGACTGGAGAAAAGGGAGGCTTCTCTTGAAAATAGATGTAGTAGTGTATTAAAATATGTATGTGGGGAAGAGGAAAAATCACTGGTAAAATAATCATCACTTTCTGTTTCTTGTTCTTTCTGGCAATTCTGCATCTGAAGCTATAGAGAGTTTCTGTGCTGGAATATTCCAGGTGAGCTTTCCCTTTTTCTGTGGCTCTAGCAGTGTTAGTGGTATAGAGATGGTCAGACAGTCCTGCATTTTCCAAAAGACAAGGATTCTGGTACTTGGTTGACTACAATAAATGCTGTTTTCAAAAAAGATTTTCCAGAGAAGTAAGATAGCCCTTTACCTCTAATGATTTCAAATTACTTTCCTTCCTTGTCACAATAGTTCAGTTTTAACTGTATCTATAATGCTAAGCTTTGTAAAGGTTTATAACATGGAAAACTACCCAAAATATTCCTTTTATTTTCATTACATCCCTGTGTTATCAAGCAATACATTCAAATGTGCACACGTAAATTGACATACATACACACTCAAAACTAAACTCTCCTGTCCAAAGAAACAACCAAATAATAATGGAGCAAAATTATGGGTGTAAATTGAAGCATAGGAGGTTCAAGTTGAATATCAGAAAAAATTTCTTTACTGTGAGGGTGACAGAGCCCTGGAACAGGCTCCCCAGGGGGGTTGTGGAGTCTCCTTCACTGGAGACATTCAAAACCCGCCTGGACACGTTCCTGGGAGATGTACTCTAGGTGGCCCTGCTCTGGCAGGGGGGGTTGGACTAGATGATCTTTCGAGGTCCCTTCCAACCCCTAGGATTCTATGATTCTATGATTCTATGAAAATGTAACAAGTTTGAAAAAAGCCCCAATGTCTAATTTAAGTCTTTCAGTAAAGCAGTCTTTGGTATGAAAGGTGATTTTTGGAGTGTAAAACTGATGAGTTTACTACCTAGGACTTTGGATTCAGTTGTTGAAGGTGTCAGACAGGGTATAGGGTCTAAGAAAGATGGCCTGGTGGCTGAGGAGGTTCAAGGCTGCTATGAGGCCCCTCACACCCATAGGCAGTAGTTTCTATGTAATTCTGAGTGATTTGCTTAGCCACGTTTTTCAGAAGTTTCATAGTTCCCATTTGTCTCTGTTTTTTTACTCCCTCCCAATGCTCAGCTGGATGCAGTTGCTCAGTAAGACTCTGGATTCTAAACCAATTATTTTTTTTTTCTGATTTTATAAAGTGCTAGACATTTCTGGCTATAATTGAACTAGATAGGAGCTACACTTAGCTCTATGAAGTTATGGTAATTACTCTGGAAAAAAATCTGATCTCAGGCATCTGAAATTGAACATCCTAAATTAGCAAAATGCTTGACCTTAATCATTCTTTGTGAATCATTTTCTCCCTATCTGTGTAATTGGGTATCTTCTCTTCATCTCGTAGAGGTGCTATAGAAGGAAAGTGGTGAATATTCGAAGTGCTCACATATTGTAGTGATTAGCTCTGCACAAAACACTTCTGAGTAAACTGATAACTCTGCCTTTAGGCAGGTTAGGATTGTGTGCTGCAAATAAGGTTGTGCACACAACAGAGAGGATCACATGAAATATTGAAGAAGTCTCATTCCATGTAAGCATGAGCACTTGGTGCAAGGTCTGAGGCAGCTGAAAGTGTGTAGGATATGTAATTAGGCTTTAGCACAGTGCAAACACACAAGGGGCTGAGTTACAGCTTGTGGACCTTGATGCTTAAATCTGACATTTCCCAAGTCACTGATGGAGTGTGAACCTTAGCATTAAGACAGATTTTGTCTGTTATTGTTTTATACAGGTGCGAATTTTCAGAAGCACTTGACTCTGTCCTGTTTCTGTTACCAGGAAAGATAACAGGGGTAATAAGATAATAGGATGAGGGGTAAGGGCTTCAAACTGAAAGAGGGTATATTTAAATTAGATATTAGGAAGAGATTCTTTACTCTGAGAGTGGTGAGACACTGGCACAGGCTGCCCAGGCAACTTATGGGTGCCACTCCCTGTTGAAAGCCAGGGTGGATGGAGTTTGGAGAAACCTTGCCTAGTGCCCATGGCAGAGGGGTTGGAACTAGATGATCTTTAAAGTCCTTTCCAACCCAAAGCATTTTGTGATTTTATGACTGTGTAGATAACTTGAGAGCAGAGATAGGCAATGACTTTCAAGTGACTAACCATGATTTCTGTTGTAAATTGCCTGAAAAACACACTAGGTAAAATGCAGTACTTACTGCTTGAACTCAATGAATCTCTTGTCATTCCTAAGGGCTGTTAGCTTTCTCTAATAAGAACAACCTTGTTGAGTTGCTAAAATTAGGTACTGGCAGTGCTTACTGTTGTTTGCTAGTGCTTAACATGAGTATGCACGATTTCTCTTCTTAACCTTGAATGCAGAATTTCACTGACCTGATTCTGAACACAGAAACCTTCAGGTAACCTACAGAGGCTTTTATCTGAGTACACCAAGTGGTATTTAAATGACCCAGAGTCAAGTTTTAGTATTATTTATATTACAGCAAGCTTCAGAGATCAAACCCCTATTGTGTCAGGTTCTTATCAGACGCTGTCATGAAGATCTGGCAGTATAAACTGACAGATGGAGTTTTCCTAGTCATGTTTTACCTGCAGAGGAGGCAGAATCTGGCCTGCAGGGGTGGAACTTGTTTTACACTCACTGAAGAAGAAAAAAAAACTTCCTCAATGTCAGGCACAAAATCTTTTGCAGAGTCAGTAGCAGAATCCAGAGCTATTGGCTCAGAACTGTAATTTTAGCAGCAATAATTAATTTCAATTCTCCTTTGCTCCTCTCCACCCTTTTAAGATGTTCTCTGTCCTTTTTAAATATGGATGTCTTATGCTAGTAAAAAATACTTGTCTTCCTCTGCAAAAGAGAAACTTACTCATCATAGCTTTATGCATGGCCCCTACTACATCTCCTTTGGACCTGGGAAATCAGGGTGTGCTGCAGGCAATGCTATAGTGCTTTCCTCCCACCCCCAGCATAGTTTTCTACCAGAGCCTGGTCATGGACTACATAGTCCTGCACCCTTTCTTAGCAGTAAAGAAGCAGCATTTTAACAGCTGCAATGCATGGGACCTCACATTGTATCCTTAGAAGATGCAGAAGAAAATAGAAGGATTCCTCAGAGTGAGACTGCAGGTGTGCTACCTGTCTTAACTCCAGGAGACTGTCCACTTGCACAAAGGAAGGGAGTGCTTTGGAATAAAATGTCATCTCTCTCCTAAAAGGAAGCCCACAAGTCTAGCTTGCTATCTTTTTTTCTGCTGTTTCCCAGGTTCCACCTCCCCTGGTGAGTTGTGATATCACACAGCAATAATTGTCTTCTGGTAGCACAGGAACAAACAGCTATAAACTGGAAGAATGGTTCTTTACCATGCTGGACAAGATCTATATTGCTGAATTCTGTTTTGTAGCCTGCCACATCTAGTAGAGACTAAACTAGATGAAGATGCTGTCCTTTCTGGGAAATAATTGTCAAAAATTTCATCTAATTTTTCTTATTCAAATTATTTTCAGGCTCTCCCTTTATTCCCTTTGCCATCAAATTTAACTCCTATTTTTACATTATCATTTATTTACTCATTGCAACATCTGGTAGCTCTCTTCATTATGATGGTCTCTATTTCTACAGAAATTAGGATCTAATTGTAAAGCAAGAGATCACATTGTTGATGAGCACAAACAGTGAAACAGAAAGAAACAGGAAGACAATGGAAAGATGACTTTTCTTATAGGGTTTGATATGGATCCTAATGTACAGGGTTATACAGGGAGCACACTACAATAATTGGGATCAAGGAACAGAAATCAGTGATGCGCTCATCCCAAAAGAGTGTGACTTGTTGAAAATTAGTATTTTCTTCAGTGGGACTCTGAAGGGAGGCAAAGTTCACTTGCAAGTAGAGTCCAATTCTCCAGTTGTTTTTTTTCAGGTGAGGAGTTTCACCTGCAGCTCACCAGGTCTGGCTGGGTGGTGGCAGACTCTGCAGTATTTATGCCTGCAGTGGTTCTGGCAACACAGTTCAGAGGGGAATTCAAACAAAGTGATTGCATTATTCCTTCTCTCCTAGTATGTCATCTCATTCTGGTTTATGAGTACTGAGTTATCTGTTTGAATTTGGTTTATTCATATTTTTGTATTGTTTCATTGTTTATTGTGCTTATTATTGCCTAAAAAATTCTAACAACCCTAGTGAAACAGTAGCAGTCCACATGATGGTGAGATTTTAAATGTTATATATAAATTAGTCATAGGAAAAACAATGTTTGTTTCCTTCTCTCACACAGTAGGAATGTATTACTAAATCTCTAATTATTATATGTTAAATGTGTTCTTAAGATCAGTGTGAATTTCATATGGTGTGCACTCTTGCAAGCCCATCATGCAAGATGAGCCAACTTCTGAAAGTCTCTGTTACTTTGAAGTTTGAATTCTCACTTCTCTATCTACCACACTTCAAGATTTATTCTTACAAGGAGCAAGATTATCTCACTGAAAAACTGAGCCTGAACTCCATGTGGTAATGCACACCCATGGTTTTTGTGGTCATCTGTGATATTACTGTCTATTCCCGTAAAGGAAAAAAATCAATCCCTTGTTCCAACTTAGCTGATTTAGCAAGAGTGTAAAAACTTGGATCCCAATAAATTTTTACAAGATAAAGACAACATGCAAAAATGAGATTTCACCATCAATTGAATTATGTTGTGCATTACAAGGCTCCATTTAATAGTGGAGTTAATGACTAATGTATTTTCATATTCCATTTCCTCTGAGACTTAAGCTGTTTTTCTAGAGCTGGATGGAGAAGCTATTCCTCAGTTGAATAGGAACAGCATTCATCATTACTGTGGCAGAATGACTTTTGGGAGAAGTGGATAGGAAATAACTTTTGTCAGCTACTAGAAAGTTTCTGCATCTCTTGAGCTCTTCCATTTCTGCAGGTCTGTCCATTGAAAGATCTGGGGCATCCCATTTACTGCAGGGTACCTGTATAAGCCATTGCAAATGTGTCCATCATTGTGATTATTTTGTTGAAGTGGACAAGATTCAGTCTGCCATATCTATAGAAATAGGTATAAGTACTCCAGTTACAACCTTCTCCAAATCATAAGTGAAAACACTTATAACCAAATTGTAGTGAAATGAGGCAACAGCCAGGTGCTGCTGATCAGCAGGCAGTGGGTGTGAGCCTGCATTCAGCCCACCTGGGCCTGCTTAGGGCTGGCCCCAACTGCGCAGGGGCAGAATCAGGTGCCCTAGGAATGGGAGTCAACCCACGCGGGTTGCAAGCAGGAGAAATCTGGCAAATGGATGTCACCCACGTTCCGGAGTTTGGACGCCTCAAATATGTCCACGTGACGATAGACACCTTTTCAGGCATGCTTTGGGCGACTGCTCAGACAGGGGAGAAGGGTCTACATGTGGTCCGTCACCTGACCAATTGCTTTGCTGTTATGGGGGTCCCCCAAGTAGTAAAAACTGACAATGCACCTGCCAATATAGGCGGGAAGGTCCAGCAGTTCCTTGCTACTTGGGGAGTAAAACACATCACAGGGATCCCTCATTCATCTACAGGCCAGGAGATAGTAGAAAGAGCCAATCGCACCCTGAAGACATATCTACAAAGGCAAAAGGACAGCAAAGATATGGACCCACAGATGTGGCTTAGCAAGGTACTTTTCACATTGAATTTTCTTAGTCTAAGCCATGACTCCCAGCAACCTCCCGTGTTACTGCATTATTCATCGCAGAAGATCAACCGCATGCCAGAAGTACAAATTAACTACAAGGATCCATCTACAGGTCAGTGGGTGGGGCCCAAGCCGCTACTGTTTACTGGAAGAGGCTATAGCTGTGTGTCTACAGATTCCGGGCCTCTTTGGGTAGCCAGTAAATGGACACGCCCTGCCGTGACCAGATCTCCAATAGCCAACCCGACACCCATTCCAGACAACGACACATCATCTAACAGGTCAAAAAGCTCACGTGCTTAGGACACGTCGTGCTTCTCTTTGAACTTCACATAGTTCTTGTATTTCTTTTAAATACAAAAAAAAAAAAAAAATGGGGGGGGAAGTGTAGTGAAATGAGGCAACACCCAGGTGCTGCTGATCAGCAGGCAGTGGGGGTGAGCCTGCATTCAGCCCACCTGGGCCTGGTTAGGGCTGGGCCCAACTGCGCAGGGGCAGAACCAGGAGGTCAATAAAAGGCCTGGCCTCCAGCACAAGCTGAGTTCACTTGTAGAGCAGGTTAGAGGAGAGGTTGGTTGTGTTGGGAGCACTAGCACTGACCCAGACTGATTGACCCTGAAGGCATCAGCTTCTGCCAGAGCACCGGTTTGACTTCAGAGCGTCATACGCCAAGAAAGGTTTGTCTTGCAACACCAAATCATTTAAACAAACCAAAAAGCAAACAAATAATCCGAGTTTTTAATTCTGGGAACTGGAATGACTATTTATAAATAGAAAGAGAATGTAGTGTACCCAGTAACTGCAAATCAGGTTTTCTGAAATGGCAGAATTATTTTTAAAGTATTTACAAGGCAAGTGAGATTTGGAGGCACTACTGTTATCCTTTCAGTTATATTGATTTCTTTTGTGGCTTTTGGTTGCTTTCCCATGAATTTAAAATGCTTGCTAAATGCTTGTGTTATTTATCTTCCATGAACTCTTGCAGTACTGTGGTATTTCAGCAAAATCCTATTTCTTAGCAATCTGCTCTAGATGACATATTTTTTTTCCCAGAATTTAGCCACAAACTAAATTTTTCTTCTATCTGATATTCAAATAAAAGATGTGATGTCTCAGAAATACTGGGAGCAATAAAAGTGGAGGATTCCAGAATTCCTGGTTTCAATTATTCTATATTCCATTTATGATTCCACAAGCTTTTCCAGGGGAGGTTCAGTTTGGATAATAGAAAAAAAATTCTTCAAAGAAAGAGGAGTTAAACACTGGAACAGGCTGCCCAGGGAAGAGGTGGAGGCACCATCCCTGGAGGTATTCAAAAGATAGGGAGATGAGGTGCTACAGTGGATGGTTTAGTGGTTAGGGGTTGTAGGGTGGATGGTTGGATTTGATGATCTTAGAGGTCTTTTCCAACCTTGATGATTCTATGATTCTATTCTGTGATTCTAAAGCTAGTTAAAAAACAATTATTTTTTTTAATAATTCTGATCTTTCTTTTAGCACAGTTCTGATTTAATGTTATTTCATGCTTTCTTCCCTCCTTTCTCCTCTCTTGAGCTCAGGATGACATTCATATCAATATGGTAAAATGCATGCAATCTGCTTATGAGTAACTACTAGCAAAGAATTCTGGGCTCACTTTTGCTTGAAGTGTTAATTATAGAGCTATTAAAAATTTAAATTACACATTTATTACTGCTGTCTGGTCATTGCTATCTGCATTGTCTTCATTTGTTTTCCTACTCAAACACCTTTTTGATGCTGAATTTGGGTGAGACATCCACACTGTGTCTGTTGGGGCATGTTCTGCTGTGGAGAAAAAGGAAATAAACTTGGTGTCTGCAGTTGCTGCGCATACGTCTCTATTGGCAGATGTGCAGGAATGAACCTCTTGGAAGCATTTTCTCTTGTGTGTACATTATGAGCCTTTCCCTGTGTAGTTCTAAGAAACAACTTCTTAGTGTCCTGCTTTTAGCTTAGATACATCAAAGACATTATTGATGTCACTTGATAAGAAGACTTCCAGTTATGCATAGTGGCTGCCTTTTATTATGAAGATATTTTGCAACTATTATGTGGATGAATAGTTCCTCACATTTCTTTTTTTTTTTTTTTTATTTCTGTCTTCTCGGTTTTACTGCTAATATTAGATAATGAGTAGTGTTTAATACTTTTATTTGAAAAATGGCTGCTCAGCCCTGCATGAACCTTGACTGATAGTTTTGGCTTAATGTTACAGCACAGGAAAAACCATTGTTGCACAAAGCATGAATTTACTGAAATTACTAATAGGACATTGGAAGTCCCTGTAGGAATAGTCTTACAGCAATTTGGGCATGTTCTTTGGAGTGCTGTGTTGGAGGAAGTGCTCTGTTTTTGATAAAGGTATTCACAGTCTGGAGATCTGGAGAGAAATGAATCTAATGAGGTTCAGCAAGGGTAAATGTAAGGTTCTGCACCTGGGATGGAACAACCCCATGCATCAGTACAGGTCAGGGGCTGGAAATGCAGCCCTGAGGAGAAGGATCTTGAAGTCTTGGTAGACAATAAGATAACCATGAACCAGCATTGTGCCCGTGTGGCCAAGAAGGCAAATGGTATCCTGGGATGCATTAGGAAGAGTGTGGCTACAGGTTGAGGAAAGTCACCCTCTCCCTCTTCCCTAGTGAGGCCACATCTGGAGTATGGTGTCCAGTTCTGGGCTCCCCAGTTCAAGAGAGACAGGGAACTGCTGGAGAGTCCAGAGAGGGCAACAAAAATTACTGGGGTACTGGAGCATCCCTATTACAAGGAAATTTTGAGTAAGCTGGGATTCTTTGCCCCTGGAGAGAAGACTGAGAGGAGACCTTATTGTCAGCATGTATAAATATCTAAAGGGTGAGTGTAAGGAAGATGGAGCCAGGCTCTTTTCAGTAGTGCCCAACAACAGGACAAGGGGTGATGGGCACAACTGAAACACAGGAAGTTCAATTTAAACATGAGAAAAAACTTCATTACCGTGAGGGTGATAAGGCACTGGATCAGACTGCTCAGAGAGGTTGTGGTCTCCTTCTCTGGGGATGTTCAAAACCTGTCGGGATGCAGCCCCCTGTGTAACATGCTCTAGGTGATGCTGCTTGAGCAGGGGTTTGGACTAGATCATCTCTAGTGATCCCTTCCAACTCTGATGATTCTGTGATTCTATTTGAAATGGTAAGAAACAATCATTACTCACTTCAACCACTTTGGCCAATGAAGCTGAAAACATCCTCATACATTAAACTTCCATTCTTCTAAACATCTCTTCTGCACTGAGCCAAGCATAATGTTGAGAAATGTCATTGCTGGTTACAAGAAGGGATATCATTAGTTATGAAAGCCATCATTAAATGATACGGTTTGTTTAATGGACCTACAATGTATTTAAATTGCTGAAAGATCAGTTACATTTTTTTCTACCTAAGGAGTTATAGGAAAGGACTACAAATAGACATAAATAGAAATTCATGTGAGGCTGTTCTAGTAGGAATTACACTGAAAACTAAATTCCAGTGATAATTGCTTATTGTATAAAGCCTTTCTTATTTCTAAAATCCATAAATTGGGCCAATTGGAAGGCAGTTTTTATGTCAGACACATTTATACTTTGAACTTAAGTCAGAGCTGAAAGTTAGGTCAAAACAGAATTTCATGTAAGTAGTCATTACCTTGCAGTTATCTATTGTGCCTTCAAATGACTTCAGATATGATTGTGTGTTTTTTCTAGCTCTAAGAATGGCATTCTAAGAATGCCTAATGCCATTTTGTTGCTCTTAGCTGTCCAGGGCACCTGCATGGGGTTAACAGCTGCCAAATAGGGAGAACTTAAGACCTGCATCTCTGCTGCATAGTAGAGGGATGTAGTAGAGTCAAGCAGGATGCTCCATAACATCTAAAATATATGACATCTGTGATTATGGAACAGAATCCTACTGTTGTCCTTTTACTCATTTTAATTTTTTTGGTGATCTTTCATTTTTTTCTGGTTACCTGCACTACTCTCTAACAGCTGATGTTATTGGCATTCAGTGCAGTCCAGAAGATCCACAATACTTCAGCATTTAGTTTCTTAGGAGGCTGTTCTGTATAATTTATTTCAAATAGTAATTATATATATTTATAAATCACTTAAAGATAGTGTCTTCACAAAGTATATACAGTACATATATACATATATGCAAAGTATATCCTTTGAAAGAAAAGAAAACTGCTTCACATTTACAGTATATTTCTTGTCTACCTAAAAGAATTACATCTAGGATTACCTTCTATTCTCAAGTTTTTAATCTGTAATAGTATTTTTATTTCCTATATTTATCATGAGCTAAACTTGGCATGTATGAACCACAGAATCTTACATCTATTGGTTGAAAGGAATGTAGGCAGAATAGACTAAATTATGGACTAGGTTAAAAATGTGCTATTTATGTAGTCCTCTAAAAAGCATAAATTTTACGTTTTTGCATGAACCGTAGGATAATGCTCTATGGCTCAGAAAAGGACAGCAATAATTGCCAAAATATTATGTATCTACTTTCTGTAATTTATTTATTGAAACTAGATGTAAGAGAACATGCAGTGGTTCGTAAAAGTAAATCCAATGTAATTTCAAAACCCTAAATTCTAGAGCTACTGTTTTTTTCAGGAATGCAGCAGGAAATACAGAAAGTAATAGTGGCTGCTGAGTATTGAGAAAAAGCATACCAGAGCCATTCATCTAGACAGCTTGGAATACAACTTAAAAGTTGAATAAAGTTATTTGTGACCTAAGTTCATCCCTAAAACTGTACATTTTGGTAGGACAAAGTTTTAATAACAAAACCTCTTGAACAACCTCTGGGATTCATTTGAAAGGATTCATACAAGCATGTTCCTCTGCTGTGCCTTCACCTTTCTGTCCACCTCAGCCAACAATTGATGTCAACCAAATGTAACAGAGAAGGCAGTGATCTCAGAAGTATTAAGTCCAAGTATGAAAAATAGTGTCTGCATAGGAATAAACTCAGATAAATGCTTCGTATGGGAAGAAAATGAAGGATGAACTCGGCAGGTGCATGGTCTTGCTGTCCTGCCAGCTGGCTGATCAGCACAAGTAGCTTCCTTATCCATGGCCAATTTTCTGACTTGAGTTGTAACTCTCTTCAGATCACAACTGTGAAGTTCCCTGACCCTTTTTGTGTGGATTGGAAGAGATTTAACATACTCTTTTCAGAAACAGTAACTTTGAGGGGAACAGGATAGCCAGAATTCATAAACTGTATATTGGCAAACATTATGTTAATGTTGGAAAAGTGTCTAGAAAGTGAAGCTTGAGGTTCTGAGCAAAAGCGGTTTGGAAGTTGTTTGATCTAGCTGTGATTCTCAGGATTCCTGTAGATTTTAGCTCCTGTGACACAAGTTTTCCTCAAGCAAAGAAATTCAGATTTCGTAATGCTTTGTGCCAGGACTATTGCAGCTTGGAACGTGGGCTCTAAATCCTGGGTGACTGTAGTAATTCCCAAGGGAATAGCATATGTGGTATTCCACACAAATGTGTGCTATTGCACACAAATGAAGTGTGACACTGATAGCTTTTCTGTTTCAGATACATCAGAGAGAAAGCTCATGTAGTAGGGCCTCAACAGCTTTGTAAATCTCCACCTGAATGTAATTTGCTTGAAGGACTCTAGGCAGACTAATGACTTCCAGCAGGAACTGCACGTACATGCATTTTCTGTATGTTGGATAATGTAATGTTAGCAGAAGTCAGGTTTCTTTACTGTGAAGGCTTGAAGAGAAAAAATCTTAGAGCTTGATAAATCATGACTCCCCAAACAGAATGGAGCCACTTGAGATCTGTAGCTGTAATGTTTAGCTTGTCTTAGTTTCCATAAATTTGATTCTTCTCCATCAATTTACTGATTTTCTTGAGATATAGTGGCTTTCTTAACCCATCCTAACCTCTTCACTTGCCTTCGGTGAGTGTGCACAAGTCACTGTGTCACTCCCTTTGCTCCTGAAAATTCAGGAATTGCCTGATACCCAGAGCCAGCAAGTCAATAATCATTCATTGAGAGAGTTCACGGCCCCAGACACTTTTCCTGTAGCTGTCTGGTGTCAGACTGGATGTTTGTGTCCATGCAGCCCATGTGGTCTTTAGTTGGACTCTGCAGGGAGGCAAATGTGACGCTGGGCAGGAACTATTACAAATGGCACTAACCCTCCTCCACAATTCATATGCACCCACAGGGTGCACTCATGGAGTGAGGCTGCCAGACTGGAATTTGAAGTCCTGTGTAGTTCAGGGTGGAATCTGTATTCCTATAAAACATCTCAAGTACTCCCATTCTGCTCAGATGCTCTCTTATTGTATATTTATACACATATGGAAATGACACCTGAATGCTGGGAGCAATTTAAACCCATAGGTTTGGCAGTGCTTATGATTTCTTCTAAATGCAGTTGAGACAAAGAGCTTCCAGACATATCAGAACCAGATATGTGTCACCAGAAAGATTAATTTTTCAAGATGTGTTATGAATATACATGATTTAAGTTGTAGACCAGTGCGTTTATTAAAGACCAAGCCGCTCTGTGCCCCTTTTCACCCATATCTTTTGCATTTCCTTCCATTTCTAGTTACATAAACACATTAATTATGTATCTGTAATGAATAAAGTATAAGTTATTGCATTTATTTTCTCAAACCTTCATATTGTTTGTGTAACATTTATGGGCAAATCCTGCACACCATAGTGATGAAAATAGATCCATTACATTTAGGGAAAATTTATTTTAATTAAAAATTTTCACATAACAATGACAGATCAATAACATTCATCTCAAAATTTCTCTTTCAGTGTTTACTCAATTTTAGAAGTAACCATGAAAACATATTTTTACTCTGTCTGTCCTCTCTGAATGAAATGCTGAAGAGAAAACCATAAAATTCTCAGTAGTGGGGCTTTAAATCCTGCATCACTATTGGAATATCACAGTCTGCTTTCTTTTGTATGAGGTTTCCCTGCTGTCTGCTACCCAAGGGAAACAATCCACTGCAGGAAAAGCAAACCTTATTTTAAATGGTCATGCAGAATCAGAATAAAAGCCCATTTATTTTATAATAGTTAGTTTCATCTATATTTCTACTTTCTGCATTTAAAAAAAAATGTTTGAATCTTCAAGAATTCTAAGTTATTTCTTATTTTGAAGGACTACAAAATGTCATTTGTGCTATCTCTTGTTTTATTAGAGGAGGCCAAGCTATTGGACTAATCTCAAATTTTCCTCTAATGAAAATTCTAGGTAGTCATCAAAAGACATTAAAATACATATTACTATATCATGCATATTTTCATGGGCTTTTTATTTATCATTGTCACTGTGCAACAGAAGAACATGTATTAAGCAGAGTATGAGAAAGGATAATACAATAGGAAGCAAGCATTTTAGGTCTTCGGTTTTTGGAAGAAGCATAACTAAAGTGTAGAGGTAAAATTAAAATGCCTTTGTGAATGGAGGATTATCACAGAATGTCAGGGGTTGGAAGGGACCAAAACTAGGGCAGGTCACTTGGAAATGCATTCAGGATTGTGTGTATGTGTATGCATGTAATATACATTTATGCATGTTTTGCATGCAGCATTATAGAAATATTAGCTCTGCTCTCCTATTTCATGTCTATTATACATAAGATTTCTTTTGTCTGCAAGGAGAATTGTCAATCTTTTTAATGTAGATTATTATTTAATTTTTTCTCAGTACTTTGCTGTATACTTCGGACATCTATTTTAAATATTCTGCTGCTTATTTACTTCTTGTTTAGTAGATTTATCCAAGCATATAAGCTGTGTTTTGATTCAAGAGGGGAAGCTCTTACTATGGTAGCATGGGTTTCTTTCACCAAGGCAGCAGGTCTTGGCCTCCGGGTGCTCATTGAGCTTGCACTAGTGAAAAGGCAGTGATTAGGTGCATGTAAGAATGATATTTTGCATCTCTGTCTGCAGAATTTAGTTGGGAATTATTTCTTTCCCCCCTCCAGCACATTTTACATAACTTTTTTTTTTCCTTTTTTTGTTTTTTCCCTCTCAGTGACACCAAAAAAAAAAAAAAAAAAATTACTAAGAGGTGACTTAGGAAAGTCATAACTATTTGCAAAGGGAAGAACAAAATGCCAGCAGCTAAAACTGAGAGCATTAGCACTATCAGTTACTCAATTATCTATTGATCAAGCAAATGAGCATTATGAAGGATGACATCCTAGTTACCAAGAGCAAACATGAGGACATCTCATAACCTTAAATGACAGTACTCTTAACCCTAATACCCAAAGATAAATACACATAACCTTCCTTCCTCAAAAGTAGATTAATAAGGACATCTCTCTGATCTGAGATTAGTCCTTAACTTTCATCATTAAATCAGAACTGAAGTGATGGAAATGGCTTAAGAACCTAAATACACTGATATATTCCTTTGCTGAACTGGTAGTATATACTTTTTATTGAAGTAAATAATGTTACCAAATTGTTTTAAGTAGTCACTCAATCTGGGAATTTTAAGCTAGTCCATACAGGGCCACAATTTCTGCTTATCTAATGCTACCTGCCATTTATCTAGAGCATAGTTCTGTATACTTATATGTGCTGTTACCCAAGAGTCCTACTTGTTCTGGGTTTCTCATGGTTGTCTGTGGAGCACATACACACAACCCTCTCTGAGGCTGAAAGTGTCAGTGACACTTGGAAATAGGCTACCCACTCAGCTAGAGCATCATTCTGATCCTCAATATAAAATTTAAGGTTTACTTTGTTGTTTTGTTCAGTTTGATTTTCCTTGACTGCAGTTTGAAAGTGCTTAGGGAATTTTGTCAGTGTCCTATTTCAAGGAAAACTTATTAATCACTTTCGGTCATGCTGAGTAGTTTCCTGCTGTGTATTGTTGCTGAAGAAGGAAATTCCAGTCTAATATTTTCATTAATGATTGCAGAAAGTTGGACTGACACTACTTAAAAATGCTGAACCAAGAGGAGTTATTTGAAGGCATTTTATTATGTGAACTACATCACAAGAGAAAGGTTGCACCTTGGTCACATTCTGTCTCCATTAAGGATTATACTACATGAAAGTGGCAGCTAAAGCAGTTGCCTGCAGGGACAAGGAGTAGTAGCCTTCAGACAGCACTCTTAATTTTTTCTAGCTGTCTGTTAATGTGTTGGAAACTTGTAAAAATACAGGGAGTCAAGCTCTCTATGGGTTCTTTTAAAGTGTTTTTTGTTTGTTGTTTTTTTTTTTTTTACTGCAAGTTAATGAATGATACAGAAGGTACACCAGCACCATGACAGCATGCACTTTTGTGAATTGTCTGTGTATTTCCCTTTATCATTCTCTATACCCTTTCTTATTCAAAGACATTACATTTTAAAAAAATTCCAAAACCTCTTGTGCAGAATTGCATGAGAACATAAAGTTTAGGTGAAACTCTGAGTTTTCATTTGTTGGTGGTGTTTTTCTCTGTTCTATTTCTGGGTTTGTTTCCCCATGTGGATGTTTTCTGGTCTGCCTGTTTGTGGGATGTGGACCAGTAGCAGCCCATAGACTGTTGGCTGAGACACTGTGTGAGGCACTACAGTTTGGGAATCCATGAGCCAAGCTCCAATCTAGTGCATGTTCTTCAAAAGGTAGTGGATAAGACTTCTCAAAATCTTCTGGAAATGTTGTTCAATATTAGATGCCCAGAGTTCCTTAGGATAGCTAACTTGCTCTCCTACTCATCCAGTTTACATGAAGGATCAGGATTTTCCTTATACTTATAGGTAGTTATATATTTGCAGAAATCCTGATTCACTGCTCATATGAACCTATGACCTTAGCTGGTTGTTGAAATGGATTTCAAATCCCGTTATATTTGCAACAGATTCTAAGTATAGAGATTAATTCAGGGTTATGTAGTAATTCAGAATAAATGCAAGTGAATCAGGGAGAGTGACTAAAGTCACTCAAGTGACTATTTTGACTGCTCCTAAAGGCATTTCTGTCGTAAGGAGATACTGGGAAAGGATATTAATATTGCATTAGAAGACTACAAATTATGTCATAGAAATTTGAGTGCAGCAATGGAGAGTATTGATGCTCTGGGTTGGTTGGAAGGTAAGAAGCCTGTAGAGCAGATAAAAGCCTCTGTCAGTGTGCTCCAACATGCTGCTTGGAGAAAGAAAAACTACAGCCTCAGAGATTTTAGAGAAGAAAGAACTTAGAGAGCAGTACTTGCAGAGGAATATTAAAAGGGAAAGAACTAAAAGTTTCTCTGTGAAGACAGATATAACTACTTTGATGTAAGTTCTTGCAGATTTTAAAGTTTATGTAGTGCTTATTAAAGAACTTGTTTGATGTAAATTAGGTTCTGTATCCCTGCTTAGAATTTGAAGTAATATAGAAACTGCAACATACTTTTAAATACTTTATAATATAGAAGTACTGAAGGTTGTCTCTTTTTTATTATTATTATTTTCTGTTGACAAATGATTTGCTTAACTTGTTGAAGCAGGAATTTTCTATTGAATTCTGGTAGAAGCCTCCATGAATTATGGGTAAGGTCTCCCTTAATTGCTCTTCTGGTCTTTCCATTGTCTACTGAACTCCCTTCCTTTCCTGACTGAGTTTAATGAACTTGTTGTCTGTAGGGAACATTGATATTAATACTAGGTAGTGCTCAAAGGCTCTAGGCAGGACAGGTGCAAAGTGCTGTGATTATGAGCCCATGTCATTTTGCCAAACTCGTTACTTCAGTTTCACACATGCAGAAACTTCAGCTACAAATTGAAACTCATTGCGGGGATGTAACTACTGCTCAGCAGCAACGAGGGCTCAGCCCTTCAGCCCTGCAGAGTGGGATTTGAGAGACTGAATAGCTGGTATGACTAAAAACATTGTCATGTCTGTCCGTGTCCTCAGGTGGGAATTGTGCAGGACAAGTCCTTCTGGAACTGCCTCAGCAGCTCCCCTTCCTTAAGGGGGGTGGTAGGTTTATTTTTTTCCACATCACTTGATTCACTCCTATATTACTCCATGGATCCAGGGGACAGGATGTGATGAAAGGGGACAGGAATAATATCCTCCTAATATTAAGCAGATAGTGAGGTCTTGCTAGAGCTCTTATTCTCCACTTTAATAAAGGAGGAGCGTGGAGCACAAAAGTGCTGGAAAGGAAAAGTCATTCTATACACATCTAATTTAATGAGAAACTTCCCACACTGACACAGAGCTGTGTAACTCTTGTCCTGGGCTGATACCAACTGGACAAGTCTAATGTGTCTCTGTGCAACCCCAACTCATGTGGCAACACAGTGCTGGGACACTCACAGTCTGGTGATTATTGCAGAGGCCAGCGCGGACCTGGACAACTGCTCAGATGCCAGACAGAGATGATGATGTTCTTCCTTTAATTCTTTAGTAATTAGAAAAATGCGAAGATGGAACTGATGTGCAGGAAGAGTTAATTTTCATTTATTTAAATTATTTTTTAAATAATATAAATTATGTAATTTTATTAGAACTTTTTTTCTATAGGAGATCTGACTGCTACAGTCAGTTATTGTGTTCACCTCCACAACAGAGTTGCAGAGAGAGAAGTACTCTTCTAAGATTAATGTATGAAAATTGGACTGACAGTGTTGCTATTCCTGTTTCCAATTTTATCACTTATTATTAGAGTAGCCTTGGTAACATCATTTATTCACCCCGGACCTTCTTTCACTTTTTTCCTCTAAAAGAGCTTGGTAGAGTAGCTTTTACTTCACAGGGCTAATGTAGGTTAAGCTTTGCCAAGTACTGTGAAGCATCTTGAAATTAGTAGATGAAAACACATTATCAATGTAGGGGATTGTTAAATTATTTCATTGCCAAATGACTCATCCCAAGAAGTTTAAAATAGAGTGCCAATGGGCTTTGTCTTTCAATTGTGTCATGACTCTAGAATTACATTATTGCAGTGCAGGGTCACTTCAAAGGCCATGCTGCTATTCTGTGAGGAAGCCTTGATAAGCATCCTCCCTCCTCTGATGGTCTGCAGGTGTTTGAATTGTCTCCAGGGCAGATACTCACAAGACACTTTCCTCTTGAGCAGGGGGAAAATGATATGATAAAAAAGAGGATTCCATTCTGTTGTGAGTGGGACCCTACAATTCCTAAATCTCTGGTCTTACACTCAGAAATGCACTTTGCAGAGAGTACACCCTACACGTGTTTCTGCTTATGGGAGTTTTATGAAATAGTCCCAGTTACTCACCACCCATCAGATTTATTTCCTCATTCAGGCTAAGCAGCTTCAGTGTGGTCCTCAGTGAGAAGTCATGGTAAATTTATGTTCACGTTTTCATTTTTGATCTATGTAGTTCTGGTTGTTTCTTGCTTTTGTTTTGTGGAGGTAGATGAGAATGTGTCAACAGAGAAACAGAAGAGAAAAATGTCTGTGTGACTTTCCACAGTGATTTCTGTCAGTTTGGTTTTGTTTGTCTTTTTGGTTGACTTTTGGTTTTTAAGTCTTTTCAGGTTTGAGAGGAATATTAAAAACCAGGAGTATTTTCTCACTTGACACCAGCACAAAGTTATCACAAGTTCCATGTGATGGGAGGAGGCATCAGTTCAGCATCTCTGTGTCCCTATCTCCTCCATCTGATGATGACTCTGAGTTCCCCACATTCACACAATCTTGGTGTCATCCACATCCTGGAGTTCTCCATGCCTGTGATGGCTTAGGGGCATCCAAAGAAGAAACAGTGTGTGTTGGGTTCTGAACGAGATAAAGCTTGTGTGAAACACTGTGTGTTGGGATCTGAATGAGATCAAGCTTTACAGAGAGGGATCTGTCCCTTTACAGAAATTTCTGACCAGTGAGTTCTGCTCAGGGTCACACTTTTCATTTGTGCAGAGGCATCATGCCTCTCCTGGATACTGTTTATTGTTGCTTTCTGTCTTTCAGCTTCTGCCTTTTATTTGATAGACCTTATCTCAGTTCTGAATAGGTGAGGAAAACCCAAAATACTATTTTCAAAAGTTCTGCTCCCAGTAAGTGGAATGTTTAGAGTTAAGTCCTGATTCCTTCTGAGATGCCGGAACTCATGAGCTTTGTGCTTGACCTTTTCAGCTCACCTTCTGAACAGATTTTTAAAAGATGTGATTTTCTATACTTTCTGGTTTCTGTAGCAGCTATGATTGCTGACTTCGCAATAAGGCCTAAAAACTCCTTTGCTTTACTTTCCATTTTCACATTCCTGAAAGGTGCCAGGTCAAGAGGTGCTTTGGTTCTGTATAGAAGAACATCTGTATTGTGAGCTCAGTTATTTGATGTGGTAGGGCATGAAGTAAGACTGAGACTTCATACACATCTCTCTAAAGTGGCCTGGGAGGGGACAGAGATTGGTGGCTCTACTAATTTGAGCGAGCTTTGGTGAATCAGGTTGGTTCAGCCAGAGGGAAATAGCCCTTCAGGCAGTGAGTCTCCTGTATAAGACTTCTGAAGAGCTACAGCACATGGGTTGTGACAGGAGAGAGGAAAGCAGACCAGGATGATGGACTTGCCTAAGTAAGAAACAAGATCATCTTGTCATGGTGCAGTCTAATACTGTGTCAGGAGTTACAGCCTTCTCAAGGTCTTGCATTTTTGAAAATATATTGTACTTTGCATTTTCTGTCTTTCCCAGAACAAGATTTGGCCATAGATCTTAAGGCTTGCTTTGTTTTTCCAATGTCTCTGTAAGATTCCCATCCTGACCTGGAAGCAATTCCTGGAGAATATCCCCAGGCGTGCCTGGGATGCCTCTTTTCTCTCCATGGTGTGATATACTTTGGGTGCATGAGGTTGCTTGACTGGAAGGACTGAGCTCCTCTGAGGGTGGGGTAGATCCTCACAGCACAGTACAGCTCACCAGCAGTTTTAGGACTCATCAGCAACTGATGATGGACTCATCAGGAGTCATCTGGCACTGGGGAAAGATTGGGAGAGGGGCAGCAGTACTGCATAAATCTAATGAGAGGGAGACACAGGGTGGGATATAAGAGTGTGGTCTGAGACTGAATGTACTGAGCCTAAAAGGTGTAACAACCCTTTTAACTGCAACTGAGTAATGCTTGTGTGCAACATCTTGCAGCTGTATGAGCATTTTGGGTGGTTGCTGGAGGCTTTGCACGCCCCTCTGGATATGCAACAGGTATCTCATGGAAAAGCATATTTCTAAGACAAAGAAGGGGTATATGGTGAACTAAAAGCATCTTTGCATAACCTTTGTATGTCTGCATAAGAATTAGCTTTTACATCTGGCAAATAATACTGTATAAACTTCCTGTGACCAAATGATGACATTAACACAAAATGAATTGTAATTAATCTTAGTTGACTGCTAATTACCTGTAAAATCTGATTAAAGGGAAAACTAGGGTACTAGCCTCCAGTAATTAGTGTTTTGGTATGAAGTCTATATCCCTGTAAATATGTATAGTTCTTTGTGCTAATTTATCACCACTAATATTTATGAGCTTTTTTTTTCTGCAAAGTTTACAGGGAATAAAGGACAAAAATAGAATAATGAATCTTTGTTTATTACATAGCAAAATAACAAATACTGCATAGACATTTTATAGACTTCAACATCATGATTTTGTCAGAGAAACATAGCATTTCAAACATATTAGCATAGAAATAGGTTCATTTCCTGTGACTTCAGATAGTTCTGCTTGCACTGCTTTTTCATTCAGCTGTCAGTAGAAAAACAACAAACATTCAGTGTGAGTTGACCCCAAGAAAGGACTGGCGATTCTGCTATTCATTGACAAATGGATTTTGAAATATTCACATAATGAAATCCCCAGAGGAAATGGACTTTAATAGCCGATAAGCTTTTGTAAAGCAACATTTTTCACAGCTGGACATCCAGAGAGAATTTTCAGTAGGGATAGCAGGCAAGTGTATACCCTCTTACTTATGTAACCGAAAGGAGTAGGACATGTAATTTTCTATTCTCACAAGTAGTAAGTATTTTCTCTGTCTTTTTAGCATAAATTCATTGACTATGTTGTCCTCCATCAAACTGTGTTATATTCCTGGAATATACTTAAGTTCTAGGAAAACTTTGTAGAAATCATGTTCAAAAGCCAAAAAAAGCAAGCTATAAATTTTTCTACAGAAAAGACTCAAAACCTGCACAAAATTACTACTACATAATAAGGTATTATTAAAAACACACCCCATGCACATGATGTGGTTACATGACTGAATCTGCACCAAGGAGGAAATGCACATAGACCATCTCAGCCATCCAAGTACAACTTTCATGTGGCAGTTTCTATGGAATTATTTACATCTTTGAATAAATCACCTGAAGGACACACTTAAGCACACTACTAGAAAACCTCTAGGGGTTTTATGCTACTGTCTCATATGGGATTCAGAAAATGACTCCATGATTCCATCCTGCACTGGGAAAATAACATATACTGATCTATCTTCTCCATCCTTTAAACAGGTCTCCCAAACCTCACCAAACTGGTATCAGAACCTTTATGGAATCAGGTTGTGTGAGGGCAACAGATTCAGAAGTTGACAAAATAGCTCCAAAATCACTACAAAAAAATTGCTCTCTCCAATCAAATCACCAGTGAGCTCTACACATGGAGGCTTCAGAGTGTGATACACTTTCTGTAATGCACCAAATACCCATTACATGAATGAAACAAAAAGTGACTTTGCACCAGAAATACTTTTGTGCTGATAATTGGAGTGGGACAGAAAAGCCAGTATTCAGAGAAAAACACTTCTTGCAAACAACTACTTTATCTCTGACTTGCTGAGCCCGGTTCTCAAGGGAGATATACAAAATAACTTTGAGGGAGGTTATTTGGGGTAAAATGTATGACTTTGCTGGATATTAGAAATAAAGAGACAACAGACTCATTTTTATTTGGAACTGCAATTTTTTCTAAGCTTTCCTTCTTGATAAACCCTTTCTGTTCCACTCATTGTCCAACCGATAAGGAAACGAGCTTTATCACCTCTCCCCTTGGTTACCCTTCATGATGCTCTTCTCTCAAGTTATTTAGCTGATTAACATAACTAAACGAAGCTCAGAACAGTGTGTCCCAGTTTGTACAGTGATTGAAGTTTGCTGCCTTCATTTCAGTCAAAACTGTATCAATTGTTGTATAAAAGATACTCAGATCTTCAAGTCTTGCCTGTCTTGTGCGGATAAAACATGATATTTAGATGTTTACAACAAGGGTATTGATAGCTTTCTCCTGCAATTGCTCTCCCCTGAGAGCAAGGAAGCAAAAGTTGAAGTACTTTTCATAATTCAAATAGGATCTGGAAGGACACCAAGGAACTTCCTGGATGTGGTCCCCATTCTCTGTTTCTCCTTGAGTAGGGGTGAATGGATGTTCTAGCAGATATATACCATCATGCTCTGCTTATACAAAGTTAAATAAGAAAATGGTAAAAGTTTTTGGCAAGATCTTCAGAAAAAAATGCAGTTCTGAATTAGGCCCTTAACACTACCCTAATGTACCCAAAGATTATAGTATTAGTGTCTAACTACTGAATACTCTCATGGCACAAACTATTGCCCCATCTGTCTCTTTGAGACCTTGCACTGACAAAAGAATCGATGTGCAGCAGAATCTGTTCCTGTACAGAGAAATTGATAAAACATTTATGTAATTTAAGATTGATTATCTTCTTGTTTATTTCAATTCAATCCCATTATTTTGAAGATTTGGTCATTTGTTACAGAGAGTAAAATTTACTCAAATACAAGTAGACAGTATATATAAAAAAAAAAAATCACAAAACAAAAAAACCCAAGAAAACAAAACCAAAAAAACCCAGCAAAAATAGTTTGGCTATTTTTGTCACCTGTGTTTTCTAACATTTACTCTATATCCCACTGTTTTAAGTTTAACAGGACAGTTCATAGTGACCAGAGTCTTTCCTGATGACTATTCAGTGGTTTGTATATTTCTTCACTGGGCCAATGTCCTCAAGAAAGCTTCAGATGTCTCTGAAACAACTGTGCTGCTTGTCACCCTAGGAGCCATTTAACCAGAATTATTATAGTTCATGACTGTGGAGCCTGAGCTCAGTTGGTCTTTGAGTGGATATTTCCATGTTCCATGCTCAGAGTTTGATCCAGCTATAGATATGTAAGAGTGTATATAGCCAAGTCCTTTTCTGTCCACTAGCATTAATTTAGCCAAAAATAAGGGATACTCTTGCAAGCTTGACTACTTGATTCTTTAATAAAATTGACACTGAATTTGAAAATGATCAGGTTGTGTATCTATGGGACCATGTTATTCTATTCATGTTACCTTCATTCTATTTCATGCAGTTCAAATAAAAGTCTGCTTGTCTTTAAGCTGAGTTGCAATGCCTGAAGCTGTGAAAGCAGCTTTGACTAGAGTCTTTTTGCAATAAAACTAATGATAAAGTGGAAACCTGTCTGCTATGTACAAAACAATGCAAGTTCATTGTAAAAGATCCTTTGTGGCAGATTTCCAGGCCCCAGTGTTTGTTCTCATTTTGGAAGGAGAAGGCAGCTCTCATTGCTTTTACTGTGGGGAACAGGCGGGAAGCTCAACATCCGTCAAATAAATGTTTTGATTTTTTTTTTTCCCCATCAGGGTTTTTCTCCAGAGGTTTCCTCTGACATTTGATCATATTCAAAATCCAATTCAAACAGAAGCCCAAATAGGTTAGATACCTGAGAAACTCTTCTGTCTCTTCTTCCCTAACACATACTTGCATCCTACCTAGAAGCAGTTGTAAAATTGCATCTCTGCTTTATTTGCTCTATAGATTGTAATTGATGTAACTGTGAAGACTGAAATACAGATGCTTCCTTTGGCAATTGTAGCCCAACAGAAAATCCTGCAGAGGTTTTTGCATATTTAAGGGGCAGGGAGTGCATCCATTTTCATTCCAGCAGTGCAAGTAAGTTTGTCTCTAGAAATCCGTGAAGAAGAACATCTGAATCAATGCTTTAATGACAGCTTGCTTTTGTCCCAGTACTGATCATGCAACCTATAATCTGTGTAAATAAGCCTGGAGTTTTACAAGTAGTACCTTACTAGGAATTATTTGTCACCAATTACTCTTGAAAATGTAGTGAAATCTGGTGGGCAGATTCAAATTTTTTCTGTCCAGAATTGTTTAGAAACCTGACACCAAGAAAAAGGGTAAAAATCAACTTGTATAACACTCTTTTCTTGCAGTGTTTTTAATCTTTTTGATATCGAATCCTTCAGTCTTCCAGGTAGGCAACCACTAAGGCCTGTAGTAGCAAATATGTATTTTCTAAGCAGAGCTAATTCCAGCAGACCTGAGTTGATGGTAGAGGGAGGAAACTGCCTGTCCCTTGGGCCGAAGTCCTGAGCTGGACCACTGGATTGCTGCTGTCTTTTATTCCTGGTCTCCCTCATAGCTTGAATTTTGGCTGATTTTCTTATTATGCCAACTGAATCTGTTAAGAACACTAAAAAGCTCACCAGGACAAGAGCAGAACCTACATCGTCTTCATCAATATCAATAACTTGCCTTGCCAGGAACAACTGAGCTTTTCACTTCTTGTAGGAAGCCCTGAAATCACTGTTCTTTTCACTAAGAGCATTATTTCTGAAACAGGCTGCTTTCATTTCTTTTCCTGAATGCTGTGTATAGTAATGGTTTCAGAAATTAGTGTCCCAAATTTTGAAGATTCATTAAAAACCAGTCACCTTTATGAGAGGATGGTTCAGCACTGGGCTGGGGTTTGTGTCCTTTGCTATGCCTTGGTGCCAAGCTCAGAGGTGTCTAATAGGATGATACTTAAAAATATATTTGAGAAATAAGGTCATGAACCTTTCTCTGTTACACAATATTCTGTACTATGGTGAGAAGTGCAAATGGACACGTGTCTATTGTGGGAAAGTGTGTCTCATAGTGCTGATATAATTGACATGAAATGAACTATGATTTATTGGTAAAACTTTTAATCTGTATATGGAAAAGGGTAGTTTTGAGAGTGAGGCAAGCCTGCACTTTTTAAACATCTTTCAACAATCAGAAAAGGTAGTTTATAAGATTAAATGAAAAAATGTCTTTTGTCTCATGGGAGAACTCAAACATTTTTAGACAGTGAAAAGTACAAAATGTGAAATGGCTGAAACTACCAGGTGAATTTTCTTATAGGCAATTTTGGGAGCAATTCCATAGTAATTGAATACAGTGCCTTTCTTTCTTATGATGATCATTATCAAAGAGATGGTAAAATAGCTAACCAAATTAAAAGGTCTTTGGTTATTGGGCATTGTCTGAAGGGAATTTCACAGTGCTCTCTTTATTCAATGGGCATGTGGTTTTTCTGGCACTGGGAAGAGGAGTGGGTTGTTTTTTTCTTTCCTGCTATTGTTGAGACTTAACTCTGATTACTGAGGCTGATTCTTCTTTTATATAAGAGACGAAAGCAGCCAATGATTCAGTCTAATAAAGCTGAACTGTGTTGAAATGACTGGTGATTCTGTGCTGGAAATCACCAATAGGCTACTGCTTGTGTTAGAATAGAAACCAATCCTGATAACATCATTGATTAGAAGCTCTCTAGTCTTGTATCTTTAAAATTCACAAGAAAAACAAAAGGAGACTTAAGTGCTGAACAAGTCAACACAGGCTGTACTTCTCTCCAGCAGAATATCTTCAAAAGGAAAAAGAAAAACTAATTAAAAAAAAGAAACTTAAAAATGTACAAAAAACCAAACCAACCAACCAGACAAGCAAAAAACCAAAACAACACAATCCATACAAACTAAAACAAACAAACAGTTGAGCAGTCAGGTAAGAAAGATGTGTGACAGGACTGTAAAATGGAAACTAGAGAAAACAACAGATGCTTAGCAAGTGCCATAGGTTTCTAATTCAAGAGGCTGGTAAGATTTAATCCCTTAGCTTCATAAGAAAAGAGTAGAACCACCTCCTCCTGGCTATTGCAATAGAAAAAGGAGATATGAGAGTCTGAGACAAGGTTGCATATCTTTAAGTTCTCCTTTCCAAGTTCCTTTTTCTAATTCCTGTAAGCTTCCACTTTGCCTGTTTCTTTGACATAAGTAACCTGCTGGCTAATCGTGTACTTGAACCATCCATTATAAAATAAATGGCATAGCAAGACAACCCAGCAAGGTATGTTGAATGAAGGCTGAAGGCAGAAATAACACACATCCTCACAAATCCTAAGGAGGAGATAGATGAAGCTGGGTAGCCCTTGCAGCAGCAGCAGACTTCAGCCTGAGCCAGCTGCTTCTCTTCCTCCTCCCACTCCTGGCAGGAACCAGAGCCCTGAAAGGACTGATGCTGGTTTTCACTGCTGGAGCCTTCTGGAAGTCTATTTAGTATAAACTGTTTCTATCAGCTGTTTTAACTCACTAAAGGAGGTGCAATCAATGACAAGTCAGGGTGAAATACAAGTTTCCTAATTCAGATCATGTCTGGTAGTGGTTTTGTATTACCAGGCTACTGCATACAAACTGCAAGGTCTGAGCAAGATTTTCTTTTCCTTTAAAATATGCAGATAATGTTAAAAATAGAACACTTTTAACTGAAGTTAATACTATTGACCCAGATTCTCAAAGGGTACTCCTCTGACTTCTGTGGATATGCTGAACTATCCCAGTATATCCCAGAAGGGACTTGGTGCACTGTCTCATCCTTCTGGTCCACATGGGGTTATCACATTACCTAGGAAAATTAGTCAACTTCATTACTTGCCTAGTTTCCCTTTGGCCTTTTGAAAATATGACACGTAATTAATGGTATTTGTTCCACTGTGAACTGCATGTGCTTTTCTTTTCCTATGAGGTCCAAGTGCATCTATAGAGTATGAGAAGGCCATAGAACCATCTCCTGCTCCTTCCTGTTCCTGAGGAATAGGAAGAATATCCACATTGCATTGCAAATGTCATTTTTTCTTTTGTTCTACAGCAGTTCCAAAGCCAAAATGAAAAATTATTCTTCCCCAAGTGCTGGGAAAAAGTTAATTGTTTAGAACCAAATTTAAAAGTTTTCTGTGTTGGTTTGTAGCTAGTATACCTCAGAAATGAGAGAAAAGCAGAAATATCACATGGAAAAAATATCAGTTTTCTATTATTCAGGTGGTCTGTGAGAAACCCTTTTTGTTGTTCCTGTTATTAATATAGTGCCTCTCAAGTTTGGGCTGGCTACTTCCACATTGCTCCTGCCCATTGGGACTGGAGTTCTGGCCCACTCAAGTCAATGTCACGGTTGCTTTGCAGTCTCATTGCTTCCCTGAGGCCATACAAAGGTTTGTCTGTACAGGTTTATACCACATAAAAGTACTAGGAAAAGCTTCCGGATTTATTTTTCCACCACAGCATATTTATGCCTCTTGTCATTAGCAAAGGTTTCCTGCAGTCCTCCATATCATTATTCCAGATGCAGCTTCATAAGCTGATATTGTAAATTAGAAATAGAGTTAATTGCTGAGTCAGAAATCTGAGATTAAAGCTAAAATGCTGTTTGAATGCATTTGTGTGTTGTCATGAATGTAGATCAGTTGAAACACTACATCTCTCTGTCTATCTTACCATATTCCTACAGTTCAAATCAATAACGTTAAATACATGGGGGTCTATTTGCAATACAAATCCAGAGAAAAGACACTTTCTTTAATTTTGGACCAATACTTGTATAGGGTCAGTTTCATTAATATATTATCTCCGGAAGGTAACTGGCTTTGGAGTTGAAATAATCTTAAATGAATCAGCTGGTATAGTTCAGCTGCAAAATCATGACACTTTGCTCTTAGTTTGTAAAATAGTCTCCAGAGTAATGAAGTAGCACCAATCACATGCGTTCTTGCTGAAACCAAATTGTCATTAATTGTGTCATAGCCATAGATAGGTCAATAAGTTATGCTGTTGTATATTGACTATTGCAGAAACAGAAGAAAAGCCATTTTATTCATTATGTGGTGCAGATTTAGACTCCACACAAATCAGCGTTTAATTTCTGTGATGTAGAAGCTCCCCATGTAGGTTGTCTTTCTTGCACAAATACCCATGGTGACTTCATCTGAAAGTGCCCCAACTCTGCAATGGCTGAGTTAGCAATGGGCAGCTGGTGTTTAGCTCTGTGGTAGATGTGGGAATCATTCAGCTCCCACAGATCCCTTTGTAACTTCAGTGTACTGAACAAATGCTGAAAACCACACAGTATCCACAGTTGTGCTGGTTTGGCTTGTGATTCACTGGGAGATGAGAATGGCAGGAGAAACATTTGTAATAAATAATTCTTACAAGGTGTTGACTACCTTCTGCAGTGGTTTCATGAGGGCACATGTTGAGTATTTAATTTAATAATAAAAATTAACCAAGAAAAGGAGAGAGGGAGGACTGTGTATTGGCTGGTAGTACCACATGTCCTGGTTGATGTTTCAAGGGATATTTGAGCCATCTGCTTTCATGTGCACCTGTGACACTCTGCAGAAGATACAGAAAATAACAGTGACCTTGGGTGGGATTTGAAAAGGACAGATGAGATGAGGTGAAAAGGAGAGGAGAAAACATCTGCCTCCACCTCTAAGGAGATGGGATAGGAGTGTGTTGGTTCCAAACCCAGCTGGGCTCTGGGTATAAGTGCTACTGGTGCAGAGACTGCTGCCAGTTGTCTTCAAACAGAAGGGAATAATTGGATCTTTTTCTGAGAAGCAGAAATGCGGAGATTCTCAATTCAGAGTCTACAGAGAGGCCAACATTACATCAAACTTTCTGTTCGTGGTTATATGTGTTTCTATCTAACAAAAATGCTCAGGCTTGTGGCTTGTTTGGGATTTTCTTTGTGGTTTGTTTTGTTGGTTTTTTTTTTCCAAGATATGCTCTTTTTGCTTGCTTTGTGTGGGTAAAAACCCAAGAACTAAGTAAGCTCTTGGTAAAAAATGGAGTTTAGAAGAGCAAACTGCAGAGAAAGGAGGGTATTTGCCATTCTATAGTCCCTGTTCTGAGCTGGCTTTCAGACTTTCTTGTTACAGCTACATAAACAATTAAATATTAATTGGACTAGAAATATAGATTAGCAATGTAGAGAAAGAAGACACTCACCTGGGACATGAGTGGCCAAGTTCAGTTCTCAGCTCTGAAACTGGTAAAATAATTTTTTCTGACCTACTTCTGAGTTGTTGATCTTGGTCACCCAATTATGTTTTATTCCTCTCTATTGTTTTTTCTCATGGTCTCTCCCATGTTCTGACCATTCTGAACATCAAACACCTTTTCTAAAGATTTCACTAAAATTAGCAAATTCCCAGCAGCTGTGTTTGCTCAGTGACTAGATCTTGTCAGGTCCAGCACTTGTGTTTCAAAAATTGTGACTAGCTCCAAAGTATTAGAAATATTTCTAATGGAAATGGACCTTCTGTCATGTTTTTTTTCCCCAGATGCACATGGGGGGCTGAAGCATTAAAACTTACTCTGTCATTTTTACTGGGAGGATGAATATTGTGTTACATTTTGCAAGTTGCTAGATGCTTTCTTGGCACACGACACAGCATATGCTATTTCTCAGTCCAGATATATTATAGTTGCTCTTGGGTATTCAAATAGTGAGTTTATTGCTTCAGGAGGACTCCCAAGCACACAGTGCAAAAGGGCCAAAGAGAGGAATCTAGTGTGATGAAACTGTCATGTCTTATTCAGAAAGCATACAAGACCAGATGTCCAGAAATTACCCCAGGGAGGTTTGTATGATTATACATTAGGAAGGAACAGAGCTCAGTTTTTTGCATTTTGAGCATAGAAATTTTTCATATACCAAATCACTGTTGTGACATCTTACATATATTCAGCCTTACCTGTGCCTGGCATTCCTGTAGTAGTGGAAACTAAATTAAGAACGTAGCTCAAAAAGGACTCATAACTAATATTCTTATCTTTCAGTTGTTTTCAGCTTTGTTGGTTTCAGAAAGGTTAATAATCAAATATGATATTTAGGATGCTGTGCTGTCTCCAGTTTACTACTCATAAATTATCTCAAAATTTCTGTAACTGACATTATAAATTAGCTACTGGACAAAATTTAGCAGCGATGCTCTTTATTGGGATGGCATGTTTTGAAAACTGAGTTTAATTGTTTTCTGTTTCCTGAGCATCTTCTTTGAAGTGAGCAGGGCTGGCTGGTGTGGGAAGAACAGCATTTGACTACTGCTTATGCTGCCTGCTCAGCTCATCTTAAAATTTTAAACTGAGTAAGGCACAGGGGAATTTTTCTGGAGATCTCATCTGTGAAAAGGGCACGGATTCACAGTAATTCTCGGAGAAGAATGTTGACATCCTTTTTAACATGATTACAAGAAATGTGCTCTGGATTTGTCAGTATTGCAACCAGTTAGCATGCTGTTAAATTCATCTGGATAGCAGCATTTGCCAAAAATTGTTATCCAATGAGGCAAATAAACAAAGTATGGAGTTGTTTTATTTTGGGTTTCTTTCTTATTAAATGACATGATTAAAAGCCAAATCACATAGACTTTCAGCTGTTTTAATCAGTAAACCTGCAGTAGCAAATGTGTTACTGGGGCATCTGTTATGGGAGGTTGGAAATGATATCAGAGAGGCTTGAGCCATACAAGTAGGAAGTTCAGGGGAAGGAGAAATCTGTTACTTAATGCAGGCTGTGTTCAGAGATGCTCCCCATGCCAGCCCCTTGTTTAGCTGTTGTCACTGGAGGTACAGGAATGAGGCAAACTGTATTAACCAGGGACCTGTTCTGATTTTGTCACCCCTGCTGGTCTTTTGCATTAGCAGCACAACATTAAGGACAAAGACATTCAGATGCACATCTGTTTTTCACTTGTCCTGCCTGTGCTTATGGGCATCACATTGCAAGATCCAGAGGGCCCTAGAGGAGTCCAGCTGCTGAGTCAGTGATTAGAGTCAGGGTCAGAGAAATACCTTGTAGTGAGAGATGGGTTGAACATCATCCCTTGGCCACATTCAGCACACTGGTAGATTTCAGCAACACTGCTGGGAACTAATATAGTTGCATGCTGGTTTTCTTTTTTTTATATATATTTTTGCCCCACCAAAGAAATCACAGCTGCCAGGGCAGTGTTCACTGGGAGCTGCCTTAAGGTGCCAATATGTGTTTACTGTGCTGGTCAGCTAAAGCAACAAAAGGATTTTAATCACTGCAGAGATGATGGCCTCAGCAGTAAGAAATCAAGTTCTTCAGAAATTAATGATTGCCCTCTAAATGAGGAAATTTAAACTATAATGTTTGAATTTGTTGAATTACCTTTTGGTTTTCTAAATCTCCAAGGGGTCATTCAAATCGCGTTAACAAACTTTCCTTGCACCATAAAAGGTTTTTTTTTTCCTAAAAAGAAACATTTTTTATTAGCCATATCACTAAAGAAGTAGGAGCATTAGGAAGTATTAACAGTTTGCCAATAGTGGAGAGTAAATCTGCATGCTCATAGCTCCTATTAAATTAGAGTTGTGGGAATTAGAAGACTCTGGAAAGGAAGTTTGAAATCATTAAATCCTTCTGATATCTCCACGGAGGCATATGTTTTCTAACTATTCTATTTACATCCTTCTGGTCCCTTTCCTCATCACTGATCTTCATTTACAATGTTGCTGGACATCACATCAAACTAAGGGACTGGTCCCCCCCAGCCAGGGCACTGGACCCCCCAAACTGCCTTCAGGGTAGAAGTGGTTAAAAGAGCCTTTTCCAACCTGTTCTGCACAGGTCCAAGGGAATAGGAAAGACCATTCTGCTAAGAGAGAGACAGATAAGAGAAAAGCTTCTTTGAAAAGGCTTTTAAAAAAATAATGATCTGTAGCATGTTTGGATTGAACATTCCAGGGAACTAAAGGTTTGCAGAGTAGCTCTTTGCTGCAGGAGAAAGAATTAACTCCTACAGCAGTTGGTCTTTTTGCCACTTGAGCTGTGTTTGGGAGCTCTCAGGCAGGGCTGCTCCCTCTGGTCATATGTCTGCTTGATCAGTAATCAGGAAAACCTATGAAATGTGAGCACTGTTTCTGATCATCCTTCAGCTTTTGGGTCATCAGCAGCCATGAGAGTGACAGGGTTAGTGACAACCTGTGTTACTAGTAGGCTTGCTGCCCTTGCTGGCATGTAAAACATGGGCTGTATTATAAAATCTGAATGTTTTTTTTTCTCTGTAAAGGACTGGGAGACTTTGTCTGGTGGTTGTGATACTAACTGGAGACGTGGGTGATATACTGGGTGGCTCTGGAGGAGGCTGGCAGTTTAACTCTTCCTTTGTGGAGTCAATTGGACTGTGAATTTTTTTTTTTTTTTTTTTTTCCCTGCGCTTCCTCCTCCTTCAAGAGATGTGAGGCAAGGAGTTTCAGTATTTCACTGGAAAGTAGGGAGGACAAGTCCTATCCATTTACCTGAAGTGAAGGCAGAAAAATTCATCCTGACTAAGGATTTAAAAATCAAATCAGACACTAGATCAGATGAATAAAGTTGTAAGCCATTTTGTTGTTGGTTTGTTGTTTTGTTTTTTTTTACTTTTTCATTTGACATGCACTGCTTCTAAAAAGAATTCCTAAAAGCAAGGGACTCTTCTGCTGATTAATCTTTCTTAGCAAGGGGAAGCAGGAATGCAGCCCCAGCATTTCACAGTCCTACAGGGCTGAACTGGTAGAAGCTATTTTGTTCCACTGCTTCAAAAGACAGATGAAGTGGGAAATTAATTATAATATTGATTCCAAATTAACCAAGTTAGATTAAATGGTTTGTTCAATACCAGGTGGTTTCTAAAATGTTGTAAACAGTGTGTTATTTATAATCTCCACTTAAACAAGAGAATCCAAATATTTTAATTAAATAAAGTGGTATGGAGGTGTAACTCCAAAGGCTAAATAGGAAGGCTGGGTGCACTTCTGGAGATTTTTGCTTTACAAAAAACATAAGAATGACGTTGGGAGGGCATCCATCTAGGATGCCTCATCTTTGACAATTCTGGTCAGTAGCAGGTAGCTGCAGAAGAGTGTAAAAAAGGGCTAATGCACAGCTTTATTTTCTCAAAACACTTTCCCTGTTTCCAGCTGTATGTGGAGAAGGTCTCACACTGCTAAAGATAGCTGTTTCTAGATATAACCACATATGTCACTGAAATCAGTGGTAATGCAATAGATTTACACTGCTTAAACAAGCACAAGGTGTAGTTTTTAGCTTCCCAGCAGTAGAATCTCATTGAGTCCCACAGTGACTCCAAAAAGAAATAAACAGGAAAAGATGATTTTATTGCATTACACCCTAACAAGGCCAAATGGACACCTTTAGCAGGAATCAGGGTACCATAAAAACCAGGGGTGCAACACTATGTCAGTGATAAAAATCACACATCAAGATTATGAAGATGAATTATATGGTGGTTTGCTGTTTCTTTGAGCCTGAAGATTTCTCTAGAGAATTTGAAGTTTAGATATAAAATGTTCCTGACTGATACAGCTGCTCATATTATTGCCATATCTTACTGATGTTTTCCCCTAAATTGATATATTTAAGTCACATCTAAGGTTTCTGTCCTGCACTCCTATCAGTGCTGACACTCCTTAAGCTACAGAAAATGAAAGGAGATGAGTATCCCTGAGCTGAAGAGACTGGTTTTGACTTTGTAATTTCCAGGAGTAGCCAGCATCTCCGGATTGTCACTGTGTCAGTAGGTGGACCTCACAATCCTAAATTTTCTTTTTGGCACGGATGAGTCAATGGACTGGAGCACATCTCAAGGCTGAGATTTGTTCGTGAAGATGGAAAAATAGACAAATGTTGTGTTCTCACCAGTCCCTCTGGTGCCTGTTTCTCATCAGTTCTCTTTTGCCTGTGTTCCTGACCCATCTCATTAAAATCCTGACCACACACAGCGACTACAAACCCTGCAGCCTTCTCTCCTGCTGTCAATGATGTTGTAGAGCCACCAGCTTCTCCCTAAATCTTGTGTAAGATCTGGAAAGCAGCAGATCTGAGGCTTACCTGTATTCCTCAGGCAAAACATGGTGGGAGAGAGTGGCTTAGCTAGGTTGTAAGCCACAATTTTTATTGCAGTCCTCACAATCTTTGGCGTTTCTCTAAACATCCCTACCCCAGAAGGCAAGGGGCTACGTGCAGACCTCAACATAATGCAGTCAATTAAGTGAACAAAAAAGTATTTGATGTGAACATGTTGGAAAGATCAAGTCCAGAAAGCTGACGATTTAACATTTTAAGTTTTCTGTGTGAAAATATTCATGGATTTTCAAGTAATGTCAGAATTTGGTGTGACTCATGGTCTTTGATTACTGAAGAGCTGGCAATGGTCATTTATCAAAAACAAGTGGAGAATGGTAATTCTGGCTTTTTTGGCCAAGGTATCCAGACATTTGAGTCTCCTGTGCAGACAGCAGTAGAGTTCAGTATATCAGATTTGAGGTAACTTGCAGCAAGATCTCCCTTGGATCTTGGAGAATTTCCTAATAGAAAAGTATCAGAATTATGCTTTAGGGGGGCTTATGTGCAGCAAGACTGGGAAAATAGCTGCAGTCATACAAGGTAGTTCTGTTACAGGGGGAAGGTATCCAGAATCCTGGAGCAAAGCAGAGCTTCTAGCACACCTCTTCCTATTATATTAGCCATTTTCTAGATAAAATCCCAGTTAAATCTGTTCTCTGTGGTGGTGAGTCAGTGAAAATGCTCTGTGCATACTTATTAGACTTCAAAATCCTCATGCATAAAGAAGGGCTCACAGTCAGGGCAAATGGTGATGTTCAACCAACTGCATTCTTTCTGAATTTTTTTTATGACCACTACTGAGAAATGTCATGCTTTAAATTGTCATTTGTTGTCTTGCTTTTTTGCTTTTTTGCTTTTTTCCCCTCCCTCATAACATGTGTTTTCCCACATGGGAAATATTTAATTGTTTGTTAAATGTTAAGCAATTAATAAAATGGCATATTTTGCATCCTATTATGGGGACAGAATGACAGAGCTCTTCTTATGTCTACAGATAAAGGCAACAACAATAAATTCCCATGATACTAGTAAAGCATGTCTGTATGTGCTAGATTTGCACTGTACTGTTGTTGTAGGGTTGGGGTTTTAATATTACTTATACTAGAATATTTTATGTTACTTTAAAGGATTTTTTTTTCTTTTCATTATTTAAAGCTGGCAGTGAAGGTTTTAGACATAATTTCTCTTAGCCTTTTCAGTATTAGAAATCCCATATGTATTGCCATTGGCTTGGGACACGAAAGATCTGAATTCATTGTTGTCTGCCAGATACCTAAAAATGTCTGCCAGACATTTGTAATAGCATTTTGATGCTTTTAATGGCTGTAACACCTTGATTATCATACAAAATTTGTGTTTGAAATGTGTGTGACCTTTACCCATAAATTTTAGGACCACATCACCTTCATGGAACTCTGTACAGAATAGTTTGCAAGTGTGGACTGGAAGCATCTCTACAGGTCTCAGGAGGAGGCATGGTCAGATCCTCTCCTGACATCATCTTCCCAGGACTTGTGCTGCATAGCATACCAGTAATCAGGGTACCATATGCTGCACTTTATACCTACACTGAAATACCCTTCACTTCCACTGATGAGAGTAGTAAGAATAATGTAATATTTTGTATTTAATTAGGAAAAATGAGTTGAGAGAATGTCATTTTCTTTTATCTGGCAATTAGAAATGTGCCAAAATTTTCCATCTGCAATATCTGTGCAGCCTCCCTTTGCAATTAATCATATTATTTACTGCCAAATAAATGGTTTTTTAGCAGAATTTCTGTGAAACTACAATTACATGTAGTGAATAAGGAGGTTAATGCCATCTGCATGTACTGTGTGGATCTTGCTGCAGATACTCTGCATCCCTTCCTCACACACTCTATTTGTGGCTTACTTTCTAAATCCTGTGAGACTGGGAGAAGGAAATTCTCTGCTGTCTTCAAATGAAAAACTGAAGCAATATAACTTAACTTTGTTTACCACAGAAATATTACATTTCCCCATGCCACCTACTATCATGGCAATACTGGACAGACAGAATGCATCATTCTGCTTTAAGGAGAATACTGGTTGGAGGTCAGGACATATTCCTGCAGCTTGTCCTCCCTTTGCTAAAAACAGAGTGACTTAGAAAGTCTGCAGGATCAGGCTGTGATACAAGGAACAATTGAATGCATGAGATGAGGAGGATAATAAATCATATAAGGATTAACTTTTTGTTTGTCTCTTTCCAAGACAGTATGTGATTCCAGAAACTCCTCTCCTTTGAAATTAATGTGTCGAGGGGCTGTTTTGAGAGCTAATTTGGATTATTTTTTGAAAGAGCTGTTAATTGATAAATTCAGGTAATGCTCTGAGGATGTCAAGAATAATGTTTTGCAACACACAAAGCCTCGGTACATGTAAAGCTATGTACCAGTGATGTCTGCTTCTGCTGTAAGGTAGCAAAATGTGTCTCACAGACACATTCCTGTGACTACACATTGCAGCACACAGGAATATGTGAGTTCCAGCAGGGCTGGACATGGGCCTGAGCACTGCCCTCACTGCTCCCATCAGCTGTTCCTCAGCATGTTTTTGGCTCATGGCAGTCAGTGCTCTCTCAGGAACAGCAGAGGCACAGTTTGGGAAACAAGAAGTCCCCTGACCCTTCCAAACATGACCATCCCGTTTTCAGGACCAGCTGTGGGATTTGTCCTCAGAAACAGAGAACAAACTGTGGCCTTTTTTATTGAACAGGCTGTGGCTATTCAACATCATTTACTCATGCCAATGTTGGTTTTTGTTCTTCATATCCCGGAAGATCTCCCAGCTGACTCAAATAATAGTTGGTTCAAAATAAGAAGCACAAAATCTTAGCTTGACAATAAGTTACTACTAATTGTAATTCAGTTAATTGCAGTTGTGTAAACTTCTTGGTAAACTATTTTTTGAAAGTGAAGAATATCTCAAGGAGTGTCCTCTGAAATTCTGTTGATGTTATTTCACTGAAGCTATGCAATCAGAAGGCCCCATTCGTATCTATAGGTCGATATTTCTGCAAACACTGCTGTTTTAACATGTCTTGGGAGTTAAACTGTACCCATATGATGATCACAGCCATTTGCTAGGCCATCCATCTTTCAGGACTATCAGAAAATCTAGAGGGATGGTACTATAATTTGGAACTAGGTATTTCATAGAATCATAGAATTGGCTGGGTTGGAAGGGACCTCAGAGATCATCAGGTCCAACCCTTGACCACTACCGCTGCAGTTACCAGACCATGGCACTGAGTGCCACATCCAGTCTTTTTTTAAGTATCTCCAGGGACGGAGAATCCACTACTTCCCTGGGCAGCCCATTCCAATTTCATTCCCATGCATTTGTTTATGTCAGAAAATAACTCACTGCTGTTTCCAGTAATGATGATCCAGTTGCCCCAGCCAAACTGTGGTGGCTCACTGGGAATATGCGTTTGTGTGATGCTTACTGACTCATGGGGAGACCTAGAAGGGATCATGCATAAATAACCCACCATACATGGTAGACTCTGCAAATGGTATCTTCGAAATAAAGTGGATCAGGAATGCACTCCAGTTATTTCCTTCTCATTTGGAACAAGGAACATGTCCATGGTGCCTTGGGGAGAGGTCTCAACACCCCCCTATGCTGTGTGCAGACATCACAGAAGGGCAGTCACAGGAAAGCTCAGGTTGGAAGCTCTGCTGCAGTATCCTTACCCAAACTCACCCCAAGCAGGGCTAGACTGCAGTTACACCAGGTTGCTCAGGGCCTCGTTGAGTCCTTCTTTGAAACTCTTCAAGGGTTAGGATGACACAGCCTCTCTAGCCCTTGCACTAATGCTTTATCACTCCTATTAATATTTTCTTTTTAATTTCTAATCAAAATTCCCTATGTTGCAACTTACGGCCATAGCACTTGCACTTTGCCATGCATGAAAGAGCTACCAAGAAATCTTACTCTGTTCATCAATGGTCTATTAATAAAAAAAAACAAACAAAAATTTTAAAAAGTAAAAAAGGATGAATCAGGAGCATGAAAGACCCTGCCCTTCATTAGCAGTGTTCACTTAGAAGTTGCAAGCAGGTTGATCAGCAGACTCATGCTTCATGCAAATAAAGAGTTTCTCTCGCACAGTGATCATCCTACCAGGTTTTTTTTTCACTGATCCCTCCATACTACTGAGCCTCCAGGCTTTATGACTACAGAGGTGAGGCTGAGGTTATGTAGTAAAATAGTTTTTCTCTTCAAGATTAGCTGCAGAAGTTGAGATGGACATAAAGAATGTTGCGTTAGGAATCTCAAATTAGAAGTAAATTTAAACATGCATCTGTCTAGGCATTGATTTTACATTTGTAAAAAGGGGACAATAATTTAATTCTTACTGTCTTGAAAAAAAAACTATTAGAAAGAAAAATTCCTCAGGTGAGTAAAGCTTGAGGAATTTAGGCTGGTGAAGACCACAGACTATGTCCATACTGTTAGGTGAACAGCAAGGTGATGGGTAAGTTGTTCACACCAATGTCCACAGCTGATATTCAGCCTGTCACCATTGATACCTGTAGTATGATAGTAATGACTGCACAGCTCAGGAGAGCTGGTGTCCAGATACTTATTAGTTGGCTGGGCTGTGGTACACCCTGACCCATCAGTGCTTAGTCCATCCAAAGAGGAAAGAAAGCTTGAAGCAATGCTGGAGTGCTGAGCTTTGTCCAGAGGGCTGCCTGCTGCAGACCTGCCTGCACAACACCATGTGAACAGTGGGGGAGTCTAGACTTCACAATCAGTCTTCATCTGAGGGTGTAGAAATGCTAATGGAAAACTTTCAAGGGAGTTAATAATCTTCAACTGTAATGAGATTTGAGTGGTGAGTAGTAAAAAGATGGGAAATACAAATGGAATAAAAAATAATTAGTGAAATTTTTGCATTGAGCATACCCACAGTGTGAAATAACCTTTGTGAAAGAAATGAGACAGCAAGGAAACTCTGTGACCAGGGAATGGTGTTGAATCCAAATGCTTACAGCCTGAAGGGACAACATAACTCTTGGATTTTTCTAATTCCTGAGACCTGACTGCAGCCTGGATCAGTTAGTATATTTTCTTTTAAACATACAGTGTTATTCATATTAAAGCATCCAAAACCAGGCCAGTGTTTTGAGAGGCCAAATACATTAGCACTCATCTGTAACAAACATGTTGCATATTCAGATTATTCAAATGGTGCTTTGGAGAATCAGCTGGTGATGGGTATTTTGCTGGATATGTGGAGGTTTGTGATTTGTGGTGAAGGACAGACTAGCCGTGGATTTGAGCAGATGGCAGTCATTACTTGTGCCAACATGTAACTGCATTTAATTATAACAGAAGTGCTGAGGCAGATTATGTTGCTGGGCTCTTTACATATATCTTCATGGCAAAGTGAGGAATATTCAAGAAAGCATTGCATATAAAAGATCAGGACTGCCACAGATACATTTTCATCATCTAACATTTAGAAGTTCATAGTATCACATCTTTCCAGGTAGAACCTTCACTTCAGAGCAGTAAACTCTGGTCTTCTCAAGTGCATTGGCCACTTAATGAAATTCAATTTGATGGAAACTACGTTTTTTCTTGAATTCATGAATAGAATAAACTGGCTGTACATAATAAATGTCTACATTCCTTAAAATACAAATACAGCTTGCCATTTTAAACCACATTATGTGGAATTATCTGTTTTATGTTTATACACTCTCATGGGTCATATTTTAAATTTATTCTGCTTATTTTATTATTGTTTTGCTAATGACACTCAAACCTCTTTCTCCCTGATAATGCATCTTCGGTGACAGACAGTGTGGTCTCCTGGCTGTGAGTTTGTGGTTGTGGAACAATTTTTAGCAATTAAACACTTTATTGATTAAATTGTTCCTTCTGTTCCATGATTCATGTCACTGGGCAATGCTCGGGGAACAAAAAAACAGCTGCAAAGAAGAAAAATTGTAGAGAAGAAGAAGAGGTCGTGTAGATTCTTTCTCACCAACCCCAGCTTTTGGTGAGGTTTTTTTGAGCTACCTTGCACCCTCATCATGCAGCCAACCACCCGTGTTGAAGTGCTGCAGCAGAAAACCACACGCCACATGCAGAAGTAGCACATAAAGTGAGTGCTGCTGGAAGCAGTGCTGACATTTCCTGTGTGCTTTGAGGCGTGGATGGGAAAAGTGGCCAAAAGCTGGTCACACTTAGCAGCCTGTGACATTATGTTGTCTACCCTGCCTTGTGTGGCTTGGGAATAGGCTTGCAGAAGTAGTTATGGCTGAGATTCAGTTACTCATTTTCCACGTAGAGAAAGGTCTATCTAGCTTTTGCAGTGATTTCATCTCTCTGCCTATATTCTAGACTCCATACTGTCAGCATACTGTCCCATGGCTTGAATTTCCCTGGGCCAGCACATACTTTTAATGGCAGAGGAATTACGATGAAGCCAGCTGAAAGCATTTGTGAATGTTTCTTTATGAATATAAAAAAGCAGGGAAAATTAAGTTCTTCCTTCTGTGGCTATGTAGCTCATTTTGCTGCCCACATTTGATGGACCATCTCCTAAATCCAAATCGTACCCTCTTGCCAAGGTCACTGGTGCCTCCTGATATCAGAGGCACCATTCTGTACCTTCATCTGTTTGCATATGTCTTTTGATGTGCTTCTCAATCAGCAATTGTAAACTTGTCTATATCAACAATCTATCCCTCTATATTTCTTGGTATTTTAGTAGCAGGGGCTTTATCCATCACATGATTCAAAAGCCTTTTGAGATTGGTTCCCGGGCATCCTCAAATGATGCTGTTCCTCTCTATTTATGGAATATCAGTTGCTTGAGGTTAGGGCATTGGATACTTTTTATGTATGTGGGGTAGATGGGTACTTGGTAGGTCTTGTTTTGTAGCTGGGGAAGAGGAGCAGACCAGGCAGGTCTGTGTAGGAGCTCTTGGCTCTCTGTAGCACGGGAGAGCAGGTGAGATGTCAGAGCACAACCTGGGGTAGCCCAGGGTGAGGGGACACTGCTCTCCTGCTCAGAGCACCACCAGAGGCAAAAGAAAGATTTTACAATTTATTCTTTTAAGCTTTGTATTCAACTGACCTTCACTTAAGCATTTTCTACTATATAAATATTTCGAATGAGCCATGGATCAAGATTAATGCATTAGGTGACTACCATATCATTAACAGTGCAGGATGTAATAAAGTTGATGCCAGGGCTTTATTAAACAGGGCGTGTTAGTCATTAAGGTTAAGTAATGGTGTTGTGTAAATGTGAGAGCAGAACCTCATTTCCTCTGGGTGTCTCATCTTAAACAGGTAGCAACGTTAGGAATGGCAAATAGCAAGGTAGGAAGTCAGGCATGGTATAAATCACTTTAGTGACTGAATTCTGATTAAATAATTTCCTGCATCTTTTCTCTCAAGGAAGATGATACCTTATTTTCTATTTGGCCTCAAAGCCATAGTCTGGATAGTGCTAAGAGAGCTGATTTATCAGAGTCAGAAACAAATACCGAAAAGAACATAAAGGCTGGTAAGAAAGGAAAAACTCACACTTTACAGCAAGTGCACAAATGCTTAATCTTCTCCCTGTTTTTTGGTAGCAACTAAATAAGAACAGACAATGGAAGATTTTTAATCTTTTGTCAAAACAGACTTTTCAAGACTAAGTAGGAAAAAAATCTCAGAATCCATAAATTCTGTTTACACTTGAAAATTCCCTTGTTTTACTGGTCATCCGTTTAGTTTATTCATTTTGCTTCCCCCTCCCCCAGATCTCTGCTATGTGTAAGATTAAAAAAAACACTTGTAAAGAGTTATTTGTCTAATAGCTGGAAATTTCACTGTTTTGGCGTCTTCCATTGTTTCCATTCCTGTGAATTCCCAACGATGAGAACATCGTCCCATTTAATAAATGCAAACAATGATTTGTATTCAAACAGGAACTCTTGCACTTGCTCATACATGGAGGCTGAGCACTCCTTTCCCATCTCTTGGTGGGATGTGGTTAATCACCTAGAGATAAAATGAACTTCACTGACATTCAGTTATCTCTGTGGTCAGCAGCTTCCTTCCCCCTTCACCCACTGTTACTTAGGTTTTCTGAAACTTTTAGGCCATCAGGGTTGATTTTGTAACTACTTTCCGCTCCTGATGATTTTATTCTTTTTACTCTTCGTAAATTAATCCCTTGAGATAGTGTCACTGATTGTCCTGTGCGTTTGTGGTTTTATTCTTTTTCTTTCTTGTTTTTTTCTATCTCAAGTGGCAACTTTACCATTCCTACTGCTGAAAATGCTGCTTTTATCATTTTTCCTTCCCCTTTAGCATTTCATTTATTATTGGCTTTTCTCACCCCCCCATACTATTATATGTCAGGGATTTATCCCAGAAATGGATCCATGCTAACTATAGCCACACAACCTCAGCTGCAGCCATAGTCTAGCCAGGGTGAGAGATTTTCTCTTTCATCTCAAGACAATATTTTGATATTTAAGAATTTGGTCTGCTCCTTGCTAGTGCAGTGTTTTTTGTTTGCAGGTTTCTCATCCTCAACTTTCTTCTTGAAAGCTCATTCATCATCTCGTTCAGACTGTTTTCTTCTTAGCTTTCAGGGAGTCTTTACAACTATAGTAGTTATAGGGTAAAATAGCAACATAACATTTTCCAGTGGCCAAATCCTGCAAACCAGACATCTGCTATTATGTAGTTTATATAGGGTTTTGGGGGAAAAAAAAGCCCATAGTGACTTTAAAAACTAATACATGGGACTAAAGTGTGCTACTGAAGATTTTAAAATCTACACAGAGATGTGTTTTAGCTCATGGCCCTGCATTGTAAAGTGCTTTTTTATAATGTATTTTCCCTAGCTAAAGTAAGCATATTTTTTGCATTGCCTGTTTTTGTGAGCAGTAATTAACATGTAATGTAAAAGATCGGTTTATCTGAGGTTTATATGTTATCTTATGGTATCTTATTTTTGTGTAGAATGTGCTTCTGCTACAAGTGACATTTCAGGAGCATGTTGCAAGCTCTGGAGTCCTTGAACTAATTCCAAGAAGTGAGCCTGCTGGGATTCAAGCGAATTTGGAAATCTGTCTGTTGCGTTGATGGATTATTGTCCATGTAGTGAGCACTCAGCCTCCACAAGGTTCATGGCATCTTCACCTTTAAGTATCTAATTTATGTAGAAATGCCAATAAATTATTTAGAAGGGTGTGCTTGCTGATATCAGCAGTTCTAGAGCAAGTGAAAGTGGTATGACTTTGAATATCATTGGAAATGTTGGCAGATCTTCAACAATTTTTTTTTCTTTTTTTTTTTTTAAGTTCTGGCTATTTGATACTTGACAAGAAACAAAAGCTTGGTTTCCTTCTTTTCCCAAAATTTTTCTTGTCGTTTCTTCAGGAGTTTATCAGATTGTTCATGGCCTGAAGTCCACATTGATTCTGGAAAAGCATGCATCCCAGAAACTTAGGAGAGAACTGCTAATGTTCAATATGAAATAAAGATAAAAGAGCTTCTTCCATTCTTTCTGCTACTTTTAAAGGTTTGTTCTTGAGTTTGCAGAAACCTCCCATCCTTACCAATGGGCTGAACATTGCAATGGGCCATTCAGTGGTGGCAGGGCATGCTTGGGCACCTCTGCAATGTGCATTTCTTTTACACTGCAGATCATGGTGGCCTCCTGATCTTCTGAGCCAAACTCAAAACTTTCCTCTGGGGTTTACTTGTTTTCCTTGTGGTTTGGTGTGATATGGATAACTGAGTCCTTCTGCCTGGGCCAAGCCATGTGTGATTGATTAGTATTGACACATCTATGGGGACAAGGCAAGGATCCAGGATAGCACTACATGCAGCACATTTGATGATGTAAAAGCAAGCTTGCCCTGAAAGCCTAACTAATCCTCCTGGAGAACGGCAGAACTCCTCAGGTTAAATACCTACATCTATCTGAAGGTGTCTATCCAAAAGACAGTGTTTTAGCCAGTATTGAAAACCTAGGTTCTTGATTAAATGACAAGGAATCACCTTGTAGACACAGTGGTATGAAATTAACAACTGTTAATGTAGAAGCTTACTAGAATTTACTTTTGAAGAGAAATTAAACCCAATTGGGACATTTCTGCACTTTATACCATCAAGATTGTAAGATACCATCAGCCAAAGGAATTTTTGCAAATTTTAATGCTCTCGGCTTCCTCCAAAACCTCTTCTCTTTCCAGTCCATTCAAGATAACCCTAAAAGCAAACAAGGAATGCAAAGATAGCAAGTGAAAAAATTCTTTGACTAACTTTTGCTTGTTTGTAAATTAAAATTAGATGGCTCTTTTCCAGAAACATTGAGTAGCTCTTCAATTAAAAAAAAAAAAATAAAGGAGGGGGGGGCAAAAACCCCCAAACCTTATACTGCTATTAAGAGGCTTGAAACCTTGAGTGTTTCTTGAATCTACCATTGACTTTTACCCATTTTCAGTCTGGTTCTCTAAATGTCTGGGGCATTCTGACCCAGCTTGTGTAGTGAAGGGCAGAAGTGCTAACCTGGTATGTAAGGTGCAGAGCTTTACTTGTAGAAACACCCACCAGTTAACAGTCTGGCTTTGTTAGTGCAGGGCTGGGCCTGAACTCATTAAAGGGAGGTGCCAGGGAGGCTGGTCAGATTCTGGCCTTCTGCTTCCTGAGCCCTTCCACACAGTCACAGCATCACTTGGCCACCTACTGTAAAGAGGAACATGATGCTATGGAAGGTGAATATTTTTTACTTCTTTTTATTTAATGTTTACACCATAATAGCAGTCACTGAAAATGGCAGATAACATTTTACAGGAATATGACACAGTATATTGATCTGCTTTAATCCTGAAATTCACTGTAGTAGTGGTGCAGCTTTGTTCTTAGCTAAGATCTACTTATCTAAAACTTTAAGGGCTAATTATTTTCTTTTGTGAAGCCTAGTTTAGTTTTACACACAAAGTTATATCTTTAAACTGTGAAACATAGCTGGGAATGATTATGGAAGCCCAGACTAAAGCAGGTTTCTATTATTCACAGTGACAGCATGGCAAGCTGCTTCCTAAGGGCATCGTATGCAAGCAGCTGTTATCTTAGCATGGAGCTGGCTGTTGACTTCACAGCAATTTGGAAAGCTCGTGGGTTTCCACCTGAAAGAGGAACTTTGTGCCACACAGCCTGGTTTCTGTGTGTGAACACATGGTGTTATGCCGGGGAGTTATGCCCATCACCTGCCATGGCAGGTTGACTGCCCTGCTCAGACTTTGGTGCTCTGCTGACTCCTAACTTTTATGTCATGTGGTAGCTCGTTGCCTATTTCAAATGAGATGTCCCTAAAATCTATGCAACCATCTTATTTTAACTAGTAAACATATGGTGAATGTAGTTTGTGGATATACTTTGGCCAGAGTTCTGCTGTTTTAGGTGTGTTGCAGCACATTATCTTGAGATAATGTACACGTTATAATAGAGCACATTATCTTGAAATTCAGTAACAGAGTTGCATGAATTTGATTCATATTAAGAAATTAACTCTCTGACATTGTTTCAATAGGTAGATGTAGAAGGAGACTCTGAAAGCATTTCCTTAGGGGCAGGGTTGGGGGAAGCACCTTATCAGTTTTAGAGATCATGATGGTTTTCAGCTGCTGGCTGTCTCAGTGGTACACTAATGATGTTGAAACCTTTCAGGTTGTCAACAGTGGTTTGCTTAATAGAGGCTTTAGGGTCAACATGGCTTCTTTTAATTAAGCTCTTTTCATGTAATATTAGGACAATTTGTAACACAGAGAGATCATAGTTTGGATGGCAATTTTTAGTATCAACTGTCAAGACTGCTGAGAGTTTGAAAATCTTGTTAGCAGAATGATAGTCACTACTGGTAAATTATTTTTCATTTGTTGTGGAAATATAAGTAAGTCCGTTGCCAGTGTCTCACCTTTCCCATGAAATGCCAACCCAAACATCACCATCTTCAAAAGCTGCAGCATTTATTCTGGTAATTGCCATTTTCTCCAGTCATCCCATTATCCAGTTTATCCAGCCATCCCATTATCTCATTGGGAGGCTGGCTGAATTTAGATGGGTCTATAAATGAATGATTAGTTTGAGGAGCAATAGTATTTGAGAGAGTAGTAAAAAGTAATATTAGTACATTAAATTTTCTCTTGAAGTAGTTGGGGTTCCAAATGTTTTTCAAATGATTTGGTGTGGGCTGAGCTTTCCCTTTTAGCTCTATCTGGAAAAATTCCTCTAATACACATAAGGACCTGGCTGGCTAACTCCAGGGACTGTGTATGTGATAGATGCTTTGCTGGGTAAGTAACCACCAGTCTTGAAGAAGGTGGAGTTTGTGTAGGGAAAAAGACAATTTAGAGCTCCAAAGCAAAATAAAATTAATGGTTGTATGCTACAACATGTTACAGTGTTGTCCAGAAGAGTCTTATTAGTTACATCCTAGTTACATCGAAGGAACTGCCCATTGAAATGGTTACATCTTCCAAAGAACTCCCAGTCTAAAAAGGGGAAACAACCAAATACACGAATACATTTAAGATGGAGCACATTTAAGAATATATTTAAGAAGGCTGTAGGTATGTGAAGCTACAGGTGTTTAAAATGGTTTTGCATTAGGAAAAATGCTGTATGAAACATGATGAAAAGTCAGTCAGGATGAAGATGGAAGTACGAGATCTGTTTTTCAGGTTTAACTTTTAATCATCAAGTCCATCAGAGAAGTGAAAATAGAGTATTATCAATTGATATAAAAGTGTTTTGTTTTTTTTTAATAATTATGAAGTTAATACTTTATTATGCAGTAGCATCTTCTACTACATAGAAAGTTATTATATTGCATGTGCTTGAAGTAATACCCATAGAAGAAGTTAGATGAATAACCCATAATAAATCATATACCACAAGGGTATGCCGTTAATATCAAGATTAATTATGGGCTGATGTGTAAGTCATTATATCATAGATAGCAATGTTGAGGTTTAATTTTTCTCTAAAAACTGATTAATTCTGATATATCTGCTTAACTATTTATAAGCACCCTCAAGATTCAGGCTGAAGCAAGACAAGGCAACATATCACTGTTTCATCTTTTTGCCTTGTGTAATGTGTGGTTTAATCCACAAAATCAGTCACCAAAACTTGATTACAGTTTGTTTTCTGACCCAACCTTGTAAACACTTCTTTGTGTTTTGTCTCCTCTGGTGTGTGGTAGCAGGCTGGTTTTCTTATTTTCACACTCCTGCTAATCTACTTTTGTAATGCTTACATCCTGGCATCATTTTTATCTGATTTATTAAAAAAGATGAAAAAGCAGGAAAACACAGGATATAATCTGCCATGCTGATGAAGTTTTATGAGATGTTTAATATCTTGTGTCAAATATAATTTATGTTCTTGAGTCATTAGCAAGTGTTATTTAATTTCCTTCCCTGATTAAGGGCCAGATCCACTTAGAGACAGACCTGTATGTTGGGCTCATCTCCCCACACCCTGCACAGAGGGCTGGGTGTTGCAGGGAGGTGATGCAGGGCTTTGTGCCCTAGGAGAAGGATATCCCTGTTATAGACATCTACATCTTGTCTTGAGCCTTCCCCCGCAGAACAAATGTTTGCTTTGGTAAATCGAATACCAAAAGGTCTAAGAAGTGAGCAAGCACTTATATCTGTATTCCATGGAAGTCTGTGGGAATTGAACATAAGTTTAAATGATTTCCTAATGGAGAAAGATGTCCTGTTAAATGCTTTCCTGGGTTCATTGGCATCTCAGCAGTCCTATGGGGCATGTGGGGCAAAAGCCACCATTGCCCTATCCCAGCAATGTGTTCCCTGCAGGTGGAGGAGAGCATCCTATTGGAAAGGAGGCAGAAAAGCCACATGAAGTATCATGCATTTACCAACAGCAGCATTTCTTAACTGGCATCAAAAGGGTGAAGTAAAGTATTAAATACAGTTACAGATTTTCAGAGATGCTCACAATATACAGTGTTAAATCTATATCTCGACGAAGAAATCAACAGTACTCCAAGGCACACTGTGCAGTTACTTAATAAAACAGATAGACAAATAAAACCAGCTATAATAGTTTGATGCTTTACCTTTTTAGAAGTTACCTATTTTCTGTAGCTTTTCTTAATTACCTACATGCACCTGTGGATGATGCAGTTCAGAAGAACTGCACACGTCATCCACATAGACCACACACCATCCTTCTGAGCTTAAGTGGTGTACAGAGTGATGTATGCCATCTGGATTAAGTTAAATGTCATACTTATGGAGATGGGAAGCATTTTTCCAGAGGCTGATTCCAAGCACAGCCCCATTATCAGGCAGGTCAAGCATCTCCACCTCTCTCTGATCCTGTGTCCACCCATGGCACTGGTCTTTGCTGAATCTGTGAGAGATACTCAAGCAGTTTGCTGGGACTGCTATGATCATCCAAGCCACAGCAGAGGGAAAGGGGAATCTTTTTCTCTCTGCAATAAATGTTTTAATAACCAGGAATGGAAACGGTAAACTGGAATGATATGGTGTCCATTCATGCAGCGTAAAAGAAGCTAATAAAAATATATGGAGATTACAGCAGATAAAACAGCAGATAGCAAATAGCACACCTGATGGTGTTCTTCCAGCAGAGTTCAGATGCTCCCTTTTTGACAAGGTGATGAAGAGGCAGTGGTTGCTGGCTGCTGTGGCAGTTGATCAGCTGCAGCCACCTGCTCCTCTGACTTGAAACCATTTCCTTACCTCCCCCCTTGCTGCTTGCACCACAGATGTGCTGCCTGTGGGCAGGGATGCAAGACCAGCTGCTGGTTTGTTATCTGGCCACAGCTTCATTAGAGACCTGGCTGGCATGTGGGAGCAGAGTGGGGCTGCTGGTGAGCTCTGGCCCCTTGCCCTCAGCAGAAATAAGAGGAGCTGCATCCTTGCTCTATGCCCTGCCCAGCAAACCTTTTATGTTAGGCTGACCTTCAGACTACTCCTCTGCCTCAAAACCCTCCTGGGAGATTATTTTTTGTTCTGTATGTAAGCAGGAAGCTCATATGAATACAGGTTTTAAAGTATGCCTGCTTAAATGGAGACATGCTTAGAAAAAATAGGCACCCATTTTTAGAGATATTTGAGAGTCTCATCTATGGGGAGACTGAGAGCAATCAGGCATCTAAATAGCCTTTCACAACCTAGCCCTGCTGTTGGTATAATTACCCAAATAACTTCTGCATATGACAGTAAAACTGTTTTCTCTACAAAGTGTGGTGTTTCTAGAGTGAAGCTGTCCCATCTCCTCACACTATGAAAAATATGGGAAAAACAGTGGCAGAAAAAGCTATATACCAACAAGAAGGTAGGAGAATGCAGATTAGGGGTTCAGCATCACTACTGAGTGAGGTTAACTCACTTTCAATTAATGGATCAAAAACTGTATCTGTACTGTGGGCTCCCACTGTGCACTCGCTCCCACTGTGTGTAGTCACTTCTACCATAGAGTGATCTGCTGAGATTAGTTAAAAATCAGAAAACAGAACTAATAAAAGCTTAGAAAACTATAAAAATTAAACTTTTTCTGACCATTTCTCTCATTTGGTATTTTCTACATAGGGTTTTCTGCAACAGGTGCTTTGCTGTTTTAGAAATTTGAATCCTTAAGTGAGATAGTTGAGCTGAGCAAAGTGGGGATGATGTAGAATATAGAAGGCTCTTGGCCTTTGCATGAAGCCAAGCACAGACTTTTCATACGTTCATCTTTTGAGGATGTCTAGGTTGAGAAGTCTTGTTGTCAAAGGATCAGGATTATCTCAAGACATCTTTCGTTCCCATGGGGGATAATGGCTTCCTGCCAGGATGGCAAATGTTCTCATTTCCCATGAAAAGTTATAGGACGAAGGTTAAGTACCTCCTGTAATTTCACAAAGAAATTTAATATAAGCCTCTAGCTGTCTTTTCTATCCGTGCCAGACATTTTGTTGTTGTTCTAGAAGCTGATTGCATGGTACAGCACACCAAGGGTACCTCCTCTAGTGCTTGCCTATGGACTCTCAGCATTGCTGGAATCATGTTAACAGACCCCAGGGATAAAAAATAGAACTGTGCTTATTCCCTGCAAGGGAATTTTTTTGGTAATATATAAATATATTTTTTACAGAAGCAAACAGATTCCAGCTCTTTGTACTATTACCCAGAGGAGATTTTCTCTCTCTCAGGAGGAGAGAAAATACTGAAATCACAAATAAATAGTGATGAAGCCACTAAACAAAATGGAAATTAAGGGAAAAGTGGAAATTAGATACCATTGATGTGAATTTTAAGAGATCTTTTAAGAGAACTAGATTCTGATTATATTTTTTTTTGTTAAATTAGTGCCAAGAAAATGAAAAAAAACCCCAAAATGGAGGTTTTTAACACCCCATCAGTGTGCAATGAGGTTTTCTGAACAGAATACAACTTTTTTGTTTTGTGCTACAAGGCTATGATAGTGATACTTTATGAAGGCAAAACACTATCTACAAAAAAACAATGCTTTTTTTTTTCTACTTCAAGACCACAAAAAGGCATTGGGCACTAAGGCACAGCCTTATCATATTTCTTGCTGACAAGGAGAGGTCATAAAACATGCAGGTTCTCCTCCTCATTCCTCCTCCTAAAAAGTAAATGAGAGCATGTCTGCTTTGCAGTCACCGTCACAAGTCCTGGCTTTAAATTAGCTCACTGGGGTCCCAGGAGCATGTGGATGCAGGAACCTGAAGCCCCAGCATTTCTTCCAGCTTCTTGGGCAGCTATTGTAGCACAAAGATTCATATTTCAAATAGAGCACAGTTCAGGGGGCTCTGGAGAGTGACTGGGGACACAGGGCAGATACATCACACCAGCAGCCACCACGCTCTCAGGAACATTCATGGGGAGAGGGTGGGCTTTCAGATTTAAGAGGCTCTTTTTCCCCAAAGAAGCCCATGGAAAGAGAAGAGAAAAAAAGAAAGGAAAAGAGTGTTTTGTGTTACTGCAATTCCTCTGCTTCTTTTGAACTTGTGATCAGACATATTTGCATTAATTATTCAGTACAGTCAGAGTCCCTCAACATATGGGGAGGGGATTAGCTGAAACAATAAACTCTGCTGCAGTTGCTTGGCCCTACCCAAAGGGGAAGGGGCTGCAGCTATTGACTTGTGAGGTGTTTTGTCAGAGGACCCAAGGTCCAGCTTACCAATGGACAGTTTCTTTCACATTTAAAAGGAGATGAAAATTAAGGGGTAAAAAAGAACTGACTTCTCATCCAGAGCTAAGTAGATGTGTGTGCAAGGGGTGAGTCTCTGCTTTCCCACATCAAGAAATTCAAAGAAAAAAGGTGTATACATACATACTTCTCTGCTGTAGTAATATAATGCAGTGCATGAATCTGTGCAAGTCTCTTTTTTTTTTTTTTTTTATCCTGTCTCCCTCATTCCACTTGTCCAAATGAATGTGACAGAAATTACTACAAATCCTTTAGTACCATGCCTTCCTTTCTTTCTTTCTTTCCTTTATTTCAGTTTTTAGGTGAAGTGATGGGCTTTGACCTTACACTTTATCCTGGCAACCAAGAGATTAGCACTTGACATTCCCTTCATTAATAACTCAAACCAGCTGTAAGAGGAGGGGATAAATGGTCTGTAGTAGCCTGGTCAGATATAAAGGACAACAGTGAGAGATAATAACATACCCTTGATATTATTTACTAAAAATTTCTGGAGAGAGAGGTGGAAATCCCATGATACTGTGAAGGGACAGGGGGGGCAACATGGGGCTTGATCAGCAATGTGAGAGACACTTGGAAGAGTGACAAATGCCAAGAGAAGAGGAGTTCTCTCTTCTGCAGGGTAGCATCTGGCAATAGTTGAAGGTTCTCTGTCATCATTAAGTAACAGATTCTTTACTCTGACAATTACCTGCTGACGATAGAGGGAAGTTTCAGTGATGGACCAGATGAAAGGCTGTTGAACACGCAACAGGAAACAGCACAGGTATTTATGTCAATGAAGTGGAAGGAAAAAAATGCAGCTGATTTAGCTTGAGTAGTTCATATAACTTGCCTGTCCCTTCGTGATACTGCTGCTATCTTTTGGCAACTAGCACAGCAGCACAACATATGAGCACAGATCCATTGTGTCATATTCCTTCTTCAATTCATTGACACAGAACATGTCATAAAATCTGGCTGTCCTCTGCACTGCCTTTCAGTTCCTGCACTTAGTGACAGCAAATGTCACTTGAGAAAAGCACAAGGGCCATGACTGATAGTTTGGGGAAACATTATGTAGAGCTGTGTCACTTTGAAGAGATGTTCTTATTGTAGTTTTGAGCGTGAATGTCACTGTACTGCTCGGGTGTCATCTCTACAGGTAAAGAAGTTACCTTGTGCATAGTTGTGGTGAGGGGAGTCCATGGTTTGCAAGTTGGATAACGGGGAATTCAGAGCCTGTCACAATGTCTTGAAGTTATGGGAAATGTCTTAGTCCCCTTGAAAAAACATGATTTCAGCTAAGAATTGCTCTTCTGGCAGTTAAAAGTACTGCAAACCTGAAAACTTTTGTTCAGATCTTTTATAAGGGAACTGTGAGTCCACTGATTTCATCATTTTTCCTCCTGATTTTCTTCATGTGTTCAGCTGCAGGTAGGCCAATGCAAGGTCTTGCTGAATTGGAATTCCACAGTTCAGAAGTCAATCCCTGCCTTTTCTGAGTATAAAGGAGCGTGTGTGACTGAGGTAGAGGGGTTACAATCTGGTGGAAGTGAGGAGAGCTGACAGTTGAGATTTCTAACCAAAAAGACTTGATATTGCATTATAGAAAATGTTGAGCTTTGCAGGCTGGTATGAGGGAGAGTTTTCCTTCTAATGATGAGTCAACATTATCTCTCACTGATAATAGCCTTTTTGTAATCAAAGAAGTAAAAATGAAATGCATGTTGTGATTTTGTGTGTGTGTGTGCACCACTGAGTGATATAATCAAAACATAGTTTTAAATTAAATTCTTTTTTTCCTTTTGCTAATTTGAGTTTGATGGTGCTCTCTGATGCCAAAGCCTAATTTGAAGCAGAGAAAATTCCCTTAAATTGATTTTTAAAAGTGCAGTCACATACCCTACATTAATGTTTTCATTCCCTTATGGTGTGTGTCAAATAAAAATGATCTCTATATCCCTGATTGTTGGAGAGATGCATATGTGGAGTATATTAACTGATAGAGTTCTCATTCTACTCTGGACAGATTTTTCATACTATAGATGAAATCCTGGCTGGGCTATTGCTCAGCTCTCTCTTCAAAACTACCAGTGCCCCAGTGCCCATCAGTTGCCTTCTCCCACTTTGATCACTTTTGAACTCTTTTCTTAGTTATGGAAGAATTTTATCTTTCAATTTAGAGAGGAAGAAGAGAGACATCAAGGCTCAGTTCCTCAGGAGTGTTTCTATGCCTGACTCCTAGTGAAGCCATAAGGAATTAAGGATCTGAACACCTCTGAGGATGTTGGCCTGGGCATGGTGCAGTGTGGTGTTTTTAGCACTACCCAGACAGTGTGCTTTATAGGCAAGTCTATACTGGAAGGTTTTTGTAGCATCATATGAGTGTAGGATGTCTTTAAGTCTTGCAAAGTGAGTGAGATGGACAGGGAAATAAACACAGAGGATGTTTTTTGATGTTTTTCTGTTAGGAGTTGAACTGAGGCTCTGCTGAGCAGTGTAAGGGAATGCTGAGATGGGTCTCTCTCTCTCTCTCTGCTACATCATCTGTTAAGACCTCTTAATTTCAGAAGCCAAACCCTGCTTCTTGAGAGAATAATGGCTTGGTGAAATGCAGAGAAGAATCTACTTTCTTGTGCACTTTTTCACTCCCATCTGTGGAACATATTTTCATGAGATGCAATGGAACTGCCACACAGAAGTCATTGTGTTTCTTGGTAATATTACCTTTTTTTAATTCACAGCATGGTTAAATCACTATAATATCCCTTGTGTAACATCAGTTCCAAATACAAAGAGGACCTTTCTAACTCACATTTTCTCACTTTTGATGTCAGAAGTGCAAGAGTCACAAAATTAAAAGGAGATTTTGGTTACAGGGGAGCTTTACAGCTTGAAGAACATGAAAAGCAGACAGATAAACCAGCAGCATGATGTGGAAGAAGAGGTGCTTTTGTCTGTGTTGTTAAGATGCTAATATGAATTGTGCAGGGAGATTAAAAATGATCATGATAATGCAGTGGTTTTGCTGCTGGGTGGCAGTGACCTTCAAAAAATAGAAAAAGAATGAAATTTATGTGTCTGTTGGGTCTGTTGGTTTCTCTTTTTTTTTTTTTTTTTTTTGAGCAGAAACATGAATGTCTCAGTTCCTTTCTGTTATTCACTTACTGAGTCTCAAGATTGTATTGAATTAAGGATATTTCTTTCAAATATAAAATGAGCAAGAAAAGTGTTCTTTGAGTCAATCTCCAGTGGTGTTGTGGCACAGTCAGAAAAGCTCAGTATGGGAAGGAAAGTTGGCATCTTGCTTTCCTGAGGAAAAATGACTTAGTTTTTATCGATTGTGTTTGCTGCTGCACAGGAAGTTTTGAAAATGAAAATAAACGACTTTGCAAAGCTCTTTGTAATGTGCTGTGAGAAGCCTAATAAAAACAGAAATCAATTAAAACAGACCAAGCATAAGAGTCGTAAACCATTGGAGACCTTGGAGTCCCTTTGCCTGACAGCCTGCTGGCTTCTCACACCAAAAGCCTCAGTACCCTTTGAAGAGCTGTAATTATGCAAACAATTCTTCTGTCTAAAGCTACAGCTGGACAAAGTCCGGGGGGAATTATCATTTTATTGTGTTTTTTTTTCTTTTAAAACTTCATGACCATCAAATGAGGATATCCAGGAATAGGTTTCTGGTTCAAGGATATCCGAGAAAAGCCCAAGCAAAATTCCTTAGGGGAAGTGAGATGTCTCCCAGCTGTCCTGAGGACAGTCTGGTAGCCTGTGGGCTCTGCTTCCTGTCTCATCATTCAGGCAACAGTCATAAAAGTCAGCAAAGGTTGCTACTAGCCAGAAAGAAATAGTTAACATTATAAAAACGGACAAGGCAGCAGTCCTTTCTCTGATGTGTCCCTTGCTCTTTATTTCTGTGTGACTAACTGAATGAGCTCAAGCAAACATACTTCCTTAAGGGTAAGAATTGCAGAACCAAGGATGAGTTGGGAGCTGTAGTTTAGGGTATTGATGGCTATAATTTAGGGTATAGATTTGGTATCAGGTGGAGTTTAGGGCTGCATTTGTAGGGTGGAACACCCAGGAGAGTTGCAGGGTACTGAGAATAGGCAGTCACTGGTGGGGTTTGTTAGCAGGCTCCCAGTTACAGTTTTGGCCCATTACTGGTAGGAGGGTCCAGGACTGCCACAGCAAAGCCTGGGTTTCAGAGTGGGCCAGGGATTGTTTTGATACTTCAACACAGAAGTTGTGATACAGTCATGTTGTGCTGTAGTAGAAGAGGCTTTGGCTGTTGTGGGTGAGAAGCTTGCTCTTCCAATAGACCTTGGGACAATAGAGGAGACTGTGGGTTGCTTCATTTACTGGTTTTATTTACTTATGAAACCAGAAATGGAAGAATCAGGAGATTGAGAAGAAGGGCAGAAAGAATAAACAAAAAGATCTTGGGTGTCCAGTCTGGGGAGACAGAGTTGAGCTGTGTGTTCATGATTCGTCATGAACGTGTTCATGAACATGAATTCATGTTATCATGAATTGATAATATCTTTTCATTTAAAAGCATTGTGTAAAATACAGGCTTACACATTGTTCCTCCATAGGTCAATTCATATCAGAGAAGAATATTCCTTTTAGAGTTTTTCTTTTGGATCTTGGCTAAATACCACAGATGGAAACTCAGACTTAGAGACCCACACATCAGATAGGACTTCAGTGGTTGGGCCTTTGATCATAGAAACAACACAAAACTAAAATTATCTTAAAGGTGAAATTATAAGATAATCAACATCTTAATATAAATGTTGCTACAATAATGGATAACACCATAGTGTTGTCTTTGAAGCAACCATGCATCAAACAATTTGTATTTTTCAAAAAGGTAAATGATTTGTGCTTGAAACAAAAGTTGTGTAAAAGATATATAGAATAATCTATGGATTCTACCATCCAGAATAACTCTGGAGTTTGCATTTTACACATCTCCTATGCTATAATTTGATTTTAATAGAATACTTAGATACTTGAGAAATCAAGCTCCATGATCTGATTAACAATGATATATAGAAAAGTTTAAAGGATTCAGGCATGCTACTAAAAATGTTATTGATCTCAGTAAGGGCACATTCTGGCTTGCGACAAGGAGGAACTTTTCTCTCTCATGAGATCATACTGGCTTATTGAGGGATGTTTTTTTAATTTCTTTTTCTGTTGAACTCAACTTCTATGTAAAACACACATTGGTTGAGCCCCACAGAGCACAGAAATATGTGATTTTACTGGTTCTTTACTACATTAGAGAGTATTTTAGTGAGTACACAAAACAGATTTTATCATCGCTAGCTTGTTAGTTGGGTTTTATTTCTTCAGTAAGTAGCAGCATTCCATGCTGTGTCTCATCAGAAAGGTTCAGAGTATATTCATAACTTTTGAAATCCCATTATTTAGGGCTCTGATCAGATATTCTTTCTCCCCAAAAAGCTCTAAATTATTCCTGCAGTCTCGTCCTCCTCCCTGCAGTGCCATCCCACACCATCCTCTTGCTCCTTGTTCTGTGCATGTCCCTCACACCCCCTATGCAATTCCAGGACTCAAGGAATTCTCTCTCCAGCTTGGTTTGTCCAACTGCTCCCATGGCTGTGGGACCTTCAGGAGTCATCACCTTCCAGCCCTCATACCAGCCAGGGTCCTCATCTGAAATCTCTAAGCCACCATCATCCTGTAAGAAGTGATGATGAGAGAAATATATTTTGAAAAAAAAGAGCTGATGTAATTGAGGTAGTAATAATATATTGTGGTTGTCATGATAAGTCATTCTGTGAGTCCTCATCTCTTTCTTTCTGGGTTGGATTTGTTTGTTTTGTTTTGTTTTTAATTTCCCCATGCATACATGAAGCCTTGCTGCATGGTAATGAGAGTTACCTATGTTGCTCAATGGAGTAGTGACCCTCTCCTAGCCCCCAGCTGCTTTAATTCACACATGAATTCATATAATAATTACTGTATCACATAAGTGTTTGATAGTAACCTGGCAAGTTTTACTTTCTAAGCATGCATTACACTTTCTGCATCCTGAGTTTGATGGACCCCTCAGGAGAGTGCAAAATGAAATTGATAAGCCCATTTTCTTCCCCCCTGCTGTACACACTGTTTTTGTATTCCTCTTACCACTGTCTCTGCAGTGCAGCAAACTCAAAACTCAGCTGTCTTCATGGCTCTTTCTCACATTGTTGCCAAACAAATTCTTTACAGATTAAAATTTGCTCACCTTATGGTTTCTTCTTGTACCATTAGAAACAGATTACTTAAAAACTGGATTACAGAAAACAAGACAAAACCTGGGAGTTAGTAAAATATAATATTAAACAGAATTTCTAATGCTGTATTGCTCCTTAGGGAAATGAAGCACCCTATTACTTCCCTTATCTCAAATTCTTCCCCAGTATTTAGAGTCATAAGTTGAATTATATCTCCTGTTGTTGTTTGGTTTTTTTGTTTGCTTGTTTGTTTGTTAGTTTGTTTTTTGTTTGGTGTGTGTGGTGGTTTTTTTTCCCTAAAATATAGCTTAACTAAAAGTTGTAATGGCCTTTTTACAAATGTAAGCAGAATGGCATTTGGTGAGAGTTAGGGGAGATTTCAACAAGCTCTCAAATATCTTTTCCCATTTCTTGAGATAATAATTCTTTGAGAAGTAGAGAGATGTCATCCTGGCATCATTTAACAACATCAGCTTTTGCAGTTGCCTTTTGCACGGGTATGAACTGTTTCAAGGCTCATGTGTGCATTGCTCCTTGGTTTGGAGGCAGCCAGGCTGCCAGAGCATCGTAGTGGAAAAACTGGAGGTGAGCAAGTGCTGTGGAGTACCAGGTTCTTGAGATCAGTGATATAATCTGTGGCATTTGGGCATGCCAAAACGTTTCACAGATCTGATAGTAACACATTTATGGAATAAAATTCTAAGCATCAAACCAAGCTTTACTGGTGCCATGGCAGATATTTCACCTGAGGAGACAATTTGATTTTGTTTTAGTGGATGAATGTGTGTGTACTTACATCAAACACTGAAATAAAATCCAAGAAATGCTGTTGATTTTATGGTTTCTGTCACTATTGGGAATGGATCTTTAACTATGACTTGAATTATAGTAGCAACTAAGGGGCCCTGTGAGAATTCGCAGTCCCACTGTGCCAGGTGCTATAAAAACATCTCACAGCAGATGAATGAACCAAACTGATGGTGGGAAGTGAAGATTAATAAGCTGACATTAAATCAAGACCATCATGATTCTTGGCTAGAAGTATCTACAATCATATATATCATGCATTATACACCTGGGCAACAGTGCCATCTCCTTTCTCCTGGACATGAGACAGAAGATGGCCATGACCTTGCTTGACAGCAGTCCAGCTGATTTTTACAGCTTGAATTATTTTTTGCCTTGAGAATCGGCTCCTATCAGGATCTCAGAATCCACGTTCCCAAATTCTAATTTATTCTGGAAATTTCACATACTCACTTGGTCCCTAAGCACTAGGAATAATTTAGGAATGCTTCAAATGGCAGTACTGCTTATTTATACATTGTAAGGGGGTGGGAGGGTGTTGCAGTGTGCTTACTATAGTTGTGTACAAAACTCATGTGAGATGCCAATTAAAAATATAGAGAAGCTAAATTAATCTCTTAGTGCTGCTAAGTCTGAAGGGGATCCAAAACTGTTTCATCATAATGCTCATAAAAATGATGAGAAGTTGTTAAATATCCATTTATTCAATACAGCACAGCTAGGAACCCCAGATAATACTGTATTTATATCTTTTTACAAATATTTTTTAAATTTTCAGTAGCACCAGGTTTCACTAGTAACTGACACAGGCTGGCTTTGTGCCAGTGGAGCCAACAATCCTGGGTCAGTCAGTGCGAGCTGAGGAGTTTGTGCCTTTTACTCTAAAACTGTGGAAGACCCAACATCTGTTAAAGGTAACAGATGTAAGGTGCAGATAACATTAATTTTCTCCCTTTGTCTGTGTAATAGAAAGATGTAAGACTGAAAGCTCCGTCAAAGCATAAAACATGCATAAAACATTTTTTTACAAAGGGCTGAAAGTTACAGGTACAGCCTTTCCCTCCCTTACTCTCAAACACTCCATGAATGCCCAACCTCAAAGCATTTGCACCTGTGCATTTTGCAGAAAATTTTGAGAGAAGATGGGTCTACAGGGATAAGAATTGACTTTAGGGCATTCATAGAGCAAGCTCCCAGAAATACTGAGGCAAGATACTGTGTTGAGTTGTATGCAGGGTAAAATATCTTTCTCCCAGTTCTGGGGAGCAGGCAGCAAAGATGTTAACTGGTATTAAGTCATTAGTAAAAATGTTTATTATCAACAGAATATGTAAACATAACACAGTTGTCTTTCATCACCGTGATGGTTTTGTCCCTCTGAATCTTTCTGTTGGGTTCTTGCAGGAAATCCCACACATGTGCCATGCCTCCTATGTAAAACTAAACTAAGTTTTTACTCCTCTCATTTAAGCATCACCATCAGAACAACTGAGTTTACTTTGGCTTCAGGCTTAAGCTCTCTGCAGCCATCTGCAAACCAATTGCTATTCAGCATCAGACTTCAGCTGGAGCACAGCTCAGGGTGGTCTCCAGCAGCAGAGCAGAGGGAGGTAAAAGGGGGGAAGGAGAATGAAGGAAAATGAATTAGAAAAAGCCCAAATAAAAGTAGCTCAGCTTGAAGTCAGAGATGAGAAGGATGCAGTTACATGCTTTATTTTTGTTTATCTGTATTATGATTCTGTCTAAGTTCTTTAGTGACTGAGGTTTCCACTGTGCCAGGCAGGGTGCTGAAATTATTCCTGCCCACAAAGAACCTCCATCTTCTGTTTAAGGCAGGAGCAGGAGAGTGGCAGAGAATCCAGACAGGCAGTGGAGAGTGATGAAACAGTAAGGCAGTATTGATCAGCAATATAACCAGAGATCTCAGCAAACCTCCTGCTGTAGGCACTGCAAAGCATCTAGTTTCCTGCCATTATCACTGCAATTAATATTTCTTTTTTTGCAACACTAGATTAATAATCTAACTATGAAATATCTACTCTTTATCTCATTTGTTATACTGCTTAGCAGCTATAATCTGCTGAAATTTTATTTTGTAAAGAACTAATTAACAGATTATTTTTTCCATTGAATGTCATAGATTTTGCCAAGGACGGCAATGTTCCCCTACCTTAATTTCTCAACGGAGGTTTTAGGCTGAGTTGTGTTCTGAAACTGGTGAACTGAGTTTCCAGAGGCATTTCAGTCACTCTTACATGATCAGGCAAAAGTTTTATTTCAGAACAAGGTAGCCAGACATGAAGGTATATTGCACATTTTTTAATTAACTATACATTGAAAAGCTTGCTAGACAATTTTTCATTTACTTTAGAAACAACAACAACAAAAAAAAAACAAACCATGAAACAGAGCTTGCAAGAATGGCTCGTATGGAATCCATATGAAACCCTGCTATAAATCCCACCCTGCTACCTCTGAATCAAATAAGGTTCCTTGCACCTGCTTTTGTTTCTTAAGGTTTTGTTTCTTTGTTGTTTTTTGGTTGGTTGGTTTTGTTTGGGGTTTTTTTTGTTATTTTTAATTTATTTCTGATTTGCATTGATGCAACACCTCAGTCTCCCCTCTGTATCCATGGCCCAGTGCCACCTGCTTCAGCAAGGGCCCTCCCACATAGCACATATATCTGGAATGTATATATACACCTATATATATACACCTTTGATTCTATTGCACAGAAGCGGCAACTCTGTGTTGAAAGGACAAAGAGGCCCACCATGACTATTCCTCCATTGATCTCAGAAATTTTGGGCCACCTTTTATTATATAATAAAAATACTTGTCAAGTGATGTCTGTATTGTCCTCCTTTCATTTAGTAATATAGACATCAAACAAAAAAAAAGTTTTAAGAAGCTATCATGTTATTTGTGTATGGCCACTGTGCTGGCAGTCTTTTGGCAGGTTTCAAATAAACATGCCAGAAATAATTTTGTTGACAGCATCTTGGACTGGAGCACATCCAGCCTTCATCCATAACGTGTCAGGACAGTGATTCTTTTACAGGCAGGAAAATATGTCATCACAGGTCTGCATTTTAAAGTCTTAAAATGCTGTCTGTGCTTATGGCTTCAAAGTCAACTTCACAGGTGGGTAGCATCATTTTTCAGTCATAAATGAAGATGAAAGTGATAACATTTACAGGTTTTACTACACAGCATCAATGAAGTGTGCTTATGATAAAACCTGTGGTAACATCTGGTTTAGTTTCCTAATCCAAAACCAATTAAGGTTCTATGTAAGAGAAAGAAGGAGGTAAAAAAAACAGCAAAGAAAAAAAGGAAAAAAGACAGGCTGAAGGGCTTTAGCTTGCTTGTAGAGGTCATGCTAGTGTTGTGTTAATTCTTCATGAGAAGCAGAGAGCAAGTGGTTCCTACTGATGAGTGACTTGAGCTTAGTGTTTCCTTTTATGCTGTTTTCAGTAGAATCGGTTCCCCAGAGCCAAAAATTGTGCATGCTTGGTTTATTTCCATTTGTGTAACAGGCTCAGATCTCAGTACTAAAACCAGTGGTATCTTTAGGATTAACAGCCATGGTTCATGAAGGGTATCTGCTTGCTGGAGGGTTTAGATCTCTGTGTTCACATCTGCAAGCTGGGAACTTCCAGGAACTGCCAAATTATAGCTTTGTGTGTTGGAAATAAACCCTTTGAGGTGCCACTTCAAAAATGTTTGTATGCTTGGATCTGTACCTGCCTAGAGCTTAATTAAACACCTTTCTGGCTTCAGTCCCCAGCTCAGGGGCTCTCCTGAGCCATGTGAATAGGCAGCTCGTGTCAGCTTGTGAGAGCTCCTGCTGAAAGGGTGGGAGTTTGCAGCCAAGGACAAGGGCTGCTCCTGGACCAGTGGTGAGGCTGTAATATCCTGGAAGTAAAGCTGGTGACGGGGACACAGCAACATCCCTCTGGGATTAACTGAAATTTAGACAGGCAAGATCTAAGGCAGCGATGCCAGCAGATGTATGGTACCATGTGTGTGCACCTGATTTACCATAATGATTCCTTTGAAAAGAGACTTCAAATGATGGAAGAAAAAGTTGCTCTCCAAACCTGTGCTGGATAAAGCTGTTTACCTTTCTTTGAAATGTTCTTTATCTCTTGCTTTTTATCAGGGGAAATTTCGTGATGGAGCTTTGAGAATAAAATGAAAATCTTCCTTTCTGCTTCTTTGCAGTGTATTAACCCCCAAAGTTTTGTTTATGAATACTTCTCCTATTCTTGATACACTAGAAATTGCCAGTCTTCATTGTTGTGATATTGTTCAGATGTTGATTGCATGACTGAAGGATTAATGTGATTATGATGTGAGAATGGTGTCAGTGGAAATATTGGTAATGTGAAAGCTAGAGCACGTGTGCAGATTTTCTATCACACTGCAACTCATGGATGGGAAAACCTCCCTTAAAGCAAGGTTTTCTTAAGCTTTTGAAATATATCTGGGTTTTTGGATCTTATTCAAGTGCATGATTTTTTATTTTTTTTTTCAATTTTAAAACTTTTGAGAATTCAGGGGAAAGAGAGCTATTGAATGATATTTTTAAATCATCTGTTTCCATCAGTCCTGTAGTGCTGCCTGCATCTTGTCTCAGTCCTTAGACACTGGCAGAGCTTGGCTGGGTAGAAGCACTGTGGTTTCTCAGCTGCTGCTCCCCTGTTCTCCTGTCATCCCTCTTGGTCCCACTGTGCCCTGCTGTGAAAGGAAGAATATTTCTGCCACTCACTAAGGAGCCCTAGAATATTTTCCTGGCTTTATTTCTCAATTTCTGTGTGACCCTGGGAAAGTCATAGACTCTCTTTTGAGCCAATTTACGTCACCTGAAAACTGGGGACAAAAATAGTTTCCTAAAAAACGTGCTAGAAGACTAAATTAATTAACATTTTTATTCATGCTAGTGTCATCCAAGACACTATAAAAATGCAAATATTTCTGTCCTTTCTGTTTACTTGTTGGCAAAATCATATTTCTCAAGGCTCCTGACCTACTTTTCAGGTTTTTCTCCAGTAAGAATAATAATAAGTAAATAAAACCAAATAATAATAAAGTATTTATATTTATATAATAAATATAAAGTAATTTTCTTCTAAATATTTTAATCTCAAATAGAAAGACAAGTGCAAATGTGGGGAATGCAAGGAAGGGAGGGGGTGCTAATCTCTACCCTCTTTTCCAGAAAGAAAAGAAACATCATGTCTTTTCCAGAACTAAAATAAATAATGAAATGCAGATGCTGCCTCATATTTTTAGTGTCTCAATGTGTTGTTCAATTGCAAATTTATAGCCTTTTTGAGGGATAGACCCCAAACATATAGGAAGAGAGTTTCAACAGTATCTTTTTTGTGAAATCGATTCTTGATATGAAAAAAATCAGATTATATTCCAGAGTTTTCTGAAGTCAACTGTGAGGTTTTCCCAGCTTCCCGGTTCAGGTCATGTTGCTGTGCATAAATATAATTACAGGAAGGGGGACAAATTCTGTGAATTATGGAAGAATTAATCTCTTATTAATATTTTTGGTGTCCTGAAAAACAAAAAACAAAACAAAAAAATCCACACAAACAAACAAAAAACAAAACAAACCCTAGAAGAATCTATTAAAGAACTACCAACAGGTTTGATTTAGACCCACCAGCCTCCATAATAAAGGAAATGAGGCAAAAACTCTAAATTGGTGAGGTCAACAAGGAGGAGGAGCATTCAGAGTTGTTCTGGGTGTGAGACCTGATTTCTTGAGTGAATTCAGCATTCCAGGGAAGTGGAGAGCACTTCACACAGCTCTTGGGGATGCTTCGGTGTGTGGATGATATTGCATTTAATGCACAACGCTAAGGGTAATCCAGGAAAAAAGTGTGAAAGGAGTAAACTGAAATAAATATTTAAGATCTTGTGAATGTGAACACAGCACTTCATACAAAACCTCAGTCGTGGGAGCAGGAGTGCTGTATAGATTATAGACAAAACATATGGTACAGCCACAGTGAAGTCAGAGCTAATCAGTGAGCAGTGATGGGGCTTTTATTCTGAAGTTTTAAGGGTGAGATTAAATTTAATGGCTATGATTTAATCTATATGTAGACGTGAGTCCTGTCTTCATTCCTTAGACTTTCCAGCCTAGAAATGCATCAAGGTGGCCTGAGGGGATGTGAGCAGAAAAATTCCCTGTGGGGATATCCTTATTGATTTTTATCTCCATACATGCCTCTGTGGTTTATTTATCTTCCTGTATTCTTCTCTGGTATTTTATGATAATAGTCTGTCAATAGTAACTGTAAAGGTCATTATTCCCAGACTTAAGTTTTGGTAGGAAACTGGCTTTTGATAAGTAAGTTTGGTTGAGGGCTGGTGTGCATGGATGGTGCCCATGTGCAAAGAAGTGATAGGGAGGGTGTATGTCACTGCCAAGCATCCTATAGCTGCATTGCAATTTATTTATTGTATGAGATGACCTAGGATGGACCCAGTTACAATCACAGCATATTCTAATGTCATGAATTGTATTTGGCTTATGAACTTCACCCACCAGGGTTGCAGGGGCACAGTTTAGTTCTGTGGGCATAATTGTTTGAATTCTGATGTTTGTGTCCTTGGCTAAGAGCCTTCTCTAAATTTTCATTTTCCTTTTGTCTTTCTAGGAGCTGGTGGGGAGTAATCCTCCTCAAAGGAACTGGAAGGGAATTGCGATTGCCTTACTTGTTATTCTTGTTATCTGTTCCCTGATTGTCACCTCCGTTATACTTCTGACTCCAGGTATTTATAACCTTTAGCTCACTTCCATTCTGTTTTTATTCTCTAATTTTACACTTCCAGGGGTGCAGGGGTTGCAAACTATTGACTGCAAAATCAACATCAAAGGAATCATCCCTCTTGTTCTTAAGCTTGATGAGACTCTGAGTTCTAAGCCATTCTTAAGTAGATTGGTGTAGAGTTTTACATTTCAGTCAAAAGATCAGGACTGCTGAGATGAAGGTACAAGACTGAAACTTGCTTACCTACACATAGGTGGGAAGTGTCATTTTATATGTGCCAGCCTATGAGGTACATATACACCAGGCAGTCAGTTAGAACATGGAAATTCTGAAGTTCAGGCCCACAAGCTATTTGTGTGACATATTAGTCTTAGATACCCTAGAAAGATGCCTAGGTATCTAAATCCCATCTCATTTGGGTGCACTGAGTTCTAAATCACAGTGTTCCAGGTTTACAAAAGAATTCCAGGTGATGATGTGCTAGATAGCACTTCACTTAACCACAACAAATAATAACTTTGAAATAAGGGATTCTTGAGGTTAATCCCCTTACCAAGTTTCATCAAAGTTCTGTGCACATAACCTCTGTAATTTACTTCTCCTACAGTAGCTGCTGAGGTTGTAGGCTTGAATTTCAATGTGATATCATTATGATTATTGATCATTGCATATTTATACAGCCCTGTAAATTACCATAACTACTTGTGGAGTAGAAATAATGTGCTTTTATGGCTCTGAAAAGCTTGTGATCTGAATGCAAAAAGACAAACAAGAGATGAGGCATAAAAGAGAGAATCTGGTGTCAGGAAAGGGTTACGAGCTGCAAAATACCCAAGGCAGAAGATCCCCAGCAGAGATACATAGAGAAGAAAAGGGGCTCCTTCTTGGATGAGTACAGGAGTGATTCAAGGGGACAGCAAGACACAGAACACAGAGCTGAGGAGAGGAGAGTAGGCAAGGGAGAAATGAAACCATAGGAAATGGAAAAGCACAGGGGGGTGAAGTGCAAAAATGAGATGAATGTTGTGGGGCAGAAATTTCTAGCTCATAGTGTGTGAACTGAGATGAGTTGAGCAGATCTCGCCGATCTTCCCTGATATAATTCTTATTCCTCAGTCCTGCTGCATAGTAGCTTGAAAACAGGAATGAATCAAGAAATGCACTGAGTTAACTTGAAAATGAGTGAAACAGTCGTTATTTTTGGTTATTGATAGTCATGCCATGTTCAGTTTATTTCATGCTATCCTGAAGTTGTCATTGTAAATAGCACATGCCAGAGTAATTAAGCAATTAAATTAAAGTTAAACTTAATTAAGGATAATTTTAAAAATTAGTTTCGCTAAGGTTCAGATTTAACACCTTTGGACAGTGTAGTTCATGTCTGAGGTGTTTAGGGGCATGGTCGATGGAGTGTACTCACATCCACTCACATTGCAGTGATAATTGCCACCCATTACCCATAAGGTGAGGCAATGTCACCTTCTGTTCTGCAGAACTGCAGTCCCAGACTTCTGAAAATGCACACTGAAGCCCAGGTTCTTAAACCCACACAGTGAGTTTCAAGAAGCTGTCAGTGGCTCGCACGGCTTAGATAAGACCATGGGTGGACTTCCATCAAAGAACAGGGCTTCATATAGAGGGATGCGTTGGAAGAAAGATAAACATACCTGTGCAGACCTAAATACAGTTGTCACATCTCTTTACTTCTACAAAACCACCCAAAATAATGATTTCTTTATAAGGATAGTCAGAATATTATCTGGTGAGGATTTAGCAGCTCTGGTTGCAGTTCTGGGTTCCACTGTAGAACTCATTCAAGATTTCTCCTGAACCCTACTCCCACTTCTCCATAGAGAAAATCACACATAAAATCCACTAATAGCTCTCATTACTATAGATACCACAGTGCTGTTGTCCAGGTAAGTGCCTGGATAGAAAAGCTGTACTGAGCACTGAGATGCTGTAGTTAATGTTCTCTAATTTAGGAAAACACAAGTAAATATGAGTTATTATATTGACCTTGAATGTTACAGAACATGAGATGGGAATGTGAAATACCCACATTCAGTTATAAATAAAATTCATAGGTGTATTTGTGTTTTTGTATTTGTATATGCAGACACATAGACATTATCAGATGGGAATATGTATGCACACACATGTACACACATAAATCACACAGTTGTTGGTAGGTACTTAGCAACAACTCCAAACAGCACCGTTGAGAGTGTCTCTGTGCTTAAAACTTAGAAATATGCAAAGCCATTTTCTATGCTAAAATTTTCATTCATGTTTTTTGAGCTTTCTAATTACCTGATTTGCTGGTAAACTGGGTTTGGATTATTTTTTCCCTTGCTGGTGTCTCAGAACTGTGTCCTACATGCAAATACAAAACCTCTGGGCTCAGGATAGCTTCTGGATTTATTATAGATCCAGGCTGCTTCATGGTGAGACTCTGCCAAGGGTAAAATCAGATAGCTTAAGTTGCTGCTGTGGCTTGGCAGCAGACAAGTTTAGTTTTGTCTTGGGCCACTGGCTCTGGAGCTTGTTAGGAAGTTGTACTATGGCACAGGGTAACAGGAGGCTCATTTCACAGGCAGTTCTGTGAGACAGCAAGTGCTAAGTGAGACATTGAGGCAGGCTTGACAAATGTAAAAAGTGCTACATTGCTCATTCTGACTTGTCAGTAAGGTGGGAGTGCAGAAGATGAAAGAACAAGGCCAAAAGGAGAACCAGAGTCTGCATTTTCCTGCCATAAAATAGTTTACTGGAAGAAGAAATGTTTATCCTTTGGTAGCCAAAATGAAATCTAAGTGATGGGTATTTAAAGACTACAGGAGGGGACAGTAGGACAGCCAAGGAAGGAGGTGAAGCCATTTTGTGGATGTTGATGGGAAGCTGCTGCCAAATGTATTGATGGCATCAGGAGAAAAAGCAAACAAAAAAACCCTCTTCACTGGAAATGTCTCTAGTAAGTGATGCTGTCTGGCATGGACACAGCAAATGTTCAAGTGCTGTTGTACTAGTACAAATAACCTTTGGACTTCACCTTTGAATTCCTGTCTTATTGCTCCCCATCTTGGCCCTCTCCTTGGCCTGTTTTGCAGGGCATTACCAAGGCATGCAAAGCAGAGATGCTGAACAGCCAGTGCTAAACCCCATGTAATGCCTACAGAGGGTGATTTGGAACATATATGGGATAGAGTGCATCATACACTCTTGTAGTCAGTGTTCAGGCAAAGAAAAGTGGTTAACTGGACCCAGAACTTGTATGATGATGGTGGTGTTTCCCAGTACTGTGAAAGCTGGCATAGTCTATTGGTAAAAAGCAAGAATGAGTGGTAGCATGGGAAATGGGAAAGGTTTGCTTAGCAGAACAGGTAGTGATTAAGGTATTTAATCATTAAGGAAAAAGAGGATTCATATATTTCTTCAAGATTCTTTTGCAAATCATCCCAAACATTTAAAGAGGGTTTTAATTCTGGATCCAACTGCGAAACAGGTTTGGGTCTGGGTTTCTCACCCTGCTTTAGGATTATCTCATGAACTGGGAGCTGTGTTCTTTGCATTCAGCAGACATCTTAATTACAGAAGCAGTGCAGCATTGATAACAGGTCTGATTTGATAAAATCTTCATAAAATTTCAGCATTTCTATGATTTTTATATCCTTTGTATTCCAGAACAACATCCTCAAAAGAAGCAGGTGCAAATTTGTATTCATTCACTCAATTGCCTGCCTGCTCTGAGGGTCTCTGTTCTCATGTGTGTCCAAATCCTGCCACTCCACCCACCTTCAGAAGATGTTGAAGCTATCTATTAAAAGACAAAAATATGGGACTGAACCTTTCCTGATTGGCAGTTGCTCGCTTGGCACAGCAAACAGCACCTGGGTGGGTCCCATCCTGGAGATGCTGTTTGTGTGTTTATATCAAGACACAAGAGTTCATAGATAAACATGTACAGGCACACACAGACCACATGTATCAAAACTGGATAGAGGACCTGATCCTACAGAGATTTTGATTAAAAAAAACCCTTCCCTCAATTCTGTTAGACATTGTGCTTAGGGAAAGGCTGCTTTCTAGTCCCCTCTGTTTGGAAATGAAAGAAAACATAGACTTTTTGCACATCTGTTCCTGATATTTAAAGCTTTCTGGAGATAGGCATTAACTTTCCTCCTTTCAAATCTGACCTTTACCTGTAAAAAAAAAAAGTACATCCAACTCCATATTTATATTTTTTACAAAATTCATAGGAAATATCTTTTCAGAGATGGTGCTGAGGGAGTCATTGTGCAGCATTAATTCACAGCATGATGTCAGACAGCTGAAGGCAACACCTGGGAAGATTAGTATGGCATTTACTCAGGAAGAGCAAGGAAATATCCTGTGAGCAGCTGTGCAGGAGTGTAATTTGTTTGTTCACAAACATTCTATATAAATTTATATTGTATACAATTAAGATAAAATAGGATTTTAAAGAAGGGAGAGCAGACTGCCTGTTTGTCTTGTCTGACCACTGCCTTTTGAGTATAGGGAGGTTTTCTGGATAAAAAGGGGATCAGGTTTGCTCAGGGATTGAGCCAGGGATTGAGCAAAAATGCTGAGATGGGAAGGAAGCTGGACCAGGTCTGCTGAGAGCTGGACAATCATGGGCACTCATAAGCACAAAATCCAGGAGGTGTGTGAAAAAAACATCTGACACTGAGGTGTAGCTGAGCCCTACTAAGGATGGTGAGAATGGTGGGGACCCTAAGGTGTTTGAAACCTTGTGACTCAGCTAGCAGTTCCTGAGCATTGCTGGAGAGGAAGCTTGAAAGAAAGGATTGGTAGTGCAGAGGCAAAACAAGCAGGGGGTTCAGCTCAGAGCCCTTTTATCTTCTGAGTTTTCTGGGGTTTTGGAGGATCTTTGTTCTGTTTGTGTTCTGGTAAGCAAGGTTTTATCAGTTCAGTGATGACTTAAAGGAGACAGATGAATGCAAAATGTCCAACCAATGCAGGATTCCCATCATACCTTTAAATTTGAGAAAAAAAAAAAAAAAAAAAAAAAAGATAAAACAGGCATGGTTCTACTTGGTTCTCTCAGCTTGTACTTTTTCTGTTTGGATGGTGGGTTTGTGCCACCTATGCCACCATGCTGCTGCATGCTCAGGCCCTGGTTGGCAGCTGCCAGCTACATCTGCTGGTGGAGGGCACATGAATTAAAAAAAAAAGATGCTAGCATATACTTGATCCTTCAAAGAGGCCCAAAAATCTCTGCATCTGGGTCTGGACACAACTTGTCTGTGCCACCTGCTGTAGATACTCTAAGGCATACTCAGAGAATGCTGCTTAGGAGAGGGTGGACTACATGAGATCCCACAGTTGTATTTCTTCCTCTGCAAATATCTCCATTAAGGCCTGATTTCTCTGGATATCCAGGGCTGGAAACTTGCTCCTTCAATCAGTAGGAACTGACTGAAACAGTTTCTTGGAGTTCCTCTGACCTGTATTTTCCATTTGAATAAAGAAATCTTGCAGAAGAACTTGGTGTAATGCTGTCACATGGAGAACTTTGGCTGAGGGCTCGTATGAATACATGATTTTTTTTTGGAAGCCACATTGACCAGTGGGATTGAGACCTTGATCATCAGACTTTTAAAAAATATTACAAGCAAAGAATATAATGTGATTTAGTAAAAAATATAATTTATGTTGAAACACTTTTTAGTGGAACGAAATATTGTTCATAGGTAATTTTCACTAGTCTCAGGTAGCTCAGGAGCTTCAGTTTAGTGTATGAAGGAACAGCAAATGTGTTTAAACTGAATGAGAGGTTTCTCTGAAAATATTTTTAAGAAAAAAATTGTTGGAAGCAAATTAATCATACAAGATGATGTCTTATAACAAAATCACTGTTGGGAGAAAAAAAAAGGAAGAATATGTTAATCAAAATTCAAAATTGTTGGTTTCAATTTTTCTCTAACAGTTTCAACCTTAAGAAAATAAAAATACATTTTTATGTTAACTAAGAACCTGGTATAGGGTTCTGTGATGTAATACATGTACTCTTCACCTGTATGGTCCAAGAATTCATTGATTCAACCATTACAGGACCAGGAGCTTCTGTGTTTTGCTTATGAGAATTTTTACATATCTGAGAGGTGATGCTAGAAATGAAAGGATGCGATTTTGGCACAGGAGAAGAGTCTAGCTGTGGCAAACTTCAAGTAATTAAATTTGTGCCTTAGTTTTATTTGGTTTATCTGCCAGATGAGACAGATATCCTTTTAAAAATAATATGTAGGGAGACAGAAATCTGTTCTGTGTTTTCACATTGTGCTTTATGTCAGAAATCTGTTGGCAATTTCTGACTGAGTGAGACGTGAAGAGGACCACGTACAATCATAGACCACATAGAGTCAGAAGCAAAAGATGTATAATGAGTATTCCTTATAGAAAAAGCAGAGCACTGGAGTAGAGTTAGAAAGAAGAAACTAAATGGAAAGAAGAAACTAATATAATAAACACTGTAATGTAATAACTAATGTAATAAACACTGTTTATTACAAGTTAATCCTACATTATCTTGAACTGGCAGTCTGGTTCTTCATTGAAAAGGCTGCCCAGATTTCAATGTTTGCAAATTGAACTGTGTATCCTTTCACTAAAAATGAAAATCAGTATGGGCCAGCTAAGCAACACCTAAGGATTTAGGTCAATGTCTCATAGATTTTCCAAAAATATTTCTACAGTCAAGTGTCTTATTTCCAATGGAAAATCTTCTGTGAATTCCTGAAATAACCCATATGAGCTCTTATGATGCTAGATACCTTTCCAGCTGTGGTTCTGCATGACAGTTTTTAAGGAAATAAAAAAATATAAACTATAAAAACTTGTTTACTCTTTTTTTTTTTTTTTTAACTTTAATGATTTCAGAATAGTCTTAGTGTTCAGTAGCTTTAATATTCTTCACAACAGTCAGCATTATATTTCACTATGTAATCTATAGGAGTGCTTTTGTGACTTTTAACACCCTTTTTGATCAGGTTATGTCCAAAAATACCTTGATCTTGATTTGGAACATATCTTGATCTTTTTGTTTTATTCTTGGACTCAGCAACTAAAATCAGGTGGTGTCTGTGAATTTCTGGGTGGTTCTTTTGTAACATGGACAATGGGAAGGGGCTTGTGTGTGACAGAAAGCTTATTGTGAATGGTTTCCAAATGAGATATGGCACTATTCACAGTTGCTGTACCTTCAGATACATTTCAAAGTTGAAATAATGGCATTTCATTTTTGAATGTTTTACAGTTGAAGATAACAGCTTGTCTCAGAAGAAGAAGATAACAGTGGAAGATCTCTTCAGTGATGATTTCAAAATTCATGACCCAGAGGCTAAATGGATAACTGGTAAGTAAGCCAGGCACATGTTGCAGTCTTTACTTTGCTTCCCCAGCCTCTGTGAGTCCCTTTTTTTTATTCTTCTTTATTGCTCCTGCTCTTTAGTTTGTTCCTGAAATGCCATAATCAAGGAATGACTGAGGTAAGGGACCTCAGGAGACTGTCTTGTCCTACTCCCTTCTCAGGCAGGGTCAGCTAGTGCTGGTTGCCCAGAGCCATACCCCAAAATTAAATCCTCAAATTCCTATTCCAGCTTTTCTCCTGATAAATATGCAAACACCACTACTCTGTTATTATAATTTCATATTTAGGGTCCTTCAGAGAGCTCATAGCTAGGCGTTGAAAACAGCAGCCTTTGTCCCAGGCTTCTTCCAGCTTTCAGTAGGTGATGCAGTATGTGGCTGGAAGAAGTTGTGAAAGCACTATCACTGTCACTATTTTAAAATAAACAAAACTCCAGGTTTACATTCCCCCATCAACACTTTTTTTTCCAGTAGAGAGGTGAAGCATTGCTAAGCAACAGGCAATGGTCCAGAAGCAGCTGGGCTGGGGCTTGCACAGAAGCCATGTGTTCTTTTTATCCTCTGCTGCCTTATGTTTTCTAGTCAGGGAAAACCAAACAATGCTTGAATTAATGCATGTAGTATTTGCTGGAGTGAAGCTGTTTTGGAGGATGTAGATTCCATCTCTCACTGGAAATTGCTGCAGTTTGAACAAGCTTCAGTGGGAATAAGATCATTTATGGTGTGCTGTTCATGTAGGTTCTGGTTGAACTTCTATTATCACTGAAGTTATTAGGTTTTCTTCTGAATTTAATGGGGAACTGAATCAAATTTTTCCTCGTATTTGGCTTCCCTGGTGTGTTATGCCCACTGGGAAAAATTTTAATACCTGTAATGAAAATAGAAGGGTAGTGCTGAACTAACACATTCCCAGCCTCCCTCAGCACAGCTGTTTCTGACTTCTCCCACTAATTCATCTCAGGGGAAAGCAATTGCTGCTGATGGGCACCTTCACAAACACACCTGCCAATGGGCTAGAGCTCTTTTTTAAGTTGCCTACTGTGAGGGAATGGTGATTCCCATAACTGCTTTCTGGGAGTAATGATCACAGAAATATTAGCTGGAATGCGTTTCAGAATTGTTTGTCTGGTGTTGGGTTTTTTAGCACCATATCCCTAATGAAGGAGGAAATGCTTTATTGAGGCCTTTTCTGCTGGATTTTTTTTTAATTTGCTAGAGTACAAAGGAATGTTAATGAATGAAATAAAGTTTTACAGGAACAGGGAATGAAATAATACCAAAGAGCTAGGTATAATATCCCCCCTCTGATGAGCATACTTTTGTATGTCTGTAAGGCATATTTTCCACAAAACTGCAGTAATATGTGAAAAAACAGTGTTTCCCATTATTTTAAAATTATGGTCACATAGTGGTGCCATGTAAACTTTCATTAAGGCTCCCATTTTTAGTCGTTTAAAATCCATCTCTCTTCCCCCATGTATTCACATTGACTCCATCTCAATTCAGTCCTGCCAGAACTGAAATTACTAAAATAATTTTTCTGTAAAAGACAAAGCACAAAGTAGTATTGTGCAAACACGCATAGATATTTTAGAAGGAATTGGGAATTGTTCTGTTGCTGTGTTACTAACAGCACTGATACTGATCTTAATATGTTCACAGAAATTTTATTAATAGATATTCTGTAGATTTACCCAAGGATGACTTTGCATTTAAGGATAAAATGCTATTCTGCAATGTCATTCATCCAAGGACCCAAAGCCATTTTACAACATTAATTACTTTTCTGCATTATGGTTGTTTTTCATAGATTTCTCTAGCTGGTTAAATGGTGAAATCTTGATGAAGGTCCCTGATAATCAAGGTAAAAAAAAGTAGTCTGTTCCCACACTGCTACTGATCTCTTATTCTCAGTTTTTAAAATGCAAATAAAAGACTTTAAAAATGACAAAGCCAAGCTACTAAAACATAGCACAACAAAAGTGCTGGAATTCCTTAGCATAAAAATTGCATAGTTAAAAATTGCATCTTTAAAATTTTTTCAGCTCACAAAAAGGGTTGATGTTTTGTGGGGAATCCACATCATTGTTTAAATACAGGCAATTGTGTATCCTTTTTTCCCTGTTAATTGTATAGCAAAATATCACAGACATTCAAAGATTTGCAGAATTTAATTCCATTGGCTCTCCAAAGCTCTATTTTCTTCCTTTCCCTCTTCATTACAGCAGAGGTGGGAGTTCAGTAGCCTTGCCAAAGATGAAGCTCATTACATGTATGGGAGTATTTGAATCATTTGAGGGATTTGCTTCCAAAATAATTCAGTCAGTAGAATATGTGCCCTTTCCTGTAGACACAAGAGGCTGATTCAAACACTTTTAGGAAGCAAGGTCTTTCTCTGGACTTGAATGAGTCTTTGAGCAAGTGATACTGCTAGCTATGGAGAAAAAAAGAAGGAAAAAAGAGAACTAATCTCAAAGCTGACATAACTATGCTTTCAGTGCAAAGATTACAGGCTTTCTCTAAGCTTTCAGTCACAACTCCTGGCTGGTTTATGGATATGTTTACATCATTTTTATTGGAACTGCAAACTAATTTACTTGCAAAAGTGAAAGATGTGACAAAGATGGAACTTTGACCCTTTTTGAATTTCTATGATGCCATTGTAATTTTAGATTACAGTTTGCATTTTTATCCAGTGATTTAGGGAGAGGAAACAATATATATTTTATTTAATTACCTGCTGTCTTCTACTGCCTTGACCCTTGTTGTCTTTGACCCAGTTAAGAGTGCTCTGTAGGGGAGCAACACATTCATTGACCAGAGCTGACTGCTCCAGAGTTTATTTCTATTTCCACTTTCAGGGACTACTATAGCTTGGATTTGCCCTGTAGTGTAAGGAAATGCTAGATTTCTTGTGAAGATTTCAGTGTTCATGACAGGGTAGTATATAGCTGTATAGTGTAGTAGTAGTGTCTATCTATGTACTAGACTCGTGCAGCACATATACTACAGTGGGTGTAAAGCAGTGTGGTGCAGGAAGTTTGAGATTAAGCTGATTATAAAATGGCCTCCACCTGTACTGCAATCCAAGGGTGAAGAACCTGAGTGCTGCCTGTTCCAAGCCCTTCCATCCCCTGCCTCCTCCTCCTCTCTGTTCACCACTCCGTGCGTTGCTTCCCTGTGCTGTTCTATTGCCATCCTCTGTTGGGAACTTCCCTTTACTGCACAACTCTAACAATGTTGTCCATGTGCTAAGCATGCATAGGAGCTCCAACTAGCAGCTCATTTCATAACTTGTATCTTAAATGTTGTATTTGGACATTTCCTTGTTTGCAAGTCCTCCTCCATGCCCTGTCAGGCAGTGTCCTGTTGGCCCTTCGTTAGCCTCGTGGGTGACAGATGGCTGCTCAATAGACTTGTCTCTACCTGCTTAGCAGTTCTGCTCTCCAGTTCCATGTCATTATTAGGCTTCACAATTACTAGGCTTTTCCTGTCATTTCTCTCACACAGGACTTTAGCTCAGGTTTCTGGAAAGCTTACTGAGATGCTGCAGTTTTCATACTGATTGACAAAAAATAGAATAAAGAAAGAGCACGTACATTTTGTGATGAAGAGGGGCTTAGCTGACTGATTTGTCCTAAAACCAGTAATTGATCATCATTATCTGGACCTGGCCTGAGAAGCTGGTTGGGTTATGAGTCCTGTCTTTGTGGTCCTGTGGATCTGCAAAGATTCCTATCAGCTGTTGGTCTCATCCCCAGCATCTTGGGACCCTTCTTCTTTTTCACAGGGGGGTGAAACAGCATACCTGTAAGCAGTAAAGACTGAATTGTATACACCACTTTTAGAGACTTACGCTTATCTTCTGTCTTTGTACTTAGTGGCAAATAGATTTTGCCCACACTGAAAGTACTTGGCTGCTGTTGTAGTTAGAAAAACATAATATACTGTCCCTGGTTATTGTGATTGATTGGATGTAGTGTGTTGCTGTTATTGCTGCTTGGAGTATGTTTCTCCAGCCTTGATGTTGGCATCTTGCTAGATAGAGTGTATGTAGCTGTGGCTGTTGCCAGGATTTTTGGCTGGATGCTGGGGACTGGAGGTTCCAACTAGGAGTGCATATTCTTTGTGCTAGACACTGGCCAGACATGGTGAGGTAGTCCTTGCAGGGAGGTTGCAGCAAATGAGTAGAATAATGGTTGAAATGAAGAGCTCAATATATTCAATATATTCAAGCAATGAGGAGCATGGAGGCATGGGACACCAAAGAATGTGTCTGGGGTCATAGGAATTTGACTTTAAAAAAACCTGAAAATCAAGGCCTGCTCTTCCAGGTCTCTGTCCACTTGCTTCACCTGCAACACTGGCAAAACAGTACTTATTCTTATCTAAAAAGGAATAGTGGGTAAATCAGCAAAAGGCATTGAATGACGTTTTCAGCAATGGCTCAGTTACTTGGAAACCTGCCACTCAGTGAGAGCCAGCCCCACCACGTTCCTAACTTGCATCTGAATACAGCAGCTAGGCTGTTATCTCAAAAGACCTTCAGAAAAATGCACTAATAACTACTATCTAAATATAACAGAGTAATTCTTTTATCTTTAATTCTGAAGCACATATGTTCTGTTACATGTTTTACTAATAGCATCATATAACCTCTAGGCTCTTTTAAATTCTAATACTGAATTTAATGATCTAGAACTAATAAGTTTTATTTACTATGCTGGAAAAAATCATTGTATAGTAACTGAGGTAATTTATTTTAGTTTACCTTTAGTAATAATGCTCAGCTCAACAGTACTTGGATAGCCCAAATGCCCTCAAGTCTGTTCTGTGCAGTGTAAATTGATTGCACTGTATTGATAAAAGCATTGGTGCATTTCAAATTATGCAGATGCTTGTGGAGGAAATGAATTATTTATAGTTTGCTTTCCATAGTTATTAAGAACTTTGTAAATGTTAATATTTTTCATTGTGGAAAAGATTTGCATTAAAGTGCTGCTTTGACAGCTCATAAGACTACAATTGCCCTGCTAGGGAGCTACAACACAGTTCACTGGAGTGCAGGCTTCTCTGGGCTGCTTGTCAACAAGCCAAAAGATTGACTGCTTCCAAGCAACCATTTGAGTTGTAAGGCAGCAAGAGTCTTTCCCTTGGCAAGACTGGGCTGCTGGCAAGAAAAATTAACTCATCTTTCTCTTTTTCATTGGAGGACCAAAGTCCTGTGGGTGTTTGGGGTGTGGGTAAGGAATGAGCAACACCTCTGTGCACCCTTGAGCCCCAGTGCTGCCAGAGGAGAGCCACAAACTCACTCCAGTCTTAAATGGATGTAAGAGAAAACCACCAGTGGGCAGTTTCTAAGTGTAAGTTTGGTGAATAAATAAAGAATATTGGGTTACCATATTTACTTTATTGCACATCTTGCTAAACAGATACAAGCTCATAAACTCCAGTATGTTTTAAATGTGTGTTGATGAGGTGTAAGTGAATGGATATGCTGGTCTTAAATGGTTCAAAGAAAATCTATCTCCCCTCCCAATTCTGGTGTGCCAAACCTCATACCCTGCCTCATGGCAGCTTGTTTCTGCAATATTTGTGTGAGTGCTGTAACTTTTCAAATATTCTTGAGACATTTTCTTAGGCATACAGCGCATTAGCTGGAGAAAAGCACATCAATTTGCAGTGTTTAAGGTTTCAGTGAACATCCAGCTCCAATTACAAAGTTTTCCATAACTCTGAGGAACCAATAGGTGACCTTATGAGATAAAGACATAGCACTAAAGGAAAATGCTGTATGGATCAGAGGAAAATGCTGTGGAAAGACAGAAGGAGGATCTTCTGGTCTAGCACCTCATGGAAGTCTGTGCCTTTTTTAAGGCCTTTGGAAACTCTGCTGTGATTCATGAAAACATGCATGCTAGTTAAATAAGCACAAAGTGCTTTAGATTGTGTTGTTTCCAGGAGAAGAGTCCGTGTACTTTAGAGATGGTTGGTTGTTATTCTTCATCTAAATGCCATCAGAAAGTGATGTCCTCTGTAGCCAAACAGAGTAGATAACGGCTCATGCTCTGTCAAGATGGCTACAGTGACCTAGAAGAGAGGAATTTGTAAAACCATTTGAACTGTAATTTTGGTTTGAGATCCCATTCTGGATCATCTTCTTCAGAGATTTCTGGAGATCTGTGCTCTGAGAGTCCTGAAGAGAAGTTGCCCAGCTCCCTGCCTTGAAGCTACTGGGCAATTGCTAAAGTTCAGTAGTGATAGCAACCTATTCACCAAAGACAGGAAACCCAGGAGCTAATGGGTTTTTAACATACTGTAATAGGCCATGGAGGAGAGCATTTCTGCCATGTAGCCGTTTTGGTCATTACTGCTAGAGAGAGTGAAATGAGAAATCAATTTGGCTCTTTTAAAAATTAATATAGTCTGCAGGAGCAAGCTGTGTAGGAGCTCTGTGCCTTGGACTTGGCAGCACCTCAGTGCCCAGCTTTTCTGGGCACTGCTGTCAGACTGAAAATCATCCTTTAATGCGTACAGAAACTTCTGATTTTGGAGGGAGAGTTGTACTGGAGCAATCCCTGTTTGTGAAAAATATCACACCCTAGAAAAGCAGAAGTAGCATCATAGCAATCAAATGTGGGAGGTTGTGGGGTTTTTGAGTTGTTTGATGTCTTGAGGAGGTCAAGGTTTTCCTAAGTGTCTGACCCTATATTTAGGAGCTTCCATAGGTAACCTAATTTCTCCAAAAGCTGATGAACTCTAACTCTTTCTATGTGTGTCACCAGTTGCTGCTGAGCCTCTGAGTCAAATGTGCTGAGGTTTCAAAATAGAATCATGAAATCGTTTTGGTTGGAAAAGACCTTTAAGATCATCAGGTCCAACCCTTAATGCAGCACACCCCAGAACTACATCCCTAAGCACCACATCTACACATATTTTATATATCTCTAAGGATATTGCCTGGACAGCATTTTCAGTAAAGAAAATTCTCATAAAATCTAATCTAAAAATGTGACCTCGCACATTAAGTGCAATAGCTTTATATTTTTTTACATCCTTCCATCATGTCAGGTTAAGTGAAGAGTCTGGCCCAGGGACAGGTTTGGTAGGATGAGGGTCATGAGCTGAAGAAAGAGAGAAATGAGCTGAAAAAGGGAAGGAGTGATGGAGAGGACATTGGCAGTGTGAGGCTCCATGAAGAGGACATCCTGCAGAATCACTCAGGGGAGAAACCTCGGCAAGTGGGAAGGATCCTGGTGGTGTGCAAGGAGGAGCAGGAGCTGGGGTTGTGCAAAAGGTGAAAATGAGCCTGGAAGTCAGTAGTGTGGTGTTGCCCAAGCAATGGCTTAGTGGCCCAAGATGAAATCCTGACAAATACATTGAATTGCTAGGGTAATATCAAAGTGTACAACTAGTGAATCAAAGATGGCTGGAAGAGGGAGATGTCCTTGGACTTCACTTCTCCTTCTTGTCTATCTTCTCCTAACAATAACTTCCTGCAGCTGCCTAATTCCATTTCCACAATTTTTATTTTTTTTTAAAAAAGAGCAGGAAAAGCAGACTTTCCCCTCACAGGCAATGAAACACTCTCACGTGCTGGATCACCAGGCGGGTTTCCTATACTTTTAATAGCCATTAACAAAAACAGATTCCCCACTTCCCCTTCAAGCCTGGCTCCACTAAAATTAGTGCTTTTCTCTTGCAGTTATTCAGAAGGGAGGCAGTGCCTCCCACCGTGGCCATGTCTGCTAGTGAGGAGCAGCTTTGGGGAAAAAGTTAAAGCTGCAACAGTTATTAAAACAAAGACCAGTTGGGTTCCTTTGTTTGCTAAATTTGTTTCCAGATTTGAGGTAAAAATCCACAGGAATTTGGTAGAAGCTGCCTTCTCTGCTCCTTCCTATCGTCAGGCTTTCTATCTCTCCACAGGGCACAGAAGCATTGCCCTCACCTGGGTGGTTAATGCAAAGCTGCTAAATTCAGTGCTGGGTTCTTCAGCCAGGCTTCCTGCAACTTCCCAGAGAGAAGCCTTTTGATTAAAAAATTTAAAAAAAAAAAAAAAAAAAAAAAAAAAAAAAAAAAAAAAGAAGAAAAGAAAAGGGAAGAAAACAGCCCACTGCAGTGGGGAGCAGCTGCACCAGAGGGGGACTTTTGAAGATGCAGCTCACACCAGTGGTGTTTCTGCTGCTGGAAGAAAAAGAAACACAGGTGTCAGTTCTGCCTACGTGCCTAATAGTTGAATCTAGTTAAAAAAGGATTGGTGTGGTTTTTTTTTTTCATCTTGTTCAAAGTGGTTTAAAAATAAAAACCTGCTGCTCTCAGAGCTGAAGGAAAGGCAGTAGTTTTACAGGGGTTTAACTGGGAGAGGGATGCTCTTATCTGGTATATGCTCTTCCCCACTTAATAGCTGCAAAGCAGGTGAGTTTCCAGCTGTCCCCAGCCCCCAGGGCAGGGGGAAGTGCTGTGGCAAAAATTTGTCTTAGATCAGCCTTTAAAATGAAGGTCATAATTGCAGCCCAGCTGGTTGAATCTGTACTGAAGTAAAGTTGTGGATTTCTTTTTTCTTTGCCTCTTTGGAGGAGTATAGCACAGGAAAGAGGAGGAAGAGAAACAAGGAAAGCTCTTCTCCTGGGGGATGGAGCAAGCTGGATGCAATGGAGGGTGATGCTCATCTCCCTTGCCCAGGAGTTTAGCAGTGTCTCAACATGAGGAGGTTTGTTTTGGAGAGAGTAAGAAATACATTTGATTTAGATCAAGCATTGCTAAAAAAATCTGGGCAAATAGGTGGGAAATTTCATTTTGAGCTGTAGGAAAGGGAGATCAAGAATGATGCTTCGCATGAACTTGCTGAAGGTATTTAGGGGTGGAAAAGTTTTGGGAAGGGAGTGTCTAGGAGATGAGTATCTAAAAGATTAGAGGAAAGAAATGAGGTGCAAGACTGTAGGATATGCTGGGAAAGGAGAGTTCTTTAGGGTGTTTAGACCTCTGCTCTTGGACACTTGTTAAATATGAAGTGCTTAACAAGGATAATTAGGGTAGTGTGTATTCTTCCACATTTTCCTTTTAATTAATAAAAAAAAAATATATGCTGAGATATAGTAATTTCATAATTTGGAGATGGAAAATGCTGCATTTCTGATGATTAAACTTATGTCAGACATTTGTAATTCAAAATGTAGCAGGCAAAGGTTTACTTATCTAAGAAAGAAAATCTTTGGTGAGTTTGGATGTCCTGACTGTACTAAGCTATTGAACGTATTGGAAGCAGTACTTTTCTTTTTTTTTTTCATTTCAAGAAATCATATAATCAATTAAAGACATTTAGAATTAGGTAACTATTACTGATCAAGGGAATATAATTATACTTTAAAATGTAGATATGTAAATATCACATCAGTGAAAATTCAATTAAGAACAGAAGAGACCAAATGTTTGCCCAGCTCAAAATCCTGTTCCCATGAGATTTACATGTGTGTGTAAGGACAAGTGATAGGGCAGTGAGCTTCACTTAGTCTTTAACTCAGGAAATTACCAGATTGTCTTGTAGTATTTCTCTGACCCCGAATGTTTTTCGGGGGATGGCAATGGCATGGATGGTGAAAATAAACAAAATCTAGTAAATAAATAAATAAAAATAATAATAATTAAAAAAAAAGTTGTGGAAAATTTCAAAATCTCAAGTTGAGAAGGGAAAAAATGTTTCAGCTCAGAAGCAATTTTCTCTTAAAGGTAAAAAATTTGGATCTACTCGACAGATGATGGTTATAACTGAGGATTATTTTGACATGCGTTGGACCATGTGAAAAATCAACTTCTGATTGCAGAGGTAGCAAATCCAGCAGTTGAAAGAGCCTTTTGGCTCATTGCAGCTATATTCAGGATGATCATTCATGGAGAATAACCCTTCTTGCTTGGAGGGGTTGTCTCACCATGCCCCTACTGTAGGAATATCTGCATACCATGGTGCCTTCTGTAGGGTGATGGGCTTTGACCAAAATATAAAATCCACCAATTCATCCTGGACAAAGTGCTCAGAAATTTTTCCAGTACTCTAATTTATTATCACCCTAATGAACACTTATTCTCTGCTTGACAGTCAGTTTTCCTGTTTTCTGGTAGACAAGAGAGCCCTTGCCCCCAGGCTGCTCCTGCAGCTGGCAGCCACAGGAAGAAGCAGAGGCAGCAAGGGCTGAGCTGGCCCATTGCACCCTGATGGGGTTAACCCACTGAGCTGGGTCATGGGAAGTTCTCTTCACTGCTGCTTATTATTCTTCAGTTGATAGACTGACTCAATTTACAAGACATTTCTTAGAGGAATTCTGCATGAGCCAGGACGCTTATTAATAATTTGGAAATATCTTTTATTTCTTTGTTCTCCTGCCCAGTGGGAGTGTGGGCTGTGAACTGTGATGAAAAAATGACTTAAACCCATTTTTTAAAAACATCACCAGGAGTATATGTGTACATGTATTTGTTTTGTGTGTTCTATGTTTCCTTCTTCCAGGTTTTAATTTTGGGGCAGCATTTGTTCGAGTTTAGTATTGCCTCCTGCCTGAAAGCATTTAGCTAATACCCAAAGTGCATGCATCAGGTATGGCCTAAAACAAATTTGGATAAATTATCAAGACAGAATAATATGATTTAAAAAAAAAAGAGGGTTTATTATGATTCCGTATTTTATATTTGCTTTCCTTCTTATAGGGCAGGAAACTGAGAACATATAATCAATTTTCCTTGCAGTAAATTTTTTTAAGGGAAAAAATATTGAGCTATATTTAGGAGAGTACAATACTGAAAATATCCTATTTTTATCCAGTTTGAGGGACATTATCACCTTGATCTCTACAGTGAGTTTAGGTTGCTCCATCCAAAAAAAGATAGATTGTAGTGGGAATAGACATGGTCCAGAGAAGGATAAACACCATCACAGATTCATGGAAATGCACAATAAAAAGGATTGCCCTGGGTAACAAAGAAATTGTGTAAGGATATAGAAAATAAAGAATGATATGAATAAGTCAAGTTCCTTTCAGTGAATAATGTAATTTGTTTTAATAACATCTACTGAAAGTTTTTAACCTATTGAGAAGATATTTTTGGACAAGAGGTTGTCAAGGATTCAAGAAAGGACAAGTCAGTTTTGGTGTAACCATTTTTCACTCATTACACTTAAACCAGGTGTCCGTATGGGCTCTTATGCTTCACCACCTGCTGAAGCCCTCTTAGCAGCAAACCACTGCTGATTCAAGACCATTATCATGGAGGGCAGTGGATGGTGCATGGTGTTGTGTCCTTGGCAGAGAGGAACAGGAGCAAGAACAGGTGAAATAAGAAATCCAGGAATCATTTCTGGGTATTGGTATGGGGCTCTTTGCAGGACCTGGCCCGGTCACTGCAGGCAAACTGATCTGAGATGTTAAGAGGAAAGTAAATAATTAGCTGCCATTCATATTTTCCATCCCTGGTGAGTTAGTTTAGAAATCTTGGGACTGGATGTATAACTTTCCCCTACTCCCATTAGCAGTTCTTATGTAGCTGTGTGTGAGGAGCCTCTGCTCCCCTCCAGGTGCTGTTTCTCCAGGTTCCCTCCCAGCATCACATCCGATTTTTTCCTAATGGTGTTTTTGCAAGTGTTGAAAATGTTTCCATAGGTTCTGTAATATGGTGCCCTCTTGTGACCAACCCAAACCCAGTAATCGCACACTCATAACCAAAATGGGTAGGATGTTGGATTACATGTTGTAATCCGCCTTGATTTGCAAAAATCTGAAGTCAGGGTGACGGCCATGGCTCTGCCAGACTCCTTTACAGCTGGGCTTGAGCACAATAATATTTTGCCAGAGGTAAATAAAATTACAGAGTAACATAAATGGGATCATGAAATTTTGCACACAAAGATAATCAAAACTTTATCCATAGCTGTATACACAGAAAAAGATCTTGTTCAGTTTGTACTGAAATTTCAATACCTTGCCCATAATACTAATAATGGAAAGAAAAAAACAAAAACACTTTATATGTCCTTTCTCTCCATCCTGGACACTAACACGTGTGATTTGGTTGGGGAAAAGAGAATGAGGCAAAGAAATGCACAGAGGAATTAAGAAAGCAAACTGTGAGGTCACATTTTAATGAAACTTTATTAATGGATTCCTTTTTTCCTCTGCATCAGGTGAATTATTACATTTATGTGTAACACTCTGGCTTGTGCACTCCCCTGTGTGAAGCTGAACTCAGTGAGGCAGAGGAGACCCAATGGGTCTGGCAGAGAAGAGAGAGGTGGCCAAGTGATGTTGTGATGTCCTCGGGGACAACCAGGGGCAATTGTACCCTGCAAGGTGGGGATGACTGAGCAGGAATGAGAGCTTGGGCCCTCATATGAGCCAGCATCTACTATGGAATAGCTCTGGGGATTTGATACTCATATTAAAGTCTACATTAGTATGTATTTAGGGCTGTGCCAACCATGCCAGCCCCATTAGGGAGCTGGGATGAGCTGATACACACTACCTGTTGTCCACATCTTGTTCTGCTGTTTAGGTGCGTGGTGAGACCAGGAAAATATATATGGGATATAAATACAGGGACCCTTTCTTGGGAAATTATTTTTTAGGGTTTAATTGCTTTTGGTCTGTGATGAACATGGTCAGGGAATCAAAGGGAGGAGTGTAATCTGTTATCTCCAGCTGTCCAGACTTGGGTAACCTAGGGGTCATCTGCACTTTTCCTGCTGTGGCATCTAGGATTTGAAGAGCACATGGCATGAGCACAACTGAACAGGAAAAGAAGATGGCACAGAATTTTCAAGAAAGATTTCTCAGCTCTGAAATATGCCAAAGTTAACTCAGTGTCCCACAAATTCCCTACACTGCTGTCAGTCACTGCAGAGAGATAAATTGAGGGCAGCAAGCAACAAGATGTACATTTTTACTGTTGCTATTAGGATTTTAAAGCAGTTGTGTAATTGGGATGATTTGCCTTGGATGAAGTAAAAATGGATTTACTCCAGAGGATTTCTCATTCATTTTTTCTTAATTGTAGTGTCTCTCTCCCCCCACCCCCCATGTGTTATAAAAGTAGGTAGAAGCAGGGAAGAGGAGTTATTTGGAGTTGAAACGAGTTCTCTGTTTCTCACATAGACTTCAGCTTTTCATGCCTATGCCACTAAGCTGTGATCTGAGCCTACAGAGTTCCCAGATTGGGACTCTTTGAAGTGGAGTTCAGTCTCACAAATGAGAGGCAGCAGCATAATTGTACCTGGTTTCACATTTGAGACTGAAATTTCAAAGATGTTCTCTGCCTGGATCTCAGCCTTGGTCTTCTCTCAGTGAGATTGGATAAGCTTTTTTTTTATTTTTTTTTTTTTTTTTTTTTGAGTTTGGTTCCTGAAATATTTGGGATTAGATAAAAAACCACAAAACAGACTGACCTTACTGATTTTTAAAGTTTTAAGTTTTCCCAAGACTCATCCTTCTTCAAGGTTTTGACAGCTTAATTTACAAGCTTGCTAGAGATGCATGTTGATATGGGAATTTTCCTGAGTATGATGGTGTTTTATTTTACTGGTACAAATGTAAAAGTGCTATATTGGTGCACCAAGTGCAACTTCATGGAAGTGATGAGCAATTTAAACCACTTTTTGCATAATAAAGCCCATTTCTGTCATGTTGCACTTACTTAATGTACCAATTCAATGTGTTGCACAGCATTTTGCTAAATTTCAGTAAATCACTGATTTAAGTTTTCTTTTCAGCCTCTCATGTGGAAAAAAAAAAAAAAAAAGGCTGGAAATGTGGAAATGGTAAAAAGATTATGACCTACAGTGCCAGAAAGAAAAAGATTGGATTCCAGTTGTCTTCTGGAATTGAAGGCTGTAGCATGGTTGTTAAAGGCAAGATGTGCTCTGTCCCCTGTTGCTCCCTTGCATCAGCATCACAGCCTTTAACAGACTTTTACTTATTTCTGCACCACAGAGTAGCAAGGCTAAAGGAAAAGGAGTTGCTGGTGGAGGGCATGTGGATTGAAGACAAATAAGCAGGGTGGTGGCAGGAAGCTGTGACAAGTTGCAAGTGCCAAGGTCTACAGGAACCATCCCTGTGGATCAGCTCTCACTGAGGGTGGGGTGAAGGTTTGGGTATGAAAATGGGTTTCATTGCTCTTCACCACTCATGCTCCTTCCCTACCTCTCTCTAAACCAGTTTACTGAAGCATCAAGGGACAGGGAAAGAGAAGCCTTCCCTGCTTTTTCTCCCCGAGAAGCAGCTTAATATCAAAACAGGTTTGGCTTCTGCTCTGGGGAGGGAATTTGAGGTTCAGGTGTTTATGGGTACATGCTGTAAATACCAAATAGATGCATTGCAGTATGTCTTGAAAGATGATCACTGTATTAAACTCATCATCACAACATGATGCTTTTCCACCTGAATCTGAGATTGCATCTGTCTGGGTACATGAGTAGGTTTCCACTGGGGACTGATTGCTTTCATTTTGCATTATGGTCTGTGTGGTTAAGTTTTAGAACAGTTAGGGAGCATGTGTGGTCTTAGCATTTGCTGAGCATCTATTATCTGTGCTTTTCTGAGGAGTAAACCATACCTGCCCCAGGGACTGCTTGTCCTGGAGGGTCCTACATGACTCCAGTTGTGCAGATATTGTCCCAGTGAGTCAATAATCCTACAGCACTACTAAGTAAAATGCAATTTCTCCTCTCATGAAAGCAAGGTAAAATAAGTATTTCCCTAAGCCTGTGTTCATTCTAGCTCCAACTTATTCTTAGTGCTTGGTGCTTCTTGTTAATGTTTGCTGTGTGCTTCTTGTTAATGTTTTTAATTCCTTTGTGAATTTATTCCGTTCTGTCATTTTCCTCTCTGCTTCTATTATTTCCCAAAACCTCAGGCTTTTTATCTCAAAACCAGTCTCTGAAGATAGCAAGCTATGCCTGGGCTGCATCTGGCAGGATTAAGTTTTTTTTTCAAGGTCTTGGTCAAACACACAGCAGCCTGTTAACCTCAGCTTGTCCTGCATCATCCCTCGTGTCAATCAGAAAACACTTATCTTTTCAGGAAATCCAAAGTCCCCTAAGTTTACTTTCCATGTGAGATTCTCATGTGATCTATGTGCAGCCCTCGGGGCTCTGCTGGCTTCTGGGTTCCAGTGCCAATAATCATTGGAGTGACATTGACCTTGGTTCAGTCATGACACCATTCCCCTGGAGACATACTGGATTTCAGTGTAAAGTGGCAGCCTCCCCTGATCCTGCAAGCTATCAGTCACTGTGATAAGCCAGTGTGTTTTTTTCCATGTGTGTCATAGGACTGCTGTGGATAGTTCAGGTTTGCTTCTCCAGCAGGACCCTTCCCTTTGGTCCTGGAGTGTATGTGTGGGGGGTGAGGGTTGTGAGATGCACCCCTACTCCTTTCCTCACCTCTGGTTTCTGTCCACTGCGGGGCTCAGCTGGTCCCTCAGAAAACTTGTTTGGATGCTGAACAAGCAGAAGATTATTTTTTAAGAATTGTTTTAATTCTGCTGCTTCATCCTCACACATTTTTCCAAATGGCTGTGACTGTAGTATGTGCCATTGGCAGTCTGAAAATACCAGTTCTGGAAAAAATATCTTTCCTAATGTTGCAACCCTCCTGCCCATTATCTTGTTAGATGGTAAGTGCCAACCAGTTGTGTCTGATCAATATCTGCCTGGGAGAACTCCAGGAGACCCTCAGCTGATTCAGAGGCTGTGGTTGTGTCAGCAAGGCTGAGGCTGTGATGCCTTGCACTGAGGTGGCCAGTGTTGAAGGGTTGCTGGAAAGCTTGTCCTTCAGACATAAGATAAAATCCTGAAGTCCTGATTGCTTTGGGCCATTGAAAACCCCACAACAGCTTTTCTGTTTTGGGACAGAGAGTGTGATAGCATCAGGTTCTCGATTCATTTCCAGCTACAGTAATTGGCTTTGTTGGGTTGAATAGGATCATATAATGATTTGGGTTGGAAAGGACCTCTAAAAGTCATTTAGTCCAACCTCCCTACAGTAAGCATGGACACCGTCAACTAAACCAGGTTGCTCAGAGCCTCATCAAGCCTCACCTTGAGTACCTCCAAAGATGAGGCCTCAACTACCTCCTTGGGCAACCTGTTCCATTTTCCAATACCCTCATGATAAAAAACTTTATCCTAAAATCCAGTCTAAATTTACTCTTCTCTAATTTAAAATATGTGGTGCTGTCATTTCTTGCAAAGCTCGGAGGACTATTTCAGGGTATTTAACCCCAGCATAAACCCCATCAGATGCAAACTACCTGTCAGGTGCCATGGGTCATACCCAAGATCTGGTCTAGAGAGGATCTGCAGCAGGGATGAGGCTTAAAAGCAGAGCACCCAGTCCTCTCCTGGTGCCCCCGTGACATTGGCTGTGCCTGTGCAGGGCTCCATCCCAGCAGCACACGTGTCCTGGTGCAACGTGACTTTGTTTCCCCAGGAGTGAGGAGGGGTTACTCCTGTGGGACATGCTGCTGTCTGCTCTCTTGACACGACACAATTATTTTGCAAGCTTTGCTGGTCATCCTGGGTTTGGGAGGCTTATTTATCTGAAATGGTTGAGAGCAATCAAGGATTTAAATTTCCTTTATTCCCTTAATCTTAAGGATTGAGAATGATAATTCCTCTAATGCTGATTTTCATCAGACTGAGACTCATTCAGTTATCTTTCACATCTGTTCATCTGAAACTACAGGACTTGAAAAGTTACCTTTTCCTCTCAATCTGTGGCTTTAACTGACTTGAGATATCCTGAGAGTCCTGATCCTACTTTCTACCTTTCTGTAACTGTTACTGCTGACTTGTTGCATGTGGATTTCATAACTTTTTTTTCCTACTTTTTATTTGTCAGCTGTGAAACTGATTGAAAATTAAAATTTCGCTTAAAATATTTTTTTAAAGCTGAATTTACATTCCTGTTCCTTCTCATATTTTGTCACATGGTTCTGCTTTCCATAATTTCTGGCAAATAATGAAAATTCTCCTCAAAAGTGTGTGAGTCCTTCTGTTATCTTATAAACCAATCTCTCATCTCTGATAGCATGCACTTAGTCTCACCAGAGAAGCTGTACAGTCATAAATTCCTGAGCACTGATGCTAACGCAAATCTGTGTTCCTGTAGCAGGATGTAATTCCTCCAGTTTCTTTGCAAGGTTGGCACTCCAGCTTACTCCTGCTGGAAGTAAAATTGTCCCAGACTTCCTCATCCCAGACTTCTGTTCCTTATCATGGCAAATGATACCTGCTGTCTTGCTCTCTTGATGGTGCCAGTGCTCTGTTCAGGCTGCCTCTGCATGGTGAGCTGGTGATTTGGGGTCCTTATATGATACCAGTGATGGCCTGAGGATCTTTCTCCTGAGTTTCAGCTCTCAGTTCCAGGGTCAGCATCACAGTAGCATCTGCTTCCAGACACCCTGTGCATTCTCTGATGGATAAACCTTGGGAAAAGTTGGCCAGGTATCATGTCTGAAAATGCAAACTGCACTGGGGCCTTCGCATGTAATTGCACTATTCTCTTAAATTCAATCCTAGTGTTTTGGGTTTTTTTCACCCTAAACAAAGAGGCCAGCAGGCAGAGCTTCCAGGCTAAGCAAACTGGCTGTTCCCAGTGAGAGGGCTCAGTGACTGCAAGGGACATGAGCTCCCTGTCACTACATCTGCTCTCTCTGAGTACATATCTAATGATTGGATTGAAGAAAGATGTGGACAAAGAAGCTAGGAAACTGGCACTGTAAGTAGATCATTTGTCTTGGGTTTCCTAATTTCACCCGTTCTGCTCATCAGATTTTTAAAAATTTCTGCTTAGTCTCCCCCATTTTTCTGCACTGACTACAGAGCACTAAGGCTGCTCTTGTTATTTCTAGTAATCATTGCTTCTTGTATTCAGTCACTTTTGTACATGTGAGCAGATATCTGTGTCTACACTCAGAGACACATAGTGTATTTTATCAACCAGACAATTTCTTGGAAGCTGAAAGAGAGGGAGGAGCTGGCAAAGTGAACTCTGCTGTTGAAGAAATCCATTATATAATGGGGTAAATAGCTTTATGCCCAAAAGTTACAATTTTCGGCATCATTTACACTGAACACCAGCCCCAAAGAAAGGCAGATAGATAAAATGAGATGCAGTGAGGACCTTTATCAGCTGTGGTGGCAGCTATAAATCAGGCTGCAAATTCTCATCAGCTCACTGGACAGAATTCATTACAGTCAGAGGTAGCTGCATTGCTTTTTGTCTTTGATTGAGGTATGTCCTATTTAAATAAATGTTCTTGCACTGGAACAAATCACACATTTCAAAACTGAAGTCCAAGAATATTATTCTTTGATTGTCTTCAGGACTAAGATAATATGACTTACAGAACAGCTAAAATTGAGTGTTTTGCTTGGAATATAATGCAGATCAATTTGTTCTTCTCTTAAGTAGACCAATTTTCTGTTCATTAATTCCAATGCTGTGTTGATGGCTTGTATTGAATATAATAGCAAGATTTACAGCCCTAACAAATCAGCACTGCTTCATTTATTCATCCTTATTCATACCAAAAGAACATGCAGCAGATTAGCCCCTGATTTTAAACTTGTTACACTTTACCAAATAATAGCAAAGTCTTTCATCTCCTACTTCCAGCTATAGAGCAACTTCTATGTGATCATCTCAAAGTTTCCCAGTTTATTAAAGTATTATGGGGTTTTTTTGCATCTAGGGAGCAATAAAAACTTAGTAGAAATGTCATTATGGGCAGTAATGTACCTTCCATCAGTTCACACATTGCTCAAGAAACAGCTACTGAGTATTAACAGCCTTAAAGACTCATTAGATTAATAAACTACTTTACCTGGGTACTGAACTTTGAGCTGAATTTCATCACTAGGTTTTTTCCTGTGGTTAGGAAGTATCCTGAGTAGCTTACTATTATCCAAATGCTTTCCTGGCACATTTAAAATGCGATTTTTCTGTCTGGTACTCAGTATGTAACTGGAAAAATTTCTGTGTTGTTGACATAGGGTGATTATTAAAGCAGTAATCTCTTTCAAAATGTTTGATAATTAGGTAATATTCTGCCTGACAGCTTGGTTATTCTTTTTATTTCTGGAATACCTGAAAATACAAATTTGGACTGTGCACTTCAGTCACATAAAAATGGTGCTTCAGCCTCAACAGCCTAAGGATATAAATGCACAAGGCAACTGGAGAACATTAACATCATTCATTTTATTACTTTCTAAGTTGTTCACATAAAGGCTTTTCTTCTGTATCTGGACACAGAAGCTGAGAGTTGAAGTTGTAAATAAGTCAGTGCTGGGTCAGACCCCAGAGGTCATCTCTTATGGTGTCTGGCCTGGGAAAAGAGCAAATGCTTAGCAAAGACATAAAAAATAAAGTGAATTTCTCAAGGTGATATTTCAGGATATCCTTCTAGTCCTCCTTCACAGTCACAGGTTCAAGGGCTCTCTGTAACTTGTCTCCCCTCAAGATCAGTAATCTGCTATGGATTTTTCTTCCATTTTTCCAATTCTTGGTGGGACACTTAGTGCCTCCCAGTATTGATTTTGGAAAAGACAGGGAGCGGGAATTCATTATTTATCTTTTCCATGCTGCTTTTAATTTTTTTTTTACTTCAGTCCTAATTCCTTTTAATCAGTTCTTTTCCAAGTTGAAGAATCTTTACTCAGTCATAAATTGTATGAAGCAATATTTTGTGGTTCTGAATATAATCAGGCATGCTTATGATGGCCCTTGGACAGCACTCCAGAACTAATGACAAAATTTTAATACTGTCAGTCTAAACAGGAACTGTCTTCTTATTCTGATCTCAAATGCAAATCTTAATCAAATTCAGGTCCTGCATTTATTTTTTTTTCTACAAGACTGATAGTGTTGTTAAAATGTAATCCATAATTAAAAGAAAGAGATGTTTTGAGAACTTTGCCTATGAGTCTGAAGGGGTGCTTCTGTGATTTGGGCACTGAGAATCATTAGTCTCTAAAATCTTGTTTGGAGAGGATTATCTGTACTGCAGCAACAGTTTGGTCTCACATAATCTGATTCATCCCCATCTCAGAAAGGGGTTGGTTTTTTTCCTTCTGTGCTTACATGTAAGACTGTGATATGTAGAAGATGAATGTTTTATTGATGATTAATGGATATAGAAGCTTTTTGCCTGCACTCTCAGAGCATTGCACAAAGATGTCTAATGACTGAGATTAGGATTATTACCAGTTCAGATATTTAAAAAGATATGGGTAAGGAGGGAGTATGCTAGGTCTGCACACCAAAATTTTGGAAGAACTGGGTCTTTGGATGTATTTCTGTCTTCAGCAGGGCCAACAATGAGTTGGGTCCATGCTTTTATGAATCCGGTTGAATCCAAACTTACTTTTGACTCACCCTAGGACAACCCATGGGTAATGTTTAACCATTCACATGTCCCTCAGACTTGTGGGGTGCACCATGAGATAGCTACAGTGAGGGTAAGCAATGAGGAGTTGCTTCCCTGAATAAAACTGGAGGCAAATGTTTGGTAGGATCCATCAGATCTCAATTTTAGTTTAGCCAGGTTGCAAAAAAAATGTAACCTTCCCCTGTGCCAAGGAGAGCTCCTGAAGCTTTTAACAGCAATATGCTTGGCATACATGCCTTATGTTTTATGCTTTGTCTGTAAGACAGTGCATACAAGCACTGATTAGACTGTAACTTCAGTTTATGACATCTTACAAGATCACAACCTTTCACTGTTGTAATGTTTTTTTCATCCTGAACCTTGGACCTTGGACCCAACCCTCATTTGAAGTCTTTTTCATACATCTACCCCAGACTTGTGTCAAGTAGGTCTAAGCTTTGGTCTGAAAACTATCGCCCACCTGTGAGGAATTCTTGTCCTTGTCCAGATGTCCTAAGTGCTGGGGTAATCCCAAAATGCAATAGGAACAAAATGACTTATTTTGCTGCATGTGAACATGGCAATTTCTTTACATGCATCTCCTTCAAGTATTAATTTCCAGGACAAATGGCAGAGCTGGAAGATCTGCACAGCATGATGTTTAAGGATCTGCTTTGTTGGAGGGTGATTTACCTTTAGGTTTCAGAGACTTTCTAGGCATCTGGCTTATCAAATTCCTACAGAGACTGAGGCACTTGGAATTCTTTAAGCTTAAGGAATGTTTTTCAACCTTATTCTTTTCTACACTATGTATATAACAAGCTGAGTATGTGCATCCAAAATAGGTCACCCACCCTCTGCAGTCTGCTCTTGAAAAGTGTGGCAAAAAAACCCAAGCACTATTCATGTTTAATGACTACTCTGGAAGCCACTTTAACATCACAGCAATGGATACATTAAAAGAAAAAAAATAATATATATATGTGTGTGTGTGTGTTTTCTTTATAGAGAAGTTCCCAACAGTACTTCTGGTTCAAGCCCCTAATTAGGTTCTACACAAAGAGACAATTTCAGAGTCCCTTAATGTTCTTTTCTTTTTCTCGTTGCAGATAATGAATTCATTTATAGAAACCAGAATGGCACTGTGATTCTGAGGAATGTTGAAACTAACAGTTCAACAATATTAATAGAAAACAAAAAAATCGTAAGTATTTTTTATAATAAGGAGCAGAATTTCACAGTTCTCTTGCAGTTGGATCAGCAAAGCAGAAAATTATTTGGGTTTCAACTTCCATGTATTGTCAAAAAGAAGCAATAAGCCAGTAATACTCTGGGCTATGCAGTGGCTGATAATGTGAAATTGAGCTTCAGCTTTTGTTGTTATTCTGCAAGCTCAGTTTCTTTCATACTACAGGGAAGTATCATATAGATGTTTGAAGCTAGTCTTGCATATCATATATAATTGAAAGATGCATAATCTTCATTTTTGCAGGCTTAATAGAAACAACAATTGATACAATTTCTGTCTGTTGGTAGTATTTTCTGCATTCCTCCATGCATTTTTTTTTTTTTTTTGAAGTTGTGGATTTGCTCATTTTTCTTGTCTAATGGCTAAAATGTAATTTCAGTGGTGTTAATGAATATTATTGATGAATATTGTGGATGGAATTGCATATGAAAGAAACCCTACAAAATTATCAGGAAAAGAAGTTAATAGATTAATGAAAATGAATGAGAAGACAATAAATTGTAGGTGATACAGAGTATGATGAAAATGTTTTTAGCATTGTTTTTTATATCAGATGAAGTCATCATTGTGTCAGAAGTTAGGACATAAAATATCAGGGTGTTTTCAATATGTCCTGTAAGAAGTTAATTTCCAAAGTAATATATACTTATCTTTGCTCCAACACTGAGATATGAATCCCTCCATCCTGTTAAAATACTTACTTATGCAGTACCTAAGATTTTGATTAACTTGAGGTGTTCTTGTTGTGCTGTATCATTGCAAAACTAGAAAAGCAGGGGATGGCTCATGTAGGCTTATCTTAATGACCCAAGACCTACAGAAAATAGCTTTAGAAACTCAAAACCTAAAATCTACAAGAAAACTATAAAACCGCATTCCATGTTGATTTTATTTTGCAGCATGTGCTTATGACCTATAAAAAGCTCAATTACAGTATTCTTTTTTAATAGAGAGAGACAGGGAATTTATCACTGAATTATTATTCCAGGCCCCAACCTTAAACTTCACATGCTGCATTCTAACCTTCAATCTTTGCTGCATCACATAAGCAATTCTCTTTACCTGAGTATAACCCTTTCTTTACAGTTCTCCTAAGGATAGGGGATTGAGTTGGGTTCTTTTAATGTCAAGGTCTGCTGAAGTCAAACGGCTTCCATTTGGCCACTGTTTATTACTCGGGTTTTTAATTTTTGACATTTGTAAGAAGAGCACAGTGTCACAAGATAATCCCACCTTTTCATGCAATGACCTAACTCCTGTCTGCTCTACCTTTGCTCCTCTTTCCTCTTGGCAAATCAATCTGCAGAAAGTCACTTCCACGTTAATGCAGAAAGTCCTGATACAAGACCAACTGTTACACCTCACCCAGGCACATTCCCTTGTCAGAAAAACCTGGACTAGATGGTCCCTTCCAACCCAAACCATTTTATGATCAGTCCCTTCTGCCTTTGTCCATCCCCTGAGCTCCCCACTTACCACCTCCAGCCTTGCTGACCTTCTGGTGGGATGCTGTGCATTTCCCTGCAGCCCAAATTCTGCCCTTCCAGTCTGCTGCTGGGGAAGCTCTCAAGGATTTGCAGCTAATTTTTTGGGTAGGAGAATAAGATGTAAATGGCAATGGATGAGCAGCGTGTTAGTGGCACTTCTCTTTGACCTTGGTGCACCAGCAATGTGCTATATCCATACACATGGAAAGGAGAAGGGATGTCTGCTCTATACAAATCGTAAGTGGAGCAGGGAAAAGGTAATCTGACAAGTTGGAGATATTTTGGCATATCTTCTTGTAAGTAAGATTTTCAGTGCTGCTTTTTTGCAGAACCTGGAAAGGTTCGGAATGTATCTGGAGAGCTGTGTCACCATAGCATGCCAGTGAGGTTTTTTTAACTGGGGAAAATGGGATAGTTTTCCTCAGTATTGCCTTAATCGAGGCAGATAGTGTTGTCGCCTTATAATAATTTATTCCAATAAGTATTTACAGATTGCTATCTCCAGCACTCTGGCCAGTGGTTGGAGGGAATGAGAGGGAATGGATAAATTAACGTTTATCAGAGTTTTCTACTGCCTGCTGCCCACAGCTGCTCCATTACCCATTATGCAGTAGGTATGTAAGGGAAATTCTGGGTTTTTGAGGTAGCTGCCTGATCTGAGTCCCAGTGCAGTTATCCTTTCTCTTATGGGAGCATGTATGTGGCTACATAACATTTCTGCATTTTTAAAAAAGATGCAATGTATTCTTCTCAAGATACTGGCAGTATTCTTCATTGTTAGAAGGATGATCGTGGCAATTAGTTAAAGATGTTATTGTAATGAAAACTGAAATACTTTTATTTCCATATCTGATTTATTTTCCAGGTCTCCCTAAAGGCTATTCGTTATGAAGTGTCACCTGACCGGGAATATGCACTTTTTGCTTATGATGTTGAACCAGTAAGTAAACAGACTCAATTTCAAACTATACAGCCAGTGGTGGGTTTTTGTATCTGTTTTGTTTTGGTTTGGTTTTGTTTTGTTTTCCCATTCTATGCCAGTAAGAATCTATTCCTAATTAATTGCATCCTATGAAACAAAGAAAGAAAACCCCTCACTTGGATGTTCTGAGTATGTCATGCTGCCATCTAGTAGAGGAGAAAGGTATAAATTACTCTGTAGAGGAAACACTGTCATTGCCAGGATTTTATAGTCTTTGGAAGGGGGACTGTAAGGACATGTCTTTGCTACAAGGATTTCTATTCCTCTTCTGTGTAATGTTTTTTCCATCGTGCCTTTTTCAGTCACACCATAAATTTCTTTGCAAGAACAAAGAGCAACTGTCAGTGTCTCCCACAACTGAAATAATACATTAATTATGGTGTCACCGTTCCCAGTGCTGCAGTTAGGGTTGAGCTATCACTTTCATTAGAAATCCTTTTCCTCTGAGGGTTAGGTATAAATCATTCATAAGAATTCACCATTGGATTACAACTGGGTTTTAGATTGGGGTGAATTTGCAACTAAACTTCAAAAGAAAAAGGCGTAGTGAGTCGTTTTAAAATTATTTCTAATGAAATAGACAATGAGAAGCAGTTTTGAGATATGAATAATATTGATTTTCTGTTAAAATTCTTCTTCTGTAAGTCCTGAAATGTTTGAATGATAGCTATGCTGTAGTACTTGAATAAACTGTAAACCCCATACATTCTGTTTCCGTAATCTAGAACTGCATCTACTCCACAAAATGAAAATAATTCATTCACCAGCACCAGTAATTCTTCTTCCAAAAAATAAATCAAGTTTCAGCTGCTAACCAAGGAAGTTTGGTCCTTTAGATAGCAGAGGTTGTGGCTCTGTTGCTCATCTGATTTCTGTGCTGTTGTCTTTGCAATTATTCCTGACTCGCAGTGGTATACATGTCAGGAGAACCATGTCTGATGTTAGAAAAAGTTCAAGTAAAACTGTATCAGAAACTCTGAGGGTAAATCATACAGACTTGTTGCTGGGAAATCGTTGTTGGTACAACTTCACTTAAAAGCTTAGCAGATTTCTAGACAGAGATGGATGTGCAAGTGTTATGGCTGCTTGGCAAGTAAAAGCCTTTCCCTGAAAGCCCCCCTGCCTTGTCTGCCTGAAGTGTTTTGTGAAATTCAGTTCTTTTAGTGGAGATTGGCCTTTGGCTGTGGCAGCCCTGTGCTGACACTGCTCAGATGCATCGTGAGAAGAGCCCTGAGCAGCAAGGGCTTCCTCAGTTCCTCTGAGAATAAGAGAAAAATTCCTTTAACAAGAAAAATTATGAGACAAAAAATTCCATTCATAAAAAGTAGTGAGAAATTTCTTTTTCTGTTCTCAACCTTTACCCACCAGAAGGGCCTGCACATTGAGAAGATCTGCAAGAGGCAAAGTTACAGAAGCTTTTGCAGCCCAGACTTTGTGTTCTGCCTGCAGACAAATGCTTGATGCAGGCAATGGAGGAAGAGAAGGATGAGAATGGACCTCCATAGCTTCCTGATGCATTTCAGTGCATGCTGATCTGTGGGTTTGGGGTACAGGCAAAACACAGGGGTTTGGTGCTGTAGATGCCTGGCTGGAGAAGGGAGCAGGGCACAGCCAGGTGCTCCACTCCTCACACCATGTCTTCTTCCATAAAGGAAAACTTGAGGTGACAAGCTGGAAACATGACCTTTGGGAAGATTTTGGGATGTGACTAGACATACATCTGTGTGAGCCAGCACTGCAAATTGATCAAGTGTTCATATAGGAGAGTATGAAAGCAAGAGTTCCTGAAATAGTCTTCTGAAAAAAACTAAACTAAACCAAACCAAACCAAACTAAACTAAACTAAACTAAAAACCAACCCCCCTCCTTTACCTTTAAGATTCATGGTTATAAAGGATACAAAGTTTTTTTTGAAGAAGCATACTAATAGAGGGGTAGTAAAATTAATTCTTGAGTATTGCATTTAAACCATGATGGGTGGCTCTTTATTGAAGTTGTAATAAGTGTTAAATTTCTTATTCAACTTTCTTCTCACTTAGTATGCAGACTGTAGCTACAAATAATTGCATGTTAGTTAGATTTCCACATTTTCTACATTTCAAACTGTATTCTTGGACAAAATTCAATTTTTTTTTCTTGCAACACAAGAAATAGAATTAGCAAAGCCTTGGGCAGTTGTCCTTGTTGCAAAGTCAGAAGGAAATTTTTTGGCAAGGAACATTTAAAAAAAATTCTACAAGCACTTAGAAAAAAAATCTTGAAGTTATTGTGTACTTAATACAAAGCATTACTTTTTTGTTTTTTTTTTTCCTTTTAAAAGTGAGTTGTGCTGTCTTTGACCATTTTTGGGTATGGATGTTTTCATTTTTTTTATACAATACAGATATGCTTCATATACATATCTGTGTAATATTATAATATACATTGTATGAATTAATAATTTATCTGAATTTTAATATGCATGGCTTCAGCCTCTTTTTAATACTGATGCAGAAGAATCATAATAGAAAAGCATAGTGTGTCACTCCAATTGAGTGAAATATTTTTAAGAAAAATGCTACAAAGACAAATGCTACATTTCCTGAGAGTAGAAACTTCCTTCTAAGTTTTTTGTGTTTATTTGCATGGAATCATTTGTGCTCAGTGTTTGGTCTGGGTAGCAGTGGTGACACCCACATTAGATTAGCATGGCCCTGAATTGACAGATGTCTGTTTGCATTGCAAAGATACTGAAGCAACTAATGTGTATTTTCCTGTTGTATCACTTCATTATCTTAGAGGAGGATGAGCTAAAGCCTGCTCCTTAAAATATATTTCTCCCAGGAAGCTTGGCAGGTGGTTATGAGACTGGTGTGGGTACATTGTGACTATCTGGACTGTCAGGTTTAATTCTAAATGTTTTTTCTTAAAGTGGTTATATTTACAGAAGTTTAATCTTTCAGGCAGCAATATTCTGGGTAAGCCTTCTGCTAATAGGGAGCTTTTCTATCCCTGAACACAGAAGATTAGATCTTTTTCTGGAAAGGTCATAGGGAAGGCGCCAGGCTTCTGTGTCTGAAGCACTCTTGCAATTGTTCTGTTGTTTGGTTGCATTTGGTTTTTAGAGTACAGCAAGGTCCAACCTGAGACTGAAACCACCAGATGAAGTTTTGGGAAAGGTCTGGGAAATAAATACACCCATAGAGAAATTTGATTGTAAAGTATCCTTCCACAAAGCAGTGTGTGGGACTCTGGCTATTGGGCTCAGTAAACCTGAAACACAGAAGCAAATTGGGGTTTAGCTCCAGTGTCTCAGCAGAAAGGATGGAGAGGGTCAAAGCTGTCTCTGGTGGTATAAGGTCAAAGCCAACCTTGCCCTGTGCATGGCTTCACCAGTATTGCTGGATGAGCTCCATGCTCCCTGCCCCACCCCCCAGAGGAACACAGAGTTCTCTGGTGATGGGGCTGGAATCATGTTTCTGGGTCTCCATGGTCTCAAAAAGGGATTTCCTTAATAGCCAAGTGCCAAACTGCCTCTTCAACTCAGTAGTGTTTCTGTGAGTGGGGTAATGATAATGATGAGTAACCAAACACCATGGGCTTGTGGAGCTTTCTGTGGTCATAGGAGTTAGCCAGTGGAATTTGTACAATGGAGATAAAAAAAATAAAGGAAAGTCAATGAGAAAAAAAGTTATTTTCTTGTGTGACATGGTGAGGCATTAAATAGGTAATATGTATTTGCCCTTATTATGGATAGCTGTTATTATAATGCAAGAGGGGAAATACTAAGTGTTCAAGGTTCTTCTTAAAGCTGTTTGTTTCTCACTTCCAATTTGCCAGTCCATTACTGTGTTTAAGCTAGTTAAGAGCAATTACACAGAGGAAATTCTGGCTGATTAATACCAAGCAAACTGTTCAAAGTCTTCTGAACAACAATTAGGGCTTAGAGACTGCTATGGTTGATGCAATGCCTGCTATTACCTGTTTTGAGGTTAAAGGAATGCATTTTTATAAGGCTGAAAACTGCAAAGAATTAGTCATTGTTATAATTAGAGCAGGCCAAACTAATTTGATTTAGTTTCTATGGTGAGATGAGGATTGCTTTTTCATCCTTCCTCTTGCCATAGATGTCATGGGCATGGTGGGACCAAAGAGACATTAGAAGGACTCAGTCCAAATCCTGTACATAGTGTTTAGATCATGAATGAAGCAAAAAAGCATTTTATGTGGGAAGCAGCATATTGTTATTTTTGTTGTTGCTACTATTTTTTACTATTTGTCCAAGTTGCATTGTTGGGTGGAATGAGCAGGTTTTGTGGTTGTCGTTTCATTTACAACCTCCCACTGCTCTAATTAGTCATGTAAAAATTTAAATAATTTAACTCATTTCAAAAACACTAATGAGTATAAATATTTATGAATCCTCACAATGTCCTTTTCAGTTAGGTGAGAACTACTATGATAAATTTGCCTATGAAAATTAGACACTGTCATAATTATCAACAGTAATGCTGCTAATATTGTAGCTAGGATGTTTATTATTTAATTGAAATGGATATACTGGTGCTAGAAATAAGTTTCCATAAACCTGTTTTCTTTCTGTGACAATAAATATATTTCACATTTATTTCTTTTCATTCCCACCCAATGTTTTTTCCAGGGACTATGAAAATGTATATTGATTATAATACATAATGTAAGCACAGATAGAATATTTGTACCATAAAATACTACTACCTGGTTTTGTGTTTTGTTTAATTTTTCATGTTTGTTGTAAACCAGCAGAATATTTGGGTGGGGCATTTGGAGAAAAAAAGCTTTTCTTTCTAGTTTTCATATAATTTTTTTCATATGAATGAGATTTTTAATATTTGTTGCTCATAAATCAGAACTTCTCTATTGTAAAGCTGCACAATATAAGGGCAGGGTTGTCAATAGTCAAAGGCTAATGACTAAAGCATTTTCCAATACTATCAAGCCTAAAGCACTGAAACTTTGTTTACTTATGAGAATTAGATACCTGCTTTTAGGATAAATAACTACAGTTTCACTTCCTACATAAAAAGGAAAAAAACATTCCTGATAATCTAGTTTCTATTAAACTATTTTTCTGTTACTGAATCTCTGCATGAGTGTACTTTTGAGTAAAATATCTCCTCTTTCCTCTAGGCACTGGAGCACTGTAGTCTTTCAATTTTTCTGCAATGAGCAGAAGTCAAACTATTAATGAATCAGTGGAACCATGTAGACCAGCCACTTATTAAATCTGATTATAAGCTAAATCTTGGGTATTTGTCATTAAAATAGCATTGCCAGTTGCTTCCCACTGGAATATATATTACTAATACAGTTCAGCTAATATTTCAGTGAAAAGCTCACAGCTTCTGAAGATTGCACTATTTTTATGAGTGTGCCTATATGGGGTCCTAGTGAGGTGATTCTGGAGTTCCAGGGCTGAAAGGGTCAGGGGTGGTTCTCCTTTTTTCTCCTTCTTCTCATTTATTCTTACATCCTGTTTTAAGTCATATCATTTCAACAGCCAATATATGTAAATATCCTTGTTTATTAATGTGCTTTTTATCCTACTTGTAGTGGTAAGAACAGAATTGCTTCAGCTACATTTACATAACAAAAGGTAGGGCTTGTGTGTCCAGAAGTATTGTATTAACAAGAAGGTAATGAGAACATAGGAGAGGTTAATTTTCTGGGTGATTATTTACTTTGGGTTTGAAGCTGAAGCTGCATCTATTATTTAGAGGCAGTAATTCATTTTAAAAGGAGAGTGGTTTGGCTTTTTCTAAATGAATCTGGTCTATTTAAATACTCTTCATGTGAGACTGACTATCTTTTCTAATCTCAAAACCACCATGAATAAATTCCCTGGTCTGCTGGCAACAAGACAGACAAAAGAGGATTTTCAAAAGCATCAAAGAAGGCTGATGCAAAAAACACTTCTACGCATCCATTTGGTTTGGTGGCAGAGCTGGAGGTGTGCAACTCACCCAGGACACCAGAATTTTGCATTAAATAAGCCAAGCCTGCTAATAAGGAGAGTCTGAGCAACTGGGAGATTTTTCTACCCGTGAATCTCAGTTCAGACAGAAGTAGGAGTATGTCCATCAGACATCCCAATGCACTGAATTTTTCTGTCAGGTGTTGATGTCAGTAATTGGTTCAGCCTAATTAATATTTGATATCTGCAGTGGCACAGGCTGAGAGGGAAGTTTGCCACACAACTCCAGAGGGATTTATAGGTTTTCAGAACTATTACAGTGTTGTGCAAACATTGTCTTCTCAGGTGTCCTCGGCTCTGCATTTGACATAAGAGCCCTTTCAATCACATTTTTTTTTCTGCTGTGCATGCTTACAGAATTAAAAATTCTGCTATGGGAGGGTGGATGCCCATTTTAATTGAGCAAACATGTTACCAGGTGGTGGAAATATTTATTCTTACTGCTCAGCAGTCGTCACTCTATCCAGTTTCTGTCACATTGGGTGTTCAGAATAGCAATTTTTGGATGGAGGCACAGGACTGTGGAGCAGTAATTGTTGACAAGCTTAATCCTAGACTTAACTTTTGAATGAGAAACTACAGAAACTAATTTCATGTTTGTAACTTTCAGGAGCAATTTTGGACTAACACGGGAAGAAAGGAAGTCAAACTTGTTCTTTATTTTATTTGTTCTATAGGAGCCTTGTGGTTCATTTCAAATACTTACTAAGGTCCAGCAGAAAATTTATTCCTTCATGCAGCCTTATTATTTGCTCCTAGCAGCAATCCTTCTGCTTTGACACAGCCCAGATTAGTTACAGAAAAAAATCCAGTTTAAAGAAGGTAGAGTGGGGCTAGGCACTCAGATACATGAACTGTAGGAACATTTTGGTAGTTGAGATCCTTGTACCATGGGGTAAGATTTAAAATTAAGGGTCTACCATTGTAACTGTGGGTAGAAGGAGGAAAAAACAAAACAAAACAAAACAAACAAAAAAGAAGGAATGAAGTTACATATCCCAAATCTGCAAAATTTTTCTTTATTTTCCATTCTTAATAGAAGGGAATTTATAAGCACTGAATCTCAGCAAAGAGGAAGAGGGAGTGGAGCCTTCCCGTGCTTATTTTCCATAGAGAGAGGTGTTTACACCCTCTAAATGCAAGGAATGGGTGCTCACCCCAGTGTCATGTGCTCAGCGGGGACTGTAAGTATGGGGTCACTTCAGTGTTTAAGGAACAGGTGGGGACCCTGGATTTATTGTAGGGAGTCACCATGGTCAGCTCTAGCCTGCAGCTCTTTCCTGGAACAAACAATAAATCCACATTGGGACCCCAGTTTTTAAAGTCTGTTGGCTGTGCATTAGAGGGGAAGATGTTGGTGCTTACAAAATTATGATCTAGACACATTCTTAAAACATGATGTGTTGTGTTTGCCTGAGCTGAGAGGCAAAGCTCTGCCCAGCAGGTCTTCTGCAGTCCTCTGTTCCCACATTCCAGTTTTGTTTAATGTCTGTTCCCTCTAAAGCAGTGGTCTCAGTAAAATTGCACCCAGTATCGGTTTCTTTGTTCCAGGGAGAATTGTTTAGTGTGATTATTTCTGCAAAATAGTAACTACCTGAAGTGGAGCACATAAAAAACTTGAGTATGCTTACTTCAGCTGTTGTGCCACCTCTGAGCTTTAACTATTTTGTATTAAAAACAAAGGATGAAACTCTTGCTCTTCTTCTAATAATGTAGATAAATTGAGCTAGGACTAAACTTTAAGCCCCTTGATTTGATCCAGGAAACATCAATACAAATTGCACATCCATGACAGAGTGGATGCAAAATAATATTTCAGACTTAGTTGGATGGCCTTGCTCATGTAGCAGAGGCAAACAAACTGTATCCTACAGTTATTTGCAGGCACAGATATACATCAGTAAACTGAAAAGCTAATCCACAGTTCCAGGGAAGACTAGAGTAATATCAAAAGTCAGAAATAATTAGCCTGTCATGCAAGAGCACATTGGTATATTATGTATCAGTATCAGCTATCAGCAGTCTTCCTCTGTAAATATTTTCTTTAGCAAATGAGATTTTCATCAAGCAGAGAAGGGAAAATAAAAAGACTCAAGGCAAAACACTATGAGACAAAACCAACCAATTTTTCTTTGCTTGGATGATAGCAGATTTGTCATTCTCCTTCCTTTTCTATGTGTATAGATAATCTAACTCGAACAGACAACTGGTAGAGATTAATTTTCTAACTAAATTCACAAAACATTTTTAAAATAGCCTGCAATTTATTTTTGAATAACGCATAAGTAAGGTAATTATAGAAGGTCTCCTAAGCAGTCAAAATCAGCTAGACAGTCAACATTAAAATCATTACTGTTTTCCTTCTTTTAATTCATGGGAATTACTCCTACTGAAACACAGGGGAACTTTCTGTGCTTTAAGAGGAATGAAGTGCAACTAGTGGGAAGTGTCCCTGCCCATGCAGGGGTTTGGAAATAGATTATTTTTAAGGTCCTTTCCAATCCAAACCATTCTGTGAATCTATGATTTTATGATATAGAAAGTATTGAATGAAAATAGAATGTAAGTAGGAACTAGGTTTCTTGAAACATACAATAGCTTCAAAATTACATTAGAGGTGAGTTCCTGGTTGTAGCATAATATTGCTTCCTTTTTAGGGACAATAAAAATCCCATTTCGTGCTGGGTTATGATAAGAATAGCTAGTTGTTTTATAATGGTAAAGAAAGAAATATATTAAGAATAAGATGTAAAATAGTGAAACAGCAGTGCTTTAAAAGGCATTAGAAAGCAAAATCAGAAGGAATTTAATTCTGCTGTTTAGGCAGAAACATCAGAAGCAGCCCCAGCCTGCAGGAGTTTTAATCTAATTCTTCTGATTTCTAGTATCTTTTATTTATTTCATTACTTTTAATCTCTGGAATAGGAAAAAAAATATATTTAGTGCCCTCTTCTGGAAAACTAGATGATGATATGCAGAGCACCTCAATGAAATTCCTGTATTCAGAAGTCTTCTACAAATGTTCTCTTTAGCTGAGTTACATGCCTAAATCCAAAGAGTGTGTGGCTCTGTGTTTACCCTGAACCAGCCTTTTATCTCTTTAACTGCCCACAGAATTCTGTTTTTATCAGGGTTGTGTTAAAACTAATAATTTATGTTCTTCCTTGGGCAGCTAATGACCCAGATTTGAAAATGGAATCTTCTATTCTCTCTCTTTGTTGTTTGGTTTGGTTTTTTTTTTTTGGTGGTGTTTTTTTTTTTAATACTCTGCTCAAAAAAAGCTCTGTCTTGAAAAGGAAAATTAATCAGAAGGCTTTAGTGAGATCTTGAAAAGCATGAGCCCTCAGGTTTTTATGTACAAAAGTGGAAGCAATGCTGTTGGTGGTGCTGTGAAGGGTTGTGGAGGAGGCAAGGAACAGCAGATGCTCTGTGCTTCTTCCTGTCCTGCTTGCTCTCTCACCACTTTCTGAAAAGATGTCCACCACCACCACTGTCCCTTTACCCCTTAGAAAATGACCACAGCATCACCAGGATGATAGATAAAAAGCCCCACTGTCTTATATGTGTTTTCAGTTAGTTTTTCATTATGTCAGACAATAGGAATCCCACCTCCAGTGAATTAGATCTATGTGTACATCAAGATATGGCTCAGAGTCTTCTGATCTCCTATGGAACTGAAAAAACAATCTTTTACTGAACAGAGAGCACAATTTTGGACCATGGTCCCTGGCATACACCTGGATGCTTTCATTGTCCTTTCACTCCTTCCTCATCTTTTTTGGAACAGATTCCATTTTTTAGTCTTCTCTGAGTGTCCTGAGCCTATGACCATCATTTCAATGGCAGTGCTAATTTCTTTGTATTATTCATCCTCTCAACTGCTACAGTAGAAGAAGCAATTTTGATATGCTAAGAGTAAATTTTAATAGAAAGAACATATGCTGTGGTTCTGTAGTTGCTTGTTTCTGCTGCTAAAGTGAATTATTTAAAAGTGAATAAGTTAATTATATATACAAAGCATTCATCCCATTTTCATGGCTTTATTCTCATGTAATTGCTACAAAGCCATGCCATTTGGATTGTATACTTCACCAAAAAAAAAAAAACAAAAAACCAAAAAAAACCAAACCAAAACAAAACAGGCTTTTAGAATTTTTCCACATCCAGTCTGCCCAGCTCAAGAAATGTTTCATTTAAAGGAGGCATTATCTAATGTTTCATTAAAAGCATTGATTATTAAGCATTGATTTCTCATGTTGTCCTCAGCCATCAGACTTCTAACTCCAAAGTCAATGAAGGTGAGTGTAAGTCAAGTAAATGTAGATGTGAACAGAGTAAATTCTGCATCTGCGTCAGCTACTCTGGGCTGCCTCTACAATCAATGTACTCCATGGTGTAAATCTGAGCCTAAAATAGATAGCAAAGACTGTCGGAGGAATCATACCCCAAACAGGCTTTTGGCACTATTGTCTGGCAAGAGGGTGTTGCTTCATGAAGTTGTAGGTGTAAAAAGGGTATAAGCTTGTAAAGAATTACTAGAGAGGTCAATGTCAAGGACATCCCTTGAGGCACACAATTGCAAAGAGGGTGGCTCCAAGCTGCAAACTGCAAGATTCTGGGAAAGGATTCTGGAGACAGAATATTTGTCTATAAATAAGCTAACTCTGGTTTTATTTCTGAATCAGCTTTGGACTACTGTCCAAGCCAGGAAAGTGAACTGGGTGGACTTGGAGTCTGACCCAAATTGGATATTATTATGACCATAGATATTTCAAGAGAAAGACAGCTGAATAATGCAAAGTTCTTTATTTATCTTGTACTTATATTCTTTAGATATAATACACGGTATGTTAGAATGGCAACATTAATTTTGCACTGGATAATTTAATTCTCATTTCCAAGTTTCGTGAACAGGGCCATAAAACAGGAAAGTGCAGTGCTTGGAGAATTTCAATCCAGTCTTACACTGAGCCTGCTGCAGAGTGGGAGGGGAATCAGGGAGTTTATGCCATGTGATATGAATACCGATAAAAGTTTAAAGATCAACATCAAAAATGAGCTCAGTATTCATAACCCTCACTCATAATTCTTTATAACTTGATTGGAGATGCTTCCCAGTAATCTGAGCAACAGCAAGTGCTCAAAGGCTGGTGCAAAAATCCTACCGATTGTAGCTGCCATTTTATTTACCAGATAAAAATGGAACAGTTGTCCTTTAAGTCAGTGATTGCAAGTGTTTGCTGGTGCTGCTGGTGCCAGTGGAGCACTGTGAGGGACAGGTGGCTTGGGAGGAAAAGGAGGCTTTTGTAATTGCTTGGCAGGGACGAGCTGTGTTAGAGTGCAGCAGCAGTTGGCAGATTGGATTAACGCTTCTCTAGGGGTGAGATCTGGCACATGAGCTGTATGTTAATACCTGGAGCCTAAGTTGATTCTGGAGCTGCATTTGTAACAAAAAGAGCATCCACTTTACCACCGCCATGTCACAAAGTCATAAATCCTCAAGCCGGCCTTGAAATTCCCTTTCTGCATCGTCAGCAGTATAAAGCTCTCAGAAGTGTAATTTGGAAACAAATCTTTTAATAAAGAATTATTATCATGAAACAACTGAGATGGATAATCAGTTTGTGGAATGTGAAGTAACAGCATTATCTCACAACGCTGCAGTCCATTTATTACCACAGAGGGTCTTGCCATCACATTTTATTTATGGTTATTTTGCAAACTAGAAATGACACAATTTGCAAGGGAGAAACTCCTTGGCTTTGCTGGTTCAGAGACCTCTGGTTTGCTGGCTGGAAAATCAGCTTTTGATCCCAGCACTCCCTCTGTATGTTTGTGGGAGAGATTTACACGATCCTAGCTCATGACCCTATCACAAACCTCTTGAGCTTGAGTTACAAATGAATTTTAAAAGTGGGTCCCCTTGGCATGAATGTGCTGCCCCTCCCTGGTGTTATCTTGATGTGGGATTGCTGCTGCTCTGTAGAAACCTCTCTATTTTGGGTGACCAGGCATTCATAGAACTGCACGATTGGAAAGCTGTTCTGCTTGTCCTCTAAGTATCAAAGACAAAATTATAGAAAAATACTCCTTCAGGCTCGTGTTGCAATGATTTAAATTTCAGTCCTGGAGATTAAATTGTTAAAAGACTTGAAAAACAAAGCTACACAGAGATTTTTTATGATTATCCACAATCATGAAAATCCCTTATACATAACATTTTAGTCCCTTCATCCAAATCTATTGCTAAAATTTCTTCCTAGTTCTGGAGATACCCAATTGCTGATCCTTGGTTTCCTGCAACATTGGGTAGCAGTAGAGCAGAACCTTATTCAGGCTGGTGTGACTGGGGTGAGGCACTGACCCATTTGGTCTTTCTGAGACACTGAGCACTTCCTGTTGCATCATTTCTCCCAGACACAGTTATGCTGCTGGGTCAGGATCCTTCCCCCTGCTTTTGAATTAAAATGCTTTCCTTCCATAACTCAGCTGTAATATGTTCATTCTCTAGGTATGCACCTTGCTCCCAAATGTTAAGTTAGTTGTTCTGGAATACATAGGAACTGATTGAGTGTTGATTAACCTAGAGATTCCTTATCACTTTTCCTTTCTAAGCCTATATCCTCCATCTCTGCCTTTTTTTGAGCTCCCCAGAGTGTCCTGCAGTGTCCCAGCACTCTCAGCATGCAGTTTCTGGCTGGGACCACACCACACGTGTGGCTGATCAGCTGAATAGGGTGCAGTGGGTAAGAGCATCCCAAATCAGATGTCTGATAACAGCTGCGGGTTATGTGGCTGCCAGCTGAAGCAATGCACAGGAAATGCTCCTTGATTGCATTTCATTATTTTTTTCCTAATTTATTGGAGGCACAAAGAGAAATGGGCAGTGGTCCTTGGAGGGGGGGTAGAAACAGTGCACACGGTGTGAGACTGCATTATGGGCACATTATTTGGGAAGTGATGAAGTATAAAGGGGTAATTCAATGCGGAGACAAAAGAGAATTTGCTGTCTCAGAAGAAAACAAAATAGGTCACTATCACATTGAATTTTTAAGGTGAGAATGCTGGAAAGACCTCACATTATATAGCTGTATTGATTTCTTTGATTCTTGGAAGCAATCAAGCTTCATTGAGCATAGGGTACAAAATACCAGGATGGATATTGGTGTGGGGTTTTTTTTTTTATTACTTTGAAACAAGAGGAACAGAGAGCATGTGGTTTTTCAGAGAGTTTAATGCTGGGCTGGTTACTATTGAGTGCCTGTTAATAATAAAATGGTGGTAGTATTCTGCTAAAGTAGTTGGGCTGAGGAGAACCCTGCTGACCAGTCTGTCTCCTCTGAGAGAAAAAAAAACGAAAAAACCTTAAATGCAAGGAGTTACAACTAGTGTCTCAGTCAGAGTTAACCCCTTGTGCTCTAAATCACAAATGTGTGGGAGAATGAAAGATCAGACTCTGAACAGAACTTCACCAAGAAGTTGGTGGTCAGTTACAGGAATGGAATTTTTATCCCTTTGGAGGGCCAGGGAAAAGAATTTCTTCTAAACAGAACAAAAGGGTTCAAGTTATTCATCAATTTTCAGGTCATACAACCCCAACTGTATCATAACTGATTTTGATGAAGGCAAATTATGTTGACTCATTAATTGAAAATTTAGTCTTTGATGTAGACTTTTATCAAAAATACAGAAAATTTTGCTAACGGGTTCAGTGACCTGCTTTAATTCTCCACAGAATGCCATAAAGAATTATGACACTGAGGTTTTTTAATCACAAAATTATACTTTTCTCCACTGGAAGATTCATTCACATGGTATCATAACCCTGTAAAGATAGTATTTGGCGACTGACACATAGAAGAATCAAAAGAATCAATGTGACAGGGTGGTAGTGACATCCTTCACTATGCACAGTGTGTGCTTATACCAGAAGGAAACAGAACCCCTGGCTAATGTTTGCTTGTGGTTTTATTTCTGACCTTTTTTTTCCTTCCCTTTCATGCATTGTTGGGTAACAGGGTACCAAATACATGAGCTATTTGCCAATGCAGAGCAGCAGCCTTTCTGCATTCTACTTTGTTCTCTTTTCCTCTCTTAATTTGTCAACTTCAGAGCCTGGTTAAACATTGAGGATATTAAAGGCCAAATGACAAATCATCTTTTCCTGCATGTTTTGCATCACAGCATGAGTTACCATTTAAAGGTGCCAGGACCATTTTGGAAGGTGGAGCATGTAATTATGTCAAATTTTTGGGATTATTCAGTCAGTTTGACATTCATATGTGCATTTGGGAATTCATCTGCTCATAGCCTAAGTAGGAAAATGGACTATATAACCTACTTCCAGCATATGTCCTTTTAGAGGCTCTCCATAGGAAACCCTTTTAATGGATCTGGAAGTTCCTATTCCACCAGCCACTTCTGCTCTATTTTTACTATCTTACTATGGAGTATAAAAGAGAATAGATTATAAAGACAATTTGGGTCTATTAAGAATCGTGAGGGGATCTATTATTTGGAGATATACCTTGTTGTTACAGAGTGAAAAGTGATTCCTTTTACCCAGGTAACTACTGAATACTTACATTAAAATATATTCTAAAATATTTTCATACTTTACCAGCTGTTGCACAGTTTATTTTCTGATGACTATTTAGAGTCTTAATTTTTATTTGGCATAGTGGGATGACTTTTTTTCTGAAATCTGTGATTCCTGAAAAAGAAGAAGGACACTAAATACTATAAATCCTTTATTAAGGCTTGCAAACTGCTTTATAACACAGCTTGCCCTTCTGCTCTGTCCTATAGTTGTTCCCCTTCAAAGTCTAAGTTTTATGGGAGTTTTCTAGATAATTCTTTAATGTGAATAGCACTACTGCATGAAGGACCAGGTGGCTCTATGGAGTAATTTAAAAAATGTTTGCAAAGGGTGTTTTATTTCTAAGTTTACCAAGTAAGGCAAGTCATGGGCTCATGGTAGGCAGTACATCTGTGTTTAATCTCACATCCACAAGCTTTTTAATATTTTGAGTGATAAGATCCTAAATTATCTGTTTTGATAGAACAGCCTGTTGGAAGATGAGAGCATTGGGCTGATTTGGAGACTCTTCTCAGGGCTTTTCTCCCCTCTTTGCCTGTAGAACTTCTTGAAAGGAAGTCTGCATGTGCTTCTTGGTTTTTTTTGTTGATTCAGGTCCCAGTCATGCAAACATAAAGCCTTTAGGTAAATGCTGATTGCTGCTGGTGCTATCATGCTGTCAGTCCACAAAATGGGACAGAAGATGGAACAGAAGATGGAGGTGTAAACTGAACTTTTTCTTCTGATGCTAGAGATAAATCTTCAGCAGATAGAGTAAACCTTTTATACCAGACAAAATATGTTGAAAACACATTTTACAATCTTCATATAAAAGTTCCCTAATTTCCATTTAAAAACTTTTCCTAATCCTTTGTGAGTTGCATGGGCAGTGACAAATTGAAAATAATGGTGTTCATTTCAAACTTTTAGCAAAAAGTCAACGAAGGCAAAGGCTCTATGTGTCCAGTTTGTGCCTGTGTGACAAACCAGTGAGGTGAGATACAGGGGGCTAACCAGGGTCCTGCTTGGTTTTGGATTTATGTCAAATATTTGTGCAGTTGCTTTGGGGCAAGAACCAGAGCTATGGATCCTAATTTGAAGTATATGAATAGTCACAATGAATGAATGACTTCAAATTTATTCTCTTCTTAATTAACATTTAGTTTCTGTCCCTGCTGGACTAGAGCCTGTGTCCTTGGAAATTCAGCAAGTGCTTTCAAGAAGATGTTACTCTACCATTCACACCACATTTTTTCTCTGCAGTGATATGGGACAGAAATTGCTTCTTTTTGTTTCTGTAGCTTCTAGGAGCCACAGTTTACTTGTTATTTTGGAATGTGGTGTCAGGGAAGATGTAGCTGTTCCTAGCTTGCAGGGAATTCACTTGTGTTTCTTGACCTTCCCTGGTATTAATAAACCAGAGACTCACCTTGCTGGAGGACTCTATGTATTCTAATTATTAAAAGGAGATATGATTTTGGGATGTCACTTGATGATGTCCTTGTAATGTGAACATCACAGAGGAAGAAGAAAATCACATCAACCTGGCATAAGTGTCTGCATTTTGAAGGAGAAAATCCAGTGCTTTTGCCTCTATGTTCTGATGGTAGCTTTTTTTCAGGAGGTTGATAAGGATTTAGTGTTTGGATTCAGATGGTAACAGAGAAGTTTTAATATCTACTGGATGACGTGCCTTGCATTTTTCTTCCTCTCTACTGATCCTCCCAAAGCTGTAAGCCTGTTACAGATGCCTGCAGCTACTCAGGCTTGGCCTTGAGAGTGCCAGGCAATAAGTCATGCTTGCTTGTCTGTGATGCTAGTGATATTCTTAGGATGGCCTCAGCAGAGGCTGGCAGCACCACCCAGGACATTTCATGGTTTCTTGGCATAAGTGAAAAAAAATGTGATTCTGGAAAACCAGAGATACTTAACAAAAAGAATTTTGAAAAGACAAACTTGATTATTAAATATTCAATTAGTTCCTCCTTTGTTCTCTGGGACAAGATGCTTTCGAGAGCTTCTGGAGAGCATGTGGCTTAAAGATTAAAGTAGAAGTCAAAGAAAATTATTTTTAGAAGCCTAGTTATTTATTTGGTATCATTCAGTAAAAGGATAGAAATATAAAGTGAGGGCCTGTATAAATGTGTATAAAGTTATTCATACTTGGACCTTTCACACTAGTGCCCTGACTCTTGAGTTGCTCAGCATTGCTCACCTGGGGCAAACACACTGTGAGGCACTGCATTGTCACCAGCAGAAAATCCCCAACTCTTATTAAATTGCTGACCTTGGCTCTGGTGTTGTTATTTACTACTTAGACAGTAAGTAATAAACTCTCCCCTCTGAGATGACCTGCCTTGCAAGCTGACAAGCTTCTCCCCAAGGGCCAAAAGAGGGCAAATTGATATGAAGGTGCAACTTAGCAGGTCAAACAAATGTGAGGTCAGCTTCATGCCCTAAGTCAATGAGGTTTTATTTGCTGACTGACAGGGGGCTTCCAACCCACTGTGAGATCACCCAGCATCACTCCTTGTTTTATTTATGTGGGAATAAAGCACAAAAATATGCATTATATCCCTGTTGTGTCTAGTTATAATGATGGAGAATGTCTCCAGCTGACCAAGGTGTCCTCATTAATGATTGTTCTATATTTAGCCCTTGCAGAGATCATGTGCCCCCAGTTTAATCAAAGACCTGGTAGCCATAGCAACGACACAGAGCATCTGGATGTATACGATTTGCTAAACACTGTAATAAAGTGCAAGATGAAAAGAACACACAGCAGTGTTAGGTGAATTAATGCATTGTGCTTTTCTAGTAGAGATTTTGAAGCTTTTATAAGAGCTCCCTAGCCATAAATTCTGGATTGTTTTGGGGGAAAAAAAAAAGAAAAAGCACCCTATGAACTCAGGTGACAGTTACTAATCTCTTTTTTGTTTTGTTTTGTTTCTTAATTTCATTTTGCAGGTGTATCAGCATTCATATACGGCGCATTATGTCCTCAGCAAAATACCTCATGGGTAAGCTATTTTTCAATGTCTTCATTTTAAACCTTAGCTATTAAAAATTCTGCAGAATAATGTGTATCATGACAAATGGTTTCCTCTGACAGCCCATTGCAGTGATCTGGCATTCAGCTGCAGCATCCACTGAGCCGTACATTGTACAAAATATGACATAATGTACAAAGGGAAGTCAGACTTCATGAATTTCATATTCCAGTTTTCAATTTTTTGGATAGAATATAGACACGCTGATGTCTGGCTGAGAGCCACTGCTTACCAGAGAACTCTTGGAGAATCTATTGAGGGATGTTTTGCTCCTCAAATTTGGTCAGAATTTAGGTATCCACCCTTCAGTTGTGGGGCAGATTTTCTTGATAAAAAGGCTCTCTCTAACATCCTGCATGAAGGCAGAGTGTCCCAGGATGCTGATGCTACTTAGATACATACACTCACAATTGCACTGAAGCTATGAGCCTTCAGGTTTAAAGATATTTCAGAGTGTGAGGACAGTGGACACAAACAAGAATGGCCCACAGGCTTTACAGAACATGAAAGCATATTATTTTATCTGAAGCATATGCCATGAAAAGCTAGGTATATTCACAAGTAATAAATTCCATCACACAATGCCTCTTCATTTAAGTCCCCGCCCCAATCCACTGAAGGTCTTGTTTAACAAGTTAAACCTGTTAAACCACCAGTTAAACTCTGAGGGTAGTGTTTAACAGGCACCAGGTACCCTCAGGGGATCCTTTACCTTTGATTAGTCACAGGTTCTTAAAGCCCCTTTCTCCACATTGTGGAATTGCAGGTTCCTGGAGGCTCCAACTCCATCACCCTTCAGCTCATCTCATCTGTCCTGTTTCTCTAGGATTTAGTCCATAGTTTCTATCTGCTTCTCCTTAAAAGAGAAATATTTTCAAATATACTTTTAGAACCGGACCAACTGGTCAGGAATGGAACATCAGTACACCAATAAGATGCATGTAAGGATATGATGAGATATGATGTTTCAGAGTGACATTTCCATGGCACCCATGGAAATTCATCAGTTGCATACCAAAATTCTTCAAATCATAGAAAAAAAACTAAAATCCAGGGAGCTGATGCTAAGTTGTATGTTATAAGTTTATATGTTTTAAGTATCATATTGGAAATAACTGCAGGCATGGGAAAAAGGGACAATAAAGTTTAGCTCTGCTATTTCTATAGAACGTTGCATATAGCTCTGGTTATAACCCATATGACAAGTATTTTCTATGCTTCTTCACAAGCTTATGATTTCTATACATTATGTCTAAACAGGCAGTAAGTAGACGGTTTGGATCCTTGCAACAAGTGGTAAATCCTGCAAAGTTTAGAAGCCAAGTCAGCCTAGTTTGTACACAGGGCGATCATAGGGTCACCAGATAATTCAGACTGGAAAGGCTCTTCCAAGGTCCAACCTCCTCCTCAAAGCAGGTTACTCAGAGCTTTATGCAGGTTTGGAAAACCTGCAGGGGTGGGGACAGCACTGGGCAACCTGTCCCACTGCTTGACTGTCCCCAAATGGAGAAAGTTTCTCCTTATATCCAGTCTGAATCTCCCCTTCCAGTGTATATTCCCTCTGACTTGCTCAAACCAATGTATTCAGTGAATTACCATGTGTAATTCCCTTTGGAAAAAGTTGGGGCAGGTCCCAAGGCCCTGTTAATTTCTGCATCCATGGGCCAGGTGCCCACCCCTTCAAGAGAGCAGGGTCCTTGCCATGCCTGGGTGCTTGGCATTCCCTACTTTTTTGTGTAGGGAGCAGTAGCTCCCTCTAGGACAGTGTAAGGTGGATCAGCAGCTTCCCCCTGAGCAGTCCTTAGGGGACTTCCCAGCCTAACACAGGAATTATATTTTCAGGGCAAAAGTCCTAGAAATCAGACATTGCAACACTGACATTTTTGAGGCCTATGCCCTCTTTCCAATCCAGTTTCTTTGGTATAGTAACCAGTGGGTTTAATAATAGAGAAGTACAAATTCACTGGCAAGGTGAAAACACATCCCTCAGCAGTTTTTCCCATTAAAATGCTAGTTACATTTAGGTGTTCCTCAAGGATTTGTATTGGCACTCTTGTGCAAACAAAAAAAAAATAAAAACAAAACCAACAACAAAAAAAAGCAAACAAAAAAACCCCCCACCAAACCAACTAACCAAAAAACAAACAAACAAACAAAAAACCCCACAACACAGAAGAAAATAATAAATAAACAAATCAAACAACAAAAGCTGACATAGCTTTCAAATAACTTTCAGCCTAGCAACAGAGAAACAATGCTTTGTACAAAAGATATCTGTACCAGAATAATAGATGTTTTAAAATTTGTGAGCTCTGGAGCTTATGGAGCCTCCTGCTTCCCCACAGCCTGTATCTTCTTTCTAACTCACCACAAGAAATCATGAGCTCGAGGTTAAGTTGTTTCCATGTACAGTTGGAATGTGGGCGTTAGGAGATTGCTCACCATGATCTGTGTCTGTCCCAGTGTGACACACTCCAGACTTCTTCATCTCTTTCCTTCTCTGCCTCAACCTATTGTTCTGTTCTGCTTTTATTTTTCCTTTGTTTCATTCATGGGTTTGGTTCAGGTTTTTTGGCGGGGTTTTTTTTTGTGTTGGTTTGGCTTTATTTTGTATGTGTGTGGGTTTTTTCTGTTTTGTTATTTGGGGTTTTTTGTTTGTTTATTTGGTTTTGTTTGTTTGTTTCAGTAATTGACTGGATTTATTTCATTTTTGAGAACTCCATCTTTCTGGCAATATATCTGAAACGAGCTTGTGGGCTGAAAGGGTGTTCAGCAACAGGATGAACACACAGCATGAGCACAACAGCTTTGTATCTGCAGTAACTGGGCACAGTTCTACTCCAGACAAAAAAAAAAATTAAATTAAAAAAAAAAGTAGAAAAAAATATAAGTATCATGCGTTTTGTCTTCTAGAACTGTTAAAAATTAACAGTACAGTGTTCCAGGTAATTTACTACTACTGCATGACCTTTCTTCATGCTTGACAGCCAGCTTCTTGTTCCCCCCAGCTTCAGCTGTATTGCACACTCAGCTGTGTTTCTCTTTGCTTTCCACGTTTGGCTGAGCAGCAGTGCAGGCCCTTGAGGGGCTGGATGTGTTGGAGGAGAAGTATCCAGTGTAAGAGGAAGATTTGGAAAGTGAGAAGGTGCCAGAAAGCACACTGGTGTGTCAGGCCCTGATGTCCCTGCAGCATGATGTAGTGATGGACCAGGCAACCACTGGAGAGAGGAGGGTTTGAAGGATTGCTGAAGTTCATGCTGGTAGAGGTACAGTTTATAAAGGGGTTTAGGTGGTAGCTACTTATTGAGACATGGCAATCCATATGGCACAGTGACAGTTGCATTGATCTCTCAGGTGATTGTTGGACATATGCGTGGTGGAAAGGGGGTCACATTTCCATTTCCCTGGAACATGTTCATCTGGAGTTCTGTGTATATTTTAGGGTGGTGTGGGAAGAGAGAGGAAAGGTGTAGCAGGTCAGCATGATGTAACAGGTGATGAAATACATCAGCTGCAAGTAGAGCCTCTGTTGGCTGATTGGATAAAAATCTCTTCTTCACATATATTTAACACAGAAATATTGATCTGCTGGATGAATGTGGATGAAGATTGTGGAGTACAGGAATCAAGCACCCTGACACAAGAATTAGTTCACTTTGCCTCTTCAGGTCCTTTGGTGATGACAAAATTTGCAACCCACAGGCAGCATCCTTTTTTCCCACCTGGCAATAACATGAGCAGCAAAAGCTTTTGGTATTGAGCAACTTGCCACTTCTAAAAAATGTTTTCATGCATTAGGCATCTTCTTCAAGTAGGCACCAGCTATACACCTTCATGTGTGCCAGCAGTGCCTCGACATACCTTGCAAAGGCAATGACAGCTGTGAACAAATTCACTCTCCTCCACAATATCCCTCCTACACTCCCTCGACACTCTCTCCTGGAAACAGGCTGTGACTCTGTGACTTTCCCTGGGCTCTTTCTACCCTGTTCCTCTTCCTCAGCTATGATCTGCCTCATCAGGAAAGCCAGGCAGTGTAGGCTTTGTACCCACTCATGCCCTTGCTACACCCCTGCTGAGACTAACTAATAAGGAAGCCAATTAATCTAATCCATGACATCATTTTTTTAATAACGTGACAGTAATCTGCCAGCATATCTTGCTTTTTAAAGGGAAATTTCTAATTAATTTTTGCTGTGTTCTGCAGGCTCCCCAGATTCAGTGGGTGATTGAAGTCCAAAGGGATTCACATGAGTGTTTTCTAGATTTCATTCCGAGGTCTCCACAGCTTTGACAAGCCAATTCGGGCATGTCCTTGGCACAGAGGTTCACAAATGATATTTTAAACAGGGTGCAGGACTGCAGCTTTGTTCATGAGAGCTTCTGTGGAAGTAAAATCCCCACATGAATAGTAGCAGCACAATTTGTCTCTCTGTAGGACAGCTAATATAAGCCAATGACATAGACTCAAAGGATCTTACTTAAAAAGGGAAATAAGCATGAGATAGAAGAAAGAGTAAATATCCCTGCAGAGATACTTACTGCACAGATTTAAGTTCTCCTTTTTTTACTTATTTCAGCAATCCCACAGCTTCCTGGGAAAATCAGGGTAGAAACCCCTATTGCTTTTACATTTACCATCTGGTTTTCGTGGCCCATGATTTTCAGTTTCACAGGGGGAGTTTCACAGTTGAGATCCACAGTTCTCATTTTCCTGGACCGAGGTGTATAGGGAGATTATGTTGAGTTCAGCTTCCCTGCACTTTACCCATTTTTCTCCCAGTGTTCACCCAAAAAGAGCTGCTGGCTCTGGGTGCCATCTAGTGGAACCAGGCTCTGCACTGCCTGCTTCTGGTCCCTGGTACAAACCCCTCGGTCCTGTCCCATCTGCTCACCTCAAAACGCTGCTGCTTTTCAGATGTATCTTCAGATGTCTGCATCACCAATATTTTTGCACAGCTCCTCTCATAACCCCCCAGTTGGCACTTGCAGCATTGCAATGGCCAGATAGCTGTAGTTTATAGGTACTGTGGTAGCATCTGCTGGTCTATGTATGGAACAGGGAACTCTTCTTCGGGGTGCTGGGAAGCCCTAGGACACAAATACCACATAGAGTTATGTCCTATTATTATTTTTCCTAACTTTGAGAAATAAAAATTTAGCGATGCAATGTAGGAACAACTTGCTTATGAAATCCATTCACTGAAAACTGGTTTATCTTGTTGTGGGTTTTAATATTGTTGCTCTTACTGACTAAGATATGGATGATCTTAGTCATTCACATTCTTTGCTGAAACAGGGAAAAAGCTTAATTTGGTCAATGTTTCAGTGTTCCCCTGACCCCACGGCAGGTTTTTCCTTATCAGTGGTACAGCCATTTTGTACCAGTGCATGATACTGGACCACTGGCTTCATCTGGCATTGCTAATTTTGGATTGATACCCAATGAGGTACTCCTGTTTTTAACTTTCTGCTGCAGCCAGAAGAAATTTTTTTTTTTTTTTAATTTTTTATTTATTTTTTTTTTTCATACATTTCCTCAGGCCTCCCGGTGCTCATCCAGTTCTGCATGAATCATTTCCCTCTGAGCCCAGCTCAGTGTCAGGACTAATGCTGAACTCTCTCCTTAGCTCTCAGCATGGTGTTGGCACATCCAGCTGTGGCTCTTCAACAGGAGCTTCCAAATGTTCTTACAGGTATCAGGGAGAAAATCAGCACTTATTCCCACCTCTCATTGATTCTGTGTATGGAAAGGATGGAATTATACACTGTTACTCCTCTCCAGAAACCATATTTCTTTTCCAATTTATATGGTGTAGTCAGAGGAACATGGTAGGTAGATGACAGGAGCAAGTTCAGATTAATTCATCTCTTCCTGCCTGCACTGCTGAGGGTCTGTAAAAGGCTGCATGGATCCTCCAAACTGGGCTCCCAGTAACTTCAACAGAAATCCCCTGAGAGGAGTGACCTCAAGGTATGCATTGGAGCTCCATAGAGGTGATAACAGGAGGAGAAACTGAGCCTGGGCTTCACTGTGAGTAAATTTTCCAAGTGATGTCTGTAGATCTCTCTGCAGAACTCTTGCTAATGTTCTTGTCTCCTTTTGTACAAGCTACTGGAAGGAAAGAGGTTAAAGTTAATTAAAGAAAATGTAATCCGATTAAATGTAACTTATTGTGTATATTTTAAAAGACAACGCTGTTTTCCTTACACATGCTCCCATTTTCATGTTTACAGGAAAAGGAACATGTGTTTCATTATTTAAAATCATGGTTAAATAAACTTCAGGGAACTGGCTCTGCTGCACACATCTGCCCATTTGACCAAGACTATTCTGTTTTATTTTGTTCTGGCATGTTATGCATCTTCTCTGTATCACAAAAGAATCTCCTCATACCTCAGTGTCCCCATTTGCAAAGCAAGGACAGAAATATTTCTAACACCACAGAGGTTACATGTGATAATTACTGTAGAAAGTGCTGAACAGTTCCACTCCTTAACATTTATAAACCTGTTCTAGAGCCCACATTTTAGTTTGGGAGGAAAAAGTACTGTAATTAGTAGAGTCTGTTTTCAGCTATTTGAGTTTTACTTAGAGGACCTGAATATTTTACCTCAACAACAATATAGAGAGGTTGAAATAAGCCTTTATAAAAACCTGTAAAACTAAATAGCAATGTGAAATTTGATAGATAAGTAGAAAAGAAATATGTTCTGCCATTTGTGAAGAATCTGCTATTGTTACTTCTCTCTTCTCACTCTTTGCCAATTATTCCATACCTTTTATGGTCTTTTTGAGATAGTTTATGTGATCAATTCAGACACCTCTGTTGACTATTGTGTTGTCTCTAATGCCAGACCATAAATAAAACCAACCTCATTATGCGTTTTAAGTTGTATTTTGACAACAGAAAATTGGCCCTTGGAAGAGTTAACTTTGTAGCTTGATTGTGGAACCTGACCCAAAATTCTTTGAAGTGGATAGGAATCTTTCAGTTGAATTTACTGGCATTTGACTCAAGCCCTGGTGGAGCTGCTTGGCTTCTATCTTTTTATAATTATCTGAATTAAACACTCTGTAAGTCACTGGAACAGTGGTTAAATCACATCCCGGCTTATTGCTTGCAAATACATTTTGTACCTCTTTAAAAAGAGCCAGGATTTTATTAAGCAAAGCCATTATTTGAGCATCACTCCCAAGCAGCCTCAGAAGGCAGTTGAGGCAGGACCCTTGGCTGTGCCTGTGGGAGGGAATTCACTTCAGCAGCTTGACACCATGTCATTTCCCCAGGGGATTTGCTATTTGCTCACCCATCTTGGTCACTGCATAGCATTTTGGAATGTGAAATGTTCCTTTCCTGTGTAGGCAAAGCAATTCTTGCCATGTGGTTCTCTCTTCCAGAGTCAGTTGTGATGTGGGTGGACACCTTAGAAACCATCTATAGCGATAATCATAATGAATAGTCCCCTGGTGGGAAGATTTGATATTAAAAATTAAAGTAATGACTGCTGAGACAAAAAAAAAAAAAATCTTGGGTAATTAATAGTTAGATGCAACTGTTAGCAGTTCAGCAGAGAAAAGCCCAGCAACCACCTTCTTTATGTTATAGAAAAAAATCGATAGCTTATGGCTCATCACGAAAAAAAAAGGAAAGAAGAAATATTTGAAGAAAACTCTTCCATAGCTTTTGTTTGGGGGAGCATCCCCTGTACTTAACTGAGGGGAAACCTCCTCTGGATTTGGAAACGTTCACATGTCTCAGTAGGAACAAACCTCCTCCAGTCCCCAGGCTGTAGTCAGCTTCCAAAGCTTGGCCACTGCTGCAGGGTACATGCACATCCCAGCACTGACCACTGCCCAAACTTGGCATGTTGGTGTGGGTTTTTCTCCTTATCCATACTTGGCAAGGTTGAGATAGTAATAGGTTTTTGACAGAAAAGGGAAGTAAAGGTGGATGAAAGAGATGTATAAAATGGTGTGTAGCATGAAATGGCAACTAACCACAGCCCGTGCAGTAGCTGTTTCCATGCATCACCTTCCCAGAAATGAAATTGTTCTGTAGGTGGATTTCCATAGTGGGGTTTTGGATGTATTTTGTTAGTTAGTTAGTTTGTTTCCTAATTATCAAAGTTCTGGGAGGTTTTCCACTAAAACAGAACCAAGAAACATGCATCTCCCCAAGGAGCCAATTTTGACTTCCCTGTTGTGGGACTGTAGAGTTGTCCCAGCATGGGCCTTGATTATTTGTTGCTCTAGTTGGAAAATAAACACTTTCATCCTACTAAAATTCAGGGTCTGTTGTTTAATTACACAGCATAAAGAATTTACCCTGCATGCAACAAAACCGACTCACTTTTTTTTTTTTTTCTTTTTTTTTTTTTTTTTTGTACCTGAAAAAAACAATTTGTGGACCCAAACGTGCAAGATTATGAACATTAGCTCTCTGTGCTATTATGGTGCTATTTTTATTAGGTTTTGGAAGTCAGATAAGGTCAGATGGATGGAAAATACTAAGGTTTCATCGCAAACACCCTTTCCTGAAGACTGTCAGAGCTGCTCTGAAGAATATATATTCATCCCATCATCATTGTTGTAGAGATCTTCCCAGTTCATTCTTACATATCTCAGTGATCACTGGGGTTTTGCTCTTCACCTGGTGTTTTGGGGTTTTCTTTTGCCTATATTTTCATTAACTGATCTTTAGGTAGCTGTAATTCTGAATTGTGTTCAAATAGTTAGATTTTTGTTTTTCCATGCCTTTCCTGCTCATAAATAGACTTGAATTCCTGCTAAGTTAAGTGCCTTACTCATGCCTTGAGTAGCTCTGGGATTAGACCTGTCTGAGAAAACTCTATAGAGTGAGAAAATTACATGAGTAAGAGAAAATTACTTTTAAGTGGTTGTGTTTATCACCTCAATGCTATCACCTCTCATTGTCTTTTTAGAGGACAAAAATATGACTCCAGGAACAAAAGTTCTTAAAAAAAATGCAGTAAAAATTCACTCTGTCACCTATGATTTATAGGGGTCACATAAGAGACATGATAATGTCATGATTTTAAAGGAAATGCTACCAGGACCCAAGGCCCATTTCCACTGTTTGCTTACTGTGGGAAACTCAGAGATTTTGATCAATGGCTTGCAGTCCTCCAGCCAGCATTACCATCACTCCTCCCTGTGTACCAGTCTCTGCTGCATTTTTAAATCAGTTTTGGTAGACCTTCACTAGAAAGACAAGGCTGTGCCATCATTTTGCCTAGGTCTGAATTAAAGTTGTTGGCTTCTTTTCTGACAAGTGATTGGTTTTAAACTGGTATTAGCATCATGTAAGATTTTACGGGCTCACTACCAAATAATACATTGGTGAGTGTTTGACATACACACACAAACTATAATAAAAAAGATCTCTGAATTCATATTGCTGGTTTGAATCTGACTTGATTGCCAAATGAGAGAAAAATATTTTTAATTCCCTTGTTTTTCATCTTTTGTTCTCTAAATCCATAGAATTCATTCATCAGGGACAAAATGGTTGGTAAGCATCATTGTTTTTAAGAACAGTTAGCTGTAGTCAAATTGAGCAAGTTCAATTTCTTTTCATTAACTCCTACATTTGTTCACTGATAAGTGCTGTAAGGAAATTGTGTGTATGTGTGCATGTGTGCATTAAATATCTAATAGTGGAAAAGCGTGGATGAATGGAAGAGCCTTCCCCATCTATTTAAGAATTTTTATTGGAATTCCAGGAATATTCTTTTAATTGCAGTCTGATTTCTTGATTATCTGTTCTGGCAAGTCTTTGATTCCCATTTGAATTCTATTTTATTCTAAATCAGTGCAGATATCTACAGGGCTGTGTATCTCCTGGGAAGCAGTTTTCTTAATGGCACCTGTCTCCTCTTCTCCTTGGTGAATAGTGAAGTAAACAAGTAATTTAATTGTTTAAGAATGTTGTTTTGTTTCTCAAGAAATTGCTCTCCTGCTTTATTGAGATACTTCCTTCTTTCCTCAAATCCTTATGTATGGTCCTTTGTACTTTTATTAGTACATATGTTTTTCATGCTTTTATTTCTTTTTGCAAAGTTTCCCTGACACTCTTTTTTCTCATCAAGCATCAAAAGTTTCCAGTTTGTCATAACCTTTCTAGCTCTTTTCTCTACCTAGTGGATTATATCTAATTTTTCTTTCCTTCTTTCAAAAGAAGACGATATTTGTCTAAGCTGCTGTCTGATTTGATGCTATTAGAAGTAGATGTTGAAAAAAAAGTTCTGGTGCTGAGACAGATAGTTTAGACAGACAGACAGTTTTTTGTATTCAGCTATGAAAAAGTCTTAAAATACTGTGAACTGACATGCTTAGGGCTGCTGTGTTTCAAAATATTCAGTGCTGGTTTAGTGCAAATAATAGGAGAGGATATTTCTTCTTTCCCCACACTTCTTTTTATCTGTCTATATTTCCTCAGCTTCTTTGCCTATACTACTTAAATATTAATAAACTTTTTATATTTTCTAAAATTATAGCATAGTTAGGAGGTTTCATTCCAGCTCATATGCACAGATTTGGTTGTTTAGAGTATGCATGTGTCAGCACAGCTTCTGGTGCAAATTGTTGCTTTCTTTTGCTCCCATTGGCACCATTTAAAAAGAATTTCTATACAAATCCTATTGTCCTGAATTTAAAATTAAAATTAAAAGTTAATAAAACAGACCTTGGAAGAACAGCCTGTACCAATTCCCAGACTTTGACTTCTTTTTTTCAGTTTCAGACTTTTTCAGTTTGGTGTTGTAAAATATTCTTCTTGAAGTTAAAGGAACCTTTTCCTTAATGACAGTGGAAAAATTCTATTGTTTTTTCTTAAGTAGTTTTAGAAGAACTTATTACAGAAAAGTTTGACATGTTTGTGCTTGGGGGGGAGACTCAGTGCCATGAGGGAAGTTGGTCTTTTTCAGAGTGGGAGAAATGTCAGAAGTGAGAACACATAGATGTAAGAATTTCAGCAAAACACCATCCAGTATCTTTAAAACAACTTCCATATTAGTCATGGTATTTTTTAAGGTCAAAACCAGTCAACTTGATATATTTGATTATATTTTTTCATTCTACATAGATGTTCTCATCTAAATTACAAGCAAAAATGATTTGGCTGACAGCATGCTAATTACACTCAGGAATTTTCCTTATTTGGAAATATTGAGGGGAGTCTTTTTGGCAGGAAGATTCATCTAAATGAGCAAATTTCAAATTTACCATGTCAATACTGTTTTTTGAACATTGTGCAGAAATTATGCCTGTGTCTGGAACAATTTAACAACCTCAGCTCCAGCTCTTAATGTGAAGAAGTTTATACAGCACCTGCTCCATCTTCTGTCAGCCCTAAAACAACCTCATTATTCCCATCTTTCCTGGGCCTTGAAATCAATCTTTTTAAGAGGTGACAGAAATTACAGAAGTGCTTTAGCAAAGGCCTTGCCATTTCTTGGGCTGGAAATGAAGATTAAGGTTCTATTCTTTTAGGAATTCATGGAAAGGGTGTGAGTATGCAGTGAACCCAATCCTTGGTGCAGACCAATAACCAGAGCTGAAGAGGCTGCCTGCAGAACAGCCCATTTCCAAGCCAGCATCCTGCACAAATGAGCTCACAAGGCTCAGATCCAACCAAGACCTAATTATGAGGGTCTGTGAGGAGCACTGGCTCTTTGGAGTGGCTGAGATGACCCCATAATATTGATTGAGTTAAGAAAAAATACAGAATTTCAAGCCAGCTGTTTTGGAGGAGAAGCAGGGGTGTAGGTGTGGAGGACTACAGCTTACCAGCAATCACATACCTTCCAGAAAGAGTGGATTGGCATGAGATCCCATTTATGAGGCATTTGGAAAATGGATGAGTGCTCCTGGGATACAGGTGTGGATTTGGTTGGACTCCCTTAAAGGATTTTTACCAAGTAGAGCTAAAGGTCCAGAATAGTATGAGATAGGTAGAAATGTGTTTGATAACTGCTCTCCAAACAGGTTTTTCAGTTTGAGGATCACCAAGAGATTTTCTGGGAGAGGAAGAGAGGGTTGTGGCCATCCCACCTGCAGCAGCTGTGTAGGAAACTCCTCCACATCATCATTCTATGGGTGTTATAATGGGTTTGTAAAGGGGTTGCTTGCAGCTACCAGGTAGGAAATTCACCTGTGTTCCACCACAGACCGTGCACCCAACATAGCCCAGGTAAGCATGTGGGAATTTGGTCTTGCGTGGTAGCTTTCACACAGAAGTGAAATCCATTGTTGTGCCACCTTCATACTGACAACCTGGTTTCCCCAGCCCAACTCCAGATCATTCCTGCAGATTTCTGATGCCTGCTAGGTCAGGCTTGGAAAGGACAGATGTCTTCCCAGTCCCCTTGCACAGGACATTGAAGTTTCCTATAGGTGAGAGAGAAAATGTTGCTATTCTTGGGAAGAAGATTCTCCTCAGAAGAGATGAGGAATGAGCTGAAATCTGCCAACAGGAAAATGTCCATCTCTCAGGAGTGTTTGTGGGGGAAACTAGGGTCTTCGACTCCTTTCACAGACTGTGGTAGAAAAGCATAACCTAGAGAGGATGGGTGCCTGTCTCCAGTGCCTCCAGTGGTCTACATCACAACCTGGATGTGCATAACTGGTTTATGCAGTTTATGGTAGTGAGGTTTGTAAACCAGATGCCTGAAGACAATTTACAAATCCACCAGTCAGCCTTTCTATCTGCATATTCATTCAGAAAGTTTCAAGGCAAACAAACAAGATTTTGCAACAAGTTTCACAGCCATTCTGAACTACTTAAGAACAAATACGAGAGATGCAATTCTATTTTCCCCGAGCCATCCAGCAGGTGACTGGGTTTTTTGTCTGCAGCAGAGCTCTTTGTTGATGGGTGGAATGGAGTGTTTCTCCTACTGCCTTATCAGCTACCAAAGCTGGGTTATGCACCATCCTCACTGTGTTAAGTTTTCCCCCTCCAGAAGTGAGCAGAACTGACAGGACTTGTCTGCTCTCTGGTCTGAATTATTGGCTGTACTTGCTATGTCAGTCCCTTAAATCCACCTGCTTTATATGAAGCATAACAAGTTTGAATTCTTACAATTTGTAAATTCTGTTTATTTAGGGATATTTCCCCCTCTATTTGCAATTTTGTGCTCCTCTTCTCGCTATGGGTAAAAACAAACAAACAAACAAATAAAAACCTAAATAGTTTGCTTGGCAAATAGTGGAGTACTTTTTCATTTCTCCTATAAGAGGTTTTGATTTGATTTTTTTCTCTCTTCCTCCTGCACTGAGAGCTTATACTCTGTTCAGATAATCAAGATAGCTAACCAAAGAGACTGAGTCTTAACATCAGTACCAGACCTGAAACTTGAGTAGCTAATGCATACAAGCTTGAAAAGATCCAGAAAAAGCTATAGGGCTATTCTTACTGGAATGGGAATTTTGTTCACAACTGTTAGTAGAAGTTAAGTATAATATTTGTGTGCTCTCTTATCCATACCATATAAGAATGACTTTAGGCAACCTGTGAAGACACCTTCTGGTTAAAAAATCATGAGAATGAAAGACATAATTTTACTCCACCAGCAGCACTTATGGGTGCCACTTTGCCTATAGACCTAAAGGCTATCTGGGCACCCTTCAGACTTGAAGGGTCAGTGCTCAAGAAACCCCTCTCACCTCTCCAGGTTTCTAACGAATCCTGTCTTCATGAAACCTGTCTTCTTCAGTGCTTTAATTTTAATTGGCTCCACAGGCCTCTTCCCAGAGGTCATGCAGACATTGAGGGTCATGGTTTAAAATCACTGATGATGAGTTTTGCTTTATAGCCCACTAGCAGGAGGTCAGAAGTTGCTGTTCCAACTACAGGACGTGTGGAAGGGGTAAACCATAGGCTTCAGTGTCTTTGTCTCAGCTCTGCCCTGCTCCTGTCTTTGAACAGCAGCTCAATGAAAAGACATTTTTTTTTCATATTGGAAAGAGTGCACAAAGTGAAATTCTAAACATTCCCCTTGCTTCTGTCCTGGGAGATGCTACAACTGCCCCAGTGCAGTGGGAATGTGCAGCCAAGGGAATTTTTTCCTGAGAAGATAGAGCCAGAGTGCAACTGTGGTACAGCACCAGGTCACAAAACAGGCAATAAAGATAATTCAGTTACTGTCTAATCATTGCATTTGGTTTTGTTCTGTTTTGAAAATATGGTCTGGAGAACAGTGCCTTTAATGAAGAAATAAACTCAGTACCAGAAGAGAAGACCTTTTGCTTAAAGGCCAGGCAAGCTTTGGCTCATTTCTCTGGTTTTGGGTGATGGCCTCAAATGGCCTTATTATTCCTATCTGTAAGCCAGAGATGATAATACTCTTTACTTTTTAAAGCAGTTTGAGATCTGCTAATGGGGCACACTGTTTACAGGCTTTATTAATATTCTTATTTGTAGAATTTTACTAGATGTAGAATTGTAGCCATAAAACTTCAGAATAGGTAATGTAATTATTTGTGCTGAGTATAAATACAGTCAAGGAAATGCTGTCTGTGCTCTTATAAAATGACATTATGCTGCTCTGACATTTACAAAAAAACCCTCCTTTTTCTGTATTGCATTTGCTGTGTCTCACTGGTGTTCTGCTAAAAATAAAGGTAACAGATGAAAGAACAGGAAAAGCATTTTGATTTTATTTTCTAAAAAAAAAAAATAAAAATAGATATTTGGTAATAGTAAGAGCTTTACCCTTCAAAGCCAGGGTGCATATCACTCGTTATACAGTTGCTAAACTTCCCTGCTGTAATATTCAATAGAAAATTATTAAGCAGAAAATCTATCAGGTGAAGTAGATTAAATTATATTTTGCTTATGACAGTATAATTTAAAAATACAATTATTCTTTATCCTTTGTGGGTATCATCAGTGCTGATATATATAATTTCTTTGTTTGCTATCCCTTGACTAATTCTTAAAGCTTAGGCAAGTCATCAGTGGAACTAATGTGTTTAACTTCATATTAATAAGAAACAGAAATTGTCAGTTAAATTCTTTTATATTACCAATGATTGCTAGTGGTATAGTGCTTACAATATGGAAAAAATTACTGAAATTTGGCACTAAATATTAGATTATTCCAGCTGAAAGACACCTCATGAGGTTGTGGTGGATTTCCAAAGCAAGTGTGAACCAGCTTAAATAGGAACGTTTCTGAAGCTGAAGCTAAAATCTTATTTTTCTCTTTTTGCAGGGATCCCCAGAATTTGTATCCCCCTGAGGTCAGCAATGCAAAGCTTCAGTATGCTGGTTGGGGTCCAAAAGGGCAACAGCTGGTAAGAGAAAGAACAAGTGTGGAAGTTACTTTAGAGACTATGGGGCTAGTGTTTGGAAGTAAAGAATAATTCTTTGCTGGCTTCTTGAAGCCTGTGTGGTAGCTTCTAGCATCTTCATGGGGGTTGCTTTATCATTAATTTGTTTCCCAATCAGTAATTTGAAATTCCCAACTATATACATATTCTGCAAAGGAATTGTGTCAGAAATGCAGAGAAAGGACAATTTTATGGAAGCTCTTTGAGAGGATGTACTTGCTTCTTCCAATGTTGGACACAGGACAGATTATAGCCATAATAGACAATAGGATTTAGTTAACATAATATCTGTGCTTCACAAGGGCATCTTTGGGCTTGCAAACTTGGTGCTAAGAATATTTTAATATTAGCAGCTCTGTTTGCAGAGTGCATCTCTTCAGAACAGAATTGCCCTGAATTTGCCCTCTAGTTGTTTGCAAAACAGACAAAAGTAGAAAAAAAAAAGAAAAAAAAAGCAACACCCCAAAACAAACAAAAGCCCCAAATAATTTTTAGGGATTCATTGTGTTTCCTGGTGCCTTTCATCCTAAAATAATCCTGAAATCTGGAGTGTTTTGTTCCTCAGCCACTGCCATCTTGGGTTTACTGATTTTTTTAGAGTACTTAGTTTCTGGCCTGATCCCCTGGCTTCATTTCCTGGTGTAAATCCAATATTAAGGGTTTGGATGTTCCAAAGATTCTCCTTCTGATGTAACAAAAAAAGAAAAGGTGGCAACTTCTTTTTGATTTGGAATCTTTATACCAAGAAATTAGCATTCAAAGCTTATTATCCAAGAAAATCTGACATATGTCTCCTGTCCCCAGGCCTCTTGTGGGAATTTTTTTCCTGTGTCCTTAACTTGATTTTTTAAAAATTTTTTAATTTAAAAAAACAGCAATAAAAGACATTATAATCTCCATTTTGCAAATCAGGTTGGAGGAAACACAACAGATATAGGAACAGAAAAGTCTCTCTTATAAAACCTCAAGTTTTATAAGAGTGGAGATATTTTAGCCTTTACCTCTATATGAAATGACATCTGAAGAGCTCATTTTTCTCATTGCACTCATGCACATGCACTGCTTTTATGCTCTAGCATGTGCCATTTCCAATCCCATAGTCTGCTACCCAACAGATCCCTGCTGAGCAATTTGTACTGATGCACAGAGGCAGTGGTCTGGTCATGGCCAAGCTCTCTTTTATCTTCATTGGTGAAGAGCAGTGTGATATCACTGGGCTTCTGGCCAGCTGATGAAAATGTACAGTCAGTTGATAACACATTATGCTCAGAACTGGATGCTACCTTCAAGACGTGGTGAAGAAAGCAAAAACAGACCAGCAATTCTTTTATTCACTGTTCAGTAGCATTTTCTCCCTTAAGTGTAACAAACTGACCTTCAGAATGTATAGTGAAAGCTACATCTGCTAAATGAAAGCTAATATTGAGTTGCTTTGGTGATTTTCTCCATCAAAACAAGTGAATCTTCCTTTCTTTAATACAGTTTTCCTGTGAAATCTCATGCCTTCAGCACCTTGAGTCACAGACTGATGTTGCTTTGCAGTCATGTTAGTTTTACCAAGTTGTATGGGTGCACTTAACTTCCACCCTGGGAAGAATTTAACTTTTAACTGATTTACTACATTGCCTTCTCTACCAAAGTAATGTAACTATACAGAAAGCAAAAATATTTATATAAAAATTCACAGGTTATATATACAAAGAACATTATATGTAGTCCAGGAAAAGAAGTCTTCTTTACTCCCAGCTTTATCCTTTAATGCTGAAATAATTGATACTACTTTCCACTATTTTTATTAAGAAATATAAAGTGAATATTTAATTCCCTAAGAATTCTGTAAGACATCAGGTTTAGCACATGTCTATTTTGTGTGATGCACAGCAGGGTTTTTTAAAGTAACTTCAAATATTCCTGTTATTATTGAATTCTCTATGAATCTCAGAAATACCTTACAACAGTGGATTTTTTTTTTTGTATGCAGCCTTTTTGTTTTTTCCCTTCTAAGGATGTAAATGTGTTGGCCTGCTTCAGCTGTAGGTGAGGAGGACCTCCCTGGTAGCTTAAGTGTTATTTTGCATACCTGTAATATATTTGCCTTTGTGCTCTTTTCCCTTAAAATAAAACTAGCTGTGACTTGTAAAATAAGCAGGCTTTTACATGGATAATCTATTATGTATAATCTATTTCTAGGTAATGATCAGCTGAGAATTGCTATAGAAAAAAGATTTAGAGAAAAAAAATCTACAAGCATTATAAGTGAGGTAGGGAAAATACACAATGCTCACTGTTTTGTATGTCAGGACTAGTTTTACTTGAGTTATTCAGAATATAATTGCCAGTGAAATTTGTTTCGTCTTCTGTGGGGACAGCATCAAGTGCAAAGGCAAAGAAAAATTGAAGTCTCCTTGAACCTGATAGTGTCAATGTATTTTCTAAGTGCAGGGAGGGTTATGTTACAGGAGAAAGAGGGGAAAAAGGTCAAGTGGGATGCAAAGGAGTAATGTACTGGGAACTACATGTCAGCTCCCTTAGTTCTAGGTGGTTACAGAGCCAAACCCATGTTTGAGTGTTTGAGGATGCTCCTACAACTGCTGGGGGGTACCCAGTGTGTAGCAGCACCCATGCTGCTCACAGCAGCACCCTTCTGTGCACACCCTCCAACCTGACTTCATCTGCATCTCACAGGAAAGATGGGAGCAAAGAGGGGGTGAGTTTTGCTTCACCTTTGAAATACATACTCCAGTTTTCTGGAAATTAAAAACTTTCCCCTTGAAATCGCCCGGTTTCTTCTTCTGTGGCAACACAATAAAGAGGCAGGGTAGCACAGTCAGAGGGTTTGGTTCTGAAATTTTTCATTCTCTTCATGGCTTCTATTTCATCCTTCCTAGGGAAACTTCTCATCACTGTCTCTGACCTCTCTCTTCACAATCTAGTAATTCAAAAAAGAAACATCTCTGAAACAGGAGCAGCCTGAATTATCTGCATTCTTCGCAATTAAAATAAATAGTGGAGATTTCCCAGGAGCAATTTTCTATTTATCTTGTTTTCTTTTGTCCTTACTCATAAAATTATATGCCAGTTTTTAGATGATGAACTCCTCAGGGTGTGGCTATTGACTGCTTACTAGTCTGCAGAATGCCACAAATGCCAAAACAGCTGTATAAATAATGGCAGACATTAGATCTGAGAAAATCTATGTCAGAAGATCAGAACGCAATCAAAAATCCCTCCCTCACTTCTGGCACCTCAGAAAAATGCTTCAGCCTTTCTCAGATCTCAGACAAAGTCTTTAAAAAGTAAATCTTCCAAAGCTGTTGGAAGAATTGGGCCCTTACCAGCACAAGCTCCTGGGTCAGCCAAAAGAGCCACTAATTCAGGGCAAGAGGGAGCAGGCTTCCTAAATGTGACTGTCATTAAAAGGCTGATTCCTTTCATTTGTCCTACAATGTGATCCATCATCTAAACCTGTGCAGAGTGGGAGAACAGCAGTTGGATTGGAATAGCAGTATGACATATTCGGGTTTTGTGGGTGTAAAGGACTATGTGCAACGTCTTTGAAAAACATCCATCCTTTCAATGGTGCAACATATAATGGCATCAGCACTGGCCTTCAGCGTGATAGGTTGTTTGGTTATTTTCAGTGAATAGGCTGTATTACCCTTCAAAGTTTGTGTGGTGCTTTCTAGCAATATGAGGATGTTGGTGGCATGATAGGTCTGCAATGAAGTGTTAATTGCAATTTTCTCTGTACTCTGTATGCTTATCCTAGGAAAAATCTTAATTCTTCTCTATTTCTGATCTAGTAATTTATGACTCAACAGCTACCCACTTTCAGAGTTTCAGTTCTGCCAGAAAGAAGCTGCTGTTAATTGATCTTACTGGAATATTTTACCAGTTTCATCATGCTATGTCTTTCAGAGCAAGGTTCTGTCCATGTGCTGAGGACTCACACTGGGTTTCTGCCATACATATGGCCCAATATTATCTATGCAAAAGTTAATAGTATCACCCTGAAATCAATGGGCTTGGACTCCTCTACTTATTTTAAAAAAAAAAAAAAATTACAGTGTGAAGAGATTCCTTTGCTGGTTTGCTTGGCAGCACAGCAAAGGAAGCCATTTCTCCCTTTAGGACTGAGAGAATGTCTGGTGCATACCTGTGGCCAAAGTGCTGAATGAAGCTTTCAGTATGTTTTTATCTAGGGTATCCCAAAACGGTCACATCCAGGCTCAAAATAATTGCTTTAAGGACAAGCTAGGTCTGTATCTGAGCCCTGTTGTCAAAAGGAGGAAGGAAGAACTAGGACTGCTCTAATAATGTGCAGTTTTTTGCCTGCATTGACAGCACTAAAGTGCAGCTCCCAGAAGTTGTTAAACTCCAGTTTCAAAAGCAGAAAAAAACTTCTGCTGTGCTGCTATTTACCTTTTAACCCTGACAGATCCTACTGATAACAGTGACACAGCAGATGCTGGGGGAAGCACTTCTGCACAGCTTTAGTGGCAGCAGTTATAATTCCAAAGAAAATCTCTCATAGGTCACAGTATTTATTCTTCAGCAAAGACAAACTTTTTTTTTTTTTTGGGTACTCCTGGCCAGTCATTTACTGTTTCCACTGTTTCTGTAAAGTACCAAAAACCTGGAAGAAGAGGCTTATAGTTGCTGGCAGTTTTGCATGCCCTTGCACTTATGGCAGCCCCACAGAACTGTCAAAAAGGGTTTCTCTTGCATTCATAGTCAGTAAACCTTTTCTTATATCAACTCTTCTGCAGCAGGAGCTAACTTTTGCTCCTGTAGATTATGCAGCAATCAGGTATGTAATTGGTTGTAAAATAATGCAAGTTATGTTTCACAGCAGGTGAAGAAGTTGCATTAAGAAACTTCAATTTCAGTGAAATGTAAATGCCTGGGGAAAAAGAAGTCTTTAAACCCCTGCCATGTTGCAGGTGCCTTCAAACAATGGATACTAATTCTGGTAAACAGCTTATTGTCAGGGAATCATAGAATAATAGAATGGTTTGGGCTGGCAGGGACTATTAAAGGTCACCTAGTCCAACCACCCTGTGGTGGGCAGGGATATTTTCAACCAGAGTAAGTTGCTCAGAGCCCTGTCCAACCTCATTTTGAATGTTTTCCTCTCTTGGCAATCCATTCCATCGTTTCACTACCCTCTTTATAGAAATTTCTAGCCAAAATATTCTCTTTTTCAGTTTAAAACCATTACCCTCTGTCCTGTCACTACAGGCCCTGCTAAAAAATTGGTCCCCAAACAATAATCCCCATTTGTAGGTGCTGAACAGTTCATTGTCATAGGTGTTACTGTTCACAAAGTGCAATGCAATTTAGAGAAATACTGTGATTCGTTCATATCTAAATATGATGTTTGAATGATAGATCCTGCTGCACAAGGTCAGAACCAATTTAGATGCAAAAAGCTGGTTAAGTGATGACAACTGGAACTAAACTGGAGTGACTCCTCTAATTAACAGGTTTTTCCTTGCCTGAATTTGTGCCTGTCATGCCAGCTTAGCTCCAGTCAGAAGGGCTGCATAGGTATCAAGTGAGGAAGACCATTTTCACAGGAGGGACTGAATCATCTGCTGTTGTTCCTAATCCAGCAGAGCCTTTGAACTGCTGTGTGTATAATTGCTGTGGGTCTATTTGTCTCCACCACTATTTCATAGATTTTTACATGATTATTTTCGAGCTGCTGTTCTTTCACCTTTCCTATTCTGCAATGACATCTGAATCAATATTTAGCTGTGGTCTGCTGTATGTAATTACTCTGGGTTGATTATATTGCTAGTTGCAAGGAGGAAAAGCATCCCTATGCCCCTTCCTAATGTCTGCAGAAGCCCTATTTTAGTATGTTGAGGGATATTCAGGCAGCTTTTTACATAGTCTTCACATTCTGGGAAAACAAAATTTCAAAATTATGAGATCCTCCCCTCGCATCCCCTTTTCCAGTGTAAGGATATGAATTCTTTAAGGAAACCCCAGTAAGACATAATACATATACACTGAATACCTGGACAGGTTTATGTTGCTGGGGATCCTCATTCATGTCTCCCCCCAGATCCATTTTATTAAAAAAATTCAACTGAGAAAGTGTGTTTGTTTTTTCGTTTGATGCTCAGCTCTTTGGAAACAGTGGCAGTAGTGTCCTGTTTTAATTTTTGCACATCCTTGTAATTTCCTTTGGCATCAGTGGACTTAACATATTTGATCCTCATTTACCAAAGGGAAACTTTGGCACAGTCAGCGTTACAGGTTCTGCAGAGAGCAGCTGTGTCCCTTCCCTTCTCAGCACTCTTGGTACTGTGTTTTCATCAGTGGCAGCAGAGATTAAAGATAACTGAGGATGCTACAATAAATGTTAGTGAAAAATGATACAGGTGATTTCATTGTAATAAGGTATTGCTCCTTTGGTGGGCATGAAAGATTTCAGAGGAAAAAAATTAAATTTAGTATTTGCTGTAGAGTTTTACCAATAAATCAGAGAAAAAGTTATAGCTCTTTCACCCAAAAATGAGACACAGGATGATGTAGTGTTTGAGTCATTACCCCTGGTGGGGAGACTCTGCCATAGGCTTCTGCTGTGGTTTCATATACATCAATTTGGTTTCAGGTTAAGTTACAGCATGAAGATGGCAATATATATTTCTACCCTACAATGGACTTACAGAATTACTATATTAAATGTTGCTGGTGTTCACATTCTGCATTATGGAAACTGAGTATATACTCACAAGAAATGCATGTGTTAGTGGACTTGCTGCCTTAGAGCAATTTGTATGTTGTATACTTGCACTCTATGGCAAGTACTCAATTTGCCTCCTTTATATACTACTAACTATTGTAAGCTACTGCAGCTGCATAAAGTGCAAAAATCCTAACATTGCAACACTTTAGGGTCAGCTCCACTGAAAATAATTCCCTCCTGTTACAGAGATCTAAACTGTTAATATTCCTGTTATTTCAATTGGACTTTGGATAGTGAACCTATATCCTTTGTTAAGGGCATTTTCTGCTTTGGAGATCTAACAGCTGGAATTATCTCCGTTAGGTGTGTGAGTAAGGGTTTCTGGCATCTTACAAAACCAAGGCTGGTAAATGATGTCTATTGAAATAAGTGTTTATGAAACATGCTGTTGTTGTAGAGCTGCTGTTTTGTGCTATGAAACTAGTTACCTTTTCCTCTCCATAGCAGCAGTCATTGGTGAGTACATGATTCAGTGGCAGATGTTAGGATGCTGGGAGCAGGACCTCCTTTGTGGTCCTTCACCAGAAGCTGTAATTCATAAGAACCATGAGAAAGTTTAAGGAAAAATTCTGATAGCTCTGTTTTTCAGCTGTTGGAGTAGATGTTGATGGTTTGTACTAATAAACATCATATTAAAGAAGAATATTACACTGAATAGCTCACTGTTTGAGGTCAGATGTCTACCTCATGGAACCCTGAATCCCAGTTGCCCATTTCTTAATGCTGACAAGTAATCTGTGTGTGCTCTCCCAAGTTCTGTAACACAATAAAATATTTAAAATGAAACCCTCTATCATCTCAAAACTAAATAACCTAATTTATATCTATGCCCTACATAACAATAGGATACAGAATACAAGATACAGAACTTAAAAGCAGAATCAGAGTTCCATACTAAATGGTACATTTACTGATGTGTTCCTTAATATACCAAGGCAGTTATAAATTAAAATAACCCCATTAAAATCTAGTGCTAGGAAATTCAAGCAGACTTCATTCTCTTTGTTGAGCTGAAATAAATCCTCTTTTCTTCCCTGAAGAAGAGAAAATAGGATGGCATGTTTTTGTTAAAACATATTTTTAAAACTCCAGAATCATGATAATTGCTTATTTGGCTGGACTCTGGCAGATTCTAGGTGTGATTAAAATCTGTACATGTTGTGGCCTAGATTGCTTACCGAATATAAATGGAAATGCAATGCGTTTTTAATGATGCAACTTCAAAAATGTAGAGAAGCTTGTAGACACCTGAGAAGAATACTAACATACTTAAGGACTTAAGCTGGCAGAAACAAGTAAAAAATTTTCATCCTTGCCTATTTTAAAAGGAAAAAAAATGGTCTCCATATCATTGAATTCAGTCATTACCCATGTAGCCCATTATATGTGACTTTATCTCATAGATAAGTTTTGCCAGTTTTGAATTGTTTCTAAAGAACTTGGAACCCATAGAATCTTACAAACTCTTCTACTTTCCAAAGGGAGCCTTAACATTTCTTAGAGAAAAGGTCCCCAGACCTTTCTGAATACTGTAGACACACCACAGATGTGATCTGGTATGAGTGTTAATCTTAGAAAATATAGACTATCTGTAGGCTTTATAGAACATGAATAACAGCTAAATAATATTACTTTCAGCAGATCCATATTTTCACTAGAATTTCTTTTGCTTCTGATGTATCTATAGAAGTTATTTTTATTGCCTTTCATGTCTTTTATTGAATTCAACTCCAGATGAGCTTTTGCTTTCCTAACCCTGTCCATGCAAAATGAGACAATCAATGTCTCTATGTTCCTCCCAGGTCACCTATCCCTGCCTCTACCTTTTATATTCCTTTTGTAATTTTTGAGTTGTGTTAGGAGCAAAGTGCTTATAAATGCAAGCCTCCTGTGTCCATTGCTTGGTTTTGTACACAGCATGATGGACCATTTACAAAATCCACCTTGGAGGAAGTGATACTTGAAAATCCAGCAACTTTCCTAGACCTCTTTTCTCTCCAGAAAGCATCTTCCTTTGTCAGCTCCTTGATCACCTGTGTAAGGAAGTTGTCAGCAGTGCTCTCTACAGACCTGTTGTGCTTATGCAGAGGTTGTTGTGCCTCCAGCAGATAATGGAAGGACAACATGACAACAACCTTAATCTGAGCTTTCTTCCAGTCAAATGAAGAATGCCTTAGCTACTTCTTCCTGACCAGTAAGTTAGTAGCAGATGTTTACCATACCACCAACAAAATTGGTTTGCTTGCTAATCCTGACCTATAAGCTCTCATCTGTCTTTTCATGCATCTTCAGGCAGTGCTTTGAGCATCTCCGCTGCTCTCTCATGTAAAGGGAAACTTTCCCTCTGCAGCATCCCAGCTCATCCTCCCTAAAGAGCCTGTATCCATCCCTCACAGCACTACCGTCCTAAGAGCTGTCCCACAACATCTCTGTGTTCCTATTGCAATCGTAGCTCTACAACTTCACACAAACCTTAATTCCTCCTGTTTATTCCCCATGCTGTGTGCCTTAGTGTACAGGCACAGAGAGGTACCCAGATGGGATGGTTTTCCAGGAAAAGCACAGAAGAGGTTGTGTGCTCAGCTGCTTCTTGCTTTTGAGCATTGCCTGAGGTGGGCTACCTGCAGCCCTGTTTACCAGAGTCTCTCCTGTTCCACATCTTGCTTTTCTTGCCAGCAGTGGCTACAGCTTCCTTGCCTGAGTGTTGGCCATCATCCCTCTCACCTGTTGTTCTGGGTTTAAAGCTCTCTTCCCCAGGCAGAACACAGCTCCCAGAACAAGAGAACTGAATCTGATCTGTAGCTGCAAGTCTATCAGCAGACAACAACCCTTCCTTGCGCTGCCTGGAGTCACCAACATCCAGCCTTCACCTTCACAGGGATCTTTATTTACCAGCCCAATTAGCTTAGATTCTGCCTGCCCCTCCTTTTGTGCATGGTCTAAGAGAAAATCCTCCAACATGCTTTTTGACACCTCAGATGTTGCAGAGTCTTCTGATGCTCTGCTTCTTTACTAACTCCAGCCATGCCCACTTTCTGCAGGCAAGGTGATCATCTCCCCATCTTCAAAGGGAAGTCACCCCCAGACCTGGAGAGGTAAATCCTCTCCCAGGAGCTCTCAAATGGAACTTAGACACAGTTAATAGAAATAGAAAATAGTTGTTTATTAAAGAGACAAAGGAATGCTTTTCCAGTCTCTCTGACTTCTTAGCCTCTTTGTTGGCTATATATAATGAAAGAAAAATTAACTTCTTAATGCTTATTTTACATGGGATATTAGCAATTTCCAGGATTCCCAACTACAATGATTTACAGCTTACAAGTGGTGACTCTTCTGCTCTTCCTTCCCTAGGTATGTAATCAAAGCTACTGAAGGCGGCAGATTTTTTATATGTCTTTTACAGTAACTCTAATGGTTTTCCTTTGCTGAATCAATTATATTTCCTTTTGTTGCATCCATTTCCATGCAGTTAACCTCTAATGAAACAGATATCAGATGTGTACAAGCCTTCAGTCTCTAATGAGAAGTCTTGAATACTGGTTTTGATGAGTTTATGGATCAGCACGATTCTTACATGCATTAATCTGTAGTACTGTATTCTCTGGTTTTAGTGGGCCCCTGGGGTAGTTCCAGCTTCTCTGTCCTGAAAGCCTTCCTGCAGAATCATTTGAAAACTGGTGTAACCCCCGCTTCAGTCTAAATGCCACTTTTGCCCATCTCTGGCCAGGTTAAAGTTGAATTAAAATAAGCTTTATCTATTTGTTCTGTACCTTCAGGAACTGCTGTGTCTGCTAAATCCATGTCTCAAGGAGTGAGTTCTTACTTTGAATTAAAGCAGAGAGAATCCCAGAGTGGAAAAATTTAAACTGTAGCCTCTTCTGTTAATAATTTATCAAGATGTGATTTTCTGCAATGTCTTGATCCTATGTAAAAGTCTCATTGCTTTGTTGCTTGGTTTTATAATGAAATTTTGATTTTGTAAAGAAAAAAAAAGTTGATTTAAAAAAATCTTTATCTCAGTCCTCCATCAAAATTGTTATCTGTCTGTTTCACAAATTGCAGACATGAGCCATTTGATGGAGAGAATGACAATATTTTGAAGTTTTTTGTCTTGCTTCTTTTTTCCCACCTGCTATCAAGCTAAATTTAAGTGGTAACAAGAAAAGCCTAATTAAAATATTAGCTCATATTATGTAAGCTCACTGGTGAGGAGACATTTGTTTTTTTACCTTTTTTTAAGAACTGATAAGAGTTGGCGTAACCATGCATAAAGAACAACACTCATGACAGAGTGAACTAATGGAAGCTATTTGATCAAAGTTTTTATTTTATGAATTTCAAAAGAAGAAATATTTGTTAAATAATGTATAATCAATCAGCAACAAGCCTTAGAACTGTTTTTTAATTAGTCATATATTCCTATGCTGCAGTTGATGTAAAAATTATAACTGCAAAATGCCAAGACCTTTCCAATACGATGCACATCAGATTTCCTTGATATGCCAATGTGAAAACACAAGTATAGCTGCTTGAAGATGCTGCATGGATAAGGACAGGCATGCTAATTCTGCATAGCAAGGACAAGGACAAGTTTCAGCTTGGACAAACAGCGGGGAATCTTTCTCTCTTTAAAGGTTTTAATTTTCACTGTCCTCATACTCCAGGTTTCAGAAAAAGGAAAGGAAAAGGGAAAAACCAAGGTGGCTTGACAAGGGCTCTCTCCAAAGTATTAAGGTGGCACTAAGAAAGGAGGGGAGAAAGGAGAGGTCTTTCTGTGTGTGTGTTTCCAAGAAGAGCTTGATCATGCTTAAAACTATTTGTGTTCATGAGCTGACATTTAAAAACTCTATTTACATGCTGCAACTGTTACAAACCTCAACTGGTCACTTAGTGTAGCAATAAAGAGTTAATGCTTTTCTACTTCTTGGACATAGTGGGAAGCTAAATGTTTGTATCTTTGTGAGGCTTTCAGGCCAACATACACTGGCAACTGGCAATAGCAGTTGTACCGAGCAGGATACACATACAGCAGCTATTTTTTATTTTTTATTCATTAAAAGGGATTTTACAGTAGCCATGGGTCTGCTTTTGCAGAAGGAAGTGTGAGTTTCAGTGAGTATCATGTTGAAGCTGACCATGCTTCTACCAATGACCACATTATCTAGACATGTGGTTCATGGCAGAACCATGCACATTTTGGATCTCCTCTCTCCCAGTCTTCACAAGCTTATAATAGTCTACCTGATGTGAAATAATTACAGTAAGAGACATTCTGTGGTTAAGGCTGGAACATAACTCAGGCTACCTAATTTCACTTGTAGTCTTGCCAGTCTTCCTGTGGAATGTTTAAAATAGGATTTTCTTCTTAAACCCAGGTTCCTAGAGCACCTTAGCTGACTACTGTTGTATGTGTGTGATGCTACTCTGTAAGAGCAGATGTTTCCCTTATATCCTGTATCATACCTGCCACATGTTTTAGACACATGAAGGGACTAAAAATGGTTCTAGGTGTCCATGTTTAGGCAACTGAGTCTTGTCTTCAGTGTCCCTGTCTCTCCTTTTTTTCAGATGTTGAATGGGGCCAATAGTATTTCTCTGCACATTAAAATGCTATGTTCTTGGGGAAGGGACTCTCTTTTCGTGGTTTTATTCAGCATCTACAGCAGCAAAGTCCTTGAATAATTATGTTTATATAGATACGTCTAACTGTTTCTGCAAGATGCAGTAATATCTGAGGGATGCACAGAGTTATAAAATGAATCTGTTGGTTTATTTATTCTGCAGAATGTGACCTCAGGTAAACTGGTCTGCTAGCAATAGGGACTTCTACATGGGGAGAAAAAAAATAGAAGATGGCTTTTACATTAAGAAGATTTTTAAAATGTAGTATTTTTTGTGAGATGTAGAACAATAACATGTAGATTTGCAGTTATATTTGCCCACTCACTGACTCCTCCATTTTGTGACTGATTTTTTTCAGCCTCCAGGGAAGTTTGGACTAATTTAGAATTTAAAACAGTGTCAAGGCAAGACTTTGTGTCCATCTATACATAAAGGCCAGCTCTAGTTGACAAAACTCTCCATGTAAAATGGCCAACCTTTGCATGTTGACTACCTTCTTACAGTTAAATCCTGTAGGCTGACATTGCAGTATGGAAGGCTGACTTCTAATGTGTAGGAAGCACTCACGATTCTACAATTTAAAGTAATAAGTAAGAACTTCATTCTTGGAGATGCTAAATTTGAGCAGTGTCACTCATTCAGTTGACAAGTTCTGCATGTTAGAAATGATGGGATAAAGAGATCATAAACGTGGAATGCCACCTTCAAGTTGAAAAATAATAGAAGCAGTAAAAATGCAGATTAATGTGCATGAATTTATTTTCTCTTTGTGAATAAACGGTGACTTCACTCAGCTCTTTGGCTAGAAGAAAGCTGGGTTGAACAACCATAAGAGGAGGAATAGTGTTCATCTGATCAAAGTATTTAGTAACTGTGACTTGCAGTGGTCTTAAAGAGGTTATTTTCATAAGATTCTTGAAAAGGTACATAGGTTAATCCATGTAAAAGTCCCAGTATTTTAATTACTGCAGCATAATTACTTAATATCACTCTGGGTCAGTTTGGTAAAGAACATAATTTCAGAAGCCCTTAAGTAGTTGTAAAAACATTTTAAATTAATCCTCCTTAAGTCAATCAGTGTTGTTAAGGCTCTTCTATATTTTAAGTGAATTAAGTTTCTTTTGTTGGTAGCTTAAACATTTACCTTACTGTATAAATTTATTTTACCAGATAAGTACTTAATCTTTGACTTGAAGTTCACTTCCTATCTCAGGCCTGTGTTCCAACAAGTCAAATATTTTTTGTCCAATATTAGTTTTGCCACACAAGAATGTCAAATGGTTTTTAGTGATTACAAGTTGCACACAGGTAGAAATTTCTTCCCATCCCACTTGAGTTAGTGGTGTTGATACCTGAGGCTAAAGATGTTTTATCTTATGTTGAAATTGTCAGGTGACATCCTGAGCCACATAAAGCCAACAGCAAAATCCCCATTGATTTTTATGAAGTAGATGCATTGAAAATACAAAAACTTTTTCTTAGTTCCCCTGGCATTGCAGTTATCTTTGCTATACATTTCATTTTTTGAGCATCTGTTATCATATCCCTCAGGAAGAGAATGATGTTCTGCTCCTCTGTTATATCCATAATTCTGATTTCTGTAGGAAAAATATTTTTATATACTTTTAAGCAGCTTTCTTCTAGGTTTGATTGTTTTCCCTGTTGTTTTAGAGAAAAGAAATGGAGAAAACATCCTTCTCCTTTTCTTCTGTTTCCTCTCCATTATCTTGTCAAGGTTATGCTTTCCATTTGTATTCTATAGAATTAACAATTTCAGTATCTTCAATCTATATATGCCTGTTTCTAGTCTTCTTACTTCTTTCCTCTATGCTGAATGTGTAATGATGAAAATGAACATAGTATTCCATGGGTCTATCTCCTTGACATAGGTTTGTTTTCCACATCATTAGTTGTGCTCAGTGTTGGCCTTTATGTGCTGTCCATGATAACAGGCATATAAATTGCAAGAATGCTGGGGACAAAGTCTTGCTGAAACATGTACACCAAAAGTGAAAGCACCATAAATTTAGGGTCTGGTCTTGGTCTTCTGTACAGAGATGCATAAAACTGTACTTGGCTCCTTCTGTTGTAATTTTGCATTCATCTAGAGCTGCTACGTAAATCAAACATAAAAAAAATTGTGAGAGTGATTTTTCGTTGTTTTTCTTTACTAAAATTTCTTAATCTCTAATTAGCTGAAAGGATTGCAATCATTTGATAGAAACCACTTTTATGATACCGTAAAAATATAGGCATATTGGTATTTCATAACATCATCTAATATCTTTCTAACCTAGAATGTGAAGTAATCCAAAGACATTTCTTTTTGATGAATAACAGAAGTTCAAAAGCTTTTTCTTAATTTATAAGATATATTACACAGAACTCTTCCTTGTGCTGCTTCAGTTATCTTTTATCTTGATTATGGTTGACATTTTTAGGGTACAAGGAACCGCAGTTAGGAAGATAATTTTAAATTCTCTATGAGGTGCTGCAGTTTCACTCTGAATTATATGGGAGACAGTTTGAAATCAGAGCACTATATTATTTTTCCATTGCAGCTACTGGATAGTTCATGCAGCCTGATTAGTGTGATGAAGCTTTGAAAGACAAACAAGTGAAGACAGAAAACATTGCAATGATTTGCAAAGCAAAGGGCAGGAACGGATTGTTAACCTACCTTTATTTTTCCTGTAAATAATTAATTTAAATTTTAATTCAGTACAAAATATTTCAAAACCTTCATTTGCTGGAAGAATTTCAGCTAGGGAAAGGTTATGTTTCTTGAAAAGGAGACCGAGGGGAGAAAATGGTCTCTAAGTGCACCTGGGGAGGGTTTAGATTAGGTATTAGAAGAAACTTTTTCATTGAAAGGGTAATTAAACACTGGAATAGGCTGCTCAGGGAGGTGGTTGAATCACTATCCCTGGAGGTGTTAAAAAAAACATAAATGTGGTGCCTAGGGACATGGTTTGAGCACTGGACTTGGTAGAGTTAGGTTAATAGTTGGTAGTTAGATTATACTTGGACTCAATGATATTAAAGGTCTTTTCCAAAAAGAACACTTCTGTGATTCTGTTGTTCCATGAATAACTCCACTTGCTTGAGTGCCTGCCACAGAAGACCCCCTACCCAAACACCCCCAGTACATTTATCTCTTGGACATAGACATTTGGATTTATTTATACCCAGAGTATCTTATTCTGCTTAGTCTTCCTGATTTTTATCTACATGTAAGCTTCAAAAACCCTCTCATAAGCAGTCTAACCAACACATGAAATTCTTGGCATCCCTCATCTGGATCCTCTGCTTAGTAAAATTCAAGGTAGGAAAGAGAATGTAGTATCTTCTGCAACATACTTTTTATGTTAAAAAAATATTAATTGGATTAAATTTTTCTTAGATTAAAAGGAATAAGAAGATACAGTACCAGTCATACTTTGTACCTTTAGGGGAACTTGCTGTAATACTTTCTTCTGGAATCTTTTCAGCTCATCTTTAGGTGAAACACATACCATACTAAGGTTTGAAACAGAATCTGAAAGCAAATATTATTTCCAATTCTGTCTTTTCATGAGTAACATGAAAAATTAAATTGTGGGAAAGATACTTAACATGTATTCCTATATCTTCAAGTGCACCAAAGCCCATCATGTCTCCATGTGTCCACTAAATTATATTAACAGATTGTCTTTTATTCTAAATGGCTTTCTGATACCCTGGTCAGTAGGACTTTGCAGTCTGGATGGAGTTCAGAAATATCTTAAACACAAGAGCATTACTTTGAGCAGGATGCACTTCACCTTGGGGTGAGGAGGGACAGGGTCTGTGTCATCAGTGGCAGCAAAACACAGAACAAAGCATTTAAGCATATGATAAAGACTGATGTTATGGTACAATTTATTTTTTAAAGGCTCTTACACATCTAAATAAATAACCTTTCCAAAAAAACATTCTCATAGCAGTAGATCTAACTGCTTGCATGGAGTTGGCTTTAAATAAAACCAGGAGGCTTATTTGGGAATCTTATGTCAGGCTACTTTTCTGACAATCTTCAATTGAAATTTTTATGATTAAAAAGAATTTTATGTTTATAAATTCTCCAAGAAAAGAGCAGCTGGGTGAGCAGGGATTTGTGAAGCAGTCTTAGTTTCCTGATATCAGTTCTTGGTGTGGGCCTTCCTTTGTCCTCCTGAGGAGCTGCAAGGTCCCATCACATTTTTAATTATGTAATAGTTCAGCAACTAGAATCCACTAGATTTTCCCAACAGGTGGGGGAGCAGTTTCCAAAGGTGGTTGGAGGGGATGTGAGAGCCCATGGGTGCCTTTGTCCCACCCACCCTGGTTCCTGTAGGATGTCCTGGGGATGGGGCAGGCTGGGAGGTCCAGAACACTCCTTTGGGTCCTTGGAGCAGGTGCTCCCCAGCCAAAACACCAACCTCCTCCTGCTTTGTTGGCCAGCATGCTGCAGTCCATAGACAGCCCACTGTTCAAGAGCACATGTTGTCTTGTTGGATCTGCATTAAAAACTCAGATTCAGATTTAGTTAATAGGTTGCCAGCTGTTGTTTAAGAAAGCAGGAGCAGATGGGAACAAGCAAGAAGACATTTCCAGTAGCCAGTTCAGTCACCAGTGGACATCAACATCAGCTCTGCAAACTGCCACTGTGTCCCAGACCATATTTTTCAAATCCCTGAGTGATGGTTTTCTTCATTTCATTCCCTCTAACTGCACTGTTCAATTACTCAAATGGAGACTGGAGTGAGAAAAATAAAGCTTGTACCAGAGAACCAAGACTTCAGGTTGTGTTAAATTAGCATTTTTCTGTTAGTTGATGGCATTGGATCCAAGCTGTGGAAATCCTTTTTTGACAAGAGATGCTATAAAAATGTGATATGTGATTTTGTACTGCCAATTATTGTAAAAGCAAAATGCAACATTTTATACTGGGGCCACTGCTTAATGCTGTTCTCTTTTTCTTTTTCCCTTCAAATCAGATATTTATCTTTGAGAATAACATCTATTACTGTGCCCATGTGGGGAAACAAGCCATCCGAGTGGTCTCCACAGGAAAGGAAGGTGTTATTTTCAATGGGCTCAGCGACTGGCTATACGAAGGTAGGACATGACATTTAGGGCAGCAGTTAGTTATGAGTTTAAGTTACACTCTAGATTTACAGGCCTGGATGGAATTAGATGTTCAGGATTGCCTTTCTCGGGACTGGTGGACCACAAAGCTGAAAATCTGCTATTCTAACAGTTGTCTGAAGTGTTGGACTGAAAATAATGTGAAATGATGTAAGAATTCTGTTTTCAGGCTGTTTTTCCTTCCCTTAGTCCAAAGGTAATAAATCACCAAGCCTTATTGAACAGAACTGCTTCATTATTTAATAGCACCTGCAATCACTCATAGACGTGCCAGTTTTCAAATCACAGAAAAGGACAGAAATGCATAGGGAAAGGGGTTTAATTACAAATGAAGCTTTTTTTTACTTGATTGGTTGTTTTCCACAGCACTAGGTGGGCCGAAAAAGCTGCCCAGATCTTGCTACCTAAATATTTTCTAAAAGCAGACAGGCCTTTGTCTGTAATTGGCTTTTTTCCCTTGAAAATATGCCTGATGGGGTAGAGAGTAATCACTGGAGCACTGCTTCACTTTGTTCCTTTCAGCTGGCAAATGGGGCCCTTTTGGATGTCTGTGAGCACCTGCTTGCAAAATAATCTCACCTGCTCTCACTGGTTTATGAAATGATTGCAGCCATCCCCAGTTCTTTTGGGGGAAGTTGTAAGCACTTAAGCTAATATTTTATCAGGATTAAAATTAATATATAGAGATAAAACATATATATATAAAACATTCAGCCTCAGCCTGCATCCCTCCCTCTATTGCTGTCTGATGCAGACAGTAGTTTATTATCACCTGGATTCTAGTTCTGGGACCTGGCAGTGATTTTTTCCTTTGACAGTTTCCCTAGGAAGTCACACTTCCTCCTGCAGGTCCCAGCACTGTCCCAAGCTTTTTTTATCTCTACAGAAAGTGTCCAGATCCATGTTAGTTGTACCCTACTGGCTGCACAGTCTTGAGACTTAATGGAACAAAATAGGATGAAAAATGCCCTTCGCCATTAATTGGCATAAAAATATGAAGCACACCTTAAATTGCTCTATATCACAGCTAAGCTGGGGGATGTTGTACTCAGAAATGAGGGAATTAAATTATTGTTTGCCACTTTCAGAGAAGCTGGTCCCATCAATCTGTGTACAAACTCATAAAAACATCACTGGAAAAATCTGATAGCAGTTTAGTTTACTTTTGATATGGGTGCTTACACTACACCACAGAATATTTGCAAGTGAATGTCCTTCTTGTGAAGCATTTCGTAACCAGAGGAGTAATTAAAATGTTGCAAAATGCAATTTTCTTTACTTTTCTGTTATTTATTAATTTGTTGCTGAAGTGGTGGACAGGCTTGTTGACCCTGTAAGTGAAATGAGCATAACAGTACCTATATTTTGCTGACAACTATCATGTAGTACATAAGGTCTTCTTGTAGAGTCTTGCCTCCAGCCCCATGCTGGCAGGAGTTGATCAAGCCAGTGAACTCCAAGCACACCAGCAAGCCCATGATGACACTTGTGTTTTGCTGACACATATTTTTATTCAATTACGGGACTGCTCAGGCAATTTCTTGGCTGACATTCACTTTCAGGTTTGTCCTTTATAATGAACTTCCTTGTGAACTTTATGTTAATGTACTGGGATAAGAAATGAAGCTATGATCAAATAAAGTCTGGAAATACCAAGCCAGGTTCTGCATCCTCTCTGAGCAGCATGTACAGAGCAGGACTGCTGAACCTGCTCTTCACAGAGTACATTTTGCAGAAATCTGGATATAGCATCCCTTTGGAAATGTCATTTTTTGGCCAAATACAGCCTGTATTGAAATAAAAACTTTGCTTACTTCACAAGCAAGGTGTGGAAAGACTCAAAGGAAAATGTGAGGTATAAATGTTCTCAAATGATAGGGTGCAGAATCCAAAATCCAGTCCAGAGCTGGACCCTGTAGGCTGGGTTCCCTCTCCTGCACTGTTTGACTTGTACAGTCCTTCTGGAAGTGAATCTGGGATTGGAGTCAGGATTTAGGATTTGTGGTGGCAAATGCTTGAACAAGCTGTGGGGCCATGGGGTGAGATGTATCTGCAGTGTTCAGACATCAGCTCCTTGAATGCATGGATGGGTGGAGGGGAATCTCAGGAGAAATGGAGTATTGCATGGTGGTAAATGGATAAGGACAACTAGGAGGTGGATGACACCCTGCCACCCAGAGTCCACAGGCATTCAGGCATCACTGTCAGTGAGGCTGAAGTTTCACCCTTGCAGCAGCTGGGATGCTCTGCCTGCACACTGTTACCAGTGCCTTTCTTTTTACAAATTCTCTCTTCTTGGATGCCTCGTCTTCAGCAGCATAAACTGAAACAAATTTTTAAATCCAAACTCACCTGATTGGAATTGCTTGATATCTCATCCAGGATGGAAATTTGCCATATCAGGGTTATTTTTCCTCCTCCCTTTTCCTGCTGACATTTGCAGGTGTGTCTTCCCCACCTCCCTAACAGGGCTGGGCAGGATGCTCAACCCCAGGTTTGTTTGCACTGCCACCCTCTCAGCGAGCCACCAAGATGAAGACTGAGCATATGTCTAAATCTCATTCCATCTGTGCAGCCATCACAAGCAGACAGTCTGCAAGGGAGCTGTGAGGAATGCTGAACCAGGATCATAGGGTTTGAGGCTCTCCTCTTCCTTCGTGTGCTCTTTTTGTTGCTGAAGTTCACCAGCTCCAGCTGTGGCACTCAGCACCCCAACAGTGTCACTGGCACAGCTCACGAGCTGCTTCTCACTTTCCCTAAATGTAGCACATACACACACTCCCCCACACACATTCTTGTTGTTTTCTGTTTGAGGAAGAAAATTTTTAAAGTAATTTCTCATAATCAGCAATAGCAGATAGCACCCCCCAGCCTCTCCAAGAGGTGTTTGCACAGTCCCCTGTGCAGATGGCAGTCCCAGCAGTGTCACTGGTCAGGGCAACTCCTGACACTTAATATGAATGGCAGACCCAGAGGGAACACTTCTCTTCATAACATGATTTTTTTTGTCACAACAGAATAGATGCACTGTACTATTAATCACAGATTTTTACTAAGTCCGGAAGCAGAGCAGATCTAGAGTAGATTTGACAGGCTTTTTGCCCTGGAAAAATGCAGAAGTTCATTTCAATTCAAGTTAAGCCCTGCTTTTGTAAATCTGCCAAAGGGGGGAAAATTTCTTCCAGGTATTTATGCTGATCTGTAGACTTTTGATAATATAGTGAAAAACATTTCAAATCAGTCAGAGTTTAATCTACTTAGTGCATTTAGCTGGAAGGTTATAGATTGATACATAGATTACTGTGATGTGAAAGCATAGATTAAACATAGCTTTTTTTGCTAAAATAAGCAGTGACAATTTTTTCATAGTCTGACTTAACATTTTCAGAGCTATGCCTGATGGCTGCTTGTACTAAAATGGAGTGATATCCTATAAAAAAAAGTTTAAAGTTCTGCAACTGCAACCAGCTAAGCATTTAAATGCACAGAACTGAGAAAGAGTGCTATATAGTCCAGGTTTCTGTATGATTCTTGCTGGCTTGAGAATATGTTTTAGCATTGAGAATATGTTTTTAGCATGTTTTAAGGCTTAAAGATAATTTTAAAATAAATGGCAGTATAGCATAAAGTACTTTCAAATTGATAGGATAATAGTATCTATATGTTCTTTATATATATAATAATATCATAAAAGTAATATACATTTTAGCAAGTAAAGTATAGGTAAAATCCATTTCATTTAAGCCCTTCATTATGGCACTCTTCAAGGAAGTAAATTCTGTCCTAGTGAAATGAAAGTATATTCATTTGCTATCAGGTCCCTGGTGAGACTGCTCAGTTGTTGTGAGACAGCCATGGGCTCTGCCAGAGAACTCTGTGATCCTGCTAAGTGACAAAGAGAAGGTTGTGGTGTTCCTGTGGTGCAGTTTGGATGATCATTGGGTTTGGGATTTTGGGATGGGGATGGGGCAGGAGGACCCCCCTGTGTGCTGCACACTGCTGCTGGATCAGGGACATCCCAGCAGTGTAACTCAGGGTCCCTTAATGTGGCTCCACTGAGCAGGACAGGGATGTGGAGCAAGTCTGTGTTCACAGATAGAGGCACTTGACTTCTGAGGAGCTACTTAGCTTCTCAGCATGCTGCTCAGCCTGTGCTTGGAGATCATAGGAGAGCAGGATGAGACACAGAGGGGTGTGCTCTTGTCACTGGTGGAGGGATTGTCACCTCTAGACAATCCTATCCCACCCATGGACTATGAAGTTGATGTGTCCTCAGATGTAAGAGTAGTCCATTAGAAGCTATTTACAACTTAGTCTGCAAGATGTATTTTTGGGTTCTAGAGACTCTCGTTGAGAAAGGAGGATTGCTCATAAGTTCCTCCCTCATTTGATGCCACTGTCGACATAATCAGACAGGTTTGTCCTGTGAGTCTGAAGATCACCTCAGAGTTTCCAGATTTAGTCTTGACACAGAGGCTGTGGCATCTCATCTGAACATCTCATCTTCATGTCATCAAAAACCACCTCTGGCACCAACCCCAGCTCACAGGGCATGTATTTAAAAAGCAATATGAGATATACCTATTCTTTATTTAAAATTAATACTCTACTCTGTTGAGCTCAACACAGCAGTGCTGCTATGCTTTATTTTTGGCTAGGAAGCAAGAGGAGGACTGCAAAGAGACTCTTTTTCAGCTATGATTTTTTCCTTATTAATCTTCATTCTGCTTGCATTTACCTTATCACCAACAGATCCTCTTCTGTGACTTCACAGTGACACCTGGTGGGAGAGGCCAGGATGTCACCGTCATTAAGACTAAAACTGCAGAATATTTTTGCTGCAGGATCTAGTAAAGGCTCCCAATTTCCTCTCAAATACACTTTCCCGAAACTGAGCTTATGGGAACTACACATTCAGAACTACCAGCTGATTCATTCTAATAGTGGTTCTGTTCCTCTTCTGGACTTTATAAAGAGAGGCAAGAGAACACAGTAATAAAGAAAAATCTTTTCCATAATTTAATCAGCATCTCACAAAAATCAGAGGGTATATTTAGAACATGTACGGCTGGTCTCTGAGGTGCAGTGCCTGGTGGCAGCTGCCAAGGCAAATAGCAGTTATTTTGAGCAGGATCTTTTTACACTTACAGTGTTTCAAGCAAGCGAAGTAGATATATGTCAAGGTTAGAAGTATTATTCCAGGGACTCTGGAAGTAGTCTTAATACTGAAAAAATGCTAGATAAGTCTAGCTTATATATCTTAAGCTAGTTTATAAATGCTGAAATAGTGCCTTATCTAATTTGTCTGTGTGTTCAATTTTTCATCGTCTAATATGAGACTGATGAACTTCCTCTGTCTGGAAACAGGACCTTTGATGATCAAATTACACCTGAATTTGTAAAGGGACATTCATAATAAGGCTGGAAGCAAATAACTCCTAAAATTCCTGTTCAGTGTCACCAAAGAAGGAGGTCGATATTCTAATATTTCACAGTGTCAGAGCAACCTTTCTCAGTAATTAGTAGCTCCAAGACCTGGTGGGAGAGGATGAGATGAGAATTAGACTGAGTCATCACTGAGTTTTTAAGATATTCTAGATAAATTAATCTCTTGCCAAAAGGATGCTATTGCCGGGGCTCCAGACATTGAACAGGGCGAGCTGTAATAGTACAACAAATTATTCCTTCTTGACAAGATATGAGAAGAATCACTGGGACACTTAGTAGAGATTGTAATTTATTTTTAAGAACTTTCATGTTTTGAGTCACAAAAAAAAAATTTCTTAGACATGGATGAATTTGCAGTTCTACACATCTGGTGTGGGCTATGGGGGGATAGGGAAACACTTGTGCTAGAGATTGTCCTCATATAGTGCCACAGATAACACCCCAAGTCTAAAAATTACTGTTTTGTCCTCAGGTATGTGCTGATGTTATTCGGTGCTCTGGGGGAATTAATTTATCATTTCTGTGTTTTTTTAGCTGAGGCATCAAAGCCAGTATGGTGCTTCAGTGACATTGTCACCATATTAAAATAGAAAACTTTATATTGCAGATTGGACATCATTCAGTGTTGCCCATTCAGTCCCTGCAGCTGTTGTGTAGCACTTGGGGCTTTACAATTGCCAGTAGCCATTATTTAGCTGCCTATTGAAAATGTAGGTGCTTAATTTTTGCTGCATCTTTATATGCATGCTCATTTGTACCAACTGTGCATAAAATCTTTGACTTGCAGTCAAAATAGCAATGAAGAGTAGCTCTTGGCCTCAGCCATATATTTGAATTGGATATTTGCACTGTGAATAACTGTTGCAAGGAAGACCAATGCAGCCTTATTTTGCCTTGTGTACATTAAAGCAGAGAAAAAAAAGAGAGCCTTAAATTTCACACAGTCATTGTCATAAGAGGTTTGGTAAAAGTTCCCACAACTTCTTGCTCTGATGGACATTCTCCTGTCACAGGGAAGCTCACAGTAGGGATTGCAGCCATGGGAACAGGCTTCTGGCTCTTCTCAGCTGGTTAAGGTCAGGAAAATTTGAACCATTTAGAATGCAGATTGTGAATGCCTGCCTAGAAATCAGCAAGATCCTGAGAACTTTAAAATGTCCTGTTATCTGGACTGGCTTCAAAATACATCACCCCACCACAATAAACCTTGCCGGCTCTAGCCCAGTCTTTAACCTTCCCTTTCTGCAGAAAGTTGTTTGGAAGGGGGCTGCCAGCCAAACACAGCACCTGTCACCCTCTAATTTTTGGATCACCATTAGTCAGGCTTCAGGGTGGTTTTTGGAAGGAAAACAGACTATTATTTACTGTGGTCAGTGATCTCCTTGCAGCAGTGGAAGGAAGCCAGGTGTCCACCTGATGTCTCTGGTCAGGGAGTGGCTGCCAGTTCTCTACATCAAGAAGTGTTCAGCAAGTGAGGTTGTTGGTGTTTGCACTGAAGCTTGCACTCTTCTTTCACAGAGGTCCTATTTAAAAGGCAATTTCTTCAGGAACAGCTCTGAGGCTCAGTGCTTCTCTTGGCACCATGCTTGGTGGCAGAACCTCAATGCGAGCTCAGCTCAGGTTGATAAGGGAAAAGAATAGTCTTCTTTCTAGAATTAAGTACTGTACTTCCAGATATAATGCCAGAGGCATTGTACCACAGTCAGAGGGAAACTTTTAAATAGGTCTAAACTGGTTTTATAATATTTCAGGAAGTTTCTTATAGTTCCATGCAGCCTCTTGCAGTTAATTCTCTGCTGGACAAAACCATTTCTTTGTTGGATTAAATCATCCAGTTATCACTGGATGATTTCTCTACACCTGAGATAACTGTAAAAATAAAAAAATGTCATACTCTGCTGTTGCCAGTATTTTGATCTTTGAAGATAAAGCAACCCCATTTGCATCACGATGATTTATGAGTGACTTGTTCAGGTCTGCTTGGCTATGTGATTAAAAAGATTATTGAAATTTATAAGAATCTTTTCCTGAAAACAGATTTGCAGTCTCTACAGCAAATGTGAGAGCACAAATTGTGTTCAGTTACAGCAGCTTAAATCCATACTAAATCTTTTGATCTATGCAGATTTAGTTGAGATGTGCAGCTTCTCACAAATTTTTTCCAGCTGCTGTGGTAGAATCTCTTCTCTTCTCCTCCATTGTTTTACTGATGCTGCTTTGTCAGGGATACAGTTACCTCTTTCATTACCTTAGGTCAGAAAAGAGCTACCCAGTTTGCAATCAAATTAAACCCACTTATCTACCATTCTACGTAAGCAAGAGTATATGATTAAAAATGAAAAATTGTCAAATAAAATACGTAAGAGAGTATCAGAGTATGAAAGAGGTTCTTGTAGGTATCTGAGAATAGTAAGTGTATCACTGAGTCAAGGATTTTCAAAAAATGGTGTATTGGAAGTTGTATAACAGAGCTATTAGGGTTTTCTGCTTGTACTTGAGTTCTGTTTCTCTGCTCCAAGGTCATTTACAGTAGCCTTGGGTAAAATACTGCCTTGGAGATCTGTGTCCCCATTTTCTGACTATGCTGGTATTTTTAATAACTAATTAGTGTACTAGAACTTTAAATGTTGCAGAATAGATTTGCACCTATGCCATGCTAATCTGAAGTCTGGACTAACTCCATGGAATCTAATGGTGGGTTCTGGATCTGCACCAGAGTGCCAAATGAGAGGGTCTTGCTGTAATATTTGTTGCAAAGGAGATATATTAAGTTGACATTATTCCCAGAAAAAAGAGTGTGAATGGTACAGAGTACTTGAAAACTCACTCAATTTTGAGAGCTCTATTTTTCCTCTGTAAATCGATATGATGAAACACACTCAATTTTGAGAGCTATATTTTTCCTCCATAATTTGATATGATGAAACATGATGTGTTTAGGTGATCAAGTTCACTGTGGATACAGCAAAAATTCATCATTTCTGTATCAGTAGAACTGATCTTGGTGGCTGTGACACACATGTGTCTCTGAGACTGCAGAGTGCTGTAGAAGATTAAAAGAAATGGGGTTAATTTCTACAAAAAAACCCCATGTAGATTAATATGGGGGGGAAAAGATATGTGTTACGGCATGTTGCCCAGGTATACTTTAGTGTTCTCTGTCCTGTGGGATTTTCAGAAGTAAACTAGATAGATTTTTGTCACAGGTTGTTGAGATAAACATCAATCCTATTTCAGTGCAAGGAGGGGATTAGAAGGCTTCTTTGGGTTTCTTATAGACCTACAGTTACATGATTTTAAGAAAGGTTTTGATGGCTTTTTTTTTTTTTTAATCTCTTTGCAGTTAGATGTGTTGGCTCTGGGAGTACAAAATTACTGTAGGAGCTTTTGGAATTTGGAAGTTACAGGATATCTTGGTTTATATACAGTAGGGTAAATTTACATAACCTGTTTGTACAAGATATATGTGGGGAATGGAGCTCTCTGTTGTGAAAAATTTACATTTGCCCCATTATTCCCCTGGCAGAAATTGGTGGGTTCTTTTGCTTCTGAGAGTGTCCCTGAACTTCTGTTGAAAAACATGTTTTAAAGAAAACAACAAAGCTTAATATTTGTAAAGTGCTGCACTCAAGAAGTGGTCAAAAGAACCGAAAGAATAAACAAATTGAAAGACAGCTGTAGAATTTAGATGCCAGTGCATAATTCCATCAATTTAACTTGAAAAGTAAATTTCCATAGGTTTTATTTGTTTGGGGTTTTTTGATGTACCTGTTCTTCTCTGGTGCAGCCTTGCATATGGAAATTGAGGGGACAGCACAAAACTGTTTAAATAGCAATCCTCTTTGTCTCACTGCTCCTTGGCCCAAATAAAGAGTATGTGCTGTAAGAAATTAAAGAAGTAAAAATAAATGTACTCTGTCCAAATTAGAATGGCTGAAAGCTACATGAAAGGGAAGAAAATTCTGCTGAGAAATGCTTCTCACTGGGGAGCTGGCCTGTCCATTGTTGTGTAACAGTAGCAAAATCAAAAGAATATTAGAAATAATGGCAGTTTGTGTATGCTGAAGTGCAGTTAGAAAACTACAACTCAGAGTTCTCATACCAGCTGGAAAACATCAGAGGTTGGACCCGTTCTTTGGGTGGAAAAGCAGAGGAGGTAATGACCCAAGAAATGTTAAGGAGGAGGTGATGCTGAGGGCTGGCTGGGGATGATAACCAACATGCTCAGGTCCTGGTACTGGGAAAATATGACAATTTCTTTGCATCAGGGTTTCTTGCTGCCACCTCCCCACTGGACACAGACTGGGGACCTTTAGTACATGAGGGATATGTATTTTTCAAACTGGGTCAAATAAGCCCAGTGGTGAGTGCAATATTGATACCTACCAGGACATGGAGGTGACTCTACCTGGACTTTGCTCTGGATCAGGAGAACTGGAGAACTCAGCCAGGTCTTTAAAGCAGTTAGATCAATGTACCAGCAGTTTCTAAAAGATATCCAGGGAATATATCACCCTCAATACTCAATTAGTTTATGTTGCTATAACTGCCATATGGTGTAGCCTCTGCACCAGCTGTTTTCCAGTCTTCAGTGGGTACAGGTCTACAGAGGAAACTGCCACAGATTAAAAGTTATTAGAAAGTGGAGGAAAACACGATCTTTTATAAATGATCTTAAAACTTTCAGGTGGATAAGAATTAAAATACAAGTGGCTGGGTATGTGCTGGCTGTTGTCTGCCAGGCTAGAACTCCAGATATCTGCAGCAGGGTGGGTTGCAGAGGTTGCAGAGGTGGAAGGTAGCCAGCATAGGACAGCAGGAACTGAAGTGGATTCCAAAAACTTTTAATCACGTCCTGGGATGTGGGCTGAGTTCTTCAGGGACTGAGTAACATCATAACCACTGGGAGATGTTTTCCATCAAACCCATGGCAAACAATAGCAGTGCTGCTCCAACCTGGCACACTGCTCCTGCCTCCCTGGAGCCCTCACCCACCTCCACTGTGATTTCTCAGGGCATAAAAGTGGGTGATATATCACAAGGTAGGTTTTATTGCCCACCAGGGTAGAGCCAGACCATAGCTACTACACTGGGATAAAGCTGAGGGATAAACCAGAGTTTCTACATCTGCTCAGTTCTGCAGCCTCCAGCAAGGACAGAAGCAACCATATGTGTTTTCCCCAGCCTCTTGCCCTATTTTCCATTCTTCCCATTGCAAACTGGGTTTCCTACTTTGAGAAATATTTCCCTGGCACAACTGGATTTGAAGCTGTTCTTCCCACTTCTTTTCTTCTGAAGTGGTCACGGCCATTTCTGTGTTCACTTGCGTGGTTTTGGTGTTGAATGACTTCAGCCATCCTGTGCTGCTGGCTTGATGAGCATTTGTTTGCATACCAGAAAATTATAAGGGACTACCATTTTTTTTTATTTTTTTTTTATTTTTTTTTTTTTTTTTTTTTTTTTTAAAATTCTGGATAATGACTGAAAGTTTGTTGTGCCCTAAAACCCAACCTGTCCTGTTTGAGAGGACACAACCAGCAGCTGCCAGCATGTTGCTGGGGCAGTTATAATAGGGAACATCTGAGCCTACAGGGAGGAGAGGATGGGCCAGGTGACCCAAATGGACCAATCACAGTATTTCTTCTTATGGTGCTCAGTATAAAATGGCTCCCAAGAGAACCATCTGGTGGCTTCTGTGTTAGCTGGGTTGGGGTCTGTCTGCTGATGTTCTGCATCACCTCCCTGGAGAAGGACATTCTTCACCAGGACAGGTCACCTTCTGCCTTCCTAGGTGGGACCAATTTGGGTGCTTTAGGACTGCTGGGAACTTTCACTGAGACCCTGGGCTTGGGAAACCCCTCCTGCTGCCCAGTCCAGTGTGGGACATTTCTGGTTAGAAAGTAATTACCCACTGACAAGCGTGAGCTCCATATTTATGTATTTTTATATACATTTGTAATTTGTTATTACTACCTCATTAAACCTACCCTAGTTTTCTCTTCCAAGCTAAAAGACCCTTATTCCTTTCTTCTACTGGGAGGGGAGTGGGAATAACAGAGCATCTGCAATGTGGTTACTGTCTAAATCATTGATAAAACCATAAGTTTTAAGATCATGGAAGTTCTTGCATGTTGCTCTACACTGGGATATTTTAGTCTATTGTTTTGAGTTGCATCAAGCAGCATGACAGCACAAAATGCTATCAAGAGCTAAATACTGTAATTTATTTAGAATTACTGATTTTTTTTTCTTAACAAATTCCTTAATTGTGGATTTGAAGGAATCTCTTTACACTATTAATTTTTTTTTGAGTGAAAGCATCATATAGTACCAAAGTAAACTTACCAAGTCCCTGGTGTTTTCATCCATTAAATTTCCTGTGATGTAGTTGGGTCTCCTCAATGGTTTTGCAACTGTAGTGGCTATATGGGTGTAAGCTACACCAGGAAAAGATTCACTCTTTGTCTCACCTGGTACTGATTATGTGGCAAGGGGCAACCACTTGCAGTCTGTCATAGAATCATAGAATCCTAGGGGTTGGAAGGGACCTCGAAAGATCATCTAGTCCAACCCCCCCTGCCAGATCAGGGCCACCTAGAGTACATCACCTAGGAACGTGTCCAGGCGGGTTTTGAATGTCTCCAGTGAAGGAGACTCCACAACCCCCCTGGGCAGCCTGTTCCAGGGCTCTGTCACCCTTACAGTAAAAAAATTTTTTCTGATATTCAACTTGAACCTCCTATGCTTCAATTTACACCCATTATCCCTTGTCCTATCGCTGGTCACCACTGAGAAAAGCCTAACTCCATCTCCCTGGCACTCACCCCTTACATATTTGAAAACATTGATAAGGTCACCCCTCAGTCTCCTTTTCTCCAAACTAAAGAGACCCAGCTCCCTCAGCCTAGCCTCATAAGGGAGATGTTCCACTCCCTTAATCATCTTAGTAGCCCTGCGCTGGACTCTTTCAAGCACTTCCCTGTCCTTCTTGAACTGAGGGGCCCAGAACTGGACACAATACTCCAGGTGCGGCCTCACCAATGCAGAATAGAGGGGGAGGAGAACCTCTCTTGACCTACTAACCACACCCTTTCCAATGCACCCCAGGATGCCATTGGCCTTCTTGGCCACAAGGGCACATTGCTGGCTCATGGTCATCTTCTTGTCTACCAGGACCCCCAGGTCTCTTTCACCTACACTGCTCTCCAGCAGGTCAGCCCCCTTGAATTCTAATCTATTAGAAAAACAATTCCTGTAATTCACAGAAATGTGCCAGGAAAGTATATATAAAATTCAGAACTGCAGCCTCCTTTACTATGTAAAATACCCTGATTTATATATTAGATCCAGAGCAAAAATTACACAATTAAGAGAAGCTGAAACTTCTAAAAATTTTACATGTTGCTTAAACTTCTGAGATTTGCTTCACGATCTTGTTTGTTTTGAGTGTTTCCACTGACTTATGTAGTACAGCAAAAGCAACATGGACCAAAGGAAATGGGTACTGTCTTGGAGGTAAAGAGTTAATTAAAAGAGGGATATGAATGCGTGATGGCAATAAGGAGTAATTCCACAGTGGTCCTGAAAACTTCATTAGAGATCAGAGAAAAATATCATATTGCATTAGCAGAAAGAAAACCTCTTGCATAACAGGGTTTAATGTCCTTGGAAATGTTGCAGAGTTTACTTGAAAAACCAACCCAACAATACTCTATTCAATTTATAGAGGAAATGGAAAGCAGAAACTCAGAAGACTGTAATTGCCACCTACCAATATAATCACTAGAGCGAGTAAGAAGTAATGAAGGAGGAAATCAGAGGCAGCTCACCTCTAGGAAGGAAGTGGAAGTTGTAGAAGTTGGATTGCCACTGGGTGGGCAGGCTGGCGAGCTCAGAGCCTTCACTGCCCAGCATCCCAGAGCACTTGGGAATCTGCACGAGTTGCTGGGGAAGAAAAGCGTGCAAATAGCATCCTGGTTAGAAAGAAGCAATATGAGAAGAAACCCCTTTTTCTTTTTGATTAGTGTGTGCAGTTGTTTATTGGTGTGTTTGGGGGAGTTTTCTGACTGGAATTTTAATTCAAAACTCAAGTTACATAAAATAACCAGTGAAAAAACGAGCAGAGTGCAGAAAAGAATTTTTTTAAAAGATCTTAAAATGAGGTTATTTTTTAAGCTTTTATGAGTACAAAAATCCATCATTCTGTTGTATGTCATCTTGAAATTGTCTCCAAAGTTTCTGCATTAATTTTGATTTTTCTCAAATTCTTCTGATAATCCTGGGATGCTCCCCAGTTCTATCACATTTAGAAATATGAGCCTTAGGGTTTCACAAATAACTTTTTTAGAGTGCACTATACAGAAACAAAAATCCAATTTCTTCCAGTTCTGCCTAAGGCAGGACTTGGGATTCACAAAAGTGTGTCAGCTTGTTCTTCCCTCCCCCCATATTTAGATCATAATTCTTCATGACATGACAACTGGGTGTTGTAGAAATTATTAGGATTCAAGAGCATGATTTCACAGCCTGAGTCGGATGAGCTTTTCACAATCCCCTTTTTGATCAGATTAATGCTGGCTCCTGAGCTGACCCACAGCCAAGGAAAGCTGGGCAAGCTTCTCCAGCACAATCCTGCCTGACCAGGGATTGCTGATGGCCTCACTCTGGGGACATCTACCCTGCTCCACTGCCAGTATGAACCTTCCTCTTCTCTCTAAGGTGTATAACATCACTTCCAAGGGGTGGTTTGGCTGTCAGTGTAACCAAGGGCTTCAACTTTGTGCTAAATGAGATTAAATAAGCATCACAGATGATGTTCAGCTGTCTGTCTTGGTGCGTGTCTAATTATGACCTTCACTGAGGCAATTAATCTGTCTTGATCTTAATGCCTTTTGCAACCATCAATTAATAAAAATTTACATAATGTCCTGGAAGAGCAAGAATAATTACCCATTTTTATTTTTATTTTTATTTTTAGAAACAGGCAAACTGAGACACAATTTCCAACCTGGTTTTAGATTAGATGAAATTAGGACACAAAAAGGAGGTGAGAGTCTCACCTTGCCCGCTAGATGCCAAATAAAATGAAGAGCATCACAAAGAACCCCAGATCTGGCTGTTTTCACCACATTACTCGGATGTTCTCCAGCACAAACCCTGGCAGGTCCCCTTCAGGTTTGGTCACAGAGCATGATGGATACACAATTGGAGAGATATCTACATGGGTGAAGGAAAGCTAGGCTGGTCCCAATTGGTTTCAACAGGAGCAAGAGCCCTGCCAGCCCATGGGGCACCCTATGTGCTGTTAAAGCTGTTCTGCACCATAGAGGGGCTGATGGATTCTCACCTCACTTGCCAATCCCCAAAAATAGGAGCAAAGTACTCCAGTTCTACCTTTTTTACACATATGACTCACAGCCATTTGCCTCCTACATAAGTTTTGCTTTTTCTCAAAATTGAATCATTGTCTTGTATCTGATTTAACAACAATAGCAGCAGAAAAAAAAAATCAGCATTGGTTTGCTACTAGATCAAAAACATTTCTTTAAAAGAGGCTTTCAGAATAGCTAAACTAAAGATTTGGGAAACTGGTAAGAAATAGAGCTGAAGGAAAACATCTAATAGCAAAACATTCTTTTCATACTATTTTGCTTTTAATATTGAAGGCAACAGTCTGAAAACAGACACTGAAATAAATCTAGCTGGGAATAATCTGGAGATCACAGTATTTATTGCATTTGTTTTGATTTTCCAGTCTCTGTGTCAGACTAGAGATCAGCATAGAGATGACACAAAAGATTCAGTATCTTATTTTAACAGCTAAACTTCACTTGATTATTGAACTGACCCATACTAACCTGGAGACTGTTATGTATGACTCTGGTGTACCATCAGCAGGCAGAAATTGTGAGAACAGGGCAGGAGGCAAGAGCTCTGTCCCCAGGTGCTGGAGTTTCAGGGTCGATAACTGAGGCTGTGCTGCCCCTTGCAGGCACGGCACAAAGTTGCAACACATGAAAACAGAAGGATTAATTATGGAGCTTTAAAACTATTGGTTTTTTCTCTTCCTCCTCTCTATCCCTCTTCTCCCAACACTCTCTGTGTTGCCCCAAGGTGTATATGTGTGGTGGCCCTTGGTAAGGGTCTAAAACACCTGTCATTTAACACATTTTGTCCGGATTGTATCATGAGTGGTGATGCCCTGCAGAAATAATTTTCTGGCCAGATACAGGTGTTTTACCATCTTTTCCTCCTTCTTAGTTCTCTTCTTTTATATGTGGTATCTGGAACAACTGTGAAGATATCATCAGTTACTGATGATAAAAATAAACTGATGGGATGGGAGGATCAGAAGATTCAGGGAGTTGATGTGGGCCAACACTGTGAAGCAGGGACCACTTGGAGAGTTTCTCTGTGGATTTCCCTATTGTAGCCAGGTCTGCCAGTGAAGCTGTTGTGCTGCCTTATGGGCACCATTGGTAAACACCAGACCCCAAACAGTGGTGGGAGAAGTTGACATCCTTCCTCTTGTGCAGCTCAGACAAAAATGCACTGAGATGAACAAGAAATTCACTTCTGCTCACTCATGAATTTGAGGTTCTTTTTTTTTTTTTAGGAAAAAAAAAATGTACAGGGGGAAGTCTTAGGAAAGTCATGCTTTGTTAAAATGCTACATTGTCTGATTAAGAACACCGTAAGACCATGCATGGGGCATCTCTTGTTTATGAGACAACACATGAGTTTTCAGCATCTGATTTTGACTTTGCTACTGAGAATTCCAACTTGAGTTGGTAGATAATGACCTGGTAAAGGCTGGCATGCATGAGGAATGTTTCAGTACTTTTGTGAGTTTTAAAAGTATGCAAGACAGAATAATAACCCCAAAAGGGAGAAGTGAAAACTCCAAAACTGTTGTTTTGGCTCTGATAGCAGAGAGCACGTGCTGTCAGATGAAAGGTAGGAGTACAGAAATACAGACATAAAAATTTTCTTCTAGTGTGAGTTGCCACTCAGAAGTGTTGTAGGACATGATCTGCTCATTACTGAGCCCCAAGCTAAACATTAATGAACAAATCATAGAGCACAGCACTGCTGAATGGTGCCTCAGCCTGAAGGAAAGTTGCAGGAAGAGTGAAGAAGCCAAGAGGCATCTTTTTCTCCACCTCAGGGAGTCTTCAAAAGGGCCACTGCAGAATCCAGTCTAGGCACACAGAAGGCAGAGGAGAAAAGTGCCAACATGATGGATGTAGCCAAGTTGCTCAAAGCCCAAGCACTGTGCCTGAGTAAGTGTATCAGAGTTTAACCAGCCAGCTTTCACTTCCCTCCCAGAACTGGTGTTCTCCTGCATAAACTGTTTGCTTGGCCTGTGCAGAAATTGCAAATGCAAGTCTTCTAAGTGTTTGGTAGTCAACAGCAACTCACAAAGCATTTGACTTTGGTTCCAGCAAAATAACATTCCTGGGACATCCAGAAACTTTCCCTGACCAGTTCTGTCTCATGTTTGAACTGTTGTTCTACTCTAGGAGAAAGTATGCATTTGATAGCACAGCTGGGGTCTGATTAGGAGGAAAAACTAGCCCTGTGCCTCCAATTCAGCAGGTAAAATATGCCTGAAGATCAAGAGTTACTTCTGTCTGACTTCATTTTAAATGTGTAGTTTAGATGGATGCTAACAGTGTACACTTTGCTGACCACTTGAAAAAGGAAAGAAAGCATAAAATAGTTGCTTGGCTGCACAGTTTTCCTGAGTAAATGTCTATTTTTGGTTTCAAGTGAAAAATAATGAATCACAGGGTGCACTCACAGGCTCCTGTAAACATGCAAGTCCTTAGTAGACAAGCATAACACTATTATATATCTTTGTATGATATTGAAAAACAAGAACTCGATCTTTCATCAGTGTGTATCACTTGATACCTTATTTATACCACTTATGAATTTAGACTTAAAACCATGCAGACGCAGCTCTGAGTACACAAGGCACAGAAAGATGATTTACAGGCAATTAGTCAAGCAGGTGGTTGTGTTTATAGCAGTGTATCATGGTCTCCTTTTCAGCTTGTGATCATAGATCTGTAGAACAGAAACCAGACATCCTGTTAGCAGTTCCTAAGGAAATGCTCTTCACACTGAAAAATAATAAAAATCTGAGTAATCATGATATAACCCTGCTTTGAGTATTTTCGCATGCTGGTGGAATCCTGCTAAATCTGATGAAGATGAAACCTCACACTTAAGGTGCCAACAGTGTCACTGGGATTTATAGCTGCAGACTGTAGCATGCAGTCTTCAGGGGTTGGAGGGAAGGACAAAGAAATATCACCCAGCAGGAGCCCAAAGAGTAAATCACAGCCTCCCTCTCTGATGGACGTTCCCACGTGTGCTCCATCCCCACAGGAGCAGAGCAGAGTACTTCCCTTGGGACTGCCACAGCTGCTATAACAAGTCTGTTTTTATGTGGAAACTGTCCTCAGTACTATTTAAATAGGATGTGTTTGAGGGTAGAACAAACTGTGGGGGCCTTGGAAATGAAGATTAGTCTACATTAGATAGTGTGAGCTGATAGGTAGCTAGAGATGGAGCCATCCCCATCCTTCCAATAAATGCAACAGATAAAGAGTGAAGAGGGGGAGGGCATTTTTTTCCAAAGCCACCCTTAATCAGCACAAAACAGCAGAGAAAATTATCTTTGATAGATGGGGATTTGTGGGGTATGGGTTACATTTATTCTCTGGTAGGTTTTAAGCTTTATTATAATTTCTGGTATTTGCCTGCTATAACCTAAGGAACAACAGGAGCTGGATCTGCTCCATGTCATTTATAACTCTGTGACTGTCATTTATATGGTAATGGGGGAGTTTCCCCTCATCCCCTGTGATTTCTGCAAAATTCTACATGCTGGTTTTCAGTGTATTTAGCTTGCTCCAGTTTAAATTAAAATGTACATTCATGATCTTTGAACAAAGCAGGCAAGGATAATTAGTAATTTGATATTGTTCTGTACAGCGCAATTCAAAGTAATACTTATAACTTGCAGTTAATTAATCAGGGTTTTTTTTCCCTCAAATTCTTAATTGCCTTTCTGTGATATTCATTTTTAATAAGGTTGTGGTTTTTTTTTCCTAGCAGTTGTAGATCCAATTATGCAGACAATTTCTTTTTGCTCTAACTCCATGGTTCTGTGTGTGTTTTTATGTACATTTCTCTATGCATTTTGGAATTTTGGGGGGGTAATGTTTATGTGCTGTTTTATTGATGAAATTTTTGTCAGCTGAAGTTGAAAAGATGAAAATAATGGAATCTGTGTACAACCATGAGAATCAACATACAGCAGGGAATATAAAATTCAAATAAATGCAACAAAAAAAATGTTTAGAAGCCCTAAACCTGTGGTATTCCAGTGCCAGTATGAATAGTTAACCTCATCTGGTATTTAATTCACTATCCAATTAAAACCCTCATTAGAAGACTCTAATTGTTGTAGCTTTAAAATAAAATAAAAAAAAATTTAAAAAGCAGTCATTAGAGACACAAACTTTGGACTCTCCAAGGAAATCAAAATGTTGATGAATACAGACACATGTGGGGGTAGTGCCAGTGGTTAGATATGTATCACAGACCCGACCTTTGCTGGGCAAAGGCTCTGAATGCTCCATGCCTGACAAACCCCAAAAACTCCCCTCTTGTAAGCAAGAGCTGTGGGTGATGCTACTGTGCTCAGGTCACTGGTGAGTTTCTGAGTTTCTGGGATGTGGATGTCAACTGGAGTTAGAAAAACTTGGTGTCCTTGGCCTTGGAGCAGGGTACATGGAGGCTTTTCCTCTTGTCATGGTGATGCTGGAGACACCGGTGCCCAAAGCATCTTCTGGGACATTGTGGGGCTAAGCCTGAGGTCTGCAGCTTCCTGGAAAGAGGCAGGGTAAATCCAGATGGTCCAATGAAGGTGACCATGAAACTTTTGTCAGAGGGTTTAGAATTACTAACCAATAGTCCACAGCTCAAAAATAGTAGAGGAAAGGAAAAAAAAAAAAAAAAAAAAAAAAAAAGATTTACTAGTAATTTGTTATTTAATGTGAATGTTTTTCTGAAATATTGCTATAATTTCTATTCTGTTTTTGTCCTGCACTCTTTATTATTTCTGAGTAACTCTACTGATCTTAGTACTTCCTCTGATTATTCAGTACTGTGAAATAAAAATCATCCTCTGTGCCATAACTGAGCTAAATCTCTCAGCTAACCAGATCCTGAATCACTGTTCAGGTTGGACCCCCTGGGAATATTGCCATAGTAGGACACCATAAACTGAGTGGGCTTTTAATAGGTATTCAATGACTGCAGCAGTTAAAACTGGGTAAGAAATTTGGAGCTAAACTAAATTCCATCACTGTGCTACAGTTCTCAATTCATAATGCAGGGCCATATTTTGCAATATGAAGTGACTTTTATTAGCACTCATGCTAGGCTCTAGCAGGTGCTGCTCAGAGTGAATAAATCATGCAAGTAATTCACATGAAAGATAGCTTGTGCAAGTGCTGATAGAAGTCCATGGGGTTGAAGAATCAAGTTCTTTAATAGCAATGTCAGGATGTTCAGTCTTCTTATCTCTCATATTTCTTTATGAAATATTAAAAGAGATTGCTTTGGGGCACTTGTGTTCTTGAACTATTGCAATCGTCTAATGAATTTTTGATAGTCAAATTCAGAAGGTTTTGTCATCACTTTCTTGATATGTCTGTAACTGTTGAAATGGATCCCCTGTGCCAAGGTTGGCTGTCCATCTTCCTCCTATCATAAACCCCACAGATTAGTTGGGATGAACTTTTAAATCAAAGGAAAGGTGAAGTGGAGGCTACATTAGCAGGTTTGAATGGAACAATATTCAGCATATAATGAAAACCTTGATTTGTCTCACTGTGTTGCACAGATAAGCAAACTGTTTCCAGCTATAGCAACCTGTTAAGTTTTGGGGGGGAGGAAGGGGAAGAAAGAAAAAATAGTTTTAAAATAAGGAGCCCTACTGCATCCAGCCAGTTGGGCAATGTGCAAACTGTCTTGTCTAGGTCCTCAGCAATTGAAAAGGTGGGATACAACCTTGCAATGGACATTTGCCCACAGCAAATGAGCTGCAGTGCAAATTACTCAGAAGATATTTGCCAAGAAAAGTTTCTACAGATTTAGTGCCCCTAGGTAACAGGATTTATGTTAATCAGGGTTTATATTTTCATGCCAGGTGATGGAAAAATACATTCTTATTATGCATTAGTGGCATACATCCGTGTGCCCCTGCGGACAGGTCTTCTGGATACATTTGTTATTTGGAGTGAGTGTTGGGAATATATGACAATATGATCTCTAAATGATATTTCTACTTCCATAATTCAATTCCCATGTTTATTATTACATCTGGGCATCCTGACAGATCACAGACCTGCCTGTGCTGATGAGCTGTCTGCATGCCAGTCTAGCCAGGACGATCCAAGAGGGTTTTACTGTAGCTGGAGCTGACTCAGAGCACTGAAGGAGGTAACCTGCTCATGTGAGCATTAGTCATTAGTGCTTCTGAAAACAAACAGCTAAGGCAAGCTAAGGATGGTGCCCAGGGGAGAAAAAGCCAGCAGCAAAGAAAAGGGAAACTTCTGGAAAGAGCAGAAGTAGGATATAGAGGCAACTCAATGTTGTTGTTCTGCATTTGTCCCAAGAATGCAGAAACATTCATATCATCCCAAGAATGGGATCATCCCAATCCCATTTTATTTTATCATCCCAAGAATGATAAAGCAGCTTGGGTTGGAAGGGATCTTTAAAGATCATCTAGACTGACTCTGCCTTTGTGTTGTAGAGTGTTTACTGCAAAGCAGGTGTTGAAATACTGTTGTGCCCTTGGTACAGCAGTGTCTATAGCATATGGTATACCTGCTTGCCTACCTGCTGTGGTTTCCCTGGAAGGGGTGACAGACCTCTGGGAAAACTGCTTGCTGCTGGTGGAGACACAGGGACCATGTGATACTCAAGGGATGTCCCCTTTCCATTGCCTTTTGCCATCCCACCTCAAAAAAGATTTGGTGAGCTGAGTGTGCTCCATGTACCAGGACATGAAGATGGTCTGGAGGAGCCTACAGCCTCTCTGACCATTTCTAGATAGATGAATTCTTCTCTTATTTGCAAGAATCTGTCTGTGCTTTTCGGATGACATCACACATTCATGTGCATCTGTTAGGAGTGTTGGGGTTTTTAACAAATCCACTTGTGTGAATGCAGGAGATTGTAACCATTTGTCATGTCTTAGTTATTACTGCCAGAGCCTGTCCTCCTGTGTCTATACTGGCAGGAGCTGTGGAGATGTACCTGGGGACAGGGTCAGTTCTGTAGTCAATACTCCAGCATTTTGAATCCCTTAAGCACTCAGACAGTAAAGGAGGTCTGGCAGCTACTTGTCAATAGCCTTGTAAACAACACTCCAATGCCTGACTTATATGACAACTACAGGATCTTTTACTGTTGGAAACACAACAAATTGGAACAATCAATGGACCAGAAAAATAAAAAAACAGAGTATTGAACCAGCAGTTTTGATGTGGGCGAGATGCATAACCTCAAAGTCTGCCTGCCAGTAGCTTGATGCCATCCCAGCATGATTTCAGTCTTGCTACTTGGAAAGACTTGTCCTAAAAATTGTCCTCAGAGAAACAATGGAGCTAATGCTGGTAGCTGGGACTGTAGATAAGGGTTGGAATGTTCAGGATTTGGCCAAGCTGGCTCACAGAACTGGCCAGAACTGGCCTATACTGAGTGCACAAAGTCTCTGCTGGACCATGTTTGCTCTTCATCCATGTGTCATTGCCTCAGCAGTCCTTCCCAGCTGTCAGAGAGCATCCAGTGGTGACATGCCTTCTGCTTGAGCACAGCAGCCTGTGGTGTTATTACAGAGTCACTTTCATCTCATAGAAACCATAGCCCATTTGTCTTCAGATCTAGGGGGGCTTGCCTGTTTGCCAAGCTTGGCCTTGGCTCAGGCCATGCACCAGTTCTTGTAAGATGTGACCTTGGTGATCATGCAGAACACATGGAAAGTTCCATGCAGTTATCCTCAGTGCCCAGTGTGAACCATTCTGCTTGAAAATGAGCTTCTCTGCAGGCCATCAGCATCTGGGCATGGGGAGGCAGAAAGCAGTGGCCAAATCCTTGCTCACTCCCAACACAATGTTCTGCCGGAGCAAAGGGCTGCAAGGCTGTGCAAGCAGCAGCAGATGTGTTCAAGCAATTAAACCACATGACTAAGAGGAAATTAATGACATTTGCAGCCCACACCTTCCCTGTGCTTGAGAAGATGCAAATCTCCTGGCTGAGCTGCTTTCCCTGAGATAAGGGGCTGCCACCTTCTTGTGGCTGCTGAACACGAGTGATCCTCTCCTGTGTCTGCTCGACTCCATGGCTGCATAATGCTGCTGCCAAGCTGGGGAGCTTTTTGGATCAAGGATTTGATGTTTAAAACATTCTCTCTAAAGCATGTCCTCACAAATGCCAGGAGAACAAGTAGTATTTTATTCTTTTTAAGCTTGTTGCCTGTCAGTGGCAGAGGAGGCTGTGCAATTTGAGTAGGAATAAAGGGTCACAGGAGCGAGCACAGCAGCTCAGGTTTTCTTAAGGCTCTCTAGGACAACGACATGAACACCTTGAGAACAGTTGTTGTCTGCATACAGGCAGTATGAGGTAGGGCTGAGCCTGGAATTTGGGCCCAGCCAAAAAAAATTAATTTTTTTTCTACAAAGTATTGATGCTTGGTTTAGTGGCCCTGCAAAATTGCTTTTTTTAACCACCTGACTCAATTAGACAACTGTGAAAGAGGATTAATGGCACTGACATCATTAGAACTGCAAGGCTATTACTGACATCAGCACAAAATAATGTCAAGACAGGAAAATGTAGATTTGATATAGTAATATGAAATGGTTTTACACTATTTGTATACACATAGCTGCTTTTACACCCATTTCCTACCTATTATAATGGCTTAATGGAAGTCAGTGTAGCTCTATGCCCCAGCAAGCAAGACAAAAATTTGCTTGTGTATGTATAAAACCTGGGAGGGTGGTCTTCTAGAGCCATCCCTGAAAGACATGTCAGTGAAGGCTGGTATGAACAATGTGTTTTAATATATGTGTTTTTCATCAGGTAAAAATATGTGCTTTCAAGCAATACAGTAGTAATCAATAAGGTCGTGTGGTTGATCATTTGAGATGATCTAGTAATTGATTTTAAAACAGATGGCAGCTGTCAAATAAGCATTTGTATTTATTTGATGTTTCAATGAGACCCCTCGGGGTTTTTCTATCTCAGAAGTCTTTGATTCACTTTTCCTAGACCCCTTTCTGTTCTCTGCTGTCTCTTTTTCTTATGTTCTTTTGATGCTTCCTTCTGACAAATTCTTTTGAGCTTTCTTTCCTAATGTAAGCCATGGCCTTTGTGTCAGGCTTTCATTTCATTTTGTTTAAAATTCATTTTTATTAATAGTTTTAATAAAATAGCAAAATGTCTTCAGCAAGCCAAATACTTAATAGCCTGAGCATCATTTACCATACATCACACAAACAAAACCATTGACTAAGCTTCATGGAATTGCTGCACTTTATCACATTAGGAATAAATATTTCAGAAGGGGACATTCCCTCTATTAGAGAAAATCTTTCATAATTCTTTGTGTAAAAACTAAAATATTCTGAAATTAATGGATTTGCTGACAGAAAACTAGATATATTTCATTTTGCATGCGTTTGTATCTACTTAGAAGAGAATCAAACTATTTATTTTCTGTTGTCTGTTGTGGGCACAATATTAATAATATTGGTTTGAGTACAAGCTGAAGAAAATGTATGGAACAAGAAGAAATTTTAATTGTATAAAAGAAATTGATTTCCCTAATAGGTAAGTGCCTCTACTCATTATACCCCTTTTTTGACCTTTTGGGATGCAGAAAGCCCCTGCTTTTCTGGCTGCAGTTGAAAAACCCTTTCTACTCAGTTTACAAGAATATCTCCTCAACTGTTAGAAATAGAAGTTACTTTTTTTGTATTTAATGACACTGCAGTTGTTAGCTGCAGCTCGTCCATATAACACAAGAGGCTTCACCAAGGTTGGACACACCATTCGCATCTCTGGAAGATCTCTTGATTATTTTTATCATGGATCTATGAGTGAGTAATGTTTATCTTGGAAGAGAAGGGTGGATTTCTTTGTATTCTTTGTAATGTATCTTCCTTTCATATTCTAAGATGTTAACAGTTAAAGATTGAAAAGCCCTTGCACTGAGAATATGTGGGTGTCCAAAGGAAAGTTTCTGATCAGGGTGGTGTTTTCAGCTGGTTTTGTTGCACATGGGAACTGGGGTATTGATGCTCATAGTATGTATAGATTGGGTGGGTAAATTATACAGCTAATAAAGCTCTATGATGTTGACTGAGATGACAGAACAAAAATATATTTTTGCACTTGAAAATAATTTCTTTATTCTTTATCCTAGTTTTTCATCCCGATATCACGTTCATTCCTATGGGATGTTTCAGTGCTTAGACAGAGGTGGACGTGAAAATTAAAAGTTTTTTATTTCTATGGCCAAACCTTTGCTAAAGCTGCTATGAGATGGAATAGCAAAATCCACTTATAAAGATTCTTACAGGATAGGGGTGGATAATGTCCATGGAAGAAGGGGACATATGTTTTCTTAAATCCCTTCCACACCTTCATCTTATGATTCCTTGATAAGTTTGTTAGTTAAAGTAAGATACAATCTCCCATTTCATTGCTCTTGCAAGTACTGTTGGCATTAATTCAAAGATTGAAACAAGCAGATGCTTCCTCTCATTTTACACACCTGCTGGGCCAGTTTTCAATAGCACACCTAATAGGAATGTCCATCCAATCCCTGCTCACAGGTTTACCAGATGGATAATATGTATTCCCACCAGAGTTTCACTGCTGGTCATCCAGCTGCTTCAGAGGGGTTCAGCATTGAATTTGGTAACGTGGAATAAGCATTGACTTGCCTCAGAGCTCAGCCACCAAGCCTGCATGGGCAGTATCCCAGTCCTGGTGCAGTTTAGGCAGCTGCACACTTCATTTGTACTATTTCTAGGGTTTGCATGCCCTGATGTGGTGGCTGGCAAGCTAAGCTGTGGAGAAAGGAAAAGCACAGAGCCACCAGCAACTAGGTGTCAGGAATCTCCACAGCTTGGCCATACTACCCCTACACCATGTAGCAACTGCAGGCTTTGAGGAAAAGAGAAAAAGTTTTGATCAGTTATCTCTTTATACTCTTAGCTGGGAGGTCATGAAGTGTATGTGGAGTGGGGCTTTGGTGTTTAAAGAGAAGCTCATCTCTTGTACATGTGAAGTGGGTTCTCAGCTGGCTTTAGAAAGACTCAACAGTATGGAATCCAACTGATTTCCTGAGCATGTGGTAAATGCAAGTGCAAAGAAGAAAGTGTCCTCAGGACAAATTGTATACAAATGACACTTTATTTTCTGATGAAATTTTCTGGTACTAATGCATTTTGTATTTCATAAGAATGTTCTCTGGTTAGCTAAAACTAACTAGTGTTAGTTATCTAACTAATCATAGCAAGGTCCTGGCTTTGTTTCAAGGCAAAGGTTCACACAATTAAATCTCATTAACAGAGGACCCCAAAACCTGCACTAAAACCTTTCTTGGCATGTGACCTTCTGCTAAACTGCTCCATTAAGTCTGAGATTCTGGAGAAAATGTTTGCTGAATAAAGTCATTCCCAATTAATGTTAAAATGTCAAGGATTCATCTGCTAACCATTTTTACTCCTTTTCCTTTATGCTTTTAATTATCTCTTTAATGAACAACTGATATAAAAGTCAAAAGCGTTTTTTTTAAATGTGCATACAGCAGGTGGGACAATGCAGCAAAGCAGATTTGCCAGATGTGTGCATGTAATATTTGCAACTTCGTAGACATCTTCTCAGTACCTCACTTAGCTGTTGCTATTATATATTGAGTAATTCATTTGCTATTTGTTGAAGGCAGAGCTATCAAAGGTGATTTTCCCTGGTACCCTTTGTAACATTACTTTGAGCTTTATCTCAATCCATATGCAAGTCTGGATTAACAGAGGTTTTCATTTGCTCTGTGGTGAATATAATTGCTTCACTCATCCAATATAAAAGAGTCACTCATCCAAGATTTTTTAAAAAGAAATAAAACAATCTTTGGTGAGTTTCTGCTCTCCAGACCAGAGACACGTTCAGGTTGGATCGAGGGGTCATCACAGGGTGCTGTACAAGCATGGTGGGGTTCAACTCTAAAAATCCTCGTTTGTTTTTGCAATGAGCAGAGGTGACAGCAGATATTGGAACTGCTTGGACTTGTGGAGCAGGACTTCAGTGATGAAGGCTTAGAAAGACTCAGCAGCTTCTTTAATTCTTATTCTCACATCGAAGTAATGAGACCTGTCTTCCTGCCCATCAATCTGTACAGCAAATGCAAGAACTTCTGCCATGGTTTAAATAGGAATGACTCATGATATTAAGCCTATTAATGAAAGTGGATTACATTATTGCCTTTCACAAAATGGGAGGTTTAAAAAGCCAAGTTAGTGTCTTCCAAATGTCAGTGGCTGGAGACACTTTGGACAAAGAGTGAATATTTGTAGCTTCTCTGGATATCTATAAACTGAAGTCATCTTTGCAATAGAGGATGGTAAAAGATGAGAAAAAGTGTTAGAAATTGGAAGTTTTCTTAACTTCTGTTTCATGAGAATTAGGCTCTACCAACCATCAAAATGATTTCTTATGATGGCAATCTTGTTTTCTCCTTGCATCCTTGAATTCTGGCATGTTTCTATTGGCACCTGAGTACTTTTTCAATTACAGCTACATTATTCAAAAAAATCTAATCCCAAAATTCAGTGGTAGAAAAGATCAGTCTCTGACATGAACTATTTATGAAAAGTTGCATTGCAAAAGTGTTTTAAAAAAGAAACGGGGATAAAAGTCAAGATGCTATCTAAACCACATACTCAAAAACCTGGTATCCTGTGATGTGTTACAAAGTTGCAGCATTGCATAGCCTGTAGGAAATTGCTATTTCTGTTCATTTCCAACTGGCAACTGAGCTTAGAAAGACTGAAATTGTACCAGAAGCCCTAGTATAATATGTATGTCTACGTAGCAACACTGAACCAGTGATATGTGTCTGGGATGACTTTATGAACTCTTTCTGGAGGAGAATTAAATCTGTTACTGAAGTTTTCTGCTAGCCCTGAGGGAGTCTCAGGAGTGTTGCCCTTGGGCAGGTAGGAACCCCAGCTCTGCTGACATTTGTCCGTGTATGTCCACATCCCCATGTGCAGGACACATGGTAGGGGCAGCAGGTCCTTTCATGCTGTCATGGGTGTATGTACTAAACATGAATAATTTGATGTTTCTTGAGTAAGACAATTATGCTAAAGGAACTTAAGTATTCAGAGTCATTGTTATCAGTTGTGTTCATTTGTGCATGTAGCATAATTTTATGACTATTTTTAATTGATACTCATGTATTATCTTGCCTGTGCTGTGATTGGACTGGGATTTTCATATCTACACTGTTCATTTATTGCTATCTAGTAACTGATGTCTAATCAATTTTCTTCCTGTTCCTGTCATTTTTTTAAAATTTTAATTAGAGGAGATCCTGAAGACTCACATTGCTCATTGGTGGTCTCCTGATGGCACCAGGTTAGCATATGCAACAATTAATGCCTCCAGAGTCCCCACCATGGAGATCCCAGTATACACCGGCAACCTTTACCCTACTGTCAAAACGTATCATTATCCAAAGGTAAGGGAAAATAAAACAAAATAAAACTTGTTCTATCAAAAAAACCCAAAATATTTATTTTCAAATAGTCTCAGACAGGGGACTGTATAGTCATGTGCATTCATAAGCAATGAAAATAAACAGATCTAAGGAAAGATCAGCTGTTCCCCAGTAAATGTGGTCTTCATTACTCCTTAGCTGCACTTGTAAAATTGCAGTTTTCTAAACTGAGTTGTAGTCGTTCTAAATATAATGAAAATAAAGTTTAAAAATTCTTACTTTGTACCCATGCAAAAGCAATTGTGCTTCCATGCTAGACAAGAGTTGTTGGTGTCAGAGAGTTTGGAAGTCAGCAAGCATTTCTACATTTAGATACATCTCCTTTCGTATGTAAGGAAACTATAGTATTTTGGCTTCCTTAGAATATCCAGGATAACTTAGTGTCAGAGGAGGTATCGTTGTGGAGACATGTTGTGCCTAAGCATTACAAAGAGCATGGTGAAAGACTGAAAAGATGTCAGAGCAAATCTCTCCTTGATTGCAGAGGCACCTTCCCCTATCAATACACCACTGCTGCCACTCCTGGGATTTCCCACTCTAGGACAGTCCAGAAGTTCACTGTGCTGCAGTCATTTCTTCTGGACTTCTTCCTTTATGGCCTGATGACCTAAAACCTCCCATGTTGATCCAAATTGAACCATAATGTAACAGCAGAGTTATCCACACACATACAGTTTTTGCATCAGGTCACAGTGGTTTAGCAGGGGATGCCCTTTACTTCAGTACAAGATACATCAGTGTTTTACTGTATCTTCCATAAGCACAAAGAAGAGCAATATTTATAGTAGTGATGAAAATTAGCATCTTTTACCAAGGCTAGAAGGGTCCCAAGTAAGATTCCCCCATGGTTCTGCCTATCAACCTCTCCACACCTCTGTGCCCCATCACTACAGCTGCACTTTTCCTGTGACTGAGAGCAGCAGCCCAGGCTGTCCCCTCTTACAATTGGAGTGTGTTTTAACAATGATAAATCAAAACCATTCTGTGTTGTGTAAGATATGGTAATTTATTCTTTTGTTTATTTTCAAATCCAGGCTGGCACGGAAAACCCAACCATTTCTTTGCATGTGATTGGTCTGAATGGACCTACCCATGACCTGGAGATGACTCCCCCTGATGATCAGAGGATGAGGTAGGCGCTTGCTTGCCCTGGGATGATGGACCTGATTTCTCTCATGGTTTCAAATCAGTCCCTGATTTTTTTCAAGATTATTTTGTAGTGCTTTTCTCTGCTGATGATGAAGAGTTTTATTTCAAATATATTTTGCTTAAAATGTTTGAAATTGTTTTTCTTCTTCCCTGTGTTTTTACAGAACATTATTATTTTTTTACTTAAAATTGCTAAGACCCAGACTAACTTCATAGTAGGATTATTTTTTAGAGAACTTGGCAGAATGTCCCCATATCCATAAGAACACATTTTATGTGTAATCCAAGGTATTTTAAAAGGGAATATTGTCTGCAGTCTGTGTGAAAGACTATAATATACATAGAGAGCAGTCCTGCAACACAGCAAACATAAGCTCACTCCTTTGTGAGATGAACAGAGGAATAAAACCAGGTGGATATTCTACAAATACATTGCCCAATATGCAATAATAATAAAAAGTAAAGCTTGTTTTTTTCTCTTTTTATGGCAAATGACTTCTAGTGGTTGGCCTGCAGTTCAGCCAACTACTTAGACACCCATTTCTAATTAAGTTCTCAAGTTTACATTCAGCAAGAGTTTCTAAGTTTGTCTTGGAGTTCAGTATGTCCAACAGTGTCCAAAGCTTGAGCTACTTTTATGGGTCTGTGAACACATGAAAAGACTTGCTCGGGAGAGAAGGTGCTTCAGATAATGCATGGCAATCCTTCCTGAAAAGCTGTTAAGATTAGAATTCAAAGTCAGATTTCAGTAGCTTTTATTTAACCTTGAAATAACTCTGTAACAGGCCAAGAGAAATCAGCCTCTGCTTCTGAATCTGAAGTATCTATAGTGACCCTTACAAGATTATCCTTCACTTGGTGTGTTGGAGCCTCCAGCCAAGATGCATGCTCGCTTTTTTTTAATGATTGCTAAATTTGATTGCTGGATCTGTACTTTCAGTGCCAATAAAGATAGAGGTAGAGCACAGATCTAATGAAGCATTTCGGAGGGCAGGGCAGGGCAGGGGAGGGTGCAGATATGGCCTTGATTGTGCATGGTAGATATTTAAGGCCTGTTGACAGTCATTTGAGAGCACACAAAATCAGTGGCATTATTTATGGTGGGAGTTGCTTTTCTTTGCTAGGAAAGGTGGTGTCAACCTCAGAACCTATTTTTCACTGAGTAACTCTGAAGTACTGCAATTCAAGTCAATTTCTACAACAAAAAATGTATAACCTGTATAAAAGATGTATGAGCTGTAACCAAACCAAAGGGGCATAACTGCACTTGCCTTTCAAGAAAACAACTCCACATCTGTACACAACAGACAGCCCTTCAGGATCACAGTATTTCCATCACAGTAGCAGAACAGAGGCTTCTGGACAATATCATTTCTCTGTTGGTAGCATACCCTGTCAAAAGAGAGATGCAGAAACATCATAATTATAGTAATAACTTTAGAGTGCAGATTCCAAGTGTTGTTAATGAGTTTGTCCTGTATGGTTATGGGTGGATGTAATCAATATTGTAAAATAATGCAAAATGTATCATAATTAATTAGTCTCTGTATATTTCATCATAACCATGGCAATTCCCATGCCTAGGGCACGATATAAGCAATGCTGCTAGAGCAATAGGGGTGTGTTTCCATTATGCATATGTTTTCTAAAATGAGAAGATTACCGTGATAACATTTCATTAAAAAAGACAAGAGGGATGAACCATAAAGTTAGTTACAGAAGGCAGTTTCAGAGACACAGGGGAAGCTGGTGATAAGGATCTTCAAGCAGAGAAATCCTATCTGAAGCATTTAAATGTGCTTAATCTGTTCATGCAGATGATGTATGGGCAGACAGGTATTTCTTGGTGTTATTTTTATCTGGGTTAATGTGTTTTAGTACAATTAATAAAGCTGAGAATGAAATGGAAATAGGCTAGGGAGACAGGCCAGGGTCTTTTTTCTTCCAGAATTAAAGGAAGTCAGAAAATTTCCACAGAGTTGGGATATTTTTCAGTTTAAAAAAAACCAAAAAACAAAAAACAAGCAAAAAAACCCGCCAAAAAGCAAATCCGATGACAGAAAAACATACGTTAGGAAAAAATATAAAAATTTGATAGTTTTGCTTTTTAAAAATCTTTCATTCTGAGCATTTTTCCTCCTAATTTTCTCCAGTGGTATCCTTTTCTGTGAGTAAAAGAAAGGGGAGGGAAGGGCTGGAAACTTCAAGGGGAAACCCTAAGTATTCCAGCATTTAATGTCTGACAGATTTGGGGTTTTTTTGTAAAAAACATTAGAATGAAAGTGTTACATCCTCAGATGGTGAGAATTGGGCCATGATCCAGTTTATTTTTTCACATCATATTTGCTTCCCAGGTGGCAAATTAAAGACATGTTATCTCCCCTGAGTGCAGAAATTGTCTCTGGTCCTTGTGTAGGTCATGAACAAAGACATAATGGAGATAATCAGAAAACCCAACTCTGGATCAAAGGCAGGAGCTGCCTGTGGCCCAGGGATGATGGGCTAGGCTGCTGCCTCTCCCTTGGCTACATGATAGATCATTGGCTGTTCTTTGTGGTGTTTATGGCTTTAATACCGTATTACTGTCCTCATACTTTAAATATTCATAATGTAGATTCATATTTTAGATGCATACCTCCAGAAGGCAACTGAGTATGAATAAGGGTGATCCACAATAACCAGTCTGGGATGACTGCAAACTCAACCACTGACCTCTTTACTGGGATGGGGAAATAGACTGCAAAGCTCAGCTGCACTGCACCCTTCCCAAGGGGGCTCAGGCAGGTTATTCCTTTCCTTTGAGAGGCTGTAACCTGCTTCGATGTGGATGTTTACGTACAAAGTGGTTGTGTACCTGCTGGTCTAGTTTTCACGCTATGGGAAGAAAGGTTTTCCTTAAATCAGCTCCATTTATAAATCTGTGAGAGGTCAGGCCAGGAGGGCTCGGGACATCCACTGACTCCCTGTTCTTCTCCACTGGCTGCTCAATCAGTGCAGCTGCAGATGTTTAACATTAACTGACATGAATCACACCTTACTGTCTCATTTTCTTCTGCAATGGGAATCAGAAAGCTTGCTTGTCCTGCACAAGAGATGTGAAGTGAGATAAAGACTCCCCTGAGACTAGAATAATAATCTGCAGTTGTCTGCTGGTTTGAGTGTCCGTGAGCTTGATGGCTGCAAGAGGCTCTGGGGAGAAATTGAGACTCCATACTCCAAGGTGGTAGGGAAGATAATGTTTGACCTAAAATAATAACTAAAAATGCCTGAGAAAGAACTGTGGTTCCTGTGTTCAAACTGAGAGAGGGATGTGAAAAACTGAATATACGTCCTTCAAACTTTAAATTGGATTTATGGCAAAAATGCTCCAAGCCACAATATGTGCTAAATTCACATTCCTTTTCTGGGGAGACTGAATCTGTTCAGTTAATTTTGGAGAGAAAGAAGAGATGGTTATACAGTTTAACTTTGCTTTGTTGATTTTTGTTTTCCTCTTAGGGCCCACGCTGTTGCTGGTAGAGACTAAAATTACAATTTTATTTCAGGCACTGGATTTTCAGGCTGCTGTTGTCTGACCTGGAAGTATGCTTCCTTCCACTGCTGAGATCTTTTGTTATATTCCCCCAGCTAAACCTGGCACTAAATATTACTGAAAACAAAATACATTTCCAACTTGTTACTTTGCTAGACAAATGGGCCTTTGTTGCTTTTGCCCTTTCTCTTCAGTATATGCAGGAGCATTTGCCAGAACACAAAGTACTCTCCAGTGACACAGCACATTAATTCCAGTGAGAGCAACAATTCCTTATACATATTTTATAGCAAACAAATGGGCTAATGCATTTTTTATACACTGTATGCTGTGAAAAGTCATATTGCAATTCATGGATGTCTTTGGCCCACATAGCCCAGCTGTTTATTATAACATCACCAGCTTTGTCAGCTCAGGCAGAGTTTTATCCTACAGGTGAGGTAGAGAAGCCCTGAACTGCTGTAAAGGTGGACATCCCTGGCTACCACCACAGACTGCTTCTCAGAAGGCAACTATTAGTGTATTTATTCCTGATCCTGTATTTTCCAGCCCAGCCCATCCTAGGTGGCTCCATTGCTGACAACTGTGCAAGACTTTTCCTAAAGATGTTAATTACAGGACTGTGCAGGAGTAGGGATTTACTCCAAGTGTTATCCAAGTGTATGTCCAGCAATAGAGGATGGTACAGGGAATGTGTGTGGGAGGTTTTGCTGATGCAAATTGTCACATCTCTGCTGGTATCTTTATGACAGCCAGCTGTGTCAACTTTACAGAAACCTCTGTCTAAACTCTATCCTTCTTGCTATTTTCCTTTTAACGCAGCACTTGTGGATATTTTGGTGTGTAGTAGGCATATTTAGAGGCCATTAACTCTTCATAAGCATAAAGAATCCATCCACTGGCAGTGATAGGTCTGAGTCAGCCCGTTAGCATGCTCAGAATGGAAATTGTTTGCAATTTTTTTCCCCCTGTGCATAAATTTGTAACTCCAGGCATTTCAGTCCCTCTTGGAAGAGTGAATAGCTTGAAACATTCTTTATCTCTGCATTTGTCTCTTTGAAAATGACTTTCAGAAGTGGCAGATAAAACACCTGCACAGCCCTAAAAATGTCATTTTTAGGGGCTGAAATCTGTACATAAGGAAGCCTGGAGACATCAAGGTGTGGATTTCTCAACAAGCAGACATCTCTCCTGGACCATTCCCCTGCAGCAGCTCCCAACTGCTCTGCCACGTGGCAACTCATTCAGATGTCAGTACTGTGATTTATTTTATGTACACCTCTGTTTGCAGGGAATACTACATAACCATGGTGAAGTGGGCGACCAGCACCAAGGTGGCAGTGAACTGGCTGAACAGGGCCCAGAATGTGTCTATCCTGACACTGTGTGATGCCACCACAGGAGTCTGTACAAAGGTAGGAAAGATGAGCCCGGTCATCACTTGCTGTCAGGGTATATAATCCACACAAGGAGCACATATATTGGTTATTTCACCTGGCAAAAAGTCAGTTGGCACATTTATTGAGGCAGACATAGAATAAAAACAATGTTTGCAATGTTTACCTCTTTTTTGTTTTTCACAGTTTCTAAAAATCCAGGAATAAGGTGGCTCTGAGAACACTTTTTGTGTGCCTGTGTATGTAAGAGAGTGGTTCCCTGTCTTGAAATACCTGTATACGTGCACAAGCATACTTCAGCTGTTTGCAAACTGAATATTTCAGTAATATTTTAATTTAATGGCATTATATATACTTAATGGCATTAAAAATGGCTTGTGCTCTTCTACCACAATTTCATTTTAGTTAATTAATACTTTCTATAGATATATTAATATAAGTGGTGTATCGATATAACCTGAGTAAGTATTGAGAAATGTCACCTCTTCAGCAGGCATAGGTATTTCCACAGTAGGAAAGGGTTGTGATATATCTATCCCTTGAAAAAAATGATGCAATTCTCTGCATAGAGCACAGATCTTTTCTTAACAACTTTCATTTCAACCTTTATTTGCCTCTTAACAAGCTTTATTTCTTAGGGGAATATTATATCTTGTGGCTTTATTTGTTTTGTCTGTATGAGGGAAATGGTTTCATGAGTGAGCAAATGCTTCTTCATCAGACTGGAAAGACAGACTGGGAGAGCAGCCATGGGATTATACTCCTGAAGCACACATTTTTGCAATTTCTTTGTGCTTCTGCATGAATTTTCAGGTTCAGTCCAACTGCTTCCTCCACTGATGAGTAAAATGTACTGCAGACAAAGTATGGTATTCAATGATCTTGTTTTGTTTCAGAAACATGAAGATGAAAGTGAAGGCTGGCTGCATAGACAGGTAATAGTGATCTTTTTTTGTGGTCAAGTTTTCAGTAGGTTGTTTTGTCCTTTGTTTTTCCCTCAAAGAGAAAGACTGATTTCCAGAGCTGAGAAAGATATTTAGAAGGTGGCATAGCTTGTATTGTAGAAAAAAATTTCCAGTAGTAAACAAGTTGGGGTTTTTTTTCCTAACTTTTTGTGAAGTGATTTGATTAAGCTGTTCTTTGGAGAGAATCTGCTGTTAGCATTTCGGCCACAACACTGAATTGTTTTTCATGGAGTATGTGAAGTGTATATGAAGTGAATATGGAGTACTTTACAGAGGAAATAAATTTAGTGGTCCAAGTATTTCAAAGAAACTTTTGCTGTTATACTCAGGTATAGAGTAAAAATGCTGCTGAAGTATTCTTCACATTCATAAAAGCAGTGTAGACTTGAGTAGCCTCAAAGACAAGCTAAGTCAAAAGAAAATTAAATTGCTCATATTTTGTATCTTTAAAAAAAAAAGAAAAAAACCTTCATAGGATTTGTTTATTTTATAAATCCAAGGATGGATTTAATCCTTTCACTGCTGTTTACTGGGACCATCAGCACAGTGCAGCACAGTGAAACTTGTGATTTTACATTGCTATGGTTCCTTAGTCATTTCCCTACTATATGGACCTTCATTAAAAGATGCTGCTTTGCCCTGAATAACTGGCAGTAAAGATCTGCCAGTCTCTAACAGGTCTGCTCCAGGGCAATACAGTTCAGTTTACTGCATCTCTGAACATCATCTTCTTAGTTTGTAATGAGAGAAGGATGTTTATTATGGCCAAATGAGACAGACTCCTCAGCACTAAACTACAGTAACATTTGTTATGGACTTTGTAGACTGTCAGTAATAATTTTCAAAAGCCTTTGTAAGGGTTTGAAGAATTACAGAGCTCTTTAGCCTGTATTTCTGACAACAAAATTACTTAAAATATTAGTTTTGACTGAATCTATGATTACTAGGATAATGATATTTTCTATATTTACCTTTTACTGTATGACACATTGATCTAGATAAATGGAAAGTTATTTTCATGCCATGTGTGTCTGACTATGAGAATGATGTGAAATGTTAAATGCTTGTGTGAGTCCCCTGACCTCTTTAAGGAGGAGAGGAATTGCACATTAGGCAGCTACTGAAGGAGCTCAGGAGTGTGTGTCAGCTCAGAATGAAGACTTCTTATTTAACATATTTTAGTATAGCTGTAAACACATGAGCCAGGTACCCAATCCCCACTGAAGTTAGAAAATACATTGAGCAGTGTGGTCACACAGTCAATGGATCTTGAGCATCATTCAGCCCCCCCTGAAGAAGACATCCAGTGTTGGCCAGTGTTCTGTACACCCCATTAAGCAGACCTCCTTTTGGGAAGTACCCCAATTTTAAATCAGTAGGACTGAGGATTCTAACTGCTTCCCTCTTTCCTTAATATACTCCGTCAAAGTACTCCGTACACCCGGTTTCAAAACCATACAAAAGCTTCACCTTTTCCTTGGGTGTTTAAGTACACCTGAAATAGGTGCAAATTTCACAGTAGGATGGGAGCAGGAGACAAGGAAAGAAAGCCATCAGAAGAGAAGATATTCATCAGGGACATAAAGGAGGCTCCAAGGATGACAGGTTTGACTTTTCCAGCTGTCTGAAACAATGGGAGTTCTGAGATAGCACATACGACCCATGGGTTTGAATATTGTTGTAGAAGTCTCTCAGTGAGATTTAATAGTCCGTGTATGGAAGATCATAACAAATGATCTTGTGTACCCTTCTGGGCTCATGAGATAATTTTATTCAAGTTCAAAAAATTAAGAGAGCATCTCTCCTACACAGGCAAAGAGAAACACTGGTGTCACTGTCTCTGTAGCTAAAAAATAGGTAAAACTACTCAAAGTAGAGTGAGAAATATACAGTATTTTTACAGCTTTGATAGAAAGTGTCTGCCACTCCTGGTCAGATAATATGACCAGAATTTTCAAACCTTTTGCTCTAATAAAAACAGGCACATGTTCACTGAAGCTGCCTAGGGATTTTGGCAGATTTTAGAGCTTTCAATTGTATATTTGTCAGTGCACTTCCAAGTATAAAAGACAGTCTGAACTTACTCATACTTTTGCTTAAATATAAAAATAATTTGAAACAGTAATTATAACTGTAACCAATTTTGTTTCAATTTTTTGTGAAGAAGACATTTCCCAATTGTGCCAGTGATGGTCATATCCAGACAATGAGTCAGCAAGGGAGAAATAAGACAATTTCTGAGAACATGTTGAAGATAATCTTTAGTAGCATTTTAATTGGCTTATTTATTTAATTGTGAATGTGGCCTTAACAAATTTAATAATAAGCCAGGGTGCATTTCCAACTCCACCAAAGGCTTCAGGCTTTGACATTGATGTTGGCAGAAGAAGGAGTTTACTACAAAATAGTTTACAGACGTTTGACCTCCAAAACTGTCTGTGTGGGCTGGCTGGCCACCCCTGGTCACAGTTCCTTTTGCTTCAGCTTTACTTTTCAGTCCTCCTATTTTTGTAGTATTTCAGATCACTGCAGTCTGAAAATAGACTTGTGCTCTGTCAAAAGGTTGAGATGCTGAAAACCTCAAACCATTTTCCTTTTACAACTCCCTTGTCTTAGACCTGACAGCATGATAATCCAATAATGATTCTCTTACACATAGTTAATAGGCAGTATGAAATAAGGTTATTTTAAATAAAAACAGTGGTCAGAGAACCTTTTAAACAGAACTGACTGTTTCACCCTGTAAAACCCTTTTGTCGTGTAACAACCCTATAACTTACCCAGTGTGGCCCTAAAGACAAAGGATGCAACAGGACCCAGAACCCCATTATTCAAGTACCCAAATTCATTTGCCACAGCTGGCAAAGCAGTTTCTGGCTACAGAGTCTTTGGCACTTAAATGACCTGCCCTCCAGTGGAGGCTATGGACACCCAGAGGCATGGGTTCCTCTCCAGCTGATGACTGTATCTTGACCATGGGTGTGGGGCACCCAACCCTAGGATGAGCATGGGGACAGGGACAGGGACAGATGATGAAGCTCAGCATAGCTCCAGGGGCTGAGTGTGGCAGGAGATGGGTGGAAAGAGAACTTCCTCTCGTGCCCCCCCAAAAAGGTGACTTCATTGCCACAGTGTGCCCATGCAGTTTTATACACTTGGTTGGATTTCAATTAACTGTTTACCAAAATGCAAAGAGTTAAAGGATTTATGTTGCACTTAACCAGAGCTATTGCCGTGTGACAATGAAAGTATTGGTCTGTTTCCCTTAAAGAATAACTTGCTACTGGTCAAAATCATTCATTCTGGGATCTGGGTGATGGTGGATCAGACAGAGAGGGCAGGAGGCTGTGCTGAGGAAAGTAAAAGGCATCAGAGAAGAAATTGGAGAAAAATGAGTTACACACATTAATTGGTTACATTTTTAAAACTTGAGGATGAACAAGAAAAACATAATTCTCATGGAAGTATAATTCTCAGACAGTAATAAAACCAAATTTAAAAAAAAAAAATTATCTCAGTGATTTCTGTGAGAATAGACATGGAGTCCAGGCAAAAGCATGTGATGCACTGTGCTCAAGAAGAGCAGGAGGCAGGGAATGTGTTGAACCATGAGGGCACAGATAGACCAGGTGGAGGCTGCAGCCTGTGGTGCTGCAATACACATTTGACCCATGTTATTGTGGGGGTGCTTTTGGTATTGCTGTACTTACAGGTTCACTGTCTGTTCACACAGGTCCCAGTAAGGCAGATGGGATCAGGAAGCATAATTACTGGGTCAGATTTAAGTTTCAATTTAAGCTGTCATAGAATCACACAAGTACTACATTTTTTTTTCTCCTTATGCCCGAGTCTGAGAGCACTGACTTATTGCTCTGTGTAGCAGACATGAGGACAGTTTTGTCCTTCATTTCCAGAGGCTTTCTGGAAACTGGCCTTAACTGTTTGGGTAGAATCCATTTGTCTAAATACATAGATCTACCCCAGCAAAAACGATGAGAAGAGCCATAAGGACTTAGGAACCTCACCACTGCTTCCTCTGCTTCAGCATCTTCCTTCAGCAGGCCCAGCAGCTGGTGCTGTCTAAGGAAGGACAGTGTGTGAGCTGGATTCTTTCTGCAGCCCAATCCTCTTGTATTTCACAAAAATCTACAACAAAAATTATAGAGATTTGAGACTATATCCTTATTCCCCTTAGGACCTGGTAATGACTCGTGAGTGTATTCAGACTCTTGTTGCACCTTCTGATCCCAGCTGCTTCAGTAAGCCTCCTGGGTCAACAACTCCCAGAAATATCCTACCTGCTGCATAGGAAAACTATTTTATGAGTGTTAAACCAATGTATTATTTTCAAGGAAGGCTCTTCTGTTGTAGTGCTGTGCAGTTCAGTCAGTGGTAGTCAGCTGAAAGCTTGAACTGTTTGTATCACAGAGAGAATGTTTTAGTTACATGCCCAGCACAGCTCTTTACAATATAAAATCCTGTTCCAAAAGCCTTTTAGCCTGACGTCCTCCCCCCCCTACACTTGCCATGGGGATAAGTCACCATCTCTGTCAAGATCCTAACCAAAGTTCAGGTTGTATTAATGCATGTCTTTCCAGTAACCAGAACATGCAAACAGGCCCATAACATCAGCTGAGTCCTAAAGCCTCACATCTGTCATCTGTGCCAGGTCCCCTCTTCCCCCCGTTAACTCTGAATGAACCTCAGACTGATCTGCACAAAGTCTGCTCTCCCTGGCAGAGGTGTATGGCTGGGATATATAATGCAGTAGGCACAAATATAGAAAGGCAGGGTGAACTCATTGCTATTTTCCTTTGTAAAGGAAAACCTATCAAGCAGGTTTGCCCTAGTTATCAGAGTTGGTTTTCAAGGAGTTTTTTCCTGTCATGAAAGACATTTGGCAATAATAGAGAATTTCGTGTTTCAGGTTCCAGGAGAGTGTCAGAAGCAAATGAAACCATTATTTCGTAGACCTTCAACAAGCTGTAAATGAGCATCTTTTAAAAATATATTGAAACGCTAAGCAGGGGAGAATAAAAGCAAAACCAGTTTCAACTGTGTTGATGAATCTGATAAACAGTGGAAAAGAATTAATCAGTAAAGAACAAGGAGCAAAGGAACTTAAAGCAAGAATAATATATTAGCTTATGAGAAATAAAAATGTTTATTTCTTTACTCTAGGTGTTTGTGTTAGCCATAAATCTCCTAATACAACCAAATTCTTGCTAGTTCAGCATGCTATCTTGAAATGTGTGTAGCAGAAACCTGGGGTGTTTGATAAACACTGAACCAAAGAAGGATCCAGAAGAGGCTAAGCAAGTCTCTCTGTTGACTGTCTTGGAAGAAAAAGAAGAAGCCATGATGCTGGGCTAGGGCAGGTAGGGCTCAGCCACTTCCAAGAAAGGTGTGATATCACAGGAGAGGTTCAGCAGAGTTTCAGCTCTTGTTTTAGTCCCAGTTATTCAAGATGCAGAGTAGAGGAGCTACAACTAGCCAGTTCCCTTGGTATAGCACTACAGCGTCACACCATGGGGACCATCTGCTTTCCCTTGTTTTCTGCTGTTCAACCATCTCCTGCCGTGGAAACTTCCCATGTGCCTTGGGGTTCTTGTACAAAAAGAAGATGCAGCCCCTTCCAGGAAATGCTTGCTCACCGTATGTGGTGTTTGATTTCCTTCTGCTGTGTCTCTTCTCTCTTTGGTTGAAAGCTCATCCAATACAAGTCAATCATTGCATTTACCTGGGAGCTAGATATCAAAGACAGTTTTGCAAGATATCCTCCCGCTCATAAATAATTCAGGGAAATAAGCATTTGCAAGAGAGTAGCAAAAGACAGCAGTTCAATGCTGTTAGTTTTGTTTCCTCAAGGACAGGAATAGATCAGTTCTTCCAGCAGAGTAAACAGGATTTGTCATACTTATGCCAGGGAGATTCAAACCGTTTCTAAAGGCTTTATCCCAGCTGCCCCAAAAAGTCAGCTCTGTGTGTACACTTTTTGCTTTGCAGCTGAGAATTGACATTATAGCCAAGGAATTCTCCTTACTGCCTGTCTCCCTGCCTTCCCACAGGAGAAAGGCGCCTGTTTTCCCCAGAGCCAAAAGCAATAACCTTCAAAATCTTCTCCATTTTGCAGAGAGCTTTTTGTTTGCCTCAGGTTGCTGTTAAAGGGCGCTCTCTATTTTATTGTGAATTAATTTCAAGGGGGTATGCAAGCACTGAGCTTTAATTTAAAGTAGGATAAATTACTGGTAATACAACCCTTAAATTTGCTGCTTACAGAATGAAGAGCCAATTTTTTCCAAGGATGGACGGAAATTTTTCTTTGTCCGAGCCATTCCCCAGGGAGGACGTGGAAAGTTCTACCACATCGCCATGTCATCCTCACAGGTGACTTGCTGGCTGCCCCTGCTTTGGGTGTCACCTGAAGCAGAAAGAAGTTGTGTCTGTGCTTGTACCAGTGAAACTGGAAGGTGCAAAACTAGAATGTGGGTCTCGGAAGTAAAAGAAAACCTTCAGTGATGGTTTGTTTGGCATAGGATAACCTGAACTTCCAAATAAGATGCTTAGAAAAAAAGGCAACCAATTGTCTCTTTCCAAACAATATCATTGTTTTGGTTTTGTATTTCAATGCCTTCTTAGTTGTGCATAAATAAGTAAATCCCTGCACTGCCATAAGGGATTAATCAGAAGTTTGTGGGCATGCTGGATTAGAGGAAGGGATCTGAGGCTTTTCTGTGCTGAATTCATCCCATTATCTTCAGTGGAACTATATGGTTAAGATTATTCTGACTCTCTATTATATTTTTATGCCTGCAGATTCATTGAAATAGCAGAGGGAGGGGTGGAAATTGCATCAGCACAGTTTATTTTTAATATGGAATGGATTCAAAGGAGCTCCCTTCTTCAGAAGAGAAGTTCTGCTCAGATGTCTTATTTTAAGAATGAAGAAATCTATTTCTCTTTTCTTTCTACTATTGCAGCCCAATAGTAGCAGTGATGATTTACAGTCTATTACATCTGGCGATTGGGATGTGACAAAGATATTGGCATATGATGAAAAGAGGCATAAAATGTAAGTAACAAAGTGACAAATTAGCCTTTATTTAGCCCAGGACTATAGGGTTAGTTACAGTGTTGTCTATGCATCTGAAGTGTATGAGCACAAGGAAATGGAGATAAGAGAGAAGGAGAAGCTGTCTCCATTTTTGCTTAGCCTCTCACACTGTTGCATATATCTTGTTTTATTTTCTTTTTCCCTGTATCATTCAGACCTCTCTTTGTGTGACTATGAAATAAATTTCTGTAAAGGAGTGATTTCTCCTCCTACAAGTTCTGATATTAACCTCTGAAGGAAAGAAGTCTTTTTTCGTTGTTCACCTAGATAGACAGCTTTAGAATCCCTTTTTGACTTGCAAAAATATGAGTGCATTAGAAAAAAAATTAGAAAAAAAATTAGAAAAAAAAAAGACTAAAAAAATCCCTTCTTCACACTTGCCCTTTGTGCTTGTAAAATAACGTCTGTAAATGTTTACTTTAAAAAATTCATTTCAAGAAATTACATAAGAAAATGTTTGGAAGGCTTTTAATAATCAAATACCATATAGATTCCTTTCCAGGCAATGTTTCAGGTGGATACAAGACTCTCATCTCTCAGCTTCTTAAAGTCACTGAAGAGGCCGAGTAAAAAGTCTCTGGAATATAATAAATGCTGAATTAAGAGGACACTGCTCCTTCAAGGTTTTGAGTGCCCTCACTTACTAGTAGCTTCACTATGATATAAGAGTCTTTAGCACTTGACAGAGCTAGGTAACAAACTCGCCCTAAAGTCTTATTTGCATTTTAACTGCCCAGTCAAACAGAAAATACCACCAGAAGCTGTCACCATACAACAGAGCTTTTGCTGTGTAGCTAGAAAAGTTCACCACAGTCTCAGCAGAAAGCAAAGGCAATGAAGTACTCTCCAGTTACATGCTGTTTTCCCTGAAAAACCAATACTTGTATTCCAAGAGGATGTTTCAGTGGGTTTATCATTAGAGCCTTGTAGCCATCTATCTGGGCAAAGAATAGAAAGTGACCAGAGAAGTAAATTGTTCTAGACAAGAAAGAAAGCTTTTTAAAGGATCACTTGATCCTTATTGATCTGCTGGCATTACCATTCTAGTACTCAAACATTTCCATTCTTGCTTTAACTGCACATTGGCCTACGATGTACTTGCTGGAGCCTCTGCAGTGATGTGGTCCTCTGTATGTTTTTCTAATTCAATTTAAACTTTCCACACCTTTACAAGATCAGGAAAATGGAGACATGAACAAAGATGTTGATGTATGAGACACTTGTGAACACCCTTCTAATGATAAAATTGCCTTTCAACTTTTTTTTTCCTCCCCCAGTTATTTCCACAGCACAGAAGATTTGCCAAGGAGGAGACATTTATACAGGTATGTTCTTTGCTGACTTCACAAACAGTGAAGTCTTTCAGTCTAACTTGAATCATTACGTAAGTGATTGAAATAATAGAAACAGCTTCTTATGTGTTTGTCTTTAATGGCATGGCAAAAATCTTGCAATGTGTCACTGGAATAGACAGAATGCTTGACATTTGGAAATTATATATATTTTGTCATTTTATTGAAAATTTGAAATCGGTCTCAACATTGATAAACTGTCACAAAGCTTGCCAATAGAACTGGTTAACACTTGAAAGAATCCAGAGCTACATAAACCAGTGGTATAAACTCTTTATACTTCCAGATAGCAATTTTCGTGGAAATTTAATAGCACCTCATGTCTTCAAACAATTGAAAAGAAAAAATAATGTGTTTTGCTTGTAAATGTTTTTCTACATTTCCAGGTGACATTAGTACCCTCCCTAATGGTATGATGAGTAAAGGCTGCTTTATAGGAAGCTATTGTGTAGCTTTATAGTAAGTGACAGTGTAGCTGTTGGGAAGTATAGTGGGAGATGATTAAAAGGGGGAGGAAACACAAACTTTTAAATAATAATTTTGGAATCATTATTCCATTTATCCTATTTTTCTTCTCAGTCACCCTGCTGTCATCTCAGCAGATGTGACAAAGGGCAGAGCTGGTGATAACATCAGCTGATAAAGGACAGTCAGTACATTTTCCTTCTCTGATAGGGTGCCACAATTTCTTTCCTCAATGGGAAGAGAACTAAAGAGAACTAAATTACCTGTAATTTAATCCCTTGTTTCTTTTGAGACCTCTATGCCTGTTCACCGCATCCCACATTTTTCTTGAACGTAGCTCAGTTTAGTGTTTTTTTTTTCTTGAAGAAAAAAAAAAAGAAAATTAAATTGACCATTTATTTCTGTTACGATGGGAAGAAAATCTCATTTTAGAGGCTGAGTACAGGTACAGCTGCTCAAGAGCTGCTGGCATGAGCCAAAGAGTTTCCCCACCCCTCATGGCTTGGCATGCAGCTCATCCTGGTGCCTCATTAACCTCATCTCCTCACATAGGCAACAGGGAACAGAGGTGCCCAAAATGTCAGCATCCTTGACCTTACTTTGATTGCATGGTGATCTTGGCCTCACTTCAGATATTTGATTTCTTGCACTGGGTTGACTTGACTGTCTCTCATCCCAGTCCAAGGGTGTCAGCTCAGCAGCAACCTTGACAAATATTCATTGAGAGAACTCTACTGGAGCTCTGTCAGCTTATATCAGATGAAGATCTATTTTTTACTTTATGTGGTATTCTTTTCTGATTGTGGTATTTTTACTGATTTAATAACTTTAAAAAGAATTTAAGTCGTAGACATTAACTAAACCTATACTGGAATCCAAAAGCTACTCAGTTCAGTTGCTGGCCCTAAAAAAGTTGCTCAGCCTCATCTCTTTCTGCTTTGAATGGGTAGCAAAAAGCACTCATCTGTTTTACAGTGATACTGGAAACATCTATTAATAATAATAGATAAGTTAATATTCTTTGCTATACACAAATAAAGCAGTGCAGTATGTTATTTATTAATATTTGCTAAAATATTGTGATTTATTCTTCAACATGTAGTAGAGACCTACAAAACTCTTCTCGGTGTATGGAAAGGCCACATTAACTTCTTCAAAAACAGGTCCCCAGATAAAAGATTCCCTTTCTACTTAGGTGTTATGAGAGCTACTGTTTAAACCCCCCAAAAAGGGCTTTGGCCTCTGAGACAGCTGCTAGCAAATCAGTTTCTGCTAGACAACCAATATGAAACTTAAAGAATGCAATTCCAGTTTTTTATTGTCTGTTATAATATAAGTAGGTGTAAAAATATTGCTCCTCTGTTTCATCCACTCATTCACTGAATTATGGATTCCTCCTGTGGAACTGCAACCATCATTTTATTTTAAAAACTATACCTTCCTTCATAACTACCTGACCTTGTAACAAAAGACACTGGTATCCTTATCTATATTCTCCATTCAGGGGAAAAAATAGTCATTACTGCTACTTAAATGCAACTAAATGGAAATGCTTTGTCTCTTACTAATGCTGGACACATTATATTCATGTTCTTATAGTACAGTACAGTAAAGTTCAGGTAATGCTCTTTCCAGATAACATTTGCTCAGTGACCTTCATGGGCTTGTATTAACTTTTTCAGCTCAAGCACAAATGGAAACTTCAATAGGCAGTGTCTGTCCTGTGATCTGATTGAGAACTGCACTTACTTCAGTGCCTCCTTCAGCCGCAGTCTGGAATATTTCCTTCTGAAATGTGAAGGTATGGTGGGTTTTGTTATTGCAGTCTTGTGCAAGGAGACAATTTAGAGACGACATTGATATCCTCAGATATCCTGTGTATCTGTGGCCATAAATACCCAGATCGCTTTCCTTTTGAAGTTTACTCACATTTTTTTTTTCTTTTGTGTATTTTTATTTATAACTAGAAAGTAAATGTTTATCTCTGCATATCTGACTATTGAAGATAGAGGTACGTTCCTCTAGCAACTCCTAGCATCCTTAAGCTAAAGTAGCAGCTAAACCTAGAGTACATAAAACATCAGAAAGTTCATGAGACATAAGCCAGTGAGGTGGATTTAAATGCAGGTGACTGGGACTGAGTTCCAAATGCATCAACTCAGGACAGTATTGTGTGCATGGGGATTCCAAGTAAATTGCAGTGAAAAGACAGATTGCCAAGAAAAGGCAGTTTGCAGAAAGCTATCAAAGAACAGTGGAGTACAGAACATCAAGTGTTTCACCACTTGTTCATCATTAATTTACCTAAACTCTCTCTAAGAGAGATTTCTTGTGCTGAAAATGCCTTAATCCAAAAGACTAGTGATGGAGGACATTTCAGGAGAAGAGTTGTAAAAGTTATCTTTCTCCATCTCTCCTAAGAACAAATGCAGAATTCCATAACATTTAATCTAATGTAATTCTGCTTAATTATCCTAACTTGCACACACAATACACACTCACCAGTTGTTTGCTGCTGTGATTGAGGCTGCTCCAATGGCTGTATGCCCCTAGAACAAGTATTGCACAGCAGCAAGCCAACACAAAGTAACTCTTATAACATTTATAGGTGTTCTGCAAAAATACATGGCCATACAGAAAAGAGAAGCAGCATTCCCAGTACAATGAACTAATTAACATAATGGACCACCTGTAATTGTCTGAATCTATAGTTCTACAGACATCTTCAGAGAAGTGTCATTTCCCAATAAACAGTTCTGTAGTAGATGTTATTATGCTTGTGAAGATTGACTCTTTAGAAGAAAAACCCTGTATATTTTTCTTCTTCTTTTCATTTCAAGAAAAGCTGTCAACAGCTACCAGAGACACATAATTGTTTTACCATAATTAGAAGCTTTTGTGAATAACAAGATTAATGTTTCTAAAAGGTAGCAACAGTTATGGGGTCATATGTTTGGATTATATTACATCTCCTTCACTAAAAAAACCCCTGCACTGATACCTGAAGAGGTTAATGAGCTTTCTTATTGTGTGCATTAGTCCAAGTAGACAAGATAATGATTTTGCATACCAAATTGTGGGCCAAATTCCAAGGTCCTGTAAGCAATACTTCTATTGTAAGGTTATTATAGTTAGATTTGTTTACATCTGCTGAATACATTTTTCTCTGAATTTTCATTATACTGGAATAAATTCTCAAAATGTAATCTCAGTGTAGCACAAACATAGCACATCTTGAACTGTGGAGCTGCTGTCAATGTCACCTTAGCAAAGTACGTATGCATGAGAAGATACAGAAGTATCATTCCTTATTTTATATACATTTGTTGCTTAGTCAAATCTTACAAACCTGGACATCTGTCTTAGAGAGATTAAGCTGAGCCACAGTCATATGTGTTTCTAAATTCAACTACATTTGTAACTGAAGATAGAAAACAAGTCAATGAAATGGACAGAGTGAAACTGAGGTACAGTGGTGGTTAGTCTCTATTCTTCTAAAAATAAGAAATTATTTTCGGGCCATAAATATTTACCCATGCATTTGTCCAGTGGAGAGCTGAGAAAATACTATTTTGAAAATTATTACAGGCATGATCAGAGTAAAATAATTTATATTTAGCTACCTTTGAGGGTACATATGGGTCTGACATAAATTCATACACTAGTTACTGATACAAACACACACCTTTGTAGGCAGTCACAGAGTTTACTCCAAGACCTTAGTGATAGGTGTTTTTATACAACAAGGAGAAGAAAGCACCAAACAGCAATGGGTACTGACTGCCACTGTGTGGTCATTAACATCAATTCCATCTGTAATGGGTTTTTTGGGGAAGCAGAGGTGGGAATTCCTGGCAGAAATCTTTGAGTAGCAGATGTTGTAAGACAAACACTTGTCCACTCTGGTGAACTGCTGCTGCTCCACCTGTGTGATCAGCTGTAGAGTAAGCAGGGCTTCTGGATGCATCCTCATTCAACCAGCTTTTCCATCTACTGGATATATATATATAAGTAGGATTTTCTCCTAATCAAGAAGGCACCAGAGCATGACTGCTTATAACAAGTCTGGGAAAGCAAGACTAAGCTGTCTGAGGAGTTGTGGAAAAGGAAATGTCCTACTTGTGGATCCAAATGATTCTCCATCACAATGTAACATCTCTACCCTACTTGTATGACTAAAGGATGATAGGATGATTAATTTATCCACAAGTCTGCATTTCAGCCAGAACAGATGTTTCCATTGACCTGACCCACTACACCTATAACAGGAGTCTCTCTGCTGTAAATGTACCCACAGCTGGTATCTCAAGTTAGATGGATCTTACCTACTTTAGCACTTAGAAGTGCTAAAATGTTCGTGTAAACTGCTTGAAAGCAAAAAAGTTGAAAGACTTCTGACTTTCAGTTATGTAGATAAGGAGTAACTCCACTAAATGAAGCAAAATAATTCTTCTAAAAAAAAAACAAAAACCAAAAAAAGCCCAAAAACTAAACAAAAGAAAGGTCAATACCTTAAAGGCTGCATGTAATTGCTTTAAAGGGTTTTGGGCTATCCTGCAGAATGTGGTTAACAGGAGTGCTATCTGGCAGAGATTGAAATGAAGGAAGTAGTATGCTACAATAGAAGGTAACCTCTCTTTCAAGAGGACAGTGTAATGCTTAGTGTCAGGAGACATTTATTGCAATCACTCAGTCCCAGAAGGCTCGTTACCTTATTTTTTATTTAATTCAATATGCTCATGATTGAATTACTGTAGCAGGATCTAAGGAAGCGTGATGCTTTGCAGACTGCTGCTAGATTATCTCCTCTAGACAGTGTTGAAAAAGCAATATCTGCTGCGGCAAGGTCACTCCTACTGTCATTTTCATCATAAAATATGAGCTTACATTTCTCTCTCCTCTCATAAACCAGCACAGGCACTGCCACTGATTCTGTCTAAGAACTGAAAAATCTGAATGGAAGGGTTTTGCCACATGATACATAAATATAATTGAGGATGGGGTTCTCCCAGCTGGAATGGGATGTAAAAATCCATTTCATGGAGAAGAGGGTAAGAAATTACAAGCTTTGGCTCTGGAAAGCAATTTATTCCTGTTCCTTTAGTGAGGCTCAGGCATGTATGGTGCCTGGTTGAATGACACCAAGCAAGTAAAACACTAAAGCCCATTTTTAAGTGATAGCTCCTTCTTCTCTGAAGGATGAAGCCTTATCAGTGACTACCACTGTAGTTAGCTGTGTAGTGTTTTAGTATTTCCCTCTTTAAAAGGGTGCACCTGGTCTACAATGACTTCTTCCATCACTCCCCACTGTACCCAGCCAGTGTTGTTACAACTTGAGTCCTGATGAGGTTGTTCTCAGGGGAGGAAAGGATGGGCAACCATTCCTATGGCAAGATAACTTGTACTCTGACACTCCATGTAGCAGGTTTGGTTACATTATCTTCACTAAGTCACTAAGATTTTTGCTGGAACACAGGTAATTGGCAAAGAAATTCTGGGTCCTGGAGTTCAAGCCCCTGCTATTGGAGAGAGTGACATTGTATCAGCCTTTTTCATTAGTTGGTCACTCTCCATCAACTGACCTCATCCATAAGCTGATCTTGGCCAGCTCCCTGATCTTGGGGAGGTGTGATGTTCCCCACCAAGGCTTAACACCTTCTAGCTCGGAGACAGGAGGAATAGTGAGGAAGGGCTTTGGCACATGCATACAATACTGAAAATAATGCCATAATAATATAAGGTAATACATGATGAAAATTGTGGGGGCTGAGGTGAAGCAGGTGTCCATGGATTGTCTACCAGCCTGCTAATTAAAGTTATCCATAATCATGGATTATCAGGAAGCGTTTAATCATTTTTAGGGATGATTTTAGGGAAGAAAAATGGCAGTTACAGCAAGGGATGATGTCACTGTAGTGTGGGCTAAGAGAAAACCACTGTCTCATGCTGGGCACCATTGCTGGCAATAGAGAAGTGCCTTTGCTTCTTCACAGACTTCACATTAGCCTTTCATTCATTGACTATTTTGGGGAAAACCAGCTTTTACTCAGAAGCAGCAGTGTAACAGAGCAGGGAACACTGCCTTCTTCTTTAGGTCTCAAGTCCTTCCCCCTTTTCCAGAAACAGTAAGATTGTTTTTCTTCAAAATACCATAAAATCACTTTAGTTTATCTTAGCTCTTTGAAGATTTTCTCTGCTGGAACCTGTGTTCATAGCTGACTGGTAGTCTTTACTCTCAGTGTTGTACAGGTCAAATGACTTTAAAGCCATCTCTCTTTTTCAAGAAAGGAAAATAGACTCTGATAATATTGAAGTATTATCAAGAGGTTTGGATGTTTTCTCTAGCACTGTGGCTATCAATAGCGTGGCCTAGATGCTGTGGATCAGTAATCACAGGCAACAGGAATTAATTTCTGCCTTTCTCGGCAGGTGATTTTGTAGCTCTGCAGCAAAGTGATGTGTTGTAACTGAGCTGTGTTTGACAAAACACCTAAAAAAACAGCAGGAAAGGGACTTATCTGGGTATATATCTGCTATTCCCCAGGTATGTCCCCTGAGCCAGCAGGCACAATGACACCAGCTCTGTAGCTTCACTCCTGGCCCTACAGTGTAGAAGAATGCCTATAGGTCTGGGAAAATATTAAAAATAGGTTTTATAGCTCTTAGGTCCTGCCAGCTAAAATCTTGGTTCGGTCCCATAAACAGAGAAAAAGTGGTGCAAAAACACAGAGTAGGAAATCTTAGGTGATGTAAGGTGTCCTTTGAGAGTGATGCATACGAATGAAGAAGAAACACAACCAAATCAGCCTTAATCTGAGTCGAGTTCCTCATACCCTTGTACATGGAATTCTTTCTGTCTGTGTATTTATGAGTTTTAAAGACAAGTACTGCAGTTTTATTCTTTATAGAGGCAGCATGTAGTTATGGACTTCTTGGCTCCTTGAACTGTTTCTTGAGAAATTAATTATCTTCTTTGCTCCTTCCTAGTGCAATTTGGAAACACCATCTTGACATGGGAATACTTAGCATTGCCTGCTGCTCTCACTTAATAGGCTTATTCTAAACATTAAAAAGTTCTTTTACTCTACATTTTTAACTCTACATTTACTTTATTTTCCCATTTTTTCTTGGAGTCAGCAAAGGCTTTCACTACCAATATTCACTGAATCATCCGGCTGGGATTTGTGGCAGGTCTTCCTGACCTCTTTTTTAATCTGATTTTTAACAGCCCAGAACCCAGAGCATGTTTTAGCAAGGTTAATCCTTTCAGTACAGGGAAGTCCATATTTTGAAACCATTTTACAGCTCTAGACTTTTCCATTCTCTGGTGTCACTGCAGCACAAGCTCCTGTCCACACAGATGATACAAGTCTGAAATGTATGGTTACATTTCTGGAGGATGCCATATTGACAGGAATTTTTAATGTTGGCAAGTCTAAGTTACAAAAGACATTAAGTGAAAATATTAATTCTTGAGGGCTGTTTTAGGAGAAAACATCAGCTCAGCATTTATGGTTATTGGGACCAGGATGCAAAACAGGGCTCATATCCTTGATCAGTACAATCTTTATAAACCCAGTTGGTGATTGCTAACTTGTACTTTCCTGCTTTCTTTTAATAAGGGCTTTCTACTAGCCAGCACTCCCATGCAAAAGAATTTTTAGAGGCTGGAGGTGGTCAGAAATGTGGGAAAACTGGGTTTTTAATGCTGTTATGTGTGCAGCAGGAGATAAGCTCAACCAACAGCTGGGTGGGTGGGAACATCCTTTAAAACAGCAGCACCCAGCACCATTACCATGGGTATCATCCAGCTCAAGGATTTTAAAGCCATGATTTTTTTAAAAAATATTAATAGATATAAAATTCTGGGCACTGCTTCCATTATTGTGTCTATACTTAGATGCCATTACTGCATAAAGACTATGCCTTTTTTTGAGGAGAAAAAAAACCTCCTACCATTTTATTCTCTCATGGGATTACCAGCTGATTTAGATAGATGTGAATGGGTTCCAAAGAAAGGCTAAACTAAAAACAATTAAGTGTTTGGATTTGTTGATGAATTTCACTCCAACAAAGTAACATTTTATCTTGCCCATCTTCTCATTCATTCAGTCAGTTTCATCTGTACTTTTTTCAGTGCTGAGTTTAGGGGACATTTTTCCATGCAAATCCCATAGAATTCTAGAGATATGATTTTTAATCAACAAATATATTCACAACAATGTATTAGTTTCAGCGTATCGCTCAGGAAACTTTTTGTCTGTAATATTTATAACAAAAAAAAAAACCCAGGGGCTTCTACTGCTAGGGACTTACTTTCTCAATGAAAGTGTCTAAATCCTTTTTGCCTCAGTAAAGAAGATCATGACATTTGTCTTTCACCCTGAGTGAAACAAGACAAGTTTTTCTTCACTTTCTCCATTGATATGATATGATCTCCACGGGAGCATCATGGAGACATTATTGGCATTAATTTGCACATCTGTGTCACTTTGAACAGGAACATCTTAATATTATTTAATATCACAGGATAATTCTGTATTGAGACTTATTGGGATACAGGGAAGAGGGAACAGAAGTTTTATTGTTGGTAAAACAAATACTGCACAAATTTTTGTTTAATTTGCAGTGTTTAATTTGAGTTATGGAAAGATGTATAAAGCCCTTTGCAACCTGTCCCCAGCTGATCATTTTCATGCTTTTAGCAAGCGGGGAATAAAGGTACAGCAAGAATTAATGGTTTGCCTGTGGCCACATCTTCGGTCAAGTATCATGACCTCCATTTCCTTCCTCATATTGCAAGACAGGACTCCAAGGAAAAGGACTGCTGGCTACTAGAACAGGCCAGAAATGTGTCTAGCTCTGTAGTCTGTCTCTGTCAATGGATGGTGCATAATTACCCCCTTTAGGATCTTTGCAATAATGTACCCATCAGGGACAGGTCTGCCCAGCTCCAGCAATAAGGCTCATGCCTTCAGGCAGGAGAATAATGAACCTCTTTCTACATCTTTCCCAGTTCCTTCATTTAATCAGACCTTTTAACCTGTGCCATTTGGGCCAGACCTACCATCCCTGGAAAGCACTAGGAAAACCTGTAAACAAGGATTCTTTATACTAACTATGGACCAGAAAAACCTGTAAACAAGGATTCTTTATACTAACTATGGACCAGCAGATGCCAGAAGCCATAAATCATTTAAGATGTCAACAATTCAGCAACACAAGTTCATAAAGAAATGTTTTATCTACAAAACCTAACTACATTGCTCGTGAATTACCTTATATATCACAGTCTCAGCATCAGCATTTCTGGAACCAGATTGTTCTTAGCAGTTGTTATGCTCAAGTAAGCATCAGTGCAAGCAATAATGAAAGTACTCAGCTTAGGTCTTCAACTATTTGGCCATTTATAGACTATAAAACAACAATTTTTAGGCAAATACATCTGCAAGGAAAAAACAAACAAACAAACAAAAAGGTGGATTGCTGTATTTGTTCCCATTCTGTAACAAAATAATCATGTTACTTGTTGAGTACAGTTGGATTTTCCAAATCAGATGTTGAATGTTGACACCTGCATACATGTTGTATGTAACAAACATGTTACATACATGTTGTTTTTGTAATAATTGTTTTAGTTTGTTTACCCATATCTGGACATGGAAAGTTCAAAAACACTGATAACACTGATAACAGTGGTCCAAGAAGTTCTAACTGGCTGCAAAATTCTAGTTAGGACACGTGGGTTTGATTTTTTCCCATGTCTCAAGCTCCTTTAGGGAACTCCAACTGCTCTTGTAAGTTTCCTAGAGTTGTTGTGAAAATAAAATACATTACTGACTGCAATGCTCAGATGTGCAGTGACAGTAAGGGGCGTAGAAGCTCCAAGACGGATAAATTACAAGAGTGATTTTGAAAGATTTGGTGAATCTTCAATCTATTCACTGCAGAGAAGCCTTCCTAGGAGAAACCCAGCTATTAGTATGCAGGAGAGCACTTCCCTAGCAAAACCAGCATGTAAAATGATTAAATGGTACCAGAGTGAAGCGTTAACAAGACATGGTTGCACACGTTTGCTGTTAGCTCACAGCACCGCGCGATGTTTGGTCTCAATAGCAATTCAATAACAAGCCTGTAATTACAACGCAGACTTTAATAAGTGCAGGGCTGTTCCTCCCAGGTGCTGAATGCTCTTAACTCGAGCAGCCACAGCAGGAGCTGGAGGTTCCAGAGCAGCAGAGGAGCCCCTCAGCACATCATGGGATGGGACTCCACCAAGACCAACTTTCCATAGCATGGCAGCAAGGCTCAGGGGCTTTAGAGATAGGCAACGAGCTCCAGAATGAGGAACTGAGTTTTGAGTTATAGCAGCAGTAAAGCAGTTATGAAAAATATAATAACCCGTTTTGTCTTAAATCACTCCGTTATGTATTATGAGTTTTTTATAGCGCTGAGTGTTAGGAACTGGGAGACCCAGAGCAGCTGCAGGGGGAATATTGTTCTGTGTCTTTTTGGGTTTGGAGGGTCCCTAGATGTGTGTGTGTCTGCAGTTTCCTCCTTGTGAATGTTATGGAAGTATTGATCTTCTAAGCAGGATCTGAACAGGGAAAAAAGTGTTTGCTTGTTGAACTCTACAGGGAGAGTGCATCCTTAGGAGTGTTTTCTGTCAGTAACAGCCAGGTTAAAATGGTGGAAGCTTATTTTCTTGGTTTTGAGAGGTGGAGAGGCTGAAGTTCCTATTTAAACTCTCCAGGTAACCTTCTCATGTGGCTTGGGGCATTTCTGGCAGATGGCTGGGAAAAGCTTGCTGCTGTGGGTACAAGTATCTCACCCCAGAGCCTGAAACAAACCTTAAATGCACAGACGGTAAATACCTACATTTAGTCCATACTTAAACTTAGTATAATAGGAAGCCTGGTGCCTGACAATATTTCTGAAGCATGTGGGCTTAGTGTCAACTAATAATATAAAACTACCCATCATGGTAACAGCAAAGCATCTAAGGAAGTCTCCAAAGCAATTATTACTGAAATTCAAGTAAATGTTTTCTGAGTGCATCTGGTCCTGTTAAGAGGGACAAAGCTTGGCAATTCCGGTGACCTTTGGTGAGGATCATAATAAATGATGTCGTTGAGGTAGTCTAAAGAGACTTAATTAGATCTTGAAATAAGTACTAGCACTGAAAAAGAGTTTTATTAACCGAGTCAAGAGCTCATAGACAGAGAAGCGCAGTAGGTGTGCACTGCTTTATACCAATGTGAAAGGCTGCTTCACAGATTGTACTGATGGGGGATGCCCCAGCTGCCACCACACCTCAGTGTAGCCATATCAACAGCTCTGAAGACCTCAGCCAAGGCTGAGAGCCACCTTCCCTTACTACAAGTGCCATAAGTGAAAGCTCTCAGGTGGTGATGGGAGGAGGAAGCTCAGGGGAAGATGGTTCCTACCCACTGTCCCGACTCATCATGCCTCTCTGAACCTCACCTCACCTTGCTGTGAAATGCAATAAACCCATATAAAGTACCTGATAGTACTTTTTATCAGTATGTCTTGGAGGGCCACAGCATTCTGTGTCCACAAAGACTGGAATACAAAGTCAGTGCTGACACTGAACGAGGCAACTCTTTCCTTTGCCCACCTTGGGAGCTTTTTCACCAGTCTGCTACCTGTGCCACAAATAGGCTCACTCTCAGCTGCATCCAGGCATCCAGGGACTGAACTGAATGAAAATTTAGTGCAATCTTTTTTTTTTTTTTTTCTTTTTTTTTTTTTTTTTTTTTTTTTTTTTTTTTTGGGATCAGTTCTAGAAGATGTTCTGCAGTTTTGCTGGGTGGTTGTACAAACATTTCCAGCTACACAAGGGAACGGGAAATGCTGGGATGAGACCAAATGGTTGAGGTAGGGATGGAAATGGACAAGACTAGTTTATTTTTTTTAGGGAGCCACAGAGCAAGAATTTGGGAGTATTTTATGAGCCATCTGATGACTGCAGCTTATTACTGCTGCATCCCAGAGCAGCATGATATCTATATCCTGTTACTCAAAAATACATTATGGTTTTCATCTGCTGATGCAGAATTACGCTATTTTCCATCACAACCAGTGTTGTAATATTCTTCAAGAGAGAGGTTCGCTACTTATTGTTTAATGTGAAGCTCAAGGGGTTTGACATTTTCTGAGCCATCCGAGCTGTCCTCAGCCTGGATCTGGGGTCTGCAGCAAGGGGTAGATAGCAGGTGTTTGACACCCTGTGCTATGGGGGTCTGAAGATGGTGGTGTCTTTCTGGGTGTAGCAGGACAGGCAATCCCTGAGTGTGCTATCCCTGTGTTGCTGCACAAGCCAGGCATCCTGGCTGACAAAATCCAAGATGCAGAAGAAACGTGGAGGTGATGCTGAACTGCAGCTGAATGTCTGGTAATGGGATAACAGCCTCCAGGGACCAGGCACGACCCATCAGTGTGAGCACAGATTCCCATCCAGCCCAATGTTAAATGAGCACAGCAGCCACCCTCATGCCTGGAAGGCAATCCTGGTGGTTGCTCACATATCAGGTCACTGGGTGACTGTTATCTGTTGTGACCAGGATGGTTTTGCTATACAAGGATGATTACGGTGACGCTTGGGTTTTTGTGTACCCAGGAGCGGGAGGCTGTAATTAGTGCTTCCAGGCAAATTGTGACCTTTTGGAACTTTTCCTGGGGCTTATGAAGCTTAAATTAGTTTCTGCTGTTTGGAAGCATGCACAGGCTTAAGCTCTAGGTCCTATTTATATTATAATTACTATAAAATTCACATTTGCATTCACTTGACTCCCTTTCTTATTTAACAGCTGGGGGTGGCTCTTGCCTTTGTGTGCAGTTCACGGGTCAGGAATCCCATGGGAAAAGGCAGGATGGGGAGAGTTTGCTCCTGCTCCCTCACATGCTTGTATGATTGCAAAACAGCAGATTGATACAAAAAATCTCCAGTGCACAAACAGAATGTACGACAAGAGCTTTTTCTCCAAGAAAAGAGAGGATGCTATTAGTGGTTTGGAATTTCAGACAGAACTTCTTTTCTATGGCCTGTTAACAGAGTAGTTATTAATGTAGTCTGAGATAAACTAAAATGGTGTGTTTTGTAGATGTTCCAGTCACATTTTGTCTTTCTTTAATTGGACCATTCATTTCTGTTATAAAATATTACACTGTACTGTTATTCATCTTCAGTGTGGTCTAAAGTATCCATAAATACTCAGTGACATAGAACAAGTGGAAAAAATGTGTATTAATGTTTAATAATAAAATAGAATAGAAATGAATAGAAAACAAATGTAATATCCCATGAACAGGGGGAAAAAATAAAAAAAGAAAAAAAAGATTGTGACACTCCTGTCCCCTGTGACACTCCTATCTCCTTTAAAATTACCTCAGTCTGCATATCACTATGTGTCCTTTGCTTTTGCATACTTTGATCCTGTTTTCATTTTGAGTCTTGCTGATAGATGTGACCTGCCTGGCATTGCCCAGAGGAAGGTGATCTATCATCAGCTTGCAGCCAGGGTTCGTGTCATTCAGTCGTTCCATACATACAAAATTTTATCAGAACTCCCCTCACAGGAGATAAATGACCATGACAACAGGCTTCCTCTGGTACTTCAAATAATGAAGCTTCACAAATCAGGCAGTGGCCTCCTGCATGTAGAGACTTGGGTGCATGTGTGTTATTTCCAACTTTATGAGCGACCTTGGTTGAACTCATTATTCTGCAGTGGATAGTACAGATGTTACCATCCCACAAGATTTAAAGCCTCCTCTAAGGAAAACTGCTTCTTTCACCTTGTTTGTCAGCTGGACCAGCTGTAGGGTTTATTGCTAGCTTTTGTTTTCAGTTTCCATCATGCTTGTTCAGTTCTTTATTAATGAAGTCAGTGCTTGAAGGATATATTAAAACCTGAGGACTCATGAGAGGAAAACAGTTTAATAACTAGACAATGCAAAGCAATGTTTTTGTGTTTGTGTTTACTTTGTTTTTGTTTTTTTTTAAGTTAATACCCAGCATTGGTTATTACTAAACTAGCTAGGATATCATTATTTTGTTGCAAGAAAAAATTACTTAGACAAAAGAATAAATTAAGATTATCTAAATTAATATATACCAGAATTTTAGTGGAATAGACACAAAATATGCAGTTTACAAGGAAATATTCTTTTCTCTTGAATACATCAGCTGCATGTTTGTTAGAGGAGCTGGAAAAAACAAGAGGGATGGCAGTGCTCTTCCTTCCCTTCCACAGCTCTACCAGGACATGGCTACACAGTCCTTCCAGCATGACTATGCTGTCTTTTGTCATACTTTTTATTCACAGAATCACAATATTATGGGAAAATTCAGGTAAGAGGAATCTTAGGAGACCTCTAGGACAAATCTCCTGCTTTAAGCAGTGTTAGAGATCAGACCAGAGCTGTGTCTGGTCTTTCCTTAAAAGCCTTTAAGGATGGAGAGTGCACAGCCTCCTGGGTTATCCAGAGGCTTTCCAAGGCAGGTGGGGAATACTGGAAATGTCAGTTGTTCCTCTACATATGGTATTTCTTTTAGGATTAGCATATACTAATCCAATAAGAAACAAGTATATTTTAAAAATAGGGACAAATGTTAAACTTTTACTTTCATCTCTTTTCAAAGTGTGCAAAAAAAGCACGGATTAAAATTGAATTATTGAATTGAAAGAGATTAAGTTAATGAGGGATTCAATTAGAAACAGCAGGAAATAGAACAGAAATTGAAAAAAAAAAAAAAAAAAAGAAAGCTTATAATGGGGATTTCTTTGTTCATATTTGTTCTTCAAAGCAGAGATTTGAACCAGCATAGATCTAAACCAGCAAAATGCCCTAACCTTTTGGGAATTCACTTATTCTCACATGAGCTGGAGAGGTTCCCTCCTACCTTTGGTAGGTACATCTCCAGGTATACAGTCATGGTTCACTATTAAGCTCAGGAACTCTGCAAGCAAATTTTCCTAACCTTTTACAGCTGATCTTATCACTGCAATGGATGAGTGAGTATCCCTGCAACGTTTCTTAAAGGTCATAGGTTTTCCAGGTTCCTCTCTGGAACCATCCACATGCATTATTGTGTTGTGGCTTTTGAAAACCTTAGCCAAGGCCCCATGAAAGAAGGAAATGCTTTCACTCAGCCCACTTGATGTATTACCTCATTGGATAATATTAATTAAGAAGGAGAGGATGGGGATTAGTGAAAAAATTGTAAGGGAAGGTTAAGTACAAGCTAAATGAAAGAAGGCAGTAGATTGTGGTGAAGGGAAATATAAGGCTAATTGGAGATCAGCAGTGGGGTTCATTAGGAGCTGGTTGTGGGGATGACCTGCTCCTTAGATTGTTCCTTGGCAGCCTGGGAACCTAAGGCTGGATGCAGCTAATGGAATTTGTTAAGGCCACAAAACTGATAAGCATCATCAGAAGCCGGAGAGAAATACTGGAGAATCTGCCTGTCTTGCGGGTCTGGAGTGGGAGAAATTAGTAGTTCAAAGAGCAACATTTACACATAGTGATTCAGGGCAAGAATTTGTCTCATATGCCTGAAACTCAAGAGTCACAAATGCTTGAGAAAAGAAGATGGGTGCCAGGGCGTGCAAAGCTGGATGGCTGGAAACCACCTACTGGATGTGGTCATGGGAAAGGAAAATGCTGTTTTAGGATGGATCAGGCAAACATTGTTCTGTAGAGCTGAGCAAGTAGCAGTTTCACTGAGTAAAGAACAGTTTAAATGTCCTCAGCACCTTGGGAAGAGCCCTGGTCATTTCTGTTGCGAAGAAGGAACTGAATGTGAAACACTTGTATTAAAGAATAAGAAGAAAAGAAACTTTTTTTTTTTCTCCAACAAAAGAGAGATAAAAATGTGATCTAGTTTATCCTACTGGATGGGTTTTGGAAACACATGACTGCTCTAACTGTAACAGGAATACTCACAATTAGTAGAAAGCCACTTGTTGGAATTAACCCAAAAAGGTATAAATTGAAATGACAGCCAGTGTAGCTTAAGGTTAGAAGAGATCTCCAGCCAGAAGAGCAAGACACCAGTAGGCATTATATCAGTTAGAACACAGTTATATATACAGGGTGTTGATCAATGTTTTTATAATACACAATTACTTGAAGAAACAAGGAGGAGTCTTCTCAGACCTTCTGTTTCAGTGACCATAAGAGAAGTAGTGGGATGGAGCTGGTCAGTCTCAGACCAGCTTCCCTCAGTGCTGTTTGTAGGCATCTCAAAATCCCATGGAATGAACTCAGGACTGACCACGCTTACCCACTCAAGCAACCTTTTGAAGAACACATTGGACCTATTTTGTGTAAGACGATTAAGGAAAAAATTCTTGCTCAGTTGGCCTGTAGACACTGATAGCTGAAGCCATCTCAAAACATTCAGATTTATTCTTGCTCTTTATAAAGTAAGCATGAAATTACTTTATTATTGCTATCAGACAGGGAAGAAACAAGCGGTTTGTTCATTCCAGCCCGAGAACAAGACATTATTGATTATTTTAGAAGACAAGTTACATTTGAGGAAGTAAAGATTAGATTAGAATATTAAATGCCTTGGGGAGGGTGAATAGCAGCACAAATCTGTTTGATGTTTGTGTCAAGAAGGTTGCCAAAGCAAACAGCAGGAACATTTGTCTGTAGTGTAGATGGGAAAATACTCTAAATGGCAAAATAATTTCATTGTAAGCAGTGGCTCACAGAACTCCCCGTGTCTTTATTTATTAGGTTGATAATATCAGCCCAACATATGAACTTTATGCAGGACATATGAATAATTCATGGTTTAACAAATAAAGAGATCTGGAATCTGTACACAGAGATGGCTGGTGCCAATTATCTCATTTGTGCAGAGCCAGACCTCTCAGCTCCCACTGTTTGCAGCTGCTCTTTTAAATCATTCATCAGTGCTTAAGAGATATGCTGGTGGCTCTGGCAGAGAGTATTTGAATTTTCATTATTTACATACTGTGAATTTAGCTTCTACTCTGAAATTATCTGCCACATTGAAGCCTTTGAGAATATGGATAAGAAGAATAAAACAATTTCTCTTTATTTCCTTTTTTAAACAGTTATTAACTTTGATTACTTTTTTTTGTAATTGTACTTCATATTCTCTTTACAGTAAGTACTTTTATTTTAAATATTTCATTCAAAGCTATGTGACTTTCCATTCTTACCCTGTAAATCTAGACCTTACTACAAAAATAACTGCTTCTTTCTGATAGTGTTTAAACATAAACCTCTTGGAAATAATAATGAAAGCTGCTTAAAAAAATTATGACAAGCCACAGCCAATGTTTTATCTTATCAAATTACTGAGGCACTGAGTTTCTGTGCACTTTCAGATCATGGCAGGTAAGTACTTCCTTGATGATAAATCTGCTGTGTCATAGCAGTGATATGGCTTAATTTACTTCTAATGTGGATAATGACAGTAATACTTTTAAATCAAAGGTCTTATGATAAAGTCAGATTTTTAGCTGCATTCATTGAAAATCTCATTCCAGTAACTACAGATTTGTGTAGTTAACTATACATTATTAACTATACATCTATCCAGGAATGCATAGAGTATGTCTATGTACAGAACGGAATTTCCCCTGAGAGCAGTTTTGGTCCTTTCTCTTATGACACAGATAAAGCAGCAGCATTAAAACTGCTCTCAGGTTACTGGAGTTAACTGGTGCAATGCTGGAGCCCAGGAGAGGGGAGTGGAGCCCTTCGAGCCAGGTGAAGTGGTTCCAGCTGCTAATGCTGCAGTGCACCCCATCCTGATCCTGCCAGAGGGATGTAGAGAGGCATAACAGGGTTACAGAGCCCAGACTGTGCCACCCAGCATCCTGAATATGCCCACACCTTGGAGTGTGTCACAGCCCTGCTTAGAACTCCCCTGCTGCATCTGGGGCTTGGGAAAGAACTCTGACAGCAGCATCACCCTCTCATCATGCAAGAAAGTGGCCTGCCCATCATTTTGGGAACAGTCACCCAGGTTATGGATGATGGGCTCCTCTTACCTTTTAAAAAAGGCAGGGAAGTCTGCAGGGGGGAGGCAAAGCAGCCTGGTACCTGCTTTAGTTTCTTGCAGTGGAGCAGTTTGGTTTTATTCTGCAAGGAGCAAATGCTTAAATGCAGCCTGCACCCAATTCTCCCCTGTGCTCAGGACCTCTCTAAGGAAGATGCAGAGTGTTTGCAAAGTTTCCAAGGGGGATGGGTAGACACAGGCACACATCAGCACTGATTAAGGAGCAGAAGTAGCAGAATGTGCCAGGGCTCAGGAGTCCCAATCTGGAGAGAGGAGACAGGGAGCAGGGGATGTTCTCCCTCTGCTTCTGTCAGCTCCCAGCAGTTCATTGAACAAATTAGGTTTCACTCTCAGATCCACAAATGACAGTGGATGGCATTTAGCAGATGGCATGTGTACTGGGACTGTCACACCATTATGAGTTTTAAAATAAAACATGGGAGGCACCTAATGAATATACACATCCTGATACCCAGAATTTAGTTCTATCCTTGTCAGGTGTTGGGCACTCAACTTGTGAGTGTTGAAAGACTTTTAATATGTGTGTGTGTCAACAGACATAGTCTAGCATGTAACTAGGCTCTTTTGCTATAAAAGTTGGCATTGAAATAAGCAATTTACATCAATCCTATTTTTCTTCCTAATAACTTGCAACCTGCACACGTGTGAAATACACTGTTTAATTGGAGTGTCCTCATTAGTGATATCTAATATTGAGAGTAATCTGACACAAATCTGATGATTCTACTCTGTAGATTTTTGTCTTTACCCTATTTTTTCATTTGTTGGCTAAAAAAACACGAGCAATTAAAAAATCTAGTTTTTCAAGATAGAGATGCATTTTTTAAAATATTTTCATTTGATATTACCTCAAACTGAATCTTTTTATGTGGGACCTCCCTTTAAAATGTTGATTTGGAGAGATGACAGTGAGGTAGTGAGACATATATATATATATATAAAAATATTAATATTCCATTAATACATAATATGTGAAATTTTCTAAACTAAATACTGTCTTCTTTCTTTATTTTTCTAGTTTGTGGTTTTTTATATTACCTAGTTTTTGTATATTAACTATATATTAGTTAATATATAAGTAATTAGTTAATTAGTGCCAACATAAAAAGGGAAAATAAATTAGAAAATAAAAGGATTATATTAAATGTGCCTTTCTTTTTGTTAGGTATTTTTGTTTTAATTAAAAGACTGCCATCTGAGAGGACTTTTTTATTTTCAGTGGTGATTTTATCATGGCCATGATGAATTGTTTATTAGGTTTGTTGCTTTTCCAGCAGCCTGGCTTCTGGGACTATAGGAAAAAGTAAGGGTGGATTTATAAATAAATATGGTCGACATATCAATGTTTATTTGTAGCAGAAAGGTAAATCCAGCTAAATCCTGATGAGTAAAAGATGTCTTGCCTCAGTGCATTATACTCATTGAGCTGCATTCTAAGAAAATTGTGCAAATGAAGTGATCAGATTGCTAGTGAAGAAAATTCTCAGTTACTAGGAATCAAAAGTGAAACCACAGTTTTTGGACATGTTGAGTCAGGCTAAAGCTCCTTTTGGCCCAGGATCCTGCCTCTCAGAGCAGTCAGCAGATGATAATTGAAAAACAGAGAGAAAGAAGGTAACAACTATAAAAATCTCCTGTACTGTCCCATTTTTTCTGTCCATCAGCCACTTGGTGACTTTCTGAACACGAAGTTGAATCCAGACCGCTGTGCTAAGGGCTATAGCATCCTACAGCATCCTGTGCTAAAGAATTTTAGAAATTAGGAAGAAATTATTTTATTGTGAGGGTGGAGAGGCACTGGAACAGGTTGCCCAGGGAGGCTGTGGATCCCTCATCCCTGGAAGTGTTCAAGGCCAGGTTAGGTGAGGCTTGGAGGTCTAAGAGGGGAGTTGGAACTCAGTGATCTTTAAGGTCCTTTCCAAGCCAAACCATTCTATGATTCTATAATTCTGTGATTCTATAATTCTATGATCCTGTAGTAAAGACTACAGCATCCTAAAGGCAGCAGTATCCTATGGCAATGAATTCTGTGGTTCACTCATATAATGACAGTCCTCGTTGTATAATACTGATTTATTTTAAATGCTGCATTTTAAGACAGCATATGGGGTCTTTTTTAGTGCAAGAGCCAAATTGGTGTTTAACTAATTTGTATTTTAAAAAACCAAACAAAAGCAAAAATAAAATGTTTGCAAAACAACAGCAATTATCCAGAGCATAGAAAATGTAAATGCTTTGTGCTGTGCTGTTTGGCTGTCATTAGAATAATTTTTAAAGCAAGTTATTTAATTGTGTTTGTGCTAATTATAACGTTTACAAATTAGGAAAATATGCATTTAGTGGTCCATTGGGAAATGGCTTTGAAACCTTGCATGTCTTCAAGTCTACAGTACTGTCATTTATTCATAGACTCTATCTAATACCAGGGTGATTTGCTTTTTAGATTACTCTTGCATGGAAAGCAAGTCTCAGGAGTCTTCAGCTCCTTGGAATTAAAATCCAGGTTCACGTGCATCTGTGTGTGCTTTGATAGATATTTAACTGAGTTCTTTTCTTCTTTTCAAGGTCCCCGGGTCCCAATGGTGACAGTTCACAACACAACCAATGCACAGAGTAAGAATGGACTTGAGCTTTGCAGTTCTTCAGAGGAAAGTAGCCAGGCAGGACAATGAGATGTTCTTTGGTAAACTTAAACTGGTGGGCACCCCAGACCCTGCATAAATGCAAGCCTTCTGCAAGTAAAAGGGATTTGCTCCTTGGGCTACAAACATAGTGGTTTGGGCATAACATTGTTATCAGTTTTCTCCAAGAAAAAAAGAAAAATCTGATTTAAAATCTAATCTGTGACATATTGTATCCTTTGCTGTTAAAATACACTCATGAGTGTTCCATCTAGTGCCAGTACTGCTAAGGAAAGGTATTGTGCATTTAATTCTAATTTATCCTCCCACCCTTATCAATTAATTTGTTCCAGTTAAAATGTTCCCTTGCAGAGAAAGAAATGCTTGAAATTTAGCAGCATCCTAGAACAATTTAGGTTAAAGTGATGTACTGCTGAGTGCCTTTGCTGCCAAAGCACAGCAGAACAGAGTAGCCTGGACCATGGCTTAGGCCATCTGACATCATCTTGCTTATGGGGTGACCATAAGACAAATATTTCATGTCCTTGTGACTCAGTTTCCCCACTGGTCTATAATTTCTGGCTAAAAGTGCTGTGATGGAGCTCACCAATTTTCTGTTCAGAGGAAGGCTCTCACTTGTTGTACATGTTCATGATGGTGCTGCTGGAAACAGTGGGATAGGGGAATAGCAACATGTGCCAGTCTGGTCCCTGGTTCTGCTGTAAATACGCAAAAATTGGTGATATTAGGTACCTATTCTAGTTTACAAAAATACCAGAATTGCTTTTTTAAAGTAATACTGAAAGCAAATTGCAAGCTCCTAGCTCTCCAATCTTTCTGCAGCAGTGACCACTCATATCTCAGTCTTTGTACAAGAGGGTATCAGCTCAACCTGGGCTTGACTGTGCCCTTGCTGAGCATCACTCCAGAGCAGCCCTGTTGATGCCTCCAAGGCTCTTCAGGGCAGAGAGGATGTTGCCACAGGGCCAGGGGAGTTAGCTCTGACCTGCTGCTCCAAAGTAACTTCCTTTATTTCCTCTCCTTCAACAAAATACTTTGATTTTACCACAGGCATGGAGATGGCTGACTGGCTATAACGACGTATACAGGGTAGTGCTCTCATGAACTGTGTTATGGCCTCCTGTACAGTTTTATAATATAATTTTATAGGAGTAAAATGACAGATTCTGTAAAACAGAAACAGCAGATGAAGGATTTCAGAAAGTAACATAAAACACACAGAGACAAGTTTTATTTTGACAGTTATATATGTGTAGTATTTATTGCACAGAGAACTCGATGTAGTCATGCACAGGACACATCCCCTACTGAAATTCATGATTTTCTGCATATGATTATCATTTCCCCTTCTTCCTTTTTTTCCCCCTCATTCTTTTGCTTTTGAATAAAGGGCAACTGACAGTTGCTTGTTACTGAATTTACTTATTTAATACGAACCCATTACTCTATAAAGGGAGTTTGCCTCTGTATTCTGCAATAATCTGATAATAGTGAGTTGCACTGAATATTATAGCGTGCTTACATTTAATTAAGCAATGACCATTTGTACTCCACAGACTCAAGCTCCCTGTGGTCCTAAAGAAGAAAAGAAAGTCCTTTAGGAGATATGCCAATCTTTTTTGTTTCCTCCACAGTCTTCCTGGCTTTCTGTGAATGCAATTATATGAACAAATAAAATGGCTTGACTAAATTCCCCTACGTGGCAAGCCCCTTTCTGCTGATAAAGCTACTTGTGTGTCCCATAATTAAATGAGATTCTTAATATTTAACCAAATGTAATAGGCTGTTGCTTTGGCACTTTTGTGGGGGTTGTGTTTTCAATGGAGATGAGCCAGGCTTTTCAGAAGCAGGGTGAATAGTCATTGAATCAATACAGTGTTGCTGAAAGATCTGTGAAATGTATTATCTGGGAAGGGCATGGTTTTGTGCTGTGCCTGCCTATTCAGCAGAGATGGGCAATGACAGTGTGATAATCAGGCACTGTAAGTATTATGTGAGGAGCTGGGGTTACACTTCTATTTATCAGTGTGTTTTGAAAGGGAAATGACAGCCAATGAACACATAATCTAGTGCAAAACCCTCAAACCCTCCTTGGGTTCGCATGGCAGAGATGATGCCCTGTATCCCCCCTGGTCAATCCAGCTTGATTCATGGGGAAGAGCACTGCAATGGGCTCCCTAGACCAGGATTCATCCCTGGAGATATTCAAGGTGAAGCTTGATGAGACTCTGAGCCACCTTGTCCCCTTGAGAGTGTCCCTGCTTACTGCAGGAGGGTTGGACTAGATGACCTTCAGAGGTCCCTTCCAAACCAAATTATTCTATGATTCTATAATTTGCCACCACAGTAGGTTTCCCTAAGCCTTTGAATCTTTTCCCCATGGGGCTCAGCAGCCTCACCATCACCAGGAGGCATTGCCCACCACTGAGCACATACAGCCTGAAACATCTCCTAAGGATGGACCCTTTTAGTACCAACTGTGAAGGACTTGCCCTTTCTGATGTGGGAGATTGCTGCTTTTTCTAGAAAAGGCTCAGCAGTTTGAGCATATGGGCAGGACGTGGGGTACAAAGGTTAAATCCTGAGAAGGAGACAGGAATCCTCTATTTCAGTCCCAAAGTTCTTGGGTAAGACACACAAGCAAAATGAACATTTCTTGAAACAGAAAGCCAAGACTGCTCCAAAACCTGATGTGGCAGGGTTGTATGATCTGCTCTCCCTATGGCTTTCCTTCCCATAGATTTTCTCTTGTGTATCAACACAATCTTGTCCTAAAGCCCTCCAAAGTCTCCTCCCTTTCTCCATTTATTATGTGTAATAATAAACAGACATTCTTCATCTGATATCTTCTACCTGATATCAGATAGATGTCTGTGACCCATAGTTGTCTCAACACAGAAGGTCATGTTCCCATACGTTGTAAATTAGCTGAATGTGGAAGAGGTTGCAAAGACTTAACTGAATTAGATGTCTGTGAGGACTACAAGGAAATTCTTTCAAAGGAAACTTGTGTTACAATTATTCAGGTGGCTATAAAATGTTGAAATACATTTTTGCAAGCAATGCCAAAAGTTTTTGAGATCTTGTTCTTCTTCTTTCAGAAATTTTTGAGCTGGAGGTAAATGAAAATGTGCAGTTGACCATAAATGACAGGCAAATGCCTAAGGTAGAATACATGGAAATCAAGATAGATGATTACAGTAAGTAGCACATTTCCTTTCTCTTATTTTTGTTTTTCACTGGTATTGCTATGAAGTGATACAGTCATCTTGGCTAGATGGACAGGAGAAAAATTGCTTTGGCTCTCAATAAACTCACACATTTTGCGAAGCACTCTCTTAGGATGTTCTGCATAAGGAGGTTATTACACAGACAGGATTGACTGGGTGAGAATGCAGCTGTAGAAAGACAAAATGATAGGTGTGTGGGGGTTTTTTCCTTTCTAAAATTTCTTTGTGGAGAAAAAAACACTCTGAGAAATGACATGAGGTGGTGCTCCCCGTTGTTCAGGTCACTTGCCCTAGCTGGTCTGGTGTATTATTTGAAATGTTTGAAGTGGGATGCTGGATTCTCTTCCTGGCTGTAGCTTTGGCCACCTTTCAGTATACTGAACTGCAGCAAATGAAGATGGCTCATCAACCATTGCCCATCAGAGTCTTTCTCTGAGAAAGCCATATCATTTGATAGGGCTGAGAAAAGAAGAGCCTGATGAGAAAAGGCAAAAGAGATTTATTCTTTTCTGGAGAAAAGAAGGCAGAACCTTGGAGCAGTTTCTTTCTGCAGATGGTGCATTATGTGTACCACTTGTGCAATCATTCCCCACACATCTACATGTCAGACAAAGGGCAAAGAGGGAGAGAGAGAAAAGCCTAGTTGCAAGCAGCCAAAATGAAAGTGTTTTCTGCCTGTCTCTGTAGTTACACCTGAAACAACTTAAAAAGCATTTGCTTTGACTGTAAGCAGGTATCTTACCTGTACATAGGAAATCCACATACTGAGAGTTGTGCTATGGCTCCCAAAAATCCCAGTTTGTGTTTATGGTGGCAACTCTAAAAAAACCCCAAGACCCTGGGTTCAAAGAATGACCCATAGTATTTCCCATGGCAAAAAGGAGCACACCTTCCAGACTGGATGCAGTGAAATGAGAGCAGTGAGGTGTGATAGATAGCAAGTCACTAATTTCAACAATTATTGGGTGTTATAAGATGTGAAGCAAAGGCTGAGAGACAGCTGCCATTTGAAAAGGATCATAATGGGCCTAAAATGTTCTGCTGGCCACATAGGCATTAGGAACATAAACCAGTGCATAAAATAACACGAGCAGATGTGCGTATCTAGACCTGATGGGCAGGAAAAGATGGAGAAAGAGCCTGTCATGAAGATCACATCTATCCCCAATGTGAGCCAATTCTTAGTGGCATTGAGAGCTTATTAGGCATTATTCATCTCAATGCCAAATTTAACTGCAAGTGATTTTGCCCACTTAATCAAAAATATATGTTTGTATGTAATAAATACAAACTAGTCATAGCAGTGTGGCTGTTCTGTGCCCTCCCTATATTTCCAAGGCTTTGGGTTTAACAGCCTTTAGCACACTGCACGTAGTACTCAGTTATATTTAAAGTCAAGTGATGGCCTTTTTGGCTGTCCCTGGGCCATTGATCCAATTTGCAGCTATTAGCATTCAGATGGAATAACTAATTAGGCCGAGTGTCAGACAATGATTGCAAAGCAAACCACTTAAATTGTGCGGTTAATCTGTGTATTAATCTACTGAAAATGGACCTAATACTGATTTAATTGCTGGTCCTTTGCTAATCTGGATTGTAGTTAACATTTTAAAAAAAAAAATGTGCAGTCATTAATGTGGAAAGCATTTGTACAGCAGCTTTTTTGTCCGTAAAAGTGGTTAAAGGGAGCTTTGATGAGTTTGCTTACATTGGTTCAGAACCAGTATAGTGATATGGGTTTCAGCACAATTACATTCTATGTTATAGCAAAATTAAGCTCTCTAAAAGTTAGGATTAAAAAACATGTTTATCTGTCTTCAGACTATTACAGCAAAATAATCCTATTCTCTCGCCAGCCACCATACTTAATTGGGTTTTAAATTATCATTTTCATCACCAATTTTGTCCCTTTGCTGCTGCCCTGAAATACTGATTTCTGGCTGTGTCATGCATCCAGCTGCCAAAAAGGAAAATTATAGCTATTGCCAGATGTTAATTGAATGCTGTAAAAGTGATGCATGATTGAACAGCTCACGCTGTGCTCATTTACATTTCTTGTCACCTTGGCTATCATAATATGGGTCTTTTCTTTGACAACATGTGTTCCTAAGGTGTTATTTACCAGTGATTCTGATTAAATGCCATTTTGCTCCTGATCACAAGTGGCAAAAACACCAGAAAAACCTATCAAAACCTATCAGAATTATGTCAACATCCCCATACCGAAGACATGCTGTTATTTATTGTTTTTTTTTTTTTTCCTAGAATTGCCAATGCAGATCTTGAAACCAGCAACCTTTTCAGACACCGCACACTACCCCTTGCTTTTGGTTGTGTAAGTTCTTATTTGCCCTTTCCTTCTGTTCACAATGGAAACCTCAGCCATGATCAAAGCCTTAAGTTAAGATATATTTTGTACAAAGCACCTAAGCCCAGCAGTTTGTTCCCTACACCCTGTCTACCCTCAGAGCTGAGAAAGGCTATAGACTTAATTCCCTTCTCTCCCATGTTTGAGCTGAAGCTTTCAGCTCCCTAGAAAAATCCTGCAGAGAAAAATCTAAGATTTGGTAAAGTTGTTCCATGTACACTTGCAATTCAATAATTTGGGGGCAGAAACAGGAGGGGGAGGAATGGATGCTGACTTTCTGTCCTGGTGCTTAGAGCACTCACCCTGCATTTAAAAGGCAGTTTTTGAGCAGGATGAAGTCAGACTTATCACAGCTTAAATTTTTGACTCCTTCAATCCGCAGTCCTTCCCATGTAAATTACCAATGTTCCCTGAAGTGACAGTGAAGGGAGAGCTAGAATCTTTTGAAGTTAGAACTCAACGTTAGCATTTATATTAGGCAGGCAGGATTTCCTCCTGGCAGGCATAGCAGATGGCTTTTTCTTTATGCAACTTTTGGTAATGATAATGCACATTACTGAAGTTTTTTCTGGCTATTTGGAAAGAAACTGAGGGAGGGAAGTCACTGACTATTGAAGAACCTGCTTGGCCTTGGCTGTGTCTCACTTCACTGCTTGCTCCCTAGCTGGGAGCACCCCAGGAAAGAGGTGTCTCCTGCAGGAGTGATGAATGCCTGAGCACCACCCTGCACATCCCTCCATGAAGGACACAACCACTGCAATAAGCATGTCGTTGCATCTCAAAATTACTGCAGAGAAAATGTACTTCATTATACAAGTGCTTGAGGAAGATTGGTACTCATCAAGCTAACAGCACTTGATTAGGCTGCCTCTGAAGCTGGATGTGCCTGGGTCTCGTGTGAATAAATGCAAATGACTGAAGTCACACGCCCATTAAAATCCTGCCATGAGCTGCCTGATGTCTCCAAGAAGCCCAAAAAGGCCAAAAGTAAATGGAAGCCCCAAACGCTCCAAATCCCAGTCCTAAAATATTACTTCTCATCTTTGTCATCATCATCTCTTGATTTTTCTGAGCAGTCTGGCTGAAGTGGGGTCAATACTTCTAAGGACTTGTGCAGGATGGAACCCTAAGCAGGAGGGTGAAGAGGGAGTATTTCCTACCCCTTCCCCTTCCTCACCAATATGGGGCCAACCTGGGCATTTTTAAGCTGTTAGTTTTATGACTCTAGAAGTGTTCTTTTGTTAAGCAGTGACAGAAGTGCTTGATGTGATTGACAGATCCATCTACAGCTGCTCTGGAGCAGCCCACAGGAGAGGGAAGGTCTGGGCTGGGTGAATGGGAGCAGTAAGTGAAATCCAAATACTTGCCAGCAGAATGGGGGATTGGTGTCTGCAATCTTCATCCCACAGCTTTTGGCAGTGCCAGCATTTCCCAGAGCAAGGCTTCTCACAGAAAACCCTCCACCAGAAAAAAGCCTTGTAGAAAAGAGCTATAAATTAGAGCAGGCATAAATGGGGAAAACCAAACTGACCCCTGCATCTCTGCCCTGGTTTGCAATCCTGGAATCCTGCCCAGGTGGCAATGTGCTTCCTGAGCATGTTCAAAGCTCAGTTTAGCACAGTTGTTGTGCAGAGGGAGGCAGAAACCAGCCTGCAGCTTCCACCCAGACCTCAAAACTCATCTCACACAGCCAGAGTTGCACAGACTCATCTCCCCCTCTTGAAATCTTCCCTGCCTTGCCATGCACAAGGGAGATGCCCATCCTTATTGTCATGGCAAACTCATGGTCCCAGGGAGGCCATTTGACCTATGCTTGGTGCTGTTGCCTTGTCTTGAAAAGCTATTTCTGTTTCAGAGATGGGACACCTGGCAGCCAGATCGTAACAGAGAGGTTTGAGGTGACGTGGGAAAGTGTCATGGTCAGCTCTCACAACGCCATCGTCCTGAAGTTTGATGGCCGTGGGAGTGGTTTTCAAGGCACTAAGCTACTGCATGAGGTCAAGAGGAATCTGGGCCTTTTGGAAGAGAATGATCAGTTGGAAGCTGTCCGGTGAATGACACTTTTACTAAATAAACTAATTCATTAATGATAATTAACCCAAAACTATTGTTAAGTCCTGGTTCCTTTAATGGGGGGGGGGGCAAAGCAAGGAGCTGGGAGGGAAGGACTATGTAGTCACAGAGCTGTGACCAAGTGATGGCATGTGAGAGAGAGTCTCAGTGCAGAGGGGTGAAAACAAGTCTTCAACAATGCTAAATGAGATCATACTTATCTGTAGCACGTATTCAAAGCTCGTTTATTTTTAGCTCTGTATAGTCATACAGCTGCAAACGAGCTTGAATATCAGCTCCTACAACGTTTATTTTTTACTGGCCTGGTAGTTGGAAAAAAAATCCATCTTTAATCTCTTAAACTCTTTAAACCAGAAAAAAAACGTGCAAAACCTTAAGTGTCAAGACCTGTCATGTTGTTAGATTTATTCTGCACATAATCACACTAAAAAAACCTATCTGAGTAGTGCAATTGCATCAGATTTATTATGACTTTCAGAAGCAGTACAGGTTATTTGTTACCATTGCTTGGTCAAATCCAACACAACAGGTTTCAAGATTAAATTGAACAGAACCATGTGAAAGCAGTGTGTAGCAGTGTGAATTTAGATTGTCTACATCATTTTTCTGCCACCACCCAAAATTCAAACCAATAATAAATAAATAAAAAAAACGACCTATTGTTTCTCCTCTCCTATGTTCTAGGACAATGCTGAAGGAACATTACATTGATAAAATGCGAGTCGGTGTGTTTGGGAAGGTAATGTTTTCCTGTTGTTCCTCTTTTCTGTTCTAGTTGGCTGATGTGGCTAAGCAGCTGAGCTAAATCCTGATTTATTGAATAAGTCAGTGGTGACTTGTTTGTCAGTATTTATTTTTGAGATAGAGTGCTTCTTGCTCAGATATGTTAAAGATGAGAGCTTTCATTTTATCAGTGTATTTGTGAATGTTTTGGGGGCTTTTTTTATGTTAGCTTCCAGTGCAGAAAGTGACTGTCAGAAAAACTGTCAGCTAATTAATTACTTTTTCTCCTTGCAAACTTTCATTTCATTTTCATTTTGTCCCTTAGGGCCTATGGGAATGTGAGTAGATCTTGCTCATGTCTTACAAATGTACAACAATGTTTATTTCTGTGGCTGATTCACACCACAGAGTGTGCCCGGCTGGGAAGCAGCAATTGCAAAGTGCACACAGTTTGAAATGAGAGTGGGATTGAGAATAGAAATTGTTTACTGTGGAAGATGCAGGCTTAGAGTAGGCAGAGGGAGCTGCATGTACAGCAGCATCTCTGCAGGGAATTGTTAACAGACTGTCAGCAGACACTGAAATTGTGACGTCCATTTTAAAAAACTAAAGACTAGGGTCATATTTTGGAGAGGTAACATATCTGATCAGACCTACAGCCATAACACAGGTTTTAAAGAGGCAACCTAAAGAGGCACACAGCCCTCCTGCCTTCAGGAGAGTGTAACAAGTGCAGAGCTCATCATCTACTTCATCTGCCAAAGGCAGGGAGATGTCTCTTTTTTTTTGATTTTTCAGGGCAAGGTTTTAAAGGCTCTATAATGGCCATGGGGCTGCTTCAAGGCCTCAACTGCCTTTTTTCTGTACCCCAAAGCAGCAGTGCTGCATAACAGGACTGCTGACACCCCTTCTCCATTTGTGTTCCAGGATTACGGTGGCTACCTGAGCACTTACATGCTTCCAGCTGGTGAAGAGAATCAGGTGTTTGCCTGTGGAGCTGCCCTTTCCCCAGTGACAGACTTCAAACTATATGGTAAACCCCACCCCAGAGCCCACAGACCTTCTTGCAGATGACAAATGATGTTTCTGCCCTGACCTTTTCCAGTTATCTTCTCTTTCCTCTGCAAGATCTGCATGTTTTGCAATGTGTAGAGTCCTAGGACCAGCCACAAACCCTTTTTTTCCCACCCAAGAGTGATTTTGGTGGCATCAGCCATGGTGGTCAGAGTAATTAAATAACTGGCACCACTGCCTTGGACATGCTTCTTTCTTGCCTGAACCATCCACCTGTGGGAGCTGTGGTCCAGCCTGCCTGCCCCATCCTTTCTCTGATGACCATGCTCCACTGTACATGGTGGTCTCTTTCCTCAGGGGCACCAGGTCCATTTGCACTTAGTGCCAACAAAAATCAGGGGACTGCTATGAGAGTCAGTGGTGCTGACTAGCCTCCTGGTCCCGTGCAGTTGTCCCTGAGAACAACAGAAGCTTGCAGGCAACTGCTGGTGGAGATGCCCCATGTGAGCAGAGGAAGGGACACAACACAGTAGTTCTCTTCTCTTGTCTCTCAGTTGCATTAAGGAAGAAAAAAGAAGGCTCTTCTGTCAATGACTTAGAAACCAGAAGTAAATGGTGATAATGAAAACCTGTAGTATCTTACATATTCTTTGTGCATTTTTAAGAAATTTAAGAAATACGTCCTGTGTAACTAAGGCAATGTTAAAAAATAAAGTCTTTTTTAGAATATACAATATTTGATTTAGAAGCCCCAGTGTACTCACTTATGACTGAAAGAGATTTCTTCTTTTTATCTTTTCAAGCTTCAGCCTTTTCTGAAAGATACTTGGGCTTGCATGGGATTGATAACAGAGCATACGAGGTAACTGCATGGACATTGCATTTCCCTGATAAAATGTGGATGGGTTTTAAATCTTCCTCTGCGTGCTCTCTTTTGGGAAAGGAGCAAGAATATGGAAAATGGGCTCACTAGTAAAACTGTCAAGGTGTCCTTCAGTCTGTTTACTGATTTTGTTGTCTTAGTAGTAATACTGGGTAAGTTTTTTATTGATTAGCCTTCCTGTTTGCCTCTCTAAATTGGGTAAATACAGCTATTTCAGTTTTACTTGGATGTGCCCGAGCAGATACAATGTCACAACCCCCTTGGAATAATCTCAAGAACCATTATAGATCAGTTAAAGGTCAACCAGACAATCAGGACCAGTCAGCATGGGCTCATGGAAGGCAGATCCTGCTTGACAAACCTGATCTTATTGTATGACAAGGTGACCTGCTTAGTGGATGAGGGAAAGGCTGTTGATGTAGTCTACCTGTACTTCAGTAAAGGACAGAAAAGGAGCCGTGGCACCAGCTAGTGAGGATATAGTTTAATATGTGTGATAGGAACAGGTGGTTCACATTTTCCTTCCTTCATTTACTTAGAGGAAAAACCTAATGCAGAATAGTCACCCAAACAGGATTCTTTATACAGGAAACCTTATTAAGCCTGCTAAACCTTGTCTTCAGCTAGAAGACATGAAGTCAGCAAAGGTCTGAAACTCTTTTCTTCCAGAGAAGGCAGGGAGTACCCTGTGCCCCTGCACTGTCCTGGCTATCTAAATACTGAGTTCATTGTCTCTTGGGTTTTGCACTCATGTTCTCCCCATGATTGCAAACTCTTTAATCCTTTTAGCAGGTCAGTAGAGGTGAAAGCAAGGGATAATAGTGCAGAAATGAGAGCTTTGTTTTGCCACACACTCTTTGTGCATTGAAAAGCACAAAGCATTGGCCTAAGCAAATAATGATGCTTTTGGTTGACTTGGCATTAACTGCTGGGCATTAACTTGCACCTGAGCTCTCTGCAGAGCATGGCACTGTTCTGGGTATGGACACTTAACTAATGCACATCTCCTACACACCACAGTGAAACCATGAATTGCTTAGGGACAAGAACTGTGGACCAGAGATTAACTTTATGAAGGACACATAATTCAAGACTTGATACAGACTCTGAAAAATCTGGACTGTGGTGTGGTAGGTGACATCTGAGGGAGCAGAAAGGAAGGAGCCATATAGGGGGAGAACAGAGTGCAAGGCATGGGTGTGCACCATCCCAAGACTTGAGCATCACAGCAATGTGAGAATGAGAGGGCTCAGGAAGTCCAACAAGAGAGGGAAGATCAGAGGGCACCCTTGCAAAATTTACAAACATTTTCTCCGTCTTTACAGAGTGTGGAGCTGCAAGAAAGCCAGAACAAGCCTGCATCCACCAGTATTTCCAAAAACTTGCCTCTAGCACCATGGAAATATTCAGGGCCACTTCTAATGCTTTATCTTTATCTAATGCTTAATCTTTTACATGAGGAGATGTTCATACAAATTGTAATGTAAAATAGCAGGGACCATATCTTGATAATACATGCTGCTGGTTTTAGCCAGCTAATTTGACCTCCATAGCCAGGCATGGGAGGTCCTGTTGCTGTTGGAGATGCACTTTTCTATCTTCTGTGAAAACCACACAGGACAAAAGGAAGATGAAACCAGGCATAAGATAGGGTGGATATGAGGGTGCCTTAATTGAAAAATACAGTAATTCATGGGAGGGAGGGGGGAAGGGAGAGCGAGCCAGGGCACCTGCATTTACAGAGTGGAGGAAATATGAATTTAAATTGAGACAGGTATTCTGTACTCCTCTGTGTAACAGTAATGTCTGTGATTTGAGATGTACATTCCTTTTGCCACTCCAAGATTATTTTTAAAGTCTTTTTGAAGTTTCCTAGAGACTTGTATTCTTATGAAAAATGCAGCAAAAAATGGAGAATTCCTTCATTTCTCTTACCTGGTATCCTTTGCAGTCACTCAGATTTGTATTTCCCCTGTGCATCTGACAGAGCTGGGAGCAAAGGGATTGCTATCAGATTCTCCATGGGGCTGTCATCTCATTAGGGTTGGATTGCAAATCAAACCAAAGTCACTCCACATCTCTCAAGAGTTCTTCGGCATATGCACCTGGGCACACTTTTCATCAGTGTTTTGTATTCAGTGGAAATTCAATTTGACCTTTTTCATGTTTTCTGCAGTTCAGGCTTTTGGTGAACATTATCAGAACAGATTAAGGTCTCTGACCTTCTTCCTGCTGCTGATCCTCAGCCTGGATGGAGAGGGCAGGGATCTATTTTACCTCCAAACCAATTCATATAGCCAAGAGAATAAGCTGTGCTGGGGTCAGCTTGTTACCCTTGTGATGAAGTATCAAATAAAATTCAGTGTTTCTATTTTATCTATATAAATTGCTAATTTTTTAGCAAGATTTTCAATCTTATTGCAACCTTTACTTTCACAGCTCACCAGATTAGCACACAGAGTCTCATTACTGAAGGAACAGACATTTTTGATCATTCACGCTACTGCTGATGGTAAGTTAGCACATCATTTGAGCTCCTTATGTGTTTGGGATGGCTTTGATTTTTCTTAATTAAATTTGCCTCTTTAATGATTGTAATTTGTTTTTACAGAAAAAATCCATTTTCAGCACACTGCAGACCTTATTACACACCTAATTAGGGCAAAGGCTAATTACAGCTTGCAGGTACAGTATGTGTTTCCTTTTTTTATATTTGAACAGTTATTTCCTCAAGCTGCTGTTATGAAGCAAGTTTTGAAAAGCCACTTGCAACCTCAGCCTGGCAGTGGAAACAGCAGCAGGGTACAATGTGTTCCTGTGTACTCCAGTGCTCATTCTATATCATAGTTTTGATTTGGACAGTTGTTGAACAATTATTAGTTAGATTACAGAAAATTAGGTTTTGAGACATATATCTCTAAGGAATTGATGCCTGTTTGTTTTCTTTGGGAACAACAGGCTAACTTCAGGATGAGTTATAAGGAAATGGGGATCTAATTTACATCAACCAGAAAAGTTAAGGAGAGAAACAGCTCTTAAATGTAACATCTTACTGCAAATGACATGTTCCAGTCTGGAATGTCCCTCTTTCTGCTGAATTCCATCTCTGATTTGCTGAACAAGACCATGTCCAAGCCATTAAAGCTTCAAAAATTAACTCACCCACCAGCCATGAAGATGGTCCCTGACATCTTCTACATCTTGAGCCATGGCCAGGAGAGTGCAGGTAGCCCAGGCTCAAACCCTGCAAGGGACCATGCTACAGCTCACAGTACATAGAAGGTTGCATTGCAGTGCCCAAGTCCTGCTAACACTTGATTTACTGAATACCAGCTCCCTCTGGCTGCATTTCTGTGGAGCTTCAGGTGATGCTCACTTCATCATGCTCCAAAGGCAAACAGAATGGAGCACAGACACGGGAGCTGAGCAAAGAGCCCCACTTGGATTGGGTCAGCAGTACAGTGACTGAGGTGCCCCTGTGTATTTCCCAATGCAGAAGTATTAGTCCTTTAGAGCCTGAAGCCACAGGTGAGACACCTCAAGGATTAGTTGAGGATGGAAGTGAATAGGGAGACTGAGGTATCTACATCTTGGACTGAGCTGCATCTTAGTCCTGCCTGCAAGGATCCAGCCCTAGAAACTCACTGCTTCATTAACCTGGTCTAGACAACCAGTCATGATTATTATAATAATTATGACCTTCTCGCACTCCTTCAACATGTGCAGAAGTTATTGATACAGAAAGTTATGTTAAAACTATTTCAGTTTTAGATTTTCTATTTTCTATTTAATTACTTTTCCAGCAAGCTTTATTTAAATTCTTTAAGGACATTTTTTTCTTTAGAGCCCTTATTTAATCAGTAAAACCTAACAGTTTTTCTCCATAGACTTACATTGGCTTTTCTTTTCCATTTTCACAACATGCAAGCACTGTTATTTATAAGTGTGGTCTGGTTCTTTTTGTTATTTATTCTTGTTCTTTTTATTTATCTTTTTATTTTTATTCTATTTGTTCTTGTTCTTTTTTGTTATTTATAAGTGTGGTTCTGGAACTTTTTGGTTCTCCCCAAGAAGTTCCTTTTAAAGAAAGATTCAAGTCTGTGTTCAGAGTGCTGACGTGCCTCAGTCACCCTGGACCTTGTGTACATCAGAAGGAAGACACACAGTGCTGAGGAGCAGCAGTGGGTTTGCGGTCCAGCTCAAGCTGCAGATATGGGTTGTCAGCCTTGAGGCTTTAAGCTCCTAACAGTGTATGTTTCCCTGTTTTTTCACAGATTTACCCTGATGAAAGCCATTACTTTAGCAATCCAGCACTGGAGCAGCATTTGTACAACTCCATTGTCAACTTCTTTGTGGCGTGTTTCCAAGTTCAGGACAAACTCCCAATAGCCCCACTGAAAGAGGAGGAGGAGGATGATTAACCCCATTTGTCCGTGCTAAGCACAAGGCAGATCTCTCTAACAATATGCAACTGGATCCTTTTCCTGAAGAAAGAGATGTTATCTTGTTAGCATGTATTTAAAGAAAACTGAAAGCAGCTCATCTGCTTTACTTGACAGCAACTCCTTCCTAAATGGAAGAACATTAAGCATGGTGAACTCAGCAGAAACTGCTGTCTGAAATTAATCCATCACAACCAACATCTTAGTTTTTTTCTTCCTTTTTCTCCTCCCCCTTTTTTTCCTCCTCTCTTTTTTTGTTTCCCACAAAGTGATTTCTGGCATGAAAATGGCAAGGCATTTGAAGGACGAAGGAACACCCCCAAGAAACTGCTTTGAGGACTGGAAGATTTACTGTCTCTTCACATTCAAGCAATCAAGCAGTAGTGGTGAAATCCATCATCCATATTAAGGCTACTATAGTTAGCATCACACTGTCAAAAAAAAAATCTAATCTAATATATGGTGAAGATTATAGCACAATTTTTTTGGATAGATATTTGCCCACCGTTTCCCACATTCAAGTGTTTTCTCATTGCTACGGGACACATAAATTCAATTGTACAAATTGCTATAGTTACACTGATCTTTACCATCCTGTAATAATTTCTTGATTTTTGATAGCTTGTACTTCCATTTTCACTGGGTCTCATGTTTATCTTATTATCTTCCCAGCTTGTTCTGGATGGGGAAAAATCATACTCTGAATTAACCAACTCACTGTATACCTTCGGGATCTGAAGAGGCAATGAGGGTGAAGTTACCCAGATATTAAAAAATCTATTAAGCTAAAGCAAAGGAAATCTCACTGTCATGTTCCTGGAACAACCTTTGCCTGCAAGATTATTTTCTTTGGTAGCCTTTGAAAAATATGCATATAAATAAGCTAAATCAGTTGTAACATTGAGATATTTTTATTGTACTATAGAAAAATATGAGATGGTCACAATTATTTTTTTTCTTCTTCTTTTAGTGTTGGAGCCATTTTTTGCCAACTTGTTGGGGAATGGCCAGATGAGGATATGGTAGAAGAAAGTTATACCAGATATTTCACAGATCATCTCATAAAGCCATTTAAAGAGAAAAAAATGTGCAGCGATTTATTGCACGTGCTGTTTGTGGCTTAGTTTTATTCCAGGTCAATGATTAACACATTCCAAACATTTTTAATTGTCTCTTCTGCTCACCCTAGCATTAAAAAAACAAAACAATGGGAATATTTTTGCTTTTAAATAGCTAGCATTTTATTATAGCAGTGCAAAGCAGCTTTTAAAACTCTTGTGAAAAAATTCAGCTCTCAGAAAGAAATCCCATGTTCATTCACTTCCACTGCACCATAAGAATTTTGACTAGTGTTGCTCCTTGTAAAATATTCTGACCAAATGTACAGCCAGTATTAATACTGTATATTTCATTTTGTTGTATATAAAGGAATGTAAGTCAGTTATTTGTCAGGTCCCCAGTCCAATATTAGTCTTGTGTTCAGCATGCATGCGATAACACTTCTTTGCTGATCAGGACTTCTTAGAAGTAGCTTGGAGATATAACAATTAATGTCATTCCTTTTCTTCTTTTGACAGCTTCAATGTCAATGCCAGTTTCTACTTCTTACATAGTACTGTGGGTAAACTCACCTCCTGACAGCAATGATGATGTTTCCATTGTGTTCTTTAGTGTGTCTTTTTTCTTTTTTTTCTTTTTCTTTTATTTTTTTTTTTTTAGCATTATTTTAAGCTTAAGAGTGTTGGTTGTATTTTAACCATCATGGAAAGTATATTGATAAACCATAGATATTACCTAGTTTGGTTTTGATTCTCTTTTTTAATTTACAGTGCATCAACATTGTGTGAACAAGAACTATGGTATAAATCTGCTTTATCTGGCAAAATGCCAAATAGACAATAAGAATGCTGCGTGACCAGATTTTGCTACACTGAACAGGCTCAAAAGCCTGAAATGAACTTGACCTGAGAAATGTAAAAATCTGCTCTGTCCACAATCTTTTGTAGAAAAAACTTTAGGATGTGGCATGGTAGTGTTTGTTCATTCATGGAATAAAACATTATTTTACCACCCTGGTTGCTACTGCTGTTATTTAGTGCTAAGTACTTAAATAACCATCAACTTGCTGGAAGTGCTGTTCCTGTTTGAATGGAGCCCAAACTCCAAGGTGCAGATTAAAAACATGGAAACATATTTGTAAATAAATACACATCACCATTTAGTCTGCCTGCAGCTTCAGGAAATGGTGTCACCAAGGTAAAGGGTGACTGCTTTCGAGAAAAACCTGAAGTAGAACAAAGTGGGTTCAGTCCCAGAGTAGCAGTTCATAAGAAGACCCCAATCACCTTCTACCCTGATGCAAATGCACCTTTATGCCTCCTGACCCCAGTGCTGGAGTACCAGTACCTGCTGACCTGGTACATGGGCTTCCAAAGGACATCAGCCAGATAGGACAGCTTGACCAGAAGGATTAATTTTTGCATTTCATTCATTGTACCTCTTCCCAGAAGTTCCTTTTGTCTTATGAAGTGTGTGCAAAGCACTAAAACTCACTGACTCTGCCATAACATTTTTCTTCTGCAAAAGATTCTTCAAAAAGAAATAGACAAGCAAGAGGAGGGCATAATCCCAGCTGAATTCAGATATTTGTTTCCCTTCAAGCCAAGAGGAGAGCCAGATACTTGCCAAGGCCATGCTTCACTTGAATGATCAGCAGTTTTTCAATGTACTTATTTCACTCCACTGGAAGCACCTATCCCAGACTGAAACAGCTGGGAGACAAAGTTGGGCCATTCTTGTCCTCTGTAGCAGCACTCTGTGGACTCCGAGATCATCTGGATGTTCCTACACCTTCTTTATACTTGGAAAGGAAAGCCTTTCATTTCACAGATTTCCTAGGGAAATGAAGATTTTTTTTTCTCAAATTAGAAATCATGGCTATGACTGTACCTACACACTGTCCTCGTCATCTCAAGCAATAAATTCAGGAAAGGTTTCAATCTGTCAGACATCTGTCTCTAGGCCTGGTAAAGAAAATGAAAGATCAACACATAAAGACAAAGTCATGTAGCAGGGCTGTGATGCTGAGTAGCCACTTGGAGGTACAAGGATGCTTTCTGATGGCACTCTGCTAACTTACTGCACTTCATCAGTGTCCAGGATGATGTCCCAACAGCTGATGCCAACTTTACAGAACCAGATTCACAGGAAGAGAAGTTAAATATTTCACTGCAAGCCCAAGAAACTATTGTGGATGTTGCTTTAATCCTTGTTGCCAGCAAATCAGGAAACAAGAAGCTTAAATGTAACTAACATTTTTTTTTTTTTTTAATTATCCAGACAAAATCATGCTCACACTCTCAATGAACTGGCATTTCTGGATGTCATAATGTTCAACTGTCACATCCCAAAGTGGAGGTGGAAGAGAACTAATGTACATATTAGTAAATCATCCATGAGCCAGCAGTGTGCCCTTATTGCCAAGATGGCCAACAGAATCCTGGGTTTCATAAAGAAGAGAGTGGCCAGTAAATTGAAAGAGGTGATTCTCCCCCTCTGCTCTGCCCTGGTGAGGCCACAGCTGGAATGCTGCATCCAGTTCTGGATGGGCTCCCCAGTTCAAGAGAGACTTGGAACCACTGGAGAGAGTCCAGCAGAGGGCAACAAAGATGACTGGAGGACTGGAGCATCTCTCATGAGGAAAGGCTGAGAGAGCTTTAGCCTGAAGAAGGCTGAGGGGAGACCTTATTAATGTCTACAAGTATCTAAAGTGACAGGGTGAGGATCAAAGGGCACAAGCTGGAACATAGGAGGTTCCATCTAAAGAAAAAAATTTTTTGCTATGGGGTGGCAATACACTGGAACAGGCTGCCCAGGAAAGTTGTGGACTCCCCTTCCCTGGAGATATTCCAAAGCTGCCTGGATGCAGCCCTGTGTAATGTGCTCTAGGGGATCCTGCTTTAGTGGGAGAGTTGGACTAGATGATTTCTAGAGGTCCCTTCCAACTCTGATAATTCCTTGATTCTCTAATGAGCAGTGCCCTACTAATTCAAAAGGAAAACACAGAGGGAATAATGAGGTGTTGCTGGAATCTAATTACCAAAACCAGGCAGCAAGCCATGTTTGTAGTTGTCTATGAGTTCAGGCATGGAGCATATAAACTCATCCAAGCTCTGCCCATGAGCTCAGGCCAAATAAATGCGGCATCTCTGAAAGAAGGAAAAAAATGAGTGAAGGAGAAAAGATATGTGGGATGTTCACAGGATGTGTGGCATATGTGGGAAGACCATTGGGAAGTACAGTTAGCAATGGGGAGAAATGGGTCTTAACAGGGGAAGACCAAAGAACAAGGCCAGTGTTGGTACCGCTCAGAGATGTTCTGGTTCCTGGCAAGATACTCATGCTTATGTTGTCTGCCCAAAAGCCTTGGATGTTTTAAATTTGCATATCTGGTGGCAGGGCACATCACCCTGCAGTCCTCCATGGGGCTGCAGAGTTGCTGCCAGTCATAGAATCATAGAATCATAGAATTAGCCGGGTTGGAAGGGACCTCAGAGATCATCAAGTCCAACCCTTGGACTTGTCATGCCTCAGTGAAAGCTGGGGTGAGGGCACCTTCTTCCTTGCCCTGGGTAAATGCCAGCTCCTCTTGGTGCTCATTCTTCCCTGATTTTCTTATCTGTTTTCCATTTGCAAAAGAAGAGGAAAAAGCAAAACTGAAAAGGAAACAGAAGAGGCTCAAGATCACAGTTGCTGATTCCTTAGGCATTGCCTTTTCCAGAGCCAGCTCTTTGCTTAGCTCTGTTTCACACTCTCACATGAGGCTCCAGGCTGGAGGCTCAGAGCAGAGCTAAAGGCATTTCCTAAGACCTGTCTCCTCTCCCAGCTTCATCTTTCTGTCTTCTCTTCATTCCACATGGTTACAGCCTGAAAGCAAACCCAGTGCCTTTGGAAACTATGAAGAGACAAATATACAAGTAGCATCTTGACCCTCCCAATAAGCTATAACCAAAATTAATTTATTTATTCTAAAAGCTAATTCATGCTTTGTCAACATCCTGTGCTTGGTGCTTATTCTTTTGCTGTGAGGGAATAAGGAAGAAAAGAGCCACAAATGTGAATTATTTGTCCTGCCTATTGCACAAGGCCACCTGCTATGAAGACATGTGCTGGTGTGGTTGTCCCCTCCCTCACCATCCAGCTGACCCTCCATCCACCTTGCACCTCAGCTTTACCAAACCTGGGGTGGGTGCAAAACCAGGCAGCTCATAGAGGGAAGGGAGGGAGAATTTGGGAAGAATAGGAGACAATACTGTAATAATCAGTCTTTGGAAAAGGACAGGATAAGCATGGAGAGGCCTGTAACCAACCAGACTGTCCAGTTGTGGTGTTTAAAGTTGTGAAGGGTCCCACGTTATCCTCCCATAGGTCACTTCAACTACTGCAGACAGATGGGACACTGAATCCCAAGGAAGTCATGCCTATGCTGTTGGAAGAATCCATCAGTTTGATGTAGCTCTGAGCAGGACATCACCCATCACCTGTACCAGGTACCAATATCTCACCTCCACGGAGACTCAAGCCTCTGACCAAAAGTGCGTGGAAACAAGGCTCTGGTGATCCCTCCTTTTTGGCATCCTCTGTCCATCCATCACCTGGAAAAGAGGCCACATCTGGTCTGATTTGGAAAACTAAGTAAGCAATGATCCTTCTCCTCTGAGCAGTTGCTGTCTTTGCTAAGCATTAGGAGAGAAAAATCTTCAGCTATCTCCAAATCACGTTGGTGTGACACTGTGTTTTTTTATTAATACATCCTAGTGTGGGACTCGGATGTCTGGCTTTTCCCACCACAGAACCAGTGGGAGAGGAGAAACCAGCCCTGCTGCTACTGCTGGTGTGAGGCAGCTGGGGACAGGTCTCCAACCCACCAGCCTCACACCTGCCCTGGAATGGGGACACCAGCTTGTCCCCATCCCACCGCTGAATGCAGGACCACCCTCCCCGTGTGATTGTAAGTCCTTTATTTAGCCACAATAGTCAATATCCTTTATAAGCATCAATTTCTCCTGCAGAAGTTGTGCTGCTGGCAGCTGGGAAGGGCGAGATTCAGAAATCCTTTATAAAATATTTTTTTTTTCTTTTTTTTTTTTTTTTTTTTTTTTGCTTCAAGACATTCATTAAAAGTCTCATATTAAATGAAGCTACATTTTGCCTCCTCACTGGGATAAAAGCTTTAATCAAAATGTCCATTTCCATGACACAGAAGAAGAGAAAAAAGAAGATGTAGATGTAAGAAAGACCCCAGGAAAGCACAAAAGTAAACCATGATCCAGGATTCCTGTGGAACAGCAAGGTTTTCCTACACCTTTTTTTCTTTCTTTCATTATAAATGTACCTCTTGGGTGGTTTTTAAGCAACAACTCCTTGACTGAGTTGACGTGAATGCTTTTGTTCTTACTGGAAAAGGCACCCAGGCCATACACTGCCTTTGCAAACTGTTTTGTTTTTTTTTAACTGTAGTTTGTGCTGAGCATTTCTAGTAACTTGAAGTGACACCTAATTTGTAGTGAGCATCGTCAAGCAGCCTGCACCAGCTCCCCAGTACCTAATCTCAGAGCACCTTGAAGTGGGGTAAATCCCACACCTGGAAAATCAAACCTGGAGTAAAATACAGAATCAAAGTAGTTTGAATGTAGTAGTAGTAGAATGGTTGGAAGGGACCCGGTCTTGAACACTTCGAGGGAGAGGACAGCCACAAAGTTTCTGGGCAACATGTTCCAGTGTCTCACCACTCTTGACAGCAGAGGATTTGCTTTGCTGGATCACAGAGGACAACCTGAGAGTTGGGGCTGTTCAGTCTGGAGAAGAGAAAGCTTCAGGGAGAGCTTAGAGCACCTTCCAGTACCAGAAGGGCCTTTCCAGAAGGAAAGCTATGGAGAGACTTTTTACAAGAGCATGGAGTGATAGGATGAGGGGTAACTCTTTCAAGGTGTCAGAGTATCTATTTAGACTAGATATTAGGAAATTTTTTTTCTGTGGGGGTGATGAGGCACTGGCACTGGTTTCCCAGGGAGGTTTTGGATGCTCCCCTCTCTGGAAGTGTTCCAGGCCAGGTTGGATGAGGCTTTGGGAAACCTGGTCTAGTGAGAAGTAACCCTGCCCATGACAGGGAGGTTGAAAGTAGATCTTTAGGGTCCCTTCCAACCCAAACCATTCTATGATTCTGAGATAGGGTGCACATGAGGCAATGTAGCAATCACAGAAGTCTGGGACGCATCCTGGCACCTTTAAAAAATGTTACAGAGGAAGCAGAGGGGACAAAGGAGACCCCAGAGATGAGACAGCCCATCCTGAGAAGCAGATCCTCCCCTTACATGGTTATGGTGATGCCTGTGAAAAACACAAGACCCTCCACCCCAGATACTCTCAGTCTGTACAAAAGGCAGATGAGAAAAGCAAGCCTAATGCATTATATTTACTGGCTATTGAGTCTCCGTGAGAAATCTCTCATAGTCTAGAAATCAAAGTGAGTTAAGAATGGCTGAGATCTGGCTCCTGGCTGTTCCCATGAGGCAAAGACTCTGATCTGTTAATCACAGCCTACACCCTCGGAGCTGCCAGGAGCAAGCAGCACTGTAGCAATCATGATGAGGGACCAGAAAGGAGCATGTTGTCACCCAAAAGCTGCCAGGCATGCCTGCAATTTTATTCTGCATTTCATGTTTATGAAAGTTAATGGTGACTGAGGAAATCAACAGTGGCAACAGGAACAGGGAGCATGTGTCAGTGGTACAAAGAATTGCACTGAAAGCCAGAGAGGATCTGGTGCAATAAAAGGCATAGAAATCACCTCTCTGGGCTGTCAGTATGGAAGCAGGAAATAAGGTGTTTGTCAGCTGCTGTGGGTGATGGGGAAAGAAATAAACAACATCCCAGATTTGAGTGGGAACCAGAGTCCAAGCTGCATCATTATCAGCTCTGCACATTGGGCTGCAGCTCTTCTTGAAGAGGCATTTTTTGAAGACAGAAGCCCTGAAAACATTAAATTTAGACCTCATTAACTGCATAGAGTTTACTTGTGATCCACAAGAATTCTGCTTTAGCTGATTATTCTTATATAATTTAAGAAGATATTAGGATCTGAGAAACTTTTCTCACTTGCCTTTAGTGACAGACTGTGAACAATTTATCAGACAATGCAGCAACAGTACCAGAAAATCAGCTCAAACTTCCTTGAAAAAAATCTTGGCTTTAAAAAAAAGCAAAAAAATCCAAACTAGAGTGCTGCAGCTCTTTCTTGACAAGTATCAGCTGTTTTTGTAGAGCGAGATGTAGTTTTTTACACTGAACATCTCTGCAGCTGACACATCTGATCTATGGTTTCTTTACATTTTTTTTTTCTTTTTCGAGAAAAAGAAGACTAATAGGCACTTTAGGGCTCAATTTACCCAACCAGGTCCAGACACCTGCTTTGGGATAGCTTTGTGTGCCAGGCAGATCTGGGTGAGCAGAGCAGCTATAGACACCTCTATTCACCCAAGGAGAGAGGGAAAGCAAACGAAGGAAGTATTAGACTTGTAGAAGAATGACTTCTATGCAATGATCAGACCCCTCAGTTTTCTACTAAGTTACTTGTGGCATCTATAAGCAGAGCACAGAAACTCTGCTATTTTCTATTTATTGTACTTTACAGCACCAGGAAGGCTTTTGATTGGCAGGATGCCATCTGCTGTGCTAAACCATTATATCCTCACTTCCTATCCCTTCCCAGCGGGCAGCTTGTGCCGACGGGGGGAAATGTAGAATATGTTTGGATCACCTGCACACTGAAAATATTTTCACCCATGAAACAAAATTTGCCTGGGTAATAGAAAGTGGAGTGAAGAGTTTAATGGCACAAGCAATGGCTCAGGAAGATAAGTTTGTGCAATGAATGAGGCATCCCTGAGAAGATCTACAATATTTACCCACAGACTAGCTTGCAAAGGAGATTGGAATTGGTATTATTTCCAGTTTAATGCCAAGATGTGCTGCTAATTCTGGTAGTGCCTATCTCCATCACTTCTAAACAATCTTCTCTACAACTGTGAGTCGATGTGCTGCCCAGTGACCCTGCAATATAGTCCCAGCATGTCTTTCTAAAATCTGTGGAGTGAAGAACAAATTAAAACACACTGTCAGCTCCTGGGCACTGGAACTTAAACCTGTGAGCAAGCTCTATTAAGTTCAGTAATAGACACCAGTGATATTCAGCCACACAATGTAAGTAAAATGGGATGAATAGCACACCATCAGCTCCAGCACTCCAGCAGTAATAAGCATCATGCTGGGATCACTGCACTGGCTAATCCATAATTTATTTGGCTTCATAAATATCAAAACACACCACAGCTGTTAGTACTTCAGTGCAAAACCTGCAAATATTGCTTCAATTATTCAGGAGCTCATCTCAGGAGCCAGTCAGATGATTCAAAGATGCAATTTCAGAAGGTATCAATTACCCAGGAGTTTCAGCAGTGCAGTTGCTAGCCAGACCCCTGGGATAGCTGCCATGGGGACCACTGGGAGCACCAACAAGAAGAAAAATTTCCACTCCTAAAATAATCTAAAGCCTTGAGCCCCACACAGGGAGGGATGATGCAGGAATCTCAGTGGCAGGGGCTATATGCAGCCCCTATGACCCTTGGAGGGACCTCTGCTTCAGTATCTCACTCTGAGAGGCTGCCAAAATGATCACTATATCAAAAAAATCCCAAAAGTTTGTAGTCCTAAATTTATCCTCCATTTCAGACGGAAGGTAGACTTGCTTAAACTATGAAGCCCAGTAGTTTGAGTAACTTCAGCAAGGAAACACCATTTGAAGACATCCTGGACTTTTCCTCCTGAAGACTTCCCTCTCCCAATGGCATTTGGGTACCAAAGATGAGACCAGAGGCTGCAGCCAGTTGTGTGGTGGGTTGAGGTCAGGATTACAAGTACCAGATGGCCCCGTGGCTAATGTGCAGAAATCAGGTCCCATGCATATCATCCCTGTCCCTCCTCACACTGCAGAGTCCCTCTTCTGGGGTTCATATGTCTCATCCCCTCTGTTTAAAGCCAAATTTCCAGGTTGGACAAATTCAATCACAGTCAACATGTGCTTCTTCACTGGATGTGTTTTATGACAATACATTTTCCCACAAAAAAATTTAATTAAAAAAAATCTGTTTAAGACTAATTTCTGTGGTATCTTGCAAAGAACTGGAACAGGAAAATAAGAAGGAGATTTAGGAGCAGATGGAATCTTGTCAGTGCTTCCCCATAATAAGGTAGATACCCAGTGGTCATTTGTTAGTGGAAAAGAAGAATCTCAGAGACAATTATGTATTTTCAGGCTTCAAGAAAGCAGGCTTACAGCAGGAGACAATGATAAGGTTCCCTATTGAGAGGAAAAGTTGAGCTGAAGTATATGAGACATCAAAGAAGACCCATGGAAAAGTTTGATGGCAAAACACATGGAAAAGAAAATAAGATCTCGCTCATTTAGGCTCTTTGGGGACATTTTAGTGTAAGACACAGTCCAGGTATGGGGCTGCCTCACCTGGCTCTGTCCCCATGAGAGATAGGACAGAAGAAAGCATGGAGCACCCTTAGGAGGGATATGGCCTCTGAGCCTTGGAAACAGACCTTCAGAAATGAGAGTAGGGGGTGGGTAATGTCTCAAATGAGATATTTGAGGCCCTCCTCCAGAGCCACAGGAGGAAATTAAACCTCAAACTGTTGAAGCAGATAAAAATCTTAGGAAAGGTTTGTTGCAGGACTTGGGACCAGCCTCTGTCACTGAAATATTACAGAAAAGCTTTTTTCCTGCTGCAGAGAAACACCTGCTCCTGTTTGAGGATATGTCTGGGGCTCTTTTGGATGCTGCCAAGTGCAGGTCCTTTGTGCTGGGCTGTGCTTCAAAGTGGGGAGCACTTGTGGGAAACATCCTCACCCCACTGCCCAGCCCGTGATGCAACCAAAAGAAAAGGCATGGTCTAAAGCGAAGTCCCCCTCACTGGGACTATGGCCATTCCCATCACCTAATTATGTAAAAAACCCTCCCTCCTCTTCTCATTGTCACCCTCCAAAAGTAACCTCAGAGGTTTTCCTTCCCAGTTCAGACACATAGCCTGACCCAGTATGTCTGTAGTGTCCTTGTTCTCTGAGGCAGCCATGCCACCATCCAGCTGCACCATCACAGCAGTGCCACCATCCACCCAACCTACAGAAGAACTAGAGGCTGGAGAAGAACTCCAGCTTCACTAGAGGCATCCCTGGAGGCAAAAGACAGGGCAAAGTCCTGTTAGAGAAAAGTCATATGACTGCTCACCTCTGGGAAATCTTGATCATAGATTTTCAGAGTCATCTAAAAGCATGCTTGTTGTTAGACATCTCAGTACAGCTGACCCCTTGCCTTCTCTGTGGCCAGGGGAGATCTAGTCCCTGTTCAGTCTATAAACCTGGCTTTCTTCTCTGGGGCAGCTGGAGTGCTGGAGGAGGGAAGAAAGATCCCTGGAACCAGTAACCACCAAGGCCCAGACCAACATGGAGCAGGAAAGAGCCCAGAGACATGCATGAGTTTGGGGTGCCCGAATCCTTCATGAAACAAAACAAAGAACATCTTCTGGAATAGAGTTTAGTTTACCCCAGGGACAGGATTTACCTTGGCCAATGAATTCAATATCTTTAGTCAAGCAGGCAGGAGAAAGTCAGAGAAAATGGAATTGGGAGCTGACCTTCAGCAAATTCAATCTGAAGATCTCAAATCCAACTTTGTAAAATAAATTCAAATTTATTTCCATGCCAAGACACTGGAGAACCACTAGCCAGATTGGTTTACTCAATTGCTCCAGAACTGGGAAGCAGATTTCCTGCATCTCCAAGGTCTTTAAGGAGACTTTTTCTTTAATGGAACAAAAGCACACTCCTGGTGTTTCCACCTGGCAAGAGTTGTCAAAAGGCCACCCAGGTCTACACAGTCCAACCCCTTTTTTTTTTTTTTTTTTTAATAGACAGAAGCTTCCTGATCCCAGGACTTTTGTAAAACAAAAAACACACACACAGAAATCCACAAAACCCTTTGTGTGTTATATTTGTATTAAAGGGTTTGCTGAAGCCCAGTGGGGCAATTCCCTGCAGCAAGGGAAAGGGCAGCCTGGCAGCACCCGCTGCCAGGCAGGGCTCCTGCAAGCAAACAGCATGAAATTTTCATGCAAATTTCCGACCAGAGTCTCTTGAATAAAGCTCCAGGTTTCTCTGCCTTTAATGAATAAATCACTCAGTCTCATTAATGGAGTCTCCAGCATGAGGGCAGCAACCATCACCTTTGCTGCTGAGTTGACCAAAGAACTGACATTACTAGAGATAAATGTTGCTCTTAAACTTGTGCTGAAGAAGACACGAACAACATGTTAGCTCATAATTTCATGTACACTGATGCTACATGGGGATAATTAAGATATAAGTGCTGCTCAGGCACTGTTTTTTCTACCCTTGGTAGACTAACAAACCATTTGAAAAGCAGTGAATCACTTAAATGTAATTTTTTGCTACGTATGAGTGTTCCCCAAGTCTTTTGGGAATTGACATTTTCTTCTAGGATGGCGTGTGCATCTGAGAGGAGAATTTGCTCAGAAAAAAAAAAAAAACTCTGGAACTGTCCCCTTGAGATGGCTCTGATCAATCTAATACCACAGAGCTGTGTGCTCTGTTTGCACAGCCCAGGCATCAGCCTGGTTCAGTCACACACATCCACAAAATCTGCAGAAAAAATATTGCAGGCCCTCCACATCCTCCTTGAAACCAGGTGAGCCTGGCATGCCCTGCTTTATGCTCCTTGTCCCCTGGGCCAGTTGGCTTTGACCCAACTGCACAGCTACCCCCAGAACCTGATGGAACTGATGCCCACTGCCTGCTGAACTGCAGGAGAAACATCTCAGTTGGTGCCCCATGCACTGGTGTATCCTGGGGTTTTGTGCAAAGCCAGCAGCTCAAGCATCTCCCATAACATTCATCCCGTGGCTGTGGTTCAGCCCAGTCCTGATGGAGCTTTTCTGACTTTGGGCTGTGCTTTGTGAAGCTTCACAAACAGGACTTGTGATGCAGCACAGAAATACTGAAAGAGGGATTGTCACATTCACTCTGGTGCCTGCTGGAAGTCCCCAGGAGGTGTAGATCCCTGGATACACTGTCTGGCTCTCCCTCCAGCACTGCTTTCTCCCTTTTTTCTCATGAGTAAGATAAAAAAAGGATAGAAATTACTTTTTTTTCTTTTTTTTTTTTTTTTTTTTCTTTTTTTTTTTTTTTTTTTGAGCTGACTCACCTTTCAGAGCAGCTGAGGGTATCATTTTCCTAATCAGGTACTTTGGGTATGGCAGCAAGAGGTCCAGCTCCAATCCAGCCTTGGCTCTGCATGTATCAGGTGAGCTCAGTCCTGAAATGAGGCTGGGAGGGAAAGGGAAGATCAGCACCAGTGGTGCTGGTTCAGGAGCAGAGGTTTCATGTTCCTGGATGTGAGTGGCCTGGTCCTCCTGAAGAAGGTGATGATATTTAGGGTGTGCCACAGATCATCCAGCACATGTTCATACAACAAAATAGTGCCAGTGTTGAAGAAAAATATTCCTTCTGTAGCATTCCCTCCCCCCAGCATGCTCCAGCATTTCATGGGCATTGCCTGGAAAACTTTCACAGAATTTCAAATCCTCTAAATTTGACTTTTTGCCACTCTGAGGCTGGCTTGAAATTTTCATGTATTTTTACATACGAGTGTTGCCTGTTCAATCACCTGGCACAGACATGGCTCATCTGCTGAACACTCCCAGGCTACAAAGTTGGTTTCCACATACAGAAACTACAAAATGACTGTTGGTGTATTTATGTTGTGACCTATTTAAATTGCAAGTGATAACATTCTTGAAAGACAGAGGAAAACATTGGAAAAGAAACCCACCTGCCACATGTGTCCCCCACACTGAACACGAGCTCACACTTGAAGCAGCACACTTGGTGGCACTTGTGCCCACAAGCAGTCTCTACCATACAACCACACACTTCAAACCCCACGATTTTGAGCCAGGGATTCTTAGGACATTCTTTATAGGAAAAGCTCAGTAAACATAGTGCAATGACACTGAGTCTAGCTGTGATCAAGCAAAACAAAAACAGAACACCTACTACAAGAAATGCAGACCAGCGATTCCCAGGCTTTTAGTTAGTATGAACATATGGAGTTTATCTGCTTTTAAACTTCATAACTTTCACACTCTGCAGAATACTGTAAGCAGACACTTATCTGTGTACACCTCAGAGAAGTTTAACTTCAGCAGTATATTGAGTGTAAAAAGAAAACACTCCCTCTGTCCCCAGCCAAATACCTCCCTCTGCACAGTCAGCTGGAGCAGATAAATTCTCTGCTCTTTACAAGCACCACAGAACCCTCCATGACTGCTGGATCCCTGTCATTTAACAGCTCAGTTGATCTGGGTTACCTGGGGAGGTGTCCCTGCTGCTGGAACAAGCAGTGGTGAGCGCTGCCAGTCCCATGGGTGTCACAGATTAATGTTGGGCCAGCAGCTAAACTGGGCAGTTAATGCTGGGCTGGCCAGATGCTCCCTATCAACCTCTCTTCCTTCCCAGAAAGGAAAAAGAATAAGAGAGTGAAAGTTATGAGTTGGAAACCAAACTACAGTTTAATGAATTAGCTTTAGAAAGAAAATAATGATATTTATATATGAATATATACAAATATATGCAAAAGTGAAATCATGTTCTCCCTCCAAATACCATTTAACTCACCAGCAAGGCTGAAGAGCAGACACTGCACTGGGAAAGTCCCAGACTTGGCTCCTGGATTCAGGAGGCGGGTGCTGGAACACATGGATTCAGGAGGGCAATGATCAGGATCAAAGGCAGGCAAATTGACAGAATCCTCCCAGGATGCCAGCTATGGATGAAGGAGCTTGGCCCTCATGATCCCTCAGATTTATACTGAGTGTGACACATATGGTATGGAATAGTCCATTTGGCTAATTCTGGCCACCTGTCTGGTCTGCTCCTCCCCAGAGGAGGGTTGCAGGTGTGACCCTTTTACTCCCTTCTGTTTCCAGAGCATAGGATGTTTCCCAGAAGTGAGAAGTGGCCTTGGTTCTGCAGACCACTCTCCTGCAATAACTATAAACATTGAGTGTTATCAGTCCTAGAAGGAGACACTGGTTGAGAAAAATGCCTTTAATTCCAGCAAGTGCACTCACATAGATGAGACTTTACTGAAAAATTAAATTACTAGAAAGAAAATTGGTTCTCTACTGGCTGAGACCAGGCTGAGACCAGGACAAGGGGGATGCTGCCAGTTGTGCTGTTAGTGTTCTGTTTCCCAGCATGGGGACAATCACTTAGCATCATAAAAAATAATAATACAGGTTTCAGCACCATTCCTGCTTTTTGAAAAGCACCAGGCTATGTTCCACACTAACTTACCTTATCATTCCATGGTGCAGAAGCTTGTGATTTGGACTGTGAAACAAAATGAGCTATATTAGTACAAAGTCCCTCAAATGGCTAATGTAGCCCTCAGGAGCTGGTGAAGAGAAGCACTGAGTATTTAGCTGGATATTGAGTTAATTGTGAAGACAAAGGAATAACAGAGCTCAACTCTGCCTGCTCTTGAGTCATTGCACATCTGGAATTACTCCTGATAGGATATTTCTGCTCCCTAAGCCTGGAGCAGACTTTGCATCACTAGAGATGGTAGACCCCAAAATGCTGTACTGGGAGTCTGGATCTGCCAGAAGCCAAAGGGATGCTGAAGCTGTCTCCTGCTTGTTGCACTCAAGCTTTCTCCTTTTTACACCTTTGCCAGCCTGCAGTGGTAGAACACAGAGATGTGGCCTGTGAGGTCTTGGAAACATTTCCACAGGGACAAAAGCCACAGCAAACCAGAAGTTTGAAGTAGGAGCTGGTGCTCTGCCACTGGGCCATCCACCCCTCCAAGCAAAACAACTTCACCTTGATTTCCATGAAGGTGTTCATTCAGAAACTAAAGAACATTTTACAGCTTCAAATCTTGGTTGTATGAGACAGATAATTAGGTAATTGTTCGAAATTAAATTTTAAAAGACATATATAGAAATGAGGGCAAAGGGCAGAAAACAGGAAAATTATTGCAGTTTGTTTTGTAGTGTTATTTTTTCCACTGGAAGTTTTTTAATGGTGTTGATGCAAAAGGAAGCAGCTAGCAAGAAGAGAAAGGAGGGAGGGGACAGAGGAGACACTTAGCTGAGGGCTTTAAGTTTTCTTGGGCAAGACATCCATTACTTAGATGCTGCCCTTGTGAATTTAAGGTGGGGTTTCCTATTTGGTTGATCTCTCAGCCATCAAAATCATCAATCAAAAACCTACAGAGAACACCAATTACACATTATTCAGGATTTGTAGCCTTTAAGTGACTTTTACAACCTAAATATTTTGATTCTGTTGTAAGCCAGCGCTGCAGCTCAGGCATAGCTTTGCCTCCCAGCACCTCCCTGGGGAGATCCATTCCTATCAGGCTGCAACAGTCTCCTCTTCTGGGGCATAATGTTTACTTTGTCTGCCTGGGGTTTTTGGAGTCTCTTGCAACTCATACATGGCTGACAAAAATGTGCTCTTATCACAAGTGGACAAAACTGATCACAGAGTCATTTCTAGTCTTTGCTTTTTCTGGGCTGTTAATTTTCTCCTTTCCACAAGAGCTGCAAGGTGAACCTTGGTTTGGAACAAACCTCAGTCTGACATGTGAGGAAAGCAGCCGGCTGAAACAATGCAAGGATTTAATGATTACACCTATATTTCCAAGAAGTACTGGAAATGTGCCCCATGACCCCTCCTTGACAAGAACCAGTGTGGTAAGTGGAGACTTAACATTTCCTGTGAATAGATTATTTATTATTCTGACCTGGAGATGCACCTGGTCAGTTGTCTCCACCCTTCTGAACACCTTCTGACTTTACATGGACACACTGGCTGCCCGTACCCTGCATTTCCTTATGCCACAAACGTGCAGGGCAAGCAGCATCTCCCGTGCTCACCCAGTCCTCAGTGCTACAGCTGTGGCTTCATGCCAGTGGTGTCCCTGGGACAGAGCTTTGTGCTGACTGTGCCCAGTTCTGATCAGCATGGGTGAGTGGATATGGCTATAGCTGGATAAAGTTGTGTGCTGTTGGGGCTTCCCTCTGGAAGACATCCCCCTGGAAAGCAGAAGAAAAATGTCCTCCTTCCTCTATGAAGGAGCTGATACCTTGAGTGCACCAACAAAGAGAAGGTGCATTTGCAGGGCTAAACAACTCATGAAGCAAACCCCACAGAGCCAGCTCTTCAGCTGCCCTGCCCATCAGCCTGCTAGGAGTCACATTGCTTCTCCTCCCAGGGACCAGATCTGGTACCAGGACGAAGAAGGGGCTGTGATGCTCCAGACTGGGACTTGGAGAGATGCTCAAATATATCCCCATCTCTCTGGTTGTGGATTGGATTGGTCTGACTTGCTGTCTGGAAAAGCAGACCCAGAAATGTGGAGCTAAAGGTTCTTTATGATTTTTTGGGCTGTGATTCAGGTAACTGGGTGCAGTTTATAGATCTACTTTCTGGTGATCCTTGACCACTCCTGGCTTGGCCAGGCACTGGTCTCCACAGATGTCAAAAGCAGTTCTGATTCTCCTAGCCAAAGCCCATCAGGTCAAACCCCTTTGGCACAGGGAGATATTTCTTTCTTCTTATATCAAGAGATCAAATTGCTGACCACTAATCCTTAAGGCTTTTTTTTTTTTTTTCAACATTTAGCTCTGCCTCACACTCAGGGCTTTCCAACCTCACACATCACCCAGTGCAGAAGAGTGGGCAGCGTTCCCACCTTCTCACCCTGCACCACATCTCCCCTGGAGGCTTCTTGGGCTGTTCCCCCCACACCAGCCCCTCTGCTCACCTCTCCCCTGTTGTCTTGTTCAACCAGCCTTCTCTGGCTCTTTGCACCACTCTCAGTGGAAGCAGAAAAAAAAACCCAACTTCTCAGTGCAAAAGGGCTTTTCTGTTTTTCAATGGTTCTGTTGGCTTTTGCCCTGGAAGAACCCTCAGTGTTTGGAAGGGGCTGGACACAGCCTCCGTGTCACTGAAGCTCATACCCACCACAGTGCAAGGGACCACAGTGCTCATCTGCCCTGCTGCCACAACAGACCCCAGGATGTACAGAAATAATTCCTGCTTAACCCAACAAGTATCCAGAAAACCACAAGGAAGGGTTGCTTCCCATGCTCTGTGTGTGCCAGTTGCACAGGCAGCTCTTGCTCCTCTCCCTGCTCCCTGGCAACATCCATTTCTTGTTTTGTGTTCTACCTTCACTCTGTTGCACTTATCCCAGCCAAAACTCACTTTTAATTTTGATTTATCAAAATCCTTCGGAATGGTTTTGGTGAGTGCTAACCAGCATTTTGGGGAGTTAACACCTCCTGAGGGAACCTGTCCATCACTTTCTCCCTCTCATGCAACTCAAATCCTGCCCAAACCTCACCATGCAGCATTAGGTACTCCCCTTTATTTGATGTCTCCCCTTTCACTATGTCTAGGTTTCCTGGGAGACCCCTTGCCACAACTGGGTTTTACAATGATGTTACACTTCCTCAGGTGCCCACTTTCACACTTCTTTCAGTGTCTGCATGCTGCAAATACTTTTTAAAAGTAATTTTATCTATTCAAACACGTAGAAGAAAAAGAAGATGAAATTTTGACCCTATTTAATCAAACTAGTTTTGTCATCAACGTCAGTCAAGCCAGCATTTCACCCAAAATTTGAGAAAGGGAGTTCAGATGAGCTGATATTAGCAAAAAGCCAGCTGTGAAAGCTGGATCTGCAATCTCAACCTGAATTGCCTGGCCCTGCAAAGATTACAGCATAGCTCTACCTCTGATTGCTGTAAGAATAGCTGTCTTATTGTCTACATCTTCTGCAATTTCATTACCAGATGAAGAATGCTTCTGATACAAATGAAAGGGGGAAAAAAAAACACCACAAATCCTCATACCTATTATCCTGCCTTATGCACTTACAAAATGAGGTTATTACAGAAGAGAGAAATTAAGCTACACTGCTGCTGCCCTGTCTTGCTGAGGGTTTACAGAGTGGTAATTAAGAGAAGCACTTTTTGCAGAAGAGCTCTTCTGCTGCAGAGGAAGAAAAAAAAAATTCTGCTCATTTTAATCAGTCACTGATGGATGGCATTAATCAGTTGTGATAATTTGTCAGCATCTCCCTCATGCTATGACTCTGTAGATCTCCTGTAGCTGCCCAACAACCCCAGCACACTCACTGCAGCCTGGACCACAGCCCTCAGCACTGGGGAAACATGCAGCAGTTTCAGTGGGCACAGAACATGGCTCTTTCCAGATCTATCAGGACATGGAAACACCAAGCCCACTGTTTACTTATTTAACATTTCCAGCATGGCTTTGAGACCCCTACCACTTCACAGGCATTAAACTCTGGTGTCTTTGTGCACACAAGAAGGGCAAACCCCTTCCCCAGGTGAGATTGCTCCTCCCTGTAGGTAGAAATCACTGGAGCTAATTTCAAAGCAGGTCACTCAAGCTGGAAACATATTGGCAGCAGAGGTGGAGGTGGACTTGGAGGACTTCATATGGTGAGTGCTTCTTTCTCAGATGGTCCCCATGCACCTCCAGGAGCAGCCTGGCTTCAAGAGGCTGCAAAGAGGACATCAGGAGTACTTGAGGGTGCTCCAAATGTCTCTTTGCACCCACGCACACTGCAGTGCCAGGAAAAGTCATCCCCAGGATGCTGGGGGCTCTCCTTGTCCCCATGCTGCAGGTGGGGAAGCAGAGCATGGCTTTGCACTGTGTCCAAAGTCAGCAGTACCAGCTGCACCAAGTAAGATGACATGAGAGGACTGGGGGTGAGTGGGGTTACCCACCATGCCATGGCAGGACCATGTTTAAAACAGTCTCCAGTGCTCCAACCCATGGTGGACAGCAAGGCTCAATCCAAAATCTGCTGCAGGTCACTGAAACACTCAGAGGTTTCCCTATGCAAACACACATGCCCTGTGGTCCCTCATCCTGCAGGTGCCAGAGCTCAGAGCCATGGCTGCAGGGGAGAAAAATAGAGGATAAAAAAGTGTTTACTTGAGTGAAAAAGAGCCTTCCAATGAGACATATGTTATTTTGAAGAATGGGGCAGCAAAAGCCACAGGGATCTTGCTTTAGTGTACTGCTGATTGCCAAAGGCACTGTCCAAAGGAAGAATTGTTGGAAAGCACAGGCTGGGCAGCTCAGGCTCCAGGTGAGTGCCAGGAGCAGCTCTGCATCATCCCTAAAGGCAAGGCAAGGGTTTTGGAAAAGACTCAGATTTTGGAAAGTATTATTTTTCCCACTGGTCCATTACCAAACAACTTCAGCATCAGTCGGGAAGGAATATTAAGTGATTTGTTGAAGGTGGACTTGAAACGGCCAGGTTGTGCCCTGGTGCAGGTGCTGGGATTATGAGATGGTCCTGGCAGAGCCTGTGGGCACACAGGGTTTGGAACAATATCTACCCAAACCTGCCTGCTGCTGGTGAAAGACTCACATGCTCTCCTCTGAAACAGGGCACTAAGGGAGCCTAAATACTGCAGTGTTATGTTTGAACATAAATAAAGGTAGATCAGACTGAAGAAAGAAGGAAGGAATCATTCCTGAATTCGGGCATGCCTAAGATTCTTAATCATACTTTAAGGAAGTATGTAAATGCACGGATAGCTTTTAGGGCAGCCCATATTTCTGTCCCTGCAGATACAGTGTCCATCTGGCAATTTTGGAAACAAGTCGTAGAAGCAAGACCCTGGTAATGAGCCTGCCATGGAGTTCCTATCCTACCAGGCTATGGGGAAGGTGGTGGCTGGAGGCATCACCTGAATCTCTGTGAGCAGAATTGAGCACCTCCAACGTGTGGTTACAGCCACAAGCTCATCAGGATTGTGACAGTCACTGGAAATGGAAAAATGCAGACAAAGAGCAGAATTAATGTCTCAAAGGGGCTGGCTTTGTGTCTATTTGGTTAAAGTTCCTAAGCAGAAGTAAAGCAGAGAGACAGAAGGGTAGGAGAAAAAGAAACAGTAGAAAAAATGCCAGTGCTCCTGTAAGTTGAGTTTTGGTTGGTTTGGATACAGCTTCAGGTTTGGGACAACTTCTACTAAGTGTGAAGAAAAAAAAAAAAAATCACAAAACTCAGTGTGATTTTCACTTTTAACCAGCACTTAAGGAGACCATGGGTCATATCTTTGTCATATTGGCTTGTATAGGTCCATGATGACTTCCCCAGCTGGCCTCCCAGGCAGCAGATGATGGAGATCCTGCCTTATCACCCAGCCTGGGACAGAAGATCACCCAAAGCTCTGGGATAGAGAAGGATGATGCTAAATACATCTACCAGGACTTTCTGTCCAGCCTCTGTTGGACGACAGGAGTGACAAAGAAGCCAGCATGCTGTCCCCAACCTGCAGCTCTGCAGCAAAATGCAGCTTGTTGGGAGGTGACTGAGCCAAGTGATAAGGCTACACGTGTGAACTTTCCAGGGACAAGGGACAGGGGAGTCAGAGGGGCTCATGGTTGCCAGATTTTTAATAGTCTGGTGCAAAACACTCCTGTGCAAGAGCTACAAAGACTACAGCCTTAAAGCATGAGAGTAGCTGAGAACAACCTTTACTTCAACTTGAAGTCTAAACAAAATTTAAAAACCTTTAAAAAAGCAGCAGCAACCAAATCCAAGGTTCCTGGCCAATACATGGGATTTTAAAAGCTGAATTTCTGACTCTTGCCGTTTTTTTAAACCAAGGTTGAAACTCAGAGTTACTGTTTAGATTACAGTCGTGCTCTGAAAGAGGATATATCTACATCTCTGTGCCAGCAACAAAAAATGTTGCTATTCACATCTCATTTGAGGTGCTAGAAAAAAGCAAGCACTGCCTGTAAATAAGCTGCCTCAATAATTAATTGCCAGCACAGACAGCACAATGGAAAGCTTCAAAAAACATTGAAAGTATAATTTCAAAGTAATAGTGCCTGAATAGCCTTTGAAACAGCCTCCAAAAAGCAGACCCTGAGTTTTATAGAGAGGTAAAACACTACTAATCAAATTGTCCTTGGTTTCTGAATGAGTGGTCTCATCCTATCCCACCTTAGGTGGGGCAGCACATAGCCCAGAAATGAGCCCCTGGCTGAGCAGTCCCTGGCTGGCAAAGAAAGAAATAAAGTGTTCAAAATAGCAGGGATGAGTGAGCAGTGGCACAGTCATAGGGAGCAGAGAAGAGGAGGGAGAAAGAAATTTAGTGATTATATGGATGGATGGATGGATGGATGGATGGATGTGGTCCATGGATGTGGTCAGTGAGAAATGCCATCATAGAGAGAGAGCAGACACATAGCAGCCACAGCATCCTCTACCCAGAGAAGTTTCATCCAACAGCAACAGGAAGAAAAGGACCACAGACATTATCTACACCCTCCTCTGAAAAGTGCAAAGTATGAGGCATGTGCAGGAGACAAGGGTGGGTTACCACATGCTTGGCCTCACCAGAGGAACATCTCTACAGTATGTCCCTCAAACCACACCATCACAGACACATCACAAGCTGTCAGGAAAGCAGACAGGTGAGACAGGTGGCACAGGCATGAATGTGCCTGGCAAGGCATGGTTACACACATGGCCATGGCCATGTACAGGTACCTCCAAAAGCCAGATTCCTTGAAAAGAGGCACAAAAAGGAAAATTATGGGGTGGCCAATGCCTGGCAGTGTTTAAGAGGCATTTGGACAATGCTCTTAACAACAATGCCTGAACTTTTCATCAGGTCAGGCAGCTGGACCATTGTAGGTCACTGCACTGAAATACTCTCCCCTCCCCCCTCTCCTCCTCCTCTCCTCTCCACTCCCCTCTGTTTCAGGACAACCCAAAGCTCACTTTAAGATGTCATTAGCAAGTAGGGGTGGGATGACAGTGGAAGCAAGCAGGGAGGAGAAATTTTAAATGGAAAAGAAAGACAAAAATACACATCCAAGTGAAATTTATAATTCCTATATAAATGAAAGAAGAGGCAATGATGCATATTGAACTAATGAAATTATCCTGCAGACAGACTGCCAGCTAATGAAATTGCTTACTTAGCATACATTAACTGAGCTGCAACTGGCATTTCACTGCACTTGCATTAGCCAAAACTCTTCCCACCAGCAGTGAGATGAATGCCACAGGGGTAGAGCAAGCCAGCTTTATTTCACACTGTACCCACCACAAAGTGCAGGCAGAATCAGAGGTTAGCCAAGGCAGGAGGCAGGGCTGCAGGCAAGGCTGGAGCTCAGCTCCAAGTCAACCCTGTGCAGGGAGACAGTCCCCAGCCCATCACAGGGCTGCTGGCACAAACACCATCATGTGTAGCCCTCAGATGAAAAGCCACAATGGTATGGCAGGGGGGTGTCACATTTATGGTGTTTCAGTGGCTGCAGATCAGCCTGCTCTGATTGTCAACTGGGGAAAATGTTCTTCTGATCTAACAACCCTGCTCATGAGAGCTGGAGCACAGAAGTCAAATCAAATTTATTCTGGTTCACAGGTAAACAAGCAGGATCATTTAGTGGCTGGAGATTCCTTACTTAGCAATTTTTCTGAGGACAGTTAAGCTGTATCAGGAAACAGCTCTCCATGCCTGTACGTTCTAGGACAGCTGATCAATAACACCTCTCTCTCTCAGCACATCCCTCCCAGCACCCAGGGTGCCTTTCTTACCTTTAAAGTGTGATGGACTCCAGACAAAAATTTAAGGTATTTCAAGTTTCAAACAGTTATAAATGTTTGGGTTTGATCCTGAGATATTTTTTTTCCTGGAAGCACCGAAAGTCAAAGGTTGGCATCACCTGCAGGAGACCTGCAAGTAGTTTGGGCCAGGAAAAGGAGGTGGACAGTAGTCAATCATGTTGGGAAGCCCAAGAATCCATCGGCAAAACCGTTCTGGGGCCCTTTCAATATCAGAACCTTCCAGTGCACATCTGCTCTCCCTTATCACCATGGTAAGGTTAAAAGCAAATGTGCTGGGTGGAGCTCTATCATGCCTTTTTGTCTGCCTACCTACATTAGGATTCAAGGTAAAACATTCAGTAAAGTTCAGCTGGGTCTGCAGCCCAGTGAAAAAGCTCAGATAGTTTGGGAATTCTGATTCAAGCTCCCACCTGCCCCACAAGAGCAGATACCTTGCAGGAAGGGACCATTGCATCAGAGTTCAGAGGGTGTACCTCCAGAACACACACCAGAACAAACCCCACAATGAGCCACAAGAAGAGATATCCCAGTATCCCAGGCATTTTCTTTTACCTGTTTATATGCACTGACTAAAAAAGTTCTTTAACTCCAAAGCGATTGCTACTGTGTTACCCAATCAATGCTGAATAACCACCCCTAAATCTACTGGGTTTTTGACTTGTGGGTGAAATGATCCCAACCCATAAACGCCATGGAAGGCCTTTAGGACAAGACTTGCAACATCAGCCTGAAAAGCCATGAGCCAAATCTCTGCTCCACTGATTAGCTGAAGCACACCATGAGAAACAGCGTCCACTTCCCACAGATCCTCCACTTCCCACAGATCAATGTTTCTCCAATCCTAACCCTTCAAGGTCAGCTAAAGTTTTCAAAATGTACTTGATAAAAGTTGTGCAGCTTTAGCAAGCAGCCACCTCTCTGGAGCCCTGGCTCATCTGAACAGTGTGCAGTAGCCTTCATCCTGTCTTGATGTCTGATTCCCTGCTTGGATCCTATTATCATCACTCACCGGGGACACCAGGTATGTTTGAAGGAAGCCAAGTCTTCCAGCTTGTCAGCTCTGAAATATGTTGCCTGAGGCTGCCCAAGCTCTTATTATTCCTTATTCAGTATGTGGGCTAAGGCTACCTGCAGCTTTCACCCTCTCTGCTGCTCAGATGGATTTATCTTTTGACTGCTGCTTATTACAAAGAAGGGAGGGACATATGCAACGTTGGACACATACAGGCTTTCCCATTATAAATACAATTTTATTCAGGATTGCGGTGCCTCAGAAGTGAGGAGTTGTCCAGTGATACCTGGCACTAAAGCCAGCTCAGGCTTGCTGCTGGTCTGCAACTGGATCTGCCTCTCTAGTTCACCCCAGTTTGCTTATTTTTGTTTTCGGTCATCCATTTGTCACTCCCTCCCTACCTTGTGACTGCATGTCTAAGAAAGGAAGGGTTGCTGTCAAATGAAAGCATCGCCACCCATTGCCACCTATTTCACCCCCTGAGCCAGCTCATCTCCTCTTGATCATGGGGCACCAGGTCTGTGATTCTGCAGCCCTCTACTTGCATCTCTGTGACAAAGCCCTTCCGAGATGCACCAGCACCCAACACCACAGCACCTGGAACACATGCAAGCGCAGCAGGATGCCACTGCACATGGACACGTCAAGCCTTCAGAGCACAAGCTGACCTGCAGCCAACAGCAGGGCCAGGAGAGGTGGGGGCAAGGTGTCTCCAACAGGCAGTCCTGCCAGCAACCCCCCGCAGAGCCACTGGCTTTGGCCACCCCAGAAGGAACAATGAGATGGAGCCTGGCAGGGACCTGGGGGGACCTGGGCTGCCACACCTGACAGGGATTGTCACACCTGACCTGAAGAGAGGAGGCATGCAGGTCAGAGCCACGTGTGGTCATTGAACTCTGGAAATGAATACTTGGTGGCAGTGAAGCCAGGAAGGAGGAGATGCCTGATCCAGGCAAGCCCTGAGCACCAGCCCCGGGAGCACATCTGCTGTCTCACATCCAGGTAGATGCTGTTGCTGCATCCAGGCACCACTCTGGAGGGAGATGTGGGTGGTGTCACCACCTCCAGCCTTGGCATGGGCTCAAGGAGAAGCAGCATTTGGACACCTGAGGTCCAGGATACCCTTTCTGGATGCCATTCACGACTTGGTCCAGGCTTCTCTGGACTGTCTCTGCAGAAGGAGGGTACAACCAGATGAAATCAGTTCATTCTACAGCTTGAGTGAACTCAAACCCTGAAGCTAAAGTGAGAGGAAAGAGGCTCTCATGAACACATAGGTGATGAAAGCCAGGCCAGAGCCAGGGAGGCTCTGAGCTGCTGTAAGGATGATCCTAGGAGTGGTGCACCAGAATGGGGGCACCTTCTGTGAAGAGGATAGAGAGAGGGGTCCCTGAGGAGACTGAACAGGCCCAGGGAGATGGTACAAGGATGTCATCACCCTGTGACACAGGGTCACTGGTGTGGGTGGCTACTCCTGCAGCAGGAGCTGCCAGGAGGTCACTTCATGCCAGACTGTAGGAGGAAAGCTGCATTTCCCTACAGGGTTCCTCCTTGCACACAGCTGGGAAACATGTCTTGTATAAACAAGTCCTAGCAAAAGCAAATCTCTTTACAGTCAATGGCTGTTTCCCTTTCAGTTGCTTTAAAACCACATCCAAATCTTTCCCGGCTTTGCTGAGCGCTCAGCCATCGCTCCATCTAGTGGAAGTCTGCTGCAAAGTGTCACCTCCGGCAGCACAGGAACCCTGCGAGACCAGAGCTGTGACACACGAGGGATGTGACACAGAGAAGACTCCAGACCAACCATCACACAGCCTTCACCTTGCTGCTGGGGCCAAAGGATGCAGTCAGCCAAGCTCCTGTTCTGCTGCAACACCCGCAGATGCTCTGGGCAGGTGGGGAGGATGCTCATGAGAGCTGGCAAAAGCAAAGCAGGAATTAAGAATTTACCACTCTCACAGCGCTCATTGTCTAATTCAAAACAACCAAACTTGCAGAGGAGATGCTGGTGGTCTGTCTAGGTGTAGGAAAACTGCTAACTATGCCCTCCTTGCACTCAGGCAAGGGGCTGAGACGAAAACTCTCCACCTTCCAAGAGCATGTAGTGAGTAGTCACTGCCCATTCCTTCCTCCCGTCCCATTTTGGGGATGCACCTCCCTACGAAATTTAGACCCTAATTTGTAAATTTTCCTCTTATTTCTGTTAAAAATACATGAAAAACATATATTTAGATCGGAAAGTCTTTAAGCCCAGGGTAAAACCCAGGGCATTTGCAACTCACTGGCTGCTCTGTAACTTCCCCCACCTCCAGTAACAACCAAACAAAAACATTAAAGACCATTTCAGCGACAGATTCAGAAAATTTGCCTATTCCTCTAAAAATAATAAATAAATACATAAATAAATAAAAAAAAGAAGTGGAAGAAATCACATGAGAAAGAGAAGGAAACCATGATGTGGGGTTACTCACATTTTTAGCTAAGCAAAGCTTATGCAACTGTTCCTCAAAGGTGCATGTGCTGATGTTCTTCTCTGTTGTCCTCCCTTTGCAGCCCAGTCAGCTCCCTGACCCATTGGTCAGCATTAGCAGAGACAAGAGCTGAAAGGCTAAACATTTACTTAATATCCATGAAGTTACACATGAGAAAGTCCCTGGAAGCATATGGTGTTCTCTCTGCTGTTCTAGCAGCTTGCTTTCTTGTAGAGTGAGCAGAGAGGAGAGATTAGCTTTTGCCTGGTTAAATAACATCACTCTAGTTTTAAATAGAAAGGAAAAAGTTAAACAAGTAAATTAGAGTCATAGATAAAATTTCATACTGGTGCAGGACTGACATTGCTGGTTTATTTCATAAACCCCCTCTCCCCGTATCCCAGGCCTCATGCAGATGCAAGAGCTGCTAGCTCAGTGCCCCCATCACTGAGTAAAGCTCAGGCTTAGCATAAAAAGCTTAAATTCTCCAACACAGCTCATGTGGTACCCAGAATCCTGGCAGGGAGGCTGGTTTGGAAAGAGGTTTCTAACCTGTGGATGTTGCTGTGGGAGAGGTACATGAAGACAGCAGAAGTGACAACCTATGATGGCAGTGATGGCTTTCCTCAAGGATCTACATGGATATTCTTGAAGAGAGTCTCACACCAGCCTTTGTGGGAAGCATTGGGAGCCCTGTGCCACTCCTGGGAAAACTTGTAGCGTGCCAGAGGCACGGAAGAAGTCTCAGCTGAGGTTTGAGCAGGGGTTGTGCAGCAGGGTATGGGGCTGGGCTCAGATCCCCCAGCTTGTGCTCTAAACTCACCCTGTCAAAGGCAGCAGCTGTGCAGCTCAGCCTTCTCAACAGAGAGCTCAACATTTCAGCAGGGTCTCTCATCCAAAACACGGTTCCTTCTCTGAATGCTACCCCTGCCAAATTGTAAATGGAAACAACATCAGTTGGTGGAAGCATCAGTAAATTTTTTTTTTCTCTTTGCAGCCTTAAAAGTGGTCTGTGCTTTTGTGTTTCCTGGTGAGAAATGCCTCCCACTAAGTGCCCTTGGGGTAAGCAAACCTAGGACGAGGAGCCCTTTCTTACGAGACAAGCCAGGCAGAGGAGGGCACTCTGGCATGCAGGCAGCAGCACCGCCCTCCCTTGGGAAGGGATTCCCTGGAAATAAACCCCTGGAAGCTGCGGCAGCTGGGATACTATAGGAAAAATAATCTCCGTCGTTCTCAGGAAAGGGAAACCCGAGGGGAAGTGCCCTGAGCGGAGCGGGCGGCAGGTGGCAGCAGAGGCCGCGCAGCAACGCGGGGTCCCGGCCCCCGCCCCGACCCCGCACCGCTCCCGCACCGCACCGCTCCCGGACCCCGCACCGCTCCCGCACCGCACCGCTCCCGACCCCGCACCGCTCCCGGCCCCGCACCGCTCCCGCACCGCACCGCTCCCGGACCCCGCGAAAACCTTTGCAGCCCTCTCGGAGGGGACTCCAGAGGGCAGCGAACAGCTGGAGAGGCCCTTCTCACTGAGCTAGGGGTTTTTTTTCCTTTTTTTTTTTTCTTTTTTTTTCTTTTTTTTTTTTTTTTCTTTTTTTTTTTCTTTTTTCTTTTTTTTTTCTTTTTTCCTTTTTTTCCCCCTTTTTTCTTCTTTTTCTTTTTTCTTTTTTCCCTTTTCTTTTTAACTTTTTCTTTATTTCCTTTTTTCCTTTTTCCTTTTTTCTTTTTTTATCTTGTTTTTCTTTTTTTCTTTATCTTTCTTTTTTCTTTTTCTTTTTTTCTTTTTTCTTTTTTAATCTTTTTTCCTCTTTTTTTTCTTCCTTTTTCTTTTTTTTCCTTCCTTTTTCTTTTTTTATTTTTTTCTTTCTTCTATTTTTTCTTTTTCTTCTTTTTCCTTTTTCTTTATTTTTTTCCTTTTTTTTTTTATCTTTCTTTTCCTTTTTTTCTTTATCCTTTTTTTTTTTTTTTTAATTTTTTTTTTTTTCCTAAAAGTCTCTTTTCTGGAACCAGCAATTCACGGTAGTTTCTCCTGGATGCACACCATCAGCTCCGTGCTGCTCCCTGGCAGTGATCCTTGAAGGGGCAAATATTTTGGACATAGACTGTGAGAGCTGAGAGCAAGGAGAAGGGACACAGGCAAGTTTCTTGCTGCAACATATCCCAGTCTAAAGCTCCCAGCAGTGAAATACATTCTGCTTTTTTACCTCTTCCTTTTTACAGAATACAGCGTTATGCAGTGATGGTTCCTTGGTGCAGTGTCCCCTGGCACCTTTGCAGTGGAGGTCTTGGCCTTACTTAAGCAGGCATCCATAAAGACACTTATTTTTTCTAGCCCAGGATCATCAGAACCTTGAGAGCCTGGAGGTTACCACTGCTGGGAGGTCCAAGAAGCTGGTTTGAAGTATGAGTTCTGTGTGCATGATTTTCTGTCTTTACTGCACAGCATTGTGTTTTTTGAGACCTAAGGTCTGAAGAAACTCCACCACTTTGTATTTCTGTGGCCCTTTCAATTTCGTATCATAAAATAAAAAAAGATAAGAAGCCCATCTCAGTCAAGGTGAGGGATAAAAGAATAGATTTTTTGGAGGTATTTTTTGATCAATGCTCTAAATGTAGTGGCTGATCCATGGAAATCCAGGTATCTCCTCCATTGGCATTTTCATGAAGATGACCACAGACCTTAATGATGCACTGAAAAACACAACTTTTTATGTCTTTTAATGTTACCTTCCTTCCCAAGAAGCAAATTTGAACTACATTTTGAAGACACTGCTCAATCCATCTCTGTTTGTCTCTTCAGTGCCAGTTTTCCTTTCCTCTTGAGCTGCTGCCTGAAGTAGGGAGACATTAGAAATGGTGCTTTTGATGTTTTCTGATGTTTCTGATCAGAAAAGCAGACAAAGGAAAAACTTCACACCCCAAAATCTACCCAGCCACCTACTTCTGGCTTTCTGCCTGCTGAGCCTACCCTGGATGGTGCTCCCTCTGTCCCTGTCTGGATTAAAGCAGATATTTATGGAGCTGGCAACCATTGTGGCTCCAGGTTGCCTCCAGGTGCCCAGGCTGCTCTCTGCAGTTCCCAGGACAAGAGCATCCACACCATGCAGAACAAGGCATCTCCTCAGGACACATTACTTTTGGATAAAATAATGCTGCAAGACCAGCTTAGATAAAACATCATTTACAGAGAGAAGCAAAGTCTGAACTCTAACAGTATTTCACCTGACAACTCATATTGCTAAATTCACATCTAGAAATACTAAACCCACAAAAGAGAGCTCTGAAGAAGGGAGCAGAAGGAGCCTGGTATTGTGGCAAATAGACCAAGGGCCCCTGGCAGGTAATACCCTCCTGCTGTTGTTTCTACAGAGAAGCTGGATTTCACCAGCCTGATTTATTCCCACAACCAGTAGCCTTGAAAATATCACACTGGGATGATAAGATTTCTCCTTCAATGCCTTCATCCTTGGGTTTTTGAGCACTGTTTCAGTACCACTAGCCATTTTAAACCACTTCAGGAAGGTCACAATAATTAATAACTACAACTTCCATGAGTGGAAAAGAAATTACAAGAATTATCTCTAGAGAAGATAGAAGACCCTACCTGAAGACCAGAAAAACTGATTCCTATCTTTTTGCAGCAAGATCAGAAAGATAATCTCTGAATTTGAATGCATGCTTCAGCATGTGATTAAGCCCATGTGAGAAGATGGCAGTGGTGTTGCTGCCTATATGGACAATTGATGTTGGCAGGGGAAGGAGGGGACAGACAAAGTTTACAGCAAAATCAGGCATATCCTGTACAGTCTCCTTGGCTCTCAGTGCTCATGGAAGCAGCATTGGCTGAGTTTGGCTCTGGGTTACTGCAACAACACATGGCTGGTGCAATCCCACCCCAGCACTGCTGCAGCAGCCCCCCTGACATGATCTTTGGTGGTGATTTATGAGTGGAGAAGAAGAAGCTGCCAAGAGCTGCCAGTGAGCTGTCATCTCTGTTGCACTTTCATGTCTATAGTTATTGTTTTCTTGCAAACATGGAAACTGAGGGGTCAGTGTAAATTCTCCCCACACCAGACACATGCTCTCATATTATCTTTACTCCCTCACCTTTAAAAGCTGATCTGATTAACTGGACTCTAAAACCACTGGTGTCTATCAGGTAGGTGCTGGTGCCTGGGAGGAAGTCTCAGCTGGATGCAGGTCAAGGCAAGGTGATTTGTGGAATTATCCTTCAGTAAAATAAATAAAGAGTAAAACATGGCAGATGAGCTGTTCTGCAGGAGTGCAGCAGGCATCCATCCTGGGCAGCTTTTGACAGTGTGAGAAGGCTGCAAAGAGTCAGCAACAAATGTCATCAGGGCTCAAGCAGATGGGAGCAGTGATTTGTCCCTGGGACCACCTGAAGGTAGGGCAAAGTAAAGGGATCTGGTAAATAGGAATTATTTTCTGTGGTAGACTGATACCACATTTACTTGCAACTTTCAGCTCATTGCACTTTTATTGAAGTTAAAACAGGAGAAAAGTGCTTAAGTGGCTTCATTAAATCACTGCCAAGAATATTAAGAGCAGAGCTGTATAATGTGGGTATCTATACATACTTTTCCTGGAGGTATTTTCTAGGGCAAAGGGAATCCCATGGATCCCATGAGAGGAGGCTCCTCACCTCCTACCCCACACCTGTGGTGTGCACACATGGTGTTCCCTGGCTTGATCTACTCCTCTAATATCATACTGAAAAAGGAATGTCAAATAAATGCAGTACATATTCATAGGCTGCTTATTAAATGTCAAGGAAAGCCTTTTCACAGCATCCTATACAGACACACACATCTGCAATTATCTTTTTAAATTTTGAATCAAAGCAAATTTGCAGCTTAGCGCTGAGCAGTATAAACATGATTTGATTAGGCACTGCATACCCAGGATGCAAAAGGATTCTTTTGGAAGAACTCAATTGGGATCAGGATTCTGTCTTTCTCTGTGTTATGAAGAGCTTGCCCTCAGCAATGAGAGAGCAGCACACAGGGTCAGATTTTCAGAGCTTCCCCTTCAGTCTGAAACACTGAGTAGATATTGATTGCAAGAGCTGGCGTCTCTGCAGCTCACTGCACCTTGGGTGACACTTTTATTTTCAACTAAAACTCCAGCTCCTGAAGTAGTTTAGGCATCTCAAAATTAGATGGTGAATATTTGTTCTAAATGTCATAAATCTCAAATCTGCCGCTGGATCCTGAGACCTGTGGGGTGGCAATGCTGAGTGCTGGTGTTCACATCACACATCATTTGTGATGGTTCTTGCATGGACAACTCCTTCTCCACGGTGATGCCACAACAACAGAGAGGGCAGGAGAGCCCAGAGGAATTTTGCAATGACTTTGTCCATCATTAAGGTCAGGGCTCTGTCTTCAAGAGCTATATGGCAGGTGAACCCAGTGTGGTTTGGGGAGACTGAGCACACAAATATCTCAGAAGTCCTGTAGAGAGATGCAGCACTATGTAAATGTTTAATGCTTGCTAGCATTAAATATATTCTTATAGGTGGAACATTTGTTTTCAACAAACATCACACACTTAAAGTTGTTGTGATGGTGGATATATAAACAATAAATCCGAGCTAATAAACCTGTCTGTAAATGGCTTTCTTCTCACCAGCTTTCCATGTACTCTAAAGGCGAACATCAGGAACAGAGTGTTCTGGCAGGCTGCAGAGTCCAAGAAAATCAACAAACAATATAAACAAGCATTAATAGGCTCATTACAGCTGTTCCAGAGCAAGATTCCACTACCTGACTGGTGTCTCTAAGCACTTTTTTCATTATGTCCTAAAGAAAAAAACTCTTGGAGTCAGTGCTGCCTTTAAAGCTGAGGGTTTGGTCATGCTTCTGCTTGAGCAGCACCAAGTCAAAGATGAAAGAGAACAGCTGGCAAAAGTGGTGTGTAGGTGACAGGTTGCAGACAGACATGCCATGATTTCCTTCCTCTTTCCAGAAGGGAGCATCCCATTGGAACACCAATGATTCTTTTTTCCTGTTAAAAGTCACAGGACCCTGAAAAACTGCAGTCAGTTTCACTCAGCAAGCAGCACAACAACATACCAGTGTCACAGGTACTCTGTGACACTGTCTTGCCTCTGTTGTCACCTGCTGCCTGTTTTTAAAAGGGCCTGGCAGTAACTACTTATGTAGGAGGAACAGCATACTGAGGAGCTGCAAGTGATAATTCCACTGTAAAACCTCTGCCGTGTGTGTTAAGTGGAAATCCATCACTCAAGGAGGCTGAAACTACAGGTGACAGATGACAGTGCAGAACTTCTCAGACACCGGGCATGTGTTCTGGAACACATTCTGGAACACATATAAACTGTCTGAAAGAGGAGGACAGGTGAGAAACAGCAAGGACTGGAAGCAGAGCACACAGCAACAGATCACAGTACAAAGGTTATTGGTATTTCCATCTGTGCAGACACATTGACCCACACTGTCACACAGAGTCACCATCAGATCAAAACAACTTCCACATTCTGTGTGGATTGTGGGCAGAAGACACCAGTTAGGGATAATTATCCCTTTTTAATGCTGCGGAGTTATTATTATGAGTTTTCATATGATGTCCATGGTTCTGTCTGTGTTGGTTATTGGTTGGCTGTCCATGTGGTGCTGGGTTACATTCAGCCCCAGTGCTCTTGGCTGTGGGTTTAAGTCTGTTAATAATCACAATACTGGTCAATACAGCTATTTCCATGCCTCCGTATAACAAGTGTTTTCATTCCCTGGGGACTGAAGTTACTTGGACTTTCTTCATTTCACTCAACAACTAAAGGGCAAAATCCATGGAGAGCAATTCAGTCTTTGCTGACATATTGCATCCTCTTTTAATGCCACAGAGGGGTATAATGCTTCACTAAGAGTCCAGGGAGCTGCATCACCATGGCAAAGCAGAACAGCTCATCTGCAGGAAGAAGCAGAGCAAAACAGCACAAAGTGCAACAGTTCCTTAAATCTCCTTTGTAATTACTGAATTTGTTAAGCAGAGCCCAGTAATATGTTTTTTCCACTATGAAATATAACCTAGTGCAAGCTGGGCTTTGGGAAAGGTAAGTTTTTCAGAGGGGAAGAAATGGAATTAAGTTCTTTGAAAGTAGAAAAAGACATCAGTTTCTGCCCTTAAATTTCCCATGCTGTGGCTTTTAAGTTTATAAGATGGTGCTATCAAAGCTGTAATTTTCCTTATAGTCCTTTGAAGGACACACTTCTCCTTGTACTTCTGCTCCTCTTTTTTTCTTAGCCCATGCATGGAGAAGATGCTTAATATAGAAACTTCCCTCAGTACTGGCTAGCATGGCTGCTTGTAGCTTGTGTCTGGAGGGTGGGTGATGAATTTCTAAAGCGCTGTGCAAGTGAAGGTTAAACAATTAATAACATCCACCAGAACACCTAAATAAATGATTGAACTAGCCTGAAGGATTGATGATGGTGTCCAAGCAGTTTCATTAGGAGTGCTACAAGAAGTGGCTGGTAGTCAGCAGTTACATCCAGCATGCTGCATGAGAAAAAAACAGACTTGAAAAGTTGCTATTCCTTATTTATTTATTTATTTATTTATAAACTGCAATACTTCTGCATCACTTCAGCAGTTACCAAGCAGTGCTGCTGCTAAACTGGACATGCAAATTCCCATTTCAGTTTCAACACATTGAGTAGGTTTCAGTACAATAGTAAAAAATGTTTTGTTTCAGCTTTGTTTTCTCAATTAGTATCTTCCAATTATTTTATTAGTTGATAAATAATTCATTTTGCCTTCCTAGCCAAAAAGTACCAACCCACTTTCCTCAAAATTGGCAGTTTCTTGCAAAATACTTAAATTTAAATGGAATAATACTTAAATTTAAACGGAATAAATTTACAAATCTGTCAGCTCCCAGAGGCTTCTAGTCTCACAAAATCACACACAGACGTTTTTATTTTGGAGGGGAGGCAGGGTACATTTTTCTTCATTGTTCAGAGGCACTAGCATGAAGTTTCCACTCTTATTTGGTATTATCCCTGCAAGCACTGTCACACTATGCCTCCATGGGATGCTCAGCTGTTCCAGCTTCAGGCTGACACCCAGTGACTCAGTTCTCCAGAGCCATTCCACATGTATCACCACATCTCTTGCCTTCCTTTTTTCTCACTGATCCAACTATTGAGCTCAATTTAACCCTTATGCCTTTCTTGGTTCTGAGATAAAATCCCTTGCTCTCATAATGGTTTTATAATGGCTTTGTAAATAGTTTATAATTTTAAATTACCTGCAGAGAGAAGCACAGCATCTCCAGCCCCTGGGCAGGTCTTGTTCTCTTGCCATCCTATTGATCACAAGTGACTGATGCTCCTGGGGTTCACACAGCTCAAGTTCACTGATGAAGGTGAGCAAGTTTATTGGGAGGGATGATGTCTCTTTCATGTAATCATATGATATCACCAGATAAACAGAGGAGTTTTCAATCACAAAAACCTTTCTCCAGGTGAGCACATGATCCAGAGCTCGGCCACTTTGATCATCTATATCAGCTATCCTAGAAAGAGATATTTGCCCTCCTTGTAAAGCCTTTTCTATTATTATGGGGTCATCACAGCTGTAATGGTGCTTCCAAGGGCTTGATAATATTGCCATTGCAGCAGGAATGCAAACAAATGGACATTTGATGGAGTTTGCATTTGATCAATGTGCATTTCATGTATTTCACTACCTTACAGCAAAACAAATCCAAGCAGTTAGTTTACAAATGTGTTCTTCTACCAAACTTCTGTCTCCAAGATCAAGATAAATACTTCTTTTAATATCTAGCCTTTATTATATTTTCTGTTCCACGGAAGCAGAAATGCAGTTTGCAATAAAAAAACTCCTTGGTATGGCAGGAGAGGAAATGAAGCCATGTATCAGTCACTGCTGATTGAGAGGGGAAGGGTCACATTAGGACATGTTGGGATGTTGATTGCAAAGGAACTTTGGGGAACTTACTAGTGAGCAAACTGCTTTATTTCCTCTCCAGAGTGGTGCTATGACCTCACACTCATGCAAGGAATAGGCAAGTCAAAGAGTACAGAGGGAAATGAGAGCTGCTGCTCATGCTGCAGACAGCATCTTAGAGGATTTAGAGACTGTGGACACAAAAGATATTACTTTTAATACCCTCAGTACTGTTTTCAATATCCTGAATGGATTACATACTGTGCTCTGCTCTCTGTCAGAAAGATGGAGGTATTTGGGAGGCCAAGGAAAGCAGTCTTCAGCCAACAAGAGCTGGTGAGTCTGGGAAGTTGATTACATACCCATCACTGCTTTCTCTGAACAGAGAGGGGAAAGAGCCAGAGGGAAAGCAGCAGGAAACAAGCAGGTAAGAAGCACAAGTTGAAAACCACACTGAATCAAAGGCAAAGATCCCAGTGTAGCCAGGGAGATGGGAATCTCATTCTCATTCAGTCCTGGCAGAGTCAGAAATGGGAAAGATGGATTTGCTGTGTTTGAAACTGCTAAGAAGTGATTTAAATATGCCCCAGACCACAGCTCCTCCAGGTTCTCCCCTTAGGTGATATGAGCTGGAACTGTCAAGCCTCCTAGCTAGAGGATGATAGAAGAGTATGGCTGTGTTTTGGTTCTTCTCTTTTTCTCTTGGTGCAGGCTGTGTTTTGGTTCTTCTCTTTTTCTCTTGGTGCACTTCAGTCAAGTCTGTAGGGTCCCTCCTGCAGGCTTAGAGCACAACACTGCACTCAAATGTAGGACTTCCAGGGCTACAGCAACATTCAGGTTTGAACTCTGGAGTGAGTTACTACAGCAGTGCTTTGTGGATGCCCTTTACCCAGGTGACAGAGCAGAACTTCACTGCAGGCAAACCAAAGCTGGTTTACTTCATATCCCAGTACCCTGGAGCACACACACCAACTGGAACCCCAGCCCAGCCAGCACACTCTAACTCCTGACCCATCAGTTCAGATTTCTCTCCAACCTGGGCTACTGGCTCCAGTCTGCCTGTCTCCAAGCAGGGCTAGAAACCACCATCACGGGAAAAATCAAGCTTCTCTCCTTTTATTTCTCCTTTGGATATATTCTATTTATGCTTTTAACAGACCAAACTGAAATCTGAGGTTTGAAATACTCATGTATTTTCCTTCAGATGGTTCCTCCTGGGAAGACTGCCTTTGCCTGGTCCCTTGCCTGGTGTATCACTGAGCTCCCCTTTCTTTCTCTGCTCCAGCCTGGCCTCTGGAAGGATGATGGGCTACAGTTGTTTTGGGCCCCATTGGTTAACCCTGACTTCCCAAACATAGCTGAAACACCCATCTTCTCTGACAAAGCCATTTCTCTGTCTTCTCTCACAAAGTCTCTTTGTACAGCAGGCAGGGACTATAGGACAGAGTTGCTGTCTATACAAAGATGCAAGTATAAGATTTAAATGTCACATTCCAAAGGCCAAAAGTCCAAATACCTCAGTGGAAACAGTAAGGTGGTATCATTGCTTAGCAAGTTATTTTCATTATCCAGAAAAAGAGAAAGAAATGTGCAATTTCCCACAAGGAAGATCTACAACTCAAGACCCTGGGCTGAATGTAATGAAGTGAGGATCAGTCTTTTAAAGTCATAGAGAGCAGGGAGGGAAACTTCCATTTCATGTTCATTCTCTTTTGATGAAGCTACCTCATATAGAAGTGTTTCAGCTGACATGCTAACAAAGGTTGACCTCTTCAGCTTAAAATAAGGTGGTTTTGTTTTCGGTTTTCTTTCTCTTTTAGGCACAGCTTGCTATGAGGAAACATCCTAGGTAGTCCCTCTCAAAGATGCATCCAATCTGTCTGATCTGAGGCACCCTGTCACTACCATGCTTTCTCCCTGCCAGACACAGCTTGGTCTCCCTTTGAATAAATGCTGCTTGAGGACCAATTAAATGCACCACACTGAGAAGGGTGGGAATATTTCTGCAAGCATCACTCGCTCCTCACAACTGTCTGCATATACACACTGTAGGTTAAAATTCCCTTGGCAGAGCCCCAAGCATCTCCAGAGGGCTCAATTGCTCTCCTCTTGTCTTCCTCCAGGGAAAGCTTCTACATCCCAGAGGAAGATTTTGAAGCATGCATTTCCCTCAAGAGGGGTCTGTTGCATTTCAGAGACACTGGCTTGTTTTTTTCAAGAAAAGAAAGGCACTTTGCTAACATACCTGCCTGTCTCTAGCATAACCTGGTCCACACTGGAGATACACAGATCATATTCCCTATTCTGAACAGTCAGGATGGGCAGCAAGTTCATGGTTATGACACTGAAAGTTTCATTATAAGCAATAGAATAAAAATAGTTTGGTAGGCATCACTTGTGTCAGAAATACTAGTCGAGGGCTCTTACATGCCACAGTACTAGCCAGGCTCAGAGATGTTTGGGCACTGTAACAACTAGAAGTAGTTGTTCTTAAACACTAGCACAGATTCTGAAGATTTAAGACAGGAACAACAAGAGCCTGTAGCCTACAATGCTTCCTGCTGAATGAATCCATTCTGGAATGGAATGGAGTAATTTTGGAGATGGTCTCTTGCAATCTCACAGCCCTACAGGTAAAACAAAATACATGATATACAACTTATACATCTGAAATACAACTTCTTAATTTTTAATCACTCTTCAATAAAAACTCCAGGAAAAGTTACCTCTATGAAGCCCTGGAGTCATTTGTAAAGGTTTGTTGTCTGAGGGGTCAGCCTGTGAGTCTCTTTCCTTGTTTCATTTGTGTCCATTCTTTCCTTGGCTCCACTGCTTTGCAGTTTTATTCTTGCTGCGAGCCACACAGGACAGGCACAAGGGGAAAGGGATGGGCTCTGAGTGGCTGTCAAAAACTTTGAACATATCTAACCTGGGTTTTAACCCCTGCTTCCACTCCCAGCGCCAAATTTCATTTCCATCCACAGAAAGGGTAGTTCCTACCTAACACACACTGCTCTACATAATCTCCTCGTACCCTGCAAAGCATCACCACGTTTATATGTCAAATATAAACATCAACAGAGCTGTCTTCTTTTGCCTTGAGGTAGGGCAAACTTGCTGTACGGAGTTTTGAAAACGTGTGATGAATTTTTAATAGTAGAGCTGAGTAAAGATTAAAGTTGCACAACCTTCCTAAACCCATCTGTTCCGATGCTCATCTGCTTCAGTCTGATGTTTTACACATCGTGAAGAGTGCAGTTCCTTTTTATTCAGGAGAAGCTCAAGTTGAAACTAGCAAGAGATGTGAAAGGCAGTATGAAAAGCTCCTTTAAATGCACCAGTGGCAGAAAGGTAAAGAAAGAAAACCTCACTGCCATGAATATCTACCAGGAAAGAAGAGAAGACAAAAGCCTGGAGGTGCATGCAGATGAAATTAAGAGTCAACAGCCATTTATGAAACAAAAGACAAACTGATTATATATGAGAATTGTTTAGCTATTACTTTGAGGGTAGCAGAACACAGAAACAGGATTCCCACAAAGGTTGTGGCATCTCCATCCTTTGAGATACCAAAAACTTAACTAAAGCTCCAGAGGTCTCTTCCAGCTGCACTTCTGCAATTCTGTTCTGCAATTCCACTTTACAACTCACAAGAAAGCTGCAGGGTACTGAGTGGAGACCATTCCTCCCTGACTTCCATCAGACCCCTAACTGATGGAATGCTGCTGCTATTACAGGTATGTTCTTTATTTCTCTTTAAATAACTTCTGTATCAGCAGATTTTCTACAAAGAATGCAAGCTTTTATTATGGACCTCATGCTTCTGCAAGCAACTAAACAGCAACATGAAAGGCATTAATTTTTGCCCCAACTACAGGAGACAGGATCAAATAAACACTGAAGTCTAATAACGTTCCCACTAAAGGAAAAGCATGTTCATAACAGCTATCTAGTATCAGCATATTTCACCAAATCCCTTTCTCTATCCCTAATCACATGCACAATAACATCTGTGCAGGCCAGTTGGCTCTGGACAGCTCCTGTGGTTCTTGAAAGACTATTTCTTGGCAGGTTCTGTTTTTTACTCCAATTGAAAGGTTAATCAAATCAGTCATACTTGTATGTTGGCTAAATAAACACACTGTCTCCACTGATGATGAAACAGATGCATTAACACTCACATTTCCCACAGGGTTCATTTGTTCCATGATTGTATTTGGTTTCCTTCAAGCTTCTCTATGCAGTATCTGTCAGGATTTTGGAGTTTTCATAAGGAAATTTACCTTTCAGATTCTCTTGCATTCACATGTCTCTTAACTCTAGTAGTCTTTGGCAAAGGTGTTCTACATCCTCAACACTGTTCAACTATGGAAAACATGGAAGTTAAATCTTCAAAAAGCTGAAACCTCTTATTGAACCTTAAATGCACTGTCAAGTCTGGCAGCTTTCTGCTGAAGAGGCAGAGCCCACCAACACATTCAAACCTGCTTCCTCTCTGCCTCTCCTCCCTCAGTGCTATGTTCCATTCTGTGCAAGCTGTTTTATATTTGTTAAGCTTTTGGAACCCAATCATGTGAATTATGTCCTGTGTTTGATTTTGTGCAGTTGAACAGCACCTGTTAATAACTTTTTTTTTTTTTTAAAAAAAGCAGTGTTTCCATCTTTTGCGTGGCATACAGAAGATATACTGAATACACAACAAGTAGAAAGGATTTATTAAAGTTCAGAAGTTCTGTGGATCACAACATGTTCAGAAGTCCAAAAGCTACAACATGCTGGTATTTGTTTTAACAGAAAAGGCACACAAGAATTTTCTGCAACCTGGTAACTAGTGTAATGAAGAAAGTCTCAAACCATACAGAGATTAACACAAATTTAATTTCAATATCATACAGTCTGAAGTGTAACTGAAGTTTTCTCATTTAAAAAAACAGTAGTTATTCAATGCATTACTGAAGTTCTTTAAGTTGGGATTAATCTCACCTATTTTCTGTCTTGTAAAAGACATTTTTAACTAAACTAGTTTGCTAAGATGTTGAGAGATACACACTCTTTAGAGGTCTTTAACTAAGACCCTGTCCAGAGATAATCTCTCCTTCCACTTACAGTAAAGGCAGACCAGACTTGACAGGTTTATGTGTCTGAACAATTTTAAGTCACTCACACAACAACATAACAGGCAACAATCAACTCCCACTGCTGTCCCTCCTGTTTATTAAGTTTAAGCACAAAGTCACCTCAATGACTTCCAACCTTAGGTCTCTACATTAATCTATCTCATTAATCTACATTCATCTATCTCATAGTGAAGGGCAAACCCTAGTATGGAGAGCTGAACATCACACTAAGACAAATCACACAACTGCCATTGTAAGTAAATGGCATTGGGGGAAAATGCCACTTTCTCCTACCCTGTACCATACGTTTTTAAACTCCAATTCACCAAAAATCATCTCAAGCTATTCTCATCTCCTGCGTTTTGTTACCTTATCAAAAGTCACACCAAGAGAACTTTTACCCTTCTTGCCACCACAGAGCCCGTTACTGCTGGTAACAGGAACTCAGAGCCAGCAATAACTGGTAAGTGACCTCCATGGGACTTCACATCTTGAAAGTTATTCCCACTGCTCATACAGTTTGAATCTGTCATTTGTTTAGGCACTTTATGAAACTAAGACATAGGAAGGCAGTATCCAGTGGATTTACATTTTAAGCCACAGCATAAAACAGAAATTTAAGAAAAGGAATTTCCCTGTAGAAACTTTTGCATAAGCTAAAACCACCAGCTTACCTCAGTTTAATGATACTCTCATTATAAAAGCTTCTCTGTAAAATGGTGCTGCATAAAAATACACAATGTTTGGGAAAAAATAGCATGCTAAGCTAGTTTAAAGTATTGTTTAAAGTCTTTTTTTATCTTCTATTTGGAATTGTTCACAAGGTACTATAAGAGGCTTGGCAGTACATAGGTAAGTGAACACCTGAAATCCCTAGCAAGAGTCTAATGGCTTGCTGATCAAAGAATAAATGCTTTTAGGAATACTTTTTCACCTAGTAGAAAATAGTCAGATTATTAGAACTGTGTATTAGAAAATTCAACTGAGTATAGATTTGGAAAACTCTTTTTTAATATTTATTTAGTAAAACTCACTGCACAAACAAAAGTTATCACAACAGTGTAATATGTATGTTTGATAGTTTCTCCTTCCTTCAAGCTTTTTCATCTTCGTTGCAGTAAAAACGTGTATATACATTTACAACAATTTCCCTCAAATGCACTGGGATCTCATATATTAAAACATACCTGATAAAATAAGCTTAAAATAATTTTACATTGCTTGGAAAAAGATTTGAGTAATTTACTCTTACCAGAGTGCCACTGTTGCACAGTATTAAAAAAAAATGAACCACCACTAAAATATAGAGTAAAACATTTAAAAGTACATTTATTTAAAATGTGGGCAAAATATCAATATAAAAGAAAATAGAGTATAAGAAATAAAAATAAAGTACAAAACATTTTCATCTTCAACATCCATAATTTAATAGATAGCAAGCCCTTTTATTTTTACATCCAAATTACACTTTTGGCTGAAGTACCATCATTTACGTTAAAATGCTTAAAAACTGGCTAATCATGATAGCTAAAGTGGACTCTTTTAAAATGGTAGTATAATACAAAACATAGTAAATTATGTTTCAGGATAATAAAATTACACATCCTAAAAAAGATGCAGTTTATTTTTGCTTTCCTGCTTTAAACTGCTCATCATCTCTAGGAAAACAGCTGGAAAACAGCATCCACAGGAAGTTTTAGTTGCTTTGTACAATGGCTGAACAGCTAGATTTGATGCTCCAAGGATTCCGAAGCAGTAAGGCATTTTAGTATCCATCAAGTAAATTTATATGTATGTATGTTAAGGAAGAACAACTTTTAAAAGTTACTGCAAAATTAAACTTGTATAAAAAACACGCATAAAGACAAAACCTTTACTGATCCCTCAACTGTATTTATCACACAGAGAGCTTAAAATCTTCTTTAGCAAAAAGCTGTTTTTCTCATCTGCAAGCAATTTATGACAAGTATTTTCCCTAGTGACAGGTATTTTTCCTGTTGCTTGATATTCTGCTAGTTACTTTCTGACAACCTTCACTCCCACTGAGCAAAAATTCGTTTGAGCTAAGCAAGCTTAGCTAGTTTCTGGGTGTTAAATTACCCTATCAGGTAAATATTGCACATTCTAAAAATTAGTAATAATTAGTTTCTAATTAAGAAAAACTTGTAGTACACCACACTTCTCTAAGCAGCAAACAGCCTCTACACAAAAAGGATATGATTCATAATCCAGTGTTTGAGTAAGTACCCCGGTCAGGACAAACTCAGCATTATGGACATCTGAGAATATCAAGAACATGCATGTTGTTTACAGCCTTCGAGGACGTTTCCCCTCGTTCTGCATGAGCATCAGGAGGGGCCATTTGAGCCCTCCTGCTCTTCAGGCAAAGACGTAAGGGAGTACTACCCCACCGCTAGCAGGGCCCTGCTGCTGGCCATCACACACACCAATCACAGACATCCCTGTGCACATCCCTTAACACACACAGCATCTTGGGGTTCTACAATCAAGTAAAAATACCTGAAGTGAAAAGAACCAACTCTCCAGATAACTGAATGAATACTGAGACAGTAATCTTGCCTCATGCAGGACTGAAGCCCCAAGTCCAAGCTTACCCTTCCAGAGACTTACAGTGAGCTGGCTATAAAATACCCCTCTTAGAAATACCTAGCGACTAGCTGGCTCAGATTTCTCCATGATCTGCAAGACAGACCACGTGTTCCTCTATTACCTGAAAGCTTCAAAAGATACCTGCACTTGTAAAACAGTAATTTTTTTTAAAAAAATTCAAAATATCAGCTACACTGTTCAAACTACATTGATAGCTTATACATACCTATGCCTCTTGCGAAATATTCTCGACATAAATGAAGGTCATTTTCACAGGAAATCAAGATTATTTCTGGCAAACTCTAAAGGAAAGAAACTAATTGTAAGCTCAGAATAACACAGCAATATTTTACCAGTAAATTTTAGTAAGAAACACTCTACACACTTTATTCTGCTTATGCTCCATGAGTTTTCTAAAAGATGGTTGTTTAGATAATACTTTTCCTCCTGCACATTCCACAATAGCTTTCATGGTGGAAAGACTGGGACAAATTCCAGGTGTAATGTAAAAATATTTGCCCTAAAAAGAAAAGAAAGAATAAGAAAAAAACATTCTTTTGTTAATTGATTTCTGCAACACATCAAGTTTCATTATCATGCCACTCTTCTCTTACACCATAATGGGGCTGGCTTTGTAAGATGGTGTTAGATGTCAGAGTTTACAGGATCCAGTGTCTCAGAGGAGGCTTAGATCCAGCCCAGCAATGCTTAAGAAGGAAGTAGACAAAGTAAAAAATAAAATCTCTAACAGTTTATATGCTAGCCTGTTTTATTCCTTTGGCTAGAAAAGCTGTGGTCCCAATGGTGAAAAAACATAGGTTGAAAAGTTACCAAGTATTTAAACATTTAAAGGAACATTTAAACTTCCTTTTAAACTACATACCTTGAAGAGTGGAGCTACTTGTGCTCTCTTTAGAGACTCCTCTAAACTAAAGCAGAATAGCACCTCAGCTTCAGCATCTCTAAGCACAAAGTTCTGCTCATCTGAAAAAGAAAGACTGAAGATGTCACACATGAAAGGCAAAACCATCCATGCAACCCAGGATCTAATCTAAGAATATACTGGTGGCAGAGTGACTCTGAAAGGTACCCATTAATACCTAATTTTAACATTATTATAATACTGCTTTTTATTAGGCATCTTACAAGGATGACCCATGATTATTTGAAAAATAAAACTGTTTTACATTTGTGTGTCTACTAACAACCATTTTCCTGTGAAGTTCCTTTTTCTAACTTATTGGAACATGTGAAATTTTATTTGTTGATTCTCTATAAAAAAATGAGCAGAACATTTAAGTTAAATTTCAAATCACTGTAACGGCCTACGAGAGACCAAAACCCATCTTCAGCTCCTCACACAGCCTTAACAGAATGAACTTGCTATCTGTTTCACTTATCCTGTTACTCAGGTTTTTTGGGGTATTTTTGTTAGGGATGGATTTTGTCTTAACTTCATCTTTCCCCAAAAAGCTAAGTCAAATGTATTTCTCAATCAGATTTAACTTAAAACACTTCAAGTTTAAAGAATAATAATAATAAAAAAATATGGAGAACAAACTGCTCTTTCCAAGGACAATTTTGACAACCTTCATGAGATGGTGTTACTATTCTTCTTCCATAAGACAACCAGTGGGACAATTTTTCTAAACAACTGCCATATTTTCTGTCACTGTTGGCAGAGAACTAATAAAAAATAGTAATTTCTTCTTATGATAGCTTTAATTAACAATACCAACATAACCTTCTATGTCAACCTAGCGTTTGACCATTACCTGAGTTATGAACTATGCTGGTCAGATTTGCTGTAGACTTGAAATCTCTGCTTTCAAAACTGAACTATTTAGGAAACTGGGAAGAGACACTGAAGTCAGAACTACAAATATTCATGTTATCCTCACATACTAAAATCAGCAAACCTTATGTTTACTCTAGGAGTTGGTATTGGTTTAACTTACCAACAAACTTCTGGCATTTGAAGCACTCTTCTAACCACTCTGGAGTTACTATGTGCTTTACTACAGAAATTGCTGTCAGGAACTTGACAGTTCGGGTCACTTTACTGGCAACTAGATGGGTGCATTTCTGGGCAGATTCTGCTACTTCACCTCCAAGGATATACAGTTTCTGAAAGTTGTACAAAACACAAATCAAAATGGAACAGTCCTTTTAAAATTAGGGGGGGGCGAAATGAAGATTCATAACATCATAAATTAAAATAAAGCTAAGTAGGTAATAAAACAGCAAGTAAAAGAGACTTCTGTGTTAAAAGTAATTCCTAAAGCTAATTAATTTTGACAGAATTTACAGCCATTGAAAATAATTTATTTCCAGGCATAAATCTCATCTGGAAATACTGAAAGCTACATTTAATTTCCGCAGTATTTTTGTTTGGGGTTATTTTTTTTAAGCAAGGAAGTAACTGCAAGATAGAAATCAAAATCTTTTAGTGTGAAATATACTATTAAATTTAAGTATGAAATTCAATACTTTTGGTTTTTTCCTATGGAAGGTATAATATGCAAAAATCAAGTATAAAACACGATTTTACTACTCTGTTCTTCAAAAGAAAAGCATCTCATGAAAAACATGTATGCTTTAAAAGCATTATTTCCACTTGTACTTTTCCTGATACTAAGCAACTATCCTGATATCCACAGAACCTCTTGGGCATGCAAGAAAAAATGACTACCCTTCCATCTCAAGAAGAGAAATACCCAGCCTCAGATAGGTAACCAAACTCTGAATGGTCTGATGGTACCATCACTGCCAAATTTAGATTAAACTTCACCAGCCTTGAGGCTGAAGTTAATTTTTTTCTATTTGTAAGTCACAGCTTTTACCAAACAGATTCTCTGTATAATTAAGCCAGTACCAACATGACAGAAAATGAGGAGCAGAGACTGGAATTGTGTGAGACATCCTAAAAAGTATTTTATGCTCAAAAAAATATATCAAGTGTCAAATGCAAACATTGCAAGGGTAAAAACCTCAAAAATCCTGCAACTTTAGAAAAAGTTTAGGTATACTGAAGAAGATAGTAGATATTTTTGAGCACATCAAAGTGTGGTGTGGACTCAAACTAGGCCTCATTTCCTTTTGATTATCTGCAGAAGGCACCAGTGGCAAGATCTTCCATGGACTCCTGAGTTCAGCAACTAAAAAACCTTGTGCTTCAAACCTCATCCAACACGTGAAAAATAACAAACAAAAACTTCTGTAGGAACAAATATTTAATCATTTTTACAGTTCAAGGAATTATTTGATTTTTATACTGATAGAATGAAGTTCTAAATTACTTAAGTTCTGGGACAGCTTTGTTATGGAACAGAACAAAAACTCCATGGGAACTTAATATCCCACATGTGCCATGAAGCTTTGTCACCAGCTTTCTTTGAAGCACTTGGCATTACAGATAGCAACAGCACTAGAAGAAGCTTGGGTCTTATTCAGTACAACCATCACTATTCTCACCTAAATTTAGTTATCAAGTTTGCTGATTTAAAAACAAACACGGAAGATTTCTTGCTATTTAAAATAATCATATGGAAAGAAAAAAGAAGTAGCATCTAAGTATGAAGTAGTTAACTGAAGCCAAACAGTACCAAATAAAACTCATCTCACATAGAACTATAACCTAAGCTTAGCCCCAATAAGTATGGGGTTTTATCCACTTACTGTATGCTAATTAAGTCAAGAGCAATCAAGAGCAAAAATTCAGCATCAAGAAAAAAATTCATCAGGTATTTCAATGTAGTTCACAAGACAGGAGCATGAAAGTCACCTTAATGTACTGCTGAACTTGCATAGGTTCAAATCCTGTGAAGAGCACCATTGGCGTCAGTTCTGGTGTGAGTTTTTTAGTAGGTGGTGGTAGGTCTTCAATCCTACAAGACACAAGAATCACAGCTGCATGCGAAGTTTGGGCCCAAAGTTGTTATTTTAAACTTAGATAAGCACACTCTTGCAATTTTTCCCAATGGAAGTACTCAGGTTAATGAGAGTTAGGCATGATCAGCCTTCTGAAGAAAAAAATTCCTGTGCTGAGAACAGAACCTATTCTCCTGTTTCTTTGCTCTCTGATTTCTCTTACTGCTTCAGTCTCTAGCTATTATTTTATTTCTGCCAGTTGGCAAGCTGGCAATATGTAAAAAACATTTCTAGCTACTTCAATTTGCAGAGCACAGGATGAACCTTTTTCTCTAAAAAGGTAAATTAAGGACTACAAGCACAGCTTGCTTGCTATTCTTACCTTGCTCTTTTGGAAGATGGCTGAAGACTGGATTCATTTTGCTTTGGTTTCAAAGGCAACCTTACACCCTGAAATTAGATCAGGTACATATTTATATTTGAATTAATCAGGGAAACCAATTTCTGAAAAGATGAAAACTATACAATGACACTCTGAGACTATATTAAGAAAATTAAATGAAAGTGAAAAAGATGTGCTACTGATGAATGCATACTGGTGTACCTGCTGCTTACACAACTGACCCAAAAACAAAGCTAAGCATTAACCAAAGCTTCTCCATGAAATTATGTAATCATTTATGTAGACACCAAATAAAATATCATGGGACCTTTTTTCCCTTTAAATAAAGCTGATAATCATCAATGGAAATTCCAATTTATTAAATGAGAGACTGAAAAACCTTCCCATTTATTAAATGCATGAAGACAATATTCTTCCAAGTGCATAAATATCAACAGAAAATACAGGCACCTGCATTTTAAACAGTCAGGTTCCTTGACTACATGAACAGAAGCTCCAGTGCTTGCTCAGGTACTCACTGGACAGACACTGCCGCCTCCCCAGTACTAGATCAGCCATTAGAGCATTTGTGCTGGAGTAGAGAAACATAGCTTTTACTTAGAAATATTCAGAAATGTAGCTTTCATTTGTAATTTGATTTTGTGTATAACAGTGCAGATTAATAGTTCTGCAAAATATTATTTCTCAGAAAAAAATAGAGAGCACACTAGCAGGAAGTACAGCCAGGAGGTACAATACAGGTCTGTGTAAGTCCCTCTGGCATATTCCTCATCCTATATACACGTGCTCACACATCAGAAACACTAAAGGGTAATCTTATAAAAACAGCTGCATTTATACACTAATTCAACATACCATTAGAAGTTCGGGTGATACTTTTAATGGGACTCTCCAAGCATCTAGGAAATTTAGAACATAACAAAAATGAGACCACTGCAAAGCTACTTGTAAAAGAAGACACATGCTTCTGTTGATTAAGTAAGTACATATATAACTACTACACAACACAGGATGATTTTGGCACTAAAAGTCTTACCCAAAAGGTTTAGAACTAGATGTTGGCTAGGAGAAAGTGGATCTTGAAGATTGAATACTGTATACCGGCTGTGCTGTATCTGCCGCAAAGCTTCAAAATTTCCCAGCAGTATGTCACAGAGCCACTGAGCATTTACACATGGTATTCTCCACTCCTTTGCTTTCTCATACTTCAAGCCACTGGGCCTTATTGTTCAGAGATGAAGAAATTATATTTCAATAAAATAGGTAAAATATCAATTTCTAATAATAAACAGAAAATACCTATATCTTTGGGCTAGCCTATTGTCTATTTCAACTGTGACACGGTAGATACTCTGAAAAAATACCTTTGCTTTACATGCTAGAATAAGTCAATTAGGGGTGAATTTCTAACCCCAAGGAATCAAGTTAGAGTTGAATTTTACTTAATTGTCCTTCCCCCCAAATTTTAAAACAAGTATTTAAACAAAGATTTTTTTTTTTACTTAATGTTACAGTCAGCATCATTTATAAAATACTGTAAAACAAGGAAATTGAAAATTTCTTTAGTAATCTTTACTGTCTTTAGAAGGCAAAATTTATCACATATCAGTGTGCAGTAGTCGAGTTCAAGAAACTTCATCACTAAGGTTATTATTAACAGATTAAAAAAAATAACAAAACTAACATTCTTACAATGATAAGTAAATAGCACCTCTCATTAAGAAAATCACTAACTGGCACAGACAACTGAGAATGTGAATACTACACAGATAAACCACTTACTCTTTACAGATGAGAACTGTATTGCTGCGACACAGGTACCCTGTGTATTTGGCACCTGCCAGGTAGGCCATTAGCTTGAGGTCATCTCTGTCACTATCAACAAATCCTGTCACAGATATTATCTACAGGTAGAAGGGGACAGTTACAAATAACTGAACATAAGTGGTACTTACAAAACACTTTTCTGTTATGTTTTTACATTATAATGAAATATATAGTATCATAACTACAACATACAGGCGCTTAAAACTTGACTGGTAGGATGCATAAATTACAATTTAAAAGCAATTTGTTTCTACATAAAATTCCAGGCTGGTAGCACTAGTTCTAACTCAGGAAGAATAATTTTCATTGCAACAGTCAGCTTTTTCTCACTTACAAAGAATACAGTTCTACCATGAAAGAGCTCACAGCTACTTTTCTGCTCACACTTGGCCTACCTCTTTCTTCCTTTGCTGTTTAGACGCAGGGGTCAGAAAAATGTTTATACAGCTTGCCTTACTCTGCTTTTAAGTACCCCCTAAATGCTCTGTTCTACCCTGCCATGAGGCTAAATAAACGGTGCCAGCTGATGCCAGGAGGCAAACTAATTCAGCTTCTTCCTTTCTTATTCTTAGACTTGATAAGTTTTCATTTTTGCTCTTCTAGTTTAGGAAAAGGTAATTACAATTTGTTGATAGCAAACTACATTCATTATAGTATATATTACGTGTTCACATGCATGTTGTCATATTTTATTTTTTCCAAACCTATATTTCTTTCTGTCTTTTAGAACAGAGTAATAGTAAGGCTGTCACCCTGCATGTCTGTATCCAGCACTAATAAATCCAATGCAAGTATATACAATGGCATTTTTATATTGCCCAGTGTATTTCAAGATGCATCTGATTCAACTGGAAGTTTATCTTTCAGCTTCACAAAATTCAACTTCCCTAGTGCTCCTCATTGCACAGGTTATTGGATTTGTGACCTGATTAACAGCACATGGCCTCCTTTCCTGATATTTGCTAGGCATTGACCCAGAGAAAGCATAAACCTCAAAAAATTCACCTCAAAATATTGGGTTTTGGTAAAGAAAGCATATACCAGCAGATACATGGTTAAGTCAAAAACAAGGTGTCTTGGATTCTTGTCATCCTGCAATGTATATAACTCATGTAATCTTTGCACCTCTGTTTCTTAGAGGAATAATTCCCAAACACAGGTGTTAAATCTTCAGAACTCTTAAGACTTGCAAAGCACTCTGAATCCAGCAGTATGCATCTCATAAACACTGGACTTAAGATTCACAGAAGCTTTTGCTCCAAGACAAAAACCCCCCATATATTTTGCTTTGAGTAAGCACTTTCTAGCTATATTTTAACACTTCTCCTGTAATGAGGAAAGCATTCTTTGGATAAAAGCTGCATCTTCTCACATGTTGAGAGCATGGCTTTCCTCCTGGTGGAAATGCCACTGGAAAATGAAGGGCTCGATGAGGTGGTACCATTTTCTTTTTCTTCAAGATCGAGTTCAGCCAATGTGCTGTAATACATCTCTTCCTTTCTCTTAAAGCCTATGAACACAGGCATAAACAGCTTTTAAAAATCAAAATACATCTTTATTTCATTTAAAATTTTCTACACCACAAAGCTTTGATTTTAATTGTTTCTTTTTCTCTACTTTTTCAGCATCCTCCTTCTCATAGCATCTCTCAGTGTTCTCTGGAATAAATCTACTACATACATTATCGAAGTTTGTTATACCATAAGCTACATACCATAAAATAGCACCTAATTAAAAGTTTTAGTTTTATGCTTACAGTCTAAACATGAAGAACATACTAAAAAGTCCTACCTTTCCAGTAATTAAATGAAAGCATGCATGAACAGGCAGTACCAGTTTGCTTACCTGAGCATACATGTTACTGACTTGGCTTTCACAAAGAAGATGTGTACATCTGCCTGTAAGGGTTGGGTCCACTGTCCCACCATGTGCTTGAATGATCTGGTAAGAGAACAAACCTGAAACTTCTAATGTATATAAAAAAAATACTAAATTTCCCTAAAAAACATACAGTCTGAAATTAAAAGTCTACTCTTTATGACACTGCCACCATTAGCATGATTCCACTGCAGAATTACCCCCCGTAAATGGTCTGTTATCTAGCTTAAAAACAGTTTTGGAAAAAAAAAAAAAAAATTAAGTATGCACCTTTTCACTGAACTATAAAAAGTCTTCTCAGAATCAATTTAAAAAAACCCGCAACAAATAAAGATATATAATAAAAATAACCTCATGTTTATTTGTGCAGTATAACTATTAAACAATTTTTCACGAACTATTAAATTCTATCTCGGAAATAAAAACAAGTGCTGTTAAAAATGTCAACAGCTTACTTGATTATGCAAAATTGTAGGGAAAAGTCAACTATAAAATCCATCAGAAGTTTCTGAAGAACACCAAAGTCCTCTCATTTAGGAAAGGATACAATCAGATTTTTCTGAAAAATAGAAGTTGGCAAAAAATAGAAACACTCTATTCATCCACCTTAGTCACTGAGGTGGAAACCTCACAGGCTCCTAAATGCCAAAATTATAAACAGATAAAGATTTTTTTTTATACAACCAAGTTAAAGACAGAGAGCAATGCAATATTACATTTGCTAAACTACAGCTGCCTGATTAAAAGCCTAAATAGTCAGGAAACAGTTATGACTGTAACTTATTTAGCCAACAGTCTGACTAAAGACCTAATTCAAGCAGGCTGCACATCTAAAGTATTTTTGTTGTTTTTTCTGGTCACCTGCAGGTGAGCAATGGTTTTTAGGCTGTAACACAAACATTACTGAAATGGATGCCTGAAGAAAAGTGAACAGTGTTGAAATACTTCCAATCATTTCTTTTACGATTTAGTCACTAAGACATTATTAAGTTATCAGATAGTTTTTTAAAAGTACAGCAGAATCTTACCCTTTTCCAGGTAGCCAACAGCTGTTTGTCAGACATCTGTTCTGGGTAATCAGCAATTGCAAAGACACAGCCCAGCAGGAAATACTCTTCTGGAACTGGAATAGTTTGGCACATAAAAGAACAAAAAATTAAATACTTACAAATCTGAAGAGTTCATCTCAGAACATACTTTCTACACTAATCTTTCCTATATTAAGTTCCCTCTATTTTTAAGTCAATCTTTCTGGCAAAAAAATAACAACCAAAATGTTGAAGTTTACAGACACACCTAAAGGCACAGCTCAGCCCAGGGTTTGTTTTTGTTCTTAGTGTTTTTCTTCTGGAGGAAGGGGCACCATAAGGAAAACCTAAGACAACAATTTATTCTTTTATACAGATCAGCTATGAACAGTCAAAATCCAAAAGCTTTCAGGCCTACTAGCACGGACAGAACTCAAAGTAGAGTATGGCAACTTTCTATCAAAATTGGAAGCCTTATTAATCAGCTAATATTTCCGAAATTTAAGCTGTCTTTCCAGTTGTTACCATCTTTGAAAGCTTCCCCTTTCTCCTCTTCCAAAGGAAAAAATATTTTAATATGTATGGTATGCATAGACTAATGCTGTTCTTAAAGCACAATTTATATGCTAGTGGCATAAATTATGTATTTTGACATGAGAAAGTTCTCAGTGCTTTTGAACTTCTCAGATTTCTGGACAATCTTTAGTTATAATAGAAAACTGTTTGCCTAAAAGCTAGTAAAACAGCCCCTGCCACGGATGGCATTTCTCAGTCTTACAAGCCCATACTGTAAGCATGGCATCATTGTTTGGTATTCCAACCCCCATGCCATTAGCCACTTTTTGCCAGGATCAGAAGGCAATAATTACTAACCCTCTGCTGCTGGATCGTGCCCAAAAAGAGGCTGCTGCTGCAGTTGTTGCTGTTGCTGCTGGTGGTGTTGCTGCTGGGCTACCACTTGATGCTGTAGTACTTGAGATGTCTGAGTTAAGTGTTGTGCTGCCTGATTCTGCATTTGCTGTTGCTGATGCTGTTGGTGCAACCGCTGCAAGTGCTGCTGCTGCAATTGCTGCTGCTGTATTTGCTGCTGTTGATGTTGCAGCTGTTGTTGCTGCAGATTCTGCTGCTGTAGCTGCTGCAATTGCTGCTGCTGTAGCTGCTGCTGCTGCAACTGATGAAGCTGCTGCTGCAAAGCATGCTGCTGCTGGAACTGGAGCTGCTGCTGAGGACGGTGGAGCTGCTGCTGAGGATGTAACTGCTGCTGGGGGAACTGAAGCTGCTGCTGGGGGAACTGGTGCTGCTGATGAACTTGCTGCTGTTGTGAAAACTGATGAGGTTGTTGCTGCTGGAAAGACTGCTGGGAAATCTGGGGTTGCTGCTGCTGCTGTAGCTGCATAAGTTGCTGAGGTTGAAGGTGTAAAAGAGGATGGTGCTGTTGTTGCTGTGCTTGATGTGTCTGCTGTAATAAATGTGTCTCTGGTGTTAGTTTCACTTGACTAAACAGCACCGCATTTGGATGTCCCTGTTGGCTATGATTTACTTGTTGTTCTAAACTTTTTGTAGGTGCTGAAAGTGATTGTAATATCTAGAAAACAAAGATTAATTTTGTGACCTTTTTGTTCTCATTCAGCTTTAAAAATATTTTTAAAACTACTGGGAAAATATAATTCTCAAAGAAAAGAACCCTAATTTAAAAACATTGTGAGCTAAACAAAAACCTTTAACTGTTAAGAGCAAAATGAAGACAGGACTTACACATAGGAAAGCATGGAGCCACACATAGCTCCTAATACAGAGCAACACATATTTTATCAAAATTTAGAATTAAAACCCTTCCCTGTATATTATAGATGGTATCTCCAATAACATTATGACTCTTAACAATATATTAATGATTACACTGATAACTCTATCACCTGTTATCAACTGTAATACTTATTTTACAACCCTGTTGGCCCATTAAGTTAAGTTTAGTTTAAATCTTTTTTGTTTAGCTTAAAAATTTCTAATAATGCCTCTACTAACCAGTGCTATATGAAACATGGGAAATTTATATAACCTTTTGTTTTCTTTTGAAACAGTTCAGGAATATTTAGCTCTAATTTTTAAACAGAATCCCCCAAAAAGTAAATAAAAGAATCCTCTGTTTATCACTAATAGTTTCTTAGGCAAAAACTCCTAACCAACCCATTTAACCAACTTAAGTAGATTTTAGATTTATGCACAGTGCTGAACTACTCTGGAGTTTCATTTCCTTCTTAGATATATAAAATACTGTTAAGGGAAAAATCATTTCACACTAAGCAGACACAAGTTAGCAACTGAGTTTTTAAAGCATAAGAAAAGGGAAAATTAGGCAAATTCCTAGTAGGAAAATTCTATGTATGTATTAAATTTTTAATATAAACTACCTATTCAATATTAGAATAAGCAATAGGAAACTCTAGATTTGCCATTCATAGTCTTATAAACATTAAATCAGCTTTGTTGAATCCTGCAAACCTTTTCTTCACCCTCATTATTTAATCACATACAGTGCAAATTTCAGTGATGTGCTTCCATGAGAGGTGTAGCAAAGCACATCACTAAAACACAAAGCCAACTGTATCCTCTCAATGAGACATCCATCAACTCTTCATCAGAGGTGCCTCAAGTGTTTTTGTTCCAATGCACTTCAAAACATCTCCACTTTGATCTAAGTAATTTTAATGCTGTTGGTACAGCACACATTTATAAGCATCACTGGTCACTGAGGCCTAGACAGCACCACAATAAAAATATTCAATAACTAAAAATAACATACACAAAAAGAATGTTTCTGTGGTTCAGTATGAGGAAAGAGTTTCATGCTGCTCTCCAAAAGAAATCCCAGAAGTCAAACTTAGAGAAGCTTCAGGACACATTTCAAAATAAAGGGATAAAACTTTCAGAATATAGCCTAGGATACTTTTGAAAGTAACAGCATCTGCAAAATGCCCTATTACTACAGATTTTGGCATTCAGCAGAAATCTGAGGTTTGACTTGAACACTAACTTTTCAAGACTGTGCACCAAGGCATGGAATCCACTCAAGACTGGTACCCAAGCAAAGTACAAATCACAATTTAACCTCACAAGAGGGAAGCCATAAGGAAAAAGGTAGAATTGGTATTCCTCCCTCTAGAAAGCAGATGCACACTTCTAATATGCAAAGCTTTTCTCCATAGGCTGGAGTTAGCATGACAACCCACACAGCAGCCTGATGAGGCACTTGGAACAGTCCTTGGACACCATGGTCAAGACCCTGGTCTAGCATTTCTGGAGAAAAAAGTCTAACTGAAGCACAATACCACCTACTGCCTTGCAGCTCCATAAATACTACGTACAGAAAAATACTTCCACAGGGACACCACTAAAACCAGTACCTGATGGTACAATGACTGAGATGAATGTGTTGTCCAGTTGTGAAAGCAGCAGGCAAGTTACCAGCACTGGCCAAGTGACCAGGACTCAGGTTGTTCTGCTCAGTCCTTACCCAAAGCCTCAGCCCTAATACAATTCAAGGCACTGAGAAGCCTAAGACTCAGTTTTACAAGGAAGCCTGGATTTCCACTCATATCCAGAAATCAAATAGACAACAAAGAACCAACGTATCTGAGTGACTCCACTTTTTCTGTCTAGGTACCAGTGGTAAGCTTCTGTATTATGATTCTATGATTATTCAGGCACCTTTCAAAGTTTTCCCTTCAGATGAACATCCAAATAAATGCACCAATATGATTATTTAAGTAAAAGGTACATTTAACAGCACCTACTTTTCTCATGTTCCCTTCCCGTGAACATCTGAAAATTTCAATGTATGATACTTCAGTGCACACTCACTTTTTTTTTTTATTTTCTTCTAAAACTAAATTCAGCACAAAAGCTGCAATTATTTCAAATATACAAGTGGCACAAGAACTTGTAAGTTAGGACTTCTGTATCATAATTCTGACTATACTATATAACAACTTAATGATGCTCAGCAGAACAACACAGTATAGAACTGTACCTACTGTGAGAACAATCAATTTCACAGTTTTACGTGTTCATGGCACCAATAATTCCTTGCATTGAATAAAAAGCTTGAAAAGTAGGAAATCTGGTTTCCTGAACTAGCCAAATAATTCTAAAGTAATGGATTTTTTTTTCCTCTTATCAAGAAATCAATACGGAAACTCTAAACCACACCACAGTTAAACAATGCTTTCCCCTTCCAAACTGTTTCTAAATGTTTTTTCTGTAAACCTGCAAGGAATAAAGTTACCTATTATGGGGAGGTTACTAATTTAGCCACAGCTTCTAAGTAAGACGGAGAACTTTTAATCCTTTGCACATTTTAAGCACAATTAAAGGAGACCGAAGTTCTTGGATATGTTAGCTCCTAAGTCCAATATCTTACAAATTAAAAATCCAACACTTACATGTGCTACATTTGATGGTCTATTAATCTGCTGAATATCAGCACTATTTGTAATATTCCTTAATGTCCGCACAGCTGGACTCCACGAAGCCATCATTTCCTGTCGATCAGAACTCTGGGCACCTTGTACTGAAGCCATCAGATTGCCTCTCATATCTGGAGGCAAAATATTACCTGGCACTGGTGGGACATTGGCACATAAATTAATTAACCCAGAGTCCTTCCCTTGAGGCAACCTACGCTTTGCTGTAGATGCCTGTGGGACTTCAGCTGGTGTCCAGTTCAAATTCCTTTCTTGCTTTTCTGGAGAGGAATCTGAAGAATCATCAAACATCAGTTCTCCTTTTGCCTTCTCAGCAGTAGTAGATTTTGGTGAAAAAACTTGATCACCCAAAGGTGATCCTTCTCGAGAAGATGCTGGGCTTGATAATTTTTCATCAGTGCTAGCTTCATTTTGAGAATCTTGCTCTTCATTTTCTGCTTCCTCTTCCTCTTCCTCCTCCTCTTCTTCTTCCTCCTCCTCGTATATAACTAAACGAGGATGGTAAGGAGTCTCTTCTTTTCTAGTCTTATCAGCTACAGAATCCAGTACCCAGTCTGGTGTCACAATTTTAATGCTGTCCCGTTTGTAAGCACATTCATACTTTTCCTGGGGAAAAAAAATATAAATATTAAGGAGAAAAAAAAAAAAAAGGAAAAAAGAAAGAAAAAAAAAAATCACAAATAATCTTTTTGAGGGCAAGGCTAAGAGCATGGAGTGGCAGATTAGAAGAGACTGTCCAATAACAGAAGGTGATCTCTCCCACAACCAGATGGACAAACTACACTGCTGTGTGTAACTACAAGTTCTAAGAGATTAAAACAAAAGCCTCTACTTTTAGAATATAAAAGACTCAGAAGGCACAATTGGGGAAGATTAAGTATTCACTTGCAAAACATCCAAATTCCTTCCAAACCCAAACACCAAGAGATTTGAAAATCATGAAATATGGTTCTGAAAAAGCCTTCAGTCAATACAGTAAATTACAGTAAATACTAAGATACAGCTAATTTTTAGGTGGACATTAAGGTGAGTCCAAATGCAGTTTAGATTTACATTTTCTCCACTAACAAAAGTTTTTTAAAAACCCTAAGAACCAACCCATAAAAAAGCATTTAAGGAGAAATCAGAATTTCTCTGTAAGGATAAAAACAAGGCAGTCACTGACAAAAATGCATTTCAGCAGGAACAAGAAGCAGAAACTGATTGGATATTTCCCATACACCTTCTCAGAAGCTGCTAACTTTTAATGTTGCTCTCACCTTGAAAGTTACATTTCTGTCCAAATATTAGCTAAATTCATTTAAATTAGAGGTCAGAATGCTGACAAAGTAGAGAACTTTATCCCTTCCTCCTTCCTTATCATCACTTGAAGACAAAGACAAAAAGTAAAATTTCACTCTTTCCTAAGAAAGAGGAATGGACACATTTTATTCAAACATCTTCTTCAGTGGAAGCCCCTTCACAAATAACAACACAGTGGGGAAAAAAAACAAAAACAAAACCAACTTTCTTTAGAAGATTTGAAACTAATTTCAGGATCTTATATTTAGAAGTGATTGAACTGAGATTTTCTTTGTATGTCAACCAACATAAATTAACAACCAGCACATTCAGAGGAAATTAATTTAATTTAATGATTCTCTAGAGTTATTTTCTACAATGAAAATGTCATTCATATACAATAGAGATTACAGATGAAACCAATTTTATTTGCAGATATGAGTTTTCATGCTTTTTTTTTGTGGTGAGAATAACTGAGAATCTTGTTCTATCATCTTGTGTCTAGTCAAAGCAATTGCTTAAGTTTTCACCAGTGTCAACACTGTTGTCACTACAAACTGCTACAGATTCCCTTGTAGCAGCATGTCAGAGTAGCAAAATTAGATGCATTTTAAGTAACCATCCTATAAAATTGTTCCTATTCAAGGATTATATAAAGTAAACAAATATTTTATCCCAGAGATATGATATGTTAGTGTATTTTTTCAGTCTTGAATGGCAAACTCAAGACATCTTTTGTTCTTAAAAGCTTATGATTTAAGGCACCACTTCTTCAATGTGTATCACTGGCTCTTAAGAACACCATTTTAGGCAGCAAAGCTCTTTGTTCAAGCATTACATTTTGCTGGGATGGAGGACACAAATAGGGTGGTGTTTGGTATACTCTTCTCATTTCCATGGAAGAAAGATCATGCACTTTAAAAAACAAAACCCCAACAAAAACAAAAATCCATTTCCCTCCCTTCAAAAAAACCCAACAACAAAGCCCACAAAGTTTCTTATAGTTCTAAATTGAACAGAAGAAAAAGCTTTTCCTGTGTCCACACCTCTCCACTGTCAGCCCATGCTTTATTCTAAAGCATGAATAACTTTAGACCCCGATCTTAAGGGCTACATTCAAATAATGTGTGGCCCCTCCCACTGAAAAAAAAAAAAATAAATGGTGATGGGAATGTGTTTATCTTGTTAAAGGACAAAAAATAAACCAGAGAAAACTAAAATTTAAACCTTGCTCTATCCGCCACGTTTACTAAAAGCATCCAAGCAATCACTTTTAAATGAGCTTCCATTTCTTTTAAGTATTTCCAGTCTTCAGGAATTCAAGTACTTGAACACTTCATGAAGCTTCAGTGAAGTATCATCACCAAAGTATAGCAGAGGAGGCTATTCTGTAGTGCTTAAAGCTGCCTTTAGCCTGTTACATGATCTTTCTCATTCCGTTTGTCTAGCTGCATAAACTGGGAGAAGCCATGGATGCCACTAGAGAGGCCTGACACAGGGGTTTAGGCTAGAGAGCTGAGCCAACACCAGCCACATGAAATGCAACAAGCACAAATGCCTAATTCTGCACTTAGGATGGGGTGCTCATACATACAGACTGGGGGATAAGAGGCTGAAGAGCAGCCCCGTGGAAAGGGACCTAGGGGCTGAGGTTGAAGGCAAATTGACAACAGTCAACAGAGTGCCCTGTCAGCCAAAAGGGACAACCATGTCCTCAGGCTGAGGGAGGTGATTGTCCCACTCTACACTGTGCTGGTGTGGCCTTACCTCAGAATGCAGCTTTGGGTACATCAGCATAAGGAGGATATGAAACTATTAACATGTGTCCAGGGGAAGACAATCAAGATGGTGAAAGGTCTCGAGGGCAAGAACTTCAAGGAGTGACTAATGGCACTTGGCTTGTTCAGCTTGGAGAAGAGAAGGCTGAGGGGTGACCTTATCACAGCTTCCAGTGTCCTCAAAGAGGACTGTGCATGGGGGTGCTGACTCCTCTCTCTCTGGTGACCAGTGACAGGACATGAGGAATGAAGCTGCATCAGACTGCTAAATTCAGATTGGACATTATGAAAAGGTTTCCACTGAGAGGGTGGCTGGTCACTGGAACATGGTTCCCAGAAAAGTGGCCATGACACCAAGTTTGTGAGAGTTCAAGAAGCACCTGGACATGCTCCTAATTTAGGTTAGTTTTTGGTAGTCCTGGAAGGAGGGAGATGGATGTGATCCTTATGGGTCCCTTCCAATGTGAAATGTTTTATGAGTCTAAAATGGAAGTGAGCTGCAGTATGTATTGAAATTGTGTACTGTTTCTCCTGTTACCTCTCTCTAAGAAGAATGACTTCAGAGATTTTGAGAACTCTCTTTTCTTTAAGAAAACAAAATCTGTTCTTCCTCCTGCTCCCTTTATTTCTCTCTCCTTCATAATATTAAAGGGCATTTAATGACATTTTTCTATTTTGACCTTTGTTTTCTTCATTAATTCTGTCTAAACAGATCTACAAATCACTATCAGTAATGATTATGACATGTCAAAATTAGGTTAAGGCAAACAAAAAAATGTTTATTCAACCAACACCAATATGAAACTGGTCTTCTTTTTAATTAATCAGGCTTAGAGCAGAAAATTAATACAAACGAAACAGCTGCAATGCATAACAATGCTGAATTTAGCCATTCAAGACCAACAGTCTTAAGAATCCTAACTTCAGAAAGATGGAAAATCTTTGAAAATTCAAAAGCAAATGAGAGATACAACAAGAATTGTACATGTAATAAATTCTTACCCCCTTTGGCTCAGGCACAATCAAATGAGTACACTTATTATTGAGACTCAGCTGGCAATTCCCTCCATAAAAAGTAATCAAAGCCCACAGCGTACTTCGGTCTTCAGATGAAACCTAAAAGGAAGGTAAATTAGCCTTTTAGCTCTATGCAACAAGATCCTTTCTGCTTGAAGAATTTTAGTACAGTCCATTTACAAGTCTGGCTAATGTATTACCTATCACTTTTAAAAACCAAATTAGCATGAAAGTTAGAGAAAAAAAGAGACCATATAAAAAGACACTAAACAATAATTTTTAACTTGCACCGAGAAAAAGAAAACATTCCTCACTCCTGTAAAATTCAACACTGATATATCACTTTCCACAAGAGAGAAAAAAGTTAGTGATCCAGCAAACAAAATTTATCTTAGATAACCACCTGAAATTCATTACACACAATTTTAACAAGTAGATCAAATTCATAGCCTGTGTAAAACCCATGACATATTTATTATTAGAACAATTTAAGTCACAGCAACGTCCCCCCTGCCAAGAAAAACACGTTTTTAAGTCATTATTTAAGAGTTAGTGACACTATTACAGGAACAATTTGTTTACAAGACTGAAACCCATATACAAATACACTCCATTACCACCCAATCCTGTTCATATGCACACACCCACTGGGCACCAGGAGGGTACTCACAGCTCTACAGAGGTGGATATGAACACAAGCCACTGATGCATCACCTTTCCACTTACTTTACTCACTGGATCCCTTGTTAAGGTTTCAGTGCATAAGTAGGCTAATGCAGACATAGAAGAGTAAGAGCAAGGACTTTATAGTCTGGAGTACTCTGCATTTTAGAATCACCATATGGCTGACTGCAAGATAAATTACTGATAGAATGTTCACAGTTTGAAATGTTTGTGCCCTTATTTTCAGTGAAAAACTGTTATAAGTTGATAATTCACTTAACATACAGAAAAATAGTCATGGTACAACAGAATAAACTGGTTTATTTCCCAAAAAACCCAAAGCATTGCACACATATTGTTGAAATAGATTGGTTCATTTCTTACCTGAGAGAGACAGGCAGTGACTCCAAAAAAGACCTGACCCGATTCTGGAGAAAAACCACTGACACTGGAAAGCAGGTGTCAAGGATCCAAAATAATTTAAATGGGAGTTTCCTGAGTGACATTAGAGGAAATTAGTGTGCACAGTACTTCTCAGATAAAATCAAGTATTTGACCATCCAAAAATTTCATCTTTAAAAGCATGTTGTGTTGTTTCCTACTCAAGCTGAATGTAAGTCAGGAAAAAAATGAAGTGCAAACTGGATCAGGACACTGTAGCATTTCTATAAACTTGCCTCTTCCCAGAACATTTCCCTCAACCCATTTCAGGATGCTAAACTCAGGAGGAAGTTTATCTTATGGGAGTCAAGTCATAATCAAGAGCTTCCTTCCATGACCAAGTGCTTACTGCACTTCCATGCTTAAAAATACAGGAGAATCTCAAGAAGAAATTTTTGCTATAGTAGGCAACAAACAATACAGAAGTATTAAGACGCATAAGAAATTCAATAAAGCAAGACAGGCCAAGAAAAGTGTGCTTTTTAAAAATAAAAGTGTATAGCAGACACCTGTGAGAAAGTTAAAGTGGGTTTTTTGCACATTTATTTAAAAATATGGCAATCTGATAGATTACTTGATTTTAAACTATAAATAAATAAAGGTACTGACTTAAAAGAAAATGGTTTGGAAAGCAATACAGAAGCCAGAGATTTGGCTAATGGCTAAGTTTGGTAAACAAATGGTAGAGTCTTTGGTTGAAGTTATCTTTTGGAACCTAACCTGCCTTTTGTCATATCTGCAAGACTGGAAAAGCAGAAAAGGTTTTCTAGCATAGAGCATTGTTATGAAATCCACAAAACACACCGAGCAACAAATGTATCAAGAGAAAAGCTCATATGTGAAAAGAAAACAAAGTACTAGACAAATTATCTGCAAACAGTAGTAGGCAAGTCAGTATCAGCAAGTATCAAATTTTACACAGCTGATTTTTCCCTACTGGGATGTAAATCTGCTTTGGAAGTTGGCTAGGCAACAGATAAGGGGAGGGTGGGGGGTGGCAGCAATCTAGGAGCAACTGTGAAACACAAACTGAGAAAACATCATGCTGGGATGTACAAACAGAAACACAGCCTGAAACTAACATGAAGTTTCCAGCATGCTTTCAGAATTCAACAAGATGTCTGGGAACAACCCGTATCTGTTTTCAGATGCATGAAGGACAGAGATCAATGCAACAGCATGTGAAAAAGAGCAGTGAGAAGTTTTACAGACCTAGTAAATATGATTTACAAGAGTAATCTGAAAGACCAGAATTGATACATTTAAGAAGCTGACACATCTTCAAATCTTTCAAGGCAGCCAAAAAGAGAACTCATTTATTCTCCCTGTTCTGAGTGGCTTAGATAAATCAGAATAGACTGCAGAATGGTTATGGGGTTAAACGTCAGCAACATGTTAGAGAGGCTCTGTTAAGGTGACTGGGGACACCGAAATCTCCACTACAAAAACTGTGAGAACAGTTTCACAGAAGTGTTCTGGGAAAGACAGATGGACCATCTGACTTGTGTAGCTTCCCTCCCTTTTCAACACTTCTATATGATTTTGTGTTTACAGAACAGGCACACCTTGTTGAAAAAGAGGAGTAAAGAAGCAGATGTGCATCCTGCTACAAGTACATACTGAGCATTTTGTACCAAAACAGATTTTCTCCATGCACTACCAATAGTTATGTCTTGAGATCCAGAAGAGACAATACACAGTAAGATGACAACAAAGCCCAAAGCACTTAAAAACTTCAAATAAAGTACTGCCATTATCCAGAATACTCCAAGAGTTCAAGTCTGAGGCAGTTGCTGAATTTCACTGTGTTGCTCAGTATTTTATCTAAGGCATAGATTCAATACTTATCTTTCAAAAGTGCAGTTGTCTACTCCCTGCCTTAACATCTGCTCCGAGCACATAAAGAACCAACAGCTTGGTATTTAATTTTTAAGAGGACCATCAGTTTGAATGTAGCTTGCACTCTAAAGAACAGGAGTGAAACAGACTCTCTTAAAGCAGTTACAAGCACCATTACAATAAGTTTCCAAGCAGGTCTGGAAAACAAAAAAAGGGAATGTGACAAAACTCAACTTTTTTCTTCCCCTCCTAGCAACAAAATTTCACAAGTATTCTGACCTTCTTTTTCAGTAAATACAAAGGGAAAAAAAAACCTTCCTTATACTCACTTTTGCTGCTATCAAGACAATTAAGAAAGAAATCATTGGCCCTCATTATGACACTGTAAATCAAGTTTTCACACACAAAGCTGTCTTTCCTTCTTCAGGAAAGCTGCAGGTTAGTCAGTTTGTTAGTACCAGCTAGGCAGTGATACTAACTAGCAGAACACTGCCTTCTGAAGCTCCCCCTGATGAAAGCAACTGTCTTGCTAGCATGTTAAAAAGTATTTATAAGAACCAAGCAAAATTATTACACTTTTATATTGCATTAAATCCTACACTGTACTTCATCTTTAACAACTGACAGGCAAATGCTCATCAGATAAGTACCACAATTGGTAAGCAAATATAAAATCTTTAAAGCTCTTGTTAGATTCATATAACTAACTGACAAAAGATGCTCCTAGGACTTGCTTCTTCAGTAAATTCAACATGGACTTTTGAGTATTACTTCTCCAAATTAAAACATAAACGAAAGGCAAAAATAGAGAATCTCAAACCTCTGCCTGAACAGGGCTCAAAAACACTCAACTGGAGAAAGTAAGCTGTTCCAGTAACTACATTTTTTTCATTATGGTAGTACCTAAAACCCTAATGAAAGGCCGGATGCACTACACAAAAAGTCATAAAGAGACTGAAACAGAACAAAGACTTAACAACCCATTTTAGTGAGCCCTATAAAGACCCAGAATAAAATCTATGAACACCAGGTTCTATGGACATGGAAGTGCTAAAAAGAATAAAACCAAAGGTCCAAGGACACATTTATTGCTGACAGGTGTACAAAACTTCCTTCCAAGAATATGATAGTACCGAGACCTGGTCTTTCCATATGCCTACAATAACTTCCTAAGCAATAGCCATTGAAGGCTACATTCACACATTTATTGCTACAATTTAGTTATGGACTGCATCACTCAATGGTTTTATCTGTTGACTTCTGTTCTAGGTATGCAATAATCTCATGCTTTTAAAAAACCCTGGTTTCAGACAGAAGACAAATATTCTAATGGTTCCAACTTCTCCATGGGAAACAACACCACAAATAATTCAATGTCAGATAACTTAAGCCTGAAACTGTAGCTAATTCCAAGCAATTTCATTAGTTTTTTCCATTTGGAAGCCAAGTCATTAACAGTAAATATTCTTCTGTTTTGTTCAGAAGACTAGCAGGGACAATAGCAAGTGTTTCACACTGATTTGTAAATCCTAACCAACATGTTAATTACTGTGACCAAAACAATTGCAAAAACCTCACTACAACATTTTATCAGAGAAATTCAATGTTTTACCTTCCTACAGTTCACTCCATAAGCTGAATTCTCTTGGGGAAGAAAAAAGGCTAGCTCCAAAATTTTCAAGACCCTGCAAGATGCAAAGGCATATACCTTGAAACACTGGGTGTAAAGCACAAATTCTGAATTGCTGAAGCACACAGACACCTGAATTCCTAACACCAACACCTGGATTCTTGCATCTACCTCTTGTTTTCCACTATAGACAGGACCACCCTCCTAATCTTATTCCAAAATGAGATCTCATGCCTGACAGCCTTTCTCTCTAGTCCTGGCATTGAGTGTTGCAATCATTTCCTTGCATCTGTACTGAAATGTATTGCTCTGCTTCAGCTTTTCCACATACAGAATCTTTATCACAATGATCTAAGATGCATGACTTTTTCTACAATAACAGTAATTGCCACCATTCCTATAATCCAAAGAAAAAACTGGGAGTAATGTTAATAAAGGTGAAACAGTCATAACTGACAAAGAGAGAAAGGAATATGCCAAACATATGCAAAAACATATGCTCCAAACATGTTAAGAAACACAAATCCAGACAAAAATGAACAAGGGTTTAGAAGAGGCAAAGACAGACTACCCCAAAAATGGGAACACTAATACCATCTGTTAATGAACTGTTACTTTTAATACAGTGCTAATACAAGTTAAAGCACATTTATCCTTTACTTAGTTCTTCTTCTACAAAAGGCAGAACGGGCCTTTGTACTCCAAACCAACATTTCTCCACTTGCTGCACTCCAGCATTTTTCCTGGAGCCTCAAAGTTAATTATCAACTTCCACCTCAAATGCTTTAAGTCCCCTTGATGATAGTTTTCTTGCAAGTACCTATTAAGCATCCAAAATAGCCAGAGGTACAGGAAAACAGAAGACAAAAAGGCTCCAAGCAAGATGCAATCTTGGCAAGCAAAACACATTCTATAATTTTAAAAATTTAAGATGTACATACTAGAAATAGTCTCTAATCCCTCGACAGTGCCTATTTCAACATGGTTACTATAGAACTGATTCAAATCTGAACTGAAAGGATACGGCAGAAGAGCTCCACAGCGAACAGACAAAGTCACCCAGGAAGGCTGAAAAAGGAAAACAGCAAGCCATTAAAAACTTTGGTCTGCATGTGTGAAATAAGAATTACCTTCCAAGTTCATACAATAGCTGGTTGCAATATACATCTCTGAGTCGAAGTGTTTCACAGACAATGTATTCAGGCTTTTACAAAAAAAGACTATTCTTACCTATTTGCAAGAGTTAATATAAAAACTGCTCAAAAGTTGTGCAGGAATATGGGAGCAAGATGCCTTTTTCTTGTCCTATTGGCAGGAAAGCCATTTACAGTATTTATTCACACTCTCCCCACACCCTTTTTTTTTAATTATAATTTTTTTTAAGTGTTCTGTGCTCTAAAAAAAACCTCCCCTACCTGGCACTCATCAGTGAAGAGTCAGGAATCTTAACAGCAGTAAGGGAGCTAAGCACACAGGTGATGGCCCTAAACTGACAGTATTCTAGGACAGTATTCCCTGCTCTGGGAGAGAGGGAGGTGATGGAGGAGGGAAGTGACATAGGACAGTGGTCCCAATACAGGGTATAAGGAAGATGTCAGAAAGAGAGAAGCATCACATTCATATGCAATTACTACTTCTAAAAAACCAAAAAAAAAACATGCATATGGTGCCCTACCTCTTGGTATTCTCTCCCTTAGAAAAGGGCATAAAAATATTAAATAAAAACATCTAATTCACAACTCCCTGGTCCTATGAAAAAGAACTGGGAGATTTTCCTCACTCAAGTTTTTCTTAATCTCTATGCCTTTTCTCTCAGTAACAAGCTACCTTTGACTCTGACTTCCATTCTCTTAATACTTAATCTAATCTGCTTGATTACAGATCATGCTGTGATGTTTTCAGGTCAAAGTAAGTGACATTAATGAAAAAGTTGTTCTTCTTTGACAAATGAAAAAAGTTTAGCTTTTAGCAGCTATAAAGAAAATTAAATTAATGGCATTAAGAAGTAGAAAGCATTGCTAATGACACTAATGCCCTTCCTTCACATGAAAATGGCAGCAGTCTTACTGTTTGTAAGATTAAAATTATGCCACAACAGTCAGTAAAAAGGAAATAAAAATTAATCAGAATGCCCACTACAACCGTAAGATCTCTAGCTAACTACGTTTTGGCTTTTGGAATCAATTAATACTTCTACAGTGTCAGGTGAATTCTCCTGACATAAGCTATCACAAAATTCTCTTTCACCTCATGCAACCATATGGAAAAAATAACTCACAATCACATACCCAAAGGTATTGACAGTCAAATAAAAGTGGTTCTTTCCTCACCCTCGTGACTTACAGACAAATTCATATCTTCAAATATGCAACTCATAATCTTTCACTGGGAAAATAACCCAGTTATTGCAAGATAATAAAGAAATACCGGTAATTCCAGTATGAGTAAGGAAAAAAAAATTTCGAAAAATAAAATAAAGAGAAAAATAAAATCCATTTTTCTGCAAGATCCTTTTTGTTTAAAATTAGCATCACACACATGAGCAAAGCCATTTAACATTTAATTATATGTGTTTAAAAAAATCCTCAGCAGTCTACTACTTATTCTAAGTTGAGGTTTTCCATTGCCAGAAGCTTGTAAGAACCTTCTGCTATGAAACATTTCTGAAGTAAAGTTAATAGCACACCATCTGACAGATGACTGAAACAATAAAGGGTAGAACAGAATTGCAGAAGTCTATCAGTCCAGCAAAATGTTTATGTAACAAGAAAATTTTAAAAATATATTTAATTTGGTCATCATCCAATCATGAGTATTTTCTGCTATCATAATGAAGTATCCACAGCAGTACTTTGCAGTATCATGGATGACTCGTTCACCTTTACCACAGGGAGATCAAAAACTTCACGAGATTCTCCAACTTCTGGATTGTCCCCATCTTCTGAAATAATATGGGAAGCCAGTGCATTGTAAGAAACTTCCTTTGCTTTTCCAGCTTTCAGAAGTTGAATAACCTAAACCCAAAAGAGAACAGGGAGAAGTTACCAATTTTTAGCACTTCTAATTTGAGAAAAACATTAATGTAAGAACACACTAACTCGAGAAAGGAGTTAATATGGCCTTCTCTCTTGGTTGTCCTCCTGTAAGTGGCTAGCACTCTTTTTGAAGCTGCCAAACACAAACTATTTAAAATCTGATTGCCAATGATTTATACCTCTGCCATACTTCAGTAATACAAGTTGAAGATTTACTTGCCAAAATAATTCAGGCTGGAGTAGAAATCTGGAAAGTGTCAAATTTTCCCCAAAATATATATTACTCAAAAAACATCTCAAAATAATTTTCTCTCAGGCAGGTTAAGAAAACCCTTCTTCTCAGTATTTCTTTCTGTATATGGTGGCTCTGGAAGCATGTGAATATACTTCAAAAGAAGAAATTTAAATTTTAAAGATGGTAATCCAACAGCTTCTTTGGAGAAGGTAACGGTGTGAGTTCATCAGTGTCTTCACAGGAATTCATTCAGATTTGGACAGTTAGTTACTTGGACAGAAAAAAACCAACAAAACAAAACTTTCATGCATTTTCTGTAAATGTCCGTTTAACAGCTAAGAAAGGAATTCCATCTTCATCAAAAGCATTTTGCTCCAGTATTTCTAGATCCCATCAGTATACCTCACCTGAGAGCATATGAGTAAGTCTGAAGAAGCCATGCAGCTGCTCCAAAACAATGCAGCCAGGCAGAATGACCAAGGAGAGAGCATGTCTAATAAATACCCCCTTACTATGAGAAGGATTTGCAAGCAGAAAAAAAAAAAAAAAAAAAAAGTTGTAACCACTGCCTTAAGAAAGGAAAACACTAACAAAAGAGTTGACGTACTGGGAAAAGATGTGATAGCAGACAAAGAGTGATTTAAAGAAATAAGAAAGAAAAAATAGGACACATGCCCCTGAAGTTACTACTATGAATAACTGGGATTGAAATGTCTCACTCTGTCCTCAGAAAATGCAAAACCTCACTAGTCACAAAGCTCTTTTATTAGATGTTGGTTTAAGATTTCAGCATTCTCCAGCTCAATTGTAGAGAGATCTGTGTGGTGAATCCAGACTGGTTCCCCAAAATCCGGACTAATTTTTATTTGAATAAAAGTAACAGAGAAGGACAAAGAGTAGAGGAAAAGAAACATGGTTTAAAACAATAAAGTCTAGAGTTCAAATGTTAAAAATGCCAATCAAGATTATTCTTCCATGTTTTCCTATTCTTATTTGGAAAAGAACAGTTGCATTTCATAATGATTTTTGAGAACTATACTGGGATGATTTTCATCCTCCAAAACCTGCTAGGGACAGATGTTTATGTCTCACAACCTGCTGAGGTCACTCTCTTTGTAACAGGATGCTCCCCCCAAAACAGTGGGCAGCAGAGAGCAGGGCACTGCATTTATCAAACAAAGCATTAAGAAATTGATCCTTAAACCATTACCACATACATGAAACAGGACAGAGAAGGCATTGGAAAACAGACTCTTACAGAACATGGTGTTTAACTATAATAAAGCATCTATGATAAGCAAAAAGGGATGAAAAAGTCGCCACTTGGTGAGGAGACAATTTTGGCATTTCCTCACTGAAATACTCAACATTAAAACATTACTTTAAAAAAAACCTGACTTTTTCTGCAGTGGATGAATACGTAATATTATCAAATTACTCTAAAATAACCAGGAAAACTGATCACAAGCTTGCTGCTACTGCGCAGCCAGGAAACAGGAGAGAATGTTTCCAGTTTACACACCAATCTCCTAAATCACAGCACACTTTCCTGCATGAAATCCAGTTAGTTGCCAGGTAACATAAGATGCTGTAATTCCAATAGGAAATGATAAATCAAAATTAAGCATTTGTGAAAACCGTAGATATTTGAGAACACCTCTCCCACACCAGCTCCTTGACTTGCACAGCTCCCCGAGTTATCAGCTCCATTCAGCTGTTTAAGGGAATGTTAAAGATGTGACTGAATGTAATGAAAACTGAGCACCCAAATCTGACAGTGTGAGAAAGAAGTTACTAATGAGAAAGAAGTACAGAATTTTTAATATTGAAACAATGCCGCACTAAAGAGTCTGTGCAAAGTGTCTGCTTATGCAAAAAGTTGCACATTTCATGAAGCAAGTTTAAACACTACAAATATGATAGTTAACAATTCATAGCATTAGCATTATTTAAAGGGGTATGAAGAATACTTTTCTTAATTTTGCTCATGTCAGTCTCAAAACAACTCTCAGAACACATGAACTTTTCAGTTTAAGTAGTGTCTACACTGAAAAGCTATACTAGCACAACTGAAGAACTTCACCTACACTAGAATCAACCAAATACCTGTTAAAAATAAAATGCTGAAAAGCCCCAACATGAGCACTGTGACAAAATTCTGCACTTTAGGTTTTAGTTTAAATCCATTAAATGCAATTTCCTTATTTTTGGCACATAACTATTATCTTTGTTCTGCTAAAATCTGTGCTGGAAGAAACAAGAAGAAAAACTCACAACTTAATACTGAGACAATAAGCATGAAAAAAGTTAAAATAATAACAAAATGAGACAACCAGATATCCTGCTCAGTCTTTATGCTGCTTTGTGTGACTTTTACCTCTTTCCCTGTGAAATACTGATTTTAACTGGTGTTACCAAAGCACAATGGTTTGGGTTTACATCTTGCAGGAAAAGCATTCATTAAAAAAAAATAATAGCTAACATGTACTCCTCCCCATCAGAAAGGTGTGAGCAGCCAAGCACACCTCCCAATGGAATTGATTTAAAGTTGAAAGCCAGCAGCCTAATTCTCCCTCATGTGCCAAAGAACATCCAGGCACCATTCCAGACTTTTGTTTCTCTTCTAGCTCATGCTGCGTATCTTTTAATAGGTAGTGGGTATGCACTCATTCACCTGAATACATTACCTTTTTTTTTTCCCCCCTTACTTTTGGATTTGTTTTGATTACAGTGCAGTTTTAGTATTTATTAAAACGATTGGTTTTCCATGAAACCATTTGGAAATTAAAGATGATTAAAGTGTGCTTCTCCCCAATAGATGAAAATCAAGCTAGCATTCATGTGTATAGGAAGAAGTAAAATGTGCCAAACGCATCTGTAATTTTTATAGTAGAATTGGAGCAACATTTCACTGTAAGAACTGTTTTTAAAAACTTCTTGTGGATGTCAATTTAGAGTTTCTGCCTTCTGCCTCGATTCAGGACACAAGAGGTACATACTCCTCTTGTGGAGTTGCTCCCACGGTACCACAGAGGGCACCTGCAGAAGGGAGGAGAAAGGTACCAGTGGAGCTGGCCCAAAGCTTAGCACATCACTTACTGGCTCTGCAGCCCAGCCCTGGGAGGACTCTGCCCTCCTGGGTTCCTACAGAGCAGAGAGGAGACAGCCCTGACCTCCGTGTCCATTTGTGCCACGCCAGCCTGCAGAGGACAGGAGGGAAGGGGGTTTTTACAGGCCAGCTGCCTCCTGAAACAACTCAGGTGCACAGGGCTGCTGAGTTGGGGCTCTGCTCACCATGAGGAAGCAGCTTCCAGCTCGACCTGATCTGGGAAGCAGTGCAGCCACTTCCCTGTGCCCGACCTTACCCACCTCCTCCAGAGCCACATTCGGTGTCTGCTTGCAGCCCAGAGAAGCCATGCTGAGAGAGTTCAGTATACCTAACTTACAGCAAATAATAAATAAAGCTTAAGATAAGTAGTATCAGAGAATGCTTGTTTACTCACTCTATGGGAATACCACTGTGTGTCTTGTTACATCAATACAGAACACTTTCAGACACTGCTTACATGATATACAAGACTACCACTGCTTTTTCACAGTCATCTTCATACACACAGTAATACTGCTGATACAGGGTTGGTTTTGGTATTTTTTTAACACAGGGATTTTTATTCAAGCTCCAACACATTGTCAAAAATTTTACACTGAAAGACTTTGGGTTTGGGTTTTTTTCATGCTCTTTAAGTACATTCCTAGGCTGTGTGTCTATTAGCATAAAATCCTATTCCTATGAATAAAGACCACCTTAACAGGTTAGTGCCTAGGTCTCACGTTCACTTAAAGGCCTAAAAGCATCAGTGAATGCCAGGACACAAGACTAAAGGAACCCAACGCTGAACAAAGGTTTGACTGCATCAGCTACCAAAGCAGCAAGACTTTGATCTCGGTGTGAAATGTGCAGTAATCTGTCTGCAGGGAGGTGCTGTCCTAAAGCTGGATATGGCACACTTCAAACACTCAGACGTCTAATTGGACATGCCACAGAAAATTGGGTTTTTTTTAACCACCTTCACCCATAATAACAAGGTGCTAGTAACTCCAAGGCCAATATCATCATCTGGGGTATTGCCCTAGGCCAGAGGAGGCCAACCTCGACATCCAGGGTGCTTCCCTAGGCCAGAGGGCTGGAGGGTCATTTGTCAGCACCTTCTGCTCCTCACCTCCTCTGGACCAGGGCAGGGAAAACACAGAGGACACCTCCGACCTCATCAGCACCTCTGTGCACCCAAGGCGCCTGAAAAGTCCTGAGGCGGACGCCACAGCCACGGGGGTCCCGGGCCGTGCCCACCCCGTGGGGCTCCGGCCGAGGCGGGAGGGGAGGGCCAGGCAGTCCTTGCTTGGCGAAGCCTCCCCGAGCGGCCTTGTCCCTCTCCCCGTCCTGAACCCGGACCCAGCGGCGGGGCGGGGACCGGAGGGGCCGGGGCCGGCACAGCGGGACACCGGAGCCGGCGGAGCGGGGCGCTGAAAGCGGGCGGGGAGGGAGGGAGGGAGGGAACGCAGCCCGGCGGAGGAGCGGCCGGCAGAGCCGGTGCCCGCCCGGCCCGAGCGGCAACAGGAAGTCCCGTCGCCCGCCCCTCCTCCGCTCAGGCGGCGCCGGGGCCTGCGCTGCGGGACCGCGGGCTTTCAGGGCGGGTGACGGCGCGGCGGGGCCGCTCTTCCCGACCCTTCCCGCTCTTCCCGACCCTTCCCGCCCTATCCCCCCTCTCCACCCCCCCCCTCCCCTCCCCTCCCGCAACACTCCCGCAGGCGCGCGCGCTCCCCTCCCCCCACACCGCGGGAAGGCGCGTGAGCCTCGAGCCCGCGCGGGAAGTGCCGGGAGGCAGCCGGGGGGGCGGGGGGGGGGGGGGGAAGAGGAGCGGAAGATTCCACAGGGTCCCCGTGTCCCCCCTCCCGGTTATCCCCACCCCCACCCCGATCCCGAGGGAGGGACGGGCAGGAAGGGGTGAAGGGGTGAGCGAGCCGGTACCTTGGGGTCGATGTCGCCCACCACGAAGAACTTGACATCTTTGAACATATCCTCCGGGACTTTCAGCTCCTCCTCGTCGGCCGACATGGTGCCGGCCGCCAGCACCGCGGAACGACAACACCCCCCACCCCCCCCCCCTCCTCCTCTTCCTCCTCCCCGATATTCCCCGCGCTCCCTGGGAAGCGGCACCGGGGCCCGGGTCTCCCGTCCCCTCCCCCCGCCGAGCCGCCGAACCGCGCGAGCAAGGCGCGCGCTGCGGGACACACCATTCCCCGCCGGGACGCGGGGGGGGGCACGAGGGGGAGGGGAGAGCCGCCTACACCCAGCGGCTCCCCCCGCCCCAGCTGCCGCCCCCGTTCCCGCAGCGCTGCCCCCGCTTCCAATCCACGTCCGCCATCGCTGCTCCTCCTTCTCTCTCCGAACCGGACCGAAACCCGGCTTCCGGGTTCCAAGATCCCCCCGTACGGAGCGCCATGGATTCGTCCCCACCGACAGAGGCGGGCGGCGGGGATGCCCGGCCCCGCCCACCGGCGAGCGGCGAGGGAAGGGGGGGGGGGGGAGGGGAGCGCTCCGCCCCCCCAGCCCCGCCCGGCTGGGCCGAGCCCGCACCGCCCATCCGAACCGCCCCCGGTACCGCCCTCGCCACCGCCGTGGAGGCGTCAGCGGAGGGGGTTAGCGGTGTCGCGGTCGCGCCGGTTCCGCCTCGGTTCCGCCCTCCGCGGCTGGGCGCCCGGTTGGGCCGAGGGAAGCGGAGGTGTCAAGGGGCGGCCCCCTGAGGCGTTGGGTTCCAGGGCTTCCCCCGGGTCCGGACCCTGAGCCGGGCCTGGCGTGGCTCTGAGGGCCCCGGTGAGGCGGGAGCCGCATCCTCGTACTGAAAACCGGGGTGGAACGGAGGAGTCGAGGCTTGCGGTGCTCCCGGTGCTCCCGCTCTCTTCCCGGGGCCGGGGTTTCATCTCTGCTCGCCCGGGGAATGGTCTCTCAAAAGCCAGCGACTTGCCAGGGCGAGCAGTGCCGGGGACTGATGGGCTTCACACAACTACAGTTTGCACCTTGCAGTTTCAAACCATCTTTCGAATTCATCAAGAACTGCTCAAAATTCAGGCTTTTCCCCAAACACGAGGTCACCCTTGCAGCAGGGAGTCTGCAAGTCCTGTAGATGTAATATGTATTCCAGCATCCAACTCATTAATTAATATATTGGCTACAACCCAAATTGGGAATTTTCCTTCAAAATCCTACTCAAAGCTTGATTCATCTACCGTATTTCAGAAATTTGTGCATTGTCTATAACCCTCACTATTTCCAAATAAGTTTTGTAAACTTTGTAACACTTCTGAGTGGACAAGATTTCCGTTCCATACTTTAGAGCAGTGTTATGAGGTAACATCAAAAATCTTACTGAAATAAAAATACAGGATGCTTCGTTTGTCTTTTATCTACAAGGCCTTCATACTTTCCCAGAGGAAAAAAAAAAAAAAAAAACAAAAACAAAAAACCAAGGTTATTTAAGCTGACATTCTTGAAACAGACCTGATAAAAACTATTAAACTGTTTATAGTAAACTTATTACTTATCCAATATTCTAGGGGGAGTTGAAGTGAAATTTGTAGTATCCATGTTCCTAACTTCCTTCTCATCCTTTATCAAGGAAGGTGCTTCATTTGCCTTTTTTCTGGTCCCCTGAATCTCCACATGACATTTACCCCTTTCTACTTCTGCTATGTAAAAAACACCTAACGTATTGACTCTCAATCATGATTTACTTTTCTAGTAAAAAACAAGAAGTAATTAAACTTTTATATTATATTCTCTTTTCATAATACAGGGGGAAATGCAGAATTAAGAGTCTGCTTTTCAATGGGTTTATCCATTTCATCCAATAATTCGTATTCTTACCTCACTTTCTAGCTTTCCTAATAAATCTTTAGGGTCATTTTCTTCTGTCCCAAGTATTTCCTGGACTGTCTTTGAAAAGCACTTCTCTGAGCCTTGCCTTCCTTTACAGCTGGTGTCCAGCCTTTACTTTCTTTGTTCCATAATTTTCAGTCTTTCCATCTCCATTTTGATCCATTTTTACTTTTTCTCACTAAATTATAACTACTCTGAGCAACAGCTTCATTCACCTGCAGCAAAGTAACTATTTATTCTTCTATCAGATATCATTAACACTATTGCTTCCTGAGTTTCCTTTCCTTTTGGGTTGCAGTGTCTCTGTAGTTATCTGCATCTTCCAGCACTGGTAATTCTCACCTCTTTTCTTTCACAAATAACACTCTCTCACGTTTCTGTTCCACATTTTTCTCTGAGTTCTTTTCATGATGTCATTCATTACTTTCTCAGTGTGCTTGCTGACAGTTTAGATTGTCCTTTCTCACGAGTGTCTTTCCTGATCTCTAATCCCATATGCTATTGCATATTCCCAGTCCACACATAAAAAAACAGAGTCATTTGTCCTCTTGATTTTTTCTGCTCAGCCTATTTTTTTACTCTAATGAGTTCCCCTGGCCTCCCTATCCTTTGGATTTACCACAGCCACATTATTTTTTTTTTGTTCTTCATACAACTCCAAAATTACACGTTTCAAATCAAGGGCTATGCTAATACTGACAGAGTATTAATATATAATAATGCAAACAACCTGAACTCTTTGAATGTGATTTTTAACAATAATGCCCCTAACCAAGCCTTCAGATGAAATCGTGCTATTGCAGCATCAGGGCCACTTTGGATCTTCTGTTTGTTCAGCTAGTCAAATCAGAAGAATATGAGATAAATTTGGTATTTTAAAGACCAACAATTTGAAACCTCTTTACAAACAATTCATTAGCAACATAAAGTCAGATTACTGTGTTAAATCACTGAAAGAATTGCAAAAGTGCTTTTCCACAAAAAGGTATCCATTAATAAGGTGTCAACCTTAACCAAATTGTTCTTTTTGACTATGACAAAAATCCAAGCATAAAGTTTAATTCCATCCACGGTATGGAAATGTACTACAATATGAATAAAAAAGAGAGAAGTTAAGATTTAACTCCTAGAGCTTTACCAGAAGAAATTAATTTTATAAATTCAGCTCCAGAAAGCAAAGATGAGTTAAAGTTGCTGGCCTGGGATCTCGGATGTGGACATTTGGGTTGGTCCTTCTTCTCCTGAATGGAGTAAAACCAACTCGACTGAGGCACAAGGTAGGTGTGGCCACTGGGTGCCTACATCCTCTGGATGTTCTTTAACCACAGAGCTTTTGATAAAGGTGGGAAGAACACCACCATCACATCCTCCTTCCATTGAATTAATATGCTCTGAAAGCAGCTTCTGGACAGAGCTCCGTAGCTGTGCTTGATTGAAAAAGGATTTGGAAGATCTTGCCTGAGCTCAAGCAGATGTCACATTGGCAACCAGCCAAAGCAAAGGCATTTTTGTATGTGCCCTGAAACAATGCACAGCAACAGGTCTGGTAGAAGTTCAGGCACCTGACAGTTTTAGTAGCTCCTAATAAGTAATTTTTTTAATTGCAGTAGTGGATTTTGGGTCACATAGATTGGCTGTTGTATTAGCAGCAGTTATTCTAATTTTGTCACACAGAAGTATTTCTTTAATCCATAGTTTTATAGAATAGAATCATAGAATCATTTAGCTTGGAAAAGACCTTTAAGATCATCAAGTCAAACCCTTAACCTAAAACTGACAAGTTTACCACTAATGTCCCTCAGCACCACATCTATGTGTCTTTTAGATATCTCCAGGGATGGTGACTGAACCACCTTTTTAGGAAGACTGTTCCAGACCCTATCAACTATTTTGGTGAAGAATTTTTTCTTAATATTCAATTTAAATCTCCCTTGGCACAGCTTGAGACTTTTTCCTCTTGTCCTATCACTTATTACTTGGGACAAGTGAGCAACATCCACATTGCTTTCAAGTAGTTGTAGTTGTTTTTTTTTTTGCTTCCAGATGACCACTCCCAGAAGTGTGACTCACACGAGTCACAAATCCTTCCCCTTAATTCTCTTCTACACAAGCAGTAGAAGTAAAATAATGAACCTATTTTTCACTTCTTTATGTATTTCATGAGTCACTTGTCAACAAGTTCTTTAAATTCTAGTAATTAGACTATTTATGACAAAAATTAATAGCTCCAATTTCTTTACTGTGTGTGATCTATTTTAGGAACAGTAAGAACAGAAAACTAGATTGAAAAACTGTTATCAAACATGAAAAATATCCCTTGCATTGGGCAGAAATAAATTCTGGGCTCTACTTAGAGGCCAGCACACAGACCTGGGCTGGTTCTAGTGCTTCGTCATAGCAAGGTATAGAACAAAGTGTTCTCCTATGTCTAACCTCAATATGGCTTAGTTAGGTTATAAAATAAACCTCATCTGCATGAGCTGAGTGTGACAATGACAGGGGGAGCCCAGAGAACACCCTGCCAGGTGTTCCAGACCCATCCCAGGGGCCATCAGAGCTCCACCTGTACAAGCAAGAGGAGCACAGGGACACACTGGCAGCTGGGAACCCAAACCAAATTACCATCCCCTTGTCCAGGCTTCACCCAAAGCTGTCTCAGCAGAGTCATCAGCTCCAGATCAATATGAACCAGGCAGTGAAGTGGCCCAGGAGCAAATGGGATGGGGGGGTCTCTGAGGGCCAGCTCTGGGGCTGAGAACACCTGTGTATCCATCTCTAGGGGTGAGAGCATGGGGGGTCACCTATGGGAGTAGAAAAGTCCTAGGAAAATGTGTGTGCATGATGCTCTGTACCAACAACTGGAGTAGATACAGATGCTGGGCAGATTGAATGAGAGCAGCTGCTGGAGGGATCTGCCTTGCACATGTACATATATATATATATGTATATGTATATATTTATTCCCAGCAGTGTCCTGCTGAAGGGGGAGCAGGATAAGGCCACTGGTGCTGTTCCTGGTGGTGTGAGTGCTCTGAGAGCATCTGTGATGTGTTTGGCTGGCCACGTATACAATGTATGTATTCAATATATATGTATATGTATATACATATGTATATATGTATATGTATATGTGTATATGTATATAAATGTAAATATAAACATAAATATAAATATAAATATAAATATAAATATAAATATAAATATAAATATAAATATAAATATAAATATTTATATCTATATGTGTGCTTCTATGTGTGTGCCAGCTGGCAATACATGTTCAGCCTCACTACTGGTTGGACCTGGAGACACGGAGCAGCAACTGCCTTGTCTCTCTTGGGCTGCTGAATCCAGGATGATCCATTTTCTTCTAACTATTCATTCTCCCCATTCATTTCATTCTTTTTCAGAAGGCTCTGCAGATGTCCTGTGTCACGTTGTGGGACTTGTGCCCATCACATCATGTGGGATGCTCAGTCTCCTGGTGGAACGCTTGTGTGCCAAGCCAAGAAACTGCTGGATGCACACAGGGCTCATCACCACACAAGGATGAGACTAGTTCAGAGGAACTTGACTTGCAGACGTGTTGAGAACACGGCAGAACCTTTATCTACCTAAGAAAAGTCCAAGACTGGATTCTTACTTTTAAGTACAGTCTTTACTCTGCTACAGCCACAACAGTGCAATGGAATGGGGACAACCACTCACAGACATCACTTCATTTCTGGGTGTAGTTACTCTCGTGAAGAGAGATTTTGCACATTGCCACAGCAGATCTGAGCAGAACATTATCTGTACTATAAGCACACCAAGCAATACACCTAACATGTCTTAATTCTTAGTTCTGTACATAGAAGTTTATCACCATGTTTCCAAAAAAGCTGTAAAACGGTGCTTATTTTGCAACGAGAGTTGCTTGCACATTGTGAAAGCCCACTGAGTTGACAAGATTTGTGCAGACAATTAGTCTCTGCTTACATAAATGCCTTATTTGTGTGCACAAATGATTATATGAAAAATTCATATGCACCTACAATATTGTATTTAGGCATAATTGCTTGTGAAAAAACAACCATTTGATTTTTTTTTCATTGCAGTTAATTAAATTCAGAGCTTAGAGTAAATTGTATATTTTTTGTACTCCAGTGAGCAGAAGGCATTCTGAGTCCTTTGTTAATAATACATGATTGTTTGTTAGCAGCTGGCTCATAGATGTTACTTTTCCAATAAAATATATCTTCACAGAGTACCCAATTTTTTACAGAAAGCTGATGTTAGTTTCAATGTATCTGGAAAGTTGTTGAGAAGTCGGAGAAGGCACGCTGCCTGCATAATCATCATACCTGTTTCTTAACATCAGTAGGAATCTGGTTTTAGAATCTGAAGCAAAATTGACAGAAGTGGTATTTAGGGGGCTCTGCTTTGGCTTAAACTGTCTGTGCATTTTTCCTCTTTCCTTCAGTGGCATTGCTTGCGATGGCAAATAATGATTTGTAATTAAAAACTTTATCTGTATTGCAAAACTGGCTCCTTAAAGGCTCTCTTGGAACTGATAGTTTAATTTTCAGTACTCTCCCAGTTCCAGAGCTGTGCTGAGAATGCCTTGTCATTTGCTTGAGAGTTTTCTTTTTTAATATAATAGTTACAAAATGTATTGCAAGTGCCAAGTAACAAGGTGTACCTTTACTATGACTGCATAAATGGGCAGGGGAGGAGATTGCTCTCATCAGCACATCTGATGTGAGGGCATCTTTTATCAGAAGTGAGACACAGTGTTAAAGGAGGAGATACAGTCCTTTCTATTACATGCTAAGTAATGTGTCTGGAATAACAGCCTACAGGGAAAGCTGAATGAGATCTTCTGTGTCACATTGCAAGAATAAAAGAATATCCCAAAGCTGCCAGGTTGGATGGGAATTTGAGCACCCTGATCTTGTGGGAGGTGTCCCTGCCCATGCAGGGGGGTTGGAATCAGGTGGTCTTTAGGGTCCCTTCCAACCCAGACCATTCTGTGATTCTATGAAGCAGAATAGGCCTTGATTAAAATATAGCTGGCAAGACAGTACCCACTGTTTATTGCAGTAGCTACACTTGTCTAAAGCCCCTCCTGCTCCAAGATCTTCTCCAACAAACGTAACACAGCACCACATCATCACAGGGCTTGCTTGTATAGTAGTTTTTAGCTAATAAAGTAATTAATCATGGAGACCTATGCAGGGCTCTTTGAAATTGCACTCTCTACACACAGAAGTTAACAGCATGGATAGGGCAGCTCAGGAGGAACTCCAGGTTAATCCCTCTCCTTTAAAACTTCCAGTGACAACATCTACACAGTCTTCCTGGTACCTTGTTCTTGTGTGATAAAATTTCCTTGTGACAGTCTTCCCCAATATCTAATCTAAATCTTCTGTTCTGTAAATGAGGCTCATTCTTTTTCTTTCTCTTTCTTTCAGACTGCCAGTAAGCCTCTCTATAAAAATCTTCTAGATACAGATATGTATGTATTTATTTACTTGTTTAAAAATAACATTACAGTACTTTCTTAATGAGTTCTGGACCTGATTATAATGCACCAGGAAAGAAGGCTCTTTTTTTTCAGAAGTCTTTGCTTCTGCTCCTACAAAGGTACCTACCAATTTCTTCATACTTACTGAGTTTGGGAAAAAATATTTTTGAAAAACATCAGGTAATTGTACCTACAGCCTTTCTTTGTAGCTTGTCAAGATTTCCTTCATTTACAGGCTTTCCTTCTGGGTAAACTGTTATCAGCCAAGCACCGGAAAATGGAATTTTCCTTTAAGCCTGGGCTTTCATTTCACTCATTTAAAAGAAGTTAATGAAACCTAGAGTTACTAAAATGAGTTCTTCTGGGAAAGAACAAACTTAGCATTATTTGTGCAAAACCTTCCTTATGTGATTCAGAGGATGCTAACACTTGTATTTATTTTTACATTACTAATGCATAAATGTAGCAAAAGACAACTGAAGTTGGTGGAAGTCCAGAGCATGTTACAGAACAGTCTGAGGACTGAGTCTGAATCTACTAACTTCTCTGTGATTATCTCCATTATTCATTTATGGATTTGTGCTTATGAATAAAAATCCGAAATTCATGCCGAGAAAACCTTTACATCACATTGCTCTTTGTCTGTATGTTGTCCAGAAAGTTAAAAGTTTATTTTACTCACCAAGAAAGAGGAACTGACAGAAGACACTTGGGAGGTATGTGGCATCACATCTCAGCTGTGCTATTCTGCTGGCTCACTGGTGCTGCTAAGAGGGGCAGGTTTCCTCCCTCCTTTCCATGGCAGCCTTGTTGGTTGGTTGGGTTGTGCCATACTTCTCTTGCTCCTTTCAAACAGGTTGTGACTCTTATTGGGCCAAACTCACTGAAAGCTAATTATCCTGGGGATGATTAGCTCCTGGAGCCTGGATTTATGCCAGGCCTGAAGCAGGAGGAAGGAGAGGTCACTCATTTTTGCCTCTGCCCTTATTTCAATACTCTGCTCACACAAAATTTCAGTGCCTTGAGGGTGACCCACACGCATCTTGCTGAGCACAGTCTATTAAAATGGTTGGGTTTTCCATGGGTGATTTTCCCACTTAACATCCTAGTGCTGGCTCAGCAAGGGCAGTGATGGAGATGAAGCTACACCAGCCTGTCATGGCCACCAGTGCCACTTGAAAAATTTGGGTGCTGTAGCCATGGGTGCTAAAACAAATGAAAAATATTTCTGCCAGGAAACTTTCCCTGGGTGATATAAATTCACATCAGCTCCCTCATCTTTGGAGCAGTTCCTCCAGTTTACAGAATATCAGGCCAGAAGGCAACTGAGATTAACCTTTCACATGGAGCACTGGGAGCAGAATTGATCATTCCATTGCTTTTCTCTAAAAACAGCCCCAGTCTGCAAGCACATTTTTTGCTTTACGACCTTCCCAAATGCCAAGGCTTGGAGCAGCATTTTCAGGGTAGCTGAAAGACATGTGCCTGCATGTCCTTAAACACAGATACAGAAGTATACATCCTTATCTGCTGATGATGTGGTACAGAGAAGCTGACTGCATTTGTCACACATTTGTGGTTGCCACTTTGAAAGGCTCCCAGTACTTACCTGTGTATGCACTGTGCTGTGCTGACAATATTACTGTTGCTGGGTTGGACTATCTCTTTCTCTGTAGAAGAAACCTGATTTCTATTTCTTATGTATTTTCAAATGAAATGAAGAATTTATATTGACATTCATTAAAAATACATTCTGATGGCATGCTGGTTTTGAGGCCACAAGTAGCCAGTAGATCTTCTAGACAGCCTTTCTTATAATTTTACCCTTGAATTTCATCCAAAGAACCCTTGCTGTGAGCTGAGTGGGTGACAGGTTAGTTAAAATGGAACTTCCTGGAAGATACTGTCTTGATCTGAAGACATCAAGAAATGAAGAATCCACTGCTGCTCTTACTTGATCAATAATTTTAACATGACCTCAGAGCCAACTTAATTAATTATAGATTGTTATCTAGAACTCTCTGCTTCTCTAATATGCCAACCAGAAAACATTTGAAGGTAACATAGTTGTTACTTAAATCCCTAATTGTCTGCCACTCTTAGATTAAAAAATAAAAAAAAAAAAATTGATTGAGTAACTAGAGTAAGTCTGTTTTAATTTCAACTTCTTAGTACTAACCAGGAGTGGGGATTCAAAGAAACAGGTCTGACTGTCAAGACTTCTCACTAGAACTAAGCTCAGGATGAAAGCAGGCATACTGCTTATACTCTTGGTCCAGTCCTGGCTCTAACTTCATGGGTTTTTTTGCTTCTAGGAGGCTTTCAGGGAAATAAAGGCTCTGTGGGTCTCTACATCTTCTGGCTACTTGAAAGATAGGCTCTGTGATAAGCTGAAGCTCCCCCAGTGTGAATAAATAGTTCTCTGAACCAAGAAAGCCTACAATAACAGCCTTTCTTGGAAGATGGTGATGGCCCAGCACCTTGTCAAGATGAGTCTCAAAAGTCTCCAGTGTTGGGAAATCCACCATTTCCCTGGGGAGATTATTCCAGTGTCTGACTCTTCTCATACTGAAAAAATTTCTTCGGATGTCCAATTGGGATCTTCCTGAAGTAACTTTCATCCTCCACCCCTTGTCTTTTCTGTGTGACTCCTTGTAAAAAGGGAGTCTCCATCTGCTTGGTAGCCACCCTTTAAGTACCGAAATATGGCAATAAATCTTCCTTAAGCCTTCTTTTCTCCAGGCTGAACAAACCCAGTTCCCTCAGCCCTTCCTCAATCAGCAGGATTCCTAGGCTTTGATCATCTTTGTGGCCCTTCTCTGGACCCTCTCAAGCCTGTCCACATATTTTTTGTACAGTGGGGACCAGAACTGAATACAGTGTTCCAGGAGTGGTCTGACAAGTGCCGAGTAGTGTAGGATGTCACCTTCTTTGTCTTTGCCACTGATGCCCTGGTGGATGCAACTTAGCATCCTCTTGGATTTCTTTGCTGCTGCAGCACCCTGGTCACTCGTGAGCTTGTTGTCCACCAGGACTACCTGGTCTCTTTCCAGAGAGCAGCTCTCCAGCCAGGTGGATCCCACTCTGTGTGGCACTCCTGAGTTATGTTTTTCCAGGTGCAATACTATTTACTTGTCCATGTGAAAATCCATGAGGTTCTGATTAGCCCACTCTTCCAGGCTGTCCAGGTCTTCCTGGAGAGTAGCTCTCCATTCTAGAGTGTCTACTTCCTCACTCAATTTCCTGTCATCTGCAAACTTCATCAGTTCACAGAAGTTCACAGTGTGGCTCCTTCAGTGTCAGTAATGATGTCTTTCACCCCTACCATATCCCTGATATCTACAGCCTACTCAGCTGTGGCTGAAACTGTCCAGGAGCTGAGGAAAAGGGACAACTGACACACCACACACAAGAGAATGCAATCACATTGAACCATTCCAAGACACTAGGCTACAAAGAAGTTTTTTCTTTTGATTTTAGTACCATGCTGTGGTTAGCTTTACTATGTGCTTAAAGCACACCCCTGAAAGAACCATCCTTCCCCATCACTGAGACTTCTGCTGTTTTCATGTCCGTGTTGGTCATTTTTAATCCATGAGACTGCAGCAGACACTCACAGATCCAGGATGAATATAAAAAGCCACTGAAAACTTCTTTGGAAGTTGGAGCTTGCTGAGTTCCCTGTAATAAATTAGAGCAGCCTTAGGGTCCCAGCACTTGCCAAGTCTGAATTCTCAGTGTTGAAAATGGAAGAGCTCCTGGCATGAGGCCTCAAGGCAATCACCTTTCTTCAGGGTGTCAATTACATTTGCTCTTTGCCTCATGGCACAGGTAGGTGCTTACAGTGTGAAGGCCAGGATACATTTGTTTAATGTATCCTTGAACTCTATTACATTTTTCACTCATCTTGCTCAACCCTTATCTTCAATTACACTCCTTTCCATATGCCTCAAGCTGTTATTTGTTACAAGACCAACCTCACCCTCTTATATCCAAAATGTCAGTGAATTAAATAAAATTTTTATACTTTTTAACTTGAACAGTTGTCTCCGTATTCACCTAAAAAAACAGATAATGAGGTCTGGATTTTATTAGACATAGTGGTGCTTACTGATGTTTAACTATTAGGCAGAACCATTTTGCTGCTCACAGTTACAATTATATTCTTTTTCTCTGAGGCTGCATACCCATCAATTGATTTAACATATTCTAAATGTGTAGTATAGTATTTTCCCTACTATTTTTTGAACTCAGAGAACTGGATACATTTCTATCCTTTTTTCCTAAAAGGGAAGGGACATTTCCATACTTAGTTTTCTGTAGAGTCAAAGCTTTTTGCCTCCTGTATGTTGTGACAATTTTCTCAAGCTTTGTCTCTGAGTCAGTGATGCTCCAAAATCACATTCTTAGCTCTAAGTAGATCCTCAAACTTTGCTCGCTTTGACAGGACTAAAGCACATGCTTGAAACTAAACACAGTTATTAATGTGGCTGTGATCCTGAAGTAAATCCATATAAAAAGTGACCCACTGGACATGTTCCAGTGGCTAACATATACACCAGCTACTTGTAGTGCTCTACACATTTTATGCTTTATGTGTTACATGTTTATAATTGATGATTCATACAGTGCTCAGAATGATTAAATGGTAAAAGCACCAAACTGGGATCTAATCAATGCAAATATTTAGGTCCATCAGAGGATACACGGATATCCACCCCCCCAGAAGAGCTTGGCTGCCATGTGGCTCTCCCACACGCAGGGAGTCGACTCACACATTCGTAATAATCCAGATGATAAACATCAAAAGGTTACATACCCTCACTGGTTTTGTGAGTGGCTCTTCTGGCTCAGGGCAAAGGAAGGAAGAGAGCCACGCAGGGAGATGAATCTAACTCTCTTTACATTAAGCCAACAAGAACAGAGCATATCTGTCATCATTTACTGCATCTCAATTTACACAGGGTTTTTCTCATAATTTGCTAACTTGATTGCTTACTGAACATTCCTTGGAGATTGTTTCATCTTGATTTTATGTAGCAAAAGCTCACCCACGTCTCTCTTGACTCTGAAAAGATAAAGGATTTAAAAGCTACTATAGGAGTACTATTATTTAGATGAGAAAGCTTGATTCACATAGAGATGTCTTCTTGAGATTTACTAAACAAAACAGAGGATTTACTACCTGTGTTCTAGACAATTCAGTTTTATAAAAAAGAATCTAACTACAGTTTAAAATAGTAATCCTTCTTGAAATGAACACCAGAGATGCATCCAGAGCCATAGATTGCTTACGAAAATCTATTTCTTCACCTATTTCACTGATGCTCACAGAAAGCAGCTGCCATAAATTTTGATTATAAACCCTAGGCAAATCGATGGCTAACTCTGTTTACAGAACCCAAACCTTTTCACTGAACCTCACCTGTGTGGCATAGTCCAGCTGGGTGTTTATTGGTAATTGTTTGCAAAATTCACCCTAATGAACCCCCTGTGGTTCTCCATGACCCATGCTGCTCTTCTGTAACACTGACAGCCATTAATCTCAGGCTGTAATGCAGTGCTCAATGGGGCATGCCTCTCACTGGGCAGGGGGGATTATCTGGGGCAAGGACATCAGGATTTATGGTTCCTTATAGTCAGAGCTGTCAGAAAACCAGAAAAGCTATGAGAAAACCTCCTTGAAACAGAGAACACACCATGTGGCAGAGGCTGGTTGTGCCTCTTCCTCACTATGCATCCAAGCCTGGACTCTGCTGACAGCCTCCCATCACGGTGTGGCTGTGGTGCAGAAGGGCTGATGGCAAGAGGAGGATGGAGCACTGGCAGCCAGACTGGCTGGAGTGGGACCAGATCAGGAGGGATGGGGAATGCACTTGTGGGTGGGCAACTCTGTAAGGCTGAGACAGCTGCTGGGAGTCAAAGCTGAGGGACAGGAGATGTTGTATGTGTGAATGTTGGATGAAAGGCTTTAAACCACAAAAATGTTAAGTGTTTTCTTTCTCATTTTTCTGTTCAGTTGTTGGTTGCAGTTATGAAATTGCATTTTTAGCCCTTCTGATAAGCCAGTTGCTACTGGTGATGGTTTAGAAGCTGACCAGGTTACCTATCCTAGTGCTCAATAAAGCATAGAAAGGAGAGGTATTAGCATACAGCAAGGATGGTGAAGTATTTGGAAAGACACTGATAGTCTCTCCAGAAAATTCTGAAGATGTATCAGGTCAGATGAGGAGTCCATTTAAAAAACATAGAAAGATTTATTTATTTCCAAATTAGATTTACCTTTTAAAATAATACATGACCCATGTTTTGTGCAGATGGATAATACTGTCTTTAATGAAGACAGCCCATGAACTATGCTCCTATGAGACCCTCAAGGAATCCAGTAGTATCATAGAATTAAAGAATGATCTGTATTGGGAGGGACCTTAAAGTTCATCTAGCTCCAACCTCCATGCCATGGGCAGGGACACCTCCCACTAGACCAGGCTGCTTCAAGCCCCATCCAACCTGGCCTTCAACACTGCCAGGGAGGAGGCAACCACAAACTGGGCAACCCGTTCCAGTGTCTCATCATTCTCACAGTGAAGAATTTCTTCCTAAAGTCCAACTGAAATTTACTCTATTCCAGTTAAAGATTTTTACTAAATTTATGCTGAAATTCTGATAGGGCAATCACCTTTTTGGTTTCTTTAGCAGCTGAGTTCAAAGCCACTGTGCTACAGCAGAACCCTGGAAGTAGAAGGCAACCACAGAAGAGGCTTGACGAAGGAACTACAGAAAACTAACTTACAGAAGCCACCAACTTTACGAGGCCAGCCAAGTTCTTTGCCTTTCAGGTCACGTAGTAAAATCCCCACAAGCAAAAGAATTACACGACATGTTAAAGCACCTGAAGAAAGGTGGAAGGGATGGCTCCAAAAATAAAGGGAAAACTCACTGGTGGCAGATGCCAGCAGCTCCCCCTGAGCCTGGTGCCTTCACTGCAGGACAAGGCAAGGGTGGGCTCAGAGCTGTACCCCAGGGTAACTCAGAAATAGCTGCCTCAGCTGTTCTTGCTGGATTTGTTTTCCCACCACCAGCTCTTGCATGAGCAGAATCCCACTGTCACACCTCATGTCCCCAGTGTGGGAGGTGAACATGAACCACTGGTGAGCATCTGCAGCTCACAAACCACTGGGTCACCACCTCTGAGTTACAGGGTGCCAGCTTTGACTCTCAGATCAGCAGACAGGAAAAAAAAACCATCTATTTTGTAATAAAATGCATTACTAGACAATTAAGAAAGGTCTGGCAGCATTTTGCTGTCAAAGTCGTGAATACTGGTTGTCAAAAACAATGATGCTACTAATAAAAATACTTGTGAAAAATAGACAGACATATTTATACAACCACTTTTCATGTCAGGGGTTCAGAGAATTTTATAGCAGTAGTGAGAAGACACTTCTTGATCAGATTCTTGCTGCAGTAGAATGAACCAAAATAAAGCATGTCACATGATACTGCCAAATTCTATGAAAGAAATTATGTTTGGGGTCATTTAGAAATGGCTGTGCCTGTTCAAATAGCAGGGAAAGTTTGCTGTCCTGGCCATGATGAAGAGGCAAGCTTTTTGTCAGCCTGTAGAAGATCTCTGCAAATACTTTCCTTGCACAGGCATGGGAGAAGACTCCTTTTAGCTGCAGAAAGAAAACCTGTGGTCCTATCCTATCATTTGAATTTTTCTAACTTGTAAATAATTCCTTTCATTTGTATGAGCCTCTTCCTTGCTTAAATAGCAAGACAGATGTGAAATACAAATAAGCAAAATTCCAGAGCTTTCCCATTTTCTCTAAGGAGCTGCCATGTTGCATGGCTCGAAAATCCTGGGATTTACCTTCCTGAAATTAACAGCAGTTTTGCTGATCTGGGTGACCTGAGCAGGCAGGGGCACAAAGCACATCAGTACATGGAATAATCAGAGGGAGAAAAATATTCCACATCTTGTAGGAAACAGCATGTGAATATGAATCCAAGACTCTCATTAGCCATACCTGAGCTGAGAAAGCAGTACAGCTATGCCAGTGCTTCCTTTGGCAAGCAGAGATGTGGCTGTGGCTATTCAGAAATCTCCAGGGAAGCAAACAGTGGCTTATAAAGAAGTTAGATTATTGGGGTAAAAGGGCAGAATCTCCCATTGAAGATCATTTGATGATGAACATCAGTTGTTTCACTTTTGCCCATACTGCCAATTTGTTATAATTAGAAAACCAGTCTTGAATGCTGAAATTAATGGTGGCTTGGGGATAAGGTACCCACACTGAGGAAGACGTGGGCATGGGAACACACTGCCAGGGAGCCAAACGGAGCAGAATTGGGGTAGAAGGATGTAAAAGAATCAAACTTGGTAGAACTGCTGACCTGGAAAACTGTTTAAAGTGATTTCTCTCCTTATTGTGGTAAATGGATGTTAAAATCTTAAAGTTTCTGGAAATGTGAAAGAACATTTCCAGAGTATAGACAGATTTATGTAAATAAAGGTTCAGAAACTTGCCACCTGCAAGGAAAAAAAAAATAATGTGGAAAACAATACACAACAGAAAAAACCATGTTCAGCCTAAAACTATTACAGTCTTCCCTATAGCTTCACTTCTATGCAAATTATCTGCCAAAATGCATAAGGCTCAGGGTAAACAAATCTCTTCCACGACTTGGCATACAGAGAAAGGGTCTGAACTGAAATGATAATTGAGTTTTAGAGACCCATCCATTTGCTGTCATTGTGCCATCTGTCTCCCTGGCAGAGTCCTGATAGTTTGCATTGGCAGCTTCGATTGCCAAAGCTCATGTATTAAGTTGGAGTTACCTTGTCTTTCCACACACAGTCTCTTCTTATTTTTCTATCAGCCTCCTATTCTAGATGATTGACAGAATTGCAGATTACTGTGTACTCACAGAAGCATGCTATATTTTGATATTTCTAAACTTTTTGTTGTTGTTGTTCTTAAATCAGAAATATAGACAATTTTCTATTGTGATATGTAAGCAATCTACAGAGACGAAGTCCACAAGGGTCCAGAGAAAGGCTTCTTAGGGACTGACTACAGGTAAAGAAGATCACAGGTGCTTGTGTACGTATGTGTTATGTATTTGCTGCCAGCACAGTAGCAAATGGAAGCTGTGCAAGCTTTCTGAGGGCAGCACCTCCTGAGGCTGGCTCCAAGTTACTCTCTTACTGTCGTAACTACTCACTGCAAAGCACCTTTAAGTAAAAGCCAATATGACACCTAGAATAACAGCTGACTCCCCTGAAATCACACAGCTGATTAATGTTGTCCCTTAAGGTATGAAAGAAGTGATAAAATTGTTCACATTTCATTTATTTACAGAGAGGGCAGCTTTAACTGTGGCAGTGAATGATGAGAGAGTTGTCTGTAAGACTTTATGATGTTCTATCTGGTCCTTTGACCATAAACGTTGTTTTCACTTTGCAAGAACGAAAGGTGTAATTCCAGCAGGAGTTAATTAATTTTGGGCAGAAGACAGATAAATACTCATGTCAGTCCATTTACTGAGACAAGACAAGGTACAAGAATCCATCTCTCTTTGGGCTGGCTGTGGAAGACAATGTGGCCAAATGCAAGAGAGACAAGGACTGAGAAGATGCTGCCCACAGAGTTTACATATAAGAAGACTATGCTCTAGGCAAAACAGATACACAAAAAAGCTGCTCTGTTGAACAAGTTCTTGTTCTGCTTTGTTCCTGTTGCAGAATTAAACAATGCATTAGTTATGTCACTGAACTCATACAATTGGTGACAATTCCTATAGGAAAGCTTGCATGCCCTGAACCCAATGAGAGTTGTCATTAAAGGATGGATGAGGAATAGTTTTCCAGCCATACAATTAAAAAGACAACAGTATTTCAACTCACTGTTTTCATTCTCTGTCTCAGTTCAAAGTTCCTTATAAGCATCTGGAGCAAAAGAACTCAGTTTGGCAAGTACTGGGGCACTCTGGGGACTCAGGTCCTCTATGTTCCTGCTCTGACCTACTCCCATAGTCCTGCTGAGTGTCCTACTAACACAGGGCAGAATTAATGTCTGCTTTTCAGTCAGTGGAACTTGCTCCACTTTGCAATATTTACATGTTACTGGGTGGAAAAGGCTGATTCCATTTTTCTGTTGCTGTGGCACCTGGGTAGGATGTTAGAAAACCTTAGGAAAGTCCATCCTCGAGTAAATATGTGATTATTAAACAGCTTCAACATAAGAAACTTGAGAGATAGCTACCCAGACTAACCATCCACTTGGCAAACAAAATGGGATGTGAGACATCATGAGTCAAACCCATAGCCTGAGTTGGGATGCTTTGAACCTTTAATGCCAGTGTCCCAAATACAAGCTCTAACTCAAAGACCACTGAAGAGGGAGAGAATCTCTCAGCCTTTTTCCTTCCAGTTAGCTACTGCCTTGAACCTGAGAGAGCTTTTATGGGATGAATTAGACAAAGAGATGAAAGCTTCATTTAAGCTGCTCTGTGTCCACAAAGCTCTTCTTCAGCATTGCCCTCTTGCCCTCCCCAAACTACATTCACAGAATCACAGAATGTTTTAGGTTGGAAGAGACCTCCAAGATCATCCAGTCCAACCTTTGACCAACACCATAAGCTAACTCCTAAACCATGTCCCCAAAAAAACAAGTTCAAAAGCCTTTTATATACCTCCAGGGATGGTGACTCCACCACTGTCCTGGACAGGCCATTCCAATGCCTGACAATCCTCCCAGTGAAAAGTTTCCTAACATCCAGCTTAAACCTCCTCTGGCACAGCTTACATCCATGTCCTCTGGTCCTATCAGAGTCCACTAAGGAGAAGAGGCTGTTTGCCTCCTCACTCTGACCTCCCTTGAAGTTGAAGAGAGCTCTAATGTCTCCTCTTCTCCAGACTAAACACCCCCAGCTCCCTCAGTTGCTCCTCAAGGACTTGTGCTCCAAGCCTTTCAAGAGCTCTGTTGCCCTTCTCTGGACACTCTTCAGCACTTCTGTGTCCTTCTTACAGTGAGGTGCCCAGAACTGAACACAGTACTCATGATGTGGCCTCACCAGAGCCAAGTACAGAGGGACAATCACCTCCCTACTCCTGCTGGCCACAGTGTTCCTAATACAAGCCAGGATGCCATTGGCCTTCATGGCCACCTGCACACACTGCTGACCCATATTAAATTGACTTACCAATACTCCCAGGTCCCTTTCCAATTTATAGCTTTCTAACCACACTTCCCCAAGTCTGTAGCTCACCACAGGGTTGTTATGACCCAGGTGCAAGACCTGGCATTTGGCCTTGTTAAACCTCATAGAATTAACCTTGGCCCATTGGTCCAACCAGTCTAGGTCCTGCTGTAGGCTTCCCTACCCTTCAGCAGATTGACACAGCCACTTAGTTTGGTGTTCTTTCATTCCTAGCACCACAGGACACTCAAAAGAGTGGTGGGGGATCATGAGTCTGTCAAAGGGCTAATATTGCCCATCTCTGGAGATCTTGGTTTTGGAAAGACTAGGGTGAGACTCAGGAGTGTGGTTGGACTCTCAGGGTATGAGAACAACCTCGCTGTCCCCATTTTAACTCTTTGTATTTGAACATGTTGTTATAGCAGAGAAATTGGTGGTCTGCAAGTGTTCCAAAAGCATTTCTGGGTGTAAAAAGTTTGAGCTGGAGATGATGAATACTAAATGAAATTTAGGTTACCTGAGTTTTAGAAATTTTCTTGACAGGATACAGAATTACTGAGCAGTGTTTTCAATGTTGGTTTATGTATATAATGTGTTGCTTTAGTCTGTGTTTAACCTAGCAGCTCCACTTACCACGTAGACTGAAATTCTCACATATTCATTAAGAATGCTCAGCAAAAACACCTCCTGAAACATTTCTTCTCCCTTTTCTGCCAGCTGTAAAAGCACAGGTCCAAAAGCCATGCATAAAGAGTCACAGAAAACTCCATTCACTCCATCCACAAGAGCAGATGCTACTTGGTTGTTCACAAAGGCAACGGCACTGGTTATACTGGGAATCCTTCTAACCCCCAACTGCGTATTTCGAAGTGGAAGGTACATGTGAGATAATCCTGAGTTTGTAGTGTAGAACCTCTTCTCAGAGATTTTCACTGATGTGATAATTCCATAACTATTATTCACTTGCTATGGATCCCAGCCTTCCTCTCACTTCATAACTACCAACAGTTCTGAGGAAATCAATAAGCTTACTAATCTGTGTAAAATAAACAGCATTGTGTCCTTAAAGATAACAACAATCAGACACCTCCAGAATCTGGTGCGTTCAGCCAGCATGCTTAAAGATTGAAGAATCAGAATGATGGAATGATCTATGTTGGAATGGACAAGTGGAGATCACCTAGTCCAACCCCCATTAAAAAAGGGCCAAATCCAAAGTTAGATCAGGTCACTCACAATACTGAAATCTCCATCACCAAGGATGAAGATTTTGCAGCCTCTTTGAACCCACTGCAGTGTTTGACGTCTCTCCAGATGAATATTTATTTCCTAAATTCTAATTGGAATATCTGATGCTGTGACTTGCATTCATTGCATCTTGTCCTATCACAGTACATCTCTAAGAAGAGTTTGCATCTACCCTCTCTACACCTTCACCTAAGGGAGCTGGAGACAGCAGAAAGATTTTCCTCTTAACCTTCTCTTTTTAAGATTGATAAACTCAGTTCTCCCCCTCTTTATACGTCATATGCCAGTTCACAAATCTTCTTGATGACTTTCCACTGGAATTGCCCCAGTATGTCAGTATCTTGTGCTGAAGAAACCCAAAGTGGGCCCAAAATTCCAAGGTTTTTTGGACAGAGAGGAATGGTTACATCCCTCAATCTGATGGTCATCTTGCTAATATAGTCCAGGATGCTGACAGATTGTGCCACAATGGCAGATTGCAGACTGCAACTTCTTGCCCAAGAGATCACCTACATCCTCTGCTGCAAAATGCTGTCTGGCCAGTCAGTCCCTAGCCTGTACTGTTTTATAGGGTTCTTTCATCCTAGGTACCAGTCCTTGCATTTCTATGTATTCTATACATATATATAATATATATAATATATTTTATAAGTATATATGTCTATATTTAGTATTTCCAATTACTACTCAGCTGACCCATTCAACTCCATAATCTGCTAATATATATTTTTTTAAATCCAGTTAAGATAAAGTATTTGTAATTTCTTATTATAACATAATCTAGTTTTACCTCTTCAGATGTAGTACAGTTTATTTCCATTTGCCTTTAAATGTAATCTCTATTTGTTCCTGAAGCAAGAATCTCAAAAATATGTTTTCAAGAGCACATATTCCATAACCTGTGGCTGATCCCCTTAGTTCTGGGCTTCGCAGCCTTCCCTGGGAAGGGCACACACAACAAAAAGCTCTGTCTCAGCAGCTGCTAAGATTTTAAAAATCAATTGATCAACAGTCAAGAATATTTAGCATCTTGCAAACCAGGAATTTTATATCAGAAAGCTTTCTAAAAGCCTGCAAACGCACCTTTGCCTTTTGAGTTGTAAGTAGAAAAACCCACCTGTTTCAAAATTGTTGGTGTTCATGTGTATAAAAGATAAAAACAATCATCTTTCCCCCCAAAACACAGCAGTGTTATTATCATAGAATCATAGAATTGTCTGGGTTGGAAGGGACCTCAGAGATCATCATGTCCAACCCTTGACCCACTGCTGCAGTTGCTAGACTATGGCACTGAGTGCCACATCCAGTCTCTTTTTAAATATCTCCAGGGACGGAGAATCCACCACTTCCCTGGGCAGCCCATTTCCAATGCCTGACCACCCTCTCCGTGAAGAAATTCTTTCTAATATCCAACCTAAACTTCCCCTGGCACAACTTCAAACCATGTCCTCTTGTCTTGTTGAAAGTTGCTTGGGAAAAGAGGCCAACCCCCCCCTGGCTACAACCTCCCTTCAGGGAGTTGTAGAGAGCGATGAGGTCTCCCCTGAGCCTCCTCTTCTCCAGGCTGAACACCCCCAGCTCCCTCAGCCTCTCCTCACAGGACTTGTGCTGGATCCCTTCACCAGCCTGGTTGCCCTCCTTTGGACCTGCTCCAGGACCTCAATCTCCTTCCTGAACTGAGGGGCCCAGAACTGGACACAGGACTCGAGCTGTGGCCTCACCAGGGCTGAGTACAGGGGCAGTATTATTTTACAGTATTTAAGGCTACACCTGTTCTAGTAACCACAATGGACCAGTTCTCCGGTCCTGTTCTCTGGTTCTGGGGACAAACGTTACAGTATGGTATGAGTCCAGATGAGGAAAATCCCACCCCACTAAAACAAGGTCCTGGTTTTGGATATGCTGCCTCGTCTTTCACTTGGTAGCATGGGGGAGCCAGCAGCAAGACCAGAAAACACGTTTCCTTAGCCCTCAGTGTTGTTACTTTGCTGCTTTTCATTGAAAGTCCTGAGAAATTCAGAGGAGACAGAAGAAAGCACCAGTTTGGTTCTACCCTTTAGACAGCATGAGCACACTAGGCACCAGGCACTGTCCCGCCCATCTTGCCTTGGGGTTTTCTCCCCCAAAGTGCATTTTACCACCAAGTAAATTGTCACTGTCAGCAGTTCCTAACACTACTGCCCGCCCTTTCCCTTCCCCCAGGAGATGCAGGCTGTGAACTGGTGCCTGTCCCTTGTCACACCGTGTGTCAGTTCCGACCCAAGGGCTCTTTGGACTCGTCACCCCGGGACTGTCCGAAGCAGCAGGGTGGAAGTGCCAGCCCAGCCCTGCCCTGAACGCCGTCCAAGCTTTGCAGGCAGGATCTGGCTGGCATCCCTGCACCGGGAAACCTGAGCCCGAGGTTTGAGTCCTGCCTTCCACGGTGAGGCGCAGAATCCCACTCAGCATCATGAGCAGCGTGATAAAACCCAGGTGAAATGCTAAAACGTGGCATTAATGGTTCGTATGTTATTAATTTAACGATTAAGAGCAGCAGCCTAGCGAGAGATTGTTTCTAATGAGAGGCCCACCGATTGCTAACAAATGAGAAAATACCAGAGTACAAGTTCTCAAAGAAATATCCCCTGCCACGTCCTCTCCCAGGATAACGAAGGGGTTTGCTGGACTCCAGCATCTCCAGGAGCTAAGAAATTCGCGTGGCGCCGCACTGAGGCAATTTTAGAAAAGCTCAGGGATAATTCCCCGGGGATGCTAACTTTCTGCGGCTGACACAAGACACCAAGGGGGGAGAAAGGACACAGACATAGCCGAGGGCTGCCCCCTCCATGGTATGGGGGTTGCGGGCAGCGTGGTGCGGGTGTCAGGCAGTGAGCAGCGGACAAAGAGGCAGCGGGTACCGGGCAGCGGGTACCGGGCAGCGGGTACCGGCTCAGCCTTCGCCCCATTCCGGCCGGTTTAGAGGGAGAATCCGCGCACTGAAATGACTAAGCACGAACTCGCCAGCCCCGAGCCGCTCCGCACCCGCGCAAGGCGGGACACAGAGATACAGAGAGAGACACACACACTCACGGACAGACGGACACAAACAGGGACACACAGACACTCACCTGCCCGCCCCACGCCCCCCAGCCCAGGAACCGGCTCCTCCGCAGGGGCAGTCGCTCCTCCGCCCGGGCTCCGCGGCCGCGCCAGCACCGCCCCGCTCCGCGCCGCCCCGCAGCCGCGCACCGCGCCGCGCCCGCGGAGCCGCCGCCTCCCTCTTGCCGCCGGGGCGGGCCGGGGGCTGCCGGCAGCTGACGCAGGGCTCTTCCTCCCGGGGATGAAGACCCCAGAAGCGGGCAGCGCGGAGCTCGAGGCGGCCGCGGACCCTCCGCGCCCGCGGTAGGGCGGAGTTCACCCCTCTCCCCTCCACCCCTCCCGGACCCCCGGCACGGGAGTGCGCAGCGCCCAGCAACGCAGCCGGGCGCGGAGGAGCCCCCCGCCAGCCCGGCATGGAGAGCCTGCTCAACCTCAGCTGCTCCGCTGATACGACAGTGGATGCCGGCAACCGGAGTGGATCTTCTGATAGCCCGGACGGCGGCCGGGGACACCTCTCGGTCTTCAGCGTGCTAGTCCTCACCCTGTTGGCCATGCTGGTGGTGGCCACTTTCCTCTGGAACGGGTTGGTCTTGGCCACCATCCTCCGGGTGCGCACTTTCCACCGGGTGCCCCACAACCTGGTGGCCTCCATGGCCATCTCTGACGTGATGGTGGCCGCCCTCGTCATGCCCCTCAGCTTGGTGCGGGAGTTGTCGGGGCGGCGGTGGCGGCTGGGCCGCTTGCTGTGCCAGGTGTGGATCTCCTTTGACGTCATGTGCTGCACTGCCAGCATCTGGAATGTCACAGCCATCGCACTTGACCGCTACTGGTCCATCACCCGCCACCTGGAGTACACGCTCCGTACCCGGCGTCGCATCTCCAACATCATGATTGCTCTCACCTGGGCCCTTTCCGCTTTCATCTCCTTGGCCCCGCTGCTCTTTGGCTGGGGAGAGACTTACTCAGAGGACAGTGAGGAGTGCCAAGTCAGCCAGGAGCCTTCCTACACCATCTTCTCCACCTTTGGAGCCTTCTACCTGCCCCTCTGTGTGGTGCTCTTTGTGTACTGGAAGATCTACAAGGCCGCCAAATTCCGCATTGGATCTCGGAAGAGCAACTCCATCACCCCCATTACACCAGAAGCCCTGGAGGTAAGGCAGTTTGGTTGTAATTTTGCTCCAGTTACGGGCTGGTAGCAAACAAGCCCCTGGAGCAGTGGGGAAAACTTAGAGCTAAAGTGCTCCAGTGAATAGCATCCCACAGGTAGCCCAGTGAATCCTGAAGGCTTTTCAGGAAAAGTTGACTGCAAAGCTTCCAAGCCCAGTCTTTTGACTCCTTCTGAGTCCCCTGCTGTGAGCACACAAGGTGTACCTAAAGCAACTTTGGGCCAGATTGTGAGCCTGAGCTCCATGTGGGTGTGTGGTGGTGACTCACGGATGTCCCCTCGTGGAACACTGAATCAGTGCTCACAAGCATGAGTAAGGGGGTCTCTGTTCCTCCCTTGGGGAGGCATATGGGGGTGTGAATGGATGGGATCCCACCTCTGCTGGGCACGATAACCTGGCAAAGAGCCAGGGAGTTTGTGGATTTACCACCACAGAAGTCACCTCCTTATAAATTCTTCCTAATCGTGTCAGCTCACCCCAGACACAGTGACTGTGCACACTTTTGGGGTGAGGAAGGAAATGTATGCTCATTTGCTTGCCTTCCTACTAGAGATTCTTAAACTCTGTGGGGTCAGAGAAGGCAAGGAGACTTCCGTGCAAGGCATTTGGGTGTGTGCCTGTTCTACTGATCTGACTGTAAATGGGGAAATAATATTTTGTGATGCTGTGTGAGCAATTCTGCGTACCATCACCACTCTCTGCAGTTTCTAGCCTCACTTGAAAATAGTCTGTTACCCAGAAAAGGGTCATACAACCACTCTACCCTCCACTGGAGCATGATGTAGATGGCCCGTGTTTCCCTGTGAGCTCTGGCCACCACTTGCATAGTTTGGTTGTGTCCCTGATGTGTGGGATAACTGACTGAAGCACAAATGGTGCAACTTGTGTTTGTGTTTGGCAGGTAAAAGACGCTGCCCAGCAGCCACAGATGGTCTTCACTGTCCGACATGCCACTGTTACGTTTCAGACGGATGGAGACACCTGGAGAGAGCAGAAAGAAAAGAAAGCTGCCCTCATGGTGGGCATCCTTATAGGGGTCTTTGTGCTCTGCTGGATCCCTTTCTTCATCACAGAGCTCATCAACCCCCTCTGTTCGTGTGACATCCCTCCTATTTGGAAGAGTATTTTTCTATGGCTAGGCTATTCAAATTCCTTTTTTAATCCACTCATCTACACTGCTTTTAACAAAAACTACAACAATGCCTTCAGGAACCTATTCTTTAGACAGCACTAAGCAGAAAAAACTTTCCCACTGCCACAGGAATCTGGTTTTGATTCTCAAGGAATCCTACCAAACTCTTGAGGAAGTTCAAAGCCACAGATACTGGAGGTGATGCTAAAGATGCAGCCCCACGAGTCATGTGTCCCAGAAATGGTCCTGGCTCCTACACATACTCTCCAAACCAACCTCTGAATCAGTTGCTATTTTTCCTGCAAACAGCATGTAGGGGTTAATCTGGCCAGCAGCACAGCCCTCTTCCTCCAGCACCCCACTGCATTCCTCCCACCTTCCTACTGATGTCCTTGGGGCTGCTCAGTGGCAGCAGTGGTGCAGAGGAGTCTTCTGGCAAAGAGCCACATGTGAAGTTCTGGTTTGGCCACTGCTAATATCTCACAGAACTGATCAATGTAATGTCAGGAGTCTTTGTGATTATAGATGAAAAGAGGTATTTTATGGCTTGGTTGAAAGGCTGTTTGTCTTGTCTTTCACCAGTAGAGATTGTTAAGTATTTGTATTTGGGGAATAAAACCCTCAATAAGGTTTAAAAGCAGACTAAGCTTTTTCTCATATGCTTTATCAACAATGAATTGTGCTATTTGCTATTGGATTCTGTGTAGAAAGTTTTTAAAAACATATTTACTGTAGAAGCTTAATGCATGGTGTACCCTGGAATGAGAGAGAATGCATGGGAAATCCACCTCTCGTTCTCTGACTGCTACATGTGAGCATCTGCCTCAGACCTTCATTTTCAGAGGTACGAGCTGTAAATGTTAATCTTTGTGCCCGTGTTTCCCATTCTAAACTATAAATGTGTTTTGAGCAGCTGGGAGGAAGGTTTTCTCTAGTTTCAGGGGATGCAAAGAGTGTATTTCAAACTACCAGTCAATGAGGACCTGTGCTTTACTATTTCTGACTGTGATTCAGGTCATCTTGAAACCAACTTGAAACCATGTCTCTTCTTCCAAGACCCCACTTGGCTTCTCTGAGCACTGGAGCCAAAGGACACTTAATGACCAGTGGTGTTTCATTCTGGAAGCATAAACAGCACCATAGAGGTGTTCTTTTGTGCAGTCCAGACTTCTATATTTTTTTTCTCCACCCATTTTCTCTTCCTCCCCCAGAGGCTTCTGTCCTGTCTGGTTGCTATTGCTTTGTCTCCTCCCTAATTTTTCACATTGCCAATATAATTATAATAGTTGGCATTTCATTGTCAGAACTAAAATTATGTACTTTATGCCACTCTGCTGGAAGACTGACAGGCCTTCAGATAAAGAAAAACCCCAGTTCTAACTATCAATTCATATGAGACAGCCACTGAAATCAGGCCAGAACCGAAACAGTGGAGGAAAACAGAAGATGGGGGTTAGTATGACATGATTTCATCTTAGATATCTCAGGAAGAACAGATAAAAGGGTGAAATGTCAATAAGTCACAGGAAAGCTCCTGGGGAAGGAAGGGATTAGTAATTATCCATAGTGAATCATGAGATGTATGATGTTAAACTTTTCACTGGTCATTTATACCAGTCAAAAATTACGATAGAGTTGGTTAAAAATAGTCTTTTTCTTTTCATATCTTGGGACATGTGAAAATGGAAGCAAAGCTCAAAGTGCTATCAGGTGTTGCAGCTCTTTCAGGACCAGTTAGACAGACACCCATCAGGACTGACAGGGATGTAGCTGATCCTGCCTTGCAGCAAGAGAAGAGATAGGATGGCCCTTGAGACCTTCCACACTATTTTATAAAAGTCTTTTGGAAATAGTAGGTAAAATCTTAGCCCTGTTGAAAGCAATGGACACATTCTCAGTGACCTCAAGCAAATCAGAATTTTATCCAGCAAGTCTTGCCTTGTAAAAACATAGTTTTAACGTCAATCAATTCAAGGAGAAGATGAGTAGGATGGGAACAATCTTCTAATTCCACTGAAAGAGTCTGTGACCTGTGCTCACTGTGAGCCAACCTCTACAGCTAGTAAAGAACATTTCCTGTCGTTACATATATTAAAGTGTTATAAGTGACATCTCTTGATGTATTGAAAATCGTAATAAACTCTTGGACTGCTTTTTTTACTGAGGATATAAAAGTTGCATTGCTTTTTCTGGACAGTCCATAACCAACACAGAGTTATTCTTTTTGGGAACCCAAATCCCTTTTTTGAGGCAAGAGTTTTTTAGTCAAAAATTGAAAAAAAATGCTTCTTTGATCAAGCCAGGCTTTCTTCTAAGTTTGTTAGTGCCTGAAAGTGGGAGACTACTTGTTAAGCTGCTCCAGAAACAATTTAAATCCTATAAGCATGAACTAATGAAGAAATTCTTATCATATCATATATCATATATCACATCCAGTAGGATTGGAAGGAAGAGACATTTAAGATGATCTAGTTCCAACCTCCATTGGAACTCCCAATGGAGTTCCAATGGGAACTCCCACTAGATCAGGTTGCTCCAAACCTCATTCAGCCTGGCCTAGAACACTGCCAGAGATAAGGCATCCACAACTTCTCTTAGCAACCTGTTCCAATGTCTCACCACCCTCACAATGAAGAATTTCTTTCTAATAACTAAAAAAAAATTTGCCCTCTTCCAGCTTAAAACCATTATTCCTTGTCTTATCTCTACACATCCTTGTGAAAAGTCCCTCCCCGGGTTTCTTGTAGCCCCCCTTCAGGTACTGGAAGGCCACAATAAAGTCTCTGCAGAAACTTCTCCAGGCTGAACAATCCCAACTCTCTCAGCCTGTCTTTTTGGGAGAGGTGCTCCAGCCCTCTGATCATCTTTGTGGCCCTCCTCTGGTCTGGACTTGCTCCAATGCCTTCATGTCCTCCCTGTGTTGGGGGCTCCAGAACCAGACACTCTCTGCAGGGATTCACAAGAGTGGAATAAAGGGGGAAAATCCCCTCCCTTGCCCTGCTGGCCATGCCTCTTTTGATGCAGCCCAGGATGCAGTTGACTTTCTGGGCTGCAAGCACACATTGCTAGCTCATGTTGAGCTTCTCATCAACCAACAGCCCCAAGTCCTTCTCCTCAGGGCTGTTCTCAGGTGTTCTAAGCTGAACTTTCACTTACCATTTTAACACATAATATTGTGTCTACACAACTGTTTCAGTTCAGGCCATGCCCACCCTCAGTTTTACTTGCAGTTTGTCTATCTGTGTTGGCTGGGACCCTTCCACAGGTTGTGAAATAGACTACAAACTCTTATTAGTACCCTGTGTAAGCAGGCAGAAAACCTGAAATCAGTGGGACAGATCTTTACTTTAGCTGCAGATTAGTGCTGGGATTAAACTCCTGTTCATTATATCCTGTGTTTATGCCTTAAGTGGTGACAGGGAGACAGGAGACAATCTTAAAATGACACGGAGTTCTTTGTCTATGGTCATGGATAGTCCACCATACTGGAGGAATTTACATGCACATTCATTTGACACCCCATGTCCCATACAATCCATACTGATCTTCTGGAGATAACAGCTTCTAGTTGGTCACACATTTTGTTCCTTGAATTATAGAATCATAGAATGGCTTGGGTTGGAAGGGACCTTAAAAATCATCTAGTTCCAGTTCCCTTGCATGGGCAGTTACACTTCACACTACACCAGGTTGCTCCACCATAATTAGCAGCTATGTCATGGACCAATTCCTACTTCTCCTAAGTGACACTTAAGATGAATGACTTTTCTGCTAAGTGCCATTTCTGCAGTCTAATATGACCATGAAGGAAAAATATCAGTATTCTGGAGACTCTGATGAAGAACTAGATTGAATCATGATGTGATGGTCCAAGCACAGTGAAGGTCACAGAGATACATTGACTTCTGATGCTGGCTCCAAGGCTTTTACAGACCTCTCAGTCTTCACAGATGCCAAGTGGGCTCCCAGAGACCTAAATCATGTTTGAAGACATACACAACCCCAGCTTCAAAGGATGTATCTTGTAACTTCTTGTTCCCATTTATGAAACAGAATTGGTGGTGTAAAGAGATCTGCCTCACTCAGGCTTTGCAAGGATTAATTAGTAAATGTTTATCATGTAACAGGAATGGGCAATACTCCGGTTTGAATGCTGAGCAGCATTATAAATTTGGCTTCTATTTAATTCCTCTGAAGAGCATTATTACCCATTATTATTGACTTTCCTATTGAATTAATGGCTATATAATACTTCCAGGAAAGATTTAACTAACCTTCCTATACTTACAATTAATTTATTTTACTCTCAGTGCTCGATAGGGCAACACCAGCCCATGCTGGATGCTGTCTGCTGAACGTCTCCTCACAAGGCTGAATACAAATTGTCAAGGTTCAAGGAGCAGCATCTCTCCAGGCAGTCTGCTGCTGTGTTTCCTTTATTTTTTAGGAAGAAAAGGTCAGAAAAAAATGCCCTTGGATTACATGACAGGTTGGCTGACCACCCTCCTCCTTCACCCCCTTCTTGCTGACCTTTCCTCTTGATACAGAGAACTCAGGCAGGTGACCCCAGGACATGTACCCATCCTGTGCATCCAGAGGCCATGCATGACTTTACCCCCCCTTAATGTCCCTGGACCCTTCCTAAAAATTACCACTGAGAGATGTAGCCTTTAAACTGCAGCAGCTGAAAGTGGGAATTTCCTGGAAACAAAGTTACAGGCAATTAAGGAAATTTTACCTGCCAAAGGTAATTAATGACTATTAGCTCCAGCTATTGCTGCGTTGAGCTACGACTGACAAAGTGTCAAAGCGATTTTTGCAATGTAGTGATTTTAACTGCTTTGTTCACAAGGGGCTCATCACTGTTTTACTCTTGGATCCCTCATTTGAGGTGCATTGGTACAGCAGCAAACTGGGGCACCAGCAAAGCCATTGGCGAAGGTGATGTGAGCACCATCAATGCTCTGTGTGGGAACACTGGGGTAAAAACATCCATTGCAAAATCTGCATGCCCGCTGTGATACACCCCAGCTGAACATAATGAAACTGTCAGCATACTTATAGAATTTAAGGGATGGCCAAAGAGCTCTTTAAATCACCTTTATTTTCAGAAACACTGAAGTGCTGAGGAGGCTGCAGAAGACTGGAAGGGAGCTGAAGTTGTGCCAGTATTTTAAAAGGTCAGATTGGGAGACCTAAGTATTTATAAGGCTAATACTGTTACTGATTCACAGCTTGAAACTGATCCTTGGCAAAAATGGGGAACAGCTGATAAAGGACTCAATGAATAAAAAATTACAGGAAATAAATATAATTAAAATAAATCACATTGATGTCTTTCTTTGATTGCAGTGCATGGTTGATTGCTGATGGTGGTACCAAGTATTCACTCATCAATAATGAATCTGACTTGACAACTCAACACTTCCATGAAAAAAGTGAAGAAATCAATATGAGGTTCAAATGGTCCGATATTTGCTAATGACTCATGGGCTGGAAAAGGTGTAAATACAGAAAATTAAATCACTTGTTCAGAGAAATGAGGATGCAAACTGGCTGGGAACATGTTATCCTGGTGTGAGGGAGAGGCACACACCCCAGAGCAGTGGGATGGTACCCTCCTTCCTGGTGGGAAGACACAGACACATCGAGGTACACCAGAAGCTGAACACTGTTCAGCATTTTGGGGACAAACAGATTTATTTCTTAACTGTGCATGGGCTGTGTCCAGCTATAGATTTTTATCTGCTCACTGCTGGGGAGGCTACGGTTTCAGTTCATTGCCTTTTCACTGTTCACCCCCTCTCTGTGCCACTGCCAGGCAGCAGGCTCAGCATTGCAGTTCTCTCAGCCATGTAATGTCCCATGCTGGCCAAGTCAAATGCTTTCCCTAATCATCCTAAAAAGCAGGACAGATGTGTCCTTTTTCTGCAACCCCCAGTGCACTGCTGTTGTTTCTCTGTCTAACAGTTCCAGTGGTGGGAACATCATCTGCAATGCTGAACGCTGGCTGCCTGCTCTGTGGCTGGGACCAAGCAAGGATGGATGCAGCTCCAGGGCTTGGTCTGTGGAACAAGCACTGCCCCACCACAGCTCTCTGACAGTGACAAGGGTGGGGAAAGAGAAAACAGGAGCTATACCCTCTCCTCAGATTTCTCCTGCAGCTGTTCATGACAAACCAGTCCTTGATCCTTCTTCTAGCTACCCTCCCTGCTTCAGATGAGACCAATCCTGGCCAGGCTGCCATGGAACTGGTCATCTCTGCAGGTATGTAAAAGAGATGGGAAAGAAACTCCTAAATCCACTGCAGCCTAATTGCAGGAAAAAAAATTCCCCAGTCCTGACTGTCTCTCTGGGAGAGGACACATTTTGGACATGGCTTTTGTGTCCACCCTGCCCAGTTCAATTCCTTTCCTGTTGCTAGCTGCTGAGGGTGGAAATCTCTCTGTCATTCAAAAGTACAAACTTCTGGCAAGGTCCTCAAGTTTGTTCAAGTGTTGGCCTGAAATGTTGCATTTTTCATCAGTTCAGGGCTGCAACCTGAGGTCAGGGCTTCTTCCTTGTGCCTTTCATTCACCAAATCATGGTTATGCATAGGTCCACCAACCTTGGCTGCTGGTGCAGAGGAGGCAACCTTTCAAAATGAACATCTTCTCAAGAAAATACCCTTGTCTCTGGGTTAAAGGTGCCAGAACCACAGTTGAGGTGCCACAAAATCCAAAAATCTGCTTCCTCCTGCTTGAGATACCATGATTCAATGTCTGAATCACCAGGCTTTGCGCAAGACGGTTGTCAGTCCCAAAGCTTAAGCCATGTCTGGGCTGGCTCACTTTGCTAAGTTCTGTCACATGTCCCACCTTTCTAGTGCTCTCCTGTGATGCTGCATTGGAGCTCTGGACATCAGGAAGCTGTTCACATATTGGTTGGGGTCTTTCTTCTGCAACATCTCCCTGGCCTGGCACAGCTGGACCAAACAAGGCTGTTTCCAACCCAAAAGAGACTGTAGCACATAGACCATGATGAAAATTAATACGATCACCTTCTAGACCTGCTAACAGCCTCATATCCAGTCCCTCAGGTTGCCTGTGCTCTTGTCAGGCAGATTTTCTAGGGGAAAAGCAGAGCTCGTTGTCACATAGTTCCACAGTTTAAATGGAGACCCGCTTTCAAGGCAGGAGGAGAAAGAATTTTGATGCAATGCCAAGCTCAGCTCTTTCAGTGGGCACTGGAACATATGGAGCCCCTTATACAATTGCCTGGGAGTTGCAGGTCTGTGATGATTTTTTTCTTTCCTCAGCTTCCAGGTGCATCAAAGCAGGATGCCCCCACCTTCCACCCAGACGTTGGAGTGAATATTAAACAGATAGAAGGAGTACAGCAGGTGTGAAGTGCAAGTACTCTTGCTGACACAAGGGGTTACTCAATATCTGGAATTTGAACAGGAAAAAAAAAAAAAAAAAAAAATCAAAACGCAGCCCTGCAAGCCAGTGGTATTAAGTGATTAAGCTTTTCTGAGGCCTTTTAAAAGGAGGCAGGTAAATGATGAGATGAGGTGATGCAGCACTCAGCCACACTCCTTTGCTTCTCCCTTCTGTGTTTTGCAGCAAAGACCTCAGCTCTACTGGGGATTTTAGAGCACATTACCCTGACTAAAGCCCTAGGGCTGCTTTATAAGCTGCTAATAGTTGCCAACCAAAATGAGTGTCAGGGCTCTTTCTTACTAAAATGCTCACTTAAGGCACCTGGAGAAGACTGTAAGTAGCAGCAATCGTTTAAATTCCTTTCAAAACCCCAGAAGTGGCTGGCAGCAAATAAGTTCAAATGAAAGCTCTTTAACAGCAAATCTGCTGCTGGTCCTCAGATCAACTTTTCCACTACCTTTATTCGTGTGTCTCCAAGACAGCCCAGACTGCTCTACTAGAGGTGCAGGATAGCTGCTTTCCCTGAGTGATTCTGAAAGCACGGGTTCAGGACTGTCCCATGTGGGGCTGTACCTTGCAAGGCAGCCATACAGACTCCTGTCCCCAGGTGGCCTGGCTTCTGGGGTACCCTGAATGATTTGTCTGAGCTGGTCTCCTGTCTCCTGGCTGCCACCTGGCTCTCAGAGATACCTGGAGGAGAGCTACTGTGGCTTTGTGGAGTCTGTGTCCTCCTGAAGTCAGTGGTGCTCCTCCACTCAGTGCCTGATAGTGAAGATAATCACTTCATAAATGGAACGAGCTATGCTCAAATCAGTCATAAAAAGCTGCTGGGTTGCATCCTCTGAAATGCCCGCTTGTGCAGTGCTTTAGGCACTTCAGAACCATGCAGTAAGCACGATCCTCGTGGAGTATCCTCAATAGGGGACTTCTTTCAGGAAGAGAGGGAATCATCTTAGCCCCAGCCTCTCCAGTGCTGTTACAGAGGGCCTGTCCAGTGCAGTTTCTTACAGAGAGGCTTGCATGCACCCTGTGCAACACAGCAGGACCCCCATCCATCACAGGCACCCACCACCAGTGCCCCTAAGAAGATGAAGAGCATTGTGCTTCTAGCCCAGATCTTACCTGGTGATGTGGACCTGACCGCAGCGTGGACCTGCAGTAAAGGCAGGAGGTGTCTCTGGAGGCAGGGCAGAAGGGTAAGGAGAGAGGGGCTGTCTGCCCATGGGCAACCTCTCTTGGCTCAGCCCCCAAGAGCAGGGGCCACCAGGGCAGCAGAAGCTGCAGGTGACAGACAGCACACTCTGCCTGGCTCTGCTGCCACGGATTTTGGCAGCAGGCAGATGGTGAGATGGCTCTGCTGGCTTGCAGGGAAGGAGGTGAGGTCAAAAGCACCATCTGCCCTGCTCAACTTTCTGCTCCTCTGGGGCAAGATAAGAGTGTGTCTGGCAAGACGTGAGGTCAAGGGCTGAGTGTGCTCTTATCTGCTCGAGGGTGGCAGCACAGAGCAGAAAGAGATCGATTATTTCTCATTTCCTTCTGCCAGTTGCCATGAAGGGCAGAGGCGGGGGGAAAGAAGCAATATCCCTTTTATTGTTTCCAGATGTGGTCCTTAGAGATGGTGAGATGCTTAGATTTTATTTTTTTTTAATGGTAATGAAGAACCCAAATAACCCAAAATTTAGTGCAGATGGTGGAAGGAAAGGAAAATGCACTGTCTGCTGCTGCCCAAGTATCCCCTGGTGTTGGGAGGTGCCTCAGTGCTGTGCAGAATGAGCAGTGTGTACATGTCATTCAGCACTTGGATGCTCAGCTTCACATGGCCCTTTGTGAGAGGAAAACATCTTTCTTGCTTACCCTCTCCAGCTGTTATAATAACTCTCTGAACCGGATCAAATCCGTTGTCCTCCTTCACCTTCAAATGCTCTGAATTTTGAGATGCTTCCTAGCAGGATTAGCACTGTACATTTCCAGACTCCTTTATCCAGCTTTAGGCCCTTTAACATTTCTATACCTGGCAAAGCTGCCCAGCCAGGCTCTTGCCAGCTGGAGTCCCAAGTGATGCATGTTGCTTGGAGCCACAGGCTTCAAAATCATAGAATCATAGAATAATTTAGGTTGGAAGGGACCTCCAAAGGTCAACTAGTCCACCCCCCCTGCAGTAAGCAGGGGCACCCTCAACTAGATCAGGTTGCTTAGAGCCTCATCAAGCCTCACCTGGAATATCTCCAGGGATGAGGCCTCAACTACTTCTCTGGCCAATTTGTTCCATTTTTCCACTACCCTTATGATAAAGAATTTTTTCCTAACATCCAATCTAAATCTACTTTTCTCTAATTTTTTTCTCTACTTTTCTCTAATTAAAACCATTGCTCCTCGTCCTACCACTACAAGCCCTTGCAAACAGTCCATCTCCAGCCTTTCTGTAGGCCCCTTCAGGTACTGAAAGGTCTCTATTAGGACTCCCTGGAGCCTTCTTTTCTCCAGGCTGAATGAGAGATGTCTACATGGCATCACGGGAGAGCTATCTCTGAATTAACTCGAGCCCTAGATACTAGATGAACATCTCATAGCACCAAGTAGGCAAGAGAACCAGAGTCCTCTGGGCTGTAGGGTATTATTGTTTCTGAAGAACAGTAGGGTCTTTTTAATGGGGCCAGGATGCAATATTTTTATGCACAAATGTCCTCAGAAAACTTTATAGAGATAGGTGAGCACAGGAGCCTCTTTAGTCCTTTGCCTTCTGAGCAGGCCAGAATAGGAGACACGAACACACACATACATCAGCTTCCCAGGTTCATTGTTCTGAGTGTTCCTGCCATCACTGCATACCTAAATATACCAGGAAAATATGTTCTCCTTGGGCACAATGAACAGCCCACATGCACTTGAAAATGTCAACACAGATGCATAATTTTCCAACAAAACATACACACACACACTGCATCAACCATTTTAGCTGGTTTTGGGTGTTTTGGATTTTGCTCTTGACTGGAAAGACTCTGTGCAAATGTATGAAGGATAAAAATCTTTCTCAGCAAAAACTTAATTATTAAAGCTTCTCCGTGATCAAGGATAAAAGGAAAGGCCAATCAAGGTAAACTGATTTTCACCGAGGAAAATTCAGTTATCTTGTTGAATTTTTCTATTGCACCAATTATATGTGATTGGAGGAGATAAAACATTTCCAGAACTCTTTCTGGAGGACCATAGCCAAACGTTTTGGAAATTGCTCTGATTGCTCAGGGTTGATTGCTATATTAATAATCACTATGCATGATGGCTTATGTTACAGACAGAGGCTGTTGTAGACAGAGCTATGAAACAGAAGGAAGAGTTCACAGAATCCCAGAATGGTTGAGGTTGGCAGAAATCTCCGGACATCATCTGGTTCAGCCCAGCTGCTCAAGCCGGGCAACCTGGACCATATTCCCAGGACCACTTCCAGATGCCCCATGAGTATCTCCAAGGATAGAAATTCCAAAACCACTTTGGGCAACCTCTAGGAGTTCTCAGGCACCCTCACAACAAAAAAGTGTTTCCAGATATTCAGAGAGAACCTCCTGTGGTTCAGGTTGTGCCTGTTGCCTCTGGCCCTGTTACTGTTCCAGCTGGGTGTTCCTCAGCATATGTTGGTACAGAGGGTTGTTCCTCCCCAGATGGAGGTCTTTGCATTTCTCCATGTTGGACTTCTTGAGCTTCCTGTTGGCATGTTTCTCCAACTATTCAGAATCCCTCTGGATGGCATCACAACCTTCTGGTGTACCAGCCATACCTCTTAGCTTGGTACCATCAGCAAACTTGCTGAGGATACATTCTGCCCCATCACTCAAATCATTAATTAATATATTAAACAGGTCTGGACCCAGTCTTGACCCCTGTGGTACATCACTAGTCACTGGGCTCCAACTAGACTTTGCACCACTGATCACCACCCTCTGGGCTTGCCCATTCACCCCATTTTCCAACCCCTCACCATCTGCTCATCCAGGCTATGCATCAACAAGCAACAGCTTCTTAATGAGGATCTTATGGGAGACAGTGGCAAAGGTCTTACTGAAGTCTAGGTAGATGATTCAGTTGATGAACATGGTTATGACCAAGTGGTATTTTCTGAAGCATCTTGGTCCCTAACTTCCCATTCAAAAGAATGGAATTGTTAAAAATACACATCTTTTCACCGATTATGAAAAAGCCTGTAGAGACTAAACTCACATTCAAACACTAAGCTTGAAGACTTTTCTAGGTGTCTGAGATGAATTTTACTTCAGGCATGAATTAACTTAAAACCAGGAAAAGTACAGAAAATTTGTTTCCATTTTTTCCTCTCTGATGACCAGATAAATGAAGGAGGCGCTGCAGAGCCTTTTTTCCCTCTTCTCTCTTTTGATTCTCCTCTCACACATTAAATAAAAAGGAGATGGAGGGTCAGTTTTGGTCCTTTGGGGTGAGGGTACCTGGGTGAAAAACAGTTCTTACCACTGTGTCATACTCACTGCTGTGCTGTCCATTTTCCAGAATCTTTTGTTTTCTCTGAGGCCTCTTGAACTCCAGCTAACCTAAAGAAACCTTTCATCTTCCAGTTTTGCCATGTCTCCAAGTTATTACAGGTGGCGATAAAAATTACTGCTATGATGCCATGGAAGCAATAAAACAGCAGCCAGTACTGAAGCTTGTGGCACCCACAGCTATGCTTTGTCAAAACCTCTGTAATTTAATCCTTTCTGCTCCTGTGCATCATTGAATTAAAGGAAAATATTTTCACTCATGTGCTTTGAGCCTTAGGCTCCCTAGTTACACCTTGAACAGGTCCAAATATTCATGGTGCTCATGTTTGAGCAACTGGCTAATACCAAAATCGCTTTGATCCGTGGATGTTTCAAAATATATTCTGAGTTTAGAAACTGATATTGGCAAAAAACCATCACATTCACATAACTGGTTTCTCCATCCCCTGTTCTTACCTGTGTGATTCCCTCCTGCTTTCAGTGGCTCATGACTTCAGAGCTAGAACTCACTGTTAGTTTAAACCTATGAAAAGAACTGAGTGAGATTTTGGACTTTAACTTTAGACTAACAGGACAGAAAAACTTGCAGGGTTTAGGATGTTATTTGGACTGCAATATGACAGATTATTTTAGCACATTCATATCCTCTATTACAATTAAATCTAGTGTACTGTTCCAGTGTCAGATTGCATGTGGGAAGCAGGGTTATAGCCTGTACTCTGACCTACAGTATTCTAGAAATTAATGAAAACATTTTTTTTTTTAAATAGAGAAAAAGAATGTTTTGTTTTGTTTTTTGTTACTGCCTTCAGGACTCGTCTGGAGAATTCTTGTAGCTGCATATCTCAAAAGCATTTAAAGTTGTTTTTTTGGTTGGTTGGTTGGTTGGTCTTTTCCTTCTGAAAAAAAGATACTGTGACTTGTGTGGAAGTTGTAAGCTGTTTGTGGTATGTGGGTGGATGCCAAACTCACCATGGGGAAACTAATGAAGAGTGAGGAATTCTGCCCACAACTGAAACATCTCTTCCAATCATTCATTGGACTTTCATTTCTGGGAGAAGACAATGGCCTGAGGATTAAAGCAAAGCCAGAACTGTGGAGGTAACATTTATCCATAGCTGAATGACAACATCTCTGGAATTGCTGCTGCAAGGCTTATCTGTGTGGGGAGATGACAAGCTGATATTTCTGTTATCAGGTTGCTCTCTGTTCAGTCTTTTTGCTCTAAAGGCCTCATGGAGTGCAGAAATTTGCAGCCATCCCTGTGCACCACTGAGAAGACAGCCCCATGTACCTGGCATCTGTGTGGTGTGGCATCTTTGCCAGCAGTTCCTTGGGTCTTGTGGCACTTCAGTGCTGGATCATGGAAACAAGGGTTAATCTGGTCAGGCAAGAAGAGTTTTTGGCACTCCTTTCACTGTTCTGGTTGCCTGGTGCTTCTGTCTGAGCCAGTTAAGAGGGACTTTGTAAGGAGGCTGAGCTCAGGTACATCAACTGGTGTTATTGCTTGCTGATAACCCATCTGAGGCATGAGAAAGCACTCCATGAATCTGTTAGCAAGAGGATCTGGGAAACACAAGCACCTCTTCATCCAAGATGAGACTCAGGTGATATAGAATATTACTTTGAGACTAGCTGAAGCATTATTTACATGGATTTTTTTATTGGATGGAAGGGGAGGAAGCAAAGAGGCACTTCTTCTTTAGCCCAAGATACTGCTATTCAAAAACCTCTTTAGATTGAGTTCGTAAAATTTATGTACAATAGGAGATTTACTACATCTACATCACCAGACAATGAGGAAATGTATGCTTTCTAACAGGTGGCATACCAGCTCTTTGGATACAGGCCATTTTTTGTAAATAAGAACATCAATTTCCAAAGGCAAAAAAAGTGATGCCATTTCAAGTGATGGCTCCTGTGATCTCCATAGAAAATCACTCTTTTGCATCAGAGTGTTACAGCAAACACAAAAAGATTTACCACTTGCAAATCTCATATGCACTTTGAAACCTGAAGACAAAACAGAAGGCTGAACTCACAGTTCTGGGTCAAAAGCACCCATTCTAAAGTGCCAGAGCTTATGCTTTTTTACCTTTCAATAGTTGGATTTACCAGCTGGAATTTTGAGGATTTGCTCAAGAAGTGAGCCATGGATGCACCCTGCCCATGGGTGGGAACACTGCTTCAAACCAAGCCTGCTATCCACTATTGTTAAATTGGTCATACATGGTTTTCATTTGGTTTTTGGAAATCCATCAGACCAATAGCAGGAAGCCACCCCCTAGGTAGTGTTGTCTATTGGTAACACTTTACATTTCTAAAGTATTGTCATTTCTTAATTAGTCTGCACTGCAAAATGGTAGAAGGTGCCTGGCTGAAGCAATAATCACCTGATTGTTTGTATCTTCTCTGAAAGTATGAAAATGCCCACTGGGCTGGTGTTATCCTTGTGTTGCAGCTCAGCCTTTGCCTGGGCCCCATATGGGCCCCCAGAAAAATCGTGACCTGCCTGGAATAGAGCCATCCCTGTCCCCATGCTCCTGGAGGTGTCCAGTGTCACTGAGGCTGATGGGGAAACTGCTTGGGAAATGCTACTAAATGACAGGAAAGTTTGGAGCCAGGCTTTTTACTTCCCATGAGGTTAATATGTAATATATATTTTTATATATAGCTTCAAGTGTGAAGTTCCTGGCTGTGGCTTGCACTTCAGATGTTTCTTGAAGGCTCTGCTGCTTCCCACTGGCCACTGACCTGGGCTTTCCCATCACTGCTGAAGCAGCCATAGAACCAGGACAACCCTAGACACCAGCCTCATGTTTTAAATAATGCAATTAGGTGCTTAAAGCAGGCAGATAAGCAGTGTGTATCTTGCCTCTGACCTGTGCACAGGCACTATCTCCTTTATTCTTTCACTACCTGTTGTAAAGTCCTTCCCTCAAAAGGGCTGTGATCCCAGCTAGGGCTTCTTGCTGCTTCTCTGCTGATGATGCCAAAAGGATTTATGGGAAGTACAAATGGAAAACAGAGATTAAAGGAGGGAGGAGCTGCCAGTGCAGACAGTTTTCAGTGAGCAAAGCTGGACTGGGTGCTGGAGAGGAAAACATTCTTTGCATTTGGAGCCCAGGTCCACAAAGCAAGAGGTGTGAGCTCCTCTCCCCACACTCACTGTGCTGTATCCTCTCCTTGCTGCAGCCTCAGACCTGTCTCTCTGAGCCAGACCACTGAGGAAGGAGCACAAGACTGCATCCCTCCCTGAGGAATAACCCACTTGTGAAATGGTGAATTCCCATTGCTTGCAGTCACAACTGTCTGCATCTCTGAAGCTGTGTAAGTTGGAAGTAACCCACTTACTGGATGGCACTCAGTATTTCTGAAGGCAATTTTTGCATGTTAAGTATACAGCTCAGCTGTGTCACAGACACTAGTTGATTTTTTGTTATGGTTTGAGAGGGCACAGGCTATTTTTATGCTATCAACATGAGAACTTAGAGAGAGGTCGTTGTTTAGGACCCCAAGAGATCCTGGGGGCAGAACAGAGAAGGGTCAGTGGTGCTTCCCATTTCTTGCCATGCCCTATAGGAGCCAGGGGGAAAGAAAATTAATCCTTTTTTCTTCTGTTCTTCTTCCTTTTACTGGTGTGGTGGACATCGAGGAGAGAGGCTCATGCTTTTTCTTTGGCTCACCATGTGCTCTGCAGGATCCAATTTCATCTGGTGCTGGGAAGAGCCATGTAACCTTCCCCAAGTTGGTGCTGCTGTGGAGGATTTTTTGACATTTTTATCAGCAACAACTGGGAAAAAATAGGAAAAGAGAGAGATGGGCAGAAGAAAGAAGGAAATTGTAAAGGTTGACAAGAACTTGCTTCTCAAAGCACTTGTATTTGAGGGAACAAAAAGAATTCCCCAATGCATCGGAGGGCAGGGAAGCTGTGTCTTTGTGGGATAGGAAATAAGCCATGTATAGGTGATCCCAGCTTATACATTCATCCACCCAGAGACCAGTTGGAGCCTCATCCTACTCCGAATTCAGAAATAAACACCGGACACAGAGGGAAGGAGTCCTAAGACCAGAGGCCTTTATTGCCTAAAGAATTAGCAGATTTCATTCAGACTTAGAAATGTCTGGTTTAGACCCACATGTGTGTTGAGAGGGGGGCACAGCTCCATAGGTAGCCCTGATCTCCAGTCGTAGAAGAAAAATGAGAGTATTGGTCAGGTTAATACTGATCTACCTTGGAATCAGCTTTTGGCTGCAAACCCCAAGGGTGATGTGAGAAGTCAAAGAGGAAATGTAGGCAGAGATGCTTGAATGGTCCACTGGTTTCTAAGAATATCAGTAGAAAGGAAAATGTAGCTGGCAGTAACAGGAGTGTTAGTTAGTTGTTCTGAGCCCAGTATATAGATTTTCAAAATGCAGAAAAGGATGAAGCAGCAAATACAGGATTTGGAGGGACTTGATCAATTATGCTCATCTTTTCAGAGAATCCTAAAAAGAAAATACACAGTTCAATTTCTTTAATTTCTCTGAAATCTCAAAACATTCTACAGATTTAAGAGAAATGAGAGCAAAATAAAACTCCTGCTTTTCTGTGCATCTAACTACAAAACTGCTGAGATAAGAAAACAGCCTCACGTGGATAGTTGGACCAAAGTCAAAGCAAGGAAGCAACTGGGGATACTTTGGGTCCATGGACTTTCATTACATCACCTTCAGCTGGACTGAAAAACAAGTCACCACAGCTTAGACACACAACAATATTTTGAGGGATTAAGGAATTTTGAAACAGTTTGAGTTAAGATTCTGAATTCAGTGTTCAGTACTGAACTTATCCATGTTGCTGCTCCAGACTGACACTAGGTTTTCAATGGGAAACGGGTTGAAGTCTTTGTTGCAGCACATGCTCTGTAGTGGTTGTGTTTACATCTCTTAGAATTATACTAAGTGCAATCACTCAATTCAGGTTCATCCCAGCAAGTAATGATTAAATGTAGTACTGTGGAGGAAGAGGTTCCCTGCCTCCTTGGGTACTGTCTTGACGTGGTGGTTTTCAAGCCAGAAAATCTGAACATCCAGGTCACTGTCATCCTACAGCTTGGAAGCCCTGTTTTCGTGTCAAAATATGAGGCTGGTAGAAGATAAAAATCACCTTCTCTCGGTACAACGTCCCTGAGGATCATTGTGGAGCTTCTTGAGGTTCTCACCCCTACTTTCCTGTAGCAAACCACAGGTCTGAACTCCCACTGCCTGCCTTACACCCTTCTGTTTCCTCTCTCACACGGAGACTCTGATAATAGGGACACTCTTCAACAGGGACCAAAGTGAAATTCAGCCACATAAGAAAAAGTGAATTTTTTGCCAAGACAGTTAACTGTGGGAAGAACTAACAAAGCAGTTTAGCCTTACTTTAAAGAAAATAATTATTTTTTCTAAAGGATTTAGACCAGGAGAGGAAGAAGGGCTGAGACTGGTAAAGGAAACAGGAAGTAGAAACCCTCTGGAAATTATGAGAGGTCTTCTAGGATGATCCCAGACATCACTCAGAGATTTGAGATTATTTCTCCAGCTTCTGCTTGAGTTCTGATTTTAGTTCCCTCAGATACCACTGGCTTTTACAATCTCTTTCCTCACATTTAAAAATTACTGCCCTGAGGACCCCATGTGAGAGATGCTCACACTAACGTTAATGCAGCCTTGGACTCCTAGCCTGCTAATCAAAAAAAAAAAAAAACAAAACCCAAAACCCAACTCCACAATAAACCATTCTCTTGATCCAAATGGTTGATGATTTGTGCTGAGAAAACTGCAGTGAGACATCCCAGGGTGAACAAGTGCCCAGAGGCGAATTAATGGTAGGAGGAGAAACCTGCTTTGCACTGGTGCTGGGATTTGGGCAGTGCCTGGGGCTGTTACATAGGGATGAGATATTAAAGACCTGAAGACTGCCAGGATCTTACCTGCCCCTGAAACGTAGCTTCAAGGCACAGAGCAAACCCTCCCTGATCCACTGGCTGTTTATCAACTTAGGATGAAAGATAGAGAGATAATACTAATCAAAATCAAAATGTCAGAATTCTGATTGCTGCTAGAATTTAGCTCTAGTCAAGAAAATTAAAAAAAAAAAAATAAAAAAAAAATCCAACTTAGAAATTTGGGAATGCTTGTTGCTGAGCAGGAGCCAAGAAAAGCTGTTTACAGCTTGCTCTCCATTTAGAACAATTAATCACTAAGTGCAGCCTTGGCTGTACTTCCCACGAGTCACCCAAAAGGATGCCTGTCAGGTTGTGTTAAGCTGAAGTGATGTGAAAGAGTCAGCTGCTGCCTGGGATAGGCACAAAAACTGACATTACGGTTCACTGCTAATGGGTGATTAACAACAACAACAACAAAAAAGAGAAACTATCCTTTGAGGTAACAGGCACCACCTTTTTCTCTTTTAATTGTTTCCTGATCCCTGGACTGAATCCATGAGCAGGGAGATGTATCTGAGATGCTTCTGGAGCTCCAGAGTCATTGGGCTCTTCTCTGGCCTTGAAGAAATAAAGTGAGCACTCAGAAGTGAGCTAAAGATAAAACTAATGAGAGAGGAGAAAGAAGTTTGGAAAAAAGGAATAATTTCTTCCAGGATTCTTTGGAAGAGCTGCTGTCCTGATGGAGAGGCAGAAGTGGCCTTAGGAGTAGATATAAATATGGAAAGCACCAGAAAACATGAGTTGGTGTGGGCAGAGCTGTCTGCCAGGTGAGTCTTTGCATTTGGAAACTGAGATTTTCCCTGGACAGGGTCTGGGTGAGGGATGTAGCTCTGCAGCTTCTTCTCCTGCCATGAGTGTCTACTACTGACCCTCAACTTCCCAGCTTGGTTGTGGACATTCCTGGTCACTGGGGATGTGCCTGGAGACCTTCTTAGTGGCCACCATTTTATCTTCATGAAGACTCTAGATGGCTGGTTTAGACTCTGAGAGGCTGTTTCCCCAGTTAGAAAATATGTCTCATTCTTTAGCATATTAGATAAGTTACACACTGTAAAAGGAACCAGAGGCAACAGAGGAGCTTGATCTGAAATAGTTATTTTTGTTTGAATGAGAAATCAAGTCAGGATGAATGTGTGCTATGTTCCCAAACCTTCCCTGATGAAGCATGAACTTTACAGATTTATAGGCCCGTCTGGAAATATTCAGCAGCATTCACTTAGGTCATTATCACACATAAACCAGTCTAGGTACAGACCTCTGATTACCTTTAAAAATAATAAAGTGTCTGGAATATAATTTCTTGCCATCTTCCATTGCATTTTTTTTCTCCATACTGCAGACACAAAATGACCACTGTAACTCTCAGCTGATGCCTGAGAAGCACCAATGAAAACAAAGACATCAAATATTGAGAAGTCTCTTATTTATACCTTATCTCTGCAAAAGAATGACTCTCTTCAGTCAAGCAACGAGCTGCTGTTTTAATCAGTTTCCACTTCTCCTTTCCTGTTCCAGTGTCAGGTCTTCAGCAAGAAGAGAGCTTTCCATTTAGGAGATCCATCAGCCTGTCTACACTACCTTTCTGAATACATTTTAAATTATTTTGCCTCCTAATGAAGGTATTTAAATTTTGTAATTCATGCTGATTCCAAAACATATTTCAGAAAAATTACACACCAAAGAGATATTCTAGAGTACTTTGCTGTTGACTTTTCCTCTAAAGTAATAGTTCTCAGTGATAAAAATTTCTTCTTTATTGAATATCATCACCCAAAATTCAAAGGAATAAGCCACAATTTGAGGCATAGAATGTTGCAAATCAGACTGAAATTAAAGCACCAAGTAATTTAATTAAATATTCAAGCAAGTTACCTTAGACAGAAAGTCATTCTGGACCGCCCAAAGGCAGTTGGGTTGACACCAGCTACAGATCTGCTCCTTAGTGTTCTGAACTAAACTCAGTAGCATTTGGCAAAAATATTTAAGGCAAGGAATGTTTCAAAAGCTCTGTTGTCTTTCTTTTTTTTTTTTAATCTGACCTTTCTGCCCACCACTGAAATGTTTTAGATAAATAGCAAGGCAATCTCCAGGTCCCTGTGAAGAAACCAGAATCCTTGCAGTTATGCAAGTGCATTAATTAGTGCTGGCTGTCTCCAGAGTAAAAGGTCTGCAGGGGACAAAGAGAAACCAGGGCACAGTACCAGTGCAAGAGAAGGGACACTGGTTCATAATTTACACTGTGAAACTTATCTTTTCCTATAGATACTGAGAAGTACTGCAGACTTTACATTAGGCAGCATTTCTTTGCTGAGAGGGTGGTCAAACACTGCAAAAGGCTTCCTAGAGAGGTGGTCAGTCCCCCAGGACTGACAGTGTTTAAGAGTCATGTGGACAATGTCCTTAATAACATGCTTTAAATTTTAGTCAGCCCTGAAGTGGTCAGGCTGTTGGACTAGATGATCATTGTAGGCTCCTTTCAAGCGAAGCCTCTCCCTCTCCTCTCCTCTCCTCTCCTCTCCTCTCCTCTCCTCTCCTCTCCTCTCCTCTCCTCTCCTCTCCTCTCCTCTCCTCTCCTCTCCTCTCCTCTCCTCTCCTCTCCTCTCCTCTCCTCTCCTCTCCTCTCCTCTCCTCTCCTCTCCTCTCCACAGCAACTCCCAACATCATGCTCTGGCAATTTCAGGGCTGTAACATTTACTAGGATTGTATGAAATTCATGTAAAAAATATTTTTAAAAAAGAAATGGATAAGCAAATCAGTTTCAATACAAACATGACCACACAATCCAAACAGGAGCAGAGTGCTTGCCAGTGCTGGGGTTTTCAGTCCAAATCCCAGTTCTGGCAGAGGTAGGAAAGGCCCTCCAGAGAAATCTGTTGCCTTTCAAGTTGTTTGATGTTTCTCAGCTGCACTCCCCTTTGACAAAACAGACTTTCTCACATCGACAATCAAATTTGTCATCTGAGGAGGGAGCGCAGCAATTCCCACTTTCCATTCTCCTAAACACTCATCTTTTTTTAAACAGGTTTATTGTCTCTCCTTTCGCAGTGAGAAGTGTGCAGAGTAAGAACAGCACAAAGCCTGTTATAGCACACAGGCTGAGCTCTTTTCTCAGCTCAAAGCAGCAGAGTGTTCCCCCTGCTTCCCTCCCAGGAGGGAAACCAGCTTCTGTGCTGGCTGCACGAAGGGTCTGATTCTTTACAAGTTTCTATACAACCCTGTCTCTGGTGTTACCAAGGCAGTGGGGGTTCAGTTCCCTCAGCTGCAGAAGCTGTGCCAGGCAGTGCTACCTCCTGCTCTGCAGGGCACTTCTCCAGGGGAAATCCCAAATTACAGCAGGACCAGTGGGAAGGCAGGAGGGTGACCAGTTTATCTGGAAGGAGCCTTGCAGCCCAAGATTGTGGCCCTACATGCTTACTGCCTGGCTCTAACAGTCATAAAATCTGCATGCACCTCCAATTTCTGAGTTTTCATACTGAGTGCTTATATATATTTTTAGTCTGCATGCAGTCCTTTGTACACAAGGTCTGGTGAAGCATATGAACACATAGGTGCCACTATCAGTTTCCTTATATATTGGTTTGGGTTTTTAAAATATAAACTCTATTCATGTGTACAAATAGAATACAACGTAGAAAGGTTACATACTGCTTGCATTTTCCTAATCTACCTGGTGAATGAGAGTGTTGCGATCTGTGCTATTTAAAATATAAACCCTGTTCATGTTTACAAATAGAATACAACGTAGAAAGGTTACATACTGCTTGCATTCTTCTGATCTACCTGGTGAATGAGAGTCATATCATTGTAGGAGGAGACTTCCTGAGACCATCACCTGAAATAGCCCACATACATCTGTGACAACTCCTTTAACAAGTTCAGCTTGTCCTCATAAAACACTTTGGAAATGTTGGATAAATATCATAAAGTGAGATCACTTCACAAGTTTCACTCAACTTATCCTTGTATCCCACTGCTTGCTTCAAGGCTATAATTTCTGGTCCAGAACTGCTCGTAGTAGCATCTATCTTTAGCCAGAAAAGGGTCAAAATCCTCCATAGTAAGGAAGTAGCAAGGGTTTTCACACACTTGTATCCACCTTGTTCACAGTCTGCAAACAATTAAAAATCAGCTACCAAAGATGCTGAGGCAAGCTCTGCCTATCATGTGAAATGATTTTATGAAGAAAACTTGGATCAGCTTTGCTGAGGGATATTTCATAGTACTGAATATCCATAATTTTAACCCAATACTTTTTAAACCAGTCACATGAAGTACTGCCTCAGAACCAGCCCACCAGTTTGGAAACCCAGTGCAGCATTTAACTCATCTCTCCAAAATTGCTCTTTTAGCACATACGTGTTCCCCAAATCCTTTTTTAACAGTAGGACTGCTGTCAAAGCTGCAGAAAGCACATAAAACTCAGAACAAGATATACAAACATGCCCAGTACTTCTTCCATACAGCCTTACCCAGCTGCTATGTGAGCTCTTCATGGCAAGAAGGCTGTGCTCTTTAGAATCCACTCCCATCTTCTTGGTGGTTATAAATAATAAAACCCAGATACATGTAGGCATGCCTGGTCCTGTGCAGATGGGTGTTTGTCTGAACCTTGGGATTCCAACTTCAACTGTATTCAGACAAGTGAAGGACTCATTAAAAAGGAGAAAAATGTAATTTCAAACAACAAGCCAAATTTCAATCTCATAGCCCATGGAGAGTTGGGGGGTGCTTTCAGCTGTAGCTGTTTGTATGTGGCCAGCTGCAAGAATCAAGCCCACTCAAAGAAAGCATAGACACGTGGCCCTTCATGAACTAGGGACACAATCTGTGAACTGAGGATGAAAAATGCTCATTACAGATGAAAACCATCAAGGGAATAAGAGCCTCGTTTGTTAAATCAGGCAGACAGTGGTCATTTAGAAAATATCCACCCTGTAAATTCAAATCTCTGTTTTGGGTTTTTACTCACTGTACCTGTGACTCTCCTTTTGTTGCATTGCCTCTCAGTTCATCCAGCTGGGTATATCTTTGCTACTTTTGCATGCTGAGGCACTCAATGCCCTTCAAAGTGTTCAAATCCTGCACATCAAAGCATCCAAAAAGCAAATCCAGGTTTTTCCAACTAGCATATATAAAACTAGATTTTGTATCAGGTTCAATATACAGAAAAGGTAGAAGATACTTTCAGTGAATAAATTTAGGGAGATTTAGGTGCTTTATATTTATTTGAAATTCAACAGGAATGCTGTGTAATGCTTTCTTCATGAGCTTCCCAAATGTGCCAGAACAACGCACAGGCTGAAAGCCATCATTTCAAGACCATTCCAAGGTGCCACAGGCTTTGTTCTGCTGAGGGCAGATTTCCCCCTATCCTCTCAATTTATTTCTATTTGTATTATTTAAAGCTAATACAGAAAAAACGAAACTGAACCTGCTACAGTCTCCAGGGAACCATATGTCTGTGCTAATGGATAAGAGTCTTAAAAGTGACTTAATTTTGTTTGCTGCCATCTGTTTCTTCCTAGTATAATTTTTCTGGCTGCACTGAGCCAGTGCAGTACAACTTGTATCAAATGAAGTTGTGCCTATGTTAGGGTAGGAGAACATCTCCTGATTCCTGATCAAAATGCCTTTTGGACAATCTACTGAGGATGCTTAATAAGTGCTGGATGCACTTCAGCAGCTCTTACTGGTCACAGGGGGAGCTCAGCTTCCTCTTCACCCCATTCTTTCTTTTGATTTCACCTGCTAGCCAACATTCAGGGCTCACAGTCTCTGCTCTCCCACCTGCCATGTGCCATGGACATTCATCCCACACAGAAGACTCTTCTCTCCCTTGCATACAGACAAATTAAAACACATTTTAACTCAGCCTGGTGCAGCTTTTTCTGTGGAAAACTTCCTTACAAACCAGCCAGACCACTTATCAAAATGCAAATGCCACAGACAAACTTATAGGACATCTGTCAGATCCCCCTATATCTGCCTGAATAAAGTCACCCCCAAAGACTTGCTGAGCCAGGTTCCTCACTTGAATTCCCCCAGCTCCATCTTCACCTCTTTTGGGGTGGTAGCTTCCATCCTCTCACCTGATCTGTTGACACCAGGGAGGTGGCTGCCTATCAGATTCATTCACTGAGTTCCACAGCTGGTCTTAGAGCTGAACATCTGGGCTCCAGCACACTGTTACTGTCACACATCTGATTAGGAAAGGACCCAAATCCCTGCTGCAGTTGTTAACCTGGCTAGATGGGAATCAGACATGGAGAGGTGATATTTATACCTCCAACATTAACTTCTTCAGTTCCTGTTTCACAGAATGGAGGAGCAATTTCAATTTTAAACTCATTTATCCTGCCTAGTCTTATATTTGTGGGAGCCCTTTTTCTTTCCATTTTTTCCACTGTGTCTGCAATAAACTGAACAGCTTCCTTTATTTTTTCTGTAATCGCTAATTCACCTGGTTTTGCAGACTGGATTTATGACTTTTTCTAACTATTCAGTAATGTCATGAGCCAGCTGAGGACTGCTTTTGTCCTCATGCATATTAAACCCAGATGTACAGGGAGCTTCTGCTCTACTAACCACTTGCTTTCTAAAAAAAGTCAGAATAAGAAAACGGGATGAAGCTGCTCTTGCTGTGCTTCCCCAAACTCTGCCAGATCCCATGTTGTCTGAAAGGGAATAGGGAGCAGTGGGAGGAAACCTGACCTAACTTCTGTTTGCCAGAGGTCCTTCCTGACCCAAAGTTTTCTCCAGCTCTACAGAACTGCTGTAAATGTCACACCTCTACCAGTTACACCAGCTGACCCAACTGCATTGCCACTCCTCTGGCTCACACTGTGAATCCTTTCTGGGGATAAATTTTTGCCTTCTGTGCTGCCCAGGGTCAGCCAACATTTCTCTGCTTCCCACTGTTAAATGGCAAAATTTCCATAACAGGTTGTGGGTTACTTCTTTGAGCTGGTTCTCTGTTCCAAAATCAGAGATTTGCAGATGTGCACCCAACACATGCAGATGTTCAGCAGCTGTTGTTCATGGCAAGTTGCTGTCTAGCTGCTTAGTGTTGCCAGGAAGACCAATACCTCTTGTTTACCTCCTTTGGCAAAGTTTCTGTACTGTAAATCCTTTTTGCCACATTCAGATTTGTGACCCATCAATTTCATGTTCTGCCGTGCTCAGCTCATAATTAATAAAAAAGCTGGCTACCTCTGCTGTCTGATCCAAAACCTATTTTTTATTGTAGTGATTTGTAAATCTGGGGCCCTGTGAGGTACTCTGATTTCAAGACCAAAGGAGAGTCGCATCACACTCATTGCTCCTTGATGGCACTGTGATCTTGCACAGAGACATCCAGAGAAATTCTTTGCTGACTGCAGGAGTCCACCAGCAACCATGAAGAATCTCATTGCTTCCCATTCAGCCACTACTTGGTCCCATACCTCAATCTCAAAGGCATTTGGGGTAGCAAGGATCATTAAAGCTTTCTTAGCTACCTGCCTTGCTTCTCACCACCCACTCATAAAGGAACATTCCAATACCACGCTCTGCAGATCTCCTCCTAGATTGCTGGCACTCTTGGGTAATTTCACATTTGCTTTTATGAATACAAGCCCCTGCTTAATCGCCTGTAACACTGCCTCACATTAAAGGTGCTGATTAAACATCTCACTTCCAATGAGGTTTATTCCACCTTAGTAAAAATCACCCCCAAGAATGTGCAGCACCACTTGCACAGTCAGTGCACAGCGTGGCACCAGCAACCTTGACTTCCATCCCTGGAGAAGACAATCTTCAATCATCCCTGTCACAACCTTCCTGGATTTATTCTTTTATTCAGCAGCCCTCTTCCAGTGAACACTTTCATCTATTCTGACATCAAGGGAAAAACAGCAGCGACTTGAGCAGAAACAGCCAAGGGACAGAGTTTGGGTAAAATTGCATTATTTTATGGTGTAACCTACATAGTAGCTGTAACCACCCTAACTTCTCATGGTGGTTCTTTGATGTTAAGGGTCCTGCAAGGAAATAGCTGACAAAATATTAAATACTTAAAGAAGTTCTGATCACCTTCCTCCTACAAAAAATCACAAACATATCAGTGAGTGTCCAACACCCTCTACAGTGATTCTTCCCAACATATTCCCACAGCAAAAGAGAAAGATCTGCTTGACATCTCTACACAGCTCACAGAATGCCCCACTTCCACCTACAGCCCAGTTCACAATTCCTGTGTCACTTACACAGTGAGTTTTCTTTTCTGTCCTGACCTAGGCTGAAAGCATTATTGAGACACAAAATACAGTTTGAGAGTCTCAGAGCCATCGTGTCAGCCCATCTTTCTCCCACAGCTACTCACCTGAATCTCATTTCTCTGGCAGAAATCCCCAAAGCAGAGAGTTAAAGGATAAAAAGCTCAGTTCCCTGCCCTTCACAGAACATCCTTCCCACCTAAAGTTGTGAAAAAGTTGACCGGGTAAGTTTTTTGTTTTGTTTTGTTTTGTTTTTTTAACTCCTCTGCTTTACCTTGAAGTTTTCATCAGCTCTCAATGAAGAAGGTGACTTCCCACGTTGCTGTGATGAAGAAGAGCCCTTTCCTTCCTGGCAGCAGCAGACACTGAGCAGCTTCAGCTCATGCTAGCTATGCCTAAGACATATTTTATATGCACAGCCTTTTTTAAAAGGTTTTCTATCTCTTTTATGTTGGAAAAGCATCTCCAGCCACATGCTGTATTGATGAAGGAAGCAGGGTTTAAGAAGTTAAGAGAGAAAACAATTCTGGAGGAGAAGCTGGAGGCTTTGACTGACATTTTACCCAGTGCAATTCCAAATGAGGCCTGAACCCATAAATATTTCTTGTGAAAGCCTGGGCCCATTCAGGATGGCTGCCAGTGCCATGGCACCAGGCTCCAGGAGGAGTCACCTGCTCCCTTACAGGTGGGGAGGGTTTTCAGGTGATGGGGTTAAGAGGAAAGCCAAGTAATTGTAGGTTTTCTGTTTCACATGGCTACACCAAGGGTCTGTGCCTGTGTATACAGAACTCTTTTTGACCACCAGATCCCACAGCACCAGGACTGACCTGGCTGGGGACTGACCAGTTAGAGAGAAGTGTAGAGGAAAGGGACCTGGGAGTTCTAGTGGACAGAAGGATGACCATGAGACAAAAAAATTGCCCTTGTGGCTAAGAAGACCAGTGGCATCCTGGGGTGCAATAGAAGGGGGGTGGTTAGTAGGTTGAGAGACGTTCTCCTCCCTCTCTACTCTGCCCTGGTGAGGCTGCATCTGGAATATTGTGTCCAATTCTGGGCCCCTCAGTTCATGAAGGACAGGGAACTGCTTGAAAAAGTCCAGTGCAGAGCCACAGAGATGATTAAAGGAATGGAACATCTTCCTTATGAGGAAAGGAAAAAGGACCTGGATCTCTTTATCTTGGAGAAGAGGAGACTGAGGTGTGGACCTCATTAATGTTTATAAATATGTAAAGGGTGAGTGTCAGGAGGATGAAGCCAGGCTCTTCTCAGTGATGACCAGTGGTAGCACAAGGGATAATGCGTGTAAGTAGGAGCACAGGAGGTTCTGTTTTACATAAGAATTTTTTTTTATCCTGTGAAGGTGGCAGGGCACAGGAACAGGCTGCCCAGGGAGGTTGTGGAGTCTCCTTCTCTGGAGACAATCAAAACCCACCTGGACACGTTCCTGTGTGACCTGATGGAGGTGACCCTGCTTTGGCAGGGGGGGGTTGGACTAGATGATCTTTTGAGATCCCTTCCAACCCCTAACTTTCTGTGATTCTCTGTGACTGGCCATCATGTCCTGGTCCCAAACAGTGTCAGGGTTGGGGGAGGTAACAATGCTTTGTGATCAACTGGTAAAGGTGGGGATTGAAGTAACAGGGAAAACCTCCACAAAACTATTTTTTAGGGAAATTAGTCAAAATCTTCTGGGTTTGGGTGTTTAAAATCTTACATTACTATCTTGCAGTTCTAAATAACATTTCTTAATTTTACTTCATAAAAATACCCTCAAGAATTTCATACACCTGTTACTTCTCTTTCTAGACATTTTTCTGTGGTTTTGTTTAAGTTTAAATGATTTTTTCCTTCAAACCTTTGCTACATATAATTACTAGCATACCAATAAGTGTATGAAGCTGTTCACTGCCTCATCTCTGGGCTTTTGTCACAGCAGACCTTAGCAGGAAATCACAGGATTTTAAGCTCAGTATTTCCAAGTGTGGTTTCTTGTTTTTTAATTTTAGCCTGTATTTTGGGCTGTGAAGCTTTTCTTTATATCTATTAAGGTGTTTTTTTTCCAGGAAGGAGAGAGCAGTTGTTCATACACTTCCACTACTCCAGGGTCTGGTGCTTTAGCAACACTGAATCTTTTGAGACTTGCAGAAAAAATGTCAGATCTGGACACTGGCTGTGATCTCTTTGTACAAAAAACTAACATGGGATGGAGATGTGCTGAGAGCCAAGAGTTTTGTAGCTCTGTTGGAAAGTATACAGTGTGTTCAGCTGTGCAGTAAACTCATTCAGCTGAAATATGTGAAGCCATTAGTACAAATTTCATCAAGACGGATTTTTTTCACCAATAAAATCCTTTCCGATATTTTTTAGCAAACTGAAAAACATATTACAATAATGAGCTGGCTTTATGGCAATAACACCTTGCAGATTTGTCTCCGGTATCCAGCTAACCTGTGGAAGAGCAAATACAAGCACTCACTGAACTCATTGGGAATCATGGTTCTTGCATTCACAGGTAGACATCCAGCTCTCAGTGACATTGACAACTGGGAAATTCAGCAGAATAGCCCTGGAAAGCCTCCCCCTCTACAAACTGTGGAAACCAGCGAATGTTTATGACCACAATGTCCCAAGGATGCTCCTGAAGAGTACCCTAACTCTATGCATGGCATCGACTTGATAGTATGAACCACAGCCCTGCAAAGGCACAGGCAACACTATGGGCATCCAGCCACTCCAACAGTGTCTTCTCAGGGCTGAGGAATTTCCCTGGGCTGAGGAATTTCCCTGGGTTACAGCTCAAAAACACACAAGTGGGGAAAAAAAAAAAAAAAAAAAAAAAAAAAGCCAAAACAACCTGAAAACAAAACATAGAAAAGGCCTCACCAGGTGCAAAAACTTCCAGGAGTGGGAAGATGTGGGAATTAAATGCCAAAAGTATGAGGTGAACAAGCAGTGTTTCGGTTTCCTGCTGCAGAAACCAAGAAATGAGTGATGCATTCAGAGCTTATGGAAACTTAAGTCTCATTTCACTAAAACATCAACACAAACTGACATTCATCTTGAAATAAAGAAAAGAGTGGGCAGGTGGAAGGAAGCTACTCAGAAGGAGAGATTTGTCATAGAACCACAGAATGTTTTGGGTTGGAAGGGACCTTTAAAAGTTATCTAGTCCACCACCCTTGCAGTGATCAGGGACATCTTTGACTAGATCAGGTTGCCCAGAGCCCCATCCAGCCTGTTCTTAAATGTTTCCAGGGATGGCACATCTACCACCACTCTGGAAAACCTGTTCCAGTGTTTCACCACCCTCATTGTAAAAAATTTCTTCCCTAAACCTATTCTAAACCTGCACTATCTTAGTTAAAACTATTGCCCCTTGTCTTACCAGTGCCTCTGTAATGGGAAATACCCAATGTGAGCAGCTTTGCAGTTGGTGGGGAGCTGATGGAGACAGTTTGGGTGGAAGAATGGCATAGCACAGGCTTTGTCTGTCCAAGCTGACTGCAATGGAGGAATGGAAACACCCACACAGATGGTGGCACTCACAGATTTGTGTTAGTGCTCGAGGACAGCCCATCAAAATGGTAGCTTACATTCTCCTCCCTTTTGTATAACAAGTTGGACAGTGAGTTCAAGAATCATCTCAAGTCCCCTGATCATGGGACTCAGCTGAAAGTGCTCTGTTTCACACTAAATCTTTCTGCTGCTGCTCCCATCTGGCAAGGAAAGCACTTCCATGCAGGAGCTCTTAGGGAGCTAAGGTTGGTCCATCACAACTCCTGAGATTTCTGTGCAGTTACCAAGGGGAACAGAGGGTCAGAACGACCCTGAGGCTTCCTGCAGAGAGAATAAAATGAGTTCTAAATTTTGCAAAATGGAATTCCTTGTCCTAATGAAATCTTTATTCACATTTTAGAAAAAATATATTTTAAAAGGATGTCCTAGGTTTGAGTTGAAGCTGTTCTCCTGTGCAGTGGCAGATCCTGACTCTACTGCTTGCAAAACTACCAGCAATCTTCAGACCTCAGAGACAGATTAAGCCTGTGCAGACCAGGGGGGCTGGGCTGTCAGACAGGCTGTGTATTGAAGGTGAAAAGGCTGCAGAAGCCTGGAAGACATTATTTCTTAATTGTGTTAATCAACACCTGCTGGTCTACCACTGCATAAAATGCAAGTGGAAATAGCATGAGAGAGACACCTCACAAAAATCACCCTATTATTACTCATTGAACCATGGCTCTGCACCATGCTGGGTGCATGGTCTGCACCATGTGCTACATGCCTGTGAAAAAAGAAAAAAAAAAAGACAAAAAAAAGAAAACAATAACCTGAGCACACCATAAAAATGTATCCAGTGTTCAAAGTGCCCAAGGTGAAGCTTTGCTGAAGAGTATCATTTACATGAGCATCTCTTACTTTCCCACAAATCTCTGAGCTTCCTGTCCCCTGCCTTTGGTTGTCCACTTGGTTGCACACAACAGAAAGGAGATGTGCAGGTGTTGTGCAAATGTTGTGAAGAACTCACTATGGCTGAAACCAGAGAAGGGCATTGCTCAGCAGCATCAGGCCTGACAGGCAGTGACCATTGGTGTCCTGGGGGCACCATCTGAGCCTTCATCCTGCTGCACAGCACTTATGGGACCCAGACTACTGATAAGATTGCTATAGTACCAGGAACAACAAAAACAAACCTTCCAGTCTAAGAACTCCCACTTACTAAATTCAGAAAAGCAGGCAAGAGACACTCAACGTTTTTATGAATGAAGTCCAAGCCACAGCATTATTTAATGTTAAAAGCATGGTGTCATCAACCAGACCACTGAAAAGAAGTGTACAGCCAAAGCTGTCAGCAACCAAACTGACTGGCCAAGGTTGGCCAACTGTGTTAACCCTGGTGATGTGTTTGAGGAGCAGATCTTATATTCATGGCAGAGCCTCACTTAGGACCATGAATTTCCTGACAGCAGTAGCACAGGTACACTGTGCAGGAAAAAGTTTTTCTCTGCACATGGAGTCCCTTCAGCTCTAGGGTCAGGTCTGCATGGAGCTCCATGTGAAAGCTACCTTTTTTTTCTGGAGTTTGCCAACACATTGTCCCAAATACACAGCATCCCTCCTACCTGCTCCCATCAGTGTCTTTAATTCAAGAAGGCAGCTATGGACAGTGAAACTTGTTTTGGAAAGAGCTCCTCTTCTGAGACCTGCTTCTTAATCTAGCACCTCTCTTTTTCATCCTACCAGCTCCATCTGGGAGGAGATGCAGGTCTGGAGAGTGAAGCTACAGCTGCTGCCTCTAAAATGATAAAATTTTCATGTCATTGCATGTCATGCAGAGGGAAGAACATAATTACTTGTACAGACCTAATGCTCTGCTAGAGAAAAAGACTGTGAAAAGGCTTTACAGCTCTAACCTGGAAGAAATGAGGAATTGCATAACAGAATAAAGCCTTTGGTTCCCTTTGCATTCAGCAGATGGTACTAGATCTCTTCCCATGACATCATTCCTAAGAAAAACAACCCAACCAAGGTCATCTGCTCAGCACTCTGTTAATCCCAGCTCCAGATGTGGAGGGGTCCAAGGTCTTTGCTCAGAAAACCAGTTCCTGTTGCTAAATGGGTGCTGGCCTCTGATGGGTGCCATTAATAATTGTGCCTGATAGCACCTGACTGACTTTGGACCCAGGGTTGGGATTTGCATTACAGTTTTTATCAGTTGTTCCGAAGACTGGTTTGCTCATTAACTGATGTTTTTTCCTGATAATTGTTGCACAGCAGTACCTGTGAAACAGTGATCCTATTTGGTGGATGACAATGCAGAAATCTCACTGCATAAAAAAAAAAACAGGGGAGGTGTCATGTCTGTTAATGTTCAGTGGCTGCTATAGTAAGTGCTTTGGCAGACAATACCCAAACTTGCTCTGCAGGAATGTATAACTAATGCACTTCTGGAAATGATCTTATGAAGCAGAAACAAGGAAGGTGAGAACAGATGGGAACCAAACTTTCATCCATTGCTGCATTTTGAAATTAGAAATAATTTCTAAATGAGAAACGCAATAACTCCAATCAACAGAGAGATCACAAGAGCAGAAGTGCTCAGGATATGGTGCTTTGGAACATTCAAGTCTTCTCAGAAATGCATTTGCTGTCAGTGATAATTTGCTACCTAAAAAAAAAGAGAAGTATCTAATTGTGGGGAAATTATTTCAACAGTTAATGTGAAATGCTGAGTGAATGTTTCTGTGCACTGTTAAATACCCTCATGGAAATTCTGGATGTATATCATTTGCAAAATGTTTTGGTTGGTTTTTTTTTTTAGCTACAGCATGCTAGTACAAGAAACTCAAGGAGGGAGAGGAAGAAGAGTTTATTACTGGGAAACTGGGAACAGATTCTCTATCCCACATCCTACCAGGCTCAATATAAGAAGAAAAATATGAAAGGAAATTCCTCAGACACAGGACAGGAGGTAAAGGTGGGTGGAAGGGCTGACAAGCAAATGGAGAAGTGATTCTGGAGAGATAATGAATAAGAAGGAAAACCAGCAGGAGTACCAAGGGAAAGAGGTAGAAGTTTGATGAATTTGTAAAAAATCGGTTGGCATGGTTTATTGTGTATCTTTTACCATCTGGGAAACAGCTTCAGTGGTGAGATTAGTTCCTATCTCACCCTGTGACTTTTTGTGCTTGTAGAACAAAAAGTAAAGTTTCACCCTTTGAATTTCACCTTACATGCAAGCAATGAATGTGCTCAGCTATCAGTAGCTCACACAGATAGTGCCCAAGCATGAACTTCAGGGCTAGAAATTGCCTTTACATCAGTCCCTCCCCCATATTCTACTTGAGGGGCATGAAACCTCTTTGGAAGAGAGATAAAGGCCATGGGTGTCCATAGGGCTGGAACAGAGTAGAGGGAGGGTCCTGCTGGTAAGAATCAGACCTTAAATTGCAAGTTCTAACACCTTCAGCAAAGAGCTGTCAAAGAATGTTGTTTCTTCCCACTGTGCACTGTATCCCTTGGTCAGATTTGCTCTGCCTGAGCTGGTGGTAACCTGGGCTTCAGCATGGACCAGACAAACTCTCTGGCTTCTGCACCACCAGCAGCAAGTTGCTACTAAAACCATGAGCAGGTCAGAGAAAACTGGGAGTAGCAATGCATGAGAGAGTCATGTCAGTGGAAAATCACCACCTGGGAGAGCAGGAGCCTGCTCCTTGTGAAAATCTGGGGATGGCGAGGCCATTTCAGTACATCTCATATGTACTACAGAGGATTAGAGCTGCCTGCACTTTAAGAGGAGATTAGGACTAATTTTATGGCTGCCATTGAATGACTTTAGACCAGTGCAGGGAAAATAACAGTAAAGGAATCACAGACAATGTGAGTTAAGTAATCAGGTATCACATGCAGTACAGATAAAAATGGTGGAGACTAAAAGAGTTGGTTGTTTGGGGCTGGTTTTTTTTCCATGTGTCCTTTATTAAAAATAAAAAAGTGAAAGACACACAATACCTTTGAGAAATAATTTTGGCTTAAGTGCAAGAGCCACAGAATTACCCAGCATCTTCTCTAATGAGAAGAGACTTCTGTGAAGAGCAACATCCATGCTTAATCTTCCTGAGTCCTCTGAGCATTTACTGCACCTTGCATATGTCCCTGTTCTAGGCCGAAAAGCAGAGCCTGATACAAGACTCCTGCTTGCTCATAACCCTTTTAAACAGGCTAAGAAAGACCAAGGTTCTTGGCTTTGGTCTGTGCCTGTAGCTCTTCAGAAAGACTTGGCAGAAACCAGCATTGTCTTTTTCTATATTTCTGGCCTCCAATACCTCTGCTCATTTTATTTGCAGGATCTTTTGAAATCCTTGGCAGCAGGTCCCTGGAGCAACTTGCTTCTGCTACATCAGAAGATTTTGATCTTTCACAGACTGTGTCCAAACACTTGATCGAAAAGAAAGGAGATCCTGATGGTTGAGAGGCTCAGCTCAAGCCTGCTTCTGATCCACCCACTTGTTGTCCACATATTTGTCTGATGTTCTCATGATGACACAAACTTCTTCCAAGATCCAAATCTTTCATTCTACAACACCAGATACACATTAGAGATCACAGGGCCACAAGAAGTTACAGGATGAACTGTTTGCTGTAGCTTCCCTTTCATGTTGGAAGCAGAAATTAGGACACTTCTGATTTTAAAAAATAAATTGAATGAAATTCACTGTGGTTGATATGCCTTGGCTGGGTGCCAGGTGCCCCCAAGCTGCTCCATCACTCCCCCTCCTCAGCTAGACAGGGATGGGGAAATAAAATATGATGAAAGTCTCATAGGTCCAGATAAAGACAGGGAAATCACTCAGCTGTTACCATTATGGGCAAAACAGACTTGGAGAAATTAGTTTAATTTATGACCAATCAACTCAGAGTAGGATTAATGAGAAATAAAACCAAATATTAAAAACCCTTACCCCCAGGCTCAACTTTTCTGCTAATTTCTCTACCTCTTCACCCCCCAACAGAACATGGGGGATGGGGAATGGAGTTGTGGTCGCTTCCAAAGGGAGGCTGAACTTCTCCAACCTGAGTCCTTCCCACAGGCTGCAGTCCTTCAGAAACTGCTCCAGTGTGGTTCCCTGTGGGGTCACAAGTCCTGCCAGCAAACCTGCTCCATCTGGACTCCTCTTTCCACAGACCCACAGGTCCTACCAGGAACCTACTCCAGCCCAGCATCCCCATGGGGTCACAGCCTCCTCTGGGCATCCACCTGCTCCAGCATAGGATTCCTCATGGGCTTTAGGTGGGTATCTCCTCCACCATTAACTTCCAGGAGCTGCAGAGAGACAGCCTGCATCACCATGGTGATCTCTGCTCCAGTGCCTGGAGCATCTCCTCTCTCTTCTTCTTCACTGACCTTGGTGTCTGCAGGGCTGTTTCTCTTAACTTCTCACTCACAGATGGTGTTACACAACAGTTTTTACTCTTTCTTAAATATACCAGGGGTGCTCCCACCATTGCTGAGGGTCTCATCTTTGGTCAGTGTGAGAAGGCACAGGCATGAGATAGGAGGGCTGAAAAAGTGAAGGAAAATGAGGGGCTCCAGCCTGATGCAAATGAGAAGGCAGCAGAGGGACATGGAGATGGGGAAGGTGACCAAAAAGCCATGGGCCAGACTTGGGGAGGAGGGACAGAGCACAAAAGCATTTGCCATGGCCAGAGACAACCAAGAAGATGAAAGGAAGATGCTCTGAGTTTATCATTGGTGCTGAGCCCCTGAATTATCCTGTTACAGGCAATAACTAAATCTCAACTGACTTCAGCAGAAGATGAATCCCAAAGACTCAGAATGCTTCTGCTTGACTCTAAACAAAACATGACCCAGATGCAGTATGTTTTTTCCCACTGTTTTCATTGCTGTCTTCCTTTTTTTCTACCCAGTTTCTGACAGGGAAAACTGTTTAAACAGAAGTTCATTCCTATTAGGAATGTTGAAAGCAATAAAGGGAGGTTTTGGCTTTTTTCATGTTGCTGTGAGCACAGCACACTTACAAAAGAATATTTCTTTTCTGTATTTACTTTGGAGCACCACATCTTGTTTTGCCATTTTTGGGCCTGCTAAACAATAAAAAAATTAAAAATTTCAAGGTAACTCATAAGATCTTAAATTCTCATTTGCAGGAACACTTTGAAATGCTAAAGAGTGAATACATGTTTTGGCTATGAAAAGCAAATCATCAATACTTGGGTGGGCTTAGCAACAGGGAAAAATGCTTTTGATACAGAATTGCACCTACAGTATGAGGAGAGCCAAAATACTAAAAACTACTTTTGCATACATATTTGTTTGCTTTCTGCTTTGAGTTGATTTTGTACCATGTGAATTCATTGACTTTAATATAGTAACTATTGATTTGTGCTAGTGAGAGAGAGCAGTGACTCTTACCCTACGTGTTGCAAACAAGCAAGGAGCTTTGGGGGCTAATAGTAAGGTCTTAGGTTCAGCACTAGCATAAATGAAACTACAAGTACTAATTCAAATACAATTTTTTCCAGGTTCCAGCTGTAGAATTTCCTTACAAGGCGTGGGAGAGGCCGGTCAGCCCCCAGGCAGTGATGCCACTAGCATCAAGGGAATTGGGAAAGCTCTTCTGAACTGCAGAGGTATTGTTTGCAGCATGGCTGCATCTGGTATTCCCTGTGGTTTTTGCAGTGATCAGTGAGCTCGAAAAAAAACCTTTCAAGCTCTGTTTTCTCCCTCAAACCCACAAACTCAGCTCACTGCCTTCAAACCCTGTTTGCTGCAGTGGCTCAGCCTTTGCTGTCCTGTGTCTGCACTGCTCCTGACTCTGCCTGGCCCTATCTCTGCCTTCTAGGTGGTCTCCCTGTCTCCAAGATTAGTGGACTTGCCAGTGCTGGATTAAGAGTTGGACTTGATGATCTTAAAGGTCTTTTCCAGCTAAAATGGTTCCATCATTCCAAAGCCCACAGTGATTTCTGCAGCTGAAGGGCAGGCAGGTACACACCCCCAGCCAAATGCTCCCTACACCAGGAGCTAGCATGTACCTTCAGACACTTCATTAACCTCCTCCCCCTAATCCCAGCTAAACTGCTTTACCCTGATTCACTGCCAGTCAGCCAGTAATTGGGTTTGTTGCCAGTGATAAAGGCAGAAACACACATCTCCATGCTGCAGCCACTTTGTCTGATCATTCCTTCCTCCTGGTTCATTTCTTGCTTAGTTTGTCCTTGTGCAATTTGGAGCTGGTAAAACATTCCCCAGATAATAAGACCTGGGACTGTCACCATCAAGAACAAGCCAATAAATGTCTCTTGATCTGTCAGGGGAGTAAGTCATTTGAAGGTTTCAGGTTGTGTGTGACCCAGCCAACCTGTCCTCAGCTGACATGGCTTAATGGAGCTCCTCAATGAGCACCAGGTCCATGGCAGCACTCAGGAGTGCCCATTATCACAGAATCACAGAATTGTCACAGTTGGAAATCACCACAGTAAAATATATGTGTCAGTATCTGTATCACCCACTAGAGCATGTCCTGAAGTGTCTCATCTACAGGGTTTTTAAATATTTCCAGGAATCACCAGGGATGGTGACACCACCACTTCCCTGGGCAGCCCATTCCAATGCCTAACTACTCTCTCTGTAAAGGAATTCTTCCTCAGATCTAGTCTAAACCTTCCCTGGTGCAATGTCAGGCCATTTTCTCTAGTCCTGTCATTGTTCACTTGAGAGCAGAGGTCAGCACCCACCTGCCTACAACCTCCTTTCAGGTAGTTTTAATCTTTTCATGGAAACTTGTCTTTCCATGATCCTTGGTGCACCCCAAAATAAGTTGAGGCTTATGGAGCCTGGACCCATTAGAAGCATCTCTGGGGATCTCCAGCTGAAGCTGAGTGGCTGCAAACCCCAAACTAACCCTCAGGTGAAGAGCCAGATGATAGCATGACTCTTGGCTTTGTGGAGAGAAGACTGATTGAACAACTGCTGCCTGGGTCCTGCAGGCATCCTTCATTTAGGAACTGCTCATGTGGTGAAGTTGCTCTCCTGCAACAAAGCAGTGTGCATGAGCAGACTCGAGCTGCTGGAACTGCTTGGAAATTTCCAGGTGGAACATTAAAAATAAAACCTTGCTACATCTTCCGAACAGTTCCTGCTGGCAACTGTGTTAGCCCATGATTGCACCTCTCTACAGACCCACTGGCAGCACCCTGCCAGGGACATGTGGCAGTGAATGTGTCACCCTGGCAAAACTGCACTCCCAGTGATGTGGCTTCCTTCCCCCATAAAGGAAGGTTTTCCTGTGCCTGAATCAAATACATCCCTGTTGAACTGGTGTGTTCCCAGTAAACACACTTTGCAGGTGTAACACTCCACAAGCTCAGCCTAAGGAGGGTGTTGGGAGCAGACACATCCCCAGTGTTCAGCAGCAGGAGGGATAGTTTTCTAAATTATGCATGACCAAGGTAATTTATCACACTGAAAGTGCCACAAGAAGAGAAAAGAACGAGATGGCTTGTTCAGTCTCTAATGAAAAGAAGAAACCATTTCCAAACATAGCTGTCGTGAAGCTTTTTGATCTCCAAAAAGCCTGGAAAGTTCACGGTGGAATGTAAACAGCATATGAAATGATGGGATGTAAACAGCACAATAGATGATGAGATGGTGTGTGGGTACTGTGGGAGGAGGGAATACTGAGTTCCTGCAGAACAAGATCTCAAGGTAATGATTTGCAGCCTCAGAACAAGAAGGGAACAACAGGCCCCATCTCCCACCTGCTTTCTCAGGTGGATGGTGAAGAGCAGCTCCAGTCCTTGCCCACCTTGAAGCTAATGTTCCAGAATGGGCCCATGTAGCTGCAAACATCTGCTAACATTTTATAGGCATACAGCAAGGTGGATAAATAGATGGGGAAGAATAAATTTGGTTTATTCTCAGTGTAGGACAGTTGAAATGTACTTTACTAGAATATTGATTCAGCACATCTCACACTCTGAAGCACTAAGTACTTGTGCTAGCTGATGACCAGGAGTTACCTTCTGTACAGATGCCTGTAAAAACATTTGTCTATTTATGTCCCACGGTGCTGGCAGACTTCTGATTGATTTAGTAGATTAAAGCTGGGTGAATAATTCATTAAATAAATTATTTATTTGAAGAATTCTTCCCCTGTTTTATTTGCAGATGCGAGCATGGCACAAACAGTATCACACTGATTTGAAATAATTTCTCAGCTACTTCCTACCCAGAACTGTAGCTCAGTCAGTGATGTTAACAGCTTCATCCAGTGCTCCAGAACTGCAGTGATGCTGCTGGGGAGCAGCTCTGGCTGGTTACTGACAGGCTGAGCCCTGATGGAAGCAGGGCTGAGGCTTCACCCAAGCCAAGGGCAATGAGATACCATAAAGAGCAGAGAAGAGGGTTGAGGATAATGGGGTGCCACGTACCCCAGTGCCTGCAGGGGGAAGCAGCCCTGTAGAAGCTCTCTCCTTTAGGGCAGGGTTTTTCATGGTGTTGGCTATACTATTGAAAGCCACGCCGGGCTTCTGAACACAGATATGTTGCTCACTGAGAGGACAACCTTTAAAGCACTCATAAATTCCTTTTGCAATGTCTGCATAGAGCAACTTTGTGGGGTCTCAGTCCTACAGCCAGTCCCCATCCACAGCCCCTTCTCTCCTGACTCACGTGTAGGTGGAAAACCATCCTTGTCACCCTGATCCTTGAGTGGCAATGAAGCCAGTCTTGCCATGACCATGTAGAAATTGGGTTTTCTGTGGTATTTTTTCATTTAAGCCAACTGTTTACAAAGAGGTTCCTGTTTGCTCTGACATACACCACACTCCTGAGCATTCCTCTGAGTTAGGCCACTTCCTGGAAGACCCAGGCAAAAAGGTAATAACACAACCTGCTTTATAGCCATGCACAGATGTTCTAGTCTTTGCCTCAACAGCATTTTTCTAGCTTTGAAATTAAAATGGGAAGGGAATGAACCAGGTGGAAAAAGGAAAAGAAAACACATCTCCAAATTCAGGGTGTCTGCTGACTTCTGGTCCCTCCTGTTCCTTTGCTCCTTTGTAAAAATACCAAAATGCAAATTATATGTCCTCTTACTTAACATTTCTTTGGCATTCCTATCTGAAAAAGACTGTGATTTTAAACTGTGTCATACATGTTGAGCACATATACCATGATTTGTGTACCATCTCTTAGAGGTTATGCATAGTTAGGACATCCAAATTTCACTGTAATAAACATCAAGGTCCTCTCAGTGCCCTGTTCCTAAAGGCATACAGAAAAATCTATAGCTCACCAGTGTTTCTAGATTTCTCTGTGTGTCTGTGTGCTTAGTGTTATATCTTGTTGTTTCAACAGAAAAAAAAAATCACTTTTAAAGTAAGATATCAATAGTGATAGGACTGCAGGCACAGCTTGGTTGAGCTGGCTCTGCCTAGGAATATTCAGTGCATTTTTTTCAAGAGTTAGCTTGATGGATTTTTTTCCTCCCTTTCCTTAACAGTCTGGAAATCGATGGAAGACAAAACTTCAAGATAATACAGATTTTTCTGACACCTTTATTATGAGTAAAGACATGCCAGACACAAAGGACTCATAGTGACACTCAGAGCACTTGGGTTTGCTGAGTGGCTGTGTAAGAAATATTGTAACTTTTTACTTTTATGAAGATCACCTTCACTGCAAGAATAAAAACACAGAAGATAGGTTGGGACCCAGTCTCCAAAATTACTGAGGTTCTTTGGAAAATCATAGTTAGACTCTTCCACTGTGAAGTTACTCAGGGTGGAAAAAAATTTTGGCTGATAAGAGCATATGAAGGCTAAAATATAATCCTATGTTTGGGGGAAGGTATTCTTAAACTGAGTGTAGATCTTAAGGAGAGGAAAGCCCATCCAAACGTAGGTTTGTGCTAGCAAATAAAATGGGTCCAAGCATGCAGTTTTGGTTATGGGCCAGGGTCAGGGTGCATCAGGAAGCCCTCCCAGGAGGATCAGGGGCACATGTGGGCTCCTTCCACCCTTCCTGACTACTTTATTTAGTAGTTATTTACCCATTTCTGTATATTTTTAGGCCATTTCCCCTCATGTCCACTACCATTTATTCAGTGATGCTACATTCCACTGGCTGTTTCACTGTCAGGGTAGTCAGGAGAACATGGAGAGGTGTGCTCTGCAGTGCTGGTGATTTGGCATGAGCCAGCCCTGGCACTTCACCCTGTGTTTCATTTTTCTCAGTCTTTCTTGCTTTTTTGAATAGCACAAGGCCTAGTGAGGATCCCATGGGTCGCTTCTACAAGATCCCACAAGCAACTCTACAGTAAAAATTGAATATTTCTTCCCATCATTCCTTCCCCACTGCTAAGAGCTCTTACACTCAAGGGCAGTGCACCCAGTACCTTATTACACCAGGGGCTGAGGTTACAGCCCTGGTTACATTACTACACCAGGGCTGTGCAGGTGCCTGGAGAACTTACATACAGCATAACATCCAGTTCTGCTGTGCTTGCAGGTAAAATCAAGACATAGTGCACTTTTTCTTCAAACAGCCCTGTCCAGAGGAGCCTTCCCTTTTGACTAGTGCACTTTTCTTAAAAACCTTTGAGAAACATTCTGCCAAAAGCTTCCTGAAATCCAGATATTCTCTCTTAACCATCTTGCTCTAGACTCATTCACTGTTTTTTGAGTACTCAGACTCCTGAGTCATGGCTCTCCTCTATAAATATGAACATTCCTAGGAATCCAACTATGCACTAATCAATCTTCACTTAGAACAGATGTGTTTTCTAGTAATAATACTAATCATCTCTAAAAGCACCTAAAAGTGTGACCAGGAATAAATATAATGAAAGAGGAATTATATAATTTTCTAAAACCAGGATGCTGGTGATATACTTATAGAACCTGTTCTCTTCTGCAATGACTGTTTAGTGATCACAGATCCCAAAAAAAGATTACTTTAATGTGGGTACTTCTATAAGAGGCAGGAAAGGAGGACTGCAGGTGTGGATGTATAAGCCAGCCTTGGAAAACACAGGCAACTGATGATGAGTTACTGTTAGCTCATCACAATTTGGATTTTTTTATAAGAAGAGGTTCAAAGTTTTTGGGTAGAGAACTGCGTATCTAATACACTGACACTCCTCACGGTCTCAGGAAATATTCTACCAATGCCCCCATAAATCAGCCCCAGACCAAGTTACCCAGCAACAGCAAAAGTATTTTCCACCCTCTCACTTGGGCACACACATGGATGCCTCCTGACAGCTCCACTCTCTCACCAACCAACCTGTTACAGATAACTACAGAAAACAAGGGTTCCACGGCACTGTGGGAAGTCAGTTTAACACCCAGTTCTTATGAGAACTTTGCAAAGAGTTTTCACTAGTTCAAATAAAATAATCTTCTTCAGAGGAGAGTTAGATATGACACAACAGGTCTTTCCACATAGATCCTCAGCATGGCTGAAACCTCAGAACAGCTCAGATTTATAGCCAAAAAAGGTTATTATTTCTCCAGAAAAATGTGTTGAAGGAAGGCAACTTTTTTTTTTTTTTCTCTGAGTCATTAATTTCCAGAGTCATTAAGATTCCAAGGGCAAAATAGGAATAAACTTCAAAAACCCCATGGCTGTGCTGGTCCTGTAGGGCATCTGGCACAGAGAGCACTTGGCATGAAACTGAGCCCTGTTGCTATGCTGAGGAGACAGGGGCCATCCCTGCACCTTAAATCACAAACCCAAACTTTCTTCATTTTGTTACTTGGTTTTCAGTCATTATAATCCCAGACAGCATCATACCAGGTGCTTTATACAGACAAAGAGTAATGAGGGAAAAAAATGTCATGTTTAAAAAATAAACCAATAATAAAAGCAATTCTTGAGAACAACAGGAAGAAATTATCATGTGAGTAGACATCGTTAAGTCCCACAGTATAAAAATCTACAGTCTAACCCAGGTCACTCCAGAGCCAACAGAATTCTTTTCATCCATGTGTATTGGGTCCAAAGCTCCTGTTTCTGGCTTGGTTCTGCTGCCCTGAAGTCAATTGTAAAATTTTCATGAAAATCTGGTGGGAGCTCATATGAGTTTTAGCTACTTCTACAGAGACTCCTATAGATTTCTCCTATACATCCTACCAAAAAAAAACAAACAAACAAACAAAAAAGCTAAAGCCTTTTTTGTGCAAATCATATGGATGTCTGAAAACTATAATAATTATAATCATTGGTTACAATCTCCTGCTATTGATGGCAGAGGGAAAATAAATGCCAGGCTAAATAACAGCATTCTCCTCTACTGCTTTGCCACCTGGACTAATTCCAGTTCCAGAAACAATGGGAGAAAACAGAAGAAAAAACAAGGGCTCTGGGCCAGGGCTGTGCAGGGCCTGGAGTTCAGCTCTGCTCAAAAATTTGCCTCAGTTTGTTGTGTGAAGCTTCCTCCTCCTTCCAAATTATTTTTCATTTCATTCACAGCTGCACACAATTGCAGCAATTCCTTCTGTGGGGAGAAAAAGACGTGAATTTTCAAAATGCAGTCCTCATGCCATGACTTTATTGCTGACTTTATTGTTGTCCTCTAAATTAATTGCCCTTTGGTTTGGCAAAATAGCTTAAGCCTTTCTGCCAAAGATGGACTTCATTTAGGAAACTTCATGATGTCAGATGGAGGGATGTTGAGGAGATATGTGCACATTACTGTGAATTTGCACATTTCCAGGCTCCCAGGCACCTTGCAGCCACATTCAGATGGCTGCAGGAGGAATTTTTCCAGCGAGAAGTAAAAGTGAAGGTGTTGGCCTCTCTGGGAGATGGGAAGCAGTTAACTTTGGAGCTAATTACAGGCAAGCTGACAGAGGCTGACAGACGTATTGTCCTGATGAAGGACCTGCTGCTGGTTCTGCTGCAAGACAGGGAGCAAAGCCTCTCTTTCTCTCGGCAGGCCCATGGCACCAGGGAGCAAGAAGACAAGGATGTCAGGACTTCTAATTATACACCAGAAAATTGCAAAATTGGAGTATTGAAAGTGTTAGTTAAAAATAATGCCCCTAGCTGATGAAGTCAAGCAGCATGAGAAGGAAGAGTGCAGTGGTGGGAGGCAGGGGTTGGAGAGGAGGGCTTCTACTTGTCCTCTTGCTGATGAGGTCCAATGGGGCTTCTCACCAGGGATTCCCAAATCAAGTATACAGTTTCATATCTGCCTTGCCTGCATTTTAATGTGAGATGTGTTTCCAAAAGCAGCTTTCAATTGGGTTTAAAGCCACTTCTGTTGAAAATACAGCCAGTGGGATCTAGCCAGCCAGTTCCTCCAGCCCAGAGGAAAGCTGCTTTCCTGGACATTTACTGGTTAGCCTTAGATTCTGAAGATCTGTGCTTAGTTCCCAAATCTGCCATAGGCAGACAAAGGTAAGGTACAGAGGCACCTCTTGAGTTAAAATTTATTGCAGATATACTTGAAATCTTCTGTATAAAAAGGAGCTTGTGTTTATTGAACTTTCATCTGAAAATCTTCTGGCATGTTGAAACAAGTCACTTTAACCAATTTGAAGGAGAATTTACTGAAAATCTTCCTTCAGCCTCCCTTAGGGATGATCCACGAAGGGGGATGCAGTTAGGACAGATGCTGAAATGCCCCTTGTCCTTGGAGCAAGACTGGTGGGTGGCTCAACAGATGTGGCAGTGTCACCCAGTTGCTGCAGTACTGCTGGGCTGTACCAATGCTGGGGACAGCAAGTCCTGGGGGAGAAAGTGCATCATGCTGAGATGCTTTGAGGAACTGGGCTACAGCACATGTAGCTACACTTTGTGCATTTCCTCATTCATCTTCAGAATCAAATTTTCATTGCTCTGGTGGCCTGTGAGGCACAAACCATGGACATAAACTGGAGAGGAGAGTCTCCATCCAGAGCAATGACCTAGCCAGCAGAAAGCAGACTCATTCTTGTGACTAGTTCAATATATTAAGTAATCCACCTAACAGCAGTGGGGGGAACAGAGAAACTGTATTTGCCCAAATGCTCAGTTAGTAACTCTCAGGTGGGACTCTCTTTCTAGGACTCTGTCCATCCCCTGAGCTGGCTCCATCTAAGCATCTCTGTGTGCAGCAGAGACCTCATCTCACATCAACACTACCAAAGAAGTGATGGTGAGGTTTTGAACCCACTCTAGACAATCCACAAACCCCAAAACTGGACATTTTAATAAACTTGTGGATCCATTGCTTTCTACCAGGCATGGCTTGTCACCTTGCATACTGGTGACACCACAGAGATTAAAACTTGCTGACCTGCATGCAGGAAAGGCATTTTTATTAGAGCAGCACAGCCATAATGAAAAAGCTCTGCCATCATATATCTAGTTCCTGCTCTTATCAGTGCCCACAGCTCCAAGCCAAAATGAAGTATGAGGAGGTAAATCACCTCCATGTATGTCTCACAGGCACTTAGGAAGGGAAAGTAATTTTAGGGAGGACCACAAGGAATTCCGCTTCCTCAGTGGGGGAATTCTACTATTTCTCCCTGTGCTCTAGCATAGCCCATCCATATTAAACCAAATAAATTAGAGAGACGGGGAGAAAAAAACACAGAGAGCAGTCAGGTGTCTCAAGTGGCACACAAGAACAGCTCTCTGCCTTGGCCCTGAATCTTCCAGCACCTTTCACTTCCACAGTGGTGTGGTTGGTGTCCCCATGGAGACAACAGCACATCTCCTCCTGTCTGCTGAGGATGAGCTTTTGAGTCTGAGTCTGTGAACTGTGCAGGCTGGATAACTGGAGGTTGCAGAATAGGAGCTCTTAGAAGAAGAAAACCTCCACCCAGAGCACTGAGAGCTGCCTTCAGTCCTCCTGTGCCATGAAGTGACCACAAATACCTTGATCACAGGAAAATGATGCAGTGTGCATGTCAGGCAGTGCCCACATCAGTCAGTGTCCATTGCTTTACAGAGAGACCCTGGCAAGCTATTAGCAGGAAAACTGTACAAAACTGTACAAATGGAAAAAACCCAGCAAGATAATCAACTCTACGTGTCTCTAGAAGAACAAGTAAGTGACAATACATGTCAACACATGCCTGGAGGCAGTGAAGATTTTATATACAGCTGATCCACTCTGGGAGCAGTGGGAAAGACATTGTAATCTCTTGAAGACCCTTCCAGTCCAATGATCCACACCTCTGAATTCCACACAGCCCTCACATGTGGTACACCTCAAATATGTCTGTTCTTTCCAGCCATTCATCACTCTTCCCCACAACAAAAGGGCTCTGAGAATAAAAAAAATCAAGACCATTTTCAAAGGAATAAGTTTGGCTAAAACTTTGTTGAGAGATACTAATAACATTCCACAGGTGATACACATCTCTCACATTGTTTTTGCTTGTTATAAGAGATTACAGTCATTCTGGACATTTGTTGTCCAACCCTGCATGCATCCTACATCCTTACACAGTCAAGAGTAATCACCAGAACATACCAGACTTCAGGTGAATAAAATACAGAATGAGATCATGCTCTGACCATGAAGGAAGAGCGCTGTTGGAGTGATCTCAGAACACTGAGATGAGCCACTGGAGTGAGCAGGGCAAAATAGAGCCTTGTAATAAAATTGTCATTATGAATGGAGGGATAGTAGATGAGAAATTATAATAGAAATTGTCTATTCTAATTAGAAAAGGAGTGGATTGTGGTGAGCAAAGAAAGACATTTCAAATGAAGGAAAATAATACCTTGTAGAAATTCCATGGGGCTGCTGTTTTCTTAGAGGTAGTAGAGGCTCATTGGAGTAATTGTCCAGGAAATCACCAATGGAACATACTTCATTATCTAAACATTAAATTCTTCATATCTAGAGAGGAGAGTGTGAATTTATCAGCAGCAGTAGTACACACCTCACAAGGAATAACAGAGAAACAAAAAAATCTATCACAGCTCTGCCATGCCTAAGATATCCCTGGCGCTTTCACGGAAGATACTACACAGGAGAGGAAGACTCATTTTACATTTCCTACAAAAGTAGATTGATGAGCAAATACTAAACACGATATAAACCCTGACAGAAGAGGTAACAAAGCTTTTCCCAACCATTAAGTGAGAAAAGGCTGCGCACAATCTCAGTGCAATAATAAGCAAGAGAGATGCATCTGGAGTTACAGCTATTGAATTGGGGCAGCCATTAATAAACAGGAGGATTCAATCGAAGAGGTCAGGAGGGCACAGCTAAAGGAGTTCATTGTGTGGACAACAATAGATTAAGACAGATTTGCAAGAAAAATTTCTACTAAAAGCGATTTGTCTTTAAAAGAACAACTGCCATTTTTTTTGTTAGAACATGAACACATCTAAAAGAATAGAAGGACGAGATGTGCTGTGCCAAGAATAAACATGTGTTGTGATGTGTCCAGAGGAAAACAGAAAAGGAACACTTCTCTGCTGGAGGTGAACTGCACACAGGATTTGCTGGAACAATTTCTGTAAGAAAATATTTCTTGCATGGCATGCCTTTTGGTTCTTTTATATTACTGTTTAAATGCCACATATTGGTAACATAAATGTTGTTTACACCATGAGATTCTGAAGGTGAAACACAAAAGTAGATTGTCAAAGGTGAGATACAGGTCTTAGAGTTTGAGTCCTTTCATTTTGCCTTTGGATCAGTGTAAGGGATGGATAGAGCCAGCTGTGCTTCATCAGACCTGTGACATCCAGGCTAAACTGCTTTGGATAGCTGTGAATCAAATCTCAAGAAAGCAATCAAAGACAGTAACTAGGATGACAAATTTAGGCTACCAAATATAGGAGTTAACTGTGAAAAATTGCAAAAGCACTTCGTGCCACTAGGTGTCCAAGCAATAATGTGACACATGAAATTCTGTGTTGATAGATGTAAAGTGACAGAAATGGAAAAATACTTCTAATTTTGTGTGTATAATGATGTCCTGGGAGCTATTACAAATCAGGAGAAAAGTCTTGGAGTTATAACAAGTGGTTATATGAAAACATCAGCTTGGTACAAAGGATATACTGGGAATGGTTAGAAAAGGAACAGAGAACAAGAAGAAAACATGCTGTGCTGGGACACTGAGTACAGATCTGATCCTCTAGCTGAAGATTAATATCACATAAAATTAACACTGTAGAAATGAAACTATTACAGAGAAGAGTCATCAAGTATGTAGTAAGGTTTCTGCATAAAGAATTTCTGGCTAGACAAGGGCTCTTCAGCCATGGAGAGAAACAACTGAGAGGATCTATGACAGCTGTCTCAAAAATAATGAGCCATATTAATTAAGGTCATCATCAAATCTGGTCCAGCAGCTCCACAAGCCACAAGTAGCTGGAGTCTTAAGAGAGCATCCAGAGGAAGCCTTACTGTATGTCTGGTTCTTCCATGCTTTCTGAGGTGTTCACTTTTAGCTTGTGCTGGAGATCAGTTCCTGGGCCAGGTAGTCTATTCTGACCTATCTTCTTTTACATTTTTTGGCTACTTAGATCATGAGCAAAGCTGGTTTTATCCCACACAACTTAACGAGGCATTAGTACTTCTTATTTCCCCTAATCCCTCCTCCAGAAACCATGCAGCTCCTCTCTCTCCTGCTCAGCAGTCTGACACAGCTCCTGTATATGCTCACTTTCTGTTGCTTCCAGGTGGAAGTTACTGCCCTGGGTGTCATAATGTGAATCTGCTCTGGGAACTTTATCTGTCACAGCACATTGCAAGCCTCCTGGTTCCTTGATCCTTCTCATATGCTCCCCCCAACTTCCTGAAGAGGGTCTATATACACTGGGAAACACTGACATACCCCAGACAGTTCTGTAATAGATGGATATAGACAGTAGAGGGTGGATGAGTTGACCTGTACAGCTCAGCACTGTGGTCTTGTTTGACCCAGAGGCTACAATAATAGGAGCTGTTCTGCTTACAGATGGTAATTTTGTTTGCACCCTGAAAACTAAGGGACATGAAGTGAAGCTTACAATTCAGCCTGAAGTGAAGAGGCAGTGAGCCTCCCCTTGCTATTCTCAGAAGGTATTTGCATATTCTAGACACTGATCTGATTGCTTATCAGCTTTATTTACATGCATGCAGATATTCAATCATCTCTTGGCTCTTCATGATTTTAGGTCAATGGGAATAAAGTCAATGAGTCAACAAATGAATTAAATTTATGCACACTACAGATGCAAAATAGAGGAGTACAGCAGGTTCTGAGCAGGAATGAAGACACAGACAGGTGAAGGACAGGAAAGCATTTGAGATGTATATGGCTTTGTATTTATGGTCATCCAAGATGCAATCAGGTAGGTAATTTATAATTAGGACTGTGTCGGCTGGTGAAAATGTCTCCATGCAGCCTGATAATGTAGTGACATGATTCACAATAAAAAAATATCTCCTGCATAAAATTCAACAGATGCTCACCTCAATTGCCTCAGCACAGGCACTGCTTGCACTGCCTGGCCTCGCTGTTGCAATCTGTCCCCCTGACCTCCCATTTCAAAGGGCACAGGATTCCTGTAGGACTTGTGCTACATCTGCCATGCCATAGAACCATTGGTCTCCATGGGAAAGCTTCAGATGATCAAGTGATTTTAACCCAACAGAATATTTAGGCCACTGAATCAGACCATCAGCCTCATGCTTCCCTGTTGGATGAGCAGGCATGGCTAATACCAAACCCCAAAGAAACAAAAGGCACAGAATAAGGGACAGTCAAGGCTTACAGGACATATGAAGGATGAAGCCAGAAAGGGCTCTCAGCCCTTGCATCACACATTCCCTTCCTCATTGTCCTACACCATCCACACCACAACAGCTTTGGGGCTGGGTGAGCAGCAGCTGTGATGAGGATGCTCTGGCAGGTTGTAATGACTCTGTAAACCTTCAACGCTAAATAACAAAAAGTTATGGAAAGGTTCTCAAGAATATGAGATAGTAATTCAAAGCGGATGAGTGATCTTCACAAACCACAGTGCAGCTGCTTTCCAAATGAATGTTGTGGAGCTCCTTGGCTGGAATGTTACTGTGCTTGCAAATTACCATCTCTAAGGCTAAAGATATCACAGGATTCCCATGCACCTCTGGTTAAATATAAAATTCCCATGCAGCTGGTTAAATATAAAATTCCCCACTGGGGAAATGGAGATGAAGTTTTTCTTACAGAGAAAGGAGATGTGGGGAACAGCCAGGTATGTGCAGTTCCAGGAAATAATACCTTAAGAACAGCCAATTAACCAAGACCACTTTTAAGACACTGGAAAACTCGAATGCTCCTTCTTGAATGGAATTGATGTGTCCTTAGTTTGCTAAGTGCAAACTAATCCCTCAACTCATTTGTAAAGAAAATAGTGATATAAACGGATAAAGCTCTCAAGATAGCTGCTAACAATCGTGTTCCAAGCCAATTTTCTGCTTCACTAATACTCTGAAGCTAATCAGCATTTTTCTAAATGATCACTGTACAATATTTGATTTTTGTGGCCCCAAAAATATTTACTTGGGAATATTTATGCTGGTCACATACCCTGCCTCTGATTTATACTTCCCAATTAAAATATATTTTGCAGAAATTATTCTGTTAGCTGCAGCTCCCAAAACTGAGTGACTTTCTCACAGGCTTGGTCTTTCCCTGGCATCCAAAGCTGAAGGTGTCTGGGTGGGAGGTGTAGGATAGGATGGAAGAGAGGTGCCCAGGCAGACGGTGTGGCAGAGGTCATGACCATGACCTGGTTGCAGGTGAAGGCCTCATTGATCCCCTAATCTTGCAGACACACAGAGGGTCTTGAGCTGGTTTTGCCTGTAATAAAAATTGAGATCTGCAGGTGGTTCTGAAGAAGATTCTTAAAGCTCTTAAGAGCCTTGCCAGGAGGAAAGTTATGCGGGCTGTGATAACATCACAGAAACCAGAGAGGAATGGGTTCAAAAAGCTCTATAATGGGCAAGATGTAGAAAGAATATTGAAATTTGCAGTTAACTCCATTTAAGAAAAATATTAGTGAAGATAACTGAAGCATTTGCTATTTATATCTCTTTTGAATCCACAATTTCCATAGAATCTGTTCAACAGTGTAATTTCCTTTTTTTCCAGCTTCAATTCCATTCTCATTTGAATGAAATCTTCTCCCAGAAACTGAAGTCAAATAAATCCTGTACAACCCCTCACATTATACATCCTTCAAAGGTGTTTTCCACTACATTCACTTCAAGCAAGTCCTTCTCAAGGATTTCTGAGTCACAAGTTCTGTGAGTCACAAAAATAAATAATGTATGCATTTTTAATATTTAGTAGTAAGTTTTACTCATTGGAGCAGAGAAATATCAAGTAGATGTGTAAGAACAAGTCAAACCACTGCTTTGTCAGCAACTTAGGATGCAGAGGAAGCATTGGTCCTTGGACTGTTATATGTTACTGCTTTTCTCTGTGGGTGATGTGAAGTTGATGAAGCTTCAATGTTTCCAAGGGCAAACAAAAGAGATTTCAGGACCGTGGGATGGTTAATGGGGGAATCTGGTTATTTTTATCTCTCCTTCCATTTGCTGGCAGTGACATTAGACGAAACAGACAGGCCCAATCTATTAATACTTGGCTCTGTCACTGATGTCACCACCACAATTTGGAGTTTTTCTCCACCCCAATTTGGAGTTGGGATGGCCTACACAGAACCAGTCTTGCTGGCATTGGGTAGAGCTCACTTTCTTCAAAATGGGAAGAGGGTGTTTTTGTCTTCAGGAGCTTGCAGGACTCATTGACAGAGCTTTAAACTTGATTTGAAAGGAGAGGAGGATAGTATCAGGCTTGCTGGTAACAAGCTGTGGGATGACATACTGGAAGTCTTTCCGAGATGATCCAGGTCTCCTGAGGTAATGAGAGTCAAAAGAGAAACACCAGTGAAATACCTCAATGGAGTGCAGAGGAGTGTTCCTCTCAGCAGGTGACCCGGCCTGTAGTGCTTCTGCACCAGTGCATGCAGCATCAGCAACAAATACAAAGAGTTGGAAGCCACCATGCTGCTAGAAAGCTACAATTTAATTGCCATTCTTGAAACCTGGTGGGACAAATGCAATGACTGGAGTGTGGTCACTAATGGCTACAAGCTGTTCAGAAGGGACAAGTGAGGCAGGAAATGCCGAGGGTTTGGCTGTCCTCTGCATCAAGAAATGGATAGAATATGAAGAGTTCTCTCTGAAGAACAGCAATGAGCAGGTCAAAGATTATAGGTAAGAACTGGAGACTGAGGCAACAAAGGGAATCTTGTGGATGGCATCTACAACAGGCTGCCTGAGCAAGGGGAACCTGTTGATGAACCCTTCTTGCTCCAGCTACAGGAGGCATCACTCTCACAGGCTCTCATCCTGCCTGGGGACTTCAGCCACTGTGATTTCTGCAGGAAAAATAGCACAGCAAGCTGGAAGCACTCCAAGAGACTCCTGGGGTGCATTGAGGTTAACTTCCAACTCAAACCATTCTGTGCTGTTATGAAGGTGCAGCAGTGCCACAGCCTTTCTTAATGTGTGCTTACAGCTCGAGTGAGTTTTGCTATATAAAACTGTTAACAATCCTAATAATTTTTTCTTTGATTCACAAGGTAGATTTTTAAATTTCCATCTAATTCCAAGCAATTACAAACCAAAATTTATTTAAAAATAATAATAAAAAAAACAACAAAACCCAAAAAACCCACCAAGGAATGTCAAACAAACAATTTTTACTGTTTTGAAGGGATGAAACAACTTTGACCCTCAGACTCTCCAAACTGCCCTGAAAAATACTTCAAAGTCCTGTGTATTCCCCTTTGCAGAGACATTAAAGGGGCTTCCCACACCATGAAGCTCCTTTCTCTAGTATCATAGCAACCTTGTTTTCAGTTCAGCTTAATAAACTAATCTATCTTGAAAGCATTTGGTGCTGCTCTGGTGGGAATGCTGTGAGAACATTACAGTTCTGATAATTAGAAACTTCCAATTAATTTCCAGGTTAAATGTATTTGTGGTCATTTTATGTCTTCCTCTCCAGCCAACATTTCCTGCAACTGAGAACTGGGAGCCCTGAGAACTCCAGGATTCCAGAGGAGCAGCCCTGACATTTTTCTCACCTGCATTTCAGCCAGAGGACACCAAAATCACCACATGCCATCAGATACTTCCCAGTACGTGCCACTTGCAATTGTCAGCTGTTCCATCAGTAATGCAAACCAAAGGTCTTCACATCTGAGAGATTTTCATGGGTGTTCTTCTAAACAAATATACAAAAGGGCCTGAGTTTTCTAGATGTAAGCATCTACTGTCCTTTCAGGCTTCTCTGAGGTTTGAATGGCACAGCACCTGAGAGGGTCTCACAGACAGAGTATGTTAGGCTATCTTCAAAACCTTCAGACAATTGTTAGGGACTTGATTCCCAGATGGATGCCCACACTAGTGTAAGCTGGACAGCTGCCTAGGATCTGTTGACCCAGTTCCCATGGAATACAAAGGGAGCTTGGCCCCTGTGCTCACAAAGAAATACAGACAAGTAGACTCCTGATTATAGATGTTTTGATTTCTGACCTGAATCCCACCTGGTCTTCCAATATTAACTGGAGAAATGTTATTTTCCTGGATATCCTTATCAACCCTTTTCTGGACTTCCTTGTAGGTGGTCTACCACATATTTTGGACACCATTAGACCGTTCAACTTATTAACAGTAGAAGGGGGAAAAACAAAATGTGAAGCATAGACAGATAATTTATTCTTCCTTTCTTTCATGGTGGCACAAGAGTACTACTAAATTTGTTGAAGTTTGTTTTCAGCCTCTATTTCCACTGCCAGAGTTTGAGAATTCAACTTTTATAGTTGGATTTTATGCATTCACATGGTGAAAGCATAAAAATTATAAGTCTACCAGAAAATCTGGGCTAACCTACTTTGAAGTATCTTTGGAAGGCATTAGTTAGAAAAGATAACACTGTAAAAAATATTTTGTCCTCTATAAGTGAGTTTTCTTATGGCATGAGGCTACTATTACCCAAAGTTCATGCACTGGATTCAGAGGGTGTCTCATACATGGCAGGAAAGAAGAGGAGGGCACTGCAGTAGAGAAGAGAAAGAAAAGTGCAGCCAGCATCGATAGGATGGAAACTCAAATTGTAACTGATGCTACCCATGGAACAGAAAAAGGTGAATGGATAAAAGAGCAGGACGTTGGCAAAGTCAGCTGACCCTAAACTCCAGGAATTTTACATCCTGCAGCCAGAAAGATCTGCACCCATCCCTGAGCCCCGTGTGGTACCTTTGAGCAGCAACAAGCATCTTCAGCTAATTAGTGTAGCCAGGAATGGCACAGTATGACTGGAGGGAGATGAGCAAGGCTAAAGGAGAGAGAAAAAAAGGAGGGAGTAGAACTCTTTTATGTGTGACCTCAAAAACATGTAAGATTTAAGATCAGATTTTGAAGAAAAGTATAATGGAGATAAATGATATAACAAGCAGTATGGATTTACCAGAGTTAGGACTCAGAAACATAATTGGCTTTACAGATGCACAGAGAGCAGTAGAGCTCATCCATGTTGGCTTGAAGAAAGCATTTGATTAAATGCCATCTGGGAGATTAGCTTAGATGGGCAGGGTGGAAACTAAATGAACTGCAAACTGGATGTGCTGCTGGCTGAAGGGGAGATGGGAACATACTGCTGCAAAAGTAGGGATCAGGCTGGAGAGAAATCACTGATAGAGATCCATAAGAAACAGTCTTGAGACAGGTGCTCTTATTAATTTCTTGAGCACAGAGAAGGCCTGACAAAATATACTAAAGACAAAATTTAGAGGCAGATTCAATATGGAAGTGGAGAGAGGCATTCTGATGAAAAGAAAAAAAGATCTTGGGCTGATCAGCCTGGCAAAACAGAGGCTACTGGAGCAGCTCCCTAATAAATGTACATGGGGCAAATGGATGGAAAGATGTGTAAATGACAACGAAAAATTGGCAGAAGAATGAACTGGCACAAACTATAACAAAAAATTCCATGTTGGAACACAGCAGAAAGTTTCTGACTACATATTAAGAGGAGTAGTGGGGAGAAACCTACCCATCTGCAAGAGGGAGCTTGACCACTTTCTAGGAAACATAATATGAGTCTTTGCTCATGTCCAAGGTAACAAACTTAAAGACTCCCTTCTGGCCCTTTACTTCTGCAAAGGGACCCCCACTACCTATGCATATTCTGCAGTTACAGTGGGCACAGTTTTTGCTCTTAGTTCCTGCCCAAAGCCAAAGGCAATGAGTAGCTGAAGTCTTAAATTATAAATTTCCTCCAGGAACATCTATTTAATCAATTTTTAAAGCAGAGTTCCCCCAGCAGCTTGGATCTGGAATTTCCTCCAACATTTCCATCCTGGGCAGGGCACTGCAGCAGCACTTGGAGCTCCCACCAGCCTTCCTGCACGCACAAGTTAGCACGTACCATCACCAGCCACCATCTACACTGGCCTTCCCAATAGCACTCTGATTTTTGCACCCAAAATTGCCCAGAAGCCCTGCTCTGAGTCTCCTTCCTCAGTGTCCTGTGTCTTTTTTATTAAGCCAAGGTAGCCTGTGTGGGGACTGTTGCCACCATGCCAAGACCAACAGCTGTTCCCTCCTACCCAGAAGAAAAATTGAGGTAAAAGTATGTTCAAGGGGGTGTGCTGAGGTGCTAGAAGAAAGCAGAAGGAACAATGTTATTATCATGCCAACAGAGGTGGTGTGACCCCATGCAATTCTATTCAATAGCATCATACCCAGTTTTTCCTTTTGACTGTGCCTCTGGACACTGAGGCAGTGCCTTCCAGGGGCACTGGTATTTGGGAGGGTTTAACCCCTGCATCTGCCAAGAGTCTCTTTTTCTTACCTCAGCAGGAAGAAGAAAGCAAAGTAGTAAGAAACCTATGGAGAAATCAGGAGCCAACAGTAGCTCTCAAGAGATATACACAAATGTTTCATCTGCAAGTCTCTCATTCCTTGGAAAAAAACCCAAAACCATACCAAAAAATCTCACTCACATACATTTGTAACATTCGTTATCCAGACTTGCTGAAAGTCACTGAATCTAATAAAAAATTCTGCATCTCGTTTCATAAAATAGGCAGGGATATATTAAACAAGTGAAAAAAAATACACACTCTGTTTGAATGTGCTGACACAAACCTCTGTCAGTTATAATTAAAGCTCCCATTCTTCTTCTTCTTCCCTATCACTAGTTGTCTACATAAAGTTCCAATCTAATTTAATTACTCTTATTGCAGCATTTCTTCATTAAAAACAAATAGCTTCTAGGAATGGTGCTTTCAGGGGAACACAGTGGGCTTTTTTTTTTCTTTTTTTGGCACTGATAATTGGCATTTGCAGAAACAATGGGGAAATCCCAGTTCCCAGTGTCTTGGAGAAGATAATGAAGTTTGTACAGTTTCTGAGAAATTAGAAGTGACCTGGAGGTTTAAAACAACTTTCACAACGGAAAATAGGAAATGTGTGTTAGTTTTTGTCACAGGGAGTAAACAAGAGGCTCACAGATAAGCTAAACCATCGTAAAGTCATTCATTCCACACATTAATGTTATTTATTTACCTCACAGCAGCATCTGAAGGCTCCATCCAAGCCTGGGCTCCCCCTCTACCAAGACTGTCTGAACAGGTTGCAGTAAATCATCAACACCACCCAGAATCCACAGCAAGGGCTTGATGAAAAATTCCCCTAAGACCATTTTTTTCTGATGGAAAGGGAAATGCCCACAAAATCATCTGCTTTAACCCAGCTCTGATTATCTCAGATAGGGGAATGAGCCCAGACAACTTGTACCCTTCACCCAGGTCCCTGCAGATACCTGCCCTCCTGCTGTCAGGAATTGTCCTCTGATTTGTATTTAAGGGCTCTGTGCATTTCTCTGGAGATTCTGAATATATTTGCTGTGCAAGGACAGTGTCTGGTGCCTCTGAAATATGATGGACCTGCTGCAGCCTACAAGGAGTCTGTTCATCCCAAAAATCCTGTGTACCAAGCTCCTGGTACATGAACACAGACACTTATCTCTGCTAGGAAAAACCCATTCCTTACCAATCTGGCACATCATGGAGTATGTATCCCCTTCTCAGGCATTTTACCAAAGGAAGCTAAAATACAGAAAAAGTGAAACAGAAGTTTCCTAAAGAGAAGAAAAGCAATGTCCTCCGAATGTACCAGAAGTTGCATGTCATGATTGCAGAGATCAAACAAAAGAACAGGAAATATCACCTAACTGAAAGGTCAGCCTTGATTGTTTGGTTCTTTTCCTCTATAAGAATAAAAATTATTGTATATTCTGTATATGCCATTAACTTTTTCTCTAAAGGGGTATAAGTATAAGTTGAGTAAACTGGGAGAAAAACGGCTAAAGGACAGTGTCCTCAGAGAACTGAAGCCCAAGTGCCTTTTGGTCTTAGTCCTAAGATTTAGAGCCACTGATTATTTTAGGTGTTTCCTTTTTAGATGCAGTCTATTTGTTTGAAAACCAATGTTTGTCACTTCCTGTTAAACAGCTTCTTTTAAAATCTTTTCATTTAGCAGCAACAAATTAAGACACACAGATCCCCAGTTGGTTTTGGAAACTGAGTATCTTGTATAGATAAAGTATAAAAACACCCCACAAAGTCCATTCTGTACAATATCTTTCTCAAAAGCAGGTGTGGTGAATGCTGTATCTCGGTACAACTTTTTCAGTATCTTTAATGTCTCATGTTACCCAAGGAAGCTGGTGAGCAGAGCTGATGCTACAGTCCTCTGTGTCCAAGTACCTTCTGGGACATTTGGATTGGAGATTGGTTTGTATTAGTATTCGAGAGAGACAACCATAGCTGAGATCCTCAGTTCATCTGCTTTTACCTGCTGAAATAACTGCATAGATAAACAATTCATGCAGGGGCCGCAAAAAAGTGATTTCCCAAGCTCTGTCCCTGAATGTTGTTAAAATGTCCCAGGTTAGTATCACCCAGCTCTGGACTCCATCAGCGTGCTCCTGAGCCCTGTTGCTGGCATTCAAAGTGCAGCAATAAAACCTATTACTCATATTTCCTTGAATATTAAACATCCTCTTGAAAATGTAATCCATCCTGAGAGTGAAAGGAGATAATTTATTGGGAGCACATCTAATTCTTGTATTTAGTTTCCTTTCTAGTTAAGCCCACTTACTGGTCTCATTGTATTGCTGCCTATTCTTTGAACTGCCATTAATAAATTGCTCTGTGTACAACTAACTCCTGTGTACAAGGCTTCAACAAGAGCAATATACAGTCAAATGCACATAATTGCTTTTACAAAAGGAAAAGAAATCACATCAAGGAATATAAACCTCAGTCCCTGGGTACTGCATTTTAAAACAGATTGTGCCCTATGGCTGATAATATGCTTCACTTATAATCATTGTGTGTCTACTAAATAAGAAGCCAATTATTGTTCTAACAAGGCATTCATTAGTAATCTGGACAGATATCATATAGATGGTATACAACAGCTGGAAGTGGAAAAGCAGAAAACTGATGAGATGAAGGCACAGTAGAGCTGTAGCCCTTTTCAAAGACCTGGCTTTAATTAGGAAGAACAGCAACCCACCCCCAGCGGGGCAGGATACATGCTCCACCTTGCTGGGTTTGTGACATGTGCTGTGCTTTTGCAAGCCTTTAATGCAGGAGGAAACCAATCAGCACAGCTCCAGAAAAGCCACCACTGTGACCAGCACAACCCAGGCTCTGCCCTCCAGTCCAAGCACACTCCAGCTGATGGCACTTGTGCAAGTGTAGCACAAAGGCACCAGCTTCTTCTAGGAAATCAGCACCATGTGTATGTAGGTAGGATGGGCCACCTGAGAGCTGTTCAAGATAAGCAGCATTATCATTTGTTCAGGGACAACCTGACTGAGTTATAAACTTCCTGAGCTCAAAGCAACACTAGAATGGTGGATGAGTCCCAGCCCTATGGGGCGGCCACATTTGGTTCAGGTTGCTTTCTGCTGCTGAAAGATTCCAAGTTAACCTTGCAAAAAGCAGTTCTCTAGACCATTCTGAAAATGAATAGCATGCTCCTGCCCTAAGGGGATGTATGAGGTGTTTTCTGGAGGGAAGCCCACTAAGGCACCACAGCAGAGGGACCTTCTCCCACACCAACACTGCAAAGTGAAAAAATGTTTGTAAGTGTGGTTATGAACTGAATTAATTTCATAATGCACAGTCCAACACCTGTGGCCATCTTTAAACTGGCTGTTGACAGCAATAACTCTGCTGCTGCATGTGCAGATACATCTGGGTGAATTACCCAGAGATTTGGGACACACTTGCAAGATTTTGGAGTGGAAAAGAAGGGTGTGGGAGAAAAGGATAGTGCCAAGTGCCAGCTGTTCACCAGGTCTCAAGCTGGGAATCAGACGTGTAATGAAGGCACCAAGGCAACCTCCCAGTCTGTGTAAGGGGGGAAAGGTCTGCTGTTCCGTCTGCAATGGTTGGCACACCAAAGAATCAGGGCAAATGCCAAACATTTACCTTTTTTTTTTCTGTTTTGCTTTGCACACTGCTTTACTTGAGTGGAAAATGCTACGCAAGGAAGGGAAGGCACAGCATGGCTTTCTCCAGAACAAGCACTTCCCCAGAATACAGAATGAACCTGGACTGACAGAAAAAGTGAAACTCAGCCAAGAACCAAGGATTCTGCTATTTAAACTGGGAAGGCATAGCAGGAGATTGTCAGGCAGAAGGATCCCCTGTGGGAAATAACCTCATGGAGTTCCTCTGCCCATCTGAGAGAGCATGGAGGTTCACCAAGGGCAGGTGATTTCAGCCTCTCCTTTTTTGTTGGATTTGCCAGTGTCTTATGAAGGGTTTGTTTTTAGAAGCCAGGCAAGTCTCTTCTTATTTATATAAGAAGAATAAAAAAGTACACAAATATTGAATTTTTAAACAACGTCTTACAGAAATCTTTCATTGAAGGCACTGCACACATTGTCTTGTTAGAACACTGCTGTGCTGATACAGTCACTAAATCTTCTCTGCCAAATCACATGGTTGCTGGAAAAGCTTTTTGACATCAACTGAAGAATTCAGGTTTTCTTTGTTTGTTTGTTTATTTTTGTTTTGGGGGGGTTGTTGTGTTTTGTTTTGTTTTTCACTTTCTAAAATTATTGGTCCCTTTGGCAGAAATTCATCTTACTTTGTTTTAGGGAACTTAATCGATGTTCAGCACACTGAGATTGCACTTGAGATGCCCCCACTGGACTGACCCACATTTCTGGGACTGGAAGCTGTGGGACACCCCACTGGAGATGAAGCCAGCCTGGAATCCTCTCCATCCAGCCTGCCTCTTTCTCTGGCTCTCATTTATCCAGCTGCAGCATGGTGCAGTGCAGCAGCTAATGTACTGCTTGACCCACCAGCATCCAGAGACTGATGGAGAAGGAGACAAGGGTGAATAGTCTCTCAGCTGCCTCCATATAAAAATAAGGAGGGGGGGTGTGATAACCCTGTTCTCCCAGCCTCTTTTTTATGGTTTTCCTAGGTTAATCCTTCTTTCTCTTTTCGGCCAGTAAAGATACAGGGTGCTGCAGACGCTTACAGAGGTGGGAATGATGGTGATTAATTGCTGTTTTATCCAAACCCCACTCCTTCCTTTTGTTTGCAGTTCTCCAGGGAAAGCTAGGCAGGGCATAGGAAAGTGCAGGGACTGGGGGAGAAGTCCAGAGATGCAGTGCAGAAGATGCTCCACTGGCCTCTGATATGGTCCTGAGCCCTCCCATGCCTCAGTTTCCCCACAAGAACTGGGCACACCCCTTTGCCAGTGGTCCCAGGCCACATTTAGTAGTAGTAGAGTCATCTGGGAGAGGAGATGAAGGTTTCCACACCAGTGCAGACTAAATCATTATTAAATGAGACATAATGAATGATCACATGAATCTCAAACTGGAGCAATTAGCCACTCTGTGGCTGCCAGAGGGTATTTTCTCTGCTGCCAGTTGCCTCCAGGTGGCTGATTTTTAAATTACTCTTTCCTTATCTCTTCAAGACATTGCCTTGGGAGCCAGCTGAGTTTGTTTTGGATTTTTTTTTTTTCCCCAAAGTGTGCCTAAATGCTCATTTATATCCAAGAGCCCTGCTCCTGCTGCAGCTCAGGTGGAGCTGACACCTCAACCTGGATGCAGTTTATTACTTGTGAAAAGAGATTATTTGCTTGAAGGGAGAATGACCCATGAGTGGCTCCAAAGCCCCTTTGCACAGACACACCTGTATGAGGAGCTCCAGGAAGGACCCGTGGCTGCAGCACACACTGGGTTGCAGGTGCATCAGAAACATTTGGCTTTGGCTGTACAAGAATATACACATTTTTTGAAACAGACCTCCTACCAAAGCAGTGACTTGCTGCCAAGATTTCAGCAGCTATCCCCAGCCACATGCAGGACTAGGAAGCAGAATCTCTGTGCAGGTTGTTATTATCCTTGAGTGCAGGGAAACTGAGGCAGGACAGACAAGGGAGTCTCCAAAGTCCCTTGAGAGGCAGCAACAGGAACCCTGAAGTCCTGTCATGAGTTATTATCATGCAGCTACTGATTCAAAATACTAAAAGTTCAGGAAAAAGCCTGGCTGGTTAGGAGACTGGCTTGAAAAAGTCACAAGCTTAACAAATTTCTTATGCAAATTGCAGTCACTGGTGTGAGCAGCTCTGGGCCTTTTACCTGTATATTTGTACTTCGTCCACTTTGTGTCTATAAAATCTCATTGCATGTCCCTCCTGGTGAGCTAGTGTAGCAGAAGAGGTTTAGGCAACTGTTTTTTTTTCATCCCAAACCTGGCAAATGGCAGCTGATGGGTAGGAAATGTTTGCTGCTGTGTCCCTCCTAAAGGCATATCTCACCAGCTTCTTTATGGTTCATGTAATTATTTCACTCACCCATAATAATGCCCTTTTGCTCCCCATGAGCTGAGGCAGACAGCTTTTGCCACCCATGGTTCACATCTATGGCACTACAGAACCCCAGTGGTAAACATTTTATTTCATCCTGTTTTTCTTGATTAAATTCACCTTTTTAAGCACTGGAGTCTCTTCTCAGCAGCAGCATGAGTGCTGAGACCTTGCTTTGCCCAGAAATCTCCTGGCATGGAGGTTTGCTGGTGGGGAACAAGGGCAGAATTTGGCCAAGTGTTGCTGGACCTGTAACCAGCCCTGACATATTTCCTTAGGCTACAGATAGTTCATCTGGGCACATCCAGCTATGTTTGTTTTTCATCAGCACAGGAAAAGTGACTGCATCACCATGGAGACAGCGATGATTTGCATCTTAATTAAGCAGTGACAGATGCCTGACTGATAAAGGCAATCTTTACCTATAGATCCCCATTGACTTCCAGTTCCAGCACACCCATTTATTATCAGATGCTTCTGACATCAAAATTTTAACAGGTGAGTTGCAGGGAGTTGTGTTTCAATGTTTTTGCTTTGGTAATATTCTGATGTGAATAAATATTTCTGGCTGGTGAGACATTCAAATATTCCAGGCTGGAGCAGAACACTGGGTGGTTCTGCATGGCATTAACCCCACTACCTAATGTTTGGGGACTTGGACAGGCACAGAGTGATCAGCAAGACAAAAGGTCATGGACAAGTGTATGGTGCTGACTGGGCAACACCAAGCTACCCAAAAGGCATCCAAAGGCTGGAGAGCAAAGCACTCACAGGGCAGGCAATGACCATACTGGATTCCCATCTCTGGAAGCTCTTTCCCAATTGTTGGACACCAAAATCTTGTTTCCACCTCCTCTGTGCTAAAGCGAAATTGCAGAATTAGTGGTTTCCTGCTGGTGGCCTGAGCACAGGGTAGACAACAGGGTGCAAGGTAAGGCTCTGGTGCAGGGAGAAGGTAAGCAATGACAAGTGAGGTGGAGCTTACCCAGGTACAGCGTGTCCCAGGATTTTGGCACAGCTGTGCCATTGCACAACCCCTGCTCACACTGCAAACTGTTCCTGTGCTCAGCAATCTGCCCACAACCTTCTCATCTGTAGCCATAGGATGAGGAGTAGTGGTTTTAAGATGAAAGATTGATTTATACTAGATATTAGAAACAAATTTTTCCTGGGAAGATGGTGAGACACTGGCACAGGTTGCCCAGAGGAGTTGTAGTTGCCTCCTCCCTGGAAGTGTTCCAGGCCAGTTCCAGGTTGGATGGGGCTTGGAGCAACCTGGTCTAGTGGGAGATGTCTCTGCCCATGCAGGGGTGTTGGAGCTAGAGGATCTTTAAGGTCCTTTCTAACCCCAAAGATTCTATTATTGGTGCCCCAGAGCTTCAATGCCATTAATGAATCTAGCTCACTGCCTTCAGCAGCTTTATTTTATTTTTATGCACAACTTTTGCTGTGCATAGAGCACTGGGGCAGGGAGGGACACACAATAACTGCCAGCAGTGCTCACTAATTTGGGGTCCCCAAAGAGTAAGGATGGGAAAGTTCAGGTGCTGAACCAGAATTCAGAGCAGAACCTTAGAATTCAGCCTTGTCATTCATCTCCTCCTGGTTTAGTATCAACTAAACACTTAGGAACACACAACACGTCAAAGCAGAGGGTAACTTGGCTACAAGGAAGGCAGAGGTGGGTTCCTGTCCTTTAGGTAAGGATGAACTTGAGAGGTATAAAGGAGAACACCAGAGCTTCCAGAGCCTGGTGCTTCTTATTCCATAGCTGATTTACTGGTCTTAGAGCGGTGAGTTTAAATCAAAGCTCTTCACACTTCAGTGGGCTTTATTCATGTTTCATTCACATTTACAAGGTCTTTTCACTGGCATTCCATTTGGTCCAAGCACACATTGCACTCTCCGATCAGCAAAGGTCCAAAATGTATCTTTCTCCTCTGCCTGGCCACCCATTTTCCCCAATTCCCCAAATTCCCCCATTTCCCCAAATTCAGACAAAACCACTTATCTTTGCAACTTCTCCTCTACAGACTTTGCTGAAACCTGGCCAAGGACTCATGAGGAATGGCAAAGGTGAGGACAGGCCAGCAGCTGACTGACACCTGTGGATGTTACAGGAAAGCAATACAGGTCAGTTATCAACATTTATTGATAGGGCTTCATTCAAATGGTTGTGCCTCTGCAAGTGTATTTTGGAAATACTGAATGCAGTGCTCTGTCCTGCAAAAGACAGGGACTCCTACAACAGAATCATGGATTAGGCCAAGCAGGTGAGAGACCTGAGAAGGGATGTAACTGCAGCTGATAACAGAAACCTCCAGTTACCCAAGAGCTGCTTCATTGTGGCACTATCTCTGCCTTTATGGCAGAAAGTAGAAGGCATTTCTTGTTCTGCCAATATAACCAGAGTTAGCAGTCAGGTCAGGTGCCTCCCAAGAGGATCATTTAGCCCCCTGTGCTCCTTTGAGCTTTATGGCATGCTGAGCATCTCCTGCTCTTGAAGGGCAGTAGAGCTGTACCTGAGTACACCAAAAAGTTAATTGGGAAGAGCAGCTGTGAAAAAGGCCTGACCTTTTCTTGAATCACGGCCCAATGCTGAGTAGCAGAGGTCATCCAATTAATGGGGAAAATTGCTCTGGAAGAGAACTTTCTGCCTTGGAGGAGTGATGCTGAGACTTGTTAGCAGGCCCCTATCCCACCATGCGCAGTTTCAAGGCAAATTGGTCTTCACAGTGAGAAAGCAGACACTCCAGCCCTCAGATGTGGATAGTTGTCACCAGCACTGAGATGGGGCCTTGAGCTCCAGCAGCACTGCCAGAGGTTGGACATGGTCCCCATCTCCTGCTAAGTAATGCTGCTGCTTCCTGAGGCTTTTACTGCCAGTAAAGTTGAACTATGTTCCAGGGAAAATGGAGAGGCAGGGAGAAGTTTTAGGCCTAGAAATCTCCCTTCCTAACAAGAAAGAGAGAAGATCATTCCTGTATCTCATACTCTTAGCATATCCAAGCCCTAACATATTTTCTGCTCTCCATGGGCTCCATGCAATCTAAAAAAGGAACTCTTCCCTTGGCACTTCTTAAAATATTCCCAAGGTTACTCTCCAGTCTCCAGCAGACCAAATCAACAGGACTCTTTCAGGATCCTTCAATAGACCATGTCACTAAAGCATATACTTTGGGATGTTTCTCATTTTAGTGTTTAACAAAGATATTCCTCATCTGTTTTCTGATGAGAGAAAGCAAACAATCACTGCTCAGCATCGTGGGGCATCAGCTGACAGTGTAACTGTCTTATGAAGATAAATTCAGCTCTTTTATGATTCAAAAAAATGGAGAAGGTGTGTAAATCTTGAACAAGGTGTTGTGAGTATTTTCACTAGGTGTATACTAAAAGCAGTTGAATCAGGATACTGACCTTCCCTCCACATTGACTTTCTGTCTATAGTACAAGCACCTGATCCCAAATATAATAAACCTGATCCCCAAGTCTGAGACTGTCTCTCTTTGGGTATGATGAGGTATCTCATACTCAGATAATTTGCCATGTTGCACTCACCAGACAGTCTTAAAAATCCATAAGAAGAGCAATGGAAAACCACAATTCACCTTTTTTACCTTCTAAAATACCATTCATATGGCAAAGCCATAATACAAGAAAATACAATACAAGACTAATACAAGAAAATCAGTCAGGACAGATCTGATTACATTCTCTCTGAATCAGAACAGTGTTTTGATTGGTCAGAGGTTCAAAAGAAAACAGTCAGGGAATGCAAAATTCAAAAAAGTGAATGGACAGTGCCCAGCAGCCAGTACCAACCACTCCAGTTATACAGAAAACAAGAAACCTGGTGTGAGATCCTCCACAGTTCCCTGGTGCTGACCAGAGGAGGACCAGAGAAAATGAGTAGGAAGGAGAAAAAAGTATTAGATGACCTAAGAGATGGAAACAAATGCTGACAAGTAAATAAATGTCTGTCCAGGGGGCCATAGGAGAACCAAGTAGCTGCAGTCTGAGGTTGCAGCTGGCTTTTAAAGAGCAAAAATGTAATTCAAGTAGTACTTCTTAGAGTGCTTTCTCCAAAGAGGTCTGCTGTTCTCTCACCGATTTTCTTTATTGTTGTCATAAAGAGAACAACCAATACATGTGGAAATAAAAAGGAAACAGCAATTACTGGAGCAGTATATTAGAGACATGATGGATTCACTGCAGCCCCTATTTAGCAAGTTTGAAATCACTGTAAAAAAATAAAACTAATTTTCTCATTTTTAAAATAGTTCATTGATTACACCTATTTGCTTTGAGAAGAAACATAAGCAGGTGTTTCTAAAAGATTTAATCCCTCTGGTGAGAATTGTATGTGTTTCTCTAACATAAGAGAGTATGAGCCCTGTGTGGTAAGGGGAGGGTCTGTGTCCCAGTTCAAAGTAGGAGAGAGACATGTAAATAAATGTTGGATTCAAAACTGACATTTTTTGCTTGGTGGCTAACTGTGACCAAGGATGAAAAATGACATCACCACCAGGGGTGGAGATGCTGCTCACTGTAAGAGATTAGGGGAGAGCATAAAGGCACTAATGAACCAGCTTCTGAGCTCTTGCCCAGGGATGCCGGGCTGTTCCTGTGATCCAAAGTGCCATTTCCAGCATGGGGCCTGGCACCAGCACTGATGGAGAGAAGAAGTGCCAGCTTTCAGGAGAGCTGTTATTTGCAAATGTACTCCATGGCTGAGATGTAGTGAGAAAAATTCTGTATGGGGTGAAGGCACAGTGCCCAGAGCTTCAGGGCACGAAGGGGTGTTGTGAGAGTGAGGGGGTGATGGGCAGAGACTGTTGCTTTAGCAGGGACAAACAGATCAGTGATTCAGATACTGATGGGCTGGCATGGAAACTCCACTGACAAATACTACCAAGGCGGCAGCCTTGTTCTGCATCAAAACTGCCCAGGGGCAGCCCAGCTGCAGAAAAGCAGGAGGCTGCAGTTGGGGTCCACACTCAGAGGTTTCAGGAAAAAACTTTTGGCACTCCTCTGGCTTCAGCATCACAGCTTCCCAAGGGCTACACAAACTCCACAGTGAGTTTTACATCCATCAGCCTACACTCAGCAGGGCAGGCAGGGGAGAGACCTAACCCAACCTTGCCAGCCTGCATGTTGTCTGGGTGCATCCCCTGCCACGATGCTCAGTGGCTCCTCTCTCTGTCCAAACAGGGAGCCCAAGACACCATCCTTGGCAGCCTCATTGGTGCTCATTTGCAGGGGAATTAAAAAAAGATGTAGCAATTTCACAACGCTGCCACATCAATCAGAATTCATAAGCAGCTTTCTGAAATTATCATATATGGAAACTACACTGTGTCTTGATGGTAATTAGATGTTAATGTTTAAGAAAGTGTAGCTGATTCAAAATCTCTGGCTTTCTGCTTTCTTTTTCATTATAGTTGCCTCTTGCAGTGAAAATATACCTGGTTTATTCTGGCCAGCACAGGAGCAGAAGGGCTTTGGTGTGAGAGTTGTATTTGTGTCTGAAAGAAAGCTGAGGTGGCCCCTGTCCAATATCACTTATTAACAACCAGGTCAATAATACATTTTCTCTAAACTTTGCAGAAAATCTGTGAGTGCTACATGTCACTTGATACAAATTATGTGCTATTCCTTTCCTCTGACATGAAACACAGAGATTAAATTATGCTTGTATATGGTGAGCTCTACCAAGTATACCAAAGGAACTTGTGTGGGCCAACATAAGAGGAGCAAAACAGCATAAATGCACTTAGGATCAGCCTTGCTTGTAAAAAATCAAATTTTATTATATTTTTAAAAATAAGATAGATGTATCTTAAAATAAATGCTCAGCTAAAGATTGATCAAAACAATTTTAATTAGAGACACAAGGCTATTGACATTGGCTTTTGCTTCTCTAATTTAGCTTTCATTTTCGTGCTTAAGAGTAACCAAGAAAACCAAAACTCACATGGAAAACCTGTGCTGTTAATTAAAGCCTCTCTCACTCTGTGCAGCAAAATAGCAAAGGAGATGATTAGGAAACAGCAATCCAGGTGCTGATGCTTTTTGAAATATCTCAGGCTTGTTGGCATGATCAGGTTTCCTTTGCTCTGTGAAGCTGGATCCTTGCTCCAGCCTGGTGACCTCCTGTCCAGGCATGACCTCTTCCTGGAGCTTGTTGAGTCAATGTGTCCCCAGCTCCTCTGTGACTCCTGCAGACTTCCCATGACCTCCACACTCCCTGTCCACTCTTTGTGAGTGCAAGCATCTCTGGTGGTGCTGTCTGAGAAATTTTCTCTATGGTATAGAAAAATGATTCATCCCTCTAGACCAAACACTTGTAGGTTCCTCTGTCATTTGGGAAGAATGTGTAGCCCAGAAACATATATAGGTGGGGATGTGTCATTTGGAAGAGGGAAAATCACTTTTGGTAGTAAAAAAAAAAAAAAAAAAAATAAAAATAAAAAAAATTTAAAGTGTAAGGGTCAGTTTTACACAACCAGAAACACAGGCCACAGTGAAAGAACCTCTCCATTCATCAGCAGCATACATGCTGTGGGACAACCTACTGCTTTCATTGCCAACACAGCATCAGGCTGGCACTGCTGGTGATTACAGCCATAGGGAGGGAATTTCATCAAGAAATGCTTCTCAAGTGGTTTTCAAGTGGTTTTTTTCACAGTGGAGTTTTTCTGACTGAGAGAGCACACATCAGAGCTCACTGAGCTGGGCTCCTGGATCTGTCTGTGTAACAGGGTGGGCACCAGAGCCGAGCATGAGATGATGGGAGCAGAATCCTCTGACCACCTGGTTGATCCTGTGTGCTGCATCCCACCTGTCCTCACCATACAGCTCTGAGACATCTTCAGATGCGAGATAAAACTTCAAAACCCCAGAAGTATTCTTCTGCCTGCAGAAAAATACAGTTTAAAAATGGGTCAGGACCATTCCCCTTGGTGGCCTGTTCTTTTAAGATAAATTCAGTAAGAATAAAAATGCACTGCCTCTTTGGAAAGCAGATATGAAAGGAAGCAAGCTGGTGAGCTCGTCAGGATCCTGACTATTAAATCCTGACTATTATATATTTCTATACTATCCTGGTATTAAAAAGCCCTGGGCATAGTCACAAGGTGGACAACTGAGTCCTCTTGGCTCAAATTTCAGTGCTGCAATTGTTGAACTATCTGAGGTTTTTTGAAGAATGGCAGAAAAGCTAAAATCAGAACTGGGTAAGGGCCAATCTCTCCCACTTTCTTGGGGGAGTTATTGTTTTTTTTCCCAGCAAGACCAGGAGCTTGAGTCCCTTGCCTTTACATGAATGGAAGGAAAAGGACCCTTTTTACACTATTCCTTTCCTTTCTTTCCTTCCTCCCTCCTTCTGTCTTTACTTCTGTCTCTCTATTTCTCTCTTTCTTTCCCTCTTCCCTTCTCACTCTCTCTCTCCACCCCAACAGAAGCTGCAGATAGGGATGGACAAAGCCCAGGCAGGGTCTGCCCTGCTGCTCCTGCCCTCTGTTCCAGGCTGTCCTGCCTGGCTCTGTGCCCCCCAGCTCCAAGTCAGGGAGCGCTGGGGATGCTGAACGGGGCTGGGCTGGGGCTCCTCTAACCAAGGTTGGACACTGTGCTCCAACAAACTGATGCAAAACATGCCAAATCCCAGACATAGTGTGTTCCTCACCTTCCCACAGGTGGCTTTGGCCCCTGTGTCCTCCCTCTCCACCTCACAGAAGTGAAGAGGTCAGTCCCCACCTTTGCTGGGGCAGGGGGGGCAATAGCCTCCACTGGCAGCTGATGGCTTTTGTGATGGATTACACATTCCTGCTGGCATTCAATCAACTCCAGCAGTTGTTTCTTCCTGTGTACCTTGCACAGTGAGAGAAATCCTGCCTTAATCCTTCCTGCTGGGTTGAGGCTTGACTCCTCGGGATGCTCACGTTGCTGCTGGCACATCCGTCTGCTCCCTCTCCAGCCACAGGGCAGCTGGGAAAGGGAGGTGGTAACTGGGAGAGGTGTCTGAAAGGTCAAACAGCAAAGCTACATATACTGAAGGGGGACTGAGCAGCAAGGCAGTCAGTTCCCGTGCAAGGTAGAAGGGAAAGGGGGAAAATTTTAATGAATGACATGTGAGAGAGACCTCTGAAAATAATTTAGTGGGAGAAAAGGAACATAATTATGCAGAAATGGGATATTTATCAGAGCTGGGGTAGAAGGACAAAGGCCATAGATTTCAAGGGGATTCCAGGTGATTTTAGGATTGCTAAAATGAGAGCCCATGAACACCCCTCCATGGCACACCTCACCTATCCCTGATAGCTCCATGGGAATATGATAAACTTGTTCTGGAAATCAAATTAGCCATTTCAGTAATGGTAAAAACACACATTTAGACAGCAGCTCCATTACACCCTGAGTGCTGATGCATTTCCTCCTCACCCTGTGGCATGAAGGTTAGGGCTCAAGTGCCCCATGTAAGCACCTAAACTCAAGTTACCTCTTCCTAATCCAGCCTCCCATGTGGTCTGTGGAGAGAGATGAGCACCTGCCATAGCCCAGACTACTCACACAGGTTTCCCTCTGGAAGCATCTCTTCCTTTCTGCTGGATGTACAGGAAAAAGGCAGTCACTGTCTGAGATGACCACATCTCAGCCTCTGCTTCTGGGCTTTTCAGAAATTCCTGCTCAGACACAGAATGGCCACTTGCTGGTCCACCAGGAGATGGGGTCACTCCACAAGTAGAAGCCCTCACACATGAGGTGGGAATCCAGCCTGGGAAGCCACAGGTCCCCTGCTCTTCTCCCTTCCTTTATTCAGCTTCTGCTGCTTCTGAACCTCCGTGAATGCTCTTAAATTTTAATCTGGCCATGCTATAAGTGAGGAGAGAAAACCAGCAGACACACAGGGCATTTAATCATTGTTCATATCTCTCCTTTATACCAAATCTAATGGCACTTACAAGGTCAAATTAATAGCACGAAGGATGCTACCTGTGATTTCAGTTTCAAGCAAAGACAGTGAAAAGAACCAGGTGAGAAATAAGCAAATAAAACTTGATTTGATCTAATACCCACCAGCGATGTGTGCACTTCCTGGATGCAGCTCTTGAGGCATCTGCATGGAGGCTGCTGGCCCTGCCTGCTCACAGCCTGTGTCACAGCCTGGGTGCACACTAAGCTTCTTACTTCAAGTGATAAAGCTTGATTAATAAATCATGGCAGAGCAAATGGTTGGTAAGCACTTAAACACTGTAGTATTTATCTGCTGGAAAAAATGGAATTAGAAATGAGCTTATGTAGTAAGATTAGTGCAAGTGACTCCCACTGCAGTGGTAGGGAGGAGAAGGGCTTCCAGCACAAGGGCACAGCTGTGTAGGTGATGGGTGAAATGTGACCTGTAGGGAAGGCTCATAAAGCCCTGAAGGATACAGAAAACCACACTGTCATCTCAGAAGCCTAGAGCAGGCATAAATATCACTCCTGATAATTATGCACCTAGCTTGAGTGTTTCACCTGAGTGAAACAGGAGGCATGCTAGTGTGGTGACTTTGATTTTGGAAAGAAGGAATTAGTTTTGAAGGAGATGCTTCATGTCCGAGCAATATCCACTGTGCCTTACCAACAAATGACTGCAGAGGAGGTGAGCAGGGACACCAAAGACCAGGTTAGGACATGGCACCTCTTTGCTGTCTGGTTCACCAGCCAACAAAGTGGTCAACCTCTTTCTGGGAATTGTTGTCAGGGAGGTGACATTCGAACATTTCCAAAGCTATTAGAGGAGATGTCTTGGCATGCAGTTCCAGAAGACACAAACTTCTGGCTCCAAGGTAAGACTGAGAGGACAAATAATCCTTCAGCAAGGTTCAAAACAAAAACCTCAGGTTAATTTCTCTGTTGTAAGAAAGAGGTTTATTGCTTTGATCTCACTATCTCACTAATGCTTTCAGCCTAGAGGGCAAGCTAGAAAACCTATGTCTACTGTACACAATAAAGGTGATTGAGAGAATTTCAGGCTGATATAAAGCAGGAAAGGAGGACAGAAAAGCAATGCTGCATGAACATGCTACAAGTGATGCACTAATAAACAGGAGATTGGAAAACAAAACCTTATTAGATATGTAACTTGGAGCCAAAAAAGTCTTTTGTCAATGAAATAAAAAGTACTCACTTTTTCTTGCTTCAAGAATTACCCATAAAAGGCTGCACCTATATTGCTTCTAGATCTGTTGTGTTGTCAAGTCTATATGCTCATTTATTTTTCATTCCACCCTTATTCCACAACGTTGTTTCTAAGAATGAAAATTATATATAATCAGCTCCTGAATTTCACTTGCCTTTTACTGCAGATGGGCTTCACCTACAATACAAAATAAATAGAAGAAATGTTTTGGAAGCAATTTTTTTAGTCTTTCTTCTGTTCAGGGTCTCATTAACACTTGGCAACCAAACTACGAACTTTTACAAAGACCAGAATCATAACCTGCCATTGAAAGGAAAATGCAAAAATCATGATAGCTTATTACAGAAAGTTCCATCTTTCCCAGGACAGACCTCTCCCTGTCCCTCCATCCCACATCCCACCTCCAGGCTGGATGAGGAGAGGCAAACTGGCCAGGATGTGGAGGTGATCAGAGGCTGCTTTTCTGGGGCTATCTAAAGTCAGTCCACATGGGCCCATCAGGACCCTCCCCAGGGACCTGAGCCCCACCAGGGCTCCTTGTGCAGCTTGGCAACAGGTAGCAAATAGTGTCCCACTCCTTCTTCAGCAGTTGCATCCTTTCTAAAGCATTCTCCCTCTTGTGAGAGAGAATAGTATTCATGGAATAACTAGTACTCATGCTATCTTCACCTGCAAACTGTTCTTTAGGTACATGTCCAAGGGTGGGCTTGAGCCAGGGCAGAGAGAGCCAACTGGGTGCTGAGCTGCAAGACCCTCGTGCTACCCAGCACTGTGCTGTAACACTCCACTGACGGGCCAGGTCTAACAATCCCAGAAAAATCTTTGGCAAATGCCTGCTACTTACTTCCCTTATCTATTTAATGATCTTATAGTTATTTAATTTAGCTCCTTGCAGTTTCATTTTCCTTAAGATTTGCCCAAGGCCTTTTTTTTTAATGCTCTCTTTCAACATCTGCAGTCATCCCTAATTAAAGTTCCTCCTGGGCTGAGCCAGGTGGGTAGCTGGTGAGCATTGGTCTAAACTATGCCTCTGCTTTTTTAATTTCACAATGAAAGACATCATATCCTTTCAAGTGACTGTGTGAAGAAAGAAATCTTTGGTACTTGAGTGGTCTGCCTGGGAGGCTTCACAGTGGCAGAGGTTGAAGCATCAACACAAACACGTGTGTTGTGTAGCCACTGACCACAGGTTGATGAGGGGTCATATGCGTATCTGTGTAACCATTTCCATTAAGTTCTACAAGGTCCCAGCTTCTTATCTGTGGCTGGTTTTGTTGTGACAGAATCTGAAAGAAAAAGGGTAAAGGGTTATGATCCAAAACATGTGGTCAGTGACTCAGACCAGAAATTGCTCCTGGGTACCACAGGACAAATTCTAGAAAACTTGGTGGATCTTAGACATTTTGCCTCTGGAAATTATTAAGCTCCAGAGAACCAAGATAATTCTAAAGCCAAATATGATCTGTTATCTTTGAAGCATTGTTTCTAATTTAATTTTAATGATGCTTATGAGAAATGTGATGCCTTTGTGTCTGCTTTGTAATTGCAGCACAGTCAATCTCTGAGTCTCTAATGTCATTTTACAGGGGGCCTGTTGATATCCTGTTGTATCTATTGCAATGAAGCTTCAGACTATTTGGTAGATATTCTGGAAATTACCTATTATAACTTCTCTCCTCAGACGTAGATTTTGTGGCAAAACCTAGTTTATCAGCTATGTCGTGAAAGGTGATCACTTTGTCTGCTGTAGCTGAGACTGAATTATGGATCTGGAAGTATTAGAGGTAGTTATGGAAGTGTATAAAGAAGTGTTATACCAGTAAAATATCCAAAGTTACTGAAAAAAATTGAGCTCTTGAGATGTCCTGACTTTTTTGCGTTCATTGTCCCAGCAGTCTTATAATCAGTATTTAATTTGAATTTACTGGATTACTTCACCTATCTTTTTTTTTTCTTGTGGGTTGCCAGATAATTCAAGATCTCTCCACTCTTCCTGTTTCATTCTCTCTTGCTGTATGAGCACATGCCATTCAGGATATAGCAACACATTTTCAGAGATCGTTTATTTCTCTCTTCTGCTCCAGTAGTGTTTCTCCCTGGGCAAAAGAATATTCTGATTTTAGTTCTCTACCTCGTTGCAATATACCAAGAATTTTATTCCAACAGTTTTTTCAAGCACCATCAGTGTTCATTAAAAACATTTGTAGACCTTTCTGGAGGCAATTCCAACAACCATAGCATCTCCCAATTTCAGGTACTCCTCTCAGCCTTGACTGCTGATGCCACTCCTTATCTGTGCATATTAGTGCAGATACAGAAGAACCAAAGTAACATGTAACAACTTTACATTCAAGTTCAGATCTGAGTTTTTTGGTAGCCAGGTGTTCACCTAGAAACAGGTTTTCTGTGTCATCTGAAATGGGCTCTCCTCACTTGTGCCCCCAGTATTCCTCCATGCAAAACCTTGGAGCCAGTGGGCTGGAAAGCAGATCTGCAAAAAGGATGCAGAAGTCTTGGTGAACACCAAGTTGAAGAGGAATCAGCAGTATGGCCTTGCAGCAAAGAAGGGCTCTTCCATACTGGGTTGCATTCACAAGAGCAGAGTCAGCAAGTCCAGGCAGTGTTTCTTCTGTTCCACTCTCCTGCCAAAAGAGAAAATTAAGTCAAGCTCTTCTCAGAGGTGCACAGGAACAGGACAAGATGAAGCAGACACAAGCAGGAGTGTGAGAAATGCCAATTTTATGTAAAGAAAAAAAAAAGATTCCCGGTGAAGGTGTGAAGTGTCCCAGAGGTACTGGGGAGTCTTCACCCTTGAAGTCAAAGCTTGGCTGTACAAGGCAACCCACCTGACCTAACCTGTGTCATGGGAGCATAGAATAGTCTGGGTTGGATGGGACCCATAAAGATGCCCTAGTTCCAACCCCCCTGCATGGGCAGGGACACCTCCCACTAGACCAGGTTGCTCCAAGCCCCATCCAACCTGGCCTGGAACACTTCCAGGAGTGGGGAACTCACAGCTTCTCTGGGTAACATGTTGCAGTGTCTCACCACCTTCATATTGAAGAATTTCTTCCTAATGTCTACCCTCTTCCTACTGCTACATGTCCTGCAACCAGACAACCTCCAGAGGCCCCTTCCAGATGAAATCTCTCCCTGAGCCACTGATCCCACACCTTCTTCCCACCAAACAACCCAGAACACCAAACACACAGGAATAACAAAACCAGTAAACGTAAAGCAACAGTTATGAAAGCAATCGAGTTATGCTAGCATAAAAAAAAAAAAAACAACAAAAAACAACAAACAACAAAACAAACAAAAAAACCCCACAAAAAACAAAAAACACTGTCACTTTTTTTACTGGAATTAAACTGAGAAGCAGTTTTATGCCCCTCACTGAGTCCATTTCTCACTGGTCTGTTCACTCTAACATTTTAAGCTGTTAGCTCTGTAATACATAAATAATACTTTCTTATTCAGCAGCCTTATTAAACCCTAGAGACTGATTTACCCTTACATTATTAAGCTTGTCATTCATTATTAGATTAGTCTGAGTTTATTGTAGCTCTGAGCTACAGACCACTAAATGCCAAAATCAGCATTTACATAACACTAAGACTGCACAGGCCAACAGAAAGTTGGAGGAGTGGAAATTTAAGCTTTCATTTCATCATTAAAATTTGTTGAAGAAGCATCTGGCCAGCAAAAATTACAGTCCAGAGCCTGGTTCTTCCTGGCCATCCACTCATGAGGAAGAGCCATATCACAGCCTCCACCTCCATGGTGATGGATGAGGTTATGTTTGTTGGCTGGGGCGACTCCAGGTCCTGGAAGAGGTAATGGCCACAGAGCAGCTGGGCTGTCCAAAGGGGAGCTGGAGCAGTTTCTGTCTTCTTGGCAGAAACAGTTTCAACCCATTTTTCTTAGGGTGTTCCCTGCCTGGCTCTTGTCTGATGCTGTTTCAAGTCCCAGTTGTAATATGATGGAAATTATGACAACCAAGACACTTATGGAAAACAAGAAAATTATGGCCGCCAAAACATTTTTTAAGTGAAGCTTAAGCAGTCCTTCAGTCCCGTCAGGGTAATGAGGAACAAGCAGGAGGTATTCATCCCAAGAGCCAAAATTTATTTTGTGCTTTGCAGGGTCTGGCAGGCAGATGCTGTGGGTGCAGAGGATCTGTTTGCCAAGGTCCCTCATCCAGCTGCCAGCAGGGCTGCAAATCTCTGGGGCTCAGAGCCTGTCAGCCAGCCCCTGCCTGGCCACCATGAGAATGCAGCTGGCAACACTCAGGTGTGCAAATCCATGCCCCCTTTTTTCACTCAAAATAAATAAATGGGTTCTTTGGATAAGTTCAGATCAGCCATGGTTCCAGAGCAGGCAATCCTTGGCATACGCCAGGATGAAGAATGTAACAGAATTGCTGCTGCTGGTGGTGGTGCTTTAGAGGAGAGGTCTTATACCACATCTCTGCTAATGGATTTTACCCCATTTTTACTTGGATTCCAGGTAAATAAATATACAGTATTTTAATTTTTATTATATAACTTCAGGTGTCTATAAAAAGAAAAGCAATTTCTGGCCATCTCTTGAAATACTGTCTTTCCAGGGTGCGCCTTCTTTTATTTTTATTTTCAGATCTTACCGGTTTCCCCCCCCCCCTCAAATTTTTTGATGATTTCTCAAAAGGGCCTGGCAAAAATTCCAAATCAATTTTTAAAAGAGAATAGATTTATGTAAATCTATTTTTTTTTCTACAGAAGACACTTTGATCTGTCATCCACATTTCATTTCCTTGCCATAACAAGGGTCTCCTATTTGATGTTAATAGGGGATATTCTTCCATTCTTTTCCTAAACTGTTTTTCTTTACAGTTTATCAGGATCAAAGAGCAAACATTATAGCTTCTGATCAAACACAGACTGATTCTGTAGCTCTCATCTTCTCCTTTAATTATCTGTTTGTTAACAGAACATGTCTAATTTGCTCCTGGCAGGGTTATCAAGCTGTGTCATCCTCCTGTTTGGTCCTTCTGGTCATGCTATCAACCTTTTTCATTCCTAATGAACTAAGAAAATGAAAAAGTATGTGGATAAATTATGTGTGATGGAAGGTTTCACATGTTGTTTAGGAAGTCAAGGGAGCTCAAAAGTCTGTAAGCATATAGGGCATTGAATTAGTATCTGAATAAACACATGAGCATCGAAAACAACTTTTGCTCTGTTGCTCAGTGTCTCATCTGCAGTTGCCTCATCTTTTTCTGGCAGAAGGTTCCAAGATCTAGGGTGGCTGGTGAGGGAATCTAAAGATCTAGTCCCTGTTTATGAGTTCTGTATCATCCTTGTCTCAGGAGATAGGATCTGGGCCTTTGTTCGCTGTATCCCTGTGCACTGTGGTACTGAAAGTGATGAAATATTGGGAGGTCATTTACTGCAATTTTATCAACATGTGGCCTTGAATGCTCCAGCTTTTCTATTCAGAAACTCTCTAAACAGCCCTCATGCTCAATACCATTAAGTTAGAACTGAATGAAACCCCCAGGCTCTTATTTGGTGTCTTCCCAGTCTTTATCCCCAGACTTGACTTAAGATGAACAATGCTGTATCAGAAGAATGAATGAGCCAGGGTCAGGTTTTCCTTTCACTAGTTATCAGGAGATTTGAACAGTGAACAAATCAGTGACATAAAGTTGAGATACTTTTGAGAAGAGTTCTGGTGCTATCCTGGCCCTCTCAAACCAGGACACTTAAAAAATCAAAGCTGTGCCCACATGGACCTTCTCAAACCCAAATCTATGTATGGAGAAACACTCTGTGTGTCAATAAGATAGTTGCTAAAAGGGTTTCTCAGGTTTGAAACCACATCCCAAAGATGCCAGACATTTTGCTAACACCCAGATAACCTGTGATGAGCACAGCTTCATCCATCGTGCATCTCAACACGTACAGCAGCATTGCTGCTGCAGCTGCCAGCTTGGAGGCTGCTGCTTTATTTCATAGTTGAAGTACAGTCTGGGTACCTGACAGATTTTTTTGTACCATCTTTTTCACTTGGTCTAAACTCAATGTGCCTTGACATGGAAGGTTTTGAAAGGCCTTGGTTTCCCTCTGACAGAGAACAGCTCAACGCTGTTGTGGAACATCACACTCCTTTTCCAGCTTTCTCTGTGAAAAACAAGAGTCTTTAAAACCACCCACAAGCAGTTTATTGGCATAACTGCAGCTAAGACAGCTTGCTTGGCAATGAATACACCATCCTCAGTTTAACTGTCTGATATAACCAACTTTCCTCTTTTAGTATTTCAGCCCACGGGAAAACTGTCTCAACAAGTAATTCTGGGTATTGAACACCCCTTTGTGCATCTTCTGTCCCATAGGGAGGAACCACAGAAAAAAAGTGTGACAGACCAACAGGCAAAGAGGAATGTTCAACAAATATGAGCCCCTTCAATTAATCTTGAGTTCTGTCCTTACTTGGAGTAACTATAATGTTGCCAATAAGGAGATTAAACCTGAGCATTTATGAATTTTTACTGTCAGTGCCTTTAGCAGCTCCTGCTACTAGAGCTGATTTAAAAATTTAGTATTTGAGGTCTATTTAGATCTATGCTTAGAATTTAACAATCCAAATCTCAGTACAAAAACACCCTGGAATTAAAGCATTGCTAACTTTCAAATGCCTTCTCATTTGGCAGTCTGACTGCAAGAAAAAATCAGCATTATTGCCATGGTAGATCAGTTGTGTGTCAGGAGAACAGCAAGTCCAGACAACAAAAATCTTCATTTATAATTTTCCAAATGATAAAATCTCTTTTAATTTTATAGTATTCTCTGTACTCCTTGATTGATGCTGTTTAGGTACAAGATCGTATCCACTTCAGCTTTTGTTTCAAGGTGGGTATCCAATTATTTTTAACAAACTTACTGATACTTTTCTACTAGGAAACTCTTTGGGAAAAAGCATTAAAAATTAAAAGATATATATGGATAAGAAAAAAGGCTGAAAATATGTCTCAGATAATTAAACAACATTATACATTTATTTTCCCAACTGGTTCTCCAGATCATGCTGATGCATTGCTCAGGGTATCAGATCCTTGCCTGTTTCTGTCAAGAGCACAACTTTCAGAAACTTCCTAATTTTGATCACGTCCTGAAAGCAAGCTCTGAATAGAAAACCAGAAGCTCTGCAAGAGACAATGTCACTGAAAAGTGACAGGCTTGCAAGACCTTGCTGAGAAATTCAAAAGACATGATAGCTGATGTCAACAAGCCCATGGAGTCCTTGCACATCCAGCTTGTGGTTACCAATAAAACATGGTTACCTGCAACACATGGATCAAAATCTTCATGTGCATCTTTATTGACTTCACTGGAGTAAACATGCACTGACCTTCCTCAAAACCCAACACTAGATACTGGGGTAGTCTGAACCTCCCAGGCTGCTCCATGTCACTTCTGTAAGATCTATTTCAAGTTACTCCAGCTCCTCCAGCACTGGAGTTTGATGCTCACAGAAACCACATACACTGAAAGTATGGATGTGTCCCCATGTTTCCTTGAAGGCCCCCATAATCTATGTGTCACAGTTATCTCTGCCTTCCCCTGAAGTGATAAGCACCATGTGGCTGCAGTGTTGGGTTTCCTCAATGACATGACTCCAGCAATAAAATGCAGAAGCCCTTCTATCCTGTTCCTGCAGGATCCAGGCTGGGAATTACACACATTGATATGTGGTGGAAAGTTGTCAAGAACTATTTTTGTGAGGAGACCTTGGCTGTAGTGTGTGAAAGGCTAAAGCCATCCTGGGACACCATGGCGTGTGGCCAGAGGTGGTGGCAAAAGATGGAAGTGTGAGGCTGGAGATAGGTTTTTCATTGCTGTAGGTAGGTCCATCACTAGAGGGAGACCAAGATCTACCCTATGGTGAGTATTTGTCTCACCTCTGATTGCAATATAGGAAAGATAAGCTTTGACTTAGCATTTTCCTGCTTAGTTTTCCAAAATGTTTGGAGTCCAGCTCAGGGAGATAGTTTAACATGATCACTACCATCATGCTGCAGTCTGTGTGGATGGTGCATCGTGCCCTCAGGATTTCCACCCAGTTAATACCATGGGCTTGCTTCAAACTTACTAAACACTATGTTTTGCCTGGTTTTATTACATGACTTTGAGAGGAGGATTTGTTGTGGTCTTGAGGGAGAAATGTTGATGTCTGAAGCACATTCATGAGGTTTCCAGTACCAGCTGGGGTATCACCACTGGGAAAACTGTGTTGTTGCTGTGCTTTTGTGTTTTAAACAAAATGGAATTCAAAATTTTGTATAGCAGGCTTGGAGTTTTCCTCTTTTTTATGATGGCAAGAAAGAAATTTGCTCTGAAGTTTAATCTTGCTTTTGTCTTGAGGTGTGTCAGAAGTTTTCTGGAGAGAAGACTTTGCTGAAAGACCCAGGGTGGGAGCACAGCCAATGCTCTACACCTTGGCACCTTCAGCTGCTCCCCTGTGGCCAGCCCTGGGGGATGCTGGAGAGGGCCTGTGCCTCCATCATAACCCCAGACCTCACACCCAAAGAAGATGTGGCCATGCAATGACTGAAATCCATCTTAACCACAACAAGATAACCAACAGGTAACACAAGATCCTTGCTCCATTAGCAAGTGGGGAAGGATCTCAGACAAACTCTTATGCCAGCTGCTCAGTTCCCTTTCCTAAGTTAGATGTTATTTTCAAAGAGAACAGGTGCACTGCCTAGTTTGAAACCTCTGTGTCTTTTCTAACTTCTTAGATATTCTGGTGGTTGAAGTTTCTTGCCCAAGTTTCTTGCCAAAGTCTTCAAGCTTCTTTGCCTAACTTCCAGCACACTTCTCCTTTCTGGCTCCTTCCTGGAGCACATGTGTGAACTGAAATTTGTTTGCAGCTTGTGTTTGCTGAGTGCTCATGGCCTCACCACCATATCCCTCCTCCAGGAGCAGCTGCTGCAGAAATATTTGCATTGCAACCTGATGAGGCTTATAAAACTCTGCTAGTGTAAACATGATCAGGTTTACCAAACAGTATGTGTCCAACAGCTACTGGGGGCTGCTGTCAATGGATAGTGACAGCCACCATTTGTCACTTGGTAAAAGGGCACAGCTCATGTCCCTCATTCCTATGCAGCCAGTGGGATGTCTGTCCTGCTGGGATCCAGCCAAGGCTGCCAGGGATGGAGACTGCTGGAGAGATGCCACCAAGCTTTGCTGCTTCTGATGGAGGCAGAGGAAGCAGCAGAAGGTGGTACAGGGCTGGGGGTAGGATATCACTGCCTTGGCCCTGTCTCAGCTACAGTGTGCCAGTTACTGTTGAAGGAAATTATTGATTTATTAGATTTTGCATCAGATTTCAGTGCTGCAGCTGGTCTCTGCTCCTGTGTTAAGTCAGGTCTGTCTTCCCATGCACTCAGGTCCCTTGCAGAGAGCTGCTGAACATTTGTGTCCCTCACTTTTTTGCAGGTTGACTGTTTTGCCTTTTTTTCTTTTTCCTGGTGTTTCCAATGCTGCTATTTGGTACCTGTCAGATGAGATTGTCATGCTTTAACCCTGCCCAGAAACTGAGCCACTCACTCACTCCCCTCCAGTGAGATGGGGGGCAGGATCAGAAGGGTAAAAGTGGGAAAACTCATGGGTTGAGATAAAGACAGCTTAATACTTTAACAAAAAGCTGTGCATGAAAGGAAAGAAAACCAAGGAATTAATTCACTACTTCACATGGCAGACAGGTGTTCAGCCACCTCCAGGAAAGCTGGGCTCCACCACATGTAAATGTTGACTTGGGGAGACAAACTCTCAACATTTGCCCCTTTTTTCTTTTTCCCCCAGCTTTATGTACTGATTATGACACCATACAGGATGGACTATCCCTTTATTCAGCTGGGGTCAGCTGTCTTGGCTGTGTCCCCTCCCAGCTTCTCCCAGCCTCCTGGCTCATGGGGTGGGGTGATGAGCAGCCAGGACTTGACTCTGTGTGAGCACTGCTCAGCAATAACAAAAAACTCTCTGCACAAATCAAAAACACACCCCTGTACCAGCTACTACAAAGAGAATTAACTCCTCCCCAACCAAGCCCAGCAAAGACATTTACAGGCCCATGACTCTGCCTGGTGAGCAAGGGGAGCCCAAAATCTTCTGCACACAGGCTGCTCTGACATAATTTAACTGGGAAACTCACCCAATGGTGCCCTTTCAATGAAAATAAATTTTGGGTCTGTTACTCCATTCACTGTTCAGTCCTTAGGATATGTTTTCAGGGGAAAAAGTAGAGGATATAAGGGTTTAAAACAATACCAGGTTTCCTGCACGGAATTTCTTGCCCAGTGTTTTAAGACACACCTTACACTCTTTCCAGGTCCTGACAAAATCTAATCACTGGGTAATCTTGTTACAAGCAAACTTCATCCGCCAAAGCAACTTGTGCTGGATTCATTTAGCCACCGTGTTAGTTCAGCAAAACAGAGCCTCACCCCAGGCTAACCTCCACCCTAGCCCAAAAGGAGTCATGGAGGCAATAACCCATCTCCTTCCACCTACTGCAGGGCTGTGGAAATACCTGTCTGTCCATGAAGGTTTTAAAGTGACAACAAGCATCCTGTTCAGCCCTCTACCTTCTTCACCTGGTACACCCTGGGATGAACAGCCCCCCTGGGAGAAGAGCAGATACACTGGGGAGTTTTATTTAAAGCAGCTACTTCATTTAATCTGCTTTTTTCATGTGAAGGGCAGCTGAGCACCCCTGCATTCTTCTTGGGTGCTGCCAAGGATGTCAGTCATCACTGCTGGTCTGGACTTGACAGGCTAGAATTGCTCCTGATGCATCAACTCCTCAACATCAGCCACATCTCCAAGAGCTCCTTGGCTGGTTCCTGAGAGCTCCTGACAAGCTATGCAGAAAGCCAAGGCACATCCGTGACAGAGCACACTAAATGTCTGGCCTCTTGTAGGGTGGGGGGAAACTCTTAGGTCCCTCACTTCAGCACCAGTAATGCCAAAGCTGTGTCTCTGAACCTGCAGGAAGCACGGGTTTTCCCCTGGTCTCAGTTTGAGACTCATCTGCTGACCCGAGGAGGGGTTTCTTTGCCCTGGAAAGCTCCTTAAACCAAAGCACTGGAACTTGTATGGGGGTGTCCTGGTTTGGGCCAGGATAAAGATGATTTTCTAGTTTGTACTTTTGCTTTCAGTTTTAACCAGCCCCTAAAAAAATAAGGCATTTGCTACCATCCATGAGTCAGTAGAGAGATAAATTCTCTATTAATTAAAGATAAATTAAAATTCGGTTTAATTGCCTGGCCAGTGTTAAACCGTGACAGGGGGACACACCTGAAAAAGCAAACCTGAAAACTAGAGATGGGATATTTGTGAATGAACTGAAAGGCTTATGAAAGACCTGAGTGAAGAAAAAAGACCAGGAGGCACAAGTGATAGTGGGATAGGAGCCCACAGTCCACAGGTCATCTCAGCCTGGCAGCTTGCTGCACAAAGTTTGTTTCTTGTCTCCATCTGCTGTCAGGTCAGGTAACCCACATCACAGCCTGGGTTTTCTGGATGTTTAAAGAGGCCCAAGAAGCACCGTGCCACTTCCTTCAGACATACATTTGCTATCCCAGCATTAGTCTGGGTCAAGCTGCTGAAAGTTATAGAAAAAAACTTTCTTTGGAAATATAATGTATTGCTTAAAATAAATTACAGTTTCTCTTATTGCTGCTTGAAATAAATCAGAGTCTAGGGGTTCTCTGCAGATTTTGTTTAGTAATAATTCCTAGGGAAGTCCAACTCTGAGAGGCTTTAGCTGGGAATAGTCCTTTCCATTTCATCTGGCATGTCCTTGCTGCTGCAAGATTGCAGGAGCTGCTGATGGAGAAGGTCTGTGCCTACCAGAACCAGAGCTCTGAACATGCTGCTCACTGCTTCCTTTGTACCAATCAGTGGTACCTAACTACTGCCCAGAGAATGGTATGAAAGGATAAATTTTCTTGTCTGCCTTGAAGTAAAAATACCCTCCACCAGTGTTACTTACTGTCACTTTAAATCTATGAGGACACTGCTGCTTTATCTAGTGGGCAGGTGAGGACAAAGGACAATATCCAGAATTAGCAGTGCCCTTTGCCTGCTTCCCATGCATGCTGCAGAAGCAGCTGTTGACTGCTGTTGACTGCCCCTGGATGTCATAGAGAAATGAAGTCCTTTAACAAGGTCTTGTTACCAGAAGCTCATTCTGCAAGGTCTCCTCAGGAACACTTAATCAAGTTTAGGGTTCATTTCCAGTTCATCTTCAGCCTGGTCAGCTACAAGTACCACTTTTGCCCTGCTTTCCACACCATGGTGCTCAGAGCAAAACCCCTCTCACTGCTATTGAAGGTGCTTCTAGCACTCATTCAAACTGTCTGTTGACCATGCTAAGTAGAAACTCTTAGGGAATTCCCCTCTGATGCAATTATCTCTCTCTGAAGTAATTACGGAGGATTTACAAGGCCAGGATAGTACTCAGACTGCAGAGTAAGCCATTGAAGTTTGTATCAGTACTGCCTCAAGTGAGTAGAGTTTATGTGCCAGTATTGCCTTTGACTCCTTAATCACTCTTCTTAACTCTAGAGAGCTTTCCAATCCACCCTGGATCAATTAAAAACCTGCATTTGGTCTGCTGACTTATTCTATGGAATAAAATGGGAGACGAGACATCTAACTCTCATTAAAATGCCTGTGTGGTGACACCTCAGTGTAGTTGTTGTTATCTGGAAAGCTGAGTCCCTCCCTGGAGGGATAAAGAGGGATCCATGGAATTGCAACTGTTGGAATTCCCATCAAAGCAGTGTAAGGGGAAGCATCCCACAGGAGGAGATTTGACCTCAGAACAAAGCAGAGTTCATAATCACAGCCAAGGAGACCGAGCACTGGCATTTTCAGGACAGACATCCATGAAGTTTGGGCTTGAGGAGAGTATGAGAACTGACAGAAAATTCAGCTGGGATGGAAAAAAGTCATGATGTTGCCATAGGTGACCACTAGTGACACATGCAGCAGGAAAATTCGTTGTTTCTGGATCTATGGTTACAGATTCTTGCCTGATCTCATGTGTCTACTGTCAAGTTATAACCTCAGATCAGAGGTGGGAGGGTTTGAAGGCAAAGTTTAATGAGCAGAGAGGTTAGTGAGGAGGAAGGTTGATCCATCTGGGCACTGTGTGGATTTCAGCAGCTTACTGTCAGAAACAGCCCCATGGAAAACAGGCCCTGACAAACCCAGCTGGACAAAGAATTTGGTGCTTTGAGGGGTCAGGGGGGGCTGGCAGCTGATTCCTGCAGGAAGGAACATGAGGAGTTGCAGCTTTGCTTGGAAGAAGCAGAAGAACTGAAAGGCAAGAGGGAAATGGAGGTGGATATAGAGGAAGCTGTGTCCTGCCCTTTGGAGAAGGTTGCAAAGCAGCATGGGGGGTATGGGATAAGGAAAAAGAAGTGAGCAGAATGTTGCCCTGGTGCCCCTGGGCTATGGAAACAGCCGAGCTTCACCCCAGCACAGTGAGTTACAGGCATTCCTCAGGAAATACTGTACTTCTTTTGTACCACAGCTGTGAATATTGCATGTCAAGGCTGTCATCACCTGGTCTTCACCCATGGTGTCTGGAGCAAGTCACACAGTGGGTCAGAGCATGGTGACTTTGCAGCTTCAGACAGCTTTGCAAATGAAGTGGCATGGTGGCATTGCTTCTGCAAAAGGAGAACAGTGTTAGTAAGTGGGCTCAGGCTCTCTGCCTGTACCCAGGCATTTGCTGGAATGTTTTCCTTTTAATTTTCACATCTGTATGTCAGGATTTCTTGGCAAACTGTATCTATTCATATAAAACCTGTTTTATCTAAATAATAAATTTTAAAAAAGTAAATGCGTAAGGACTGGAACACATGTCACTGAATCTACAGAATGGGTGATTGAATCCTCTAAAACTGAAGCTCTGACAAGAATTTATAACTTGTGATGAATAAATGGATCAACATTATATTTCTTAAACAATAGGGGGTGAGGGAAAGGCTCAGAAAAATATGAGACCAGAGAGGTAAATCATAATGTATACTGTTGGTGAGATTAGGTAGGGAGACTAATATACTGAATGCAGTTCTCCCTGGCAACATTTGTGAATGGATGTTTAATGATGGGAGATGTGTAGTAAGAAATGACAGAAACATAGAAGAAGTGAAAAAGATGTGTAACCAGTATGAGAACTGAGGAGCTCCATCTGTTTGATTTCATTGAAAAGAAGATAAACTGGTTTGATCACAGAATATAAATACCTTTTAAGTAAGAAAATCCTTAAAAGAAAGGGCACATGAAACCAGAACCAGGGGCTGGAATTTAAAGCCAGACAATTATCTATCAAGTGCAGAACACAATTTGTCTTTTTTTTTTTTTATGGGAAAGGTGATCAGCCACTAAAGCAAAATAATTAAGGAAGGGTTAATTCACTGGTGGTTTTTTGAGGAGTGAAAAGCAACATCACCATTTCCTGCAGTCAGTGTGCTAACCAGCAAGTGGATTCCAGCCCAGAACTTGTCTTCTTCTACCCTGAAACTATTCTATATCCAAGACCCATCGGTGCCTCTTCTCTAAGAGGCAATGGAGGAAAATCAACTTGCCTTCCTAGCCATAGCTGACCCTGCTAAAGTAAATCCACCTCTTCTGGAACTCTCTGATAAGGGGGCTGGAGTCTGGGTTGCTGCAGGCAATGGAGCAGGAGCTGTGCAGGGAAGCTCAGCAACAAAGGAGGCTCTGGGAGATCCTCACCAGGAGCAGAACCCTCAGTCCAGACTGCGCTGAGATTCAGCAAAAACTTCTCCACGGAGAAAAAGGAAACACATCAGGTTCAACAAACTGGTGCTGCATTTTGCAACATTATTTTGGATCTTGCCAAGCAGCTGTAGCAAGCAGTCCAAGTGACAGGTCACTGGACCTGTGCATAACATGAGAAATGAGTGATGTACCTTCAAGTGAGAGGCACGGCTGATGGTTTTTATTAGTTCCACTAAGGCATCAATAATCCCCCACCACACTCTTTGCCTGGTACCTAGGAATCCACATCTCATCCTGCCTTTTTTCCATAACAAATCCTACTATTATTTGGTGTACAAAGCAAGAATGTATAACGCTTTTTGGAGATGCCTACACCACACTTCACAGCTGTCAAATCCACTGTCTGCAAAGCAGGTGTTATTTTTACCACATGCACTCAAGGAAACAGCTTACCCAACTATGGTTTTCAAGAATACAGCCACAATATTTCAAATCTGTGTACTATCATCGTGACAAGTCTGTCAGTCAGTCTGTCTAGGGAGCAGCTTTATTTTCCTGCATTAGCTGTACTGTGATCAGACCTAAGAGCCTCAATGTGGCAGATGCTGCGTGAAAAAGAGAAAAAAAAAAAAAAGAAAAAGAAAAAGAAAAAGAAAAAAAAAGTAGTAAAAACTGAGTGCCTGCCAAGGCTTCTTATATTCCTTGCAGATTCTTTGGGAAGGCTGCTGAAGCAGAGGAGCTCTCACCAAGTCTGCTGTGGTGGTTCAAGAGGATTCACCACTGTAGTACCCACTGCCTAAGATCTTTTGCAGTGGATAAGTGAGGGGGGAAAAGAATTTTTGTGTGAACATGATGGGAAGTGCACACAGGGGCAGGAAATTGTGATGGACGTTTTATAAGAGCATGCAGGGATAAGAGAAAGGTAATAGGTTTAAACTGGAATAGGGTAGATTTAGGTTAGACATTAGGCAGAAATTCTTCAATGTGAGGCTGGTGAGACACTGGAAGAGGTTATCCAGGGAAGCTGTGGATGTCCCATCCCTGAAAGTGTTTAGAGCAGCCTGGTCTAGTGGGAGATGTCCCTGCCCATGCTGGGGTGGTTGGATCTTTGAGGTCCCTTCCAACCCAAACCATTCTATGAAATATGCAGGGATAAAACATCAGGGAAAAAACAAGTCACCCATGTCCATGCAAAGAAGGTACAAGCTGCTGCTGAATAAAAGTGCTCATAGTTTACACCTGTTTATTCATGTGACAGTTCAAAGCCTGACACAGGGGACAGCAAGATCCATTGCTTATTGGAGCGTGAACTGCAGCACTCAGGATTTTCCTTCCCTCTGTGATGCCACAAGGGAAAACATCCAGCCTGCAAACCGATAGAAAACTAGTGAGAAAGTCTTCAGCTACCTTCCATCCTGACCCCCGTTAATCAGGACCCATATCGAACAGCAAGCAGAAAACCTGGCAGAGGTTTATATAGCTTTCTTTTTAGGCACTTCTAATGAAAGATGCTTCTTGACAGTCCCTAAAAAGCAGGTTATAAGTTGGTTCAAATCCTGAGAGATTGGAACAGACTCTACAGAACTGCAATGCACAATAAGCCCCTTGCTGTTCCCACCTCTCCCCTGGTAAGTGTAGGATGTAGCACTCTATTAATCCTGCTCATCTCCAGCACTTGTGTCCAGAATTCATAATCTTTGCTGTTCTCTGCCTGGAATCACCTCCATACAACCCCAGTAGAGCCATTCATCTAAGCAGCCAGGCAGCAATGGGAAAGTGGAATAGGCTTAGTTCATAGCATAAATATATTCCTATTGACATGTGGAAAAGCTGTGTCCGTGCCACAGTCTCCATGTGGGACTGGGGTGATAGGAGACATGAAGGCAGGGACCCCAATTGCTGTGCACAATCAGAATCATTTATTGGGGGGCTCCCAAGACTTATATAGTATCCCCATATCTATTGATTGATCTACAATTTACACCTCAAAGTGCTCTTTCTGCTAACATAAAACCTTATCTACTCGTTCCCACCAGAGGCACCTGGTACCAGGATATAACATAGTCCAGATGGCAAATTCCTGAAGTTATTTACAGCTTTTTGTTCTTCTTCAGGGTCAGTGAGTTCCAGGGAATTTGCAGCACTCCTCTATCCCACACAGACCTTTCCTCTGCTGTGCTCCTGCACTGGGGCAACGCTGAGAGTGCATCAGCCCTGGCTGTGTGGAGACAGACACTGTCCCTGACTGAGCTGGCAGCCCTGACAGCACACGGGTTAGTGCAAAGCAGAACTCAATTACAGACCCCAGCAGCCCTTGTCACTCTCAGGGGTACAAACCATAGCTCTGCTCAAAGCCCCCTGCACTCACAGACCTGGTGATACAGAAAAATCCAACTCTCTGGGCAGGACAAACCCATCATAGAATCATAGAAACATAGAAAGTTAGGGGTTGGAAGGGACCTTGAAAGATCATCTAGTCCAAACCCCCCCTGCCAAAGCAGGGTCACCTATAGCAGGTCACACAGGAACACATCCAGGGGGGCTTTGAATGACTCCAGGGAAGGAGACTCCACAACCTCCCTGGGCAGCCTGTGCCAGTGTTCTGTCACCCTCACAGTGAAAAAATTTGTTCTTATATTTATATGGAACCACACATGTTCCAGTTTATAACCATTGCCCTTGTCCTATTACTAGTGACCCCTGACAAAAGTTTTATTCCATCCTCCTGGAGCTCACCCCTTACATATTTATAAACTTTGAGTAGCTCACCCCTCACTCTCCTCTTCTCCAAGGTGAAGAGACCCAGCTCCCTCAGCCTTTCTTCATAAGGGAGATGTTCTACTCCCTTAATCATCTTTGTGGTTCTGCACTGGACTCTTTCAAGCAGTTCCCTGTCCTTCATGAACTGAGGGGCCCAGAACTGGACACAATATTCCAGATGCAGCCTCACCAGGGCAGAGGAGAGGGGGAGGAGAACCTCTCTCAACCTACTAACCACCCCCCTTCTATTGCACCCCAGGATGCCATTGATGTTCTTGGCCAGGAGGACACTTTGTTGGCTCATGGTCATCCTTCCATCCACCAGCACCCCCAGCTCCCTTTCACCTACACTGCTCTCCAACAGCTCAGTCTCCAACCTATACTGGTACCTGGGGTTGTTCTTCCCCAGATGTCAGCCTTTGCACTTGGCCTTTTAATAGATTAAATTTCTCCCTGCCCAACTCCCAAGTCTGTGTAGGTCCCTCTGAATGGCAGCACAGCCTTTTGGGCTATCAGCAACTCCTCAGCTTGCAATGGAACCTGGCAGGTGTGTCAGACATCTCTGTCTGGGATGCTCAGGGGGACAGAGGAGCAGCTTTGCCCCACTGTCAAACCACTTTTTTATCCCATTAAACTGTCCTGCAGGGTCACCTGCTCACCAGGCACAGCAGCTGTGCCCAAGAGCCCTGGCAGGGAGCTGGGGGGGATGCACAGCAGCAACTGCTGCACTTAAGAGCTGAGCTCAGATGTCTTCAGGGGATAAAAAGCATCTTTTCTCCTTCCATGTCCTGCATATGTTATGTTACAGTGTGAGCAGCTGGTCAGTTGGGAATGGTGACATTCATGGGTACGGACCTGTGTGGCTGGTTAAAATGACATCATCAAAGCCTGGTGCATCAAAAAGCAGAATGATGGCCCCGCATGGATTTTTGGTTTTGGGACACAGAACCACACCAAAGGCATGGAGACCAAATGGCAAGCCACCTGATTTAGCTCCTACCAGGATCATTCCGTGATTCTGTGTGGTTCTGTGAAGTAGATGAGCCCCAGATGCAAACACTGCCATCACCTCAGACTAATATTTTTATCTATGCAGAAGAAAGTGCGGTTGGTGCAGGCTTTCCTGGTCTCCTCTCTCAGGGTCACACATCCCTTAAGGTTTGCAGTGAAAAGTCTCTCCTAGCCTTTATAATCACATTCGGGTAACCCAGATCCCAGATGGGCTCCAGCCCTGGATGTCAGCTTGAAGATAGTGGCCTTGGCTGCCCCAGGGATAACTGGTGTGACTGTGGCTGATGGCAGCTCCCTGGATCTCCCTGCTCCTCACAGCCACAGGTGCTGCCTTTGCTCCCCAGTACTACCCAGGATGGTATCCATGTCTCCACAGTGTGGGGGCTGTGGGTGAGGCTGGTTGTGGGGCTGGCTTCTAGCAAGTCCTGGGCTAATCCATGAGAGGGATTATGTGATGAGTAGTTGACCCAGAAAGCCCCTTCCAGCTCATCCCATGGTTTTATGGCAGCTGTGCAACCAGGCAGGGCATGACCCACCTGCTCACAAGGAGAGAGGGATGTTTGCCTTCCCAACACTTCTTGGCTAACATCTCTGATTAACTACCTCCCTTCTTTTTAATCTTGCTTTACCTCCTTCCAGATTTAAAAAAAAAAAAAAAAAAAAAAAAAAAAAAAAACCACAACAAAAACCCAACAATAAATCATGTCATTAGTCCACTGAACCTACAGATTGCCTTCCTGTGCTTCTTGCCCATGTCTCTGGTTGGTGGCAAAGGTACACCAAGTGTTTGAAAGCCAAGCAGGGATGACCACAACTACTTAATACAGATAAAATACAAAATATGACCCTGGACTGTAAAGACACATGCAATTCTGAACAAAGACCACCAAGCAGAATACAACATGATACTAGAAGAAATGAAAACCTAAGGTGCACTTGCTAATGAGAGATGGTTACTACAGAGGGAGGAGGTTACTAAGAGTAGTCCACATGTTTTTATTCTTGCAGCAGAGATCAAGTTTTTCACATAATAATACAGTCAGTCAATTGCTTTATCTACATTTTGCAGCTGTCAGACAGAGTATGTGTAGCAACATTACCCCCTACAGTTCAACACTAGGTTCCTACTTTCTTTAAGCTTTCTGTACAGCTCTGCATTTTGCTTACTTTAAGCCACTGAGGAAATTTCTTATCTGAATATATTAAATGTCTATATGGGGGTGAAACACTTTGGGAGGTAAAAAGAACAGGTAAGTCAGCATCCAGTAAAGACTAATAATTGCAAGTAAATCTTGCAAAATCACCATATGTTAAATTAGCCCAAGTAACTTTGCATTTGTACTTCTCCTTACCTTCAGCTTTTTGGTCAGAAGATTTCATGTTGATTTTTCCATCTTCCCTAATGTTTTCACCTACTACTTGAGAAGCACACACCTTACAAGATGGAAAAAATTCTTAAAATTTCAGATTTGGGAACTTTATTGGAAAAAAAGGCGCAGTCTCACACCAGAAATTATCTTACACAATATTTTTCTTAGGCAGAACTTTTAAAAGACAAACTACAGTTCCCATAGCATCACTGGCAGCCTAGGGGAGTGTCCCATGAGCTCCTCCAAGTCTCAGTGATCCCATTCCTAGGTCCTTTGAAAGGCTTGAGGTTCTCCAATGTCTGCTCCCTTGTCCTTTTTTTTTTTTTCCTCCATCTTTTTAAGCTGAAATGGAGAAGCAACACAATAGAGCTTTCTTTACTATACTGTAAGCCTTACGAAACCCAAAGAATCTTCAAGAGGAGATGGAAATATCCTCAGATGGATAAATGGGTATTAAATTTAAGGCAGCGCGTCTGGGAGTGATGCCTTCAAATGCAGCTGGTGCAGCACAGCCACCTGACTGTAAAAGCTGAAATTGGAACTCATTTGCACTCGTGTGTAGAAGGCAATGATAGTGGGGACACACAGTTACCTTTCTCAGGGTTTAACACTCATGGCTGTAAAATGCTTGAGCTTGTTTTATATGAGAAAAATTACAGGGTCTTTTGAAAGGTTTGGTGCCTAAGAGCAGATCTGGGAGTGACATGAATGTGAGAAGGGGGAGGATGCTAAGCCACAGGTCCCCATTCCCAGCAGCCCAGCCCGGTGCTGCAGAGCTGCCCAGCAGCATCCCCACCCTGCCTGCACAGAAACCTGCACCAGCAAAGCAGCTTTCCTTCCCATCCTAACCAGGGAAGAGACTTCACCTCCTCACCTGTGGTGATGGAGAGGGGAAACCACCTCTGTCTGAATACACTGGGTGTGCTGTAGCATCATCAGAGAAGAACCAGTGTTGGATTGTGAAGTGTGTCACGCCAGTAGCAGCTCACAAAAATAGCAGGCAAGAGATTTTCTCAGCCACGGGTGGTGGCCACATATGTGGTCCACATAAAAACAGGGGTCTGGAAAACTATTGAAACAGAAATCCTGACATTGCAATCACAAATCTGAATGGTGGCTGGCTTCAGGGTAATAAATTCATCAGCAATCAGTCAATCAAGCAATCAGCTTTGCCTTTGCTGCCATTAAAATCACATTTAAGAGAATCCCGAAGAATTCATTTTCCAGAATCATTCCTTGTGCCCTGCCCCCGTTATCATACTTAGATTTTATCAGTATAGAGCAGATAACATGTGTGAGCCTTTCCTTGCTGGGAGAGAAAAGCTACAAGGCAAAGCCTCAGCAGATACAGCTTTTAATGGATCTTGTTAGATCCCTGCAACCCTCTGCTCAGAGCTATCTGGATTTTGGTTTAAAATTGCCTTATCTTGTCTTAGCAATCAGGAATCAATTTTGACTGCAGGTTGCTTTCAGTCACAGGCTCAAACTCTGTGCTATTTAGTTCAGAGGGAAGAGCAGATTCTTTATGCAAAACAGGAACCTGTTTTCTAGAAGATGCTGCATTTGGGGGCTTGCAGGGCAGACAGCAGCCCAGTCACACCTGTCCTGCACCTGTCCTTTTCCCCAGCAAATTCAGAGAACAGATCAGAAGTCAAGAAGTTGTTCAAATTCAGCTTGTTTTCTCTTCCTTTTGAGAATCTGAGACCACTCCCCAGCTGCAATCTATCAGCTGCAGGGAATCCCTCAATGATGAAGTGCAGAGCTTGAAGGAGAAGCCCAGAGTTAAGGCACATCTGTGTGTACATAGATTAATCCTTTAAGAAAAGCTTGGGGCCGACTGAGCCAAATGCTGCATGAGAAACCAGGATTTCCAGTCCCAGCACCAGCCCTGCAGCAGAGGCTGCAACTATTCCACTGCCTGACTTGGGATAAATGTCCAGGTGCTCAGATCCCAGGGACAGCAAAAAGAAGCCTGTGAACACTTTCAAACTGAGCTTTTCCCTGGGTTTGCTGTTATTATTGTTGTTTTTGTTTTTTACATTTCCTTTTCCACCTAAATCACCTTTATTCTGATTTGTGCCTTGATGAAGTGCAGGTTGACATGCCAGCATCCCCCAGGGCTGACACTGAGCTTTCCAAGCAGCTGCTGCATAGCTGGATGTCTGCACTTGGCTTTCCTGGCACAACATTGAGGACCAGCACTCAGATACATTTAGGTTTAATTCTGACTGGGTTCATACCCTCCCAACAGACCAAGGGGGACCTGTTAGTTCTTCAAGGTGCAGCTGATCCTCCAGTTACTCCAGTTTCCATGCAGAGGGCGTAAGCATGAAGTAAAGCAACAGCTCCTGAGCAGTGCTGTGTATCAGAACTAACATTAATACTAAAAAATGAGGTCTCAGGCAGCAATGACTGTGAGAAGTGTGTCTTGCCACAAGTCCTTACCAAAGGAATTTAACACTCTGTGTTTCAAAGAAAGAAAAACCTCAAAGCTCTTAAAATCTTGCACAGCTTCACAGCCAGATTTGCATAAAAAGTACAATCAGAGCTCTCATCAAAACCAATTTCATATGCCAAAGTCATGCCAAGTAATTATTGTAAGACGCTGCAGTACAGCTGCCTCAAGTTCCTGTGTGATCAGCATATTTTAAGAAGAGTTTTGCAGTGCAGTTTTTGGATGTTGCAATTGCAGGAGGGCCTGGGGAACCACAGCAAACTGCCTGCCATGGCTGGGCTCCACCACCACCTCTTTCTCGAGGTGGGATCCCACATTAGCAGCACCATCCTACAGGTTCCTTCAGTGTCTGCTTCCTGTGCATTCCCACTCTACCCTCCACAAAGCACCCCACAATGGGAGTTGTTCTGTGGAATATAAGTAAATAGGGTCACATATTTCTCCTCCTTGTGCTGGAGTGAGCACTGCAACCGAGGGAATGTCTAAATCCATTGCTGCAGTCATATGGAGCAACCTGACAGAAACAGTTTCAGTGGAGCCTGAAGGCATCTATTCACATGGGCAAAGTAGGAGTTATTTGCCAAACCACAGGGCTGTAGATCCCTTTGGGAGACCCTTGGGTATCCAAGACATTTTCCTAGAGCTTCTTCATATGACCCGATAGGAGACCTGCAACTTTCTGAGTCACATCTTTCAGCCAGGCCAGATAAATTAAGGCTTCCCAAATGATACTGAATGTACAGGATTAGGTCACAGAATCCTGCCCAAAAGATGGGGTTCAGCTTAAAGATTAAGACACCTCAGTGAAAGAGTCTTCACTGTAGGTGTCAAGGTAAGCAAAGTGTCTGGTTCCCACCAGTGTCAGAGGAGACCAGAGGCTTGATTCTGTAGCCAAACGAAGAAGTCCTGTGTACTCTGAAACGTTGTTTGGTATCTCAGCTGAAGCTCCAGAAGCCCATGGCTCTCATGCAGGTTGTATGTAAATGTCTCTGATATCCTAGGATAGACTATCTGGAGTACTGTGTCCAGTCCTGGGGTCCTCAGCACAAGAAGGACATGGAGCTGTTGGAGGAAGTCCAGAGGAAGCCACAAAGATGATCAGAGGGCTGGAGGACATCTCCTATGAAGACAGACTGAGACAGCTGGAGTTGTTCAGCCTGGAGAAGAGAAGGCTCCAGGGAGACCTCAGTACCTGAAAGGGCTAAAGGAAAGCTGTGGGGGGAGTTTTTAATAAGGCTGTGTAGTGATAGGACAAGGGTAAATGGCTTTAAACTGAAGAAGGGGAGATTTATATTAGATATTAGGAAGAAATTTTTCACTCTGAGGGTGGTGAGACACTGGCAAAAGTTGCTCAGAGAAGTCATGAATGCCTCAATCCTGGAAGGGTTCAAGGCCAGGTTGGATGGAGCTTGGAGCAACACTAGTGGGGGGTGTCCCCTCCAGTATCACAGGGCTTGGGACTCAATGACCTTTAAGGTCCCGTCCAGACCCAACCATTCAAGATTCTATGATATATTGGATATCAATAGACACCAAACTAAGCTCTGGATCCCTACCATCTGTAATGGCAACTCTGCATTTTCCTCATAAGCATATACCTACACACACATAAACACCAAGGTATGTGCATTTTAATCTCTGAGCCAAGGTTTTTTTTGTTCCATAGATCACAAGAAATACACCTTTGCTGCTCATGTTACTGCTTCTGATATTATTTCCCTACACAGTACTTACAAGCATATGACAGGCTGGATCCCAGCCTGGTGGAGATTTCTCATTGATGTTAATAGGATCAGGAATACAGTCTACACAAAGATCAAATATAAGCTTCTTACCTCAGCACTTAGAAGCAAAATAGTATTAGGCACTTTAGAAATGCAAATAAATTCTATATTGATAGAATGTCAAGAAAACAATAGGAAAAATAAGATAGTTTTGTTACCTGTTGTTTTGAATTTTTAGGAGACATCGCACGATCACCAGAAAAATAATAGCAATTAATCACATCTAAAATACATGCTTAGATTTTTTTCAGAATCTACTCTTTAACATAAGAACAATAGGTTTTTCTTCCTCAAAACAAACATAAAATGCTATCTAGTGTTGGCTCTTTGCTACTGCAGTCTCACATAACTGAAATAAACAAAATAAGCTGAGAAACATTAAGGTGCATGGACCAGCTTGCAGGGCAGTACCAAACACTCAGGATTCAGGACCCTTGTCCAGGTTTAGTGTCTGTTCTGAATTTCAAAGACCATACAGAGCTTGACTCACTCAATTCCCACCTTCCAGAGGGAAACTGGAGAGAAGAAAGACCAGGGAGAGAAGATGGGGAATGAAAGGTGTAACCAGCTGCTGACCCAGGCACCAGTGCTGGCTTGGCTGTGCTCTCTCTTCTGGCCAAACACAGCACAGGATTACCTCTAGATAGGAAATATAAGTTATTTTTGATGCAATATAAGTTATTTTTCACTCTGTGCATTATAACATTACATAAACTGTTAATATTAAAATTTTGAAATATTTATTTAACGATATCTGTATGTCAAGCTGAAGGGAAGGAAGGAATTGCAACAGCCTGAAAATCCCCAGGTTTCAGTTTGATCCTTAATACTTATCTTATGTGTTAGTTAAAAAATAAAAATATGCATTTGTGTTTTCCATTCTGATGGCCGAGTTAAAGATTAGATCTTAGCTCCACAGCCATTTTTGCAAGAGAACTCCTCTACAATGATGTTTTCTACTGGCAGCTTTTCTGTCCATCAGCCAGGCATGATGACACCTCAGCACGTTGAAAAACATCTTCCTTAAATTGCCATCAGCCTCCTCTAAAACAGATCAAAACACCTCAGCTTCCCCCAGGTGATATGTCTCAGAAATGTCACTTTTATCCTCAGCAGGTGACATCCCAACTAACAGTTTTCATGTCCTTCCAGGAGGAGGGAGCAGAGGGAAGAGGGAGAGGAGTTGATGGCAGCCATTAGGATGAGTGCTGACATGATGATTTTGCTTTTGGAGGCCAAATTTTCCCTTGCTGATTCTATGAGACACATCATATAGCTCTGCCTGGGGTACATATAGCCAGCACCACTGTCTGTGAACAGTCCACACAATGGCTCACAAGAGTTGGGCTTCTTGCCATACAGACCATCAGCTCAAGCTTTGGCCATAACATTTTTTCTATATGATTTTAATGTGCCCTGTAGAGGATGTGTATTTATTTTTAGTCAGACCAGTGCTAGTAAAAGCTCAGAAGTAGTTTTCTTCTGAAATCCATGCACAGTTTTCTTCCTGATGGAAGAAATAAGGCAGAACGAACTGTGCAAGACAGACATTGGCTGTGTTGCTCGTGTCAGACTGGAAAATTATTAAACAAATGGAAAATGATTGTCAGAAGAATATGATCAACTAAGCAAAAATGTGTTCTTACTAAGATTTTAAATCAGGTCTTGTACACTCTCACTGAGCCAAACATGTCCTGTTTTCAGCACTACACAGCCTTGGATCAGGCAGATTCCTACCGACAGCCCTGGAAGTTTGATGTGGTTTAATCACAGTGCTCATGGTAGAAAACTAAAACTTTTCACTTCCCAGTGTCCCTCCAAAGCTGGTCACAGGGTTTTCAAGTGCACGACAGCCTTCGTGCCAGGTTCCCAGGCTCTCAGAGATGCTGATCCTGCTGATAGGGTTGCACACTGTGCAGCTATTTTTTTTTACATGCCATTGGCAAAGGTTCCCAAAAATCATTTCACAACATACCAATATATTCCCAACAACTGACAAAGTAGAAAACAAGCTATTAGATCCACAGAGATGATCAGAGGACTGGAGCACCTCTCCTATGAAGACAGCCTGAGAGAGTTGGAGTGGTTCAGCCTGGAGAAGGGTCCAGGGAGACCTCAGAGCACCTTCCAGTACCTGAAGGGGCTATAGGAAAGCTGGAGAGGGACTTTTTACAAGACCATGGAGTGACAGAAAAAGAGGAAATGGTTTTACACTGAAAGAGGGTAGATTTACATTAGATGGAAGAAATTCTCCACTGTGAGGGTGGTGAGACACTGGAACAAGTTGCCCAGAGAAGCTGTGGATGCCTCATCCCCAGCAGTGTTGAAGGCCAGGTTGGATGGGGCTTGAAGCAACCTGGTCTTGTGGGAGATGTCCCTGCCCATGGCAGGGGGGTTGGAAGTAGATGATATTGATGGTCCCTTCCAAGCCAAACCATTCCATCAGTCTGATTCTATCCTGGCAGGAGCAGCAGCACAGCAAGGCCATTTGCCAGGCAACAGAAGCACAGGGACCAGCAGGGACCCCCAGAGCATCACATCACTCCAGGGCTGCTCAGCAGCATTCACCTTTCTCACCAGCCCCAGATTCTTGGTGCACAAAAATGCTTCATTCCTCAGAAAACACAAATGTATGCTGATAAGGGGAAAGATGAGATCTCTGAGGTCAGGACCCCTCTTCCATCCCAGAAATCAATAGGTGAAAGACAACAAGCTGATCGCAACAGAGAAAGTTTCCCATTCTGCAGCTGCAGGCTAGAAATCTTCAACATTTCTGGAGAATTCCAAAGGGTTTTTTTGGGGAGAGTCCCTGGCCAAAAGGAGGGGACACAGAAACAGGCAGCAGTAGCCTGCCAGGGGCATCATCAACACATGGTGTCCAACCTCTCACACTGCAGAGAATTAAAGATCTTGGTGTTCTGTGAGCACTGAGGCCACACCAGGCACAGCAGGCATGGACAGGATGCAGACCAGGCTGCAGCCATGATACTGGCATAGGAGTAGAAGGGAAAGATTTAACTGGGACTACCAGGATTTATTTTCTTCCCATGTGAAACCAGCAAGGAGGACGTTGCCAGATCTCATAATGTGATTTCACTGCTACTTGTTCCAGTTCCTGGGGTCATACTTATGGACAAATGTCAGCTACTGCTGCAAAAATGAGCTCCAAGACTTTGTCCCTGCAGGGAACAATCTTTTAAAATGTAACTCTGAAAGGCTGGAAAACCAAAAGCAAATAAAAATTGTTGTGCAAGCCATGTCATTTTTTTGTCTCAGTCTCCAATGGTGAGACCCATGACATTTTGACAAGGAGAGGAGGCACCATGAGACAAAAAGTCATGGGAGCTATGAGGGTTATCTGGGGAAGAAGAGAAGTGTGTTAGAAACCCTCATGGTGGGACCCCATTTTACAGCTCTGAAGATGTGCTCCCATGTCAAATAAAAAGGTGTATAGCACCAAGTGGTTACTTATCCTGTGAAAATACATATGATATTTACCTTCAAATGAAGAGCCAGAAGGGTGGAGTAACATGCCAAAGGGAAGGTGTTTTAAGATTTGGTTTTATTTCTCTTTACCCTCCTCTGATTTCAGTCATAGTAAATTTAACAAATTTCCCCAAATTGAGTCTGATTTGCCAATGACAGTAATTGAGTGATCTCCCTGTCCTTATCTCAGCCCACAAGCCTTTCATTATATTTTCTCTCCCCTCTCTAGCTTAGGAGAGGAGTGACAGAGTAGCTTGGTGGGCACTTGGGGTCCAGCCAGCATCAACCCACCACCCTTGGAAATGATGAGCCTCAGATCTGGCAGGAACTCAAGGAGGCAAACATGCCATGCTGCGTGCCATGGGCATGATCACAATGTGTTCTCCCTGTTCCTGCCTCCTCCCTGCCAGCTCCTCTCCTGGCCACCCATCCCAGCATCTGCTTCCAGTGCCCATCATCCTTTCCCAGGTGTCAGTCTCACTTTCTACTGGTTTTTGCCAGCCCGTGTTGTCTTCCCCATGTCCCAGCAATCCTTCAGGTCCCTCATCAGTGAAGTCCCGTTTTCTGGTGGGTCAGTGCAGCACATATACATTAATTCTGGTCCCCAGGGATAGAAATTCTTTGCAGAGGAAAATCACCTGGGCCATGCCTAGAATAGGCAAGCACTGATTTTTTTTAATTTCACTGAGATTTTTTTACTGGGCTTGTACCATGCACAGGGACTGATGCTGGTGCAGACACAGGTTTTACCTGTTTGATGCAGCTCCAATACTTCATCTACACCAGGACTTTTCCAGCTTAGATAGGTCAATTAAATATATCACATCTTTAATCAGTGTGGGTATGGTGGCAATCATTGGCCAAAGTGACCTGGAAAGAGCTTTTAAATTGCCCACCAAGAAGCTGAACCTTCCCTGCCAACATCTTCTAGTCCTTTCTCTGATTTTATGCATTTTCTCCCTTCATTTACTGTTCTCCTTCTCCTCTTTCGCTCTGGAAACATCCCCAAAGTTTGGCAGCAAAACTGCAGCCAAGCTTTGCTTTTCCTGCATTTCTGCCACCAGGGCAACTCATCCCATGTGGGTTGAAATAGAAGACTGAGACTTCATTGACACATGAAATGTCTTAAAGGAACAACCTCAAGAGCCTGTGGGAAGTGTCCTGCAGTCAAGAGCAAGAGCATCTATCTATTTTGAGGGCTGTTTAAACCCTTCCTTTGATAAAAAGAAGTTTAAAACCCAACCCTAAAACACCTTTTCACAAAGGTAACACAAACCGAGGTTGGTTCCTATCATCTTGATAGCAGAGCATTCTTCCAGTCCCTTTGACTTTGGGGTGATTCAGGTCATCTTTATGTGGGACTTGTGGATCTCACTCACAGCATTTTGAAGAAAAAGAAGAAAAAAGGCTTTGGGTCTGAAACAGCTATTCCTCAACCCAGGCTGTCACAGCAGGATGGTGCCATAGCATCCTGACACCTTAGTTTCACAAGTCACTTGTTTCCTGCTAGTTTCAGAGCATTTTAGCACCCTTCCCCCTTAGGGAGATATTCCTTCTGACTGCTTTTTGGCTATATAACTGGGTTTCTAAGCTTGTCACTGACACACTGCATTGAGGCAGAACTGGAAAATGAAGCGTGTAGTGGAAGAACATGTGCTACAAGGGTACAATCCTGCCCAGGTATTTTAACTTCTTATTGCCCATCAAATCTCTCATGGCTGAAAGGCACCAACTCAGTAGGTGCTCATAGCTCATGTCCCACTGCTCCTTGGGAGCAGAGCTTTTAATGGAAAAATCCTTCTAATAAAAAAAAAAAAAAAAAAAAAAAAAAACAAACAAAAAAAAAAAACCACAACCAAAACTTGGGAAAGCAGCTATTTACTGAAAGAGAATGAGTCACTGTGTTTACTCTGCAGTCTGAGATATGAAAGACAAGAAGCCACAAAAGGTCACAGAGGAGTTGTCTCTTTGCCACTTATTTTGTTTGTTCCTCTGACAAAATCATAGCCATCTGCAGTACAAGCTATGAAGCACTGGTGGCCAAAAGATTTCAAAAGGACATATGAAGAGTGCCAAATGCTCTTAATAAAAAAGCAAGTGAACAAGAGGAGTCACACAGCTCTTTGTGTAGCCTTTACTCCACCGTTAAGTGCATCAGTTTATAGTAATTATGGAAAAGCCACTGATTGTATTATAAATGTAATGACATTAAGCAGGACTGTCACTGTATTTGTAGCAACAGTTGTGAAATTAATTTTTTTCTTCATTAAGGAGATCCTTATTTGCATGATTAAAATGTCAGCCCAGATAAATGCATGTGCTGGAGAATGAATCACTGAGGAAAAATGCCACCTGACAAGCCTGCCGAATAGGACAAATAAACAAGCAGCAAGGAGCAGCTCAAAACTTGACCCAGGTCCCAGTGGGATCCATTCCATCATCCTCAGGATTTGCAACAGGCTCCAAGTGAGAACCAAGGTGAGGAGGCTCAGCCGAGCAACAGCCCAAATCCTTGGGATTTTTGCTTTGGCCAAGCTCAGACATTTTGGAAGGGAAATCTACAGCCTAATAAATACAGAGTGTCTCCATTGGGGTTTAGAGGTTACAAAAATCCTGCTCCCATGAAAGAGGACAAAATATATGCAATCCAAACTTACTTGTTGGCTACTATTTGGTAAATCCAAAGCCCAGCCATGACCCCTCTAATGTGACTGAAGCTCATCAACTCCACCTGCTACTGTGAATCAAGAATATTTCCTATTTACTTTCAAGCTTCACTCAAATCCTTGTTAAAGCAGATGAATCCACTCCAAGAAAACATTCAAAAAGGCTCTGAGGCTGACTTACAGCTGTCCCTGAAAGTGCTGGATCCCATATAACAAAACTGAGAATAACAGAGTGAAGAGCACCAAACTGTTTTCTTTTTTGACCAAAGTGAAGAAGAGAAGCTGAAAACGTAGTATGGTGTCCTGGAGACTGCAGGTTTTACCTGTTTTAAAAAGGTCCCGATCCTGCAAAACTATCTTCATAGATAATTAGAGCAAAGAGAAAAAAAAAGTTACTCTGATTTACTCCTTTTAAAGCACACGGAGAACTTTATCTGTTTTTCATGGTGAATTTCTTTATTTGGATTTTTTTTGCATTTTCTAAAATGCAACAAAAGAATTTTGATACTTCTCACAAACTCCAACAAAATTGCTGCATTTTGATGCAGTGAAAAATTCTAATTTGATGTGATATTTTGTTTCATATCATTTAAGAGCTTCAAGAAGCTTTGGTGAAAAGTCCTTTAAAAAAAGCAGAGCACTTCCCTCTGGAAAGGTAAAAAAAAAAAAAAAGAAAAGTCTTCAGATGTGGTGCAAGGCTGTGTCCTTGAGAAGCCATGGGAGCAGTCGAAAGGAAAATTCCTTAAACCAATACATTTCTGGGAAATTCTATTTGAGAATTAGCACTTTCTAGAAAATGACTTGCCAGACAGCTTCTGACCAGCTCAGCACCAGCACCACCACACCCGTGCTGGGGAGCAGAGGTGCCCTGCTCCCAGGCAGGCAGCACCCAGGCCAGGAGGGCTCCTGCTCCCCAGCCCCCCATAGCAGAAGAGGCAGGACAGGCAGCTGCCAGGTCATGATGAGCTGCCAGTTTATCACAGCTGAACTGAAGAGACACAAGCATGCTGGGAAGCTGCATTAGCCTCTTCATCTTCCTGAGCAGATCAACACGCTGGCATAAAATCTTTCTGCTGACTTTCATCAGAGCAGAATATGCTCATCAATACTCTTCTAGATGACGTTTGCCTTGAAAGAGAATGTGCTCCAAAGGTTTTTTAGAACAGAGAGGGGTTTTTTTCATGACTCCAGTGAATCAAGTCTCTGTGTGTTAGAAAAAATGCTGTGGTTATTTCTAATGCAGCTACACTCAGTCAAGTGTGAACTATGCCAGGCAAGTCATCTGAATCAGATATTTCTTAACATTTCAAAAATAAACTGTCTATTCTTATAAGTGAGGAAAGAATTGGCAGTTTCAGTTCCTGAATGCTCATTTGCATGCACCAATTGTTTATAAAAAGGTGCACTTCAGACCACCACTGGTGGGATAGAATAAAAATATGGCAGAAGGCTCTAACCAGGAGACACAGAGCACTGTTTATAGCTCAGCTCTTCCAGCAGATGTTTTAATGCAGTAATGGCCAGCACACCAAAGGGTTTGGTCACTGAACTGGTGAAAAAAGGGGTGAAACCTCTTTTTCAAAGGGGACTGTTTATAGCTATTGTTCAGGTGGACATGGTGCTCTTCCCTTGCACCCCAATTTTCAACCATGAGGCCCAGCAGCTGTGTCCTTCTGCACTGTGAGAGCTTGGCTGTCACAAAGTCATGTATAAACCTTCCAGGGAGGGTCATCTACAAGGAGAAAATGCAGCAGACACAGCAGAACTGCTGCAAATGGTTCAGCAGCACCGCAAGGGAGTGTCCTGCACCACACAGAGCCCAGGCTACAGGAGCAGAACACTGTGGGGACTCAGAGGACCAAACAATGGGCAAGGATGACACCCTACGTGCAGGTTGTCACGAGGATGACAAGTAATAGATGGACTGGGAGGAGTCAAGCATTTTGCCAGCCATGGTGCTCAGTCTTGCAGGCACCACGATGATTCAGGGTCAGAACAAAGACAATGGTTCTTCACTTACCAAGATAATGAAGTGCTTGGCCTCGCTAGGCTTCTATGAACCTCAGTTTGCAGCAAGAGGAGGGGACAGAGAACACAAAGGGGTTGTAAAACAAAGATTAATGTGGCTTTATCCAAGGCCTTTATCTGGCATGACTTCTGATGTCACCCTTGTTTCCATGAGAACTGGGTAGAGAAAGCCTTCCATCAACTTGCAGCCCAGGAGCTGTACAGAGAAAACCTGGCTCAGCTCAGCACCCTTGTGGGTCATGGAGAGTTCCCTGTGATTTCAAGAAGCCTTTAGATAGGACCTTGTGCTTAGGCAGGTGTAGTTGAGGCAAAGCAAGGTAAGAAAAAGCACAGGGAAAACAATGATCCTTTTTGCCAGACCTTTGGGGTTTTGTATTGAATGGTACACATGTGCAGCTGATGGTGGACACTGCAGCCCTGCTCCCCTGTCATCCAGAGCATGGCACTGCACCAGGTCTCCCAGCCACTGCACCAAGGGCCTCTTCCACAGAACCCTGTGTATGTGGTTGGCATTGGGCCAGCACAAGGAGGGAGAGGAGGAAAGACAGAAGGAGGAAGTCCAGGTCTCATCTCCTGATGGAGTCACCACAACACGGAGCATTAGGAAAGCCTCCTTGGGCCAGGAATTTGATATAGAGCAAATCCCTCCCTCACACATAGGCGAAGCAGAGAGGCTCTTGCTCTGGATCAGCTCCTTAGACACTGGCAAGATCTTGGCTGTGGAGCTAAGCAGTCTCCTCCAGGAAGAAGATTCCAGGGATCCAGGGGAGCTGTTGCCTCAGCAGGAATGTTAACTGTGTGTTGGCTCCACAAGAAATGGATTGCACTGGTTTTTGCTGGGGTTTTGACTGAAGTTCTGCAGTGGGGTTATCATAGCTTAAGTGGAACCAGCCCAACCTACCATGTCCCAAATTGATGAACAAGAGGGTTTTGTCACCTCTCTTCTGTCATCTCCTGCAGTACCATGGCTTTTCACCTTGAACTCCTGCTGGGTTCACGTCTCAGCCCTGCTGCTGCTGCACAGACTGCTGCTGCAGCCACTGTATGCTGAAGAAAAGCTTATAACTCTGCAGGAAATAAAACCAGCTCCAGATGTGAACTTCAGCAGCACTGGACTTGATGTAACCCACAGGGCCTGTGGATGAGTCTACCCTTGACCTACCAAAGCGAGCTGCCCTCAGCTAAATCAGATTGCAAAACTCACCACAGAATACAAGGGGGAAAGGTCCCGAGGCTCATGAGAGCCTACAGACAATATGAGGTCCACAAGAGGCTTGCTCTCCCCTCCCTCAGTCTTTCCCCGTGGAATTTCACTCCTGGCTTCTGCTCTTGACTCTGGGGTACCCTGCCAACCATAACATCTGAATCCTCTGGAGAATGCCCCATGGCTCCACTTGGCATCCCAGGCTTGCCTGCTGGAGACAGACATGAGCTCATCCTCCTCTTCCACATTCCTAATGAGTTTCTGCTAGCCACAGACCAGTCTGCATCACCCCCCACCAGGATGACTCTCACCAGCACCCAGGTAACTGCTCTGCACTGGCAGAGGACCCCAGTCCAGATCCTGGATATACATTTAACCACCACCATATACTTTTGCCCTGAATATTATGGAGTATTTCAATACATGAGTTTTGATACTATCTTCTACTGCTGTCATACAAAGAAGGAGAAAACCCAGCAAATCCTTATTACTTATTGGTTTTCATCTAGCTTCAAATCAATTTGTATTACAGTAGGCTGGACGTGTATTTAATTCTTGCATCCTTCCTGACACCAGGGAGATGGAGGGGGTTTCATTATTATTGTGGCATTTATGCTGAAAAGTTGTGCAGAAACTTTGCAAAGGCAACAAGAATGATAGAGGGATATGTAGGCAGTTAGATTATGCAAAAGAAAGCAACAGTACACAATAAAAAACAACTGGTTGAACTGCACAACATAAGATATCACAAGATATCATGCAAGACAAAGGTATAATTAAAACACTCTTAAGTAGCAAGCTATTACCGGTGCCAGCCCTGCGGCTCTGGGAGGATGGGCCCAAACCATGAAATTATCTGTAAAACTCCAGTGAACTTTGTAAGAATCCATAAAGCAACAGCAGCTTCTCTCCCAGGTGTATCTCTGCTGCCTGGACTCCCTGGAAAGCCCATACTTCATCTGCATCCACTATTCCTCTGGGTCCCCATCAAATGCCTTTTTTGCATTCAAACTGTGAATTTTGCAATCACGGTCTTCTTCCTCCACTGTTGACACAATACAAGGCACATGATCTTGTTTTCTAAAACTAGTTATCCTAGGGGGATAAAAAACCTGTAATAAAATAAAAGCTTTCCTTGACCTTACTGTATAGTTGGATTGACCCTTAATCGCTAAAAGTTCTATGTTTCTCTAAAGACAAAAAAAATATGAAGAAAAGCCACTGGACTGGGAAGGCTGGCAAAGCTATCTACCACCTGCAGAAATTCAACTGGGTCTCCAGCAGATAGCAATGGCAGACAATACCTTGATTGTCTTCATTTTTCTCTCCTTTACACAATGGAATACCTTTTTCACTTAGAACCTGAGTCCCCATTAGTGTGACTGAGGAAATGTTTTCCGGGGACCCTGCTCCAGTGAAACACTGGAACTAATCTTTTTGGGGTATTTGTGGTAAAAGTCAACATCATCTTGAAACTTTAGAACAGAATGATTCCCTCTGGTCCTTAAAATAATACTTCTCCTCCTTCAACTAGGAAAAGTGCTTGTAAAGCATGCAGTGCAAGCACAAGCAGTTGCGGAGGTCAGGCTCATGGTGGCTGCCTACTTTTTTGTAAAATCACTTGATTTTGGACTCTTAAAGTGCATTGATCTCAGAACACAATGCAAGGACATCTGTCATCATATGACAGATGTATGGGGGCTGTAAGGTTTGGGAGGAAGGAAGGCCCTACAGGAACAACTTTTTGATTTTCCATTTGAAGAACAACCTTTCTGCACCTCGTGCTGGGATTGATTCACACAAGTCTGCTCTGGAAATAAATGTCACTGCTGGAAGAATGTCTACATGCTCCACAGACTTTGGTGGGGATTCAGCACAGCACTGCTCTGTCTGCTTCTCACAGGCAGAGAGCTGTCTCCTCCACTCACATACCCTTTGGGTTTTTTTCTTTTTGTTATTGTGAATTTCAGGGATTTTAGACCACTTAGGTCTTTCTGCTTACATAAAAAGGAAAACAGCTGCCTAAAGGTAACACTGGCCCATGAGTTCCTAGGTTGTCACCTTCTTTGTAAGTAAATTAGTGGCCTCATCTTCACAGACACTGATGCTATAACATGATGCTCCTTCAGCTGGTTGCAGACCCCAGCGTCCCCAGGCCTGGAGCAGAGCTCATTGATGTTTGCAATCTTAGAGCAAGGGTAGCTACTTTCAAAGTGACTAGCTTTTCTTTTTTAATTTATGCCTCTAATTTGCTATCTAAATGAAAGCTTCTCCCCTGAGTACCTTTTTTTTTTCTACAGTCAAAGGCCAATATTTGGGGGCACTTGTTTCCAAACCAAGCCGATAAAGTCAGAGTGACACTGTTATAATTGCATGAGTTTGCATTATGCAGACTTGATTCCCTTTGTGTCCTCCTCTGGATGATGATGATAATGAAGAATATGCTGCTGTAGTATATCCTAAAATTCAGTTTCCTGTTTTGGAAACTCACGTCTCACATATTCCCTTTTGGTAAATGTCCGTGCTCTGGGGAACTGCTCCCTTGCCCATGTGCTAATGAGTACTTCCTATCATTAGACCCAGGAATCATTACTGTCTAATCATAACTGGTTATAAAGCAATTAACAGGGGGAAAAAAGCTCTTATAAGAAGAATACTGATGGTGTTCGGCAGCAGGTCCCACTTTCCAGCTGCCATCTGACATGGAACTTCTCAGGGGAAATATCCAAAGCCTGCCCTGTTCCCAAGCCTGTTTCCCAGTCTGGACAAGGCTTGGGGACTCCCCTCACCCCCATGCACATGTGATGGGCAATGCATGGGACAGGCTGGATCAGCACATGAATGAGCCACACGCTGGCCAGAACTACCCATACTGATCTCATTATTTCACTGTCTCTGTTTCTCCTGCTCAGAGACATATGACTGTATTTAGGTTGTTTGCTCCTTTTGAAGGAACTGTTGCTGGAGAACCACGATGAGAAACCTCTAGAGCTGGAAGCACATCCATGTGGGAATGGCAATTGGCAGCCACCAGCACCAGACACTTACCCCACATTCCCTTAAACCAAAAGGAGCTTAGCTACACAGTGAAGGGATGCCATGGAACAGTTCAGTTTCCTCCAAAGTAAAACATAATCCAGATGGCTGTGATGCAAAGGGACCCTGAGGTGGGCAGCTCAGCACTCAGACCCTGTTGCACTGAACATCAGCTGAGATTTTATCCTCACTTTCAGGTTTCAAAGCTGTTAGAAGGATAATGGCAGAACTGAAGGTTTTATTCTTTTTTTGTTTTCTTGCATTCCAGTGTTTTAATGCTGACACTACATCTGGGAAATACAATTAATAAAAAAATGAGCTGAACCCTGTATCCCAGAGATAAAGGGAACGAGTAGTCCTCATGAAGCCTCACTGTACTATTGAGTATTTTATATCAGCCATGCATTTATTCTTACAGAAATTCCCTCAGATTAGGGTATTTGTTTACATGCATCTGACTGATAAGGCACAGATAATCAGAATGATATTGGATGTTGGATCCCAGCTCACTGCTCATCTTCACTAGAATCATTGGGAGCAGGCTGTGGGCCAGTTCTAACCAGAGCAGTTCTCAAGGCTTCTCTGGACAGAAATCATCAGATATGGCACAGTCAGGGAAACAGGATTTCAAGTGACTTGCTCTAGGTCAGAACAAAGAAGTTATGAGAAAATTGGACTTGAACCCCGGACAATGTCTGTTCTGCATGTACACCTCCACTAGGCAAACATCTTTCCTTCAGCCAGGGTGAAGGCATGAAACCAGTACTGGATTCAAACTACCTTGTGGTTCAAGCAAACTTCATGCACTTAACTAGAAACCATCTCAGTCTGAGCCCCTGCCCCGGTGGCTCTCAAAGAACATGGGTTTAATACATACAGGACACATGGCCTGATTCATCCTTCCTCCCTGACCTACATACTCATTTCTACCAGAGTGGTGTGGAAACAAAACACTTTTGGTGTATTCATTGGGGAGCACAGTGCTGCCTCCTTGCCCAGCTCTAACCAGTGCTGGATGCCACCAGGCAGGGTGAGGCCATGTGCAAACAGGTATCCAAATCCACCCTCCTGCCCCACAGCTGTTGGTCTAAGCTGCTTTCCTGGGCTTGAAGTCAAAATGCCAGTGTTTCAAAGAGGAAAGCAAAGGAGCAGCTTAAAGCCATAAAATAAATACATCACAGCAAAAAGACTGACTAGCAGAGGGCCCTGCACTGGAGGAATAGCAGTGCTGGAGGGCAGGACTGAAAGCCATTAGCAGAGCTTTGTGAGGATCCACAAGTACTCACATCACATATGACATTGTCAAGGCTTTCAGCCTGTCTCTGTAATGAGGGTTAAATTGCTCCTATAGGCTATATCTACACTGAGTATTTTCTGAAATCTCACTAGCCTCCACCAGCACCAGCTGTACTGGTACTCTGCTGCTACTCCTGCTTGAGTAAGGTTATACAAGACCAGTAAAAAATGTCAGTCAAAACAACATTCATCTATGATGATCAGAGAAGCCAAGGCTTGTAGGAAGATGTAATGCCTAATTGATGGTAATTAGATGTTAATTAGATGTAAACGCTAGTTTGAGTTCAATAAAACTCATAATTTTTATTAGCTATTCCTGAAAAAAAATAACTGAGGAAGGATAAAAGCTGTAGGAGACAAAAAATCGGCAATGAAACCTAATAGACAAGTGACTCAAAGCTTAGCCTCTGTATAAACAGGCTGAAGTGAAGACTATTGCTCTCTGTCTACTCTAGGCAACCAATCAGAAGAAAAAAGACTTTTGGAAGAGGTAAGAGAAGGTGAGAACTTTGTTGAAGAAAGCAGTCACCATACCAAGCACAGGCAGTGTGGGGGTGACATTATGAATGAAGAAGCTGCTCCCGCAAAGTACCGAACATCCCTCAAGTCCTGCTCTAATGCAGCAAGCCTGGCATCTCACAGCCAGACCCTGAGAAATGAGTGGAGAGCTCCCTGATTTATCAATAGGCTGGAAGACAGGGCACAAAGCCAAGTGATTGTAAGCAGACAGCCCTGCAGCAGCTGCCAAGATGCTAAATCACAGGCAGAATCCAGGCAGGGTGTATACGTGGAGAGGAGATTTATCAATGCCAGTGGCTGGCAGCATTGTTTATTAATCCAGTCCTCTAAGAGTATTAGAGGCTGCCACGTTGCACAAGCACTCCCGTGGTGCTGCTGTTTCAGTGGTGAGACAGCTCTGCAAAGCACAACATCTCACTTCATACACACAAAACAGCAACGGTGGCTGGCAGCAGCAGGGAGGTAGGAAAGCCTCACTTTTGGCACATTGCTCTCATCAGAAGCTGTAAGGGTTCTCTGGCCATAATTACCTATAAGGTGATAGTGTAACTCACTCTCTGCCTTTTTAGCTGATTGCTGCTGGCTTTTTTTAAGTGTCCTTGAAAACACACCCCATTCAGTCTCCAGCCATTCCCCAAACTGAAAAAGTGCGCTGTAACATTCTTCTTCTAAGCCCTTGCTCTGCATATGCCTTAGGATGACTAAAAAATTGTAGTTTTACTACATAAGGAGTAAAATTCATGCAAGTTACATCTTTTTGACCATACTGAACATGCTGCAGCATTGGCAGCACTGCACTGCTGAAGCAGGGTACGTGGGACTGCCAGTGACTATGTTGGAGTACAAGTTATCACTACACTAAAATGAAATTTAAAATAGGGTTGCTCTAGCAAATGTCATGCCAAGTAATTTGACATTGGAAAATACGTTCTAAATGGTATCCTGGCCCCTCCTCTTTATATCTGAAATCCTCTTTCTAACATATTTTTCACCCTGGTTGAACAGGGTCAGAGATGGCATCTGCCTTGGGTGAGCAGCACCCTCCCTCTGGGAGCAAACCCTGCTGCTGGGGACACATGACTGCTTCTGCCAAGAGGATGAGAGTCAGTGGAATTTTGCTGAAAATATCACATTTCCTGTCAAAAGATACACTTCCTCAGTGATTTTCACTTCTCCTGAACTTCTGCATAACTTGATTTTTTTCTACAGTTGGCCAGAGAGCTTGCCTGGAAGATTAACTCTCTCTACCTCCTAACCAAATGTATGAGCTAAATGTTTATGACTTAATGTCAGCCCAAATGCATGGGGACTCGTGGTTTTAACAGGTGAGCTGCAATGAATTCTAACAAATTACCTACAACACTTCTTCTAGTGGCCTTCTATATTCTTTAAAGGAAATAATGAGAAATAAAATAGTCTCAGAGCTAACAAATCAACAAGGAATTGAAACTCTGCCAGTTCTGAGTCTGCATGTGCAGACACCAGCACCTTCTGCCTGCATCCATGTGACTGAAAGAAGCTGTGTCCCTGGCTTGAGGGCTTTGCATTTTTAAATGCCTGTGATGGATGGAGACAGGGTGCCAACAAAAACAGGAGTGCAAGGGACTGAGGTGAACTTTGTGATGTATCAGGAACACAGGCATGTCTTTAGGCTTCTCACTGGTTTAAAAAACCTTAAGCAACATGGACAACAGCTACAGCTGTGCTGGAACCTTGACTTTGATCCCAGCAGAAATCTGCTGCACCAATAACATTTTTGAAAGTTTGTCTAAGCATTTTCTTGTTTTTTATCTAGCTTCTGCAAGAGGTCATGGCTTACAGCTTGGAACAGAGAGCTAGGAGTAAAGACATCCAGGGTCTATTCCTATCTGGGGAAGTGACAGGACAAGTGGCTCTGGGCCACTGGCTGCAGCCCTTCTGCCCAACTTCTGTAACTTTCAAATGGGGAAAAAAATACTTGCTGCTCAGGGATGATGCAAGACCTAATTAGATGTTTGCAAGGAGCTCACTGCCCCTCCAATGAAATGTGTGAGAGAAATGAAGGGTATTATCATACGGGTAAGGAGCTCTCACAAGACAGGGACTCTTTTGTTCAAAGAGCCAGGCTTTTTCAGCAGCAGCCAGGTTCCAGAAGTTTATTAGAGAAAAGTGAGTATTGCTCATTTCTGTGTAACTGAGACTATATTGCTTTATATTAGGAGGATTTATCTGCAATGTATTGAAGTCTTTGGGGTCTTAACCTTCAGAAAAAAACCTAATACCTAGGTTTTTTATGAAAATGATCTTTAGCTATCTTATGAACTGTTTATCTTAAGGCTGCACAATGACTGATTATAAAAGTCTAGTGTTATTTAAAAGACTGCTGAACCTCAAGTGAGTAGATGAATGTTGAAAAGATATGAGAGACATCAGAGATGATTCTGTTCCACTCGTGTCTATTTCTCTTAAGAAGAACAAGACTGTAATTGTCTTGTAACCTATTATTGGGATACACAGAAGCAATTGCTATATGTATACAGAAAGATCAGCAAATATTTCCACTGGTAACCACAAGTCACACCAGAAACATGTTACTATCATACTGTATCTCCATTTCATTCCCCACAAGAAACTTAGTTAACAATGAACTTCAGCAACAGTGTAAGGAAACCAAAGTGGAATATAATTTTTTAGCCATCCTTACAAGTAGGCTGAAACAAAAAATGAGGTGACAAAAAGCAACTGAAACTTTGCAGGTTGTTTTCTAGTAGAATAATATACGCAGACTTAAGTGATTATAGGTTTTGCAGCCACATGTGTGAAAGGTGGAGCTGTGCCTGGGGAGGAATGGCTCCCTGTGCACTAGAGGTGGAGCAATCAGCCCAACCCTCTGTTTTCAGCTGCTGAGAAAAAAGATAAACATTGTCTTCCCTTCTCCCACCCTCACATTGCCAGCTGCACCATCAGCTTAGGGCAAAAGCTCTAACAGCTCCAGAGCTTTGGGTTAGAGCCCCATGTGCACACAGTTCAGGCCAGGAGACAGCTGCCCTTGAAACTCTGTGGGTGGTGGTAAATGGCTCAGAGTCACTCCCTGCTCTCTTTCTCTCACACAAAGTACATTTTCCTTTTTTTTTGCTGCCTTCACCAATGATGGTAGGAAATACCAATGGATTTTCTGTTGCTATATCATGTTCCCATGTATACCCTACCAGGTATATGGGTAACCCCATGTATACCCTACCTGCAGCATCCCTACAGTCTAACAGTCCAAAGTGTCAATGGCAAGAAGAGTGCTAATGTATAATATTTATATATATTATATATATATTAACTTCATATTGCCACAGTGCTATGCTATCCACCAAGCCAGCAATGTCTTGCATCTCTCCTGCAGCACCTTGCATCACCAGACTGCACTGAGCTGTCCCATCTCCCTCTCCCTCCCAACTGGCAGTGGCTTCCACTGCTGTGGCCATGGAGAGGAGAAGGGCTGAAAAACACTGTCTCACCTGATTTCCTCCATGGACAGAGCACCTCTGTCTCCCAAAAAAAGTGTTGGTTCAGAACACAGTGTCTGTGAGGCCTTTGGCTACACCAGCTGGGAATGGGAGGGAGTCCCCAGCTCCGAAGTGACAACCTCAGGGAGGGAGGAAGGTTGTGAGCAGAGCCATAACATCTTGTACTGCAGCAGCCAACAGGCAGAGAAGTCCCCCAGGCACAGGTCTCAGCCTGCCAGTGAGGTCTGCTGAAGCTCAAAAGAGAGGCAGGGAGAAGGAAAGGAACTCAGGAGGTTTGTATGGGAGGCTCTTGTGGCTATCAGTAGACAACTTTAATTCTTGCACCCTGCGACAATGCCCAATTAACAGTCACTGCCAGTGCAGAATGGGAAAAAGCTAAATTCTTTCTCCTCTGAAGTGTCAAGAGAAGCAGAAGAGCTTTGTAACTGCTCACAGCCAGATTGCTTCACAAGGAACTCTAGGCAGTTATGAAATAGGTTTGAACCAGTGTTCCACATGCATTAATGAGAGGTAAATCAGAACGACAGCACCAGACTCCTCATCACCAGGTTAGCTTAGCTTGCAATTAGAAACAGACATTGCAACAAAGTGCTTCCCTTTCCACTGTTTATTTCCAGCCGTTTCACTGTTTGTCATAACTAATACCTTTCTCAGCTCTTCCAAGCCATATAATCACTCCAGCAAAAAGCTTAACAGGAGGCCAATTTTGACTTGACATTTTAGAAGAGCTCATTTGTGATCTTCCCTATTTCTTGTGTGTGTATAACTAAACTCAGCACCCTCAGTCTGACTGCAGTCCCCTAGCCACATAAAAAGCACACCAGGTAGAGGGACAGCTTGCCTGGATTATTCCTTTAAGTCTTCTTCTGGAAGGAGAGGTTTAAGTCACCTTTATGTGATGGTAAAACAATGTAGATAACACTTATCATTATCTTGGTGAGTTTTATGAGTTCAAGATGAAAAGTTGTGGATCTCATTCCTATTTTCCTACTTCAGCTACTGGGAAGTGCTTTGATTTCAGCAAAACTAAGACAGCAGCATCTATTTAGTATAGCAGACAATACAGCACAACTCTATTCAGATACTTAAATTACAGGTAAACATGTTTAAAATCAGGTCACTGTCATGGGATCTACAACAGATTAGCATAGGTTTAAGCATAGAACTGGAGATTAAGCTAAAGGCCTCAGGATCCTTCTTTCTAGACTCTATATCTGTTGTATATGTCTATAGCTACTCTCAGGCTGGTAGGCAAGATGAAAGTAGCCTACATAGCCAAAAAAGATGTCTCTCTTTTGCCAGCAGTTACTGCCAACACTTAAGCAGTCAAGTATTGGGTAATCACTATGAGTCTGATGATGGTCTGGCATCCCTCTGCCTGGAAAACAGAGAAGTCAGCATCTGAGCAGAACAATTTCTGCTGTTACAAAAAAACCAAACCAAACCAAAACAAAACAAAAAAAAACCCAACCCAAATTATTTCCAAAGCACATCTCATAACTGATGTTGTACAGAAAAGGTTAGTAGGCGAAGACGAAAGAGATGAAGACATGAGAGCACTTATTTTACATCATTTTCCAACCTCCTACTCAAACTACTTTTAAAACTAAATGGCATTCATCCCTGGGGAACTTTCTTACTACATTCTAGATCTTGAGAAATACATATTTTCTATTATTAATAATTTTTACCTTTCCTTGAATTTCCACCCTCTGTTCTTCTTGCAGTAGTCATGTCCATACAATGTTTTCTCAGTGACTTTTTAATTAAAAATTAATTAATTTTTATTAAAATGAAACATTTTTGGGACAGTCTGGGACACCCATTGTCTTTCTTCTAATCTGATGTAGCTGTTTCTGATATTCAGAGGAGAATATGCTGAGTGCAGAAGACAGCCACCCCAGACCTTTGATTTCAAAGGTGTAACTAGCCCGGCATCTGACAGTGGCCACTGGGTTAACAGCAGCACAACCTTCCATGGTTTGCCCTCCAAAATATTTTTCCAGCTCCTAGTGACTTCATCTTTAGAAGTTCATGAGCAGAAATGTTGTCTTCATATTTAGTATAGTTATTTGAAATATATATTTATTTTCTTATATATATTTATTTATATATATGTATGCTAGTTACTTGTTTTAGCCCTGTTAAGTCCTGTAAACAACATACTCTTCTACATTGCAGATTTCAGATTCTGCAGCAGAAAACTAAAGCAAGTAATTTTATTACTGTAATGTAAGTGGAATGTCATCATCTGTGGTCCTGACAAGAACAGGACTGTGCTTAATTAGATTCAGATTTCAAAAAAAAAACCACTTATGTTTTTCAGGTTTGGATATTGGTGATTCAGTAGAAAGCTTCTTTCCCTGAGTCATTCGAAACGTTTCTTCTGCATGTGGATATTACTGAAGGTATCAACCTTAATACTGAATAAAACCCCAAAGTTTTCAGCATTTTTAGACTTTAAAAAAGAACTAATCCCAGCTGAGTATTTCTAGTCCTGGTTTCCTCAGCCTGCATGGCTGAAATCAGTTTATTGAAGGTCACTTAAAATACTCATTTTTTTTTGTCCTCAGTTGCCACATACACTTGCTCTATTGGACAATTGCCCTGTTCCATTCAAGAAGAAGCCATACAGAGCTGCACTTGGAACCAAATTGCTATGTTCACTAAGACCTCACCCCACAGTCAAGCTTATGACTTCAGTTCTGGCCCTAATTACTGAATGGATTGAACAAGCTAAGCACTCGAGCAACCTATGATTAAGATTACCTGAAAACACATCTGAGTCTTGCTATTAGAGGTGTGACCAAATTTGTTTTGAAAAAAAAAAAAACTAAAACAAAACTAAAGGAGAGCAACTCCTCCCCTGTCATCCAGTCTCACCTGACCTCTGCTGATCCGTCACACCCTTAAAATTTTCAGCTGAGTAAGATGAAACTACAGAGGAAACCATGAGTTATCTGTGATTCAGTACCAGGTTAATGGGATCAAAGAAGGATGTCCTTGTTCCTTTACCCGTGTGCTCTGCACAGCAGCTCCTCTCTTCCATCACTACACTGGCCATGCTTGCTGGTGAGCCTTGGAGTTGGTTCTCTTCATAGAAACCAGATCTGTAGGAGCCCATACTCTTGCTAGTGAGTGGTTGATGCAGGAGCTCCTGAGAGCCAGTGGGAAATGTTTGCTTAGCCAGGACTTGTGCTGTCACTCACCATGAATGCTCTGACTGCAATGGTGTCAGCACCCAGCCCAACAAAACCCTCTTGCTGTCATAGGCATCTGACTCTTGGAAAAAAATAGGTCATGACTGCCAGAAGCATGCACAGACAAATAACCAACTTCTGTATGTGTGGCAGAGCAGGGAAATATCCTAAAAGCCAGACTCTCATTCAGTGAGAGAAATAAGCCTGTTACCCCAGGATTCCAATAGCCACATTGAAGTCAATGTGAATATTGCCAATGACTTCAATGTGAAAAGGATGAAACTGGGACTTAGTTCTGCCAGGCATCAAGCACTCCTCTATGGTGCTGAGAGTGCTGGCTTTCCTGGAGAGGCTTAGGAGTTTGGAAGAGTCTGAAATAAAAACAAAACAAACAAGAAAAAATCAAACCAAAACAAAAACAAAACTCACACCTGGTAGTGCAAGTACTACCTGAAAATGAGAGACCTGAAAAGACATGGAGGCAATACATGAGCTGATTACTTTTCGCCTGCTTTCAACAGAAACATAAATTACTGGTTTGACTGATTACAAGACTGCAAGACCACAGTTAAAGATGAGATAGCACCCCAGTTCAGACTCTCTTTGGAATAATAAAAGATAAAGATACCAAGGTAAATATAATTTTTTTTATGTAACTAAACAAAACAAACCAGATTTTTTCTGTTGAAATAATTTTAATATAAAGTCTATTATTTAAACACCTAAACATTTAAAATTGAACAACCTGCAGTAAGGCCTAAACCTAACATATTCTATTAAGCTAAAGTAAATACAAATTATGGTCAAGGAGTCCATGTTTGTCACTGATGGTGAAAAAGAGAACCATTTTGTGGGGCCACCAGCAGGGAAACACATGGAACTAGAGCTTGCTGTAACTGCAACCACTTTTTTGAAATAGCATCTTTGCCTGCAAGCAGTGTACTCAGTCTACTCCAACTTAGTACTAACTTAATTAAACTAACTAGCTGCTAACTAGTTCATTTAAAGTTGGAAACTTCTATGTGCTGGTAGTTTAGGGAGCACAGAAAATTGTTTTCTCATCTTCAGCTAGCCAAGGGACTGACACCATAGGTCCCAGAGCATAATAAACTCAGCTTGATTCAGGGTAAGAGTGCAAAGAAGTGTTCTGTCTCTGCCCTGCTCAATCCTTTAGGAGCCTGACCACTGCAGCTCATTCTGCACAGCACCACTGGAGCCTGCAGAGCTACTGGGGGGGCCTCCACACAGCCGTGACACAGATCATCTGCTGCTGAACTAGAAGGAGCCATGGGTTTGACAGATATTCATGCAACACTCTGTTTGAATCAATACAGTCTGCTGGTCCGAAGTCAACATTTCACGTAGTAAATAAACTGAGGTCAGTGCAACCCCAGCCTGGTTAATCCCCAACCCAGACAAGCCATGCGTAGATAACTGAGAATTGATTTCCACATTGAAATAGTAGACAAATGACTGCAAACTGCCCATTCAATTTATAATCTACAAAGAAAAATACATGTTTTAATTATTATCAGTGATAATCTTTTTTTCTGGGATAAATATTTTTTTTTAGGGAAAAAAAAAAAAAAAAAACAAACCAAAAGATAATGAAGTGGTTTATTTAAGGCTTGGCTTCTTGCTTGCTGATTTGAAAAGCAAAGTGGGGCTATGAAGGCAGATAAAGAAGCCTGAGCTGTCTCTTGAACAGCACATCCAGTATAACTCAACACAGATTAGGGGTTGAACAGAGAGAAGTGAATTTAAACCAGCGTTGGATCCTCCTCCTTTCAGTCTTCTCAGGAGATGAAATAATGTCTGGTGGCATTATCAGATGCACTACAGGAGGAAAAGAAATAGGAAATAATTTTGAAAGAGCTATGGTTCAGGCAGCTTGGAAAAACAAACAAAACAAAACAAAACAAACAAACAAACAAATAAGCAAAAAGTGGTTACCAGCAGAAGAGATCACTTGCAACACTTATACCGTAGCTAATCCAGTCACAGATTAAAGTTTGCTGTATTTTCTCTTGCTCTTTAGTTATGTGTTAATATCTGCTCCATAAGACTGTGTGCCTAGGAAGGGGAGAAGTTTTATGCATTTTACTTTAGAATAAAGAACTAAATTTCTTTTTTTGTCCTCTTGAGCAGATGACTCAGTGGATCTGTTCCTGACAGCAGTCCAGAGCAGTATAAAGTTTTCTTTGCCCTCTTGATGTACTGTGCACTAAATTGTAAAAGAACCACAAGAGATAAGTTAAAACGGATTTTAGCTATTGGGAACAAATCTTTGTAAAATACCTGAACTAAAAATTTTCTACCTCAGTACAAATTCCATTTTTCCCAGAAAGTAAGACTGATCAACTGTGCAGCTGCAGGTTGGCACAAAACAGACTCATTCAGTTCAGTATCACTGTAGAAAAGAAGCCTTTACAGCAGTTTTGCTAAACATCATTACCTCAAGCCTATATCCAAATTATTTTACTTATGCTTGGTTTAAGCAGATGATCTCCTCATCAAGCCATTTCTCTAGGGCTAAGGACCAACTGTGCTTTCATTGGTCACACATATTCTCTCTTCTTCTTGCACTTCTGCCAGTCTTTTTTTTTTTTTTTTTTTTTAACCCTATGCTGAAGAGTAGCCTTTCAAAAGACTGAGTAAAGTTGTTTCATAGAATCATAGAATGGTTTGAGTTGGAAGGGACCTTAAAGATCATCTAGTTCCAAACTCTCTGCCCTGGGCAGGGACACCTTCCACCAGACCAGGTTGCTCCAAGCCCCATCCAACCTGGCCTTGAACACTTCCAGGGATGAGGATGTTTAATGGGCAATATTACACAAAATTATGTTTTTAATCACTCTTCAGCTGGTTTGTATCTGTTCCTGAAGAACAGTTTATTGCAAAAGCAATGACATGCTCCACTGCTTAGGAAGAATTAAGAGCCAAGCTACTATGTGAGTTTGCAGCTCATGAGGAGTATTTGCTGAGCCACCTTCTCCCAGTCCTTGTTCTCTTTAATCTCCTGGGAAAGGTACTGATGGACACACTTCATCTTCAACATGAAACAGCAGCAGGCTTCATTTCTGCAGGGAATCCAGATATGTTACAGAGCCAGCAACATTAAAGACATGCAAATAATTCTTACAGTATTTATTAATAACTATCTGTAAAATGTACAGTTGGTCTAGAGTAAAAATATTCATACCAGATCTAGTAAGTCTTTTAAAAAATTGTAAATTTCCTTTTTCATTCAACAGAATTTTTCATGAATGAATCTTTTGGAACAAACCCAGGTTTTTGCTTTTCCCATTGAAATTCATTGGTAAAGAATTTATTTCCTAATTCAAAGCAAAATGTCAATGACCCATGTCAGCAAATTAGGTCGTGGACTTTAAACATGCGCTTAAAAATATCAAGTTCAAATTTAACTTTTGCTTGTGGGGAAAGTCATTGGGCAGTTAGGTATTTCTGACTGGCTGCCAATCCAAATACCAGATATTCATGATGAAATTTCTCTTGTGAATGGACATGACTTGGCTTTAGCTGATCCAGGTAGGTGAGTAGGTACATGAAAGGACAGAATCATAGAATCTTTTGGAAAAGACCCTTGGGATCATTGAATCCAACCATCCTCCCTACTCTACAAACTTCTCCCTTAAACCATATCCCTCAACACCACATCTAAATGACCCTTAAACACATCCAGGGATGGTGACTCAGTCACCTCCCTGGGCAGCCTGTTCCTCAAACTAAATAGTCCCAGCTCCTCAATCATTTTTTGTAAGATTTATTCTCCAGGCCCTTCACCAGCTTCATTGCCCTCTTCTGCACTCCAGCACCTCGGTATCTCTCTTATATTGAGGTGCCCAAAACTGGACACAATACTCAAGATGTGGCTGAGCAAAGGGGGACAATCACCTCCCTTCTTCGGCTGGCCACACTATTTCTAATACAAGCCAGAATGCCATTGGCTTTCCTAGCCACCCAGGCACACTGCTGGCTCATATTCAGCTGCTTGTTAATTAGAACCCCCAGTTCCTTTTCTGCCTGGCAAGATCCATTCCTTCCCCAGCCTCGTGGAAGTTTCTCAGCTGCTTAAAGGAGTCTTCAGTAATATTGCAAGACCAAGCAGGAAGACAAATTCTGCTTGCCCAACTCAGAGAAGCATTAACTTATTAATTTAATGAGACACATATAGAACCCAGGTTAGAAAGCTTTGTCCAAATCTTCGGGCAAAACTAGATTTAAGTATTCAGAAAACACGATGATAGTGGGTTAAAGGTCTGATGGAGAGTGAGAAAGGGGATTCACACACACATCACCAGTGTCACCAGACACCCTGCCCAGAGAAGAGGCAAGACGTGAAGGAGGAACCAATTTCCATGGGTGGCTGCCAGAAGATGAGGATTAGGTGCCACTGTAGTATTACTACAGATTGTTTACACACAAGAAGCAGGAAAAACACTGTAGAGAAACAGGACTGGTAAAGAGATACTAATCTCAAAATCACAAGGAAGACTGTGCATATATATTTAGTATGCTAATCAATAGTGAGTTGGGGAAGGGAAGTGGTACCATTTTTAGCCCACTTTCTTGGTGAAAAAAAGATCTATTCAGCCTTGTTGCCTTGTCCAGTATTTGCTTTCCTGCTTAATCTATACCCTTAAAGTCACTGAATAATTTTGACCTGATTCTGCAACTAGATAAAAGTATTCAGCACAAACCTTGTGAAATGGCTTGGTGATGGACTGAGGTGAGGCATGATTTGAGAGCAGGAACACACAAGAGTCAGTGGTATGACTGACTTTAGCAGGCTCTGTCCCTCTCTAGATGCTGATTCCCCACAGCACTGGTAGGGATGGATGAGTAGTGGATTAGAAAGAGAAGAGACACAGGAGAAACCAGCAAGGCAATCACATCCCCATTCCACTTCACATCCACTAGCCTGCTGTGGGGACTGGCAATAGGAATAAATATGCAGGAGTAGGGATAGGGCTGACTACCCAATCTGAGCTACAAGTCTTGTAAAGGCAGACAAAAATCCATGACCTGCAGTGAAGGTTGAGGAGTGGATGGCTACACTATGGCAATAAAAGGCTTGTAACAGATTGGGAAGTTTTGCTTACTGTGAGGAACACTTTGCACAATTAGTATCAATGTACCCTGTAGAACTAAAAATTAAGTTAAGATGCCAGACAGTTTAAGAGCATCAGAGCATGGAAGTGAAACTCTAAGCCATTTCTATTTATTTTTTTGAAGGCAAGAATAAATAGCTGAACGTTGCAGAAATATAGTGAGAATTCCCAACAAGACAAATAATTGTTAATAAAATAAAACTTCCATATATTAGAGTTTTTTCTTAGACCTACAGACAGACACTTGTTCCCTTAAGGCATGTGTGAAGCAATGGAACTATGAGACTATGGAATTCTTTCAAGACTAGGCAGGATAAATCAGTCCATGATAAGCTCCAGGTGTTCATAGCTACAGCTTCACAGAAGCTGAACTAGGGTCAGGTCTACACAACACCTCAGCTCTGGAGGTTCAATTTTACTTGACCTTCTGTCACAATCATTTTTAGTAACCTTTTTACACAGAAAGGCTGAATTACCTATTTACAGTTTCTTCAATCTTAAGTCTTCATTACAATCTGTTCATATGTGTGTAGATTTTATAGTGTACTTTGTAGCTTAGCTAATGATAACACATGTAATAGTCACCTGCTCAGGTTTATACAAGGCATTTATTACATATACAAACACACCTTCCATAGGCACCATAAGCCTGCAATTCTCAAAACACCTTCAGAGATTTGGACCTATTAATGTTCACTTAGGAAATTTCTGCATCTGTGGAAAGCTCACCCTTGATGTCCAAAGACAGGCTGGTAAATAAATGCTTTGGTTTTTGACAGATCTAGGTCCCAGTGGAAGTCAAGAACTTTTGAACATGGAGTTAGTGAACAAGGCAGCTTCCCTCTTCATGGCTGTAATCATACGACCTCCCAGACAAATGTAATTATAAATATATATGAACATGACATTTATACTAAGTCCATGTTGTACAATATAACCCTAAGAAGTGACCTTGTAGTTACCAACTTTGTTTAAGTCTACATTGCAGGGATGGTGTACGAGGCCATTTCTGTGGGTAGGAATCCAGCCCTCTTTGCCTCTTGTACGTGCAAGTACAAGACTGCAACTATTTACCCTATTAGACAGTGAGCTCCACCCCAGTCTGAACAAACAAAAACAACTGCTCATAGAATTCCAGAGAAAGATTTCCACCTGCAAAGACAAGCAGCCAGCTAACCACAAAGCAGCAAAACCAGCAGATTCTTAAATGTTAAAAAAACTGGGACAAGTTCTCATTGGTAATCCCAAAACTTGCTGCTGATTAGAAGAAGGGGAGAGATGCCTGCCTGGCTTTTGCAGCTCAGATTTCTCCAGTGATTGTGAGAAAATTAAGTACATATTCAGTTGAACAGATGCCAAAGCTGGCTGATGAGGAGACCAATAGCTTCGCAGATTGGATGCATTTTAACTTCTCAGATGGAACATGGGTATGATGTCTTTAGGCATTTTGTATTTGTTTCTTCTGTTTTCTCTGATGGGGTCATAATTCTTAATTCCGTGTGGTTTTGTTTTTTTTTCAAGATGTGGGACATAAACTAGAGGTTAATGGATGTTTGCTATGGGTTCTTTTTGCAATCACAGCTTTTGAGCCTCTGCAATAGACACGAAGGCACCAATCTCATCTTTACAAATGTCACAAACATCTGACCTTGTGAGGCAATAGACAAACAAACCTGACCAAACAATGAAATCTGGGTGAATTCTGGACCTATAAACTATTCCGTATGATAACAGGGTAGAAACATAGTTGGCCTCTGACCTCAAAGTTGGAATTTATCCTACTGTGCTTACTTCTGAATAAAGAAAGCAGAAGCTTTTGCCACAGAGGAGAGAATGAGACACCTCCCAAGGCCAGTCTAGACAAACTGGGATCTCAGCAGCCCTCTGGAGGTAGCACTTCCCCCTGCTTCCTCCCAGGGCACCTGAAAGCAACCACAGCTGACTTGACACCTCCATTATGTGTGTTAATCTGAGCGATTGTTCTTCCGTGTGTTTTGAACTCCTTCACCACTTTTCATGAACCACATCCCAGTATAAGCCTGCATAAGCAAGTGAACTGGCAGTGTTGCAGCTCAGATCATTAACAAGATGAAATCTGCAGAATCCCAACTTCATATTTAAGACTAATATGTTAGCAGTATCTGTAAAAATAGTAAAATGTACTGTGGAGTACTTGAAGCTGTTGTATAAGGTCCAATCCTGCATTCTAATGGTAGCAAGACTTAACCTAGCATATAGCTAGAAAAATTTAGCTCATAATTATGTCCTTCTGGTTTGCATGCAAGTGGCCTGATCTCATTATTACAAGTAAAGTGTGACTTTTTATGAATAAAAGCTGAAGGGTTTGGCGTTAAGTAAACACATTTTTCAGCATAACCTGGCTTCGGCAGTTTCTGAAGCATTGCTTCAGGCAAACTTGTTGGTTTCCCATATGCTCCACTTTTTTAACTTAAAAGCTCAGTGTGGCAATCTGAAAATGCACCTGACAGCAATTCTTACTGCCTCAGTATAGTGGTAAGCTGCATTTAAGAACACATGTAATCACTGAAATGGGAAACTGAAGAGTTTGCCTGAGAAGAGGCAATGTTTACAGTATTAATCATGTAGCAACAAGGAAGCCACACTCCCATATCACATCACATACTCATGAATATGCATGTTCTCTGGTATTGTTTCTCTTCTGCACTCGTCTTCCTGGTTGTATTGGGAGTTTTACACCGGAAAGCTTTTCCCAATGTCCTGTTCAAAACCAAGACTGTTCTCGGAATGTGTGACTTTGCATCATGATAGGGGAAAAAAGCTGATGGTGAGATTAGGTCTATGTAACCATGGTCTCAATATGGCAGCCTGGACTAGGCAGTGGCAGTTTTCAGGCATCTCTTCTCACCTCTTTCATGCAGTCATAACATTGTCCTGATGATCTATAGAGGTCTTAAAATACATTTTTAGAAAAAGTAATGTGAATTGGGCAGAATCATCCTATGTGACAATCTCTGGAAAAAAGTGTTTACCATACAATAGCAGCAGCTCTAAAAATCTTGACCACTGTGCTCAGGTTTAAAGGACATGAAAATGTACAGATATAACCAGAGCATGTGATACAAAGACTATTCTTGGTAGCCATAGCTCTGCTATATATAGTTATTACACGGTGAGAACAGGGAAGGAAGGGACAGAGCAGAGAATTGATCATCTAATTTAGACCTTGGCTATCTCATCAGACATTGAGGCTGCAGCTAGGTCTCTTCTAGGAGGAGTAGAAAAGGACTAGAAGGAACAGTCTGCCTACCTCACACAGTGAGAAGTGTTTGGAAAATTAGGATGCTTTGAATATTCTTCCTCTCACCACTACTCATTCCAACCTGAATAGCTACAGGACAGTGTCACTACACATCTCCTGCACTATAGCATGAGGAAATGTAAAGTTTTTAGCATGTACTGGGGGAGTAACTTCTTCACAGTGGCTTTGTGGTTTGTAACTCTACAAGCTAGCAGCTGAATTCCAGAAGAATATTCCTTAGACACTTAAGAGTAAGTGGGAAGGTTGTCATCATGAGAGGACAAAAAGTGCTTCAACTGTGTGCCACGAGAAGAAAGTTGTAAGTGGCAACTCAGTTCGTGTTGCAATCCTTGAGGAAATCTCCTTTTTATCCTATATGGGAATGACCATGTTCCAAGATGACAAGCAAGTGAAAAACATTTGAGCTTACAGTCAGCCATGGACATGCTTGCAAGTACACTCCCAAGGAGCCCTATTACAAAACCTGATGCTGTATAACACTCAATGATAGAAGTGTACTTAGTTTTTTTCCTCAGGCAAGTAATGTTGCCAGCAAGGAATAAATGCATATAAAAAGCAATGTTCCTTCTGTGGTGGGGTTTTTTTTATGACTACATCTGTTTACTTCATCTGTTCTTCAGACTATTGTAACTTGGACTACTATAATGAGAAACTGGTCATCCACTCATATGATGATTGACTAGTTACTGTTTTATAAAGGAATTTTAGCCAAGTATTTCACTTGCAAAGAGACTCACTGCTTACAGTGCCCTGCTTGCTCTGACACAGCTAATATAAGAAAAAAAAAGGAAGAAACACTTCTTCTAATTAGTATTGTTAAAGGTCTCAAAGTAGTATAATAGATGTATAAATGTAAATGTAGAAAGACCAGAACTACAAAAATATTTAACCATACTTGATAGAGGTATTACTATTAATATATTAATATAATGTTAAATTGCTATTGCCCAAGTAACACCATCCATATCAGCCTCAAAAACCTACTGCTATCAACGAAATATTTTATTCAACAATATAAGCAGCAAATAGCATTTTTTCATGATGAAGTTTAGAGCAAATCACCATCTTGAATCTGAAGTAGGAACTCACTGAGGTCGCAGCCAAATGACTATGCAGAACAATGGTGATGAATGAAGTTGAAACTGAGACAAAGACATTGCCTTTGTGTCAGCACAGAGGTTCCTTGACAGTGAGTCAGTACTTAGAGCTGCATGTGGGATGCTGACTAAATATATGACAGTTGTTACATTAATTTATAGGCACTTGAAGGCTGCAGCCTATATATAATTGTTCTTTTTGTGTTGCACTAGTAAAAAAAGACAGCTAGAGACACAGCAGCAAATAAAACCCTTCAATTAACATTTGTTGTATGTCCACTATATTATTAACTACACAAAGATAAGGCTTTGTTAGGATATCTTAGGTTTTAATTTCCATGCTCAGACTCCAAGTATAGTTTCTTACCCTCTCTTTATGTAAAAGCAGCCAAGTTTTTAAGCTCTGCTCACGGTGGATGACTCACATTATTATACACTAACCATCAACACATCTTGTTTTATCCCTTTGTTTTGCACGCCTGGAGTGTTCCAGGTAGGTTTTTATCTTGTGCAGAGTCTGTGTGTTTTTCATACTGCTGATTGTACCATATCATCACTCCCTGTCCTCTCCTCTTAGTTTTTAATGAGATCCTGCACTGGGATTTGGGCAATTCCACAAAACTATCCTACAGAACTGAGCACACACAGGTACATACACTGACCTCCAAGAAGGCTGCAGTGCAGGTCCCTGAGAGTTCACACAACTACACCAGAGACAGATAATAAAGCAAAAAAACTGAATCTGATAAACTGCTGCTACTGTCAAAAGATTTTTTTATCTCTCGTACATCAGGTTGGCATCAAGAATCAATTAGTGCATGTCACTAAATCCTTTTACAGAGACACAGAAGATTAAGGCTTTAGTTTATCACCAGGAAGGTTTCTATTCTTAGTATCAACAGGAGAAAATCTGGAAGGTGAAGAAATTCCAAGAAGTCTTCAGTGAAGCAGAGGGAGAGCAGCTTCTGTCTAATACAGGTCTTAGTCTGTGCTTCTCTACCACAGCCTTCTGAGATTGTATCAGCAGCCAGACCATTTTTTGATCTAGTTTAAATTGTGAGAAAAATATAATGTCCAAGTATCCTCAGATTTCTGACTGAGAGGCCAATGAAACAGCTTAGTGAGACAAATAAATTTTCAGATTCCAGGATGACACAAAGTTTAACACAGAAAGCATTAAAGAACAGGTGATTTTATTTATGTAATGAGTAGCGATGCTGGGTACTCCCAGATTCTGCTGTCTTTGCTAAGGAATGAGGTAAAAATAGAGACGTCATTAATCTTACAAAGACACATGAGCACTTCTTTCCAGAAATAACTGTTAAGCATAAAATTTCATGCATTAATCAAAGCACACAGAGATCTGACCCTTTTTAGGATTCTAAGAGGAAATATAAAGCAATATGACTGTGAAACAACACAAGCATAAAGGGGTTTTTAATCTTTATTCTAAGCAGGTAACTTGAAGAGACTCAAGCTTGGGGGAAATTTCTCAACTGCATGGAAGTGCACGCTCATGTTATTTCCACTGGTTTTAGCAAAGCTGCAGCAAGCTTTTCTTCTCTCAGAAGTTGGCTTCTGCTGTCTGAAAGAAGCCTGGAAGAAGGAAGGGCACCACCATATGTTATTATGAATATGGAGGGGAAAAAAAAAAAAAAAAAAAAAAGAGTAATAAAAGAGATGCTGCAGGAAGTAGGAAGTAGCAAAGACACCCATGAGAAAAGGAAAATACAAAATAAAAACAACTCTTAAGAGGTTCTTTCAGGAAAGAAAACTAGCAGACACAGCACAAAGGAATGTTAACTCTGCCCAGACACTGAGAATATGGATAAGAGTCAGTAAACAAAATTATAGTACAGAAAGTTATCTTTTCAAATAAAGAAAAGATGTAGCACAAGCAAGGATGAATTATATTTGTTTCCCATAGGTCAACTCCAGAAGAATATGTCCGATAAACACTGGGTTGTTTCATCTCAGATCCGCAGTTCTGTTGATAAATTTCAAAGTGATTCAAGAAGAAAGAAAATTTCCCAGGGAATGAGTGGTAGCCCTTATTTATAGCTGCCAAAGGTATTGCTTAGCAATCCAGGGATAGAGATAAATTACCTGTGTCAACTCAAAAGTCATACACAGTTGCTATGAAAAGAAATGTTATGTCCACATGTGATTTCCTGGAACAAATCAAATGTTTCTGCAAAGGAATCCATAAAATGCTGACAATATTATTAAGACTGTTTTCCCTGAAAATAGTTAACTCAAACTTGCAGTGCAGGTCTATTGGGTCAGAGAAAAAATGAAGAAGGGAAATAATCATGCCTTTAAAAATCTGATATAAGAATCCAAACAGTTTGAGCATGTGAAACTAAAACCAAAAGCTGTTTCAGTACACTATTGGGCAATGGAAACTGAATATTTACAGTACAATGGGCATGTATAGGGCAGTTGAGTAGTGCAGTTTGTGAGGCAGGATGGGGCTAGTCAGTATTAAGATTAAAATATCAGGCTCTTCCATCACTCCAACAGAGGCACTAACAATTTGGCTTCACCAAGCAGACCAGTACCTTGTCCAAAGGCACATTGCTCAGCAGGCTCAGCTATCAGAACTCTTTGTATCCCAGGTAAAACTGAGCAAAGATCTGAAGGGATAACCACATCCCAGATTAATTTTACTATTTTACCATATGCAAAGCACCTGCCTCTTTCTGTATCTTTAATCAATTCCATATTGTTTTATTCATTACATCTAACACATCAATGAAAGACAATTGGAGCCATCATTGAATACTGATGGACCCCGAACTTGGACCCATCATTCTGCCCACCTCTGGCTGGGTTAGCAACTACTCTTAAATGCTCCATAGCATCACTTGGAAACCATTGGGTCCTACATTCTTTCCAGCTGTAAAGAGGGCATATGTGAAAAAGAAGACCTGCTGGCACCAGTGAGGCCAGGTAAATAAACAGGAATTCCAGTTATTCCTACTACCAACACACTAGCCTACAGTGTGTCCTGGAGAACCAGCATCTTAAAACAGAAGCAGAGCAGCTGACTCCGGCTCTGCAGAAAACCACTGGTGCTAAACTCTAAGGTGATATACAGCAGACAGTTAACCATCACTGATGAAGTTTCCATATTCTTGCAGAATCCAGAGGATGACCATGCATTTAACTGTATTTTTATGATGCTACACTAAGGCAGGTCCACCAGGACCCAGGCTTTGCCAGTGCTGGCACAGTAGCTGCTTGGCTTGTCAGCACCAGCCAGGAGCCTGAGACCTGTTGAGCACCCCATGGCTGGCAGATGATGAAGTTCCTGGCTTGGGCACAATCTTTGTACACAGTCCTGAGTTTGGCAGAATCTCCTTACACCATCATTTTAGAATTACAACAGCCAGGATCACCAATCCTTTCATCTTCAGAAGATGCCACTGTAGACACCTTCAACCTTTCCCATGACTAACAGCCATCTCCTAAGGGGACAACCCACCATGGATTCATAGAATGGGTAGGGTTGGAAGGGACCTTAAAGATCATCTAGTTCCAAATCCCCTGCATGGGCAGAGAACCCTCCCACTAGGCCAGGTTGCTTTAAGACCCATCCAGCCTGGCCTTGAACACTTCCAGGGATGAGACACACACAGCTTCTCCAGGCAACCTCTTCCTGTTGACTACTGTGTAGTCAAAACCTTCCTTATTTCAGTTTTAAACTATTATGCCTCATCCTACCACCTCAAACCCTTGTAAAATGCCTTCTCTTTTCCAGGCTGAACAGCTCTCTCAGCCTATCTTCATAGGAGATGTCCTCCAGCCCTCTGATCATCTTCATGGCTTCGTCTGGACTTGCTCCAACAGTTCCGTGTCCTTCTTGTGTTGGGGGCCCCGAGCTGAACACAATATTGCAGGAGGGGAGATTTGGGCAAGCAGGCAGAGGGCTGGGGTGCACAGGCCATCTTGTAGCAAGAGGACAAGGGGTAAGGGTTTCAAATCGAAAGAGGGTAGATTTAGGTATTAGGAAGAAATTATTTCCAGCGAGTGCATTGAGACACTGGCACAAGTTGCCCTGAAAAGTTGTGGATGTTTCCTTCCTGCCTAGCAATGTTCCAGACTGGGTTGGATGGGGCTTGGTGCAACCAGGCGGGAGTTGTCCCTGCCCATGGCAGGGGGTTCGGAACTGGATGATCTTTAAGGTCCCTTCCAACCCAAACCATTCTATAATTTGCACCAACATCCATATCAGAACCATCGCCGCCTCCCCAGGGCCGGGGGGTTCAGCCCCGGGATCTCCCCAGGGCCGGGGGGTTCAGCCCCGGGATCTCCCCAGGGCCGGGGGGGTTCGGTACCGGGGGGTTCAGCCCCGGGCTCCCCTCGGGGCAGCGCTGAGGGGAACCCCGCGCGCTTCCTCCCGGAGACGGCGCGTGCCCTCCGCGCGCTCCCGCCCCGCCCGCCGCGAGCCGGCAGAGGGGTCAGGGGAGGGAAAGGGGAGGAGGGGGGGGGGGGGGGGGAGCGAGACGTGTGCCGGGGGCTCCGCGCGGTCCCGCAGCCGCGGTGCGGGACCGGAGGGCGGGATACGGGGAGAGAGGAGGGGGGGGGGGAGGGCGGGTGGTGTGTCCCGCACGTCATATCATCCGCCCCGCCGCCATTGGCTGCCGCGCCTCACCCGACTGGACGCGGGCGCCCGGGCTGGCGCGGCGGGTCCCGCGTTCGGCGCTCGCTGCCGGCCCCGCCCCGCCCGTCGCGGGCCGGCCCCGGGGGAGGAGCGGAGCGGAGGAACGGAGCGGAGCGGCGGGAGCGTCGCTGCCTCCGGCCGCCGGTAGGTCGGCGGCGGGTAACGTGACATTGGTGGCTGGGGGCTTATAAACCTTACACGGGGAGCAGGCCGGCGGCGACGAGCCAGGAGGGAGGCGGCAGAGCGGCGGCCGTTCGCCCTCCCTCACGGGCCGAGGCGGGAGCAGCGAGCGCAGCCCCCGGAGGTGAGAGGGAGGGGAGGCCCCGCTGCCCTGCGGGGTGAGGGAGAAGGGGTCTGCCTGGGTCCGGCGGGGAGTCCCCGTCTGTGTCTCTCCCTTGGGCCGAACCGGCCGGGACCGGGGACCCGCTGGTGCTGTCTGGGGCAGCGCAGCCCCTGGCCTTGCGGCTGCTCCCGCGGGGCTCCGGCCTTCCTGACGCCCCGTCGGGCTCTGCTCCGTTCGCCCGGTGCTTCAGGAGCCTGGCCGGTGTTGGGGTGTGTGAGGGTTCGGCCTGGTCCGGCGTTGGGGGTTTAACAGCCTCTCCCGGTGTTTCAGGACTCCGGTGACGCCAATGCCCAGGCTGGAGAACCGCGGCTGGAGCTGTTCCTGCACTGCCAGGGGAAGGCACAAAACCCAGACGGGGGACAGGGCTGCCGGGCTGGCCGCCAAGGCGGGCGAGATGCTGAACTCTCCCGCCCCCAGCCCCTCGCTTACGGTGGCGGCTAACGGAGCACGGACCCCCAGCACCTCCAGTGCCAGCACCAGCACCACCAGCACCACCTTGAACTTGAGTCAGCACCTGGTGCAGAGGAGCGTGGTCCTCTTCGTCGTCGGTGCTTTCATGGCCCTGGTGCTGAACTTGCTGCAGATCCAGAGGAATGTGACTCTCTTCCCTGACGAGGTGATTTCCACCCTTTTCTCCTCCGCCTGGTGGGTGCCCCCGTGCTGCGGGACAGCGGCAGGTGAGTCTCTCGCCTCCACAAGGAGGTGTGGGGGGGAAGTGTCCCCAGTTCCCCCGTGGGGACGGGGGTGGGGGCTGAATTTCTGCCCTGTGCTCTGCTGTCACCGGAGGCATTGATACGAAATGTGGCTTTGGAAGGCTGCGTGCCCCTTCCAGCTCTGTCAGCCACCCTCTGCGTGTACCAACGTCTGGGGGTTTTTGTTTTGTTTTGGGTTATGTTTTTATGTTTATGGTTTGGGGTTTTTGTTTGGGTTTTTTTGTGGTTAAACAGTTCTGTTTCCCCGCTGCGGCCTGGAAAGGGCCCCTGAGCAGCTCCCGCTGCCCACGCAGCCTCCGCCGTCATTCCCGGTGGCAGCGCGAGCCCCGCGCAGGATTTCCCCGTCTGTGGTGTTAGGTCGTGGCGTGGCGTGGCGTGACCCTACGCCCTCCTCTCTCCCTCTCTCCCAGCCCCACGGCCGGGCACGGGTGGGAGCAATGGGGCCGCACCGTGGCGAGCTGCCGCCGCCTGGCCCCGCCCCCCGCTCGCCATTGGCTGCCGGCGAACTGGTGAGTGGCGGGCGGCGATCGCCATTGGCTGCCGCCGCGAACTGGCCACGGGCTGGGCCGCAAACAAGGAAGTCACGTGCGGCGGCGGTTGGTGCCCCTCCCCGCCCGGTGGCACCTCAGGCTGTCCCCACGGCACCTCAGGCTGTCCCCACGGCAACCCCCGGGTGCCGCCGGCATGCCAGGGTGTCCTTGGAGCACCCTCGGCGCTACCTACAGCATCCTGACAACGCTCCGGGCGGTCCCTGTAGCATTCGGGTGTCTCTGTAGCCCCCCTGTGGGGTTATCTGTAACCATAGAATCATAGAAATGGCTGGGTTGGAAGGGACCTCAGAGATCATCAAGTCCAACCCTTGACCACTACCGCTGTGGTTACCAGCCCATGGCACTGAGTGCCACATCCAGTCTCTTTTTAAATATCTCCAGGGATGGAGAATCCACTACTTCCCTGGGCAGCCCATTCCAATGTCTGATCACCCTCTCCATAAAGAAATTCTTTCTAATATCCAACCTAAACCTCCCCTGGCACAACTTAAGTCCATGCCCTCTTGTCTTGTTGAAAGTTGCCTGGGAAAAGAGACCAACCCCCCCCTGGCTCCAGCCTCCTTTCAGGGAGTTGTAGAGAGCGATGAGGTCTCCCCTGAGCCTCCTCTTCTCCAGGCTGAACACCCCCAAAACATTCCTATAGCGCCCCTGAGGGCCCCTCTGGTATTCCTGGGGGTGCATTATAGCATTCTTCAGGTCTCTCTACCATCCCTCAGGGGAAGCATGGTGTTCCCTGAGATCCCTACAGCACCCTCTGGGGTACCTGCAGCATCCACGTTGCTGCCTCTAGAACTGTAGTGGAAAATACCCCCAAAAAATCCACACTGGTTGAGTGCTGGATGCTGCAGCAGCTGCAGTGTGGTCGGTACAGCAGCTGGCACTTAGAAGTGTACACTTCTGTCCTTGTCAAAACAAAATAAGGCCATGATAAAGGGTTGAAGGATTAAAAATGCATTAAATATTGAGAAATAAACCCCCGGTAATTTTTTAAAATTTGAAAGTGAAAGCACTTTTTAATTTGCTTTTGATTTTAAACTGGAAGAAGGAAGATTTAGATTAGCTATGAGGAAGAAATTCTCCAGTGTGAGAGAGCTGAGACCCTGGCACAGGTTGCCCAGAGAGGTTGTGGATGCCTGGAGGTGTTCAAGACCAGATTGTATTGGGCTTTGAGAACCTGGTCTAGTGAGAGGTGCCCCTGCCCATGCAGGGAGGGTGGAACTGAATGATCTTTAAGGTCCCTCCAACCCAAACCATTCTTTAATACTTCAAGCAACCCTTCCACATTTCTGTTGTTTTGTGTTTTTTTTTTTAATGTTATGGCATTATCATGTGCTAGTTGTACCTTACATAGTAAGGAAGTATGAATGGTAATGCCCAAACATGAATGCATGATAAAGTTGCATAGTGAGAAGAGCTTGTTGGAAGATGTCCTTCAGTAGGAGTTCTCATAGTCCTGTCACAGTGGGATTAAACTTTGACATTTACTTTGACATTTAATGTTATCATTAGGTAAAAGTCCTGGTGACTGGCTTCAGAATAATTAAACTGTTTAAGCATCAGATCACATGTTTTTCTTAGAATGGCATGTCTTTTAGCCTTCTTAAATGAAGTTATTCCTCTTGGGAGTTTGAGGTGGGGGAAAGGAGTGGGAAAGAAAACCACCGTAGATGTCGTGTAGAGTTTAAGCAGTGTGTCTGACCCCTGAGCTGGTGACAACATAAGGAGTTTCAAGGCTTAGAAGAATGAAACTCATCTAGTGTTTATGCTAGCAACTGAGCTAACACTAACCTGTTTTTCTTCTGCAACCAGTCTGCAGACTGATAAGGCTGAGAAAGTGTTTTATAGAGATAAAAACTTTGTATGTATGAGTAGTTACTTTTCCCTGACATAACTGTGGCTGATGGCAGGTCTGCATAAGTTCAATTCTGCTTCTGTTTGGCCTCAAAATTCATCTGATTCTGCTGGCAGCATTCTGTTGGGCTGACTTACAGCTCAGCAGAAGAGAAAGCAGCTATTCAGGAAGCTTTTATGTCCAGGCAAATATTTAAGTCAGCACCTGACTTACAGGCAGTGAGTCATGACCATAAAACTGTCTGCCCTGCACGTGAGCAGTAAACACATATTCCATTCCTCACTGTAATTTTTTTATTATGTTTTGTTACTTACTGGTACAAAGCAAGTGTCTGCTCAGGTTGTCAAATGAGATTCTTAATAGAGGAAAGGAGCTTAACATGGGGTACTTTAACATTGCAATATACACATCTGCTTTAAAGGTTCAAAGAGAATATTGCTTGCTAGAGTGGTTTATTTTATTTCTTTTCTGAAGCAAGGGGTAATAAGTGTCTTCATCAGGCTTACAGTAGTGTGGTACCTCACTAGTTTGTCAAGCATTTCTTTGCCAAACTAATACTTAGTAATACTGAAGTAATAATTTTATAGTAAAAGTAGTGTTACTTCTCTTACAGCTGTTGTTGGCCTGCTGTATCCCTGCATTGACAGCCACCTCGGGGAGCCACACAAATTCAAGAGAGAGTGGGCCAGCGTAATGAGATGTATAGCAGTTTTTGTTGGCATTAATCATGCAAGTGCTGTATCCTTCAAGTGGTTTACATTGTTGCTTGCTGTGCTTAGTTTGTTGTCATGACACAGTCACTGCCATTGGAGTCTGGGAGAATTGCAAAGGTAAGGATGGTGACAGTAGGAGAGCCAAGCTTCTCTGAGACCTGCAGTATGCTGCTACAGTAGTTGGTTTAAGATAGATAACACAGTTTACTTAAAAGTAGTTTGGGGAACATTCCAGGAGGGAGGAGGGGTAGACATCATAGTATGTCTGGTTTAACTTCAAGTATAGCAGTGTAAGTTGTGTTCCCTGAATCTGTATAGTGTCTACACAAATACTTAACACAATTAACTAGTGAAATACACTAAAGAGTGTTCTTTGTGTTGAATAATGATGGTTTGAGCAGAAGAGCTAAATGGGCAGAGATAATGGGGTTGCTTGAGACAAAATTCAAATAAAAGTTAGACATATATGTCTTATATAAAAGACATAAAAGTTAAATATATTTCCCTATAGTATATCTTTTAGGTGCTCGTTGGGAAAGTCAATATCAGCAAGAGCTATGATTGCTCTACAGATCTGAAAACCAGGTTCTTAACATATTGTGTTTAGAGATACAGACTCATGCTCCCTTTCAGTTTGAGTTCTCCCTTGTTCAGTCTCAGCAGCAGGTTGTCTCTACACATAAAAGGATTGTCCTTAACATCTTTTTCCAGAAACTAGATTTTGCAAACAACGTCCAGCTGTCCCTGACTCTGGCAGCCTTATCCCTGGGTCTTTGGTGGACATTTGATCGTTCAAGAAGTGGTCTTGGACTTGGAATTACAATAGCCTTTGTAGCAACTCTGATAACCCAGTTTCTTGTATATAATGGTGTTTATCAGTAAGTTAAGCTTTTAAAATAGTATCTCAACTCTCTTTATCTTTGCTAAAACCAGGGGTGTACATGCACTGGCAGTCAGTTATTAACATACTTGGCATGTTCTTATAATAAGACATTTTGTTTGCCTAAGGTAGCTAATTGTCCACTTGTTGCAAATGATCAAACTCAGAAGTGGGGGTGGAGGGTGGGGGAGCAGACAAATTGGGTTGTGTGTTGAAGAGGCAACAGGTCAGCAACTAGAACTTCTGGTTTGTTATGTCAATAATTGTTTCTCAGGGAAGAGAACTTCTAAACTTACCTGGCTAGGACATTGGCTTTTAGAAGCTTATTAAGTTAACAGACTTCATTTGGTCTCCCTGTGGCTTCTGTGTTAGTGGGCTTTTTTTATTTGCTCTCAGGGACAGAATTCCATAACATCTTAGTAACAGGATGCCAAGTGATGATGATAACTTGTCTCTAACTTACTCCTTTTGTTCACTAGGTATACATCTCCAGATTTTCTCTACATCCGTTCTTGGCTTCCATGTATATTTTTCTCAGGAGGTGTGACTGTAGGAAACATAGGACGCCAACTGGCTATGGTAATTACTGTATAATTAGCATTTCCTTTAACAATCTAAATACCCTCCATTGTTGTTAGTCCAAGAGAAACTGTGCCTGTAAGGGTATGACTCACAAATGTCAGAGATAAAGAGTTGCCTTCCAAAGAGTTTATTTAAATGTAAGCATACAGCCTGTGTTGCCAGTAGAGAGAAAATTGTCTAAGTAAATGAGTATCTTTTGTCTTTAACATTTTCCAGCAACAGCCTAAATAAGACTGGAACCAGTATGCTGCTTCTGGTCAGAATTGTAACCACCCCTGCTTTGTCAGGACTTTGAATTAACATCTAAGGTAGCTAGAAAACGATACAGATGGGCTTTCTCTATTTATTTATGCAGTAAAGCATTTTTCTGATGTAGCTGGAAGGAACTGTCCCTGTATAGCATTAAATTTCACCACTCTAGATATGCTCTTTCTGGTCAGTTAAGATGTAGTTCAAGTATCCCACATACGGGATAATAGACTATCTCATTCACTCAGTTCTTAAGTAATCATTTCTTTGTAGCATACTTGAGAGTAAACCCAGCTGTGTGCTTGCACATCATCCTAAGGCTAAGTGAAGTGTTCTGACAGTGGATAGTAATAATTAATACTATATTGATTTCACTTCTGTATTCTTTGCTATACAAGTCTCTTATCCCGGAAAAGCCTTCAATTATTTCACTTCTCTAAGGCTGCTGTGGGTTATGTGCCTTTAATTTTACTGATGGAAAGGCCATTTGTAGATTTGGGAATTTCTGAAATACTTGTCTCCAAACTGTTCAGTAAGGAGGAGAACTGCTTTTTGAGACTGAACTATGAGTAAGAAAAAAGCTTAGTCCAGAGTTAGCTGTTTTGCCTTCAACAGGCTTTCTGTCTCCAGTGCCTAGCCTTGCTAACCAAGAGTTGGGTGCTAATGTACTTCTAATGTGGATAGTCTGAACTTGATGCTGCAGATGGAATTATGGAATTGGAACTAGATGATCTTAAAGGTCCCTTCCAACCCTGAAAATTCTATGATTCTGTGAAATATCTATTGTTTTTTAGTGCTTGAGGCTGCAAAACTGTGAATGCATTCAGTATTTGCACATACATTGTCATTTTGGCTCTAGAATGAGAAGAACATATTACAAGCTTTGTTTTAAAGAAAAATTGGTTGAATTTCCATATGGACACACTAAAGGGTTTCATACTAGAAAAGGGACTCGGGAGGAAATGAGTAAGTCTATCTGATACCAGGCTTTGGTGGGAAAATAACTTCCTCTGGAAGAATGTGAAGCACTGTGTGCCTTCTGCTAAAAAATAAACTGAGACAGGAAAGCTAACAAAGCCTTACAAAAAGCAGTGTGATTGGTAAATGGATTTATCAGCCTCTGAAGCAGCACAGAAGCATAGTGACTTTTTGTTCACAGTTAAGGAGCAAATCCTTGTTAAGCTTTTATAAGAAACAGTGCTTGCTGGGTCATTGTCAGCCTAACTGAAGGTAGTTGACTGTTCAATAATTAAAAATATTGTATAATGTAATCACTTCTCAAATGGCTTTAAAATATAATGTGTTTGTTTTTTGGGTTTTTTGTATCCACAGGGTATTCCAGAGAAACCACACGCTGACTAAATCTTTGAAGAGAGCACAGTGCCAGTGTGAAACCAACTTTATGAAGATGTGTTCCTGCTCTAAATTGAAGATTATTTAGAAAGAAATAATCTTTTTTTTTTTATGGGCTCACTGCACAAATGACTTGTGGAAAAAATATTAATCCACTCTTAGAATAGCCAAGTGAAATTAACTGCTTATCTTGAAATCTCACCTTGATTTACCACATAAGCATTTGCGTATGGCTGTTCTCTGGAAGAGTTTAACACCAACTTGCATACAACTGTTCAGGATAAGTGGCAGTTTTCAAAGTATTAGATTCCAATGTAAGTTACTGAAGCAGCTGCCATATTTTAAAGCCTTGAAACTGAAATTTAATTACAAGCTCTTGTATCAGTGCCCAAAGGAAGTAGATCGATGGTGCTTAACAATGATGAAGTATGGTTTAATAGGAATAGTATTTATCCAAATCTTAAAAAAAAATAGGGTTATTTAAAAATAAGAGTGATCAAAACAGGCTAAAGGCATTGCACTAATGCTTTTAGGAGTCGTATGAAGGAATCATGCCCTTACTTGTAATGCTGCATTGTTTCTGTCCTTCACAGTGGAGAGGGTTGGAGGTTCAAAAGGTTGCAAGTCACTTAGTTGGGAATTTCTAAATTATTTCAGTACAGTGGGTGAACACTGTAGACAATCTTGTTCTGACATGAATTATACTAGGAAATTCTGACTGAAAGTTTCATTGCTTCTGAAGCTTCAGTCAGATTTGCAAGACTCAAGTTCAGGCCCCAGTTCACTAAGAAATTGTAAGTGTGTGTGTGAGTACTCCTGCTTAATATTAAGATGTATGCTTCACTCTATCACTGAAGGAGTTATCTGAAGGGTATCTGAAATGTCTGGTGTCACTGAATAAACATGCATTGTAGGCTATTGCTTGGCCATAGAGTATGTGCCCCCAACTCCTTAGATCTGCAGTTTCCTCCTAGAGGTGTCCTTGATCTTGCTTGTGTTTAAGTCAGGGTTTTGACTGAAAGGATTGGCAGCAGAAGCACGCCTAAAATGTGATTTTAAATGTATGTGAAAAATAGCTAACAACTCATTTTTTCAGCTCTGTTTCTGAAAGAGATCACTGCTTGTTTTTTCACAGCCCTATAGAACTTGCAATCTGTGATTGCCTGCTTAAAAAAAAAAAAAAAAAGTGCTTATGTCACTACATTAAACATTTGGTGTTTCTTAATACTTAGTTCTGGTGAGCACAACGTATTCATTTGATAGCTTAGACCACAGGAGACCTAAATAGCAAGTATTAGGTCTTAAAGTTGAAGTGCAATGTATAGTAAATCTGAGCCTCATGTTCTCTTCCATATCAATCATTTCTTATGAGAGATTAAAGAGAAAAGGGTTCTGAGTTCATTTCAATGCTGCATGGAGTCAAATGGAGCAATAATTTATTTAACTAGTAAAGCTAGTTTTGTTGTATCTTTCATTGAACCCAAATTTTTAGAACTACTCCAATTTTGTGGTTATGGTGTACTTGTAAACTTTTATGGATTTGCCTTTTTGTATTATGCAAAATTTTTTGTGTGTGTTCGTTTCCATTCTTAATGATTTCAGATACAGTTAGTGGCATCAGTTAAAGATTCACCCATCAAAAGCAATGTTGAGGGGAGGTAGCAGTGTTCTTGCTGTTTTCACTCTTTTAAGGGAATGCTGTAACTGCTGCTTGTGCTTTTTTGTAGCAGGAAATGTGTAGCACGAAGTCTGTATTACAGAGTGGACCCCAATTTAATCCTGCTTTGCTGTTCATCAAGAGTAATTTCATTGGTATAAGATCCTTTCTCCAATGTTTAAGACCTAAAAAATCAACATCTTATAGGACTACTTGAAGAAATTAGGTCCTCAGATTAGGACTGGATCAGCTCAGCTATTTTAAAACTATGCTACCTGCTGGGGAGAGAGTTTTGTAATCATCTTGAAACCAATTTCAAAGTAATATAAACCTAGATGTAAGTAAAGTTGACAGTGATCTCTACAGCTGTTTGACTGATGGAGAAGTATTTATTTGTGAAGAGTGCAACTAAATCTGTATGTGTTAAAAATAATGCAGCCAAAAATGTAAGTCAAAAGTTCATTTTTTGCCAACACTTCTGAGTATCTTAACCAAAGTGATTTAAGTTTGGAAGAACCAGGAGGTGAATAAGGAAAATTTGCACTATTCTGAATTTGAACATTTAAATTCTCATTCTTACTGATAAGTTTTCAGCAGTGTGTTTGGTTTTACACTTTTTTTACTATTAAAGTTTTAAGATCAAGTCATGTTTGCCTTGGATTCTCTCTACTCACATTATGCAGGAATCTTTCCTGAAAAAGACCAGTTGTTATGGTTGCATAACAAATACTCAGTCATGCATACTCAGTGGTTTAAAACAACAACAAAAAATAAACAAAAATTCCTGAACTAAAGTTAGAGATTAGCTTTTAGAGGGGTATCCAGCTTGAATTAGACACTTTAAGAAAAGAAACCTTGTTGTGCCAAGAATGTGGCATAACTCTGTGTTATGCTTATGTGACTTAAGGTATAGGATTTTGTTATTATTGTCTTCCAAACTGCTGAAATTCACAAGTTGAAACAAAATATAGAGGGGGGAGGGTAAACCTGAAAATTCCTGTGGTGGCTTTGTTATCTGCATCTTAAAGAGCACAAACAGTGAGAACAGGTTAGCACAGCTGATAGGGCTCAGCAACTCTAAATCCTGCATCACATGCACTTAAATATTTATTGTGGACTTCTAGGAGCTGCTGCCTTTGTGGTGAACACAGTAGAATGGGGTTTTGAGTTTTCATTCACATCAGTGCAGAGTGTTGTCTTACCTGAAGAAGTCTTCATTAGGAACTTCTTAATTGCCTTAAAATATGTAGCCTGTATTATCTGTCAGGTGGATGTGTCAGCTGTGGAGGTAGCTGTTAACTGCTCCAGTCTGAGGATGCCCCAAATCTTGCAGGTAAAATGCTTTCCCTCAAACTCTACTCAGGTTTTGTCAAAAGACATGAGATGTAGCCTGGTCTTGGATAACATGAGGGTGTCCTTGAGACAGGAAAGTGTGTCCAAAGTTTCTAAGGGAAAGAAAAATGAGTCTTCCCAGCAAGAATGATGATTTCACCTGTGGATAGTTCCTGCAATTGCATTCAGCAGGTTATTCAGCCCTTGGCTTTAAGCATGGGGATTTGCAGGTGCTAAATTAGCCACAGGAGGGCCCATAGTCTGTTCTCTGAATACAACAGGAACATATTGAGATGAATAATGAAATTAAGTCTCAATTGCCTTAGTGCACATCAAAGTATGTCCAAAATTTATGAGAACAAAGCAGTACATGCTGGACTAATTGAACAAAACATACTTCTAGATGAAAGATCATTGAGGACCCTGTCCTAGAAACCTGTGAGTCGTGGATGATCACACTTTCTTGCAGCAAAAAGCTGAAAAGGTACCCATAGCTGATGGTGATTTCTCTGGGCAATGAAATATTACAGGTGTGGCCCCATACCTACTTTGTTGTCCTTCCCCTGTATTTAAATTCACCTGTTGTGCAATGATGGTGCTCTTTATCCGATTCTACAGCTGGGGACAGGTGAATGATACATGCAGTAAAATGACAGTCCTCATGCCTGTCTGTGTGGTAAGAAAGTTTGTAGAATGTGATGGTGCTACTGGCCTCATCTCTTTAAATTTCAAAGACTGAGTTCAAAGTGTATGATGGTCTCTATAAATAATGTATTACTGCCCCAAAAGTCCTCAAGGGTTAGAGCTCACATAAATTTTAATTAGTAAAGTTTTACTCAAGCTGCAAATGGTGTTTTCTCTGTTAATGCCTGTGTATTAAGTAGTTTGAGTGCTATTATATTTAAGTACCAGAGTACCAGGCAAGGACTATAGAGATTACACTACCTTGTTGTTTCCTAGAGATTAAAATACCAGTTGTGAATTAGCCTTTTTGCACAGAAATAAAACACAGCTACATTTTCTACTGGGTCAGTAGCTGGTCAGTGGCTCCTGCACTGCCCTGTGGCAGGTGAGGATCTCCTGGGGCAGCCTGGGGTGGCTTGGTGCTGGGAAGGGGAGGCCAGTTCCTGTAGCTGCTCCAGGGATCCTCCAAGCTTCCTCTTCCCAAAAGCAACAGATGTTGAGTATTGTTTGTGCTGATGTTGCTTATTTGTTTTCTAAATGGTCAGAAGGAGTTAAGTAGCTCAAACAGCAAGAACTATAATAGTCACAGAGTGGATTACAGCTGTATTTTGCTGGGAAGGACAGAGGAGAGGCAAAGGGTTTTTTCTACCCTTTCTCTACAGTATACCACCAGACAGAAAATTATATTTCTCCTGCATTCCAGAAGCTGGCTTTGGACAAGCACAGCTTGGAGAGGACTTTATCCTATGGGGCAGGAAGGCCCACAGCCATCTTTGAACATACCCAGCAGTACCTGCAGCCTTTTCTACCCAGCACCAAAGATGGGACATACCAGATAGAACAATGGTCTTGGGGATCCCTCTTTGGAGGGGTGAGTCTTAAACCTTGGACTTGGGTACAAAGTAGATGTTACATTACAAGCAGAAGTCATTTAGAAGCAGGAGATGGTGACACCCCGAGAGATGTCACTGAAATTCAGGTATTCCTGGACACACCAAGGTGTTCTCAGCTCATCACTTGAAATCCATTGGTCTGGCCCCTGATGTGGGGTTTTTTGGGTTCACACTGCTTCTTCATTACCACAGGCTGGCCTGTATGAGAGGACAACTGCCCAAACAAGGTCCTCTCTGTTCATGTCTTCCAGTGATGACAGAAGTTTTCCATCAGAGGTGTCTGTGAGACATCTGCCACTGCCTGCAGCAAAAACAAGAGCAAACACTTAGATTTTTTATTTTTTTTTTCACGAAGCCAAGACCTCCAAGCATGAAGCTAGGGTCAACTGAAACATTTGTTACTATCTTGAAATGCATTGGTTAGATTCTGTCCTTTGAAAAGTTACTTAACAGTACAGTATTTTACCAATTCAAAAATCTAAACCAAACTTCTTTATAAAAATGGGATGAGCAATTTCAATTTCTCAGTTATTTTTTATATTACAGAAATTTGTAATAATGCTTTATTTTGGGAATGACCTTTTGATAAATCAGCATTTTTGGGAAAAAAAAAAAAAAGTTGTTAAAAATATTCCTGATAACTTCTACTAAGCATCTCCTTGCTCTCTTGCCACCCTTGTCAATCTATATCCTAGCCTGGGGTTAATCACTTTCTTCTTCCTTTACCCATCTCCTCAGCTAAACACTCTCCTCCAGGCTTCATCACCCTTCAGGTTTCATCCTTCTCCATGTCACCCCAAAGGTGGCTCAAAAGTCAGCAGAGACCTGGGCTGGATCTGTAGTCTGCACACTGTGCTGTTTGGACCTTTTTATTCTCAGACTTCACTCTCAGTTTGTTCAAGGCCTCTCCCCTCCCACCTCCCCTCATCTTTTGCCTGTCTCAGAATATCTTTCCACATTAAAACAGGACAGCTTGCTGGAAGGACCTGCATTCCCCCCCCCCCCCACCTCAGTGTCTGGGGGAGCAAAAAAGGAGCTGGGCTGTTCTGCAGAATCTCTGCCTTGTTCTGACAAGTGCACTTTAGAAGAGGAACTGAAGGGGTTGTTTTGGGGGGAAAAAAAACAAAAACCAAACCAAACAAACAAAATAAAACACATTTTTCTGTGCCAGATGTTATGTTGTACTGGAGACTGTCACAAATGCAACCAGCAGCTCTTAGAGCACAGGTAACAATTGTTAGCACCAAGCTATTGCACTGTTGCAGCATTATAAAAAACAAATTACAGCTGAATGTAATTCCAAGTATAATTTGATCCTTGATGTCATCCACCAGCAAGAAAACTTGATCCTTGCTCACTTATGCTCTGCAGCTGGCAGACCTTCTGGTGGGGTCCTGCTGCTGAGATTGTCCACCAGGATCTCATCAAGCAGGAGCTTGGGCATTGCTTGGAGCTCCGCTGGTGGGCTGGGCAATGCGCTCTGAGTTCTTCAAGAAATTTGCTGCTGCCAAAGAGGTGAAGTGAGCTGGTATAGAAATGAGTTGCAACACATCCCAGCCAGCATCACGCAAGCAAACTCCAAAATTTGCCCTGCAAGGATTGGACAGCTTATTCCAGAAATTTCTATGAAACTAACAGAGAGATACAGAGCTTGAGCTTAGCAGAATCACCAGGAATAGAACTAATACCAATACCCAGCACTATCAAAGTAAACAGGGCAGAAATTAAAACTTCAAGGGCTCTCTTGTGCGATGGAGATCTTGTGTAGACCAACAGAGATCATTCATTTCCATGCAGAACTCTGCAGCAATGGATTTCTCTGCAAGCTCTGGTTTTAAATGTTTTTTCTTGCTCTGTTGAAGCACCCAGACAATGCAATCAGTGAAGTCCTGATCCCAGAAAGGATTCAAATCCAAGGTATATGAGATGTACTGTAGGTGAAGCCAGTGGGACTGGAGATGCTCTGAGCATCACACGTAGCTTCAGGTCTGGAGTTCTGCTCACAGAAGCAAAGCAGCAGTGATTGTCATTGCTCAGAGCTGGAGGTCAGCCACTTAGTTTTTCTCCTCCCAGATTTCCCCTAGAGCATCTCCCAATCACCTTGCCTAAGGCTTTCTTAGAAAACGTCTAGTAAAAGTGAATACAAACATCAGGAAAAGAGCCACATAGCAGTAAGAGTTATCAGCTGCAAGTGGAAGAAGATTGTAGTAGTATCTAACAGGATAATTAGTCCTAATGGTTTTACTTAGGTTTTTATCAGATTTTTCTTTTCATGCAAAGACAATACATGGTCTCACTGGGGCAGATCCTGACGTCATTGCTTTGTTTTTACTTCATCTTTATGCAAACAGCTTGCAGTGCTGCTGAGATGAGAGTCATGGTACTAATGAGTCGTTACTGAATACAGACTTGAAGGTATGACCTGGGTACCCTGGCTTTTGTTGGTGGGACCTATTTCCAAAAACATCTACTATAATTTTAGACACCCCAGGTATCCCTTTGGGGGTGATGGAGCAGGCACAGGAAACCCAAAGCCAAGAGCAGCAGCTGAAGGCCCCATAGGTGATGTTGGACATCCCAGGTGGCACCAGGCTCCAGTTTTGAGCCCCACCCTCAGTGTCCACTTACACATGAACCAAAGACATCACCAGTGTGTAAAATGAGAAATGCCAGCGTTTCAGGATTTTCCCAACAACCAGACATTGGAAGGAGACCATGAAGCCAACAATGCTCAGCTACTTCAGCATCATCACACCCACAGCTCATGGGTGAGCTTCTCATGGCAGAAGCAGTCTCCTGGAAGAGGCAGCCAGCTGAGGGTAGTGTGGACGTGCAGGTATGAGGTTAACAGTAGCCTAATCCTGGAGCTGATGAATGAGTCTTTACCATCAGATCTGCAGTGGGACTTGGGGAAAGAACAGCTGCATTTGCCTGCCTGCTCCTTGGGCATGTTCCACCTGCTTAATTGAAGGCAGGTCCAAATGAGCCATCTGTTGACCTGGTTGAGGAATCAGAGTTTCCCATTAATTTAAAGATATTTTTACAAGTTATTAAAGGCCTAGAAGGAAAGGAGAAGTGGATAAAAACAACTGTAAGAAGCTTTGCCTTAGAGGCACAGGTAATATCTGTAACAGCTGCTACACCCTATGCCTAAGTTAATTGTTAAATGAGTCACCCTGGCAAAAGAAGCATTAATAAAGGGAAGTGAAGACTGAACATCTGGAAAATAATATGAAAGGGAAGAATTCTCATATTTTGGAACTCCTTGCTGGGTGGGAACTGCTTGGGGAGATGGCTCTAATTGCTTGTCTGAGAGAATGAAAAGTGAATCTATTCCCAGTCTGAAATCAACACAGTCATTGAATATTCCTCTACACTCTCCCACCCCAGTGCCCCAACTGTTATGTGGGGCCCTGACCTGCAAACACCAAGACACACTCTTCATCTTCTGTGCCTCAGTCAGACAGTGATGTTAGTCCATAAAGCCAGTGGTGTGCCCCAGACTCCTCAGGACCTGGGGATAAGCTCAGCAGATGTTGGTTTATCAGCTGGGTACAAGATGCACTACCAAAACAAGGTTATTGTGGTGGCACCTGTGCTGATGACCATTTACCAAAATTCATTTTGATATACCCCTCTCTTGCAGGGGCTGTCTAACCTCCTCAGTAATGCCCATGGGGCACGAGGGGAGAACATCAGGTCTGCCTGCCCCTGCTATGCATGGCCCTGTGCATTGTGGTTCCTTGCTGGGTATGGAGACCTGAAGACATGGTCAAGTTTCTTCCTCTACTGAAAAATGGTTTTGTATAATTCTTCCACCTTCCCTCCATTTGATCTTCTCATTCTTTGTCAATTTGCACTTGCCCTCAGTCTCCTCTTTGCTGTCTTGGAGAAGCTTCTTCACTGAACACCTTCAAACAGCACTGTACAGCTGGATCTCCATCCAGTCCTGGTACCTGTCAGCATGAAGTTGGTCCTTGCATAGATGAGTATCCAGTCTGGCAGTTCCTGGGCAGGGACTTCCCAGGGCATGCATCCAGGAGGACACGGGAGGTGAGAAGCAGCACTGAACAAGGGCTCTGCAGTAAGACAGGAATCACAGCTCTCTCATTTCAGAATGTAAAATCTGAGCAGTCTGGATCCACTTTTCTAAGCAGAGCCTAGAAGCAGCTCAACCACCATCCAAGAACACTGCTGCTGCCAGCCCTCCCTTTGCCAGGTATGACCAGTGGCACATCAAGCCCTTCTGAGCTTTTAATTTCCACCTGAAAAAGGAATAGGAGAGGTTTTCAGTATTCTGTGTTTGCATTTTTGAAGGTGAAGATGCCAACATGAGCATAGGTAGCATTGATACCAAGTACCCAGCTCCCAGGGTCCCCTCAGCACCACCCAGTGTCCTCCAAATCTCAAGCCTCTGGTGCCACCAAAGGGAGGACAACATGGGACACCTATTTCTAACTACCTATACACAAAATTGTCAGTCACTGGCAACTCTGATCTAGCAGATCTTCCTGATTTTCCTCTGGAACTGATGTAGGGGGGAATCAATTCTGCAGGCAGAGGAATGGGAGGGGTTGAAGAGATGTGACATGGGGATATGTCACCAGCCCCTTTGCAGTGTGTGCCGTGATTCTGTGGAGAGATGCCCGGTGACATGGAGGAGAAAAGGGCTCAGAGGGACCATGGCACAGGTGTCAAACACAGAGATGGAGAGGGAGGGCACCCCAGCACCCTTGGGTGCAGGGAGCAGGATGCCACCAGACCACAGGCAGGGAAGAGGCTGTGGCAAAGGTGGGTGCATGTGGGGAACCAAGGCCGGGCAGGCACATTCCCAAACATCCACGAAACGATCCTAAAACATAATTATGAAATTTTAAAAAACAACTTGACGTTATAATTATAACGGTTCCTGGAGGAGCCGCGTAATTGAATTCTAGGGTGTCTCACTCTTATTGCAGACGCTAACAAGAGAATGGCTCAGCTTCCCTTGCAGCCTTCCTGGAGCCCTGCAAAGCTCGGGAGACACCCAACAATTCAATTATTGTTTCCCTCTGGAAAGCAGATCATTTTAGACACGCGGCCAGCTCTAATTACAAAGGAGAGGGGGGAAAATTTCTTGTGTCCAAAATTATGTGACTCATTAAAAGGATTCACTTTCCACCAGGCCTGAAGAATCGAAGCTGTGGAGGAAGGATGGGAATGTGGGGAGCAGAGGCAGAGCTGGCAGGGAGGGTAGGGACCCCAGCCCCATGGCACCATACCCGGGAGTTCACTCTTGGGGCTGAGAACCTCCAGGTCCCCCTTCCCCAGGTAAGGTCGTTTTCCACGCAGAATTAAAAGCAAGGCTGCAAGCAGGGGTGGCTGAGCAGGCAGCTTTCACTGCAAACCAGGAGGCTTCTCACAGGCAGCACAGGGAGAGCTGCTCCTGCTGCCGGGATTTGGGAGGAGTGAGGCCAGGGCTGGGGGGCTGTCCTCCTTCTGCCCCCTCCCCTCGGCAATGAATACAAGGGCTTTTATTCAAAAGCTTCATTAGGGTGGCGTAAGGTTTTGGTGGGTTGGTTTTTTTTTTTTCGAGTTATTTTAAAATGCTCTTTTATGGCAAAAGACAATTTTACGTAGGGGAGGTCCCTTTTCCAATTACCATTAATTAACTCATCTCTAATAGAATTTTTCATAGCCTTCCATTTCCCGTGGCTGGGCCAAGGCAGCAGGCAGGGGGCTGAGCTGCTGCTGCTCTGCCCCAGGATGGATCAGACCGCTCCAAACCCTCCTGAGACAGCACTTTAGACTCGTTTCATATCAGTTTTTTCAATTTTTAAGATATATATTTGTAATTATAATAATGGTTTCATAAGCTCTGCTGGAGCTGATTAATGCTTCTGGCCAGTATGCCCTGTTTGAGCAAGGGGGCAGAGATGCTGGGCACAGGGCTCCCAGGACCCCCTCACCCCCCCCCCCCCATCTCTAAATCCACTTCTTCCCTCCTTTCTAGTGCAGCAAAATGAATACCGATGTCATCTTTATGGTTAATTTGAAATCTAGCCCTTGTTAGATAATCCTGTTAGTAGCTTGCAAAAACAAGGGACCCCTTGTATAATCAGTAATTATAACAGGCGTTTTATGTTAAATTATATCTAATAGGCAAGACAAAAAGGGAAATGTGTTTTCGGATGGAGCTGTCCTCGTCTAAATAAAAAAAAAAAAAATAAAAAAAAAAAAAGGAAAAAAAATGAAAGTCTTCTCCGTCGTGCAATTATACATCTAGAGGGGGAAATTAAAAAAAAAAAAAAAAAAAAAAAAAAAAAAACCAAAAACATAATAAAGTGGTGGAGATATCAGAGTCGGGGTGCCAGGGAGCGGGAATCAGGGTGATTTGGGGGGAATAATTCCCAATTCCCCCCCGGCAGGACCTGTGCCAGCCGGGCACCTTCCAGGGCAGCTGAGCAGGAGGAGGAGGAAAAGTGCGGATACTCCGCGGTAGAGCCGCACCGCTCCCCCCAGCCTCCGCGTCTCACCCCGCCCCACCACATCCCGCTAGGCGCAAACTGCGCACCCGAGAGCGGTTTTTCCGCTTGCAGGGGAAGAGAGAAAGAAACGGCGGCGGGAGGAAGGGAGGGAATGGATGGGGGTGGACCCCAACAACAACAACAAAAAAATAAAAGTAGAAATAAAAATCAAGTTTAAAAAAATATAAAAATAATAATAAATAAATACACAAATCATGTAAAAATTACAAATAATAAATACAAATCCTCCGGCCTTCTGGCTGCTGAGGAGAGAAGCGATTTGTGACCCCCACCCAGGGGCCTGGGGATGGACATTGCCCCCCCCCCAAAGCCAATGGAGGAACCGCGCCCGCGCAAAAGGCAGCGGCTGAGCGCGGCTCCCCAGCGCGGGAACCGCGGGGTGGCTGAGGACGAGGGGCGCGGGTGCGGATCTTAAGCCCCTGCTCCGCCTTGGCAGGGCCTGGGGGTTCCTGTCCGCGGGGACCCGGTGACAAAATCCTTTTGTCTGGGTGTAGGGCTCTGGGTGCTGGGGGTTACTGCTTGCAGTGTCTGATTGAAATAACAGAAGGTAAAATAAAATTTTTAAATAATGAAAAACAATAAAAATAAAATAAAAAATATAAAATAAAGCAGCCCGGGGCAGGCTGGCGCTAGTTCTCTTCAACTCTCCCCCTTCTTAAAATTATACTTTCATTAAACCATGCCCGAAAACGTGACAATGTTTAAACACTGGAGTTATTGTAAATACGTTTAACCAAATGGACTTTCTTGAGGAAATCTCCTTCAATAAACAGGCAATCTTGTCCTTTAAACATGTCCATAATCGGAAAATATAATTAAAAACTAATAGGAGTGCCACGTTTTGCTAATTCTGCGCAGAGCGCGGGCCAGAGGCGGAGGCGGCTCCGGGGTTTTCTCATTCCAGGTTTTCCATAGGAGATGGGAGATTCCTGCCCGGCTTTCAAACACCGTGTGTCAGGACGAGAAGCAAATGTTGTTTTAGCAGGAAAGTCGTAATAACAAAGCCATTTATGCAAGCACATTAGTGCGGCGGGAATCTCGCCTGTTAGTTAAAATTTTTGAGGCAGAAAATTAAAAACAAATATTTAAACTTCGTCATTTTGAAGCCCTGGCTGCTCCCGCCGTTCCACTTTGGGCATGCATATGCAATGAGCTCTCAGCCAGCCCAGGGAAATGGGTTTAATGCTATTTAAAATAAATTAGGCAGAGCCTGGATCCATTCCTCACCCGGCCGCGGAAGGGACGCGCTGCGCGCAGCCGGGCCAGGGGCAACTTTGTCGGAGAGTGGCGAGTCACCGCGGCCACCGCGCCGGCGGAAAATCCGCTCTTACCCAGGGTTTGGGGACCCCGAGGAGTTGGGGGACACGAAGAGGGTCCCGGGAGGCGGTGCTGGTCCCCTCCACCCCCCGAGGCGGTTCCGTGGGCCCGCACCCTTTGTCCCGCTGCCGGGCGGACCGGCTCCGCGCCCGCGCAGGGGTCCGCGGTGTTCTGCCCCTCTAGGAGCCCGGCTGCGGCTTGGGAATAGGCGGAGGGGCGCGGAGGAGGCGCTGAACTTGAGCGGGGCTGGGCAAGGGGGAATGGGGCTCTGGGGGGAAAGGGAAAGGAAGGGGAAGGGGAAGAAAGGGGAAAGGGAAAGGGAAGGGAAAGGGAAAGGGAAAGGGAAAGGGAAAGGGAAAGGGAAAGGGAAAGGGAAAGAGGGAAAGGGAAAGGGGAAGGGAAAGAGGGAAAGGGAAAGGGAAAGGATGGAGAAAATCGAGAAAGATGAAGAGAAGGAAGGAATAGAAAAAGAATAGAAAGAATGGGAAAAAAAGAATAAAAAAGAAAATAATAGAAAAAGAAAAAAAGAATAGAAAGAATAGAAAAAGAAAAAAAAGAATAGAAAGAATGGAAAAAAAAAGAATAAAAAAGACAATAATAGAAAAAGAAAAAAAAAGAATAGAAAGAATAGAAAAAAAAAGAATAAAAAAGAAAAGAATAGAAAAAGAAAAAAAGAATAGAAAGAATAGAAAAAGCCCTAGGTCCTGCTGCAGAGGGATGGGGCATCTGTCGGGGCCGGTGGTAATTGCAGCTTTGGGGGGTGTTTGGGACCTCTTCAGCGTCGTGAGCCACAAAGTGTCATTTCCATGGCTAGCTGGGGAAGTTTGTGGAAGTTATTTTTATTGATGTACTCCTGGTAGATTGTTTTGGCAGCTGCAATTTCCCTGTGACATATCCAGCCTCTCCTCCGAAAATCGCAGGAAAAAAAAAAAAAAAAAAAAAAAGCTTTGACATTTATCCCCAGCTACTGCCGCTGCCCAGTAAGGTTTAATTACAAAACTCAACCCCAATGCCAGCGTGCATCGGTCATTAGGAACCTTTCTCAAAAATCTTGTCAACCTGTAATGAGAAACAGATTTAATGGAGGCAACCACATACCTCCTGGTCTGCCAGCTGAAACTGAGACTATGTAAAAGAGGATAGAAATGCCAAATAAGCCACAGCATTCCCTTCCTAGCAACCAGCTCTTTACATTTATTGCCGGGTTTTTTTCTCTTTTTTTTTTTTTTTTTTTTTTTTTTTTTTTTTTTTTTCCTTTCCTGGGCAGAATATTTATTTTTACGGGTTGCTTTAGGGAGGCAGAAACAAGTGTTCCCCGGGGCTGTCGTTTTGGTTGTCTCTTTGGTTGTTTTTTCGGGGAAAGAGGAGATGAGAGATGGAGGTGGCCGATGTCGTCCTACCCCTCGTCCCCCCTGTCCCCTCCCCGGTCCCCCCCACTTCCCCCGGCCCCGGACGTCCTTGCAGCGAGGGGACGCCAGGGGGCAAGAAATGTTCACAAAGGCTCATTCCACCCCTCCATCCTTCCATCCCTCCCTTTCTCTATCTTTCCATCCCTCTCTCCCGCAGGGGTTTCAGCATCTCACAACAGAAAAAGTCAGATTTCTTATTAAGGAAAAAAAAAAACCAACAACAAACCAAAGCAAAAAAACCCAAACGCCACCAACCACCAAAACCAAATTAAAAAACACCAAGAAACCCTCCACAAACCCAAACAAAAGGCCACCAATTAGAAAGAAAAAAAAAGAAAAAAATTTAAAAAAAAAAAAAAGGGAAAAGAAAAGGAAAAAATCCCAAAATATCCACAAATTTACATTTCCAGTCCTTCCAACCTCATCTTGCGTGCACCTCCTGGGCACAGCAACACTGCCGTGCACGCAGCACAACCAGGCGGAAACGATATCGAGAAGCCTTGTAAAGAATGGCAGAGTTTATTTAAGCCAGCCATTAATCCTACTTACCTTGCTGCTCTTTGGACCTAATCCTATTTCCTCTGTGCATTATAAGGACAGGGAAACGACACATTTTTGTTCTCCTGGTGCAGGCTGGCCAGAAGGAGCGTGTCGCCGGTGCTTGGGATGCTGCAGGAGCCGGAGGAGCGGGATGCGCTCCACGGGCAGCAGCAGCTTCCAAAGGAAATCACTCAAGGGAAACTTCATTGGAGAAAAAAAAAAAAAAAACCACAACACATTCAGTTTCCTGACTACTGCTTTCCTCCTTGAGTTATTTATTTTGGCACTCGCGCATTCAGTAAATGAAACATTCAATCAACTGACCTCCTCGCCAGTTTGTATCATTCTTTCAAGAGTCACTTTCTTTTTTTTTTTTGTTTTGTTTTAATTTTATTGCTTAAATAAACTGTGTGGAGGGTTCTCATATCCCAGCTTTGCTTGCCAACTGGTGCATTATGTGGCTTATGAATTTTGCAGACAATGAAGCCCAGTGTGGATGGGACAGACCATACACACATATACATGCCATTTGTTGGGCACGTTAGATGTTAGGGCAAAGCATCACTTATTCTTTCATATTATTCACACCTTTTCCTTTCCCAGAGTTTGCCTCAAATGCTGAGAGTTGGGATATGAGGCTAATGCCAGAGGTTTTGCTGCAGAGACAGAAACCTCTTAAAATAATCAGATGGCAAAATACCAGGCTCACCCCCGAGAGCAGCGTTTGTAATGCTCCTGCCTGGCATTTTATTCCTTGCTTTATCTCCCCATATCACACAAATCCATATGCTGTGTATCATTTCTCTTTGAAATGCCATGAACTTGGTGTTTTAAATCGAACCAGCCTTTCTTTTTTCCCCTTCTTTCTTTCTTTTTTTTTTTTTTTTAGCTGCAAAACAATAGAGATTGTCAAAGGGCCCCGGGTTGAGCTTTTCTACGTGTTCACAAAGCGTTAAAGCTTTATCGAACAAACCAGCTCTGTCTGACCCCTGCCAGACAAAAGGCAACTTCCATTTTCCTCTGCAGAGAAGAGGGGCAGAGGGGGACAGAGGGGATATGTACAGTAGGGCTGGCTGGGCCTGGGGCTCCGGGGTGCCCAGAGGCACTGGTGGGATAACCCTCTCACCCAGCCAAGCCCCTGATGATGCTGACCTTGGTCCTTTTGGAGGTGCTGCTGATATGCTTGGCCTCATGTAGGTGGAGGACATGATGCCAATGCAGCCAGGAAAGCACCAGCCCTGAAGGCTGGCACTGGGCCTCAGCCAAAGCTTTTGGGTAGTGTTGCATTGAGCAGTGCTGCACCCACCCTGAGCAGTTCTGGACCCAACCCCAGCAGTTCTGGACCCAACCCCAGCAGTGCTGCACCCACCGGTGGAGCCAGGCACTGCTGTCCAGTGCCAGGCATGGCCCAGTGCCACACTCCCAGGACATAATTCAGTCTGACTGTGCCATCCTCAGCTACCCATTCCATGCCATGCTCTGCTCATGGCTGAGCATACCAGTGCCTGCTTGGTGCCTGCCATGTCCTCTCATGTTGGTCCTAGCTCCATATGCATGTGCCTTGCCCCAAAAATCATCACCCAGCATGGAGCAGACATGTGCTGTGGGGTCATGTGTCTCTCCTGAGCCAGAGCCTGCTCTGATGAACAGCCAGTGACAGCAGCAAGCTTTCGATGAATGAATATCCCCCTCCATACAAGTGGTCCTGGGCACTTGGAAGTTTTCCTTGAGGAACTGCAGAGAGCAGAACCATCCAGTGCTCCCAAGGTCCACCCTGATGATTTCCCATTTCTATGGGTTGGTTTTTTATATTAATTTTGAACAAGGCAGGACTGTCTTGTTCTTCTGGAGCTGAGCTGGTGGTTGGGAGCAGTGGCCAGGAACTGAAAGAATCACGGACTCAGAATCATAGAATGGTTTGGGTTGGAAAGGACCTTAAAGATCACCTAGGTCCAAACCCCCTGCATGGGCAGGGACACCTCCCACTAGACAAGATTCTCAAAGCCCCATCCAACCTGGCTTTATGCACTTCCAGGGAGAGGGAAGACATAGCTATTAAGGGCAACATGGGCCAATGTCTCAACCACCTTCCAGTGAAAAATTTCCTCTTAATATCTAATGTAAATTTCACCTTTTCCAGTTTAAATCCATTACTCCTTCTCCTACCACTACATGCTCTTATAAGAAATCCCTCTGCAGCTTTCTTGTAAGCCCCTTTCAGGTACTGGAGACAGAAATAGTCAGGGTGGTCTGAAATGGTCTTCTAGAAAACACCACAGGCAGGGGCACAACTGGCAGATGATGTGATCTATAAATGCCAGTGGGGAAACTGAGCCTGGGCTCTTGCTTGCCCATGTGGAGCCCTACAGCACCTCCAGCTGCTGGTCCAGAAGGGTGTTGGTCTTCTATAGGCCCTTGGTGACATCTACCATCACCACAGTGGTGTCCCAGACACTCTTCCAGTCTCTGCTAACCATCCCTGCAGCCTGTGCATTTTACTGTCATGTAGAGCCTGATGCAGAGAAACTGAACTAAATCCTGCCCAGCACGTCTGCAGCTTTGACAAAAGTCTGAGCAATGTTTCCTTCAGCAGCAGCCAGGTAGCAGATGAACCATTTTATTGACGAGCAAAGTGATCACTGTCAGCAGAGACGTGTGGCTGGAGCACTGTGATGCTGAGCAGCGTGAGCACTTGTTACTGCATCTGCTGGCTCCACCCCAGTGTGCTACCTTCTCCTGTGCAAGGATGAGCACAGGGACATCCTTTGCTGGTGCCTGGGGCTGAAATGGGCTACTCAGAAGTGGATGGGGTTTGCTGGTGAAGTCCACACTATTCCTCCCTTGGGTTTGGCTATTTGCAGAGACCCTCCTACCCTGCACCCATCTCTATCCCACAGGCAGTAGAGCAACACCAGCACTGCCACTTGGCAAAGACCACCTTCCTGTGGGTATATCACATTATTGCAGGGCCAAAGTGCCCATTAATTTCCTATTCTGCTCATAAAATGTTAATTTCCAAGAAGGAAGCTGGGGCTGTTGTAGCTTTGGGCTTATTGAGCTTTGGGTGGAGGGCGCAGGCTGCTCCCCCTGCCCCTCCAGCAGCGTTTTGCATTACTCATTAAGGGAAGCTGATAGCTGGCTTTGGTGTCAGTAGAGATTTGTAAGCCTGATTATATTCCTAAGCATATGTTTGGAAATGAGCAGCAGCTCTCTGAAGTCAGTAGAATTGCTCTGATTGAAAATCTCAAGTCAAGAGGAGGGGAGCCTGGCTCTGGGTCTGAGCTCCCGCCAGCAAGAGCCACAGGCACCAAGTGACAGCTTTGGGCTCTGCCACCCCCCTCGAGGGAGAAGTTGAACAGAAACCAGAACAAACATCTTTGTGCTGAAAATGCCACAATATCACTGAAGTGTTTGTGTTGGCATTTTGTAAGTGCATAAACAATGAAGCAAACCACCTGAGTGGGCAGGTAGTGTCTGACTTTTCCAGGCTATTTTACAGGGTTTGGAGGATAGTCCTAAAGGGAAAGAGAAGCTCACTGAACTCAGGATGCACCAGAAATTCCCACCAGCAGATGCTTGATTTTGAATGCTGAACAAATGTGTCCAGGGCTGAGCAGCAGCAGTGAAGGGTTTGTGTCACCTTGCAAGGTTCAGGCCCTGGTGTCGCTGGGCTTTGCTACTGCAAAAACAGATCTCTATGAATAGGAGCCACAATTTCATTCCCAAAACCAAGTGGTTCCCAAGTGCACATCACTGACTTTGGAACTGCACCTCTTCCCTGGAGTCAGCCAAATTTGCAAGGCATGAAACTGTTGTAGTAGAGCAATGACTCTGACCTGTGAAGCTTAAAGCAACGAGAGATGTGAAAGCCTGGAAAAACAAGTCCTTTGGTTGCTCCACGTTAGAAGCAGTGGGAGGAAAATGCCACAAACCATTGCCTGTGCAGATACACAACTGTGCAGCAGTCACATAGACACCCTCTGCATTCTCTCCAAACATGCCAGCACTCAATGCTTGACCACAAAAATATGCTCGGAAAAATAAATCTGAGCTGCATCTATGGAGGTTTTCACATCAGAAGGAAGTTGCTGCTCACACAGTCAGGACCCAACACACTGGGGCTGAGACCAGCTCATTCCCTTTCACCAGGGGATGCCTCCCAGAACATCTGCCCTGGCTCTCCACTCACCCCAAGTTTTGGACCCAGACCCTCCAGTGAGCTGTAAATCCCAGCCACGTGTCTGGAATTGCTTCTACTTCACAGCAGCACAAGGGATGGGGGAATCAGGCTGACTTTGTGTAACTGGGACAAGAGAAAATTCTATTTAAATTCTGTACCCCGCCAGTGAATCTTGCAGCAGCCTAATTTTTCTACAAATAACGCCTTGGGCAAGGCTTGTGTGGCCCAGAAAAGGAAAAAAAGTTTGAATTTCCTCTATCCTGCTTACCTGAAACCTCCTTCTGAACGGCTGGTGAATCTTGGGAGGTTTGGCCCACTGGTGGCCAACTCAGGGCTGCAATGATGGAGAGGGCACCCGGACAGGGAGTGCCAGCACCCATCGGAGTGAGAAGGGCAGGGGCAGGGGGAGTCAAACACTTGTGTGATTGAGCCAGAGAGCAAAAATAAAAAAATAATTTAAGAAAAAAAAAATTAATTGAGTAACCTCAAATTACAAATCAATTTGAGGAAATCCCAATCTAGTTGCAGACACTCTGTGAGCAGCTAAAGCTAAACTCATCGAGCAGACAGCTCTAATTAGCACAGGGTGCCAACTCGCCCCGATAAGCTCTGTGTGGCTTTCTCCATGTCAGATGTGTTTGGTCCTGAGCCCTGACATGCATCAATTTGACCCAAAATACATTGAAGGCAGGGTGTCACCATGTTGGGAGTGTTTAGGGGCTAAAGGATGTCAAACTCTGAATTTCTTTGTTCCAACCCCCCTGTGCTGCCTTCCCCCAGCCACCCCGGGCTGGTTTCTGACCTCATTCATGCCAGTGCAAATCTGCAATAACTTCACGTTAGCCACAGGGTTTATTACAAATTGTCCTTGTGTAAAGAGACCAAAACCTGGTTTATAAAGTTGGTTTCTTTTCCCTCATTCCCATGCAAGAAACCCTTCTACAGTCTGAGTCAGTGGGACAGCCTTCACCTCTTAACTTAAGGAAAATTGCACTCAATTCACACTGATGGAAGCAAGGGGCAAACCCATTTCCTCCGTAATAGCAGCGCTGCTTTGGTGGTGCAGGATTTAGCCCTTTAGATTGAGTGAGGGTTGAACTTTCTGGGGGCAGGGAGCCCAGCTGAAGATGAACACCAAGGACTCCACCACAGCAAGGCACGTCTGGTTACTGGAAGAAGGGGATGAAACACTGCACCAAAAAAAGCCTCTTTCAGCTTTAGTGAAAGATGTGACCTCATTCTTTTCCTGGGGCTGCAGAGATATGTGGCATTTTCCTTGTGAAGAAGTAGTATTTTTCCTCTGGGAACGGATGAAAGACTATTTGGGTAGTGTATTATTTTAGACATATTTTGCATTCCTTCTCTCCCTCAGAGAATGAAGCTGCTTCCCCCCACTTCTGCAGCACTTCTTCATTTCCCTGTACTAAACTCAATCAATCAAACACGTGGGACAGGATCCTTGGCTATGCATCCAAAAGCTGTGCTGGTTTACACCTGGAGATTTATATCCCCATCACAACTTTTTGATTTTTTTATAATACTCATCTTAAACCCCATCCTTCCTTTTTTAACCTGATGCCTTCTGCTGGGAGACGTTTTCTGATCGCTCCATTGTATCCTCTTGTTACCATCTCGAGCCCAAATCACATTTATCATTTAGCTCTGTTTGCATAGTGGTTGGCATGCACTGGGAAAACGAAGGTAATATTGTCAAAATCTCATACTTCTTGGCTTACCTGCTGTAAGGAGAAATCTTCCTATGGTACTGAAAATGTCACTGCAGTGGTAGGCGTTATTGCTATTCCTTATTGAAGCTTTTGAATGAAGCACCATTTGTGGGGAGGAATAGTGCCTTTGGTTAGATTAATTGGGGTAATTTCATACAGTTGTTATTTCTTGAGGTCTGCAGCTTTCAGATCTGAAGGAAAATGTGGATGCAATGCACCTCGTCTACCTTTCCAGGTGTGATTCCCCTTCCTACACTCATCGTCTCTGGGAAGCTTTTTGCTTTCCAGTTGTGCCAGGGTTGCTACTGGGACTCAGCTGCAAGTAGATGGCCTGGCTGCATTGCCCCAGTGTGGACATGGTCATGGCAAACGTCACTCAGGCTGCCCTTAAAGCTGTGAAGACAGCTGGGTGCTTCTAAGGGATGAAGCTCTTCCCCAAAAGCACCTCAAGCAGATAACTCCACAAAAATACTGTTTGCAGTTTGGGAACAATTCAGGTGAGGGGTCTCCCTGCAGATATCCTGGGTGAAGGGGTGAGCTCCATCCCCAGAGTCCCAAAGGGGTTGGGGGGACACCTAGGAACTGGTGTGTCCATCCTGTGGTTGCCCCTACAGATCCCAAGGAAGCCACTTGCACCCAAAGCTGCCCCAGGGACAGCTCAGGCAATTTCAGAGCCCAAGCACACAGTGACAGCTCGTGGAGCCATCGTTTGAATTTCCTACCCAGGAAAAGTCACACAGGCTTGCCCAGAGAATGACAGCTTTTCTGTTGACCCCATATCCCATCACATGTGATGAGATTAATCCCAGTTTAAGTACTTAATTTCCAATGTTGAGTATTTTATTTGTATGTAATTTTTGGAGTGAGAATGATAAAACCAAGTTAAGTAAGTGAGCTTAAATCATGGAAACAAGTAGAGGAGACCACAAATTCAGTTCTGGAAATTTTCAGTTCTATACCTGGATATACTGGCCAACTGGCCTCTTTTAAGATGAATTACAGGAGAATGTTCCCATCTTAAATTTCCCAAAAGCCATGTATAGGGAAAAATTCAAAACCAAATGGTGGCTCTCAAAAACATGCAAACAGGAATCAGCCTTGGACACGGGACTGCACCAGCCCCTTTGCCACCTTTGGTCTCAGAATTGTGCTCAGCGATGAGACACATTTTGGAAGCTGGAAAGAACGAAACCAGGTGCTATTCCTCTTGAAAATATGGGCAAAGGAGAGAGATTTTACCTGTTTAGAAAGAAGCCCCTGACATTTCTGTGTGTATTGCAATGTCTTTTCAAAGAATGTGCATTATTGGGTGGTCTGACTTGGTATTCCCTGCATTGGTGTGTACCACATTTGGCTCCAACAGCAACAGTGGGATTGCTGGGGGATAATTTTTTTTTAAGATCACTTCTTTTTTCAAATATTTTTGAAGTGTGGCTCATATTAAACTGGGTAATAATTAGATAGTGAAAATGCTCCTACCTAATGCTTGGATTATTCCAAGTGCCTGAGGCAATTCTTCAAGGTTTATAACAGACATAGAAATCAATGTTTAATGTCAAAAGTGATCCTGGAAGGTGTTTATTGAGAGTTATTTTTTAATATAAAGTGTAAAGATTAGAAAAAGTCTTTTATTCTTGGTTTTACATCTAGTAGTGACTGGGGGAAAGGTGTGGTATCAGCCGGGAAAATATTATCATAAAAGCTTGTGTCAAATCTTCTTTTAAGAGTCTTGATCCAAAATACCAGTTAAAACCAAAACAAGTCAGTATGTGTAAAGCCAATATTCCCTGATTGCCCTTACTTTACACTGATTTCTTACAGCTGCTATAAACCAGCACCAGATACTTTCATCAGCGAAGCTTCGTGACAGAGCCCTGTGGGAATCTGGCCTTTCACGAGAAACTTTCTGCAGGTTTGGGCTCTCATCCATTTCAAAATCTTGTTGTACAACAGTGTGTGAAGACTGGCTTCCAGCTGCTAGAATAATACACTAGGAAGCAGCAAGGACAGCAAAGCTGCTTCAGCATCCTTTGCCATCCTTCACCTTCCTCTTCCAACCTCCATTCACCACTTCCATGTTTAACCTTCTTCTTCCATGTTTCACCCTCTTCTTCCAACCTTAACCCTCCATTTCCACCCTTTTCCCTCCACATCCATACTTCACCCTTCTCTTCTAGGATCTTTTATGTATCATGCTCCTTGCCAAAGGTAGGAAAGGGTGGATTCCTGTCAGGGAGTGGGTCCAGCCCCACATCCCTCCCACCATCTCACATCCACTCAGTCTCCATCCTCACCTGGTGTCTTCTGCAGCCTTATTATTTCTTCTGGGAAACCTGGGAAGAAAATGGAGTCTGCTCTTCCAATCCCTCCTCTGACCATGATGTCCAGCTACCTAAAGGATTGGAGGGCACTGTGACTTCCTCAAGTCTGGAGGAGGCAATGCAAGAGCTGGTGCACAGCCAATGGGGTCCCCCATATGCAGCACCTCTGGGTGTCCCCATACCACCACAGGCACTGTGTGTCTTTCTTGGGGATGGCCAAATCATACATCCTGACATCAGCACCTTCTGAGGTTATAGAGATTGTGCCTGCTGAGGACTGCATGGTCACACTTTTACATAAAGTTTTGGTAACTTGAAAGTGAGCTACATAAAACTGAATAAGAGTGTTGTGAGATTGATCAGCTTACCCTGTGGATGTGAACACACCTCATAAAATGGCTTGATGGGCACTAGTGGGAGTTGTATAAAATATTGAGCCTACATTTAAAAGATGAATTGGGCCAACCCTTGAAACCCCTCATGTTTCAACAGGACCAGTCCAAATTGAATTAGAGCAGAGAGAGCAGGATGTGGCCTGGGCTGTTCAACTACTTCCCACTGTGTTTCACAGCAAAGTCCCAAGTGGTAATCTCCCTTTGCAGTTGTTTTTTTTAAGTTTACTGCACTAAAATATTGTATTTTTCTGATATTCAAGGACTTCTTATTACCAATTTTACATCTTTTTTGGGGTATAAAATTCTGTAATATTAATGGACAAAGTCTGAACATTAAACCTACTGCAATAATGACTTATTACAGGAGAAAATACATATTTTCCCCTAAATTATACAATGAAGTACTGAAACCAGTTTGCCTCTCATGGTACTTTTGTCAAAAATCCAACAGGCAATTAGAAAATTTTAAATCTTGCCTGGAGTAACTTCTCGATTTACAGATTTTCCCGCACAGCTGTGGAAAGCCAAATCAGCTTTAAAATTCCCTAGTGAAACTGTGAGCACACTCGTTTTTGTCAAGTATTTCCATCTCCTTTTTGTGACCCTGTGCAGAGTTTGGATGCTCGATGCCTTTCCCAGTCAGGCCACTCGTTGGATCCTTAAGTGTGGAGTCAGGTGTCCAGCCCTGGACAGAGGCAGCTGAAGAGCTGCTGCTCCCCTTTGCTTCTCAGCCAGACACGGCTGCCCCCACAGGCTGTAGAAGCAAAGATTGAGAAATGGCCTCAGAATGTAGCCCTCTCAAAGACATCAACTGAGAATGGAAAGGAAGGATCACCACCAGATGCCAGCTCGGGGTTCACCCATTTTAGGGAGCAGGGCTGACATTTTCCCAGGGGCAGGCAGCTTTTCCTCCCTTGTCTTTATGCAGCATCCTTCACTGCTGCTGTGGTGCTGCTGTGGTGCTCATCAACAAGGATGGAACTGTCTGGGGGACCCCCTGAGCAGCTTTGTGTCCACATGCCACTCATAACACAGCAGATATCTATGATGGACAGTGCTCCCCACTGCCAGGGCTTTTGACCTCATCTTGTATTTGATTCCTAGATCCCTGTGCCTCCCTTGAATTTGCATGCCTACTATCCACCAGCAGCATTTCCCTCAGGCAGTTTGTCCTCACCACTGAAGGACAAAGTCCAGAAGCCATTGAGGAGCCATATGCTTAAGTCAGCAGACATCGAAGTTTGGTCCAGAATAGAATAAACCCATCTTCTTCATCCCCCTGGTACAGTCTTTCAGTATCAGCTGGGTGGTGGATGTAGTTTCCTTTACCCCTGTGCACACACAACACCTACACTTTCCTCTATGCTGGTTCATCCTGTTCATTTAGGGAGCAAAGTTTCACAGCATGGTAATCTATGTGCATCTTAAAGAAGCCAGAGGGGGCTACAGCGTAGACTTTGAACTTTCTTATGTTACAGTTTCCTAGCTCCATCTTCTTCCTTCTGTGTTCAAATCCATCCCTGTCAGTATGATAATTTAGACTCTCTGTGAGTGCATAGAAAAGCCTCATAATATGAAATTGTGATACACACAATGAAGAAATTGAAGATATGCAGATAGAGCACTGCCACTAAGTGCTGGAAAAAAATCAGCCCAGGCAGGGCTGGGAACTAAGTCCCTATTGTTCCTCTGCACAAGGGACATGAGAAGGAGGAAATCTGTTTGGAGTTGGGACCAGGAGAGACATTCAAAGCAGGTGAATCCCCTGCAACACCGATTTGCTTCAACAAGAAAACGATTTTGTGCATTCTTCGGTGCCTCCTGCCATGCCAGGATGGAGGCACCCATGCCTGGACACCCACGACTGGATGACACCAGCTGTCCCCTTGCTGCCAAGCCAGAAATGACGTGCAGGAGGATGGAGAGCCACCTCTGCTCACTCCTCTTGCCCACAGTGAGCTGTGCCAGCCCTGTTTGCTGGGATCGCTGCTGCCTGAGCCCGGCGGTGCCGGCACCTCCTCTCTGTCACTTTTTGAAGATGGCAGAAAACTGACTGATCAAAAGTTGAGCCCGGAGGCTGCTGTCAGTTTGCTCAAGCAAATAACTTCATACAGCTTTCAGAGATCGGTGGGATCTCTGTGGCCAGGAGGGATCCATAAATAAACAGGAAAGCTGTGGTGGTTTTTTTGCAGAGGAAGGCTGGTTCCTGTCCCCTGGCATCCCAGTTGGGTGTAGGTGTGGGGCTGGGAAGGAGGGTGAAGCAATGGGGTTACTCTGGAGAGAGAGCTCTGGCTTCCCTTGGTGTTGCCTGGAGCAGGTAAGCAGGGAGGGACCCCAAAAAATGCAGGGGGACGCAGGACATGCACTGGGGGACAGATCCCTGTGTTGCTCAGGCTGCTGAATTGCACCAGTTCCCCTGTGCTGGAGATTCTCCTCATCAGGGAGAAGAAGACCATATGTGATGTCACCAGAGTTGCTGTCAAACATCAGTAGTTACTGCTTCTGAGCTTTCAGATGCACAGACCTGGAGGCTTGATCCCACAACAGAGCTGCAGAGCCCGGACAGAGCAGCTTCAGGGTACTACAGGGGCCTATTCAGAAACCCCATGAAATGACCCGTAGCCTATGGGAACCTAAGTCCTGCCACCACTGGCTAGCACTCTGGAAATGTTCAGATGAAAACAGCAAACACTATTTATCTTCTGTGCCTCCCTAATTTGCCCAGCTCCCAGGCTGGGGATGGGCTGTAGGTCATTTAAACAGCTACTGGTGCCTGTAGAGAAGACAATCACATCAAACACTGGATGAGGTGAGGATGTGGTGAATGGATAAGGGAAGAGTCACTGGTGGCTTTCTGGTCCTTGCAGGCTGCAAAACCACAGCATCTACAAAGAACATTGTAGGAGAGACTTGCTACTTTAATTACTGTCTGCTTGCTCCATAGAAGAGGACCATGGACACTCAGCAGAAGGCTACAGCTCCATATGTATCTCAGTCACCTCGGCCTTGAAAGTATAAAAATCTTGGTAAAAACATTACTGTCTTCTCAAAACCAGTATCTACATAATTGTGTGCATCACCATATGACTGTCATGGATCTGATACCCCCAACTAGGAAAGCAGCCAGGTTTTGGAGTAGTGTGAATTTTGCAGGCTGCTGAGGCTTTTCTACAACTCCTTTCTCTGCACGGTCTTCTCCTGGAGTATCTCCCAGTGATACTCCTGTTGGCCAGAAAGTAAGTTCAGCTAAGTATTAATTCAAAGTAAGGCTGGATGGTGCTTCCTGAGGAACATGGACCATAGCTTTCTAACTGTGTATGTGCCTCCTCGTGCTGTGGGCTCCTGGAAAGGTTTGGTGAATAGTGGATGTCTAATTGGATCAAGACATCCATTATCCTCCTGCAGGTCTATTTCATAAATGGTCCTCATGAAGGCATGTGAATGGACCTGAAAACAAAGCAAGGGCCACGTAATTACATATTTATATATATATTTGTACAATGCACTTGTATATCCAACTAGACATATATATCCTTAGACACAAGAGCATTTTATTTTGCTAGGCTACACGACCCAGAAAAATCCAGACTAGAGCCCTAAGTGTCTGCTGGAGTGACCAGAGCTTCCTGCAAGGCACCAGTACCCAGACACAAGAACCTGTCTGAAAGCTTTATCCCAGCATTCAATAATTCACTAAACCAAGACAAAGAGTTTTACAACAACTGTTTTAAAATGAATTTTATTGCAATTCAGATACCTTCCCTGTGCTAGGCCACAGGTTCAATAAACACACTGGCCTTATGCCTGAGCTTGCCAAGGATAACCTTTAAGCACTGTGTGACAGGTTTGCCACTTTTTTTTGAGACAGAATAGAAATCCCAGTTGCTGGAGCTGATGGAAAAGCTTCTCTCCTTTATAGTTTTATTTCTAACCTCTCAACTCCTTGCCTTGGGATCCAGGGGCATGATGACAGGACATATGAGGATGGCTGAGAGGTGACTTCCCCAGAAAAGTTTTTTAATGATGCTCTGTTTATGTGATAATTTTAAGTAATGCAAAACTTCAACATTTCTCTTTATTTTTTCTTTCAATCTTTTGTGTGTGGGGGGGGGCTTAGTTTAGTTTACTTTTTTCTCTCAATGCTTAACAAAAGGCAAATGCTGGCTGGGACTGAAAGGCACACTCCTGAGATGAAATGGGGAGCACCTGAGAGCAGATGACTTCAGGCCCTTCTCTCTTGAAGCTCAGACATGGCTTTTACAATTTTGCTGTGCTTCAGACAGGCTGGGACTGCAGTGGTTTATCCAGGATTTTGAGAATTAGGAGGATGCAAATGGGATCAGGACCAATCTCAGCCTCCCTCCCACATCTTCCTGAGAAAACAGACTGGTCCCTGGGCAGACAGCAAAAAGTATGCAGCAGAAAGCATTGGCAAAGTGAAGCTCCTATTTCTAATTGTCCCAGGCTGGCCCTGGAGCTGAGGTGTCACAATTTGTAGCCTTTTGCAGGTGTAGGTGAGAATCCTGTAGGGCCACTGACTGGGGTGAAAAAAACACCAAATACCCTGGTTTTGCCCCTGCCTTCCTTTGATGCAATGTGGAGGAGAAGGGGAGAGGGCAGCTCTCTGCTCAGGTGATGCCCTCAGACACTGCCCCCAGCTCAGTGCCAGGCACTGATTCCATCCTGAAGCTGAGTCCCAGGCAGGGGTCCAGGGGCAGCTCCTGGGCATGGGCTGCTGGCTGGGCCTGGGCAGAAGACAGGCAAGAGGGAGCTGTGGCTCCAGGTCTTGATCTGGAGACTTGGCATCCTTAACTCCATTCCAGGTTTGACCTGTAAGGACAAAGGGACCACATGCCTGGCAGCTACTGTGCTCTGCCTGTGTGCCAGGATGCCAGTGGGGGGCTTGTTCTTTTTTGCTTAGGGTTTTATTTTTAGGTAGAGACCAGAGACTCTGATGAGCTGTGCAAGGAGACACAGGCAAGGCTTTCACTCTTTAAAGCACAGGCAGCATTTAAATACATGATTTCACAAGTATTTGCCTTGCCTGAAACTGCACAGAGTAAGGCCTTTTGAGTGAATGCTTTTTAAATGTTGTGTTATGAACAAGGTTTTCTGTGACCAAGTGATTGTTGTTGTGATCATCATCACCATCATTATCCCACTGCCTCCTGCAGCCTTGGCACAGGCAGGTACCACCCCACCTGGTGCTTTCTGTGCTGAAGCCACAGCACTTCTTATCCCATCCAGAGCCATATCAGTGGGGAAGGGGACTGTTATTCACTTTTTAGGATTAAGCCACAAAGAACAGAGCTCTTTTCCAAGGTCACCTGACAAAGTCACTGCAGCACCACTGTTCAACTAATTAGTTGGATACCTAAAAACTGTGCTAAGGATCCCTGAATGCATCACCCAAAGGAGCGCAAGTATTTTGTTTTGTCTTAGAGTTCAGAAGAAATCCATCATTTGGAAGATGGATTTTCATTAGTTTGGTTTTAGTCCAGACAATGTATTTCCTCATCCATGTGGTGACACTGGCTGCTGCAGCCCAGCCCCTCCTGGATCATTCAAACTTTCTGGCTTGCACTTCCCAGGCCTGGAGCAGTTATGTTGAGTGGGTGATTGACATCTTGAGGAAGACTTAATTGAAGAGGCCCTATCAGACAAGGTCTTCATGGGACTTGCATCCTTTTCACTCAGCTTCTTGGAGCACATGTCTAAAGATTATGAACAAATTTTGCACTTTGTAAAACTGTCAGATCCCACACAGTTCATTCTCATTTGCTTTGGGAAAACACCATGGGTGTTACTTGAATATTTCTGGTCTCTGCTTGCATAAGCAATCACTACACTGACATTGCATCCCTCTTTTTCAGGATGATCAATTCCATTTATTATCAGGTGATTCAGTGTGTTCTTGCAAAACGCCATACTCACAAGGAGGTGAGTAAATATTAGGACTATGAACATGTGGCAGAGAAAGGTCCTCATGCATGGAGGGGCCTGTGGGGACTGGTTTTTAAAGATCTTCAGTATTTAGTAGAAGCTGCACTTTCAAACCTGCTCGCCGGCCACAGCCTCACCAGGCACAGTCCTGTCAAACCAATGCTTTAACATCATTTCATGTTTTGGTCATGGAAGCATTTAAAAATTAGGTTACAGGTTTGGTGTGATGATGTGAGGAGTGTGCCTGTGTGAACACCATGAGGTTCAACAAGGGCAAGTACAAGATCCTGCACATGGGTTGGGGCAGCCCCTGGTATCAACACAGGCTGAGGGATTCAGGGATTGTGAGCAGCCCTATGGAGGAGGACTTGTGGATACCTGGAGAATGAAAAATCAGACATGAGCTGCCACTGTGCAAGCCCATAAAACAAAAATAATAACCCTGGTTAAATCACAAGAAGGTCGAGGGGGGTGATTCTTCCCTTCTACTTCTCTCCTGTGAGACCCCACCTCTTGTGCTGTGTCCCATTATGGAGAACTGCAAAAAAGACACAGACCTGTTAGAGCAAGTCCAGAGAAGAGCCATGAATGTGTTCAGAGGGCTGGAAAATCTCTTCTGTGAAGACGTGAACAGATTTTTTATGCTGAGGGTGTTAAGACATTGGCACAGGTTGCCCAGAGAAGTTTTAGATACCCCCTTCATTGGAAGTGTCCAAGGCCAGGCTGGATGGGGCTTTGAGCAGCTTGGGCTAATGGAAAGTGTCCCTGCTCATGGCAGGGATATCTTTAAGGTGTCTTCCAACTCAAATCATTCTATGAATCTTTGATTTTAATAAACCAACCAAAGTTATTTATCAGCCAGGCCCAATCTGCTGCCCAGTGCCCAGCAGTGTGACTGGGGCAGAGCTGAGGTGAGGAGGGATGCTCAGGGCTGGTGGGCACTTGAAATGCTCCCAGACCCCCAGCTGCTTCTTCCTTCCTTGAGAGATAATCTCTTTTATGAAATTTGACATTGAAATGCCTCTCTTATACAACAGATTATCATTGTAATTAGCTACAGGATAAATAAGACTGTATTGAGTATTACATTAGACTTCTCCTTTATTCTGCCAGTGAAGCATTTTTTCCCCTATTGCTTCTCCCAAATCATCATGAGACTTTTGTGAAGAGGATTTTTGCACAAAAAGCTGTGGGCAACTGCTCTTGAAAAGATTCTTGCAGTTATTTAATACTGTGAAAGGGCAGAATGAAATGCTATTTGAATATATTTTCATGCTAAATTAGAATAATGAAACTTACTCTTAATGCTCTGACAATGAAACAGGAACAACTCACTTTACCCAGGTAAACCATGCAGACTGGGAGCAGATCTCAAACATGAGGAATCAAGGTTCACAGTAGACATATTTCTTTTAGTATTTCAGATGGCTGTTTGCTTTAATTTTTTTTTTTTAAATACTATAGTTGGCTTCACTTGAAAACTAAAATTTTAAAATGTCACAGGATGGGGAAAAGAAGATTTCTGTATGGTAATAAGGGCAGCACTTGGCTCCCAGTGCAGAAAGAGGCTAGTTCCAGGTTCAGAAGCCCCAGCATGAGAAGCACCAGGAATGGACTGGTTCCAGCAAAGAGACACAACATCCTTCAGACATCATCGTAGAGACAGAAGACATCACAGGTTTGGCATCTTGCACCATCTTTCCAGGCTGTTTGCACGGCTGCCCGGCTCTGGATGAACATCCCCATGAGAAAAAACAATTTAAGCCTGTGGGAGCTGAAGGCACCCGATTCCCAGTTGTGCCCAGGCTTTGTGACAGGCAATGAGCCAGCAGAAAGATGGGCCGAGGTGTTGCACTTGCTCCAACATCAAACACAGAGCTGTCTGATTTCTTCCAGTGCCTCCCAAAAGCCAAAGGATTTTTGTGCAGCAGACAAGCAGCAGCTTGGATCCATGGCATGACCCAGCAGTGGTTCTGTACCCTCTGGAACTGGGTACAGCATCCTCTGGCTCCTCCAGGCTGCCAGCACTGATGTGTTGTGGTCCCTGCCTGCTGCATCTCCCATCATCCCAGGTCCTAAAACCTCCTAAAAAAAAAAAAAAATCTCAAGCCTTTTCCAGTGAATAATTGCTGTAATCTGCACCCTCTTGTGTAACTGGTTTTAAACAAACTGTGAAAAAAAGAAAAAGAAAAAAAAAAAAAAGAAAAAGAAAAAAATAGTTCAGGTAACGCTCTGGCTCTGAACAGAAAGCCCCAGAGCTAGCTAGAGATCCGAGCTGATATTTTCTGCCTGGTGTGTGCCCTTGTGCTGCCGGATTTCAGGGCTCCGGACCAGCGGGTGGCCCAGTTCGCCATCTGGGCTGCGGGCCCCGCGGGCGGAACCGCTCCCAGCCCGGGCCCCGCTGCCCCTGCCCCTCCTGCCTGCTGCATCCAGCCTGGAGCTGGGGCTTGGTAAGCAAAAAACCATCTTAAAATGAGACCTCGAACCCTCCCCCTTGATCCTACCAACACCCACTGTCCTCAAGGTTAAGTTTGCAGGAATGTGCTGGTATTTCTTCTTCAGCTGTTTGCTCCCTAAACTTCCTTATCCTGGCGCTGAGAGAAGGGAAATAGGGGGAGAAAAACCAAATGTGCAAGGAAAAAAGCAGGAGAGGCATGGAAGTGCTTTCCAGCGTGGGTAAATAGAAAGAACCACAGTGAGGGCCAGGGATTCCAGCAGCCCCCGGGATGAGGTATCCCTCACACATGTATATTCCATTATAAATTCCACCACTCACCTTCAGTGTCTTTGTGTTTTATATATATATACATACACACACATATATATATATATACACACATACATGTATTCGTATACATGAATATATGTATATAATATATAATATAAATAATAATATAATAATATGTATATAATGATTTGTGCCTGTGGTTTATAGACATATGTTTATGTGTGTACAGACGTGTACATATAGACATAGTCATGCACGTGCAAGCACACATACAATACAACACATATATGCCTGTATATACATCAGTGTGTCTATATGTGCATATATATCCTCTGATAATGTTTAAAGAATGTCCTTTCTCTTTGCTGGACACAGGCCATCCCCAGCCTGTAACCAGACTCTTTCTCCATTGGGAGCAAAGAACTGCCCTGATTCCCACCAAGGAATTCTCTTTCCCTCATCTTGTGACATTTCAAAAGTCAGTTTTCAAGTGAAGCAGACCATAATAATAATAAAAAAAAAAATTAAAGCAAACAGCCATCTAAAATATTAAAAGAAGTATAGGTACTTCTTCATATATATGCACACACAGATATATAAATCACCAGCCCAAACCATGACCCTGTAGTTTATGACAAAGCATCTCACTTGGCTCAGCAGTAACCAACTATCCTGACTATTATTTCACATTTCAGAGCACCTAACCTCCTGTCAGATGGATATTTTCCTGTTGCACAGCTCACCTGAGGCCACATAAACCTTGCTGAGCTGCTGCCTCCTGTCTCAGCACTGGGAATATAACTTAATGATTCACTCCTTGCCTGGACCCACGTGTCAGCCCCTCCTGACCACACCACTTGTTTAACCTCTTAGGAATAGGAGCTGCTCCTGACTCCTGATATGTCACATCAGCTATCAGGATGCAAGAGAGAGATCTGGCTGCCCCATCTCCATAAATCCTTGATCACCATAGCAGGGCTGTCACTTCTCCCTGCAGAGACCATAATTTCAGGTTTGCTCTGAGCTGGCTGCAATGCACATTGGGTTTGATATCTTCATTGGAAGTCAGAGTCTCTGTGCCAGCCCTACCTGACAGGATAGTGTTGTTGCCCATGACTGCTCTTGTTGATGTTGCAAGATGTCCAGCTGAGGAATCCAAAGTCTTTACAGATGCTTTTTAATGAAGTCTTATATCAGAGGTATAAAGTAAACAAATATCATTACCTGCCATGATGGCTGAGACTATCCAGCAGTCTCAATCAGAATGGGCATCCCCCTTGTCCTGCCCCAGCCATTAGAAAACACTTTCTTTAAAGCAACTTGCCACCTCTATAGCATCAAAGTGGCCAGAAATAATAGCATTAAGACCTTAAGACCTGTGTCTCTACTCTGAATGCAGCAACCCACTGCTGCCCATCTACCTTCACATCAGTGCACATCCACCCCTTTGGCTTCCAGGAAAAAAAATATGGGAAACATGTCCCAGACTGGGAAAATCCCACTTTCTGAGCTGAGAGATGACACCTATCACAAAAACTTTTTTTCCCCCTCCTCTTTTCACACACCCAGTTATTGTTTCCATGGAAACATAGACAGAAAATCAGCTGGCCAGAGGCAGCCGGGCAGTGGGGAAACCCCTGGAGAGGTTTCTATACCTGGAAACTACAAGGGGTAATTTGCAAAACATGGAATTCTTGTTGCTTTGGGACTCACGGGTCTCTCAAAATGTTTAAATGCATATAAAAGATTAACATGTTTCCTATACTTAATAACAAGAATGCAGTTCAACAACTAAAAGTTCCTACCTGAACTTGGGTGATGTTTTGGAGGGTCTCTGCTTCAGGTGGAGGTGTCAGTGTATGGCCTCATCTCCTGGACCTAACACTGACATTGTTTTTTTAGGGTACAAGTAGCACCAGGTCAATCACTGCTTTGGAGGTGAGCCCTCCAGGGTAGCTCAGCACCATTCCCCAGGTGAGGGGACACTGCCTCTGTCTCCCACATCCCTCACATGTATTAAGGGGACACTGCCTCTGTCTCCCACATCCCTCACATGTATTAAGGGGACACTGCTTCTGTCTCCCACAGCCCTCACATGTTTGGTTGCCCTGTTCTGGGATCAATTCCATCCCCAAAACTCTGTGTCTCCCACACTGGCATCATGCATCCTGTGTGCATGCACCAAGCCAGTTCAAAGAGGTATGTGTGGCATAAATGCCTCCAAGTATTATCAGAGAATAAGAAGAGATTATAGTTTAAGTTGCAACAGATTTTAAATATGACAGATATTTTTAGTAACAGAAAACACTGGTTAAGTGCAGCTATGGGACATCCCTGGAAACCACCAGACACCTCCCATTCTTCAGAAAGAGTGTCCAGCCCCAAGCAGATGAACCACCTTTCCGTGCCACTGCATCGTGAGGAAAACAGCCTAATGTGATGCACTTGGAGCCAATGCCATCAATTCAGCTTGTCAGCAAAGGTGTTCCCAAAAATATTTTCTCAGGCACGTTACTGGCCCAGGAGAAAATCTGGGATGGTCCCACAGTGGACACTCAGGCAAGCAAGGATGAGAAGACCTGCCTTACCCCCTGGATGGATGCTGTTGCTGACCTTCCTGCTCACTGTATTGAACTCAGGAATCCAATTATATAATTTTTAAATCCCCAAATCTTGTGCTCTTTCTCCTGTGCACATCCCTTCTCCAGTCCCGATCAATATTTCCAAGCCTCTTACTAAGGAGCAAACCACAACCTCTCTGCAGGATTTTCTCTCAGGCCACAGAAGCAAAGCCCTTGCACAAAAGCAAAACCAAAGTTGCTCTCACTCAGAGCCTGCAGTGCCAATCAGGAAAAATCACTGGGGTTGGGGGGAGTGGATGGGGCCAGTCCACCTCTCTGTTGTTAGAAAATTAAAATTAAAAGTCACATCTGGATGAGCAACCCGTGGTGCCTGGGTTGTGCTCCCTCTGCTGTGTTGCTGCAGAAGTGGGGAGCTCCAGGCACACCTGGGGTGCACAGCCTGGGGGGGGGGCAAATCCAGCTCTCTGCTTGGGTGAGGGTGTCCAGCTGCAATGCTCCTGGTAGGTAGAAAGACAAGCTGGAGAAAGTGTCTGTAAGTGAGCAATAAGGACAAAGGTGTGATATGGAGATTGCCTTGGGGCTCCTTAGTCGTGTTAAATCTGTATTTCAGGGCAGTCTTTGAGAATCTGTTTAAAAAAACCAGAGATTTGGAAGAGGGCAAGATCAGGAGGTGCCTGCACAGGGGGGAAGTTTTGTTTGAAGTTTTGTCCCAGAGCCTTTCCAATGATCACACACCAACATTGCTGCTTGTTTTAGAGAAGATGTAGCATCAATGAGAAGTCAGATGGAGAGAGGGGGTGATTTTTATCCCACTTAGTTCCCCTGCAACATCATCCCAACCAGCCCCAAGGGACTCCCATGCATGACATTAACCCATAACCAGCCACTGTGTGAAAGGGGAAAATCTGTCACAAACTGCAGGATGTGTTTGGGATGGAGGCAGAAGCCCAGGCACAGCCCTGCCCCTCTCACCACCTCCCAGGGCTCATCTTAGAGAAGTTTCTCTCCTGAAAGCAGGTGGAGACTGAGCACTGCTTATGATCTTTCATGGTGCAGGTGTATGGCCAAGCCCACTGTCTGAGACACCTTTGCCTTTCTCATTACCAGATCCCCTGCAGGCTGTAAGCCATGTCTCATTCAGCTGTAAACCAAAATCTCCTTGAAGTCACTCTTGATGAATTTGTAAGGTGACTGATGTCAAAGGTGTTGATGCAAGGACAGAAATCAAGCAGTGGAAAAAGTCCACTCAAGTTGCTTTTCCATACCTCCACACATTGCTAACACTTCATTAATCCCCAGCTAATCCATCTGTCCCTGATGTACAGTAGCCAAGCTTTCAAGATTTGGTGAAGTTACCAGATCCAGTGCCAGATGCTGCTCTGCAAAATCTGCACAGGAAGAAGAGTGTGATGCCCACACCAAAGATACCATGTGAGCTTCCCCTGAGCTATCTGAAACATCTCAGACTAGCTTGGTGCTCTAGCCTGTGCCACTGTTTCATAGATCACAGAATGTTTTGGGTTGGAAGGGACCTTCACCTAGTTCCAACTCCCTGCTATGGGCAGGGACACCTCCCACTAGACCAGGTTGCTCCAAGCCCCATCCAACCTGGCCTGGAACACTCCCAGGGATTGGGCAGCCACAACCTCTCTGGGCAACCTGTGCCAGTGTCTCACCACCCTCACTTGAGAAGAATTTCTTCCTAATAGATAATTTAAATATGCCCTCTTTCGGTTTGAAAATGTTACTCCTCCTCCTGTCAGTACCTGGTACTGGAAGGTGTTCTAAGGCCTCCCTGGTACCTCCCTTCTCCAGACTGAACAACCCAAATACTCTCAGCTTGTCTTCATAGGAGAGGTCCTCCAGCCCTCTGATCATCTCCATGGCCTCCTCAGGGCCTGGTCCAGCACATATGTGTCTTTTACTTGGGGTCCTAGAGTAATGCGCACCACTGTTTCCACTCACCATGGAAATATGATCCAAATCATTCCCATCTGGCTTTTGAGGAGGTCCCCTGCACTGGAACACTGGAATTTTCTGTGTGTGAAGCACAGTACATCAGCACAGGATAAATACCTCTGGTTACTGCTGGGATGTATATTTAAAACAAGCAATTTACCACATCTTTAGTTCAAAATACCTTCAGACAGGGGCTGTGTCTTGCACTCAGAGGTGCTGGTAGCCACCTCTGCTTCCCCAGCCACGCTGCATGGGTGACATTTCTCCTTGTGAATGGGATGATCAGGAGAACCCAAGTGCTTACAAAGACCCCGAGCCAACAGCACCAACCCCATCAGAAAGAACCCCGAGGACAACTGCTGTTTTACCCAAATGAGGAGGATGGCAAAATTGGCAAGGGGCCATCAGGAAGTATTTGTAAACAGTTTGTAAATGATCCAATTTTCCTGAGCATCTGTTCCCTCCTCACTTGCCAGCTCCATGGATCTGATGCCGCTTGTTCACATGGCAAAGGCTGTAAAGCCCCAGACTCTCTGTGCCTTCAGTCCTCTCACTGAAAGCTATGAATTTACAGCAGCTTCCTTCTGACATCATGAGTTCCTTAAAATAACCAAATCCATCACCACGACTGCCTGCATTATCATTGCATTGGTTTTCAGAGCAACGGCCTCCAGCCCACAGCCACTTTCAGCAGCAACATTTGCCATGGGGAGGGGATGTCTGCTTTCCTCCAGGAATGAAACCAGCCAAGAAGGTCACTCACACTGCAGGAGAGGTGCCTGCAGCAGTTTAGGTTTGTGCCTTTGCTTTGCTGGAGCTCGGGCTAACCAGGAATGAAACCTAGTTTGGTTCTAGTTACACCAACAGCAGTGGGAGCAGCAAATGTTTTCCATAGGGGGTTAAACATGACAGTGAGCATGACACAGTTTCTAGGTCTTTGGATAAAGGCTGAGCTCAGGAATTGGCTGCAGCCTGTCAAGATGAAATGACCTCGTATGATCTCTGATTTCTGTGGCCTGCTCTGCACTTTTCCATTGAGAGTCAACAGCTTCTCAAAAAAAATTAGAAAAAAAAATAAAATACAATGAGTTTCTCCTTAGTCGAATACCTGGAAGGAAAGTACAAGGGCATCAGTCTCCACAGAGATGAGCCAACAATACCCCAGTAGGATATTCAGTGCTAGGGTCCCATCTACATCCTCATCTATTCATTTTTTCTCTCCAGACTGAGTAGGATTCACAGAACCAGGACTCCATTCCCAGCATACACTGTGACTCTCTGTGGATAACTTGGATCTGGAGGCTGGAAAGCTTAGCATGCATTTGGAGAGAAGGCAGAAGCAGCAGAAATGGGTGTGAGGGTTCTTCATCTGATTTTGTTTCAACCTCCCAGAGAGCACAAGGTACTGCCCATTTCCACCATCACCTGGGAATTTCTCCTGGAAATCTACGTTACTGGAGGATGTGATGATGCTGGAGATGGCTTTGATCCCCACTTTTCTCTCTCTCCAGTAAATCATTGCTCCCGTGGAAAGTGAGGTCACTCATTTCTGTGCACGTGCCAGCCTTTATGGGGCATTTCCACTGGTGTTCATCACATGGTGCTTTCATGCCCTGGCTTGGGGTTTTCAGAGATTATATATTAATTATTCTTTTTCAGGTGGATCTGACCCCATTCATGGCTCCTCATCTGCTTGTCCTCATGCTAATAATTAGAGCAGTGAAAGGCTGGGGGAGCCACCTGACAAGCCCACTGCCTGGGAAAGAAAAATTCTCCTGCCTCAGGGAGAGTTTCATCAGCCAAAGGAGAAATTGCCAAAAAAGAAAAGGAGAAGAAGAAAGAAAAAAGGCCATGAGTCCTTAGATGGGTTATGTCTGCCACAAGGACAAAATGCCTGATATCCACACAACTGCTGATAAAGAGAGGGAATGTAACATCTCCATTAGGAAGCAACTACATAAAAGGCATGGAGGGAAGGAATTAGAGTACATAGGATAAACAGTTTGATGTCTCATGCTAAAAACAGAAGATTTTAGATATTCTGACTCCACTGTCTTACATCACCATCATGAGGAGCCAGTTACCTGGTTTTAACAGGATGATGTGGTTGAACTGAGAAGGAAAATATGTTCCTAACTGGATTACTCAAAAAATCCCATGGTTTGAGGTTTTTTTTCCATGTGGGCTCCTCTGTAAATGAATTTTGGGGTTAAAAAAGTTTTAAGGGTTTTTGGCCTTTTTATCAGTGACTTCATGGTTTGGGGGTTGCTTCAGAAAGTGTGAGGTCACCAGATGGACTTCTTGTTGTGGGGATGTTCCAAGGGAACTAATTATGGCATTGCCATCTACACAAGGGAGTAGTGGTGGGTTAAGGGAACTGAGTATATTCTTTTCCTAGTTGCTGTTTTGCTCTGTCACTTCTCTTGTTTCTTGGTGGGAGAATGGATGTGAAAGCATTTGTCTGTTAGTTACAGACCAGCTCATTGCCACAGAAAAGTAGTAATGTATGTCACTTTGCCAGCTAAAAATCCCCTGATCAAATTTGATCACCAAGAAATAAAGCCCATTTCAGGCACCTAGCTCACTGCTGGCAGCTCATAGGGTAGGTGTGATGGGCAAAGTGTTGGAGATGGGCTTGCAGGGGAGAGGATGCTCACTTCTGCAGACCTCTGCAGACCCCACTGCTCCCACACCTTCATGAACAAGTAGAACAACCACTGCAAAAGGGAAAAAAAAAGGATTTCTGGTCCCTTGTTTTTTTACAGCTAGTAGTTCTGATGATCACTCAGCACAGAAATGCAGTTTCTAAAGACCCACCAATGTGTTGGAGTGAACAAGGCCTCAAGGTCCTACCTTACACTGAATTTCTAAAAGATTTCCTCAGCCAAAATCTCTGTATTTTGCTGTGCTGAAACATGACTGACACTGGAAACATCCCCTTCCTTCACATGATCCTGTACAAAGCTCTTTAGCAGCATCATTGCAACTGTTTGGGGGGGGCTGATGAAGCACAACAACCTGTCCTGGAGGTTCCCCACAGTTCTGAATGCCAGAAGTAGATCTGCATCCCTCCAGCCACAGCAATTTTCACAAAACCTTTGAAACTTTTTTGGCTTGGAAGGTGCCTGGATAATTTTTTATGTCACAGGTAAGAATGAAAGCGATCTTGTTCACATTGCATGTTTTAGGCTCTTGAGAGTCTGCATTGCTGAAGGTTTTAAAAAAAAAACAATAGTCTTGTGTTTAATGTATCTTGGGGCTTTTAGGGTTTATGCAGGGTTTTTTTCTTCTATTTGTCAATAACCTGCCTATGGTTGGTTTTGTGATCTTGATTTTAAACCAATGAAGTCTCAAGTGGACAGCCTGGGTTAATTTTCTTGGGAGCCCATAGACTCTCTATTCAAGTTCCCAATAGCATATTGTAATGCTGGGAATTAACTGGAATGCTTTTTCTTGTACCCAAGAAAGCAAAGGTCTGGACTCAGTGTGGAATAAGACCATGAATGATATCTATGGGATAGAAGACGACATATACATGATGAAATTATCTGTAAGCATATCCCCTTTGATTGAGGAGGAATGTCTCATATGCATAGAATAGAAAACATTAATGATATGCTGGTGTTGAGTTGTAGAAACAGAGGTAGGAGGAGCCCTTAGCCGGGAAGGTTTCTATATCAGAGAAATAGAAAATATGCATTATTTCCAGGATAAAGCTGCACAGGTTATTCTGCTCGTTACACATGGTGAATTCTACCTGTCTCTTAATGGAGAACTGGTTTGACTGTCTGTCAAATCCAGCTCAGCCCTGGGGCACTCTAGATTTACACCAGTGTACTAGAGAGCAGAGGTTGGCCATGAAGAGCCAAAGGGGTGAGATGTACAGGTGAGATGTCCAGACACATTTTTCAGTTGACTCTGTTTTTTTAAAAAACATTACTAGAGTTTTATAATTCTCTGGGAATTCTGTGCCATTACACAGACCAGATTATTTCATAATCTTGTGTTGCACAGTGCTTTGATATATTTAGACTAAATGCATCCCCTGAAAGCAGCTGGAGATATCCCACTAGAAGCCCCTTTGCCATCCTGAGGAGAGATAAAGACCAAAGAAAAAGATCTGTGCTGGAGATTCTCTGAGCCCACACTGCCTCTCATTCCTGCCTCCAGACTTGGACCTTGGCCAAAAGCATCAGACAGAAATAGAGAGAAGTATTAAAGGAGGTTTTGCCTTATGTTGAGGGCAGTGATTCACCATACCCAGTGACACCTGTGCATCTGTTGCCTTTCCATTCCTCCCTCCATCCTTCCTTCAGTCCCTCCCTCCTGCCCTCTTTCCATCCCCCTCTCCCTCCTTCCATCCTTCTTTTAATCCATCCTTCCCCTTGTTCTTTCCCTCCCTCCAGCATTCTATCCTTCTCTCTATCCCTCTCACTCTTCCTTCAGTTGCTCCATCTCTCCCTCTGTCTCTCAGTCCCTCCATCCCTCATCCTTCCATTCCCTTCCTCCTTCCATCCCTCCCTCTCTCCCTCCATTCCTCTCTCCCTCCCTCCCTCCCTCCCAGCCCTCCCGGGCCTTTTCAAACAGACTCCCCCATTCAGAAGGGATTTCTCCACGCCAGGCCGATCAGGGGGATTAAAGAGCAATTAAACCCGATAAATTATCTGTCTAAAACATTTTTTCAAAGTAGCCACTGTGCTGGAGCAAAGTCCCTGTCGCTTCATTTCCCCTGTGAAGGGGGATCAGGGCAGATCAAACCCCAGCAACCCTCTGACCCCCACCTCTACCCCGTGGGGGCACCCTGCTCCCTCACCACAGCCAGCAGCAAATGAAACCCCAGCCTCTCCTGCTCTTTTGGCAGAGTTCTCACCTTTGGAAAGCATGAAGGATGTCTCCCAAGCTGAGGCAAGAGAAGCAGCAACAGGAGCAGCCTGCATCCTTTAAGGCTAAACAAACAGCCTTCACCTTCAAAGCTCCCAGAAATGCTTGTCCTAATTTCTCTCTGATTCCATGTTCTCTGTCTGCTTTTGTGAAGGCTCCAGCTGCCTTTTGCCTCCAACCCTTTCTGGCTTCTGCTCAGTGGCAGCAGCCAGAGCAAGAGATTTTAATGGCAGTAATTTGGAATGTAACTAGCTTGAATAAAACACAAACCTACACTGGTCCTCAGGGATGCTCCAAAACACACTATCATTACTATCTGGGTGCTCTGAGCCAGTGCCTGGTCTTGGGCTGTTATACTGGCCCTTCACCTCAGCTCGCTCACTCAAGGGTCCATAAAATTCCTGCTTTTATTTTCAGCACTGTGGTATTGCTCAACTCAGCTGCCAGCTCAGCCCCAGGGCAGTTCATTTCCCATCACCTGCCCTCACCCACAACAGATCTCCAAGGGGTTCAGCTACTCCCCAGTTGTATTGAGGAGCAGGATCTGGCCCACAAGATATGATCATAGATATCACTAGGGAGACTGAACAAACACACACACACACAGCCCTTCTACCTTGCTGGTTTCCTTCCCATACTTTCATCCCATTAATGAGACTAGGAAAAGATGCCCCAAAAAATTTTTAAGTTACAATATATAAGTGCCTCATATTAGTGGATGCTGATGTGCCATGTTAATGCAATCCAGCATCCACCCAAAAGCTCATGGAAACAATACTGCTTTGTGTGGGGGCATAATGCTGTGTACTGCCTTGTGAACCTGTGGAAAGAGGGGAGAGCAAAGACAAAAACAGGTTTTGATAGACTAATTAAATTAAAATAATCATGAGGTCAACGATCAGGCTGTTACAAATATGCTTTTAAAGATTCTAAATATGGGTTTTTACAGTGTTGCTCAGCTATACCCAGATTTAATTCTATGCTGGAGTACCTGGCGTGGAAGTTCAGTTCTTGTTTCTCAAGTCCAGTTATTCAGAAAGCATTTTAAACAAAAACTAAACTACTAAACTACTAAACTCTTCAGAAAAGATAATCCTTTTCAGCTGGTCCTCCAGCTCCGACAACATCCTTGGAGCCATGGGGTCAAAATATCCCTGAGTTTATAAACTCAGCAAGCTTGCAGAGCCAGAGCCTGGATGAAGTGTCTGATCAGGAGAGAACACTCTGCTGCAGAAAATAGAAGGAGAAAGATGAAGTGATTCACCCGAAGACAGCAGAAAGCCCATTGTGAAATAGAGATTTCATACCAAAACTCTTTACCTCTCCCCTTTTCCAGCAGAGGTGAAAAATGCAAGACATCCATGTCCCAGGAGGGCTTGGCTGAGGACACGCAGATATTTAGGGTCCAAAATCAATGGAAAACAAGCTTTCTGCAATGGTATTTGAGACCAGAGGTGCCACCCAAGCTCATCCAGCTCTTGCTCTTTACCCCCTCACTATCCAAGCCATTCTTCTCAGGGTGCCTCTCCCTGTCCTGACTGCCACCACCTCAGTTAACATAATGACATCCTTGTGTGTAACATCCAGGAAAAAACAGCTCTTTCGTTCTCATTTCTGTCACTTGCACCCACATTTCTCCTCTAGTCATTCTTCATCTTCCCCCACTGGGAAGCTTGCAGAGGGCTCCTTCTCCTGCCCTGTGCCCATCCTTCCAGGCAGAAGCTCTCTGGATAACCCAGCCATCATTGCAACACTCCTGCTATTGGGCATAATAATGCTGTGGGGTTATTTCCCTCACACTATAAACTGATTCATTAAATTGATTTCACGAGGAGCTGCAATTCCTGCTCACAGCACTGTCTGTAGCATGCTAGGAGTGTATGGCACTATTTACATTTGTGTTAGCTGACTGTGCCACCATAAATATTTATAGGCATAGTGTGTATCTGCGACACTCAGTCAATTCTCAGTGAGTTGTGCATGCCAGGCTTTATGGTCTATCCTGTGGTTTTATATAAACTCAGTGTTGCAGAAATGGAAGAGGAAAGGGAAGGACAAGTTTCCAGTCCACACAAGCCACTGGTGTTTGCTGGAGTGGAGAGAACTCGCACCACTGGGAAGGGTCCTGCAGGACAGGACAGTTTGCAGATGCTGCACAGCACATAAGTCCCATAAATCAGGGTAGCTGTGACACAGGCAGAGACAGGAGCCACCTCTGTACAAGCTAACACAGCTACAAGACCTGTGAGTGAAAGGATGAATGAATTTGCAGTCCTAAAACAGTTGCTGCAGCATCCAGAACACTAAGGGTCATCTTCAATGCACACTGCTGGGCATGGGTACCCACCTTGCAAAGGGATGTTTACTGAATGACACTAAAAACAAAAAAGCAAAACCATCCCCAAAACAAAGCAGGTTAATGTCAGTAATTCCCTCAGACTATTTAAATGCACATATTTTAGGAGAGGAGCAGCTTCTCACACATCCCTTATCGTTCTGTGCTCACACATGCTCTCCAAATACCAAGGGCAATGTGGCTGCTGCACTTCGAAAAAGAAAGCAAGAATAGATTTGGGGACTGGCAGTCCCAAGCCGAAGCTACAGAGCAATGGTTACATGATACCTAAATGTCACAGAGCCCTGGGACTGTGAGAAAGGGTGGGAGAGGTGATACGTGAGCATCCTCTCCATAACAGCATGAAGAGACAAAGCCATCTACAGCCCATGCAGGAATGTCCCTGCATCCATGACTTGGTGATGCTGAGGCCTGAGTGTGGTGATGGTGTAACTGCACAGCATTGCTCTTGGAACCCTGCTTGGGTCAGGTCAGACATAGTCCCCTCCTCAGCCTCATATCAGGAGAAAGCATAAACCTGGTTCTGCTACCAAATGCCCTCTGGGACATCTCCCCAGGGCTGCAATGTCCCAGCAGCTCATCCATGCTGGCAGCACCTCAGGAGCAATGGCAGCAGTGTCACCTTCCCTTGCCATGGTGCAGATCATGCATTACCAGGGACTTCATGAGCACAGGAGGTGGACGGTCCAGGACCCTGACCCCAGCTAGAGAAAAAGGAGATGTTTGCACCCCTCTTAGGGATTTTTGCATCCCTTTTAGCAGTGGAAAAAAATGTTTTCCATCCATGGTGAAACTGGGACTGCATTTCCCTCTTGTTGCTGTCCTGCAGAAACAGCCCTTTGGGCTGGAGCAGAGCAGGGCTGGGCACAGCCCCGGTTTGGGTTTTTGGTGAGGGGAGCGGGCTGTGTGCACCCAGAGGTGAAACAAGAAAGGGGTCGGGGCAGGCAGGGGGCATGCAGGGAGGATGCAGCCGCCTTTCCTGGCATTGATCCCGGAGCCCCAGGCTGCTGTTCATCCCTGAGACCAGGCAGGGAGGGTGCTGCCTTTGCAGGGAGGCGAAGGAAAGAGCGTCCCTCGTGCTGGCTTGCCTTCCCCAGGGATCAGCATCCAGCAAAAACCCCAGCCAGCGTGGATGGATGCGGGAAAGGGGAAGGGAGGGTTACGGACAATTGGTTGCGTGGTCCCGTCCCTTTCCATCGCTCGGCTCGGCACCCCACAAACAGGCGGCAGCAGTCAGCCTCGGAGAGGAGACACAACCTCTGTCCCCCAGCCCCAGCCTCCAGCAGGGCTCCCCACAGCCATCACCCTCCGCATCCCACAGCTCTCTCTGGCCCATCGCCCCTCTGAGCCGGAGCTCTGGAAGGGTCGCTTCCCCCCCCGTGATGTTTCCTCCTGGGTGACACAGAGGATGGAAGGGTTTGGGCGTTCAAGCTAGGGATTTTACCTCTCCGCTCCTTTCTCTGGCAGCTGAAAGGTGACTGTGTGGGACCGAGGACTCTCAGAGGCCCAGTAGCCTCCTCCAGCCCCGGCCCCCTCAGCATCACCCTCTCCACCAGCCCACCCCCCACCTCTCCCAGGTTTGCGGAGGCTCCGGCGCTGCTTTCCCTGCGAGGTAGAAAGATCGCTCATTTAATCTCGTCCCTAACCCCGTGACCTTCCTCCCTTAAGGAGCTTTTCCCCTTCATGTCACTGCTTTTTAAAGCCTCCTTTACAAATAAAAGCAATTTCCTTTTGGAACTGTAACTATGACATGGGGAGATAGGCGCTTTTTTTCCTGGACAATACAGGGGTAAGAATGGGGGGCCGGTTCCCTTTTGGTGTTTGTATTCGTCCGGCTCTGTTTGTTTAGATACTTTACATAAAGCAGTAAACACCGGGCGAGTTAAAAGATTTAATTAAAAGAAGGTGGTGAGCTGGGGAGAGGAGGAAAAGGGGGAGAAAAAGCCTTTCAATTGACACAGAGACTTAGTGAGGCAGCCCCAGCCCGACAAGATAAATACATCCCGGGAATCCAAGAAACCTAGAGGACAAAGATAACGAATAAGAGGATCTCTACCTACGGAGCGCAGCAGCTCGGTTCCGCGGTACCGGGCGGTACCGGGCGGTTCCCGCAGCCCGCCCAGCCCTGACACCCTGCGATTGGGCCGGAGCTGACCCTTTTGCTTTCAGTAAAAAATCCCTACCAGGAAGGCGAGGGAGCTATCACCCTTTTCACCGCCACCACGCAACCTGTCTTTGAAGTTCCTGAGAGGTTTTGTTTTGGTTTTTTTTTTTTTTTAATTCTCCCGGGCCTGCGTGCGGAACTGGCAGCTCCTCAATGGCCCCCGCCCTGTTCCCCCGGAGCTATTGGAGAGAAGCAGCGGAGCGGAGACGGCAAAGGGGCTCTGATCGCTGGGCTGGCACGGCCCGGCCCGGCCCGGCCCGATCCCGGCAGCAACATCCACCGGGGATAGCTCGGCGGAGAGGCACAGCCACACCGGGAGCCAGTTTGGTGGGAAAGGGGAAGGGACTGGGAGTAGGGGGCTGGAGGGTGAGTCCGGAGAGGGGAGGGTGCCCAGTCCCGCCATGCTGCCGCGGTCCGGTCCGCCCGGTGCTTGAGGAAAGGAACCATGGAGGGGAAGAGCCCGGGAGAGAGGCAGTGAGGCACCTGTGGGAAGGGGAAGGAAAGGGAGAAGGGAAAGAGGAGAGAAGAGGAGAGGAGAGGAGAGGAGAGGAGAGGAGAGGAGAGGAGAGGAGAGGAGAGGAGAGGAGAGGAGAGGAGAGGAGAGGAGAGGAGAGGAGAGGAGAGGAGAGGAGAGGAGAGGAGAGGAGAGGAGAGGAGAGGAGAGGAGAGGAGAGGAGAGGAGAGGAGAGGAGAGGAGAGGAGAGGAGAGGAGAGGAGAGGAGAGGAGAGGAAAGGAAAGGAAAGGAAAGGAAAGGAAAGGAAAGGAAAGGAAAGGAAAGGAAAGGAAAGGAAGAGGGAAATAGAGGGAGGGAAAAGAAGACAGGACCAAAGGAAAGAAAGGATGGAAGTAAAGGGAAAAAAGGGAAAGAAAGGATGGAAGTAAAGAAATTAAAGGATTAGATTAAAGGAGGAGAGGAGAGGAGAGGAGAGGAGAGGAGAGGAGAGGAGAGGAGAGGAGAGGAGAGGAGAGGAGAGGAGAGGAGAGGAGAGGAGAGGAGAGGAGAGGAGAGGAGAGGAGAGGAGAGGAGAGGAGAGGAGAGGAGAGGAGAGGAGAAGGGATGGTGTGAAGCTGCCTTCCCTGCGGGATCGGGCTCCCAAGAGAGAGCGGGTGAAGCTGGTGAGAGTTTTAAATACCGGGGCAGGACGGGGGCGGAGCTGTTTGTCTTGCCCGAGCATCTTCCCTGTCCCCTCTGCATCCAGCCTGAGTCCTGACGCCGAACACTCTTTTTCAGGGAAGCCCCCTCTAAGAATAGCAGGTTTTGTGCGTCCAACTTTTAGATGTATTACAGTTTGTCTTCGGTTTGTTTGGGATTTTTTTAATCCTGCAAATAGTAAAAAAGAAAGTGTATATATGCACCCAGTGTACCGAGCCATCTCCCATCCCGGTGCCTCGGGAGGACTTGAGTGGCACTGCAGGAAAATGAGCATCATTATCAGGAGGGGCCGAACCACCCCACAAACCCGGCCGGGCCCAACCCCCAGCAGCATCCTCGCCAACTCTTCTGCAGGGGGAAGTTGTCCTTGACCCCCCCCCTCGGGGAACCATCCCCACAACGGGGCCGGCGGGATTCCCCTCGTCCCTGCTTTACCGGGAAGTCTGGGGCCGGCTCCACCTGGCCGGGGAGGCCGGAGAAGGGGCAGAGAGCCCAGGTCTTGCCTGGGAGGGCAGGGACCTCCCCCTCCGCCCCCCCTCAAAGCCCTCTCAGGGTTTGCTCCACTCCGTATCCTCGGCAGTCCGGGGTGAGCAGGGCTCAGCTCCCCGTTTGCAACAGCTGGAAAATAGCCTTCGAGAGACCATAAAAGTTGATTATCCGGTGGGGAGCTGGAGTGAAAATTACCTAGTTAATTAGAGCGGTGGCTTTATTCTAGCTGTGAGTAAATGCCGAGGTGTAAATCCAAGGGAGTTTAGGGGAATTAGCTGCCTGGGTGGAAAGTGCAGGATCAGCTCCCCACATCCCACCCCAGCCCCTGCTAATGCTGGGGTGGGTATAGAGTTGCTGAACTTTACCGTCACAACAGCTTTTGTTGTGTCTGTAGGGATTAACTCCTCCGAGTCACGGGAGAAGCGGGGAAACCTTCCTTCCTCAGTCGCCACAGAGTTGTTCGTGCTCTCTGGTGTAGGTACCGTGTGTAAGTCTGGATACAGTGCGTGTGTGTAGAACAGAGGGTGATACATCCTGTTGGGAAGGAAAAAAAAATATTAAAAGGTTAGGAAAAGCATTTTTACACTTCTTTGAAGCTTTTCTGCCTTCACAGCTCCAGGTGGGCGAGTGAATGGCGAGCCCGGCGGTGGCCCCGAGAGCCCGGGGTGGATTCTGTCCGTGAGAGGCGCGGGGTGAGCGCAGCAGGGACCTGAGCCCTGCCCGGAGCATTCCCTGGGGACAGGAGAGCCGGGACAAACTGGGCACCTGACACCCAGATGAAGACGTTTCTGGACGATGTTCTCCCTCCTTACGAAGCGCTTGAGTGTGTAACTCTGTGTCACAGACAGGCCGGGTCACTCTCAACTTTTTTTTTTTTTTTTTTTTTTTTCTTTTAGGGTTGTTTTTTAATTTTTTTTTTTTTTAGTTTCCCTCCCTCCCCCTTCTAAGAGGAAGCACAGGGTATTTCTCTGCACAGGCCAAAATAACTATTCTGCAGGAGCTGGGGGTTTCATCCCAGGCAACCCCTCAGGCTGGTGGGTTCATAAAGCGATGGCTCGGCAGAACAAATTCCAGGAACATCAGGGACGGAACCGGTACCCAGTGCCACCCAGTGCTACGTAGTGCCATCCAGTGTCCTAACGGACCCCACTGGTCCCAGGAGACCGGACCAAGGCTCTGGCTACAGCGACCACTGACTCCCCCCCCCTGGGAAACCACTGTGTTTTCCTGGTTTTCTTTTATTTTCTTCTATCTTCTCTTTTCTTCTTTTCTTTTCTCTAGTCTCCTCTTTTTTTCTCTTTTCTCTTCTTTTCTCTTCCTTTCTTTTCTTTTCTCCTCTTCCTTTTTCTTCTCTTCTCTTCTCTTCTCTTCTCTTCTCTTCTCTTCTCTTTTTTCTTTTCTTTTCTCTTTTTTCTTCTTTTTTTTCTTCTTTTCTTTTCTCTTTTTTCTTCTCTTTTTCTTCTTTTCTTTCCTTTTCCTTTCTTTTCTTTCCTTTTCCTTTCTTTTCTTTTCCTTTCTCTTCTTTTCTCTTCCTTTCTCTTCCTTTCTCTTTCTTTCTCTTCCTTTTTCTTCCCTTCTCTTCTCTTCTCTTCTCTTCTCTTCTCTTCTCTTCTCTTCTCTTCTCTTCTCTTCCTTTCTTTTCTTCTCTTTTCTCTTTTCTTTTTTCTTTTCTCTTCTCTTCTTTTCTCTTTTTTCTTCTTTTCTTTTATTTTATTTTATTTTCTCCTTTTCTCTTCTCTTCTTTTCTCTTCTCTTCTCTTCTCTTCTCTTCTCTTCTCTTCTCTTCTCTTCCTTTCTTTTCTTCTCTTTTCTCTTTTCTTTTTTCTTTTCTCTTCTCTTCTTTTCTCTTTTTTCTTCTTTTCTTTTATTTTATTTTATTTTCTCCTTTTCTTTTCTCTTCTCTTCTCTTCTCTTCTCTTCTCTTCTCTTCTCTTCTCTTCTCTTCTTTTCTCTTCCTTTCTCTTCCTTTCTCTTCCTTTCTCTTCCTTTCTCTTCCTTTCTCTTCCTTTCTCTTCCTTTCTTTTCTTCTCTTTTCTCTTTTCTTTTTTCTTTTCTCTTCTCTTCTTTCCTCTTTTTTCTTATTTTATTTTATTTTCTCCTTTCCTTTCCTTTCTTTTCCTTCCATCTCCTCTCCTCTCTTCTCCCCTCTCCCTTTTATTCATCCTCTTTTCTCTTTCGTTCTTTTCTCCTCTATCTTCTTTTAGATTTTTTTGCCCCTTTTCCCCCTTTTTAATCTGTTGTTTTCTGTTGTTTCCTCCCTATTCTATCCTTCTGTTTTCTGTTAATTTTCTTCTATTTTCTGGGGGTTTTTTTCTCCTCTTTTCCCGTCTCTTCTGCTTTTCTCTTTCCCTTCTCTTTTCTGCCAGCCAGCACCATATAATCGGGCTTTGGGCTGACGTTAGGTTTGTAGTTGGCTCTCCACCGAATTCGGGCGGATGCCTTTTTAAATTATTGTTATTTGCTCGATTTCGAGCCCCCCGGAGACGGGGTAGGGGCAGAAAAGGGAGAGGGCAAGGGCAGGGGGAGGACAGGGCCGGGGGAGGGCAGAGGCAAGGCAGGGGCAGGGCGAGATGGGGGCCGGCTCTCACACCGCACCCGCGTATCCCCCTCCCGCGGGAAACGGGGCCGCGGCTGGGGGAGGGAGTTCACCCCGCGCCATTCCGTGCTGCGGAAAGCAGCCGTGACCGTAAACAACTTTTGGAGTTAGGACTCTGACATATAACCTCATCCGTTCACTACCGAGCATCCTCCGCTCCTCTCCCCGCTACCCGCGGCTGCTCCGCGGGGAGCCTGGGGCCCGGCAGGGACGGGTGCGGGGGCTGCGGGCTCTGCCCTGGTTATCAAATTGTCACCACCCTGAAAGAGAAGGGGAACCCGCTCCTTCCAGCCGGTGTTTTTAACCTCCTTAGCGAGAAGGTCTTCCCTGCGTGAAGCAGAGGCTCATGTGTCGAGATGGCCGCACAGTGTCCTCGGGCCAGCCTGTCAAAGGGGACAATTCGGGAAAAACTGAGGGGTTTACGGTTTTTAATTTATTTTGGTTGCCGGCGGTGCAGTGCAAAGCCGGCAGCAGTGGGGAAATGCAGCCGTGGCCAGCTGGCTCCGGGGACAGACGGATTTGGGCTCAGCGAGGATCCTCGCTGGTTTTCCCATTCCCAAACTGATGCCAAATCTCCGGGAAGGGACCCGTATAGGGCCGAGCCCTGACTGACATCTGCCTCCTGCATGGCCAGCTTCAGTGGAGGGGAGGGAAAGAAGATGCCTCCTCTCCTTTCTCCTCCCTCCTCAGCATCACCGGCTCCAAAGCTCTGGCAAAGCTGCCTAAAAAAGCATCTCTTGGAAATCAAGTCGGTGCCGGGTGTAAGCGGGGGCAGCAATGGTGGGTGCAGTGGTGTGCCCAGGCTGTGCCCGGAGGGGGACATCTTCTCTGGCACTGGATGAAACTGGCTTGGGGGGGAATAGGTGAAAACGCAGCGAAATTCAGTGCATGGCAAGGTTTTGCAGTCAGGCAGCCTGGCAGGACAGGAGCCATGCAGACCCTCCCTGGGCTTCCCACTCCCCTCTGCACATGGTGGCTTCCCAGCACCTTGGAGTTTGCTGTTCTGTTACGGGGGGTTGGTGGTTTGTTTGTTTGTTTGTTTGTTTTGTGCTGTTTTTGGGGTGGGGTTTTTTTGGTTTGGGTTTTGTTTTTTCTTTTTTTTTTTTTTTTTTTTTTTTTTTTTTTTTGGTGGGGAAAACCTGGAGGAAAGCTTTGCTCAGAGAAGCAGCAGGAACGTCCACGGCCCCAGAGCCTGCCCGGAGTCGCCCCTGCCCACAGACGGGAGGGGTTCGACTCCATCCCACCCTTTGCATTACCGGGATCCCGGGTTGCCATACTGCTTAAAAAAAAAAAAAAAAAAAAAAGCCCCCAAAGCAGGAAAGTAGCGAAGAAAAAGACAGGAAGACAGGTGCGGGGGGGTCTGGATAGGGATGCGTGAGCCTGTGTCCACACTATTTTTTGCGGGAGGAAAAAAAATACATATTTTGGTAGATGTCAGAGTGGAATGAACCTCGTTGAAGCTACGCGGGGATCCTAGGGAAAAGAAATCTGGCTGGTGTGCGGAGCTGTGACTTTTTCAATCACCAGGGCTGCGAGGGGAGGCTAAAGAAAAGAAGTTAACGAAGCCAAAACCCTAATTTCAAGACACGTCTCCCGGTGACCCGCAGTAGTTTCTAAGGAAAAGCCCACGCACGCCGCGATGCCGCTGGCGGGGAGCCCGCAGACCGTCAAGAAAAGGTGCTGCTGGGGAATGTTTCTACAGAGATTGAGCTCCCAGATAAAAACAACCTTGGGGAAAAAAAAAAAATAGATCATTCAGATTTCCTCGGTTAGGTATCAGCTCACCCCCTCACCCCCCGCTCCCCCCCCCCCGCTGTCTCTGCATACCTGAGGTGCTGGATTATTGTCAGAGGACAGGCAGATGCAGTAATTGTTTTGTACAGCTTTGTTTGTCTCCTATTTTGGAGTTTATCTCAGGAATTCTCCTCCCTGCTTTACGCAGGGTATGAATATCCCCGAGAAGGAGAGGGATAACGAATGGGGAAGTTAAAGCGGTACCGACAGGGAGCTCCTGCCCGGTAAAACGGGGCAGGTAACGCCGGGTTCGGGGAGGTTTGAAGTTTTTATGGGTAACTTGGGTCCGCCCGGGAGCGAAATATTTGAAGTGCAGCACCTTGAACACGTTTAATTATGGGGTAGTAGCAAAGCGAGAGCTTCGAAGTAATTAGAAAATACTTCTTGGGAGACAGGCTAATCGCTTTTCATGGGGCGCTTGAAGAAATTAACCTCTAGGTGCTTGTTTGAGCAAAACAACTTTAGATCAGCTGGTCTTTGCTTGATGGACACGACCCGCTGCGAAATACAAATGAAAGAGGAAAACAAAATTAAAATAAAATAAAAAAAGAAAGATTAAAGGGGAAATTAAAAATAAAAGAAATGGAAAAGAAAAAGGAAAATTAAAAGAAAATGGAAACGAAGAAGAAAGGCTCGCTGTCACTTTCCTTCAAGGCGGGGAGGGGTCCATAGTCACCCGCAGTGAAGGCTCCTCCAAATACAAATGTCACTTAAAAGGGGAGGCCGGGAATCGGGGTGTTGCGGTCACTGGAGCCCAGCAACCTCCGGCCCGGCCCTGCTCGGCCTTACCCGGGGCCTCCCCTCGCCGTCCGCCCCGTCGAGGTGGTGAGACCCGGCGGGCCCCGTGCAGGGGGACAAGAAGTCTGCAGCGGGACAAGGACAGCGAGCTCACCTCATCGCCCCCCTCCTGCACACCCCCAGTAGGATCCACATCCCGCAACAACCAAAGCCCCTCCACCCCCACGGCCACCCAACCGCACTTTTCTCCCTAATTTTGTTCCCGGGGATTTCTGCCTTCAGACAAAAGGCGAAAGAGTAGCGATTCCTGTCTCAATGAAACGTTTTTTTTTTTTTTTTTTTGGGGGGGGGGGTCGGAAAGTGATAGGAAGGCCTTTTTTTTTTTTGGGGGGGGGGGGGGCAATAGGGCTCCGCAATGCCTTTTCGTGGGTAGGCAGGGGAGATCAAAGGCTCCTGTCCGGCTGCGGGAAGGACGAGTCAATTACCGTCACCGGGGATGCAGAACCGCGCCGCGGGGAGGGGACACGCCGTGCCCCCACGAGCAGCCTGCAGGCACCGTGCGGGACCCTGAGCAACCCTCACCACCCCCCCCCCCACCACCATCACCACCACCACCCCAGCTCCCCCGCCCCCCTTTGTATCACCGCTGCTCGCTTAATATTATTTATGCATTTCTGCAAGGAATTGTGGGATGCTATCGCCCCCCCCCCCCCCCCCCACCCCCCTTTCCTGTTAAACAACGGGGCAATTAAGCACCCAAATAATCCATCGCGGGGGGAATAAAGAGGGATAAAATGTCCCTGCGGCGGGGCACCCTCCCTTCCTCCCACTCCCTCAGGCGCATCCCCGTGGCCGCCGGGCTCGGCTGATCGCGGGGTGTCCGGGGGGAGGGAAGGAGGGGAGTGGCGTGGGTGCTGTCACTTACCGGAGATTCCCGCACCACGTGTGCGCATGCCCGCACGGTCATTGGCCCGAGGCACGTGTCGAAGTGCCCGGGCCGACGACGTCACCGGCGGGGGCCCCGTTAAAACCTAAAGGACAACAATCCGGAGTGGAAGTGTCCGGGCGCGGCGGTGGCGGAGGGAGGGCGGGAGGGAGGGCGGGAGGGCGGCCGCCGGGGCGCAGCGCAGCGTTGCGCCGCGCAGCGCGGAGCAGGGCGGGCGGCAGGGCGGGACGCCCCCCCACCCGCGGCGGCCCCCGCATGTGCGGGCGCGGGGCGGCGCGGGGCGCCCCTCACCGCCCTGCCCTCCGCGGGACACCGGCTTCCGAGAGCCCGCCTCCACCCCCGCCCCGGCACCCGCTATTTTTTCCCTTTACCCCCCCCTCCATGCCCGAATTCTTATTTTTCTTATTATAATTAATAATTTTTTCCTCCGCGGGGGCGGCGGATGAGGCTCGGCGGCGGCGGCGGTGGCCGGGGGAGAAGGCGGCACCGAACCGCGGGACCCAGCGGCTGAGCGGCGGCGGCAAGAGGCGGCGAGCGGCGGCGGGAGGACCGGAGACCGTGTGTTTTTATTTTTGGCAAAGTTGGAACTCGTGGAGGCTCAGCTGCTGGCTTTGGGGTCTCCCTGGTTTCGTTTCTTTTTTCTTTTTTTCTTTTTCTTTTTTTTTTTTTTTTTTTTTTTTTAATTGCTATAATTTTTTTTTTTTTTTTCAAACTCTGGATTTTGAATGCCGGGCGCGGCAAGGAGAAACGAAAGCAAATAGACACCTGTGCGTGCTTGTATATATATATATATATAAATATATATATTAAAAAAAATAAAATAAAGAACGACTGCAACAGCAACAACAAACAGCTCTAGGCAGCCACCCGGCCGGCGGCGGGGCGGGCAGCGGAGCCGTCGGCGGGACCGGCCCCGCAGCATGGAGGAGGGCGGCCAGAGCCCCCGGGAGGAGGCGGCCGAGCCGCAGGAGTCTGGCGGCGACGCGGAGCCCGGCGGCGGCGGGCGGAGGGGTCTGCTGCTTCCCCCCGGTGACCCCCCGCACCCCCACCCGCACCCTCACCGTATCACCAACTTCTTCATCGACAACATCCTGCGGCCCGAGTTCGGGCGGAGGAAGGAGGCGGGAGGCTCCGGCGGAGAGCCCCGGCGGCCCGGCGCGGAAAGCCGCCGAAGCCCCTCCGCGGCTCCGGGCCCCGGGGCTCCGCTCCCCGGCGGCGGGTCGGGTTCGCCGGGCCGGGGAGAGGGCGGCCCCGCCGGGTTGGCCGTGCACGGAACCGCCAAGAAAGGGGGGGATCCCGCGGCGCTGGAGGCGGCCCTGAAAGCGCGGGGGTTGAGCGGCGGCGACCTGTCGGTGAGCTCGGACTCGGATAGCTCCCAGGCCAGCTCCAACGCCGGGAACCAGCCCATGCTCTGGCCCGCCTGGGTTTACTGCACGCGGTACTCGGACCGACCCTCCTCAGGTAAGAGCTGCCCCGCAGGGCCACCCCGCTCCCCGCATCCCCCTCCCCGGCCTCCCGTGCTCGCCTTCACCCCTCCGCGGAGCCGGGAGGGAAGCGGGGAAAATTCCTCGTTCCCCCTTTCCCTCTCCTTTTTCCACCTTCTTTTTATTTTTGGGCATGGGGAAATTGCTTTAAATCGACTGAAAACGCGGGGAGATGAAGGGGTGGCTGAGGATGAGCGGAAAGAGGGGGTAGCCTGGGTCTCTTCCTCCCCTGAGCCGCGGAGTAGCCGGGGACACACGGGCTCGGGTCATTTCCCACCAACAGACGGATTTTATCAAAAAGAAAGGGAAAAAAAAGCTGGCCTTGGGCTCCCTGCTCATCCTTCCGGCGAGCTGTCCTTCTCCCTGCCAGGAAAATGCCCCCGTCCTGTGTTTTGGGGAGGGGAGGCTGGATTTCCACAGGCCTCGCCTTGCTTTCATTATTATTTGTAGCAAAAAAACCCAAAACAAAACAAAAAAGAGACAAAAAACTCAGCCCTCGATCGTCTTATTTTTGAAAAAGAGGCCTCGGAGAGGCAGCCGTTCTGTTTCTTTCTTTTTTTAATGTCCCCCCCATGTGTAGCGGGCCAGCTCTGTAGGGGCCGGGGGATATTTCCAAGAGACGGGGAACTTGTTTGGCAGGGTCCGCCTCTTGGCAAGGGCTTGGGCAGATCCTCCTGAAATTATCGATGGAAACACAGGGAAAAAAAAAAAAAAAAATAATGAGACAGTGTGTAAAATGTCCTTCTGCTACAGCGGGGAGAACGGGGCTGGCCTGGAAGGTTGGAAAAACCCGGGCTAAAAAGCAGAAAAAATCACTGGGGGAAGGCATGTGAATTACAACGCAGGAGATTTGTTCCCAGGGAAAAGAAAAAGAAAGAGGGAAAAAACAAAAAAACACGGAATATAGGATTTTTTTCTCTCTCTCACAAAAGCAGCGAGTTAGGGTTCTAACCCGGAGAGCCAGCGGGATGAAAGAGGGATTGTAGGACGAGTTGAAAATGAGTTGGTAATGTCTGAAAACAAACTTACTCAGAGGTAATATCCAGGGCTGAATTGGAATTTACTCCATTGTTCTCCACTGCTCTTCTTTGTTAATATTTAATTAACATACATCCTCACAATGGCTCGGCCCGGACAGAAAAGGCTCCTTGTGCTGCCGAGAATAATATTCCTGAGAATAATCCCGGCGATTCGGATCGGGCCATGCAGCACTGTCTGGGCACTGCGGCAAACGGAGGATTTCTTCTTGAGATGTGTAAACAGGCGGCCGATTTCCATTTTTTTTAAAGCGTTCCTCCTCAAAAAAAGAAAGAAAAAAAAAGGCCAAAAGAGCAAAAAGTAGAGGTTTCCTTAAATATATATATATTTAAAAAAAGAGATTAAAAAAACGGGGTTCCCTTAAGAAAAAAAAAAAAAAAAAAAAAAAAAGAAAAAGAAAAAGAAAGAAAAAAGGTAAATAATCTGCTCAGGGAATAAAATTTATCTGCCTCTGGTGCAGGCTTTCCTTTCCAAGGTATCCCGGGAATAAAAAGGGTTTATAAATGTGTGCGGGGGGGTTGTTAGGGTGCGGGGTATGCGAGGGGACAGCTGAGGGCTGCGGGGCAGCGAGCGGGAGCTGCGGAGGCACCCGGGGGGGGGAGGAGGCTGCGGGTCCCGTTCCGCTGCCTCCAGAGCATCCCCTGGCAGCAGAGGCACAAAGTGGGGTTTACTCGGTGCGGTTTTTTGTTTGTTTTTGTTTGTTTTTGTTTGTTTGTTTTGGGGGGGAGGGTGAGCGTCGGGGGGGTGTTCGCCCCTGAGGCGGGCCACGCGTGGGGGCCGCCCGCAGCGGAGCGTGGCGGTGTCGGTGTTTCTCCTTTCTCCCCGCCCTAGGTCCCCGCTCCCGCAAACCAAAGAAGAAGAACCCCAACAAGGAGGACAAGCGGCCCCGCACCGCCTTCACCGCCGAGCAGCTGCAGAGACTCAAGGCCGAGTTCCAGACGAACCGGTACCTGACGGAGCAGCGGAGGCAAAGCCTGGCCCAAGAGCTGGGGCTGAACGAGTCCCAGATTAAAATCTGGTTCCAGAATAAACGAGCCAAGATCAAGAAGGCGACGGGCAGCAAGAACTCCCTGGCAGTTCACCTCATGGCCCAGGGGCTCTACAACCACTCCACCACGTCGAAAGACGGCAAGTCGGACAGTGAATAGCCAAGGGGGGGGTGGGGAGGGGAGGAGGGGGGCGAGGGAGGGAGGGGGGTGCAAGGGAGGGGGGGGGTCAGTTTGCAGTCAAAGTTTATACAATGCAATAATTTAATTAAAAAAAAAAAAGAATAAAAAGAAACGTAAGGGCCAGTGTATAAAGATTATACCAGCATTAATAGTGAAAATATTGTGTATTAGATATAATTCTGCAATATTCTATGTATATATAATTTACAGGTAAAGTGGTGTAAAAATCCAAGATTATGTGATTATAATTTTTTTCCTTTTTTTTTTTTTTTTTTTTTTTTTTTTGGTTGGTTGGTTTTGGTTTTGGGGATTTGGGCTGGATGGTTTTTTCGGTTGTATGGAGGTTTTAGACACTATCTTTGTTTTATTTTTAATGCTTAAGTTACATTTTTACAGACTTAAGCTGTTTTAATGGACATTGGACGCTGTTTTTTTGAAATTCAAAAAAAAAAAAAAGAATTAAAACCAACTTTTGCTGAAGTCCAAAGATTTTTATTGCTGCATTTCACACGACTGTGAACCGAATAAATAGTTCTCCTATTTGTTCTATGAGTTTTACTTTTTTTTCCCCTCCCCTTTTCCTTTTCTCTCTCTTTTTTTTAATTTTTTTTTTTTCTCTCTCTCTTTTTTTTTATTTTTTTTTCTTTTTTTTTTTTTTTTTTGAGATGCGTGCGTCTGGGGCTGACTTTGGGGATAGAGTTGGAAAATTTAATTTAAAAAGAAAAAAAAAATATATAAGTAATGACAGGGAAAGAAATCTCAAAGCACCGTCTTGAAACATGTCCCGGGGCTTCTCCTGAGTTCATCTTTCCTTTCTCACCCCCAACGACATCCACGGGCATGAGTGGATGCAGGATTCAGGTGTGGATGTGGGATGCAGGGGTGAGGTTATCATCCCCCACCCTCAAAACTTTGGAAAACTTTGGGACCCCCGTCTCCAAAAGCAGGAGCCGCACCGGGATGCTGTCCCAGACCGTGGCTCCCCCTCCGAGGCGGTCACCCACGAGTGGGGGCCAGCTGGGCTCCGGCACCACATCCCCAAACATTTGGAAGGGTTTTTTCCCTCCAAAAATTAAGGAAACATTTTTAGTTTCCTCTTCCCCTCCATCCTTATCCCCATCCCACAGTGCAGTCCCCGCTAGCACCATGGGGGTGAGTGGTTCTCCTCACCCACCCCCTCCCCACGCAGAAACCACGCAGAGAAATTTTTCGAGGCTGTTTTGCCGTGTTTAATCTATTTGTGTGTGCCTGGGTGTGCGTGGGCCTGTGTCCCGCGTGGGTTTAGGGGTGCGTGGGTGACTGCTGAGAAACGGGCTCTGTGATGCTATTGGGGGGAGGGGGAACTTCTCGCTTTGCCTTAAAACCTCTTTATTTTGCAGCTATTATAGACACACATTGTACATAGAAGTATAAACGTTATTTAAAAAAAAAAAAAAAGAAAAAAAAAAAAAGAAAGAAATTGACTATAAAACAAAACCTGTAAATTTAAATTTTGTGAATAATCATCATCTGCTTAGGAGCCAGGATAAGATGACATTGCCTTTCAGCAAGAAAACAAAGGATTTTTTTTTTTTTTTCTTTCTCTCCAGTTTATAAAACATGTGCATTTTAAAATTGCAGTATCAAATATTTATAATCGGATGAAATATGAATGGTTCTATTTACAACTGTGCTCTCAAAATTGTGAACATCCTCGCTGCATTCTGTGTGTTTCAATTCTCGAGGACTGCATTAAAAAGTAATAATAATAATAAAAAAACCACAACAACCCACTTGATTACGAAATGCAAACCGTGTCACTCGGACATTGTCATGGACTGGTGCTAGCAGGGACAACACAGCCCTAGATGTTTATTTAGAATTAAGATTGTACTTCAGAGCCTTGGAGTTAGGAGTATTTTGTAGTTTCAGCGAATTACAAGGGGTAAGGGGTGGGGGGTGGGGGGGTTTAAATTCCCTGGCGATTTCTGGGAGAGGTGATTTTACATCCAGGCGTTTCATCAGCCTTCTGAGCTCATGAAGAAACTTTGGGGGATTAATTTCTAGACGGAGGAGAGGGCAAGAGTCAGCCGGAACTGAGCCCTGCTCTGAGGCACCCGGCGTGTTAAAAAGGATCTCAAAAAGGAAGAGAGAACCTCTTTAACCTCACGTACTGTCAACAGGTTTCACCTTTTCAAGACTTTCAATGCCCGGTGGTGTGATGCTTTGGCAGGCTGCTTGTGGAAAACCTTTGGTAGCTAAAGAGAGAGGTGATGGGAAACATTGCCGATGCCACTCCAGGAAACCAAGCACCCTGGCATCCTCTGGAAATGACAGTACCACGATTTTAGGACGGGTTGGACAAAAATAAAACTGTCACCCTCCCTGCCGTAACAAAGGGCACAAGATCTGCAGAACAGTTCAGTCCATTTACGGCAGAAAGGAGGAGAAGGATCAAGGGGCAGGGTCCCATCTTCAGGGCCGGCTCCTGCACTCACAGATAAACCCCAAGGGGGGCTGTGTATTAAATTTTATTTTATTTTATTTTAAAAGCTGCTGCTTTGGGATATGTTCTGCAAGGGGCGAAATTCTCCAGGAGCAGAGATACCCCAAGGAGAGGGCATCCCCTTCCCCACGGCTCCTCCAGCCCCACTCCCACCGGCACAGGGGGCTTTACCTGGGGGGGAGAAGGGGTGGTGGGGAAAGCTGCTGGGCTCATTTCCCAAACCAGAGTTTATTTTTTCCATATTTTCTGATTTACGTGCCTTTGAGGAGATTTCTGGTTTTGGTCACCTCCACTAAAGGAGGCAGGTGATTTATAATCCCGAGGGAGAAAATCGGTGGCACTGGGTACTAAAAGAGGAGTTTTAACTCCGGATTGAAAAATAGCTCCAGTTGTCCGATGGGACAGAACGGTATCGCGGATTTATTACACACTGGCGGATAAATTCCGCGGAGATTTTATTTTTTGAGAAGTCACTAAGCCTTCTCCGAGGGAAATTTTGGCCCTGCTCTTAAGTGTGCAGTAGGACAAAGTTTCCACCTGTCCTTCCCCAGCCTGAAAGAAACGCTGGGAACAGAAAACAGATGTGTGACACCAGCAGGAATATGTAATATGTGTTGGATTTTAGGTTAAGGAATTTAAAAAAAAGAAAAAAAAAAAAAAAAAAAAAAAAAGGAAAAAAAAGGCAGGGAAACTTTTAAAAGTTAGTTCAGTCTCTGAGAAAGGACACAAAATATCTCACTGCTCCCCACATTTTCTCCAAACCAGAATACAAAATATTAGCGACTGGTAAGAGGTTTTTTGAGCTGGGACCAGCGAACGGCCCACATCGGCTGCACTCCTCACCTGCCTCCGATAATTTTTTGGGAAAAGCTCGCATGGGAAGAGGCACAGGTTCGGAGCCCTTTGCTCTGCTGCTCATTTCTCCATCTTTGGAGCCGCTGCGGGTTCCCCTGCCCGGCTCAGCCCCCGCTCCCACGCCCGGGCAGCGGCTCCCCGCTGGGTCGGGGAAAGACAGCGTGGTTAAATTAGCCCTCATTTATTTAAAATTTTAAATTATTTTTAATAAAAACATCTGCAGCACAAGCACCTCTTTGCAATTTTAGTAAAGCAATGCCACTTTGCTGGAGGAGTCTTCTTTTTTTTTTTGTTTTTTTTTTTTTTGTTTTTTTTTTCCCCCCTTTCTTTTTGGAAAAAACAAAAAAACAGCTCAAAATCACACAAACCCTGAACAAAATCAAAGTCTTGCCACCCAAACGTGAATGTTTCGGGCAGAATCAGGAGCAGAAAAGGGCAGCGATTTTTTTCCTGGCAGGCATCTTTCTGATAGCCGGTTAGGCTCATTCCCCTCCAGCCAAAGCAGCAAAGTCCACCCCCCAACCCCCGCCAAAAAAAAAAAAAAAAAAAAAAAAAAAAAGAGAGAGAGAAAATAATACCCAAACCAAAACAACAACAACAAAACAGTGAAGTCTTTCAGGTATGATAGAAAAATGGATCTGCACTTCCTCGGCGCCAACCAGCCCCTCCGTTTAATTAATTAAGCGTATTTTCTCTGCAACTCTGTTCAATAAGCATCTGAGCACAGAGGTTTAGCAAAGGTGTTCCTCCGCCCTGCTGTCTGTACATACAGTACATAGCATGAACGATATAGAAACCCATACCCAAGCACTATATATGCAAATACCAGCGCCATTTATTGTGAAAT